>CM060912.1:537949659-547949659 GCA_030737875.1 Allium sativum | reverse complement strand
GCCCTTAGCTTGGGGGCAAGAAGGCGATTCAAATAAGATGCGACCTCGTCATTCGCTTATAGTATTTACTTAATTGCCTTTGTCACTCCAAGTCCTCTTTCAAGGTCTGTTCATTCTTGGGACTGCCACCCCACAACGGTTTGAAAAGACATTCATCGCCAGCTAAAGATTTTGACAGCCATCCCCTGAAAGAGATGTAGTGAGGAAAAATGGACCTGCAAAGGGCGTGCAATGCCATCTTCGCACAGAATGATATTCATTCCTTTAACAGGATTACTTTTTAACCATGACTCTTATATTTCCATGCTTTATGAGTTATTGATGTAACTAACTCAGATGAATTTATATGTGGATGATGTAGGTACCCCGAATCTGGTACCGATCAAACTTTGAGCACCCACAGGAAGAATAATGGAGCATTGTCGTAACGAGCCCGATTGAACTGCTCGTTTACAGAGCCACGTCCTTCACCTGAGAGAAGTTGTATAGCTTAGGATGGATCCGAGGTGACCATTCATTCATTGGCTCACACGTGGAAGACCTCAAGATAATTGTGCATTGACGTTCAACGTCGGAATCCGATTCCGGATGGATGCAGTTCGACCGTCTACATGGTACCCGAAGTTTGGTGCCAACTACTCCTTCCATGGTTTAGTCGGAGGAATGTAAAGCTTTGGCGAACGTGATTCGACCCTTCACCCGCTTACTATTGGCCTAACGACAACATTCTAAAGCAAAAGAAGTTCGACCATTCATTCACCGACTTTTTGCCCTTGACGTGGGGGCAAGAGAGTAAATGCACACGAGTTCGACCTGTGTTATCCATATATGGACATACTAATGAGGCCTCCTCATCATCTATCCATTGATTCGCCATGCAAGACATAGAGATATACTCGGGTGTGACATAACCACTTAGCAGTTCTATGACTCCATCCCCTGATCCAACGAGAAGAGGGCAAAAATGACAGGGGCACGATCACATGAACGACATAACTTTTGCCTTCGATGTGGGGGCAAAAGGGAAATGTTAAGACGAGGATGAGTGTGACTCGACCGCTCTCCAAAAAACGTCTTTAACTCTTTCCCATGTTTCCAATGGGAGGAGTATAAAATCAATAGGGACGTGAACCGACCATCCCTGATGGCGACCTTTGCCCTTGATGTAGGAGCAAAGGGATGATGCCAAGGCAAATGTGACCCAACTGTTTGCCCGACTAACTCTAATCCTCAGAGCTTGGATATGAGTATAAACTTAGGACGAGTGTGACAGGCGCGCCAAGATTTAAGACCACTCGATCCACAACTCTAACCCAAACTGACTTTGGGAGAGTATAAAGGACGAACCGCGACGTCCGTAACTCTAACTCTCACGACTTGAGAGAGAGTATAAATCTGTTGGGTTAGTGTGAACGGTGCACCATGACTTAAGACCACTAAACCCACAACTCTAACTCTCATGACTCGAGAGAGAGTATAAAGGACGGGAAGACGACGTCCATAACTCTAACTCTCATGACTCGAGAGAGAGTATAAAGGACGGGAAGACGACGTCCGTAACTCTAACTCTCATGACTCGAGAGAGAATATAAAGGACGGGAAGACGACGTCCGTAACTCTAACTCTCATGACTCGAGAGAGAGTATAAAGGACGGTAAGACGACGTCTGTAACTCTAACTCTCATGACTCGAGAGAGAGTATAAAGGACGGGAAGATGACGTCCTCAAGGCGTGAAGGTGCATCACGATTAAAAGACCGCCCTGATTCCACTCTATCCTAGGCATACGACAGGAGAGTATAAAGGCATGTTGAACAAATGCCATAAAAGGGCTCCTACCCCGCTGTAGTATCGGGGGCAAGAGTGAAAGCTGAGCCCGAACCCTTCATGTCCGGGCATGGGGGGCAATGCACTATCGATCTTAATCAATCCCAAACAGGCCCTGGCCAGGCCCTCTATTCATGACACACATCACCCCCATTTTTATATAAATTCTATATGATTAGCTAGATATTATTTGATTTCAGGGGTTTTTGAATTGGAACCCTTGTTTGATTGTGATGTGCTTTATTACCTATTGCTTAGGGATTTGCTTTGTTTATTGAGTGCAGGCTTGTACAAGATAACAAGACAAGAATGTGAGCGCCGCACTCGCAACAACCACAGCAGGCTGGTGGAAAACAAACAAAGGGCCACGTCCAGAAGGCTGACGCTGATGCCTAATGCTAAACTTTTCATGCGACTCAAGGCGACGACCGAAAGGAGGCCTTGAGAGTGAACTGTTTAATAATGTGTCACGCGACTTAATGCAATCACCGAAAGGAGGTCCTAAGAGTGATATATCAAATCAACATACACACCCATGTGTGACTGGCCATAGCCCAAGTGCAACGACGAGTGCTACCTCGCAAATACGTTGAATGGAAAACGTGATAACTCGAGCACTTGGATAACTAGAGCACATAAGCTTACAAAGCAATGTCTCTTTTCCATGCATCCATGTCTAAATTTAAAAGGGATGTGATACAACTGCCGACCTTTCTCCATTACCCCCGGACTGGGGCCCCACTGCTGAAAATATTCATAAATGTTATATGTTTGTGACTAACTTATACCTCGATCTTCACAGGCTGCTTGAGGACCACGAAATGGATGCAGAGTGAATGTCCATTTGCTAGTCCGGACCGACTTCCCGGTTGAAAGACCCCATGTAAAGGGAGATGCCATTGCTTTGACTCCTAACTTGCGCGGAGGCGAATTGCCTGACACTCAGACTCAAAAGCGAAGAAGAAGGAAGATAGAAATTTCTTCCGTGCTGAGGATATTGGCGCAGAAGGCGCTAGGATCGAAGGAAGGTAGCAGATTTCTTCTTGTGATGATCCCTCAGCATGTCAAGCTAGATATGAAATGGATGGTACCCTTGCTGATTTGTGAACTCACATGGATCAGCGAGATGAACTTCTCCGGAAACGACAGAAAATGGTGGATAACTTCTCTACTCGGATAGATGGAGGGCCAAGTAGCTTCGACTTATTCTCTAGAGCGAGCTTCATGGAAATTCAAACGACAATGAACTTGGCTCATATACTCCCTGCCCCGTGGTCCAGATAATATGAGACCCTAGGACAAGTTAGCATGGTCGTCTTTGATGAAACAAAGATACAACCAACCTCCTCCCAGGTATTTGTAACATGCAACTTCCGACCGTGACATTTTGGATGAAAACGATGGATATGTAAGAGCCGCCGAAAAACTTAAGCGGAGCCCGACCAACCTTTGCTCCAATTCGGAGGAATGTTTAAAATCCAGCTCAACCTCAACATGAGGCTCCCCATGTAGGGGGAAGACGAGAGCATTCGAAAAAGCTATAGTCTAACTTTATTGCCATCCGACTCTGAACCTCAAAGCTTGGATGGGAGACCAAGGACTAACATGAGCTGGACACGAATAAATCATTTTCTATCAAAATCTAACTCACAGCTCGATGAGGGAGTATGAATTCAGAGAGTACGTGGATTTGATGACCACCGTTTAGTAAAATCCCCATGGATGGGGAGTACAGGATAAGAGCTTCGAACATCATCATCTGACTATCTGCCAGCCTTAGGCACATTTACGATTATCTGAGCTTCACAATAACCCAGACTATAAGCAGAAGAATGGCTCCTCAAGAGCAACCTGCATACATCCAAGTAGCGGATCACCATCCAGAATTAAAAAACAGAAGCCTGATTGATTGCTATTACATATGCACAACCAAGTAGCCAGAAACCGGCTTCCACCCAATTTAAGACTTCATACCGGGGGCACTGGAGCTAAATTAGGTAATTAGCGACAACTTCTCAAAGACGAGGGCCAAATTGGCAACATTAATTGATGCTTCAAGAGAGATCAGGCAAGACCCTGCATGCATTCCTTGAAAGATTCAACGCCGCAGTGGCATCGGTAAATCGACCTGGACCATATATGGCGTTGATTGCTGTAGTATCCGGTATTCTGGATATCTCAAACTTCAAAATCTCTTTACATCGAGACCCACCAAGAGGACTTGGCGGATTCACCTCTGAAACAAACCTCGGTATCTCTCTATCATGAGATTCTCCTAGAAACGTTGGAAAATCCTATCCTGAGACAGACAGATTCGTGCAATAAGAGTGTGCTAATGTTGAAATGGATGATCTCAATGTCTTCACGACAGAATGGAGCACCATCTGACTCTTCAAATAATAAAGGAAAAAGAAAAGCCCCAGGAAAGACTAACAGGAATTTACAATTCTGGAAATGACCAATGTCATTAATCGGGCCCGCGGTATTGATTGTCAAGCTTAATGGAACCAAGCATGGGAGATAGACTCAACAAGACTATGATGGCTATTTCGGATTATGCCAAAGCGTGAACGAAGGAGCTCGAATAACTCACTAACGACGTTCGCTCGCTTGCAAGATTGATGAGCTTACTTAACTCTGCAGCTGATGCGAGGAGAGTATCTAAGTTTGCTGATATACTCAATAAGGCGATCACTGCTTTCTGGCTAAACAGATGGGTTGACCCCAACGCGAATGTGATTCGACTATTCGCATATACAACTCCAACCCTTGATGACTTGGGAATGTGCACATAACGACATAGGGTGACTAAGATTGCTGAACCTGCAGCTCCAACCCGATGTGAAGAAAGAAAGTTCAAAGGCTTACAGACTGGATGTCCGATTGACCTGGTCCAACCCCCACCGACGCTGAGGGCATGAGCATTGACTTCGCTTTTCCTCCACTGATGTTGGGAGCACGAGCTTCAACTGACAAACTGACTTTGAACATGACCCTTACTCGATGCTTGATTCAGAACATATACCTTATATCTCTGGAATATGACATGATTCATCTTGACCGTCTAAGCAAGTCAACTAATGGGTCAAGCATGACTTCAAAGAATTGATCTACAACTCTATCAACTAGAGAATGTGGAGAACTTCTTTACTGCCTTACGATTATGATGAACTTATTCGTGGATTTCTTTTAGTATGATCTGATTACTATCCTGATGTCCGGATAGTCCCAAGACGAGCGCAAATGAAAGACGCATGCACCAAGTATGATGTGGTCTATCCCAACAGTCTAAATACTAGCTCAAGGCCAGAAGATTCTTATACTACCACATGATTTGGATATCTAGTTCATACATTGACTTATGTGTAAAAGAAACCCTGAATCGATAATACACTTGACTCGTTTGGGGAACGAAGTCGTTTAGCAATGTCCCGTGTATGCACGATCTCACACAAGAGCCAACGACCCTATATGACTTATCATGAAGGAGATCAACATCTTGATTCGACGATGTTTAAAACGGTTACCCGATCATTTCGACTACTCCTTCCATAGAATTTATACTAACTAGCACCCATGGAAGTAACGCAACAGTCTAATAAAACCTCCTCAAGGGTGGATGGCGTTCTAAAAAGATTTATCTCGACTTAATCAAAGCACATCTCATCTGCGATAAGATGTACTTTGGGGGGCAAAATGTTAGCCTGCTTTGTGACCAGGCTACCCAAAGCCAGGGACTTGAGTATGAACTTACATTGATTGGCGATCACTTGGATGGAGTGATAGAAAGATGGAAAATTTGAATTATACATGCAAATGTAATCGGATCGGATCCCCCTCTCCGGATCGGATCGGATCCCTCCTTTCGGATCGGATCGGATCCCCCTCTCCGTATCGGATCGGATCCCTCCTTTCGGATCGGATCGGATCCCCCTCTCCGGATCGGATCGGAGTACCCTCTACCCGAACCTCCTGAAGTATTCTGCACAGAAGTGCGTGTTGGCAATCTGCTCGAACAACCGGTTCGGTTCGGATCCGATCCGAACCGACTGGACCTGCTTCTGCACACGGAGTTTGACCTCTTCTTTTGGCATAATAGACTCCTACAATTGCGGATCGGACTCCACTTGGCAAAGCACGACCTGGTAACCACTTTTCCACGTTCTCCACTACTTCTGAGATCTCCTCCGGTCACGCCACGTGGCCCATCCGAACCGGAAGCGCCCAGAGCTTATCTACAGCTATAAATACACCACAACATGGCCATTTGAAGGGACTTTTGGCATTTCATTCATTCATGGTAGCCATGGCCGAATTCCCCCACCAACAACCACCTTCTTCTCCAATGAAAATCAATGAAAATCAATGAATTCGGAGAGAATTATTCATTGTATTTGAGCGATTGAGTGATTGAATTCCTTATAATTGTAATCCATGAATGAAATGAGAAACTATGAAGTGGATGTAGGCTTGTTAACGCCGAACCACTATAAAAATCCTGTTGTCTTGCTTTTCTCTCACTTTTTCAGTTATTTCTTCATATCCTACGCTCTAAATACGATAATTTGGGTGTTAGAACCATTTTTTGGTCTAACAAATAGAAAATGATAAATGATAAGAACTGTATATATATGTACATGCATATTCATTGAATAGGTTATAGCAAAGGGGCTAGAGAAGAGGAATAAAATTTTGTGCCCGACAAATAGGTACACATTTACTGTTTTGTTTGGGTGATGATTTTATGAGCCTGTTGGCTTGCCGCTTGGCTTTTTCTTTTTCTTTTTGAGATTAGAAGGACCGGGAAAGCTATTTGCGATTTCCCGATGCTCCCGGTGCAGGGGAGGTTATGGCGAAATTTTCCAAAATTTTAAGGCGTTAGTGAAATATTTGAAGTGAAAACGATATTGAAATCATTGAATGAACTATATTTATATATATATATAAATATAAATAAAATTAAAACGAAACGAGGTCGTGCAGTTCGTATTTTGAAACTGTGATTTCAAACAACTAGTGCGAGGAATCCGACCATTGGATTTTCCCGAAACCTCAACCGTCGGGTTCGCCTTGGAATAATCTTTCCAACGGCACCAAACTTGTAAAAATCCAACGGTTGGATTGTCTGGAATGTTTAATTCAATTCTGAAGAAAAACAGCGCCAGAAGCGATTATATATATATATATAATTATATATAAATCGAATAACGACGCTGCAGTTCGTATTTTGAAATCGAAATTTCAAACGATTGTACCGGGAGATCCGACCGTCGGATTTTCCCGAAACTGGAACCGTTGGATTCGTTTTGAAAAGACCTTTCTAATGATGTAAATTTTGTGAAGATCCAACGGTTAGATTTTCAGATATGTGTAAATCAAATCTGAAGAAAAACAGCGCCATGGCCGCCTTATGGCCCGAAACGTCGTTTTGAATAAAATAGCTATTTTAAAATAAATAAAAATAGCGATAAATAGTTATGAAATATCATAAGTGATATGGAATTGAAATAAACTGAATTTGTTCGATTTATGTGGCTTTTGATGGTTGAATGTGTTTGGTGTGAAAATTACATTAAAGAACAAGATTGGTGTTGTCGAATAATTTAACCATTGAAATAAATTGATTTGAAATTCTAAATATGCGTGAATTATTTGAAAAGGACGAGTTAATTCTCATTTCGAATAATTGACCGACGATTGAAATTCGAAGATGAAGACGATGGTCGAAGACTGGAGATCTTCACCTCGTTTGGATGGTACCGAGATCGTGATTGGGAGGCATCCCGAAATATGGATAATGAGTGGTGATCGTCCAGACGTACGTGGTGATCGATGGGTTTGCGAGGTATTTAGTACCTCCGGTTTCGTTCAGACCCAGAACGGACTTGTAAATGGACTGTGTGTCCGACATTGGAATTTGTTCTGTGTGATTGGTAGCCATCAGTTGCACGGTATGAATTGCCTGTGTGGCATGCTAAGATGCAGTGATCAGGGCTTCTGTTGAAAAGCAAAGTCTTGTGGTGATGATCAAAGCACCGCCTGTGTGGCGTAGCTTTGTGTATAACGTAAATTCGCGAGCCTCACACCCCGGTATGAACCTAAAACGGGAGAAGGACCTCAGGGAGGGCATGCGTTTCCTTCTAGCTAGGGTGGTGTCAGTGACCTACCAGCCCTGACATTTATATACTTTTCACCTATGTGGTTGTTGCTGTTGCGAGGCGCCTCGGTTTGATCGGACGATCCGGGTCCGATGGAGTCATTCGTTGGCTCGTTTACGCCCCAAAGGGCGGGGAAACGTATTGTTCAGGCATTTTAATCCACATCGGTGGACCGGCCCTGTCGCTCCAAAGGCTTGACTGAGTACTTGCCTGAGACATGGGCTAGATTGTCTCGAATTCGGTAAGGACTATCTTTTGCCTTGGTTCATGAAGGAAATCCAATTTCCAAATACGCGACGATGCGATTTTGATTGTATACCTATATATGGCGACATAGTGGTATGGGGCATTAATGCCGCCTATGATTGATAGTTATGATTTGAAATTGTTTTCAAAACATATAAACACTAGCAATAATATCAAATGCCTTTGTTTTATTCGTATCAAGCATATTTGGCCGTTATAAGGTAAAAACTCTATCCTCCGGTTTGCGTTGCATTGTGTGATGGGAACTGAGTCTTATAACGGCTTCATTTTTTTTATAAAAAGCATAGCGATGTTTAAAAGAAAGATTTGTTTTAAAGCAATGGCAATCCAAAGGAGTAAACCCGTTCCACGAAAGTGGCGTGGTCCTGTGATTAGCCAATTATATATGTGTTGAGTGGATTTCTCATACCAGTCCCATGACTGACTCGTAGTTTGTTTCACTTTCAAACTCGGGTGCCCCTTTTTCTACACGGGCAGCCTTGTATTCAGGTTTAACTGGTTCTTTCTGGATAGCTGGAGCTGAAGATGGATTCTATCATTTATCTCTTTTTATGCTGTTCAGCTCCTATTGTACATATTTTGTTTGTTTTCCGCTGTAGACATTTATGTATAGCTGAACTGTATTTGTACTAAGTAAGATCCTGTATACTGTGTAACTCTGATGATTACTTTTATCCAGTATATTCTATTGTTAATTATCTGGTGTATTTATTTAATTCTGTTCTGCTATTATCTGTTTCTGTGTTATATTCCAAAGATAACCCTTGTTTCCGTGAGAACGGGATTTCGGGACGTCATAAAATTGGATTTCCATCTATGAACCGAGGCAAAAGATAGTCCTCAACCGATTCGAGACTGTCTATTCCGAGTCTCAGGCAAGCGCGCAGACAAGCCTTGGATCGTCAGGGCCGGTCCACCGATGTGGATTATTATGCCTGAACCATACGTCTCTCCGCTCTATGGGGCGTAAATGAGCCAACGAATGAAAAGCATGTCCTCCCTGAGGTCCTTCTCCCGTTTTTAGTTCATACCGGTTGTGAAACTCGCGAAGTAAACGTTACACAAAGCTACGCCACACAATGCCGTGCTTTGATCATCAACCACAAGACTTTGCTTTTCAACAAAAGCCTTGATCATTTGCCACTTAGGCGTGCCACACAGGCAATTCACTCTATGCGTTTGATATCCATCAGTATATAACCCCTGAGCTCGTACGTCTCAGAGAAGGGCGTTAAGCAAGAGAATAAATTCTCCGCCGCCAAACAGATATATATTTAATAGAGATCAATCACACGGACTAAAATCCAATGTCAGACACACAGTCCATTTACAAGTCCGTTCTGGGTCTGAACGAAACCGGAGGCACCTAGTACCCCGCATATCCTTCGATCTCCAAGTACGTCTGGACGATCACCAACTGTTTCCATCTTCTTGGGTGTACATCCCAATCAAGATCATCAGTAATCACCCAAACGACGTGAAGACCTCCGGTCTTCGACCATCGTCTTCATCTTCGACATATCGTCGTATCAGTTATTCAGAATGGGATAAACCCGGTCTTTCCGAATAACTCGCGTATATTTTAAATAAGTGTTACACAAACACAACATACGCCTCATTCCAATTCATCAGTCACTAACCGTAAATTAATCAAGAGAATAATTCCCCAAATATTAACCCCGAAGGCCGAAACCAACATCAGATCAATATCCAGAAAACCATTCTGCTTAGCTAACCGACAGTTAGTTTCTGATTTCACATTCATAGGGAAAGGTTCCCATTAATTTTATCCAAGATAAATTCCTGAATTTATTCTCTAATCTTCCTCTGAATTTCGATTCAACTAGTCGGAATTAGCGAACCTTACCGTAGTAATCATTGGTTTTAATTTCCCAATCCCAACCTATTCATCCCATGAAGTAAAACTGGTCTTACTTCATATCTAACACCACGGTGTTATCGGTAAATTTAATTACCATTTCACGTTCAAATCTAATTAAAGATTTAACTATCGCCTGGAGCAAAACTGGTGATACTCCATTCTCGATCTTTTCGATCTAATTAAAGATTCATAAAAATTCCACTTAGTTTTAATCGCTAACTGGGTTAAAGAATCAGTGTCATTTAAAACACAGTTCACGATAAACCCAAAATCACATTCCATTAATTATCGGGTTAAAGAACGAGTGTTATTTAAAACACTGTCCACGATAAACCCAAAAATCAATATCAATTCAATTCCAATTAAATATTATTTAATTGGTACACTTCATTAAATCTAAATAAAAAGATTTAATCTTTTCTCAACTGGGTTCAAGAACAGTGTTAGTGAAGACACCATTCACGACAAACCCAAATCACATTTGATATTCAATATAAGGCTCTGAATAGAAAATATATCGGCTTATATTCAATATCAAATTCTACGATTAACAAATGTCGTATTGGAAATAACGGTATAAATATATATCTTTCAAATTTCCATAACAACATATGTATAATCATGAATTCCAACATCGAAATATTCCGAAGACAATTTCGATTCAAATCCACTCCAATGCAATCATTGGAAATTCTGGTTATTTTTAAAACCCTTTTCAAATTCAATTTATTTATTTAGAAATAAATAGAGTTATAATTCTAGTTCAAAACTAGTTCATTTCGATAGAAATCTATTTTTATCTTTTCAAATATGGAGTTTTTCATCCCAATCCTTTCTAAATCATTTCTTATGATTTTACACAAATTATAACTACTTTTAATAATTTTATCAAGGCCCGTAGTCGAACTGCACTTACAGCGACCTTTTTCAAATTTGATTTGGACATAATTCCAAATCCAACCGTTAGATTTCAAATTTCTAATATTCGTTAGAAAGCCCTTTTCGATACGAACCCAACGGTTCCGGTTTTAGGAGAATCCGACGGTCGGATCTCCCGTAATGTTTGTTTGAAATAAATGGTCGAAATTCACGAACTGCCGCGGCGCGGCGCGTTCTATTCAGGCCATTATTTTATATATATAATATATATTTCGTCGATTTCTATTTAAAACGAATTATATAAATAGTTTTAAATTCGTTTCAAAAGCAATTTCAACTTCCATTTCAATTCAAATCAAAATTGAATTCTTCTTTATAAATTCGTTTTAAAATTCATTTCTATTCAATTCAAATTTCAATTCAATTTGAATTCATTTCAATTCGCTTTCAATTCAATTTGAATTCGTTTTCAATTCAATTCAATTCCAAAGTCGTTTTCTATTCCATTCAATTCAAATTGGTTTTCTGTTCGATTCAATTCACATTGGTTTTCTATTCGATTCAATTCAAATTGGTTTTCTATTCGATTCAATTCAAATTGGTTTTCTATTCGAATCAAATTCGTTATATATTCAATTAAAATCAAATTCGTTTTCTATTCAATTCATTTCGAAATCGTTTTCAATTCAATTCATTTCGAAATCGTTTTCAATTCATTTCGAAATCGTTTTCGATTCAATTCATTTCGAAATCGTTTTCAATTCAATTCATTTCGAAATCGTTTTCAATTCAATTCATTTCGAAATCGTTTTAATCGATATAAGTATCGTTCACGTCAAAATGGCGTTAATCTAATCAACACGGCTTCATATATTCCTTCATTCTATTCAACAAATGAATATTTATTTTGTCAACACACGACTAATCTCAACGAATGAGTACTGTCCACGTGTGACTATTTTTGTTAAATTATTACGTTCAACACATGACTAATCTCAACGGATGAGTACAGTCAACACATGAACCTTTATTTTATAGTGATAAAGATATAAAATTTATTGTTAAAATATTACGTTCAACACATGACTAATCTCACGAATGAGTACAGTCAACACATGAACCTTTACTTTATAGTATTCTTTATCTTCTAAATTGGAATGAGGCCCAATCAATTACCATATAATGTTAATTATATGGATTTTCATACATCACACGTATATAATAGCACTGAAAAATAATCAACCATCAACCAAAGTGCACTACACTGTATAAGCATCAAATATAGATATCTAACGCTTATAACAGCCTGTCAATCAATCGATCGATATATTTAATCAATCAGGATGAGTGAACTTCAAATTTCATCCCAACACCCGTGTGGGGTTTCAAATCAACTAACACAGATTTTATTCGTGCAGTTGGGCGATGTGTAAAATTTATCGTCCCAATCAATGTCAGTCAAATAGGTGTACATAAACAAACCGTCTGGTTTGTAAATGAATATTTATTTATTCACGTTCACGTTTAAAATTATATTTTTAACGACCAAATTATTTTATTCAACCTTTGAATATTCTGTTCAGTTCATTTATCAAATAAAATGATATTTTTATTTTTCCAACATATTTTAGGAAATTTCGGCGGCATAACGGCACGATACTAGAAACGGGACAAGGTCTAGCCTTATCCCCGGTCTAGTGAAGGCCCACGCCATTCACGCATCAATCAAATCAATTTCATTTCACCAAACCATTCCATTCAAATCAAATCACCTAACTAATCTATGCAACCAAACAAACAAGTCCATGGTCTGTGGACGATTGTGTCGGGTGCTACTAAACACTGTCTGCATCCTAGTATATGTATATAACTAGAAAAAGAAAATTTGAGTGAGAAGTTTTCACCAATAGCTATCCAATCATCTTGACTCTTCTTTGATAGAAAGCTTCATCGTTATCGCAATTTTGTCATCTTCATTGCTGTAGCCACTACATATGTAAAAATCAAATTTTTACTTCGCTATTCAATATATAAAAATCGAATTTTTACTTTTCTATTCAATATATAAAAATCGAATTTTTACTTTTCTATTCAATATATAAAAATCGAATTTTTATTATGATGCCATATAGGTAAAAATTCCATTTCAAAAATATAGATTTCGCCTTTATAAAAATAAGGATCTAGCCTTTATAAAAATAAAGATTTCGCCTTTTCTACATAAAGTTTTCGCCTTTTCTACATAAAGTTTTCGCCTTTTCTAATATAAAGTTTTCGCCTTTTCTACATAAAGTTTTCGCCTTTTCTACATAAAGTTTTCGCCTTTTCTACATAAAGTTTTCGCCTTTTCTAATATAAAGTTTTCGCCTTTTCTACATAAAGTTTTCGCCTTTTCTACATAAAGTTTTCGCAGTTTTCGCCTTTTCTACATAAAGTTTTCGCCTTTTCTACATAATAAAGATCATATTTTTAATACTTTAAAAATATAAAAATCATATTTTTAATTCTTTAAAAATATAAAAATCATATTTTTAATCTTTCCTATATTATATAAAAAATTATATCTTTACCCTACTACTATAATAAAAATTATAGTTTTACCACATAAAAATCGTATATTTTTCAGTTTCTAAAAATCACATGTTTTATCATATAAAAATCCTCTCTTTTTATTATTAAAAATCATTTCTTCTTAATGCCATAATATATATAAAAATCGATTTTAATTTTTGCTAAAAACAATTTCTAAATTCATAATAACACCTACATAATAAACAAATAAAACAAATACATAAAACTTACATTTTTAATGAAAGGAGGGGGGTGGTTTTGCTGTTGAACTTCGAGGGGGGGTGGCTCGGAGTTGTCTCGCGAGGCTGGAGTTGCAGGCGAGGGGGTGGTCGGTCTGGCAGTGGGCAGGTTTTTGGGAAGAGAAGGAGGAGGGAGGCTAGGCGAGGTCAGAGAGGAGGGAGGGCGTTGCGCCGTCGTCGGCGTCGGGTGGAGGGTTTGGGGAGGAGCGAATAGGGGTGCGCCAGACTTTGGGAGCGGAGGCGTCTGAGGCGCGGCAGCCCAGGCAGCCGTGGCGGCGGCCATCTCCCCCCTTCCATCATCGATCTTCTTTTTTTTTTTTTTGATTTCGATTCTGAAAGAAAAGAGGGGGGGGCCAAAGCGGGTTAAAGGGGAGGGAGAGAGAAAGGATTTAATTTTTTATTTATTTTAATTATAAAAAGTTGACTTTTACATACGACCTCTAAACGAGGTCCACCGCCTGTCGTCCATAGCGTATTACCCCCATTCCGAACACAATGGGATACGTATCGTAGGCTAATTCGGTCGTTTCGATCAGTTTCCGTTGAATTTGCATTTAAATCACTATTTTGAATTTTAAACGTACATTTCAAATTACCGGGGTCGCATACTAACTAGAAAAATTCTAGAAAAATATTTTCTAACTTCGTATTGACGATACGGTCCTAACAAAACTAGTTTTGTCGAATTCTGAGACTGTTGGAAAAATGGCCAATTTCCAGTCGATTAAAATCAACTGAAACTGGTCAAACGCGTTTTCCTTCGCTACGCTCACATATTGATTCAGAAAATTATGAAATTTGGAACCTAGCAATATTTTGACACTGCGGACCCAACAAAAGTGGTTTCGTCGAAATCCGAGGTCATTTGCAAAATTTCCATTTTTAAGGGCCTGAATTCCATAGCGACTATTCAGAATTTTCAACTGGACATATCTTTTGATTCCTGCTATGAAATTTCGATTTTTCGGATTCGTTGGAAAGATATTATCAATTAGATCCTAATGTTTTTTGTTTCACTAAAATCCGGATTGTTTTGCACCCGGTACATTCAATTGAAGTTTGAAATTGAATTATCGAACTACCGCGCCATTTTCAATTCTATTTATAATTATATATAATTATTTATATTCTAACGACGACGCGTATAATATATACGTTCGAATTATATTCAAAATAAATTTCGTCGTTTTATTTAAAATAATCTATTTTAAATATTCAAAATTCGCTAAAATTGCCAAAATAAAAATTTTAAACTGGCCCAGATTTTCCGGGTTATTACAATCTCCCCCACTTAAAACTTTTCGTCCCCGAAAAGGAACAAAGTCGAAAGTGGTTTGATTATTCAGCTCTACGTTCGATTTGGCTTCCATTCTCCAACTTTTCAGTTTCTGAGAATTTTCAAAAATTTCAAAAATTTGGCTAACACCCTAAATTTTCGAAAAATTTCGCCATAACCTCCCTTGCACCGGGAGCATCGGGGAATTTCAAATAGCTTCCCCGGTCCTTCTAATCTCAAAAAGAAAAAGAAAAAGCCAAGCGGCTAGCCAATAGGCTCATAAAATCATCATCACCCAAACAAAACGGTAAATTATGTAGTAAACATGTACCTATTTGTCGGGCAAACAAATTTTATTCTCTGCTCTAGCCTCCTTGCTATGACCTGTTCAATGTAAGTATATGTATATGCAAGCAAATGCAACCAATTTTCAATATAATTCAATATTCGGTTCAATTAGGCATAATGGTTCAAAATTAGCAAACAAATAAACAAACAACACAAACATCAATCAATTAGTGAATTAGAGTTTCAAATTCATAAATTTGATATATATACAAAAAATCATGTTTTTGATGCCAATTCACAACAATGTGTTCTAGCTATATAAGTTTTGGTTCTCATACCAGTCGATGGAAATATATCGATATCACACCTTCGTTACTCGAACATGAGTACTAATGACGACTAGTCAATCATCAGAATCATCTTCGGGCCACTAGAGTATGATTCTATATCTATCCAGTATATTAAAACTTCGAATATACGTTCATGACGCGTATACGCGAAATCTATATATACTCGATCGTCCATATTCAAAATAAATAAATAATCAATTACGTATAAAATGGTTTAAATTTTCAAAGCAAAATTGTTTTCATTTGAAAAATATACTCTTCACACCCGTTCTAGGATACTACTGATCCTATCTCTAACGAGTCATTCTAATTGGATATTACTAACCCAATATCTGATGAATTCTTTCGTATGGTTCTAATGTGTCTTGTTCTCGAGCTCTGTAAACCAAAGCTCTGATACCAGCTGTGACGAAAAGGAATTTCGCTCGGTCCGAACCAGTCGCTAAACCGACCCAGACCACTCGAAACGCCCGATCGTTTTGAGAACACGACAAAACAGAACGCAGACGGAAGAACATTTCATTGTATATTACAACAATGCATCAGATTACAAGAATATACAGAGTATAAATGAATATTACACAGAAATATCAGAGATTTAAATTACATTTAAATACATAGCAGCGGAAAATAATACAATACACAACTAGAAAAGATATGCGGATACAAAGCTTTCCGGATATCGTTCCAGCTGTAATCCAGGATCCTGTGAATATAAATCTGCAAAACCAAAACTACTAGCTGCCCGTGTCAAAATAGGGGCACCCAGAGTTTAGGTTAAAACAATAAACTCCAGGTCAGTCATGGGACTGGTGTGAGAACTAAAACAGTTATTAATCTTTATTTTAAAGTTAGCTAAATCAAGGGACCACGCCGTATAACACGGAACGGGTTTCCTCCCAAGAATACCAGTGCATAAAACAAACAGCGCAATGCTAAATAATGAAAAATGAAGCTGTTATAAGACCCATGTCCTATCACACAATGCAACGCAAGCCGGGGTATAGGGTTTTCCCTTATAACAGCCAAAGAATGCTTGATACGTTTAAAACAAATCATTTGATACTATTATAAGTGCATAGTGCATAAAACAACTTCAAATCATAAGTATCAATCATAGACGGCATGGGTACCATATATCATGTCGCCATACTAGTTCTACAATTAAAAACGCAAATGTCACGTATTTGGAAATTGGATTTCCATCTATGAACCGAGGCAAAAGACAGTCCTCAACTGATTCGAGACTGTCTAGTCCGAGTCTCAGGCAAGCGCGCAGACAAGCCTTGGATCGTCAGAGCCGGTCCACCGATGTGGATTATTATGCCTGAACCATACGTCTCTCCGCCCTATGGGGCGTAAATGAGCCAACGAATGACTCCATCGGACCCGGATCGTCCGATCTAACCGAGGCGCCTCGCAACAGCAACAACCACATAAGTCAAACTCGTCAGGGCGTGTAAAACCACTGACGCCACTTCTAACTAGAAAGAAAAGCATGTCCTCCCTGAGGTCCTTCTCCCGTTTTTGGTTCATACCGGGTGTGAAACTGTAACAACCCGTAAATTCTGGGCCAGTTTAAAATTTTTATTTTGGCAATTTTAGTGAATTTTGATTATTTAAAATGAATTATTTTAAATAATATCGACGAGAAATTTATTTAGAATATAAATCGAACGTATATATTATACGCGTCGTCGTTAGAATATAAATATTTATATATAATTATAAAAGGAATTGAAAATGGCGCGGTAGTTCGAAAATTCGATTTCTAATTTCAAATGAATATACAGAATTCAATATAAGTCAGAATTGAACGAAACAAGAAATATTTGAATCTGTATAACTATATCTTTGTAACGAAGTTAACAAACTGAGATTTCATCTTAGAAATGATAAGATATGTCCAGTTGAAAATTAGAAATAGTCGCTGTGGAATTTATATATATTTTAATATAATATATGGCCCTTAAAAATAGCCATTTTGCAAACGACCTCGGATTTCGACGAAACCAGTTTTGTTGGATTCGCAGTGTAAAGTTATTGCTAGATTCCAAATTTCATAATTTTTCGAATCAATATGTGAGCGTGGCAAAGGAAAACGCGTTTGACCAGTTTCAGTTGATTTTAATCGACTGGAAATTGGCCATTTTTCAAACAGTCTCAGAATTCGACGAAACTAGTTTTGTTAGGACCGTATCGTCAATACGAAGCTAGAAAATATTTTTCTGCAATTTATAGAGTTATTATGTGACCCCGGTAATTTGAAATGTACGTTTAAAATTCAATATAGTGATTTAAATGTAAATTTAACGGAAACTGATTCAAACGGTCGAATCAGCTTACGATACATATCCCATTGTGTTCGGAATGGGGGTAATTCGCTATGGACGACAGGCGGTGGGCCTCGTTTCGAGGTCTTAGGTAAAAGTCAACTTTATGCAATTAAATTAATAAAAAAAAAAAAAATATCTTTCTCTTTTATCCTCCAGGCCCCCCCCCCCCCCGTTCAAAAAATTAAATTTCAGAATAAAAAAAAAAAGAGGGCGGAGCCCTAAAACCGCTCGACGGAGCCACATCGCGCGAGGCGCTGCTCCCCCCATCTCCGACAACTCCTCCGCCGCCCTCTCAGGTGAACCCCCCCTCGTGAAAACAACCGAGCGCCTCCCCTTGAAGCCCTCGACGCCGACGAAGAAGCCGCGCCACCCCCCCCCCCCTCGAAGCAGCCCCTCCTGCCACCACCGATCGAAGACCCAAGCCGCCGACGAACTGCGAAGACCTCCCCCCCCCTCTCAGTAAGAATTTCTGTTTATTTTATTATTATTATTTTTTTTTTATTTTTTTTAAAAACCGATTTTAATAATGATTTTGTTTTAAAAATAAAAACTGAAAATGTTTAAAAGTAAAAAACTAAATATTTTTAAAGGTATAAAACTGAATATTTTTAAAAGGAATTTTTAAAAGTAATAAAACAGGAATTTTTAAAAAGTATTAAAAACTGGAATTTTTAAAAGCATTTTAAAAACCTGAATTTTAAAACATAGAAAAAAAAAACTGATTTATTTATAAAGTATTAAAAACTGAAATTTTTATAAAGTATAAAACTGGATTTTTTTTATAAAGTATTAAAACTGAATTTTTTTTAGAAATAAAAACTGGTTTTTGAAATAAAGGATAAAAACTGAATTTTATAAAAAAAAAAATAAAAACTGATTTAGTTTTAAAGGTAAAAGCTTTAACATGGGAAGAAAGGTTTGAACTTTCAAGCAAAGTAAAAATCATATTTTTATATGGTGAAAGCAAAAGTAAAAATCATATTTTTATGTGTTGAAAGTCGAAATAAAAATCATATTTTTATATGTTGAAAGTCAAAGTAAAAATCATATTTTTATATATTGAATAGCGAAGTCAAAATTCGATTTTTACATATTGAGTAGCATAGTAAAAATTCTATTTTTACATATGTAGAGGATACGGGCGAAAGCGACAATAGGCGAAGATTTCTATTAAGAAGAGTCTTGAAGTTGGATAGCTATTGGTGAGAATTTCTCACCTTTCAATTTATTTTTCTAGTTATATATATACTAGGATGCAGACGGTGCTTAGTAGCACCCGACACCCGTCCACAGACCATGGACTTGTTTGTTTGACTGTTTGGTGATTGATTGTGATATTGGTTTGAATGTGGTTTGTGGTGTGAAAAATCGAATCGATAAATTGGTTAGGATTAGACGTGCGCCGTTATAAGGCGAAGGAGTAAGGCTAGGTTAGACCCTTACTCCAAAGTTTGTGGTTTGCATAACGAATTGATTTGATTGATGTGTGAATGGCGTGGGCCTTCACTAGACCGGGGATAAGGCTAGGCCTTGTCCCGTTTCTAGTATCGTGCCGTTATGCCGCCGAAATTTTCTAAAATAAGTTAGAAAAATAAAATTAGCATTTTATTTAACGAATGAACTGAATATAAATTCATATGTTAAAATAAAATGTGTTATCGTTAAAAATATAATTTTTAACGTGAATGTGAATAAATAAATATTCATTTACAAACCAGACGGTTTGTTTATGTACACCTATTTGAATGACGTTGATTGGGTCGATAAATTTTACACATCGCCTAACTGCACAAATAAAATATGTGTTTGATTGTTTGAAACCCCACACGGGTGTTAGGATGAAATTTGAAGTTCACTCATCCTGATTTATTAAATATGTCGATCGATTGATTGACAAGCTGCTATAAGCGTTAAATGTCTATATTTGATGCTTATACAGTGTAGTGCACTTTGGTTGATGGTTGATTATTCATCGTTGTTGATATATACATGTGTTGTAGAAAATCCATATAATTAACATTATATGGTAATTGATTGGGCCTCATTCCAGTTTCGAGAAAAATAGAAATATTTGAAATAGAAATATTTGAAATAGAAATATTTGAAATAGAAATATTTGAAATAGAAATATTTGAAATAGAAATATTTGAAATAGAAATATTTGAAATAGAAATATTTGAAATAGAATATTTGAAAATAGAAATATGTGAAGCCGTGAGGATTAGATTGACGCCATTTTGACGTGAACGATATTTATATCGATTTTATTCATTTTAAAATGAATATTGAAACGTGATTTCGAAATCGAATATTTTGAAATGAATTGAATTGAAAACGATTTCGAAATGAATTGAATTGAAAACGATTTCGAAATGAATTGAATTGAAAACGATTTCGAAATGAATTGAATTGAAAACGATTTCGAAATGAATTGAATTGAAAACGATTTCGAAATGAATTGAATTGAAAACGATTTCGAAATGAATTGAATTGAAAACGATTTCGAAATAAATTGAATTGAAAACGATTTCGAAATAAATTGAATTGAAAACGATTTCGAAATGAATTGAATTGAAAACGATTTCGAAATGAATTGAATTGAAAACGATTTCGAAATGAATTGAATTGAAAGCGATTTCGAAATAAATTGAATTGAAAACGATTTCGAAATGAATTGAATTGAAAACGATTTCGAAATGAATTGAATTGAAAACGATTTCGAAATGAATTGAATTTTAAAACGATTTCGAAATGAATTGAATTGAAAACGAATTCAAATGGAATTGAAAGCGAATTGAAATGAATTCAAATTGAATTGAAATTTGAATTGAATAGAAATGAATTTTGAAACGAATTTATAAAGAAGAATTCAATTTTGATTTGAATTGAAAAGGAAGTTGAAATTGCTTTTGAAACGAATTTAAAACCATTTATATAATTCGTTTTAAATAGTAATCGACGAAATATATATTATATATATTATATATATAATATAATGGCCTGAATAGAACGCGCCGCGCTGCGGCAGTTCGCGAATTTCGATCATTTGTTTCAAACGGACATTACGGGAGATCCGACCGTCGGATTCTCCTAAAACCGGAACCGTTGGGTTCGTATCGAAAAGAGCTTTCTAATGAATGTTAGAAATTTGAAATCTAACGGTTGGATTTGGAGATACGTCCAAATCAAATTCGAAAAAGGTCGCTGTAAGTGCAGTTCGATGGCCGTTAATGGAAATCGACCGTACGGGCCTTGATAAAATTATTAAAAATAGTAATAATTTGTGTAAAATCATAAGAAATGATTTGTGAAAGTTTGGGATGAAAAACTCCATATTTGAAAAGATAAAAATAGATTTTTATCGAAATGAACTAGTTTTGAACTAGAATTATAATTCTATTTATTTTTAAATAAATAAATTGAATTTGAAATGGTTTTGAAAATAACCAAAATTTCCAATGATTGCATTGGAGTGGATTTGAATCGAAATTGTCTTCGGAATATTTCGATGTTGGAATTCGTGATATTACAGGTGTTGTTATGGAAATTTGAAAGATATATATGTATATCGTTATTTCCAATACGACATTTGTTAATCGTAGAATTTGATATTGAATATAGGCCGATATAGTTTCTATTCAGAGCCTTGTATTGAATATCGAATGTGATTTGGGTTTGTCGTGAATGGTGTCTTCACTAACACTGTTCTTGAACCCAGTTGAGAAAAGATTAAATCTTTTTATTTAGATTTAATGAAGTGTACCAATTAAATGATATTTAATTGGAATTGAATTGATATTGATTTTTGGGTTTATCGTGAACAGTGTTTTAAATAACACTTGTTCTTTAACCCGATAATTAATGGGATGTGACTTTGGGTTTATCGTGAACCGTGTTTTAAATGACACTGATTCTTTAACCCAGTCACAGATTAAAACTAAGTGGAGTTTTAATGAATCTTTAATTAGATTGAAAAGATCGAGAATGGAGTATCACCAGTTTTGCTCCAGGCGATAGTTAAATCTTTAATTAGATTTGAATGTGAAATTTAGAAACTAACTGGCGGTTAGCCAAGCAGAATAGTTTTCTGGATATTGATCTGATGTTGGTTTCGGCCTTCGGGGTTAATATTTGGGGAATTATTCTCTTGATTAATTTACGGTTAGTGACTAATGAATTGGAATGAGGCGTATGTTGTGTTTGTGTAACACTTTTATAATATATACGCGAGTTATTCGGAAAGACCGGGTTTATCCCATTCTGAATAACTGATACGACGATAAGTCGAAGATGAAGACGATGGTCGAAGACCGGAAGTCTTCACGTCGTTTGGGTGATAACTGATGATCTTGATTGGGCTGTACACCCAAGAAGATGGAAACAGTTAGTGATCGTCCAGACGTACTTGGAGATCGATGGATATGCGGGGTACTAGGTGCCTCCGGTTTCGTTCAGACCCAGAACGGACTTGTAAATGGACTGTGTGTCTGACATCGGATTTCATTCTGTGTGACTGATATCGGTTGCATAGGATGGCTTGCCTGTGTGGCATGCTAAGATGCAAATGATCGAGGCTTCTGTTGAAAAGCAAAGTCTTGTGGTGATGATCAAAGCACGGCCTTTGTGGCGTAGCTTTGTGTAACGTTTACCTCGCGTGTTTCACACCCGGTATGAACCAAAAACGGGAGACGGACCTCAGGGAGGGCATGCGTTTCTTTCTAGCTAGAAGTGGCGTCAGTGGTTTTACACGCCCTGACGAGTTTGACTTATGTGGTTGTTGCTGTTGCGAGGCGCCTCGGTTATATCGGTTTCGGCCGAATGCATTCTGGTCGGCTGACGGACCAGACTTACACCCCATAGGGTGGGGAGACGTATTGTTCAGGCATAATAATCCACTCCGTGTGGACCGGCCCTGACGATCCAAGGCTTGCCTGCGCGCTTGCCTGAGACATGGGCTAGATTGTCTCGAATCGGTTGAGGACTATCTTTTGCCTCGGTTCATAGATGGAAACCCAATTTCCAAATACGAGACTTTGCGGTTTTGATTGTATATCCTATATATGGCGACATAGTGGGATGGGGCGCTCATGCCGCCTATGATTGATACTTATGATTTGAAGTGTTTTATATACTATGCACTTATAATAGTATCAAATGATTTGTTTTAAACGTATCAAGCATTCTTTGGCTGTTATAAGGGAAAACCCTATCCTCGACTGCGTTGCATTGTGTGATGGGACCTGGGTCTTATAACAGCTTCATTTTTCTTTATTTAGCATTGCGCTGTTGGTTTTATGCACTGGTATTCTTGGGAGGAAACCCGTTCCGTGTTATACGGCGTGGTCCCTTGATTTACCTAATGATTTGAAATAAAGATTAATAACTGTTTTAGTTCTCACACCAGTCACATGACTGACCTGGAGTTTATTGTTTTAACCTAAACTCTGGGTGCCCCTATTTTCGACACGGGCAGCTAGTAGTTTTGGTTTTGCAGATTTATATTCACAGGATCCTGGTTTACAGCTGGAACGATATCCGGAAAGCTTTGTATCCGTATATCTCATTCTAGTTGTGTATTGTATTATTTTCCGCTGCTATGTATTTAAATGTAATTTAAATCTCTGATATTTCTGTGTAATATTCATTTATACTCTGTATATCCTTGTAATCTGATGCACTGTTGTAATATTCAATGAAATGTTCTTCTGTATGCGTTCTGCTGTGGCTTGTTCTCGAACTATCCGACGCTTTCCTTTACGGGGAGGTTGCGGGTCGTCACATTTGGTATCAGAGCTTTGGTTTACAAAGCTAGAGAACAAGACACATTAGAACCATACGGAAGAATTCATCAGATATTGGATTAGTAATATCCAATGAGAATGACTCGTTAGAGATGGGATCAGTAGTGTCCTAGAACGAGTGTGAAGAGTAAATTTTTAAAGTGAAAACAAATTTTGTTTTGAAAATTTAAATCAATTATTCGTATTGGATTATTTATTTATATTGATGTGGACAATCCAGTATATATAGATTTTGCATATACGTCTGATCCGCGTGTATTCGAAGTTTTAATATACTGGATAGATATAGAATCACACTCTAGTCGCCCGGAGAAGGTACTGATGATAGCACGTGCATCATCAGTATTTATGTTCGTGTTTCGAAGGTGTGATATCTATATATTTCCATTAGACTGGTGTGAGAACCAAAACTTATATAGTTAGGAACACATTGTTGTGAATTGGTATCAAAAACATGATTTTTTGTATATGTATCAAAATTATGAATTTGAAATTCTAATTCACTAATTGATTGATGTTTGTGTTGTTTGTTTAGTTGTTTGCTAATTTTGAACCATTAGCCTAATTGAACCCAATATTGAATTGTATTGAGAATTAGTTGCATTTGCTTGCATATACATATATATCATTGAACAGGTCATAGCAAGGAGGCTAGAGCAGAGAATAAAATTTGTTTGCCTGACAAATAGGTACATGTTTACTACATAATTTCCTGTTTTGTTTGGGTGATGATGATTTTGTGGGCCTATTGGCTAGCCGCTTGGCTTTTTCTTTTTCTTTTTGAGATCTGAAGGACCGGGGAAGCTATTTGAAATTCCCCGATGCTCCCGGTGCAGGGGAGGTTATGGCGAAATTTTTCGAAAATTTAGGGTGTTAGCCAAATTTTTGAAATTTTGAAAATTCTCAGAAACTGAAGAGTTAGAGAATGGAAGCCAGATCGAGCGTAGAGTTGAATTATCAAACCACTTTCGACTTTGTTCCTTTTCGGGGACGAAAAGTTTTAAGTGGGGGAGATTGTAACAACCCGTAAATTCTGGGCCAGTTTAAAATTTTTATTTTGGCAATTTTAGTGAATTTTGATTATTTAAAATGAATTATTTTAAATAATATCGACGAGAAATTTATTTAGAATATAAATCGAACGTATATATTATACGCGTCGTCGTTAGAATATAAATATTTATATATAATTATAAAAGGAATTGAAAATGGCGCGGTAGTTCGAAAATTCGATTTCTAATTTCAAATGAATATACAGAATTCAATATAAGTCAGAATTGAACGAAACAAGAAATATTTGAATCTGTATAACTATATCTTTGTAACGAAGTTAACAAACTGAGATTTCATCTTAGAAATGATAAGATATGTCCAGTTGAAAATTAGAAATAGTCGCTGTGGAATTTATATATATTTTAATATAATATATGGCCCTTAAAAATAGCCATTTTGCAAACGACCTCGGATTTCGACGAAACCAGTTTTGTTGGATTCGCAGTGTAAAGTTATTGCTAGATTCCAAATTTCATAATTTTTCGAATCAATATGTGAGCGTGGCAAAGGAAAACGCGTTTGACCAGTTTCAGTTGATTTTAATCGACTGGAAATTGGCCATTTTTCAAACAGTCTCAGAATTCGACGAAACTAGTTTTGTTAGGACCGTATCGTCAATACGAAGCTAGAAAATATTTTTCTGCAATTTATAGAGTTATTATGTGACCCCGGTAATTTGAAATGTACGTTTAAAATTCAATATAGTGATTTAAATGTAAATTTAACGGAAACTGATTCAAACGGTCGAATCAGCTTACGATACATATCCCATTGTGTTCGGAATGGGGGTAATTCGCTATGGACGACAGGCGGTGGGCCTCGTTTCGAGGTCTTAGGTAAAAGTCAACTTTATGCAATTAAATTAATAATAAAAAAAAAAATATCTTTCTCTTTTATCCTCCAGGCCCCCCCCCCCCGTTCAAAAAATTAAATTTCAGAATAAAAAAAAAAAGAGGGCGGAGCCCTAAAACCGCTCGACGGAGCCACATCGCGCGAGGCGCTGCTCCCCCCATCTCCGACAACTCCTCCGCCGCCCTCTCAGGTGAACCCCCCCTCGTGAAAACAACCGAGCGCCTCCCCTTGAAGCCCTCGACGCCGACGAAGAAGCCGCGCCACCCCCCCCCCCCTCGAAGCAGCCCCTCCTGCCACCACCGATCGAAGACCCAAGCCGCCGACGAACTGCGAAGACCTCCCCCCCCCTCTCAGTAAGAATTTCTGTTTATTTTATTATTATTATTTTTTTTTTATTTTTTTTAAAAACCGATTTTAATAATGATTTTGTTTTAAAAATAAAAACTGAAAATGTTTAAAAGTAAAAAACTAAATATTTTTAAAGGTATAAAACTGAATATTTTTAAAAGGAATTTTTAAAAGTAATAAAACAGGAATTTTTAAAAAGTATTAAAAACTGGAATTTTTAAAAGCATTTTAAAAACCTGAATTTTAAAACATAGAAAAAAAAAACTGATTTATTTATAAAGTATTAAAAACTGAAATTTTTATAAAGTATAAAACTGGATTTTTTTTATAAAGTATTAAAACTGAATTTTTTTTAGAAATAAAAACTGGTTTTTGAAATAAAGGATAAAAACTGAATTTTATAAAAAAAAAAATAAAAACTGATTTAGTTTTAAAGGTAAAAGCTTTAACATGGGAAGAAAGGTTTGAACTTTCAAGCAAAGTAAAAATCATATTTTTATATGGTGAAAGCAAAAGTAAAAATCATATTTTTATGTGTTGAAAGTCGAAATAAAAATCATATTTTTATATGTTGAAAGTCAAAGTAAAAATCATATTTTTATATATTGAATAGCGAAGTCAAAATTCGATTTTTACATATTGAGTAGCATAGTAAAAATTCTATTTTTACATATGTAGAGGATACGGGCGAAAGCGACAATAGGCGAAGATTTCTATTAAGAAGAGTCTTGAAGTTGGATAGCTATTGGTGAGAATTTCTCACCTTTCAATTTATTTTTCTAGTTATATATATACTAGGATGCAGACGGTGCTTAGTAGCACCCGACACCCGTCCACAGACCATGGACTTGTTTGTTTGACTGTTTGGTGATTGATTGTGATATTGGTTTGAATGTGGTTTGTGGTGTGAAAAATCGAATCGATAAATTGGTTAGGATTAGACGTGCGCCGTTATAAGGCGAAGGAGTAAGGCTAGGTTAGACCCTTACTCCAAAGTTTGTGGTTTGCATAACGAATTGATTTGATTGATGTGTGAATGGCGTGGGCCTTCACTAGACCGGGGATAAGGCTAGGCCTTGTCCCGTTTCTAGTATCGTGCCGTTATGCCGCCGAAATTTTCTAAAATAAGTTAGAAAAATAAAATTAGCATTTTATTTAACGAATGAACTGAATATAAATTCATATGTTAAAATAAAATGTGTTATCGTTAAAAATATAATTTTTAACGTGAATGTGAATAAATAAATATTCATTTACAAACCAGACGGTTTGTTTATGTACACCTATTTGAATGACGTTGATTGGGTCGATAAATTTTACACATCGCCTAACTGCACAAATAAAATATGTGTTTGATTGTTTGAAACCCCACACGGGTGTTAGGATGAAATTTGAAGTTCACTCATCCTGATTTATTAAATATGTCGATCGATTGATTGACAAGCTGCTATAAGCGTTAAATGTCTATATTTGATGCTTATACAGTGTAGTGCACTTTGGTTGATGGTTGATTATTCATCGTTGTTGATATATACATGTGTTGTAGAAAATCCATATAATTAACATTATATGGTAATTGATTGGGCCTCATTCCAGTTTCGAGAAAAATAGAAATATTTGAAATAGAAATATTTGAAATAGAAATATTTGAAATAGAAATATTTGAAATAGAAATATTTGAAATAGAAATATTTGAAATAGAAATATTTGAAATAGAAATATTTGAAATAGAATATTTGAAAATAGAAATATGTGAAGCCGTGAGGATTAGATTGACGCCATTTTGACGTGAACGATATTTATATCGATTTTATTCATTTTAAAATGAATATTGAAACGTGATTTCGAAATCGAATATTTTGAAATGAATTGAATTGAAAACGATTTCGAAATGAATTGAATTGAAAACGATTTCGAAATGAATTGAATTGAAAACGATTTCGAAATGAATTGAATTGAAAACGATTTCGAAATGAATTGAATTGAAAACGATTTCGAAATGAATTGAATTGAAAACGATTTCGAAATGAATTGAATTGAAAACGATTTCGAAATAAATTGAATTGAAAACGATTTCGAAATAAATTGAATTGAAAACGATTTCGAAATGAATTGAATTGAAAACGATTTCGAAATGAATTGAATTGAAAACGATTTCGAAATGAATTGAATTGAAAGCGATTTCGAAATAAATTGAATTGAAAACGATTTCGAAATGAATTGAATTGAAAACGATTTCGAAATGAATTGAATTGAAAACGATTTCGAAATGAATTGAATTTTAAAACGATTTCGAAATGAATTGAATTGAAAACGAATTCAAATGGAATTGAAAGCGAATTGAAATGAATTCAAATTGAATTGAAATTTGAATTGAATAGAAATGAATTTTGAAACGAATTTATAAAGAAGAATTCAATTTTGATTTGAATTGAAAAGGAAGTTGAAATTGCTTTTGAAACGAATTTAAAACCATTTATATAATTCGTTTTAAATAGTAATCGACGAAATATATATTATATATATTATATATATAATATAATGGCCTGAATAGAACGCGCCGCGCTGCGGCAGTTCGCGAATTTCGATCATTTGTTTCAAACGGACATTACGGGAGATCCGACCGTCGGATTCTCCTAAAACCGGAACCGTTGGGTTCGTATCGAAAAGAGCTTTCTAATGAATGTTAGAAATTTGAAATCTAACGGTTGGATTTGGAGATACGTCCAAATCAAATTCGAAAAAGGTCGCTGTAAGTGCAGTTCGATGGCCGTTAATGGAAATCGACCGTACGGGCCTTGATAAAATTATTAAAAATAGTAATAATTTGTGTAAAATCATAAGAAATGATTTGTGAAAGTTTGGGATGAAAAACTCCATATTTGAAAAGATAAAAATAGATTTTTATCGAAATGAACTAGTTTTGAACTAGAATTATAATTCTATTTATTTTTAAATAAATAAATTGAATTTGAAATGGTTTTGAAAATAACCAAAATTTCCAATGATTGCATTGGAGTGGATTTGAATCGAAATTGTCTTCGGAATATTTCGATGTTGGAATTCGTGATATTACAGGTGTTGTTATGGAAATTTGAAAGATATATATGTATATCGTTATTTCCAATACGACATTTGTTAATCGTAGAATTTGATATTGAATATAGGCCGATATAGTTTCTATTCAGAGCCTTGTATTGAATATCGAATGTGATTTGGGTTTGTCGTGAATGGTGTCTTCACTAACACTGTTCTTGAACCCAGTTGAGAAAAGATTAAATCTTTTTATTTAGATTTAATGAAGTGTACCAATTAAATGATATTTAATTGGAATTGAATTGATATTGATTTTTGGGTTTATCGTGAACAGTGTTTTAAATAACACTTGTTCTTTAACCCGATAATTAATGGGATGTGACTTTGGGTTTATCGTGAACCGTGTTTTAAATGACACTGATTCTTTAACCCAGTCACAGATTAAAACTAAGTGGAGTTTTAATGAATCTTTAATTAGATTGAAAAGATCGAGAATGGAGTATCACCAGTTTTGCTCCAGGCGATAGTTAAATCTTTAATTAGATTTGAATGTGAAATTTAGAAACTAACTGGCGGTTAGCCAAGCAGAATAGTTTTCTGGATATTGATCTGATGTTGGTTTCGGCCTTCGGGGTTAATATTTGGGGAATTATTCTCTTGATTAATTTACGGTTAGTGACTAATGAATTGGAATGAGGCGTATGTTGTGTTTGTGTAACACTTTTATAATATATACGCGAGTTATTCGGAAAGACCGGGTTTATCCCATTCTGAATAACTGATACGACGATAAGTCGAAGATGAAGACGATGGTCGAAGACCGGAAGTCTTCACGTCGTTTGGGTGATAACTGATGATCTTGATTGGGCTGTACACCCAAGAAGATGGAAACAGTTAGTGATCGTCCAGACGTACTTGGAGATCGATGGATATGCGGGGTACTAGGTGCCTCCGGTTTCGTTCAGACCCAGAACGGACTTGTAAATGGACTGTGTGTCTGACATCGGATTTCATTCTGTGTGACTGATATCGGTTGCATAGGATGGCTTGCCTGTGTGGCATGCTAAGATGCAAATGATCGAGGCTTCTGTTGAAAAGCAAAGTCTTGTGGTGATGATCAAAGCACGGCCTTTGTGGCGTAGCTTTGTGTAACGTTTACCTCGCGTGTTTCACACCCGGTATGAACCAAAAACGGGAGACGGACCTCAGGGAGGGCATGCGTTTCTTTCTAGCTAGAAGTGGCGTCAGTGGTTTTACACGCCCTGACGAGTTTGACTTATGTGGTTGTTGCTGTTGCGAGGCGCCTCGGTTATATCGGTTTCGGCCGAATGCATTCTGGTCGGCTGACGGACCAGACTTACACCCCATAGGGTGGGGAGACGTATTGTTCAGGCATAATAATCCACTCCGTGTGGACCGGCCCTGACGATCCAAGGCTTGCCTGCGCGCTTGCCTGAGACATGGGCTAGATTGTCTCGAATCGGTTGAGGACTATCTTTTGCCTCGGTTCATAGATGGAAACCCAATTTCCAAATACGAGACTTTGCGGTTTTGATTGTATATCCTATATATGGCGACATAGTGGGATGGGGCGCTCATGCCGCCTATGATTGATACTTATGATTTGAAGTGTTTTATATACTATGCACTTATAATAGTATCAAATGATTTGTTTTAAACGTATCAAGCATTCTTTGGCTGTTATAAGGGAAAACCCTATCCTCGACTGCGTTGCATTGTGTGATGGGACCTGGGTCTTATAACAGCTTCATTTTTCTTTATTTAGCATTGCGCTGTTGGTTTTATGCACTGGTATTCTTGGGAGGAAACCCGTTCCGTGTTATACGGCGTGGTCCCTTGATTTACCTAATGATTTGAAATAAAGATTAATAACTGTTTTAGTTCTCACACCAGTCACATGACTGACCTGGAGTTTATTGTTTTAACCTAAACTCTGGGTGCCCCTATTTTCGACACGGGCAGCTAGTAGTTTTGGTTTTGCAGATTTATATTCACAGGATCCTGGTTTACAGCTGGAACGATATCCGGAAAGCTTTGTATCCGTATATCTCATTCTAGTTGTGTATTGTATTATTTTCCGCTGCTATGTATTTAAATGTAATTTAAATCTCTGATATTTCTGTGTAATATTCATTTATACTCTGTATATCCTTGTAATCTGATGCACTGTTGTAATATTCAATGAAATGTTCTTCTGTATGCGTTCTGCTGTGGCTTGTTCTCGAACTATCCGACGCTTTCCTTTACGGGGAGGTTGCGGGTCGTCACAGAAACTCGCGAAGTAAACGTTACACAAAGCTACGCCACACAATGCCGTGCTTTGATCATCAACCACAAGACTTTGCTTTTCAACAAAAGCCTTGATCATTTGCCACTTAGGCGTGCCACACAGGCAATTCACTCTATGCGTTTGATATCCATCAGTATATAACCCCTGAGCTCGTACGTCTCAGAGAAGGGCGTTAAGCAAGAGAATAAATTCTCCGCCGCCAAACAGATATATATTTAATAGAGATCAATCACACGGACTAAAATCCAATGTCAGACACACAGTCCATTTACAAGTTCGTTTTGGGTCTGAACGAAACCGGAGGCACCTAGTACCCCGCATATCCTTCGATCTCCAAGTACGTCTGTACGATCACCAACTGTTTCCATCTTCTTGGGTGTACATCCCAATCAAGATCATCAGTAATCACCCAAACGACGTGAAGACCTCCGGTCTTCGACCATCGTCTTCATCTTCGACTTATCGTCGTATCAGTTATTCAGAATGGGATAAACCCGGTCTTTCCGAATAACTCGCGTATATTTTAAATAAGTGTTACACAAACACAACATACGCCTCATTCCAATTCATCAGTCACTAACCGTAAATTAATCAAGAGAATAATTCCCCAAATATTAACCCCGAAGGCCGAAACCAACATCAGATCAATATCCAGAAAACCATTCTGCTTAGCTAACCGACAGTTAGTTTCTGATTTCACATTCATAGGGAAAGGTTCCCATTAATTTTATCCAAGATAAATTCCTGAATTTATTCTCTAATCTTCCTCTGAATTTCGATTCAACTAGTCGGAATCAGCGAACCTTACCGTAGTAATCATTGGTTTTAATTTCCCAATCCCAACCTATTCAACCCATGAAGTAAAACTGGTCTTACTTTATATCTAACACCACGGTGTTATCGGTAAATTTAATTACCATTTCACGTTCAAATCTAATTAAAGATTTAACTATCGCCTGGAGCAAAACTGGTGATACTCCATTCTCGATCTTTTCAATCTAATTAAAGATTCATAAAAATTCCACTTAGTTTTAATCGCTAACTAGGTTAAAGAATCAGTGTCATTTAAAACACAGTTCACGATAAACCCAAAATCACATTCCATTAATTATCGGGTTAAAGAACGAGTGTTATTTAAAACACTATCCACGATAAACCCAAAAATCAATATCAATTCAATTCCAATTAAATATTATTTAATTGGTACACTTCATTAAATCTAAATAAAAAGATTTAATCTTTTCTCAACTGGGTTCAAGAACAGTGTTAGTGAAGACACCATTCACGACAAACCCAAATCACATTTGATATTCAATATAAGGCTCTGAATAGAAAATATATCGGCTTATATTCAATATCAAATTCTACGATTAACAAATGTCGTATTGGAAATAACGGTATAAATATATATCTTTCAAATTTCCATAACAACATATGTATAATCACGAATTCCAACATCGAAATATTCCGAAGACAATTTCGATTCAAATCCACTCCAATGCAATCATTGGAAATTCCGGTTATTTTTAAAACCCTTTTCAAATTCAATTTATTTATTTAGAAATAAATAGAGTTATAATTCTAGTTCAAAACTAGTTCATTTCGATAAAAATCTATTTTTATCTTTTCAAATATGGAGTTTTTCATCCCAATCCTTTCTAAATCATTTCTTATGATTTTACACAAATTATAACTACTTTTAATAATTTTATCAAGGCCCGTACAGTCGATTTCCATCAACGGTCATCGAACTGCACTTACAGCGACCTTTTTCAAATTTGATTTGGACATAATTCCAAATCCAACCGTTAGATTTCAAATTTCTAATATTCGTTAGAAAGCCCTTTTCGATACGAACCCAACGGTTCCGGTTTTAGGAGAATCCGACGGTCGGATCTCCCGTAATGTTTGTTTGAAATAAATGGTCGAAATTCACGAACTGCCGCGGCGCGGCGCGTTCTATTCAGGCCATTATTTTATATATATAATATATATTTCGTCGATTTCTATTTAAAACGAATTATATAAATAGTTTTAAATTCGTTTCAAAAGCAATTTCAACTTCCATTTCAATTCAAATCAAAATTGAATTCTTCTTTATAAATTCGTTTTAAAATTCATTTCTATTCAATTCAAATTTCAATTCAATTTGAATTCATTTCAATTCGCTTTCAATTCAATTTGAATTCATTTTCAATCCAATTCAATTCCAAAGTCGTTTTCTATTCCATTCAATTCAAATTGGTTTTCTGTTCGATTCAATTCACATTGGTTTTCTATTCGATTCAATTCAAATTGGTTTTCTATTCGATTCAATTCAAATTGGTTTTCTATTCGAATCAAATTCGTTATATATTCAATTGAAATCAAATTCGTTTTCTATTCAATTCATTTCGAAATCGTTTTCAATTCAATTCATTTCGAAATCGTTTTCAATTCAATTCATTTCGAAATCGTTTTCAATTCAATTCATTTTGAAATCGTTTTCAATTCAATTCATTTCGAAATCGTTTTAAATTCAATTCATTTCGAAATCGTTTTCAATTCAATTCATTTCGAAATCGTTTTCAATTCAATTCATTTCGAAATCGTTTTCAATTCAATTCATTTCGAAATCGTTTTCAATTCAATTCATTTCGAAATCGTTTTAATCGATATAAATATCTTTCACGTCAAAATGGCGTTAATCTAATCAACATGGCTTCATATATTCCTTCATTCTATTCAACAAATGAATATTTATTTTGTCAACACATGACTAATCTCAACGAATGAGTACTGTCCACGTGTGACTATTTTTGTTAAATTATTTCGTTCAACACATGAATAATCTCAACGGATGAGTACAGTCAACACATGAACCTTTATTTTATAGTGATAAAGATATAAAATTTATTGTTAAAATATTACGTTCAACACATGACTAATCTCACGAATGAGTACAGTCAACACATGAACCTTTACTTTATAGTATTCTTTATCTTCTAAATTGGAATGAGGCCCAATCAATTACCATATAATGTTAATTATATGGATTTTCATACATCACATGTATATAATAGCATTGAAAAATAATCAACCATCAACCAAAGTGCACTACACTGTATAAGCATCAAATATAGATATCTAACGCTTATAACAGCCTGTCAATCAATCGATCGACATATTTAATCAATCAGGATGAGTGAACTTCAAATTTCATCCCAACACCCGTGTGGGGTTTCAAATCAACAAACACAGATTTTATTCGTGCAGTTGGGCGATGTGTAAAATTTATTGTCCCAATCAATGTCAGTCAAATAGGTGTACATAAACAAACCGTCCGGTTTGTAAATGAATATTTATTTATTCACGTTCACGTTAAAAATTATATTTTTAACGACCAAATTATTTTATTCAACCTTAGAATATTCTGTTCAGTTCATTTATCAAATAAAATGATATTTTTATTTTTCCAACATATTTTAGGAAATTTCGGCGGCATAACGGCACGATACTAGAAACGGGACAAGGCCTAGCCTTATCCCCGGTCTAGTGAAGGGCCACGCCATTCACGCATCAATCAAATCAATTTCATTTCACCAAACCATTCCATTCAAATCAAATCACCTAACTAATCTATGCAACCAAACAAACAAGTCCATGGTCTGTGGACGATTGTGTCGGGTGCTACTAAACACCGTCTGCATCCTAGTATATGTATATAACTAGAAAAAGAAAATTTGAGTGAGAAGTTCTCACCAATAGCTATCCAATCATCTTGACTCTTCTTTGATAGAAAGCTTCATCGTTATCGCAATTTTGTCATCTTCGTTGCTGTAGCCACTACATATGTAAAAATCAAATTTTTACTTCGCTATTCAATATATAAAAATCGAATTTTTACTTTTCTATTCAATATATAAAATTCGAATTTTTACTTTTCTATTCAATATATAAAAATCGAATTTTTACTTTTCTATTCAATATATAAAAATCGAATTTTTATTATGATGCCATATAGGTAAAAATTCCATTTCAAAAATATAGATTTCGTCTTTATAAAAATAAGGATCTCGCCTTTATAAAAATAAAGATTTCGCCTTTTCTACATAAAGTTTTCGCCTTTTCTACATAAAGTTCTCGCCTTTTCTAATATAAAGTTTTCGCCTTTTCTACATAAAGTTTTCGCCTTTTCTACATAAAGTTTTCGCCTTTTCTACATAAAGTTTTTGCCTTTCCTAATATAAAGTTTTCGCCTTTTCTACATAAAGTTTTCGCCTTTTCTACATAAAGTTTTCGCCTTTTCTACAAAAAGTTTTCGCCTTTTCTACATAAAGTTTTCGCCTTTTCTACATAATAAAGATCATATTTTTAATACTTTAAAAATATAAAAATCATATTTTTAATTCTTTAAAATATAAAAATCATATTTTTAATCTTTCCTATATTATATAAAAAATTATATCTTTACCCTACTACTATAATAAAAATTATAGTTTTACCACATAAAAATCGTATATTTTTCAGTTTCTAAAAATCACATGTTTTATCATATAAAAATCCTCTCTTTTTATTATTAAAAATCATTTCTTCTTAATGCCATAATATATATAAAAATCGATTTTATTTTATGCTAAAAACAATTTCTAAATTCATATTAACACCTACATAATAAACAAATACATAAAACTTACATTTTTAATGAAAGGAGGTGGGGTGGTTTTGCTGTTGAACTTCGAAGGGGGGGGGTGGCTCGGAGTTGTCTCGCGAGGCTGGAGTTGCAGGCGAGGGGGTGGTCGGTCTGGCAGTGGGCGGGTTTTGGGGAAGAGAAGGAGGAGGGAGGCTAGGCGAGGTCAGAGAGGAGGGAGGGCGTTGCGCCGTCGTCGGCGTCGGGTGGAGGGTTTGGGGAGGAGCGAATAGGGGTGCGCCAGACTTTTGGGGCGGAGGCGCCTGAGGCGCGGCAGCCCAGGCAGCCGTGGCGGCGGCCATCTCCCCCCTTCCGTCATCGATCTTCTTTTTTTTTTTTTTTTGATTTCGATTCTGAAAGAAAAGAGGGGGGGCCAAAGCGGGTTAAAGGGGAGGGAGAGAGAAAGGATTTAATTTTTTATTTGTTTTAATTATAAAAAGTTGACTTTTACATACGACCTCTAAACGAGGTCCACCGCCTGTCGTCCATAGCGTATTACCCCCATTCCGAACACAATGGGATATGTATCGTAGGCTAATTCGGTCGTTTCGATCAGTTTCCGTTGAATTTGCATTTAAATCACTATTTTGAATTTTAAACGTACATTTCAAATTACCGGGGTCGCATACTAACTAGAAAAATTCTAGAAAAATATTTTCTAGCTTCGTATTGACGATACGGTCCTAACAAAACTGGTTTCGTCGAATTCTGAGACTGTTGGAAAAATGGCCAATTTCCAGTCGATTAAAATCAACTGAAACTGCTCAAACGCGTTTTCCTTCGCCACACTCACATATCGATTCAGAAAATTATGAAATTTGGATCCTAGCAATATTTTGACACTGCGGACCCAACAAAAGTGGTTTCGTCGAAATCCGAGGTCGTTTGCAAAATTTCCATTTTTAAGGGCCTGAATTCCATAGCGACTATTCAGAATTTTCAACTGGACATATCTTTTGATTCCTGCTATGAAATTTCGATTTTTTGGATTCGTTGGAAAGATATTATCAATTAGATCCTAATGTTTTTGGTTTCACTAAAATCCGGATTGTTTTGCACCCGGTACATTCAATTGAAGTTTGAAATCGAACTATCGAACTACCGCGCCATTTTCAATTCTATTTATAATTATATATAATTATTTATATTCTAACGACGACGCGTATAATATATACGTTCGAATTATATTCAAAATAAATTTCGTCGTTTTATTTAAAATAATCTATTTTAAATATTCAAAATTCGCTAAAATTGCCGAAATAAAAATTTTAAACTGGCCCAGATTTTCCGGGTTATTACACGCCCTCATTTCTCTCTCCACGCCACTGATGAACGCGACGCCCCCAGACCACCTCCGACGAGTGCAGATACTCCCCCCTTTTTTTCCTTCGCTGTAAGTTCCTTCATTGTTTAATTTATTTTGTTTTAATTTATTTTATCTATTTAGTTTAGTTTAACCAATAGAAAAATCTGATCTTTTATGAATAAGAAAATACATTATTTAGCATGTGAAAAGATTTGATTTTTATAGATATGTTTATAATGTAAAGAAGGGATTTTTTTAATTAAATAAAAGTATAATTTTTATATTAGCAGAAGATAGAAAACGTGATTTTTATATAATAGAAATAATAAAGATGTGATCTTTATAGAAGTACCCACATAAAAATATGATTTTTATATTATATAGATAATAAAAATTCGAACTTTATATCATAGGAAGAATAAAAATATGATTTTTATTCATGTAGGGTAATGAAAATATAATTTTTATTATATTAGTGGCAAGATAAAAATGGAATTTTTTTCTATATAGTAGCGGTACAAAAATAGAATTTTTATCCATATAGAGTGATTATAAAAATAGAATTTTTATATGCATAGCAACAATATAAAAATGTGATTTTTATATATGTAGTGGCTACGGGCAACGAAAGTGGCAAAAGGCGAGAACGACGAAGATTTCTACATAAGAAGAATCGCAGTGTATTGGTTTAGCTAGTCGGTGAGAACTCCTCACCTTTAATTTAAATTTCTAGTTTGAAATAGATACTAGGATGCAGATGGTGTTTAGTAGCACCCGACTCCAGTCGTCTACAGACCATGGACGGCTTGTATGCTTGTTTGTTTGATTTTGATGTGTAGTTGATTGTGTGATGTGATGTGAAATAAAATATTTATATAGTTAAAATATTTTATAGTTGAAAATAGAATTTTTAACGTGTATTTGAAATGAAATAAATATAAACAAATCAGACGATTTGTTTATATACATACATTTGACTGATATTGATTGGGACGATAAATTTTACACATCGCCCAACTGCACAAATAAAATCTGTGTTTGATTGTTTGAAAACCCCACAAGGGTATTGGGGTGATATATGACATACACTAATCCCAATAATTAGTTGTATGTCGATCGATTGATTGACAGACTATTATAAGCGTTGAATATTTATATTTGATGCTTATACAGTGTAGAATGCACTTTGGATGATGGTTGATTATTTTTCATTGTTGATATATACATGCGTTGTATGGAAATCCATAGAAATAAAATCTATGGTAATTGATTGGGCCTCATTCAAGTTTTAAAAAGAAATAATTGAAAAAGAAATATTTGAAATAGAATATTTGAAAAAGAAATATTTGAAATAAAATATTTGAAAATAGAAATATTTGAAAAAGAAAAATTTGAAATAGAATATTTGAAAATTGAAATATATGAAGCCGTGTTGATTAGATTGATACCATTTTGACGCAAACGATATTTATATCGATTATATTCGTTTTTATAATGAATATTGAAAGGTGATTTCAAAATCGAATATTTTGAAAATGAATTCGAATCGAATTAAAATTGAATGGAAATCAATTTGAAATGAATTTGAATTGAAATTGAATAGAATTGAATTTGAATAGAAAATGAATTCGAATTGAAATTGAATAGAATTGGATTCGAATTGAAAATGAACTCGAATTGAAATTGAATTCGAATTGAAATTGAATAGAAATGAATTCGAATTGAAATTGTATTGAATTGAGAACGAACTGAAATTGAATTAAAAATCGATTTAAATTGAAATCAGTTTGAGATGAATTTAAAACAAATTTATATTGAAAAATTCAATCTTGATTTGAATTTGAAAATGAAGTTGAAATCGTTTCGAAAACGAATTTAAAACGATTTATAAAATACGTTTTAAAAGGAAATCGACGAAGTATATATTATATATATTATATATATAATATAATGGCCTTAATAGAACGCGCCGCGATGCGGTAGTCCGTGAATTTCGACCATTGACTTCGAATGGATATTGCGGGAGATCCGACCGTCGGATTCTCCTAAAACCAGAACCGTTGGGTTCGTATCAAAAAGAGATTTCTAAGAATATTAGAAATTAGAAATCTAACGGTTGGATTTGGAATTATGTCCTAATCAAATTTGGAAAAGGTCGCTGTAAGTGCAGTTCGATGGCCGTTGATGGAAATCGACTGTACGGGCCTTGATAAAATTATTAAAAATAGTAATAATTTGTGTAAAATCATAAGAAACGATTTGGGAAGAATTGGGATGAAAAACTCCATATTTGAGAAGATAAAAATAGATTTTTATCGAAATGAACTAGTTTTGAACTAGAATTATAATTCTATTTATTTTTAAATAAATAAATTGAATTTGAAAAGGGTTTAAAAGTAACCAGAATTTCCAATAATTGAATGGGAATGAATTTGAATCGAAATTGTCTTTGGAATATTTCGACGTTGGATTTCGTGATGATACAAGTATTGTTATGGGAATTTGAAAGATATATTTATATCGTTATTTCCAATACGATATTTGTTGGTCGTAGAATTTGATATTGAATATAAGACGATATATTTTCTATTCAGAGCCTTGTATTTAATGTCAAATGTGATTTGGGTTTGTTGTGAATGGTGTGCTCATTAACACTGTTCTTATGCCCAGTTGAGAAAAAGATGAAATCATTTTATTTACATTTAATGAAGTGTACCAATTAAATAATATTTAATTGGAATTGAATTGGTATTGATTTTTGGGTTTATCGTGAACAGTGTTTTAAATAACACTTGTTCTTTAACCCGATAATTAATGGAATGTGATTTTGGGTTTATCGTGAACCGTGTTTTAAATAACACTTGTTCTTTAACCCGATAATTAATGGAATGTGATTTTGGGTTTATCGTGAACCATGTTTTAAATAACACTTGTTCTTTAACCCGATAATTAATGGAATGTGATTTTGGGTTTATCGTGAACCGTGTTTTAAATGACACTGATTCTTTAACCCAGTTAAGGATTAAAACTAAGTGAAGTTTTAATGAATCTTTAATTAGATTGAAAAGATCGAGAATGGAGTATCACCAGTTTTACTCCAGGCGATAGTTAAATCTTTAATTAGATTTGAACGTGAAGTGATAATTGAATTTACCGATAACACCGTGGTGTTAGATATGAAGTATTACCAGTTTTACTTCATGGGATGAATAGGTTGGGATTGGGAAATAAATGATTACACTGGTGTGGTTCACTAATCCCGACTAGTTTGAATTGATATTCAAAGAAGATTAAAGAATAAATTTAAAGAATTTATCTTTGATAAAATTAATGGGAACCTTTCCCAAAGTATAAGAATATTTGACTAAAAGAATATTCTGAATTGGAATGAGGCGTATGTTGTGTTTGTGTAACACTTGTTTATTATATACACGAGTTATTCAGAAAGACTGGGTTTATCCCATTCTGAATAACTAATTCGACGTGGTGTCGAAGATGAAGACGGTGGTTGAAGACCGAAGGTCTTCACGTCGTTTGGATAATTACTAATGATCTTGATTGGGCCGTACACCCAAGAGGAGGGAATAAGTTAGTGATCGTTCAGACGTACTTGGAGATCGATGGATATGAGAGGTACAAGGTGCCTCCGGTTTCGTTCAGACCCAGAATGAACTTGTAAATGGACTGTGTGTCTGACATTGGATTTTATTCTGTGTGATCGACTTTTATTAAATATATATCTGTTTGGCGGCGGAGAATTTATTCTCTTGCTTAACGCCCTTCTCTGAGACGTACGATCTCAGAGGTTATATATTGATGAATATCAAACGCATGGAGTGAATTGCTTATGTGGCATGCCTAAGTGGCAATTGATCGAGGCTTCTGTTAAAAAGCAAAGTCTTGTGGTTGATGATTAAATCACCGCCTATGTGGCATAGCTTTGTGTAACGTGAATTCGCGAGCCTCACACCCCGGTGGTGAACCAAAAACGGGAGAGGACCTCAGGGAGGACATGCGTTTCTTTCTAGTTAGAAGTGGCGTCAGTGGTTTTACATGCCCTGACGAGTTTGACTTATGTGGTTGTTGCTGTTGCGAGGCGCCTCGGATATATCGGTCGATCCAGGACCGATGAAGTCATTGGACTCGTTGACACCCCAAAGGGTGGGGAAACGCAATGTTCAGGCATTTTAATCCATATCGGTGGACCGGCCCTGTCGCTCCAAGGGCCCACCTGAGTCTGGGTCCTGAGACACGGGCTAGAGCGTCTCGAATCGGTAGAGGACTATCTTTTCCCTCGGTTCACAGATGGAAATCCAACTTCCAATACGTGACTTTGCGGTTTTATTTGTAGAGCCTAGTATGGCGACATAGTGGGATGGGGCGCTTATGCCGTCTATGATTGATACTTATGATTTGAAGTTGTTTTATACACTATGCACTTATAATAGTATCAAATGATTTGTTTTAAACGTATCAAGCATTCTTGGCTATTATAAGGAAAAAAACCCTATCCTCCGGCTTGCGTTGCATTGTGTGATGGGACCTTGGTCTTATAATAGCATCATTGTTCTTTATTTGGCATTGCGCTGTTGTTTTATGCACTGGTATTCTTGGGGGGAAATCTATTCCATGTTATACGGCGTGGTCCCTTGATTTACCGAACTTTAAAATAAAGATTAATAACTGTTTTAGTTCTCACACCAGTCACATGACTGACCTGGAGTTTATTGTTTTAATCTAAACTCTAGGTGCCCTTATTTTCCGCACGGCCAGCTAGTAGTTTTCGTTTTGCAGATTTATATTCACAGGATCCTGGTTTACAACTGGAATGATATCCGAAAAGCATTGTATCTGTATATCTCCTTCAGTTGTGTATTCTATTATTTTCCACTTCTATGTAATTTATTGTAATCTCTGATATTTGGTAAATGTGTAATATTGATTTATACTATGTATATTCTTGTATTCTGATGGAATTGTTGTAGTTAACAATAAAACGTTCTTCTGTTTGCGTTCTTTTGTGTGTTGTTCTCGAAGTATCCGGTCTTTCCTTACCGGGGAAGTTACGGGTCTTTTCACAATAGATGTCTCTCTATTGTTCCAAATACTTAGTAATGGGTTCTGCTTTGAACGAAGATGTCACATCAGTATTTTTGGTGAAATTCAAAACGTTAATAAGTATAAGACATTCAATTTTAAATTAAATATACCAGAATATAAAACATAAAATAAATGTAACTAAAAAGTTTCAAAATTTTAAATTTCATGATGGTCGAACTGTAAATTTGAAAATTTAGATAAAACCATATATCATTGAGTATAACCTTGTTGTTAGTTAAATATTAGACAAATTTTTTTCTCGAACTTACCTAAAACTACATATAACTCATGCTTGAAAACATATAAACCTACAAAGCATAAGAATCATACTTTAGGAGTTCAATGCTTAATTCAAGAAGTACTTTAAAACAGTGTAAAACTCGATTTCTTCGAATACTAACATAGAATTTGAAACAAATATTGTTAACCACTTTAACCTGAATATATCTGAGGTAGACATATCTTAGAGTTAAAAAGCAAAGCTAGCAAAAGAAGCATCAAATTTTTGAAGGTATTAAAGACATCTTACCACGAACATAATCCATGATTCATTAATAAATTTTGAACCAATGTCACACATTCAAACAAAGGTTTGACATGAAAATTGATTATTGGAGCATTCCGTGCTTTTTTCTGCAATAACAAAACAAAATGTGAAAAATTATTAATTTCATGAAGGAGAAGTATAGGAAGCAAACGGAGTACAATAGTTATGAGAGATTGAATTTTTATTGAATACGATAGGTTACCAATACAAATGCGTTTGAAAATTCTAACAAATTTGGATGTCTATGTAAAAGGATGCAGTAGTAGGCAACGTATAAAAAAGTGTAGAGCTCGCTAAGTAGGAAAAGAAAATTCCACAAATTTGTCTCTTGTTCTTATGGTAATGTTTGATCAATAAATAGACAGTATGATCACAGCTATTGCATGTTAAATACCTTGTCAAAACCAAGTTTAGTAGATAATTTGGGGCTTCCTAAACCCATGTTAGTTATTACTCTCGTCTTACTGCATGATGCATGAGATGATAATTGTAAACAAAAGTCCATGCTACATAAGGAACACCTGCCTATTCCATCAGGTCCCATGACAGATAACACATAGTCTTCATACTCTTAAGGAAAATTATAATGAGAAAGAAAAATTTATAGTGTTTGATCCATTGCAACAAAAGCTCAATCTCCAAACACAAAACCATGAAAATTTACAGATTTTCTTATTTTTTTATGAAAGTAAGAAGAAATTTTCATATGGAATAAAACTGGAGAAACAAAAAAGCATTCCCAATAATGTATATACTAATCACATCTTGCAGCAATTACACATCTAAAACTATGATTTGAAAAAAAAAACTCATTCTCAAAGCAAAAACTACTATATCAATATCATTTTATTCTTATTCTATGGAATAAGAAAGCAAAATTTTATGGAAAAAGGAGGAAGCCCAACTTGAAAAGGTAGAATATCAAAATTTCAACAGAAAATTAGAAGCAAAATTGCATCTTTTACCATTAAAATATATAAAATATGAACATAAATAGGCATTGATGCACAATGAGAGAAGACGGAGGAAGGTACGTCTACTTGACAAATAATGGTATCATTAACAACTCATGTTTGGAAACCTATAAACCTACAAAACACAACAATTATGCTTACTTTAGTAGATCGATGCTTAATTCAGGAAGACAAATGTGCTTAAAGCCAGTGTAAATTTTTTTTCCTCAAATATTGATGTTGAATTTGAAACAAATACCATCAATCGGTTAAACTAAACTGAATATAATTGAGGTAGACAAATCTTAGGGATAAAAAAGCAAAGTCGACAAAAAAAGCATCAAAATTTTTAAGGTAATAAATTGCTAGAAGTTAGCGAATCTGCATAAAAACAGCTGACCACGAACCGACGAACATTATCGATGATGCATTATTGAATTTTGAACCAATGTCATACACTCAAATAAAGGTTGGACATGAAAATTGACTATTTGAAAAAATGGCATATTATGCTCTTTTTTCTGCAAAAACAAAACAATCTGAAAAAAGAAGATAAATATCATGAAGCATAAATATTGGAAATAAATAGAGTATAAAAGTTATGAGAGATTGACTTTTTATTGAATAAAATAGGTTACCAATACAAATGCAACAGAAAATTCTAACAAATTTGGATATAGATCTATGTAAAAGGATGCACTACTAGGCGATGTATAAAAAAGTGTTGACTCACCTAGTAAGAAGATAATAAAATTGCATAAATTTGTCTCTTGACGGCTTAAAGTGCATAGATTCGTTCTAATAAATGGAATCTACAGTGGAAGAGAAGAACACATTTAAAGAAATTAACAAATATAGTGTGACGAATAATATTATTTTATTATTTTGATAGTAAATTTTCGTTCAATGTGTTGCATGCTATTATGGTAATGAATTTTGATAAGTACTCAATGTAAATATACGTAATATCAATTAAGATAATGAATATAATAAAGAACTTAGTGGTTTTTTTGGGTAATGTTTGATCAGTAAATAGAAGGTATGATCACAACTATTGCATGTTAATTACCTTGTCAAAACCAAGTTTAGCGGATAATATGGGGTTTCCAAACCCATGTCAATTATTACTCTCTTCTTACTGCATGATGCATGAGATGATAACTGTAAAAAAAAAGTCCATGCTACATAAGGAACGCCTGCCTATCTCATCAGGTCCTATGATAGATAACACATAGCCTTCAAACTCTTAATGAAAATAACAATACGAAAGAAAAACATATAGTGTTTGATTATTTGCAACAAAAGATCAATTTCAAAACACAAATCCACGAACTATTACAACATTTTTTTATATCTTTTAATGAAAGTAAGATCAAAATTTCATATGGAATCAAACTGGATAAACAAAAAGGCATTCCCTACAATGTATATGCTAATTACATCCGGCAGCAATTATACTATTAAACTATAATTTGAAAAAAAAAATCACTCTCAAAGCCTAAAACTACTATATCAATATCATTTTATTCTTATTATATGGATGAAGTAAGCAAAATTTTATAGGAAATGATGGAAACCTAAAATGAAAAGGTTGAATATCGGTATAAAAGGGAATTCATGCACGATGAGAGAAGACAGAGAAGGATACATCTACTTGACAAATGATGGTATCATTAATAACCTGGAGTCCATTCGCATTTCCATAACGTAATTTGTTGGTAGATCTATAAAATTTACCATATTATATTACCTTGGCTTGTACCTAGTTAATGGCTAACCAATAGTAATTCTCAAATCTACTCTTTGATAAAGAAACATACTTCATTTGCTGATTTATGCATGCCAAACCATTCCAGCTACTAAAAGTATTCAGTCCCTGTATATAGTACAATAAGTATTAATGTAAAAAGTACCAAAAAGTTTAAACTAATCAAGCTACTGATATACTATCAAAATAATTGGCTACAAATTGTTTTAGTTATTAGAATTAGTTACCTAAAATCGGTAGCCCAACTTATATACCAGTACTATCAAGCATAATTTAATCAAATTCAACCCCTAGGATCGGTTGTTTTTATATATAATTGTCTCAAATCAAAAGACTCGTTTTTAAGCAAAAGCACCTGTAGCTGCAGAAGAGGAAGATGGAAGGCAAACTATTCACGCTGCGCAGCAAAAAAGCCATCCACGGTGGCTGGAAGTTAGAAATGAAAGAATACCCGTATCATTCATTTTAATACTCTTCCGTTCTGGCCCAAAGCCTATTTCTTCAGTTCTATATGGGCTTGGCCCATTTACTATGTTTTTACATTTTCCTGTATAAATAAGCATTCTGTACATGCCGAGAACATATAGAAAAACATTTGTTTCATTTCTGTAAATTCTCTTTAGCAATAAAAGCATAAAATTCGTTTCTTCAATTCTTGTTAAGAATTCAACTTGGTATCAGAGCAATCATTTGTGCTTAACAGCATTTCATGCTCGATCATGTACCATATAAACTCTGGTTTGTAGAGGTTATTGTCCATCAGGAAAATTTCATCATCTGGACCCTCTCATTGAAGGATTTACCTTGTCATTTGAGAGTTGTTGGCCTCAAACAGGGAATAGTGCCTCGCCTGTGTTGATTATAGGCTGCAACAGTTCTTTAATTGAAGCTTTGTGGTTAAAGAATTCTGAATCTGTCAAGAAAGCTGATCAAGAAAGTGAAGAAACAAGTTTAATTGATAAATAAGCCATTCAGAAAGGCCTGTCAGTAACTTTAGTTAAGTTCTTTCTATAATTCTCATCATTCAAGCCTCTAAGATTGCTTCAATCATCAAATAAAGAGTTTCTTTATTTTCACAATTCAAAGCTTCCCTGAATTCAGAGATTCTTACCTTTTTCTGGATTAATTTGCTTCTGTTTTTTAAGATTGCTTCTGTTTTTCTATCATGGCTGGACCTGATGATTCACCAGTGCCAATGTTTCCAGTGTTAGAGTCTCAACTGAACAAAATCAGCCACCACTTGATCCCATTCAAGATTTGATGAAATCAATCATCAAACCACAAAGCCAGCTGATCTCAATTCACCTTGATGAATCAAATTACCTATTATGGAAATTATAGGTAGAAACTTCTGTTAGAGGATATGGACTTGAAGATTACATATATGGAACAAAAATGGTTCCACCAAAGTATACTCGAGATAATGAAGATAAACTTGTGCAAAATGCAGAATTTCAAGCATATCAAAGGCAAGATAGTCTTATCTGTGCATGGATGATGTCATCCATTGGAGCAACTATTTTACCCCAGTTAATTGGTGTCATGACTGCCAATGAGGTCTGGTCCACAATTGAGAGAAATTTTTCTGCTCAATCCTCAGCTCGAATTATGCATTACAAAAGACAACTCCACAGTATAAGAAAGGGAGATTCAAGTATGAATGAGTATTTGTTAAAAGTTAAGAATATTTGTGATCAATTAAATTCTGCAGGGCAAAAAATTCCTGAATCAGAACAAGTTCTGTCTATAATAAGTGGGCTGGATAATGATTATGAAGCTGTGTCAGCAATAATTCTGTCTATGGATCCTACACCCACTTTACAATATGTATATTCAACATTGTTGGCTCATGAAGGTAGAATTGATCATAAAAAGAATGTTAATTCAGATTTGTCTATCAACTATACTACCTATGGTAGAGGTAAAACTCAAACAAATACTCCAAGAAGCCAACCTAATGTTCAGAGAGGAGGTCAATCTAATCGAGGAAAAGGTAGAGGCAGAAATAATAATTCAAGAACCAGATGTCAAATTTGTGAAAAATTTGGTCATACTGCAAATAAATGCTATTTCAGATATAACTAAAGTGTTAATCCTGGCCAATCCAGCAATAATTCAAACATAAACATGATTAATGTGCAAAAAGATGGTAATAAAAGTCAGGTAGAGAATAGCAGTGCAGACACTACTTCAACAGATGATGCAAATGACGACTGTTGGTACCCAGATTCAGGAGCTACAAATCATGTTACAAACAATCTGAGCAATCTGAACTTGGGGAATAAAGAATACAAAGGTATGCAAATCTTTTAGTTGGTAATGGTAAGACTGCACACATTACACATACTGGAAATGCAAGTCTTAATGGACCCAAAGAACTTATTTTAAAAAAATTGTTAAGGGTTCCTTCCATTAAAAAGAATTTAATGAGTGCTTCCCAATTTACAAAAGATAACAAAGTTTATTTTGAATTTTACCCAAATTCTTGCATTGTCAAAGATTTACTAACACAAGAAATCATTTTGCAGGGTAAAGAATATAAAGGGTTGTACAGATTTGATGTTACTAATCACAAAAACCCTAAATCTAGTAATAGAAAATGCATGATGACTATTGCTAATGATTCTGAGTGTAGTAGAAAATTTGATCTATGGCATTGTAAGCCAGGACATCCTAGTATTAGAATTGTTAAACAAATCATGAATGATATGAATTTTAATACAAATGCCATTTCAGATTCATATGTTTGTTCCTCTTGTCAATTGGGAAAATTGTAACGAAAAAGAATTTCGCTCGGTCCGAACCAATCGCTAAACCGATCTAGACCGTTCGAAATGCCCTATCGTTTGAGAACATGACAAAACAGAACGCAGACGGAAGAACATTTCATTGTATATTACAACAATGCATCAGATCACAAGAATATACAGAGTATAAATGAATAAATATTACACAGAAATATCAGAGATTTAAATTACATTTAAATACATCGCAGCGGAAAATAATACAATACACAACTGAAGGAGATATACGGATACAAAGCTTTCCGGATATCGTTCCAGCTGTAAACCAGGATCCTGTGAATATAAATCTGCAAAACCAAAACTACTAGCTGCTCGTGCCAAAATAGGGGCACCCAGAGTTTAGGTTAAAACAATAAACTCCAGGTCAGTCATGGGACTGGTGTGAGAACAAAACAGTTATTAATCTTTATTTTAAAGTTAGGTAAATCAAGGGACCACGCCGCTAACGCGGAACGGGTTTCCTCCCAAGAACACCAGTGCATAAAACAAACAGCGCAATGCTAAATAAAGAAAAATGAAGCTATTATAAGACCCAGTTCCCATCACACAATGCAATCGCAAGCCGGAGGATAGGGTTTTTACCTTATAATAGCCAAGAATGCTTGATACGTTTAAAACAAATCATTTGATACTATAATAAGAGCATAGTGTATAAAACAACTTCAAATCATAAGTATCAATCATAGGCGGCATGAATGCCCCATACCACTATGTCGCCATATATAGGTTTACAAATAAAACCGCAAAGTCACGTATTTGGAAATTGGATTTCCATCTATGAACCGAGGCCAGGGATCGTCCTCTACCGATTCGAGACTCTCTAGCCCGAGCCTCAGGAACAGCCGCAACTGCCCCATGGAGCGATAGGGTCGGTCCACCGATGTGGATTATAGTGCCTGAACAATACGTTTCCCCGCCCTTTGGGGCATAAATGAGCCAACGAATGACTCCATCGGACCCGGATCGTCCGATCAAACCGAGGCGCCTCGCAACAGCAACAACCACACAGGTGAAAAGTATATAAATGTCAGGGCTGGTAGGTCACTGACACCACCCTAGCTAGAAAGAAACGCATGTCCTCCCTGAGGTCCTCTCCCGTTTTTGGTCCACAACCGGAGTGCGAAACTCGCGAAGTAAACGTTACACAAAGCTACGCCACAAAGGCCGTGCTTTGATCATCACCCACAAGACTTTGCTTTTCAACAAAAGTCTTGATACTTGCAACTCAGCCTGCCACATTTTCAGTCCATACTGTACCACTGATTTCTGCCAATATATAACCTCTAGGCTCGTACGTCTCAGAGAAGGGTGTATAGCAAGAGAATAAATTTTCTGCCACCAAACAGATATATATTTAGCAGAGATCACCAAATACAGTATAAAGGAATACAACGTCAGACACACTATCCATTTACAAGTACGTTCTGGGTCTGAACGAAACCGGAGGCACCTAGTACCCCGCATATCCATCGATCTCCAAATACGTTTGGACGATCACCAACTGCTTCCATCTTCTTGGGTGTACAGCCCAATCAAGATCATCAGTAATCACCCGAACGACGTGAAGACCTCCGGTTTTCGACCATCGTCTTCATCTTCGACTTATCGTCGTATCAGTTATTCAGAATGGGATAAACCCGGTCTTCCCGAATAACTCGCGTATATTTTAAATAAGTGTTACACAAACACAACATATGCCTCATTCCAATTCATCAGTCACTAACCGTAAATTAATCAAGAGTATAATTCCCCAAATATTAACCCCGAAGGCCGAAACCAACATCAGATCAATATCCAGGAAACCATTCTGCTTAGCTAACCGACAGTTAGTTTCTGAATTTCACATTCATAGGGAAAGTTCCCATTAATTTTATCAAAGATAAATTCTTTATATTTATTCTTTAATCTTCTTTTGAATTTTGATTCAACTAGTCGGGATTAACGAACCTTACCGAAGTAATCATTTGTTTTAATTTCCCAATCCCAACCTATTCATCCCATGAAGTAAAACTGGTAGTACTTCATATCTAACACCACGGTGTTATCGGTAAATTCAATTACCATTTCACGTTCAAATCTAATTAAAGATTTAACTATCGCCTGGAGCAAAATTGGTGATACTCCATTCTCGATCATTTCAATCTAATTAAAGATTCATTAAAACTCCACTTAGTTTTAATCGTTAACTGGGTTAAAGAATCCGTGTCATTTAAAACACGGTTCACGATAAACCCAAAGTCACATTCCATTAATTATCGGGTTAAAGAACGAGTGTTATTTAAAACACTGTTCATGATAAACCCAAAAATCAATATCAATTCAATTTCAATTAAATATTATTTAATTGGTACACTTCATTAAATCTAAATAAAAAGATTTAATCTTTTCTCAATTGGGTTCAAGAAAAGTGTTAGTGAAGACACCATTCACGACAAACCCAAATCACATTTGATATTCAATACAAGGCTCTGAATAGAAAATATATCGGGTTATATTCAATATCAAATTCAACGATTAACAAATGCCGTATTGGAAATAACGATATAAATATATATCTTTCAAATTTCCATAACAACATCTGTATAATCACGAATTCCAACATCGAAATATTCCGAAGACAATTTCGATTCAAATCCACTCCAACGCAATCATTGGAAATTCTAGTTATTTTTAAAACCCTTTTTCAAATTCAATTTATTTATTTAAAAATAAATAGAATTATAATTCTAGTTCAAAACTAGTTCATTTCGATAAAAATCTATTTTTATCTTTTCAAATATGGAGTTTTTCATCCCAATTCTTTCTAAATCATTTCTTATGATTTTACACAAACTATTGATATTTTTAATGATTTTATCAAGGTCCGTACAGTCGATTTCCATCAATGGTCATCGAACTGCACTTACAACGACCTTTTTCAAATTTGATTTGGACATAATTCCAAATCCAACCATTAGATTTCTAATTTCTAATATTTGTTAGAAAGCTCTTTTCGATACGAACCCAACGGTTCCGGTTTCAGGAGAATCCGACGGTCGGATCTCCCGTAATATCCGTTCGAAGTCAATGGTCGAAATTCGTGAACTACCGCGGCGCGGCGCGTTCTATTCAGGCCATTATATTATATATATAATATATATAATATATACTTCATCGATTTCAATTCAAAACGTGCTTTATAAATCGTTTTAAATCCAATTTCAAAACGGTTTCAACTTCATATTCAATTTCAAATCAAAATTGAATATTCCAATTTAAATTCATTTTAAATTCATTTCAAATTGATTTCAATTCAAATTGATTTCTAATTCAATTTCAGTTCGATTTCAATTCAATTCAATTTCAATTCGAATTCATTTCTATTCCATTTCAATTCGAATTCATTTATATTCAATTTCAATTCGAATTCGTTTATATTCGATTTCAATTCGAATTCTTTTTTTATTCGATTTCAATTCGAATTTCAATTCTTTTCAAAATATTAGATTTTGAAATCACTTTCGATATTCACTATAAAATGAATAAAATCGATATAAATATCGTTCACGTCAAAATGGCGTCAATCTAATCAATACGGCTTCATTTATTTCTATTTTCAAATATTTTATTCCAAATATTTCTTTTTCAAATATTTCTATTTTAAAACTGGAATGAGGCTCAATCAATTACCATATAATGTTAATTATATGAATTTTCTACAACACATGTATATATCAACAACGATGAATAATCAACCATCATCCAAAGTGCATTCTACACTGTATAAGCATCAAATATAAATATTCAACGCTTATAGCAGCCTGTCAATCAATCGATCGACATACAACTAAACAATCGGGATTAGTGTACTTCAAATATCATCCCAATACCCGTGTGGGGTTTCAAACAATCAAACACAGATTTTATTTGTGCAGTTGGGCGATGTGTAAAATTTATCGTCCCAATCAATGTCCTTTAAATAGGTGTACATAAACAAACCGTCTGGTTTGTAAATGAATATGTATTTTTTCACATTCACGTTAAAAATTATATTTTTAATGATCAAACTATTTTATTCAACCTATGAATATTCTATTCGGTTCATTTATTAAATAAAATGTTATCTTTATTTTTCTAACTTATTTTAGAAAATTTCGGCGGCATAACGGCACGATACTAGAAACGGGACAAGGCCTAGCCTTATCCCCGGTCTAGTGAAGGCCTGCGCCATTCACACATCAATCAAATCAATTCCATTTCACCAAACAATTCAATTCAAACCAAATAATCTAACTAACTACACAACCAAACAATTAAACAAAAAAGCCATCCATGGTCTGTGGATGACGGGTGTCGGGTGCTACTAAACACCGTCTGCATCCTAGTATATATATATAACTAGAAAATTTAAATTGAAAGGTGAGAAGTTCTCACCTAGAAGCTAAACCAAACGCCGCGACTCTTCATATGTAGAAAATCTTCGCCGTGTTCACCTTTTGTCACTACATATATAAAAATCACATTTTTAAACTGCTATCTTTAAAATAAAAAATCACATTTTTATTTGTTCACTTTCAATTTAAAAATTATATTTTTCCTTAACCATTCTAATGATTAAAATCGTATTTTTACTTTGCTACACATATGATAAAAATCACGTTTTATTCGCTACTTCTTATCTGTGAAAATAGAATTTTTATCACTACTTCTATATTGTAAAAGTAGAATTTTTTTTCGCTACTTCTATATTGTAAAAATAGAATTTTTATCACTACTTCTATATTTGTAAAAACCACATCTTTGTCACTTTGTTTGCATTATAAAGATCAAACCTTTAATTCGCTACATACATAACGATTATATTTTTATCCTTCTACATGACTAAAAATTATATTTTTATCTAAGCAAAATCATTTCTTTATGTTTCTAAAAATAATATCTTTACGTCAAAGAAATCATAGAACTTCGTATCCAAGAAAAATCATATTTTCAAAGCTTAGAAAATCATATTTTCATTCTCTATATTATGTATATAAAATCTCGCTTTTACTATAATAAAAATCTCATCTTTTTATAGATTAAAAATCAAATCTTTCATTATTTAAAAATCATAACCTTATCATAAAAAAAACCGAATCTTAACTTCATATGACTTAAAAATCTAATCTTTTTCAATAGAAATCTCATCTAATCTTTTTCATATTTTTAAAACGGAATTTAAAGCATGTTTTTATATTTAAACAGCTAAATTAAAATAAATAAAACAAATAATCAAAAACACTCCCTGTAAATTGGAGGAGAGGATTCCACGTCGGCACTGGGTGGCAGAGGAGGCTCGGGAGGGGCGGATCGCCGACGGTGGGCCCAGTGAGGGAGGCCGCAGCGGCTTCAGGCGAATTGGGGGCGTTTAGGGTTCTGTCTTCTCAAGGTGGCACGGTTTCTGATTGGAGAGGGAGGAGATGGGGGTGGCGGTCGGAGCATCGATGGGGGGGGGGGGGAGGCGATGAACGGCGGTGCCGAGATCGAGGGAGGGGCGACGGGGTCTGGGTACGGGATGGATCCGGGTTTTTTTTGTTTTTTTTATTTGCTTTGACCGGTATGGAGAATGAAGGGTTGACCCCCCCCCCCAATATATATATAAATATATTTAATTTAATTTAAGTCCCAAAAAGTTACTTTTAAATTCGAACTCCAAACGAGAACCACCGACTGTCGCCCATAACTAATTACCCCCATTCCGAACACAATGGGATATGTATTGTAGGCTGATTCGATCATTTCGATCAGTTTCCGTTAAATTTACATTTAACTCGCTATATTGAATTTTAAACGTACATTTCAAATTACCAGGGTCACACACTAACTCTAAAAATTCCCGAAAAATATTTTCTAACTTCGTGTTGACGATACGGTCCTAACAAAACTAGTTTCGTCAAATTCTGAGACCGTTTGAAAAATGACCAATTTCCAGTCGATTAAAATCAACTAAAACTGGTCAAACGCGTTTTCCTTTGCCACACTCACATATTGATTCGAAAAATTACGAAAATTGAAATCTAGCAATAACTTTACATCGCGGACCCAACAGAAGTGGTTTCATCGAAATCCGAGGTCGTTTGCAAAATTTCCATTTTTTAAGGGCCTGAATTCCATAGCGACTATTCAGAATTTTCAGCTGGACATATCTTTTGATCCCCGCTATGAAATTTTGATTTTTCGGATTCGTTGGGAAGATATTCTCAAATAGATCCTAATGTTTTTGGTTTCACTAAAATCCGGATTGTTTTGCACCCGGTACATTCATTTGAAGTTTGAAATCGAATTATCGAACTACCACGCCATTTTCAATTCCTTTTATAATTATATAAAATTATTTATATTCTAACGACAACGTATATAATATATACATTGGATTTCCATTCAAAATAAATTTCTCGTCGATATTATTTAAAGTAATTCATTTTAAATAATCAAAATTCGCTAAAATTGCCAAAATAAAAATTTTAAACTGGCTAAGATTTTCGGGTTGTTACAATCTCCCCCACTTAAAACTTTTCGACCCCGAAAAGGAATAAAGTCGAAAGTGGTTTGATCAATCAACTCTACTTTCGATCTGGCTTCTATTCTCCAACTTTTTAGTTTCTGAGAATTTTCAAAAATTTCAAAAATTTGGCTAACACCCTAAATTTTCGAAAAATTTCGCCATAATCTCCCCTGCACCGGGAGCCACGGGAAAATCCCGAAATTGCCATATAGGCCTTCTGATCTCAAAAAGAAAAAGAAAAAGCCAAGCGGCTAGCCAATAGGCTCATAAAATCATCATCACCCAAACAAAACAGTAAATTACATAGTAAACATGTACCTATTTGTCGGGCAAACAAATTTTATTCTCTGCTCTAGCCTCCTTGCTATGAATTATTCAATATAAATATATGTATATGCAAGCAAATGCGACCAATTTTCAATACAATTCAGTATTTGACTAAATTAGGCAAAATGGTTCAAATTTTAATTATTCAAACAATAATCAAACAATACAACCATCAATCAATTAGTGAATTAGAGTTTCAAATTCATAATTTGATATATATACAAAAATCATGTTTTTGATGCCAATTCACAACAATGTATTCTAGCTATATTTTGGTTCTCACACCAATCAATAGGAAATATATAGAAAGTCCACTTTCGTCACTCGAACATAAATTCTAATGATGGAGCTCCATCATCAAAATCATCTCCGGGCGATTCGAGTGTAATTCTATATCTATCCAGTATATTAAAACTTCAAATACACGTTTGCAAGGCGTATATGCAAAATCTTTATATACTGGACTGTCCAAATCAATACAAATAAATAATCAAATACGAATAATTGATTTAGATTTTCAAAACAAAATTTGTTTTTACTTTAAAAATATACTCTTCACACTCGTTCTAGGATAATACTGATCCCATCTCTAACGGGTCATTCCCGTTGGATATTACTAATCCAGTTTCTGATGAATTCTTTCGTATGTTTCTAATGTGCCTTGTTCTCTGAGCTTTGTAAACCAAAGCTCTGATACCAACTGTGACAAAAAAGAATTTCGCTCGGTCCGAACCAATCGCTAAACCGATCTAGACCGTTCGAAACGCCCTATCGTTTGAGAACACGACAAAACAGAACGCAGACGGAAGAACATTTCATTGTATATTACCACAATGCATCAGATCACAAGAATATACAGAGTATAAATGAATAAATATTACACAGAAATATCAGAGATTTAAATTACATTTAAATACATCGCAGCGGAAAATAATACAATACACAACTGAAGGAGATATACGGATACAAAGCTTTTCGGATATCGTTCCAGCTGTAAACCAGGATCCTGTGAGTATAAATCTGCAAAACCAAAACTACTAGCTGCCCGTGCCAAAATAGGGGCACCCAGAGTTTAGGTTAAAACAATAAACTCCAGGTCAGTCATGGGACTGGTGTGAGAAAAAAACAGTTATTAATCTTTATTTTAAAGTTAGGTAAATCAAGGGACCACGCCGCTAACGCGGAACGGGTTTCCTCCCAAGAACACCAGTGCATAAAACAAACAGCGCAATGCTAAATAAAGAAAAATGAAGCTATTATAAGACCGAGTTCCCATCACACAATGCAATCGCAAGCCGGAGGATAGGGTTTTTACCTTATAATAGCCAAGAATGCTTGATACGTTTAAAACAAATCATTTGATACTATAATAAGTGCACAGTGTATAAAACAACTTCAAATCATAAGTATCAATCATAGGCGGCATGAATGCCCCATACCACTATGTCGCCATATATAGGTTTACAAATAAAACCGCAAAGTCACGTATTTGGAAATTGGATTTCCATCTATGAACCGAGGCCAGGGATCGTCCTCTACCGATTCGAGACTCTCTAGCCCGAGCCTTAGGAACAGCCGCAACTGCCCCATGGAGCGACAGGGCCGGTCCACTGATGTGGATTATAGTGCCTGAACAATACGTTTCCCCGCCCTTTGGGGCGTAAATGAGCCAACGAATGACTCCATCGGACCCGGATCGTCCGATCAAACCGAGGCGCCTCGCAACAGCAACAACCACACAGGTGAAAAGTATATAAATGTTAGGGCTGGTAGGTCACTGACACCACCCTAGCTAGAAAGAAACGCATGTCCTCCCTGAGGTCCTCTCCCGTTTTTGGTCCACAACCGGGGTGCGAAACTCGCGAAGTAAACGTTACACAAAGCTACGCCACAAAGGTCGTGCTTTGATCATCACCCACAAGACTTTGCTTTTCAACAAAAGTCTTGATCCTTGCAACTCAGCCTGCTACATTGTCAGTCCATACTGTACCACTGATTTCTGCCAATATATAACCTCTAGGCTCGTACGTCTCAGAGAAGGGTGTATAGCAAGAGAATAAATTCTCTGCCACCAAACAGATATATATTTAGCAGAGATCACCAAATACAGTATAAAGGAATACAACGTCAGACACACTATCCATTTACAAGTCCGTTCTGGGTCTGAATGAAACCGGAGGCACCTAGTACCCCGCATATCCATCGATCTCCTAGTACGTCTGGACGATCACCAACAGCTTCCATCTTCTTGGGTGTACAGCCCAATCAAGATCATCAGTAATCACCCGAACGACGTGAAGACCTCCGGTCTTCGACCATCGTCTTCATCTTCGACTTATCGTCGTATCAGTTATTGAGAATGGGATAAACCCGGTCTTCCCGAATAACTCGCGTATATTTTAAATAATTGTTACACAAACACAACATACGCCTCATTCCAATTCATCAGTCACTAACCGTAAATTAATCAAGAGAATAATTCCCCAAATATTAACCCCGAAGGCCGAAACCAACATCAGATCAATATCCAGGAAACCATTCTGCTTAGCTAACCGACAGTTAGTATCTGAATTTCACATTCATAGGGAAAGGTTCCCATTAATTTTATCAAAGATAAATTCTTTATATTTATTCTTTAATCTTCTTTTGAATTTTGATTCAACTAGTCGGGATTAACGAACCTTAGCGAAGTAATCATTTGTTTTAATTTCCCAATCCCAACCTATTCATCCCATGAAGTAAAACTGGTAGTACTTCATATCTAACACCACGGTGTTATCGGTAAATTCAATTACCATTTCACGTTCAAATCTAATTAAAGATTTAACTATCGCCTGGAGCAAAACTGGTGATACTCCATTCTCGATCATTTCAATCCAATTAAAGATTCATTAAAACTCCACTTAGTTTTAATCGTTAACTGGGTTAAAGAATCCGTGTCATTTAAAACACGGTTCACGATAAACCCAAAGTCACATTCCATTAATTATCGGGTTAAAGAACGAGTGTTATTTAAAACACTATTCACGATAAACCCAAAAATCAATATCAATTCAATTTCAATTAAATATTATTTAATTGGTACACTTCATTAAATCTAAATAAAAAGATTTTGTAACACCCCGTGTATTCTATAACCGTGAATTCACAAATTAAAGTATAACTAATTTCAAATCAGAGAATTAAGGGAAACGGGATACGCCATTGCGTTCGTCTCGGAATTCTGCTTGAGATAGAGTCTGAGTTTGCGTAAAACGGATATCGTATGAAGAAGATATGGACGAACGTAGTTGGGCGAAAAACCGGAAAAAACGGGTCAGAATGCACTGGCGCACTTGGGAAATGCGCCAGAACAAAAATGCACTGGCGCACTTGGGAAGTGCGGCAGTACATTTTTGACCTGGCGCACCAGCCAAGTGCGCCCAGGTCAAAAATGACCTGCTGGCCAGGTCTGGTCTAGTCCTGGCTGGCCAGGTCTGTGTTTGGTCGATTTTCAGAAGCTTGCTTTGTCATTAGGGCTAGGTGGCAGGCTCTAATTGGTCTCTCTTTCGAATGAATGGCTACGATCAATCCAAGCAAAATCGATGGTCCTAATCAGTTCATAAACTCTATAAAAATGACCCTAGACTCTACCTAATCTATTCATTCAAAAATAAGAACGAGGCCATCATGCTGCAGAGGAGCGACTAGGAGTAGCCACCAATTTGAGAGAAGATTAAGAGGCAAATTCTAAAGCATAAAGCAACTTAAACAAATCAAATCAACAAGGAGTCGCATCTCCAAATTCCTGAATTGGAGAATTCGCCACACGATTGTAAGTAGAGTATTATTTTGGTATGAACAAATAACCGTGTTGGTTTGTATACTTGATTTGTGTCGATAAAGAAATTCATATTTGTGCGTTACTATGATTCTTATCGATTTGGAATATTGTATACGTTTGGATATTCTTAAATTATGTTATTCATTATAAAAACTACATGGTTGCGGTAGTTTTATGCAAGTATACGTTTGGATATTCGCAAAGCATGTTATTCATTATAAAAACTACATGTTTGCGGTAGTTTTATGCAAGTATACGTTTGGAATATTCGCAAATTATGTAATCCATGTTGAAGCTACATGTATGTAGTTATTTAATTGAAATTCATGTAAGTTTGGGGTTTTGCTACTATGCCATCATAATGTATATTTTTATACAAAAATCATTTTGTGAGTAATTGGAGCAAATTTGGGTTATTATAATCCATATGAAATTATGTTGAAAATTTGGCATCATGATCTATGTATTAAGCCATACTTTTGTACTAGAAAACCTCTTTGTGAACTTATGAATATGACTAGGCTATGATTGATATTTTTCATAATTGAAAACCATGTTAGGTCTATATTGTTAACAAGAATTATATGATGACATATGTGGTACATAGCTAGGTTAGATTCAAAATCCCATTTGCAAGTTTGCATGACTAAAGTAAAAATCATGATTTCATGTTAGAAATATTTATGCCAAAAGTATATGTGTGCCATGGTTATGTGAATAGATTTAGAATCATGATTAAGTTGGATTAATTCTAGTTGAATTATACTTTTGTATTAGTCACAAAAGTAAGCACCTTTGTAAACATGTAGTAATCTTATAAACATGATTTGCTTATGTTTGACATTATGCCTAAATAAAATATAGGTTTATGTTGTAGTTAAGCCTATGTGTCAATAGTGATATTCTTAACTTAACTACAAGTTTACATGGTTTGATTCATGTCACTTATGCTTTATGACCAAAGTATATGTTACTACTATGCAAGTACACCAGTTTCTATTTTGTAGTTCCAACGTTACGTTGCAAGTTCATGCGTTCACATTCCCCTTTTTGTGTATGTAATCACGCTTTAAGCCTCCCTTTTTCGCATGGTTAGGTTGGGCTTAAAAAGGCTAAGCCCAACATATATATAATAAACGGACGTATTAAACGGGGGAAAATAACGTTGGGTTAAATTTATTAATAAATGAAAAGATAAAGTAAAGGGGCCCAAATTCAAGAATGGGTTGGGCCCATGATTGGTGTAACCTTCACACCATTGATTTTTAATGGGCCGCAAATATTTACATATAAGAAAAATAAAGAAGAAAGACAAAATATGTAAATGTAGAAAATACGATGTGTTTAACCCGAGGTTGGATTGAGTTGTGATGTAAACCTGCCCGGAACCGCCCGGCTGTCCAGTAGTCACAACAATACCTATCCAATGTGGGTGGTTAAACATGGAGCCCAATAAGGACCCGAGGTTAGACTGAGTTGTGGCGTAAGACTGCCCGGAACCAACCGGCATCAGGCAGCCACAACAATACCTGTCTAATATGAGAGGTCAAGGCTTTAATAAGACAATTAAGGCTGAGTCAGGATTGTTAGGATTAAGTGAACTAAAGACTTAATCAAAATGGAACATGCTAAACTAAACAGACTGATTTGGGGGGGTTAGGTTTATAAAACACTTAACCAACTTAGCATGTTGGCTAGAAATAGAAAACCTAGTAGCGGAGGACCCTTTTCGCAGTAACCCTACAAGGTATCACGATACCCTGAAACTAGGCAGGGTGGGGCACGATTACTGGGCTGATTGTAAGAGGTCAAATCGACGGCGGTGGTGCAGCAGTGTAGGTTCTAACGGGGTGCGGGCGTGCACACACTCCGGCGCAGAAAAATAAGGCACTGGGCACCAGTAGCATACCTGTGCATTCTAGGATTGTGTCGGGCCACCACCATGGGACTTGATACACCCCATGGTGGGACCAGCACAGGTAACTACAACATCGGGGGCCGTAAGACACATGTAACTATGCGAGTAGGAGCCGATCATCGTAAAATGGATCACCTCACCCTGGTTATGGGGTGCCTATTGGGAACTAGTTTATATGGGTACAGAGATTAATATGGGGTACGATAGTATATTCGACCCTAGACAACTTAACTAAGTTTATAGTGCTTTCCTACTTCTTGTTTATACTTATCATACCCAGTTCTTTATTCATAGACAGAATAGTCCTAGACTTACTCAGGCTTTATGTCTGACTCTACTTTTCTTTCGTCTTCTTTTCTTCCGTCCCCCCCCCCCCCCAGGTCCACAGGGAGGGAACACTGCAGCTTGACCAGCCTTCATATCCAGCTTGAAGAGGAAAAATGTATTGCTTGGACCTTTCCATTTTGAACTATGGCTTTGGACAACAACTATGGGGCTTTTGCAGTTTATTTATGTTTTCTTTATGCTTCTTTAAATAATGAAATCAAGACAGTTATGAAGGTGTTATGTTTTTTTTGGAAGTATTGTAAGACAATTATGGTATGTTGTTGTAACACATATCTTTTATGAAATAAAAGTTGTTGTTTTTCCGCTGTTCAAAAATATGTGTTCTTATATTCTGTCTTGTATATCTGTGACTTATACTTATAAACCTCCACCAAAATTAGGGCATTCCCTTTGAGAGTGACCCTAACAGAGGTGGGGTGTTTCACTTGGTATCAGAGCATAGGTTTACCAGATAAGATAAAAAGTTTTGAAATTTTATTTTCAAAAAGGAAATTTAAAGAAGCATTTTTAAAAAGAAAAATATTATTTTATTTTAAAAAGGCAAAGTCCCCCCCAAAGCCATAGGTACTATCTTCTATCCTTCGTTTTGAATCTATCCTTTCTGTTTCAGCATGTCTGGAGACCTTACTCCCCAGCTGCTGACGCTTTCACTCCTCCTCCTCCACGTGAACCAGCAAGCGGAAGAGTCCCAGAGTAGGAAGACGAATAATAGTCAAACAAGAAAGGATCGTAACAGTAATAATAAGAAACGAGAAAAAAGGAAATGCAATTTTTGTGGTACGGAGGGGCACATAGCCAAGGATTGTAGAAAGAGGAAAAGAAAGCAAGGTGAATGTTTTCATTGTGGGGAGACTGGACACATCAGCAAAGACTGCCCTGAGAAGACAGACTTTGAGAAGGGCGGGAAAGACAACAAGTCCCGAGGAAAGAGGAAGTTTAAATTCTATGGCAAAGTGGGGCACTTAGTGAAAGATTGCCGGAAAAAGAAGGCCAAGGAGAATGGTGGGTGCTTTTCTTGTGGTGAGACAGGCCACATGGCTAAGGACTGCCCAAAGAAACGAGGTATAAATACTTCTGTAGAAAGTGTAGTTTATCTTTATGATCACCCCGTTCGCACTTTATTTGATTCCGGCGCGTCACACTCCTTTATCTCGTCTGCTTTAGTTAGAATCTCTGCACCTAAAAACTAGTATGGTAGAGGACCCCTTAATTGTTTCAAACCCAATTGGGGGCCCAGTTCATTTGTCTATGATCTGTTTGGGATTGAAAATTTCTATTCTAAGAGTAGAATTTCAATGTAGTGCCTTTGTTTTGGGCTTTTTGGGGTATGGTTTGATTTTGGGTATGGATTGGCTATCCAGTAATAGGGCCATCCTTGATTGTGAGAAAAGGGTTGTCAGGCTCCTAACCCAGCTCGGTAATACTTTGGAAATTTCTTGTAATCCCTCGTATGCGGTTATGCTTAGTTATCTTGAATCGCTAGATGCCTCCGTTGAAAAATTTGCAATCGGTTAGAGTGGTCCGGGAATATCCAGATGTCTTCGAAGAGGTGAAGGGCTTGCCTCCGAAGCGGAAGATAGACTTCCGCATATACCTTGTAGATAATGCAAAGCCCGTTGCGTTGCCCGTTAGACACATGGCTCCACGGGAAAGGAAAGAGCTCAGTAAACAGATTAAAGAGCTTCTAGAGAGGGGGTTCATTAGGAGGAGCATTTCGGAATGGGGCGCTCCAGTAGTGTTCGCCACTAAGACAGAAGGTTCATTTTGCTTATGCATGAGCTGTAAAGAATCACCTTAGCAAGTACATTTGGCAACATAGTTGACATTTGTTTTTTTTCAAGATATAATTCATCTATGTGGAATACCTTCTAGTAAGTGAACAAGATCCAAGATTCACTAGTGAATTTTGGAGAGCTTGCATGAAACCATGAGTACGCAGTTATGTTTGAGCTGAGTATACTAGAAGTAGAGTAAGTGAAAGAGGAACGAGAGGCAACAGTGAAATAGGTTCCAACTCATATTTTGGAAACAAGAATTAAGAAGCTACGAAATTGTGAAGTTAAAGACGGACAAAGCATAATGGAGTTAAGCTCAAGGAAATGCGACTTAGAAGATTGAAGACTAGATTCGTGCATCATATCTCTTCTTAAGAGTATATCCTTGATCCCTCTCTTCCTATAGAGCTTACTTGCATGCTATATTTTGTGTATATCCTCTCGGTCCCATTCTCAATCCAATTTCTGTTGCAAACCTCATAGGGAGTATGACTCATCTGTTAGTAACACATGTTGGGGCTCGAGGGTGTTCATTGGTTTGACTAAAGTTTTTGGGTTTTATAGGATACGGGTTGGTCTTAGGAAGGGACTCCCTTGTGACCTAAAAGGAGTCCATCATGCTTAGTTTCCTAGAATCATATATGGTGGTTGGGTTGAGTAATTCTTTGGGTGTCAGTCTGATGTTGATCTCGGTCTTCGGGGCTGATGCTTAGAGTGTTCTTCTCCTAATCAATATATATGTGGCATAGATCTCCAGTTTTGACATTGCCTAATGGGCACAAAGTTTTTACTTGCTTCTATCATTCGACTATACCTTTAGATAGGAACAATTGGGAAAATGTTCTATAAATTAGAGCTACCCGAAAGATTGGCCGGAGTTCACAACGTTTTTCATGTTTCACATCTCCGGAAAATGTCTACATGAGTCTGCTGAAGTGGTAGAGCCAAACATCCTAGAAGAAGCTGAAGTGGAACGCGAAGCAACTATAAGAAAAGTTCCAACCCGCATATTAGGAACGGAAGTGAAAAAGCTACGCAACCGCGAAGTCAAGCTCGTCAAAGTTCAGTGGAGCGACGCGGAGGGAGACGCGACTTGGGAAACTGAAGCTAGAATACGCACTGCCTACCCTTTTCTTTTCGAGGGTACATCCTTGATCTTTCTTTTTCCTTAAGTTGCGCTTTTATCTATCTTTTTTTTAGGTATATCTCCTCGACCCTATCTTTTAGGTAGAAACTCTTTGGATGAAAACATGTGTTTGAGACATGTTATGGATGATGGTTGCAAGTGGTTGCAAGTGGTTGCTCGTGGTTGCATATACACACACAATCTAGGTTTTAGACCGGCTCAATCACTTCATATTGCATATGCATATATGTTTGCATTTGTATATGGTTGAACTTTAATGTGTTGTCATATGGATGTTGCATGTGTATGAATGATTGTGCACTCATGTAGAATCATGAATAGGGGGATTTGCATACATAATGGATTCATAGCACTTACATAATTCGCATTAAGGAGGTCAACTGAATCAGTAGACCGCCTGATTTTGCATTAGATAAGTACATGTACACACACACCTCGCATATGATCATGAAGCATTAGAAGTCTTTTAAGGACAATGGATGCTCGTGTTTGATGGATGAGTAGATGGATGTTTGGATGTTAGGATGTACCTTCTTCCTGAACTTGAAGATTTCGGGGACGAAATCCTTTTAAGTGGGGGAGAATGTAACACCCCGTGTATTCTATAACCGTGAATTCACAAATTAAAGTATAACTAATTTCAAATCAGAGAATTAAGGGAAACGGGATACGCCATTGCGTTCGTCTCGGAATTCTGCTTGAGATAGAGTCTGAGTTTGCGTAAAACAGATATCGTATGGAGAAGATATGGACGAACGAAGTTGGGCGAAAAACCGGAAAAAACGGGTCAGAATGCACTGGCGCACTTGGGAAGTGCGCCAGAAAAAAAATGCACTGGCGCACTTGGGAAGTGCGGCAGTACATTTTTGACCTGGCGCACCTGCCAAGTGCGCCCAGGTCAAAAATGACCTGCTGGCCAGGTCTGGTCTAGTCCTGGCTGGCCAGGTCTATGTTTGGTCGATTTTCAGAAGCTTGCTTTGTCATTAGGGCTAGGTGGCAGGCTCTAATTGGTCTCTCTTTCGAATGAATGGCTACGATCAATCCAAGCAACATCGATGGTCCTAATCAGTTCATAAACTCTATAAAAATGACCCTAGACTCTACCTAATCTATTCATTCAAAAATAAGAACGAGGCCATCATGCTGCAGAGGAGCGACTAGGAGTAGCCACCAATTTGAGAGAAGATTAAGAGGCAAATTCTAAAGCATAAAGCAACTTAAACAAATCAAATCAACAAGGAGTCGCATCTCCAAATTCCTGAATTGGAGAATTCGCCACACGATTGTAAGTAGAGTATTATTTTGGTATGAACAAATAACTGTGTTGGTTTGTATACTTGATTTGTGGTGATAAAGAAATTCATATTTGTGCGTTACTATGATTCTTATCGATTTGGAATATTGTATACGTTTGGATATTCTCAAATTATGTTATTCATTATAAAAACTACATGGTTGCGGTAGTTTTATGCAAGTATACGTTTGGATATTCGCAAAGCATGTTATTCATTATAAAAACTACATGTTTGCGGTAGTTTTATGCAAGTATACGTTTGGAATATTCGCAAATTATGCAATCCATGTTGAAGCTACATGTATGTAGTTATTTAATTGAAATTCATGTAAGTTTGGGGTTTTGCTACTATGCCATCATAATGTATATTTTTATACAAAAATCATTTTGTGAGTAATTGGAGCAAATTTGGGTTATTATAATCCATATGAAATTATGTTGAAAATTTGGCATCATGATCTATGTATTAAGCCATACTTTTGTACTAGAAAACCTCTTTGTGAACTTATGAATATGACTAGGCTATGATTGATATTTTGCATAATTGAAAACCATGTTAGGTCTATATTGTTAACAAGAATTATATGATGACATATGTGGTACATAGCTAGGTTAGATTCAAAATCCCATTTGCAAGTTTGCATGACTAAAGTAAAAATCATGATTTCATGTTAGAAATATTTATGCCATAAGTATATGTGTGCCATGGTTATGTGAATAGATTTAGAATCATGATTAAGTTGGATTAATTCTAGTTGAATTATACTTTTGTATTAGTCACAAAAGTAAGCACCTTTGTAAATATGTAGTAATCTTATAAACATGATTTGCTTATGTTTGAAATTATGCCTAAATAAAATATAGGTTTATGTTGTAGTTAAGCCTATGTGTCAATAGTGATATTCTTAACTTAACTACAAGTTTACATGGTTTGATTCATGTCACTTATGCTTTATGACCAAAGTATATGTTACTACTATGCAAGTACACCAGTTTCTATTTTGTAGTTCCAACGTTACGTTGCAAGTTCATGCGTTCACATTCCCCTTTTTGTGTATGTAATCACGCTTTAAGCCTCCCTTTTTCGCATGGCTAGGTTGGGCTTAAAAAGGCTAAGCCCAACATATATATAATAAACGGACGTATTAAACGGGGGAAAATAACGTTGGGTTAAATTTATTAATAAATGAAAAGATAAAGTAAAGGGGCCCAAATTCAAGAATGGGTTGGGTACATGATTGGTGTAACCTTCACATTATTGATTTTTAATGGGCCGCAAATATTTACATATAAGAAAAATAAAGAAGAAAGACAAAATATGTAAATGTAGAAAATACGATGTGTTTAACCCGAGGTTGGATTGAGTTGTGATGTAAACCTGCCCGGAACCGCCCGGCTGTCCAGTAGTCACAACAATACCTATCCAATGTGGGTGGTTAAACATGGAGCCCAATAAGGACCCGAGGTTAGACTGGGTTGTGGCGTAAGACTGCCCGGAACCAACCGGCAACAGGAAGCCACAACAATACCTGTCTAATGTGAGAGGTCAAGGCTTTAATAAGACAATTAAGGCTGAGTCAGGATTGTTAGGATTAAGTGAACTAAAGACTTAATCAAAATGGAACATGCTAAACTAAACAGACTGATTTGGGGGGTTTAGGTTTATAAAACACTTAACCAACTTAGCATGTTGGCTAGAAATAGAAAACCTAGTAGCGGAGGACCCTTTTCGCAGTAACCCTACAAGGTATCACGATACCCTGAAACTAGGCAGGGTGGGGCACGATTACTGGGCTGATTGTAAGAGGTCAAATCGACGGCGGTGGTGCAGCAGTGTAGGTTCTAACGGGGTGCGGGCGTGCACACACTCTGGCGTAGAAAAATAAGGCACTGGGCACCAGTAGCATACCTGTGCATTCTAGGATTGTGTCGGGCCGCCACCATGGGACTTGATACACCCCATGGTGGGACCAGCACAGGTAACTACAACATCGGGGGTCGTAAGACACATGTAACTATGCGAGTAGGAGCCGATCATCGTAAAATGGATCACCTCACCCTGGTTATGGGGTGCCTATTGGGAACTAGTTTATATGGGTACAGAGATTAATATGGGGTACGATAGTATATTCGACCCTAGACAACTTAACTAAGTTTATAGTGCTTTCCTACTTCTTGTTTATACTTATCATACCCAGTTCTTTATTCATAGACAGAATAGTCCTAGACTTACTCAGGCTTTATGTCTGACTCTACTTTTCTTTCGTCTTCTTTTCTTCCGTTCCCCCCCCCCCCCAGGTCCACAGGGAGGGAACACTGCAGCTTGACCAGCCTTCATATCCAGCTTGAAGAGGAAAAATGTATTGCTTGGACCTTTCCATTTTGAACTATGGCTTTGGACAAAAACTATGGGGCTTTTGCAGTTTATTTATGTTTCTTTATGCTTCTTTAAATAATGAAATCAAGACAGTTATGAAGGTGTTATGTTTTTTTTGGAAGTATTGTAAGACAATTATGGTATGTTGTTGTAACACATATCTTTTATGAAATAAAAGTTGTTGTTTTTCCGCTGTTTAAAAATATGTGTTCTTATATTCTGTCTTGTATATCTGTGACTTATACTTATAAACCTCCACCAAAATTAGGGCATTCCCTTTGAGAGTGACCCTAACAGAGGTGGGGTGTTTCAGATTTAATCTTTTCTCAACTGGGTTCAAGAACAGTGTTAGTGAAGACACCATTCACGACAAACCCAAATCACATTTGATATTCAATACAAGGCTCTGAATAGAAAATATATCGGGTTATATTCAATATCAAATTCTACGATTAACAAATGCCGTATTGGAAATAACGATATAAATATATATCTTTCAAATTTCCATAACAACATCTGTATAATCATGAATTCCAACATCGAAATATTCCGAAGACAATTTCGATTCAAATCCACTCCAACGCAATCATTGGAAATTCTAGTTATTTTTAAAACCCTTTTTCAAATTCAATTTATTTATTTAAAAATAAATAGAATTATAATTCTAGTTCAAAACTAGTTCATTTCGATAAAAATCTATTTTTATCTTTTCAAATATGGAGTTTTTCATCCCAATTCTTTCTAAATCATTTCTTATGATTTTACACAAATTATTGATATTTTTAACGATTTTATCAAGGCCCGTACAGTCGATTTCCATCAATGGTCATCGAACTGCACTTACAGCGACCTTTTTCAAATTTGATTTGGACATAATTCCAAATTCATCCGTTAGATTTCTAATTTCTAATATTCGTTAGAAAGCACTTTTCGATACGAACCCAACGGTTCCGGTTTCAGGAGAATCCGACGGTCGGATCTCCCGTAATATCCGTTCGAAGTCAATGGTCGAAATTCTTGAACTACCGCGGCGCGGCGCATTCTATTCAGGCCATTATATTATATATATAATATATACTTCATCGATTTCAATTCAAAACGTGCTTTATAAATCGTTTTAAATCCATTTTCAGAACGGTTTCAACTTCATATTCAATTTCAAATCAAAATTGAATATTCCAATTTAAATTCATTTTAAATTCATTTCAAATTGATTTCAATTCAAATTGATTTCTAATTCAATTTCAGTTCGATTTCAATTCAATTCAATTTCAATTCGAATTCATTTCTATTCCATTTCAATTAGAATTCATTTATATTCAATTTCAATTCGAATTCGTTTATATTCGATTTCAATTCGAATTCTTTTTTTATTCGATTTCAATTCGAATTTCAATTCTTTTCAAAATATTAGATTTTGAAATCACTTTCGATATTCACTATAAAATGAATAAAATCGATATAAATATCGTTCACGTCAAAATGGCGTCAATCTAATCAATACGGCTTCATATATTTCTATTTTCAAATATTCTATTCCAAATATTTCTTTTTCAAATATTTCTATTTTAAAACTGGAATGAGGCCCAATCAATTACCATATAATGTTAATTATATGGATTTTCTACAACACATGTATATATCAACAACGATGAATAATCAACCATCATCCAAAGTGCATTCTACACTGTATAATCATCAAATATAAATATTCAACGCTTATAGCAGCCTGTCAATCAATCAATCGACATACAACTAAACAATCGGGATTAGTGTACTTCAAATATCATCCCAATACCCGTGTGGGGTTTTAAACAATCAAACACAGATTTTATTTGCCCAGTTGGGCGATGTGTAAAATTTATCGTCCCAATCAATTTCCTTCAAATAGGTGTACATAAACAAACCGTCCGGTTTGTAAATGAATATGTATTTATTCACATTCACGTTAAAAATTATATTTTTAACGATCAAACTATTTTATTCAACCTATGAATATTCTATTCGGTTCATTTATTAAATAAAATGTTATCTTTATTTTTCTAACTTATTTTAGAAAATTTCGGCGGCATAACGGCACGATACTAGAAACGGGACAAGGCCTAGCCTTATCCCCGGTCTAGTGAAGGCCCACGCCATTCACACATCAATCAAATCAATTCCATTTCACCAAACAATTCAATACAAACCAAATAATCTAACTAACTACACAACCAAACAATTAAACAAACAAGTCATCCATGGTCTGTGGATGACGGGTGTCGGTGCTACTAAACACCGTCTGCATCCTAGTATATATATATAACTAGAAAATTTAAATTGAAAGGTGAGAAGTTCTCACCTAGAAACTAAACCAAACGCCGCGACTCTTCATATGTAGAAAATCTTCGTCGTGTTCACCTTTTGTCACTACATATATAAAAATCACATTTTTAAACTGCTATCTTTAAAATAAAAAATCACATTTTTATTTGTTCACTTTCAATTTAAAAATTATATTTTTCCTTAACCATTCTAATGATAAAAATCGTATTTTTACTTTGCTACACATATGATAAAAATCACGTTTTATTCGCTACTTCTTATCTGTGAAAATAGAATTTTTATCACTACTTCTATATTGTAAAAGTAGAATTTTTTTTCGCTACTTCTATATTGTAAAAATAGAATTTTTATCACTACTTCTATATTTGTAAAAACCACATCTTTGTCACTTTGTTTGCATTATAAAGATCAAACCTTTAATTCGCTACATACATAAAGATTATATTTTTATCCTTCTACATGACTAAAAATTATATTTTTATCTAAGCAAAATCATTTCTTTATGTTTCTAAAAATAATATCTTTACGTCAAAGAAATCATAGAACTTCGTATCCAAGAAAAATCATATTTTCAAAGCTTAGAAAATCATATTTTCATTCTCTATATTATGTATATAAAATCTCGCTTTTACTATAATAAAAATCTCATCTTTTTATAGATTAAAAATCAAATCTTTCATTATTTAAAAATCATAACCTTATCATAAAAAAAAAACCGAATCTTAACTTCATATGACTTAAAAATCTAATCTTTTTCAATAGAAATCTCATCTAATCTTTTTCATATTTTTAAAACGGAATTTAAAGCATGTTTTTATATTTAAACAGCTAAATTAAAATAAATAAAACAAATAATCAAAAACACTCCCTGTAAATTGGAGGAGAGGATTCCACGTCGGCACTGGGTGGCAGAGGAGGCTCGGGAGGGGCGGATCGCCGACGGTGGGCCCAGTGAGGGAGGCCGCAGCGGCTTCAGGCGAATTGGGGGCGTTTAGGGTTCTGTCTTCTCAAGGTGGCGCGGTTTCTGATTGGAGAGGGAGGAGATGGGGGTTGCAGTCGGAGCATCGATGGGGGGGGGGGAGGCGATGAACGGCGGTGTCGAGATCGAGGGAGGGGCGACGGGGTCTGGGTACGGGATGGATCCGGGTTTTTTTATTTATTTGCTTTGACCGGTATGGAGAATGAAGGGTTGACCCCCCCCCAATATATATATATATAAATATATTTAATTTAATTTAAGTCCCAAAAAGTTACTTTTAAATTCGAACTCCAAACGAGAACCACCGACTGTCGCCCATAACTAATTACCCCCATTCCGAACACAATGGGATATGTATTGTAGGCTGATTCGATCATTTCGATCAGTTTCCGTTAAATTTACATTTAACTCGCTATATTGAATTTTAAACGTACATTTCAAATTACCGGGGTCACACACTAACTCTAAAAATTCCCAAAAAATATTTTCTAGCTTCGTGTTGACGATACGGTCCTAACAAAACTAGTTTCATCAAATTCTGAGACCGTTTGAAAAATGACCAATTTCCAGTCGATTAAAATCAACTAAAACTGGTCAAACGCGTTTTCCTTTGCCACACTCACATATTGATTCGAAAAATTACGAAAATTGAAATCTAGCAATAACTTTACATCGCGGACCCAACAGAAGTGGTTTCATTGAAATCCGAGGTCGTTTGCAAAATTTCCATTTTTTAAGGGCCTGAATTCCATAGCGACTATTCAGAATTTTCAGCTGGACATATCTTTTGATCCCCGCTATGAAATTTTGATTTTTCGGATTCGTTGGGAAGATATTCTCAAGTAGATCCTAATGTTTTTGGGTTCACTAAAATCCGGATTGTTTTGCACCCGGTACATTCATTTAAAGTTTAAAATCGAATTATCGTACTACCGCGCCATTTTCAATTCCTTTTATAATTATATAAAATTATTTATATTCTAACGACGACGTATATAATATATACATTGGATTTCCATTCAAAATAAATTTCTCGTCGATATTATTTAAAATAATTCATTTTAAATAATCAAAATTCGCTAAAATTGCCAAAATAAAAATTTTAAACTGGCTCAGATTTTCGGGTTGTTACAAAAATCTCATAAACTTGCTTTTCCAGATTCACTAACTGATTATTCTAATCCTCTTGAATTAGTTGCTACTGATCTATGGGGTCCAACATCTACATGTTCTGTGTTTGGGTACAAATATTACATTTCCTTCATTGATGCATATTCTAGATTTACATGGATATATATGTTAAAATCTAAATCTGATGTTAGTAATGTAGTTATTCAGTTTATAAACAAGGTTGAAAATATGATTGGGCTTAAAATAAAAACCTTTCAAACAGATGGTGGTAGAGAATTTTTACCATTGAAATCATTTTTTGAGAAGAAAGGTATCAATCATAGAACCACATGTCCTTACACTTCAGAACAAAATGGATTAATTGAGAGAAAACACAGGCATATTGTTGAAACTGGTCTAACTTTGCTTGCTCAAGCTTCAATGCCTCTAAGATACTGGCCTGAAGCTTTTGATACTGTTGTGCATTTAATAAATTTATTACCCACAAAAGTCTTAGAGTTTAAATGCCCACAGGAAATTCTTTACAAAATTAGACCAGATTATAATCATCTGAAAGTGTTTGGATGTGAGTGATATCCTTGTTTAAGATCTTACAATACACATAAATTGGATTTTAGATCCACTCCATGTACTTTTCTAGGGTATTGTACCAAACAGAAAGGTTATAAGTGTCTAGATAGGTTTGGAAAAATATATATTTCTAGACATGTCAAATTTAATGAACAGATATATCCTTTTGGTACTGAAAAAGTAAAGGCTACTGAAAAAACAGTTGAGCCTAGAATTATTATACCTGAACTGCCTGAAGAAATTCAAGTGATAGTACCACCTCAAAGAAATTTGAGAGATACTAGTACAGACTCTCAGCACACAATGCCTTCAAGAAGGCCAGGCCAAGAGAATGTTTTTGAAGAAAATTGCGGCAATCAGAATGAATCATTCCAAGCTTCTGATGAGAGTGATAGTCAATCACCGACCAGTCCTCAATCACCTATCAGTGAAGAACCTGGGAATAACAGTCAAGACAATAATGTCAGAGACAATGTTAACAAGCATCCTATGTTAACTCGTGCAAAGTGTGGTATTTTCAAACCAAAGCATATTAATGTAGCTGTTATTCATGATGAACCAGGTTCCTTCTATGAGGCATCACAATCTGAAAACTGGAAACAAGCCATGACAGAAGAGTATGATGCCTTAATTAAGAAAGTAACATGGTCTCTGGTTAAGAAACCAGAAAATAAAAAAATAATTGGTTGTAGATGGGTGTATAAATTGAAGAAAAATTCTGATGGTTCAATTTCTAAGTATAAGGCTAGATTGGTTGCTAAAGGCTACTCACAACAGTTGGGTTTTGATTTTTCAGAAATTTTTTCACCTGTTGTGAAGCCCACATCCATTAGAATAATTTTAACAATAGCCTTAAGTAGAAATTAGAGCATCAAACAGCTAGATGTTAATAATGCTTTTCTTAATGGTGAATCGCAAGAAGAGGTGTTTATGCAGCAGCCTGAAGGTTTTTGTCAAGGCAATAAGTCAGAATGGGTGTGCAAGCTTAACAAGGCAATTTATGGGTTAAAGCAGGCTCCTAGAGTTTGGTTTGACAAGTTGAAATCAACACTTGTCAATTGTGGCTACAATTCTACAAAATCTGATAACTTTGTGTTTACAAAATTCTCTGGAACTGATATAACATATATATTAATTTATGTTGATGATTTCATAATTACAGGAAGTAGCTTATCAGAGATTGATAGCATCACTAGAAAAATTGAACTCGTATTTTTCAATCAAAGACTTAGGAGACATGAGCTATTTCTGGGAATTGAAGTTGTCAAAACATCAAAATCAGAGATACATCTCAATCAAAGAAAGTATATATCAGAAATTCTTCTAATAGCCAAGATGAACAAAGCAAATCCATTGCTAACACCTATGATTATAAATGGTCAACTTTCTAAACACAAGGGTGAAGAATTTCAGGATGCAACCTTTTATAGAAGCATTATAGGAGCTCTTCAATATGCTACAATAACAAGACCAGATATATCCTATTGTGTTAACAAGGCAAGTCAGTACATGCAAAAACCTTTAGATACACATTGGACTGCAGTTAAAATAATTCTTAGGTATCTTAAAGGTACTCTGGATCATGGTCTGGTGTTCAAAGCAAGCAAATCACTAAATATCAATGCATATGCTGATGCTGATTGGGCAACAGATGTTGATGACAGAAAATCAACATCTGGCTATTGTATCTATCTAGGTAAAAACCCAATTTCATGGAGTGCAAAGAAACAGAGTACTGTTTCAAAGTCAAGTACTGAAGCAGAGTTCAGATGTGTAGCCAGTACTGCTGCAGAAGTTCTTTGGATTGAATCATTACTAAGTGAGCTTAGAATTAAAACAGAAAAGAAAGCAGTAATTTGGTGCGATAATGTTAGTGCTATATCACTAACATCTAATCCTGTTTTACATTCTAAAACAAAGCATATAGAACTTGATCAATATTTCATCCGTGAACAAGTTATGCAAGGAAAATTGAGAGTAGGATATATACCATCTCAGCACCAGAAAGCAGATATACTTACTAATCCTCTCTCAAGACAGAATTTCATCATATTGAAGGAAGAACTTAACGTCGAGTCTGCGGATCCAATCAACAGATCTAACAGAATAATCTACATACCTGATTGAAGACGTTGATCTTCTAATTGATGACTAGTTCAGGCCTGTTCAGCTAGGGTTTGAGCAGATTCAGAACAAATCCTTTCAACCGCCAGTTTAACCTCTCTCAACGAGACTGAAGCATGCTTAAGCTTAGATAAACTTAAGCAATTTTTCAGAATCATCTGTTTTGGAGGCCTAACAAGTCGATTCAGCCATCAATCGGAATTTCGAGCTGCCATTTTTCATTTCAGAAAACCTAACTAGGGTTTGGTTTCAGGGGGGAGTTAGAAATGAAAGAATACCCGTATCATTCATTTTAATACTCTTCCGTTCTGGCGGAGAAGAGTGAAATCCCGCGATGATGGGAGAGGAACGGGGACAGAAAACGACAAACATAAAAGCCTAGCGCTGGATTGGTGACAGATCTGGAGTAGAAGGACCGACAATGATTTGCAAAAGGAGAGGTCAAGGCGTGTAAAAGGATTAGAGGGAAATCATGCATAGCTAGGGTTTGGAAGTAAGAAGAAGGAAAATTGTCGATCATTCAAAGTATCTATGAGAAGAGGATAGTACGGAGAGAATTAAAAGATTTAATCGAAGAGGAAAGTACGGAGATAATAAGGTAGAGGTCTGCTTAAACAATTTAATTGATAATTAAAAGATTTAAATTTTAAATATCAAAAAGAGAGAATAGAGCTAAAGAATGAGAAATCAATCTTTAGATTTTAATAAAAGTATCTTTTAGAGTTTCAAGGAGAATTAAGAAAATTGAGAGAATTAAGGGCAATTGAGAGAATTGAGAGAATTAAGGAGAGAGCTAGATATGAAGATAATTTGGATACCAAGTTTTCTTGGACATGAAGCAATTCTCTCTATAAAAAGGGCCAGCTAACATCTCCATCAAGTGTGGGTCAGAGCCACCAAGGTGTGGCTGAAAGCCACCAAAAGTGATCATTTAACTATTCCAAATTGAGTGTTCTCCTTCAAATTATTTAGCCATTAGATATTCTCTACCTATTTCTCAATAAGGTTATTGGCTCAAGTTGTAATTATTTGTAACGATAGTTGAGATCGATTGTAAACAATTTTTTATTAGTGAATCAATTAAAGAGGGTGGTTGGGTGGAATATTGTGTGCTCATATTTCCGATATTATTTGTGTTGTTTTTTTATTTTTCAATCAAATTCATCTTCAAGTGGTTAGGTGATAAAAATCATGTTTTTTGGGCATTTTGTCAAGCTTCCGCTGCGCACAAAAATCATAACATAAAATAGATAGTAGACTTCAGTTGCATGTTTAACTAAAAGCGGAACCAAAAAGCTGAACTGAAACTACAAAATTGAATTATGTGTGAGTGTGTGTACAGCTTGTTAAGTAAATTGATATTTAAAAAAAATGCTCTATGATACAGATTGATAAGTAAAATGTTCATGGAAGGGAAGATACATCCGGGAGCAACATGTTATGTAAACTATTATTTAAAAACGTTGTATGCTACAAATTCCTACTTGGCTATCTTAAGTTGCATCAACTGTGTACAGCGCATCTTGGTTTAGGGATATAAAAGTGGAGTACATTTATAATTACTTTAAATTGCACAACACATCTTGGTTTAGGAATATAAAAGTGGAATACATAATGTATGTTTATATGCGTGTATATATATACAGGCCCGGCCCTTCACGTAGGCAACGGATCCATTTGCCTAGGGCATCGCTGCGCGTAGGGGCAACAAATCAGAAAAAATAAAAACGCAATTTTTCTTAAGTCGCTCCAAAACACCAGTCGCCTCGTTCACGAGTCACGGTTCACCGCCCGTCCGCCGCCACTCTTCTTCTTCGTCGCTGATCAACTTGGCTACATCTCAGCCTCAGCCGTCGCGTTGTTTTGGTATTCGTCAGAGTTCAGACCAACCCTAGGTTGATAACCCTAATTTCTATTCTCAGACGATGTGAGTTAACTTTTATTTTTATGAGTTTATGTCTTTCTGTTCTTCAATCCTCATAACTGTATTTATGTTGGCTGCAAATCTGAAATTGCCATGTCAATTATATGTTGATTTTCAATTTTTCACACATGTTTGGTTTGCAGTCTTTGAATCAGTTTTCCCCTCTTTTCTCCAATTCATAACATGAGGAATATTTTATGATATGCACATATGTTCAGCTAATTGCCTAATGCCTGTTTGACAGCCTATTTGATGAACTACATGTTGCCAGGCCTCAACGCTTTGAAATTAAATGATTGCATGTCTTATTTTTTTTTAAAGTCCTAGACTTGCCTTCCAAAAAAAAAGTCCTAGACTTAGCTCAGCACGTGTACTTCTGATTTGTTTTGCTTTTTTTTTTTTGGTTGAATTTCAGACTAAGTTGGATTTGGATTATATTTGTGTCAAATTTAGTTTACTGTCTTTTTAATCCTAGACTAAGTAGCTTGTGTTATTTCACGATTTGGGATAGGAATCGAAGACAAAATTCTGGATATCAAAATAGGAAAAAAGCAATGGAGAGATGAAGAAACAAAATCATTAGCTGGTTCGATTTCAGCTTTATTTCAAGCAAAAAATAAAAAAGTTCAAACTTCAACTCAAATTGATGAAATCAATTGGGATGATGAAAATATAAATATTGATGCCGATAATGATGAAGGGCCTATAAGTGAAAATGTTGATGTAGAAATTGATAATCAACATATTGTAGAAGTCATGGAAGATGAGCATAATGAAGATGTTGGCAATTCTTTTGATGAAGATGTTAATGATGCAACCACAATTGATCTTGAAAAGGATGTTGATATTAACTATGATCTGAGCTTATGGGGAAAAATTAGTGACACCAAAAGATTCATGTTAATTCAACGTGGTCCGATTAAGATTTTAAAAGAAAACGATGCATTTTCAAAAAGCAAGATTGATGGTCGACATTTTTCTTCTAAGCATTGCAATGGTGGCTATCCACGTAGAGAAGAGCATGAAAGAAAATGGCTTATATACTGAAATGAATGTGATAAAGTATATTGTTTTTGTTGTAAGCTTTTTAAAAATACACAAAAGGTATCTCAATTGGTCGGTGAAGGTTGCAATGATTGGCATAATCTATCCAAGAAGCTAAGAGAGCATGAAAGTAATCCTTCGCACAATGCGAATCTTATAAAATGGGTTGATTTGCATAAGGGACTTCAACAAAAGAAAACAATTGATAAAGCTATGGAAGCTCAAATTGATCAAGAGAGGCAACGTTGGAAAAAAGTACTTGTGTGTATAATTGGTGTTGTAAAAACACTTTCAAGAAATAACTTACCATTTCGTGGATCAAACGAAAAGATTTATGAGAAAAATAATGGGCTTTTTTGTCAACTTATAAAATTTGTGGCCGAATTTGATCGAATTATGGAAGAATATCTCAGACGTGTGGTAAATAATGAAATAAATCATCATTACCTTAGCCATAAAATCCAAAATGAATTGATAAGTTTGTTGGCTAACAAGATCAAAGTAACAATGCTTGCAAAGATAAAGAAGGCAAAGTATTTCTCCATCATCCTCGATTGCACTCCAGATTTGAGTCATAAAGAGCAAATGTCCATTATTATAATATGTGTGAATGTTGACGATGCAAGTGATATAAATGTAGGAGAATATTTTCTTGGATTCATAACCGTCGACGATACATCCGGACTTGGTCTTTTTAAAGAACTTGAACTTGTTTTGGATGCTCTTAAACTTGATATTAATGATGTGAGAGGACAAGGATATGATAATGGTTCAAATATGAAAGGTAAAATTTTAAGTTATATATTATAATCCTAAACTTAATTTTAAACTACCGACTATTATGTTAATTTTTTTTATTGAATCTTTAATAGGGAAACATCAAGGGGTGCAAAAAAGACTACTTGATGTAAATCCTAGATCTTTCTACATATCTTGCGGATGTCATAGCCTAAATCTTACTTTATGTGATATGGCGAAATCGTGTATGAAAGTTAGAATTTTTTTTGCATATGTTCAAAAGGTTTATACTTTATTTTCTGGCTCAACTCATCAATGGGAAACACTCCGAAATCATGTGAAAGGTTTGACTCCAAAACCATTATCGACAACTCGTTGAGAAAGTCACATTGAAAGTGTTAAAGCAATAAGATTTCAACCATCGGAGCTAAGAGATGCTTTGATTGATATTGCAAATAATTCTAAGAGGACGTTGTAATGATGGAGGCTAAAGGATTATGCCAAAATGCTTTGGAGAATTTCGAGTTTCTAATTAGCTTGTGTATTTGGTACAAGATATTAGACAATATTAATCGAGTTAGTAAGATACTTCAAGGTGAGGAAATGGATATTGAAGATGCAATCTCTAAAATTAAAGAGCTTGTAACTTTTTTTGAAAAACTTAGAGAAGATGGATTTGAACCCATGATGGAAGAGGCCAAAGAAATTGCAAATGATATTGCCATTGATCCTAGATTTTCTGACAATTGCTCGTAGGAAAAAACAATTTGATGAAGACATCATAGAAAATTCTGAAAGACAATCTCCAGAGGAAAATTTTAGAGTTGCTTATTTTCTACATATAATGGATCAAGCTTTAACTTCGCTTAGAGATCGGTTTGAGCTATTTAAACATATGAAGGAATTTTTGGTTTTTTGCTAAACTTGAAGCTCAAGAATATTGACGATGATAAATTAAAGGATAATTGCATGAATTTGGAAAAATAATTGACACGTGAGGATGAAAAAGATATTTGTGGTAAGGAGTTGTTTTATGAGCTTCAACAATTAAAAGGAATTCTACCAACGGAAGTTACTACATCAATTGGTATCCTTAATTTCTTGAAATCTTATCGAGATATAAGTGGATTTCTCAATGTTTGGGTTGCTTATCGAATTCTACTGACTATTCCTGTCACTGTTGCTTCGGCGGAAAGAAGTTTTTCAAAATTGAAATTAATTAAAACGTATCTACGGACTACTATGTCGCAAGAGAGATTAAGTGGATTAGCTATGATTTCAATTGAAAATGAATACTTGGATATGCTTAACTACGAAGAGTTAATAGATGAGTTTGCTCTAAAAAATGCAAGAAGAAGTTGCTTTCGTGAACTTTGTAATAGAATTTGCATTTTGACAAGTATTTTGTAAGGAATGTTAACTTTTGTAATAGAATTTGCATTTTGTTTCGTATATTTAATTGTATTGTTGTTTATTAAATTTTGGGGCAACAATTTTTTTTTTTCATGTTGGACTAGGGCATTAAATGTGTTAGGACCGCCCCTGTATATATACACAATGAGAATTTCACATCATTATAAAAATAACAATTATTATCTATTTAAAATACACTTAAAATTTGTTGATTATACATAAATATAACTTCTATTTATATTGATATATATATATATAATATTTAATAAGTGTAAACAAGAGCATAAATTTTATTTGATTTGATCTAGTTCAAATGTATATATGTGTATATTTAGAAATATATATTACTAAACCCTTCACATAAATGGGGTTGCAAACCCATACACACAATAAAACACTGTAATCAAATTTTCAGTCGTCCCCATACACGAAACTAAATAAAATTTAATAAACATATGTTTCGTAACAATAAAATAGTCAATATAATAAAGAAATAAACACGGAAAAGCACACCAAAGAATGTCAGGAACTCAATATTATTCCTTTACAAATTTAAAATACATTTATAAATTACTATGAAGCATCCAGTTTACCAACTCCCATTTATTTTGTAAAGCAAAACACAACACGCACACTCAACTCTATTCATAAGCCCACGCACACTTAAATGCAAATACACACATATACACTGCTACATGCACTACATCACATTAACATAAACACAACTATAGACCTTCACAAACATACACACGCATAAACAGTTACATAATTATGAGCACACACTCCGGCTAACCACTAACGCATCATCCTACAATTCCCACAAAATAGCAGCTATGAACACTATCATTCCATTTACTTTCAGCTATACTCTAGCGTGCGTAACCATGCTCTCTCATGCATGCATACCCTGCACGCACTTGTAGACTTAAACATGCACAAATGTACACTATCTACAAAAATAAAGAGATAATATGTGTAGTTATAAATATACCCTTTTGCAACGTTTATGTTCGCATTTAAAAGTTACTATTCAAATTAAATATAGAGTAGTAACTAAAAATTTATTATATTTACGTATACATATTATTGATCAAAATCACGTTCATATGAGCACTGCAAACTAGTTATTTGAAGTATATAGGAAATGAAAGATGGTTACTTCTAATATGGTAAGATTGAGAAAGTGTAATAAATATTCTGAGTGTTTCTAATCACTATTACTTTAAAAAGATAATAATATATAGTATTTCATGGAAATATCTGTTTAGAACTTTTTAATGGTTATAACCATTATAAATTGAATGAAAAAAGTTACACTATGGTGTGTTTGGTGTAGTGACATTTAATACAATTTTGACCTATAATCATGCCAACTTCAAGCACTTAGTTCAGAAATGAAAGGAAGAGCAATAATATTATATTGTGGTATAAAAGATATCTCAAGAATCCTCATTGTTTATTCTAACTCAGTTTTGTAAATTTTTATTCAAGTTATGTCTTTTTATAGCAAATAAAGTAGACCGAGTTCACAACCTGCATACATATAATTATAGAGAAAATTGGCCTGAGTTATAATATACTTGAATGAAGCAACTGTTAAAACAACAATTCCCATAACAAAAAAAAAACAATACAACCTAGAAAACCAAAACAAATAAGTGTTGGTTTATGTAACTCTACCGCGAAAACATAACAATATGTCACCAAACATCATGAACTAATTGTATATGGGAATTTAGAGTTTATCGCACTCTATATACATCCAAAAGATGAAACCGAGATCAAATATTTAATATAATTTTAAGCTAGCATTTATATTTTGCAAATATAATCCAGCTATAATTATAAATTTCATTTCCAAAGCATGTTCTTAAGTGCACACATGTAAAGGACATTAGAATTATGTTGTAAGTTATCCTATAAGCTACTAAATTACCTAAAAAAAACATGAAGTCCTGGAAAGCATTAGCATTGCTCACTAAGATAAAACAAACAAGTAACAAATCAAAAAATCTAGTACAGAAGCAAATATAATAACCAACGATGAAGTGAATCACATACAAATTGTCGGAATACAAAGAAATATAATAAATTTTGAACACGTAAACCATCATTATCCCATGATAATAGATGATTAATGTTCTAACTAATCTAGTGGATAAAGTACTAGCTGATTTTACGCAAGTCTTTAAACCCAAAAAAATATCTACTTGATGTCCCTAGTATACTGGTATTTTGTTCATGTTTTACAAAGTGAAGATGTCATATATGCACTTGGATATCATTTATTATGTATCAACACACTATTTCTAGAGTATTTGTACAACCACAACCATAATCCTACAAAGTGAACAACATATTATTTTCACAAAATCAAACATTTTATAGCCTGAAGAGATGGTGTATGCAACCTGAAGTTGCAAGAGCTGTCAATCTCTGACCAACGTTGCCAGGAAAGATGAAGCGTCAAATTTACAATCGCTTGTCGAGTGTTTGATGGATGTCAGCATCTATTCTAGTTTTGTTTGGACGATGCACTAAGAGCATCTCCAACAGTGTTACGGGCCGTAACATTACGGGAGATATCTTTGATATCTCCCAACGGGCGCGAGCCGATTTTATCGGCTCGCAGTCTGCGAGTCGATTTTATCGGCTCGCGAGCTCGCGAGCCGATTTTATCGGCTCGCGCCTGTCCCGAGCCTATATATGGCTCGGGAGGGGAGGGGGGGTTGTTATATTAGTTTAATTTTAATTTATCCTTTTTAATTTCTTTTTAACTCCTTTGTATATACGTTTAAATAACACGGGTTTGTGGACGACCCTAGTTTTAAACTCATTTATAACTCCTTTTTAACTCCTTCGGGTGCTTAAATGTTTACATTATGAGGATAAGTGGACGACCCTCCTTTTAAACTCCTTTTGAACTCCTTTTTATATACGTGTAAATATCACGGGTTAGTGGACGACCCTAGTTTTAAACTCCTTCGGGTGCTTAAATGTTTACATTATGAGGATAAGTGGACGACCCTCCTTTTAAACTCCTTTTGAACTCCTTTTTATATACGTGTAAATATCACGGGTTAGTGGACGACCCTAGTTTTAAACTCCTTTTTAACTCCTTCGCGTGCTTAAATGTTTACATTATAGAGATAAGTGGACGGCCCTCCTTTTAAAATCCTTTTTAACTCCTTCTTACATACGTGTAAAGAGACACTCAAACCAATAAAGAGACACTCAGACCAATAAACGATTCCAATAAAGAGACACTCAAACCAATAAAGAGACACTCAGACCAATAAAGGATTCCGATAAACATACACTCAAACCAATAAAGAGACACACAAACCAATAAAGAGACACTCAGACCAATAAACGATTCCAATAAAGAGACACTCAGACCAATAAAGAGACACTCAAACCAATAAAGAGGCACTCAGACCAATAAAGGATTCCAATAAAGAGACACTCAAATCAAACCTTATATATAACAGCAACATTGCAGTACATATCTCAAATCAAAACTTACTCAAAATAATAAATGGATTCCAGTTTTACAAAATGTTTACTGGCTTTTGCTAGCGATTCGGAGGAAGATGAAATCTTTCAAGAGGAAGAAGAAGAAATACAAGAAATACGGGACCTATACCGTGAAGCGTACGGTTCATTGTCCATAACTAGGGGGGATCGGTTCCTGGAAAGAGGTTTATACACCGAAATCATGCTAAATACCACAAGTCTTTGATGCAAGATTACTTCGATGACGATTGCACTTACGGGCCTGATATATTTCGCCGAAGATTCAGGATGCGGAGAAACCTATTTCTTCGGATATTGGCTGGTATTCAAGGTAACAATGATTACTTTAAGTACAAACAAAATGCATCGAAGACACAGGGGTTGTCCGGTGAACAAAAAATGACGGCAGCTATGAGAATGTTAGCTTATGCCACACCAGCCGATGCTTTGGACGATGCATACCGCATAGCAGAGAGCACGGAACTAGAAACACTTGAAACTTTCTGTCAAGCAGTTGTGGACGTCTACGGAGAAGAATACTTACGGTCTCCGAACGAAGCAGATGTAGTGCGAATCAGAGAGATGCATGAAAGCAGGGATTGGCCAGGAATGTTAGGAAGTCTGGACTGTATGCACTGGGAATGGAAGAACTGTCCTAAGGGATTACAAGGTGCGTACAACGGCAAGGAAAGACGACTAACCATCATTTTGGAAGCTGTGACATCGTACGATTTGTGGATATGGCACGCTTTCTTCGGAATGCCCGGGTCTAATAACGACTTAAATGTTGTAGAAAGATCTCATCTGTTCAATGATCTTGCTCAAGGCTAGGTACCTCCTTTAACATTTACCCTAGGCCAAAATACTTACAACCATGGCTATTACCTTGGTGACGGCATTTACCCAAAATGGAGCACCATAGTTAAAACATGTCCAAATCCATTAACTCCTAAACAAGTCATGTTCGCGGCGATGCAAGAGGGACAAAGGAAAGACGTGGAACGTGCTTTCGGTGTTTTACAATCGAGATTTGCAATGATAAGTAATCCATGTAAGCTGTGGTCTAGGAGAAAGATGTCTACAATCATGTTTGCTTGCATCGTTCTTCACAACATGATTATAGAAGATAAAAGAGATATGGATGAAGAGCAACGCCACTGCGATTACGAGGGTGCTTCGCAACCACCTCCAGTATTCCGACAAAACCAACCAATAACAGAGGAGGATTTCAACATTCATTTGAGCCGTCAAGTTATCTACAGAGATGCAGAACTTCATAACCGGCTGCAGAAGGATCTTATGAATCATTTATGGAACCACTACGGCGATACCTAGTTATGAAGAACCATTATCTGAATTTGTGTTTTTTTTATGTTTGTCCGAACTTATCAATCATGTATGCAGTAAAGATGTTGTCATTTTCTATTGTACCAACTCGTTCTCTTGTATTCGTAAGAGTTATTAATCATATATTATTATGTTTCTAAGTTTATGGTACGAAATAAATATCGGTTATGTTTTTGTATATGACAAACTAGGGTAAAACGTAAAAAAAAATGGTTTTTCTCTTAGTAATCATGTATTATTATTACGTTTCGGAGTTTATTTTATAAAAAAATTAATGGGTTTGGTTTTGTATATGGTAAAATATGGTAAAAATAGTTGGGGAAAAAAAATTGCCAGGAGCCGATTTTATCGGCTCCTGAAGTCGCGAGCCGATAAAATCGGCTCGCGACATCACGAGCCGATAAAATCGGCTCGCGCGCCCCATTCAGGACTCTGAATTGAGCCCGTAACATTTCCCTTCATATTACACCCCGTAACAACTGTTGGGTGCAAAAATAAGCAAAATTACACCCCTTAACATGAATTTCCTCCACTGTTGGAGTTGCTCTAAGAAAGAACAATTACGCCGACAAAGATGTTAAGTGTCGTCAATTTATCAATGTTGGTTTCAATTTGAGGGTTCTAGAGTGTGCTAGTTTTGGAGATTGATTCAACTTTCCATGAGAGATAAAATCCTAGATTTACAGGAGGAACCGATAATGACGAATTATAAATGAGACAATTGCCTAAACTACATAGTTACCCTAGCTAATTCATCATACTTACGTGTCGAAAAGACATTCTCCTGGTTATAAGGGTTATAAAGAATTACAAACGGAAATAATTTTTTTGGCAAGGCCGACCGGTTTTTAAGGTGACCGCAAACACCTTTATTAAAAGAAATGGACTGGTACTCTGCACATGCACATAGTAACATTTCTGGTTTGAAGTGTCCAGTCACTATCATACATCAAAATAGCCAACAACAAAAAAACATTACAACATTCAAGGGATAAGTACTAGATCAACGCTTGAAGTCGTCAAGTCATAGAGCTAAGTCATCCACAATGTTTGGAGCCAATAGTCTATTATGATCTCATGAAAGATCCTGCAAGAGAACCTCATTGTTTTCTCCAACTGCACCATCAGTTGTCAAAATCAGTTTGTCACCATCTGGAGTGTAGAATATACAATCCTCTTTTTTCTCATCAGTAAAAATAAAGAAAACTTCATTAGTGTCACAATGCATTCCAGTAGGAGAATGAACCCAAGCATTCTGATTTTCATTCCAAGAAATGTCAGGATCTGGCTGAAAAACTGGCAAAGCGGTTGGTGGAGGCTCCACTACTTCAATCTCTACCTCTGCAACCTCCGCAGGAGCTAACAATCTACCAGTAGGGACCCAAACTCGTTTAGAAGGTTTAGGTAGGGGAGTCTTAACAGAGAGCGACATATTTGCTACATGCGGACATGCGTCGGAGCAATGACCAAAAGATTTGAAGGATATGCAAATATCTGGCCGCCATCTATACTTGACATCCTCCTAATGCACACGATTGTCTAAATTAACTTTGATCTGAACAGGCAATGGTTTATCAGGAGTAATCTCAATCAAGGCCCTGGCAAAAGTTAAATTTCTTCTTGCAACAATATTTGCATCAAAACACTTTAGTTTACCTATATGACATGCTATCCAATTCAGACCAAGTAGTGGTGGTAGCACTGAGGGGATGTGAGTGAATTGCGCCCAGACAGGAATAGAAAGGACCTGTTCACGAACCTTATCAATCGAAGCACTCCAAGGTGTCACAATAAAAGGTTTTCCGTCAATAATAGAAAGATCTGCTTCAAGAACACGAATCCTCTCAGCTGAAGAGCAGAACTTAAAGTAGTATAAGCCATCGACAAACGTCATTTTCATTTGTTCATGGATTTGCCAAAAGCCTCGACATGTTGTACGCATATCAGCAGATGGGAGCTTAGATCAAGGAAAAATCCTATAATGTGTTCATTCCAGAAAGTTGCTGCTTCATCATGAATTTCCTGTGGAGGGACAGATCCTGTTTCATCGTATTGTATATTGAATTCAACCAGCATAAAATCTCCCGCAACACGTGGAAGAGAGTCAAATAATGTCGTCCATTTCTTTGGAGCTTTTGAGATTGGGTTCGTCGCTGTTGCAACATGTACAGGATCTGCAAACGTGTGGGTTTGGCTACTGTTGTTATAAGTCGGGGAGTTCGGGGAGTATAAATTAGAAGGTAAGTGGGAAGCTGATGCAAAATTCTAGTCATTTGAGGAATTTTGTCGATCAGGTTGTGGGCGCTGGAATACTTGACTAGCTTCATTGTTGGGGGGATGAGATTCACTAAAATCAACCACAAGCCTAATTTCATCATTACTTCCATCTTTTTCCGGTGAATAAGAGTTGGTTGGCAAAACCAGACCCAAACCAAAGTTGCCGTAAGGCATACCCATATTAGAATTCACAGTCCGCAGGTCATGAGCGAACTGAGGAGATAGTGGAGTCTTACCTTTGTTTGGAGAAGACGTAAAAGGAGAACGAGCACTCTGTATTTCATAGATTAGGGCGTTTAGAGGATGGTTGTCAGGTAGTGTAAAAACTTGCCTCGGAGGTGGAGCGGCGCGGCTTCAGTTTCTGGGTTGGATTCAGAATCAATGGGGGATTGTTGCGAGTTGGTGCGGCTTGCAGATCTCGTCGTCATAGAGGAAAGGGGAGGAGACTTTGATTTCTTTCCTCTAGCCATGGAGATGAATAGAAGAATAGCGGAGAGATTAGATATGAAGAAGGAGTGGAGGCGCAGATAACTGACGACCTAGGGCACAGCAGCCGGAGAGAGAAGTTCTGCCATTTCACCAAATATCCAAATACCTTCGAAAGAAACAGTTGTTGAAACTACTTGCTCTCCAAACAGAAATAATTGTTATTACATTGTAACAATATTAACCATTGGGTGATCTAACAGATTAATTGGTGTAAAAAGACCGATTTGGTGTATTGTTATAATAACATATCACATTATATAATACCTTGTTTAATGGATCCTTAAAGAACTGAATCTCAAACATTTTTTAAATTACTTGTTCATTTCATTTGAGCATTTCACCTAAGTTGATTTACTATTGAGAATGTTAATCCTGACTCCAATGTTTTTTTTTTGACTTGATGCTTAAGTCGAACTTTAGATTTTAGCTTTGGCGATTCATCTTTTGAAAGCTAGAGATCTATTGGAGATTTAGCTTATTATCTATCTGCTATCGCTATCATGGTGATTCGGTTATTCCGTTTCTATCATTTATTTATTCAAAGCTTTTTTTATCTAAGATTTTTAATGTATTAATTTAATATTCTGACTGTTGGGAATGGGTCCCTTCCTATGTGGAAAAACTCATATTTAATTAATTGAAGCAATAAGTGTTGCTAATGTATTTCGTGTTTTTATTTGAATAGGTGACTATTTGACCTTTTGGTGTGCCTTGATATTTGCATCTTTATGGGAATTGTCATCTTATTAAATGGGGATTTTTCCCACAAGGACAAACTCACCCAAAAACTTACCCAAAAGTACAAGAGCCCAAAAACTTGCCCAAAAGGACAAGTTTTAGTGCAAATGGTGGAATTCAGGGGGGTCCCATGTTTTTTCACTTTGCACTAAAACTTGTCCTTTTGAGCAAGTTTTTTTACCCTTTGTCCTTTTGTGCAATTTTTTTGGTCTTTTTGTCATTCACAATTTTTTCCTGTTATTAAATATGGTGGTTGAATGAAGACTTCAAGGTGCCTCTTTGGTGGCTATATATTCCTCCATTCTTGGGTAGCAAATATACACACAATATACAAGTCTACAATATCAAAACTTTGTCAGTTTCTCCAAAACTTTGTGAGCTGCTTCTACTTCTTTGAGATAGCTCTTTGCTGGAGTGTTATTGCGAGATCTCTCAGCTTTTCTGAGCTATGTTTCCCAGTGATATTTTTCTCGCTTTTGTTTTGATGCTATTATTGCTAGCTATTATTGGATAATTTGTGTATCCACTTTGTGTGTAACAACCCGCATTCTACGCATCGGAGGATCGTAGAATATTTATTTCTTTCTTATACGAAGTCGTATGGTCATGTGGCTTTGGGAAACGACTATTGGGGTCATTTCCCGTGTTCATGATTTTTGCCGATTTTTAAATGACCGTTTTGCCCCTAGCTGATCTTGTTTCGCCCATAACTTTTGATTGGAAAGGAGATTTGATCTGAAACCACTTCCATTGGATTCGAATGATGGTTTCTCTTTCCGTAGAGTGGTTACATTAGCCAAACGGACTTACCGTTTGGGAGATATGGCTGAAACAAGGTTTATAAGGTGAAAAACAGCTTAATTGGGCTAAACCGGGTGATTAACAGCTAGGCCCAATGGGGGATTTCGGGTTTAGAGGTATTTGAGGGCTGCTAGGGTTAGAAAACGATTTTTTTCATTCATTTTCCAGCCGCCACAAACCTCCTTTGAGCTCTAGCAATGGCCTCCACCTTCTAAATCACTCGCAAAACATCTTTTTGGCTTTCCTAATCACATATTAGCAAGATCTACACCAAATCAAGGCGGATTAGCATCAAATCAAGATAGGAGCTACTGCTAAGCATTAGAATTCGACACAAACAGAGAATCATTTCAGATCTATAGTTTACTTTGTGGCAAAGGTGAGTGATTTGCATTGTTTTTCACTAATTACGGCTAATTATGGTAATTAGCGAAGATTAGCGAAATTATGGCTCAGAAAAATCTAGAAAAATTCCTAAAATTCTAAAACATCATTTTATGCCTCTTATATAAATTTGGGTTAATTTCGACTAATTTTGCAAATCCCGGAATTTGGGGGATTAAGGGGTGATTAGTGATAATTAGCGAATTTATGCATGATTAAAAATCTGGAAAAATATTCAGAAATTCTTAAATATTGTTTTAGACCTCTGTTAGGAAATTTGGCAAATTTGGATAAGTTTTGCTAATTATATACCCAAACATGATTAAGAGGGATTAAGGGGAAAATATGGGTTTTTGGGTATGTTTGATCCATTTTACATGGTATGATCGTTGTTTTGGTGTTAGTGAATGATTATACATGTTGCTATGACTGTATGGTATGCTTAGTGATTGTTTAGAATAGTCAGAATGGTCGAAAACGCTGTCGAGAGGCGTATAAACAGTCGCTGGAAGTTGCAGGAAAAGTGCAGGTTGAGACCCGAACTGGATCGGATCGGGTGGGGAGGCCCGGACCGAACCGTTGTGAAGCCTTTCCCCACGAACCTCTAGCATAGCATCTTCTCCGACCCGACCCGTGTAGTCTTCTCCGAACCGAACCGCCTGGAAGCACGTGAAATGATGACCAAGAAGTTCTCCGACCCGATCCGCCAGAAGCATTCCGATCCGAACCATTTACCTAACTCCGACCCGACCCGGAGATAAGACGAGGACTTGAGCTGTTTGCACCACGAACGGAGATTAATTACGAACCGAACCGGAGATGGAGACCACGAACCGAACCGATGGCTAGGCAAGATCTGAACCGATCCGAAGCAGAATGAAGAAGGAAGACCGAACCGATCCGGTGAAGACTAAAAACCCGAGATGCAAAGGTAGTCCAAATAGGAAGTTAGAGCTCAGGATCCAGATGGGAACCAATGAGTTCACTTCATGGTTGGGCTTTGCTGCGGGACGTGTGCAAAGGGGTTGTCGGTATTCATAACTTTGGTTCACCACTGAGAGATGGATAGTGGGCTTGTAGTGATAGTTACACGGGATTGGATTCCGTCATGGCCCAAAGTATTAAGTGACCAAAGTAGTGGATATCGTATGCTTTACGCACTGAGTGAGGGATGTGAGAATGATTGCTATGCTTGATTGTTTGACACCACTATGACATGCACACCCCAACCCCCGTATCTCTTACACAGTATGTTAGTGGCACCTTAGAGTATTGTACGGTATGTAGTGCTAACTCTTTGGTTGCAGGTCCAGGTTCAGGTATGATTGGATTATACGTGTTATTGTTCTGTTTTTTTGCTTATCGCTCATACCAGACTTTTTGTCTGACCCAGAGTTTTATGTCTCTTCTTATTACTCTGGGTGCTCACACGAGCAGACTAGAGACAGGTTATGGTTAGTTGGTGATGCGTGAGTAGCTGATTTGGAGGCGAGCAGGAGGCTTCCATGTATGATATATAGATATTCTCCCTGTGTCGCTGGTGGTCGCTACTTGGGCATTAGTAGTGTACCTCCTTTATCTTGCTTTTGTTTTGTTGAGACAGTTTGGAAAGTTGTAATAATGTTGGCTTTGGATCATAAGTTGTACTTGGATTTTCCGCTGCTATGTTAGTTTATTTTCAGCTTATGCACTGTCTCACCTGTTTTATGTCAAGTATGTTGTTATTATATTTTATCCTATGTGCTGTGAGACATTCTACAGGTTCCTTGATTAGCTCATTCTCTTCTTTATTTTCTTTTGATGACCGTTCCGTGCTAACTGGACATGTGTACAACGCACTTTTGGAGTAAATGTCGGTTGGTGCGGGGTGGGCCGTCACACTTGGTATCAGAGCTCTAGGTTGCGTAGTTAACCTAGGAATAGACACTAGGGAGAGATAGTACGTATATGAGAGCGCGTATTTATGATTACTTTGGTTTTCAAAAGCTATATATGTATATACTATTAGTAGTTTAAGAATGAAGTCGTACTGCACTAGCTCCACTATGGGGTCGTTAATCGTTTCTCTTTTACAGATTATCGATGAGCCGATATGCTAGAGGTGCTGATAGGGGAGCCAATAATGGGAATGCTGCTGTCATGAGGGCGATGTTTACTGACCTCATGAGAGACATGCTTAGGGAGGTGCAAGGGGCAGTTCCTAATCCCGGAAATGGTGGTAGTCCAGTAGTGCAGGCGCCTAGGGTCGATTTCGCCAAGTTGTGCAAGGATTACACTAACCTTGGTGGGAAGCCGTTCCACGGAACGGAGTCGGCCACAGATGTTCAGGATTGGTTGGATAACTGTGATCGTATCTTCGACGACTTGGGTATCGAGGATGCGATGAAGAGAAGGCTAGCGTCTCGTCAACTGCAAGGGCGAGCGATGAATTGGTGGAATGCCATTAGAACAGCTACTCCAGAAGATCAAGTTACTTGGAATCAGTTTAAGACTCGCTTTTGTGATAAGTTTATCCCAGCTGCTCATAAATCAGAATTGTTCAGGAAGTTCTTGGAGCTTAAGCAGAATGGTAGGGCAGTCTCGGAGTACATCGCAGAATTCGATACTTTATCGAAATATGGATGGTCCCTTATCGATACAGTCGAAAAGAAGAACGAGAAGTTCATAACTGGCTTGGATGGGTACTTGGGGGAAAGTCTTGTAAACCATATCGATGAGACGTTCGAGTCTATTGTAGGAAAGGCATTAAGGTCCGAGAGCCTTTTCCCTAAGTCGAAGACTGAGGTTGCTACGGCATCTGCAGAGGAGTCAAAGCCGCAAGCAGGCGGTGAAGGCAAGAAGAATTCCCAGAACGTGAGGAAGCAGAACCCGACCAAGGATGGTTATAATAAGAAAAATAAGAAAGATGGCGAATGCTTTAGTTGTGGCAAGAATGGCCACTATGCCAGAGATTGTCGAGAAAAGCCTGGGGAAAGGAAATGCTTTAACTGGGGCCAGGCGGGACATCACAAGGATGATTGCCCACAACCTCCTAGGGAGAAGCAGATTGTGAAAGCGTATGCTATCAACGTTGTTCCTTCTTCGTCGAATGCTCCAAGTGCGGCGCAGAAGGGAAAGGGTGTCGTTATAAAAGGTATGCTTTCTATTTAAGATGTTTCTGTTCGGGTATTGTTTGACAAACCCGAGATAGTCGATAGACCTCTAACTGTGACGAACACGATTGGTGGTTCGACTAGTTTTTGCATGATTTGTTGTAATGTGGTCTTATCGAGTCATGGATGTATATTTGTTGTGATTGCTTTGTTTTGGGCTTTACTGGGTTTAGCATTATTTTGGGGAGTCGATCTACTCCAAAGGAATAGGGTGGTATTAGGTACCTACCTAGTGATGGCGATAGTAACTGGAGTTAAGGAAGCTAAGAGGTTATCGTTGTAATAAGTTCTAGTTGTCTCTGGGAGGCAAATGAGTGCTCCATTGCTAGATTTTTTTGCTAGTATCACCTCACGTGGGTTGTCCGAACTCGGAGGAGATGTTCCTTGGGTGCTTGTCTGATATTGGTTTAGGCCTTTGGGGCTTGTGCTTGGGGAATGACGATTTCAACTAGGATGGTTTGCGTGAGGGGTAAATAGTTGTTGTGATTTTTCATTGGATGATATCTTGGTTTACTTGAGGAGTGATGGGCAGACGGAACATGATAAGACTGTTCAATGGTATATACTGCCCAGAGTTAGACTCGATAGGGTTATGAGATTGCTCGAGTGGGACTCGGGAAAGATGCAAAGTAATGGATTGTTTAGGACCCTATGTTGATGTTCTCTATTGGATAGTAGAACTTTGAAGGAATAGGATGTGTTCGTTGATCATGGAAGATACAACGAAGATTAGGGCGATTCAAGTTGGACTTGAACTCGTAAAAGAAAATGGGTGTTCGTTGATCTTGGAGATGCAACGAATAGGGAGACGACTCACGTTGGACTAGAGTTTGTCACTAATGGATACTCAAGACTGGGTCTGAGTTATAGATTGACTCGACTTGGACTCGAGAAGGCTGCAAGGAATTGGATTCGACTTGGGTTGGACTCGAGAGGGCAGCAAGACAATGGATAGACTTGGGTTGGACTCAAGTATTTTAGGCAGACTAAAAGCAGGGGTATCTGGGGACGCCCGTTACCCTGGATCCGTTGGACATGATCTAGTTATCCTTGGAGGATAAACATACGTTGGACGTACGGTAGTCCATAAGGAGGCGGGGCTTCCATTGGCCTGGGATTGGTTGGACCAGTCAAGTAGGCATCGGTGTATGTATTGAGGCTGGGATTCCATTAGTTATTGATGTTGGTTGGACCAGACATACTAGAATCGACATATTGGGATTAGTTAGACCAATCATGTAGGTGTCGATGTGTTTATGAATTTAGCAGGTGATAGGTAGGACTTGTTTGATGGATGTTATGGTTGCTATGTTGTTCCTATTTTCTTCCCTTGAGTAGACTATCACCTGTAGGGTTCCAGCGATGGGGAACAAAGTGATTGTAGTAGGACTATGAGCCAGTGCAGTAGAGTCGTCATGACTCGAGGGGCAAAGTGGACATAGTAAAGGAATAGTAAGGCTATGAGCCAGTGCAGTGGAGTTGTTATGACTTCATGGGGCAGAGTGGACATAGCAAAGGACTAGTGGCTATGGATCAGTGCAGTGGAGTCGCCATGACTCCATGGGGCAGAGTGATCATAGTAAAGAATTTGGTTGCGGTAATAGTTGCACTGAGTAAGAGACATGCCAGTTTAGGGGTTTTTGTTTCTAGGATGGAAGCAACTAAAGTATATCACAGGATATGATTTCGGGCCCAAGAGTGAATTGGATTCAGAAACACTAGTAAGCTTGACGATTAGATCGATTTTGATTGAGTGGATTGGTTCCAGTTAGAAGGACGATCCTAATATATTGGAAACCATCTCTAGGGTAGAGATGGGTATCGATGGAAAGAGAATGATCAAGTAAGGATTTGATCGAGAAGGGTGGCTTCGAAAGAATAAGGGACTAGTTGTACCCAACGTAGATGGACTGAGAGGTGAAGTGCTTAGAGCATATCATCACCCGAAATTGACTATACATCCCAGTGGTAACAAGATGTATTGAGACATGGAGCAGATCTACTACTGGGAAAGGATAAAGAAAGACTTTGGGAAGTTTATGTCCAAATGCATGAATTGCCAGTTAGTTAAAGCTGAGCAAAGGAAGCTTAGTGGTTTGTCACAACCGTTGAGAACAAGTCTCAAATGGATTATATTGATAATTTACCAAGGACTAGGTCAGGTCATGATGGTATTTGAGTGAATTGTATATTAGAGAATGAAGGCTACCCAAGATAGGCAGAAGACTTATCTCGATAAGAGACGAAGAGATTTGGAATTCTTCATTAACGACTTGGTGTTCGTCAAAATCTCTCCATTGAGAATGTGATTCGGATTGGTTGGAGAGGTAAGTTAGCACCAAGATTTGTTGGCCCATTCCCAGTCCTCGAGCAAGTAGAGAATTTGGCGTATGAAGTAGAGCTACCTGACAAGATGGCGGGAGTTCACAACGTATTTCATGTTTCCCAGTTAAGGAAGTTTGTGCAAGACCCTAATGTGGCTATTTCACCAGATCAGTTGGACGATAGCGAGGTTGAACCCGAGGCGGTTGAGAATCGCAAGCCTATGCGTATTATTGGGAACGATACGAAGCAGCTTCGAAGGAAGGCGGTGAAACTAGTCAAAGTCCAGTGGGGTGAGAATGAAAAAGACTGTACTTGGGAAACAGAGAAAGATAGAAGGAAGAAGTATCCAGAATTCTTTGCCTGGTAAGGTTTTGGTAGTGATAGTTTCTTCCCTTGTTAGTAAACCGCATGCTAGGATAGACCTGTTTTGTATGTTGATTGTTGTTTTGGGGCTGATAGGCATGCGGGACCCTTTGTGTGTTTTGGTTAGGGAATTTCGGGGGCGAAATTTCTTAAGGGGGGAGAATGTAACAACCCGCATTCTACGCATCGGAGGATCATAGAATATTTATTTCTTTCTTATACGAAGTCGTATGGTCATGTGGCTTTGGGAAACGACTATTGGGGTCATTTCTCATGTTCATGATTTTTGCCGATTTTTAAATGACCGTTTTGCCCCTAGCTGATCTTGTTTCGTCCATAACTTTTGACTGAAAAGGAGTTTTGACCTGAAACTACTTCCATTGGATTTGAATGATGGTTTCTCTTTCCGTAGAGTGGTTACATTAGCCAAACGGACTTACCGTTTGGGAGATATGGCTGAAACAAGGTTTATAAGGTGAAAAACAGCTTAATTGGGCTAAACCGGGTGATTAACAGCTAGGCCCAATGGGGGATTTCGGGTTTAGAGGTATTTGAGGGCTGCTAGAGTTTAGAAAACGATTTTTTCATTCATTTTCCAGCCGCCACAAACCTCCTTTGAGCTCTAGCAATGGCCTCCACCTTCTAAATCACTCGCAAAACATCGTTTTGGCTTTCCTAATCACATATTAGCAAGATCTACATCAAATCAAGATAGGAGCTGCTGCTAAGCATTGGAATTCGACACAAACAGAGAATCATTTCATATCTATAGTTTACTTTGTGGCAAATGTGAGTGATTTGCATTGTTTTTCACTAATTACGGCTAATTAGCGAAGATTAGCGAAATTATGGCTCAGAAAAATCTAGAAAAATTCCTAAAATTCTAAAACATCATTTTATGCCTCTGATATGAATTTGGGTTAATTTCGACTAATTTTGCAAATCCCGGAATTTGGGGGATTAAGGGGTGATTAGTGATAATTAGCGAATTTATGCATGACTAAAAATCTGGAAAAATATTCAGAAATTCTTAAATATTGTTTTAGACCTCTGTTAGGAAATTTGGCTAATTTGGATAAGTTTTGCTAATTATATACCCAAACATGATTAAGAGGGATTAAGGGGAAAATATGGGTTTTTGTGTATGTTTGATCCATTTTACATGGTATGATCGTTGTTTTGGTGTTTGTGAATGATTATACATGTTGCTATGACTGTATGGTATGCTTAGTGATTGTTTAGAATAGTTAGAATGGTCGAAAACGCCGTCGAGAGGCATATAAACAGTCGCTGGAAGTTGCAGGAAAAGTGCAGGTTGAGACCCGAACCGGATCGGATCGGGTGGGGAGGCCCGGACCGAACCGTTGTGAAGCCTTTCCCCATGAACCTCTAGCAGAGCATCTTCTCCGACCCGACCCGTGTAGTCTTCTCTGAACCGAACCGCCTGGAAGCACGTGAACTGATGGCCAAGAAGTTCTCCGACCCGATCCGCCAGAAGCATTCCGATCCGAACCATTTACCTAACTCCGACCCGACCCGGAGATAAGAAGAGGACTTGAGCTGCTTGCACCACGAACGGAGATTAATTACGAACCGAACCGGAGATGGAGACCATGAACCGAACCGATGGCTAGGCAAGATCCGTACCGATCCGAAGCAGAATGAAGAAGGAAGACCGAACCGATCCGGTGAAGACTAAAAATCCGAGATGCAAAGGTAGTCCAAATAGGAATTTAGAGCTCAGGATCCAGATGGGAACCAATGAGTTCACTTCATGGTTGGGCTTTGCTGCGGGACGTGTGCAAAGGGGTTGTCGGTATTCATAACTTTGGTTCACCACTGAGAGATGGATAGTGGGCTTGTAGTGATAGTTACGCGGGATTGGATTCCGTCATGGCCCAAAGTATTAAGTGACCAAAGTAGTGGATATCGTATGCTTTACGCACTGAGTGAGGGATGTGAGAATGATTGCTATGCTTGATTGTTTGACACCACTATGACATGCACACCCCCACCCCCGTATCTCTTACACAGTATGTTAGTGGCACCTTAGATTATTGTACGGTATGTAGTGCTAACTCTTTGGTTGCAGGTCCAGGTTCAGGTATGATTGGATTATACCTATTATTGTTCTGTTTTGTTGCTTATCGCTCAAACCAGACTTTTTGTCTGACCCAGAGTTTTAAGTCACTTCTTATTACTCTGGGTGCTCACACGAGCAGACTAGAGACAGGTTATGGTTAGTTGGTGATGCGTGAGTAGCTGATTCGGAGGCGAGCAGGAGGCTTCCACGTATGATATATAGATATTCTCCCTGTGTCGCTGGTGGTCGCTACTTGGGCATTAGTAGTGTACCTCCTTTATCTTGCTTTTGTTTTGTTGAGACAGTTTGGAAAGTTGTAATAATGTTGGCTTTGGATCATAAGCTGTACTTGGATTTTCCGCTGCTATGTTAGTTTATTTTCAGCTTATGCACTGTCTCACCTGTTTTATGTCAAGTATATTGTTATTATATTTTATCCTATGCGCTGTGATACATTCTACAGGTTCCTTGATTAGCTCATTCTCTTCTTTCTTTTCTTTTGATGACCGTTCTGTGCTAACTGGACATGTGTACAACGCACTTTTGGAGTAAATGTCGGTTGGTGCGGGGCGGGCCGTCATATTGTGACTTGGACTTGGATTTGTGTACTACTCCATTATCATACTAAGAGAAGTTTGGGAGGAACCCCGTCATTGGTCCCGAGGTTTTTACTCTTCACATCTAAGAGGTTTTCCACATTAAAAATTCGTGTCTTCTTACTTTATTATTTATTATTTTCATTAATCATTGGTGATTGTGGTGCATTTTGTTGGGTTTGTCTGTGTCATTCATAACAAACTGGTATCAGAGCAAGGTTGGTTAATTTGTAGTATCTCCTGATGGATTCTAGTAATATCAACACTAGTAGAATGATTAGTTTGAATGGTGCTAACTATCATATTTGGAAGAGAAAAATGAGAAACTTGTTGTATGTCAAAAGTTGGCATTTACCTGTGTTTAGTGATGAAAAACAGAAAGTAAAACTAATGATCAGTGGAAATTTGAACATGAACAGGTGTGTGGATTTATTCGTCAGTGGTTTGATGATAATGTTTTGAATCATATAAATGATGATGTTCATGCTAGATCACTATGACAAAAACTTGAATCCCTTTATGCTAATTAGTCTAGAAATAATAAATTGTGCCTTATCAAGTAATTAATGGGCTTGAAGTACAATTCAAGTAAGCCACTTTCTGATCACCTAAATGATTTTCATGGCATTATTCAGCAATTATCAGCTATGGATATAAATTTTGATGATGAAATTCAGGGACTTTTGTTACTTGCCACTCTTCTTGATTCATGGGACACTTTCAGAATGACACTTTGCAACTCAGCACTACATGGCAAAGTTACACTGGATATTGCCAAAGTTGGTATTTTGAATGAGGAGATGAGGAAGAAATCTCATGGTGTGTCTTCTTCATCCGAGGAAGCATATGTTGCTGAAAACAGAGGAAGAAGCAAGAGTAAAGGTCCAGTTTCTAGAGACAAAAACAGAAGAAAATCTCGTGGAAGATACGCAAATATGAAGTGCCATTATTGTGATAAATCCGATCACATAAATAAATATTGCTACAAGTGGAAAAGAGACAATAAGGGTGGTAAAGGCATGGAAGATAAGAAGCAAGATCAAAAGGATTGCAATAATGATGATAGAGCTGCTATTGTAACTGGCGGTGATCTTATCATTGTATATGATGAGAGCTATGTGAACCTTGCTAAATATGAGTCGAGTTGGGTCATTAACAGTGGAGCATCACTACATATGACATCACGGAAGTAATTCTTCACATCTTATACATCTGGTGACTTTGGGGTGTTGAAGATGGGTAATGATGGTATGGCTCAGGTTGTGGGCATTGGAGTTGTATGTTTGGTGACCAACATTGGAGCAAAGTTAATGCTTAAAAATGTCAGACATGTTCCAGAAATTTGATTAAACTTGATCTCTACTGGAAAACTCGATGATGATGGCTACTGCAACACTTTTTATGGTGGTCAATGGAAGCTTACTAAAGGAAACATGGTGCTAGCTCGTGGAAAGAAGCACACAAGCCTGTACTTGCTGCAGGCCTCAATTCCCACTGATTCTGTAAATGTGGCAAATGACGATCTTGCAAAATTGTGGCATATAAGACTTGGTCATACAAGTGAAAAGAGGTTAAGTTGTTTGATGAAGAAAAATGCACTACCTGATTTGAAGTGTGTAAAATTGGACAAATGTTCTCATTGTTTTGCAGGAAAGCAGAATCGGGTCTCCTTTAAGAGACATCCTCCTTTAAGAAAATCAGATTTGCTTGATCTTATTCATTCTGATGTTTGTGGACCGTTAAAAATTAAGACCTTTAGTGGTGCTCTTTACTTTGTTACTTTTATTGATGATTGTTCAAAGAAATTGTGGACATGTACTTTAAAAACAAAAGATCATGTACTTGATGTTTTTAAGCAATTTCAAGCCTTGGCCGAAAGGCAATCCGGTAAAAAGCTAAAGTGTTTACGTTCTGACAATGGTGGTGAGTACATCGGTCCACTTGATGAATATTGTAAGGCTCAACGTATTTGGTATCAGTTTACACCAAAGAAGACTCCACAGCTGAATGGTGTAGTAGGGAGAATGAATAGGACTTTGTTAGAAAGAATGAGGTGCATGCTTTCAGAGGCTAAGTTGCCAAAACACTTTTGGGGTAAAGCTTTGTTCACAGCTATACATGTGATTAATTTGTCACCTTATTTTTCTTGAATGGTGATGTTCCAGATAAGGTTTGGCTTAGCAAGGAGGTTTCTTACAGTCATTTATGTGTCTTTGGGTGTAAGGCGTTTGTACATGTGCCTAATGATGAAATATCGAAGCTGGATTCCAAGACTCGCCAATGCATCTTTGTGGGCTATGGTATTGACAAGTTTGGCTATAGCTTTTATGATCCTATAGAGAAGAAATTGATTCGTAGCAAGGATGCACACTTTGTTGAAGACCAAGCAATTGAAGATATTCGGAAACCACAAGAAGCTGCACCACATAGTGGCTATGATCTGGTTGATCAAAATCTTCCTCCTTTGACTCCTACAACTCCTGCACCAGCTCCAACTGAACAAGTACAAGAAAATGACAATGAAGGCCATGTACCTGAGGAAGATGATCCTCATGATGAAGATGCTGAAATTGATCATCATGCTTCTCCTGAAACTCAAACAACCTTTGTAAGGCGATCTACTAAGGAACGATGTCCTTCCACTAGGTATCCTTCTTCCGAGTATGTTCTCTTAACCGACGGAGGAGAACCTGAGACCTTTAAGGAAGCTATAGACAGCGATGATAAGCAACTTTGGTTGGATGCAATGAAAGAAGAGATGAAGTCGTTGCACGATAACAAAACTTTTGATCTATTGAAACTACCGAAGGAAAAGAAGGCTTTGAAGAATCATTGGGTTTACAAGCTGAAACAAGATGAAAATGCAAAGACGCTTTGCTACAAAGCAAGGCTTGTTGTAAAAGGATGCAACCAAAGAAACGGTATTGACTTTGAAGAGATATTTGCACCGGTTGTCAAGATGTCTTCCATCAGAGTTATTTTGGGTCTTGCTGCTAATTTGAACTTAGAAGTTGAGCAGTTGGATGTGAAGACCGCCTTTCTTCATGGTGATCTTGAAGAAGACATTTACATGGAACAACTAGAGGGCTTCAAAGTTAAAGGGAAGGAAGAATATGTGTGCAAATTAAAAAAGAGTTTGTATGGCCTAAAACAAGCTCCAAGGCAATGGTATCGCAAATTTGATTCTTTTATGGGGGAGCAAGGCTACAAAAAAGATTATATAATGATCATTGTGTTTTCTTGAAGAAATTTGCTAACAATGATTTTATCATTTTGCTACTTTACGTTGGTGACATACTTATTGTAGGGCAAAATGTTGATCGGATTGCTTATTTGAAGCAACAATTGAGCAAGACATTCTCCATGAAGGAACTTGGTCCAGAGAAGAACATTTTAGGAATGAGAATTATTCGTGATCGCATGGCTTGAAAGTTATGGCTATCACAGGAAGCATATATTCAGAGAGTGCTTAAAAGGTTTAATATGGAGAAAGTAACGCCTGTGAGTACTTCACTTGCTATGCATATTAAGTTGAGTTCTCATAAGTGTCCTTCCACAACTGAAGAGAAGGAGAAGATGACGCATGTTCCTTATGCTTCCGCCGTAGGTAGTTTGATGTATGCAATGGTTTGCACTCGGCCTGATATAGCTCATGCTGTAGGTTTGGTTAGTAGATTTCTTTCTAATCCAGGTAAAGAGCATTGGAATGCTGTGAAGTGGATTATGAGATACTTACAGGGTACTGCTGATATAAAGCTTTGTTTTGGGAGTGACAAGCTTTTTCTTGTTGGTTATTCAGATTCTGATATGGAAGGTGATGTTGACTCGAGAAAATCTACTTCGGGTAATTTGATCACTTTTGCAGGGGGAGCGGTGTCTTGTCAATCTAGGCTACAAAAATGTGTGGCTTTGTCTACTACTGAGTCAGAGTTTATTGCAGCGATAGAGGCATGTAAGGAGTTATTGTGGATGAAGTAGTTTGTTTGTCAGCTTGGATTTACACAAAAGAGGTATGTGTTGTATTGTGATAATCAAAGTGCAATCCATCTTGCTAAGAATTCCACTTTTCATGCAAAGTCGAAACATATTGATGTGAGATATCATTGGATACGTTATGTTTTTGATGATAAGTTAATTGAGCTTGAGAAAATTCATACCGATGACAATGGTTCCGACATGATGACTAAAGCTTTGCCAAAAGACAAATTTGAGACTTGCCGTTCAATTGCCGGAATGACATCCACCTCCACATAGTCGGGAGGGGGAGATTTGTTGGGAATGGGTACCTTACTATGTGGAAAAACTCATATTTAATTAATTGAAGCAATAAGTGTTGCTATGGTATTTCGTGCTTTAATTTGAATAGGTGACTATTTGACCTTTTAGTGTGCCTTGGTTTTTGCATCTTTATGGGAATTGTCATCTTATTAAATATGGTGGTTGAATGGAGACTTCAAGGTGCCTCTTTGGTGGCTATATATTCCTCCATTCTTGGGTAGCAAATATACACACAATATACAAGTCTACAACATCAAAACTTTGTCGTTTTCTCCAAAACTTTGTAGGCTGCTTCTACTTCTTTGAGATAGCCCTTTGCTGGAGTGTTATTGCGAGATCTCTCAGCTTTTCTGAGCTTTGTGTCCCGGTGATATTTTTCACTTTTCTTGCTTTTGTTTTGATGCTGTTATTGCTAGCTATTGTTGGATAATTTGTGTATCAACTTTGTGACATGGATTTGGATTTGTGTACTACTCCATTATCATAGTAAAAGAAGTTTGGGAGGACCCCCGTCATTGGACCCATGGTTTTTACTCTTCACATCGAAGAGGTTTTCCACGTTAAAAATTCGTGTGTTCTTACTTTATTATTATCTCTTGTTCTATTGATTATTTGCATTAATCATTGGTGATTGTGGTGCATTTTGCTGGGTTTGTCTGTGTCATTCATAACACTGACATGATGTATTTTTATTTTGATATTTTTGTAATTAATAGCTTCATAAACTACTAATTTATTTATTCCACTGTGAGTTATCCTACAATTTTGTATCTGTGATCTATTAGTGTTTTGTGATATGATTTTATTAAACCTCATAGTCAAAACAATCTTCTTTTGATTATATATCTAAACAAAATGTCTAACTTGAGACTTAGATGTCTAATTCATAGCAGTTGGAATTCTGAGATTTAAGTAAGACCAGTTGTCCAAGATTCATAAGTGTGACACATGTACGTGCACATAAGTGCACTATGTTTCAAAAGTCCTGTCTAATTGGCCAAACATTTGATTCTATATATATTCTATGATATGCTTGTTTTAGAAATATAGATGAATATGTATTTGTGTGTGTTTTTTCAATGGAGATTGTACAAGATAACTAAGACATAATATACTCGATAAACTTGTCTTATAATTATTTCTTATGTTTCTTCTAGTTCTTCACTTGATTGAATGATATAATAGTTTAATTTCAATTTTAGTCTTTTGTAATTACATTTTGCTAGATACTTTGATAATAAGTGAGTTCTTGTCATTAAAACATGAGAGGTAAAGTTCTAACAGCAATCTTTTCTCTAATCTTCAATGCTAAAATTAAGAATTTGATTTACCATATTTTATTTAGACAAATTAGGATCTGAGTTTCTAAGCAGTAAAAATAAAACAATTTGAATATATAATTTACTATTATCGTAAATAAGGCTACTTTTATCTTTAGTATCTTTTAAAAAAGCATGGTGTATGTTTAGAAAAATTCAAAATAAATAAAAATAGTCATTATATATATTCCTTGTTGTTTGGTTATATTTTGTATTTTAATCGTTGATGACTGTTCATTGTGAGTTAATTAGTGTATGTTAACTTTCATTTGAGCATTTATTTAATTGTAGTCCATTTTATAATTAACATCTTCATAGAATGTAATATGTCTTTCGAAATATTTTTCAGAATGAACCCCAAAAACATATTACTTCAACTTTAGACCTCTTTAAATAAATAGGTGTCGTATTTTTTTTGAAATGGTACTTGTTATACCCCACATTCATTAATGTCACTCATATGAGGATTTAATTAAGTATGGAGCATTGAAGATATAAAGACATAAAACATCATAGAGACTAAGATTTCACAAGACATAAAATAATAAATTTATAGCAGAAGGAGACACTTTCATTTTATAAATTACAAAACCATCAATGTTTCCTTTAACTAAACAGTACAAAATGCCATGTCTTAGAATCTCAGTTAAAATCAATATTAGAGTAAATAATATTATCCCCTAAATATAGTCAACAAGAAACAACCTAAACTTGGAAAGAGAACAGGAAGTAATCCAACTTTCAGAGATCCATCAAAACAAAGCTAACAAAGAAATCCGAACTATACACTTTTCCCTGTAAGCCTGGGGGAAAGAAAGAGACAGAAAGAAAAGAATAAGGGTTAGACATAAAGCCTAGTGAGCTGCTGTGATTACCACCTCGACTTACTAAGTTAAGTAAAATAGATAAATAGTTGTTCAAGTGTCATAAAAGGGTAGGTGTCTATACAAGTATAAAGGTGAACAATAGCTGATATGAACTGATAATAAGGACTGGAAATTCTTATAAGAAGACAATGATGATAACGATAATAATAATAATCAGGTCAGGCAGATTGAATATTTTGCACTTCTACAGATTCAGACAGAAACAAGTAATTAGGAGGGATTTTTTCTAATTCTACCCATCGATCATCTCCTTACTACACAAATATCTTGTACCAACCACGATAGTAGGGGATATCAGTCCCTAACACGTCAACTTATAAGGCACAAACCTATTCGCTGGTATTACAACTTCTTATTTCCCCCATCGGACCCATGCACGCATTTGACTCCCCGGAGCGCACCTGTACCTACCTTCCTCCTTTGAACCGCTTTCAATCCAGATCAGTAAAGCGTTCCCTGGCCCCTATCTAGTGCGAGACCCCTCAATATACCAACAGGGATACTGAATGGTATGGGTTCCACATAGCAAGACTAACACAAGCCACCCCCTAGGTTTGTGCCCCCAAGTAACTAGGATTTTAAGAGTCTCAAAACGGGATATAAACAGCAAGACGTGGGAAATATTATCTTATCAACTAACAAGTCTCAAAACCGGATATAAACCCCTCCCCCTAAATAGACAAGCACCTACTCGGATGTATATACATTACAGTAACTCGTTTTACTTAATTTCATTTGATTCCCATATTTTCTCATGACATATTTACTTAATATTAAATTAAGTATAATTCACATGTTCTCCATTTGCATGTTAATTTCTGATGAAATACCATTTATTCCAATTAACATGTTTTCCCATACTGGTTACTTAATTGTCATATTAAGTTTAACTCATTCTGATTAACATGTTTTCCCAGTAAGATTACTTAATGTCATATTAAGTACACTTAATGTGTTTTCTGTACTAATGTTAAATTAATGTACTTTCCAAGTTAATGTTGAATGAACGTGTTTCCCACTTTATTGTCAAATGGAAAATTACATGTTTTCCGATGTGGTGCTAAATTGTCATGTTTACAAATTAATGTCGACTAACATGTGATTCCAATATCAATGCCATGTTTACCCTATTAAATTAAGATTAACATTTCTTGTTCCCATCTTAACATCAAATGAACATAAACATCAAATGAACATAAATGTCTAATCGACATATTTTTCCCAAATTAACATGGAATGAACATATGTAATCTATTTTCCTCAATTAAACTAAACATAAATGAAAATTTTCATTTTTCTCCAATTAATATATTTTCCGTAATTAACGTCAATTAACATGAATACCTAATCACCCTGTTTCTCGAATCAACATATCCTCATTAATGTTAATTAGCGTGAATTACTATATTTCTCAAATTAATATACCCTTCTTGATGTCTATTACCATGAAAGACAAATTACAATGTTTTTAACATATTTTCCTTAATGTCAATTGACTTGAATGACAGATTATTATATTTAATATATCTACAAATTAATGTCAAATGTATGTTCACCAAGTCAATGCCATATCAATACGTCTACAGATTAATGTCAAATACATGTTTACAAATGTCATTTCTTCTTAATATAAAATTAATTTCAACCTATTCATGTTTACATATTCTTCCTTAATCCCAATTTACAATACAAATTCTAATATGCCTAATTTTCCTTTTTAACGTTATTTCATACTTTTCTAATACTATTCAATTCAAACGGTAAAGGCACAATAATAACGTAAAAATTGATTAAAAGAAAGGGATAAGGAGGAGAGATATACATACAAACGGATAATAACTGAAAATGAATATGTAATTGATAGTAATTAAAATAAAATATAAGAATAAACTTATAAACAGTGATACTTTTTAGATCCATTACATATTTAGTATCAAAAATTATTTTTATTTAGATTACTAAAACAACTATTGTATCTATTTAACTTTAACTTAGAAGAAATCAGAATATCATAGTAATACTCAAAATACTTATAGATCCGGAAAATTCTCTAAAATAGTTGTTGTAGAAGAAAAGCAAGAATTATCCCTTCAATATAAGCTTTGGAAGCACCTCGACATTTTCTTAATTTTTTTATTCAGAAATAACTTGGAGGAGGAAGAAGATGAAGAATGTTTATGTGTAAGAAAATGGTGAGGCTGCTAGCCTATTTATGTATTAGTTAGGATAAAACTAAACCATAGAATATTAGGTTATCAAATCAAACCGTGCACCACAGGCTGAGTCAGCATGTATATAACACACAAAATGGTCCAAATACAGGTGCAAAAATCTCCCCAGCATGCAGGCGGGTCGACCCACCTACTACCTGGGTCAACACATGGGTCGACCACCCTTAAACCTTGGTCGACGTTGTGTCGAATCAGTTATGGGTTGGGTCACCTACTAACCGTTGCTTCTACGTTCATCTTTTTTAATATATCATACACTATTTTAGTTCAATCTTCTTTATTTCATAACTTCTTCATACTTAATACGATTTATGCAAACTAAAAGTCTAACTGAATCAGAATTTCGTAACGGATGCAACGGTGATATCCATTTTATTTGATTCTCAGTATTTTTTTAATTAATATTTATTTTATTAGTTTATTCCTAAATTAATTAATCCATTAAATAATTATTGTTTGTTAAAATTTGGGTTGTTACATACTCCCCTCCTTAAAGGATTCCTCGCCGAAATCTCCAAGGCTAGAAGAATGTTATAAATGCTAACACCCATCTACTCAAGCGCCATCCACTGGCATCCATTATCCTTAGAATTTCCAATGCTTTGTATGAACATTTGCAAATGTGTCGTGTATATGTCCCTAAGTTAATGCATAATCAGGTGGTCTACTGATTCAGTTGACCTCCTTAATGCAACTCATGTCTGTGCCATGCATCCAATATGTATGCAAAAGAATCTTGATGATACATATAAATTTTATATGTGCACAACCATTCACCAAAATTCAACATCCATGTGATTATTCAGCCATTTTATACATTGAAAATAGAAAAACGCACACACATCCATATGCAATATGTAAGTATTTGAGCCGATCTAGTGCCTAATTTTGTGTGTGTATGCATCCAATGGATACCACTAGCAAAAACTTGTATCCACTTGCAACAATAAAACATAACATGTCTCAAACACATGTTTCAACCATATCCAATCATATATAAGCTCAAATCCTAAGATCTACACTTTCCAAGAATATAATAGAGGGAAGTCCCTAATCAAAGGAAGACATGATAGATAGAATATCAAAGAGGAAATACTTATAAAAAAAATGCATGTAATAAGCTTAAATCCCTTAGTGAAGTTCTTTCATCTCACTCATCTTAGTTACTACGAGGAAAAACTTTCAAGTGAAACAATCCAAAAGCTCACCTTAATCTTACAAGTAAAGTAACATTTTTCCTCCTTTCCACATTTCTTGTAACAACCCGTTTTTTGGAACCAATTTAAAATTTATTTTTAACTGATTTCAATATAAATTAAACATTTTGAACGATTTATTTTGAGAACTAACTATTTAAAATTTATTTAAATCAACGTTAGAGTGTAATTTAAAATTTAATTAAAACGAACTCGAAATGGCGCGTTAATTTGAAAATTCAATTTTAAACTTTGAATGAATGTATAGAATTCATTACAAGTCAAAATTGGATGAAACAAGAAACATTAGAATCTACTTAACTGTATCTTTCTAACAAATGTAAGAAACTGAGATTTTATATTATTAATTGTAAGTTATGTCCAAATTAAAATTTAGAATAGTCACTATAGAATTTATTTATATTATTATATATATAGCCCTTAAAAATGGTCATTTTGCAAACGACCTCCGTTTTCAACAAAACCAATTTTGTTGGATCTGGAATATTAAATTATTATTAGATTTCAAATTTCATAATTTTTGGAGCTACTATGTGGCCATGCGCAATAAATTGTGAATCGATCAGTTATTTGAGTCCGAAATAGAGCTTTTTAAGCAAACGGGCTCGGAATTTGACAAAACCAGTTTCATTAGGATTGTACCGTCAAGACATAGCTGTGTGTCAATTTTCGTCGCCAACGGAGTTGTTTATGCTCAGAGCGTCGCTAAACGTCGAACGAAAAGAGCGTTGACTAAGAAAATATTAAAATTAAAAATCCCTCCACTATATAAGATCTTTTCCACCAAAAAACCCTATTTCCTCTTCTCTTCTCTCCATTGAAAATGGCAGCCACCTCCTTTCTCCCAAAGTTTTGCAGAAAAGCCCTTCAAACTTAAATAATTTATATCTCCCAAACCGTAAGGAGTTAGGCCTTGAAATTTTGTGGATTTCTAGAGAATGAAGAGAGCTACTTACGCCTAAAATTTGGTGTTGATTGGGCTTGTGATTTGGTCGGAATCGTGCTCGAAGTGCAGCAGGATGATTTTGGTATTTGCTTGCTACGGGCCCTGTGTAGAGAATTAGGTCAATCGGTTTGGTGGAATGGTAGAGTGGAAGCATACGAAGGTTTTGGCGGTGGTGGCATGGTCTTAGGTGGCCGGAGGTTTCCGGAATGTCAAGTTCATCAGATGGGTGCTGGAAAACGAGGTAGTCATGAAAATGATCAATTTTCCGCCATTCCGTGCATTTTTAGGCGAAGTGATACAAAGGAAAGTTGTCTGGGAGGTTGAGATCTAGCTAGTGGTAAAATTTGGTGGCATTTGGAGCTTCGTGGTGGCCGTAGCGCCTAGATGACCAGAAAACGTCCATTTCCGTTTATCTCTGGACTGCGGGGACCATGTGGCAAACTGGAAGGGGAGACCACCAGGCATGGAAAGAGGAGGAGATGCCAGAGACAATTGCGCTGGTCTCGTGCGATTTCGATTTATGGTTTGGCTGCGGCGAGCATTTAAAATTGAGCTTGTCGTTTTGAGAAGAAGATGAATAGTGATTTTATTGTTTAAATGATTGTCTATGTTCATATGGTAATATCTTTTTCCTACGACCTCAAAATCCTATGAGGCAGGATCCCTTGCGATCGTGGAGCCGAGAGCTTCACAATAAAACTAATTTGGACAGAAATGGAGAAAATTAGAATTTGATGCAAATTTAAACCAAACAGTACTAAAATCGTCAATTAAAGACTGACGGAGTGGAAACCAATGGTGAGAAACTATTACTGAAAAGGGCTAGATTAAAATTAACCGAGTGCTAGTTAATTGTTTGAGTTATGAGATGATTATTGGTTGATAATATAAGTTCACTAGGTTGTTAAATAAGGATTAGCATATTAAAAATATGATTTTCAATTGATATATTTATACTTATTTAAGTATATGAGAACTTTAAACTAAATTATTATTTTGTTAAGTTGTTATGTTATAGAGTAATGCGAGAAATTTGAACTCATTGGAAATGTAGTTGCATGCATATATAGTGTAATTAGTTCAACACTTGAACTATTCACAAATCATTTGCATTGTATGAATATGTGACACTCGCATTTCATACTCCGTGAATGGACACTTGTGGCACTAAATGGCATTAGATAGTTGAGAATTTATTTATTTATGACTACGGTGTGTGCGTTGTATGAGAGTGATGATTCATTAAAAAATGGTGTTTGAAGATTAAAACTAAGTAGAGTTTTAATAAATCTTTAATTAGATTTGGAATGAATAGATGGTAATTAAATTTACCAAAACATGAGATGTGTTAGAACCAAATATGCTTGGTTGTTGATATTGATTATGATTGATTGATTGTTTGGACTGTGCTCAACCAGTTTATGAGCAAAATATGCTTTTACATTTAGCATTGTTGGGTAGAAATATTGGTATGCTAACACCTTGTGAAACACTTCACAATTTGACTATGAGGTGTTAGCGATGTTGTTGAGTTCATTTCAATTTTAATGAATGATTTTGAAATGGAATTTTCTTAAATGAAAAGAAATGTTTTCCGATTTTGGACAGGGAATGTTTTATAAAACAGAAAGGATTTCGAGGGATAAACCCGATGTTTCCGGAATGATTTAGAAATGTATTATGTGTTTGACATTGTAGTTCATCACTTAACTGATTAGTTTCTATTGATGATATATCTGTTTGGTGGCAGATAATTTATTCTCTTGCTTAACACGCTTCTTTGAGACGTATGAGCTCAAAGGTTACATGATTAATAATGACTGATGGTATGTGTGAATTGCTGATGTGAAGTACTATAGTTTGAAAGTACTTGTAATTATTATGTTGTGAAATGATTTTCCCCACTTCGGGATATAAAATGATTTAATATGTGGCTACAGATTCGGGTAACCATGACGACTAAAAGTCTGGGGGAGAGAGAGGACCCAGGACCTTAAGAATTGGTCAGTGGTCAGTGCTTGCATATTTCTATAGGGTGCAACATATATGTATCGGGTGACTAAGAAACCGACCCTTGGCCTTGTTGATGGGAGAAACCTCCCGAGATTTGGTTGCATGCTATTTGTATGCATTGTGATGTTTTGGAATTCATATTTCCAAAGATTTTGGTTTGAGATACCGAAGTGAAATCTACTTTGATATGAAAGCTAGATACGTATTTCAAATGATTTGAAATAAGAAATCGGGAAATAAAATCCAAAGAAATAATTTTTGTAAAGTGAATTGAATTTTCAAATCTAAGTTTTAGGATCAGGACTATATTGGTAGATTGAGGAATTGCATGTTGTGTGATGCATTGTATATTTCCATAAGTTTATATATGGTAGTTGTTTGTGCACTGGCAATCTACTGGAGAAAACCCGTTCCGTGTTATACGGCGTGGTCCCGTGATATGACCTATTTTATATATGTTGATTATAACTGTTAGAGCTTCTCATGCCAGTCCCATGACTGACTCGTAGTTTGTTTTTCCCTTGCAAACTCAGGTGCCCCTATTTTCCACACGGACAGTCGAGTAATTTGTTTTGTAGATATTTATATTGAACAGGATTCTGGATCGAAGCTTAAAGCTGTGTCCACGGCATGATAGTCTTTTGATGTGCATTAAATTTACTGTAAATTTATCTTCCGCTGTATTATTTTTGATATACTCTAAGATCTTGTACTCTGATGTAACATTATTATGATGTTAATGAAGGTCTTCTATTGTTTGTTCTGATGTGTTGTAAGCCCAAAGTTTGTGTATCTGCCTTTTTGGTTCGATTTAGTTCGGTTTAATGATCGATTCGGATCGACTGGAAAGGAGGGTCACTACATTTCTAGTCTTTACTTTACCCATCTTGTGTTCCTTGGCTCATTACACTTAAATTGTCTAACCCCATAAAGACTTACTTATCGCACCACTTTTATATATATAATTTTCCAAAACCTTATTTCAAAAATCTTAATGAGACAAAATTTTAGTTGCAAAAATTTCTTTTTGGAACATATATAGTTTCTTTAATGAAATTTCCAAAATACAAATTTCATATCAAAACGCATCGCTCTTTCAAAATTCCCTTTCTTTAAAACTTTACACATATGTGGTTTTGACTCAAAGTGGTTCCACAAGTTTCCATAAAACACCTCCTTGTTAGACTCTTGTCTAGGAGTACAAATATTTTCAAATATCTTTTTACTTGGCTTTTTCCGAAAACTTTTTTGTTACAACTAAAGTCCAATTACTTCTGTAATGACCCGGTAGAATTCGACCCCCGAATTCCGACAATAATACATAAACCCGTATTACTTGCCAGAACTCAAGTATCGAAAACACCAGATAGTTAATAGAAAAAAAGGGTGAGATAAGAAAGAAAGATATATTAGAATAGAAGAAAACAAAGAACAAATAACAACACAACAATGTTAGAGTCTCACAGCCCAGTGGAACAAAATATAATATAGAAATTAAACTTTATTGAGAGATTTTTAGTAAAACTTACAATCATTAGAGTACATCAATACATCTGGAAAGTTTTAATAATATGTCCTCATATACAATACACAACGAAATAAGTACTAGATATCATACGTCTGAACACCTTTCGCTTGTTTCTGGACTTCACAGCACCCGATAACCTAAACCTGTAAAACTCGGTCTAACCCGAACATTGTAAATGTCGGATCAGCTTGGTGAACCAAAGTGAGAAAACTCGCTAAGTTTATAAGTATCAACCAATTTTATTTAAAGTCAAAACATTTATTTTCGAAAGAAAAGGATGATCTAAGACCAGTCCATATATAAACATGAACGGTTTTTACCTTATAATAACTTAAAACATTTTTGAATCATATTTATTCTGATATTATAATATTATCTAAATCAGATATAAAAACATATAGCAGAACACTTGCATGTCACTTTCTACATACATAGTATATAATCAAAAACCATGGGTTCTTATTGGATAATGGAGTCTGACTATGATATAGTATGGAACCACCTTCCAATATTATATCTCTAGAGGGGAATACACTGGGTTCAACAAGAACATCTTAAAACTCGGCCATGTATGATCGACCATTCATTTCGCTTGAGTGTATCGAATGTATATCACCAACGATCCAGAGCTACCCACCGTTTCCTGAAAAGGGACAATATTGATAGATTAAAGAAGGAAATGGATTTTCTCTAGATAGGTGGTAATACACCTTAGTTGGGAGTGACCCACTTAGCCATATTGCTTATCCTATTTTTGTTATTTCCCGGTTGTGAGGCTTGAGATAACTATTATCTTTTTAAGAACATCACATCATCATTTACTTTGAATGCCACACTGTCAGATCCACTAAATCACTAATTGATGTCCATAAATGTACTCTGGGTGTTAAGCAAAAGATGTTTCTTTCTTCGCCACCAACTCGGTATATTTGTAAAAATTAACATACATGACTCTTAGGAAATACTTTGCCTTACATTCATCCATACAAGTCATCCAAGAACAGGATGAACCGAAGGTACCCTCCTACCACATCCTAGAAATCACCTTATAGATCAATAGCGAGTAGTCCTTGCAAATCCAAAGATTTCAATAATGACAGAATCACTGTCAAAATATCAATGGGCACTAATCAGAGAAATTTAACAAGAATTCCTTCCGCTCATGCAGATCCATGATCTTCGATTACTCTGTCTTCAATCGGTATCTTAGACATTAACGTATTCGTTGGTTCAGAATAGTTTTCAAATATAAATTCAATCCCTATCTTTCTATCCCAAAAATCGTATATGCTAGATTAGATAGTCGGTTATTTAACTATCAAATAAACAACCATTCAACTATAAGAATGAAATGAATTCACTACTTCGGTATATAATGTCACTTGGCTTCTTTAATTAAAACTAATTAACGTAAGGTTAATTTAAAACTTATAAATCTTTCAATAATTTGAACATAGCTTTTCAATTATTATTTAACATAAGATTATTCTCAAAACTATTTTAATTTAATATTTAGGAAAATATCCTATAATCATATCCAATTTCTACTCTACTATCATTTTCAAAACATTTATTATATTATTAATCATTATCTATAACTGGGAAATCAACTCAACTTATCACTCGTAAAACAACAATACAAAATCTCTTTTATTTTAATACTTGAAAAAAAAACAATACCTATTCTTATCGAATAAACCTATTTCAAAACTCCACTTTTCATTTCCTTTTACCTGGAAAATATCGTTGTATTCGCACGTAGACCAATTCTTATCCTTTTATTTTCCTTTACTTCAGAAATCTCATTGTATATATATATATATATATATATATATTCTTAACTCTTTTTATAGTTAGGAACATTCCTATTTCTTATTCATGCTTTTCTATACTTCAACATTCATTAGGTTTATTGGTAAGCAAATAACCCCCTATGTATCAACCCTGAAGACCGAAATCAACATCAGATTAATACTCAGAAAATAATTCAACTCAACCAATATCCAGTTAGGTTCCAATTCTTTGATTTCTTATCTTAACTAGTTATCAACCCATATTATTCCACTTCTAATCCATTCAACCATTTCCCTCTTTGAAAATAAAGTTTTCAGTTCCATTCATTTTACTTAATTCATTATTAAGTATTGCCAATTTAAAATCAACGTTTTAATTTCACATTCCTCTTATAAACCTTGTTTATAAACCCAGATTTAATATAAACTCCTTTTATCTCAATTTCTTTTACTAAATTCAAAATGTTAAGTAAGCATTTATTTTAAGCTATCGTATTTGCTTAAAATCTCTTTTATAACTTCGTTATAAAAACTCAGGTTTAATATAAATCCCTTCATAATCTCCTATCCAAATCCAACTAAATTTAATTTCAGCTTCGATTACTTACTAAAATGAATTTCATTAAAGAAAAGTGATCACATAAATTATTATGAATTAAATTAATAATTTACTTCTTCATTAACTGAACATAAATATTAAATTCCTTTTTTAAATCTTTTTAAAATTAAAACAAATATTCGTTAAACTGTTCCATTAGGTTAACTGAGAACAAACTAATTTAATAATCAATTCCAGTTAAATGGTTGACTTAGTCAACTCAAAACACAGTTATTTCGTTAACCAAATCCAATTAGTTCTTCCATTAAATTAATTAGTAATATAATTAATTTAAATAACCCCATTTAACTGCCTCTTCGAAAAAATTAATCCCACTTTTAACCCTTAGTTTAAATTAGACTCACTTGCTTATAAAACATAAGAATTTACGTTATAAAATCATTCTATACTCATTTATATATTTAAATAATAAATATTTATTTCCTTTTAATAAAATTCATTTAAATTAATAGATTTCAAAATCTATCTTTAGTTATAAATAAATTTGTAACTTCCTTTCTATCAATTCACCTAACGGTAAATCAACTTTTATAAAATGATTGATTTTCACTACTACAAACACTACAACAAATATGACTTTTTACAACGCTTAAAAAATGCCATAAAAGATATTAACAGCCTTTTTACGTACGCTGTGTATCAACATGCAGTTAAAAGTCAGAACCATACTATATTAGTAATGAAACGCTGTGAAATATATTGTCCAATGGTGTTTCTTTTGTGCTGTTAGTACATTTCATGGCTTTTAAGTATACTTGTCTATAACATTTGTCTTTTGTTGTGATATTTATCTATAGCGTTTATGAATTGCTACAAGTGTTTATATGTCAATTTCTGAAAATACTATTCATGGCGTTTTAAAAACGTCGTCGAAAAATTGCCATGAAAATTTTTAATGGTGTTTTAAAAACGACATAAAAAGTCTAAAATCAACTCTCAGTATTTTTATGGCTATTTAGAATCAATATATTATATCGACACCTTATTTCATTATCAATGCATCATATTAATAATGCAGTTTATATTAATCGCATAATTTATAACTAACAAGTACAATTATTGTTAGCCTACTTTGTGTACTAGGCTCGTTAACGCCGAACCACTATAAATTGCGTGTTCTTTACTGCTTTTTTGATTCTATTTCATTGAATTCATATCTAATTTGGGTGTTAGAGCCAATTTTTGGTCTAACAATTATATAACCAAAATATGCAATATTCTTACATCAAACATACACCACAATATTTCATTAAATAGTAGTGAGACATCAAACATACACATACACAAAGTAGTAGCGGCCAAAAATAGTAGATCATACACCCTTACGAACCAAAATATAGTCTTAACAGTAAGAATAACTTTAGCACATAACTAATCGCAACATTGTTTTCCATCAGTATCGTCTATCTATGTGTAAAGCAAAAATAAAAAATTTCACTATTGTTAGTACAATTTGAAGCAAAGTTAATCACCCAAAACAATAAGTAGCTTCCAAAATGCATGAATATATGAATCATTGGAGCACCCCATGACCTCACAACTGGGTATCCATATGCTTACTTAGTTTTTATATATCTTTTTTAATTTTCATTGTTATTTTTTATAAGATGAATTTGATTTTCTATTAACTTCATGAAATTCAATTAATTTTATAGAAATCTAGTTAATTCTTTTCAGGCAAACCGGGTATACTGGTTCATTTTTATATATTATAGCTACTCGGTCCATTGTCAACAGAGTGGAACAAGTTCGCCCAGTATTACCTTCTTATAACAGGATTACACAAAAAACAACAAAAACACCACCAGAACACAGGGCTTAATTCTTCAATTACAAAAGATGAAGAAGATTTTTGTTGAGGAAGACAAATTTTTATTGCATAAAACTTTTCTATTCTTTATTGCTTAATTCTTCAATTACAAAAGATGCATGCTTTATTTATACATGCTTAAGAAAATTCTAGATAAAATTACATTAAAACAATACCAAATAAAACCGATTAAGCAAAACCGGAAACACATGCAATACTTAATGACTCATGCAATACTTAATGACTCATGCAATACTTAATGCAATTTTAATTTATTCCAACAATGTCTCCCCTAAATTAAAACTTGCTTATCGTTTCCAAATTTTCTGTACTTTTCTGAAGATTCATCTGCTATGTGCCTGCCTTTGTTGAAATATCAGTCATCCGGTCACCTTCTTTAAGAACATCTCGATTTATACCTGACGTGTTTTGGCAAGAAAAATAATGATATTATCCAGACCTTTTTAATTGTGCTCTTCTTCTGTGGGGACATCAACTTATCATACAGCGCAGGCATACGCACTGTACATTTTCTAGCTACACCATTGCTAACATCATCCATGAACTCTTTAGCAATACAAAGTGGAGCAACATCAACAACTGATAACACAAGGCTTTTTATTTGAGGTGTCCAGTTAAGGCTGTTACTATCCTGATAAGAAGGGTAAACATTGGGATGCTTAAAAATATTCTCTGAATATGGAATTTTCTGTACAACTAATGATTCTTCTAATTTAAGCTCAAAGTCGGCATCATTGTCTTCATCTTCATCTACACTCTCATTTACTTTGTCTTCACTTTCAGCATTAGCATTGCCTTCTTCTAGCAAAACGGCTGCAAGAAACTTAACATCAACATCGCCCCAAGTTTTTGAAATGGAAGCAAACATCTCAATAAAATTTTCTCTTTTTTTTTGTTTGTACTCTTCTGCGATTAACATTGCTTTGTGCTTGTTAATAGAGCCATTTGGATTCATCTTTGTTTTGTACACCCATTTTACTCCAATAAAATGCTTGTGTGGTGACAAATTTGTAAGCTTCCATGTATTATTTTTTTCAATAGACTTGATCTCTATTTCTTGATTTGCTACTCCGTTGGTAGTCTTAAGCTTATCATCCTTGTTATCCTCTACTAGCGCATTATCAACATGGTCTTTAGTATTCTCCATTACAACCTCTTGCTTTTCTTCAGCAATTGCTTCTTCTTCGTCGTATTCCATTGTTCTCTTTTGAACATGGTTTGTAGCTTTTGCAAATCTCCTCTCTACAGATTCGTCATGATATTCAACTTTCTCTTCCTTCAGATCATTATCATCTCCTTTGGTTTCCACAACAACAATTTCAGTTTCTACGACCTTCTCTTCTTTTGATTTTAGTTGGTTAGCATCAACATTCATATCATCACGTTCCTCTTTGTTCTTAGATTTTTTCATAGATTCCTCTTCTAATTTTGTAGCCTCAACGTTTTCCTCCTCCTCGATATTCTTCTCTTTCTCATCTGCCTCTTCAAACTTTTCTTCCACTTCTTTTCTCAATCTTTCATTATCATTCATGATTGTGATCTTCTTGTGCGTCTCATCCATCGTCTCTTCTTCCACAGGCTCTGGCACAATCTCTTCTTTCTTCTTCTCTGCCTCTTTGCCTTCATCTTCGTTTTCTTCATTTTTGTACTTTATTTCTTTCCCTTTTTTCTTCTCTTTCTTCTCCTTTTTTTTTACTTCTTCATCTGCCTTGTCAACTTCTACATCGGCTATGTTAGCATCTTCATTAGCCTTTGCAGGTTCTACATCATCCATATTAGCATCTGTATATGCCTTTTTAGCTTCGGTTGCTTCCTTTTCAGCTTCTTTTCTTTCATCCTCTTCTTCCTCTTCTTCGACCTCCTCTTCATCTTCTTCTTCTGCTTTTGTTATCCATTGCATACACCTCTTTCAATAAATTCCACGAATCTTTTGCGGATTTTTCTCCAAGAATATGGTCAAAAGCTTCTCTATCAACGTTCTCACTCATCAAAATCCGAGCTTGAAGATCTTTCCGTCTCAAGCTTACAAATGCTTTACTCTTTTTCTCCGTCATGTTTTTAACATTTTTTGGCCATTCGCAGCCACTTTCAACGATCTCCCAAAGCCCTTTGGAGATCAATTCTTCTTTCTTTTTATTACTCCACTCTTCGAAATTTTCTTTTGTGAGGACAAACGGTGAGGAGAATAGAAAAGCCATAGTCTCAACCAGGCTCTGATACCAATTTATAGAGAATAAATTTTAGAGGAAGAGATGAAGAAGATTTTTGTTGAGGAAGACATTTTTTTATTGCATAAAACTTTTCTATTCTTTATTGCTTAATTCTTCAATTACAAAAGATGCATGCTTTATTTATACATGCTTAAGAAAATTCTAGATAAAATTACATTAAAACAATACCAAATAAAACCGATTAAGAAAAACCAGAAACACATGCAATACTTAATGACTCATGCAATACTTAATGCAATTTTAATTTATTCCAACAACTCGGTTCATTGTCAACAGAGTGGAACAAGTTCGCCCAGTATTACCTTCTTATAACAGGATTACACAAAAAACAACAAAAACACCACCAGAACAAAAGGAAAACGATAGTCTCACTTTTCAGAAATGAACCAGCAAAATTAAAATACAAAATGACTAACAAAAAAATTATTAAATAGTAGAGTCGATGTAGATGAAAATATGATTATAAATGCATAAGTTTACATAGTTCGTATTAGCACTTACTATACTCAATAACCATGTTTCCTGGCATAGTAATAGTCACAAATTAGACCTAATACTAATGTGATGTATATAATGACACATGCACTTGGAATAATAGCATCAGTAGCGTTGGACATTAGTGTAGCTCCAGGTGGAGCATGTCAAAGACACTAACCCATTTGCTACATTAAAAGGTTAAATGTTAATGTGTAAGTCAAACTTCCAGAATGGAGTAAACCAAAAAATACGATTGGGAAGTAGATATAAGTTCAGTTCGTTGCTCCAGGCTTGCGGGAACAACAAAGTGCAAGTCAGAATCAACTAGGTTAGAAGACTGGTCTCGACAATGTGCATTAATATTCTCAGAATTGGAAGGTAAAGCCAAATTAGAAGGTGAAGATAGCAAAAAGGACTGTCAATTAGAATTACCTTTCAACCTATCATCGTCGGTACAGGAGGCTAAAAATGGCGCCGAACCAGAAGAATCCCATAAGTTGCAATACGATTTGGAGGCATAGAGAACTGAGTCCATACCGTTGATAGAACACTACTGATCAAAATCACAAAAAAGATCAACTTCATTGGCATCAAACTCTAGTTCTTCTTCTGTACCGCATTTCAAAGAAGCGTCAGCCACGACCACATTCGCGATACCAAAAGAAAGATCTCTATTTTTGGCTTTGTAGGGCCTGCCACATGGGCGCTTAAGGGTGGAATCAGAAGAGGAAGGAGATTGGCATAAGGGAACAAATCCAGGTCAGAAGGAGGGCGAGGCCGAGCTAAACGGACAGGTGCAGCAACACTGGGAGAAGCACGAGATATCGATGAGGTAGGCATAAGCAAGAAAACAAGTCTGAACGGGTGTGGGAGTGAACATGCCAAGTACAAAGTTGTGGGGCTGCAAAAAGTAGTGAATCAAATGAAGGGGAAAGAACGTTGGACAATCAAAAGTCAGTGTATAAAGGGTTCAACTAAGAGGGTAAATATAGAGCTAATAGTTGATAGTTTGGGACATTTGCACAGACCGACGAACTAGCATCATGGGTTACAACATCAGGCAGTTTTGCTTGAAATGGATTAGGCGAGGCATCAGTGTAAATGGAGATCGACGACACATTAGCACTGGATAAGGCACAAACAGTAGGCATGAAGCTTAAACTGTTCGACAAGAACAAACTGTAAGGCAACCGAGTACTTGTCGAAGCATATGCACTCTGTCCAGATAGCATATAAGAAGTTGAAGAAAAATTAGAACAACTCATAGTCAATAAGGTGACTGTAGATGCCATGTTACCTGATAGCTCCAGTGATGTAATAGACGTGCACTGACCTCAACTAGAGAAACTGATGCATTGATTTTGAATTGTGAACCTGACGCATCAGCAAACATGACGACTGGCGATACATTAGTAGTGGACGAGGAAAAAACAGAAGGCATGATGCCAAACTGTTGGACGGGTAAAAACTTGATGATAGCCATGCACTTGTCGTAGTTGATGCACATTGTCCAGACAGTGTGCAAGATGTACGTAACAGGCAAAACTGAACTATTTGTATCCAGTTAGGTGGCTGGAGACACCATATTACCCGGTCACACCTGTGAAGTAAACAAGACGATGGAAGAGATAGAGAATAACATTAATGGCCTGATCAATTCAGCTAGGGGAAAATGAAGATAATCAAGGATTTCCAAATTGAACTCAAGTCACGTTGCATGGCTTTCAAAGTATATAACAACATGTATTGTTGTTGTCCGCAGCGGCACATGGCTGTTGCTAGGCAACAGGCAACTGCAGCTGCTGTTTTTTTGGTCATGGTGAACTATATTCATTATTAATGAACTAAGCTATGCTTGTACATACAACAAACTTATGCCATGTGAGTGTAACACATGAACTAGTTAGTTAATTTCTATAAACTAGACTAATTTTTATAAAAAACTTAAAATAATTTTGTTAAATTTTCGCAAATTTTATTATTTTTTATAAATTTATTTTTTATTCATCTTGTTTTAAATTTTATACAACTTAGTTAATTTTAATAAATTTATTTAAGTTTTCTAAAACTTGGTCAATTTTAGAAAATTATTTAGCTTACATAAAACTTGGTTTTTGTTAATTTGGTTAATTTTTTAAAAAACATAGTTAATTTTTTTATAAAAATTTGGTTATATTTTACAAACTTAATTAATTTTTTCAAATGTTTATAAAACTTAATCAACTTTAATAAAAATTAGACAAATTTTATTACCTTTGTTATCTTTATAAACTTACTCTATTTTAAAACCTAAATTAATTTTTTTTGTTAATTTTTGTAAAATTAATTTCTATAAAAATTTGTTAATTTCTATAAAATCATCTAATTGGTCAAATTCTTATAAGTACAAATATTTTTTTATAAACTTATTTCTTTTTTCTAAAATATTATCAATATTTAGATGAATATTATATAAACTTGTTTAATTTATTTAAAATTTATATAACTTAGTTAATTTTTATAAATTTATAATATATTTCGTTTTTTATAAAATTTCGTTAGATTTTATAAACTAAATTAATTTTACTAGATGGTTGTACAACTTGATTAACTTTTATAAGTTAATTAAGCTTTATTGACTTAGTTTTTTATAAACTTGATTTATTTTTAGAACATAATTAAATTTCATAAACTTTGTCATTTTTTGACAAACTTAATTGCTATAAAAATTAATCAATTTCTATAATTTAGATTAATGTTCATAAGTTATTCAATTTTTATACTTCTATAAACTTAGTTACTCTTTTAAAGGACATGTTCTCTTTTTTTAAGAACTAAACTGTAATTACACTAAGGAATACAATTACAGCAACATTGTTTTGTACTTTTGTGCATAAGTATACAATAATAACTAGAAAATAGATATAATAACCACTAACATGCTTGCTCGAAGAAATTTGACTAATAATTAATTCAAACATTGTACGATCCAGGCAGGACCTGGACAAGTGGTATTTTTAAAAGACCATAAAAATACATGTACTTATTGGCCATATTCAAACACCATAGTTTATTTTGACAACTGAAATATGTGTAAATCATAATATTATTTCTAATCTCAGTCCTTGCAATTCCCATTACAGAGATATTATCAATGCAAAAGCATCTGTATTAATAAATGTGTAAATTCGTCGGTTCTTTCATTTCAGTAAGAAAAAACAGAAGCTAACTTGCGTTTTTCAGAAATTTAAAAGCATACACGGCAAAGTTGGTTCCCATGGTCTATTCACTAAGCTCCTTTATCTACCATGATTATGTAGAATACTAATGTTTCATGAAAGCAACAACAAATTCTAACATACATAAGAAATTATGCCATACCCTTTATTTTCAAACTTAATACATGAAGCCTGCTGTCAATCGAAACTTTTGTATTTCGCCACTAAACATATTTTCAGTAAGTGAAATCTATTAAAATTGATAGCCTCAACACCAACTTCAGTTACACTTTATGGCATAGTAAACACATCTGCAGCTCTGACAGTATATTCATCCATAAATTTTATATTCATATACAGTATATTCATCATCATTGGACGAATGCATTATGATACAAATGAACTTACAAAGATGACTATATTAAGTTAAATTACACTTGGAGCAGTCCCAACGCTAGCAGGTCAATTCCCATCCTTTCAATCACTTCAACAGCTTACCAACCAAAAGTCACCCCAACGCAAAATATCTTACCCGGCTAACTTTTTACACACTTTTAGATCATCCGATTGCAATCCGTGTGTTATCGAAATAAGATCTAACCGTGTATCTTTAAACGGCTTTAACAAAGCCGGCAAACAGCGGTTGTTGGAGCAACCATTTGGTTGCTCCAGCAACCTCCAAGGTTGCTGAAGCAACCCTGAAGCCCTTTTGATCCCAGCGTTGGGGTCGGTTGCTTTTCAACCGACCCCGCGTTGGGATGGCCTTACGTGAACTTCCACCTGTTATAACTTTCCCAGCAGATTAAACACTTATGATGCCAATGACATCTTCAAAGTCCTGTAAGTCAGAAGTTGATCTAGACTACGATATTTATTTATTAAAACAAATGAAAATTTATTTATAAAAAATGCTGATAAGTGTAGGCTATATTATCAAAATCGATAAGTGTGTACTGAAATATCAAATTGACAAGTGGGTACTGATAATTAATGAACATTGGATATAGTAACGTGCGCATGGAATAAAAATACATATCTATTTGACTGCATATGAACAAACACGTAATTAACATGGAGTATGTCTAGCCGATTATTTCTTACCTGAATGGTGTCCCCAAAAATAACCTTCAATTTCTTGCATAGCTTCTTTCAACTATTCAATGTAACTGAAACACTTTCTTGGAAAAGCAAACCTAAATAAAAAGTTAACTTGATCGAGCCAACTTCTATTGGTTTAGCTTATCTGTTAAACTCAACTTTGATTTGATCTGAAATATTTGAAGGAAGTCTTCTAACATTAGTTTGCCCTCAAGATCTTTTTTGTTCGCGGTTGGAACTTGGAACTACATCGACATTGTCGTTTCTCTTACTTTCTACATCAAATTCGACATTTTCTTCTTGTTTCATTGTATTTTCATTAACTGCTTGGGGTTATCTTGAATTTGAGCATAATTATTTTTTAAATTGTCTTCATTTTGAAAATGTTCTTTACCACATCCCTCTTTCTTCTTGGATTTTCACCCATTTTCTATAAATTAAAACGAAATCATTATAAGGCCATAAACAAAATGTCAATAGTAACACTACAAATGTAGAAGGAGACTGAAGCGGTCAGCAAGACCATTGTCAAGCCAAGTGGTATTGAAAATAGCTTGGAAGTAAGGTAGGTTTATAACGATAACCAGTTGATTTATCACTTACGCATGTACTAAAAATCCTTTTGTACTTTTCAGGCCACGATCCACAAATACTGATAAAAGAGAAGACCGGAGCCTAAAGGCAAGAAAACCAAGCATGCAGATACTTTAGAATTGATTGATTTACCCTCTACCTATGCAAATAGTTCTCTTATGGGGCTTGTTCGTGTCGATTCACTTGAAAGTATATTGGTCCAAAATATCATAGTTCTTATAATTCAAACATGAAGTTATGGAAGGTGGAATGTGTGAGAATGGATAAATCCTATGTCATGGGATTTACTGATGCATAATCCAAGTCCTACATTCTGCGCAAGAAAGGCCAAAAGCATGAATAAAGAAATTCAAGTTTACAATGGTTTGTAAATGTCCTGTTTTCAAATAAAACGCCATGATCAATTATGCGCAAGATATGAATGCAATGACTGAGGCAGTTTCAACTGTGGAAAATAAAGAAGAACTCTATGATCCATTAGTCAACCCAATGTGGAGTTGCAAACGCTGGGCTGATTTATTTCAACGGCAGATTACTAGCTAAGTCCGAAGATGATCTGCCTTATCATGTCAGAATTACAAGCTCAAGCGATTTAGAAACTGTTTGGAGGTATGATTTTGACAAATGGAAAACTTTCAGCTACTTTTAGATTTCTAGACAAATGGAAAACCTAGGAAATTTCAATTAGCATGGTTACTTAAGTATTTCTTCTTTTGTGTATCTAAGTAAAAAATTAATGCGAAGAGTGAAAACATTGATTATAACATAAGGTGCACAAATTGAAAAATCTCAAGCAACAAATTTCGTATACATATGCATCTAGACATCTAATATTACGCTTTGCAGTAAGGTACATAGGTATACACGGTCCCTGATGGACTACCGGATCTTTTAACTTTTGTAAAGAAGAAATATGATGTTCCTAAACTCTATGTCACAGAAAATGGTCAGTATATCCAAATGTAGGGGAATCCAAAGGATTTTTCTTAATAAAAACTATAACATATATCATGTTATCAATAAAATAAATAAATCATTATGATATACTGAGGAAGGAAAAAAACTTCTCACATTGAAATTTTGCAGGAACGATGCAGCTTGATTAAAACGAGAATAAGTTATCATTAGAAAATGCAATCTCTGACCAAGATAGGGTTAACTACATGGCTATAAACAACAACTACTCAGGCTCGATGACATGTATGCTTCGTTCTAGAGATCTGGCTTGGGAATTAATGTATAGAGTTATTTTTAACGGGACAAATACATCACTGGTATGATCCTTGGGTTAATCATAAGTCTTTGGTCATTTGTTGGGCTGGCACAGAGTAAATCCCGGTTCTTAAACAAATTTGATGGTAAGTTGTATAATGAGGGAAGGTATTACTCATCCTAATTTGCTTCCAACAATTCGTGAAGTGAGTACTGCTCTCAACTTTGTTCAATTAGATGTCAGCGGTCCAACTGATTACTGAACTATCGCAGGTTGCAAACATCGACCTAATTCATTTGATTTATCCTATCTTCAATGTTTGTAATAGTTGAAGTACAAATATCGACCTAATTCATTTGATTTATCACCAATGATGTCACTTCCTTATTTGCTTCAGTCTTCAGGTACTTATAGATTTCTAGACAAATGGAAAACCTAGGAAATTTCAATTAGCATGGTTACTTAAGTATTTCTTCTTTTGTGTATCTAAGTAAACAATTAACGTAAAGAGTGAATACTTTGATTATAACGTAAGAAGCACAAATTGTAAAATATCAAGCAATAAATTTTGTATACAGATGCATCTTGGCATCTAATATTAAGGCACTAAAAAATAGAAATATATATATATACATACATACATACATATATATATATATATATATATATATATATATATTAACTGTAGCTATCAACGAAAATTATAAAGATCTAAAGTAAAGCACATCCAGCAGATATTTCGCTTGAAAGTTGAACAACATAAAGCAATCCAAATAGATTTAGGAAAAGCATAAATTTTAAAGATGGTAAAGAAGGGAGTTACCTTAAAATATGAGCAAATAAATAGTTCCTTCTTGTAAAATCACCTTCGCCATGAAAAGTGAGATTAATAAACACTTTCTCTTCCTTTTGAAAATGGCGTCTTCTTCCTCCAATCTTGATTCGACTTCTTCGTTTCTTAATTCATCCTCTTTTCCTCCTCTTCCTTCTCGTCCTCCTCCCCCTGATCCTCCGTCCGCGTCACTTTCTGATCTTGATTTTTCAACCTCTTTTATTGTTACTGAACTTTTGGATGATCTTTTGAACTCTGTTCTTCTCAGAGTTGATAATTCTGCTTCTTCGTCCATTGATGATCATGTTGTTCTTAATAATCATGGCAAAATTGTTGATTCTTCGGCTTTAAATTGCAGATCTAGCATTGCGTCAAACACCTTGAATATCCAGCCGAATGTTGTTAAAGATAATGCTTCAATTCTTACTTCTGAATTGCCTGAAATCCCCAATGTGTCTATTCCTTCTACTGTAAATCTTGGCTCTGATCTATCAAATCCCAAAACTTAAAATTCTTTGAGCATCTCAAAGAAACTTTCCTCCTCTGTCAAATCTGATTACCTCCCTTTATTCAACTCTTTGCCTAGGAATGCTGGTTCTTATAAACCACTGGAGTTTGAGAAAATTAAGGTTGGGTAGAGGAAAATACCTCCAGAGATAGTTAGAGCAGAAGGTATGAAATATTGGGATCAATACTTAGTGGGTTTCTTTCCGGATGGTTCTCTATCATATCTGACTGTTGTCAATTTTCTTCGGAAATTCTGGACATTGCATGGGGATGTGGACATAAAATCTGATGGTGCAACAACCCGTATTTTCAATAACCTGTTATAACATAAATCGAGGCAGAATTTAATTTAAAAATCTGAATCAAGGGAAACGGGCTATGCCATTGCGTTCGTCTCGGAAAAATACGCGAAATAGAGTCCGAGTTTTCGAAAATCGGAGTCCGTATGACCCGATTGAGGCCCAACGAAGTTTTCAGAAAAATTCAAACTAAAAACAGATTTCAAATTCAAGTTTGAATTTGGAAATTTGGGCCAGTTTGGGCCAGGCGGGAAAATTCCCGCCAGAGCACCCAAGTCGACAGCCCTGTCGACTTGGGAGTCGACTTGGTTGGACCCAAGTCGACAGCCCTGTCGACTTGGCTGTCGACTTGGTCCAGCCGGGCTGTTTAGCCTGGTGCACCATTTAGAGATTGTGTTGAGCTTGGGGGCCAGATTCGGTTTTGAGGGCTGAGATTGGAACTAGGGTTTAATCCTAGGGTTGAAACTAGTCCTAATCTCTATAAATAAGGCCCTAACCTAACCCTAAATCATCATTATTCATTCATACAACTAAACTATGACAAAATCAATCCTCTCATGGCCTCCACTCTCTTCATAAATTCCTAAATAATTTTTATGAGATTTTCCATGCATACAAGTGTTTTCAAGCTTGTATGAGCATCATTAGCTTGCATTCAAGTCAAGTTTCTATATTTGCATCATAAAGCAAGGGTTTTGATCACTTTGGCTTAAGGGTTTTTCTATTAAAGCTTGCATTTTGGGGTTTAATTGATTGCATAAGGGCTTTCTTATATTTGCTATACTCATTTGAGTCCTCATAAGCATTGTAAGCCCTATTCTACTTTCATATTTAAACTCTAAAGTTAATGATGCAAGTTGTGTTTGATCATTATGATATGATATGCAAGTTTATCATGTTATGCAAGTTTGTTATGTTATGATATGCAAGTTTATCATGTTATGCAAGTTTGCCATGTTATGATATGCAAGTTCATCATGTCATGTTATGCAAGTTTACCATGTTATGCTATGCAAGTATGCCATGTTATGATATGCAAGTATGTTATGCAAGTTTGGGATGATCATTATGTTCATGTTATCATGTTATGCAAGCTTATCTTGGGTATGTGAACATAAAGCTTCAAGCTTTATGCTAAAGGTTGCATTTTGGCAACATGTAAGTTATCATATCTCTTATGATAACTTGCATGTGAGGCTAAATGCGAACTTATGGCCATTTCTACATGTCGTTTATCACCATGTATCACCAATATGCTAAGTTTGGTTATATGCATGCTTTTGAGGCCTAAAAATGTAATATGCAAGTATATGAACATATGTACATTTCATATGCCACCATGTTAAACTTGTGGCTTCAACACTTTTATGTCATGATTATGCCAAGTTCCCTCTTTCTATCCTTTATGCGCTATTGCGATATGTAAGCGATGGGATTGCGTTTGGGGTTGGGTAAAAGTAAAAGACATAAAAACATAAGCTTGGGAATTTACCTATTAAGTTAGGTCTACCCATTGGGAATTTACCTATTAAGTTAGGTCTACCCAATTGCTTGAAAACGTGTAATGTGTTTTGGAAACACGATGGACATGACACTTAGAAAATATAAGTGTGACCAACTCGAGGTTGGGTTGAGTTTGTAGCGTAAACCTACCCGGAACCGACCGGCTTAACTAGTTGATACAAACACTAAGACCCAATGTGAGAAGTTGGTCATGTGGTACCTTGAACCCGAGGTTAGACCAAGTTGTGGTGTAAAGCTACCCGGAACCGACTGGCTTAACTAATAACCGCAACAAAGTCTAATGTGAGAGGTTAAGGCACATTAATTAATTAATGCCTCATGATTAGGGTTAAGTCATGGTCCACTTAATACTTAACCAATTTGGGCTTGGTAGATTAATCAGGGTTAAGTCGTGAACTCATTGTTACACTTAACCAAGTTAATCCATGATTAGCAAGAGGGTTAAACCGTACTTAATCCACTAGAAAATCCTAGCAATGGGGGCCCACTCCAGCAGTAATCCCAAGTTTGTATCATTAAGACCCTAGGGACTAGGCTAGGGAGGGGGCACGATTACTGGGCTGGAGGTAAGCGACCAAAAGCGACGGCAGGGTGGTACGCCGGTGTAGTTCCGGGCGGACTCTGGTCGTGCACATAGTCCGTAGCCGGAGAAAACATGCACGGGTACCAGTAGATCGAGACTGTGCACTCATGTTCATGGTGTCCATGGGTTGACACCCTAGGGCTTGATACACCCGAAGGGTGGACCCGGCACAGTTCGACTACAATTATGTTTGGGCCGTATTGACACCAACACGTGACGAGTTAGGCTTAGGGAGCCGATCGACTAGATCGTTTGGTTGGACCTCGTATGAGGGTCACTTCACATTATTGGGCCAAAGCTTGGGCCAAGGGATCAATACTTGTTTATTCAAGTCATGTTAGTTTGCTAGTACACCTGTGGTGCAAAACCTTAAACCTGATTATGCGATGACACCTTTATCTACCTTGTTGGCTAATCATCATGCTAGTATGTTGTTATCCTTATGATCATACCTGCTTCTCATGCCAGTTAACTTTATAAGTTTACATTGATTGTAGTAGGGCTTACTCAGTCTTTTTGACTGACCTATTTTCTTTCGCCTCTTTTCTTCCGTTCCCCCCCCCCCCAGGTTCTCAGGGAGGGAATATTGGAGCTTAGCTGGATTTCTGATCGCTTGCTTGTGGGATTTTAGCTCATGTACGGTCTTGACATGAAGCTAGCTATGGTTATCACTTATTTTGGTGATAGTACTTATGTATTTTAGTTTTTCAGTAATGTTGTTTTTATCTAGACTTGTGTATTTGGAAAGTTAACATTATGTTGTACCAAACTTGTTTTGAAATGGTTTGAAAATCTTCCGCTGTTTTATCTATGTTATTTACTCTGTTTACATATATACATATGTTCTTGTTCTGCCTTGATATATCATTACGCATGTTTACCTGATTCAAACGCCCCTCCAAAGTCATAGTGCTTGCAAGAGTCACCCTGGCGGAGGTGGGGTGTTACATTTGGTATCAGAGCGAGGTTTACGAGAAGGAACAAAAAGGTTTTTAGAAAACTTTTGGAAAACTATTTTCAAAACCAAGTATAAAGTATTTTCCAAAGAAAAGTCTAGTTTATTTTAAAGGCTATTCCCCAAAAAGCCATTAGCAAAATTCCTTTGTTTTTCTCCATTCTGAATCTGTCTTTTTCTTCGTTTCAGTATGGCCGAGAACTTTGCTATTTCGGAGGGAGTACACGTACCTGTTTGGTATAGGAGACTTTTGGAGGCTAGGGCGACCGAAGCCGGCCCCGCAGATGTTCCTCCTCCTCCTCCTCCGGTAGTTAATGTTCCTCCTCCTCCTCCTCCGGTAGTTAATGTTCCTCCTCCTCCAGTAGTTAATGTTCCTCCTCCTCCTGTCGCTGAGGTTCCTCTTCCTCCTCCCCCTCAGCATCCTCAAGCTGACTTCGCAAAGACTTGCAAAGATTTCAAAGCAATGGGTGGCAAGAACTTTCAAGGCACTGAGACTTTTGTAGAGGCCAGAAATTTGTTGAAAGAGACCGAGGATTTATTTGCCATCTTTGGGTTAGACGATCAGAGGAAGATCTTGTTGGCGGTTTGGCTTATGAAGGATGAAGCCGCTTATTGGTGGGAAGTCACCAATGGTACTAGGCCTGTTGAGACTTGGGCCGATTTCAGGGCAAGGTTCATGCTTAAGTTTCTATCTTCTGCTGAGGAGAATCTGCAAATGGAGAGGTTCATAACTTTGAAACAAGGAGATATGTCTGTCAAAGAATATGTGAACAAGTTCAATCAGTTAGCTCTTTTTGGCTTGGATATGGTGAATACTCCTCAGAAGAAGGCTCTTCGTTTTGCTAGAGGATTGAATGAGCCGTTGCAGGGATTGGCTATGTCACATATTCCCCATGGGGCCACGTTTGAGAGTTTGGTTGATATGGCGTTACTTCAGGGAGATGTCAAGAAAGAGACCAAGATGAATGATACTCAAGCCAAGAAGACTGATTCCCAGGGAAAAGGAAATCAGGGTAATCCAAGTGGTCAAAGTAGTCAAGGCAATCAGAACAAGAACAAGAGTCAAGGCAACAAGGGGAACAACAACAAGGGCAAGAACAACAAGGAGAAGTGCCATTATTGCGGTTCAGTTGGGCATCTTATTAAGGATTGTAAGAAGAGGAAAAGGAAGAATGGTGAATGCTTTTTCTGCGGTAAGACTGGACATTTCAGTAAGGATTGCCCGAAGAAGCAAGGGCAAGGCCAGGGTTAGACTCAGCGTGCTGGACCTTCAGGAGGGCAAGTTCATGCTCTCAATACCGCTCCAGTTCCCGATCGAGGTAGTATTTCTGTTGAGAGCCTTGTATATATTTCTGATTTTCCAGTTCGTACCTTGTTTGATTCTGGTGCATCGCATAGCTTTATCTCATCTGATCTTGTTGATAGTTTGCACCTTAGTACTAGCTTGGTAGATGATCCCGTCTATGTCTCAAATCCTATTGGGGGTTCCGCCCATTTGTCTATGATATGTGGGGATTTGAGAATCTCTATACTGAGTGTAGAGTTCTTGTGCAGTGCTTATGTTCTTGGTTTTAGGGGATACGGATTGATATTGGGCATGGATTGGCTGTCCAGATATGGAGCCATTCTTGATTGTGAGCATAGGGTTGTGAGGCTCGTGACTCGCCTCGGAAACACCCTAGAAATTTCTTGTAATCCGAGAGGTCCCGTCATGCTGTGCTATCTTGAATCACTCGACTCGTCAATGGAAACTCTTCAGTCTGTGAGAGTGGTTCGAGAGTATCCGGATGTTTTCGATGAAGTTAGGGGGTTGCCCCCTAAGCGAGAGATTGATTTCCGCATTTATCTGGTGGATAATGCAAAGCCGGTTTCTTTGCTCGTCCGGCACATGGCTCCGCGTGAAAGGCGGGAGCTAAGTAAGCAAGTAAAGGAGTTGCTTGAGAAGAACTTCATTAGACGAAGCATATCTGAATGGGGAGCGCCTGTGGTATTTGCTACCAAGGCAGATGGTTCTCTCCGACTTTGTGTTGACTATCGAGAGTTGAATAAGCTGACTAAGAAGAACAGACACCCGTTACCGAGGATTGATGATCTCTTTGACCAGCTTGTCGGTGCTTCTGTTTTCTCTCAGCTTGATCTTGCTACTGGATTCCATCAGCTCAGGGTAGCTGAAGATAGTATTGACAAGACTGCGTTCAGAACTACAGATGGATTCTTCGAATGGCTTGTCATGCCGTTCGGCTTGACTAATGCACCCGCATATTTCGTGGACTTGATGAGTAGGGTGTTTAGGGAGTTCTTGAACAAGTTTTTCATGGTCTTCGTAGATGATATTCTGATCTTCTCTAAGGATGAGGAAGAGCACGCAAGGCATCTCGTGGAGGTGATGGATACGCTTAGAGCACATCAGTTGAAGGCCAAGTTCTCCAAGTGTCACTTTTGGAGAAGGGAAGTTAGATTCCTTGGGCATATAGTATCTAAGCAAGGCTTAGCGGTGGATCCCGCTAAGGTAGTTGCAGTTCAGGATTGGAAGACTCCAAGGAATGCAACCGAAGTGAGAAGTTTTCTAGGTCTTGCGGGTTTTTACCGGAAGTTCATCAAGGACTTCGCGAAGATATCCGCTCCTCTCACTAAATTGACGAAGAAGAATTTAGTTTTTGCTTGGAGCATAGAATGCGAGCTTGCTTTTCAGAAGCTCAAGAGAGCTCTCACATCAGCACCTGTTCTAGCTTTGCCCGATGGAGGGAAGTTATTTACAGTATACACCGATGCATGTGGCACGGGGTTAGGAGCTGTCCTGATGCAAGAAGGAAGAGTGATATGCTTTGGCGGTAGACAACTCAAAGTGCATGAGAAGAATTATCCCACTCATGACTTAGAGTTGGCAGCAATAGTATATGCACTCAAGGCTTGGCGCCATTATCTTCTGGGAGAAAGATTTGAGCTTTATACCGATCACAAGTCATTAAAGTATCTCTTTTCTCAGAAGGATCTGAATCTGAGGCAACAAAGATGGATGGAATTCTTGGCATCCTATGATTTTGAGATAGCCTATACCCCTGGCAAGGGGAATGTGGTAGCAGATGCATTGAGTAGAAAAAGGTTGACTCTGAGTCCTCTATTCGTTGAGATGAAGAATTTAGAGTATGTGGCAACCTTTGATTTCTCTTTGGCGATTGAGTCGATGACCGGTTCTTTAGCATCTCTGGAATCAGACCTACCCTTCTTGATCAAGTTGGGGCTTCGCAGAGAGAAGACCCTCAGGTAGTTGAGATTATGGATAAGCTGATTCGAGGAGAGGCGTCTAGTCATCTCGCTCGATATTCTATTGATGACAAGGGTTGGCTGAGGAGAGACGGAAGGTTATGTGTTCCAATGGTAGAAGATTTAGTAAGAAAAGTTCTCGAGGAAGCGCATCGCTCTAAGTTGACTATACATCCGGGCGGAGATAAGATGTATAAAGATATGAAGCGCATTTTCTTTTGGCCTGGGATGAAGAAGGATGTGGCAGAGTTTGTCTCTAGATGTATCATTTGCCAGCAAGTTAAGGCCGAGTCGAAGAAGCCCGGTGGGCTATTGCATCCTCTAGACGTTCCACTATGGAAGTGGGAGAGTATTTCCATGGATTTTATCGATGGGCTACCAAGGTCAAGGAAAGGGAATACGAGCATTTGGGTTATTGTGGATAGACTTACGAAGAGTGCTCATTTCATTCCGGTGAAGAGCAAGAGGACCGCATCTTGGCTAGCGTCTGTATATCTTCGTGAGATTGTGAGACTACATGGAGTCCCTTCTAGTATAGTCAGTGATCGTGACCCAATCTTTACAAGTCAGTTCTGGAATAGCTTGCAAGAAGCTATGGGCACGAGGTTGAATCTAAGTACGGCTTATCACCCACAGACGGACGGTCAAACCGAAAGGGTGAATAGGGTACTCGAGGATCTGTTGAGGCTTTGTATTCTGGATTTTGGTGGTACTTGGGAAGACCATCTTTCTCTTGTTGAGTTTGCATATAATAATAGTTATCAGGCAAGCATAGGGATGGCACCATTTGAAGCTTTATATGGGAGGCCGTGCAAGTCGCCTACATGTTGGTGGGAGACTACAGATGAGCTTATACTTGGGCCTGATATGATCAGAGATACATCCGAGAAGGTCGAGTTGATTCAGAGACGGATGAAAGCGGCCCAAGACCGACAGAAATCCTATGCTGATAAAAGAAGAACCGATTTGGAGTTTGATGTTGGGGATATGGTTTTCGTGAAGGTTTCTCCTTTGCGGAATGTGGTCCGATTTGGAGTCGTTGGGAAGTTAGCACCGAGGTTTGTTGGACCATTCCCTATTATAGAGAGGGTTGGGCAGATGGCTTATAGAGTGGAGTTGCCCGAGAAGCTCGCTGGAGTACACGATGTTTTTCATGTCTCGCATCTCCGGAAGTGTTTACATGAATCAGCAGAGGTTGTTGAGCCGAGTGTTCTGAAAGATATGGAAGTGGAGAAAGAGGCTACCTTGAGGAGAGCTCCGATTCGTATCTTGGGGACGGAGACCAAGAAGCTAAGGAATCGAGAGGTCAAGTTGGTGAAGGTTCAATGGGGTGAAGCCGAAGAAGACACAACTTGGGAAACCGAGGAGAAGATGCGTGGGCTTTATCCATTCCTTTTTGAGGGTACACTCTCAATCTCTTTTCTTTGTTTGCATATCTTTCTCTTTGCTATCCATGATTATCCAGTTTATCATGTTAATCTTGTCATGAGAACCTTAGGTAGAAACCCTTTGGATGAAACATGTGTTTGAAACATGTTATGCTTGATGGTTGCAAGTGGTTGCAAGTGGTTGCAAGTGTTTGCAAGTGGTTACTCGTGGATGCATTATACACGTTAGGCACTAGATCGGCTCACACACTCCTCATATTGCATATGCATGAGTGTTTATGCTTATTCATGGATGAAAATTTTTGTGTTATCACATGGATGTTGCATATGGATGTATGTTATGTGCACACATATAGATGTTATACATTATGTTAGGAATTGCATACATATGGATTCATTTCACTAACATAATTTGCATTGAGGATATTTGCATTAGATAAGGACATATACACACACCTTTGCATATGTTCATACAACATTTAGAATCTTGTAAGGACAATGATTGCTCGTGGATGATGTTTTGAGTAGATGGATGATTGGATGGTAGGATACGTTCTTCCTAACTTGAAGATTTCAGGGACGAAATCCTTTAAGGAGGGGAGAATGTAACAACCCGTATTTTCAATAACATGTTATAACATAAATCGAGGCAGAATTTAATTTAAAAATCTGAATCAAGGGAAACGGGCTATGCCATTGCGTTCGTCTCGGAAAAATACGCGAAATAGAGTCCGAGTTTTCGAAAATCGGAGTCCGTATGACCCGATTGAGGCCCAACGAAGTTTTCAGAAAAATTCAAACTAAAAACAGATTTCAAATTCAAGTTTGAATTTGGAAATTTGGGCCAGTTTGGGCCAGGCGGGAAAATTCCCGCCAGAGCACCCAAGTCGACAACCCTGTCGACTTGGGAGTCGACTTGGTTGGACCCAAGTCGACAGCCCTGTCAACTTGGCTGTCGACTTGGTCCAGCCGGGCTGTTTAGCCTGGTGCACCATTTAGAGATTGTGTTGAGCTTGGGGGCCAGATTCGGTTTTGAGGGCTGAGATTGGAACTAGGGTTTAATCCTAGGGTTGAAACTAGTCCTAATCTCTATAAATAAGGCCCTAACCTAACCCTAAATCATCATTATTCATTCATACAACTAAACTATGGCAAAATCAATCCTCTCATGGCCTCCACTCTCTTCATAAATTCCTAAATAATTTTTTATGAGATTTTCCATGCATACAAGTGTTTTCAAGCTTGTATGAGCATCATTAGCTTGCATTCAAGTCAAGTTTCTATATTTGCATCATAAAGCAAGGGTTTTGATCACTTTGGCTTAAGGGTTTTTAATTAAAGCTTGCATTTTGGGGTTTAATTGATTGCATAAGGGCTTTCTTATATTTGCTATACTCATTTGAGTCCTCATAAGCATTGTAAGCCCTGTTCTACTTTCATATTTAAACTCTAAAGTTAATGATGCAAGTTGTGTTTGATCATTATGATATGATATGCAAGTTTATCATGTTATGCAAGTTTGTTATGTTATGATATGCAAGTTTATCATGTTATGCAAGTTTGCCATGTTATGATATGCAAGTTCATCATGTCATGTTATGCAAGTTTACCATGTTATGCTATGCAAGTATGCCATGTTATGATATGCAAGTATGTTATGCAAGTTTGGGATGATCATTATGTTCATGTTATCATGTTATGCAAGCTTATCTTGGGTATGTGAACATAAAGCTTCAAACTTTATGCTAAAGGTTGCATTTTGGCAACATGTAAGTTATCATATCTCTTATGATAACTTGCATGTGAGGCTAAATGCGAACTTATGGCCATTTCTACATGTCGTTTATCACCATGTATCACCAATATGCTAAGTTTGGTTATATGCATGCTTTTGAGGCCTAAAAATGTAATATGCAAGTATATGAACATATGTACATTTCATATGCCACCATGTTAAACTTGTGGCTTCAACACTTTTATGTCATGATTATGCCAAGTTCCCTCTTTCTATCCTTTATGCGCTATTGCGATATGTAAGCGATGGGATTGCGTTTGGGGTTGGGTAAAAGTAAAAGACATAAAAACATAAGCTTGGGAATTTACCTATTAAGTTAGGTCTACCCATTGGGAATTTACCTATTAAGTTAGGTCTACCCAATTGCTTGAAAACGTGTAATGTGTTTTGGAAACACGATGGACATGACACTTAGAAAATATAAGTGTGACCAACTCGAGGTTGGGTTGAGTTTGTAGCGTAAACCTACCCGGAACCGACTGGCTTAACTAGTTGCTACAAACACTAAGACCCAATGTGAGAAGTTGGTCATGTGGTACCTTGAACCCGAGGTTAGACCAAGTTGTGGTGTAAAGCTACCCGGAACCGACCGGCTTAACTAATAACCGCAACAAAGTCTAATGTGAGAGGTTAAGGCACATTAATTAATTAATGCCTCATGATTAGGGTTAAGTCATGGTCCACTTAATACTTAACCAATTTGGGCTTGGTAGATTAATCAGGGTTAAGTCGTGAACTCATTGTTACACTTAACCAAGTTAATCCATGATTAGCAAGAGGGTTAAACCGTACTTAATCCACTAGAAAATCCTAGCAATGGGGGCCCACTCCAGCAGTAATCCCAAGTTTGTATCATTAAGACCCTAGGGACTAGGCTAGGGAGGGGGCACGATTACTGGGCTGGAGGTAAGCGACCAAAAGCGACGGCAGGGTGGTACGCCGGTGTAGTTCCGGGCGGACTCTGGTCGTGCACATAGTCCGTAGCCGGAGAAAACATGCACGGGTACCAGTAGATCGAGACTGTGCACTCATGTTCATGGTGTCCAGGGGTTGACACCCTAGGGCTTGATACACCCGAAGGGTGGACCCGGCACAGTTCGACTACAATTATGTTTGGGCCGTATTGACACCAACACGTGACGAGTTAGGCTTAGGGAGCCGATCGACTAGACCGTTTGGTTGGACCTCGTATGAGGGTCACTTCACGTTATAGGGCCAAAGCTTGGGCCAAGGGATCAATACTTGTTTATTCAAGTCATGTTAGTTTGCTAGTACACCTGTGGTGCAAAACCTTAAACCTGATTATGCGATGACACCTTTATCTACCTTGTTGGCTAATCATCATGCTAGTATGTTGTTATCCTTATGATCATACCTGCTTCTCATGCCAGTTAACTTTATAAGTTTACATTGATTGTAGTAGGGCTTACTCAGTCTTTTTGACTGACCTGTTTTCTTTCGCCTCTTTTCTTCCGTTTCCCCCCCAGGTTCTCAGGGAGGGAATATTGGAGCTTAGCTGGATTTCTGATCGCTTGCTTGTGGGATTTTAGCTCATGTACGGTCTTGACATGAAGCTAGCTATGGTTATCACTTATTTTGGGGATAGTACTTATGTATTTCAGTTTTTCAGTAATGTTGTTTTTATCTAGACTTGTGTATTTGGAAAGTTAACATTATGTTGTACCAGACTTGTTTTGAAATGGTTTGAAAATCTTCCGCTGTTTTATCTATGTTATTTACTCTGTTTACATATATACATATGTTCTTGTTCTGCCTTGATATATCATTACGCATGTTTACCTGATTCAAACGCCCCTCCAAAGTCAGAGTGCTTGCAAGAGTCACCCTGGCAGAGGTGGGGTGTTACAGATGGTGTCAACTATTATTTTAAATTTTCGAATGATGTTGATAGGGAAAAAATGTTAAAAGTAGATCCTATTTTCATTAAAGGGCGTATGTTCATAATTACTAGATGGGATTCATCAATTGGAAGTGCTCAATCACAAATCAGGAAAGTTTCCATTTGGATCCATCTTCATCGTATTCCTCTTTTGCTTTGGACTTTGATGGGAATTAATTGGTTAGCTTGTCAAGTTGGTAAACTAATCTGTTTTGATATTAATGTTGAGAAAATGCATAGAATTAAATATGCAAAGGTGCTTGTTGAAGTAGATGCTGAAGGTGAACTGCCACACTACATTGAATTGGGTGAGCTTGGTGATTGTTGTTCTCCAGTGATTGTCTCTTATGACTAGAAGCCTAGCATTTGTACTCTTTGTAAAGTGTTTGGGCATTCTACTAGTCAACGTGATATTCATTATAAAGGAAATAATTCTTAAGGAAGTAAAGTTGATGAAGAGAAGGTGTATAAGCAGGTGAGTGCTAACTATGTAGAGAGGAAAATGAATTTTAAAGTTCCTCTACAAGGTGATCAGCAAGGATGAAAAAAGGTCAATAATAAAAAGAAACAAGTTTGGAAAAGAAAAGAGGGTAAATTTGGTACTGATGTTGAAAAAGAAGTTAATAAAGCTATGGATGAGGTTATCGAAATAATTGGCAATGGAAATTCTGAGTTGCAAGGTGAGCAGAATAATGAAGATTTCAAATGGATATTAATTGTTTTGTTGCAAGTAGGGGAAATCATAATATCATGATAGTGGACGAGGATGGAAACTGTGTGGTGCAAGGTAAGGAGGATTTGAAGTAAATGGAAATACAAATATTGACATTAAGTAGAAAGGCAAGAATTTTTTTAATGATATTCTTCAAGAAGCTATCCAAAATGAGTTTCATGTGCAAAATCCCTTCTCCATTTTATTTGATTCTTCCACTATGCCTTCTACTTCTTCAAGTTTCTCTCTAAACAATGATATAATCTCTTCCTCATTTAATACTATGTCATGCCCTATCTCTACTTCTTCAACTTCTCATGCTACATCAAGTAATTCATCTTTCAAATTTAATATTCCTCCTAACTCTTCTTTCAATTGCAAACTGAATAATCCTATCAATTTTTATTCACCTCCTTATTCCCATTTGTCTCCTCCTCCAAACATTAAACTTCCTCCTCCTCCACATTCTTCTATTGATCTTGTCACTTCTAAGGATGCAAGAGTTGGTTCAGGGAGGAAATTTCTCCAGTCAAGACATCCAAGTCCCCTCCTAAATCTAAAAGAGGCAGGAAAAAGGAAGCAAAGCCTATTTCTGTTTATATTGATGATTTATATGAAGGTGTTACTTTTAAAAAGGATAATGTTGTGTCTTCTGGTAGTCAAAAAGTTCTATCAAAAAGAAATACAAGGAAGCATCCTACTCCATTAACTGAATCCCATCCAATTTGAACTATGATGCATAACATTTCTTTTGGAATGTAAGAGGAATGAACCTTTCTACAAAGCAATGTGAGATTAAGTTTTTTTATCAGAGATCAGAACATCCATTTGTTATGTTTGTCTGAAACCAAGCTTGATTTATCCTCCACCACTAATGAAGTTTCCTTTATATCTCCTAGTTGGAAATTTGATCATAATCTTGCTAATGCAAAATTTGGCAGTCTTTTACTATTTGGAATCCTCATGTCTTTGAGCTTTTTAAGTTATCCTCTACTGATCAGTATATTCATTACAAGTGTTTACACTTGCCTTCAAATTTTACCTTTTTTCTTACATCTGTTTATGCCCAGAATGCCTTAGCTTAAGGCTTTACTTTCTATCAAATTTGCATCTTCTTCATTCAGTTTCTGACCCTTGGATAATTAGGGGTGACTTTAATTGTATGATGTCTTCATCTCAAAAGTTGGGTGGTTGTGCTCTATCTTTGAAAAATATAGCCCCTCTCAATCAAGCTATCTTAAAATCAAATCTTTTTCCTCTTAATAGCTTTGGTCCCTCTTATACTTAGTCCAACAAAAATCATTCTTGCTTGCCTACTTTGTGTAAACTTGATCATATTTTTGTGAACTCCTCTTTTATATATAACTAGCCTAAATCCTTTTATCACATTCTTCCTCCTATATCTGATCATTGTCCTTTACTTTTAAATTGGGGAAAAGATAATAACACTTTTAAAGGGAAGTCCTCTTTTAAATTTTTGGTTGAATCACAAGGATTTCACTAACATTTTATTACAGTTTTGGGGTTGTAGTCATGGCAGGAATCCTATGGTAAAGTTATTGTACAAGTTGAGGTTATTGAAAATTCATCTTAAGGCATGGTCTAATCATTAATTTGGTAATGGTTCTACACAATCTTGTTCAGTAAGGCAGAATTATTTAAGATACAAAATGCACTTAATGTCAAGCCCTATGATATGCAATTACAGTCTTTAGAATCAGAGTTGCAGGAAAAGCTAAAATATTGTTTGGATATGGAACTTCATGCATCTATACAAAAATCACATTTCAAAAGGGAATTAGAGGCAGATAGAAATACCAAATACTTTCGCAATTTAATAAAAATGGATAAGGTAAAGAAGTCCTTTTTCATCATAAACGACATGGATGGTAATTCTTTTTCATCTGAAGAGGGTATAAATGAAGCTTTTGTGAAGTACTTTAAATCTATACTAGCTCCTTCTTCTTTACCTTCTCTCAACATTTTTCCCCTTTACCACATAGTGTTGCCTGTCATCTCTAATCTGCAATCTCAAAAGATAATTTCTTTTGTCTCAGAAGATGAAATAAAGTCTGCAGTCTTTAATATGGATTCATCTAGTTCTGGTGGTCCTAACGGTTATAATGCATGTTTTTTTACAAAAAAGATGGAATACTCTTGGTCGTGACATAATTGATGCAGTTCAATTTTTCTTCCTAAAAAACTCTTTGCCTGCTAGTCTATCTGCTACTTTTATAGCTTTAGTTCCCAAAGTTGAAAATCCTACCGTTGTCTCTGATTTCAGGCCCATTTCATGTTGTAGTGTTTTTTACAAGATTATTTCAAAGATCATAGCAAACAGAATGCAATTGGTTTTACCCTCTGTGATTTCAGCAACCAATCTGCCTTTATCTTTGGTAGAACTATTAGTGACAACATTTTGATAACTCAAGAGTTGATTCATGGTTATGACAAGAAGTGTATATCTCCTAGGTGTATACTTAAGCTTGATATAAAGAAAGCTTTTGATAGTGTTTCTTGGGATTCCATTCTAGCTATCATGTCCAGAATGAATTTTCCTCTACCTTTCCTTGCTTGGATATATACATGCATTTCTTCACCTATTTCTTCATATCTTTTCATGGGTATTTCAACGGAAAATGTGGGGTCGGACAGGGTGATCATATTTCTTCATATCTTTTCATCATAGTAATAGAGTTGCTTAACCCTCTTATCATTGATCAAGTGAAGGCTAGTAATCTAGGGCTTCATCCTCGTTGTAAAAATCCGCAAATTACCCATCTTTTATTCGTAGATGATTTAATAATATTTACCAAGCCAACTATTAGGAACATTCAATGTGTCATTTATATTCTTCAGTCTTTCTGTGAGATCACAAGGTTGCAGATTAACATAGCTAAGTCTCATATTAAAATAGCTGGATTGTCTATGGTTCATTAGGATGAGATTATTTCCTTTTCTGGGTTAAAGGAATTGCCTAAAATCTCTACATACTTGGGTCTTCCTCTTTTTAGCGCGAGAGTAACCAAAGACAAATGCTTACCATTATATGAAAAGATCATTGACAGATTAAAACCATGGCCTTCATGTATGTTATCACAAGCTGGAAGATTAACAATTGTGCAATCCATTATAGTTGCAATGACAAATTATTACTCAAGGCATTATATACTATCGGTGAAGTTAATTAATATGATGATTAGTGCTATGAATAAATTCTTGTGGCATGGAGATCCTTTTGCTAAAAAGATGATTCCTAATTCCTTTTCTAAACTATGTAAAGATAAAAGGTATGGAGGTAATGGTTTAATTAATCTTAAACTTTGGAATAAAGCTGCTATATCAGTCTACATTAATAAGACTTTCTCTGATGATCATAGTTTATGGACTGATTTTGTTAAAAAGAATCTTATTGGAAGGAAGTATTTTTGGACTATGGATGTTCCCAAAAGTTAGAGTAGGAAACAAATTTTGAAACTTCGACGTTATTTTTTTACCTTATATTCAATGTAATGAAAGTAAGATACCTGGTTTATCTTTCTGGCATTCGCCATAGGCTGGAAGAGGTATTATATTGAGTAATGTAGTTGAATATAATCCTAGAAGGAATGGTGGTATATCTGATAATGCTCTTGTTGAGGATGTGATGTATGAAGGAAGAATTCTTCTACCATACAGTAGTTCAGCTATACTGAGGAGACTTTGGAATGAAATAATTACAAATATAAAATCGGTAATGAAGTTTCTATCACTTGGATAGGTAAAGAGCATAGTATTAATCATGCATATAATTTGTTACTTGGTGAGAAACCTATTTTTCCCTGGCATAAGAGGATATGGAGTTTGAAGAGTTCAACCAAAAATAACCTTTTTCTTTGGAAGGTTATGTCTAATTCGTTGAATACTTAAGATAAACTGTTCAAGTTTGGTATACTACCTGATGACATTTGTATATTATGTAAAAATGAGTCTGCGTGTAACACTCACTTGTTTTTTGAATGCACCTATGTTTATCAAGTATGGAAAAGGGTTTTAGCTACAAGTAATATGCACAGTCCTTCGACTAATAGTAAGGATGAATGGTTCACTTTATTCAAGGCCACTAAGTGAAAATTAGAGAAGAGTTTGCTGCTTTCGAAGTCTTTGAAGATATTTTCCTATGAAATATAGGCTGAAAGGAATTAGAGAATTTTTAGCAACTGTTCCTTAAATGTCAATGAATTGTTCTTGCTCATTCATAGGAAGATTATCAGGAAATTAAAATCTGCAGAAGTAAGCAGTTGAATAAGTGTTGATTTTGTATTACCTCTTATAGTTTTGAGTTTTTTGTGAGCTGATTGTACATTTTATTGTTTTTTCTCGGAACTGTAAGTGTATAGGTTAATATGTTTTGTATACTGACATGTTGGTGTTGTAACTTGTAATTGTAAAGTGTGAATAAAATTAATTGCCTTTCAAAATCACCTTCGCCGTTTTTATCTACCAGAGGTAAAGTCGAAAATTTGGGGACGAGGTCTGGTAATGAATTTTTGAACGGAGACGATTGACGAGGGCGACGGAGGCAATTGTAGGACGGACGATAGCAAGGGAGACAGGTGCGATGGGTGAAGAAAATTTTGGGGAAAATTTTGAACTGGACGAAATAATTAGGCAATGTTGTTTCGTGGGATTTATTAAATGGAGGGAATTGGAAAAAAGTTAGCGCCTTATTTACTAACAGCGTTGAAGATGCCAACTTAATTTATTTTAAGCGGAACATAGAACATTTATGGCAACCCAACTAAAAATGTCGTAAGCCAATACAAAGAAAGGTGACCATTGTTGTAGTGAAAATAGGTCAGTTGCATCAGTTGTTTACCCCCCTGTTGCATCAGTTCAGCAACCGATGCACCAGGGTAAAGAATTTGCATCGGTTTCAGAACCAATGCAACAATTGTAATTTTGCATCGGTTGTCAACAATAACCGTTGCAAAAGGAAGTTTTTTTGGCTTAAAACTAGTATCTATGTTGCACTGGTTACTTTTAATAACCAATGCAAAAATTATTTTTTTGCACTTCTTATTACTACTAGTGAAAATTAGGCTCACATCCTTAAAAGAAAACTTTATTAAGCACACATCCTCCCATTTTAAAACATATAAATTTCATCCTTATTTTTGAAATTAAGCGTGCAGCGGGTTTTTTTTCTCCAAAACTGCCCTTCGTATAATCAACGGTGTAATTAAGATGTCTGAATATCCGTAATTAAGATTTAATCATTCTCTCGATCTAAAATTTCTGTGTCCATGGCGGCGCAGTAATCAATTACAATTTTATCAATTTTGTAATCGATCGATCTAAATTTGTTACTACTCGGTTCTTTTTTCAGAGATTTAATTATATCGATCATTGATCGTTCCTTGATCTAAAATTCTTGCTGCTCGGTTGCTATTTTGGAGTCTGTCTGAATTCTTGGTAATATAATGGCTATTTCTTCTTCAAGGTAATTTATACTTTTTAATAAAAAATAATGTGTTCCGATATCATATATTTTTTCCGATGTTTGTTAATTAATTATTAATTCTGATGTTATTTTATTGTTTTTTTTCATCGATGGATAATGTAATTAGGTAATTTTTTTTTTTGGGTTTTATTCATTGCGCAGTCGTATTTATTAATTTTTCAATATGTTTGTTTTTTAAATCTGAACACGTGTATAAAATCGTGCATATATATTTAATATTAGCGGAGAAGTATGCAACTATTGAAAGAAACGTGCGTACTTGTTGGTATATGTTCAGGAAAGTTGCATATAAGTATGCATATATTCTGAATATATGCATGCTTATGTACAGCTGTTTTGTAATTTTTTTGATTGCGTGTATGATGATTAGTTGCATACAAATATGCATGTATTCGTAATATATGTTTGTTATACGTCTGTTTCATATATTATGAACATAAGTATGTGTAATTTTCTTGAATATTTGCATACAAGTATGCAGATATTTTTGATATCTGCAGACATTTATTGATTTATTTATTATTATTTTGAAGGCGTTTACATAATTTTATACATTATTTACTGCATAATTTGTCTAATTAATGTTGAATTTCTTGTTTGTATAACAGTGTTCCGCCTGATATTGGTGTATTGGTGTTGTTGAAGTTTGGCAGTGATAGTTGCTCTATTCGTTAATATTTTGATAGTTCTGTTTCTATGGTAAGAGAAGCTGTTTGTGGTAAGTGGACTGATTTAAGTCCATTGTCGTTTGAATTATATCATCTCAGAGATGGTTTGAGAAGGAACATTGAAAGTAATTCTGATCTTCAGTCTATTCTTTTGTTGGCTGCACATAATCGAGAGGATTATTTGGTTATTTTTGTTGACACCAATCGTAGTAGTTCTTCAGTTAATAATTGTAGTGATTGTTCTTTTGGTAGTGATTCGTCGTTTGCGAGTACTAGTGATTCAAATAATCAAATTAGGCAATTGTTGAGAAGTGATATGAAACAACCTGTTTTTTCTGGTGTTGGTCAGCAATTTCCAGGAGGTGTTACTGAATTTAGACTGTATATTATGATGTATAGTATGAAGACTGGATATAAACTTACTCTGGTTAAGAATGATAAAGAACGAGTAACAGCTATTTGTTCTAAACAAAATTGTAGTTTCAGGATTCATGCTTCTCTGAAATTTAATCTTCCTGGATATTTTGTTGTAAAGAAATTTCAACCGGAACATACTTGTGGTGCTGGAATTCATGACATCAACAATCCTGTTATATCTAGTAAATTGATTAAGTTGTTGGTTGCTGATCATATTCAAGCTAATCCATTAATGAAGACGAAAGATATTGTTAACTTGTTTCAAACCGAGTACAATGTTATCTTGAAATATTATTATGCTTATAGTGGGAAGAGGTTGGCTCTAGAAGATTTGCATGGAAGTGATGTGATGTCGTATCATCACTTGCAGTCATTTTGTGATGTAGTTGGTACTACTAACCCTGGAAGTAAAGTTGTTTTGGAGTGCAATGATTCTACAAGGCAATTTGAGAGGGTTTTTATTGGATTTGAAGCTTGTTCATATGGATTTCAATTTTGTCGACCATTAATTTTTGTTGATGCTACATTTATGAAGGGAAGAGCTTAAGGATGTTTAATGGCTGCTACTGGTAAAAATGGTAATGAAGGTATGTTGTTTTGCACTTCAGTTTTCTTTATTAACAGCAAATTTAAGTAATTTAATGCATAAATGTACGCAATTTTATTAAATATATGCAGTTATTATGAACAAATTTGCATGCTTTGTATACTCATTCAATTGTTTTTCTACTGTTTAATTCTTGCGTGCAAGAATGCAATTATCTTAACTAACTGCATACATTTATGCATTAATCTTGGCATACAGTACTCAAATATTTGAAAAACTGCACGAATGTATGCAAATATTTTAGACATATGCATACCTGAATGCTATTATTCTGACATATGCAACTGTTATGTTAATGTGCATTTATGTATGCTAATATTTTTAATATCTGCATACAATGAAGTTATGTTGTTTTGCACTTCAGTTTTCATTATTAACAGCAAATTAACTATTTTAATGCATAAATGTATGCAATTTTATAAAATATATGCATTAATATATGCCATTATTATGAACAAATTTGCATGCTTTGTATACTCATTCAATTGTTTTTCTACTGTTTAATTCTAGCGTGCAAGAATGCAATTATCTTAAATAACTGCATACATTTATGCATTAATCCTGGCATATAGTACTGAAATATTTGAAAAACTGCACGAATGTATGCAAATATTTTAGACATATGCATACCTGAATGCTATTATTCTGACATATACAACTGTTATGTTAATGTGCATTTATGTATGCAAATTTTTTAATATCTGCATACAATGAAGTTATGTTGTTTTGCAGTTCAGTTTTCATTATTAACAGCAAATTAACTATTTTAATGCATAAATATATGCGATTTTATAAAATATATGCGTTAATATATGCAATTATTATGAACAAATTTGCATGCTTTGTATACTCGTTCAATTGTTTTTCTACTGTTTATTTCTAGCGTGCAAGAATGCAATTATCTTAAATAACTACATACATTTATGCATTAATCTTGGCATATAGTACTGAAATATTTGAAAAACTGCACGAATGTATGCAAATATTTTAGACATATGCATACCTGAATGCTATTATTCTGACATATACAACTGTTATGTTAATGTGCATTCAGGTATGCTAATATATTTAAAAAATGCATACAATTGTGAAATTAACATTACATATGGTAATATTAGTTGAAATTGTTTGTATAATTGCTGTTCTTTAGTCTACTCTTTTGTTATCTATTATTTTTTCTATAGGTTTTTTCCCGCTAGCTATTGCTGTTGTGTCTGGAGAAGATGAAGATAATTGGATTTGGTTTTGTGAACAACTTAAAGAGTTTCTTCAAGATGATAGTAGACGGTTTGTTTTCATTTCTGATCGTCATCCTGGTATTCTTGTTGCTATTCCAAAGGTGTTTCCAAATTCTGTTCATGGATCTTGTTTTTATCACTTGACCGACAATTTAAAGGTTGCTTTAAAATCTCATTTTTCCAAAACAAATAAGAGGTTGTTGTTGGATACATTTGCAAGACTTGCTTATGCATACAACTTGACTGATTTTAATGCTGCATTGAAGAATTTTAGAGATGTTGGTGGATCGATTGTTTCAAACTTCTTGAATGGAATCCCTTTTGAGAAGTTTACTAATGTATTTTTCCCTTGTTGTCGTTATGGTGAAATGTCTTCAAATTTTTCAGAAAGTTTTAACAAGTGGATATTGGAAGAAAGACATCTACCAATCACTGCATGTATGGATAGAATTAGATTGAAGTTAATGAAACTTATGTCCGATCGTCGTGAAGCTGCTTCTACTTGGAATAGTGTTTTATGTCCTGTTAATGAAAGTCGGTTGAGAAATCTTCATTTGGAAGGAGGTTCGTGGTTTGTTATCAAATCAAGTGAATATAATTATGAAGTTCATTCTCCCATTCATCAATTTGTTGATTTATATAATCGAGTTTGCTCTTGTCATGTGTGGCAAATTAGTGGTTTTCCTTGTGCTCATGCTGTTAGATGTATTCTAAGTTGTGAAAAGTTGAATGTGTATGACTACATTGAAGATTATTTCAAAGTTAGTTATTTTCAATCATCCTATTCTCATCCAATCAATCCTATCATAAACTATATGGGTGAAGATGTGGCTGTTGAAGATGCAATTATAGCTCCTCCAAAAGGTAGAAGAATGTCTGGTCGTCCATCATCTTCTAAAAGATTGAAATCTGCAGGCGAATTTACCAAGACTACTAGATGTGCTTTGTGCAAGAAGTTGGGTCATAATAGAAGGACGTGCTCTTCAAAAGACTTGTAGTTTTTTTTTTTGATTTTTTTTTTAAACTTGGTTATACTGTTTACTGTTGTGAATTTTTCCTTGCTGCAATAAAGTTGGTACAGTTTTTTAAGGTTAATTCTGTGTTTTTTTATCTTACATTCTTGTTTATAGCTTAGATGTATGCAATTATTCAGTATAGTTGCATACATATATGCAGTTATATTGATTAATTGTATCAAATTTACATCTTTTTAATAGGTGCATAGATATATGCAATTATTCAATATAGTTGCATATACATATGCGATTATTCAGTATAATTTTATACATATACGCAATTATTCAGTATTATATAATTCTTAGTATATGTATCCAGTCTTCATTTCGATTGTGTTTATTAATTTTTCACTGTAGGTTTTATTGCTGTAATTCTGAATAATTGTATAATATCCTGCATACATACATTTTATATTAATTTATTAGTATGCAATTACTGGTAGAAATGTGCATGATGTTCTACATATGTTCACGAAAATTTGCATATAAGTATGCATATATTTAGTGTATATGCATACTTATGTTCATTTCTTTTTAAATTCTGTTTGCTTGCTTGTATACATTTCAAGTATTTTTATTCCTGGTAATATACGGAAGTATTATTTATTGTTGCTTACATGTATGCAACATTTTCTTATTATGTGCATGCAAGTTTTTTAATTTTCAATGCTGCAAAAATTAGCACCTGAGTAATAAATAATATTGAAAAATGGATAAAAGTATGCTATACATCATTTATAACAGTACACAAGAAATCAACATTTCATTACATCATGAAAAAGTAGTAGAACTTAATACAGTACAAAAATTTTCAAGCTAAATCATTTCAGACACTACATATTCTGGACCACGTGATTCAAAAACATTATATCAGTCAATATTTTTAGCAGACATATATAAACAACAGTTTTCAACATTTTAAACTTTTAGTCCGTTAAATTCTGAGTCCATAAACTTCTGCGTCATGTAAGTGTCTACAGTCCAACTATAGAATTTGCAATTCAGTATTTCGTTAGCAAGTTCTGCACGTTGATCATTAACAGCCTCTGCACCATACACTTTATCATCTTCAACGATTTGTTGGTTTTCACATCTCTGCTTCATGATGTTTATAACAAACATGCCACAATCAACACTGCAAAAATTTATAAGACATTATCAATTTTTTAATATTTGACTTAAATTATGCAACTGTACTTGTTATTTGCATTAACACATGCAGATTTTTTTAAAAAATGCATTAAAACCTGCAGATATTAATAATATCTGCAAATAAACATGGAAAATATTGTCAATAAATGCATAGAAGCATGCACATAACTTCATTATTTGCACACAAGCATGCAAATATACATGATAACTAGCAACAATCATGCAGAAACATACATATATGCATATGGATACTTGCAAGTGAACAGAGTTTATTTGCTTACGTAGCACCCTGTTGTGGGCAATTAGCAATTTCAAGCTCTTTAGGTTGTTGAAAACTCCTCTTCTCAATTTTTCTGATCACTTCATTTATGTAAAGTCTCTGCATTAAAACAAAAACATACATATATAATATATATATGTATATATATATGTATATATATATATATGTTGTTAAAGGTTTATATACCAACTTGCATATGAAATATTTTCAATCTACGTACAATTAGTTTTGCTCTTCTTTGCTGTCTTCCTTCACGGCGTGGTTTGTTGGAATCGTAGTGAATCCATCGTCTACTATCTTCAATAAATTCCAAAAATGAAAAATGTTTGTCCTCGTGGATAGGAATGAATATTTTTGTGCATAATTGGAAGCCTGTTTCCATCGGTTTATCAATGAAATGCTCCAACTCTTTTTCTCTATGTGGATCGACATATGCCTGTAATTGTAATCATTTTAGTGGAAAAGGGTAAAGATGTCCATTATTTCATCAAGAGAAAAAATAAAGGAAACTTACAGAAGCCCATGTTCTGATGAATAAAATTTCTGGATGTTTTTTTTTGCAGATTGTTTGCAACAAAGTCAATTATCTATTTGCATTAGTAGATTGTAAGTGATATAGAAAGGTGAATTAATACTTATGTAATAAAATATCAATGAAATTAGTATTATTATATTTGAGTTTGAATGAACTTATACCTGTCCGTCAATGAATCTTCCAGTTATTAAATCTCCCAAAGAAGAACCAATTATGCATATTCCATCAGGACCATTCAAGTAAGCACTTTTACTGGCAAAATTATTCAAATATTGTCAATATATATCATGCAATCATGCAAAAATACTAGTTGTATGCACTGAATCATAAAAATATTTTGAAAATCATCATACAAATACGTAGATATTGTCAATATCTGCATACATTCATGCAAAAATACTAGATGTATGCACTGCATCATAAAAATATTTTGAAAATCATTATACAAATGAGCAGATATTGTCAATATCTGCATACATTCATGCAAAAATACTAGATGTATCCACTGAATCATAAAAATATTTTGAAAATCATCATACAAATATGCAGATAGTGTCCATATCTGCATACATTCATGTAGATATATGTAGTATTCTGCTTCACTTTGGCTACTGCTATGATACATTAATAGTTAAAGTAAATTTGATTAAATTTTTCAATACTTTTACCTTAGATCTGAAAGTGTAAAAAATTGTTCTAGTCTCTGGATTTGCCACTCCTCTAATTTTCTAACATTCTTATACTTTCTAACTTTCACTTTAGCGTTAGTACTCATTTCTACATCCCTTGGTCCTTCGTCAAAATCATATACTTCCAGCGTTTCTTTCTCTTTCTTTCTTCTTTTATCTACAACTAAGAATAAAATCAAATTTATTAGCCAGGTAATGTTGTAAATTACACAATACAAATATTGGTACAATCAAAAAAATTTGTTTACCTTTTCTATTTCTTAAAGTTAAATGTCTCTTGTTTTTCCCTTGCTTTTCAACCTGCTCCTTGTAATCAACAATTTCCTTCTGTTTTTGATCTTTTAGACTTTCAACATTATTGGTATCAATGTTCTCATTCTTACTCTTCTTTTGTTTCTCTTCAATTGAATTGTCCTTATCCTTGTCTATCATCTTGTCTTTCTTATTTTCTATTCCTTTATCGTTTTTCTTTTCAGCTTCTTCTACAGTCTTTTCAGGATCATTCTTTTCTTGTGATTTATCCCCATGCTTCTCCATGTTCTTATTTTGATCATCTTCAATCTCATTGTCTTTTTCTTCTTCAGGTTTTTCTTCACTATTGCTGTCATTGTAATTCTTTTCAATGTCAGTATCCATGTTATTTTGCTCCTCTTCTTTCTCCAGTTCCTCGTTACAATCTTCAATAACTTCATCTGCTTTTTCGTGTATTCCATCATCATTTTTTCCCTTTTCATCTATTATTAAACTAATGCTGTATTGCTCTCTCTCCTTGTCAATCTTCTCTTCGTCTAATTCGTTTTCGCTTTCAGTTTCTTCAGTATCTTCCTTATCCATCATTTCATCATTTTCTTTGTATTCTTTTTCTTCATTTTCATCATTATCATCACAGTCTGTATTAAACTCAACTTCATTTTTTTCCTAATTGTAACTGTTCATCTTCAACACTTTCAGATGTAGTGTCGGTAGTAAGCTCCTGTATTCTTAATTTTAGCATTCTATTCTCTTCTGCTAATTGCCTATTCTCTTGTTTTAATTTTGTTATCAGATCTCTCAATCTTCGTTCCTTTTTTTTGTAAAATTCCTCATATTCATCATCTTTGTCCACATTTTGTTGAATTAATTTCAATTCTTTCCCTTGTAAGTCCTGAAAATAAAAATTCCACACTTAATTTTTAAGTAACAATACATTAATTAGCATTTTTGTAAACATGCATATGGAAAATCTGCACAAAACCATGCAAGAAATGTCTTGATTTGCACACAAGTTAGCAAGTTTTGAGAATAATTTCTTACAACTATGCAAAAATTGGCAATAAAAGCATACAAGCATGCAAGTATCGATAAACTTTTCATACAAGTATGCAAATGTTGATACATTCATATATGCGTTTACATATTTAAAATACGTACATAAAAGTATGGAACTATTGGCAATTTATGCATAAAAATATGCAAATATTGTCAGTATCTTCATGTAGTTATACACATATTATAAATATCAGGTTTCAAAAATGCAAATAATGTAAACATGTGCATACAAACACGCAAATATTCTTCTAGCTTGCAACAAGGAAAAAAGAATAAATTGATATTAGCATAAAATTATGCAAATTTTGATAATATTTGAATACAAGTATGCAGATATGGAGTATATAGGAATATAAGCATGCAATAATAACTAATATATGCATAAAAGCATGCAAATATTAATATATTTTTTGCCCAAATGTAAGCATAAATCAAGTACATCAGAATACATTAATGCATTTATACTACATACTTGCATACGAGTGTGAAAAAAATCAAAAATATTTGCATACAAGTATGCACATATAATCATATATTTATTCAGGTAATCATGATACTTAAGTAGTTCAATAAAAATGGTGCAGATATACATTATACTTACATGGTTGAATTTGATATCCATAAGCATTGTAGGCTTTAACAATTTGATATCCCATTTTCCAGCTCGTGGAAAATGTTCACTGTACTCTGCCTTTGATGTTGATAGAACATGAGTCTTTTCGCAAATCCACCACTACAAAATTTACATGATAACAAACCATTATGCATAGCATGAACAATAATTTAATAAAAAAATTAATACATTTTGTTAAAAGCATACCAAAAATAGTGTCACACAAGCATTGATTTTGCGGGGAGTCTCACAATACTTGTCTACTTGGCTGATTAGATGGTGGTGCACAGTTTTTGGCCATGAAATAGTATTTAACTTCTGGTCACAAACACAATAGGGTACCAACGCCCATGGTAAAGTGTAATTAGGAGTGGATATGAGAAAAGTTGCTACTAAGTAGAGTAGCAAAAGTTTTACAGTATCAAAAAATGCTACTTCTGAGTTGTCTTTAATTGTAGCAAATATTTCTCTTTCAACATTTTTCTTGTTGACTGTATCTTCTCCTTTAAAATGTCGCTCTATGAATTCTTTGAAATCTTGATCATTTTTATCTTCTTTCTTTAAATGTGCACTGGTCTTAATCAACTGTCCTTGCAAAGGAGCTCCCAATAACAATGCAACATCCTGTTCAGTAAATGTCAACAATAACTCTCCAAACTGAAAATATTTTAGATTCTTCCTGTAACTTTTGATTATGAGATCTAATGTTGTTGAAGTTTTAACAGCTTCAGATGGTGAGATTAAGCCATCTATGATCATCTCAATGAATCCATTTAATGGCATTTTTTCAAGAAATACTGAATGGTTATGAGTGAATAGGTTTTCTTCGTTCAGTCTGTCAATCAGCTTGATGAATGATTTTAGATTATTCCTATAAACGTTTTCTTTTTTGTGAATCTTTTGTAGTTCTTCAACTTGTTGTTCTTTGCATAGTATTTCAGATTGGGATGGCTGTTCTTTAACTACTAGTGCTTTATTCTGTGCAATCTTTTCTGTACGATCATCTTCTGCTGAAATTCTCTGCATAAAGGAGTAGAAATAAAATAATAATCGGGTTTAAAGTGTTTTAACTATATGCGTAGAACTGTGCAATAATTCAGAATGTATGCATACAAGTGTGCGTGTATTCTGGGTAAATGTACAAATTATGGAAATTACTGTTAATACTTGACCAATTATGTGCAAATATTGTCAATAATTTCACATAATTCTGCATATAATACTTAAAAAAAAAGGACAAAGATGTAAAAATATTTGTACATGTAGCACTAAGGTGCAATTAATTTGAATATTGGCACATTATTGTGCAATTATTCTGATTATAAGCACTTTTTTGTGCTAATATTGCAAATACATGGAAACTAATTTCACCTATTTTCAATATATGCACAGAATTGTGCAAGATTTCTGAACAGATGCATCCATTTTTGCAATAATTAACAACATAAGCTTAAAATCATGCAAGAACTGTTATTACATTTCTTACAATATTTGCATACCAGTATAGAATTATTCATTATACATGCATACAATTATGCAAGATTTCTAAATTACTTTATACCACTTTTTAAGAACTGATGAAAAAATCTTTCTTCTTCTCAACATTTTACAATAAACATATACATCAACCTTACTATTCCTATGCATGTATTCGTATATGCCACTGTTTTTAATATATTCATCCTTGCATGCATATGTTTTGAAAATATGCATACAAAAATGCAACATATTAAACTCTAAGCAGACAATTATGCAAGTATTTCGAATATCAACATACCCGTTTTCTTTTAGTCCAAATAATCTTTATCATACAAACATATAAAATTACTGACTACAAATCATACAATCACGCAAGAAAACTTTATGAATTCATACTAACACGGAATAAAATAGGTAAGCAACAAATTAATAGCATACAATCATGAAATAATTCGTGTTTTCTTCTACCAATCATGTATTAATTCAGATAGGTACCTTCTTTTTAGCCATTTCTTGCAATTTGAAGACGATGAAAACAATTCTGAACAAATATATTAGACCGCGATTTAGTTGTTGACGATCGACTGTTTTTTTTTTTGAAAATGAGTTCTCGCTTGAAGTTTTTTCTAGAATCGTCGGTTTAGGGTTTTGATTATCAATGCAAAATTTCACTTTGTTGCTTCAAATGTTAATAACCAATGAAAAAAAACCTTCTCATAGCAAACAATTATTATATGCAATACTATAATCATTTAAAATAAAATCAAATTGATGACAATAATGTCAATAAACCATACAAAAAAGTGATTCATAAATTCATAATCAAAATTCAATTTTAAACACATTGATTGTTGTGATGTCAAGTTATAAAATTTAATCACGGCGAGACGAGCCATTTGTCATTACGATAGGTGTCAAGTGGAAGTGCAGCGATGTATGCAGCTGAGGCATCCTAATAGACCGAGAGATTTGAACCTTGTTCCTACACGACCTGATCAATTCAATCTGGCACTCGCCATCTATTTTCATTGTTCAACTGTTTGACAACATGAAAAAGCCAAAAGCTCTGCCCTTCCCTCCCTTGGATAGATAGGGATGGGCGGAGGCCTTTGGTGTTCCTTCTAGGAGGAGACTCATACAAAAGGGTATAGAGGCATACCCAGTTGAGAGAAATATAGTATATTAGTAAAGCACATTGCCGATCGTGGTTAAAACTTATAATATTGGAACAAGGACTTACAACCCAATATATTAATTGGTTCCTAGTATAACAAGTAGGGAACTAATAAGGTGCGTAGCGGTAAACTCTTTTATTATGTAAAACCAAGCCAACCCAACACCATAGGATAGAAGGAAGGAATATTCAACTAGTATTCCAAGTGCAGAAAAAGACGAAGCAGAAAGGGTATTTATAACACCCCGTAATTTTAACAAACACTAAAATGATAAACTAAAGAATACTTAATTTAATATTGGGAATTAAGTAAAACGGGTTGTGCCACCTCGGAATTCTGCTTAAGATAGATACCAAGTTTTCATAAAAGAGACACCGTATGAAGAATATTGTTAGCCTACTTTGTGAACTAGGCTACACAAAGATTAAAAGATCAAAAAATGAAGAACACTTTCTCAAAGAGTCGGTTCAGATCGGATTTCTTTTAGTCAAGGCAGAACAACACAAAGCGGAGAAAGAGGGGGCTTATGCCAACCAAGATCGGTTCAGTCAAATCTGATCCATCCTCCCAACTGTAGTATATCCGATCTGAACCCATGCACACGAAATTGCAGAAGCTATGCCCATGTTCCCTTAAGACTCAGAGCAGTTATACCCACGTTCTCCCCATGTTCACCACTAACTTGATGCGCTGTCGCTATCATATCCCATCCGAACCCGATAGTAACGGGATGGGCGCCACGTGGATCCGAACCGAAGCCTTTCCGGGAGCATTTTTCACCTATAAATACACCCCAAGGCACAATTCAGGGGATCTTTTGGCATTTTCAGAGTTGAAATTCCTATGAGGACCGAATTCTATCACCATTTTCATATTGCAATCATCTTATAAAGTATATTTAATAAATGATTGAGTGAATCTATGTATGATATGAGTGGAAGTGAGTAAGAATCATTGTTGTATCTACATTCAAGTCATCAATACAAGAAGTAGAAAGTGGACGTAGGCTATTTAACGTCGAACCACTATAAATTGCGTGTTATCTTCGTTTTTAGTTTCATTTCATCAGAAATTGTTCTTAGTTTGGGCGTTAGAGACTTTTCTGGATCTAACATTTTGGTGCTTTCACTGAGAAATCTTTGAATTCTTTGCTTTTTGGGATTATCATTCTACTATTTGGACCTTCAAGTTCAAAGAAGTTAATCCTCTATTTCCGACACTTTCAAGCATTTGTTGATTAATTATTGAAAGATTGGACATTATGGCTAAAGGGAAAGGAAAAGAAGTGCAAGGCGCTAGGGGGAATGATGCTAGAGGAGATCAACAAGCCATCGTGTTGACGAGGTCGCGGGGGCAAAGCTCTGGACAAACCCGATCTGAACAGGATGTTCCAAACCGAACTGACCAGGAGAACCCGAACCGATCAGGAAGTAGTGAAGCTGCTCAGACCCTTTCGAACCGAATCCCTTCTGACACCCTACTCCGATCCGAACCGAATGTGGCCGAAGCTGGTACTTCTACTCGAGCACCCACCAATGCTCCAATGCCGATCACGACAACTGGTGATCAACCTGCTCCATTCACACCCATCACGCACCGAGATTTTTCGCATTTTCTTGACATGTTGGAGAGTACTAGAAATGCATTGGAAGCCCATAAACGTGACAGTCTTCGCATGCAAGAGAACATGATCGCCATGAGTAGGGAACTCAATGAACTCCGAAGGCAAAAGACACCTTCCCCAACACGCCGCCTTACTGCAGACTATTAATCTTCTTCAGATGAAGGGCGTCCTCGTGAGAGAAGGCCGCTTGAGCGACCTCAAAATCTTGATCATTTGACCTTTGGATCTCTAGGATCCTGTGAAGATGCGACTCGTGTGTTAGGACCTGATGACCCGAGCCTGCATGAGCCTTTGTTGCTACCCATGCGTGGATCCTACGTTCTACCCAAGGATCCCAATATTACTAATCCTACGCAACAACAACTCCTCCAACCCCTTCCTCCTGAGATCGACCATGAGCATAAGGAGTAGTGTAGAGAAGCTGCCGCTAGAAACAGAAGGTTATCCCCTAATCAGAAACCCAAGGCTAATCCGAATATCAGACCTAGAGAACGCGTGCAAACATTAACAAATGCCGATGTGTGGGAAATGGTGCGTCAGATCATGTCCGAAAGCCGACGATACACTAATGAGGACTGGGGCATTGAGCAAAGTCATACCCCCGTCACAGATGATATATTGGACTTCTAGTTCCCTCGGCGATTCAACTTGCCATAGATGGATCGATATTTAGGGAGAACAGACCCAGGACATCACCTGATGAGGTATGCATGGTTCATGACTGCCGCAGCGGCTCTAGACGCTATAAAATGCAAGGCCTTTCCGATTTATCTAGAAGACGTGGCATTAATGGTGGTTCAACCGACTCCCTCCATGGTCAGTATCAAATTTCATAGAATTAAGTGAGCGCTTTATGAACCAGTTTCGACTTCACGCCCGAAAATCCAAAAGCGTCATAGAGTTGTCAAGGATTAAACAGGCTCCGGGTGAATCTTTGAAATCATATTTGGACCGCTTCAACCTGGCTGTCACCAAAGTTAGTGACCCTCATAAACCCACTATTCTGATGGCCTTAATAGAAGGAGTTGACCCAGACATAGAATTCAGGGATTATCTATCCGGGAAACCGCCCCCCACTAGGGAATTGTTCTACGAAAAGGCTAATATTCGCTTAAGGCGAGAAGAAGCTCATGCAAATAGGAAGAGAAAATCTGAAGGGGCCTCGAGGGAAGGTGTCCAAAGTAATGTCTCTGTGAAGCAATCCGGTGATAGTTCGGGAAAGGTAGAGGTGAAGGTCGGCATCCAGAACAGAGGTAATAACAACAGGAATGGAAACGGCAATAGTAGGAGTAGGAACCGAGGGAACAATTCCAGCAAAAGACCTCGATTCCAAACTTTTGAAAACTAATCGCCATTGAATGATACCTTGGAAAGCATTTATCTGGACACATACAACATATTGCAATACAAAAAGCCACCACCCAGAGACTCCACTGAAAAAGAGAGAACGCAACGGGAAAGTTTTGTTTGTTCCATGGAACCCATGGTCATTCCACCAACGAATGCCGTCATTTGAGAGATGTAGTTGAAAGATTGCTGCGGGAAGGGAAGTTAGACGAGTACAAGGTTGCCCCAAGGGACAGGGGGAAAGGAGGGCAAGCCCCGGACCAAAACCAGCCTACTTCTAAACCCACAGCCCAGAAGAAAGGTAAGGGGATCATTATCAATACTATTATAGGCGGACCATATCTAGCTAGCCATAGTTTCAAAGCGATGGATCAGTACGTTAATGCCGCCAAGCACTTGGAGGTAGGAGAATGCAGTAACCTCGAAGACATTACTCCAGTAAAACCACAAAAGACGATGTCAGACGACGTCATATTCCGTAGTAGAGATGATACCGGAATTCAATCACCAACTGAAGACCCACTAGTAATTACCATAGCCATCGGCCCCGCCTTAGTCCATAAGGTGTTGGTGGACAACGGAAGCTCAGTCAATATCCTCTTCAAGAAAGCTTTTGAACAAATGAGACTCGAAGCAAAAGATCTAAAGCCCTGCAAAGGATGGATACGGGGCTTCAATTGGGCGTCAACGGCTCCGATGGGCTACATAGAATTACTAGTGACATTAGGACATGGAGATCGCCAGAGAGTGAGGATCCTGCCATTTGTAGTTTTGGATGTAGAGTCACCCTACATCGCTTTCCTTGGCCGACCGGCCCTTGCCGAGTTTAGGGCATGTATTGACCTTGGTGCTTGCTGCTTAAATTCACGACTGACTCAGGAATAGGGGTGATGAGAGGCGACCAAGCTATGGGATGAGCTTGTTACATGACGGAGTTGAAGATGCTAATGAAGGGGTTGAATATAGAATCTAAGGACGATTCTCCCCCTTCGAAGGAAAACTCAACACAGCAATTAAGGGGTCCAACCCCAAGAGAGTCGCCCTTAGATGTGTCGAGGATATAGATCCCAGAGAGGATAGAGAACCCGAGGATAGAAAGGTGACTCCCAACGAGACAACAATAGATATACCTATTGATGAGGCAGATTCGACAAAAGTACTAAAGATTGGATCACAGCTAGATCCAATTCGAGCGAAAGAGTTGGCTGATTTCTTAAGGGAAAATTTAGATGTGTTTGTCTGGACTCACGCTGACATGTATGAGATTTCGCCTGCTATTATGATCCACTCTTTAAGCATTAATTCAAAGCACCCGCTGGTCAAGCAGAAGAGACGGATGTTAGGCCTAGAGCAGTCAGCAGCTTTGAAGGAAAGCTAGAGAAATTGAAGGATAATGGATTCATTAAGGATTCGAAATATCCCGACTGGATATCAAATCCTGTCCCGGTCAAAAAATCTGATGGGAAGTGGCATACATGTATTGACTTCTCTGACTTGAACAAGGCTTGTCTGAAGGATAGATTTATTCTTCCCAGGATTGATCAACTAGTAGACTCGACGTCCGGACACGAGCTTTTATCCTTTATGGATGCCTATTCGGGGTACAATCAAATTCCCATGCACATACCAGATCAGGAGTACACAAGTTTCATTACAGACTTGGGGTTATATTGTTATGTGGTAATGCCATTTGGATTAAAGAATGCAGGAGCCACGTATCAGCGTTTGGTCAACCGCATGTTCTATAATCAAATCGGAAAAACCATGGAGGTTTATGTGGACGACATGCTTGTGAATTCTAGACAATCTTTCGACAATACAAGGGACTTAGCCAAAATGTTCGACATTCTTCGAAGGTATAGGATGAAGTTAAACCCCCTAAAATGCTCATTTGGGGTGCATCTGGGAAATTCCTTGGGTTTATCGTGAGTTCTCGAGGGATTGAGATAAATCATAGTCAAATAGCAACAATAAGGAATATTGAAGAACCACGAAAGATTAAGGATGTTCAAAGCTGGCTGTAAAAGTTGCTGCATTGAGCAGGTTTATCTCCAAAGCCACAGATAACTGCGTACCTTTCTTCGATCTGATAAAACGAGGGAAACGAAATTTTGAGTGGACCCCTGATTGTGTGGACGCTTTCCAGAATTTATTAGACTTGTTAGAAAAGCCTCCAATATTATCAAAACCTGTGGAACATGAGGATTTGTTTGTCTACCTGGCGGTATCATCTCATGCCGTCAGTACAGCGTTGGTACGTGAAGAAGATAAAGTACAGAGGCCTGTATACTACGTGAGAAAGAAGCTAGTCGCTGTAGAACGTAATTATCCAAAAATAGAAAAACTTGCTTATAGACTCTTGATTGATTCCCGCAAACTTCTTCATTACTTTCAGGCTTACCCGATAGTTGTATACACCGATCAACCTTTAAGGCAAGTGTTGCAAAAACCCGAAGCATCGGGGCAGTTACTTAAATGGAACATCGAGTTGAGTCAATTCGATTTGAATTTTCAGCCACGGAGATCAATAAGGGGGCAGGCATTGGCCGACTTCATAGCCGAATTCATGATTCCCGAAGATGAAACGGTGGGTGACAAGGTGGTTACTTTAGACCAAGAATTAGAGCATAGTCCGTGGAAGTTATATACGGACGGAGCCAAAAATGATCGAAGGTCCGGCGCCGGAGTTGTTTTAATCACTCCTGAAGGACGATATATTTACTATGCATTATGATTAGAATTTGCTGCTACCAATAACGATTTCGAGTATAAATCCCTGATTGTCGGGCTGAAACTCGCCAAAGAACTAGGAGTGAAGACATTGGATATATGCTGCGACTCCAAGATGGTTGTATGCCAAGTACGGGAGGAGTTTGTTACTAAAGGACCTTGACTCGTTACTTATCTCAAAAAGGTAAAGGAGTTGCTGGGTAGTTTGGAGCATTACAGCATAACGCATATTCCAAGAACAGAGTATCAGAAAGCAAATCTATTGGCAAAGCTAGCAAGTTCTGATAACCCCGAAGAAACTGAAATGGTTCCGATAGAGATTTTGGAATCACCGAGTTTCGACCTGATGGAGGTGTAACTAGCCTTAGAAGTTGATCCAGAGAAAGAATCATGGATGACACCGATCAAGAATTTTCTCAAAAGTGGAAACCTCCCATTGAAGAAAAGCGAAAGACGAGCTGTAACATGTAAGGCTGCAAGATACGTTTTACAGGACGATGTCCTTTATCGCCAAGGGTATTCAATGCCCTACTACGGTGTATCGCACATGACGACATCAAACTTGTACTGCAAGAAGTACACGATAGTGAGTGTGGGGACCACACCGAGGGCCAAACCCTAGCAAAGAAAGTGTTGCGGTATGGATATTTTTGGCCTACCATGAATAAAGATGCGGTTGATTATTCACGACGCTACGACAAATGTCAAAGATTCGCCAAAATCCCAGAGCACCTCTGACTCAGCTTAAGTCAATGGTAAGCCCATGGTCGTTCTCCATGTGGGGAATTGATATTATTGGAGTGTTACCTATTGCCAAAGGGGGAGAAAAGTACGCGATAGTCGCCGTGGACTATTTCATGAAATGGGTGGAAGCTGAACCTTTAACCACGAAAACGGCAAGAAAGGTGATTAGTTTTGTGGTTAGAAACATTATCTGTCGATTTGAGATACCGAAGACCATCATAACTGATAATGGGACACAATTTGACAGCGTCGAATTCAGAAACTTCTGCGAGAAATACAAGATTGATAAGCGATACACGGCTGTAGCTCACCCACAGTCAAACGGCCAGGTTGAAGCAACAAACAAGGTCATTAAATCTATTCTCAAGAAGCGGTTGGAGCGGGCCAAAGCGAAGTGGGTAGATGATTTTCCACTAGCTTTGTGGGCCTACGGGACAACCTTTAAGACGACCACGGGCCATACTCCCTTTTCACTCTCCTTCGGGTCAGAAGCAGTGATCCCGATAGAACTAGAAGTCCCTTCTCATCGAGTAGCATACTATGACCCAATGACAAATAGAACACTCCTCCTAGAGTCTCTTGATATGGTTGAAGAAAAAAGAGATGAAGCAGACTTGCGTGCTTCAAGGCGTCGGCGCCAAGTAGCACGTTATTATGACAAAAAGGTTCGCACTAGAACCTTCGAACCAGGAGACTTAGTGTTGAAACGAGTTTTCCTACCTTCAACCCATCTGGGTCCAAGATGGGAAGGGCCGTATACCATCCAACGGAAGCTTGACATAGGAGCCTTCAAGTTAACGACCGTAGATGGTGAAGAAATTCCCAGAGCTTGGAATGCTCAACATTTGCGGTGATATTTGAGTTAGATATGAATTACTTTCTTTTGTTTTTATAGACTATGTAAAAAAGGCACGACTTGCCTTAAAAAGTCTATTTATATGAACAAAGGATTATGAAGTGGATGTAGGCTACGACTTAGCTGAACCACTATAAAAATATCGTGTGTCATTTACTTTCCTGCATTATTTCTATCTTCAACGATTATTCTATCATGACTATGAAAAAAAACACTAAATTATATTTGGAAAATTGGAGATAATCTATGTGCAGGAGCGAACAAAATGACCGCTTGCATGATAAGATGCAAAGAATGGGAAGACGATATTCTTAATTCTAACTCTCATGAATCGAGAGAGAGTATAAAGGACGGGAAGACGACGCCCATTGAGGCGTGAAGGTGCATCCCGATAAGAGATCGCCTCAGTAATACTCTAACCTAGTTATGAGACAGGAGAGTATAAAGATGCTAAAAAGAGTAAGCATCAATGACAAAAGGAATATGACCCTGTCAGAGAATTGAGGGCAACTGGATGCTGAATTTAATCAATCTTGAATAAACCTCAATCAGTCATTCAATATTGATTGGGGCATATATATACTCATGTTCCCCTTAATAATGACTTTATTGTATAACTGTGATATGATATGTGATATGATATCCTGTTCATTTGCTTTTTTTTACTTAAATGCTAAATTTACAAATATTAGACATTGTAGGGAACAAGCTACTTTATTCACAAACACATGAGTTTATACAGGAAAGCTAAAGCAAAAGATGTGAGGTCCGCACTTGCTGCAACAATAGCAGATCAGCGGAATATCAAAACAAAAAACAAAGCACATTGTCACTTGGACTTTGGAGTAGACTTGGACTTCTTGGCAGCCTTAAGAGCTTCTTTTTCAACATCGGACATGAGACGCTTTGGTTTCTTCTTCTCTGTAATTGAGGCACCAGAGTTAATAAATTTCTTCCTACTAGTCGGAGCACTGGGATCAAGAGAAGATTTTTTAGCAAGCTCCTCTGTAGTTGACCTAGTTGAAGGCTTAACAACTAACTTCGATCCAGCATCCACCACTGCAAGGGGCTTAAGGCTTTCGGGGTCTATCTCCTCGACTTTCAGCTGCATACGCTTGTCTTGTTTGGCCTTCATCTCAGCCAAAGTCACGTCATCAGCATTCTTCGGATCCCGAATTATGGTAACATTGGGATCTTCTTCATGCCCATCATTACCACCGTCATCTTTCAAAGCGTCTATCATTTCATCATCATGGGAAGTATTGGCGTTAGGCGATATGGGAGTCTTATTGATAGCCTCCTCCGTTTTACCTTCAGCTCCCCCTCCGGATTCAACGATGGTAGCCTTATCCTATCCTTCCTGATTCTCTTCCACGGATTTTCCCCCAATGGTAGTTCCCTGATGCTCGTCACTCTTCTCGGTTGGTTCAGCACCTATAGAATGAGAAGCAATAGTTATCAACTCAGGAGAAAACAAAGAATCTTCGATCGATTGCCCAATGATGTGACGAAAGGTGGAAACTGCCTTGGATAATTGGGGTGAAAAGGTGGAAATACCTTCTGATGATTTCTCAATTGGGGTGCTGATTCGGGTATAGGAGATAAAAGAGGCACTTTAGGAATTCCCGGATTCTCGGGATTATATTCCTCTACTCCAGTAGCTTCGACGGTAACAGAAGAGGAACCAACTTCATGGATATTCTTTCCTTTGGCCTAGCGTTTGTCCTCCTCCATGGCAGTAGCAATAAGGCGATGCCCCTCGGCCAGACGTGCCGGTTCATCATCTTTCAGATACTTCTCCATGAGTTTGTCTTCATCAACGAAGTCTACCTTAAGTTAAACTTTTTCCCATTCGATGATTTGATTCCATACATGAACTAAGGTAGTCGGATAGTCTTCGATCCAAGATATATTTTGGCGATGGATTATGTGTGCCAAGAATTCAATCATCAGTTCGCCAAAGCCGTGCAATTCTTGTTGAGTCTCTGATAGCTGTTTATGGGTCTCTTCAGCAGACTTAATAGCCTATCTACATTCCCCTCAACTAAGGCAGCTCTAGTCTCGGCCTTCATTAACTTGGCCTCCAAGTCAGCATTTCGTTTCTCCAACTCGGTATTCTTCCTCACTAGCTCGGCCTTTTCTTGCTCAAGAGTACTGTAATCTAGTTGCACCTTGACACTTTTTGACTTAGCATCTTTAGTTTGTTTCTTCAACTCTAAACGCTCTTGACTATGAGATTCCAGTAGGTCATGATAACGCTTTTGTAATTCCTCAAATTTCTTTTTGAAGTTGTTAGCATCTCATTGAGCAATGACAAGTTGAGCCTGCGTATCTTCTAAGTCCTTCTCCATATTTTTCAAAACATTCTCATCGGAGTCTGCAACTTTCTTCATCGCATCGACATCTGCAATTAGGGCTCGAATGATTGTGGAGAGATTGTGTGAATACTTGTATATCTCTGAGTACTGTTTCTCTACTGCATCAACCTTTACCCTAGCATCATCAGCCCACTTTGAAGAAATAGGCTCAAGTGCGGGTAGGAAAGTTAAATGCTCAAAGTAGTGATCTGGGAACTGCTCCTTCAGATAAGCCAGTTTTGTTTTGGAATCAGCGTCCAGAGGCGGGGATTTGGAATATGATAGCTCAACATGTTTCCGCTTAGCAGGGACGATTGCTGCATCACCTTTTTCAGATCGCTTCTCAGAGGCTTTGTGCTTGTCTCGCGAATCAGTGTGTTTCAGTGGACTTTTATCTCGGGAATATTTATCTTGGGGAGAAATTCGGTCTTTGGACTGTGATGTGTCTCCCCCACGACGACTTTGGTGGCTCTTATATCTGTTCGGGTCCGACCGAACAGGAGAACGAGAGCGTGAAGTGTGAGGTCGATGGGAATCATAATGCATCTCTGCCCCGGTTCTCACGGCGACCATACTCGGTGTCAGAAGGAGGTCTGGACATGCTACGGCGAATTTTCCCGACATCATAGCAAGGGCGTGACATAGTACCTGCACAACGATACAAGTAGAGTTCAGAACCGACATTCACATAAGACATAAGTGTTGTGACGTGCGGTGCTAATGTGTTATGTGCATCCTAAGTGGCGTTCCCCCCAACAAACCCGAGCCTGAAGCCAGACTAGCATGAGTAGGCTCTTTGGTCTTCACAGGAGTAGTCTGTTCTGAAGAAGTGAAAATTAAAGGATTCGTTCCGAAGTCATCTGAAGTATAAATAGTTTTGGGCAGGGGAAGATTTCCTAAACCCTTAAATATAGAATCGTCGGTAGTAGGAGCATCTCCTTGAGGAGCATCTAGTGGTAGCTCTTTAGGGGATATTGACTTTTCAGGAGAAATGGCGTTATCAGGAATGGTATACCCTTCTCTTTGCTTCTCAGCTATGTTGGCTAATTCATCGTCCTGGGTTGAGGACGGAGAGGGAGGAGTCCTAAGAGATATCGTTGGACCTTTCGAGCCCTCACCCGTCTCAGGAATAATGTCGACCGGGGATATGTACACATATGGACCTGTCCCATGACCTATACTATGGGTAATAGATAGTAACCCGTAACGATGGAGATACTCATCCTTAAGAACATCGTCGATGGTTAAGAACTTTTGGTCACCTTTGAGCAGTTGGTGCAAACGATCAAAGTTTAATTGACCCGATATTTGCTTTGGGTTATCGACTGCGAATGAAAATAAAAGCAAGTTAATGTGTTGGCATAAACATTTAAAGTTGAAATCTAGAGAGTCGGTGCTTTACTTGATTTAGTCCATTTCCTAGCGCACCCTGGTTCCTGTCTGATGTAAAACCATTAAGGTTTTGAGTCACCAGCCTTGCTGCTATATGGAACAGTGATAATTTTCCTTTTTGGAACTGATTCAAAGTATGAGAAGGAGGGAGTCTTTTGAGTCCGATGCTTGAAATTATAAAAGAAGTGGACGTCATCGAAGGTAGGTTCTATACCTAAAATCTCTTTATATGCTATATACAAGGTGTATAAATAAGCATAAGAGTTGGGATGTAATTGCATGGGGGAAATCCACATCTGTCTCAGAAAATCGACGACAAAAGGCGAAAACAGAGGTATTGCCCCAACCAGACACATTAATTGGGTAATAGCCATAAATCCTTCTAGTGAATTGTGGGGGCGATCTGTTTTCGAAGGCACCTGGGTATCTATTTTTAATATCCCATGCTTTAGACATATTCGAATGAGTCTATCATCATCGATCGTCAACTCAACATAATCTTTGGGTAACTCCAATATGGTGGCAGTTTCAAACTCGTCGGAAGCATGATCATCTCCTATCTCTCCTTCCTCTTCCTCACCAAGAGAAACTTCACCCCCCGAAGATACTTCACTATTGTGCGCTTCCATTTCGTAATCTGGGCCCTTATCATCCCATTCAGGGTCTGAAGAAGAGGATATGTCATCAAGAGTGAGTTTCTCGGATGTTTCTGTGACTTCTCCCTTTTTTGCTAATCCAGATGAACGTCTCTCTGCCATGGTCGCTAAACTACGGAAGAAGCAATAGCATAATTCAGAGTAAAATAGCCCGTATCCCCCCGTGCACGTGTGTGAACTAAAGTGTGTACGGTGTGTGCAAGAGATGCAAAGTAAACACATAAGAGCATAATGCAAAGGTTTGGCGAAGCAGTAATGTTCAGAATAGTCTTAAATGTTTGCTCATGTTCATAAGGCACTATCCTAACTGTTCACTAAGTTGTAAGTTACGGCAAACATTGATTGAGTAAGTCGGACATTTCTTGTGCATTAAGTTGGATGGTTTGAGTTCGGTTCGGATATATATATTGGGATCGGATCGGACACCCACAAAGGAAAGAGTTCGGACCGGGGGCAAGGCCATGTGTGGTCCAAAGCAGAAGTTAATGCATTACAAGCAAATCAGTTTGGTTTGAAAGTTGGTACTTTAAGCAGTCTGTATCGGTCCAAGTACCCATATCTTGTTATGACTATTTCTCTCACTCCGACCCGACCTGGTTGGGCACACCTAGTTTTTCTCCTTCTCTTTAGTTTTCATTCCGACTCGACCCGGTCAGATAGACCCCTTCCTCCTATTTCACTCTTATGCCTCTTCACCCGAACTGATCCCAAACCTTTCCCTTTTCTTCTTCTTCATCCTCTCTCTTCCTTAACCAACACCGAACCCAATCTCATGCCAAACACCCAAATCAAAGCCAAGCACCTGTGTGCTATCACGTTCAACATTTGATTCTAATCCCCTCCATTACTACCTCGAGATGACAACGAGGCCATTAACGACGATGGCGAGGGGGGGTTCATGGCGTCAAGATCAGCTAAGTACCATGCTCAAATCGTCCAAATCATCCATGAATTTGAATCGAAATCAGTTAAAAAGGAATTAACTAAATTTTTTTAACCTACCTATGTAATCGATTCGAGAATTGAAGGGAATTCTGAAGTATTGAGAAGTAGGGTTTTTCCTTTCCTCTAAAATCTGGAAGACGAGAATAATAAAAGGATAGGAGGAAGAACAGGAGAGAGGCAGATTTATATGAATTTACAGTGGCCCTTTGTATTCCCAACCTTTCATCCTGCTCGGACCGGTATGTAAGCCCATATACACATTTAGCCCATCGATCTAGTGGTAGTGGGGTAAAAGAGAAGACTTTCGGATTGGAAACCGGACCCCAATGGAATCATGCACATTGACCTGACATACTAATTGAAATCAAAGAAAAATATACAAAAAGTTTACTTGGAGGAGTCACTGGACATCAAGAAGAGTTCCCAGAGTTGTTTAAGATGAAGAAGGTATTTCGTACGTTCTACGGTGTATATATAAGTAACAAGAGATATGACTTTATGAAGCAGCGCCTCTACAAATGAATGGGAGCGACTACTCAATGATTCAACTTCAACAACTGACATGCAAATAATGTCGAAGCACGCTCTATCTTCAATAGAAGCGCCCTTCGAGGGGGGGAAATGTTAACCTACTTTGTGAACTAGGCTACACGAACATTAAAAGATCAAAAAACGAAAACACTTTCTCAAAGCGTCAGATCGGATTTCTTTTAGTCAAGGAAGAACAACACAAAGCGGAGAAATAGGGGGCTTATGCCAAACCGGATCGGTTCGGTCAAATCCGATCCGTCCTCCCAACTGTAGTATATCCGATCTGAACCCATGCACACGAAATTGTAGAAGCTATGCCCACGTTCCCTTAAGACTCGGAGCGGTTATACCCACGTTCTCCCTATGTTCACCACTAACCTGATGCGCTGTCGCTATCTTATCCCATCCGAACCCGATAGTAACGGGATGGGCGCCACGTGGATCCGAACCGAAGCCTTTCCAGGAGCATTTTTCACCTATAAATACACCCCAAGGCACATTTCAGGGGATCTTTTGGCATTTTCAGAGTTGAAATTCCTGTGAGAACCGAACTCTATCAACATTTTCATATTGCAATCATCTTATAAAGTATATTTCATAAAAGATTGAGTGAATCTATGTATGATATGAGTGGAAGTGAGTAAGAATCATTATTGTATCTACATTCAAGTCATCAATACAAGAAGTAGAAAGTGGACGTAGGCTATTTAACGCCGAACCACTATAAATAGCGTGTTATCTTCGTTTTTAGTTTCATTTCATCATAAATTGTTCTTAGTTTGGGTGTTAGAGACATTCTTGGATCTAACACATATATTAAGGTTTGAAGTTTGTATATGCATAAGAGAATTATATATATACAAAACAACTTTAAACATTCAAAATAATTCGAAATCAGAAGACGCGGGCTAGGGCAGGAATTCAGACCGTTGGGGGTCGACCCCACCATAGGGGTGTTGACCCATGGGTCGACACCCCCAGATCTGATGTGAATTCAGTTCTGCGTATCTGGACTTGTTTTCTGACCAGATTCTTTGACCTTAGGCTATAAATAGGACCTTAATCACATTGTTTTATTCATCTAATTCAATGGCGACAACGAGGTGCTTCTCCAACAGAGTTTGATCTAGCCTATTTCTTCTTCAACAAACAAGATATACAAATTCAGAGATCTGTGCTACAACATATGCAATCATTCTTCTGTTTCCTAGATCCAATCATAGTGAGTCAATGTTAATTTTATATATAAACACCTAAAATGTAATCTTGATATGCCTACAAGTGTGGATCTAAGCCTATGCCTATTAATAATCTGAAACCATATCAGATCTGTTATTAATTGTATATTTAATTCGTTGTTTAGATTTCATTATGCCTGTTTATGATATCCTTATTCTGTTCATCATGTCACCTTATGCCTATCATGTTTGTTTGCCTAATCATGTCACTATGCTTATTTTGTTAGTATGACCAATTATATCATCATATGCCAGTTTTTATTTGCTATGCCTATTCTTGTTCACTTCTTCCCCTTTTTCCCTTTTTGTTTTATAGCCAGGCTACCTTCGAGCCTAGGCCTATCACTGAAATACGCGAACGCTTGAAATTGGGAACTATTGGGAATGCTTAATTTAGGGCATAATTCATATTAGAAGTCATGATTGGGAATTTTAGGCATAATTTGTATCTTGAGCCAAAACTTAGGATTTGGGGGCATAATCTATATCTTGATCTAAATTTGGGGCACAACTTGTATCGTAGATCAGACGGGGAACTGAGGCATAATAAACATGAAAATTGGTTAGTAATGAAAATGCCTAGATTTACAGTAATTAGAAACTGTAACCGCGCTTAAACACGAGGTTAGATTACACTTGTGGTAGAAGTCTGCCCGGAATCGCCATAACACGTAACGTGCTAGGACACGAGGTTAAGTCTGACTTGTGGAAGAAGTCTGCCTGGACCCGATTGGCATATCCAGCATCCACAAGAGGTAGGCTTAATGTGGGAGGTCTAGCACATTATAACCATAAATGAATAAATGGTATTGTACTTGTAATACTTAACCTGGTTAATCCATAGGGATTACATGGACATGTTAACTAGAGTAGGGGTTAAGTAAACTTGCTTGAATTAGTGGGAGGGATAAGTAAAATTTTGGGGCGGTGGGTAATATTTATATATAGGACCACAAACTTAACCCGTAGGGTCATGCAATCTTTTTACACTAGTAGGCATAACCTATTGAAATCCTAGTGGTGGGGATGCAAGCCTAGGGGCAAGCTTGTATCATCTGGTGTGTGGGATCCGTTTCAGTTAGCAACCCATATATATAGGTATCAAACGAGTACTACGAACTAGGTCAGAGTCGGGGCACGCTTACTGAGCTGATTATAAGAGGTCACTTGGGAAAAGATGTTTGATGGCGTGTTCCATCGGGCAATTGTGCATGCATGGTTCTGCATGCTCGGGAATATAAGACGATGTGGCATGAGTAGATATAGTTGTGCACATCCTGTAAACGAAGGGTTGCCACTTTAGGAAGTGATACATCCTACTGTGGGACCAGCATAGGATATCTACAGAGTTATAGAGCCGATCGATTGGGGTAGTAATTAGGGTATATCTAGTCTCGCTTGTTTAGGAGCCCGTTATTATCCTTAAAGGTAACGCCAGTAAGTTCGGTTGGGCTGCCTGTTATTGTGTGGGGTAAAACCTCTCACTAGAATTACGCCAAAGTCTACCATCTTGTACTTGTTGGGGATCATCTTGTTCATGTGACACTGGTATTGGTGCAAAGAAAAGTATTAGAGAAGCGCAATGCCTGCTCTGTTCAGTTTATCATGTTTACCTTATTATACTGCCATATGACACTGTTATCTCTTTCCAACTTATATGCCTGTCATGATGCTTTTATTTATTTATATTCAAAAAGTAACTGGACTCGCCAGACTTTATGCCTGGCCCATTTTGTTTCCTCTTCTTTCTCTTTCGTTTCCCCCTAGGTTCTTAGGGTGGGAATACTCAAGCTTGATCAGGATTCTTCTTTCCTTCTACTTGGAGCTGCTCAGATGTACTGCTTGATTCCATATCTTTTCTATTATGGCAATATTCTAGGGATTATGCTTATTTATTTATTGTACTCTGATGATTTTAGTACAAGACAGAAGTTTTAAGTTGATGTATCGAGTTTTTATGTATTTCGAACTTATGATGTAACCATGTTTTGGACCACAATGTTTTCAATTCAATAAAGTTTTAAATTCGATGTTATTTTATATCTATCTTGTAAAATTTCTATTTCTGTTTACCTATAACGCTTCACGAAACTTAATGCATTCTCTTAAAGAGTGACATTAACGGACATGGGGTGTCACAGTATTCATACTCATGTTAATCATGCCAATAAGAAGATTTGTCTGTTTACGAATATAAATTCAACAATTAATCTATGGAGCTTCAATATATATGCATATGTGAAAATAGTCTAACCTTACCAGAAGAAAGAGGCATAGATGGTTCTAATTAAATGCTTCTTCAAGAACCAAAGATTTGTATCCACCAATGAATTCTCAAAGCGTAATAATCCATAATACCTACAAAGTGAAATATGATGAAAATACTCTAAAAGTTTCAAAACATTGATCAACTCACTTCTTCTTTTTCAATGTGAAACAAACATAAATTACAGATAAATAGAAACAATAACCAACTAGAACTAAACAATCAGAAACAATAGAGACCAACGTAAGATAAACATAACAAAGTAGACATAAATTACAGACAAATAGAAACACTCAGTTGGAACTAACAGAGTGAAAACATATCATGATTTTTCATTGATTTATAGATGCACAATCACCCGATGCATAAACACAATTGGTCCCAAGTACTTAAGCCATTCATCATTTACTAATAAACTCCTATTAGCCTGATCACAAGAATGACATCAGTCCTTTAATTGATAATTAATATCTCACGAACGGTTACAAAATAACATTAGTGACTAAATTACCTGACCAACATCCTTCATAAACTCACGAATAATGGGGAGTGTTCCAATGCCAGTAGACCATACAACGATTCCGTAATTTAAAATTGTTTCCCCTGCATCTTGGTTTGTCACGGTGATTTCCTCATCAGACACCCTAACGACTTTGAATTCATTTTCACATCAATGTTGTCTCTTTGGAATTTCTCTTTAGCAAACTGAGAGATCCTCTTGTAAAACCTATCCAAGTTAATGAATAATAATATCAACTAAGGATGCCTTCTAATTTTTACTTGAACGTATTTCATACCGCTTCTCACATGGTTAAAATATTTCTTGTTGCTTCAATTAATGAGATTTTCACTAGATTTCGAATGTCAGGATAAAGCTTTGCCAAATTTTCATTTACAAAATCATGAAGTGATGCAGCAAATTCTACACCAGTTCGACCTCCACCTATAACAATGAAGTGCAAGATTTTCCTTCTTTGTCAGTTAGATTCGGAAGAGCAAACCTCTCAAAACAATTCATCACACTCTTTCGAATTTTCTTTGCATCATCAATTTCCTGCACATTACTGATAATAAGTGATTAATTATGTGAGACAAGAGAAACACCAGTACTAAATAAGCTGCCAATTACTCAACCTATATTGCCCATTGATTAATATCATAACAAACGTTGAGTTACGATTCAACAATTAATAAACAAATCAATCATATAATCTGGTTGGTTAAACTGTTCATATAATTGTAATATGAAAATAGACAATAAATTTGAGGAATCCATTTGGATCCCTCCAATCTATTTTTCCCTGCATCCAAAGAGGTTACCTCGAAATAATATCAGTCAATCCAATAAACATAAATAATATTCAGTAATAAATAAATAACAACAATCCAAACATCCACCTTTCAATTTAGTACGTTTATATTATTATACATGTAACCAGCAAGGTAAGTTACCTCATTTGGAAATAATCGTTAAAATAACAATTAGATTTCATTCAAATTAAACTAATGTTTAAATCAATCAAATCATCCAATATATATGTATATAAACATTCAGCATACAACAAACAATTATCAACCATAGCACATAAATTAAATCCCAACTTATATAAAATATAAGTGGGTAAAAACTGAGTGATTTATACTCACTTTGATTTGATTCGTTCATTTCTAAAACGGTTCGCTTATAGTTAAATTAAGCAGATATTTAATTTAACTCTAAACTCCAGTTGTCTCCATTTCTGTCCAAACCGTTCACCTTGCATCACAAAATTATTAATTATATAAGTTAAACGATTTAACTATTAATTAACTAATTCTTTAATTAAATTTAAAAACGTTAATTACTTTTCGTTAAAGAAAAGAAACTGCCCGATTACTTCTGTTTCTAGTCAAAAAAAAGTCCTTATATTTTCTTTATTCGTTCCCTTGTTTGACGTTCCTTCTGTCCTTTCTAAAATAATTACTTCACAACGACTTTACTTATTTCCTAGGCTAGACTTTTGTCCCCCTTTATTTCTTTTTCACGTGATGTCTGCCTGCCTTCGTTCACAAAAAGGTTGCCACGTTGTACCCAACTTAATTGGCTTCCTCTACTTCATGGGTTTCCCTTCAACCCCCTTTTTATTTAATGTTCACGTAAAACTGCTGTATACACAACATCTGGTCAAACCGTTCGAAACTTCCCCAAGCTCTGTCTTCGTTCCCCCATCTGTTCTTCTGCCGATAGTTCGAACCTTGCTCCACAACTTCACACCGCCCCCGTACATGTCATTGGCCACCGAAACCACATCAGGTTCCATCGACGAACGCGTATTCCACCCCTCTTCCCATCGAGACCAGTCATGCCACACACAGACACCTCTTCCACCTCTAGTACACAGATAACCGCGCTGCCTTCACGCTCCAAATTCCGACGATCGACAAAGCCAAAGCTCATCACTACTGACCATCATAGGGATCTCGACTGTAACACCCCACGCCCGCTATGGTCACTCACTAAGGGAATGCCATAGCATCGGTGGAGTATTTTAGTGAATATAGAACAGAAAAATTACACCAAGACAGATATAAATAGTACTTGAAATTTAAAACATCATCTCATAACAGCGGAAATAAACATGTCTGGTTACATCATAAAACCATGATAAAAGTCAAGTAAAATATCCATCAAAGTAAAGAAGTACATAATCCCACTCTCTCATACAATAGCCATAACAAAAGAAAAGATAACTGGATAACTGGAGCTTTACATCTACCCAAGCTCCTAAAGACTGGAACAGCAATCCGATCAAGCTCTACTACCGCTAGGATCCACCGTAGGACCTGAGGGTTGGGAAAAAGATAAAAACAACGGGGTCAGACATAAGTCTGAGTGAGTCCTATAACTTTAACAATACAATCATTAAAGTAACCAGAAAAGACATAAACTTGACCTACGGTAATATCTGGGGATGAATGGCTACACTAAGCAGCTTGGTAGACTTAGGATAAACTAAGATAACCGTCAGGACGCATCTACCCACCCAAGGATAATTACTAACTGCACCACACCAGTCATTCCTACTTAAAGGTTGATCCCTTCCAAGGACTTAGAAATTTTCCCCAGTAATTTCGTGTACTCCTAGCCACTACATAGGTGCCGTCTGCCCCTATCTCCACTAGGTGTACTCAGTAATTCTTGCCCAGTAGTTCCGTGTACCCCTACATAGGTGCCGTCTGCCCCTATCTCCACTAGGTGTACCCACTACTCCCCAAGCGATCGGCTCCTTACCGTAGATACCCGTGCTGGTCCCACAGTGGGGTGTATCACTCCCCTAAAGTGGCTACCCAATACTATCAACGGTGCTCGGCTTTATATCTACACGATGCAACAACGGCTTATCTACCAGCCCAGGCCCACACACGCATATGAAACCCGTTGGACTTGCGTTGCCACCGCTAACCCGTTTTGGCCTCTTATAATCAAGCCCAATATGCGTGTCCCGTCACTCGACATGGGTCGAGCCCACCAAGATACGTTTGGGATATTGGTTGAAATGGGCCCCCACAAGCTACCCACCTAAGCTTGTCATATATCTAGTGTATCCCACTTAACCCTTTAATCATGTTTAATTACATGTTTCCACTTGGTTAAGTATTCTAATCGTATTTTCTATTGCCACCCAAGGCAACCCACTAGATTCCACATGCCACCCAAGGCAACCACAAAACTTCCTCATGCCACCCAAGGCACCCACTTAACCCCTCATGTCCCACTACATGCTAATATGGTTAAGTGTTTCTTAATTAATTAAGACCGTGATCCCCCATAAAGACCACCCACATTAGACTGACTGTTATGACCGCCTGGTTAAGCCGGTAGAATCCGGGCAGTCTTACGTCATAACCGAGTCTAACCTCGTGTCTTTACCTTAATCACGTATTTAATTTATGGCTAAGACCTCTCACATTGGGCTGACATTTGTAGCAACTGGTTAAGCCGGTCGGGTCCGGGCAGTTTTACACTACAAATGAGTCCAACCTCGTGTCTTAGTCGATTAATTACACCTAATTAATCACCCCCATATTAATTATCCCTAATTAATATCAAGTTTTCCATAACATGGGTAGACCTAACTCAATAGGTAAATTCCCATAGGGTAGACCTAACTCAATAGGTAAATTCCCACTTATGGTAATTTATTTTTATGGTATGCTTAATCATACCCAATCATTCATTTATTAACATATTTACCAACCCCATCGTTCCCCACGTAAATCGTTCTCATTTCATGACATAAATAAGGGGAAGATCATCACAAATATCATGGGTTTAGCATACAACTTTGTCATGAGTTAAGAGGATGTCAACTTGCATATATGAGCATATATTAACCCAACTACATATAACCCAAACTTGCATATTATCATACACATGATTTGCATAACATGTTGCATATGAGCTTGCATATTATCATACACATATCTTGCATAACATGTTGAACTTGCATATAGTCATTCTCATAACTTGCATAACATGTTAAACATGCATTTAAGCATACACATAACTTGCATAAGCATTCACATACTTGCATCAGCATTCACATACTTGCATAAGCATTCACATACTTGCATAAGCATACATAACTTGCATAAACATGCATAACTTGCATATCATGTCATTTAAGCATATACATATCTTGCATAAGCATTCATATACTCGCATAAACATGCATAACTTGCATATCACATAAATCTTGCATTTAAACATATACATGACTTGCATAAGCATCCATATACTTGCATAAGCATGCATAACTTGCATATCACATTAAACTTGCATATACTTAACTTGCATAACTCACTTTGTTAAACATGCATAATTCCACTCATTAAATATGCATAAATCCACTTGTTAAACATGCATATATCAACTTGTTAAACATGCATAAATCAACTTATTAAGCATGCATAAACCAACTTATCAAATATGCATAAACATAGAACAACATAGAGTAACATATCATTATACATGATTCAAACTCACTAATCCGCATTTAAGACCATAAGTCTCATTACACCCAATCTACTTACTTTAACAATTGATGTTAAAGTGATAGAAACTCACCAAACCCAAAATTAACCAACTTATGAAGAGGAATTAGTTGCTAATTATGAAGATGGTGATGATTAGAGAATGATTTGAGAGGGATTAGCTTGCAACTTCCTTCTTAGATTAGTGGAGGCTCCCCTTAGGATTTAATTTGGCGGCATGAGGCCATCATTTCTATTTTTGGTAAGGATTAAGGGGGGGTTTAGGGTGTATTTATAGATTAGGTGAGTGTTTTAGGCCCTTAGATTAACCCTAGATTAGATTAGGACCCTTAGATTTCGGAAATCTCTAGAACCAGCCCTCCTAGCCAGCCTGAAACCCAACCTGGTGCAACCTGGTGCACCCAGGTTCAATGGACGGCGCGCCCCTGTCGACAGGCAAGTCGATACCCCTGTCGACAGGCCTGTCGACAGCCCTGTCGACATGGGTAGGGCGGGAATCTTCCCGCCTGACCCCGCCTGTTCCATCCCACAATCTGAAATTTTAAATTTTTATATCTGTTTTAGTTTTGAATTTTCTGCAAACTTCTTTGGGCCATAACCGGGCCATACGGACTCCGATTCTTGAAAACTCGGACTCTATTTCGCGTATTTTTCCAAGACGAACGCAATAACGCAGCCCGTTACCCCCAATTCCCACATCTGAGATTATTTATCCTATAATTAGTGAATTTTAGTATTAACTAAAATTCGGGGTGTTACATTCTCCCCTCCTTAAAGGATTTCGTCCCCGAAATCTCTAAGCTAAGGAGAATGCATATCCTACCATCCAAACAACCATCTACTCAAATCATCAACCACGGGCATCCATTGTCCTTAAACAGTTTCTAATGATGTATGAGCATATGCAAACAGTGTGTGTATATGTTCCCTATCTAATGTATGAACATATGCAAACCATGATAGTGCCATGCATCCATTATGTATGCGAGAAAACCCTATCGACACATACAATATCTACATGAGTGCACAATCATCCACCAAAATGCATCATCCATGTGATAACACAACCATCATACATCCATAAATATATTTTCCTACACACAATTTTATGCAATATGCAATATGAAGTGACGTAGCCGATCTAGTGCCTAGAGTGTGTGTATATGCATCCACGAGCAACCACTAGCAAACACTTGCATCCACTTGCATCCATCAACCATAACATGTCTCAAACACATGTTTCATCCATAGGTTTACCCTATCTAAAGGTCAAAGGTACTAACGAGAGGACATACCAAAGATAAGATAAGTACTAGACAAGCGATAAAGGAGAAAGTAAAGACATACCTTCAAAAAGAAATGGGTACAATGAACGCATCTTCGCTTCTGTCTCCCAAGTTGCGTTGCTCTCATCTTCTCCCCATTGCACTTTGACTAGCTGAACCTCTCTGTTTCTCAACTTCCTAGTCTCTGACCCAAGGATGCGAGTAGGGGCTCGTCGAATAGTCGCATCACGCTCTACCTCTACATCTCTAAGCAAGCTCGGCTCTACCACCTCTGCCGTCTCACGTAAGCACTTCCTCAGATGTGATACATGGAATACATCATGAACACCACTAAGTCTGTCGGGCAACTCCACCCTATATGCCAACCGTCCAATTCTTTCCTTGATAGGAAACGGCCCAACAAACCTCGGTGCTAACTTCCCAACGGATCCGAAGCGAACAACATTTCTCAACGGAGATACCTTGACAAAAACCATATCCCCAACCTCAAACTCAAGATCCGTCCTTCTCTTGTCCGCATAAGATTTTTGCCTATCCTGCGCTGCTTTCATCCTTCTTTGAATCAAATCGATCTTCTCAGAAGTCTCCCTAATCATATCAGGCCCAAGCAAGATCTTATCCATAGATTCCCACCAACATGTAGGTGATCGACAAGGCCTTCCATAGAGAGCTTCGAAAGGAGCCATACCAATACTGGACTGAAAGCTGTTATTATATGCGAACTCCACCAATGGAAGATGCTCTTCCCATGTACCTCCAAAATCTAAGATACAAACCTCAAAAGGTCTTCTAGAACACGATTCACCCTCTCAGTCTGGCCGTCTGTCTGAGGATGATATGCGGTGCTCAGACACAATTGAGTCCCTACTGCTTCTTGCAAACTTCTCCAGAACTCGCTAGTGAAGATAGGATCTCGATCACTAACTATGCTAGAGGGTACCCCATGTAATCGAACTATCTCTCGAAGATATACTGAAGCTAGCCATGGAGCAGTCCTCTTGCTCTTCATAGGTATGAAATGGGCGCTCTTAGTAAGTCTGTCTACCACCACCCAAATTCCTGTATTACCCTTCCTCGATCTGGGTAACCCGTCAATAAAATCCATCGAGACGCTATCCCACTTCCATTGCGGAACCTCCAATGGGTGAAGCAACCCACCTGGTTTCCTTTGCTCCGCCTTCACTTGCTGGCACACCAAACATCGAGCGACATACTCGGCCACATCTTTCTTCATACCGGCCCAGAAGAAAACCCTCTTCATGTCTTGGTACATCTTGTCCCCACCGGGATGAATGGTCATCCTAGAACGGTGTGCGTCATCAAGAATAGCCTTCCTCAAACCCTTGTCTTGCGGTACGCAAAGTCTACCGTCTCTACGCAAGCACCCCCTATCGTCTAGGGTGTACCTACTCAAATGGCTGGACGACTCCCCTCTTATGAGCTTCTCTATCAACTCAACCAACTGTGGGTCGTCCCTCTGGGCTTCCCCAATCCGCCCCAAAAGAGTAGGCCTAACTTCCAAGGAAGCTAGCAAACCGGGTACATAATCAATGGAAGGTCTGAAATCAAACATCGAGATAAACTCCAAGCTTCGTCGTTCCACGAACAATGGACTCAAGGACAACCTCTTCCTGCTCAAGGCGTCCGCCACCACGTTACCCTTGCCAGGGGTATACGCTATCTCGAAATCATAAGATGCTAAGAACTCCATCCACCTTTGCTGTCTTAAGTTTAGATCCTTCTGAGAGAACAAGTACTTCAAAGATTTATGGTCAGTGAACAACTCGAATCTCTCACCAAGAAGATAATGGCGCCAAATCTTAAGCGCAAAAACAATAGCGGCCAGCTCTAAATCATGGGTAGGGTAGTTTTTCTCATGTGCCCTCAACTGCCTTCCACCATAGGCTATTACCCTTCCCTCTTGCATTAAGACTGCGCCAAGTCCTGTCCCATAGGCATCGGTATAGACAACAAACGGCTTGCTCCCATCTGGCAACACTAAAACTGGAGCCGTGGTTAAAGCTCTCTTTAACCGTCGGAACGCATCATCACAATCTACGTCCCATGTAAAAACAAGATTCTTCTTTGTTAAGCGGGTTAATGGGGCTGATATCTTCGCGAAGTCTTTAATAAACTTCCTATAATAACCCGCCAAGCCCAAGAAACTTCTTACTTCGGTAGCATTTCTAGGAACCTTCCAATCTTGGACTGATACTACCTTCGCGGGATCCACAGCTATCCCCTCCTTGGAGACCACGTGCCCCAAGAACCGCACTTCCTTCCTCCAGAAGTGACATTTAGAGAATTTAGCCTTAAGGCTATGTGCTCGAAGAGTCTTCAATACCTCCCCAAGATGTAGGGCATGCTCTTCTTCGCTCTTAGAAAATACTAAGATATCATCCACAAAGACCACCACGAATTTATTAAGGAACTCCCTGAACACCCTACTCATCAAATCAACAAAGTATGCAGGGGCGTTCGTCAACCCAAATGGCATCACCAGCCACTCATAGAAACCATCCGGAGTTCTAAAGGCAGTTTTGTCTATGCTATCCTCAGCCACCCTCAACTGATGAAACCCCGTGGCCAAGTCCAACTGAGAAAATACTGAAGCGCCAACCAACTGACCGAAAAGATCATCTATTCTCGGCAATGGGTGTCTATTCTTCTTTGTGAGCTTGTTGAGTTCTCTATAGTCTACACAAAGTCTGAGAGACCCATCCGCCTTCGTAGCAAATACTACTGGAGCACCCCACTCCGATATACTCCGTCTTATGAACCCCTTCTCAAGCAACTCCCCTACTTGCTTATGGAGTTCCCTCCTCTCACGAGGAGCCATGTGGCGCACTGGTAAAGATACCGGTTTAGCATTATCCACCAAATATATTCGGAAGTCAATCTCCCGCTTCGGAGGTAAGCCCTTCACCTCCTCAAACACATCCGGATATTCCCGGACCACTCTAACAGATTGCAAACTCTCGACCGAAGCGTCAAGCGATTCAAGATAACTTAGCATAACAGAGTCCATGGGATTACAAGAAATCTCGAGAGTGTTACCCAAGCGGGTCATGAGCCTAACAACTCTCCTTTCGCAATCAAGAACGGCACCATTACTGGATAATCAGTCCATGCCCAAAATCAACCCATAGCCCGTGAAGCCCAATACAAAAGCATCACATCTAAACTCAATGCTAAGTATAGAAATCTTCAAACCCAAACATATCATGGACAAATAAGTGGAGCCCCCAATTGGGTTTGAAACAACCAAGGGATCATCTACCAGACTGGTGTCTAAGTGCAGTAACTCAACTAATGATGATGAAACAAACGAATGAGATGCGCCTGAATCAAACAATGTACGGACAGGATGATCAAATAGAAAAACCAGACTTTCAACGGAGATAGTTCTACCTCTCTCCTGAATCGGTGGAACCGCGAGAGCCTGTACTTGCCCCCTAGCCTGACTCGGTGCCATAAGAGCTTGCACCTGTCCTCCTGAGGTAGATCCCGTCCTTTGCCCTTTCTTAGGGCAATCCTTCACCAAATGCCCTGCTTCGCCACAGTGGAAGCAGCCAGTCTTCTTCTTCTTGCGACAATCCTTGCTTAGGTGGCCAGGTGTCCCACAATTGAAACACTTCTTCTTCTTGACCTTGCCACCGTTGCCTTTCCCACCTTTGCTTTGTTGTTGTTGCTGAGGTCTCTTTTGATCTCCCTTCTTCTCGGGTACCTTATTAGCATTAGGACCCTTCTCTTCCTCATACATGAGTGCCATGTCAACTAGCTTCTCAAAGGTGGCCCCCATAGGGATGTGAGTCATAGCCAACCCATGCATCGGTTCATTCAAGCCTTTCACGAACCTCAAAGCCTTCTTCTCCGGTGTATTCATCATGTCTAGGCCAAACCTTGCCAATTGATTAAACTTGTTGACATATTCCTTCACCGAAAGATTTCCTTGCTTTAGAGTCAAGAATCTTTCCATATACAAGTTTTCCTCCGCCCTTGAGAGAAACTTTGCCACAAATCTTTGCCTAAAATCCGCCCAAGAGTCAACGGGGCGTTCTCCATTAGTGACCTCCCACCAGAATGAGGCCTCTCCTTTCATTAACCAAGCAGCCAACTTGACTTTCTTCCCTTCTTCCATCTCAAAGATATCTATCAACTCTTCCACCTCTTTAAGCCAATCTCTAGCCTCCACAAAGGTTTCAGATCCTTGAAAAGGTTTCCCTCCCATAGCTTTAAATTCCTTGCAAGTCTTAGCAAAAGTATCCGTGCGAGGAGGAGGGGGAGGAGGAAGATCGGGTGCTACGGTTGGTGGAGGAACATTTGCTGGACCCGTAGTGGTGGCCCTAGCCTCCATCAATCTCCTATACCATACTGGTATCGTCACACCCTCCGGAAAATTAAGATTCTCGGCCATGCTGAAACGAAAAAGGAAAGGTTCAAAACGGAGAATTCGAAGGATATAGATATGGCTATTGGGGATTATGCTTTTCTTTCAAAAACTTTTCTCTTAAAAGACATGTTTTTGAAAATATCTTTTCCAAAAATGTTTTAGAAAAATAGTTTTCTAAAAATTTTATCTGTTCCGGTAACCTTTGCTCTGATACCACGTGTAACACTCCACGCCCGCTATGGTCACTCACTAAGGGAATGCCATAGCATCGGTGGAGTATTTTAGTGAATATAGAACAGAAAAATTACACCAAGACAGATATAAATAGTACTTGAAATTTAAAACATCATCTCATAACAGCGGAAATAAACATGTCTGGTTACATCATAAAACCATGATAAAAGTCAAGTACAATATCCATCAAAGTAAAGAAGTACATAATCCCACTCTCTCATACAATAGCCATAACAAAAGAAAAGATAACTGGATAACTGGAGCTTTACATCTACCCAAGCTCCTAAAGACTGGAACAGCAATCCGATCAAGCTCTACTACCGCTAGGATCCACCGTAGGACCTGAGGGTTGGGAAAAAGATAAAAACAACGGGGTCAGACATAAGTCTGAGTGAGTCCTATAACTTTAACAATACAATCATTAAAGTAACCAGAAAAGACATAAACTTGACCTACGGTAATATCTGGGGATGAATGGCTACACTAAGCAGCTTGGTAGACTTAGGATAAACTAAGATAACCGTCAGGACGCATCTACCCACCCAAGGATAATTACTAACTGCACCACACCAGTCATTCCTACTTAAAGGTTGATCCCTTCCAAGGACTTAGAAAATTTCCCCAGTAATTTCGTGTACTCCTAGCCACTACATAGGTGCCGTCTACCCCTATCTCCACTAGGTGTACTCAGTAATTCTTGCCCAGTAGTTCCGTGTACCCCTACATAGGTGCCGTCTGCCCCTATCTCCACTAGGTGTACCCACTACTCCCCAAGCGATCGGCTCCCTACCGTAGATACCCGTGCTGGTCCCACAGTGGGGTGTATCACTCCCCTAAAGTGGCTACCCAATACTATCAACGGTGCACGACTTTATATCTACACGATGCAACAACGGCTTATCTACCAGCCCGGGCCCACACACGCATATGAAACCCGTTGGACTTGCGTTGCCACCGCTAACCCGTTTTGGCCTCTTATAATCAAGCCCAATATGCGTGTCCCGTCACTCGACATGGGTCGAGCCCACCAAGATACGTTTGGGATATTGGTTGAAATGGGCCTCCACAAGCTACCCACCTAAGCTTGTCATATATCTAGTGTATCCCACTTAACCCTTTAATCATGTTTAATTACATGTTTCCACTTGGTTAAGTATTCTAATCGTATTTTCTATTGCCACCCAAGGCAACCCACTAGATTCCACATGCCACCCAAGGCAACCACAAAACTTCCTCATGCCACCCAAGGCACCCACTTAACCCCTCATGTCCCACTACATGCTAATATGGTTAAGTGTTTCTTAATTAATTAAGACCGTGATCCCCCATAAAGACCTCCCACATTAGACTGACTGTTATGACCGCCTGGTTAAGCCGGTAGAATCCGGGCAGTCTTACGTCATAACCGAGTCTAACCTCGTGTCTTTACCTTAATCACGTATTTAATTTATGGCTAAGACCTCTCACATTGGGCTGACATTTGTAGCAACTGGTTAAGCCGGTCGGGTCCGGGCAGTTTTACACTACAAATGAGTCCAACCTCGTGTCTTAGTCGATTAATTACACCTAATTAATCACCCCCATATTAATTATCCCTAATTAATATCAAGTTTTCCATAACATGGGTAGACCTAACTCAATAGGTAAATTCCCATGGGGTAGACCTAACTCAATAGGTAAATTCCCACTTATGGTAATTTATTTTTATGGTATGCTTAATCATACCCAATCATTCATTTATTAACATATTTACCAACCCCATCGTTCCCCACGTAAATCGTTCTCATTTCATGACATAAATAAGGGGAAGATCATCACAAATATCATGGGTTTAGCATACAACTTTGTCATGGGTTAAGAGGATGTCAACTTGCATATATGAGCATATATTAACCCAACTACATATAACCCAAACTTGCATATTATCATACACATGATTTGCATAACATGTTGCATATGAGCTTGCATATTATCATACACATATCTTGCATAACATGTTGAACTTGCATATAGTCATTCTCATAACTTGCATAACATGTTAAACATGCATTTAAGCATACACATAACTTGCATAAGCATTCACATACTTGCATAAGCATTCACATACTTGCATAAGCATACATAACTTGCATAAACATGCATAACTTGCATATCATGTCATTTAAGCATATACATATCTTGCATAAGCATTCATATACTCGCATAAACATGCATAACTTGCATATCACATAAATCTTGCATTTAAACATATACATGACTTGCATAAGCATCCATATACTTGCATAAGCATGCATAACTTGCATATCACATTAAACTTGCATATACTTAACTTGCATAACTCACTTTGTTAAACATGCATAATTCCACTCATTAAATATGCATAAATCCACTTGTTAAACATGCATATATCAACTTGTTAAACATGCATAAATCAACTTATTAAGCATGCATAAACCAACTTATCAAATATGCATAAACATAGAACAACATAGAGTAACATATCATTATACATGATTCAAACTCACTAATCCGCATTTAAGACCATAAGTCTCATTACACCCAATCTACTTACTTTAACAATTGATGTTAAAGTGATAGAAACTCACCAAACCCAAAATTAACCAACTTATGAAGAGGAATTAGTTGCTAATTATGAAGATGGTGATGATTAGAGAATGATTTGAGAGGGATTAGCTTGCAACTTCCTTCTTAGATTAGTGGAGGCTCCCCTTAGGATTTAATTTGGCGGCATGAGGCCATCATTTCTATTTTTGGTAAGGATTAAGGGGGGGTTTAGGGTGTATTTATAGATTAGGTGAGTGTTTTAGGCCCTTAGATTAACCCTAGATTAGATTAGGACCCTTAGATTTCGGAAATCTCTAGAACCAGCCCTCCTAGCCAGCCTGAAACCCAACCTGGTGCACCCAGGTTCAATGGACGGCGCGCCCCTGTCGACAGGCAAGTCGACAGGCAAGTCGACACCCCTGTCGACAGGCCTGTCGACAGCCCTGTCGACATGGGTAGGGCGGGAATCTTCCCGCCTGACCCCGCCTGTTCCATCCCACAATCTGAAATTTTAAATTTTTAAATCTGTTTTAGTTTTGAATTTTCTGCAAACTTCTTTGGGCCATAACCGGGCCATACGGACTCCGATTCTCGAAAACTCGGACTCTATTTCGCGTATTTTTCCGAGACGAACGCAATAACGCAGCCCGTTACCCCCAATTCCCACATCTGAGATTATTTATCCTATAATTAGTGAATTTTAGTATTAACTAAAATTCGGGGTGTTACATCGACGAGTTCAACAAGATTGAAAGGTAGGCTTCGAATTTAAATGAGCCTATTTGAAGTTTGGGAGGAATTAAATTCGAACTATACTATTCGTTCAATTTAGAAGTGGAGGCGGAATTTAAAAAACGTTGATCACGTGAATAAAGAAACGAAGTTTTTGATTCGCTGAAGAGTATTTATAGGGTGTTGTTATAATATAATATTATTATTTGATACATAGGGCTGAATTAACTCATTAGAATACCTACATATAACCTCCAACAGAATGAAAATTGTAATCTTAAAATAAAATAATATTCCGGATACAATGGGACATGTTTCATCGAATTCCGAAGTCGTTTGTAAAAATTCCTTTATAATTTACACGTGAATAAACACATATTTAAATTACATACGATCACAAATAAATCCAATTCAGTTGAAATTTGAAATGCCATAATAATTAATAACTACGGATTTAATAAAATTAATTTCGTTGAATTCCGAAGTCGTTTGAAAATCGGTTATTCTATAATTCCAAATTAAATTGATAAAACGTTTAAATAAAAATCTGAGCGTTTATTATTCTCATGACCAAACAGTAAATCTAATTGATACAAAAATCGAAATCCTGTACTAAATAACTAATACGGTTCCAATGGCATAAGTTTCATTGCATTCCGAAACCGTTTCCCAGAACAGTATTTTATGCGCAAAACAACGCTATTTTGGACACCAAAATATCCAATGTCCAAAAATAACGAACTACCTACCTATCCTGACTCTAAATGTCAATACGAATCGAATGGAATTGGTTTCATAGTTTAATCGATCGTTATCTCAAGTTACGTATAAAAACCCTTTTAAATCGAATTAAATTTATTAAATTAATCGCTATAATTTATAAATAATTCCATAACGACTCTCTTAACAAAAATTGGGCATAATTCATAATTTATAATGTTAAATCTCTATATTTCTCTTTCATTAGTAAAATATAATCAAATAGATTCGGACGATTCTTGTTTCAAAGAATTCCGACATAAAATGGATTATGTATATTCAATTGAAGTTCAAATCGTAAATTATGAACTACCGCGATGTTACGAGCTTGATTTATTAAATATAAATTTAATGTTCAATCTTTGTAATATAAACGAATTATATATTATAAATTCATTTATAATCCCAACTCAATATTTAAAATAATAAAATAAATTAAATATCCGACTACCTAAAATACGGGACGTTACAACTTTCTTAAAATACTTACGAAAGGCTCTAATATTAGAGTCACACCAATTTTTTCAAAAGATAGGGTTTTAAGGAGCAAAATATTCCGATCCAACTAATCCTTAACAAATCAACCCTCGAGTTCGAGTACCCAAAGTAAACCCACTTTCCTTCCATCATCTGAGACGACTTATTATACTGATAGCTTGCGAAAAGCCTCTAACCCATCCATTGATTGTACCCATAGCTAGAGAAGATTCCAGTCAAAACCATGAAACTCAATTCTCACTTACACTATGTGCTTTATCCAGAAATGCTACGAATTTAGTATTTCCACAAATACAGATTCGGAAACTAATCTCACTATCTAAAAATAATCTTTCAAGCATTTACTGTTCGGAGCACAAAGAGAACTGAATCGATACTTCCTAGAGATGCACTAAGAATATCAATATGTCTGACCCTTCGGGTCGTAATAAGTCTAAAAAAATTAGTCAATCGCGTGACTTAACCCGTCCATACCCTTCTTGCAGTCAAAATAACCCCCAGAAATACTTAACAAATATTAGGCCCGTAATTTTTTCCTATAAGTCCATATGTCATATTAAAGCCTACGCCATATTTTAGGCTCGTAATTCACTTCCTCATTGTAAATCAATATGTCATATGAGGCCTAATCATGGCAACCTAATCCATACCTAGAAATGCCCCAGTTAACAATATTTTAGTTTTAACCCTGACTCACCACAGATAAACAGATAATTAAGCTAATTCCTATAGGGTTCAGAAACTACCACTGGGCCTAAGTGCAAAACAGTCATTAGTGCTATCATCACACCCTCTGGGATTTACATTATTTGTAAAGGACCGCTCTATTAAGCCTATAATACAGACGCTTTACAAGATTCAACTTATCATGGCTATGACCCCATGCAACCAACCCAACCGATACATCAAAGGAAAAGGGATAAAATATTCCTAAACAAAATAGGAAAGCAAGAACTAAAGATAGGTAACATTCTTTCTTCCACCAATCCTTTCCTTTAACCATTTCTCTCTTAATGTACAATTTATTACCGCTTATATGTTCCCTATAATCTTTTTGTCATTAGCATACTCATGTTGACCTTTTACTTGCCATCCTTAATTTCACCTTTTTGGAAATTCCCTAATTAATTGGTTACCGAAAATGTTAAAAAAAACTCCATTTCCATAATATAAGACAATCTATTTGATAGAAATCCGTAATTGCAAGATATTTCTTTTTAATTATTTTAAGTTGGGGAATAGTGTGTAATATGGTAAAACCCCTACTTCGCACTAATCCATTCATTCTTACAATAATGTTTTCTGTGTTAATTTCAAACCCAACTATGGAAGTACATCCCTTTTTTTAATCAATCAATGTAGGTAGGTAATCCTTATCTTCCAAACTATCCTTTTATATCCATAATTAACCCTTTTTAATATCTGTCTAGCAACAAGTTCCTTTTTTAACATCAACTCTTCCCAACTACTAAGTTAAACGAGTTTGTCCATTATTCAAAATTTCAACCTATAAAGGAAATCTTAGATATAGTGCCTTATAACTCAACTAAAAAGATAAAGAATTAGAAAGAGTGAAAGGAAGGTTGTAACTGGTTATAGGGGATATTTTATTTTCAAAATTAACTTTTGATTTTTGAAAAATGCATTTTCTTTTAAAGCGAAACTTTAGTGGTCTTGATAACCTTAGGCTCTTATACTAAATGTAACACCCCGTATTTCTTAGTGTTACCCATATGAGCATTTCATTAAGAAAGTATGGAGCAATGTAGGTATAATGACATAAAACATCACAGTGACTAAGATTTTACAAGACAAAATAATAAATTTATAGCGGAAGAATAAATTTTCATTTTATAAAGTACAAAACCATCTTTGTTTCCTTTAACCAAATAGTTACAAAATGCCATCTCTCAAAATCTCAGTTAAAAACAACATCAGAGTAAACAATATTATCCCCCAAATATAGTGAAAAAGATATAACCTAAACTTTGAAAGAGAACCAGAAGTATTCCAACTTGCAGAGATCCATCATAACAAAGCTAACAAAGAAATATGAACTATATACTTTTTCCCTGTAAGCCTAGGTGAAAGAAAGAGAGATGAAGAAAGGGAAAAAGGTTAGACATAAAGCCTGGTGAGCTGCTGTGATTACCGGCTCAACTTACTAAGTTAAGCAGATAAATAGTGGTTCTAGTGTCATAAAAGGTAAGGTGTCTATACATATTTAAAGGTGAACAATAGCTGATATGAACTGATAATAAGAACTGACAATTCTTATATGAAGACAATGATGATAACAACAACAATAATAATCAGATCAGGCAGATTGACTGTTTTGGACTTCTACAGATTCAGATAGAAACAAGTAATTAGGAGGGATTTTTCCTAATGATACCCATCGATTGGCTCCCTACTACGCAATTATCGTATACCAGCCACGACAGTAGGGGATATCAGTCCCTAACCCGTCAACTTATAAGACAAAGACCTATTCGCTAGTGTTACAACGTCTTAGTTTCCTCCATTGGACCAACGCACGCTCATGACTTCGCTGAAAACGCGCCCATAACCACCTTACCCACCTTCCACCTTTGAACCTCTTACAATCCAGATCAGTAAAGCGTGCCCTGACCCTACCTAGCGTGAGGCCCCTCTATAATAGCAATAGGGATACTGATTGATATGGGTTCCACATAACAAGATTGACACAAGCCACCCCTAGGCTTGTGCCACCAGGTAACTAGGATTTTTAGAGTCCCAAATCCAAATATAAACAACAAGATGTAGGACCTTTTAGCTTATTAATTAGCAGGTTCAACTTAGCAGGTTTAAGATCATTAATAAGCATGGTTGTAAAATGACATTTCCTATAAATGTTAGTCTGTGTACAACTCTTCCTCCAATAAAACAAGCACCTGCTCATATGTATATAGATTACAGTAACTCGTTTGATTTAATTACATCCGATCCTCATATGTTCTCATGACATATTTACTTAATATTAAATTAAGTATAATTCACATGTCCTCCATTTGCATGTTAATTTTCAATTAAATATCATTTATTTCAATTAACATGTTTTCTCACACTGATTTCTTAATTTTCATATTTAGTATAACTCATTCTGATTAACACATTTTCCCAATAAGATTACTTAATGTCATATTAAGTACAATTAACGTGTTTTCTGTACTAACATTAAATAAACATACTTTCTAAGTTAACGTTGAACGAACGTGTTTTCCCATTTTAATGTCAAATGAAAATTTATATGTTTTCGGATATCTATGCTAAATTGTCATGTTTACAAATCAGTGTCAATTAAAATGTGATTGCAATATCAGTGTCATGTTTATCCTATTAAATTAACATTAATTTGACTTTTCCCATCTCAACATCAAATGAACATAAATGTCTAACATTAAATGAACATAAATGACTTATTGACATATTTTTCTCTAAATTAACATGAAATGAAAATAAATTTCTAATGGACATGTTTTTCCCAAATTAACATGAAACGAATATAGGTAACTATTTTCCTTATTTAAATTGAACATAAATGACAAATTGCATGTTTTCTCCAATTAATATAATCTTCCTAATTAATGTCAATTAGCATGAATGCCTAATCACCATGTTTCTCGAATCAACATATCCTCCTTAATGTTAATTAGCAAGAATTACCATGTTTCTCAAATTAATATACTCTCTTTGATGTCAATTACCAGAAATGACAAATTATAATGTTTTTAACATATTCCCCTTAGTGTTAATTGACATGAATGACAAATTATTATATTTAATATGCCTACAAATGAATGTCAAATGCATGTTCACCAAGTTAATGCCATATTAATATGTCTACAGATTAATGTCAAATACATGTTTAAAAATGACATTTCTTCTTAATATAAAATTAAGTTCAAACTATTCATGTTTACATATTCTTCCTTAATCCCAAATTACAGTACAAATTCTAATATGCCCAATTTCCCTTTTTAACGTTATACAATACTTTTCCAATTCTATTCAATTCAAACGGTAAAGGCACAACAATACTGTAAATAAAATAAACGGAAAGTGGATAAGGAAGAGAGATATACGTAGAAACGGATAATAATAGAAAACGAATAGGTAATTGACAGTAATTAAAATAACATATAAGAATAAACTTATAAACACCGATATTTTTTAGATCCGTTACATATTTTCTATCAAAATTCTTTTTATTTAAATTACTACAACAACTATTGTATATTTTTGACTTTAACTTAGAAGAAATCTAAATATCATAGTAATACTCACAATACTTGTTGTAGGTCCAGAAAAATCGCTAAAATAGTTGTTGTAGAAAAAAAAATTATCCCTTTAATCTAAGCTCTAGCAGCAGCTCGACCTTTTCTTAATTTTTTTATTTAGAAATAACTTGGAGGAGGAAGAAGATGAAGAATGTTTGTGTGCAAAAAAAATGGTGAGGCTGCTAGCCGATTTATGGATTAGTTAGGATAAATATAAACCATATGATATTAGGTTATCAATTCAAACCGTACACCTCAAGCTGAGTCAGCATATGTATATAACACATAAAACAGTCTAGATACAGGTGCAGGAATCTGCCATGCATGCAGGTGGGTCGACACACCTACTACCTGGGTCGACTCGCCTTAGACCTGAGTTGAGCCTCGTGTTGACCTAGTTATATAGGTTGGGTCGCCCACTAACCGTTGCTTCTGCGTTCAGTTTTTTTAAATATATTATACACTATTTTAGTTCAATCTTCTTTAGTTCATAACTTCTTCATATTTAATCCGATTTATGTAAACTAAAAGTTTATCTAAACTAGAATTTCGTGAAGGACACAACTGTGATATCCATTTTATTTAATTCTCAATATTTTTCTGATTAAAATTTATTTTATTAGTTTATTCTTCAATTAATTAATCCATTAATTAATTATTGTTTGTTAAAAAAATTAGTTTTTACATTACTCATATACAAATTTGGATAGCATGAACTATACCATCCAGGCAAAGGGGTTCGACAGAATATTCAAAACCATGACTTGTTGCATCTTGTTTCTACGCTCTAAGCAGTTGAAATAAGGATGCTTGTCTAGGCCTTGTTTTATTTTTATAATAATTTTATATCAGCGCATTTCAAAAATGCACAAGCATAAATCTAGAAAAGAAAGTATTTACACGGTTTTGGAATAAATAAATATAAATTTAAAATTTAGATTTGCGCATTCCAAAAGTGCAAAAATACAAACTGGAAAGATTGTTTGCATTTGCAACACTTTGGAAATACGTAAGTACAAATTTAAAATTTTACTTGTACATTTTAAAAATGAGCAAATACAAACATATAGGAAGATGGGCTTTTGGGCCGAAAGCGGGTTTTATTTTGATTCATTTGTAATTGTTTTAACGTATAATTTTCGTATGTACTATTAATATGTGGAACCTATATGTTCTATTTTCCCTTGCAAGGTACCCAGTAGGGGGGTTGTAAGGTTTTTGACGAGGCATATAGCGAAAGCATATGATTGGTAATTAATAAAGCGTACCAATTTTCAAAGCAATCCTTTAGCATCCTTATTCTACCATGAACTACACTAATTCAAATCCAACAAGATTTTGTAGATGTTCATTCTATCTATCTATATATATATATATATATATATATATATATATATATATATATATATTAATTCCGACATTCATAATATTTTCAAAACCTAGCTCAAATTTTCATCATTCATTCGAACCGTTAAATTTAAATATCAAATATATTATTCTATGAATGTCGGAATGAAATCAAATTTTTGATAGAGATAATATATATGTGAATTGAACAGCTAATTTTTTTTGTTGAATTTGAATTAATGCAACTCATGATAAGGTGGGGGCGCTAAAGGTGCTGCAAAACAGGGGTACAAAATATAGACACACACACGCATACACGTGCGCACATATAAAACTTGCATATTTATGGACTAATAGGGACCCATTATTATAATAGATTTCCAATGAGACATGTTTCTGAGATGGGCCTTTTTTTGCGTAATTTAGGAAATTTGTCCTTTTATTCCATGTAAATATTGGAGGTGGAATGATCGTTTTCATACATATGCTTCATATCTAAAGTCGAAAGTTAATAACATAATTAAAGATTGAATCAGGATTGTATAGCATGACAGTTTCTTTGTACCATTTAGTCCAACAAAAATTAAAAAGAAAAATTAGTTTTATAACATTAGCGTTAATCTGCTGATCCAGTCTTCAAAACGATGCTTTGTGCAACATGTAAATCGGGCCTGAGTTTATATATGGGCTGCATTTAATTGTATTCATTTTGAAGTAGCAAAAGTAGCAAAATAAACAAAGAGTCTTCGAATTTTCATTTATTTTGAGGATCATGTATTTCAAAGAGAAACAAAATTATACTTTGAAAAGTTAAAGAGTTCAACTGAATAAATTGTAGAAATACATGGTAAATACATATTTAGCTACAATATTGTAGATCATATATTCAACAACTAATATTGATAGATTTCTGTTTCTGTAATAATGATATGCAGTTCAAAGTTATTTCAGAATGATTCAAATTCAATATTTTAAAAATAACACAGCGCGTTAAACTAGAATTTATAAATTACTAAAATATGTACAAAATTTCAGTTTATGATTTAATATTTTACTACTCAACTATTCATGGGATACTGAATTAAAATTTAAAAATAGTGTGTCTTGTATTTTAAAATCCAGCTTTTCATGAAATATTTAACTATATATAATCGGTAGATTTAGGATATTAAATCTAGTAAAATAATAATGCACCAAATACATAGTTTGAGGTGACTTTATAACCATGTATTCTTAAAATAAAATAAGATTATACCCATATTCTTAAGAAAAACTAACGTCTTCTTGAAATAGTTTTGAAAACCTAGTTGTAATTTTGACCAAGATACAGAGACAAAAGGTGCTGCAACAGTGGTTAAAATATACTGATATTCTGTTCAGTACACATACTGTTAGCAAGTTACCCTAGAACATGTACATAAAGCAGGGAAAAAAAAAAGCAAGTAAAAATGTACAACAGTGCTTTTGATGATACTGCTGCTGGCTGGGTCAACTAATGATTGCAAAGCAACCACGCATGAACCAAAGATGCTGCACTTTTGCATAGCCCATGCTCTGCAATCTGCTGCTCCTGTGTTTTATGCCTTTTCTCCCATGAGTCAGAAATAAAAAGGTGAAAACATATATATATGTCATGTAGGGGAGGGCGGTGAAAGGGACAAAAGGAGCTGGAGAATTAAGAAAAAGGCGTGGGTTTTATTGCCCATCACTTTGGGGGACACACGTGCAGCCCAATCTTGATGTGTCACCGACTGTTGTCTCCCCCCTATCTTCATGTGTCCTTAATCATGGCTCAGCTACTTGTACCTAAACACTCTCTTTTATGCCTTCTTGTACAATAAACGGGATGAAGTTTTCTGCGTAGATATAGTTAGTAAAAGGATTTGTAAAATAATAGCCCTTATATATACTGTAGATTGCTAATTTTCACCTGTAGATTGTTGGCGATTGAGCTCGTTGTGTATGCATGTATTCCTTTATATATGTTGTAGAGTTGGCTGAGTGGAACTGAATAAGTATGGTCGTTCAAAACCGATTGTAAAGAGCTAAAAAATGTCATGTCCATTGGAAAAAAAAAATATTTTGTAAAGAGTTGTTTTCTTTTAAAGAAAAGAGTCGTCTGAACTAAAATACCATGAATATGTATGCTTTGTGATTTCATGAACTTTTATTCAATAATATAATTGTAATAAGTAGCTTGGGTATGGTGTTAAATATGCAATGGTTGAGCCTCATTCTCTTAGTGGTGCGCTATATCGATTCCCCGGTGTAGTGATAAGTAAGTAAGGGTCTGCGCATCTTTCTCGACGGGTGTGAGGGGACAGAAAGCTAGTCGACAATTGTAGGGTCTGGTTAGGTAGTTGGAATGTAGGATCCTTAACAGGAAAGTTAAGAGAGATAATTGATACTATAATTAGGAGACACGTAAACATCTTGTGCGTTCAAGAGATTAAATGGATAGGTCAAAGGCGAAGGAGGTGGAGAACACTGGCTTCAAATTGTGGTACACGAGAGAAGTACGTAACAAGAACGGGTAGGCATATTGATTGAAAAGAACCTTAAGAACGAAGTGGTCAGAAGGCGACAAGATCATCCTAGTAGTTGGTGACGCAGTTCTGAATGTCATTTGTGCATATGCCCCACAGGTAGGTCTAAGTGAAGAAGCCAAGAGAAAGTTCTGGGAAGACTTGGATGTCATGGTTAGATCACTACAAGAAAAACCGAGAATAGCGACAGATTTTTAACAACGGAAAATTCCGTCGCTAATTAGCAACGGATTTTCATGGGCTTTATAAGAGAAAATATTTTGGATTTTATATGTCACGTTATTATAAATTATTACAGTCGAATACTAATTCTGTCGCTAAATCAATGGAAATTGCAGCACTTTACCATCATAAAATATTTAACGCTAAATTCCGTTGCTAATAGAGTCAGATTACCGTCGACATAATTTTGAAGTTATTTTTCCTGCAGTTTTCCAAGAGATTTGAAACGAAAATTTATATTTCTAAAATGTTTTAAATTTGTGTTATTACTTAGTAATTAATTAGTAAATTTAAATTTTAAATAATTAATGTTAATAATACATTAGTAATTAATAATAAATAATAACTATTAGACGTAAATAAAATTCAATAGTTAATGTTGATTAATTATTAAATACTATATAATATAAATAAGAGGTAATGGTAATTAATAAAATACTTTGTTTTTCGATGTTTATTAAATTTGTTTTGATAATCAATGATTATTTAATAGTCTTAATACAATTAATTAAATTAATATCAAGAAATTATTAATACATATTTGCTTTTAATAAATCAACAAAATATATTTTATATTTATTTTTCATATTTTACATTTGTGTTTTTACTTAGTAATTAATAAATAAATTTAACATAAATTCCAGAATTCACAATTATGACTAAAATTAATAATTAATTGTAAATAAGTAATAATTAGTAGCTAATTTTCTCTTGTTAGTTCCAATTCTTTATTTATTACATGCTAATTATAATTGTTAATTATATTTTATTATTTTTGAAATCCTAAAATTTGTTAAATTAAAATTTGAAAATTTACAAACCAAAATTTGAAACTTTCATAAAACCAAAAAAATAAAACTTTAGATAAATTTAAACTAAATATAATCTTCAAATTTAAGAAAAGTCATAAATTTATAAATAGTAATTTATAAATAATAATTATAAATGTCAACTTATATAGACATTATTTGAAGTTTATAATAATTAATTACTATTGATAAATAATTTATAATTAGTAATTATTATCTATAATCAATATTTCTTTATATTTAATAAATTTTATAAAATATTTAAAATTTACAAAATAAAAAATGACTCGTTATTATTGTACTAGTTGATAATTAATAATTACTATTAATAACCAATAATGTATATAACAACCAACATTTAATGATTTATATTCAATTACAATTAACAAATAATTAGTAATAGCCAATAAATAATAGTTATGAAATTAGAAGTGGGCTAGTAAATTATAGTTAACAAACTATAACTTAATAATAGTTTAGAACTAGAAATAAATAATATGTTATATGTAATACTTTATTACTATTGATTATTAAATTTTTGTTAATATCTATTACATTTTTATTTTGTGTGTACAAGCACTCTTTCAATATATAGTAGCAGAATTTTGGCTTTTAATTGACGTTTTTTTCACCAAATTGAAAACAAGGTTCAATTTCAAAATTTACCGCCAAAAGTAAAAGTTTGGCCGCTTCCTTCACGAAATTTTGGCTCCATCTTCATTCATTTCCCTCTATGAACAAACCATTATTATTTTTATTAGCCTACGGGTCCGCTCATTCCTATTCCCCAATTCCTTCATTCCATCGAATTAAAAAAAGCAACAACAGCTTTGTCTCCATCGAATTCCTCACGTTCCCCAATTCCAAGCTCCACCGAACCCTGCCTCTACTAACCTGCCCCTCACCTTCCCATCCGATCCCAAGCCGCCTCTCCTCGTCAATATGCCACGCCTCCACCAGCGTGAACCAATACTCTCTAAAACCAAAACGAAATCACTATGACGATAGCACGACGAGCTGTGATTTCATCATGGAACTGCATCCTCCAGGGCACAGCTTCACAAACATCTTTGGTCTTCCAATCCTCTTCCATCTTCGGTCGCTGATTAATCGTGTGCTGCAAAGGTAATTAATTTTTTGTTGTACTGAATTCTTTTTCTTTGTTTCCCATTTTCCATCGCATTTGTTGCATATACAGAGGCTTTTGCAATAGCTAATTTATGGTTATATATAATAGGTACCCAAATTTTAATGTTTATGCTGCTCGATATAATTTTTCAAAATTTCTGATCATCTTACACCCTTGAGTTTTAGTGTTCACTATTCTCAAGACTTTGAAACAATTTTCCTTGAAGCAGATAGTGATTTATGGACAATCCGTGTTTGTTGTGATTAAAAAAATAATTTTTTTAATGTTATTTGCCAGATCAAAGAGTGCTAATTGTGATGGCAGTAGTAAGTCCTTGTCAAATAGTCAATTTGTTGGGTTTGATGATGCCAGCAGCAGTAGATCTGATGGTACTGATAGTTTGAGATTGATTACGCAACAGTAATAGATAGGTGTATTGACAAAAATTAAAAGCTTTATGGTTTGATACATGCTGTATAATCATTTTAAAATTTATAGGCACATCCTAACACAAGCAAGAAGGAAAAGAAATCACTTATCGGGCTGCTCGAGCCATGAAAGCTGACTGCGGACGCAGCGCTGCATGCCATCCATAACGACCGGTTGCCGGTCAGAGCGATCATTCGAATAAACTTCTCCGAGCAGTCGAAACTGAACAGAGTAGCCGAATTCAACAACACGTCCTTCAATGCAGCTAGAAGCGCCGTGGCGATGTCCTTCTAAGCGCGAGGTTCTAGCGCAGCAGCACGAGGTTCGTAGACTCAGAGATGATGCTACACAGCTATAGAATCAGTGTAGGGCTCTGCAAGCTCAGGTCGAAAGGTCGGGGACGTTGGAGAAGAAGAGGAGCGGGTTCTTTAGATGGGGCAACCTTTTGTTTAGGAATGGCGACGGTGGAGATAGGTGAAGCAATGAGTATGATGCTGGGGTTGAAAGGATAACGACGATGGAAGGAAGGAAAGGAAGGATGACCCATAAAGGAACCCACAAATGGAGAAATTCTGTCTTAATGATATTCTTTAGACTTTGTTTTCTGGCTAAAGCTTTTATGTTGAGATAAATAAAATGCAATAATGTATGATATCGTTGATTGTTTGTGATTTAGCAAAGTTTTTAAATCTACTCTCATTTGATTCACTCAGCAGTTTAGCAGTGTATGGCAATTTTTGATCCAAGTCCAACACTTCTGTTTTCGCACAGTAATATGACATCCCAGTTGACACGAGGAGTATAATATATATATATATATATATATATATATATATATATATATATATATAGGCAGATCAGAAGAGGAATAACAGCGTATTACCAACAAAAAAGGGAGGTTAAGTTCACCTTAATTTAATTTTTGTCGCTAATTCCTCGGTAATTAGTAAGGATTTACCAATGTCTTTTTATAAATAATATTTTATTATAAATCAATTATCCGTCGGTAAATAGTCGGTATTTAAATTAAAATAAAATTAATAAATAAAATTTTATTTTTATTATAAAATTAGTAAAATGACGGAAAACTCATGCTAAATTCCATCGCAAAATCTGACATAGATACCATCATGGTTTTTACCGACCAAACCGTAACATAGGAAATCCGTCGCTAATGCCTGTTTAGCGACGGATTAGAAGCGGATTCTACCGCTGATATTTGTTGTTTTTCTTATAGTGGATATATGCTTAATAGTGAGAAACTTTTTATAGGAGGAGACTTCGATGGCCATGTTGGCTCATCTAGCGGGGGATTTGAAAGAGTGCATGGTAGTTTTGGTTTTGGCAGTAGTAACCAAGAGGGTGAAGATGTAATGAATTCCGCTTTTTCTTATGATCTCATGATTGTTAATATCCTCTTTAAAAAGAGATAATCACATCTGATCATCTTTTGTAGTGGTCAACATTCTAGTCATATTGACTTTGTCCTAACTAGAAATGATAGTAAACGAGGTTATGTTGATTGCAATGTTATATCTGGAGAACTTGTCGTCTCACAACATCATCTCTTGGTATGCGTATTTTGTCTTCGGGTGGTGAAGGATGAAAGAGCGAAGATTAGTAGGAAGAAATAGTGGAAACTCAAAGGAGACACCTCACGGGTGTTTAAAGATAGAGTGATGGGATAAGAGGCTTGGAACGTGGAAGGAGAAGCAAATGTCATATGGAATGCGATGGCAACTTGCATTCGGAAAGTGACTATTAAGGCGTTTGGGATGACAAGACGAAATAAGCGAGAACCTAAGGATTCATGGTGGTGGAACAACGATGTGCAAAAGGCTATAAAGGAGAAAAAAGAACGCTACAAATGCATGCACCATCATAGGAGCGAAGAGAACATGCACAAGTACAAAGTGGAAAAAAAGACTGCAAAGTGAGCGGTGAGTGAAGCAAAGGGTCGAGGGTATGAAGATTTGTATCAAAGGCAAAGTGTTAAACGATGTTTTGGTACGGTTCTCAAAAGTACACAGGACATGCTCAGCTCAGCCCATCGCATGGAGGCAGGATCAGGAAGATTGTCAGAAGTAAGGGAAACGGGTTGAAGAGGGATCGCGCCATTGGAAGACCTCGCAACTCGAACCGCGAACCACCAAGGCACGTGTGCCTGAGGCCTTCGCACCCCCATAACGCGACCTTCGCACCCCCAGGGCGCGAATTTCGCATCCCTAAGGGGTGTGAAATTCACACTCAGCAGGGAGTGAAATCCGCACCTAGCCGGGTGCGAAATTCGCACCCAGCAGGGTGTGGAATTCGCACCCCGCCTGATGCGAAATTTACATCCAGCTGGGTGCGAAATTCACACCCGGGGTGGAGGGGTTGCGAATTTCTGGGCGTGGGGGTCCATTTTCACCTACCCCTACCTACTCCCACCTACTCCTACCCGATCCTTGTCCTATAAATACCCCATGGCCACGTACTTCAAGGGGGAGGGGATTTGCTGACCTTGAGACTTAATAAGAGCTCCATTAATAGTATCTCCTCTTTAAGGAATAAGAAGGGAAAAAGTTTCTTTTTCCTATATTCCTTAATATATTCCAATTATGACATCATATATGATAATAATGACATGACCTAGCCTACAAGCAAATGTAATGAGGTGTCATGTGATGGGCTCAACCTTGTAATCTTTTGTGATCAATAATATTCTAACAATGCTTCAAAATGGACGTAGACCCCTCACGAGGCCGAACCACTATAAATCTCTCGTGTCATTTACCTTTTTCATCCCTTGTCTATACGACCTAATTAACTATTGCTAGTAATTGGAATCTTTCGTGTTTACGACATTTTTTGCTGTCAACATTTGGTGCCTTCACTGAGAACTGAACTCAAGATTTGCGTCTTTCTCCCACATTATCATCTCGACTTCGACGAGCTTAAGGTTCCTTGCTCAACTTGCTGTCGAGTCCGCTTACGATGGTGAAGAAGTTAAAGAACACAATGGTCAGCTCTTCAACCGTAGCCGAGGCCGGTACATCCCAACAACCTCAACCGGCAAATATCCCGGCCACTAATGAAACCATCCCTCCTATTATGGACCTCAAAGCGCCCGTCACGCAAGCTCAAATTCGCGCACTTAATGAAAATTAAGATAATACTGCGGTCGAGCTCAACCAGGCATTTAGTAACAACACCGACCTTATGCGGTAACTTCCAGAAAGCCAACGCATCGTCGCTCAACTTCAACTAACTCGGAACAACACTCGACCCCGACCAACTATACTAGAAACTTCCCCTTTTGAGTCAAGGGGCCCTCATAAAAGGAGGTGGCTTAGCCTCATCAACAACATCGTCGCTCGCACCCATGCTCTCGGCAAGGGCCATGATAATGTTAATGGCAACGGCGACTGAACTACTGTCACATATAGCGAGGGGCACAGTACTGAGACAACTCTCGCTTCATCATCAATGACGAACCAGATCCTACAAACCAACCTCTTCCTCGACACAACCCGATGCTCGCTAATCAGGATAATGCGCCCCGCTATTCCAACGGCCCACACCCCTCCAGAACAGGATCTGCATCACCCCGCTCCACCTCACTGTCCACACCAAGACCCAGTCATAGATGTCGAGGACATGGAGAAAGACGATCCGGACATTCATCATAGAAGACGCCCTCGCAACAGGACTTCGGAAACTCGCCAAAACCCATGGGTGCCAATGGTGGACCCCCATCCAACATTCCTTCCCGACATGGTCCGAAGAATTATGATGTAAATGCGAGGAAATGTGCACGATTCATGGGAAGCGCACATTAGGCGTAATCCCTTCACAAGAAGGGTAAACGAAGCAGAATGGCCGCGACACTTTAGCATGCCGCAAATGCCACTCTACGACGACACCACTGACCCTGTGTCTTCCTCAATCAGTATGAATGGCAAATGGACTCGAGTCGGGGAAACGATCCGGTCAAATGCAATTTTTCCCCGGTCTTCTTGTCAAGAACTGCCTTGCTATTGTTCTCTCTCCTCCCACTTGATTCCATTAACAACTTCGGCCAGTTACCAACGCAGTTGGTCAAGCAATTCAGAATGCACATACCAACTCTGAAGAATGCCCTCACCCTTTCCAACTTATACCAAAGGCCCGCTGATTCACTCAAAAGCTACCTCTCTAGGTTCAACATCGCCCTCGCTGAGGTTGAGGATCCGGACCCTCGCACCATACTCTTCCAGTTGGCCAAAGGTGTCCTCCCTGCTTCTGAATTCGGGGTATGGATCGATCGGGAGCAGCCAAAAAGCCTCGACGCCTTCTATGAGAAGGCATATCAGTACTTGTGCCAAGAAAAGGCGAGATGCAGTCGGCTTTCAGCCACTAGTTGCCCCTACGACTCTAGGGCAGACGTTGCAAATAACAACATCTGAAGAAAACAAGTAGGAGAGCCCTTTGATCAAAACAAGGGGGAAGGCCCCAGCAGGAAAAGACCAAACAATGGTAGGTAAGGTGGTCGGAACAACGATCAAGCCTCGATCGAGCCAAGAAAGCCCGGGTCTTACCAAGCCTTCAAGACATACACCCCGCTAAATGAGGACCTAGAAACAATTTACTTGGAGACATGCAATACTTTACCATATAAGAAGCCGCGCACTGGGGAATCAACCGACCTTGAGAAGAATATTGGGAGGTACTGCCGCTACCATGACGTGTACGGCCACAATACCAATGAGTATCGCAAGCTCAGGGATGCAATTTAGAAGCTCATTCGTTAGAAGCGACTTGAGTAATACATCCAAGAACCTTTCCCTCTCGAAGAAAATTCAAAGCCTCAGGCGCCAACACCTCATGTAGCCTCCAAGGAAGCTCCAGGTCCTTCTAACCCCAAGGCGTGGGATCGTAATCAACACCATATGTGGCGGACCTTATCCCACATATGACAGCTTTCGAAAAATGCAAGAGTACGTTAGTTCAATAAAGCATGCCACTTATGAAACTTGCTCCACGCTTAACGAATCCGTCCCAGCTAAGCTCCAAAAGACCATGCGAGATGACGTTGTTTTTCGAGAAAGAGATTCTGCTAGTGTGGAAATCCCAACCACCGATCCGCTAGTTATCACAGCTCAGATCGGTGCCACTTCCGTTCAGAAGGTGTTAATTAATTCCGGAAGCTCGGTCAACATCATTTTCAAAGCTGCTTACGACCAAATGAAGTTGGAAACAAATGACTTGAAGCCGTGCCGCACCTCCATCCATGGGTTCAATGGGGCTTCTAGTTCCCTAGTGGGAATAATCGATGTACCTGTGGAGCTAGGCGAGGGGGACCGAAGCCGGGTCTGAATCCTCACTTTCGTGGTTATAGACATCGAATCCCCCTACAACGCCTTCCTTGGGCACCCTTTTCTCACAGAGTTCTGGGTCTGCATTTCGCCATGGTCCATCCTAATGAAATTCCCAACGGAAAATGGGATCGGAACAGTCAGAGGTGACCAAGTGAGCGCTGGAGAGTGTTATGCAATAGAATGGAAGAATGCATGCAATAGGGACAAGGAAAAATAGTACCCACGCCTTCTTGCGCCAAGATAATTCCAGCATAGCAATTAGTGACGTTTGAGACATGGCTCAGGCGCCACTGCCGTCTTTCCGAGGACCTCGACCCTCGGAAGGACGAAGAGCCCGAGTGCGAGAGGGATACCCCGGTCGAATCTACAATAGATATTCCCGTTAACTACGATGATCCGTCTAGGGTGCTAAAGATAGGATCGCAACTTCATCTAGTAATCAAAAAGGATCTTGTGGATTTCTTGAAGAAAAACCTAGATGTGTTCGCATGGACTCATTCCGATATGAAAGGCATCGACCCTGCGATCGCCTGCCATTGTCTAAGTATCGATCCTACAACAATTCCAGTCAAGCAGAAGTGCCGCTTCTTAGGACCAGAGAGTTCCAAGGCACTGGAGAAAGAGGTAGACCATTTACTCAACAATAATTTCATTCGCAAAGCCGATTACCCCGAGTGGGTCTCTAACCAGGTTCTGGTCAAGAAAGCCAACGGTAAATGGTGGACGTGTGTCGACTTCTCCAACTTGAACAAGGCATGTCCCAAGTACAATTACCCACTCCCAAAGATCGACCAACTAGTTGATTTAACCACCGGATACCAGCTGCTATCTTTCATGGACGCCTACTCAGGCTACAACCAAATTCCGATGAATCTTCGCGACCAAGATCACACCTCCTTTATAAAAGACCTCGGACTCTACTGCTATCGCGTCATGCCCATCGGCTTCAAGAATGTCGGCGCTACTTATCAGCGGATGGTTAATCGACTATTTAAAAACCAAATCGGAAAGTCCATGGAGGTGTACGTGGACGACACGTTGGTTGAATCTAAAGTATCAAGCGGTCACGTCCACGACCTCTCTGAAATGTTTGATATCCTCCACCGGTACGACATGAAACTCAACCACTTGAAGTGCTCCTTCGGAGTCGCTTCAGGAAAATTCTTGGATTTCATCGTTAGCTCCCGGGGGATCGAAGCCAATCCAGGAAAAATATAAGCCATTCGGGACATCCAAATCCCCTAGAACATAAAGGATGTCCAAAGTTTGAATGGAAAGGTCGTCGCTCTAACCCGATTTGTAACAACCCGGAATTTTGGGGCCAATTTTAAAAAATGTATTTTAATTTATTTTTAAGAAAATAGTGCAGAATTCAAAGCACTGGGGGAAATCAAATTATCATGTTGTGTTTGTTAGATTTGTTATAAAAAAAGAAGAAAACCTGTTTTACATTAAAAATTCGCTTTTTAAAGTAGTAGAAGAAAACTAGATAATATTCATGTTTTAAAATGCAAAACATGTTATACATTAAAATCTCACTTTTTAATGTGTTAATAGGGTGTAGAACTAGAAATAGTTTTCATTGGGCTTGAATTGGAATAGATGGCTTAGCGGGCCTTTCTAGTGAATTAGGGACCAAAATACTATAAAAGGGGGGGGGGGGTTAAACCTAATTGTTTTCATTCAAGAAAAAAAGAGCTGCCTCTCTTTTCTTCCTCTCCAAGCCATAGCCGCCATTCCTTTCTTCCTTCCTCCATCAATTCTCTTCCTTCCTCCATCAGTTCTCTTCCTTCCTCCATCAATATAGAACCCGACAAACTTGATGATATTGGAACAGCGTGACACAACACAACATGCTAGATTTGTTGTGAACAAATTCTGACTTTCTTTGACTCTTGTTCTGATCAAGAACCAAGGTGAGATATTCTGAATTTAATTAAATTTAATTTTAATTATTTTCTCGAATGAAAAATCTGTATACATGTATGTGTGTAATAATTTAGTTCTGCGACTACGATAAATTTTTGCTTCTTTATTCAGCTTCATGCGCTGCTATTTATTTCATCATTTTCAGATCCACTTAAGATCTGAGATTCGCGCTGCTATTATTTTATGTTATTATTTCAAATATATATTTTTAGATCTGTGTACGCGTAATAATTTGTATTTCATGTTATTATTTCAGATCTGTACACGCGATGTTATTTTATTGCGATACAATATAAAGATCTCGCCTTTAAGATTTATGTTCTTAAATTTATGCGCGCAATGTAATCTTCTCTTTTATTTGAGATTTTTCATATTCATGTGCTATGCGATTAAAGAAATGTCATTTTTATCAAAACATGTATGTTGAGTTGATTTTTTTGAATTTAAAGATTCAATTTTTTATTTTGCGTGAATATTGGAAATAGGATTTACAATAGGAATTTTCAATTTTTTTTAATTGAGATTTGAATTACCATGACAATAAATAGAAAAGAATATTTATGTTGATTTCATGTTTGTAAAATTAAGAACATATTTATGTTGATTTTATGTTTGTAAAAGAAAAAGAAAAACATATTATGTTTGTAATAAAATGAACATTTTTGTGGATTAAATAAAAGAACACATCTTTTGTAAATTTATGTTTTGAAATAAAAAAACTTATCTTTTACAATTTCATGTTATTCATAAAAAGATCATATCTCTTGTAATTTCATATTTGAATAAAAGAACATATCTTTTGTTGATTTCATGTTATGAAAAAAAAAATCTTTTTAAAAATAATATGTTGATAATAATAAGGAACATATTTTGTTGATTTCTTGTTTGTCATAAAAAGATTACCTTTTGATGAATTCATGTTAGTAATAAAAAGATTACCTTTTTACTAACATTAATACCATGAGAGTTACATTTTTTTTTCGTAATAAAATGAAAAAAAAACTGACGTTGCATTGTTAGATCAAAATTTTAATGTGATTAGGTCGACATTAGAAAGATTAGAATTTGAAGGTACAATTATTAATATTAACATGAATATGGATTGTATTTGGTTGTATTGAAATTTATAAAAAAATAAGAAAATGAACATTTATAATGTTGTTCTGTCAAAAATAAAAGAATGAACATTTTTAAATGTTGTTTGACAAATAGAAAGAACGAACATATTTTAGCATCATGTTATAACATAAAAAAAGTGAACATATTTTTTTTTAATGTCAAGTTTGGTCAAATAAAAGATTATCATTTCATTGTCATGATTAAAGAATATCTCTTATTTTCATATTGTATTAAATAAAAGATCATTTTAATGTTAATTTCATATTGTGTAAAAATAACACATTTTTACATTGTTTTCATGTAACATAATAGCATGACATTTTTGATTGCAGCAAAAGGAAGGAATACAAAGACATGAAATTTATACCGCATAGAAAATTATATTTTTAATTGTAATACAAAGACATGAAATTTATACCGCATATAAAATTACATTTTTATATGTAATTAAAAGACATGAAATTTATACCGTATATATAGAATTACATTTCTATATGTAAAGAATAGGATTTTATATTGTAAATTGAAAAACAAGATTTGACATGTAATATTAATTACATTTTCAATGTAATTAAAAAGTAGAATTTGACGGTGTAATTAAAATCACCTTTTTAATGTAATTTATAAAGATGAAATTTTTCACCATTATGTTAATTACATTTTAATATAATTAATAAGAGAAATTTTGCAATGGAATTAAAATTACATTTTTAATGTAATTTATAAAGATAGAATTTTTCACCGTTAATATAATTACATTTGTAATGTAATTAAATAGAAGGTTTTTGACAATGTAATTAAGGAATAAGATTTTACCGTTGTGATGTGAATTACAATTTACATTGTAAATAAAAAGTTAGAATTTTACATTGTAATTAAAAAGGAGATTTTACATTGTAATCAAAGGATAGAATTTTACATTATAATGTCAATTACATTTTTTATGTAATTTAAAAAGAAGATTTTGGCATTGTAATTATTACATTTTTAATGTAACTAAGAGAATGGATTTTCAATGAAATCATAAGAATAAAATTAAAAGAGTAGAACTCAACGTTGAAATATAATTTAAATTTCTATGTAAATATAAGAATAAAGAAATAAAAGTTACATCTTTAAGGTGTGTTAGACCAAAAATTGGCTCTAACACCCAAATTAGATATGAATTTAGTGAAATAGTATCAAAAAAGCAGTAAGGAACACGCAATTTATAGTGGTTCGGCGTTAACGAGCCTACGTCCACTTTGTTTTCTTTGATTTGATAGTTTGAATATGAATACAGCAAGGATTCTCACTCAATCTCACAATTACAATTCATAAACTCACTCAAATCTCTCAAAAATGGGCTTTAAGAGATGATTTTGATTTGAATATGATTGTAGAATTCGGCTATGGAGGAAGTATAGACTGAGAATTTGCAAAAAATCCTTTCAAGTGCCTCTAGGTGGTATATTTATAGGTGAAAAATCTCCTCGAAGTGGCTCCAGTTCGGAATTGCGTGGCATCCATCCCTTGATAGTCGGGTTCGGAGGCTCCAAGATGGCTACAGCGCATTGGTTTAGTAGGAGTTCATGGGAGAAATGGTCAGATCTTGTCCGAGTCTTCAGGGGATATGCGCAACAACGGCTACAGATTCAAAGGAGAAAAGGGGTTCGGATCGGAGCCTCCGATCCGATCCGGTTTAGCCTACTTGCTGCCCCTTGATGCTGCTGACGTACTCATCCGATCTGAACCGTTGGGCTTGCTTGCTTTCTTCTGTTGCCGCTGGAGTGTTCCTTTGAACCGAACCGCCGAAGCCACTTGCTATCCTTTGGTATTGCTGACGTATTACCGATCCGATCCAATGTAATGAGGCTACTGACATATCTCTCCGATCCGATCCGATGTGGTCTCTGCGTTCTTGATCTTTACTCACCTCATGCACTATCTTCCTCCGATCCGATCCGATTGGTGTCTTTCTCACTATTTACTCTTTGTGTAGCCTAGTTCACAAAGTGGGCTAACATTTTGCCCCCTCGAAGTACACTCTTATTTAACATAAAGTGTGCTTCGAAGCAATTTACAAGTCATCCTTTGAACTAGAGTCATTGAATGATCACCTTCGGTTCGGATCCCGATGCGAACCGGTTCTCTTCAGTAGCACACTCGAATGGGCCTTTCAATACTGCTACACCACAGACTAACAGGCCAGAGTTTCTTCTTGGGCTCGACTTCCGGTCCGAACAGAATGAAGTTGGCTAGAAATACGAGTAGTTACAGCGATTTCATATAAGTACCCCCTCCGTTTCCTTCTTCTTCATCATCTTTTATTATTTTCTTCCAGCGAGATTTGCATCAAAACCCTAGAATTTTTAAAAACTCTAAAATTCTTCTCGTTTTAATCCTCGATTTCAACATATAGGTAGGTTTAAAATCTCGAATCACTTTGCTGTAACCGATCTCGATTTGGATTTGTGGTAAAACTGGACGATTTGAACCTGGTGTGTGTTTAATTCCAACACCGCCGCCCTCTCTCTCTTCGCCGTCGTCATTGGTGGCTCTTGTCACCACCTCGAGGCGTTGCGAGGAAAAGTTTGGGTTCTACAGAACATTTAAGCACGTAAGTGCCTGGACTCGGTTGGGTTTTGTGAAATTGAATCGGGTTCAGCGAGATGGAGAAGGAAGGAGATGAAGGGGAAGAGAGGGGCTGGGATCGGTTCGGATGAAGAAGCGTTGAAGTGAAAGAAAAGGAGAGGTGTTCACATAACCGGATCGGGTCGGGGCAAAAGAAAAGGCAAAAAGAGGAAACGAAACCCACTTAACTGGATCAGATGGTGTTTACGAGACCGGATCGGGTCGGAGCAGAGAAAGGCAAAAAAGAAGGGGGAAACAAAAACTCACCTGTTCGGATTGGATGGTAATAAGAGACAAAGAAAAGAATGATTACTCGAACTGATCCGATCCGCTCCGAAAGTCTACATCCGAGCCGATCCGGTTTACCTCACTGTCCGATCGAAACTTGACTTTTCCCTCCGATCCGATCCCAATGTAGATGTCTGAACCGAACCAAAATAGCCTAACTTAGAGTGCAAGATTTTTTTCAACTATCTTAATAAATGCTTGACATAGCCTTCAACTTGACGAATAGTTAGGATAGCGCCTTTCAAACATGACAAATATCAAGAATCATTCTGAACATTATTGCTTCCTTGGCCCTTTACATTATGCTTTCATGTATTTGCTCTGCATTTCTGTCACACGTAGCACACACTTTAGTTCACATACACACACGGGGGACACGGGCAACTTTACTATAATCCTTGCCATTGTTTCTTCAATAGTCTAGCGATCATGGCCGAAAGACGTTCTTCTAGATTAGCAAAGAAAATGGAAATTGCAGAAACTTCCGAGAAATATACTCACGATGACGTATCTTCTTCTTCAGACTCTGAATGGGATGACGAGGGCTCAGATTATGAAATAGGAACGCATAACGACGAAACACCTTCGGACAGCGAAGCTTCTCTGGGCTATGAGGAGGAAGGAGGGATTGGAGATTGTCGAGCTCCCAATGAATTTGAGTCTGCCCTTATCTTGGAATCACCCATGGACTCTGTTGAATCAACGATCGACAATGATAGACTTGCTCACATATGTCTAAAGCACGGTATACTAAGAAGGGATACTGTAGTGCCATCGAAAATTGACCGTCCTCACAATCCCCTAGAAGGATTTATGGCAATCACCCGATTGATGTGCATGGTTGGGGCTATCCCACCGTTTTCTCCTTTTGTTGTCGACTTCCTAAGATAGATGCGGATTGCCCTCATGCAACTGCATCCCAACTCTTATGCTTACCTATATACCTTATATGTAGCATACCGCAAGATCTTAGATACAGAGCTCACTTGCGACGACGTTCATTTCTTTTATAACTTCAAGCATCGGACTCGAGAAACTCCTTCTTTATCTTACTTCGAATCAATCCCAAAAAGGAAAATAATTTCAGTGCCGTTCAGTAGGAAGGTCGGCGATTCCAAGCTGGAATGGTTTTATATAAGGCAACAGCCGGGATGTGCTACGAGATGGACAAAATCAAGTAAAGCATTGGTTTTCTAGATCTCAACTCTGAGTGTTCACGCCAACACATTAATCCGTTTTCTTTTTGTTTGCAGTTGATAATCCAAAGCAAATATCAGGTCAACTGTACTTTGGTCGGATGCATCAGCTCCTCAATGGTGACCAAAAATTTCTAACTATCGATGAAGTCCTTAAGGATGAATACCTTCATCACCATGGGTTATTGTCCATTACTCGTAGCATAGGTCATGGGTCAGGTCCATATGTATATATCACTCCAGTGGATGTAATTCCAGAAATGAGCGAGAGCTCGAAAGGCCCCACCATACCACTTCGAACTTCACCTTCTCCATCTTCGACTCAAGACGATGAGATGGCCAACATACCCGAAAAGCATCGAGAAGGGTACATCGTCCCTGGGTAGGCTATTTCTCCTGAGAAATCACTATCTCCTAAAGAATAGTCAAGAGACGCTTCCCAAGGAGATTCCCCTACTGCTGATGATCCTACATTTCAGGGCTTGGGAGATCTCCACCTGCTTGACACTATTTACACTTCCGAGGATTTTGTCACAAATCCTTTAGTTTTTACTTCTTCAGAGGGGACTACTCCTGTTAAGGCCAAAGAGCCCACTCGCACTGGCTTGGCTTCAGACTCTAGTTTGTCGGAGGGGAACACCACTTAGGATGCACTTAACACAATAGCACCCCACTTCACATCACTTACTTCTTATGAAAATACTGATTCTGAATTCCACTTGTATTGTTGCGTAGGTACAATGTCTCGTGCTTACTATGATATCAGGAAACTACGCCGCAGCATGACTAGGCCCCCTCACGATGTTGAGCATGATCGCCGCGAAAGCCGCGGTAGAGAGGATAGAAGGCCTTATGACTCTTATCAGTCGTGGACCTCGTCTCTCGCTCTCCCGTTCGGTCGGATCCAGAGCGATACAAAAGTCACCAAGGTCGTCCAGGAGATGACACGTCGCAGTCAAAAGATCAAACCTCTTCTCAAGAAAAACGCGGTAGGGAAAGAAGCCCGCCGAAAGATACCAGTTCGCGAGACAAGCGTAAGGTTCCTGCTAAGCGACCTAGGAAGGGTGAGGAGGCCATCATGCCCTCCACACGTAAGGATACCGAGTTAACATTCCCCGCACCTCCACCATTGGATGCTGAAACTGCAGTTAAGCGGGCATATCTGGAGGAGCAGTTCCCCGAACACTATTTTGAGAACTTGACTTTCTTACCCGCTCCTGAGCCTATTTCCTAGAGGTGGGCTGACGAGGCCAAAGCGAAAATTGACGCAGTCGAAAGACAATATTCAGAGATGTTCAAGTATTCGCGTAACCTTTCCAGAATCATCCGAACTCTAATCACGGATACTGACTCAATGAAATAGACTGCAGAAGCCGACACAAGAGTCTTGAAAAATTTAGGGAAAGATCTTGAGGATACAAAGGCTCAGCTTGCCATCGCTCAACGGGATGCTGCCAACTTCAAGCATCAATTTGAAGAGCTGCAAAAACGTTATCATGACTTGCTCGAGTCTCATAGTCAAGAGCACTCGGAGCTGAAGAAGCAAGCAGAAGATGCTAAGTTGGATGACGCCAAAATGCAACTTGCTTACGCTGCTCGTGAGCGAGAAAAGGCCGAGTTAGCGAGGAAGAACGCTGAATTGGAAGAGGAGAACGCTGACTTGGCTTCCAAGCTGATGGAGGCCGAAAACAGGGCTACCCTAGCGGAGGGAAATGTTGAAAGTGTCATTAAGTCGGCCGAAGAGACCCGTAAGCAACTGTCAGAGGCCCAGGAGGACATGCATGGTTTCGGCGAACTAATGATCGAATTTTTTGCACACATAATTCGTCACTGAAACATCTCTTGGATCGTAGATTATCCGACTACCTTGGTTCACGTGTGGAGCCAAATCATTGAATGGGAGAAGGAGGAACTCAAGGTAGATTCTGTCGATGAAGACCAGCTCATGGAAAAATATCTAAGAGATGATGAGCCGGCACGTCTGGCTGAAGGGCGTCGCATCATTGCTGCTGCCATGGAGGAGGAAAAGCGGAAGGCTAAACAAAAGGACATCTCCGAGGCTGGTTCTTCTTCTACTGCCGCTGAAACTCCTGAAGTCGAGGGATATGACCCCGAAAACCCAGTAATCCCTTAGGCATCTCTTTTATCGCCCATTCCTGAGACGGTGTTAGAGACGGCAGTTACTCCAGCTGAAAAATCATCGGTAGGTATTTCTACCTTTTCACCCCAATTCGTCAAAGTTGTTTCCACTTTCCATCACATAATCGGGCAATCGACGAAGGAACCTTTATTTTCTCCTAAGTTGATAACTGTTGCTTCTCATTCGGTAGGTGCTGAACCGTCCGAGAAAACAGACGTGCCTTAGGGGACCACCGCCGGAACAGAATCCGCGGAGAAGGATGAAGTAGAAAAGGATAAGGCTGATGCTCCTCAGGATGACGAGATGATAGACGCCTTGAAGGACGACGGCGGTAATGAGGGACATGAGGAAGACCCTGAGGTGGCTATAGTTGGGGAGTCAAAAAGCGCTGATGACATCACTTTAGCTGCATTGAAAGCCGAACAAGACAAATGTATACTGCTTAAAGTTGAAGACCTGGACCCCGAAAGCCTTAAGCCTCTCGCAATGGTGGATGCTGAATCAAGGTTAGTTGTTAAGCTTTCGACTAGGTCTATTACAGATGAGCTTGCTAAAAAGTCTTCTCTTGATTCCAGTGCTCCGACTCCTGGGAAAAAATCAACCGATTCCAACACTTCAGTCACAGGGAGGAAAAAACCAAGGCGCATTTTAACTGATGCTGAAAGAGAGGCAAAGAATGCTCAGAAGGCTGCTAAAAAATCCAAGTCCACTCCAACGCCTAAGTGATGAAGTGTTTTGTTTTATTTTAGCATTTAATTGGCCCACAATTGTTGCAGCGAGTGTGGCCCTCGCATCTTCTTTTTTACTTGTTTTCCTTGTACAAACTCACACGTTTGTAAATAAAAATAATTTATTTCCTGCAATGCCTGATAGTCGTTAGTTCAGCACTTATGTAAAAATACAAACTCACGTCATACTAAAGTTATGTAATGAAATTATGATGGAGGGGAATATGTGTGTACATGTATGCCCCCAGTCAATCTTGAATAACTGAGGGGTACTATTCAAGATTAAATTAAAAAGTCCAAATGTCCCTGATTCTCTGACGGGGGTCATATTCCTTTCGTCATTAACGCCTGTTCTTTCTGGCACCTTTATACTCTCCTGTTTCATATCCAGGTTAGAGTTTTCATTGAGGCGGTCTCTCATCTGGGTGCACCTTCATGCCTCAGAGGACGTCGTCTTCCCGTCCTTTATACTCTCTCTCGATTCTTAAGAGTTAGAGTTAAGAATGTCGTCTTCCCATTCTTATATGTCTTATTGTACAAACAGTCGTTTTGTCTGTTCCCGCATATAGGTCATCTCTAAATTTAATTTAACATTTCATGTTCAACAGTCATAGCAGAGTAATAGTTGAAGATACAAATAATGCAGGAAAGTAAATGACACATGATATTTTTATAGTGGTTCGGCTAAGTCGTAACCTACATCCACTTTATAATCTTTTGTTCACATAAACAAACTTTTTAAGGCAAGTCGTGCCTTTTTACATAGCTTATGAAAACAAAAGAAATGACATTTCATATTTAGCTCAGATATCGTTGTAAATGCTGAGCGTTCCATGCTCTGGGAATCTCTTCACCGTCCACGGTCGTTAGCTTGAATGTTCCTGTATCAAACTTACGTTGGATGGCCTACAGTCCTTCCCATTTTGGACCCAACCGGGTTGAAGGTGGGAGGACTCGCTTCAGTACTAGGTCTCCTGGTTCAAGGGTTTTGAGGCGAACCTTTTGGTCATAATAACGTGCCACTTGATGTCGATGTCTTGAGGGATGCAAGTCGGCTTCATCTCTTTTTTCTTCAATCATATCAAGAGACTCTAGGAGGAGCACTTTATTCGTCATCGGGTCATAGTACGCAACTCGATGAGAAGGGACTTCCAATTCTACCGGGATCACCGCTTCAGACCCAAATGAAAGTGATAGGGAGTATGGCCGGTAGCCATCTTAAAGGTCGTCCTGTATGCCCATAAGGCTAATGGCAACTCATCTACCCATCTGGCTTTGGCCTGTTTCAGCCGCTTCTTTAGAATTGATTTAATGACTTTATTTACGGCCTCGACCTGTCCATTTGACTGCGGATGAGCTACTACAGTGTATCGCTTATCAATTTTGTATTTCTAGCAAAAGTTTCTGAACTCTATGTTGTCAAACTGCGGCCCATTATCAGTTATGATGGTCTTCGGTATCCCAAATCGACAAATAATATTTCTCACCACAAAACTGATCACTTTCCTTGCTGTGATGGTTGTTAAAGGTTCAGCTTCCACCCACTTCGTGAAGTAATCCACGGCAACGATTGCATACTTGGCTCCACCTCTGGCAATGGATAGCACTCCAATAATGTCAATTCCCCACATGGAAAACGGCCACGGACTTACCATTGACTTGAGCTGAGTCGGAGGCGCTCTGGGAACTTTGACATATCTTTGACATTTGTCGCAGCATCATGAATAAGCACCTGCGTCTTTGTTCATGATAGGCCAGAAATATCCGTACCGTAACACTTTATTTGCTAAGGTTTGGCCCCCAATGTGATCTCCACACTCACCTTCATACACTTCTTGCAGTACACGCTTGATATCGTCATGTGCGATACACCGTAGTAGCGGCATTGGGAACCCTTGACGATAAAGGACGTCATCCTGTAAAACGTATCTTGTGGCCTTACGTCTTACAACTCGTCTTTCGCTCTTTTTCAATGGGAGAGTTCCACTTTTGAGAAAGTTCTTAATTGGTGTCATCCAGGATTCTCTTTCTGGTTCAACTTCCAAGGCTAGCTCTACTTCCATCAGGTCGAAACTAGGTGAATCCAACACCTCTATCGGAACCATTTCGGATTCTTTAAGACTATCTAAACTTGCTAGCTTCGCCAATCGATCTGCTTTCTGATTTTTTGCTCTTGGAATGTGTGTTATGCTATAACGCTCTAAACTTTCCAACAACACCTTTACTTTCTTGAGATAAGTGATGAGCCGAGGTCCCTTAGCAGCAAATTCTTCCCGAACTTGACATACCACTATTTTGGAGTCGCAATATATATCTAGTGTCCTCACTTCCAAATCTTTGGCGAGTTTCATCCCGGCAATTAGGGCTTCATACTCGGAGTCGTTGTTAGTGGCAACAAACTCTAACCGCAACGCATAGTAGATAGATCGTCCTTCAGGAGTTATTAAAACAACTCCGGCGTCGGACTTTCTATCGTTCTTGGCTCCGTCCGTACATAATTTCCATGGAATAAGCTCTAATTCTTGATCCAAAGTAATTATCTTGTCACCCACCGTTTCTTCTTCAGGAATTGTAAATTCATCTATGAAGTCAGCCAAGGCCAGCCCCCGTATTGATCTTCGCGGCTGAAAGTTCAAATCAAACTGGCTTAGCTCGATATTCCATTTGAGTAGCCGCCCTGATGCTTCAGGTTTCTGCAACACTTGTCTCAAAGGTTGGTCGATATACACAACTATTGGGTGTGCCTGAAAATAATGGCGGAGTTTGCGGGAAGCAATCAGGAGGCTATAAGCAAGCTTCTCTATCTTTGGGTAGTTGCGTTCTGCAGTAGCTAGTTTTTTGCTTACGTAATACACTGGTTTCCGGACTTTTTCCTCTTCACGTACTAGTGCTGCACTGACGGAGTGAGATGAAACCGCCAGGTAGACGAACAAATCCTCATGTTGCATGGGCTTTGATAATACTACAGGTTTTTCTAAGAAGTTTAACAGATTCTAGAACGCCTCCACACAGTCGGGGGTCCACTCAAAATTTCGCTTTCCCCGTTTTATGAGATCGAAGAAAGGCACACACTTGTCTGTTGCTTTGGAGATGAACCTACCCAGTGCTGCAACTTTCCCAGCTAAGCTCTGAACATCCCTAATCTTTCGCGGCTCCTCTATATTTCGGATTGCTGCTATTTGGTCTGGGTTGATTTCAATTCCTCTGGAACTCACGATAAAGCCAAGGAACTTGCCTGATGCCACACCAAAAGTACATTTCAAGGGGTTCAACTTCATCCCATACCTTCGTAGTATGCCAAACATTTCTGCTAAGTCTTCCGTATGATCGGAAGATTGCTGGGATTTCACTAGCATATCATCTACGTAAACTTCCATAGTCTTCCCAATTTGATTATAAAACATGCGGTTGACCAGGCGCTGATATGTGGCTCCCGCATTTTTTAATCCAAACGGCATTAAGACGTAACAATGCAACCCCAAGTCTGTAATAAAGCTTGTATGCTCTTGATCTGGTACGTGCATGGGAATCTGATTGTACCCGGAATAAGCGTCTATAAAGGATAAAAGTTCATGCCCGGCAGTTGAATCCACTAGTTGGTCAATTCTGGGGAGAGGAAAACTATCCTTCGGGCAAGCCTTGTTCAAATAAGAAAAGTCAATGCACGTTCTCCATTTCCCATTTGACTTTTTGACCAGGACAGGATTCGATATCCAGTCGGGATATTTTGAATCCTTAATGAATCTGTTACCTTTTAGCTTCTCTGCTTCTTCTTTCAAAGCTGCTGACTGCTCTGGGCCCAACATCCGTCTTTTCTGCTTGACTGGTGGGTGCTTTGGATTAATGCACAAGGAGTGACTCATGATGGCAGGCGAAATCCCACACATGTCAGCGTGGGTCCAGGCAAACACATCCAGATTTGCCTTCAAAAAATCAGCCAATTCTCTTGCTCTAACTGGATCTAGTTGTGAGCCAATATTTAGCACTTTTATTGGATCTGTTTCATCAATAGGTATATCAACTGTTATTTCATTGGGAGTTACCTTCATGTCCCCAAGTTCTCTATCCTCTTTGGGATCTATATCCTCGAGCACGTCTTAAGGCGACTCTCTCGGGGCAGGACCCCTTAATTGCTATGTTGTGGCCCCCTTTGGAGAGGTAGAATCATCTTTAGCATCTATATTCTGCCCCTTCATTAGCATCTTTAACTCTGCCACGTAACAAGCTCGTCCCATGGCTTGGTCACCTCTCATTGTCCCAACTCCCGAGTCAGTTGGGAATTTTAGCATCAAACACCAAGGTGCAATACATGCCCTAAATTCGGCAAGGGCTGGTCGGCCTAGGAAGGCATTATAAGGCGACTCCAAATCCAGAACTACAAACGGCAGGATCCTTACTCTCTGGCGATCCCCCTTCCCTAGTGTGACTGGCAATTCCACAAAACCCATTGGAGCGGTAGATACTCCGTTAAAACCACGTATCCATTCTTGACATGGCTTTAAGTCTTTTGCTTCAAGCCTCATTTGTTCGAACGCTTTCTTGAAGAGGATATTGACCGAGCTTCCGTTATCTACTAACACCTTATGAACTAGAGCGGGGCCAATTGCCGTGGTTATCACCAGCGGATCATCGGTTGGGGATAGAACTCCAAACTCGTCTCTATTGCGGAATACGACATCATCGGACATCATTTTTTGCTGCTTTATCGGAGTGACGTCTTCAAGGCTGCTGCATTCTCCCACTTCATAATGCTTGGCGACATTGACGTGCTGGTCCATTGCTTTAAAACTACGACCAACCAAATGAGGCCCGCTTCTCTTACCCTTTTGCTGAGCTGTGGGTTTTGAAGCAGGCTGTTCTTGGTTCGGGGCTTGTCCCCCTTGCCCCCTGTCCCTCGGGGAGGCTTTGTACTCATCCAACTTCCCTTCTCGTAGCAATTTTTCGACGATATCTCTCAAATGACGGCATTCATTGGTGGAACGACCGTGTGTACCATGAAACAAGCAAAACTTTCCTCTTTCAATCTCCTTCTCTGTAGAATCTCTGGGTGGTGGCTTTTTGTACTGCAATACACTGTATGTGTCTAGATAGATGTTCTCCAACATATCATTTAATGGCGTGTAATTTTCAAAACTCTGGAATTTGGGTCTTTTATTGGAGCTATTCCAACGGTTTCTATTCCTTCTATTGTCGTTCCCATTCTGTTGCTATTACCACCACTCTGGTTGCCAACATTTACTTCCACTTTTCCTGAACTGTCACCAGACTGTTTCGCAGCGATATTACTCTGAACACCTTCCTTCGAGGTCACTTCGGACTTTCTCTTCCGATTTGCCTTAGCTTCTTCGTGCCTCAGGCGAACATTAGCCTTTTATAGAATAACTCTCTTGTAGGAGGTGGTTTTCCAGCCAAGTAATCCCCGAATTCTGTGTCGGGATCCACTCCTTCTATCAAGGCCATCAGGATAGTGGCTCATGGGGATCAGTGACTTCGGTGACGGCCAGGTTGAAGCGATCCAAATATGACTTCAAAGATTCTCCTGGGCCCTGTTTGATTCGTGACAACTCTACGACGGTCTTGGACTTTTGGGCATGGAGTCGGAACTGATTCATGAAACGCTCACTCAATTCTGTGAAATTGGACACCGACCGAGGAGGAAGTCGAGTGAACCACATTAACGCTACATCTTCAAGATAAATGGGAAAAGCTTTGCACTTTACACATCAGGAGCTGCTGCCGCATTCATAAACCATGCATATCTCATTAGGTACTGCCCTGGGTCTGTCCTTCCTGAATATCGATCCATCTGAGGCAAATTGAATCATCGGGGGAACTGGTAATTCAGAAAGTCATATGTGAAAGGGGTATAACTTCGCTCAATACCCCAATCTTCACTAGTATACCGCTGGCTTTCCGACATAATCTGTCGCACCATTGCCTGTACATCGACGTTGGTTAATGTCTGCACAGGCTCTCTAGATCTGATGTTCGGATTCCCCCTAGGTTCCTGATCAGGGGATAACCTTCTGTTTCTGGCGGCAGCTGCTCTACGTTGCTCTCTGTGCTCCCGGTCAATCTCTGGAGGCAAAGATTGGAGAAGTTGTTGCTGTGTGGGGTTAGTAATATTAGGATCCCTGGGTAAGACGTGGGATCCACGCATAGGTAGCAACATAGGCTGTTGTAGACTCGGGTCATCAAGGCCCAATACACGGGCAGCATCTTCTCGGGATCCTAAAGATCCAAAAGTCAATTGATCAAGGTTCTGAGGTCGCTCAAACGGCCTTCTCTCGCGAGGACGTTCCTCCTCCGAAGAAGACGAATCATCTGTAGGAATGTGGCATGGTGGGGAAGGAGTTCTCTGCCTCCAGAGCTCTTGTAATTCTCTACCCATGGTGATCATGTTTTCCTGCATGCGAAGGTTGTCACGCCTTTGGGCTTCCGATGCTTCTTTAGTGCTCTGAAGCATGTCAAGAAAACGTGAAAAGTCTCCCTGAATAATGGGTGCAGATGGATCAGACTGGACATTGGTCATCATGGCTGGAATTGGAGCATCAGAGGGAGCTCGAGTAGAAGTTCCAGCTTCATTCTGATTCGGATCAGATCGGCCCATAGCAGCCTGGTCGGGGCGGTTCGGATGGAGAGAGTGAGAGCCCCCAACACCATCGGTTCGGATCGGGTCATCATGTCGGATCTGTGTCAACACGATCCGGTTTGTTTCCTCTCGGTCCGGATCAGCACCTCCGATCCGATCCGGATTCTCCTGGTTGGAGTGATCTACTCTAGAGCTTTGAGCGCGTGACCTTGTTAACACGATAGCTTGCTGATTTTCTCTAGCATCATTTCCCCTAGTGCCTTGCACTTCCTTTCCTTTGGTCTTAGCCATAATGCTTGATTCTTCAACGATTAGTCAACAAGTACTGAAAGATGTCAGAGAAAGGGGATTAACTTCTTTGAACTTGAAGGTCCAAACAGTAGAATGATAATCCCAAAAAGGCTTAGAATTCGAAGTTCTCAGTGAAAGCACCAAAACGTTAGACCAAAAATTGGCTCTAACACCCAAATTAGATATGAATTTAATGAAATAGGATCAAAAAAGCAGTAAAGAACACGCAATTTATAGTGGTTCGGCGTTAACGAGCCTACGTCCACTTTGTTTTCTTTGATTTAATAGTTTGAATATGAATACAGCAAGGATTCTCACTCAACCTCACAATTACAATTCATAAACTCACTCAAATCTCTCAAAAATGGGCTTTAAGAGATGATTTTGATCTGAATATGATTGTAGAATTCGGCTATGGAGGAAGTATGGACTAAGAATTTGCAAAAAATCCTTTCAAGTGCCTCTAGGTGGTGTATTTATAGGTAAAAAATCTCCTCGAAGTGGCTCCGGTTCGGAATTGCGTGGCATCCATCCCTTAATAGTCGAGTTCGGAGGCTCCAAGATGGCTACAACGCATTGGTTTAGTAGGAGTTCGTGGGAGAAATGGTCAGATCTTGTCCGAGTCTTCAGGGGATATGCGCAGCAACGGCTACAGATTCAAAGGAGAAAAGGGCTCGGATCGGAGCCTCCGATCCGATCCGGTTTAGCCTACTTGCTGCCTCTTGATGCTGCTGATGTACTCATCCGATCCGAACCGTTGGGCTTGCTTGCTTTCTTCTGTTGCGGCTGGAGTATTCCTCCGAACCGAACCGCCGAAGCCACTTGCTATCCTTTGGTATTGCTAACGTATTACCGATCCAATCCAATGAAATGAGGCTACTGACGTATCTCTCCGATCCGATCCGATGTGGTCTTTGCGTTCTTGATCTTTACTCACCTCCTGTACTATCTTCCTCCGATCCGATCCGATTGGTGTCTTTCTCACTATTTACTCTTTGTGTAGCCTAGTTCACAAAGTAGGCTAACAAGGTGAATTAGATTTAAGAGAAAAGTTTACATTTTTAATGTAATTAGATTAAAAAGAAAATTTACATTTTCATGTAAATAGAATTTGAAGAAGAAAATTTACATTTTCATGTAAATAGGATTTAAAAAAAAAGAAGAAAATTTACATTTTCATGTAAATGGAACTTAAGGAAGGAAATTTACATTTTAATGAATTTAATTTTCATTAAAAAGATAAAGTTAGAAATTTACATTTTTATGTAGATAGATTAGCACACAAAATTTTTATTTTGTTTGTAATGAAAGATTAACAAAGTTATTATTTTTGTAGAATTGAAGTTGACACCAAAGTATATTGCATTTTTGTTAGAAATTGAAATGACACAAAAATACTCATTTTTGTTAAACTATAAATGACACACACAAAAATATTCATGTTTGTTGTAATGGAAATGAAACACAAAAATACCTATTTTTGTTGTAATTGTAATGATACGTAAAATATAACTTTTAGCATATAGGATGTGAATGCAAGTCGAAATAAAGATCAACATTCTTATGTGCCATGATATTTTATTTAGATAATAATTCTTGTCGTTAGCAAAATATAGTAAAATAAAATACATTTCACTATGTATTATAAAAATGTAAATAGGTTACGGAAATATAACGTTCTTTACTAGTTGTTTTAATCACGATAACGAAATGGACGGAGGAGTTATATATATATATATATATATATATATATATATGTAATAAAATTAAATGAACCGAGCGTGGTAGTTCGCATTTTGGCATTGTACTTTTAATTAATTATACCGAAATATGCGACCGTCGGATTTTCCCTAAACTGAAACTGTTAGGTTCGCCTTGGGAAGATCTTTCCAACGATATGAATTGTGTTAAATTCCAACAGTTAGATTTAGCGAAATGTTTAAATCAAATTTAGTTGAAAACAGCGCCAGGGTCACCCATTGATCCGAAGCATTGTCAAATTGATTTGAGCTATTTTTATTTATATAAAAATAGCGATAGATTGTTATTAAATACAAACAACGATATGAAATGATTTTAAATTATATATATACGAGGATTATTTGAAAAGTCCGAGTTCAATCTCATTTCAAATGATTACACGTCGATCTAAGTCGAAGAGTTGAAGATGGTGATTGAAGACCGACGATCTTCACGTCGAATGGATGAGTTACCATTGACGCCCATGATTGGAGTAGCTACCTTGAAGGGGCTACAATGGTGGCTGTCCAGACGTACTTGTTGATTATTCAGATATGCGAGGAATAAGGTGCCTCCAGTTTCGTTCAGACCTAGAACGGACATGAAAATGAATTGTATGTATGACGTTGTATTCCTTTATATGGTATTCGTTGATCTCTGCTAAATATATATCAGTTTGGTTTTTAACACCCTTCTCTAAGACGTACGATCTTAGAGGTTATATATTGGTAGGAATCAATGGTACGGTATGGATTGATAATGTGGCATGCTAAGATGCAAATGATCAAGGCTTTTGTTGAAAAGCAGGCCTTGTGGTTGATGATCAAAGCACGACCAATTTAGGCATAGCTTTGTGTATTGCGTGACTTCACGAGCCTCACACCCCTGTTGAGTCTAAAACGGAGCAAGGGAACGCAGGGAGAGCAGCACGTTTCTTTCTAGCTAGAAGTGGTGTTTGGATTTTACATGGCCCGACATTTTACTTATGTGGATGATGGAATGAGGCGCCTCGGATATTAGGTCCTATAGGACCGGGAAACATGTGTTCAGGAATTGCCAATCCGCAAAATCGTATGTATGGACCGGCCCTGCAGCTTTCCAAGGATTCACTACAGGGGATCCTGAGACATTAGCTAGAGTGTCTCGAATCGGTAAGGAGATCGTTCCTAGCCTTGACTCTTGATGGAAACCCAATTCCCAATACGACCCTACGGACTTGATTGTATTACTAGTATGGAGGCATAGTATATGGTAGCTATGTTTCCTAGGATTGATACATTTACTTTGAAATGTTTTTGAAACATATATACAATAGTAATAATATCAAATTCGTTATGTCAAGCATGTTTAATCATCATAAGGTAAAACTCTATCCTCTGGTTTGCGTTGCATTGTGTGATGGGACTTGAGTCTTATGATGATTCCATTTTTCTAAAAGGCATTGCGTTGTTTAACAATTTACTTTAATTTATGCACCGGCAATCCATTGGAATAAAACCCGTTCCGCGTTAGCGGCGTGGTCCTTGGATTTGCCTTATTGCTATTAGTTATATTAGTTAAGAATTCTCACACCAGTCCTATGACTGACCCGTTGTTTGTTTCCACCTTTGCAAACTCGGGTGCCTTCTTTTCCACATGGGCAGTCGAGTAGATTTTTGCAGATATTTATCTCTTGAGCAGGATTCTAGATCGAAGCCTAAAGCTGTGTACAGAGCATAGATGTCTTCCGCTGTTTATTGTATTTAATTTATTGAAATTTATTTTCCGCTGTAATTTTATTCAATGTACTCTGATATGTTCAGTACTCTGATGTAACATTATTGTAATGTTTATAAAAGTCTGCTGTTGTTTTTCTGATGGTGTTGTATTCCCAGAGTTAACGTATTTGGGTTTTGAAAGGTCTTAGTCGATGTTGCGATCGATTGGGTCCGGGCGAAACCCGTTGCCATTATAGTTGGTATCAGAGCTCTGGATAGCTCAAACCTTTGGGGTACAACTCATTAGAACTGTACCAAAGACTCATCAGAGATTGGGTTAGTAATATCAAATAAGAATACTCATTCGAGATAGGATCAGCAGTATCCTAGAATGAGAAAACTCATTAGAGATGGGGTTAGTAATGCCCTAGAATGAGTTGGGAGTGCCCAGTTTATAATTAACGTATTTTTTAAAAGCTAATCAACAAATTGATTGATGGTTGTGTAGTGTAATTATTAGTTCAACTAATAAAATTATAGAAATGAATAAAAGAATGAAAATTTAGTTAGTTAATTAAACAACTTTTAGCTTCGTTCCTTTTTTAGGACAAAAAGTTTTTAAGTGGGGGAGATTGTAACAATCCGGAATCAATTTTAAAAAATGTATTTTAATTTATTTTTAAGAAAATAGTGCAGAATTCAAAGCACTAGGGGAAATCAAATTATCATGTTGTGTTTGTTAGATTTGTTATAAAAAAAGAAGAAAACCTGTTTTACGTTAAAAATTCGCTTTTTAATGTAATAGAAGAAAACTAGACAATATTCATGTTTTAAAATGTAAAACATGTTATACATTAAAATCTCACTTTTTAATGTATTAATAGGGTGTAGAACTAGAAATAGTTTTCATTGGGCTTGAATTGGAATAGATGGCTTAACGGGCCTTTCTAGTGAATTAGGGACCAAAATACTATAAAAGGGGGGTTAAACCTAATTGTTTTCATTCAAGAAAAAAAGAGCTGCCTCTCTTTTCTTCCTCTCCAAGCCATAGCCGCCATTCCTTTCTTCTTCCTCCATCAATTCTCTTCCTTCCTCCATCAATATACAACCTGACAAACTTGATGATATTGGAACAGCGTGACACAACACAACATGCTAGATTTATTGTGAACCAATTCTGACTTTCTTTGACTCTAGTTCTGATCAAAAACCAAGGTGAGATATTCTGAATTTAATTAAATTTAATTTAAATTATTTTCTCGAATGAAAAATCTGTATACATGTATGTGTGTAATAATTTAGTTCTGTGACTGCGATAAATTTTTGTTTCTTTATTCAGCTTCATGCACTGCTATTTATTTCATTATTTTCAGATCCACTTAAGACCTGAGATTCGCGCTGCTGTTATTTTATGTTATTATTTCAGATCTATATTTTTAGATCTGTGTACGCACAATAATTTTTATTTCATGTTATTATTTCAGATCTGTATACGCGATGTTATTTTATTGCGATACGATATAAAGATCTCGCCTTTAAGATTTATGTTCTTAAATTTATGCGTGCGATGTAATCTTCTCTTTTATTTGAGATTTTTCGTATTTATATGCTATGCGATTAAAGAAATGTCATTTTTGTCAAAACATGTATGTTGAGTTGATTTTTTTGAATTCAAAGATTCAATCTTTTATTTTGCGTGAATATCGGAAATAGGATGTACAATAGGAATTTTCAATTTTTTTTTATTATTGAGATTTGAATTACAATGACAATAAATAGAAAAGAATATTTATGTTGATTTCGTGTTTGTAAAATTAAGAACATATTTATGTTGATTTTACGTTTGTACAAAAAATAGAAAAACATATTATGTTTGTAATAAAATGAACATTTTTGTGGATTAAATAAAAGAACACATCTTTTGTAAATTTGTGTTTTGAAATAAAAAAACTTATCTTTTACAATTTCATGTTATTCATAAAAAGAACATATCTCTTGTAATTTCATGTTTGAATAAAAGAACATATCTTTTGTTGATTTCATGTTGTGGAAAAAAAAATCTTTTTGAAAATAATGTGTTGATAATAATAAGGAACATATTTTGTTGATTTCTTGTTTGTAATAAAAAGATTACCTTTTGATGAATTCATGTTAGTAATAAAAAGATTACCTTTTTTATTAATATTAATAATATGAGAGTTATATTTTTTTTGTAATAAAAAAAAACTGACGTTGCATTCTTAGATTAAAATTTTAATGTAATTATGTTGACATTAGAAAGATTAGAATTTGAAGGTACAATATTAATATTAACATGAATATGGATTGTATTGAAATTTATAAAAAATAAGAGAATGAACATTTATAATGTTGTTTTGTCAAAAATAAAAGAATGAACATTTTTAAATGTTGTTTTGCAAATAGAAAGAACGAACATATTTTAGCGTCAAGTTATAACATAAAAAAAGTGAACATATTTTTTTTTAATGTCAAGTTTGGTCAAATAAAAGATTATCATTTCGTTGTCATGATTAAAGAATATCTCTTATTTTCATATTGTATTAAATAAAAGTTCATTTTTATGTTAATTTCATATTATGTAAAAATAACACATTTTTACATTGTTTTCATGTAACATAATAACATGACATTTTTTATTGCAGCAAAAGAAATGAATACAAAGACATGAAATTTATACCACATAGAAAATTATATTTTTATATGTAACACAAAGACATTAAATTTATACCGCATAGAAAATTATATTTTTATATGTAATACAAAGACATGAAATTTTTACCGCATAGAAAATTACATTTTTATATGTAATTAAAAGACATGAAATTTATACTGCATATATAGAATTACATTTCTATATGTAATTAAAGAATAGGATTTTATATTGTAAATTGAAAAACAAGATTTAACATGTAATATTAATTACATTTTCAATGTAATTAAAAAGTAGAATTTGACGGTGTAATTAAAATCACCTTTTTAATGTAATTTATAAAGATGGAATTTTTCACCATTATGTTAATTACATTTTAATGTAATTAATGAGAGAAATTTTACAGTGGAATTAAAATTACATTTTTAATGTAATTTATAAAGATATAATTTTTCACCGTTAATATAATTACATTTGTAATATAATTAAATAGAAGGTTTTTGACAATGTATTTAAGGAATAAGTTTTACCGTTGTGATGTGAATTACAATTTACATTGTAAATAAAAAGAGAGGATTTTACATTGTAATTAAAAAAGAGATTTTACATTGTAATTAAAGGATAGAATTTTACATTATAATGTCAATTACATTTTTTATGTAATTTAAAAAGAAGATTTTGGCATTGTAAATTATTACATTTTTAATGTAACTAAGAAAATGGATTTTCAATGAAATCATGAGAATAAAATTAAAAGAGTAGAACTCAACGTTGAAATATAATTTACATTTCTATGTAAATATAAGTATAAAGAAATAAAAGTAACATCTTTAAGGTAAATTAGATTAAAGAGAAAAGTTTACATTTTTAATGTAATTAGATTAAAAAGAAAATTTACATTTTCATGTAAACAGAATTTGAAGAAGAAAATTTACATTTTTATGTAAATAGGATTTTAAAAAAAAAATTACGTTTTCATGTAAGTGGAACTTAAGGAAGGAAATTTCATTTTAATGAATTGATTTTTCATTAAAAAGATAAAGATAGAAATTTACATTTTTATGTAGATAGATTAGCACACAAAATTTTCATTTTGTTTTTAATGAAAGATTAACAAAGTTATTATTTTTGTAGAATTGAAGTTGACACCAAAGTATATTGCATTTTTGTTAGAAATTGAAATGACACAAAAATATTCATTTTTGTTAAACTATAAATGAAACACAAAAATATTCATGTTTGTTGTAATGGAAATGAAACACAAAAATACCTATTTTTGTTTTAATTGTAATGATACGTAAAATATACCTTTTAGCATATAGGATGTGAATGCAAGTCGAAATAAAGATCAACATTCTAATGTGTGATCGACGCTAGAAAAGCATGATATTTGTAGTAAATTCTGCAAGCGTACAGGTGTGTAGCATACAGGTCGAACACACGGAGGAAAAATTTAAAATTATTATTTATAGAATTTCGTGGGCGAGTTAGACAAATCTTCGAGGTTGGTTTTGAAAGCAAACGAAATTATAACTGCAATTAAACTATTATTGAATTGAATCATCTTTGAATCTAATCAAATCTATATTCAATCCAATTGACCTAAGGAAGCAGTAAAAAGAAAAGAAATTAGAAATAACAAACAAGAATTAAAATTAGGATTACCGTTGAATCTAATCAGACGGTCAATCACTAATGAAAAGGTGTGCAAAATACAACTAGTACTCTACCAAACCTAATTGTGTAAATGACACTAGTTGCTATGAAAATTAAAAATACAGAAAAATAAAAGAGAACTAGAAACTTTATTGATGAAGAAGAAGAGAAAACAGGATAGTATGGTGGCTACAATGATATTACAAGGGTATTTATAGGGGATAACCAAACCCTAACCCTAATTACAATTGGGCCTAGCCATTACATCACTAATTAGTTTACAATGAGAATCTCAAATGGGCCTTAGTGAAAAATATTAAATTTTTGGCCTTTCTTCTTTTCCTCTTGGTTCTTTGAGAAGCCTTCCTTGATTTGAGATGTGCATGGCCTTTTTATCAATCATTTTCTTGTCCAACAGCAACTAGATGTGGGATCTTCATCTACAATTCTTCAAAATGTAAATATATAGCAATCTGATATCCATTTCTCTACTTTTCTGGTTGCATGCGGGCTGGGTTGGAATATCTGTAAAAGTAACAAAACAATACCCAAGTAATATTTATTTATATACAAAAGATAAGATATAAGAGCATAAAATAAACACATTTCTATGCTAATCAGATACCCTCACGCTTATATTTTACTCGTCCTCGAGTAAAACAAAAATTAAAAACTAACTAGATAGGTCACACTTTCGTAGGAAACACGATTGCATTGAGCATATGCAACAAGCCGTTAAACCTCTAGGTGTCCCTAGTAGGACGAGTGGTGTCTCGTGAGGGTTTTCAGCGGATACTACCCACAAAATCCAAATGCAGTATGTGTGGATCTAATTAACTACATGAATGCAATGGTTATATACAAAAAAAAACAAAAAAACAAAAATGACAACACGACTTGTTTCAGGAAAGTGGTACAACAAATTAAGTTAACAATTTCTAATCAGTTGATTTTATTTTAGATACCTCAACTTGTCACAAATTTTCAATATAAATCAAGTTTTCAAATGTTAAATTCCAGTTTGGCCAGTTGTTTCGGTCGATAACATAGTGCAGCTTTGAAACATATCCTTAGTTTGCTTGGCACAGTTTGCAAAGTGGTATTATTATTTTCTCATATATGGCTAGTCAAATCAATAAGTTCAAGAAGTGTTTGGGCATCATTGCTTATTCTTTATTCTATAAAATTTTAAAATTTATGATTAAGTACATACACCTAACTTAAAAGACCAAGGTTTACCACCCATGCACTGCTTCGCGGACTAACGGAGAGTGGGTAAAGAGCTTGGCGGATTGTGCACGCCGACTTTGACTTTGTCAACAACGTGTCGGTAATCCTTAAGTGTCCAATCTCATAAAATGAGACCAAGATATTCCAACGCTGACTTTGTCAACAACATGTCGGATAGAGCTTGGCGGGCTTACACACCAACGCTAGATATACAAGCAATGTTGGATACCCTTGGATTAATATTATTATTATTATTGAATTTATAAGCATAAAAGAGAGTTACACGAATTCAACTTAACACAACTTAGTTTTAAAGATTTTGAAAAGCGAATATAAGTATTTTAAGTCCTCCACTTATTTAAACAAAGTCTACAATATAGAATAGATTTCATGGTCATCACCTAAGAATCTCCCTATGTACCGGTTACACTATTATCCTTCAAAATTAAACTTTTCATTATATTTCTTATTCGTTCTAAGTTGAGAGAAAAAATACTATCAACTGACTAAAAGTTGTAAACTTATTTCGTAGTATCACTCTAAAATGAGTCGTGTCTGTGTGTTTTTTTTAAAAAAAAAAGAGAACTAGAATGAAGAAGATGTGATGCAGACTTGACTCCCCCACACTAGATTGAGACAGTGTCCCAACTGTCTAAGGTATGCAAACCAAAATAGAAAAAAAATGAAAAATAAAAGAAAAAGAACGTGTACTACCTGATTTCATAGTGGACGATCAGGCTCATGAAGATCGATAAGGTCATCGTCTTCGTATTGCTCGAATTCCAAAAATGGTTTCAGTCGTTGACCGTTTACTTTGAAGACTTTTCCATCCTTGGTATTTTCAATTTCAACGGCTCCATGAGGATATACTGTTTTCACAACATAAGGTCCAGTCTATCAAGATCTCAGTTTTCCTGGAAACAAGTGAAGTCTAAAGTCGTATAAAAGAACTTTTTGTCCTACATTGAATTCTTTACGAAGTATGTTCTTGTCGTGTTGGGCTTTGGTTCTTTCTTTAAAGATTTTCGAATTTTCATATGTTTCATTTCTTAATTCCTCTAGTTCTGAGATCTGTAACTTCGTATGTGAGCCGGCCTTCTCTAAGTCAAAATTCAAAAGTTTAATTGCCCAAAGAGCATGGTGCTCTAATTCAAGAGGTAAGTGACAGGCCTTTCCAAAGACTAATCGATATGGTGACATCCCTAGATTGGTTTTGTAAGCAGTGCGAAATGCCCAAAGTGCATCAATCAGTTTTACGGACCAATCTTTTCTATTGGAATTCACGGTTTTCTCAAGAATTTTTTTGATTTGTCTATTGGAAACTTCTACTTGCCCACTAGTTTGTGGATGGTAAGGGGTCGATAGCTTGTGCGTGATTGAGTATTTCTTGAGTAAGGACTCAAAAGAACGATTACAGAAGTGAGTGCCATTATCGCTAATGATAGCTCGAGGTGTGCCAAAGCGCGAAAAGATGTTTTCTTTGAGGAATTTGACAACAACCTTGTTGTCGTTGGTTTTGGTCGGGATGGCTTCAACCCATTTTGAGACATAATCTACCGCAAGCAAGATGTAAAGATTCCCAAATGAATCAGGGAATGGTCCCATGAAATCGATGCCCCAAACATCGAATAACTCAATCACTAAAATGGGCTTGAGAGGCATCATGTTTCGCTTAGTGATTCGTCCCGTTCTTTGACATCAATCGCCTTTAGAGCAAAATTTGAAAGCATCACGAAACAGTGTGGGCCAATAAAAACTGCTTTGCAATAGTTTTGCGGCAGTTTTTCTTGCTCCAAAATGACCGCCACAAGCATGGTCATGTGAGAAAGAGAGAATACTTTGATGTTCATGATCGGGTACACACCTTCAAATGATTTGGTCTGGGCAATATTTGAAAAGATATGGGTCGTCCTAATAGAAGTTTCGAACTTTAGAAAGAAAATTTTGTTTATCTTGTTTTGACCATTCAGCGGGTGTTTGCTATGTGACAAGATAATTCACAATGTCAGCGTACCAAGGGGTATTAGAGATGGAAAGAATTTGTTCATCCGGAAAATAGTCATCGATTTGGGTGGCGTCAACATTTTCGTGCACAATTCGAGAGAGATGATCAGCTACCACATTTTCAGAACCCTTTTTGTCTCGTATTTCTATGTCAAATTCTTGAAGAAGAAGGATCCAATGAATCAAACGGGCCTTGGCATCCTTCTTAGAAAGCAAATATCGTAAGGCAGCATGGTCAGTGTAAACTATGACTTTGGATCCTATGAGATATGGTCTGAATTTCTCAAGAGCGAAGACAACTGCCAAAAATTCCTTTTCAGTAGTTGAGTAATTCAATTGGGCCTCATTCAAGGTTTTGCTAGCATAGTAAATGACTCGAGGGAGTTTATCGATTCGTTGGCCCAAGATGGCCCCAATCACAAAATCAGAAGCGTCACACATAAGTTTGAATGATTGAGTCCAAACAGGGGGTTGAATGATGGGAGTTGTGGTCAAGATTGACTTAAAAGTTTCGAAAGATGTTTTGCAACCATTGGAAAATTCAAACTTGACGTCTTTGGCAAGTAAATTCGAGAGATGTTTTGAAATTTTTGAGAAATCTTTAATGAATCTTCTATAGAATCCCGCATGGCCTAGAAATGAACGAACATCCTTAACAAACTTAGGAGGAGGTAGATTAGCAATCAAATCGATTTTGGATTCATCGACTTCAAGGCCATCTTTTGAGACGACATGACCTAGAACTACCCCCCTTTTACCATGAAATGACATTTTTCCCAATTAAGCACGAGTGATTTCTCCTTATAACATTTTAGGACGAGTTCTAAATGAGTAAGACAATGGGAAAAAGATGATCCGTAGATTGAAAAATCATCCATAAATATTTCCAAGAATTCTTCCACCATATCAGAGAAAATACTCATCATACACCTTTGGAAAGTCGCGGGGGCATTACAAAGACCAAAAGGCATGCGACGATAAGCAAAGGTTCCAAATGGACAAGTAAAGGTGGTCTTATGTTGATCCTCTAAAGCAACAGGGATTTGGTTATAGCCAGAGTATCCATCGAGAAAACAATAGTATTCATGTCTTGCTAAGCGTTCGAGCATTTGGTCAATAAAAGTCAAGGGAAAATGGTCTTTTTTTGTGGTTGAGTTGAGCTTTCGATAGTCGATACACACACGCCATTTTGTTTTGATTTTTGTTGGGACGAGCTCTTTACTTTCATTTTTGATCACTGTGACTCCCGATTTCTTTGGTACAACTTGTACTGGACTCACCCAGGTACTATCAGAGATGGGATAGATGATGTTATTGTCTAGACATTTGATTATCTCCTCCTTGACCACTTCTCTCATGTTTGGGTTTAATCGCCTTTGAGCCTCACGGGTAGGTTTAGCCTCATCAACTAAATGTATGCGATGTTCCACAATTGATGGGCTAATTCCTTTTATATCGCTTAGTTCCCACCCCAAAGCATCTTTATTTTCGCGCAAAATTTCTAAGAGTTTTTCTTCTTGGTCCTCGGTAAGATCAGAGGCCAAGATTACGGGAAGAGTTTCTGAGGAGTCTAAGTATGCGTACTTAAGGTCTTGTGGCAAGGGTTTGAGATCTAACTTAGGATGTTCTTGAGTGTTAACATTTGTCAACATTCCTTGGTTAGATTCAGAAGAAGAAGGATTTAAGTCAAGAAATTCATTCAGTTCAGAAATATATTCGAGTTCATCGAAATTGGAGTTGAAATGGTCAAGACACATTTTCAAGGCTTCGGAAGTGTCATTAGAGGTTTCGTCAACTATGGTTTGAATCATGTCGATTTCATCGGTCTCAAATTCCCTAGGTTGTTTGTTGAGATTGAAGATGTTTATCTCAATGGTTAAGTGCCCGAAGGAAAGTCGAAGTTGCCCGTTCCTACAATTAATGACAGCATTTGAGGTTTCTAAGAAGGGTCATCCTAAAATCAGTGGTATTTGAACTTTGGGATTTGAGACAGGCTCTGTTTCTAAAACTATGAAATCGACAGGGAAGTAAAAATTTTCGATCTGTATCAAGACATCTTTGATTATTCCCAATGGCTTTTTGATAGATCGATCAGCTAGCTGAAGAGTGATGTTTGTTGGTTTAATCTCCCCTAATCCAAGTTGACGATAAACAGTATAAGAAAGAAGATTAACACTGGCACCAAGATCAAGTGGGGCACGAGAGATGTGAGTGCTTCCTATTTTGCAATCAATCGTAGGGCAGCCAGGGTCTTTGTACTTGACTGGGGTAAGATTCGAAAGAACAGAGCTTGTATTCGCAGTTAGAAAGGCGGTTTTTAGAACATTAGTCGCACGTTTTTGTGTGCACAATTCCTTAAGACATTTAGCATATTGAGGAATTTGTTCAATGGTGTCTAAAAGAAGAATGTTCACACGGACTTGTTTGAAAAACTCCAAAATTTTAACGAAATTCGCTGCTTTCTTCTTATTATTGAGTCTATGGGGAAATGGAGCTATTGGTTTTTCGTCTCTGTGATCAGTTTCATCATTCGAAGAAGAAGGTTTATCCAAGGAAAAAGAAGGTGGTAAGGTTGCAGAAGATGTAATGTTGGGATTGCCAACATCGATTTTCGAAAGTGGGTCCGGTTTACCGACACTAGAAGAGGAACTGTTGGGATTGCCAACATTTGAGGAAAATGGAGGTTTAGAAAAATTGGCGTTCGAAGCCAATGGGTGTTCATCAAGATTTGGCATTAGGGTCGAGTTAGAAGGTTCGTCAGGGTTACCCACATTATTATCAATCCTCTTTCCAGATCGAAGGGTTGTAATAGCATTGACCGGATTATGGTTTTCATCCTCACAAGAATTTACAGCACGAGAGTTATATTTTGGATTCACCTCAGGTTGACTAGGCAACTTTCCTTTCTCATTATTTTTCATTAGTTCTTTCATCATATTCATCATTTGTTCGAGTTTAACATCTTGATTATTTGTTTCTCTAATCGAACAATATCTTGTGAAGATTGACTAGATTGAGAGGACTGGTTCGATGATTGAAAATTGGGATGCCTATAAGGTTGTTGGATTCAGATGCTGTTTGAGAGGTTTGAGAATTGGGATGTGGAGCTTGAAATTCGGATTTGGAATAAAGGGTTGCACGTGAGATGGGTTAGCCGAATTATTGGGTTTTGACCAAGAAATATTTGGGTGGTTCCTCCAACCAGGATTGTATGTGGATGAGCAAGGATTATTTTGAGCTATAGCATTAGCTTGGTCCCGAGAGTAATAGTGGGGTAGCCCTTCTCCAGCTTGAGGAGTTTGATTTTATAAGGGAATTTGACTTGGGTCCACGACATGCACTCCTCTATTAGAAGTACGAATGGGAACACGAATTGATTCCCACTGCATGTCCTTTTCAGAATAATCTTCTAAGAATTTCCAAGCCTCATCGGCCATCTTAGACATAAAGTCTCCTCCACACATTGATTCTAGTTAAGTTCTAGTCTGATAGTTTAGCCCTTCATATGCAATTTTACAAAAGTCGTCTTTTAGAATTCCATGGTGAGGACAACTATATAATAGTTGGTTGAATATTTCAAAGTATTTTGAAAAAGTTTCCCCCTCATTTTGATAAAATTGATTTATCTCGGTTCGCATTTTGAGAGTTTTATGGAAAGGGAAAAACTTTTTCAAGAATGCAGTGACAAATTCATCCCAATTTCTTATGGAATGTTTTGGAAGAGAATATAGCCATCTTTTAGCGCTTTCAAGTAGTGCAAATGGAATTAGCCTCAGCTTGATCGATTCATTAGACAATTGTTGCATTTTTGTTATGGACACATACAATTCAAATTCACTTAGAAATTCATAAGCATTTTCAGACCCAGTAAACTTTGGTACCTCTTGAATAAAAGAATGTTTAAGCTCAAAATTGTTTCCTTCAGCTGGTGGGAGCACGATGAATGAGGGTTGAACGGTCCTAATTGGATAACATCAATCATGAAGAGATAAAGGTCTATCCATTTCGATATTGAGATTTTGAAAATTTTGATGTGCTCGATTTTGATCCCCAAAGTTTGGAAAGTTTTGATTCACTCGATTTTGATCCAACTCGTTTGGAAAATTTTGGTTGATTCGAGAACCCCTAGGAGAATTTTGTTGGCTAACACTTTTTTCACTCAATGTTGTTAAATGCAGACACGAAAAAATCCTAGACTTAAGGTTGACACAAGAAGCTCCTAATCAAAATAAATAATGAACACAAGTGTATCTTATTAGTTGATAATCTCGATTTGAAGGGGAAAGAGGGTCTTATGGCCGTTCACGTACAGTATAAATACTAAGGGATACGACCAATGTTTTACGGGTAGTATGCAACCTCTTTTGCTAAAAGTTAAATAGATTGAACTAATATATATCTACGATCAAACCCCTGAGAAAATCAATTTCACAACATACACTCTTGCAGTTAAATATTTTGCAAATTAAATTAAATAAATAGATTGAAAATGTTAATTTGATAGAATGTCGAAAAATTTCTGATGTAATACGTATCACCGTCCTTTACAAAAGGAATAGAACAAATTCCACACATCAAAATAAATTTTTAAATTGAAGAATTTAACCTAATTTGTTTGTCCTATTGAGCTTGAGTTTTGCTTCTAAGGCCAACGTCTAATCAATTTTTATTTAGGTCAAAGGAGTTTGCAAATGACCGAATTTAATTATTTTGGAGCCAAGGAAGGTATGACTTCCTCACCTTATGTTTGTTAGGGCTTTGCTCGTAACTAGATTTATTTCAGAATGCAGCCAAAACAACAATCAAACAAATAATTGAAGAAATTAAAATTTGTACAAGCAAGCCGCTGCCCCTACAGAATTTTTTTTACAAGAAATGTCTATTTTTATTTTTATTTTGCAGCAGAGCACCTGTAGAGTTCAGAAAATTTCACCGTGGGGTATGGCAGTCCGTCCAGAAAATTTGTGCAGTGCTCACGCCTCCACTGTCTGCAAGTCACTTGACTGGTGAATCCTTGTTCTGCTTGAACTTTGTTCGCTTGATTGTTGAACCGAGTTTGTTGCTTGAACCTCTTCGCTTTGTCCTTTGGCCTTTGTTTTTTTTTTTTGATTTTTGATTTTTTTTTTTGAAAATAAAACAAATAAACAAACGAGAGGGAAGAAAAATAAATAAAAATAAATAAAAATAAAAATAAAAAAATAAAAACAAATAAGGAAAACTTTCAATAACTAGACTCAATAAAATCAAATACTCAACTAACACAAACTAGACACAACCCACAATAAAAATAAAGTTGAGTAAAAGAAACAAAATACGACAATTTACTCAACTAAGGAAAACAACTAAAATGGCACGCTCAAAATCCAACCAGCCGCACTAACCAAAAACAAATCCACTCAACTAAAACGCACCCACCTCAGATTATATATTTTCCATGAAACAATCTAAAGGTATCACTTTCTCTTTCATTATCAGAGAAAACAAAACTCAACCCCTAAAACTTATGGAAACAAATCGCATCCTCCCTCACGAGTCACGCCCCTTTATTCTCTTTTTTTTTTGGAATAGATTTGTTCTTAAAATCGTAAAATGAGTTCGATTTCAAATTTCCTAGCAAAGAGAGCTCAGTTGTTCACTTGACTGCGGCACTTTGTGGACGAGTGTGGTGTAGTTTGCGCTGAAAGGAGTTCGGATGTGGGTTTTGAAGTCAGTGATTGCGATGGTGATTGTCCGTAGTTCGAAGATTTGATGTAGATGGGTTTTGTCGGCTTGGTTGTCAGGATAATCGGATTTTTTTGGGTCCAGGGAAAGGACGAGGGGGGGGGGGGGAGTTGTGAAGGATATTATGGTCGTGAAGGGGATGAATTGATGTGGGGTGGTAGTGGTTTGTGGCTGTAAGGTTGCGGTGATGAATGTGAAGCGTACTTCGGCTGAGCTGTGCAGATGGGGGTAATTCGAATTGCGTGAAGATGCTTTGGAAAAGGACGCAGGGTTGAAGGTGATTTTGAGTAGGGATGTGTTTTCATTTGTGAGAACTGATGGTTTTGTATCGGCTTTTGTTGGTTGCGATTTTGGTTCTGCTAATTTATTGTGGGGTTACGGGTTTATGTTGGAGGGAAGTTCGGATGTTAGGAAGGCTGTGGAAGTTCTGTACGATCGTGAGGGTTGGTAGAGGAGTTTTGCGGAAGTTGCTTTTGGTTACAAACTAGTGATGTATGCTCAGAATTTTGTGAGGATGGACGGGGGATGGTCGTGACTGGTTTGTTACGGCAGTTCTTTGCTGTGTGGTCGGGTATGATGTTTGTGGCAAACAGAGGTGGTTTGTGAAGTAGGTTTGAACGTGGATTTTAGTATGGGGTGTATTTGATTTTGTATGGCTTTGGATGTGATCAAAGGGGAAGGTTGTTTTGTGGTCTGTGTAGGTGATAAAGATGGAGGAAAATTTGATGGCAAGGAAGTTGGAAATTTGGTGAGTCCGAGATGTAGAAGAGTCGACAGGCAGGAAGGATGAAGTGTTGGAGCTTGGATTTGAGGGTTGTGGATAATCTGAAAGAGGATTGTGAGCGGTTTTCTCGTTCGAATATAATTTCATTTGTGGAGCAAACTGCGTGAATTGCAAATCTGTTGAGGTAGTATGGTTGCGGATTGCAATGGAGATAAAGGAGTATGGGTTGGTTTGAGGAGGGTCGGTGGATGGTTGAAGTTTTGTCTGACAGAAGGAAAACAAGAAAGAAATCAAGTAGACGAAAAGAAATTGCAAAAGACTTTTTTTTTAGTTTGGAAATGTAGCAAATGTAAATTGAAGGAAAGAATATGAAGAAAGGAAAGAAATCAGATTTTTTTTAAAATAAATTGTAAACAGAGGAGATTACGTAAAAGAAAAGAAAGAGATTGAGAAAGAAAAAATGAAAGAAATCAAAGAAAAACTAGGATGGAATATTTTTTTATTTATATGAATACACAAAAACAAGGAAAAATAAAAACTAACACGAATCAGAAATTAAATAAATAATAAAATTTAATTATTGCCTCCCCGGCAACGGCGCCAAAAACTTGATCGACGCTAGAAAAGCGTGATATTTGTAATAAATTCTGCAAGCGTACAAGTGTGTAGCATACAGGTCGAACACAGGGAGGAAAATTAAAAATTATTATTTATAGAATTTCGTGGGTGAGTTAGACAAATCTTCGAGGTTGATTTTGAAAGCAAACGAAATTGAAATTGCAATTAAACTATTATTGAATTGAATCAGCTCTGAATCTAATCAAATCTATATTCAATCCAATTGACCTAAGGAAGCAGTAAAAAGAACAGAAATTGAAAATGCAGACATTAGAAATAACAAACAGGAATTAAAATTATGATTACCACTGAATCTAATCAGATGGTCAATCACTAATGAAAAGGTGTGCAAAATACAATTAGTACTCTACCAAACCTAATTTTGTAAATGGCACTAGTTGCTATGAAAATTAAAAATACAGAAAAATAAAAGAGAACTAGAAACTTTATTGATGAAGAAGAAGAGAAAATAGGATAGGATGGTGGCTACAATGATATTACAAGGGTATTTATAAGGGATAACCAAACCCTAACCCTAATTACAATTGGGCCTAGCCATTACATTACTAATTAGTTTACAATGGGAATCTCAAATGGGCCTTAGTTAAATCTATTAAATTTTTGGCCTTTCTTCTTTTCCTCTTGGTTCTTTGACAAGCCTTCCTTGATTTGAGATGTGCATGGCCTTTTTATCAATCATTTTCTTGTCCAACAGCAACTAGATGTGGGATCTTCATCTACAATTCTTCAAAATGTAAATATATAGCAATCTGATCTCCATTTCTCTACTTTTCTGGTTGCATGCGCGATGGGTTGGAATATCTGTAAAAGTAACAAAACAATACCCAAGTAATATTTATTTATATACAAAAGATAAGATATACGAGCATAAAATAAACACATTTCTATGTTAATCAATGTGCCATGATATTTTATTTAGATAATAATTCTTGTCGTTAGCAAAATATAGTAAAATAAAATATATTTCGCTATGTATTATAAAAATGTAAATAGGTTACAGAAATATAACGTTATTTACTTGTTGTGTTAATCACGATAACGAAATGGACGAAGGAGTTATATTTATATATAATTATATATATATATATATAAATAAATTAAAATTAAACGAACCGACCGTCGGATTTTTCATAAACTGAAACCGTTAGGTTCGCCTTGGGAAGATATTTCCAACGATATGAATTGTGTTAAATTCCAATGGTTAGATTTAGCGAAATGTGTAAATCAAATTTAGCTGAAAACAGCGCCAGGGTCGCCCATTGATCCGAAGAGTCGTTAAATTGATTTGAGCTATTTTTATTTATATAAAAATAGCGATAGATTGTTATTAAATACAAATAACGATATGAAATGATTTTAAATTATATATATACGAGGATCATTTGAAAAGTCTGAGTTCAATCTCATTTCATATGATTACACGTCGATCTAAGTCGAAGAGTTGAAGACGGTGATTGAAGACCGATGATCTTCACGTCGAATGGATGAGTTACCATTGACGCCCATGATTGGAGTAGCTACCTTGAAGGGGCTACAATGGTGGTCATCCAGACGTACTTGTTGATTATTCGGATATGCGAGGAATAAGGTGCCTCCGGTTTTTTTCAGACCCAGAACGGACTTGAAAATGGATTGTATGTCTGATGTTGTATTCCTTTATACGGTATTCGTTGATCTCTGCTAAATATATATATGTTTAGTGTTTAACACCCTTCTCTAAGACATACGAGCTTAGAGGTTATATATTGGTAGGAATCAATGGTACGGTATGGATTGATAATGTGGCATGCTATGATGCAAATGATCAAGGCTTTTGTTGAAAAGCAAGCCTTGTGGTTGATGATCAAAGCACGGCCTGTTTAAGCGGAGCATTGTGTATATCGCGACTTCGCGAGCCTCACACCCCGGTTGAGTCTAAAACGGAGCAAGGGAACGCAGGGAGAGAAGCACGTTTCTTTCTGGCTAGAAGTGGTGTTTGGGTTTTACACGGCCCGACATTTTACTTATGTGGATGATGGAATGAGGTGCCTCGGATATTAGGTCATATAGGACCGGGAAACGTGTGCTCAAGAATTGCCAATCCGCAAAATCGTATGTGTGGACCGGCCTTGCAGCTTTTGAAGGGTTCACTGCGAGGGATCCGGAGACATTAGCTAGAGTACCTCGAGTCGGTAAGGAGATTGTCCCTAACCTTGACTCTTGATGGAAACCCAATTCCCAATACGACCCTACAGACTTGATTGTATTACTAGTATGGAGGCATAGTATATGGTACCTATGCTTCCTAGGATTGATAAATTTACTTTTAAATGTTTTTGAAACGTATATACACTAATAATAATATCAAATTCGTTTTTATCGTAAACATGTTTAATCATCATAAGGTGAAACTCTATCCTCTGGTTTGCGTTGCATTGTGTGATGGGACTTGAGTCTTATGATGATTCCATTTTTCTAAAAAGCATTGCATTGTTTAACGATTTACTTTAATTTATGCACCGGCAATCCATTGGAATAAAACCCGTTCCGCGTTAGCGGCGTGGTCCTTGGATTTTCCTTATTGCTATTAGTTATATTAGTTATGAATTCTCACACCAGTCCCATGACTGACCCGTTGTTTGTTTCCACCTTTGCAAACTCGGGTGCCCTCTTTTCCGCATGGGCAGTCGAGTAGCTTTTTGCAGATATTTATCTCTTGAGCAGGATTCTGGATCGAAGCCTAAAGCTGTGTCCAGAGCATAGAAGTCTTCCGCTGTTTATTGTATTTAATTTATTGAAATTTATCTTCTGCTGTAATTCTATTCAATGTACTCTGATATGTTCAGTACTCTGATGTAACATTATTGTAATGTTTATAAAAGTCTGTTGTTGTTGTTCTGATGGTGTTGTATTCCCAGAGTTAACGTATTTGGGTTTTGAAAGGTCTTAGTCGATTTTGCGATCGATTGGGTCCGGGCGAGACCCATTGCCGTTACGCGATTCATATCTAAGGCCACCGATAAATGCATTCCTTTCTTCGATTTACATAGGAAAGGGAAATGCAATTTCAAGTTGACCCCAGAATGCATTTCTGCACTCAAAGAACTTCTAGATCAATTAGATCGACCACATATCCTATCTAACACCATAGACCATGAAGACTTATACATCTATTTGGTTGTTTCTACGCAGGCAATCAGCTCGTCATTAATATGCCTCGAGACCGCATCCAACGACCCGTCTACTACATAAGCAAACAATTGACAGGGGCATAAAAGAACTGCCCAAAGTTGGAAAAGCTAGCGTTCTTCTTGCTAATCTCCTCTATAAAGCTTCGACCATACTTCCAGTATTACCCTATAAAGGTTTTCACCGATCAGCCAGTATGACCGGTCCTGCAGTGATCTGAAGCGTCTGGACAGCTATTGAAATGGAGTATGGAGCTAACGTAGTTCGAGATAACATCCATCCCCCGCCGAGCCATCCTCGGCCAAGCTCTCATTGACTTCATAGTAGAATTCACTGCCCCCGAGGAGATTCTTGTAGAAAACATAGAGTCTCTCGGCACCCAATGGAAACTATTCATGGACGGTTCATCCAACAGCAAATGCTCTGGGGCCGGAGTCGTATTCATCACCCCTGAAGAACGCCCAATATGATATGCGCTAAAAATAAACTTCCCCGCTACCAACAACGACGCGGAATATGAGGCCTTGATTGCCGGACTTAGAATTGCGATCGAGCTCAAGCTCAAAACGATCCAAATCTTCTCTGATACAACTCATCGTGCATCAAGTAAAAGGGGAATATCAGGCTAAGGGGGAATGACTCGCCTTATACTTAACCAGGGTTCAGGAATTACTTACGTACCTTGACCACTTCATTATCACTCACATACCCCGAGAGCAGAATGAAAGTGCAGATTCACTAGCCAAGCTAGCAAGCTCCGAGGATCTGCAACTCTTGGGATTCGCCCCTGTCGAAATGCTCAACTCTCCTAGCATCAAGCCGATTCAAGATGAAGCAATAATGAACACTGAACCCAAATCTGATTCTTGGATGACACCAATCAAGAATTACCTACAGCATGGGACCCTTTCGGGAAGCTACAAGGCAAGGTGTGCACTCACCCACCAATCGGCCCGCTACCTTCTTATGGATGGGGTGCTCTACCGTAGAGGTTTCTCCACCCCATTGCTCAAATATGTAGCCTATCATGACGCCATCAAAGTCTTAACCTATGTACATAAAGGGGAGTGTGGTGACCATATTGGAGGGAAACCTGTCTAGGAAAATACTAAGACATGGTTATTACTGGCCCACACTCGATCAAGATGCCATAGACTATGCTCGCAAATGCGACAAGTGCCAGCGCTTCTCGAAGATCCCAAGAGCCCCGCCTACAGAATTGGCACAAATGGTTAACCTATGGCCTTTCACCATGTGGGTAATTGATATCATTGAAACTCTTCCAATGGCCAGAGGCAGGGCACGATATGCCGTCATCATAGTTGATAATTTCACCAAATGGGCAGAGGCCAAAGCTCTCGCCACAATCACCACCAAGAAGATAATCAACTTCGTTGTACGTAACATCATTACTCGATATGGGGTCCCTCAAGCCATCATCTCTGACAATGGTACTCAATTCGAGAGCGCCGAATTCAATGCCTTCCGCCAGTGGCACAGCATTGAAAAGAGATTCTCGGCAGTAGCTGATCCTCAAGCCAATGGGCATGTCGAAGTGGTCGACAAAGTCATTAAGTCCGTCATCAAGAAGCGCCAGGAAAAGGCTGGGGACATATGGGCAGATGAACTCCCTCTAACCCTATGGGCATACTGAACCACCCACAAGACTACAACCGGACATACTCCCTTTGCCCTGGCCTACAGATCAGAAGCCGTTATTCCTATCAAACTCAAACTTCCATCCCATCGAGTCACCTATTTCGATTCAAAGACAAACCAAGATTTACTTTTGGGATCACTTGACTTGATGGAAGAGAAAAGGAATGAAGCTGGTCTCCGAGCTGTTGCCCAATGGCAACGAGTCGCCCGATACGTTAATTCCAGGGTTCGTCATAAGGACCTCAACGTCAGCGACCTCGTCTTGAAACAGGTCTTCCCTCCACCAACGGGCCTCGTTAAGAAGGTTCGTACTCCATACAGCGAAAGCTCAGCAATGGATCTTTAAAACTTGTAACCGTGGATGGAGCTGAACTCCCAAGGGCATGGAACAGTGAACATATTCGCCGCTACTTTACATGACTTAGTACACAGCTATTTACGCTTTCCAACAATGTTCTGTTTTCTGACAATTCAAGGCATTGTAAGGGCTGGTACTGCCAAAGTTATTAGTAGAAATAATGTTTAACTTCCCATCTCTTCTTGACTATGTTTACTCCGTGCATGACGCATTTGATTAATCTTGACGGTTAGCTTACGTTCAAACAATCGGTTGTTGTATCAGCCTCCGAGCATGGAGTCGGAACAGCCGTCCGAATCTTGAGCCAGCTCGGGACCTAAAGTACAATGGCTACGCTTGGCACCCCGAGCATGGGAGCGGCAATGCCACTCGAGTCGCCATCCCACGGCGCGACCGAGTATAAATAACCACGAACTCGAATCTTGGCTACATGCCGAGACCGAGGATAAATCGTTCCGCGCTCAAGTCCCAAGTGACTTGGGGCCACCCAATAGCCAGACAAGAGCGATGTACATCCCTCCCTCGGCTACGGGCACTGGTCAAATCTTGGCGCAGCACCAAGACCGACTATTAAACCGTTTCTTCCCCAAGGCTCTCAAGGCTGAGGGGTAGCCCATGGCCACGATCGGACCCTACGGGCTGATGATCTGGGCTTCAATTCTTAGGCAAATAAACGGCTCCTGTGGCTCGTCTCAGCCCGATGAACGATGGGAGAGCCATACACTGAACGGACCACATAACGTGACGTCATACGCCTTCGCTACACTTGGGATTAACCCCGGGCAACCCAAACACAGCAGGCGCTCAGCCTGGCTTCACAAACTACCGGTTTCCTGAGTTGAGGGAAACTTACTAGAAGTCTACGCTCTTTTACACCCCTATGGAATAATGACCCAGAGCGTGGTACATAATCATGCCCCTCTGGAATAATCAACCCAGAGCGTAGTACACAATCGCTTTTTTGTTAAGTGTAACGACAAGTATGCTTATGCAAGTATGGGACACCCGAAAACATAAGAGGAACATCCAAACAGTTGACACAAATTGCGATCTTTACTAATTCATATTTCAAGTACAACACACACACACACAATAGAACATACTACGTGTCCAAACAACTTTCTTTCTAATGACAGGGTGTACACGAGAACCACACTGTGTCTTGAAAAACTAAAAGCGAGGGTCGTACACGCGTAAAATACCGGCCTACACTACTAAAATGAATGGTAACTCCTACTAAGTTACTAACACTAGTCATGTTTCTTCCTCTTGTGCTCATGCTTGTTTGTTTTTGCAGATTCAACACTCGACGGTTCATCCTTTGCACCGGGCCTCTTCTTGCCAAACTCGATTTTTCCATCTTGTCCCCTCTGAGAAGTGGTCGATTCGTGAGAAGCCAAGAGACGTCTCTCGCCTATCCCATCGCCACTAGAAACCTCGGTGATATCAATGAGGGTGGCATGCGGTGTGGGCTTAGGAGCGCCCCCAGTAGTGAGGCCGACCATAGCGTCGCTCGTCTCCGAGACTGTCTTCCCTTCCTACTTAGCTTTCTCCTTTGCCTCTTTGGCAGCCCTCCATGCAGTGAGCTTTTGGGACTTATGCAGCGTGACGTCAACAACTTTGGTTTTCTCGAGGGACTCAGTAGCCCTCTGTTGTGCTTCCTCATCTTCCCTCTTCTTCTGGGCCTCATCATTGGCCCTGTTCTTCTCATTCTCCTCATCGGCTCTCTTCTTCACAATAATGTCGGCGGCCCTCGCCTCAGCATCCTGCCTGGTCTTCGTTAGGACCTCCTTCCTAGCAGCCTTCTCGTGCTCTCGCTTCTCCTCCACTTCTTCGCTCTTAGCCACCATCTTGGCTTTTTGAGCTTCCACCACAGCCACCATCGAAGTCACGTCGGCCTCCACTGGACCTCTAGCATGAAAGCTCTGTCCATCAACCATCTCCCCTTCATCTATCAGACCCTCATAAAGACTGGTGATTATCCGTATATCCAAGAAGGTTTCAAGTTGATCCCCTCATCCAGATTGCGCTTCTATAGGGTCTCGCCCAGACTCAATCACTTATGGGACCATGGGGGTAGGGTGATGTCATGGTCGATCCAGGAAGGGCTGCATGGTAAAAACACAACGATTTAATCTGTGAATTTGGTAATCACACCATCCTCGGGGATGCATTGTAAAGGGAATTTACCTTCGGTCAGGGATGACATGGAAAGAATAGATGGGGCACTCGGTGCCATTAGCAATGTGAATCCAGTCTCTCCAAGTCCAGGGTGATCCGGGTCATACTCAGTGGAAGTCCGAATCAAGGCTACGGGACTGCTCACCACCACCGATTCAGAGACTATTAGCCGATAGGAGCTTGCCTCTGCAAATGTCTCTGTAACCCTGATGCTCTCAGTCATGGCTGCTTTCCCTTTCTCGGCAGTGAGCCTCTCCAGTCTCTTTCGCTTGGCGTCCTCAAGCAACAACCTCTCACCCTCCTCTAGCTTCTTGCACTCCTCAACAGTTAAAAGATCAATTCTAAGCTGTCGTTCATCCAAGTACCCAACATCTACTTGGCGCAAGAGGGCCTCATACGGAACCAACCTCTTCTAAGTCCGAGCTAGTTCCTGGGGATAATCATCAACCCACGAGAGTCCGTGGAACCTCAGAACTTTGACATACATGTTTTGGATATCTTCCTCCATAGGCGATTGCACTCACACCTCAGTATCCGCAAGCTCCTCATTCAGTTCCTCCACCTCTCTCAGATGACCCGCTTTTAGTCCATCCATCATTTCCAACACATCCCGGTTAGTGGCCTCCGCGGCCTCCTTGGCCTTCTTCACCTCCTCAATCTGCCTCTTCAGGCTGTCATTCTCCGCCCTCAAGGCATTGTTATCATCTTGAAACTGGGCGACCCTTGCGTTCTCCTTTTCCAACTCAATGCAGATCTTATCCGTCTCGCCCTTGTCCTTCTTTAGGGTTGTGTTCTGGGTAGTAAGGTCGGCTATAGTTTCGGTGTAAACAACACGGGTGTCACCAGCCTATTCTTGAGTGTCTCATACCCTTGTCTCAGCTCAACTGAAAATAATGAGATCCGAGAATTAGCATTCAAAGATATGGGAACGAGTAATGGGAACGAGTAATGGGAACGAGTATGAAGCGCCAAAATCAAAAAAATTTCAAACAGGATGATAAAGAAAATCAAATTTCAACCTAGACGGTCCTACCCCCATCAGGTATACCAGCCGTGAGGGAATACAACTACCCTCCGGAAGATCCTGTACTTTGTCCTTGCCTCTTCGGACAATCCTAAGGTGTCCTATTTATCCAAAACAACTCGCCTTATTCTTCACATTCTCCATTTGTGACCTCCCACCAAGATGAGGTTTTGTCCTTTGTTAACCAAACAGCTATTTGAACCTTCCTCCCATCGTCTATCTTAAAGGTACCAATAAGCCCTCTACTTCCTTGGACTAAATTCTAGCCCGACAAACGTCTAAGTCCCTTGAAGTGGTTTTTTGTCCTTCGTACGGAAGTCCTTATTTATCTTAGAAAAAGCATCTATACGCGGAGGGGGGGCTCAAAAAGAGAAAGAGGAAGAGATTCAAAACGAAGAATCGAAGGAAGGATATATGGCTCTTGGGGATTATGTTCTTAAAATAAAACTTTCTTTCAAAAATATTCTTCTACAAACATATTTTTGAAAGTATTCTTTATAAAAATGCTTTTGAAAAATAGTTTTTCAAAATATCTTATCTGTTCTGCTAATCTTCAACTCTGATACCACGTGTAACACCCCACGTCCATTAATGTCAGTCGCAAAGGGAATACATTAACTTCCATGGACCATTTTAAGTGAATATAGAACAGAAAATCATAACAAGACAGATATAAAGCAGTACTTGAAAATTTAAAACTTTATTTATTGCAGCAGAAGGTAAATATGTTTGGTTACATCATCAAAAACCATAAACCAAAGTCAAGTACATAATATCCATCTTGATAAAACAAAGTACATAATCCCACTACTATAAATAGCCATAAAGAAAATGATAGGCTGAACTTTACTTCAGCAATCCAAATCCAAGTGCTCCCAAAGAGATCCCAATCAACCTCCACTAGTACTAGTCCCACCCTTACAATTTGGGGGGGGGGGAGGAAGAAAAGAGGTGGAAACAAAGGGGGTCAGACATAAAGTTTGATGAGTCTGATAACTCTAACAACATAATTATTAAAGCAATATGATAAGATATAAGCTGGAGAATAAGGTAATGACTGTGTGAACCACATGGGTATGGCAAGGCAATCAAGAGAAACATAGATAACGTTAATGGCGCTTCCTAATCAATATAGAATAATTACTATACTCTACCTTACTGTACCGTACTGTATTGTACTAACTCTAAGTGAACCCCTACTAGTCACTCTAGAAATTTGATCCCTCTTGGCTAAATAGAACGATGATAGCTTCATGTACTACTAGAAGTACCCACTATCCTCCATGTTTGACTGTATATCTCTAGTTGCTATCATAGGTACCCAACGTGTACCTATCCCCACTAGATGTACCCCTTCAATAAGTAATAATGGTAATTCTATGTACTCCTAGCTGACGTCATAGGTGCCACCTGCTCCTATCTCCACTAGGTGTACCCCCTTAATAATTATTAATAATAGTGGTAGCTTCGTGTACCCCTAGCTGACTACATAGGTGCCGTCTGCTCCTATCTCCACTAGGTGTACCCACTACCATGCCCCATTCGATCGGCTCCCTAACTCGTAGATACCCGTGCAGGTCCCACAGTGGGGTGTATCACTCCCCAATGTTGCAACCTTATACCACGCAAGGAATGCACGACTTATAACTACACGATGCAACAACGTCTTACCTACCATCCTGGACCCACGCACGCACGTGACCCCATTGGACTTGCGTTGCCACCGCTAACCCGTTTTAGCCTCTAACAATCAGACCCAGTAGGCGTGTCCCGTCCTCGACTTGGGTCGAGTTCACAAAGATACTTAATGGGCTACTGGACTGAAAAGGGCCCCCCATGCTTGACACAAGCTTTCCACCTAGGCTTGGTCCCCTCCAGTACATCCCACTTAACCACCTTCATGTCCACTTACATGTTTTAAATTTGGTTAAGGGTTTCTATTAGTAATTCCACATGCCACCCAAGGCACCCACTTGACCCCTATGTCTCACTTACATGTTTTACCTTGGTTAAGTGTTACTAATCGTATTTCCCCATGCCACCCAAGGCGCCCACTTAACCCCCATGTCCCGCCACATGTTTTACTTTGGTTAAGTGTTTCTTAATTTATTACTACCGTAACCCCTGTAGGACCTCTCACATTAGACTGGCATTTGTGGCTGCTGGATTTGCCGGGTGGGTCCGGGCAGTCTTACACCACAAACGAGCCTAACCTCGTGTCCATACAATTGTTACGCATTTAGTTTGGGCCTTTGACCTCTCACATTGTGGCTGCTGGATTTGCCGGGCGGGTCCGGGCAGTCTTACACCACAAATGAGTCCAACCTCATGTCTTAGGCAATTAATTATACATAATTAATTTTCCCCAAATTTGAATTACTTTACCTATTCAAATTTCCATATTTATTTATGTCTATAATTTATCACCTAAATTATGCTCATTTATTTATGATATATAAATTATACCAATGTAACGACCCGGAAAATCTGAACCAATTTAAAAAATTTAAATTGGCTAAAATAGTGGATTTTAAATATTTAAAATAAATATTTCAAATAATAGCAATTAAAAGTGAGTTTGAATCGATGTTTGAAAATAAATATAATTACTTTGAATTGTGAACAAGGCCTGAAATGGCGCGGTAGTTTCAAAATTTGAATTCAAACTTCGACTGACTGTACCGGGTGTAAAACAAAACGGATTTGAGTGAAACCAAAAATATTTAAATCTGTTAGTGAATACCTTTCTAACGAATCTGAAGAATCAAAGTTTCATTGTGGAAAGAAAAAGTTATGGCCAAATGAATTTTCAAAAAGGTCACTATAGAATTTATATAGCCCGTGAAATTGGCCATTTTGCATACGACCTCGGAATTTGACGAAACCACTTTTGTTGGATCCGGGATGTAAAGTTATTACTAGGTTTCAAATTTCATAATTTTTGAAGCTAGTATGTGAGCGTGGCAAAGGAAAACGTGTTTTGGTCAATTATAGTTAAATTGGATCGACCAGAAATGGGAATTTTTGCAAACGGTCTCAGAATTCGACGAAACTAGTTTTGTTGGGACCGTATCGTCAAAACATAGCTAGATTTATTTTTCTGGAATTTTTCGAATCAGTTTGTGGCCCGGGCAAATTGAAATGTACGTTCAAATCAAATATTGAATGTTTTATATTTTAATTTGAAGGAAAACTGACTCAAACAATCGAATGGGCCTACGAAACATATCCCATTGTGTTCGGAATGGGGGTAAGACGCTAGTGATGATAGTCGTTGGGTTTGAATTGGTGTTCGTGTGTGGAAGAGGGTATTTTAGAGATTTTAAAATTTATAAATAAAAAAATTCATTGGTCGATGCTCTTTCTCTCTCCCCGCTCCTCTCAGAAACCTGACGGCGGAAATAACTACAGACCTTCTCTCCTCTTTTTCTTTTGATCCGCTCAATGAAATCCAACACCACACTTATGGTTTTTGTAGTACTTCTCATGATCTTCAAATCCATATAAGTATTGGATTTTTTCGTGGCCTGTAGGAGGAGAATCACCCTCGAGAAGTTCGCCCGTTCGCGCCTCGATTCCGCCGCCCGGGGACCACCGAGTTCGACCCCCTCCCTGGCGCACGTGCGCCTCTCCTAGCCCGTCAAGGTGGCGCTGGCCGATCGAAGCAACGATCAACGGATTTGAAGATAATCGAAAACCTAGTTCTGAAGAAATAAATAAGGTAACGGCTGATTTTCTTTGAACTGATTTTAACACCTTTAAACCGTTGCAAACTTTGAAAAATCATATCTTTTTCGTTTCTTGACGAAATTCCATGAAACAGGAAACATCGTAACCGTGTGGACGTCTACTACATTCTAGAAGAGACCGCATATTTTTCTAAGCCTTCTGCTATTTTTGGTGGAGTGGAACCCAATGTGAGATTTCTAATTTATAAACGATATGGAAAATGACGATGTATCAATTATATAGTCGATGTATGGGTTATATAAGCATTGTACACCTCATGTATAACCGTTGTATAAGTTGTACGTTCAATGTATAAGTTATATATGCATTGTAAAAATTATATATGTGTTGAAATAGAAGTGCATTGCTGTATATAAATATATATATATATACGCCCCTCGTCCACAAACCATGGATGATATTTATTGGTTGTGAATGGTGTGAAAATTGATTCATAGCGAATGGTTGATTGAAATTGGTTGTGGTTGGAATTGATTGATTGTGGTTGAAAAATACCCGTTTGTGGTTGAGAAATATTTGGTTGAAACCACATAGGATTAGTTTGTGGAAATGAAAAAAATATACATGTCGCCTGCGTGCGAACTAGATGCATGATTCCCCATTGTCATAAGCTGCGAGGCTTTAAGGTAGAGCGAGGAGTCGTACTAGGGACGGTCCCGGTTTTAACTACCCTGTCGTTGTGCTGCCGAAATTTTGAATAATATTCATGTGTTAGAATTATTTCCATTTGTTGAAACGATATTCATTCGTTGAATAGAAATTCAAAAAATTTCATTGGTCGATGCTCTTTCTCTCTCCCCGCTCCTCTCAGAAACCCGACGGCGGAAATAACTACAGACCTTCTCTCCTCTTTTTCTTTTGATCCGCTCAATGAAATCCAACACCACAGTTATGGGTTTTGTAGTACTTCTCATGATCTTCAAATCCATATAAGTATTGGATTTTTTCGTGGCCTGTAGGAGGAGAATCACCCTTGAGAAGTTCGCCCGTTTGCGCCTCGATTCCGCCGCCCAGGGACCACCGAGTTCGACCCCCTCCCTGGCGCACGTGCGCCTCTCCTAGCCCATCTAGGTGGCGCTGGCCGATCGAATCAACGATCAATGGATTTGAAGATAATCGAAAACCTAGTTTTGAAGAAATAAATAAGGTAACGACAGATTTTAACACCTTTAAACCGTTGCAAACTTTGAAAAATCATATCTTTTTCGTTTCTTGACGAAATTCGATGAAACGGGAAACATCGTGACCGTGTGGACGTCTTCTACATTTTAGAAGAGACCGCATATTTTTCTGAGCCTTCTGCTATTTTTGGTGGAGTGGAACCCAATGTGAAATTTCTAATTTATAAACGATATGGAAAACGACGATGTATAAATTATATAGTCGATGTATGGGTTATATAAGCGTTGTACACCTCATGTATAAGCGTTGTATAAGTTGTACGTTCGATGTATAAGTTATATATGCATTGTAAAAATTATATATGTGTTGAAATAGAAGTGAAATGCTATATATAAATATATAAATATATATATATACGCCCCTCGTCCACAAACCATGGACGATATTTATTGGTTGTGATTGTTGTGGAAATTGATTGATAGCGAATGGTTGATTGAAATTGTTTGTGGTTGAAATTGATTGATTGTGGTTGAAAAATACCCATTTGTGGTTGAGAAATATTTGGTTGAAACCACATAGGATTAGTTTGTGGAAATGAAAAAAATATAAATGCCGCCTGCGTGCGAACTAGATGCATGATTCCCCATTGTCAAAAGCTGCTAGGCTTTAAGGTGGAGCGATGAGCCGTACTAGGGACGGTCCCGGTTTTAACTACTCTGCCGTTATGCTGCCGAAATTTTGAATAATATTCATGTGTTAGAATTATTTCCATTTGTTGAAACTATATTTATTCGTTGAATAGAAAACCTTCATGTGTTGAATTGAAACTCATTCGTTGAATAGAAATTCATGTGTTGAATGGTATTCGTGTTTTAAATATAAAAATCAGATATATATATATATATATATATATATATATATATATAAACTATAGAAAACCTTCATGTGTTGGATCGATATTCATTCGTTGAATAGAAATTCATGTGTTGAATGGTATTCGTGTTTTAAATATAAAAATCGCCTTTTTATCTATATATATAAACTATAGAAAACCTTCATGTGTTGAATCGATATTCATTCGTTGGATAGAAATTCATGTGTTGAATGTTATTCGTGTTTTAAATATAAAAATCACCTTTTTATCTATATATATAAACTATAGAAAACCTTCATGTGTTGAATCGATATTCATTCGTTGGATAGAAATTCATGTGTTGAATGGTATTCATGTTTTAAATATAAAAATCACCTTTTTATCTATATATAAACTATAGGATACCTTCATGTGTTGAATCGAAATTCATTCGTTGAATTGAAATTCATGTGTTGAATGGTATTCATATTTTGAAAGAAATTGTTTTATAATAAAAATCCAATTTTTATCATCGATAAGAACGATATAAAGTAATCTTGTTTTGAAATAAATTGTTTTATAATAAAAATCCTATTTTTATCACTTATATTAACTATATAAAATAGTCGAGTTTTGAAATAAATTGTTTTACATTAAAAATCACATTTTTATTATATACATGAATTGTTAAAAATAGTGAAGTGTTGAAATAAAAACAGTTAGATAAAAATATCATTTTTATCAAATGTATGAAATTCATATAGATTTGAAATCGAAGAATCGATATATATATATATTGAAACACCCCACCTCCGTTAGGGTCACTCTCAAAGGGAATGCCCTAATTTTGGTGGAGGTTTATAAGTATAAGTCACAGATATACAAGACAGATATAGGAACACATATTTGTAAACAGCGGAAGAATAACAAACTTTTATTTCATAAAAAGCAAATACGTGTTACAAAACATCACCATGATTGTCTTACATCCTTTCCAAAAACATAACATAACATTTTCATAATTTGTCTTGAGTACATTATTTAAAGAAGCATAAATAAAACATAGATAAACTGCAAAAGCCCCATAGTGGATTGTCCAAAGCCATAGTTCAAAGCGAAAAAGTCCAAGCAATACATTTCTCTTCTTCAAGCTGGATGTCAAGGCTGATCAAGCTGCTGTGTTCCCTCCCTGTGGACCTGGGGGGGGGGGGAAACGGAAGAAAGAAGACGAAAGAAAAGTAGAGTCAGACATAAAGCCTGAGTAAGTCTAGTACTATTTTGTCTATGAATAAAGAACTGGGTATGATAAGTATAAACAAGAAGTGGGCAAGCACTATAAACTTGGTTAAGTTGCTTAGGGTCGAATATACTATCGTACCCCATGTAAATCTCTGAACCCATATAAACTAGTTTCCAATTGGCACCCCATAATCAGGGTGAAGTGATCCATTCTATGATGATCGGCTCCTACTCGCATAGTTACATGTGTCTTACGGCCCCTGATGTTGTAGTTACCTATGCTGGTCCCACCATGGGGTGTATCAAGTCCCATGGAGGCGGCCCGACACAATCCTAGAATGCACAGGTATGCTACTGGTGTCCAGTGCCTTATTTTTCTGCGCCGGAGTGTGTGCACGCCTGCACCCCGTTAGAACCTACACTGCTACACCACCGCCGTCGCTTTGACCTCTTACAATCAGCCCAGTAATCGTGCCCCACCCTGCCTAGTTTCAGGGTATCCTGATACACCTTCTAGGGTTACTGCTGAAAAGGGTCCCCCGTTACTAGGTTTTCTATCTCTAGCCAACATGCTAAGTTGGTTAAGTGTTTCCTAACCTAACCCCCACCAGTCCGTTTAGTTTAGCATGTTCCATTTTTGATTAAGTATTTAGTTCACTTAATCCTAACAATCCTGACTCAGCCTTAATTGTCTTATTAAGGCCCTGACCTCTCACATTAGACAGGTATTGTTGTGGCTGCCTGTTGCCGGTTGGTTCCGGGCAGTCTTACGCCACAACTCAGTCTAACCTCGGGTCCTTATTGGGCTCCATGTTTAACCTCCCACATTGGATAGGTATTGTTGTGACTACTGGACAGCCGGGCGGTTCCGGGCAGGTTTACATCACAACTCAATCCAACCTCGGGTTAAACACATCGTATTTTCTACATTTACATATTTTGTCATTCTTCTTTATTTCTTATATGTAAATATTTGCGGCCCATTATTAAGTTAATGGTGTAAAGGTTACACCAATCATGGGCCCAACCCATACTTGAACTTGGGCCCTTCTATTTTATATTTTCATTCATTAATTAATTTTAACCCAACGTTATTTTCCCCCGTTTTACACGTCCGTTTATATATATTGGGCTTAGCCTTTTAAAGCCCAATTTAGCCATGCGAAAAGGGGAGGCTTAAAGCGTAATTACATACACAAAAAGGGGGAGGTGAGCGTATGAACTTGCAAAATGACGTTGGAAATACAAAATAGAAACTGGTGTACTTGCATAGTGGTAACATATACTTTGGTCATAAAGCATAGGTGACATGAATCAAAGCATGCAAAATCACATAGTCATAACTACAACATGAACCTATATTTTTATTTAGGCATAATGTCAAACATAAGCAAATCATGTTCATAAGACTACTACATGTTTACAAAGGTGTCTACTTTTGTGACTAATACAAAAGTATAATTAAATTTGTTCACATAACCATGGCATAAATGTTTCTAACATGAAATCATGATTTTTACTTTAGTCATGTAAACTTGCAAAAAGGGATTTTGAATCTAGCCTAGCTATGTGCCACATATGTCATCATATAATTCTTGTAAACAATATAGACTTAATTATGCAAAATATCAACCATAGCCTAGTCATATTCATAAGTTTGCAAATAGGTTTTCTAGTACAAAAGCATGACTTAATACATAGATTATGGTGTCAAAATTCCAACATAGTTTCATATGAACTATAACAACCAAACTTGTTCCAATTACTTACAAATGATTTATGCACAAAAATATACATCATGATGGCATAGTAGCAAAACCCCAAACTTGCATGAATTTAAATCAACTACATACATGTAGCTTCAACATGGATTACATAATTTGCGAAATATTCCAAACGTATACTTGCATAGAACTACCGCATGTAGTTCCTTATAACATAATTGAATAACACAATTCGAGAATATCATAGTATCGCACAAATATGAATTACTTTATTGCCACAATCCAAGTATACAAACCAACACAATTATTTGTTCATACCACAATAATACTCTACATACAATGGTGTGGCGAATTCTCTAATTTAGGGATTTGAAGATGCGGCTTGATTTGATTGAGTTGCTTTATGCCTTAGAATTTTCCTCCTAATCCTCTCTCCAATTTGGTGGCTACTCGTAGTCGTTCCTCAGCAACATGGCGGCTATGTTCTTATTTTTGAATGAATAGATTAGGGTTTAGTCTAGGGTTGTTTTTATAGAGGTTAGGAACTGATTAGGACCATTGATGTTGCCTGGATTGATCGTAGCCATTCATTCGATAGAGAGACCAATTAAAACTTGCCACCTAGCCCTAGTGACAAAGCAGACCATAGAAAGTCGACCAACATAGCATAGGCCAGCCGGGTTAGACTGGGCTCGACCTGGGTCTGGACCAGGTCGACATGCCTGTCGACAGCCCTGTCGACAGCCCTATCGACAGCCCTGTCGACAGCCCTATCGACCTGGTTAGACCAGGTCGACAGCCCAGTCGACCTGGGTGCGTCAGGCGGCGTTTTTCCGCCCTGGCCCATTGGGCCCCATTTTCGAATTTAAACTTATTTTAATCTGTTTGAATTTCAAACTTAATTCTCAAACTTCCGAAGGCCATATCTTCTTCATACGGACTCCGTTTTTCGAAAACTCAGACTCTATTTCGCGTATTTTTCCGAGACGAACGCAATGGCGTATCCCGTTTCCCTTAGTTCTTTGATTTCAAATTAATTATACTTTAATTTGTTAATTTCACAGTTATAAAATTTTCGGGGTGTTACATATATATATATATAAATAGAATTGAAATATATTGAATAACGAAGCTGCAGTTCGTATTTTGAAACCGTGATTTCAAACGATTAGTGTGGGAGATCCGACCATCGGATTTTCCCGAAATCGCAACCGTTTGGTTCGCTTTGGAAATATCTTTCCAATGGCACCAACTTTGTAAAAATCCAACGATTGGATTGTCTGGAATGTTTAATTCAAATCTGAATAAAAACAGCGCCAGAATCGATTATATGTTTATATATATATATATATATAATTATATTAAATTGAATAACGATGCTGCAGTTCGTATTTTGAAATCGAAACTTCAAACGATTATACCGGGAGATCCGACCGTCGGATTTTCTCGAAACTGGAACTGTTGGATTCGTTTTGAAAAGATCTTTCTAATGATGCAAATTTTGTGAAGATCCAACAGTTAGAGTTTTAGATATGTGTAAATCAAATCTGAAGAAAAACAGCGCCACGGCCGCGTTATGGCCCGAAGCGTCGTTTTGAATAAATTGGCTATTTTAAAATAAATAAAAATAGCGATAAATCGTTATAAAATATTATAAACGATATGGATGTGAAATGTAGAAACTGACTGAAGGTTGGCTAAGTCGAATGGTTTCTTGGGTATTGATCTGATGTTGGTTTCGGCCTTCGGGGTTAATATTTGGGAAATCGTTCTCTTACTGATTGACGGTTAGTGACTAATGAATTGAAATGATGCGTATGTATATTTGTGTTGCGCTTGTTTATCATATACGAGAGTTGCTCAGAAAGACCGGGTTTATCCCATTCTGAATAACTGAATCGACGATAAGAAATCGAAGATGAAGACGGTGGTCGAAGACCGAAGATCTTCACCTCGTTTGGATGGTAACCGAGGTCCTGATTGGGAAGCATCCCGAAATATGGATAATGAGTGGTGATCGTCCAGATGTACGTGGTGATCAATGGGTTTGCGAGGTATATAGTGCCTCCGGTTTCGTTCAGACCCAGAACGGACTTGCAAGTGGACAGTGTGTCCGACATTGGAATTGATTCTGTGTGATTGATAGCTATCATTCGCACGGTGTGAATTGCCTGTGTAGCATGCTAAGATGCAGTGATCAAGGCTTCTGTTGAAAAGAAAAGTCTTGTGGTGATGAACAAAGCACCGCCTGTGTGGCGTAGCTTTGGGTATAATGTGAATTCGCGAGCCTCACACCCCGGTATGAACCGGAAACGGGAGAGGACATCAGGGAGGTCCTGCGTTTCTTCCTAGCTAGAAGTGGCGTCAGTGGTGTTACACGCCCTGACGAGTTTGACTTATGTAGTTGTTGCTGTTGTGAGGCGCCTCGGTTATATCGGTCGATCCGGGACCGATGGAGTCATTCGTTGGCTCATTTATGCCCCAAATGGCGGGGAAACGCTGTGTTCAGGAATTTTAATCCACATCGGTGGACCGGCCCTGACGATCCAAAGGCTTGACTGAGTACTTGCCTGAGGCTCGGGCTAGGCAGTCTCGAATTCGGTAAGGACTATCTTTTGCCTTGGTTCATGACGGAAATCCAATTTCCAAATACGTGACTGTGCGGTTTTGATTGTATACCTATATATGGCGACATAGTGGTATAGGGCATTAATGCCGTCTATGATTGATAGTTATGATTCGAAATTGTTTTCAAAACTTATAAACACTAGCAATAATACCAAATGCTTTTGTTTTATTCGTATCAAGCATATTTTGGCCATTATAAGGTAAAAACTCTATCCTACAGTTTGCGTTGCATTGTGTGATGGGAACTGAGTCTTATAATGGCTTCATTTTTATAAAAAGCATTGCGATGTTTAAAAGAATGATTTGTTTTAAAGCACTGGCAATCTAATGGAGTAAACCCGTTCCACGAAAGTGGTGTGGTCGTGTGATTGGCCATATTTTAAATGTGTTGAGTAGATTTCTCATACCAGTCCCATGACTGACTCGTAGTTTGTTTCACTTTCAAACTCGGGTGCCCCCCTTTCTACACGGGCAGCCTTGTATTCAGGTTTAGCTGGCTTTCTCCGGATAGCTGGAGCTGAAGATGGATTCTATCATTTATCTCTTTTTATGTTGTTCAACTCCTATTGTACATTATGTTTGTTTTTCCGCTGTAGACATATATGTATAGTTGAACTGTATTTGTACTAAGTATGATCATGTACACTGTGTAACTCTGATGATTACGTTAATTCGTTGTATTATTTGTACATTATCTGGTGTATTTATTTATTTATGTTCTGCTATTATCTGTTTCTGTGTTATATTCCAAGGATTACCCTTGCCACCGTCAGTACGGGGTTTGGTGTCGTCACATCGTGCAAACACTTGTAATAATATCAAATGCTTTTGTTTTATTCGTATCAAGCATATTTTGGCCATTATAAGGTAAAAACTCTATCCTCAGGTTTGCGTTGTATTGTGTGATGGGAACTAAGTCTTATAATGGCTTCATTTTTATAAAAAGCATTGCGATGTTTAAAAGAATGATTTGTTTTAAAGCACTAGCAATCCAATGGAGTAAACCCGTTCCACGAAAGTGGCGTGGTCCTGTGATTAGCCATATTTGAAACGTGTTGAGTAGATTTCTCATACCAGACCCATGACTGACTCGTAGTTTGTTTCACTTTCAAACTCGGGTGCCCCTTTTTCTACACGGGCAGCCTTGTATTCAGGTTTAGCAGGCTTTATCCGGATAGCTGGAGCTGAAGATGGATTCTATCATTTATCTCTTTTTATGCTGTTCAGCTCCTATTGTACATTATGTTTATTTCCGCTGTAGACATTCATGTATAGCTGAACTGTATTTGTACTAAGTATGATCCTATATACTATGTAACTCTAATGTTTATGTATATCCAGTGTATTATTTGTTCATTATCTGGTGTATTTATTTAATTATATTGTGTTGTTATCTGTTTCTGTGTTATATTCCAAAGATTACCCTTGCCACCGTCAGTACGGGGTTTGGGGTCGTCACAACGTGGTATCAGAGCTTTGGTTAAGCTTAGTGCTGGAATATAACATATTAACGAACTCGTCAGAAATAGAACCAGTAGTGTTCTAGGACGGGTAACTCTATACAGATAGGATCAGTAATATCCTAGTATAAGTAAAGCAGAATCAGAACAACTCGTTAGAGATGGGGTCAGAAATGCCTCAGAACGAGTCGAGGGTAATATGTTTTTAAATAACGTATTTGTGATAATATATATAGTCTGGTTTTAGAAATATAATTTTTGAATATATAAAAGATATATATTTGAAAAGTAAAGGAATATATGAATCGATTAGTATATTGTTGAAAGGTTAAAAACAAATTGATTGTTGTTTGTGTTGTGTGATAGTAGATTTGATTAATTAAATTATTGAAGAAATAGTTAATTTAATCAATAATAGAATGAATGGTAGAATTTATTCGATTAAATCACACATTGAACTGAGTAGAAAATAGATAGAAATATATGCTTGTGTATTATATATGTTTGAATAGGTAAATGGATTAGCTGTAGAGTAAAGATTTTATTTGCATGCCCGAAAAATAGGTAAACCTTAATGAGTTGGATGCGAAATATTATTATATCAACTCCTGCGAATGCCATTGGATGCGGAGTGCTGGTTATTCTGTGTGTAATAATAAATATCGCCATAGGATAGTAACAATTAATTTTGAACTACACTACCTGGCATACTTCTGACGATAGGCATACTTCATCATATACCACATGAGCATTTGGAGCTTCTGTGATGAGGTGGAAGATTTACCATACGAGTGAGAGGCTTGTATGGCGATGAATATATTTTACAGGTTGAACTGATGACTGATATGGACTATTTAAAATGTAACGATAAAATTGCCAGATTAATAAAAACCCCACACGGGTCTGGAGTTGACAATAATCACGTCTCTCTAGTTATTAGATACGGCACATGGACTATTTATTTCCCACACGGGACGAGGTGACGAGGATCTATCCTCTGGAGCAATTAGAAATACACACTCCCTCAGGCTTTGACACGGTGACGAGAATTTATTCTCTGGAGTTATTATCTATACACGCTCTCCTGTGAACACCAGAATATATCACTATAAATATGTGTATGCTTTATAGGATTTATTGGGTACCTAATACGGCCCAATAAATTTCCAAACCTCTCCCCGTACAAAGGAGGTTATGGCGAAATTTTTCGAAAATTCCGGGCGTTAGCCAAATTTTTGAAGAATTTGAAAATTCTCAGAAACTGAAAAGTTGGAGAATGGAAGCCAGATTGAACGTAGAGTTGATTAATCAAACCACTTTCAACTTTGTTCCTTTTCGGGGATGAAAAGTTTTAAGTGGGGGAGATTGTAACGACCCGGAAAATCTGAACCAATTTAAAAAATTTAAATTGGCTAAAATAGTGGATTTTAAATATTTAAAATAAATATTTCAAATAATAGCAATGAAAAGTGAGTTTGAATTGACGTTTGAAAATAAATATAATTACTTTGAATTTTAAACAAGGCCTGAAATGGCGCGGTAGTTTCAAAATTTGAATTCAAACTTCGACTGACTGTACCGGGTGCAAAACAAAATGGATTTGAGTGAAACCAAAAATATTTAAATCTGTTAGTGAATACCTTTCAAACGAATCTGAAGAATCGAAGTTTCATAGTGGAAAGCAAAATTATGGCCAAATGAATTTTCAGAAAGGTCGCTATGGAATTTATATAGCCCGTGAAATTGGCCATTTTGCATACGACCTCGGAATTTGACGAAACCACTTTTGTTGGATCCGGGATGTGAAGTTATTTCTAGGTTTCAAATTTCATAATTTTTGAAGCTAGTATGTGAGCGTGGCAAAGGAAAATGTTTTTTGGTCAATTACAGTTAAATTGGATCGACCAGAAATGGGCCTTTTTGCAAACGGTCTCAGAATTCGACGAAACTAGTTTTGTTGGGACCATATTGTCAAAACATTGCTAGATTTATTTTTCTGGAATTTTTCGAATCAGTTTGTGGCCCTGGCAAATTGAAATGTACGTTCAAATCAAATATTGAATGTTTTATATTTTAATTTGAAGGAAAACAGACTCAAACAGTCGAACGGGCCTACGAAACATATCCCATTGTGTTCAGAATGGGGGTAAGACGCTAGGGACGATAGTCGTTGGGTTTGAATTGGTGTTCGTGTGTGGAAGAGGGTATTTAGAGATTTTAAAATTTATAAATAAGAACAAAATTCATTGGTCGATGCTCTTTCTCTCTCCCCGCTCCTCTCAGAAACCCGACGGCGGAAATAACTACAGACCTTCTCTCCTCTTTTTCTTTTGATCCGCTCAATGAAATCCAACACCATAGTTATGGTTTTTGTAGCACTTCTCATGATCTTCAAATCCATATAAGTATTGGATTTTTTCGTTGCCTGTAGGAGGAGAATCACCCTCGAGAAGTTCGCCCATTCGCGCCTCGATTCCGTCGCCCAGGGACCACCGAGTTCGACCCCCTCCCTGGTGCACGTGCGCCTCTCCTAGCCCGTCAAGGTGGCGCTGGCCGATCGAAGCAACGATCAACGGATTTGAAGATAATCAAAAACCTAGTTTTGAAGAAATAAATATAGTAACGGCTGATTTTCTTTGAATTGATTTTAACACCTTTAAACCGTTGCAAACTTTGAAAAATCATATTTTTTTGTTTCTTGACGAAATTCGATGAAACAGGAAACATCATGACCGTGTGGACGTCTTCTACATTCTAGAAGAGACCGCATATTTTTCTGAGCCTTCTGCTATTTTTGGTGGAGTGGAACCCAATGTGAGAATTTTATTTATAAATGATATGGAAAACGACAATGTATAAATTATATAGTCGATGTATGGGTTATATAAGCGTTGTACACCTCATGTATAAGCGTTGTATAAGTTGTACGTTCGATGTATAAGTTATATATGCGTTGTAAAAATTAGATATGTGTTGAAATAGAAGTGCATTGCTATATATAAATATATATATATATATATATATATATATATATGCCCCTCGTCCGCAAACAATGGACGATATTTATTGGTTGTGAATGGTGTGAAAATTGATTGATAGCGAATGGTTGATTGAAATTGGTTGTGGTTGGAACTGATTGATTGTGGTTGAAAAATACCCGTTTGTGGTTGAGAAATATTTGGTTGAAACCACATAGGATTAGTTTGTGGAAATGAAAAAAATATACATGCCGCCTACGTGCGAACTAGATGCATGATTCCCCATTGTCAAAAGCTGCGAGGCTTTAAGGTAGAGCGAGGAGCCGTACTAGGGACGGTCCCGGTTTTATCTACCCTGCCGTTATGCTACCGAAATTTTGAATAATATTCATGTGTTAGAATTATTTCCATTTGTAGAAACTATATTTATTCGTTGAATAGAAAACCTTCATGTGTTGAATTAAAACTCATTCATTGAATAGAAATTCATGTGTTGAATAGTATTCGTGTTTTAAATATAAAAATCACATTTTTACTCTATATATATGAACTATAGAAAATCTTCATGTGTTGAATCGATATTCATTCGTTGGATAGAAATTCATGTGTTGAATGGTATTCGTGTTTTAAATATAAAAATCACATTTTTACTCTATATATATAAACTATAGAAAACCTTCATGTGTTGAATCGATATTCATTCGTTGGATAGAAATTCATGTGTTGAATGGTATTCGTGTTTTAAATATAGAAATCACCTTTTTATCGATATATATATAAACTATAGAAAACCTTCATGTGTTGAATCGAAATTCATGTTGCAACACCCCGTGTATTCTATAACTGTGAAATTAACAAATTAAAGTATAATTAATTTGAAATCAAAGAACTAAGGGAAACGGGATACGCCATTGCGTTCGTCTCGGAAAAATACGCGAAATAGAGTCCGAGTTTTCGAAAAACGGAGTCCGTATGAAGAAGATATAGCCTCCGGAAGTTTCTGAATTAAGTTTAAAATTCGAACAGCTCAGAAAAACAAGTTTAAAATTAAAAATCGGGCCCAATTGGCCAGGGCGGGAAAATTCCCGCCTAAGGCACCCAGGTCGACTGGGCTGTTGACCTGGTCTAGCCAGGTCGACAGGGCTGTCGACAGGGCTGTCGACCTGGTCCAGACCCAGGTCGAACCCAGTCCACCCTGGCTGGCCTAGTCTATGTTGGTCGATTTTCAGAAGCATGCTTTGTCATTAGGGCTAGGTGGCAGGCTCTAATTGGTCTCTCTTTCGAATGAATGGCTACGATCAATCCAAGCAACATCGATGGTCCTAATCAGTTCATAAACTCTATAAAAATGACCCTAGACTCAACCTAATCTATTCATTCAAAAATAAGAACGAGGCCATCATGCTGCGGAGGAACGACTAGGAGTAGCCAACAATTTGGGAGAAGACTAGGAGGCAAATTCTAAAGCATAAAGCAACTTAAACAAATCAAATCAACAAGAAGTCGCATCTCCAATTGGAGAATTCGCCACACGATTGTAAGTAGAGTATTATTTTGGTATGAACAAATAACTGTGTTGGTTTGTATACTTGATTTGTGGTGATAAAGTAATTTATATTTGCGCGTTACTATGATTCTCATCGATTTGGAATATTGTATACGTTTGGATATTCTCGAATTATGTTATTCATTATAAAAACTACATGTTTGCGGTAGTTTTATGCAAGTATACGTTTGGATATTCGCAAAGCATGTTATTCATTATAAAAACTACATGTTTGCGGTAGTTTTATGCAAATATACGTTTGGAATATTCGCAAATTATGTAATTCATGTTGAAGCTACATGTATGTAGTTGTTTAATTGAAATTCATGCAAGTTTGGGGTTTTGCTACTATGCCATCATAATGTGTATTTTTGTACAAAAATCATTTTTGTGAGTAATTGGAACAAATTTGGGTTATTATAATTCATATGAAATTATGTTGAAAATTTGGCATCATGGTCTATGTATTAAGCCATACTTTTGTACTAGAAACCCTCTTTGTGAACTTATGAATATGACTAGGCCATGATTGATATTTTGCATAATTGAAAACCATGTTAGGTCTATATTGTTAACAAGAATTATATAATGACATATGTGGTACATAGCTAGGTTAGATTCAAAATCCCATTTGCAAGTTTGCATGACTAAAGTAAAATTCATGATTTCATGTTAGAAATATTTATGCCATAAGTATATGTGTGCCATGGTTATGTGAATAGATTTAGAATCATGATTAAGTTGGATTAATTCTAGTTGAATTATACTTTTGTATTAGTCACAAAAGTAAGCACCTTTGTAAACATGTAGTAATCTTATAAACATGAATTGCTTATGTTTGACATTATGCCTAAATAAAATATAGGTTTATGTTGCAGTTAAGCCTATGTGTCAATAGTGATATTCTTAACTTAACTACAAGTTTACATGGTTTGATTCATGTCACTTATGCTTTATGACCAAAGTATATGTTACTACTATGCAAGTACACCAGTTTCTATTTTGTAGTTCCAACGTCACGTTGCAAGTTCATGCGTTCACATTCCCCTTTTTGTGTATGTAATCACGCTCTAAGCCTCCCCTTTTCGCATGGCTAGGTTGGGCTTAAAAAGGCTAAGCCCAACATATATATAATAGACGGACGTATTAAACGGGGGAAAATAACGTTGGGTTAAATTTATTAATAAATGAAAATATAAAGAAAAGGGGCCCAAATTCAAGTATGGGTTGGGCCCATGATTGGTGTAACCTTCACACCATTGATTTTTAATAATGGGCCGCAAATATTTACATATAAGAAAATAAAGAAGAAAGACAAAATATGTAAATGTAGAAAATACGATGTGTTTAACCCGAGGTTGGATTGAGTTGTGATGTAAACCTGCCCGGAACCGCCCGGCTGTCCAGTAGTCACAACAATACCTATCCAATGTGGGTGGTTAAACATGGAGCCCAATAAGGACCCGAGGTTAGACTGAGTTGTGGCGTAAGACTGCCCGGAACCAACCGGCAACAGGCAGCCACAACAATACCTGTCTAATGTGAGAGGTCAAGGCTTTAATAAGACAATTAAGGCTGAGTCAGGACTGATAGGATTAAGTAAACTAAAGAATTAATCAAAAATGGGACATGCTAAACTAAACAGACTGATTGGGGGTTAGGTTCATAAAACACTTAACCAGCTTAGCATGCTGGCTAGAAATAGAAAACCTAGTAGCGGGGGACCCTTTTCAGCAGTAACCCTATAAGGTGTATCATGATACCCTGAAACTAGGCAGGGTGGGGCACGATTACTGGGCTGATTGTAAGAGGTCAAATCGACGGCGGTGGTGTAGCAGTGTAGGTTCTAACGGGGTGCGGGCGTGCACACACTCCGGCGTAGAAAAATAAAGCACTGGGCACCAGTAGCATACCTGTGCATTCTAAGGTTGTGTCGGGCCGCTGCCATGGGACTTGATACACCCCATGGTGGGACCAGCATAGGTAACTACAACATCGGGGGCCGTAAGACACATGTAACTATGCGAGTAGGAGCTGATCATCATAGAATGGATCACTTCACCCTGATTATGGGGTGCCAGCTGGGAACTAGTTTATATGGGTTCAAAGATTTATATGGGGTACGATAGTATATTCGACCCTAGACAACTTAACTAAGTTTATAGTGTTTTCCCACTTCTTGTTTATACTTATCATACCCAGTTCTTTATTCATACACAGAATAGTCCTAGACTTACTCAGGCTTTATGTCTGACTCTACTTTTCTTTCGTCTTCTTTTCTTCCGTCCCCCCCCCCTCCCCCCCAGGTCCACAGGGAGGGAACACTGCAGCTTGACCAGCCTTAATATCCAGCTTGAAGAGGAGAAATGTATTGCTTGGACCTTTTCGTTTTGAACTATGGCTTTGGACAACAACTATGGGACTTTTGCAGTTTATTTATGTTTTCTTTAAGCTTCTTTAAATGATGTAATCAAGATAGATTATGAAAGTGTTATGTTTTTGGAAAGGATGTAAGACAATCATGGTGATGTTGTTGTAACACGTATTTGCTTTTATGAAATAAAAGTTACCACTTTTCTGCTGTTTACAAATATGTGTTTTTATATCTGTCTTGTATATCTGTGACTTATACTTATAAACCTCCACCAAAATTAGGGCATTCCCTTTGAGAATGACCCTAACGGAGGTGGGGTGTTTCACTTGGTATCAGAGCATAGGTTTACCAGATAAGATAAAAAGTTTTGAAAAATTATTTTCAAAAAGGAAATTTAAAGAAGCATTTTTTTTAAAGAGATAAAATATTATTTTATTTTAAAAGGCAAAGTCCCCCCAAAGCCATAGGTACTATCTCTTATCCTTCGTTTTGAATCTATCCTTTTTGTTTCAGCATGTCCGAAGAATTTAACTTGCCAGAGGGTGTACCAATACCTGGTTGGTTTAGACGGTTCTTAGAAGCAAGGGCCACTCAGCCAGGTCCTACCGTTCCTCCTCCCCCAGCTGCAGGAAATCATCCAGCTGCAGCAGCACCTCTTCCTCCACCTCCTCCACGGGGAAACACGTTTGCTAAGATATGTAAAGATTTTAAAGCTATGGGAGGAAAGGATTTCCATGGAACTGAGTCCTTCGTGGCGGCTAGAAATTGGCTGAAAGAAACTGAGGACATATTCATCATCTTTGAGGTAGAAGATAGACAGAAAGTACAACTGGCAGTATGGCTATTAGAGGGCGAGGCTTCCTACTGGTGGGAAGTCACTAACGCAGAAAGACCAGTGGAGACATGGGAGGACTTTAGGGCAAGGTTTGAGACTAAATTTCTCTCAGATGCGGAAAGGAGTTTGCAGTTGGAAAAATTCTTATTTCTTAAGCAAGGGAACAAGACAGTCAGAGAGTATGTTAATCAGTTCGATGAGCTGGCTAGGTTTGGGCTGGACCTAGTCAACACCCCGCACAAGAAGGCTCTCCGTTTCGTCAAAGGGTTGAATGAGCCATTACACAGTTTGGCCATGACCCATATACCCATGGGAGCCACGTATGAAAGACTGGTGCAAATGGCATTGCTGAACGAAGAGGATAAGGGCAAGAAGGAGACAAAGGCAGAAAGCTCTCAAGGGAAGAAAGAGGGTTTGCAGCCTAAGAAGACAGACTTTAAGAAGGGCGGGAAAGGAAACAAAGAGAAGAGGAAGTGCAATTTCTGTGGAAAAGTGGGGCACTTAGTAAAGGACTGCCGGAAAAAGAAGGCCAAGGAGAATGGTGGGTGCTTTTCTTGCGGTGAGACAGGCCACAGGGCTAAGGACTGCCCAAAGAAACGAGGACAGGGGCAGAGGGCTGGATCCACCTCAGGGGCACAGGTTCATGTGCTAGAAGCGCCACCTTTGCAACAGCGAGGTGTAAATACTTCTGTAGAAAGTGTAGTTTATCTTTATGATCACCCCGTTCGCACTTTATTTGATTCTGGCGCATCACACTCCTTTATCTCGTCTGCTTTAGTAGAATCTCTACACCTAAAAACTAGTATGGTAGAGGACCCCTTAATTGTTTCAAACCCAATTGGGGGCCCAGCTCATTTGTCTATGATCTGTTTGGGATTGAAAATTTCTATTCTAAGCGTAGAATTTCAATGTAGTGCCTTTGTTTTGGGCTTTTCGGGATATGGTTTGATTTTGGGCATGGATTGGCTATCCAGTAATGGGGCCATCCTTGATTGTGAGAAAAGGGTTGTTAGGCTCCTAACCTAGCTCGGTAATACTTTGGAAATTTCTTGTAATCCCTCGTATGTGGTTATGCTTAGTTATCTTGAATCGCTAGATGCCTCTGTTGAAAATTTGCAATCAGTTAGAGTAGTCCGGGAATATCCGGATGTCTTTGAAGAAGTGAAGGGCTTGCCTCCGAAGCGGGAGATAGACTTCCGCATATATCTTGTTGATAATGCAAAGCCCGTTGCATTGCCCGTTAGACACATGGCTCCATGAGAAAGGAAAGAGCTCAGTAAACAGATTAAAGAGCTTCTAGAAAAGGGGTTCATTAGAAGGAGCATTTCAGAATGGGGCGCTCCAGTGGTGTTCGCTACAAAGGCGGATGGTTCACTCCGTCTATGTGTTGACTATAGGGAGCTCAACAAGCTAACGAAAAAGAATAGGCACCCTCTCCCTAGAATTGACGATTTGTTTGACCAGCTTGTAGGAGCGTCTGTTTTCTCCCAGCTCGATTTAGCAACCGGTTTTCATCAGCTAAGGGTGGCTGAAGATAGCATCGATAAAACGGCATTCAGAACCCCAAACGGCTTCTTTGAATGGCTTGTCATGCCTTTCGGCTTGACAAATGCACCTGCTTACTTCGTGGACCTGATGAGTAGGGTATTCAGAGATTTCCTCAACAAGTTCGTAGTGGTCTTCGTAGATGATATCCTTATCTTTTCAAAGAGTGAAGAGGAACATGCTCAGCATTTAAGGGCAATCATGGAAACTTTGCGAGTCCATCAACTAAAAGCCAAATTCTCCAAATGCCACTTTTGGAGAGAAGAGGTGAGGTTCCTTGGGCACATAGTATCCAAACAAGGGTTAGCAGTGGACCCTGCTAAGGTAGTGGCGGTACAGGATTGGAAGACACCAAGGAATGCAACTGAGGTCCGAAGTTTTCTAGGACTAGCAGGTTTCTATCGAAAGTTTATAAGGGATTTTGCGAAAATCTCGGCTCCGCTCACGAAATTGACCAAGAAGAATCTAGTGTTCAATTGGGACTTGGATTGCGAGTTTGTTTTCCAACGACTGAAAAGGGCTCTTACAACAGCCCCAGTTTTGACGTTGCCAGATGGGAGCAAGATGTTCACTGTTTATACAGATGCATGTGGGACAGGGCTAGGCGCCGTCTTAATGCAAGAAGGAAGGGTAGTAGCTTATGGCGGGAGGCAGTTGAAAGTGCACGAAAAGAACTACCCAACCCACGATCTTGAGTTAGCTGCCATCGTCTTTGCACTCAAGTCTTGGCGACACTATCTCCTAGGTGAGAAGTTCGAACTTTACACTGACCATAAATCGTTGAAATATCTTTTCTCGCAGAAGGATCTTAACTTGAGGCAACAAAGATGGATGGAGTTTCTTGCCTCGTACGATTTCGAAATCTCCTACACTCCGGGCAAAGGCAACGTAGTGGCAGACGCGTTGAGCCGAAAGAAATTGACCCTAAGCCCATTGTTTGTTGAAAGACAAAGCCTAGAGTTTATAGCCAGCTTCGACTTTAGGCCCTCCTCCGATTTCGTACCAGGCTTACTAGCATCTCTCGAAGTACGGCCAACTTTAGTGGATTTAGTAGGGACAGCACAATGCGAAGACCCTCAGCTTATGGAAATGATTGATAGGCTAATTAGGGGTGAGACTTCAAGTCACCTCAACAGATACTCCATCGACGATAAGGGTTTGCTAAGGCGAGACGGAAGACTATGCGTCCCACAAACAAAAGATTTAGTAAAGAAGGTTCTCGAGGAAGCACATCACTCCAAGATGACGATACACCCAGGCGGAGATAAAATGTACAAAGATATAAAAAGGACTTTCTTCTGGAACGGCATGAAAAAGGACGTGGCAGAATTCGTTTCTAAGTGTATGGTGTGCCAACAGGTTAAGGCGGAACAGAAAAAGCCTGGCGGACTGCTACATCCTTTAGAGGTCCCACAGTGGAAGTGGGATAGCATCTCAATGGACTTCATCGATGGGCTGCCTAGGTCTAGGAGAGGCAACACTAGCATTTGGGTAATAGTGGATAGGCTTACTAAAAGTGCCCACTTCTTACCTGTCTAAAGTAAAAGAACTGCCTCATCTCTAGCATCACTTTACCTCAAGGAAATCGTTCGACTCCATGGAATACCATCTAGCATTGTTAGTGACCGAGACCCCATCTTCACCAGTGAGTTTTGGCGGAGTCTGCAAGAAGCAGTAGGAACGCAGTTATGCTTGAGCACAGCCTATCATCCCTAAACCGACGGCCAAACGGAGAGAGTGAACAGAGTTTTGGAGGACCTGTTAAGACTATGCGTCCTTGACTTCGGAGGGACATGGGAAGACCACCTTCCTTTGGTGGAATTTGCCTACAACAACAGCTATCAAGCAACCATCGGAATGGCGCCCTTTGAAGCTTTATATGGAAGACCGTGCCGATTGCCCACTTGTTGGTGGGAGTCTACTGATAAGCTCATACTTGGACCAGATATGATCCAAGAGACTTCAGAGAAAGTAGACTTAATACGAAGAAGGATGAAGACGGCCCAAGACAGACAAAAGTCCTATGCCGACAAGAGAAGGACCGACCTTGAATTTGAGGTTGGAGACAGAGTTTTTCTCAAGGTATCTCCGCTAAGAAACGTTGTTCGTTTTGGAACCACAGGAAAACTGGCACCAAGGTTCATAGGGCCATTCCCTATCATCGAGAAAATTGGGAAAATGGCCTATAGATTAGAGCTACCCGAGAAGTTGGCCGGAGTCCACAACGTTTTTCACGTTTCACATCTCCGAAAATGTCTACATGAGTCTCCTGAAGTGGTAGAGCCAAATATCCTCGAAGAAGCCGAAGTGGAACGCGAAGCAACCATAAGAAAAGTTCCAACCCGCATATTAGGAACGGAAGTGAAGAAGCTACGCAACCGCGAAGTCAGGCTCGTCAAAGTTCAGTGGAGCGACGCCGAGGGAGACGCGACTTGGGAAACTGAAGCTAGAATACGCACTGCTTACCCTTTTCTTTTCGAGGGTACATCCTTGATCTTTCTTTTCCTTAAGTTGCGCTTGTATCTATCTTTTTAGGTATATTTCCTCGACCTTATCTTTTAGGTAGAAACCTCTTTGGATGGAAACATGTAATTGAAACATGTTATGGATGATGGTTGCAAGTGGTTGCAAGTGATTGCTAGTGGTTGCTCGTGGTTGCATATACACACACAATCTAGGTTTTAGATCGGCTCAGTCACTTCATATTGCATATGCATATATGTTTGCATTCGTATATGGTTGAACTTTAATGTGTTGTCATATGGATGTTGCATTTGTAATGAATGATTGTGCACTCATGTAGAATCATGAATAGGAAATTTTGCATACATAATGGATTCATGGCACTTACATAATTCGCATTAAGGAGGTCAACTGAATCAGTAGACCGCCTGATTTTGCATTAGATAAGTACGTGTACACACACACTTCGCATATGATCATGATGCATTAGAAGTCTTTTAAGGACAATGGATGCTCGTGTTTGATGGATGAGTAGATGGATGATTGGATGTTAGGATATACATCTTCCTAAACTTGAATATTTCGGGGACGAAATCCTTTTAAGTGGGGGAGAATGTAACACCCCGTGTATTCTATAACTGTGAAATTAACAAATTAAAGTATAATTAATTTGAAATCAAAGAACTAAGGGAAACGGGATACGCCATTGCGTTCGTCTCGGAAAAATACGCGAAATAGAGTCTGAGTTTTCGAAAAACGGAGTCCGTATGAAGAAGATATAGCCTCCGGAAGTTTCTGAATTAAGTTTAAAATTCGAACAGCTCAGAAAAACAAGTTTAAAATTAAAAATCGGGCCCAATTGGGCAGGGCGGGAAAATTCCCGCCTAAGGCACCCAGGTCGACTGGGCTGTCGACCTGGTCTAGCCAGGTCGACAGGGCTGTCGACAGGGCTGTCGACCTGGTCCAGACCCAGGTCGAACCCAGTCCACCGTGGCTGGCCTAGTCTATGTTGGTCGATTTTCAGAAGCATGCTTTGTCATTAGGGCTAGGTGGCAGGCTCTAATTGGTCTCTCTTTCGAATGAATGGCTACGATCAATCCAAGCAACATCGATGGTCCTAATCAGTTCATAAACTCTATAAAAATGACCCTAGACTCAACCTAATCTATTCATTCAAAAATAAGAACGAGGCCATCATGCTGTGGAGGAATGACTAGGAGTAGCCACCAATTTGGGAGAAGACTAGGAGGCAAATTCTAAAGCATAAAGCAACTTAAACAAATCAAATCAACAAGAAGTCGCATCTCCAATTGGAGAATTCGCCACACGATTGTAAGTAGAGTATTATTTTGGTATGAACAAATAACTGTGTTGGTTTGTATACTTGATTTGTGGTGATAAAGTAATTTATATTTGCGCGTTACTATGATTCTCATCGATTTGGAATATTGTATACGTTTGGATATTCTCGAATTATGTTATTCATTATAAAAACTACATGTTTGCGGTAGTTTTATGCAAGTATACGTTTGGATATTCGCAAAGCATGTTATTCATTATAAAAACTACATGTTTGCGGTAGTTTTATGCAAATATACGTTTGGAATATTCGCAAATTATGTAATTCATGTTGAAGCTACATGTATGTAGTTGTTTAATTGAAATTCATGCAAGTTTGGGGTTTTGCTACTATGCCATCATAATGTGTATTTTTGTACAAAAATCATTTTTGTGAGTAATTGGAACAAATTTGGGTTATTATAATTCATATGAAATTATGTTGAAAATTTGGCATCATGGTCTATGTATTAAGCCATACTTTTGTACTAGAAACCCTCTTTGTGAACTTATGAATATGACTAGGCCATGATTGATATTTTGCATAATTGAAAACCATGTTAGGTCTATATTGTTAACAAGAATTATATGATGACATATGTGGTACATAGCTAGGTTAGATTCAAAATCCCATTTGCAAGTTTGCATGACTAAAGTAAAATTCATGCTTTCATGTTAGAAATATTTATGCCATAAGTATATGTGTGCCATGGTTATGTGAATAGATTTAGAATCATGATTAAGTTGGATTAATTCTAGTTGAATTATACTTTTGTATTAGTCACAAAAGTAAGCACCTTTGTAAACATGTAGTAATCTTATAAACATGAATTGCTTATGTTTGACATTATGCCTAAATAAAATATAGGTTTATGTTGCAGTTAAGCCTATGTGTCAATAGTGATATTCTTAACTTAACTACAAGTTTACATGGTTTGATTCGTGTCACTTATGCTTTATGACCAAAGTATATGTTACTACTATGCAAGTACACCAGTTTCTATTTTGTAGTTCCAACGTCACATTGCAAGTTCATGCGTTCACATTCCCCTTTTTGTGTATGTAATCACGCTCTAAGCCTCCCCTTTTCGCATGGCTAGGTTGGGCTTAAAAAGGCTAAGCCCAACATATATATAATAAACGGACGTATTAAACGGGGGAAAATAACGTTGGGTTAAATTTATTAATAAATGAAAATATAAAGAAAAGGGGCCCAAATTCAAGTATGGGTTGGGCCCATGATTGGTGTAACCTTCACACCATTGATTTTTAATAATGGGCCGTAAATATTTACATATAAGAAAATAAAGAAGAAAGACAAAATATGTAAACGTAGAAAATACGATGTGTTTAACCCGAGGTTGGATTGTGTTGTGATGTAAACCTACCCGGAACCGCCCGGCTGTCCAGTAGTCACAACAATACCTATCCAATGTGGGTGGTTAAACATGGAGCCCAATAAGGACCCGAGGTTAGACTGAGTTGTGGCGTAAGACTGCCCGGAACCAACCGGCAACAGGCAGCCACAACAATACCTGTCTAATGTGAGAGGTCAAGGCTTTAATAAGACAATTAAGGCTGAGTCAGGACTGATAGGATTAAGTAAAATAAAGACTTAATCAAAAATGGGACATGCTAAACTAAACAGACTGATTGGGGGTTAGGTTCATAAAACACTTAACCAACTTAGCATGTTGGCTAGAAATTGAAAACCTAGTAGCGGGGGACCCTTTTCAGCAGTAACCCTATAAGGTGTATCATGATACCCTGAAACTAGGCAGGGTGGGGCACGATTACTGGGCTGATTGTAAGAGGTCAAATCGACGACGGTGGTGTAGCAGTGTAGGTTCTAACGGGGTGCGGGCGTGCACACACTCCGGCGTAGAAAAATAAAGCACTGGGCACCAGTAGCATACCTGTGCATTCTAAGGTTGTGTCGGGCCGCTGCCATGGGACTTGATACACCCCATGGTGGGACCAGCATAGGTAACTACAACATCGGGGGCCGTAAGACACATGTAACTATGCGAGTAGGAGCCGATCATCATAGAATGGATCACTTCACCCTGATTATGGGGTGCCAGCTGGGAACTAGTTTATATGGGTTCAGAGATTTATATGGGGTACGATAGTATATTCAACCCTAGACAACTTAACTAAGTTTATAGTATTTTCCCACTTCTTGTTTATACTTATCATACCCAGTTCTTTATTCATACACAGAATAGTCCTAGACTTACTCAGGCTTTATGTCTGACTCTACTTTTCTTTCGTCTTCTTTTCTTCCGTTCCCCCCCCAGGTCCACAGGGAGGGAACACTGCAGCTTGACCAGCCTTAATATCCAGCTTGAAGAGGAGAAATGTATTGCTTGGACCTTTTCGTTTTGAACTATGGCTTTGGACAACAACTATGGGGCTTTTGCAGTTTATTTATGTTTTCTTTAAGCTTCTTTAAATGATGTAATCAAGACAGATTATGAAAGTGTTATGTTTTTGGAAAGGATGTAAGACAATCATGGTGATGTTGTTGTAACACGTATTTGCTTTTATGAAATAAAAGTTACCACTTTTCTGCTGTTTACAAATATGTGTTTTTATATCTGTCTTGTATATCTGTGACTTATACTTATAAACCTCCACCAAAATTAGGGCATTCCCTTTGAGAGTGACCCTAACGGAGGTGGGGTGTTTCACATGTGTTGAATGGTATTCATATTTTGAAAGAAAGTGTTTTATAATAAAAATCCAATTTTTATCATCGATATGAACTATATAAAATAATCTTGTTTTGAAATAATTTTTTTTATAATAAAAATCCTATTTTTATCACCTATATTAACTATATAAAATAGTCGAGTTTTGAAATAAATTGTTTTACATTAAAAATCACATTTTTATTATATACATGAATTGTTAAAAATAGTGAAGTGTTGAAATAGAAAACAGTTAGATAAAAATATCATTTTTATCAAATGTATGAAATTCATATGGTTTTGAAATCGAAGAATCGATATATATATATATAAATAGAATTAGAATATATCGAATAACGAAGCTGTAGTTCGTATTTTGAAAGCGTGATTTCAAACGATTAGTGCGGGAGATCCGACCATCGGATTTTCCCGAAACCGCAACCGTTGGGTCCGATTTGGAAATATCTTTCCAATGGCACCAACTTTGTAGAGATCCAATGGTTGGATTGTCTAGAATGTTTAATTCAAATCTGAAGAAAAACAGCGCCAGAATCGATTATATATATATATATATAATTATATTAAATCGAATAACGGCGCTACAGTTCGTATTTTGAAATCGAAACTTCAAACGATTATACCGGGAGATCCGACCGTCGGATTTTCCCGAAACTGGAACCTTGGATTCATTTTGAAAAGATCTTTCTAATGACGTAAATTTTGTGAAGATCCAACGGTTAGATTTTCAGATATGTGTAAATCAAATCTGAAGAAAAACAGCGCCACGACCGCGTTATGGCCCGAAGCGTCGTTTTGAATAAATTGGCTATTTTAAATAAATAAAAATAGCGATAAATCGTTATAAAATATTATAAACGATATGGATGTGAAATTTAGAAACTAACTGAAGGTTGGCTAAGTCGAATGGTTTCCTGGGTGTTGATCTGATGTTGGTTTTGGCCTTCGAGGTTAATATTTGGGAAATCGTTCTCTTACTGATTGACGATTGGTGACTAATGAATTGAAATGATGCGTAGTAGTGTTTGTGTAGCACTTGTTCAATATATACGTGAGTTGCTCAGAAAGACCGGGTTTATCCCATTCTGAATTACTGAATCGACGATAAGAAATCGAAGATGAAGACGGTGGTCGAAGACCGGAGATCTTCACCTCGTTTGGATGGTAAGAAAGGTCCTGATTGGGAGGCATTCCGAAATATGGATAATGAGTGGTGATCGTCCAGACGTACGTGGTGATCGATGGGTTTGCGAGGTATATAGTGCCTCCGGTTTCGTTCAGACCCAGAACGGACTTGCAAATGGAAAGTGTGTCTGGCATTGGAATTTATTCTGTGTGATTGATAGCTATCAGTTGCACGGTGTGAATTGCCTGTGTGGCATGCTAAGATGCAGTGATCAGGGCTTCTGTTGAAAAGCAAAGTCTTGTGGTTATGATCAAAGCACCTCCTGTGTGGCGTAGCTTTGTGTACAACGTGAATTCGCGAACCTCACACCCCGGTATGAACCAGAAACAGGAGAAAGGACCTCGGGGGGGCGTGTGTTTTCTTTCTAGCTAGAAGTGGCGTCAGTGGTGTTACACGCCCTGACGAGTTTGACTTATGTGGTTGTTACTGTTGCGAGGCGCCTCGGTTAGATCGGACGATCTGGGTCCGATGGAGTCATTCGTTGGCTCATTGACGCCCCAAAGGGCGGAGAAACAAATTGTTCAGGCATTATAATCCACTTCGTGTGGACCGGCCCTGACGATCCAAGGTACGGTTGCGGCTGTGCCTGAGACACGGGCTAGAGCGTCTCGAATTCGGTAAGGACTATCTTTTGCCTTGGTTCAGGACGGAAATCCAATTTCCAAATACGACATCGTGCGGTTTTGATTGTATACCTATATATGGCGACATAGTGGTATGGGGCATTAATGCCATCTATGATTGATACTTATGATTTGAAATTGCTTTTGCAATATACAAACACTTATAATAATATCAAATGCTTTTGTTTTATTCGTATCAAGCATATTTTGGCCATTATAAGGTAAAAACTCTATCCTCCAGTTTGCATTGCATTGTGTGATGGGAACCGAGTCTTATAATGGCTTCATTTTTATAAAAAGCATTACGATGTTTAAAAGAATGATTTGTTTTAAAGCACTGGCAATCCAATGGAGTAAACCCGTTCCACGAAAGTGGCGTGGTCCTGTGATTAGCCATATTTGAAATGTGTTCAGTAGATTTCTCGTACCAGTCCCATGACTGACTCGTAGTTTGTTTCACTTTCAAACTCGGGTGCCCCTTTTTCTACACGGGCAGCCTTGTATTCAGGTTTAGCAAGCTTTATCCGGATGGCTGGAGCTGAAGATGGATTCTATCATTTATCTCTTTTTATGTTGTTCAGCTCCTATTGTACATTATGTTTATTTCCGCTGTAGACATTTATGTATAGCTGAACTGTATTTGTACTAAGTATGATCCTGTATACTGTGTAACTCTGATGTTTATGTATATCCAGTGTATTATTTGTTCATTATCTGGTGTATTTATTTAATTCTGTTCTGCTGTTATCTGTTTCTGTGTTATATTCCAAAGATTACCCTTGCCACCGTCAGTACGGGGTTTGGGGTCGTCACAAACAATTTCATCACTAATTAATTTTATTCCTTAAAATTAATTGCTTGCCTTTTTAGGCCATTACATGCCAAATTCACAATATGTGTGTATCAACTATTATCCCCATCGTACCCCCATCATTCGTTCGCTTAACATGACATATACATATTAGACTAGCAAATAGTCTAATACTTAAAAAAAAGGAATAAACGTCACAAAGTCACATACACACAATAATAGATCTAATTTGCATCTAACTTGCAATTAAGAATTACAACATACTTGCATAGTCTTTGTATTATCAAGGATCCAAAAATCATAGATCTATAAGGTGTGAACTTGCATGTATGAACATAGTTTTACACCCAACTAGCCTAGGTAATTATCACAAACTTACATAAACTATGTATGTCGTCAACCTAAACATAAAGGTGTCATCTTGCATAACTATGGATCCAATAAATGGTGTTAACCTGAGTAAACTATGGATCCACATAAAGGTGTAAACTTGCATAACTATGCATGTCATAGTTTCAACATAAAAATGTCAACTTGAATATGGATCTAAACTTTAAAGGTGTGAACTTGTATATATGTGAATCCAATTATCACTTAAACTTGCATATGAACATAATACTAATACGAACTAGCATATGTTCCACATCCATATTCGCATAAAAACTGATGTTATAAACCTAGGTGATTGGATTATAAAAAGGGATTCATTGACACAAGTTAATATCATGAACTACTAGCATATATTTTAGATCCAAACTTACATAACATCATATAACTCGCATACAACTTGCGTGATCCTATTAACTTGCATAACATCATATGTACAACTTGCATAATCATATTAACTTGCATAACATCATATATGAAATTTGCATAATCATGTTAACTTGCATAACATCATATATGAAACTTGCATAATCATATTAACTTGCATAACATCATATATGAAACTTGCATAATCATATTAATCTGAATCAAGTTAACATACATGATTAAACATATGAATTAGATTCACAACCACAACTTATAATCCAACATATATCACATCATAATTAATTTAGCAATTATTTTGTTAAAGTGATCAAACTCAACATTCAACGAAGTTCTGGAATTTATTAGCGTCCCTTTGTTGTAGTTGAATTTGCTATTGGATTGAATTGAGTTGCTTTAATCTTTTCTAATTGGTGGCGACTACTCTAGGGTTCAAGATGACAGCATGACGACCATAGTTTTAGTTTAATTCTGATTTAGGGTTTGAGTCTATGGGTCTTTTTATAGAGCTTTGAATTAATTTAAGCCGTCGGATCACTCTAGGATCCATCTAGGCCTTAGAAACCAAGAAATGATGTCAACAGACCAACCAGAAATCGCCACCTAAGCCCTAAAACATAAAATTTCGTCATAGACCATTTAGGGCCGACGGGACCAATTCCAAACCTCCTGAGTCGACCCTGGGGTCGACCCAGCGGGTCTTGGGTCGACCCATAAAATAGGTCGGTTTGGTGTTTTGCCTTCCCGCTTTCGCTGTTTTGAATTTTTTTCTTAAATTTTAGGTTGAATTTTATTTTATTTTTATAAATATATCTATATATATTTCTATCTTCCTAGTTAACCATTTTCACACTAAACTAGTTTTTGAACCGCGTTCACACTAAGCCGCTTTTTAGCCATTCCCCTAAAAAAATTATGGCGTTGGCGGGGATCGAACTCTGTACCTCTTGTATGCAAGTTACATGTTCCAACCAAACGAGCTACTTAGTCTTTTGCTTACAAACCTTAGAACAATACTAAACATTTACTCTTTAATTTAGTTAATTCGATTATTCAAAAATCCGGGGTGTTACAATTACGAATGGTATACAAGGGGAGATTCCTTGGTGTATGTTTTTTGTTGTTGGTGTTATGCTGATTGATGAAAGTAGAATAGGGGTTAATAGACAACTGGAATCGTGAAGGGATACCTTAGAACAAAGGGTTTCAAGCTTAGCAGAACTAAAACAAAATATATGAAGTGTGAGTTCAACGGTGTTCGGTCAGAAGACATAGAGGTCACCTTGACCAGTCGAGCTGTACATAAGGAATCCTTTCGATATTTAGGATCTATGTTGCAGTTTGATGGAGAGATTGATATGGATGTTAGTTTGAGAATTAAAGTACAACGAATGAAATGGAGATTAGCACTTGGCTTTCTCCATGATAGGAAGATCCCTCAGAAGCTCAAAGGAAAGTTCTATAGAACAACAATCAAACCTGCGATGTTATCTAGTGTGGAATGTTGACCTACTAAAAGGCAATGCGTCCAGTAGATAAGTGTAGAAGAGATGTGTATGATGCTTGGAGCTGTGGGCATATCAGACGAGATCAGATTAGAAATGATGATATTTTGGACAAACTTGGAGTTGCAGCTTTTAAAGAGAAGTTAGTCCAATACCGCTTGAGATGGTTTGGACATCTCCAGCGTAGACAACATGATGCTCTTTTACGCGTTGGAATTATAGGCCGCGCCGAAGGCTCAAAAAGAGGTAGGGATCAACCAAAAATGACTTGGCAAGAGATAGTAAAAAGAGATTTAAGAAATTAGAGTATATCCGAAGAGCTGGTATCAAATAGGAGTGCATGGAAGTTAGCAATCCATGTACAGGAACCTTAGGTTTTCCCTTTTTTCTGTTCCATCTCTTGCAAACCCTAACTTGTTTGTGATTTGTGGCTTAGTTGTTATTTTTGTAATATAATTGTGATATATTCATATTCTTATTCCTTAAAATTCATTTCACTTTATATAAAAGAAATTTAGAAGAAATTCCGAAGGGTTTTCTTCCCATCAACGCTATCTTTGTTTTAAGTTCCATTTTGACATCCATCAACAACCTTGTACAAATTACAATGGAGAAAGGTAACAATCAAATTGAAGAATTCAAACAAATGCATTATTTGGGATTTGTTATGAATTATTGAAGGAATTTTTCATGTTAGAAGGTGGCTGCAAATATAGATTTTGTGAGATTTGTAAGAAAAGAAATTAATGAGCAAGTTTTCAAAAAAAAATTATAAATTTATAAGATACATATGAATCAAAATGCTCTTGATTGAAGGGAATACTGAATGGTCAAGGGATTAAATCTAAAAAATTTGTTGAACATTCAGCAAATTTTTGAAGTAACAATAAAATGATAAAGTGAAAATTGATGCGGAATTAACATATTTAAATGTGGCATTAGAAGCAATGGATGCCTGTTTTTGATGTGTGCAGTCAACCTAGAGCAGTCGAGCCAAAAAAAAATTTACCATGTAAAATTAAATACAAGATTTAAGTAAAAAGTATTATGATATGCTGTGTATGAGTTTTGCTGTAATAAAAGGAAGGAAATAGTTGAATCAAAAAGGTGAACGAACATGCGATGACAGTAAGAGAATTATTGGTAGAGGAAGTGATTCCCACTACCTACAAGCCAAACTTTACATGATGGCGATACGAATCTAATTATACGTTAATCTTCCATGCAAATGAGATTGTAGGTAGTGATTGTTGAGATCTATTGGGGGAAAGATAATACTGTAATACGCTAATTTTGAGATGGAATGCTAATTTTGAGATGGAAGAATCATTGACAAGGCTTAAAACCATTGACCAAACATCATATAACTTACTACATTATAAATATGGTTCTAGGGTTTAAATGGTTGAAGATAGTTTCAATACTTAAAGTAGCTTAACGATTAGCCAAAAGCTAAACCCTAATAAATGAATCATTAGGTACAATCCTCGAATTTACGTGTATGGCATGTGGAAACCAAAACTTAATGCATATTTGGGAGGTCTGAAGTGGAAATCAAGGCCAAAAGCATATACATGTATATATATGTGGGTGTGTTTATGGAATGGAGTTTCAGTTGAAATCGAAAGCATGATTGAAAGGTTTAAGACACCCGTTTTTTAACTTACTAATCAATATGTATTTAATAATAAAATTAAAAAACAATGAAAAATGGATATTTTTCAAATATGGTATTTGGCCAGGAAACTTATACCGTTATGTTCGTGGTAATTTTTTGATAAATTTTCATATATACTTTTTTTCGATCGGAGTTCAAATGGAAAAGTAATCATCATTTGCAATTTTAACATCCAGAACAACAATATATATTGTGAAATTGAGTAAATTATCAACATTAGAATTCAAGTTGTAGATTATACATATAACTCGAAATAATTTAATGAGATTTCGTAATGAGAGAAATTAACCAAGGAATGAATTAAATTTAGGAAAGGATGGAAAATTAATTAATTAAAACAATATATATATATATGTGTGTGTGTGTGCGTGTGTATGCGCGCGCGTGTGTGTAATATGACTGGTACAAAGAAAACAAGGGGACCCAAATGGTTGTTGGAGGCCGATTTCTCCTAGCAACGGTCGACCATTCCTATCATGTGTCGACCGCCACGATGACATGGCGACGGTTTGTCTTAGGTCACGTGACCCGGATTTTATGGGATATGATCAAACAATAAGCGTTGGTTTAAACATTTATAAATAAAGAAATATGGCTTCACATTCAACTCTATATTTTTCAATGGACGTGGAAGCTTTATCATTATTTTTTTCTCCCCTAAAAATTCTAACACAAAATTATAAATCTAGAATGCATAGATTAACATTGGAGGAAAATAAAATGCAATGATAGAGGATTAAGAATTGTTTAAAATTAGAAAGCTACATCATAAAGTTGAACCCCTCAATATGGTTTTAACTCATTTATCTGAATCCAAACCTCTCTTCTTTTTAACCCAATATAATAAATTTTGTTTAAATACCATTCATAAATCCAAATGGGAAATTATAAAGAGGAGAACACATAACAGGGGAGGATCTGGATTAAATCATGGAAAGCTAGCGAGGCTAGTGGACAAATTATATGTTTTTATTCGATGGTAGAATATATCACTATGAACCTATTTCATTTTCTATAACTAATAATTGTAATTTTATTTTGAGAATTTCATGAATGAAAAATATTTCATGAATTAGAATTGAAATAGTCAAAATGTTGCTTATGAGAAATAAATGTATGAGTATTTACATTGTTTATGTATGCCTAAAAATACCCTTAACACTTGAACCGACATAGCAGTTGACACCCTAGTAACGGTCAAGTCAGGCGTCGTATACCTACCTCCTATTTTTGTATAGTCTGTGATGAATGATAACGTATCTTTGGCTGAATTTAGAACTATGAAAATTGACTATTTTGAATGGTCAGATTTGATTCCCAAATGTGTGGATACAGTCAGATTAAAACTAAAACCTAACATATGGTTAGATCTAACTTAAGCCTAAATCAAATGGTTCGAAACTGATGTATGACTTGGTTATGTTGGGTTAAATCTGATAAAATAGGCACTAGACCTGACCCAAAATCACAAATATTTTCATTCTCATTCTTCTCTTCCTTCTTCCTCCATTATATTCAGTCTTCTTCCCCCCTCTGAATGGTGAAGAATATAAAAAAAAGAGGAAAATAAATATAAAAAATATTAAGATAGAAGAAAATCTAATAATGAAAATAAGGATTCTTAGAGGCCTAATGGAAGATCTTAATACAACAGATGAATGAAAATTTACTTATTTAAGAATTAGGAAAGTTAATTACCTAGTCTTAGGTTATCTCTGGAATAGGTCTGGTTTATATGTAGAAAATGATCTCATTTCCAAATGTTGGGCTTAATAGTAAATTTCATATTTATATGTGCTTAACTTGAATACAATAGTAATGGCCTCCAACATCTAAAACACCCCCAAATCACCTTCTAATCGTTAATTAAACCAAATCTACATCAAATCAAAGCGGATTAGCACAAGAATCGAGGTAGAACTGCTGTGTAGCCTTGGGAACAACGCCAAACAGAGAATCATTTCAGATTTGATATTTTATTTGTGGCTAAGGTGAGTGATTTGCATAGTTCCTCACTAATTATGGCTAATTAAGGGTAATTAGTGATAATTAGCGAATTTATACACGTTAAAAATCTGGAAAAATATTGATAAATTTCGAAATATTGTTTTAGGCCTTTGTTAGAAAATTTGGTTAATTTGGTTAAGTTTTACTAATCCTATCATTAGTTTTGCTTAAACATGCTTAAGGGAAAATATTGGATTTTGGCTATGTTTGATCTGTTTTAACCTATCAAGTTGTCGTTTTGGTGTTTGTTGTCAATTCTATATGTTGCTATGACTGTTTAGAATGATTTGTGATTGTTTAGAGAAGATAGATTAGCCGTAAACGCCGTCGAAAGGCGTAAAAGCAGTCGTTGGAAAAAGTTGCAGAAAGTTGTGCAGGGTTTCGGGTCGGATCGGATATGGGGCTCGGACCAGATCGGTGGACTGGGCAAGAGGGTACGAACCGGACCGGAACCTGGTACAAGAGGATGCAAGGGCAAAAAGGAAGGCCATTAAAACTGAGTGGAGTTGGGGTCGGATCGGAACGGCAGGAAGGCATCGGATCAGATCTACGTGGACCAAACTGAAGCGAGAGGGGTATAGAACCGAACCGGAGTGCCACGAAGGCAGGAGTACCGAATCGATGCAAACGTAGGGGATCCGAACCGAACCGCACCCAGGAGCATACCATGAAGCATGGCACCCGAACTGAACCAAATGGAGGAGCTGACCCAAACCACGAGGGAGAATCCGAACCGAACCGAATGAGAAATATGACGATGATGTATAGCCGAACTGAACTAGACTTAAGCTACTTCTATACGGCGACTCTTTTGAAGACCAACTCTAATTCGACCAAAACCCGAGATGCAAAGGAAGTCCAAATAGGAAGTAGAACTCAGGATCCAGTTGGGAACCAACGGGTCAACTTCAAGAGTTGGGCTTTGCTGCGGGACGCGTGCTAAGGGGTTATCGACATCTATAGCTTTGATTCACCACCAAGACGGATGTTAGGCTACGTATCAGTGCAGTGCAGTGTGATCGTAGCAAGGTTATGAGCTAGTGCAGTGGATTTGTTATGACTTCATGGGGCAGAGTGGACATAGCAAAGACTGGTGGCTATGGATCAGTGTAGTGGTGTCATCATGACTACATGGGGCAGAATGATCATAGCAAGAAATAGGGTGATCAAAGTGGTGGATATCATATGCTTTACACACTGAGCGAGATATGTGAGGATGGTTGCTATATTTGATTGGTTGCTTTCACTATGACATGCACACCCCCACCCCCGTATTCTTTACACTATATGTTAGTGGCACCTTAGTGTATTGAGCGGTATGTTGTGCTAACTCTCTGGTTGTAGGTCCAGGTTCAGGTATGGTTTAGTATATCTGTTATTGATCTGTCTTGCTGCTTATCACTCATACCAGACTTTTTGTCTAACCCAGAGTTTTATGTCTCTTCTTATTACTCTGGGTGCTCTCACGAGCAGACTAGAGACAGGTTAGCTGGTAATGCACGAGTAGCTGTACCAGAGACGAGTAGGAGACTTTCACGTATGATATATATAGATATTCTCCATGTGTCGCTGCGGGTCACTACCCTGGGCATTAGTAGTGTACCTTTTCCTTTGCTTTGCTTTAGAGACAGTTGAAAAGTTGTAATAATGATGACGTGAACATAAGTTGTGTTTGGATTTCCGCTGCTATGATGTCTAGTTTTAGTTTCTAGCTTATGCCTTGTCTCGCCTGTTTTATGTCAAGTATGTTGTTATTATATTTTATTCCATGCGCTGTGAGACATTCTACAGGTTCTTTGTTAGTTCACCAGTAAGTTCCCTTCTTTTTCCTTCCTTTGGCGACTGTCCCGTGCTGGTTGGACATCGGCACAGCGGTCTTTTATGGGAAATGTCGGCTGGTGCGGGGCGGGCAGTCACATGGTCGGTATACCAACATAACCGTTCCCGGGAGATACAGAATTGAAAGAAGTAACAAATATGAATATTCTCTAAGTGGTGACAATATACCCTAATTCGGTGCGACCCACATAGCCATGCTGCCTGCCCGATTTCTGTCATTTCCTAGTTGATGAGGCTTGAGGTCATAACGTACCTTTTAACAGATCACCCCTTTTTTTACTTTAAATTCCACATCGTCATACCCATCAAATCACAAATTGATTTCTCCAAAAATACCATGGGTATAAGCTAAGAGAAATGAATTCCTCCGCCACCAACGTAAATACATTTGAAATGATCAACTTACGCAATCCACCAGATATACTCTGTCAGACATTCGTCCATTCAAGTTGTCTTAGGACTGGAAAATCTAAAGGAATTATTCTGTAAATCCATCTTAGGAAATTTCTATCTAGGATTTACTGAACAACCCTTGCATAACTCCGTCTTCAGTTATCTTCATCATATTTGATTCGCAACGCTAATGCCATACGGAGTGGTTTTCAGATAATATGTCTGATCCCGGTCTCTCCTATTGACAACGGAAAGGATCAAAATCTTTGATAGTTGGTGATTTAACTATCAAAGGAAAACATGTGTGCAACCAATGATATTATTTACAGATGGAAATTCTATCGATCAATCATCAATCATCAATCAACATTTATTCATTTCCCCATTTCTCGTTTCCATATATTCATCAAATCCTTATTTTCTAATTTTAGAAAATATATGTTATTAACTTTGGATAACATTTCCATTTCTAATTCACGCATCACTATCTTCCCACCTCTATCAGTCTCTAACTGTAAACTAGTAAGAGAACAACCCCCTATGTATTAACCCCGACGGCCGAAAACAACATCAGATCGATACCCAGAAAGTCATTCAATTCAACTAAATTCCAATCAGTTTCTAATTTCAGTACTTTCATTTTAAATTCCTATTTTAAACCCCAAATTCCTTTATAATATTTTATTTGCAAAATATTTATGTTAAATCAATATCATGTTACCCCCATGTGCGAAGCATGGGTCTAAACCTTCCAAATGTAAAATTCTCTTTTTATAAAACTCTATTCATTTTCCAAATATTTCTCTTTTATAATTATATTTACTTTCTAAATAAATATTCCTTTTATAATTCTATTAATTTTATAAATATTTCCTTTTCTAAAATTCTATTATTTTATATAAATCCTTTTGTATAATTCTATTCATTCTATATAAAACCTTTTGTATAATTCTATTCATTTCCCAATTTTCCATTATTATATTTTTCAATATTTGTTTTTCAAATATTACATTTCATAATATCCTATTTATTTCATATATAAATATTTCATTTTTAATATTCACTTTGAAAATTTCCTTTTTACATTCCAGTATTTCAGATGGAATTTAAAATACCAAATAACATGACCAGTGTCATCATAATCAATCACAGATTATATATCACTTCATATATCACAATATATGAAAACAAATAGTATTATAAATATTAAGGAATCTAGTTGGATCCCTCCAACCTGTTTCCCTACATTCATAGATGTTAAACAATATAAATAACATCAATTTCATTTCAATATGAAATATTCTGGTAAACATAATCAATATTTGATTTACGATATATATATATATATATATATATATATATATATACACACACAATTTCAACCAATAAATCAACAATTCAACCAAACAATCAACACACAACAATCAACCATCATTTATCAATATTAGGTTACATTTATAAAAATATAAACTGAAAGAGTTAGTGAATTTTATTTACATTGGACGATCATCGTTAAATAACGATAAATGTCACTTGATTCAAACAGATAATTTATTTTGCTATAAATTGTAACGAGCTCCAATTCACTCCCAGTCAGTTCCATGGTGTAGCCACCATCCATACGATCCCATCGGATCTTGTTTCGTTGAATTCTTGTTTCGTTGAATTCTACCCTAAAAATATGGGGCGTTACATGCCTAGATTTGTAATCTGAATGAAAACATATTAAAGGACCAAGTAAAAGACAAAGACTAATATTAGATGTAAAATCTATAACTCAAACCCAAGTTGTAGTTAAAAAGACAATGACAATGACAATAATAATTCATTATAAAATGATAGGGTATAATTGTAATGATTTATTCATGATGATTTTAATTGGTAAATATTAAGTAGGGAAACTGGATTCTCTTACCAAGTAGAATTTATATGATGAAGACTCAGTGGTAACCAAGGTTAGGAAACATTTTAACGGCGCTGGTGATGCACATTTGAGTAGAAAAAAAGTGGCCAAAGGTTAAAGATTTAGTGGGACCGAGGTGGGAGTGCAACAGTGTAACAATCTACACTTTTCTATGCCTAAAGTTCGACAAAAATTGAAATTCGGACCTATCTAAGCACAGATCATGTAAAATTGGTACTACAAATAGTGAGCATGAGCATAACCGTAGTACAATAAACTAATTACACATCTTAAACTAGATAAGATAATAAGTATCGACCATGACAACCACCCTAATAAAGAATCATCACATCAGTACCGAGCATGAGAGAACAAGAATAGGAAACCAAGCACAAACACTTCCAAAAACCTGTCACCTCTAAACTAAACCTGAGAGTTGTTACGAGGGAAGCATTGTTACAAAAAGTCTTGGTGAGGTGAAAATGTATTATATTGTCCACAATATAAAAATATATTCCGTTTGGCTTTACCCAAACTATATTTTTAACAAGCTTAATGATTCTAGCCTAACCTTGTATAGTTACGCACATGGTTAACTACCATATATAAGATAGTGCTTTCCAGAAAATGGATTATTAAATCTTGAGATAGAATCGTTACATGTATATGAAGTCTTTAAACTACCCTACAAACTCACAAATAAGAGGTGCAATTTCTGACCACTAATACCTTACAGCACAAAAGAGGGGGGTTTTGTAGCCACTTATGACCTCACTCATAATATAATCTATAGAATTCGGATTCCTATGACCACTTAAGTCCTAAGGCGGATCAATTAATCACTTAATACTTTGATAAGTGGTTTATAAACACACTATTATAAGTTAGAGGTAACGAGCTACTAAGTTCCATAACCACTTATTAAGACTTCCGCCATTCACATATCCCAAACCCTGTATAAGGTAAGAGATACTACAAGGACATTTATAACCTCAGGATAGGTAGACGACTTCTCACTGTTTATGACCTTCCTCTTGTGGACACCTACACTACTATCTACCCAACATTATTAGATAGTCTATGGGCTGCTTAATGCTTCCTGTAGGATAGGCGGACTCTAACTCTGCCACTTACTACCTAAAGGAAGCGGTCCCTTCCAGAGATTTCTAAACTCGTACACAATTATCTACTTATACTTCTTATTAAAACCTAACAAGGGAGGAAACTACAACCCTATCCTTACTACCTAAGAGAAAATGGTGAATTCAATCACTTAATACCTCAATAGGAGGATCGTAAAACTATTTAAGACCCTCTTTCCAAAGCAAGCTATGACACTGATTGTCCTTTAGTTTTCTTCTTTCTAAAGCAAGGAGGGCCCTATAATCACTTAAGATCTTAACACTTGAATTAGGCCACTAGAAACATTCCTCGCAACAATATAACAGTTGTCATGGGTTTGCATGATCAATGATATCTCATATTAGTTGTACGTGTATTTGACTGTTGGAAAGTGCAGACTTCCATCAAATAACTCAACTGACCTCGCATCATTGACCTACTAACTACAATTTCTTATGTCAATTAGGGAAATTATTCCTATAACTAAAATAGAAATAAGATATTATTAAAATTCCTATAATATACGATAAGCTTAGTATTATATCTATTATAAGATCCAAGATAATTTATTAGACTTAGTATTTCTTATGGTAATTTTACCTAATTCCTCATTTATTTTAATTACCATAACTACCACATATGCCATTAATAATCACAACGGTCTCCTTTCCTAAGGCAATAGACATAGCAATAAATGTTATTTATATCTACATTAATTTCTATTTATTGTAGCTCTTATGTATAACATTAATTATTGTGTGTTATATTAATTCCCATATATATATATATATATATATATATATATATTCATAATTACTATATTAATTGCCCTTAGTTTGGAGTTACAATATTTGATCCTCGTTTATAGTAATTGTAACCTTTTTGAATTCATTATTATTTGTTTCCACACTTATTTCCCATTAAAACCAATGGTTGCAATTGTTAATTCTCCATTTATTATAGATAACATTAATTGATACCCATATATAATGCAGAACATGTCATATTCAAAACTACATGTAACTTTTACCTAATATTAATTATAACTATCATTAATTACATATGTTTTTAGATGGATATAGTACTAATATATATTTTAGCATAATTATTACTACATAAATGCTTATTTTCATATTCCTATATTTATTTATTTAAAAAATTATTAATTCTAACTATTTTACATTCTTGTCTAAATCATTAACTAGTATAATCTTTCTATATTATGACTTGTTGAGATTTAAAATACATTAAAAGGTCCATTGTTATAATTTCCATAAATTTGCCTAACATATAAAAATGAAGAATTTGTTGACTTATTTAACATTACAAGGAACATTTGTTCTTTAATTTGGAACATAAATCATAAACTACGTGCAAAACATGTAATTTACACATCTCTTCTTTTGTTTATTTTTACTTGCCTTATAATTTCAAACATAGTCTATTTGTGCAAAAAGAACAAAAAGGGATAATTTGTAAAAATTGGACAAATCCTTAAACAATTGAAAACACAAATAGATTTTAACAATAAAAAGGACAATTGGCATTAATCCTTCAATTATACAAAATGTTATAGAATCTACAACAAAACAACAACACAAATATCTTTTTTTTTAAAACAGAACATATATAATAGAACAAAAGGGATAATCTATCCATTCTCCAATGGCTCACAAAAATAGTTTATATAGAAAGCCGAAACCGTGCACACACACAAACAAAAGATACAAAACAATATACATCTGAAAAATAGAATATAGACAACAACCAAAAGGAGAAAACAACAAAACAGGTGATGCCAAAGAAGCCTCAGTAAACAGATGCCAAAGTCTAGAATGACACTAAACCTCCAATGCTTCACAAAAGATGGATAAAAAGCAAGAACAACGGACGTGCCCTCGAAGAAATATCAAATGCACAGTCTAGAAATCCCAACCAAACGCCGAAGAGGGTCTGACAGCTCCAGCACCACTTCTCCATCCTAGCCAACTGAAAATCAACACCTCTAGCCATAATGAAACCAAGTGTAACAACCCTGAATTTTGGGGTAAATTTAAAATTTTATTTAAAGTGATTTTAATGGGTTTTGACTATTTTAAATAATCTATTTTAAATAATAATGATCACAAATTTGGTTCAAATTGAAGTTAGAATGAATAAATTAATTTTAATTATAAAAAGAGCTAGAAATAGCGCGGTAGTTTGAAAAGTCAAACTTGAACTTTGACTAACCATAGAGGATGCAAAATTTAACAGATTTTAGTGAAACCAAAAATATTAGAATCTATTTAAATATATATTTCCAACGAATCCGAAAAATCGAAATTTCATAGCGGAAATCAAAAGTTATGGCCAATTCAATTTTTAGAAAGGTCGCTAGGTAATTTGCATAGGTTAATAATGCTACTTTTTGCATATAAAGGAATTTCGACTCGAAACCACTTCCATTGAGTCCGGAATGACGTTTCTGCATTTAAAAAGTAAAAACACTTATATATTTGGAGTTTCGAAAATTATTTGTTTAAAAATGTATTTTTAATATAAAATATATAGCCATAGGAAATAGTGATTTTTCAAACAGTGTCCGTTTCTGACGAAACCACTTTTGTTGGATTTGGAATATTAAATAATTGCTAGGTTTCAAATTTTAGAATTTTCCAAGCTAGTACGTGAGCGTGGCAAAAGAAACAGTATTTAGTCAGTTTCGGTCAAAATTAATTGACTGAAAAATAGCCATTTTTCAAAATGTCTCAGAATTCAACGAAATAAATTTTTTTGGATTCGTATCATCAAAACAAAGCTAAAAATGATTTTTTGGTAATTTTTAGAATTAAAATATAATTATAATTGATTTTTCAGTGTAAATGGGCAAATTTTTTACTTTAAAAATTCATTAAAAATTCATAAGGGATCAGAATTGAACGAAATTAATTTTCATAGGTCCACAGCATCAAAACATAGCTAAATATATTTTTCGAGAATTTTTTAAGTTAATTTGTGACCTCGGTGAATTTTCATGTACGGTATACATTAAAATATTAATAAAATAATATAATTATTCCAAAACTCATAATAAATTTCGGAATTGGGTCCTGTAACATGTTCTATTGCGTTCAGAAGGCCTCAAAACCTTAAGAACGACAATAAGCAGGCCTAAATCGGAGTTCGGACCAAAACGGGCCTTAACGGGCTAATTAAATTGTTAAATAATGATTAGGAAAACCTAAATAATATTATAAAACCCGAAATTTACTGTTCATCGTCCTCTACATCGTGTTTTTCAGCCGACATATGCAGGCCAAAGAACCCATCATGGTCGAATTCTTCTAACTCCGATTTCTCTCTCATTTTTCAACGGAATTTAGCGTGTGAGTACTCATTTCGAAGCTCTTTCCGAGCTCTACGATCTCCGACAAGAATCACCTCGAACCGTGCCTCGATGAAGCCGCCATCCCCCCGTGAACAGCCGCCAGTCGCGCCCCCCAGGCCCCACACGCCACCGCCGAACACTCCCACCTTCTGGCCGAACACTCCTCTCACGTAGCCCGACAACCTCCCGCAAACCGTTCCTGAATTCATCAAGTATCTTAGGAGAAAGGTTGGATCAAAGTTTTGAACTGTAGGTAAGGTTCATTTCAGATTTTGTCACGCTTTTAAGCGTCGCAGAGTCAGTTGTTAAAGGCTGATTTCTAATTTTTCATATGAATTTGAATGCTAAATGTTTCAGATCCGCAACCGTCTTGAATTCGAACACCAAATCTGATCAAACTCGATTCATCCCAGAACCAACAGCGGTGAGAATTTATTTTTAATTAAATTTAATTTATTTAATTATTAATTCTTTATTATTAAAGAATATTGATTGATTGATATGCTATGTAGTGATATTTGAAATACGGATCTAGGTCGTTTATGACCGTATGATGTTAGATCCGCGAATCTAAATATTAGATCTGAAACTATTGGTTAATTAATATATATTATTTGTTAATGATATTGAATCATACTTCGCCGATTTGACATATGCCAAAATATACACCACCTGAATATTATCTTGATATGAATTGTTAGATGTATACTTGTTTGGATATTTGAATGTGGTTGTTGATTGGATGATATAAATTTACATCTTATGTTGTAAAAATATAGAATTTGCGATGATTTACATTTTTATTATGTAAACCAAAATTTTGGAATTTACGAAGATTTACAATTTAGTATGTAAATCAAAATTTTAGAAATTGCGATGATATACATTTTAGTATGCAAATTAAAAGTTAAAAATTAGCGATGACATGAATTGACAGTTTATTTTGTAAATTTAATATTAGAATTTTGCGTTGACATGAATTTACATTTTATTGTGTAAATTCAATATTAAAATTTGGCAATGACATGAATTTACATTTTATTTTGTAAATTCAATATTAAAACTTTGTGACGACACAAATTTTACATTTTATTATGTAAATAAAGTTAGAATTGTGCGTTGACATAGAATTTACATTTTTATTTTGTAAATTATAGTTAGAATTTTGCGTTGACACAAAAATTATATATTTTTTTCTTTTCTTATGCAAATTAAGGCTAGAATTTTGCGTAGATATAAAATTTACATTTTATCATGTAAATTAAAGTTAGAATTTGGCGATATCGTAAAGTTTACGTTTTATTTTGTAAATTTAAAGTTAGACTTTGCGATGACATTAAAATTACATTTTGTTTTGTAAATTTAAAATTAGAATTTTGCAATGCCATGAAGATGTACATTTTATTATGTAAGTTAAAATTAGAATTTGTGATGACATGAAATTTTACATGTTATTATGTAAATAAAGTATTTTCACCGTATGCATAAATTTACATTATTTCCAATGTAAATTAAATAGTAAATTTAACCGCAGGATGTTACTAACATTTTTAACGTTAATATAACACTATGGGTTGTCATTAACATTTTTTGTTAATATTTAAAAGGAATTTAACATTTTTGTTAATGATAATAAAATTAGAATTTACATCGTATGAGAATTTAACATTTTTGGTTAATGTTAAAAATAAGAAATTTCATCGTATAACAAATTTAACATATTTGTTAATGTTAGAATATTGAAATTTACGATGACATAAAAATTACATCTTATTATGTAAATAAAATATTGAAATTTGGAGATGACATAAATTTTACATTTTATTATGTAAATTAACGTTAGAATTTCACCGTATGAAAGTTTACATTTTTATTAATGTTAATATATATGAACATTCACCGTAGGAGGAGTTTACATTTTTATTTATGTAAATAAAGGAAAATTTTACCGTATGAAAATTCACATGTTTATTAATGTAAATTAAAGAGAATATTTAACCGTAGGATTTGTTAACATTATTTTTAATGTTAATATATGTGAATTTAACCGTAGGATTTGTTAACATTATTTTTAACGTTAATACATAAAAAAAAAATCACCGTAGGAATATTTACATTAATTTTAATGTACTAAAAAGAATGGACTTTACATTGTGTTTAAAGAGTAAATTTTACGTTGTAAAGAAGAATGGATTTTATATTGTAACTTGAGAATAGAAGTTTACATTTTGTTGAAGGAAAATTCAATAAAAATGTGACAAGCATGAGAATTTACATTTTTCTTAATGTGAATATATAAAAATTTCACTGTAGGTTAAATTTACATTTTTTTTATGTAAATATATATGAGTCTCACCGTATGTACATCTTACACTGTTTTTAATGTAAATTATATAGTAATTACAACGTAGGATAACATTGCATTATTTATAATGTAAATAAAAAGGGGAATTACACTGTAAGAAAATTAACATTATTTATAATACTAATATAAAAGAATGACATCGTAGGAAATTGACATTATTTATAATGTTAATATAAAAGAATTACATCGTAGGATAAATTGACATTATTTATAATGTTAATAAAAAAGAAAATTGACCGTAGGATAAGTTACATTATTCTATAATGTAATTTGAAGGAATTTACATCGCATGAAATAAATACATTCTTATATGTATTTTATGAATGAAATTAGACCGCATGACATAAATTTCATTTATTTATGTAATTTATAAATGAAATTAGACCGCATGACATAAATTACATTTATTTATGTAATTTATAAATGAAATTAGACCGCATGACATAAATTACATTTATTTATATAATTTATAAATGAAATTAGACCGCATGACATGAATTACATTTATTTATGTAATTTATAAATGAAATTAGACCACATGACATAAATTACATTTATTTATGTAATTTACGAATGAGTGAAGCCTGCATAAAATAAAATACATTTTTTATATGTATTTTATGTATGAATTAAGACCTCATAAAATAAATTACATTTTTATATGTATTTTATGAATGAATTAACATCGCATGAAATAAAATACATTTGTATATGCATTTTATGAATGAGTTAAGATCGCATGAAATAAATTACATTTTATTTTATAATTTATGAATGAAATTAGTCCGCATAAAGTAAATTACATTTTTATATGTAATTTATGAATGAATTTTCATCGTATGAAATAAATTACATATTATTATGTAAATTATGAATGAATTTAACCCGCATGAATGAAATTTTATTTTTATTCTATGAAATGAATGTATGGATTTACTTTGTAAATAAAGATTATATTTTCATAATGTAAACAAGAAGTAGGATTCACATTGTAAATAAAATTATATTTTTATATGTACTTAAGAACGATGAATTATAAATTACATTTTACATGTAAGGATGGAATTAAAAGAAGGAATTGGACGATGAAATATAATTTACATTTTACCGTAAATTAAAGAAATTAAAGGAATCAAAAAGGAAGAATTCATCATTCAAGTATGATTTACATTTCCATGTAAATGAAGGGATAAAAGGGTAAAGAAGGAAAACATACTTAAGACCAAAGAGTTAAACGGGTTACGTTTATATATTTATATATAAATATAATTAAAATTAAACGAATCGAGCGCGGTAGTTCGCGTTTTAAAATTATATCTTTAAATGACTATACAAGAAGATCCTACCGTCGGATTTTCTTGAGACTGAAACCGCTAGGACCGTCTTGGAAAAATCTTTCCAACGATATATAATACGTCAAAATCCAACGGTTAGATTTTGAGATATGTGAAATTCAAAATTAATTGAAATAGCACCAGAATCGACATTGACCTGAATCGTCGTTGATTAAAGATTTAATTATTTTTAATTAAATAAAACAGGAAATAATCGTTATAAATTAGAAATAACGATAAGGAAGAGTTTTCAATATATATATATATATATATATATATACGAAGATTATTTGGAAAGGCCGAGTTATTCTCATTCCAAATAATCAACCGACGATAAGAATTGAAGAAGAAGACGACTAATGAAGACCGTCAATCTTCCCCTCAGGAAGACAGCGATTGAGGCTTTGAATTGATTTGCTCCCAATTCGAGGTCATGATCGTCGTTCGAACGAACATGTTGATTGAACGGATTTGGCTTTCGCTCAGACCCAGAGCATAAGCGTAAATGGATTGCATGTCTGACGTGGTATTCCTTTACACTGTATCTATTGATCTCTGCTAAACATATATCTGTTTGGTGTCTTTCACCCTTCTCTGAGATGTACGAGCTCTGAGGTTATATGTTGGCAGGAATCAATGATATGGTATGGATTGACGATGTGGCATGCCAAGATGCATGTGATCAAGACTTTGTTGAAAAGCAGGCCTTGTGGGATGATCAAAGCATAGCCTGTTTAGGCATAGCTTTGTGTATGACATGACTTCACGAGCCTCACACACCGGAGGAGTCTAAAACGGGAGAAGGGAACGTAGGGAGTGCACACGTTTCTTTCTAGCTAGAGTGGTGCCAGGGACCTACCAGCGCTGACATTTATTCATTATGGTTGTTGGATTTTTCGAGGCCTCAGTTTTATGCGGTCGCCACTGGCCGTATTATAGGTCCAAAAGGACCGAGGAGCGTGTGTTCAGGAATTGCCAATCCATTAAGCGTTAACGTATGGACCGGCCCTGCAGCTATCCAAGGGTTGGACAGAGTACCAATCCTGGGGCATTGCTAGAGTGTCTCGAATCGGTAAGGAGCTCCTCCCTAGCCTTGACTCAGATGGAAATCCAAATTCCGAATACGACCCTACGGTTTTGATTGTATTACTAGTATGGAGATACAGTAGGATGGGGTACTATGTTTCCTAGGATTGATACATTTATTTTGAAATGTTTTTATTATACACTAATAATAATATTAAACTCGTATTTGCCGTATTTAGCATGTTTAATCACCATAAGGGAAAACTCTATCCTCTGGTGTGCGTTGCATTGTGTGATGGGACTTGAGTCTTATGGTGATTCCATTTTTCTAAAAAGCATTGCGATGTTGTATGTTCTGACACTTTAAATTATGCACGACAATCCACTGAGTAAACCCATTCCGCATTAGCGGCGTGGTCTTTGGATTTGTCATATTATTATTACTAAACTAGTTATGAATTCTCATACCAGTCCCACGACTGACCCGTAGTTTGTTTCACCTTTTTGCAACTCGGGTGCCCTCTTTTCTACACGGGCAGCCAAGTAAACAGGTTCATTCTTTGCTTGGAGTCTTCTTGGAGTTGCTCATTATCTTTGCTTGGATTTGCTTTTGCGGAGAGGTGATGACTTGGAGCTTTGAGGACAGCTATCATTTACTTCTATTGCATTTTTCTATCTTTAAGTTCAGTCATTAGACTTGTTTCATTTCTTATTGCTTATTTTAGGAGTTGGAACTTATTTTCATTTCTGCAAACTTGATGTAATAATTTGGATTCTGTGACTGTTGGGATTCTGTGGTTTATGACATTATATTTCCGCTGCTATGATGTTATTATGCTATGGTTTTCCTCTGCTATATTGTATCAGTGATATGTATTGTTATATTTATGTTGTATTCCATATGATTATTCCTTACTTTCACCCAGTGGTGGTTTGGGGTTATCACAGTGGGTATTTATTTATGTAATTTATAAATGAAATTAGACCACATGACATAAATTACATTTATTTATGTAATTTACGAATGAGTGAAGCCTGCATAAAATAAAATACATTTTTTATATGTATTTTATGAATGAATTATGACCTCATAAAATAAATTACATTTTTATATGTAATTTATGAATGAATTAACATCGCATGAAATAAAATACATTTGTATATGCATTTTATGAATGAGTTAAGATCGCATGAAATAAATTACATTTTATTTTATAATTTATGAATGAAATTAGTCCGCATAAAGTAAATTACATTTTTATATTTAATTTATGAATGAATTTTCATCGTATGAAATAAATTACATATTATTATGTAATTTATGAATGAATTTAACCCGCATGAATGAAATTTTATTTTTATTCTATGAAATGAATGTATGGATTTACTTTGTAAATAAAGATTATATTTTCATAATGTAAACAAGAAGTAGGATTCACATTGTAAATAAAATTATATTTTTATATGTACTTAAGAACGATGAATTATAAATTACATTTTACATGTAAGGATGGAATTAAAAGAAGGAATTGGACGATGAAATATAATTTACATTTTACCGTAAATTAAAGAAATTAAAGGAATCAAAAAGGAAGAATTCATCATTCAAGTATGATTTACATTTCCCTGTAAATGAAGGGATAAAAGGGTAAAGAAGGAAAACATACTTAAGAATAAAGAGTTAAACGGGTTACGTTTATATATTTATATATAAATATAATTAAAATTAAACGAATCGAGCGCGGTAGTTCGCGTTTTAAAATTATATCTTTAAATGACTATACAAGAAGATCCGACCGTCGGATTTTCTTGAGACTGAAACCGCTAGGACCGTCTTGGAAAAATCTTTCCAACGATATATAATACGTCAAAATCCAACGGTTAGATTTTGAGATATGTGAAAATCAAAATTGATTGAAATAGCACCAAAATCGACATTGACCTGAATCGTCGTTGATTAAAGATTTAATTATTTTTAATTAAATAAAATAGGAAATAATCGCTATAAATTAGAAATAACGATAAGGAAGAGTTTTCAATATATATATATATATATATATATATATATATATATATATATATATATATATATATATATATACGAAGATTATTTGGAAAGGCCGAGTTATTCTCATTCCAAATAATCAACCGACGATAAGAATTGAAGAAGAAGACGACTAATGAAGACCGTCAATCTTCCCCTCAGGAAGACAGCGATTGAGGCTTTGAATTGATTTGCTCCCAATTCGAGGTCATGATCGTCGTTCGAACGAACATGTTGATTGAACGAATTTGGCTTTCGCTCAGACCCAGAGCATAAGCGTAAATGGATTGCATGTCTGACGTGGTATTCCTTTACACTGTATCTATTGATCTCTGCTAAACATATATCTGTTTGGTGTCTTTCACCCTTCTCTGAGACGTACGAGCTCCGAGGTTATATGTTGGCAGGAATCAATGATATGGTATGGATTGACGATGTGGCATGCCAAGATGCATGTGATCAAGGCTTTGTTGAAAAGCAGGCCTTGTGGGATGATCAAAGCATAGCCTGTTTAGGCATAGCTTTGTGTATGACGTGACTTCACGAGCCTCACACACCGGCGGAGTCTAAAACGGGAGAAGGGAACGCAGGGAGTGCACACGTTTCTTTCTATTTAGAGTGGTGCCAGGGACCTACCAGCGCTGGCATTTATTCATTATGGTTGTTGGATTTTTCGAGGCCTCGGTTTTATGCGGTCGCCACTGGCCGTATTATAGGTCCAAAAGGACCGAGGAGCGTGTGTTCAAGAATTGCCAATCCATTAAGCGTTAACGTATGGACCGGCCCTGCAGCTATCCAAGGGTTGGACAGAGTACCAATCCTGGGGCATTGCTAGAGTGTCTCGAATCGGTAAGGAGCTCCTCCCTAGCCTTGACTCAGATGGAAATCCAAATTCCGAATACGACCCTACGGTTTTGACTGTATTACTAGTATGGAGAAATAGTAGGATGGGGTACTATGTTTCCTAGGATTGATACATTTATTTTGAAATGTTTTTATTATACACTAATAATAATATTAAACTCGTATTTGCCGTATTTAGCATGTTTAATCACCATAAGGGAAAACTCTATCCTCTGGTGTGCATTGCATTGTGTGATGGGACTTGAGTCTTATGGTGATTCCATTTTTCTAAAAAGCATTGCGATGTTGTACGTTCTGACACTTTAAATTATGCACGACAATCCATTGAGTAAACCCGTTCCGCATTAGCGGCGTGGTCTTTGGATTTGTCATATTATTATTACTAAACTAGTTATGAATTCTCATACCAGTCCCACGACTGACCCGTAGTTTGTTTCACCTTTTTGCAACTCGGGTGCCCTCTTTTCTACACGGGCAGCCAAGTAAACAGGTTCATTCTTTGCTTGGAGTCTTCTTGGAGTTGCTCATTATCTTTGCTTGGATTTGCTTTTGCGGAGAGGTGATGACTTGGAGCTTTGAGGACAGCTATCATTTACTTCTATTGCATTTTTCTATCTTTAAGTTCAGTCATTAGACTTGTTTCATTTCGTATTGCTTATTTTGGGAGTTGGAACTTATTTTCATTTCTGCAAACTTGATGTAATAATTTTGATTCTGTGACTGTTGGGATTCTGTGGTTTATGACATTATATTTCCGCTGCTATGATGTTATTATGCTATGGTTTTCCTCTACTATATTGTATCAGTGATATGTATTGTTATATTTATGTTGTATTCCATATGATTATTCCTTACTTTCACCCAGTGGAGGTTTGGGGTTATCACAGTTGGTATCAGCGCTTTGGTTAAACTTAGCTTTGGAATATAACATATTTATAGCAAATTCGTTTACATAGAATCACAATATTCTATGGCGGACATTTCATGTGATACATAATAGCCAGTCACTTTCGTCATCTTTTCGTTCATCCTTCGATCTTTTCTATCTCTTAGAACCACCATGACAGTTGTTCTGACTCTTCCCTTGATCGTACAGAACTAGCTAAAAATGGGTACTCGGGCCGCTAGAACTAGTAGAGCTAGAGCAAGAAGGCAAGACGCTACTAGAAGTGAGGAGCTTTATTCCCAACGACACGGTTAAGAAGTTAGAAATTAAAACATTCTACGTTCTCTAGGTTAGTTCCTACTCTTCTATTTCTCTTTTCCTTTTCGAGGACGAAAAGTTCTTAAGTGGGGGAGATTGTAACAACCCTGAATTTTGGGGTAAATTTAAAATTTTATTTAAAGTGATTTTAATGGGTTTTGACTATTTTAAATAATCTATTTTAAATAATAATGATCACAAATTTGGTTCAAATCGAAGTTAGAATGAATAAACTAATTTTAATTATAAAAAGAGCTAGAAGTAACGCGGTAGTTTGAAAAGTCAAACTTGAACTTTGACTAACCATACAGGATGCAAAATTTAACGGATTTTAGTGAAACCAAAAATATTAGAATCTATTTAAATATATATTTCCAACGAATCTGAAAAATCGAAATTTCATAGCGGAAATCAAAAGTTATGGCCAATTCAATTTTTAGAAAGGTCGCTAGGTAATTTGCATAGGTCAATAATGCTACTTTTTGCATATAAAGGAATTTCGACTCGAAACCACTTCCATCGTGTCCGGAATGATGTTTCTGCATTTAGAAAGTATAAACACTTATATATTTGGAGTTTCAAAAATTATTTGTTTAAAAATGTATTTTTAATATAAAATATATAGCCATAGGAAATAGTGATTTTTCAAACAGTGCCCGTTTCTGACGAAACCACTTTTGTTGGATTCGGAATATTAAATTATTATTAGGTTTCAAATTTTAGAATTTTCCAAGCTAGAACGTGAGCGTGGCAAAAGAAACAGTATTTAGTCAGTTTCGGTCAAAATTAATTGACTGAAAAATAGTCATTTTTCAAAATGTCTCAGAATTCAACGAAATAAATTTTGTTGGATTCGTATCATCAAAACAAAGCTAAAAATGATTTTTTGGTAATTTTTAGAATTAAAATATAATTATAATTGAATTTTCAGTGTAAACGGGCGAATTTTTGACTTTAAAAATTCATTAAAAATTCATACGGGCTCAGAATTGAACGAAATTAATTTTCATAGGTCCACAGCATCAAAACATAGCTAAATATATTTTTCGAGAATTTTTTAAGTTAATTTGTGACCTCGGTGAATTTTCATGTACGGTATACATTAAAATATTAATAAAATAATATAATTATTCCAAAACTCATAATAAATTTCGGAATTGGGTCCTGTAATATGTTCCATTGTGTTCAGAAGGCCTCAAAACCTTAAGAACGACAGTAAGCAGGCCTAAATCGGAGTTCGGACCAAAACGGGCCTTAACGGGCTAATTAAACTGTTAAATAATGATTAGAAAAACCTAAATAATATTATAAAATCCGAAATTTACTGTTCATCGTGCTCTACATCGTGTTTTTCAGCCGACATATGCAGGCCAAAGAACCCATCATGGCCGAATTCTTCTAACACCGATTTCTCTCTCATTTTTCAACGAAATTTAGCGTGTGAGTACTCATTTCGAAGCTCTTTCCGAGCTCTACGATCTCCGACAAGAATCACCTCGAACCGTGCCTCGATGAAGCCGCCATCCCCCCGTGAACAGCCGCCAGTCGCCCCCCCTAGGCCCCACACGCCACCGCCGAACACTCCCACCTTCTGGCCGAACACTCCTCTCACGTAGCCCGACAACCTCCCGCAAACCGTTCCTGAATTCATCAAGTATCTTAGGAGAAAGGTTGGATCAAAGTTTTGAACTCTAGGTAAGGTTCATTTCAGATTTTGTCACGCTTTTAAGTGTCGCAGAGTCAGTTGTTAAAGGCTGATTTCTAATTTTTCATATGAATTTGAATGCTAAATGTTTCAGATCCGCAACCGTCTTGAATTCGAACACCAAATCTGATCAAACTCGATTCATCTCAGAACCAACAGTGGTGAGAATTTATTTTTAATTAAATTTAATTTATTTAATTATTAATTCTTTATTATTAAAGAATATTGATTGATATGCTATGTAGTGATATTTGAAATACGGATCTAGGTCGTTTATGACCGTATGATGTTAGATCCGCGAATCTAAATATTAGATCTGAAACTATTGGCTAATTAATATATATTATTTGTTAATGATACTGAATCATACTTCGCCGATTTGACATATGCCAAAATATACACCACCTGAATATTATCTTGATATGAATTGTTAGATGTATACTTGTTTGGATATTTGAATGTGGTTGTTGATTGGATGATATAAATTTACATCTTATGTTGTAAAAATATAGAATTTGCGATGATTTACATTTTTATTATGTAAACCAAAATTTTGGAATTTACGATGATTTACAATTTAGTATGTAAATCAAAATTTTAGAAATTGCGATGATATACATTTTAGTATGCAAATTAAAAGTTAAAAATTAGCGATGACATGAATTGACAGTTTATTTTGTAAATTTAATATTAGAATTTTGCGTTGACATGAATTTACATTTTATTGTGTAAATTCAATATTAAAATTTGGCAATGACATGAATTTACATTTTATTTTGTAAATTCAATATTAAAACTTTGTGACGACACAAATTTTACATTTTATTATGTAAATAAAGTTAGAATTGTGCGTTGACATAGAATTTACATTTTTATTTTGTAAATTATAGTTAGAATTTTGCGTTGACACAAAAATTATATATTTTTTTCTTTTCTTATGCAAATTAAGGCTAGAATTTTGCGTAGATATAAAATTTACATTTTATCATGTAAATTAAAGTTAGAATTTGGCGATATCGTAAAGTTTACGTTTTATTTTGTAAATTTAAAGTTAGACTTTGCGATGACATTAAAATTACATTTTGTTTTGTAAATTTAAAATTAGAATTTTGCAATGCCATGAAGATGTACATTTTATTATGTAAGTTAAAATTAGAATTTGTGATGACATGAAATTTTACATGTTATTATGTAAATAAAGTATTTTCACCGTATGCATAAATTTACATTATTTCCAATGTAAATTAAATAGTAAATTTAACCGTAGGATGTTACTAACATTTTTAACGTTAATATAACACTATGGGTTGTCATTAACATTTTTTGTTAATATTTAAAAGGAATTTAACATTTTTGTTAATGATAATAAAATTAGAATTTACATCGTATGAGAATTTAACATTTTTGGTTAATGTTAAAAATAAGAAATTTCATCGTATGACAAATTTAACATATTTGTTAATGTTAGAATATTGAAATTTACGATGACATAAAATTTACATCTTATTATGTAAATAAAATATTGAAATTTGGAGATGACATAAATTTTACATTTTATTATGTAAATTAACGTTAGAATTTCACCGTATGAAAGTTTACATTTTTATTAATGTTAATATATATGAACATTCACCGTAGGAGGAGTTTACATTTTTATTTATGTAAATAAAGGAAATTTTTACCGTATGAAAATTCACATGTTTATTAATGTAAATTAAAGAGAATATTTAACCGTAGGATTTGTTAACATTATTTTTAATGTTAATATATGTGAATTTAACCGTAGGATTTGTTAACATTATTTTTAACGTTAATACATAAAAAAATAATCACCGTAGGAATATTTACATTAATTTTAATGTACTAAAAAGAATGGACTTTACATTGTGTTTAAAGAGTAAATTTTACGTTGTAAAGAAGAATGGATTTTATATTGTAACTTGAGAATAGAAGTTTACATTTTGTTGAAGGCAAATTCAGTAAAAATGTGACAAGCATGAGAATTTACATTTTTCTTAATGTGAATATATAGAAATTTCACTGTAGGTTAAATTTACATTCTTTTTTATGTAAATATATATGAGTCTCACCGTATGTACATCTTACACTGTTTTTAATGTAAATTATAAAGTAATTACAACGTAGGATAAAATTGCATTATTTATAATGTAAATAAAAAGGGGAATTACACTGTAAGAAAATTAACATTATTTATAATACTAAAATAAAAGAATGACATCGTAGGAAATTGACATTATTTATAATGTTAATATAAAAGAATGACATCGTAGGATAAATTGACATTATTTATAATGTTAATAAAAAAGAAAATTGACCGTAGGATAAGTTACATTATTCTATAATGTAATTTGAAGGAACTTACATCGCATGAAATAAAATACCTTCTTATATGTATTTTATGAATGAAATTAGACCGCATGACATAAATTACATTTATTTATGTAATTTATAAATGAAATTAGACCGCATGACATAAATTACATTTATTTATGTAATTTATAAATGAAATTAGACCGCATGACATAAATTACATTTATTTATATAATTTATAAATGAAATTAGACCGCATGACATGAATTACATTTATTTATGTAATTTATAAATGAAATTAGACCACATGACATAAATTACATTTATTTATGTAATTTACGAATGAGTGAAGCCTGCATAAAATAAAATACATTTTTTATATGTATTTTATGAATGAATTAAGACCTCATAAAATAAATTACATTTTTATATGTATTTTATGAATGAATTAACATCGCATGAAATAAAATACATTTGTATATGCATTTTATGAATGAGTTAAGATCGCATGAAATAAATTACATTTTATTTTATAATTTATGAATGAAATTAGTCCGCATAAAGTAAATTACATTTTTATATGTAATTTATGAATGAATTTTCATCGTATGAAATAAATTACATATTATTATGTAAATTATGAATGAATTTAACCCGCATGAATGAAATTTTATTTTTATTCTATGAAATGAATGTATGGAATTACTTTGTAAATAAAGATTATATTTTCATAATGTAAACAAGAAGTAGGATTCACATTGTAAATAAAATTATATTTTTATATGTACTTAAGAACGATGAATTATAAATTACATTTTACATGTAAGGATGGAATTAAAAGAAGGAATTGGACGATGAAATATAATTTACATTTTACCGTAAATTAAAGAAATTAAAGGAATCAAAAAGGAAGAATTCATCATTCAAGTATGATTTACATTTCCCTATAAATGAAGGGATAAAAGGGTAAAGAAGGAAAACATACTTAAGAATAAAGAGTTAAACGGGTTACGTTTATATATTTATATATAAATATAATTAAAATTAAACGAATCGAGCGCGGTAGTTCGCGTTTTAAAATTATATCTTTAAATGACTATACGAGAAGATCCGACCGTCGGATTTTCTTGAGACTGAAACCGCTAGGACCGTCTTGGAAAAATCTTTCCAACGATATATAATACGTCAAAATCCAATGGTTAGATTTTGAGATATGTGAAAATCAAAATTGATTGAAATAGCACCAGAATCGACATTGACCTGAATCGTCGTTGATTAAATAAAATAGGAAATAATCGTTATAAATTAGAAATAACGATAAGGAAGAGTTTTCAATATATATATATATATATTTACGAAGATTATTTGGAAAGGCCGAGTTATTCTCATTCCAAATAATCAACTGACGATAAGAATTGAAGAAGAAGACGACTAATGAAGACCGTCAATCTTCCCCACAGGAAGACAGCGATTGAGGCTTTGAATTGATTTGCTCCCAATTCGAGGTCATGATCGTCGTTCGAACGAACATGTTGATTGAACGAATTTGGCTTTCGCTCAAACCCAGAGCATAAGCGTAAATGGATTGCATGTCTGACGTGGTATTCCTTTACACTGTATCTATTGATCTCTGCTAAACATATATCTGTTTGGTGTCTTTCACCCTTCTCTGAGACGTACGAGCTCCGAGGTTATATGTTGGCAGGAATCAATGATATGGTATGGATTGACGATGTGGCATGCCAAGATGCATGTGATCAAGGCTTTGTTGAAAAGCAGGCCTTGTGGGATGATCAAAGCATAGCCTGTTTAGGCATAGCTTTGTGTATGACGTGACTTCACGAGCCTCACACACCGGCGGAGTCTAAAACGGGAGAAGGGAACGGAGGGAGTGCACACGTTTCTTTCTAGCTAGAGTGGTGCCAGGGACCTACCAGCGCTGGCATTTATTCATTATGGTTGTTGGATTTTTCGAGGCCTCGGTTTTATGTGGTCGCCACTGGCCGTATTATAGGTCCAAAAGGACCAAGGAGCGTGTGTTCAGGAATTGCCAATCCATTAAGCGTTAACGTATGGACCAGCCCTGCAGCTATCCAAGGGTTGGACAGAGTACCAATCCTGGGGCATTGCTAGAGTGTCTCGAATCGGTAAGGAGCTCCTCCCTAGCCTTGACTCAGATGGAAATCCAAATTCCGAATACGACCCTACGGTTTTGATTGTATTACTAGTATGGAGATATAGTAGGATGGGGTACTATGTTTCCTAGGATTGATACATTTATTTTGAAATGTTTTTATTATACACTAATAATAATATTAAACTCGTATTTGCCGTATTTAGCATGTTTAATCACCATAAGGGAAAACTCTATCCTCTGGTGTGCGTTGCATTGTGTGATGGGACTTGAGTCTTATGGTGATTCCATTTTTCTAAAAAGCATTGCGATGTTGTACGTTCTGACACTTTAAATTATGCACGACAATCCATTGAGTAAACCCGTTCCGCATTAGCGGCGTGGTCTTTGGATTTGTCATATTATTATTACTAAACTAGTTATGAATTCTCATACCAGTCCCACGACTGACCCGTAGTTTGTTTCACCTTTTTGCAACTCGGGTGCCCTCTTTTCTACACGGGCAGCCAAGTAAACAGGTTCATTCTTTGCTTGGAGTCTTCTTGGAGTTGCTCATTATCTTTGCTTGGATTTGCTTTTGCGGAGAGGTGATGACTTGGAGCTTTGAGGACAACTATCATTTACTTCTATTGCATTTTTCTATCTTTAAGTTCAGTCATTAGACTTGTTTCATTTCGTATTGCTTATTTTGGGAGTTGGAACTTATTTTCATTTCTGCAAACTTGATGTAATAATTTCGATTCTGTGACTGTTGGGATTTTGTGGTTTATGACATTATATTTCCGCTGCTATGATGTTATTATGCTATGGTTTTCCTCTGCTATATTGTATCATTGATATGTATTGTTATATTTATGTTGTATTCCATATGATTATTCCTTACTTTCACCCAGTGGAGGTTTGGGGTTATCACACCAAGGGCCAGTCGTAATCCAAAAACTTAAAACTCCAGGGCCTATAGTACTGGAAAATAGCATAAGATATGGGGGGAGGTGCGGATAATGTGAATACAACACAGGAAACCACGCCAACAAAAGAGTTAACTGATTCCCACCCTAGTAGTGCAAGGTACCTCAGTGATACCAAAGGTACCTGCCAATCTCCTTGAGCAGGACCCAATAACTCCCTTGAAAGGTCTACCCCGGAATGCGAGGAAAACGTCATTCCTTACCCTCCAAATGATGGCAGGAGGATCCATCGGCATTTCGCCAAATATTGCTTTATTCAGCGAGCACCAGACATGCCAGCAAATAAGACAAGATATTAGACGAAACAAAATGGAGTGGATAGATTTACCTGAGATGTCGATCCACCAAAGTCTCAGTAAATCAGAATGTGAAGTAGCATTACCTCAGCAACCAACCAAGTTCCCGAAATATTTCCAGACAGAATTAGCACAAGAGCCAAGAAAAAACAAATGTATCATGGAATCCAAGGAACCAAAGCTACAACACCTGCAACGGGAAACAATTGGGATGGCAATCCTTTGAAGGTTCTTGTCTAATGGTAACCCATCATGCAGGGTTATCGACATAAACAAAGGGATCTTAGGGTGAAGCAGGGAATCCCAAATTAAAGAGAACAAAAAAAGACGTGGAGCCGGCGTCCATACCAAATTCCACGCCGCCTTAATCGAGAATGAACTACCATCCCAATCGGTTCCACCCTCATATGAATCTGATAAGGACTTCACGGATTGCATCTGTTTCCATGTCTCACTTGCGTATGACGGGGCACCGGTGTAATTCATGTTCGCTAGCCTATGGTACTTAGCGTGGAGGAACGTTGCCCATAGGGAGTCGTTCACTCTAAATCTCGCCTACAACTTGCAGGCAAAGGCATAGCAGATGTCTTTAGGGTTACAGAGGTCCAAACCTCCCTTACACCTAGAACGACAAATGGTGTTCCACGAAATCCAATGGTGATGATGCACGTTGTCCTTATTTCCCCATAAAAAGGATGACGCCAAAGATCCGTAAGAGTAGAAGAAGGCAGAAGTGGGAGTCATAGCAACAAAGACATGTGATCCAATAGAGTCTAAAACAGACTTTATGAGAATGAGTCTACCTGCCTGAGAAAGAATTTGTGCATTCCACCGAATGATCTTCCCCTTGGATTTGCGAGTCATGGGACCGATAATGGCGTTAAGCTTCCAATCTCGGTATAGAACAATACTGTGGCAAGGCAAAGGAAGCAAGGCAACCCTGAATCCGGTGTATGTCTGAATCCAGGAAGATCTAGTCGTTGACAAATCTTTTGTAGGAACAAAACAGCTCTTGTCATAGTTAACGAGTTGCCCCGAGCTACGCTAGTACTTTTGGATATGGCTAATGAGCCAATAGATAGAGCGATGACTACCATTAGTGAAAATGATGATGTCGTGAGCGAAGGTTAAGGAGGAAATAAGAGCGCATCCCCTAGGGATGCCAAACCTGTGAATCTACCCAACCATCGTTAGTGAATGCAGACCACGAACGAAATCCTTAGCAACGATCACGAAGAGAGACGGGGATAGGGGTTCTTCCTGTCATAGACCCCTGCCCCTTTGAAAAACCCATTAGCTGATGCATTGATGAGAATGGAAAACCAGCAGTTGGAGATTAGCATCCAGATAAGATCGATAAGGGGTTCCATAAAACTGAAAGCCCTTAGGACTTGATGACGAAAGACTAGGACATGCGATCGTAGGACTTAGCCATATCAAGCTTAACAACTACGTCAGAACCTCAGATCTTCCTATCAATCTAAGAGACAAGTTCCTGGGATAAAAGGATGCTATCGGTGATCAAGTGTCCTTTTACAAACCCATCCTGCAAAGAAGAAATAATACGGTCGAAAAACAGTGCTAGTCAAGAGGCTAAAACCTTAGAGATAATCTTATTAGAAAAGTTGCACAGGCTAATCGGGAAAAAATTCACGTAGGACCGGGTTTTCGCACTTGGGAATAATGAGCAAATTGGTAGAAGTCCACCCCGTTAGTAGATCCCCGCCAGAAAAGAAAAACTGGATGGAAAGACAGAAATCTACCTAGATAATCGGCCATACACTGCAAAAAAATAACCCATTGAAACCGTCTGTCCCCTTCAAGCTCGAATTTCCTCCGAGGAAGGAGGAGCAACAAGATCAAAGGTGTCCGACGGAATGTCCAATCAAGGAATGACAACTAGCAAGGTCGGGTCGGAGATCAACACCGATGGAGTTCCAAGAAAGTTTTGGAAATTGGTAAGGATAGTATTTTTGACTTTAGGCAGCGCAGAAGCCAATGATAGGTCAGGACATTGGATCTGATGAATCATCAAAAGCATACTCCTCTTATGAATAGTTGAATGGAAAATTTTGGAGTTCATATCACCTTGAACGATCCACTTAATCCTCGCCTTTTGGCGAAGATAGTCATGCTCAATACAGAGCTCCGTCGAGAAGGCCAGTTGGGCAAGTGCCCAAGCCTCCTTATTAGCAGAAGAGGGGAAACAATACAAATCTCAGTAATATGTAGCTGCCGATTTCTCGATTTAGATGTACATAACAAAAAAAATACAAAAGAATTAGAGGCAAGATTTATATATTTATAATTGTAAAGACTACAAAATTTATTTATCAGATTTTGGAATATAAATCCAAATTACACTAACAAAAGAGATCTGATATTATAAACAATAAATAGACTCCCCACTCACCAGTAAGCCTTTCCCCAAATCCCAGATACGAACTACTTCTTTTAGGTTTTATTCTAAAAAATTTAAAGATAAATAATATGTATAAAAAGGGATACGTACATATATTAAAAAATTAGATCTAGAAAAGAATTCGAATAGAGAAAGAAAATAAATAGTAGAAAGCCTAAAAATTTACCTTATGCGCAACAACCTTTCTTTTCATAGAAATTTGGGTTCATTCTTTCCAATTCTTATTCTTTGATTTGAAAATTATTTTATTTCAAAAAGTTTGGAAGAGATTGAAATTAAAATGGCAGAACTTTGTTGCTACCTCTAAAAAATATATATAAAAAAAGACAAACGGTCTTGGCCTTTATTTGTAAGCGCTTAGATGACTCGTAAATGTTAGATTTAATTTTAATAAGATCCGTCCGTTTTCACATAACTTTTTATTTACCATAAACCCCAGCCGCCACTACAGTGGTGACTAGGAGTTCACACTTAGCCGTCGATCCTAGGTCGATCGCTCCAATCGTCCTTCCTTTAGTGAGAGAAGATGTTTTATAGTGTGCATTATTTCCATAAATATGTTAATTATTTCCTATCTGTAATCTTTTTCATCCATTACTTTATCATGTAGACTCCATTCGTGAATTTCCAAACATAAAAATTAATGAAAATTCCATCATGATCGCAATAGTACAAATTTCATGCTCAAATTCCATCGTTTGCTCAGATTTCATTTTTGAAACCTAACTGAGTAGTTACATTAACTAACACTAGATTTTGCGGTGTTACATTCTTCCCTCCTTAAAAGAATTTTCATCCCAAATTTTTTTCAATAACGTAGTCATGGTACTGACACCTATCTATCCTAAACCACATAACTAATTTGTGTATAACGAATTTTACAACCAAATAGTGCTTTTGCACAGTGTACATAATGAATCACAACAAAAAAATATGCATGCATAGTGATTCTAAATTGGATCCTCCTATATAAATGCACTTCCTTTTTAAATATTTTTCCAAACATGATGAAAGCATCCCAAAATATACTGGCAGTTCTATATTTATGCAACTTTTGGAAAATATTTTTCATCCAAAACCTTCACATGATTATGAGTAAAAGTACAAAGCTAAGAATTTTACATTCAAGTCCCAACATCCAACAAGTCAACGCATCTACTAAAACTTCCTATTAATTACTGTTATGCAGTGAAAAAAATCTATTTTGATGGAAAATTTAACATTCTTACCACTCTGGAAATATCTAATTTTCGTTATATAGTGACATTTTACCTCATCTTCCCCAAAATACTCCAATTTTTTCACATGTAAACCTCACAAAAGGCTTAAAAGCAAGTTCTAAAATGTAAATAAGTTTAATAGAAACTCACACATGTCTTTGACAAGGTATTGAAACAATGTTTTCTAAGCAATAACAACTTTTCCTTCATTTCCGGTAGCTTTTGAACGCATCAAAGACCTTATTTCTAAGCTAAAACCAAAAAAATATTTCTAATCATGTTCCTTATGTTTCATATGTGACTTAGATGTTGGGATTTCAAGAAAAATAATTTTTTTACTTCTTAAAATTGTATGTTCATTTGGGAAAAGTTAGCATAAAACACTCACTCTTTTTCAATAGTAAAAACTTAATCAAAATGTTAAATTAAAATTCATTTTCTTTTTTATTAATGACACAAGGAAAATGATTTCAAAAATATTTCAAGAAATTGAGATGATTTAGGTCATAATTCAACATAGATGGAAGTTCGTTACGCGAAAAATACACAAATCAAACTCAAATAATCCTACCCAAAAGTGGACATTTCAAAAAAATGCCAATACCCAAAAATTAGATTGTTGCTTTTTAAGAAGCAAGCGGAAATAATTGTAACGACTCATATTTTACGTAAAGGAAGATTGTAAATTAATTCTATTTAATTCTCTAATGGTCATATCATTCTTATATTTTAATATGTTATTCTAGGGAAAGGGAGACATGTCAATGACTTTTACTGAATCTATTTATGATAATTTTCCTCTATGATTTACCGATTTAGCTATAACTTTTGTTTGGGACCAAACACTACAAGAAATTTGACCTTTACCTACCAATAAACATGGGTAGGTAAAGAGAACCTTTATCTACCAATATTCAATGGTAAAATTTATTGGTAGGTTAATATTGTCAATGTTATAAAATTGTTAAATGATGATTATCTACCAATAATTATAGGTAGGTAAAATGTATTTCCACACATATACAGAAGGGGATGCTTTTTTAAGATTATCCCCTACATTTTTCTCGTATCATTTTAAACTTTCGTTAAAAATAATGTTGAATTGTGTGATGATGTGTCAAAAAATTATATTTTAGCAATTTTTTTAATTGAAGATTTCGTTTACATATCCTAGCAATGTTTTTTTGTAAAATCATTTATGTATTAATTATTATTAATGATTTTGAAACATGAAATAATTAAACGTTAATGAATTGATAAACAATAATTAAATTGTAAATAATTAATAATAAATAATCATTCGTTAATAACTTATCATACATTGTTATTTTTTTCCAAACAATTGACTACAAAAAATTTAACTTTAATTTTTTTCTAAAACGTTTAACAATTTCACACTAATAAGTCATCATCTGAAATGATTAACACGTATTTCTCTAGTTTATTGCAGAGGCACAATCTATACCATCATCCTTGGCTATAAATTTAACAACTTATTTTAAATCAAAACTAATGGTACAAATCTCAATCCACATGATCTCTTTTATGGCCTCAATCCACGTAGTCTCTTTTGATCGGTCATAGTATAAACTACAAATAAATATCAATAATCTTGATGACAAATATTTATTATAATTGCTATGTTTACATCTCTTTCTAAAACAAGCGAGGCATTCTTATTTTAAATTTTAATTGATTTCCATCTCTTTTTAAAGTCATGTTTCATGAAAAACCCAATAAATATATATATTTTCACCTTTTTATTCACACATGAATCCTCACAATAACAACAAAAAATCGTTTATTTTATTTAAATTTGTGTCTGTGTATTTTGCAGGCCAAATTAGTTAAAGTCATGCATACGTGTAGATAATGGAAAATTCTATTTACGCACTGCAAATAACTATATATACACAAAAAAAGTAAAAATCACATACCCCACATTTTACTTAGTATACACCATACATTTTTCAAAACTACACTCATTTAGAATAAAACATACATTTTTCTCATTTTACTTTCTCTTTCATACATTAATCATGTTAACAAGCAATAGTTTCAAATTTACATTTATAGATTCCAAAATTAGAAACTTCAAAGGGAAGTTAAAATATTTAGTTATATATCTATTGAAATCTTTTTAATATAATAAAAGGTTAAATTAGTTAAATTTTAATGTTAAATTTAAACACAATTTGATTTTAAAAAAGGACTAAAAAAATTTAGTACTTTTAACAACATTATATTTAGTAGTTAATTTTAAAATATAATGCAAACAAGAAATAATTGTATAAGATTTTCATTTTTTAGTTTCTACTTATTTTTTAATAAGGGCATTTTGGTCTAAGGTTTTATTTGAAATCTCATGGTGTGAGTAAAGAAATTTACGGTGTTCGAATAGAAGTTGCCGTAGATAATAGATAGATGCATATAAGGAATATAAGGAATACATTCTAGCTCCGACTCCAAAATAATTGTCTGCATTAATCACATTCATGCATATAAGGAAGAGATTCATTCATATGAGGGAATGAATTAGTATATCCTTTTATTCTTCTTTTCTTTTGTTCTGTGCTATTCTACACTTGAAATTTGGATAATATAGTATACATTCAATTCCATTTTAATATTCCGTCTTGTTTGTATATGTATCAAGAGTTCAATGTATTAACTCGCTGCTCTTTTTTTTCATCTGAATAAGGGAATTAATTACGTATTCAACTTTTTATTTTGACTCCACTTTTGAAATTTTTGGCTCCAAAAAACAAAAATTTCATGTATCACTTTCTCAGCGCCATCTAGTTTCTTCATCTCTTACAAGAACAATTTTCTGATACAAAAGTAAACATAAATTCCCTCTTTTCACTTTCTTCTTATTTTTCTTACAGTAAAATTAAATTCCCTCCTTCCAATTTCACGTATTCTAACAAAGGTACTCCTACTGTCTACCATCCTTCATTTGTTTTATTAAGTTTAGCTAAATACATTGTGCGGTGTGAAACTATTAAGCTTCTGGGAGTATCCTAATCTTGGTTTTCAAAGAAATCTGGATCTAATTCTGTGTAGTTTGTCAACCGTCTTAACATAGTGGTAGAAGGAGATCAACGAAGATTATATGAAAATATGCCCAGTAACCTTACCAATGATCTATTTTGCCAAAGTTAATTGGATAGCTTCCTGAAAGTAACATCTTTTTATCTGCTTGGAGAAGAAATGTTGCGAAGATAATTTTAATGCTAAAGATGTACAACTTTTATGTAATAACCGGGAAAATATGAACTAGTTTAAAATTTTAAATTTGGATATTTTAGTGGATTTTAAATATTTAAAATAAATTATTTTAAATAATAATGACGAAAAGTATGTTTGAATCGATGTTTGAAAATAAATATAATTATTTTAAATTATAAACAAGGCCTGAAATGGCGCAGCAGTTTCAAAATTTGAATTCAAACTTTGACTGACTGTTCCAGGTGCAAAATAAAACGGATTTTAGTGAAACCAAAAATATTTAAATCTGTTTATGAATATCTTTCTAACAAATCTGAAAAATCGAAGTTTCATAGCGAGAATCAAAAGTTATGACCAAATGAATTTTCAGAAAGGTCGCTATAGGGTATATATAGCCCATGAAAATAGCCATTTTGCAAACGACCTCAGAATTCGACGAAACCACTTTTGTTGGATCCGGGATGTCAAATTATTGCTAGGTTTCAATTCCATAATTTTTGAAGTCAATATGTGAGCGTGGCGAAGGAAAATGTGTTTGGTTGATTTCAGTTAAATTGGATCGACTAGAAAATGGTCATTTTTCAACCGGTCTCAGAATTCGACGAAACTAGTTTTGTTGGGACCATATAGTCAAAACATAGCTAGATTTATTTTTCTGGAATTTTTGGGATCAATATGTGTCCCTGGCAAATTTAAATGTACGTTCAAATCAAATATTGAATGTTTTATATTTTAATTTGAAGAAAAACTGACTGAAACAGTAGGATGGGCCTACGAAACATATCCCATTGTGTTCGGAATGGGGGTATTTAGCTAAGGACGGCAGTCATTGGGTTTGGATTGGAGTTCATTTGGGGAACACCTTAATTTTCGAAACATATATATATATATCGACCAATCATATATTTTCTTTCAAAAAATTAAAAATATAAAAAAATCAAAAAAACCCCGTAACCCCTCTCGACTTTGATGGAAGGCGTGCTCTTCCCTTCCCTTCCATTTTCTAGCGAATCAGTTCATCGTTAGCCTTTCCCCCTGTTGAGCTTTTTGTAGATCCCACCCTCCTCTTCAAATCCATAGCAGACACGCCCTCGCCCCGTCTTCGTCGAGAACCAAGCCTGCGAAGTTCGATGGCGTCGAACAGGATTTTGCCGCCCATAGTTGACTGAGCTGGGTCCCACCACCTCTTGTCGGCGCGTCGTTCGGAGCACTACCTCGTGGTGAAGACCGATCGACGAATCGCTACATGGATCTCGCGAAAAATCGAAACCTAGTTTCGAACAAATCAGAAAGGTAATGGCTGTTTTTAATTTTAACTGATTATAGCACTTTAAAGTGTTACGGTTTATGATTTTACAATAAAAATCATATCTTTCTCGTTTGTTGACGAAATCCAGTGAAACAAGGGACAGTGGACTCGTGTTGACGTCTTCTACATTTTAAAAGAGGCCGGATATTTTTCTGAGCCTTCTACAATTTTTGGAGGAGTGGAACCCAATGTGAGATTTCTGATTTATAAACGATATGGGAACGACGATGTATAAATTATACAGTCGATGTATGAGTTATATAAGCGTTGTACACCTCATATATAAGCATTATATAAGTTGTATGTTCGATGTATAAGTTATATATGCGTTGTAAAAATGATATATGTGTTGAAAAGAACTGAAATGGTATTGAAATAAAATCGAAATATAGTTATATACGTATATATATATATATATATATATATATATATATATATGTATACTCCCCTCGTCCACAGACCATGGACGATATATATTGGTTGTGATATTGTTTGGATTATTGGTTGATGTGAAATTTGGTGAATATCATGAATGGTTGATTTGAAATAATTGATTGTGGTTGAAATCCCAATAGGATTAGTATATGGGAAAATTCGTCTACATACGAACTAGATAATGAAAATCCCCATTGTCAAAAGTTGCGAGGCTTTAAGGTTGAGCGAGGAGCCGTACTCGGGACGGTACCGGTTTTAACTACCCTGCCGTTGTGCTGCCGAAATTTTAAATAATATTCATGTGTTAGAATTATTTTCATGTGTTGAAACCATATTCATATGTTGAAACCATATTCATGTGTTGAATAGAAATTCATGTGTTGAATAAATTCTTTAAAAGATAAAAATAACATTTTATCACATATATAGACTATATAAATTGTTTGCGTTTTAAAATAAATTGTTTTAACAATAAAAATCACATTTTCATTATATATATAAACTATAGAAAACGTTCATGTGTTGAAACTGTATTCACGTGTTGAATAGAAATTCATATGTTGAATAGAAATTCATGTGTGAAATAAATTCTTTGAAAGTTAAAATAACATACCTTATGTATGAACTATATAAGACAATTGTGTTTTGAAATAAATTGTTTTAACAATAAAAATCACATTTTTATTATATATATGAATTGTTAAAAATAGTGATGTGTGGAAATAAATATATGTTGGATAAAAATATCATTTTTATCAAATATATGAAGTGAATATGGTTTTGAAATCGAAGAATGGATTTATTTTGTATATATATAAATATAATTAAAATAAATCGAATAACGAAGCCGCAGTTCGTATTTTGAAACCGTGATTTCAAACGATTAGTGCGGGAGATCCGACCATCGGATTTTCCCGAAACCGTTGGTTCGCTTTGGAAATATCTTTCCAACGACACCAACTTTGTAAAGATCCAACGGTTGGATTGTCTGGAATGTTAAATTCAAATCTGAAGAAAAACAGCGCCAGAATCAATTATATTTATATATAAAAATATATAAATATAATTAAATTAAATCGAATAACGATGCTGCAGTTCATATTTTGAAATCGTAAATTAAAACGATTGTATCGGGAGATCCGACCGTCGGATTTTCCCAAAACTGAAACCATTGGATTCATTTTGAAAAGATCTTTCTAATGGTATAAAATTTGTGAAGATCCAACAGTTAGATTTTCAGATATGTGTAAATCAAATCTGAAGAAAAACAGTGCCACGGGCGTGTTATGGCCTGAAGCGTTGTTTGAATGAATTGGCTATTTTTAAAAATTGCGATAAATCATGATAAAATATTATAAACGGTTTGGAAATAAACTGAATTTGCTCGGTTTATTTGATATTTGATGGTTGAATGTGTTGGCGTGAAAATTACATTAAAGAACAGAATTATTGATGTCGAATAATTTAACCATTGAAATGAATTGATTTGAAATTCTAAATACATGTAAATTATTTGAAAAGGCCAAGTTAATTCTCATTTCAAATAATTGATCGACGACTAGAAGTCGAAGAAATGAAGACGGTGCAAGACCGATGATCTTCACGTCGAATGAAGGGGTGCTACTAATGCTCATGATAGGAGTAGCTACCTTGAAGGGGCTGAAGTGGTAGCCGTCCGGACGTACTTGTTGATTGTATGGATGTGCGAGGTATAAGGTGCCTCCGGTTTCGTTCAGACCCAGAACAAACTTGTAAATGGACTGTATGTCTAACATTGGATTTTGTTCTGTGTTGATTGATCTCTATTAAATATATATCTGTTTGGCGGCGGAGAATCTATTCTCTTGCTTAACGCCCTTCTCTGAGACGTACGAGCTCAGAGGTTATATATCGATAGAAATCAGTCGCATGGAGTGAATTGCCTGTGTGGCATGCCTAATTGGCAGATGATCAAGGCTTCTGTTGAAAAGCAAAGTCTTGTGGTTGATGATCAAAGCACGGCCTGTGTGGCATAGCTTTGTGTATAACGTTAATTCGCGAGCCTCACACCCCGGCATGAACCTGAAACGGGAGAGTACATCAGGGAGGGCATGCATTTCCGTCTTGCTAGGGTGGTGTTAGTGACCTACCAGCCCTGACATTTATATTATTTTCACCTGTGTGGTTGTTAGATTGCGAGGCGCCTTGGATATATCGGTGACTATGTGGAGCTGATGGAGTCACAGGACTCATTTACGCCCTAAAGGGCGGGGAAACGCAGTGTTCAGGCATTTTAATCCACATCGAGTGGACCGGCCCTGACGATCCAAGGGTCGATGCATTCTGATCCTGAGACTCGGACTAGACAGTCTCGAAGCGGTAAGGACAATCCCTTGCCTTGGTTCATGACAAAAATCCAATTTCCAAATACGACATTGTGCGGTTTTGATTGTATACCTATATATGGTGACATAGTGGTATGGGGCATTAATGCTGTCTATGCTAGGGTGCCCCTTTTTTACACGAGCATCCTTGTATTTAGCTTTTAGCAGGCTCTTTCTGGATAGCTGGAGCTGAAGATGGATTATATCATTTATCTCTTTTTATGTTGTTCAGCTCCTATTGTACATATTATGTTTTGATTCCACTGTAGACATTTATGTAAAGCTGAACTGTATTTTGTACTAAATATGATCTTGTATACTGTGTAACTCTGATGATTATGTTTATCCAGTGTATTCTATTGTACATTATCTAGTGTATTTATTTATTTCTATTTTGCTGCTATTTGTTTATGTGTTATATTCCAAAGATTACCCTTGCCACCGTGGAACGGGGTTTGGGGTCGTCACAAACGTGGTATTAGAGCTTTGGTTAAGCTTAGTTCTGGAATATAACATATTAACGAACTAGTCAGAAATAGAACCAGTAGTGTTCTAGGATGAATAACTCATTACAGATATGATCTGTAATATTCTAGTATGAGTATAGCAGAATGAAATACACCCCAATAGACACATTTACATTCAAGTATATGTTTCTATGCTTTATAATATCTTTTCTGTTGACCTGACACTTGCTCTGCTGTTTGCAGAAGTACTAGCAAATGAATGTCAGAAACAGAAGAAGGAACACAAAACCAGATCTAGAAGCTCTATTAAAGAGATATCGAATTCTGGGTGGAGTGCAATTCTCGGGCAATGAATCCATTATTCAAACTCGAGCTTGGATGAGTTCTGCTGAAAGAATTTTTGAATGTTTCCAGCTGAGAGATGATCAGAAAAGATTAGTGGCATCTTGGGCGCTCAAAGATGAAGCTTTAATCTGGTGGGAAACGGTTATTAAGGATATTCCAGAAGGTAATATTACCTGGGATAGATTTAAAGAGATTTTCATAGAAATATTTACTCCTCCAGAAGCAACTGAGCAGTTATTTGATGAATTCTATTATCTGATACAAGGAGATATGACCATTCCGGAATATCATAAGAAATTCAATGAACTTTCTCATTTTGCCCCTCATCTAATTCAAAATCCGAAGAGGAAGAATCTGAGGTTTATTAATGGTCTTCAAAGAAAATACCAAAATAGTGTAATGGGGCATGTGAAGCTTCCTTTTTCTGAAATGATATACATGGCTTATCAGTATGAAGATCTAGATAAGCGAGGCCTTTTTGTCGATGAAGAGGAAGTCAGTTCTAGCAACAAAAGGAAATTTGAAACTGATAGCCCAGAGACGAGTACACAGCCAGAGGCCTGTACGAGGTCTGAGCTTAGTAAGAAGCCTAGATTCAATAGGAAAAAGGTTAAGTCTGAGAAAGAACCAGTAACGACTGCTATATGCAATAACTGCAATAAGCAAGGGCATTTGACCAAGAATTGTAAACCCTTCAAAATGCAAAAGAAGAAAGGATCAAAATCCAATCAGAAGCAGAAGAAGAAGGGGTTTAAACCCGATTACCAGTTTCACGAGAATAGAAAATGCAGTCAATGCCATCGGACTGGTCAACTTGCAAAGGATTGCCGGCTATTTAAGAAATCCAAAGCAGTACAAGTGAATGAAGTAGCAGAAACTTCTGAACACTCAGCCAGCCTAGTAAGGCCATATGTTCTAGAAGGCACGCTTACTGTCAAAAACATTCCAGTTAAAGTACTGTTTGATACAGACGCGTCGCGAAGCTTTGTTGCAAAGAATGCGGTTAAGAAACTGGATTTGAATTTGAAAAAGCTGAAAACACCCATGACTGACCATAATCCGGTGGGGGGTTCCCTCGATCTTAGTTGGATTAGTGGGGTTCATGTTTCTTTTTCCTGTTATCGATTCCCCACTATCGCGATCGTCATGAATTTTACAGAGTTTGATCTGATTCTGGGAATGGATTGGTTAACCAAATATGAAGCTGAGGTTAAAAGCACCGACAGAGTTGTAAGGGCGAAGATTAAATCAGGCAATTATATAACCATTCCATGCGAAGGACCGAATTCAGATAGAAAAGACTTTTGGTCAGCTTTGGATTTTTCTCCTGCTCAAATAGAACCTGTTCCTGTCGTTACGGAGAATATTCCGGTCGACATTGAAAATATTCCTGTTGTCAAGAACTATGCGGATGTGTTCGAAGAAGTTGTTAGCTTACCTCCGCAGAGAGAAATTGATTTTAAAATCTCTTTAGTTCTGAATGCAAGGCCAGTAGTTCATGCTATTCGAAGAACGACCTTGAAGGAAAAAGAAGAGTTAGACAATCAAACTCGACAGCTTGTATGGAAAGGTCTGATCAGGCCTAGTTTCTCTGATTGGGGAGCAACAGTGGTATTTGTCCCAAAGTCAGACGGTACTCTTAGACTATGTGTTGATTATCGTGACTTGAATAAGCAGACGCTAAAAAATAAATATCCATTGCCGTGAATTGATGATTTATTGGATCGATTGAATGGAGTGCAAGTATTTTTGCAAATGGACCTAGCTACAGGTTTCCATCAGCTTCGTATTGCTAAAGAGTGTGTTCCTTTGACAACATTCAGAGGCCCAGATTTATTCTACGAGTGGTTAGTAATGCCGTTCGGCTTATGTAACGCTACAGCTTATTTTGTCGATCCAATGAACCGGGTGTTCAGAGAAGTATTGAATAAATTTGTTCTGGTTTTCATTGATGATATATTGATCTTCTCTAAGTCAGAAAGCGAACATGAAAAACATTTGGAACAAGTGTTAGAAATTCTCAGAAAGAATGTTTTAAAAGAAAAGTTTTCCAAATGTATATTCTGGCAAGAAGAAGTCAAATTCCTAGGTCACGTCATGTCAAGGCAAGGAATTTCTGTGGATCCTAGTAAAATCACTGCTATTCAGAATTGGAAACAGCCTCGTACACCCATAGAAATCCGAAGTTTTCTCGGATTGGCCAGTTATTATCGTAAATTCATTAAGGAATTTTCGAAGACATCCAGTCCCTTAGCAAAGATTACTAAAAAACATTCGAGATTCAACTGGACTCCCGAATGTGAGGCAGCTTTCGAGGAGCTGAAGTTAAAATTGACAACTGCTCCAGTGTTGACAATTATTGATGGCAACCAAGACTTGAATGTATGGACCGATGCTTCTAAAGAAGGCCTTGGCGCAGTGTTAATGCAAAGAGGCCAGGTAGTCGCTTATGCTAGCCGTCAATTGAAGCCACATGAGAAAAATTATGCAACACACAATCTTGAATTGTTAGCCATCGTGTTTGCTATAAAAATCTGGAGGCATTACCTATTGGGTGAGAAATTTGAATTATATACCGATCATCAATCACTGAAATATTTATTCACCCAGAAGGATCTGAATATGAGACAGCAGCATTGGTTAGAATTTCTCGCGGCATATGATCTTGATATTTTATATACTCCGGGGAAAGCCAATGTTGTGGCTGATGCGCTCAGCAGGAAGAATGTGATCATCGCAAGTATTGTCATTACACCATCGTTGATTGATAAAATATCTATTTTTCAAAAAGACGATAGTTTTGTTAAAGAGATGATCAAAAGAACTCAAAAGGGCGAGGTCTCCAGTTTTCAAGTGGATAGCTCAGGAGTTCTGAGATTGAAAGGAAGGATTGGTGTTCTCGACAACCTTGAGCTCAAAAAAGATGTATTGGACGAGTGTCACAAGTCCTAGCTGTGTATCCACCCAGGGGTTAGTAAAATGTATAATGACCTCAAGCAAACTTTCTGGTGGAAGGCGATGAAAAGAGATATCTCTATATATGTTAGCTGGTGTGCTACTTGTCAGCAAGTCAAAAGCGATCAGCAGAAACTCGTTGGATTGTTGCAACTTTGGAAATTCCAGGTGGAAAGTGGGAATAGATTTCTATGGATTTCATAGATGGTTTGCCCAGAACCAGTAAAGGAAACGACAGTATTTGGGTGATCGTAGATCGTCTCACCAAGACCGCCCATTTTATACCTGTCAGATCGAATAGAAATGCTCAGAGTCTGGTGCATATTTATTTTAGAGAAAATTTTAAACTTCATGGGGTTCCCATGAGTATCGTTAGCGATCGTGACCCGATTTTTGCTAGTAAATTCTGGGAAGCATTCCAAGCAGAATTGGGAACGAAATTGAACTTGAGCACCGCTTATCATCCTCAAACAGATGGCCAAACTGAGAGGGTGAATCATATTCAAGAAGATTTATTGCGGGCTTGTGTTATTTATTTTGGCGGATCATGGGAAGACCATTTGCATTTGGCTGAGTTCTCATACAACAACAGCTACCAAGCGAGCCTGACAATGTCACCATTCGAACCATTGTATGGTAGACCGTGCCGATCTCCTACCTGTTAGGTAGAACCTGGTAATAGACTCGTATTTGGACCCGATATGATTCGCGAAGCTGCGGACAAAGTCAATTTCGTTAAGAAACGATTACTCGCCGCTCAAAGTCGACAGAAAAGCTATGCAGATAAGAGAAGAAGAGATATATCGTTTGCTGTTGGCGACCACGTGTATTTGAAGGTATCTCGGATGAGAGGAGTAATCCGGTTCGGTAAAACAGGGAAATTGGCGCCCAAATTTATTAGTCTGTTTCCTATTCTAGAACGGATTGGAATTCTTGCTTAGAGGGTTCAATTACCAGACTGGTTGCCTGGAGTACATAATGTATTTCACGTATCTCAACTTCAAAAGCATGTACATGATCCAGACTTGATCGTGGAAGAAGCAGCGCAATGGGATATAGAAATTACTCCAGAATTGGCTGTTAGAAGAGAGCCGTTAGAGATTATTGGCAAAGAAACAAAAGAGCTGAGGAACAAGAAGGTTCACTTAGTCAAAGTGCAATGGAGTGGATATCTGCGAGATTGTACTTAGGAAACTGAGGAGAGTATTAAGAAAGCCTATACTAAGTGCAGGGTGGATATCTCTGATTGACTCTGGTGCAAGGTACATTTACCATACTTTGCATTACCATTTTGCTCTCTACTTTGCTGTTGTTTTCTTTTCATGGATGTATAATTTTTAATTATATGGTCTGATAATTTTAAAAGAGTATATGAATTAATTAGTATATTTTTGAAAGATAAAAACAAATTGATTGCTGGTTGTGTTGTTTGATTTTTTGGTTGATTAACTAAAATTTTGAACCATTTAGCCAAATTGAACAAATATTGAGCTGATTTAAAAATAGATAGAAATATATACATGTGCATTATATACGTGCGAACAGGTTATGGATAAACTACTAAGAAGAGAAATAAAATTGTTTGCCCGACAAATAGGTACATGTTTATTGTATTTCTTGGGGATTTTATGAGACGATTGGCTAGCTGCTTGGCTTTTTCTTTTTCTTTTGGATTGGTGAGGGCCATGGGAGGCTATTTGAAATATCCCGAAGCTCCCCATACAAAGGAGGTTATGGCGAAATTTTTCGAAAATTTAGGGTGTTAGACAAATTTTTGAAAAATTTGAAAAGTTCTTAGACACTCAAAAGTTGAAGAACTTAGGCCATGATGAAAATAATGAAAGTTGAGTTGATTTGTAAAACAACTTTCGACTTCGTTCCTTTTCGGGGACGAAAAGTTTTAAGTGGGGGAGATTGTAACAACCCGGAAAATTTGAACCAGTTTAAATTTTTTTAATATGGCTATTTTAGTGGATTTTAAATATTTAAAATAAATTATTTTAAATAATAACGATGAAAAGTATGTTTGAATCGATGTTTGAAAATAAATATAATTATTTTAAATTATAAACAAGGCATGAAATGGCGCGACAGTATCCGGTACAGCCAGTCAAAGTTTCATAGCGAGAATCAAAAGTTATGGCCAAATGAATTTTCAGAAAGGTCGATATAGGGTATATATAGCCCGTGAAAATAGCCATTTTGCGAACGACCTCAGAATTCGACAAAACCACTTTTTTTGGATCCGGGATGTCAAATTGTTGCTAGGTTTCAAATTCCTTAATTTTTGAAGTCAATATGTGAGTGTGGCGAAGGAAAATGTGTTTGGTTGATTTCAGTTAAATTGGATCGACTAGGAAATGGCCATTTTTAACTACCCTGCCGTTGTGCTGCCGAAATTTTAAATAATATTCATGTGTTAGAATTATTTTCATGTGTTGAAACCATATTCATATGTTGAAACCATATTCATGTGTTGAATAGAAATTCATGTGTTGAATAGAAATTCATGTGTTGAATAAATTCTTTAAAAGATAAAAATAACATTTTATCACATATATAGACTATATAAATTGTTCGCGTTTTAAAATAAATTGTTTTAACAATAAAAATCACATTTTCATTATATATATAAACTATAGAAAACATTCACGTGTTGAATAGAAATTCATATGTTGAATAGAAATTCATGTGTTAAATAAATTCTTTGAAAGATAAATAACATTGTTACCTTATGTATGAACTATATAAGACAATTGTGTTTTGAAATAAATTGTTTTAACAATAAAAATCACATTTTTATTATATATATGAATTGTTAAAAATAGTGATGTGTGGAAATAAATATATGTTGGATAAAAATATCATTTTTATCAAATATATGAAGTGAATATGGTTTTGAAATCGAAGAATGGATTTATTTTGTATATATATAAATATAATTAAAATAAATCGAATAACGAAGCCGCAGTTCGTATTTTGAAACCGTGATTTCAAACGATTAGTGCGGGAGATCCGACCATCGGATTTTCCCGAAACCGTTGGTTCGCTTTGGAAATATCTTTCCAACGACACCAACTTTGTAAAGATCCAACGGTTGGATTGTCTGGAATGTTTAATTCAAATCTGAAGAAAAACAGCGCCAGAATCAATTATATTTATATATAAAAATATATAAATATAATTAAATTAAATCGAATAACGATGCTGCAGTTCATATTTTGAAATCGTAAATTAAAACGATTGTATCAGGAGATCCGACCGTCGGATTTTCCCAAAACTGAAACCATTGGATTCATTTTGAAAAGATCTTTCTAATGGTATAAAATTTGTGAAGATCCAACAGTTAGATTTTTAGATATGTGTAAATCAAATCTGAAGAAAAACAGTGCCACGGCCATGTTATGGCCTGAAGCGTTGTTTGAATGAATTGGCTATTTTTAAAAATTGCGATAAATCGTGATAAAATATTATAAACGGTATGGAAATAAACTGAATTTGCTCGGTTTATTCGATATTTGATGGTTGAATGTGTTGGCGTGAAAATTACATTAAAGAACAGAATTATTGATGTCGAATAATTTAACCATTGAAATGAATTGATTTGAAATTCTAAATACACGTGAATTATTTGAAAAGGCCAAGTTAATTCTCATTTCAAATAATTGATCAACGACTAGAAGTCGAAGAAATGAAGACGGTGCAAGACCGATGATCTTCACGTCGAATGAAGGGGTGCTACTGATGCTCATGATAGGAGTAGCTACCTTGAAGGGGCTGAAGTGGTAGCCGTCCGGACGTACTTGTTGATTGTATGGATGTGCGAGGTATAAGGTGCCTCCGGTTTCGTTCAGACCCAGAACGAACTTTTAAATGGACTGTATGTCTGACATTGGATTTTGTTCTGTGCTGATTGATCTCTATTAAATATATATCTGTTTGGCGGCAGAGAATTTATTCTCTTGCTTAACGCCCTTCTGTGAGACGTACGAGCTCAGAGGTTATATATCGATAGAAATCATTCGCATGGAGTGAATTGCCTGTGTGGCATGCCTAAGTGGCAGATGATCAACGCTTCTGTTGAAAAGCAAAGTCTTGTGGTTGATGATCAAAGCACGGCCTGTGTGGCATAGCTTTGTGTATAACGTTTATTCGCGAGCCTCACACCCCGGTATGAACCTGAAACGGGAGAGGACATCAGGGATGGCATGCGTTTCCTTCTAGCTAAGGTGGTGTTAGTGACCTACCAGCCCTGACATTTATATTATTTTCACCTGTGTGGTTGTTGGATTGCGAGGCGCCTTGGATATATCGGTGACTATGTGGAGCTGATGGAGTCACAGGACTCATTTACGCCCCAAAGGGCGGGGAAACGCAGTGTTCAGGCATTTTAATCCACATCGAGTGGACCGGCCCTGACGATCCAAGGGTCGATGCATTTTGATCCTGAGACTCAGGCTAGACAGTCTCAAAGCGGTAAGGACGATCCCTTGCCTTGGTTCAGGACGAAAATCCAATTTCCAAATACGACATTGTGCGGTTTTGATTGTATACCTATATATGGCGACATAGTGGTATGGGGATTAATGTCGTCTATGATTGATACTTATGATTTGAAATTGTTTTTGAAACATATAAACACTAGTAATAATATCAAATGCTTTTGTTTTATTCGTACCAAGTATATTTTGGTCATTATAAGGTAAAACTCTATCCTCCGGTTTGTATTGCATTGTGTGATGGGAACTGAGTCTTATACTGGCTTCATTTTTATAAAAAGCATTGCGATGTTTAAAAGATTTACTTTTTTTTAAAGAACTGGCAATCCAATGGAGTAAACCCGTTCCGCGTTAGCAGCGTGGTCCTGTGATTGGCCATATTGAAAAATATGTTAAGTAGATTTCTCATACCAGTCCCATGACTGACTCGTAGTTTGTTTCACTTGCAAACTCGGGTTCCCCTTTTTCTACACGGGCAGCCTTGTATTCAGGTTTTAGCAGGCTCTTTCTGGATAGCTAAAGCTGAAGATGGATTCTATCATTTATCTCTTTTTATGCTATTCAGATCCTATTGTACATATTATGTTTTGATTCCGCTGTATACATTTATGTAAAGCTGAACTGTATTTTGTACTAAGTATGATCCTGTATACTGTGTAACTCTGATGATTATGTTTATCCAGTGTATTCTATTGTACATTATCTGGTGTATTTATTTATTTCTATTCTGCTGCTATTTGTTTATGTGTTATATTCCAAAGATTACCCTTGCCACCATGGAACGGGGTTTGCGGTCGTCACATTTTAGCAATCTCTTTTGTCTTTATCTATATTAGTGAATATTTTAATAAATTAATCCTTAGATAATAATTTCTTATTCATAATTGCCTCAAATGTCGATTATTAAGTATCAAATCTAGATTTAATGTTTCTATCACGGTTGCAAACAATAAAAGGTTCCCTTTCTGTGTTAACATGATGTTTGCAAGTGATCTAGGACGTGTGTTCAATGTATTTCGTGCTTCACTGACGGATCACTGCTACTATTTCCTGAAATCACAATTTGGAATTTTTGTTGTCAATACACAGATGCGTCATTTGATGTTGTCAAGGTGAGTTAGAAATTTTTTGTCCGGTTGTTTTTCGTGTGAAACTAGATCTGGCTTTTCTGTTTAGATATTATCCTTAATGTGCATTTAGTGTATTAAACTATTATTTTGTACTCTTCACTGATACATAAAGTGGTAAAAGCCATTGGGCTTATTTTCTTTTCTGTAAAAATAAATCAAGAGTTTGTTTTAATTAACATATATCCTTTTCTTTAATTCCTTTTCCATTTATTTGATATATTTTTTGTTAAAACATGGTTGACATTAGCATTGCTTACACTTGTATAAATTAGCGTTAATCAACGTTAATATGTTACCATTTTCGCTTGAAGTTGATTTCTTTCTTTCATGCTATATTGCATTTATTTCATGTTATGTTTTCTCTTAAATTTTAATGTTAATTAATTTTCATACATTTGTTTCATTTTCAATGCTAATTTAATTTGATTTGATGATGATCTCATCTGATAAGTTTCTACTAATCCATGATTTGATTTGGTACAAAACTAACTAGTAGGATTTTAATGAGTTCAATTCCTCCATCCCTTCCAATATGTCCCATGTACCAATGGTAAATTTAATGTCTTTCATGTTCCGTATGGTAAATTTAATGTCTTTCATGTTCATTTCTTTTGTAATTCTACTTACATTAACTAAGCATTTTGCTATATTTAGATGCCTTTTGCTTTTTTGTTCTTTCATCTCTTAATACAGTTGACAACAACATTAATGTGCAACTTAATAGGCTATACTATTCGAGGCAATTATCATGCAGCAATTAAACTAAAAAAAAAAAAAAAACCTGTCCTATTGTTTGTGCAATTTGTAGGTTATGCCGCATATTTTCTATTTACATATTGTAAGTTCCATCTACTCTATGCACTGCAGGCAACTTTCATCAACAAGGCTAGACATCCCTTTGAAATATATTTCAATTTGATGAATTTAGAGTACAAACATAGGTACTTGAATTTTCTCTCTTCGCGCTTTTGTCGCAAAACGATAATGATGTATTTACAATGCATGTTGTGTAGGGATATTAATATTGAAAGTGTTGATCTTTCATTATGTCTTTATCATTACCACTCTCGTTTAAATTAACGATTGCCATTGTGGGATATTTGATGCTAAAAATTTGGTAAATTGCATTTCTTCCAAAAAAAAATCTTCTTGTTTGCATGATTATTTAGGCTGTGTACTTGAAGCGGGTAAGTAGAAATTCCAAATGCTCATCGAGAAAAGTATATCAAAGGGCCAGAAAATTGCTCTAATGGGTTACAGTCTTTTAAGCAGCAAAGGAATATAATTGAGAGGTAGGGAGAGTTTAGATGAAACTAGGGATGCAACTATAGGAGAAGAATGGGATGTTCCCAACAAATTTGATTCTTCAGTGGCTTCTTTAGTTAGATCTATTCTTAAAGTTGTATATTGATGGATGTAAATATTATTTTGACATAGTAAAATAATGTTGTATTAGTGATATTTGTAAAGATTTATGAATGATAAATATTTTACTTTTGAAAATCATGTTTACAAAATTTGTCAAATGTTGCTCGAATTGCTATTTCAGTGTTTGTAAGATAACATATGGAAGATATGCATATCATTGTAAACGTTGTATACAAAATAGTTTCAAAGTATTGTAAAAAAATGCATTTACAATGTTTGCCACAACAGTAAATAAACGTTGTAATTCTGGCTTTCTCTTGTAATGTGTAGACTAATGACATAATGCCATGTGGAAAATCAGATAATGCCACACGTACTAATCAAATAATACCATGTGGCCTAAAAAAATGATGTCATATGCACTAATCAAATGATGACATATGGACAAATTACTGTCCGACACATGAACCAACCATTAAATGCCAAATGTCGGTATTAATATATGTCATGTGTATACTAGTACGACAACCATGTCAGCATCCATGTAGGATGACACATCATCAGCCATGTCAGCATCCATATAAGATGACACATCATCAAACACATTAGCTGATGACTCATCATTTGAGTCATAATGCAGTGGGGTCCATTGATTCTTTTACCTACCAATATCAATAAGTGTAGGTAAAAGCTCTTTCTCTATTAACCTTTACCTACCAATTTCTACCAATTCAATATTGGTAGCTAAAATATATTACCCACCATTATGTTAGTTTTACCTATACTTACAATTAGTAGGTAAGACCCCATTTTCTTGTAGTGAAATTAGGTGCTCTAATTGGTCTCATTGGAACGGGATGCTGGTTTGTCCATTCTACAAAGTGGTCACATTAAAAAAATTAGCCAGCGGTTTACGAGAAACCACTGTTTTAAGTTCTCTTTTTTATAAGGTTGATTAATTAGTAGCTAGTTAGCTAATTCGTGAGCTGATTAGACTAGTGATGTGCAGCTATAAATAGATGGGGCTGAGGAGAGAATTTGAGCTTTTCCCACATTCTAAACATTAGGTCAAGCATCCGTGAATTTTCGGTTCAACCAAATCTCTAAACCATAATCGTTTTCTTCATCAAATCATTCTAAATGACATCTGGAGGTATGATCTACATCACACAGGATTGGAACTCATAATATAGCATCATAATTAGGGATTTTCTTTGCTATCCATTTTAGATTTAATCATATTTGCATTGGGACTATCTTTTAGTGAGTGATAGGGATCTCTCACATAACTACTACGGATTATATATATATATATATATATATTAATTAGGTTAATCAGAAACCTTGTATGCTAATTCTTCCCTAAAGGTAGGTCATCTATATTTATTTCAGATCTAGACATCCTTGGATAACCTAATATTAACATATGTCGTATAGTTTGTTAGATCCATCACGTTTAACATGTAATTAACATATGATTCATGTCAAATTATGTTATATCTATGATTATTATGATATGAATCATGTGTGTGTGTATATATATATATATATATATATGTGTGTGTGTGCTTGAATGATTGTATATGTTTGAAATTGGTTGGATTACTGTTTGTTTGAATGAATTGTATGCTATGCTTGTTTTTTCATTTAGAATTGCGTATTTTAGAACTTAGAATCAAAGATCAGAGTAAATCGAAGTTTCAGATGAAACTTGGAAGAGGAGTTTGGAGGACGATGCAAGCCTACCCAAGAATTTTCATGCAAAAATTGACTAAGTATATGGAATGATACCAATCCATAGCCTTTTAATTGGTACCAATCCATCATTATAACTAGGTTGGAGTTGAGATTTAGGGCATGCCATCTATGGTCCTCGAGGAGTCTACATATTATGTTTGGAATGGATCAGGCGGGTGGAATTTTGAAAACTCGTTTACATGGCCTTGGACCAGTAGGAGAAGCATGCGAAGGATTTAGGCTATGCAAATGGAGTGAAGGGTAGTGATCAAGGCAAGGATGGAGGATGTCCAAGCACTTAGTTGAAAATGACTAAGTGTATAGATCGGTACCAATCCTTAGGGGATGAATTAGTTTCGATCCACCAAATGATGGGTTGGAGCCTAGCTTTATGGGTATGGTTAGTATGGGTCTTCAGGAAGTAGCTAGTGGTCTCTTCTTGTCGATAGCATTTACGGTGTGAAAACTATCGTCAAAGGGGTATTGATTCTTCGATTGTAAACTTAGGCTGGATTGGTTGAAAGAGAATGAGATATGTAGCTCAAGGCGGAATAAAGCTGTGAAATAATGAATAGGCTCGAGTTGGACTCGAGCTAAAAGATGGATTTCTGGAGGGCTCATATGGTCAAAAGTGCCAAGGAAAAGTTGTTTGTTCAAAAGATTCTAGCAGACTCTACGCAGGGATATCATGGTCATGCATACTAGGATCAGAGAGATCGAGTACCATGGGTAGCTCCATAGTAGTACCTAGTTTCTAGACTTTGGCGATGATGTAGTTGTGCGATGACGAGCTAGAAGATGACGTATTACTATTCTACTGTTTTTAGCTACTTGGACAATTTCTATGCCATTGTTAATTATTATATACTCTAACGAGGGATGTAGTGAGGCTTGATGTATTATACTAAGATCTAATATGCATGACTTTCTGATATTTTATAGGGATGAGATTTCCTGCTTTACGATGCTTCTCTACAATATTATGTTGTATATTTTGTTATTATATACTATCCATGTGCTGCGAGTTATACGATGTGTTCTTTTTCCAATCGATCAAGCTTGGTGATTTTCCCATATTGGCCTAGCACGTCATGTAGCGTGCTTTTCCTATAATTTGTGCAAGAGGTATGGGGTCGGTCTTCATACTTAGTAAAGCTTTGGTTTATTGATTTTACTCAAAGTTCGAGAGCGTAAAGGCGTACCTGTAATTTTATTTGAATGATATCTATATTATATGATATATAGTTGGTGGATTAGTTAGCACTTGAGCACCATTGCAGCCTTTCTCTAATATGGGCAGATCATTCTCGTTTCAGATAAAGAATGAATTGTGGAAGTATAAGGAGCACTATGAGGGATGAGCCTGACTCTGGAGGGGTAGGAGAAGAGGATCGATTGGGAGTTTCCACTCCAGATTACCTAGCTATGTTCGTGGCTATGATGACATCGATCATGAGAAGGATACACACTCTTTTGGCGGAAATAGGTGGCACTGCTAATCTGCAGGCACCTAAGGCTTATTTTGCCAAGGAGGGAGGATTATTCTTCTTTGGATAAAGTGGATACATTAAGTAGGAAATTGTTTTTAAAGAAAATTCGGTGTTGAGTTAAGAGTCGGGAGAAGGATATTATCAAGGCTACTTCAAGAAAGGCTTTAAGACAGGGAAACATGTCTCCTAAGGAAACTACTACCACTAACGCTAGAAAGAAACATAAGCATACATAATTTAATGAAAGTAAGAAGAATCGAATAAAAATGAGAAAGAAGAATCAACAAAAGAGGAAAAGGAAACTCATGTTATTTTTTTCTACGTGTAAGAATAGGGGCCATTTGATAGAGAACTGCATGGTTTGTAAGGATTATGTTTTGGAAGCTATTCCGATGTCTTATCACATTCCTGCTAAAAGCTTAGGGAGATAGTGGTGCCTTAAGATATGCTTTTTGTTAGAGGTGTTTCAGTTAGAGTATTGTTTGATTCTACAACATCACATTCTTTTATCTAAAAGGATCTTGTGTGCAAGTTAAGTTTAGAACCTGAGCTTGTTGATAATCATTGGTTATTACGAACCTAGCAGAGAAATCTAAAAGTCTTTGTATGCTTTGGCACGTTCTAGCCTTACCAATTCATAATTTCTCTTTTGTATTTGATTGCTTTCTTATGAACTTCGTTAGGTTTGGGACTATGTTGGGTATAGACTGGCCTAAGAGATACGCGAATATAATGGATTACAAGAAGCTCAAGGTGATAGCTGGGAATATGGAAGGGCGAATGGTTATGATATGCTACCTGCTAGAGGATGGGGTCCTGGTTAGCTTTTTATACTCGCTTGCAATTCCACGGGATGTGTTTTCAGCGACGTCGATCGATAAAGAGTTTTCTGATGATAAGGTCAAAGGACTACCTCCATTAAGGGAAATCGAGTTTTGTAATGATCTTGTGGAAGGAGTCAGACATGCTGTTATGCCTCTTAAGAAGATGGCGCCGATGGAATATTGAGAGTTAGAGGTGCAAGTGAATGATCCTTTGAGTGAGGGATTCATTTGTGAAGCATATCCGAGTGGTGTGCACTAGTTTTGTTTTGCAACCAAGGCTGATGGATCTTTGAGATTGTGTATGGATTATCATGAGCTAAATAAGGTGACTAAGAAAAAATAAGTACCTGATACCAAGGATTGATGGCTTATTTGATCATCTTTATGAAGCCAAGGTGTTTTCCCAAATGGGTTTGGCGATGAGACAACTAAAAGTGGTGAGGGATAGTGTACTAAAGACTTCTTTTAGGATAGGATTTTCTTAGTGGCCAGTGATGCCTTTTGGATTGACTAATGCACCAACATATTTTATGGATATTAAGAATATAGTTTTTAGAGATCACTTGAATAAGTTCATGCTTATGTTTATGGACAATATATTGGTTTATTCCAAGGCTGAGGAAGAACATAAGACGTGTTTGAGTATTGTTTTGCAAATCTTGCAAAAGCATCAGTTCAGTGATAAGTTTTCAGATGTCATTTCTTGGAGGAAGAAGTGAAATTCTTGGGTCATGTCATATCAGGATTGGGAATAGCATGGATCCTGCTACGGATGCAGTAATCTAGGATTGGGATTGACCAAAGAAAGCTATGGACGCTAGAAATAGTACTTGCTTTAACCAGATATTATTGTTTTTTATCAAGGAATTTTCGATGATAGCTACACCATTGATAGGATCGACAAAGAAGAATCAGGTCTGCTCATGGGATGCGAGATATAATCATGCTATTGTGGTCTTAAATGAGAGATTAATGAGTGCTTCTATATTGGATGTTCCAAATGGAGATGAATAGATGGTTTTGTATACCGATGCATGTGTTACTAGATTAGGGGAAGTGCTAATGCAGAAAGAGAAAGTTGTGTCTTATGTGAGTCGACAACTAAAGCATCATGAAAGGAATTACCCGATTCATGACCTAGAATTAGCAGCGATAGTGTTTGCTATGAAGATTTTGAGATATTATTTATTTGGAATTAGATTTGAGTTATTCACTGATCACAAATCATTGAAGTATCTTTTATCTCGAAAGGATTTTAGTCTTTGACAACAATGGTTGTTTGAGTTTCCCGCTTCTTATAATTTTCGTATTACCTATACTCTAAGGAAAGGTAACACGATGGCCGATGCATTAAGTAAAAGAAATGCGTGTTTAGGAGCTATGTTTTTCATATGGAAGCACCTTTAGTTTCTGGCTCGGTTTAATTTCAGACCTCACTGTGAGTTGGAGCTTGAGATGTTGGCTAAATGCTCTCTTAGAACAACTCTCATCAAAAGGATTAGCAAAAGCCAAAAGAGAGAAATCACACATGTAGAAATCATCCAGAGGTTGGAGATGAGTGTCGAGTCCGAGGAAATGTAGATTTATGAAGTTTATTGAGATGGTTAGCTATGTAAGGATGTAAAACTGGTTGTTCCTGATGTTGATGGATTGTGAGGTGAAGTTCTAGGATAGTTTCATTACTCTTGATTGACTTTCAAAATAGCGGTAAAAAGATGTATCGTGATACAAGAAGAGTTTACTACTGGGAAGATATGAAAGGGGATGTTGGGAGATTCATCTCGAAGTGTATGAATTGTCAGTTGGTTAAAGATGAAATGAGGAAGATGAGTGTATTATTGCAGCCATTAGAGGTTGCTACATGGAAGTGGATGCAAGTGTCAGTGACTTTTGTTGATGGATTGCTGAGGACTAGGGCATGATATGACGATATAAGGGTTATTATGGATTTCTTGGCCAAAAGCGCGAGATTTATTCCTGTTAAATCTATCAGTATGGCATCCAAGTTGGTTGAACTGTATATTAAATGGATAACTAGATTCCATGAAATACTTAAAGTATAGTAAGTGATTGAGACCCTTTATTTATAACTGGGTTTTGGACGAGTTTACAAGAGGCATTGGATACTGAGCTACATACAAGTACAACTTATCATCCTAAACCAATGATCAGACAGAGAGAGTAAACCGAGTATTGGAAGATCTTCTAGGGTTTTGTGTATTGGACGTTGGTAGATCGTGAGAAGACCATTTAATTCTAGTGGAGTTTACCTGCATAATATCTATTAGCCTATATTGATATGGCACTGTATGAGGCATTGTACAATAGACTGATAATTTACCCTCTTATTGGTTTTATACTAGTGGGGGTTTTGAGCGAGTGCATGGTGGTTTTGGCTTCGGCAGTAGGAACCAAGAGGGTGAAGATATATTGAATTTCGCTCTCTCTTTTGATCTTATGATTGCTAATACCTTCTTCAGAAAGAGGCAATCACATCTGATCACCTTCAGTAGTGGCCAACAAACTAGTCAGATTGACTTTGTCCTGACTAGAAGAGACAGTAAACGAGATTGTGTTGATTGCAAGGTCATACCTGGAGAATGTGTTGTCTCTCAACACCAGCTCTTGGTATGCGTGTTTCGTCTTCGGGTGGTGAAGGATAAGAGAGCGAAGATTAGTAGGACGAAATGGTGGAAACTCAAAGGAGATGCTTCACGGGAGTTTAAAGATAGAATGATGGGAGAAGGGGCTTGGAATGTAGAAGGAGAAGCAAATGTCATGTGGAATGCGATGTCAACTTGCATTCGCGGAGTGGCTACTGAGGTATTTGGGATAACAAGAGGAAGCAAGCGAGAACCCAAGGATTCGTGGTGGTGGAATGACGAGGTGCAAAAGGCTATCAAAGAGAAGAAGGAATGCTACAAATGCATGCACCATCATAGGAGCGAAGAGAACATGCATAGATACAAAGTGGCAAAGAAGACTGCAAAGAAAGCAGTGAGTGAAGCAAGGGGACGAGCGTACGAGGGTTTGTATCAAAGGCTAAGTACAAAGGAGGGTGAAAAAGACGTATACAGAATAGCTAGGCTACGCGAGAGGAGGACAAGAGACTACAATCAGGTTAAATGCATTAAGGACGAGAGTGATAGACTTTTGGTGAATGATGATGAGATAAAGAATAGGTGGAGATAATACTTTGATAAGCTTTTCAACGAAGAAAGTAATAGCTCCTCGACCGACTTGGAAGACTTTGCCGACAACACCAATAGACATTTTGTGCGGAGATTTTTAGAAGCTGAGGTAAAGGGGGCGTTGAAACGGATGAAATCAGGCAAGTCGGTAGGTCCTGATGACATTCCTATTGAGGTGTGGAGATGTTTTGGAGATGCAGGGATAACTTGGCTAACTAAGTTGTTTAATAATATTTTCAAATCAAACAAAATGCCAGATGAGTGGAGGAGAAGCATTTTAGTTCCAATCTTCAAGAATAAAGGAGATATTCAAAGTTGCACAAACTATAGAGGAATTAAGCTTATGAGTCATACAATGAAGCTTTGGGAGAGAGTTTGCGAGCAACGTTTGAGGAGGTTGACAAGTGTATCTAGGAATCAATTTGGTTTTATGCCTGGAAGGTCAACCACCGAGGCGATTTTCTTGGTTAGGCAACTTATGGAGAGATACAGGGAACAAAAGAAAGATCTTCACATGGTTTTTATTGACTTGGAGAAAGCTTATGACAGAGTGCCGAGGAAGGTTATGTGGTGGGAGCTAGAAAGGAAGAGAGCGCCATCAAAGTATATTACCCTTATCAAGGATATGTACGAGGGGGTTGTGGCTAGTGTAAGGGCATGCGATGGTGAGACCAGAGACTTCCCAATTAACATAGGGTTACATCAAGGTTCGGCTTTGAGCCCCTATATTTTTGCATTAGTGATGGATGAAATCACGAAAGATATACAAAAGGAGATCCCTTGGTGTATGCTCTTTGCCAATGATGTTGTGCTGATTGATGAAAGTAGAATAGGGGTCAATAGACAACTGGAGTTGTGGAGGGAGACCTTGGAATCAAAGGGTTTCAGGCTTAGCAAAACTAAAACTGAGTATATGAAGTGTGAGTTTAGCGGTGCTAGGTCAGATGACAGAGAGGTCACCTTGGCTGGTAGCGTAGTACCCAAGAAGGAATCGTTTCGATACTTAGGATCTATGTTGCAGTTTGATGGAGAGATTGATAAGGATGTTAGTTTTAGAATTCAAGCAGGATGGGTGAAATGGCGGCTAGCATCTGGCATTCTCTGTGATAGGAAGATTCCTCAGAAGCTTAAAGGAAAGTTCTATAGGACAGCAATCAGGCCTGCAATGTTATATGGTGCAGAATGTTGGCCTACTAAGAGGCAACACGTGCAGAAGATAAGTGTAGCAGAGATGCGGATGATGCGTTGGAGCTGTGGGCATACCAGACGAGATCGGTTTAGAAATGAGGATATTCGGGAAAAACTTGGAGTTGCACCTATTGAAGAGAAGTTAGTCCAACACCGCTTGAGATGGTTTGGACATATCCAACGTAGACCACGCGATGCTCCTGTGCACGTTGGAGTTATAGGTCGTGCCGAAGGCCCAAAGAGAGGTAGAGGTCGACCTAAAATGACATGGGAAGAGATAATAAAGAGAGATCTAAGAAATTGGAGTATATCTGAAGAGCTTGTGGTAGATAGAAGTGCATGGAAGTTGGCAATCCATGTACCAGAACCTTAGGATTTTTTTTTTTAAATATATATATATATATATATGTTAATTATTATTATTTTTAGATCTGTTTAATTATTTTAATTTTAATTTTTTTTAAGGACTTTATTTCACTTTTATTGAACCTTTTTACTTTAATCTGTTTGGTTATTTTAAACTCTTTTTATATATTATTATTAGTTATTTTACCTTAATTTTGGGTTCCATATCTAGCCAACCCCAACTTGTTTGGGATATATGGCTTTGTTGTTGTTGTTGTATTGGTTTTATACTAGTGAAAAGTTGGTACTTAGCCCGGAAATGATAAGGGAAACGATGGGTCAGATTGAGACCATTCGATAACCAAAGAAGGCATCCTAAGACAGACTGAAGAGTTATGTCGATAAAAGGAGAAAGGATTTAGAATTCTCAGTAAGAATTTGTATTTGTTAAGATCTCACCTCTAAGGAATGTTTTTTAATTTAAAAGTAAAGGCAAGTTAGCATCAAGATTTATTGGACCGTTTCCGATTATAAAGAGTATAGGGAAACTTGCTTATGGAGTGGATGTACCTGAGAAGATGATCAATGTGCATAATTTTTTTCATGTGTTGTATCTACCAAAGTTTATGCATGACTTAAGTGTAGTAGTATCTCCAGATAAGATGGAAGACTTAGAGGTAGAGCCTAAAGTTTCTAAACCTCTTAAGCTACTTCACGTTGTTGGGAATGGCAGCTTAAGAGGAAGGTTCTTAAGCTAGTTTGGGTACAACGAGCGAGAAAGACCACGTTTGCACATGCAAAACGGAAGAGAGTATGAAGTCGACTCATCCAGAACTCTTTAGGCAGTATATCTCATATATCATATCTTACTTGTGCCACTATGCCTTACGCTATTAGATTTTTTTCATGATAGGGTATGATTTAATTGCATGGGTTGTTGGATGCTAGATTGGTTGATAGATTGTCTACTCCTAGATGGTAGGCATGCGAGATACTATGATTACACATATTTTCTTGGGATTTCGAGAGAAAAATTTCTATAGGGGGTGAATGTGTTGACAAATATTTTACATATCAGATGATCGTAAAATAATTTTGTTTAATTTATACTGGGAATATCATTATAATATTTTATTATGTTGTTTATGGGGATGTGAGACAAATCATTAACTTTTACCAAATCTATGTATGGCCATTTTCCCTTGTGTTTTCTGTTTTAAATATAACTTTTGCTACGGACCGATAGTTGCTCCAATTGGTCTCACTGGAACGGGATGGTGGGTGGTCATTCCATATTGTTGTCACATTAAAGACTTATCCCAAAGTATTTAGGGGAAATCGTCGTTTTAAGTTTTCTTTTTTGCATGGCAGATTAATTAGCCGTAGATGAACTAATTAACGAGCCCATTAAAATAATGATCTATAACTACAAATAGAGGGTTTGAGGAGAGAACTGGAGCTTTTATCCTTATACTAAATATTAGGTTGAACGTCTATGAATCTCTAGTTCAAACCAATCTCTAAACACTAATTCCTTTCTACATAAAATCAATCTAAACCTCATCTCGACAAAGATCTAGATCAAGGAGAATTATATCTCATCATACAACATCATAAAAAGGTATTATCTTTGCTTTCCATATTTGATTTCATCATATTTGCGTTGGATCAATTTGTTGGTGAGTTCTAGAGATCTCTCACATGGTTACTACGGATAATATGTGTTACTGAGGTTAATTAAACAGGTCGTATGTTAATTTTGTCCTAACCGGATCATATATGTTTGTTTCAGATGTTGACGTCCTAGGTAACCTAATATTAACGTATGCCAAGTAATTTTTTAGGTCCACTGTGTTTAATTTGTAACTAAATAAATGTTAAATTATGTAAGCTCTATGATTATTACAATATGAATCATGTTTGTATCTGCTTAAATGATTGTATATGGATGAAATTGAATGAATTAATGTTTTAATAGTTGAACAGTAAGCTATGCTTGATTTGTTAGTTTAGAATTGCGTGTTTTATTACTCAGAATCGAAGATCAAGCAAATCGGAGGTTTAGATTGTTGGATTCAAATGAACTTAGCAGAGGAATTCCGATGAAAGACAGAAGTATACCCAAGAAATTTCATTTGAAAATTCACAAAGTATATGGATCAGTACCAATCCATAGTCTATTAATCGGTACCAATCCATCATGGTAACTTGGATGGAGTAGAGATTTGGGATGTGGCATTTACGGGTCTCGAGGAGGCTATGGATGAAGTTTGGAATGGATCAGATGATTTGAAGTTTGGAAACTCGAGTACATGGCCATGTATCAGCAGGAAAAGCTCAAGAAGAGTTAGGCTATGTGAATGGATATGAGAGAAGTGTTCAAGGAAAGGATGGAGGATATTCAAACAATTAGTCAAAAAACTAAGTGTATGGATCTGTACCGATCCATCAAGTGATGGAGTTGGGGATTTGTTTTGGTATGGTTAGTAGGGATACTCAGGAGGTTACTGGTAGTCTCTCTGTGTCGATAGCACCTACTCAGTGGAAATTACCATGAAAGGATGTCGATTCTTCGATTATGAACTTTATTACAGCCCAAAAGAAAAACAAGGCCCGCGACCTTGTTACTGTCCAATACAACGTACTTGTACAAACCGACAAATACACCTTTCCGACAAATACACCTTTTCATCAGAACGTGCGAGAATATTAATCATATATATATATATATATATATATTTGTCGTAGCTTGCATTAACTATTCTAAAAATATATATAAACATATATATCTCTTGTGAATTTGAAATATGTCTATTTCACTAATCAGGCATAGTTTACAATAATTACAGCTAATGTTCTTTTTGTAAGATTTGGAAACATTTGGCAAGATTGAATGCAAAAAGGAATGTTTGGTTACTGATTAAACCAAATCATTAAATTTAAAAATAAGAAATAATAAAAGTTAATTACGTTGACCGCACAAAAACATAAAGTATAAATATATACATATTATCCGTCTAAATCAACGTAAAACGGTAAAATATACATTGTATGGAATGTTTAAATGTTGAATGGTATTCAATTATGGAATTATATGAAAATTAAATCCATATTGAATTAATATATTTGTGGTGGCCATTGTAGCAATTAATATGATTTATTGCTATAAATAGGACCACAAATTGATAAATAACAAATGTAGCCAACATTGATTGGGAAAGGTAAATATAATAGGAAAATGGTTGTGATTCCTAAATTAATTAGGATAAATGTTGTATAACCCAGTTTGGAAATTTTAATTATAAGCGCATTTATATACGAGGTTAAGCTTAACTTGTGGTAGAAGTCTGCTCGGAACCGACCGACAAATCCAGCATCCATAGGTGGTCAGCTTAATGTGAGGGGTCTAATGTATAAATGTAAATGTACTAAGGCATGAGGTTAAGTTCAACTTGTGGAAGAAGTTTGCCCGGAACCGACCGACAAATCTAGCATCCACAAGTAGTCAACTTAATGTGAGAGGCCTGGCACATGAATATATATATATATATATAACAGTCAATAAATAAATAAATATGAATAGAAATTGCATGTTGGGTACAACAAATAGACACGTCGGGACTGATAAAATAAGGATATCCCTTAGGAAAAATATAACCGTCATCGTCATAAATGGAAATAAACTTATGGATAAGAAAGAAAGGGGATTTATGGGCATTGAACATTCGTTTGAATACTAAGTCCATGTAGGAAAATGTTTAAATAAGTATCCTAGGGTAAGGAGGATATAACTTTCCTAATTTACAATTAGAACTTATAATTAAAAGTTAGAATTGGACTTGGTAGGTTATTAATGGGAAACATTATTAACCATAGGAACCCGTGACGATAATTAATCGTGTGCGTATAGTATTTCTGTGTTGAGGGACAAAACGGGAATAACTTAATAATGTAGCCCACTTTATCCCTGTAGGGAAAAGTATTAAAGGCTAATGGGGCATGAATCTAATAACCTTCGTGTATAGTCCGCTTCCTGGGTCTTAAGCGGCTGGGGTTGAAGAGTCCACCTGGGAATAGGCTTTCAGTTTAGGGGTCTTAAATGGCAGGTGTGTGTGGACCTACCCAAACCTGGAAACTAAGAACATCAGATATGGCTGCCTATCTTACGGGAAGTAATAAGCGACTAAGAGGGTTATCTAATAAGGTCATCTAGATGGTATAACGAGCGATAAAGTACCATCTCTCACCTTACGTGGGCAAGGGTATATGCGTAAGTATTGGAATCCTTAACTAGTAAAGCCTGTAGCTAGTGCCCTCTAGTTTATGTTAATGTTAAATAATAATGGATGAGTCAGTGAAAGTGTGTGTGTGTATATATATATATATATATAGAAACTTCGTAACTAGGGATCTAATCTCGATTAAATAACCAGCCATGCTCTGGTACAAAGCCTTCACAAATATAATCATAAACGTCCTATCTCGGTATTATACTTTAGGAATACTACTTTGGAAAGAGCAGTAAAGTCGTGCATAAATATTTACAAGGTTAGGCTAGAATCGCTAACCTTGGTAGGCAAATATCTTGGGTTGAACCAAACGGGATACATCTATGTAATATAATCGGTGTTGTACATTTCCTGCTCACCAGAATCTTGTTGTTCCGACCCCCTGCTCATTACCACCACCCAGGTTTTCTAGAGAAGGTCGGGTTCTCACAAGTGTTTAAGTTTGGCTTTCGGTTCTTGTTCTATCTCATGCTCGATATTGGCAAAGTGACTTTCTTTGAAAAAGGTTGTTACTTGAGTTAATACTAGTGTATCCTATTTTTTTTCTACTATGAGTTATCTTATCGTACTCTGATTATGCTCATGCTCATCTATTTTCAGGTACATATTTACACACTCCATGCTTGGATGTGTTTGATTTTTGATTTTTGTCGAAATTTGGGCACAGAAAAGTGAAGGGTGTTACAGTAATTATGTGAACCGAAGTTCCCCTACGAATACGAAGATCACCGACAAGATACAAGATGACTCCCCGCGAATCCAAAGATCACCGATAGGATACAAGTTGAATAGAAGTTCCCTACAAATCCAAAGATCCACCAGAACCGAAGTTCCTGAGATATGATGATCCGAAGATCATCAGAGAGGCCCGAAGGTCAGATTGATCCGAAGATCTCAATGGTCAAAATTGATCATTTATAGTGTAAACTACGCCAAGCTAGTAAATATAAGAGTCGTGCTCCATGTACCATAACGACTTGCTCTACTCTAATATTTACTAACAAATTATATATTCTACTATAGATACGAAACGATCATTGCCATGGTTTTCAATCGAACGAGTCCAAAATTTAACCGTTAATGCAAACGCAAGTGTTCACGGTCCTTGTTTTTACTAAGGCATTAAGTATATTTCTCATACGAATGAGAAAAAGATTTATATAAATATATACTAGTGGATTGGAAAACAATTTATAAAATAAATGTGTAAAATAACTTTGTATAATGAAGTGGGATTAGAAACCATTTAAATAAAATAATTTGGTATCTAATAATTATGTAAAACCCTTTTATATAGTTTCAAAGTAGAAAATCTCGTGGAATAATAATCAAAATAATGGTTGAACTAAGAATTCACATTTTAATAACGTAAATTAAATCTCACGACTATTAATTATAAATTCGTTTATCATGAATTAATCAAAAGTCTATCTATTTGGGTTGCTGAAATACATGGATTTGAGCAACTGGAAAGTCAAAGGAAAAGAGAAAACAAGCCAAAACTCGGTCGGGGATATGGTTGGAACAACTTATATTGTCGATTGTGGTCTCCACCGGTCGACTGGTCCAAAATTGACCAGTCGGCTGGTCTAGAATTGGCCAGCTGCTGGTCATTTTACCAGTCGACTTGTTATTTTTGACCAGTCGAGTAGTCCCTGCTTTCTGGAGCAGGTTGAGGCTTAGCCTTAAGGCCAGGTCGATTTCGATGGTTTTCGGCCGACTCACGAAGGCTTATAACACTAATTCGAGGGAAAATGAGGCTTCTAAGAGTCACCGAAACAACCGATATCAGTCCTATCAAAGATTTAAATTGGAATTCCTATATAATCGAATTCAAACATATGAAATGGAATGTACACGAAATCAATCCAAATCACGCAACATAAACATAATACAAATGTTCCATAAGCACACTATTCAAGCTTAAAGCTTCAGGCATAAATATGAGTTTCCAAGAACTTACCTTTGATTGTTGGAAGAAAGGAATCGCTCCAATAGGAAGATAAAACAACCTCTCTTCCAATGTAGCTTGCTAATATTCAATCTCAACATATATAAATGAGTTTCCTAAGAATTAGGTCATAGGAAATTTCAGAAATGGAAGAGAATGCAAGGAGAAGATGGAGAAGGGGATGGAGAAGCTTACACCAGTTGCCTCCTTGATTTTCCCCTTGATTTGAATTCCTAGAAGACAACCCTAGCTTAAGAATTTTAATTTCCCATTCCCTTCCCTCATTTCTATTTTAGCTTAAGTGTTTGGATGTAATGAGGAGGAGGGGCCGACGGAGCTCTTAAGGGAGTGGGCAAGGATGGCTAATCTAAGCCCCCATCAAAGTCCTAATATTCAAAACTCTAAACATATCGATGTTTACAGTTTTTCATGTCATAAACGGCATTTTGAACTCAATGGAAATGATCTCGAGTCCAAATTCATCCATATGTGAAAAGTGGCTTATGGACCTATACTCGATTAACAACGTTATATTTAAATAAAATATTTTAATATGTTATCGTTAAATATGCAGGTTATTGCAGACTACCCCCTAATGAAATTACATCCTCGTAATTATTTAAGAAAAATCAATATAAATAACAACCATGCATCAACAAGATATATATAAAAATAGATTAACTTAAAAATCCACTTTTGAATAATCTTATAAAATTTTAACTTTGATTTTATAAACCACTATATGACTTAAGTCTATATAAGTATAAGGTTCAAATAAAATTCACGAAAATATAAAAGAAACTAAGTTATCCTAATCATAAGTGGTTTCAATAAATTAGAATTTTTCAAACTTAAATTCTAAACGTTCTAAACCTCAATTTTAATAACTATTTAAATTTTAAATCACGAACTACCGCACCACAATTTTTCTGGAAACTTGATTTAGACATATCTCAAAATTTATAAGATGAAATTCAAATATTTTTCTTCCATTAGAAAACTATAACCCAATAGATCAGTATAATTCTTGTTTTGAAGAATTCTGACTTATATTAGATCCTATACACTCATTTGAAGTTCAAATCGAAAATTACAAACTACCGCAACGTGGCAAGCTCGTTTTAATAAAATTTAATTAGTTCGTTTAACATTCAATAAATCTATAAATAATAAACCTATACTCTTACGTTTTCAATATAAACCAATTAAACAATCGAATTAAAAATTGGAAATATTGATTATCCAAAATCGTCGAACATTCCCTATCATATTCTAGATAGAAAATTTCATCACTTAAAAATTTCTTAAAAGTATTCTAGCTTACAAATTTTCTTAGATTGAAAAGGATGTATATGACGGTCATATATATCCTGTTCACAAGGATAAGCGATCCCATTAAGGAAACAAGATCACGAAATAAAAATCCGGGTTATACAACTTAAACTGTATATATTAGCACGTCCTCTAGTATTCCTAGAAACAAATAAATTGGAACTTTAAGTTTCCTAGTAAACACCAGAAATCTCAAATTTAAAATATTAGCACATCCTCTAATATTTTAGGAACAACTTCTAAATCATGAAAATATGATAAATAGTAGAAGTTGGAATAATTTAGTAAAACTTGAAAACTTTGATTTTCAAATTCATGAGAATAGCACCAACAAGAATGAGGTCAAACCAATCGGGTAATAATCTCGAAAACTTTGGTTCATTAAGGTTAATAAAATAAATTGGAATGTCTGTTAACTCCAATGAAAAAATAAGCATGATAATAAAGAGTTGGTGAGGATTAATTGCAAAGTCAAATAATGGAATGACTTAAGCAAAACTTGATTGAGCTATAGAATTGATAATTGATTCCGGACTCAATTACCCATTAAGGTAGCCATCCTAGAATGGGTGCAAAGATTTTAGAAAATTCACGTTTAATGGGAACCATAGAAACTCGTTTTCCTTGATGTCATTCTCGTTACTACAAGAATTTTAAAAACATAAGGAAGTTAATGAATTTAAATTAGAATCTTTGAGAACGATAGCAATCTGCCTCAACGACAAGAGATGCCGAAGATGTTGATTCTTTTGGAATATAAAATATGGACCATTAAGTGATTAGGCCAATTCATTGCTAAAAATCATCGCAAACTCTGAACAAACAAGGCATGCAAATAAACATGTTAAGAATGGTCACTCTTCAAGGAAAGTGTTTGAACATCTAAGAACATGGAAGTAGCCAAAAGAAAGAAATGACTGCATCCTAATCGAAAGTCACCAAATCAACTAGTTTATAACTTCGTGGAAGGATAAGCAATTTTGTTCACCATGAGGTTGCAATTCGTCACATGGAACTTTTTGTCTTTTGATAAAGTGGTCCGACACCACAAAGAAATCTGACTAAGACTTCCATCTTACCAACGTGGTGGTTTCGCACCGCCTATAGTATTCTTTCCGAAAATGAGGTGACTATACACTACTTGTAGCATTCCGTCTGAAGACGAGGTGACTACACGTCTCGCTAAGCGTTTCGTCTAACCGACGTGGTGGCTTCACAGCGCAAAAGAAAGTTGACCAACATCGATGTTTACAAAGATATTCAACATTGGTGATCTCTAGGTAGCTAACCTATAACAGTTAGAGGCTAAAAGGATCTAGAGATCCAGTCCAACAACTAAAACGATCCAGAGATTCGGTCCAACGACCAAAACAATTCGGAAATATGGTCCAATGACCGAAATGATCTGGAGATCCAGTCCAACGACCAAAACAATCCAGTATATGGTCCAATGACAAAAACGATCTGGAGATTCGGTCAAACGATCAAAATGATCTGAAAATACGGTCCGATAATGAAAACGATCCGGAGATCCAGTCCAAGGACCAAAATGATTCGAAAATACGGTCTAATGACCAAAATGATCTGGAGATCTGGTCCAACGACCAAAACGATCTAAAAATAGGGTCCAATGACCAAAACGGTTCAGGGATCTGATCCAACGACCAAACTGATCCAAAAATACGGTCCAATGACCAAAACGATCCATAGATTTGGTCCAACGAACAAAACGATTTGAAAATATGGTCCAATGACCAAAATGATCCGGAGATCCGGTCCAACGGCCAAAACAATCTGAGATCCAGTCCAATGACCAAAACGATCCGCAAATCCGGTCCAACGACCAAAATGATCCGAAAATACGGTCCAATGATCAAAACGATTGGGAGATCCGGTCCAACAACCAAAACGATCCGGAAATACAATCCAGTGACCAAAACATTTCGGAGATCCGATCCAACAACCAAAACAATCCAAAAATACGGTCCGATGACCAAAAGTATCTGGAGATCAGGTCCAACGACCCAAACGATCCAAAGATCAATATGGTAAAATGACCATAATGATTGAAGATTCAGTCCAATGACCACAATGATCCGAAGATCAAGTCCGATGACCACAACGATTTGAAGATCAATACGGTCCAATGACCACAACAATCCGAAGATCAATATGGTCCAATGATAACAACGATCTGAAGATCAATCAAAGGAAAGTGAAATCTCACAGTGTAAGACCTGAAGATTCCACCGAGTAGGGGCCTAAAATACACAAATTGGGGACCTGAAACCCACAAAGTGTGTGCTTCAGAATCTACAAAGTGATCATCGACGATTATAAGACTTCATTGAAAAAAAAAGATTGATTTCAACTGACTAATTCTAGAAACTAAACGATGAAATAAATGCAAGTGTGTTGACTCACATGTTTTTACCAAGATGTTTAATAAAATTCCTTGTTCAATCGAAAAAGAGGAAATTACTTGTTTGGAATAAGTAATACTCCGAAGAAATGAGAATACTCAATCATTACCCAAAGAAAGCTGAAGTCGTCTTAATAGTGAAATAAATGGGTAATGAAAACATAAGGTAAGCATGTTAGAATTTTCACAAAATATAGGTTTGGAAAATTTGACACACTTGAATACATATAACAAGAGTCCCATAGTTCTTAAGGACATGTTGTCACCAAGTTCATTGGACGTAAAGAATGTGAATGATGACTAACAAAATATCTTAAGTGAGATAACCGCGGAAGCCAATGTCATAAATAATAGAGAGAAAATGTACTATGATAGGCTCTACTTTTCTTCCTAAAATTGTTCAAAACTAAGTTCTGAAGATAGTTTCAACTCAAACTAGGAAATTACTCAAGAAAGGAACGGGACTCTAAGTTTTTCTAGGTCAAGATTTCACAAAATCAAATCAAATCAAGCTTGATTGGTCAAACAAAAGATCATAATATATGATAAGATATGACGGGTCCTTAGACTCGAATAAAATCCTAAACACGATTTTTTAATAAACTTACGAAAATGATCCTCGTCATAATGCCTTATATTGTTCCAAACTTGGCTTTAATACCAAGTATAATGCCCCCACCTTTACACTCGCATTAGCCAAGACCATTGCAAGAATTGGTGTCAAGTAACCCAAAGAATAGAGCTTTAAGGAGCGAGCATCTGTATATTGGCTTTGAACAAGTGTTTAACATGCCGGATAATATGGTCTTACTTTTTAAATCTCATAAGGAAATCCGATATATCTAATTCAGTTCAAATCTACTACACAATTGCTATATATATTTTGGAAAGCAATATAAAATACATAACAATAAAATCATAGTCAGACATGGATGTTCGCATCACTAAAGCGAAAATAGATATAAATATAGCACATGCGAATAAATACATTGGTCATAGTCGATTCATTGTACAACAAAAGAATAGGTACTAACCAAAAGAATATGTATACATGAAAATCTAAGACGCGTATATAATCAAGAACTATAACTCTAATGTAGATAGCAAAAGTTCATGAATGGTCCCTGCTGAAAGTCTTGTAGAAGCACCTGTAATACATCGTTTTGACCTGAGTATTATTTATAAGAAAATAAACAATAAATTGACCAGTCTAGCTGTACTCATCATAATATACTGAGATAGGTTAAGAGATATAAATAGAATATGACATGTAAGCAATAACAACAATATTCACATGTAGAAGGTGAACGCTCGAAATATCCATAAAATATTTCAAGGAAATATCAGAGCTATATAAGGATACCTCATCCTAAATCATAAAACTACCCCTAAAATATTATATTGCATATCTCGCCAATAGAAAATGATCCGAAAATCATTGATATAATCAAGTGAACCGAAGTTCCACTGTGAATCCAAAGATCTCTGATAAGATACAAGATAACTCTCATGAATCTGAATATCGTTGACAAGAAACAAGTCGAATTGAAGTTCCCCGCGAATTCTAAGATCCACCGGAATTGAAGTTCCTAAAATATGATGATCCAAAGATCATCATAGTGACCCGAAGGTCGGATTGATCTGAAGATCCTCAGTGATAAAAATTGATCATTTATACTATAAACTACGCCAAGCTAATAAGTATAAGAGTTACGATACATGTCCCATAACCACTTGCTCTACTCAAATATTTAGGAACAAGTTGTATATTCCACTAGTGATACGAAATGATGATTGCCACGGTTTTCAATCGAATGAGTCCAAGAGCTAACCGTCAAAGAAAATGAAAGGGTTCCCAATCCTTGTTTTTACTAAGGCGTTTAATTAGATTTCTCATATGAACGAGAAAAAGGTTTATATAAATATATACTAGTAGATTGGAAAATGAAGACTGTGTAAAATAACTTTGTATGACTAAGTAGGATTAGAAACCATTTGAATAAAAGAATTTGGCATCTACTAATAATATAAAACCTTTTTATATAGTTTCAAAATGGCAAATCTCATGGAATAACAATCGAAAAAACGATCCAATTAAGAATTCACGTTTTAATAACGTAAATTAAATCTAATGATTGTCAATTATAAATTCGTTTTTCACCAATTAATTAAAAGTCCATCCACCTAAGCTGCTAAAATACATGGATTAGAGCAACTGGAAAGTTAGAGGAAAAGAGCAAATGGGCCGAAACTTGGCTAGGGATAAGCCATAAAGAATCTGTACACTCGACTGTGATCTCCACCAATCCGCTACGAAAAATCATCAGGACTAGTTGACTGGTCCAAAATTGACTAGTCCACTGGTTATTTTTGACCAACCAACTGGTTGTTGTTGCCTGGAGTAGCTTGAGGCTTGGCCTTAAGGCCAAGTCGATTTCAACGGTTTTCGGGCGACTGACGGAGGTTTATAACACTTATTCAAGGGAAAATGAGGCTTCTAAGACTCTAAAACAACCAATATCACACAAATCAATCCTACCTAACGATTTAATTTGGAATTCCTATATAATCGAACTTAAACATATGAAATGGAATATATGAGAAATCATACCAAATCATGCAACATAAACACGATACAAATGTGCCATAGGCACACTATGCATGCTTAAAGTTCGAGGCATAGATGTGAGTTCTCCAAGAACTCAGCTTTGATTGTTGGAAGCAAGGAATCTGTGACGACTCACATTTTACGTATTGAAGGATCGTAAAATATATTTATTTAATTCTCCAAGGGTCAAAGCATTCTCATCTTTTGATATGTTGTTCATGAGTATGCGAGGCAAGTCCATGATTTTTACCAATTCTATTTGTGACCTTTTTGTCCTTTTATTTTTATTTAGGGCATAACTTTTAAATGGTATTGAATTAGGAGCTGGGATCGATCTCATTGGATAGCGAATGATGTTTCCAATTCCATATAGTGGTTACGTTATGGATTTGGTTGAGCAGTTTGGGAGAAATCACTGCTTTAGTGTTGCTTCTTTTCTGGGTAGGTTAATTAGTCATTAGTGGGTTGGTTAGTGATGCCCATTAAGGCTTGGGGATGTTGGCTATAAATAGGAGGGTACGAGTAAAGAGATTTGTTTAGGCTCTTTACTTGCTCATTTGGTTGGGTGCCTATGATTCTCCGGCTTAATCAAATACACCTCCATTCCATTTCAATTTGTAGATTGCAGACTAATATTAAATATCAACATTGAGGAAAGGTAGATCGCATTAATTTGATTGATTCGGAAGCCATTCTTCTCTGTTCTTCGCTGTTTGGGATTAAAGATTGTTGATTTGTGGCTATTTTATGGATTTGTTGAGCGATAATCATCTCTCATATAGATTCAATCGAGTATATGGGTTTGTTTGATCTTAATTTCATCCATGCAAGTTATATTCACCTAGATATAATCAATGTTAGTATATTTTGAATTTGAATCACACCATAGAATCTAATCTAGTTGATTATAACAACAACTCACATGTTAATATTGAATTCACATGTCAATTATTGATTTTATGTAAGTTTAGATCCAATTATTGATTCGTTTATTGTTTATCATGGTTTGGTGAATTTCGTATGGTTTTATGATGATTGTTTGTTGTGATTGGTCGAAATTGAATGATTTGGATGAGTTGTATGCATAGATATTCATTGTTAAAGTTTAGGTTCGATGATCGGAGTAAATCGGAGATTTGGCTGGTCGGAATCACATGAAACTCAACGAAGGAGCTCTGGAGGAGTCGAGGAGATCTTGAAAGTTTGAGCACTAAACTCCATTATTACGATGGGTCACAGGAAAGAGGGTGGGTCATTCGCGACCCATAACATGGATCAGGTTTGCCAAAATTATTGAGAAGAGGCACCGTGTAGAAGCTTAGTGAAAAGTTTGAAGCATTGTCGCACGGACTTGGATCAGGTCGGCTTGCTTGAATGGATCGAGTCGTGGAAATCTAAGGGTCGGTACGAGTATGAAAAGCTGAGGGATTAAGGCTTGGTGATGGGTTGGCCGAGGATGGGTCCTAGATCACGAACGTAGCATTGGGAAGCTTTGGAAAAGGACTCTGAGTTATAGTCAGAACGTTAGGTCATTGGATGGATCGAGATGCGATCCATGTGATGGGTCGTCAACGACCCATTATAAAATGGCCAGATAGTAATGATTTATGGAAGGGTCATTGGTCATGATTTAGGAAGGCTATTTGTCGAACTTTGTAGCCGTTTGATCTAACAAAGTGACAATATGACTCGATGAATGTTGTGGCTTCGATATAAATTCGAGTGGAATGTTCAAAGCATGATTAATTGATTGTTGATCACTGGATGATGCAGTGAGGTTATGAAGAAGACTCAAAAGGTGGTTTGAGCTTGTAGATAATGGTTTGCTTGAGCTTATGGACATAGCTGTCAAGGAGGATGACTAGAGTTAAAGAGCCGAGGGATCTTTGTTGGTCGGAGGTTCTAGCGGACTCAAAGCAGGGGTATAATGAGGATGCCCAAAAGACTAGGCGATTTGTCGAGTACCCTGGGAAGTCATGCTGGGCCTAGATATGAGTCACGATGGCGTATGGGGTTTTACTAGAACTAGGGTTACCATTATCCCTTGATAGATGGAAGGATGGGTCGTCATATGATTAACAATGGGTTCAAGGCAAGGCAAACGGTGATAGCTAGGGTCAGGGATGTTATTTTCTACTTGTGTCGTATTGTATGGATTATTCGACGTTGAGGGAGATATTTCTTGGGTGCTTATCTGATGTTAGTTTCGACCTTCGAGATTTTAGCTCGAGGGGTATTAAACTTGATTAGGATGGTCCATGCTTGATGATTGGTTGCTATGGATGTTACGTTTTTCTTCTTCTCTAATTCTCTAGGAAGGCTATCACCGTGGGTTGTGTAAGAGAAATAGGATTGGGAATCATATTCTTTTGATGTATCAGGCAGATCAGATGATTGAACTTCCTATTATCCATATGCTCTTTTCTTGATGTTGATAGTTGTTTTATTACTCATTAAGACTATTGTCTAACTCAAGGTTTTATGTTTACCTCTTATTACTTTTGTTGTTCATCAATGTTGTTGATGGTAAGACTAAGTAATAGGTAGTAGATCTTGATGAAGATGATGCTGCTGAGCGACGATGAGCCGGGGGCTAACGTATTACTATCTATATACCTAATTTTTGTTTCCGCTGATGTTGTTGACATGTTAATCTTGTTGGAGAATGAAGTTTTGATGATAACAACCTTATTTCCAATATCATTATTAATTGATTATAAAATATCTACTAACATTTCTATCTAGAATATATATATATATATATATATATATATATATATGCAGGGTTTGTATACAGGACTTAAATACTAAAGATTGTACAGATTTAAAGTTTGAAAGCTTTAAGAGTTCAGGATCAAAAGAGATTCAAGATTCACGAGTTATCAAGGTTTCAGGAGTTCAAGAAAAATATAGTAATAGAGTTAAATTTATATGTAAGATTTTGAATAGCACTCCAAGTTCAAATTCTGTTTTTCAAATTCTGATTTTCAAATTCTGTTTTCAATATTCAAATTCTTATTTCAAACTATTTTCAAATAATTTTATCTTACTTATGATTTCAAACATATATGTTTTTGAAGTTTTAAATACATATATGTTTATATATATATATATATATATATATATATATATATATATAGTTTGAGATGACCCCAAACCCCGTTCCACGGTGGCAAGGGTAATCTTTGGGATATAACACATAAACAGATAACAACATAACAGAAATAAATAAATACATCAGATAATGTACAATAGAATACACTGGATAAACATAAACATTAGAGTTACACAGTATACAGGATCATACTTAGTACAAAATACAGTTCAACTTTACATAAATGTCTACAGCGGAATCAAAACATAATATGTAAAATAGGAGCTGAACAACATAAAAAGAGATAAATGATAGAATCCATCTTCAGCTCCATAGCAATCCAGAAAGAGCCTGTTAAAACCTGAATACAAGGCTACCCGTGTAGAAAAAGGGGCACCCGAGTATGTAAGTGAAACAAACTACGAGTCAGTCATGGGACTGGTATGAGAAATCTACTTAACTTACTTTATAATATGGCCAATCATAGGACCACGCCACTTTCGCGGAACGGGTTTACTCCATTGGTTGCCAGTGCTTCAAAACAAGTAAATCTTTTAAACATCGCAATGGTTTTTATAAAAATGAAGCTATTATAAGACTCAGTTACCATCACACAATGCAACACAAACCGGAGGATAGAGTTTTACCTTATAATGGCCAAAATATGCTTGATACGAGCAAAACAAATCATTTGATATTATTGCTAGTGTTTATATGTTTCAAAAACAATTTCAATCATAACTATCAATCATAGACGGCATTAATGCCCCATACCACTATGTCGCCATATATAGGTATACAATCAAAACCGCACGATGTCATATTTGAAAATTGGATTTCCGTCATGAACCAAGGCAATGGATCGTCCTTACCGAATTCGCGACTCTCTAGCCCAAGCCACAGGATCAGAGCTCGAGTGACCCTTGGATCGTCAGGGCCGGTCCATTTGATGTAGATTAAAATGCCTGAACACTGCGTTTCCCTGCCCTTTGGGGCGTAAATGAGTCCTATGACTCCATCGGCTCTACATAGTCACCGATATATCTGAAGCGCCTCACAATCCAACAACCACACAGGTGAAAGTAATATAAATGTCAGGGATAGTAGGTCATTTGACACCACCCTAGCTAGAACGAAACGCATGTCCTCCCTGAGGTCCTCTCCCGTTTCTGGTTCATAACGGGGTGTGAGGCTCGCGAATTAACGTTATACACAAAGCTATGCCATACAGGCCATGCTTTGATCATCAACCACAAGACTTTGCTTTTCAACAGAAGCCTTGATCATCTGCCACTTAGGCATGCCACACAGGCAATTCACTCCATGCGACTGATTTCTATCGATATATAACCTCTGAGCTCGTACGTCTCAGAGAAGGGTGTCAAGCAAGAGAATAAATTCTCCGTCGCCAAACAGATATATATTTAGTAGAGGTCAATCAGCATAGAACAAAATCCAATGTCAGACACACAGTCCATTTACAAGTTCGTTCTGGGTCTAAACGAAACCGGAGGCACCTTATACCTCGCACATCCGTACAATCAACAAGTACGTCCGGACGGCTATCACTTCAGCACCTTCAAGGTAGCTACTCTTATCATGAGCATCAGTAGCACCCCTCCATTCGACATGAAGATCATCGGTCTTGCACCATCTTCATATCTTCGACTTCCAATCGTCGATCAATTATTTGGACTGAGAGTTAACTCGGCCTTTTCAAATAATTCACGTATATTTAGAATTTCAAATCAATTCATTTCAATGGTTAGATTATTCGACACCAATAATTCAAATCATTTATGTAGTTCTCACGTCAAACACATTCAACCATCAAATATCCAATAAACAGAGAAAATTCATTTTATTTCCATTCCATATCATTTATAATATTTTATCACCATTTATCGATATTTTTATTCGTTTAAAAATAGCCAATTTATATAAACTACGCTTCAGGCAATAACGCGGCCGTGGCGCTGTTTTTCTTCAGATTTGATTTACACATATCTAAAAATCCAAACATTGGATCTTTACAAATTTTATATCATTAGAAAGATCTTTTCAAAACGAATCCAACGGTTCCAGTTTTGGGAAAATCCGACGGTCGGATCTCCCGGTACAATCGTTTGACGTTACGATTTCAAAATACGAACTACAGCGTCGTTATTCAATTTATTTTAATTATATATATATATATATATATATATATATATATATATATATATATATATATATATATATAATCGATTCTGGCGTTGTTTTTCTTTAGATTTGAATTAAACATTCCAGACAATCCAACCGTTGGATCTTTACAAATTCGGTGTCGTTGGAAAGATATTTCCAAAGCGAACCCAAAGGTTTCGGTTTCGGGAAAATTCGATGGTCGGATCTCCTGCACTAATCGTTTGAAATCACGGTTTCAAAATACGAGCTGCAGCTTCTTTATTCGATTTATTTTAATTATATATATATATATATATATAAATATAATTCATTCTTCGGTTTCAAAACCATATTCACTTCATATATTTGATAAAAATGATATTTTTATCCAGCAAATATTTATTTCAACACATCACTATTTTTAACAATTCATATATATAATAAAAATGTGATTTTTATTGTAAAACAATTTATTTCAAAACACGATTATTTTATATCGTTCATACATAAGGTAACAATGTTATTTTTATCTTTCAAAGAACTGATTCAACACATGAATTTCTATTCAACACATGAATTTCTGTTCAACACATGAATATTGTTTCAACACATGAATGTTTCCTATAGTTTATATATATAATAAAAATGTGATTTTTATTGTTGAAACAATTTATTTTAAAACACGAACAATTTATATAGTCTATATGTGTGATAAAACGTTGTTTTTATCTTTCGAAGAATTTATTCAACACATGAATTTCTATTCAACACATGAATTTCTACTCAACACATGAATTTCTATTCGACACATGAAAATAATTCTAACACGTGAATATTATTTAAAATTTCGGTAGCATAACGGCAGGGTAGTTAAAACCGGCACCGTCCTGAGTACGACTCCTCGCTCTACCTTAAAGCCTCGCAGCTTTTGACAATGGGGATTTTCAATATCTAGTTCGTACGCAGACGAATTTGTCCTATATACTAATCCTATTGGGATTTCAACCACAATCAATCATTTCAAATCAACCATTCATGATATTCACCAAATTTTACATCAATAATCCAAACAATATCACAACAAATATATATCGTGCATGGTCTATGGACGAGAGGAGTGTATATATATATATATATATATATATATAGATATACGTATATAACTATATTTCGATTTCATTTCAATTCATTTCAACGCATATATCATTTTTACAACGCATATATAACTTACACATCGAACAAACAACTTATACAATGCTTATACATGAGGTGTACAACGCTTGTATAATCATACATCGACTATATAATTTATACATCGTTATTTCCATATCGTTTATAATTCAGAAATCTCACATTGGGTTCTACTCCTTCAAAAATTGTAGAAGGCTCCGAAAAATATCCTGTCTCTTCTAGAATGTAGAAGACGTCCACACGAGTCTACTGTCTCTTATTTCACTGGATTTCATCAACATACGAAAAAGATATGATTTTTATTGTAAAATCATAAACCGTAGCGCTTTAAAGTGCTACAAATAGTTTAAAATAAAATAAACCGCACCTTCATCAAACCCTTCAAAACTAGGGTTGAATTTATCGCTCAATCCAACGCGCGAGAGGACGATCAGCATGCACCATGGCGTAGAGCTTGGAGAGGGCCTTCTAATGGCACCAACCGCACGCCGTACGGTCGTCGGAGGGGGGAGTAATCCGCCTCGCAATGGCGAACCTTCGAGGCGATGGATCTGGCGTAATACAACACAGCGGAGGTCGAGGTTGTTATGGATTTGAAGAGCGCGAGGAGTATTTCAAAAACCTCAACTGGGGCGTTCAATATTGGTGCGTGTGGAAGGAGATAAGGAGGAGAGAAGGTTGGAAGCAAAACCACCGTTCGCGATTTAGACTTACGGGGAGAGAGAAGGTGCTCGAGAAATGTGATTGGCCAATGGGTTTTTTTATTTATATATTTTTAATTTTCAAAAATACCCCTCTTCACATAGTAACTCGAATCCAAACCCAACGACTATCATCCCTAGCTAAATACCGCCATTTCGAACACAATGGGATATGTTTCGTAGGCCCATTTGACTATTTCAGTCAATTTTTCTTCAAATTAAAATATAAAACATTCAATATCTGATTTGAACGTACATTTCAAGTTGCCGGGGCCACATACTGATCCCAAAAATTCTAGAAAAATAAATCTAGCTATGTTTTGACGATACGGTCCCAACAAAACTAGTTTCATCGAATTCTAAGACCGTTTGAAAAATGGACATTTTCTTGTCGATCCAATTTAACTGAAATCAACCAAACACATTTTCCTTCGCCACACTCACATATTAACTTCAAAAATTATGGAATTTGAAACCTAGCAATAATTTGACATCCCGAATCCAACAAAAGTGGTTTCTTCGAATTCTGAGGTCATTTGCAAAATGGCTATTTTTCACGGGCTATATAAATTCTACAGCGATAGTTCTGAAAATTCATTTGACCATAACTTTTGATTCCTGCTATGAAACTTCGATTTTTCAGACTCGTTAGAAAGATAATCATAAACAGATTTAAATATTTTTTGTTTCACTAAAATCCGTTTTATTTTGCACCCGGCATAGTCAGTCAAAGTTTGAATTCAAATTTTGAAACTGCCACGCCATTTTAGGCCTTGTTTATAATTTAAAATAATTATATTTATTTTCAAACATCAATTCAAACATACTTTTCGTCGTTATTATTTAAAATATTTTATTTTAAATATTTAAAATCCAATAAAATAGACAAATTAAATTTTTTGAACTGGTTCAGATTTTCCGGGTTGTTACATAGTTTTACAGTTTTATAGTTTTAAACCTTATAACTTTTTAAATATGTTTATAAAATATATTATTATGATTTCATATGATTTTACACTTTAGAATATTCATTTATATTACTAAGTTTTGACTCAAGAATTCCTAGAGTAATATACATATGTTTAAACACTTGAAAAATATTTTTAAAAATAAATATACTATACATATGTCGACATACATAGATGGCTATGTTGACATACAACTGTCATTTTTTTCAATTTTCAAAGGAAGTGTCTTTTGACTATTTGTAACTTTTCTGAAACATTGCAACCATTGAAATGTTATAAATAGGGGATGGTTTTGAATTTTTTTATAATTCTTCTTCTCTATCTTCTCCTCTTTTCATACCACCATTATTCTTTATCATTTTCTTGATTTCTACAGTTATACTTCGCCAGTTTCTACTCAAATTATATCAAACTTCATCTTTTCTCAATCTCTTTCTACTACCCTCTGAATTAAGGTGTTATTGAAGAGTTATAGGGCTGTTGTAATCATTTGGGAAGTGTTTGGGAAAGGGTGTGTTCCTAGTAGCCCTGAAATCACGGAAAGGGAGCAGTGTTAACCTTATAGCCATAGAATCATGGGTGTTTGGAGCGGTGTTAACTTTGTAGCTGTGAAATCAAAGGGTTATATTTGGATATTGATAATAATAAAATTCTACACAATCCAACGTTGCATGGGATTGGACGTAGGTGTAATCCGAACCAGTATAAAATCCATTGTGTTCTTTACTTTTTCTGCATTTATTATTTATATGTTTCTATGTTTGTGTTTGATTATGTGTTTGTGATCATCTCTGGTGTGTGTGATTCATAGAGTAGATAATTTAAAATTAAGCTTTTTAAAAATTTCTTATAAACACTATTCAACCCCTCTCTAGTGTTTTGCCTTAATATCAACATTCCACAATTCCTAACAATTGATACCAGAGCAAAGGTCTTCAAAAAGTTCACAATATGATTTTTTGGAAATATAAATCGCAAATTTTGAAATAATTTATAACACTAGTTCCAATTCTTGCATTGCAACAATGTTAAAAGAGTCTGCATTCAATTATGTTGAAAATTCAAGTGATCTACTGAATTGTTGTCCAATACAGGAAAAGATGTGTTACATGGCTTTCAAATTCTAAAAAGATTGATTATATGGTTATTGAAAATTTAAATTCTGAAATGTTGTGTTACATGAATTCAAATTCTGGTGAACAAATGGTGGAAATCAAAAAGGACAAATGGATATTGGATAGTGGCTATTCAAAACATATGACGGGAAATCTTTAATTACTGAATAATCTAGTATATGAATATGGTGGAATGGTCAATTTAAGAGATAACTCTAAAGGATATATAGTTGGCATCAACAATATTCCAAGAGATCGTGCATTCATTAATAGCTTTGGGAAAAGCTTATTCAAAAGAAGACCAAGTCAGAAAAATACTTAGTTTGTTGACTCCAGAATGGGATCCGAAAACATTGGCGATTGAAGTAGCCAATAATGTCAGTGAAATAAAGATTGAGGAGTTAATTGGGAATTTGATGTCGTTTGAAGTTCAATTACAGAAAATAAAGGAAAATAAGCCCACAAAAAAGAAATTTGTAGCATTTAAAGCAATAATAAATGGTTCTGATTCAAGTTGTGAAGACGATGAAAAAGTTTCTTTTATTACAAGGAATTTCAGAAAATTTCTGAGATATAAAAGGAGAAATACTTTTCAAAGAAATAATCAAGAAAGTTCGGGAAGAAATGATGATCGATGTTATAACTGCAACAAACCAGGTCATATAAAGAGAATGTGTCCACATTCAGATAAATCAAATCAACAAACAGACAATAGTAATTCAACAATGAAAAGAAAGAAGGCATACGCAACAACTTTAGATGATTCAAATTCATCATCAAGTGATGAAGAGCCAGAAACTGGAAATTCAAACATATGTTTCACAACAATTCAGAATTCAGAAAAATATCGAAGAAATGGATCTAAAAACCAGGTACACCTTAATTAATTTTTTATTTTTTGGTTGAATGGATGTTTTGTTTATTTGCCTTGTTTGAATTTAAAATTTACAATTCAAATTAAAAATTAAAATTAAAATTTGAAATTAAAAATTATAATGCAATAAAATAAATATAATAATAAAATAAATTTTAGATGATTGTTAGGGTTAATATCAATTCAGGAAATAATAAATCTGAAATACAATATTAATATAATAAAACCAAAAGTCAAAACAACATGTCATTTGAAATTCAACATGTATGTCGACATACATAAATAGGCATGTCGACATCAAGGCTAGAAAATGAAATTTAAAATTTGAATTTCAAAACTTTAAACTTTCAAACTTCCCTCCAACTTTTCACCAACTCCCAAGGACTGAAAAGGTGTCATTGATTTTAGAAAAGTTGTGACCATTCAATCTCTATTTATTTATTTATTCAATCGTATTCTCCCTACATCTAATTCAAATTTCAAATAACTTTCTTCATATCTATACTCTTTAAAAACAACTCTTTAATGGCTTCCTCAAGCACACCTAAAACAATGAGATTATCCAAAACCATTAAAGGATATCTCTACAATGATAAAGAAGCAAAAAATGCCTATTTTGACTACCTAGAAAATGGAAAAGTCAATATGGGAGCCTTTGCCATCTTTGAAGATTTTCCGTCTTACCATCATCAATCTCTTTTCGAAAAAATGGAGTTTTAAGTCTAATAAATTCACGGGATAACAATGAAGTATGTCATCTTAATCTTGTCAAAATGTTCTATGCAAATCTAAATTGTGGCTAACGAAGGAGATGAAAATCAAGTATGGAGTAGCGTAAAAAGCACTCGAATATTTTAAGATTGTGAAATTTTGGGTAATATCTTTAATTGTAAGAGTACGGGTTTAGATTTTTTGGAATTCGAAATTGATGTAACGGGTCTGGAAACCTTTTATCACATATTTGAAAGAAATGCCCTTTTTGAATTCAAAAATCGCTTTTTCTGCCCAAAAGCAAGAATCATCAACCTCCTCCTTCTACATACCATCACTCCTTGTTCCGTAATGCACTCTTTGCTATTATATGACATTAATTGGGCCGATATGATTTTAAAAGAATTTAAGCCCAAAGAAATGTCCATAAGAGAAAACACTCTTATTATGGAGTTTACCTTACTCCAATTTTTAAATATTTCGGAGTGGATCTCAAGGAATAATAATTTGTGTCAAGAAAGGTGTTTGACTTATCAAATATACATCTTATGCAAATTCCACTCACCTTTAAGCCTTATGAAACTTTCAAAGATAAACAAGCTTGTATGCAACAAAAATAAGATCATGTGGATATAGAAAAAGAAGAAAAAACTTCTTTGGAAAGTATAGAGTGTCCATCCAATACTAAAACCATTTCCAAAGAAATACTTGTCCAAAATCGAGAAAGTTATCCAAAAACCAAAAGAAGATAAAAAAGACTCTTACTCATATGTCTAAGTTCATCGATAAAATAGGAAGAAGACTTGGAATATCATCTTCCTACTTATCATCTGCTGAAATCTAAGCTTATCTTGTTTAAGTTATATTTCATATTTGCTTTCAAATCTCGTATTTAGTACCTTATATTAGGTGGATGTATTTTCTTTCAAGAAGTAATGAATGGTGTTTTATTTATGTCGAAACAATCTTTAATTTACCGTAAGAATACATCAGAATTAAATAAATCAAAATAATATAATAATAATTATATAAAAAATGAAAATTTCCAAAAAATTACTAATGTATGTCGACATACATTTATCACTATGTTAACATATAACTGCCAGGTTTTCAAATTTGTTCAAAATTTAAAATTTAAATAACTAACTCATGTTTATTCAATTCCAACGAATTCCAAACACTATAAATACCTGTTTTTTGCAGAAAAATTTATTCTATCATTTCTCCTTCTTCTCTAATCAATTCTTATCTAAAATATCAGATTATGGCAAATCCCAGTCATAATTTGAGTGAAAATATTGAAGAAACTTTGAATTTATTCAAGAATATCCTATATAATACTACGTAATCAGCGTTATCTTGAATTGAGTCAAATAAAATGGTAGAACATCAAGAGAAGCACTTTGATGCCATCCGTTGGCTAATATCTTCACTTTTCAGCTAAAGCACCACCCACAAAAGAAGATAAAGATTGAGAAGTCATCAAGAAGGATCCAATCTTTGGAGGAGACGGATGGGTGGAAGTTCAAAGAGGCATTTGATTTGAATTGTTTGGTATGATTTGTCTGATTGGTTTGATTTGAAATTGTTTGTAAATATTTCTTGGATTTGAAACTTGTATATATGGATTGAAACAATTATAAATACTTAGATTGATTGACTTGTTTATTCTTTTAGAATAATATAGGGGAGTCATGTATATTAATTCCTTTAGTGTAGAATCAAGTATTATAATCTTATAATATATAGATAGATATAGGTTATAGACATTTATGGTACAGATTTTGGGGGAGTATATTTAAAATTTCCTTTTGTTGATGAGAAAGGGGGAGAAATTATAAAATAAGAATTAGTTGGGCATATTTTAAGGTAGAGTATGTAGGATTCATGATGACATGGGGAGTTTCAGACGAACCAGGTCAAAAAGTATCAATGGGTATAAATAGGTATGAGTATTTTATAAATCAAGGTTTTCATCATCAAAAAGGGGAGACTGTTGGAGAATGGAGTTTTGATGACAACACCTTATTTCAAACATCATTATTAATTGATTATAAAATATATACTAACATTTCTATCTAGAATATACATACATACATATATATATATATATATATATCCAGGGTTTGTATACAAGATTTAAATATTGAAGACTGTACAGTTTTTGAGTTTTAAAGCTTCAAGAGATTTAGGATTCAGAAGAGATTCAAGACTCATGAGTTATCAAGATACCAAGATTTCAAGAAAAATATAGTAATAGAGTCTAGTTATATGTAAGACTCTGAATAACACTCCAGGTTCAAATTCTGTTTTTCAAATTCTGATTTTCAAATTTCAAATTCTTTTTTCAAATTTCAAATATTGTGATTTCAAATTATTTTATCCTACTTATGATTTCAAACATATATGTTTATGAAGTTTTAAATATATATATAATTCTATATTATTATAGCTTTACAGTTCTATAGTTTTAAGCCTTATAACTTTATAAATATGTTTATATAATATATAATTATGATTTCATATGATTTTACACTTTAGAATATTCATTTATATTACTAAGTTTTGATTCAAGAATTTCTAGAATAATATATGTGTTTAAACACTTGAAAAATAGTTTTAAAAATAAGTATACTTGTTACTACCAAAATTAGCTCCGAGACTAGCTGACGGTGAAGGGGTATCGGAAGAACAATAGCACATGTAAATCTTTCGAAAGCAGGAAGCCGAGTAATATGAAGAACCGGAAAGAGTAATCGGTGAGCAGCAGAAACCACCACCCTCCCTGAGGGAAGGTGTCCAAAGTCTATAGAATATCGACAAGGTACATCCGATAGGGTCCATCCGACAGGACCTATCCGGCAGGAAGACCCATGACAAAAGGCCATCTAAATCAGAAACTAAGAAAGAAGAAGATTTGAGCTCCGCTCCTCAAAACCCCGAGGGGTAATTGGTATTAACTCGCTCAACACTGATACGCAAAAAGACATCGAAGGCACCAAACCATAAGTACGCAAGGATCATCTGGAACCTGCTTCCGAAAAAAAATGATGCACATGTATCGAAAGGTCACGTTAAGAGACAATATAAACATCACTGGAAGCCACCTTCCAGAAAACCAAACTGACCCAAAAGCTCCATCGGAAAGCTAATTAGGGCACAAGAGGAGATACAAGCAACCCATACTAATCTATCTAGTGTATGAACCAACAGCGGTTTCGAACCAGCAGCTCTCCACATAGATCATGAGGGCAAACTCCCCTAAATATCCGCGAGAAACTTGGAAGCCTACATCCAAAAGCTTACGTCCGAAAGCCTACATCCATGAGCTGCTACCGGGAGTTCAAATGCCGTCCAAAGGCCACCTCATCAACAATCCCATAGCTATCTCAAAGGAGCCCGATTGACTGGGATTCTCACTTTGAAGACTATAATTAACACCACAAGGACAGCCGAAAGCTAAACATTCGAGACCAAGGAAAAAGTGGTTGACAAAGGCCCATGTGAGCCCAATAACCTAACAGCAGAAAAGGCTCCAAATCCTCTATAAGTAAGACTGCAGGGGTCACAATAAAAGAGGGGACTCAATTATTTTTCATTCCTTTTTCCACTCCTTGTACTCCTTCTCTCAAAACCCTAAGACAGGGGTTAACTGAAGAATTTATTCTATTCTGATTATGTATTCTAAATCGAAGATTAATAAAGTATGCATCTATATTCAAAGCGTCTCCCTGTGAGTTTGTGATACTATTTTCTTTATTGTTGATTGTCACGATTTACTGTTCATTTTCTGCAAATGCATGGATTATTATCCGAATTTTCCCGCAGATCAAAGGAAACACCTCTTTTCCTTATAAGTTTAGTCCCTCCAGTGTGTTCTTACCCTCTCTATGAGCCTAGATCTCCCAACACGCTTGGTGTAGAGTCCCTTGTTGTCCATCATTGAACCCTTTGTTAAGAGTAGTAGGCTAGCGACCCTTTTTTCCAAATCCCCGACGCCTAAGGACGGAGAACCAGCCCAGGCTTGCGAAGGTTAAACAGTTTACTTCTTTCCCTTAGATTCACCCCATTGACCTATCTCCGACGTTGACGAAAAATATCGTTAACATTTTGGTGCTAGAAGGAGGGCCTGAACCTCCGACCTTGTGGTTAACAGCTACATGTCTACCTGTGTTGTTCCGTCCCGGATTGGACTAAAGCCTTAAAAAAGCAAATTTATTGTAAGAGATCCCTACAGAGCCTTTAGAATATCGAATGGATGAACCGGAAATTATGGACCTAGGAGTATCAGAAGAATTAAGGTTGAGAGTAAAAGCCTTACGCATAATGAAGCGGAAGAGGGAAATGGAACAATATGCTCCCGATATCGAAAATTATAGCTATTCCCACATAGGGCAAACCTTAGCTCCTCCTCTAAATGACTCTACATCTAAGGGTATTAGCGTTTTCTCTCACCTAAAGAAAACCATCCTCAGGCAAGTCAGGGGGACATTGCTTAAACGAGAAATAATGGACGATTTCGACCACTTCGCCAACAAATGGTCCAAAGGGATAGCATCTCAACCTCAGTATGTTTTGAGAGGAAAGGACAAAAGTGTAGGAACAACAACTATGTTGGGTCACAAAAGAATTGAACCCCAACGGTAAGAAAAAGGGCGTACGCTAGGGTTACCCAGGGAATACTACCTCATCACTTCGATGGAGAACATTTACTTCCTAACCAAAAAACGAACTCAACTATTGGCCACGCACGAAGAAAAAACCCAAGTATGAAAGGAAAACAGGAGGTCCCTACTGCCATTACCACATGATGAATGGACACGAGACTAATCTCGGCATAATCCTCGGGGAAACCATCGTTAGATTCATCACCCAAGGCCAATTACGAGAATTTGTGAAAAAATCAAAGTGAATTCAGTAAAAATCCTTAGGAAAAGGATTACTAAACATGTTTAAGGGTACGGAAAACCCTCCTCTTGGAATTTAAAAGGAAACCCAAAAGGGGTCAAACTGTAAACGGATTAAATCCCTCATCATCGCCAAATTGGTCAGGACGAGGCATCCCCCGAAGGGGGGTGGCGTGTTAATCTTTCTCTGCCCAAATCAGAGGGGGCAGGGTTAAAGCATCAAAAGCACGGGCCTCCATTTCACCCAAGAAATGGTCGTGGAGGTGCATCTAACTTTACCATGCTCTGCCTCTGCTCGTAGAAGGGCACGTCCTGCCTTTGGTAGTACTAAGCACGTCCTACCTCTTGTAACGTCCCATATTTTTAATGGATAATAAATAATTTATTTAATTATTTAAAGGATGATTTGGTAATTTAAAGTGACTAGAATTAAATAATATTGAATATTTAAGTAGTATGATAATTAAATAATATATTTAAATTCCAGAATAGTTGGAAATAGGGGAATTCACAATATTATGTGAATTGGATCATTTATGATATATAATTCAGTTTAGAGTTGAATTATATTAACGAATATATTATATAAACGATAGTTGAACGTATAGTTATATTATAATTAAAATCAAGCTCGAAATGGCGCGGTAGTTCGTACTTTGGTGAATAGAACTTTAAACGAATATACAAAATCCGTTTTAAGTCGGATTTCTGTGGAACAAGAAACGTTCGGAGCTGGTGAAGTTTATTTTTCTAATGGAAGAGGAAAATTGAGATTTCGTTGTGTAGATTTTGAGTTATGTCCAAATCAAAATTTCGAAAAGTCACTATGGAATTCCTTTATAATTTATAACGAATTATTTATATTTTAAATGGATTTTTAATATAAATTGGATATCAATATAATCCGGATTTGAAATATCGAGTTATAAATTCTGATATGATTATTTTGGAGCTGTATGATATCGTATGTGAATATATACAATAATATTTATTTATAAATATTTAATTTAATTGTCTTTAAATAAATTTATATATTTAAATGGGTTATTTAGACATTAGAAAATAACCGTTTTTGCAAACGAACTCTGTTATCGATGAAACTAATTTTGTTGAATCTGGATATTAAATTATTGTTAGATTTCAATTTCCGTGATTTTTGGAGTCAGTATATGGCCGTACAGATTTTTAAATTGAAAAACAGTCGATAATTTGACCTTTAAAAATACGTTGTGTGAGCAAACGAAGTCGGAATTCGATGAAACCAGTTTCATTGGGTCTGTAATGTCGAATTGTAACTGCACGTCCATTTTCGTAATTTTTGGATATTGTATGTGATCATAGGAATTTTTTACAACAAATGCATATAACGATTGCTTAAAATTAGATATAATAAGTGAATATTAAAATATTTAAATCTCCCTATATATACACCACTAACTTCCCTAACCCTAACTAAAATTCTTCACGGTCAAAACATGAGCCGCCGCAATCTTTTTTCCATCTGCAGTAAATGATTCCTCTTTAGAAAATCAAAAGAAATTCCTATAAATCACCAAAGTTGTATATTGGGATTTAACAATGCAAGAGCTTCATCCCAATGGTTCCAGAAGTTGATGCGATGGGTTTTGGTCACCGTCGACTTTTTTTAGTGTGTTATTTTTGAATTTAGGGTTGGAGAAATCTCGAAATTTGTATGTTAATTCATAAAATGGAGCGGATATTCAGATTGAGCGAAGAAAGTTGCATTAATCATGTTTTTTTGGGAATTTACCAAATTAAAACTGTCGATCTTTTCTTCCAGCTGGTGGCATGAGCTCGGCGATGCAATAGCCTAGAAGGCATGAAACTGCGGAGTGTTAGCATGGATTGCTTGAGTTTGAGTAGGGATAAATGATAGTGATTTTTGTTTTGATTTAAAATGAAGAATGGAGGAGATAAGGTGATGCAAATATTAGGTAATGGCTATGCGATTGAAGACCAGTAGAGTAGTTTTGCAATGGAGAAGATACTGGAGAGTGAGGACGTCGAATTGAAAAGGCGGATGCGGACAGATGTTTAGTGATGTATTTGGGTGTGATGTCCGCTGAAAGATGGAGGGCAGTTTTGGAGAAAAGGGTGTGGTGGAAGTTAAAATCGCGGTAATGGCCATGATGAAGTCTGCCGGGAATTTCATGTGTTTGGGGAAGATGGTTTAACGGGTTAGTATTTACCCTGGGATGTTGGGCTCGAGAAAAGAAGGGTAAGGCCCATTTGAGAATAAAGTCCTAGTTTTTATTTAATTTAAATGTATGTAAACTTCAAAATTAAATAACTTTATCATACGATATGGGTTTTCAGCGAAACAAGATCCAATGGGATCGTATGGACGAGAGCTACGCAGTGGAACTTACTGGGAGTGAATCATAGCTCATTACAATTTATAGTGAAATAAATTGTCTAAATCAACTGACAATTATCGTTATTTAACGATGATCGACCAATGTGAGTAAATCTCACTAAATCTGTACAGTTTATATTTTTATAAATATAATCTAGTATTGATAAATGATGATTGATTGTTGTGTGTTGATTGTTTGGTTGAATTGCTGGTTTATTGGTTGAAATTGTAGATAACGATATATATAAATCGTTAATCAAATATTGATTCTGTTTAACAGAATATTTCATATTGAAATGAAATCGATGTTATTTATATTTTTTAACATCTGTGAATGCAGGGAAACAAGTTAGAGGGATCCAACTGGATTCCTCAATATTATAATACTATTTGTTATCATATATCGTGATATATGATGTGATTAAAATCTGTGATTGATTATGATGACACTGGTCATGTTATTTGGTATTTTAAATACTATATGAAACACTGGAATGTAAAAAAGGAAATTTTCAAAGTGAATATTGAAAATGAAATATTTATATATAAAATAAATATAATTATATAAAAGGATTTATATAAAATATATAGGATTATATAAAAGGATTTAAATAAAATAAATAGAATTATATAAAAGGATTTATGTAGAATAAATAGAAGCATATAAAGGGAATTATAAATGGGATTTAAGTGTTAGAAATAAAAAGGAGATTTATATGAATAGTTATACAAATAAAAATATAAATAGAAGTTGGAATTGGGGTATTTTTTTAAAATACGAAATCAAACTGTTTTGATTATATAAAGAAATATTATTCACATTCTATGTGACAAATTAGATTAAAGTAAATATTTTGCAAATAAAATATTATAAAGGAATTTGGGGTTTTGAATTAGCAATTTAAATGGAGTTAAAGGAATTAGAAACTGATTGGAGATTAGTTAAGTTGAACAACTGTTTGGGTATTAATCTGATGTTGGTTTCGGCCATCAAGGTTAATATGTAGGTGGTTGTTCTCTTACTAGTTTACAGTTGGAGATTGATAGAGGTGGGATAATATTAATGCGTTAATCAAAAATGGAAACGTTTTCCACAGTTAATAATGTATTTTTCTAATTTTAGAAAATAAGGAATTTATGAATATATGGAAACGTTAAATGGGAAATTGGGAAATGAAATGATGATTGATCGGTAAGATTTCCATTTGGGAATACGACCGTTGTTTGTACACGTGTTTTTCTTTGATAATGTTTTTCTTTGATAATTAACTCACCGACTATCGAAGTTTTGACCATTTTTCCGTTGTCAATAAGGAGAGACAGGGATCAGATATATTATCTGAAAACCACTCTGTATGGCATTAGCGTTGCTATCAAATATGATGAAGATAATTGAAGACGAAGTTATGCAAAGGTTGTCCTGTTTACAGAATAGTGCCTACGGTCTGTCCAGTCCCTGGACGACCTGTATGGAAGAATGTCTGATAGAGTATATTTGATAGATCACGTAAGTTGATCTCTTCAAACATATTTACGTTTGGTGGCGGAGGAATTCATTTCTCTTAGCTGTTTACCTGTGATATGTTTGGAGAAATCAATTTGTGATTTAGCGGGTATGACGATGTGACATTCAAAGTGGATGAAGATGTGGTTTGAAAAGGATACGTTATGGCCTCTAGCCTCACAACCGGAAATGGTATAAAATTGGGTAGGTCGCATGGCTAAGTGGTTAGCTGCTAACTAGGGTGTATTGTCACCTAATCTAGAGAAATTTCATTTACTTGTATAATCTATTTCGATGCTGTCCCTTTCGGGAAACGGTTGCTGATCCCAACCGTTGGTGATAATACATTCGGTACACTCAAGCGAAATGAGTGACCGGTCATGTTTAGCCTGGGTTAGAGGATGTTCTAGTTGAACCCGGTGTATTCCTCTCTAGAGATACACTGTCGTAAGGTGGTCCCATACCTTGTCAGTTGGAATTCATTACCCAATAAGCGCCCGCGGTTTTTTTGATTATATATTGTGTATATGGAATGTGAGATGAAAGCGTTCTGCTAGTTGATTATTTAGTTGTGATTGATAGGCACTATTATAATATCAAATGAGTTTGATATAAAGTTTATCATTTCATTCAAAAAGATTTTGAAATGTTGAATCAAGCGTTTTGGATCCTCATAAGGGAAAAACCCGTTCCATTATACGGCGTGTTATGAGATATCTTTCATTGCTCAAACTGTTTTAAATTGTTTTACTCACACCAGTCCCATGACTGACCCAGAGTTTATTTTGTTTTGTTTTCCCTAAACTCTTGGGTGCCCAATTTTGTACGGGCGGTCAAGTAGTCAGGATTTTACAGATATACTTGGAGAGCTTGGAGCAGGAGGCTTCAGGATTATATAGCTATGGTTTATTCCGCTGTGTTGTAAGTGTTCTATTCTGATAAATGTTACTGTATAAATATACTAATTTTATTTCAAAGTTATGTATCTATTATATATTGTTCATTTCACTATGAGATTTGTATTTACTCTGATGTTGTATGTTCTTGTTCTTCTTCTTCTTCTATTCTAAGTTTCTGTCTTATCTATTCTCACCCTCTAATTTATTTCATTAACTTTTTGGTATTTCCGATGCTTGGATAGTCGACATAGAATTTATGTCAATAACCAGGATCGCAAAAACCCAGGTTGTTAAACCTCTGTTCATAGAAGGGCACGTCCTACCTCTGCTTATATTACGCGTTACCCGTAGAAGGGAATGCTAACCCCTATCATCTCCTACAATGGTCAGGATAAGGCACCCCTTGGAGGGGGTCATGTGTAAGCCTCTGTCAGCACCTACGATGGTCGGTATAGAGTGTCGAAAGATTAAACCTTAGTTCTGTGCCTATGATGGCCCCGTCTAAGTATCTAAAACCTTATTATCACCCACGGGTCGAGATAAGGCGCCTCCTAGAGATAGGTCGGGTAAGTCATTGGTCCTTGCTTGTGGATAAGCTAGCTAAGCGCACCGGACGCACAGGCCCAGAGAGTGGCCAACAAAGAATGTACATCCTCTGCTTTGACATCGAAAGCCTAAAGAGTGGCTCAGGAAGTACATACAACCTCTGCTTCACAAATCAAATCCAAAAGGAATGCCAAAACAATAAATACCAGATAGGGTTCCGGCCTTCTATATATTAATGCCTGAATCTGGGTCGATTTGGCTCTTCACAAATACTGGTGGGGGTTCCGATCTTCTATATATTAATGAACGAATATGGGATGATTCGTCTCTTCACAAATACTGGAGGGGGTTCCGGTCTTCTATATATTAATGCCCGAATCTAGGTCGATTCGGCTCTTCACAAATACCGGAGGGGGTTTCGGTCTTCTATATATTAATACCTGAATCTGGGTTGATTCGACTCTTCACAAATGCTGGAAGAGGTTTTCGGTCTTATATCTATATTAATACCCAAATCTGGGTCGATTCGACTCTTCACAAATACTGAAGGGGGTTCCAGTCTTCTATATATTAATGTCCGAATCAGGGTTGATTCAGCTCTTCACAAATACCAAAGGGGGTTCCGGTCTTCTATATATTAATACCCAAATCTAGGATGATTCAACTCATCATAAATGCCGAAAGAGGTTTCCGATCTTCTACCTATATTAATACCCAAATCTGGGTCGATTCGACTCCCCACAAATACCGAAATGGGGTCCGGTCTCCTATATGTTAATATCCGAGTATGGATTAACTCAGTTCCTCATAATACCGGAAGGGGATTCCCGGTCTTCACTCTTCAATTGCCGAAATAAAAAGTGGTTTGGGACCTTTGTTTAACACTGAAAGGGGTTTCCTAATCTTCAAATTTTAGCCGCCCGAATAAGGTTTGTTGCGGAATTTCTATCCAATGTCGGAAGAGGAGTTCTGTCATCAATCCTTAAATCGCCCAAATAAGGGACGGTTCGAGACTTCTACTAATGCCGAAAGGAAGTCTCTGGTCTACAATCTTTAATACCTGAACCTGGGTTGATTCAGTTCCTCACAAATATTGGACGCCAAGCCCAGGTGCCAATCGTAACTGGATGTGCGGTTTTGGTTTTGTCACAAAACAACCAGATTTAGACTGGTTCAAGTTTTCAGAGTTCAACGAGAAAAAGTTAGTCAGACCTCTCCCTAAACTTGTTTGGAGGAATAATTCCACCAGCATTATGTGCGAACCTGTGACCCTCTCGCTTGCTCAGGAAAGCATTTTTAACTTACGCAAACATCAGTCGAGTATATCGAATTTTTGCACTAACACATGAAACACGAACGAAACACTATAGACATTTCATATCTAATGCATCTTAATACTATTAATCCTACTGAGAACACAGAATGATATACTAAAGTCTGTAAGGCAAATCCTTAACAAGGTGTGCCGGAGACGTGCACCCTGTCATGGTGTAACCATAGCTAAAGGAAAATGTTTAGGCTTAAAACACGCGGTTATGTGTTAAGTAATACTTCTATTTCATAAACACCATCACTATGGAATATTATATTCGGCTGACAAAATGCCGAATGCTTCATATCTTTCATAATCATTTACAAGGGAATTTAGAAGACAAAAGCATCTTTATCATAAAAACCTATCATGTGGGCCTTAACCTGTTTATGCCACCTAGCAGCAAGAGAATGATTCGTCCCAAGGGGACAGTTCCTCACCTTAAGCCTAGAAGATTTGTTCAACTTGGCGACGCTTGATTGTGGAACCTCAGACTCGCTTTCCCTCTTAGTCGTGCACCTAAAATCGGATTAACAAGCAGGATTCATCCTAAGAAAAAAATATTGACCAAAAATGGCGTCCGCTTCATCTTCATCTTCCGCGTTCCGTAATGGCATCAGAGAATTTGTCCGATCTACTTCAAAATTTATAAAAATTAATTTGAAATTCCTGCGCGCAAATAAAGCCATGGATAATTCTCGTGTGCCCCAATTAGAAGAATCCTTTAAAGAAATATTATTAAAGAATCCTGCTTCTAAGATCGAGGTAAAGAAATCATTATCGTTTACTCCTAAGGCCTCTTCGTATTCTGAAACTTTGAGCGAGATCAAATTCACGTAAAAAAATGCTTCCGATGCAGAGATTCTTACCATTGGATAAAGGATGTAGGAACCCGATTGTTTGTTTCAAATATGAAAAGACAGGGCATAAAGGATTTCAGTGCTCCAGTTCTTTCTCTTCAAATAACAGAAACATGGCAATAGGAAATGAGGTAAATATGTCGCCATTTGTTTCAGACAATGATTTACAGCGCTTCAATTTTTAGGCGATTGTCTCAATTTTCTCGGGTCAATTCTCATTCAATAGCATCAAGCAAACTTTGAAGAAGCAATTCGATTATCTATATTCTTGGGAGTGGAAAGTCAAGAAGTTCGGGAATGTCTTCATTGTTAAATTTCCGAGGAATTTCTTTATGGGGGATTTTTACTCTATTTTGAATGACATGGGTACTCTGCATATTCGGCCATAGAGTCTCAACTTTGGTTCCTCAAAACCAAAATAGCAGGTTTCTCTTTGGATTACCTTAAGGAATCTCCCCATTATGTTCCGAAATCTTAAGATGGTGAAAGTCATAATGTCGAAAGTAGGAAGGGTCTTAAGAATGCAAGAAGATGTGTGGGATGTAGTTGATTTTTCATATCTTAAGGTGGAAGTAGGAGTTCCTCCTCTAATGTATATTCCATCACTGATAAGGCTTTTTACCAGGACTTCTTATCATGAAATTGAGGTTAACAAATTTTCGGGAAATCCAAATGATCCTTCTGAACCAACATATTTTAAGAATTGGGTGTTTAAGAAGGTTTGGAAACCAAAGAGAAAGATGAAGGTTGCTGGTAGTTCTAGTGTTGGAGGGGTATCCTCTTCAAATACGTTTGCGGCTCTTTTAGATCTCAATAAAGGAGAGGAGGAACAATCAGATGAAGATGAAGAGGAAGTGTCCAGTTCTGAAGATGGTGATGAGAGAATTGATGCTATTGATGTGGTGCTTGAAAATGTGAGTATTAATGACAGCATTGGGATGGATATTCCGAATACTTTGAATGCTCAAGAGAACATGGAGATGCATGCTTCAGTTATTGGACATGAAGGAGTGGTTGGCTCTGCCGGAATGAGTGGAAAGTCCAGCAAGGGCAAGGAGATGGTTGGCTCTTTTGTTGTGACACTTTTGAGGCGCAGTGCTAGGAGGAGCTCTGGCCCTGATCACCCTCTGGAAGGAGTTGATCATCGGGAGTTCACAGATTAGTTGAATGGTAGCTTTGGCGGCAACATGCAAATAAGATGGATGATGTGGTTTGATTAGCCTGGCTGTTTTCTTTAGTTTGCATGGGATGTATTTGGCTCCAGCGTGAGCACTGTTTGTACATGTTATTGTTTTATTTTGGACTGTACCGAATATAACACTGTGTTTTGGCTGCTGCATATATATATTTAAGTATGGCGTGAAGCTTTGTTGAGCTTTACTACCTCAATATTCAAAAATAAAATGGAGAGAGAAAGAATTTGCATTCAGAATTCAGGGTTAATCTGGACCACACAAAGAGAGGCCAGTCAACGCCTCGATTGAGGGAGATCAAAAGACACACAAATGATACTTCGATAAAGGACAAAGAGTTTGACTTGAAAAATCGAAAATACCCCTTCACTGGGGGGCGATGTTACAACCAAAATTAACTCTGAGACCAGCTAACAGTGAAGGGGTATCGTAAGAACATTAGCACAGGAAAATCTTCCGAGAGCATGGAGCCGGGTAATATGAAAAACCGCAAACCAGAAAGAGTGATTAGAGAGCAGCAGAAACTGGCACCCTCCCCAAGGGAAGGTGTCCAAAATCTATAGAATATTGACAAGGTACATCCGATAGGGTTTATACGACAGGACCTATCTGGCATGAAGACCCATGACAAAAGGCCATCTAAATCGGAAACTAAGAAAGAAGAAGACATGAGCTCCACTCCTCAAAACCCAAAGGGGTTATCAGTATTAAACCGCTCAACATCGATACACCAGAAGACATCGAAGGCACCAAACCAGAAGTACGCATGGATCGTCCGGAACCTGCTTCCGAAAAACAACTATCGCACAGGTATCGGAAGGTCGTGTTAAGAGACAACAGAAACATCACCGCAAGCCGTCTTACGGAAAACCAAACTGACCCAAAAGCTCCATCGGAAGGCTAACCAGGACCCAAGCGGAGATACAGGCTACCCGTACTAATCTGCCTAGTGCGAGAACCAACATCGGTTTCGAATCAGCAGCTCTCCACATACATCATGAGGTCAAGCTCCTCTAAGTATCCGCAAGAAAGCCAGAAGCCTACATCCAAAAGCTTACGTCCGGAAGCCTACATCTATGAGCTTCTACCGGGAGTTCGAATGTCATTCGAAGGGCACCTCATCGACAATCCCATAGCTATCTCAAAGGAGCCTGATTGAACGGGACTCTCACTTTGAAGACTATAATTAACACCACAAGGACAGCCGGAAGCTAAACGTTCGAGACCAAGGAAAAAGCGACAGACAAATGCCCGTACGGGATCAATAACCTAACAGCAAAAGAGGCTCCAAATATTTTATAAATAAGACCCTAGGGGTTACACTGAAAGAGGGGACTCGATTATTTTTCATTCCTTTTACACTCCTTGTACTCCTTCTCTCAAAACCCTAAGACAGAGATCAACTAAAGAATTTCTTCTATTCTGATTATGTATTCTAAATCGAAGATTAATAAAGTATGCATCTATATTCAAAGTGTCTCCCTATGACTTTGTGATACTATTTTCTTAATTATTGATTGTCACGGTTTACTGTTCATTTTCTGCAAATGCATGGATTCCTGTCCGAATTTTCCCGCAGATCGAAGGAAACTTTTCTTTTCCTATAAGTTTAGCCCCTCCAATGGGTTCCTACCCTCTCTATGAGCCTAGATCTCCCAACGAGCTTAGTATAGAGTCCCTTGGTGCCTATCATTGAACCTTTTGTTAAGAGTAGTAGACTAGCGACCCTTTTTTCCAAAGCCCCGATGCCTAAGGATAGAGAACCAGCCCGAGCTTGCGAAGGTTAAACAATCTACTTCTTTCCCTTAGATTCACCCCCATTGACCTATCTCCGATGTTGACGAAAAATATCATTAACAATACTATACATATGTCGACATACATAGATGGCTATGTTGATATACAAATGTCATTTATTTCAATTTCCAAAGGAAGTGTCTTTTCACTATTTGTAACATTTCTGAGACGTTGCAACCATTAAAATGCTATAAATATGGGTTGATTTCGATTTTTTTATAATTCTTCTTCTCCATCTCCACCGCTTTTCATACTACCATTATTCTTTATCATTTTCTTGATTTTTATGCTTATACTTTGCCGGTTTCTACTCAAATTATATCAAAATTCATATTTTCTCAATCTCTATCTACTACTCTTCGAATTGAAGAGTTATAGGGATATTGTAATCATTTGGGAAGTGTTTGGGAAAGGGTGTGTTCCTTATAGTTCTGAAATCAAGGAAGGGGAGTGGTATTAACCTTGTAGCCGTAGAACCAAGGGTGTTTGGAGCGGTGTTAACCTTGTAACCGTGAAATCAAAGGGTTGAATTTGGATATTGATAATAATAAAACTCTGCGCAATCCAGCGTTGCATGGGACTAGACGTACGAGTAATCCAAACCAGTATAAAATATAGTGTGTTCTTTCCTTTTTCTGAATTTTATATTTATCTACTTTTGTGTTTCTTTTTGATTCCCTGTCTAGTGATCATCTGTAGTGTGTGTGACTAATATAGTAGATCATTTTAGCTTAAATTTTTTATAAATTTCTTATAAACACTACTCAACTCCCTCTAGTGTTTGTTTTGCATTAAGATCATCATTCTGCAATCCCTAACAATGAGGATAGGTTTTCAAAAATTTCATAATCTGATTTTTTGGAAATTTTAAATGGTAATTTTTGAAACAATTTATAACATTAGTTTCAATTTATGCATTGCATCAATGTTAAAAGAGTCTGCATTCAATTATGTTGAAAATTCAAGTGATCTGCTGAATTGTTGTCCAGTATAGGAAAAGATGTGTTACATGGTTATTGGAGATTCAAATTCTGAAAAGATGGATTATATGGCGGTCGAAAATTCAAATTCTGAAATGGTGTGTTACATGAATTCAAATTCTGGTGAACAAATGGTGGAAATCAAAATGTACAAATGGACATTTGATAGTGGTTGTTCAAGACATATGACGAGAAATCCGGAATTACTGAATAATCTAGTATATGAAGATGGTGGAATGGTCAATTTTGGAGATAACTCTAAAGGATATATAGTTGGCATTAGCGGTATTCCAAGAGATCGTGCATTCATTAATAGCATTGGGGAAACTTATTCAAAAGAAGACCAATTTAGAAAAATACTTAGTTCATAGACTCCAGAATGGGATTAGAAAACATTGGCGATTGAAGAGCCAATAGTGTCATTGAAATGAAGATTGAGGAGTTAATTGGGAATTTGATGTCGTTTGAAGTTCAATTACAGAAAGAAAGGAAAATAAGCCCATAGAAAAAAATCTATAGCATTCAAAGCAGCAAAAAAAAGTTCTGATTTAAGTAGTTAAGATGATGAAGAAATTGCTTAAATGACAAGGAATTTTAGAAAATTTCTGAGATATAAAAGAAGAAATATATTTCACAGAAATAATCAAGGAAGTTCGGGAAGAAAAGATGATCGATGTTACACCTATTACAAACCAGGCCATATAAAGATATTGTGTCCATATTTAGATAAATAAAATCAACAAACAGACAATAATAATTCTTCAAAGAAAAGAAAGAGGGCATACATAGCAACTTTAGATGATTCAGATTCATCATCATGTGATGAAAAGCCAAGAACTAGAAATTCTAACATGTGTTGCACGACAATTCAGAATTCATAAAATATCAAAGAAATGGATCTAAAAACCAAGTACACCTTAATGAATTTTTAATTTTTTGGTTGAATGGATGTTTTATTTGTTTGCCTTGTTTATATTTAAATTTTAAGTTTTGCAATTCAGATTTAAACTTTAAAAATCAAATTTGAAATTCAAATATTGAAATTCAGAATAATAATATAATAATAATAAATAATAAATACAATAATAAATTAAAATTTAGATAATTGTTAGGATTAATACTCATTCAGGAAATAATAGATATGAAATATAAAACATTAATTTAATAAAACCAAAAGTCAAAACAACATGTCCTTTGAAATTCAACATGTATGTTGACATATAGGCCAGAAAATGAAATTTAAATTTTGAATTTCAAAAGTTTAAACTTTCAAACTTCCCTCCAACTTTTCACCAACTCCCAAAGACTGAAAAGATGTCATTGATTTCAGAAAAGTTTTGTCCATTCAATCTCTATTTATTTATCAATTCAATCCTATTCTCTCTACCTCTCATTCAAATTTCAAACAACTTTCTTTATATCTTTACTCTTCAAGAACAACTCTTTAATGGCTTCCTAAAGCACACCTCAAACAATGAGATTATCTAAAACCATCAAAGGATATCTTTACAGTGATAAAGAAAAAAATGCCTATGTTGACTACCTAGAAAATGGAAAAGTCAATACGAGAGCCTTCGCCACCTTTGAAGATTTTCCATCTTACTATCTTCAATCTCTTTTCGAAGAAAATGAGTTTTGATTCACGAGATAATGATGAAGTATGTTATCCTTATCTAGTCAAAATGTGTAATGCAAATCTAAATCATGGCTTTTACGAAGGAGATAAAGTTCAAGTATGGAGTAGCGTAAAAGGCACTCGAATCGTTTTAGATTATGAAATTTTGAGTAATATCTTGAATTGTAAGAGCACGGGCTTGGATTTTTCGGAATTCGAAATTGATGAAACAGATTTGGAATCCTTTCATCACATATTTGAAAGCAATGCTCATTTGGAATTCAAAATCGTTTTCTCTATCAAAAAGCAAGAATTGTCAACCTTGTCCTTCAATGTAACACCCCACCGCCGTTAAGGTCACTCACAAAAGGAATGCCTTAACTTTGGTGGAGCATTTTAGTTAACAGAACAGAAACTTACAAGACAGATAAAATAGTACTTGAAAAATTTATAACTTTATTTCAACAGAAACCGAAATAAACTTGGTTACATCCTTTCAAATCACATTGTCAGAATTCAAGTACAAAATATCAGTCTTGTATAAAAGCCTTCAGAATGCATAGTTTAAAATCATAATCCCCATAGAACGGAAGCTATACAAAGCCAAGCCATACTTTAAGCACTTCAAGCAGAAGAAATCCGGATCAAGCTAAAGTATTCCCTCCTTGGATAACCTGGGGGGAAACGGAAGAAAGGAGGGGAAACGGAAGAAAGGAGGCGAAACAACAAGGGTCAGACAAAAAGTCTGGCAAGTCCAGTGATTTTTAGTTATGAACAGATAATAATAACATGACATGAAAATAAAACTGGATGAGAGATAACTGTAACAGGTGTAACAGATATAACAGAAGAACAGAATAATATAAGCTATTGTTTTACACTTCTCTGCACTAATACTAGTATAACAGAATTAGGTGTCACCCTAATGGCTAAACTGAAACAGAACGGGTACAGAATAATTTAATAGAAACAGAATGCTAATAATGGGCCTTTACTACCCGATCAGAAAACAGACAGAAGCAAAAACAGATTAATCCCTACGGAAACAGAATGTAGAATTAGGTGTACACTAGTAATGGGCCTTTACCACCCGAACAGACGGCACCACGCAGAAGCAGACAGGTGTTGCCACCCAACAGAAACAGACGGTACCAATAGAAACAGACAGAACTAAGTGTACCCTAAAACCCTACCCCAAGCGATCGGCTCCCTAATACATAAATATCCTGTGTCGGCCCCACAGTAGGGTGTATCACTCCCTAAAGTGAAAACCAATTGGCACAGACCTATTTACAGATGTCACGGCGTCTTACAACCTCAGAGGCAGACCGGGATCCATGCACGCGCATGACCCGGTTGGAACGCACCATCAACACCCCTCGCCATTATCAGAATGAACCGCTTATAATTAGTTCAGTAAGCGTGGCCGGACCCTACTTACTGTTGGGTCAAAGTCTTGATACCAGAAAGGGTTACTGACTAATATGGGTCCCAAACAACAAATGACACAAGTAATTCCCCTCCTAACCTTGTATCCCCAGACTAGCTTAACTTGTCTACAAGTTTCAGACATACAAAATTTAGATTAACTAGTTCACAGATCAGATAATCAAGTTAACAGGTTTTCAGGATGTTCGAGTTAACAGGCTTATAGATTAACTGGTTACAGATTAACAGACTTACAGATTAACTGGTTATCTAACTTTGTATTGGGCCTACGGATTCACGAAACGGGTTTATCAGATTCATTGGTCCAATTGGTTTAGCCTTACCCAACACGTTTTAGACATCATAATTATATCAGATTTTCATTAATTAAATATTAATGCCCAAACCTCTCACATTAGACTGATAGTTTGCGACTACTGGTTAGGCCGGTTGGTTCTGGGCAGGTTTCTGTCGCAAACTGAGTCTAACCTCGGGTTTCAAGCACGTTATGACTAACTTCTCACATTAGAACCTATTGTTTGCGACCACTGGAATATGCCGGGCGGTTCCGGGCAGAATTACGCCGCAATCTCATTCTAACCTCGAGTTAGCCATGTTTATCTTTGCAGCCAATTAATTAATGATTCACCATTTATACCCACGCCTAATATACATGTCAATTATTCATAACTATAGCGAATTCAGATTATGTCAATAGCGGACTAATTATATCAACTCAACAGATATTGCAGATAACAGATTTTTCAGATTAGGCGACTTAACGGATTTAGCAGATTAAGCAAACTAGCAGATCTAGCACTTTCAACGGACTTAGCAGATGACAGATTTGGCAGATGAACAAATCTAGCACACTAGGCAGTAGAGCAGAACTAGCAGACTAAGCAATATAACAGAACTAGCAGATTAAGCAATATAGCAGAACTAGCAGATTTGGCAAATATAACAGATTTAATCATTCCTTAAAGTTTCACAAACATATCTTGCCTAATTTTAAATTTGGCCTAAGCATGCCTAAATAATTGTCGTGATTCACACTATGATCATATACCAAATATAACCATCGATTACTATGCATGTCATATATCCCAAAGATCCCTTACTTAGGTGTTTATTTACATTTAATAGATGTCCTACCTTAATGTAAATCTTTATACCTAAGCCATATTTTCTTTGTCTCAAGTCATATGTTAACATACCATGGTTCCTTTTCTTCCAATTCACAGAATATGCATAGATCTAAATCTAGTTTACAACCTATGTCCTTTTTCTTAAATCAGTCACAGAGTAACCATGGCCAATTATTCCACATTCATTATTTGTCCCAAACATTTTAGCATTCGTGCGTTAATCTCTTAGGAGATTGGAGCAGGCTCGTAGTAGCCTGGCTATAGAACAGAAAGAAGAAGAGATACAGAATAAAATAGATCAGAACAGAACATACACAATCTCAAATTCAGATTTACAATCATGTCACAATTATGATTAAAGTTTATATCGAAAAATAACTGCACTTGCCTTGGTTGGATTAAAGAAAGAACTTTAATTGTTGTATAATCGTTGCAGAAGCTTTAATCTCTAATTTGAATTGAGTTGCTTAGGTTGATGTTGATTAGCTTCTAGTTTTGATTCCAGCAGAGTAGCGACACCATTTTTATTTTTCTTTAGAACAGAGGCAGAGAAGAAGCAGAATAGATTTGTGTGTAGAGAAGGCTAGGTCTTAGGTTGTTTTTATAGGTATAGCAATTCATTTCATCCATCAGATTAACCCTAAAACCAATCCGGATCATCAAAAATCGTCCCTAGGCTTCAAAAACGTGTTCTGGACCGAAACAGGCCGACCAGGTCGACCTGTAGGGGGGGAGGTCGACACTATAGTCGACCCCCATGGGGGAGGTTGAGTCCCAGGTCGACCCCCTGGTCGACCTGGACCCAGGTCGACCCCCGGGTCGACCTGCCCAGTTCTGTGCTGACCGAAACCTTCTGAATCTTCTACAGGCCATAACTTCTTCATCCGGACTCCGATTTTTGAAAACTCAGACTCTATTTCATGTAAAATTTCGAGAGGAACGCAATGGTGATGTCCATTTTACCTAATTCCTGATTCTTAAATTAATTATCCTCATTTTACTATCTTTTCCGTTACATACACCGTTATCGAACTAATTTTTCTTCTCTTTCATGTATTAATTAATTCTTCTTATGCATCACCATTATTTACCTATCATAAGCATATTTTCATATATTTTATTTCATTTTTAATTATACTTAAAAATGCGGGGTGTTACATTCTCCCTTCCTTAAAGGATTTCGTCCCCGAAATCTTCAAGTTAAGAAGAATGTGTGCTACCATCCAATCATCCATCTACTCAATCACCAGTCACAGGCATTCATTGTCCTTAAGAGATTTCTAATGCTGTATGTACATATGCAAGAAGTGTGTGTATATGTTCCTTGTCTAATGCAAAGATCAGGCGGTCCACTGATTCAGTTGACCTCCTTAATGCGAATTATGACAGTGCCGTGAGTCCAACATGTATGCAAATTAAATTTGATACATATCATTTCTATATGAGTGCACAACCATTTAGTCATATGCAACATCCATGTGCTGAGTCAATCATTTAGCATCCACAAAAATTGAAAAATGCCCACACATCCACATGCAGTATGAGAGTGTTTTCGAGCCGATCTAGTGCCTAGTGTGTGTATATGCATCCACGAGCAACCACTTGCATCCACTTGCAATCATCAAACATAGCATGTCTCAAACACATGTTTACACCCATTAGTTTCTACCTAAAGTTCGAAGATTCGATCGATAGGATACAGTCGAATGATGGAAGCGAGTACAGATAAAACAAAAACTTGGTTCCCATTAGACATGGGTCCTAAGTATCGGCCCCGAAGACCGAAACCAACATCATATTGACATCCAGAGGATTACCCTCTTTAGATAATGTCAAAAATGGAAATCTTAACTTTATCATAAATATTCAGATATTTACATATTACTGGTACAGATCAGATTACCGAATGATTCTTAGGAAACTAAGCATGATAAAACCCAGAATGTATGCGTCCTACTTGACGCCTAACACAGATATCTCTCAAACCCCAACCTATCACCAGCAGATGAGTCGTAACCCCTATGGGGTTTGAGACTATAACCAGATCAGAAACAAGACTAGTATTAAAGTGCAGAGACTTGACTACAGAATCAGAATGCCATAATCGGAAAGAGTTCTAACTCAATAATCAGATAAGGAAACTAAACTCTATACGGAAATTTTCCTACTTCTATCCTATCCACCAACTATGAGAGCATTCGCCTGCCTTTCTGAAGTAGGTCATGTCCTCTGTCCTTCCTCTTGAGTCAAGCTTCCATAAGTAGAGCACTTTTCTCCTCCTTTATCTTTAGACTTTTCTTCCTTCTTTTGTGTTTCCTTTTTGCCTCCTTTTTGAACCAAGTTCATATCCATGGGTTTCTTATCTTTGGGTTGTGCTCCTTGGCCAAACTCCCTCATTCTCATCTTTACTATGCTTGTGTAACACGTTGACCAGTCCCTCGAAAGCTGCCTCCATCGCACGGAAAAATCCTACAAAGCTCGAAAGAAAATTAGCCGTAGGTGAAACTACTGCGGCTACATATGGAAGTCGGGCGCTTATTTGCCCTTTGACAGGTGTCGTAGTCTTATCAAGCCTACGGAACCATGCCGCGATGAGGTTACCTCCCAGAAAGCCAGGAGCCCCGGAGACTCAGAAAAAGAAGGAAAAAAGGATTCAGACAGAGAATCAAAAGATAGATATATGGCTTTGGGGATTATGTTTTTTTCAAAATAAACTTCCCTTTTGAAAATACTTTCTTTTAAAGCCTTTTTGAAAATAGTTTTTCAAAAACTTTACCCAATATGGTAACCTTCAGCTCTAATACCAAGTTTAACACCCCACCTCCGTTAAGGTCACTCACAAAGGGAATGCCTTAACTTTGGTGGAGCATTTTAGTTAACAGAACAGAAACTTACAAGACAGATAAAATAGTACTTGAAAAATTTATAACTTTATTTCAACAGAAACCGAAATAAACTTGGTTACATCCTTTCAAATCACATTATCAGAATTCAAGCACAAAATATCAGTCTTGTATAAAAGCCTTCAGAATGCATAGTTTAAAATCATAATCCCCACAGAACAGAAGCTATACAGAGCCAAGCCAAACTTTAGGCACTTCAAGCAGAAGAAATCCGGATCAAGCTAAAGTATTCCCTCCATGGATAACCTGGGGGGGAAACGGAAGAAAGGAGGCGAAACAACAAGGGTCAGACAAAAAGTCTGGCAAGTCCAGTGATTTTCAGTTATGAACAGATAATAATAACATGACATGAAAATAAAACTGGATGAGAGATAATTGTAACAGGTGTAACAGATATAACAGAAGAACAGAATAATATAAGCTATTGTTTTACACTTCTCTGAACTAATACTAGTATAATAGAATTAGGTGTCACCCAAATGGCTAAACTGAAACAGAACGGGTACAGAATAATTTAATAGAAACAGAATGCTAATAATGGGCCTTTACTACCAGATCAGAAAACAGACAAAAGCAAAAACAAATTAATCCCTACGGAAACAGAATGTAGAATTAGGTGTACACTAGTAATGGGCCTTTACCACCCGAACAGACGGCACCACGCAGAAACAGACAGGTGTTGCCACCCAACAGAAACAGACGGTACCAATAGAAACAGACAGAACTAAGTGTACCCTAAAACCCTACCCCAAGCGATCGGCTCCCTAATACATAAATATCCTGTGTCGGCCCCACAGTAGGGTGTATCACTCCCTAAAGTGAAAACCAATTGGCACAGACCTATTTACAGATGTCACGGCGTCTTACAACCTCAGAGGCAGACCGGGATCCATGCACGCGCATGACCCGGTTGGAACGCACCATCAACACCCCTCGCCATTATCAGAATGAACCGCTTATAATTAGTTCAGTAAGCGTGCCCGGACCCTACTTACTGTTGGGTCAAAGTCTTGATACCAGAAAGGGTTACTGACTAATATGGGTCCCAAACAACAAATGACACAAGTAATTCCCCTCCTAACCTTGTGTCCCCAGACTAGCTTAACTTGTCTACAAGTTTCAGACATACAAAATTTAGATTAACTAGTTCACAGATCAGACAATCAAGTTAACAAGTTTTCAGACTAACGGATCAGATGTTCGGATTAACAGGCTTACAGATTAACTGGTTATAGATTACCAGACTTACAGATTAACTGGTTATCTAACTTTGTATTGGGCCTACGGATTCACGAAACGGGGTTATCAGATTCATTGGTCCAATTGGTTTAGCCTTACCCAACACGTTTTAAACATCATAATTATCTCAGATTTTCATTAATTAAATATTAATGCCCAAACCTCTCACATTAGACTGATAGTTTGCGGCTACTGGTTAGGCCGGTTGGTTCCGGGCAGGTTTCTGTCGCAAACTGAGTCTAACCTCGGGTTTCAAGCAAGTTATGACTAACTTCTCACATTAGAACCTATTGTTTGCGACCACTGGAATATGCCGGGCGGTTCCGGGCAGAATTACGCCGCAAACTCATTCTAACCTCGAGTTAGCCATGTTTATCTTTGCGGCCAATTAATTAATGATTCACCGTTTATACCCACGCCTAATATACATGTCAATTATTCACAACTATAGCCAATTCAGATTATGTCAATAGCGGACTAATTATATCAACTCAACAGATATTGCTGATAACAGATTTTTCAGATTAGGCGACTTAACGGATTTTGCAGATTAAGCAAACTAGCAGATCTAGCACTTTCAACAGACTTAGCAGATGACAAATTTGGCAGATGAACAAATCTAGCAGACTAGGCAGTAGAGCAGAACTAGCCGATTAAGCAATATAACAGAACTAGCAGATTAAGCAATATAGCAGAACTAGCAGATTAGGCAAATATAATAGATTTAATCATTCCTTAAAGTTTCACAAACATATCTTGCCTAATTTTAAATTTGGCCTAAGCATGCCTAAATAATTGTCGTGATTCACACTATGATCATATACCAAATATAACCATCGATTACTATGCATGTCATATATCCCAAAGATCCCTTACTTAGGTGTTTATTTACATTTAATAGATGTCCTACCTTAATGTAAATCTTTATACCTAAGCCATATTTTCTTTGTCTCAAGTCATATGTTAACATACCATGGTTCCTTTTCTTCCAATTCACAGAATATGCATAGATCTAAATCTAGTTTACAAACTATGTCCTTTTTCTTAAATCAGTCACATATTAACCTTGTCCAATTATTCCACATTCATTATTTGTCCCAAACATTTTAGCGTTCGTGCGTTAATCTCTTAGGAGACTGGCGCTGGCTGGTAGTAACATGGCTATAGAATAGAAAGAAGAAGAGATACAGAATAAAATATATCAGAACAGAACATACACAATCTCAAATTCAGATTTACAATCATGTCACAATTATGATTAAGGTTTATATCGAAAAATAACTGCACTTGCCTTGGTTGTATTAAAGAAATAACTTTAATTGTTGTAGAATCGTTGCAGAAGCTTTAATCTCTAATTTGAATTGAGTTGCTTAGGTTGACGTTGATTAGCTTCTAGTTTTCATTCCAGCAGAGTAGCGAGGCCATTTTTATTTTTATTTGGAACAGAGGCAGAGAAGAAGCAGAATAGAATTGTGTGTAGAGAAGGCTAGGTCATAGGTTGTTTTTATAGGTGCAGCAATTCATTTCAGCCATCAGATTAACCCTAAAACCAATCCGGATCATCAAAAATCGTCCCTAGGCTTCAAAAACGTGTTCTGGACCGAAACAGGCCGACCAGGTCGACCTGTAGGGGGGGAGGTCGACACTATAGTCGACCCCCATGGGGAAGGTCGACTCCCAGGTCGACCCCCTGGTCGACCTGGACCCAGGTCGACCCCCGGGTCGACCTGCCCAGTTCTGTGCTGACCGAAACCTTCTGAATCTTCTACAGGCCATAGCTTCTTCATCCGGACTCCGATTTTCGAAAACTCGGACTCTATTTCATGTAAATTTTCGAGAGGAACGCAATGGTTATGTCTATTTTACCTAATTCCTGATTCTTAAATTAATTATCCTCATTTTACTATCTTTTCCGTTACATACACCGTTATCGAACTAATTTTTCTTCTCTTTCATGTATTAATTAATTCTTCTTATGCATCACCATTATTTACCTATCATAAGCATATTTTCATATATTTTATTTCATTTCTAATTAAACTTAAAAATGCGGGGTGTTACATTCAACATACCATCACTCCTCGTTCCGGAAATTTCAACAACCCTAACCTCTAAGTCTAATAAGCACTTTTTGCTATTATTCGTGTTTATGACATCAATTGGGTTGATATGATTTTTAAAAAATTAAGCCCAAAGAAATGTCCACAAGAGAAAACACTCTTTATTATGGAGTTTACCTTACTCGAATTTTTAAATATTTCTGCGTGGATCTCAAGGGAGAAGAATTTGTGTCAAGAAAGGTGTTTGACTTATCAAATATACATCTTACGCAAATTCCACTCACCTTTAAGCCTTATGAAACTTTCAAAGATAAACAAGCTCATATGCAACGACAACAAGATCTTATGGGTATCAAAGAAGAAGAAGAAACTTATTTGAAAAGTATAGAGTGTCCATCCAATACTAGAACCATTTCCAAAGAAATACTTGTCCAAAATCAAGCAAAGTTAGCAAATAACCAAAAGAAGATAAAAAAGACTCTTACTCATATGTCTAAATTCATTGTAAAAATAGGAAGAAAACTTGGAATATCATCTTTCTCCTTATCATCCGCTGAAATATAAGCCTATCTAGTTTAAGTTATCTTTCGTACTTGTTTGTATTTGTTTTCGAATCTCGTATTTTGTATCTTATATTAGTTAGATATATTTGCTTTAACGAAGCAATGAATGGTTTTTTATTTATTTCAAAACAACTTTTAAATTACTGTAAAAATACATTATAATTGAATAAATCAAAAAATAATAAGAATTAACTAAAAAATGAAAAATTTCCAAAAAATTACTAATGTATGTCGGCATATATTTATCACTATGTCGACATATAACTACCAGGTTTTCAAATTTGTTCAAAATTTAAAATTTAAATAACTAACTCGTGTCTATTCAATACCAACGAATTCCAGACCCTATAAATACTTATTTTTTCCAGAAAATTATTCTATCATTTCTTCTTCTTCTCTAATCAATTATTATCTAAAATATCAAATTATGGCAAATCCCATTCATAATTCGAGTGAAAATCTTGAAGAAACTTTGAATTCATTCAAGAATATCCTATCCATAATACTACATAATTAGTGTCATCTCGAATTGAGTTAAATAAAGATGGTAGAACATCAAGAGAAGCACTTTGATGCCATCCATTGGCTTATATCTTATCTTTTCAGAGATGAAGGCAACAATCTCGCTAAGGCACTACCCACAAAAGAAGATGAAGATTGGGAAGTCATCAGAAGGATCCAATCTTTGGAGGAGAGAGATTGGTGGAAGTTCCAAGAGACGGTTGATTTTATCCAAATTCGTGGGCGTAATGACATATGAGTTATGTATTTGTACTTTCCTAATAGATGATGACTATATTATAGTGTATATTATAGTAGCGCTTGAACTCCATTGCAGCATTTCTCATGTGTGGATTAATCATTCTATTTTTGGAATTAGAATGAGTCGTCGATCTTCAAGACATGCTGTTAGGAAGGAGCCTTCTCCTGAAGGGGGGTTGGGAGGAGATCTACCTAATTAGCCAGATATGCTTGAGGCCATGATGACAGGGATCATGAGGAGGATACTCGCTCCAGAAGCAGCCGCGGTAGATGTTGGTGTTCATGTGCAGGTGCCTAGGGTGGTTGATTTCGCTAAGTTGTGTAAGGATTTCACCGCTCTTAGTGGGAAGTCATTTTTGGGGATAGAGCCGACTGTCGAAATTCAAAGGTGGATTGATACTTGTGTTCAGATATTCGACGATTTGGGTATTTACGATGCAACTAAGAGGAAGCTTGCATCGAGGAAGCTACAGGGCAAAGCTATGGATTGGTGGAACTCCGTCACTTTAGTGACTCCTGAGGATGAGATCACTTGGGATAAATTCCAAATCAAGTTTAAGACGAAGTTCGTTTCTACCTCCTAGAAGTCAGTTCTATTCAAAAAGTTTATTGAGATAAACTAGAGTGGTTGACCAGTGTTGGAGTACGTTTCTGAGTTTGAAGCTTTGTCCAAGTATGCTTGTTCATATATTGAGACTCCTTATCAGAACAACGAGAAAATCGTCATGGGCTTGGACAAATATCTTAGGAAGTAGTTGGTTGATCATTTGGATGAACCTTATGAGAAGATTATTGAGAAAGCTTTAAGGCACAAAAGTTTGCTTCCCAAGGAAGAAGTTGTTGTTGTTACAACCAAAGAGCGTCTGAAACCACAAAAGGGTGGTAATAAGAAAAGGTGGAATGGAAAAAGGAAGAAGCAACAACAGCAAGGGAAGGATGGACAAAGGAAGCAGAAAGGCGAGGTGACTTGCTACAACTGTAAGCATAAGGGCCATTATTCCAAAGATATTAAGAATCTGAAAGCCGATAAGAAGTGCCATAATTGTGGTAAGCCTGGGCATTTCAAGAAGGATTGTCCATAATCGTCGAATGGTAAGCAGATAGTGAAGGTGTATGCTTTGGTGGTTGTTCCAACTTCTTCAAGAGCTCCTACGGTGTATGAGAAAGGGAAGAGAGTTGTTGTTCAAGGTACGCTTTCTATCGGGAATGTTTCAGTTTAAGTGTTGTTTGACACTGGAGCATCTCATTCTTATATTTGTAATGAGTTTGTGTGCTGGTTGGGTTTGGAACCCAAGATTGTTGACAGACCATTAATTGTGACCAATCCGGCACGAGGTTCATCTAGTCTTTTTTTGCTTTGTCGTGGCATAATGTTATCGAGTCATGGTTGTTTTTTCGTGTGTGATTGTTTTGTTTTGAACTTCTCTAGGTTTGGGATTATTTTTGGTATAAATGGGCTCAAGAGGTATGCGGCTAAGTGGATTGCGAGAAACTTGAGGTGACAGTCTAGAATGTTGAAGGGCGAGTTGTTGTGATTGGATGTAAGCCAGAAGATGGGGTCTTAATAATGTCTTGGTATTCACTCGTGATTTCACTGGAAGGATTGTCATATGTGTCGATCGTTTGTGAGTTTGATGGTGTCTTTGACGAGGTTAATGGTTTGCTGCCGCATCACAAGACTGAGTTCAAAAGCCAGACCTATAGTTATGCATCTTATCTGGATGGCGCCTAAAGGACAATGTGAGTTAGAGATGCAAGTAAGTGATCTTTTGGGAAAAGGATTCATTCGGCGGAGCGTGTCTGAATGGGGTGCACCAGTCATGTTTGCAACCAAGGCTAATGGATCTATGAGATTGTGTGGGGATTATCGTGAGATGAACAAGGCGACAAGGAAAAACAAGTATCCGTTGCTGAGAATAGATGACTTGTTTGATCAACTTCATGAAGCCAAGGTGTTTTCCCAAATGGATTTGGCGAGTGTGCCAAAGATCACTTTTTGGACACCATCTAGTTTCTTTGAGTGTCTGGTGATGTCATTTGGATTGAGCAATGCATCAACATATTTCATGGATCTTATGAATAGGGAATTCAGAGATCAGCTGAGCAAGTTCGTGCTTGTGTTCGTGGATGATATCCTTGTTTACTCCCGGAATAAGGAAGAGCATAAGACGCACTTGCGAATTGTTTTGGAAATCTTGCGAAACCATCATCTGAGAGCTAATTTTTCAAAGTGTCACTTCTGGAAGAATGAGGTGAGGTTTTTAGGCCATGTTGTTTCTGGAAATGTAATAGTGGTGGATCCCGCTAAGGTGGCAGCAATCTAGGATTGCGATAGACCTAAGAGTGCAATGGATGTTAGGAGTTTCCTTGGGTTGGTGGGATATTATCATCGATTTACCAAGAATTTCTCCAAGATAGCTGCACTATTAACAAGATTGACGAAGAAGAATCAAGTGTTGACATAGGATGCGAAGTGTGAGCAAGCTTTTGGAATCCTAAAAGAGAGACTGACAAGTGCTCATGTGTTGACCATTCCAAGTAGGAATGACATAATGGTGACAAAAACCGATGCATGTGGTACTAGACTTGGAGTAGTGCTAATGTAGAAGGATAGAGTTGTGGCCTACGTAAGTCGACAACTGAGGCCACACGAAAGGAATTATCCGACTCATGATTTGGAGTTAGCAACGATCGTGTTTGCTCTGAAGATGTCGAGACATTACCTATTGGGTGTTCGATTCGAGCTGTTCACGGATCATAAGTCATTAAAGTATCTTTTCTCCAAAAAGGAATTGAATCTTCGACAGCAACAACGGTTAGAGTTTCGGCATCTTATGATTTTGGTAATGCTTATACTTCTGGTAAAGGTAACGTCGTGGAAGATGTGTTAAGTCAAAGACATGCTGGTTTGGGAGCAATGATTTTGGAATGGAAGTACCTTGTGTTTTTGGCAAGTTTCGATTTCATGCCTAGGTGTGAGTTAGAGACTGAAATGCTAGCAAGCTTATCGATAAGACCAACTGTCATTGAAAGGATAAGCGAAAGCCAAAAGCTTGTCGAGATCATCAAGAAGTTAAAAACTAGAGTTGAACCAGAAAAAGGATAAGGAATTCGAGGTCGATCAAGAAGGTTGGCTTCGGAAGAAAGGACTACTGGTTGTTCCTGATATTGATGGATTGAGAGATGAGGTTCTGAGAGAATGTCATCACTCTAAGTTAACGATTCATCCTGGTGGCAATATGACCTATCAGGATATGAAGCGAGTTTATTATTGGGAAGGCATGAAGAGGGATGTTGGAAATTTTATTTCTAAATGTATGAACTGTCAGTTGATGAAAGCTGAATAGAAGAATCCAAGTGGATTGCTTCAGCCGTTATGTAACAACTCGCATTTTACATATCGGAGGATCGTAAAATATTTTTATTTAATTCCCTAGGGGTTGGATCATTCTCATAATTTGATATGTTGTTATAGGGATGTGAGACATGTCCATAATTTTTACCAATTTTATTTGTGACCATTCTGCCCTGTCAGTTTTGTATACGATATAACTTTTGACTGGGATCGAATTAGGTGCTGAGATCAATTTCATTGGAAAGGGAAAAGTGTTGCCAATTCCATAGAGTGGTCACATTAAAGATTTGGTTCAGCGGTTTGGGAGGAATTGTTGTTTTAGTGATTCACAATTTCTATTCAGGTTTTATAACCCATTGGTGGGACGATTTGGAGTGGCCAATTAGTGGGCTGGTGTGAGGCTATAAATAAGGGGTTAGAGGCATGTAGAGAGGGTTACTTTTTTTCATTCTCTCATTTGGTTGAGCTCGTGATCCTCCTTACTCAATCAAATACACCTTTCCACCATTAAAATTCTAGATCTACGCGAGAGGATTGAAGATCTACATCGAGCAAAGCCAGATCTACATCAAGTGAAGGAAGATCGCATCAAATTAAGAGGCTTGAGGCACGTTCTTCGCTGTCTAAATTGGGAATTTAGCGATTTCAAGTTATTTCGAAGATTTGGTGAGTGATAAGCATCTCTCACACAGATTCAATCAAGTATATGGGTTGTTTATCTTATTTTCATCATTTTAAGTTATTTTTACCAAGATCTACATCATGATAAGTACATTTTCATTTGAATGACCATAGGTTCTAATCTAGCAACTTAAATTGGTAACTCTTGTATTAATTCATATGTTTATGCAAGTTTAGATCCATTTTTTTTTGTTTATGCAATGATTTATCATGATTTGGTGAATTCTATATGGTTATTGATGAATAATTGTCATCTTAGTGTGGTTGATGATTTCATAAAGTGTTGATGGTTGAAATGGATGATTTGGATGAGTTGTTTGCATCGATGTTGTCGTTTGGTGATGACTTGGTCAAGATTGGAGCTAGATTGGCCAGATTTGGAGTCGGGTCGTTTTTGCATTGGTCAGGTCACATAGTTGTTGCCCAAAAAATGAGGTCAAGTAGTCTTTGAAGCTCAGGTCGTTGAAAAGCTTCGGTCAATGGTGTGCTCCAAGGCAAAGGCGGGCCGTGGAGGAGTTAGGTCGTGGGTCCATCAGGTCGTTGGGCTTCTAAGGCGTGGAAGCGAGTCGACTACTATGGAGTGAGTGCAACATGGAATCAGGTCGTCACATGTTACAGGTTCCTATGTGGAAATGAAAGCAAGTATCGATGGACTACCCGGGACCAGGGCCGAAAATGAAGGGATTTGGGTCATAGTGGATCGCTTGACCAAAAACCGCAAGGTTTATTTCCATGGATCGGATAGGACAACATGAAAGTTGGCTGAGTTACACATTAAATGGATAGTTCGATTCCATGGTATACCGAATAATATAGCAAGTGATCGAGACCCATTGTTCACTAGTGAATTTTGGAAGAGTTTGCAAGAGACTTTGGGGACCTAGCTAAGTTTGAGTATGGCTTATCATCCCCAGACTGATGGTCAAACCGAGCGAGTTGATCGGGTATTGGAGGATCTCCTCATAGCTTGTGTATTGGATTTCGGAGGATCATGGGAAGACCATCTACATTAGGTTGAGTTTTCATATAATAAAAATTACCAGTCAAGCATTGGAATAACACTATACGATGTATTGTATGGTAGACCATGTAATTCTCCAGCATGATGGTTAGAGACTAGGTATAAGTTGATGCTTGGGCCTGAGATGATAAGAGAGATATCAGATTGTATTGAGACCATTCGACAACGAATGAAAGTGACCCAAGATCGTCAAGAAGGTTACGCCGATAAGCGTCATAAGGATTCAGAATTCGACGTTGGTGATATGGTTTTCTTTAAGGCTTCACCTTTAAGGAACGTTGTTCGATTTGGAACCAAAGCAAAGTTAGCTCTAAGATTCATTGGTCCATTTTCGTTAGTCGAGTGAATTGGAAAGCTCATGTATAGATTGGTTTTACCTGGGAATGTGCTGAGTGTGCACAATTTTTCATTTGTTTTTTCTACTGAAGCGTGTGCATGATTCAAATGTGGTGGTATCTCCAGTTCAGTATGAAGACTTAGAAGTAGAACCCATAGTTTCAAGGTCTCGTAAGCCTCCTCAAATTGTGGGGGATGACATGAAATAGCTTATGAGGAAGGTGGTTAAGCTATTCAAGGTACAATGGGGCGATGATGATGACGGTTGTACATGGGAATTGAAGAGAGTATGAAGGGGACCCGTTCAGAACTTTTTGTGAGGTGGAACCATTAATATTTTATCACCTTATACCATGGTAACTTGTACTATTATTAGAATTCTACATGCTAGGATAAGGCTATGGTCGCATGGCTTGTTGGATGCTAGATTGGATGGTAGATTGGCCAGTCGTGGATGGTAGGCATGCAGAACAGTTCTTGTTGCTTATGCTTACTTGGAATTTCGAGGGAGAAATTCCTAAAGGAGGGGAGAATGCAATAACCCACACTTTACGTATTGAATGATCATAAAATATTTTTATTTAATTCTCCAAGGGTCGAACCATTCTCATCTTTCAATATGTTGTTCATGGGAATGTGAGGCATGTCCATGATTTTTACTAATTCTATTTGTGACCATTTTGCCCCTTTTTTGTTTAAGGCATAACTTTTGAATGGGATCGAATCAGGAGCTGGGATTATCTCATTATATCGAGAATTATGTTTCCAATTCGGTAGAGTGGTCACATTAAGGATTTTGTCGAGCGGTTTGGGAGAAATCACTGTTTTAGTGTTACTTCGTTTCTCGACAGATTAATTAATCATTAATGGGCTGGTTAGTGAAGCCCATTAAGGCTAGTGGTAGTTGGCTATAAATAAGAGGGTAGGGGTAAAGTGATTTTTTTAGTCTCTTCACTTCCTCATTTGGTTGGGTGTCTATGATTCTCCGGCCAAATACACCTCCGTTCCATTTCAATACATAGATTAGTGAACTAGGACTGAAGATTAACATCGAGGAAAGATAGAACACATCATTTGGATTGATTCAGAGGCCATTCTTTTCTGTTCTTCGCTGTCTAGGATTGTAGATTGTTGATTTGTGGCTATTTTTTGGAATTGGTGAGTGATAATCATCTCTCACACGGATTCAATCGAGTATATGTGTTGATGGCAAAAAATGTCATAAACACCTAAGATTCCAATTACTATAAATTATTAATTTGGTCGCATTGACAAGAGCGGAAAGTAGTAAATAACACAAGAGATTTACAGTGGTTCGGCCTCGAGAGGGGCCTACATCCACTCAGAAGAGTTGTTGGAAAATTATTAACAACACAAGGTTACATGGTTGATACCATCTCATAACATCTAATTAAATTTGTCATTAAGCTATATGATGTCATTGTTATCGTATATGATGTCATAATTATCATATATTACAAATATTAGGAAGAAGACACTTTTGCCCTTCTTCTTCCTCAAAGTGGAGATGCCATTAAAGGAGCTCTCTAGAGGTCCCAAAGTCTCAAATTCCAACCCCTTTGAAGTGTGAGGCCAAGGGGTATTTATAGGAGAGTGGTTAGGTAGTAGTAGGTAGGAGTAGGTAAAAATAGGGGACCACACACAGAAATTCGCATCTGACACCTACACGCACCAGAATTTCACACCCAGCCCTTGGGTGCAAATTTCTCACCTTGTTGGGTGCGAAATTCATACCCTAAGGGGGGTGCCAAATTCGTATCTCCCAGAATGAAAATTTCGCACCTTGTTGGGTGTGAATTTCGTACCCCTTAGGAGTGCGAAATTTGCACCCCGAGGGGTGCGAAGATCGCCTTTATGGGAGGTGTGAAGGCCATGGGTATGGGTGTTTTGGTGGCTCGAGGTTCGCATTCATGGCTGGGACTGCGAGGTCTTTGTTTGGCAATGTTTGGAGGAGCGGCGAGGTTCGCGGAAGTTGTTGGCTGAATCTTGACTTTGACTCGATCTGGTAACTCTGGACAATACACTTGTTGGTGGAAATCGGATGGATCGGGAGGAAATCGGATGGATCGGGAGGAAATCAGAATTCAGAGTAATAGGTCAATCATCGCTGGGACTGTAGGGCCCCGGACCCCCACCGGCATAACGGCTCGCCCTCGGCTTGGCTACAGACGTATACTGATGGAGGTCGCGTTCGAGGGATGCGACATTCTACTAGTGGCCAGACACGAGTCTTCTGGTACTGGCAACGCCTCTGGACTATAATATCACACGATATGTTGAGTCGAGCGAGCCTTGCGTACTTTTGGGAACCGAGCCAAAAGGCCGGTTAATAATATGGGTTTGTTTGAACTTAATTTCATCCATACAAGTTATGTTCAATAGATCTGATCAATGTAAGTATATTTTGAATTCGAATCACACCATGTGATCTAATCTAGTTGATTATAACGACAATTCACATGTTAATATTGAATTTACATGTTGATTATTGATTTTATTTAAGTTTATATCTAATTATTGATTCATTTATCATTCTATCATGGTTTGGTGAATTTAGTATGATTTTATAATGATTTTTTGTTGTGTTATTGATTGTTTGGTTGAAACTGAATGATTTGGATGAATCATATGCATAGATGTTTGTTGTTAAAGTTTAGGTTGGATTATCGAAGTAAATCGGAGGTTCGGCTAGTCGGATTCGTACGAAACTCAGCGAAGGAGCTCTGGAGGAGGAGTCGAAGAGATCTTGAAAGTTTGAACCCTAAAATTTATTTTTACAAGTGGTTGCAGGAAAGAGGATGGGTCGTTCGTGACCCATAGCATGGATCGGGTCGGCCAAAATTATTGAGAAGAGGCGTCATGTGGAAGCTTGGTGAAAAGCTTGAAATAAGATCGCATGGTCTTGGATAGGGTCGGCTTGCTTGAATGGATCGGGTCATGGAAATCTATGGGTCAGTCTGATTATAAAAAGCCGAGGGAGCAAGGCTTGATGATGAGTCGGTCGGGGATGGGTCGTGGATCACGAATGGAACCTTGGGAAGCTTTGGAAATGGATTGTGAGTTATAGTTGGATCCTTGGGTCGTTGGATTGATTGGGTTGCGATCCATGTGATAGGTCATGAACGACCCATCATAAATTAGCCAGATTGTGATGATTTATGGAAGGTTCATTCGTAATTATTTAGGAAGGCTATTTATGGAGCTTTGTAGTCGTTTGACCTAACAAAGTGACGTTACGACTCGACGAATGTTGTGGCTTTGATATAAACTCATGTGGGATGTTGGAAGCATGATTAAGTGATCATTGATCGTGGGACGATGCGTCGAGGTTATGAAGATGACTCAAAAGGTGGTTTGAGCTCATAAATAATGGTTTGTTTGAGAAGGTTCTTGAGCTTATGAACATAGTCGTCAGGGAAGATGACTAGAGTTGAAGAGGCGAGGGGTCGTCGTTGGTCGGAGGTTCTATCGGACTCAAAGCAAGGGTATAATGGGAATGCCCAAAAGACTGGGTGATTAGTCGAGTACCTTGGGCAGTCATGATGGGCCGAGATTCGAGTCACGATGGCATGTGGAGTTTTGCTAGAACCAGGGTTACCATTAGCCCTTGACGGATGGTAGGATGGGCCAGTCATACGATTAACAATGGATTCAAGGCAAGGCATGCGGTGATAGCCAGGGTCATGGATGTTTTTATTTTCTTGTATCGCCTTGCATGCATTATTCGATGTTGAGGGAGATATTTCTTGGGTGCGTATCTAATGCTTGTTTCGGCCTTCATGGTTTGTGCTCAAGGGGTATTAAACTTGATTAGGATGGTCCATGCTTGATGATTGGTTGTTATGTATGTTACTGTATGTTTCTTCTCTAATTCTCAAGGAAGGCTATCACCGTAGGTTGTGGAAGAGATGTGGGATTGGGAATCCTATTCTATTGATGTATAGGGCAGATTAGATGATTGAACTGCCTATTATCCATATGCTTTATTTTTGATGTTGATAGTTGTTTAATCGCTCATTAAGACTGTTGTCCGACTCATGGTATTATATTTCCCTCTTATTACCTTGGGTTGTTCATCAATGTTGTTGATGGAAAGACTAAGTGACAAGTAGTAGATCTTGATGAATACGATGCTATTGAGCGACGACAAGCCGAAGACATATTACTGTGTACTATACATAATTTTTGTTTCTGCTGATGTTGTCGACATGTTACTCTGAGTGAAATTGTAGAGAGGCTCTTTGTATAGATTTCATGTAGTATAGTTGTTTGGTATTGGATATTTTCATGGAGATATTGAAAGTTGAAATTTTGTTTTGTCGTAACTTCACAATTATTTCATGTTGTGTTTTATAATATTTTATCCATATGATATGATTTATACGACAGGTTTCGTTGGAGTTATTCTACCTTGATGATCATCTGTAGCTACCAGGCACGATTTTCAACGCACTAATTTCTTAATTAAGTGTAGGAGTTATGGGCGGTCGTCACAAAATCGCTCCAGTAGGAAGTTATAACAACTTCTCTTCAAATATAGCTTGCTAATCTTTAATCTAAACACATATAAATAAGTTTACTAATAAATAGTTTATAGGAAGTTTCATAATTTTAAGGGAAACAAGAAGGAGAAGATGGAGAAAGAGATGGAAAAGCTTACACAAGTTAACTCCTTGATTTCGATTCCTAGAAGCCAACCCTAGCTTAGATATTTTAATTTCATATTCCCTTCCCCCAATTCTATTTTATCATAAGTGTTTGGATGTAATGAGGGCGGGGGGCGGCTGATGGAGCTCTTAAGGGAGTGGATTGGGTCGACTTACCCAAGTCCCAACCAAAGTCCTAAAATTCACAAACTTTAAACATATTGATGTTTATAATTTTTATTGTTGTAAACGACATTTTGAACTCAATGGAAGTGTTCTCGAGTCTAAATTCATCCACATGCGAAAATCTACTTTTTGGACCTATACTCGATTAATGAAATTATATTTAAATAAAATATTTAAATATGTTATCGTTGAATATGCAGATGATTATACTAGACTAATTTTTCTCACCGTTCGAGTTCCTTTTAGTCTTATTTCGAACCCTAAATTTCACTCTGGATCCATTTTCGTTTTGTGCTTCATCCCCGTTAACTTTGCCTCGACTAAACAAGATTTCATATCTCCAATTTTCCTTTCCGCTACCATTATTATTTGCGTATATTCACTTACTCTGCTTGTAAATTTAGCGTATTATCTTTAGATCTAGGTTTTGTGTGTTTTAGATCTACAGAAACTCGTTTTTGGCTCGGGATTTGTAGCAAGCTACTCTACTTTTTAGGGGTTTGTTGGGGCTATTTTCGCGTTTGTGCTACCATTTTGGTTTCTGTCTTCCGTTGGGTTGATGATTTTTTCAAGTAATTGAGGTTCATTTGGTTTTCGCTGGATTGAACTCTGTTGTGTCCATTTTGCTCGTTATTATTACGTGTTTATAATTGTTATCCTATAATGCAATCTGTTTAAGAAGTAGTGATTTTGTTATTGTGACTTATGTTGTTGTGCTTTGACGTTCAATGTTGCCACGTTTGGAATTGTGGAAGTCGTCTCCTGTTTGTGTCTTGCTACTTTAGGCTTGCAAATGCTTTGCTTCTTTTCCTTAAGAATCTAGTATTGTTTGGTTAATATCCATCGACATCTGTTCCGTCGAAGCTTGTGACCTCTTGATTTTGCTGCCTTGTATTTGTTTTACCATATTTTGGGTTTGGTTATATGGTACGAACTTGTTCGGTGGCTTTGCGTTCGGTTTTGAAGTTCCTTGTGATCTTGGTTTTAGCTGTTTTCAGTGTTGCTTGTGGGATTTTCTCTTGGGCTTTGCTGGCAGTTTTCTCCTGCGAATTAATGTCACTCTTACATGCTATCCTATCACTTTTTCCTTCTTGAGAATGAGAGTGCTTTGCAGCTGGTCTGTGTTGCTTTTGTTGAGCCATATTGTGTTATTCTTTATAACTTTTTATTTTCACTCCTTGCATGGAGTAAGTGATTGGTTTTGTAGATTTATAGTTGTTTCTTCACTTCCTATATGGAGTAAGATTTTTTTTTTTTTTTTTTTTTTTTTTTTGCATTTACTATTCCTTAAGTCCCACCCTACATGGTGCTATTCTAGTTTACTCTAGGTAGTATTTGATGTGGCTTAGCACTGTATAATGTCCGTAGCAGGTAACTTATAGGCCTACCTCTTGCATATTACTTTACTCATTATTTTTTATAATGAAAACAATGTTAAGGGTCACAATAAAAACCAGTTGGCCTTACTAAAAAATGAAATTTGATTTATTGATAAAATTTAAGAGTACAACTAATTCAACTTTACCTATAATAGATCATGGAAGTGACAACAAATTTTATAATCTCCACTTACATTATCAAGAACCCTCTTGCAAAATAAATGAAGGAAAGAAATCATAATTGTATGAAACAAAACAAAAGTCAAAAGAAAATACAAATTGAAGCCCAAAAAACCTAAGAAAACACATTAAACTGGTAATTTGCAATAAAAGTAGAAAATTCAATGTTGAATAAAAATAAATATAACAAAATAAAAGCTAATATTTTTTATTCGAATTCAGTGGAATCAAACAAAAAATATCAATTTTTTTGGCAAATCATAAAAAGTATTAATTGAATGCTGAAAGGAAAAGTAAGATAAAAAGTTAAATTTAATAGTCGGCCTTAGTCAAATTAGATGCTTTTTTTGGATGTTCAAATAATATCTCCGTGAAAATTAGTTACATTAAAAGTAAGATAGAGAATATAATCACTATAAAACATGTATAAATTCGAAAATAATTTAAGATAAAGGCGAGGTGAAGAACACTAGCGGATTAAATGAAAATCAGATCAAAATATAAAACAAATAAAAATAAATTAATGATTTTTTTTTACAAAGTACCCTTAATTTGGTTTAGATACAAAATATTGATCATTGAAGCAAAACTATAGAACAAGAGAAATATTCAAGGAATTACATAAACTCACATATTAAAAACAAAGATAAGGTAAAAAGAACTACTGTTATTGTTAATGACACTACGATTTTGGGTAAGAAGTGGTCTTTTTTAATTACCATAGTCTGTATTATTAAAAATAGCCTTCCCTTAATAATAAGATATAACCTACTTACTTCTTTTACATTTTAAACTTTAATTTCTTACTACAGTAGCATGTACTACTAGTAAAATTTAATGGAGGAAATGAAAAAATTGAAGTTAGAATATTTAAGAAAGAACGAATTGGAATGGAAATGTTTAGGAGATTGAGAATGACTTGTGATAGGGAGGAAAGAGCTTAAGCAGGAGAAACACTAGGGTTTTTATCGTATTGGTTAAATTTAGAGGCAATTTGGTCTAATTTTTTGAAATATGTTTATGTTTGAAGCACCCTTAACAACTCAAATCAAGTAGCGTGCCCTTAAAAATGACCACCACTTATCTAAAATTGAAGTATCATTAACAATGCCTATATATGAAGAAAAATAAATGCAGGATTCTCATGCATGGAAATAAGAATGTTATAAAGGAAACATATGAAATAAACATTTATATGTTGTCATAAGTAAGATTTTACTAACAAGGATTTATAAATCCAATAACCTACTAAAAACAAATAACCAAACCCATGATCTTACATATAAAATAAAGGGAATTTTCATTCAAAGTGCTTAGTATTTCAAGGTAATAGTGTTAAGGACAATATGTAAAATTATTTTTAAAGATAATTCATAGGAAAAAGTTAAATGAATTAATGAATTTTAATTATTCAAAAATAGTAATAAATAAATTTATAATTTTTACATATAATTTATAAAGATAAATGAATATATCATTTTTTAAATTGTTTTTATAATTATTTTTTCAGAAATTTTGCCCTTAAAGCTTATTGCTCTGAAATTAAAAGTTTTGAACAAAAATAATAAATTCAACATCAAATTAAATGAACATACGAATAATAAAATAAAATTTAAATCATTATATCAAGCTTGGTTAAACAGGTTGGCTAAGGTTTCTTAAGGGCTCTATAGATTGGTAACATTGAAATGAAGATAGAAACACAAAGCAATACATCATTAAAATAATATATGATTTAAGATGATTTCATAATTTACAATTATTAGTGGATCAAATCGAACTTTAATTAGAACATTTTTTTTAAAAGAGATCAAAAATTGAATATTAGAGTTACCATAGAAATAAAATCAAAATATCTGACTTGCAATTAAAGGAAAATGATTGGATTACCTTTTAAGAGAATGATATCTCTTCATCTAATTTTTCTAATCATGATATTAAAAATGTTTATTTCTTGTGGATTAAGCAATATCGTATTTTATGTATTAATTTATTTGGTGTAACACAAAATCTACTTTAATTCATATTAATTAAACGACGTAAAATTAAAAATATATTCACATAACATGAACATACCATAAAACATGGTGAAGAGGATTTTGTGATTACAACTGAAGGAGAAAATTTTCCACATGGATTCGAACTAGAAAAACATATGATATGTTAAAATTCATACATATAAAAATTTAATGAGATAATAATTTTTAAAAATGAAAGTATGGAAAAAGGGTCTGTAGAGCATTTTTGAATACTAAAAAAGAAAATGATTTACTTTTCGATAAAAAATTGAGAAAAATGAAAATAAGAAAGGAAATTATTATGATACGTTTCTGAATAGGTGAAACAGAAAATGAATGGACATATTGTTATTGAGATATAATTGACATTTAGTAAGCAATATTTTGTTTTACTTCTTAACTTAATTTAGTGCAACATAAATCTACTTTAATTTATATTAACTGATCATAAAACAAATAAAAGTCTACATCCCAAATGTATGAAGCATACCATAAAACATAGAAGTGTGAATTTTACGATTATAGCCAAACGAGAAAATTTTCCACTTGAATTCAAATCAAAAAACGTAGGATATAATAGTATTCATGGATTTAAAAATTAAGTTTAGATACTACATTAGAAAACTAAAATAAGCAGAGAAAATGAGCATGAACCATTTAAAAAAATGAAATAGAAAATGTTTAATTTTTAGATAAGAAGCTAGAAAATGGAAATATGGAAGCAAATAAGCATGAAACATTTCTAAATAACTTGAATTGGAAATGAAAAGGCACGTTATTATTAATGTATAGTAAATATTTTATTTTGATATTTGGAATGATAAGTAATTATTAAAGGGGTAAGTGAAACATTTTCTCTCAAATTGAACTGGGAAGAGATATTGAATGAGACATAAGACTGCAAATGGCTTAATATTCTCCTTTAGATATAATACAATATATTTCACAGAAGACATTAAAAAAGAAAAAGTGATCTTCAGTTTTGTATGTCAAAACCATTTTTCAAGTTGTTATTTTCTAAAAGTTGTCATACTAACTGATGCATTTATTTTAAAAAGATGTACGAAGTCATTGACGAACTAGTCCATCCTCAAAACTCATGTTCCATTATGCCATGTTATGGTACCATTCACTATATTCCATTACATTTGTTGGTTGGATTAGCGGGCTCGCTACATCCTCTTGTTCCTCGGCTTCGGCTTATTTTGGATTTGGATGCTTTGTAGTGGATCGCTCGTTGTTCTTCGGGAGATTGCTGGTATGACTTGGCACGACATTTCAACATATGATATGCTTGTGTCTTTGGTGTTTTGGGCCAGTTTTGGTTGTTGGGTTGTTAGTTTGTCTCTATGTTCTGGTCTAGGCCCATTTGGGAAGGGCAGAGTGTCTGAATAGTTGAGACATTTGTTGTTGCCTATCCGATCACGCTTGGTATTTCTCGACCTTCTTTGGTTTTCCTTAGCTTTAACTGTGGTTTGGTCTTTCCTCATTCTGTTTGTCGTCAGTTTGTGTGTCCCCTCGGTTATAGGATTTCCTCGGCAGTGCTGGATTGTCAACTTAATGACAATTCGACAGAGTTTGGATCCTTACATCAATGATCCATGTTTCTACATTTCAGCCTTTATTTGTGGCTTTGGAGGCGATTTCTCCCTCTTTGCTCTCTTTAGTTGTTTCCCAACATTCTCTCATTCTATCCCTCTTCTTAGCAAGGAGGAGATTTCGATCATTAACGATCGACTATCTAGCCTCATTAAGATTTCTAGCCCTTCTAGGTTTGTCTTGTCGTCATCGATCCACTCCGCCTCCTCCTCTTCGTCATATGTTACTTTGTCCACTCTTGAGATGTTGACTTGTCGGGCTTCTGTTCCTTCCTCCCTTCGCATGGGAGACCGAGGTTCGTACCTCTTACTTCCCACACTATTTGTGCTCGCTCTACAGCGACAGTTGAGCAGATTGTTAGATTTACTTGACACACCCTATACTTATCCTAAGTTGCCATTATTTTGGTTTCGCAGTTCTTCTTTTTGTTGTGAGAATTGTGAGCTTCTTATTTTGGAACATTCGAGGCATCGACAATGTTGCTTTTTTGGCGAGACTGAAATGCATCATCAAGAAGCTTTTTTTTTCTGATGGCACTCTTAGAGCATCTTATGGGCTCTAAGGTGCTTACCAACTTTGTTCTTTCTCTTGGCTTTGGGGGAGGTTTAGCTATTATATCCAATAAGATTTGTATTCTTTGGGCTAAAGACTTATCGGTTTGTCCAAACTTTGATTCGTCGCGACTTTTGTTAGTTGTTTGTTATTTTCCATCCTTTTCTTCATCATTCCTTTTCTCGACCATTTACGCGAAGTGCGATTGGATCGAGCGGTTAAGCCTTTGGTTTCGTATTCTTTCTCTTTCTGACTTGGGCTTTGAGGCCTCGGTCAATGGTGGCAATTTTAACATCGTCTCCTGCCAAGTTGAAAAGCATGGTGGGCCACGATAATTGAGATGCGCTTTGGGATTTCAACACTTTTGTCATTGGTTCTGGTTTATTAAAGGTGTCATTTGATTAGTTTGGCTTTTACTAGGTGTAACAACCAAGAAGGGCCCAATCGGATACTTTCTCTCGTTGACTGTATCTTTTCATCTGAAGGTTTATTTAACCTTCCATTCTCATTCTCTATCTCTCATCTAAACCGCACTAATTCAGACCACGCTCCGATGATTCTTCGGTGTTCGCCCCTCACCCTTTCCGGGCTTTTTTCCTTCTGGTTTTAGGCTATGTGGAGGTCCCATCAATTGTTAAGGATTCTTCATCAAGTCCAGCTTTTATCAATCCTTTTGTTGTTTTTTCTTCAAAACTTAAACGTCTCAAGGCTTGCCTGATGGTTTGGAATGTTCAGGTTTTCAAGAACATCTTCGACCGAGTTTGTGCGATAGAGAAGTCTTTTATCTTAGTGGAATCATCTTTTGATGAAAATCCTTCCACATTTAACAAGGAGGTTTGGGCTCTGGCCCAACTTGTCTTTTTGTACAAACTTCGCGTTGAGAATCTTTCCTTTGTTAAAATGCTAGGATCAAGTGGATCGTCGAACTCCAAATTCTTTCATTCGTTTATTAGGAAGAATAATAATATTTTATCCATCCACTAAATCCTTCTCTCGGATCTTTCTTGGCTTCCACTCCCAGGGAAGTTAAGGAGAACATAGTTTTTCATTTTCAATCCTTCCTTGATTCCCCTTTGGTATCTTTTCTTACCCTGTGTTGTTGGATTTCATCCCTAGATTGGTTCTCCCCACAAATTGTAGTGATCATTTCAGCTCGCCCTCTTGTGAGGAGATTCGGCCATATGTGTTCTTATTGAATAAGGATAGTACGAGCTGCCCAGACTGTTTCAAATGGATTTTTTTACTGGAGTGTCTTCCCGATCATTCAGTTGGGCTTTTTTCTGACTATCTAATATTATTTTTGGGGTGGTAAGCTCCCTAAGGGATGAACTTCTACCAATCTGGTTCTTATCCCAAAATGTGAAAATCTGCGCTCCTGCTCGGATTTTCATCCTATCATCTTGTGTAACTTGTCTAATAAGGTCATCTCTCTGGTGCTAACTTCTAGGCTAGCACATTTTCTTGACCGTATCGTTTCCACTTCCCAAGATGGGTTTGTTAAAGGGCGCCTCATCATTGACAATGTATTTATGGCACAAGAACTCATCTCTCATGTTGACAACAAGGTTTGGAGTTCCAACGTGGTTATAAAACTCGACATGACTAAGGCATACCATCGATTATCATGGTTCTTCATCATTATGGTTCTTCGGGCCTTCCGCTTACCTGAACCGGTAATCGATATCGTTTGGAGGCTTATTTTGAACTGCTAGTTTTCTATTTTGATCAATGGTTTGGCCAATGTCTATTTCAATTCTGGAAGGGGACTTTACCAATGAGAGCTTCTTTCTCTGATGTTATTTGTCATTTTCCCTAAGGCTTTCGTTCGGGGTATTCATTCTCTCACTATAGCAGGTCAAATCCATTGTTTTCGGATTCCTAGTGGTTATCACATATTTATCTTTTACGGATGACATCATTATTTTCACTAATGGACATTTTCATTCCATTCGTCGCCACATCTGCTTCATTCACCAGTACGAGAGGTGTTCAGGCAAACTTGTTGATTCGTCGAAAATTTTCTTTATTCCCCACCAAGGCAATGACTTCGAAGAAGATTACATGGATTGGAACCTTATCTAGCCACAAGGTGGCTTCCCTTTCCTTACCTCGGTATTGTGCTTTACTCGAAAGCTCAACTCTATTTTTGATCCTCTAACTGACATAGCTAGGGATAAAATCATTTGGTGCAACGCTTCTCTTCTTTCCTAGGCTGGTAAACTCATTCTTATTAAATTAGTTCTTGATTCTATAGGATCTCATGTCTTCGTGACTATGACTCCAATTGCCTCCTTTTTCCACTCTTATTGGTCATTGGCCTCATTTTTTTGGATAGGAAAAGGACAATGCTAATTGCCATCATTGAGCCTTTGGGGATGTCGTCTGCCATCCCAAGGGAATGTGGTCCAGGACTACGGAATCCTCGAGACATTTATACAGCTTACACTTGTAAACTCTGAGTTCGGCTCTGTTCAAACGATTCTCTTTGGAATGTGTCTCTTCATGCTAATTACCATCATATTTTTCCCATGGATTTTTCGGGTACTCCATCTTATGCTAGTGAGACGTGGAAACTTTATGTAATCTGTGAAGTCCTTTATCGACTCTCACGTTGGTAGTGCTGGTTGGAATGGTGTTTCTTTCTCCTTAGGGGTGTCCTGGAATTCTATCGGACCTCGATTCCTCGAATTCCAACCTTCTTTTTCATTTTGGACTCAAGCTGTCCACCTAAGGATTCTATCCTTATACAGAAAACCCTCCTTGATAGGTAACCACTCGATGAAAATCTTAGGTGGATCGATATCTCTATTGTTTCTCATTGTAGGTGCTGTAGAGCAGGAGATATGGAATCTACTGCACATTTGTTCTTTAATAGCTCTTGTGCTCATGTTGTCTGGTCTTTCTTCTTGTATTTGGTAGGTCTCCGTGGTTAGTCGTTTATCTTCTCGGAATGCTTCGCATTTGGTAGGAAGTATTACTAGGAAGTCTCTCCGGTTTGTCCTCCGTCGTCTTCTTCCTTGCCTGATTTGTTGGCATCTTCGGTGCTCTCAGAATAAGACAACTTTTGATGAGGTCCCTATGAACTCGTCTTCCATCGTCTGTAAAGTTAAGGATGATGTTTTCCTTACTTTTCAAGGAAGGCCTTTTTTATGTATCGTTCGCTCTCGATCGCTGGGCTTAGCCCATTCTTTCAACATTGCCACGGGTACTCTTCCCCGTGCTAGTGTTGGGTGATTCGTTTGATCGGTTATCTGTGGTTCTAATCTGAGTTTTTGTTCTATCATATCCTACCTCCCTCCCTTCACGCTAATGAGGCTTTGTGTTTTACTATGTTTCAGGCTATGGACTAGGTTGATCTGAGCAGAGGTTTGGTCTTGCTTGGTTGACTTTCTCAAGTTTAGTGGAGTAGGAGCTTGCTAGGACGATTTGGAGGATCGTTTTTCTTTTGCTTTGCATATGGATGGTGTTCCGTTTGTACAGGTGCTTGCCAGTCTATTGGTTCTGCTTGGAGCTTGATGTTGGGTTTTTTCTGTTTCAGTCGGTAGCTTTGTCTTTGCGACATTAGGATTGTTAATTAAGTTACTCTGATTGTTTTGTGATGGTTGACATCTTTTATTAGGGCTTAGTGGCTTTTTTGTTCAGCTCTGTTTTTGTATGCCACTGGTGAATAGCTCACTTCTCCCTTTTGGTTTTTGTACATATATATACACTTCTGTTAAATATAATAATAGCAATTAATTAACAGTGAATGGCGGAGACTGAATGGGGAAAGGAGGTACAAGAATTTTGCTGACTGAAAAATCGACCAGTAGACAAACATATTTCTGTATGAAACTAAAGGCTTGGTATTATCTCTTTGGCTTTCAAACAAAAATCATGGAAGATCATAAATGAAATCCTTTACCTAAATAACATGTTCCCATATCCTCAAAGTGCTATAGACCTATGTTTCATCAATATACCTAACTAATTTAATTAATTAACAATTCAGGTTGCATGAGAGGGATGACATATACATTGGAAATAGTGGATGATTATATATAGTTTTTTAAATTTGAATTTCGTATACGCATAAAATAGTCGCTGCTCCAACCAGCACAAACGATACATGAAGCAGTCAGGTCAGATATACTCACTCAAGCCGATAAAGCAACTTAAAACAATTCGGACTATAAAACCCAATATGAAATAATGCTATATATAATTTATATCAATACTATCTGTAATGACATTATTCTAAAATACAAATCAATGTTATCATTTTGATTATCACTATACAAATCTATTTAGTATCAATTTGTCTCAATTCATCAAAAAAATCCATTTCATGCCAAATTCTTATATAGTGTTAATGAGAATTGTGAATCAAAAAACTTATGCTCTAAGAAAATGGCGTGCACATCTACTCTTTTTTTCTTCCTCTTCTTATTTTGCTTAGTCTTTTTCATCATCTCAATAACAATTCTCTGGTTTTTATCGATCTTATGCCGATACAGTTAGGGTTTCAAATTTTTGCCCTAGTTGGAATTGAAAGCAGATTAGTTCCAAGAACTTAAGGCGTACTTGAAGTGAGTGACATTGTTATCCTTGTGGAGGAATCAATCACTTGGTAGAGGATTGTAGGCAACCTAAATGATGTTTTCATTGTGATCGAACTGGACATTTGAGAATTGACTGTTAGGAATTTTCTAAAGGAAAATCTAAGATGGAGTTATTGCACTTCAACTGTATGCAAATATGTTGCAACTTATTATCTTTGGTGCGCCTCTTTGAACATATGGTTTCTTATTAGAAAAAAGGAAGGGGCCTATATACTGTTGACGATGGGTTGGCATATCGAAGGCATGGTAGGTGGTATATTTTGGGATTGTTTAACTCAAAGATCGGTTGTCTTTCCTCCTTTGGCAATGACTTTGAACAAGAAAGAACATGCGTTCTTTTTCTACATGGATTTTTTGAGATTGAAAAGAATTCTCACTAATTCAAATAAAGAGTTTAAGATAAAGGGCTTAAAGCTGCTTCAAGGTATGATGAAGCAAGAAATCTTCTTGTGTACTCAAAGAAAATGGCGACAAATCTGGTTCTTTATCGACTCCCCCTCCATCTCGTCTAAACCACTCCTTCTCTCCGTCTTTCTTCACCAATCATCCCTGCCTCATCGATGGTCAGGGTCCCAATCTGACAAATCTGCAACTAGATCTAATCGCCGTTACAAGCAAAACCTCCCCAAACTTGATGACGATTTGGCTTCTGACTCTGAATCGTCGATGTCTTCGCTACCATCTGATCTTGCTTCTATGGAAGCACTGGAAACACTTTTGCGTGAAATACCCAAAGCTCCCTAATTATCAATTGAGCCTCCAATGAATCCTAGCCCAATTGGTATCTCACTGATGATCATTGTTGTTGACAAGTCTTAGATAACTTCTCAAGGTATGTCACTTTGTCAAATGGTATTGGGGGAACATTCTGATACTAGTGTAGCAGCGGATGAAAATGGGGCCGTTGTGAATGTTGAGAGCATTAATGCTCCAGTTGTTAGTGTATCCACTGAGGACGTCAAGTGTAATACTGATAACTCGCATGAGGACGCTAAGTGCAACGAAATGCCATCAGCAACTGCAAATAAGAATAGTGATAAAGCTACTCAGAAATTCCCACTGGATGTTCAACAGAATGCCAAACCCGATAAGACTCCAAGGAAATCCCCCTTTAAATAATTACCTAACATTGCTGGTAGTTACGAACCGACACCAATTCACCATCCCTGATCCAGACTCTGGTCCAGGTCTTCCAATTGAAATTCTCAATGATGCAATTTTTTTTGGAAAGATCAAATCGTTGGTTTCTTTTTAGACTCTAAAATTCCAAATTTTGATATGCTAGAGGCGTGTCATGGAGTATGGCGGCACCATGGATAGCTAAGAATCACTAATGTCAATGGAATGTATTATTTGAAATTCTCATACACTATAGAAATGTAAAGAGTCTTGGAGGCAGCTTCGCAATTATTAGAGGTAAATCGTTCATAGTCACTCCTTAGTATGCTTCTATGGATAGAGCCATAGACCAGGTTCTCTCTATTCCAGTGTGGCCTCAGTTTAACAATGTACCTTCAGCTCTACAACCTCTAATTGGGCTCAATTGGCTTGCATGCCTTATAGGCAAACTCAAATGTTTTGATTCCAACACGGTAGCTCGGAGAAATCTTGTATTTGCGAGAGAATTGATTGAAGTTACTCCAGATAAGCTTCTTCCAACCTAATTAAAGGTATGCATTGAAGATCACTTTTATTTTGTTGATGTTACATACAAATGGACCCTAGAAATATGCAACCTTTGCAAATCTTCTGCTCATGTTAAAGAGAAATGTACTACATCGAGTGAAAATATTCAGACTGTCAAAGTGCCTCTTCCACGTGCACCTCCTATAATATGGGTACCCATAACCAAGCCTGTTGTTATCCCACCTACTAGCGTTGGTGGTGATAAGACCTCTGATAAGGTACCGACTTCAGGACAAAGCTTTGATTGGAATAAACCAAAAAGGATTCTGACACATAGTAACATAGGTATGAGCCAAAAGTTGAGTGAGGGAACACTTTACATCCATGTAGACAAGATAGATTTAGCAAGGAAGTTGATGTACCATGTGGAAAGTGAAGGGCTTATATTAGCAATAGATGGTGATGATGATAAAAACAATGAGAAAATTCTCCTTGACGCTGATTTGGACAAACGACTTTGATATTTTGAGAGCTCTCCATTTTACGTGTCTGATCTGGCTAACCACTTTGCTGAGGCGTTGTAGGAAGTTACACCAGGTGATGCTGTTGGAGGCTAGTTTCTCTGACAGCGCATAATAGACAAAGAAAATCTGCTTAGCTCCTGTTTTCTTTTATATGTATGTGGTGGACGGTTCACGTTAAAAACCATTAGCTAATTGTTTACCCTAGTCACCTGAACTGCATGTATTTTATTATTGGTAATAATAAAAGGTGTTTGCGGTCACCTTAAAAACCGGTTGGCTTTGCCCAAAAAAAATGATATGATGAAGCATTTCGATGTAATAGATTCCTCTGTGAATTATAAGCCACTGTTGGTTAGAAATTATCAACAAAGAAATAAGTCAAATAGTTATTTTGCAACGCAGCATGCTGGTTCAGTTTTGATGAATGGTACAGAAATTATTAATGTGGCTTATTTTGAATTTGACAATTTGGCTTTTACTGGGTTGGTATTTGATAAAAGGCAGTTCGATAGCGTGTTGTTTGACCCTTATGTGCAGTGGTCTGTGGGATATGAACATAACTAGGCTGACAGCTATCCTTGCTCAGAGTTAAGGAAAGATGGGAGGTTGGTGGAGTCTTTGTTGAAGACGGACAAAGATAAATTGATATGCTATGTCGTGGATAGTGATACACCTATTTTAAGAAAGATGGGCTTTTCATATGGTAATGATTTAGATGCTGCGAATAGAGATAGAGGGACACTCTTGACTCGCTGGGTACCAGCTGATGACATTTGCTTGTATAATAAGTTTGAGATGCTGAGTTACTTTGGGGGATGTGAAATATGTAATTTGGTTATGGTGAAGAAAGTTCTCAATGATGTATGTTTGCATATATTTCCAGAAAGTGATATTGGGAAGAGTACTGAGAATAATATATTGACCAAAGGAAGGGAGGGGATGTTCGTGCGTAATACTGGGAAGTTGGTGATATTAAAGATAAGTGTTTGGATGAGTGGGAAAGTAAGAATACTTTATCAATTAATGAAGTTATGGTGTGTAAGGATAATACTATATTGGGTAAGAGAAAAGAAGGTTTGTGTTTGTATGAGACTGAGAATGGAGGGCCTGATGGAGATATGGGGTTCGAATGTTTTGTTAAATTGATTAGTACTGGAGTTTGTTCTTTGCCAGTTAGTAAAGTAGCGGTGAGTGATTTATTAAATGAGTGTGATAAGGTTGATGGGGACGCTAGAGATATGTTGGATAAACAGAGTGCTTATGTTTGGGCCAAAGTTATCAGTACTGATTGTATTGCCAGTGCTGATGTTAGTAAGTCGAGTGTTTTGGTTAGTAATAATAGAGATGGTTATACTGATGTGGAGTTATATATGCGAAGTATTGATTTATTGGATTTGTCATTGGAAAGTACTAGTGTAAGGGGTTTAGGCAGTTATGAAATTTGGGTGTATAATGTTACTTGTACTTTATTGTAAGGGAGGATGGATCTTATGCCATATCATTGTTTCCAAGACCTTTTTATTTTTTATTTCAGATGATTAGTGTGATGGAGGAGATAGATGTAGATACATTGGGTGGGGTCAGTGTAGCAGATGAGATTGCTTCGGTAGATAATAGTTTAGAGCTTTCTCCTATCAGAGATGTGGCCTCTTCATCATCTAGAAGAGGTAGATGTAAGAAGGTGACCCATATTAGTGGACTTGTTCGACCTAGTGCTAAAATTAGATCCATGGCCTCTTCATCATATGGTAGGTACCCTGATTCGAATGCTAGTAGTAGCCATTCGAATGTGTGCTCAAGTATGATTTTTTGTTTATGACAGTAGCTATACTCCGTTTGCTTTGTGTAGTTTATCCACTAGTTAGTTATGTCAGTTAGCTGATAATACAACATTTTATTTTATTAATATTGAGTTAGATGCTTAGTTTATTAGGAGTAGAGGATTAGAGATGGTTAGTTCTCTTAGATGTTGAGATTAGTTAGTTGGAATATTCGTGGTCTAAATGACCTAAAAAATGTGATAAAGTTAGAGAATTTTTTAAGGATTACCATATTGAACTAGTGTTATTGCAAGAGACAAAAATTGACAAGTCTAATTAAAGATTTTATAAGAGATTGGGAGGTTTACATTTTCATAAGTTGGGTTGTTTACCTGCAATCGGTAGCTCAGGGGTTTGTTGATTGGTTGGCAGGAGAACCATTTTAGGCTTCTCCAGACTATACCTACGAAGCATTCCTGAAACACCCCACCACCGTTAAGGTCACTCACAAAGGGAATGCCTTAACTTTGGTGGAGGGTTATAGGTACAAGACATAGAAAAATTTACAAGACAGATAAATTTAAGCAGCGAAATTCAAATATTTATTGCATACGTAGTTCAATACAAAAGCATTACATCAAATTGTCTCAAAATAACTTCCAAAACATTACACCATAATTTATGTCTTAATTATTTAATAAAGAAGCATAAACCCTTAATAAAACTGCATAAATCCCCAAGTGTAGTGTCCAAAAGCCATAGCCAAGGTGAGAGAGTCCCAATCATACATCTACTTTCTTGAAGCTTGCAAAGAGTCTGACTAAGCTGGAGTATTCCCTCCCTGTGGACCTGGGGGGGGGGGGAAGAAACGGAAGAAAAGAAGACGAGAGAAAACGGGTCAGACAATAAGTCTGGTAAGTTCAGTGATTACTAGTATTTAAACAAGGAAAGGGATCATGACAGTAATAACAGAACATAGGACAATACCCTAATATAAGACAAGATAAGTTGAACATGTGATCGCACCCATTACTATAATCTCTGCACCTACTTAACCATTGGTTCAACCAGCCCCACGTGTTCATAACAAACGATCCCCTTAATGATTGGCTCCTACTCGCATGCATTCATATCCTATGTCATTCGGCCCCGCTTGACTGTAGGTACCTGTGCTGGTCCCACCATGGGGTGTATCAGTCCCTCTTGTGGAAACACGACATGATTCAAGATGAACAATGTATACTACTAATGCCCAGTGCCTGTTTTTCTACTCCGGAGTACGTGCACGCACATACTCCATCGGAACCTACACTGGCGCACCAACCGCCGATGTTTTGACCACTTATAATCAGCCCAGTAATCGTGCCCCACCCTGCTTAGTTTCAGGGTACCATGATACATCTATGTGGTTTATTGCTGAAATGGGTCCTCGTTACTAGGGTTTTCTAATCAACATGTTTATTTGGTTAAGTGTCCAAGTTTACCTAACCCTACCCATCTGTTTAGTTAACATGTTGAATCGGTTAAGTGTTTCCCTAATTGACTTAACCCTACCAATCCTGACTTAGCTTTAATTTATACATTAAAGCACCAACCACTCATATTAGACAGGCCTTGTTGTGGTCACTGGATATGCCGGTCGGTTCCGGGCAGATTTACACCACAACTTAGTTTAACCTCGGGTTCTTTTTGGGCTTGATGCACTAACCACCCATATTAGACAGGTCTTGTTGTGGTCACTGCATATGCCGGTCAGTTCCGGGCAGATTTACACCACAACTCAGTCTAACCTCGGGTTAGGCATATTCGTCTTTTCTAAATTCACATATTTTCTATATATGTCTAATTTCTTTATGTAAATTAATTTTAATTTAATCATTCCATAATTATCCTTTTATTATGATCACAATAAATGGTATATCAAATACAAATCTATGCTATGAAATTTTCATATTTTCCCATCATTACCCCCTTAGAACGTACGCATGAATCACATAAAATGTTGGGCTAGTAAATTAGCCCAAACCCATAAACAAAAAGGGGTAATAAACAAGGGACATGAAACAAACATAAAATAGCATACATTTAACTTATCATGTGTAACTTGGCATAGAAGTATCATTAACTTAATTAAACGGGTAAAGGTGAACCTGTGACTAAGTTGGGTTTAATTGTCATGTGAACTTGATAAAGGTCTAGCATGGAGGTTTAACATATATACACAATTTTAAACCATAACCTAGCATATTAACCTATGTATACCAAAACATAAGAAAGCTACTATAAACATATTTAAATCACAACTTAGCATGATGACTTATGTGTGTTAAACATAAAAGGGCTATTATAAACATTCTTAAATCACAACTTAGCATGATAACTTATGTGTGTTAAACATAAGAGAGCTACAAATCCAATCTTGCAACATAAATAGATTCATCTTAACATGGTTCTAAATATACATGAATGCTGATCTAACATGTAAGTATGTGCTTTAGATCATAAATTTGCAAGTAACCACCAAATTATAACATGACATGTTTCACCATTCAATTGGCATAATAGACCCATTACCCAATCATAATAGATTCCAATAACATTCAATATGGTATGTTTATCATCACAAACATATAGACATGATCAATCGCAACGGTAATTTAAGATAAATAAGGATCAAACTTTATTTATCTTATACATAAGCATTATTCTATATTCGAATTACATCATGTCATGGTTCATTTGAAAGAACGTTTAAATCTGCGTAATAACCAACTTACAAACTAAAAAGGAATTCTTGATTTCTGAAATATGAATTCTGAAATTGGTAAGCTCGCCTTTGATGTAGATCGTTCAATTTGATTATTTTAATTTGATTTTGATTCAGGTTTTTATCTTGTCTTTGAATTGGTGACGGCTACTCCAAGTTCTCTATTGACGGCATGATAGTTCCAGGATTATTTTTGTGTGATTTTTAGGTTTGAGCATTAGATTATTTATATAGAATTTCAATTTAATTTGAGTTGTCGGATGATGCTAGGGTTAACCATAACCATTCAGTCAGGATATGTGACACCTCAACCCTAATGACTCAGCAAGGAGTCAGAAAGGACTCAGCAATGACTCACAGTATGGATCAGATCACACCAGAAAGCTATGCAGGCTCTCTGCTTGGCCTGGGCGCACTTGGCAGGTGCGCTAGTGCCACATTTGTACCAGCGCACTTCCCAAGTGCGGCAGTGCATTTTGTTTTTTTCTTTCTTCTGGTTTTTTTACTTTAACTTCGTTTTTCCATATCTCCTTCATACGGTGTTCGTTTTACGCAAACTCAGACTCTATCTCAAGCAGAATTCCGAGACGAACGCAATGGCGTAACCCATATCCCTTAATTCTCACTTTTGAAATTAAATACTCTTTGATTCATTACTATAACGTTAACAGAAAATACGGGGTGTTACATTCTTCCCTCCTTTTAGAATTTCATCCCCGAAATCTTCATGTCGAGAAGAACTTATATCCTACCATCCAATCACCCATCTACTCAACCATCAAACACAGGCGTCCATTGTCCTTAAAAGATTTCTAATTCTTCATGATCATATGCATAGTGTGTGTACATGTCCTTATCTAATGCAAAATCAGGCGGTCTACTGATTCAGTTGACCTTCTTAATGTGGATTATGTCAGTGCCATGAGTCCATTATGAATGCAATTTTTTTTCCTACTCAAAATTTCCTACATGAGTGCACAATCATTCATACAAATGCAACGTCCATATGATAACACATCTAGTTTCAATCCATATACAAGTACATATATGCATATGCAATATGGAAGTGACTATGCCGATCTAATACTTAATGTGTGTGTATATGCATCCACGAGCAACCACTTGCAACCATCAACCATAACATGTTTTAATTACATGTTTTCATCCAAATGGGTTTCTACCTAAGGATAAAGGATAGGATCGAGGAGATATACCCAAAAAGATAGATACGAGCATAAACTTAAGGAAAAAGAGATCAAGGATGTACCCTCAAAAAGAAAAGGGCAGGCTGCGTGTATTCTGTCCTCAGTTTCCCAAGTTGCGTCTTCCTTGATGTCGCTCCATTGAACTTTGACGAGCTTAACTTCACGGTTGCGTAGCTTTTTGACTTTTGTTCCCAAGATACGGGTTGGAACTCTTCTCACAGTTGCACTTCCGCTAGCATGCTTGGTTCTACCACTTCTACCGACTCGTGTAAGCACTTCCGCAGGTGAGAGACATGAAAGACATTATGAACCCCAGCCAATCTTTCGGGCAGCTGTACCCTATAAGCCATTTTCCCAATCTTCTCGATGATAGGAAATGGCCCTACAAATCTTGGTGCTAACTTTCCTGCGGATCCAAAGCGAACGACGTTCCTCAAAGGAGATACTTTAAGGAACACCTTGCCTCCAACTTCAAACTCAAGGTCAGTTCTTCTTTTGTCTGCGTAGGACTTCTGTCTATCGTGGGCTGTCTTCATTCTTTCTCGTGTCAAGTCTACTTTCTCTGAAGTTTCCCTAATCATGTCTAGTCCAAGTGTGAGCTTGTCTATAGCCTAGTACCAGCAAGTTGGTGACCTGCACGGTCTTCCATATAAAGCTTCGAAAGGCGCCATGCCTATGGTGGCTTAGTTGCTAGTGTTGTAAGCGAATTCTACCAAAGGTAGATGATCCTCCCATGTACCTCCGAAGTCAATAATGCATAATCTCAAGAGGTCTTCTAATACTCTATTGACTCTTTCCGTTTCGCCATCGGTTTGAGAGTGATAGGCCGTGCTTAAGCATAACTATGTGCCTACAGCCTCTTGTAAACTCTTCAAAAACTCGCTCGTGAAGATAGGGTCTCGATCACTCACTATGCTGGAGGGTATCCCATGGAGTCGAACTATCTCTTTAAGATATATGGATGCTAGAGATGAGGCAGTCCTTCTACTCTTGATGGGTATAAAGTGGGCGCTTTTTGTGAGCCTGTCCACTATTACCCAAATGTTGGTATTGCCCCTTCTTGACCTAGGCAACCCATCTATAAAGTCCATCGAGATGCTATCCCATTTCCACTGTGGGACCTCTAGAGGATGGAGCAAACCACCATGCTACTTCTGCTCCGCCTTGACTTGTTGGCATACTAAACACTTAGAAACAAATTCAACTATGTCTTGCTTCATGCCATTCCAAAAGAAAACTCTTTTGATGTCTTTATACATTTTGTCTCCGCCTGGGTGTATGGTCAGTTTGGAATTGTGTGCCTCTTCTAAAACCGCCTTTACCAAGCCCCTTACTTGTGGGACACATAGTCTTCCATCTCGTCACAACCATCCCTTGGCATCAATGGAGTATCTATTGAGGTGACTAGAAGTCTCATCCATAATTAACTTGTCCACCACATCGGCTAGCTGAGGGTCTCCACGTTGCGCGGTCCCTATTGAGTCCAAAAGCGTAGGCCGCACTTCCAATGTTGCTAATAGGCCAGGTACAAATTCAGAGGAGGGCCTAAAGTCAAAGTTGGCTATGTACTCCAAGCTTTGCCTTTCTACAAAGAGAGGGATTAAGATCAGTTTCTTTCTACTCAAGGCGTCTTCTACTGCATTGCCCTTGCCAGGAGTGTAGGAAATCTAAAAATCGTACGAGGCAAGAAACTCCATCCATCTTTGCTGCCTCAAGTTGAGATCTTTCTGCGAGAAAAGGTATTTCAACGATTTATGGTCAGTATACAATTCAAATTTCTCACCTAGGAGATGATGGCACTAAGACTTAAGCGCAAAAACAATGGCTGCCAACTCTAGGTCGTGGGTTGGGTAGTTTTTCTCATGTACTTTCAACTGCCTTCCACCATAAGCCACTACCTTCCCTTCTTGCATCAGATCAGCGCCTAGTCCCATTCCGCATGCATCTATGTATACTGTAAACATCTTGCTTCCATCAGGCAATGTCAGAACTGGGGCTGTTATTAGAGCCCTTTTCAAACGTTGGAAAGCAATATCGCAATCCAAATCCCAATTGAAAGCTAGGTTCTTCTTTGTCAACCTTGTAAGTGGATCTAAGATTTTTGCAAAATCTTTGATGAACTTTCGATAAAAGTCTGCTAGCCCGAGAAAGCTTTGGACTTCGGTTGCGTTTCGAGGAACCTTCCAATCTTGCACAGCAACCACTTTCGTGGGGTCTACAGCTATCCCCTCTTTGGACACCACGTGTCCAAGGAACCTAACCTCTTCTCTCCAAAAATAGCATTTGGAGAATTTAGCTTTCAACTGATGTGCACGGAGAGTATCCATGACTTCCTTTAGATGTTGAGCATGCTCTTCCTCATTCTTTGAGAAGATCAAAATATCATCTATGAAGACCACCACAAACTTATTGAGGAACTCTAGGAACACCCTGCTCATTAAATCAACAAAGTAAGTGGGTCAGTTTGTCAAGCCGAAAGGCATGAGAAGCCACTCGAAGAAACCATCTGGAGTTCTGAATGCGGTCTTATCAATGCAGTCTTCAACCACTCTTAGCTGATGAAACCCGATAGCTAGATCTAATTGGGAGAAAACCGATGCACCTACAAGCTGATCGAACAAATCATCTATTCTCGAGAATGGGTGCCTATTCTTCTTGGTCAGCTTGTTTAGCTCCCTATAATCAACGCACAAGCAAAGCGAACCGTCTGCTTTAGTTGCGAACACTACCGGAGCACCCCATTCAGAGATACTCCGCCTTATAAACCCCTTCTCAAGAAATTCTTTAACTTGCTTGCTGAGTTCTTTCCTCTCCCTTGGAGCCATGTGTCTAACGGGTAAAGCAACGGGTTTTGCGTTGTCAACGAGGTATATGCGGAAGTCTATCTCCCGCTTCGGAGGTAAGCCCTTTACCTCTTCAAACACATCCGAGTATTCATGGACTACCCTTACAGACTGCAAGTTCTCAACAGACGCATCAAGAGATTATAGATAACTAAGCATGATGGAGTTCATGGGATTACAAGAAATTTCGAGAGTGTTACCGAGGCGAGTCATGAGTCTAACCACTCTCTTTTAACAATCGAGGATGGCACCATTACTGGATAGCCAGTCCATGCCTAGAATCAACCCATAGCCCGTGAAGCCCAAAACAAAGGCATTACATCTAAACCCAATGCTTAGTATAGATATTTCCAAATCCAAACAAACCATTGACAAATAAGCTGAGCCCCTAATTGGATTTGAAACAACTAAGGGATCATCTACTATACTGGTGTCTAGGTGCAGAGATTCCACTAAAGCAGTAGATATAAAAGAGTGCGATGTTCCAGAATCAAATATTGTACGAACAGGATGATCAAAAAGATAGACTAAACTTTCGACAGAAATATTTCTACCTCGTTCTTGCGGAGGTGCCTTGAGAGTGTGAACTTGTCCTCCAGAAGAAGGTCCAGCTCCCTGCCCTTGCTTCCTTGAGCAGGCCCTAGCCATGTGTCATGTCTCACCACAGTGGAAACAGCTACCCATCTTCCTTTTCTTCTTCTTGCAGTCTTTGATCAGATGTCCAGGAATGCCACAGAAATTACACTTTCTCTTGTCATGGGGTTTGTTGTTCTTCCCGCCTTCTTTGAATCAGCCTTCTTGTTCTGGGACCCCTCCCCCTTCTTATCTTGAGGCAATTCCTCTTTTGCCTCTTTCTTTCCCTTGTCTTCCTCATGTAAGAGTGTCATGTCCACTAACCTCTTGTAAGTAGCCACCATAGGTACATGGGTCATGGCCAAGCTGTGAAGTGGCTCATTCAATCCCTTGGCAAAACAGAGAGCCTTCTTATGAGGAGTATTCACTAAATCCAGTCTGAATCGGGCTAGCTGATTGAATTGGTTGACGTACTCCTTAACTGTCATACTTCCTTGCTTAAGAGATAAGAACTTTTCCAGCTGTAAACTTCGTTTAGCTTGTGAGAGGAATTTCATCTCAAACCTTATTCTAAAATCCATCCATGTTTCAACCGGTCTTTCAGCGTTAGTGACTTCCCACCAATAGGAAGCTTCGTCTTTGAGCAACCATACAGCCAACTGTATCTTCTGCCTATCGTCCACCTCGAAGATAACGAACAGATTCTCAGTTTCTTTGAGCCAGTTCCTTGCTTCTACGAATGATTCAGTTCCCTTGAAATCCTTTCCACAAATGGCCCTAAAGTCTCTACAAATCTTTGAGAAAGCATTTGTACGAGGAGGAGGAGGAACCGCTGCAGCTGGAGGAGGAGGTTTATCTGCTGGGCCTGCGTCGTTGGCCGTAGCCTCTAAGTACCTCCTGAACCAGCTAGGTATCGGTACACCCTCTGGAAGGTTAATATTCCCAGACATGTTGAAACGAAAAAGAAAAGATTCAAAATGGAGGATAGAAAGATAATGCATATGGCTTTGGGGATTATGCCTTTTCAAATTTAAAACAACACTTTTCTTGTAAAATGCTTCTTTATATTTCTTTTTGAAAATAGTTTTCAAAAACTCTTATCTGATCTGGTAAACCTTTGCTGTGATACCAAGTGAAACACCCTACCTCCGTTAAGGTCACTCACAAAGGGATAGCCTTAACTTTGGTGGAGGGTTATAGGTACAAGACACAGAAAAATTTACAAGACACAAAAAATTTACAAGACAGATAAATATAAGCAGCGAAATTCAAATATTTATTGCATATGTAGTTCAATAAAAAAGCATTACATCAAATTGTCTCAAAATAACTTCCAAAATATTACACCATAATTTCTGTCTTGATTATTTAATAAAGAAGCATAAACCCTTAATAAAACTGCATAAATCCCCAAGTGTAGTGTCCAAAAGCCATAGCCAAGGTGAGAGAGTCCCAATCATACATCTACTTTCTTGAAGCTTGCAAAGAGTCTGACTATCTGGAGTATCCCCTCCCTATGGACCTGGGGGGAAGAAATGGAAGAAAAGAAGAGAGAAAACGGGTCAGACAATAAGTCTGGTAAGTTTAGTGATTACTAGTATTTAAACAAGGAAAGGGATCATGACAGTAATAAAAGAACATAGGATAATACCCTAATATAAGACAAGATAAGTTGAACATGTGATCGCACCCATTACTATAATCTCTGCACCTACTTAACCATTGGTTCAACCAGCTCCACGTGTTCATAACAAACGATCCCCTTAATGATCGGCTCCTACTCGCATGCATTCATATCCTGTGTCATTTGTCCCCCCTTGACTGTAGATACCTATGCTGGTCCATCCATGGGGTGTATCAGTCCCTCTGGTGGCAACCCGACACGATTCAAGATGCATAGTGTATACTACTGATGTGCAGTGCCTTCTTTTTCCACTCCGGAGTACATGCACACCCATACTCCGTCGGAACCTACACTGGCGCACCAACCGCCGACGTTTTGACCGCTTATAATCAGCCCAGTAATCATACCCCACCCTGCCTAGTTTCAGGGTACCATGATACATCTATGTGGGTTACTGCTGAAATGGGTCCCCATTACTATGGCTTTCTAATCAACATGTTTATTTGGTTAAGTGTCCAAGTTTACCTAACCCCACCCATCTGCTTACATGTTGAATCGGTTAAGTGTTTCCCTAATTGACTTAACCTTACCAATCATGACTTAGTTTTAATTCATTCATTAAAGCACCAATAACTCACATTAGACAGGTCTTGTTGTGGTCACTGGATATGCCGGTCGGTTCCAGGCAGATTTACACCACAACTCAGTCTAACCTCAGGTTATTTTTGGGCTTGATGCACTAACCACCAACATTAGGCAGGTCTTGTTGTGGTCACTGCATATGCCGGTCGGTTTCGGGCAGATTTACACCACAACTCAGTCTAACCTCGGGTTAGGCATATTCGTCTTTTCTAAATTCACATATTTTCTATATATGTCTAGTTTCTTTATATAAATTAATTTTAGTTTAATCATGCCATAATTATCCTTTGATTATGCTCACAATAAATGGTATATCAAATATACCATTTTATGAACAAATCTATGCCATGAAAATTTCATATTTTCCCATCGCTACCTCGGTGGAACGTACGCATGAATCACATAAAATGTTGGGCTAGTAAATTAGCCCAAACCCATAAACAAAAAGGGGTAATAAACAAGGGACATGAAACAAAAATAAAATAGCATACACTTAACTTATCATGTGTAACTTGGCATAGAAGTATCATTAACTTAATTAAACGGGTAAAGGTGAACTTATGACTAAGTTGGGTCTAATTGTAATGTGAACTTGATTAAGGTCTAGCATGAAGGTTTAACATAGAAACACAATTTTAAACCACAACCTAGCATATTAACTTATGTATACCAAAACATAAGAAAACTACTATAAACATATTTAAATCACAACTTAACATGATGACTTATGTGTGTTAAACATAAGAGGGCTATTATAAACATTCTTAAATCACAACTTAGCATGATAACTTATGTGTGTTAAACATAAGAGAGCTACAAATCCAATCTTGCAACATAAATAGATTCATCTTAATATGGTTCTAAATATACATGAATGTTGATCTAACATGTAAGCATGTGCTTTAGACCATAAATTTGCAAGTAACCACCAAATTATAAAATGACATGTTTCACCATTCAGTTGGCATAACAGACCCATTACCCAATCATAATAGATTCCAATAACATTCAATATGGTATGTTCATCATCACAAACATATAGACATGATCAATCACAACGGTAATTTAAGATAAATAAGGATCAAACTTTATTTATCTTATACATAAGCATTATTCTATATTCGAATTACAACATGTCATGGTTCATTTGAAAGAACGTTTAAATCTGCGTAATAACCAACTTACAAACTAAAAAGGAATTATTTATTTCTGAATTCTTAATTCTGAAATTGGTAAGCTCGCCTTTGATGTAGATCATTGAATTTGATTTTGATTCAGGTTTTTATCTTGTCTTTGAATTGGTGACGACTACTCCAAGTTCTCTATTGACGACATGATAGTTCCAGGATTATTTTTGTGTGATTTTTAGTTTTGAGCATTGGGTTGTTTATATAGAATTTCAATTTAATTTGAGTCATCGGATGATCCTAGGGTTAACCATAACCATTCAGTCAGGATAGGGTGAAACCTCAGCCCTAATGACTCAGCAAGGAGTCAGAAAGGACTCAGCAATGACTCATAGTATGGATCTGATCACACCAGAAAGCTGTTTAGGCTCTCTGCTAGGCCTGGCCGCACTTGGTAGGTGTGCCAGTGCCACTTTTGTACTGGCGCACTTCCCAAGTGCGTCAGTGCATTTTTTTCTTTCTTCTGGTTTTCAGCTTTAACTTCGTTCGTCCATATCTCCTTCATACGGTGTCCGTTTTATGCAAACTCGGACTTTATCTCAAGCAGAATTCCGAGATGAATACAATGGCGTAATCCAAATCCCTTAATTCTCACATTTGAAATTAAATTTTCTTTGATTCGTTACTATAACGTTAACGAAAATACGGGGTGTTACAATTCCCTTCGTATTATATTATCTTCCCAAGTTAATAATACTGTTTTATGTATATCTAATATATATGGTCCTCATACTAAAATTGAGAGGAGAATTTTGTGGGATGAATGTGAATTTAGAGAACTAGCATCAGGTCCATGGATAGTGGGTGGGGATTTTAATGTTACTAGGTTTTTGGGGGAGAGATCACCTCGAGAAGGTGAGTTTTCTAATATGGAAAAATTTAACGATTTTGTTTTGACTAATAGTTTGACGGATATACATTTAAATAATAGATCATTTACATGGTCTAATGTTAGGGATTTTCCATCGTTTGCTCTTTTAGATAGATTTTTCATTAGTAATGAGATTGAGGATAAATATTCTTTTTGTAAAGTAAAAGGTTTTCCTTTCTTATATTTGGATCATTTTCTGATTATTCTTTCATATGAGTGTAATTTCAATAATTTTAAATTTGAGAAAATGTGGTTATTAAATGTTAGTTATTCTAATTTGGTTGTTGTTAAATGTAATTCTTTATTTTATATTAATAATATGAATGAAGGAAATTCGGCTAAGATTTTTGTTTTGAACTAGGAAAACTTAGATATTTCTTAAACGATGGAATAAGTATATATTTGGTAGTGTTAGAATTAGGGAAGATAAGATTATGTGTGAGATGTTTGATTTAGATAAAGTTAGTGAGAATAGGTTGCTTAGTCCTAATGAGCGAGATAAACTTTGTTGACTTAAAAATGATCTTAAGTTAATTCTTGAGAAAGAAAAAGCCATGTGGAAGTAAAGGGCTTGTATTTAATGGATAAAAGAGGTTGATAATAATACTGAGTTTTTTCGTAATGTGGCTAATGAAAGAAGTCATAACAATTATATTCATTCTATTTTTTTGGGTGACATAGAATTGTTTATCCAATAAGACTTAAATGATGCTTTTACTATATATTATAGACATAATTTTGGAACAAAAAAAAGAGGAGGATAAAAGTTAGAAGGAATGATATTTATCCATCACATTCCAAGGTAGATTTAGATAAGCCTTTCATCAAATAGGAGATTTGCAAGGCTATTAATGATATGCCCAGTGATAAAGCTCCTGGTCCAGACGGATTTTCTATTCATTTTTATAAACATTTTTAGGATGTTTTGAAATATGATATTATAAACTTATTTAATTATTTTTATAATGGAAATTTACAGATTAGTGGATTTAATTTTGCAAATGTAGTACTTATTCATAAGAAATTAAGAGATAATAAATTAAAAGAATTCGGCTTATTTCGTTAATCAATTGTTTAGTTAAAATTATTACTAAGGTATTGCCTAATATAGTTAGTCTAAAGATGAATAATCTTATTAATTGTTCTCAGACTGCATTTATTAAGGGAAGAAACATAGTGGATGGTGTAGTCGTTGTTTAATAATATATCAGTTTACGTTGTAAGAATAATTTTATGTGTACTATTATGAAAATTGATTTTGAAAAGGCTTTTGATTCAATTGATTGGGATTCTATTTGTGATGCATTATTAGCTAGGGTTTTAGTATAAGGTAGGTTAATTGGATCATATTATTACTCAAATATGGTTGCTTTAATATAGTAGTAAATGGAGTTGTAGGTCATAAAATTTTGTCTAAGAGGGGGCATAGACAAGGTAATCCATTGTCGCCTCTTTTGTTTAATCTTACTTTTGATGTATTCACCAAGATTATCAATGGAGCGGTGGGGAATGGAGTGCTAGGTTTGTAGGTAATGGGGTTTTTATATTGAATTATCTATTCTTCAATTTGCTGACGATACATTTCTATTTTCCTCTCATTTACCGAAACATATTATTGCCTTGAAATTTATACTTTATGGTTTTGAGATGCTTTCGGGTCTCAGAATGAATTTTGATAAAAGTTCAATTATGGTGCTAAATGATTTTGATAAAACTGAGAATCAAGTTGCTAATACTTTGAATTGTCCTATTATGAGTTTTCCATTTAATTATTTAAGTTTTATAATTAGACCATCTAAACTCAAACATGACGATTGGATGATTATTATTGATAAGATAAATAATATACTCTCTAGTTGGAATAACAGATTTTTATCTAGAGCTAGTAGATTAGTTCTTATTAACTCTGTATCATCTCCTATACCTACTTATTTGATGGCTATTCTTCGTATTCCCAATTGGCTGATCGATAAAATTTATAGGATTAGGCGTAATTTTCTTTGGAGTGGGGAAAACATTTTCAGTGGATACAAGTGTTTGGTAAATTTGGAAGTTGTTTGTAGACCTAAGAAGGAAAGGGGTTATTAATTTACATAATTTTGGTTCATCTTTGTTAGCTAAATGGTTGTGGAAATTCAGAATTCCAGAAGTGTCTGCGATTTGGAAGAAAATTGCATCTAAATTTTATTATGATGGGGATAAAATTATATATGATACTAATTATATTTGAATTAATAGACCATCTTCTTTTTGGAATTCAATTTTGAAATGTTTCAACTTTTTAAACTTAGGTTTTAATTTGATAGTCCATTCGGGAGATAATACAACTTTTGACATGATTACTGATTTCTAAATTTCCCCTTAAAATTGAATTTAAAGAAATATTTGAGATTTGCTGATTTAAAAATGTTTTGGTTAAGGAAGTTTATAGGGAGAGTTTAAACCCTCCATGGGAATTTACATTTGAGAATATCTTAGATGGATTAGTGTTCAGGCAGTTTTCCCTATTACGAGCTAAGCTATCATTGTATCATATTGATAATAATTGCGATAGTTTATTGGGGCCTTAATAAGAGTCTAAAGTACTCTTCTAGATCTATGTATAAGTTCTTGAATTTTACAAGCATTTCGACTTTAAAATTTAAACTTATTTTGAAGGCAAATGACTGTCCAAAGGTAAATTTCATATGTGGTTGATTATTCATAAGAAATTAAATATTGTAAAGCAATTAAGAAAGAAAAAAATTAATTTTGATTCTAAATGTTGTTTTTGTAATCGTTTTGATGAAAATGTTGATCATTTTTTTCTTGTATTAAAACCTTCTATATTTCTAATATGGTATTAAGAATTTTTGTTTTTATTTTTTCTCATAATTTTATGAATTGTGATTTTTATTTGAATTGTTTTAGATTTGATTTTAATTTTATACACAGACATGTACTTGATACTTTAGTAACTATTATTAGTTTGTTTATTTGGTTTGATATAAATCAGCAAGTCTTTCATTTTGATTCTGATACTGTAGATACAATAATTATTAAGATTTTTTTTATTTAGATTGGATGTCTAGCCCTTATTATAAGTTGATTAGGGATCCTATGTTTAGCAGATTTCTTGTTAAGATTAGAAATAATTTGAATTATTTATTAGAATAACAAAACATTTTTGTTATAATTGAATCTGTATTTGTAGTTGATATATGATTTAGTGGGTATTGTAGTTGTCTCTTTCTATCCTATGTTGTTATTTTCTCCTCATATGTGTGTGTGTATATTTATAATTATACATTTATATGTGTGTTTTCAGCTTACATGTTTGTTTAGTCTTATTTCACAATACTAGTAGGTTGCTTTTTGTTGAGGAGCTTTTTGGAGATCATTTTTGGAGAGGATACAGGTCTAGAGTTTCTAGTTGAGGAGCTTTTAGGAGCAGTACCGGAGAGTCTTTTATTTTATTATATTGTTCTGTTTATATGTATTTTCTTGAGTGACTATTGTGGTATCTAGTAGTAGATATACTTCATTATCAGGTGGTGGCCTTGCCGGAACTCGACTTTGAATTATGGTGGGCGGTGGTTTTTCCGGAGCTTGTCCATTTACACTACAACAAAAACACCATATTACAACTTTAATTTTACAACGGTGCATAAAGCACCGTTGTAATAGATCCTTTTTTACAACGGTGGAAAACACACTGTTGTAATAAATGTTTTTTACAACGGTAAAATAATCACTGTTGTAAAGAACATATATATTACCATATCACAACTTTAATTTACAACGGTGCATTAAGCACCGTTGTAATAGATTCTTTTTTACAACGGTGCAATAATCACTGTTGTAAAGAACATATATTACCATATTACAACTTTAATTTTACAACGGTGCAAAGGCACCGTTGTAATAGATCCTTTTTTACAATCTTGAAAAACACACTGTTGTAATAAACATATAGATCACAACTTTTCATTTTATTCGTTGTAATTGAGATGCCTAGTGCAAACTTCATGTTTATAATATCTATATTTAATAACTAATTATATTGATACTTAATAATAATAATTAATAATTAACTTAGGAATAAATTATATTTGTCAATTATTATTAAATAATTAATAATTAATAAGTAATAATTACTATTAATAGTCAATTATTATTAAACAATTACATTTATATTGATTATTTATAATTAATAACTAATAATTACTATTAATACTTAGCAATTAAGAAGAATAATTAAAAAATATCGTTAATATTACATAATTACTATTAAATAGTTAATAATTAAAATATACTAATTAATGCTAATCATGAATAATACATAAGTAACAATAATTAAATTACAATATAAATAAAATTATTAAATAATTAACAACAACAATAGTAATTACTATTAGATAATGATAATGATAATGATAAGTAATTAATAATAGTAACTAATAATTAAAAAAAAATTGTTTGAAAATAAATATTAACCAAAGTTGAAAATTAATGTTAAATAATAAAAATAATCAGTAATTAAAATATAATACTAAATAATACCAAATACTCTTAATTTATAATTTATAATTGATAATGTTGAAAGGTTTACCAAAACCTTTTGTCGAATATGATCCCCTACGGAGGGGGGGTCCGGGGGGGTCCGGGGGGGGTGGCAACCCCCCTAGGTGGGGGTGCGGGGGCAACGCCCCCGCAAACGGGGTTCGACCTGCCCGGTCAGGTCGCGGGGGTCCAGGGGGCAGCGCCCCGTCCGAAACGGTACATTTTGTGTACTGTTGAATTTGAATTCAACAGGCAACGGTAATAACTGTTGAATTTTAATAAGTAATAATTAATTAAATACTAATTAAACATTAAAATATAATTCTAAATAATAACAGTAGTATATTTAAATCAATAAATAAAAGATTTTATTCATCCATTGTGTGTCTAAATGAATACTGTTTTTATAAAACCATCCGTATCCGTATCAACGTTTTACGCTTAAATTGAAAATTTAGCTCAAATTCGAATTTCCCTCCGAACCAATACTTTTGTGCCGCGCTTCTTTTCTGGGAAATTCGAATTTCCCTCCGAACCAAACGTTTTACGCTTAATATATCCAATCAATTCTCGTCCATTCGATTATTTTTTATTGCTTATGTTCGTCCGTCCGATTTTTCCAACTCCCCAGTAATTAATTTTGGTAATTAATAATTAAAACGGTTTTATTAGAAAATTTTACAAAATTATTTTCAGCATCTCTTTTTTCTACCAATTGTAATAGAGGCCTATTAAATATTAGTAATATACTAGTATGTCATATATACATAGGGTATTTAAATGGTATTTATACTTGAAATATATGTTTTGAGAAATTACAAAATTTTGTTTCAATTTAACTTGAATATTTAATTTAAATAAATTTGGTTTAGAATTTGGTTTTAAAAATGTTTATTTGACATGGTATTTGGAATGTAAGTATATACCATATTATTGTGTGTGTGTGTAGTATGAATATATGGTGTACACTTTAGAAAACATATTGATTCACATTTGGCACTTGTTTAAAAAAAATTATTAATAAAAATAATGTTTGATCAATTTTGTTTACATTTTTCCTTATTTGTTGAAACTTGTTTATACTTGTCCCCTTTTCATTTTACTTCGTACAGGTGTTCTAGATGTTTCCACCGTCCTCCCCTTTTTATTACTTTTGCCTTCCCTTCCCTTTCTTATTATATTAGTCGATTCTTTTCCAAATGTTTCCCCAAATCAACAAAAAAAAAATCGTTTTCTCCAAATCTAAACCCATGGCGGCCGCCTGATGCCACTGCCACCATAGCCGAAGCCAGCACCTACTCCATCGGCCTCCGCTCCTCTTCATCCTCAGACCGTCACCTACCTATGTTCGTCAAACCCTATGCCAAAGATCCTTCCGAAATCTAGGCCGCCGACGACGTTCAGCAACCTCCGACGCCGAGCCACCTCAGATCCTTCCGGGATTTACCGCACCACTGCTCCAGATTCTAAGTTGCCTCCGCTGTCACTGCCGCCTGCGGTTCCATCTCTTCGCCGGTTTCAAAGTGAGTATAATCTCACGATTTAATTTGTTCGAGCATGTTAATTTCAATAGGAATTAGAGTTAGATTTGACTTGTTGTTGACTGTAATTTGGGGTTTGTTTGCTGAACTTGTTGCCACCGTAATACATCATTTTGCTGGCGTCATTGCTTCACTTAATTTGGACCGAACAGGAACACGAATGACAGCCGAATCAGCCCTGTTTTTACATTGCTCCCTACAGTGCGTTCATAGTATTGAGTTTGCATGGAGTATTGTCTAGCAACTCACTGTTTTGGGTTGCATTGAAACCTACATTTTTACCTTGTTCTTTGACGCCGCCCAGTTTACCGATTTTGTCGTTGCCTGTGTTGCCTATTCACGAGTATGTAACGCTATAGGTGTTGTGTTAGTGGATAACTGTTACCTGAGACATGGGTAGGCATGTTTAGTTATACACATATATTAGTGTTTCCCTTTTTAAATATGTTTTGCTAAAAATTATTGCATCGTCTCCTACTTGATTTTGGTCGTTTGGGTCCGCATTAGGCCACCGTATTGATATTTGCAAATTTCAGTAGTAAGGGAAATTTTAACATGAACACTAACGGCGTTATACAAAAATTACTTAAACCTGAATGCTTTGTTTAACTCCTTACACTAGGTATAGCATGTGTCTCTATCTGCTTGTGAACAAATGTTTGGACCTTTGCTGAAAAAGCCTTTGCTTACTTATGTGACACCTCACTGTGACTTGTATTATTAATGTGAAGTTTTAAAAGCTATTAAACTTTAATTTTCTTTCTGCCTTTGTCCTTGTCCAGTAAATTTGGTCTGAACATCAACACTGGTTTGTGTTCTCCCACATTTGGCAATGAGCGGAAACATATAAAAAGAAATATTCATAGTTCGCATGCGTTGTCAGAACCAACATGTAAATAGAAGTCCAATTCAGGAAAAACAATTATGAATAACAATATTTCTATGTAAGTAAAGAATTGCCGATCATTATGCATCTAGCCATACTAATAGCAACATAGAGACAGGAGGCAAAAGATATCACTGCACTTCATTACTTTTCACACAACATTTAACATTTTATTCATATTAAAATATGAATGGCAGATGTATATGTCTTATTGAAATTTGTAGGCTATTTTGAAGACAAGTGGTCATCGCTTAACATGGATATACATGTGGTTCATCGCTTAAAACTTCTTTTTTTTCATGTGTATCATAGCATGTGGAAGATCACCGTATGTACTCATTAAATTATATGCACCATGGTGATCCAAAAATCTGGTATGGAGTTCCATGCAGTTATGCTTGTAAATTCGAGCAAGCCATGAGAAAACATCTACCCAAACTTTTTAAAGAGCAGTCTACTTTACTGCATGACTTGGTAAGAATTTTTTTTGCACTCCCCTTCTTGTTATTGATTGTTTATGTTAGAAATAGAAATAGTCATATTCTTCTTCATTAGCAATTCACCACATGATTTGTTTGTTGGTGTATACTTTTGTTCGTAATTATCAGGTTACGCAGCTATCACCATCAATTTTGAAATATGAAGGAGTTCTTGTTTATCGGGCAATACAAAAATCAGGAGAATTTGGTCACTCTGTGAAATGCTTGCTTGGAACGTGCGCAAGAAAACCAGAATTTGATGATTGGAATAGAGAGATGTTGGCAGTCAAAAATCATCTTTGATTGATGCCACTAATCTTATGTACCTTGTTGAAGTGTTGCACTGTATGTATTGTGTTTTGTAAGCGTATTATGTAAAAAAAATGATGAGAGTTTGAAAATATTAATAAATTGTTTTGGTTCATGTTTTAAGTTTGTTTGATATCTTAAGTTTTGAAGATAATATGTTTGAAATGAGTTCTTTAGTCAGTAATATGTATATAATTTGTGGATATATTACAATTGTAAAATAATAATTATAATATATGACAATGGTTATAAAAAGTTGTAAAAATTATAACAACAACGGTGCATAATAGTTGTAATAAAAGTTGTTACAACGGTGGAAAAAAGTTGTAAAATATACATTTCACAACGGTGCCGCAACTGTGCAAAAAAGTTGTAAAAGTTTCTAGTCTATTACAACTTCTTAAGAGACGACGGTGGCTCCACCATTGTAAAAACTTTTTACAACGTTTTTGCACCGTTGTAATATGGTATATTTGTTGTAGTGATTTATCTCCTTTACTTTCCGTCATATTCTGAGCTGGTAGTTTAAGATTGGTTACCTACGTGGCATGTTGGCCGTTATTGTAGTTTGTTTTTTTATATATGTGTGCTCTCTTCTTTTTAGAAGATCACGCATTTTTTATTTCAAAATAATAATAATCTTATACAGTATTAGAGCAATATAGATTAACAACAATCAAAAGAAATTGAAGAGAATATTGTTTCAAAGGCCTAGCATAGTAATTTCATCACTTAGGTCATCCTCTTCTCCGAGTTACACTCATCACTTGAGTGTTGACTCAACGATCCACATCAGCGCCTTACCAGCAAGAAATTACTAGTTGCATCTCAATCTTTGCTATCATGTCTGAGCAAAACCAGCATTTAGAAATTCAAAATAAAATCACCAAGAAATCAATTCAATAAGTTGCCATACCAGTGAAACTCATCAGAAAACATCTTCATCATCTGAAAATTATCTGGTTGCAATATCATACATGAATTGACATTTAGCATTTTGAATTCATCCTGTGAATCATATTATGCTTATTGTCCATACTGAAGATTCTGCGTCATGGGTGATCAGACTACACCTGCTCCATAAGCAACATCTTAGAATTAATCAACAATTGTTACATATGTCACTGATCAACTAGTTGAAATAGTGAAAGTCCACAAAGTCAACTTATCATAGTGAAACTAGAAGAAAACAATTATTTATTGTGGAAGTTTCAGATTGAAACAACCATTCAAGGATATGGTTCGAAAGGACATCTCTATGGCATTCTGGCAATCGCACCTAGATTCATCACTGATTAAGAAAATATAGTTGTTAATAGTTAGGAATATACCAAATATCACAGATAAGATAGGTTGAATAGTGCATGGCTCCTATCATCTATCAGTAACAGTTTATTATCACAAGTTATTGAATGCAACACTACAAGGTAAATGTTGAAAGGAATTTTAACTCATAGTCTTCAGCAAAAATCATACATTATAGAAGACAGTTGCATTGTTCAAGAAAAGATAGCAATAGCATAAGAGAGTAATTGGCGAAGATAAAAACTCTGTGTGATCAATAAGAATCAGCTGGTCACAAAATTTCAGAATCAGAACATGTCTTAACTGTTCTAAATGGGTCGAGTAAGGAGTATGAGGCTTTTGAAGTCATAATCTCATCACAAATGGATACCCCATCTATGGATGAAGTAAACTCTATACTTTTGGCATGTGAAGTAAGACTAGAAAGCAAAAGGGTTAACAATAATAAAAATAAAGAAGCAAGATCAAATTTTAAAGTCCAACGATATGGTTATAGTCGCAGATCAGGAGAAGTGGCGGGAACAACAATAGTGGCATTAGACCCAAATGTCAAATATGTGAAAGAGTTGAGCACACAACATTAAAGTGCTTCTTTAGGTTTAATCAAAATTTCACACCAATCTAAACAGGAAACAATCAAAGAAATAACATTCTGAATGCTAATATGGCACAAGTGCAACAAGATCAAAATATGTAGAATGAAAATAAATCAAACAGTCAAACATAAATTGTTAGAGTGGACCACCTCAACGGTGGAAGATGGTATCCAGATTTAGGAGCTACTAATCACTTAACTAACAACCTAGGTTACTTGAATCTTGGATGCAAGAAGTACATAGGTAATTAGTCTGTATGCATGGGGGAATGGCAAGTCTGCTAACATTACTCATACTGGTAGTGCATACTTAAATGGAAGCAAACAATTGCTACTGAATAATTTATTAAGAGTCCCTGAAAGCAATAAAAATCTCTTGAGTGTGTCTCAATTTTCTAATGACAATCATGTACACTTTGAATTCTATTAAAAATACTATTTAGTTGGAGGCATGCTTACTAATAGTATTTTATTGAGAGGTAATGAGGTGAAGAGACTGTACAAGTTCAATCAAATCAACAATTACAATACTGGAAAAAGGACTATGTACTATAATCTCAATGAAAACACCTTACAGAAAGAGAGGAATGTATTTGGTCTGTGGCACAATAAGCTTGGTCAACCAAGCACTAGTATTGTAAAACAAATCCTTGTAGAAAACAATATCAAATTTGATGATATATTTTTACCCTATGTGTGTACATACTTCCAAATGGGTAAGGGTCATAAATTACCCTTCTCTGGTTTTATTACTAAGTATACTAAACCTCAAAGTTTGATTGCTACTGACTTATGGGGTCATGCTCCAATTAGTTCAAACTATGGGTACAAGTACTATATCTCTTTTGCAAATGCATATAGTAGATTTACATGGATATATTTTATGAAATCTAAGTCTGAAACATATGACACAGTGATACACTTTATAATACAAGCTAAAAAGCAAACAAATTCATAGGTTAAGACTGTACAGTCTGATGATGGTACAAAATATAAGCCTCTAAAAGATTATTTACTTAAAATGGGTATAGTTTATAGAACCACATGTGTAAGAAACCGTAACTTCCCCGTGAAGGAAAGAGCGGATTGGCAATTCCTGAACACACGTTTCCCGGTCCTTACAGACCTATATCCGAGGCGCCTCGCATTCCAACAACCACACAGGTGAAAAGTATATAAATGTCAGGGCTGGTAGGTCACTGACACCACCTTAGCTAGAAAGAAACGTCGGGCTCTCCCTGTAGTCACTATCCCGTTTTTGACTCATACCGAGGTGTGAGGCTCGCGAATTCACGTTATACACAAAGCTACGCCACACAGGCCGTGCTTTGATCATCAACCACAAGACTTTGCTTTTCAACAGAAGCCTTGATCAATTGCCACTTACGCGTGCCACACTGGCAATTCACTCCATGCGACTGATGTCCATCGATATACAACCTCTGAGCTCGTACGTCTCAGAGAAGGGCGTTAAGCAAGAGAATAAATTCTCTACCGCCAAACAGATGTATATTTAATAGAGATCAATCAACACAGAATAAAATCCAATGTCAGACACACAATCCATTTACAAGTTCGTTCTGGGTCTGAACGAAACCGGAGGCACTTTCCTCGCATATCCGTCCATCTCCAAGTACGTCTGGACGATCACCAACTGTTTCCCTCATCTTGGGTGTACAGCCCAATCAAGATCATCTGTAATCACCCAAACGATGTGAAGACTTCCGGTCTTCAACCACCGTCTTCATCTTCGACATCTCGTCGAATCGGTTATTCAGAATGGGTATAAATCCGGCCTTTCTGAATAACCCACGTATATGATAAATGAATGTTACACAAACTCAACAAACGCCTCATTCCAATTCAGAATAATCTTTTATCCACCAAAATCACATTCTTAGGGAAAGATTCCCATTAATTTTATCCAAGATAAATTCTTCAAAATTTATTCTTTAATCTTCCTTTGGATATCATTTCAAACCATATTATGGTTTTACAAACTAGTCGGGATTTGCGAACCACAACGAAGTAATTGTTTATTTTATTTCCCAATCCCAACCTATTCATCCCATGGAGCAAAACTGGTAATACTCCATATCTAACACCACGGTGCTATCGGTAAAATTAATTACCATTTCATGTTCAAATCTAATTAAAGATTTAACTATCGCTTTGGAGCAAAACTGGTGGTACTCCATTCTCGATCACCTTTCAGATTGGATAATTTAAATTATCAATTCACATTTCAATCTAATTAAAGATTCATTAAAACTCCACTTAGTTTTAATCTTCTTAAAAATCAATATCCTGTCTTTAACTGGGTTAAAGAACCAATGTCATCTAAAACACGATTCACGATAAACCCAAAATCACATTCTATTGTTAGTCGGGTTAAAGAACAGGCGTTGTTCAAAACACCGCTCACGATAAACCCGAAAACCAATTCAAATTCAATTCCAATTAAATATTATTTAATTGATACACTTCATTAAACCTAAATAGAAAGATTTAATCTTTTTCTCTATTGGGCTTAAGAACAGTGTTAATGAAGACACCATTCACGACAAACCCAAATCACATTTGATATTAAATACAAGGCTCTAAATAGAAAATATACCGGCTTATATTCAATATCAAATCCTGAAACCAACAAATATCGTATTGGAAATAACGATATAAAATATATCTTTCAAATTTCCATAACAATATCTGTATAGTCACGAAATCCAACATCGAAATATTCCAAAGATAATTTCGATTCAACTCCAGTCCAATTCACGTATTGGGAATATTGATTATTTTTAAAATCACTTTCAAATTCAATTTATTTATTTCAAAAATAAATTGATTTTAATTCTAGTTCAAAGCTAGTTCATTTCGATAAAAATCTATTTTTATCCTTTCAAATGTGGAATTTTTCATTCCAGTTCTTTCCAATCCATATATTATGATTTTACACAAATTATCAATATTTTTAATAATTTTATCAAGGTCCGTACAGTCGATTTCCATCAACGGCCATCGAACTGCACTTACAGCGACCTTTTCCAAATTTGATTTGGACATAATTCCAAATCCAACCGTTAGATTTCAAATTTCTAATATTCATTGGAAAGCACTTTTCGATACGAACCAACGGTTCCGGTTTTAGGAGAATCCGACGGTCGGATCTCCCGCAACGTCAATTCGAAGTCAATGGTCGAAATTCACGAACTGCTGTGGCGCGGCGTGTTCTATTCAGGCCATTATATATATAATATATATATATATTATATATATATATTATATATATTTCATCGATTTCCTTGTAAAACGAATTTTATAAATAGTTCTAAATTCGTTTCAAAAACAATTTCAACTTATTTTCAATCTCAAATCGATTTGATTTCTATTCAATTCGAATTCATTTCAATTTTTATTTAATTCGAATTCAAATTCGTTTCAATTCAATTCAAATTCTAATTCGTTTTAATTCAATTCAATTTGAATTTACCTTCTATTTACTTCAATTCGAATTCATTTCAAATTGATTTCAATTCAATTTTAGTTCGTTTTAAATTTCATTCAAAACGATTTCAATTCGTTTTCAATTCAATTTCAACTTAATTCAATTCGAATTCATTTCTATTTAATTCGAATTCAAATTCACTTTCTATTCAACTTGAATTCAAAATCACTTTCTATTCAATTCGAATCGAATTTATTTTCTATTCGATTCGAATTCATTTCAAATTGATTCAATAAAATTTCAATTTGAATTTTAATCTAATTTAATTTGAATTTCATTTCAAAATATTAAATTTTGAAATCACTTTTCAATATTCATTGTAAAACGAATAAAATCGATATAAATATCGTTCACGTCAAAATAGCGCAACTCTAATCAACACGACTTTATATATTTCAATAAATTCGTTATTCTATTCAACAAATGAATATTTCCTATTCAACAAATGAATCTATATTTCTTTCAACACACGACTATCTTTGTTATGTAAAATATTTTATAAAACTATGGTATCTATAGTTTGATTTTTAATTCAGACTCCACCGTGAAGTAGTTCTAATTTTAAATATGATAAAGATGTAAATTTTATTATTTAAAATATTTTACTCAACACATGAACATCGTCAACACATGACTATTTTTAAATTCAACAAATGAATTTTCCTTTATAATATTCATTATTTTCCCGATTGGAATGAGGCCCAATCAATCACCATACAATGTTAATTATATGGATTCCATACTACACATGTATATAATAGCAATGATAAACAATCAACCATCATCCAAGGTGCACCACACAACTGCATAAGCATCAAATATAAATAATCAACGCTTACACAGTCTGTCGACCCATCGATCGACATGCAATTAAATAATTGGGATTACTGTACCCAAATATCATCCCAACACCCGTGTGGGGTTTCAAATCAACAAACACTGATTTTTATTTGTGTAGTTGGGTAATGTGTAAAATTTATCGATCCAATCAATATCAGTCAAATCAGTGTATATAAACAAATCGGCCGATTTGTTTATAATTATTTATTAATTCACATTCACGTTAAAAATTATATTTTTAACGATAATTAATTTATTTCAACACATGAATATATTTCATTATCTACTTCACATCAACATCACAAACAATAATCAAACAAATAAGCCGTCCATGGTCTGTAGACGACGGGTGTCGGGTGCTGCTAAGCACTGTCTGCATTCTAATATATATATATAACTAGAAAAAGTAATTTAGAGTGAGAACTTCTCACAGAGGGTTCCACTCCACCGTGCTTTGATTTTGAATTGTTGAACCGTCTGGATCGGTTGAAATGACCATTGCAGTCCTTTTCTCGCTGTTCAAATAAAGATTATATTTTTATTGCTTCATTCAAATAAATAAAAATCATATTTTTATTTTCTACTTCATATATAGTACAACGCTTATTTCAATATAAAAATTATATTTTTATATTTCTACTTCTTATATAAAGATCGAATTTTTTATTTCATCGCTATAAAAATCTCATACTTCACTATATATATAATAAAAATCAGATTTTTATTTCGCTACATATATAAAGATAATATTTTTATATTCTCTATTATATAAAAATTCTATTTTTAATAAACTATTTATATAAAAATAGTATTTCTATATCTTCTATTATATAAAGATCATATTTTTAATATGCCACTAGTATAAAAATTATATTTTTATAATCTCTACTGTATAAAGATCATATTTTTATCTTCACTACATATACTATAAAGAATATATTTTTTTCCTTCTTTAAAAATAGGATTTTTCCTTCTTTAAAAATCGATTTTTTTCCTATTGTAAAAATCAAACCTTTTTACCTAAAAATCGTATTTTTATCTACAATAAAAATCCTCCTTTCATTTTAAAAGCTATTCTATTTTATCCTTCAAATCAAGAATGTTTACATTTCAAATCAATGACACTTTCAGTTTTTAAACAATGTAAAAATTCATTTTTTAAACAATGAAATAAAAAAAGGGTTTGGAAAACTTACTGCGTTGCTCTAGGGGGCTCTAGACTCGGAGCAGGCGGCGTTGGACTCACGGAGGTGGCGTTTGCTGGTGTCGGAGGCCATTGGGTGGCGCGATTTGGCGATGGGATCTCGCTGGAATCGAACAAGGAAGGAAAGGGGGGTTTGCGGTCAATTCAGAAGAAGAGGGGGAGGAAGAAGGGAGACACGATGGGAAGGGGGGCGGAGGCTGGCTGAGCCATAGGCGGCGCGACGGGTTTTGGGGGTGCGGGTTCTTCACTGTCGCGAGGTAGCAAAAGGGAGGGAGGAAGGAGAACGGGAGGAGGTGGATCGGAAGGGGAGGGGTGCGGTGGTGGCTCCCCACCTGGGGCGGCGATGGCGAACGAGGTGGAGGAGGGTGGAGGGAACGGCGGTTTTTTTCTTTTTCTTTTTCTTTGATCTGCAAATGATAGGGGGGCCAGAATGAATAAAGGAAGAGGAGAGAGAAAGTTTTTTATTTTTTATTTATTTAATTTCAAAACGCAAGTTTTTTATTTCGACTTCGAAACAAGGTCCACTTCCTGTCATCCATAGCTAATTACCCTCATTCCGAACACAATGGGATATGTATCGTAGGCTGATTCGATCGTTTCGATCAGTTTTCATCAAAATCAACATATAACTCTATATATTGAATTTGAACGCGCATTTCAATTTACTGGGGTCACATACGAACTCTAAAAATTCTCGAAAAATATTTTCTAGCTTCGTATTGACGATACGGTCCTAGCAAAACTAGTTTCGCCGAATTCTGAGACCGTTTGAAATATGGCCAATTTCCAGTCGATTAAAATCAACTGAAACTGGTCAAACGCATTTTCCTTTGCCACGCTCGCATATTAATTCGAAAAATTATGAAATTTGGAATCTAGCAATAATTTGACATCACGGACCCAACAAAAGTGGTTTCGTCGAAATCCGATGTCGTTTGCAAAATTCCCATTTTTAAAGGCCCGAATTCCATAGCGACTATTCAGAATTTTCAACTGGACATATCTTTTGATTCCCGCTATGAAATTTCGATTTTTCGGATTCGTTGGAAAGATATCCTCAAATAGATCCCATTATTTTTGGTTTCGCTAAAATCCGGTTTGTTTTGCACCCGGTACATTCAATTGAAGTTTGAAATCGAATTATCGAACTACCACGCCATTTTCAATTCTATTTATAATTATATATATAATTATTTATATTCTAACGACGACGTATATAATATATACGTTTGAATTATATTCAAAATAAATTTCTCGTCGATATTATTTAAAATAATTCATTTAAATGTTCAAAATTCGCTAAAATTACCAAAATAAAAATTTTAAACTGGCCCAGATTTTCGGGTTGTTACAATCTCCCCCACTTAAAACTTTTCGTCCCCGAAAAGGAACAAAGTTGAAAGTGGTTTGATTAACCAACTCTACGTTCGATCTGGCTCCCATTCTCGAACTTTTCAGTTTTTGAGAATTTTCAAATTCTTCAAAAATTTGGCTAACACCCTAAATTTTCGAAAAATTTCGCCATAACCTCCCCTGCACCGGGAGCAACGGGAAAATCCCGAAATTGCCATACAGGCCCTTTGATCTCAAAAAAAAAAAAAAAGCCAATCGGCTCATAAAATCATCATCACCCAAACAAAACAGTAAATTATAGTAAACATGTACCTATTTGTCGGGCAAACAAATTTTATTCTCTGCTCTAGCATCCTTGCTATGCCCTGTTCAATAGATATACATGTATATGCATGCAAATGCGACCAATTTTCAATACAATTCAATATTTGATGCAATTAGGCTAGATGGTTCAAAATTATGAAACAAATAAACAAACAACAAAAACATCAATCAATTAGTGAATTAGAGTTTCAAATTCATAATTTTGATACATATACAAAAATCATGTTTTTGATGCCAATTCACAACAATGTATTCTAGCTATATTGGTTTTGGTTCTCACACCAGTCTAATGGAAATATATAGAAATCACACCTCGAAATACGAACATAAATACTGATGATGTGGCCACATCATCACAATTATCCCCGGGTGTCTAGAATGTGATTCTATATCTATCCAGTATATTAAAACTTCGAATATACGTTCATGACGCGTATATGCAAAATCTTTATATACTCGATTGTCCAAATTCAGAATAAATAAATTATTCAAATACGTATAAAACGATTTAAATTTCAAAACAATATTGTTTTCATTTGAAAAATATACTCTTCACACTCGTTCTAGGATACTACTGATCCTATCTCTAACGAGTCATTCTAATTGGATATTACTAATCCAATATCTGATGAATTCTTTCGTTCGGTTCTAACGTGTCTTGTTCTCGAGCTCTGTAAACTAAAGCTCTGATACCAACTGTAAGAACCCGTAACTTCCCCGTGAAGGAAAGAGCGGATACTTTGAGAACAACACACAAATGAACGCAGATGGGAGAACATTTCATTGTTATCACAACAATTCCATCAGATACAAAAATATACAGAGTATAAATGAATAAATTACATTCGATAAATATTAGAGATTACAATAATTTACATAGCAGCGGAAAATAATACAAAAGCACAACTAGAAGTAATGCACGGATACAGAGCTTTCCGAGCATCGTTCCAGCTGTAAATCAGGACCCTGTGGATATAAATCTGCAAAACCAAAACTACTAGCTGCCCGTGTCGAAAATAAGGGCACCCAGAGTTTAGTTTAAAACAATAAACTCCAGGTCAGTCATGTGACTGGTGTGAGAACTAAAACAGTTATTAATATTGTTTTTAAAGTTTGGTAAATCAAGGGACCATGCCGTATAACACGGAACGGGTTTCCTCCCAAGAATACTAGTGCATAAAACAAACAACGCAATGCTAAATAAAGAAAAATGAAGCTGTTATAAGACCCAGGTCCCAACACCCAATGCAACGCAAGCCGGAGGATAGGGTTTTTACCTTATAACAGCCAAAGCATGCTTGATACGTTTAAAACACATTATTTGATACTATTATAGGTGTATAGTGTCAAAACAATTTCAATCATAAATATCAATCATAGGCGGCATGAATGACCCATACCACTATGTCACCATACTAGGTTCTACAAATAAAACCGAAACACACGTATTGGAAATTGGATTTCCGTCATGAGTCGAGGCAAGGGGCAAGCTCCTCTCCGATTCGAGACACTCTAGCAAATGCCTCAGGACCCCACTATGATCCTTGGATCTTCAGGGCCGATCCTCTCTTACTTTTGAGGATTGGCAATTCCTGAACACACTTTTCCCGGTCCTTACAGACCTATATCCGAGGCGCCTCGCATTCCAACAACCACACAGGTGAAAAGTATATAAATGTCAGGGCTGGTAGGTTACTGACACCACCTTAGCTAGAAAGAAACGTTGTGCTCTCCCTGCAGTCACTATCCCGTTTTTGACTCATACCGAGGTGTGAGGCTCGCGAATTCACGTTATACATAAAGCTACGCCACACAGGCCGTGCTTTGATCATCAACCACAAGACTTTGCTTTTCAACAGAAGCCTTGATCAATTGCCACTTACGCGCGCCACACTGGCAATTCACTGCATGCGACTGATGTCCATTGATATACAACCTCTGAGCTCGTACGTCTCAGAGAAGGGCGTTAAGCAAGAGAATAAATTCTCTTCCGCCAAACAGATGTATATTTAATAGAGATCAATCAACACAGAATAAAATCCAATGTCAGACACACAATCCATTTACAAGTTCGTTCTGGGTCTGAACGAAACCGAAGGCACTTTCCTCGCATATCCGTCCATCTCCAAGTACGTCTGGACGATCACCAACTGTTTCCCTCATCTTGGGTATACAACCCAATCAAGATCATCAGTAATCACCCAAATGATGTGAAGTCTTCCGGTCTTCAACCAACGTCTTCATCTTCGACATCTCATCGAATCGGTTATTCAGAATGGGGATTAACCCGGCCTTTCTGAATAACCCACGTATATGATAAACAAATGTTACACAAACTCAACAAACGCCTCATTCCAATTCAGAATAATCTTTTATCCACCAAAATCACATTCTTAGGGAAAGATTCCCATTAATTTTATCCAAGATAAATTCTTCAAAATTTATTCTTTAATCTTCCTTTGGATATCATTTCAAACCATATTATGGTTTTACAAACTAGTCGGGATTAGCGAACCACACCGAAGTAATTGTTTATTTTATTTCCCAATCCCAACCTATTCATCCCATGGAGAAAAACTAGTAATACTCCATATCTAACACCACGGTGCTATCGGTAAAATTAATTACCATTTCACGTTCAAATCTAATTAAAGATTTAACTATCGCTTTGGAGCAAAACTGGTGGTACTCCATTCTCGATCACCTTTCAGATTGGATAATTTAAATTATCAATTCACATTTCAATCTAATTAAAGATTCATTAAAACTCCACTTAGTTTTAATCTTCTTAAAAATCAATATCCTGTCTTTAACTGGGTTAAAGAACCAATGTCATCTAAAACACGATTCACGATAAACCCAAAATCACACTCTATTGTTAGTCGGGTTAAAGAACAGGCGTTGTTCAAAACACCGCTCACGATAAACCTGAAAACCAATTCAAATTCAATTCCAATTAAATATTATTTAATTGATACACTTCATTAAATCTAAATAGAAAGATTTAATCTTTTTCTCTATTGGGCTTAAGAACAGTGTTAATGAAGACACCATTCACGACAAACCCAAATCACATTTGATATTAAATACAAGGCTCTGAATAGAAAATATACCGGCTTATATTCAATATCAAATCCTGAAACCAACAAATATCGTATTGGAAATAATGATATAAAATATATCTTTCAAATTTCCACAATAATATCTGTATAGTCACGAAATCCAACATCGAAATATTCCAAAGATAATTTCGATTCAACTCCAGTCCAATTCACGTATTGGGATATTGATTATTTTTAAAATCACTTTCAAATTCAATTTATTTATTTCAAAAATAAATTGATTTTAATTCTAGTTCAAAGCTAGTTCATTTCGATAAAAATCTATTTTTATCCTTTCAAATGTGGAATTTTTCATTCCAGTTCTTTCAAATCCATATATTATGATTTTACACAAATTATCAATATTTTTAATAATTTTATCAAGGCCCGTACAGTCGATTTCCATCAACGGCCATCGAACTGCACTTACAGCGACCTTTTCCAAATTTGATTTGGACATAATTCCAAATCCAACCGTTAGATTTCAAATTTCTAATATTCATTGGAAAGCACTTTTCGATACGAACCAACGGTTCCGGTTTTAGGAGAATCCGACGGTCGGATCTCCCGCAACGTCAATTCGAAGTCAATGGTCGAAATTCACGAACTGCTGTGGCGCGGCGTGTTCTATTCAGGCCATTATATATATAATATATATATATTATATATATTTCGTCGATTTCCTTGTAAAACGAATTTTATAAATAGTTCTAAATTCGTTTCAAAAACAATTTCAACTTATTTTCAATCTCAAATCGATTTGATTTCTATTCAATTCGATTTCAATTTTTATTTAATTCGAATTCAAATTCGTTTCAATTCAATTCAAATTCTAATTCGTTCTAATTCAATTCAATTTGAATTTACCTTCTATTTACTTCAATTCGAATTCATTTCAAATTGATTTCAATTCAATTTTAGTTCGTTTTAAATTTCATTCAAAACGATTTCAATTCATTTTCAATTCAATTTCAATTTAATTCAATTTGAATTCATTTCTATTTAATTTGAATTCAAATTCACTTTCTATTCAATTTGAATTCAAATTCACTTTCTATTCAATTCGAATCGAATTCATTTTCTATTCGATTCGAATTCATTTCAAATTGATTCAATAAAATTTCAATTTGAATTTTAATCTAATTTAATTTGAATTTCATTTCAAAATATTAAATTTTGAAATCACTTTTCAATATTCATTGTAAAACGAATAGAATCGATATAAATATCGTTCACGTCAAAATAGCGCAACTCTAATCAACACGGCTTTATATATTTCAATAAATTCGTTATTCTATTCAATAAATGAATATTTCCTATTCAACACATGAATCTATATTTCTTTCAACACACGACTATCTTTGTTATGTAAAATATTTTATAAAACTATGGTATCTATCGTTTGATTTTTAATTCAGACTCCACCGTGAAGTACTTCTAATTTTAAATATGATAAAGATGTAAATTTTATTATTTAAAATATTTTACTCAACACATGAACATCGTCGACACATGACTATTTTTACATTCAACAAATGAATTTTCCTTTATAATATTCATTATTTTCCCGATTGGAATGAGGCCCAATCAATCACCATATAATGTTAATTATATGGATTCCATACAACACATGTATATAATAGCAATGATAAACAAACAACCATCATCCAAGGTGCACCACACAACTGCATAAGCATCAAATATAAATAATCAACGCTTACACAGTCTGTCGACCCATAGATCGACATGCAATTAAAAAATTGGGATTAATGTACCCAAATATCATCCTAACACCCGTGTGGGGTTTCAAATCAACAAACACAGATTTTTATTTGTGCAGTTGGGCGATGTGTAAAATTTATCGACCCAATCAATATCAGTCAAATCAGTGTATATAAACAAATCGGCCGATTTGTTTATATTTATTTATTTATTCACATTCACGTTAAAAATTATATTTTTAACGATAATTAATTTATTTCAACACATGAATATATTTCATTATCTACTTCACATCAACATAACAAACAATTTTCACAACACATCAATCAAACAAACAAGTCGTCCATGGTCTGTGGACGACGGGTGTCAGGTGCTGCTAAGCACTGTCTGCATCCTGTATATATATATATATATATATATATATATATATAACTAGAAAAAGTAATTTAGAGTGAGAAGTTCTCACAGAGGGTTCCACTCCGCCGTGCTTTGATTTTGAATTATTGAACCGTCTGGATCGGTTGAAATGACCATTGCAGTCCTTTTCTCGCTGTTCAAATAAAGATTATATTTTTATTGCTTCATTCAAATAAATAAAAATCATATTTTTATTTTCTACTTCATATATAGTACAACGCTTATTTCAATATAAAAATTATATTTTTATATTTCTACTTCTTATATAAAGATCGAATTTTTTATTTCATCGCTATAAAATCTCATTTTTACTTCACTATATATATAATAAAAATCAGATTTTTATTTCGCTACATATATAAAAATAATATTTTTATATTCTCTATTATATAAAAATTCTATTTTTAATACACTAATATAAAAATAGTATTTCTATATCTTCTATTATATAAAGATCATATTTTTAATATGCCACTAGTATAAAAATTATATTTTTATAATCTCTACTATATAAAGATCATATTTTTATCTTCACTACATATACTGTAAAGAATATATATTTTTTTCCTTCTTTGAAAATCGGATTTTTCCTTCTTTAAAAATCGAATTTTTTTCCTATTGTAAAAATCAAACCTTTTTACCTAAAAATCGTATTTTTATCTACAATAAAAATCCTCCTTTCATTTTAAAAGCTATTCTATTTTATCCTTCAAATCAAGAATGTTTACATTTCAAATCAATGACACTTTCAGTTTTTAAACAATGTAAAAAATCATTTTTTAAACAATGAAATAAAGAAAAGGGTTTGGAAAACTTACTGCGTTGCTCTAGGGGGCGCTAGAGTCGGAGCAGGCGGCGTTGGACTCACGGAGGTGGCGTTTGCTGATGTCGGAGGCCATTGGGTGGCGCGATTTGGCGATGGGGTCTCGCTGGAATCGAACAAGGAAGGAAAGGGGGGGGGTTGCGGTCAATTTAGAAGAATAGGGGGAGCAAGAAGGGAGACGCGATGGGAAGGGGGGTGGAGGCTGGCTGAGCCATAGGCGGCGCGACGGGTTTTGGGGGTGCGGGTTCTTCACTGTCGCGAGGTAGTAAAAGGGAGGGGAGGAAGGAGAATAGGAGGAGGTGGATCGGAAGGGGAGGGGTGCGGTGGTGGCTCCCCACCTGGGGCAGCGACGGCGAACGAGGTGGAGGAGGGTGGAGGGAACGGCGGTTTTTTTCTTTTTGTTTTTTTTTCTTCGATCTGCAAATGATAGGGGGCCAGAATGAATAAAGGAAGAGGAGAGAGGAAGTTTTATTTTTATTTATTTATTTATTTTCAAAAAGCAACTTTTTTATTTCAACTTCGAAATGAGGCCCACCGCCTATCATCCATAGTTAATTACCCCCATTCTGAACACAATGGGATATGTATCGTAGGCTGATTCGATCGTTTTGATCAGTTTTCATCAAAATCAACATATAACTCTATATATTGAATTTGAACGCGCATTTCAATTTACCGGGGTCACATACGAACTCTAAAAATTCTCGAAAAATATTTTCTAGCTTCGTATTGATGATACGGTCCTAACAAAACTAGTTTCGTCGAATTCTGAGACCGTTTGAAAAATGGCCAATTTCCAGTCGATTAAAATCAACTGAAACTGGTCAAACGTGTTTTCCTTTGCCACGCTCACATATTGATTCGAAAAATTATGAAATTTGGAATCTAGCAATAATTTGACATCACGGACCCAACAAAAGTGGTTTCGTCGAAATCCGAGGTCGTTTGCAAAATTCCCATTTTTAAGGGCCCGAATTCCATAGCGACTATTCAGAATTTTCAACTGGACATATCTTTTGATTCCCGCTATGAAATTTCGATTTTTCGGTTTCGTTGGAAAGATATCCTCAAATAGATCCCATTATTTTTGGTTTCGCTAAAATCCGGTTTGTTTTGCACCCGGTACATTCAATTGAAGTTTGAAATCAAATTATCGAACTACCGCGCCATTTTCAATTCTATTTATAATTATATATATAATTATTTATATTCTAATGACGACGTATATAATATATACGTTCTAATTATATTCAAAATAAATTTCTTGTCGATATTATTTAAAATAATTCATTTTAAATGTTCAAAATTCGCTAAAATTGCCAAAATAAAAATTTTAAACTGGCCCAGATTTTCGGGTTGTTACAACATGTCCTTACACCTTAGAACAAAATGGACTTGTGAAAAGAAAACATCGACATGCTGTGGAATCAAGTCTGACGGTATTAGCTCAGGAAAAAATACAACTGAAATTATAGCCTAATTCTTTAGTACTGCACTTTATTTAATAAATAAACTACCAACAAAAGTACACAAAGGAATCAACCTACATGAGAAGCTATTGCGTGTCAAATGAGATTACAATTACCTACTAGATTACAGTTACTAGAAACATATGGATGTTTGTGCTATCTATATTTAAGGCCACAAACACAAGTTTGAATATAGATCAAAATATGCATAAAATCAAAAAGCGTGCAAATGCGTATATTATAGTGGAAGTGTAACGATTCATGATTTTCGACTCCAAAATCGATACAAATACCAATGTCGACTATTCGAACATTGGAAATACCAGATCATTAATAGAAAGAAGTTAGAGGGTGAGAATCGAAAGGAAGAAATTTAGAATAGAAGAAGACAATCACAACTGAACATAATCAGAGTAAATATGAATCTCACTGCGGAACGAATAAAATATATTATAACATAACTTTGAAATACAAAACTGTATTTATACTTGCACACATTATTAGAGTATATCACATATATATCACAGAGAAACCAAACTACTTATTTTTAGTATAATTAAAACAAGTTATTTTATTCTAGTCCATTCGAAATTCAATTTTATTTTAAAAATAGATTATCCTTTTTAAAACCCCAATTCCTTTTTCAATATATTCGAATATATTTTATGGTATTTCAATACCAATTATTTATGGTCATTGTTATACAAACATCCCAAAACACACAATAATCAATCTTCAATTATTTGTCACATCATATAATGCAATATATGAAAAACAACAATATAATTGTTGAGGAATCTAGTTGGATCCCTCCAACTAGTTTCCCTACATCCACAAATGTGAATCAATAGATATAATATCAATTCCATAAAAACAGAACAAATATTTAATCAACGACTTTGTGTGTGTGTGTGTATATATATATAACTATCAACAAATTTATTTGTAAAACATCCAAAAAACCATCACACATAGTATTCAATCATTTTTGTCAATATTAAATATAGTTTATAAAATTATAGAGCTGGATAGAGTTAGTGAGTGATGGTTCTTTGGATGATTTACAAATAAACTTGTTGATAGTTATATATATATATATATATATATATATATACACAAAGTCATTGATTAAATATTGATTCTATTTTTATGGAATTGATATTATACCTGTTGATTAAGATATGTGGATGCTGGGAAACAGGTTGGAGGGATCAACCTGGATTTCTCAAAAATTATATTGTTGTTTTTCATATATTGCATTATATGATGTGACAATAATCGGTGATTGATTATTGCGTGTTTTGGGATGTTTGTATAACACTGACCTTAAATAATTGGTATTGAAATACCGTAAAATATATTCGAATGTATTGAAAAAGGAATTGGGGTTTTAAAAGGATAATCTATTTTTAAAATAGAAATTGAACTTCGAATGGACTAGAATAAAATAACCTGGTTTAATTATATTAAAAATAAGTAGTTTGATTTCGCTGTGTATATATGTGATATACTTTGATAATGTGTGTAAGTATAAATACAGTTTTGTATTTCAAAGTTATGTTATAATATATTTTATTCGTTCAGCTGTGAGATTTGTATTTACTCTGATTCTGTTCAGTTGTGATCTTCTTCTTCTATTCTAAATTTCTTCCTTTCTATTCTCACCCTCAAACTTCTTTCTATTAATGATCTGGTATTTCTGATGTTCGAATAGTCGACATGGCTATTTGTGTTGATTTTTGGAGTCGAAAATCCCGGTTCGTTACAGGGAGAATGAGATAACCCGTAACATCCCCGTGAAGGAAAGAGTGGATACTTTGAGAACAACACACAAATGAACGCAGACGAAAGAACATTTCATTGCTATTACAACAATTCCATCAGATACAAGAATATACAGAGTATAATGAATAAATTACATTCGATAAATATCAGAGATTACAATAAATTACATAGCAGCGGAAAAATAATACAAAGCACAACTGAAGGTGATATACGAATACAGAGCTTTCCGGATATCATTCCAGCTGTAAACCAGGATCCTATGAATATAAATCTGCAAAACCAAAATTACTAGCTGCCCGTGTGGAAATAGGGGCACCTAGAGTTTAGGTTAAAACAATAAACTCCAGGTCAGTCATGTGACTGGTGTGAGAACTAAAACAGTTATTAAAACTTTATTTTAAAAGAGAGTAATTCAAGGGACCACGCCGTATAACACGGAACGGGTTTCCTCCCAAGAATACCAGTGCATAAAATAAACAACGCAATGCTTTTTCGAAAAATGAAGCTATTATAAGACCCAGGTCCCATCACACAATGCAACGCAAGTCGGAGGATAGGGTTTTACCTTATAACAGCCAAACATGCTTGGTACGTTTAAAACAAATCATTTGATACTATAATAAGTGTATAGTGTCAAAACAATTTGAATCATAAATATCAATCATAGACGGCATAGCATCCCATGCTACTATGTCGCCATACTAGGCTCTACAAATAAAGCCGAAATATCTCGTATTAGAAATTGGATTTCCGTCATGAGTCGAGGCAAGGGGAAAGCTCCTCTCCGCTTCGAGACACTCTAGCAAATGCCTCGGGACTACACACTCTGGGTAACCCATGGATGCTTCAGGGTCGGTCCTCTCTTACGTTTGAGGATTGGCAATTCTTGAACACACGTTTCCCGGTCCTTACAGACCTAAAATCGAGGCGCCTCATCCAACAACCACATAGGTGAAAAGTATATAAATGTCAGGGCTGGTAAGTCACTGACACCACCAAAGCTAGAAAGAAACGTCGTGCTCTCCCTGCAATCCTTATCCCGTTTTTGACTCATACCGAGGTGTGAGGCTCGCGAATCCACGCTATACACAAAGCTGCCACGTAAGCTGTGCTTTGATCATCAACCACAAGACTTTGCTTTTCAACAGAAGCCTTGATCCATGCAACTCAGCATGCCACACAGGCAATTCATGCCATGCGATTGATGTCCATCGATATACAACCTCTGAGCTCGTACGTCTCAGAGAAGGGCGTTAAGCAAGAGAATAAATTCTCCGTCGCCAAACAGATGTATATTTAATAGAGATCAATCAACACAGAATAAAGTCCAATGTCAGACACACAATCCATTTACTAGTTCGTTCTGGGTCTGAACGAAACCGGAGGCACTTTCCTCGCATATCCATCGATCTCCAAGTACGTCTGGACGACCACCAACTGATTCCCTCATCTTGGGTGTACAGCCCAATCAAGATCATCAGTAATCACCCAAACGATGTGAAGACTTCCGGTCTTCAACCACCGTCTTCATCTCCGACTTATCGTCGAATCAGTTATTCATAATGGGTATAAACCCGGACTTTCCGAACAACCCGCGTATATTAAAACAAATGTTACACAAACACAACATACGCCTCATTCCAATTCAGCAGCCACTAACCGTAAATCAACAAGAGAACAATTTCCCAAATATTAACCCCGAAGGCCGAAACCAACATCAGATCAATACCAGGAAACCATTCTTCTTAGCTAACCTACCGCTAGTTTCTAAATTTCATATTCTTAGGGAAAGGTTCCCATTAATTTTATCCAAGATAAATTCTTTAAAATTTATTCTTTAATCTTCCTTTGGATGTCATTTCAAACCAAATTATGGTTTTTCCAAACTAGTCGAGATTAGCAAACCGTACCGAAGTAATTATTTATTTTAATTCCCAATCCCAACCTATTCATCCCATGAAGCAAAACTGGTAGTACTCCATATCTAACACCACGGTGTTATCGATAAAATTAATTACCATTTCACGTTAAAATCTAATTAAAGATTTAACTATCGCTTTGGAGCAAAACTGGTAATACTCCATTCTCGCTCAATTTCTAAATTTGATAATTTAGATTATCAATTCACATTTCAGTCTAATTGCAGATTCATTAAAACTCCCTTTTACTGGGTTAAAGAACTAATGTCTTTTTAAAACACAGTTCACAACAAACCCAAATCACTTTCTATTTATTTATCGGGTTAAAGAACACGTGTCATTTAAAACACCCTTCACGATAAACCCTCAAATCAATTCTTATTTACAACCCATTTCAAATCCAATTTATTTATTTAAAAATAAATGGGTTTTAATTTTAGTTCAAAACTAGTTCATTTCGATAAAAATCTATTTTTATCTTTTCAAATATGGAGTTTTTCATTCCAATTCTTTCCAATACACAAATTATGATTTTACACAAATTATGAATATTTTTAATAATTTTATCAAGGTCCGTACAGTCGATTTCCATCAACGGCCAACGAACTGCACTTACAACGACCTTTTCCAAATTTGATTTGGACGTATCTCCAAATCCAACCATTAGATTTCAAATTTCTAATATTCGTTAGAAAGCTCTTTTCGATACGAACCCAACGGTTCCAGTTTTAGGAGAATCCGACGGTCGGATCTCCCGTAATGTCCGTTCGAAGTCAATGGTCGAAATTCGTGAACTGCCGCAGCGCGGCGCGTTCTATTCAGGCCATTATATTATATATATAATATATATTTCATCGATTACTATTTAAAACGAATTTTATAAATAGTTTTAAATTCGTTTCAGAAACAATTTCAACCTTTATTTCAAATTCAAATTAAAATTGAATTTTCTATTATAAACTCTTTTTACTTTCATTTCTATTTGATTTCAATTCAAATTGATTTTAATTCGATTCGAATTCATTTTCTTTTCAATTCAATTCGAATTCGTTTTCAATTCAATTCAATTCAATTCGAATTCGTTTTCTTTTCAATTCAATTCGAATTCGTTTTCTTTTCAATTCAAATCAAATTCGTTTTATATATTCAATTCAAATCAAATTCGTTATATATTCAATTCAAATCAAATTCGTTATATATTCAATTCAAATCAAATTCGTTATATATTCAATTCAAATCAAATTCGTTATATATTCAATTCAAATCAAATTCGTTATATATTCAATTCAAATCAAATTCGTTATATATTCAATTCAAATCAAATTCGTTTTCTATTCAATTCAATTCAAATTCGTTTTCTATTCAATTCAAATTAAAAACGAATATAATCGATATAAATATCGTTTGCGTCAAAATGGCGCATCTCTAATCAACACAACTTTATAAATTTCAATAATTCCGTTATTCTATTCAACAAACGAATATTTATTTTTGTCAACACACGACTAATCTCAACGAATGAGTACTGTATACGTGTGACTATTTTTGTTATTTAATATATTTTATAATAATTTGGGTATCTATCGTTTGATATCAAATCGGACTCCAACCGTAAATTAGTAAGAGAACGATTCCCTAAATATTAACCCCGAAGGCCGAAACCAACATCAGATCAATATCCAGGATACCACTCATCTTATCTATTTTCCAGTTAATTTCTGATTTCATATATGATAAAGATGTAAAGTTTATTGTTAAAATATTTCGTTCAACACATGACTAATCTCAACGGATGAGTACGGTCAACACATGAACCTTTATTTTATAATATTAAAGATGTAAATTTTATTATTAAAATATTTCGTTCAACACATGACTAATCTCAACGGATGAGTACAGTCAACACATGAACCTTTATTTTATAATGGTCTTTATCTTCTAAATTGGAATGAGGCCCAATCAATTACCATATAAAATTAATTATATGGATTCCATACAACACATGTATATAATAGCAACGATAAATAATCAACCATCATCCAAAGTGCACTACACTGTATAAGCATCAAATATAGATATCTAACGCTTATAACAGCCTGTCAATCAATCAATCGGCATACAACTAATTATTGGGATTAGTGTATGCCGTGTTTTATCCCAATACCCGTGTGGGGTTTCAAATCAACAAACACATATTTTATTTGTGCAGTTGGGCAATGTGTAAAATTTATCATCCCAATCCATCAGTCAAATCAGTGTATATAAACAAATCGGTCGATTTGTTTATAAATATTTATTTATTCACATTCACGTTAAAAATTATATTTTTAACGATAAAATATTTTTAACTATATAAATATTTTATTTTCTTTCAACACATGAATATATTTCATTATCTATTTCACATCAATTTCACAAACAAATTTCACAAAACATCAATCAAACAAATAAGGCATCCATGGTCTGTGGATGACGGGTGTCAGGTGCTACTAAACACCGTCTGCATCCTAGCATATATTATAATATAACTAGAAAAAGGAATTTTTCAAAGGTGAGAAGTTCTCACCAATAGCTATCCCAACTCCACGACACTTCTTATGTAGGAAGCCTTCGTTGTTCTTGCCTTTTGTCACTTTCGCAGCCCGTAGCCACTACATATGTAAAAATCGAATTTTTACTTTTCTATTCAATATATAAAAATCGAATTTTTACTTTCCTATTCAATATACAAAAATCGAATTTTTACTTCGCTATTCAATATATAAAAATCGAATTCTTACTTTGTTATTCAATATATAAAAATCACATTTTTACTCTGCTATTCAATATATAAAAATCACATTTTTACTCTGCTATTCAATATATAAAAATCACATTTTTATCATCTATATAATATGAAAATTATATTTTCTACCTTTACATACGATAAAAATTATATTTTGAGTTCTCTACAATATAAAAGATTATATTTTTATCACGCTATTCTCTATATAAAGATTTCATCTTTTCAAAAATAAATATTTCATCTTTTCAAATAAAAATATTTCGCCTTTTCAATTATAAAGATTTCACCTTTTCAATTATAAAGATTTCGCCTTTTCAATTATAAATATTTCGCCTTTTCAAGTATAAATATTTCTCCTTTTCAATTATAAATATTTCATCTTTTTTTTAATTATATATATTTTTAAAAATCAAAGCTTTATATTCGTTAAGCTAAAATCATTTCTTTACTTTATTTCTCATAGAAAATTAATAATAAAATTCAAAAACAAACTCACACGGAGATGGAGAAGGCTCGCTGAGGTAGCAAGGGCGCTTGCAGGCGCGGTGGGCCCCCCCATCTGCTGGCAGCGTCGCATCCATCTGAAGGGTGGAGGAGTTTTGGGCGCGTTCGGTTTTAGAAGGGAGGGAGAGCGGCGAGATGGGGTTCAAAGGGGGTGGCGGCCTGACTGGTGATCGGCGGAGGGGGATGTGGGGTCATTGACGGTGGGGGTTTCGAGGGGAGCGGGTTAGGGTTCGGGGGGTATCGCGGAGGGGTTCAGAACGAAGAGAAGCAAGAGGGGGGAGGAGAGAGAAGGAGGGCATCGGTGATGTGGGTCGGAGGCGCGCCGGCCTTGGGAGGGGGTGGCGGTCGATGGTGGGGTTGCGCCTGAGGCGCGACGCGGTCGATGGCGATGGCCATCGCCATTTTTTTCCGTTCTGGAATGAATTTCAACGGGGGGCCAGAGAGATAAAGGTAATGAGGAGAGAGAGGAAATTTTATTTTTAATTATTTAATTTCTAAAAAGGTACTTTTACATACGACCTCTAAACGAGGCCCACCGCCTGTCGTCCATAGATAATTACCCCCATTCCGAACACAATGGGATATGTATCATAGGTTGATTCGATCATTTCGATCAGTTTTCGTTGAAATCAACATATAATTCTATATATTGAATTTGAACACGTATTTCAATTTACCAGGGTCACATTCAAACTCTAAAAATTCCATAAAAATATTTTCTAGCTTCGTATTGACGATACCGTCCTAACAAAACTAGTTACGTCGAATTCTGAGACCGTTGGAAAAATGGCCATTTTCCAGTCGATTAAAATCAACTGAAACTGGTCAAACACGTTTTCCCTTGCCACGCTCACATATTGATTCGAAAAATTATGAAATTTGGAATCTAGCAATAATTTGACATCACGGACCCAACAAAAGTGGTTTCGTCGAAATCCGAGGTCGTTTGCAAAATTCCCATTTTTAAGGGCCTGAATTCCATAGCGACTATTCAGAATTTTTAACTGGACATATCTTTTGATTCCCGCTATGAAATTTCGATTTTTCAGATTTGTTGGAAAGATATTATCAAATAGATCCTATTGTTTTTGGTTTCGCTAAAATCCGGTTTGTTTTGCACCCGGTACGTTCAATTGAAGTTTGAAACCGAATTATCGAACTACTGCGCCATTTTCAATTCCTTTTATAATTATAAATAATTATTTATGTTCTAACGACGATGTATATAGATATACACGTTCGAATTATATTCAAAATAAATTTCTCGTTGTTATTATTTAAAATAATTCATTTTAAATATTCAAAATTCATCGAAATTGCCAAAACAAAAATTTTAAACTGGCTCAGAATTTCCTGGTTATTACAGAGAGTATACGTTAGAAGTCATGTAGCATTTAATGAGAAATTTTTTCCCTATCACAGTGAAAACATTAAGACATTAAAAAAAATACATGATGTAAAATTGTCTATTCATCAATACCTGTATATTCAAATCTCTTAATTGCAAGTGAAATCGTGAAGACATATAACAGAACACAACCACTTCATCGTGATACGATTCAATCACCCAGTCAACACAGAGAACCACCTAAGATGGAAAGTCAAGGAACAATTTTTAGCAGTCAACATTAACTGTATAAAGGTGATAACAATGAAATCTCTAGTAAAAGGGAACAACCTTGAACTCAACACAAATGACTTCCACTCACCCAATGATTACAAGAGCCAAGAGTGGGATATTCAAACCCAAAATATTCACTGTAGTTGCCATACATAAAGAGCATAATAGCTATGATCAAGCAAAGACCGATAGTAACTAGAGAACTACTATAGACACTGAGAATCAAGCTTTTATAAAAAATCAAACATGGAAATCAGTCAAACCACCAAAAGACAAAATTGTAGTTGGATAACAACTGAAATTCCAGTGGGTCTAGATTTTTCAAACATTTTAAATCTGAAACCACTGAAACTCGAGTTTGCTTTTCTGGCATCCTGCAGAAAAGATAAAGATAATAAATGTATCAAAGATCGATAAAACATCATGTTGATGTCAAAATTCGGTCACTAGTGATGGTCAACCACCAATCATGCGTAGAGCACACGAATAACAGTAACAGAGTACAGAAAAGTAAGTAAAATAGGGAACACACAGGATTTTTTAGTGGTTTGGCAAAATCAATGCCTACGTCCACATTATATTTACTGATTTTTTCAGGATTACAGAGTACAATAGAATTTTCTCATTGGAAGAGAAGTTGAGATTACAATATCCTCGTAATATTTGAAGTGAACGGCTGGAAGTTTTCCAGTATACCGAGCATAGGTTGGAAGTGGAGAAATCAACATGCCTTTCCATTTTCAGTAATGGGGTATTTATAGTTGGAGGAGTGGGATGAGCTGTGTGCCACATGGCTTGCCTCTTTTACGGAGCTTGGATACGTAGAGCTCAATCGGCTGAAAAGTTGCGGCGGTGGGACCCAGTCTACTACTGAGTAATAGTTCTCTCGAAAATTGTGCCCGGCAGGCACTTGAACTATGGTTTATGAAAAGTAGTGTTTTGGCCAGAAGTTTTTGACCACTTTAATTTCCATGAGAATTGGGCTTCCTTGGCGACTGATACAGATATTTCCAAGTAAATTCGATCAATCTGTATGTTAAGGAGAGGCTGACTCGGTCGGTTGGGGGAGCAATTTATGCACGGAAAAGATATGTTGCTATTGAAAGTAATTTGGATCGGGCCAAGCCTTGTTTGGACTTTCTGGAATACAGGGTCGTCCGTTGGGTTCGGTCGGTACTGGATGAAGAGCCTTTTGACATTGAGATCTGATCCATTGAGCCGTGACAGCTTTTGCCAAAAGTTGGTCAACACTTTTCTCCCTAGAATACATCTTCTTTTGTAAAGGGAGATGTGTTATGGATCTTTTGAAGGATGTTGCATCAGTGCTCAATGTGCAGATTAGCTATGGCTACGCCGAACCATATTAAGGCCAGAAATCCGATGATCCCAATGGTTGTATTGAGGCCGGGAAACCGACGATCGGTGTAGATCGTATTAAGGCCAGAAAACTGACAAACACCGAGGACTGTATTAAGGCCTAGAATATTATGAGACTAGTTGACAGACTTTGTCGGGATGTCAAATGCCTGCATATATGGTATGGGCCATTATCGGTTTAGAGATGGCTTCGAGCTTGGTCGGGAAATAGCGGCGAGTATTAACCATACTCGGCTTAAAGAGTTGGTAAGCATAAACACAAATTGGCTTGTGGAGGTGGCGATTAACCATACTCGGCTTATGGAGTTGGCGAGTATCAACCATACTCGGCTTATGGAGGTTTAACCATACTCATCTTGTGGAGTTGGTTGGATAAGTGGCGAGTATTCACCATACTTGGCTTAGCAAGTGTTAACCATACTCGGCTTGTGGAGTTGGTTTAGGTTATGGTGGCAGGCATCGACCTAGCTTAGAAACGGTGGCTAGCACTGACCATATTTAGATCGGCGGGCGTCAATGTAAAGATCCAGAATTTTTAACCAATTTAAAATTGGAATTTTTTTTACTTAATTTGAATTTGATATAAATATATATATGGTTAAGGGTAATAATTTTGATAAGTTATACATAATAGATTTTACTTGAATTTTAAATGAGAATGATTATTAATGAGTTTGGATTTATTGATACTATTGGTCGTTCGATCGGATTTGTCAATCCATAACATGAATTAGTAGTGTTAGAATTAAGTGTTGCCTTTAGTTTTCATAACATTTAAAAGGAAATGCTACCAAAAGTTCTTTTTTCTTCTTAAGACAAGTGTTAAGACACGTGTCTTTATGCATGCTCCCTTTCATGCATGATTGCCACTTGCCCCCTTTATGTGTCTTTACCTCCTTACTCCTCCTTTCCTATATAAGTAGGCTCTTTCTCCATTTTTCACCATTCCATTTCCATTTCCTCCTTTCCACCTTCTTCTTAAAGCTTATGGCCATGGTTTCCATGGCATAGGTCTTCCTCTTTTCCACCACTACCTTGCCAAAGTTCGCCATTCTTCTCCTCCTCTTATAATATAAAGAGAGATTAGTGTATATTATATTATATATTTTGGTGAAGAAGAAGTTGCGCTGAAATACTGTCCGACGGTTTGCTTAGCTAGGCTCGCCTACCGTGAAGATTTGGAAAGTTGTCAGGTGAGAACTCTTTAACCACAGTTTATATATTTAACTAGTAGCTAAACTAATTTAAATATAGTGATGAATTATTATTGGTTAATGGTGATTGATATTTGTTGTGATGGATGATGGATGCGAAGTTTAGAACACACACTATTAAGCGTAAGTGTTATAACGCTTGTGCACAATTATGATTTATTGAATCATGTTGATGATGGTTGCTATGGATGTTTAAATGGTTGTTGATGTTGTTTTGCACACACTATGACACAACAATTATGGTATCACATTGGTGATCAAAAAATCTCCTTCATAATTAAAAGCAATATCATTATTGAAATTGAAGGTTAATAATTGGAAAAGACCATACGTATGAATTCATATATATTGTTAAAGTCCTTTAAATGAATAAATAAATAAATACTGGAACATTCTAGGATGACAGAGAGGATAGTTTCTAGACTTGGGTTTGGAAATGAAGTTTCCTGCTCTCCCTGGCTATCCCTAACTGATCCGACGAATGGGAAGGTTAATTTGAAGTTATTTGAATTTAGAAATTGGAATTTATGAAAGTTGAATTTTAGAACCAAAATAATTTGGAAAGTAAATTTAAATGATTTTAAAGGGTTATATAAGGATATAATGGTTTTCTAAGATATTTTGAAGTATCGTAGAATAATGGTTATTATGGTTAAAATAGAGCTTGTCGCATAATGGCAATTTATGTATTTTAGATGCAGACTTTAAACGCTTATAACTTTTGCAATCTAAATCGGATTTCCATAAAATGAAAAACGTTTGATTTCCATTAACAAGAACTTTCAAATGAGTGAAAGCAGATTTTAAATTCGAGTTATAATTTTCAAGTTATGTTTGAAACCATTTTGGAAAAGATCGATGTAAGAACAATTGTTGACCATAACTATAAACAGTATTTTTAAATGTTAGAAAAATATGGATTTTTTTTGTAAAATCATAATAAATTATGTAAAAGTGTTTTGAATTGTAAATTTTAAGTTTTGGCTAAGATAAACAATGTTTTAATCAAAGTAGTTTGTAACGCTTTTGAAGCACTAGTTTAACGCTTTCTTTGAAAACAACCTACTTTGAAGTATTTAAATCGCGAAATGTTTTCAGAACTATAAGTAATCATTTGTAAATGATTTGATGAATTTAAAAGTATTGAAAATAATTTGTTTGGAATTTAAATTGATTTAATAATTAATATGGGCTTTCAATTTTAAATAATTGGATATGGTTGGAGATAAATCTTTGGATGTTTGATATTAATCCGGTAGATGATGATTCTTACTATTTGAGGAATTTAAAAGGTAGTTCACCATTATTCCGCTTATAGTGTGAGTTGGATATCGAGATTAATATTAAGTATAAGCTGATGGTATTTCTATCTAGATCTAATGTCAAAGAGTTAGATAAATCTTTTAATTAAGATACGAGTTTCCTAAGTTGACTGGGATAAGTTCGATAGAAATAATCTTCGGGTATTTGATATGAAATTCTTTGGTGTAAATGTATACTATTTGAGGAATTTGGAAGATATTATTATATCGTTATTCCATTTATAGTATTCTTTGATTATGAGAATGGATATCGAATATAAGAAAATACAATTCCTGTGTAACTTATGTTCAATATCAATTGATTTGGTTTTGTCGTAAATCATATCTTCAATAATATCATTCTTGAAACCCCATGAGATTGAGTTATGGAAATTCATATCGTTTAATCAGATCTTTGATATGAGGAAATTAAAAGTGAGGAATTGGAAAGAAAGTATAACCTTTTAGTTAAGATTAAAGAATGGAATGTTGGAAAATCAATTTAATTGGAAACTATGGTTGAAATGTGGATTAAGGATTTTCAAAGGAAACTGGATTTTGATAACGAGTCATCAAACGGAAAATTAATTAAGGCTTTAAGGCTAAATCATCTTTGATTTAAGGGATGTGTTTTAAAAGAGAAAGGTTAAATATAGATTTTGTAATAATTTGAGAATGGGTTTAAAAAAGTTTAATTTTGACAAAATCCAAGACGGAAGGAGATTGGTAGAAAGCCTGTATGTTCTATAATTGTGTTTTTTTAAACTGCGCTTATTATTTGGAAAGACCGGGATCAGATGTATGTCTGAAAACGACGTTGTGGAGCAATTGAAGACATTGGAGACAACATTGAAGACCGGGATCCCTCATGTCGTAAGGACGACTTGCTGAATGTCTCGAATGGGTCGCTCCCATTTGCAGATGGATTCTATATCAGTTAAGTGGCAAGAAGCCCGAACGTATGTGAAGGAATTCCGGATTGTGGTTTCGTTTAGACCCAGAACGGACTTGTATGGATTGTGTGTCTGACATTTTAATTGACTGCGTAGCACTGATCTTTGTTAAATATATATCTGCTTGGTGGTGGAGAATTTACTCTCCTGCTTAACACCCTTCTCTTAGACGTATGAGCTTAGAGGTTATATATTGATAGAAATCAGTGATGTGTAGTGAATGGACAATGTGGCATACTTAAGTTATGATGAGCTATGGATGATCAAAGTATGGCTTATTTAAGCACAACTTTGTGTATATCGTGACCTCGACGAACATCACACACCGGATTGATGGTAAACTAATGGTCAGATTTTTGTGTTCGTTTCGTATGTTCGGTACACCGGGACATGATGATTGAAAGGGTACTGCGAAATCCCCAGTTTGGGACGCTATTTGTTGGGTAATCAGATTCATGTATGGTCGGTTAGTATAACAGAGTCCAAGTCTGGACGTTATCCGCGAGTACTGGGATGATGCGCGCAAGAAAGTTTGTGAGTCCAACGAATGATCTTTTGTACCAGGAACCATCATGTTCAAAACCCAATCTCCACTACGAGCCCGTACGATTTTAGTTGTATACTATTATGTCAGTATAGTATATGGTACCTATGCTGGCTAAGATTAGTACATTTACTTTCGAAATTGTTTTTCACACTATGCATAATATCAGAGAATTTATTCTCTTGCTTAACACCCTTCTCTAAGACGTATGAGATTAGAGGTTATATTTTGATAGAAATCAGTGATGCGTAGTGAATGGACAATGTGGCATACTTAAGTTAGGTGATGAGCTATGGATGATCAAAGCATGGCTTATTTAAGCGTAGCTTTGTGTATATCGTGACCTCGATGAACCTCACACCTCGGATTGATGGTAAATTGGTGGTCAGATTTTTATGTTTGTTTCGTATGTTTGGTGCAACGGGATGTGATGATGAAAGGGTACTGCGAAGTCCCAAGTCTGGGACGCTATTTGTTGGGTACTCTGATTCTTGTATGGTGGGTTAGTATAATAGATTCCGAGTCTGGACGTTATCCGCGAGTACTGGATGATGCGCACAAGAAAGTTTGTGAGACCACGGATGATCTTTCGTACCAGGAACCATCATGTTCGAAACCCAATCTCCACTACGAGCACGTACGGTTTTGATTGTATAGCCTGCAGGTTACCGGCAAGATTGTCAGTATAATGGGATGTGGCATTATGCTGGCTAGGATTAATACATTTATTTGTGAAAAGGTTTTTCACAATACATATAGTAGTAAAAGAGGATTTTCACATATGAAGGAATTTTTGGTTATCATAAGGCAAAACTCGCCTATTTGGTGTGTGCTTGCATTGTGTGATGTGGGACGAGCTTATGATAGCTTCATTTTTTCAAAAAGTCATTACGGATTTCTATGCACTGGTATTCACATGGAGTAAACCCGTTCCGCATTGGCGGCATGGTCCGGTGAATTACCTAACTTTAAAATAAACCCTAAAGACAACTGTTTTGAGTTCTCACACCAGTCCCATGACCGACCTGGAGTTTATTGTTCCCACACCTAAAATATGGGTGCCCATAATTTTTACACGGGCAGCCTAGTAGTTTGGTTTGCGGATTTAGCCTTCGATTTAGTTAGAGCAGGATTTTGGTTTAACTGGAGCTATTATGTTTGGAGCATGCGCATTCTTCCGCTGAGTTTAGTATCTTTTCCGCTGTGTAACCAATGTACTCTGATATACCTCTTGTAACTTTGATGTAATATTATTTTAATGATAATGGAAAAGTTGTTTTTATTTTCTGCAAATGTGTAAGTGCCCCTAACAATCCCTCTTTTTGAATGGTTTAAGTTGGTTTAATTACCAGCAAAAACCGAGCAAAAAGTCGGGTCGTTACAGTCAATCATGTTCGACTTAGATCGTCGCAGACATAATCCATGTTTGGGAAAGAAAGTTTATTGCTTCTAAAGAGCTATTATAGGAAAATGAAATAAATCCTAAGGGAGTGATAGTTGAATCCAGAGCACGCCTTGGAGCTAAACCCTAACTCCGTACGTGTGTACTTCAACATACCCACATTATTAAAAGAAATAATAAAAGTACATTTCTTATATCTTCAGAAATAAGAAAATCTAAATCTTATTAATTAATGACGATGCCACGATTGCTGGGCTTAGAGTCCTTTTCGTTTCTAGGAACTCGAGGACCGACCTGAGGAGCTTGGGTAGAAGATTGTGGCGGCATGGCCTATGTAGGTTTCTTGACATACTCAGATAGTTCTCCACGCCCAACCCTATCCTCGATATGATCGCGCAAGTTCCTGCATTCACTGGAGCTGTGGCCCGCTATGTTGTGGTACATGCAGTGCTTTCCATAGTCGAGTTCCTTTTGGGTTGGATCCCTTCGAGGAGGTTTTGGGAAGGGTATAGTTCCTCGTACGTCAAGTTAGATGTTGAGAATGGAGGAGTTGAGCTTGGTGTATTGATCATATTTTTTCTCTCTCTGAAGTCGTACGTTGCTATCGTTCTTGTTCGAGATTTTTCCTTTGCCTTTGTTCTAGCCATTGGTGTTGGATGGACCTTCTTCCTTAGTGGCAAGTAATTCGAAGTTCTCCATCTCGATGCTGGCATCTTCTTGTTGGAGGAATCGGTCTGCTTTGATCTAGAAGTCTTCGATGTCCTTCGGGGGATCCCTAGTTAAAGAAATCCCGAATTCCGATTAGTTCTAAACCCTTGCAATAACAGCCATAAGCACCATCGATGGCTCAGGTTGATCAATTGATGCTACAGCCGCGTTGAATATTTCTAGGAAGGATCATAGGGTCTCGCCGGTCGATGTTTGATGGTGAGGAACGTGACACTCTTTGGTCGGGAGATGTGGACTCTGAACTGCTTGATGAAGCGGGTGACCAACATATTCTAGATGTTGATCGACTCAGTTGTTAGTTGCCAGAACCACATATCGGCTTTTCCTGTGAGGAAGAGATGAAGCACTTGGCCATGATGTTGGTTGATGCAGAGAGTACTTCCATGTGGCACATGTATTGCATGAGATGAATGGTCTGGTCGGTCCGGTTGTTGTAGGGCTCTATGACTAGAAGCTTGAAGTCTGGAGGATTTCGGGAGTTTCTATGTTCCCGTGCGCATGGACTGCTATGGATGTCGTCCATACCCTACTGAGAAGACGTGTCACGGGTGAAGCATCTGATAATGCTTGCAGGCTGGCTTCAATATCCGAGGACTTATTGCTATGAATCCAATTCTGCATTAGAGACATTGTGTGATGACCCGCATTGGCAGAGGTATTATCATTAATTTATTTAATTATATAAATGGTGGTTTAGAGTATTTAATGGTCGTGGAATTAAATAATGGTGAATATTTAATTAAAATAATAAATTAAATAAAATATTTAATTCTGAAATAATCAGAATTGGCTGAAATGACGATATGGTGTGAACCGGATCATCTGTGATATTTAATTCAGCTTGGAATTTGATTTGAATAACGAATATATTTAAATAATGACAGTTTGAACATATAATTATATTATAATTAAAATCGAGCTCGAAATGGCGCTGCAGTTCGCTATTTGGCGATTTGAACTTCAACTGAATGTACAGGATTCATTTTAAGCCGGATTTCTGTGAAACAAGAAACGTGTGGAGCTGGTGGAGTATATCTTTCTAGTGGAAGAGAAAAATCAGGATTTCGTCGTGTAGATTTTGAGATATGTCCAAATAAAATTTTAGAAAATTCGCTGTGGAATTCCTTTATAATTTATAAAGGAATTAAATATATTTTTAAAAGGGATTTCAATATAAATCAAATATCAGGTTGACCCAGAAGTGAATATCGAGTTGTAAATACATACAGGAATATTCTAGAGCTGTGTGGTATGCCACTGTGAATATAGACGATAATATTTAATTTTAAATATTTAATTTAATTATATTTAAATATATTTATATATTTAAATAGGCTATTTAGAGCGTTAAAAATAGCCACTTTTGCAAACGAAGTCGGAATTCGACGAAACCAGTTTTGTTGGATCCACAATATCAAATAGTTGTTAGATTTCCATTTTCGTGATTTTTAGAGTTGCTGTGTGGCCGTACGGATTTTTAGAGTGAGAAACAGTCAGTTTTTCGACAGTTAAAAATACGCTGTGTGAGCATACGGAGTCAGAATTCGACGAAACCAGTTTCGTTGGGACCGTAATGTCGAACTCTAGCTACATGTCCAGTTTGGTAATTTTTGGGGATCGTATGTAGTCATAGTAATTTTTAAAGATAAGAACGAATAGGAAATCGAATAAATAAAATAGAAAAAAAGCAAAATAAAAATATCCCATCATTTTTCTTGGACAATAGGAAGGCCACGCGACCTGGTTTCTCAACCACTACTTAGAAATGGCAACCATACTTCCACGTTTCAAATTCAAACTCTATAAAACCATAAACGCAGAGAGGAAAAAAATCCAAATAATTCATAGAAAAATATACAAATCCAAATACATATATTCTTGAGTAGCTGAAGACATGTTGTTCGCTCTAGTATGGATATGGTTGGGTTCGATGAGTGTTTTGTTCGCTGGAAATGGAACATTGAAGTCTAGGGTTTTGGATTGTCGGGAATTGAAGCATCCAGGCGAGAAACTGAGGATGTATCTGAGCTCGTCGTTGAAAACCGCACCTACCTGCTGAGTTTTGGGTGGTTCGACGCCAGGGAAGATCGGCCGACGATGTACAGGGTGCTGCTGTCGAGTTCAGGCTCGGTGGTATCAGGAGATGCGGATGTTGATGAGGAGTCAAATGGTGGTGGTGGCGCCCTGCGTTGGTGACCGGAATGGTGGTGGTTGGTGGTCAAAATGAGGTCAACAAGTGGAGTTCTGGTTTCCTGGAGTCCGCATTTTTTTACTCGTGGGAGGAAGAGGAGTTAGGACAGGTCAGTGGGCCTGGTAGCTTTTAATATAACGGTATGGGCCGACACAATTCAAAAGGGTAAGGCCCGAATAAAAGTGGAATTTTTAGTTTTAATTTACTTTAAATATTTGTACGAACTTGTATAAGTCATATCTTCTCCATACGTGATCCGAATTTCAAACCGTAAGTTGCGTTGGGATCGTATGGACGAGCACTCCACAATGGACTTGACCACGAGTCAATTGGAGTCCATCACAATTTATGGCGAAATAAATTGTCCTACTGAATCAAATAACGCAAACCATTATTTAACGGTTAACGCGCCAAAGTGAGTAAATCTCACTAACTCTGAATAGTTTATAATTTCATGTTGCATTTTTAGAACTATTAAATATTGGCTGATTGACTGTGTGTTGATTGCTTGATTGAACTGCTAGTCAGTTGGTTGAAGTTCTATATTGATTCTATTTAACAGAATATATCATATGGAACTGAAAAGTGAGGTTATCTATATTGTTTAACATCTGTGATGCAGGGAAACAGGTTGGAGGAATCCGACTGGATTCCTCAACATTTATTTTGCTGTTTTTCATATATTGTGATATATGATGTGATATATAACCTGTTGTCGATTTTATGTGTTTGGACGATACTGATCATCGTGATTTGATATGTTGAATACCATAACATACCGAATGTTGATAAAGAAATATTTTCAAAGTGTATTTTGAAAATGAATTATTTATATAAAATCGATGGATCTTATATAGAAAAGGAAAAGGGTTTTTACAAAAGAAATATTTATTAAAGCAAAGGAGTTAATCGATGTTAGTTTAATCGATTAGTGTTAAAATAAAAGGAGTTAATCGATGTTAGTTTAATCGATTAGAGTTAAAATAAAAGGAGTTAATCGATGTTAGTTTAATCGATTTGAGTTAAAGCAAAGGAGTTAATCGATGTTAGTTCAATCGATTAGAGATAAAATAAAAGGAGTTAATCGATGTTAGTTTAATCGATTAGAGATAAAATAAAAGGAGTTAATCGATGTTAGTTTAATCGATTAGAGATAAAGTAAAAGGAGTTAATCGATGTTAGTTTAATCGATTAGTGTTAAAGTAAAATGAGTTAATCGAATATAGTTATTCGAATAGAAGCAAATGAGTTAATCGAATATAGTTATTCGAATAGAAGCAAATGTGTTAATCGAATATAGTTTATTCGAAGAAAGTAAAAGGAGTTATCGAATATAGTTTATTCGAAAGGAGTTAAATGAAATGAGTAAATCAATAGCGTTATTCAAATAGAGTTAATCCAATAGTGTTAGTCCAATAGAGTTAATTGATAAGGGTTAATCGTATAGAGTTAAGTGAAAAGAGTCAATCGAATATAGCTATTCAAAGAGGGTTAAGTAAGGAAGTTAGTAAAAGGAACATAAAGTGAACTTTTCCTATTTCAAAGTTAGAAATGTTGTTCAGTTTAGGTCTGAGAGGTAGTTCTACCCCAACTTGATTGGCTTCGTTTTAACTAGGGAATAGTTAATGTTCGGCAGTAAAGGAAATGGTTTGAGTTGGCATCACGATGGTTTGTTTAAAACATATGTCTAAGTCCAATGAAGAAGCTTTGGAAATGTTTTCCAAATAAGAAACCAGAAATGTTTTCTAATAAAGAAAACAAGAAATGGAAATGTTTTCCATTGTTAATAATGTATATTTTCCCAATTTAGAAAATAAGAAATGTTGAATATAGGGAAACAGGAGATAAGTAAATTTATGAAATAAAGAGATAAATGTTGAATGATTTTTGATCGATATAAATTTCCATTTGGAAATAATATCGTTGTTTGCACACTTGTTTTATTCGATAGTTAAATCACAGACTATCGAAGTTTTGACCATTTTAACGTTGTTAATATGGAGAGACCGGTTGGATTATTATCCAAAGAACCACTCTGTATTGGCATAAGCGTTGTGAATCATATATGCCAAAGGAAATTGAAGACGGAGTTATGCAAGGGCTATCCTGTTTACAGAATAGTGCCTTCGGTTCATCCTGTTCCTGGATGGCTTGTATGGACGGATGTCTGACAGAATATTTCCAGACGATCACGTATATTGATTTCTCCAACCGTACCAAGAGTGGAAGCAAAGAAGGAAACTTCTTTTAGCTAACACATAATGTATGGTTGAGGACGTCAATCGGTAATTTGATGGATTTGACGATGTGACATTCGAAGTAAATCTGATGTGATGATAAAGCGTAGCTTCTAGCCTCACATTCGGTAAATGACAGAAATCGGGCAGGCAGCATGGCTAAGTCGGTCGCACCGAAGTAGGGTGTATAATCACCTGATCTAGAGTTTCATTTACGTCTAAAAATCTATTGTTGATGCTGTCCCATTCGGGAAACGGTTGTTGATCCCAACCGTTGGTGATATACATTCGATACACTTAAGCGAAATGAGTGGTCGGTCATGTGTGGCCGGGTTGCAAGATGTTCTTGTTGAACCCAGTGTATTCCTCTCTAGAGGTACACGAGCGATAGGTGGTTCCATACCTTGTCATAGTTGGAAATTCATTACCCAATACGTACTTGCGGTTTTGATTGTATACTATATATGTAGAACGTGAGATGAAAACGTTTCTGCTAGATGATTATTATATTGTGGTTGATAGACATTATTATAATATCAAAAGGGTTTTTGATATAAAGATATTTTGGATTCTCATAAGGGAAAACCCGTTCCGTTATGCGGCGTGGTCTTATGAGATATCGTTTACTTGTTCGAACTGTTTTTAAACTGTTTTACTCACACCAGTCCATTGACTGACCCGGAGTTTACTTTGTTGTTTTCATTAAACTCTTGGGTGCCTAAATTTGTACGGGCAGTCAAGTAGTCGGGATTTACAGATATAATGGAAGAGCTTGGAGCAGGAGGCTTCAGGATCATATAGCTATAGTTATTTCCGCTGTGTTGTAAGTGCTGTACTTTGATAATGATATGTATATTCAAGTACCAATTTTGTATTTCAAAGTTATGTTATGAAATATATTTATTCGTTCCGCTGTGAGATTCGTGTTACTCTGATATTGTTTTCTTCTTCTTCTATTCTAAGTTTCTATCTTATCTTTCCTCACCCTCTAATTTCTTTCACTAATTACCAGTATTTTTCGATGGTTTGGTTATCGACATCGTGTTTATGTCGATAACCAAAGTCGCTCAAAATCCGGGTCGTTACAGTTGGTATCAGAGCTTAAGTTAAGTGAATTACCTTGGCTCTGTGGCGTGACTCGGTAGAGATAGGGTTAGTAATACCCTAGACTGAGATTGAGTGTATATATATGAGTGAACGTATTTGTTATTTGATATTAAAATAATTTTATATTGTGGAGATTCATTGGTTGAGTCGTTTATGGGTTCTGGTCGATCAGTTTGATCCACTGTATTGGTAGGAGTTTATAAACACTCGAATACGATGGGTCGGCACGATATGTTTTGAAAAGAGGGTAATTGAAAATAATTTTACCCAAGTATATTTTGATATATAGTGGATATACTGGTTGTTATTATAATCGAGTAAGATTATAAATTAAATGGTTATGTAAATAACCAATCAGAATTCATATAAGTGAAATACGTGAAATCAGATGAGTTAAATCTGAAATTTAAACCAGAAATTGAAGTTAAAACTCTGGAGAAATAGGATAAGTGTTTGTAAACGGATTTGGATTAAAAATAAGGAAAATTTAAGATCCTGGGAGATTTTAAATTGTTTTACAAGCAGTGTGAATTATATTTTGAAATAAATTTCAAAGTGGAAATGTTTAGAAATGGTTTTCTAGTATTGAACTCACTTCGATCGCTGGAAAATAGATTCTGATGAGGACAGCTGCATCATCAGTATTCATTTTCGAGTTGTAAGTGACGAATTACTACCAAAGATACTGTTTTGAAATTGTTTTAGGAAAGACAAGTTGTGTTGAATTTCAAATGGGATTTATAATAAAGAAAGAGTAAATAAAGTTTGAATAGGAATTTGAATAAAGGAAGTTCAAACATAGAATGTAAATAAGAAAATTCAAAGGGGATTTGAATATAGAAAATTCAAAGGGGATTTAAATAAGAAAATTCAAAGGGGATTTGAATATAGAAAATTCAAAGTGGATTTGAATATAGAAAATTCAAAGGGGATTTGAATATAGAAAATTCGAAGGGGATTTGAATATAGAAAATTCAAAGGGGATTTGAATATAGAAATTCAAATGAGATTTGAATAAAGAAGATTTAAATAATGGAAAAGTGAATATAGAATTTCAAATATAGAATTTGAAATAAGAAAATTGAATATAGAATTCATGTAGAGTAATAATAGAAATTGAATATAGAAATTCAAAGGGAGTTTGAATATATGAAATTCAATGGAATTGAAATAGAGTTTGAATATAGAATTCAAATGGAATTTAAACTATAAAATTTGAATATATAGAATTTGAATAATAGAAGTGATATAAAATTTGAATAGAAATTGAATGGAATTAACTAAGTCGAAGAGGAGTTAGTTAATCGAGTTTTGAAGTTGAAGTTGAACTTTGAAAGGTGGATTGGATCTGTAAATTGATATTCGAAATCGAATATAGAACTTAAATTTTAAATTTGGATTCAAATTAGTTAATAAGCAAGTTAAAATATATTTGAACATCTCATGTTCAAATATAAAAGTGGAATAGACTAAAGAGTTAATAGACTAAAGAGTTAATAAACAAATTAATTAACGAATTGATTAAAACGATCAGGTATAGTTAAAATAGATTGGGCAGGTATAATATACATGAGATAGGTATGGATAATGTATGAAGGTATATAAATAGAATGCTCGATGAAAAGGTATGTATTTAATTCATATATGAGATTTTATGCGCCGTATCGGCTAGCCGCTTGGCTTTTTCTTTTTCTTTTGGATTGGTGAGGGCCATGGGAGGCTATTTGAAATATCCCGATGTCCTAATACAAAAGGAGGTTATGGCGAATTTTTCCGGGAATTTAAGGAGTTAGAATATTTTTAAGATAATTTGATAGTTAGAAATCAATGTATCGATATATATATATAGAAGACGATAAGGAAACGAACTTAGAAATAGAATAGTATAATCAAAAGGGAAGACTAGGAATAAAATCTCGTAAGAATAAAAAGAGAAGGTGTATATGTATTTCAAAGAGAATAAGTAGTTGTATGGTATTGATTAATCGAGTAGTCATATATGTTTTGACGTTATAAATGTTATTCAGTCAAGGTCTGAGAGGTAGTTATACCCCAACTTGATTGATTTCATTATTAACAAATAAATAGTAAGATTTCAGGCTCGAAGATCAATGTTGAATAAGAGTTAGTTGAATATAGTATTTGGGTTGTCGTAACGATGTTTTACACAACATCCGTTTTAACCCAAATAAGTGTAAGCTTGGAAATATAATAAAGAATATTTCCTAAGCATAGAAATAAACGAGATCGGAAAATAGATAAGTAATTGGAATATTTTCCAATTATAAATAGCCTATATTTTCTAAGTATAGAAAATAAAGGAAGGCGATATTCGGAAATGTTTTCCAAAGGCCAATATGGTTATTGAAAATATTTGGTTAACAAATATTGATAAAGAAATAGAGAAGTGATTTAACTAATGGAATATTGATTATGGGCTCAGTTGGATTTCAAAAAGGAAAATTTGATTTTTGAAAAAGTAAACTGTTTAAAATTCCCAGGAAGAGACTGTTTGAATTAAGAACAAATTTAAATAGAAGTTTGCGAAAGTAAGCTGAAATTGAATTGAAACAGTTAAGTGAAAACTGAATGGAAATAGAACGATATCAGGAAAAATTTATTCTTGAATAAAATTGGATTGTCGAGATAAGAATCTGAAATGAAAATTGGATTGGGGAGTTAAGGAATTTAAAATCAAGATTTGAACTTAAGTTGAAATGGGATTTGGCTTGGATATATGCGAATGGTTGTGTTGGAGATAAAAACTGATTTGGAGTTTGATTGGCATGACATTGGTATATGCTGAATTGATAACAGGTAGAAAGGATATATGATATATCGACAAAAAGGTACAAGTTTATTAGATATAAGATTTTGATGAGCCGAATTGGCAAGCCGCTTGGCTGTTTGATTTTCTTTTGGGTTGGAGATGGCCCGGAGAGGCGAGTTGGAGTTTAACCGATTGACTAGTACAAAGGAGGTGCTGGTGAAATTTTTCGAAGAGTTAAGGCGATAGAAAATTTGCAGGATTTTTGAAATTTTTCGTTAATAAGGATTAATTAATAATTTAATTAAAATTAAATTGGTTCAGTTGAAACTGTAGTTAAGAAGTGAACAAATATGTTCTAACCAATCGATAGGGTCGTCCCCTACCTTTTAGCAATTTCGAGGACGAAATTATTTTAAGTGGGAAAGATTGTAATGACCCGCATTGGCAGAGGTATTATCATTAATTTATTTAATTATATAAATGGTGGTTTAGAGTATTTAATGGTCATGGAATTAAATAATGGTGAATATTTAATTAAAATAATAAATTAAATAATATATTTAATTCTGAAATAATCATAATTGGCTGAAATGACGATATGGTGTGAACCGGATCATCTGTGATATTTAATTCAGCTTGGAATTTGATTTGAATAACGAATATATTTAAATAACGACAGTTTGAACATATAATTATATTATAATTAAAATCGAGCTCGAAATGGCGCTGCAGTTTGCTATTTGGCGATTTGAACTTCAACTGAATGTACAGGATTCATTTTAAGCCGGATTTCTGTGAAACAAGAAACGTGTGGAGCTGGTGGAGTATATATTTCTAGTGGAAGAGAAAAATAAGGATTTCGTCGTGTAGATTTTGAGATATGTCCAAATCAAATTTTAGAAAAGTCGTTGTGGAATTCCTTTATAATTTATAAAGGAATTAATTATATTTTTAAAAGGGATTTCAATATAAATCAAATATCGGGTTGACCCAGAAGTGAATATCGAGTTGTAAATACATACAGGAATATTCTAGAGCTATGTGGTATGCCAATGTGAATATAGACGATAATATTTAATTTTAAATTTTATATTTAATTATATTTAAATATATTTATATATTTAAATAGGCTATTTAGAGCGTTAAAAATAGCCACTTTTGCAAACGAAGTCGAAATTCGACGAAACCAGTTTTGTTGGATCCGCAATATCAAATAGTTGTTAGATTTCCAGTTTCGTGATTTTTAGAGTCACTGTGTGGCCGTACGGATTTTTAGAGTGAGAAATAGTCAGTTTTTCGACAGTTAAAAATACGCTGTGTGAGCATACGGAGTCGGAATTCGACGAAACCAGTTTCGTTGGGACCGTAATGTCGAACTCTAGCTACATGTCCAGTTTTGTAATTTTTGGGGATCGTATGTAGTCATAGTAATTTTTGAAGACTAAGAACGAATAGGAAATCGAATAAATAAAATAGAAAAAAAGCAAAATAAAAATATCCCATCATTTTTCTTGGACAATAGGAAGGCCACGCGACCTGGTTTCTCAACAACTACTTAGAAATGGCAACCATACTTCCACGTTTCAAATTCAAACTTTATAAAACCATAAACGCAGAGAGGAAAAAAATCCAAATAATTCATAGAAAAATATACAAATCCAAATACATATATTCTCGAGTAGCTGAAGACATGTTGTTCGCTCTAGTATGGATATGGTTGGGTTCGATGGGTGTTTTGTTCGCTGGAAATGGAACAGTGAAGTCTAGGGTTTTGGATTGTCGGGAATTGAAGCATCCAGGCGAGAAACTGAGGATGTATCCGAGCTCGTCGTTGAAAACCGCACCTACCTGCTGAGTTTTGGGTGGTTCGACGCCAGGGAAGATCGGCCGATGATGTACAGGGGGCTGCTGTCGAGTTCAGGCTCGGTGGTATCAGGAGATGCGGATGTTGATGAGGAGTCAAATGGTGGTGGTGGCGCCCTGCGTTGGTGACCGGAATGGTGGTGGTAGGTGGTCAAAATGAGGTCAACGAGTGGAGTTCTGGTTTCCTGGAGTCCGCATTTTTTTACTCGTGGGAGGAAGAGGAGTTAGGACGGGTCAGTGGGCCTGGTAGCTTTTAATATAACGGTATGGGCCGACACAATTCAAAAGGGTAAGGCCCGAATAAAAGTGGAATTTTTAGTTTTAATTTACTTTAAATATTTGTACGAACTTGTATAAGTCATATCTTCTCCATACGTGATCAGAATTTTGAACCGTAAGTTGCGTTAGGATCGTATGGACGAGCACTCCACAACGGAACTGACCGCGAGTCAATTGGAGTCCGTCACAATTTATGGCGAAATAAATTGTCCTACTGAATCAAATAACGCAAACCGTTATTTAACGGTTAACGTGCCAAAGTGAGTAAATCTCACTAACTCTGAACAGTTTATAATTTCATGTTGTATTTTTAGAACTGTTAAATATTGGCTGATTGACTGTGTGTTGATTGTTTGATTGAACTGCTAGTCAGTTGGTTGAAGTTCTATATTGATTCTGTTTAACAGAATATATCATATGGAACTGAAAAGTGATGTTATCTATATTGTTTAACATCTGTGATGCAGGGAAACAGGTTGGAGGAATCCGACTGGATTCCTCAACATTTATTTTACTGTTTTTCATATATTGTGATATATGATGTGATATATAATCTGTTGTCGATTTTATGTGTTTGGACGATACTGATCATCGTGATTTGATATGTTGAATACCATAACATACCGAATGTTGATAAAGGAATATTTTCGAAGTGTATTTTGAAAATGAATTATTTATATAAAATCGATGGATTTTATATAGAAAAGGAAAAGGGTTTTTACAAAAGAAATATTTATTAAAGCAAAGGAGTTAATCGATGTTAGTTTAATCGACTAGTGTTAAAATAAAAGGAGTTAATCGATGTTAGTTTAATCGATTAGAGTTAAAATAAAAGGAGTTAATCGATGTTAGTTTAATCGATTTGAGTTAAAGCAAAGGAGTTAATCGATGTTAGTTTAATCGATTAGAGATAAAATAAAAGGAGTTAATCGATGTTAGTATAATCGATTAGAGATAAAATAAAATGAGTTAATCGATGTTAGTTTAATCGATTAGAGATAAAGTAAAAGGAGTTAATCGATGTTAGTTTAATCGAGTAGTGTTAAAGTAAAATGAGTTAATCGAATATAGTTATTCGAATAGAAGCAAATGAGTTAATCGAATATAGTTATTCGAATAGAAGCAAATGAGTTAATCGAATATAGTTTATTCGAAGAAAGTAAAAGGAGTTATCGAATATAGTTTATTCGAAAGGAGTTAAGTGAAATGAGTAAATCAATAGCGTTAGTCAAATAGAGTTAATCCAATAGTGTTAGTCCAATAGAGTTAATTGATAATGGTTAATCGAATAGAGTTAAGTGAAAAGAGTCAATCGAATATAACTATTCAAAGAGGGTTAAGTAAGGAAGTTAGTAAAAGGAATATAAAGTGAACTTTGCCTATTTCAAAGTTAGAAATGTTGTTCAGTTTAGGTCTAAGAGGTAGTTCTACCCCAACTTGATTGGCTTCGTTTAAACTAGGGAATAGTTAAGGTTCGGCAGTAAAGGAAATGGTTTGAGTTGGCATCGCGATGGTTTGTTTAAAACATTTGTCTAAGTCCAATGAAGAAGCTTTGGAAATGTTTTCCAAATAAGAAACCAGAAATGTTTTCTAATAAAGAAAACAAGAAATGGAAATGTTTTCCATTGTTAATAACGTATATTTTCCAAATTTAGAAAATAAGAAATGTTGAATATAGGGAAACAGGAGATAAGCAAATTTATGAAATAAAGAGATAAATGTTGAATGATGTTTGATCGATGTAAATTTCCATTTGGAAATAATAACGTTGTTTGCACACTTGTTTAATTCAATATTTAAATCGCAGACTATCGAAGTTTTGACCATTTTAACGTTGTTAATATGGAGAGACCGGTTGGATTATTATCCAAAGAACCACTCTGTATTGGCAAAAGCGTTGCGAATCATATATGCCAAAGGAAATTGAAGACGGAGTTATGCAAGGGCTATCCTGTTTACAGAATAGTGCCTTCGGTTCATCCTGTTCCTGGATGACTTGTATGGACGGATGTCTGACAGAGTATTTCCAGACGATCACGTATATTGATTTCTCCAACCGTACCAAGAGTGGAAGCAAAGAAGGAAACTTCTTTTAGCTAACACATAATGTATGGTTGAGGACGTCAATCGGTGATTTAATGGATTTGACGATGTGACATTCGAAGTAAATCTGATGTGATGATAAAGCGTAGCTTCTAGCCTCACATTCGGTAAATGATAGAAATCGGGCAGGCAGCATGGCTAAGTCGGTCGCACCGAAGTAGGGTGTATAATCACCTGATCTAGAGTTTCATTTACTTCTAAAAATCTATTGTTGATGCTGTCCTATTCGGGAAACGGTTGCTGATCCCAACCGTTGGTGATATACATTCGATACACTCAAGCGAAATGAGTGGTCGGTCATGTGTGGCTGGGTTGCAAGATGCTCTTGTTGAACCCAGTGTATTCCTCTCTAGAGGTACACGAGCGATAGGTGGTTCCATACCTTGTCATAGTTGGAAATCCATTACCCAATACGTACTTGCGGTTTTGATTGTATACTATATATGTAGAACGTGAGATGAAAACGTTTCTGCTAGATGATTATTATATTGTGGTTGATAGACATTATGATAATATCAAAAGGGTTTTTGATATAAAGATATTTTGGATTCTCATAAGGGAAAACCCGTTCCGTTATGCGGCGTGGTCTTATGAGATATCGTTTACTTGTTCGAACTGTTTTTAAATTGTTTTACTCACACCAGTCCCATGACTGACCCGGAGTTTACTTTGTTGTTTTCCCTAAACTCTTGGGTGCCTAAATTTGTACGGGCAGTCAAGTAGTCGGGATTTACAGATATATTGGAAGAGCTTGGAGCAGGAGGCTTCAGGATCATATAGTTATAGTTATTTCCGCTGTGTTGTAAGTGCTGTACTTTGATAATGATATGTATATTCAAGTACCAATTTTGTATTTCAAAGTTATGTTATGAAATATATTTATTCGTTCCGCTGTGAGATTCGTGTTACTCTGATATTGTGTTCTTCTTCTTCTATTCTAAGTTTCTATCTTATCTTTCCTCACCCTCTAATTTCTTTCACTGATTACCAGGATTTTTCGATGGTTTTGTTATCGACATCGTGTTTATGTCGATAACCAAAGTCGCTCAAAATCCGGGTCGTTACACATTAGTGAGAATCCCAGGATTGGGGTCCACCAAAGGCATGCTCGGAAGGGAAACGGTTGGTTGGGTTCGACCTCCGTGGGTTGAGTGAAGGTGATATAGAGGGTGTATCCCAGTCTCGGGACCTGGTTCAGTCGCCACTGGGGTCGTCCAATTGTTATTGGACTATACCATACATGTTCCTGTTGAGAGCAATGGCTCAGGCGAGTGATACCCATCTGGAGCTCGGCGTTGTCCCCGCCCGGAGTGACGTTAAAACGGTTTATGGCAGTGTCTCCCTTCGTAACATTAGGGACCGATATGGTAGAGTGGTCTTGGTGACATGGGGGGTTGTCGTCACCAGCTCTTCGTCGAAGGGGAGGCGGCATAAGATGGATTTGTAGTAAGATGTTGGGTCAAGACTGATGTAACAACGTTCCTGGTTCTGGCCGACGCACTGGTTGCACTGGATCTGGAGCTATCTATCCAGGGGGTTGAATCGAGACCTGGAGTGGAGGAAAGGTGGTCGGCTGATCCAGAATTTGGCCACGACCGACCTGTGAATCTGCGGCTATCAGAGCTCCATTTAGTACTGGTAGTGATGATCCAAGCACTGGTCGATCGGGAAGTGAAGTTGAACTAGGAGGAAGAAAAGGTGTGGACCGATCTGGGGCTTGGATTTCTGCAGACCGAAGATCGGTTGTTGCCTCTGTCCCACTCGGTGTATGTGTAACACCCCATACTTTCTATAAACGTTTGTGTAACTAATCAAAGTATACTTAATTTTTAAGAGAAGAATTAAGGGAAACAGGTAATGCCATTGTGTTCAACTCGGAATTCTGCTTGTAATTGAGTCTGAGTTTGCGTGAATCAGACTTCGTATGAAGAAGTTATGGCCTTCGGAATTCAGCTCAAATTTAAAAATAGCTCGAAACTGAATTCAAAATTCAACATAGAACACAGAAGCGGGCTGGGCAGGAAATTTCCTGCCCAGGACCCAGGTCGACCAGGGGGTCGACCTCCCCCTTATAGGTCAACCTGGGGGTCGACCTGCCCTGTTTTTCAAGATTCGAGGCAGAATTCATTTTTATGTATCCGGGCTAATTTCTGGACCAAATTCATGAGTTCTACGCTATAAAAACGCCCCAATCTTAACTTTCTCCACACAACTTCATTACGCCTATACTCTTCCTCAATCGTAATTAAAATAAATCTTATTCTCCATTAAAACAAGTCATAGTTCTTCTTCAAATTGGAGATTCAAATCAAGATAAAGCTTCAAGTTAGACCATAGGCATTCCGCTTCATGCAACGTCACTCGAATCATAGCAAATCGCCTTTTCTAAACCGATCACTGTAAGTTCAGTTATTCCTTAGATTTGAACGTGTAATTGGAATTGTGAATGTAATGAATCAAAATATAGAACTATACCAATTTGCAAGTTAATTATCTTTGATTCATGCTTATGTCAAATCTAACGTTATCTATGCCTTTGGATCTGATTCTCGATTGTGGCCTAGAACTTATTGTGGGTAATTTCCAATGACTATGATTATGGGACTTTTGCCTAAGACTATGACTATGAAACTATTGCCCATGAAACTATCGCCTATGACTATGATTCATGACAAAGAGACTATTACATATGACTATGACTATAAGACTGTTGCCTATGACTATGACTATGATTCATAATTTTGAGACTATTGCATATGATTCATGACTATGAGACTATTACCAAGATTTATGACTATGAGACTATTGCCTATGACATTGATTAAGAAACTATTGTGATTAGTCGCCCATGACTATTGTGGTTAATTGCCTATAACTATTGTAGTCAGTGACTTATGCCTATTCCCATTAACCTATTAGGTTGTACTTCGAACTGGCATTAAGTTAGACCAAATCACCTATGCCTATTCCCTTAATTATGTTGGATCCCACTTTTTGGGGTGTAACTTGTCTAGTTTATTCCTATTCACTGTTATGTACATCAAACCCATTGGAACCATTATTTTTGAATTTGGTTCATTCTTGCATTGCTATTCTTTTATGTCAATTTTCGTGCTTATCCCCTATTCCTTGCTTTGATACTATTAGTATCATTTCATGAGTACTTAGAAACTTGTGAAATCATGTTATATGTACGATTACGACGCAGGAATTTGGGCATAGCTTAATTTAGTTAGTTTGGCATAATAAATATGTTGGCATAGTCTAAATTGGCTATAATTGTGAATGATTTACATGCATAATAGACTTGGGCATAAGTTGATAAATTTAATTGGCCGCAAAGTGGGTAATTGGCGTGTAAACCAAGTTTTGGACATAAACGGTAAACTAGAATATTAAATTTAGTTTTGACATGAACCGTAAATTGGAATATTAATCTAGATTGGGCATGAATTGTAAAAGGGGAATACTAAATCTAAATTGGTATAAACTGCAAGTTGGGCTGATTGATAGGTAAATCAAGTTTTGGGCATAAAATATAAATATGCTAATTTGCATGACAAATGAATATGATCTAGGCTAAATTGATTTACGGAAAATTTATATAAATAGTAAATATGTAAATTTAGTAAAAGACGAATATGCCTAACCCGAGGTTAGATTGAGTTGTGGTGTAAAACTGCCCGGAACCGACCGGCACATCCAGTGACCACAACAATACCTGTCTAATGTGGCTGGTTAGTGCATCAAGCCCAGAAAGACCCTAGGTTAGACTGGGTTGTGGTGTACACCTACCTGAAACCGACCGGCACATCCAGTAACCACAACAATATCGGTCTAATGTGAGTGGTTGGTGCTTTAATTAATTAATTAATTAAGGCTCATGAATAAATCAAGCTAGAAATGGTGAGGTTAAGTAATTAGGGAAACACTTGACCGTAATAACATGTTAACTAGGCAAGTGGGTGAGATTAAGTAAAATTAGAACACTTAACCGTTACAACATGTTAACTAGACAAGTGGGTGAGGTTAAGTAAATTTAGAACACTTAACCGTTGTAACATGTTAATTAAGCAGATGATAGGGTTAAGTTAACTAAGGTAACACTTAACCAAAATATATAATGACATGTGGTGGGGTTAAGTAATACAAGAGGAAAGCACTTAACCAATTATATAACATGATGTATGGGAAGGGTTAAGTTAACACGAGAACAACACTTAACCAATATAACACGATTTGAGGTAGGGTTAAGTCAACACCAGAAGGAAACACTTAACCAACATGACGTAACGGGTGGATGGGTTAAGTCAACTTGAATCGATTAATGACACTTGACCAATATAACTTGATGAGTGAATGGGGTTAAGTTAAATGGGAAATAATTAACCAATATAACCTTATGAATAAACAGGGTTAAGTTAATAAATCACACTTAACCAATCCAACAAGATAAGAAAGAAAGGTTAAGTTAATAAGAACCACTTAACCAACACGACTTGACGAGCAGGAGGTTAAGTACATGTCGGGTAGGTGGGTAATATTAGTAAATATAGGCCCATAAAACTTAACCATTAAATAAACATGCTTGAATTCGTGGGAAGGTTATGTGCACGTCGGGTTGGTGGGTAATATTAGTAAATATAGGCCCACAAAACTTAACTGTTTAGAAAAGATGCTAGAATCGGTGGGAGGGTTAAGTACATCTCGTATAGGTGGGTAATATTTGTATATATAGGCCCACAAACTTAACCAACAGGAAACCCTAGTAACGGGAACCCATTTCAGCAGTAACCCACAAAGATGTATCATGGTACCCTGAAACTAGGTGGGGTAGGATACAATTACTAGGCTGATTATTAGCGGTCAAAAATAGCGGCAAAGGGTACATCAGTGTAGGTTCCGACGGTTTACGGGCGTGCACGTACTCCGGAGTGGAAAAAGCAGGCACTGGGTACCAGTAGTTATACACTGTGCATCTTGAATCGTGTCGGGTCGCTATCATAAGGCTTGATACAACTTATGGTGGGGCTAACACAGAGTATCTACATGCAAGAGAGGGCCGACTGACACAGACACATGGAAAATTAATTCAAGTAGGTAGCAGAATCCCTAGTTGGACCTAGGTCGCATAAACCCTGAATCCGAGAAGCGTTCAATGGGTAGCATAAGCCCCAGTGGCCTTGGGTAGCGTAAACCCTGGTTGAATCTAGTAAGCACTCGATAGTAAACCCTAGATTAGATCTAGGTAATAAACGGAATCCCCATAATTGATGTACACCTGAAGGCAACCGCAAATACGGGGATTGGGATCACGTTATCATATGATCATAGATTTCTAGTTTGGACACCAGTTCAGTAGTGCAGAGATATAGAAATCAATATAAACAGGGTAGTTGTGAAGCATATAAGGAGTAGGAGCACATTCAGTTTATCAGTACATTCAGTTTATCTTGCCATATCCCATGCTTATCCCATATTAACTTGTTTCTATGGTTTAGTCTTATATTTAGTTTATTCATGTCATGACCCTTTTCCTCGTTTTAATACTAAGAATCACTGGACTTACCAGACTTTATGTCTGACCTAGTTTGCTATGGCTGGCTCATGCTTTATTTGGGGAAATCATTTTATGCTTCTTTATTTTTGTAAGCAAGACAGGATACTTTGGTATTGTAAAACAATCTTTGTACAAATTGTTTATCAATGAAATAAAGTTTTATTTATTTGTCGCTGCTTTAATTGTCTGTCTTGTAATTTATCTGCATCTTTTACCTATAATGCTCCACCGAAATTAAGGCATTCCCTTTGTGAGTGACCTTAACGGAGGTGGGGTGTTTCACTTGGTATTAGAGTTGAAGGTTACCGGATCAGATTAAAAGATTTGAAAATTTATTTTCAAACGATTTTAAAAGAAGCATTTTCAAAAGAAAAGTTTTGTTTTAAAGGCATATTCCCCAAAGCCACGTGCACTATCTTTTGATCCTCTATTTGAATCCTTGTTTCGTTCTTTCTTGAGTCTCCGGGGGTACTGGCTTTCTGGGAGGTAACCTCATCGCAACATGGTTTGGTAGGCTCGACAAGACTATAACACTTGTCAAAGGGCAAACAAGTGCCCAACTTCCATCTGTAGCCGTAGCAGTTTCACCTACGGCTAATTTTCTTTCGAGCTTTGTAGGATTCTCCGTGCGATGGAAGCAGCTTTCGAGAGACATGTCAACAAGTTACACAAAGATGGTAAAGTTGAGAATGAGGGGGTCTGGCTATGGAGCACAACACAAGGATGAAGAACCCATGGATATGGACTTGGCTCACAAAAGAGGGGAGGAAAAAAATAGTAAAATCTAAGACAAGAGGAAGTATCTTTACTAGGGTATAACGGTCATATAATTGAGGACAAGGGCAAGAACGAGGGACAGGATTTTTCGGAAGGCGAGTGCATGCTCTCACCGCCAGCATACCTGAGAGAGAGGTAGTAAGATTTCGGTTGAAAGAGTTTTTCCTTTTTGATTATCCTGTTAGTACTCCTTCCGATTTTAGCGCTCCACATCTGTATATATCTTCTTCCATAGTTGAGTCTCTACACCCTAGATATTGTGTAAGTAGAGGATCCCATTATAGTCTCGAATCCAATTGCTGGTTCGACCCATCTATCTTTGACTTGTGAGGATTTGAGAATAGCTATATTTATGCTTATGTTTTTTAGGCTATGGGTTGATTCTAGGCATTGATTGGTTAGCTAGTAATTATGAAACAAGGGTAGTTAGACTTTCGACTTGCCTCGAGAATACCCTTGAGATTTCGTACGATCCTAAGGATTAGTTTGTCTTAGCTACCTAGAATCACCTTACTTATCTATCGACGATTTTCGATCCGTTGGAGTAGTCCATGAGTACGCAAGATATTTTGATTAGGGTAGGGGTTTTCCCCCTAAAAATTCGAGATAGACTTCCGCGTGTATCTAAATGACACTGCAAAGCCAGTTATGCAATCAGCGATAATTCTGGAGCAAAATTGGCAAGGATAGCCAGAGTCGGTAAAGTGCTCAATTGTTTGGTTGTTTTGTTAGTATCATCTCACATAGATCGTCCCAATTCGAAGGAGGTATCCCTTGGGTGCTTGTCTGGTATTGGTTTAGGCCTTTGGGGCTTGTACTTGAGGGATGTCGAGTTCGACTAGGATGGTTTGCGTGATAAATAAATGGTTGGGGCTGGCACCCTAAGTTAGATTGACCTTAAGAGAGGTAATAAGCACATAGAAACCATTAGCTTTAGACCCTTAGATTGCAGCATGATGGATAAGCTAAGTAGAGGAGAGACCTCTAATCATCTTAGGTATATACACTTGGTATCATGATTAACCTATGTTTTTCTCGGGAGGATAGTTCGACTGCATTGGATACCCTCTAGCATAGTAAGTAAGCGAGGTCCTATCTTTACTAGTGGCTTTTGGAAATATAGGCCAAGAAGCTTCGCGATCGTGAAGTTAAATTAGTTAAGGTACAGTGGAGTGAAGCTCAAGAAGATGCGACTTAAAAGACTAAAGACCAGATACGTGCATCATACCCTTTTTGAGGGTGTATCCTTGGTTCCACTTTCTCTGTAATGTTTATCTTTTAAATATATCCCCTAGGTCATATCTTCGATCCTTAGGTAGGAACCCATCTGGATGTAAACATGTAATTGAAACATGTTATGATTGATGGTTGCAAGTGGTTGCCAGTGGTTGCTAGTGGTTGCTCGTGGATGCATATACACACATTAGGCACTAGATCAGCTCAGTCACTTTCATGTTTGCATATGCATATATGTATTTGTATATGGATTAAAACTTTATGTGTTATAATATGGATGTTGCATATGGATGGATGAATATGCACGCATATAGTACTTACATGACTAGGGATAATTGCATACATGATGGACTCATGCAATGACATAATTCGCATTAATGAGGTCAACTGAATCAGTAGACCGCCTGATTTTACATTAGATGAGGACATGTAAACACACTATGCATAGAATCATGAAAGCATTAGAAATCCTTTTAGGGACAATGGATGCATGTGACTGAATGGTTGAATAGATGGATGCTGGATGTTAGGATACATTCTTCTTAACATGAAGATTTTGGGGATGAAATCCTTTAAGGAGGGGAGAATGTAACACCCCGTATTTTCTGTAAACGTTAATGTAACAAATCAAAGTATACTTAATTTTTAACAGAAGAATTAAGGGAAACGGGTTATTCCATTCGTTCGTCTTGGAATTCTGTTTGAGATAGAGTCTGAGTTTGCGTGAATCGGACTTCGTATGAAGTAGTTATAGCCTTCGGAAGTTTCATCTCAAATTTAAAAACAGCTCGAAACTGAATTCAAAATTCAAAACAGAACCCAAAAGCGGTCTGGGCGGGAAATTTCCCGCCCAGGACCCAGGTCGACCAGGGGGTCGACCAAAGGGTCAACCTCCCCCTATATGTCAACTTGGGGGTCGACCTGCCCTGTTTTTCCAGATCAGAGGCATAATTCATTTTTATGTATCCTGGCTGATTTCTGGACCAAATTCACGAGTTCTACGCTATATAAACGCCCCCAAACTTCACTTTCTCCACACAACTTCATTGCGCCTAAATTCTGCCTCAGTCCTAATTAAAATAAATCTTATTCTCCATTAAAACAAGTTATAGTTCTTCTTCAAATTGGAGATTCAAATCAAGATAAAGCTTCAAGTTGGACCATAGGCATTCCGCTTCAAGCAACGTCACTCGAATCATAGCAAATCGCCTTTTCAAAACCGATCACTATAAGTTTGGTTATTACTTAGATTTGACGTGTAATTGGAATTGTGAATGTAATGAATCAAAATATAGAATTATACCAATTTGCAAGTTAATTATCTTTGATTCGTGCTTATGTCAAATCTAACGTTATGTGTGCCTTTGGATCTGATTCTCGATTGTGGCCTAGAACTTATTGTGGCTAATTGCCAATGACTATGATTTTAGGACTTTTTCCTAAGACTATGACTATGAAACTGTTGCCCATGAAACTATCGCCTATGATTATGATTCATGAAAAAGAGACTATTACATATGACTATGACTATAAGACTATTGCCTATGACTATGACTATGATTCATAATTTTGAGACTATCGCATATGATTCATGACTATGAGACTATTACAAGATTTATGACTACGATACTATTGCCTATGACATTGATTAAGAAACTATTGTGGTTAGTCGCCCATGACAATTGTGGTTAATTGCCTATAACTATTGTAGTCAGTGACTTATGCCTATTCCTATTAACCAGTAGGTTGTACTTCGAACTGGCATTATGTTAGACCAAATAACCCATGCATATTCCCTTAATTATGTTGGATCCCATTTTTTGGGGTGTAACTTGTCTAGTTTATTCCTATTCACTGTTATGTACATCAAACCCATTGGAACCATTATTTTTGAATTTGGTTCATTCTTGCATGGCTATTCTTTTATGTCAATTCTCGTTCTTATCCCCTATTCCTTGCTTTGATACTATTAGTATCATTTCATGAGTACTTAGAAACTTGTGAAATCATGTTATACGTACGATTACAGCACGGGAATTTGGGCGTAGCTTAATTTAGTTAGTTTGGCATAATAAATATGTTGGCATAATCTAAATTGGCTATAATAGTGAATGATTTACATGCATATTAGACTTGGGCATAAGTTGATAAATTTAATTGGCCGCAAAGTGTGTAATTGGCGTGTAAACCAAGTTTTGGACACAAACGGTAAACTAGAATATTAAATCTAGTTTTGACATGAATCGTAAATTGGAATATTAATCTAGATTGGGCATGAATTGTAAAAGGGGAATATTAAATCTAAATTGATATAAACTGCAAGTTGGGCTGATTGATAGGTAAATCAAGTTTTGGGCATAGAATATGAATATGCTAATTTGCATGACAAATGAATATGATCTAGGCTAAACTGATTTACAGAAAATTTACATAAATAGTAAATATGTAAATTTAGTGAAAGTCGAATATGCCTAACCCGAGGTTGGATTGAGTTGTGGTGTAAAACTGCCCGGAACCGACTGGCACATCCAATGACCACAACAATACCTGTCTAATGTGGGTGGTCAGTGCATCAAGCCCAGAAAGACCCGAGGCTAGACTGAGTTGTGATGTAAACCTGCCCGGAACTAACCGGCACATCCAGTAACCACAACAATATCTGTCTAATGTGAGTGGTTAGTGCTTTAATTAATTAATTAAGGCTCATGAATAAATCAAGCTAGAAATGGCGACGTTAAGTAATTAGGGTAACACTTAACCGTAATAACATGTTAACTAGGCAAGTGGGTGAGGTTAAGTAAAATTAGAACACTTAACCATTACAACAAGTTAATTAGACAAGTGGGTGAGCTTAAGTAAATTTAGAACACTTAACCGTTGTAACATGTTAATTAAGCAGATGATAGGTTTAAGTTAACTAAGGTAACACTTAACCAAAATATATAATGACATGTGGTGGGGTTAAGTAATACAAGAGGAAAACACTTAACCAATTATATAACATGATGTATGGGAAGGGTTAAGTTAACACGAGAACAACACTTAACCAATATAACACGATTTGAGGTAGGGTCAAGTCAACACTAGAAGGAAACACTTAACCAACATGACATGACGGGTGGATGGGTTAAGTCAACTTGAATTGATTAATGACACTTGACCAATATAACTTGATGAGCGAATGAGGTTAAGTTAAATGGGAAATACTTAACCAATATAACCTGATGAATGAACATGGTTAAGTTAATAAATCACACTTAACCAATCCAACATGATAAGAAAGAAAGGTTAAGTTAATAAGAACCACTTAACCAACACGACTTGACGAGCAGGAGGTTAAGTACATGTCGGGTAGGTGGGTAATATTAGTAAATATAGGCCCACAAAACTTAACCATTAAATAAACATGCTTGAATCTGTGGGAAGGTTAAGTGCACGTCAGGTTGGTGGGTAATATTAGAAAATATAGGCCCACAAAACTTAACCATTAAGAAAAGATGCTAGAATCAGTGGGAGGGTTAAATACATCTCGTATAGGTGGGTAATATTTGTATATATAGGCCCACAAACTTAACCAGCAGGAAACCCTAGTAACGGAGACCCATTTCAGCAGTAACCCACATAGATGTATCATGGTACCCTGAAACTAGGCAGGGTGGGGCACGATTACTGGGTTGATTATAAGCGGTCAAAAATAGATGCAGGGGGTACGTCAGTGTAGGTTCCGACAGTTTACGGGCGTGCACATACTCCGGAGTGGAAAAAGCAGGCACTGGGTATCAGTAGTTATACACTGTGCATCTTGAATCGTGTCGGGTCGCTATCATAAGGCTTGATACACCTTATGGTTGGGCCAGCACAGAGTATCTGCACGCAAGAGAGGGCCAACTGACACAGACACATGGAAAATTAATACAAGTAGGTAGCATAATCCTTAGTTGGACCTAGGTCGCGTAAACCTTGAATCCGAGAAGCGTTCAATAGGTAGCATAAACCCCAGTGGCCCTGGGTAGCGTAAACCCTGGTTGAATCTAGTAAGCACTCGATAGTAAACCCTATATTAGATCTAGGTAATAAAGGAAATCCCCATAATAGATGTACACCTGAAGGCAACCGCAAATACGGGGATTGGGATCACGTTATCATATGATCATAGATTTCTAGTTTGGACACCAGTTAGGTAGTGCAGAGATATAGGAATCAGTATAAACAGGGTAGTTGCGAAGCAGAGAAGGAGTAGGAGCGCATTCAGTTTATCAGTACATTCAGTTTATCTTGCCATATCCCATGCTTATCCCATATTATCTTGTTACTATGGTTTAGTCTAATATTTAGTTTATTCATGTCATGACCCTTTTCCTCGTTTAAATACTAAGAATCACTGGACTTACCAGACTTTATGTCTGACCTAGTTTGCTTTCGCCTCTTTTCTTCTGTTTCCCTCCTCCCTAAGGTAGTCAGGGAGGGAATAGCTTAGGTTTGTTTGGACCGTTACTCTTTCCAAGCTTGAAGACTTTTTGACGTGTTGCCTTGGGCTCTCTCTTCTCTTGCTATGGCTGGCTCATGCTTTATTTGGGGAAATCATTTTATGCTTCTTTATTTTTGTAAGCAAGACATGATACTTTGGTATTGTAAAACAATCTTTGTACAAGCTGTTTATCAATAAAATAAAGTTTTATTTATTTGCCGCTGCTTTAATTGTCTGTCTTGTAATTTATCTGCATCTTTTACCTATAATGCTCCACCGAAATTAAGGGATTCCCTTTGTGAGTGACCTTAACGGAGGTGGGGTGTTTCAGTATCAAATGATATTAGAATGTTGGATCCCTTGTCCATCTGAGCGAGGAGGTCATTCATCGCTTCCTGCTGACGTTTGAGAAGTTCACCCTGAGATGCCATCTGATTTTTGAACTCAGATAAGATTTTATCCATGTCGTCCCTGGTGAGATATTAGGACGTGTCTTCATGGGAGGGAGCCTCATGGCTTAACCATGTTGTTGATGTTCTACTACATCGACATGTAAAGGGTGGGAGGATGAAGCATCCTTCTTCCGCTTGTTTGCAATCGCTTGGTTTAGAAATTGCTGAAGGTAGTCGAAGGTCGTAGGTTTGACCCCTGCCTAGTGCGCTGAAGGGTTGGCGTCAAAAGTTGCTCACTAGTGATGGTCAACCCCCAATCGTGTGTAGAGCACTTGAATAATAATCAGAGAGTACGAAAGAGTAAGTAAAAACAGGGAATACACAGGATTTTTATACTGGTTCGGAAAAATAAATGCCTTCTCCACTTTATATTTACTGATATTTTGAGGATTACAGTGTACAATAGAATTTTTTCAGAGGGAGAGAAGTAGAGATTACAATATCCTTGTAATATTTGAAGTGCACGGTTGAAAGTTTTCTAGTATACCGAGCATAGGTTGGAAGTGGAGAAATCAACTGCCTCTCCATTTTCAGTAATGGGGTATTTATAGTTGGAGGAGTGGGATGAGATGCGTGCCATGTGGCTTGCTCTTTTGCAGAGCTTGGATACGTGGAGCTCGATCCGGCTGAATAGTTGCGACAGTGGAGCCCGGTCTACTACTGAGTAATATTTCTCTCGAAACTTGTGGCTTGCGTGACACTTGAGCTATGGTGTATCAAAAGTAGTTATTTGGTTGGAAGTGTTTGACCACTTTAATTGCCTTGAGAATCGGGCTTCCTTAGGTGAATCATATGGATATTTCAAAGTAAATCTGATCGATCCGTATTTTAAGGAGAGGTTGACTCGGTCGGCTAGGGGAGCAATTTATGCAGGGAAGAGATATGTCGCTAATAAAACGAATTTGGACCGGGCCGAGCCTTGTTTGGATTTTTTGGAATAAAGAGTCGTCCGTTGGGATCGGTCGGTACTGTATGGTGAGCCTTTTGACATTGAGATCTGATCCATTAAGCCGTGATAGCTTTTGCCAAAAAGTTGGTCAACACATCTCACAATGGAACGGATAATATATAATAATCAAATATAGTTTTACTGAAATAATGACATTGCCTAACAAGTGTACAAAGGCTACCAAATCTCTGCCATAAATATTACCTATGAGTATGTTATGAGGACGGGGTAAAAACATAAGTTTTGGTGAGAGGAAAAATTATATATTCTAAAAAACACTACATAGTTGTTCAGTTACATTTTTAATTATTAGGTTATTCAGGTTAACAACTGTAACAACCCGCATTCTACGCATCGGAGGATCGTAGAATATTTATTTCTTTCCCATATGAAGTCGTATGGTCATGTAACTTTGGGAAACAACCATTAGACTCATTTCCCATGTTCATGATTTTTGTCGATTATTAAATGACCATTTTGCCCCTAGCTGATCTTGTTTTGGCCATAACTTTTGATTGGAAAGGAATTTTGATCTGAAACCACTTCCATTCGATTCGTTTGATGGTTTACCATTCCGTAGACTGGTCAGATGTGAAAAACGGACTTACTGTTTGGGAGATATGGCTGAAATAAGGTTTGGAAGGTGAAAAACTGCTTAATCGGGCCAAATAGGGTGATTAGTGAATAGGCCCATAACCCATTTCGGGATTAGGGTTATGGGGAGGCTGAAAGGAGTTAGAGAATCATTCCATTTCAGTTTTCTAGCCTCCACTTACCTCCAAGAAACCCTAAAAATGGCCTCCAACCTCTAAATCACCTTCAAATCATCTTCTAATCAAGGATTAAGCTTAACAACATCAAATCAAGGGAGATCTACACCAAATCAACATTGGAGCTGCTGTTTAGCATCGGGATTCGCATCAAATCAGAGATTTATTTCAGATCTTAGTTTATTTGTGGCTAAGGTGAGTGATTTGCATAGTTCCTCACTAATTATGGTTGATTAAGGGTAATTAGTGTTAATTAGCGAATTTAAACATGATAAAATTCTGGAAAAATGTTTATCAAATTCGAAATGATGTTTTAGACCTCTGATATGAATTTGGGTTAATTTGGTTAAGTTTTGCTAATCACATCATTAGTTTCACCTAAACATGCTTAAGGGAAAATATGGGGTTTTGGCTAGGTTTGATCCATTTTAACCTATCATATTGATGTTTTGATGTTTGTGGTTGATTACACATGTTGCTATGACTGTATGGTATGCTTTGTGATTGATTTCAATAGTTAGAATGGTCGAAAACGTCGTCGAATGACGTAAAACACTCGTTGGAAAAGTCTCAGGAAAAGTGCAGGTTTTGAACCGTATCGGATCGGATAAGGGGCTCGAATCGGATAAGTGGACGGGCAAGGACATCCGAATCGGATCAGAACTTAACACTTGACAGGCTTGGCAAAAAGGAAGGCCATGTTGGTCAAGCTGGGGATCAGATCGACTTAAGGACGAAGGGCTTGGACCGGAGTATGGCGAAGGGATCAGATCGAATTAGAATAGGGAACAGGACCAGAAGAGGCAACAGGAGCTGGAGCACGAACTGAGTGGGAGGTGACAACCCGAACCGACCCGAAGTGGGACGCCCGACCCGAACCAAAGTGACGTTGTGAATCCGAACCGAATCGTTACCAAAAGAAGACCACGAACCGAACCAACTCACGGTAGAGGACCCGACCCGAACTGATGGTTAGAAGGGGAACCCGAACCGACCCGGTGATGACCAATAACCCGAGATGCAAAGGTAGTCCAAATGGAAGTTAGAGCTCAGGATCCAGTTGGGAACTAATGAGTTCACCTCATAGTTGGGCTTTGCTGCGGGACGTGTGCTAAGGAGTTGTCGACGTTCATAACTTCGATTAACCACTAAAAATGGATGATGGGCTACTTATCAGTGCAGTAGAGTCATTATGACTCGAGGGGCAAGGTGATGGTAGCAAGACTACGTTATCAGTGCAGTAGAGTCATTATGACTCGAGGGGCAAAGTGATGCGTAGTAAGACTGTGAGCCAGTGCAGTGGGGTCATTGTGACTCCATGGGGCAGATTGGACATAGTAAAGGATTAGTAAGGCTATGAGCTAGTGCAGTGGGGTCATTGCGACTCCATGGGGCAGAGTGGACATAGCAAAGGATTAGTGGTTACATTATCAGTGCAGTGAAGCCATTTATGACTTCATGGGGGCAAAGTGATCGTAGCAAGGTATGTTGGGTGATGTAAGTGGTGAATATCGTATGCTTTACGCTCTGAGTGAGAGATATGAGGATGGTTGCTATGTTTGATTGTTTGCCATCACTATGACATGCACACCCCCACCCCCGTTATCTTTACACCATTTGAAATGGCACCTTAGAGTGTTGTAAAGTATGTAGTGCTAACTCTTTGGTTGCAGGTCCAGGTTCAGGTATGTTTTAGTCTACCTGTTATTGTTCTGTTTAGATGCTTATCGCTCATATCAGGCTTTATGTCTGACCCAGAGTTTTATGTCTCCTCTTATTACTCTGGGTGCTCACACGAACAGACTAGGGACAGGTTAGCTGGTGATGCGCGAGTAGCTGATTCGGAGACGAGCAGGAGGCTTCCACGTATGATATATATAGATATTCTCCCTGTGTCGTTGGTAGTCGCTACATGGGCATTAGTAGCGTACCTCCTTTATCTTGTTTTTGCTTTTGAGACAGTTTGAAAATTTGTAATAATGTTAATTTTGGATCAGAAGCTGTACTTGGATTTTCCGCTGCTATGTTAGTTGTTTCAGCTTATGCACTGTCTCACCTGTTTTATGTCAAGTATGTTATTATTATATTTTGTTCTATGCGCTGTGCGACATTCTATAGGTTCCTTGTTAGTTCTTTTCCTTCTTCCCTTTCCTTCTGACGATCCGTCCCGTGCTGACTGGACATGTGTACAGCGCACCTTTGGAGTAAATGTCGGTTGGTGCGGGGCGGGCCGTCACATTTGGTATCAGAGCTCTAGGTTGCGTAGTTAACCTAGGGAAAGACACTAGGGAGAGATAGTACGTATATGAGAGCGCGTATTTGTGATTACTTTGGTTTTCAAAAGCTATATATATATATACTATTGGTAGTATAAGAATGAAGTCGCACTGCACTAGCACCACTATGGGGTCGTTAATCGTTTCCCCTTTTACAGATTAACGATGAGCCGATATGTTAGAGGTGCTGGTAGGGGAGCCAATAAAGGGAATGTTGCTGACATGAGGGTGATGTTTACTGACCTCATGAGAGACATGCTTAGGTAGGTGCAAGGGGCAGTTCCCAATCCCGGAATTGGTGGTGGTCCAGTAGTGCAAGCGACTAGGGTCGATTTCGCCAATTTGTGCAAGGATTACACTAACCTTTGTGGGAAGCTGTTCCACAGGACGAAGTCGGCCACAGACGTTCAAGATTGGATGGATAGCTGTGATCGTATCTTCGACGACTTGGGTACCGAGGATGCGATGAAGAGAAGGTTAGCATCTCGTCAGCTGCAAGGGCGAGCGATGAATTGGTGGAATGCCATTAGAACAGCTACTCCAGAAGATCAGGTTACTTGGGATCAGTTCAAGGCTCGCTTTAGCGAGAAGTTTATTCCAGCTGCCCAGAAGTCAGTGCTGTTTAAGAGATTCTTGGAACTCAAGCAGAATGGTAGGGCGATCTCGGACTATATTGCTGAGTTCGACACTTTATCGAAGTATGGACTATCTCTTATCAATACTCCTGAGAAGAAGAATGAGAAGTTCATTACTGGTTTGGATGGATACTTGGGGGAAAGGCTTATCAACCACATCGATGAGACTTTTTAATCGATTGTGGGGAAATCTTTGAGATCAGAGAGTCTTTACCCTAAGTCAAAGATTGAGGCTGCATCTGCAAAAGGACTAAAGCCGCAAGCAGGCGGTGGAGGCAAGAATAACTCTCAGAATAAGAGGAAGCAGGACCAATCCAAGGGTGGCCAGAAAAAGAACAAGAAAGATGTTGAGTGCTTCAGCTGTGGTAAGAAGGGCCATTATGCTAAAGAATGTCGGGCCAAGCCAGCGGAAAGGAAGTGCTACAACTGTGGCCAAGTGGGACATCATAAGGATAAGTGTCTGCAACCTCTTAAGGAGAAGCAGATTGTGAAAGCATATGTTATTGATGTTGTTCCTTCTTCGTCGAATGCCCCAACTGCGACGGAGAAAGGAAAGAATGTTGTTATACATGGTATGCTTTCTATTTATGATGTACTAGTTCGAGTTTTGTTTGATACAGGGGCTTCCCGTTCCTTCATATCTAGTGACCTAGTAGATAGGTTGGGACTGGAACCCGAGATAGTCGATAGACCATTGATTGTGACGAACCCGATTGGTGGTTCGACTAGCCTTAGTATGATTTGCAGAAATTTGGTCTTATCGAGTCATGGATGTATGTTTGTTTATGATTGCTTTGTTTTGGGCTTTACTGGATATGGCATTATATTGGAAGTCGATTGGCTCCAAAGATACGGGGTGGTGGTAGACTGTGAGGGCTTTTTGGTGACAGTTAGGGCGGATGATGGGCGGAGGGTAGTGTTTGGTAGTCTACCTAGTGATGGGGTAATGGCTAGTTTTATAAATTCCCTCGACATCCCGCATGATGAGTTGTCAGTTGTGCCCGTGGTTGGCCAATATCCGGACGTCTTCGAGGAGGTGACCGGGCTTCCACCACACCGAGAGATTGAGTTCCGTATTGATTTAGTGAAAGATGCCAGACCTATAGTGATGCCACTTCGTCGTATGGCACCAAGGGAGCAGCGAGAGCTCGGGGTGCAAGTCAGCAATCTTTTGAAGAAGGGTTTTATTAGAAGAAGTGTCTCCGAGTGGGGAGCACCAGTTGTGTTTGCCACTAAGGCAGATGATTCCCTTCGTTTGTGTGTGGACTATCGCGAGTTGAATAAGGTGACGAGGAAGAATAAGTATCCTCTACCGCGGATAGATGATTTGTTTGATCAACTGGAAGGAGCAAGAGTGTTCTCCCAGTTGGACCTCGCGACAGGATTTCATCAGCTCCGAGTAGCGGATGAGAGTGTTCCGAAAACGGCATTTAGGACGCCGTATGGATTTTATGAGTGGTTGGTCATGCCATTTGGGTTGACCAATGCACCAGCCTACTTTGTGGATCTTATGAATCGAGTATTCAGAGATCAGTTGAATAAGTTTGTTCTTGTGTTCGTAGACGATATCCTTGTTTACTCGAGGACAGAGGAGGAACACAAGGGACACTTGAGGATAGTGATGGAAGTTTTGAGGAAACACCAAGTGAAAGCGAAATTCTCTAAGTGTCATTTCAAGAGAAGGGAAGTGAGATTCTTGGGCCATGTTGTTTCAGAGAATGGTATTGCCGTGGACCCTGCGAAGGTGGCTACGGTACAGGATTGGCCTACGCCCAAGAATGCAATAGTTGTAAGAAGTTTCTTGGGGTTAGCTGGATATTATCGTAAGTTTATCCAGGACTTCTCCAAGATAGCAACACCGTTGACTCAATTGACTAAGAAGAATCAGTCCTTCGTCTGGGACGGAGTGTGTGAAAAGGCATTCAAGAGTCTAAAAGAAAAGTTGACGCGTGCACCAGTATTAGTCATTCCTAAAGGGAATGAAGAAATGACGGTATACACGGATGCTTGTGGTACCGGACTAGGTGTTGTATTGATGCAAGGAGGTAGGGTTGTAGCTTACGCTAGTCGGCAGCTAAAGCCTCATGAGAAGAAGTATCCTACCCATGATTTGGAATTAGCAGCGATCGTGTTTGCGCTGAAGATGTGGAGACATTATCTCTTGGGAGAAAGATTTGAGTTGTTCACCGATCATAAATCGTTAAAGTATCTCTTCTCCCAGAAGGATCTAAATCTCCGTCAGCGGAGATGGTTAGAGTTCTTGGCTTCGTATGATTTTGATATGGCATACACACATGGGAAAGGTAATGCGGTAGACGATGCCTTGAGTAGGAGACATGCCAGTTTAGGGGCTATGTTCCTTGAATGGAAGCAACTGGAGTATATCGCGGGGTTTGATTTCAGACCAAAGTGCGAAATGGATCCAGAAATGCTAGCTAGTTTGGCGATCAGACCCACTTTGATAGAGCGAATTGGTTCCAGCCAGAGGGACGATCCTAATCTATTGGAAATCATCTCCAAGTTAGAGATGGACAACGACGGTGAGGAGATGAATTTGTATGGGCTTGATCGAGATGGATGGCTTAGAAAGAATGGAAGACTAGTTGTACCCAACGTGAATGGTTTGAGGGATGAAGTGCTTAGAGAATGTCATCACTCAAAACTAACTATACATCCCGGTGGTAATAAGATGTATCGAGACATGAAACAGACTTACTACTGGGAAGGGATGAAAAGAGACGTTGGGAAGTTTATATCCAAATGCATGAATTGCCAGCTAGTTAAAGCCGAGCAAAAGAAGCCTAGTGGTTTGTTGCAACCATTAGAAATTCCCGAATGGAAATGGGAGCAAGTCTCGATGGATTTCATCGATGGTTTACCAAGGACTAGATCGGGACATTATAGCATTTGGGTAATTGTGGATCGATTGACTAAGAGCGCAAGATTTATACCAGTCAAATCGACCAGAACGGCAACCAAGTTGGCAGAATTGTATATGAAGTGGGTAGTGAGATTTCATAGAGTACCTAAAAGCATTGTGAGTGACCGAGACCCGTTGTTTACTAATGGGTTTTGGAAGAGCTTACAAGAGGCTCTAGGGTCAGAATTACGTCTCAGTACCACATATCATCCTCAGACCGACGGTCAGACGGAGAGGATGAATCGTATATTGGAAGTTCTCTTGAGAGCTTGTATATTGGATTTTGGTGGATCATGGGATGACCATTTGCATCTAGTAGAGTTTGCATATAATAATAGCTTCCAATCCAGTATCGGTATGGCTCCATAAGAATCTTTTACGGAAGACCGTGCAACTTACCATCATGTTGGACAGAGACTGGCGAGAAGTTTATGCTTGGACCAGATGTGGTGAGGGAAACTTCAGATAAGATTAAGACCATTCAACAACGAATGAAGGCTGCCCAAGACAGGCAGAAGAGTTATGCTGATATGAGGAGAAGAGACTTAAAATTCTCCGTTGGTGACTTGGTGTTTGTCAAGATTTCTCCGTTGAAGAACGTGATACGATTTGGCAGGAGAGGCAAGTTGGCACCAAGATTTGTTGGCCCATTCCCTGTTCTTGAACTAGTCGGGAATTTGGCATATAGAGTTGGCTTACCAGAGAAGATGGCGGGAGTTCACAACGTATTTCATGTTTCCCAACTAAGGAAGTTCGTTTAAGACCCAGATATGACTATTTCACCTGATCAGTTAGAGGACTTCGAAGTGGAACCCGAGGCGGTTGGGAACCGTAAGCCGATCCGTATTGTCGAGCACGATATGAAGCAACTTCGAAGGAAGGCAGTGAGGCTAGTCAAGGTTCAGTGGGGCGAGGACGAGGATGATTGCACTTGGGAAACAGAAGGGAGCATTAAGAAGACGTATCCAGAACTCTTTGCCTGGTAAGATTTACTTTGTGATTTAGTTATTCCACATGCTAGGATAGACTTGTTTTGATTGTTTTGCATGTTTGATCGTTGTTTTATGGTTGATTGGCATGCGGGACCCTTTGTGTGTTTTGGTTAGGGAATTTCGGGGGCGAAATTTCTTAAGGGGAGGGGGGGGGGGGGAGAATGTAACAACCCGCATTCTACGCATCGGAGGATCGTAGAATATTTATCTCTTTCCCATATGAAGTCGTATGGTCATGTGACTTTGGGAAACAACCATTAGACTCATTTCCCATGTTCATGATTTTTGTCGATTATTAAATGACCATTTTGCCCCTAGCTGATCTTGTTTTGGCCATAACTTTTGATTGGAAAGGAATTTTGATCTGAAACCACTTCCATTCGATTCGTTTGATGGTTTACCATTCCGTAGACTGGTCAGATGTGAAAAACGGACTTACTGTTTGGGAGATATGGCTGAAATAAGGTTTGGAAGGTGAAAAACTGCTTAATCGGGCCAAATAGGGTGATTAGTGAATAGGCCCATAACCCATTTCGGGATTAGGGTTATGGGGAGGCTGAAAGGAGTTAGAGAATCATTCCATTTCAGTTTTCTAGCCTCCACTTACCTCCAAGAAACCCTAAAAATGGCCTCCAACCTCTAAATCACCTCCAAATCATCTTCTAATCAAGGATTAAGCTTAGCAACATCAAATCAAGGGAGATCTACACCAAATCAACATTGGAGCTGCTGTTTAGCATCGGGATTCGCACCAAATCAGAGATTTATTTCAGATCTTAGTTTATTTGTGGCTAAGGTGAGTGATTTGCATAGTTCCTCACTAATTATGGTTGATTAAGGTTAATTAGTATTAATTAGCGAATTTAAACATTATAAAATTCTGGAAAAATGTTTATAAAATTCAAAATGATGTTTTAGACATCTGATATGAATTTGGGTTAATTTGGTTAAGTTTTGCTAATCACATCATTAGTTTCACCTAAATATGCTTAAGGGAAAATATGGGATTTTATCTAGGTTTGATCCATTTTAACCTATCATATTGATGTTTTGATGTTTGTGGTTGATTACACATGTTGCTATGACTGTATGGTATGCTTTGTGATTGATTTCAATAGTTAGAATGGTCGAAAACGTCGTCGAATGATGTAAAAAACTCGCTGGAAAAGTCTCAGGAAAAGTGCAGGTTTTGAACCGGATCGGATCAGATAGGGGGCTGGGATCGGATAAGTGGACGGGCAAGGACATCCGAATCGGATCGGAACTTAACACTTGAGAGGCTTGGCAAAAAGGAAGGCCATGTTGGTCAAGCTGGGGATCGGATCGACTTAAGGACGAAGGGCTCAGACCGGAGTATGGCGAAGGGATCGGATCGGATTAGAATAGGGAACGGGACCAGAAGAGGCAACAGGAGCTGGAGCACGAACTGAATGGGAGGTGACAACCCGAACCGACCCGAAGTGGGACGCCCGACCCAAACCAAAGTGACGTTGTGAATCCGAACCGAACCGTTACCAAAAGAAGACCACGAGCCGAACCAACTCATGGCAGAGGACCCGACCCGAACTGATGGTTAGAAGGGGAACCCGAACCGACCCGGTGATGAACAATAACCCGAGATGCAAAGGTAGTCCAAATGGAAGTTAGAGCTCAGGATCCAGTTGGGAACCAATGAGTTCACTTCATAGTTGGGCTTTGCTGCAGGACGTGTGCTAAGGAGTTGTCGACGTTCATAACTTCGATTCACCACTGAAAATGGATGATGGGCTACTTATCAGTGCAGTAGAGTCATTATGACTCAAGGGGCAAGGTGATGGTAGCAAGACTACTTTATCAGTGCAGTAGAGTCATTATGACTCGAGGGGAAAAGTGATGCGTAGTAAGACTGTGAACCAGTGCAGTGGGGTCATTGTGACTCCATGGGGCAGAGTGGACATAATAAAGGATTAGTAAGGCTATGAGCCTATGCAGTGGGGTCATTGCGACTCCATGGGGCAGAGTGGACATAGCAAAGGATTAGTGGCTACGTTATCAGTGCAGTGAAGCCATTTATGACTTCAAGGGGCAAAGTGATCGTAGCAAGGTATGTTGGGTGATCGAAGTGGTGAATATCGTATGCTTTACGCACTGAGTGAGAGATATGAGGATGGTTGCTATGTTTGATTGTTTGCCATCACTATGACATGCACACCCCCACCCCCGTTATCTTTACACCATTTGAAATGGCACCTTAGAGTGTTGTACAGTATGTAGTGCTAACTATTTGGTTGCAGGTCCAGGTTCAAGTATGTTTTAGTCTACCTGTTATTGTTTTGTTTAGATGCTTATCGCTCATACCAGGCTTTATGTCTGACCCAGAGTTTTTTGTCTCCTCTTATTACTCTGGGTGCTCAAACGAGCAGACAAGAGACAGATTAGCTGGTGATGCGCGAGTAGCTGATTCGGAGGCGAGCAGGAGGCTTCCACGTATGATATATATAGATATTCTCCCTGTGTCGTTGGTAGTCGCTACTTGGGCATTAGTAGCGTACTTCCTTTATCTTGTTTTTGCTTTTGAGACAATTTGAAAAGTTGTAATAATGTTAACTTTGGATCATAAGCTGTACTTGGATTTTCCGCTGCTATGTTAGTTGTTTCAGCTTATGCACTGTCTCGCCTATTTTATGTCAAATATGTTATTATTATATTTTGTTCTATGCGCTGTGAGACATTCTACAGGTTCCTTGCTAGTTCTTTTCCTTCATCCCTTTCCTTCTGACGATCCGTCCCGTGCTGACTGGACATGTGTACAGCGCACCTTTGGAGTAAATGTCGGTTGGTGCGGGGCGGGCCGTCACAACAACACTCTAGGCTATGCGCACACATCGCACCTATTTACTCCCTAGTAGATTAAACCTAATATAATATATATGTAGTTATGCCCAATATCTCAAGGTACTCTCCATGGTACCCTCCTCGTTTGGTCTCCGCCATCATACTACGAAAGCATGTACAACCTCCATCCTGTGTTGAACCGCATACAGAAATCTCCATCGTTATGCCATGTAATCGCGTAGGAGAACCCTTCTTATACAACACAAGCCTATGGATCCTCGTATCCGAACTCCTCGGTCGAACCACGTCTCGAAACGGAGTAATGACCCAATGTCTACATTACACCACCCAATGCGTGTATCTAGACCGTCGCATGAACATACTGTCTACTATAATCCAAGTACCGTAATAAGGCTACATCTAATGCATGGAACTCGATCGGGGGCTTTCGATATCGGTAAAGGATGGCTTCGTTAGGCCTACATTACAGATATGAACATATGGTCTATCTCTTTCCATGGTGGCTATGGCCTCACCGCAGCCCCTTCCTCAACTAAAGAAATACTACATCAGGAGCTAATGATGTTCCCCTATCAACCAATCTAACATCCAATTTGGTGTGTTCCTTAACCAACGTCCTGATAATGAAAGATCGTTGGTTTTGCTCTTGGTTTAGCTCCTAGTCTTTCCGCACCCCACTGTCTGCCGATGATAGGTATCTAACGATCACTATCCTTAATTTTGTCATGACCACCTCTTCCAAGAGTGAGGCAAACAGTCGAATCACCTAATGCCATCTGCCACATCCTTCTGACTGCCACACCATAGTTGCAGTCGAGGTATACTCTAAATGGTGCAACAGACTGCCTCTGAGCGAAGGCTTCATCCACTTGTTCCTCGGAGGGACTTCTCAGAGTACCCTACCACATCCCGTAGAAGCCTTGTGCTTCCCCCCAATTCCATTTAACATTCAATCGGACGTGCTTCTCTCATGTCTAGACACTACGATAATCTACCCCGTTGGGTTCTTCATCTCCATATGTACGAACAGGTCGAAGTGCATCATGCCATTGCATTATTAGATCCAATGTCTAGTTTTTTAATCATGCGCTTTCTTTAACGTAACACGTTACTAATTAACTTGATTATTTATACATTCATTTTCTGTTCAAGTTACTAGTTTATTAGCTTCTTTTTTGGCTGCTTATTTTCCCCAATTAGTCCCACGCTGCCGAAACAGACCATATCTATGAGCCATTTGTTTTCCTCGATCAGCCTTATGCTACCGGAACGAACTTCCTCTTTTAATTATTACATTCATTAAACTTAGTCCTCATAATTATAAGTTTACTAATAATAAGACTACGTCATCAATTCTCATTTAATTATAACCTCATGTTATATCATTACCACAATCGTTGTTGTGGGTTTGCTTGTTAACTTAGTTCTAACTAAGGTTTATTAATAAGTTCTCTTTTCATTATTAATTATAACCTACGTTATTATTCCACTTGTTCCAAGGACATGCCTACCTACTATATTTCATTCTCATTCATATAATTAATTATAATAGGTTATATTCCCCTTTCATCACATTTTCCCTTGGTTCCTTATTATTTAAGAGAACCCTTGCTGTTGTAACCTTTCTTTATTTACCGTCTTGTACATTTTTTATTATTGCAAGAAATATTTCACGCATTTCGTTAATATGGCTAATGGAAAAGTACAAAAATCTATTTCGATAATATACATCAATTAAGATCTATAGTTGCAAGTTATTTTCTCTTTATTACATTATGTATATATACATTTGATTAATGCGCAGTACAGCAAAAAGAAATCTATTTCACACTAATCCCTATTACCTTTCTTTTTCTTGCAACTATGTTATCTGTAATTTACCATAATGGTAATTATGGAAATGTATCCTTTTTCCACCCACAACTAACTCTATCCACTACTAATTCCCTTTTTTGAGTTATATATTATTTCCTATTTTCTTACTCAACTTTCCAACTCCAATTTAATTACGGTAAATTTCTGTATACAAATAGGCTTACTATTTCCTGTCCCATTTTTCCACATTTTACTGTAATTTTTCCCAACCCAACCTTTTAATTATATTCTAAACAATATACTGTTGGGAAAATACACATAATCATAGTCAAATTTACAATCTTATTATTACAGTAAATTCTTAAGCCTAAACAGAAAAATATAGGAATGAGTTTACACAACAGTAATATTCTTAATGATTTTAGGGAATGAATTATACATAACAACCATAATTCCATTTATTTATTTTGTTAATAAAAAGGGGAATTACACAATAAATATACCGTTATCGAAAGGCATAATTTAAATACACTCACCTATTACCTTTCCAATTTCAGAATCTGATTCAGAATTATTAACTGTGGTTTCTCTCTAATTTGATTCAATAATGTAATAATCACAGATTTACAATTCGGATCCCAAAAGAAAACAAAAGAATTGAATCGAAATCAATTTCATGGAACTTATCTCGTACGGAAAGAAATTTCTAGGGCCTAAAATCCTAAGCTATTAATTTCATTCTCCAATTCTTGTTTCTGAAGGCCTAAACTAGTTTAATTTGATTCTGAAAAGGTTTGGAGAAGAAATGAAATGGCAGGGTTTCCACATTTGCTTAGAAAATAATGAGTTTGATGGCTATCCCTGGCGTTTATTTATAGTTGCTCAAAAGAACCTGGTCTGTTAGATTCGTGGAAAGCAAATCAGAACCATTGCTGAAAATAAAACACGTTACTTAACCTAAAAATATCATGCCACCAGACCTATATAGGTCGACCCAACCCCGCCAAGGGTTAACGCTGGGTCGACCAAGACACCCTAGGTCGACCCAAGCACAAGTATGGGTCCACACATACACGGTCTGAACAAAACATGTACGAGTCATTTAATACGTGATCATTTATTGCCTTTATTTCTTCTTAGCATAACAATTATGAACGTTGTTATTTAATTTATTTTCCTATTCTTTAGCCTTATCCATTTCAAATTTCAAATGTGAAATTAATACGCGTATATAATTATTCTTGTTTCAACTTTCTGCATGTTTATTCCCTTTCTATTTCAATGAACGTTATCTTTAATGTATATTATCGTTATGTTACACGCCATTTTCAATGCACACTAATTTCATTTTAAATGCGCACCATTATATTAATATGCGCATATCTATTCTAAATTGAATGGCTACTTAATTATCGTTATTTCAAACTTCCCTTATATTGCATAAGTTTGTACCATTTAGGACACACATTTATATTGCGCGTTTCTCCTGCATTTTATACCTAAATATTATTTCTTTGTTTATGTGAATTAATAGGAACATTTCAATTTTAGTGTCAATTACTTTCCTCTTACTAGGGGTCCATTTATTTTAATTTCAAATGACATTTTTTTGGTAATTTCTGTACGTACGTAATTTAAAAATATAAATTATATTTTCACACATTCACACACAAATATTTTCTGATGTTAAACTTTGTGTTTTCATAAATTTGTCATACGAACGCCATTCGAAACATATTATATATGTATATTTATCAAAAAAATGCAATGAATGCATTGGTACACTTCTAAAACCTAATTCTGACAATTCCAAATATGTATATTTTCCATTCATTGTTTTCTGTAAATGCTATAAAAATGCGAGGTGTTACATCCTCTTACCCTTTAGGAAATTTCATCGTTGAAATTAAATAAAGGGTAAGCTTATATAATTTCTCACATAATTTACAACCATCATGTGTACATCCAGTTTTACAACCATCCGTGCACTAGTGCAAAGCGCAATACATTATAAAAATTCATGTATGCAATGAATTTCTAAGCGGGACCTTCTATATGATTGTCGTCTTTTTCAAAACTATTTTGAAAACATGATGAATGCAACCTAAATATACTTGCAATTTCTATATGAATGCAATATTTTTAAAATGAAAAATATCTTTTCATCCAATTTTTCCTACACTCTAGCAGATTAAGAGTGTAATCATCCAATTTTTGCATCCCAACCGTACCAACCAACTTTAAATTTACGAATTTCAGAAAAATCTAAATTTTCAAATTTGGTTTCTTATGTTAAAAAAAGGTAGGAAGTGGGAAAGTCCATATTTCCACTTCACTTTTACTCACTATTTTCCCTGCACTTAGAACCCTTAGCAACTATTCTACAAAAAATCCTACTTTCTTTTCCAAGCATAGTTTACATAAGAAGAATTTCTTTTTCAACTTTCCCAAACTTACTTTAAGAGAATTTATTTCCTCTTCTTGTTCTAGTTTATTGTAGTTTTTGCCTTTATTACTTTTCATTTTTATTTGTTTTTCTTTTAGTCATTCATTTCTTGATTATACTGTGAATTCATTTATGACATCCTATGTCTTTATTTCCTTCACTTTTACTCGTCGAATACATAAGTTTTTTTTCTTCCTTTCTAATTGAATTCTTTCAAACTAGTAATATCGAATTCACTACATAATTATATAATTTCCATTTTATATAAGAATCACATTTATTCAATATCGAACCTTTGTCGAATTCAAAGATTTTGATAGTCAATAGCTTCCAAAACTATTTCGGTTTCACACTTATATAAATATAAGATTATCAGTTTCCAAATTCTAACATTTTAGAATTTATCATTTGGATTTGTTTCATGTTCGAATAACATCCATTCTTGATATTTTAATTATCCCTCAAAAATTATTTTCCATATGATTCGACAGGGGAAGTTTTATTATAAATCATTAAATTCTGTTTTATCAAGTCACAAATTTTGAGTTCGATTTATTTACATAATTATCTGTTAGTTTTCTCAATTCCATGAAGAAACTTTCATTAAATAGTGTCCCCATATTCATTCCTAAATACGTTTCATACATATATATAAGATTCAAATCTATATCTTTACTTCATTAACATTCAATTCGATTAGCTCAACAACATTATTATCAATTTAATGTTATCATCCTTACCATTACGAGTTATCGTATACACAGAATAATTCCAAAGTAAATTTGAAAGTTAGTGAACTAGAATTCCATAAATTAGTATTGTATCTTTATCAAACAATTTCAGAAATTACCACACATTCATACCTAATAACATTTATCATTATTAATAAACAATACTAACCAATTTGATTAGGTTCAAAGATCTTCACATCAAACAAAGATGTTAGATAAATTGCCAAGCATACCTTATGCTTGACAGCCTCAGGTATTTGCTTAGTCGATGTATTCACACTACCGTGAACAATTTGAAGTGTTACCTTCCTAACTTCCAAAAGCCAATGGCATATTATTTGGTATTTATTAAAACTCTTACGATGTGCATATATCATCCACATGACATATCATATCTGGTCTTTTATTCTATCACATTATTTCTCTTCCAAACTAGTACCGATAACTCAATTACTCTAGCGTGAACTCAAATCTACCTTCTTGATTAGAATTCTCAGTTTTCCTCACATAGCCATACATTACGACCGGAAAACTTTAAAATCATATTGAAAATCTATATCAATTGCTCAACATCAAGAATCTAGTTAAAAATCTCTATTTGGGTCGGTATGAATCACCTTAAACTTATGTACTCAAATCATTGGATCAGATCGTCATGCAACAAACGATATACCTACAACTTACGTATTTTAATATATTGGTTTTTCAATAAAATATCGATACCTTTCAGATAATCCAGTTTTCATTAACAAAGATTCATTCATGTTAATGTATGTTCATTATCTAACTTTACATATTATGTTTAAATTTAATATCATTATTAAATCATTTCTCCAATTATTACTTATACAAACACTTTAAGTCATAAACTTGAAAAATCCATTGTTTAAGTTCATTCTTAAATCATATATGTTTACTTTATCTAAACACAATTTCAAATATTTAAATTTTTGGTTTATGCCCATTTACCTAAAAAGGTACTTAGAAGGTTTCAAAAGTGTTTTACCACCTAGACTTTCAAGTATTTCAAAACTCGTGTTTTAATTACATTTCTTTCTGACACTCTTAAAGTCCATACTTTTACACGTATTCTTACAAAATCCGCTACATTTCTTTAGATCATTTATATAATAACATTCTTTATAATTCAAAATGTTTACCAATCTTATATTTGTAAGATCAATTAAAATCGTTAACTTTTAAAAGCACTCTATATAAAAATTACAAGTACGCTCTCATTTATAATACTCTCAACTCATTCTAGGGTATCACTAATCCTATCTCTAATGAGTTTACCGCAACAGGATTTGGTATCCACTCAACCTGGCTCTTATACCAAATGTAATGACCTGCCTTTTTGGAATGATTTAAGTCAGACAATAAAACACACATGTCCAACTCAAACTATCCAAAAATGACGAATTATTAATAGGGTTTAGCAGAAGAAAAGAAATAAGAAGTGAATGAACTAAACAATACAAAGAATCTTACAACGGATCCATAAAATATAATAATAACATAGACAGTTCAATAGAACTATTAAACAATATACATTTGATCTCATTTTACAATACCAGTTTATATATTTTCCAAACCATACCAATAATGTAGCTTAATTAAGCTCCATCTAAGTCTTCTGAAATAAGTGTCTTCGATAAACTGAAATACTCCGTCTGACCCGAGTAAAACAAAAACTCAGATCAAGACTATATATTCTTATGTCAATCAAATCAAATCAAGAATTAAAGATGCAAACTTCCGAGTTCAACACAAGTGAAATCTAATTACTTATTACCTCAAATTAATAATCCTTTCGATAATAATCCTTTCAAATTAAATACCAACTTATTTCAATATCCTTGTAATAATAATATATTCAATTCCATATTTTACTCACGATTTAAACCAAATTCTTTTAAACTATGGTTAATTCAGAATTTGAATATTTCGAACAATCATATATAAAGATAGGATACCAAATTGGGATATTCCTTCAATAACAAGGTCAGCGAGTTATGATATATCGAATTAAATAAACCAATCGAAGTATATCCTTGACATATCATTCTTAGGTTCTAAAGAAACCCTCAAATCAAATTCCATTTCTCAATTATTGGTTATCCATTTCGATGGTAACATAATAGGTCAATAGTTACCTAAAATAGCAAACATTAAGAAAATAATCCTAAACACTTCGTAAGTTTAATGTCGTTTGTTTTCCAAAATCCTTTAAATTTTACTTCAAATCTATAGGTTTTACATTCTCTAAAAAACATTTCAAAATATCATATGTTTATAACGTCTTTATAAATTAGTTATAAAGTTCTTTTGATTTCAATCAAATATCGTCGTTTAATTTAAAGCATTCGATAATATTATTTATGAACACTTAAATTTCAAAAAATACTTGGAAACCATATAAGTTTTACCCAAAGCAAACTCAATTTACTTTAATTGAATATATCATGTTCATCACGAATTCAGTAATTCAACATTTTAATTAATTTAAAACAAAATTACATTCCATTTCTAGTTGGAAATAATTTATTAATATAAAATTCCAAGTAAATCAAATTACATTTAAAATTATTCAAAACCAGGCTAATTAATTCAGATTTAATGAAATAGTTAAAATCTTACTTCAAAGTAATTTAATTCTGACTTATTGAAAATTTCATTAAACTTAAATAATTCAAATCTTATTTAGTATAATACAAAACAAATTGGATTTATTCAAATCCTATTTATGGTAATTCAAAACTATTAAGAATTAGTTAAACCGATTTGAATTTTCGATCTACTTAAAACAAGTTTAAAAGCCATAAATTTTCATTAAATGACTTTAATTTCTAAATTCAGTTTCAGATTAAAATTCAATGTATTCATTAACAAATCCATGCCAAAAATGCAAATTTGTATAAAATTTTGACTTATATAGTATAAAAAAATAAGTCTATAATATTTCAACTCAATTCAGGTTTTCAAGTCCGAGTATGGTATATAACCGTTCAAAGCCAACATTATTTAAATAATCGATGATTTGGTGACATGAATATATCCTAATAACACCATAATAACAATTATCATAACCATCAATCAAATAAAGCATCCAATCAAGATAGAGCCAATGTACGACACATAATCTTATATTACTATTAAATTTTAATAATAATTTAAATTCAATTCAATGAATCTTAAATTCGTGAAATTCAATATATCCTGATTCAATATCCTACATCAATAAGTTCAATTCAAAACTAATTTCTACATTCGATCAAAATGACCAAAATGTTCATTTAATTCATTTAAAATTCAATATGGTAAATATGATTCAATTCAATTTAACGATCGAATATAAACTGACAACAAATCAACCATCGGTCATTCAGTTCGATTTAATTCTACTATCGGTGTCAAATAATGTCAATTTGTCCATATGAATTTAAATCACTGGTCGACAGTTAAATGAGCTAACTACCATAATAACATATAGTTTAATAATTATTTATACTTTGCATAAGAATATATAGATCGTGAGTTAAAAATTCACCTTTACACAATTGGAGAAATACACGAATATTGCAATACGACGATGAACCCGAGTAACACAGATCTATAGATGAATTGAACATGGACATGTAGATACTTCGCACAACATAATCATCAATATACATTCAAAACAATCCAGAAAAATGTATTTTGTGCTATCTTCCCTTTTCTTTTCTTTTTTGAACATGGAAGAGTTTAAAGCATACCAGGTACTTGTTAATGTAAACTTGATATCATGATGGAAACACGTTCAAGATGTGACACCCTCCATCCTTTACAAAACTCATTTCACATAGAAGTACATATATAAATATATATGTGTGCAACTTATATAAATTGGCACCAGTGCAAGTACATATATTAGTTCACCATATGAAATAGTCGATGAAGTTGAAAGAGATTGTGATGTTGGCTCAGGTGGAGGAGCTTTGGTCGGATAGAGAGGCAGGTCATGTTCGGTGGTGGGTGTCAGTGGCTTTGGGCTGCTGCATGTGCCAGGGTTGGAGGTGGTGGTTCGGTAGTGAGCATGGTGGGTCATTAGAAGGGGAGACCCAAAGGAGGTGGCAGACAAGGTATGGGTGGTGCGGTGTTGGTGAGGGATGGTTGGCGGATGTCAATGGTGCTGATAAAGCAACATGGTTTTGAATTATATATATATATATATATATATATATATATATAGGCTGGCGCGATGGGTGGGTACCGAAGAGAGAGGGTGGAGGAGAAAGGCATGGAGGAGGAAGGTCAATGATGTGGCAGTGGCTTCGATGATTACGACAACTTCAAGGTTTCGAAATATTTTTTTATAGAGGTGTGTTTTAGATCTTTGAGAGAAGATGAGGAGTATGAGAATGGAAAGGTACTGATACTTGCTTGTTGCAACACAAAAAGGATAGGAATACAAATAAGAACGTGTGCATGAGATTTGCCAAAAAAATCGAATCGAGTATGATGGCATTTTCAAAACATTCGATATTTCTTTCTTAATCAGTTCGAATCCAAATAAAAAATGGAGCAATAATTCGAACGAAATATGATGAAAAAATTTGTGCGAGTATACCTAGTATCTCGAAATTTCAGCGATAGTGCTTACAAATTCAACAATGCCTGACTTAAATTTCAATGTAATATTAGTTAACTCATCCAAATAGATGTGAGTGACCTCAATCAATTGTGTATATTGTAAAACAAAAGTCAAGCTGCTATACAGTCCATAGCGAGTGTTCGAACATATGGAATAAATAGTTTTCAATGTACTGATACAAATAGAATAACACAATGAAAACAAATATTCAATCTTTCGTGTGAAATTTCATTACTTGTGTTATATTATTTACCAATTTTTTTTTATGATTCTAGCGAAATCGAACTTCGATGAATCAAATGTTAAGGTTTTTAAAGATAAATTTTTCTAGAATCATTTTTTGTAAAATATTTCTATTTTCATAAACAATACTATATTGTTTATTACCAACTGATTAAATTTTAATAATTTAAAATTGAATAAATTCCTGTGTTCAAAGGTCATTTTATTTTTTCCTATAAGATTTTTTCTTAACTTAAAAATGGAAATGTTTAATTTATTTTTTTGAAAATATTACTTTAATCACAATTAAATGCTACTTCAATTTAACGCAACTACGTATGCAACAATTTAACTTTTTGGTCTTTTGACCAAATAATATAATCAATTTTATCTGACTTTTATTAATAATAAAAGATTATTTTCATTATAGATCAAAGAAATCTTATATTTCAAACCATTTTATTAAAGATTTCATATGATTTAATATTCTAAAATAAGGTGAATTTACGGTTCGTTACAATCTCCCCTACTCAAAACTTCACGCCCTCCAAAAAGAATGTAACATAAAATTTGATATTTTAATAGATTCCAAAATTATTAATTTCTAAAAACATTTAAAACTTCTTTCTTAGTTTATAATGTTGAATTTATGCAATAGTAAATATATTTTGTTATTTCAAAGTTGAAAAATACTTTTATAGCTCGATGTCTTAACAAGTATATTTTCATTCTTATAAAATTTAGGCATATGTTGATTTGGGGCATGCCTAAAAATCTGTAAGCACTTAATAGAATCGTTTCAACACCCAGTGAAAATACTTATAATATTTTAAAAATAGATATGGAAAGCACACCCCTTCATGGATCGCAGTTACGCAGTGGTTGCGCCACTATCCCAGTGAAATCACTTGTGACTGTAGGCATCAACGCCCCTCGAATTGTGCCATGAAAAAACCTCATAGATCACAGCACGCAAGTGGTTACATTTTTTATCCCAGCAGAAACCAATAGTACTGCAGAAAATCACTGCCCTCGATTTATGCTACGAAACAAAACAAGATATATCGCAATACGCAAATGGTTACGTCTGTTATCCTAGCAAAAACTAATAATATTATAGATAATCATTGTCCTCTATTTATGCTATCAAAATCAAATAAATATAATCAACTCGAGTTGAATCCACCAAGTGGACTCCGATGTGATCCCACTGAGTGCGATATCGAAATGATCTCACCAGGTGAGATTCCGACACTACCTCATTGACCTAGAGTCCGACATGATCCTAGTAGGACCCCGATTTTCGATAGAACTACCGAGTGTAGTTCCAACACAATCCTAGCGAGTAGAATTGCGATTTCTGATGTAAAGTACTTCCCATATCTTTGATTTCAAAACATATAATATTACATATAGTATTGTTTATTTCGTAACTTCGCATATATCGTACTTACATAAACCCCATCATAATTTTTTTCCTCATTTCCAATTCAAATTCATTCAAACCAGTAATATCGAATTCACTACATGCTTATATCATTTTATATAAGAATCACACTTATTCAATATCGAATCTTTGTTGGATTCAAATATTTTGATAGTCAATAGCTTCCAAAACTATTTTGGTTTCACACTTATATAAATATAAGATTATCAATTTCCAAATTCTAACATTATAGAATTTATCATTTGGATTTGTTTCTTGTTCGAATAACATCCATTATCGGTATTTCAATTACCCCTCAAAAGTCATATTCCATATGATTCAACAGGGGAAGTTTTATTATAACTCATACGAATTCCATTTTATCAAGTCACAAATCTTGAGTTCAGTTTACTTACATAATTATCTGTAAGATATCTCAATTCCATGAAGAAACTTTCAATAAATAATATTCCTATATTCATTTCCAAATATATTTCATACATATATATAATAATTTATAGTCAAATCTATATCTTTACTTCATTAGCATTCAATTCGATTAGCTCAACAACATTATTATCAATTTAATATTATCGTCCTTCCCATTATGAGTTATCGTATATTAGAATCATTCTAAAGTAAATTTCAAAGTTACTGAATCAGAATTCCATAAATTAATATTGCCTTTTTATCAAATAATTTCAGAAATCACCATGCATTCATACCTAGTTACATTCATCATTATTAATAATTAATCCTAACCAATTTTTTTAGGTTGGTTCAAAGATCTTCACATCAAACAAAGATGTTAAATAAATTGCCAAGCGTACTATATGCTCGACTGCCTCAAGTACATTCTTAGTTGATTTATTCACACTATAATAAACAAATTGAAGTGTTATGTGCCTAACTTCCAAAAGCCAATGGCATATTATTCAATATTTATTTAACCTCTTACAATATGCATATATCTTCCATATGACATATCAAATCTGATCTTTTATTCAATCACATAATTTCTCTTTCGAACTAGTATCGATTACTCTAATGCGAACACTAATCTAGCTTATTGATTAGAATTCTTGGTTTTCCACACATAACCTTACAGTACAATGGAAAAAATTCAAAATCATGTCAAAAATGTATATCAAGTGCTTATCATCAAGAATCGAGTTAAAAATCCTTATTCGTATCGGTATGAATAATACTAAAACTACGTACTCGAATGTTTGGATCAAATCATCATGCTTGTAACACCCCGTAATTTTAACAACACTAAAGAGAACAAATTAAAGGATAGTCAATTTAATATTCAGAATTAAGAGAAACGGACTGCGGCATTTTTCTGTCTCAAAATTCTGATCAAGATAGACATTTGGTTTGCGTAAAACGAACACCGTATGAAGAAGTTTTGAGCGTTTGAAATTTGTATATGCGTAGAAAAATTATATATATATATATATATATATGAAATCAGAAAAATCAGAAAACAGTTTGAAATCCGAAAATAAAGAGGTGGCAATTTTCCCGCCCCAAGGGAGTCGACTCCTTGGGGGGGTGACGCCCCTCAAGGGGGTGTCGACCCATGGGTCGACCCCCCAGGGCTGAGGTAGCAGTCGAATTTATGGGGCTGACAGCTATATATACAGGCTCATTTCTCTTGTTTTCTTCACTGGAAATCTATGGAGGCCAAATCCTGTCAGTGCCTGGACTGAATCAGATTCTTTTTCCTTCTTCTGCAATTAACGATTTAGAGATTCAAGTGTAGATCTATTATTCTTCCAATCCTATTTCCCTAATCCAAACACCGTGAGTTTCGGTTATTTTTAGATTTAAATAACTAAAAGTAAACATTGATATGACTGTTAAATTGGATCTATGCCTATAACTGAATTATACCAGATCTATTGTAAATTATGAATCTATGACATTCTGAATTAGTTATGGCTTGAAATTTATTCATTATCATATCGGATCTATTGCAACTTGTGGATTTATGATGTTATGACATATTATGACTTGGATCTAAATCTTTATCAGGACGAATCTACTTTTGATTTTAGATCTAGCTTATCATTTAGATCACCTTGTCCCTATCATATTGGATCTGAACTAGTTGAACATCTAAATTGTTATTTAGATCTTGTTATACTTATTGTGACATTCCTACTATGTTAGGACTGGTTTAAATATTACAAGTCCACCAGATCCATTCTTGTATGTCCACCTTATCACTATGTCAACATATATACCAGTTATGTTAGAATAATCACTAATGTCATCTTCCCATCAACTTTCCCTTTTATTGTTTATGGTCAGGCTACTTTCTAGCCTAGGCATGCCGCCAAATATAAGCGAATGCATTAGTTAGGGAATAGGGGAAAATATTAGAATTGGCATAATTTGTATAATGAATATGAATTTGGACATATAATTCACCATGGACATAATTAGGGAAAAAGGGGCATGAAACTTATAACCTATAAAGACATAGTTGAAAATTGGATAATAATGAAATGCCTACGACAACAGTAATTCGAAAGTATAACTGCACTTTTGACACGAGGTTAGATTGCATTTGTGGTGGAAATCTACCCGGACCCGACCAACATATCCAGCAACCGCAAATGTTGTATCTAATGTGAGGGGTCTAAATGCATAATATGAGACGGGTTAAGACACGAGGTTAGGCCCAACTTGTGGAAGAAGTATGCCCAAACCCGACCTACATATCCAGCATCCACAAGCCCCTAACGTGGGAGATCTAGCCCATTATAAACCATAAATGGACATGGTAAGAAATTGAAATACTTAACCTAGTTGAATCCATAGGGATTGGGTGAACATAAACATGAATAGGGGTTAAGTAAACTTGGTTGAACAATGGAAGGGTTAAGTTAAGTACATCTAAGATGGGTGAGTAATATTTAAATATAGGCCGACAAAACTTAACCAATTGGGGGTTATGTATTAAAGACACCTATAGGTAAGCATAACCGGTAGAAAGATTGGTGTTATATAATTAAAGACACCTTTTAGGGTAAATATAACCTGTGGAAAACCAAGTGGGGGATACAAGACAAAGGGGAGAGCTTGTATCATATTGTGTGGGACCCATTTCAGTCAGTATCCGGAGTAGGTATCAAACAAAGTACTCTGAACTAGGTTGGAGAAGGGGAATGTTTACTGAACCAATTGTAAGAGATCCAAACGTGGAGGATGGTGTGGGCGGCGCAAACCGACCGGTTCTTGCGCATGCATGGGCCGGGTAGAAGGGGATAAGAAGATCGTGACACCTGTAGATATGGGGCTATGCTTTTCAGTGACGGTTAGTCACTTTAGGATGTGATACATCCTACGGTGGGGCCGACACAGAGTATCTACGCGGTTTAGGGAGCCGATCGATTAGGGTAGTAGTTAGGGTACATTTCGACGTATGCCTAAGTCTACCACCTTATAGTGGAAGGGATCATCTCATTCTGGTTATAATAGTAATGGTGTAGAGTAAATATTAAGGAAGCGTATATACTCTATCATGTTACCTTGTCATACTTACCTTTTGTGATGTCATCATTCTTATCCGCTTTATATTCATGTCATGTTGCTTTTATTTATTTACTGGCCATACTTTATGTCTATACCTTTTTGTTTCCTCTTCTTTCTTCCGTTTCTCCCTCCCCCTCCCGGTCCTCAGGGCGGGAACACTCAGTCTTGATCGTGATTCTTCTTTTATCTTGCTACAAGATGCTCTTGAAGTATTTCTCAAGTCCTTATCTCTATTATGGCTTTGTCTCTTTTTGGGGAATTATGATTTTTTTGTACTCTGATGGAACAAGACAGAAAGTTCTATATTTTTGTAATGGCTTTTATGTAGTTTTAGACTAGTGATATCTTGGACCGCGATGTTATGATTTATGTTTGAAATAAAAATTTGAATTCCGCTGTTGCTTTAATATTTGTCTTGTAATGTTTCTGTTTCTGTTTACCTATAACGCTTCACGAAACTTAATGCATTCTCTTAATGAGTGACATTAACGGATGTGAGGTGTCAAACTTGGTATCAGAGCTGAAGGTTACCATATTAGATAAAAGTTTTTAAAAATTAATTTCAAAATGGGTTTAAAAGAAAGCATTTTCAAAAAGAAAAGTCTGTTTTTAAAAACATTCCCCAAAATGCCAAGGTAATATCTTTCGATCCCTTTTCTGAATCTCTTTCCTTTTCTTTTTCAGCATGTCTAGGGAACCTAATATTCCAGAGGGCATTACGATACCAGGCTGGTTCCGTAGGTATCTGGAGGACGTGACGCCTGCCGAAGGACAAGGAAACGTTCCTCCCCTAGTTGCACCCGTTGCTCCTCATGTAACACCCCGCGAATTCTATAACTGTGAAACTCACAAATTAAAGTATAATTAATTTCAAATCAAAGAACTAAGGGAAACGGGATACGCCATTGCGTTCGTCTCGGAAAAATACGCGAAATAGAGTCCGAGTTTTCGAAAAACGGATATCGTATGAAGAAGTTATGGACGAACGAAGTTGGGCGAAAAACCGAAAAAGGGCCAGAATGCACTGGCGCACTTGGGAAGTGCGCCAGAACAAAAATGAACTGGTGCACCTGTGAAGTGCGCCAGTGCATTTTTGACCTGGCGCACCTGCCAAGTGCGCCCAGGTCAAAAATGACCTGCTGGCCAGGTCTGGTCTAGCCCTGGCTGGCCAGGTCGGTGTGTGGTCGAATTTCTGTGGTCTGCTTGGTCATTAGGGCTAGGTGGCGGGTTTTTATTGGTCTCTCTATCTAATGAATGGCTACGATCTAACCTAGCAACATCAAGGGTCCTAATCAATTCCTAACCTCTATATAAACAACCCTAGACTAAACCCTAATTTATTCATTCAAAATAAGATTATAGCCGCCATGTTGCTGAGGAACGACAAAGAGTAGCCGCCGACTAGAGAGAGGGTTAGGAAGAAAGTTCTAAAGCCTAAAGCAATTCAAGCAACCTAAAGCTAACCAATTCAACAAAGGAATCGTGTCTCTTAATTAGAGAATTCGCCGCAACCATTGTAAGTAGAGTATTACTTTGGTATAATAAACAACTGTGTTGATGTGTATGCTTGAATTGTGGCAATGGAAGTAATTCATATTTATGCGTTCTTGTCAATTTATATACGTTTGGATATTTATGGATTATGTTATAAAGAACTACATGCGGTAGTTCTATACAAGTTTACGTTTGGGATATTGCGCAAATTATGTTATCTATGTTGAAGCTACATGTATGTAGTTGATTGAAATTTATGCGAATTTGGGCTTTGTTATTATGCTATCATGATGTATATTTTGTGCATAAATCATATTGCAAGTAATTGAACAAGTTTGGTTATTATAGTTCATATAAAACTATGTGGAATTTTGACACCATAATCCATGTATTAAGTCATGCTTTTGCAAACTTATGAATATGGCTAGGAATGATATTTGGCATAATTGAAATCCGTTATTAAGTCTATTTTGTTTTAAAGGATTATATGATGACATGGCTAAGTTAGACTCAAAAATCCCTTTTTGCAAGTTTAAAGCAAACACCATGTTTAGGAATATTTATGCATAAGTATGTTTATACCATCGTTATGTGATTAGGCTTAAATCATGGTTAAGTTGAATTATGCTATGTTCATTTATGCCATACTTATGTTTGACCATATGCCATGCCTATCCTAGAAGTATTTTATGCCATGCTTATGTTTGACAATATTCCATGCCTATGCAAGAAGTATTTTATGCCATGCTTATGTTTGACAATATGCCATGCCTATGCAAGAAGTATTTTATGCCATGCTTATGTTTGACAATATGCCATGCCTATGCAAGAAGTATTTTATGCCATGCTTATGTTTGACAATATGCCATGCCTATGCAAGAAGTATTTTATGCCATGCTTATGTTTGACAATATGCCATGCCTATGCAAGAAGTATTTTATGCCATGCTTATGTTTGACAATATGCCATGCCTATGCAAGAAGTATTTTATGCCATGCTTATGTTTGACAATATGCCATGTTTATACTAGAAGTATTTAGGCCGTGCTTATGTTTGACATTATGCCTAAATAAGAATATAGGTTCATGTTGTAGTTAAACCTATGCAAGTTTACATTCCTTGATTTATGTCACCTATGTTTTATGACCAAAATACATGTCACCACTATGCAAGTACACCAATTTCTATTATGTATTTTCCAACGTCATATGCAAGTTCATGCGCTCACTTTCCCCTCTTTGTGTATACGCCATAAGCCTCCCCTTTTCGCATGGCTAAATTGGGCTTTAAAAGGCTAAGCCCAATATATATAAACGGACGTGTAAAACGGGGGAAAATAACGTTGGGTTAAAAATCAATTAATGAATGAAAATATGAAATAGAAGGGCCCAAAGTCAAGTATGGGTTGGGCCCATGGTTGGTGTAACCTTTACACCATTAACATAATAATGGGCCGCAAATATTTACATATAAATAAAGAAGAATGACAAGATATGTAAATGTAGAACATACGATGTGTTTAACCCGAGGTTGGATTGAGTTGTGATGTAAACCTGCCCGGAACCGCCCGGCTGTCCAGTAGTCACAACAATACCTATCCAATGTGGGAGGTTAAACATGGAGCCCAGCAAGGACCCGAGGTTAGACTGAGTTGTGGCGTAAGACTGCCCGGAACCAACCGGCAACAGGCAGCCACAACAATACCTGTCTAATGTGAGAGGTCAGGGCCTTAATAAGACAATTAAGGCTGAGTCAGGATTGTTAGGATTAAGTGGACTAAAAACTTAATCAAAATGGAACATGCTAAACTAAACGGACTGGTGGGGTTAGGTAGGAAACACTTAACCAACTTAGCATGGTGGCTAGAGATAGAAAACCTAGTAACGGGGGACCCTTTTCAGCAGTAACCCTAAAAGGTGTATCAGGATACCCTGAAACTAGGCAGGGTGGGGCACGATTACTGGGCTGATTGTAAGAGGTCAAAGCGACGGCGGTGGTGTAGCAGTGTAGGTTCTAACGGAGTGCGGGCGTGCACACACTCCGGCACAGAAAAATAAGGCACTGGACACCAGTAGCATACCTGTGCACTCTAAGGTTGTGTCGGGTTGCCACTATGGGACTTGATACACCCCATGGTGGGACCAGCATAGGTAACTACAGACATCGGGGGCCGTAAGACACATGTAACTATGCGAGTAGGAGCCGATCATCATTGAATGGATCACATCACCCTGATTATGGGGTGCAAATTGGAAACTAGTTTATATGGGTTCAGAGATTAACATGGGGTACGATAGTATATTCGACCCTAGGTAACTTAACCAAGTTCATAGTGTTTGCCCACTTCCTGTTTTACTTATCATACCCAGTTCTTTATTCATAGACAAAGTAGTACTAGACTTACTCAGGCTTTATGTCTGACTCTATTTTCCTTTCGTCTTCTTTCTTCCGTTTCCCCCCCCCCCCAGGTCCTCAGGGAGGGAACATAGCAGCTTGATCAGCCTCAATATCCAGCTTGAAGGAGAGAAATGTATTGCTTGGACTTTCCTGTTTTGAGCTATGGCTTTGGACAATCCACTAAGGGGCTTTTGCAGTTTATCTATGTTTTATTTATGCTTCTTTAAATAATGTACTCAAGACAGATTATGAAAGTGTTATGTTATGTTTTTGGAAAGGATGTTGTTGTAACACGTATTTGACTTTTTGAAATAAAGTTTGTTGTTCTTCCGCTGTTTTACAAATATGTGTTCTTATATCTGTCTTGTATATCTGTGACTTGTACTTATAAACCTCCACCAAAATTAGGGCATTCCCTTTGAGAGTGACCCTAACGGAGGTGAGGTGTTTCACTTGGTATCAGAGCATAGGTTTACCAGATAAGATAAAAAGTTTTGAAAAATTATTTTCAAAAAGGAAATTTAAAGAAGCATTTTTAAAAGAAAAATATTATTTTATTTTTAAAAAGGCAAAGTCCACTCCCCAAAGCCATAGGAACTATCTCTTATCCTTCGTTTTGAATCTATCCTTTCGGTTTCAGCATGTGTGGAGACCTTACTCCCCAGCTGCTAACGCTTTAACTCCTCCTCCTCCACGTGAACCATCAAGCGGAAGAGTCCCAGAGTAGGAAGACGAATAATAGTCAAACAAGAAAGGATCGTAACAGTAATAATAAGAAACGAGAAAAAAAAGGAAATGTAATTTTTGTGGTACGGAGGGGCACATAGCCAAGGATTGTAGAAAGAGGAAAAGAAGGCAAGGTGAATGTTTTCATTGTGGGGAGACTGGACACATCAGCAAAGACTGCCCTGAGAAGACAGACTTTGAGAAGGGCGGGAAAGACAACAAGTCCCGAGAGAAGAGGAAGTGTAATTTTTGTGGCAAAGTGGGGCACTTAGTAAAGGACTGCCGGAAAAAGAAGGCCAAGGAGAATGGTGGGTGCTTTTCGTGCGGTCAGGGCTAAGGACTGCCCAAGGAAACGAGGACAGGGGCAGGGCGTTGGATCCACCCCAGGGGCACAGGTTCATGTGCTAGAAGCGCCACCATTGCAACAGCGAGGTACAAACACTTCTGTAGAAAGTGTAGTTTATCTTTATGATCACCCCGTTCGCACTTTATTTGATTCCGGCGCATCACACTCCTTTATCTCGTCTGCTTTAGTAGAATCTCTGCACCTAAAAACTAGTATGGTAGAGGACCCCTTAATTGTTTCAAACCCAATTGGGGGCCCAGCTCATTTGTCTATGATCTGTGTGGGATTGAAAATTCTAATTTCAATGTAGTGCCTTTGTTTTGGGCTTTTCGGGGTATGGTTTGATTTTGGGTATGGATTGGCTATCCCGTAATGGGGCCATCCTTGATTGTGAGAAAAGGGTTGTTAGGCTCCTAACCCAGCTCGGTAATACTTTGGAAATTTCTTGTAATCCCTCGTATGCGGTTATGCTTAGTTATCTTGAATCGCTAGATGCCTCTGTAGAAAACTTGCAATCAGTTAGAGTGGTCCGGGAATATCCGGATGTCTTTGAAGAGGTGAAGGGCTTGCCTCCGAAGCGGGAAATAGACTTCCGCATATATCTTGTAGATAATGCAAAGCCCGTTGCGTTGCCCGTTAGACATATGGCTCCACGAGAAAGGAAAGAGCTCAGTAAACAGATTAAAGAGCTTCTAGAAAAGGGGTTCATTAGGAGGAGCATTTCAGAATGGGGCGCTCCGGTGGTGTTCGCTACAAAGGCGGATGGTTCACTCCGTCTATGTGTTGACTATAGGGAGCTCAACAAGCTAACGAAAAAGAATAGGCACCCTCTCCCTAGAATTGACGATTTATTTGACCAGCTTGTAGGGGCGTCTGTTTTCTCCCAACTCGATTTAGCAACCGGTTTTCATCAGCTAAGGGTGGCTGAAGATAGCATCGATAAAACGGCGTTCAGAACCCCAGATGGCTTCTTTGAATGGCTTGTCATGCCTTTTGGCTTGACAAATGCACCTGCTTACTTCGTGGACCTGATGAGTAGGGTATTTAGAGATTTCCTCAACAAATTCGTAGTGGTCTTCGTAGATGATATCCTTATCTTCTCAAAGAGTGAAGAGGAACATGCTCAGCACTTAAGGGCAATCATGGAAACTTTGCGAGTCCATCAACTAAAAGCCAAGTTCTCCAAATGCCACTTTTGGAGAGAAGAAGTGAGGTTCCTTGGGCACATAGTATCCAAACAAGGGTTAGCGGTGGAACCTGCGAGGGTAGTGGCGGTACAGGATTGGAAGACACCAAGGAATGCAACTGAGGTCCGAAGCTTTCTAGGACTAGCGGGTTTCTATCGAAAGTTTATAAGGGATTTTGCGAAAATCTCAGCTCCGCTCACGAAGTTGACAATTGTTTATTTTCAAATTCATCTATGTGGAATACCTTCTAGTAAGTGAACAAGATCCAAGATTCACTAATGAATTTTGGAGAGCTTGCATGGAACCATGAGTACGCAGTTAAGGCTTGAGCCAAGTATACTAGAAGGAGAATAAGTGAAAGAGGAACGAGAGGCAAGGGTTCCAACTCATATTTTGGAAACAAGAATTAAGAAGCTACGAAATTGTGAAGTTAAAGACAGACAAAGCATAATGGAGTTAAGCTCAAGAAATGCGACTTAGAAGATTGAAGACTAGATTCGTGCATAATATCTCTTCTTAAGAGTTTATCCTCTCGGTCCCATTCTCAATCCAATTTCTGTTGCAAACCACATAGGGAGTATGACTCATCTGTTAGTAACACATGTTGGGGCTCGAGGGTGTTCATCGGTTTGACTAAAGTTTTCGAGTTTTATAGGATGCAGATTGGTCTTAGGAAGGGACTCCCTTATGACCTAAAAGGAGTCCATCATGCTTAGTTGCCTAGAATCATATATGGTGGTTGGGTTGAGTAATTCTTTGGGTGTCAGTCTGATGTTGATTTCGGTCTTCGGGGCTGATGCTTAGAGAGTTCTTCTCCTAATCAATATATATGTGGCATAGGTTTTCAGTTTTGACATTGCCTAATAGGCACAAAGTTTTTACTTGCTTCATTCGACTATACCTTTAGATAGGAACAATTGGGAAAATGTCCTATAGATTTGAGCTACCCGAGAAGTTGGCTGGAGTCCACAACGTTTTTCACGTTTCACATCCCCGAAAATGTCTACATGAGTCTGCTGAAGTGGTAGAGCCAAATATCCTCGAAGAGGCCGAAGTGGAGCGCGAAGCAACCATACGAAAAGTTCCAACCCGCATCTTAGAAACGGAAGTGAAGAAGCTACGCAACCGCGAGGTCAAGCTCGTCAAAGTTCAGTGGAGCGACGCCGAGGGAGACGCGACTTGGGAAACTGAAGCTAGAATACGTACTGCCTACCCTTTTCTGTTCGAGGGTACATCCTTGATCTTTCTCTTTCCTTAAGTTGCGCTTTTATCTATCTTCTTAGGTATATTTCCTCGACCTTATCTTTTAGGTAGAATCTTTTTGGATGAAAACATGTAGTTGAAACATGTTATGTATGATGGTTGCAAGTGGTTGCAAGTGATTACTAGTGGTTGCTCGTGGTTGCATATACACACACAATCTAGGTTTTAGATCGGCTCAGTCACTTCATATTGCATATGCATATATGTTTGTATTCATATATGGTTGAACTTTAATGTGTTGTCATGTGGATGCTGCATTTGTATTGAATGATTGTGCACTCATGTAGAATCAAGAATAGGAAAATTTGCATACATAATGGATTCATGGCACTTACATAATTCGCATTAAGGAGGTCAACTGAATCAGTAGACCGCCTGATTTTGCATTAGATAAGTACATGTATACACACACACTTCGCATATGATCATGAAGCATTAGAAGTCTTTTAAGGACAATGGATGCTCGTGTTTGATGGATGAGTAGATGGATGATTGGATGTTAGGATATACATTCCTCCTAACTTGAAGATTTCGGGGACGAAATCCTTTTAAGTGGGGGAGAATGTAACACCCCGCGAATTCTATAACTGTGAAACTCACAAATTAAAGTATAATTAATTTCAAATCAAAGAACTAAGGGAAACGGGATACGCCATTGCGTTCGTCTCGGAAAAATACGCGAAATAGAGTCCGAGTTTTCGAAAAACGGATATCGTATGAAGAAGTTATGGACGAACGAAGTTGGGCGAAAAACCGAAAAAGGGCCAGAATGCACTGGCGCACTTGGGAAGTGCGCCAGAACAAAAATGAACTGGCGCACCTGTGAAGTGCGCCAGTGCATTTTTGACCTGGCGCACCTACCAAGTGCGCCCAGGTCAAAAATGACCTGCTGGCCAGGTCTGGTCTAGCCCTGGCTGGCCAGGTCGGTGTGTGGTCGAATTTCTGTGGTCTGCTTGGTCATTAGGGCTAGGTGGCGGGTTTTTATTGGTCTCTCTATCTAATGAATGGCTACGATCTAACCTAGCAACATCAAGGGTCCTAATCAATTCCTAACCTCTATATAAACAACCCTAGACTAAACCCTAATCTATTCATTCAAAATAAGATTATAGCCGCCATGTTGCTGAGGAACGACAAAGAGTAGCCGCCGACTAGAGAGAGGGTTAGGAAGAAAGTTCTAAAGCCTAAAGCAATTCAAGCAACCTAAAGCTAACCAATTCAACAAAGGAATCGTGTCTCTTAATTAGAGAATTCGCCGCAACCATTGTAAGTAGAGTATTACTTTGGTATAATAAACAACTGTGTTGATGTGTATGCTTGAATTGTGGCAATGGAAGTAATTCATATTTATGCGTTCTTGTCAATTTATATACGTTTGGATATTTATGGATTATGTTATAAAGAACTACATGCGGTAGTTCTATACAAGTTTACGTTTGGGATATTGCGCAAATTATGTTATCTATGTTGAAGCTACATGTATGTAGTTGATTGAAATTTATGCGAATTTGGGCTTTGTTATTATGCTATCATGATGTATATTTTGTGCATAAATCATATTGCAAGTAATTGAACAAGTTTGGTTATTATAGTTCATATGAAACTATGTGGAATTTTGACACAATAATCCATGTATTAAGTCATGCTTTTGCAAACTTATGAATATGGCTAGGAATGATATTTGGCATAATTGAAATCCGTTATTAAGTCTATTTTGTTTTAAAGGATTATATGATGACATGGCTAAGTTAGACTCAAAAATCCCTTTTTGCAAGTTTAAAGCAAACACCATGTTTAGGAATATTTATGCATAAGTATGTTTATACCATCGTTATGTGATTAGGCTTAAATCATGGTTAAGTTGAATTATGCTATGTTCATTTATGCCATACTTATGTTTGACCATATGCCATGCCTATCCTAGAAGTATTTTATGCCATGCTTATGTTTGACAATATGCCATGCCTATGCAAGAAGTATTTTATGCCATGCTTATGTTTGACAATATGCCATGCCTATGCAAGAAGTATTTTATGCCATGCTTATGTTTGACAATATGCCATGCCTATGCAAGAAGTATTTTATGCCATGCTTATGTTTGACAATATGCCATGCCTATGCAAGAAGTATTTTATGCCATGCTTATGTTTGACAATATGCCATGCCTATGCAAGAAGTATTTTATGCCATGCTTATGTTTGACAATATGCCATGCCTATGCAAGAAGTATTTTATGCCATGCTTATGTTTGACAATATGCCATGTTTATACTAGAAGTATTTAGGCCGTGCTTATGTTTGACATTATGCCTAAATAAGAATATAGGTTCATGTTGTAGTTAAACCTATGCAAGTTTACATGCCTTGATTTATGTCACCTATGTTTTATGACCAAAATACATGTCACCACTATGCAAGTACACCAATTTCTATTATGTATTTTCCAACGTCATATGCAAGTTCATGCGCTCACTTTCCCCTCTTTGTGTATACGCCATAAGCCTCCCCTTTTCGCATGGCTAAATTGGGCTTTAAAAGGCTAAGCCCAATATATATAAACAGACGTGTAAAACGGGGGAAAATAACGTTGGGTTAAAAATCAATTAATGAATGAAAATATGAAATAGAAGGGCCCAAAGTCAAGTATGGGTTGGGCCCATGGTTGGTGTAACCTTTACACCATTAACATAATAATGGGCCGCAAATATTTACATATAAATAAAGAAGAATGACAAGATATGTAAATGTAGAACATACGATGTGTTTAACCCGAGGTTGGATTGAGTTGTGATGTAAACCTGCCCGGAACCGCCCGGCTGTCCAGTAGTCACAACAATACCTATCCAATGTGGGAGGTTAAACATGGAGCCCAGCAAGGACCCGAGGTTAGACTGAGTTGTGGCGTAAGACTGCCCGGAACCAACCGGCAACAGGCAGCCACAACAATACCTGTCTAATGTGAGAGGTCAGGGCCTTAATAAGACAATTAAGGCTGAGTCAAGATTGTTAGGATTAAGTGGACTAAAAACTTAATCAAAATGGAACATGCTAAACTAAACGGACTGGTGGGGTTAGGTAGGAAACACTTAACCAACTTAGCATGTTGGCTAGAGATAGAAAACCTAGTAACGGGGGACCCTTTTCAGCAGTAACCCTAAAAGGTGTATCAGGATACCCTGAAACTAGGCAGGGTGGGGCACGATTACTGGGCTGATTGTAAGAGGTCAAAGCGACGGCGGTGGTGTAGCAGTGTAGGTTCTAACGGAGTGCGGACGTGCACACACTCCGGCGCAGAAAAATAAGGCACTGGACACCAGTAGCATACCTGTGCACTCTAAGGTTGTGTCGGGTTGCCACTATGGGACTTGATACACCCCATGGTGGGACCAGCATAGGTAACTACAGACATCGGGGGCCGTATGACACATGTAACTATGCGAGTAGGAGCCGATCATCATTGAATGGATCACATCACCCTGATTATGGGGTGCAAATTGGAAACTAGTTTATATGGGTTCAGAGATTAACATGGGGTATGATAGTATATTCGACCCTAGGTAACTTAACCAAGTTCATAGTGTTTGCCCACTTCCTGTTTTACTTATCATACCCAGTTCTTTATTCATAGACAAAGTAGTACTAGACTTACTCAGGCTTTATGTCTGACTCTATTTTCCTTTCGTCTTCTTTCTTCCGTTCCCCCCCCCCTAGGTCCTCAGGGAGGGAACATAGCAGCTTGATCAGCCTCAATATCCAGCTTGAAGGAGAGAAATGTATTGCTTGGACTTTCCTGTTTTGAGCTATGGCTTTGGACAATCCACTAAGGGGCTTTTGCAGTTTATCTATGTTTTATTTATGCTTCTTTAAATAATGTACTCAAGACAGATTATGAAAGTGTTATGTTATGTTTTTGGAAAGGATGTTATTGTAACACGTATTTGACTTTTTGAAATAAAGTTTGTTGTTCTTCCGCTGTTTTACAAATATGTGTTCTTATATCTGTCTTGTATATCTGTGACTTGTACTTATAAACCTCCACCAAAATTAGGGCATTCCCTTTGAGAGTGACCCTAACGGAGGTGGGGTGTTTCACCTCCTCTGCGTGCAGACAACTTTTCCAAGATCTGCAAGGATTTCCGTGCTATGGGAGAAAAGTCATTCCATGGAACCGAGACGTTCGTAGAGGCAAGGAATTGGCTCAGGGAGACCGAGGACTTGTTTGTAATCTTCAAAGTGGATGATCGAAGGAAGATTCAGTTAGCTGTCTGGCAACTGAAGGATGAAGCTTCGTTTTGGTGGGAGGCAACCGAAGCAGGCCATCCAGTGGAAACTTGGGAGGATTTTAGACAGAGGTTTGAAATGAAGTTTCTTTCCCAAGTGGAGAAAAGCATGCAAACGGAGAGGTTTTTAGCACTCAAACAAGGAAACTTGACTGTTAAAGAGTATGTGAACAAATTCAACTAGCTGGTAAGTTTTGGACTGGAATTGGTGGATACTCTGCATAAGAAAGTTTTGCGATTTCCTAAAGGGCTGAATGAACCCCTTCATGGGTTAGCTATGTCCCATATTCCAATGGGGGCAACTTTTGTAAGGCTTCTTTATATGGCCTTGATGTATGAGGAAGAGAAAAGAGAAAAGAAGGAGGTTAAAGTTGAGGAAACAACGCAAAACAAGAAGATATGGCCCAAGAAAGGACAACAACAACATCAACAGAAGAAGGGTGGAAAGAATGACATGGCTAAGGATAAGAGAAAGTGTCACAGTTGTAAGCTTGAGTGTCACTTGGTGAAGGACTGCAAAAGAAGGAAGAATTCTTGCTTCAATTGTGGAGAGGTCGGACACTTTGTTAGGGAGTGCCCAAAGAAACAGGGACAAGGTCAAAGGGCATGAACTTCTGGAGGGCAGGTGCATGCTCTCGTGATTAGTGCTCCCGATAGAGGTAGAAAAATTATTGTGGAAAGTTCAATTTCTCTTTCAAATCATCCTATTAGAACACTTTTTTATTCTAGCACTTCACATTCATTTATATCTAGTTCTGTTGTCGAATCTCCGCACTTAAATACTAGTATGGTAGTGGATCCCGTAGTTGTCTCAAACCCAATTGGTGGTTCGGCTCATTTATCTATGATTTGTCGGGGTTTGAGAATATCTGTGTTAGGCATCGAGTTTGAATGTGACGCGTACGTGCTCGGTTTTATGGGTTATGGTTTGAATCTAGGGATGGATTGGTTAACCACGTAAGGTGCCATTCTAGATTGTGAGAAGAGGGTCGTTAGACTTTTGACTTGCCATGGAAGGACCCTCGAGATTTCTTGTGACCCCCAAAGGTCTGTTATGCTTAGTTTACTAGAGTCTCTTGATGCATCTATAGATGATTTGCGATCTGTTCCAGTAGTCAGAGATTATTCTGATGTTTTTGAGGAGGTCTGGGGCTTACCTCTAAGGTGCGAGTTTGATTTTCATATATATTTGGTGGACAATGCAAATCCAGTTGCATTGCCTATGCACCATATGGCTCCAAGGGAAAGGAGGGAGCTTAGCAAACAAGTAGAGGAGCTACTCGAAAAAGGGTTTATTAGGCGAAGCATATCTGAATGTGGTGATCCGGTGGTATTCGCGACTAAGACGGATGGTTCGCTTCGCTTCTGTGTAGACTATAGGAAGTTGAATAAACTCACTAAGAAGAACAGGCACCCACTCCCGCATATAGGTGACTTATTTGACCAGTTTGTTGGTGCCTCGGTATTCTCTCAGTTAGACTTGGCTATAGGATTTCATCAATTGAGGGTGGCTGAGGACAGTATAGACAAGACTGTTTTTAGAACTCCAGATGGTTTCCTTGAATGGTTAGTTATGCCTTTTGGTTGACAAATGCACCAGCTTATTTTGTTGATCTAATGAGTAGGGTGTTTCAGGAGTTTCTAAACAAATTTGTTATAGTCTTTGTTGATGATATTTTGATCTTCTCCAAAAGCGAAGAAGAGCACCCAACATTTGAGAGAAGTTTTGAAAACTCTCGTGCGCATCAGCTTAAGGCAAATTTCTCCAAATGCCATTTTTGGAGAAAAGAGGTGAGATTATTAGGGCATGTGGTCTCCAAAGAAGGGATAGCTGTAGATCCCGCAAAGGTGGTTGCAGTGCAAGATTGGAAGATTCCTAAAAATGCAACAGAGATGAGAAGCTTTCTTGGATTGGCAGGCTATCATAGGAAGTTCACTAAGGACTTCCCAAAGATATCAGCCCCTTTCACCAGGCTGACGAAGAAGAATTGGCATTTTCATAAGATATAGATTGTGATGTTTCTTTCCAACATTTGAAGAGGGCTTTGACAACAGCCTCAGTCTTGACCTTACCTGATGGGAATAAAGTGTTTACAGTATACACTGATGCATGTGGTACAGGGCTTGGTGCGGTTCTAATGCAAGAGAGAAAGGTTTCATGTTATGGGAGTAGATAGCTAAGAGTTCATGAGAAAAACTACTCCACCAATGATTTAGAGTTAGCTGTCATAATATTTGCGCTTAAGACGTGGTGCCATTATTTACTTGGAGAAAAGTTCGAGTTATACACCTATCAAAAATCTCTCAAGTACCTATTCTCGCAAAAGGATCTTAATTTAAGACAACAAAGGTGGATGGAGTTCCTAGTTTCTTATGATTTTGAAATTTCTTATACCCCCGGCAAGGGTAATGTGGTGGCCGATGCACTAAGTAGACAGAGGAGGCCTTAAGTCCTCTGTTTGTGGAAAGAAAGAGTTTGGAGTTCATATCAACTTTTGACTTTAGACCCTCCATCGAGATTTTTCCTGATTTATTTGCATCGTTAGAAATATGACCAACTCTTATGGATCAGATAGGAGCTTCACATCAAGGTGACCCATAGATTTTAGACATCATGGATAAGCTTAGAAAAGGGGAGACTTCTAGTCACCTCAGTAGATATTCCATAGATGAAAAAGGGGTGGTTGCGACGAGATGGAAGGCTTTGTGTTCCTCAAGTTGGAAGCTTGATAAAGATAGTCCTAGAAGAAGCCCATCATTCTAAGATGACCATTCATCCAAGTGGTGATAAGATGTACAGAGACATGAAGAGGGTTTTCTTTTGGGCTGGGATGAAGAAAGATGTGGCAGAGTTTGTTTCTCAATGTTTAGTTTGTTAGTAAGTCAAAGCTGGGCAAAAGAAGCCCGGAGGTCTACTTCATCCTTCGAAGGTTCCACAGTGGAAGTGGGAGAGCATCTCCATGGATTTCATAGATGGTTTTCCTAGATCAAAGAAAGGCAACACGAGTATCTGGGTTGTGGTGGATAGACTTACTAAGAGCACTCATTTCATTCCAGTTAAGAGTAAGAGGACAGCATCATGGTTGGCAGCAATTTATGTTTGTGAAATAGTCCATCTTCATGGAGTACCTTCTAGCATCGTAAGCGATCGTGGCCCCATCTTCACCAATGAATTGTGGAAGAGCTTGCAAGAAGCATTAGGTACACAGTTGTATTTGAGCACCGCTTATCATCCTCCAACCGTTGGGCAGGCGGAGAGGGTGAACAGAATTTTTGAGGATCTTTTAAGGCTCTGTATCCTAGACTTTAGAGGGAGTTGGGAAGAGCATCTTCCTTTATTAGAGTTTTCCTACAACAACAATTATCAAGCTAGCATTGGTATGGCACCCTCCAAAGCATTGTACGGACGACCCGGTAGATCACCCACTTGTTGGTGGGAATCAGTAGAAAGATTATTACTTGGACTAGATATGGTCAGAGAAACGTCCGAGAAGATTGACCTTATTTGACGGCGGATGAAGACAACCCAAGATAGGCAGAAATCTTACGCATATAAGAGAAGGACTGACATTGAATTTGAAGTGGGAGACTTAGTTTATATTAAATTATCACCTCTGAGGAATGTGGTTTGCTTCAGATCTGTAGGGAAGTTGGCACACAGATTTGTGGGATCATTTCCCATAACCGAAAGGATCGGCCAAATGGCCTACAGAGTAAAGCTCCTAGAAAATTTATCTGGCGTTTAGGATGTTTTCCACGTTTCTATCTGTGGAAGTGCTTGCATGACACCGCGGAAGTTGTTGAGCCAACTATATTAGAGGAAGTAGAAGTGGAATGAGAGGCGACAGTTATACGAGTTCCTACCTGTATCCTTGGATCAGAAGTTAAGATGCTATGCAATAAAGAAATCAAGATGATAAAGGTTCAATGGGGAGATAACCCAGAGGATATGACTTGGGAGACCGAGGACAAGATTCGTGCTTCCTACCCTTTCCTTTTCGAGGGTATGTTCTTAACTCCTTTTCCAAAATTATATCTGTGCTTGTCTCTATCATTTGAGTATGTCCTATCAGTGGTATTTCCGACCTTTAGATAGGAATCCTATGGATGTAAACATGTGTTTGAGACATGTTATGTTTGATGAATGCAAGTGGTTGCTAGTGGTTGTCTGTGGATGCATATACATACATTAGGCACTAGACCGGCTCAATCACTCTCATACTGCATATGGATGTATTTGCAATTTTGTTTTCTTTTAGTGGGTGAAAATGGATATATTAGCATATGGATGTTGCATTTGGATGAATGAATGTGCACACATATAGAACTTACATGTTATAATAGGATTATTGTAACACCCCACCTCCGCCAGGGTGGCTCTTTCAAGCAACTCTGACTTTGGTGGGGCGTTTTTTTTTTTTTATATAAAACAAGGTAAACATGCATAATGATATAGCAAGGCAGGACATGACATATATATATATATGTAAATAAACAGAGTAAGTAGATAAAACAGCGGAAGACTTTTAAACCATTTCAAAACACAAGTCTGGTACATCAAAATGTCAATTTCCCAAAATTACAAGTCTAGATAAGTACATCATCTGATACTGAAAAAGAAAACATAAAAGTGGCTATCCCCAAAGTGGAAAAACCATAGCGAGCTCAAGTCCAAAGCATACATGATCTATCCAAGAAAGCAGCTAAGATCCAAGCTAGGCTCCTGTATTCCCTCCCTGAGAACCTGGGGTGGGGGGGAAACGGAAGAAAAGAGGCGAAAGAAAACGGGTCAGTCAAAAAGACTGAGTAAGCCCTACTACGATCAGTCTATAAACTAATAAAGTTAACAACATGATCGAAACTGAGATGATCATAGATAACAACATACTGGCATGATAAATCAACTACAAGATAGATAGATAGTGTCATCGCATAAACAAGGTTAAGTTTTGCACCACGGTGTACTAGCAAACCAACATAACAGGTATTGATCCCTCAGCCCAAACTTTGGCCCAATAACATGAGGTGACCTTAATACAAGGTCCAGCCCAACGGTCTAGTCGATCGGCTCCCTATAAACCTAACACGTCAAGTGTTGGTGTCCATATGACCCACATATGGTTGTAGTTAGACTGTGCTGGGTCCACCTTTTGGTGTATCAAGCCCTCGGGTGTCAACCCCAGACACTTAAGCAATAATGCACAGCCCTAATCTACTGGTACCCGTGCCTCGAGTTTGTCCAACACCGGACTACGTGCACGTCCGTAGCCCGCCTGGACCCGCACCGCTGTACCACTCGGCCATCGCCCTTTGGTCGCTTACATCCGTCCAGTAATCGTGCCCCGCCCTAGCCTAGCTTCTAGGGTTGTGAATGATACCAAACTGGGATTACTGTTAGAACAGACCACGTTGCTAGGGTTTCCCAAGAGGGTTAAGTGTGATTTAACCCTTCACTAATCATGGATTAAACTAGTTAAGTGCAACCAACGGTTCACCACTTAACCCCATTTCAATCCCTCTAATCCCCAAATTGGTTAAGTATTAGTGGACCCTGACTTAACCCTAATCATGAGGCATTAATTAATTTAATGCACCTTAACCTCTCACATTAGACCTTGTTGTGGTTACTAGTTAGGCCGGGCGGGTCCGGGTAGCTTTACACCACAACTTGGTCTAACCTCGGGTCTTGGCACTCCATGACCAACTTCTCACATTGGGTCCTATTGTTTGTAGCCACTAGTTAAGCCGGTCGGTTCCGGGTAGAATTACGCTACAAACTCAACCCAACCTCGAGTTGGCCACACTTATGTTTTCTAAGTGTCATGTCCACTTTATTTCAAAACATAATTACAAGTCAACAAATGCTTGGGTAGACCTAACTTAATAGGTAAATTCCCAAGGGGTAGACCTAACTTAATAGGTAAATTCCCAAGGGGTAGACCTAACTTAATAGGTAAATTCCCAATCTTATATTTTCATGTATTTTTAAGTTTTCCCAAAACCCCCAACGTCATTCTATCGCTTACATATTCGTAGTAACGCATAAAGGATAGGAAGAGGGAACTTGGCACAACATACATGACGAACTTGCACAACAATCATGCATAACATGTTAGACTTGCACAACTTAGCATAGTGAACTTGCATATTAGCATAAACATGCATAACATGTTAAACTTGCATAACTTAGCATAGTGAACTTGCATATTAGCATAAACATGCATAACATGTTAAACTTGCATAACTTAGCATAGTGAACTTGCATATTACCATAAACATGCATAACATATTAAACTTGCCTAACATGGCATAGGGAAATTGCATAAACATGCATAACTTGTCAAATATGCACAACATGTCATTTTTGAACTTGCATAAGCATGCATAACTTGTCAAACATGCATAACATGGCATAGTGATCTTGCATAAACATGCATAACTAAATAAACTTGCAAATCATGGCTTGGTGATCTTGCATAAACATGCATAACTTGTTAAACTTGCAAATCATGACTTGGTGAACTTGCATAAACATGCATAACTTGTTAAACTTGCAAACCATGTCTTAGTAAACTTGCATAAACATGCATAACTTGTTAAACTTGCAAATCATGACTTAGTGAACTTGCATAAACATGCATAACTCAATAAACTTGCAAATCATGGCTTAGCAAACTTGCATAAACATGCATAACTCAATAATCATACAAATCATGGCATAGTGACCTCGCATAAACATGCATAACTTGTTAAACTTGCAAATCAAAACATGCATACTTCATCAAATATGTGTAACATAGCATAGTGAACTCGCATAAGCATGCACAACTCATTAAACATACAAAAATCCCAACCTTCATCACATATTGACTTTAGAGTTTCTAAAATGAAGGTAAGAGGGCTTACAATGCTTAGGCGGACTCAAATGAGTATAGCAAATGTAAGAAACCCCTTATGCAACTAATTTAAAGCCCCCAAATGCAAGCAAACTTGATCAAGAATCCTCCTTTATGATGCCAATAGAGAAACAAGCCTTTAATGCAAACTAAGGAGGATCATACAAGCCTAAATACCCTTGTATGCATGGAAATCTCTTAGGGATTTGTTTAGGAATTGTATGAAGAGGGTGGAGGCCATGAGAGGATGGATTTTGGCATAGTTTAGTTGCTAGATTGAATAATGAGTGATTTAGGGTAGGTTAGGGTCTTATTTATAGATTAGGTTAGTGATTTAGACCATAGGATTAACCCTAGGTTGAATTAGGGCCATCAGATTTCGGAACTCTCCAGAACCAAGCCCCCCAATCAAGCCCAAATCAAAATGGTGCGCCAGGCAACATTGCCTGGCTACCCCCTGTCGACAGGGCTGTCGACAGGGCTGTCGACAGGGCTGTCGACATGCTAAGACCCCTGTCGACAGGCTTGTCGACATGGGGTCCTGGGCGGGAATTTTTCCCGCCTGCCCAGTTTGCCCTAACCCATGTTTTTAATTTCAAATTTAAATCTGTTTTTACTTAGGAATTTTCTGCAAACTTCAATGGGCCTTAACTGGGTCATACGGACTCCGATTTTCGAAAACTCGGACTCTATTTTGCGTATTTTTCCGAGACGAACGCAATGGCATAGCCCGTTTCCCTTGATTCCCACTTTATAATTTAATTCTGCCTCGATTAATGTTATAACAGGTTTATTAAAAATACGGGTTGTTACATTCTCCCCTCCTTAAAGGATTTCGTCCCCGAAATCTTCAAGTTAGGAAGAACGTATCCTACCATCCAATCATCCATCTACTCAAAGCATCATCCACGAGCAATCATTGTCCTTACAAGATTCTAAATGTGGTATGAACATATGCAAAAGTGTGTGTATATGTACTTATCTAATGCAAAGATCAGGCGGTTACTGATACAGTAAACCTCCTTAATGCATATGTATGTCTTATCTAATGCAAAGATCTGGCGGTTACTGATACAGTAAACCTCCTTAATGCATATGTATGTTAGTGAAATGAATCCATATGTATGCAAATTCCTAACATAATTCATAGTATCTATATGAGTGCACATAACATTCATCCATATGCAACATCCATGTGGTAGCACAACAAGTTTCAACCATTAATAAGTGTAAGCACTCATGCATATGCAATATGAGGAGTGTGCGAGCCGATCTAGTGCCTAATTGTGTATAATGCATCCACGAGCGACCACTTGCAAACACTTGCAACCACTTGCAACCATCAAACATAACATGTTTCAAATACATGTTTCATCCAAAGGGTTTTTACCTAAGGTTCTCATGACAAGATAGACACGATAAACTAGATAAACTAGATAAACTCCTTTTTGGATTACAAGAAATCCATTCAAACTTTGACATATAGTACTAACCGATGAGTCTTAACCCCCTTATGGAGTTTACAACAGAAATAAGATCGAGAATGGGACCGAGAGGATATATACAAAAGATAACTTGCAAGAAAGCTCCTCAGGAAAACAAGGATCAAGGATGCACTCTTAAAAAGAGATATGATGCGCGTATCTAGTCTTCACTCTTCTTAGTCACGTTCCCTTGAGCTTAACTCCACTGTGCTTTGACTATCTTTCACTTCATGATTCCTTGGCTTCCTAACTCCTGTTTCCCAAATTCGAGTTGGAACTCATTTCATTATCGCCTCTCGTCTTTCTTTTCCGCTTATTCTTCCTTCTGTATACTTGGCTTAAACATACTATAACCTCATGATTTCATGTAAGCTCTCCAAAATTCACTAGTGAATCCTGGATCTCGTCTACTTACTATAAAGTATTCCTCGCGGCAGAACTTTTCTTGGAAATACCAATCCACCTTTCTAATTGCCCTTATAAACGTGATTTTCTATAACTCATGCTTAATCGAAATGAACCATCCGCCTATGAGTGATAGGCCATACCTAGATTCGGTTGCCTACCCATGGCTTCCTGTAGGCTATTTCAAGACTAGCCAACTTCTTGTGGGTAAACCGTTGCTAACCATGATGCAGTCCTCTCGCTCTTTATCGGACTGAAATGAGCACTCTTCGTGAGTCTACCCATTATGACCCACCTACCCGTATTCCCTTTCTTTGATCTAGGTAATCTATCCACATAATCTATCGAGATGTTTTCACACTTTCCCTTGCGGAACCTCCAATGGAGGTAATGGCCCGCCGGGCTTCTATGACTTGGCCTTAACCTGGTGGCACAACAGATATCCTGGGACCAACTCGGCCACCTCCTCGAGTGATGCGCATCTTCAAGAACCTTCTTTACCAAGTCTTCCACTCGAGGAACACATAATCTCTCATCGCGCCTTAGTCATCCCTTGTCATCTATAATATATCTAGCGAGGTGACTTGACATCTCGCCTCGAATCAACTGGTCCACGTTCTTGACTAACGGCGGGTCTTTTTCCTGCGAAACCCCCTTCTTGATCCAGAAGAGTAAGTCTAAGCTCAGGGAATGCTAACCAACTAGCCAAACGGAGAAAGCTTCTTACTTCAATTGCCCTCCTCAGAGCTTTCCGGTCTTAAACCGTAATCACTTTAGCGGAATACACCGCTAAGCCTTCTTAGGAACTATGTGCCCAAGAAATCCAACTTCTTTCCTCCAAAGTGGCATTTGGAGAACTTGACCTTCAACCGGTGGCTCTAAGCGTATCCATCTCCTCCTTGAGATGTATAGCATGTTCTTCCTCGTTCTTTTGAGGAGATCAAAATATCGTCTATGACGACCATGACAAACTTGTTCAAGGACTCCCTAAACACCCTACCCATCCAGTTTACGTAAATTGCGGGTGCATTAGTCAAACCAAATAGTATGACTAGCCATTCTAAAACCCATCTAGAGTCCTAAACGCAGTCTTGTCAATTCCATCCTCAGCCATCCTAAGCTGATGGAATCCGGTAGCTAGATTAAAAGAAAACAGATGCTCCTACAAGCTGATCAAACAAATCATTGATCCTTGGTAACGGTTGTCTATTCTCCTCACGGAAATCAACACATAGACGAAGCAAACTGTCCACATTAGTAACGAATATTACGGGAGCACCTTACTCGAAAAGGCTTCGTCTCAGGAAGTTCTTCTCAAGCAACTCCTTGACTTGCTTTCTTAACTCTCACCTCGTGAGGTCATGTGCCTAACCGGCCACGAAACTGGCTTGGTATTACCAACCAGATAATGCGGAAATCTATCCCGCGTCTAAGGGTAACCCCTTCACTTCCCCCAAGATATCAGGATATTCTCGGACCACCCTCACAGATTGCAAACTATCGGTAGACGAGTTGAGGGATTCAAGATAACATAACATGACGGGACCCATAGGGTTACTAGAAATTTCTAGGGTATTACCGAGGCGAGTCATGAGCCTCACAACCCTATATACAAAAACCCAGAATGGCTCCAAAACAGGACAACCATTCCATGCCCAAAACCAACCCATATCCCCTGAAACCGAGAATAAAACATCCCACGAGAATTCTATACTCAAGATAGAAATTTTCAAATCCACTCAGACCACAGACAAACGGGCAGAACCCCCAATTGGATTTGAAACACATACGGGATCATCAACTAAGCTAGTACTAAGGTGCAAACTATCAACAAGATCAGGTGAAATAAAACTATGCGATGTGCCAGAATCGAACAAAGTACGAACAGGGAAAGTCAGAAAATGTAAACAAGACTTCCACAGAAACATTACCTCTATCATGAGCTGGAAGAACGGTGTTGAGGGGATGAACTCGCCCTCCAGGTAGTCCTGCACACTGAGTCTGACCTTGCCCTTGTTTCCTCGGGCAATCCTTGCTGAGATGTCCAAACTCACCACAATGAAAGCATTCGCCCCGCTTTCTCTTCTTCTTCCTACATTCCCTGGCTATATGTCCAACTTCACCACAGAAGTTACATTTCCTATTCTCTCTTGCCTTGTTCTTGTGGTTGTGGTTATTCTTGCCTCGTTTCCCGAAATTTACTCTCTTGCCTGGAGACTCACTCGCCTTGCCCTCTTTCTTGTCATTGTTATCTTCTTCTTGAAGTAGGGCCAAATTCACCAAATTCTCGAAAGTCGCGCCCAAGGGTATGTGAGACATGGCCAAACCGTGCAATGGCTCGTTTAATCCTAGAGCAAAGTGTAGGGCCTTCTTCTGAGCTGTATTAACCAAGTCTATATCGACACGAGCCAGTTGATTAAACTTATCTATGTATTCCCTAATAGTCATGTCCCCTTGCTTCAGTGATAAGAACCTCAGTCCAAACCTTCCTCTAAAATCATCCCAAGTCTCAATTGGCCTAGTAGTGGTGGTGACTACCCACCAACGTGCAGCTTCATCCTTTAGCAACCATACTGCCAATAAAACCTTCCTGCGGTCACCTATATCAAAGGTGGCTAAAAGATCTTCGGTCTCTTTCAACCAATTCCTTGCCTCTACAATAGTCTCTGTTCCACTAAAATTCTTGCCACCCATCATCTTAAAGTTCTTACAAGTTTACGCAAAATCCGCTTGTGGAGGCTGAGGGGGAAGAGGAACATCAGCTACGGGAGGAGGAGGAGGAACAGCGGCCTCGACTGGAAAGACAAAATTAGAGGTACCCGGGACCGGTGCCGTGACTTCCAAGTACCGACGAAACCAATCGGGTATTGTTACTCCTTCGGGCAAGATGAGATTATCAGACATGCTGGAAACGAAAAGAAAAGAGTTCAAACGAGGAGTCAAAGGATAGTGCTAATGGCTTTTGGGGAATAGCCTTTCAAAAATAACTAGACTTTTCTTTGGAAAATACTTTATACTTGGTTTTGAAAATAGTTTTTCAAAAGTTTTAAAAACCTTTTTATCCCTTCTCGTAAACCATATGCTCTGATACCAAATGTAACACCCCACCTCCGCCAGGGTGGCTCTTTCAAGCAACTCTGACTTTGGTAGGGCGTTTTTTTTTTTTAAAAAAAAACAAGGTAAACATGCATAATGATATAGCAAGGCAGGACATGACATATATATATGTAAATAAACAGAGTAAGTAGATAAAACAGCGGAAGACTTTTAAACCATTTCAAAACACAAGTCTGGTACATCAAAATGTCAATTTCCCAAAATTACAAGTCTAGATAAGTACATCATCTAATACTGAAAAAGAAAACATAAAAGTGGCTATCCCCAAAGTGGAAAAACCATAGCGAGCTCAAGTCCAAAGCATACATGAGCTATCCAAGAAAGCAGCTAAGATCCAAGCTAGGCTCCTGTATTCCCTCCCTGAGAACCTGGGGGGGGGGGGAACGGAAGAAAAGAGGCGAAAGAAAACGGGTCAGTCAAAAAGACTGAGTAAGCCCTGCTACGATCAGTCTATAAACTAATAAAGTTAACAACATGATGGAAACTGAGATGATCATAGATAACAACATACTGGCATGATAAATCAACTACAAGATAGATAGATAGTGTCATCGCATAAACAAGGTTAAGTTTTGCACCACGGTGTACTAGCAAACCAACATAACAGGTATTGATCCCTCAGCCCAAACTTTGGCCCAATAACATGAGGTGACCTTAATACAAGGTCCAGCCCAACGGTCTAGTCGATCGGCTCCCTATAAATCTAACACGTCAAGTGTTGGTGTAAATATGGCCCACATATGGTTGTAGTTAGACTGTGTTGGGTCCACCTTTTGGTGTATCAAGCCCTCGGGTGTCAACCCCAGACACTTAAGCAATAATGCACAGCCCTAATCTACTGGTACCCGTGCCTCGAGTTTGTCCAACACCGGACTACGTGCACGTCCGTAGCCCGCCTGGACCCGCACCGTTGTACCACTCGGCCATCGCCCTTTGGTCGCTTACATCCGTCCAGTAATCGTGCCCCGCCCTAGCCTAGCTTCTAGGGTTGTGAATGATACCAAACTGGGATTACTGTTAGAACAGACCACGTTGCTAGGGTTTCCCAAGAGGGTTAAGTGTGATTTAACCCTTCACTAATCATGGATTAAACTAGTTAAGTGCAACCAACGGTTCACCACTTAACCCCATTTCAATCCCTCTAATCCCCAAATTGGTTAAGTATTAGTGGACCCTGACTTAACCCTAATCATGAGGCATTAATTAATTTAATGCACCTTAACCTCTCACATTAGACCTTGTTGTGGTTACTAGTTAGGCCGGGCGGGTCCGGGTAGCTTTACACCACAACTTGGTCTAACCTCGGGTCTTGGCACCCCATGACCAACTTCTCACATTGGGTCCTATTGTTTGTAGCCACTAGTTAAGCCGGTCGGTTCTGGGTAGAATTACGCTACAAACTCAACCCAACCTCGAGTTGGCCACACTTATGTTTTCTAAGTGTCATGTCCACTTTATTTCAAAACATAATTACAAGTCAACAAATGCTTGGGTAGACCTAACTTAATAGGTAAATTCCCAAGGGGTAGACCTAACTTAATAGGTAAATTCCCAATCTTATATTTTCATGTATTTTTAAGTTTTCCCAAAACCCCCAACGTCATTCTATCGCTTACATATTCGTAGTAACGCATAAAGGATAGGAAGAGGGAACTTGGCACAACATACATGACGAACTTGCACAACAATCATGCATAACATGTTAGACTTGCACAACTTAGCATAGTGAACTTGCATATTAGCATAAACATGCATAACATGTTAAACTTGCATAACTTAGCATAGTGAACTTGCATATTACCATAAACATGCATAACATGTTAAACTTGCATAACTTAGCATAGTGAACTTGCATATTACCATAAACATGCATAACATATTAAACTTGCCTAACATGGCATAGGGAACTTGCATAAACATGCATAACTTGTCAAATATGCACAACATGTCATTTTTGAACTTGCATAAGCATGCATAACTTGTCAAACATGCATAACATGGCATAGTGATCTTGCATAAACATGCATAACTAAATAAACTTGCAAATCATGGCTTGGTGATCTTGCATAAACATGCATAACTTGTTAAACTTGCAAATCATGACTTGGTGAACTTGCATAAACATGCATAACTTGTTAAACTTGCAAACCATGTCTTAGTAAACTTGCATAAACATGCATAACTTGTTAAACTTGCAAATCATGACTTAGTGAACTTGCATAAACATGCATAACTCAATAAACTTGCAAATCATGGCTTAGCAAACTTGCATAAACATGCATAACTCAATAATCTTACAAATCATGGCATAGTGACCTCGCATAAACATGCATAACTTGTTAAACTTGCAAATCAAAACATGCATACTTCATCAAATATGTGTAACATAGCATAGTGAACTCGCATAAGCATGCACAACTCATTAAACATACAAAAATCCCAACCTTCATCACATATTGACTTTAGAGTTTCTAAAATGAAGGTAAGAGGGCTTACAATACTTAGGCGGACTCAAATGAGTATAGCAAATGTAAGAAACCCCTTATGCAACTAATTTAAAGCCCCCAAATGCAAGCAAACTTGATCAAGACTCCTCCTTTATGATGCCAATAGAGAAACAAGCCTTTAATGCAAACTAAGGAGGATCATACAAGCCTAAATACCCTTGTATGCATGGAAATCTCTTAGGGATTTGTTTAGGAATTGTATGAAGAGGGTGGAGGCCATGAGAGGATGGATTTTGGCATAGTTTAGTTGCTAGATTGAATAATGAGTGATTTAGGGTAGGTTAGGGTCTTATTTATAGATTAGGTTAGTGATTTAGACCATAGGATTAACCCTAGGTTGAATTAGGGCCATCAGATTTCGGAACTCTCCAGAACCAAGCCCCCCAATCAAGCCCAAATCAAAATGGTGCGCCAGGCAACATTGCCTGGCTACCCCCTGTCGATAGGGCTGTCGACAGGCCTGTCGACATGGGGTCCTGGGCGGGAATTTTTCCCGCCTGCCCAGTTTGCCCTAACCCATGTTTTTAATTTCAAATTTAAATCTGTTTTTACTTAGGAATTTTCTGCAAACTTCAATGGGCCTTAACTGGGTCATACGGACTCCGATTTTCGAAAACTCGGACTCTATTTTGCGTATTTTTCCGAGACGAACGCAATGGCATAGCCCGTTTCCCTTGATTCCCACTTTATAATTTAATTCTGCCTCGATTAATGTTATAACAGGTTTATTAAAAATACGGGTTGTTAGAATTATTTGCATACGTATTGGATTCATGGCACTGACATACATTGCATTGAGGAGGTCGACTGAATCAGTAAACCGCCTAATCTTCGCATTAGTATTGGGACATATACACACAGCTTTGCATATGTTCATATAAGCATTAGAAGTCTTTTAGGACAATGGATGCTTGTGATAGATGAATGACTAGATGGATGATGGATGGTAGGATATACATACTTCTTAACTTAGAGATTTCGCGGACAAAATCCTTTGAGTATGGGAGAATGTAACACCCTGTAATTTTAACAACAATAAAGAGAACAAATTAAAGGATAATTAATTTAATATTCAGAATTAAGGAAAAAGACTGCTCCATTGCGTCCCTCTCGAAATTCTGGTCAAGATAGACATTTGGTTTTGTAAAATGGACACTGTATGAAGAAGTTATAAGGGTTTGAAGTTTGTATACGCGTAGAAGAACTATATACATACATATATATATATATATATATATATATATTAAATCAGAAAAATCGGAAAACAGTTTGAAATCCAAAAATAAAGAGGCGTCAATTTTCCCGCCCCAGGTGAGTCGACCCCTCAGAGGGGGTGTCGACCCATAGGTCGACCCCTAAGGGAGGGGGGTCGACCCCCCTAGGGCTGAGGAGGCATTCAAATTTCTGGGGCTAGCAGCTATATATATAGGCTCATTTCTCTTGTTTTCTTCACTGGAAATCAATGGACGAATCCACTTTTGATATTAAATCTAGCTTATCATTTGGATCACCTTGTGCCTTTCATGTTGGATCTGAACTAGTTGGACATCTAAATTGTTATTTAGATCTTGTTATACTTATTGTGACATTCCTACTATTTTAGGACTAGTTTAAATATCACAAGTTCACCAAATCCATTCTTGTATGTCAACCTTATCACTATGTAAATATATATGCTATTTGTGTTAGAATAATCACTATTGTCATCTTCCCATCACCTTTCCCTTTTATTGTTTATGGTCAGGATACTTTCTAGCCTAGGCATGCCGCTAAATATATGTGAATGCGTTAGTTAGGGAACGGCGGAAAATATTAGAATTGGCATAATTTGTATAATGAATATGAATTTGGACATATAGTTCACTATAAACATAATCGGGGGAAAAAGGGCATGAAACCTATAACCTATAAAGACATAGGTGAAAATTGGATAATAATGAAATGCCTAGGACTACAGTAATAAAAAATTGTAACTACACTGACACGAGGTTAGATTGCATTTGTGGTGGAAGTCTGCCCGGACCCGATCGACATATCCAGAAACCGCAAATGTTGAATCTATTCTGAGGGGTCTAAGTGCACAAATACGAGATGGGATAAGTCATGAGGTTAGGCCCAACTTGTGGTAGAAGTCTGCTTGGACCCGACTAGCATATCCAGCATCCACAAGCCGTAGGCCTAATGTGGAAGGTCTAGCCCATTATAAACCATAAATGGACATGGTAAGAAATTGAAATACTTAACCTAGTTGAATCCATAGGGATTGGGTGAACATAAACCTGAATAGGGGTTAAGTAATCTTGGTTGAACAATGGGAGGGTTAAGTTAAGTATATCTGAGATAAGTGGGTAATATTTAAATATAAGCCCACAAACTTAACCAATTGGGGGTTATGTATTAAAGACACCTATAGGTAAGTATGACCTGTAGAAAGATTGAAGTTATATAATTAAAGACACCTTTTAGGGTAAATATAACCTATGGAAAACCTAGTAGGGGATACAAGACAAGGGGGAGAGCTTGTATCATATGTGGGACCCGTTTCAGTCAGTAACCCGGAGTAGGTATCAAAAAAAGTAGTCCGAACTAGGTCGGAGAAGGGGCACGCTTGCTGAACTAATTGTAAGAGATCCGAACATGGAGGATGGTGTGGGCGGCGCAAATTGACCGGGTCATGTGCATGCATAGGCCAGGCAGAAGGGGATAAGACGACCGTGACACCTGTAGATATGGTGTTGTGCATATCAACGATGAGTTTCCACTTTAGGACATGATACATCCTACGGTGGGGCCGACATAGAGTATCTACGCGGTTTAGGGAGCCGATCGATTAGGGTAGTAGATAGGGTACATTTGGACATACGCCTAAGTCTACCACCTTATGCGGAAGGGATCATCTCATTCTGGTTATACTAGTAATAGTGCAGAGTAATCATTAGAGAAGCATATACACTTTGTCATGTTACCTTGTCATACTTACCTTTTGTGATGTCATCTTTCTTATCCACTTTATATGCCTGTCATGAAACATTAATTTATTTACTTGCTAGAAGAAACTGGACTCGCCAGACTTTATGTCTGACCCTTTTTGTTTCCTCTTCTTTCTTTCGTTCCCCCCCTCCCCCCCCCCCCCAAGGTCCTTGGGGCGGGAACACTCAGGCTTGATCATGATTCTGCTTTTATCACGCTAGGAGATGCTCTTGAAGTATTTCTCAAGTTCTTATCTCTACTATGGCTTCGTCTCTTTTTGGGGAATTATGCTATTTATGTACTTTGATGGAACAAGACAGAAAGTTTTATATTTTTGTAATGGCTTTTATGTAGTTTCAGACTTGTGATATTTTGGACCACGATGTTATGATTTATGTTTGAAATAAAAATTTGAATTACGTTTTTGCTTTTATATTTGTCTTGTAATGTTTCTGTTTCTGTTTACCTATAACGCTTCACGAAACTTAATGCATTCTCTTAATGAGTGGCATTAACGGACATGGTGTCATACTTGGTATCAGAGCAGAAGGTTACCAGAATTATATATATATATATATTAAATAAGAAAAATAAAAAAAACAGTTTGAAATCCAAAAATAAAGAGGCGGCAATTTTCCCGCCCCAAGGGAGTCGACCCCTTGGGGGGGTGTCGTCCCATAGGTCGACACCCTTAGGGCTGTGGTGGCATTCGAATTTTTGGAGCTGGCAACTATATATACAGGCTCATTTCTCTTATTTTCTTCACTGGAAATCAACTGAGGCCAAATGCTGTCAGTGCCTGGACTAAATCGGATTCTTTTTCCTTCTTCTGCAATCAAAGATTTAGAGATTCAAGTGTAGATATGTTCTTCTTTTAGTCCTATTTCTCTAATCCAAACACTGTGAGCATCAGTTATTTCTAGATTTAAATAACTAAAAGTAAAACATGATATGACTGTTAAATTGGATGTATGCCTGTGACCGAATTATACCAGATCTGTAACACCTCGCCTCCGCTAGGGTCACTCGCAAAGGAATGCACTAGCTTTAGAGGGGCATTATTGGTAAACATGCACAGAAATATCACAAGACAGAACATATAAAATAGCGGAAGTAAAATCAAATTTTCATAACATGAATAAATAAGGTCTAAAGCCTTTTACATCAGAGTACATCAAAACCTGTCTTGCAATAATAAAGAAGCATAAAGACTTTTTCCTGAATTATTCCCCAAGTAAAAACAGTAAAGTAGCCATAGCCAAGAAAAGTCCAAGCCATCCATGATGACCTTCAAGCAGAAGAAGTCTGGACTAAACAACAGTATTTCCTCCCTGTAACCTGGGGGGGAAACGGAAGAAAAGAGGCGAAACAAAACGGGTCAGTCAAAAAGACTGAGTAAGCCCTATCTACTATTAGCATAAAAACTAGTAAAGTTAACTGACATGAGAAACTGAGATGAACATAAGCGTGATAACAAGATAGATAAGCTAAATCAAAATAACAGGATGAACTACTGAACTCAGATAAACTAAGGTGTCATGATAAATTACGATGTCAAGATAAAACAAGGTATCACATCGTCAGGTTTCTATCAAGTATAATATCCCAAGATATCTATCATGTATAACGCCCCATGGTATATATCCTGTACCTCTGCCCTGCACCTACCGTACTAGTATCCCAACCGTGTCATGTGTTATCCATGAATGACCCTTACTCAAAAGTCGTATAATGGTCCATGTCAACCTAATATGTCGCATATATAGGTTACTCAACTCGTATATTCCTTTCCATGTAAATGTTCAGTCCCTTGCCGTAGACCATACGGGCTTTCCCATGAGATTCTATATTACTTTAACATAGTTCTGTGATCCTTAAGATCGGTTTGGACTGTTACCCTAAACCTAGCTAGGGTCTCCCAACCTGAATTATCGTTTGTACAACTAGGACTTATGCTACCTAGGGCTACTAGGGATTACGCTTACCTATTGCACGTTTTCGTATCTCGGTTTTGGTTCAACCACCCAGGGCCACTAGGATTTACGCTAACCGTCAACCGTGCCCTTTTTCCCACGCATTCATCGTGAATCGTTTTTCCATGACTGTATGCACATGTATCACATCGTGCCATCCGAGTCCTGTCACAGGGCAGACCAGGAAATACAGGACTCGGTCGGGAGCTTTCGATTTATCTGCCGATGCAGATGCTAAGGTCTGTTTTTTCCTATACGTGGCTATGGTCCCACGAGACCACTCCCTCAACTAGTGAAAGACAAGACAGGATAAATCCTGTATGAGAACACAACACTGGCCAACCCACATCCAAGCCTTACCGCAACCATAATTAGATAGCAATTATGGTCTTTTGGGTGTTCTCTGCCTTTCCGTACGTACACGCTTGACCAAAGATGGTAGGTAGCCTGACGAAATGCTATCTAGGGTACGACCGTGTATCGTCGACTATCCCCTGTCCATCCCCGTCTTTAGGTCGCTCGTATAGCAACCAAGGCATACTCTTGGTTCTTCTAACGCAGACCTTGACCTCTCATGAGCCTAGTATAATCACCTGGCAGCTCATAGAGGGATACCAAGAATATCCTCACGTTCCCCAAAGCCGCTGCTTCGTTACCCAGTTCGCTGGAGCCTTTATCTAAATCAGATACTTGCTCCTACTCGTCTACTTAAACGATGACCTACCGTATCAGGTTACTCATCTATCTATGAACTGGTCTAAATTTCCTTGACTAAGAATCATTACTTAGTTATTCTTCAACTAAGGTTTACCACTTAGCATTGTTCCCGTTATCCTTGTTAACTACGGTTATCCACCTAATCCTCAGAACTAGGGTTTACATAATGGATTAAGTGTCACTTAAGTTCATGACTTAACCCGTCTACAAATCCTGTCAAAATTGGCTAAGTATCCAAGTTCAAGGCTTAACCCTACAAACCATGCTCAAGTTGGTTAAGTATATTAAGCAATTCACGACTTAACCTCGTCCAATTATCATTCTAGATTGGTTAAGTATATATTAACTTGACCCTATCAATTTACTTAGTCAAATCGGTCAAGTGTATTCAAGCGATTCGTGACTTAGCCTTATCATGTTTTCACGTTATATTGGTTAAGTATTGGTTAACTTAACCACAATAAATTAACGAGTTAGATTGGATAAGTATAGGTCACTTAACCACATCAATTCATCATGTTTAGATTAGTTAAGTGTTTAACTTAACCCCATTAAACTACCAAGTGGGATTAATTAAGTCTAGGCTAACTTAACCCCATCCGATTTCCATGTTTAGACTAGTTGAGTCTAATCTTAACCCCATTCGTTAACTGTATTTTTCGGTTAAGCGTCATTAAGAAAACTTACTTAACCTTACCAAATTATCGCGTTGGATTGATTAAGTGTTGGTTAACTTAACCCAATCCACTAGTCATATAAAAATGGTTAAGTGTCATTAGGCAAATCAAGTTACTTAACCTACCCAACCTTGTCATGTTTTGTTAAGTATCATTAGCCTAATCAAATTACTTAACCCATTTGTCCATGTCATATTTGGTTAAGAGTCATTAATCAAATTAACTTAACCCTATCATGTGGCATTAATTACTTAATGCACCTTCACCTCTCACATTATACTTTGTTGTGGTTACTAGTTAAGCCGGTCGGTTCCGGGTAGCTTTACACCACAACTTGGTTAAACCTCGGGTTCAAGCACAACATGACCAACTTCTCACATTGGGTCCTATTGTTTGCAACTACTAGTTAGGCCGGTCGGTTCCGGGTAGTTTTACGTTGCAAACTCAACCCAACCTCGAGTTGGCCACACTTATATTATCTAAGTGTCATGTCCATCATGTTTCCCAAAACATGTTACAAGTTTTCAAGCATTTGGGTAGACCTAACTTAATAGGTAAATTCCCAAAGGGTAGACCTAACTTAATAGGTAAATTCCCAAGCTTATGTTTTTATGCATACTTACATGTCAACTTCCATGTTATATTTCAAGTCATGTTTTCAAGTTGTATTTTCATGTCATTAGAAATTACCCATAACATAACCCAACGCTTTTAAACTCGCATATACGTTCGCGACAACGTAATGGATTAAAAGAAGAGACTTGGCAAAGGCATGACAAAAATGGATATTAAGCCACAAGTTAATCATGGTGGCAAATGAGGCACAAATGTGTTCATTAACTTGCATGTTACATTCTTAAGCCTCAAAACATGCATAAACCCAAACTTGGCACATAAGCGAATCATGGTGACAAAAGATATGGAGTGATGACTAGTAACTCGCATATATCATCATATAAGGGTTATGACTTCATATGCAAGTTGACATAAAGGTTATGAGGGTTCTCATGTTGCCTAATGCAACATTTCAACATAAAGGTTGTAGCTTTTAGCGCACAAGATCAAGATAATGACTTCATAAACTTGCATGACATGATAGCATGTATCATACTCAATGATCAAACCCAAACTTGCAACATGAACATTTAACTTCATAGTTAATATCTAAGAGTAGGGAAAGGGCTTACATTGCTATGAAGGCACAAAAGATATGAAAAAGCCCTTATGCAATCAAATAGACCCAAAATGCAAGCTCTAACATAAAAACCCTTGAGCCAAAATGATCAAAACCCTTGCTTTATGATGCAAAGATAGAAACTTGACTTGAATGCAAGCTAATGACACTCATACAAGCTTGAAAACACTTGTATGCATGGAAAATCTCTCATAGAAACCATTTAGAAATTTTATGAAGAGAGTGGAGGCCATGAGAGGTAAAATTTTGCCATAGTTTAGTTGCATGAATGAATAATGAGGATTTAGGATAGGTTAGGGTCTTATTTATAGATTAGGCAAGTGTTTTAGGCCATAGGATTAAACCTAGATTCAATCCAAGCCATCAAAGCATGTCTTGGGGAAGAAGTCAAGTGTAGGAACCATCTAGGGCCTTTAGATTAAAGATGAACCATGAGAACCATCCAAATGCAAAATCTGCATTTGAGCGAATCGGCCCACGGGTTGACAGCCAAACACCCTGGATTAACCCCTAGTCGACCCAGCGAGCTCGGGTCGACCTCAAAAATCGTCCGGTTCGGTTATTCCCCTCTCCCAATTCGCTGTTTTGAACATTTTTGCATATTTATTTATTTAATTTTCAATTATATATATATATATCAATATATATATATTTCTCTGCGCAACCCATTTCACTTAACTAAGTATACTTTAATTTGGGAATTTTTCGTGAAACTTCGCGAGGCCATATCTTGGTCATACGGACTCCGATTTTCGAAAACTCGGACTCTATTTCGCGTATTTTTCCGAGACGAACGCAATGGCATAGCATGTTTCCCTTGATTCATATTTTACAGTTTAATTCTGCCTCCATTTATGTTATAACAGGTTATTGAAAATACGGGTTGTTACATTCTCCCCACCTTTTAGGATTTCGTCCCCGAAATCTCCAAGTTAGGAAGAACATATCCTACCATCCATCATCCATCTACTCAAAACATCATCCACAAGCAACCATTGTCCTTCGATGATTTCTAATGCTGTATGAATATGTGCAAAACGTGTGTGTACATGTTCCTTAGCTAATGCTAATGATCAGGCCTGAATAATCTTTCTAATGCAAAATATGTATAGTGCCATGAATCCAACATGTATGCAAATAGTCCTAGTCATATAGATACTATATGCGTGCACAATCATTCATTCATATGCAACAACCGCATGATAATACATTCGATTTCATCCATAAACAAGTATAAATACTCGTGCATATGCAATATGAAATGTGACCGAGTCGAGCTAGTATCTAATGTGTATTCGCGCATCCACGAGCAACCACTTGCAACCATATCAATCATAACATGTTTCAAATACATGTTTACATCCATAGGGTTCTACCTAGAATTCCCTGAAACAGGGTCGAGAAGATAAACAGGACAAACTCCTTACCGGGTTTGTAACGGAGAATAGGACCGAGAGGATGTCCACAAAAGATAGCCTACAAGTAAGCTCTACAGAAAACAGGGATCAAGGATATACTCCAAAAAGAGATATCATGCGCGTATCTAGTCTTTGACCATCAAAGTCGTCTTTTAACTTCGCGATTTTGTAGCTTCTTATTCCTGTTTCCATAACATGAGCAGGAACTCATTTCTTCGTCGCCTCTCGTTCCACTTGCACTTATCCTTTTCCTAGAATACTTGATGCAAACATGACTGCGTACTCATGATCTCATGCAAGCTTTCCAAAATTCACTAGTGAATCTTGGATCTCGTTTATATACTATAAGGCATTCCATGTAGAAGAACTTTCTCTTGAAAGTAAACAGATATCAATCAGGTTATCATGCGCACTTACTAGGGTGATCTCTATAACCCATGCATAAATGAAGTAAACCATCCGTCTTATTGGCGAACACCACTCGATCGGGCTTCAAATTTCCAATAAAGGCATCAAGGGATTCTAAGTAACTAGTCATGACAGAACCTCAAAAAGGTTACACGATACTTCGAGGGCATTACCAAGGCTAGTCAAAAGGTCTAACTACCCTCCTATCAAAACCGAGAGTGGCACCCCCTACTGGATAACCACTTCATCCCTAGAATCCATCCATAGCTTATAAACATAAGCATTATTTCCAAACTCAATACTTGGCATAGACATTCTCAAATCCAAACAAGTCATGTATAAATGGACTGATTCTCCAATAGGACTTTGAGACAAAAATGGGATTCTCTATTACGCTAGTACTTAAGGTGCAGAGACTCAACTATCGAAGCAGACTTAAATGATACGAACAACGAAGTCCTAACGGGATGATAGAGAAGAAAAGCTAAACCTTTAACAAGATCGTTACCCTCCTTCCGAGGTACTCTAGAAATGAGAGCATACTACTGCCCTCCCGATGATCTTGTCCTTGTCCCATAATACTTAACTATCCGCCCCGTTTTACCATGCCAAAGGTACTCTCTCGTCATGGGTTTCATTGTTCATCTTTCTCCCTCCTTTGAGGACTAAGCCATACCAACAAGTTGCTCATCCTTAAGCTCGTATCCTTTATCCTTCTTTCTCACGATCCTTTCTTATAACGCGGCCACTGGTCTCTCGAGAACCACCTCCATCGTATGGAAAGCACTTTCGTAGGTAGAAAAGACTAGTCGCAGTTAAAACTACTGTGACTACAGATGGAGGAAAGAAAGGAAAAGAGACTCAATTAAGGAAACAAGGATAGTGCTAATGGCCTTTGGGGAATAGCCTTTTTCTTTTAAAAGAGAATTTTCTTGAAAAATGCTTCTTTGTAAACGGTTTTTTTTTCAAATAGTTTTCAGAAGGTCTTTAAAAACTTTTGCACAGTCTGGTAACCTTCTGCTCTGATACCACGTGTAACACCCCGCCTCCGCTAGGGTCACTCGCAAAGGAATGCACTAGCTTTAGAGCGGCATTATTGGTAAACATGCACAGAAATATCACAAGACAGAACATATAAAATAGCGGAAGTAAAATCAAATTTTCATAACATGAATAAATAAGGTCTAAAGCCTTTTACATCAGAGTACATCAAAACCTGTCTTGCAATAATAAAGAAGCATAAAGACTTTTTCCTAAATTATTCCCCAAGTAAAAACAGTAAAGTAGCCATAGCCAAGAAAAGTCCAAGCCATCCATGATGACCTTCAAGCAGAAGAAGTCTGGACTAAACAACAGTATTTCCTCCCTGTAACCTGGGGGGGGGGAACGGAAGAAAAGAGGCGAAACAAAACGGGTCAGTCAAAAAGACTGAGTAAGCCCTATCTACTATTAGCATAAAAACTAGTAAAGTTAACTGACATGAGAAACTGAGATGAACATAAGCATGATAACAAGATAGATAAGCTAAATCAAAATAACAGGATGAACTACTGAACTCAGATAAACTAAGGTGTCATGATAAATTACGATGTCAAGATAAAACCAGGTATCACATCGTCAGGTTTCTATCAAGTATAATATCCCAAGATATCTATCACGTATAACGCCCCATGGTATCTATCCTGTACCTCTGCCCTGCACCTACCGTACTAGTTTCCCAACCGTGTCATGTGTTATCCATGAATGACCCTTACTCAAAAGTCGTATAATGGTCCATGTCAACCTAATATGTCGCATATATAGGTTACTCAACTCGTATATTCCTTTCCATGTAAATGTTCAGTCCCTTGCCGTAGACCATACGGGCTTTCCCATGAGATTCTATATTACTTTAACATAGTTCTGTGATCCTTAAGATCGGTTTGGACTGTTACCCTAAACCTAGCTAGGGTCTCCCAACCTGAATTATCGTTTGTACAACTAGGACTTATGCTACCTAGGGCTACTAGGGATTACGCTTAACTATTGCACGTTTTCGTATCTCGGTTTTGGTTCAACCACCCAGGGCCACTAGGATTTACGCTAACCATCAACCGCGCCCTTTTTCCCACGCATTCATCGTGAATCGTTTTTCCATGGCTGTATGCACATGTATCACATCGTGCCATCCGAGTCCTGTCACAGGGCAGACCAGGAAATACAGGACTCGGTCGGGAGCTTTCGATTTATCTGCCGATGCAGATGCTAAGGTCTGTTTTTTCCTATACGTGGCTATGGTCCCACGAGACCACTCCCTCAACTAGTGAAAGACAAGACCGGATAAATCCTGTATGAGAACACAACACTAGCCAACCCACATCCAAGCCTTACCGCAACCATAATTAGATAGCAATTATGGTCTTTTGGGTGTTCTCTGCCTTTCCGTACATACACGCTTGACCAAAGATGGTAGGTAGCCTGACGAAATGCTATCTAGGGTACGACCGTGTATCGTCGACTATCCCCTATCCATCCCCGTCTTTAGGTCGCTCGTATAGCAACCAAGGCATACTCTTGGTTCTTCTAACGCAGACCTTAACCTCTCATGAGCCTAGTATAATCACCTGGCAGCTCATAGAGGGATACCAAGAATATCCTCACGTTCCCCGAAGTCGCTGCTTCGTTACCCAGTTCGCTGGAGCCTTTATCTAAATCAGATACTTGCTCCTATTCGTATACTTAAACGATGACCTACTGTATCAGGTTACTCATCTATCTATGAACTGGTCTAAATTTCCTTGACTAAGAATCATTACTTAGTTATTCTTCAACTAAGGTTTACCACTTAGCATTGTTCCCGTTATCCTTGTTAACTACGGTTATCCACCTAATCCTCAGAACTAGGGTTTACATAATGGATTAAGTGTCACTTAAGTTCATGACTTAACCCGTCTACAAATCCTGTCAAAATTGGCTAAGTATCCAAGTTCAAGGCTTAACCCTACAAACCATGCTCAAGTTGGTTAAGTATATTAAGCAATTCACGACTTAACCTCGTCCAATTATCATTCTAGATTGGTTAAGTATATATTAACTTGACCCTATCAATTTACTTAGTCAAATCGGTCAAGTGTATTCAAGCGATTCGTGACTTAGCCTTATCATGTTTTCACGTTATATTGGTTAAGTATTGGTTAACTTAACCACAATAAATTAACGAGTTAGATTGGATAAGTATAGGTCACTTAACCACATCAATTCATCATGTTTAGATTAGTTAAGTGTTTAACTTAACCCCATTAAACTACCAAGTGGGATTAATTAAGTCTAGGCTAACTTAACCCCATCCGATTTCCATGTTTAGACTAGTTGAGTCTAATCTTAACCCCATTCGTTAACCGTATTTTTCGGTTAAGCGTCATTAAGAAAACTTACTTAACCTTACCAAGTTATCGCGTTGGATTGATTAAGTGTTGGTTAACTTAACCCCATCCACTAGTCATATAAAAATGGTTAAGTGTCATTAGGCAAATCAAGTTACTTAATCTACCCAACCTTGTCATGTTTTGTTAAGTATCATTAGCCTAATCAAATTACTTAACCCATTTGTCCATGTCATATTTGGTTAAGAGTCATTAATCAAATTAACTTAACCCTATCATGTGGCATTAATTACTTAATGCACCTTCACCTCTCACATTAGACTTTGTTGTGGTTACTAGTTAAGCCTGTCGGTTCCGGGTAGCTTTACACCACAACTTGGTCTAACCTCGGGTTCAAGCACAACATGACCAACTTCTCACATTGGGTCCTATTGTTTGCAACTACTAGTTAGGCCGGTCGGTTCCGGGTAGTTTTACGTTGCAAACTCAACCCAACCTCGAGTTGGCCACACTTATATTATCTAAGTGTCATGTCCATCATGTTTCCCAAAACATGTTACAAGTTTTCAAGCATTTGGGTAGACCTAACTTAATAGGTAAATTCCCAAAGGGTAGACCTAACTTAATAGGTAAATTCCCAAGCTTATTTTTTTATGCATACTTACATGTCAACTTCCATGTTATATTTCAAGTCATGTTTTCAAGTTGTATTTTCATGTCATTAGAAATTACCCATAACATAACCCAACGCTTTTAAACTCGCATATACGTTCGCGACAACGTAATGGATTAAAAGAAGAGACTTGGCAAAGGCATGACAAAAATGGATATTAAGCCACAAGTTAATCATGGTGGCAAATGAGGCACAAATGTGTTCATTAACTTGCATGTTACATTCTTAAGCCTCAAAACATGCATAAACCCAAACTTGGCACATAAGCGAATCATGGTGACAAAAGATATGGAGTGATGACTAGTAACTCGCATATATCATCATATAAGGGTTATGACTTCATATGCAAGTTGACATAAAGGTTATGAGGGTTCTCATGTTGCCTAATGCAACATTTCAATATAAAGGTTGTAGCTTTTAGCTCACAAGATCAAGATAATGACTTCATAAACTTGCATGACATGATAGCATGTATCATACTCAATGATCAAACCCAAACTTGCAACATGAACATTTAACTTCATGTAACACCCCGTGTATTCTATAACCGTGAAAGTCATAAATTAAAGTATAATTAATTTGAAATCAAAGAACTAAGGGAAACGGGATACGCCATTGCGTTCGTCTCGGAAAAATACGCGAAATAGAGTCCGAGTTTTCGAAAAACGGAGTCCGTATGAAGAAGATATAGCCTCTGGAAGTTTCTGAATTAAGTTTAAAATTCGAACAGCTCAGAAAAGAAGTTTAAAATTAAAAATCGGGCCCAATTGGCCAGGGCGGGAAAAATTCCCGCCTAAGGCACCCAGGTCGACTGGGCTGTCGACCTGGTCTAGCCAGGTCGACAAGGCTGTCGACAGGGCTATCAACAGGGCTGTCGACCTGGTCCAGAGCCAGGTCGAACCCAGCCCAACCTGGCTGGCCTATTCTATGTTGGTCGATTTTCTGTAGTCTGCTTTGTCATTAGGGCTAGGTGGCAGGCTCTAATTGGTCTCTCTTTCGAATGAATGGCTACGATCAATCCAAGCAACATCAATGGTCCTAATCAGTTCATAACCTCTATAAAAATGACCCTAGACTCTACCTAGGTTTCTTACACAATTCTCTAGCCTCCATTGCTCTCTTCTTCTAATAAAAAAAATAATAAAAATGGCGTCGCTGCTCTGCTGGAATTAAAACTAGAAGATAATCAACATCAGCCTAAGCAACTCAATTCAAACTAGAGATTAAAGTTTCTGCAAAGATTCTACAACAAGTTAAAGTTCTTTCTTTAAACCAATCAAGGCAAGTACAGTTATTTTCCGCTATAAACGTTAATTATAATTTTGATATGTTTTTAATTCTGAATCTGAGATTGTATATATATTCTCTTCTGTCAGATTTGTTTTTCTATGACTATTCTGTATCCCTTTTCTTCTTTTCTGTTTTTATAGCCAGGCTACCACGAGCCTGTGCCTAATCTCATAAGAGATGAACGTATGAACGCAAATTTTGGGATAAATAATGAATGATGCGAATTGAATGTATAACTTTAGGTCTGAGGCATGACATATGCATAAATTTGACTATGAACATATAATTTATGCATGTTGTATGCATAGTTATGTTGTAATTTAGAACTGTAATTAATGAGCATATGTTGTAAACTAGATTTGGATCTATGCATATTCTATGATAGAAGAAAAGAGGAACCATTGTAAGATTACATATGATTTGAGACTTTGGACAAAATGCATATAAAAGGCAAGATCTGATTTTTAGAAGATATGATTTAAAGATTTATATTATTGGGTATAGTTTGCATAATGATTCATGACTCAAAAAGAAGAAGATATGGAAACTTAGGATTTACATTAATTAGGATATCTATTGTGATTACACCTAAATAGGGATTTTTGGATATATGACATGCATTAAAATTAATGGTTATATTTGGTATAATTTATATGTAAATCTGCTGTAAAATGCTAGTTTAACAAAAATTGGAACATATTTTATATGGCAAATTATGTCCATATTCTGCGCTTATGCAAACATGGAGTATATGTTGTGAATCATGACAATTATGTAGGCATATGAATTTAGGCCAATTTATGATTGGGCAAGGCATGTAAAGAGAACTTTTAGAAATATTAAATTTGCTAAATCTGCTAATTTGTCAAGTTGCCTAAACTACTAGTTTTGTTATATTGCCTAGACTGCTAATTAGATTGAAATGCCTAATCTGTTAAATTTGTCGGTTGAAATGCCTAACCTGTTATATGCCAAAATCTGCTAAGTTGCTAAATCTGTTAAATCCGTTAAGTCATATAAAATTTGTTATCTGCTATGTTGATATAATTCATCCTGTTATTGATATAATCTGAATTGGCATATATATTGGGCGTGCGCATAAACGGTAAATTATTAATTAATTGGCCGCAAAGATAAACATGGCTAACTCGAGGTTAGAATGAGTTTGCGGCGTAAATCTGCCCGGAACCGCCCGGCACATCCAGTGGCCGCAAACAATAGGTTCTAATGTGAGAAGTTAGTCATAACATGCGTAAGACACGAGGTTAGGTCTGGCTTGTGGCAGAAGTCTGCCCGGAACCGCCCGGCATATCCAGCGACCACAAGCTACCGACCTAATGTGAGAGGTCTGTGCATTAATAATTAATTAATGCAAATCTAAGATAAGAATGACGTCTAAAACGTATTGGGGAAAAATAGGGTTAAACCAAAGGGATTAATAGATGTAGTAAAACCCGTCCATGAATCTGTAGGCCCAATACAAAGTTAGACAAATCTGAAAAATCTGTACATCTGACCCGTTAGTCTGAAAACTTGTTAACTTAATTTGTGAATTAGTAAATCTGAATTCTGTATGTCTGAACTTGTAAACAAGTTAATATGAAATCTGTTAGTCTGGGGACACAAGGTTAGGAGGGGAATTACTTGTGTCATCTGTTGTTTGGGACCCATATTAGTCAGTAACCCTTTCTGGTATCAAAACTTTGACCCAACAGTAAGTAGGGTCCGGGCACGCTTACTGAACTAATTATAAGAGGTTCATTCTGATAATGGCGAGGGGTGTTGATGGTGCATTCCAACCGGGTCATGTGCGTGCATGGATCCCGGTCTGCCTCTGAGGATGTAAGACGCCGTGACATCTGTAAATAGGTCTGTGCCAATTGGTTGTCACTTTAGGGAGTGATACACCCTACTGTGGGGCCGACACATGATATTTATGTATTAGGGAGCCGATCGCTTATGGAAGGGTTTTAGGGTACGCTTAGTTCTGTCTGTTTCTGTTGGTACCGTCTGTTTCTGTTGGGTGGTAACACCTGTCTGTTTCTGTGTGGTACCGTCTGTTCGGGTGGTAAAGGCCCATTACTAGTGTACACCTAATTCCACATTCTGTTTCCATAAGGATAAATCTGTTTCTTCTTCTGTCTGTTTCTGATCGAGTAGTAAAGGCCCATTATTAGCATTCTGTTCCTGTTAAAGTATTCTGTACCCGTTCCTGCTTCAATTTAGACATTAGGATGACACCTAATTTTGCTATACTAGAATTAGTGCAGAGAAGTGTAAAACAATAGTTTATATCATTCTGTTTTTCTGTTATATCTGCTACACCTGTTACAGTTATCTCACATCCAGTTTTATGTTCATATCATATTATTATTATCTGTTCATATGCTGAAAGTCACTGGACTTGCCAGACTTTTTGTTTGACCCTTGTTGTTTCGCCTCCTTTCTTCCGTTCCCCCCCCCCAGGTTATCCAAGGAGGGAAATACTTTAGCTTGATCCGGATTTCTCTTTGCTTGAAGTGCTTAAAGTATGGCTTGGCTCTGTATAGCTTCCGTTCCATGGGGATTATGATTTTAAACTATGCATTTTGAAGGCTTTTGTACAAGACTGATATTTTGTACTTGAATTCTGAAATTGAAAGGATGTAACCATACTAATTTCTGTTTCCGCTGTAATAAAGTTAAAAAATTTCAAGTACTGTTTTATCTGTCTTGTAAGTTTCTGTTCTGTTTACTAAAATGCTCCACCAAAGTTAAGGCATTCCCTTTGTGAGTGACCTTAACGGAGGTGGGGTGTTACACTTGGTATCAGAGCTGAAGGTTACCAGATTGGGTAAAATTTTTGAAAACTATTTTCAAAAAGGTTTTGGAAGGAAGTATTTTCAAAAATAAAGCTTATTTTGAAAAAAAACACATGATCCCCAAGAGCCATATATCTTTCTTTCAGTCCTTTTTGTGTTGAACCTTTCCTTTTTCGTTCCAGCATGTCTGAAGCATCTAAGATACCAGAGGGTGTTCATGTACCCGGTTGGTTTCGTCAATATCTTGAGGCTAGGACCGCCGCTGCAGGTCCAGCAAATGATCCCCCTCCTCCACCCCCTCCTCGTGCAATTGCTTTCTCAAAGATCTGTAGAGATTTTAGGGCCATGGGTGGGAAGGATTTCAAAGGAACTGAATCATTCGTAGAAGCAAGGAATTGCCTCAAAGAAACTGAGGATCTATTCGTTATCTTCGAGGTGGACGATAGGCAGAAGGTACAGTTGGCAGTATGGCTACTCAAAGACGAAGCTTCCTACTGGTGGGAAGTCACTAACGCCGAGAGACCAGTTGAGACATGGATGGATTTCAGAACAAGGTTTGAGACAAAATTCCTCTCGCAAGCTGAACGAAATTTACAATTGGAAAGGTTCTTGTCTCTTAAGCAAGGAAGTATGACGGTCAAGGAATACGTCAACCAGTTCAACCAACTAGCAAGATTCGGATTGGATTTAGTCAACACTCAGCATAAAAAGGCTCTCCGCTTTGTTAAAGGATTGAATGAGCCACTGCACAGCCTAGCCATGACCCATGTACCCATGGGAGCAACTTACGAGAAATTGGTGGATATGGCACTACTGCACGAGGAAGACAAGGGCCCGAAAGAGACAAAGAAGGAAGAACCACAGAATAAGAAAGCGGGGCCTAAAAAGGAAACACAAAAGAAGGATGAGAAGTCTGAAGATAAGAAAGGGAAAAAGTGCTTTACTTGTGGGAGCTCAACTCATCTGAACAAGGATTGCAGAAAAAGGAAGGGCGCTTGCTTCAACTGTGGGGAGATGGGACACTTCACTAGGGACTGCCCGAAGAGACGAGGACAAGGAGGGCAGGCAAACACTCTTGAGGCTAGTGGCTAGGATAGAAATAGGAAAATTTCTATAGTAGGTTTAATTTTTTTATCTGATTATGGAGTTAAGACTTTTTCTGATTCTGGTATTTTGGTTTTGTAATCGGTACTCTGCACTTTAATACTAGTATTATTTTTGAATTCCGCTATAGACTCAGACCCATAAGGGTTATGGATCATCTGTTTGAGATTGGGGTTTGAGGGATATCTGTGTTAGAAGTCAAGTATGACGCATACATTCTGAGTTTTCGTGGGGTATGATTTTTATCATGCTTAGCTTCCTAAGAATCATTAGGGAACCTGATCTGTACCAGTAGTCTGTAAATATCTAAATACTTTTGATAGGATTTCCAGTTTTGACATTGTCTAAAGAAGGTAATCCTCTGGGTGTCAATTTGATGTTGGTTTCGGTCTTTGGGGCCGATACTTAGGACCCATGTCTAATGGGAACCAAATTTTCGTTCTATCTGTACTCACTTCCATCATTCGACTGTATCCTATCGATCGAATATTTGAACTTTAGGTAGAAACTAATGGGTGTAAACATGTGTTTGAGACATGTTATGTTTGATGGTTGCAAGTGGATGCAAGTGGTTGCTAGTGGTTGCCCGTGGATGCATATACACACACTAGGCACTAGATCGGCTCGAAAACACTCTCATACTGCATATGGATGGGTGAGCATTTTTCAATTCTTGTGGATGCAAAATGGTTGATTCAGCACATGGATGTTGCATTTGAGTGAATGGTTGTGCACTCATATAGAAATAATATATATCATTAGAATTCTATTGCATACAAGTTGGACTCATGGCACTGACATAATTCGCATTAAGGAGGTCAACTGAATCAGTAGACCGCCTGATTTTGCATTAGATAAGTACATGCACACACACACTTCGCATATGATCATGAAGCATTAGAAGTCTTTTAAGGACAATGGATGCTCGTGTTTGATGGATGAGTAGATGGATGATTGGATGGTAGGACACATTCTTCTTAACTTGAAGATTTCGGGGACGAAATCCTTTTAAGTGGGGGAGAATGTAACACCCCGTGTATTCTATAACCGTGAAAGTCATAAATTAAAGTATAATTAATTTGAAATCAAAGAACTAAGGGAAACGGGATACGCCATTGCGTTCGTCTCGGAAAAATACGCGAAATAGAGTCCGAGTTTTCGAAAAACGGAGTCCGTATGAAGAAGATATAGCCTCTGGAAGTTTCTGAATTAAGTTTAAAATTCGAACAGCTCAGAAAAGAAGTTTAAAATTAAAAATCGGGCCCAATTGGCCAGGGCGGGAAAAATTCCCGCCTAAGGCACCCAGGTCGACTGGGCTGTCGACCTGGTCTAGCCAGGTCGACAAGGCTGTCGACAGGGCTGTCGACCTGGTCCAGAGCCAGGTCGAACCCAGCCCAACCTGGCTGGCCTATTCTATGTTGGTCGATTTTCTGTTGTCTGCTTTGTCATTAGGGCTAGGTGGCAGGCTCTAATTGGTCTCTCTTTCGAATGAATGGCTACGATCAATCCAAGCAACATCAATGGTCCTAATCAGTTCATAACCTCTATAAAAATGACCCTAGACTCTACCTAGGTTTCTTACACAATTCTCTAGCCTCCATTGCTCTCTTCTTCTAATAAAAAAAATAATAAAAATGGCGTCGCTGCTCTGCTGGAATTAAAACTAGAAGATAATCAACATCAGCCTAAGCAACTCAATTCAAACTAGAGATTAAAGTTTCTGCAAAGATTCTACAACAAGTTAAAGTTCTTTCTTTAAACCAATCAAGGCAAGTACAGTTATTTTCCGCTATAAACGTTAATTATAATTTTGATATGTTTTTAATTCTGAATCTGAGATTGTATATATATTCTCTTCTGTCAGATTTGTTTTTCTGTGACTGTTCTGTATCCCTTTTCTTCTTTTCTGTTTTTATAGCCAGGCTACCACGAGCCTTTGCCTAATCTCATAAGAGATGAACGTATGAACGCAAATTTTGGGATAAATAATGAATGATGCGAATTGAATGTATGACTTTAGGTCTGAGGCATGACATATGCATAAATTTGACTATGAACATATAATTTATGCATGTTGTATGCATAGTTATGTTGTAATTTAGAACTGTAATTAATGAGCATATGTTGTAAACTAGATTTGGATCTATGCATATTCTATGATAGAAGAAAAGAGGAACCATTGTAAGATTACATATGATTTGAGACTTTGGACAAAATGCATATAAAAGGCAAGATCTGATTTTTAGAAGATATGATTTAAAATTTATATTATTGGGTATAGTTTGCATAATGATTCATGACTCAAAAAGAAGAAGATATGGAAACTTAGGATTTACATTAATTAGGATATCTATTGTGATTACACCTAAATAGGGATTTTTGGATATATGACATGCATTAAAATTAATGGTTATATTTGGTATAATTTATATGTAAATCTGCTGTAAAATGCTAGTTTAACAAAAATTGGAACATATGTTATATGGCAAATTATGTCCATATTCTGCGCTTATGCAAACATGGAGTATATGTTGTGAATCATGACAATTATGTAGGCATATGAATTTAGGCCAATTTATGATTGGGCAAGGCATGTAAAGAGAACTTTTAGAAATATTAAATTTGCTAAATCTGCTAATTTGTCAAGTTGCCTAAACTACTAGTTTTGTTATATTGCCTAGACTGCTAATTAGATTGAAATGCCTAATCTGTTAAATTTGTCGGTTGAAATGCCTAACCTGTTATATGCCAAAATCTGCTAAGTTGCTAAATCTGTTAAATCCGTTAAGTCATATAAAATTTGTTATCTGCTATGTTGATATAATTCATCCTGTTATTGATATAATCTGAATTGGCATATATATTGGGCGTGCGCATAAACGGTAAATTATTAATTAATTGGCCGCAAAGATAAACATGGCTAACTCGAGGTTAGAATGAGTTTGCGGCGTAAATCTGCCCGAAACCGCCCGGCACATCCAGTGGCCGCAAACAATAGGTTCTAATGTGAGAAGTTAGTCATAACATGCGTAAGACACGAGGTTAGGTCTGGCTTGTGGCAGAAGTCTGCCCGGAACCGCCCGGCATATCCAGCGGCCACAAGTTATCGACCTAATGTGAGAGGTCTGTGCATTAATAATTAATTAATGCAAATCTAAGATAAGAATGACGTCTAAAACGTATTGCGGAAAAATAGGGTTAAACCAAAGGGATTAATAGATGTAGTAAAACCCGTCCATGAATCTGTAGGCCCAATACAAAGTTAGACAAATCTGAAAAATCTGTACATCTGACCCGTTAGTCTGAAAACTTGTTAACTTAATTTGTGAATTAGTAAATCTGAATTCTATATGTCTGAACTTGTAAACAAGTTAATCTGAAATCTGTTAGTCTGGGGACACAAGGTTAGGAGGGGAATTACTTGTGTCATCTGTTGTTTGGGACCCATATTAGTCAGTAACCCTTTCTGGTATCAAAACTTTGACCCAACAGTAAGTAGGGTCCGGGCACGCTTACTGAACTAATTATAAGAGGTTCATTCTGATAATGGCGAGGGGTGTTGATGGTGCATTCCAACCGGGTCATGTGCGTGCATGGATCCCGGTCTGCCTCTGAGGATGTAAGACGCCGTGACATCTGTAAATAGGTCTGTGCCAATTGGTTGTCACTTTAGGGAGTGATACACCCTACTGTGGGGCCGACACAGGATATTTATGTATTAGGGAGCCGATCGCTTGGGGAAGGGTTTTAGGGTACGCTTAGTTCTGTCTGTTTCTGTTGGTACCGTCTGTTTCTGTTGGGTGGTAACACCTGTCTGTTTCTGTGTGGTACCGTCTGTTCGGGTGGTAAAGGCCCATTACTAGTGTACACCTAATTCCACATTCTGTTTCCATAAGGATAAATCTGTTTCTTCTTCTGTCTGTTTCTGATCGGGTAGTAAAGGCCCATTATTAGCATTTTGTTCCTGTTAAAGTATTCTGTACCCGTTCCTGCTTCAATTTAGACATTAGGATGACACCTAATTTGCTATACTAGAATTAGTGCAGAGAAGTGTAAAACAATAGTTTATATCATTCTGTTTTTCTGTTATATCTGCTACACCTGTTACAGTTATCTCACATCTAGTTTTATGTTCATATCATATTATTATTATCTGTTCATATGCTGAAAGTCACTGGACTTGCCAGACTTTTTGTTTGACCCTTGTTGTTTCGCCTCCTTTCTTCCGTTCCCCCCCCCAGGTTATCCAAGGAGGGAAATACTTTAGCTTGATCCGGATTTCTCTTTGCTTGAAGTGCTTAAAGTATGGCTTGGCTCTGTATAGCTTCCGTTCCATGGGGATTATGATTTTAAACTATGCATTTTGAAGGCTTTTGTACAAGACTGATATTTTGTACTTGAATTCTGAAATTGAAAGGATGTAACCATACTAATTTCTGTTTCCGCTGTAATAAAGTTAAAAATTTTCAAGTACTGTTTTATCTGTCTTGTAAGTTCTGTGCTGTTTACTAAAATGCTCCACCAAAGTTAAGGCATTCCCTTTGTGAGTGACCTTAACGGAGGTGGGGTGTTACACTTGGTATCAGAGCTGAAGGTTACCAGATTGGGTAAAATTTTTGAAAACTATTTTCAAAAAGGTTTTGGAAGGAAGTATTTTCAAAAATAAAGCTTATTTTGAAAAAAAAAACATGATCCCCAAGAGCCATATATCTTTCTTTCAGTCCTTTTTGTGTTGAACCTTTCCTTTTTCGTTCCAGCATGTCTGAAGCATCTAAGATACCAGAGGGTGTTCATGTACCCGGTTGGTTTCGTCAATATCTTGAGGCTAGGACCGCCGCTGCAGGTCCAGCAAATGATCCCCCTCCTCCACCCCCTCCTCGTGCAATTGCTTTCTCAAAGATCTGTAGAGATTTTAGGGCCATGGGTGGGAAGGATTTCAAAGGAACTGAATCATTCGTAGAAGCAAGGAATTGGCTCAAAGAAACTGAGGATCTATTCGTTATCTTCGAGGTGGACGATAGGTAGAAGGTACAGTTGGCAGTATGGCTACTCAAAGACGAAGCTTCCTACTGGTGGGAAGTCACTAACGCCGAGAGACCAGTTGAGACATGGATGGATTTCAGAACAAGGTTTGAGACAAAATTCCTCTCGCAAGCTGAACGAAGTTTACAATTGGAAAGGTTCTTGTCTCTTAAGCAAGGAAGTATGACGGTCAAGGAATACGTCAACCAGTTCAACCAACTAGCAAGATTCGGATTGGATTTAGTCAACACTCAGCATAAAAAGGCTCTCCGCTTTGTTAAAGGATTGAATGAGCCACTGCACAGCCTAGCCATGACCCATGTACCCATGGGAGCAACTTACGAGAAATTGGTGGATATGGCACTACTGCACGAGGAAGACAAGGGCCCGAAAGAGACAAAGAAGGAAGAACCACAGAATAAGAAAGCGGGGCCCAAAAAGGAAACACAAAAGAAGGATGAGAAGTCTGAAGATAAGAAAGGGAAAAAGTGCTTTACTTGTGGGAGCTCAACTCATCTGAACAAGGATTGCAGAAAAAGGAAGGGCGTTTGCTTCAACTGTGGGGAGATGGGACACTTCACTAGGGACTGCCCGAAGAGACGAGGACAAGGAGGGCAGGCAAACACTCTTGAGGCTAGTGGCTAGGATAGAAATAGGAAAATTTCTATAGTAGGTTTAATTTCTTTATCTGATTATGGAGTTAAGACTTTTTCTGATTCTGGTATTTTGGTTTTGTAATCGGTACTCTGCACTTTAATACTAGTATTATTTTTGAATTCCGCTATAGACTCAGACCCATAAGGGTTATGGATCATCTGTTTGAGATTGGGGTTTGAGGGATATCTGTGTTAGAAGTCAAGTATAACGCATACATTCTGAGTTTTCGTGGGGTATGATTTTTATCATGCTTAGCTTCCTAAGAATCATTAGGGAACCTGATCTGTACCAGTAGTCTGTAAATATCTAAATACTTTTGATAGGATTTCCAGTTTTGACATTGTCTAAAGAAGGTAATCCTCTGGGTGTCAATTTGATGTTGGTTTCGGTCTTTGGGGTCGATACTTAGGACCCATGTCTAATGGGAACCAAATTTTCGTTCTATCTGTACTCACTTCCATCATTCGACTGTATCCTATCGATCGAATATTTGAACTTTAGGTAGAAACTAATGGGTGTAAACATGTGTTTGAGACATGTTATGTTTGATGGTTGCAAGTGGATGCAAGTGGTTGCTAGTGGTTGCCCGTGGATGCATATACACACACTAGGCACTAGATCGGCTCGAAAACACTCTCATACTGCATATGGATGGGTGAGCATTTTTCAATTCTTGTGGATGCAAAATGGTTGATTCAGCACATGGATGTTGCATTTGAGTGAATGGTTGTGCACTCATATAGAAATAATATATATCATTAGAATTCTATTGCATACATGTTGGACTCATGGCACTGACATAATTCGCATTAAGGAGGTCAACTGAATCAGTAGACCGCCTGATTTTGCATTAGATAAGTACATGCACACACACACTTCGCATATGATCATGAAGCATTAGAAGTCTTTTAAGGACAATGGATGCTCGTGTTTGATGGATGAGTAGATGGATGATTGGATGGTAGGACACATTCTTCTTAACTTGAAGATTTCGGGGACGAAATCCTTTTAAGTGGGGGAGAATGTAACACCCCGTGTATTCTATAACCGTGAAAGTCATAAATTAAAGTATAATTAATTTGAAATCAAAGAACTAAGGGAAACGGGATACGCCATTGCGTTCGTCTCGGAAAAATACGCGAAATAGAGTCCGAGTTTTCGAAAAACGGAGTCCGTATGAAGAAGATATAGCCTCTGGAAGTTTCTGAATTAAGTTTAAAATTCGAACAGCTCAGAAAAGAAGTTTAAAATTAAAAATCGGGCCCAATTGGCCAGGGCGGGAAAAATTCCCGCCTAAGGCACCCAGGTCGACTGGGCTGTCGACCTGGTCTAGCCAGGTCGACAAGGCTGTCGACAGGGCTGTCGACAGGGCTGTCGACCTGGTCCAGAGCCAGGTCGAACCCAGCCCAACCTGGCGTCGCTGCTCTGCTGGAATTAAAACTAGAAGATAATCAACATCAGCCTAAGCAACTCAATTCAAACTAGAGATTAAAGTTTCTGCAAAGATTCTACAACAAGTTAAAGTTCTTTCTTTAAACCAATCAAGGCAAGTACAGTTATTTTCCGCTATAAACGTTAATTATAATTTTGATATATTTTTAATTCTGAATCTGAGATTGTATATATATTCTCTTCTGTCAGATTTGTTTTTCTGTGACTGTTCTGTATCCCTTTTCTTCTTTTCTGTTTTTATAGCCAGGCTACCACGAGCCTGTGCCTAATCTCATAAGAGATGAACGTATGAACGCAAATTTTGGGATAAATAATGAATGATGCGAATTGAATGTATGACTTTAGGTCTGAGGCATGACATATGCATAAATTTGACTATGAACATATAATTTATGCATGTTGTATGCATAGTTATGTTGTAATTTAGAACTGTAATTAATGAGCATATGTTGTAAACTAGATTTGGATCTATGCATATTCTATGATAGAAGAAAAGAGGAACCATTGTAAGATTACATATGATTTGAGACTTTGGACAAAATGCATATAAAAGGCAAGATCTGATTTTTAGAAGATATGATTTAAAGATTTATATTATTGGGTATAGTTTGCATAATGATTCATGACTCAAAAAGAAGAAGATATGGAAACTTAGGATTTACATTAATTAGGATATCTATTGTGATTACACCTAAATAGGGATTTTTGGATATATGACATGCATTAAAATTAATGGTTATATTTGGTATAATTTATATGTAAATCTGCTGTAAAATGCTAGTTTAACAAAAATTGGAACATATATTATATGGCAAATTATGTCCATATTCTGCGCTTATGCAAACATGGAGTATATGTTGTGAATCATGACAATTATGTAGGCATATGAATTTAGGCCAATTTATGATTGGGCAAGGCATGTAAAGAGAACTTTTAGAAATATTAAATTTGCTAAATCTGCTAATTTGTCAAGTTGCCTAAACTACTAGTTTTGTTATATTGCCTAGACTGCTAATTAGATTGAAATGCCTAATCTGTTAAATTTGTCGGTTGAAATGCCTAACCTGTTATATGCCAAAATCTGCTAAGTTGCTAAATCTGTTAAATCCGTTAAGTCATATGAAATTTGTTATCTGCTATGTTGATATAATTCATCCTGTTATTGATATAATCTGAATTGGCATATATATTGGGCGTGCGCATAAACGGTAAATTATTAATTAATTGGCTGCAAAGATAAACATGGCTAACTCGAGGTTAGAATGAGTTTGCGGCGTAAATCTGCCCGGAACCGCCCGGCACATCCAGTGGCCGCAAACAATAGGTTCTAATGTGAGAAGTTAGTCATAACATGCGTAAGACACGAGGTTAGGTCTGGCTTGTGGCAGAAGTCTGCCCGGAACCGCCCGGCATATCCAGCGGCCACAAGCTACCGACCTAATGTGAGAGGTCTGTGCATTAATAATTAATTAATGCAAATCTAAGATAAAAATGACGTCTAAAACGTATTGGGGAAAAATAGGGTTAAACCAAAGGGATTAATAGATGTAGTAAAACCCGTCCATGAATCTGTAGGTCCAATACAAAGTTAGACAAATCTGAAAAATCTGTACATCTGACCCGTTAGTCTGAAAACTTGTTAACTTAATTTGTGAATTAGTAAATCTGAATTCTGTATGTCTGAACTTGTAAACAAGTTAATCTGAAATCTGTTAGTCTGGGGACACAAGGTTAGGAGGGGAATTACTTGTGTCATCTGTTGTTTGGGACCTATATTAGTCAGTAACCCTTTCTGGTATCAAAACTTTGACCCAACAGCAAGTAGGGTCCGGGCACGCTTACTGAACTAATTATAAGAGGTTCATTCTGATAATGGCGAGGGGTGTTGATGGTGCATTCCAACCGGGTCATGTGCGTGCATGGATCCCGGTCTGCCTCTGAGGATGTAAGACGCCGTGACATCTGTAAATAGGTCTGTGCCAATTGGTTGTCACTTTAGGGAGTGATACACCCTACTGTGGGGCCGACACAGGATATTTATGTATTAGGGAGCCGATCGCTTGGGGAAGGGTTTTAGGGTACGCTTAGTTCTGCCTGTTTCTGTTGGTACCGTCTGTTTCTGTTGGGTGGTAACACCTGTCTGTTTCTGTGTGGTACCGTCTATTCGGGTGGTAAAGGCCCATTACTAGTGTACACCTAATTCCACATTCTGTTTCCATAAGGATAAATCTGTTTCTTCTTCTGTCTGTTTCTGATCGGGTAGTAAAGGCCCATTATTAGCATTCTGTTCCTGTTAAAGTATTCTGTACCCGTTCCTGCTTCAATTTAGACATTAGGATGACACCTAATTTTGCTATACTAGAATTAGTGCAGAGAAGTGTAAAACAATAGTTTATATCATTCTGTTTTTCTGTTATATCTGCTACACCTGTTACAGTTATCTCACATCCAGTTTTATGTTCATATCATATTATTATTATCTGTTCATATGCTGAAAGTCACTGGACTTGCCAGACTTTTTGTCTGACCCTTGTTGTTTCGCCTCCTTTCTTCCGTTCCCCCCCCCAGGTTATCCAAGGAGGGAAATACTTTAGCTTGATCCGGATTTCTCTTTGCTTGAAGTGCTTAAAGTATGGCTTGGCTCTGTATAGCTTCCGTTCCATGGGGATTATGATTTTAAACTATGCATTTTGAAGGCTTTTGTACAAGACTGATATTTTGTACTTGAATTCTGAAATTGAAAGGATGTAACCATACTAATTTCTGTTTCCGCTGTAATAAAGTTAAAAATTTTCAAGTACTGTTTTATCTGTCTTGTAAGTTTCTGTTCTATTTAGTAAAATGCTCCACCAAAGTTAAGGCATTCCCTTTGTGAGTGAACTTAACGGAGGTGGGGTGTTACACTTCATAGTTAATATCTAAGAGTAGGGAAAGGGCTTACATTGCTATGAAGGCACAAAAGATATGACAAAGCCCTTATGCAATCAAATATACCCAAAATGCAAGCTCTAACATAAAAACCCTTGAGCCAAAATGATCAAAACCCTTGCTTTATGATGCAAAGATAGAAACTTGACTTGAATGCAAGCTAATGACACTCATACAAGCTTGAAAACACTTGTATGCATGGAAAATCTCTCATAGAAACCATTTAGAAATTTTATGAAGAGAGTGGAGGCCATGAGAGGTAAAATTTTGCCATAGTTTAGTTGCATGAATGAATAATGAGGATTTAGGATAGGTTAGGGTCTTATTTATAGATTAGGCAAGTGTTTTAGGCCATAGGATTAAACCTAGATTCAATCCAAGCCATCAAAGCATGTCTTGGGGAAGAAGTCAAGTGTAGGAACCATCTAGGGCCTTTAGATTAAAGATGAACCATGAGAACCATCCAAATGCAAAATCTGCATTTGAGCGAATCGGCCCACGGGTTGACAGCCAAACACCCTGGATTAACCCCTAGTCGACCCAGCGAGCTCGGGTCGACCTCAAAAATCGTCCGGTTCGGTTATTCCCCTCTCCCAATTCGCTGTTTTGAACATTTTTGCATATTTATTTATTTAATTTTCAATTATATATATATATATATATCAATATATATATATTTCTCTGCGCAACCCATTTCACTTAATTAAGTATACTTTAATTTGGGAATTTTTCGTGAAACTTCGCGAGGCCATATCTTGGTCATACGGACTCCGATTTTCGAAAACTCGGACTCTATTTCGCGTATTTTTCCGAGACGAACGCAATGGCATAGCCCGTTTCCCTTGATTCAGATTTTACAGTTTAATTCTGCCTCCATTTATGTTATAACAGGTTATTGAAAATACGGGTTGTTACAAGATCTAATGTAAATTATGATTCTATGACATTCTGAATTAGTTATGACTTGAATTTCAATCTTTATCATATTAGATCTATTGCAACTTATGGATTTATGATGTTATGACATATTATGACTTGGATCTAAATCTTTATCAGGACGAATCTATTTTTGATTTTAGATCTAGCTTATCATTTAGATCACCTTGTGCCTATCATATTGGATCTGAACTAGTTGGACATCTAAATTTTTATTTAGATCTTATTAGACTTATTGTGACATTCCTACTATGTTAGGACTAGTTTAAATATCACAAGTTCACCAGATCCATTCTTGTATATCCACCATATCACTATGTCAATATATATGCAAGTTACGTTAGAATAATCACTATTGTCATCTTCCCGTCACCTTTCCCTTTTATTGTTTATGGTCAGGCTAATTTCTAGCCTAAGCATTCCGCCAAATATATGTGAACGCGTTAGTTAGGAAATGGAGGAAAATATTAGAATTGGCATAATTTGTATAATGAATATGAATTTGGACATATAATTCACTATGAACATAATTGGATAAAAAGGGGCATGAAACCTATAACCTATAAAGATATAGGTAAAAATTGGATAATAATGAAATGCCTAGGACTAAGTAATTAGAAACGGTAACTGCACTTTTGACACGAGGTTAGATTGCATTTGTGGTGGAAGTTTGCCTGGACCCGACCGACATATCCAGCAACCTCAAATGTTGAATCTAATATGAGGGTTCTAATGCACAAATATGAGACGGGCTAAGATACGAGGTTAGGCCCAACTTGTGGAAGAAGTCTGCCCGGACCCGACTGGCATATCCAGCATCCACAAGCCGTAGGCCTAATATGGGAGGTCTAGCCCATTATAAAACATAAATGGACATGGTAAGAAATTGAACTACTTAACCTAGTTGAATCCATAAGGATATGGTGAACATAAACATGAATAGGGGCTAAGTAAACTTGGTTGAACAATGGAAGGGTTAAGTTAAGTATATCTGAGATGGGTGGGTAATATTTAAATATAGGCCCACAAAACTTAACCAATTGGGGGTTATGTATTAAAGACACCTATAGGTAAGCATAACTGGTAGAAAGATTGGGGTTATATAATTACAGACACCTTTTAGGCTAAATATAACCTATGGAAAACCTAGTGGGTGATACAAGACAAAGGGGAGAGCTTATATCATATAGTGTGGGACCTGTTTAAGTTATTAACCCGGAGTAGGTATCGAACAAAGTACTCCAAACTAGGTTGGAGAAGGGGCACGCTTACTGAATTGATTGTAAGAGATCCAAACATGGAGGACGGTGTGGGCAGCGCAAACCGACCGGTTCATGTGCATACATGGGCTGGGTAGAAGGGGATAAGACGACCTGACACCTGTAGATATGGCGCTATGCATATCAGTGACGGTTTGCCACTTTAGGACATGATACATCCCACGGTGGGGCCGGCACAGAGTATCTACGCGGTTTAGGGAGCCGATCGATTAGGGTAGTAGTTAGGGTATATTTGGACGTATGCCTAAGTCTACCACCTTATAGTGGAAGGGATCATCTCATTCTGGTTATACTAGCAATGGTGTAGAGTAATCATTAGGGAAGCATATACACTCTGGCATGTTACCTTGTCATACTTACCTTTTGTGACGTCATCTTTCTTATCCACTTTATATGCCTGTCATGCTACTTTTATTTATTTACTTGCTAGAAGGATCTGGACTCGCCATACTTTATGTCTGAGCCTTTTTGTTTCCTCTTCTTTCTTCCGTTCCCCCTCCCCACAAGTCCTCACGGCGGGAACACTCAGGCTTGACAGTGATTCTGCTTTTACCTTGCTAGGAGCCGCTCTTGAAGTATTGCTCAAGTTCTTATCTCTACTATGGCTTTGTCTCTTTTTGGGGAATAATGCTTTTTATGTACTCTGATGGAACAGGACAGAAAGTTTTATATTTTTGTAATGGCTTTTACGTAGTTTCAAATTTGTGATATTTTGGACCAAGATGTTATGATTTATGTTTCAAATGAAAATTTGAATTCCGCTGTTGCTTTTATATCTGTCTTGTAATGTTTCTGATTCTGTTTAGCTATAACACTTCACGAAACTTAATGCATTCTCTTAATGAGTGACATTAACGGACGTGAGGTGTCATACTTGGTATCAGAGCTGAAGGTTACCAAAATTATATATATATACATATTAGAACATAAAAATCAGAAAATAGTTTTAAATCCATAAATAAAGAGGCAGCAACTTTCCCTCCCTAGGGGAGTCGACCCCTTAGTGGGGGTGTCGAACCCGGGGTCAACCCCTCAAGGGGGGTATCGACCCATGGGTTGGCTCCCTAGTGCTGAGGTGGCAGTCGAATTTCTGGGACTGGCAGCTATATATTCAGGCTCATTTCTCTTGTTTTCTTCACTGGAAATCAATGGAGGCCAAATACTGCCAGTGCCTGGACTGAATCGGATTCTTTTTCATTCTTCTACAATTAAAGATTTAGGGATTCAAGTGTAGATCTGTTCTTCTTCTAGTCCTATTTCTCTAATCCAAACAATGTGAGTTTCAGTTATTTTTAGATTTAAATAATTAAAAGAAAACATGATACGACTGTTAAATTGGATCTATGCCTATGACAAAATTATACCAGATCTATTTTAAATTATGAATCTATGACATTCTGAATTAGTTATGACTTGAATCTCAATCTTTATCATATCGGATCTATTGCAACTTGTGGATTTATGATGTTATGACATATTATGACTTGGATCTAAATCTTTATCAGGACGAATCTACTTTTAATTTTAGATATAGCTTATCATTTAGATCACCTTGTGCCCATCATGTTGGATCTGAACTAGTTGGACATCTAAATTGTTATTTAGATCTTGTTATACTTATTATGACATTCCTACTATGTTAGTACTAGTTTAAATATCACAAGGTCACCAGATCCATTCTTGTATGTCCACCTTATCACTATGTCAATATATATGCCAGTTATGTTAGAATAATCGCTATTTTCTTCTTCCCATCACCTTTCCCTTTTTTTGTTTATGGTCAGGCTACTTTCTAGCCTAGGCATGCCGCCAAATATATGTGAATGCGTTAGTTAGGGGACGGGGGGATAATATTAGAATTGGCATAATTTGTATAACGAATATGAATTTGGACATATAATTCACTATGAACATAATTAGGGAAAAAAGGGGGATGAAACCTATAGCCTATAGACATAGGTGAAAATTGGATAATAATGAAATGCCTAGGACTACGGTAATTAGAAACTGTAACTACACTTTTGACACGAGGTTAGATTGCATTTGTGGTGGAAGTCTGCCCTGACCCGACCGGCATATCCAGCAAACGCAAATGTTGAATCTAATGTGAGGGGTCTAAGTGCACAAATACAAGACGGGATAAGACATGAGGTTAGGCCCAACTTGTGGAAGAAGTTTGCCCGGACCCGACCAGCATATCCAGAATCCACAAGCCGTAGGCCTAATGTGGGAGATCTAGCCCATTATAAACCATAAATGGACGTGGTAAGAAATTGAAATACTTAACCAAGTTGAATCCATAGGAATTGGGTGAACATAAACATGAATAGGGGTTATGTAAACTTGGATGAACAATGGGAGGGTTAAGTTAAGTATATCTGAGATGGGTGGGTAATATTTAAATATAGACACAAAACTTAACCAATTTGGGGTCATGTATTAAAGACACCTATAGGTAAGCATAACCGGTAGAAATATTGGGGTTATATAATTAAAGACACCTTTTAGGTTAAATATAACCTGTGGAAAACCTAGTAGGGGATACAAGACAAAGGGGAGAGCTTGTATCATATTGTGTAGGACCCGTTTCAGTCAGTAACCCGGAGTAGGTATCAAACAAAGTACTCCTAACTAGGTCGGAGAAGGGGCATGCTTACTGAACTCAGTGTAAGAGATCCAAACGTGGAGGATGGTGTGGGCGGTGCAAACCGACCGGGTCATGTGCGTGCATGGGTCGGGCAGAAGGGGATAAGATGACAGTGATACTTGTAGATATAGGGCTATGCATATCAGAGATGAGTTGCCACTCTAGGACGTGATACATCCTTCGGTGGGACCGACAAAGAGTATCTACGCGGTTTAGGGAGCCGGTCGATTAGGGTTGTGATGACCCAAATTTCCGATACCATTTGAGCTGGCTAAGCAACACCAGTCCAACCCAAATTGCACTGAAAACCCAGATGCCAATAGAAAGAATTCAAAGGGTGAGATAAGAAAGAAAGAAATATTAGAATAAAAGAAGAAGAAGAACTAACATAACACAATTGAATCTCGAAACCCTCGTCTCTACGATCCCAATGAGACTGACCGTGCTTAAATCTGATAATGCATGCGCCAGATATCGTAAAAACGAATTGATAAAGTAATTAAACTATTTAAACTTAAATTTAATTTAATTTAAAGTAGGCCTTTACCCATTTCTGTTTGGCCCGTAACCTCAGCCCGCCTCCATCATCAAAACACTTCACCCGATCCCAAACTCTCAGAAAACCTCCGCCTCCACAAAAATTCATCCATGGCTGAAACCGTATTCTCTTTCCCTTCCGTTCTTCAGCAAAATCGAAATCAACCCCATTGAACCCCTTATGACGCCCTTTTCTTTGATTTCTCTTCGATTTCCTCATCCAACGATTCACCAGAACCCCAAATCAACCCCCTTCAACTTCGAACATCCACAACAACTTCATCGACCAATCTCCGTGCCTTTCAGATCCACTGTTGAACCTCCACAACCCCACTCGAAGCTATTATTCGAAGGTAATTGGAACCCTAAGTCTCCACGTCGAACAAATCATCAGAAGCACCCCGAAATGAAGAGCGTGGATCTGCGAATGCAGATAAGTATTTAATTTGGTTTTTGTTTGCTGTAAAAATTTTGTTTTGATTTTATAAGGGGTTCGAACAGTTTTTTTTTCTTTACTGTGTTGTTCATATTATTCTGGAATTTGATGAAACCCTTATGCGATACCTATATTTATAGTAGTAGATTTTAGATAAAATCCACGTCCATCCTATATAGGTTCGGCTACTAGTTCTTAGGCCATTGTTTTTTTCTCCTTTTCAGACTTGTACTGGTGATGGTTGATGGATGCATGATGGATTTTAGCAGAGATTTCATTGAATATAGTATTGTATTTGGTTTGTTCAAAAAGAACAATGATCGAACTTGTGTCTGTGTATAGATTAAGTTAGATTGAGCTATGACTTGTTTATTCAATCAGATATATGAAACTGCAGATTGTAGAGTTTGTGATGGATGTTTAAATGTATGGTACAATCTTGATTTAATTTGTATATTAGTCTACTGTATAAATAAATATATATATTGTTGTATAGATTTGATGGTGTAAATATATATATATATATATATATATATATATATACTTAGTTGTTCACATATATCTGTTTCTGTCCAGATTTGATGCAAATATATACAGATATTTGATTTTTCTTCCGGTTTTCATTGTACTTCACATAATTGATGTATACATATCTGTTTTCAGTTCGCCTATGCATTGTATTGTTTAGATTTGATATATGTATATATTTAAGTTTAGTTGTTCCTTGTCTTTACAGACTTAATTTATATATATCATGTTGCTTCAGCTATGTATTGTCTTGTCTTGTTAGCTGTTCCTACTCTCTATAGTTGTTCATGATCCCCCTTTTTTCTCTCTAGTTGTTCATAAGTTGTCATTTGATTATGAATATATCTAGCTATGTGTGTTATATATATATATATATATGTATATATATGTGTGTATATATATATTAGTTGTTTTTCGATTATGAATATATAATATATTTGTCTGTTCATGACTTTTTTCCTGTTTCTCTTTCCTTTTTTTTCCTTTTGTTTTTTCTTTCCAGGTCAATGATTATGGGGGCGATTTGTTTTGCTATTCCTTGAATGAAACATGTCATATTGGAATCTATATTTAAAATGAATCATTACGTATATTTGGTTATGAAATGTACAGCCGAAAATATATATGTTGTATTTTTTTTGTATTGTACCCTTCCAGTTTTTATGTTCAATACAATCTAGTTTTCTCTTATGTTCATGGAGCAATATTTTATTATTATTTGTTGGACCAGTATGATGCAAATGTATTCGGTTCCATATGTTGCTGAACTAAGTGAAGTGCGGATGGGTATGTATATATATACGTATGTGCATGTACACAGGGATTTGTATTAAAAATATAACAGTGTGTATGTTGTTTATAATCTTAAGGTTAGTTTTTTTTTTGTTTTTTTTTTTGATTTACGTGTGGAACCTAAGACTTCATTCAAGTCATTGCTTGCCGGTCTTAGTAAACCCCACGGGTAGTGATATACCCCGATTTTTCAACGCCTTCACACTACCTAGGTAGTCACCCCTAGAAATTGGCAGAGGTGGCCCTCGAACCTGAGACCTATGTCTCATCCCAATTCGCCCACCTCTAACCAACTGAGCCAGGAGTGTCGGGTAAGGTTAGTTTATTATTTAAATCTCATATAATCTCAATACAAATTAAATTAAGTTTTAAACAGCTAAATTAACGATAATAAATTAATACCATCGTATTAAAGCAAACAGCTTCAATTCCAACAGTATAAAATTTAAAACTCAACATTAAAATTCTGGGTTTAAATGATATTCCATTTAATAAAAATCTTTTTATATATATAAATAAATCATTATAAATTTAAAATCGGTTCTATAGCAACTATTTGAAAATTTTAAATTAGCCATAACTAACAATCCATAATATGAAACCTCTATATTTCTCTTACATTAGAAAAATATTATTAAACTAATTCACACGTTTCTTGTTTCATAGGATTCCAACTTATATCGGATTTTGTATGTTCAATTGAAGTTCAAAAACGTTTTATTATGAACTACCATGACGTTACGAGCTCGTTTTATAATTATATATAAATTAACGTTCAGTCTTCGTTTAATACGAATTATATATTATAATTCTATTTATAAATCCCAAATAAATATTAAATAAAATAAATATATGACTACTAAAAATACGGGATGTTACAAGGGTAGTAGTTAGGGTACATTTGGACGTATGCCTAAGTCTACCACCTTATAGTGGAGGGGATCATCTCATTCTGGTTATACTAGTGATAGTGCAGAGTAATCATTAGGGAAGCGTATACACTCTACCATGTGCTAGGAGCTGCTCTTGAAGCATTGCTCAAGTTCTTTTCTCTACTATAGCTTTTTCTTTTTCTTTTTGGGGAATTATGTTTTTTATGTACTCTGATGGAACAAGACAGAAAGTTTTATATTTTAGTGGGTTTTCATGTAGTTCTGGACTTGTGGTATTTTGGACTACGATGTTATGATTTATGTTTGAAATAAAAATTTGAATTTCGCTGTTGCTTTTATATCTGTCTTGTAATGTTTATGTTTATTGTCTACATATAAAGCTTCACGAAACTTAATGCATTCTCTTAATGAGTGACATTAACGGACGTGCGATGTCATAATGCAACAAATAATATACGTATTTTATTATATTGTTTTTTCAACAAAATATCAATTACTTTCTGGTAATGCAATTTTCATTTACAAAGATTCATTCATGTTAATGTATGTTCATTTACTTACTTTGCATATTCTGTTTAAATTTAACATCTTTATGAAATCATTTCTCCAATCATTACTTATACAAAAACTTTAAGTCATAAACTTGAGAAATCCATCGTCTAAGTTCATTCTTAAATCATTTACATTTACTTATTTACAAACAAAGTTTCAAATATTCAAAGTTATGGTTCGTGCTAATTTACCTAACATGGTACTTAAAAGAATTCTAAAGTGTTTTATCATCTTCATACTTTCAAAATTTTCAAAACTCGTGTTTTAGTTACATTTCCTTTAGTACTCTTAAAGTCCATACGTTTACATGTATTCTTACAAAATCCATTATATTTCTTTAGATCATTTATATAATAACATATTTTATAATTCAAAATGTTTACCAATCTTACATATATATGTTAGATCATTTAAAATATTTAACTTTCAAAACTATTCTAGATAAAAGTTACAAGTAAGCTTTCATATATAATACTCTTACCTCATTCTAGGGTATTACCAAACCAATCTCTAATGACTCTACCCCCAACTGGATTTAGTATTCGCTCAACCTGGCTTTGATACCAAATGTAACAACCCACCTTTTAGGAATGATTTAAGTCGATAATAAACCACACATGTCCAACTCAAACCATCCAAAAATGACGAACTATTAATGGGTTTTAACATAAAAAAAGAAATAAGAAGAGAAGGAACTGAATAATACACAGAATCTCACAAGCAACGATAAAATATAATAATAACAAAGGCAATTCAATAAAACTGTTAAACAATATACATTAAATCTCACTTTATAATATCAGAGTTATATATTTGTCGGACTATACAATAGTGAAACAGAATAAAATAGTAATAGTATGGTATTCAGACTTTATCTTCATCTTCAGAAACAAGTGTCTTCGATAAACTGAAATACTTGGTCTGACCCAAGCCAAAAAAAAACTCGGATCAGGACTATACATTCTTATGTCGGTCAAATCAAATCAAGAATTAAAGATGCAAACTTCTGAGTTCAACATAAGTGAAATCTAATTACTTATTACTTCGAATTTATAATCCTTTCGATGATAATCCTTTCAAATTAAACACCAACTTATTTCAAAATCCTTAGAATAATAATGTATTCAATTCCATAATATATTTTGTACTCAAGATTTAAATTGAACTTTGGTTAATTCAGAATTTGAATATTTCGAATAATCATATACAAAGACAGGACAACAAATTGGGAGATTCCTCTAAAAACAAGGTCAGCGATTTATGATCTATCGAATTAAATAAAACAATCGAATTATATCCTCCATAAATTATACTTGCGTTCTAAATGAAACCTTGAATCAAAATCCAGTTCTCGGTTATTGGTTATCCATATCGATGGTAACATATAAGGTAAATAGTTAACCCAAATCGCAGACAGTAAGAAAATACTCGTAAACATTTTGTAAGTTTAACGTCGTTTATTTTCCTAAATCCTTTAAATTTTACTTCAAATCTATAGGGTTCACATTCTCTAAACAACATTTCACATTATAATTTATTTATGACGTCTTTATAAATTAGTTATAAAAAATATATTTGATTTTAATCGAATATCGTCGTTCAATTTAAACCATTCGATGATATTATTTATAAACACTTAAATTTCGAAAAACACTTGGAAACCATATGAGTTTTATCCAAAGCAAATTGAACTTACTTTAATCGAATTTGTCATGTTCATCACAAATTTTAAAAAATAATATTTTAATTAATTTTAACCAAATTTACGTTCCATTTCTAGTTGGAAACAATTTATTAATATAAATTCCAAGTAAATCAAATTACATGTAAAATTATTCAAAACTAATTTAGTAAATTCATTTTTAATCAAATAGTTCAAATCTTACTTCAAAATAATATTGTTTCGAGTTATTCAAAATTTCATTTAAATTAAATAATTCAAATCTTATTTAGAATAACACGAAACAATTTGGACTTATTCAAATCCTATTTAAAGTAATTCAATACTATTTAGAATTAGTTAAATCGATTTGAATTTCCAATTTACTTAAAACAAATTTAAATGCCAAATTTTCATTAAATCGACTTTAAATTCTAAATTTAGTTTCAAGTTAAATTTCAACGTATTCATAAACAAATCCACATCATCAATTCAAATTTATATAATTTTTTTTACTGATATACTACAAATAAATAAGTCTTTAATATTTCAACTCAATTCGGATTTTCAAGTCCAAGTATTGTATATAACCATTCAAGGGCAATATCATTTCAACAATCGATGATTTAGTGACAGGAATATATCCTAATAACACCATAATAACTAACATAATAACCATCAATCAAATCAAGCATCCAATCAAGATACGAGCCAACATACGACACACAATCATATATCAATGTGTTAGATTATCGATACTATTAAATTTTAATAATTAATTTAAATTTATTCAATGAATCTCAAATTTGTGAAATTCAATATATCTCAATTCAATATCCTACGTCAATAAATTCAATTCAAAGTTAATTTCTACATTCTATCAAAATGATCAAAATGTTCATTTAATCAATTTAAAATTCAATATGACAAATAAGATTCAATTTAATTTAAGGATCGAATATCAATTGACAACAAATCAGCCAATAACCAATCAATTTGATTTAGTTCTACTATTGGTGCCAACTAGCACTAATGCTAATTTGTCCCCATTATTTTAAGTCACCGATCGATGGTTAAATGAGTTAAACAGCATAACAACGTATAGTTTAATAATTATTTATACTTGGCATAAGTATATATAGATCGTGAGTTAAAAACTCACCTTTGCACAATTGGAGAAATACGTGAATATTGCAATACGACGATGAACCCGAGTGACACGAATCTGTTGACAAAGTCAACATGGGCGTGTAGATACTCCACACAACATAATCATCAATATCCATCCAAAACAACCCAGAAAAAATGTATTTCGAGCTATCTTCCATTTTATTTTCGTTTTCTGAACATGGAAGAGTTTACAGCATACAAGTTACTTATTAATGTAAGATTGCTATCACGATGGAAACACATTCAAGATTTATCACCCTTCATCCTTTGTAGAACTCTTTTAACATAGAAATTCACATATATAAATATATATGTGTGAAACCTATATAAATAGGCACCATGTACAAGTATAGGTAATAGATAAGCAAAGAAAACACGCGATGAAGTGGAAAGCACTATGACGTTGGTCCAAGTATAGGAGTTGTTGCCAGATGGGAAGGCAAGTCGTGTTCGATGGTTGGTCTCGGTAGCTTTGGGAAATTACAAGTGCCAAGGTTGGAGGTAGTGGTTCGAAAGTGAGCAGGGTGGGTCATTGGAAGGGGAAACTCAGCGGAGGTGGGGGACAGGGTATGGGTGGTGTGGTGCTGGAGAGGGGTGGTGGCGGAGGTCGATGGTTCTGATGAATCGGTAGGGTTTCGATATGTATGTATGTATGTATGTATATATATATATATATATATATATATATATATTGGCTGGCGCAATGGGTGGGTACTGGAGAGAGAGAGGCCAGAAGAGAAAGGCACAACGGAGACATGTCAATGGAGTGGTAGTGGCTTCAGTGATTACTGTAGCTTCAAGGTTTTGAAATATATTTTTTATAGTGGTGCGTTTCAGATCTTTGAGAAAAGATGAGGATTATGAGAATGGAAAGGTACTAATACTTGCAAGTTGCAACATAAAAGGGACAGGAATAGAAGGAATACAAATAAGAACGTGCGCATGAGATTGACTAAAAAAATCGGATCGAGTATGATGGCGTTTTCAAAACATTTGATATTTCTTTCTTAATCAATTCGAATACAAATAAAAAAAATGGAGCAATGATCCGAACGAAATAAGATGAGAAAATTTGAACGAGTATACCCAATATCTCAATGTATCAGTGATAATGCTTACCAATTCAACATTGCTTGACTTAAATTTTAAGGTAATATATGTTAACTAGCCCAAATAGATGTGAGTGACTTCAATTAATCGCGTATATTGTAAAACAAAATTCAAGTTTCTATATAGTCCATACCGAGTGTTCTAGCTTACGGAATAAATAGTTTTCAATTATTGATACTAAATAGAATAGCATGCTGAAAACGTATATTCAATCTTTCGTGTGAAATTTCAATGTTTACATTATATTCGTTACCGATTGTGATTATTCGTTTATGATTAAACTGAACTAGTGAAATCGAACTTTGACGAATCAAATGTTGAGGTTTTTAAAGATAACATTTTCTAGAATCATTTTTTGTAAAATATTTCTATTCTGAAAACCAATGTTATATTGTTTATTATCAATTAATCAAATGTTAATAATTTGAAATTGAATAAATTCCCGTGTTCATCGGTCATTTTAATTTTTCCTATAAGATTTTTACTTATGTTGAGAATCAAAATGTATTATTTATTTTCTCAAAAATGTTATTTTAATCTCAATTAAATGCTACTTCAATTTAACGCAACTATATACGCAACAATTTAACTTTTGGTTCTTTTAACCATACACTATAATCAATTTAATCTGCCTTTTGTTAATAATACAAGATTATTTTCGTTAAGAAATCAAAGAAGTCTTAAATCTCAAACCATTTTATTCATGATGTCATATAATCTAATATTTTTAAATCAGTCGAAATTATGGTTCGTTGCAAGATTAGAATCAGAAGTATGTGTAAAGGAGACGGTAGTGCGATTGGGCTTTCTTCCATTCATATTTCTTCGAGCTTTCCTATTTTCTTGCAGATCTAAAATCCGAAAGAATCTCTTTTTTAGAATAATTGTAGATCTATAAGATTTTGGGAATTGTAGGCCTAAAGATTCATTCAGATTCATATTTGGATAGTTTTCAGGTGAGTGGGAAATTTATATATCGTTTATAATTATTTGAATAGTTCGTTTGAAGTAGATCTAAAATGTATGCCTAAAAGTTTATCAGATTTGTTCAATATTTTTTCAAATCTTAAATAATAAGTTGTGGTTTAAATATTGGAAATTTGTAAACTTATCTGGTTTATTATATTATTGCCTACAATTGTATTTAGATTTGTTGCATTTATTTTATACACCTTGAATCTGGAAACCAATCCCAAAACCATTATCCAAATTGTAGTTTTAATCCAGATCCTTAGTTTTAGTGTTGATTTGTGGTTTATGTAAATTTAGATTAAAAGATTATGCTTGTTTATATTTGATGTTGTTGGGGATTTACCTGATAATTGTATAAATGCCCTTTTTGATTAAAAAAACGGTATTGTTTCAAATCAATAAGAAATATGTACAAAACAATTAGGAAGGGATATGTGAATTTACATATATTTGTACATAGTTCACAAAAACCATTCCAATGACATATATTTCTTATTTCTTGTGATTTGAAATATGTTCCTATTCTCTTTTAATTATTTTGGGCAACTTTACAATAACTACAGTTATTAATCTTTTTATAAGATTTTTGAATCTTAAACAATATTACACGTAAAAAGGTTTGTTTCGGTCATTCGTTTAGACCAAAACATAAATAGTTATAATAATAAAATAGAATATAATAACTACATTAAATGCGCTAAAAAATCATATATGTTTGAATCTACGCAAATAAAGCAAATATATTATTGTAATAAATGTTTGTTATTATTGTATGTTTGCATAACTTTCCGTTTTTTGGAAATGTATATGGAAATATAATTCATAATAAAAGGAAATAGGTATTATGATTGTTGTACCAATAAATGATTTTGATTTTCTATAAATAATGTAATAAATTAAATAAGGAATGTTGTAACCATCTTTGATTGGGGAAAATAACCGAATAGGATAAAAATGCCAAATGGTTACAATTGGAATTGTGTTAGGAATAAGAATTGTAACTTCAATTAGCGAATCTAATAAGTAATATATATATATATATATATATATATATATATATATGGATACATAAACAATAAATAACGAGAATTGAAAATATAGTAATAAACAGAGTTACAATATATAGAGTAGAATTAAATTGGGACTGATATAAATAAGAAAATAAATGTCTTAGGAAATATGAGCGTCAGTGTCATAGATTACATTCAGTAGGTTAATTGATGCCTTAGGATCATTAGTGGCAGATAACCAAACTAATTATAATAATAAAAGGAATAGAAAAATGGGAATTAATGGGAGTTGATTAGCGTAATAAATGCTAAGTCCAATAAGTGAATCAATAAATAAATATCCTAAAATAGGAAGTTATAAATTCCTAGTTAATCTATAATTATTATAGTGCGTAATAGGAATTGGACTTGGTAGGTAAATGATGTGAGGTTGATTGCCTTATACGACAGAAGTCTGCACTTTCCAGCAATCAGATATATGTTCAACTAATGTGGGATATCATTAACCACAAGAACCAGTAACAATAGTTAATTGCGCAACGATAGGTAATTGCATAATGAGGGTTATTTCTCAAAACAAGGTTTATTTCAAGAGCGAGGTTCTAGCTTCCGTCCTAAAAGAGGTAACACTGAAAATAAAATAATTCATAGCATAGCCTGTTTCGGGATAAAGGTCTTAAAGTAGTTAGATCCACCATTTAAAGGATATTAAGTGATCGTGTAGCTCACCTCCCATTAAATGGCTATTGGATACGAACTTGGTAATCCCCACGTTAGTTCGCTTCCTTGAGGTAATAAGTGAGTGGATTGCAGGTCCGCCTTGGGAATATGTATTAAAAAATCGCTCCAGATGTATCAAAGGTCTGCCTATCCTGTGGTAAGTATTGAGTGACTAAGAGAATTACCCAATAAGGCTAGCTAGATAGTAATGGGGTCCACCAGGTGAAGGTCATAAATGGCGAGATATCATCTACCTATCCTATATGTAATAAGTGACTGCTTACTATCTCTTGTCTTATGCAGAGCACAATTATATGCGTGAATGACGGAAGCCTTGAATTAGTAGATAGTTTCCTCTAGAAACCACCGTATAAGGTATTAAGTGACCAAAAGGTCCGTCTTGGGTATTAGCTGATTGTAAGTACCCACCCTTACCTTACATTGGTAGCAATGTCTTAAGTGGCTATATATAAAGTAAGTACCCTCCTTGTGTGACAGTTAGAAGTTAGTTGCCCGCCTATTAATTGATTAATGGTGGTTTAAATGCTTCAAAGTTATGCATAAACGTTCTATCTCAGTATTACGATATCGCTAAGTGCAGAATATTACAATGGGTTGAGTGGTTAATCGTCGTGTGTAAATTCTAAGTGAGTTAAGTTAGAATTACTAGCCCTTTTAAATATATGTTTTGGCTTTGACAAAACGGAGTGCATTTGTGTATTGTAGACAGTGTTATACATTTTCTACTCACCAAGACTTATTGTTCTGACATACTCCTCATAAAAACTCTCAGTTTTATCTCGACGAAGACAAGTCTTGGCAAGTGTTCAAGTTTGGTTTCGGTTCTCATTCTCTCACGCTCGATATCGATGTGGTAATATGCTTTAAGGTAGTCGCCTTAATTGGTTTTTTTTGTTATCTTATTTCATTTCCACTGTGAGTCAGTTTTATTTTACTTTGATTATGCTTATGCTCATTAATTGCAGGTAATAGATTTATACTCTCCGTGCTTGAATGAGTTTGAGTTTCATTTTTTTTTGAAATTCGGACTTCGAAAAGTGTGGGGTGTTATAATTTATGACACGCATTTATATTGCGCATTTCTCCTGCATTTTATATCTAAATATTATTTCTTTGTTTATGCCAATTAATAAGAATGTTTTAATTTTAATTTCAATTACATTCCTCTTTCTGACTATCCATTCATCTCAATTTTAAACGACTATTTTTCGGGAATTTATGTATATACATAATTTAAAAATATAAATTATCATTGCACACCTTCACATACAAATACTTTTCGATGTCAGACTTCATACGCTCGTAAATTTATCGTACAAACTCCGTTCAGAACATGTTATATATGTAAATTTATTAGAAAAATTCATTGAAGGCAATGATACACGTTCCGAAACCCAATTCTGACAATTCTAAATATGGTTTTTTCCATTCATCGTTTTCTGTAATTATTTAATTGGATTAATACTGTAAAAATGCATGGTGTTACAAGTTGGGTGTAAATGGACATACAAAATAAAGAAGAAACTAGATGGTACTATAGACATATACAAGCAATTTTGGTTGCTAAAGGGTTTACTTAACAACAAGGCTTTGGTTATAAGAAAAATTTTCACTGGTTGCAAAACCATCAACAATCAGAGTTGTTCTAGTACTGTAGTGAGCTGAGGATGAACTTAGATAACTTGGTGTTAATAGTGTCTTTCTAAATGGCATATTGAAAGTGAATGTGTATATGGAACAACCAGAAGGCTACAATCATCACCTAGATATGTTTGCAAGCTTAAAAAGCTATATATGGATTGAAGCAGACACCTAGAGTTCGGTTTGACAGATTGAAAAACACATTATACAATATGGTTTTCAATCTACCAGATCAGATAACTCTCTATTTACAAAAATTAGTAACTGCTCAACTATATATATATATATGTGTGTGTGTGTGTGTGTGTGTGTGTGTGTGTGTGTGTGCGCGCGCTGATGATCTTACTGTTACAGGGGACAATAATTCAGAAATCAACAAGCTTATCAAACACAGGCAGTTTTCAATTAAAGACCTAGGATAGTTAAACTATTTTCTTGGCATAAAAATCAACACAAGTTCACCAACAGAAATCATACTATCTCAAATGAAGTACACAACAGAATTACTGGCAAATACTCAAGTGAGTGAAGCAAAAGGACAACCAATGCCATCAGTCAACACAACTATAAAAACAAGGGAGAACAAATATATAATGCAAAACAATATAGAAGTGTAGTTGGTGCTTTACTGTATGCAACTATATTGTTTGTCAATTTATACAAGGATACACATAGGAAAGCAGTGAAGATAATACTTAGATATCTAAAAGCTACAATGAACTATGGACTCATTATTAAGGCAAACAACAACTTTATCATATTTGGATTTGCTGATGCTGATTGGGTATCTGCTCCAGGTGACAGAAAATCGACTACTAGTTACTGCATATACGTTGGGAATAATATAGTGTTATGGTGCACAAATTGACAACTTACAAAATCTAGATTGTGTATGGAGGCAGAGTACAGAAGTGTTGTAAACGCTACAACAAAAATAATATTGCTAAAATCTTTACTCACAAAACTAAACATCACAACGAGCAGAATCGATATTAATTATGGTGTGGCAATCAGAGTGCCATGTACATGTCAGCAAATTCCATGCTTCACTCGAGAACCAATAAATTTTGAACGGAAATTTAGAAGTCAGACACGTACTTGCAACTTACCAGCATGCAGACACACTCACCAAAGCTTTTATCATCACAAAACTTCATGAAGTTTCGCAATGAACTCAGAGTGAAGAAAATTGAAAGCGACCGCCTTGTACGCATGTCACACAAAGTTGATTCAAGCCATCATCAGTCCGAAAAAGCTCAAAAAGATAAAGTTGTCAACATCGATTTCGAGAAATCAAAGGTAACTAGTAAAGGATGCAACTCAAGTTGAACCTAGAACAATATATCCGATTTAAAGAAAGTAGCAGATGAGGAAAGCATGATAATTTCATCAATGATTTTGATCAACCATCAATGAAGAACAAAGATCGCCATATTTTCGACCATGAAAAACCTAACCGTAATATCGATTTGAAGGGGGGGGGGGGGGAGTGGGGGGAAGAGTGTGTAGGGGGGGGGGGGGGGGATAAAATAGCGCCCAGTAACAAATAATGCTACATATAGTATATGTATCAATTCTGTATGTAATGAGATTATTCTGAAATACAAATCAACGTTATCATTTCATTAACAATTATGTACAAATCAATTTTGTATCAATTTCTCTCAGTTCATTGATGAAGATATATTTCATGTCAAATTCTAATATATACATGTTTTAGATAGTATAAAACATATTAGATGGTAAGTGAGTTCAACCCGACAAGGCAAAGGTTGAAATCATGACATCTTGCATCATATTCAAATGTAATCAATTTGGACAAAGTGTTTGTCATGATGAGTCAATTCGTAAACAAGATAATAAAGTGGCCAGGAATCCTGCATAGATAACATATCTACTTGTATATACTTGTATATATGAGACAGAACGTACCAAGCATTACCATGCACATTACCATGCATTCCTCAGTCAAACCCTAACCCTGATAATACACACAAATCTTTTAAGCATAATCAAGTAGAAAACCTGTAATAAACACACCATAATAATATATATTAATCAAGACCAAGCAAAATGACTGTAACAATTACACACATATATAACATACTGACGTTATTTTTGGCTTTAAGCAATGAACGATGAGTTTCTGAAATAAAATTCAGATTACACATCATATTTCACGCATCCATAACGCGCCTTCTTTTTATTCGATCAGAAGAACTTGAATCATTAACAAGAGTGAGAAGAGCCTCTTTTAAGAAACTAATATCATCATCATCATTGTCATTATCAGCGTTAGCATCATCCATACATTCCTCATTTTTTTCTCTTGCAAGAACCATCACATTCCTCACTCTACCACCAAGGGTCACAATCTCAGCCCTTAAAGTTCTCATGTGAATGGAACGCAGAGTTTCTGTTGTCTCGGAGAAAAGATTGCTCCGATCATCGCAACATATCGACGCTTCAAAGATCGAGCTTTGACCATCCGTTTTAGGAATAACGAAAATTTCATCATTAACGGAGGGAAAGATGCGAGTGCTGATGCTGGTGTTGGTCATTTCTGACATTCTTTGCTTTAAGTCGCGTACATGTTCTACTGTTTTAGCCAGTAGTGAAGCTTTGTCTGTCTGCAGTGATTAAAGTGGGTATTAATGATAACAAACCCTAGCTTCAGCTGTTAATAATGAAAGGTGAAGCTATAAAGTCCAACAGCTTTTAGTATCCCAATTTTCTTTCATGATTTTCCACACATGAATGTTTTGATGTACTCACTTTAAGAGTTACAAGTGAGATGTTAACTAAAGCTCTCCTTATTACTGTTTATACAAAGTCATGGCCTTTGAGTATATTTAATCTTCTACCTCTAATCCTTCACATGATTCTCTTTTCTGGAGAATTTCTTAAATTTTGTAATGTAATAAGAAAGAAAAATAATAAAAGAACAGAAAGATGATCAAAAAAACCATTTACTTGGTTAATTTAGAAAGAAACCTTGATATTGTTTTAGCTCCTTCATGCAACAGTGCATAAAAATACTGGCTCCATGTTATGTGCATATTTCAGAAAATACTAAACAGAAGTTCTGAATATCTTCTTTGTTTCCAGATGAACTTCCAATTACATATATTGCTCATGACCTACTTTTTATCAACACCCCTATACTACTTTAGAGTGTGACAAATTAAATTCTAGATAAAAACAAATTTTGAGATGTTCAAATCTTTGGTAAGTAAGAATACCACCACAGGAACGCAGACAAATTTGAAATCCATAATTTGTTCTGAATGTTAGTTAGACCAATATGAACAGCAAAATTTCTCAAAAACAAGAGATCTGAAACTTTTATTTTGTATGTCTTAGAATTTTCCAAACAAAATAAATATTTTGCAAGTATGTTTTTGTGCTATTTAAGAACATTATCCACAAATTTCCGTTTCAATTCAACTTGTGTAGATCTAATAAAATTAGATGTTGCCGTGAATGTTGTTTAGGTGATCCCTTCCATACATACAAGATAAGCGTTCCAAATACATAATATGATAAGGCTTGTAATAATAATAATAATAATAATAATAATAATAATAATAATAATAATAATAATAGTTTAGGATGTAACTAATTGAAGTATAACAATTTAAAATAATTATAGACTAAAAACAAAAACAAAAATCCTTTGATGAAAAGTAAAAATAAACATCTCTATTGATATTCCTTGATTAAATATTTAATCATTAACCCTATGTATGGTAACTACAACATACCTTAGGATCACAAGCTAGAATCATTCTAAGCCTATCAAGATGGGATTTAATCCTTTCTCTTCTCCTCTTCTCAGCTTCTCTATGATTTTTTGATGCCAACAAAGCTCGGTCTAAAGGAATTTCTTCTAAACCTTCACCTCTTTGCATGGTTGTGGCCATGAAGTAGCTAGGCAGACCACAGTTTTCAGGCAAACTCCTAAACATGTCTGAATAAAATTTCTTTGATTCACTAACTCCAAATACACAGTTTTTATAACATTCAAAGAAAGAAGAAAGTTGATAAGATAAAAAAGGAAGAAAGATGGAATTCACCACAAGCTGCAGTTTTCCCTGCAAGACTAAGGTTATAAAGTGGACTGGTCTGAAATATTGATAATTAAAGCTACTATTGCTGATCACGTGTCCACTAACATGTACCAAACACGCAGAATAACCAATGGCTTTTATTTATCTATTTGTTTAAACATTGGGGGTCAGAATTACAATTCTATGAACTTTACATATAGCAACTACCGTCATTTATTTATGACATTAGAAAAATATGTTTTTATTTTTTAGATACAACTTTCATTAGAATATACACTGGTCTTAAATTGCATAATTTGGAATAATGAATTGGAGCTGTTGGCCATTCAGCATTTCTGTTTAATTTATTACCACGCAGTCATTTTTTTCTATGTTACTGAAATATGTGTATTAATTTGCTAAAAATTATACAAGTTTTAGGTCCTGTATTTTCGAGCTGTTAGAATATTACAAAAAAACTAGTTTGATATATACAATAATTTGTAATTATCTATATTGTGCTCGATTAAGTAAAAATGGATGGAGTATAATAAGTAGGCGTTGTGAGGGTATACTAGAAATGGCAGGTTCACTTTTCTACAAAACCATGTACACCTTTAAAATTAATGTCATGTTGCAAGTGGTGGGGTGATAGTGTAGTGTTAATAGCTTGGACCACCTTTAAGAATGATTTTTTATATTCACAAATCATTTGATCACCTACTAAAAGCTTTTCAATGAATCCAAATATTCATTCTTAAATAATCACTATTGTAAAGGGAAAAAACCAAAAAGAAGAGAAGGATTTTTTTTTTAAAAAAAAAAAAAAAACTTTTCATAGGAAAAGATTGCAATATTATTTAGTGTTGTCAAGAAATTTTCCGTATAACTAAATAAGCTTACTTACGTAGCAGGGACAGAGCCATGATTTCATTGTGACATGGGCTAAGTTAGAGAGATGATAAAAGTAAAGCTAAATAGTATCAAAAGTTGCAAAAAGTAGTTCTTAATTAGGTATCAATAAAAGCTTACAAAAGCATGAGGTATTGACATACGTCTCATGTGCGACTTAGATAAATACAAAAGTACACACGATAATCTAGACAAGTTGGACTCTACGTTCTTTACGTGAGTTGAAATAACAAACTCTCGAATCCAAGTTAATATCTTTAGCAAGTTCCCTTTCAATATTGATAATCATGCAATCTTCAAGAAAAGCTGATGAAAAATAATTTGAGAGGAAAAGATGAAAATTTTGGAGAAGGACAATATTTTATTGCTTATTTTTTTCTTAATTTCTTTGATTGACAAATACATTACAAATCTATAGTCTTTTTATAAATGTTTCATTCTTATCCATTCTAGATAAGTCCATTCTAGAATTTATCACAATCAATAATTCAATTCCAAATATAACCAAATATCCAAATTAGGCAATATATATTGCAATCAACAAAGGCCATATATAATGACATTTATTGCAATTTAATTTATTGCCAACAATGTCTCCCCTAAATTAAACTTGCTCCTTACTCCCAATATTTCTGCGTTTCTCCTGAAACTTTGTTCGCTTCGCGCCTTGGTAAAATTTCAGCACCTGTTTTGCAATACTCAACGCTAATGTCACCATTTTACACAAGCTCCCTTAAAACCCAATTTTTTTTAATCATTTTGAACCTTTCTTCAGATTTCAAAGCTTATGAGAACATCTAGACTTTGATTGATTTATACCTCACATGCTTTGGTAGGAACAAAGTAATCATGCAAGCTTTCTTTTTTCTTTTCTGGTTCTTTGTCATTGTCACGGTCTTCAATTTAATTACACAAATCTTTGTTGAACTCCTTTCATTTTGTCTTTCTTTACTGCCATAGAATACTCCAAAAAGTATATGCTTTATCTTCCATCTCATTCCCGTGTAATGAATTTTGAATGAGTCAGATACGATATCATTGAATTCTTTTAAGAATTCTCTTTTGCAAACTTTAACTCATTCAATTTCTTTCCAAATGCGCTTATGCTTCAAAGTGGCTTTCATTAACTTGTGGGACACGAACATCTTCCTTATTAACAACACCAATATTAGCAATCTCGTTCACAACATCAACATACTCTTTCTCTTTCTCAACTTTATTTTCTTCTTCCGCAGCATCGTCTTCTTTCACATCTTTATTTTTCTTCTTATCTTTGTCCTTTGGTTCTTTATCCTTAACTCTCTCTTCTTTGTTCTTGCAAACGAATTCTTTCTCACTCTTCTCTTCGTTCTTGTCCTTGTCTTTCGCTCTATTCTTCTCTTTCTTCTCCTTAACACTGCCTTCTTTATTTTCATCTCCTCTACTTTTACCCTTCTTTTCTTCTTCATCCTTCACATCTTCATGTTCGTCCTTTTTGTGCTTATCATTCTTTTCTTTCCCTTCTCTCTTCTCCTTTGCATCATCGTCTGCATTTTCATCTTCTTCTTGTTTTCCTTTCTTTTCCTTTTGTTTTTTCTTCTCTTTTGCGCTTTCATCTTCATTATCGTCTTCTTCTTGTTTTCCTTTCTTCTCTGTTCCTTTCGTCTTCTGTGCCTCTCTGCCTTCATCTTCTTCATTCTTGTCCTTCTTTTCTTCCCCTTTTTTCTTGTATTTTTTCTCCTTTGCGCCATTGCTCTCGCTATCGTCTTCTTCTTGATCTTCATCAACAATCTTCTTTTCTTCCTCTTCTTCAACTTTTTCATTTTCTTCTCCAATGAATGAGCTTTGCAAAATCTCCCAAGCTTGCTTTGCAGAACTAGCACGATATATTTTGTCAAAAGCGTCATCATATGTATCTATTCCTTGATAGATACAATACAATGCTTGTTTGTCTTTCATTTTCAATGTTCTCAATTTATCCTTTTCATCTTGTGTTAAATTTTCCTTATTTGCAACTTTGGTATACCCGCTTTCAACAATCTCGCATACTTCTTGAGATCCAAGAAAAAATTTCATTTGAACACTCCATTCGTTATAATTTTCTTTGGTTAACTGAGGAACAAAAGGAATAATGAAAGAATTGTTCATTTTGATCGAACAAGCTCTGATATCAATTGATGAAAAATAATTTGAGAGGAAGAGATGAAAATTTTGGAGAAGGACAATATTTTATTGCTTATTTTTTTTCTTAATTTCTTTGATTGGCAAATACATTGCAAATCTATAGCCTTTTTATACATGTTTCATTCTTATCCATTCTAGATAAGTCCATTCTAGAATTTATCACAATCAATAATTCAATTCCAAATATCCAAATTAGGCAATATATATTGCAATTAACATAAGCCATATATAATGACATTTATTGCAATTTAATTTATTGCCAACAAAAGCATCACATTTTATTCCGTAAAGTGGTTGTTTTATAGCTGAAAAAGCTCGCTCCATCGTTGCCGATGGAACTGAAAGAGTTAATTCAAGACAAATTAATCGATCAACCAAGTAATAAATGTCTTTCTTCTTGTCTCAAATAATTGTTTATACAACTCAGAGATAATTGATAGATTTTGGAAATTTGGATGAGAAGGAATACCAAGTTCATAATGTTGTAGTTAACACTTTAACATATGTATCTCTTGGAACATGAAATCGTGCAAATATCATCAACATTGAACGATCTATAAGCATCTCTTGAATCCAAAGTGGTGCTGAGGATTAATAGTTCCATTTCTCATTCAGTGAATTTAGTGTTCAACTCAACTATTTGAAAATCAATAGCCGCATCAAAGATATCAATATGATGATGATCGATAACATTAATATAATCATGTTGTTGGGAAAAATGAGATGTGTGTAAAACATATTCATATCGGGTATGTCAATGAAACATTTCTTACAAAATTCTTCCACTTTCTCAAAGAAAGTAAGCCAACCTTGAAACACCCCACCTCCATTAAGGTCACTCACTAAGAGAATGCCTTAATTTTGGTGAAGGTTTATAAGTAAAAGCCACATATAAACTCAAGACAGATATAAATACACATATTTTAAACAGCGGAAACCAACAGACTTTTATTCATCAATACGTGTTCCAAAACAAAACATTCCATAATTGTCTCAAAATACTTCCATCATTACTACATCATAACTGTCTTGATTATTAAAGAAGCATAAAGCATAAATAAAGTGACAAAAATCCCCATAGTGATATCCAAAGCCATAGTCCGAGCAAAAGAGACCCAAATCATACATCTACGTTCTTGGAGCTTGAACAGAACCTGACTGAGTTGAGCTGTATCCTCCCTGTGGACCTAGGGGTGGGGGGGGGGGGGAGGGGGGACGAAAGAAAAGAAGGCGAAAAGAAAATAGGGTCAGACATAAAGCCTGAGTAAATCTAGTAACTCTTCAGTATGTGAATAAGAAAAGGGCATGATAGATATATAGTGAAAATAGGATGATGTCACAAGCTAAGGGAGTGTCGAATGAACTATCGCACCCATATTATATCTCTGCATCTACTTGAGTTTACTCTAACTGGCACCCCATGGTAAGGGTGAAGTGATCCCCAACTTTACTTAAAGATCGGCTCCTACTTGCATTAACATGTGTCATACGGCCCCCAAGAATTGTAGATACCTATGCTGGTCCCACCATGGGGTGTATCAAGACCCATGGTGGCGGCCCCGACACAAATTCTAGAAGGCATAGGTTATACTACTGGTGTCCCCAGTGCCCTGGTTGTTTGCTCCGAAGTGTATGCACGCCCGCACTCCGTTAGACCTGCACTGTGCACCCACTGCCGTCGTTTGACCGCTTACAATCAGCCCAGTAATCGTGCCCCACCCTGCCTAGTTTCAGGGTACCGTTGATACCTAAATTGGGTTACTGCTGAAACGGGTCCCTCGTTACCAGGATTTTCTAGTCAAACATGTTAGGTGGTTAAGTGTCTGTATTTACCTAACCCCCACCCATTAATTCTTGTTAACATGTTGAATTTGGTTAAGTGTTATAGTTGACTGAACCATACCACCTGTCCTTAGCCTCTTAGGAGCACCAGACCACTCACATTAGACATGTATTGCTACGGTTACTGGATATGCCGGTCGGTTCCAGGTAGGTTTACACCGTAGCTTAGTCTAACATCGGGTCTTTATTGGGCTCAATGCTTAACCACCCACATTGATAGGTATTGTTGTGACTACTGGACAGTCGGGCGGTTCCGGGTAGGTTTACATCACAACTCAATCCAACCTCGGGTTAAGCACGTCGTGTTTTCTAATTTTACATATTTTATTATTTCTCACATGTATATATGTAAATGTCATATATTTTATTTTTGGGTATAACAATTCATACCGCTTTAAATGTCATTGTCATTGGCATGTGCCAAACATGCCAACATATATTTTCATGTTTTCACCGAACGTTATTACCCCCGTTTATACGTTCGCAACATTATAACAAATGTTGGGCTCGACACAATTCAGCCCAACTTTATAAGCGTAAGAAAAGGGGAAATTAAGAACATGTAATATTTGACAACATATAAGGGTGTGTGGCACATGAACTTGCAATTTAGCGATACTAACATAAATGATGGGTCATGTGAACTTGCATTCAAATCAAAGTATAACTAAGTAGGTGGCATATGAGATGGCATAGTTTACAACTTGTGTTTAAATATGTTTAACTTGGCATAATGTCAAACACATAACTAGCATGATGTGTATTCACCAAAATGTCCAATTATAACATTTAATCACATAGCCTATTTCAACATGAACTTGCATAGTTTTTGAAACCCAAACGATACTTAACATAGATCCAATTACACTTGCAAATAAATATGAATTTGCATAGTTTATGAAACCCAAACGATGCTTAACATAGATCAATCATACTTGCAAATAGACATGAAAATGATATCATAGGTTTTGGGTCATGTAGGCATAAAAAGTTTCAAGTGTCATAGGAATATACATAGTATATACATAGTCCATGCCTTCGACATATACATAAAGGAATCAATTTCTAATCTTTGCCACAAACTTGCAAGTGTCATTGTTTTCATATACAATTGTTCAATAGGCTTGCATCAATCAAATTTATGCCACAAACATCAATACATAAGTCATGATAGAACAATCACAATACATAGAATTTTATACAATACAATAACACAATTCTATTTTCATTCACATCGAATCACATCGCAATTCTTATTCATATTCTGAAAGGTTACTATACTTACAACGAATGCAGAATCTTGAATTCTGGATTCTGAATTCTGAAATTGGAATGCGCTCCTTTGGGTAGACTAACGTTGCGTTGAAAACTTTTGATTTAAACTTTAAATCTTCTTCTTAGTTTGAATCGTCTCTAGGCTTTTCTCTTGACGGCTATGTTCAATTCCTCCCTTGCAGCATGACGACTCCTTTCTCATATTTTTGTTTGAATTTTCAGTTGAGAGTTAGGGTGTATTTATAGATTTTTAAGTTGTTTAGAGCCGTCAGATGAAGATAGGAGGAATCTAGGCCATTCAAAATTAAGAGAGCCAATCAAGAGGTGATACGTCAGCCCTAGTGACACATAGGGCCTCAGAAATTCAAGCCAGAGCCAGACCTGGCCAGCCAGGTCGACACCCAGGTCGACACTATGGTCGACCTGGGGGGACCAGGTCGACACCATGGTCGACCTAGGGTGACCAGGTCGACTCCATGGTCGACCTGGTCTCTGGGCGGGAATTTTCCCACCCAGCCCAGTTTGAACCTGAAATTCGAAATTTTGAAATTAAACTGAGCTGTTTGAATTTAAATTTGATTCTGAAACTTCCGAAGGCCATAACTTCTTCATACGGAGTCCGATTCTCGCAAACTCGGACTCTGTCTCAAGCAGAATTCCGAGACGAACGCAATGGCGTAACCCGTTTCCCTTAATTCTTTCATTTAGAATTAATTATACTTTAATTTGTGAAGCTTAGCGTTATAGAATTCACGGGGTGTTACATTCTCCCCCCCCCCCAAAAGGATTTCGTCCCCGAAATTTTTAAGTTAGGAAGAATGTATATCCTACCATCCAACAGTCCATCTACTCAACCAACAAACACAGACATCCACTGTCCTTAAAAGACTTCTAATGCTTCATGATCATATGCATAGTGTGTGTACATGTCCTTATCTAATGCAGAAATCAGGCGGTCTACTGATTCAGTTGACCTCCTTAATGCGAATCATGTAAGTGTCATGAATCCATTATGTATGCAAAAAAAATTTCTACTCATAATTCTACATGAGTGCACAACTATTCATACAAATGCGACAGCCATATGACAGCATATCAAGCTTCAACCATATACAAATGAGAATACACATATGCATATGCAATATGAAGCGACTGAGCCGATCTATAACCTAGGTGTGTGTGTATGCATCCACGAGCAACCACTAGCAACCATTTGCAGCCATCATCCATAACATGTTTTCAAATACATGTTTGCATCCATTTGTTTTCTACCTAAGGAGTTAGGAAAAGGACCGAGGAGATATACCTAAAAGATAGATAAAGCATAACTTAAGGAAAAAGAGAGAGATCAAAGATGTACCCTCAAAAAGAAGAGGGTAGGCAGCGCGTATTCTGTCCTCAGTTTCCCAAGTCGCGTCTTCCTCGGCGTTGCTCCACTGAACTTTAACGAGTTTGACTTCGCGGTTGCGTAGCTTTTTCACTTCAGTTCCTAAGATGCGGGTTGGAACTCTCCTCACAGTTGCTTCACGTTCCACTTTGGCTTCTTCTAGAATGCTAGGTTCCACCACTTCCGCTGACTCATGCAAACTCTTTTGGAGGTGTGAAACATGAAAGACGTTGTGTACTCCAGCTAGTCTCTTGGGTAGCTCTAATCTATAGGCCATCTTTCCAACCTTCTCGATGATAGGAAACGATCCTACAAATCTTGGTGCTAGCTTTCCGGTGGATCCAAAACGAAAGACGGTCCTTAAAGGTGATATCTTAAGGAAAACCCTGTCCCCAACCTCAAACTCAAGGTCGGTCCTTCTTTTGTCTGCGTAGGATTTCTGTCGGTCTTGGGCAGTCTTCATTCTCCTACGTATCAAGTCTACTTTCTCAGAAGTCTCTCGAATCATATCTGGTCCAAGTATAAGCTTATATGTAGACTCGTACCAACAAGTTGGTGATTTGCACGGTCTTCCATACAAGACTTCGAAGGGCACCATACCGATGGTAGCTTGGTAGTTGTTGTTATAGGCAAATTCCATTAAAGGAAGGTGATCCTCCCACGTCCCTCCAAAGTCGAGAACGCAAAGTCTCAAAAGATCCTCTAAAACTCTATTCACCCTTTCCGTCTGGCCGTCGGTTTGGGGGTAATAGGCCGTGCTCAAACATAACTGTGTGCCTACAGCTTCTTGCAGACTCCGCCAAAACTCGCTTGTGAAGATAGGGTCTCGGTCACTAACAATGCTGGAGGGTATCCCATGGAGTCTAACTATTTCCTTGAGATAAAGAGATGCTAGGGATGCAGCAGCCCTTCTACTCTTGATAGGTATGAAGTGGGCGCTCTTAGTAAGCCTATCCATTATTACCCAAATGCTAGTGCTGCCTTTTCTCGACCTAGGCAGTCCATCAATGAAGTCCATTGAAATGCTATCCCACTTCCACTGTGGGACCTCTAAAGGATGAAGTAGTCCTCCAGGCTTCTTTTGTTCCGCCTTGACCCGTTGGCAGGTCATGCACTTAGAGAGGAAATCTGCCACGTCTTGTTTCATGCCGTTCCAAAAGAAAGTCCTTTTTATATCCTTGTACATCTTATCACCGCCAGGGTGTATGGTCACCTTGGAATGATGTGCTTCTTCGAGAACCTTCTTTGTCAACTCCCTTGCTTGTGGGACGCATAATCTTCCATCTCGCCTCAGCCAACCCTTATCATCGATGGCGTACCTACTGAGTTGACTAGAAGTCTCACCCCTAATAAGTTTATCAATCACATCAACAAGCTGGGGGTCTTCACGTTGTGCAGCCCCTATTGAGTCCAAGAGAGTAGGGCGTACTTCGAGAAATGCTAGCAAAACTGGTACAAAATCTGAGGAGGGCCTAAAGTTAAAACTGGCTATATACTCCAAGCTTTGCCTTTCCACAAAGAGAGGGTTTAAGGTCAGTTTCTTACGGCTCAACGCGTCTGCTACTACGTTGCCTTTGCAGGAAGTATAGGAAATTTCAAAGTCATACGAGGCAAGAAACTCCATCCATCTTTGCTGCCTCAAGTTAAGATCCTTCTGCGAGAAGAGATATTTCAACGATTTATGGTCAGTGTATAATTCGAACTTCTCACCTAGGAGATAATGGCACCAAGACTTAAGTGCAAAGATGATGGCGGCTAACTCAAGATCGAGGGTTGGGTAGTTCTTTTCATGAACTTTTAATTGTCTTCCACCATAAGCTACTACCCTTCCTTCTTGCATTAGAACAGCGCCTAGTCCCGTTCCACATGCATCTGTGTATACCGTGAACATTTTGCTTCCATCTGGCAAAGCCAGAACTGGGGCTGTTGTGAGAGCCCTTTTTAATCGTTGGAAAGCAAACTCGCAATCCAAATCCCAAGTGAACGCCAGATTCTTCTTTGTTAGCATTGTGAGTGGGGCTGAGATTTTCGCGAAATCCCTAATAAACTTTGGGTAAAAACCGGCTAGCCCAAGAAAGCTTCGAACTTCGGTTGCATTTCTTGGTGTCTTCCAATCTTGCACTGCCACCACTTTCGCGGGGTCCACGGCCAACCCTTCTTTGGACACTATATGCCCCAGAAATCTAACCTCTTTTCTCCAGAATTGACACTTGGAAATTTTGACTTTTAACTTATGTGAACGGAGAGTTTCCATGATTTCTTTCAGATGCTGAGCATGCTCTTCCTCATTCTTTGAGAAGATTAAGATATCATCTAAGAAGACAACCACAAATTTGTTGAGGAATTCTCTGAACACCCTGCTCATAAGGTCTACGAAATAAGCGGGTGCATTTGTCAAGCCGAAAGGCATGACAAGCCACTCGAAGAAACCGTCTGGGGTTCTGAACGCCATTTTATCAATACTATCTTCAGCTACTTTTAGCTGATGGAACCCAGTTTCCAGATCAAGTTGGGAGAAGACCGTTGCACCTACAAGCTGATCAAACAAATCATCGATTCGGGGAAGAGGGTGCCTATTTTTCTTGCTCAATTTGTTTAACTCCCTATAGTCGACGCAAAGGCGAAGCGAACCGTCCGCTTTAGTTGCGAACACCACTGGAGCACCCCATTCCGAAATGCTCCGTCTAATGAACCCTTTTTCGAGAAGTTCTTTAACCTGCTTATCGAGCTCCTTTCTCTCCTTTGGAGCCATGTGTCTGACAGGTAAAGCTACAGGCTTTGCGTTATCCACAAGATATATACGGAAGTCTATTTCCCGCCTCGGAGGTAAGCCTTTCACCTCCTCAAAGACATCCGGATATTCCCGGACTACTCTAACCGATTGCAAATTTTCATCAGAAGCATCAAGCGACTCTAGATAACTTAGCATAACAACATTCAAGGGATTACAAGAAATTTCTAGAGTGTTACCAAGCTGAGTCAAGAGCCTAACTACTCTTTTCTCACAATCAATAATGGCACTATTACTGGATAACCAGTCCATGCCTAAGATCAAACCATACCCCGAGAAGCCTAAGACAAAGGCATCACAACTAAACTCAATGCTGAGAATAGAGATTTTCAAACCCAAACAAACCATTGACAAGTAAGCGGAGCCCCCAATTGGATTTGAAACTACTAAGGGATCTTCTACCATACTAGTGTCTAGATGTAGAGATTCTACTAAGGTAGAGGAAATAAAAGAGTGTGATGCACCAGAGTCAAAAAGTGTATGAACTGGATGATCATAAAGATAGACTACACTTTCTACAGAAATATTACTACCTCTTTCTTACTGAGGTACCACTAGCGCATGAACCTGACCCCCTGAAGTGGATCCAACTTTCTGTCCCTGCCCTTTCTTCTTTGGGCAGTCCTTAGCTTGGTGCCCAGTCTCTCCACAATGGAAGCAACCACCCATCTTCGCCTTTCTTTTCCGGCAGTCTTTTGATATATGGCCCACAATGCCACAGAAATTGCACCTTCTCTTCTCACGGGGCTTATTGTTCTTTCCTCCTTTCTTGAAGTCTGTTTTCTTTTCTTATAGACCCTCTTTCTTCTCTTCCACCTTAACTTCTTTCTTACCGTGATCTTCCTCGTGTAGCAACGCCATGTCCACCAAGCTTTCATAAGTCGCTCCTGTGGATACATGGGTCATGGAAAGGCTGTGTAGAGGCTCATTCAAACTCTTGACGAAGCGAAGTGCCTTCTTGTGTTGGGTGTTTACTAAGTCTAACCCAAATCTGGCCAGCTGGTTAAACTGATTAACATATTCCCTGATCATCATGCTTCCCTGTTTCAGAGTTAGGATCTTTTCCATTTGCAGGCTCCATTCTGCTCGGGAGAGAAATTTCATCTCAAACCTCGTCCTGAAGTCTTCCCATGTTTCCACCGCCCTCTGAGCATTGGTAACTTCCCACCAATAGGAAGCCTCATCCTTAAGCAACCATACCGCTAGTTGAATCTTTTTCCTGTCATCCACTCCAAAGATGACAAACAGATACTCAGTCTCCTTTAGCAAGTTTCTTGCCCCTACAAAGGATTCTGTCCCATAAAAATCTTTTCCACCCATTGCCTTGAAGTCTCTACATGTTTTTGCGAAGGCATTTCCACGAGGAGGTGGAGGAGGAGGAACCGCGACCACTGGAGGAGGGATGTCTGCTGGGCCCGCGCCATTGGCCCTTGCTTCTAAATACCTCCTAAACCAGCCGGGAATCGGCACTCCTTCCAGGAGGTTAAGGTCTCCAGACATGTTGAAACAGAAAGGGAAAAATTCAAAACGAAGGATAGAGAGAGGTAGATGGGGGCACATGGCTTTGGGGGATTTTTTTCTTTTCATAAATATAACACTTTTTCTTGAATAACGCTTCTTTAAATTTTCTTTTTGAAAACAATTTCAAAAACTTTTATCTTATCTGGTAAACCTATGCTCTGATACCAAGTGAAACACCCCACCTCCATTAAGGTCACTCACAAAGGGAATGCCTTAATTTTGGTGGAGGTTTATAAGTAAAGGCCACAGATAAACTCAAGACAGATGTAAATACACATATTTTAAACAGCGGAAACCAACAGACTTTTATTCATCAATACGTGTTCCAAAACAAAACATTCCATAATTGTCTCAAAATACTTCCATCATTACTACATCATAACTGTCTTGATTATTAAAGAAGCATAAAGCATAAATAAAGTGACAAAAATCCCCATAGTGATATCCAAAGCCATAGTCCAAGCAAAAGAGATCCAAATCATACATCTACGTTCTTGGAGCTTGAACAGAACCTGACTGAGCTGAGCTGTTTCCTCCCTGTGGACCTGGAGGGGAAACGAAAAAAAAGAAGACGAAAAGAAAATAGGGTCAGACATAAAGCCTGAGTAAATCTAGTAACTCTTCAGTATGTGAATAAGAAAAGGGCATGATAGATATATACTGAAAATAGGATGATGTCACAAGCTAAGGGAGTGTCGAACGTACTATCGCACCCATATTATATCTCTGCATCTACATGAGTTTACTCTAACTAGCACCCCATGGAAAGGGTGAAGTGATCCCCAACTTTACTTAAAGATCGGCTCCTACTCACATTAACATGTGTCATACGGCCCCCAAGAATTGTAGATACCTATGCTGGTCCCACCATGGGGTGTATCAAGACCCATGGTGGCAGCCCCGACACAAATTCTAGAAGGCATAGGTAATACTACTGGTGTCCCCAGTGCCCTGGTTGTCTACTCCGAAGTGTGTGCACACCCGCACTCCATTAGACCTACACTGTGCACCCACTGCCGTTGTTTGACCGCTTACAATCAGCCCAGTAATCGTGCCCACCCTGCCTAGTTTCAGGGTACCGTTGATACCTAAATTGGGTTACTGCTGCAACGGGTCCCTCGTTACCAGGATTTTCTAGTCAAACATGTTAAGTGGTTAAGTGTCTGTATTTACCTAACCCCCACCCATCAATTCTTGTTAACATGTTGAATTTGGTTAAGTGTTATAGTTGACTTAACCCTACCACCTGTCCTTAGCCTCTTAGGAGCACCAGACCACTCACATTAGACAGGTATTGCTACGGTTACTGGATATGCCGGTCGGTTCCGGGCAGGTTTACACCGTAGCTTAGTCTAACCTCGGGTCTTTATTGGGCTCAATGCTTAACCACCCATATTGGATAGGTATTGTTGTGACTACTGGACAGCCGGGCGGTTACAGGCAGGTTTACATCACAACTCAATCCAACCTCGGGTTAAGCACGTCGTGTTTTCTAAATTTACATATTTTATTATTTCTCAAATGTATATATGTAAATGTCATATCTTTTATTTTTGGGTATAACAATTCATACCGCTTTAAATTCATTGTCATTGGCATGCGCCAAACATGCCAACATATATTTTCATGTTTTTCACCCAATGTTATTACCCCCGTTTGTACGTTCGCAATGTTATAACAAATGTTGGGCTTGACACAATTCAACCCAACTTTATAAGCGTAAGAAAAGGAGAAATTAAGAACATGTAATATTTGACAACATATAAGGGTGTGTGGCGCATGAACTTGCAATTTAGCGATACTAACATAAATGATGGGTCATGTGAACTTGCATTCAAATCAAAGTATAACTAAGTAGGTGGCATATGAGATGGCATAGTTTACATCTTGTGTTTACATATGTTTAACTTGGCATAATGTCAAACACATAACTAGCATGATGTGTATTCACCAAAAGGTCCAATTATAACATTTAATCACATAGCCTATTTCAACATGAACTTGCATAGTTTTTGAAACCCAAACGATACTTAACATAGATCCAATTACACTTGCAAATAAATATGAATTTGCATAGCTTATGAAACCCAAACGATGCTTAACATAGATCAATCACACTTGCAAATAGACATGAAAATGATATCATAGGTTTTGGGTCATGTAGGCATAAACAGTTTCAAGTGTCATAGGAATATACATAGTATATACATAGTCCATGCCTTCGACATATACATAAAGGAATCAATTTCTAATCTTTGCCACAAACTTGCAAGTGTCATTATTTTCATATACAATTGTTCAATAGGCTTGCATCAATCAAATTTATGCCACAAACATCAATACATAAGTCATGATAGAACCATCACAATACATAGAATTTTATACAATACAATAACACAATTCTATTTTCATTCACATCGAATCACATCGCAATTCTTATTCATATTTTGGAAGGTTACTATAGTTACAACGAATGTAGAATCTTGAATTCTGAATTATGAAATTGGAATGCGCTCCTTTGGGTAGACTAACGTTGCGTTGAAAACTTTTGATTTAAACTTTAAATCTTCTTCTCAGTTTGAATCGTCTCTAGGCTTTTCTCTTGACGGCTATGTTCAATTCCTCCCTAGCAGCATGACGACTCCTTTCTCATATTTTTGTGTGAATTTTCAGTTGAGAGTTAGGGTGTATTTATAGATTTTTAAGTTGCTTTGAGCCGTCAGATGAAGATAGGAGGAATCTAGGCCATTCAAAATTCAGAGAGCCAATCAAGAGGTGACACGTCAGCCCTAGTGACACATAGGGCCTTAAAAATTCGAGCCAGAGCCAGACCTGGCCAGGAAGGTCGACACCCAGGTCAACACTATGGTCGACCTGGGGGGGACCTGGTCGACACCATGGTCGACCTGGGGTGACCAGGTCGACTCCATGGTCGACCCTATGGTCGACCTGGTCTCTGGGCGGGAATTTTCCCGCCCAGCCCAGTTTGAACCTGAAATTCGAAATTTTGAAATTAAACTAAGCTGTTTGAATTTAAATTTGATTCTGAAACTTCCGAAGGCCATAACTTCTTCATACGGAGTCCGATTCTCGCAAACTCGGACTCTATCTCAAGCAGAAATCCGAGACGAACGCAATGGCGTAACCCGTTTCCCTTAATTCTTTCATTTATAATTAATTATACTTTAATTTGTGAAGCTTAGCGTTATAGAATTCACGGGGTGTTACAAACCTTTTACTCCTAGCCTTTGAAGGAGTGTTTTTGTAGTGATAACAAGATTCATAGCATCTGTAATATCTTGTGTTTTTAGTTGAAAAGATTTACAAAGCATATCCATAATACTTAATATCTCATTCAATATGTGAAGAATGAAAACAAATTCAAATAAAGTTGAAACACCCCACCTCCGCTAGGGTCACTCTCAAAAGGGAATGCCCTAATTTTGGTGGAGGTTTATAAGTATAAGTCACAGATATACAAGACAGATATAAGAACACATATTTTTGAATAGCGGAAAACAACAACAACTTTTATTTCATTAAAATACGTGTTACACAAACCATGCCATAATTGTCTTACAATACTGCCAAAAACATAACATCTTCATAACTGTCTTGATTACATTATTTAAAGAAGCATAAAGAAAACATAAATAAACTGCAAAAGTCCCATAGTTGCTGTCCAAAGACATAGTCCAAAATGGAAAAGATCCAAGCAATACATTCTTTCTCCTCAAGCTGGATGTGAAAACTGATCAAGCTGCGGTATTCCCTCCCTGTGGACCTGGGGGGGGGGGGGGACGAAAGAAAAGAAGGCGAAAGAAAAGTAGAGTCAGACGTAAAGCCTGAGTAAGTCTAGGACTATTCAGTCTATGAATAAAGAACTGGGTATGATAAGTATAAACTGGAAATGAGAAAGCACCATAAACTAAGTAAAGTTGTCTAGAGTCAAATATACTATCGTACCCCATATTAATCTCTGCATCCATTTAAACTGGTTCCCAACAGGCACCCCATAATCAGGGTGAAGTGATTCGTTTCTAATGATCGGCTCCTACTCGCATAGTTACATATGTCTTATAACCCCCGATGTTGTAGTTACCTATGCTGGTCCCACTATGTGGTGTATCAAGTCCCATGGTGGCGGCCCGACACAATCCTAGAATGCACAGGTATGCTACTGGTGCCCAGTGCCTTATTTTTCTGCGCCGGAGTGTGTGCACGCCCGCACCCCGTTAGAACCTACACTGTTGCACCACCGCTGTCGATTTGACCTCTTAAAGTCAGCCCAGTAATCATGCCCCACCCTGCCTAGTTTAGGGTATCCTGATACACCTTGTAGGGTTACTGCTGAAAAGGGTCCCCCGCTACTAGGTTTTCTATTTCTAGCCAACATGCTAAGTTGGTTAAGTGTTTTATAAACCTAACCCCCAATCATTCTGTATAGTTTAGCATGTTTCATTTTGATTAAGTATTAATTCAATTTACTTAATCCTATCAATCCTGACTCAGCTTTAATTGTCTTATTAAAGCCTCGACCTCTCACATTAGACAGGTATTGTTGTGGCTGCCTGTTGCCGGTTGGGTCCGGGCAGTCTTACGCCACAACTCAGTCTAACCTCGGGTCCTTATTGGGCTCCGTGTTTAACCACCCACATTGGATAGGTATTGTTGTGACTACTGGACAGCCAGGCAGTTCCGGGCAGGTTTACATCACAACTCAATCCAACCTCGGGTTAAACACATCATATTTTCTACATTTACATATTTTGTCTCTTTTCTTTTTTATATGTAAATATTTGTGGCCCATTATTCAAATTCATTTTTATTGGGTGAAAACTTATTTATGCCACTTAATTGTTTTTCATGGTTGTTGGCATGCGTCAAACATGCCAACACATATGTTCTAAGTTTTAACCCCATCGTCATTACCCCCGTTTAATACGTTCACTAAAATATAACGTACGTTGGGTTTAACATTTAAACCCAACTTAGCCACATGAAAAGGGGAGGCTTATAACATGGTGTTAAAATATTCTAAGTGACATAAAAAGGGGAGGGTGAGCGCATGAACTTGCAACATAACGATCCAATTAATAAGAATTAGGCATATGTGAACTTGCATGGTAATAGCATATAATCATGGCATAAACATACTTAAACATGAATCATTCTATTCATATGATCATGGCATAAAAATACCTAAACATGAATAATTCTATTCATGTAAACTTGTAATTGGAATGTAAATCTAGCTTAATTGTGTCACATATATTACCATAAGATTTTTATAACAACATAGGCCTAAACATGGTTTCAACTAGGCATATCACCAAACATAGTTAGTCATGTTCATAAAAATGCTTACTTTTCTTTTCTAATACAAAAGTATGATTTGCCAATTCCAACATAGATTCATATAAACCATAGTACTTAGTCGAATCCATTTACACACTAAAAGTGATCATAAAAGTATGTACATCATATTGGCATAATATACTTGCATGAATCCCAACTAAATTACTAAAACATATGATTGTTAACATGAATCATATACTTGTACGAATTCCTAAATGAAATACCACAACATATGGTTGTTAACATGAATCATGTACCTGTATGAATCCCAAATAAAATACCACAACATATGGTTGTTAACTTCCAATGCAAATCACATTCTTGCAAATATCCAATCGTATACCATAGCATTTCCAAATCGTTTAGAATCAAAATAACATACAAATATAGATTATTATCGCCACAATTCCATTTCGCATTTTACACAAATCAAACGCAAATAATTATTCACATCGGTATAGCACTCTACTTACAACGCACGATGAATCTTCAATTCAGGAATCTGAATTCTGAATTTGGAGATGCCATCCTTTGTTGTAGGCGTTGTTTTGATTGACGTTGCTTTAAGCTTTGAATTATCTCCTAATTGTCTCTCAATTCTGACGGCTATCCTTAGTCTCTCCTCAGCAGCATGACGGTCTCATCTCCATTTTAGTTTGTGTGAATTAGGGTTAGTCGTAGGTCCTTTTTATAGAGTTTGTGAGTTAATTTGGACCGTCGATGGAGCTTGGTTTAATAATAGCCGTTCGATTAAAGGAGAGACCAACCAGGAGCTGACACCTAGCCCTAGTGACAAGGCAAGGCTCAGAAAATCGACCAAACATAGACCAGGCCAGCCGGGGGGGCTGGGTTCAACCTGGCTCAGGGGCCAGGTCAACCCCCCAGTCGACCCCCAGGTTGACTATGTAGTCGACCTGGGTGCCCCAGGTCGACTACCCAGTCGACCTGGGTAGCCCAGGTCTACTACCTAGTCGACCTGGGAGCCTTGGGCGGGAGAAATCCCGCCCTGGCCAATCCGGCCCGATTTTTGAATTTTAAACCTGTTTTCTAAGCTGTTTTGGTCTGTTTGAATTTTAAACTGAATTCTGAAACTTCCGGAGGTCATATCTTCTTCATACGGAGTCCGTTTTACGCAAACTCGGACTCTTCTCAAGCAGAATTCCGAGACGAACGCAATGGTGTTTCCCGTTTCCCTTAATTCTTTGATTTGAAGTTAGTTATACTTCAATTTGTGAATTTTACTGTTATATAATACACGGGGTGTTACATTCTCCCCCACTTAAAAGGATTTCGTCCCCGAAATCTTCAAGTTCAGGAAGAATGTATATCCTAACATCCAAACATCCATCTACTTATCCATCAAACACGAGCATCCATTGTCCTTAAAAGACTTCTAATGCTTCATGATCATATGCGAAATGTGTGTGTACATGTACTTATCTAATGCAAAATCAGTCAGTCTACTGATTCAGTTGACCTCCTTAATGCAAATTATGTAAGTTCCATGAATCCATTATGTATGCAAAGTTTCCTATTCATGATTCTACATGAGTGCACAATCATTCATACAAATGCAACATCCATATGACAACACATTAAAGTTCCACCATATACGAATGCAAACATATATGCATATGCAATATGAAGTGACTGAGCCGATCTAAAACCTAGATTGTGTGTGTTTATGCAACCACGATCAATCACTTGCAATCACTTGCATCCACTTGCAACCATCATCCATAACATGTTTCAATTACATGTTTTCGTCCAAAGGGTTTCTTCCTAAAAGATAAGGTCGAGGAGATATACCTAAAAAGATAGATAAAAGCGCAACTTAAGGAAAAAGAAAGATCAAAGATGTACCCTTGAAAAGAAAAGGGTAGGCTGCGCGTATTCTAGCTTCAGTTTCCCAAGTTGCGTCTCCCTCGGCGTCGCTCCACTAAACTTTGATGAGTTTGACTTCGCGGTTGCATAGCTTCTTCACTTCCGTTCCTAATATGCGGGTTGGAACTTTCCTCACGGTTGCTTCGCGTTCCACTTCAACTTCTTCTAGAATATTTGGCTCTACCACTTCAGCATATTCATGTAGACATTTTCGGAGATGTGAAACGTGAAAAACGTTGTGAACTCCGGCCAATTTTTCGGGTAGCTCTAATCTATAGGCCATTTTCCCAATTTTCTCGATGATAGGGAATGGTCCTACGAACCCTGGTGCTAGCTTTCCTCTGGTTCAAAAACGAACAACGTTCCTTAGCGGAGATACCTTAAGAAAAATTCTGTCCCCAACCTCAAATTCAAGGTCGGTCCTCCTCTTGTCAGCGTAGGATTTTTGTCTGTCTTGGGCTGTCTTCATCCTTCTCCGTATTAAGTCTACTTTTTCTGAAGTCTCTTGGATCATATCCGGTCCAAGTATGAGTTTGTCAGTAGACTCCCACCAACAAGTGGGCGATCGGCACGGTCTTCCATATAAAGCTTCGAAGGGCGCCATTCCGATGGTTGCTTGGTAGCTGTTGTTGTAGGCAAATTCTACTAAAGGAAGATGGTCTTCCCACGTCCCTCCGAAGTCAAGGACGCACAGTCTTAAAAGGTCCTCCAAAACTCTGTTTACTCTTTCTGTCTGGCCGTCGGTTTGGGGATGATAGGCTGTGCTTAAGCATAACTGCGTGCCTACTGCTTCTTGCAGACTCCGCCAAAACTCACTTGTGAAGATAGGGTCCCGGTCACTAACAATGCTGGATGGTATTCCATGGAGCCGAACAATTTCTTTGAGGTAAAGAGATGCAGGGATGAGGCAGTTCTTTTACTCTTGACAGGTAAAAAGTGGGCGCTTTTAGTAAGCCTATCCACTATTACCCAAATTCTAGTGTTGCCTCTTCTAGACCTAGGCAGCCCATCAATGAAGTCCATTGAGATACTATCCCACTTCCACTGCGGGACCTCTAGAGGATGGAGCAAACCGCCAGGCTTTTTCTGTTCCGCCTTAACCTGCTGGCACACCATACACTTAGAAACGAAATCTGCCACGTCCTTCTTCATGCCGTTCCAAAAGAAAGTTCTCTTTATGTCCTTGTACATTTTATCCCCGCCCGGATGTATCTTCATCTTGGAGTGGTGTGCTTCCTCGAGAACCTTCCTTACCAAATCCCTTGTCTGTGGGACGCATAGTCTTCCGTCTCGCCTTAGCCAACCCTTATCGTCGATGAAGTATCTGTTGAGGTGACTTGAAGTCTCACCCCTAATTAGTCTATCAATCGTCTCCACAAGCTGAGGGTCTTCGCGTTGTGCTGTCCCTATTGAGTCCACCAAAGTCGGGCGTACTTCGAGAGATGCTAGCAAGCCCGGTACAAAGTCAGAAGAAGGCCTAAAGTCAAAGTTGGCTATAAACTCTAGGCTTTGTCTTTTAACAAACAGCAGGCTTAGGGTCAGTTTCTTTCGGCTCAACGCGTCTGCCACTACGTTGCCTTTGCCCGGAGTATAGGAGATCTCGAAATCATACGAGGCAAGAAACTCCATCCACCTCTGTTGCCTCAAGTTAAGGTCCTTCTGCGAGAAAAGGTATTTCAACGATTTATGGTCAGTGTAAAGTTCGAACTTTTCACCTAGGAGATAGTGTCGCCAAGACTTGAGTGCAAAGACGATGGCGGCTAACTCAAGATCATGGGTCGGGTAGTTCTTTTCATGCACTTTCAGTTGCCTTCCACCATAAGCTACTACCCTTCCTTCTTGCATTAAGACAGCGCCTAGCCCTGTCCTACATGCATCTGTATAGACCGTGAACATCTTGCTTCCATCTGGCAACGTCAGAACCGGGGCTGTTGTAAGAGCCCTTTTTAGTCGTTGGAAAGCAAACTCGCAATCCAAGTCCCAATTAAACACTTGATTCTTCTTGGTCAGCCTTGTGAGCGGAGCTGAGATTTTCGCAAAATCCCTTATGAACTTTCAATAGAAACATGCTAGTCCTAGAAAACTTCGGACCTCAGTTGCATTCCTTGGTGTCTTCCAATCCTGCACCGCTACTACCTTAGCCGGGTCTATTGCTAATCCTTCCTTGGATACTATGTGCCCAAGAAATCTTACTTCCTCTCTCCAAAAGTGACATTTGGAGAATTTGGCTTTTAGCTGATGGACTCGCAAAGTTTCCATGATTACCCTTAAGTGCTGAGCATGTTCCTCTTCATTCTTCGAGAAGATCAAGATATCGTCCACGAAGACCACTACGAACTTATTGAGGAAATCTCTGAATACCCTACTCATCAGGTCCACGAAGTAAGCAGGTGCATTTGTCAAGCCGAATGGCATGACAAGCCATTCAAAGAAGCCGTCTGGGGTTCTGAACGCCGTTTTATCGATGCTATCCTCAGCCACCCTTAGCTGATGAAAACCGGTCGCTAAATCGAGTTGGGAGAAAACGGATGCTCCTACAAGCTGATCAAATAGATCGTCAATTCTGGGAAGAGGGTGCCTATTCTTTTTCGTTAGCTTGTTGAGTTCCCTATAGTCAACACATAGACGGAGTGAACCATCCGCCTTTGTAGCGAACACCACTGGAGCGCCCCATTCTGAAATGCTCCTCCTAATGAACCCCTTCTATAGAATCTCTTTAATCTGTTTACTGAGCTCTTTTCTTTCCCGCGGAGCCATGTGTCTAACGGGCAACTCAACGGGCTTTGCATTATCTACAAGATATATGCGGAAGTCTATCTCCCGCTTCGGAGGCAAGCCCTTCACTTCTTCGAAGACATCCGGATATTCCCGGACAACTCTAACCGATTGCAAATTTTCAATGGAGGCATCTGGCGATTCAAGATAACTAAGCATAACCGCATACGAGGGATTACAAGTAATTTCCAAAGTGTTACCGAGTTGGGTCAGGAGCCTAACAACCCTTTTCTCACAATCAAGGATGGCCCCATTACTGGACAGCCAATCCATGCCCAAAATCAAACCATATCCCGAAAAGCCCAAAACAAAGGCACTACATTTAAATTCTATGCTTAGAATAGAAATTTTCAATCCCATACAGATCATAGATAAATAAGTTGGGCCCCCAATGGAATTTGAAACAATTAAGGGGTCCTCTACCATTCTAGTTTCTAGATGCAGAGATTCTACTAAAGCAGATGAGATAAAGGAATGTGATGCGCCAGAATCGAATAAAGTGTGAACTGGGTGATCATAAAGATAAACTACACTTTCTACAGTAGTATTTATACCTCCCTGTTGCAGAGGTGGTGCTTCTAGCGCATGAACTTGTGCCCTTGAGGTGGATCCAGCCCTCTGTCCCTGCCCTCGCTTCTTTGGGCAATCCTTAGCCAGGTAGCCCGTCTCACCACAAGAAAAACACTCACCATTCATCTTGGCCTTCTTTTTCCGGCAATCTTTCACTAAGTGTCCCACTTTGCCACAGAAATTACACTTCCTCTTCTCTTTGTTGTCTTTCCCGCCCTTCTTAAAGTCTGTCTTCTTAGGCTGTAAACCCTCTTTCTTCCCTTGAGAGCTTTCTGCCTTTGTCTCCTTCTTGCCCTTATCCTCTTCGTTCAGCAATGCCATCTGTACCAATCTTTCATACGTAGCTCCCATGGGTATATGAGTCATGGCCAAACTGTGTAATAGCTCATTCAACCCATTGACAAAACGGAGAGCCTTCTTGTGTGGGGTGTTAACTAGGTCCAGTCCGAACCTAGCCAGCTCATCGAACTGATTAACATATTCTTTGACTGTCTTATTCCCTTGCTTAAGAAATAAGAATTTTTCCAATTGCAAACTCCTTTCAGCGTCTGAGAGAAATTTAGCCTCAAACCTTGCCCTAAAGTCCTCCCATGTTTCCACCGGTCTTTCTGCATTAGTGACTTCCCACCAGTAGGAAGCCTCGCCTTTAAGTAGCCATACTGCTAGTTGTACCTTCTGCCTATCTTCTACCTCAAAGATGACGAATAAGTCCTCGATTTCTTTTAGCCAATTTCTAGCTGCCACGAAGGACTCAGTTCCATGAAAATCCTTTCCTCCCATAGCTTTAAAATCTTTACATATCTTAGCAAAAGTATTTCCCCGCGGAAGAGGTGGAGGAAGAGGTGCTGCTGCAGCCGGATGATTTCCTGCAGCTGGGGAAGGAGGAACGGTAGGACCTGGCTGAGTGGCCCTTGCTTCTAAGAACCGTCTAAACCAACCAGGTATTGGTACACCTTCAGGCAAGTTAAGTTCTTCAGACATGCTGAAACAAAAAGGATAGATTCAAAACGAAGGATAAGAGATAGTACCTATGGCTTTGGGGGACTTTGCCTTTTTCTTTAAAATATAATACTTTATCTTTAAAAATACATCTTTAAATTTTCTTTTTGAAAAATAAATTTTCAAAACTTTCTATCTTATCTGGTAAACCTCGCTCTGATACCAAGTGAAACACCCCACCTCCGTTAGAGTCACTCTCAAAAGGGAATGCCCTAATTTTGGTGGAGGTTTATAAGTATAAGTCACAGATATACAAGACAGATATAAGAACACATATTTTTGAATAGCGGAAAACAACAACAACTTTTATTTCATTAAAATACGTGTTACACAAACCATGCCATAATTGTCTTACAATACTGCCAAAAACATAACATCTTCATAACTGTCTTGATTACATTATTTAAAGAAGCATAAAGAAAACATAAATGAACTGCAAAAGTCCCATAGTTGCTGTCCAAAGCCATAGTCCAAAACGGAAAAGATCCAAGCAATACATTTTTTCTCCTCAAGCTGGATGTGAAAGCAGATCAAGCTGCGGTATTCCCTCCCTGTGGACCTGGGGGGGGGGGACGAAAGAAAAGAAGGCAAAAGAAAAGTAGAGTCAGACGTAAAGCCTGAGTAAGTCTAGGACTATTCAGTCTATGAATAAAGAACTGGGTATGATAAGTATAAACTGGAAATGAGAAAGCACCGTAAACTAAGTTAACTTGTCTAGAGTCAAATATACTATCGTACCCCATATTAATCTCTGCATCCATTTAAACTGGTTCCCAACAGGCACCCCATAATCAGGGTGAAGTGATTCGTTTCTAATGATCGGCTCCTACTCGCATAGTTACATATGTCTTACGGCCCCCGATATTGTAGTTACCTATGCTGGTCCCACTATGGGGTGTATCAAGTCCCATGGTGGCGGCCCGACACAATCCTAGAATGCACAGGTATGCTACTGGTGCCCAGTGCCTTATTTTTCTGCGCCGGAGTGTGTGCACGCCCGCACCCCGTTAGAACCTACACTGTTGCACCACCGCCGTCGATTTGACCTCTTACAGTCAGCACAGTAATCATGCCCCACCCTGCCTAGTTCAGGGTATCCTGATACACCTTGTAGGGTTACTGCTGAAAAGGGTCCCCCGCTACTAGGTTTTCTATTTCTAGCCAACATGCTAAGTTGGTTAAGTGTTTTATAAACCTAACCCCCAATCATTCTGTATAGTTTAGCATGTTTCATTTTGATTAAGTATTAATTCAATTTACTTAATCCTATCAATCCTGACTCAGCTTTAATTGTCTTATTAAAGCCTCGACCTCTCACATTAGACAGGTATTGTTGTGGCTGCCTGTTGCCGGTTGGGTCCGGGCAGTCTTACGCCACACCTCAGTCTAACCTCGGGTCCTTATTGGGCTCCGTGTTTAACCACCCACATTGGATAGGTATTGTTGTGACTACTGGACAGCCAGGCGGTTCCGGGCAGGTTTACATCACAACTCAATCCAACCTCGGGTTAAACACATCGTATTTTCTACATTTACATATTTTGTCTCTTTTCTTTTTTATATGTAAATATTTGCGGCCCATTATTCAAATTCATTTTTATTGGGTGAAAACTTATTTATGCCACTTAATTGTTTTTCATAGTTGTTGGCATGCGTCAAACATGCCAACACATATGTTCTAAGTTTTAACCCCATCGTCATTACCCCCGTTTTATACGTTCACTAAAATATAACGTACGTTGGGTTTAACATTTAAACCCAACTTAGCCACATGAAAAGGGGAGGCTTATAACATGGTGTTAAAATATTCTAAGTGACATAAAAAGGGGAGGGTGAGCGCATGAACTTGCAACATAACGATCCAATTAATAAGAATTAGGCATATGTGAACTTGCATGGTAATAGCATATAATCATGGCATAAACATACTTAAACATGAATCATTCTATTCATATGATCATGGCATAAAAATACCTAAACATGAATCATTCTATTCATGTAAACTTGTAATTGGAATGTAAATCTAGCTTAATTGTGTCACATATATTACCATAAGATTTTTATAACAACATAGGCCTAAACATGGTTTCAACTAGGCATATCACCAAACATAGTTAGTCATGTTCATAAAAATGCTTACTTTTGTTTTCTAATACAAAAGTATGATTTGCCAATTCCAACATAGATTCATATAAACCATAGTACTTAGTCGAATCCATTTACACACTAAAAGTGATCATAAAAGTATGTACATCATATTGGCATAATATACTTGCATGAATCCCAACTAAATTACTACAACATATGATTGTTAACATGAATCATATACTTGTACGAATTCCTAAATGAAATACCACAACATATGGTTGTTAACATGAATCATGTACCTGTATGAATCCCAAATAAAATACCACAACATATGTTTGTTAACTTCCAACGTAAATCACATTCTTGCAAATATCCAATCGTACACCATAGCATTTCCAAATCGTTTAGAATCAAAATAACATACAAATATAGATTATTATCGCCACAATTCCATTTCGCATTTTACACAAATCAAACGCAAATAATTATTCACATTGGAATAGCACTCTACTTACAACGCACGACGAATCTTCAATTCAAGAATCTGAATTCTGAATTTGGAGATGCTATCCTTTGTTGTAGGCGTTGTTTTGATTGACGTTGCTTTAAGCTTTGAATTATCTCCTAATTGTCTCTCAATTCTGATGGCTATCCTTAGTCTCTCCTCAGCAGCATGACGGTCTCATCTCCATTTTAGTTTGTGTGAATTAGGGTTAGTCTTAGGTCCTTTTTATAGAGTTTGTGAGTTAATTTGGACCGTCGATGGAGCTTGGTTTAATAATTGTCGTTCGATTGAAGGAGAGACCAACCAGGAGCTGACACCTAGCCATAGTATCAAGGCAAGGCTCAGAAAATCGACCAAACACAGACCAGGCCAGCCAGGGGGGGCTGAGTTCGACCTGTCTCAGGGGCCAGGTCGACCCCCCAGTCGACCCCCAGGTCGACTATGTAGTCGACCTGGGTGCCCCAGGTCGATTACCCAGTCGACCTGGGTAGCCCAGGTCGACTACCCAGTCGACCTGGGTGCCTTGGGCGGGAGAAATCCTGCCCTGGCCAATCCGGCCCGATTTTTGAATTTTAAACCTGTTTTCTAAGCTGTTTTGGTCTGTTTGAATTTTAAACTGAATTCTGAAACTTTCGAAGGCCATATCTTCTTCATACGGAGTCCGTTTTACGCAAACTCGGACTCTATCTCAAGCAGAATTCCGAGACGAACGCAATAGCGTATCCCATTTCCCTTAATTATTTGATTTGAAATTAGTTATACTTCAATTTGTGAATTTTACTGTTATAGAATACACGGGGTGTTACAAAAGTCATAGAGAGGTAAGCACCTTTTGCTTCGACATGTTTATTTGGCTTCATGTCCCGACTTTGCCATATATTTTTAATTATACACTTGAAGGAGAAAAGAGTTTAATTAAACTACTTACAGAACTTAAATGAGAGCTCCAACAGATGGCTCCAACTCGCTGTAATGTCTTAAGTTGGTTATCTCCTCGACCTATTTCAATTTCAACAAGTACTATTTTATTTCCAATTTTCGCTGCTTTACATAATTTTAATTCACTATGGCGCTTGGGAGAAACATGAAAAAGATTAACAATAATACTCAACTTTGAAAGAATAACCAAATATCTTGAACATATTTTGAAGCAGAAACCAATGCAACTCGTAGTTGATGGACAGAGCAATGTACATAATATGCATATGGGAATTTGTTAAGAAGTAATGCTTGCAACCCATTCCGTTCTCCTCTCAAGTTGATTGCACCATCTGTTGACCTGCCTTTCAACAAGGCCGTGAAAAACATAAGTGTTCGTGGTCATAACACTCTAGACTCGAGAGAAGCTTATTCATTCACTAACAAAGTCAAGCTTGGAAAGCATAATGTAACACTATCCTCCGCTTAACAATGTCTCGGCTTATAACACCTTGCATTTTTAATAAAATAAATTTTATATAATTTTTAGAATTCGGTCATGGAACTAGTGCCATTGCTTCCATAATGACTTTCTGATCAATTTAGATCTATGTTTGCTAGAAAACGAATTTAAAACGAAAAAATTATCTTTAAATGAAGTTTTAGAACAAATGTGAAAAAGAACATATAAGAAATGTAACACCCTACGTCCGTTAGTGTCACTCACAAAGGGAATGCACTAAGTTCTGTGGAGCATTTTGGGTAAAAGATGCAGATAAATTACCAGACAGACAAATATTAAACAGCGGAAAATAGAACTTTGCTTTATTGGTAAAATAGTATCATCTGTCTTTACAAAATAAAGAAGCATAAAACAACATTTCATATTTCCCAAAGTAGCAAGAGCCAGCCATAGCATCTGAAAGAGAATCCAAGGACGACTTCGTCAAATCTTCCAGCTGGGGAAAGAGCAATGGTCCAATCTAATCCTGAGTTATACTATTCCCTCCTCAACTACCTTGGGGGGGGGGGAACGGAAGAAAAGAAGCGAAAGAAAAACAGAGTCAGACATAAAGCCTGAGTAAGTCAGTAACTTCTAACATGTGAACAGGGAAAAATGAAACGACATGAATTAACTGAATACAAGACAATACCATGATGATAGGGTCAACAGGATAAGATAAGATTACCACAAGATATACTAAGGCAAGATAAACTGGATATACTCTAATACTTTCTCTGCTTCGCTATTACCTTATTATTCTGGTTTCTATATCTATGCAGCGCCTAACTAGTGTCCCTACTAGTAACGATAACGTGATCCCAATCCCTGTAGTTTCCGTCGCCTTCAGGCATCCATTTATTATTTAATTACCTGGATCTAATCTAGGGTTTTCTATCAAGTGCCTTCTAGATTCAACTAGAACTTACGCTATTTTTATGAATGCTTCTTGGATTCAGGGTTTATGCCACCTAGTTCCAAACTAGGGATTATGCTACCTGTCGAACGATGCCCTTTAGTCTAGGACACACCACCTAGGGTGGTACATGTTCCTAGACTTTTCCCACGCATGTATCGCGAATCGTTATCGCTTGTCTAGATGCACATGTCCAGTAATGTGCGGTCCGAGTTTCGCTGTCAGGGCTACTCTAGAAATACGGAACTCAGTCGGGAGCTTTCAATATCTGCCGATGCAGATGCTAAGGTCTGTTTTTCCAGTGGCTATGGTCCCACTCGACCCCTCCCTCAACTAATGGAAGGCCACCCTTGTAAAATGAGAACTGTACGAAGGCCCCTATCTGCCCCACTGATTCTATGGCCAACAACACCCCGCAACCACAACTAGATAGCAAGTATGTGGTCCGTATGAGTCCTCCAGCCTTCCCGCTTCACGTGTCTCGCTTGACTGAAGATGGATGGTAGACGACGAGTTGCTATCATAGGGCTTTCGATTTCTCGCCGAATCATGCTGGTCCATCCGAGTCTTTAGGTTGCCATATATATATATATTGCAACCAAGGCATACCCTTGGCTCTTCTATCGCAGACCTTAACCTCTGTACGCCCAGGCGGATCATCTGCAGCCTCACAGAGGGATACCAAGAGTACCCTCGTGTCCCCCCGAAGCCTCGGGCTTTGTAACCCAATTCTTTGGAGCCTTCTTAAAACCAGATTGATGTCCGCTCCTTCGTGTTATACTAAGAATTACTACTTAGTTCTACTAACTGAGGTTTTCTTAACTAAGTTTTACTACTTAGTCCCCTTTTCAACTGAGGTTTACTACTTAGTTTTCTTTCTTGCCAGGTTGGATTGGTTAAGTGTCTTTAGTTGATTCAAGCTATCTTAACCCTCTTCCCTTATCCTGTTAAACTGGTTAAGTGTTATCCCTATATGCTTTTTACTTAACCCTATTCATTTATCATATTCTGATGGTTAAGCGTTCAAGTTTACTTAACCCTATGGTCTAGTCTAGCTAACATATTAAATTGGCTAAGTGTATTACTTAACCCCAACCTCTAGTCTAATTAACATGTTAAATTGGCTAAGTGTATTAACTTTACTTAACCCCACCTTCTAGTCTAGTCAACATGTTAATTTGGCTAAGTATTCCCATGGACTTAACCCTCCCATTCTAGCTTTAACTGTGCTAAGTTGGTTAAGTGTTCCTTAACCTTCCCATTCTAGCTTAACTATGTTAAGTTGGTTAAGTGTTCCTATGGACTTAACCTTCCCATTCTACCTTAACTGTGTTAAGTTGGTTAAGTGTTTCTATGGACTTAACCCACCCATTCTTGCTTAAATGTGTTAAATTGGTTAAGTGTTTCTATGGACTTAACTCTCCCATTCTTGTTCTAGCTTTAATTAATAAATTAAAGCCGCAACCTCTCACATTAGACAAATATTGCTGCGGTTATTGGATGTGCCGGTCGGTTCCGGGCAGGTTTACACCGCAACTCAGTCTAACCTCGGGTTAGGCATATTCATGTTTTCTAAGTTCAAAGGGTTTTTGATTAATTTCCAAATCTGGTCTTGAAAACAACCATCCCGTCCTTCGGATCAGTTAGGGATAGCCAGGGAGGGCAGGAAATTTGTATTTTCCAAACCCAAGCCTAGACACTATCCTCTCTGTCACCCTAGAACTTTCAGGTGTATGTGTTATTCAAAGAGAAAACCTTTCTTTTGTCCATATATAAATTGTCAACAATTTATCTTCAAAGTCCATTTTCCCATTTTAAATAAACTTGGCCTATACCATTTTCATTTTGTCCTGCCCACTAGTATACTTATAATCTAGGGCCAAGTCCTAACCCAACTTGCAGTTCAGGCCATTTCCTATTTCATTGCCAAAACTAGATTAAATATCCTAGTTTATAATTTTTGGCCAAAACTTTACCTACATGCAAGTTACATATTTTGTAGTAAATGAACAATTTATCATTTATGACAAATTCTATAAGTAAATTTACTCCTAATTTACTTATTTAATTATTACACTTTTAATGTACATTGTCACATTTATTATTATGGCCCGTTCCCTCTTATTTATCATATTTATACTTTTTGGTATGTAAATTATACCAAATAAAGTGTCACTAACCATAATTTATTCTAAACATGACAATTTCTCACAATTATGGCTAAATTCAAAATTGTGCTAATATACTTATTCCAAATCTTTAATTAACACAATTTTGATTTAACATTCCTAATTCACAGTTTATGGTAAGACTAGAATTATTATTCTAGTTTACATTTCATGCCTAAAATTTAGCTTACTTGCTAATACTAAATTTAATATGTCAAACTTATCCAATTTGCATTCCTATGAACATGCCATAATACATATTCCCAATTTATGCCAATTTCCAAGCTTATAACTACATTTATGTTCATTTTCATATTTTCCCAAAATTGCATTCCCACCGTTCGTATAATCGTGATTTAACCTAGATTGTAAATAAATCTAGATTCGTAGAAAATAGGGAATGAACCAAAGATGCTATGAAAAGGGATAATAACTGGCATAAAAGGTTTGGATAACGACGTAGGTTCAAGAATATGGGTAGACCTAACTTAATAGGTAAATTCCCACGGTGTAAAACCAATAGATAGAATAGGTTCAAGAACATGGGTAGACCTAACTGAATAGGTAAATTCCCACAGTCTAAAACCAAAGAAAAACAAGGAACAGATAAAATAGATAATCGGGTTTAGACCCAATTTCATAGCCACAAAACTTAAGCAAATTTTTTTCCTAATTATGAATCATAGGCCAAGTTCATAGTTATAGGCAATGTTCATAGTCCAAAAGGGAAAATAATTCCCATAGTCATAAGTCATTGTCATAGGCAATGTCATAGTCATATGTTGTATGTCCCAAATCAAGGTTCATGTTCATAATTCAAAGGCAATAGGTTCATGGTCATAGTTCTCATAATTATGATCATAGGCATAGGGATATCCTCTTTGTTCAATAGTCATAGGCCGTCAATCAAAGTCATAGTATGTTCTGGGCCATAGTCAAGAATTAGATCCAAAAACTTAAATAAACACAGATCCAAGTGAAGAGATTAGGCATTTTTCTTATATCCTTTTAATTTCATGTCACAAATAAAAATAAAACGTTCAAGTCTAGAAATAACCAACTTACAGAAATTAGATCTAGAATAGAAGAACGGCGATGCTAAGATTCGTATGTTGTTGCTCGATGTTTGTTGATTTAGCCTTTGAATTCTTCACTTTGATTTGAATCTTCTCTTGAACAGATTTGAGCAGCATCTCCATGTCTTGAATTTATATTTTATTTTAATTATTTAAGAAAATTTAGAGGAGGGGAAGAAGCCATGAATCTTAGCAGCATAAGGATAGAAGAGAATTGGTGCAAAGAGAATGAAGACTAGGGCTGTTTATATAGCTGCTCAAGACCTTATCGTACACGCAGCGCTGAGTCAGCATTGAACCCAGTTAAGAAAAACGTCCAGGTACGCAGATGAATCTAGCCAAACCTTATCATACACGCAGTGCTGAGTCAGCATTGGGTCCCACAAGCTATTTTGGCGTAGAAATTTGAATTTCGAATGAATTGTTTTGGCGTAGAAGTTTGATTTTCGAACTTTTGAATTTCTGGAATTTATTTAACTGTTTTATTCACATGAAATATTCTTATATGTATACAATTCCTCTAACGACCATTTTACGCGTATATATATACGCACAACTTTCATTTTATTTTCAAAATTCAAATGATGTTGCCATATTTCATTGACTGTAGCCTTATCTTGAACTTTATCTTTCGTATACATATATTTTTGCATATATATATATATATTTTTATTCTCATATGTATATATATATATATATATATATATTTTTTCTTTATTTCCTTATATGTACGTTCTTATCCATTCAAATTTTGAATTTGTATACGTACATATATTTGCATGTTCAGTTGGCCCTCTCTAAAACAAAGATAAAAAATTATGCCGCCGCCGGGGTTCGAACCCCCGACCTCCATGCTACAAATCCAATGCCTTAACCAACTGAGCTACAGAGGCTTTTGTTAATAAGTCTTAGAACAATAATAATTATTGTTCTCTCCTTACTTCTCTTTTTCATGTTAGTTACAATACTTAAATTAATCAACTGCATGGATCTTTTTCTTTTAAAAATTAATTATACTTTAATTTGAGAATCTTAATGTCACAGAATTACGGGGTGTTACATTCTCCCCCACTTAAAAGGATTTCGTCCCCGAAATCTTCAAGTTAGGAAGAATGTGTCCTACCATCCAATCACCCATCTACTCAACCGTTCAATCACAGGCATTCATTGTCCTTAAAAGATTTCTAATGCTTTCATGTTCATATGCATAGTGTGTGTATATGTCTCTATCTAATGCAAAATCAGGCGGTCTACTGATTCAGTTGACCTCCTTAATGCAAATCATGTTAGTGCCATGCGTCCAATCATGCATGCAAACATCCCTAGTCATGTAAATACTACATGCGTGCACAGCCATTCATCCATATGCAACATCCATATGATATCATATCAAGTTCAACTTACAAACAAATGCATATATGTAAATGCAATATGAGAGCGTCCGAACTTGATCTAGTGCCTAATACGTATGCATATGCATCCACGAGCAACCATTTGCAACCACTTGCAACCATTCAACCATAACATGTTTCAAATACATGTTTACATCCATTGGCTTCTACCTAAGGATCGCAGATACGACCTAGAGTATATACTTTGGAAAGAGAGAAACAACTACGCGTAAAGCTCCTAAATAGAGAAATCAAGGATGCACCCTTAAGGAAAAATGGCATGTTGCTAGTATCTAGCCTTCTTGAGCTTTACTCCACTGTATCTTAACCAATTTATCTTCACGATTGTGAAGTTCCTAACCTCCATTTCCAAAATAAACAGATGTCAATCACGGTACCAAGTGTATGATTAGAGGTCTCTCCCTTATCCACCATGCCATAACTATAAGGGTTGAAAGATCACTACGCGCTTTTTAGAGCGCCTGTCACAACTATTCATCTCTCACGCAAACCATCCTAGTCGAACTCGACATTCCTCAAGTACAAGCCCCAAAGGCCTAAACCAATATCAGATAAGTATCCAGGGAATATCTCCTCCGATTTTAGATGATCGACGTGATATGATATAAGCAAACTCGATAGCTATTCAAACCCCTACTAACCAAAAATAAACGGGCGAACCACCCACTGGGTTTGAGACTGATTGGGATCTTCTTACTATACAAGTACTAAGGTGCAGAGACTCAACTATGGAAGCAAATATGAACAAATGCGAAGTGCTAAAAAGGAAAGAGTACGAACAGAAAAACTAGACTCTTCCAACAGAACTTTACTACCTTTCTCCTAGGTACGCGTAGTATGTACTTGCCCTTCTGAAAATCTTGTCCTTTGTTCTTGCCCTCGTCCTTAATTATATGCCCTATCATACCCGAGTAAAGATACTTCCTCTTGTCTTAGGTTTTATAATCCCTTCCTCCTTTGTGAGCCAAGTCTACATCCATGATTTTCCTCATCCTTGGTTTGTGCTCTTTTGCCAAACTCCTCATCCTTTTCTGTGTGTAACCACATTGGAAAATCTCTCGAAAGCCGCCTCCATCGCACGGAAAACACTATAACCTTGAAAGAAGACTGGCCGTAAGTGAAACAACTACGGCTATAGATGGAAGTCGGGCACTACTTCGCCCTTCGATGAGGTTACCTCCCAGAAAGCCAGGAGCCCCAGAGACTCAAGAAAGAAGGAGACAAGAATTCAAACATAGGAAGAGGAGACAATGCGTATGGCTTTGGGGAATATGCCTTTAAAACAAATCCTTTCTTTTAAAAATGCTTCTTTAAAAACCTTTTGAAAATAATTTTTCAAATCTTTTATCTGATCTGGTAACCTTCAGCTCTGATACCACGTGTAACACCACACGTCCGTTAGTGTCACTGACAAAGGGAATGCACTAAGTTCTGTGGAGCATTTTGGGTAAAAGATGCAGATAAATTACAAGACAGACAAATATTAAACAGCGGAAAATAGAACTTTGCTTTATTGATAAAATAGTCTGTACAAGATTCTTTTACAATATCAGAGTATCATCTGTCTTTACAAAATAAAGAAGCATAAAACAACATTTTATATTTCCCAAAGTAGCAAGAGCCAGCCATAGCATCTGAAAGAGAATCCAAGGACGACTTCGTCAAATCTTCAAGCTGGGGAAAGAGCAACGGTCCAATCTAATCCTGAGTTATACTATTCCCTCCTCAACTACCTGGGGGGGGGAATGGAAGAAAAGAAGCGAAAGAAAAACAGAGTCAGACATAAAGCCTGAGTAAGTCAGTAACTTCTAGCATGTGAACAGGGAAAAATGAAACGACATGAATTAACTGAATACAAGACAATACCATGATGATAGGGTCAACAGGATAAGATAAGATTACCACAAGATATACTAAGGCAAGATAAACTGGATATACTTTAATACTTTCTCTGCTTCGCTATTACCTTATTATTCTGGTTTCTATATCTCTGCACCGCCTAACTAGTGTCCCTACTAGTAACGATAACGTGATCCCAATCCCTGTAGTTTCCGTCGCCTTCAGGCATCCATTTATTATTTAATTACCTAGATCTAATCTAGGGTTTTCTATCAAGTGCCTTCTAGATTCAACTAGAACTTACGCTATTTTTCTGAATGCTTCTTGGATTCAGGGTTTATGCCACCTAGTTCCAAACTAGGGATTATGCTACCTGTCGAACGATGCCCTTTAGTCTAGGACACACCACCTAGGGTGGTACATGTTCCTAGACTTTTCCCACGCATGTATCGCGAATCGTTATCGCTTGTCTAGATGCACATATCCAGTAATGTGCGGTCCGGGTTCCGCTGTCAGGGCTACTCTAGATATACGGAACACAGTCGGGAGCTTTCAATATCTACCGATGTAGATGCTAAGGTCTGTTTTTCCAGTGGCTATGGTCCCACTCGACCCCTCCCTCAACTAATGGAAGGCCACCCTTGTAAAATGAGAACTGTACGAAGGCCCCTATTTGCCCCCACTAATTCTATGGCCAACAACACCCCGCAACCACAACTAGATAGCAAGTATGTGGTCCGTATGAGTCCTCCAGCCTTCACGCTTCACGTTTCTCGCTTGACTGAAGATGGATGGTAGACGACGAGTTGCTATCACAGGGCTTCCGATTTCTCGCCGAATCACGCTGGTCCATCCGAGTCTTTAGGTTGCCATATATATATATATATTGCAACCAAGGCATACCCTTGGCTCTTCTATCGCAGACCTTAACCTCTGTGCGCCCAGGCGGATCATCTGCAGCCTCACAGAGGGATACCAAGAGTACCCTCATGTCCCCTCGAAGCCTCGGGCTTCGTAACCCAATTCGTTGGAGCCTTCTTAAAACCAGATGGAAGTCCGCTCCTTCGTGTTATACTAAGAATTACTACTTAGTTCTACTAACTAAGGTTTACCACTTAGTTTCCAAATTCCTTGTTTTCTTAACTAAGTTTTACTACTTAGTCCCCTTTTCAACTGAGGTTTACTACTTCGTTTTCTTTCTCGCCAGGTTGGATTGGTTAAGCGTCTTTAGTTGATTCAAGCTATCTTAACCCTCTTCCCTTATCCTGTTAAACTGGTTAAGTGTTATCCCTTTATGCTTTTTACTTAACCCTATTCATTTACCATATTCTGATGGTTAAGCGTTCAAGTTTACTTAACCCTATGGTCTAGTCCAGCTAACATATTAAATTGGCTAAGTGTATTACTTAACCCCAACCTCTAGTCTAATTAACATGTTAAATTGGCTAAGTGTATTAACTTTACTTAACCCCACCTTCTAGTCTAGTCAACATGTTAATTTGGCTAAGTATTCCCATGGACTTAACCCTCCCATTCTAGCTTTAACTGTGCTAAGTTGGTTAAGTGTTCCTTAACCTTCCCATTCTAGCTTAACTGTGTTAAGTTGGTTAAGTGTTCCTATGGACTTAACCTTCCCATTCTACCTTAACTGTGTTAAGTTGGTTAAGTGTTTCTATGGACTTAACCCCCCCATTCTTGCTTAACTGTGTTAAATTGGTTAAGTGTTTCTATGGACTTAACTCTCCCATTCTTGTTCTAGCTTTAATTAATAAATTAAAGCCGCAACCTCTCACATTAGACAAATATTGCTGCGGTTACTGGATGTGCCGGTCGGTTCCGGGCAGGTTTACACCGCAACTCAGTCTAACCTCGGGTTAGGCATATTCATGTTTTCTAAGTTCAAAGGGTTTTTGATTAATTTCCAAATCTGGTCTTGAAAACAACCATCCCGTCCTTCGGATCAGTTAGGGATAGCCAGGGAGGGCAGGAAACTTGTATTTTCCAAACCCAAGCCTAGACACTATCCTCTCTGTCACCCTAGAACTTTCAGGTGTATGTGTTATTCAAAGAGAAAACCTTTCTTTTGTCCATATATAAATTGTCAACAATTTATCTTCAAAGTCCATTTTCCCTTTTTAAATAAACTTGGCCTATACCATTTTCATTTTGTCCTGCCCACTAGTATACTTATATTCTAGGCCCAAGTCCTAACCCAACTTGCAGGTCAGGCCATTTCCTATTTCATTGCCAAAACTAGATTAAATTTCCTAGTTTATAATTTATGGCCAAAACTTTACCTACATGCAAGTTACATATTTTGTGGTAAATGAACAATTTATCATTTATGACAAATTCTATAAGTAAATTTACTCCTAATTTACTTATTTCATTATTACACTTTTAATGTACATTGTCACATTTATTATTATGGCCCGTTCCCTCTTATTTATCATATTTATACTTTTTGGTATGTAAATTATACCAAATTAAGTGTCACTAACCATAATTTATTCTAAATATGACAATTTCTCACAATTATGGCTAAATTCAAAATTGTGCTAATATACTTATTCCAAATCTTTAATTAACACAATTTTGATTTAACATTCCTAATTCACAGTTTATGGTAAGACTAGAATTATTATTCTAGTTTACATTTCATGCCTAAATTTAGCTTACTTGCTAATACTAAATTTAATATGTCAAACTTATCCAATTTGCATTCCTATGAACATGCCATAATACATATTCCCAATTTATGCCAATTTCCAAGCTTATAACTAAATTTATGTTCATTTTCATATTTTCCCCAAATTTCATTCCCACCGTTCGTATAATCGTGATTTAACCTAGATTGTAAATAAATCTAGATTCGTAGAAAATAGGGAATGAACCAAAGATGCTATGAAAAGGGATAATAACTGGCATAAAAGGTTTGGATAACGACGTAGGTTCAAGAATATGGGTAGACCTAACTTAATAGGTAAATTCCCACGGTCTAAAACCAATAGATAAAATAGGTTCAAGAACATGGGTAGACCTAACTGAATAGGTAAATTCCCACAGTCTAAAACCAAAGAAAAACCAGGAACAGATAAAATAGATAATCGGGTTTAGACTCAATTTCATAGCCACAAAACTTAAGCAAAAATTTTCCTAATTATGAATCATAGGCAAAGTTCATAGTTATAGGCAATGTTCATAGTCCAAAAGGGAAAATAATTCCCATAGTCATAAGTCATTGTCATAGGCAATGTCATAGTCATATGTTGTATGTCCCAAATCAAGGTTCATGTTCGTAATTCAAAGGCAATAGGTTCATGGTCATAGTTCTCATAATCATGATCATAGGCATAGGCATATCCTCTTTGTTCAATAGTCATAGGCCGTCAATCAAAGTCATAGTATGTTCTGGGCCATAGTCAAGAATTAGATTCAAAAACTTAAATAAACACAGATCCAAGTGAAGAGATTAGGCATTTTTCTTATATCCTTTTAATTTCATGTCACAAATAAAAATAAAACGTTCAAGTCTAGAAATAACCAACTTACAGAAATTAGATCTAGAATAGAAGAACGGCGATGCTAAGATTCGTATGTCGTTGCTCGATGTTCGTTGATTTAGCCTTTGAATTCTTCACTTTGATTTGAATCTTCTCTTGAACAGATTTGAGCAGCATCTCCATGTCTTGAATTTATATTTTATTTTAATTATTTAAGAAAATTTAGAGGAGGGGAAGAAGCCATGAATCTTAGCAGCATAAGGATAGAAGAGAATTGGTGCAAAGAGAATGAAGACTAGGGCTGTTTATATAGCTGCTCAAGACCTTATCGTACACGCAGCGCTGAGTCAGCATTGAACCCAGTTAAGAAAATAGTCCAGGTACGTAGATGAATCTAGCCAAACCTTATCATACACGCAGTGCTGAGTCAGCATTGGGTCCCACAAGCTATTTTGGCGTAGAAATTTGAATTTCGAATGAATTGTTTTGGCGTAGAAGTTTGATTTTCGAACTTTTGAATTTCTGGAATTTATTTAACTGTTTTATTCACATGAAATATTCTTATATGTATACAATTCCTCTAACAACCATTTTACGCGTATATATATACGCACAACTTTCATTTTATTTTCAAAATTCAAATGATGTTGCCATATTTCATTGACTGTAGCCTTATCTTGAACTTTATCTTTCGTATACATATATTTTTGCATATATATATATATATATATTTATATTCTCATATGTATATATATATTTTCTTTATTTCCTTATATGTACGTTCTTATCCTTTCAAATTTTGAATTTGTATACGTACATATATTTGCATGTTCAGTTGGCCCTCTCTAAAACAAAGATAAAAAATTATGCCGCCGACGGGGTTCGAACCCCCGACCTCCATGCTACAAATCCAATGCCTTAACCAACTGAGCTACAGAGGCTTTTGTTAATAAGTCTTAGAACAATAATAATTATTGTTCTCTCCTTACTTCTCTTTTTCATGTTAGTTACAATACTTAAATTAAACAACTGCATGGATCTTTTTCTTTTAATTTTTCTTTTAAAAATTAATTATACTTTAATTTGAGAATCTTAATGTCACAGAATTACGGAGTGTTACAAGAAACACAAATAAAATCAATAGCTACCAATGTTTTTTGGTCTTGCGAACGAAAGTTAAGTTAGACGAGTTGATAAAGCATGCATTTTCCAAGTGGAGGTCAGGAGTTCGAGTCCCGCCAATGTCATCTTTTTAATTTTAAGAGGACCAACCACAAGGATGCATGTTCTAAGAGAAAAATATATATAAATGTGCATATAAGAATATATATATATATATATATACACATATATATATACATACATACATATATATATATATATATGTCCGCAGCAATAGCCTAGCGGTTAAGGACTTGCACTATGGTAACAGTGGTGCGGGTTCGAAACCCGGAATGGCATGCTAAGAGCTTACCATGTGCATACGCTAAGACCAGCCACTTATGTGGTACTCGCGGACCGGGCTAGGTGCACTAGGGAGGGTTTTACGACTCCGGTCGGTTTCCCTCCTGAACAAATTCAATATATATATATATATATATATATATATATATATATATATATGAGTGTGTGTGTGTGTATATATACTTGTATATGCGTGTAAATACACACACACACACACACACACACACACACACACATATATATATATATATATATATGAAATTCAAAAGTAACATGCAATCAATCAAAATAAGCAAAAAATAAATGTTGGGAAAACGTCATTTGAATTTTGAAAAGAAATGAAGTTGTGCGTAAATATATACACATAAATTCAAAAATTGAAATTAAAGGCCGATGATAAAAATGGAATGAATGTGCACTTTTATTTACGCGTATGATACGCGTGTTAAAAAGATTGGGACTAATTGAAAAGATTAAAAAGAAATTTGGCAAGAAAATAACGTCAATAATGACATTTATTACGTAGCTATTAACGAACAAAGGTTTGTGAAATTATGCGCGAATATATATGCGCAAATTTGAATTTGAACAAATGGAAGAAATTAATTTACATAAGAATATTTAGTAAGTAAATGCACGTTACAACACTACAAGAAAAATACCCTATTGCAACTAGCTATTTGCAGCAGACTACAAATGTCAGTTGCAGTAAATGATATTTAGCAATGGACCTTTCACAACTGTTGCAGTAGATAAGATTTAACAACATGTTTTTCCTTCCTGTTGCGAAAAACATATTTTTCGCAACAGCGATTTCATGCCTGTTGCGAAAACATACTTTTAGCAACAACTCTTTCATTCCTGTTGCAATAGAATATTATTTGCAACTACACTTTCAAACCAGTTGCAAAAATTATATATTTAGCAACTGTTTTCATCAGTTGTGATAACTATATTTTTTTTTGCAACATGTAAAGCCACTTGCGAAAAACTTACTTATAAAAATTATTTTTCCCCAAGTAATATTCGATTATAATAATATAAAAAGTATAAGCATATAATAGTTATACATATATATATACATATATATATACATATATACACATACACACACACACACACACATATATATATATATATATAATTAACATTCGGTTATAGTCATGAAATAACAATCAATCAATAATAATTAGTAAATAATGAGTTATATTTTAATAAGTAATTAGTATAATATAATAAATAATTATTATTTGATATATCATATTCGTTTAATAAGTAATTAGTATAACATAATAAACAATTATAAATAATAAGTAAGATTATTATGTCAGTCAGCAAGTTTATTTTAGGTTTACAATACTTTAAATTGTACCCATCGTATTCATTTAAATTTTGTTCCAAAACATATAAGCTTCAAAACATGTAACACCTACAAAGGGCCTTTCCTGATGATTTCTTGATTCCTCCTACAACATCGGGAACCGTTGTTCTTCTTGCCAGGAACAATTGCCTGCAGAAAGCCTTGTTGATTCTTGAAATTGTGGAGACATTCCTTACATGTAACACTCATTATATAATATGGCAAAGTTTCAGAAATTCTTTTCAATAATGCAAGCGTATTGCCTTCAAGAAGATATTCCATCCCCATTCGACAAGTTCATTAATGCACCTAATACAACTACGAACGTAATATCGCAACACTAATATCATGTATTTTCCTAAGATCGTGTAGGCTAGAGTATGAAAAAGAAGCTCAGGAATCATCGCACCTGTTTGAACCATCGTGTGAAATTTTGGCGCATACTCTAGAGTTGTCTAAAATTTTGGCTCCAAAATCTAAATTTTCCACTCTTAAACAAATCTCAAAACCAGCGTTCATCTCCACCCTTAAACAAATCTCAAAACCATCACACCTGTTTTCATCCAAATCTCAAAACCAGCATCCGGATCCACCTCCTTCTGCCGAACAAACTCTAACCCTATCAAACCCTATCCACTCCATCAATAGTACCCGGCGACCATTGCTTACACATCGCCAGCGCTTCCTCCTCAAACAACTCTAAACCACCTCATCTCCGTGTGAACTTCAGTCCTTTATTTTTTATGACCCCGTAGCTCTTTTTCCCTTGTCACCGCATGTATTTATACTTTTATGAGAGGATATTGGGGAAACTTGTTGAAGATGACTCATTTGCACTACCTTTCTGGAATTGGGATAATCCTTGCGGCATGACTATACCCGAACCTTTTGTGAATCCCTCGTCTTCTCTGTATGACGCCTTGAGAAATCCAAATCATCAACCTCCCATCACAGTCGATCTTGATTACAATGTGAAAGATCGATCAATCTCCAGACTCAACAAATCGATCTTAATCTAAAGGTAACTCATCCCTTCTTCAAAATATAAATCATTAAATTTACTTGTACTTTGAACATCACTAAAAATTTGCAATGGTGCAAGAACTAGTTTAAAAAAAATTGTTGCTTTTAAGAACATAAACAAGCGCTGAGTTTGTAAGCTTATCAGTTCTTATCAATATGTTGATGTGCAATTTAAGCTTTTTGCTGGTGTCCCAGATCTGCGCGATTCAAGTATTGAGGTAAGTATTTTTAGTTAAAATAAAGATAATTCCTATGCACATTGAAGATAAAAAAATGAGCGTACTATCAACGCATTACATGGAAAAATTAGCTCAACATTTGGTAAGTAGAATAAATTGTTCTTTTTTAGTAGGTCATGTTGGCCGCTTGCATTTTCCCATGTGTTTGAATAATATTGTTGATTAGGTTCTTATGGGAAGGAAAAAATCAAGCTTTATTTTCAATCTTTTCTTTATGATGCGTATAATGATGCATCCTGTGAATGAAGTACTCGAGTGCTGGTTTTCCGATAAAAAGTATAGTTTATGGTTGAGGTGGGGTATGATTGTGATTGTGTGTTTGGTGGTGGCTTTTAGTGCCTGATTTTACAGACTTTTTATCATTTGTTAGAAGCAGTGTATGCATTTTGCTTGGGCTCATCATTCCTGCTTTGTTTCATTTGAAGGTGTTAGGTTCGGAGCTGAGTTGGCTTGTTGCGTCCTTTGATGTTGGTCTTGTTATCATTGGCCTTGTGCTTGCTATTTCTGGGACCTGAACTTCCTTGCAGTAGTTTTTTTCATCGGGGGCGCGAGGTTTTAGATATGCAGAGCAAAGGCCTCCTTTTTATATCTGGGAAGAGCCTGTCATAAGTCTGCTGTGACCAAAGATTTTACAAACTCGATGATGCAGATAGACAGCATGTATTTGTATGATTATGTTGATAATGTAATAATAATAATGTAACGTTTCATGCGTTGTAAGGGTATATATGTAAAAAAGTTGGAATTTTTGTTGTAATTGTTTGTGCTATTAAAACTTTGTTAAAATAAAATTTTTATTTGTTTATTTTATTTTGTGATATACACTATTACTAAAACGAATACATTTAATATGTAATATCTATAAGCTGTAATATTTTTTTTATAGATTTATGGATCTATTGCAACAGGCATATACTGTTGCAAAACGATCTGTTACAATAGCAAAAGCCTGTTGCAAAAAAGTATACTGCAACATCTTATTGCAACAAGCTGAAAATGTTACGGACTTTTTGCAACTTCGGCTATACCAATAGGTGCAGACCTGTTGCAGTAGGTCTACGGCAATAGATATTGCCTCTTTCGAAAAGTGTTTTTTGTTGTAGTGCAACAACGTTAAATCATAAATTAATAAAAGGCAAAATCAACATAATAGATCCAATACTGGGTAAACTGACGTGAATTCTTGATTTAAATGGCTCAGATTTTAGTATATTTAGTCTGATGAACAAGAATCTTTTGTGCACTTATAAATTGACTAACAGAGCCTAGTCTCCAACTAATATTCTCTAAGATGACACCAAGGCTCTGCCATTTTCTTTCTTCCCCAAATCTTTTAGAAATAAGAATATTAGTTTTAAGAATTCTGATTCAAGATTTGGGACAAAGAATACAGATCGACGATATAGGTGTTCAAGTTTCGCGTTTACGTGAGGTTAATTATGTGAATATGAATTGTTAGGATTTATTTCATTCTTTTAGTGTCAGATTTGCAAATCCATGGTTATTTCAATATTAGATTCAATTAGGAAGACCACGGGGTAGTATATTTGAATCGGACTCAAGAATTGGAAAGCAACCAGATGAGTGTATTTAAACTATACCTTTTAGTAATGGTATATGAAACACCCCACCTCCGTTAAGGTCACTCACAAAGGGAATGCCTTAACTTCGATAGAGCATTATAGGTAATAGATACAGATAATTCACAAGACAGACATATAAACAATGGAAAAACTAAATTTATTTCATAAGTACGGGATTCAGTTAAAACATTACAACAATTATCTCAAACCAACTTTCAAATTATTACAACAAAATCTCTGTCTTGAATTAAAACATATAGAAGCATCAAAACAACAGTAAGGCAGCATAAATCCCCAATAAGAGCATATCCAAGGCCATAGCCCAAAGAAAAAGATTCCAAGCAATACATCTACTCTCTTCAAGATGGAAATGATCCGATCTAAGCTAAAGTATTCCCTCCTTGTAGACCGGGGGGGAGGGAATGGAAGAAAAGAAGACAAAAGAAAATGGGTCAGACGTGAGTCTGGTAAGTCCAGTGACTATTTAGCATGAAAAAAAGAAAAGGGTTATGACATGAATCAACTGAATCTAGGACAACACCCTAGAAATAAGACAATAAGGCTGAATATGCGATCGCACCCATTTTACTTCTCTGCACCCCATTACAAGTGTTTCAACTAGCACCATGTGTTCAAGATAAATGATATCCTTTTTATTGATCGACTCCTACTCGTATACGTTTACCACTTGTGGCATTCGACCCCGCATGATTGTAGATACCTGTGCTGGTCGCACCATGGGGTGTATCAAGTCCTATGGTGGCAACCTGACACAATTCAAGGTGCACAGAGTATAACTACTGATGCCCAATGCCTTCTTTTTCCACTCCGGAGTATGTGTACGACCGCACTCCGTCGGAACCTACACTGACGCACCACCCGCCGTTGTTTTGACCTCTTATAATCAGCCCAGTAATCGTGCCCCACCCTACCTAGTTCAGGGTACCATGATACATCTATGTGGGTTGCTGCTGAAATGGGTCCCCGTTACTAGGGTTTTCTAATCAACATGTTAAAATGGTTAAGTGTTCTTAATTTAACCTAACCCCACCCATCAGTTTAGTTAACATGCTGTATTGGTTAAGTATTGCCTTAATTAACTTAACCCTACCATTCCTGTCTTAGCTTTAATTCATTCATTAAAGCACCAACCACTCACATTAGATATGTATTGTTGCGGTTGCTGGATGTACCGATCGGTTCCGGACAGTCTTACAACGCAACTCAATCTAACCTCGGGTTCTTTTGGGCTCGATGCACTAACCTCTCACATTACATATATATTGTTATGGTTGTTGGATGTTTCAGACAGTCTTACACCGTAACTCAATCTAACCTCAGGTTAGGCATATTTGTCTTTTTCTTAATTTACATATTTATCTTTCAAATTTATATGTAAATTATCCACAATTATTGCCATTCAAGTCATGCCCAATTTTTTCCCTCTAAATAATATTAATAATTTTTGGTATATATATATACCGTTTTTATGCCACTAATCATTCATTCATTTATGGACCAAATCATGCCAGTAATAACAATTTTTAAGGTTTTCCCAACGTTACCCCCATCATACTTTCGCAAAACTCACATAGAATGTTAGGGTCGTAACTTAGCCTAACTTATATACAAAAGGGTAAAGAAGGGAGCATGTACCATTCACACAACATAAAATAATAAGGATCTAACTAAACATGGTCATGTAAATGTGGCACAAAATAATGAACTTGCATTTTTGGATCCAACTAACATGAGTCTTTAAGCATATGAAATTACCCAAATCCAACTAGGCATGTAAATGTAAACTTTTTTTTAGGTCCAATAAACATAAACCTTAAGCATATAGAATTACACAAGTTCAACTAGGCATGTAAGTATGAACTTTTAATTTGGATCCAATAAACATGAATCTTAAACATATGGAATTACACAAGTTCAACTAGGCATGTAAATATGAACTTTTATCCTGGGTCCAATTTTTCATAGATCTAAATGTAGATCTAAACATAATACATGTCTTGGCCTAACAACTTGCATGTAACATAACATGAATAAGTCACCAATTTTACATGATTGGTTTATATCAACACAATAACCATAATAGCCTAACAACTTGCATGTAACATAACATGAATAAGTCACCAATTTTACATGATTCGTTTATATCAACATAATAACCATAATAGCCTAACAACTTGCATGTAACATAACATGAATAAGTCACCAAACTTTACACAATACATGATTGGTTTAACACCAACATAATAACCACAATAATATCATAAGCATATACGATAGAATCGTTACAAGAATAGGCATGAATCAGCATCATCATCATCTTACAACTAGGAATAACGCTAGTTTTCATTTTATTACAAATCATAACTTTTAATCGTTCACATCTAAATATTAACAGGACTTACAAAGAAAAGAAAGTCTTGTTTTCTGGGATCTGTTTTCTGAAATTGGGAAGCAATCCCTTGAAGAAGACTAACAATTCTCTAAGTTAGCTTTGATTCATAGTTTTAACTTGTTTTCTAATTGAAGAAGAAATGGTGGCTAGGCTAGAACGATCATGGGCAGCATGGTGGCTCCTTGGAATGAATTTGTTTAATTTAGGGTTTGAGGACTAGGGTTGCTTTTATAGAAGTTTAATCTTATGTGAGCCGTTAGATCGTTTTAGGAGCAATCACAACCGTCCAGACTAGATAGAGTTATCCAGAATTGCCACCTATGGCCTAATGACTCAGCAACATGTCAGAAAAGACTCAACAACTAGTCAGCATCGTCTCATTTAAGATCTACCCCGGGGGGTAGGTCGACCCCCTGGTCGACCTGTATAGGGGAGGTCGACCTCTTGGCCGACCCCCTGGTTGACCTGGCTTGGGGAAGGGAAAATCCCGCCCAGCCCGCTTCTCTGTTTTTCGTTTGAATTTTGAATTTTAACTCCAAACTATTTTTAATTTATTTAAATTGCTGAAACTTCTGAGGGCTATAGCATCCTCAAACGAAGTCCGATTTACGTAAACTTGGACTCTATTCCAAGCAGAATTTCGAGACGAACGCGATGGCGTAACCCGTTTCCCTTAATTCTCAATTTAAAATTTTAGTATTCTTTAATTCGTTCTTTTAATAGACACAGAAAATTTAGGGTGTTACATTCTCCCCTCATTAAAGGATTTCGTCCCCGAAATCTTCAAGTCAAGAAGAATGTATATCCTACCATCCAATCGTCCAACTACTCAACCATCAAACACAAGCGTCCATTGTCCTTAAAAGACTTCTAATGATTTCATGATCATATGCATAGTGTGTGTACATGACCTTATCTAATGCAAAATCAGGTGGTCTACTGATTCAGTTGACCTCCTTAATGCAAATTATGTCAGTGCCATGAGTCCATTTTGCATGCAATAATTCCTGATTATACTTTCTACATGAGTGCACAATCATTCATACAAATGCAATGTCCATATGATTACACATCAAGTTCCAATCCACATACAATTACATATATGCATATGCAATATGAAAGTGACTGAGCCGATCTAGTACCTAATGTGTGTGTATATGCATCCACGAGCAACCACTAGCAACCACTTGCAACCAATCGCAACCATCCATCATAACATGTTTCAAATACATGCTTACATCCATTAGTTTCTATTTAAGGATAAAGAATAGGGCCGAGGAGATATACCTAAAAGATAGATATAAGCATGAATAAACTTATGGAAAAAGAGATCAAGGAGGTTCCCTCAAAAAGAAAAGGTTAGGCTATGCGTATTTTCCTCTCAATTTCCCAAGTCGCGTCTTCCTCAGCGTCACTCCATTGAACTTTAACAAGCTTAAATTCTCAGTTGCGTAGCTTTTTGACTTCCATACCCAAGATAAGAGTTGGAACTCTTCTCACAGTCGCTTTTGTTCCACTTCTACTTCCCATAGTATACTTGGCTCCACAACTTCCGCAGACTCATGTAAGCACTTTCGTAGTTGAGAAACATGAAAAACATTATGAAATCCAGCCAGTTTTTCAGGTATCTCTACTCTGTAAGCCATCGTCTCAATCCTTTCAATGATAGGAAATGGTCCTACAAATCTTGGCGCTAGCTTTCCTATGGATCCAAAGCGAATGACATTCCTCAAAGGAGATACTCTAAGGAACACCTTATCTCCAACCTCAAACTCAAGGTCGGTCTTTCTTTTGTCTGCATAGGACTTCTTTCTATCTTGTGCAGCTTTCATCCATCTTCTTATCAAGTCCACCTTTTCTGAGGTTTCTCTACTCATGTCTGGCCCAAGTACAAGCTTGTCTGTAGACTCCCACCAACAAGTTGGTGATCGGTATGGTCTTCCATATAAAGCTTCGAAGGGTGCTATGCCTATGGTGGCTTGGTAGCTATTGTTGTAAGCTAATTCCACCAAAGGAAGATGATCTTCGCATGTTCCTCCAAAGTCTAGAATGCATGATCTCAAGAGGTCTTATAATACTCTGCTCACCCTTTCCGTCTGACCATCGGTTTGGGGGTGATAGGCCGTGCTTAAGCATAATTTTGTGCCTACATATTCTTGCAAACTCTTCCAAAACTCGCTGGTAAAGATAGGATCTCGATCACTCACTATGTTGGAGGTTATCACATGGAGTCGAACTATCTCTTTAAGATAAATAGATGCTAGGGATAAGGCAGTCCTTCTACTCTTAACAGGTATAAAGTGAGCGCTTTTAGTGAGCCTGTCCACTATTACCCAATTGCTGGTATTTCCCCTTCTTGACCTAGGCAACCTGTCCACAAAGTCCATTGAAATGTTATCCCATTTCCACTGTGGGACCTCTAAAGGATGGAGCAGACCACCAGGCTTCTTCTGCTCCTCTTGGACTTGCTAGCATATTAAGCACTTAGCGATGAACTCAGCTACATCCCTCTTCATTCCATTCCAAAAGAAAACCCTTTTTATGTCTTTATACATCTTGTCTCCGCCTGGGTGTATGGTCAGCTTAGAGTGGTGTGCTTCTTCGAGAACCGTCTTCACCAAATCCCTTGCTTGTGGGACGCATAGTCTTCCATCCCGTCTCAACCAACCCTTATCATCGATGGAGTATCTAATTAGGTGACTAGAAGTCTCACCCCTAATTAGCTTATCCATCCTATCAACTAGCTGAGGATCTTCACGTTGCACGGTTCCTATTGAGTCCAAAAGAGTAGGCCGCACCTCTAGCGATGCTAACAGACCAGGTACAATTTCAGAGGAGGGCCTAAAGTTAAAGTTTGCTACGTACTCCAAGCTTTGCCTTTCTACAAAGAGAGGACTTATGGTCAGCTTCTTTCTACTCAAGGCGTTTGCTATTATATTGCCCTTGCCATGGGTATAGGAAATCTCAAAATCATATGAGGCCAGAAATTAAATCCACATTTGTTGTCTTAAGTTAAGATCTTTCTGTGAGAAAATGTACTTTAATGATTTATGGTCAATAAACAATTCAAACCTTTCTCCTAGTAGATAATGACGCCATGACTTAAGAACGAAAACAATGGAAGCTAACTCCAAATCATGAGTTGGGTATTTCTTCTCATGTACCTTTAATTGCCTTCCCCCATAACAAACTACCTTGCCTTCTTGCATCAAGACAACGCCCAACCCTGTACCGCATGTGTCTGTGTATACGGTAAACATTTTTCTCCTATCAGGCAGTGTCATAACTAGGGCAGTTGTTAGAGCCCTTTTCAAACGTTGGAAAGCAATATCACAATCCAAATCCCAAGCGAAAGTTAGGTTCTTCTTTATCAATCTTATGATTGGGGCTGAGATTTTTGCAAAGTCTTTAATGAACTTTCGGTAATAACCCGCTAGCTCGAGAAAGCTTCGGACTTCGGTTGCATTTCGTGGAACCTTCCAATCTTGCACTGCAACTACTTTTGCGGGGTCCACGGCTATCCCCACTTTGGACACCACATGCCCAAGAAACCTCACTTCTTCTCTCCAGAAATGGCATTTGGAGGATTTGGCTTTTAGCTGGTGTGCACGAGGAGTATCCATGACTTCCCTTAAATGCAAAGCATGCTCTTCTTCATTCTTCGAGAAAATCAAAATGTCGTCTGCGAAGACTACCACAAACTTATTAAGGAACTCCCTAAACACCCTGCTCATCAAGTCAACGAAATAAGTGGATGCATTTGTCAAGCCGAAAGGCATGACAAGTCATTCGAAGAAACCATCCGGGGTTCTGAACGCGGCCTTATCAATGCTGTCTTCAGCCACTCTTAGCTGATGAAACCCAGTAGCCAGATCTAGTTGGGAGAAAACCGACGCACCTACAAGCTGGTCAAACAAGTCGTCTATTCTTGGAAGTGGGTGCCTATTCTTCTTGGTCAGCTTGTTTAGCTCCCTATAATCAAGGCATAGGCGAAGTGAACCATCTCCTTTGGTTGCGAATACTACTGGAGCACCCTATTCAGTAATACTCTGCCTTATAGACCCTTTTTCGAGCAGCTCCTTGACTTGCTTGCTAAGCTCTTTTCTCTCCCTTGGAGCCATGTGTCTAACGAGTAGAGCTACAGGTTTTGCATTATCAACAAGGTATATGCAGAAGTCTATCTCCCACTTCGGAGGTAAGCCCTTCACCTCTTCGAATACATATGAGTATTCATGGACTAATCTAACAGACTGCAAGTTTTCAACAGATGCATTAAGAGACTCTAGGTGGCTAAGCATAACAGAGTGTATGGGATTACAAGAGATTTCGAGAGTGTTACCAAGGCGAGTCATAAGTCTAACCACTCTCTTTTCACAATCGAGGATGGCACCATTACTGTATAACCAATCCATAGCCCGTGAAATCCAAAACATAAGCATTACATCTAAACCCGATGCTAAGTACAGAAATTTCCAAATCCAAACAAATCATAGACAAATAGGCCGAGCCCCCAATTGGATTTGAAACAACCAAGCGATCCTCTACTATACTGGTGTCTAGGTGCAGAGATTCAACTAAAGAAGTGGATATAAAAGAGTGTGATGCGCCAGAATCAAAGAGTGTATGAACAGGATGATCAAAAAGATAAACAAACTCTCAACATAAATATTTCTACCTCGTTCTTGCGGAGGTGCCATGAGAGCGTGAACCTTCCTTCCAGAAGTAGATCCAGTCCTCTGCCCTTGCTTTCTTGGGCAGTCCTTAGCCATGTGTCCTGTCTCGCCGCAGTGAAAACAACCACCCATCTTCCTCCTTTTCTTCCTGCATTCCTTAATCAGATGTCCAGGAATGCCACAAAAATTACACTTCCTCTTGTCACGGGTTTTGTTGTTCTTCCCGCCCTTCTTTGAGTCTGTCTTTTTATTCTGGGATCCCTCCACTTTCTTATTTTGAGGTACTTCCACCTTTGCCTCTTTCTTGCCATCCTTGTCTTCCTCCTGTAGCAGTGCCATGTCCACCAGTTTCTCATAAGTTGCACCCATAGGTATATGGGACATAGATAGGCTGTGCAGTGGCTCATTCAACCCTTTAACAAAACGGAGAGCCTTCGTATGGGGAGTGTTCACTAACTCCAGTCCAAATCTAGCCAGTTGGTTGAATTGGTTGACGTATTCCTTGACCGACATACTTCCCTGTTTGAGAGCTAAGAATTTTTCCATCTGTAGGCTACGTTCAGCTTGTGAGAGGAATTTCATTTCAAACCTCATTCTGAAATCCTCCCAAGTTTCAACTGGTCTCTCAGCATTAGTAACCTCCCACTAATAAGAGGCCTCATCTTTTAGCAACCACACGGCCAACTGTATCTTCTACCTTTTGTCCACTTCGAAGATAACAAACAAGCCCTCGGTTTCTTTGAGCCAGTTCCTTGCTTCTACAAATGACTCGGTTCCATTAAAGTTCTTTCCACCCATGGCTCAAAAACCCCTACATATCTTGGAGAAAGTATTTGCACGAGGAGGAGGAGGAGGGACAACTGTAACTAGGGGAGAAGTAACGTCTGCTGGGCCTGCATCATTTGCCCTAGCCTTTAGGTACCTTCTGAACCAGCCAAGTACCGGTACACCCTTTGAAAGGTTAAGATCCCCAAACATGCAAAAACGAAAAAGAAAAGATTAAAAATAAAGGATAGGAAGATAGTGCATATGGCTTTGGGGAAATTATGCCTTTTTAAAAACAATATTTTTTCTTGAATACGCTTCTTTAAACTTCTTTTTGAAAATTAGTTTCCAAAAATTTTATCTGATCTGGCAACCATCAGTTCTGATACCAAGTGAAACACCCCACCTCTGTTAAGGTCACTCACAAAGGGAATGCCTTTACTTCGGTAGAGCATTATTGGTAATATATACAGATAATTCACAAGACAGACATATAAATAGCGGAAAAACTAAATTTATTTCATAAGTACGAGATTCAATTAAAACACTACAACAACTGTCTCAAGCCAACTTTCAAATTATTACAACAAAATCTCTATCTTGAATTAAAACATAAAGAAGCATTAAAACAATAGTAAGGCAACATAAATCCCCAATAAGAGAGTATCCAAAGCCATAGCCAAAGGAATAAGATTCCAAGCAATACATCTACTCTCTTCAAGCTAGAAATGATCCGATCTAAGATAAAGTATTCCCTCCTTGCGGACCTTGGGGGGAAACGGAAGAAAAGAAGACGAAAGAAAATGGATCAGACATGAGTCTGGCAAGTCTAGGGACTATTTAGCATGAAAACAAGAAAAGGGTTATGACATGAATAAACTGAATCTAGGACAACACCCTTGAAATAAGATAATAAGGATGAATATGTTATCACACCCATTTTACTTCTCTGCATCCCCTTACAAGTGTTTCAACTAGCACCATGTGTTCAAGATAAATGATCCCCTCTTTATTGATCGGATCCTACTCGTATACGTTTACCACTTGTGTCATTCGGCCCCGCAAGATTGTAGATACCTGTGCTGGTCCCACCATGGGGTGTATCAAGTCCTATGGTGGCAACCCGACACAATTCAAGGTGCATAGAGTATAACTACTGGTGCCCAGTGCCTGCTTTTTCCACTCCGGAGTACGTGCACGACCGCACTCCGTCGGAACCTACACTGACGCACCACTAGCTGTTGTTTTGACCGCATATAATCAGCCCAGTAATCATGCCCCACCCTACCTAGTTCAGGGTACCATGATACATCTATGTGGGTTACTGCTGAAACAGACCCCATTACTAGGGTTTCCTAATCAACATGTTAAAATGGTTAAGTGTTCTCAATTTAACCTAACCCCACCCATCAGTTTAGTTAACATGTTGTATTGGTTAAGTATTGCCTTAATTAACTTAACCCTACCATTCCTGTCTTAGCTTTAATTCATTCATTAAAGCACCAACCACTCACATTAGATATGTATTGTTGTGGTTGCTGGATGTGTCGGTCAGTTCCCGGCAGTCTTACACCGCAACTCAATCTAACCACGGGTTCTTTTGGGCTCGATTCACTAACCTCTCACATTACATATATATTGTTACGGTTGCTGGATGTGCTGGGCGGTTCCGGGCAGTCTTACACCGTAACTCAATCTAATCTCGGGTTAGGCATATTTGTCTTTTTCTTAATTTACATATTTATATGTAAATTATCCACAATTATTGCCATTCAAGTCATGCCCAAATTTTTCCCCTTTAAATCATATTCATAATTTTTGGTATATAAATTATACCATTTTTATGCCACTAATCATTCATTTATTTATGGACCAAATTATGCCAGTAATAATAATTTTTAAGGTTTTCCTAACGTTACCCCCGTCATACGTTCGCAAAATTCACATAGAATGTTAGGCTCGTAACTTAGCCTAACTTATATACAAAAGGGGAAAGAAGGGAGCATGTACCATTCACACAACATAAAATAATAAGGATCTAACTAAACATGTGTCATGTAAATGTGGCATAAAATAATGAACTTGCATTTTTGGATCCAACTAACATGAGTCTTTAAGCATATGAAATTACCCAAATCCAACTAGGCATGTAAATGTAAACTTTTTTTGGGTCCAATAAACATAAACCTTAAGCATATAGAATTACACAAGTTCAATTAGGCATGTAAATATGAACTTTTAATTTGGACCCAATAAACATGAATCTTAAACTTATGGAATTACACAAGTTCAACTAGGCATGTAATTATGAACTTTTATCTTGGGTCCAATTTTTCATAGTTCTAAATGTAGATCTAAACATAATACATGTCTTGGCCAAACAATTTGCATGTAACATAACATGAATAAGTCACCAATTTTACATGATTGGTTTATATCAACACAATAACCATAATAGCCTAACAACTTGCATGTAACATAACAATAATAAGTCACCAATTTTACATGATTGGTATATATCAACATAATAACCACAATAGCCTAACAACTTGTATATAACATAACATGAATAAGTCACCAAACTTTACATAATACATGATTGGTTTAATACCAACATAATAACCACAACAATCTCATAAGCATATACGATAAAATCGTTACAAGGATAGGCATGAATCAGCATCAACATTATCTTACAACTAGGAATAACGCTAGTTTTCATTTTATTACAAATCATAACTTTTAATCGTTCACATCTAAATAATAACAGGACTTACAAAGAAAAGAAAGTCTTGTTTTCTAGGATCTGTTTTCTAAAATTGGAAAGCAATCCCTTGAAGAAGACTATCAATTCTCTAAGTTAGCTTTGATTCGTAGCTTTAACTTGTTTTCTAATTGAAGAAGAAATGGTGGCTAGGCTAGAACGATCATGGGCAGCATGGTGGCTCAATGGAATGAATTTGTGTGATTTAGGGTTTGAGGACTAGGGTTGCTTTTATAGAAGTTTAATCTTATGTGAGCCGTTAGATCGTTCTAGGAGCAATCACAACCGTCCAGTCTAGATAGAGTTATCCAGAATTTCCACCTATGCCCTAGTGACTCAGCAACAGGTCAGAAAAAACTCAGCAACTAGCCAGCATTGTCTCATTTCAGATCTTCCCAGGGGGTAGGTCGACCCCTAAGTCGACACCTATACCGGTCGACCCCCTGGTCGACCTGTATAGGGGAGGTCAACCCCCTGGTCGACTTGGCTTGGGCCGGGAAAAATCCCGCCCAGCCCGCTTCTCTATTTTTCATTTGAATTTTGAATTTTAACTTCGAACTATTTTCAATTTATTTAAATTACTGAAACTTCTGAGGGCCATAGCTTCCTCAAACGAAGTCCGATTTACGCAAACTTGGACTCTATTCCAAGCAGAATTTCGAGATGAACGCAATGGCGTAACCCGTTTCCCATAATTCTCACTTAAAAAATTTAGTATTCTTTAATTCGTTCTTTTAATAGACACAGAAAATTCAGGGTGTTACAGTATATTTACCGTTTACACTCCCCGTAGTTCGTAACGTGATAAATAATTGAAATTTGTGGTCATTGTGATATAATCCATTCCCTAAGTACTTTAAGAATATTGCGGTTGTACGAATCTATTTCATTAACTTTCGGTTTGGGTTGGGAATTGCTGTAATACTAAAATTGTGGATTTGATAGTAATTATGCATATATTCTTAAGATTGTTATTCAATGGTAAGTTGGAACTGTTGGAGGGAAAAATTATAGTGAATTGTTGAAATAATAGAAAAAGAACAGGTATGCCTAATTTTATATGGAAATTTGCAGTAATTGAAAATGGTATATGAAAAAACAGGAAATAATATCTAACTCAGAAAAAAAGGGAATTAGTAGTGGGCTGAGTTAGTTGGGATTGGAAAAAAGGATACATTTCCATAGTTACCATCATGGTAAAATTACTAATAATGTATTTGCAAGAAAATAAAGGAAAAAGGGATAGTGTGAAATAGAGGTTCTTTTACCATATTGCACAGTAATCAAATAAAATATATATGTATGTCCACAATGAAAATAAAAGAAATAACTTGCAACTACAGGTCTTAATTGATGCACATTATAGAAATAGACCTTTATAACTTTCCGCTAACCAATCTAATGAAGCGTGTGAAATATGTTCCTGAAATAATAAGAAAGTACAAGACGTAAATGAAGAAAGGTTACAACAATAAAGATTGGTTCATACTAAGGAACCTAGGGAAAATGTGACGATTAGGGAATATAACCTTTATAGTCAACTATATGAATGAGAATGAAATATAATAGGTAGGCTTGTCCTAGGGGAAAGTGTAATTATAATGTAAGTTATAATAATTTATGAGCATAGAACTTATTAATAAACCTTAGTTAGGGAACAAATTAATAAGCGAACCAACAACAACAGTTGTGGTAACATGTAAGATAAAGTTATAGTTAAATTAGAAAGAATAAAGTAGGCTTATTATTAGTAGACTTATAAATGGGAAGTATTAAGTCTAATAAATGTAATAAATAACAAATGGAAGTCCGCTCTAGCGGTATAGGGCTGATTAAAGAAAGTAAGCATCCAATTGTGAGCTAATGAACCAAGTAACTTGAATAAAAAAGTGAATATGTGGATAATCAAGTTAATTAGCAATGTGATGACATAAAGCAAGCGCTTGATTTAAAGATTAGACATAGGATCTAATGACGCAATGATGTGATGCACTGGGATCAGTTTGTACATATGGAGTTGAAGAACCCAACAGGTTTGATCACCGTGGTGTATGGAGACATGAGAGGAGCACGTCCAAACTGATTATTCTACGGGATTCGAGGGAAGCATGGGGCTACTACGGGACGGTAGGTACTTTGAGATGACACTTTGAGGAATAACCAGATGAAGTTGTCGCTCGAAGGCAGATCTTTTGCACCATCTAGGGTATACCTTGACTACAACTATGGTGTGGCAGTCATAAGGCTGTGGCAGATGGTGTTGGGTGGTTTGGCGATTTTTCTCGCTATAGGAGGAGGTTGGTCAGGAACAAATTAAGTATAATAATCGTCAGATACTTGTCATCGACAGTCAGTAGGATGCGAAAAGACTAAGACCTAGCTAAACCAACGGACCAATGATCTTTCACCATCAGGACGTTGGTTGAGAGACACGCTAAATTGGATGCAAGGTTAGTTATTAGGGGCACATCATTAACTCTTGATGTAGTCTTTCATTAGTTGAGGGAGGGGCCAGGGTGGGGCCATAGCCACCGCGAAAAGAGATAGACCATATGTGAATATCTATATTGTAAGCCTAACAAAGCCATCCTTTACAGATATTGAAAGCTCCCAAACGAGTTTCGTGCATTGGATGTAGCTCTATTACGGGTGGTGTATTGTAGACGTTAGAGCATTACTCCATGTTTAGACATGATTTGACTGAAGAGTTTGGGATAGAGGATCCGTATGCTTATGTGGCATATCGATGGTGGTTCTGTGCAATTATGTAGCGTAACGATATAGATTTCTATATGCAGTTTGGCGTAGAATGGAGGTTGTGCTAACTTTCGTGGTGTAATGGTGGAGACCGTACGATGAGGGTACTATGGGGAGTACCTTGAGATGTTGGGTATAACTACATATATTATATTAAGTTTAATCTACTGGGGAGTAGATGGGTACGGCGTGAGTGCAGAGCCTAGAATGCTTTTAAATGAATAACCTAATAATTAAGAAATTGTAACTAATCGATATATGTAGGGTTATTTCAGGATGTATAATTTGGCCTCTCACCAGAATTTGTGTTTTAACCCCCTTCTTATAATATACTTGCAGGTTAGATTTATGGCTATGACACCCTACGTCCGTTAATGTCACTCTTTAACAGAATGCATTAAGTTTTGTGAAGCGTTATAAGTAAACAAAAACAAAAACATTACAAGACAGATATAAAATAACAGCGGAATTAAAAACTTTAGTTTCCAAATAGAAAACATCATGTCCAAAATCTAGTTACAACATAAGTCTAAAGTACAGAAAACCCAATACATCAAATTAAAATATCTGCCTTGTACTAAAATCATCATAGTACAACAATATAAAAGCATAGTCCCCAAAAAGAGCCATATCAGAATAGACAAGTAATCAAAGCGGCATATCTATGAAGCTCTTAGCAGAACGAAAGAGAGAATCCTAATCAAGCCCGAGTATTCCCACCTTGAGAACCTGGAAAGGGGCAGGAAGAGAGAGAAAAGAAAAGAAAACGGGTCAGACACAAAGACTCGACTTTTAGCACATAAATAAGTAAAAGCATCATGACATGCATATAAACTGGATGAGAGAGATAACAGTATCATAAGAGAGGTATAACAGACTGAGCATGATAAACAGAATAAACAAAACATAATATATTTTGCTTCTCAAGTACTTTTCTCTGCACCAATACTAGTATAACAGAAACAGAATGATCCCAGCAAAAACAGATGGCAGACTTAAGTGTACTTCTTGTGACGGGTTTTACCCCCAATGATAATAACAGGCAGCCCAACAGAAGTGAAAGGTGTTACCCCAATGATAATAACGGGCTCCTAGACAAGCAGGACTAGGAGTACTCTAATTACTACCCCAATCCATCGGCTCCTTATCATGTAGATACCCTGTGCTGGCTTCACAATAGGATGTAATAATTCCTAAAGTGGTAACCCCTTTTCTCGATAGGCATAGCCATATCTACTAGTGTTATAACATCTTATTTTCCCAGGCAGCCGGATCAATGCACGCACATGGCTCCATTGGAACACGCCATCAAACACCTCCACCCAGATTGACCTCTTATAATCAACTCATTAAGCTTGCCCTGACCCCTACCTAGTTCGGGGTCCCTCTTTGGATACCAAGATCGGTTACTGACTGATATGGTCCCACACAACAGATGATACAAGCCACCCCCTAGGCTTGCATCCCCACTACTAGGATTTTGACAGGTTATACCTAACAGATTAACAAGCCCGCATAACCCCAACATATAAAGCAGGTTAAATTTATTGGGTTTATATAACCCCCCACAGACTTAACAGACTTACTTAACCCCTCATCAATTCAAACAAGTTTACTTAACCCTTACACAATTTGACAAGTTCATATAACCCCCACAGATTTAATCAGGTTAAGTATTATAGGATAGCAGGTTATTATCATTTTTCCATTTACGTATGTTAATGCACTAGACCTCTCACATTAAGTCGGCCACTTGTGGATGCTGGATATATCGAGCGGTTCCGGGCAAACTTCTACCACAAGTCAGACTTAACCTGTAACACCCCGTATTTTCTGTGAATGTATAAGTAAAAAATCAGAGAATAATTAATTTTTAAAATAAGAATCAAGGGAAACGGGTTGCGCCAATGCGTTCATCTCGAAATTCTGCTTGAAAACAAGTCTGAGTTTTCGAAAAAGGAGTCCGTATGACCAAGTTATGACCCTCCGAAGTTTCAGGAATTTAAATAAAATAAAACAGCTCGAAAATAAAGCCAGAAATTCGAAATTCAAACCCAGAGAAGGCTGGCAGGAAAATTCATGCCCATATACCCAGGTCGACTAGGGAGTCGACCCCCCCAACCAGGTCGACTGGGGAGTCGACTGGGGTGTCAACCTCCCCATGACCAGCTCGATTGGGGAGTCGACCTGGGGGTCGACCTGCTCCCGAAACCCAGTTTTTGAACCTGGTTCACTCAGATGTATCCGGTCTTGTTTCTGTCTAGATTCGTCCGCCTAATCCTATATAAACAGCCCCCTAGCCTCATTTTCTCCACACAATTTCATTATGTCTATATTCTGCCTCTGTTCTAATTAAAAATAAAAATGGCGTCGATACCCTGCTGGAATCAAAACTTGCACTGATGCATCTTCTTCCAACCTGAATAGAATTAAAAGCTAAATCAAATCTCAAATCCAAGTTTAGAGCTACGACAACAATTAAAGAGGAATAATTCAGCATTTCTGCATCAACAACAGTTTATTATCCTTTCTTAAAACCACGAAAGGCAAGTACAGTTATTTTCCGCTATAAACTATAACTATAATTGTGACATGATTGTAAATCTGAATTTGAGGTTGTGTACGTTTTGTTCTGAGATATTTTATTCTATATCTTTTTCTTCTTTCTGTTCTATAGCCAGGCTACCATGAGCCTGCGCCTCATCTCATAAGAGATTAACGCACGAACGCTAAATTTTGGGACAAATAATAATGCATAATTGGACATGAAACTGTTGCCTATGAGACAATTGCTTATGACTATGATTCAATTGACTATGAGACTATTTCCTATGACTATGATTCATGACTATGAGACTATTGCCTATGACATTGAATAAGAAACTATTGTGATTAGTCGCCCATGACTATTGTGGTTAGTTGCCTATAACTATGGTAGTTAGTTTCTTATGCCTATTCCCTTAACGATGTTAGATCTCATATTTAGTATGTAACTTTGCTAGTTTATTCCCATTCACTGTTATGTACATCGAGCCTATAGGGCCATTTCATGGGTATTTAGAAAACTTGTGGAAACATGTTATGCGGGCATTGGGCGTAGCTTAATTAAGTAAATCTGGCATAGCAAATATGTTGGCATAATCTGAGTTGGCTATAATAAAGAATGATTTACATGTGTATTAGTCTTGGACATAAAGGGTGAACTAGAATATTAAATCTAGTTTTGACATGAACTGTAAATGGGAATATTAAGGCTAAAATTTGGGGCATATATTGTATTATGAATTATGACCTTGATTTAGGCATGTAAGTTTAGGCTAAATTTATGATTATGCAAGATAGGTAAATAGAGTTTTAGATATATATAATCTGCTAAATCTGTTATCTGCTAAATCTGTTAAATTGCCTAATCCGTTATCTGCTAAAACTGTTGAATTGCCTAAACTACTAAATCTGTTATCTGCTAAATCTGTTGAATCACTTAAACTGCTAGATCTGCTACCTGTTGAATTGTATGATCTGTTGAAACTAGATAATGGTAATCTGAGTATGGAAATCCATAGGCTCGACCTAAGATTTGGTAGAACATGGAAATTTGATTAATCTGTTATATCCTATAAAGAAGTTTAATCTGTTAAATAAACAGAATTAGTCTGATATCTGAAAAATCTGTATTGGAATGAATTGGCTATGACACGAGGTTAGACTCTGTTTGCGGTAGAAGCCTGCCCGGAACCAACCGGCTTAACCAGCGACCACAAACTGTCAGTCTAATGTAAGAAATCGTAGGCATAACTAAAATATGCTTAGACACAAGGTTAGGTCTGGCTTGTGGCAGAAGTCCGCCCGGAACCGCCCGACATATCCAGCGGCCACAAGCTACCGATCTAATGTGAGAGGTCTGTGCATTAATATTTAATTAATGCAAATCTGGGATAAAAATGATGTCTAAAACGTGTTGGGTGGATAGGGTTAAACCAATTGGACAAATGAATTTAAAAAACCCGTTTCGTGAATCTGTAGGCTCAATTACAAAGTTAGACAAATCTGTAAATCTGTTAAATCCGTATATCTGATCCGTTAGTCTGAAAACTTGTCTGATCTGTGAACTAGTTGATCTGAACTCTGTATGTCTAAACTTGTAAACAAGTTAATCTGAAATCTGTTAGTCTGGGGGACACAAGGTTAGGAGGGAAATTACTTGTGTCATCTGTTGTTTGGGACCCATATTAGTCAGTTACCCTTTCTGGTATCAAAACTTTGACCCAACAGTAGGTAGGGTCCAGGCATGCTTACTGAACTAATTATAAGCGGTTCATTCTGATAATGGCGAGGGGTGTTGATGGTGCGTTCCAACCGGGTCATGTGCGTGCATGGATCTCGGTTTGCCTCTGAGGATGTAAGACGCCGTGACATCTGTAAATAGGTCTGTGCCAATTGGTTGTCACTTTAGGGAGTGATACACCCTACTGTGGAGCCGACACAGGGTATTTATGTATTAGGGAGCCGATCGCTTGGGGTAGGGTTTTAGGGTACACTTGGTTCTATCTGTTTCTGTTGGTACCGTCTGTTTCTATTGGGTGGCAACACCTGTCTGTTTCTGCGTGGTACCGTCTGTTCGGGTGGTAAAGGCCCATTTACTAGTGTACACCTAATTCTACATTCTGTTTCCGTAGGGATTAATCTGTTTATGTTTCTGTACTTTCTGTTCGGGTGGTAAAGGCCCATTATTAGCATTCTGTTTCTGTTTGTTTCTGTTTGGGTGGTAAAGTCCCATTACTAGCATTCTCTTCTGTGGAAATTATTCTGCTCCCGTTTCTGGTTCAATTTAGACATTGGGGTGACACCTAATCCTGTTATACTAGTATTATTACATAGAAATGAAAAGTAATATTATTCTGTTTCTTCTGTTTAACCTAAGTACATCTGCTGCTCCTTTTACTGTTATCTCTTACCCAGCTTATTTTCATTTCATGATTATTATTATATGTTCATATGCCGAAAGTCACTGGACTTGCCAGACTTTATGTCTGACCTTGCTTGTTTTCACCCCTTTTTCTTCCGTTTCCCCCCACCCAGGTTTTCCAAGGAGGGAACACTTTAGCTTGATCCGGATTTCTTCTGCTTGAAGTACTTAGAGTGCTTAAAGTATGGCTTGACTCCTTATGGCCGCTTCTGTGGGGATTATGATTTTAAAGTTTTGTACTCTGATGATTTTCTGAACAAGACTGATATTTATGTACTTGAGTTTTTGGGAAAGATGTAACCAAACTAATTTCTGTTTTCCGCTGTAATAAAGTTATAATTTCTCAAGTGTCGTTTATCTATCTTGTAAATTTCTGTTCTGTCTACTAAAACGCTCCACCAAAGTTAAGGCATTCCCTTTGTGAGTGACCTAAATGGAGGTGGGGTGTTACACTTGGTATCAGAGCTGAAGGTTACCAGATTGGGTAAAGTTTTTGAAAACTATTTTCAAAAAGGTTTTGAAAGGAAATATTTTCAAAAATAAAGCTGATTTTGTAAAACATAATCCCCGAAAGCCATATATCTATCTTTTCAGTTCCCCGTTTTGAATCCTTTTTCTTTCGTTTCAGCATGTCTGAGAATCTTAACCTTCCAGAGGGTGTGCCAATACCTGGCTGGTTCAGGAGGTACGTAGAGGCTAGGCCCAATGGTGCAGGCCCAGCAGATATTCCTCCCCTAGTGGCAGCGATACCACCCCCTCCTCCTCCACGTGGAAATGCTTTCGCAAAGACGTGTAGAGACTTCAAGGCTATGGGTGGAAAAGATTTCTGTGGAACTGAATCCTTCGTGGCAGCAAGGAACTGGCTGAAGGAGACCGAAGATTTGTTCGTCATTTTCGAGGTAGACGATAGGCATAAGGTACAATTGGCGGTATGGTTACTCAAGGACGAAGCTTCCTATTGGTGGGAAGTCACTAACGCCGAGAGGCCAGTTGAAACATGGATGGATTTCAGAACAAGGTTTGAGACGAAGTTCCTCTCGCAAGCTGAACGAAGTCTACAACTGGAAAAGTTCTTATCTCTTAAGCAAGGAAGTATGACGGTCAAGGAATACGTCAACCAGTTCAACCAACTGGCTAGGTTCGGACTGGATTTAGTCAACACTCAGCATAAAAAGGCTCTCCGCTTTGTTAAAGGAATGAACAAGCCACTGCACAGCCTAGCCATGACCCATATACCCATGGGAGCGACTTACGAGAGATTGGTGGATATGGCACTACTGCATGAGGAAGACAACGTCAAGAAAGAGGCAAAGAAGGAAGAACCACAGAACAAGAAAGCATGGCCCAAAAAGGAAACACACAAGAAGGGTGAAAAGTCTGAAGATAAGAAGGAGAAAAAGTGCTTTACTTGTGGAAGCTCGACTCATCTGAACAAGGATTGCAGAAAAAGAAAGGGCACTTGCTTCAACTCTGGTGATATGGGACACTTCATTAGGGACTGTCCGAAGAAACGAGGGCAGGGGCAGAGGGCAGGACCAACTTCTGGAAGGCAGGCGAACACTCTCGAGGCTAGCGGATAGGATAGAAATAGGAAAACTTTCTGTAGGAGGTTTAATTTCATTATCTGATTTTTGGGTTAAAACTCTTTTCTGATTCTGGCATTTCGATTCTGTAATCAATACTCTGCACTTGAATACTAGTATTATTTCTGATTCCGTTGTAGACTCATACCCATAAGGTATATGACTCATCTAAGCGTGGTAAGTTGGGTATCTATGTTGAGCATTAAGTTGACTATGACGCATACATTCTGGGTTTTTATCATGCTTAGTTTCCTAAGAATCATTTAGTAATCTGCTCTGTACCGGTAATCTAACTGAATATTTCTGATAAGGTTGAGATTTCCAGTTTTGACATTGTCTAAAGAGGGTAATCCTCTGGGTGTCAATTTGATGTTGATTTCGGTCTTCGGGGTTGATACTTAGGGGAATTTTCTCTCAACCAAGGTCTAATGGAAACCAAGTTTTTTTTTATCTGCACTCGCTCCCATCACTCGACTGTATCCTATCAATCAAGTCTTCGACCTATAGATAGGAATCCTATGGATGTAAACATGTGTTTGAGACATGTTATGTTTGATGGTTGCAAGTCAAGTGGTTGCTAGTGGTTGCCCATGGATGCATATACACACACTAGGCACTAGATCATCTCAAAAACACTCTCATACTACATATGGATATGTGAGCATTTTCAATTTCTGTGGATGCAAAATGATTGACTCATCACATGGATGTTGCATATGAATGAATGGTTGTCACTCATATAAGAATAATATGTATCAAATAGGAAAATTGCATACATGTTGACTCATGACACTGACATAATTCGCATTAAGGAGGTCAACTGAATCAGTGGACTGCCTGATCTTTGCATTAGATAAGGAACATATACACACACTTTTGCATATGTTCATACAACATTAGAAGTTTTCAAAGGACAATGGATGCTTGTGGATGATGGTTGAGTAGATGGATGACTGGATGGTAGGACACATTCTCCTTAACTTGAAGATTTCGGGGACGAAATCCTTTAAGGAGGGGAGAATGTAACACCACGTATTTTCTATGAACGTATAAGTAACAAATCAGAGAATAATTAATTTTTAAAATAAGAATCAATGGAAATGGGTTGCGCCATTGCGTTCGTCTCGAAATTCTGCTTGAAAACAAGTCCGAGTTTTCGAAAAACGGAGTCCGTATGACCAAGTTATGACCCTCCGAAGTTTCACGAATTTAAATAAAATAAAATAGCTCGAAATTAAAGCCAGAAATTCGAAATTCAAAACCAGAGAAGGCTGGCGGGAAAATTCCCGCACATATACCCAGGTCGACCCCCCCAACCAGGTCGACTGGGGAGTCGACTGGGGTGTCGACCTCCCCATGACCAGGTCGACTGGGGAGTCGACCTGGGGGTCGACCTGCTCCCGAAACCCAATTTTTGAACCTGGTTCACTCTAATGTATCCGGTCTCGTTTCTGTCTAGATTCGTTCGCCTAATCCTATATAAACAGCCCCCTAGTCTCGTTTTCTCCACACAATTTCATTCTATCTATATTCTGCCTCTTTTCTAATTAAAAATAAAAATGGCGTCGCTACCCTGCTGGAATCAAAACTTGGACTGATGCATCTTCTTCCAACCTGAATAGAATTAAAAGCTAAATTAAATCTCAAATCCAAGTTTAGAGCTATGACAACAATTAAAGAGGAATAATTCAGCATTTTTGTATCAACAACAGTTTATTATCCTTTCTTAAAACCACGAAAGGCAAGTAAAGTTATTTTCCGCTATAAACTGTAACTATAATTGTGACATGATTGTAAATCTGAATTTGAGGTTGTGTACATTTTGTTCTGAGATATTTTATTCTGTATCTTTTTCTTCTTTCTGTTCTATAGACAGGCTACCACGAGCCTGCGCCTCATCTCATAAGAGATTAACGCACGAACGCTAAATTTTGGGACAAATAATAATCCATAATTGGACATGAAACTGTTGACTATGAGACTATTGCCTATGAGACTATTGCCTATGACTATGATTCAATTGACTATGAGACTATTGCCTATGACTATGATTCATGACTATGAGACTATTGCCTATGACATTGAATAAGAAACTATTGTGATTAGTCGCCCATGACTATTGTGGTTAGCTGCCTATGACTATGGTAGTTAGTTTCTTATGCCTATTCCCTTAATGATGTTAGATCTCATATTTAGTATGTAACTTTGCTAGTTTATTCCCATTCTCTGTTATGTATATCGAGCCTATAGGGCCATTTCATGGGTATTTAGAAAACTTGTGGAAACATATTATACGGGGATTGGGCGTAGCTTAATTAAGTAAATCTGGCATAGCAAATATGTTGGCATAATCTGAGTTGGCTATAATAGAGAATGATTTACATGTGTATTAGTCTTGGACATAAAGGGTGAACTAGAATATTAAATCTAGTTTTGACATGAACTGTAAATGGGAATATTAAGGCTAAAATTTGGGGCATATATTGTATTGTGAATTATGACCTTGATTTAGGCATGTAAGTTTAGGCTAAATTTATGATTAGGCAAGATAGGTAAATAGAGTTTTAGATATATATAATCTGCTAAATCTGTTATCTGCTAAATTTGTTAAATTGCCTAATCCGTTATCTGCTAAAACTGTTGAATTGCCAAAACTTCTAAATCTGTTATCTGCTAAATCTGTTGAATCACTTAAACTGCTAGATCTGCCACCTGTTGAATTGTATGATCTGTTGAAACTAGATAATGGTATTATGATTATGGAAATCCGTAGGCTCGACCTAAGATTTGGTAGAACATGGAAATTTGATTAATCTGTTATTTCCTATGAAGAAGTTTAATTTGTTAAATAAACAGAATTAGTCTGATATCTGAAAAATCTGTATTGGAATGAATTGGCTATGACACGAGGTTAGACTCTGTTTGCGGTAGAAGCCTGCCCGGAACCAACCGGCTTAACCGGCGACCGCAAACTGTCAGTCTAATGTGAGAGGTCGTAGTCATAACTAAAATATGCTTAGACACGAGGTTAGGTCTGGCTTGTGGCAGAAGTCTGCCCGGAACCGCCCGGAATATCCAGCGGCCACAAGCTACCGACCTAATGTGAGAGGTCCGTGCATTAATATTTAATTAATGCAAATCTGGGATAAATATGATGTTTAAAATGTGTTGGGTGGATAGGGTTAAACCAATTGGACTAATGAATTTAACAAACCCGTTTCGTGAATCTATAGGCCCAATCACAAAGTTAGACAAATCTATAAATCTGTTAAATCCGTATATCTGATCCGTTAGTCTGAAAAATTGTCTGATCTGTGAACTAGTTGATCTGAACTATGTATATCTGAACTTGTAAACAAGTTAATCTGAAATCTGTTAGTCTGGGGGACACAAGGTTAGGAGGGAAATTACTTGTGTCATCTGTTGTTTGGGACCCATATTAGTCAGTAACCCTTTCTGGTATCAAAACTTTGACCCAACAGTAGGTAGGGTCCGGGCACGCTTACTGAACTAATTGTAAGAGGTTCAATCTGATAAAGGCGAGGGGTTTTGATGGTGCGTTCCAACCGGGTCATGTGCGTGCATGGATCCCGGTCTGCCTCTGAGGATGTAAGACACCGTGACATCTGTAAATAGGTCTGTGCCAATTGGTTGTCACTTTAGGGAGTGATACACCCTACTATGGAGCCGACACAGGGTATTTATGTATTAGGGAGCCGATCGCTTGGGGTAGGGTTTTAGGGTACACTTAGTTCTATCTGTTTCTGTTGGTACCGTCTGTTTCAGTTGGGTGGCAACACCTGTCTGTTTCTGCGTGGTACCGTCTGTTCGGGTGGTAAAGGCCCATTTACTAGTGTACACCTAATTCTACATTCTGTTTCCGTAGGGATTAATCTATTTTTGTTTCTGTACTTTCTGTTCTGGAGGTAAAGGCCCATTATTAGCATTCTATTTCTGTTTGTTTCTGTTAGGGTGGTAAAGGCCCATTACTAGCATTCTCTTCTGTGGAAATTATTCTGTTCCCGTTTCTGGTTCAGTTTAGACATTGGGGTGACACCTAATCCTGTTATACTAGTATTATTACAGAGAAATGAAAAGTAATATTATTCTGTTTCTTCTGTTTAACCTAAGTACATCTGCTGCTCATGTTAATGTTATCTCTTATCCAGCTTATTTTCATTTCATGATTATTATTATCTGTTCATATGCTGAAAGTCACTGGACTTGCCAGACTTTATGTCTGACCTTGCTTGTTTTCGCCCCTTTTTCTTCCGTTCCCCCCCAGGTTTTCCAAGGAGGGAACACTTTAGCTTGATCCGGATTTCTTCTGCTTGAAGTACTTAGAGTGCTTAAAGTATGGCTTGACTCCTTATGGCAGCTTCTGTGGGGATTATGATTTTAAAGTTTTGTACTCTGATGATTTTCTGAACAAGACTGATATTTATGTACTTGAGTTTTTGGGAAAGATGTAACCAAACTGATTTCTGTTTTCCGCTGCAATAAAGTTATAATTTCTCAAGTATTGTTTGTCTATCTTGTAAATTTCTGTTCTGTCTACTAAAACGCTCCACCAAAGTTAAGGCATTCCCTTTGCGAGTGACCTTAATGGAGGTGGGGTGTTACATAACCTCATGTCTTAGCACCGTTGCGTGTACATTACACACTAGACTCCTCACATTAGATTAACCACTTGTGGATGCTGGATTTGTCGGGCGATTCCAGGCATACTTCTACCATAAGTGCAGTCTAACCTCGTGTCTAAGTGCGATTACAGTTTCTATTTATTGTAAATTTAGGCATGTTCATTCTTAAACAATTTTTCATGTTCATCAAAGGTTATGCCCGAAATCTCAGTCTGATTCACGATACAAGTTATTCCCCAAATTAAAGTTTCAGATAAAGGCAAAAATTATGCCCCTAAATCCCAGTCATGTTTTACAATACAAGTTACTCCCCAATTTATCATTCCCTACCATTCCCAATTTCGTTAGTTCACCCGCGGTAGGCCTAGGCACGAAGGTAGCTTGGCTATAAAAATAAAAAGGGAATGAGGGAGAGAAGAGAACAGAAATAGGCATAATAACAAAACTAGCATATGACGACAGAAATAGGCACACTAATAGAATAGACATATAGTGACAGAATTAGGCATAGTAGCAGAATGGGCATATGAGAACTAAACAGTACATTAGGCGTACAAGTAGTGGAAAATCTGTTTAGTTATGATTCAGGTTATTAACAGGCATAGGTTTAGATCCTAACTTATAAACATGTCAGGATTACTTATTAAATGTTTATATCTAAAAGCAAAATAAACTCACAGGGACTAGATCTAAAGAACAGAGGAATGACTGTTGATGTTGCAGCAGAGATTCTAGTATATGTATAAGTTGTTGTTGCAGAAGAATAGGCTAATTCAATCTTAGTTGGGGCATCATCTCGTTGTCTCCATTGTTTTGGGTGAATAAAACAATAGAAATGAGGTCCTATTTATAGCCCACCGTCAATGAATCTGGTCAAGAAACAAGTCCCGGTTCAAAGAATGAATCTTCCCTATATCTGGGTGGGGTTGACCCTAGGGTCGACACCCCCTTGTAGGGGTCGACCCATGGGTCGACACCCATGTGGAATGGGGTCGACCCTCAACGAAACGATTTCCTACGCCTTCCGCCTTGTGATTTTGATTTTCTGGACTGGTATGTTTATATATATTTTTCTTATACGTATACAAACTTCAAACCTTAATATCTTCTTCATACGATGTCCGTTTTACGCAAATTTGGAGTTTATCTTAAGCCGAATTCCAAGACAAACACAATGGCGCAGTCCGTTTTAATTAATTCCTAATATTTAATTAAGTATTCTTTAGTTTATCATTATAGTGTCCTTAAAATTATGGGGTATTACAATGGTAGAGATGTGGTAGCCTTTGGACACTTACGAGGCAGTCTCATTATATCAGTAAGGCTATATTTGATTATTATATTTTATCCATTGTGTTGTGGGATATTTTGTCGAGCTCTAATATTTTTGCTATCTCTCTCTTTTCTGCAGGATACCAAATAAGTCAGCTCAAGCTTCGATAGATTGGGAAGTTTGAGAAAAAATTGGTCTATCGAAATTCGGGTTGTTACACGGCTCAACCAAGTTGGAGCTTTGGGAAATCCAGATTGATATGCTTTGGCTTGATGAAGAACCTACTACGAAGTTCTTTGGCTCAAAGAATAGGAACTCCAGGTCAACATACCATCGGTTCTACTATGTCGATCCGGGCATAGTTGAACAGGGGGAAATATTCCTATAGAAGCGCTCCAACAGCGAGAAGACTGCTTCCACGATCCCCACAAGCTCTGGATCGGCCTTCATGTGGCCCTATCGAACCGCGCACGACTCTCTCCTATAAAAAGCCTCCTAGGGTTACGAAAAATGGAATTTTGGCATCTCTACTGCATTTTATTATCTATAACAACATTGTACTCGAGTTTTTCATCATTTCCACCATTATAACTCCAATTTTCTTATATTATTAAGAGAATTATAAAGCGGACATTGGCCATTCGTCGCCAGACCACTGTAAATTATGTGCGTATGTGTGCTTATTTCTTCCTCCTTGTAATTTATTATTTCTTCATTTATCATTTCTTCATTTATTATTTCTTCATATTATCTTTGGGTGATTGTGCCATTTTTTGGTCAAACATTTTCGTACTTTGACTAAGAATATTGATTTCTCAGCACTTAGGGTTTTTAATCTACTTTTTGGATTTCCAATTGCCAAGAGAAATTACTGCGTTTTCTTCAAATTTTGAAAAAATAGTGTCTATAAGAAATGAAGCTTCCTCTAGGCCTTCCAGCAATCGCTTGCAATAAGAGGCAAATAGGGCTGCACTAGCTCTGTCGAACTGGGAAAGAAACATTGTTGCCACCACAGTTACTCGAACTGATTGGGATCCTACCATAGCCTTTTCCACTCAAGATGATTTCACGCAACTGACGATTAGGTTGAACGAAACAACAATAGTGCTTAAAAATCAAATTTGCGAGAACGTTGCGTTAATGCAGGACATGAATAAGATAACAAGATAATGGGATGAGTTCAGAAGTTGGAGAGCTTCTTCCCCATCATATCATCAAGCAGTAGAAGCCTCATCATAGCATGGAATAAGTAGAGAGGCAGCACAATAGCTTCGTTAGGCCTAGAAATGGATAGGAGCTTCGGTTGAAACCTCTCGACATGACATATCGAGCCGGCCCATATCGATAATGTCGATCCGAATATTATCGATCCTGCCAACCTCGAGCCGGAGGTCCATCCCACCAACTGAGCTCCTGCTCAAGACATCGTGAAGCTCCCAGAACCACTCACGCCCCTATGCTTCCTCCCTCGCGTCCCGTGATTGACCGGGACAACAGAGGTCGAGGAAGTGCTGCCCGGATGGCGACCCAAGCAATAATGACTGCTACGGGGTTAGAGAGGGTCCGGTGTGCCAAGAGTTTGGAGTCTGAGTCCATCATCGATTATGCAATGTTGGCCACAATGATGAGACAGATTATGGAAGACAACTAGGAGTATAAGAACAAGATTGGAGAATTGATCGCAGCTACACTCTGTTCACCGATGACATTTTACGAGCGGAGTTCCCTTGAAGATTAATCTGCCTCAGATAAGCCACTATTCGAGAAGAACTGACCTTCAATGGCCCTTGATGGGGTATGCCTGGTATAAGGATATGGCAGCAGCCCCGGGTACGATAAAGTGCAAAACATTCCCTATCTATCGCAATGGGGTTGTACTCGTGTTGTTCACCCGACTACCTCCCTGGTCGGTTCCGAATTTTAAAGACTTGAGTAGAAAGTTTCTAAACCAATTTTGCCTCCATGCCTCTAAATTTAAAAACGTCATGATCCTCTCTCGAGTAAATCAAGCTCCAGAAGAGATAATACTGAGAAGGAAGTCCAAACTGAGAAGTTCTGTTCGTTTCATGAGATATACGGCCACATAGCGAATGAGTGTCGTCATCTCCGGGATAACATTTAGAAGTGGATTCATGAAGAAAAGTTAGAAGAGTTTAGAGATTCTTTGAGGTATAGCGGCATGGGACTTCGGACCCCTAAAAAAGGTTAGCTAGCTCCTAGAATCGCCACCCAACCAAGAGATCAGGGAAACGGAATCATGATCAACACCATAATTAAAGGACCACATCCTACTAATTTTAGTATCTGGACTATGGAACATTACATAAACACAAAAAAGAAAGTGGGGGTTGATGAATGTATTAATGCAGAAGAAGTTGTTCTTGTGAAGCAAAGGAGGACGATGGAAGATGATATCGTCTTCTGTAACTAGGAAGCGAAAGGGGTGGAAGCCCTAAGTATTGATCTATTGGTTATTTTGGACATGATCGGCCTAGTATTCATATGGAAAATCCTTGTTAATCGCGTGAGTTTTTTAAATATTTTCTTCAAAAGCACTTACGACTAGATGAGGTTGGAAGCAAAAGAATTGAAGCCATGCAAGGGAAGGATACATGGCTTCAAAGGCTCGGCGAATGAACCGGTAGGGATGGTGGAAGTATTGGTGGAGTTAGGTGAAGGGGAGCGCCGGAAAGTGCGGATTCTTCTATTTTTTGTTGTGGACGATGACTCTCGATATAATGATTTCTTGGCCAACCATCCCTTTCTAAATTCCAAGCATACATAGCTCTATTGTGCTTTCTCTTGAAGTTTCTCACAGAGGAAGGAGTCAGAGTTGTACGATGAGACCAAGTAGCAGGACAAGCATGTTACTTGACCGAATGGAAAAAGGATCGCGACAAGGAGAAGGGAGAAGCTTTAGATAATTCTTCTCCTATTGAGGATGTTGCCGCGTAGCAAGTAAAGGAAAATTTTTGGCTTCGACAAAGTAGTCGCAAATTTGAATATATTATCTGAGGGAGGATAAAGGTCTAGGAAGTCGAAGGGAAACTCCTAATGAAACCACGATGGTGTTCCCGATCGATAACGATGAACCTACTAAGGTCTTGAAGATTAGATCCCACCTTGACCCCCTCTAGACGAGGGAACTGACTAATTTTATCCACATGAACCTTGATGTGTTTGCGTGGACCCATGCTGACATGTATAGGATATCTCCGGCCATCATGATCCATTTGCTCAAAATTGACCCAAAGTATGTACCAGGGAAGTAAAAGAGTCCTTTTCTTGGTCCTGAAAGGTCGGTAACTTTGAAGAAAAATGTAGAAGAGCAATGGATCAATTCGAGACTTGTTGTATCCCAGTGGTTAACGAATCCATTTCTTGTAAAGAAGTCCAACTAGATGTGGAAGACATGCATTGATTTTTTCCGACTTAAACAAGGCTTGACTTAAGGTTAGCTTTCTACTTCCCAGAATAGACTAGCTCATCGATTCAACAACTGGACACGAACTTCTCTCCTTCTTAGATGCTTACTTCAGATATAGTTAGATCTTGATGCATATTCCAGATCAGGAACATACTAGCTTCATACTGGATCTCGGGCTGTATTACTACGTGATCATGTCGTTCGGACTAAAGAATGTTGAGTAGACGTATCAATGGTTGGTTAACTGCATTTTCCATAACTAGATTGGAAGTTCAATGGAATTCCTTGTGGATGACATGCTTGTGAAGTCAAAACCGTCAGCTAAACATGTCAAAGACCTAGTAGAAATATTCGGTATTCTCCATCGATATGGGATGAAACTCAACCCTTTGAAATGCTCTTATGATGTTGCATCAAGTAAGTTCTTGGGTTTCATCGTCAGCTCTCGAGACAATGAAGTCAACCTAGACTAGACTAAAGCTATACAAGACATTCCATAGCCTTAAGAGATTATAGATGTATAGGACCTGAATGAGAAAGTAACAACCTTGGGTAGATTCATATCGAGAGCCACATACAAGTGCATTCCTTTCTTCAGCTAGATAAAGAGAGGGAAGCACACCTTCACTTAAATGCCCGACTATATCGAAGCCTTCCAAAACCGTCTAAACCATTCAGAGAGCCCTCCAATTCTATTAAAGCTCGTTTATCACAAATACTTATTCGTGTATTTGGCAGTATCGTTACATGCAATCAGCTCAGCGCTTGTCCATGAAGAAAATCAGGTTCAGCGACTAGTGTATTATATGAGCAAGAGATTGATAGGAGTAGAGCATGACTACTCCAAGCTTTAAACGATCGCTTACAGCCTTCTGTTAGCCTCGAGAAAGCCGCGACATTGTTTCAAGGCTTACCCTATTAATGTGTATACTGACCAACTGCTACGATAGGTCCTTTGACAATCCGAGGCATCTAGAAGGTTACTCAAAAGGAATATTGAACCAAGTCAGTTTAACGTTGCATTCATCCCTCGACAAGGGATCTAGTTAGGAACTTGCAGACTTTATATTGAAGTTTACAACTCCAGGTAATGATGATGAAGTGAAGCATGATTTTTCAATCATCATTTGGAAGTTGTACATTGACGGACCCCGAAATTATCGACGTTTTAGCGCCAGAGTTGTTCTATTAATTCCTGAGGAACATTTGATCTACGACACACTAAGACAAGAATTTCTGGCTACCAATAATGAAGCCCTGATTGTACAGCTGAAACTTGTAATATTACTGAGAGTATATCAGTTAAAATTTTCTATGACTCGTAAGTTGTTGTATTTCAGGTCGAGAGGGAATTTTAGACAAAAGGGGCAGACTTGCTGCCTATCTCAACTTGGTGGAAGAGTTGTTAGATTGGTTTGACTACTACAACCTCTCCTATATCCCGCGAAAGCAAAGTGAGAAAGTCGACTATTTGGAAAAGCTGGCTAGTTTAGACAATCCAACGCAAATGGAGTTGATATTGATAGAGACATTGATAATATCCAGCATCGATCAGATGGAAATTGACAAGGTGTTGGATATTGAGCCCGAAAGTGAATCATGGATGACTCCTATCAAAAAATTTCTTATGATTGGAACCCTTCCTAGGTAAAAGAATGAAAGGCACATGCTACCATACATAAAGCTTCGATATACATCATTAGGGAGGTACTTTGTATCAGAAAGGCTTCTTGGTTCCTTTGCTCTAGTTCAAAGCCAACGATGAGATCAAACGCGTATTGCAAGAGGTGCACGAAGGCGACTGTGGCGATCATACTGGTAGGCAAACTTTAACAATGAAGATACTTAGGCGGCTACTTTTTTCCTAATGTGAACTGAGATGCATCTGATTATTTATGATGTTGTGACAAATGCTAGCGATTTGTGAAGATTTCCAGAGCTCTATCTACTCAACTCACTCATATGGTTAGTCCTTTTTCTTTTGCAGCGTATGGAATAAACATTATCAGTAGCCTTTTAATCTCAAAGGTTGGAGCAAAGTATGCGATCATCGCAGTTGATTACTATACAAAGTGGGCTGAAGCTAAGCCACTGACCACGATCTTGACGAAGCGGTGATAAAATTCATCATTAGAAAATTATATGTTAGTTTGGACTTCTAAAGAATATCATAACTCATAAAGGAACTAAGTTCGATAGCATAGAGTTTAAAGATTTATGACGACGTTATCACATCGAGAAAAGATATACCGCTGTTGCACACATACAATCGAACGGACAGGTCGAAGGTATAAACAAAGTCATCAAGTACATTCTGAAGAAGCGATTTAATTGGGATAAGGCCATGTGGGTTAACGAAATATATCTATCCCTTTGGGCATATCAGACGGCCCACAAATCAGCAACTAGGCATACTCCCTTCACGCTATGTAATGGCTCTGAAGCGATCATCCCAATGGGGCTCAAAGTCCCCTCCCGGAAAATGACCTATTATGATCTTTGAGTAATAAGGCACTTCTCCTTGTATCACTTGACATGATCGAGGAGAAGCGAGAGGAGCCTAACTTGCATGTTTCAGCGCATAGACATTGGATCAAGTGATACTATAACAAGAAGGTTTAGCGTAGGACCCTTGAGCCTAGTGACCTCGTTCTGAAGCATGTCTTCCCAGCCCCTATTCATATGGGCTCGAAATGGGAAGGATGCTACATCATTCAACAGTGGCTTGATAACGGTGCTTTCAGGCTAACGACTGTCGATGGCGATCGAATTCCAAGATCATGGAATGCCGAGCATTTGCACCATTATTTGACTTAGGCTTTGATTTCTTCAATTTTGTAATTATCATTTCATTTTTTGACTGTGTAATGAGGCATAATTCACCAATTGCGTTATAAATAAAAGATCTTTTCTGTGCTCTACGACTATGTTTGATACTTTGGCTAATTACTGTGCTTCGATTGGCCAGTGCTTAAAATCATACGAGTAGAAGGAAAATTCATCAACGACGTTTAGTTGCTCACGTTTCGATGAGCTTACTCAATTTCGCGACTAGTCAGATACAAGTTAACAATATTCGAGCTTGATCCCGATGCCCAATACGGCGATCCTCACTTTAGAGACTGAAGTGTGGGAACGACGCAAAGGCAAACGCAGCAATGACCGTTCACACAACTAATTCTAACTTTCGTGACTTGAGAAAGAGTATGAAACATATGGGTTAGCATGATAGGTGCACCGTGACTTTGGATCGCTTATCCCACAACTCTAACTCGAATTAATGACGGTATAAAGTAAAGACTTATGGACTAAACGTCCAATAAGCTTGGCTCGAACCTCACTGATGCTGGAGGTACGAGCATAGACTTATAAATTAACTTCGAACACACCCCTAAGTCAGCGCGTGATTCAAATTTAATTGGGGGTATATACATTATACCTCCAGACTACGACACTTATACATTACAAACGAGATGGTTTATGAGTTAAGTTCTTAAGCGAGATGGCTCAACAATTGCCTATGACTTAAACTTTACCTAGTGATTTTTTTTATTAAATCACAAGTACAATGAATGAAAGCAACGCAGTCTTGTATATAAAAGAAATACTTTGTTCACAGTGCAAGGTTTGTACAACAACTAATTCAAAAATGCGAGGGTCACACTCGCACAACACCACAGGCCTACAAAAAGACAAAAACAAAAGATGAGCCCACTAAGCCTTTGACGGCTTGTCATTTGTCTTGGGCTTATTCTTCTTCTTCAATTTCTCCAGCCCCGCATCCATAAGGACTCACTTCTAGGATTTCTCGATGGATGACTCCTCGTGTAACACCCGATAAAAATGTACCCTAAATAAACATAGATAATTAAATTAAGTATAAACAATAATAAATTAATAAAATATTAATGGGTTGAAAATAAAAATTTTGGGAAATTTATAAATTGGCCATAAAAGTATTACTATTGCATTCGTGATGAGATTCTAATCCTTTTACATATTTTATTTGCTAAAAACGAAGTAAGTATGAAGAAGTTATGATTAAAACAAGTTATACTTGAATTGTTTACATAGAATATTTGAACTTCAAATTGTATAAATAAATACATCTTATATAGTTATGTATTAACTGGCATGAAAAGAATATTCTAGGATAATTTGAATTGTGCATGTATATATATATACATGTAGGAAGGGACAAGATTAATCAACTTAAGGAAGGTAATCAATCTAATTTAATATTATAATTAATATAAGAGAAACGTTCAAAGAAATGAATTCTTTGGATCGACCTTAGAAGGGGATTGAGCACCCCTATAGAAGAGGTTTAAACATGGGGATTGACCGCCCTTCTGTAGAAGAGGTCGATCGCCCTTAAGACAAATGGACAGTGAAGGTTTGTTTTTATAGGGACTTATATATAAATTGCAAAAAACGAACCAAATTAAATCTAATTGATTTAACGGTGTGTATACACACTTGCAACTATATATAACACCCACCTATCCTTTCCTAAACCTCAATCTATTTTCTTCTTGCGACTCCATTCTGCCATTTGAATTCCAAGGAAAAGTTTAGGTTTTCTTCTAAATCCTTAATTTATATTTCTTTTCTTCTCTATTCTGATTTAGGATAAAATTTAGATTTTATATTCCAGAATTCAAAGATTTAATCACTTGATTCTTATATATATATATATATATATATATTAACAAGAATTGGAGAACAATTTGTACAATGGATTTGATCTAAAAGTAAACATTATTCATACTTCCACTATTTTATCCTTCTTAGCACTGTGAGTGGAAATAACATCAGTTTGCTATTTTTGTTTTGTAGTGTAAATTTGGATCTATATGCCTAAGGAAATTTGGATTTATTCGAAAATATCATATTAAACATCCTTCACATTCCCTATATTTTATTTGTTCATAGAAATGATTAATCTAGTTATATTTATGGTTTGGGTTATTGTAATAATAAAAGGACAAGATGCTTATGTATAATTATCTCTATTGTTTAGATTACTTTTATTCTATTTCATGTAAATCCATATGGTTGATTTATGAAAAAGTTTAAGATTTAGATAAACTTGTAAATCTAAGTAGGTTTGAATCTCTATTTCTCTAAATGGAGTATTCGAACATATCATTTACAATATATCTAAATACTAAGGTTTTATGCATAAACAAACATAATAAAGGAATATATCCAAAATAGGAATTATAAACACACACACACACACAAATATATATATATATATACATATACTTGATGTATAAAGTTATGTTTATCTTTTATTTTACAATTATCAAAACTTAGGTTGAAGTTTATATGATGATGTGATTGTTTTTCCCATTTTATTGTCATATGTTAATATGTACATATGTAGTGGTTGAGGAAAATAAGGGAAAATGACATGTGCACCTTTAAGAATTTAACAGCATTGATATTTCAAAAACTTGGTAAGGACACTAATCTCTTTTGATTAATTTAAGTTTATATTTATATATATATATATAATGTAATAAACGCATATTAATACGTATTAGATGCGCAATAAATATCATTAAATTGGGATTAGAATTTCAATGTCCCTATAGGAATTTATATGTTTGTATGTGTGTGTGAGTTAATGGCTTAATTAATATTAATTACACGTAGACATGAGGTTAAACGTTACTTGTAGTAGAAGTCTTCCCGGAACCGAATGATATATCCAGCGTCTACAAGTAAATCTAGTTAATGTGAGAGGTCTAGGTGCCATGGGCCATTATAATTAGTACACTATGATGCGATGTTAAGCCCAACTTATAGGAGAAGCCTGTCCGGAACTGTAACACCCGTAATTTTATAACACATTAAGATGATAAACTAAGTAATACCTAATTAAATATTGGGAGTTAAGTAAAATGGAATGTGCCTTCGTCTTGGAATTCTGCTTGAGATCGACTCTGAGTTTGTGTAAAACAGACATCGTATGAAGAAATTATTAAGATTTAGAGTTTACACATAAATAAGCTAATTATATATAAAATAAACTTTCCAGAAATTCAAAATAATTCGAAATCAGAAGACGCGGGCCTGGGCGGGAATTTCTCCTGTGGTTGTCGACCCAGGGGTTGACCCCATAACAGGGGTGTCGACACCCATATCGACACCATAAAGGGGGTGTCGACCCCATGTCGACCCCTTTGAGATGTGGGAAAAAATCAGTTATGCGTACGTAGACTCCTCTCTTGGCTAGATTCATTGACCCTATGTCACAAATAGGACCATAATCCCATTGTTTTATTCATCTAATTCAATGGCGACGACAAGGTGCTGCCCCAACACAATTTGATCTAGCCCATTCTTTTTCAGCAAACAAGTTATTCAAATTCAGAGATCTGTTCTTCAATAGCTAAAATCAAATATCCCATTTTTTTAGGTCCAATCACTGTGAGTCTATTTTACTTTTAGATAGAAACAACTAAAATGTAATCTTGACATGCCTATAAGTTTGGATCTAAGCCTATGCCTATTGAGTAATCTGAATCATAAAGATCTGTCATTATTTATCTAATTCCCTGTTTAGATCTCATCATGCTTGTTTATGATGCCCTATAATGCTAGTTGCCTAATCATGTCACTATGCCTAATCAGTTCTATTATCACATGTTCATCAAATCTATTTTTATATGCCTATCTTGTTATTATGCCCGATTCTGTCACTATATGCTTATTCAGTTGCTATGCCTATTTCTTCCATCATATGTCTATCTTATTAGTATGCTTATTTCTGTTCTCTTCCCTTCTTCTTTTCCCTTTTTATTTTATTGCTAGGCTACCTTTGAGCCTATGCATACCGCCGAAATATGCGAACGCGTGAACTTGGGAACGAGGGAAAAACATTAAAATTGGAGCATAACTTGTATTGGGAAATTTGGCTATAACTTGAATTGAATACATGAATATGGATTTGGGGCATAAAACAAACTGTGATTAAAGATCTTAATTTAGGGCATATGATACATGATAAATACGACTTGGAAAAGAGGCATGAAAACCAATTAGGGATAATTGTTAAGTAATGAAAATGCCTAGATTTACAGTAATTAAAAACTGTAACCGCGCTTAGAGACGAGGTTAGATTACACTTATGGAAGAAGTTTTCCGGACCCGACTGGCATATCCAGCGACCACAAGTGGTGAATCTAATGTGAGGGGTCTAAGTTCATAAACATGTAGCATGCTAAGACACGAGGTTAAGTCGGACTTGTGGAAGAAGTCTGCCCGGACCCAACCGTCATATCCAGCATCCACAAATTGTAGGCTTAATGTGGGAGGTCTAACGCATTATAACAATAAATGAATATATGTAATGAATTTGTAATACTTAACTTGTTTGAATCCATCGAGATTACATGAATATGTTAACTTGAATAGGGGCTAAGTAAGCTTACTTGAAACAGTGGGTGGGTTAAGTAAATCTTGGGGTGGTGGGTAATATATATATATATATATATATATATATATATATATATATATATAGGCCCACAAACTTAATCTACGGGGTTATACAATTTTATTACACTGGTAGGCATAACCTGTGGAAATCCTAGTACTAGGGATGCAAGCCTAGGGGGAAGCTTGTACCATCTTGTGTGTGGGACCCATTTCAGTCAGTAACCCATATATATGTATCAAACGAGTACTCTGAACTAGGTCGGAGTCAGGACAAGGTTACTGATCTAATTATAAGAGGCCACTTGGGAAAAGGTGTCTGACGGCGCGTTCCATCGGGCTCATGTGCGTGCATGGGTCCATCTGTCCGGGAAAATAAGACGTTGTGGCATCAGTAGATATAGTTGTACACATCCTGAAAATGAAAAGTGGCCACTTTAGGAAGTAATACATCCTACTATGGGCCAACACAGGGTATCTACAGAGTTAGGGAGCCGATCGATTGGGGTAGTAATTAGGGTACATCTAGTCTCCCTTGTTTAGGAGCCCGTTATTATCCTTAGGGATAACACCGGTATGTTTAGTTGGACTGCCTGTTATTGTATGGGGTAAAACCTCTCAATAGAAGTACGCCTAAGTCTACCATTTTGTACTTGTTGGGGATCATCTTGTTCATATGATACAAGTATTGCTGTAGAGAGATAGAGAAAAGTATTAGAGAAGCGCTATACATATATGTTCTGTTCAGTTTATCCTATTTACCTTGTCGTGCCTGTCTTATATGCTATTATCTCTCTTATCCAGTTAATGTGCCTGTCATGATGCTTTTATTTATTTATATGCTAAAAGTAACTGGAATCGCCATAATTTATGTCTGACCTATTTTGTTTCCTCTTCTTTCTCTTTCGTTTCCCCCAGGTTCTCAAGGTGGGAATGCTCAAGCTTGATCACGATTCTTCTTTTATTCTGCTTGAAGCTGCTTAGATGTAGTGCTTGATTTCGTACCTTCTCTACTATGGCTATGTTTTTGATGATTATTCTCTTTTCATGTTTATTGTAATCTAATGATTTTAGTACAAGACAAAAGTTTTAAGATGATGTACTGGGTTTTATATACTTCATGCCTATGATGTAACTATGTTTTGAACCATGATGTTTTCTACTTAATAAAGTTTAAAATTCCGCTGCTATTTTATATCTGTCTTGTAATATTTTTGTTTACCTATAATGCTTTACGAAACTTAATGCATTCTGATAAAGAGTGATTTTAACTGATGTGGGGTATCACACTTGGTATCAGAGCTGAAGGTTACCAGATTGGATAAAAGATTTTGAAAATTATTTTCAAAAAGGTTTTAAAAGAAAGCATTTTCAAAAGAAAAGTCTGTTTTGAAAAACATATTCCCCAAATCCATATGTAATATCTTTCGATTTTCTATTTGAATCACTCTTTCCTTTTCTTTTCAGAATGTCTGGGAACCTAATATTCCCGCGGGCGTTCAAGAACCGGATTGGTTCCGTAGGTATCTTAAGGCTACGACACCAAACGGGAGCCAAGGAGACGTCCCTCCCTTAATTGCAGCCGTTGTTCCTCCACCGTCGCAAGTAGATGATTTCTCTAAGAAGAAATTTCATGTTTGTAGATGTAGGGGTCATTTGACCAAAGATTGCAATGCTCGAGGAAAGAGGAAATGTCATAGTTGTGGGTGCGTAGGTCATTTGATCAAGGATTGCAAAAGAAAGAAGAATGCTTGTTTCAATTATGGAGAGGTCATACACTTTTATAAGGAGTGCCCGAAGAAGCAAGGACAAGGTCAAAGGGTAGGACCTTCTAGAGGGCAAGTGCATGCTATCATGTCTAGTGCGCCCCCGTTGAAGGTTTTATTTCTCTTTCCAATCATCCTATTAGAACTCTTTTTGATTCGGGCGTCTCACGTTCATTTATTTCTAATTATGTGGTTGAGTCTCTTTACCTTAGTACAAGTATGGTTGTGGATAACATTGTTGTTTCAAATCCCATAGGTGGTATGGCTCATCTGTCTATGATTTGTCGGGGTTTGAAAATATCTGTGTTGGGCATCGAGTTTGAGTGTGATGCATATGTGCTTGGTTTCATGGGCTATGGTTTGATTCTCGGAATGGATTGGCTAGCCGTGTATGGTGCCATTCTTGATTGTGAGAGGAGGGTCGTTAGACTTTTGACTTGCCATGGGAGGACCCATAAGATTTCTTGTGACTCTAAGGGGTCTGTCATGCTTTGTTTCCTAGAGTCACTTGATGCATCTATCAATGATCTGCGATCTATACTAGTAGTATGTGAGTACCCCGATGTTTTTGATGAGGTTCATAGATTACCTCCGAGGCATGAGATTGATTTTCGTATATACTTGGTAGACAATGCAAAGCCAGTTGCATTGTCGGTGTGCCATATAGCTCCAAGAGAAAGAAGGGAGCTCAGTAAGCAAGTAGGGAGCTACTTGAGAAAGGGTTTATTAAGCGAAGTATATGTGAATGGGGGTGCTCCAGTGGTATTCGGAACTAAGGCGGATGGTTTTCTTCGCTTATGTGTGGACTACAGACAGTTGAATAAACTTATTAAGAAAAATAGGCACCTACTTCCGAGGATAGATGATCTATTTGACCAGCTTGTTGGTGCATCCATTTTCTCTCAATTATACTTAGCTATGGGGTCTCATCGATTAAGGGTGGCCGAGGACAGTTTTGACAAGATTGCCTTTAGAACTTCAGATGGTTTCTTCGAGTGGCTCCTTATGCCTTTTTTGTTGACGAATGCACCCGCCTATTTTGTCGATCTGATGAGTAGGGTGTTTCGGGAGTTTCTAAATAAGTTCGTTGTGGTCTTTGTTAAAGACATCTTGATTTTCTCGAAGAACAAGGAAGAGCATGACTTACATTTGAGGGAGGTTTTGAAAACTCTCCGTGCGCATCAGCTTAAGGCGAAATTCTCCAAATGTCATTTTTGGAGAAAAGAAGTGAGATTTCTAGGGCATGTAGTCTCTAAAGATGGGATAGTATAGGATCCCGCAAAGGTAGTTGCAGTTCAAGATTGGCAGATCCTAGAGAATGCAACGGAAGTAAGAAGTTTTCTGGGGTTAGCAGGATATTATTGGAAGTTCATTAAGGACTTCGCAAAGATATCATCCCCACTCACTAGGATGACGAACAAGAATCTGACATTTTCTTGGGATGTAGATTGTGAGGATGCTTTCCAGCGATTAAAGAGGGCTCTGACAACTGCCCCAGTCTTAACCTTGCCGGATGGGAACAAAGTGCTCACAGTGTACACTGATTCATGTGGTACAGGGCTTGGTGCGGTTCTGATGCAAGAGGGAAGGGTTCTGTGTTATGGGGTTAGGTAGCTAAAGTTTCATAAAAAGAACTACCTTACCTATGACTTAGAGCCAGTTACCATAGTATTCGTGCTTAAGACTTGGCGCCATTATCTATTTGGAGAAAAGTTTGAGTTGTACACCGATCATAAATCTCTCAAGTACTTGTTCTCGCAAAAGGATCTTAATTTAAGGCAACAAAGATGGATGGAGTTCCTAGCATCCTATGACTTTGAGATTGCTTATAACCCTAGCAAGAGTAATGAGGTGGAAGACGCATTAAGTAGGTAGAGGATGACGCTAAGTCCTTTGTTTGTGGAGAGGAAAATCGTGGAGTTTATATCGAATTTTGATTTTAGACCCTCCACCGAGTTTATACCTAGTTTATTGGCATCACTGGAAGTATGACCTACTCTTTTGGATCAGATAAGAGCTTCACAGCGAGAGGATCCACAAATTTCAGACATCTTTGGATAGGCTCAGCAAAGGGGAGACTTCTAGTCACCTCAGTAGATATTCCACGGACGATAGAGGGTGGTTGCAACGAGATGGAAGGTTATGTGTTCCCCGAATTGGGAGTCTGTTGAAGACAGTCCTAGAAGAAGCCCATCATTCCAAGATGACTATACATCCAGTCGGTGATAAGATGTATAGAGATATGAAGAGGGTTTTCTTTTGGGTTGGGATGAAGAAAGATGTGGCAGAGTTCGTTTCTCGATGTTTGGTTTGCCAACAAATCAAAGTTCAGCAAAGGAGGCCCGGTGGTTTACTTCATCCTTTGAAGTACCACAACTGTGGGAGAGCGTCTCGATGGATTTCATTGATGGTTTGCCTAGGTCGAGGAAAGGCAACACCAGTATTTGGGTTATAGTGGACAAACTTACTAAGAGCGCTCATTTCATTCCTGTTAATAGTAAGAGGACAGCAGCATGGTTAGAAGCCATTTACCTTCATGAGATAGTCGGTCTACATGGAGTACCTTCCAGTATTGTGAGTGATTGTGACCCTATTTTCACCAATGAGTTTTGGAAGAGCTTGCAGGAGGCATTAGGTACACAATCATGTTTGAGCACCGGTTCTCACCATCAGACCAATGGACAGACGGAACGGGTAAATAGAGTCCTTGAGGATCTTTTAAGACTATGTATCCTAGACTTCGGAGGGACTTGGGAAGAGCATCTTCCTTTAGTAGAGTTCGCCCGCAACAATAGTTATCAAGCTAGTATTGGCATGACACCCTTCGAAGCATTATACGGACGACCCTGTAGATCACCAACTTGTTGGTGGGAGTCTTCAGAAAGGCTTCTACTTGGACCAGATATGGTTAGGGAAACATCAGAAAAGATTGATCTTATTAGACGGCTCATGAAGACAGCTCAAGACAGGAAGAAGTCCTATGCAGATAGGAGAAGGTCCGACATAGAGTTTGAGGTGGGAGACATGGTTTTCATCAAGGTATCACCTTTGAGGAATGTGGTTCATTTTGGATCTATAGGGAAATTGGCACCATGGTTTGTAGGGCCATTTCCCATAATAGAAAGGATTGGCCAAATGGCCTATAGAGTAAAGCTACCTGATAGACTGTCCGGCGTTCATGATGTTTTTCACGTTTTTCATTTAAGGAGGTGTTTGCATGATACTGCAGAAGTAGTTAAGTCGAGTATGCTTGAGGAAGTAGAGGTATAACGGGAGGCGACAGTTAGACGAGTTCCTACTCGTATTCTTGGATCATAGGTTAAGAAGCTATGCAACCGAGATGTCAAGCAGATGAAAGATCAGTGGGGTGATAACCAAGGGGATGCAACTTGGGAGACCGAAGACAAGATCCGCGCTTCGTACCCTTTTCTTTTTAAGGGTATGTTCTTAGCTACCTTTTCAAAGCTTTTGTTCATGATTGTTTCTATCATTGAAGTATATCCTATTGATCGAATCTTTGACCTTTAGGTAGGAGTCCCATGGATGTAAACATGTGTTTCAGACATGTTATGTTTGATGGATGCAAGTGCTTGCTAGTGGTTTCTTGTGGACGCATATACACACACTAGGCATTAGATTGGCTCAATCACTCTCATACTGCATATGGATATTGCATTTGGATGAATGACTGCACCTGCATATATAACTTACATGTCATAATAGGATTAATTGCATACATGTTGGATTCATGGCACTATATTGCATTAAGGAGGTCAACTGAATCAGTAGACCGCCTGATCTTTCACATTAGTATAAGGACATATACACACCTTTGCATATGTTCATACAAGCATTAGAAGTCTTTAAGGACAATGGATTCCTGTGGTTGGTGGATGAGTAGATGGATGATGGATGTTAGAATATAAGTTATTCTTAACTTGGAGTTTCAAGGACGAAATCCTTTAAGTAGGGAAGAAACAACCCGTAATTTTATGACACATTAAGATGATAAACGAAGGAATACTGAATTAAATATTAGGAATTAATTAAAACGGACTATACCATTGCGTTCGTCTCGAAATTCTGCTTGAGATAGACTCCGAGTTTGCATAAAACAGACGTCATATGATGAAATTATTAAGGTTTGAAGTTTACACATATATAAGCCAATTATATATAGATTTAACTTTCCTGAAATTCAGAATAATTCGAAATAAGAAGACGCAGGCATGGGCGGGAATTTTCCCACTATAGGTGTCAGCCCAGGGGTTGACCCTATAACAGGGGTATCGAAACCTATGTCGACACCATAAAGGGGGTGTCGACCCTCATGTGTCGACCCTCTTGAGATGTGGGCAGAATTCAGTTCTGCATACGTAGACTCCTTTCTTTGCTAGATTCGTTGACCCTATGCTATAAATATGACATTAATCCCATTGTTTTATTCATCTAATTCAATGGCGACGACAAGGTGCTGCCCTAACACAATCTGATCTAGCCTATTCTTTTTCAACAAACGAGTTATTCAAATTCAGAGATCTATTCTTCAATATCTACAATCGAACCTCTTATTCTTTATATCCAATCACTATGAGTCTATGTTATTTTAGATAGAAATAATTAAAATGTAATCTTGACATGCCTATAAGTTTGGATCTAAGCCTATGCCTATTGAGTAATCTGAATCATAGCAGATCTATCATTATTTATCTAATTCCCGTTTAGATCTCACCATGCTTGTTTATGATGCCCAATTATGCTAGTTTCCTGATCATGTCACTATGCTTAATAAGTTATGCTATCACATGTTCATCAGATCTGTTTTTATATGCGTATCTTGTTATTATGCCCAATTCTGTCACTATATGCTTATTCAGTTGCTATGCCTATTTCTACCATCATATGTCTATCTTGTTAGTGTGCTTATTTCTATTCTTCCCTTCTTCTTTTCCCTTTTTATTTTATAGGCAGGCTACCTTCGAGCCTAGACATACAGCTGAAATATGCGAACACGTGAAATTGGAAACGAGGGGAAAATGTTAAAATTGGGGCATAACTTGTATTGAGAAATTTGGGCATAACTTGAATTGAATACATGAATATGGATTTGGGGCATAAACCAAATTGTGATTAAAGATCTTAATTTGGGGCATATGATACATGATAAACATGACTTCGAAAAGGGGCATGAAAACCTATAATGAAATAGGGATAATTATTAAATAATGAAAATGCCTAGATTTACAGTAATTAGAAATTGTAACCATGCTTAGACACAAGGTTAGATTACACTTGTGGAAGAAGTCTGCCCAGACCCGACCGGCATATCCAGCGACCACAAGTGGTGAATCTAATGTGAGGCGTCTATGTGCATAAACACGTAGCATGCTATGACACGAGGTTAAGTCAGACTTATGGAAGAAGTCTGCCCGGACCCAACAGTCATATCCAGCATCCACAAGTTGTAGGCTTAATGTGCGAGGTCTAGCGCGTTATAACCATAAATGAATATATGGTAATGAATTTGTATTACTTGACGTGTTTGAATCCATAGGGATTACATGAACTAACTCGAGTAGGGGTTAAGTAAGCTTGCTTGAAACAATTGGTCGGTTAAGTAAATCTTGGGGTGGTCGGTAATATTTATATATAGGCCCACAAACTTAACCTGTGGGGTTATGCAATTTTATTACACTGGTATGCATAACCTATGGAAATCCTAGTATTGGAGATGCAAGCCTAGGGGAAAGCTTGTATCATCTTGTGTGTGGGATCCATTTCAGTCAGTAACCCATATATAGGTATCAAACGAGTACTCCGAACTAGATCGGAATCGAGACACGCTTACTGAGCTGATTATAAGAGGTCACTTGGGAAAAGGTGTCTGACGGCGCATTCCATCGGACTCATGTGCCTGCATCGGTCCGTCTGTCCGGGAAAATAAGATGTGGTGGCATCAGTAGATATGGTTGTGCACATCCTGGAAACGAAGGGTTGCCACTTTACGAAGTGATACGTCCTACTATGAGGCCAGCACAGGGTATCTACGAAGTTAGGGAGCCGCTCGATTGGGGTAGTAATTAGGGTACATCTAGTCTCCCTTGTTTAGGAGCCGTTATTATCCTTAGGGGTAACACCGGTATGTTCAGTTGGGCTGCCTGTTATTGTATGAAGTAAAACCTCTCACTAGAAGTACGCCTAAGTCTACCATTTTGTACTTGTTGGGGATCATCTTGTTCATATAATGCAAGTATTGGTGTAGAGAGACAGAGAAAAGTATTAGAGAAGTGCTATACATATATGTTCTGTTCAGTTTATCCTGTTTACCTTGTCATACCTGTGTTATATGTTGTTATCTCTCATATCCAGTTTATGTGCCTGTCATGATGCTTTTACTTATTTATATTGCTAAAAGTAACTGGACTCGCTAGACTTTACATCTGACCTATTCTGTTTCCTCTTCTTTCTCTTTCGTTTTCCTCCCACGTTCTCATGGCGGGAATAATCAATCTTGATCAGGATTCTTTTTTTATTCTACTTGGAGCTATTTAGATGTACTGCTTGATTTCGTACCTTCTCTACTATGGCTATGTTTTTGAGGATTATGCTCTTTTCATGTTTATTGTACTTTGATGATTTTAGTACAAGACAGAAGTTTTCAGATGATGTACTGGGTTTTATGTATTTCAGATATATGATATAACTCTGTTTTGAACCATGATGTTTTCTGCTTAATAAAGTTTGAAATTTCGCTGCTATTATATATCTTTCTTGTAATATTTCTATTTCTGTTTACCTATAACACTTCATGAAACTTAATGCATTCTGATAAAGAGTGACATTAACGGATGTGGGGTGTCACAGGAACCGCACAGCAAATTCATCATCTACAAGTGATAGGTCTAATGTGAGATGTCGAGTGTGTGTCTGTATATATATATATATATATATATATATATATATATATATGAGTATTTGTGCATGAAGTAGGCCAGCGTCAAGAAGGTATTAAGTGGTTGACCTACATTGTTTGTGTATTAAGTGGTTAGTACATTAGGCTTCTTCTATTGTTCATTATTTAGAAAGGATAAAGTCATTGGGCCCGCCCTAATAAAGGTCTTAAACGGTCATTGGGTCCGCCTTACTCTAAAAAGGTATTAAATGTTCCTATTAGACAATAACGTGTGTAGGGTAATTCTTCAAGTAATGTCCGTTTCTTATTTAGGGTCTAGAGATGGATGACCAAGGGACAAATTATGTATACATGGCCTAAGGAACCACCATCTATGATAAATATTAAGTGGCTAGGAGTTCACCCGTAGGGACAACTAGATAGTAGAAGGAGGGCTTGTAACGACACGGATTTTGCCCGGACCTACTGGATTGCTAAATCGAGCAAGACTGTTCGAATCCCGCATACGCTAACTATAATGGCGTCATCTCTCGATAGTCTTACAGCTTCTCGTCCTTCCCCTCCTCCTTCTCTTCCTCCTCCTTTTCCTCCACCTCCTCCTTCTATTCGTCCACCTCCTCCTCCTATTCCTTTACCTCCTCCTCCTGTTCCTCCTCATCCACCTCTACCTCCTGATCCTTTGTCTATTAATTTGGATCCTGATATTGCTTTGGCTAATGTTAATCTGAATTCTAGTTCGTTTCCTGATTCAAATCAAGTTAGCTCAAAAGATATTTCAAATGGATCTATGAATTCTAGTGTTGTAAGTTCATCAAACACTCTGGATCTTGCTTCCTCTCTCAGATCTGGTAATCTTATTTCAATTTTGCCTCGTCCTGTTTGTGCTTCTAATATCAATATGGATTCTCAAAATCAAAATCAATCCATTCCTCTTTGTAACATTTCGTCTAACACCTCTCTTTCCAACGTGCCTTCTTCCAAATCTGATTACCGATCTCTTTTTACTAAGCTTCCTCATAATGCTGGTGCTTATAAACCTATTCTGTTTGATATCAATAGAGATGGTCAATCAAATGTGCTTCCTGAAATTGTTAAATCTGAAGGAATAAATCATTGGAAAGATTATTTAGTTGGATTCTTCCTGGATGGTACTCTCTCATATCTCACTGTAGTTAACTTCTTGACTGGCTACTGGAAGCTTCAGGGGGATGTTGATATTAAATCAGATGGGGTTAAATTTTTCTTCAAATTTACAAATGATATTGAAAGGGAAAGAGTGCTAAAATCTGATCCTATTTTTATTAAAGGTAGAATGTTCATTATCACCAAGTGGGATCCATCAATTGGTGACTCTCAATCGCAAATCAAAAAGGTACCAATATGGATTCATATTCATAGGATTCCCCTTATTCTTTGGACCTTAATAGGTATAAATTGGTTGTCGTGTCATGTTGGGAAATTGATTTGTTTTGACACCAGTACTGAAAGGCTTCAAAGATTTAGCTATGCTAAAGCTCTAGTTGAAATATCCCCAGAATATGAACTTCCAAATCATGTAGATATGGGAATAATTGATGATAAATGTCCTCCAGTGAAAATTTCATATGATTGGAGGCCTCTTATTTGTACACATTGCAAAATATTTGGACATGCTACAAATAGTTGTGAAAAGAATGTGATATTAGAGGATGTTCATAATAATTCTGCAAATATTTCAAAACCAAATGATATGGAAATGGACAAGAGTGGAGAGGAATATAAAAACAATTTTCCTGGAAGAAAAAATAATTTGAATCAGATCAGGAAAGTTCCTCTGAATGATAGGAAATCACAAGGTTGGAATAAGGTCATTAATAAAAAGAAATTGATGTGGAAGATTAAAGAGAAGGATGCAACTACAAATATTATAAATGAAGTTGATAAATCCTTGGAGGAGGTTGTTCAATTGAATGGTAATAGTCATTTAGAAGGAACTGATGAGATCAATAATGCGGAATCTACGGATATTAATACTGAAATCTTGGGAAGAGACAATCGAAACACTGTCGTAGTTGATCCTCATGGAAAATGCATCATTCAAAGTAAATTTTCTGCAAAGGAAAAAGGAAAAGACATTGTTAATGAATGTGAAATGGATGATTTCACTAGCATCTTGCAAGAGGCAGTAGCTAATGAATTTCACATTCATAATCCTTTTGATATATTAAATGACCATGACAATCCCAATTCTGTACCTGTTCATGTTTCAATTTCTGATCCTTCATCCTCTAAAGTTATATCTTCTTCCATTGACTCTCCTGTTGTTAACAATTTAAATGCTCACAATGCTTCTCCTTACTCTCATCTATCTACTCCTTCTCATATTATTCTTCCTCCACCAGCCACAAATTCATCTACTAATTCTGATATGGTTCAAGTTGGTAGTAAAAAGAAGACAAGGGGTAGGAAAAAGAAAATAAAGAAAACTAAAGAGGTTGACGTTGAAGATCTCAATGATGGTAAAGAATTTAATTAGGAGGATGTTGAGCCTTTTAATGGCAATTCAAATAAATCATCAAGGCATACTAGGAGTAATCCAATTGGCCTGGTGGATCCCCTTCACTTTAAATGAAGTACTCTATTGGCTTTTGGAACATTAGAGGTGCAAATTTAACCTCTAAGCAATGTGTAATTAAATCTTTGATTAAAGACAAGTCAATACAACTAATGTGATTCTCTAAAACTAAACTGGATGCAGTTTCTACTTCAAATGCAGCAAATTTTATTGCCCCTTCATGGAATTTTGTTCATAACCTTGCCAAAGCTCCTTTTGGTAGGTTATTAACCTTGTGGAATCGTACTTTCTTTTCCTTGTCTAAACTTTTTGAATCTGATCAACTTATTCATTACTGTTGTACATTCTTGCCTTCAAATTCAAAATTCTACCTCACCTCTATCTATGCCCATAATTCGGTCTCTCTTCGAAATCTTTTCTTTGATCAAGTTCATCAATTAATTCCACTAAATGAGCCTTGGTTTCTAGGTGGTGATTTCAACTACATGTACAGTTGTGCTCATAAAAGTGGTGGTTGTCCTTTGTCTATTAAAGACCTTGCTCCTCTTAATAATATGATCATCTCTGCTAATCTTTTCCCTGTTAAGAAATTTGGTTTCTCTTTTACCTGGACAAACTGTTCCAGGAATGGTCCTCCCACCCTTTGTAAACTTGATCACTTATTTGTCAATTCTGCTTTCCTCAATATATGGCCTAAATCCATTTACTTAGCCCATCCTCCTCTTCTTTCTGGTAATAATCATTTGCTGTTTTACTAGGGGGTTGATGACACTATTAACAGGAGTGAGGTTTCTTTTAATTTTTTTAATTTTTGGTTTAATCATCCAGAATTTTCTAGTATTCTTTTGCAGGTCTGGAATTCTCAGAATTTCTACAATCCTATGTCAAATTTGCTTCAGAAATTAAAAATACTTAAAGCTCAATTAAAATCATGGTCTACGAAGAATTTTGGTTCTGGAGCTCAGAGATCAAATACCATCAAAGCTGAGTTAGAGTATGTTCAGTATGAAATACAAAAGAATCCTTTTGACTTGGAGCTAATACATAGAGAGAGTGAACTTAAGGAAAAATTGAAAGATGCTTTGGATGTGGAATTGAAGTGTCTTCAACAAAAAGCATTTATTAGGAGTGAATTGGAGGGTGACAGGAATTCAATTTTTTTTCATAACTCCATCAAAATGCAGAAAGTCAGAGAATCTGTTTTCTTAATTAAAGACATGAGTGGTAATTTGCAATCAGATGAAGGTATGATCTGCAATTCTTTTGTTCAGTATTTCTCATCTATACTTGCCAATCCTATTCCTTCTGTTGATATTAGTCCTCTTTTCATCATTATTCTCCCAACTATTTCACAAGAATAATCTGCAAATCTTATACATCTTATTTCAGTTCAAGAAGTTAAATAAGCAGTTTTTGGTTTAGATATTAACAGCTGTGGAGGACCTGATGGTTTTAACTCCTTTTTTATGCAAAAATGTTGGAGTATAATTGGTGATGATGTTACAAAGGCAGTTCTATACTTCTTTCTTCATAATACTCTCCCATCTAGTCTCTCTGCTACTGCAATCACTTTAATCCCCAAGAATGATAACCCAACTTCTGTTTCTGATTTTCGTCCAATTTCTTGTTGCAATGTGGTATATAAGGTCATCTCCAAAATTCTTGTAAATAGAATTCTGGTTTTGTTGCCTTCTATTATTGCTCCCAATCAATCAGCTTTTGTAAAAGGAAGATCAATTTCAGACAACATTTTTCTTACTCAAGAGCTGCTATATGGATATAATAGAGTTAATATCTCTCCTAGATGTTTGCTGAAGTTGGATATCAAAAAGGCTTTTGATTCAGTAGCCTGGCATGCTATTTTAGCTATTTTGGCTCAAATGAATTTTCCTAATCCTTTTATAGCATGGATTTATACTTTGATATCACCTCCACATTACTCTATTATGAGGAAAGGTAGTTTAAATGAAAATTCAAAGGCACTCAAGGGATTAGGCAAGGAGATCCAATATCTCCATATCTTTTCATCATAGTCATGGAGCTGCTTAATGCTTTATTGAAGGATCAGGTTATCAAAAAGAAATTAGAGCTCCATCCTAAATGCAAAAATCCTTTGATATCTCACCTCTTATTTGCAGATGATTTGGTAATATTCACAAAGCCTTCAATTCAAAATATTCAATGTATTCTGGACACATTAAAGCTCTTTCATTCAATTACTGGCCTTCAACTGAATATAGCAAAGTCTCATATTTTGGTTGTTGGATTATCATTTTACATGAAGAAGGACATCATTGATAGGTCAGGTTTGATTGAATTACCGTTTAACTCTACTTATCTTTGTATGCCACTCATAAGTTATAGAATTACAAAGGTTGATTGTATGCCATTATTTGATAAAATCATTGCTAAACTTCAATATTAGCCAGCATGTAAGTTATCACAAGCAGGTAGATTAGTGATTGTTCAGTCAGTGGTTATTGCCTTCACAACATACTGGTCTCGACATTATATTCTACCTTTGAAGATGGTTCAAATGATTGAGTATGCTCTCAATAGATTTTTATGGCTTGGAAATCCCTATGCAAAAGGTTTAATTCCTATTGCATTCTCTAAACTTTTTGATTCAGAGTTAAGTGGTGGTTTAGGAATTACAAATATTGCACTCGGGAAAAAAGCTGCTATTTCTGCGTATATTGATAAATTGTTTGTTTCTAATGGAAGTTTATGGTCGGTTTGGGTATCCAGGAATTTAATTGGGAGTAAATATTTTTGGACAATGGATATACCACAAAATGAAAGTTGGAGTTGGAGGAATGTTTTAAAATTAAGATCTTCTATTCTGCCTTATGTTCAATGTAATTTTAAAAGCATTAGGAATTATCTTTCTGGTTCTCTCCATGGGCTAGGCCTGGGTTGATCTTGAGTAATGTGGTGGATTTCAATCTTAGAAGATGCTCAGGTATTGCTGAAAATGCTTTTGTTCAGGATTTTATTCATGAAGGAAAACTGATTCTCCCTTATGCTAGTTCAGTTATTTTGAGAAGGCTATGGTCAGAAATTGAGACAAATTTCTATATTCATGAAGGAAACTGTATTATCTGGGGGGGGGGCAAAGAACATTCAATCAAGCATGTTTATGAATTATTGACAGGTGAAAAGCAGTTTTTTCCATGGTCAAAAAGGATTTGGAATGTTGGTAGTTTAGCCAAAGTCAATTTACATCTCTGGAAAGTTATGGCAAACGCTATAAACACAAAGGATAAGTTGTTTAAATTTGGCATTGTGGGTGATAGTGTATGCTTGCTGTGTAAATCAGCTGAAGAGTCAAATGTTCATTTATACTTTGAATGTTGTTATTCATACCTGATCTGGGCGAGACTGCTAGCTTTTGGTGGTTTGCATAAACCATAAAAAATAAGTAGAATTGAATGGTTCAATATATATAAGGCTACAAGATGGAAGAATGGGAAAGTCTTATAACTGTTGAAGAGTTTGAAGATATTTTGTTATGAGATTTGGTCAGAGAGGAATAGGAGAGCATTTGGACATGATGAATGCAATTCTTCTGAGCTGTTCAATACTATACTGCGGAAGGTGATGAGGAAACTGGATTCAAGCTCGTAATCCTAGTGTTGTTATATGTGGTGCTAGGTCTTCACATACTTGTACATATATTTTTTTGTTTTGATTAGTTATATAGTTAGTGCTAGTGTTGTGTTTTTTCTTTTGTAAATACACTACCACGTAAATTTCTTCAGTTGAAATATACTTGCTTTTACCTTTCAAAAAAAAAGAACAAATAATAGAAGAATTTAATAAACATAATAATAATGTTACATCAGAGTACATAATATATCAGAGTACATCGAAAAACAATTCTACAGCGGAAGATTAATTTACAATAATTTTAATACAACGCAACGGAAACAAATAAACTAACACAGCGGAAGACTATCAATGCTCTGGTCACCGCTTTAAGCTTCGATCCAGAATCCTGCTCAATAAATAAATTTCTGCAAAACAAACCACTCGACTGCCCGTGTGGAAAATAAGGGCACCCGAGTTTGCAAGTAAAACAAACTACGAGTCAGTCATGGGACTAGTATGAGAAATCTTACTTAACTTATCTAATAATAAGGCTAATCACATGACCACGCCGCTAACGCGGAACATGTTTACTCCATTGGATTGCCAATGCATAAAATAAGTAAATCTTTTAAAAACAACACAATGCTTTTTAGAAAAATGAAATCATTATAAGACTCAATTTCCATCACATAATGCAATGCAAACCGAAGGATAGAGTTTTACCTTATAATGATCAAACATGCTTGATGTGTATAAGACAATATTTAATATTATTATTAGTGTCTAATCAGTTTAAAAATACTTTTAAAGTAAATGTATCAATCCTAGACGGCATAGTACCCCATCCTACTATGTTGCCATATATAGGTTTACAATCAAATCCGTAATGTCATACTGGAAATTGGGTTTCCATCATGAGTCAAGGCTAGGAATGGTCTCCTTACTGATTCGAGACACTCTAGCAAATGTCTCATAATTCAGGCGCTGGCGAACCCTTGGATCCTGCAGGGTCGGTCCACAAATACTTTAGTGGATTAGCAATTCCAGAACACATGTTTTCAGGTCCTATTGGACCTATCATTTGGCCAGTAGCGACCAATAAATCGAGGCCTCGCAAACTATTATCCACATAAGTAAAAATGTCTGGATTCCATACCATGATACCACTTCTAGCTAGAAAGAAATGTGTGCATTCCCTTATCCCGTTTCTGACTCACACCGGGGTATGAGGCCCGAGAAGTAACGCTATACACAAAGCTATGCCTAAACAGACTGTGATTTGATCATCAACTACAAGGCTCTGCTTTTCAAAAAATGCCTTGGTTATTTGCATCTTGGCATGCCACATTGACAGTCCACACCATGCAACCGATAACTGTCAATATATAACCTCTATGCTCGTGTGTCTCAGAGAAGGATGTTAAGTAAGAGAATAAATTATCTGCCACCAGACAGATATATATTTAATAGAAATCAATTCACATAGAATGAAATCCAATGTCAGACACACTTCCATCTACAAGTTTGTTCTGGGTCTGAACGAAACCGGAGACACCTTATTCCTCACCCGTATGTCCAATACGGAAGAGAGGTGCTCGCATATCCGGACAATCAACAAGTACGTCCGTACAACTACCACTTTAACCCTTTACTGGGAGCTAAGAAATGCAGGGCAACAGTAGTCGTCCATTCGATGTGAAGATCACCGATCTTCAAACACCGTCTTCAATATCTTCGATTTAAATCGTCGTATAATTGTTTGAAGTGAGATTGAACTCGGTCTTTTCAAACAATTCTCAAATATACATAATTTAATTCATTTCATATCGTTAATATTATTTTATAACGGTTTATCGCTATTTTTATTTATATAAAAATAGTCCAATATAATTTAACGACGCTTGAGGCAATAGGCGGCCATGGCGTTGTTTTTACCCAAATTTGATTTACACATTTCTCGGAATCTATCCGTTGGATTTTAACAAATTTTATATCATTGGAAAGATTTTCCCGAAGCGGACTTAACGATTCCAGTTTTGGGAAAATCCGACAGTCGGATCTTTCGATATAATCGTTTAAAGTTATGATTCTGAAACACAAACTACCGCACGCGATTCGTTTAAATTTAATTAATATATATATATATATATATTTGAAAATTATTTCACTTTATTGCAATAACCAATCATATGCCTCATTAAAACCTTGTGCCCCCTAACCCAAGTGGGTGCGACAACAAGGAAAAAGAGTGCATATAAAGTTCAACAGTACAAGCTACTTGCAACTCAAACAAAAAAAAACATTACAACCGTAAGATAATTTTGACCTGAAGTAAAGAAAAAACATTGAAATACACTATAACAAACTTCATTATCCCAAATCTGCACATATTCAACACTTCAGCCAGTATCCTTCAACTCAACACCCCATCTTTGTACGAGTTCTTCATTAAAACCCGATCTGCATGTCTTGCTGCCATTATTTCTTACCAAATATCCAATCTCTTTCTCAATAATAAGCACCTTAACTTCTTTAGACACTGAACGATTACTAAACAGACGAGAATTTCTTTCAAACCAGAGATGATACACAGTTGAAGATAAAGCAGCACACCCTATATCCTTCAGCTAATCTTTTTCCTTAAACATTTGTAAGATTTCTGAAGCTTCTTCTCGTAAAGAACCAATTACATTGACTGTCATACCAAGTTTAGTATTCATTAGCCTCCAAATATAACTTGAATACTGACAGGACAAAAGCAGATGTGTAACAGTTTCTTCACAAGAATTACACAGAACACATACAGGATCATCAATAACATCAAACCTGATTAATCTATCTTTAGTGCTCAATCTGTCAATACCCGTAAGATATGTAATAAATGACATCCTCTTTGAGTTCTTTGAATGCCAAACTACATTGAAAAAAATCTGAATAGGAAGTTCATTTCTGATTTCATCCCATGCTTTATGAAAACTAAACTCTCCTCCTCCAAACCATTCATAGTGATCAGCACTGCATCACTATGAACTACTACATTATCAACAAGTTGTTGAACTTCCCTAGTACCCGCATGAATATTACCACATAATTTTCCATTTCTAAGAATAACAGCCACATTTTCAAATTGATTTCCGAGAGTTTTTATCCTAGAAATATCAATTAGATCAACCAGACATTTTCCATTTATCCATGGTTTGAACCATAAGGATGTAGAAGTACCATCATGAATCACCTTATTGAACAGTTGCCTACCATTTAATCTTAACCGTAACCAAGATTTCCATGTACATGACGAATTGTTATCTATACTCATTTGCCAAAAAAATTTACCTCTACAATACATTGCAGCCATCCATTTTGTGATGATCCCAAAACCCTGTGACACGGTGTTAAGGATAATCATTGGAATATAACACATTAATCATCATTAGCAGATCACATATAATAACATAAACAAAAAATAGAATAATTTACACACATATGACAGCGGAATCATATAGATATCATCACATCAGAGAAGCATAGTACAGGATACAACTTAGTGCATAATGATACATAATCAGTCGCCATCGCCTGAGGCGGAATCATACATAAAGAGTACACAAAATAAATATCAGTCTACATCGCCGATGGCGGAATCATAATATAGATACAATAATGGCGGAGAAAATCCAAGTCAGCATGGTGTAGTCAAGCCTCGCCATGAGCCAAAAGTGCGTCAGAAACCTGTAACTAGGCTACCCGTGTGAAAATGAGGGCACCCGAGTTTGCAAGGTGAAACAAACTATGAGTAAGTCATGGGACTGGTATGAGAAATCTACTTAACTTATTAACAACAATAATAAGGCAAATCAAAGGACCACGCCACTTTCGCGGAACGGGTTTACTCCAATGAGTGCTAGTGCATGAAATAAAGTAAATGATTAAATCATCGCAATGCTTTTATAAAATGAAGCCATTATAAGACTCAGGTCCCATCACACAATGCAACGCAAGCCGGAGGATAGAGTTTTTACCTTATAATGGCCAAAAATGCTTCATACGTATAAAACACAAGTGTTTGATATTATTACTAGGGCATATATGTTTCAAGAGCAAATTCAATCATAAATATCAATCCTAGGTGGCATAGCTACCATCTACTATGTCTCCGTACTAGTAATACAATCACATTCGCATATTTCGTATTGGAAATTTGATTCCTTCATGAGTCGAGGCAAGGGGCAAGCTCCTCTCCGTTCGAGACACTCTAGCAAATGTCCCAGGACCCCACTTTGATCCTTGGAATCGGCTAGGCCGGTCCTCTCTTACTTTTGAGAATTAGTTATTCCTGAACACACGTGTCCCGGTCTTTACAGACCTATAATCGAGGCGCCTCGCATTCCAACAACCACACAGGTGAAAAATATATATAATGTCAGGGCTGATAGGTCACTGACACCACCATAGCTAGAAAGAAACGTCGTGCTCTCCCAGCGGTCCGTCTCCCGTTTTTGACTCATACTGAGGTCTGAGGCTCGCGAATTCACGTCATACACAAAGCTACGTCACATAGACCATGCTTTGATCATCAACCACAAAACTTTGCTTTGCAACAGAAGCCTTGATCATATGCCACTTAGGTGTGCCACACAGGCAATCCACTCCATGCGACTGATTTCTATCAATACATAACCTCTGAGCTTGTACGTCTCAGAGAAGGGCGTTAAACAAGAGAATAAATTCTCCGCCACCAAACAGATATATATTTAACAGAGATCAATCAGCATAGAACAAAATCCAATGTCAGACACACAGTCCATTTACAAGTCCGTTCTGGGTCTAAACGAAACCGGAGGCACCAATTCCTCGCATATCCGTACAATCAACAATATGTTTGGATGGATACTACTTCAGCTCCTTCATGGTAGCTACTCCAATCACGAGCATCAGTTGCGCCCATCCATCCAATGTGAAGATCGTCGATCTTCAACCGTCTTCGACTCTTCGACTTCTCAATGTCGATCGATTATTTAAAATGAGATGAACTCGGCCTTTTCAAATAACCCACGTATATTTAGATTTTCAAATCAATTATTCACATGGTTGGACTATTCAACATTCACATTTCAGCTCTTTAGTTATAATTTTCATGTCAAATACATTCAACCATCACATATCAAGCAAACCCAACGAAATTGGTTTATTTCCACTCTATATCGTCTATAGTATTTTATAACGATATATCGACATTTTTATTTAATTTAAAACGGCCATATTTAATTAAACGACGTTTCAGGTCGTGTCGATGCACTGGCGTTGTTTTTCACTAATTTTGTTTTACACATATTTGAAAATCTAACCGTTGGATCTTCACAAATTTTATATCATTAGGAAGGTCATTTCAAAACGAATCCAACGGTTTCAGTTTTGGGAAAATCCGACGGTCGGATCTTCCACACTAGCCATTTGAAGTTACGATTTCAATTTACGAACTGCAGCGTCGTTATTCGATTTTATTTAATTATATTTATATATATATATATATAAATATAATCGTTTCTGGCGCTGTTTTTCTTCAGATTTGAATTAAACATTCCACACAATCCAACAGTCGGATCTTCACAAAGTTGGTGTCGTTGGAAAGATATTTCCAAGTCGAACCCAACGGTTGCGCTTTCGGGAAAATCCAATGGTCGTATTTCCTGCACTAGTCGTTTGAAATCACGGTTTCAAAACACGAACTGCACTACCAAGTTTCGTTTTAATTTTATTTATATTTATAATATAGTTCATTCAAAAATTCCTATATCGTTTTCACTTCAATTATTTCACAAACGCCTTTAAATTTTGGAAAATTTCGCCATAACCTCCTTTGTACGGGAGGGGCTGGGAAAATTCTCAAATAGCCACACGGGCGTCTCATGTCAAAAAGAAAAAGAAAAGCCAAGCGGCTAGCCAACAGGCTCATAAAATCATCACCCAAACAAAACAGTAAATGTGTACCTATTTGTCGGGCATAAAATTTTATTCCTCTTCTCTAGTCCCTTTGCTATAACCTGTTCAATAAATATGCATGTACATATATACAATTTTTATCACTTATCATTTTCCATTCAACTTCATATTTGATTTACTTTGGTTTAAAAACACCATTCATTCTAATGTTGCATGCATAGGCTAAAATCACATCATTAGCTAATTAATGTATATTTCAACTCATGCATATTTATTTGAAAAAGTGGCTATTTTTAACACTTCACATTTCAAAGAGGATAAATTTGGCGAACTAAAATAGATTTCAACACATGACTATTTTATTTAGTTCCTATGCATGTTAAAAATAATATTTCTTCACAAATATTTATTTCAACGTCCGCATATCTTTAGCATATCATATAGATGATAAAAATGATATTTTTATCACTTAAAATATTTATTCGACAAATGGATGTTTTCAACACTTCATAGTTTCAATAAAAATGTATTTTTTATTGTTCGATCTTTTTATTCAACACATGAACTTTTCCACTACACACACTTCTCAACACATGAGCATTTCCACACATGGATATTTTATTTATGTTGTTCATATTAGAAAGATGGAATTTATATTGTTGAAGCTATTTATATAAGGCGAATATTTTTCATACTTCATATATATTATAAAAAGGTGATTTTTATTGTTTAGACACTTCATTCATTCACAAATGAATTTAATTTTCACACATCACTTTTCAACACATGAACATTTCCACACATGGATATAGTTTCAACATATGACTTTAATTTCAACGCATGAAAATAATTTCAACATATGAAAATTATTCTAACACATAAAGATTATTCAAAATTTCGGCAGCATAACGGCTGGGTAGTTAAAACCGGCACCGTCCCTAGTACGGCTCCTCGCTCTACCTTAAAACCTCGCGGTTTTTGACAATGGGGATTCATGCATCTAATTCGCACGCAGGCGGGATGTTTTATTTTTATTTCCATAAATATTTCCAATTCATTTCAATCACCAATGGGTATTTTTCAACCACAACCAAACAATATCAACCACAAACAATTATTCAACCATTCGCATTTTTCATCCAATATTTCACACCAATTCAACACATATATCAATTATTCTATGCATGTATAATTCATACTTCGCTCATATAGCTTACACCACACATGTACATGAGGTATACAACACGTGTGTAATTTATATTTCGCTTATATAATCTATACATGACATTTTCCATTCAAATTCTTTTAATTTAGATTTCTCACATTGGTTTTCGGAGTGCTAAAAATCGTAGATGACTCAGAAAAATCCGCGGCTTCCTCTATGTGGTAGAGAGCTTCCTTGCGGTCCCGATGTTTCCTGTTTCATCGAATTTCGTCAACACACCAAAAAGATATGATTTTTCAAAGTGCATACATCAAAAGGGACTCACCTTTCTATTTGGTTCGAAACTAGGTTTGAGGTTTTCGCGAAATCCGTGGACCTAGACGACGATCTGGGAGTTGGACGTGGAAGAGCTTCGAGCGGGGGTCCTGTCGGTGGTGGTTTGGTGGAGCTCGGTGGTCGGTGGCGTCGTCGGCGGCGATGGGAAGTGGTGGACTTTGGGCGCTCGATTCAGGCGGAGGAGGCGTCGATGGCGGTCGTGGGTGGGTCAGATTTGAAGAGGAGGCGGTTCGACGACAGGTGGTGGCAGCGGCGATAGAGGGCTGAGGCGGCGGCGATCGGTCGGAGAAGAATCAAACGGGTTTCGCCGTTGGTTCGAGGGTTACGTTTTTTTTTAAATAATGAATGGAATTTTCTGATTCGCCGGAATATATATATTTCAGAAAATTAGGGTTTTCACCAATGAACTCCTTTTCAAGCCCACCGACTGTCGCCCTTAGCTAAATACCCCCATCCCGGACACAATGGGATATGTTTCGTTGGCCAATTCGACTATTACAGTCATTTATTTTTCAAATTAAAGTATAAAACATTTAATTTTAACGTTGAACGTACATTTAAATTTGCCAGGGCCACAAACTAATTCGAAAAATTCTAGAAAAATAAATCTAGCTATGTTTTGACGCAACGGTCCCAACAAAACTAGTTTCGTCGAATTCTGAGATCGTTTGAAAAATGGCCATTTTCTGGTCGATCCAAGTTAACAGAAATTGACCAAACACATTTTCTTTTTCCACGCTCACATACTAGCTTCAAAAATTATGAAATTTGAAACCTAGCAATAGTTTGACATCCCGGACCCAACAAAAGTGGTTTCGTCGAATTCCGAGGTCGTTTGCAAAATATCAATTTTCCAGGGCTATATATTCTATATAGCGACCATTCTGAAAATTCATTCGACCATAACTTTTGATTCCCATTATGAAACTTCGATTTTTCAGATTCGTTAGAAAGGTACTGATAAACATATTTAGATATTTTTGGTTTTGCTAAAATCCGTTATATTCTCCACCCTACACAGTCAGTCAAAGTTTGAATTCAAATTTTCAAACTGACTCACTATTACTAATTCACTATTTTATTGAAATATTCTATTTCAATTGTTCAAATTCCTTTGAAATCACCAATTTAAAAATTTTAAATTGGCCCGTATTTTCCGGGTTATTACAATCTCCTCCACTTAAAACTTTTCGTCCTCGAAAAGGAAACAACAGTAAAGTAGGAAACAAAATGTAAATGCAAAGTATTATAAAGGTACCTTGCACCGGAGTTAGTCAGAGATATCCACTCTGCATTTGGGGTAAGCTTGCTTAATGCTTTCCTCAGTCTCCCAAGTACAGTCTCTAGGATCACTGCTCCACTACACTTTAACTAAATGAACCTTTTTGCTTCTTAGTTCTCTAGTTTCTTTGCCAACAATCTTTAATGGCTCTCTTCTGACTGCTAATTCTGGAGTTATGTCTATATCCTGTTGCGCTGCTTCTTCTACAACAAGATCCGGATCATGCACATGTCTTCTAAGTTGAGATATGTGAAATACATCATGCACTCCAGCCAACCAATCTGATAATTGAACCCTATAAGCAAGAGTTCCAATTCGTTCGAGTATAGGAAAGGGACCAATAAATCTCGGTGCCAACTTCCCAGTTTTTCCAAATCTGATTACTCCTCTCATCGGAGAAACTTTCAAATAAACATGATCACCAACAACAAATGTCAAATCTCTTCTTCTAGAATCTGCATAACTTTTCTGTCGGCTTTGCGCGGTTCTCAATCGCTTTTTGATGAAGTCGACTTTATCAGATGCTTCTCTAATCATATCGGGTACTAACACAAGTCTATTGCCAGGTTCTACCCAACATGCTGGAGATCTGCAGGGTCTGCCATATAATGCTTCAAATGGCGACATTCCCAAACTTGCTTGATAGCTATTGTTATATGAGAATTCTGCCAAATGCAAGTGATCTTCCCATGACCCACCAAAATCAATTATACAAGCCCGCAATAAATCTTCTAGAATTCTATTCACTCGCTCAGTTTGGCCATCTGTTTGAGGGTGATAAGCGGTGCTCATATTCAGTTTCGTTCCTAATTCTGTCTGGAAAGCCTCCTAGAATTTACTAGCAAATATCGGGTCTCTATCACTGACTATGCTGATGGGAATTCCATGCAGCTTAACGATTTCTTTGAAATATATCTGTGCTAGACTTTGAGCGGTTCTATTGGATCTGACAGGTATAAAACGGGAAGTCTTCGTGAAGCGATCTACGATTACCCAAATGTTGTCATTGCCTTTCCTGGTTCGCGGCAAGCCATCTATGAAATCCATGGAAATCTGTTCCCATTTCCAACTTGGGACTTCCAACGGTTGCAACAATCCAGCTAGCTTCTGTTGGTCGCTCTTGACCAATTGACAAGTAGGGCATCTGCTAACATACAAAGAAATATCTCTTTTCATTGCCTTCTACCAAAAAGTGCGTTTGATATCGTTGTACATTTTACTCACACCAGGATGGATGCAAAATTTTGATTTATGGCATTCGTCTAGCACTTCTCTTCGAAGGCCGGGAATATTTGGAATGCAAATCCTATTATTTAACCTGAGAACCCCCTTATTGTCAATGCGGAAACTTGTGGTTTCACCTTCCTTGACCCTTTGACTGAATCTCTGAATGAATTCATCGTCTTTTTGAAGGGCTGAAATCTTATCAATCAATCCAGGCGTAATTATAAGATTGGCTATGATTGCGGTTTTCCTACTAAGCGCATCCGTTACAACGTTAGCCTTCCCCGGCGTATACAGGATATCAAGATCATACGCTGCAAGAAATTCTAGCCAACGCTGCTGTCTCAAATTCAGATCTTTCTGGGTATATAAATACTTCAATGATTGATGATCTGTGTAGAGTATAAATTTCTCGCCCAATAAATAATGCCTCCAGATTTTCAAAGCAAAAACGATAGCTGGCAACTCAAGATCATGAGTTACATAATTCTTCTCATGCGGTTTCAATTGGCGGCTTGCATAAGCGACTACTTGGCCTCTTTGCATTAACACTGCACCAAGACCTCTAATAGAAGCATCTGTCCAAACCGTTAGATCCTGATTGCCATCAATAATGGTTAACACTGGAGCAGTGGCCCGTTTCGATTTCAATTCCTGGAAAGCTTCTTCACAGTCAGAAGTCCACTTGAATTTCTCATGTTTCTTCGTGAGCTTCTTTAACGGACCGGATATCTTCGAAAAATCCTTAACGAACCTTCGATAATAACTAGCCAACCCCATAAAACTTCTAACTTCTGTGGGAGTAGTGGGTTGTTTCCAGTCTTGAATCACTGTTATTTTGCTTGGGTCAACAGAAATTCCTTTCTCTGACACGGCATGGCCAAGAAACTTCACTTCTTCTTGCCAGAAGACACATTTAGAGAATTTGGCTTTGAAGATGTTCTCCCTTAGAATCTCCAATACTTGTTCTAAGTGTTTTTCATGCTCGGGTTTTGATTTGGAGTAGATTAAAATATCATCGATGAATACAAGGACAAATTTATTCAGAACTCCCCTGAACACTCTATTCATTAGATCGACAAAGTATGCTGGAGCGTTGCACAGGCCAAACGACATTACTAACCATTCATAAAATATGTCTGGACCTCTAAAAGCTGTCAAAGGAACACACTCTTCTGCTATTCTCAATTGATGAAAACCTGTAGCTAGGTCCATTCGGGAAAATACTTTCGCCCCATTCAATTGGTCTAGCAAATCATCGTTGCGGGGTAATGGATACTTGTTTTTGAGCGTCTATTTATTGAGGTCTCGGTAATCAACGCATAATCGAAGAGTACCGTCTGACTTTGGGACAAACACAACAGCTGCACCCCAATTAGAAAAACTAGGTCTGATTAGACCCTTCCACAACAGTTGACGAGTTTGATCGCCTAATTCTTCATTTTCCTTCAGAGTCATTCTACGAATTGGATGCACCACTGGTCTGGCATTGGGAATTAGATCGATTCGGAACTCTATTTCTCTTTGCGGAGGTAAGTTTTCAACTTCTTCAAACACATCCGCGTAGTTTCTAACAATCGGAATCTTTTCCAAGGAAGTGGGGATAACTTCTAACGCCGACCAAAATTCTTCTCTATTCGGATTCGAACCATGACAGGGTACAGTAATATATCCAAGCTTCGTTCGAATCTTAACGATTCTTTCTGCACAATTCACTTCGGCTTCGTATTTCGTTAACCAATCAAGCCCGAGAATGATATCAAATTCGGGAAAATCCATAACGATTAAATTGAAAGGAAACTGGTATCGGGAGAAAGAAGTAGGCACCTTACAACACGAACTGAGGGTAATAGAACCTCCTATCGGATTATGTACACCAACCGAATCTTTAAGCTTTCTCTGTTTTAACTTTAATTTGTGCATTGTGTTACTAGCAATAAAACTACGCGACGCACCTGTGTCAAACAATACAGAAACAGGAATATTTTTAATTGTAAGGGTACCTCCCAACACATCGGGTTTGCCTGCTCCATCGGAAGCAGCTGGCGGGCTCGACCCGTCATACACGTGAGCTACTGCGGCTTTCTTCAGCAAAGGACAGTCCTTGACTAGATGATCTGTCTTGCGGCAATTAAAGCAGGAGCGAGGGTTCTGAGAACCCTGGCTTGAACCTTGTGAATTTATCTTCTGCCTCTTCGGGGCTGTGCACACATTAGAGTAGTGCCCCACTTTGCCACAGTTAAAGCAGCTTCCTCTTGGCGGCTTGTCAGTCTGAGGTTTTGAAGATGCTGCTTGGCTTGACTCGGCTTGATTCGCAGCAGGCTTGCGTTTGTTCCCAGCTTGGCTTCTAGCGCGATCCTGCTCCAGATGCCTATGGTCAAGGTCTTCGTAGTTGCATGTCATTTCCACCAGTTCATTAAATTCCAGCTTGACATGGGCCATGGCTCTATCATGATACTGTCGCCTTAGCCCAAGGATAAACCTCTTATTTTTGGACTTCGCAGTGGCGACGAGCTCCGGAGCATAGGGCGACAACAGTGTAAATTTATTCAGATAATCCTGCACGGAAGGATCCCCCTGCTGGAGGTTGGCGAAGTCATCGTGCATTCATTCTAGTGCTTGTTCTGGGACATATTTCTCCTTAAAGAGTTCTTTGAATCCATTCCATGTTCTTCCAGCTTCTATATTCCCGGCGGTGAGATATTCCCACCATAGTTCAGCTTGTTCCTGCATAAGCCAGGCGCCCATAATAGCTTTATCTTCATCTCCAAGCCTTAGGCCTTCAAGAATTTTCTCGCATGTTTTGAGCCATGCAAGGGCCTCTATTACTGTGCCAGTTCTTGAGAACGTCTTGCCTCCTAAGTTTTTGTATCTCTTAGCTACACGGTCTAGCTCGAAGTATTGAGCGGCCGGAGGTTGTATCAAAGGTCCTTCTTGAACTGGGGCTTCTCCCCGTCCTCTGCCACGGCCTGCACGGCCTCCTCTAGCGGCGGCTGCTCTGGTAGCCATTTGTCAAATTCTGTATAAGCAAGGAAAGAGTCAGCTAACAGAAATGATAGTTTACTGCATAGTTAAGCAGAAAATTTACGGAAAGGTAACGATGGACTGATCAAATTGTTTTTGCTATTCTGTTCGGGTCATTCTAGGACTTTACTAGTCCTATCTCTAATGAGCAACTCGCCTTAGAATTGTAATGACCCGCATTGGCAGAGGTATTATGATTAATTTATTTAATTATATCAATGGTGGTATAGTGAATTAACTGGTTGTGGAATTAAATAATGGTGAATATTTAATTAAAATAATACATTAAATAATATATTTAATTCTAAATGGTCGAAATGACGATATGGTGTGAACCGGATCATCTGTGATATTTAATTCAGCTTGGAATTGAATTTGAATAACGAATATATTCAATCGTCGACAGCTGAACGTATAGTTTATAATATAATTAAAATAGAGCTCGAAATGGCGCGGTAGTTCGCTATTTGGCGATTTGAACTTCAACTGAATGTACAAGATTCGTTTTAAATCGGATTTCTGTGAAACAAGAAACGTACGGAGCTGGTGGAGTATGTCTTTCTAGTGGAAGAGAAAAATCGGGATTTCGTCGTGTAGATTTTGACTTATGTCCAAATCAAATATTCAGAAAAGCAGCGGTATATTCGTTCGTGGCCATAACGGTTATTTAAAAATATTTGAATATCGGTTTTGAATTTAGGCAAGGTTCCTTTGGGAAGTAGTGATAATTTAATTTTTTGAATTTTACTATAATTTTTAATTAATTAAATAAGAAACTTTTTATTTGGAGTATTTTGCACCCTGTATCGATATTTTTGGGGTTTCACAATATGAATCAACCTACCGATGTTATTATATCTTTGGGATCGTTGCACATCGCTTATCACAACGACATTTTTACTTCAGTCTATAGCGCTCATATGGATATAATTTTATTTAACATGGTATGTTAAAAAGTTAAAACTTAAAGCAAAATATCCTAACTATTTCTTAGACTAAAACAAGTCCACGTTCCATCTCTTCACAGCCTCACATTTGCTTCCAGAAAATAAGGGTAAAAATAGACCACATCTCTACCTTTGCAACCGCACCCCCTTCTTTATAAACGCGAGATAAATTCCAACACTCCCCCTTCTAAACAACAACCGCCACGATATAAAAATACACAGTGAGCTAGGGTTGAGACGTTTGGGGAATTTAAGTACCGATTCTTGTTGTAGAGCTTTTGTTTGAGTTCATAGTGGGGTAGGTTGTTTGCGGAGGGTTGTTGAGGAAGGTCATTGACATTTTTGTATCCCACTTTTGCTGTAGTAGTCTAAGTTGCGTGGGAGAGTTCAAGAAAGAAGGGGGAACCGAGTTCATTGATTTTGGTATGAGTTGATGCGGTCTTCAAAGAGAGTGAAGCTGGTGGTTTTAGTTTGGATTTCCGTGATGAATCTGGGAAAGGACGGAAGCTTAAAGGATCGACAAATGGACTGGAAAATTTCATGGAGCAGAGTATTCCGTTTGAAGAAGAAGACGGTGGGGATGTGTTAGCAGTGTATAAGAGGGATACAGGAGGAGTCGTGGTTTTAGTTTGTGCGGTTCGAAGAAGAACCTGGTTGAGGGTATACAGGGAGTTTGAGGAATGGGCAGATGATGGCAGTCGCGACAAATTCTGGTTTGGTGGCTCACTGATGTTCGAACGTGAGTTTGGGGAGGAGCAGACGTTTTCCAGGTTGGGGGAGGAAGGCTTTTGAAGTGCAGATGGGTATACAAAAACGAGTTGGGCTGTTGATTCATAGGGTGGTATTGGGCCTGAAAGGAAAGGTTAGGGCCCATGGAATGAAAAATATAATTTAATTAATTTAAACTGTGTATATGAATTTGTATATGTGATATATAATTCGTACGTTGTCAGAATTAGACGAAATAGGATCCAATAGGATCGTATGGACGGACCCTACCCAATGGAACTGACTGGAAGTCTATCGGAGCTCGATACAATTTATGGTGAAATAAATTGTCCGACTGAGTCAAATAACGCAAACCGTTATTCAACGGTTAACGCGCAACGGTGAGTAAATCTCACTAACTCTGAACAGTTTATAATTTCATGTTGTATTTTTAGAACTGTTATATGTTGGCTGATTGACTGTGTGTTTACTATTTGATTGAACTGCTAATCAGTTAGTTGAATTTCTATATTGATTCTGTTTAACAGAATATATCATATGGAACTGAAAAGTGATGTTACCTATATTGTTTAACATCTATGATGCAGGGAAACAGGTTGGAGGAATTCGACTGGATTCCTCAACATTTATTTTACTATTTTTCATATATTATGATATATGATGTGTTATATAATCTGTTATGGATTATGGGTGTTGGAATGATGTTGATCATTTTTATTCGATATTTTAAATATCATAAAAGACCCTAGGATGTAAAAAGAATTATTTCAATGTATATTGAAATAAAGGGATTTTATAAAATCAACAGATTTTATAAAAGGAAATATTTCGAAAATAAATAAAAGGGAAAAATGTTTTTAAAACGAATAGAGTTTTATAAAAGGGAAATCATTTGTAAAGCGAAGAACTGTTACTAAAAGTAAATCTTTATAAATGAATAGTTTATTCGAATAGAGTAAAAGGAGTTAATCGATGTTAGTTAATCGATTAGAGTTAAAGTAGAAGGAGTTAATCGATGTTAGTTAATCGATTAGTGTTAAAGTAAAAGGAGTTAATCGATGTTAGTTTAATCGATTAGAGTTAAAGAAAAGGAGTTAATTGAATATAGTTATTTGAATAGAAAGTAAATTAATCGAATATAGTTATTCGAATAGAAAGTAAAATGAGCTAATTGAATATAGTTTATTCGAATAGAAAGAAAGGGAGTTAATCGATGTTAGTTAATCGATTAGAGTTAAAGTTAAAAGGAGTTAATCGATTTTAGTTAATCGATTAGAGTTAAAGTAAAAGGAGTTAATCGATGTTAGTTAATCGATTAGAGAATAAAGTTAAAAGGAGTTAATCGATGTTAGTTAACCGATTAGAGTTAAAGTAAAAGGAGTTAATCGATGTTAGTTAATCGATTAGAGAATAAAGTTAAAAGGAGTTAATCGATGTTAGTTAATCGATTAGTGTTAAAGTAAAAGGAGTTAATCGATGTTAGTTAATCGATTAGTGTTAAAGTAAAAGGAGTTAATCGATGTTAGTTAATCGATTAGAGTTAAAGCAAAAGGAGTTAATCTATGTTAGTTAATCGATTAGTGTTAAAGTAAAAGGAGTTAATCAATGTTAGTTTAATCGATTAGAGTTAAAGAAAAGGAGTTAATCGAATATAGTTATTCGAATAGAAAGTAAATTAATCGAATATAGTTATTCGAATAGAAAGTAAAATGAGCTAATCGAATATAGTTTATTCGAATAGAAAGAAAGGGAGTTAATCGATGTTAGTTAATCGATTAGAGTTAAAGTTAAAAGGAGTTAATCGATGTTAGTTAATCGATTAGAGTTAAAGTAAAAGGAATTAATCGATGTTAGTTAATCGATTAGAGAATAAAGTTAAAAGGAGTTAATCGATGTTAGTTAATCGATTAGAGTTAAAGTAAAAGGAGTTAATCGATGTTAGTTAATCGATTGGAGAATAAAGTTAAAAGGAGTTAATCGATGTTAGTTAATCGATTAGTGTTAAAGTAAAAGGAGTTAATCGATGTTAGTTTAATCGATTAGAGTTAAAGAAAAGGAGTTAATCGAATATAGTTATTCGAATAGAAAGTAAATTAATCAAATATAGTTATTCGAATAGAAAGTAAATTAATCAAATATAGTTGTTCGAATAGAAAGTAAAATGAGTTAATCGAATATAGTTTATTCGAATAGAAAGAAAGGGAGTTAATCGATGTTAGTTAATCGATTAGTGTTAAAGTAAAAGGAGTTAATCGATGTTAGTTAATCGATTAGTGTTAAAGTAAAAGGAGTTAATCTAATCGATTAGTGTTAAAGTAAAAGGAGTTAATCGATGTTAGTTAATCGATTAGAGTTAAAGTAAAAGGAGTTAACAGGATATAGTTTATTCGAATAAAGTTAGTAAATCGAATATAGTTTATTCAAAAGGGGTTAAGTGAATAGAGTAAATCAAATAGAGTAAATCAAATAGAATAAATCGAATAGAGATTTATTCGAACGAGAGTTAAGTAAGGAAGTTAGTTAAAGAAATATAAAGTGAACTTTGCCAATTCCAAAGTTAGAAATGTTGTTTAGTTAAGGTCTAAGAGGTAGTTCTACCCCAACTTGATTGGCTTCGTTTTAACTAGGGAATAGTTAAGGTTCGGCAGTAAAGGAAATGGTTTGAGTTGGCATAGCGATGTTTGTTTAAACATCTGTCTAAGTCCAATGAAGAAGCTTTGGAAATGTTTTCCAAATAAGAAACCAGAAATGTTTCTAATAAAGAAAACAAGAAATGGAAATGTTTTCCATTGTTAATAACGTATATTTTCCAAATTTAGAAAATAAGAAACATTGAATATAGGGAAACAGGAGATATGTAAATTAATGAAATAATGAGATAAATGTTGAATGATTTTTGATCGATATAAATTTCCATCTGGAAATAATATTGTTGTTTGCACACTTGTTTTTATTCGATAGTTAAATCACAGACTATCGAAGTTTTGACCATTTTAACGTTGTTAATATGGAGAGACCGGTTGGATTATTATCCAAAGAACCACTCTGTATTGGCATAAGCGTAGCGAATCATATATGCCAAAGGAAATTGAAGACGGAGTTATGCAAGGGCTATCCTGTTTACAGAATAGTGCCTTCGGTTCATCCTATTCCTGGATGACTTGTTTGGACGGATGTGTGACAGAGTATTTCCAGACGATCATGTATATTGATTTCTCCAACCGTACCAAGAGTGGAAGCAAAGAAGGAAACTTCTTTTCGCTAACACATAATGTATGGTTGAGGACGTCAATCGGTGATTTGGGATTTGACGATGTGACATTCAAAGTGAATCTGATATGATGATAAAGCGTAGCTTCTAGCCTCACATCCAGTAAATGACAGAAATCGGGCAGGCAGCATGGCTAAGTCGGTCGCACCGAAGTAGGGTGTATAATCACCTGATCTAGAGTTTCATTTATTCCTAAAAATATATTGTTGATGCTGTCCCATTCGGGAAACGGTTGCCGATCCCAACCGTTGGTGATATACATTCGATACACTCAAGCGAAATGAGTGGCCGGTCATGTGTGGCCGGGTTGCAAGATGTTCTTGTTGAACCCAGTGTATTACTCTCTAGAGGTACACAAGCGATAGGTGGTTCCATACCTTGTCATAGTTGGAAATCCATTACCCAATACGTGCTTGCCGTTTTGATTGTATACTATATATGTAGAACGTGAGATGAAAGCGTTTCTGCTAGATGATTATATATACTGTGGTTGATAGACATTATTATAATATCAAAAAGGGTTTTGATATAAAGATACTTTGGATTCTCATAAGGGAAAAACCCGTTCCGTTATGCGGCGTGGTCTTATGATATATCGTTTACTTGTTCGAACTGTTTTTAAACTGTTTTACTCATACCAGTCCCATGACTGACCCGGAGTTTACTTTGTTGTTTTCCCTAAACTCTTGGGTGCCTAAATTTGTACGGGCAGTCAAGTAGTCGGGATTTACAGATATACTGGAAGATCTTGGAGCAGGAGGCTTCAGTATCATATAGCTATAGTTATTTTCGCTGTGTTGTAAGTGCTGTACTTTGATAATGATATGTATATTCAAGTACAGATTTGTATTTCAAAGTTATGTTATGAAATATATTTATTCGTTCCGCTGTGAGATTCGTGTTACTCTGATGTTGTGTTCTTCTTCTTCTTCTTCTATTCTAAGTTTCTATCTTATCTTTCCTCACCCTCTAATTTCTTTCACTAATTACCAGGATTTTTCGATGTTTTGGTTATCGACATCGTGTTTATGTCGATAACCAAAGTCGCTCAAAATCCGGGTCGTTACAGTTGGTATCAAAGCTTATGTTAAGTGAATTACCTTGGCTCTGTGGTGTGACTCGGTAGAGATGGGGTTAGCAATACCCTAGATTGAGTTGAGTGTATATATACGAGTGAACGTACTTGTTATTTGATATAAAAATTTATTTTATATTGTGGAGATTCATTGGTTGAGTTGTTTATGAGTTCTGGTCGATCAGTTTGATCCACTGTATCGGTAGGAGTTTATAAACACTCGAATACGATGGGTCGGCACGATATGTTTTGAAAGAGGGTAAATGAAAATAATTTTACCCAAAGTATATTTGATACATATTGGATATATTGGTTGTGATTATAATCAAGTAAGATTATAAATTAAATGGTTACGTAAATAACCAATCAGAATTCATATAAGTGAAATACGTGAAATCAAATGAGTTAAATCTGAAATTTAAACCAGAAATTGAAGTTAAAACTCTGGAGAATTGGATAAGTGTTTGTAAACGGATTTGGATTAAAAATAAGGAAAATTTAAGATCCTGGGAGATTTTAAATTGTTTTACAAGCAGTGTGAATTATATTTTGAAATGAATTTCAAAGAGAAAATGTTTAGAAATGGTTTTATAGTATTGAACTCACTTCGATCGCTGGAAAATAGATTCTGATGATGACAGCTGCATCATCAGTATTCATTTTCGAGTTGTAAGTGACAAATTACTACCAGAGATACTGTTTTGAAATTGTTTTGGGAAAGACAAGTTGTGTTGAATTTCAAAATGGGATTTATAAAATAGAATTTGAACTTTTAAATAGATTTGAAATATTAACTTGTTTTAAAAGAAATAAAACGAAAAGTTCCTTTATCAACGAAGTTTATAAATAGTTCTTTTATAAACGAAGTTTATAAAATGAAGTGAAAAGAATTATCATTGGATAATTCAGAAATAAAAATACAAGTGTGAAATTGAAAGGGAAATCTATTTTCCAAAGGTAGAAATATCGATTTCAAAAGGAATTGAAATCGGGACTTATTTAAAGGAATTTGAATAAAGGAAGTTCAAACATAGAATTTAAATAAGAAAATTCAAAGGGGATTTGAATAAAGAGAATTCAAATAGAAATTGAATATAGAAATTCAAAGAGAGTTTGAATATTTGAAATTCAATGAAATTGAAATAGAGTTTGAATATAAAAATTCAAATGGAATTCAAATATAGAATTTGAATATAGAAAATATAAAGGAACTCAAATATAGGATTTGAATATCGAAGGTGAAATGGAATTCAAATATAGAATTCAAATGGAATTTAAACTATAGAATTTGAATATATAGAATTTGGATAATAGAAGTTTAAATAAAGGGAATTTAAATAGAATTGAATTGGAATTTGAATAAGAAGTCGATAAGGAAACGAGAGTATGAGTATAATTAGAATTTGTTAATATGCAAGTTAAAATATATCTGAACATGTCATGTTCAAATATGGAGGTGAAATAAACTGAAGAGTTAAGTAACAAATTTATTTAACAAATTTAGTTAAAACGATTGGTATAGTTAAAATAGATTGGACATGTATAAATATACAGGAGACAGGTTTGGAATAAAGTGTTAGAAGGTATATATATATATAGATTGCCCGACAAAAAGGTACGTAGTTAATTCATATATGAGATTTTATGCACTGTATCGGCAAGCCGCTTGGCTTTTCCTTTTTCTTTTTGATTAGAGAGGCCTATGTGGAAGTTTGGGGATTTTTCCGATGCTCCTAGTACAAAGGACGTTATGGCGAATTTTCCGGGGATTTAAAGAGTTAGAATATTTTTAAGATAATTTGATAGTTAGAAATCAACGTATCGATATATATAGAAGTCGATAAGGAAATGAACTTAGAAATAGAATAGTATAATCAAAAGGGAAGACTAAGAATAAAATCTCATAAGGATAAAAAGAGAAGGTGTATATGTGTTTAAAAGTGAATCAGTAGTTGTATGGTATTGATTATTCGAGTAAGTAGTCATATCTGTTTTGACGTTATAAATGTTATTCAGTCAAGGTCTGAGAGGTAGTTATACACCAACTTGATTAATTTCATTATTAACGAATAAATAGTAAGATTTCAGGCTCGAAGATCAATATTGAATAAGAGTTAGTTGAATATAGTATTTGAGTTGTCGTAACGATGTTTTACACAACATCCGTTTTAACCCAAATAAGTGTAGGCTTGGAAATATAATAAAGAATATTTCCTAAGTATAGAAATAAACGAGATCGGAAAAGAGATAAGTAATTGGAATATTTTCCAATTATAAGTAGTATATATTTTCTAAAGTTTAGAAAATAAAGGAAGGCGATATTCGGAAATGTTTTCCAAATAACATAAAAGGCCAATATGGTTATTGAAAATATTTGGTTAACAAATATTGATAAAGGAATAGAGAAATGATTTAACTAATGGAATATTGATTATGGTCTCAGTTGAATTTCAAAAAGGAAAATTTGATTTTTGAAAAGAGTAAACTGTTTAAAAACTCCCAGGGAAAGGCTGTTTGAATTAAAAACAAATTTAACAGAAATTTGTGAAAGAAAATTTGAATTAAAGTAAAGCCAATAAAGTGGTAACTGAGATTGAATTAGAGTGTTATCAAGACAAATTGGATCGTGAGATTCAAAATTGAAGTGTGACGTGACAATCAAGTTAAGAGTTCGGAATCGAGAAGAAAACTCGAGTTGAAATGAAAATTTGGCTTGGTAAAAAGCGAATGGTTGTGTTGGAGATAAAAGTGATTTCAGAATTTGATTGGGATAACACTGGTATATGCTGAGTTGATAGCATATGGAAGTGATAGAGTTGATATGCCCGACAAAAAGGTACAAGTTTATATTTCTATTGGATATAAGATTTATGAGCCGAATTGGCAAGCCGCTTGGCTGTTTGATTTTCTTTTGGGTTGGAGATGGCCTAGAGAGGCGAGTTGTAACACCCCGCGAATTCTACAACTGTGAAATTCGCAAATTAAAGTATAATTAATTTCAAATCAAAGAACTAAGGGAAACGGGATATGCCATTGCGTTCGTCTCGGAAAAATACGCGAAATAGAGTCCGAGTTTTCGAAAAACGGAGTCCGTATGAAGAAGATATGGCCTTCGGAAGTTTCTGAATTAAGTTTAAAATTCAAACAGAATAAAACAGTTCAGAAAAAAACAAGTTTAAATTCCAAAATCGGGCCCAATTGGCCAGGGCGGGAAAACTCCCGCCTAATGCACCCAGGTCGACTGGGCTGTCGACCTGGTCTAGCCAGGTCGACAGGGCTGTCGACAGGGCTGTCGACCTGGTCCAGAGCCAGGTCGAACCCAGCCCAACCTGGCTGGCCTATTCTATGTTGGTCGATTTTCAGATGTCTGCTTTGTCATTAGGGCTAGGTGGCAGGCTCTAATTGGTCTCTCTTTCGAATGAAAGGCTACGATTAATCCAAGCAACATCGATGGTCCTAATCAGTTCATAACCCCTATAAAAATGACCCTAGACTCAACCTAATCTATTCATTCAAAAATAAGAACAAGGCCATCATGTTGCTGAGGAACGACTAAGAGTAGCCACCAATTGGAGAGAGGATTAGGAGGCAAATTCTAAAGCATAAAGCAACTTAATCAAATCAAATCAACAAGGAATCGCATCTCCAAATCCTTAAATTGGAGAATTCGCCACACAATTGTAAGTAGAGTATTATTTTGGTATGAACAAATAATTGTGTTGGTTTGTATACTTGATTTGTGGCGATAAAGTAATTCATATTTGTGCGTTACTATGATTCTTATCGATTTGGGATATTGTATACGTTTGGATATTCTCGAATTATGTTATTCATTATAAAAAACTACATGTTTGCGGTAGTTTTATGCAAGTATACGTTTGGAATATTCGCAAATTATGTAATCCATGTTGAAGCTACATGTATGTAGTTGATTAATTGAAATTCATGCAAGTTTGGGGTTTTGCTACTATGCCATCATAATGTATATTTTTGTACATAAATCATTTTGTACGTAATTGGAACAAATTTGGGTTATTATAGTTCATATGAAACTATGTTGAAATTTTGGCACCATGATCTATGTATTAAGCCATACTTTTGTACTAGAAAACCTATTTGCAAACTTATGAATATGACTAGGCTATGATTGATATTTTGCATAATTGAAATCCATATTGTTAACAAGAATTATATGATGACATATGTGGTACATAGCTAGGTTAGATTCAAAAATCCCTTTTGCAAGTTTGCATGACTAAAGTAAAAATCATGATTTCATGTTAGAAATATTTATGCCATGGTTATGTGAATAGATTTAAAATCATGGTTAAGTTGAACTATACTTTTGTGTTAGTAACAAAAGTAAGCACCTTTGTAAACATGGAGTAATCTTATGAACATGGTTTGCTTATGTTTGACATTATGCCTGAATAAAAATATAGGTTTATGTTGTAGTTAAGCCTATGTGTCAATAGTGATATTCTTAACTTAACTACAAGTTTACATGGTTTGATTCATGTCACTTATGCTTTATGGCCAAAGTATATGTTACCACTATGTAAGTACACCAGTTTCTATTTTGTAGTTCCAACGTCACGTTGCAGGTTCATGCGTTCACATTCCCCTTTTTGTGTATGTAATCACGCTTTAAGCCTCCCCTTTTTCTCATGGCTAAGTTGGGCTTAAAAAGGCTAAGCCCAACATATATACAATAAACGGACGTGTTAAACGGGGGAAAATAACGTTGGGTTAAATTTATTAATAAATGAAAATATAAAGTAGAAGGGCCCAAATTCAAGTATGGGTTGGGCCCATGATTGGTGTAACCTTTACACAATTAACTTAATAATGGGCCGCAAATATTTACATATAAGAAAATAAAGAAGAAAGACAAATATGTAAATGTAGAACATACGATGTGTTTAACCCGAGGTTGGATTGAGTTGTGATGTAAACCTGCCCGGAACCGCCCGGCTGTCCAGTAGTCACAACAATACCTATCCAATGTGGGAGGTTAAACATGAAGCCCAATAAGGACCCGAGGTTTGACTGAGTTGTGGCGTAAGACTGCCCGGAACCAACCGGCAACAGGCAGCCACAACAATACCTGTCTAATGTGAGAGGTCAAGGCTTTAATAAGACAATTAAGGCTGAGTCAGGATTGTTAGGATTAAGTGAACTAAAGACTTAATCAAAATGGAACATGCTAAACTAAACGGACTGGTGGGGGTTAGGGTAGAAAACACTTAACCAACTTAGCATGTTGGCTAGAGATAGAAAACCTAGTAACGGGGGACCCTTTTCAGCAGTAACCCTAGAAAGTGTATCATGATACCCTGAAACTAGGCAGGGTGGGGCACGATTACTGGGCTGATTGTAAGAGGTCAAATCGACGGCGGTGGTGTAGCAGTGTAGGTTCTAACGGGGTGCGGGCGTGCACACACTCCGGCGCAGAAAAATAAGGCACTGGACACCAGTAGCATACCTGTGCATTCTAGGATTGTGTCGGGCCGCCACCATGGGACTTGATACACACCATGGTGGGACCAGCATAGGTAACTACAACATCAGGGGCCGTAAGACACATGTAACTATGCGAGTAGGAGCCGATCATCATAGAATGGATCACTTCACCCTGATTATGGGGTGCCAGTTGGAAACTAGTTTATATGGGTTCAGAGATTAACATGGGGTACGATAGTATATTCGACCCTAGACAACCTAACCAAGTTTATAGTGCTTCCCCACTTCTTGTTTATACTTATCATACACAGTTCTTTATTCATTGACAGAATAGTCCTAGACTTACTCAGGCTTTATGTCTGACTCTACTTTTCTTTCGTCTTCTTTTCTTCCGTTTCCCCCCCCCCCCCCAGGTCCACAGGGAGGGAACACTGCAGCTTGACCAGCCTTAACATCCAGCTTGAAGAGGAGAAATGTATTGCTTGGACCTTTTCGTTTTGAACTATGGCTTTGGACAACCACTATGGGGCTTTTGCAGTTTATCTATGTTTTCTTTATGCTTCTTTAAATAATGTAATCAAGACAGATTATGAAAGTGTTATGTTATGTTTTTGGAAAGGATGTAAGACAATCATGGTGATGTTGTTGTAACACGTATTTGCTTTTATGAAATAAAAGTTGTTGTTTTTCCGCTGTTTACAAATATGTGTTCTTATATCTGTCTTGTATATCTGTGACTTATACTTATAAACCTCCACCAAAATTAGGGCATTCCCTTTGAGAGTGACCCTAACGGAGGTGGGGTGTTTCACTTGGTATCAAAGCATAGGTTTACCAGATAAGATAAAAAGTTTTGAAAATTTATTTTCAAAAAGGAAATTTAAAGAAGCATTTTAAAAAAAAAAGATAAAAATATTATTTTATTTTAAAAAGGCAAAGTCCACTCCCCAAAGCCACAGGTACTATCTCTTATCCTTCGTTTTGAATCTATCCTTTTTGTTTCAGCATGTCCGAAGAACTTAACTTGCCAGAAGGGGTGCCAATACCTGGTTGGTTTAGACGGTTCTTAGAAGCAAGGGCCACTCAGCCAGGTCCTACCGTTCCTCCTCCCCCAGCTGCAGGAAATCATCCAGCTGTAGCAGCACCTTTTCCTCCACCTCCTCCATGGGGAAACACGTTTGCTAAGATATGTAAAGATTTTAAAGCTATGAGAGGAAAGGATTTCCATGGAACTGAGTCCTTCGTAGCAGCTAGGAATTGGCTGAACGAAACTGAGGACCTATTCATCATCTTTGAGGTAGAGGATAGACAAAAAGTACAATTGGCAGTGTGGCTATTGAAGGGCGAGGCTTCCTACTGGTGGGAAGTCATTAATGCTAAAAGACCAGTGGAGACATGGGAGGACTTTAGGGCAAGGTTTGAGACTAAATTTCTCTCAGATGCGGAAAGAAGTTTGCAGTTGGAAAAATTCTTATTTCTTAAGCAAGGGGACAAGACAGTCAGAGAGTATGTGAATCAGTTCGATGAGCTGGCTAGGTTTGGGCTTGACCTAGTCAACACCCCGCACAAGAAGGCTCTCCATTTCGTCAAAGGGTTGAATGAGCCATTACACAGTTTGGCCATGACCCACATACCCATGGGAGCCACGTATGAAAGATTGGTGCAAATGGCATTGCTGAATGAAGAGGATAAGGGCAAGAAGGAAACAAAGGCAGAAATCTCTCAAGGGAAGAAAGAGGGTTTGCAGCCTAAGTAGACAGACTTTAAGAAGGGCGGGAAAGGCAACAAAGAGAAGAGGAAGTGCAATTTCTGTGGCAAAGTGGGGCACTTAATAAAGGACTGCCGGAAAAAGAAGGCCAAGGAGAATGGTGGGTGCTTTTCTTGCGGTGAGACATGCCACAGGGCTAAGGACTGCCCAAAGAAACGAGGACAGGGGCAGAGGGCTGGATCCACCCCATGGGCACAGGTTCATGTGCTGGAAGCGCCACCTCTGCAACAGCAAGGTATAAATACTTCTGTAGAAAGTGTAGTTTATCTTTATGATCACCCCATTCGCACTTTATTTGATTCTGGTGCATCACACTCCTTTATCTCGTCTGCTTTAGTAGAATCTCTGCACCTAAAAACTAGTATGGTAGAGGACCCCTTAATTGTTTCAAACCCAATTGGGGGCCCATCTCATTTGTCTATGATCTGTTTGGGATTGAAAATTTCTATTCTAAGTGCAGAATTTCAATGTAGTGCCTTTGTTTTGGGTTTTTCGGGTTATGGTTTGATTTTGGGTATGGATTGGCTATCCAGTAATGGGGCCATCCTTGATTGTGAGAAAAGGGTTGTTAGGCTCCTAACCCAGCTCGGTAATACTTTGGAAATTTCTTGTAATCCCTCATACGCGGTTATGCTTAGTTACCTTGAATCGCTAGATGCCTCTGTTGAAAATTTGCAATCAGTTAGAGTGGTCCGGGAATATCCGGATGTCTTCGAAGAGGTGAAGGGCTTGCCTCCGAAGCGGGAAATAGACTTCCGCATATATCTTGTAGATAATGCAAAGCCCGTTGCGTTGCCTGTTAGACACATGGCTCCACAAGAAAGGAAAGAGCTCAGTAAACAGATTAAAGAGCTTCTAGAAAAGGGGTTCATTAGGAGGAGCATTTCAGAATGGGGCGCTCCAGTGGTGTTCGCTACAAAGGCGGATGGTTCACTCCGTCTATGTGTTGACTATAGGGAGCTCAACAAGCTAACGAAAAAGAATAGGCACCCTCTCCCTAGAATTGACGATTTGTTTGACCAGCTTGTAGGAGCGTCTGTTTTCTCCCAACTCGATTTAGCAACCGGTTTTCATCAGCTAAGGGTGGCTGAAGATAGCATCGATAAAACGGCGTTCAGAACCCCAGACGGCTTCTTTGAATGGCTTGTCATGCCTTTCGGCTTGACAAATGCACCTGCTTACTTCGTGGACCTGATGAGTAGGGTATTTAGAGATTTCCTCAACAAATTCATAGTGGTCTTCGTAGATGATATCCATATCTTCTCAAAGAGTGAAGAGGAACATGCTCAGCACTTAAGGGCAATCATGGAAACTTTGCGAGTCCATCAACTAAAAGCCAAATTCTCCAAATGCCACTTTTGGAGGGAAGAGGTGAGGTTCCTTGGGCACATAGTATCCAAACAAGGGTTAGCAGTGGACCCTGCTAAGGTAGTGGCGGTACAGGATTGGAAGACACCAAGGAATGCAACTGAGGTCCGAAGTTTTCTAGGACTAGCGGGTTTCTATCGAAAATTCATAAGGGATTTTGCGAAAATCTCAGCTCCACTCACGAAATTGACTAAGAAGAATCTAGTGTTCAATTGGGATTTGGATTGCGAGTTTTCTTTCCAACGACTGAAAAGGGCTCTTACAACAGCCCCAGTTTTGACGCTGCCAGATGGGAGCAAGATGTTCACTGTTTATACGGATGCATGTGGGACAGGGCTAGGCGTCGTCTTAATGCAAGAAGGAAGTGTAGTAGCTTATGGCGGGAGGCAGTTGAAAGTGCACGAAAAAAACTACCCAACCCACGACCTTGAGTTAGCCGCCATCGTCTTTGCACTCAAGTCTTGGCGACACTATCTCCTAGGTGAGAAGTTCGAACTTTACACTGACCATAAATCGTTGAAATATCTTTTCTCGCAGAAGGATCTTAACTTGAGGCAACAAAGATGGATGGAGTTTCTTGCCTCGTACGATTTCGAAATCTCCTACACTCCGGGCAAAGGCAACGTAGTGGCAGACGCGTTGAGCCGAAAGAAATTGACCCTAAGCCCGTTGTTTGTTGAAAGACAAAGCCTAGAGTTTATAGCCAGCTTCGACTTTAGGCCTTCCTCCGATTTCGTACCAGGCTTGCTAGCATCTCTCGAAGTGCGCCCAACTTTAGTGGATTCAGTAGGGACAGCACAACGCGAAGACCCTCAGCTTGTGGAGACAATTGATAGGCTAATTAGGGGTGAGACTTCAAGTCACCTCAACAGATACTCCATCGACGATAAGGGTTTGCTAAGGCGAGACGGAAGACTATGCGTCCCACAGACAAAAGATTTAATAAAGAAGGTTCTCGAGGAAGCACATCACTCCAAGATGACGATACACCCAGGCGGAGATAAAATGTACAAAGATATAAAAAGGACTTTCTTCTGGAGCGGCATGAAAAAGGACGTGGCAGAGTTCGTTTCTAAGTGTATGGTGTGCCAACAGGTTAAGGCGGAACAGAAAAAGCCTGGCGGACTGCTACATCCTCTAGAGGTCCCGCAGTGGAAGTGGGATAGCATCTCAATGGACTTCATCGATGGGCTGCCTAGGTCTAGGAGAGGCAACACTAGCATTTGGGTAATAGTGGATAGGCTTACTAAAAGCGCCCACTTTTTACCTGTCAAAAGTAAAAGAACTGCCTCATCCCCAGCATCACTTTACCTCAAGGAAACCGTTCGACTCCATGGAATACCATCTAACATTGTTAGTGACCGAGACCCCATCTTCACCAGTGAGTTTTGGCGGAGACTGCAAGAAGCAGTAGGAACGCAGTTATGCTTGAGCACAGCCTATCATCCCCAAACCGACGGCCAAACAGAGAGAGTGAACAGAGTTTTGGAAGACCTTTTAAGGCTATGCGTCCTCGACTTCGGAGGGACATGGGAAGACCACCTTCCTTTGGTGGAATTTGCCTACAACAACAGCTATCAAGCAACCATCGGAATGGCGCCCTTCGAAGCTTTATATGGAAGACCGTGCCGATCGCCCACTTGTTGGTGGGAGTCTACTGATAAGCTCATACTTGGACCAGATATGATCCAAGAGACTTCAAAGAAAGTAGACTTAATACGAAGAAGGATGAAGACGGCCCAAGACAGACAAAAGTCCTATGCCGACAAGAGAAGGACCGACCTTGAATTTGAGGTTGGAGACAGAGTTTTTCTCAAGGTATCACCGCTAAGAAACGTTGTTCGTTTTGGAACCACAGGAAAACTGGCACCAAGGTTCGTAGGGCCATTCCCTATCATCGAGAAAATTGGGAAAATGGCCTATAGATTAGAGCTACCTGAGAAGTTAGCTGGAGTCCACAACGTTTTTCACGTTTCACATCTCCGAAAATGTCTACATGAGTCAGCTGAGGTGGTAGAGCCAAATATCCTCGAAGAGGCCGAAGTGGAACGCGAAGCAACCATAAGAAAAGTTCCAACCCGCATATTAGGAACGGAAGTGAAGAAGCTACGCAACCGCGAAGTCAAGCTCGTCAAAGTTCAGTGGAACGACGCCGAGGGAGACGCGACTTGGGAAACTGAAGCTAGAATACGCACTGCCTACCCTTTTCTGTTCGAGGGTACATCCTTGATCTTTCCTTTTCCTTAAGTTGCGCTTTTATCTATCTTTTTAGGTATATTTCCTCGACCTTATCTTTTAGGTAGAAACCCTTTGGACGGAAACATGTAATTGAAACATGTTATGGATGATGGTTGCAAGTGGTTGCAAGTGATTGCTAGTGGTTGCTCGTGGTTGCATATACACACACAATCTAGGTTTTAGATCGGCTCAGTCACTTCATATTCCATATGCATATATGTTTGCATTCGTATGTGGTTGAACATTAATGTGTTGTCATATGGATGTTGCATTTGTATTGAATGATTGTGCACTCATGTAGAATCATGAATAGGAAAATTTGCATACATAATGGATTCATGGCACTTACATAATTCGCATTAAGGAGGTCAACTGAATCAGTAGACCGCCTGATTTTGCATTTGATAAGTACATGTACACACACACTTCGCATATGATCATGAAGCATTAGAAGTCTTTTAAGCACAATGGATGCTCCTGTTTGATGGATGAGTAGATGGATGATTGGATGTTAGGATATACATTCCTCCTAACTTGAAGATTTCGGGGACGAAATCCTTTTAAGTGGGGGAGAATGTAACACCCCGCGAATTCTACAACTGTGAAATTCGCAAATTAAAGTATAATTAATTTCAAATCAAAGAACTAAGGGAAACGGGATACGCCATTGCGTTCGTCTCGGAAAAATACGCGAAATAGAGTCCGAGTTTTCAAAAACGGAGTCCGTATAAAGAAGATATGGCCTTCGGAAGTTTCTGAATTAAGTTTAAAATTCAAACGGAATAAAACAGTTCAGAAAAAAACAAGTTTAAATTCCAAAATCGGGCCCAATTGTCCAGGGCGGGAAAACTCCCGCCTAATGCACCCAGGTCGACTGGGCTGTCGACCTGGTCTAGCCAGGTCGACAGGGCTGTCGACAGGGCTGTCGACCTGGTCCAGAGCCAGGTCGAACCCAGCCCAACCTGGCTGGCCTATTCTATGTTGGTCGATTTTCAGAAGTCTGCTTTGTCATTAGGGCTAGGTGGCAGGCTCTAATTGGTCTCTCTTTCGAATGAAAGGCTACGATCAATCCAAGCAACATCGATGGTCCTAATCAGTTCATAACCCCTATAAAAATGACCCTAGACTCAACCTAATCTATTCATTCAAAAATAAGAACAAGGCCATCATGTTGCTGAGGAACGACTAAGAGTAGCCACCAATTGGAGAGAGGATTAGGAGGCAAATTCTAAAGCATAAAGCAACTTAATCAAATCAAATCAACAAGGAATCGCATCTCCAAATCCTTAAATTGGAGAATTCGCCACACAATTGTAAGTAGAGTATTATTTTGGTATGAACAAATAATTGTGTTGGTTTGTATACTTGATTTGTGGCGATAAAGTAATTCATATTTGTGCGTTACTATGATTCTTATCGATTTGGGATATTGTATACGTTTGGATATTCTCGAATTATGTTATTCATTATAAAAAACTACATGTTTGCGGTAGTTTTATGCAAGTATACGTTTGGAATATTCGCAAATTATGTAATCCATGTTGAAGCTACATTTATGTAGTTGATTAATTGAAATTCATGCAAGTTTGGGGTTTTGCTACTATGCCATCATAATGTATATTTTTGTACATAAATCATTTTGTACGTAATTGGAACAAATTTGGGTTATTATAGTTCATATGAAACTATGTTGAAATTTTGGCACCATGATCTATGTATTAAGCCATGCTTTTGTACTAGAAAACCTATTTGCAAACTTATGAATATGACTAGGCTATGATTGATATTTTGCATAATTGAAATCCATATTGTTAACAAGAATTATATGATGACATATGTGGTACATAGCTAGGTTAGATTCAAAAATCCCTTTTGCAAGTTTGCATGACTAAAGTAAAAATCATGATTTCATGTTAGAAATATTTATGCCATGGTTATGTGAATAGATTTAAAATCATGGTTAAGTTGAACTATACTTTTGTGTTAGTAACAAAAGTAAGCACCTTTGTAAACATGGAGTAATCTTATGAACATGGTTTGCTTATGTTTGACATTATGCCTGAATAAAAATATAGGTTTATGTTGTAGTTAAGCCTATGTGTCAATAGTGATATTCTTAACTTAACTACAAGTTTACATGGTTTGATTCATGTCACTTATGCTTTATGGCCAAAGTATATGTTACCACTATGCAAGTACACCAGTCTCTATTTTGTAGTTCCAACGTCACGTTGCAAGTTCATGCGTTCACATTCCCCTTTTTGTGTATGTAATCACGCTTTAAGCCTCCCCTTTTTCTCATGGCTAAGTTGGGCTTAAAAAGGCTAAGCCCAACATATATACAATAAACGGACGTGTTAAACGGGGGAAAATAACGTTGGGTTAAATTTATTAATAAATGAAAATATAAAGTAGAAGGGCCCAAATTCAAGTATGGGTTGGGCCCATGATTGGTGTAACCTTTACACCATTAACTTAATAATGGGCCGCAAATATTTACATATAAGAAAATAAAGAAGAAAGACAAATATGTAAATGTAGAACATACGATGTGTTTAACCCGAGGTTGGATTGAGTTGTGATGTAAACCTGCCTGGAACCGCCCGGCTGTCCAGTAGTCACAACAATACCTATCCAATGTGGGAGGTTAAACATGGAGCCCAATAAGGACCCGAGGTTTGACTGAGTTGTGGCGTAAGACTGCCCGGAACCAACCGGCAACAGGCAGCCACAACAATACCTGTCTAATGTGAGAGGTCAAGGCTTTAATAAGACAATTAAGGCTGAGTCAAGATTGTTAGGATTAAGTGAACTAAAGACTTAATCAAAATGGAACATGCTAAACTAAACGGACTGGTGGGGGTTAGGGTAGAAAACACTTAACCAACTTAGCATGTTGGCTAGAGATAGAAAACCTAGTAACGGGGGACCCTTTTCAGCAGTAACCCTAGAAGGTGTATCATGATACCCTGAAACTAGGCAGGGTGGGGCACGATTACTGGGCTGATTGTAAGAGGTCAAATCGACGGCGGTGGTGTAGCAGTGTAGGTTCTAACGGGGTGCGGGCGTGCACACACTCCGGCGTAGAAAAATAAGGCACTGGACACCAGTAGCATACCTGTGCATTCTAGGATTGTGTCAGGCCGCCACCATGGGACTTGATACACCCCATGGTGGGACCAGCATAGGTAACTACAACATCGGGGGCCGTAAGACACATGTAACTATGCGAGTAGGAGCCGATCATCATAGAATGGATCACTTCACCCTGATTATGGGGTGCCAGTTGGAAACTAGTTTATATGGGTTCAGAGATTAACATGGGGTACGATAGTATATTCGACCCTAGACAACCTAACCAAGTTTATAGTGCTTCCCCACTTCTTGTTTATACTTATCATACACAGTTCTTTATTCATAGACAGAATAGTCCTAGACTTACTCAGGCTTTATGTCTGACTCTACTTTTCTTTCGTCTTCTTTTCTTCCGTTTCCCCCCCTCCCCCCCAGGTCCACAGGGAGGGAACACTGCAGCTTGACCAGCCTTAACATCCAGCTTGAAGAGGAGAAATGTATTGCTTGGACCTTTTCGTTTTGAACTATGGCTTTGGACAACCACTATGGGGCTTTTGCAGTTAATCTATGTTTTCTTTATGCTTCTTTAAATAATGTAATCAAGACAGATTATGAAAGTGTTATGTTATGTTTTTGGAAAGGATGTAAGACAATCATGGTGATGTTGTTGTAACACGTATTTGCTTTTATGAAATAAAAGTTGTTGTTTTTCCGCTGTTTACAAATATGTGTTCTTATATCTGTCTTGTGTATCTGTGACTTATACTTATAAACCTCCACCAAAATTAGGGCATTCCCTTTGAGAGTGACCCTAACGGAGGTGGGGTGACGTATTGACCAGTAAAAAGGAGGTGCTGGCGAAATTTTTCAAAGATTAAGGCGTTAGAAAATTTTCAGGATTTTTGGAAATTTTCGTTGATAAGAATGAATTAATAATTTAATTGAAATTAAATTTGGTTCAGTTGAAACTGAAGTTTAGAAGTGAACGGATATGTTCTAACCAGTCGATAGGGTCGTCCTCTACTTTTAGCAATTTCGAGGACGAAATTATTTTAAGTGGGGAAGATTGTAATGACCCGCGTTGGCAGAGGTATTATGATTAATTTATTTAATTATATCAATGGTGGTATAGTGAATTAACTGGTCGTGGAATTAAATAATGGTGAATATTTAATTAAAATAATACATTAAATAATATATTTAATTCTGAATGGTCGAAATGACGATATGGTGTGAACCGGATCATCTGTGATATTTAATTCAGCTTGGAATTGAATTTGAATAACGAATATATTCAATCGTCGATAGTTGAACGTATAGTTTATAATATAATTAAAATAGAGCTCGAAATGGTGCGGCAGTTCGCTATTTGGCGATTTGAACTTCAACTGAATGTACGGGATTCGTTTTAAATCGGATTTCTATGAAACAAGAAACGTACGGAGCTGGTGGAGTATATCTTTCTAGTGGAAGAGAAAAATCAGGATTTCATTATGTAGATTTTGACTTATGTCCAAATCAAATATTCAGAAAAGCAGCGGTATATTCGTTCGTGGCCATAACGGTTATTTAAAAATATTTGAATATCGGGTTTGAATTTAGGCAAGTTCTTTTGGGAAGTAGTGATAATTTAATTTTTAGAATTTTACTATAATTTTTAATTAATTAAATAAGCAACTTTTTATTTGGAGTATTTTGCACCCTGTATCGATATTTTTGGGGTTTCACAATATGAATCAACCTACCGATGTTACTATATCTTTGGGATCGTTGCACATCGCTTATCACAACGACATTTTTACTTCAGTCTATAGCGCTCATATGGATATAATTTTATTTAACACGGTATGTTAAAAAGTTAAAACTTAAAGCAAAATATCCTAACTATTTCTTAGACTAAAACAAGTCCACGTTCCATCTCTTCACAGCCTCACATTTGCTTCCAGAAAATAAGGGTAAAAATAGACCACATCTCTACCTTTGCAACCGCACCCCCTTCTTTATAAACGCGAGATAAATTCCAACACTCCCCCTTCTAAACAACAGCCGCCACGATATAAAAATACACAGTGAGCTAGGGTTGAGACGTTTGGGGAATTTAAGTACCGATTCTTGTTGTAGAGCTTTTGTTTGAGTTCATAGTGGGGTAGGTTGTTTGCGGAGGGTTGTTGAGGAAGGTCAGTGACATTTTTGTATGCCACTTTTGCTCTAGCTGTCCAAGTTGCGTGGGAGAGTTCAAGAAAGAAGGGGGAACCGAGTTCATTGATTTTGGTATGAGTTGATGCGGTCTTCAAAGAGAGTGAAGCTGGTGGTTTTAGTTTGGATTTCCGTGATGAATCTGGGAAGGGACAGAAGCTTAAAGGATCGACAAATGGACTGGAAAATTTCATGGAGCAGAGTATTCCGTTTGAAGAAGAAGACGGTGGGGATGTGTTAGCAGTGTATAAGAGGGATACAGGAGGAGTCGTGGTTTTAGTTTGTGCGGTTCGAAGAAGAAGCTGGTTGAGGGTATACAGGGAGTTTGAGGAATGGGCAGATGATGGCAGTCGCGACAAATTCTGGTTTGGTGGCTCACTGATGTTTGAACGTGAGTTTGGGGAGGAGCAGACGTTTTCCAGGTTGGGGGAGGAAGGCTTTTGAAGTGCGGATGGGTATACAAAAACGAGTTGGGCTGTTGATTCATAGGGTGGTATTGGGCCTGAAAGAAAAGGTTAGGGCCCATGGAATGAAAAATATAATTTAATTAATTTAAACTGTGTATATGAATTTGTATATGTGATATATAATTCGTACGTTGTCAGAATTAGACGAAATAGGATCCAATAGGATCGTATGGATGGACCCTACCCAATGGAACTGACTGGAAGTCCATCGGAGCTCGTTACAATTTATGGCGAAATAAATTGTCCGACTGAGTCAAATAACGCAAACCGTTATTCAACGGTTAACGCGCAACGGTGAGTAAATCTCACTAACTCTGAATAGTTTATAATTTCATGTTGTATTTTTAGAACTGTTAGATGTTGGCTGATTGACTGTGTGTTGACTCTTTGATTGAACTGCTAATCAGTTAGTTGAATTTCTATATTGATTCTGTTTACAGAATATATCATATGGAACTGAAAAGTGATGTTATCTATACTGTTTAACATTTATGATGCAGGGAAACAGGTTGGAGGAATCCGACTGGATTCCTCAACATTTATTTTTCTATTTTTCATATATTGTGATATATGATGTGTTATATAATCTGTTATGGATTATGGGTGTTGGAATGATGTTGATCATTTTTATTCGATATTTTAAATATCATAAAAGACCCTGGGATGTTAAAAGAATTATTTCAATGTATATTGAAATAAAGGGATTTTATAAAATCAACAGATTTTATAAAAGGAAATATTTCGAAAATAAATAAAAGGGAAAAATGTTTTTAAAACGAATAGAGTTTTATAAAAGGGAAATCATTTGTAAAGTGAAGAACTGTTACTAAAAGTATATCTTTATAAATGAATAGTTTATTCGAATAGAGTAAAAGGAGTTAATCGATGCTAGTTAATCGATTAGAGTTAAAGTAAAAGGAGTTAATCGATGTTAGTTAATCGATTAGTGTTAAAGTAAAAGGAGTTAATCGATGTTAGTTTAATCGATTAGAGTTAAAGAAAAGGGGTAATCGAATATAGTTATTCGAATAGAAAGTAAATTAACGAATATAGTTATTCGAATAGAAAGTAAAATGAGCTAATCGAATTTAGTTTATTCGAATAGAAAGAAAGGGAGTTAATCGATGTTAGTTAATTGATTAGAGTTAAAGTTAAAAGGAGTTAATCGATGTTAGTTAATCGATTAGAGTTAAAGTAAAAGGAGTTAATCGATGTTAGTTAATCGATTAGAGAATAAAGTTAAAAGGAGTTAATCGATGTTAGTTAATCGATTAGAGTTAAAGTAAAAGGAGTTAATCGATGTTAGTTAATCGATTAGAGAATAAAGTTAAAAGGAGTTAATCGATGTTAGTTAATCGATTAGTGTTAAAGTAAAAGGAGTTAATCGATGTTAGTTAATCGATTAGTGTTAAAGTAAAAGGAGTTAATCGATGTTAGTTAGTCGATTAGAGTTAAAGTAAAAGGAGTTAATTGATGTTAGTTAATCGATTAGTGTTAAAGTAAAAGGAGTTAATCGATGTTAGTTTAATTGATTAGAGTTAAAGAAAAGGAGTTAATCGAATATAGTTATTCGAATAGAAAGTAAATTAATTGAATATAGTTATTCGAATAGAAAGTAAAATGAGCTAATCGAATATAGTTTATTCGAACAGAAAGAAAGGGAGTTAATCGATTAGAGTTAAAGTTAAAAGGAGTTAATCGATGTTAGTTAATCGATTAGAGTTAAAGTAAAAGGAGTTAATCCATGTTAGTTAATCGATTAGAGAATAAAGTTAAAATGAGTTAATCGATGTTAGTTAATCGATTAGAGTTAAAGTAAAAGGAGTTAATCGATGTTAGTTAATCGATTAGAGAATAAAGTTAAAAGGAGTTAATCGATGTTAGTTAATCGATTAGTGTTAAAGTAAAAGGAGTTAATCGATGTTAGTTTAATCGATTAGAGTTAAAGAAAAGGAGTTAATCGAATATAGTTATTCGAATAGAAAGTAAATTAATCAAATATAGTTATTCGAATAGAAAGTAAATTAATCAAATATAGTTATTCGAATAGAAAGTAAAATGAGTTAATCGAATATACTTTATTCGAATAGAAAGAAAGGGAGTTAATCGATGTTAGTTAATCGATTAGTGTTAAAGTAAAAGGAGTTAATCGATGTTAGTTAATCGATTAGTGTTAAAGTAAAAGGAGTTAATCGATGTTAGTTAATCGATTAGTGTTAAAGTAAAAGGAGTTAATCGATGTTAGTTAATCGATTAGAGTTAAAGTAAAAGGAGTTAATAGGATATAGTTTATTCGAATAAAGTTAGTAAATCGAATATAGTTTATTCGAATGGGGTTAAGTGAATAGAGTAAATCAAATAGAGTAAATCAAATAGAATAAATCAAATAGAGATTTATTCGAACGAGAGTTAAGTAAGGAAGTAAGTTAAAGAAATATAAAGTGAACTTTGCCAATTCCATAGTTAGAAATGTTGTTTAGTTAAGGTCTGAGAGGTAGTTCTACCCCAACTTGATTGGCTTCGTTTTAACTAGGGAATAGTTAAGGTTCGGCAGTAAAGGAAATGGTTTGAGTTGGCATAGCGATGTTTGTTTAAACATTTGTCTAAGTCCAATGAAGAAGCTTTGGAAATGTTTTCCAAATAAGAAACCAGAAATGTTTTCTAAAAAAGAAAACAAGAAATGGAAATGTTTTCCATTGTTAATAACGTATATTTTCCAAATTTAGAAAATAAGAAACATTGAATATAGGGAAACAGGAGATAAGTAAATTAATGAAATAACGAGATAAATGTTGAATGATGTTTGATCGATATAAATTTCCATCTGGAAATAATATCGTTGTTTGCACACTTGTTTTTATTCGATAGTTAAATCACAGACTATCGAAGTTTTGACCATTTTAACGTTGTTAATATGGAGAGACCGGTTGGATTATTATCCAAAGAACCACTCTGTATTGGCATAAGCGTAGCGAATCATATATGCCAAAGGAAGACGGAGTTATGCAAGGGCTATCCTGTTTACAGAATAGTGCCTTCGGTTCATCCTATTCCTGGATGATTTGTATGGACGGATGTCTGACAGAGTATTTCCAGACGATCATGTATATTGATTTCTCCAACCGTACCAAGAGTTGAAGCAAAGAAGGAAACTTCTTTTAGCTAACACATAATGTATGGTTGAGGACGTCAATCGGTGATTTGATGGATTTGACGATGTGACATTCAAAGTGAATCTGATGTGATGATAAAGCGTAGCTTCTAGTCTCACATCCCGTAAATGACAGAAATCGGGCAGGCAGCATGGCTAAGTCGGTCGCACCGAAGTAGGGTGTATAATCACCTGATCTAGAGTTTCATTTATTCCTAAAAATCTATTGTTGATGCTGTCCCATTCGGGAAACAGTTGCTGATCCCAACCGTTGGTGATATACATTCGATACACTCAAGCGAAATGAGTGGTCGGTCATGTGTGGCCGGGTTGCAAGATGTTCTTGTTGAACCCAGTGTATTCCTCTCTAGAGGTACACGAGCGATAGGTGGTTCCATACCTTGTCATTGTTGGAAATCCATTACCCAATATGTGCTTGCGGTTTTGATTGTATACTATATATGTAGAACGTGAGATGAAAGCGTTTCTGCTAGATGATTATATATACTGTGGTTGATAGACATTATTATAATATCAAAAAGGGTTTTGATATAAAGATATTTTGGATTCTCATAAGGGAAAAACCCGTTCCGTTATGCGGCGTGGTCTTATGAGATATCGTTTACTTGTTCGAACTGTTTTTAAACTGTTTTACTCATACCAGTCCCATGACTGACTCGGAGTTTACTTTGTTGTTTTCCCTAAACTCTTGGGTGCCTAAATTTGTACGGGCAGTCAAGTAGTCGGGATTTACAGATATACTGGAAGAGCTTGGAGCAGGAGGCTTCAGGATCATATAGCTATAGTTATTTCCGCTATGTTGTAAGTGCTGTACTTTGATAATGATATGTATATTCAAGTACAGATTTGTTTTTCAAAGTTATGATATGAAATATATTTATTCGTTCCGCTGTGAGATTCGTGTTACTCTGATGTTGTGTTCTTCTTCTTCTTCTATTCTAAGTTTCTATCTTATCTTTCCTCACCCTCTAATTTCTTTCACTAATTACCCGGATTTTTCGATGTTTTGGTTATCGACATCGTGTTTATGTCGATAACCAAAGTCGCTCAAAATCCGGGTCGTTACAAGAATACTACTGATTCTATTTTGACGAAGTGTTTAATGTGTTAGACTCCAGAACTAAGGTTAACCAAAGCTCCGATACCAGCTGTGACGATCCCAAAACCCCGTGACACGGTGTTAAGGATAATCATTGGAATATAACACATTAATCATCATTAGCAGATCACGGATAATAGCATAAACAGAAAATAGAATAATTTACACACATATGACAGCGGGATCATATAGATATCATCACATCAGAGAAGCACAGTACAGGATACAACTTAGTGCATAATGATACATAATCAGTCACCATCGCCTGAGGCGGAATCATACATAAAGAGTACACAAAATAAATATCAGTCTACATCGCCGATGGCGGAATCATAATATAGATACAATAATGGAGGAGAAAATCCAAGTCAGCACGGTGTAGTCAAGCCTCGCCATGAGCCAAAAGTGCGTCAGAAACTTGTAACTAGGCTGCCCGTGTGAAAATGAGGGCACCCGAGTTTGCAAGGTGAAACAAACTACGAGTCAGTCATGGGACTGGTATGAGAAATCTGCTTATAACTTATTAACAACAATAATAAGGCAAATCAAAGGACCATGCCACTTTCACGGAACGGGTTTACTCCAATGAGTGCTAGTACATGAAATAAAGTAAATGATTAAATCATCGCAATGCTTTTATAAAATGAAGCCATTATAAGACTCAGGTCCCATCACACAATGCAACGCAAGCCGAAGGATAGAGTTTTTACCTTATAATGGCCAAAAATGCTTCATACGTATAAAACACAAGTGTTTGATATTATTACTAGTGCATATATGTTTCAAGAGAAAATTCAATCATAAATATCAATCCTAGGTGGCATAACTACCATCTACTATGTCGCCATACTAGTAATACAATCACATTCGCATATTTCGTATTGGAAATTGGATTCCTTCATGAGTCGAGGAAAGGGGCAAGCTCCTCTCCGTTCGAGACACTCTAGCAAATGTCCCAGGACCCCACTCTGATCCTTGGAATCGGCTGGGCTGGTCCTCTCTTACTTTTGAGGATTAGTTATTCCTGAACACACGTTTCCCGGTCCTCACAGACCTATAATCGAGGCGCCTCGCATTCCAACAACCACACAGGTGAAAAATATATATAATGTCAGGGCTGATAGGTCACTGACACCACCATAGCTAGAAAGAAACGTCGTGCTCTCCCAGCGGTCTGTCTCCCGTTTTTGACTCATACCGAGGTGTGAGGCTCGCGAATTCACATCATACACACAGCTACGTCACACAGACCATGCTTTGATCATCAACCACAAGACTTTGCTTTGCAACAGAAGCCTTGATCATATGCCACTTAGGCGTGCCACACAGGCAATCCACTCCATGTGACTGATTTCTATCAATACATAACCTCTGAGCTCGTACGTCTCAGAGAAGGGCGTTAAGCAAGAGAATAAATTCTCCGCCGCCAAACAGATATATATTTAACAGAGATCAATCAGTACAGAACAAAATCCAATGTCAGACACATAGTCCATTTACAAGTTCGTTTTGGGTCTGAACGAAACCGGAGGCACCAATTCCACGCATATCCGTACAATCAACAATATGTTTGGACGGCTACTACTTCAGCTCCTTCATGGTAGCTACTCCAATCACGAGCATCAGTAGCGCCCATCCATCCAATGTGAAGATCGTCGGTCTTCAACCGTCTTCGACTTCTCAACGTCGATCGATTATTTGAAATCAGATGAACTCGGCCTTTTCAAATAACCCGCGTATATTTAGATTTTCAAATCAATTATTCACATGGTTGGACTATTCAACATTCTCATTTCAGCTCTTTAGTTATAATTTTCATGTCAAATACATTCAACCATCACATATCAAGCAAACCCAACGAAATTGGTTTATTTCCACTCTATATCGTCTATAGTATTTTATAATGATATATCGCCATTTTTATTTAATTTAAAACGGCCATATTTAATTAAACGACGTTTCAGGTCGTGTCGATGCACTGGCGCTGTTTTTCACTAATTTTGTTTTACACATATCTGAAAATCTAACCGTTGGATCTTCACAAATTTTATATCATTAGGAAGGTCATTTCAAAACGAATCCAACAGTTTCAGTTTTGGGAAAATCCGACGGTCGGATCTTCCACACTAGCCATTTGAAGTTACGATTTCAATTTACGAACTGCAGCGTCGTTATTCGATTTTATTTAATTATATATATATATATATATAATCGTTTCTGGCGCTGTTTTTCTTTAGATTTGAATTAAACATTCCAGACAATCCAACCGTCGGATCTTCACAAAGTTGGTGTCGTTGGAAAGATATTTCCAAGGCGAACCCAACGGTTGCGGTTTCGGGAAAATCCAATGGTCGGATTTCCCGCACTAGTCGTTTGAAATCACGGTTTCAAAACACGAACTGCACGGCCACGTTTCGTTTTAATTTTATTTATATTTATATATTTATATAAATATAGTTCATTCAAAAATTCCTATATCATTTTCACTTCAATTATTTCACTAACGCCTTTAAATTTTGGAAAATTTCGCCATAACCTCCTTTGTACGGGAGGGGCTGGGAAAATTCCCAAATAGCCACACGGGCGTCTCATGTCAAAAAGAAAAAGAAAAAGCCAAGCGGCTAGCCAACAGGCTCATAAAATCATCACCCAAACAAAACAGTAAATGTGTACCTATTTGTCGGGCACAAAATTTTATTCCTCTTCTCTAGCCCCTTTGCTATAACCTGTTCAATAAATATGCATGTACATATATACAATTTTTATCACTTATCATTTTCCATTCAACTTCATATTTGATTTACTTTGGTTTAACAACACCATTCATTCTAATGTTGCATGCATAGGCTAAAATCACATCATTAGCTATTTAATGTATATTTCGACTCATGCATATTTATTTGAACAAGTGGCTATTTTTAACACTTCACATTTCAAAGATGATAAATTTGGCGAACTAAAATAGATTTCAACACATGACTATTTTATTTAGTTCCTATGCATGTTAAAAATAATATTTCTTCACAAATATTTATTTCAACGTCCGCATATCTTTAGCATATCATATAGATGATAAAAATGATATTTTTATCACTTAAAATATTTATTTGACAAATGGATGTTTTCAACACTTCATAGTTTCAATAAAAATGTAATTTTTATTGTTCGATCTTTTTATTCAACACATGAACTTTTCCACTACACACACTTCTCAACACATGAGCATTTCCACACATGGATATTTTATTTATGTTGTTCATATTAGAAAGATGGAATTTTTATTGTTGAAGCTATTTATATAAGGCGAATATTTTTCATACTTCATATATATTATTAAAAGGTGATTTTTATTGTTTAGACACTTCATTCATTCACAAATGAATTTAATTTTCACACATCACTTTTCAACATATGAACATTTCCACACATGGATATAGTTTCAACATATGACTTTAATTTCAATGCATGAAAATAATTTCAACATATGAAAATTATTCTAACACATAAAGATTATTCAAAATTTCGGCAGCATAACGGCAGGGTAGTTAAAACCGGCACCATTCCTAGTATGGCTCCTCGCTCTACCTTAAAACCTCGCGGTTTTTGACAATGGGGATTCATGCATCTAATTCGCACGCAGGCGGCATGTTTTATTTTTATTTCCACAAATATTTCCAATTCATTTCAATCACCAATAGGTATTTTTCAACCACAACCAAACAATATCAACCACAAACAATTATTCAACCATTCGCATTTTTCATCCAATATTTCACAACAATTCAACACATATATCAATTATTCTATGCATGTATAATTCATACTTCTCTCATATAGCTTACACCACGCATGTACATGAGGTATACAACACGTGTGTAATTTATATTTCGCTTATATAATTAAACATGACATTTTCCATTCAAATTCTTTTAATTTAGATTTCTCGCATTTGTTTTTGGAGTGCTAAAAATCATAGATGACTCAGAAAAATCCGCGGCTTCTTCTATGTGGTAGAGAGCTTCCTTGCGGTCCCGATGTTTCCTGTTTCATCGAATTTCGTCAACACACCAAAAAGATATGATTTTTCAAAGTGCAAACATCAAAAAGGACTCACCTTTCTATTTGGTTCGAAACTAGGTTTGAGGTTTTCGCGAAATCCGTGGACCTAGACGACGATCAGGGAGTTGGACGTGGAAGAGCTTCGAGCGGGGGTCCTGTCGGTGGTGGTTTGGTGGAGCTCGGTGGTCGGTGGCGTCGTCGGCGGCGATGGGAAGTGGTGGACTTTGGGCGCTCGATTCAGGCGAAGGAGGCGTTGATGGCGGTCGTGGGTGGGTCGGATTTGAAGAGGAGGCGGAGGCGGTTCGACGATAGGTGGTGGCGGCGGCGATAGAGGGCTGAGGCGGCGGCGATCGGTCGGAGAAGAATCGAACGGGTTTCGCCGTTGGTTCGAGGGTTACGGTTTTTTTTTTAAATAATGAATGGAATTTTCTGATTCGCCGGAATATATTTATTTCAGAAAATTCGGGTTTACACCAACGAACTCCTTTTCAAGCCCAACGACTGTCGTCTCCAGCTAAATACCCCCATCCCGGACACAATGGGATATGTTTCGTTGGCCAATTCGACTGTTACAGTCAGTTATTTTTCAAATTAAAGTATAAAACATTTAATTTTAACTTTGAACGTACATTTCAATTTGCCAGGGCCACAAACTAATTCAAAAAATTCCAGAAAAATAAATCTAGCTATGTTTTGACGCTACGATCCCAACAAAACTAGTTTCGTCGAATTCTGAGATCGTTTAAAAAATGGCCATTTTCTGGTCGATCCAATTTAACAGAAATTGACCAAACACATTTTCTTTTGCCACGCTCACATACTAGCTTCAAAAATTATGAAATTTGAAACCTAGCAATAGTTTGACATCCCGGACCCAACAAAAGTGGTTTCATCGAATTCCGAGGTCGTTTGCAAAATATCAATTTTCCAGGGCTATATATTCTATATAGCGACCATTCTGAAAATTCATTCGGCCATAACTTTTGATTCCCATTATGAAACTTCGATTTTTCAGATTCGTTAGAAAGGTATTGATAAACAGATTTAGTATTTTTGGTTTTGCTAAAATCCGTTATATTCTCCACGCTGCACAGTCAGTCAAAGTTTGAATTCAAATTTTCAAACTGACTCACTATTTCTAATTCACTATTTTATTGAAATATTCTATTTCAATTGTTCAAATTCCTTTGAAATCACCAATTTAAAATTTTTAAATTGGCCCGTATTTTCCGGGTTATTACACATTTGCTCCACAGCGATGAATTCGTCAAGAATTTCCAAAGAAGTTTAATACAAGCCGCTTTCTTCAGATCTTTAAATGATTTCAATCCAATTCCTCCTTTCTGCTTTGGAGAACACAGAATTTCCCATTTGACTTTGTGTTTTGAATTTCCCCAAAAAAAAATCCGCACACATCATATTAAGTTTCTCAATTGTGAACTCCGGAAGCTGATACATAAACAGACTGTAAAGTACCATAGGAGGTATCACTGATTGAATTAGCTCTGCACGTCCCGCAAAATTAAGAAATTTAACATCCCAAGCTCGCAATCTATTCTGGACTATATGAAGAAGATCTTGATAGTCATTATAATGAATGTAATTGGTAGAGAGAGGAACGCCAAGATATTTAATTGGAAGTTGCCCAATGCTTACACCCAAAATATTAGCAATTTCATCAACATTAGACGCAAAAGAACTAAAATATACCTTTGTTTTGAGCACACACATAGACAATCCACTACATTTCTCTAACTTATCGAAAAGAGATTTGAGAGAAGTAGCACAAGCATTTGAACATTTTCCAAAGACCATAAGATCATCAGCGTATAGCAAATGTGTTACTATCGGATCCAAAACATGTGTAGGATGAAAAGCCTTCTTCGACACCTCTTCATTCATGAAAAAGGTGAAAAACTCCATCGCTATTGAAAACAAATATGGTGACAACGGATCACCCTGTCGAATGCCTCGATTAGATGATATAAAACACTTGGGAACACCTTGCATCATTATAGAAAAAGTAGGGGTTGAAATACATTCATAAACGACATTTATAAAATGTATTGGAAAACCCATAATTTTCATGATATGACAAATGAATTCACGACTAATTTTATCATGAGCCTTATGGAGGTCAACCTTGACACAAAATTTATAGACTCCTGGTTTTTTAAAATCTCTAATAAGCTCATGGGCAAGTAAAATGTTGTCACCAATGTACCTTGAAGGTATATATGCACACTGATTTGGTGAAATAAGATGAGGCAGAAACCACTTGACCCTATTACAAAGAATTTTACTAAAAACTTTATAGTAAACATTACAATAAGAGATGGGACGATAGTGAGAAATATCAATGGGTCTTTCAATTTTAGGAATAAGAGAAATGAAAGTGTGATTACATCCTTTAGGAATTTTACCTGACCTGAAAATGTCTCTAACAATAGTTAATAAATCATTCTTCAATTCGTCCCAATGTAATTTGAAGAATTTCGAATTAAAACCATCCGGACCAGGGCTTGAGTCATCTTGTATGGAAAAAACAGCTTTTTTAACTTCATCCAAAGAAATTTCACGCATCAGGTCCTGCTTTCCTATTTGATTAATAGTGTATGATGACTGAAAAAAGGCATATCGACAGACAAATCACCATTGAATAAAGAACTAAAGAAATTGATGGCTTCATTTTTTTACTTCATCTTTCTTATACAACTATTACCCTTCAGAGTTTAAGAGAGCTTTCAAATTGTTCCAATGCCTTCTTGCAGACATTTTCGAGTGAAAAAATTTCGAGTTAGTGTCACCTTCCTGCAGCCATGAAACCTTAGCTTTCTGCTTGTAATTCCAGAATTTAATATGCCTTTGGACAGATAATTGATGTTTAGCCTCTAGAAATAACTCATACAACTCTACATTTTCAGGTTCTTTATCAACTGCCATTTCTAATTCATTAAATCTTTTTTCTGCTTCTAATAAGAGAGCATTATCTTTGGGCCTAACCTTATTCCACTGTTTTAACTCTGCCTTGCATCCTCTCAGTTTCTATTGAAAGGTGTAGCTGTGAAATCCCTAAGCATATACTTGCAATCCTTTAGAAATACAATTACAATAACCCTCTTTAAAGCACCTGTCATTTGAATAACGAAAAGGAAAACCTTTAGATGAGGAAGTTGCAACTAAATCAAGCACTATGGGATTGTGATCACTTGACAATTGAGATAACGATATTGGCTTCATATCACTAAATTTACGCAAACATTCATGATTGACAAAAATTTTATCCAAATGATTAGCTATACCTTTCCTTCTCCACGTGTAGTTGAAAGCTATAGCTTTGATTTCAATGAGTCCTGCTTGGGATAAACAATTGTTAAAAGCTCTCAACTGCTGGAAAGGGATTGGAAGACCACCCTTCTTATCAATTGGAGATGTTGCATTGTTGAAACCTCCCATGAGAATCCACTCATCATAGCACAGAATTGACTCTTGTAATATCTAATGCCATAGAACTTATCTTTCACTATAGTTGTCGCTCGCATATATAATAGAAATGTAAGTGGATAAACCTCCTGTGTTATTGGCTTGTAAAGTAACATGCTGGTTTGAAGAAGATATCAGACTAGTTGACCAAACATCAGTGTTCCAAGCAACAAGAATTATACCAGAAAAATTGGATGGATGCTGCAGTATCAAATCCCAATTATTTGGCAACAACTTTCTAAACACATTCAAATTTCCAGGATTTAGTTTATTCTCTACCAAGGCAACAAATGTTGACTTGGATTTCGTTAGGAGGGATAAAACTTCACGCATACACTGTGAAGAATTCATCCCCCTTACATTCCAACATAGAATTATCATTTGATCACTGTTGAGCTCCTTAAAGATCTTTTAGGAGGAGAAAAGAAGTGGATTGACTTTTACCTTTCAAATGTTTCATATATTCTTCATTTTTATTAACCCGTTCGGAAACATCTCGATTTTCATCATTAACTATTTCCTCTCTTAAACTATTGGCAACATGACTAAGATCATCTGGAATAATATCTGGAGGGAGCTCACTGTTTAAAAAATCCAAATCAGTGCCTTTTCCAAGAGAATCAGTAGACTCCTGATGATCCATAACATTAGAGGCCTAATGATCCATACTATTTGAAGTAGATGCTTCATTATTATTATTTTTAACCCATGCAGGATCTGTTTCTAAATCATGAACCATAGAATCATGTCCGAAAATTTTACATGCATCACAACGAGGAGGGACAAATTCATATTCCACCATTAAATCCTTTTGAATACCATTATAAAGTTGAATTGGAATTTTATCAAACAACTTACTTACAAAATCAATGGCAATAAGAATTCTAACAAATCTGGTTACTCTTTTAGTATTAGTATCAATACAGATCGGCTCACCTATGAAGCTTGCTATCATCGATAGAGCATCATTTGACCATAATTCCATATCTAGGTTTTGCAATTTGATCCAGATCTGAACCTTCTCAAAAGAGAAATTCTCAAAATTATACCCTGGATACCATTTCTCCACCATTAACAAATTCCCATAATAACAATGAGTAGAGGATTTTAACACCTCCATGAAATCATCATAAATCTCAAATTGCACAGCAAAATGGAGTCCCGCAACAATATAGACTACGAAATTACCCTTCGGCTTCCATATGTTACGAATGTAGTCCTTTAACTTCACCACTGAGAGTCTGAATTCAATAGGATGAAGAGAAAAAGTATCATGCCAAATCTCTGCTGAAGATTTAAAAATACTTTCAGGAATGATAACCCTATCAGAAGACAGTGTTACAAACTTGAGCTTGTCCAAATCCGATTTCACATTTGTGCTCTGATTTGAAGAATTTGAAATTACATTAGATTGAGGAGGATTGTGATTTAGATTTGTTGAAGAGGAAGGTTTCAGCGGGAAATGCAAGGATTTCCACGCCTCCGCATTAAAATGTGAAAAGGATGTGAAAAGGATAGATTATGTATATATATATATATATATATATATATATATATAAATCATTCAATGATTCCACTAAAATGTTTAACATGCCAAATAAAAGAATGTTTTATTTTGCATAACAATTTAAATGTTCCTAATGATAAATAAAAAGAGATATTTGCATACAATTTCTGATATTTTCTAATAGCAAATAAAAAGAGATTTTGTTTGCATACATTTCCAATGTTTTCTAATAAAAATAAAAAGAGATTTTGTTTGCATATATTTCCAATGTTATCTAATAAAAAATAAAAAGAGATTTTGTTTGCATATATTTCCAATGTTTTCTAATAACAAATAAAAGAAGTTTTATTTGTATAACATTTCTACATGTTTCTAACGTCAAATAAAAAGATAATTTATTCAGATAACTTTTCTACATGTTTCTAATGTCAAATACGCATAACTTTTCTACAAGTTTCTAATATCGAATAAAAAGATAATTTACTAACATAACTTTTCTACATGTTTCTAATGTCAAATAAAAAGATAACTTACTCGCATAACTTTTCAATATGTTTCAAATGTCAAATAAAAAGATAATTTACTCGTATAACTTTTCTACGTGTTTCTAATGTCCAATAAAAAGATAATTTACTCGCATAACATTTCTACATATTTCTAACGTCAAACAAAAGAAGAATTTACTCGCATAACTTTTCTACATGTTTCTAATGTCAAATAAAAAGATAATTTACAAGCATAACTTTTCTACATGTTTCTAATGTCAAATAAAAAGATAATTTACTCACATAACTTTGCTACATGTTTCTAATGTCAAATAAAAAGATAATTTACTCGCATAACATTTCTACATGTTTCTAATGTCACACAAAAAGATAATTTACTCACATAATTTTTGTAACACCCCGAATTTCAATTAACACTAATGGTTAGTAATTAAAGTATAATTAATCTCAGATGTGAGAATCAGGGGAAACGGGCTACGTCATTGCGTTCGTCTCGGAAAAATACGCGAAATAGAGTCCGAGTTTGCGTAAAACGGGTATCGTATGAAAGAGATATGGACGAACGAAGTTAGGCAGAAAAACCCGAAACAGGCCAGAAATGCACTGGCGCACTTGTGAAGTGCGCCAGTACAAAAATACACTGGTGCACTTGGGAAGTGCGCCCATGTCGGGACAGGGAACCTGCACAGTTTCTAGAGAGTTCTGTGGTTGGGTGCACCAGTTTGGGGTTTGGGCTTGGTCTTAGGGCTGGTTTCTGGAAGGTTCCGAAATCTAAGGGTCCTAATCTAATTTAGGGTTAATCTAAGGGCCTAAAACACTCACCTAATCTATAAATACACCCTAAACCTACCATAATCCATACTAAAAATAGAATTGAGGGCTACATGCCGCCAAATTAAATCTTAGAAGGAGCCTCCACTAATTTATGAAGAGGGTTGCAAGCTAATCACTCTCTAATCAACCTCTAATCCATTCTAAGCATCTTAATCTTCTTCATTTGGAGTGCAAATTGGCTAGTTGTGAGTTTCTATCACTCTAATGATCAATTGCTAAACTAAGTAGATGAGATATGATGAGATCATATGGTTTTGTTTGGGGATTAATGGGTTTTAAGTCATATGACATGATGTTAGTTTGCTAATGTATGTGGGTTATGCAAGTTTTGTGCTTTGTGATCATATGTTAATATGCAAGTTACATGTATGATAATATGCAAGTTACATGTATGATAATTATGCAAGTTGTATGTTTCTTCATATGCAAGTTTATGAGTTCATATGCAAGTATGTAACATGTTATGCAAGTTCATATGCAAGTTTATGAGTTCATATGCAAGTTATGTAACATGTTATGCAAGTTCATATGCAAGTTATGTGACATATTATGCAAGTTCATATGCAAGTCATGTATTTGTTAATATGTAAGTTTATGTAACATGTTATGCAAGTTAATATGCAAGTTATGTGACATGTTATACAAGATTATATGCAAGTTATGTGACATGTTATACAAGATTATATGCAAGTTATGTGACATGTTATACAAGATTATATGCAAGTTATGTGACATGTTATGCAAGTTCATATGCAAGTTATGTGTTTGTTAATATGCAAGATGGCACCTTTGAAACATGTTCATACATATGCAAGTTGACACCTTTTATATGTGTTATGTCATGAGAACGAAATTACGTGGGAACGATGGGGTTAATTCAATGCATATGTTAATAAGATTGTGTGAAATTAATATAATTATGCATAACATAAAATAAATGAACATAGTATGGGAATTTGCCTATTAAGTTAGGTGTACCCATACTATGTGTTGGGAATTTGCCTATTAAGTTAGGTGTACCCACATTTTGGAGTTGGGAATTTGCCTATTAAGTTAGGTGTACCCATATTCCTAAAATAAACATGATAATTAACACAAATTATGGGAGTAATTAATCGATTAAGACACGAGGTTGGACCCGTTTGTAGTGTAAGACTGCCCGGAGTTTACCGGCTTAACCAGGCATCTACAAATGACGGTCCAATGTGAGGGGTCTTAATCATAAATTAAATACGTAACAAGGGTAAATGACACGAGGTTGGACCCGTTTGTAGTGTAAGACTGCCCGGAGTTTACCGGCTTAACCAGGCATCTACAAATGACGGTCCAATGTGAGGGGTCCTTTACACAGTTACAGTGTTAATCAATTAAGAAACACTTAACCAGATAAGCATGTAGTGGGGCATGGGGGTTAAGTGGGTACCTTGGGTGGTATGTGGAAATTGCTAGTGGTTGCCAATAGAAAATATGATAAAATACTTAACCAAGATGAAACATGTAATTAAACATGATTAAAGGGTTAAGTGGGAAACACTAGTGTGTGGGCCAAGCTTAGGGGGATGGCTTGTGCTGGGGGCCCATTTCAACCAGTAACCCATACGTATCTTAGTGGGCTCGACCCATGTCGAGGACGGGACACGCATACTGGGCTTGACTATAAGAGGCCAAAATGGGTTAGCGGTGGCAACGCATGACCAACGGGTTTCATATGCGTGTGTGGACCTGGGCTGGTAAATAAGACGTTGTTGCATCGTGTAGATATAAGCCGTGCACCGTTAGTTTTATCAGGTTGCCACGTTGGGGAATGGTACACCCCACGGTGGGGCCAGCACGGGTATCTACGTTAGGGAGCCGATCGAATGGGGAGTAGTGTGTACACCTAGTGGATTGTAGGGCCCCGTGGCGTCTACTTAGTCACCTAGGGGTACGCGAGAACTATTAAGTTAATTTTATAAGTCCATGGGTGGGATCAACCTTTAAGTTAGGAATGACTGGTGTGGTGCAGTTTAGTAATTTACCTTTGGAAGGGTAGATGCGTCTTTATCTTTTATCTTAGTTTAGTTGACTGCTTAGTGTAGCCATTCATCCCCATTAGTTACCGTATATCAGTTTATGTCTTCTCTGGTTACTTTAACGATTGTATTGTTAAAGTTATAGGACTCGCTCAGACTTATGTCTGACCCCGTTGTTTTTATCTTTTTTCCCAACCCTCAGGTCCTACGGTGGATCCTAGCAGTAGTGGAGCTTGATCGGATTGCTGTTCCAGTCTTTAGGAGCTTGGATAGATGTAAAGCTCCAGTTACCCAGTTATCTTTTCTTTTGTCATGGCTATTGTATGAGAGTGGGATTATGTACTTCTTTATTTTGATGGATATTGTACTTGACTTTTATTGTGGTTTTATGATGTAACCAGACATGTTTTACTTCCGCTGTTATGAGATGATGTTTTAAATTTCAAGTACTATTTATATCTGTCTTGTTGTAATTTTTCTGTTCTATATTCACTAAAATACTCCACCGATGCTATGGCATTCCCTTAGTGAGTGATCATAGCGGGAGTGGGGTGTTACACGTGGTATCAGAGCTGAAGGTTACCGGAACAGATAAATTTTCGAGAAAAATACTTTTTAAAAAAAAAAATAGTAAAGGTATTATTTTTGGAAAAAGTATTTTCAAAAACATGTCTTTTAAGAGAAAAGTTTTTGAAAAAGAAAAGCATAATCCCCAATAGCCATATCTTTATCTTTCGGAATCTCCTTTTTGAATCTTTCCTCTTTCGTTTCAGCATGGCTGAAGATCTTAACATCCCGGAGGGCTTAGTTATACCACTATGGTATAGGAGGTTACAAGAGGCTAGGGCCGCGGCTGCGGGTCCAGCCAATGCTACTACACCAGAGGCAACCGCTCCTCCTCCTCAGCCTAGAGTGGATAATTTTGCTAAGATTTGCAAAGAGTTCAAGGCTATAGGAGGAAAACCTTTTCTAGGTTCAGAGACTTTCGTAGAGGCTAGAGATTGGCTTAAGGAAGTGGAAGAGTTGCTAGATATCTTTGAAGTGGAAGAGGGAAAGAAAGTCAAGTTGGCGGCTTGGTTAATGAAGGGAGAGGCCTCATTCTGGTGGGAGGTCACTAATGGAGAACGCCCTGTTGACTCTTGGGCAGATTTCAAGCAAAGGTTTGGGGCTAAGTTTCTCTCAAGGGCGGAAGAGAATCTGTTTATGGAGAAGTTCTTGAATTTGAAGCAAGGGAATCTCACGGTGAAAGAATATGTCAACAAATTCAATCAATTAGCAAGGTTTGGCATAGAGTTGGTGAATACACCGAAGAAGAAGGCTTTGAGGTTCGTTAGAGGCTCTAACGAACCATTGCAAGGAATAGCTATGACTCACATTCCTATGGGGGCCACTTTTGAGAAGCTTGTCTACATGGCACTTATACATGAGGATGATAAGAGTTCTAAGGCACCAGAGAAGAAGGGGGATCAGAAGAAACCGCAACAACAACAACAAGGCAAGGGTGGAAAAGGCAATGGTGACAAGGGGAAGAAGAAGAAGAAGTGCTTCAATTGTGGGACCCCAGGCCACCTCAGCAAGGATTGTCGCAAAAAGAAGAAGACCGGTTACTTTCATTGTGGTGAAGCAGGATATCTTGTGAAGGACTGCCCAAAGAAGGGGCAGAAGACGGGGTCTACCTCAGGAGGTCAGGTGCAAGCTCTTATGGCACCAGCTCAGGCAGGGGGGCAAGTTCAGGCTCTCTCAGTTCCACCGATTCAGCAGAGAGGTAGAACTATTTCCGTTGAAAGTCTGGTTTTTCTGTTTGATCATCCAGTTCGTACTTTGTTTGACTCTGGCGCATCGCATTCTTTTATCTCATCATCGTTAGTTGAGTCACTGCACTTAGACACCAGTCTAGTTGATGATCCCTTGGTTGTTTCAAACCCAATTGGGGGCTCCATATATCTGTCTATGATATGTTTGGGTTTGAAGATTTCTATACTTAGCGTTGAGTTTGGATGTGATGCTTTTGTATTGGGCTTCACGGGCTATGGGTTGATTTTGGGCATGGACTGGTTATCCAGTAATGGTGCCGTTCTTGATTGTGAAAGGAGAGTTGTCAGGCTTATGACCCGCTTGGGTAATACTCTCGAGATCTCTTGTAATCCCATGGAATCTGTTTTGCTAAGTTATCTTGAATCGCTCGATGCTTCGGTCGAGAGTTTGCATTCTGTCAGAGTGGTCCGGGAATATCTGGATGTGTTTGAAGAGGTGAAGGGTTTGCCTCCGAAGCGGGAGATAGATTTCCGAATTTATTTGGTGGATAATGCCAAACCAGTGTCTTTGCCAGTGCGCCACATGGCTCCTCGTGAGAGAAGAGAACTTCATAAGCAAGTATGGGAGTTGCTTGAGAAGGGGTTCATAAGGCGAAGTATATCGGAGTGGGGAGCTCCAGTAGTGTTTGCCACAAAGGCGGATGGGTCCCTCAGACTTTGTGTGGATTATAGAGAACTTAATAAGATCACAAAGAAGAATAGACACCCATTACCGAGGATAGATGATCTCTTTGATCAGTTGGTTGGCGCCTCAGTGTTTTCGCAGATGGACTTAGCTACAGGGTTTCATCAGTTGAGAGTGGCGGAGGACAGTATAGAGAAGACTGCTTTCCGGACTCCGGATGGTTTTTATGAGTGGCTTGTGATGCTATTTGGGTTGACAAACGCCCCGGCATACTTTGTTGATCTGATGAGTAGAGTGTTCAGAGAGTATCTGAATAAGTTTGTAGTGGTCTTTGTGGATGACATCTTGGTCTTTTCCAAGAGTGAAGAAGAGCATGCCTTACATCTCAGAGAAGTGTTGGAGACTCTTCGAGCACATAGTCTTAAAGCTAAATTCTCTAAATGTCATTTTTGGAGAAGAGAGGTGCGATTCTTAGGGCATGTGGTCTCTAAGGAAGGGATAGCTGTGGATCCCGCAAAGATAGTATCTATCCAGGATTGGAAAGTTCCTAGAAATGCTACCGAAGTAAGAAGTTTCTTGGGGTTGGCAGGATATTATAGGAAGTTCATCAAAGACTTCGCAAAGATATCAGCCCCATTAACCCGCTTGACGAAGAAGAATCTGGTTTTCTTAAGGGACGTAGATTGTGATGATGCTTTCCGACGATTAAAGAGAGCTTTGACCACCGCTCCAGTTTTAGTGCTTCCAGATGGGAGTAAGCCGTTTGTTGTTTATACCGATGCTTGTGGGACAGGATTAGGCGCAGTCTTGATGCAGGAGGGAAGGGTAATAGCCTATGGAGGGAGACAATTGAGAGTGCATGAGAAGAATTACCCTACCCATGATCTAGAGTTGGCCGCGATTGTTTTCGCACTTAAGTCTTGGCGCCATTATCTTCTTGGTGAGAGATTCGAGTTGTTCACTGACCATAAATCATTGAAGTACTTATTCTCTCGGAAGGATTTAAACTTAAGACAGCAAAGGTGGATGGAGTTCTTAGCATCCTATGATTTCGAGATAGCGTATACCCCTGGCAAGGGTAACGTGGTGGCGGACGCCTTGAGTAGAAAAAGGCTATCTTTGAGTCCATTGTTCGTGGAACGGCGAAGCTTGGAGTTTCTTTCTTTGTTCGACTTCAGACCTTCTGTTGACTTTGTACCTGGTTTGTTAGCATCCTTGGAGGTTAGACCTACTCTTTTGTGACGGATTGGCGAGGCTCAACGAGACGACCCACAGTTGGTTGAGTTGGTAGAGAAGCTTATAAGGGGGGAGTCGTCCAGCCATTTGGGTAGATACACCATAGATGATAGGGGATGGTTGCATAGAGACGGTAGACTTTGTGTACCGCAAGATGAGGGTTTGAAGAAGGCTATTTTGGATGATGCACATCGTTCAAGGATGACTATTCATCCCGGTGGAGACAAAATGTACCAAGACATGAAGAGAGTTTTCTTCTGGGCCGGTATGAAGAAAGATGTGGCCGAGTATGTGGCTAGATGCTTAGTGTGCCAACAAGTTAAAGCGGAGCAAAGGAAACCCGGTGGGTTGCTACACCCATTGGAAGTTCCGCAATGGAAGTGGGATAGTGTCTCGATGGATTTCATCGATGGGTTACCGAGATCGAGGAAGGGCAATACGGGAATTTGGGTTGTGGTAGACAGACTTACCAAGAGTGCCCATTTTATACCCGTGAAGAGTAAGAGGACCGCTCCATGGCTTGCTTCAGTCTATGTTAGAGAGATTGTTAGATTGCATGGCGTACCATCCAGCATTGTGAGTGATCGAGATCCTATCTTCACTAGTGAGCTTTGGAGAAGTTTGCAAGAGGCGGTAGGGAATCAGTTGTGTTTGAGCACCGCATATCATCCTCAGACGGACGGTCAGACCGAGAGGGTGAACCGTATCTTAGAAGATCTTTTGAGGCTTTGTATCTTGGATTTTGGAGGTACATGGGAAGAACATCTTCCTTTGGTGGAGTTCGCATACAATAACAGCTTTCAGTCTAGTATTGGCATGGCACCTTTCGAAGCTCTTTATGGAAGGCCTTGTCGATCTCCTACATGTTGGTGGGAATCTACGGATAAGATCTTGCTTGGGCCAGATATGGTTAGAGAGACTTCAGAGAAGATTGATTTGATTCGAAGAAGGATGAAGGCAGCGCAAGATAGACAGAAATCTTATGCGGATCGGAGAAGGACGGATCTTGAGTTTGAGGTTGGGGACGTGGTTTTTGTCAAAGTATCTCCGTTGAGAAATGTTGTTCGCTTTGGGTCCGTTGGGAAGTTAGCACCGAGGTTTGTTGGGCCGTTTCCTATTAAGGAAAGGATTGGACGGATGGCATATAGGGTGGAGTTGCCCGACAGACTTAGTGGTGTTCATGATGTATTCCATGTATCACATTTGAGGAAGTGCTTACATGAGACCGCAGAGGTGTAGAGCCGAGTTTGCTTAGAGATGTAGAGGTAGAGCGTGATGCGATGATTCGACGAGCTCCTACTCGCATCCTTGGGTCAGAAACTAGGAAGTTGAGGAACAGAGAAGTTCAGCTAGTTAAAGTGCAATAGGGAGATGACGAAAGCAATGCTACTTGGGAGACAGAAGCGAAGATGCGTTCTTTGTACCCATTTCTTTTTGAGAGTGTGTATTTTAACTTCTCCTTTATCGCTTGTCTAGTACTTATCTTATCTTTAGTATATCCTCTCGCTAGTACCTATGACCTTTAGATAGGGTAAAACCTATGGTTGAAACATGTGTTTGAAACATGTTATGGTTGATGGATGCATGTGGATGCAATTGTTTGCTAGTGGTTGCTCGTGGATGCATATACACACACATTAGGCACTAGATCGGCTCAGTCACTTCATGTTGCATATCGCATAAATGGATGTGGTAGTTAGATTGATGGATGTATCATGGCTGTGTTATCATGTGGATGATGCATTTTTGTGTATGGTTGTGCACGCATATAGAAATTGTATGTGTCAATAGGGTTTCGCATACATATTGGATGCATGGCACTATCATGGTTTGCATTAAGGAGGTCGACTGAATCAGTAGACCGCCTGATTTTGCATTAGTATACGGACATATACACACACTTTCTGCATATGTTCATACATCATTAGAAGTTTCTAAGGATAATGGTTGCTTGTGATTGATGGTTTAGTAGATGGTTGTTTGGTTGGTAGGATACGTTCTTCTTGACTTAGAGATTTCGAGGACGAAATCCTTTAAGTAGGGGAGAATGTAACACCCCGAATTTCAATTAACACTAATGGTTAGTAATTAAAGTATAATTAATCTCAGATGTGAGAATCAGGGGAAACGGGCTGCGTCATTGCGTTCGTCTTGGAAAAATACGCGAAATAGAGTCCGAGTTTGCGTAAAACGGGTATCGTATGAAAGAGATATGGACGAACGAAGTTAGGCAGAAAAACCCGAAACAGGCCAGAAATGCACTGGCGCACTTGTGAAGTGCGCCAGTACAAAAATACACTGGCGCACTTGGGAAGTGCGCCCATGTCGGGACAGGGAACCTGCACAGTTTCTAGAGAGTTCTGTGGTTGGGTGCACCAGTTTTGGGTTTGGGCTTGGTCTTAGGGCTGTTTTCTGGAAGGTTCCGAAATCTAAGGGTCCTAATCTAATTTAGGGTTAATCTAAGGGCCTAAAACACTCACCTAATCTATAAATACACCCTAAACCTACCCTAATCCATACTAAAAATAGAATTGAGGGCTACATGCCGCCAAATTAAATCTTAGAAGGAGCCTCCACTAATTTATGAAGAGGGTTGCAAGCTAATCACTCTCTAATCAACCTCTAATCCATTCTAAGCATCTTAATCTTCTTCATTTGGAGTGCAAATTGGCTAGTTGTGAGTTTCTATCACTCTAATGATCAATTGCTAAACTAAGTAGATGAGATATGATGAGATCATATGGTTTTGTTTGGGGATTAATGGGTTTTAAGTCATATGACATGATGTTAGTTTGCTAATGTATGTGGGTTATGCAAGTTTTGTGCTTTGTGATCATATGTTAATATGCAAGTTACATGTATGATAATATGCAAGTTACATGTATGATAATTATGCAAGTTGTATGTTTCTTCATATGCAAGTTTATGAGTTCATATGCAAGTATGTAACATGTTATGCAAGTTCATATGCAAGTTTATGAGTTCATATGCAAGTTATGTAACATGTTATGCAAGTTCATATGCAAGTTATGTGACATATTATGCAAGTTCATATGCAAGTCATGTATTTGTTAATATGTAAGTTTATGTAACATGTTATGCAAGTTAATATGCAAGTTATGTGACATGTTATACAAGATTATATGCAAGTTATGTGACATGTTATACAAGATTATATGCAAGTTATGTGACATGTTATACAAGATTATATGCAAGTTATGTGACATGTTATACAAGATTATATGCAAGTTATGTGACATGTTATACAAGATTATATGCAAGTTATGTGACATGTTATGCAAGTTCATATGCAAGTTATGTGTTTGTTAATATGCAAGATGGCACCTTTGAAACATGTTCATACATATGCAAGTTGACACCTTTTATATGTGTTATGTCATGAGAACGAAATCACGTGGGAACGATGGGGTTAATTCAATGCATATGTTAATAAGATTGTGTGAAATTAATATAATTATGCATAACATAAAATAAATGAACATAGTATGGGAATTTGCCTATTAAGTTAGGTGTACCCATACTATGTGTTGGGAATTTGCCTATTAAGTTAGGTATACCCACACTTTGGAGTTGGGAATTTGCCTATTAAGTTAGGTGTACCCATATTCCTAAAATAAACATGATAATTAACACAAATTATGGGAGTAATTAATCGATTAAGACACGAGGTTGGACCCGTTTGTAGTGTAAGACTGCCCGAAGTTTATCGGCTTAACCAGGCATCTACAAATGACGGTCCAATGTGAGGGGTCTTAATCATAAATTAAATACGTAACAAGGGTAAATGACACGAGGTTGGACCCGTTTGTAGTGTAAGACTGCCCGGAGTTTACCGGCTTAACTAGGCATCTACAAATGACGGTCCAATGTGAGGGGTCCTTTACACGGTTACGGTGTTAATCAATTAAGAAACACTTAACCAGATAAGCATGTAGTGGGGCATGGGGGTTAAGTGGGTACCTTGGGTGGTATGTGGAAATTGCTAGTGGTTGCCAATAGAAAATATGATAAAATACTTAACCAAGATGAAACATGTAATTAAACATGATTAAAGGGTTAAGTGGGAAACACTAGTGTGTGGGCCAAGCTTAGGGGGATGGCTTGTGCTGGGGGCCCATTTCAACCAGTAACCCATATGTATCTTAGTGGGCTCGACCCATGTCGAGGACGGGACACGCATACTGGGCTTGACTATAAGAGGCCAAAATGGGTTTGCGGTGGCAACGCATGACCAACGGGTTTCATATGCGTGTGTGGACCCGGGCTGGTAAATAAGACGTTGTTGCATCGTGTAGATATAAGCCGTGCACCGTTAGTTTTATCAGGTTGCCACGTTGGGGAATGGTACACCCCACGGTGGGGCCAGCACGGGTATCTACGTTAGGGAGCCGATCGAATGGGGAGTAGTGTGTACACCTAGTGGATTGTAGGGCCCCGTGGCGTCTACTTAGTCACCTAGGGGTACGCGAGAACTATTAAGTTAATTTTATAAGTCCATGGGTGGGATCAACCTTTAAGTTAGGAATGACTGGTGCGGTGCAGTTTAGTAATTTACCTTTGGAAGGGTAGATGCGTCTTTATCTTTTATCTTAGTTTAGTTGACTGCTTAGTGTAGCCATTCATCCCCATTAGTTACCGTATATCAGTTTATGTCTTCTCTGGTTACTTTAACGATTGTATTGTTAAAGTTATAGGACTCGCTCAGACTTATGTCTGACCCCGTTGTTTTTATCTTTTTTTCCCAACCCTCAGGTCCTACGGTGGATCCTAGCAGTAGTGGAGCTTGATCGGATTGCTGTTCCAGTCTTTAGGAGCTTGGATAGATGTAAAGCTCCAGTTACCCAGTTATCTTTTCTTTTGTCATGGCTATTGTATGAGAGTGGGATTATGTACTTCTTTATTTTTATGGATATTGTACTTGACTTTTATTGTGGTTTTATGATGTAACCAGACATGTTTTACTTCCGCTGTTATGAGATGATGTTTTAAATTTCAAGTACTATTTATATCTGTCTTGTTGTAATTTTTCTGTTCTATATTCACTAAAATACTCCACCGATGCTATGGCATTCCCTTAGTGAGTGATCATAGCGGGAGTGGGGTGTTACAATTTTTCTACATGTTCCTAATGTCAAATAAAAAGATAATTTACTCGCATAACTTTTCTACATGTTTCTAATGTCAAATAAAAAGATAATTTACTCGCATAACTTTTCTACATGTTTTTGATGTCAAATAAAAAGATATATTTGTTTACATAACATGTTCTCAAATGACCAAATAAAAAGAAGTATTATTTACTTACACAACAAGTTATATATTTTCTAATGAAAAATAAAAAGAAAGTTTTACTTGCATAACATGTCCAATGTTTCTTGTGACAAATAAAAGGGAAATTTTTATTTGACAACAATTCTATTTTAAACATGACAAATAAAAAAAATGATATTTTGTTTGTATACAAATCTATTTTTGACATAACAAATAAAATTGATATTTTTATTTTGTTTATAATTCCTATTTTTACATAACAAATAAAAAGGAATATTTTTATTTGTATACTATTTCAATGTTTAAATTGACAAGTAAAAATGACTATTTTTATTTGTATACAAGTTCAATGTTTAACTTGACAAATAATAATGACTACTTTTATTTGTATACAAGTTCTTGTTTTAACAAGACAAATAAAAATGACTATTTTTATGTGTATACAATTCCTACATTAACATAACAAATAAAAATGATATTTTTATTTGTTTACAATTCTAATTTCAACATAACAAATAAAAATGATATTTTTTTATACAAATTCTTATATTAACGTAACAAATAAAAATGGTATTTTTATTTGTCTACAAATTTAAATAATTCCATTATATTCAATTAAATTAAACAGACCACACCAAACAACATCAACCCATCCAAATCAAATCGCGTATAACAACAAACTGAATTTAACAGCTTATTTGTAAAAATTTCTAAACACGATAATAATTAATTAATTTAAATTATTTAAAAACAAAATCTCACCTTGATCGGTTTCAAAAATCGATAAAATGATTATTTTTAATAAAATTAAAATTATGTTTAATTTTATCAAAAATCCATACGGCCTCTGTTTCAGTTCTGATCTGATCCATGGTGTAGAGTTCAAAGCCACAATTCCAACGTGACTGAGTTTGCAATTTCCTGATATTGTCTAAGAAAGATATGTTATTTTAAACATTGGTTATATTAACTAAAATAATTAAATTAATAATTACTTAATTAATCTCTTAAACCTCTCTTAATCATTCCTCACCGTTACCTTCTTCGTTTAACTGCTTCTTGAACAAACCCATACGCTCCAGCACTCTCTCTCTAAATCACACCACCACCAGGCCCCCGTTCCAAGATCGCACCCCCTCACGATGAAGCCTCCTATGTCGCCGACCTCTACCACCATTCCTGGCGAGTTCGACAACCCCACTCACCCTGGAAACCGCCACCAAGTCGTGTCCTTTGAGGCACAATTTCTCCTCATCCACCACCAATCAGGCGATCTTCACTGTTGATATGAAAGACCTTGAAGAGTACTTCGATTTTGTATTTATAATTCTGAAAAATCATTGAGTAATTTAAGAGAAAAAGGGAAGGGAAGATCAGAAGACAACAACCATTGGTTTCAGAAGTGACTGCTGTATCATTTAGAATTAGGGTTTGGTTACAAATGGCCCTTTATATAAATATTTATAATCTTATTTAATTAATTCTTTTATTTCAAAAAAACCTTTTATCCATATGTTGTATGTTACATATAATGGCACATTTATTTACAATAACTAATGAGCATATATTATGGCATTAATAATAAGTCACTGAATTGCAATTAGTAATTAATTCATTTACATTCATTCCCATAAATCAATTTGTCCTTATTCATTAAAAATTTCAAATTCAAATCTACCTTTTAATTACACACATTATTTGCATTAATCAATTGTAACATTTTAAGAATTCAATTCTCATTTATTTATCTTTAATTTACAATTCTTTATTTCCTATTAATTATCTGGCCCTATCAATTAATAGGCTCAATTGACCCATCCATTTCCAATGACCTGTTTATTAACTCTTATTATTACTTTATTTCTTAAAAGTGAATTATGCACTTACAAATTTTGATTAACCAAATTAACTAAGTTAATTATTTCCTAATTTATTTCTTTTTCTTAATCAACCAAATTATTAAATTTAACCCTTTTATTGCCAACTTATTCAAATTTCGCTATTTTCAATTACACAATTATTATGCGTTTATTTCCGTTTCTATCCACATTTATGTATTCTTAATTACACAATTTATTATAGTAGAATTTCAAACCTAATTTGCTGAAGATGTGTTTCTTTAGAAGATTTTCTAATTGGTTTTCATAAATTAAATGTAAACAAAGCATGTTGACTTTGTTCAATTAGAAGGAATGTATGATTTTCTTTTATTTGAAATAAGCAGTGTAAAATATGAAGAAAACATGTACATTTTTTTTGTATGTATTGCTTTTCAAGTCAAATTCCTTCATTCTTTTAAGAAGGAAAAAAACTTACAAAAGCTAATTCATACTCTTCCCTCGAATTAAACTATAGAAATCTCAAACCTTATGCAATATGCTAATAATCTAATCAATCATTATTGCTAATTTAACTCAAATTAAAATAAAAATTGCTATCACTTACAAGTCTACTATTTTCTTTATTATCCATTGTTTGAAGTTAATCATTACAAATATACATACAATTTCATATTAATTTCAATTGTTATAAATCATTATCTATTTAATTACCAATAATTGTGTATTAGAAATGAATTTGAAATCATTCATAAATAACATCATCAAATTTATATAAAAATCATTTTAAAATTCAATAATTTAATATAAGAAATGTAATTTTTAAATTCTGACGCATTCTCTAACAAAATTTCCTTAAAAATAATTTTTTTAAATTGGTTCTAAATTTCCGGGTTGTTACAATGAGACGACCCGAACTTCCCCGGTAAGGAAAGCACGGATTGCTTTGAGGACAAGACGAATCAGAACACAAACAGAAGAACATTTCATTGCTTATTAAAACAATTCCATCAGAATACAAGAATATTCAGAGTATGAATAAATATTACACATCAGAAAATATCAGAGGTTACAATACATTACATAGCAGTGGAAAATAATATAAAATATAACTGAAGGGGATATACGGATACAGAGCTTTCCGGATATTGTTCCAGCTGTAAATCAGGATCCTGTGAATATAAATCTGCAAAACCAAAACTACTAGTTGCCCGCATGGAAAATTGGGGCACCTAGAGTTTAGGTTAAAACAATAAACTCCAGGTCAGTCATGTGACTAGTGTGAGGACTAAAACAGTTACTTTATTTTAAAGTTAGGTAAATCAAGGGACCACGCCATATAACACAGAACGGGTTTCCTCCCAAGAACACCAATGCATAAAACAACAGCGCAATGCTAAATAATGAACAATGAAGCTATTATAAGACGCAGGTCCCATCACATAATTCAACACAAGACGGAGGATAGGGTTTTACCTTATAATAGCCTAAGAATGCTTGATACGCTAAATTTCATCTTGTATTATTACTATAAGCGTATAGTGTCAAAACAATTTCAATCATAAGTATCAATCATAGACGGTATAAGTGCCCCATACCACTGTGTCGCTATACTAGGCTCTACAATCAAAACCGCAAAGTCACGTATTGGAAGTTGGATTTCCATCTGTGAACCGAGGCAAGGGATCGTCCTCACCAAATTCGAGACAATCTAGCCCATGTCTCAGGATTAGAACGCATCGACCCTTGGAGCGACAGGGCCGGTCCACCGATGTGGATTAAAATGCATGAACGCTACGTTTCCCCGCCCCAGATGACTCCATCGGCTCCATATAGTCACCGATATATCTGAGGCGCCTAGCAATCCAATAACCATACAGGTGAAAATAATATAAATGTCAGGGCTGGTAGGTCACTGACATCACCCTAGCTAGAAGGAAATGCATGTCCTCCCTGAGGTCCTCTCCCATTTCTGGTTCACAACCGGGGTGTGAGGCTCGCGAATTAATGCTACACAAAGCTGTGCCACACAAGCGGTGCTTTGATCATCAACCACAAGACTCTGCTTTTCAACAGAAACCTTAATCGTTTGCATCTTAGCATGCCATACAGGCAAACCACTCCATGCAACCGATATCCATCAATCACACAAAATGATATCCAACGGCAGACACACAGTCCATTTACAAGTCCGTTCTGGGTCTGAACGAAACCGGAGGCACCTTGTACCTCGCATATCCATCGATCTCCAAGTATGTCTGGACGATCACCAACTAATTCCCTCCTCTTGGTGTACAGCCTAATCAAGATCATCAGTAATTATCCAAACGATGTGAAAACCTCCGGTCTTCGACCACCGTCTTCATCCTCGACACATCGTCGAATCAGTTATTCAGAATGGGATAAACCAAGTCTTGCTGAATAACTCACGTATGTATTAAATAAGTGTTACACAAACACAACATATGCCTCATTCCAATTCAGTATATTCTTCTATTCAAATATTCTTATACTTTGGCAAAGGTTCCCATTAATTTTATCAAAGATAAATTCCTTAAATTTATTATTTAATCTTCCTTTGAATATCAATTCAAACCAAATTATGGTTTATCCAAACTAGTCGGGATTAACGAACCTTACCGAAGTAATCATTTGTTTTAATTTCCCAATCCCAACCTATTCATCCCATGAAGTAAAACTCGTAATACTTCATATCTAACACCACGGTGTTATCGGTAAATTCAATTACTGTTTCACGTTCAAATCTAATTAAAGATTTAACTATCTCCTGGAGCAAAACTGATGATACTCCATTCTCGATCACTTCAATCTAATTAGAGATTCATTAAAACTCCACTTGGTTTTAATCTTCCCAAAAATCAATATCAATGATTATTTAACTTGGTAAATCATATCCAGTCTTTAACTGGGTTAAAGAACCAATGTCATTTAAAACACGGTTCACGATAAACCCAAAATCACATTCGATTAACAATGGAATTTTCACGGAAAACAGATCAATGTATATAATCGATATGAACTTCCATATCTAACTAATAATATAAAAGAAATAACGGCAAAGCCTTTTAAATTCCATATATATTAGCAGTCTTCCTCCACAGAAATTCACTCCGATTATCACCAAATCGAGTTCAATTCCATTCCAATTTATTTTATTAAAAAGCTTTACTTGGGAAAATCTCCTTTAAATCTTAACGAAAGATTTATAAATTCCAAATCACATTTCACTGTAAATTGGATTAAAGAACGAATGTCGTTAAAACACAGTTCACGATAAACCCAATTCACATTCCATTAATTATCGGGTTAAAGAACAAGTGTTATTTAAAACACCATTCACGATAAACCCAAAAATCAATTCAAATTCAATTCCAATTAAATACCATTTAATTGGTATACTTCATTAAATCTAAATAAAAAGATTTAATCTTTTTCTTAACTGGGTTTAAGAACAGTGTTAATGAAGACACCATTCACGACAAACCCAAATTCCATTTGATATTAAATACAAGGCTCTGAATAGAAAACATATCAGCTTATATTCAATATCAAATTCTACGACCAACAAATATCGTATTGGAAATAACGATATAAATATATATTTCAAATTTCCATAACAATATCCGTATAAACACGAAATCCAACATCGAAATATTCCAAAGACAATTTTGATTTAAATCCATTCCAATTCAATTATTGGAAATCCTGGTTACTTTTAAAACCCTTTTAAATCCAATTTATTTATTTAAAAAATAAATGGATTATAATTCTAGTTGAAAACTAGTTCATTTCGATAAAAATCTATTTTTATCTTTTCAAATATGGAGTTTTTCATCCCAATTCTTTCCAAATCATTTCTTATGATTTTACACAAATTATTACTATTTTTAATAATTTTATCAAGGCCCGTACAGTCGATTTCAATCAACAGCCATCGAACTGCACTTACAACGACCTTTTCTCAAATTTGATTTGGACATAATTCCAAATCCAACTGCTAGATTTCTAATTTCTTATATTCGGTAAAAAGCTCTTTTCGATACGAACCCAACGGTTCCAGTTTTAGGAGAATCCGAAGGTTGGATCTCCCGTAATGTCCATTCGAAGTCAATGGTCGAAATTCGCGAACTGCCGCAGCGCGGCACATTCTATTCAGGCCATTATATGTATATTATATATTTCGTTGATTTCCTTTCAAAACGTATTTTATAAATCGTTTTAAATTCGCTTTCAAAACGGTTTCAACTTCCAATTCAATTTTTAATCAAAATTGAATATTCCATATCATCGATATATATATATATATATATATGATAATATTTTCAAAACGTTATATTTTGACATTACTTCCTTTTCTATATTCATTATAAAAATGAATATAATTGATATAAATATCGTTCGCGTCAAAATGGTGCAAATCTAATCAACACGGCTTTATATCTTTCAATAACTTCGTTATTCTATTCAACAAATGAATATTTTCTTCAACACATGAATTTTCTTTTATTCAACACATGAATGTATATTTTATTCAACACATGAATTTTCTTTTGTTCAACACATGAATATATATTTTATTCAACACATGAATTTTCTTTTATTCAACACATGAATATTCTTTTATTTTCCAAATTGGAATGAGGCCCAATCAATTACCATATAATGTTAATTATATGGATTCCATACAACACATGTATATAATAGCAACGATAAATAATCAACCATCATCCAGAGTTCACCACACAACTGCATAAGCATTAAATATAAATAATTAACACTTATAACAGCTTGTCAATCAATCGATCGACATACAGCTAATTATTTGGGATTAGTGTACGCCAAATATCATCACAACCCCTGTGTGGGGTTTCAAACAATCAAACACAGGTTTTATTTATGCAGTTGGGCGATGTGTAAAATTTATCGTCCCAATCAATATCTGTCAAATGTTTGTATATAAACAAATCGTCCGATTTGTTTATAAATATTTATTTTATATACACATTAAAAATTATATTTTTAACTATAAAATATTTTCTTCCATTCCACATCACACAATCAATATTCACACCACAAACAACAAACAACAAGTCGTCCATGGTCTGTGGACAATGAGTGTCGGGTGCTGCTAAGCACCGTCTGCATCCTAGTATATATTTCAACTAGAAAACAAATTAAAAGTGAGAAGTTCTCACCGTGGATTCCACTCCTCCATTCTTTATTTCTGAATTTCAGAACAGTTTGTATTTGCCCAAAAATTCCAACGCAATATTTTCATGTTGTTCATAGTAAAAATCACATTTTTAATATGATGATTATATGTTTAAAAATCGCATTTTTAATACACTGCTATATATATATATTTAAAAATCATACTTTTGTTATAACGGTTATAAAAATCACATTTTATTATGTTATTCATATAATAAAAATCCCTGGTGATTATATTATAAAAATCGTATTTTTATAACTCAGCTTTCTATATAAAAATCATATTTTTATCTTCATAAAAATATTTCCAACATACGATAAAAATCATATTTTTTACTTCGCCATACATATAATAAAAATCGAATTTTTATCCCGTTATCATATATATAAAAATCACATCTTTAATCCAACTCTACGTACATAAAAATCAAATTCTATGTATATTTTTAAAACATATCCTACGTATATTTTTAAACAAATTCTAATTATTTTTAAAACCAATATTTTTAAACAATGTTTTATTATTTTTAAACCCATATTTTTATATTTTAAAACCATATATTTAAATTCTAAGCTATATATATATATATATTTCAAATTCATGCTATAAATAAATTTTAAAATCAGATCTATAAATAAATTTTAAAATCAGATCTTACCGTTATTAACAATGATTATATAACTAACTAAATTAACCACGTTTTAAAGGAAATTATACCTTTCTTCTTCCATCGCTCACTGTCCAGGACCGAACCATCAACGAAGAAACTCACCGGCTAGGGCTGACTTTTTCTCATCAATCGCCACACTGATCGACGGTCGGATGGTACCACGCTGGGCGCCCTGGAGAGCGCTGCCACCGCTGGCCATGGGGCTCAGCTCGCCTCCTCAAGTGGCGCAGAAATCCATCCCGAACTGCGTCGGTTTGGTGTGTGAAATCGACTTCCACAGCGAAGCATTCTCGATCAACGTGCGATGGGATTAAAGAGCTCTCGAAGCTCTTTGATTTTCGCTTAAGAAGCTATGGATTTTATTATGTGGATGTCGATTTTTTTGAGGATCAAATTCTGAGTGTTTTCCGCCCTACATTCAAGAGGGAACGACGGCTTTGACTTCCAATGAGGAGTTGACTTTGGTTTAGATTTTCTAAAGTATTTATATAAATTAATTATTTTATTTTAATTCCTAAAATATGTGTTTTTACACACAAACTTCAAATCAAACCCAACGACTGTCACCCCTAGCTAATTACCCCCATTACGGGCACAATGGGATATGTCCCATAAGCCAGTTTGGCAATTTTGATAAGTTTTTGTCAAAATTAAATATAAATGTATATATTCTCTTTTGAACGTACATTTCAATTTACCGGGGCCACATACGGACCCCGAAAATTCCAGAAAAATTAGTTTTAGCTTCGTACTGACGATACGGTCCTAACAAACTAATTTCATGAAATTTGAAGACCGTTTGAAAAATGGCCATTTTCTGGTCGATCCAATTTAAACTAAACTGGTCAAACACATTTTCTTTTACCACGCTCACATATTAATCCCAAAAATTATGAATTTTGAAATCTAGCAATAATTTGACATCCCGGATCCAACAAAAGTGATTTCGTCGAAAACAGAGGTCGTTTGCAAAATTTCCATTTTTAAGGGCTAGAATTCCATAGCGACTATTCTGAATTTTCAACTGGGCATAACTTTTTATCCCCGCTATGAAATTTCAATTTTTCGGATTAGTTGGAAAGATATTCTCAAATAAATTTAAATATTTTTGGTTTTGCTAAAATCCGGTTTATTCTGAATCCTGCACATTCATTTGAAATTTGAAATCGAATTTTCAAACTACCGCGCCATTTTCAGTTCCTTTTATAATTAAAAATAATTATTTATATTCTAACGTCGATTCAAATTAATGTATACGTTCTATTTCTATTCAAAATAAATTTCTCGCCGTTATTATTTAAATTAATTCATTTTAAATATTCAAAATTCAGTAAAATTGTCGAAGTAAAAATTTTAAATTGGCTCAGATTTCCGGGTTATTACAATCTCCCCCACTTAAAACTTTTCATCCCCGAAAAACAAAGCTGAAAGTTGTTTTACAAATCAACTCAACATTCATTATTTTCATTATGGCTTAAGTTCTTCAATTTTTCAGTTTCTAAGAACTTCTCAAATTTTTCAAAAATTTGGCTAACACCCTAAATTTCTGAAAAATTTCGCCATAACCTCCCCTGCACCGGGAGCTTCAGGATATTTTAAATAGCCTCCCATGGCCCTCACCAATTCAAAAGAAAAATCCAAGCGGCTAGCCAATTGGCTCATAAAATCATCAAAAACCCCAAGAAATACAATAAACATGTACCTATTTGTCGGGCTAACAATTTTATTCCTCTTCTCTAGCCTCCTTGCTATGACCTATTTAATGTAAGTACATGCACATATATGTATTTCCAAACAATTCTCAAGTCAGTTCAATATTTGGTACAATTTGGTCTATATGGTTTAAATTTTAATTAATCAACCAATAATCAGACAACACAATCAGCAATCAATTAGTTGATTATCATTTCAAATTCATAATTTTGATATATAGTCAAAAATCACATTTTTGGTGCCAAGTAACAATAATATATTCTAACTATATTTTGGTTCTCACACCAGTCTAATGGAAATATATAAAAATCCCACTTTCGAAACTCGAACACAAACTATTAATGCTATATATTCATCAATAGTTTCATCCTCGGGCGACTAGAGTGTGAATCTATATCTATCTAGTATATTAAAACTTCGAATACCCATGGATCAGACGTATATGCGAAATCTTTATATATTAGATTGTCCAAATTCAATACAAATAAATATTCAAATACGTTGAATAAAGTTTAAATTTCAAAACAAAACTTGCTTTAAATTTTATTTTAAAAACATTACTTTTCACACTCGTTCTAAGATACTACTGATCCTATCTCTAACGAGTCATTCTCATTGGATATTACTAATCCAATCTCTGATGAATTCTTTCGTTCGGTTCTAATATGTCTTGTTCTCGAGCTTTGTAAACCAAAGCTCTGATACCAAATGAGACGACCCGAACTTCCCCAGTAAGGAAAGCACGGATTGCTTTCAGGACAAGACGAATCAGAACACAAATAGAAGAACATTTCATTGCTTATTACAACAATTCCATCAGAATACAAGAATATTCAGAGTATGAATAAAAATTACACATCAGAAAATATCAGAGATTACAATACATTACATAGCAGCGGAAAATAATACAAAACACAACTGAAGAGGATATACGGATACAGAGCTTTTCGGATATCGTTCCAGCTGTAAATCAGGATCTTGTGAATATAAATCTGCAAAACCAAAACAACTAGCTGCCCGTGTGGAAAATAGGGGCACCCAGAATTTAGGTTAAAACAATAAACACCAAGTCAGTCATGTGACTGGTGTGAGGACTAAAACAGTTATTAATCTTTATTTTAAAGTTAGGTAAATCAAGGGACCACGCCGTATAACACGGAACGGGTTTCCTCCCAAGAACACCAGTGCATAAAACAATAGCGCAATGCTAAATAAAGACCAATGAAACTAATATAAGACCCAGATCCCATCACACAATGCAACACAAGCCGAAGGATAGGGTTTTACCTTATAATATCCAAAGAATGCTTGATATACTAAATTTCATCTTTTATTATTACTATAAGTGTATAGTGTCAAAACAATTTCAATCATAAGTATCAATCATAGATGGCACAAGTGCCCTATACCACTATGTCACCATACTAGGCTCTACAATCAAAACCGCAAAGTCACGTATTGGAAGTTGGATTTCCATCTATGAACCGAGGCAAGGGATCGTCCTCACCGAATTCGAGACAATCTGGCCCATGTCTCAGGATCAGAACGCATCAACCCTTGGAGCGACAGGGCCGGTCCACCGATGTGGATTAAAATGCCTGAACACTGCGTTTCCCCGCCCTTTGGGGCGTAAATGAGCCAAATGACTCCATCGGCTCCACATAGTCACCGATATATCTGAGGCGCCTCGCAATCCAACAACCACAGAGGTGAAAATAATATAAATATCAGGGTTGGTAGGTCACTGACACAACCTTAGCTAGAAGGAAACGCATGCATTCCCTGAGGTCCTCTCCCGTTTCTGGTTCACAACCGGGGTGTGAGGCTCGCGAATAAACGCTACACAAAGCTGTGCCATACAGGCGGTGCTTTGATCATCAACCACAAGAATCTGCTTTTCAACAGAAGCCTTGATCATTTGCATCTTAGTATGCCACACAGGAAAACCACTCCGTGCAAACAATATCAATCACACAGAATGATATCCAATGTCAGACACACAATCCATTTACAAGTCCGTTCTGGGTCTGAACGAAACCGGAGGCACCTTATACCTCGCATATCCATCGATCTTCAAGTACGTCTGGGCGATCACCAACTTATTCCCTCCTTTTGGGTGTACAGCCCAATCAAGATCATTAGTAATTATCCAAACGATGTGAAAACCTCCGGTCTTCGACCACTGTCTTCATCCTTGACACATCGTCGAATCTGTTATTCAGAATGGGATAAACCCGCTCTTTCTGAATAACTCGCGTATATAATAAACAAGTGTTACACAAGCACAACATACGCCTCATTCCAATTCATAATATTCTTTTATTCAAATATTCTTATACTTTGGGAAAGGTTCCCATTAATTTTATCAAAGATGAATTCCTTAAATTTATTTTTTAATCTTCCTTTGAATATCAATTCAAACCAAATTATGGTTTATCCAAACTAGTTGGGGTTAACGAACCTTACCGAAGTAATCATTTGTTTTAATTTCCCAATCCCAACCTATTCATCCCATGAAGTAAAACTGGTAATACTTCATATCTAACACCATGGTGTTATCGGTAAATTCAATTACCATTTCACGTTCAAATCTAATTAAAGATTTAACTATCGCCTGTAGCAAAACTGGTGATACTCCATTCTCGATCACTTCAATCTAATTAAAGATTCATTAAAACTCCACTTGGTTTTAATCTTCCCAAAAATTAATATCAATGATTATTTAACTTGGGAAATCATATCCTGTCTTTAACTGGGTTAAAGAACCAATGTCATTTAAAACACGGTTCACGATAAACCCAAAATCACATTCCATTAACAATGGAATTTTCACGGAAAACTGATCAATGTATATAATCGATATGAACTTCCATATCTAACTAATAATCTAAATGGAATAACGGCAAAGCCTTTTAAATTCCATATATATTAGCAGTCTTCCTCCATAGAAATTCATTTCGACTATCACCAAATCGAGTTCAATTCCATTACAATTTATTTTATTAAACTGGAAAACTTTACTTAGGAAAATCTCCTATAAATCTTAACGAAAGATTTATAAATTCCAAATCACATTTCACTGTAAATCGGGTTAAAGAACGAATGTCGTTAAAACACAGTTCACGATAAACCCAATTCACATTCCATTAATTATCGGGTTAAAGAACAAGTGTTATTTAAAACACCGTTCACGATAAACCCAAAAATCAATTCAAATTCAATTCCAATTAAATACCATTTAATTGGTATACTTCATTAAATCTAAATAAAAAGATTTAATCTTTTTCTCAACTGGGTTTAAGAACAGTGTTAATGAAGACACCATTCACTACAAACCCAAATCCCATTTGATATTAAATACCGGACTCTGAATAGAAAATATATCGACTTATATTCAATATCAAATTCTACGACAAACAAATATCGTATTGGAAATAACGATATAAATATATCTTCCGAATTTCCATAACAATATCTGTATAATCACGAAATCCAACATCGAAATATTCCAAAGACAATTTCGATTCAAATCCATTCCAATTCAATTATTGGAAATCCTAGATACTTTTAAAACCCTTTTAAATCCAATTTATTGATTTCAAAAATAAATGGATTATTTTCTAGTTCAAAACTAGTTCATTTCGATAAAAATCTATTTTTATCTTTTCAAATATGGATTTTTTTCATCCCAATTCTCTCCAAATCATTTCTTATGATTTGACACAAATTTTTACTACTTTTAATAATTTTATCAAGGCCCGTATAGTCAATTTCCATCAACGGCCATCGAACTGCGCTTACAACGACCTTTTCCCAAATTTGATTAGGACATAATTCCAAATCCAACCATTAGATTTCTAGTTTCTAATATTCGTTAGAAATCTCTTTTCGATACGAACCCAACGGTTCCGGTTTTAGGATAATCTGACTGTCGGATCTCCCGTAATGTCCATTCGAAGTCAATGGTCGAAATTCGCGAACTACCGCTGCGCGGCGCGTTCTATTCAGGCCATTATATATATATATATATATATATATATAACATATATATATAACATATATATATATTATATATTTCGTCGATTTCCTTTCAAAACGTATTTTATAAATCGTTTTAAATTCGTTTTCAAAACGATTTCAACTTCCAATTCAATTTCTAATCAAAATTGAATATTCCATATCATCGATATATATATAAATGATAATATTTTCAAAACGTTATATTTTGAAATTACATCCTTTTCTATATTCATTATAAAAACGAATATAATCGATACAAATATCGTTCGCATCAAAATGGTGCAAATCTAATCAACACGGCTTTATATCTTTCAATAACTTCGTTATTCTATTCAACAAATGAATTTTTTCTTCAACACATGAATTTTCTTTTATTCAACACGTGAATATATATTTTATTCAACACATGAATTTTCTTTTATTCAACACATGAATATATATTTTATTCAACACATGAATTTTCTTTTATTTTCCAAATTGGAATGAGGCCCAATCAATTACTATATAATGTTAATTATATGGATTCCATACAATACATGTATATAATAGCAACGATAAATAATCAACCATCATCCAGAGTGCACCACACAACTGCATAAGCATTAAATATAAATAGTTAACACTTATAACAGCCTGTCAATCTATCGATCTACATACTGCTAATTGTTTGGCATTAGTGTACGCCAAATATCATCCCAAAACCCATGTGGGGTTTCAAACGATCAAACATAGGTTTTATTTATGCAGTTGGGCGATGTGTAAAATTTATCGTCCCAATCAATATCAGTCAAATGTGTGTATATAAATAAATCATCCGATTTGTTTATAAATATTTATTTTATATACATGTTAAAAATTATATTTTTAACTATAAAATATTTTCTTCCATTCCACATCACACAACCAATATTCACACCAGAAACAACAAACAAACAAGTCGTCCATGGTCTGTGGACAACGGGTGTCGGGTGCTGCTAAGCACCGTCTGCATCCTAGTATATATTTCAACTAGAAAACAAATTAAAAGTGAGAAGTTCTCACCGTGGGTTCCACTCCTCCATTCTTTATTTCTGAATTTCAGAACAGCTTGGATTTGCCCAAAAATTCCAATGCAATCTTTTCATGTTGTTCATAGTAAAAATTACATTTTCAATATGATGATTATATATTTAAAATTTTCATTTTTAGTACACTGCTATATATATTTAAAAATCATACTTTTGTTATAACGCTTATAAAAATCACATTTTTATTATGTTATTCATATAATAAAAATCATATTTTTATACTGGTGATTATATTATTAAAATCGTATTTTTATAACTCGGCTTTCTATAAAAAAATCATATTTTTATCTTCATAAAAATATTTCCAACATACGATAAAAGTCATATTTTTACTTCGCCATACATATAATAAAAAACGAATTTTAATCCCGTTATTATATATATAAAAATCACATCTTTAATCCAACTCTACGTACATAAAAATCAAATTCTATGTATATTTTTAAAACATATCCACCGTGCTTTGATCATCAACCACAAGGCTCTGCTTTTCAACAAAAGTCTTGATCATTTGCATCTTGGCATGCCACATTGACAATCCACACCATGCGACCGATATCTATCAATATATAACCACTGAGCTCGTGCGTCTCAGATAAGGGTGTCAAGCAAGAGATTAAATTCTTCGCCACCAAACAGATATATATTAAATAGAAATCAATTCACATAGAATGAAATCCAATGTCAGACACACACATCTACAAGTCCGTTCTGGGTCTGAACAAAATTGGAGACACCTTATTCCTCGTCCCGTATGTCCAATACGGAAGAGAGGTGCTCGCATATCTGGACAATCAACAAGTACGTCCGAACAACTACCACTTTAACCCTTTACTGGGAGCTAACCAATGCAGGGCATCAAGATCGTCGGTCTTCAAACACTGTCTTCAATATCTTCGATTTAAATCGTCGTATAATTATTTGAAATGAGATTGAACCCGGTCTTTTCAAATAATTCTTGAATATATATAATTTAGATCATTTCATATCTTTAATATTATTTTATAATGATTTATCGCTATTTTTATTTATATAAAAATAGTCCAATTTAATTTAACGACGCTTCGGGTTAATAGGCGGCCCTGGCGTTGTTTTTAGCCAAATTTTATTTACAAATTTCTCGGAATCTAACCATTGGATTTTAACAAATTTTATATAGTTGGAAAGATTTTCCCAAAGCGTACCTAACGGTTCCAGTTTTGGGAAAATAGGACGGTTGGATCTTTCGATATAATCGTTTAAAGTTTACGATTCCGAAATGCGAACTACCGTGCACGATTCATTTAAATTTAATTGAAATGTATATATATATATATATATAAATCAGTCAACGATTCCACTAACATGTTTAACATGCCAAATAAAAGAATGTTTTAATTTGCATAACAATTTAAATGTTTCTAATGATAAATAAAAAGAGATATTTTATTTGCATACAAATTCTTATATTTTCTAATAACAAATAAAAATAGATTTTGTTTGCAGGCATTTCCAATGTTTTCTAATAAAAAATAAAAAGAGATTTTGTTTGCATACATTTCCAATGTTTTCTAATAACAGATAAAAAGAGATTTATTTTGCATACATTTCCAATGTTTTCTAATAACAAATAAAAGAAGTTTTATTTGTATAATATTTTCTACATGTCTCTAATGACAAATAAAATCTCTTTATTTGACGTTAGAAACATGTAGAAAAGTTATGAGAGTAAATTATCTTTTTATTTGACGTTAGAAACATGTAGAAAAGTTATGCGAGTAAATTATCTTTCTATGTGACGTTAGAAACATGTAGACAAGTCATGCGAGTAAATTATCTTTTAATTTGACATTAGAAACATGTAGAAAATTTATGCGAGTATATTATCTTTTTATTTGACGTTAGAAACATGTAGAAATGTTATACAAATAAAAAGATAATTTACTCGCATAACTTTTCTACATGTTTCTAATGTCAAATAAAAAGATAATTTACTCGTATAACTTTTCTACATGTTTCTAATGTCAAATAAAAAGATATATTTGTTTACATAACATGTTCTCAAATGACAAAATAAAAAGAAGTATTATTTACTTGCACAATATGTTCTATATTTTCTAATGGCAAATAAAAAGAAAGTTTTACTTGCATAACATGTCCAATGTTTCTTGTGACAAATAAACGGGAAATTTTTATTTGACAACAATTCCATTTTAAACATGACAAATAAGAAAATGATATTTTCTTTATATACAAATCTATTTTTGACATAACAAATAAAAATTATATTTTTATTTTGTTTACAATTCCTATTTTACATAACAAATAAAAGGAACATTTTTATTTGTATGTTATTTCAATGTTTAACTTGACAAATAAAAATAACTACTTTATTTGTATACAAGTTCAATGTTTAACTTGACAAATAACAATGACTACTTTTATTTGTATACAAGTTCTAGTTTTAACAAGAAAAATAAAGATGACTATTTTTATGTGTATACAATTCCTACGTTAACATGACAAATAAAAATGATATTTTTAATTTGTTTACAATTCTAATTTCAACATAACAAATAAAAATGATACTTTTTTTATGTAAGTTCTTACTTAACGTGACAAATAAAAATGGTATTTTTATTTGTCTACAAATTTCAATAATTCCATTATATTCAATTAAATTAAACACATCACACCAAACAGCTTCAACCCATCCAAATCAAATCGCGTATAACAACAAACTGAATTTAACAGCGTATTTGTAAAAATTTCTAAACACGATAATAATTGATTAATTTAAATTATTTAAAAAGAAATCTCACCTTGATCGGCTTCAGAAATCGATAAAATGATTATTTTTAATAAAATTAAACATATGTTTAATTCTATCAAAAATCCATATGGCCTCTGTTTCACTTCTGATCTGCTCCATGGTGTAGAGTTCGAAGCCACGATTCCAACGTGACTGAGTTTGCAATTTTTTGATATTGTCTGAGAAAGATATGTTATTTTAAACATTGGTTATATTAACTAAAATAATTAAATTAATAATTACTTAATTAATCTCTTTATCCTCTCTTAATCATTTCCTCATCGTTACCTTCTTCGTTTAACTGCTCCTTGAACAAATCCATACGCTCCAACACTCTCTCTCCAAATCGCACCACCACAAGGTCGTCGTTCCAAGATCGAACCCCCTCACGAGAAGTCTCCCACGTCGTCGACCTCTACCACCATTCCTGGTGAGTTCGACAAACACTCTTACCCTGGAAACCTCCACCAAGTCGTGTCCTTTAAGGCAAGATTTCTCCGCATCCACCACCAATCAGGCGATCTTCACCGTTGATATGAAAGACCTCGAAGAGTACTTCAATTTTGTATTTATAATGTTGAAAAATCATTGAATAATTTAAGAGACAACGAGAAGGGAAGATCGGAAGACAACAGCCATTGGTTTCAGAAGTGGCGGCTGTATCATTTAGAATTAGGGTTAGTTACAAATGGCCCGTTATATAAATATTTATAATCTTATTTAATTAATTCGTTTATTTCAGAAAAACCGTTTATCCATATGTTGTATGTTACATATAATGGAACATTTATCTACAATAACTATATTATGGCATGTAACACCCCGGATTTTTCCGTTAACAGTAAATTAACAAATTAAAGTATAATTAAATTGTAACAGAAAAATTAAGGGAAACGGACATCACCATTGCGTTCGTCTCGGAATTCTGCTTGAGATAGAGTCCGAGTTTGCGCAAAACGGATAACGTATGAAGAAGATATCTTTAATTTAAATATTACAGCAAAACATGAAAAAAGAGAAGTAAGGAGAGGACAATAATTATTATTATTCTAAGACTTATTAACAAAAGCCTCTGTAGCTCAGTTGGTTAAGGCATTGGATTTGTAGCATGGAGGTCGGGGGTTCGAACCCCGGCGGTGACATAATTTTTATCTCTGTTTTAGAGAGGGCCAACTGAGCATGCAAATACATGTACGTATACAAATTCAAATTTTGAAAGGATAAGAACGTACATATAAGGAAATAAAGAAAATATATGTATATATATGAGAATATATATATATATATGCAAAAATATATGTATACAATAGATAAAATTCAAATAGACTAAAACAGCTCAATTTAAAGTTTAATTTTTGAAAATCGAACCCAGTCCCTCCTGGCTGGCCTGGTCTGTGTTTGGTCGAATTTCTGTGGGTTGCTTTGTCATTAGGGCTAGGTGGCAAGTTTTAATTGGTCTCTCTATCTAATGAATGGTTACGATCTAACCTAGCAACATCAATGGTCCTAATCAATTCCTAACCTCTATATAAACAACCCTAGACTAAACCCTAATCTATTCATTCAAATTAAGAGCATAGCCGCCATGTTGCTGAGGAACGACTAAGAGTAGCCGCCATCTAGAGAGAGAGGATTAGGGAGAAAGTTCTAAAGCCTAAAGCAATTCAAGCAACCTAAAGCTAATCAATTCAACAAAGGAATCATATCTCTTAATTAGAGAATTTGCCGCAACCATTGTAAGTAGAGTATTACTTTGGTATGAACAAATGATTGTGTAGATATGTATGCTTGAATTGTGGCAATGAAATTCGTATTTGTGCGATTTATATACTTTTGGATATTCTGAATTATGTCATTCAATTATAAAGAACTACATGCGGTAGTTTTATGCAAATATACGTTTGGAATATTGCGCAAATTATGTAGTCTATGTTGAAGCTACATGTATGTAGTTGATTGAAATTCATGCAAGTTTGGGGCTTTGTTATTATGCCATCATGATGTCTATTTTGTGCATAAATCATTTTGCAAGTAATTGAGACAAGTTTGGTTGTTATAGTTCATATGAAACTATATTGGAATTTTGACACCATAATCCATGTATTAAGTCATGCTTTTGCAAAACTTATGAATATGACTAGGCTATGAATGATATTGGGCATAATTGAAATTCATGATTAAGTCTATCTTGTTTAAAAGAATTATATGATGACATATGTGAGACATGGCTAAGTTAGACACAAAAATCCCTTTTTTGCAAGTTAAAAGCAAACACCATGATTAGGAATATTTATGCATAAGTATACCATCGTTATGTGATTAAATTTAATTAAGTTGAACTATGCTTTTGTGTTAGTAACAAAGTATCCTCTTTGTAAACATGTAGAAACCTTATGAACATGACTTGTTTATATTTATGCCATGAACAAATTTAACTATACCTATGCCATGTTTATGCTAGAAGTATTTATGCCATGCTTATGTTTGACATTATGCCATGTTTATGCTAGAAGTATTTATGCCATGCTTATGTTTGACATTATGCCATGTTTATGCTAGAAGTATTTATGCCATGCTTATGTTTGACATTATGCCATGTTTATGCTAGAAGTATTTATGCCATGCTTATGTTTGACATTATGCCATGTTTATGCTAAAAGTATTTATGCCATGCTTATGTTTGACATTATGCCTAAGTAAAAATATAGGTTCATGGGTCAATAATGATATCTCAATTACAAGTTCACATGCTTTGATTCATGTCACCTATGTTACCACTATGCAAGTACACCAGTTTCTATTATGTATTTCCAACGTCATATGCAAGTTCATGCGCTCACCTTCCCCTCTTTGTGTATGTAATCACGCTTTAAGCCTCCCCTTTTCGCATGGCTAAATTGGGCTTTAAAAGGCTAAGCCCAATATATATGAACGGACGTGTAAAACGGGGGAAAATAACGTTGGGTAAAAATTAATTAATGAATGAAAATATAAAATAGAAGGGCCCAAATTCAAGTGTGGGTTGGGACCGTGATTGGTGTAACCTTTACACCATTAACTTAATAATGGGCCGCAAATATTTACATATAAATAAAGAAGAATGACAAGATATGTAAATGTAGAACATACGATGTGTTTAACCCGAGGTTGGATTGAGTTGTGATGTAAACCTGCCCGGAACCGCCCGGCTGTCCAGTAGTCACAACAATACCTATCCAATGTGGGAGGTTAAACATGGAGCCCAGCAGGGACCCGAGGTTAGACTGAGTTGTGGCGTAAGACTGCCCGGAACCAACCGGCAACAGGCAGCCACAACAATACCTGTCTAATGTGAGAGGTCAGGGCCTTAATAAGACAATTAAGGCTGAGTCAGGATTGTTAGGATTAAGTGGACTAAAAACTTAATCAAAATGGAACATGCTAAACTAAACGGACTGGTGGTGTTAGGTAGGAAACACTTAACCAACTTAGCATGTTGGCTAGAGATAGAAAACCTAGTAACGGGGGACCCTTTTCAGCAGTAACCCTAAAAGGTGTATCAGGATACCCTGAAACTAGGCAGGGTGGGGCACGATTACTGGGCTGATTGTAAGAGGTCAAAGCGACGGCGGTGGTGTAGCAGTGTAGGTTCTAACGGAGTGCGGGCGTGCACACACTCCGGCGCAGAAAAATAAGGCACTGGACACCAGTAGCATACCTGTGCACTCTAAGGTTGTGTCGGGTTGCCACTATGGGACTTGATACACCCCATGGTGGGACCAGCATAGGTAACTACAACATCGGGGGCCGTAAGACACATGTAACTATGCGAGTAGGAGCCGATCATCATTGAATGGATCACATCACCCTGATTATAGGGTGCAAATTGGAAACTAGTTTATATGGGTTCAGAGATTAACATGGGGTACGATAGTATATTCGACCCTAGACAACTTAACCAAGTTTATAGTGCATGCCCATTTCTTGTTTATACTTATCATACCCAGTTCTTTATTCATAGACAAAATAGTACTAGACTTACTCAGGCTTTATGTCTGACTCTATTTTTCTTTCGTCTTCTTTCTTCCGTTTCCCCCCCCCCCCCCCAGGTCCTCAGGGAGGGAACACAGCAGCTTGACCTACCTCAACATCCAGCTTGAAGAAGAGAAATGTATTGCTTGGACTTTCCTGTTTTGAACTATGGCTTTGGACAATCCACTATGGGGCTTTTGCAGTTTATCTATGTTTTATTTATGCTTCTTTAAATCATGTACTCAAGACAGATTATGAAAGTGTTATGTTATGTTTTTGGAAAGGATGTTGTTGTAACACGTATTTGACTTTATGAAATAAAAGTTTGTTGTTCTTCCGCTGTTTACAAATATGTGTTCTTATATCTGTCTTGTATATCTGTGACTCGTACTTATAAACCTCCACCAAAAATTAGGGCATTCCCTTTGAGAGTGACCCTAACGGAGGTGGGGTGTTTCACTTGGTATCAGAGCATAGGTTTACTAGATAAGATAAAAAGTTTTGGAAATTTATTTTCAAAAAGGAAATTTAAAGAAGCATTTTAAAAGATAAAAATATTATTTTATTTTAAAAAAGGCAAAGTCCACTCCCCAAAGCCATAGGTACTATCTCTTATCCTTCGTTTTGAATCTATCCCTTTTGTTTCAGCATGTCCGAAGATCTTAACTTGCCGGAAGGAGTACCAATACCTGGTTGGTTTAGACGATTCTTAGAAGCTAGGGCCACTCAACCAGGTCCTACCGTTCCTCCTCCCCCAGCTGCAGGGAATCATCCAGCTGCAGCAGCACCTCTTCCTCCACCTCCTCCACGAGGAAACGCGTTTGCTAAGATATGTAAGGATTTTAAAGCTATGGGAGGAAGGGATTTCAATGGAACTGAGTCCTTCGTAGCAGCTAGAAATTGGCTGAAGGAAACTGAGGATCTATTCATCATCTTTGAGGTAGAGGACAGACAAAAAGTACAACTGGCGGTGTGGCTATTGAAGGGCGAGGCTTCCTACTGGTGGGAAGTCACTAATGCTGAAAGACCAGTAGAAACATGGGAGGACTTTAGGGCAAGGTTTGAGACCAAATTTCTCTCAGATGCGGAAAGAAGTTTGCAGTTGGAGAAATTCTTATTTCTTAAGCAAGGAGACAAGACTGTTAGAGAGTATGTGAATCAGTTTGATGAGCTGGCTAGGTTTGGGCTTGACCTAGTCAACACCCCGCACAAGAAGGCTCTCCGTTTCGTCAAAGGGTTAAATGAGCCATTACACAGTTTGGCCATGACACATATACCCATGGGGGCCACGTATGAAAGATTGGTGCAAATGGCATTGCTGAATGAGGAGGATAAGGGCAAGAAGGAGGCAAAGGCAGAAAGCTCTCAAGGGAAGAAAGAGGGTTTGCAGCCTAAGAAGACAGACTTTAAGAAAGGCGGGGAAGGCAACAAAGAGAAGAGGACGTGTAATTTCTGTGGCAAAGTGGGGCACTTAGTAAAGGACTGCCGGAAAAAGAAGGCCAAGGAGAATGGTGGGTGCTTTTCTTGCGGTCAGACAGGCCACAGGGCTAAGGACTGCCCAAAGAAACGAGGACAGGGGCAGGGCGCTGGATCCACCCCAGGGGCACAGGTTCATGTGCTAGAAGCGCCACCATTGCAACAGCGAGGTACAAACACTTCTGTAGAAAGTGTAGTTTATCTTTATGATCACCCCGTTCGCACTTTATTTGATTCCGGCGCATCACACTCTTTTATCTCGTCTGCTTTAGTAGAATCTCTGCACCTAAAAAACTAGTATGGTGGAGGACCCCTTAATTGTTTCAAACCCAATTGGGGGCCCAGCTCATTTGTCTATGATCTGTGTGGGATTGAAAATTTCTATCCTAAGTGTTGAATTTCAATGTAGTGCCTTTGTTTTGGGCTTTTCGGGGTATGGTTTGATTTTGGGTATGGATTGGCTATCCAGTAATGGGGCCATCCTTGATTGTGAGAAAAGGGTTGTTAGGCTCCTAACCCAGCTCGGTAATACTTTGGAAATTTCTTGTAATCCCTCGTATGCGGTTATGCTTAGTTATCTTGAATCGCTAGATGCCTCTGTTGAAAATTTGCAATCAGTTAGAGTGGTCCGGGAATATCCGGATGTCTTCGAAGAGGTGAAGGGCTTGCCTTCGAAGCGGGAAATAGACTTCCGCATATATCTTGTAGATAATGCAATGCCCGTTGCGTTGCCCGTTAGACACATGGCTCCACGAGAAAGAAAAGAGCTCAGTAAACAGATTAAAGAGCTTCTAGAGAAGGGGTTCATTAGGTGGAGCATTTCAGAATAGGGCACTCCAGGAGTGTTCGCCACTAAGGCTGAAGGTTCATTTCACTTATGCATGAGTTGTAAAGAATCACCTTAGTAAGTACATTTGGCAACATAGTTGGACTTAGGAAGGGACTCCCTTGTGACCTAAAAGGAGTCCATCATGCTTAGTTGCCTAGAATCATATATGGTGGTTGGGTTGAGTAATTCTTTGGGTGTCAGTCTGATGTTGATTTCGGTCTTCAGGGCTGATGCTTAGAGAGTTCTTCTCCTAATCAATATATACGTGGCATAGGTTTTCAGTTTTGACATTGCCTAATGGGTACAAAGTTTTTACTTGCTTCTATCATTCGACTATACCTTTAGATAGGAACAATTGGGAAAATGTCCTATAGATTAGAGCTACCCGAGAAGTTGGCTGGAGTCCACAACGTTTTTCACGTTTCTCATCTCCGAAAATGTCTGCATGAGTCTGCTGAAGTGGTAGAGCCAAACATCCTCGAAGAGGCCGAAGTGGAACGCGAAGCAAACATAAGAAAAGTTCCAACCCGCATATTAGGAACGGAAGTGAAGAAGCTACGCAACCGTGAAGTCAAGCTCGTCAAAGTCCAGTGGAGCGACGCCGAGGGAGACGCGACTTGGGAGACTGAAGCTAGAATCCGTACAGCCTACCCTTTTCTGTTCGAGGGTACATCCTTGATCTTTCTCTTTCCTTAAGTTGCGCTTTTATCTTTTTAGGTATATTTCCTCAACCGTATCTTTTAGGTAGAATCTTATTGGATGGAAACATGTAATTGAAACATGTTATGTATGATGGTTGCAAGTGGTTGCAAGTGATTGCTAATGGTTGCTCGTGGCTGCATATACACACACAATCTAGGTTTTAGATCGGCTCAGTCACTTCATATTGCATATGCATATATGTTTGCACTCGTATATGGTTGAATTGTAATGTGTTGTCATATGGATGTTGCATTTGTATGAAAGATTGTGCACCCATGTAGAATCATGAATAGGAAAAATCTGCATACATAATGGATACATGGCACTTACATGATTCGCATTAAGGAGGTCAACTGAATCAGTAGACCGCCTGATTTTGCATTAGATAAGTTCATGAACACACACACTTCGCATATGATCATGAAGCATTAGAAGTCTTTTAAGGACAATGGATGCTCGTGTTTGATGGATGAGTAGATGGATGATTGAATGTTAGGATTTACATTCTTCCTAAACTTGAAGATTTCGGGGACGAAATCCTTTTAAGTGGGGGAGAATGTAACACCCCGGATTTTTCCGTTAACAGTAAATTAACAAATTAAAGTATAATTAAATTGTAACAGAAAAATTAAGGGAAACGGACATCACCATTGCGTTCGTCTCGGAATTCTGCTTGAGATAGAGTCCGAGTTTGCGCAAAACGGATAACGTATGAAGAAGATATCTTTAATTTAAATATTACAGCAAAACATGAAAAAAGAGAAGTAAGGAGAGGACAATAATTATTATTATTTTAAGACTTATTAACAAAAGCCTCTGTAGCTCAGTTGGTTAAGGCATTGGATTTGTAGCATGGAGGTCGGGGGTTCGAACCCCGGCGGCGACATAATTTTTATCTCTGTTTTAGAGAGGGCCAACTGAGCATGCAAATACATGTACGTATACAAATTCAAATTTTGAAAGGATAAGAACGTACATATAAGGAAATAAAGAAAATATATGTATATATATGAGAATATATATATATATATATGCAAAAATATATGTATACAATAGATAAAATTCAAATAGACTAAAACAGCTCAATTTAAAGTTTAATTTTTGAAAATCGAACCCAGTCCCTCCTGGCTGGCCTGGTCTGTGTTTGGTCGAATTTCTGTGGGTTGCTTTGTCATTAGGGCTAGGTGGCAAGTTTTAATTGGTCTCTCTATCTAATGAATGGCTACGATCTAACCTAGCAACATCAATGGTCCTAATCAATTCCTAACCTCTATATAAACAACCCTAGACTAAACCCTAATCTATTCATTCAAATTAAGAGCATAGCCGCCATGTTGCTGAGGAACGACTAAGAGTAGCCGCCATCTAGAGAGAGAGGATTAGGGAGAAAGTTCTAAAGCCTAAAGCAATTCAAGCAACCTAAAGCTAATCAATTCAACAAAGGAATCATATCTCTTAATTAGAGAATTTGCCGCAACCATTGTAAGTAGAGTATTACTTTGGTATGAACAAATGATTGTGTAGATATGTATGCTTGAATTGTGGCAATGAAATTCGTATTTGTGCGATTTATATACTTTTGGATATTCTGAATTATGTCATTCAATTATAAAGAACTACATGCGGTAGTTCTATGCAAATATACGTTTGGAATATTGCGCAAATTATGTAGTCTATGTTGAAGCTACATGTATGTAGTTGATTGAAATTCATGCAAGTTTGGGGCTTTGTTATTATGCCATCATGATGTCTATTTTGTGCATAAATCATTTTGCAAGTAATTGAGACAAGTTTGGTTGTTATAGTTCATATGAAACTATGTTGGAATTTTGACACCATAATCCATGTATTAAGTCATGCTTTTGCAAAACTTATGAATATGGCTAGGCTATGAATGATATTGGGCATAATTGAAATTCATGATTAAGTCTATCTTGTTTAAAAGAATTATATGATGACATATGTGAGACATGGCTAAGTTAGACACAAAAATCCCTTTTTTGCAAGTTAAAAGCAAACACCATGATTAGGAATATTTATGCATAAGTATACCATCGTTATGTGATTAAATTTAATTAAGTTGAACTATGCTTTTGTGTTAGTAACAAAGTATCCTCTTTGTAAACATGTAGAAACCTTATGAACATGACTTGTTTATATTTATGCCATGAACAAATTTAACTATACCTATGCCATGTTTATGCTAGAAGTATTTATGCCATGCTTATGTTTGACATTATGCCATGTTTATGCTAGAAGTATTTATGCCATGCTTATGTTTGACATTATACCATGTTTATGCTAGAAGTATTTATGCCATGCTTATGTTTGACATTATGCCATGTTTATGCTAGAAGTATTTATGCCATGCTTATGTTTGACATTATGCCATGTTTATGCTAAAAGTATTTATGCCATGCTTATGTTTGACATTATGCCTAAGTAAAAATATAGGTTCATGGGTCAATAATGATATCTCAATTACAAGTTCACATGCTTTGATTCATGTCACCTATGTTACCACTATGCAAGTACACCAGTTTCTATTATGTATTTCCAACGTCATATGCAAGTTCATGCGCTCACCTTCCCCTCTTTGTGTATGTAATCACGCTTTAAGCCTCCCCTTTTCGCATGGCTAAATTGGGCTTTAAAAGGCTAAGCCCAATATATATGAACGGACGTGTAAAACGGGGGAAAATAACGTTGGGTAAAAATTAATTAATGAATGAAAATATAAAATAGAAGGGCCCAAATTCAAGTGTGGGTTGGGCCCGTGATTGGTGTAACCTTTACACCATTAACTTAATAATGGGCCGCAAATATTTACATATAAATAAAGAAGAATGACAAGATATGTAAATGTAGAACATACGATGTGTTTAACCCGAGGTTGGATTGAGTTGTGATGTAAACCTGCCCGGAACCGCCCGGCTGTCCAGTAGTCACAACAATACCTATCCAATGTGGGAGGTTAAACATGGAGCCCAGCAGGGACCCGAGGTTAGACTGAGTTGTGGCGTAAGACTGCCCGGAACCAACCGGCAACAGGCAGCCACAACAATACCTGTCTAATGTGAGAGGTCAGGGCCTTAATAAGACAATTAAGGCTGAGTCAGGATTGTTAGGATTAAGTGGACTAAAAACTTAATCAAAATGGAACATGCTAAACTAAACGGACTGGTGGGGTTAGGTAGGAAACACTTAACCAACTTAGCATGTTGGCTAGAGATAGAAAACCTAGTAACGGGGGACCCTTTTCAGCAGTAACCCTAAAAGGTGTATCAGGATACCCTGAAACTAGGCAGGGTGGGGCACGATTACTGGGCTGATTGTAAGAGATCAAAGCGACGGCGGTGGTGTAGCAGTGTAGGTTCTAACGGAGTGCGGGCGTGCACACACTCCGGCGCAGAAAAATAAGGCACTGGACACCAGTAGCATACCTGTGCACTCTAAGGTTGTGTCGGGTTGCCACTATGGGACTTGATACACCCCATGGTGGGACCAGCATAGGTAACTACAACATCGGGGGCCGTAAGACACATGTAACTGTGCGAGTAGGAGCCGATCATCATTGAATGGATCACATCACCCTGATTATAGGGTGCAAATTGGAAACTAGTTTATATGGGTTCAGAGATTAACATGGGGTACGATAGTATATTCGACCCTAGACAACTTAACCAAGTTTATAGTGCATGCCCATTTCTTGTTTATACTTATCATACCCAGTTCTTTATTCATAGACAAAATAGTACTAGACTTACTCAGGCTTTATGTCTGACTCTATTTTTCTTTCGTCTTCTTTCTTCCGTTCCCCCCCCCCCCAAGGTCCTCAGGGAGGGAACACAACAGCTTGACCTACCTCAACATCCAGCTTGAAGAAGAGAAATGTATTGCTTGGACTTTCCTGTTTTGAACTATGGCTTTGGACAATCCACTATGGGGCTTTTGCAGTTTATCTATGTTTTATTTATGCTTCTTTAAATCATGTACTCAAGACAGATTATGAAAGTGTTATGTTATGTTTTTGGAAAGGATGTTGTTGTAACACGTATTTGACTTTATGAAATAAAAGTTTGTTGTTCTTCCGCTGTTTACAAATATGTGTTCTTATATCTGTCTTGTATATCTGTGACTCGTACTTATAAACCTCCACCAAAAATTAGGGCATTCCCTTTGAGAGTGACCCTAACGGAGGTGGGGTGTTTCATGGCATTTAATAATAAGTCACTGATTTGCAATTAGTAATTAATTCATTTACATTCATTCCCATAAATTCATTTGTCCTTATTCATTAAAAATTTCAAATTCAACCCTTCCTTTTAATTACACACATTATTTGCATTAATCAATTGTAACATTTTAAGAATTCAGTTCTCATTTATTTATCTTTAATTTACAATTACAGTTCTTCATTCCCTATTAATTATTTGGCCCTATCAATTAATAGGCTCAATCGACCGATCCGTTTCCAACGACCTGTTTATTAAGTCTTATTATTACTTTATTTCTTAAAGTGAATTATGCACTTACAAATTTTAATTAACCAAATTAACTAATTTAATTCTTTCCTAATTTATTTCTTTTTCTTAATCAACCAAATTATTAAATTTAACCCTTTTATTGCTAACTTATTCAAATTCCGCTCTTTTCAATTACACAATTATTACGCGTTTATTTCCATTTCTATCCATGTTTATGTATTCTTAATTACACAATTTATTATAGTAGAATTTCACACCTAATTTGCTAAAGATGTGTTTCTTTGGAAGATTTTCTAACTAATTTTCATAAACTAAATGCAAGCAAAGCATGTTGACTTCGTTCAATTACAAGGAATGTATGATTTTCTTTTATTTGAAATAAGTAGTGTAAAATACAAAGAAAACATGTACATTTATTTCTTTTTGTTTGTTTGTATGTATTGCTTTTTAATTATAATTCATTCATTCTTTTAACAAGGAAAAAACTTACAAAAGATAATTGATACTCTTCACTAGAATTAAACTATAGAAATCCCAAACCTAATGCAATATGCTAATAATCTAATAAATCATTATTGCTAATTTAACTCAAATTAAAATAAAATTTTCCATCACTTACAAGTCTACTATTTTCTTTATTATCAATTGTTTGAAGTTAATCATTACAAATATACATACAATTTGATAATAATTTCAATTGTTATAAATCACAATTTATTTAATTACAAATAATTGTTTACTAGAAAAATCATTCATAAATAACATCATAAAATTTATATAAAAATCATTTTAAATTCAATAATTTAATTTAAAAAATGAAAAATTTAAATTCTAACACATTCTCTAACAAAATTTCCTTAAAAATAAAATTTTAAAATTGGTTCTAAATTTCTGGGTTGTTACAGGTCTCGCTTGGGGGTTCTTCTTATAAGAAGTCGTGTTCCTGACCTAAAGCCTGGTGGTAAATAGCCATTACTATTTCTCGCTGAAGTGACCCAAACTTCCCCATATGGGAAAGCCCGGATTGAGTTGAGAGCACGACAATTCAGAACGCAAACAGAAGAATGTTTTATTGATTTACAACATTTTACATCAGAGTACAAGAATATAACAGAGTATGAATAAATATGACACATTTGACAAATACCAGAGATTCAAATTAAAAAGCAGCGAAAAAAATCAATATGTAACACAACTATGAGAAATACACAGATACAGAGCGTTCCGAATATAGCTCTAGCTGTAAATCCAGGATCTTGTGAAAATAATATCTGCAAAAACCCAACTACTAGCTGCTCGTGTGGAAAATAGGGGCACCCAGAGTTTAGGTTAAAACGATAAAATCCAGGTCAGTCATGTGACTGGTGTGAGAACTAAAACATTTATTTAAAACTTCACATTAAAATTTGGTAAATCAAGGGACCACACCTTATAACACAGAACAGGTTACCTCCCAAGAATACTAGTGCATAAAACAAACAGTGCAATACTTTTTGGAAAAATGAAGCTATTATAAGACTCGAGTCCCATCACACAATGCAACGCAAGCCGAAGGATAGAGTTTTACCTTATAAATAGCCAAACATGCTTGGTACGTTTAAAACAAATCATCTGATATTATTATAAGTGCATAGTGTTTAAAAACAACTTAAAATTTAAGTGTATCAATCATAGACGGCATAAGTACCATATATCACGTCGCCAATACTAGGCTCTACAATCAAAACCGAAATATCACGTATTGGAAGTTGGATTTCCATCTGTGAACCAAGGCAAAGGGATCACCTTGTGCTAATTCGAGACAATCTAGCCTACTATGTCTCAGGTCTCAGTTGCAACTGCACCCCAATCGTCAGGGTCGATCCACATTTTAAGTGGATTAAAAATCCCTAAACATGCGTCTCCCTGCCCTATGGAGCGTAAATGAGCCAGATGACTCAATATCCATCGACTCCGTAGTAACCGATATATCCGAGGTGCCTCGTTATCCATCAAATAATATGCAACATCCACATGAGTAAATTGCCTGGGGTCCATACCATGACACCACTCCTAGCTAGAAAGAAACGCATGTCCTCCCTGAGGTCCCTTCCGTTTCTGGTTCACACCAGGTTGTGAGGCTCGCGAATTAACGCTAAACACAAAGCTATGCTATATTAAAGTCGTGCTTTGATCATCAACCACAAGACTCTACTTCTCAATAAAAGCCTTGATCATTTGCATCACAGCATGTCACATAGGAAATTCACGCCATGCGACTGATGTCTATCGATATATAACCTCTGAGCTCGTACGTATCAGTGAAGGGTGTTTAGCAAGAGAATAAATTCTCCGCCGCCAAACTGATATATATTTAATAGAGATCAATCAACAAAGAATGAAATCCAATGTCAGACACACATCCATTTACAAGTTCGTTCTTGGTCTAAACGAAGCCGGAGTCACCTTATTCCTCATCCTATATGTCCAATACAGGGGAGAGGTCCTCGCATATCCGGTCGATCTCCAAGTACGTCTGGACGATCACCACTTATTACCTTATCTTGGGTGTACAGCCCAATCAAGACATCAGTTATCATCCAAATGATGTGAATACCTCCGGTCTTCAACCACTGTCTTTATCGTCAACTTATCGTCGAATCAGTTATTCAGAATGGGTATAAACCTGGCCTTTCCAAATAACTCGCGTATATAATGAACAAGTGCTATAAAAACATACACGCCTCATTCCAATCCAGAATATTCTTTTATTCAAATATTCTTATACTTTGGGAAAGGTTCCCATTAATTTTATCAAAGATAAATTCTTTAAATTTATTCTTTAATCTTCCTTTGGATATCAATTCAAACAAAATTAAGGTTTATCCAAACTAGTCGGGATTAGTGAACCTTAACGAAGTAATCGTTTGTTTAATTTCCCAATCCCAACCTATTCATCCCATGGAGTTAAACTGGTAATACTTCATATCTAACACCACGGTGTTATCGATAAAATTAATTACCATTTGACCTTCTAATATAATTAAAGACTTAACTATCGCTTGGAGCAAAACTGGTGATACTCCATTCTCGATCATTTCCCAAATTTGATAATTTAAACTATCAATTCACATTTCAATCTAGTTAAAGATTAATTAAAACTCCACTTAATTTTAATCTTCCCAAAAATCAATATTAATGATTATTTAACTTTGGAAACACAAACACGCCGCATCGATAATCTACACCGTACTATTGATTTCTGCCGATATATATCCTCTAAGCTCGTAGGTCTTAGAGAAAGGTGTTAAGCAAGGGAATAAATTCTCCGGCACCAAACAGATATATATTTAGCAGAGATCAACCATATAGTTCGAAATACAATGATAGACATGTAATCTTGTCTTTAACTGGGTTAAAGAACTAATGTCATTTAAAACACAGTTCACGATAAACCTAAATCCTCTTCCATAAAAATGGAGTCTTCACAGAAAATAAATCAATATATAATCGATATCGATTTCCGTGTCTGACTAATAATATAAATGGAATAACGACAAGCCTTTTAAATTCCATATATATTAACAGTCTTCCTCCACAGAAGTTCACTTCGATTATTACCAAATCGAATTCCATTCAATTCCAATTTAATATATTAATTTGGAAAACTTTACTTTGGAAAATTCCCGTTAAATCTTAGTAAAAAGATTTATAAATTCCAAATCACCTTTCACTGTAAATCGGGTTAAAGAATAATGTCGTTAAAAACACAGTTCACAATAAACCCGATTCACATCCCATTTTATTCCAATTAAATGTTAGTTAACTGGAAACTCTAATAATCTTAATTAAAAGATTTATTCTTTTCTCAACTGGATTTATGAACGGTGTTAATGAAGACACCATTCATGACAAACCCAAAATTCAATTCAATATTAAATACAAGGCTTTGAATAGAAATTATATCGGCTTATATTCAATATCAAATTCTGAAATCAACAAATATCGTATTGGGAAAAACGATATATATATATATATATATATATATATCTTTCAAATTCCTCCATAATATCCATATAATCACGAAATCCAATATCAAAATATTCCGAAGATAATTTCAATTCACATCCATTCCAATACATATATTGAAAATTTTGGTTATTTTTAAAACCATTTAAAACCCAATTTATTTATTTAAAAATATTGGATTGTAATCCTAGTTCATAACTAGCTCATTTTGATTAAAAAAAGTTATCTTTAAAACGTGGAATTTTTCACCCAAATTCTTTCCAAATCATTTATTATGATTATAAACAAATTAGCGATATTTTTAATAATTTTATAAAGGCACGTAAAGTCGATTTCCATAAACGGTCATCGAACTGCACTTATAGTGACATTTTTCCAAATTTGATTTGGACATAATTCCAAATTCAACCGTTAGATTTAAAACACTTATGTTTGTTGGATAGCTCTTTTCGATACAAACCCAATGGTTCCAGTTTTAGGAGAATTCGATGGTCGGATCTCCCGTAATGTCCATTCGAAGTCAATGGTCGAAACACGTGAACTGCCGTGGCGCAGTGCGTTCTATTCAGGCCATTAAATATATATAATATATATATTATATATATTTCATCAATTTCCATTAAAACGTATTTTACAAATCGTTTTAAATTCATTTTAAAAACGATTTCAACTTCATTTTCAATTTTATATCAAAATTGAATATTCTATATCATTATAATATAAATGATAATATTTTCAGATTATCTGATTTTGAGATCACCTCTTTTTCGATATTCATTATAAAAATGAATATAATCGATATAAATATCGATCGCATCCAAATGGTGCATAACTAATCAACACGGCTTCATATATTTAAATATTTTCGTGTCTATCCAAAACCGGACATCAAAATCATATTTTGATTCTTTTCTGAATATTATTTTAAAATATTCGTTATTTTAAAATATTTCTTATTTCTAAATTGGAATTAGACCCAATCAATTACCGTATAATTTTATTTATATGGATTTCATACAACACATGTATATATCAACAATGATAAACAATCAACCATTAGCCAGAGTGCACTACACAACTGTATAAACATTAAATATAACTAATTAAAGCTTACAATAGTCTGTCAACCCATCGATTGATATACAACTAAACGATTGGGATTAATGTATATCAAATATCATCCCAATACCCGTGTGGGGTTTCAATCAACAAACACAGATTTTATTTGTGTAGTTGGGCGATGTGTAAAATATTATCATCCCAATCAATGTCAGTTAAATGGGTGTTCATCAACAAATCGTTTGATTTGTAAATGAATACTTATTTCAAGTCATGAATATTTTATTCAGTTCATATATACGATAAAAATGATATTTTTATTATTCAAATATTTTATTCCATACATGAATATTTTATTCAGTTCATATATACAATAAAAATGATATTTTTATTATTCAAATATTTTATTCCATACATGAATATTTTATTCAATTCATATATACAACAAAAATGATATTTTTATTATTCAAATATTTTGTTCCATAACCGAATATTTTATTCAGTTCATATATACAATAAAAATGATATTTTTATTATTCAAATATTTTATTCCATACATGAATATTTTATTCAGTTCATATATACAACAAAAATGATATTTTTATTATTCAAATATTTTATTCCATACATGAATATTTTATTCAGTTCATATATACAATAAAAATGATATTTTTATTATTCAAATATTTTATTCCATACATGAATATTTTATTCAGTTCATATACACAATAAAAATGATATTTTTATTATTCAAATATTTTATTCCATACCATACAATCAATAATTACAATACAATCCATTCAATTTAAACAAACAATCATGGTTTGTACAATCAATGGTGTAGAGTGCTGTTAAGCACCGTCTGCATCCTACTATATATTTTACAGGAAATTAAATAGTGAGAAGGAGTTCTCACAATCGGTTTCCACTCCGCCAGTTTTATTTCTGAATTTCTGAACAATTTGGATTTGCCCGAAATACAAATTTGCTCCGTTTTCGTCCTGTCAGTTTCATTGTGTAGTGCTTGTTGTCATGATTCCAACGCAACTGATGGTTCGGAAAACGGACCTCGTATCAAAAAGATATTGGCGTTAATAGATTAATTACATTAGTATGGTAATTAATAAAATAATTAACTAACTTTAATACCATCTTCCTCTTTCAAATCTAGGCTGACGTTAAACCCAATTCATCGATTTGAAAATCCTAACCGCGCCGCCAAATGGGATGATCGGAGGGCCATCCAGCTCCGCCACGCCGTCGACCATCGTGGCGCCTCCCTCCCCCTTCAGTATTGCGCCTCTCGGTGGCCCCACCGCCATGTATAATGGCCTCGAACGGATGAAGTTCCTGCCTGAAATTTGAGCTCCACGCTCAACGAAAATTAACCACCTTGGTATGAAATTGAAGCGTGGAAGAAGCTCTACAAAATCCCCTAAAGAATTAGGGTTTAATTCTCTCTATTTTGATCGGGATTTAGGGATAAAAAATCGGGCAATTAGGGCCCTCGATTTTTCTTTTGCGGCTGATATAAGATGGAATGATTTAGGGTTAGAAACCAGGGCTTATGTCTATTATTTTAATAATATTTAATTCATTTCATTTCTAAAATACTTGTTTATCTATATGAACTCCAAATCAAACCCAACAACTATCGCCCCTAGCTAATTACCCCCGTTACGGACATAATGGGATATGTCCCATAAGCCAATTCGACTGTTCCACTCATTTTTTCTTTAAATTAAAATATATTGAATTTAAACGTACATTTTAATTTACTGGAGCCACATATTGACTCCAAAAATTCCAGAAAAATAAATCTGGCTATGTTTTGACGATACAGTCCTAACAAAATTAATTTCGTCGAATTTGAAGCCCGTTTGAAAAATGGCCATTTCCTGGTCGATTCAATTCAAATTTAAATTACCAAACACATTTAAATTTACTGCGCTCACATACTAATTCCAAAAATTATGAAAATTGGAGTCTAGCAATAATTTGACATTTCGAATCCAGCAAAAGTGGTTTCGTCAAAAACGGAGGTCGTTTGCAAAATCGCTATTTTTAAGGGCAATATATTATATAAAATTCCATAGCGACTATTTTGAATTTTCAGCTGGACCTAACTTTTTATTCCAGCTATGAAATTTCAATTTTTCACATCCGTTGGAAAGATATTTTCAAACAGATTCAAATATTTTTGGTTTCATTAATATCTGGTTTATTTTAAATCCTATACATTCATTTGAAATTAGAAATCAAATTTTCAAACTACTGCGCCGTTTCCAATTCCTTTTATAATTAAAATAAATATTTATATTCTAACTTCGTTTTAAACAAATTTATATGTTTTAATTCTATTCATAATAAATGTATAGTCATTATTATTTAAAATAAATCATTTTAAATATTCAAAATTCATTAGAATTTCCAAAATAAAAATTTTAAATTGGTTCTGATTTTTCGGATTGTTACAATCTCCCTCACTTAAAATCTTTTCGTCCTCGAAAAGGAACGGAGCCGAAAGTTGTTTAACTAATCAACTCATCTTTCATTCTGGCTTTCATTCTACAACTTTTTGGTTTCTAAGAATATTCAAATTCTTCAAAAATTTGGCTAACATCCTAAATTTTCGAAAAATTTAGCCATAACCTCCTTTGTATAGGGAGACATTTAAAACCTCATCTAGCCACGCAGGTTCCTCATCATCCAAAAAGATAAAAAGCCAAGCGGCTAGCCAATCGGCTCATAAAATCATCCAAACCCAATAAATTTATAAATATATACCTATTTGTTGGGCATACAATTTTATTCCTCTTCTCTAGCCTCCTTGCTATGACCTGTTCAATGTATATACATGTATATGCATGAAATTCAAACCAATTTTCAATTTAGTTAAATATTTGACATAATTTGGCCAAATTCACCTTGCTTTCACATATTGATTCAAATGAATAATCACACAACGAAATCAGCAATCAATTAGTTCATTAACGTTTCAAATGCATAACTTTAATACATAGTCAAAAAAAAAAATATTTTTGATGCCAATTCACAATAATAAACCCTATCTAGTTTGGTTCTCACACCAGTCAATTGGAAATATATAGATATCCCACTTTCGAAACTCGAACACAAACACTGATGATGAGATCTCAATCATCAGTATCATCTTCGGGCTACTAGGGTGTGATTCTATATCCATCCAGTATATTTGAGGCTTCGTATAGACGTGGATCAGGCGTATATTCAAAATCTCCATATACCCAATAGTCCAAATCGATTTAAAATAAATTACTCAAATAAGTATAATAAGATTTAAATTTTCAAAACAAATTTCGTTTTTATTTTATTTTAAAAATAACACTCTTCGGACTCATTCTAGGATACTACTGATCCTATCTCTAATGGGTCATTCTTTTTGGATATTACTAATACAATCTCTGATGAATTCTTTCGTTCGGTTCTAATGTGTCTTGTTCTCGAGCTCTGTAAACCAAAGATCTGATACCAACTAATGCGACCCAAACTTCCCCGTAAGAGAAAGCCCGGATTGAGTTGAGAACACGACAAATCAGAACGCGAACAGAAGAACATTTCATTACTTATTACAACAATTTACATCAGAGTATAAAAATATAACAGAGTATGAATGAATATTACACATTTGACAAATATCAGAGATTCAAATTACAAAGCAGCGGAAAAATCAATACATAACACAACTATGAGAAATACACGGCTATAGAGCATTCCAAATATAGCTCCAGCTGTAAATCCAGGATCCTTTGAAAATAATATCTACAAAACCGAACTACTAGCTGCACGTGTGGAAAATAGGGGCACCTAGAGTTTAGGTTAAAATAATAAACTCTAGGTCAGTCATGTGACTGGTGTGAGAACTAAAACATTTATTTAAAATTTTACTTTTAAATTTGGTAAATCAAGGGACCATCCCATATAACACAGAATGGGTTTCCTTCCAAGAATACCAGTGGATAAAACAAATCGCGCAATGCTTTTTGGAAAAATGAAGCTATTATAAGACTCAGGTCCCATCACACAATGCAACACAAGCCGGAGGATAAGGTTTTACCTTATAATAGCCAAACATGCTTGGTACGTTTAAAACAAATCATTTGATATTATTAAAAGTGCATAATGTTTAAAAACAACTTCAAATATAAATGTATCAATCACAGACGGCATGGGTACCATATATCATGTCGCCAATACTAGGCTCTACAGTAAAAACCGAAATGTCATGTATTAGAAGTTGGATTTCCATCGGTGAACCAAGGCAAAGGGATCATCCTGTGCTAATTCGAGAAAATCTAGCCTACCATGTCTCAGGTCTCATCCGCAACTACACCCAGATCGTCAGGGTCGGTCCACATTTTAAGTGGATAAAAAATCCCTGAACATGCGTCCCCCAGTCCTACGGGGCATAAATGAGCCAGATGACTCAATATCCATCGGCTCCGTAGTAATCGATATATCCGAGGCACCTCGCTATCCATCAAATAATATGTAACATCCACATGAGTAAAATGCCTGGGCTCCATACCATGACACTACTCCTAGCTAGAAAGAAATGCATGTCTTCCCTGAGGTCCCTCCCGTTTCTGGTTCACACCGGGGTGTGAGGCTCGCGAATTAACGCTTACACAAAGCTATGCTATATTAAAGCCGTGCTTTGATTATCAACCACCGAACTCTGCTTTTCAATAGAAGCCTTGATCATTTGCATCTCAACATGCCACATAAGCAATTCACGCCATGCGATTGATGTCTATTGATATATAACCTCTGAGCTCGTACGTCTCAGAGAAGGGCGTTAAGCAAGAGAATAAATTCTCTGCCGCCAAACAGATATATATTTAATAGAGATCAATCAACACAGAATAAAATACAATGTCAGACACACATCCATTTACAAGTTCGTTCTGGGTCTGAACGAAACCGGAGGCAACTTATTCCTCGTCCCATATGTCCAATACAGGAGAGAGGTCCTCGCATATCCGGTCAATCTCCAAGTACATCTGGACGATCGCCACTTATTACCTCGTCTTGGGTATACAGCCCAATCAAGACATCAGTAATCATCCAAACGATGTGAATACCTCCGGTCTTCAACCACCGTCTTCATCGTCGACTTATTGTCGAATCAGTTATTCAAAATGGGCATAAACCCGTCCTTTCCGAATAAATCGCGTATATAATAAACAAGTGTATAAAAACACAACATACGCCTCATTCCAGTCTAGAATATTCTTTTATTCAAATATTCTTATACTTTGGGAAAGTTTCCCATTAATTTTATCAAAGATGAATTCTTTAAATTTATTCTTTAATCTTCCTTTGGATATCAATTCAAACCAATTTAAGGTTTATCCAAACTAGTCGGGAGTAGCGAACCTTACCGAAGTAATCGTTTGTTTAATTTCCCAATCCCAACCTATTCATCCCATGGAGCAAAATTGGTAATACTCCATATCTAACACCACGGTGTTATCGGTAAAATTAATTACCATTTCACGTTCAAATCTAATTAAAGACTTAACTATCGCTTGGAGAAAAACTGGTGATACTTTATTTTCATTCATTTCCCAAATTTGATGATAATTTAAATTATCAATTCACATTTCAATCTAATTAAAGATTCACTAAAACTCCACTTAGTTTTAATCTTCCCAAAAATCAATATTAATGATTATTTAACTTTAGAAACACAAACATGTCGCATCGACAATCTACACCGTACTATTGATTTCTACCGATATATAACCTCTAAGAGCGTACGTCTTAGAGAAGGGTGTTGTGACGACCCAAACTTCTCAGTAAAGGAAAGCCCGGATTGCTTTGAAAACAACACACATCAGAACACAAACAGATGAACATTTTATTGTTGTTAAACAATTACATCAGAGTACAAGAATATTCCAGAGTATGAATGAATAATACACATTGGAAATACAATATCAGAGTTTAAATTACATTTTTAAATAGCTGTGGAAAGATAATACAAAACACAACTGAAAGAAATACAAGGATACAGAGCCTTCCGAATATCGCTTCAGCTATAGACCAGGATCCTGTGAATATAATATCTGCAAAGACCAAAACTACTAGCTGCCCGTGTGGAAAATAAGGGCACCCAGAGTTTAGGTTAAAACAATAAACTCCAGGTCAGTCATGGGACTGGTGTGAGAACTAAAACAGTTATTAACTTTTATTTTAAAGTGAGGATATCATGGGACCACACCATATAACACGGAACGGGTTTACTCCTCATGAATCTTAGTTTTAGAATAAAACAACGCAATGCTTTTTGAAAAATGAAGCTATTATAAGACTCAGGTCCCATCACACAATGAACACAGTCAGAGGATAGAGTTTTCCTTTATAATAGTAAAAAAATGCTTGATACGCGAAATTTCATCTTTTATTATTACTATAAGTGAAGAAATCAACTTCGAATATAAATGTATCAATTATAGGCGGCATGTGTACCATATATCATGTCGCCATATTAGTTCTACAATCAAAACCGAAATATCGTATTGGAAGTTGGATTTCCTTCTATGAACCATGGCAAGGTGCAATCCTTCCGTTTCGAGACACTCTAGCCCGTGCCTCAGGCTTCAGCCGCAACTGTACCTAGGTAACATGCAGGGTCGGTCCACACTAAGTGCAATGGTAAATTCATAATTCCTAAGCATGCGTTTCCCCGCCCTATCGGGCATAAATGAGCCAAATGACTCCATCGACTCCCGTAGTAGCCGGATCGTAAATGAGCCAAATGACTCCATCGGCTCCCGCAGTAGCCGGATATATCCGAGGCGCCTCTCTATCCACTAAGTAATAATAAGCAACATCCACATGAGTTAAGTGCCAGGGCTGGTAAGTCGCTGACACCCGTCCTAGCTAGAAAGAAACGCAATGCCCTCTCTGCTGTCCTCTCCCGTTTCTGGTTCATACCGGGGTGTAAAGCTCGTGAAGTAACGTTACATAAAGCTATGCTAATTAAAGTTGCGCTCTGATCATCAACCACAAGGCTCCGCTTTTCAACAAAAGCCTTGATCATTTGCATCTTAGCATGCCACATTGTCAATCCATACCATACCATTGATTTCTGCCAATATATAAAAGTGTGTTAAGTAAGAGAATAAATTCTCCACCACCAAACAGATATATATTTAGCAAAGATCAACGAATACAACATAAAAGAATACAACGTCAGACATACCATCCATTTACAAGTCCGTTCTGGGTCTGAAAGAAACCATAGGCACCTTATTCCTCGCATATCCATCGATCTCCAAGTACACTTGGACGATCACCAATTATTACCTTAGCTTGGGTGTACGGCCCAATCAAGACATCAGTAATCACCCAAATGATGTGAAGATCTCCGGTCTTCAACCACCGTCTTCATCTTCGACTCTTGATCGTCGTAGTGCTTATTCAGAATGGGTTGAACCCGGTCTTTCCGAATAATTCGCATATTTTATAAATAAGTGCTATAAAACACATCATATGCCTCAATCCAATTCAGAATATTCTTTAAATAAAATATTCATATTATTAGGGAAAGGTTCCTATTAATTTTATCAAAGATAAATCCTTTAAATTTATTCCTTAATCTTCCTTTGAATATCATTTTCAAAAGATTTATATAACTGGTCGGGATTAGCGAACCTTACCGAAGTAATCATTTATTATTAATTCCAATTCCAACCTATTCATGCTATGGAGCAAAACTGGCAATACCCCATACCTAACACCCACAGTGTTATCGATAAATTTAATTATCATTTCACGTTCAAATCTAATTAAAGATTTAACTATCGTCTGGAGTAAAACTGGTGGTACTCCATTTCGATCATTTCAAGAATTTGATAAATCTAATTATCCAAATTCAAGAAATTAATCTTAACTTTAACTGGGTTAAAACACCAATGTCATTTAAAACACAGTTCACGATAAAACCAAAATCTTCTTCCATTAAATACGGAATCTTCACAGAAATCAGACCAATTTATAATCGATATAAATTCCGGTATCAAACCAATAATAGAAATGGAATAACGACAAAGCCTTTTAAATTCCATATATAGTAATGGCCTTCATTCACAGAAGTTCATCTCGATTATTATTAAATCGAATTCCGTTCAATTCCAATTTAATATATTAAATTGGAAAACTTTACTTTGGGAAAATTCCATTTAAGTCTTAATAAAAAGATTTATTATTTCCAAATTATATTTTCACTGCCAATTGGGTTAAAGAACAAATGTCGTTAAAAACACAGTTCACGATAAACCCAATTCATATTTCATTTTATTCCAATTACACAATATAATTGGAAGATCTAATAATCTTAATTAAAAGATTTATAAATTCCCAAAATTATATTCTATTTAATTCCAATTAAATATTAATTGGAAAACTTCATTAAATCTTATTTAAAAGATTTATTCTTATCTGGGCTTAAGAACAATGTTATTAAAGACATCGTCCACGACAACCCAAAATCCAATTCGTTCTCTTTAATTCCAATTAAATATTTATTAATTGGATTTTTATTCTAGTTAACTAGTTCACTTTTGATAAAAATATATTTTTATCTCTATAAAATTGGAATTTTCATTCAAATTCTTTCCAAATCATTTATTATGATTTACATAAATTTTCCATATTTTTAATTATTTATTATCGCTCGTGTAATCGGTTTCCAATAACGGCCACCGATCTGCATCCATAGCGACCTTTTCCAAATTTTATTTGGACATAATTCCAAATCCACCATTAGATTTCAAACTTCTTGTATTCATTGGAAAGCTCTTTTCAATACGAACCCAACGGTTCTGGTTTTAGGAGAATCCGACGGTCGGATCTCCCTTTACATCAATTTGAAGTTAATGGTCGAAATTCACGAACGGTCGCTGCGCGGCGTGTTCTATTCAGGCCATTAAATATATATATATATATATATAATATTATATATATACTTCATCAATTTCCTTTTGAAACGTATTTTATACATCATTTATAAATTCGTTTCATAACGATTTCAACTTCATTTTTCAATTTTAAATCAACATTGAATATTCTATATCTTCATCATGTTAAAACGATAATATTTTCAAAATATTATATTTTAAAATCATTTCTTTTCAACATTCATTATAAAATGAATTAAAATCAATCGATAAACCCGTTTGGGTTAAAAGGCGTTTGCTACTTAACACGGCTTCATATTTCAATATTTTGTGTCCATCCAAAATCGGACATTGAAATCATGATTTTTTTCTTCACTGAATATTATTTTAAAATATTGTTTATTTTCAAATATACTTTACTTTAAAATATTCTTTATCTCAAAATAGTCTTTTACATTAAAATGTTCTTTACATTGAAATGTCCTCTTTTACATAAAATGTTTCTTTAACAAAAAAAAATGATTCTTTATATTATTTACATTAAAAATGTTTGATTACATTTAAAATGATTTTTATACATTGCTGACAATTCTATTTCAACAAAATGACTAAAAAGCGACAACTTCATTTTGTTAACAATTCTATTTTAACAAAATGAATTAAAATGATGACTTCATTTTATTTACAATAATCTAATTCAACAAAATTGACATTCTTGCTTTAACACAAACCTACTTAACAAAATGTTATTTTTGTTTGATACAAATCTATTTAACAAAAATGCTATTTTATTCTAAAATGCCTTTTTATTCTAAAATGTACTTTTTACATTATAAATGATTCCTTTCATTAAAAATGATTCTTTACATTATAAATGATTCTTTACATTAAAAATGTTTATTTCATAAAATGTTTCATTTTAATTATATTAATATATTTCATTAAAATGAATATTTTTCTTTCTTTTACATAAAAATGTATATTTCATTAAAATGAATCTTTTTCTTCCTTTTACATAAAAATGTCCTCTTACGTTATTCACATTATAAGTAATTCTTTTAAATAAACATGCTCTTATATTCCAATCTTTTATTGTAACAGTAAAAATCCAATTTTTTTAATGTAACCTTTTTATTGTTACTTATTGACAATAAAAATTCAATCTTTTCAAATGCCATCTTTTTATTGTAACTTATCGACATTGAAAATTCGATCTTTTCAAATGCCATCTTTTTATTGTAACTTATCAACAATAAAAATTCAATCTTTTCAAATGTCATCTTTTTATTTTATTTGCAAAATTATCTTTATATTCTGAATCGGAATGCGGCTTCAACAATTACCGTATAAATTTGATTATATGGATTTTAAACATTACGTGTATCCTACAATAATGATGAAACACCCAAATAACAACCAAAGTGCAATTTACGACTAATCCCAAGGGAGATGTGTAACTCAGAATATCATCCAAGACCCATGTGGGGTTTCAACCAACACATAACGAATAATTAAATAAATTATTTGTATACTTGGGCGATGTGTAAAAATTATCGTGCCAATCAACATAAATAAGTCAGGAAACTTGTTAATGGCGGTGTAATCATGTTTTAAGTATCATATAAGAAATAACATTATTTTAACATGATACATATTCCAAATTTCAATCATTTCACAACATGACATCCAAACGACAATTTATTCAACAAACAATTATTCCCATCACAGATAATTAATTTATATTAGATTAAAATAAATAACTATTCAAAACTTTGAGTGATATAGAGTTCTCACCTTGATCAGGCTTTTAATTGACGGTTCGGACCCAATTTTGGCCCAAAATCCAACATGCTCCAAAATTGACAAAATTAATGTCTATGCGAAGCTCTTAACTCACTGATCGTAGAAAATCTTGTTTTGCTTGATTTCGAGTGTGTAGCAAAAAGATATTAATTTTTGAAGTTTGAAATAATTAAATAATTAATTAAATCGTGGAAATTATCCAAATTTTCAACTTGCTAAAAATTGGACAAAATTGGTGTCCATGCGAAGATCTCGTCACCACGATCGCAGTGGATCTGAAATCGTAAGATTCTGAGTTCGTATGAGAGAGATATACAATTACAAAGTTTGAATACATTAATTAATTAGATTAAATAAACTTAACCCCATTTTCTGGTCAAACCCGAGCTTTCCCCCTTTGACCGCTCCCCACCGCCGCCACATCCACCTGACCGCCACCACGACCATCGCGGCGCCACCACCACTCCCTGGCGCACCTTCGCTAGTCGCCTCCCCTGGTTCGCCGCCATTCGGCGGTAATTGGCCCGAAAACGAAATTTGGTTCGTGCATGATTCCCAAGGCATCGCTCCTCCAAATGACCCCAAATTTTTACAGCACCTAGATCTCAGGAAGATGACGATTTTTTCTTCTGGTGCCATTGCTTGATTCTTCCCCGATTAACGGGAAAAAAATCGTTTTTGTTTTCAGTTTCGAAATTACTATTTTGCTATTTTCGTCATTTTCTCGCCAAACCGCACACTTTCAGACCAAACTTCCTTCGATAAAGTTGTGCATCTATCTCCCCTCTGCAAGTTCCCCGACTGGGCCATCACCTAATTCTTCACGGATTGGCCAGAAAACCCAAATTTCCAACAGCATTTTTCTACCGTTGAACTCAGATCCCGGTGAATCCGTGCGACGTTAGGCCATGGATTTTTCATGGGAGGTAGAGACGATAGAGATGCACAAAACCTAGAAAGGGTTTGGTCTGATTTTGTTTCGTTTAAGAGATATAATTTTTTGAAGAATCAGGGTCTTATTTGCAAAGAAGAATTTAGAGTGGAGGCCATGAAAGTGAAGAAGAAGGTGGCTAGTGTTTTCTCTTAGGTTTAGGAGCTGTTGGAGATATTATATATGGGCTGGTAAGTATGTTTTAATCCTTGTTTAATTTAATCTTGTTTAATTTTATAATTATAGCCCTTTTTAAATTAAAGTTATTCAATTTTCAATCCTTTTAACGGTTTTAAAATTCTTGCGAACACATACAGATTCCAATTTCGATGGAAATTGGAACACAGCTATTATTTGACATTACGAATCCAAAGAAACTAGTTTCGTTGAATTCCGAGCCCGTATGAATTAATAATGAATTTTTCAAGTTTGAAAATTATCATTTTACACTGTAAAATCAATTATAATTACATACTGATTCTAAAAATTACAGAAAAATTATTTCTTGCCTTGTTTTGATGATACGGTCCTAAAAAAATTAATTTCGTTGAATTTGGAGACCGTTTGAAAATTTTCACTTTTAAGGCATATATGTTTTATATTAAAAATATATTTTTATATGTATAATTTTCGAATCTCGAAATATATCAATGCTTATACTTTCTGAATTCAGAAACGTCATTTCAGACTTAATGGAAGTGGTTTCGAGTCCAAATTCATTCGTACGTGAAAAGTAGCCCTTTGAGCCATATATATAATATATATAAATTCCATAGCGACTATTCTGAATTTTAAACTGGGCATAACTTTTGATTCCCATTATGAAATTTCAAATTTTCAAATTCGTTGTAAAGTTAATTTTAAATAGATTCAAATATTTCTTATTTCAGTAAAATCCGATTTATTTTGAATCATGTACATTCAATTGAAATCTGAAATCAAAATTTCAAACTGCCGCGCCATTTCGGGCTCGTTTTATAGTCAAATTAAAATTCTTCATTCTAACTTCGATTTAAACAAATTTTTGGTCGTTATTATTTAAAATAAATTATTTTAAATATCCAAAATTTATTAAACTTACCAAAATAAAAATTTTAAATTGGTTCAGAAATTGCGGGTTGTTACATGTGTTAAGCAAGGGAATAAATTCTCCACCACCAAACAGATATATATTTAGCAGAGATCAACCATACAGTTCGAAATACAATGATAGACATGTAATCCTGTCTTTAACTGGGTTAATTTAAAACACAGTTCACGATAAACCCAAATCCTCTTCCATAAAAATGGAATCTTCACGAAAATAAATCAATATATAATCGATATCGATTTCCGTATCTGACCAATAATATAAATGGAATAATGACAATGCCTTTTAAATTCCATATATATTAACAGTCTTCCTCCACAGAAGTTCACTTTGATTATTACCAAATCGAATTCCATTCAATTCCAATTTAATATATTAAATTTGAAAACTTTACTTCGGAAAATTCCTTTTAGATATTAATAAAAAGATTTATAAATTCTAAATCACCTTTCGTTGTAAATCGGGTTAAAGAATGAATGTCGTTAAAAACAAAGTTTATAATAAACCCGATTCACATTCCATTTTATTTCAGTTAAATGTTAATTAAATGGAAACACTAATAATCTTAATTAAAAGATTTATTCTTTTCTCAACTGGGTTTAAGAAAAGTGTTACTGAAGAAATCATTCACCGCAAACCCAAAATCCAATTTAATATTAAATACAAGGCTCTGAATAGAAATTATATCGGCCAATATTCAATATCAAATTCTGAAATCAACAAATATCTTATTGGGAATAACGATATATATATCTTCCAAATTCCTCCATAATATCTGTATAATCACGGAATCCAATATCGAAATATTCCGAAGATAATTCCGATTTACATCCATTCCAATTCATATATTGGAAATTCTGGTTGTTTTTTAAACCATTTCAAACCCAATTTATCTATTTAAAAATATTGGATTATAATCCTAGTTCATAACTAGTTCATTTTGGTAAAAATATATTTTTATCTTTACAAACATGAAATTTTTCATCCAAATTCTTTCTAAATCATTTACTATGATTTTACACAAACTTTTGATATTTTTAATAATTTTATCAAGGCACATACAATCGATTTCCATAAACGGTCATCGAACTGCACTTACAGCGACCTTTTCCAAATTTGATTTGGACATAATTCCAATTCCAACCATTAGATTTCAAACTCTTATATTTGTTGGAAAGCTCTTTTCGATACGAATCCAACGGTTCCGGTTTTAGGAGAATTCGGTGGTCAGACCATTCAAAGTCAATGGTCGAAACTCGCGAACTACCGCGGCGCGTTATATTCAGGCCAATAAATATATATAATATATATTATATATATTTCATCGATTTCCATTTAAAACATATTTTATAAATCATTTTAAATTCGTTTTAAAAAAGATTTCAACTTCATTTTCAATTTTATATCAAAATTGAATATTCTATATCATTATAATATAAACAATAATATTTTCAAAATATCTGATTTTGAGATCACTTCTTTTTTGATATTCATTATAAAAATGGATATAATCGATATAAATATCGATCGCTCCAATTGGCGCATAACTAATCAACACGGCTTCATATATTTAAATATTTTCGTGTCCATCCAAAATCGGACATCAAAATCATATTTTGATTCTTTTCTGAATATTATTTTAAAATATTCGTTATTTTAAAATATTCCTTATTTCTGAATTGGAATCAGACCCAATCAATTAACATATAATTTTATTTATGTGGATTTCATACAACACATGTATATATCAACAATGATAAACAATCAAATATCAGCCAGTGTAACACCCCACCTCCATTAAGGTCAATCACAAAGGGAATGCCTTAACTTCAGTGGAGCGTTTTTGGTAAACAGACACAGAATATCACAAGACAGATATAATTTTTTTGCAGCGGAAACAAATAACTTTATTAAATCTCCAAAATACTTTGTTACATAATACCATGAGTCATAAAACTATTACAACAAAACACTTCTGTCTTATATCATCAGAGTACATAGGTTTTTAAAAGAAAATCGTCATTCACCATATTAAAGAGCAAGCCATATAAGAAACTGAGACTCGAGCCATACTTCAGAAGTAGCTCCTAGAAGATGATATCCAAATCCTGACTAAACCTGGGTGTTCCCTCCCTAAGAACCTAGGCGAGGGTGGAACGGAAGAAAAGAGGCGAAACAAACTTGGTCAGACATACGTCTGGTGAGTCCAGTAACTTTTAGCCAGTAAATAAATAAAGGTAAACATGATAGGCATACAAAGTGGATAAGAGGATCACGGTTGAAATGACCCAAACTTCCCCGGTCTCCGAAGAGAAGAGAAAGAATGAATTGTTTTGAGAACACGACAAAATAGAACGCAGACGGAAGAGCAATTCATTGTATATTACAACAATCCATCAGATTAAAAGAATATACAGAGTATAAATGAATATTACACAACAGAAAATATTAGAGATTACAATAAATTACATAGCAGCGGAAATAATACAAAACACAACTAGAAGGAGATATATGGATACAAACCTTTCCGGATATCGTTCCAGCTGTAAACCAGGATCCTGTGAATATAAATCTGCGAAACCAAAACTACTAGCTGCCCGAGTCAAAATAAGGGCACCCAGAGTTTAGGTTAAAACAATAAACTCCAGGTCAGTCATGGGACTGGTGTGAGAACTAAAACAGTTATTTAAAACTTCACTTTAAATCAGATATATCAAGGGACCACGTCGTATAACACGGAACGGGTTTCCTCCCAAGAATACCAGTGCATATAACAAAACAGCGCAATGCTATTTGAAAAAATGAAGCTATTATAAGACCTAGGTCCTATCACACAATGCAACGCAAGCCGGGGGATTGGGTTTTCCCTTATAATAGCCAAACATGCTTAGTACGTTTTAAACAAATCATTTGATACTATTATAAGTGCATAGTGTATAAAACAACTTCAAATCATAAGTATCAATCATAGACGGCATGGGTACCATATATCATGTCGCCATACTAGTTCTACAATTAAAACCGCAAAATCACGTATTTGGAAATTGGATTTCCATCTATGAACCGAGGCAAAAGATAGTCTTCTACCGATTCGAGACGCACTAGCCCACCCCTCAGGACCCAGACTCGGGTGGGCCCTTGGATCGTCAGGGCCGGTCCACCGATGTGGATTAAAATGGCAGAACATCCGTTTCCCCGCCCTATGGGGCATAGGTGAGCCAACTAAATGACTCCATCGGACCCGGTTCGTCCGATCAAACCGAGGCGCCTCGCAACAGCAACAACCACATAAGTCAAACTCGTCAGGGCATGTAAAACCACTGACGCCACTTCTAACTAGAAAGAAACGCATGCCCTCCCTGAGGTCCTTCTCCTGTTTTTGGTTCAGACCGGGTGTGAAACTCGCGAAGTAAACGCTACACAAAGATATGCCCCAAAGGTCGTGCTTCGATCATCAACCACAAGACTTTTCTTTTCAACAGAAGCCTTGATCATTTGCCACTTAGGCATGCCACACAGGCAATTCACTCTATGCGTTTGATATCAATCAGTATATAACCCCTGAGCTCGTACGTCTCAGAGAAGGGCGTTAAGCAAGAGAATAAATTCTCCACCGCCAAACAGATATATATTTAACAGAAATCAATCACACAGACTAAAATCCAATGTCAGACACACAATCCATTTACAAGTCCATTCTGGGTCTGAACGAAACCGGAGGCACCTAGTACCCCGCATATCCATCGATCTCCAAGTACGTCTGGACGATCACCAACTGTTTCCATCTTCTTGGGTGTACATCCCAATCAAGATCATCAGTAATCACTCAAACGACATGAAGACCTCCGGTCTTCGACCACCGTCTTCATCTTCGACTTATCGTCGTATCAGTTATTCAGAATGGGATAAACCCGGTCTTCCCGAATAACTCGCGTATATAATAAACAAGTGTTACACAAACACAACATATGCCTCATTCCAATTCATCTGTCACTAACCATAAATTAACAAGAGAATAATTCCCCAAATATTAACCCCGAAGGCCGAAACCAACATCAGATCAATATCCAGAAAACCATTCTGCTTAGCTAACCGACAGTTAGTTTCTAAATTTCACATTCATAGGGAAAGGTTCCCATTAATTTTATCAAAGATAAATTCCTTGAATTTATTCTTTAATCTTCTTTTGAATTTCGATTCAACTAGTCGGGATTAACGAACCTTACCGAAGTAATCATTTGTTTTAATTTCCCTATCCCAACCTATTCATCCCATGAAGTAAAACGGGTCTTACTTCATATCTAACACCACGGTGTTATAGGTAAATTTAATTACCATTTCACGTTTAAATCTAATTAAAGATTTAACTATCGCCTGGAGCAAAACTGGTGATACTCCATTCTCGATCTTTTCAATCTAATTAAAGATTCATTAAAACTCCACTTAGTTTTAATCTTTAACTGGGTTAAAGAATCCATTTCATTTGAAACACGGTTCACGATAAACCCAAAATCACATCACATTTCAATCAGTCCCCGATCGTAAATTAGCAAGTGAGCAATTCCCTAAGTATTAACCCCGAAGGCCGAAACCAACATTAGATCAATACCTCAGAAACCATTCAACTTAACTAATCTCCGGTTAGTTTCTGATTTTCTAAACTCCTTTGGGTCTAAGGATAGTATTATTGAAGATAATGTTCACGACAACCCAAAATCACATTTCATTAATTATCGGGTTAGAGAACAAGTGTTATTTAAAACACTGTTCATGATAAACCCAAAAATCAATATCAATTCCATTCCAATTAAATATTTTTTAATTGGTACACTTCATTAAATCTAAATAAAAGATTTAATCATTTTCTTGTAACACCCTGTGTATTCTATAACAGTGAAATTCACAAATTAAAGTATAATTAATTTCAAATCAAAGAATTAAGGGAAACGGGATACGCCATTGCTTTCGTCTCGGAATTCTGCTTGAGATAGAGTCCGAGTTTGCGTAAAACGGACTCCGTATGAGTGAGATATGGCCTCCGGAAGTTTCAGAATTCAGTTTAAAATTCAAACAGACAAAAACAGCTCAGAAAACAAATTCAAATTTCAAAAATCGGGCCGGATTGGCCAGGACGGGAATTTTCCCTCCCAAGGCACCCAGGTCGACTGGGTAGTCGACCTGGGCTACCCAGGTCGACTGGGTAGTCGACCTGGGCTACCCAGGTCGACTGGGTAGTCGACCTGGGGCACCCAGGTCGACTACATAGTCGACCTGGGGGTCGACTGGGTAGTCGACCTGGCCCCTGAGCCAGGTCGCACCCAGCCCCTCCTAGCTGGCCTGGTCTGTGCTTGGCCGAATTTCTGAGTCTTGCCTTGTCACTAGGGCTAGGTGTCAGCTCTTGATTGGTCTCTCCTTCAAACGAACGACTAATATTCATCCAAGCTCCATCGATGGTCCTAATCAACTCACAAACTCTATAAAAAGGACCTAAGACTCCACCAAATTCACACAAACAAAAATGAATATGAGACCGTCATGCTGCTGAGAAAGATTAGGAATAGCCGTAAAAATTGAGAGACAATTAGGAGACAATTCGAAAGCTTAAAGCAACGTCAATTAAATCAAAACAACGCCTACAACAAAGGATAGCATCTCCAAATTCAGAATTCAGATTCCTGAATTGAAGATTCGTCATACGTTGTAAGTAGAGTGCTATTCCGATATGAATAAATAATTGTGTTTGATTTGTGTAAAATGAGAAATAGAATTGTATTTTATTTGTGGTGATAATAATCCATATTTGTATGTTGCTTTGATTCTAAATGATTTGGAATGTTGTGGTATCACGATTGGATATTTGCAAGTATGTGATTCATGTTGGAAGTTAACAACTACATGTTTGTGGTAGTTTAATTGAGATTCATGCAAGTATATGATTCACTATTATGCCAACATAATATATATTATAATCACTTTTAGTGTAGTTGGATCCATTTGGGTATTATGACTTATGTGAATTTATGTTGGAATTGGCATCATGATTCAAGTGTAAAACCATACTTTTGTATTAGAGACAAAAGTAAGCATCTTTGTGAATTTGTGTTGACTCTATGAACATGACTAAACTATGCTTGGTGTTATGCCTAATTGAAAAACATGTTTTAGGCCTATATTGTTATCAAAATATATGATAATATATGTGACACATAGCTAAGTTAGATTTACATTCCAATGGTAAGTTTGCATGGATAGATTAAAAACCATGATTTCATGTTTAGGTATGTTTATGCCATGATTATATGAATAGATCAAAAACCATGATTTCATGTTTAGGTATGTTTATGCCATGATTTTATGAATAGATCAAAACCCATGATTTCATGTTTAGGTATGTTTATGCCATGATTATATGCTATTACAATGCAAGTTCACAAGTGCCAAACTTATGTTAATTAGTTCGCTATGTTGCAAGTTCATGCGTTCACACTCCCCTTTTTATGTTACTTAGAATATATAAACACCATGTTATAAGCCTCCCCTTTTTCATGTGGCTAAGTTGGGTTTAAATGTTAAACCCAACATATGTTATATTGTAGCGAACGTATAAAACGGGGGTAATGACGATTGGGTTAAAATATAGAACATATGTGTTGGCATGTTTGACGCATGCCAACAACCTTGAAAAACAATTAAGTGGTATAAATTAATTTTACTCGATAAAGATGAATTTGAATAATGGGCCACAAATATTTACATATAAAAAGAAAAGAGACAAAATATGTAAATTTAGAAAATACGATGTGTTTATCCCGAGGTTGGATTGAGTTGTGATGTAAACCTGCCCGGAACCGCCCGGCTGTCCAGTAGTCACAACAATACCTATCCAATGTGGGTGGTTAAATACGGAGCCCAATAAGGACCCGAGGTTAGACTGAGTTGTGGCGTAAGACTGCCCGGACCCAACCGGCAACAGGTAGCCACAACAATACCTGTCTAATGTGAGAGGTCGAGGCTTTAATAAGACAATTAAGGCTGAGTCAGGATTGATAGGATTAAGTAAATTGAATTAATACTTAATTAAAATGGAACATGCTAAACTATACAGACTGATTGGGGGTTAGTTTTACAAAACACTTAACCAACTTAGCATGTTGGCTAGAAATAGAAAACCTAGTAGTGGGGGGCCCTTTTCAGCGGTAACCCTACAAGGTGTATCAGGATACCCTGAACTAGGCAGGGTGGGGCACGATTACTAGGCTGACTGTAAGAGGTCAAATCGACGGCGGTGGTGCAGCAGTGTAGGTTCTAACGGGGTGCGGGCGTGCACACACTCCGATGCAGAAAAATAAGGCACTGGGCACCAGTAGTATACCTGTGCATTCTAGAATTGTGTCGGGCCGCCACCATGGGACTTGATACACCCCATCAGGGGCCGTAAGACACATGTAACTATGCGAATAGGAGACGATCATTAGAAACGAATCACTTCACCCTGATTATGGGGTGCTTGTTGGGAACTAGTTTATATGGATGCAGAGATTAATATGGGGTACGATAAGTATATTCGACCCTAGACAACTTAACTTAGTTTATGGTGCTTTCCCATTTCCAGTTTATACTTATCATACCCAGTTCTTTATTCATAGACTGAATAGTCCTAGACTTACTCAGGCTTTATGTCTGACTCTACTTTTCTTTCGTCTTCTTTTCTTTCGTCCCCCCCCCCCCCAGGTCCACAGGGAGGGAATATTGCAGCTTAACCAGTTTTCACATCCAGCTTGAAGAGAAAGAATGTATTACTTGGATCTTTTTCGTTTCGGACTATGGCTTTGGACAGCAATTATGGGACTTATGCAGTTTACTTATGTTTTTATGCTTCTTTAAATAATGTAATCAAGACAGTTATGAAGATGTTATGTTTTTGGAAGTATTGTAAGACAAATTATGACATGGTTTGTGTAACACGTATTTTATTGAAATAAAAATTGCTGTTGTTTTCCGCTGTTCAAAAATATGTGTATTTATATCTGTCTTGTATATCTGTGACTTATACTTATAAACCTCCACCAAAATTAGGGCATTCCCTTTGAGAGTGACCCTAACGGAGGTGGGGTGTTTCACTTGGTATCAGAGCATAGGTTTAGCATATAAGATAAAAAGTTTTGAAAATTTATTTTCAAATGAAAATTTAAAGAAGCATTTTTAAAGATAAAATATTATTTTATTTTAAAAAGGCAAAGTCCCCCAAAGCCATAGGTACTATCTTTTATCCTTCGTTTTGAATCTATCCTTTTTGTTTCAGCATGTCCGAAGAACTTAACTTGCCAGAGGGTGTACCAATACCTGGTTGGTTTAGACGATTCTTAGAAGTAAGGGCCAATCAGCCAGGTCCCACTGTTCCTCCTCCTCCAGCTACAGGAAATCATCCAGCTGCAGCAGCACCTCTTCATCCACCTCCTCCGCGGGGAAATACTTTTGCTAAGATATGTAAAGATTTTAAAGCTATGGGAGGAAAGGACTTTCATGGAACCGAGTCCTTTGTGATAGCCAGGAATTGGCTGAGGGAAACCGAGGACTTATTCGTCATCTTTGAGGTAGAAGATAGGCAGAAGGTACAACTGGTAGTATGGCTACTTAAAGGCGAGGTTTCCTACTGGTGGGAAGTCACCAATGCAGAAAGACCAGTGGAAACATGGGAGGACTTTAAGGCAAGGTTTGAGGCTAAATTTCTCTCAGAAGCTGAAGGAGTCTTCAGTTGGAAAAATTCTTATTTCTTAAGCAAGGGAATATGACACTCAAAGAGTATGTTAACCAGTTCGATCAGCTGGCTAGGTTCGGACTGGACCTAGTCAACACCCCGCACAAGAAGGCTCTCCGTTTTGTCAAGGGATTGAATAAGCCATTACACAGTTTGGCCATGACCTATATACCCATGGGAGCTACGTATGAAAGGTTGGTGCAGATGGCATTGCTGAACCAAGAGGATAAGGGCAAGAAGGAGACAAAGGCAGAAAGCTCTCAAGGGAAGAAAGAGGGTTTGCAGCCTAAGAAGACAGACTTTAAGAAGGGCGGGAAAGACAACAAAGAGAAGAGGAAGTGTAATTTCTGTGGCAAAGTGGGGCACTTAGTGAAAGATTGCCGGAAAAAGAAGGCCAAGATGAATGGTGGGTGCTTTTCTTGCGGTGAGACAGGCAACCTGGCTAAGGATTGCCCAAAGAAGCGAGGGCAGGGGCAGAGGGCTAGATCCATCGCAGGGGCACAAGTTCATGCACTAGAAGCGCCACCTCTGCAGCAGCGAGGTATAAATACTTCTGTAGAAAGTGTAGTTTATCTTTATGATCACCCAGTTCGCACTTTATTTGATTCTGGCGCATCACACTCCTTTATCTTATCTGCTTTAGTAGAATCTCTGCACCTAGAAACTAGAATGGTAGAGGACCCCTTAATTGTTTCAAATCCAATTAGGGGCCGTGCTTATTTATCTATGATCTGTATGGGATTGAAAATTTCTATTCTAAGCGTAGAATTTAAATGTAGTGCCTTTGTTTTGGGCTTTTCGGGATATGGTTTGATTTTGGGCATGGATTGGCTATCCAGTAATGGTGCCATCCTGGATTGTGAGAAAAGGGTGGTTAGGCTTCTGACCCAACTCGGTAACACTCTGGAAATTACTTGTAATCCCTCGTATGCGGTTATGCTTAGTTATCTTGAATCGCTAGATGCCTCTGTTGAAAGTTTGCAATCGGTTAGAGTGGTCCGAGAATATCCGGATGTCTTCGAAGAGGTGAAGGGCTTGCCTCCGAAGCGGGAGATAGACTTCCGCATATATCTTGTAGATAATGAAAAGCAAGTTGTGTTTCCCGTCAGACACATGGCTCCACGGGAAAGGAAAGAGCTCAGTAAACAGATTAAAGATCTTCTAGAGAAGGGGTTCATTAGAAGGAGCATTTCAGAATGGGGCGCTCCAGTGGTGTTCACTACAAAGGCGGATGGTTCACTCCGTCTATGTGTTGACTATAGGGAGCTCAACAAGCTAACGAAAAAGAATAGGCACCCTCTCCCCAGAATTGACGATCTGTTTAATCAGCTTGTAGGAGCGTCTGTTTTCTCCCAACTCGATTTAGCGACCGGATTTCATCAGCTAAGGGTGGCTGAAGATAGTATCGATAAGACAGCATTCAGAACCCCAGACGGCTTCTTTGAATGGCTTGTCATGCCTTTCGGTTTGACAAACGCACCCGCTTACTTCTTGAACCTCATGAGTAGGGTGTTCAGAGATTTCCTCAATAAGTTCGTAGTGGTCTTCGTAGACGATATCTTGATCTTCTCAAAGAATGAAGAAGAGCAGGCTCAGCACCTAAGGGCAATCATGGAAACTCTGCGAGTCCATCAGCTAAAAGCCAAATTCTCCAAATGCCACTTTTGGAGAGAAGAAGTGAGGTTCCTTGGGCACATAGTATCCAAAGAAGGGTTAGCTGTATACCCAGCTAAGGTAGTAGCGGTGCAGGACTGGAAGACACCAAAGAACGCAACAGAAGTCCGAAGCTTTCTCGGGCTAGCAGGCTTCTATCGGAAATTCATCAGAGACTTTGCAAAGTTATCAGCTCCGCTCACAAAGCTGACCAAGAAGAATCTAGTGTTCAATTGGGACTTGGATTGCGAATTTTCCTTCCAACGACTAAAAAGGGCTCTTACAACAGCCCCAGTTTTGACGTTGCCAGATGGAAGCAAGATGTTCACAGTTTATACAGATGCATGTAGGACAGGGCTAGGCGCTGTCTTGATGCAAGAAGGGAGGGTAGTAGCTTATGTTGGAAGGCAATTGAAAGTGCATGAAAAGAACTACCCGACCCACGATCTTGAGTTAGCTGCCATCGTCTTTGCACTCAAGTCTTGGTGACACTATCTCCTAGTTGAGAAGTTCGAACTTTACACTGACCATAAATCGTTGAAATATTTTTTCTCGCAGAAAGATCTTAACTTGAGGCAACAGAGATGGATGGAGTTTCTTGCCTCGTACGATTTCGAGATCTCCTACACTCCGGGCAAAGGTAACGTAGTGGCAGACGCGTTGAGCCGAAAGAAACTAACCCTAAGCCCGTTGTTTGTTGAAAGACAAAGCCTAGAGTTTATAGCCAGCTTTGACTTTAGGCCCTCCTCCGATTTTGTACCGGGTTTGCTAGCATCTCTCGAAGTACGCCCGACTTTAGTGGATGCAATAGGGACAGCACAACGCGAAGACCCTCAGCTTGTGGAGACGATTGATAGGCTCATTAGGGGTGAGACTTCAAGTCACCTCAGCAGATACTCCATCGACTACAAGGGTTGGCTAAGGCGAGACGGAAGACTATGCATCCCACAGACAAGGGATTTAGTAAAGAAGGTTCTCGAGGAAGCACATCACTCCAAGATGACGATACACCCAGGCGGGGATAAAATGTACAAGGACATAAAGAGAACTTTCTTTTCGAACGGCATGAAGAAGGACATGGCAGATTTCGTTTCTAAGTGTATGGTGTGCCAACAGGTTAAGGCGGAACAGAAAAAGCCTGGCGGTCTGCTCCATCCTCTAGAGGTCCCGTAGTGGAAGTGGGATAGCATCTCAATGGACTTCATTGATGGGCTGCCTTGGTCTAGAAGAGGCAACACTAGCATTTGGGTAATAGTGGATAGGCTTATTAAAAGCGCCCACTTCTTACCTGTCAAGAGTAAAAGAACTGCCTCATCCCTAGCATCTCTTTACCTCAAGGAAATTGTTCGACTCCATGGAATACCATCTAGTATTGTTAGTGACCGAGACCCTATCTTCACAAGTGAGTTTTGGCGGAGTCTGCAAGAAGCGGTAGGCACGCAGTTATGCTTAAGCACAACCTATCATCCCCAAACCGACGGCCAGACAAAAAGAGTGAATAGAGTTTTGGAAGACCTTTTAAGACTGTGCGTCCTTGACTTCAGATGGACGTGGGAAGACCATCATCCTTTGGTGGAATTTGCCTACAACAACAGCTACCAAGCAACCATCGGAATGGCGCCCTTCGAAGCTTTATATGGAAGACCGTGCCGATCGCCCACTTGTTGGTGGGAGTCTACTGACAAGCTCATACTTGGACCAGATATGATCCGAGAGACTTCATAAAAAGTAGACTTAATACGAAGAAGAATGAAGACAGCCCAAGATAGACAAAAATCCTACGCCGACAAGAGGAGGACCGACCTTGAATTTGAGGTTGGGGATAGAGTTTTTCTTAAGGTATCTGCGCTAAGGAACGTTGTTCGTTTTGGAACCACAGGAAAGCTAGCACCAAGGTTTGTAGGACCGTTTCCTATCATCGAGAAAATTGGGGAAATGGCCTATAGATTAGAGCTACCCGAAAAGCTGGCCGGAGTTCACAACGTTTTCCATGTTTCGCACCTCCGAAAATGTCTACATGAATCTGCTGAAGTGGTAGAGCCAAATATTCTAGAAGAGGCTGAAGTGGAACGCGAAGCAACCGTGAGGAAAGCTCCAACCCCCATATTAGGAACGGAAGTGAAGAAGCTACGCAACCGCGAAGTCAAGCTCGTCAAAGTTCAGTGGAGCGACGCCGAGGGAGATGCAACTTGGGAAACTGAAGCTAGAATATGCGCAGCCTACCCTTTTCTTTTCGAGGGTACATCTTTGATCTTTCTTTTTCCTTAAGTTGCGCTTTTATCTATCTTTTTAGGTATATCTCCTCGACCTTATCTTTTAGGTAGAAACTCTTTGGATGAAAACATGTAATTGAAACATGTTATGGATGATGGTTGCAAGTGGTTGCAAGTGATTGCTAGTGGTTGCTCGTGGTTGCATATACACACACAATCTAGGTTTTAGATCGGCTCAGTCACTTCATATTGCATATGCATAAATCTATTTATATTCGTATATGGTTGGAGTTTAATGTGTTGCCATATGGACGTTGCATTTATATATGAATGATTGTGCACTCACGTAGAATCATGAATAGGAAAATTTTCATACATAATGGATTCATGACACTTACATAATTTGCATTAAGGAGGTCAACTGAATCAGTAGACCGACTGATTTTGCATTAGATAAATACATGTACACACACTTCGCATATGATCATGAAGCATTAGAATTCTTTTAAGGACAATGGATGCTCGCGTTTGATGGATGAGTAGATGGATGTTTGGATGTTAGGACGTACATTCTTCCTGAACTTGAAGATTTCGGGGATGAAATCCTTTTAAGTGTGGGAGAATGTAACACCCCGTGTATTCTATAACAGTGAAATTCACAAATTAAAGTATAATTAATTTCAAATCAAAGAATTAAGGGAAACGGGATACACCATTGCGTTCGTCTCAGAATTCTGCTTGAGATAGAGTCCGAGTTTGCGTAAAACGGACTCCGTATGAGGGAGATATGGCCTCCGGAAGTTTCAGAATTCGGTTTAAAATTCAAACAGACAAAAACAGCTCAGAAAACAAATCCAAATTTCAAAAATCGGGCCGGATTGGCCAGGGCGGGAATTTTCCCGCCCAAGGCACCCAGGTCGACTGGGTAGTCGACCTGGGGCACCCAGGTTGACTACATAGTCGACCTGGGGGTCGACTGCGTAGTCGACCTGGCCCCTGAGCCAGGTCAAACCCAGCCCCTCCTGGCTGGCCTGGTCTATGCTTGGCCGAATTTCTGAGTCTTTCCTTGTCACTAAGGCTAGGTGTCAGCTCCTGATTGGTCTCTCCTTCAAACGAACGGCTAATATTCATCCAAGCTCCATCGATGGTCCTAATCAACTCACAAACTCTATAAAAAGGACCTAAGACTCCACCTAATTCACACAAACAAAAATGAATATAAGACCGTCATGCTGCTGAGGAAAGATTAGGAATAGCCGTAAAAATTGAGAGACAATTAGGAGACAATTCGAAAGCTTAAAGCAACGTCAATTAAATCAAAACAATGCCTACAACAAAGGATAGCATCTCCAAATTCAGAATTCAGATTCCTGAATTGAAGATTCGTCATACGTTGTAAGTAGAGTGCTATTCCGATGTGAATAAATAATTGTGTTTGATTTGTGTAAAATGAGAAATAGAATTGTATTTGATTTGTGGTGATAATAATCCATATTTGTATGTTGCTTTGATTCTAAACGATTTGGAATGTTGTGGTATCACGATTGGATATTTGCAAGTATGTGATTCATGTTGGAAGTTAACAACTACATGTTTGTGGTAGTTTAATTGAGATTCATGCAAGTATATGATTCACTATTATGCCAACATAATATATATTATAATCACTTTTAGTGTAGTTAGATCCATTTGGGTATTATGACTTATGTGAATTTATGTTGGAATTGGCATCATGATTCAAGTGTAAAACCATACTTTTGTATTAGAGACAAAAGTAAGCATCTTTGTGAATTTGTGTTGACTCTATGAACATGACTAAACTATGCTTGGTGTTATGCCTATTTGAAAAACATGTTTTAGGCCTATGTTGTTATCAAAATCATATGATAATATATGTGACACATAGCTAAGTTAGATTTACATTCCAATGGTAAGTTTGCATGGATAGATTAAAAACCATGATTTCATGTTTAGGTATGTTTATGCCATGATTATATGAATAGATCAAAAACCATGATTTCATGTTTAGGTATGTTTATGCCATGATTTTATGAATAGATCAAAACCCATGATTTCATGTTTAGGTATGTTTATGCCATGATTATATGCTATTACAATGCAAGTTCACAAGTGCCAAACTTATGTTAATTAGTTCGCTATGTTGCAAGTTCATGCGTTCACACTCCCCTTTTTATGTTACTTAGAATATATAAACACCATGTTATAAGCCTCTCCTTTTTCATGTGGCTAAGTTGGGTTTAAATGTTAAACCCAACATATGTTATATTGTAGCGAACGTATAAAACGGGGGTAATGACGATTGGGTTAAAATATAGAACATATGTGTTGGCATGTTTGACGCATGCCAACAACCTTGAAAAACAATAAAGTGGTATAAATTAATTTTACCCGATAAAGATGAATTTGAATAATGGGCCGCAAATATTTACATATAAAAAGAAAAGAGACAAAATATGTAAATTTAGAAAACACGATGTGTTTAACCCGAGGTTGGATTGAGTTGTGATGTAAACCTGCCCAGAACCGCCCGGCTGTCTAGTAGTCACAACAATACCTATCCAATGTGGGTGGTTAAACACGGAGCCCAATAAGGACCCGAGGTTAGACTGAGTTGTGGTGTAAGACTGCACGGACCCAACCGGCAACAGGTAGCCACAACAATACCTGTCTAATGTGAGAGGTCGAGGCTTTAATAAGACAATTAAGGCTGAGTTAGGATTGATTGGATTAAAAAAATTGAATTAATACTTAATCAAAATGGAACATGCTAAACTATACAGACTGATTGGGGGTTAGGTTTACAAAACACTTAACCAACTTAGCATGTTGGCTAGAAATAGAAAACCTAGTAGCGGGGGACCCTTTTCAGCAGTAACCCTACAAGGTGTATCAGGATACCCTGAACTAGGCAGGGTGGGGCACGATTACTAGGCTGACTGTAAGAGGTCAAATCGACGGCGGTGGTGCTGCAGTGTAGGTTCTAACGAGGTGCGGGCGTGCACACACTCCGGCGCAGAAAAATAAGGCACTGGGCACCAGTAGTATACCTGTGCATTCTATAATTGTGTCGGGCCGCCACCATGGGACTTGATACACCCATGGTGGGACCAGCATAGGTAACTACGACATCAGGGGCCGTAAGACACATGTAACTATGCAAGTAGGAGCCGATCATTAGAAACGAATTACTTCAACCTGATTATGGGGTGCCTGTTGGGAACTAGTTTATATGGATGTAGAGATTAATATGGGGTACGATAAGTATATTCGACTCTAGACAACTTAACTTAGTTTATGGTGCTTTCCCATTTCCAGTTTATACTTATCATACCCAGTTCTTTATTCATAGACTGAATAGTCATAGACTTACTCAGGCTTTATGTCTGACTCTACTTTTCTTTCGTCTTCTTTTCTTTCGTTCCCCCCCCCGGTCCACAGGGAGGGAATACCGCAGCTTGACCAGTTTTCACATCCAACTTGAAGAGAAAGAATGTATTACTTGAATCTTTTTCGTTTTGGACTATGGCTTTGGACAGCAATTATGGGACTTATGCAGTTTACTTATGTTTTTATGCTTTTTTAAATAATGTAATCAAGACAGTTATGAAGATGTTATGTTTTTGGAAGTATTGTAAGACAAATTATGACATGGTTTGTGTAACACATATTTTGTTGAAATAAAAATTGCTGTTGTTTTCCGCTGTTCAAAAATATGTGTATTTATATCTGCCTTGTGTATCTGTGACTTATACTTATAAACCTCCATCAAAATTAGGGCATTCCCTTTGAGAGTGACCCTAACGGAGGTGGGGTGTTTCATTTCTCAACTGGGCTTAAGAACAGTGTTAATGAAGACACCATTCACGACAAACCCAAATCACATTTGATATTAAATACCAGGCTCTGAATAGAAAATATATCGGCTTATATTCAATATCAAATTCAATGACCAACAAATATCGTATTGGAAATAACGATATAAATATATCTTTCAAATTTCCATAACAATATCTGTGTAATCACGAAATCCAACATCGAAATAATCCAAAGACAATTTCGATTCAAATCCATTCCAATTCAATATTTGGAAATTCTTATTACTTTTAAAACCCTTTTCAAATTCAATTTATTTAAAAATAAATAGAATTATAATTCTAGTTCAAAACTAGTTCATTTCGATAAAAATCTATTTTTATCTTTTCAAATATGGAGTTTTTCATCCCAATTCTTTCCAAATCATTTCTTATGATTTTACACAAATTATTACTATTTTTAATAATTTTATCAAGGCCCGTACAGTCGATTTCCAGCAACGGCCATCGAACTGCACTTATAGCGACCTTTTCCAAATTTGATTTGGATATAATTCTAAATCCAACCGTTAGATTTCTAATTTCCAATATTGGTTGGAAAGCTCTTTTAAATACGAACCCAACGGTTCCGGTTTTAGGAGAATCCGACGGTCGGATCTCCCGTAATATCCGTTCGAAGTCAATGGTCGAAATTCGCGAATTGCCGCGGCGCGGCGCGTTCTATTCAGGCCATTATATTATATATATAATATATATAATATATACTTCGTCGATTTCCTTTTTAAAACGATTTTTAATTCAATTTCAATTCGTTTTCAATTCAATTTGAATTTCAAATTAATTCAATTTCAATTCAAATTCATTTTTATTCAATTTCAATTCGAATTCATTTCAAAACGATTTCAATTCTATTTCAATTTAATTCGAATTCATTTCAAAATGATTTCAATTCTATTCGAATTCATTTCAAAACGATTTCAATCTATTCGAATTTCAAACCATTTCAGTTTATTTCGAATTTCAAATCAATTCAATTAAATTCGAATTTCAATTCACTTTAATATTCACTTCAATTTGAATAAAATCGATATAAATATCGTTCACGTCAAAATGGCGTCAATCTATCAACGCGGCTTCATATATTTCGATTTTCAAATATTCTATTTCAAATATTTCTTTTTCAAATATTTCTATTTTTCAAATATTCCTAATTTTCAAATATTCTATTTCAATTATTTCTATTTCAAATATTTCTATTTCAAATATTTCTATTTCAAAACTGGAATGAGGCCCAATCAATTACCATATAATGTTATTTATATGGATTTTCTACAACACATGTATACAATAACAACGATGAATAACCAACCATCATCCAAAGTGCATTCTACACTGTATAAGCGTCAAATATAAATATTCAACGCTTATAACAGCCTGTCAATCAATCAATCGACATACAACTAAACAATCGGGATTAGTGTACGTCAAATATCATCCCAATACCCGTGTGGGGTTTCAAACAATCAAACACAGATTTTATTTGTGCAGTTGGGCGATGTGTAAAATTTATCGTCCCAATCTATATCAGTCAAATGTGTGTATATAAACAAATCGTCCGATTGGTTTATTTTTATTTCATTTCATATACATGTTAAAAAATTCTATTTTTAACTATAAAATATTTTTAAGTATATAAATATTTTATTTCATTTCACATCACATCACACAATCAACTACACATCAAAATCAAACACACAAGCATACAAGCCATCCATGGTCTGTGGACGACGGGTGTCGGATGCTACTAAACACCGTCTGCATCCTAGTATATATCTTAACTAGAAAATTAAATAAAAGGTGAGGAGTTCTCACAGAATTGCTAATCCAATCCCACGACTCTTCTTATGTAGAAATCTTCGCCATTCTTGCCTCTTGTCACTTTCTTTGCCCGTATTCTCTACATATGTAAAAATCGAATTTTTACTTCACTATTCAATATATAAAAATCGAATTTTTACTTTGCTATTCAATATATAAAAATCGAATTTTTACTTTGCTATTCAATACATAAAAATTGAATTTTTACTTTGCTATTCAATATATAAAATTGAATTTTTACTTCGCTTTTCAATATTTTTATTATCTCCACTTTATAAAAATATCGTCTTTATCTATATAAAAACACCATCTTTATCTATATAAAAATACCTTTCACCGTTTTAAAATTCTTATCTTTATCCTTCTTACATTTTCAAATCAAAGTATTTTGTATTTTCTAAACAAAGCTACATACAATAAAAAAACAAGCTATATGTATTTTAAAAATCCTATTTTTAAACTGATCTTTCCTTTTCAAAACATAGGCTATTTTTACTTTTAAAAACCATATCTTTTCATGTATAAAAATCCGACCTTTCATTGTATATATATAAAAAAATTATCTAAACCTTTTCTATTTCTTTCTATGAATAAATAAAATAAAAAAATAAAATAAAAAGGAAAAGAAGCTCACAATTCAAATTCAGGTGTGGGGGAGGGCTGTCAGACGGCGCTGGTGGTGGTTGGGCTCGCGGGGTTTGCTGGAGGTCAGGTGGAGGGTCGGAGGGGTCCTTGCAGTGGTGGTGGCTGGCCATTCACGGTGGAGGGGCGGTAGGGTTTGTGGAGGGCTCGGTTATGGGGTTAGAACGGAGAAGATGAGGGGTCAGGCGAAGATCGACGTGGCTGGGGAGCTCACCAGAGGCGGGGCGGCGGATCACCAGGCGCGGTGGACCTCCGACGTCGGGGATAGGGGCATCGACGAGATCCAGAGGCGCGAGTTTTTTGTTTTGTTTTTTTATTTCTTCAGATCTGAACGGTAGAGAATAATGATGGGGGGGCTAGTTTATATATTTAATTATTATTATTTTTTGTTTTATTCTCCAAAAATGTTGACTTTTTATTCGAACTCGAATCGAGACCCACCGCCTGTCGTCCATAGCTAATTACCCCCATTACGAACACAATGGGATATGTATCATAGGCTGATTCGATCGTTTCTATCAGTTTCCGTCAAAATCAACATATAAATCTATATATTGAATTTGAACGTGCATTCCAATTTACCGGGGCCACATACTCACTCGAAAAATTCCAGAAAAATATTTTCTAGCTTTGTATTGACGATATGGTCCTAACAAAACTAGTTTCATCAGATTCTGAGACCGTTTGAAAAATGGCCATTTTCCAGTCGATTAAAATCAACTGAAACTGGTCAAACGCGTTTTCCTTTGCCACGCTCACATATTGATTCGAAAAATTATGAGATTTGAAACCTAGCAATAATTTGACATCGCGGATCCAACAAAAGTGGCTTCATCGAAATCCGAGGTTGTTTGCAAAATTGCTATTTTCAAGGGCCGAAATTCCATAGCGACTATTCTGAATTTTCAACTGGACATATCTTTTGATCCCCGCTGTGAAATTTTGATTTTTCAGATTCGTTGGAAAGATATTCCCAATTAGATTCAAATATTTTTGGTTTCACTAAAATCTGGTTTATTTTGAATCCTGCACATCCATTTGAAGTTTGAAATCGAATTATCGAACTACCGCGCCATTTTCAATTCCTTTTATAAATATAAATAAATATTTATATTCTATCGTCGATTCAAACGAATATATACGTTCGAATTATATTCAAAATAAATTTCTCGTCGATATTAATTAAAATAATTCATTTTAAATAATCAAAATTCGCTAAAATTGCCAAAATAAAAATTTTAAACTGGCCCAGATTTCTGGGTTATTACAATTTCCCCTACTTAAAACTTTTCGTCCCCGAAAAGGAACGAAGCCGAAAGTTGTTTAACTAATCAACTTAACTTCGAGTGTTTTCACTACGGCTTAAGTTCTTCAACTTTTCAGTTTCTAAGAACTTTTAAAATTTCTCAAAAATTTGGCTAACTCCCTAAATTTTTGAAAAATTTCGCCATAACCTCCCCTGCACCGGGAGCACGAGAAAATCCCGAAATTGCCATACAGGCCTTCTGATCTCAAAAAGAAAAAGAAAAAGCCAATCGGCTCATAAAATCATCATCACCCAAACGAAACAGTAAATTATAGTAAACATGTACCTATTTGTCGGACAAACAAATTTTATTCTCTGATCTAGCCTCCTTGCTATGACCTGTTCAATGTAAGTACATGTATATGCAAGAAATTGTGACCAAATTTCAATACAATTCAATATTTGATACAATTAGGCGTAATGGTTCAAAATTTAATCAATCCAACAATAATCAAGCAACACAACCATCAATCAATTAGTGGATTAACGTTTCAAATTCATAATTTTGATACATATACATATACAGAAAATCATGATTTTGATGCCAATTCACAACGATAAGCCCTATCTAATTTTGGTTCTCGCACCAGTCTAATGGAAATATAGAAATCTCACTTTCGTTACTCGAAAATAAATACTGGCGACGGTGCCCCATCACCAGAATTATCCCCGGGCAACAAGAGTATGATTCTATAACAATCCAGTATATTAAAATTTCGAAACACGTTTGCAAGACGCATATGCAAAATCTTTATATATCGGATTGTCCGAATCAATTTAAAATAAATAATCAAATACGAATAGTTGATTTAAATTTTCAAAACAAAATTCGTTTTCATTTTAAAAATATACTCTTCACACTCGTTCTAGGATACTACTGATCCTATCTCTAACGAGTCATTCTAATTGGATATTACTAACCCAATATCTGATGAATTCTTTCGTATGGTTCTAATGTGCCTTGTTCTCTGAGCTTTGTAAACCAAAGCTCTGATACCACGCTGAAACGACCCGAACTTCCCTGGTCTTCGAAGAGAAGAGAAAGAACAAGTTGTTTTGAGAACACGACAAAATAGAACGCAGACGGAAGAACAATTCATTGTATATTACAATAATCCATCAGATTACAAGAATATACAGAGTATAAATGAATATTACACAACAGAAAATATCATAGATTACAATAAATTACACAGAAGCGGGAGTAATACAAAACACAACTAGAAGGAGATATACGGATACAAAGCTTTCTGGATATCGTTCCAGCTGTAAGCCAGGATCCTGTGAATATAAATTTGCGAAACCAAAACTACTAGCTGCCCGAGTCAAAATAAGGGCACCCAGAGTTTAGGTTAAAACAATAAACTCCAGGTCATTCATGGGTCTGGTGTGAGAACTAAAACAGTTATTTAAAACTTTACTTTAAATCAGATATACCAAGGGACCACGCCGTATAACACGGAACGAGTTTCCTCCCAAGAATACCAGTGCATATAACAAAACAGCGCAATGCTTTTTGGAAAAATGAAGCTATTATAAGACCCACGTCCTATCACACAACGCAACGCAAGCCGGGGGATAGGGTTTTCCCTTATAATAGCCAAACATGCTTAGTACGTTTTAAACAAATCATTTGATACTTTAAGTGCATAGTGTATAAAACAACTTCAAATCATAAGTATCAATCATAGACGGCATGGGTACCATATATCATGTCACCATACTAGTTCTACAATTAAAACCGCAAAATCACGTATTTGGAAATTGGATTTCCATCTATGAACCGAGGCAAAAGATAGTCCTCTACCGATTCGAGACGCTCTAGCCCGCCCCTCAGGACCCAGACTCAGGTGGGCCCTTGAATCGTTAGGGCCGGTCCAACGATGTGGATTAAAATGCCAGAACATGCGTTTCCTCGCCCTATGGGGCATAGGTGAGCCAACTAAATGACTCCATCGGACCCAGATTGTCCGATCAAACTGAGGCGCCTCGCAACAGCAACAACCACATAAGTCAAACTCGTCAGGGCATGTAAAACCACTGACACCACTTCTAACTAGAAAGAAACGCATGCCCTCCCAGAGGTCCTTCTCCCGTTTTTGGTTCATACCGGCTGTGAAACTCGCGAAGTAAACGCTACACAAAGCTACGCCCCAAAGGTCGTGCTTTGATCATCAACCACAAGACTTTGCTTTTCAACAGAAGCCTTGATCATTTGCCACTTAGGCATGCCACACAGGCAACTCACTCTATGCGTTTGATATCCATCATTATATAACCCCTGAGCTCATACGTCTCAGAGAAGGGCGTTAAGCAAGAGAATAAATTCTCCGCCGCCAAACAGATACATATTTAATAGAAATCAATCACACAGACTAAAATCCAATGTCAGACACACAATCCATTTACAAGTTCGTTCTGGGTCTGAACAAAACCGTAGGCACCTAGTACCCCGCATATCCATCGATCTCCAAGTACGTCTGGACGATCACCAACTGTTTCCATCTTCTTGGGTGTACATCCCAATCAAGATCATTAGTAATCACCCAAACGACGTGAAGACCTCCGGTCTTCGACCACCGTCTTCATCTTCGACTTATCGTCGTATCAGTTATTCAGAATGGGATAAACTCGGTCTTCCCGAATAACTCGCGTATATAATAAACATGTGTTACACAAACACAACATACGCCTCATTCCAATTCATCTGTCACTAACCGTAAATTAACAAGAGAATAATTCCTCAAATATTAACCCCGAAGGCCGAAACCAACATCAGATCAATATCCAGAAAACCATTCTGCTTAGCTAACCGACAGTTAGTTTCTAAATTTCACATTCATAGGGAAAGGTTCCCATTAATTTTATCAAAGATAAATTCCTTGAATTTATTCTTTAATCTTCTTTTGAATTTCGATTCAACTAGTCGGGATTAACGAACCTTAACGAAGTAATCATTTGTTTTAATTTTCCCATCCCAACCTATTCATCCCATGAAGTAAAATGGGTCTTGCTTCATATCTAACACCACGGTGTTATCGGTAAATTTAATTACCATTTCACGTTTAAATCTAATTAAAGATTTAACTATCGCCTGGAGCAAAACTGGTGATACTCCATTCTCGATCTTTTCAATCTAATTAAAGATTCATTAAAACTCCACTTAGTTTTAATCTTTAACTTGGTTAAAGAATCCATGTCATTTGAAACACGGTTCACGATAAACCCAAAATCACATCACATTTCAATCAGTCCCCGACCGTAAATTTGCAAGTGAGCAATTCCCTAAGTATTAACCCCGAAGGCCGAAACCAACATCAGATCAATACCTCAGAAACCATTCAACTTAACTAATCTCCGGTTAGTTTCTGATTTTCTTAACTCCTTTGGGTCTAAGGACAGTATTATTGAAGATACCGTTCACGACAACCCAAAATCACATTTCATTAATTATCGGGTTAGAGAACAAGTGTTATTTAAAACACTGTTCACGATAAACCCAAAAATCAATATCAATTCCATTCCAATTAAATATTATTTAATTGGTACACTTCATTAAATCTAAATAAAAGATTTAATCATTTTCTCAACTGGGCTTAAGAACAGTGTTAATGAAGACACCATTCACGACAAACCGAAATCACATTTGATATTAAATACCAGGCTCTGAATAGAAAATATATCGGCTTATATTCAATATCAAATTCTACGACCAACAAATATCGTATTGGAAATAGCAATATAAATATATCTTTCAAATTTCCATAACAATATCTGTGTAATCACGAAATCCAACATCGAAATAATCCAAAGACAATTTCGATTCAAATCCATTCCAATTCAATTATTGGAAATTCTGGTTACTTTTAAAACCCTTTTCAAATTCAATTTATTTATTTAAAAATAAATAGAATTATAATTCTAGTTCAAAACTAGTTCATTTCGATAAAAATCTATTTTTATCTTTTCAAATATGGAGTTTTTCATCCCAATTCTTCCCAAATCATTTCTTATGATTTTACACAAATTATTACTATTTTTAATAATTTTATCAAGGCCCGTACAGTCGATTTCCAGCAACGGCCATCGAACTGCACTTATAGCGACCTTTTCCAAATTTGATTTGGAAATAATTCCAAATCCAATCGTTAGATTTCTAATTTCCAATATTCGTTAGAAAGCTCTTTTCGATACGAACCCAAGGTTCCGATTTTAGGAGAATCCGGTGGTCGGATTTCCCGTAATATCCATTCGAAGTCATTGGTCGAAATTCGCGAAATGTCGCGGCGCGGCGCGTTCTATTCAGTCCATTATATTATATATAATATATATATATATATATAATATATACTTCGTCGATTTCCTTTTTAAAACGATTTTTAATTCAATTTCAATTCGTTTTCAATTCAATTTGAATTCAAATTAATTCAATTTCAATTCAAATTCATTTTTATTCAATTTCAATTCGAATTCATTTCAAAACGATTTCAATTTAATTCGAATTCATTTCAAAACGATTTCAATTCTATTTCAATTCTATTCGAATTCATTTCAAAACGATTTCAATTCTATTTCAATTCTATTCGAATTTCAAACCATTTCAGTTTATTTCGAATTTCAAATCAATTCAATTAAATTCGAATTTCAATTCACTTTAATATTCACTTCAATTTGAATAAAATCGATATAAATATCGTTCACGTCAAAATGGCGTCAATCTATCAACGTGGCTTCATATATTTCGATTTTCAAATATTCTATTTCAAATATTTCTTTTTCAAATATTTCTATTTTTCAAATATTCCTAATTTTCAAATATTCTATTTCAAATATTTTTATTTCAAATATTTCTATTTTCAAATATTTCTATTTCAAATATTTCGATTTCAAAACTGGAATGAGGCCCAATCAATTAAATATAATGTTAATTATATGGATTTTCTACAACACATGTATACAATAACAACGATGAAAAATCAACCATCATCCAAAGAGCATTCTACACTGTATAAGCATCAAATATAAATATTCAACTCTTATAACAGCCTGTCAATCAATCGATCGACATACAACTAAACAATCGGGATTAGTGTACGTCAAATATCATCACAATACCCGTGTGGGGTTTCAAACAATCAAACACAGATTTTATTTGTGCAGTTGGGCGATGTGTAAAATTTATCGTCCCAATCTATATCAGTCAAATGTGTGTATATAAACAAATCGTCTGATTTGTTTATTTTTATTTCATTTCATATACACGTTAAAAAATTCTATTTTTAACTATATAAATATTTTAGTTCATTTCACATCACATCACACAATCAACTACACATCAAAATCAAACAAACAAGCATACAAGCCGTCCATGGTCTGTGGACGACGGGTGTCGGGTGCTACTAAACACCGTCTGCATCCTAGTATATATCTTAACTAGAAAATTAAATAAAAGGTGAGGAGTTCTCACAGAATTGCTAATCCAATCCCATGACTCTTCTTATGTAGAAATCTTCGTCGTTCTTACCTCTTGTCACTTTCTTTGCCCGTATTCTCTACATATGTAAAAATCGAATTTTTACTTCGTTATTCAATATATAAAAATCGAATTTTTACTTTGCTATTCAATATATAAAAATCGAATTTTTACTTTGCTATTCAATATATAAAAATCGAATTTTTACTTTGCTATTCAATATATAAAAATCGAATTTTTACTTTGCTATTCAATATATAAAAATCGAATTTTTACTTTGCTATTCAATACATAAAAATCGAATTTTTACTTTGCTATTCAATATATAAAAATCGAATTTTTACTTCGCTTTTCAATATTTTTATTATCTCCACTTTATAAAAATATCGTCTTTATCTATATAAAAACACCGACTTTATCTATATAAAAATACCTTTCACCGTTTTAAAATTCTTATCTTTATCCTTCTTACATTTTCAAATCAAAGTATTTTGTATTTTCTAAACAAAGCTACATACAATAAAAAAAACAAGCTATATGTATTTAAAAATTCCTATTTTTAAAATGTTCTTTCCTTTTCAAAACATTGGCTATTTTTACTTTTAAAAACCATATCTTTCATGTATAAAAATCCGACCTTTCATTGTATATATAAAAAATAATTATCTAAACCTTTTCTATTTCTTTCTATGAATAAATAAAAAAAAGGAAAAGAAGCTCACAATTCAAATTCAGGTATGGGGGAGGGCTGTCAGATGGCGCTGGTGGTGGTTGGGCTCGCGGGGTTTGCTAGAGGTCAGGTGGAGGGTCGGAGGGGTACTTGCAGTGGTGGTGGCTGGCCATTCACGGTGGAGGGGCGGTAGGGTTTGTGGAGGGCTCGGTTATGGGGTTAGAACGGAGAAGAGGAGGGGTCAGGCGAAGATCGACGTGGCTGGGGAGCTCGCCAGAGGCGGGGCGGCGGATCACCAGGCGCGGTGGACCTCCGACGTCGGGGATAGGGGCATCGACGAGATCCAGAGGCGCGAGTTTTTTTTATTTTTTTATTTCTTCAGATCTGAACGGTAGAGAATAATGATGGGGGGCTAGTTTATATATTTAATTATTATTATTTTTCGTTTTATTCTCCAAAAATGTTGACTTTTTATTCGAACTCGAATCGAGACCCACCACCTGTCGTCCATAGCTAATTACCCCCATTCCGAACGCAATGGGATATGTATCATAGGCTAATTCGATCGTTTCTATCAGTTTCCGTCAAAATCAACATATAAATTTATATATTGAATTTGAACGCGCATTCCAATTTACCAGGGCCACATACTCACTCGAAAAATTCTAGAAAAATATTTTCTAGATTTGTATTGACGACACGGTCCCAATAAAACTAGTTTCGTCAGATTCCGAGACCGTTTGAAAAGTAGCCATTTTCTAGTCGATTAAAATCAACTAAAACTGGTCAAACGCGTTTTCCTTTGCCACGCTCACATATTGATTCAAAAAATTATGATATTTGAAACCTAGCAATAATTTGACATCGCGGATCCAACAAAAGTGGTTTCGTCGAAATCCGAGGTTGTTTGCAAAATTGCTATTTTCAAGGGCCGAAATTCCATAGCGACTATTCTGAATTTTCAACTGGACATATCTTTTGATCCCCGCTATGAAATTTTGATTTTTCGGATTCGTTGGATATATATTCCCAATTAGATTCAAATATTTTTGGTTTCACTAAAATCCGGTTTATTTTGAATCCTGCACATCCATTTGAAGTTTGAAATCGAATTATCGAACTACCGCGCCATTTTCAATTCCTTTTATAAATATAAATAAATATTTATATTCTATCATCGATTCAAACGAATATATACGTTCGAATTATATTCAAAATAAATTTCTCGTCGATATTATTTAAAATAATTCATTTTAAATAATCAAAATTCGCTAAAATTGCCAAAATAAAATTTTTAAATTGGCCCAGATTTCCGGGTTATTACAACGGTACAGATGACAGGTATGACCGGACAAATAAGGTAAGGTGTACACATGATTCACTACTAACTACTCTGCAATATTACTAGTCAAATCAAGATGGGATGATCCCTTCCGCTAACGATAACGATGGTGGTAGTTTCGTGTATTCCTAGCTGCTGCCATAGGTGCCACCTGTTCCTATCTCAACTAGTCGTACCCACTACCCTCCTACTATAAATTGGTAAAATTAGGGCATATGTCCGGATATACCCTAACCACTACCCTAATCGATTGGCTCCCTGCTCTGTAGATACCCTGTGCTGGTCCCACAACTAGGGGGTATCACTTCCCTAAAGTGGCAACCTAAGGTGTGCACAGTTATACCTACTGGTCTCACGGTCGTCTTGTCCCCCTCTGCCCGGCCCATGCACGCACATGTCCCTGATCGGTTTGCGCCGCCCACACCATCCGTCTCGTTTTGGATCTCTTACAATGAATCAGTAAGCGTGCCCCATCCCCGCCTAGTACGAAGATCTTTACTTTGATACCCCTCCGGGTTACTGACTGAAATGGGTCCCACACAACGTGATACAAGCTCTCCCCTATGTCTTGTATCCCCACTAGGTTTTCTACTGACTATGTATACCCTAAGGTGTCTTTAATTACATAGCCCTCAATCAGTTATGCGTACCTATAGGTGTCTTTAATACATAACCCCTATTTTACCTATCGGTTATGCGTACCTATAGGTGTCTTTAATACATAACTCTGCCTATTCCCATTAGTTATGCGTACCCCTAAGGGTTTCTTTAATACATAACTTTACCTATTCCCATTAGTTATGCGTACCCCTAAGGGTGTCTTTAATACATAACTTTACTATTCTGCCCCGGTTATGTATACCATTAGGTGTCTTTTATTACATAACCCCTTTTTAATGGTTAAGTTTGTGGGTCTATATGTATTAATATTACCCACCTACCCTTTAGTTGTACTTAACCCTCCCACAATCCAATTCGTTTTGCTTAACCCTAACTTATGTCAACCATCATACAGTCCGTATGTATTAAGTTAGGTTAAGTAGCATTAATCAAATCGTATTTCACAGGCCACCCAAGGCACCCACTTAACCCCTCATGTACCACTACATGTTTATCTGGTTAAGTGTTTCTTAATTCATTAAGACCGTAACCTTATAAAGACCTCCCACATTAGACTGGCATTCGTGGCAGCTGGATTTGCCGGGCGGGCCCGGGAAGTCTTACACCACAAAAGAGCCTAACCTCGTGTCTTTACAATTGTTACGTATTTAATTTATGCCTAAGACCTCCCACATTAGACTGGCATTTGTGGCAGCTGGATTTGCCGGGCGGGTCCGGGCAGTCTTACACCACAAAAGAGCCTAACCTCGTGTCTTAGATGATTAATTACTCCTAATTAATCATCCCCCAATTTGAATTACCTTCCCTATTCAAATTATCAATTAATTCCAAATTTCACTATGGCCATAATTGACTCAATTATGTCCATCTATTTATGGTATGAAAAATCATACCAATTTTCATCACAAATTTATTTTATGCCAATTCTCAATATTAAATCTTCAGACTTTAATTGCTTAAACATTCCTCTTTTGATTAATTAAGTAAATTAATTTATCCTTTCCTTTTTCATAGGTGTCAATACCTATCTTATTAACAATTTGGATTTCTTATCCATAAATGGTCATATTCAAATTATACCATTTTTACCCAATTTTACCCATGTCATAATAGGTAATTATTTATATGTTTTCCTACTTGAATCATGTGTCAATTTTACATAATCACTAAGTAAATTATGCTTATTACAAATTCCCCTTTCTCCCCGTTTCTTAACTAGCGTAACCGTTTACGTTTTTGGCGTCGTCGAGGCTACAAGGTAGCCTCGCCATAACAATAAAATAAAGGGAATGACAAGGTGATTGTTTTCAGTACAATTTTTGGCATAAGCATGACAGCTAGGGAAAATGACATGATAACTTCGCATATAATTATGATTCACCACATAATTAACAACTTGCATAGGTTCATGAATTAACAACATAATTAACAACTAACATAGGCTCATGTTCTCAACATAATCAACAACTTATATGAGTTCATGATTAACAATATAACGACTTGCATGATTCATAACATAACTTCTTGTATAGGTGACTTACATAGGTTTATGATCCACAACATAACAACTAGCATAGGTTCATGAATTAACAACTTATCAACTTGCATAGGTCACTTGCATAGGTTCATGATTCATAACATAACAACTAGCATAGATTCATGAATTAACAATGCAACAACTTGCATAGGTTCATAGTTTCTCAACATAATAACTTGCATAACTTCATGATTTACAACAATAATAAACTTGCATCATATCATGATTCACAACAATAATGAACTTGCATAACTTCATGATTCACAATAATAAGGAACTAGCATCATTTCATGATTCACAACAATAAGGAACTTGCATCATTTCACGATTCACAAAAATGAACTTGCATAACTACAAACAACATATACCCAAATCATAGTCTACCACAATTCACTTTTATTTATTTAAACCTAAAAGTGACTAGAACTCACCGAGTAAGGGGTCTTGAGTTCTGGGTTCTGAATTCTATAATTGATTAGCGTTCCCTTGTTGTAGACAATTACTTGTAGTTTTAGGCTAGATTTGAATTGAATTGTTGTCTTTAACTTTCTTCTAGTTGGTGGCGACTACTCTAGGGTTTGGAGTGACAACATGACGACCACTGATCTAATTCTGATTTGATTCTAGGGTTTGAGTCTACACATATTTATATAAAATTTAAATTTAATTATAGTCGTCGGATGACCCTAGAGTTAATCAAAACCACTCAGTCCAGATTAGAACTATCCAGAAACCCTAATGACTCATTAACTAGTCAGAAATGACTCAGCACTGACTCACCGGTTGAATCAGAGCCTCAGAAATCTGTACAGGTTTTGACCTTGGTGCACCTGCCAAGTGCGCCAGTGCAATATTGCATGGGCGCACTTCCCAAGTGCGCCAGTGCAATTTTGTTCTGGCGCACTTCCCAAGTGCGCCAGTGCATTCTGGCCCATTTCTGGTTTTTCTACCTAACTTCGTTCGTCCATATCTTCTTCATACGGCATCCGTTTTACGCAAACTCAGACTCTATCTCAAGCAGAATTCCGAGACGAACTCAATGGAACGACCCGTTTCCCTTAATTCCCACATTTGAAATTAAGTATTCTTAAATTTAGTTAATCTGATTATTTGAAAATTCGGGGTGTTACATTCTCCCCTACTTAAAGGATTTCGTCCTTGAAATCTTCAAGTTAAGAAGAATGTGTCCTACCATCCATTCACCCATCTACTCAACCATCATCCACAAGCATTCGTTGTCCTTAGAAAACTTCTAATGTTGTATGAACATATGTAAAAGTGTGTGTATATGTTCCTTATCTAATTCAAAATCAGGCGGTCTACTGATTAAGTTGACCTCCTTAATGCAAACCATGATAGTGCCATGCGTCCATTATGTATGCGAAAGAATCCTATCGATACATATTATTTCTACATGTGTGCTCAACCATTCATCAAAATGCAACATCCATATGATAACACAACCATTGTTCATCCATTAACCTAAATATGCACACACATTTATATGCAATATGAAAGTGATTTGAGCCGATCTAGTGCCTAATGTGTGTGTAAATGCATCCACGAGCAACCACTAGCAAACACTTGCATCCACTTGCAACCATCAAACATAACATGTCCCAAGCACATGTTTACATCCATGGATTTCCTATCTAAAGGTCGAAGATTCGGTTGGTGGGATACAAACAAATGATATAACTAAAACAAAAGCTCTGTTCCTATTTGACATCGATTAGGAGAATAATTCACTAAGTCTCAGCCCCGAAGACCGAAATCAACATCAGACTGACACCCAAATAATTACCCCCATTAAACAATGTCAAAACTGGAGATCTACTTCATGCTTCGAGTATAAACTTGTATCCTTCAGAAATATCCAGATACTTACAGACTACTGGTACAGATCAGATTACAGAATGATTCTCAAAAAGCTAAGCATGAAACACCCTTGCGGGTCACAAGAAACTTTGGGGTCTTCCCTTGACAAGTTAGAAACTTAACGACCCTCCTCTCAAAATCTAGAACGACCCTCTACATAGAAAGCAGGTCCATTTAGACCCAACCCATAGCCCATAAACTTGAGCACACAAACGTTACATTCAAATTTTTGACGCCTAACACAGATAATTTCAACCCCTTACAAATCAACAATAAATGAGCCGAATCACAAAAAGGGGGTTTGAAACAACTACGGGATCAGAAACAAGACTACTATTAAAGTGCAGAGTCATTTACAAAATCAAAATACCAGAATCCAAAAGAGTCTTAACTTCATAAGGAAATTAAACCTTTTACATAAATTTTCCCTATCTCTATCCTATCCATCTGCCACGAGAGCATTCGCCTGCCCTCCAGAAGTCCCTTGCGATCCCTGCGCCTTCGGGCATTCCTTGGAAAAATGTCCAACCTCTCCACACTTAAAGCAATTGGACTTCCTCCTTTTATATTCTTTGACTAGGTGACCTTCTTTCCCACAATAGTGGCATTTCCTCTTATCCTTTCCCTTGTCATCCTTCTTGCCTTTCTTCTGTTGTTGCTGTTGCTATCCTTTCTTGGGTCCCGCCTTCTCATTTTTCAGTGTCCCTTCAACTTTTTCCTCTTTCTTTGCTCCTTTGTCCTCTTCATGCATGAGGGCCATATCCACTAGCTTTTAAAAAGTGGCCCCCATGGGAGTGTGGCTCATAGCCAATCCGTGTAGCGGCTCATTCATGCCTTTAACAAATCTCAGAGCCTTCTTCTCAGGTGTGTTCACTAAGTCTAAGCCAAACCTCGCCAACTGATTGAACTTGTTGACGTACTCTTTTACTGACAGATCCCCCTGCTTCAATGCCAAAAACCTTTCCATATATAGATTTTCTTCCGCTCGTGAGAGAAATTTTGCCTCAAACCTACGCCTGAAATCTAGCCATGTATCAAATGGATGCTCTCCATTAGTGACCTCCCACTGGAACGAAGCTTCGTCTTTCATCGACCAAGCAGCCAATTGGACCTTCTTACGGTCGTCCAAGTCGAAAATGCCAAACAGATCCTCTACTTCCTTCAACCAAATTCTAGCTTCAATAAACGTTTCAGTCCCACTAAAATATTTTCCACCCATCGAACGAAAGTCCTTACATATCTTGGAGAAAGTCTCTCCATGCGGAGGAATGACTGGAGCTGGGGGAGGAGCAAGAGGAACGTTGGCCTGACCCGCAGTAGCGGTCCTAGCCTCGAGATATTGACGAAACCAACCGGGTACATGAACACCCTCTGGTATCTCAGATGCTCCAGACATGCTGAATCGAAAAAGGAAAGATTCAATACAAAGAACCGAAGGAAAGATATATGGTCCTTGGGGAATGTTTTTCAAAACAGGCATTCCTTTTTGAAAATACTTTCTTTTAAAACCTCTTTAAAAATAGTTTTTCAAAAGCTTTTATCTAATTTGGTAACCTTTAGCTCTGATACTAAGAGTAACACCCCACCTCCATTAAGGTCACACACGAAGGGAATGCCTTAACTTCAGTGGAGCGTTTTTGGTAAACAGACACAAAATATCACAAGACAGATATAAAATTTTCGCAGCAGAAACAAATGACTTTATTAAATCTCCAAAATACTTTGTTACACAATACCATGAGTCATAAAACTATTACAACAAAACACTTCTGTCTTATATCATCAGAGTACATAGGTTTTTAAAAGAAAATCGTCATTCCCCAGATTAAAGAACAAGCCATATAAGAAACTGAGACTCGAGCCATACTTCAGAAGTAGCTCCTAGAAGATGATATCCAAATCCTGACTAAACCTGGGTGTTTCCTCCCTGAGAACCTGGGGGGAACGGAAAAAAAGAGGTGAAACAAACTAGGTCAGACATACGTCTGGTGAGTCCAGTAACTTTTACCTAGTAAATAAATAAAGGTAAACATGACAGGCATACAAAGTGGATAAGAGGATCATGGTACAGATGAAAGGTATGACAGGACAAATAAGGTAAGGTGTACGCATGATTCACTACTAACTACTCTGCAATATTACTAGTCAAATAAAGATGGGATGATCCCTTCCGCTAATGATAACGATGGTGGTAGTTTCGTGTATTCCTAGCTGCTGCCATAGGTGCCGCCTGTTCCTATCTCAACTAGTTGTACCCACTACCCTCCTACTATAAATTGGTAGACTTAGGGCATATGTCCGGATATACCCTGACCATTACCATAATCGATCGGCTCCCTACTCTGTAGATACCCAGCGTTGGTCCCACAACTAGGGGGTATAACTTCCCTAAAGTGGCAACCTAAGATGTGCACGGTTATACCTACTGGCGTCACGGTCGTCTTGTCCCCCTCTGCCCGGTCCATGCACGCACATGTCCCCGGTCGGTTTGCGTTGCCCACACCATCCGTCTCGTTTTGGATCTCTTACAATCAATCAGTAAGCGTGCCCCATCCCCGCCTAGTACGGAGATCTTTACTTTGATACCCCTCCGGGTTACTGACTGAAATGGGTCCCACACAATGTGATACAAGCTCTCCCCTATGTCTTGTATCCCCACTAGGTTTTCTACTGACTATGTATACCCTAAGGTGTCTTTAATTACATAGCCCTCAATCGGTTATGCGTACCTATAGGTGTCTTTAATACATCACCCCTATTCTACCTATCGGTTATGCGTACCTATAGGTGTCTTTAATACATAACTCTACCTATTCCCATTAGTTATGCGTACCCCTAAGGGTGTCTTTAATACATAACTTTACCTATTCCCATTAGTTATGCGTACCCCTAAGGGTGTCTTTAATACATAACTTTACTATTCTGCCCCGGTTATGTATACCATTATGTGTCTTTAATTACATAACCCCTTTTTAGTGGTTAAGTTTGTGGGCCTATATGTATTAATATTACCCACCTGCCCTTCAGTTGTACTTAACCCTCCCACAATCCAATTCGTTTTGCTTAACCCTAACTTATGTCAACCATCATACAGTCCATATGTATTAAGTTAGGTTAAGCAGCATTAATCTAATCGTATTTCACAGGCCACCCAAGGCACCCACTTAACCCCTCATGTCCCACTACATGTTTATCTGGTTAAGTGTTTCTTAATTCATTAAGACTGTAACCTTATAAAGACCTCCCACATTAGACTGGCATTTGTGGCAACTGGATTTGTTGGGCGGGTCCGGGCAGTCTTACACCACAAAAGAGCCTAACCTCGTGTCTTTACAATTGTTACGTATTTAATTTATGCCTAAGACCTCCCACATTAAACTGGAATTTGTGGCAGCAGGATTTGCCGGGCGGGTCCGGGCAGTCTTACACCACAAAAGAGCCTAACCTCGTGTCTTAGACGATTAATTACTCCTAATTAATTATCCCCCAATTTGAATTACTTTCCCTATTCAAATTATCAATTAATTCCAAATTTCACTATGACCATAATTGACTCAATTATGTCCATCTATTTAGGGTATGAAAAATCATACCAATTTTCATCACAAATTTATTTTATGCCAATTCTCAATATTAAATCTTCAGACTTTAATTGCTTAAATATTCCTCTTTTGATTAATTAAGTAAATTAATTCATCATTTCCTTTTTCATAGGTATCAATACCTATCTTATTAACAGTTTGGGTTCTTATCCATAAATGGTCATATTCAAATTATACCATTTTTACCCAATTTTACCCATGTCATAATAGGTAATTATTTATATGTTTTCCTACTTGAATCATGTGTCAATTTTACATAATCACTAAGTAAATTATGCTTATTACAAATTCCCCTTTCTCCCCGTTTCTTAACTAGCGTAACCGTTTACGTTTTTGGCGTCGTCGAGGCTACAAGGTAGCCTCGCCATAACAATAAAATAAAGGGAATGACAAGGTGATTGTTTTCAGTACAATTTTTGGCATAAGCATGACAGCTGGGGAAAATGACAATATAACTTTGCATATAATTATGATTCACCACATAATTAACACCTTGCATGGATTCATAACAACTTGCATAGGTTCATGAATTAACAACATAATTAACAACTAACATAGGCGCATGATTCTCAACATAATCAACAACTTATATGAGTTCATGATTCACAATATAATGACTTGCATGACTCATAACATAACTTCTTGCATATGTGACTTACATAGGTTTATGATCCACAACATAACAACTAGCATAGGTTCATGAATTAACAACTTATCAACTTGCATAGGTCACTTGCATAGGTTCATGATTCATAACATAACAACTAGCATAGATTCATGAATTAACAACGTAACAACTTGCATAGGTTCATAGTTTCTCAACATAATAACTTGCATAACTTCATGATTCACAACAATAATAAACTTGCATCATATCACGATTCACAACAATAATGAACTTGCATAACTTCATGATTCACAATAATAAGGAACTAGCATCATTTCATGATTCACAACAATAAGGAACTTGCATCATTTCATGATTCACAACAATGAACTTGCATAACTACAAACAACATATACCCAAATCATAGTCTACCACAATTAACTTTTATTTATTTAAACCTAAAAGAGACTAGAACTCATCGAATAAGGGGTCTTGATTTCTGGGTTCTGAATTCTGTAATTGATTAGCGTTCCCTTGTTGTAGACAATTACATTGTTGTAGTTTTAGGCTTGATTAGAATTGAATTGTTGCCTTTAACTTTCTTCTAGTTGGTGGCGGCTACTCTAGGGTTTGGAGTGACAACATGACGGCCACTAATCTAATTCTGATTTGATTCTAAGGTTTGAGTCTACACACGTTTATATAGAATTTAAATTTAATTATAGCCGTCAGATGACCCTAGAGTTAATCAAAACCACTCAGTCCAGATTAGAACTATCCAGAAACCCTAATGACTCATTAACTAGTCAGAAATGACTCAGCACCGACTCACCGGTTGAATCAGAGCCTCAGAAATCTGTACAGGTTTTGACCTCGGCCTGGGCGCATCTGCCAAGTGCACCAGTGCATTATTGCATAGGCGCACTTCCCAAGTGCGATAGTGCAATTTTGTTCTGACGCACTTCCCAAGTGCACCAGTGCATTCTGGCCCGTTTCTGGTTTTTCTGCCTAACTTCGTTCGTCCATATATTCTTCATACGACATTCTTTTTACGCAAACTCGGACTCTATCTCAAGCAGAATTCCGAGGCGAACGCAATGGAAAGACCCGTTTCCCTTAATTCCTACATTTGAAATTAAGTATTCTTAAATTTAGTTAATCTGATTATTCGAAAATTTGGGGTGTTACAGCAAGTGTGCACTACATAACTACATAAGCATAAATATAAATAATTAATGCTTACAACAGTCTGTCAACCCATCGATTGACATACAACTAAACGACTGGGATTAGTGTATGTTAAATATCATCCCAATACCCGTGTGGGGTTTCAATCAACAAACACAGATTTTATTTGTGCAGTTGGGCGATGTGTAAAATATTATCATCCCAATCAATGTCAGTTAAATGGGTGTATATAAACAAATTGTCTGATTTGTAGATTAATATTTATTTCAACTCATGAATATTTTATTCAATTCATATATACAATAAAAATGATATTTTAATTATTCAAATATTTTATTCCATAAATGGATATTTTATTCAGTTCATATATATAATAAAAATGATATTTTTTTATTCAAATATTTTATTCCAAACATCAATATTTAATTCACTTCATATATACAATAAAAATGATATTTTTATTATTCTAATATTTTATTCCATACATGAATATTTTATTCAGTTGTTATACACAATAAAAATGATATTTTCATCGGCTCGTACCAATGCAGCTTCGAAATTGCGGTGAAAACTGTTAATGGTGACAGGAAAATATCTCGCTCTTCTCTCTTTCTTCATGCTCTACTCAAATCCATCCTCTTTTCTCTTGCATCTTCCTCAAACAACTTCTCCTCTCCTGCTTTCACTGTGCGTGGTTTTCACTGCTTTTCCCTCTCTCAATTATAGATCTAAGCTTTTTATATTTGGATCTGTGACAGGGTTTCGGCTGAAGCTTCGTTTGCAACAGCCTTTTTCATTTCCAGATCTTTAACCCCTGTAGCAGCTTTCCCCTCTTCCCCAGACCTTTACGACCTCTCAACCTCTCTCTACTATGTTTACACGCGAATAAAGGTGTGTACTGACCTACGCGGTGTGTCCTCTGCTGAATAGTGCTTCTTTCTCTATTGCAAAGTTATCACGACTCGCTGGCAACGCAACACTTGGAAGCTTAAATTCTGTCATGTATCAGCTGAGTAACTATTTAGCTCACACGTGGACTGATCTTAGCAATCGTGAGCTATGTAGTGATGCATCTTAGCTCAGTAAGTGACCTCAGGAAAGTTTTGTTTTTTCTGTTTTGTACTTGTTGGTTGAGTTGGTTCTTGCATGGAGCTAGTTATACTGTTAGGAATTGGATTTCGACTTGTGGCTCTGTCCCCTTTTTTTGTGGTGTTTACTTTTTTCTGGAGATGTTTGTTGAGTTTCTTTATGAGAGTTGGGGTGCATTTGCTGTATGTCATGGTTCTTTCCATGGATTATTCTATGTATTTCGTTCGCTATGTACTGTCTACATGTGGAAAGAGCCATTTTGTCTAGTTTTCTTCTTGATTATCGTCTTCTTCTGCAAAATGGAAGAGCAATGCTCTCAAACCGCTGTTGTTAAGGATAATCGACGAGTTCCCCTTCGCTGTTTCGCATGAAGACCACTATGGATTAGGTTTTGCTATATGTTGTTCTTGTGTGAATCGAGACGATACAGCCTACCATGTACTTTTCTCTCTGCTACAGTCGATCTACAATGTTGTGCCTCTTCCTGTAGCAGCATGCTCCTGCACAACTAGAAGCTGCTTTGCAGCTTTTCATGTAATCACGTGACTACTGTATTGTATCGAACTGATGTAACACTGTTTAGTTCACGTATGTAACTGCTACTTTGTGTAGTATGTAACCTATGAATTGTTCTGTCTCCCTGCGTGGAGTACGGATATTATAGTCTAGTTAATTAGCTGCTCCATTACCTTAAGCCTGTCGAGGCATAGTGGACGGAACACTATAAACTCCGTAGACGGTGGACGGTCCACCTTAAAAACCGAATTAGCTGACTATTAACTATAGTCACCTGTACTATATTGTAATTTTATTATAAGTCATAATAAAAGAGTGTTACGGAACACTATAAAAACTGATCGGCTATGCCAAAAAAAATATGATATTTTTATTATTCAAATATTCTATTCCATTCCCGAATATTTTATTCAGTTCATATATACAATAAAAATGATATTTTTATTATTCAAATATTTTATTCCATACATGAATATTTTATTCAGTTTATACATATAATAATAATGATATTTTTATTATTCAAATAGTTTATTCCATACATGAATATTTTATTCAGTTCATATATACAATAAAAATGATATTTTTATTATTCAAATATTTTATTCCATACCATACAATCAACAATCACAATGCAGTCCATTCAATTCAAACAAACAATCATGGTTTGTACAATCACTGGTGTAGGGTGCTGCCAAGCACCATCTGCATCCTAGTATATATTTTACTGGAAATTAAATAGAGTGAGAAGGAGTTCTCACAATTGGTTTCCTCACCGCCAGTTTTATTTCTAAATTTCTGAACAATTTGGATTTGAATTAGCCTAAAATTCAAGTCTGCTCCATTTTTGTCCTGGTCGGTTTCATTGTGTAGTGCTTGTTGTCATGATTCCAACGCAACTAACGGTTCGTAAAACGGACCTAGTATCAAAAAGATATTGGCATCAATAGGTTAATTGCATTATTATGGTAATTAATAAAATAATTAATTACTTAATTTACCATCTTCCTCTTTCAATTCTTGGTCGACATTAAACCCAATTGATTGATTTGAAAATCATAATCGTGCTGCCAAATGGGATGATCGGAGGGCCATCTAGCTCCGCCACACCGTCGACCATTGTAGCGCCTCCCTCCCCCTCCAGTATCGCGCCTCTCGGTGGCCCCACCGCCGTGTATAACGGCCTCGAGCGGATGAAGTTCCTGCCTGAAATTTGAGCTCCACGCTCAACGAAAATTAACCACCTTGGTATGGAATTAAAGCGTGGAAGAACCTCTACAAAATCCCTTAAAGAACTAGGGTTTAATTCTCTCTATTTTGATCGGGATTTTAGGATAAAAAATCGGGCAATGTTTTAACTGTTTCACTTAGTTTTTCTTTAAATCTGAATGCACATTTTAATTTACCGGAGCTACATATTGGCTCCAAAAATTCGAGAAAAATAAATCTGGCTATGTTTTGATGATACGGCCCTAACAAAACTAATTTCGTCGAATTTGGAGACCGTTTGAGAAATGGCCATTTTCTGGTCGATCTAATTCAAATTTAAATTACCAAACACATTTAAATTTACTGCGCTCACACACTAATTCCAAAAATTATGAAAATTGGAATCTAGCAATAATTTGACATTCCGGATCCAACAAAAAGTGGTTTCATCGAAAACGGAGGTCGTTTGCAAAATCGCTATTTTTAAGGGTTATATATTGTATAAAATTCCGTAGCGACTATTCCGAATTTTCAACTGGACATAACTTTTTATTCCCACTATGAAATTTCAATTTTTCACATCTGTTGGAAAGATATTTTCAAACAGATTCAAATATTTCTGGTTTCACTAAAATCCGGTTTATTTTTGAATCCTGTACATTCGTTTGAAATTTGAAATCAAAATTTCAGACTACCGCGCCATTTCCAATTCCTTTTATAATTAAAATAAATATTTATATTCTATCTTCAATTTAAATAAATTTATACGGTCTAATTCTATTCATAATAAATTTCTAGTCATTACTATTTAAAATAAATCATTTTAAATATTCAAAATTCATTAGAATTGCCAAAATAAAAATTTTAAATTGGTTTTGATTTTCCGGGTTGTAACACTCGCCCTAAAAGAGAGTTGTCATTATAATGATTAATGTTAGACTAGGGTCTTAATTGGCTTGAGGTCCTCCATTGGGTATTAAGTGAGTAAAGGGATGTCTGCTCTACATAAATATGGTATTAAGTGACCATAAGAGGTGCCCGCATTTTAATTTAGTTTTAGGGTATTAAGTGACTTCTTAGACATCTGCCTCATATGCTGTATTGTGTGCTTGTTTACATAGACATATCAGGAAGAATTTATACTACCAAATATATGAGATAGTTATTCTTGAAAACTTATGTTATTTTTATTCACCGGAACTTTATGTTTTGGCCACCCTTCTCTTAACATATAAACATGATAGTAGGTTGGAACACTTGGATTTTTGATACTTTGGAGATGGAGCCTAACGTTGGAGGATCCATAACTATTAGGCATTATAATGGAAATATTATTATATTGGGATAATTAATGTTAACGCAACTATTATTGCATGGGACTCGTTGTAACTGACATATATGATGGTTTTAATTAAAGGTACATCTATTCTAAGTTATTATATTTTATCCCTTCCGCTGTGTGAAATTTTGATTTCTCTTTAGTATACATGCCCTATTATATCTATTATACCATCATTTAGAACGGCTCTAAATTTCGATTAGCCTTTTTGGGTTGAAATTTAGGCCCATTCCGAGCAGGTCGTTACATTTGGTATCAAAGTAGATGTTACCTGAATACGACGAAATATATATGTATGAGAGGCATACTTGTTACTTTGAAAGAAAAAAAGATTTTCAAAAGTTTTACTATATATATATATATATATATATATGAAAATTGGTACGCAGTTTTACTAAATATATAACTCTAACTATATATACATAAATATATATTTATTTAAAGTACGCATATCTATAGAAATATTGCTTGTAGGTCCTTCTAGGAAAGGATTAACCTTGACTTCTAGAAAATCCTTTGAAACCATGCTGTGATTCAGTAGTTACCTTATCAATTTGGGAGCCTATAAGGACATAAGGGACATAAAACCAGAAAGTTGGGAAGTATAAAGAAACTTCCTAATTTAGTAGGCAATTAATAGAAATAAATTGGTGATTTAATTATCATTCATGGAATAGATAAGAGAGAAATAAGTAGTAAGAATTTGGAATAGGAAAAATTAACGTTCATAAAGTAAAGGTGTGAAATTTTAGAAAAATGCGGAAGAATACCTTTTATTAAATAGGATAAAACTTCCACACAAGCAATTAATGCAATTTTGAAATTTGAAAGAGCACTAAAGGGTTAACAAGAAAAAGGATATCGTAATCGGAAAATATTAAGTATGTAATTAAGGCCATTTATGCAAAAGCATGAATATTCGATTTCGAATTTAATGTCCATAAGAATGAGCATTGGTATAAAGGACATATATAATGACAACAATTAGGAATGTCAAGAAGTGAAACTATAGGAACATGAAAAAAGGGATTCGATAAAGGAAAAAGACTTCTATAGAGCAGTGAGTCGGGAGGATTAGACAAAAATATCAAAAGTATTATGAACCAATAAAACTGATTTTTGACATAGTATTAAATTATTTTAAAAAAGGGAATTTTAACATTACATTTGTATGCACAAGTTGCAAAATAATTCCTTTTAGGAAAGAAAAATTTAAATATGGTTTTTGAGAAATTAAATGTTTTGTGGAATTTGAAAAGGTTTACTGTTTCTTCTGTTAGACAAATTATAATTTTAAACTTTAAAGAAAACACAAGATGAATTCCTTAATTAAAGAATAATAGTAAACACTTTCAGTTATGAGCCTTAAAAACATAAAAATGTAAGTGTCAAACATTAAACAATTATAATGACAAATTTATAATTGTCATTGCCTTGATATAACAAGCTTTTATTATTAAAATGATTTTGAAAAGATTTTATTCTTAAAAATCATATATAAGTTGTGGTAATAAATTTGACGTTCCATTAGAAATAAAAAGGAAAAAGAAAAGAAGATATATAAAGTTTGACAAGGTAAACGACATAATATACCCATTTGAGAGAGAGTGGATAGTAAATTCATTTACTGAAGTTTGGGTAGAATTTGAAATAGAAAAGTTCTCTTACAAATAGGGGTATTAGACGAGGTAATAGTACTGGGAAAAGACTACCCCAATAAACTAATTTAGTGATTTATAATTTGTTAAATTATTTTTTTGAAAAAAGCACCTTCATTATGCAAACAAAGAATAACGAATAATTAAAGATTTCCTAAATTCAGGCGTACATTATTAAGAAATTTGACAAGAGTATATGTGCATGACAATAAAGATTTTTAAACTGTACTACTAACATAAATGCATCCTTGGATTAATGTTTTAAAACATATTGGTAATAATAACATAAATTGAGAATATGAAAATGAATGTGTTAAAAAGCCTAGTTACTATTTGATTTAATTTTGAATTATTAAAGTCTTGTTTTCAAATAAAAATAAGCATTTACCTCATCTTTCGAAGGACATTAAAGACTGACATTCAGAATACTGAAAAAATGCTAGTGTTAGAATGAGAAAGGTTATTTCACTCTTAATTCAGAAATTTATGAATAAATGTTATAAATTTTAAAACAGGGAATTTATTTAAAACTTTTTGTAAAGAAAGGAAGAAGTTAATAAGTTTGATTATTAAAAGATACACAAACCTTGAGTAATGCCTCAAATTGGTATTGTACGAAGTAATAAAGTATTTTGAAAAATTTAGCAATAAATGTCATTAGATCTTTTCGAAAACGATATTTCTGCACAATTCAATCTTGGGTATTAATTGAAATTTTATTTTCTAGAATAGAATGGACAATCATTTTACTAGCTATTAAAAAGTTTTATTAACCGTTTTAAAAAGAGTGAATGACTGGCACTCAAATAATTAAAGTGTTTAAGAAGAAAAAGTGTTTACTCTTATTTTGAATATTTAGTTAACATTGGAAAAAAGAAGCATTTGAATTCTTATTGTAACATTTTGGAATAATTTCAAAAAGGATGATTTGTTGAAAACATAACATGTATTGACATTAAGAGTATGTATTAAAGTCTTCACGGAAATATAATATCTCATGTTTTAATAAGATGTTAAGTACCTGTTTCGAATTTGTACAAGTTTGAAGAATAATAAAGATATAACAATATTCAGAAGAACATATTTTGTGTAATCACTAAAATTTTCACCTTATAAAAAAAGAGATAAATCTGGAATAATAAGAATAGCTTATTAGGTAAGCTAGAATTAGGTTCTAGGATTAGGAAGGATAAATTGCACAACCAAATATGAAAATTTTAACATCAATTCTATAAGTTTCCATTTTAAAGGTGGCGAGGAGTAGAATTTCCAAAGTCAAGGGTTGGTTGTGAACTAGATTGCCCTAGATAGTTAGTTTAGGGATTAGTATGTTAATATCCATATTTAGCGCTTAGTATATATATAAATTACTGTAACGTAGCTTATCATAATTTTTGATTTTAGAGAGATATTAATGGATATTAATTGAAACTTTGGTAGGCAACAAATTTGTAATTAATAAGATCAAAAGAGGATTTAGGGGACTGATTCAGATAAATAAATTGGTTCGGAGAAAATGAATATATTTTCAAGTATATAGGAGCTTAAGAGAGTGTAAGTATCTATGGAATAATCCAGTTTTGGGGATAGATGGACCCCAATTATAAGAAAGGAAAAGGTGGAAAATTTAAAGAAATGGGTTGGTATTTTAGGAAATTGGAATGAAAGTTTTTGAACCTCAACACCATTTAAACCATATAATTGTACGATAGAACTTTCAAAAGAGTTTTTTTGGGTTGTAATCACTAGTGGTCCCCATATTAATTGGATAATGGATAAAGTGGTATAAGTATTGAATCCCTATTTATGTCTGCGATGTTGGGATTTGAAACATTTATTAAATTTTGAAATAAATGCATAAGAGAGTATTTCATGAGGATACTTAGCTTGGTGATCTACCATCTATGGGGTTTGATAGTTAATAATGAAATTAAATTTATAGCCTACCAAGAGGAAGTGAGTGGTCTTGTGATTTTTGAAAATATTCAGTGAATAAGAAGTTTAGCCTTAAAAAATGCTATCCTTAACAATAAGAACTTGAAGCATGAAAATAAGGATAGGCTTAAACATTGGACTAGCCATTCTAGTTTGAATATGACCGTGTTTGGTTTTCTTAAGGTTATTTGTTTAATTTTTATAAATTTGCCCTTTTGTCGTTCTTTACAAAAAGGACTACATTTGAAATTATAAGGAATATACTTAAAATATAAAGGATGTGATGTGTAATTTTACGTATTTGCACATAGATTATACTATCTATTCAGAATAAGACAATACCCATTCCTTGTAATTTTAAATATGTCGATATGATTATTTGGACAAATTTATGGAAATTATAACAAAAGACCTCACTGGGATTTAAATTCCAGCAAATTGGAACATAGAAAGATATTCTAGTTATCAATATATACTAGAGCAGTATGAAGTTAAAGCCCCGCTAAATCCCTGGTTTAGCTTGTAGCGCCCTTCAAACGCTATGATATTTCAATTTAGCGATGATGAACAGTAGATCCACTTTTATCCCCGCTATTTCCCACTGCATCTGCTAAATCATGGTTTTTTAACACTCGCTTTAGCAATATTAATATACATGGCTTAATTTGAATAGTTCTCCATAAAAAAAATCAATAAAGTAAGTGTAAAGAGCTAACTTGAAGGCATACGTGTCCAATATATTATAGATTTCTATTATAATCGTCAAATCTAGTGTGTGTAGCCATGGTGTTCTTTAATTTAATTAAATAAGATTAATTAATATTAGTTTCTTCTACACATATAATGTGAGAACAATAATTAATCAATTTTATATATCTGGTTTCACATCTAATGGACCTTTTTGCACATCTGATATATCCCCGCTATCTCTCTGCTTTATCCTTGCTACACCTTTTTGCACCTCTACTGCAATAGAACCGCTAAGCACTTTAACTGGCTAGCTAGAGCATTAATTCATTAGAATTGAAATTTTTTGATTTAGGAAATTACTAAATTTTTGAGTTACATCTCATTCGAAGGCTGAAGGACAAACCGAAGACGACTAGAGCTTTGGGGATAAGAAGAAGAGTTGCATCTTGGATCTCTTAGACAACATGAATAATATATATTTTTAGGAGTAGCTTAATTTTCTTTTTCTTTGGTAATTAGTGGGCACTCTTGACGAATTTCAAGGAGACCATCTAAAATACCAAAGTGTTGATGGAATAACCATTGACAAATTTCCAGTCAAACCAAATTTGTTGTAAGACTTTGGAAAAAGTCCAATTTAATTAGACTGCTTGTGAAGGATAAAGGGTCGATATTGTATTTTAGGCTTTCCCTACGTTAGGGAGGTACATGATAATATTGATTATAGGAGCCCATACCCATTTTATGGTTAATGTGATAGTGTCACAGTCCAACGAATTTTGGTAGGGCCTAATCAAGAAACGAGGATAAAAGATGGAACCTTGTGCCACCATAGATATTTTGGAGCATGGGATTTGGAGACTTCACATTATTTAGTAGATTGGTTCGAGTATAGTAAGGAGAAAATTCAAGAATAGGCATTTTTTTAAAATTTGTTGTCTATCTCGAAAATTTTGGATTCTATGATTGCATTGTGGTTGCTAGATTGGATGGTAGGAGACGGTTGCAAAACAAATGCATGTTGCACTCATATTGAAATTATATGCATGTTTAGAAGTTTTGAATACATCTGGCATCACTTATTACACATACACGCTAGAACTGAGCTCTCTCTAGCAAGTTTGCAATGCATAACCACTATGAGTTATGGAATTTTTATGGATGTTTATAAAATAACATGGGTGTATAACATGATTGTTTAGAGCAAGTTGTATTTTTGCTCCCTCGAAAAGATTTTGGGACGAAATCGCTTTTAAAGGGAAAGAATGTAACACCCCATAAAAATGTACCCTAAATTGACATAGATAATTAAATTAAGTATAAACAATAATAAGTTAATAAAACATTAATGGGTTAAAAAATAAGAATTTTTAAGAATTGAGAATTGGGCCACGAAAGTATTACTATTGCATTCGTGATGAGATTCTGATCCGTTTGCATATTTTATTTGTTAAAAACAGAGTTCATATGAAGAAGTTACAATTAAAACAACTTATACATGAATTGTTTACACACAATATTTGAAATTCAAATTGTATAAACAAATATATAGAATATAATTATGTATTAATTAGCAAGAAAAAACATTCCATGATAATTTGAATTGTGTGTATATATACATGTAGGAGGTGACAAGAATAATAAACTTAAGGAAGGTAATCGATCTAATTTAATATTATAATTAATATAAAAGAAACGTTCAGAGAAACGAATTTTCTGGATCGATCCCAAAAGGGGGTCGACCGCCCCTATAGAAGGGTTGTCGACCTGGGGGTTGACCGCCCTTAAGAGAAATGGGAAGTGAAGGCTTGTTTTTATAGGGACTTATATATAGATTACAACAACGAACCAGATTAAATCTAATTGATCTAATGGTTTGTATATACACTTGCAACTATGTATACCACCCACCTAGCCTCTCCAAAATCCTAATCTATTTTCTTTTTGCGCCTTCATTATGCCACTAGAATTCCAGAGAAAAGTTTAGATTTTCTACTAAATCTATATTTCATTTTTTCTCTATTCTGATTTAAGATTAGATTTAGATTTTATATTCTAGAATTCAAAGATTTATATATAAGACTCTAATATCATGATTTTTATATATAGATTAATAAGAATTGGAGAACGTTTTGTACAAAGATTCGATCCAAAAGAAAACACTATTCAAATTTCCACCATTTTATCATTCTTAGCATTATGAGTGGAAATGACATCAATTTGCTATTTTCTTCGTTTTGTGGTGTAAATTTGGATCTATATGCCTAAGGGAATTTTGATTTATTTGAAAACATCTTATTATACATCCCCCAAATTCCCTATATTTTATTTGTTCGTAGAATTGATCAATCTAGTTATATTTATGGTTTTGTGTTATTGTTACAATTTAAAAAAGGACATGATGGTTGTGTATAATTATCTCTATTGTTTAGATTACTTTTTAATCTATTTTATGTAAATCCATATGTTTTATCTTATGCAAAAGGTTAAGATTTGGATAAACTTGTAAATCTAAATAGGTCTGAATCTTTATTTCTCAAAATAGAGTATTCGAATTTATTATTTACAATATATCCAAATATTAAGGTTTTGTGTATAAACAAACATAAGAAAGGAATTTATCTAAAATAGGAATTACAAAAAAAAATATGTATATTTGATGTATAAAGTTATGTTAATTATTGTTTTTCCTATTTTATTGTTATCTGTTATGTACATTTGTGAGGTGGCTGAGGAAAATAAGGGAAAATGACTTGTACAGCTTTATGAATTTAATAGGATTGACATTTCAAAACCTTGGTAAGGACGCCAATCTCATTCGCTTAATTTACTTTTAAATTTATATATATCTATAATGTAATCAACGTATATTAATATGTATTAAGTGTGCAATAAATAAGATTAAATTAGGAATAGAATTTGAATGTCCCTATAGAATTTGTATATTTGTATGTGTGTTAGTTAAAGTCTTAATTTATATCAATGTCACATAGACATGAGGTTAACCATTACTTGTAGTAGAAGTCTTCCCGGGACAGACCGACATATCCAGCATCTACAACTAAATCTGGTTAATGTGAGAGGTCCAAGTTCCATGGGCCATTATAATTAGTACACTATGATGCGAGGTTAATCCCAACTTGTAGTAGAAGCCTGCTTGGAACCACGCGACAAATCCAACTTCTACAAGTGGTAGGCATAACATGAGATGTCTAGTGTGCATATATATATATATATTTGTATATTTGTATATTTTTGCATGAAGTAGGCCTGTCTCAAGAAGGTATTAAGTGTCTGCCTCAAGAAGGTATTAAGTGTCTGACCTACCTTGTTTGGGTATTAAGTGGTTAGGACATCAGGCCTCTTCTACTGTTCATTCTTTAGAAAGGCTGAAGTCATTGGTCCTGCCCTGACAAAGGTCTTAAACGGTCATTGGGTCTGCCTTACTCTAAAGAGGTATTAAATGGTTCTAGTAGACGATAACGTCTGTAGGGTAGTTCTCCAAGTAATATCCGCTTCTTATCTAGGGGCTATATGGGATGACCTAGGGACAGATTATGTATACTTGGCCTAAGGAACCACCATTTAAGGGAGGTATTAAGTAGCTAGGAGTTCACCAGTAGGGACAACTAGATAGTAACAAGACGGTTCTCCAAGGAGGTTCATTTTATAAGAAGTCGTGTTCCTGACCCAAATCTTGGTAGTAAGTAGCCGTTACTTTTTCTCGCGCAATAAAAGAGTTATCATTTATAACGATTAACATTAGAACGAGGTCTTAAGTGGCTTGAGGTATGCCATTGGTTATTAAGTAACTAGAGGGATGTCCGCCCTAAATAAATATGGTATTAAGTGACCATAGGAGGTGCCATCCCTTTAATTTAGCTTTGGGGTATTAAATGACTTCTAGGACATCCGTCTTATATGTTTGTTTTGTATGTTTTTTTGCGTAGACATATCGAGAAGAATTTATATTGCTAAATATAGGAGATGGTTATTGCTGAAAATTTATGTGATTCCATTCATCAGAACTTTATGTTCTAAACTCCCTCCGCTTAACATATAAATAAGATAGTAGGTGGGAATTCTTGGATCCGTGATACCTTGGAGATGGAGCCTGATGATGGAGGATCCATAGCTTTTAGCATTATTATGGTGGTATTATTATCTTGGGATAATTAATGTTGATGTACCTATTATTTCATGGGACTCGTTGTAACCAACATATATGATGGTTTCAATTAAAGGTACATATATTTTAAGTTATTACATTTTATCCCTTCCATTATGTGAGGTTTTGATTTCGCTTTTGTATGCTCTATTATATCTATTATACCATTTCATTATAGGAACCAACAATCCATTTGGAATGGCTCTAAGTTTTGATTGGCCATTTTAGGTCGAAATTTAGGCCCATTCCCGACAGGTCGTTACACCTCAGCCCCTGATGCAAACTGGTCATATTTCTTCTTCTTGTGCTTATTCCAGGAAGGAGACGTGACTTGCTCGGATGGCACAATGATGCTCGAAGGAGGAATGATTTTCAATAGATCAACAAAAATAGGCCCGGAGATTGACTCGAATTTGAGCTCGACAAGCTTTCATTCTCGTTGTGTCTTTATTTCCACCATGCTTAAAGCACCGGTCTTCCCAAACTCGTTGGCATATATGACATCGTCGTCGCCTTCGGCAAGAGTCTACTTTCCATCCATGTTTTTTAGCACGTCAATCATCCCCTCTTCCTTGGTAGCTTCATCGCTAGGAGGCAACTGAGCTTCCTCAGCTGCTTTTGCTTTTGCTTCGAGAGTGGTCTTGGCCAGAGGTGTTCCTAATGTAGGAAGAGCAACAATCAGTCTTTGTGTAATAATGAGCCTCCCGACCGAAAGCTAGGCTACTAGGCGACACGCCAGAATAACTTTATGAAATTGAGGAGAAAGAAGAGAAATACCCTCAACTGAAGCATCTCCCGAAGTTGCGGGAATCTTTACTTCTGGAATAAGAGTTAAAGGCTTTCACGGGAAAAGTGCTAGATCTCTAGGATTGTACTCCTCAACTATGTCTGAAACTTGAAATGGAGGGGCGGAATGACTACTTCTGAGGTAGGTGGATCCGTGACATGAATAGGTTGTCTAGTTGATTGTGTAGAAGTCGCACCATCTTTTCCCATGTCGTTCCCCTTCCACGACTTTTCCTTTGAGCGAAATCACTCCGTTTCTTCCTCCTCCTTTATAAGCCGCCTGCCTTCAATAAGAAATTGAGGCTCATCGCCCACAATAATTTGACCCTAAGCTACTCTTCATCTACCATGACATCCATATAAGCCCTTCTCTCCTCCTTCATGAATTGGTTCAAGTCTCTTTCAGAGTCTGCGGGTAATTTACAATCCACGACAAGTCTCAGTAACTGAGGACTCATCGTAAAATGTCAACACTTGAGTATGAAATTCTTCTTCCATCTTCTATACCTCTGCTATTTTGGCCTTGAGCTCCTGAATTTCTATATCATGTTAGGCTTGTGAGTTCACAGCAATTCATGACCAGAATTTGCGTTCTCCTTAGATTTCTTCCTGGATTCTTTAGAGGCGGCCAGTTGGGCCTTAAACGATGCATTCTCTTGGAGTAGCTCTTCTCCTTTTTCAACATCTCATTCTTGGCCTTAACGATATACTCTTCTTCTTAATCATTTCATCACGTCCCTCCACAAGTTGGTTTTAATTGACCATAGGTTGAATTTGGTGTCAAATCTCGCTCGAGTACTGTCGATATCAGCCTTGGTCTTCTCAAGCGAATTTTTCGTGACTATGAGCTAAGCCTTTATAATCTGCTAAGTCTTTGTTCGTGTGCTCGAGGAAACTTTTATCGCAATCCCACTCTTGGTTTATATTATCAATCTCTAGCTCCAAACCCCTAACGACTTCTAATAAATGCCTTAAATATGTCACCATCTCCAAATACTGGGCGAGAATGAGATTGATGTCTGCTCTAAATCTATCATCAAATAATTTTGTGATTGGTTGTAAATTAGGCATAGATATCATCCGAGAGAAATAGTGCTGAGGGAAGGTCTTCTCTAACTACTTTATTTCTTTTGGGAGTCTTCTCCTACCGTGAAGGAATTGCAAGCTTAGGTTCTTTATCTTTCCATCCGCTGCGGGTGACGGGAAACCAACCCTTTGGTGTCGTAGTCTTAGATTGCTGGGGTGGCTCAGTTGGAGGCTTATCCTTAGATGAACCTTGGGTTTGGGAGTTCTCTCTTGTTGTGTGATGCCCGCCCCGCACCAGCCTGCATTTCCTCCGAAGGTGCGCCGTACACATGCCCGACTAGCACGGAACGGTCGCCAAAGAAAGGAAAGAAGAGAATGAACTGACAAGGATCCTGTAGAATGTCTCACAGCGCATGCAACAAAATATAATAATAACATAATTTTGACATAAAACAGGCGAGATAGTGCATAAGCTGAAAACTAAACCAACATAGCAGCGGAAATCCAAATACAGCTTATTACAACTTCCCAAATTACTGTCTCTAAAACAAAAGAAAGCTAAAGTAGAAGATGCACTACTAATGCCCAAGCAGCGATCTTCAACAACACAGGGAGAATACTATATGTATCATACTTGAAAGCCTCCTGCTCGTCTCCGGATAAGCTACCCATGCATACCCAGCTAACATGTCTCTAGTCTGCTCGTGAGAGCACCCAGAGTAATAAGAACAGACATAAAACTCTGGGTCAGACAAAAAGTCTGGTATGAGTGATAAGCAGCTAAACAGAACAATAACAGGTATACTGAACCTGGACCTGCAACCAAAGAGTTAGCACTACATACCGTACAATACTCTAAGGTGCCACTGAACAAATGGTGTAAAGATAACGGGGTAGGGTGTGCATGTCATAATGATGGCAAACAAATCAACCATAACAACCATCCTCACATCTCTCACTCAGTGTGTAAAGCATACGATGTCCACCACTGTCAGTCACTAAACCCATCGAAGTAGTGACGGAGTTCGACTTGTACAACTACTGCTAATACCAAGCTTACCACATGGAGTCATGACCAAATCTTTACAAATGACCCCACTTCATTGGTCTATAGCTCTTTAGTCGTACCTAAGCCACTGTGGCCCTGAATTCGTTCACGTACTCCCTACACATAGTGATTCGAAGTTACAGATGTCGACAACCCCTTAGCACACGTCCCGCAGCAAAGCCCAATCATGAAGCCCACTCAATGTGTGACGATCCCAAAATCCGTGTGACGGTATTGAGGATAATCATTGGAATATAACACATCAATCATCATAGCAGAGTACAGATAATAGCAAAAACAATAAATAGAATTTTTTTACATGGATATGACAGCGGATTCATAACATGTAACAACATCAGAATAGCACAACGTAGGATATAACTTAGTAAATAAAAGGGAAGTGATCAGTTACCATCGCCAGAGGCGGAATATATACATGCAGTGAGACATAATAAGGGTATCAGTCAACATCGCCGAAGGCGGTACATATACATACGATAATAAGTACTGAAAGTAAAGCAGTCTGCATTTCCAGTGGCGGAATCATAATATAAGTACAATAATGGCAGAAAATGTCAAAGTCATCTCTGTGAAGTCAGCCTCGCCATGAGCCAAAATGCACTCTATGCAACCGTGCAGAGCCAAAAACAACCTGTCACCTGTGAAATAGGCTGCCCGTGTGAAAATAAGGGCACCCGCGTTTGCAAAGTGAAAAAAACAACGAGTCAGTCATGGGGACTGGTATGAGGAATCTATTTAACAGTTTAAACAACAGTAATAAGCAAATCATAGGACCACGCCACTTTCGCGGAACGGGTTTACTCCGGTGATTGCTGGTGCATTTAAAACAAAGTAAATTCTTTAAAACAACGCAATGCTTTTGAAAAGAATGAAACCATTATAAGACTCAAGTCCCATCATACAATGCAACGCAAGCCGGAGGATAGAGTTTTACCTTATAATGGCCAAATATGCTTGATACGTGCAAAGCAAAATCATTTGATATTATTACTAGTGCATATATGTTTCAAAAACGAATAGCATCATAAATATCAATCATAGGCGGCACAGCTACCATATACTATGTCGCCATACTAGTTCTACAATCGAATCCGTTATTTTGTATTGGAAATTGGATTTCCGTCATGAGTCGAGGCAAGGGGCAAGCTCCTCTCCGCTTCGAGACATTCTAGCAAATGCCTCAGGACTACACACTCTTGGTAACCCCGTGATGCTTCAGGGCCGGTCCTCTCTTACGTTTGAGGATTGGCAATTCCTGAACACACGTTTCCCGGACCTTACAGACCTATAATCGAGGCGCCTCGCATTCCAACAACCACATAGGTGAAAAATAGATATGAATGTCAGGGCTGGTAAGTCACTGACATCACCATAGCTAGAAAGAAACGTCGTGCTCTCCCTGCAGTCCTTATCCCGTTTTTAACTCATACCGAGGTGTGAGGCTCGCGAATCCACGCTATACACAAAGCCAGGCTACGTAGACCGTGCTTTGATCATCAACCACAAGACTTTGCTTTGCAACAAAAGCCTTGATCACAACATCTTGGCATGCCACATAGGCAGTCCACTCCATACGACTGATTTCCATCGATATATAACCTCTGAGCTCGTACATCTCAGAGAAGGGGGTTAAGCAAGAGAATAAATTCTCCGCCGCCAAACAGATATATATTTAACAGAGATCAATCAGTATAGAACAAAATCCAATGTTAGACACACAGTCCATTTACTAGTCCGTTCTGGGTCTGAACGAAACCGGAGGCGTCAAATTCCTCGTATATCCGTACAATCAACACATACATTCAGATGGCTACTACTTCCGTTCCTTCACGGTAGCTACTCCGGTCAGGAACCTCAGCAGCGCCCATCCAACCGATACGAAGATCGTCGGTCTTGAATCGTTTTTGTATTTTTCAATTCGAATCGCTCGATCAACTATTTGAAATGAGGGTTAGCTCGGCCTTTTCAAATAATTCACGTAATTAGAATTCAAATCCATTCTTTCGATGGTTATATTATTCGACAATCACATTTCAATTCTTTAGTTTAATTTCCGTGTCAAACACATACAACCATCAAATATCAAACAAATCAAGCCAAATTGGTTTATTTCCAATCTATGTTGCTTATAATATTTTATAGCGATTTTTCGCCATTTTTATTTATTTAAAAATGACCTTATTTAATTAAACGACGTTTCAGGTCGTGCCGTGGCACTGGCGCTGTTTTTCCCCTAATTTGTTTTACACATATCGGAAAATCTAACCGTTGGATTTCTTCAAAGTCTATATCAGTCATCAGTTCAAACTGTAGTATAAAATCATCGCCATACAAGCCTCTCGCTCGTATGGTAAATCTTCCACCTCGTCACACAAGCTCCAACTGCTTATGTGGAATATGATGAAGTATGCCTATCGTCAAGAAGTATGCCATGTAGTGTAGTTCAAAATTAATTGTTACTATCCTATGGAGATGTTTATTATTTCACACAGAACAACCAACACTCCGCATCCAATGGCATTCACAGGAGTTGATATAAAAATAAAATTGCGCAGCCAACTCATCAAGGCTCACCTATTTGTCGGGCACGCAAATAATTTCTTTACTCTACAGCTAATCCATTTTTCCCTGTTCAACACATGTATATATATGCAGAACACAGCTAACAATAATATTTCTAGCAAACTATTATTTATTTCAACACGTGTGTATTTATATCAAAGCGTATTCATGATAAAAGAAATATTTTTATCATCAAAAATATTTATTCAACACATGAATATTTTTAACACTTCATATTCACAATAGAAATGTAGTTTTTATTATCTATTCATTTTATTTTAAAATACGATAACATTCAACACATGAATTTCAACTCAACGAATGAATTTCAATTCAACACATGAATATTCTCTACAGTTTGTATATATATAAAAATGTGATTTTTATCGTTAAATCTATTTGTTTAAATTTCAAATAATATTCAACACATGAATTTCGATTCAACGAATGAATTTCAACTCAACGAATGAATATTTTCTATAGTTTGTATATATATAAAAATGTGATTTTTATCGTTAAATCTATTTGTTTAAAATTCGAATAACATTCAACACATGAATTTCAACTCAACGAATGAATTTCAACTCAATACATGAATATTTTCTATAGTTTGTATATATATAAAAATGTGATTTTTATCGTTAAATATATTTGTTTAAATTTCAAATAATATTCAACACATGAATTTCGATTCAACGAATGAATTTCAACTCAACACATGAATATTTTCTATAGTTTGTATATATATATAAAAATGTGATTTTTATCGTTAAATCTATTTGTTTAAAATTCGAATAACATTCAACACATGAATTTCAACTCAACGAATGAATTTCAACTCAACACATGAATATTTTCTATAGTTTGTATATATATAAAAATGTGATTTTTATCGTTAAATCTATTTGTTTAAATTTCAAATAATATTCAACACATGAATTTCGATTCAATGAATGAATTTCAACTCAACACATGAATATTTTATATAGTTTGTGTATATATAAAAATGTGATTTTTATCGTTAAATCTATTTGTTTAAAATTCGAATAACATTCAACACATGAATTTCAACTCAATGAATGAATTTCAACTCAACGAATGAATATTTCAGAAAATTTCGGCAGCATAACGGCAGGGTAGTTAAAACTGGGACCGTCCCTAGTACGACTCCTCGCTCTACCTTAAAACCTCGCGGTTTTTGACAATGGGGATCATGCATCTAGATCGCACGCAGGCGGCATGTTTTATTCTCAATTCCACAATCCTATTCTAATTTGTTTCAACCACAAGAGGGTATTTTTCAACCACAAAGGTATTTTTCAACCACAATATCAACCACAAACAATTATTTCCAACCATTCGTCATACCATATAATATCACGTCAATCACAAGCAATAAATATCGTCCATGGTCTGTGGACGAGGGGAGTATATATATATATATTATTTCTATAATTCACTTGCATTTCATCACTATTCAAAGCATATATGTTTCATTCAACGCTTGTATAATTTATACATCGCTAATATAACTTATACAACACATGTACTTGAAGTATACAATGCGTATATAATTTACACTTCGCTTATATAATTTATACAACACGATTCCATTCACACAATTTAGTTTAGATTCCTCACATTGGTTTTTGTAGTGCTAAAAATCGTAGGAAGATCAGAAAAATCAGCGGTCTCTTCTAGGATGTAAAGAGCCTCCTTGCGGTCACGGTGTCTCCTGTTTCATCAAATTTCGTTAACGAACGAAAAAGATATTATTTTTCAAAGTTTTGCAACACTTAAAAGTGTTATTTTCATTTCAGAAATTCGAAGCAGAAGGGTTTTCAAACCTTCAAAACTAGGTTTTGATTTTAAATCCATACCATACCTCGTTGTTCCGATCAGACCCTACGACGTTGGAGGGCTACGAACCAGCTTCCGATCGATGGTGGCGGCGGCAGACTCGGCGGCAGACTCGGCGGCTCCAGCGAGGCACAGCAGCGCTTCAAAGGGGTGAACTTCCTGGAGGAAATTCGACGCGAATCGATGATGGTTTCTGGCGAGGCTTGTTTTGATTTGAAGAGGGGAGGGAGGCGATCGGAATTGCTAACTGGAGGTGGCGGCGATATTGGCTGTGGCGACGGCGAAATCGATGGGAAGGTTCGAACGATTATCGTCGTTCGTTTTTGGGTTGACCGCGGTTTTGAGAAGAGAGATAAAAAAGAGGATATTTTCTAATATATAATATTTTTAAATTCCTTTATTACCCCTTCTAGCCAACGTACACCAATTTCAACCCAACGACTGTCACCCCTAGCTAAATACCCCCATTCCGGACACAATAGAATATGTTTCGTTGGCCAATTCGACTGTTACAGTCAGTTATTTTTCAAATTAAAGTATAAAACCTTTTATATTCAATTTGAACGTACATTTCAATTTGCCAGGGCCACAAACTGAATCGAAAAATTCCAGAAAAATAAATCTAGCTTTGTTTTGACGATACGGTCCCAACAAAACCAGTTTCGTCAAATTCTGAGTCCATATGCAAAATGTCCATTTTTAGGTCGACCCATTTTAATAGAAATTGACCAATCAGAATTTCTTTTGCCCCGCTCACATACTAGCTTCAAAAATTATGAAATTTGAAACCTAGCAATAGTTTGACATCCCGGACCCAACAAAAGTGGTTTCGTCGAATTCCGAGGTCGTATGCAAAATATATATTTTCAAGGGCTATATATGCTATATAGCGACCTTTCTGAAAATTGATTCGGCTATAACTTTTGATCCCCATTATGAAACTTCGATTTTTCAGATTCTTAGAAAGGTATTCATAAACAGATTTAAATATTTTCAGTTTCGCTAAAATCCGTTATATTTTCCACCCGGTACAGTCAGACAAAGTTTGTATTCAAAATTTCAAACTGCCATACTAGTCCCAATTCATTATTTTATTGAAATATGCTATTTCAATTATTCAAATTCTTTGGTAATAACCAATTTTAAAAAAATTTAAATTGGTTCACATTTTCTGGGTTATTACAATCTCCCCCACTTAAAACATTTCGTCCTCGAAAAGGAAATAAGTGCAAAGTAGGAAACAAAATGTAAATGCAAAGTATTGTAAAGGTACCTTGCATCGGAGTTAGTCAGAGATGTCTACTCTGCATTTGGGGTAGGCTTGCTTAATGCGTTCCTCAGTCTCCCAAGTACAGTCTCTAGGATCACTACTCCACTGCACTTTGACTAGATGAATCTTTTTGCTCCTTAGCTCTCTAGTTTCTTTGCCAACGATCTTTAATGGCTCCCTTCTGAGCGCTAATTCTGGAGTTATGTCTATATCCTGTTGCGCTGCTTCTTCTACAACAAGATCGGGATCATGCACATGTTTTCTGAGTTGAGACACATGGAACACATCATGCACTCCAGGTAACCAATCAGGTAATGAAACCCTATATGCCAGAGTTCCAATCCATTCAAGTATAGGAAAGGGACCAATAAATCTCGGTGCTTACTTCCCAGTTTTGCCAAATCTGATTACTCCTCGCATCAGAGAAACTCTTAAATAAACATAATCACCAACGGCAAACGATAAGTCTCTTCTTCTCGCATCAGCATAACTTTTCTGTCGGCTTTGTGCGGTTTTCAATCGCTTCCTAATGAAGTCGACTTTATCTGATGCTTCTCGAATCATATCGGGCCCTAACACAAGTCTGTTGTCAGGTTCTACCCAACATGCGGAAGATCTGCACGGTCTACCGTATAATGCTTCAAATGGATACATCCCCAAACTTGCTTGATAGCTATTGTTATAAGAGAATTCGGCTAAATGTAAGTGATCTTCCCATGAGCCTCCAAAATCAATAACGCAAGGCCGCAGTAAATCTTCTAGAATTCTATTCACCCGCTCAGTTTGGCCGTCTGTCTGAGGGTGATAAGCGGTGCTTAGATTCAATTTGGTTCCCAATTCATTCTGGAATGCTTCCCAGAATTTGCTAGTAAATAGGGGATCTCTATCACTGACTATATTGAGCGGCACTCCATGCAGTTTAACTATTTCTTTGAAGTAAATCTGTGCTAAACTTTGAGCCGTTCTGTTGGATCGGACATGTATGAAATGGGCAGTCTTCGTGAAGCGATCTACGATCACCCATATACTGTCGTTTCCTTTCTTAGTTCGAGGCAAGCCATCAATGAAGTCCATCGAAATTTGCTCCCACTTCCATCCTGGAATTTCTAAGGGTTGTAATAGTCCAGCCAATTTCTGCTGATCGCTCTTAACTAGCTGACAAGTGGAGCATCTGCTAACATATAATGAAATATCTCTTTTCATTGATCTTCACCAGAATGTGCTCTTGATGTCATTGTACATTTTGCTCACACCGGGATGAATACTGAGTTTGGACTTATGACACTCGTCAAGTATTTCTCTTCGAAGATCTGGAAGATTTGGGATGCAGATTCTCCCCTTTAATCTAAGAACTCCCTTGTCATCGAGTCAGAAACTTTTGGATTCGCCTCCCTTGACTCTCTGACTGATTCTTTGAATAAATTCATCGCCTTTCTGTAGGGTCGAGATCCTATCAATTAATGAAGACGTGATGACAAAATTGGCGATGATTTCATTTTTCTACTGAGCGCATCTGCTACAACATTGGCTTTCCCTGGAGTGTATAGAATTTCAAAATCGTATGCTGCAAGGAATTCTAACCAACGCTGTTGTCTCAAGTTTAGATCTTTCTGAATGAATAGATATTTCAATTATTGATGATCGGTAAATAGTTCGAACTTCTCGCCCAGTAAATAATGCCTCCAGATTCTTAAAGCAAACACGATAGCTAATAACTCTAGGTCATGAGTTTCATAGTTTCTTTCATGCGGCTTCAGCTGACGGTTGGCATAAGCGACCACTTGGCCTTTTTGCATTAATACTGCGCCAAGCCCTCTAATAGAAGCATCTGTCCATACAGTCAAGTCTTGGTTGCCTTCTATAATTGTCAACGCTGGAGCAGTTGTCAATTTCAGTTTCAGCTCCTAGAAAGCTTCTTCACATTCGGGAGTCCATTTGAATTTCTCATGCTTCTTTGTAAGCTTTGTCAATACACCAGATATCTTTGAAAAATCCTGAACGAATTTCCGACAGTAACTGGACAATCCAAGGAAACTTCGAACTTTTGTGGGGGTAGTAGGTTGTTTCCAGTTCTGAATCGCTGTAATTTTGCTTGGATCTATAACAATCCCTTCTTTAGATACGACATAGCCTAGGAACTTAACTTCATCCTGCCAGAAGACACACTTAGAAAATTTAGCTTTCAAGACATTTCTCCTTAGAATTTTCAACACTTGTTCTAAATGTTTTGCATGCTCGCCTTCTGACTTGGAGTAGATTAAAATGTCATCGATGAAGACTAGCACAAATTTATTCAATACACCACGGAACACTCTGTTCATAAGATCGACGAAGTATGCTGGAGCGTTACACAAGCCGAACGACATTACTAACCATTCGTAAAATAAATTGGGACCCCTGAAGGCTGTCAAAGGAACACAGTCTTTGGCTATACGTAATTGATGGAAACCTGTAGCTAGGTCCATTCTGGAGAATACTGTTGCCCCATTTAATTGATCTAACAGATCATCTATACGTGGCAAGGGATATTTGTTCTTCAGTGTCTGTTTATTGAGATCTCGGTAATCAACACAAAGTCTTAGAGTACCATCTGATTTAGGGACAAATACTACTGCTGCTCCCCAAGATGAAAAGCTCGGTCTGATCAGACCTTTCCACAGCAATTCCCGCGTTTGACTACCTAACTCTTCTTTTTCTTTCGGGGTCATTCTTCTAATTGGATGTACTACTGGTCGGGCGTTAGGAATTAGATCTATTCTGAATTCAATCTCTCTTTGCGGCGGTAAGTTTTCTACTTCTTCAAACACATCCGCATAGTTTTTAACGACTGGTATATTTTCTAATGAAGGGGGAGTAACTTCTAAAGAAGACCAAAATTCTGTTCTATTAATTTCAAAACCAAGGCATGGTATATATATGTCCAAGCTTCGTTTCGACTTTAACGATTCTTTCGGCACATCTAACTTCGGCCTTATATTTTGTCAACCAATCAAGTACCGTAATAATATCGAATTCGGAAAGGTCCATGATGATCAAATCAAAAGAGAACTTGTAGCAAAAATATGAGACAGGCACTCTACAATATGAACTGAGACTAACAGAACCTCCTATCGGGTTTTGAACTTTAATTGGTTCTTTAAGCTTTCTTTGTTTCAATTTTAACTTGTGAACAGTGTTACCAGAAATGAAGCTACGTGATGCACCAGTATCAAAAAGTACAGAAACAGGAATATTTTTAATGGTAAGGGTACCTCCCAAGACGTCGGGTTTACCTGATCCATCGGTGGTAGCTGGCGGGGTCTCCCCTTCATACACATGAGCCACGTGTGCATTCTGCTTCAGAGGACAATTCCTGCTATAGTGCCCTTTCTTATGGCAGTTGTAGCATTCGACTGAGCTGTGGTCTGGATTTGCCTTTGTCTTCTTCGGGGCTTTGCACACATTAGAAAAATGTCCTGAATCCTCGCAGTTGTAGCAATTTCCTTTGGGGATCTTTCCAGGTTTCTGAGTAGCGGCCGCTGTAATGCTCGACTCTGGCTGATCTGCTGAAGCTTTGCGCTTATTTCCAGTTTGGCTTTTGGCGCGGTCTTGGTTGGAGTGTCTTTCATCCATATCTTCATAATTGCAAGCCATTTCCACTAATTCTGAGAAGGAGAGTTTGATGTTGCTCATGGCTCTGTCATGGTACTTGCGCCTTAGCCCAAATATAAACCTCTTGTTCTTAGCTTTGTTGGTCATAATAAGCTCTGGAGCATAGCGCGACAACTGAGTGAATTTATTGAGGTAATCTTGGATAGAGAGATCTCCCTACTGGAGATTAGGAAACTGCTCTCGCATCCTCTCTAAGGCCTGCTCAGGTACAAACTTCTCGTTGAACATGGTCTTGAATTGCTCCCAGGTCCTGACAGTACCTGCTGCATCTTCTGAGGTGATGGCATCCCACCATAACTCTGCTTCCTCCTGTAAGAGCCAGATACCTAGTCGTGCTTTGTTGTTGGTCCCCAAACCCATGCCTTCAAAGATCTTTTCATAGGTCTTCAACCAAGCAATAGCCTCTGTCACTGTACCAAGGCCAGAAAAGGGTTTTCCCCCCAGGTTCCTATATCTCTTCGCTACTCTGTCTAGCTCAAAGTCCTGGGGTGCTGGTGGCTGAATAATAGGGCCCTCCTCTACTACGGGGATATTCCCCCGTCCTCCTGCTACTGCTGCTCGGCCTCCACGGCCTCCTCTAGCTGCTGCTGCTCGTGTAGCCATCAGAGAGAGTACTGTATAAGCAAGAAAAGAGTCAAGCTCATAGATTTGATAACTTTCATATATGGTAAAGCAGGGGAACATAAGGAAAGGTAATGATGTACTGATCAAATTGTTTTGCTAATCTGCTTAGCTCATTCTAGGACATTGCTAATCCTATCTCTAATGAGCTACTCGCCTTAGAACACTACTGATTCTATTCTAACGAGGTGTTTAATGTGTTAGATCCCGGAACTAAGGTTAACCAAAGCTCTGATACCAACTGTGACGATCCCAAAATCCATGTGACGGTATTGAGGATAATCATTGGAATATAACACATCAATCATCATAGCAGAGTACAGATAATAGCAAAAAAAATAAATAGAAATTTTTTACATGGATATGACAGCGGATTCATAACATGTAACAACATCAGAATAGCACAACGTAGGATATAACTTAGTAAATAAAAGGGAAGTGATCGGTCACCATCGCCAGAGGCGGAATATATACATGCAGTGAGACATAATAAGGGTATCAGTCTACATCGCCGAAGGCGGTACATATACATACGATAATAAGTACTGAAAGTAAAGCAGTCTGCATCGCCAGTGGCGGAATCATAATATAAGTACAATAATGGCGGAAAATGTCAAAGTCATCTCTGTGAAGTCAGCCTCGCCATGAGCCAAAATGCACTCTATGCAACAGTGCAAAGCCAAAAACAACCTGTCACCTGTGAACTAGGCTGCCCGTGTGAAAATAAGGGCACCCGCGTTTGCAAAGTGAAACAAACAACGAGTCAGCCATGGGGACTGGTATGAGGAATCTATTTAACAGTTTAAACAACAGTAATAAGCAAATCATAGGACCACGCCACTTTCGCGGAACGGGTTTACTCCAGTGATTGCTGGTGCATTTAAAACAAAGTAAATTCTTTAAAACAACGCAATGCTTTTGAAAAGAATGAAGCCATTATAAGACTCAAGTACCATCATACAATGCAATGCAAGCCGGAGGATAGAGTTTTACCTTATAATGGCCAAATATGCTTGATACGTGCAAAGCAAAATCATTTGATATTATTACTAGTGCATATATGTTTCAAAAACGAATAGCATCATAAATATCAATCATAGGTGGTATAGCTACCATATACTATGTCGCCATACTAGTTCTACAATCGAATCCGTTATTTTGTATTGGAAATTGGATTTCCGTCATGAGTCGAGGCAAGGGGCAAGCTCCTCTCCGCTTCGAGACATTCTAGCAAATGCCTCAGGACTACACACTTTGGGTAACCCCTGGATGCTTCAGGGCCGGTCCTCTCTTACGTTTGAGGATTGGCAATTCTTGAACACACGTTTCCCGGTCCTTACAGACCTATAATCGAGGCGCCTCGCATTCCAACAACCACATAGGTGAAAAATAGATATAAATGTCAGGGCTGGTAAGTCACTGACACCACCATAGCTAGAAAGAAACGTCGTGCTCTCCCTGAAGTCCTTATCCCGTTTTTAACTCATACCGAGGTGTGAGACTCGCGAATCCACGCTATACACAAAGCCAGGCTGCGTAGACCGTGCTTTGATCATCAACCACAAGACTTTGCTTTGCAACAAAAGCCTTGATCACAGCATCTTGGCATGCCACATAGGCAGTCCACTCCATACGACTGATTTCCATCGATATATAACCTCTGAGCTCGTACGTCTCAGAGAAGGGCGTTAAGCAAGAGAATAAATTCGCCGCCGCCAAACAGATATATATTTAACAGAGATCAATTAGTATAGAACAAAATCCAATGTCAGACACATAGTCCAATTACAAGTCCGTTCTGGGTCTGAACGAAACCGGTGGCGTCAAATTCCTCGTATATCCATACAATCAACACATACGTTCAAACGGCTACTACTTCTGTTCCTTCACGATAGCTACTCCGGTCAGGAACCTCAGCAGCGCCCATCCAACCGATACGAAGATCGTCCGTCTTGAATCGTCTTTGTATTTTCCAATTCGAATCGCTCGATCAACTATTTGAAATGAGGGTTAGCTCGGCCTTTTCAAATAATTCACGTAATTAGAATTCAAATCCATTCTTTCCATGGTTATATTATTCGACAATCACATTTCAGTTCTTTAGTTTAATTTTTGTGTCAAACACATACAACCATCAAATATCAAACAAATCAAGCCAAATTGGTTTATTTCCAATCTATGTTGCTTATAATATTTTATAACGATTTTTCGCCATTTTTATTTATTTAAAAATGGCCTTATTTAATTAAACGACGTTTTAGGTCGTGCCATGGCACTGGCGCTGTTTTTCCCCTAATTTGTTTTACACATATCGGAAAATCTAACCGTTGGATTTCTACAAAGTCTATATCAGTCATCAGTTCAACCTGTAGTATAAAATCATCGCCATACAAGCCTCTCGCTCGTATGGTAAATCTTCCACCTCGTCACACAAGCTCCAACTGCTTATGTGGAATATGATGAAGTATGCCTATCGTCAAGAAGTATGCCATGTAGTGTAGTTCAAAATTAATTGTTACTATCTTATGGCGATGTTTATTATTTCACACAGAATAACCAGCACTCCGCATCCAATGGCATTCACAGGAGTTGATATAAAAATAAAATTGCGCAGCCAACTCATCAAGGCTCACCTATTTGTCGGGCACGCAAATAATTTCTTTACTCTACAGCTAATCCATTTTTCCCTGTTCAACACGTATATATATGCAGAACACAGCTAACAATAATATTTCTAGCAAACTATTATTTATTTCAAAACGTGAGTATTTATATCAAAGCGTATTCATGATAAAAGAAATATTTTTATCATCAAAAATATTTATTCAACGCGTGAATATTTTTAACACTTCATATTCACAATAGAAATGTAGTTTTTATTATGTATTCATTTTATTTTAAAATACGATAACATTCAACACATGAATTTCAACTCAACGAATGAATTTCAATTCAACACATGAATATTCTCTACAGTTTGTATATATATAAAAATGTGATTTTTATCGTTAAATCTATTTGTTTAAATTTCAAATAATATTCAACACATGAGTTTCGATTCAACGAATGAATTTCAACTCAACGAATGAATATTTTCTATAGTTTGTATATATATAAAAATGTGATTTTTATCGTTAAATCTATTTGTTTAAAATTCGAATAACATTCAACACATGAATTTCAACTTAACGAATGAATTTCAACTCAACACATGAATATTTTCTATAGTTTGTATATATATAAAAATGTGATTTTTATCGTTAAATATATTTGTTTAAATTTCAAATAATATTCAACACATGAATTTCGATTCAACGAATGAATTTCAACTCAACACATGAATATTTTATATAGTTTGTATATATATAAAAATGTGATTTTTATCGTTAAATCTATTTGTTTAAAATTCGAATAACATTCAACACATGAATTTCAACTCAACCAATGAATTTCAACTCAACGAATGAATATTTCAGAAAATTTCGGCAGCATAATGGCAGGGTAGTTAAAACCGGGACCGTCTCTAGTACGGCTCCTCGCTCTACCTTAAAACCTCGCGGTTTTTGACAATGGGGATCATGCATCTAGTTCGCACGCAGGCGGCATGTTTTATTTTCAATTCCACAATCCTATTCTAATTTGTTTCAACCACAAGAGGGTATTTTTCAACCACAAAGGTATTTTTCAACCACAATATCAACCACAAACAATTATTTCCAACCATTCGTCATACCATATAATATCACGTCAATCACAAGCAATAAATATCGTCCATGGTCTGTGGACGAGGGGAGTATATATATATATATATATTATTTCTATAATTCACTTGCATTTCATTACAATTCAAAGCATATATGTTTCATTCAATGCTTGTATAATTTATACATCGCTAATATAACTTATACAACACATGTACTTGAAGTATACAATGCCTATATAATTTACACTTCGCTTATATAATTTATACAACACGATTCCATTCACACAATTTAGTTTAGATTCCTCACATTGGTTTTTGTAGTGCTAAAAATCGTAAGAAGATCAAAAAAATCCGCGGTCTCTTCTAGGATGTAAAGAGCCTCCTTGCGGTCACGGTGTCTCCTGTTTCATCAAATTTCATTAACGAACGAAAAAGATATTATTTTTCAAAGTTTTGCAACACTTAAAAGTGTTATTTTCATTTCAGAAATTCGAAGCAGAAGGGTTTTCAAACCTTCAAAACTAGGTTTTGATTTTAAATCCAAACCGTACCTCCTTTTTCCGATCAGACCCTACGACGTTGGAGGGCTACGAACCAGCTTCCGATCGATGGTGGTGGCGGCAGACTCGGCGGCTCCAACGAGGCACGGCGGCACTTCAAAGGGGTGAACTTCCTGGAGGAAATTCGACGCGAATCGGTGATGGTTTCTGGCGAGGGTTGTTTTGATTTGAAGAGGGGAAGGAGGCGATCGGAATTGCTAACTGGAGGTGGCGGCGATATTGGCTGTGGCGGCGGCGAAATCGATGGGAAGGTTCGAACGATTATCGTCGTTCGTTTTAGGGTTGACCGCGGTTTTGAGAAGAGAGAGAAAAAAGAGGATATTTTCTAATATATAATATTTTTAAATTCCTTTATTACCCCTTCTAGCCAACGTACACCAATTTTGTAATGACCCGCATTGGCAGAGGTATTATAATTAATTCATTTAATTATATAAATAGTGGTATAAGGATTTTTTTTGGTCGTTTAAATTAAATAATGGTGAATATTTAATTTAAAATAATAATTAAATAATATATTGAATTCTGAAATAATCAGAATTGGCTGAAATGGTGATATGGTGTGAACTGGATCATTTGTGATATTAAATTCAGTTTAGAATTGAATTAGAATAACGAATATATTATTTAAACGACGGTTGAACGTATAGTTATAATATAATTATAAACGAGCTCGAAATGGCGCTGTAGTTCGTAAATTGGCGATTCGAACTTCAACTGAATGTACAGGATTCGTTTTAAGCCGAATTTCTGTGAAACAAGAAACGTGTGGAGCTGGTGGAGTATATCTTTCTAGTGGAAGAGAAAAATCAGGATTTCATTGTGTAGATTTTGATTTATGTCCAAATCAAATTTTAAAATAGTCGCTATAGAATCGTTTATCGACCGTAACAGATTATTTGATATAACTAGACACCGAATTCGAATTTGAACAAGGTTCTTTTGAGAAGTAGTGATAATTAAATTTTTAGAATTTTACTGTAATTTTTAATTAATTAAATATGCGACTTTTTATTTGGAGTATGTTGCACCCTATATCAATATCTTGGGGTTGCACAATATGAGTTCACCTACCGATATTATTATATTTTTGAAATCTTGGCACATCGCAGATCACAACGGTATTTTTGTTTCCGTTGTTCATGGCTCGTATGTATAGGAAGTAGTGTGTAACGGGGTGTTCAATGTTATATACTTAACCGGGAAAAAAGGGGGACTCAAACGTTTGTTTTTTTCATTCATTCTAGGACCAAAAGAGGCCACGTTTTCAATTTCCCTCAGCCACATAAATCGATCAGAGGATATTCCTATAAATATCCTTACTCTACCCCTTTAAGACCTAACTACCTTCTTCTGTAAACTCAAACAAAGAGGCCGCCGCTTTCATGAATTCCTCAACAAATTAAAACCAACAAAATACTCAATGGAAATACTCAAACTTGGATCCGTTGAACTCACGCGGGTGAGAGCCCCATGCGGGTATCCTTCAAGTAGGGTGCGACATCAACAAGCTGGGCTCGATTTTTCTACAGGTCGTGCTACAGTAGAGGCTGACTTCACAACGAGGAGGCTAGAGGGAAAATCGAAGGCGCTGCGAGTTGAAGGGGTTTGCCGATGAACGGCAGCATCAGGGCGCGAGCTACTGGAGGCGTTGGTTGTCGAAGCTGAGGCGCTGCTGGTGGCTCAGTTTGATGGTGGTCAGATCGACCCTAGACAGCGGGGTGCTCAAGTTCTGGAAGCATTCACTGTATGTTGAATGTGGGATTTAAAAACGTTGGGGGATGGAAATCATTTTGGGTTGTGGAGTCTACAGGGGAAGAGAGGAGGGGACCAAGGCTGTAAACGTGAAGCAGTAGGGGTGTTTTGGGGAAGCATCACTGTGAAGTTTTGCTTATACAAACAAACAACATGCATTGAGGACGATGGAGCAGGCGTTCAAAATCTTTGCTGGGAAGGACTCACGGGGATTTTAGCATGGTTTCATGGTTTTCGAATGGGGGAGTTAAACACGTGGGATGGGGGATCAAAACAAAAGGTGGAAGGGCAGGTGTGTTTGTCTTTAAAGGAACATACGTTGGGTGAGAAGTACAAACGTAGAAAATGGTTTTGAAAAGAAGAAGCGGGGATATAGGAGTTGGGTTGGGCTGAAACGAAGTGAAGTGGGCCGCGCTCTAAGAGTAAAGCCCATGAATTTAATTAATTTAGTTTAAATTTAATTTAAATTAATGTGTTATCTTATGAAATGTATATATTTGTCATATGTTGTCGGAATCTGACGAAACAAGATCTGATAGGATCGTATGGACGGACACTACACCATGGCGCTGACCGAAAGTGGATTGGAGTCTGTCACAATTTATAGCAAAATAAATTGTCCGATCTGAATCAACGACAATTATCGTTAATTAACGATGATAGTCCAATGTGATTAAATCTCACTAACTCTTAACAGTTTATAATTTCATGTTGTATTTTTAGAACTGTTAAATATTGGCTGGTTGACTGTGTGTTGACTGTTTGATTGAACTGCTAGTCAGTTGGTTGAAGTTCTATATTGATTCTGTTTAACAGAATATATCATATGGAACTGAAAAAGTGATGTTATCTATATTGTTTAACTTCTGTGATGCAGGGAAAAAGGTTGGAGGAATCCGACTGGATTCCTCAACATTTATTTTACTGTTTTTTTTATATATTGTGAAATATGATGGGATATATAATCTGTCGTCGATTATATGTGTTTGGACGATACTGATCATCGTGATTTGATATGTTGAATACCATAACATACTGAAATGTTGATAAAGGAATATTTTCATAGTGTAATTTGAAAATGAATTATTTATATAAAATCGATGGATTTTATATAGAAAAGGAAAAGAATTTTTATAATAGAAATATTTATAAAATCAAAGGATAAGTTTGAATAAAAGGAAATCATTTGTAAAGTGAAGAACCGTTACTAAAAGTAAATCTTTATAAATGAATAGTTTATTCGAAAAGGAGTTAATCGATGTTAGTTAATCGATTAGAGAATAAAGTTAAAAGGAGTTAATCGATGTTAGTTTAATCGATTAGAGTTAAAGCAAAGGAGTTAATCGATGTTAGTTTAATCGATTAGAGTTAAAAAAGGAGTTAATCGATGTTAGTTTAATCGATTAGAGTTAAAGTAAAAAAAGGAGTTAATCGAATATAGTTATTCGAAAAGAAGCAAATGAGTTAATCGAATATAGTTATTCGAATAGAAAGTAAAAAGAGTTAATCGAATATAGTTATTCGAATAGAAGTAAAAGTTGTCAATCGAATATAGTTATTCGAATAGAAAGTAAAAGGAGTTATCGAATATAGTTTATTCGAAAGGAGTTAAGTGAAATGAGTAAATCAATAGCGTTAGTCCAATAGAGTTAATTGATAAGGGTTAATCAAATAGAGTTAAGTGAAAAGAGTCAATCGAATATAGCTATTCGAAGGAGGGTTAAGTAAGGAAGTGAGTAAAAGGAATAATTAAGGTTCGGCAGTAAAGGAAATGGTTTGAGTTGGCATCGCGATGGTTTGTTTAAACATCTGTCTAAGTCCAATGAAGAAGCTTTGGAAATGTTTTCCAAATAAGAAACCAGAAATGTTTTCTAATAAAGAAAACAAGAAATGGAAATGTTTTCCATTGTTAATAACGTATATTTTTCCAAATTTAGAAAATAAGAAATATTGAACATAGGGAAATAGAAGGTAAGTAAATTTACGAACTAAGGAGATGAATGTTAAATGATGTTTGATCGATATAATTTCCATTTGGAAATAATATCGTTGGTTGCACATCTGTTTTTCTTCGATAGTTAAATCACAGACTATCGAAGTTTTGACCATTTTAACGTTGTTAATATGGAGAGACCGGTTGGATTATTATCCAAAGAACCACTCTGTATTGGTATAAGCGTTGCGAATCATATATGCCAAAGGAAATTGAAGGAGGAGTTATGCAAGGGCTATCCTGTTTACAGAATAGTGCCTTCGGTTCATCCTGTTCCTGGATGACTTGTATGGACGGATGTCTGACAGAGTATTCCCAGACGATCACGTATATTGATTTCTCCAACCGTACCAAGAGTGGAAGCGGAGAAGGAAACTTCTTTTAGCTAACATATAATGTATGGTTGAGGACGTCAATTGGTGATTTGATGGATTTGACGATGTGGCATTCAAAGTGAATCTGGTATGATGATAAAGAGTAGCTTCTAGCCTCATCATCCGGTAAATGACAGAAATCGGGCAGGCAGCATGGCTAAGTCGGTCGCACCGAAGTAGGGTGTATAATCACCTGATCTAGAGTTTCATTTACTTCTAAAAATCTATTGTTGATGCTGTCCCATTCGGGAAACGGTTGCTGATCCCAACCGTTGGTGATATACATTCGATACGCTCAAGCGAAATGAGTGGTCGGTCATGTGTGGCCGGGTTGCAAGGTGTTCTTGTTGAACCCAGTGTATTCCTCTCTAGAGGTACACAAGCGAAAGGTGGTTCCATACCTTGTCATGGTTGGAAATCCATTACCCAATACGTGCTTGCGGTTTTGATTGTATACGATATATGTAGAACGTGAGATGAAAGCGTTTCTGCTAGATGATTATATATACTGTGATTGATAGGCATTATTATAATATCAAAAGGTTTTTGATATAAAGTTATTTTGGATTCTCATAAGGGAAAAACCCATTCCGTTATGCGGCGTGGTCTTATGAGATATCGTTTACTTATTCAACCTATTTTAAAACTGTTTTACTCATACCAGTCCCATGACTTACCTGGAGTTTATTTTGTTGTTTTCCCTAAACTCTTGGGTGCCTAAATTTGTACGAGCAGTAAAGTAGTCGGGATTTTACAGATACACTTGAAGAGCTTGGAGCAGGAGGCTTCAGGATCATATAGCTATAGTTATTTCCGCTGTGTTGTAAGTACTGTACTTTGATAATGATATGTATATTCAAGTACAGATTTGTATTTCAAAGTTATGTTATGAAATATATTTATTCGTTCTGTTGTGAGATTCGTGTTACTCTGATGTTGTGTTCTTCTTCTTCTATTCTAATTTTCTATCTTATCTTTCCTCACCCTCTAATTTCTTTCATTAATTACTAGGATTTTTCAATGTTTTGGTTATCGACATCGTGTTTATGTCGATAACCAAAGTCCCTAAAAATCCGGGTCGTTACAGTTGGTATCAGAGCTTAAGTTAAGAATTACTTGGCTCTGTGGCGTGACTCGGTAGAGATAGGGTTAGTAATACCCTAGATTGAGTTGAGTGTATATATACGAGTGAACGTATTTGTTATTGATATAAAATCATTTTATATTGTGGAGATTCATTGATTGAGTCGTTTATGAGTTCTGGTCGATCAGTTTGATCCACTGTATCGGTAGGAGTTACTAAACACTCGAATACGATGAACCGACACGATATGTTTTGAAAAGAGGGTAAATTGAAATAAGTTTACCTAAGGTATATCTTGATATAGAGAAGATATGTATACCAAAATTATAATATAGTGGATATATTGGTTGTTATTATAATCGAGTAAGATTATAAATTAAATGGTTATGTAAATAACCAATCAGAATTCATATAAGTGCAATACGTGAAATCAGATGAGTTAAATCTAAAATTTAAACCATAAACTTGAGTTAAAACTCTGGAGAATTGGATAAGTGGTTGTAAATGGATTGGGATTAAAAATAAGGAAAATTTAAGATCTTGGGAGATTTTAAATTGTTTTACAAGCAGTGTGAATTATATTTTGAAATGAATTTCAAAGTGGAAATGTTTAGAAATGGTTTTATAGTATTGAACTCACTTCGATCGCTGGAAAATAGATTCTGATGATGACAGCTGCATCATCAGTATTCATTTTCAAGTTGTAAGTGACGAATTACTACCAGAGATACTGTTTTGAATTTGTTTTGGAAAAGACAAGTGTGTTGAATTTCAAAATGGGATTTATAATATAGAATTGAATATAGAATTTAAATAAGAGAATTCAAATGGAAATTGAATATAGAAATTCAAAGGGAGTTTGAATATATGAAATTCAATGGAATTGAAATAGAGTTTGAATATAGAAATTCAAATGGAAATTTGAATATAGAATTGAAATGAAATTCAAATATAGAATTTGAATAAGAGAATTGAAACGATATTAAAATATAAAATTTGAATAAGAGATTTGAAATGAAATTCAAGTATAGAATTTGAATAAGAGAATTGAAATGGAATTTGAATATAGGAAATTCAAATAGAATTAAAAAGGAATTCAATTAGTTGATAAACAAGTTAAAATATATTTGAACATGTTATACTCAAATATGAAGGTGACATGGGCAAACCAGTAATTTGAAAATAACTTAACGAAATAAGTTAAAACGATTGGATTAAGTTGGAATGAATTAGAAATGTATGGATATATATGAGATAAGTATGGATAAGGTATGAAGTTATATAAATAGAATGCTCGACGAAAAGGTATGCATTTAATTCATATATGAGATTTTATGCGTCGTATCGGCTAGCCGCTTGGCTTTTTCTTTTTCTTTTGGATTGGTGAAGGCCATGGGAGGCTATTTGAAATATCCCGATGCTCCTGGTACAAAGGAGGTTATGGCGAATTTTTCCGGGAATTTAAGGAGTTAGAATATTTTTAAGATAATTTGATAATTAGAAATCAACGTATCGATGTATATATATATATAAGTCGATAAGAAAACGAACTTAGAAATAGGATAGTATAATCAAAAAGGAAGTCTAGAATAAAATCTCGAAATAATAGAAAGAGGAAGCGTATACGTGTTTAAAAGTGAATAATTAGTTGTATGGTATTGATTATTCGAGTAAGTAGTCATATCTGTTTTGACGTTATAAATGTTATTCAATCAAGGTCTGAGAGGTAGTTATACCCAACTTGATTTATTTCATTATTAACAAATAAATAGTAAGATTTCAGGCTCAAAGATCAATGTTAAATAAGAGTTAGTTGAATATAGTATTTGGATTGTCGTAACGATGGTTTACACAACATCCGTTTTAACCCAAATAAGTGTAAACTTGGAAATAGAATAATAAATATTTCCTAAGTATAGAAATAAATGAGATCGGAAAAGAGATAAGTAATTGAAGTATTTTCCAATTATAAATAACATATATTTTCTAAAGTTTAGAAAATAAAGGAAGGCGATATTCGGAAATGTTTTCCAAATAACGTAAAAGGCCAATATGGTTATTGAAAATATTTGGTTAACAAATATTGATAAAGAAATAGAGAAGTGATTTAACTAATGGAATATTGATTAAGGGCTCGGTTGAATTTCAAAAAGGAAAATTTGATTTTTGAAAAAGTAAACTGTTTAAAATTCCTAGGAAGAGACTGTTTGAATTAAGAACAAATTTAAATAGAAGTTTGCGGAAGTAAGCTGAAATTGAATTGAAACAGTTAAGTGAAAACTGAATGGAAATAGAACGATATCAGAAAAATTTATTCTTGAATAAAATTGGATTGTCGAGATAAGAATCTGAAATGAAAATTGGATTGGGAAGTTAAGAGTTTGAAATCGAGAATGGAACTCGAATTTGAAATAAAATTCGACTTAGGATATAAGCGAATGGTTGTGTCGTGGATAAAAGAAGATGGGGATTTGATTGGGATAACCCTTGTATCCGCTCAGGTGTAAAGGATATAATGATATGCCGACAAAAAGGTACCAGTTTATATTTGATATAAGATTTATGAGCCGAATTGGCGAGCCGCTTGGCTGTTTGATTTTCTTTTAGATTGGAGATGGCCCAGAGAGGCGAGTGGGAGTTTGACGTATTGACCAGTACAAAGGAGGTGCTGTCGAAATTTTTCGAAAAGTTAAGGTGTTAGAAAATTTTCAGGATTTTTAAAAATTTTCGTTGATAAGAATTAATTAATAATTTAATTGTAATTAAATTGGTTCAGTTGAAACTGAAGTTAAGAAGTGAACAAATATGTTCTAACCAGTCGATAGGGTCGTTCTCTACCTTCTAGCAATTTCGAGGACGAAATTATTTTAAGTGGGGAAGATTGTAATGACCCGCATTGGCAGAGGTATTATAATTAATTTATTTAATTATATAAATAGTGGTATAAGGATTTTTTTTTTGGTCGTTTAAATTAAATAATGGTGAATATTTAATTTAAAATAATAATTAAATAATATATTTAATTCTGAAATAATCAGAATTGGCTGAAATGGCGATATGGTGTGAACTGGATCATCTGTGATATTAAATTCAGTTTAGAATTGAATTAGAATAACGAATATATTATTTAAACGGAAGTTGAACGTATAGTTATAATATAATTATAAACGAGCTCGAAATGGCGCTGCAGTTCGTAATTGGCGATTCGAACTTCAACTGAATGTACAGGATTCGTTTTACGCCGAATTTCTGTGAAACAAGAAACGTGTGGAGCTGGTAGAGTATATCTTTCTAGTGGAAGAGAAAAATCAGGATTTCATTGTGTAGATTTTGATTTATGTCCAAATCAAATTTTAAAATAGTCGCTATAGAATCGTTTATCGACCGTAACAGATTATTTGATATAACTAGACACCGAATTCGAATTTGAACAAGGTTCTTTTGAGAAGCAGTGATAATTAAATTTTTAGAATTTTACTGTAATTTTTAATTAATTAAATGTGCGACTTTTTATTTGGAGTATGTTGCACCCTATATCAATATCTTGGGGTTGCACAATATGAGTTCACCTACCGATATTATTATATTTTTGAAATCCTGGCAAATCGCAGATCACAACGGTATTTTTGTTTCCGTTGTTCATGGCTCGTATGTATAGGAAGTAGTGTGTAACGGGGTGTTCAATGTTATATACTTAACCGAGAAAAAAGGGGGACTCAAACCTTTGTTTTTTTCATTCATTCTAGGACCAAAAGAGGCCACGTTTTCAATTTCCCTCAGCCACATAAATCGATCAGAGGATATTCCTATAAATATCCTTACTCTACCCCTTTAAGACCTAACTACCTTCTTCTGTAAACTCAAACAAAGAGGCCGCCGCTTTCATGAATTCCTCAACAAATTAAAACCAACGAAATACTCAATGGAAATACTCAAACTTGGATCCGTTGAACTCACGCGGGTGAGAGCCTCATGCGGGTATCCTTCAAGTAGGGTGCGACATCAACAAGTTGGGCTCGATTTTTCTACAGGTCGTGCTACAATAGAGGCTGACTTCACAACGAGGAGGCTAGAGGGAAAATCGAAGGCGCTGCGAGTTGAAGGGGTTTGACGATGAACGGCAGCATCAGGGCGCGAGCTACTGGAGGCGTTGGTTGTCGAAGCTGAGGCGCTGCTGGTGGCTCAGTTTGATGGTGGTCAGATCGACCCTAGACAGCGGGGTGCTCAAGTTCTGGAAGCATTCACTGTATGTTGAATGTGGGATTTAAAAACGTTGGGGGATGGAAATCATTTTGGGTTGTGGAGTGTACAAGGGAAGAGAGGAGGGGACCAAGGCTGTAAACGTGAAGCAGTAGGGGTGTTTTGGGGAAGCATCACTGTGAAGTTTTGCTTATACAAACAAACAAACAACATGCATTGAGGACGATGGAGCAGGCATTCAAAAGCTTTGCTGGGAAGGACTCACGGGAATTTAGCATGGTTTCATGGTTTTCGAATGGGGGAGTTAAACACGTGGGATGGTGGATCAAAACAAAAGGTGGAAGGGCAGGTGTGTTTGTCTTTAAAGGAACATACGTTGGGTGAGAAGTACAAACGTAGAAAATGGTTTTGAAAAGAAGAAGCGGGGGTATAGGAGTTGGGTTTGGCTGAAACAAAGTGAAGTGGGCCTCGCTCTAAGAGTAAAGCCCATGAATTTAATTAATTTAGTTTAAATTTAATTTAAATTAATGTGTTATCTTATGAAATGTATATCTTTGTCATATGTTGTCGGAATCTTACGAAACAAGATCTGATAGGATTGTATGGACGGACACTACACCATGGCGCTGACCGAAAGTGGATTGGAGTCTGTCACAATTTATAGCAAAATAAATTGTCCGATCTGAATCAACGACAATTATCGTTAATTAACGATGATAGTCCAATGTGAGTAAATCTCACTAACTCTGTATAGTTTATAATTTCATGTTGTATTTTTAGAACTGTTAAATATTGGCTGGTCGACTGTGTGTTGACTGTTTGATTGAACTGCTAGTCAGTTGGTTGAAGTTTTATATTGATTCTGTTTAACAGAATATATCATATGGAACTGAAAAAGTGATGTTATCTATATTGTTTAACATCTGTGATGCAGGGAAAAAGGTTGGAGGAATCCGACTGGATTCCTCAATATTTATTTTACTGTTTTTTTATATATTGTGAAATATGATGTGATATATAATCTGTTGTCGATTATATGTGTTTGGACGATACTGATCATCGTGATTTGATATGTTGAATACCATAACATACCGAAATGTTGATAAAGGAATATTTTCAAAGTGTATTTTGAAAATGAATTATTTATATAAAATCGATGGATTTTATATAGAAAAGGAAAAGAATTTTTATAAAAGAAATATTTATAAAATCAAAGGATAAGTTAGAATAAAAGGAAATCATTTGTAAAGTGAAGAACCGTTACTAAAAGTAAATCTTTATAAATGAATAGTTTATTCGAAAAGGAGTTAATCAATGTTAGTTAATCGATTAGAGAATAAAGTTAAAAGGAGTTAATCGATGTTAGTTTAATCGATTAGAGTTAAAGCAAAGGAGTTAATCGATGTTAGTTTAATCGATTAGAGTTAAAAAAGGAGTTAATCGATGTTAGTTTAATCGATTAGAGTTAAAGTAAAAAAAGGAGTTAATCGAATATAGTTATTCGAATAGAAGCAAATGAGTTAATCGAATATAGTTATTCGAATAGAAAGTAAAAAGAGTTAATCGAATATATTTATTCGAATAGAAGTAAAAGGTGTCAATCGAATATAGTTATTCGAATAGAAAGTAAAAGGAGTTATCGAATATAGTTTATTCGAAAGGAGTTAAGTGAAATGAGTAAATCAATAGCGTTAGTCCAATAGAGTTAATTGATAAGGGTTAATCAAATAGAGTTAAGTGAAAAGAGTCAATCGAATATAGCTATTCGAAGGAGGGTTAAGTAAGGAAGTGAGTAAAAGGAATAATTAAGGTTCGGCAGTAAAGGAAATGGTTTGAGTTGGCATCGCAATGGTTTGTTTAAACATCTGTCTAAGTCCAATGAAGAAGCTTTGGAAATGTTTTCCAAATAAGAAACCAGAAATGTTTTCTAATAAAGAAAACAAGAAATGGAAATGTTTTCCATTGTTAATAACGTATATTTTTCCAAATTTAGAAAATAAGAAATATTGAACATAGGGAAACCGAAGGTAAGTAAATTTACGAACTAAGGAGATGAATGTTAAATGATGTTTGATCGATATAATTTCCATTTGGAAATAATATCGTTGGTTGCACACCTGTTTTTCTTCGATAGTTAAATCACAGACTATCGAAGTTTTGACCATTTTAACGTTGTTAATATGGAGAGACCGGTTGGATTATTATCCAAAGAACCACTCTGTATTGGCATAAGCGTTTCGAATCATATATGCCAAAGGAAATTGAGGCGGAGTTATGCAAGGGCTATCCTGTTTACAGAATAGTGCCTTCGGTTCATCCTGTTCCTGGATGACTTGTATGGACGGATGTCTGAAAGAGTATTCCCAGACGATCACGTATATTGATTTCTCCAACCGTACCAAGAGTGGAAGCGGAGAAGGAAACTTCTTTTAGCTAACACATAATGTATGGTTGAGGACGTCAATCGATGATTTGATGGATTTGACGATGTGGCATTCAAAGTGAATCTGGTATGATGATAAAGCGTAGCTTCTAGCCTCATCATCCGGTAAATGACAGAAATCGGGCAGGCAGCATGGCTAAGTCGGTCGCACCGAAGTAGGGTGTATAATCACCTGATCTAGAGTTTCATTTACTTCTAAAAATCTATTGTTGATGCTGTCCCATTCGGGAAACGGTTGCTGATCCCCACCGTTGGTGATATACATTAGATACGCTCAAGCGAAATGAGTGGTCGGTCATGTGTGGCCGGGTTGCAAGATGTTCTTGTTGAACCCAGTGTATTCCTCTCTAGAGGTACACAAGCGATACCTTGTCATAGTTGGAAATCCATTACCCAATACGTGCTTGCGGTTTTGATTGTATACGATATATGTAGAACGTGAGATGAAAGCGTTTCTGCTAGATGATTATATATACTGTGATTGATAGGCATTATTATAATATCAAAAGGTTTTTGATATAAAGTTATTTTGGATTCTCATAAGGGAAAAACCCCGTTCTGTTATGCAGCGTGGTCTTATGAGATATCGTTTACTTATTCAACCTATTTTAAAACTGTTTTACTCATACCAGTCCCATGACTGACCCGGAGTTTATTTTGTTGTTTTCCCTAAACTCTTGGGTGCCTAAATTTGTACGGGCAGTCAAGTAGTCGAGATTTTACAGATACACTTGAAGAGCTTGGAGCAGGAGGCTTCAGGATCATATAACTATAGTTATTTCCGCTGTGTTGTAAGTACTGTACTTTGATAATGATATGTATATTCAAGTACAGATTTGTATTTCAAAGTTACGTTATGAAATATATTTATTCGTTCCGCTGTGAGATTCATGTTACTCTGATGTTGTGTTCTTCTTCTTCTATTCTAATTTTCTATCTTATCTTTCCTCACCCTCTAATTTCTTTCATTAATTACCAGGATTTTTCGATGTTTTGGTTATCGACATCGTGTTTATGTCGATAACCAAAGTCCCTAAAAATTCGGGTCGTTACAAATTTCAACCCAACGACTGTCGCCCCTAGCTAAATACCCCCATTCCGGACACAATGGGATATGTTTCGTTGGCCAATTCGATTGTTACAGTCAGTTATTTTTCAAATTAAAGTATAAAACCTTTTATATTCAATTTGAACGTACATTTCAATTTTCCAGGGCCACAAACTGAATCGAAAAATTCCAGAAAAATAAATCTAGCTTTGTTTTGACGATACGGTCCCAACAAAACCAGTTTCGTCAAATTCTGAGTCCATATACAAAATGTCCATTTTTAGGTCGACCCATTTTAATATAAATTGACCAATCACATTTTCTTTTGCCCCACTCACATACTAGCTTCAAAAATTATGAAATTTGAAACCTAGCAATAGTTTGACATCCCGGACCCAACAAAAGTGGTTTCGTCGAATTCCGAGGTCGTATGCAAAATATCTATTTTCAAGGGCTGTATATGCTATATAGCGACCTTTTTGAAAATTCATTCGGCCATAACTTTTGATCCCCATTATGAAACTTCGATTTTTCAGATTCGTTAGAAAGGTATTCATAAACAGATTTAAATATTTTCAGTTTCACTAAAATCCGTTATATTTTCCACCCGGTACAGTCAGACAAAGTTTGTATTCAAATTTTCAAACTGCCATACTAGTCCCAATTCATTATTTTATTGAAATATGCTATTTCAATTATTCAAATTCTTTGGTAATAACCAATTTTAAAAAATTTAAATTGGTTCACATTTTCCGGGTTATTACACATTGGTTCCCAACTGGATCCTGAGTCAAAGCTCCTCATTTGGACTTCCTTTGCATATCGGGTTTCGATCGAACTGGAGTTGGTCTTCAAAAGAGTCGCCGCGTGATAGTAGAAACAATTGGTCATTTGGTCCGGTTCGGTGTATGGGGTCCTTCATGCCACATCGGTTCGGTTCGGGTCGGTCCAATACTTCTTAGTATGCTCTTAGGTGCGGTTCGGTTAGGATGTCCCCCTTCTAGCTCGGTTCGGTTCGGATACCCTCTGCCTGGGTGTGGCTCAGTGGTTGCCTCCTGGTACGGTTTGGTGGTTGCTCCCTCCTAAATATCCCGATCCGATTCGATCTCTCTTCGTTCGCCCAATCCGATCCCATCCTTTTGGTCCCTCCGATTCGTTCCCCTGCCCAACTCCAACTCTAAGCAAATGGCCTTCCTTCTCGCCAAGCCCCTTATGCTAAGTTCCAATCCGAATCGAGTCCACTTGCACGGTTCTCTTATCTGATCCGAGCCCAATTATCCGATCTGATCCAGTTCGAAACCCTGCATATTTCCTGCGACCTTCCGGCGACTATTTTACGCCATACGATGGCGTTTTTGACCAATCTAACAGTTCTAATCAATCACAAAACATACCATACAGTCATAGCAACATGTATAATCAACCACAAACACCAAAACAACAATCTTAACATGTAAAATGGATCAAACATACCCAAAATCCCATATTTTCCCTTAAGCATGTTTAGGCAAAAATAATGATATGATTAGCAAAACTTAATCAAATTAAACCAAATTTCTAAAGGAGGTCTAAAACATCATTTAAGAATTTATAAATATTTTTCCAGAATTTATTAGTTTATAAATTCGCTAATCAACACTAATTGTCCTTAATTAACCGTAATTAGTGAGGAACTATGCAAATCACTCACCTTGGCCACAAATAAAATTTTCAGAACTGAAACCTCGCTGATTTGGGCTAATACTGATGTCTAACAGCAGCTCTAATACTGATTTGGTGCTATTTCTCCTTGATTTGATGTTGCTAAGCTTAATCCTTGATTAGAAAGTGATTAGAAGTTGATTTGGGTGTTGGAGGCCATTGCTAGGGTTCTAAGAATGAAAGTGGCGGCTGAAAAATGAAAATAAGATCGTTCTCTAACTAATTTCAGCCTCTTCATAACCCTAATCCTGAAATGGGTTATGGGCCCTCTTGCTAATCACCCTAATTAGGCCCGGTTAAGCTGTTTTTTACCATCTGAAACTTGTTTCAGCCATATCTCCCTAACGGTAAGTCCGTTTGGCTAATGTGACCACTCTATGGAATTATAAACCATCATCCGGAGCCAATGAAAGTGGTTTCAAATCAAAACTCCTTTTCAATCAAAAGTTATGGCCAAAATAGTATCGGCTAGGGGCAAAACGATCATTTAAAAATCGACAAAAATCATGAACATGGGAAATGACCCCAATAATCGTCTCCCAAAGTTACATGACCATTCGACTTCGTATGTGAAAGAAATAAATATTCTACGATCCTTCGATACATAGAATGCGGGTCGTTACATTCTCCCCCCTTAAGAAATTTCATCCCCGAAATTCCTTAATCCAAAACATACAAAGGATCACGCATGCCTACCAATCATATATAACAATCAAACATGCAAATCACTCACAATGCCTTTGGGTATTCCACGAAATCTCACTACCCACTTTATATACAGTCTAGCTGCCGTTTTGTTTGACTTGACGGGTATAAATCTTGCACTTTTGATCAATCGGTCCACGATCATCCAAATGCTATCATGGCCCAATTTTGTCCTTGGTAACCCATCAATGAAATCCATTGACACTTGTTCCCATTTCCATTCTGGAATTTCTAATGGTTGTAGCAAACCACTAGGCTTCTTTTGCTCAGCTTTAACTAGCTGGTAGTTCATGCATTTGGATATAAAATTCCCAATGTCTCTTTTCATCCCTTCCCAGTAGTAGGTCTGCTTCATGTCTTGATACATCTTGTTACCACCGGGGTTATAGTCAGTTTTGAGTGATGACATTCTCTAAGCACTTCATCTCTCAATCCATTGACATTGGGTATAACTTGTCTTCCATTCTTTCTAAGCCATCCATCTCGATCAAGCCCATACTTGTTCATCTCTCCGTCAATTCCCATCTTTAACTTTGAGATGATTCCCAATAGGTTAGGATTGTTCCTCTGACTGGAATCAATCAGCTCAATCAAAGTGGGTCTGATCGTCAAACTTGCTAACATTTCTGGATCCAATTCGCACTTTGGTCTGAAATCATACCCAGCGATGAACTCCAGTTGCTTCCATTCTAGAAACATAGCCTCTAAACTGGCATGTCTTCTACTCAATGCATCAACCACCGCATTGCCCTCTCCTCGTGTATATGCGAAGTCGAAATCATAGGAAGCTAAAAATTCTAACCATCTTTGCTGTCGGAGGTTTAGATCCCTTTGAGAGAAGAGATACTTTAACGATTTATGATCGGTAAACAACTCGAATCTTTCTCCCAAGAGATAATGTCTCCACATCCTCAATGCGAACACGATCGCTGCCAATTCCAAATCATGGGTAGGGTATCTTCTCTCGTGCGGTTTCAATTGCAGACTTGCATAAGCTACAACCCTACCTCCTTGCATCAATACAGCACCCAGTTCGGTACCACATGCATCTGTGTATACCATCATCTCTTCATTCCCCTTAGGAATGACTAACACTGGTGCACATGTCAATTTGTCCTTTAGACTCTTGAATGCATTCTCGCACTTTTCGTCCCAGACAAAAGCTTGATTCTTCTTGGTCAACTGAGTCAACGGTGCTGCTATCTTGGAGAAGTCTTGGATAAACTTACGATAATATCCAGCTAACCCCAAGAAACTTCTTATGTTCGTTGCATTCTTGGGCGTAGACCAATCTTGTACCGTAGCCACCTTCGCAGGATCCACCGCAATACCATTCTATGAAACAACTTGGCCCAAGAATCTCACTTCCCTCCTCCAGAAGTGACATTTAGAAAACTTTGCTTTCAATTGGTGTTTTCTCAACACCTCCATCACTATACTTAAATGTTCCTTTTGTTCTTCCTCTGTCCTCAAATTGGCCAAAATGTCATCCACGAACACAAGGACAAACTTATTCAACTGATCTCTGAATACCCTATTCATAAGATCCACAAAATATGCTGGGGCATTGGTCAGCCCGAATGGCATGACCAACCACTCATAAAACCCAGACGGTGTCCGAAAGGTCATTTTAGCTATACTCTCAGCTTCCACTCTAAGCTAATGAAACCCTGTCGCGAGATCCAACTGGGAGAATACTCTCGTGCCACCCAACTGATCAAACAAATCATCTATCCACGGTAGAGGATACTTATTCTTCCTCGTCACTTTATTCAACTTGCGGTAGTCTACACACAAATGAAGGGAACCATCCGCCTTGGTAGCAAACACAACTGGAGCTCCCCATTCAGAGACACTCCTTCTGATAAATCCCTTCTTCAAAAGATCGCTGACTTGCACCCCGATCTCTTGATGCTCCCTTGGTGCCATATGATGAAGTGGCATCACTATAGGTCTGGCATCTTTCACTAAATCAATACGGAACTCAATCTCTCGCTGTGGCGGAAGCTCGGTCACTTCCTCGAAGACGTCCTCATATTGGCCAACTACGGGCAAACCTGACAACTCACTATGCGGGATGTCAAGGGAATTTAGAAAACTAGCCATTACCCCATCACCGGGTAGACCACCAAACACTATCCTTCGCCCATCATCCGCTCTAGCTATCACCAAAAAGCCCTCACAGTCTACCACCACCCCGTTTCTTTGGAGCCAATCGACTCCCAAAATAATGCCAAATCCAGTAAAGCCCAAAACAAAGCAATCACAAACAAACATGCATCCATGACTCGATAAGACCACATTACGACAAATCATGCTAAGGTTAGTTGAACCACCAATCGGGTTCATCACTACTAAAGGTCTATCAACAATCTCGGGCTCCAATCCCAACCTATCTACCAGGTCACTAGATATGAAAGAACTGGAAGCCCCGGTATCAAACAAAACTCTAACAGGAACATCATAAACAGAAAGCATACCTTAAATGACAACATTCTTTCCTTCCTCCGCCGCGGTTGGGGCATTCGACGAAGAAGGAATAGCATTAAGGGCATATTCTTTCACCATCTGCTTTTCTTTAGGGGGTTGCGGACACTTGTCCTTGTGATGTCGCATTTGGCCACAGTTGAAGCACTTCCTATCTGCTGGCTTGGCCCGACAATTACTAGCATAATGACCCTTCTTACCACAGCTGAAGCACTTAACCTCTTTCTTATTCTTTTTCTGGCCATCCTTATTCTGGTTCTGCTTCCTCTTATTTTGAAAACCGCTCTTTCCTCTGCCACTTGCTTGTAGCTTCGGCTCCTCTGCAGATGCAACCTCAGTCTTTGACTTAGGGTAAAGACTTTCTGACCTCAATGCTTTCCCCACAATCGATTCAAACGTCTCATCGATGTGGTTAATGAGCCTTTCCCCCAAGTACTAATCCAAACTAGTTATGAACTTCTCGTTCTTCTTCTCGGCAGTATTAATAAGAGATAACCCATACTTCGACAAAGTGTCTAATTCGACAATATACTCCGAGACAGCTCTGCCATTATGCTTGAGCTCCAAAAATTTCTTAAACAACATTGATTTCTGAGCAGTTGGAATGAACTTATCACTAAAGAGAGCCTTAAACTGCTCCCAAGTAATCTGATCCTCAGGAGTAGCTGCCTTTATAGCATTCCACCAATTCATTGCCCATCCTTGTAGCTAACGGGATGCTAGCCTTCTCTTCATCGCATCCTCGATACCCAAATCTTTGAAGATACGCTCGCAACTATCCAACCAATCTTGAACATCCATGGCCGACTCTGTTCCATGGAACGACTTCCCACCAAGACTAGTATAATCCTTGTTCAGCTTGGCGAAATTGACCCTAGGCGCCTGCACTATTGGACCACCACCATTTCCACCATTGGGAGCTGCCCTCTGCACATCCCTAAGCATTTCCCTCATGAGGTCAGTAAACATTGTCCTCGTGTCAGAAGCATTCCCATTATTGGCTTCTCTACCAGCACCACTTGCGTATCAGCTCATCATTCAATCGATAAAGAGAAAACTATTAACCATCTCCATAGTGGTGCTAGTGAAGTGCGACTTCATCCTTAGCTATACTAATAGTATTTATATATATACATAGCTTTTAAAAATCAAAATAATCACAAATACGCGCTCTCATATACGTATACTATCTCTCCCTGGATGACTTCCCTAGGTTAACTACGCAACCTAGAGATCTGATACCAAATGTAACGGCCCGACCCGCACCTGCCTGCATTTCCTCCGAAGGTGCGCTATACACATGCCCGACTAGCACAGAACGGTCACCAAAGAAAGGAAAGAAGAGAATGAACTGACAAGGAACCTGTAGAATGTCTCACAGCGCATGGAACAAAATATAATAATAACGTAATCTTGACATAAAACAGGCGAGACAGTGCATAAGCTGAAAAATAAACCAACATAGCAGCGGAAATCCAAATACAGCTTATTACAACTTCCCGAATTACCGTCTCTAAAACAAAAGAAAGCTAAAGTAGAAGATGCACAACTAATGCCCAAGCAGTGATCTTCAACAACACATGGAGAATACTATATGTATCATACATGAAAGCCTCCTGCTCGTCTCCGGATCAGCTACCCGTGCATACCCAGCTAACCTGTCTCTAGTCTGCTCGTGGGAGCACCCAGAATAATAAGAAGAGACATAAAACTCTGGGTCAGAAAAAAAGTCTGGTATGAGTGATAAGCAGCTAAACAGAACAATAACAGGTATACTAAACCATACCTGAACCTCGACCTGCAACCAAAGAGTTAGCACTACATACCGTACAAAACTCTAAGGTGCCACTGAACAAATGGTGTAAAGATAACGGGGTAGGGGTGTGCATGTCATAATGATGGCAAACAAATCAACCATAACAACCATCCTCACATCTCTCACTCAGTGTGTAAAGCATACGATGTCCACCACTGTCAATCACTAGACCCATCGAAGTAGTGACGGAGTTCGACATGTACAACTACTGCTACTACCAAGCTTACCACATGGAGTCATGACCAAATCTTTACAATTGACCCCACTTCATTGGTCTATAGCTCTTTAGTCGTAGCCCTGAATCCGTTCACGTACTCCATACACATAGTGATTCAAAGTTACAGACATCGACAACCCCTTAGCACACGTCCTGCAGCAAAGCCCAATCATGAAGCCCACTCATTGGTTCCCAACTGGATCCTGAGTCAAAGCTCCTTATTTGGACTTCCTTTGCATCTCGGGTTTTGATCGAATTGGAGTTGGTCTTCAAAAGTGTCGTCGTGTGATAGTAGAAACAATTGGTCATTTGGTTCGGTTCGGTGTATGGGGTCCTTCATGCCACATCGGTTCGGTTCGGGTGTCCTCATCGGTTCGGTTCGGTCCAATACTTCTTAGTATGCTCCTGGGTGCGGTTCGGTTAGGATGTTCATCTTCTAGCTCGGTCCGGTTCGGATGCCCTCTTCCTGGCTGCGGCTCGATGGTTGCCTCCTGGTTCGGTTCGGTGGTTGCTCCCTCCTAAATATCCTGATCCGATCTGATCTCTCTTCGTTCGCCCGATCCGATCCCATCCTTATTCATTCGCCCGATCTGATCCCATCCTTTTGGTCCCTCCGATCCGATCCCCTGCCCAACTCCAACTCTAAGCAAATGGCCTTCCTTCTCGCCAAGAACCTTATGCTAAGTTCCAATCCGAATCGAGTCCACGTGCCCGGTTCTCCTATCCGATCCGAGCCCAAATTATCCGATCTGATCCGAAACCTTGCATATTTCCTACAACTTTCCAGCGACTGTTTTACGCCATACGACGACATTTTAGACCAATCTAACAGTTCTAATCAATCACAAAACATACCATACAGTCATAGCAACATGTATAATCAACCACAAACACCAAAACAACAATCTTAACATGTAAAATGGATCAAACATACCCAAAATCCCATATTTTCCCTTAAGCATGTTTAGGTAAAACTAATGATATTATTAGCAAAACTTAATCAAATTATACCAAATTTCTAACAGAGGTCTAAAACATCATTTAAGAATTTATAAATATTTTTCCAGAATTTATTAATATATAAATTCGCTAATCAACACTAATTACCCTTAATTAACCGTAATTAGTGAGGAACTATGCAAATCACTCACCTTGGCCACAAATAAAATTTTCATAACTGAAACCTCACTGATTTGGGCTAATACTGATGTCTAACAGCAGCTCTAATACTGATTTGGTGCTATTTCTCCTTGATTTGATGTTGCTAAGCTTAATCCTTGATTAGAAATTGATTTGGGTGTTGGAGGCCATTGCTAGGGTTCTAAGAATGAAAGTGGCGGCTGAAAAATGAAAATAAGATCGTTCTCTAACTAATTTCAGCCTCCTCATAACCCTAATCCCGAAATGGGTTATTGGCCCTCTTGCTAATCACCCAAATTAGGCCCGGTTAAGTTGTTTTTCACCATCTGAAACTTGTTTCATCCATATCTCCCAAACGGTAAGTCCGTTTGGCTATTGTTACCACTCTACGGAATTGTAAACCATCATTGAAAGTGGTTTCAGGTCAAAAATCCTTTCCAATCAAAAGTTATGGCCAAAACAGTATCAACTAGGGGCAAAACGGTCATTAAAAATCGACAAAAATCATGAACATGGGAAATGACCCCAATAGTCGTCTCCCAAAGTTACATGACCATACGACTTCGTATGTGAAAGAAATAAATATTCTACGATCCTTCGATACGTAAAATGAGGGTCGTTACATGTTGTTTTATCATGTTCTGGAGAGTATTTATCATGGGAACGGGAAGAAAAGTCATGATGATGCTTTTCTCTCTCACGCTTCCTCTCCGAAGCGTGCTCCCTCTCCACCCTCTCACGTTCCCGGTCCTTCTAGTTCCATCTATTCCGGTTCCTTACGGTCCCTTCTCTTTTGATATTCTTGGTCCTGACTTTCTTGTGAAGTGCTTTGATAGCCAGGACCTCGTGGAAAGACTAACGCCAAACTAGATATGGTACTTCTTTCATTTTGTCATGGAACCTGCAATTCAAGAAAAAGAACCAAGTTAGAACTCGGTATACACAGAATAAATGAGTGTTGTAATGTGCAGTTCTCGTTTCATGTGTGTCCTAGTGGTCCCGCCAAAGGAAATGAGCCTGGAATTAGGAATTTTTATGTTGTTTTCCCATCTTTAACCGGAGTAATTTATTCTTCGGATCTATGAAAGAATGTTGTAAGATCCAAATTCTTGGATATATATAACATTCGGCAATGGCAAGTCGCCCAAACCCTGAAATAGAGACACAATGTCCTATGACTATGCAACGTGAGATGGTGATTATTAGGGGACGAAGTTTTAGGAGGAGATTTTTCCACTGTGACTCTTTTGAGGTAGAATTCCTAGACTCTACCCTGACTATCTTCTCATATGGCTTATCCTTCGATTCTCCCTCGAGATCTCGACTGGACCTGAGTGCAGCCATTCCTTTGGCAAATCCCTTGACATGGGCGAAAGCCTTAGACTTAGCGGTCTTTGCCCCCTCCCCTGACTGGGGACATGCCCTATGACCCCACTGTCACTAGGGCAACCACTACTGGGCATATTCTATCTGGTGCTCGAGCTCTACCGACTCCTAAAATTCGACAGAGATCAAGCAAATGAAAACAATGTAAGAATTCATCAACAGTGCATCTTTTAACACTCTGACTGTTCTCCGGAATGTTCCGCAGAATGACCACGCGGTCGCAATACACTTGGCCTGTGGGCTTAGCCAGGGTGCTACCTTTAAACATTAACAAGCACCAGAAACTCTCCTATGAAGATAAGATTGTAAGACAAGACTTTACTCTTACTGAACTGAATCTATCTTCTGGTGCAACCTTCTTGTTGAGGAACATAGAACCATTTCGGTCTAATGTCTCCTAATTTATTGGATCCCTCCTTGAAGAATTTATTTCCCTGGGCAAACTCAAAGTATTAGAACAAAGGGGATGCGCTCTGTTGTTTGAAGTTATAGAAAAAGATGATATCGTCGAAAGTCATCCCGGGCCTAGGTGCTCCATATATACAATATATAACGAGAAGAGATAGGAATATGCCGTTGGGTGAAGCTGCATGGGCGCTAACTTTATGCAACAGAGAAAATTGATAATGAGCAGGCTGAATGGATGAATATGTACGTTCAACCGTGCACATTTCTGATCTTATAGTCATGAAGAATTCTGGTAGGTTGTGGACAGTCTTGACTCAAGAGAAGCACGTTCATTTACTAAAGAAGTCAAACTAGGAAAGCTTAATGTAACACTATCCTTCGTACGACAATATCTCGACTCAACCAAGTTGGAGCCTGGGTAATCTGGGTCGATACGCTCCGATTCAATCAAGACCCTGCTACGAAGCTCCGACTCGAAGAACATGAGCTCTAGGTCGAAATACCATCGGCTCAACTGTGTTGATCTCGGTAGAGTAAAATCGGGGGGAATATCCTTATTGAGGGGTTCTGGCAGCGAGAAGACTGCTTCCATGATTCCTACAAGCATCAAATCGGCCTCCATGTGGTCCAATCAAAATGGGCATGACTCACCCCTATAAAAACCTCTAAAGGCTACGAAAAATGGGCTTTTGGCATCTCCACTGCATTTTATTATCTATAACAGAATCGTACTCGAGTTTTTTTTTTTTTCATTTCCACCATTGTAACTCTAATTTTTTTATATTATTAAGAGAATTAGAAAGTGGACATAGGACAGTCAATGTCGAGCCACTATAGATTGTGTGTGTGTGCTTGTTTCTTCCTCCTTTTTAATTTATTATTTCTTCATTTATTATCTCTTCATATATCTTTGGGTGTTTATGCCATTCTTTGGTCAAACACCATCATATCCTTGTCCTCCCATTTTATTAACTCCAAGATTGAAAAAAGAAAAACATTTGATATTTCATTTTTTAAAGTCAATGATGTGGTATCTTCGACGCTAAATATCCCAATGAGGCGTTCTTGAACTAAAATACCATTATTAACAAATTTTAGAACAATAGCTATTTCCTCTTTAGTAGAAGTGCTTGTTCTTCATCAACCAAAATACAAAACTTTCAATCTCCAACTTCTTCTCGAATTTTATTTCTTATTTTATAACCTAAAATAGTTAAAGCTTAATTCTGATTTGTGGGTGAAGTATACTTCGTATTTCCTGGAGAATTTTCCAATTCCACTTTAAATATATCTTCATTACATTTTGCTGAGTGCTTTATCATCTAAATAACGTTTCCATGATTTTTAGATTGAAGAGATTCATCATTACTTCTAAAAAAATATGATTACAAAGCAAGCCATCAAGCACATTCAATAAATGTTTTAAGACGTACTTGATTTCCTTTAAACCATACCTTTAGATTGTGCATCAAATACTCTTTTGATATGCAAAGAAGGATTCATTAAATCATCAGTTGCCTTAACAACACACAAATGTGATGAACCGAACCCTCCTACATGTTGCAAAAACGAACAATTAAACCCTCCCACTCTTTTCCCTCTTTGAAATCCTTCAATTTTAAATTATACACATGTTAGTAGATTAGTTTCAAACAAGAAACAATATAAGCAAAAAACCATATTGCAATCACTTGAGTACTCAATCCAAGGATATTTCTTAAACCAACTACTGTGAAATCTATGGAGTTGTTTCCTATCTTTTGTTGATGGATATATGTCAAGAAGTGGTTGAAATGGCCCTAATCTAAGATATTTTCCTCGAACTTCATCTCTATCATTTACTTGTTCTTTCCATATTTGTTGATTCCTTCCCAGATCCCTTGTAAAATGATCTCCACAGTTATCGACTATGATTCTTGGTATTCTGCAAGGACGTTGTTCGATAGAGCTTGGAGAAGTTTAATTATTTGGACCCAAAGAGTTATCTCCTTTTAACTTGTAAAATGAAAACAATGTTTTGCTAGAATTTGAGTTAGATATTTTTGTAAAAAATTAATTAAATTAGATAAAATTTCAAAAAATAAAATTAAGCGCATTTATTTTTGTTTTCAAACAATTAACTAACATGAAGTTATGAACAATAAATTGAAATTAGTTCAACAATGATAATGGTAATAAACAAATAGTTTTTCATATTTAAGTTATCTAATAGCAATTTTGATTCACATCTAGAGAAAGGTAATAGATTCCATTGAACACATTGATTCAATTTGAACATAATAAATATACTGATTACTGAACAAATCATGGGTTTCGATTTAATACAATTTGTCAAATAATTTGAAGTTTGCAACTACTTTATGAACAAAAGTTGAGATATCAATGATTAAAAAGTAATTAAAAGAAATTTTCATTTATAAATTACCCTTATTTCAGTTTAGATGGATTTGAGCAATAATGGAGGAGATGGATATTTGCATTTTGCGTGCTCTACTGCCAGCATCTACGCCTAGAGGAAGAAGGAAATGAAGTATCATACTATTGACGTAATTTGTTGGGCTATTGGGCTAAATAATAGCTTCTATTCTTTTTTTTTACAAAACTACACGTGGGCTATAACTTAGGGCACCAGACCTACCTCTGTCCCTTTTACGTAGTACATTACTATTTGCAAAAAAATAACATAAACATTCCACATAAATATATTAGATAGTAATATGTGAAGAAACTAAGAAAAATAGATCAAAACAAGCACATAAAAATTGTAGCAGTTTAGCATTTGTAACCTACGTCCACTTGAAATATTTTATTGTTTTTCATTAGTATATGATTACAAGAGTGTTAGGTCGATAAGAATCCCTAAGTACAATAGAGACAATCTAAAATATTTGCATAAGTATCCTTTGAAAAAACTATGCTTCTTGCAATCATAGGTTTAGACGCCCAAATATCTGGCTGATATTTCTGCTGTAGAGTCTTACCATATCGATGAAGTTAACTAAAAATTTTCGAAGTTTAACAGTTAATGGGAGTAGATCAGTACTAATCTTTATAAGGGAGACATATATGTACCGATCCCTTTAGATGTGTGTAGTGTCCTTGTAACTTTATGTGTTCGTTAATCTTATCGTTGGCTTCATGCATCCGAAATCATTTTGTATTGTCATCTACAGTTTTTGGAGATATTGATGCATTTACTGAACTGTTGGTTTTGTTAGCATAAGGATAATGTTGATATATATTGTAGGAAACCTAGATCAACAGTTGAATCAAGCTTTATGTAGCTAGTGGAGTAGGGCATATGAGTATGGGTTTGATCGTCAATTGCAAGGCGGATCAATATCGACCTCTACCTAGGAAAGGTATCATCTTGTACTTGGCTAATCCTAGTAAGCCACTCCTCCAAGTTTGTTCGACCATATCGTCTTGTTAAGCTCTTAGTAATTAGTCTATGGACTCAGTGACGATCTCTTTGGGTTGTTTGCCATGATAATCTTTAAGTCTAAATTGTACAGTCAGTCAGAATATAACCGAATCGAAAGGTTGAATAACTATTGCCTCTAAAAGTACATCATATTTCAAACATGATGTGATTTGAATCGAGACAATTTAGGATCGTTGGTAAAGATTCCCCTTAGTGCCTTAAATGGTCATAGTTGTAATGGAGTATAGTTTGATCATAGTTGTTTGCTCTTTTTCCCATCGAGCTAACTAAACGAGTTAGTGGACCATGGACACTTGAACTGGGTCTCACCCTGAAGTTCCCTGATAATAATCCAACTTCCGTGGATTTAATCAATCGAATGTAGATTGCAAACACACACTAATACATCCATGTGGACACTACCGTCATTGGTTCTCATGCATGTTTATATGCCCATAGGTCGTTGCTAGTTTCCATGGAAATGTAATGCAATCTTTCACTCATGTTTTTTCAGACAGTAGGAAATTTCAACAGTCCCTTAAAGGGGGACATCTGTAATGGTCCCTTTATGAAAGAAACCTAACCATGTGCAATAATATTCTGCTGAACACTTAGATTCTTCCTCTCAATTGCATTCGTTTTATCACGAACACTAAATTTTCCATGGCCTCCATTGCCAAAGCTCAAAACCCATTAATCCTAGCCAAATTTTATGCTACCAATCAATCATGTAATGTCCCCATTCCGGGGCCTGAAACTAGGCGTTATCAATGTTGTTGTAATCCATATTATTATTTTTTCAGGACTGAGCATGAACATGTTAATGATATCAATGCCAATAGCACATGGACATAAAAAATACTTAACAAAATTTCTAAAACTCTATTTATATTTCATATTCATTGCATTACATAATATCATAACGTTTCTTAGGTTTTAGAAAAAATAGTAACACATAAATACTTCTAGGGCGACATATGAATATGTCTACAAGATTGATCAAAATACTCATAATAAAAAATCATTGTTATACATTCATACAAACATAATGGAATCCAAAGCAAAGATTTTAACAAAACTAGAGATGTCTTATGCACATCTCAGTCAGCTTTATTATACAAAAGATGTGATGACACCCCATAACCCTTGCACTTAACAAGAGGAATAATGCACTGAAAGGTGTGCCAAGCAGCTATGGATGATCATCAAGGTATGATACACAAACGGAACCTGTCTTAGAACTCATAGCGCAAGGATAAAACATAATAGAACATATACAACATGCATGATTAGTGAAGCAGAAAACACTAAGCTTTCATAATGACCAGAAAGTAATATCCATAAACTTGGATTCAGCAATAGTGTTTATACAATTTTGCCTCACTTCAACACTCAGAGTAGGTTAATAAACAACAAAAAAAATACTAGATAGTACGCTAGCCTCCTGCTCACCTCTGAACAGCAACATCGTCCTCACTAAGCTATCACCTGCCACCTAGTCTTCCCATTCAACAATCAGATGAACAACCCATGGTAATAAGAGGGAAACATAAAACCTTGAGTCAGACAACAGTCTTAGTGAGCGATAAAACAACTAACAAACTTCAACAATAAAGTATATGAGACTGGGTAAGTAAACGAACAAATTTACCTACAACAGCAGAGAAGAACATAACTTTCATCTTCCCCACATTGAACATTGATAGCCTTTACATCAAACATTTGAAACATTCATCCATGGAAACCACGGTGGCAATTAGAAGTAACCAACAATAGCACTCATAACATCCAATAATATTTCTCACGTAAACCATCCTAATTGGATTCAACATCCCCTAAGCACAAGCCCCAAAGGCCTAAACCAATATCAGACAAGAACTCAAGGAACATTTCCTTCGACGTTGGATAATTTACATGAGATGGTACAAACATAAAATCCAGCATGCATGACAGACTCTGGCTATCACCGCCAATCCTGCTTCGAAACCACCGTTGATCGTATGATTGGCCAAACAATTTGCTATCCATCAAGGGCTAATGGAACCCCGATTCTAGAAAAACCCCATACGTCATACAATTTTACATATCTGGGCCATACACAACGCCCAGGGTACTCGACCTACGACTAATCTTTTAGACGTCTCTATTGTACCCCTGCTTTGAGCCCGCTAGAACCTACAACAACGAAAGTATCTTAACATTCAATATCACTCATCGACGACGACCATCAAACCATTATCACCCAACTCAGGACACCTTTGAGTTGTAATTATACTCGTTGCATCAAACCAGCATCGAACACTTATCACCACTTCGATATTCCTTATTGAGTTCACTTCGAAGTTACCACATCACTTAGCCAAATTACATCACTGCAATGTATGACCATACCCGGAAAAAAAAAATTAATCAGAAAATGACCCTGTGAGACCGACCCGGTTATATATGACCGACCCCCACTGGGATGCTCGACCGGCCACCCTTCTTGCTCGACCACATCATAGTCACCATAGTTGCATGATCAACCGACCAAACTCCTGGATGCACAATCGAACTGGATGCCTCCGTCTTGATCGACTGACCGACCAAGGAGTTACCGACCCCATGACTCACGACCGACTGACCACTTCCTGCTCAACCCGACCATCACGCTCGACCCGACCAGGAGGCTGCTCGACTGACCCCATCACCTATACCACACTGTACGGCCTTGTACTATGCTCGACCTAGGGCCTGTATAGCCCCAATTCAAGTGCAATTTCAACCAAAACTTCGCCAATCAACACAATCCACGAAATATACTCATCTAATTCATTCAACACAACTATAAGCATGTTATGAAATCACTAACAACATGAATATGACGATTATCACCAAAATTGTGCAAATTTCACCAAAATCATGATATGTGAACATGTGAACTAATTTATGGATCAAACTTGCATAAACATAGGAAATAACCTAGAAATTACCGGTTTTAAGCTGCTAAATTAGATCCTATGTAAATTCATATGAAAATAAGCTTATCATCTTATCATGATGTAGATCTAAGGAAAACGACTTGAATTTGATGAAAATCATGATCAAACATTCATATACTTGACTGAATCCGTGTGAGAGATGAATATCACTCACCAATTCTCCAAACCAAGCTAAAAGCAATGAATTATGATTCCAGAAAGTGAAGAATTCGATCTAAACTCTTCAGTTCGATGATCTTTCTCTTGGATTTGCATAGATCTAGCCTTAAATGTTGTAGATCTTCGATTCTCTAAGCTTTAATGGTGGAAAGGTGTAGGCAATGGAGGAATGAAGGATGTCTAGCTCTTTCAATTGAGAGAATGTAGAAAGTAAACTATTTTCCATGCCTCTTACCCAATGTTTATAGCCTTCCACCAGCCTGCTAATGTGCCTCCTCAAATCAGCCCATGATGGCTTATCAAACCTAGACAACTGTTAAATCTTAAAACAGTGATTCGTCAAAAACAACTGAGCCAAAACTTTAATGTGCCACTCTACAGAAAAGGAATCATAACTTCCTTTCCAATGGCATAGGTCTCAACACCTGATTCGACCAGAGTCAAAAGTTATGCCCTATACGAGACTTATAGGGGCAAAATGGTCACAAACAAAATTGGTAAAAATTATGGACATGTCTCGCATCCCCATAAGCAACATATTAAAATATGAGTATGATCCAACCCTCAGGGAATGAAACAAAAATATTTTATGATCCTCCGATACGTAAAACGCTAGCTGTTAGAAATGACCTACACCTAAGTACTTACTCTCTAACTATACAATTCGGCACTTGAGAGATAAAGGAAAAAAACATTGAGTTAGACAAATAGTCTGTGTAAATAATAATATACCAACCTAAATAAACAAATATCTTATGATATTATGCCATTGAGTGGAATGAGTTTTCCCTTTACCAATATCCTTAATCAAATCAATCAACTGATGTTTCACCTCTAGTCACAAAAGTTAATAAACATAATAATCATAATTAATCACGAATTATATTGATGAAAGTTTTAACTTCTATCTCATGCGTAACTCTGGCTATTTATCTAAACCTATTCCTGACAGACCATCTCATAGGTTAACCTGACTATCTGTCACTTTGGGAATCTCTGATCATTCGTCTTCTCCTAACTATCCTTCTACCCTTGACTATCTATTTATTCTTACTATCCATCTCACATCGAATGGTTGACTGGGTCCTGCCAGATTTACCAACTTTTCTAACTGGCTATGTAACACCTTGTATTTTATATAAATATTAAATGAAAATATCGATAGTTTATAGCTTTAGAATTTAGCCATGAAACATATACCATTGTGTTTGTGGCAATTTTATTATTCATTTTCATGTATGACTTACCCAGAACGGAGTCCATATGGGAAAGTTATTAACAAATTAATAATTTGTAACACCCTACTTTTTATGACAATAAAATAAAATATGATAATATAATTGCATGTAATAAGTTCATACATTGAAATGAAGAAAAGATTAATAAATTACATGCGATAAGAAGAAATGCAATGCGATTAAAATGTGTATTTAAAAAAATTGAAGAGCTTCTAGAATTTGGCCACGGGATTAGCATCATTGTGTTCCTAGCGATTTTCTGGTCAATTTAGACCTATGGATTGCAGAAAACTGAGTTAAGGTGAAAGAGATACATTTAAATGAAGTATTGTAGCAAAATATGAGAATAAGGTAAAATAAGGAGAAAAATGACTACCATTGTTTCTAAACTTATTAACAAAAGACATCATAGCTCAGTAGGTTAAGGCATAGGATTTGCAACATAGAGGTTGGGGGTTCGAACCCCGACGACGACATTATTTTTATCTTTGTTTTAGAGAGGGCCAACTGAGCATACAAATATATGTACGTATACAAATTCAAAATTTGAAAGGATAAGAATGTACATATAAGAAAATAAAGAATATATATATATATATACAAGAGATAAAATTCATGATAAGGCTGTAGTCAATGAAATATAGCAAGAATCAAATAACTGTGCAGCATTGTTTGAATTTTGAAAACAAAAATTATGCATATATATATATATATATATACGCGTAAAATGGTCGTTATAAGAATTGTATACGCATATGAAGATTACATATGAATATAAAAGTTAAATAAATTCAATCATTCAAAAATCAAATTTCTACGCCAAAACAGCTTGCGGGACCCAATGCTGACTCAGCACTGCGTGTACGATAAGATCCGGCTAGATTCATCTGCGAACCTGGACTATTTTCTTAACTAGGTTCAATGCCGACTCAGCGCTGCGTGTACGATAAGGTCTTGAGCACCTATAAATAAGGCCCTATAGCTAACCCTAAAACTCATAATTCTAAAGCTATGCTGAAGCTCTGCCATTGCTCTCTTCCTCTCCTCAAATCTATTCAGAAAATTTAGATTATTAATAAGAAGATTTTAAAATTCAAGATATGGAAGAGATAATTGACGTTAATAAAAGATTGTTCAGATTCATGAAAAGCAAGATAAAATTCTAGATCCAATTCATTCTAATTCTTACTCTTCCTTTCCCTTCTCTCTTTTAATGAAAATAATAAATCCATGGACATTAGGTTGTGAATCCGACTAAAGGGGAAAAAACCATTGATGTTAAAACTGGATCAGATCCAGAATTGGGGAAAGCATAAAAGGTGAGTGGATTTAAGCTATAGCCTTTAGATAATATTATGATTATCGTTTAGCATTCCCCATTTTTTATAAATTGTGAAATTGCCAGATAATTATAAATCATTGTTATAACAAGTTGAGATGTTATTATGAATAGTTCATACATTGAATCAGTTAAAGCATTGGAATGATTACATGTTGAGTGAACTTGTTAGAATATGGGCAATGATTTCTGTTGTTATAATCATATGATTCACTTGGGGTTATTATTGATTGAACGACATGTTGGATTTAAATAATTACCCGACTGAATGTTTACATGTCAAAATAGAATTAAACGTATGTTGAAAAGGACATACGACAAAATATAGGTAAAAATTGGATGACATGTAAACTAGATTACTGTAAACTAGATTGTAGTAAAAAGGATAATATGCCTAAAATTTTCATGAAATGGGAATAATTGTTAAAGAATGAACATGCCTAGATTCACAGTAATTTGACATGATAATACTCTTAGAAACGAGGTTAGATTGCACTTGCGATAGAAGTCTGCCCGGAACCGCCCAGCATATCCAGCATTCACAAGTGGTAAATCTAATGTGAGGGGTCTAAGTGCAAAATTAAAAACATGTAATGGTGCTAAGACACGAGGTTAAGCCAACTTATGGTAGAAGTCTGCCCGGACCCGCCCGGCAAATCCAGCGTCCACGGTGAAACGACCCAAACTCGCCCTTACGGGAAAGCCCAGATTGAGTTGAGAACACGACAAATCAGAACACAAACAGAAGAACATTTCATTACTTATTACAATAATTACATCACAGTACAAGAATATTCCATAGTATGAATAAATAATATATATTTGAAAAATATCGAAGATTTAAATTACATTTAAATACATAGCAATGGAAAATAATACATAACACAACTGAAAAGAATGCACGATACACAGCTTTCCGAATATAGTTCCAGTTTTAAATCCAGGAACCATGAATATAATATCTACAAAACCAAAACTACTAGCTTCCCGTGTGGAAAATAGGGGCATCCAGAGTTTAGGTTAAAACAAAAAACTCCAGGCCAGTCATGTGACTGGTGTGAGAACTAAAACAGTTATTTAAAACTTTACTTTAAAATAAAGTAAATAAGGGAACCATGCCATATAACACGGAACGGGTTCTCTCCCAAGAATACCAGTGCACCAAAATGTTTATAAACAGCGCAATGTTTTTTGAAAATGAAGCTATTATAAGACTCAGGTCCCAGCACACAATGCAACGCAAGTCGGAGGAAAGAGTTTTCCCTTATAATAGCCAAACATGCTCGGTACGTTTTAAAACAAATCATTTTGATATTACTATAAGTGCATAGTGTATCAAAGAACTTCAAATATAAATGTATCAATCATAGACGGCGTTGTATCCCATGCTACTATGTCGCCATATAGGTTTACAACTAAAACCGAAAAGTCAAGTATTGGGAATTGGATTTCCATCTATGAGTCGAGGCCAAGGATGGCTCCTCTCCGATTCAAGATACTCTTGCAAATGCCTTAGGATCCCCCGTAGTGAACCCTTCGATCGGTTAGGTCGGTCCTCCATTACGTTTGAGGATTAATTCCTGAACACACGTTTCCCAGTCCTATCAGACCAATATCCATCGGCTCCGTAGTAACCGATATATCCGAGGCGCCTCGCTATCCATCATCCACGTAAGTAAAAAATATAAATGTCTGGGCTCCATACCATGACACACCCATAGCTTGAAAGAAACGTCATGTTCTCCCAATGGTCCGATCCCGTTTTTGACTCATACCGAGGTGTGAGGCTCGCGAGTTAATGCTATACACAAAGCTATGCCCTTTAAGGCCATGTTTTGATCATCAACCACAAGACTCTACTTTTCAACAGAAGCCTTGATCATTTGCATCTCAGCATGCCACACAGGCAATTCACGCCATGTGACTGACGTCTATCAATATAAAACCGCTGAGCTCGTACGTCTCAGAGAATGGTGTTATGCAAGAGAATAAATTATCCGCCACCAAACAGATATATATTTAATAGAGATCAATCAACACAAAATAAAATCCAATGTCAGACACACATCCATTTAGAAGTTCGTTCTGGGTATGAACGAAACCAAAGGCACCTTATTCCTCGTCCCATATGTCCAATACATGAGAGAGGTCCTTGCATATCTGGTCAATCTCCAAGTACGTCTGGACGATCACCACTTATTACCTTGTCTTGGATGTACAGCCCAATCAAAACATCAGTAATCATCCAAACGATGTGAAGACCTCCGGTCTTCAACCACATTCTTCATCGTCGACTTATGATTGAATCAATTATTCAGAATGGGTATAAACCCGACCTTTCCGAATAATTCACGTATTTTATAATCAAGTGCTATAAAACACAACATACGCCTCATTCCAGTTCTGAATATTCTTTTATTCAAATAGTCTTATATTATTAAGGTTCCCATTAATTGTGTCAAAGATAAATTCTTTAAATCTATTCTTTAATCTTCCTTTGGATATCAATTCAAACCAAATTAAGGTTTATCAAAATTAGTCGGGATTAGCGTACCTTACCGAATTAATCATTTGTTTAATTTCCCAATCCCAACTTATTCATCCCATGGAGCAAAACTGTTAAAACTCGATATCTAACACCACGGTGTTATCGGTAAAATTAATTTCCATTTCACGTTCAAATCTAATTAAAGAATTAACTATTGCCTGGAAACAAACTGGTGATACTCCATTCTTGATCATTTCCCAAATTTGATAATTTTAATTATCACATTCGCATTTCAATCTAATTAAAGATTCATTAAAACTCCAATTAGTTTTAATCTTCCCAAAAATCAATATTAATGATTATTTAACTTTGGGAAATCAAACATGTCGCATCGACAATCTACACCGTACAATTGATTTCTTCCAATATATAACCTCTGAGCTCGTACGTCTCAGAGAAGGGTGTTAAGCAAGAGAATAAATTCTCCGCCACCAAACAGACATATGTTTAGCAGAGATCAACAAATATAGTTCGAAATACAATGCTGGACATGTAATCCTGTCTTTAACTGGGTTAAAGAACTAATGTCATTTAAAACATAGTTCACGATAAACCCAAATCCTCTTCCATAAAAATGGAATCTTCATGGAAAAAAACAAATCAATATATAATCGATATCAATTTCCGTATCCGACCAATAACATAAATGGAATAGCGACAAAGCCTTTTAAATTCCATATATATTAACAGTTTTCCTCCACAGAAGCTCATTTCGATTATTACCAATCGAATTCCATTCAATTCCAATTTAATATATTAAATTGGAAAACTTTCCTTTGGAAAATCCCATTAAATCTTGATAAAAGATTTATATATTCCAAATCACATTTACTGCAAATCGGGTTAAAGAAAGAATGTCATTAAAACACAGTTCACAATAAACACAATTCACATTCCATTTTATTCCAATTAAATGTTAATAAACTAGAAACACTAATAATCTTAATTAAAAGATTCACTCTTTTCACAGGGGGTTTAAGAATAGTGTTATTTAAGACACCATTCCCAACAAATCCAAAATCCAATTCTTTTATTCAATTCCAATTAAATATTAATTAATCTGAAAACTTCACAAGTCGTAATTAAAAGATTTATTTTTCCTCAACTGGGTTTAAGAACAGTGTTAATGAAGACACCATTCACGACAAACCCAAAATCCAATTCAATATTAAATACAAGGCCCTGAATAGAAATTATATCGGCTTATATTCAATATCAAATTCTGAAACCAACAAATATCGTATTGGAAATAACGATATAAATATATCTTCCAAATTTCTATAACAATATCCGTATAATCACAAAATCCAACATCAAAATATTCCGACGATGATTTCCATTCAAATCCACTCCAACTCGTATATTGGAAATTCTGGTTATATTAAAACCCATTCTCAGTCCAATTTATTTATTTAAAAATAATTGGATTATAACTCTAGTTAATAACTAGTTCATTTAGATAAAAATATATTTTTATCTTTTCAAATATGGAATTTTTCATCCCAATTCTTTCCAAATCATTTGTAATGATTTTAACCAAATTATTAATATTTTTAATTATTTTATTAAGGCCCTTTCAATCGATTTTCATAAACGGTCATCGAACTGCACTTACAACGACCTTTTCCAAATTTGATATGGAAATAATTCCAAATCCAACCATTAGATTTCAAGTCTCTTATATTCGTTGGAAAACTCTTTTTGATACGAACCCAAAGGTACCGGTTTTAGGAGAATCTGACGGTCGGATCTTCCGTAATATCAATTCGAAGTCAATGGTCGAAATTCGCGAACGGCCGTGGCGTGGCGCGTTCTATTCAGGCCATTATACTATATATATGATATATACTTCGTCGATTTCCATTTAAAACGTATTTTATAAATCATTTATGAATTCATTTTAAAACGATTCTAACTTCATTTTCAATTTTAAATCAAATTTAAATGCTCCTTATCATTATATTATTTAAATAATAATATTTTCAAAATATCAGATTTTGAAATAATTTCCTTTTCGGTATTCATTATAAAAATGAATAAAATCGATATAAATACCGTTCGCGTTAAAATGGCGCATATCTAATCAACATGGCTTCATATATTTAAATATTTTCGTGTCCATCCCAATTCGGACATCAAAATCACCTTTTGATCCTTTACAGAATATTATTTTAAAATATTAGTTATTTTAAAATATTCTGAATTGGAGTCAGACACAGTCAATTACCATATAATGTTAGTTATACGGATTTCATACAACACATATATATAACAACAATGATAAACAATCAACCATCATCCAGAGTGCAATACACAACTGCATAAGAATTAATTATGAATAATTAACACTTACAGCAGTATGTCAACCAATCGATTGACATACAACTAAATAATTGGGATCAATGTATGTCGGGTATCAACCCAATACTTGTGTGGGGTTTCAGTCAACACACACACAGAATTTATTTGCGCAGTTGGGCGCTGTGTAAAATATATCGTCCCAATCAATATCAGTCAAATGAGTGTACATAAACAAATCTTTGGATTTGTAAATGAATATTTATACTCATTCATATATACGTTAAAAATTATATTTTTAATGATAAAATATTTATTTCAATACATGAATGTCTTATTTAGTTCATTTATAAAACAAAATTGATTTTTTTTTTTATTATTCTATATTTTTAGAAAATTTTGGCGGCATAACGGCGCGATACTAGAACCGGAATAAGGTCTAGCCTTATCCGTTGCCTAATAATGGCTCGCGCCATACACAAACCAAATTCAATCCATTCCTTCACATCTCAAACCAAATTCAACCAATTAAATCAATCAAAACAAAAAACCAAACATCCACGGTTTCAATCAAAGGTGACGGGTGCTACTAAGCACCGTCTGCGTCCTAGTATATATTTAACTGTATACAAAATTAGAGTGAGAAGTTCTCACCCAAGCTATACCAATCGCCTTGACACTTCTAATGTTGAAAATTCTTGTCACCACACTCGCTTTTATCGTTCCCCGCACTTGAATTCGCCCCTTTGGCCATACGGCCTCCAATCTTCAACAAACATTGTCACAACCCTAAATGTGTCATTCCGGACAACTTTTGCCTAGTGGACTTTCTTCCAAAACTGCACCAATTCACTGGAAATCGCGAAAAACAGCAGCAGATCCGCGATCTTCGGACGCGTTTTCTGGACAGCTCCACAATTCAAAATAAGACTTCCATATATCCAAATCGAAGAGAAAATCATGCTCTTCGACTTTGGTACTGTGGAGTTTTGGCTAGAAATGCACGGTTTGGGAGTTATTGGTGAAATTGTAATAGGGTGTTATTTGCAAAACGGGAAATTTGTGAAAAATGTGATTTTTGAGGAGGAGGGGCGGGCGGCGAGAGTGTGCGGGTGGTGGTGGTGGGGCCGGTAGTGGTGGTAGTGTTTGGGTTATAGGGTTTTTGAATGGAAGAGGGAAAAGAGAGAGGGAGGAGGAGGAGAGGGAGGAGGAAGGGTGGCGCTGGAGGGGAGGCGGCGGCTGAGGAGGTCGGCGATGGCTGGGGTAGGGGCGGCAGCGACAGGGAAGGGGGTGCGGCCATTAAAGAGAAAAATGTAAAAAGGAAGAAGAGGAAAATAATGAAGAGAAAAGGAAGAGAAGTAGCTTATATGCTAGTTTCTCGCCTATCGTCCGAATACAAACGATCTCCATTTGCCATGGATTTCAGACACGACATAGTACACGTGAAGACGAGTCCAACGAAACAAGTTTCGTCGAATTCCGAGTTCGTTTAACCATCCATTAAAATTGTCAAAGATGCTTGGATATTGTTCAAAAACGTGATTTTAGCGAACCTTTTCTCCTTGCACGCCCACACACTAACCCCAAAAATCATGGCCTTTTGGATTTAACCATTATTGGACAATACGAATCCAGAAAAAAAAACGGAATCGAATTCTGAGATCGTCTCAATAATGTTCCTTTGTAAAATGACTGCTTGTTTTTGAGAAGATGGTTTTGCTCCACATGGCCACATACTGTCTCCGTGCGGCGCGCACTTTGGAATCCAACAATGATTTGTCATTGTGAATCCAAAAAAAATTATCTCGTCGAATTCTGAGCTCATACGCAAAATTTCACTTTTTAAGTGATATGTATTGATAACCGAAAACCCATCCAATTGCCACTATTCCGGATCTCGGAATATATCGAAGCTTATACTTTTCGGAGTCGCAAATGGAATTTTGAACTCAATGGAAGTGGCTTCGAGTCCAAATTCATCAGTATGCAAAATGTGACTTTTTGGGCCATACATAATATAATGAAAATATAATTAAATTCCATAGCGACTATTTTTAATTTTAAACTGGACATAACTTTTTATTCCCGTTATGACATCTGGATTTTTCACATTCGTTGGAAAGATATTTTCAAACAGATTCAAATATTTTTGGTTTTACTGAAATCCGTTTTATTTTGAATTCTGTACATTCATTTGAAATTTAAAATCGAATTTTCAAACTACCGCACCATTTCTAGCTCGTTTTATAATTAAAATAAATTTATTCGTTCTAACTTCTATTTAAATAAATTTTTAGTTGTTATTATTTAAAATAAATCATTTTAAATATTCAAAATCCATTAAAATAGCTAAAACAAAATTTTTAAATTGATTCTAATTTTCCGGGTTATTACAATCTCCCCCACTTAAAATCTTTTCGTCCTCGAAAAGGAACCGATCTGAAAGTTGTTTAACTAATCAACTCAACTTTCATTCTTCAACTTTTCAGTTTCTAAGAATTTTCTAACTTTTCAAAAATTTGGATAACACCCTAAATTTTTGAAATTATTTGTCATAACCTCCTTTGTACGGGGAGACCTTTAAAACTGCAACTAGCCTCACAGAGCCCTCATCAATCCAGAAGAAAAAGAAAAAGCAAAGCGGCTAACCAATCGGCTCATAAAATCATCCAAACCCAAGAAAATAGGAAACATGTACCTATTTGTCGGGCATACAATTTTATTCCTCTTCTTAGCGTCCATGCTATGACCTGTTCACACATATACATGTATATTATGCAATTTCAAACAATTTCCAATTCAGTTCAAAATTTGACTCAATTTGGCTAAATTTATCATTCTAATATATTAGTTAGTTGGATTAATAATCAAACAACACAGCCAGCAATCAATTCGTTATTTAGCTTTTCAAATGCATAATTTTAATATGTATATATATATATATATTCAAAAATCATGTTTTTAATGCCAAATAACAACAATAAACCCTATCTAGTTTTGGTTCTCACACCAGCCAATTGGAATCATATAGATATCTCACTTGCGAAGCTCGAAGATAAATACTGGTGATGCTGCAACGATCATCAGAATCATTTCCGGGCAAGCAGAGTGTGAATCGATATCTATCCAGTATATTTGAGACTTTGAACATACGTTCATGACGCGTATATGCGAAATCTTCATATACTGAATTTTCCAAATTCAATATAAAATAATAAACTCAAATACATATTTAGATTAAATTTTCAACACTCAATTTGTTTTTCATTTTTTATTTTTAAAAACAACTCTCTTTACTACTAATCTCATCTCTAATGAGTCATTCTCATTCGATATTACTAATCCAATCTCTGATGAATTCTTTCGTTTGGTTCAAATGTGTCTCGTTCTCGAGCTTTGTAAACCAAAGCCCTGATACCACCGTGAACGACCCAAACTCGCCCTTACGGGAAAGCCCGAATTGAGTTGAGAACACGACAAATCAGAACACAAACAGAAGAGCATTTCATTGCTTATTACAACAATTACATCATAGTACAAGAAAATTCTAGAGTACGAATAAATAATATACATTTGATAAATATCAGAGATTTAAATTTCATTTAAATACATAGCAACAGAAAATAATACATAACACAACTAAAAAGAATACACGGATATAGAGCTTTCTGAATATAGCTCCAGTTGTAAATCCAGGATCCCGTGAATATAATATCTGCAAAACCAAAACTACTAGCTGCCCGTGTGGAAAATAGGTGCATCCAGAGTTTAGGTTAAAACAAAAAACTCCAGGTCAGCCATGTAACTGGTGTGAGAACTAAAACAGTTATTTAAAACTTTACTTTAAAATAAAGTAAAACAGGGGACCATGCCGTATAACATGGAATGGGTTCTCTCCCAAGAATACCAGTGCACCAAACAATTTATAAACAGTGCAATGTTTTCTGAAAATGAAGCTATTATAAGACTCAGGTCCCATCACACAATGCAACGCAAGCCGGAGGATAGAGTTTTCCCTTATAATAGCCAAAAATGCTTGGTACGTTTTAAAACAAATCATTTTGATATTACTATAAGTGCATAGTGTATCAAAGAACTTCAAATATAAATGTATCAATCATAGACGGCGTTGTATCCCATGCTACTATGTCGCCATATAGGTTTACAACTAAAACCGAAAAGTCATGTATTGGGAATTGGATTTCCATCTATGAGTCGAGGCCAAGGATGGCTCCTCTCCGATTCAAGACACTCTAGAAAATGCCTCAGGATCCCCCACAGTGAACCCTTGGATCGGTTGGGCCGGTCCTCCCTTACGTTTGAGGATTAGTTATTCCTGAACACACGTTTCCCGATCCTATCGTACCTATCCATCGACTCCGTAGTAACCGATATATCCGGGGTGCCTCTCTATCCATCATCCACATAGGTAAAAAATATAAATGTCTGGGCTCCATACCATGACACCACCCATAGCTAGAAAGAAACGTCATGTTCTCCTAATGGTCCGATCCCGTTTTTGACTCATACCGAGGTGTAAGACTCGCGAATTAACGCTATACAAAAAGCTATGCCCCTTAAAGCCGTGCTTTGATCATCAACCACAAGACTCTGCTTTTCAACAGAAGCCTTGATCATTTGCATCTCAGCATGCCACACAGGCAATTCACGCCATGCTACTGATGTCTATCGATATATAACCTCTGAGCTCGTATATCTTAGAGAAGGGTGTTAAGCAAGAGAATAAATTCTTCACCACCAAACAGATATATATTTAATGGAGATCAATCAACACAGGATAAAATCCAATGTTAGACACACATCCATTTACAAGTTCATTCTGGGTCTCGAAACTGGAGGCACATTATTCCTCATCCCATATGTCTAATACAGGAGAGAGGTCCTTGCATATCCGGTCGATCTCCATGTACGTCTAGACGATCACCACTTATTAGCTTGTCTTGGGTGTACAACTCAATCAAGACATCAGTAGTCATCCAAACGATGTGAAGACCTCTGGTCTTCAACCACCATCTTCATCGTCGACTTATCGTCGAATCAATTATTCAGAATGGGTATAAACCCGACCTTTCCGAATAATTCATGTATTTTATAATCAAGTGCTATAAAACACAATATACGCCTTATTCCAATTTTGAATATTCCTTTATTCAAATATTCTTATATTACTAGGGAAAGGTTCCCATTAATTTTATCAAAGATAAATTCTTTAAATTTATTCTTTAATCTTCCTTTGGATATTAATTCAAACTAAATTAAGGTTTATCCAAATTAGTCGGGATTAGTGCACCTTAATGAAGTAATCATTTGTATAATTTCCCAATCCCAACCTATTCATCCCATGGAAAAAAATTGATAATACTCTATATCTAACACCAAGGTGTTATCGGTAAAATTAATTACCGTTTCACGTTCAAATCTAATTAAAGATTTAACTATCCCCTAGAGTAAAACTGGTGATACTCCATTCTCGATCATTTCCCAAATTTGATAATTTAAATTATCTCATTTGCATTTCTATCTAATTAAAGATTCATTAAAACTCCACTTAGTTTTAATCTTCCCAAAAATCAATATTAATGATTATTTAACTTTGGGAAATCAAACATGCCGCATCGACAATCTACACCGTACCATTGATTTCTGCTGATATATAACCTCTGAGCTCGTACGTCTCAGAGAAGGGTGTCAAGCAAGACAATAAATTCTCCACCACCAAACAGATATATATTTAGCAGAGATCAATAAATATAGTTCGAAATACAATGATGGACATGTAATCCTGTCTTTAACTGGGTTAAAGAACTAATGTCATTTAAAACACAGTTCACGATAAACCCAAATCCTCTTCCATAAAAATGGAATCTTCACGGAAAAAACAAATCAATATATAATCGATATCAATTTCCGTATCCGACCAATAACATAAATGGAATAACGACAAAGCCTTTTAAATTCCATATATATTAACAGTCTTCCTTCATAGAATCTCACTTCGATTATTACCAATCGATTTCCATTCAATTCCAATTTAATATATTAAATTGGAAAAAATTTCCTTCGGAAAATCCCATAAATCTTAATAAAAGATTTATATATTCCAAATCACGTTTCACTGCAAATCGGGTTAAAGAACGAATATCGTTAAAACACAGTTCATAATAAACCCAATTTATATTCCATTTTATTCCAATTAAATGTTAATTAACTGGAATCACTAATAATCTTAATTAAAAGATTCATTCTTTTCACACAGGGTTTAAGAACAGTGTTATTAAAGACACTGTTCCTAACAAACCCAAAATCCAATTCTTTTATTCAATTCTAATTAAATCTTAATTAACTAGAATACTTCACTAAATCGTAATTAAAAGATTTATTCTTTCCTCAACTGGGTATAAGAACAGTGTTAATGACGACACCATTCACGAGAAACCCAAAATCCAATTCAATATTAAATACAAGGCTCTGAATAGAAATTATATTGGCTTATATTCAATATCAAATTCTAAAACCAACAAATATCGTATTGGAAATAACGATATAAATATATCTTCCAAATTTCCATAACAATACCCGTATAATCACGAAATCCAACATCAAAATATTCCGAAGATGATTTCCATTCAAATCCACTCCAATTCATATATTGGAAAATCTGGTTATATTAAAACCCATTCTCAATCCAATTTAATTGTTTAAAAATAATTGGATCATAACTCTACTTAATAACTAGTTCATTTCGATAAAAATATATTTTAATCTTCTCAGCTATGGAATTTTTCATCCCAATTCTTTCCAAATCATTGATTATGATTTTACGCAAATTATTCATATTTTTAATAATTTTGTTAAGGCCCTTTCAGTCGATTTCCATAAATGGTCATCGAACTGCACTTACAACGACCTTTTCCAAATTTGATTTGGGCATAATTCCAAATCCAACCGTTAGATTTCAAATCTCTTATATTCATTGGAAAGCTCTTTTCGATATGAACCAAAGGTTCTAGTTTTAGGAGAATTCGACGGTCGGATCTCCCGTAATATCAATTCGAAGTCAATGGTCGAAATTCGCGAACGGCCATGGCGCGCCGCGTTCCATTCAGGCCATTATATTATATATATAATATATACTTCGTCGATTTCCATTTAAAACGTATTTTATAAACCGTTTACAAATTCTTTTTAAAACGATTCTGACTTCATTTTCAATTTTAAATCAAAACTGAATACTCCTTATCATTATATTATTTAAATGATAATATTTTCAAAATATCATATTTTGAAATAATTCCATTTCGGTATTCATTGTAAAAATGAATAGAATCGATATAAATACCGTTCGCGTCAAAATGACACATATCTAATCAACACGGCTTCATATATTTAAATATTTTCATGTCCATCCCAAATCGGACATCAAAATCACCTTTTAATCCTTAACAGAATATTAAATTAAAATATTCGTTATTTTAAAATATTCTTTATTATAAAATATTTGTGCCTTCTGAATTGGAATCAGACACAGTTAATTTCCATATAGTGTTAGTTATATGGATTTCATACAACACATGTATATAACAACAATGATAAACAATCAACCATCATCTAGAGTGCACTACACAACTGCATAAGCATTAATTATGAATAACAAACGCTTACAACAGTCTGTCAACCAATCGATTGACATACAACTAAACTATTGGGATTAGTGTATGTCGATTATCATCCCAATACCCGTGTGGGGTTTCAGTCAACACACAGACAGTTTATTTGTGCAGTTGGGCATGTGTAAAATATATCGTCCCAATCAATATCAGTCAAATGAGTGTACATAAAAAAATCGTCTGATTTGTAAATGAATATTTATTCTCACTCATATACACGTTAAAAATTATATTTTTAACGATAAAATATTTATTTCAATACATGAATATCTTATTTAGTTCATTTATACAATAAAAATGATATTTTTATTGTTTTAACATTTTTAGAAAATTTTGGCAGAATAACGGCGCTATACTAGAACCGGAATAAGTGTAACCTTATCCCTCGCCTAATAATGGCTCGCGCCATTCACAAACCAAATTCAATCCATTCCATTCACATCCCACACCAAATTCAACCAATTAAATCAATCAAAACAAACAACCAAACATCCATGGTTTCAATCAAAGGTGTCGGATGCTACTAAGCACCGTCCGCATCCTAGTATGTATTTAGATGTAAACAAAATTAGAGTGAGAAGCTCTCACCCAAGCTATACCGATCGCCTCGACACTTGTAATGTAGAAAATTCTTGTCGCAGCGCTCGCTTTTGTCGTTACCCGCACTTGAATTCGCCTCTTTGGCTCTATAATTTGCATACGGCCTCCAATCTTCACCAAACATTGTCACTAGCCTAAACGCACCATTTCAGACAACTTTTGCCTAGTAGATTTCTTCCAAAACTGCACCAATTCGCCGGAAATCGTGAAAAACAGCCGCAGATCTGCGATCCTCGGACGCATTTTCCGGACAGCTCCTCAATTCAAAATAGAACTTCCATATACCCAAATCGAAGATAAAATCGTGCTCTTCATTTGATGCTGCGGAGTTTTGGCTAGAAATGCATGGTTTGGTAGTTATTGGAGAAATAGTGACAGGGTGTTATTTGCAAAATGGGAAATTTGTTAAAAATGTGATTTTTGAGGAGGGGCCCACGGCCGGAGCTGGGTGGTGGGTGGCGCGGCAGGGCCTGACTGGGCTGTGGGAGGGTGCGGGTGGTGGTGGTGGGGCCGGTAGTGGTGGTGGTGGTGGCGTTTGGGTTATAGGGTTTGTGAATGGAAGAGGGAAATGAGAGAAGGAGGAGGAGGGGTGGCGCTGGAGTGGAGGCGGCTGCTGAAGAGGGCGGTGGTGGCTGGGGCAGGGGGGTGCGACCATTAAAGAGAAAAATGTAAAAAGGAGGAAGAGGAAAATAATGAAGAGAAAAAGAAGAGAAGTAGTTTATATGCTAGTTTCTCGCCTATCCTCCGATTATGAACGATCTCCGTTTGCCGTGGATTTTGGATACGACATAGTACACGTGAAGACGAGTCTAATGAAACAAATTTCGTCGAATTCCGAGTTCGTTTGACCATCCGTTAAAATTGTCAAAGATGCTCAGATATTTTTCAAAAATGCGATTTTAGCGCACCATTTCTCCTTGCACGCCCACACACTAGCTCCAAAAATCATGGCCTTTTGGATTTAACCATTATTGGACAATACGAATCCAAAAAAACGGAATTGAATTCTGAGATCGTCTCAATAATGTTCCTTTGTAAAATGACTACCTGTTTTCGAGCAAATAGTTTTGCTCCGCACGGCTACTTACTGTCTAAGTTCGACGCTCACTTTAGAACCCAACAATGATTTTTCATTATGAATCCAAAAAAATTTATCTCATCGAATTCTAAGCTCATACGCAAAATTTCACACTTTAAGGGCTATGTATTGATAACCGAAAACCCAATCCAATTGCCACTATTCCGGATCTCATAATATATCGAAGCTTATACTTTTCGGAGACACAAACGACATTTTGAACTCAATGGAAGTGGTTTCGAGTCCAAATTCATCCATATGAAAAATGTGACATTTTGGGCCATACATAATATAATGAAAATATAATTAAATTCCATAGCAACTATTTTCAATTTTAAACTGGACATAATTTTTATTCCCATTATGAAATCTGGATTTTTCACATTCTTGGAAAGATATTTTCAAACAGATTCAAATATTTCTGGTTTTACTGAAATCCGATTTATTTTGAATTCTGTACATTCATTTGAAATTTAAAATCGAATTTTCAAACTATCGCGCCATTTCTAGCTCGTTTTATAATTAAAATTAATTTATTCGTTCTAACTTCGATTTAAATAAATATTTATTTATTATTATTTAAAATAAATCATTTTAAATATTCAAAATCCATTAAAATAGCTAAAACGAAAATTTTAAATTAGTTTTGATTTTTCCAGTTGTTACAACAAGTGTAGGCTTAATGTAAGAGGTCTTATGCTTATATATGTATGTATATAATAAGATATGAATAAATGACAATGATGGTAATTAAATGTCTGACTCAAAAAATAAGAAATGAAGGAATGTAATGAACTGAGTTAGTGTGATGAGAAGGAAAAGTGATGTATTTCCATAAATGACCTATTTCTGAGAACGTTGTTGCAAGTAAGCCACAGTAAATAAAGAAAATCAAAGAAATTACTTGCTACCACGGATTTAGATGGGGATACGTTGTGAAAGTAAACCATTGATTCCTTCTATCAAACTGATAAGGTGCATGAAGTGTTTTCCTTAATATAATAAGGAATATATATTACGGTGAAGGAAGAATAATGGTTTGCATCAGTAAATGGTTCAAAAGGGGAATGATAATAACCTAATATAAATAAATAACATTAAGTAAAAAGTTGTATAATAGATAGACTTGTCCTAGGGATAAGTGAATATTATAACTTAGGTTATAATAAATTAGTAAGGGAATGGGATAACTGATGAATTCAGTTAAGGGACACTTAATTGTAAATTAAGTAATCAGTAAAGGGGAAAACTTGAACCATTTAAGAAAAGGGGGAAAAATATATTGTATTTAATTATAATTAAATAATCCGTAAACCTGGAGGTCTGAAACCCGCTGATAAGAATAACATGTTCAGACTTGTCCTATGGACAAGGGGAAATTATAACATAGGTGATAATAAATGGGTAGAGAAACTTATTAAGGAGCCTTAGTTAATAGAACTAAGTTAATAAGTAAACAACGATAAGTTATAGTGATGGTGTAAATTGAATTTATGATTAATTGAAAAAGAATGAGGAAAACTTATGAAGTTATATTTAATCATAAATGGTAAGTGACATGTTAATTAGAAAACATGTCAATTGAGATATACTTAATAGTATATTAAGTAGAACATGTTATGGTAACCTTAAAATAAAACAAGAATACAAAGGGATTGTGGATTACAGAACTCGGACCATAATCTAGAGAATAACATGTTGTGGGCTTATTAATAAACTTGCAACAACCTGGATCTCGACAGACCGTTTTTTTTCTTCAAAAACCCAATCCATCGAAACCCATGTTAGTTTGCTCTGGTATCCTGCAGAAAAAGATAGAGATATAAAACATGTCAGAGTTCGGAAAACATCTCACAGCGGAAGGAACAAAATATAGTATAATCAAAACATAGCTTTACCTTAATAATAATACTGCCTAGCTAGTATCCAAAGCTATAACATCTTTGTCTCAAGCCTAACCTGCAACTGTGTTATGAGGAGAGGGTCAGAACACAAGTTCTGTGTGAATGAATTTAAAGTACACACTTTGGATAATCCTACATATACCGTTCAGTTGCATTTTCTTATTTATTAGATTATTGGTGTCAACAGCGCTCCACGCTTACACACACTCGTTGTACCCATCTATTCCCTAGTAGATTAACCTAATATAATGTATATGTAGCTATCCCCAAATTAAGGTACACCCCATGGTACCCCACTCACACGGCCCTTACCATATCATCGTAGGAATATACGCAGTCCCTCATCCTACGTCTGAGTGACGTACGGATCTCTTTATATAATGACACTACATCTGCACGAAACCACTATGACTATATTACGCAGGCGTAATGTCCGCCATCATCGAATAATGCCCTCTAATCTACGATACACCACCTAGAGCAGACATGTGTGTACCTAGACTTTGCCATGTACGTATCGCCAAACATATTCGATGCCTAGCCCGCACACCTATCATGTGTGCGTGCCCGAGTTCCATGGCATGGCTACACATGGAACTCGGTCGGGAGCTTTCTTTATATTTGTGCAGGCCCGCCTTTAAGAGCCTCTCACACAAATATCCGTAGGGTCTGTTTTTCTATGGTGGCTATGGCCCCACCTCGGCCCCTCCCTTAACTAGTAAAGACTACAAGGGCTAAGAGACAAGTCCCTAAGCAAACAATCTAAACATCCATGTGGCGTCTACCCTCAACCACCGCCTCAATAGTGGAAGATTGATGGCCTCTTGGGTTTAGCTCTAGTCTTTCCGCATCTCGCTGGCTGCCGATGACAGGTTCTCGATGACCTATACTATCTTTGTTGGTCCTGACCCTCCGCCTCTGAAGTGAGGCAGCCGCCGAGCTACCCTTAATGACACCACGTCACAACATTCTGACTGCCCCTACTTTTGCAGTCAAGGCCCACCTACCTGATAGTTACGCACAGACCCAACCTTTGTAAGCACAATCTGAAACTACACCGCTACAGAGGACTACCTGGAGTGCCTTTAATGTCTCAGGAACCCACGTGCTTCCCCTTCCAGTCCGTCGGAGCCACCAAAATAATCAGATTAATGTGTGCTCCCCTCGTTTCTTACGACACCACGATGATCTACCCCATTTGGTTATTCATCCTCTAACATACGGACTATCCTAAGCACCTCAGTTTACTGTGTCATTAGATCCTATGTCTAATCATCAATTACGCGCTTGCTCCACCTCGACAGATTTCCCATTAACTTGGTTGTTTCCATTTTCACTTGCTTATTAACCTCATTCATAACTTAATATATTTAAGTTCATTAATAAGCCTACAACATGATATTCTCTATATTGTAATTCAATATTCAATATTCAATATTCATAATTCATTCTCTTTACACTACTCTTTGTCCCATCTCATGGCTGCCATAACATGTTCTACTTAATTTATAATTAATTACATCTTAATTACATGTTTTCTAAAATTTATGATTAAATACAACGTACTTATCTCCATAAGTTTGCCTTCTTCTTTCTTATTTAATCATAATCTCGTTGTACACGGTCATTACAATTTATCATAATTTAATTATTAACTTAGTTCTCTTAACTAAGGTATACTAATAAGTTTCTCTTTTCCTTCATATAACTTATGTTATCCTCATTTATGGATTTATTCTTATTCTCGCTAATTACTTAATCTTCGATAAAGTGCAACTTTATTACATAAGTTGTTTCATCTTCCTCTATCGTTCTTTATAACTTACCTTATTTCTTAAGTTATAATTCCCTATTGTCCCTAGGACAAGCCTACCTATTATCTTTCCTCTTCTATTCATGTTCATTCATAATAGGTTGTTATGATTCCCCATTTTGGCATTAATTAAGATTTACTTTATCCTTCCCATTTCTTTAACAAGTTTACTTAACCCCTACTCAGTTGAATTGGTTTGTAATACTGCTACAGATTTAATTAGGTTAAGTATTCCAATTTAGCGAATTATCCATGCTACCCACGTTACCAACTTAACCTTTTATTATTCCCATGTCTTACCGCCTGTCTCATCTTGGTTAAGTGTTCATTAATTCATTATACCCGTAATTGTGCAACATCTCCCATATTAGATTTCCGTTTGCGGTTGCTGGATATGTCGGGCGGTTCCGGGCAGACTTTTACCGCAATCCAAATCTAACCTCATGTCTTAACACTATTACGTGTCTAATTTCTGCCTTCGACCTCTCACATTAGATTACCATTTGCGGTTGCTGGATATGGCAGGCGATTCCGGGCAAACTTATACCGCAATCCGAATCTAACCTCGTGTCTTAGGCACATAAGTTCTTATTATAACTTATACCCATAATTCAAATCTTGGATTATAATATATGTCAATTACCCATACACCCCAATTCACGTTTATGCTTATAATCCTATCAACAGATTATGCCTATAATCCCAATTCAACTTAAAACCCCAATTTTCATATTCATAACTCCAATTTGATTTGTATTCATAAATCCCACCATAGTTGTATTCATAGTTCCAAGCATAGTTATGCCATAACCCCATTATAAGTTATGCCCCAAACCTCCCAATCTCATGTTACACCCAAATCAACCTTTTCCCTTTTATTCCCGATATCATTTCAATCACATAAATCTGCAACATACGTAGGCTCGAAGATAGCCTAGCTATAAAAATAAAAATAAAAAGGGAAGAAAGAAAGGAGGAAAACAAGCATAGGAATAAACAACTGTTCATAATAACAAGTTAAATATATGATGATAAAATTCAGCATGGGTGAATTCTAGATCTGATCTACAAACTATGGTGAACTGATATGACTATAGTCCAAATCTTAGATTCAATTACTTATTAGGTATTTTAATCTATAAGTACCACAAACTCACTTTATCATATTAGCTCTTCAATATGTTTATTTTGTGTGTGAATGGGGAATGGCAAACTATAGATCTACTATTATACAAAAAATGTATTTTAAATCCACTCACTTGTATGCTTTCCCACTTCTAGATCTGATCCATGGTCTTCTCCCTTTTTAAGCAGCATAGATCTAGGCATCTGAATTCTTTTCTTTTCTTTTGGAATAAAGGAATCCTAGATCTATCTTTTTATTTTAAGAAGAGATTTGGAGAGGAAGAGAAGATATTAGATCTAAGAATTGGTTGGAGAAGAAGAAGAATCTGAATTATTTTAGGTTGGAGCAGCATTATGGCGTCACCATTAAAATTATGAAGATTAGGGTTAGCTCTAGATGTCTATTTATATGTGTAGTAAATGAATTTGGCCCATTAGATCTATTTAAAACTTCATCTAAGCTAACCACGTCATCCGACCAATAGAAAATAGCCATGTTGCGAAAAAACAATCATTAACCAATAAAAACGCGCCATGTGTGCAACATGATGCGCAGCAGAGGGTGTCGACACATCATATATATATATATATTATTTATATATATATATTTATTTATTTTAAATTTGATTTATCAATAATCTAATTTCAAATATACTCTTTTGTTCGCTCGCAACCCTTATTCTGAATTATGTTCATATGTATTCAACTCTTGCGCGTATGCTAATCTTTTATATACGAACAATTTCAAATTTTAAACCAATTAATATATATTTTTCCTCTTTTGAAACATTCTCTCAATTAAACCCCATTTTAACCCTTTTCATACTAAGCCACTTTTTAACTGCTTTCACACAAAACCACTTTTTAACCATTCCCCTTAAAAAAACATATGGCGCGGGTGGGAATCAAACTCTCAACCTCTTGTATGCAAGTCACATGTTCTAACCAACTGAGCTACTAAGTCTTTTGTTAACAAGACTTATGACAATGCTAGATATTATCCTTTTTATTTCATTTTAAATGTTCGCATGCAATTTTAATTGCATTACATTGCATTTCTTCTCATTTCATATATTGCATGTAATTTCTTTTGTTAATCTTTTCCCTTTATTTCACTGCACAAACTTATTACATGCAATTTTATTGTCATTATTTATTTTTTCTCTTAAATATATCTATGTATAAAATATATATACATATTTCCACATTTTTAATTGGATTAAAATGCGGGGTGTTACATTCTCGCACCCTTAAGAAATTTCGTCCCCGAAATTTGATAGGGATTAAATAGCTAATCCCTCGTATAATATACATTCATCATGTATGCATCCAATTTTTGCAAGCATTGTGCACATGTGCAAAGTGAAATACATCATAGTAATGCATGTATGCCTAATTTGGTACCACCTATATGTATGCAAAATTTTCAAAAACTCTTTCAAAACATGACGCTCACATCCTAAATATACTTGCAGTTCTATATGGATGCAATATTTTTGAAAAATCAAAACATTTTTCACCCAAATTTTCCCACACTCTTACAGAATAAGAGCATAGTTCATCTAATTGTTGCATCCAAAACTCTACCAACCATCATTAAATTCGAAATTCAGAAAAATCTAATTTCTAAATTTAATTTCTTATGTTACGTCAAAAAGATACAAAACGGAAAAATTCACAGCTTCCATTTTTCTTTTATGTACCTTTTTAATTATACTTGGATTTTATGTAACTATTCTATAAAGATCCCCTACTTTCCTATCCAAGCACAACCCACATAAGAAAACTTCCTTTTCTTTTTCAACTTATCTTGAAAAAAAAATCGTTCTTATTCGTTTTTTCTTCAGATTTTCATTTTTTTTCCCGTTACATTTGTTGCTTTTCTGAGTTTATTGTTTTCTTTTTAGTTAGGCTATTTTTCTTTCTTAGCTTATTTTACTTAATCCCAAGATTTAAGTTTATTTTCAAATAAGCCTTTCCATCATCCTACACAACTACTACTAAGGGCTAAGAATCATAAGACTATTTCACTACAGAAAAGTCCAACCATAAACCCACAACGCTCACTTGCCCTTCTTATCTAGTAGTTACTACTAGTCCTTGCTGTGTATTACTAGCCTTTACTTTTTCTCTCAAGCAACAATCCTAGGCTTTACAATGCTTATGCATTCTACGGGAAGTTTTATTAGTTCAACATTAGCTTATCTCTGACCGTAAATTGGTAAGAGAATAACTCCCTAAGTATCAACCTCGAAGACCAAAATCAACATCAGATTGATACTCAGAGAATCACTCAACTCAACCAATATCTAGTTGGTTCCAATTATTTAATTTCCTATCTCAATTCTTTATAGGCATTATTCCTTACCTACTCCATTCTTTTTAAAACATGGTTTGGACTCATTTTTTTTCATAACATTTTTCTTCCAAAAATTAAAAGTACTAGAACTTTATTTTCTTTTCTAAAACTTACTTTTGCCAAACCGTAAAACGTGTTGCAACATAAAAATGCAAAACATTGTTTTTTCAAATCACAAAAATGGAGTAGACAAGGACAACTATTGGGTTTACATTGTTTCTACTTACAATGTTAATTTGGCTGCCATCTACAAGGTGCAAACATCTACTACATTTTTACTCTCTACAACTTATTTTGTCCACCCAACAAAATTTCTTTTCAAAACAGAATAGAAATTTCAAAACTTCTTTTACAAAATGCAAAACTTTTTATGCTTTACTTCTTAATCCTTTCATATATTATAATATGAAAACTAGTGAGTTGTACATTTTTTCATGAGAGAATTCTTTTTAAAACAAGTAATCATTGTTTCACAAAATATACCCCACTTTACTTTAAAACCCAACATGCACTAAATATGATCTTTGCATATTTTTCCTTAAAAATACTTTTAAGATTAAAACTTGAAAACATCAAAACTCTTTAGCTAAAACTTTTATAATTTCAAGTTCTTAAAAGTTAATTATTGGGTTAGACTCAAAGTGGGTCTCCAACTCAACTAGGCTTTCCTAGACACTTTCCGAAAGTCAATTCTCTCAACTATATATATTCCTAATCCATTTTGCACTTTTTAACCTTTTTCTAATATGTAAGGTTCCACTTCCAAACCCACTAATCTGAAATACAAACATTTCAGTTTCTATCATATGAGATACACCTTTCTCCAGTACCAATTACTTTGTACACTTTCCACCTAAACCACCTATGGGTCTCAAAATTTCTATGTTCATTTCTTTAGTGTTCAAAACAGATATCCCATATCTTTCCTCATTTTTCTCTTTCTATCTAGTGGGCTCCCTTATGGATCTAGGTTTATATATATATATATATATCATATATTTATATTTTTAAAAATACAAATACGCTTACTCATTATCTATATAGGAATCCCAAACCGAAGCTCTGATACCAGATGTAACAACCCGGATCTCGACAGACCGATTTTTTTTCCAAAAACCCAATCCATCGAAACCCATGTTGGTTTGCTCTGGTATCCTACTGAAAAAGACAGAGACATAAAACATGTCAGAGTTCGGAAAACATCTCAAAGCGGAAGGAACAAAATATAATATAATCAAACATAGCTTTACCTTAATAATAATACTTCCTAGCCAGTATCCAAAGCTACAACAACTCTGTCTCAAGCCTAACCTACAACTGTGTTATGAGGAGGGGGTCAGAACATAAGTTCTGTATGAACGAATTTAAAGTACACACTTTGGATAATCATACATATACCGTTTAGTTACATTTTCTTATTAATTAGATTATTGGTGTCAACAACGCTCCACGCTTACACACACTCGTTGTACTTATCTACTCCCTAGTAGATAAACCTACTATTATGTATATGTAGCTATCCCCAAATTAAGGTACACCCCATGGTACCCCACTCACATGGTCCTCACTGTATCATTGTAGGAATATACGCAATCCCTCATCCTACGTCCGAGTGACGTATAGATCTCTATATATAACGATGTTACGTCTGCATGGAACCACTATAACTATATTATGTAGGCATAATGACCGCCATCATCGAATAATGCCCTCTAGTCTACGATACACCACCCAAAGCAGACATGTATGTACCTAGACTTTCCCACATACATATTGCCAAACGTATTCAATGCTTAGCCAGCACACCTATCATGTGTGTGTGCCCGAGTTCCATGGCTGGGCTACACACGGAACTCGGTCGGGAGCTTTCCTTATATTTGTGCAGGCCCGCCTTTAAGAGCCTCTCACACAAATATCCGTAGGGTCTGTTTTTCTATGGTGGCTATGGCCCTACCTCGGGTCCTCCATTAACTAGTAAAGACTACAAGAGCTAAGCGACAAGCCCCTAAGTAAATAATCTAAAGATCCATGTGGCGTTTACGCTCAACCACCGCCTCGATAGTGAAAGGTTGATGGCCTCTTAGGTTTAGCTCTAGTCTTTCCGCATCTCGCTAGCTGGTGATGACAGGTTCTCGACGACCTTTACTATTTTTGTTGGTCCTGACCCTTGACCTCCGAAGTGAGGCAACCATTGAGCTACCCTTTATGTCACCACGTCACAGCATTCTGACTGCCCCCTACCTGTGCAGTCAAGGTCCACCCACCTGATAATTACGCATAGACCCAACCTCTGTGAGCACGGTCCGAAACTACACCACCACAGAGTACTACCAGTAGCACCTTTAATGTCTCAGGAACCCGCATGTTTCCCCTTCCAGTCCGTCGGAGCCGCGAGAATAATAAGATTAATTTGTGCTCTCCTCGTGTCTTACGACACCACGATGATCTACCCCGTTTAGTTATTCATCCTCTAACATACGGACTATCCCAAGCATCTCAGTTTACTGTGTCATTAGATCCTATGTCTAATCATCAATTACGCGCTTGCTCCACCTCGACAGATTTCCCATTAACTTGGTTGTTTCCATTTTCTCTTGGCTTCTTCTTCAAGTTACCAAGTTTCTCTTGCTTATTAACCTCATTCATAACTTGATTCATTTAAGTTCATTAATAAGCCTACAACATGTTATTCTCTATATTGTAATTCAATATTCGTAATTCATTCTCTTTACACTACTCTTTTTCCCATCTCATGGTTGCCATAACATGTTCTACTTAATTTATAATTAAGTACATCTTAATTTACATGTTTTCTAACATTTATGATTAAATACAACTTACCTATCTCCATAAGTTTGCCTTCTTCTTTCTCATTTAATCATAATCTCGTCGTACACGGTCATTACAATTTATCATAATTTACTTATTAACTTAGTTCTCTTGACTAAGGTTTACTAATAAGTTTCTCTTTTCCTTCATATAACTTATGTGATCCTCATTTACGGATTTATTCTTATTCTTGCTAATTACTTAATCTTCGATTAAGTACAACTTTATTACATAAGTTATTTCATCTTCCTCTATCGTTCATTATAACTTATCTTATTTCTTAAGTTATAATTCCCACTTGTCCCTAGGATAAGCCTACCTATTATCTTTCCTCTTCTTATTCAAGTTCATTCATAATAGGCTGTTATCATTCCCCATTTTAGCGTTAATTAAAATTTACTTTATCCTTTCCATTTCTTTAACAATTTTACTTAACCCCTACTCAATTGAATTGGTTCGTAATACCGCTACAGATTTAATTACGTTAAGTATTCTAATTTAATGAATTATCCATGCTACCCACGTTACCCACTTAACCCTTTATTATTCCTATGTCTTACCACATGTCTCATCTTGGTTAAGTGTTCATTAATACATTATACCCGTAATTGTGCAAGACCTCCCACATTATATTTCCGTTTGCGGTTGCTAGATATGCCGGGCGGTTCCGGGTAGATTTCTACCGCAGTCCAAATCTAACCTCGCGTCTTAGCACTATAACACATCTAATTTCTGCCTTCAACCTCTCACATTAGATTACCATTTGCGATTGCTGGATATGCCGGGCGGTTCCGGGCAGACTTATACCGCAATTTGAATCTAACCTCGTGTCTTAGGCACATAAGTTCTTATTGTAACTTGTACCCATAATTCAAATCTTGGATTATAATATATGTCAATTACCCATACACCCCAATTCCCGATTATGCCTATAATCCCAATTCAACTTAAAATCCTAATTTTCATATTCATAATTCCAATTTGATTTTTATTCATAAATTCCACCATAGTTGTATTCATGATTCAAAGCATAGTTATGCCATAACCCCGTTATAAGTTATGCCACAAACCTCCCAATCCCATGTTATACCCAAATCAACCTTTCCCCTTTCATTCCCAATATCTTTTCAATCGCATAAATCCGCAATAGGCGTAGGCTCGAACATAGCCTAGCTATAAAAATAAAAATAAAAATAAAAAGGGAAGAAAGAAAGGAGGAAAACAAGCATAGGCATATACAACTATTCATAATAACAAGTTAAATATACGATGATAAAATTAGGCATAGCTGAATTCTAGATCTGATCTACAAACTATGGTGAACTGATATGATTCTAGTCCAAATCTTAGATCCAATTACTTATTAGGTATTTTAATCTATAAGTACAACAAACTCACTTTATCGGATTAGCTCTTCAATATGTTTATTATGTGTGTAAATGGGAAATGACGAACGATAGATCTAATATTATACAAAAAATGTATTTTAAATCCACTCACTTGTATGCTTTCCCACATCTAGATCTGATCCATGGTTTTCTCCCTTTTTGCGCAGCGTAGATCTAGGCATCTGAATTCTTTAGTTCTATTTTGGAGTATAGGAATCCTAGATCTATCTTTTTATTTTAAGAAGAGATTTGGAGAGGAAGAGAAGAGATTAGATCTAAGAATTTCTTGGGAAAGAAGAAGAATCTGAATTATATTAGGTTGAAGCAGCATCATGGCGTCGCAATTAAAGTTATGAAGATTAGGGTTAGCTCTAGAGGTTTATTTATATGTGTAGTAAATGAATTTGGCTCTTTAGATTTATTTAAAACTTTATCCAAGCTAACCACGTCATCTGAACAATAGAAAATAGCCATGTTGCGAAAAAAACAATCATTACCTAATAAAAACGTGCCATGTGTGCAACATGATGCGCAGCAGCAAGGGGTGTCGACACGTCATATATATTATTTATTTATTTGAAATTTGATTTATCAATAATCAAATTTCAAATATCCTCTTTTGTTTGCGCGCAAACTTATTCTGAATTATGTTCATATGTATTCAACTCTTGCGCTTATGCTAATCTTTTATATGCGAGCAATTTCAAATTTCGAACCAATTAATATATATTTTTCCTCTTTAAAACATTCTCTCAATTAAACCCCCCATTTAACTCTTTTTGTATTAAGCCACTTTTTAACGGCTTTCACACTAAGCAACTTTTTAGCCATTCCCTTAAAAAAACATATAATGCGGGTGGGAATTGAACTCTCTACCTCTTGTATACAAGCCACATGTTCTAACAAACTGAGCTACTAAGTCTTTTGTCAACAAGACTTATGACAATGCTAGATATTATCCTTTTTATTTCTTTTTAAATGTTCGCATGAAATTTTAAATGCATTACATTACATTTCTTCTCTTTTCATATATTGCATGTAACTTCTTTTATTAATCTTTTTCCTTCATTTCACTACATTAACTTATTACATGCAATTTTATTGTCATTATTTAATTTTTCTCTTAAATATATCTATGTATATAATATATATACATATTTCCACATTTTTAATTGCATTAAAAATGCGGGGTGTTACAAAACTTAAATGGGTTGAGTTATATAACTGAAATTAATAAGCAAGAGGAACTTGGTAACTTGATTAAGAATTCAATATGAATGAGAATAACCAAGTTAAATAGAAACCCAATGAGGTGAGGCAAGCGCGTAAAAGAATGTTTAGTTATAGGGTCTAACAACATATTAAAGTGAGGCGCTTGGACTAGTCCGCACGTTTGAGGGTGAATAATCCAACGGGGTAGATCATCGTGGTGTTATAAGGCACGAGGGGGAGCGCACATTCATCTGATTGTTCTGACGGCTCCGAAGGACTGGAAGGAGAAGCACGCGGCTTCCTGATGTATGTAAGGTGCTCCAAGTAGTCCTCTGTGCGGTGGCAGATGTTTTAGGCTGTGCTCGCAGAGGTCGGGTCTGCGCGTAACTACTAGGTGGGTGGGCCTTGACTGCAGAAGTAGTTATGTAGTCAGAATGCTGTGACGCGGTGACACCAGGGTGATTCGGCGATTGCCTCAATAAGGAGGCAAAGGGTCACGACCAACAAGGATAGTAGATCGTCGGATACACGTCATCGGCAGCCAGTGGGATGCAAAAAGACTAGAGCTAAATCCAAGATACCATTCACCTTTCACTATGGAAGTAAGGGGTTGTGGGGGCACGCCAAATGGAAGTTTAGATTGTTTGTTATTAGGGGCATGCCGCTTAGCTCTTGTAGTCTTTACTAGTTGAGGGAGGGGCCTAGGTGGGGCCATAGCCACCATGAAAACAGACGCTAGGAATATCTGTAGAGGCTCTTAAAACACGGGCCTGTACAGATATGGAAAAGCTCCCAAACGAGTTCCGTGTATCTTGTATCACACTACCATGGAACTCGGTGCACATTAGAGGACGTGCGATTGAGGCATTGAGCTACGATTGAAGATACGTACGGTGGACAGTCTAGATACATGCATGTCGACTCTGGGTGATGTATCGTAGTCTTGAGGGCATTAATCTGGTATGAATTCTGATTCGAACAAAGGTGGTCGTCCGTACGTTTGCATAACATAGTAATGGAAGATATATGCGGAACGTAATATTATTATCCGTGCATCACTATGGCATAGGATGAGGGACTGCATATATTTCGATGGTGTTACGGTGGAGACCACGTGAGTGGGGTACCATGGGGGTGTACCTTAATATTGGGGGTAGCTACATATGTACTATATTAGGTTAATCCACTTGGAAGTAAATGGGTACGACGTGTGTGTAAGCCCTGAGTGTGGTTAGCTCAAGTAACCAAATAAATAAGAAAATATGATTGAACAGTATATGTAGTGTTATCCAAAGTGTATAATTTAAATCCAGTCATCAGAACTTGTGTTCTGAGCCCCTCCTCATAACATACTCGCAGGTTAGATTTTTGGCAGAGACATGAGACATGATAGCTTTGGATACTGGTTAGGCAGTATTATTAATACGGAAAGGCTATACTTTGAGTATATTATATTTTATCCATTCCGCTGTGAGATATTTTCTGAGCTCTGACATATTTTACGTCTCTGTCTTTTCTGCAGGATACTAGAGCAAACCAATCCGAGTTTCGATAGATTGGAATTTTGAAAAAAAAATCGGTCTGTCGGAATTTGGGTTGTTACATAATTAAAAGGTTGTATGGGTATATACGCGCACAAATTATGAAATTTGAAATTAAATATAAGTTATAATTGGACAATAATAATTCAGATGGGTTATATTAAGAAGTAAACTAAACGTTAAAAATTGATGTTAACCAGAAATTAACTTGGCAGAAAATATGTTAAAGACCCTGGAGATGGGTCGACCCATGTGTCGATCCACCTCTATGTTGGGTCGACACAGTGGTCAACCTACATGGGCCAGATCTGTTTTCCTGGATGATGTGTTTTTATGATTTATATGGTTTAAAAATTATTTTAGTAAATCCGATGGACAAGAGTTTCCTGTACACTTATAAATAGACTAACAGGGCCTAACTTTTAACACTTATTTTCTGAGACACTGCCAAACCTCTTTCATTTTATTTCCACTCCAAAGTTTTCAGAAATAAGAAAATTAGTTTTAGGGGTTCTATTTAAGATTTGTAGATAATGAATGTCAATCTATAACATAGGTATTTAGATTTCTGTGACAACCCGAATTTCGATATACCGAATTTTTATCCAAAAATTCCAACCTATCGAAACTCGGATTGAGTTGCTCTGGTATCCTGCAGAAAAGACAGAGACATAAAATATGTCAGAGCTCAGAAACTATCTCACAGCGGAATGGATAAAATATAATATAATCAAAATATAGCCTTATCGTATTAATAATACTACCTAACCAATATCCAAGGCTGTCATATCCCTACCACAAATCTAACCTGCGAGTATGTTATGAGGAGGGAGTCAAAACACAAGTTCTGGGGACTGGATTTAAACTATACACTTTGGATAATCCTAATATACCGTTCAATCATATTATCTTATTTATTAGGTTACTTGGGTTAATAGCACTCAAGTCTTACACAGATGTCGTACCCATTTACTTCCCAGTGAACTAGCCTAATACAATATATGTGTAGCTACCCCCAATATCGAGGTATACCCCATGGAACCCCACTCGCACGGTCTCTACCATAACACTATCGAAGCATACGCAGTCCCTTATCCTATGCCGTAGTGATGTACGGATAACAATATTACATTCCGCATATATCTATCATTACTATGTTGTGCAAACATACAGACTACCACCTTTGTTCGAATCAGACTCCATAACAGAGTAATGCCTTCAAGTCTATGATACACCACCAAGAGACGATATGCATGTATCTAGATTGTCCACCATACATATCTTCATTTGTAGCTAGATGCCTCAATCGCACGTCCCCTGATGTGCACCGAGTTTCGTGGAAGGGCGATACAAGAAACACGGAACTCAGTCAGGAGCTTTTCCATATCTGTACGGGCCCATCTCCAAAGAGTCTCTATATACGGACATACCTAGGGTCTGTTTTCGTGGTGGCTATGGCCCCACCTCGGCGCCTCCCTCAACTAGTAAAGACTACAAGAGCTAAGCGGCCGCCCCTATGAAAACAATCTAAACATCCATGTGGCGTTCCCCTCAACCCCATACCCCGATAGTGAAGGGTGAAATGATATCTTGGGTTTAGCTCGAGTCTTTCCACATCCCACTGGTTGCCGATGACGGGTATCCGATAGTCTACTATCCTTGTTGATCGTGACCCTCCCTACCTCCTCGTGAGGAAACCGTCGAATCACCCTGGTGTCACCTCGTCACATCATTCTGACTGCATAGCTACATCTGCAGTCAAAACCCACCCACCTAGTAGTTACGCGCAGATCCAACCTCTGCGAGCATAGCCCAAGACATCTACCACCATACAGAGGACTACTATGAGCACCTTACGTCCCTTAGGAAGCCGCGGGCTTCCCCTTCCAGTCCTTCGGAGCCAATAGAACAATCAGATGAATGTGCGCTCCCCTCGTGCCTTATAACACCACGATGATCTACCCCGTTGGGTTATTCACCCTCAAATGTGCGGACTTGTCCCAGGCGCCTCACTTTAATATGTTGTTAGACCCTATGTCTAAACATTCTTTTATGCGCTTGACTTACCTCACCAAGTTTCCATTTAACTTGGTTATTCTTATTCACATTGAATTCTTATTCAAAATACCAAGTTTCTCTTGGTTATTAATTTAAGTCATACAACTTAATCCATTTAATTTTATTAATAAGCCCCAACATGTTATTCTCTAGATTGTGGCCCAAGGTCTGTAATCTACAATCTTTTTTATATTCTTGTTTGATTTCATCATTACAATAACATGTTTTACTTAATATGTAGTTAAGTATGTCCAATTCACATGTTTTCTAATTAACATGTCACTTACCATTTATAATTAAATATAACTTATTTTATTTCATAAGTATTAGATCCAAAAGTGGCTCTAACACCCAAATTATCTGAATAGGCAGAGATTTATATTCAGAAATGCAAGAAAACTCAGAAAACACACAAGATTTATAGTAGCTCGGCGTTAACAAGCCTACGTCCACTTTATATCTATGATTATACGTTAGATTCGAGTACAATCAATATTTTTTCTCTCAATCTCGCTTGTACAATGATGATTCACTTAATAATTTCTGGCTAAGATTGATAAGAAATTGTAAGATAGCAATAATGGTGGAAACAGTACTTAGAATTGCCAAAAGATCCTGAAAATGTCAAGCACAGGGCTATTTATAGCTGATATCTGCAGGTGAGTCGTGGTCACATGTGGCACAAATCCCGAGGATCTCAGACTGGTTCGTGGCTTGATGGAGAAATAGTCAATATGGCCGTTATGGACAGGCATCGTTCGATCCTGCATTCGCGAATCGTGGTAGACTTAGTCCTACCCTTCATGTTTTGGCTTCTGGGATCGGATCGTGGAAAGGTGACGTGGAGGGATCAGATCGCGATAAGGAGTCATGATCGTTGATGAGCGCCACGAGTCGGGGAGGACAATGTGACCACGATCAGGTGCTTAAGGGTTTTGACATGCGAGGCTTCATATTTCCTTTGTGTGTGAACCTTGGTGGCTTGGTCCAAAAGCTAGCCAATACTTTGCCCCCTCGAAGTATGTTTTATCGAGGGTGGACCATGCTTCGAAATTACTGTGCTATCTTTTCACGAAGCGATGTGAATCAATGGTCGTGTTTATTTACAGCGTCGCACTGCTTCGAATGGTTATATCCTTTTAGGAGTATGAATACCAGTCTGAATTTCCAATAATCTCTCTGTTCATTAGTTGATTTTCATCTTATGGACTTCAGTGTACATCACAAATAATTTGCAAGGCAAGTCTTTAAATTTTTATAAATATTTTCATTTCTCTTATTTTGCCATCGTTCTCGAGTTTGGGTCTTTGGAATTCCACACGGTTCGTGACCGTGGCACGTGTCACGGACCAATCAGGTGAGAGGATCGCCATCTAAGCTTCGATGGGCCTTCACGTACACTCGTGGCCCGTGGATCTTCGTGGACCGAGTCGTGACAAGAAGGGGGAGACCAAGAGTCACTTCGATGGATATATAAGCTGGGCTCTCTCATCCGCTCCCCTCCTTTTCCTTTTTACACCGCATCCGCTTCTTTCCTTTACAAACCCTAAATCATGGTTTCCCTTATACTTTTGAGATTATCCAACCACTTCAAATTGGTAGTAATTCAAATCCGATTTATCTTATCCTTTTTTAGCATGACTTAAATCCAGTTTTTGGTGGATTTTCCGCCACCGTGAGTTATGAGCGCGCCACTAGCGTTGTCGCTGGAGTCGGACATTGGTGGTGAGAATCGCCGCCCTCAGGCGCCAGGTCGAGATGTGGTTGGGTTTGATTCATAAGGAGGGTGCGGTCTTTAGGTGGAAGAAAAGGGTGTATGAGGAGGAAGACGAGTTTGAGCAGGATGATTCGTGGATAAGATGATGACTTGGTTCGTGGCAATACTGAGATGGAGGGACCAAGGAGGAAGTCATAGTGTTGTTCTGGAGAACGGATCGGGTCGTAGTATTAGGGGATCATCGGTTCATGGAAACAGGAAGTAAAGTGGATCGTGGGGGGTCTGTCATGATCTGATCAAGTAAAGTGGAATGGGTCAAGAGCTTAAGTGTCCCACGATCCGATGCCTTTCCACGAGATGATGCTTCCCCACGAGCCAGGGCTTGCTTCACGAACCAATGATGTATCACAAGCCAAACCCTCTCTCACGAGCCAACTTGGCCAATAATCCAATATACATGTTGACTAGAAAATACAATGTAATTGTGATATACCAATGGACAGTTAGGTTAGAGCCTTCGAGATGAACCTTTTGAACTAGACAACAGCATACAATGACCAATATCCCATTTATATAACTAACTTCATGTTTGTAACACCCCACTCCCGCTATGATCACTCACTAAGGGAATGCCATAGCATCGGTGGAGTATTTTAGTGAATATAGAACAGAAAAATTACAACAAGACAGATATAAATAGTACTTTAAATTTTAAAACATCATCTCATAACAGCGGAAGTAAAACATGTCTGGTTACATCATAAAACCACAATAAAGGTCAAGTACAATATCCATCAAAATAAAGAAGTACATAATCCCACTCTCATACAATAGCCAAACAAAAGAAAAGATAACTGGATAACTGGAGCTTTACATCTATCCAAGCTCCTAAAGACTGGAACAGCAATCCGATCAAGCTCCACTACTGCTAGGATCCACCGTAGGACCTGAGGGTTGGGAAAAAGATAAAAACAACAGGGTCAGACATAAGTCTGAGCGAGTCCTATAACTTTAACAATACAATCGTTAAAGTAACCAGAGAAGACATAAACTGATATACGGTAACATATAGGGATGAATGGCTACCCTAAGCAGTCAACTAAATGAAGATAAAGGATAAAGACGCATCTACCCTCCCTAAGGTAAATTACTAAACTGCACCACACCAGTCGTTCCTAACTTAAAGGTTGATCCCACCCAAGGACTTATAAAATTTACTAATTAGTACCTGCGTACCCCTAGGTGACCAAGTAGGCGCCACGGGGCCCTACAATCCACTAGGTGTACACACTACTTCCCATTCGATCGGCTCCCTAACGTAGATACCCGTGCTGGCCCCACCGTGGGATGTATCATTCCCCAATGTGGCAACCTGATGAAACTAAAGGTGCACGGCTTATATCTACTCGATGCAACAACGGCTTACCTACCAGCCCGGGCCCACTCACGCATATGAAGCCCGTTGGACTTGCGTTGCCACCGCTAACCCGTTTGCCTCTTACAGTCAAGCCCAGTATGCGTGTCCCGTCCTCGACATGGGTCGAGCCCACAAAGATACGTATGGGTTACTGGTTGAAATGGGCCTCCACAAGCTACCCACCTAAGCTTGTCCCTTTTTCTAGTATATCCCACTTAACCCTTTAATCATGTTTTAATTACATGTTCTATTTTGGTTAAGTATTCTAATCGTATTTTCTATTGCCACCCAAGGCAACCACTAGATTTTCTCATGCCACCCGAGGCACCCACTTAACCCCTCATGTCCCTCTACATGCTAATGTGGTTAAGTGTTTCTTAATTAATTAATTAAGAACGTAACCTTTGTAAAGACCTCTCACATTAGACTGTCTTTTATGACCGCTGGTTAAGCCGGTTGGGTCCGGGCAGCCTTATGTCATAACAGAGTCTAACCTCGTGTCTTTACATTAATTACGTATTTAGTTTGTGCCTAAGACCTCTCACATTGGGCTAACATTTGTAGCAACTGGTTAAGCCGGTTGGGTCCGGGCAGTTTTACGCTACAACTGAGTCCAACCTCGTGTCTTAGTCAATTAATTACACCTAATTAATCACCCTCATAATTTTATATTAATTATCCCTAATTAATCAAGTTTTCTTAACATGGGTAGACCTAACTTAATAGGTAAATTCCCATGGGGTAGACCTAACTCAATAGGTAAATTCCCAACACATAGTATGGGTACACCTAACCAAATAGGCAAATTCCCATACTATGTTTATTTATTTTGTGTTATGCATAATTATATTAATTTCACACAATCTTATTAACTTATGCATTTAATTACCCCATCGTTCCCACGTAATTTCGTTCATGATATAACACATATAAAAGGTGTCAACTTGCATATGAATGAACATGTTTCAAAGGTGCCATCTTGCATATTAACAAACACATAACTTGCATATGAACTTGCATAACATGTCACATAACTTGCATATAATATGTCACATAACTTACATATTCATTTTGCATAACAAACTTGCATATTAGCTTATAGACTTGCATAATGTGTCATCATGAACTTGCATATTAATAAACATGTAACTTGCATATTTACATACATGTAACTCGCATATTAACAAACATGTAACTTGCATATAAAGAAACATGTAACTTGCATATTTACATACATGTAACTTGCATATTAACAAACATGTAACTTGCATATTAACAAACATGTAACTTGCATATTTACATACATGTAACTTGCATATTAACAAACATGTAACTTGCATATTAACAAACATGTAACTTGCATAGCATATTACCATGAACTTGCATAACATGCATATGATTACATAGCCCACAACTTGCATATTTAGCATCATGCAAACATAACATACATCATATTAAACTTGCATAAGCTTACATACTCAACATGCATAAACATAAGATTAATGCTAACATCATATCATATGATTCAAAGCTCATTAACCCACATACAAAACCATAAATCTCATCACATCTCATCTAATTAGTTTACCAAAAGATCATCAAAGTGATAGAAACTCACAACTAGCAACTTTGAACACCAAATGAAGAAGATTAAGATGCTAAGAAGGGATTAGAAGTTGATTAGAGAGTGATTAGTATGCAACCCTCTTCATAAAATTAGTGGAGGCCATGAGAGCTAGCATTTTGCCATAGTTTAGTCACTAGGTTTAATTATGAATGAATTAGGGTAGGTTAGGGTCTTATTTATAGATTAGGCAAGTGTTTTAGGCCATAGGATTAACCCTAGATTCAATCCAAGCCATCAAAGCATGTCTTGGGGAAGAAGTCAAGTGTAGGAACCATCTAGGGCCTTTAGATTAAAGATGGACCATGAGAACCATTCAAATGCAAAATCTGCACTTGAGCGAATCGGCCCACGGGTTGACAGCCAAACACCCTGGATTAACCCCTAGTCGACCCAGCGGGCTCGGGTCGACTTCAAAAATCGGCCGGTTCGGTTATTCCCCTCTCCCAATTCGCTGTTTTGAGCATTTTTGCATATTTATTTATTAAATTTTCAATTATATATATATATATATATCAATATATATATATATATATATATATATATATCTACACAACCCATTTCACTTAATTAAGTATACTTTAATTTGGGAATTTTCGTGAAACTTCGCGAGGCCATATCTTGGTCATACGGACTCCGATTTTCGAAAACTCGGACTCTATTTCGCGTATTTTTCCGAGACGAACACAATGGCATAGCCCGTTTCCCTTGATTCCCATTTTAGAATTAAATTCTGCCTCGATTTATGTTATTACAGGTTATTGAAAATACGGGTTGTTACATTCTCCCCTCCTTAAAGGATTTCGTCCCCGAAATCTTCAAGTTAGGAAGAACGTATCCTACCATCCAATCATCCATCTACTCAAAGCATCATCCACGAGCAATCATTGTCCTTACAAGATTCTAAATGCTGGATGGATATATGCAAAAGTGTGTGTATATGTACTTACCTAATGCGAAAATCAGGCGGTTACTGATACAGTAAACCTCCTTAATGCAAACCATGATAGTGCCATGCATCCAATATGTATGCGAAACCCTATTGACACATACAAATTTCTACATGCGTGCACAACCATACACAAAAATGCATCATCCATATGATAACACAACCATGATACATCCATCAATCTAACTACCACATCCATTTATGCAATATGCAACATGAAGTGACTGAGCCGATCTAGTGCCTAATGTGTGTGTATATGCATCCACGAGCAACCACTAGCAAACAATTGCATCCATATGCATCCATCAACCATAACATGTTTCAAACACATGTCTCAACCATAGGTTTTACCCTATCTAAAGGTCATAGGTATTAGCGAGAGGATATACTAAAGATAAGATAAGTACTAGACAAGCAATAAAGGAGAAGTTAAAAGACATACTCTCAAAAAGAAATGGATACAAAGAACGCATCTTTGCTTCCGTCTCCCAAGTAGCATTGCTTTCGTCATCTCCCCATTGCACTTTAACTAGCTGAACTTCTCTGTTCCTCAACTTCCTAGTTTCTGACCCAAGGATGCGAGTAGGAGCTCGTCGAATCATCGCATCACGCTCTACCTCTACATCTCTAAGCAAGCTCGGCTCTACCACCTCCGCGGTCTCATGTAAGCACTTCTTCAAATGTGATACATGGAATACATCATGAACACCACTAAGTCTGTCGGGCAACTCCACCCTATATGCCATCCGTCCAATCCTTTCCTTAATAGGAAACGGCCCAACAAATCTCGGTGCTAACTTCCCTACGGACCCAAAGCGAACAACATTTCTCAATGGAGATACTTTGACAAAAACCATGTCCCCAACCTCAAACTCAAGATCCGTCCTTCTCCGATCCGCATAAGATTTCTGTCTATCTTGCGCTGCTTTCATCCTTTTTCGAATTAAATCAATCTTCTCTGAAGTCTCTCTAACCATATCCGGCCCAAGCAAGATCTTATCCGTAGATTCCCACCAACATGTAGGAGATCGACAAGGCCTTCCATAAAGAGCTTCGAAAGGAGCCATACCAATACTGGACTGAAAGCTGTTATTATATGCGAACTCCACCAAAGGAAGATGTTCTTCCCATGTACCTCCAAAATCCAAGATACAAAGCCTCAAAAGATCTTCTAAGATACGGTTCACCCTCTCGGTCTGACCGTCCGTCTGAGGATGATATGCGGTGCTCAAACACAACTGAGTCCCTACCGCCTCTTGCAAACTTCTCCAAAACTCACTAGTGAAAATAGGATCTCGATCACTCACAATGCTGGATGGTACGCCATGCAATCTAACAATCTCTCTAACATAGACTGAAGCAAGCCATGGAGCGGTCCTCTTACTCTTTACGGGTATAAAATGGGCACTCTTGGTAAGTCTGTCTACCACAACCCAAATTCCCGTATTGCCCTTCCTCGATCTCGGTAACCCGTCGATGAAATCCATCGAGACACTATCCCACTTCCACTGTGGAACTTCCAATGGGTGTAGCAACCCACCGGGTTTCCTTTGCTCCACTTTAACTTGTTGGCACACTAAGCATCTAGCCACATACTCGGCCACATCTTTCTTCATACCGGCCCAGAAGAAAACTCTCTTCATGTCTTGGTACATTTTGTCTCCACCGGGATGAATAGTCATTCTTGAACGATGTGCATCATCCAAAATAGCCTTCTTCAAACCCTCATCTTGCGGTACACAAAGTCTACCGTCTCTATGCAACCATCCCTTATCATCTATGGTGTATCTACCCAAATGGCTGGACGACTCCCCTCTTATAAGCTTCTCTACCAACACAACCAACTGTGGGTCGTCTCGCTGAGCCTCGCCAATCCGTCTCAAAAGAGTAGGTCTAACCTCCAAGGATGCCAACAAACCAGGTACAAAATCAACAGAAGGTCTGAAGTCAAACAAAGAAAGAAACTCCAAGCTTCGTCGTTCCACGAACAATGGACTCAAAGATAGCCTTTTTCTACTTAAGGCGTCTGCCACCACGTTACCCTTACCAGGGGTATACGCTATCTCGAAATCATAGGATGCTAAGAACTCCATCCACCTTTGCTGTCTTAAGTTTAAATCCTTCTGAGAGAATAAGTACTTCAATGATTTATGGTCGGTGAACAACTCGAATCTCTCACCAAGAAGATAATGGCGCCAAGACTTAAGTGCGAAAACAATCGCGGCCAACTCTAGATCATGGGTAGGGTAATTCTTCTCATGCACTCTCAATTGTCTCCCTCCATAGGCTATTACCCTTCCCTCCTGCATCAAGACTGCGCCTAATCCTGTTCCACAAGCATCGGTATAAACAACAAACGGCTTACTCCCATCTGGAAGCACTAAAACTGGAGCGGTGGTCAAAGCTCTCTTTAACCGTCGGAAAGCATCATCACAATCTACATCCCATGAGAAAACCAGATTCTTCTTCGTCAAGCGGGTTAATGGGGCTGATATCTTCGCGAAGTCTTTGATGAACTTCCTATAATATCCTGCCAACCCCAAGAAACTTCTTACCTCGGTAGCATTTCTAGGAACTTTCCAATCCTGGATAGATACTATCTTTGCGGGATCCACAGCTATCCCTTCCTTAGAGACCACATGCCCTAAGAACCGCACTTCTCTTCTCCAAAAATGGCATTTAGAGAATTTAGCTTTAAGACTATGCGCTCGAAGAGTCTCCAACACTTCCTTGAGATGTAAGGCATGCTCTTCTTCATTCTTGGAAAAGACCAAGATGTCATCCACAAAAACTACTACAAACTTATTCAGATACTCTCTGAACACTCTACTCATGAGATCAACAAAGTATGCGGGGGCGTTTGTCAACCCAAATGGCATCACTAGCCACTCATAAAAACCATCCGGAGTCCGGAAAGCAGTCTTCTCTATACTGTCCTCCGCCACTCTTAACTGATGAAACCCTGTAGCTAAGTCCATCTGCGAAAATACTGACGCGCCAACCAACTGATCAAAGAGATCATCTATCCTCGGTAATGGGTGTCTATTCTTCTTCGTGAGCTTATTAAGTTCCCTATAATCCACACAAAGTCTGAGGGACCCATCCGCCTTCGTGGCAAACACTACTGGAGCTCCCCACTCCGATATACTTCGCCTTTTGAACCCCTTCTCAAGCAACTCCCCTACTTGCTTATGAAGTTCTCTTCTCTCACGAGGAGCCATGTGGCGTACTGGCAAAGACACTGGTTTGGCATTATCCACCAAATAAATTCGGAAATCTATCTCCCGCTTCGGAGGCAAACCCTTTACTTCTTCAAACACATCCGGATATTCCCGGACTACTCTGACAGAACACAAACTCTCGACCGAAGCATCGAGCGATTCAAGATAACTTAGCAAAACAGATTCCATGGGATTGCAAGAGATCTCGAGAGTGTTACCCAAGCGGGTCATGAGCCTGACAACTCTCCTTTCGCAATCAAGAACGGCACCATTACTGGATAACCAGTCCATGCCCAAGATCAACCCATAGCCCGTGAAGCCCAATACAAAAGCATCACATCTAAACTCAACGCTAAGTATAGAAATCTTCAAACCCAAACATATCATAGACAGATATATGGAGCCCCCAATTGGGTTTGAGACAACCAAGGGATCATCAACTAGACTGGTGTCTAAGTGCAGTGACTCAACTAACGATGATGAGATAAAAGAATGCGATGCGCCAGAGTCAAACAAAGTACGAACTGGATGATCAAACAGAAAAACCAGACTTTCAACGGAAATAGTTCTACCTCTCTGCTGAATCGGTGGAACTGAGAGAACCTGAACTTGCCCCCCTGACTGAGGTGGTGCTATAAGAGCTTGCACCTGGCCTCCTGAGGTAGACCCCGTCTTCTGCCCCTTCTTTGGGCAGTTTTTCACAAGATGCCCTGCTTCACCACAATGAAAGCAACCGGTCTTCTTCTTTTTGCGACAATCCTTACTGAGGTGTCCTGGTGTTCCACAATTGAAGCACTTCTTCTTCGTCTTCTTTTTGTCACCATTGCCTTTTCCGCCCTTGCCTTGTTGTTGCTGTTGCGGTTTCTTCTGATCCCCCTTTTTCTCTGGTGCCTTAGAATTCTTATCATCCTCATGCATAAGTGCCATGTAGACAAGCTTCTCAAAAGTGGCCCCCATAGGAATGTGAGTCATAGCTATTCCTTGCAATGGTTCGTTCAAGCCTCTAACGAACCTCAAAGCCTTCTTCTCCGGTGTATTCACCAACTCTATGCCAAACCTTGCTAATTGATTGAATTTGTTGACATATTCTTTCACCGTGAGATTCCCTTGCTTCAAATTCAAGAACTTCTCCATAAACAGATTCTCTTCCGCCCTTGAGAGAAACTTAGCCCCAAACCTTTGCTTAAAATCTGCCCAAGAGTCAACAGGGCGTTCTCCATTAGTGACCTCCCACCAGAATGAGGCCTCTCCCTTCATTAACCAAGCCGCCAACTTGACTTTCTTTCCCTCTTCCACTTCAAAGATATCTAGCAACTCTTCCACTTCCTTAAGCCAATCTCTAGCCTCTACGAAAGTCTCTGAACCTAGAAAAGGTTTTCCTCCTATAGCCTTGAACTCCTTGCAAACCTTAGCAAAATTATCCACTCTAGGCTGAGGAGGAGGAGCGGTTGTCTCTGGTGTAGTAGCATTGGCCGGACCCGCAGCCGCGGCCCTAGCCTCTTGCAACCTCCTATACCATAGTGGTATAACTAAACCCTCCGGGATGTTAAGATCTTCAGCCATGCTGAAACGAAAGAGGAAAGATTCAAAAAGGAGATTCCGAAAGATAAAGATATGGCTATTGGGGATTATGCTTTTCTTTTTCAAAAACTTTTTCTCTTAGAAGACATGCTTTTAAAAATACTTTCTTCGAAAATACTCTTAGAAAGTAGTTTTTCTCAAAAATTTTATCTGTTCTGGTAACCTTAAGCTCTGATACCACGTGTAACACCCCACTCCTGCTATGATCACTCACTAAGGGAATGCCATAGCATCGGTGGAGTATTTTAGTGAATATAGAACAGAAAAATTACAACAAGACAGATATAAATAGTACTTTAAATTTTAAAACATCATCTCATAACAGCGGAAGTAAAACATGTCTGGTTACATCATAAAACCACAATAAAGGTCAAGTACAATATCCATCAAAATAAAGAAGTACATAATCCCACTCTCATACAATAGCCAAACAAAAGAAAAGATAACTGGATAACTGGAGCTTTACATCTATCCAAGCTCCTAAAGACTGGAACAGCAATCCGATCAAGCTCCACTACTGCTAGGATCCACCGTAGGACCTGAGGGTTGGGAAAAAGATAAAAACAACAGGGTCAGACATAAGTCTGAGCGAGTCCTATAACTTTAACAATACAATCGTTAAAGTAACCAGAGAAGACATAAACTGATATACGGTAACATATAGGGATGAATGGCTACCCTAAGCAGTCAACTAAATGAAGATAAAGGATAAAGACGCATCTACCCTCCCTAAGGTAAATTACTAAACTGCACCACACCAGTCGTTCCTAACTTAAAGGTTGATCCCACCCAAGGACTTATAAAATTTACTAATTAGTACCTGCGTACCCCTAGGTGACCAAGTAGGCGCCACGGGGCCCTACAATCCACTAGGTGTACACACTACTTCCCATTCGATCGGCTCCCTAACGTAGATACCCGTGCTGGCCCCACCGTGGGATGTATCATTCCCCAATGTGGCAACCTGATGAAACTAAAGGTGCACGGCTTATATCTACTCGATGCAACAACGGCTTACCTACCAGCCCGGGCCCACTCACGCATATGAAGCCCGTTGGACTTGCGTTGCCACCGCTAACCCGTTTGCCTCTTACAGTCAAGCCCAGTATGCGTGTCCCGTCCTCGACATGGGTCGAGCCCACAAAGATACGTATGGGTTACTGGTTGAAATGGGCCTCCACAAGCTACCCACCTAAGCTTGTCCCTTTTTCTAGTATATCCCACTTAACCCTTTAATCATGTTTTAATTACATGTTCTATTTTGGTTAAGTATTCTAATCGTATTTTCTATTGCCACCCAAGGCAACCACTAGATTTTCTCATGCCACCCGAGGCACCCACTTAACCCCTCATGTCCCTCTACATGCTAATGTGGTTAAGTGTTTCTTAATTAATTAATTAAGAACGTAACCTTTGTAAAGACCTCTCACATTAGACTGTCTTTTATGACCGCTGGTTAAGCCGGTTGGGTCCGGGCAGCCTTATGTCATAACAGAGTCTAACCTCGTGTCTTTACATTAATTACGTATTTAGTTTGTGCCTAAGACCTCTCACATTGGGCTAACATTTGTAGCAACTGGTTAAGCCGGTTGGGTCCGGGCAGTTTTACGCTACAACTGAGTCCAACCTCGTGTCTTAGTCAATTAATTACACCTAATTAATCACCCTCATAATTTTATATTAATTATCCCTAATTAATCAAGTTTTCTTAACATGGGTAGACCTAACTTAATAGGTAAATTCCCATGGGGTAGACCTAACTCAATAGGTAAATTCCCAACACATAGTATGGGTACACCTAACCAAATAGGCAAATTCCCATACTATGTTTATTTATTTTGTGTTATGCATAATTATATTAATTTCACACAATCTTATTAACTTATGCATTTAATTACCCCATCGTTCCCACGTAATTTCGTTCATGATATAACACATATAAAAGGTGTCAACTTGCATATGAATGAACATGTTTCAAAGGTGCCATCTTGCATATTAACAAACACATAACTTGCATATGAACTTGCATAACATGTCACATAACTTGCATATAATATGTCACATAACTTACATATTCATTTTGCATAACAAACTTGCATATTAGCTTATAGACTTGCATAATGTGTCATCATGAACTTGCATATTAATAAACATGTAACTTGCATATTTACATACATGTAACTCGCATATTAACAAACATGTAACTTGCATATAAAGAAACATGTAACTTGCATATTTACATACATGTAACTTGCATATTAACAAACATGTAACTTGCATATTAACAAACATGTAACTTGCATATTTACATACATGTAACTTGCATATTAACAAACATGTAACTTGCATATTAACAAACATGTAACTTGCATAGCATATTACCATGAACTTGCATAACATGCATATGATTACATAGCCCACAACTTGCATATTTAGCATCATGCAAACATAACATACATCATATTAAACTTGCATAAGCTTACATACTCAACATGCATAAACATAAGATTAATGCTAACATCATATCATATGATTCAAAGCTCATTAACCCACATACAAAACCATAAATCTCATCACATCTCATCTAATTAGTTTACCAAAAGATCATCAAAGTGATAGAAACTCACAACTAGCAACTTTGAACACCAAATGAAGAAGATTAAGATGCTAAGAAGGGATTAGAAGTTGATTAGAGAGTGATTAGTATGCAACCCTCTTCATAAAATTAGTGGAGGCCATGAGAGCTAGCATTTTGCCATAGTTTAGTCACTAGGTTTAATTATGAATGAATTAGGGTAGGTTAGGGTCTTATTTATAGATTAGGCAAGTGTTTTAGGCCATAGGATTAACCCTAGATTCAATCCAAGCCATCAAAGCATGTCTTGGGGAAGAAGTCAAGTGTAGGAACCATCTAGGGCCTTTAGATTAAAGATGGACCATGAGAACCATTCAAATGCAAAATCTGCACTTGAGCGAATCGGCCCACGGGTTGACAGCCAAACACCCTGGATTAACCCCTAGTCGACCCAGCGGGCTCGGGTCGACTTCAAAAATCGGCCGGTTCGGTTATTCCCCTCTCCCAATTCGCTGTTTTGAGCATTTTTGCATATTTATTTATTAAATTTTCAATTATATATATATATATATATATCAATATATATATATATATATATATATATATATATATCTACACAACCCATTTCACTTAATTAAGTATACTTTAATTTGGGAATTTTCGTGAAACTTCGCGAGGCCATATCTTGGTCATACGGACTCCGATTTTCGAAAACTCGGACTCTATTTCGCGTATTTTTCCGAGACGAACACAATGGCATAGCCCGTTTCCCTTGATTCCCATTTTAGAATTAAATTCTGCCTCGATTTATGTTATTACAGGTTATTGAAAATACGGGTTGTTACAATGTTTTTCTTTAATGTATGCACAGGCACACACTTGCACTTACACATACGGGGAACAAGTAATTGTATTCTAACTTCTCACGTTTTCTCGCCAACACAGTTATGTCAGATAAGCAGTCAACCGAAATGTCAGAGAGAGATACATAATCCGAGTCATCAAAGCATTATGATCCCGATGTGCTTCCCACAGATTCAGATTGGGAAAACTCCAACCCTGAATATGAGACCGACACCGATATTGAATCGAGGACTTCTGAAAGTACATCTCTTGAAGATGAGGAAGAAGAAGATGATCAGGCTCCTGACGAGATCCCAGGTGTTGAGGAAGTGGAGGAGGATAAGCTCAGTGATTCTCTGGCTTCCAGGTTAGATGACATAAAGCTTAAGAAAATATGTTTGAGACACGAGATCCCTTGGGATGATGTGAAAACTCCGAAAAGGGGAAATAGACCCTATTCTGCCCCCAAAGGGTATATGGCTGTCAGTAGGCTAATGTGTTGGGTAGGCGCTATTCCTCTATTTCCACCAATCGTTGTCGAGACCTTAAGACGATTGTGCATTGCCCCTATGTAGCTTCATCCTAACGCTTACGCATCCTTGTACACTTTATGCATTGCGTATGCAGAGATTCTATGGACTGAGCTCACTTTCAAAGATTTGAAATTTTATTATCTCTTCAAACACCGTTCCACAGCGACTCCAAACTTCTCTTTCTTTGAATCGGTAGCCAATAGGAAGGTTTCATCGGAGGGTCACAACAACATAGGGGATCCCAAAGCCGATTGGTTTAATATAAAACACCAAACCGGTTGTGCAAGGAAGTGGATAAAATCAAGTAAGCTTTAAGCCTCTAGATGTGTGACCTAATTCGTAACCAAAGCACTGACATGTTTCTTTTCTCTATACCGATCATAGCTTCCCAAAAACGGAAGGCTCGGTATATGATGATCAACTGTCCCGCCTTCTTAAGAGAAAATCAGACTTCTTAAAAATCAAGAAATGTATCACCGACGAGAATCTTCGCAAGCACCGTCTTCTGGATATAAGGTACGGACTTGGTAGGGTGGTATTCCTTATAAATATGTGCCCCCGATTGAAGGTGAAGGGACCTCGGGGGTCACAAAAACCACTGAACTTCATAAGAGGCCGTCACCAATGATCGATCAGGATGATGAGGATTTGAATGTATATAAAGGAGGCGAGGTTCGAGCCGATGAGCCAAAGGAAGCCCCAGAATCTGAGGGACAATCTCCCTTAAGGATTTCACCACTAGCTGAGCCTCCTGCTCATGATGAATGAACAGAGGAACATATATTCGGGGAACTAAGCAAGATTCCTATACCAGACGACATTTACACACAAGAAGACTTCAAAGGGGAACCATTCTTTCCCATCTCTGAGGAAGTGAATGTTCCAGTTGGGGAAAAAGAAAACACACAGACGAGCCAAACTCTGGGCCTTGGTCTGTTACGGGGGATTATACAGGATGCACGAATCACTTGCACCACTCGTCACAACACTTTTACACCACCAGTATTCATGATTTTGATACACATTTGTTTTCTTTGCAGGGAAAATGCCACGTAAACAATCCTATTCTTATCGCTCTCTCCGAGCAAGCACACCTAGGCTTCTTTCTGATTCTGAGCATGCTCGTAGTGATAGCCAGGGGAGAGATAGTCATCGACCCCATGATTCTTATCAAACTCATTCTACACGGTCTCATTCTCCATCAAGGCAAGATGCTAGGAAGTCCCATAGTCGCCCAATGCCACCAGGCGTGGGTAAGCAACTTCCCAAAGATTTGACTCCTCCAAAAAGTACACCCTCTCATAGCAAGTCTTCCAAGAAACACAATGAGCCGAAAGATAAAAGCAAAGATCCAAACAAGGATTTAGAAAAGGAGAAAATATCTATTGTTCCCTCTATCTAGCATGATTTGGATATTGCCGCTACACAGGATGTTGTCTACACTTCTGAGAAGCAGGTCAAGCTGGAGCGTTTGCGGAAGCAGTTTCCTAATATTTTCTTTGAAAGGATGATGTTTGTTCCAGATCTTGAACCAGTTCCCGAGGACTGGCATGTAGAAGTCATAGGGAAGGTGAGTCATGTGGCCAAACAATATAGGGAGATGAAGAAGTATGCTGCCACTCTTTCTGCTGCCATACGCCACCTAGAGACGGAAGCAGCCAGAACCAGAGTGAAGATTGATAATGATGGTAGGGCCAGGTGCAGAATGAACTAGAGGATATACAAGCTCAACTTGCTTTAGCTCAGTGGGATGCGGAAAATTACAAATCAGAGCTAGAGAGTGTTAGGAAGCGTTTTCACATTGAGCTCGACTCAAATATCCAAGAACGTTTGGCTTTGAAAAAAGAAGCGGAGGATCTCAGGACAATCAATACTGAATTGAAGACAGCACATGAACATTTTACCATTAAGAAGGCTTCCTGGAAGAAAGAGAAAGCAAGCTTAAAGGATAGTCTCGCTTTTGTTGAAAAAGAGAAAACATCTTTAAATGATCACCTTGTCCAAGCCGAAGAGCGCGCGGCTCTCACTGAAAGTAATGCTAACAATGATCTTGAATCGGCCTCCACCACTGTCGATGAGCTTGCTACAACCAAAAAGAGACAGAGGGTTTCGAAGAACTGCTATTCGACTTCTTTGGCCAAGTTATTAAGACCCGAGACATCTCGTGGATTCAGGATTATCACATTACTTTGGCCAATGTGTAGGATATGATCGTTAAGAGAGAAAAGCGTTGATTGAAAACCAAGGAAGTTTGATGAAAAACAGCTCATACAGACTTATCTCAAAGGTGAAGAGCCTGAGGCTTTAGAGATAGGCAGACGTCTGATCCAAGAGGAAATCGAGAAAGAGAAAACAAAACTCAAGGGCAAGGATAAAATTGAGGAAGGCTCTAGATCATTTGTGGGTCCCAAGGCCTCCAAAATCGAGGAATACAATCCTGATGATCTGTTGATTCCCTTGGCTCCCACCCCTTCAGTTGTCGGTGCTGTTATCATGAATCTGGGCTCGGCTGAAGGTATCTCCATATTCTCTCCACAATTCGTCAAAGTAGTTATAACTTGTCATCGTATCGCGGGACAGACAACTGAGATGACCACATTATCTCCCAAATCACTAACATTTGCTTCTTATGACATAGGTGGCAAGCCGATCGAGAAGTATGCGAAAGAGAAAGCAAAGGCGGAGAAAGTTAGTGTCCCCTCAAGTGATGGTGCTGAAGTCTCTGAAGTTCCAAAGAAAACCAAGGATACAACAAGTGAGAAGGCTATTGTTGCATCTAGCACTGATGCTCCTGTAGATGCCGAAGTCATTGGGGCTTTGTAAGACACCGATGGTGGTCAAGGAGATGAAGAGGATGATGTAGTCATCACAGAAGAAATCAAGGATGACGATAATGAGACCTTGGCTGGTATGCAGGCTAGGAGAGAGAAAAAATTGGCTTTGAAGAAGGAGGGGCAGGACCCTCTATATGTGCCTCCTATCTCAGAAGTCGATCCCAAAACTGGGTTGGTGTAACGACCCGGATTTTGAGCGGCTTTGGTTATCGACATAAACACGATGTCGATAACCAAACCATCGAAAAATCCTGGTAATTAGTGAAAGAAATTAGAGGGTGAGGAAAGATAAGATAGAAACTTAGAATTGAAGAAGAAGAACACAATATCAGAGTAACACGAATCTCACAGCGGAACGAATAAATATATTTCATAACATAACTTTGAAATACAAAATTGGTACTTGAATAAACATATCATTATCAAAGTACAGCACTTACAACACAGCGGAAATAACTATAGCTATATGATCCTGAAGCCTCCTGCTCTAAGCTCTTCCAGTATATCTGTAAATCCCGACTACTTGACTACCCGTACAAATTTAGGCACCCAAGAGTTTAGGGAAAACAACAAAGTAAACTCCGGGTCAGTCATGGGACTGGTGTGAGTAAAACAGTTCGAACAAGTAAACGATATCTCATAAGACCACGCCGCATAACGGAACGGGTTTTCCCTTATGAGAATCCAAAATATCTTTATACCAAAAACCCTTCTGATATTATAATAATGTCTATCAACCACAATATAATAATCATCCAGCAGAAACGTTTTCATCTCACATTCTACATATATAGTATACAATCAAAACCATAAGTACGTATTGGGTAATGGATTTCCAACTATGACAAGGTATGGAACCACCTATCGCTCGTGTACCTCTACAGAGGAATACACTGGGTTCAACAAGAACATCTTGCAACCCGGCCACACATGACTGACCACTCATTTCGCTTGAGTGTATCGAATGTATATCACCAACGGTTGGGATCAGCAACCGTTTCCCGAATGGGACAGCATCAACAATAGATTTTTAGAAGTAAATGAAACTCTAGATCAGGTGATTATACACCCTACTTCGGTGCGACCGACTTAGCCATGCTGCCTGCCCGATTTCTGTCATTTACCGAATGTGAGGATAGAAGCTACGCTTTATCATCACATCAGATTTACTTCGAATGTCACATCGTAAAATCCATCAAATCACCGATTGACGTCCTCAACCATACATTATGTGTTAGCTACAAGAAGTTTCCTTCTTTGCTTCCACTCTTGGTACGGTTGGAGAAATCAATATACGTGATCGTCTGGAAATACTCTGTCAGACATCCGTCCATACAAGTCATCCAGGAACAGGATGAACCGAAGGCACTATTCTGTAAATAGGATAGCCCTTGCATAACTCCGTCTTCAATTTCCTTTGGCATATATGATTCGCAACGCTTATGCCAATACAGAGTGGTTCTTTGGATAATAATCCAACCGGTCTCTCCATATTAACAACGTTAAAATGGTCAAAACTTCGATAGTCTGTGATTTAACTATCGAATAAAACAAGTGTGCAAACAACGAGATTATTTCCAAATGGAAATTTATATCGATCAAACATCATTCAACATTTATCTCTATATTTCATAAATTTACTTATCTCCTATTTCCCTATATTCAACATTTCTTATTTTCTAAATTTGGAAAATATACGTTATTAACAATGGAAAACATTTCCATTTCTTGTTTTCTTTATTAGAAAACATTTCTGGTTTCTTAGTTGGAAAACATTTCCAAAGCTTCTTCATTGGACTTAGACAGATGTTTTAAACAAACCATCGCGATGCCAACTCAAACCATTTCCTTTACTGCCGAACCTTAACTATTCCCTAGTTAAAACGAAGCCAATCAAGTTGGGGTAGAACTACCTCTCAGACCTTAACTGAACAACATTTCTAACTTTGAAATAGGCAAAGTTCACTTTATATTCCTTTTACTAACTTCCTTACTTAACCCTCTTTGAATAGCTATATTCGATTGACTCTTTTCACTTAACTCTATTCGATTAACCCTTATCAATTAACTCTATTGGACTAACACTATTGGATTAACTTTATTTGACTAACGCTATTGATTTACTCATTTCATTTAACTCCTTTCGAATAAACTATATTCGATAACTCCTTTTACTTTCTTCGAATAAACTATATTCGATTAACTCATTTGCTTCTATTCGAATAACTATATTCGATTAACTCGTTTGCTTCTATTCGAATAACTATATTCGATTAACTCATTTTACTTTAACACTAATCGATTAAACTAACATCGATTAACTCCTTTTACTTTATCTCTAATCGATTAAACTAACATCGATTAACTCCTTTTATTTTATCTCTAATCGATTAAACTAACATCGATTAACTCCTTTGCTTTAACTCAAATCAATTAAACTAACATCGATTAACTCCTTTTATTTTAACTCTAATCGATTAAACTAACATCGATTAACTCCTTTTATTTTAACACTAATCGATTAAACTAACATCGATTAACTCCTTTCCTTTAATAAATATTTCTTTTGTAAAAACCCTTTTCCTTTTCTATATAAAATCCATCGATTTTATATAAATAATTCATTTTCAAAATACACTTTGAAAATATTCCTTTATCAACATTCGGTATGTTATGGTATTCAACATATCAAATCACGATGATCAGTATCGTCCAAACACATAAAATCGACAACATATTATATATCACAATATATGAAAAACAGTAAAATAAATGTTGAGGAATCCAGTCGGATTCCTCCAACCTGTTTCCCTGCATCACAGATGTTAAACAATATAGATAACATCACTTTTCAGTTCCATATGATATATTCTGTTAAACAGAATCGATATAGAACTTCAACCAACTGACTAGCAGTTCAATCAAACAATCAACACATAGTCAATCAGCCAATATTTAACAATTCTAAAAATACAACATGAAATTATAAACTGTCCAGAGTTAGCGAGATTTACTCACTTTGGCGCGTTAACCGTTAAATAACGGTTTACGTTATTTGATTCAGTAGGACAATTTATTTCGCCATAAATTGTGACGGACTCCAATTGACTCGCGGTCAGTTCCATTGTGGAGTGCTCGTCCATACGATCCCAACGCAACTTATGGTTCGAAATTCTGATCTCGTATGGAGAAGATATGACTTATACAAGTTCGTACAAATATTTAAAGTAAATTAAAACTAAAAATTCCACTTTTATTCGGGCCTTACCCTTTTGAATTGTGCCGGCCCATACCGTTATATTAAAAGCTACCAGGCCCACTGACCCGTCCTAACTCCTCTTCCTCCCACGAGTAAAAAAATGCAGACTCCAGGAAACCAGAACTCCACTCGTTGACCTCATTTTGACCACCAACCACCACCATTCCGGTCACCAACGCAGGGCGCCACCACCACCATTTGACTCCTCATCAACATCCGCATCTCCTGATACCACCGAGCCTGAACTCGACAGCAGCCCCCTGTACATCGTCGGCCGATCTTCCCTGGCGTCGAACCACCCAAAACTCAGCAGGTAGGTGCGGTTTTCAACGACGAGCTCGGATACATCCTCAGTTTCTCGCCTGGATGCTTCAATTCCCGACAATCCAAAACCCCAGACTTCACTGTTCCATTTCCAGCGAACAAAACACCCATTGAACCCAACCATATCCATACTAGAGCGAACAGCATGTCTTCAGCTACTTGAGAATATATGTATTTGGATTTGTATATTTTTCTATGAATTATTTTGATTTTTTTCCTCTCTGCGTTTATGGTTTTATAGAGTTTGAATTTGAAACGTGGAAGTATGGTTGCCATTTCTAAGTAGTGGTTGAGAAAACAGGTCGCGTGGCCTTCCTATTGTCCAAGAAAAATGATGGGATATTTTTATTTTGCTTTTTTCTATTTTATTTATTCGATTTCCTATTCGTTCTTAGTCTTTAAAAATTACTATGACTACATACGATCCCCAAAAATTACCAAACTGGACATGTAGCTAGAGTTCGACATTACGGTCCCAACGAAACTGGTTTCGTCGAATTCCGACTCCGTATGCTCACACAGCGTATTTTTAACTATCGAAAAACTGACTGTTTCTCACTCTAAAAATCCGTACGGCCACACAGTGACTCTAAAAATCATGAAACTGGAAATCTAACAACTATTTGATATTACGGATCCAACAAAACTGGTTTCGTCGAATTCCGACTTCGTTTGCAAAAGTGGCTATTTTTAACGCTCTAAATAGCCTATTTAAATATATAAATATATTTAAATATAATTAAATTAAATATTTAAAATTAAATATTATTGTCTATATTCACAGTGGCATACCACACAGCTCTGGAATATTCCTGTATGTATTTACAACTCGATATTCACTTCTGGGTCAACCCGATATTTGATTTATATTGAAATCCCTTTTAAAAATATAATTAATTCCTTTATAAATTATAAAGGAATTCCACAACGACTTTTCTAAAATTTGATTTGGACATATCTCAAAATCTACACGACAAAATCCTGATTTTTCTCTTCCACTAGAAAGATATACTCCACCAGCTCCATACGTTTCTTGTTTCACAGAAATCCGGCTTAAAATGAATCCTATACATTCAGTTGAAGTTCAAATCGCCAAATAGCGAACTGCAGCGCCATTTCGAGCTCGATTTTAATTATAATATAATTATACGTTCAAACTGTCATTATTTAAATATATTCGTTATTCAAATCAAATTCCAAGCTGAATTAAATATCACAGATGATCCGGTTCACACCATATCGTCATTTCAGCCAATTCTGATTATTTCAGAATTAAATATATTATTTAATTTATTATTTTAATTAAATATTCACCATTATTTAATTCCACGACCATTAAATACTCTAAACCATCATTTATATAATTAAATAAATTAATGATAATACCTCTGCCAATGCGGGTCATTACAGTTGGTTATAAGATTCTCTTCCAAATCAATAACTGCACAGCTTGCCTCCCAACCTCCTAATTCTCCGCAGGAGTCTCTTATTGATAAGAGGAAGAGGAAGAAGGGTGACCGCTTTGATGCTGACAAGGAGGAGTTGGAGAAATAGAGGAAGGAGAAGAAATCAAAATCGTCTCCCAAGCGTAAATAGGATGCACCTATTAGCTCATATTTTTTCTTTTAGGCTTTCCACTGGCCAAGAAAAGTAGTTGTGAGAATGGCCCTCACTTTTGTTTAGCTTCTTGGTCTTGTGAACCTGCTCTTAGTGAATGAAAATTTGTTTCTTTTGCACCATTGTGTACCTGCAAGTTTAACTTATTGTACTTAGTCATAAACCTTTAGATCCAAACTAAGTTAAAATTGAACCATGAAGCATTGCAACAAAAATTTCAAGCAACAAAAAATTTCAAAGTTTCTGTGACTGCACAAATATGTGTGTATATATGCCCCCAATCAATCATCAGTATGATTCCTGGCCAGGGCTCATCGAGGATTGATTAGATTCATGTGTGCGATGTCTCTCATTTTTAGAAATGAGGGGTTCGAGTTATTCGGCGGCATATGTTGCTGCACCTTTATACTTTCCCGATCCTTTGGTTGGGATAGGAATTCTCATGGCGCTAAGTCTCCAGCACCTTTATACTCTCCCAATCCTTTAGTGGGTTAGAGTTCGAGCTTGGTTCTTAGTCTGCTCACCGATCCTTCAGCGGGGCAGAAGTTTTGGGGGCGCTAAGTCTCTAGCACCTTTATGCTCTCCCGATCCTTCAGCGGGTTAGTGTGTTATCAAGGCGGTTTTATCATGGTGCACCTTTACGCCTTGGGGACGTTATCTCCGCGTCCTTTATACTCTCTCTCCAATCTCGAGAGTTAGAGTGCAAGTACCAGAGCGATTTACCTCACTGCACCTTTTGAAACCTTGGTTATCGCTAGCCTTCCAATTTGATAGGTGGAACTTTGAACTAGGTGTTTCGAAATCGCTGCATAGTTTATAACAAATCTCAAAATGACAATGATTGATGTTAATTAAAAATAAAAGAGCAGATAAGAAACGGTGCAGTAAAGGTAAATGACACGCGATATTTTTATAGTGGTTCAGTCGAATCATGACCTATGTCCACTTTATAATCTTTTGCTCAAGTAACCAGACTGTTCTAGGCAAGTCGTGCCTTTTTACATGGTCCTAAAAACAAAAGATTAAAACTGACAATTTCACGTCAGATAATGTTGCAGATGCTGGGCATTCCACACTCTGGGGATTTCATCTCCATCCACGGTTGCTAGCTTGAAGTTTCCATTATCAAGCCTTTGTAAAATGGAGTACAGTCCTTCCCATTTCGGGCTCATATGTACTGGGGGTGGAAAGACGCGTTTCAGAACCAAGTCTCCGGGTTCAAAGGTTCGAGCTCGGACTTTTTTGTTGTAATACCAAGCGATCTGTTGCTTGTGTCTCAAGGCGCGTAGATCGGCTTCGTCCCTCTTTTCTTCAACCATATCCAGAGACTCAAGGAGCAGCTCATTCTTGGTCATTGGGGCATAATAAGTGATTCGATGAGATGGTACTTCTAACTCAACCGGGATGACCGCTTCGGCTCCAAAGGCGAGGGAAAAGGGTGTGTGACCCGTTGCCGACTTGTATGTTGTCCTATAGGCCTATAGTGCCAAGGGTAATTCATCAACCCACATTGCTTTGGCCTGTTTCAATCTTTTCTTTAGAATAGACTTAACCACTTTGTTCGCCGCCTCGACCTGCCCGTTCGATTGCGGATGTGCCACGGAGGTGTATCTTTTCTCGATATGATACTTCTGGAAGAAATCTCGAAACTCGGTGCTATCAAACTGAGTTCCATTATCGGTTATGACGACTCTCGGAATCCCGAATCGGCATTTAATGTTCCTAATGGCAAAGTTGATCACTCGCTTGGTTGTGATCGTGGTCAATGGGTCAGCCTCGACCAATTTGGTGAAGTAATCCATGGCCGCAATGGCGAATTTTGCTCCGCCCTTAGCTATGGGGAGGCTTCCAATAATATCAATTCCCCAAACAGCAAAGGGCAACGGGCTCATCATCGTCTTTAACTGGCTAGGAGGTACCCTAGGAATCTTGGAAAACTTCTGGCACGCATCACAACGTCGTGCATACTTGGCTGCATCCTTGTTTATGGTGGGCCAAAAATAGCCATATTGCAATATCTTCTTTGCCAATGTTTGCCCTCCAGTGTGGTCACCACATTCACCTTCGTGGACCTCTTTCAGTGCACGCTTGATCTCGTCATGGGCGATGCACCGAAGGAGGGGCATCGAGAAACCCTATCTGTACAGAACTTTGCCTTGCAACACATATCGGGAAGCCTTCCAGATAATTGCATGCCTCTCACTTTTCTTTGTTGGAAGCGTTCCGTTCATCAAAAAATTCTTTAGAGGGATCATCCATGACTCCCTCTCGGATTCAATCTCTAGCACCGGATCAATTTCCATCTGATCTACACTAGGGGACTGTAGCACTTCAATCGGGACTAGCTCCGTATTTTCAGGATTATCAGAGCTAGCCATCTTTGCTAACTTGTATGCCTTTTGATTCTCCGTTCGAGGAACATGAGATATGCTATTGTGATCAAAACCGTCCAGCAACTTCTTCACTTTTTTCAAATATGATATCAGCCTTGGACTCTTGGCCTGAAACTTTCCAGTGACCTGGTTCACGACTATCTTGGAATCGCAAAAGATGTCCAGCTTTGTGATCTCCAACTTCTTTGCGAGCTTCATCCCAGCAATTAGAGCTTCGTATTCGGAGTCGTTATTGGTGGCGTGGAACTCCGATCTAAGAGCATAGTATACTAGCCGTTTCTCTGGAGTTTCAAGAACCACTCCGCACCAGATCGTCTATCGTTCTTAGCTCCGTCAGTGTACAATTTCCAGGCACTGGGGTCAAGGAGTAGTTTTGGTAGGTCGGCTTCTTTACTTACTACATCATCTTCTGGGATGGTAAACTCTGCTATGAAGTCTGCAAGTACCTGCCCCCTTATCGATCGTCGAGGTTGGAAGTTCAAATCGAACTGACTTAGCTCAATGTTCCACTTGAGCAGTCTTCCTAATGCTTATGGCCTTTGCAGGACTTGTTTGAGTGGGTGATCAGTGTACACAGTAATGGGATGAGCCTGGAAATAATGGCGAAGTTTCCTAGATGCGATCAGCAAGCTATACGCAAGCTTTTCTATTCTTGGGTAGTTTCACTCGGCCATCGCCAACTTCTTACTTACATAGTACACTGGTATCTGCACCTTATCTTCCTCTCTCACTAAGGCTGAACTGATCGCATGGGATGACATTGCTAAGTACACAAACAAATCCTCGTGATCCACAGGCTTAGACAGTATCGGGGTCTTTCCAGATGATTCAGAAGGTTTTGAAATGCTTCTACACAATCAGGAGTCCATTCGAAATTGTGCTTTCCTTGCTTTATTAATTCAAAGAAAGGAATACATTTGTCCGTAGCTTTGGAGATGAATCTGCTTAGCGCAGCTACTTTCCCTGCAAGGCTTTGCACATCTTTGATTTGTCTTGGTTTTTGAATGTCTCTGATTGTCGCAATTTGATCTGGGTTGATCTCGATCCCACGCGAGCTGACGATGAACCCTAGGAGTTTCCAGATGCTACCCCAAATGATCATTTCAAAGGATTTAGTTTCATCCCATATTTCCAGAGAATCTCAAACATTTCTGCTAAATCGGTCGTATGGTCGGATGATTGTCTGGACTTAACCAACATGTCATCGATGTATACCTCCATCGTTTTCCCAATTTGGTTGTAGAACATCCTATTCACCAATCGTTGATACATAGCACTAGCATTCTTCAGACCGAAAGGCATCACTACGTAATAGTATAATCCTAGATCTGTAATGAAACTGGTATGCTCTTGTTCCGAGACGTGCATAGGGATTTGGTTGTACCCTGAGTAGGCATCCATAAGAGAAAGAAGCTTATGACCCACCGTTGAATCCACCAGCTGATCGATTCTAGGTAACGGAAAGTTATCCTTTGGGTAGGCTTTGTTTAGATCTGAGAAGTCAATGCATGTGCGCCACTTTCCATTGGCCTTCTTTACCAGAACTGGGTTTGAAATCCAGTCAGGGTATGTTGAATCTTTAATGAACCCATTACTTCTCAGCTTTTCAACTTCTTCCTTCAAGCAGCGGACCTCTCTGGGCCAAGCATTCGCCTTTTCTGTTTGACGGGGGGATGCTTCGGGTTGATGCTTAAGGAATGACTCATAATCGAGGGAGATATTCCACACATGTCCGCATGGGTCCAGGAAAATACATCCAAGTTAGCTTTTAAGAAATTTGTTAATTCCCTAGCTCAAACATGGTCCAACTGGGATCCAATCTTTAGGACCTTCTCTGGGTCACTATCATCGATTGGTACGTCCATAGTCGCTTCATTGGGAGTCGCCATTCTGCGCCCAGGCTCTTCATCCTCTCTGGGATCTATATCCTCGGGAAACTCTCTGGGCGACTCTCCCAGAGTTACTTTCTGTAGTTGCAATGACATTTCCTCCCTTGGAGGGGAAGAAGCACCCTTTGTTTCTACATCTCTTCCTTTGCGGAGCAACTTCAGCTCCGCTATGTAGCATGCTCGTGCAACAACTTGATCTCCTCTGACTATACCTACATCGACATCCGTCAGGAACTTCAGCAATAAGCACCAGGGTGTGATGCAGGCCCTGAATTTGGCTAGGGTCGGTCGGCCGAAGAAGGCATTGTACGGCGAATCAATATCCAGAACCACGAAGGGGAGGATCCTTACTCTCTGGCGTTCTCCTTCCCCAAGGGTTACTGACAGTTCCACGTATCCCATCAGAGCGGTTGAGGCTCCATTAAATCCACGTATCCAACCCTTGCATGGTTTCAAATCCTTTGGCTCGAGTTTCATTTGGTCGAATGTTTTCTTAAACAGAATGTTAATCGAACTCCCTTTATCCACTAGAACTTTATGGACTATAGCTAAACCAATAGTGACGGTGATCACTAATGGGTCTTCGGTTGGGGAGTGGACTCCAATACTCTCTCGGTCATGAAATATGACATCATCAGACATCGTCTTCTGTTGCTTAATCGGGGCATTATCCTCGGGATTGCTACATTCCCCCACTTCAAAATGTTGTTTAGCCGCATTCATGTACTGATCCACATCCCTGAAACTTTGCCCTTGAAGATGAAGCCCACCAACTATGGTATTGATAATGATATTTTTTCCTTTTTGCTGGGCTGTTGGTTTGGCAGCAGGTTGGCTTTGGTTCGGGGCTTATGCGGCTTGCTCCCTATCTCTGGGTGTCACCTTATACTCATCAAGTTTTCCTTACCGGAGTAGCTTTTCAACCACATCTCTCAGATGATGACATTCATTCGTGGTGTGGCCATGAGTCTGGTGGAAAAGGCAAAATTTCCCAGTCTCACGTTCCTTTTCTATCGAATCTCTCGGAGGAGGCCTCTTATACTGGAGGATATTGTATGTATCTAGGAAGATATTCTCTAATGTATCGTTTAACGGTGTAAAACTCTCAAACGGCCTAGGCCGAGATCTTCTCTAAAAGTCATTCCCTCGATTTCTCTTCCAATTATTGTTATTATTATTATTCCCCGATTGGCGGCCACTGCCTTGATTCTTGTTCCCGACATTAACTTCAACCTTTCCTGAGCTATCCCCCATCTGCTTGATGGCCACGTTACTTTGGATGTCCTCCTTATCAGCAGCCTTCCTCTTTCAGTTGGCGTAAATTTCTTTTCAACGCAGACAGATGTTGGCTTTTTTGTAAAATATTTCCCGAGTCAACGGTGGTTTACCGGCCAAGTATCTTCCAAACTCAGTATCCTTATCCATCCGCCAATCAAGGACATCAAAACAGTTTGTTCATGGGGATCTCTAACCTCGGTGACTGCTACATTGAAGCGATCTAGATAGGACCTCAAAGATTTGTCCGAACGTTACTTAATGAGGGATAATTTGATGACATTCTTAGATCTCTGAATATGCAGCCGGAACTGATTCACGAACTGTTCGCTTAATTCCTTGAAACTGGAGATCAGTCGCGCTGGCAAATGAGTGAACCACATTAACGCCGTATCCTCCAGAAATATTAGGAATGCCTTACATTTTACAGCGTCGGAGGCAGCAGCTGCATTCATGTACCATGAATATCTCATTAGGTGCTGGACTGGATTCGCCCTTCCTGCGTAGCGGTTTATAGGTGGCATGTTGAATTTCCTAGGGAATCGAACCTCTAATATGTCATCCGTGAAGGGCGTATGACTGCGGCTTATACCCTAATCGTCATTTATTTGTCCGCGGTTTTCCACCATCAATCGTCTAATCATGGCCTCAACATTTGCATGAGTCAGGGTGGATTTAGGATCAGCACTTCTTGCCCTGCGAGCCTCTCCTGCACTTCTTTGACGTGCTGCTGCAAGGTCTGGGGCCTGAGAAAAACTCCCTTGTCCCCTACTGCCGCGGTCAGTCATGCGACAAGCAGGAGGAATGGGTTGATTTTGAGCGGGGTCAATGACGTCTCCATTCCTAGGTGGTAGGACGGGCTCATTTAAGTTACGATTATTAGTTCCCCAATTAAGCGCCTCTTCTTCTCGAGAAGGAAGTATCCCAAATTGAAGCTGCTCTATATTCTCAGCCCTTTCTAACGGAGGCCATCCCTGGTTTCTTCGAGGTTCTTCAGATGAGGATGTGTGTTCCGAGGAAAGAGGGTGAGCTAGTGTTGGCGAAACCTGCCTCTGGATATCATTAATTCGTCTGCCTAGGGCAGTAATATTCTGATGCAGCAACGAGCTCTCCCGCCTTTGAGCGGCCAATTCATCATTTTGTCAGTCCAATGCTTCAATTATGCGAGAGAGATCTCCTTCCGTAGCTGGGGCAGAAGGGTTGAACTGGTCATCATCTTCTCTTATACATAAGGAACTCGAGCCAGGTCGAGCAGAAGTACCAGCACGAGTGGAATGAGCCATAATCTCCTTCCCAGGTCGAGTAGTGGTCTGATTGTCATTTCGGATCGTGGTCCCCCTAGGCTGATGGCTCGTGGTACCCTCTTGGCGTCTGTTCGTGGTGGTCCCCTGGGTTCGGATCATGGGAGCATTGGCAGGAAGGAGGGTGGCGTTATCTTGAGAATGGGTCGTTACGCCCTCAGTCATACGGTTCGTGGTACCTTCAGCGGGTCGGATCGCCCCCTCCACGCCACGATCCGGAGAATCAACCTCGACCCGATCCTGAATGCTGTCATCACGAGCTTCATTTGTTACTTCGTCGTCTTGTGAAGCTCGTACATCCTTGGACTTCTTTCCAGCCATAATACTTTGGATTTGCTGAAATCTTCGAAAATCGAAATAGTGGGGTTTTGGACTGTTTTTCTTCGGACCTGAGTATCCAAATAATAGAACAACAGTCCAATATGCTGAGACATCTGTCTCAATGAAAGCACCAAAATGTTAGATCCAAAAGTGGATCTAACACCAAATTATCTAAATAGGCAGAGATTTATATTCAGAAATGCAAGAAAACGCAGAAAACACACAAGATTTATAGTGGCTCGACGTTAACAAGCCTAGTCCACTTTATATCTATGATTATACGTTAGATTCGAGTACAATCAATAATTTTTCTCTCAATCTCACTTGTACAATGATGATTCACTCAATAATTTCAGGCTAAGATTGATAAGAAATTGTAAGATAGCAATAATGGTGGAAACAGTACTTAGAATTGTCAAAAGATCCTGAAAATGTCAAGCACAGGGCTATTTATTGCTGATATCTGTAGTTGGATCGTGGTCACACGTGGTACAAATCCCGAGGATCTCAGACTGATTCGTGGCTTGATGGAGAAATAGTCAATATGGCCGTTATGGATAGGTGTCGTTAGATCCTGCATTCGCGGATCATGATAGACTTAGTCCCACCCTTCATGTTTTGGCTTCTAAGATCGGATCGTGGAAAGGTGACGTGGAGGGATCGGATCGCGATAAGGAGTCACGATCGTTGATGAGCGCCACGAGTTGGGGAGGACAATGTGACCACGATCGGGTGCTTAAGGGTTTTGAAATGCGAGGCTTCATATTTCCTTTGTGTGTGAACCTTGGTGGCTTGGTCCAAAAGCTAGCCAACAATAAATTTTCCTCAGTCTTTCTCATTTAATCATAATTCCATTTTATGTTGTCAATAAAACTTATTGTTGTTTACTTATTAACTTAGTTCTATTAACTAAGGCCCATTAATAAGTTTCTCTACCCATTTATTATAACCTATGTTACAATTTCCTCTTGTCCCTAAAACATTCTTATCAATGGGTTTCGGACTTCCAAGCTTACAGTTCACTTAATTTATAATTAAGTACAATGTATTTTCCCCGTTTTCTTAACTGGTTTCAGGTTTCCCCCTTATTGATTACATAATTTACAATTAAGCATTCCTTAACTCAACTCACCAGTTATCCCGTCCTCTTACTAGTGTTTTATAACCTAAGTTATAATATTCACTTGTCCCTAGGACAAGTCTACCTATTATACAACATTTTCATTAATGTTATTTATTTATAATAGGTTATCATCATTCCCCCTTTTAAACCATTTTCTTTTACTGTTGTATTCTAGTATCCTTCATTCACTGTATAATATATATATATATATATATATATATATATATATCCCTTATTTTAATTAAAGAAAACACTTCATGCACCGTATCAGTTTGATAGAAGGAATCAGTGATTTATTTTCATAACGTATTCCCATCTAAATCCGTGTTAGCAAGTATTTCTTTACTCTTCTTACTTTAGTTATCGTGGCCTACTTGCAACCACGTTCTGAGAAATAGGTCATTTAGGAAATACATCACTTTTCCTTCGTATCAAACTAACTCAGTTCATTACATCTCTTCCTTTCTTATTTTCTGAGTTAGACATTTAATTACCATTATTGCCATTTATTAATATCTTGTTATACTCATATATATATATATATACAAGAACTAGACATCTCACATTAAGCCTACACTTGTGGATGCTGGATTTGCCGGGCGGGTCCGGGCAGACTTCTACCACAAGCTGACTTAACCTCGTGTCTTAGCACCATTGCATATATATATTATTATTTTTTGCACTTAGGCCTCTCACATTAGGTTCAACATTAGTGGCTGCTGGATATGCCGGTCGGGTACGACTAGACATCCACCACTAATGCAACCTAACCTCGTGCCATACGTGCAGCTACAATTTCTAATTGAAATCCTAGGCATATTCATCTTTATTCAATCATTAATGTACATCAAAGGTGCACTCCCAAATTAAAGTCCCAAAACATAATATATGCTATGCTCCAAAAATTCCATTACAATTCATTCCCATTTCATGAAAACTTTAGGCAACTGTAATCTAGTTTACAGTAACCTAATTTTGCATGTCGTCCAAATTTTGTCTATATTTCATCGCATGTCCTTTTTAACATATGTTTAATCCTATTTTGACATGTAAACATTCAATCAGTTAATTATTCAGATCCATCAGTCTAAACATGTCATTTATTCTATAATATGCCGCAAGTGAAACATATAATTATAACAACAACAGTTATTGCCCATGTTATAACCATTTCTAACAAGTTGCTTTTTTTCAACATGTAATTATTCCAACAATTTAATAGATTCAACATATGAATTTCCTGATCCATTCATATTAACGTCCCAACTTGTTATAACAGCAATTTATAATTAAACAGGCAATTTCACAATTTATTAAAAGGGGAATGCTAAACGATAGTCATAACATTATCTAAAGGCTACAGTTTAAATCCACTCACCTTTAAGATTTCCCCAATTTTTGGATCCGATCCATTCCATCATCCATATTTTCCCTTTTCCCTTCGATTAGATTCACAACCTTGCTTTGAATAGTCTTTTATTAACGTTGATCCTCTCCTCCAGATGTGGATTCATAACTTTCTAGGCTAATATTTTAATTTCAGAATAGATTTGAGAAGAGAGAGAGAGTCTCATGGCAGAGCTCCAGCGTAGTCGCCAAATTATATGGCTTAGGGTTAGGTCTAAGGTCTTATTTATAGGAGTATGGAGCAACCAGGACCCTTAGATTTAAATAAAACTCCATCAGAGCTAACCACGTCATACGACCAATAGGAAATGGCCACGTCGCAACAAAAACAAATGTTCACCAGTCAAAACACGCCACGTGTGTTGAATGATGCGCAGGGGTTGACACCCCTGCTTGGGTGTCGACACATATGTCGACACCCCTGCCATATATATATATATATATATATATATATATATATGTATGTATGTATGTATGTATTTGAAATTTGATTTATTTATAATACATGTAATCTTTTTGCATATAAATCAAATTTCAAACATTCCTTCTTTGTTCGCACGCAACCCTTAATTTGAATTATGTTCATTTGTAATCATCTCTTATTTGTATGCTAATCTGTTATATGCGAACAATTATTTATCTCAAACCAATTAATACACACACACACACACACATATTTTCTCTTTTGAAACATTCTCCCAATTAAACCTCTTATTAACCATTTTTATACTGAACCGTTATTTAATTAAACCGCCTTCCCATTAGGCCACTTTTTAACTTCTTTCACACTAAGCTACTTTTTAGCCATTCCCTTAGAAAAACATGGAACTGGCGGGGATCAAGCTCTGAACCTCTTATATGCAAGTCACATGTTCCAACCAACTAAGCTACTTGGTCTTTTGTTAACAAGGTTTAGAACAATGCTAAACATTATTCTTTTCTCAATCCTTTTATTTTCATGTTTTGTTGCAATAATTAATTTAAAGATATCTCTTTCATTTTAAATCAATTTTCTATAAAATATAGGTCTAAATTGACCAGAAAATCGGCATGAACGCAATGACGCTAATTTCGTGACCAAATTCTAGAAGCTCTTCAAATTTTCCTTTTTATTTCTTTTTAAATGTTCACATGCAATTTCAATTGCATTGCATTGCATTTCTTCTCATTTCATGTATTGCATGTAATTTCTTTTATTAATCTTTTTCTTCATTTCACTGCATGAACTTATTACATGCAATTATATTATTATTTAATTTTTCCTTTAAATACATATATGCATATAATATATATACATATACGCATATTTTTCTATTTTTAATTGCATTAAAAATGCGGGGTGTTACATTCTCCCACCCGTTGGAAATTTCATCCCCAAAATTTTATAAGGGTAAAATAAATAATCCCTCGCATAATATCCACCCATCATGTGTGCATCCAATTTTTGCAAACATAATGCACATGTGCAAAGTGAAATACATCATAGTAATGCATGTATGCCTAAGCAGTACCTCCTATGTGTATGCATGTTTTTAAAAAATCCTTTTAAAACATGATGCTCACATCCTAAATATACTGGCAGTTCTATATGAATTCAATATTTTGAAAATCAGAATCCTTTTCATCCAAATTTTCCTACACTCTTACTGGGTAAGAGCGTAGTTCATCCAATTGTTGCATCCATAATCCTACCAACCAACTTTATTTTTTGAATTTCATAAAAATCTAATTTTCTAAATTCGATTTCTTATGTTACAGAAAGGTGGAAAACGGAAAACTCTGCATCCTCCGTTTTTCTTTTCCAACATTTTTCTAAACGTACTTTGGTTTTTATGTAATTATTTATAAAGATTTCCTATTTTTCTATCCAAGCACAGTCCACATAAGAATTTTTTTTTTTTTGTTATTGATTATCTCTTCGTCTTATCTTGGGAATTTTCCATTCTTATTCATCTTTTCTCAATCGGTTTATGACTTGTTCTTACCTATAAGGTCATTTCTGTCTCTCACTACACGGTGCCAACATCTACTCTATTCTTATTTTCTACAACTTATTTTGTCCACCCACATAATTATCTTAAAATAATTTATCAAAAAGGGTTGTCATAAGAATAGAAATGTCAAATCTTTCTTTGTTAAAAATTCTTGTATGAAATGTAATAAGAAAACTAGCGAACTATACATGCTCTATAATATGCACCTTTTACTAAGAAAATTTTACTTTAAATAAAGTTTTCGCAAGAAACCACTATTTACAAAATATACCCCATTTTACTTCAAAACCTAATATGTACTTCTTTACATATTTAAAACTATAACTTTTAAGATTAAAACTTGAAAACACCATAAACCGTTTCCCCAATACTTTTATAATTTTAAGTTCTTAAAAGTTAACAATGGGTTAGACTTAAAGAAGATTTCCAATTTTCTAGGCTTTCCTAGACACTCCCCAATATCAATTCTCTCAAATATATATATAGGAATCCTAAACCTATGCTCTAATACCAGGTGTGACAACCCGAATTTCGATAGACCGATTTTTTTTTCAAAAATTCCAATCTATCGAAACTCGGGTTGAGTTGCTCTGGTATCCTGTAGAAAAGACAGAGACGTAAAATATGTCAGAGCTCAGAAAATATCTCACAGCAGAATGGATAAAATATAATATAATCAAAATATAGCCTTACCGTATTAATAAGACTGCCTAACCAGTATCCAAGGCTATCTTGTCCCTGGCACAAATCTAACCTGCGAGTATGTTATGAAGAGGGAGTCAAAACATAAGTTCTGGCGACTGGATTTAAACTATACACTTTGGATAATCCTACATATACCGTTCAATCATATTATCTTATTTATTAGGTTGCTTGGGTTAACAGCACTCAAGGCTTACACAGACGTCGTACCCATTTACTTCCCAGTGAACTAACCTAATAAAGTATATGTGTAGCTACCCCAATATCGAGATACACCCCATGGAACGCCACCGGTCGGTCTCCACCGTAACACTATCGTAGCATACGCAGTCCCTCATCCTACATCTTAGTGATGTACGGATAACAATATTACATTCCACATATATCTATGCTACACAAACGTACAGACTGCCACCTTTGTTCGAATCAGATTCCATAATAGAGTAATGTCGTCAAGTCTATGATACACCACCCAGAGAGGATATGCATGTATCTAGACTGTCCACCATGCATATCTTCATTTGTAGCTAGATGCCTCAATCGCACGTCCCCTAATGTGCACCGAGTTCCGTGGCAGGGCGATACAAGAAACTCGGAACTCGGTCGGGAGCATTTCCATATCTGTATGGGCCCATCTTTAAAGAGCCTCTATATACAGACATACCTAGGGTCTATTTTTGTGGTGGCTATGGCCCCACCTCGGCCCCTCCCTCAACTAGTAAAGACTACCAGAGCTAAGCGATCGCCCCTACGCAAACAATCTAAACATCCATGTGGCGTCTCCCTTCAACCCCGTTCCCCGATAGTGAATGGTGAAATGGTATCTTAGGTTTAACTCGAGTCTTTCTGCATCCACTGGCTGTCAATGACGGGTATCCAACGGTATACTATCCTTGTTGTTGTTACCCTCTCTACCTCCTCGTTAGACATCCGTCGAATCACCGTGGTGTTACCTCGTCCCAGCATTCTGACTGCATGGCTACATCTGCAGTCAAGGCCCACCCACGTAGTAGTTACGCGCAGACCTAACCTCTACGAGCACAGCCTAAGACATCTGCCACCGCACGGAGGACTACTAGGAGCACCTTACGTCCCTTAGGAAGCCGCGTGCTTCTCCTTCCAGTCCTTCGGAGCCGTCTGAACAATCAGATGAATGTGCGCTCCCCTCATGCCTTATAACATCACGATGATCTACCCCGTTGGGTTATTCACCCTCAAACGTGCGGACTGGTCCCAGGCGCCTCACTTTAATATGTTGTTAGACCCTATGTCTAAACATTCTTTTACGCGCTTGCCTTACCTCATCAGGTTTCCGTTTAACTTGGTTATTCTTATTCACATTGAGTTCTAATTCAAATTACCAAGTTTCTCTTGCTTATTAATTTCAGTCATACAACTTAATCCATTTAAGTTTATTAATAAGCCCTAACATGTTATTCTCCATATTGTGGCCCAAGGTCTGTAATGTACAATCTCTTTTATATCCTTGTTTGATTTCATCATTACAATAACACGTTTTACTTAATATGTAATTAAGTATGTCCAATTCACATGTTTTCTAACTAACATGTCACTTACCATTTATGATTAAATATAACTTATTTTATTTCATAAGTTTTCCTCATTCTTTCTCATTTAATCATAATTCCATTTTACGTTGTCTATACAACTTATCGTTGTTTACTTATTAACTTTGTACTATTAACTAAGGCCCATTAATAAGTTTCTCTACCCGTTTATTATGACCTACATTATAATTTCCTCTTGTCCCTAAAACATTCTTATCAACGGGTTTCATACTTCCACGCTTACAGATCACTTAATTTATAATTTAGTACAATATATTTTCCCCTTTTCTTTAACTGGTTTCAGGTTTCCCCCTTTACGGATTACTTAATTTACAATTAAGCATTCCTTAACTCAATTCACCAGTTGTCCTATCCTCTTACTAGTTTATTATAACCTAAGTTATAATATTCACTTGTCCCTAGGACAATACCTATTATACAACATTTTCATTAATGTTATTTATTTACAATAGGTTATTATCATTCCCCCTTTTAAACCATTTTCTTTTACTGTTGTATTCCAGTATCCTTCATTCAGTGTAATATATATATTCCTTATTTTAATTAAGGAAAACACTTCATACACCTTATCAATTTGATAGAAGGAATTAGTGATTTATTTTCATAACGTATTCCCATCTAAATCCGTGGTAGCAAGTAATTTTTTTACTCTTCTTACTTTTGTTACTATGGCCTACTTGCAACCACGTTCTCAGAAATAGGTCATTTAGTGAAATACATCACTTTTCCTTCGTATCACACTAACTCAGTTCATTACATCCCTTCCTTTCTTATTTTCTGAGTTAGACATTTAATTACCATTATTGCCATTTATTCATATATATATATATATATGCACTAGACCTCTCACATAAAGCCTACACTTGTGGATGCTGGATTTGTCGAGCGGGTCCGAGCAGACTTCTACCACAAGTTGACTTAACCTCGTGTCTTAGCACCATTATATATATATATATATATATATATTTGCACTTAGGCTTTCACATTAGGTTCAACATTAGTGGCTGCTGGATATGTCGGTCGGATCCGGGCAGACTTCCGCCACTAATGCAACCTAACCTCGTGCCATATGTGCAGTTACAATTTCTAATTGAAATCCTAGGCATATTCATCTTTATTCAATCATTAATGTTCGCATCAAAATTTCACTCCCAAATTAAAGTTTCAAAACATAATATATGCTATGTTCCAAAAATATCATTATAATTTATTCCCATTTCATGAAAACTTTAGGCATATAATCCTTTTTACTGCAATCTAGTTTACAGTAATCTAATTTTGCATGTCATCCAAGTTTTGTCTATATTTCATCGCATGTCCTTTTTAACATATGTTTAATCCTATTTTGACATGTAAACATTCAATCGGTTAATTATTCAAATCCATCTATCTAGACAAGTCATTTATTCTATAATATGACGCAAGTTAAACATGTAATTATAACAACAACAGTTATTGCCCATGTTCTAACCATTTCTAACAAGTTGCTTTTTTTTAACATGTAATCATTCCAACAATTTAATAGATTCAACATATGAATTTCCTGATCCATTCATATTAACGTACCAACTTGTTATAACAACAATTTATAATTAAACTAGCAATTTCACAATTTATTAAAAGGGGAATGCTAAACGATAGTCATAACATTATCTAAAGGCTACAATTTAAATCCACTCACCTTTAAGCTTTCCCCAATTTTTGGATCCGATCCGTTCCATCATCCATTGTTTCCCCTTTTCCCTTCGATTAGATTCACAACCTTGCTTTGAGTAGTCTTTTATTAACGTTGATCCTCTCCTCCAGATGTGGATTCATAACTTTCTAGGCCAATATTTAAATTTCAGAATAGATTTGAGAAGAGATAGAGAGAGTCATGACAGAGCTCCAGTGTAGCCGCCAAATTATATGGTTTAGGATTAGGTCTAAGGTCTTATTTATAGGAGTATGGAGCAACCAGGACCCTTAGATTTAAATAAAACTCCATCAGAGCTAAACACATCATACGACCAATAGGAAATGGCCACGTCGCAACAAAAACAAATGTTCACCAATCAAAACATGCCACGTGTGCTGAATGATGCGCAGGGGTTGACACCCCTGCTTGGGTATCAACATCCCTGCCGTATATGTATATGTGTGTATATATATATATAATTTGAAATTTGATTTATTTATAATACATGTAATCTTTTTGCATATAAATCAAATTTCAAACATTTCTTCTTTGTTTACTTCTTTGTTCGCGCGCAACCCTTAATTTGAATTATATTCATTTGTATTCAACTCTTATGCGTATGCTAATCTTTTATATGCGAATAATTACTTATCTTAAACCAATTAGTATATGTATATATATATATATATATATATCCTCTTTCGAAACATTCTCCCAATTAAACCTCTTATTATACCTTTTCATACTGAACCGTTGTTTAATTAAATCGCCTTCCAACTAAGCCACTTTTTAACTGCTTTCACACTAAGCCACTTTTTAGTCATTACCTTGAAAAAAATATGGCACTGGCAGGGATCGAGCTCTGAACCTCTTGTATGCAAGTCACATGTTCCAATCAACTAAGCTACTTGTTCTTTTGTTAACAAGGATTAGAACAGTGCTAGACATTATTCTTTTCTCAATCCTTTTTTTTCATGTTTTGTTACAATAATTAATTTAAGTATCTCTTTCATTTTAAATCAATTTTCTGTAAACTTTAGGTCTAAATTGACCAGAAAATCGCCAAGAATGCAATGACGCTAATTTCGGAAGCTCTTCAAATTTTCCTTTTTATTTCTTTTTAAATGTTCGCATGCAATTCAACTGCATTGCATTTCTTCTCATTTCATGTATTGCATGTAATTTATTTTATTAATCTTTTTCTTCATTTCACTGCATGAACTTATTACACGCAATTATATTATTATTTAAATTTTCCTTTAAATATATCTATGCATATAATATATATACATATACGCATATTTTTATATTTTTAATTGCATTAAAAATGTGGGGTGTTACAATTTCTGATCAATGTGAGCAGTAAGTATTGTGAATCTAATTTATTTGATTTTTTTTCTTTCCCTCTTCTTTTAGGGTCAGATTTGTAAATTCATGGTCATTTTAATGTTAGATTCAGTGAGGAAGACCACAGAAGCACAGATCTGAATCAGATTCATGGATTGGAAAGTTGTCATGTGAGTGGACTTAAAATGATACCTTTTGAATAACAGTATATTTACCGTTTACGTTCCCCATTATTCTTAACATGTTAAATAGTTGTAAATTGTGGTAATTGCGATAATTTAGTCTTTAGAATGTTAAGAATACATTGTTGTAAAAATCTGTTCTGTTAATCTTCTGTTTAGATTAAAAATCACTATGATATTGAAATTGTGGAGTTTACAATGAAATGTGAATATGTTACTGAAAATGTTGTTTAATAAAAAATTGGATATATTATAAATTAAATACAATGAAATTGGGAATAATGGAGAAAGAGTAGATGTGCCTAATTTGTGCGAAAAATTTATAGTGATTTGGAAATGGTAAATAACATCTAACTCAGAAAAGTAAAATGGGGGAAATTAGTAGTGGATTGGGTTAAATGGATTTAGGGAAAATTGATACATTTCCGTAACAGTAAAATTACCAAGAAAGTATTTTCAAGAAAAGAAGGATTCATTTGAAATAGGGATTATTTTACCGTATTTCACACTAATCAGATAAAAAGATAAATGTATGTCCAAAAGAAAATAGAAGGAATATCTTGCACCAACACATCTTGATTTATGTGTGTTAAAAAAGTGGATCTTTATATCTTTCCACAAATCCATTTAATGAGGTGTGTGAAATGTTTTTCTGAAATGATAAAAATGTACAAGATGGTAATTAAAGGGATGTTACAACAGTAAAAGTGTGGTTATGTTAAGGAAGGAACCAAGGGAAGATATGATGAATAGGGAATATAAACTATTTTAATTATATGAGTGCGAAGGTAATATAATAGGTAGGCTTGTCCTAGGGACAAGAAGATATGCTTGGCTCGAGCATATTCTATCAATCTATTTTCCAAACATTCGGACCTTTCTACAACAACTTCTGTCGGTATATCAATATTTCGAGCAATCAGTCTATGACCCAGTCCAAACCAACTCTAAGTGACATGAAAATTTACTAAAAGCTTTGCTAGATCACCACCATGCTCCCCATAAAAATCCAGCATTATTGGACCCTTGGTCATTGGTCAGTGCCGACCCATGCACTTTGTGCATTTACGCACCAAAATTTGCATGCTACGTTTCCCCGTCTTCTAGAGCCTTTATGCTAAGTTTTGTCTGAATCCGATCATCTGAACCTCTGATTTTCTCTATTATTCAATCCTATGATTCTACGACAAACATTCTAACATAGAACTTAAGCAACAAAATTAATTCAATCAAAATAAACATCAATCCATACAATAAGGATCATACAAACATGAACAAATCATAATTATAGCATTAACATATCATAAACATAAGAACTAGCATGATTTGGATCTAAACATATGGGGAAACATGATTAATCTAACATCTACCTATTAATACGATCAAGTTAGGTTTTTCTATGGTTTCTAAATATGAATTAAACATATATGATCAGAACTAAGGTAATTATAATGTATAACATATGAATATGATCCTAATTTACCCATATAATTCATAGTTTCCATATGAGAGATATTTATCACTCACCTAATCCTTGATTTGATGTAAATTCAATGAGATCAGATCTGGACAACGCTGAAACCACTTGAATTCGATTCAGTCTAATGTAATCTAATCCATTTTGATGTTGATATGTGCTCTAGTTGCAATCTACAACGAATTTTGATTGAAAAGAATGGAGAAATCGGGCTTTAGGTTGAACCAGAGAATCACAGACACCAACCTAAAGTTTAGAAAGAAGGGAGTAATCCTAGTTCACTCCCCAGGAACCCCTATTTACATCTGTAGGTCATAGGTCTAATTGGCTTGGCTAATCATCCCATTAGTTGTTGACCAGTCTGCCTAAACAGCAGCAGAAACTTAAAACAACGATTTCTCCCAAACAACTGAACCAAATCCTCTATGTGACCACTTTACGAAATCATAAACCACCATTCTAACCCAATAAAACCAATCTCAGCTCCTAATTCGATTCCTATCAAAAGTCATGGCTCAAGCAGTAAGTTCAAGGGCAAAATGGTTATACCTGAATTAGATAAAAATCGTGGGCATGTCTCATATCCCCATGAACGACATATCAAAATATGAGAATGGTCCGACTACTAGGGAATAAAATATAATTATATTATGATCGGTCGAGATGTAAAATATGGGTCGTTACATGCTTATTACGAAGGATTGGAGGGAAGCACGCTAGTTCCGAGGGACGTGGTAGGGTGCTATTTGGTGGTCCTCTGTTTCGATACAATCTCAGGCTTTACTCGCAGAGGTTGGGTCTGCGCAGTACCACCCGGTGAGTATACCTTGACTACAACTATAGGTTGGCAGTCATAAGGCTGTGGTGGATGGCGTTGGGTGATTCAGTGATTGCCTCGGGAAGAGGCTGGGTCAGGACCAATACGGGATAGTAATCGTCAGGTAGCTGTCATCGACGGTTAGTGGGATGTGCAAAGACTAGAGCTAAACAAAGATACCATTGATCTTTTACTATTGAGACATTGCTTAAGGGACATGCCAAACTGGATTATTAGATTATTTGCTAGGGGCATGCCACTTAGCTCTTGATGTAGTCTTTCACTAGTTAAGGGGTAGCCCGGTAGGAACATAACCATTGGGAAAATGAAGACCATATTTTGGATATCTGTATTATAGGCCTTTTTGGGTGGACCTTTATAGATATGGAAAGCTTCCGACCAAGTTTCATGCATTCAGATGCATCCCTATTGTAACGACCCGGATTTCTAGCGACTTTGGTTATCGACATAAACACGATGTCGATAACCAAAACATCGAAAAATCCCGGTAATTAATGAAAGAAATTAGAGGGTGAGGAAAGATAAGATAGAAACTTAGAATAGAAGAAGAAGAAGAACACAATATCAGAGTAACACGAATCTCACAGCGGAACGAATAAATATATTTCATAACATTACTTTGAAATACAAATCTGTACTTGAATATACATATCATTATCAAAGTACATTACTTACAACACAGCGGAAATAACTATAGCTATATGATCCTGAAGACTCCTGCTCCAGCTCTTCCAGTATATCTGTAAATCCTGACTACTTGACTACCCATACAAATTTAGGCACCCAAGAGTTTAGGGAAAACAACAAAATAAACTCCGGGTCAGTCATGGGACTGGTATGAGTAAAACAGTTTAAAAACAGTTCGAACAAGTAAACGATATCTCATAAGACCACGCCGCATAACGGAACGGGTTTTTCCCTTATGAGAATCCAAATTATCTTTATATCAAAAACCTTTTGATATTATAATAATGTCTATCAACCACAACTATAATAATCATCTAGTAGAAACGCTTTCATCTCACGTTCTACATATATAGTATACAATCAAAACCGCAAGCGCGTATTGGGTAATGGATTTCCAACTATGACAAGGTATGGAAACACCTTTCGCTAGTGTACCTCTAGAGAGGAATACACTAGGTTCAACAAGAACATCTTGCAACCCGGCCACACATGACCGACCACTCATTTCGCTTGAGTGTATCGAATGTATATCACCAACAGTTGGGATCAGCAACTGTTTCCCGAATGGGACAGTATCGACAATAGATTTTTAGAAGTAATTGAAACTATAGATCAGGTGATTATACACCCTACTTCGGTGCGACCGACTTAGCCATGCTGCCTGCCCGATTTCTGTCATTTACCGGATGTGAGGCTAGAAGCTACGCTTTATCATCACACCAGATTCACTTTGAATGCCACATCATCAAATACATCCAATCACCGATTGACGTCCTCAACAATACATTATGTGTTAGCTAAAGAAGTTTCCTTCTCCGCTTCGACTCTTGGTACGGTTGGAGAAATCAATATACATGATCGTCAGGAAATACTTTGTCAGACATCCATCCATACAAGTCATCCAGGAACAGGATGAACCGAAGGCACTATTCTGTAAAAAGGTTTGCCCTTGCATAACTCCGTCTTCAATTTTCTTTGGCATATATGATTCGCAACGCTTATGCCAATACAGAGTGGTTCTTTGGATAATAATCCAACCGGTCTCTCCATATTAACAACGTTAAAATGGTCAAAACTTCGATAGTCAGTGATTTAACTATCGAAGGAAAACAGGTGTGCAACCAACGATATTATTTCCAAATGGAAATTATATCGATCAAACATCATTTAACATTCATCTCTTTATTTCATTAATTTACTTATCTCCTGTTTCCCTACGTTCAATATTCCTTATTTTCTAAATTGGGAAAATATACGTTATTAACAAATGGAAAACATTTCCATTTCTTGTTTTCTTTATTAGAAAACATTTCTGGTTTCTTCTTTGGAAAACATTTCCAAAGCTTCTTCATTGGACTTAGACAGATGTTTAAACAAACCACCGCGATGCCAACTCAAACCATTTCCTTTACTGCCGAACCTTAACTATTCCTTAGTTAAAAACGAAGCCAATCAAGTTGGGGTAGAACTACCTCTCAGACCTTAACTGAACAACATTTCTAACTTTGAAATTAGCAAAGTTCACTTTATATTCCTTTTACTGACTTCCTTACTTAACCCTCCTCGAATAGCTATATTCGATTGACTCTTTTCACTTAACTCTATTCGATTAACCCTTATCAATTAACTCTATTGGACTAACACTATTGGATTAACTCTATTTGACTAACGCTATTGATTTACTCATTTGCTTCAACCCTAATCGATTAAACTAACATCGATTAACTCCTTTGCTTTAACACTAATTGATTAACTAACATCGATTAACTTCTTTTCGAATAATCTATACATTTATAAAGATTTACTTTTAGTAACGGATCTTCACTTTACAAATGATTTTCCTTTTATAAAACTCTATTCGTTTTAAAAACATTTTTCCCTTTTATTTACTTTCGAAATATTTCCTTTAATAAAATCTGTTGATTTTATAAAATCCCTTTATTTCAATATACATTGAAATAATTCTTTTTACATCCCAGGGTCTTTTATGATATTTAAAATATCGAATAACAATGATCAACATCATTCCAACACACATAATCCATAACAGATTATATAACACATCATATATCACAATATATGAAAACAGTAAAATAAAATGTTGAGGAATCCAATTGGATTCCTCCAACCTGTCTCCCTGCATCACAGATGTTAAACAATATAGATAACATCACTTTCAGTTCTATATGATACATTCTGTTAAACAGAATCAACATAGAAATTCAACTAACTGACTAGCAGTTCAATCAATCAGTCAACATACAGTAAATCAGGCAATTTCTAATAGTTCTAACAATACAACATGAAATTATAAACTGTTCAGAGTTAGTGAGATTTACTCACATTGGACGATCATCGTTGATAACGATAACCATCGCTTGATTTGATTCAGATGGACAATTTATTTTGCCATAAATTGTAGCAAGCTCTGATGGACTTCCAGTCAGTTCCATTTCGTAGTCGTCATCCATACGATCTTAGCGGACCCTTTCTATATCCACTTCGGCCCACTTCGAAACTACCCTGCCCCAATATACATGCTCCTGCTTCCCCGTAAAGACCACCGAGTGTTGCTGCTCTTGAAACCAAAATAAACAACACTGTTTGCTCCTCTTTGAATATATTTTTTTTCTTTCTTTTTATTTATTTTCACATGGGCCTTGTCAAAAAGAAATGGCCCAACTTCCCACTTTGAGAGCCAGACCCGCCTCCAATGTACTGTGCATCTCTTCCAAAACAAAAGTCGCACTTGCTCCATTTAAATAACTCCTTCCACCGTGAATCTCCTTGGCCTCAACGTCCTCCACGTAACCCCACCCCCCATTTCCTTCTATAACGTTTTTTTTTCATCCACACTTACACCAAAACTCCACACAGTCCATTTCCGCATACTTTAAAGACTCCATTTCCTCCATGCAAATCCCGATAGCAGATCCCTTTCACACAGCAACTCCTAGATTAGCAAACCCATCACCGAAATGCTCCTCTTCAGATTTTAAGACCACCGCCTCCTATTTTTCTTTTCTTCTCAACACCGGTATCTCCTGTAGTGTACACACTTCCATTTGCCGAAGTTTTCCCAACTCATGCCCCTTCAGTTGTCGCAGATGTACCCTAGTCAGCGGCTCCCAAAACATCTAACAGAAATCCGTTCGAACATAGTGAAAAGTATATAGGAAGTGAAGAGATTCTTGTAATGAGCTTATATATATCTCTCGCGATTTTAAATCGTGGAGGAATAAGGTTGATTCAATTTTAAAACGTAGTTTGGAATCCACGTTTTCAAGTTTGATGAACACAAAACTGGTGGCTGAGAGGATGAGGTAGCGTGTCTTTGTTTTAGTCTTTAGAAAACTTAGGATATTTTTTTCCCTTTTATTTAGTAAAGCTATGAACTTCGATTTATTCCACTCCTCTTACGTATGGGCAGCTACGGACAGAAATAAATATACCGTTGTAATCAGCGAGGTGTCAGGATTCCAAAAATATAATAATATCGGTAGGTGGACTCATATTTTGAATCTTCAAAATGTTGATTTCAGGGTGTGAAATACTTCAAATAAAAAGTTTCTTATTTAATTAATTAAATATTACAGTAAAATTCTAAAAATTATTTTATCGTTATGTCTCAAAAGAACCTTGTCTAGATTCAAACCCGATCTCTAGTTATATCGAATAAACCGTTACGGTCGATAAACGATTCTATAGCGACTATTTTAAAATTTGATTTGGACATATCTCAAAATCTACACGATGAAATCATGTTTTTTCTATTCCACTAGAAACATATACTATACCAGCTCCACACGTTTCTTGTTTCACAAAAATCCGGCTTAAAACGAATCCTGTACATTCAGTTGAAGTTCAAATCGCCAAATAGCGAACTACAGCGCCATTTCGAGCTCGATTATAATTATATTATAAACTACACGTTCAACTGTCGACAACTGAATATATTCGTTATTCAAATTCAATTCCAAGCTGAATTTAATATCACAGATGATCCGGTTCACACCATATCGTCATTTCAGCCAATTCTGATTATTTCAGAATTAAATATATTATTTAATTTATTATTTTAATTAAATATTCACCATTATTTAATTCCACGATCATTTAATTCACTAAACCACCATTTATATAATTAAATAAATAAATCATAATACCCCTGCCAATGCGGGTCATTACAATCTTCCCCACTTAAAATAATTTCGTCCTCGAAATTGCTAAAAGGTAGAGGACGACCCTATCGACTGGTTAGAACATATTTGTTCACTTCTTAACTTCAGTTTCAACTGAACAAATTTAATTTCAATTAAATTATTAATTAATTCTTATCAACGAAAATTTCCAAAAATCCTGAAAATTTTCTAATGTCTTAACTTTTCGAAAAATTTCGCCAGTACCTCCTTTGTACCGGTCAATATGTCAAACTCCAACTTGCCTCTCTGGGCCATCTCCAACCCAAAAGAAAATCAAACAACCAAGCGGCTTGCCAATTCGGCTCATCAAAATCTCATACCATGTGAAATATACACATGTACCTTTTGTCGGCATATCATTTTATCCTTTCCACCTGTTATCAATTCAGCGGATACAAGGGTCATCCCAATCAAATTCCAATCTGCTTTTACCCACAAATCCAACCATTCGCTTATATTCGAGCCAAATACCATTTCAACTCGAGTTTTTTCTCGAATCCCAACTCTTAACTTGATTATCACATTACACTTCAAATTTGAATCTCACAATCCAATTTGTCTTGATATCATTCTAATTCAATCTCAGTTACCACTTTACTGGCTTTATTTTTAATTCCAATTTGCTTTCACAAATTTCTGTTAAATTTGTTTTTAATTCAAACAGTCTTTCTGGGAGTTTTCAAATAGCTTACTCTTTTCAAAAATCAAATTTTCCTTTTGAAATTAAACTGAGCCCTTAATCAACATTCCATTAGTTAAATCACTTCTCCATTTCTTTATCAATATTTGTTAACCAAATATTTTCAATAACCATATTGGCCTTCTACGTTATTTGGAAAACATTTCCGAATATCGCCTTCCTTTATTTTCTAAACTTTAGAAAATATATGTTATTTATAATTGGAAAATACTCCAATTACTTATCTCTTTTCCGATCTCGTTTATATCTATACTTAGGAAATATTCTTTATTATATTTCCAAGCTTACACTTATTTGGGTTAAAACGGATGTTGTGTAAAACATCGTTACGACAACCCAAATACTATATTCAACTAACTCTTATTCAACATTGATCTTCGAGCCTGAAATCTTACTATTTATTTGTTAATAATGAAATCAATCAAGTTGGGGTATACTACCTCTCAAACCTTGACTGAATAACATTTATAACGTCAAAATAGATATGACTACTTACTCGAATAACCAATACCATACAACTACTTATTCACTTTGAAACACATATACACCTTCTCTTTCTATTCTTACGAGATTTTATCCCTAGACTTCTCTTTTGATTATACTATTCTATTTCTAAGTTCGTTTCCTTATCGACTTCTATATATATATTGATATATAGATTTCTAGCTATCAAACTTCTTAAAAATATTCTAACTCCTTAAATTCCAGGAAAAATTCGCCATAACCTCCTTGGTACCGGGAGCATCGGGAAAATCCCCAAAGTGCCACACAGGCCTTCTCCAATCAAAAAGAAAAAGAAAAGCCAAGCGGCTAGCCGATGCGGCGCATAGAATCTCATATATGAATTAAATACATACCTTTTGTCGAGCAATCTATTTATAACTCTTGCATTATCCTTATCCATATCTATCTCATGTATATTTATACCTGCCCAATCTATTTTAACTATACCTGATCGTTTTAACTCAATTCGTTAATTAATTTGTTAATTAACTCTTAGTCTATTCCACTTTTATATTTGAACATGAGATGTTCAAATATATTTTAACTTGCTTATTAACTAATTTGAATCCAAATTTCAAATTTAAGTTCTACATTCGATTTCGAATATCCATATACAAATCCAATTCACCTTTCAAAGTTGAACTTCAAATTCAAAACTCGATTAACTAATTTCTCTTCGACTTAGTTAATTCTATTCAATTTCTATTCAAATTTTATATCACTTCTATTATTCAAATCGATATATTCAAATCCCATATTTGAATTCTTTATTCATATTCCATTTGAATTTCTATATTAAAATTCCATTTCACTTTCGATATTCAAATCCTATACTTGAATTCCTTTATATTTTCTATATTCAAATTCTATATTTGAACTCCATTTGAATTTATATATTCAAACTCCCTTTGAATTTCTATATTCAAATCCTATTATTACTCTATATGAATTCTATGTTCCATTTTTCATTATTTAAATCTTCTTTATTCAAATCTCATTTGAGTTTCTATATTCAAATCCCCTTTGAATTTTCTATATTCAAATCCCCTTTGAATTTTCTTTATTTAAATTCTATGTTTGAACTTCCTTTATTCAAATTCCTTTAAATAAGTCCCGATTTCAATTCCTTTTGAAATCGATATTTCTACCTTTGGAAAATAGATTTCCCTTTCAATTTCACACTTGTATTTTTATTTCTGAATTATCCAATGATAATTCTTTTCACTTCATTTATAAACTTCGTTTATAAAAGAACTATTTATAAACTTCGTTTATAAAGGAACTTCTCGTTTTATTTCTTTTAAAACAAGTTAATATTTCAAATCTATTTTATAAATCCCATTTTGAAATTCAACACAACTTGTCTTTCCCAAAACAAATTCAAAACAGTATCTCTGGTAGTAATTCATCACTTACAACTCGAAAATGAATACTGATGATGCAGCCGTCATCATCAGAATCTATTTTCCAGCGATCGAAGTGAGTTCAATATTATAAAACCATTTCTAAACATTTCACTTTAAAATTCATTTCAAAATACAATTCACACTGCTTGTAAAACAATTTAAAATCTCCCAAGATCTTAAATTTTCCTTATTTTTAATCCAAATCTATTTACAAACACTTATCCAATTCGCTAGAGTTTTAAATTCAATTTCTGGTTAAAATTTCAGATTCAACTCACCTGATTTCACATATTTCACTTATATGAATTCTGATTGGTTATTTACATAACCATGTAATTTATAATCTTACTCGATTATAATAACAACCAATATATCCAATATATATCAAAATATACGTTGGGTAAAATTATTTTCATTTACCGTCTTTCAAAACATATCGTGACGGTTCATCGTATTCAAGTGTTTATCAACTCCTACCGATACAGTGGATCAAACTGATCGACTAGAACTCATAAACTACTCAACCAATAAATCTTCACAATATAAAATTATTTTTATATCATATACAAATACGTTCACTCGTATATATACACTCAACTCAATCTAGGGCATTACTAACCCTATCTCTACCGAGTCACGCCACAGACCCAAGTAATTCTTAACTTAAGCTCTGATACCAACTGTAATGACCCGGATTTCTAGCGACTTTGGTTATCGACATAAACACGATGTCGATAACCAAAACATCGAAAAATCCCGGTAATTAATGAAAGAAAATAGAGGGTGAGGAAAGATAAGATAGAAACTTAGAATAGAAGAAGAAGAAGAAGAACACAATATCAGAGTAACACGAATCTCACAGCGGAACGAATAAATATATTTCATAACATAACTTTGAAATACAAATCTGTACTTGAATATACATATCATTATCAAAGTACAGTACTTACAACACAGCGGAAATAACTATAGCTATATGATCTTGAAGCCTCCTGCTCCAGCTCTTCCAGTATATCTGTAAATCCTGACTACTTGACTGCCCATACAAATTTAGGCACCCAAGAGTTTAGGGAAAACAACAAAATAAACTCCGGGTCAGTCATGGGACTGGTATGAGTAAAACAGTTTAAAAACGGTTCGAACAAGTAAACGATATCTCATAAGACCACGCCGCATAACGGAACGGGTTTTTCCCTTATGAGAATCCAAATTATCTTTATATCAAAAACCTTTTGATATTATAATAATGTCTATCAACCACAACTATAATAATCATCTAGTAGAAACGCTTTCATCTCACGTTCTACATATATAGTATACAATCAAAACCGCAAGCGCGTATTGGGTAATGGATTTCCAACTATGACAAGGTATGGAACCACCTTTCGCTAGTGTACCTCTAGAGAGGAATACACTGGGTTCAACAAGAACATCTTGCAACCCGGCCACACATGACCGACCACTCATTTCGCTTGAGTGTATCGAATGTATATAACCAACAGTTGGGATCAGCAACTGTTTCACGAATGGGACAGTATCGACAATAGATTTTTAGAAGTAATTGAAACTCTAGATCAGGTGATTATACACCCTACTTCGGTGCGACCGACTTAGCCATGCTGCCTGCCCGATTTCTGTCATTTACCAGATGTGAGGCTAGAAGCTACGCTTTATCATCACACCAGATTCACTTTGAATGCCACATCATCAAATCCATCCAATCACCGATTGACGTCCTCAACAATACATTATGTGTTAGCTAAAGCAGTTTCCTTCTCCGCTTCGACTCTTGGTACGGTTGGAGAAATCAATATACATGATCGTCTGGAAATACTTTGTCAGACATCCATCCATACAAGTCATCCAGGAACAGGATGAACCGAAGGCACTATTCTGTAAAAAGGATAGCCCTTGCATAACTCCGTCTTCAATTTTCTTTGGCATATATGATTCGCAACGCTTATGCCAATACAGAGTGGTTCTTTGGATAATAATCCTACCGGTCTCTCCATATTAACAACGTTAAAATGGTCAAAACTTCGATAGTCAGTGATTTAACTATCGAAGGAAAACAGGTGTGTAACCAATGATATTATTTCCAAATGGAAATTATATCGATCAAACATCATTTAACATTCATCTCTTTATTTCATTAATTTACTTATCTCCTGTTTCCCTACGTTCAATATTCCTTATTTTCTAAATTGGGAAAATATACGTTATTAACAAATGGAAAACATTTCCATTTCTTGTTTTCTTTATTAGAAAACATTTCTGGTTTCTTCTTTGGAAAACATTTCCAAAGCTTCTTCATTGGACTTAGACAGATGTTTAAACAAACCACCGCGATGCCAACTCAAACCATTTCCTTTACTGCTGAACCTTAACTATTCCTTAGTTAAAAACGAAGCCAATCAAGTTGGGGTAGAACTACCTCTCAGACCTTAACTGAACAACATTTCTAACTTTGAAATTAGCAAAGTTCACTTTATATTCCTTTTACTGACTTCCTTACTTAACCCTCCTCGAATAGCTATATTCGATTGACTCTTTTCACTTAACTCTATTCGATTAACCCTTATCAATTAACTCTATTAGACTAACACTATTGGATTAACTCTATTTGACTAACGCTAGTGATTTACTCATTTGCTTCAACCCTAATTGATTAAACTAACATCGATTAACTCCTTTGCTTTAACACTAATCGATTAACTAACATCGATTAACTTCTTTTCGAATAATCTATTCACTTATAAAGATTTACTTTTAGTAACGGTTCTTCACTTTACAAATGATTTTCCTTTTATAAAACACTATTCGTTTTAAAAACATTTTTCCCTTTTATTTACTTTCGAAATATTTCCTTTAATAAAATCTGTTGATTTTATAAAATCCCTTTATTTCAATATACATTGAAATAATTCTTTTTACATCCCAGGGTCTTTTATGATATTTAAAATATCGAATAACAATGATCAACATCATTCCAACACACATAATCCATAACAGATTATATAACACATCATATATCACAATATATGAAAACAGTAAAATAAAATGTTGAGGAATCCAGTTGGATTCCTCCAACCTGTCTCCCTGCATCACAGATGTTAAACAATATAGATAACAACACTTTCAGTTCTATATGATACATTCTGTTAAACAGAATCAACATAGAAATTCAACTAACTGACTAGCAGTTCAATCAATCAGTCAACATACAGTATATCAGACAATTTCTAACAGTTCTAACGATACAACATGAAATTATAAACTGTTCATAGTTAGTGAGATTTACTCACATTGGACGATCATCGTTGATAACGATAACCATCGCTTGATTTGGTTCAAACGGACAATTTATTTTGCCATAAATTGTAGCAAGCTCCGATGGACTTCCAGTCAGTTCCATTTCGTAGTCGTCATCCATACGATCTCAGCGGACCCTTTCTATATCCACTTCGGCCCACTTCGAAACTACCCTGCCCCAATATACATGCTCCTGCTTCCCTGTAAAGACCACCGAGTGTTGCTGCTCTTGAAACCAAAATAAACAACACCGTTTGCTCCTCTTTGAATATTTTTTTTTCTTTCTTTTTATTTATTTTCACGTGGGCCTTGTCAAAAAGAAATGGCCCAACTTCCCACTTTGAGAGCCAGACCCGCCTCCAATGTACTGTGCATCTCTTCCAAAACAAAAGCCGCACCTGCTCCATTTAAATAACTCCTTCCACCGTGAATCTCCTTGGCCTCAACGTCCTCCACGTAACCCCACCCCCCCCCCACCCCCCCCCCCCACCAATTTCCTTCTATAACGTTTTTTTCCATCCACACTTACACCAAAACTCCACACAGTCCATTTCCGCATACTTTAAAGACTCCATTTCCTCCATGCAAATCCCGACAGCAGATCCCTTTCACACAGCAACTCCTAGATTAGCAAACCCATCACCGAAATGCTCCTCTTCAGATTTTAAGACCACCGCCTCCTATTTTTCTTTTCTTCTCAACACCGGTATCTCCTGTAGTGTACACACTTCCATTTGCCGAAGTTTTTCCAACTCGTGCCCCTTCAGTTGCCGTAGATGTACCCTAGTCAGCGGCTCCCAAAACATCTAACAGAAATCCGTTCGAACATAGTGAAAAGTATATAGGAAGTGAAGAGATTCTTGTAATGAGCTTATATATATCTCTCGCGATTTTAAATCGTGGAGGAATAAGGTTGATTCAATTTTAAAAGGTAGTTTGGAATCCACGTTTTCAAGTTTGATGACACACAAAACTGGTGGCTGAGAGGATGAGGTAGCGTGTCTTTGTTTTAGTCTTTAGAAAACTTAGGATATTTTTTCCCTTTTATTTAGTAAAGCTATGAACTTCGATTTATTCCACTCCTCTTACGTATGGGCAGCTACGGACAGAAATAAATATACCGTTGTAATCAGCTAGGTGTCAGGATTCCAAAAATATAATAATATCGGTATGTGGACTCATATTTTGAATCTTCAAAATGTTGATTTCAGGGTGCGAAATACTTCAAATAAAAAGTTGCTTATTTAATTAATTAAAAATTACAGTAAAATTCTAAAAATTATTTTATCGTTATGTCTCAAAAGAACCTTGTCAGATTCAAACCCGATCTCTAGTTATATCGAATAAACCGTTACGGTCGATAAACGATTCTATAGCGACTATTTTAAAATTTGATTTGGACATATCTCAAAATCTACACGATGAAATCCTGATTTTTCTATTCCACTAGAAAGATATACTATACCAGCTCCACACGTTTCTTGTTTCACAAAAATTCGGCTTAAAACGAATCTTGTACATTCAGTTGAAGTTCAAATCGCCAAATAGCAAACTGCAGCGCCATTTCGAGCTCGATTATAATTATATTATAAACTACACGTTCAACTGTCGACAATTGAATATATTCGTTATTCAAATTCAATTCCAAGCTGAATTAAATATCACAGATGATCCGGTTCACACCATATCGTCATTTCAGCCAATTCTGATTATTTCAGAATTAAATATATTATTTAATTTATTATTTTAATTAAATATTCACCATTATTTAATTCCACGATCATTTAATTCACTAAACCACCATTTATATAATTAAATAAATAAATCATAATACCCCTGCCAATGCGGGTCATTACACCTATTACTGGACTCAGTGTACAGTAGGTAGTACGTTCGTGTGAAGGTCTGGATACACGCACTGGGAAGTGTATCGAAGACGAGAGGGCATTAATCTGTATTAAGGCTTGATTCAACCGAGGAGTTCGGATATAGCAATCTGTACGCTTACATGGCATAACGATGGTGGTTCTGTATAGTAATGTGGCATAGTAATATGAATTTTTGTACGTCGTTCGACATTGGATGAGAGTTGCATATGCTTTCATGGTGTGACGGCGGAGATCGTGCGAGGAGGGTACTAAAGGGAACACCTTGACATGTTGGGGTAGTTACATATATACTATATTATGTTAATCTACTGGGGAGTAGATAGGTATGACATGAGCATAAAGCCTTCAGTGTTGTTAACCCAAGTAACCTAATATATGAGAAAACAAACTTGAATTGTATATGTCGGGTTATTTCAGAATGTATATTTTGTCCAGTCACTAGAACTTTGTGTTAAGACCCCCTCCTCATAACAAACTCGCATGTTAGATTTGTGGCAGGGATATGATTGCTTTGGATACTGGTTAGTCGGTATTATAACCTTGGTAAGGCTATATTTGATTATATTAAATTTTATCCATTCAGCTGTGAGATGTTTACTGAGCTTTGATATCTTTATTGTCTTCGTCTTTTCTACAGGATACCAGACAAGACAACTCGAGTTTCGATAGATTGGGATTTAAAAAAACGATCTATCGAAATACGGGTGGTTACATCTAGTATTAGAGATTATGTTTAGGATTCTTGTATAGATTGTATTTCTTAAAACATAAATATATTATATATATATATACTTAGATCCATAAAAGAACCCACTAAATAGAAAGAGAGCATATGAAAAAGTATTGAGATATCAATTATGTGCACTGAAGAAATGGTTTTGGAAATTTGAGAATCATAGACCCTTAGGTGGTTTGGGCGTAAAGTGTACAATGTTTTTATAATGGAAAATATAGATCCTATATATTAGTATTTAAAATGTTAGTATTTCATAGTTGTGGATTTGGCAGTCAAGCCTTATAAATTGGGAAAGAGTATAAAGTAAATGGATTAGAAATATATATTTATGACTATTAGAGGAGTATTTAGAGAGGTCTAAATAATTTAGGAACCCACTTTGAGTCTAGCCCCACTATTAACTTTTAAGAACTCGAAATTTTAAAAGTTTTTAGGTGATAGTTTATGTAACACCCCGTAATTTTAAATATTAAAATTAACAATTTTAAGAACACTTAATTTTTAGGAGAAGAATTAAGGGAAAGGGGTTACGCCATTGCGTTCGTCTCGGAATTCTGCTTGGAATAGAGTCCAAGTATTCGTAAATCGGACTTCGTATGAGGAAGTTATGGCCTTCAGAAGTTTCAGGAATTTAAATAAATTAAAACGGCTCGAATTCAAATTCAAAATTCAAATGAAAACACAGAAGCGGGCTGGGCGGGATTTTTCCCGCCCCAGGCCAGGTCGACCAGGGGGTCGACCTCCCCTATACAGGTCAACCTGGTGGTCGACCTGGGGGTCAACCTGGAGGTCGACCTGGGGGTCGACCTCCCCTGATTTTCCAGATCCGAGGCAGATTCGAGATTTTGCACCTGGACTTGTTTTCTGGACAGATTCTTTAGCTCCTAACCTATTTAAACACCCCCAAACCCCACTTTCTCTCCACACCATACCATTGTAACGCTATGCTGCTTCAATCCTAATTAAAATAAGTTAAAGACGTCCTTATGCTGCTGGAATAGTTCAACTTCTCCTTAAATCTTAGGAATTGCAAGTCAGGATTTTAATACAAACGACGAACGAATTATTCTCTTCTCTAATCTGTCTTTGTGAGTACAATTTCTTTCACAAAATAATTAATAAACTAATTATGATGAGTTATAATTTGGATTATGAGAACATGCCTATTGAATCATGTGACGTTACTTAATTTTGTTATCGTCTGTTTGTGAACATATGACAGTTTTGTTAACTTACGTTAGTGGATCTATTTCATATGACCAATCACATATGTTTAACTTGATTCATTTTATGACATCAGTTTATATGCAAGTTTGGATGTAAATCGTATGCTAGTCTGTATGTGAATCATATGCAAGTCTGTATGCAAATTATACACAAGTTTATATGTGAATCAAGTGTGTGTGTGTGTGTGTGTGTGTGTGTGTGTGTATATATATATATATATATATATATATATATATATATATATATATGCTAGTTTATATGTAAAACATGCGATATTAGTTTACATGTTTGAATTCATATGCAAGTTTGTATGGAATCCATATGCAAGTTTAGGTGAAAACCATATTCATATATGCAAGTTCACAATTTCATGTTTAGATCTATATTTAGATCCATGGCAATACATAGTTTATACAAATTTATGTTCTATATGTCCATTGCATATGCAAGTTATTGGCTATGCAAATTTATGTTATAATTCTTATTTGCAAGTTAGATCCATTTTATGTGTTATGCAAGTTACGATGTTTCTTTTCTTTTTATGAGTTTGACTATTTGCGAGTCTAGCATATTTCATATTAAACGTACGAACGGCGTGGGGACATTGGGAAAATATTAAATATACATATTGAGAATTGGCATAAAATGGCTTTAAAGGCATATAATTAATTTGAGACATTAATTGGTATAATTTATATACCTGAAAATTATGGACAAAATTTATGTGACAATTATGGACATAGATTAATTTGGAAATTATTGACAATTTGAATAGGGATATTAATTCAAATTGGGGTTAAATAATTATTTGTAATAATAAATGCCTAAGACACGAGGTTAGACTCGTTTGTGGCATAAAACTGCCCGGACCCGCCCGACAAATCCAGCAACCACAAACGGTAGTCTGATGTGAGGGGTCAAAGGCATAAATTAAATATGTAACAACTGTAAAGACACGAGGTTTGGCTCGTTTGCAGTATAAGACTGCCCGGACCCACCCGGTAAATCCATCAACCGCAAATGGTAGTCTAATGTGGGAGGTCTTACAAGGTTACGGTTATAATGAATTAAGTAACACTTAACCAAGATAAACATGTAGTGGGACATGGGGTTAAGTGGGTGACATGTGAAATACGATTAGAAACACTTAACCGAATTGAAACATGTAAGAAGACATGAATAAGAAGGGGTTAAGTGGGAAATTCTAGTGGGGACCAAGCATAGGTGGAAAGCTTGTATCAAGTATGGGGACCCTTTTCAAACCAGTAACCCATTAAGTATCTTTGTGAGCTCGAGCTATGTCGAGGACGGGACACGCTTACTGGGTTTGATTATAAGAGATCAAAACGGGTTAACAGTGGGAATGCAAGTCCAACGGGGTCATGTGCGTGCGTGGGCCGGGGTGGTAGATAATACGTTGTTGCATCGTGTAGATATAAGTCGTGCATCTTTAGTGGTATTGGGTTGCCACTTTGGGGAGTGATACACCCCACTGTGGGACCAGCATGGGTATCTACGAGTTAGGGAGCCGAACGCATGGGGGTAGTGGGTACAACTAGTGGAGATAGGGGCAGGAAGCACCTATGAAGACATCTATGGGTACACGGGACTACCATTATCATTATTATGATATTATGTTCAGTAGGCGTTTAGGGTGATTAGTATTGGTGCAGTATAGTAATTATCCTATAGTGATTAGGAAAGCAATTAACATTATCTTATTCCTCATGTTGGTTTGGTCATGCCCATGTGTTTCACAGTCATTCCTTGTTTTACCAGTTTATGCCTTATCCTAATTACTTTAATAATTATATTGTTAAAGTTATTGGACTCGCCAGACTTTATGTCTGACCCCCTTTGTTTTCGCCTCTTTTCTTCCTCCCCCCCCCTCAGGTTCTTAGGGTGGGACTAGTGCTAGTGGAGCTTGATTTGGATCTCTTTCTCTCTATTTTGGAAGTGCTTGGATTGCTGAAAGTAAAGTTCAGCTTATCTCTTTTATGGCCACTTATGTTGGGGTTATGCTTTTTACTTTATGTACTCAGAAAACAATTTGTCAAGATGGAAATTAAGTGTACTTGGTTTTATTGTTGGTTTATGATGTTGTTGTAATCAAACTATTTCTCCACTGCAATAAAAGTTGTTTTAAAATTTTCAAGTACCAATATATGTATCTATCTTGTTATATTCCATTCTATACGCCAATAATACTCCATGAAAGTTAATGCATTCCCTTTGTGAGTGACATTAATGGACGTGGGGTGTTACAGTTTTTGGTTTTTTTTTTCAAGTTTTGACATTGAAAGTTCACAATTTTAAAATATGTACTAGCGAAATTGTATAGAAACAATTTTTGGAATAAAAAGAGGTATTTTTTATATTTGAAAAAAAATGTAAGTAACATATTTGAAAGTACATATTGGCTTTTGAGGGAAATTGGGGTACATAATAGAAATAGTGATTTCTTATGAAATTTGTTGAAAAAGGAATTCTTTCAGAAAAATGTGTACATTATAGAGCACGTGGCTCAATAGTTTTTTAATCTATAAAGTATAAAATAATTAAATAACAAAGCATGGAAAAGATTATATTTTGTCAAAAATTAAAATTTTTGCTAAGGAAAATTTCTACTCTTTTAACAATAATTTTTGACAATTGTTTTAAGATAAACTTTGGTAGGTGGACAAAATAAGTTATAAAAATTTAGAACAGAGCAAATGTTTAGGATAAGTTCAGAAATTAACACCTTGTTGTAAGTAACTAAATGGGCATAGTAAAAATGAACGGTTGTGAAATTAATTGAGAGATAGTTGTCCCTGTCTACTCTAGTTTTATGATTTGAAAAAAAAGTTTTACGGATGTCTTATGAGATGGAACATTTTTATGGTTTGGCAAAAATAAGTTTTAATGAAGAAAAAATAAAGTTGTGAAGCTTTTACATTTTGTAAGAAAAATTGAAATGAAGACGCCAAACCATGTTTTTAAATCGAGTAGGTAAGAATTAGTACCTAGGAAAGATGGGGAATATTTTGAGGCTATAAAGTAGATAACAAGAATTGTTTTGGAATAATAGTGAATTCTCGTAAAGTGCATAAGCACTATAGGGCCTAGGTTGTTACTTGGAAAAGACAATTAGTACACAGCAAGGACTAGTTTTGACAAGTAAAGGGTGGTGGGCAAGTGAGTTGTTTAGGTCCTGTGCTTTTCTTTGTCGGTGGGGACATGGTCCTAGGATTCTTAGCCCTTGGTGGTAGTTGTGCAGTGAGTTTGTTTTCCTATTTTAGTTTGGAAAGAACTAAAAGGCTTATTTAAAGACTAAACTTAGATCAGTGGATTAAGTTAAATAAGCTAATGAAAAAGGTGATGTCATAACTAAAAGAAAACAAACAATGATGATAATTGCAAAAATAAAGCAACAAATATGACAATTGAAGATAAATGGAAAATTTAGAGAAATATAAAAAATTGGATTTTTATCAAACTAAGTTGGAAAATAAAATTTATAACAAATAATTTTTTTCTTATGTAAACTATGCTTGGGTAGAATAGAAATCCTTATATAGTAGTGAAATAAAATCCAGGTACAGACAGAAAAGGTACATAAAAGATAAATGGAAGATATAAAGTTTCCTGTTTTCTACCTTTTTGTAACATAAGAAATCGAATTCAGAAAATTAGACTTTTCTGTAATTCGTAAAATTTAAAGTTGGTTGGCAGGATTTGGATGAACTATGCTCTTGCTCTGTAATAGTGTGGGAAAAATTGAATGACAAATTATTCTGATTTTCAAAATATTGCATTAACACAGAAGTTACTAGTATATTTAAGATATGTGCATCATATTTTTAAGAATGTTTTCAAGAAAAATTTCATTTATATAAGAGGTACTACTTAGGCATTCATTACATTCATGTAACATCATGTTGTACTACACTTTTCACAAGTGCACAAATGGTTGAAAAATTAGATATACATATAACGGTTGTAATTCATACATGGGAGAACATCACTCCACCCTTATAAATTTCAGGAACGAAATTTCCTAAGGAAGGGAGAATGTAACACCCCATATTTTATATAAATATTAAACGAAAATATTGATAATTAATGGTTTCAGAATTTAGCACCGAAACATGCACCATTATGTTTGTGGCAATTTTCTGATTCATTTTGATGTATGACTTGCCCAAAACGGAGTCCATATAGCAAAGTTATTAACGAATTAATAGTTAAAAGGTTGTATGTGTATATACGCACAAAAATTTCGAAATTTGAATTAAATATATGTTATAACTGGAAAATATTTGTTCATGTGGATTATATTAAGAAATAAATTAAATGTTAAAAATTAACATTAACCACAAAATAACTCGGCATACGTTAAGGACCCAGGAGATGGGTCGAACTAGGCTTCACATGGGTCGACCCATGTGTCGACCACAGGGTCGACCCACCTCTAAGGTGGATTGACACAGAGGTCGACCCACTCGGGCTAAATCTGTCTTGCTGGGTGACGTGTTTTTCTAATTTATACGGTTCGGATTTTATTTTAGTAAATCCGAAGGACAGGAATTTCCTGTATACCTATAAATAGACTAGCAGAACCTAGCTTTCGACTCATATTTCTTGAGACGTTGCCAAGCCTCTGCCATTTTCTTTCTTCTCCAAATCTTTCATAAATTAGAAAATTAGTTTTAGGGATTTTGATTCAAGATTTGAAGATAAAGAATGCAAATCTATAACATAGGTGTTTGGATTTCTGATCAACGTGAGCTAAGTCCTGTGAATGTGATTTATTTAGGTTTCTTTCTTTCTCTCCCTCTTCTTTTAGTGTCAGATTTCTAAATCCATGGTTATTTTAATGTTAGATTCAGTTAGGAAGACCACAAAATCACAGATCTGAATCAGACTCAAGGATTGGAAAGTTGTCAGGTGAGTGGATTTAGAATTGTACCTTTTGAATAATGGTATATTTACAATTTACGTTACCCATTATTCTTAACATGTTAATAACTATAAATTGTGGTAATTGTGATAATTTATTCTCTAGAATGTTAAGAATATACTTTTGTACAAATCTGTACTGTTAATCTTCTATTTGGACTAAAAATCACTGTAATACTGAAACTGTGGAGTTTACAATAAAACGTGAATATGTTACTAAAAATGTTGTTTAATGGAAATTAGATATATTGTAAATCAAGTTACAGTGAAATTGGGAATAATGTAAAAATAATAGATGTGCTTAATTTGTATGAAAAATCTACAGTGATATGGAAAAGGTAAATAACATCTAATTCCAAAAAATAGAAAGGGGAAAATTAGTAATGGATTGGGTTAGATGGATTTGGGGAAAACTGATACATTTTCGTAACGGTAAAATTACCAAGAACGTAGTTGCAAGAAAAGAAAGGAAAAGAAGGATTCGTGTGAAATAGGGATTCTTTTACCATATTTCACATTAGTCAAATAAAAAGATAAATGTTGGTCCATAAAGAAAAGAAAAGGAATAGCTTGCAACTACGGATTTTGATTTATGTGCGTTATGGAAATGGATCGTTATATCTTTCCACAAATCAATTTAATGAGGTGGGTAAAATTTCTAGAAATGATAAGAATGTACAGGACGATAGTTAAATGGATGTTACAATAGTAAAAGTTTGGTTATGTTAAGGAACCAAGGGAAAATATGATGAACGGGGAATATAATATATTATAATTAATTATATGAACGAGAAGTTAATATAATAGATAGGATTGTCCTAGGGACAATCGAGATTATAACATGGGTTATAATAAAAGGAAAAGAGAACTTATTAATAACCCTTTGTTAAGAGAACTAAGTTAATAGGTAAACAGCAACAGGTTATGATGACAGTGTAAGACAAGGTTATGATTAAATAAGAAAGAATAATGCAGACTTATGAAACAAGTTGTACTTAGTTATATATTAAGTAACATATTAATAGGACAAAATGAGAATTGGGATAGGATATACTTAATTATATATTAAGTAAAACATGTTATTGAACTTGTAAACATATAATTGGATAGTAAATGACATGATAATAATGTAAAAAGATTGTAGATTACTTTCGTTAATTACAATCTAGGGAATAACATGTTATGGGCTTATTAATGAACTTAAAACGTGATTAAATTAAACCTGTACGATTAATAAGCAAGTAGGGTCCATTCCTCAGGGATATATAAGGCCCGGGAAAAACTTATAACTTGAATAAAAAGGGAATATTTGGGTAATCAAGTTAATTAGTAATCTGATAAGATAAAGCAAGCGCTCGATTAGAGCATTAGACATAATGTCTAATAGCACGTTTGTGTAATGCTCTTGGACTAGTCTGCATATACGAAGGTAAAGAACCCAACGAGGTAGATCATCAAAGTGCCTCTAGACATGGAAGGAGCACGATCGTCTGATTATTCTACTTGGTTATTCTGCTGGTTATTTTGCTTGCTTGCTCTGTAGGACTAAAGGGAATCACGGGGCATTCGAGGAACGTGGTAGGGTATTCCGTCGTGGTCCTCTATCGTGGTACTGTAACAACCGGCATTTTATGTATCGGAGGTTCGTAAAATACTTTTATTTAATTCCCTGAGGGTTGGATCATTCTCATATTTTGATATGTTGGTTATAGGGATGTGAGACATGTCCTTAATTTTTACCAATTTTTTTTGTGATAATTTTTCCCCAGTCAGCCTTGTACAGGGCATACCTTTTTATTGGGATCGAATTAGGTATTGGGATTGGTCTCACTAGAAAGGAAATGGTGTTGCCAATTCCGTAGAGTGGTCACATTATAGGTTTGGTTCAGTGGTTTGGGAGGAATCGTTGTTTGAGTGTTTCACAATTTCAGTTCAGGTTTTGTAAGTCATTGATGGGCTGATTTAAGGAGGTTCATTAGTGGGCTGGTGGGAGGCTATAAATAGGGGGTTAGAGGCATGGAGAATAGTTCAGTTTCTTCATTCTCTCATTTGGTTGAGCTCATGATCATCCATGCTAAATCAAATACACCTTTCCACCATTAAAATTCTAGATCTACGTAAGAAAATCGAAGATCTACATCGTTTTAAGTTATATCTATATCGAATGAAGGAAGATCTCATTAAATCGGAAGGTCTGAAGAGTGTTCTTCGCTGTTCGGAAACGAGATTCATCGTTTTAAAGCTTGTTTGAAGATTCGGTGAGTGATATGCATCTCTCACATAGACTCGATCAAGTACATGAGTGTTTAATCTTATTTTCATCATTTTCGAGTTGTTTTCACCTAGATCTACATCAGTAAGTACATTTTCATTTGAATCACCGTAGGATCTAATCTAGCAACTAAAAACCGGTAATTCTTATGTTAATTCATATGTTTATGCAAGTTAGATCCATTATTTTAGTTTTATAATGATTTAGTGAATTTTATACGATTATTGATGAATAACTTCCATTTTGATGATGTTGATAGTTTCGTAAAATGTTGATTGTGGAATTGGATGATTCAAATGAGTTGTTTGCATCGATGTTGTCTTTTGGTGATGATTTGGTCAAGATTGGAGCTATTTTGGATAAATCTGGAGTCGGGTCATTTTTCTTAGGTCATTGATGATGTGGCATGAAGTTTGGGTCATGTGGCTTGTTGCTAAAGAAAGGGACGAAGGCAGTGTATCGACCCGGATTTTTGTCAATTTATTTTAAATATTTAGTATGGTTTAAATATTTAATTTATAATATAAATGGTATTTTATTGAGTTATCGATTAAATAATCGATATACGATTTATTTTGAATATATATAGTTATCGAAATACGAGCATTGGAAATATTTCAATTCGAAGATAAAACTGAATCGAAATGGTTCAGATGATCAAGATATATTCTATTTGAATATAACAACGATAATAGAAATTTATTGTTGAAGAATTTATTCGTTTTGAATCTAAATTGATTTAATATGGCTATTTTAAATATACATTCAAATTTAATTGTATAATCTATTTCGTTGAATTCAAAATAGCACTATAATATTGAAATGACGGTCGGTATGCTGAAATAGCGGTTCATGAATTTTAATTATGAACCCCGAAATATCTATATTGTGGGTAGGCTCGAAATCAAATCGTAGTCAAAACGAAATCAAGTCAAGTTAAATCGAAATTAAATTCTATTAAAATTGCCTGTACGTTTGGAGACAACTAGTTAAGACTAGCGTACGTTCTGTCGCCCTCCTTCCTCTATATATTGCGACAGCCTCTCCCCTTGCTTCTTCATTCTTCTCTTCTGAAAATCGATTCACAAGCTTCAGGCAAATATAAAATATCGCTCTTCATTTTAATTATAAACAAAAACTTGTTTTCCTCTTTTCAGTTCTAACTGTGATTCCTTTCCCCTTTTCATTTCATTTACAAACCTAAAGCTGTCGGAACTAAAAATCGCCCTTCCTCAACGTTCATCAACTCGTAATCCAGTTAAAAACAAGGGCTCGCGGCTGCTAAATAAGGATACTCGACTCCCTGTACGGTGAGTCAGGTCATCGGTCGCAATTGGAAATTCCAACTTAGTTGAGCCATGCGGAGTGGGTAAGGGTTGTTGCGATGTTATTATAGATTGATGAAATGAAATTGGGGATGCTCGAAAGGGGGTGCGACGCTGGGATTTAAGATACGCGATGGAGTTTTGGGGTTCTCTGAAGTTGCGATGGGTCTTAGGAAAGGTGCGATGACAGCTAGGACCAATCAACGTCAACAAGGAGACTAAGGGTTCTAGTATTTGTAAAATTGGGCAGTGAGATGATGGCGTTGGGGGTTCAGACCAGGAGCGCTGATGATATTGAGGAGTTCGGCAGTCTGGACGAGGGGTCTGGAGCTGAAATGGTGGCATTGCAGCGGAGGGTGAGGCTGTCGGACATTGGTTCGGTGTTGATGATGAAGTGACCATGAAGTGTTCGAGGAAATGTCACAAGGAAAAGGAGCATTACTTGGAGCTGATTTCTTTCGTCAAAACCGCTCGATAATTTGTTACATAAATTAGTCGAGTAAAACAAGGTACTTTTTGTTTTCAAAATACATAGATCAAGTTTATTTACTCGTTAAGTAAGTTTAAATTAAATGATCGTTAACCGTTAATTAAAAATTTTCTAGGAATAAACCTATCCAAGATAAGTCAAGACGATTATAGACGCGACGATTCAGAGATTAGATGGATAGGCAGAAATGGAAGAAAATTACTGTGAGTAAATCTCACTCACCTTTAGAATTATTTTTATTTCATTAAAAATAATTGTTGTTGCTTGTTTGGATTTTTCTGCTTGTTTTATATATTAGTTATTTAGGCTATATATATATATATTGGGTTGATTGATTGGTTGGATTCCCGCAGTCTCATTAGCGGATGCCCGCAGTTTCATAGCGGATGATTACCCTATACGCCCCACGCTATGATTAGTGGATGACCTTCTATACCGCGATATTCTGCCACGAAGCAGAATGGGTATTATTTATGTGCTAACATCTGTGGATGCAGGAAAACAGGTTGGAGGAATCCAACTGGATTCCTCAAAAATATATTATCTGTTTGTTTATTTGTTTGCATATATATTGTTATATATGATGTGTTAGAAAAATAAATAATTCGTTGCTTTGTGTGTTTAAATATCACTGGGCTTAAGTAATGATATTTAAAAAATATCGTGGAAGGGTATTTGAGATTTAAAAAGGGAAAATTCTATTTTTAAATAGAATTTGAATTTTAAATGGAAATAAAATATAAACTTGTTTTGAAAGATAAAACAAGTAGTTTCTTTTTAAACGAAGTTTATAAATAGTTCTTTTATAACGAAGTTATAAATGAAGTAAAGAGGATTATCATTTGATAATTCAGAAATAGAAATACCAGTGTGAAATTGGAATTTGAAATGCAATTTCAAAATAGGATTTGAAATGAAATCTTTAAATATATAACTCAAATGAAATTTGAGTATAACATTTGAATAGTAGAATTAGAAAAAGGAGTTTAAATATTTGAATTTTAAATAAAAGAAAAAGGAGATTGAATATTAGAAATTCAAATAGAAGTTCAAATAGAATTTGAATAGACGAAATTAGAATGAAAAATAGAATTTGAATTCAAGGAATTAAAATAAAATTTGAATTCAAAGGAATTCGAATAAAGAAATTCAAATAGAGATTTGCATGTAGAATTTCAAAATAGAATTTGAAATAAACTTTGAAATAGGATTTTCAAAGTAGAATTGGAAATAGAATTTCAAATAGGATTTCAAAATAGGAAATCCAAATGGTTTTGAAATGGAATTTGAATTCAAGGGAATTCAAATGGATTTGAGTGAAGAAATTCAAATGGTGTAAAAAAATAAGTTTGAATATTAGAATTCAAATGGGGTTGGAGATGAATTTGAATATTAGAATTCAAATGGAAATGGAAAATGAAATTTTAATATAAGAGATTCAAATTGAATTCAAATAGGATTAAATCTATGGAATTTGAATATGAAATTCAAATGAGTTTTAAACTATAGAATTTGAATGTTAGAATTATAAAGGGGTTGAATATTTGAAATTTCAAAATAGAATTGAATCGGAGTTTGGATATTTTAAATTCAAATAGAATAAATATAGAATTTGAATTCGAAGAGAATTGAATAGGGAATTTGAATGTAGAATTCAAAAAGGAATTCAAATGGAATTTAAATTATAGAATTTGAATATAACATTCAAACGGAATTTTAACTATGGGATTTAGCTATATAATTCAAACGGAATTTGAAATATGGAATTTGAATATAGGATTCAATAGAAGTAAAATTTGAATTTGAATATAGAATTCAAATAAAAGTGAAAATGAAGTTGAGTGGAGTTGAATTCATTTTAAACGAAGTTTAAGGTTTATATATATAAATATAATTAAAACGAACTCGCCGCAGTGCTGCAGTTCGTAAATTAGCGATTCGAACTTCAATTGAGTATACAGAACGCAATTGAAGTCGGAATTCTTCGAAACAAGGAACGTCGGGACCGGTTTGATAATAGTTTTCTAATGAAGGAGAAAAATCTGGATTTCGTCGTACATATTTTGAGTTATATCAAAATCAAATTTTCAGAAAAGCAGCGCCAGAATCGTTTTAAAACCATAATGGTTTATTTAATGTTATAAAAGGATTTTAAGCGGAAAAAAATCCGAGTTTCCTATTTATGAAATCTCCGAGTTGAGTTGTAAAATATATGCGAATTCAAGTTGTGTAAATGAATATGATTTTTGAAACAGAAACCAGATTTTGATTTATTGAATAGAATTAACTAAATTGAATAGAAATTAGTAATGAGATTTCAAATGGATATTGGGGTTTGAATAAGTAAATTCGATTTGAAAATTTATATTCGAAATCGAAAAGGGAAACTAGAATTAGAAACTTGAAATTCAATTTAGATATAAGCTAATTAAATATTTTGTTTGAACATGTTATGTTCAAACAAAGAAGTGAAATAGGCAAAAAGGCTAATTAAAGAATAATTGAGCGAAACTGAATTCAAACGATTCAAATTTGAATTCAAACGAATGGATTGAGTTGAATTGAATTGGAAACAGGTGAACAGGTGTTAAACAGATATGGGATGGAGTATATGAAGATTTTTATTTATGTGCCCGACAAAAAGGTACATGTTTAAAATTCATATATGGGTTTTATGCGCCGTATCGGCAAGCCGCTTGGCTTTTTCTTTTTCTTTTTGAGATGAGAAGTTACCGGGAAGCTATTTGAAATTTCCCGATGCTCCCGATACAGGGGAGGTTATGGCGAATTTTTCCGAAAATTTAAGGAGTTAGAATATTTTTAAGAAATTTGACAATTAGAAATCTATATATCGATATATATAGAATGCGATAAGGAAACGAAATCAAAAATAGAATATTGAAAACAAAAAGGGAAATCTATAAATTAGAAATAGAAAGCGAACGTTATACATGTTTTAAAAAAATGAATAATTGGATTGTATAGGGTGTTTATTCGAGGTAAGTGGTTTTGCCGTTTTGAAGTTGAGGATGTTTTCAGTTAAGGTCTGAGAGGTAATTTTACCCCAACTTGATTGATTTCATTTTTAATGGATAAATAGCAAGATCCAGTCTCGAAGAGAAGTGTTTGAAAAAGAGTTAGTTGAATAAAATATTTTGGGTTGTTGTAACAATGTTTTACACAACATCCGTTTTAAACCCAAGTGATGGAATTTTGGAAATATAACAAGTGAATATTTCCTGAGTATAATTAAAATAGTCGGAATAGAGATAAGTGATTGAAATTGTTTTCAATTGCAAATAGAGATATTTTCTAATATATAGAAAATAAGAGAAGTTGATATTTGGAAACGTTTTCCAAATAGCATAAGAAGCCGAGATGATAATTGAAAATATTTGGGTAACAAATATTGATAAGGAAATAGAGAAGTGGTTTAATTAATGAAATATTAATTAAAGAGCCAGTGATTTGTTTGATATGTTGGATGAACACTTGTTTTTATTCGATAGTTAAAACACAGACTATCGAGGTTCTGACCATCGTTGTCAATATGGAGAGACCGGTTGGATTATTATCCGAAGAACCACTCCGTATTGGCATAAGCGTTGCGAACCAAGTATGCTGAATATATTGAAGACGGAGTGAAGTGCAAGGGCTTTTTCTATTAATAGAAATGGTGCCTTCGGTTTCGTTCAATCCCAGAACGAACGTAAATGGACGAATGTCTGACAAAGTATTTCCAATGATCAAATGGGTTGGTCTGTATGAATATATATGGTTGCAACGGATTTATCCCTTAGCATAATATCCAGAATATTTGTGCAAACTCAACTAGTGATTAACGGATCTGACAATGTGGCATTCAAAGTGGTTGTGCCATCAATGAATGGTAAGTATTCGTAGCCTCAGGCCTCAACAACCGGGAAAGGACAAAAATCGGGCAGGCAGCATGGCTATGTGGGTCGCACCCATTAGGGTGTATAATCACCTATTTAGAGAAATTCCTTTTGTTTCTAAATCTATCGATTCTGCCCATTCGGGAAACGGTGGTTTGAGTCCAACCGTTGGTGATATACATTCGATACACTCAAGCGAAATGAGTGGTCGGTCATGTGTGGGCCGGGTTGCAAGACGTTCTTGTTGAACCCAGGTGTATTCGCCTCTAGAGATACATCATCGGAAGGTGGTTCCATACCTTGTCATGTTGGAAATCCAATCTCCAATAAGCGCCATGCGGTTTTTGATTTTATACTATATATGGGGAGCGTGAGATGCAAGCGTTCTGCTATTTGGTTATTTACATGATGTAGACATTATGATAATATCATTGGATTTGATATCAATGTGTTTTGGGTTATAGTAAGGCAAAAACCGTCCGTGTTTATGTGTGGGATGGTCTTACTATTATCTTTTCTTTTGAAAGGATTTTTAAAGTTAAACAAGTGGTTGGAGTTTACTCACACCAGTCCCATGACTGACCCAGAGTTTATTTTGTTTTGTTTCCCTTAAACTCTTGGGTGCCCAAATTTGTACGGGCAGTCAAGTAGTCGGGATTTCACAGATTCATTTGAAGGAGCTGGAAGCAGGAGGCTTCACCGGTTAGCTATAGGCTATCATATATTCCGCTGTAGACCTTGTTGTAACTGGAAACAGATGTTTATAACTGTTCCAGAAATGACTGTTGTGCTCTGATGATGGTATGTATATAAAGTTACTGATTTGTATTTCAAAGGTTATGTTATATAATATATTTTATTCGTTCCGCTGTGAGTTGTGATCTTCGTTTTTCTCCTATTCTAATATTTCTTTCTTTCTATTTCTCATCCTCTATCTTCTTTCTATTAATGGTTCGTATTTCTGTGTTATTTGGGTTGGACGTGTGGTGTATTTAGTCAACTCAGATAGCTCGGATTTGCGGGTCATTTCAGTTGGTATCAGAGCTTAGGTTGAGCGAATACCTAGGCTTGTTGGGGGTTGTGCTCATTAGAGATAGGGTCAGTAGTACCCTAGAATGAGTTGAGTATATATATACGAGAGAGCGTATTTGTTAATTGATATAAAAGTTGTTTTATATTGTGTTGGCTAGTCTGTTGAGTGGTTTATGAATTCTGGTCGGATAGTGGGACGCCACAAAGTCGATAGGAATTTCTAAACACTCGAACAGGAGATTGAACACGATGTTGTTTTCAAGCGGGTAAATGAAATAATTTTACCCAAAATTTCTATTTTTGATATAGAAAGAATAATTTTCTAGAATTATTATTATATGGATGTGTTGGATGTTGATTTTAAAATCAAACGAGATTATAAAATTGAAATGGTTATATATAACCAAAACAGAATTTGTATATGAATTAAATATACAAATGAGGTGAATTAAAATTGAATTCAAAACAGGATTCAGAATTTAAATCTTGGGAAGTTTGAAAATATCTTCTGGAATATATTAAAATAATATAGCTTTGTTTTGAAAGGATTTTTGAATCAAAAATCATTTTTAAATGGATTTTGAAAGTGATAAAGCACTAAACTCACTTCAGTGGCTGGAAAATAATTCTGATGATGACTGCAGCTTCATCAGTGTTCATTTTCGAGTTCCTAAGTGATGTATTGCAACCTTAGAAGAGTTTTGATGGAAATTGATTTGGAAGAAAACAAGCTGATTTAGAAAATTCAAATGTTTTGAATATGTGTATATTTATGTGATTTCAAAAGAATTTGAAATGAAAACCCTGGGATTTGGATTCTGGAATTAAAATTTAACTGAAGCAAGTTAAATAGTTCAAGGTGAATAAATTGACTAGAATCAATTTGAAATAAATTGAAATGAATATGAATTAGAATGCATATGAATGGAAACCAAAGGTTTTGGTTGAAATTAAAGTCATAAAAATATGAGGAGTTGGGTTTCAACATAAGTTAGATTTTGAAAAGTAATGAGTTTGTACCATTTTTCCTATCTTAGCAATTTCGAGGACGAAATTATTTTAAGGGGGGAAGAATGTAACGACCCGGATTTTTGTCAATTTATTTTAAATATTTAGTATGGTTTAAATATTTAATTTATAATATAAATGGTATTTTATTGGGTTATCGATTAAATAATCGATATACGATTTATTTTGAATATATATAGTTATCGAAATACGAGCATTGGAAATAATTCAATTCGAAGATAAAACTGAATCGAAATGGTTCAGATGATCAAGATATATTATATTTGAATATAACAACGATAATAGAAATTTATTGTTGAAGAATTTATTCGTTTTGAATCTAAATTGATTTAATATGGCTATTTTAAATATACATTCAAATTTAATTGTATAATCTATTTCGTTGAATTCAAAATAGCACTATAATATTGAAATGACGGTCGGTATGCTGAAATAGCGGTTCATGAATTTTAATTATGAACCCCGAAATATCTATATTGTGGGTAGGCTCGAAATCAAATCGTAGTCAAAACGAAATCAAGTCAAGTTAAATCGAAATTAAATTCTATTAAAATTGCCTGTACGTTTGGAGACAACTAGTTAAGACTAGCGTACGTTCTGTCGCCCTCCTTCCTCTATATATTGCGACAGCCTCTCCCCTTGCTTCTTCATTCTTCTCTTCTGAAAATCGATTCACAAGCTTCAGGCAAATATAAAATATCGCTCTTCATTTTAATTATAAACAAAAACTTGTTTTCCTCTTTTCAGTTCTAACTGTGATTCCTTTCCCCTTTTCATTTCATTTACAAACCCAAAGCTGTCGGAACTAAAAATCGCCCTTCCTCAACGTTCATCAACTCGTAATCCAGTTAAAAACAAGGGCTCGCGGCTGCTAAATAAGGATACTCGACTCCCTGTACGGTGAGTCAGGTCATCGGTCGCAATTGGAAATTCCAGCTTAGTTGAGGCATGCGGAGTGGGTAAGGGTTGTTGCGATGTTATTATAGATTGATGAAATGAAATTGGGGATGCTCGAAAGGGGGTGCGACGCTGGGATTTAAGATACGCGATGGAGTTTTGGGGTTCTCTGAAGTTGCGATGGGTCTTAGGAAAGGTGCGATGACAGCTAGGACCAATCAACGTCAACAAGGAGACTAGGGGTTCTAGTATTTGTAAAATTGGGCAGTGAGATGATGGCGTTGGGGGTTCAGACCAGGAGCGCTGATGATATTGAGGAGTTCGACAGTCTGGACGAGGGGTCTGGAGCTGAAATGGTGGCATTGCAGCGGAGGGTGAGGCTGTCGGACATTGGTTCGGTGTTGATGATGAAGTGACCATGAAGTGTTCGAGGAAATGTCACAAGGAAAAGGAGCATTACTTGGAGCTGATTTCTTTCGTCGAAACCGCTCGATAATTTGTTACATAAATTAGTCGAGTAAAACAAGGTACTTTTTGTTTTCAAAATACATAGATCAAGTTTATTTACTCGTTAAGTAAGTTTAAATTAAATGATCGTTAACCGTTAATTAAAAATTTTCTAGGAATAAACCTATCCGAGATAAGTCAAGACGATTATAGACGCGACGATTCAGAGATTAGATGGATAGGCAGAAATGGAAGAAAATTACTGTGAGTAAATCTCACTCACCTTTAGAATTATTTTTATTTCATTAAAAATAATTGTTGTTGCTTTTTTGGATTTTTCTGCTTGTTTTATATATTAGTTATTTAGGCTATATATATATATATTGGGTTGATTGATTGGTTGGATTCCCGCAGTCTCATTAGCGGATGCCCGCAGTTTCATAGCGGATGATTACCCTATACGCCCCACGCTATGATTAGTGGATGACCTTCTATACCGCGATATTCTGCCACGAAGCAGAATGGGTATTATTTATGTGCTAACATCTGTGGATGCAGGAAAACAGGTTGGAGGAATCCAACTGGATTCCTCAAAAATATATTATCTGTTTGTTTATTTGTTTGCATATATATTGTTATATATGATGTGTTAGAAAAATAAATAATTCGTTGCTTTGTGTGTTTAAATATCACTGGGCTTAAGTAATGATATTTAAAAAATATCGTGGAAGGGTATTTGAGATTTAAAAAGGGAAAATTCTATTTTTAAATAGAATTTGAATTTTAAATGGAAATAAAATATAAACTTGTTTTGAAAGATAAAACAAGTAGTTTCTTTTTAAACGAAGTTTATAAATAGTTCTTTTATAACGAAGTTATAAATGAAGTAAAGAGGATTATCATTTGATAATTCAGAAATAGAAATACCAGTGTGAAATTGGAATTTGAAATGCAATTTCAAAATAGGATTTGAAATGAAATCTTTAAATATATAACTCAAATGAAATTTGAGTATAACATTTGAATAGTAGAATTAGAAAAAGGAGTTTAAATATTTGAATTTTAAATAAAAGAAAAAGGAGATTGAATATTAGAAATTCAAATAGAAGTTCAAATAGAATTTGAATAGACGAAATTAGAATGAAAAATAGAATTTGAATTCAAGGAATTAAAATAAAATTTGAATTCAAAGGAATTCGAATAAAGAAATTCAAATAGAGATTTGCATGTAGAATTTCAAAATAGAATTTGAAATAAACTTTGAAATAGGATTTTCAAAGTAGAATTGGAAATAGAATTTCAAATAGGATTTCAAAATAGGAAATCCAAATGGTTTTGAAATGGAATTTGAATTCAAGGGAATTCAAATGGATTTGAGTGAAGAAATTCAAATGGTGTAAAAAAATAAGTTTGAATATTAGAATTCAAATGGGGTTGGAGATGAATTTGAATATTAGAATTCAAATGGAAATGGAAAATGAAATTTTAATATAAGAGATTCAAATTGAATTCAAATAGGATTAAATCTTTGGAATTTGAATATGAAATTCAAATGAGTTTTAAACTATAGAATTTGAATGTTAGAATTATAAAGGGGTTGAATGTTAGAATTATAAAGGGGTTGAATATTTGAAATTTCAAAATAGAATTGAATCGGAGTTTGGATATTTTAAATTCAAATAGAATAAATATAGAATTTGAATTCGAAGAGAATTGAATAGGGAATTTGAATGTAGAATTCAAAAAGGAATTCAAATGGAATTTAAATTATAGAATTTGAATATAACATTCAAACGGAATTTTAACTATGGGATTTAGCTATATAATTCAAACGGAATTTGAAATATGGAATTTGAATATAGGATTCAATAGAAGTAAAATTTGAATTTGAATATAGAATTCAAATAAAAGTGAAAATGAAGTTGAGTGGAGTTGAATTCATTTTAAACGAAGTTTAAGGTTTATATATATAAATATAATTAAAACGAACTCGCCGCAGTGCTGCAGTTCGTAAATTAGCGATTCGAACTTCAATTGAGTATACAGAACGCAATTGAAGTCGGAATTCTTCGAAACAAGGAACGTCAGGACCGGTTTGATAATAGTTTTCTAATGAAGGAGAAAAATCTGGATTTCGTCGTACATATTTTGAGTTATATCAAAATCAAATTTTCAGAAAAGCAGCGCCAGAATCGTTTTAAAACCATAATGGTTTATTTAATGTTATAAAAGGATTTTAAGCGGAAAAAAATCCGAGTTTCCTATTTATGAAATCTCCGAGTTGAGTTGTAAAATATATGCGAATTCAAGTTGTGTAAATGAATATGATTTTTGAAACAGAAACCAGATTTTGATTTATTGAATAGAATTAACTAAATTGAATAGAAATTAGTAATGAGATTTCAAATGGATATTGGGGTTTGAATAAGTAAATTCGATTTGAAAATTTATATTCGAAATCGAAAAGGGAAACTAGAATTAGAAACTTGAAATTCAATTTAGATATAAGCTAATTAAATATTTTGTTTGAACATGTTATGTTCAAACAAAGAAGTGAAATAGGCAAAAAGGCTAATTAAAGAATAATTGAGCGAAACTGAATTCAAACGATTCAAATTTGAATTCAAACGAATGGATTGAGTTGAATTGAATTGGAAACAGGTGAACAGGTGTTAAACAGATATGGGATGGAGTATATGAAGATTTTTATTTATGTGCCCGACAAAAAGGTACATGTTTAAAATTCATATATGGGTTTTATGCGCCGTATCGGCAAGCCGCTTGGCTTTTTCTTTTTCTTTTTGAGATGAGAAGTTACCGGGAAGCTATTTGAAATTTCCCGATGCTCCCGATACAGGGGAGGTTATGGCGAATTTTTCCGAAAATTTAAGGAGTTAGAATATTTTTAAGAAATTTGACAATTAGAAATCTATATATCGATATATATAGAATGCGATAAGGAAACGAAATCAAAAATAGAATATTGAAAACAAAAAGGGAAATCTATAAATTAGAAATAGAAAGCGAACGTTATACATGTTTTAAAAAAATGAATAATTGGATTGTATAGGGTGTTTATTCGAGGTAAGTGGTTTTGCCGTTTTGAAGTTGAGGATGTTTTCAGTTAAGGTCTGAGAGGTAATTTTACCCCAACTTGATTGATTTCATTTTTAATGGATAAATAGCAAGATCCAGTCTCGAAGAGAAGTGTTTGAAAAAGAGTTAGTTGAATAAAATATTTTGGGTTGTTGTAACAATGTTTTACACAACATCCGTTTTAAACCCAAGTGATGGAATTTTGGAAATATAACAAGTGAATATTTCCTGAGTATAATTAAAATAGTCGGAATAGAGATAAGTGATTGAAATTGTTTTCAATTGCAAATAGAGATATTTTCTAATATATAGAAAATAAGAGAAGTTGATATTTGGAAACGTTTTCCAAATAGCATAAGAAGCCGAGATGATAATTGAAAATATTTGGGTAACAAATATTGATAAGGAAATAGAGAAGTGGTTTAATTAATGAAATATTAATTAAAGAGCCAGTGATTTGTTTGATATGTTGGATGAACACTTGTTTTTATTCGATAGTTAAAACACAGACTATCGAGGTTCTGACCATCGTTGTCAATATGGAGAGACCGGTTGGATTATTATCCGAAGAACCACTCCGTATTGGCATAAGCGTTGCGAACCAAGTATGCTGAATATATTGAAGACGGAGTGAAGTGCAAGGGCTTTTTCTATTAATAGAAATGGTGCCTTCGGTTTCGTTCAATCCCAGAACGAACGTAAATGGACGAATGTCTGACAAAGTATTTCCAATGATCAAATGGGTTGGTCTGTATGAATATATATGGTTGCAACGGATTTATCCCTTAGCATAATATCCAGAATATTTGTGCAAACTCAACTAGTGATTAACGGATCTGACAATGTGGCATTCAAAGTGGTTGTGCCATCAATGAATGGTAAGTATTCGTAGCCTCAGGCCTCAACAACCGGGAAAGGACAAAAATCGGGCAGGCAGCATGGCTATGTGGGTCGCACCCATTAGGGTGTATAATCACCTATTTAGAGAAATTCCTTTTGTTTCTAAATCTATCGATTCTGCCCATTCGGGAAACGGTGGTTTGAGTCCAACCGTTGGTGATATACATTCGATACACTCAAGCGAAATGAGTGGTCGGTCATGTGTGGGCCGGGTTGCAAGACGTTCTTGTTGAACCCAGGTGTATTCGCCTCTAGAGATACATCATCGGAAGGTGGTTCCATACCTTGTCATGTTGGAAATCCAATCTCCAATAAGCGCCATGCGGTTTTTGATTTTATACTATATATGGGGAGCGTGAGATGCAAGCGTTCTGCTATTTGGTTATTTACATGATGTAGACATTATGATAATATCATTGGATTTGATATCAATGTGTTTTGGGTTATAGTAAGGCAAAAACCGTCCGTGTTTATGTGTGGGATGGTCTTACTATTATCTTTTCTTTTGAAAGGATTTTTAAAGTTAAACAAGTGGTTGGAGTTTACTCACACCAGTCCCATGACTGACCCAGAGTTTATTTTGTTTTGTTTCCCTTAAACTCTTGGGTGCCCAAATTTGTACGGGCAGTCAAGTAGTCGGGATTTCACAGATTCATTTGAAGGAGCTGGAAGCAGGAGGCTTCACCGGTTAGCTATAGGCTATCATATATTCCGCTGTAGACCTTGTTGTAACTGGAAACAGATGTTTATAACTGTTCCAGAAATGACTGTTGTGCTCTGATGATGGTATGTATATAAAGTTACTGATTTGTATTTCAAAGGTTATGTTATATAATATATTTTATTCGTTCCGCTGTGAGTTGTGATCTTCGTTTTTCTCCTATTCTAATATTTCTTTCTTTCTATTTCTCATCCTCTATCTTCTTTCTATTAATGGTTCGTATTTCTGTGTTATTTGGGTTGGACGTGTGGTGTATTTAGTCAACTCAGATAGCTCGGATTTGCGGGTCATTTCAGTTGGTATCAGAGCTTAGGTTGAGCGAATACCTAGGCTTGTTGGGGGTTGTGCTCATTAGAGATAGGGTCAGTAGTACCCTAGAATGAGTTGAGTATATATATACGAGAGAGCGTATTTGTTAATTGATATAAAAGTTGTTTTATATTGTGTTGGCTAGTCTGTTGAGTGGTTTATGAATTCTGGTCGGATAGTGGGACGCCACAAAGTCGATAGGAATTTCTAAACACTCGAACAGGAGATTGAACACGATGTTGTTTTCAAGCGGGTAAATGAAATAATTTTACCCAAAATTTCTATTTTTGATATAGAAAGAATAATTTTCTAGAATTATTATTATATGGATGTGTTGGATGTTGATTTTAAAATCAAACGAGATTATAAAATTGAAATGGTTATATATAACCAAAACAGAATTTGTATATGAATTAAATATACAAATGAGGTGAATTAAAATTGAATTCAAAACAGGATTCAGAATTTAAATCTTGGGAAGTTTGAAAATATCTTCTGGAATATATTAAAATAATATAGCTTTGTTTTGAAAGGATTTTTGAATCAAAAATCATTTTTAAATGGATTTTGAAAGTGATAAAGCACTAAACTCACTTCAGTGGCTGGAAAATAATTCTGATGATGACTGCAGCTTCATCAGTGTTCATTTTCGAGTTCCTAAGTGATGTATTGCAACCTTAGAAGAGTTTTGATGGAAATTGATTTGGAAGAAAACAAGCTGATTTAGAAAATTCAAATGTTTTGAATATGTGTATATTTATGTGATTTCAAAAGAATTTGAAATGAAAACCCTGGGATTTGGATTCTGGAATTAAAATTTAACTGAAGCAAGTTAAATAGTTCAAGGTGAATAAATTGACTAGAATCAATTTGAAATAAATTGAAATGAATATGAATTAGAATGCATATGAATGGAAACCAAAGGTTTTGGTTGAAATTAAAGTCATAAAAATATGAGGAGTTGGGTTTCAACATAAGTTAGATTTTGAAAAGTAATGAGTTTGTACCATTTTTCCTATCTTAGCAATTTCGAGGACGAAATTATTTTAAGGGGGGAAGAATGTAACGACCCGGATTTTTGTCAATTTATTTTAAATATTTAGTATGGTTTAAATATTTAATTTATAATATAAATGGTATTTTATTGGGTTATCGATTAAATAATCGATATACGATTTATTTTGAATATATATAGTTATCGAAATACGAGCATTGGAAATAATTCAATTCGAAGATAAAACTGAATCGAAATGGTTCAGATGATCAAGATATATTATATTTGAATATAACAACGATAATAGAAATTTATTGTTGAAGAATTTATTCGTTTTGAATCTAAATTGATTTAATATGGCTATTTTAAATATACATTCAAATTTAATTGTATAATCTATTTCGTTGAATTCAAAATAGCACTATAATATTGAAATGACGGTCGGTATGCTGAAATAGCGGTTCATGAATTTTAATTATGAACCCCGAAATATCTATATTGTGGGTAGGCTCGAAATCAAATCGTAGTCAAAACGAAATCAAGTCAAGTTAAATCGAAATTAAATTCTATTAAAATTGCCTGTACGTTTGGAGACAACTAGTTAAGACTAGCGTACGTTCTGTCGCCCTCCTTCCTCTATATATTGCGACAGCCTCTCCCCTTGCTTCTTCATTCTTCTCTTCTGAAAATCGATTCACAAGCTTCAGGCAAATATAAAATATCGCTCTTCATTTTAATTATAAACAAAAACTTGTTTTCCTCTTTTCAGTTCTAACTGTGATTCCTTTCCCCTTTTCATTTCATTTACAAACCCAAAGCTGTCGGAACTAAAAATCGCCCTTCCTCAACGTTCATCAACTCGTAATCCAGTTAAAAACAAGGGCTCGCGGCTGCTAAATAAGGATACTCGACTCCCTGTACGGTGAGTCAGGTCATCGGTCGCAATTGGAAATTCCAGCTTAGTTGAGGCATGCGGAGTGGGTAAGGGTTGTTGCGATGTTATTATAGATTGATGAAATGAAATTGGGGATGCTCGAAAGGGGGTGCGACGCTGGGATTTAAGATACGCGATGGAGTTTTGGGGTTCTCTGAAGTTGCGATGGGTCTTAGGAAAGGTGCGATGACAGCTAGGACCAATCAACGTCAACAAGGAGACTAGGGGTTCTAGTATTTGTAAAATTGGGCAGTGAGATGATGGCGTTGGGGGTTCAGACCAGGAGCGCTGATGATATTGAGGAGTTCGACAGTCTGGACGAGGGGTCTGGAGCTGAAATGGTGGCATTGCAGCGGAGGGTGAGGCTGTCGGACATTGGTTCGGTGTTGATGATGAAGTGACCATGAAGTGTTCGAGGAAATGTCACAAGGAAAAGGAGCATTACTTGGAGCTGATTTCTTTCGTCGAAACCGCTCGATAATTTGTTACATAAATTAGTCGAGTAAAACAAGGTACTTTTTGTTTTCAAAATACATAGATCAAGTTTATTTACTCGTTAAGTAAGTTTAAATTAAATGATCGTTAACCGTTAATTAAAAATTTTCTAGGAATAAACCTATCCGAGATAAGTCAAGACGATTATAGACGCGACGATTCAGAGATTAGATGGATAGGCAGAAATGGAAGAAAATTACTGTGAGTAAATCTCACTCACCTTTAGAATTATTTTTATTTCATTAAAAATAATTGTTGTTGCTTGTTTGGATTTTTCTGCTTGTTTTATATATTAGTTATTTAGGCTATATATATATATATTGGGTTGATTGATTGGTTGGATTCCCGCAGTCTCATTAGCGGATGCCCGCAGTTTCATAGCGGATGATTACCCTATACGCCCCACGCAATGATTAGTGGATGACCTTCTATACCGCGATATTCTGCCACGAAGCAGAATGGGTATTATTTATGTGCTAACATCTGTGGATGCAGGAAAACAGGTTGGAGGAATCCAACTGGATTCCTCAAAAATATATTATCTGTTTGTTTATTTGTTTGCATATATATTGTTATATATGATGTGTTAGAAAAATAAATAATTCGTTGCTTTGTGTGTTTAAATATCACTGGGCTTAAGTAATGATATTTAAAAAATATCGTGGAAGGGTATTTGAGATTTAAAAAGGGAAAATTCTATTTTTAAATAGAATTTGAATTTTAAATGGAAATAAAATATAAACTTGTTTTGAAAGATAAAACAAGTAGTTTCTTTTTAAACGAAGTTTATAAATAGTTCTTTTATAACGAAGTTATAAATGAAGTAAAGAGGATTATCATTTGATAATTCAGAAATAGAAATACCAGTGTGAAATTGGAATTTGAAATGCAATTTCAAAATAGGATTTGAAATGAAATCTTTAAATATATAACTCAAATGAAATTTGAGTATAACATTTGAATAGTAGAATTAGAAAAAGGAGTTTAAATATTTGAATTTTAAATAAAAGAAAAAGGAGATTGAATATTAGAAATTCAAATAGAAGTTCAAATAGAATTTGAATAGACGAAATTAGAATGAAAAATAGAATTTGAATTCAAGGAATTAAAATAAAATTTGAATTCAAAGGAATTCGAATAAAGAAATTCAAATAGAGATTTGCATGTAGAATTTCAAAATAGAATTTGAAATAAACTTTGAAATAGGATTTTCAAAGTAGAATTGGAAATAGAATTTCAAATAGGATTTCAAAATAGGAAATCCAAATGGTTTTGAAATGGAATTTGAATTCAAGGGAATTCAAATGGATTTGAGTGAAGAAATTCAAATGGTGTAAAAAAATAAGTTTGAATATTAGAATTCAAATGGGGTTGGAGATGAATTTGAATATTAGAATTCAAATGGAAATGGAAAATGAAATTTTAATATAAGAGATTCAAATTGAATTCAAATAGGATTAAATCTATGGAATTTGAATATGAAATTCAAATGAGTTTTAAACTATAGAATTTGAATGTTAGAATTATAAAGGGGTTGAATATTTGAAATTTCAAAATAGAATTGAATCGGAGTTTGGATATTTTAAATTCAAATAGAATAAATATAGAATTTGAATTCGAAGAGAATTGAATAGGGAATTTGAATGTAGAATTCAAAAAGGAATTCAAATGGAATTTAAATTATAGAATTTGAATATAACATTCAAACGGAATTTTAACTATGGGATTTAGCTATATAATTCAAACGGAATTTGAAATATGGAATTTGAATATAGGATTCAATAGAAGTAAAATTTGAATTTGAATATAGAATTCAAATAAAAGTGAAAATGAAGTTGAGTGGAGTTGAATTCATTTTAAACGAAGTTTAAGGTTTATATATATAAATATAATTAAAACGAACTCGCCGCAGTGCTGCAGTTCGTAAATTAGCGATTCGAACTTCAATTGAGTATACAGAACGCAATTGAAGTCGGAATTCTTCGAAACAAGGAACGTCAGGACCGGTTTGATAATAGTTTTCTAATGAAGGAGAAAAATCTGGATTTCGTCGTACATATTTTGAGTTATATCAAAATCAAATTTTCAGAAAAGCAGCGCCAGAATCGTTTTAAAACCATAATGGTTTATTTAATGTTATAAAAGGATTTTAAGCGGAAAAAAATCCGAGTTTCCTATTTATGAAATCTCCGAGTTGAGTTGTAAAATATATGCGAATTCAAGTTGTGTAAATGAATATGATTTTTGAAACAGAAACCAGATTTTGATTTATTGAATAGAATTAACTAAATTGAATAGAAATTAGTAATGAGATTTCAAATGGATATTGGGGTTTGAATAAGTAAATTCGATTTGAAAATTTATATTCGAAATCGAAAAGGGAAACTAGAATTAGAAACTTGAAATTCAATTTAGATATAAGCTAATTAAATATTTTGTTTGAACATGTTATGTTCAAACAAAGAAGTGAAATAGGCAAAAAGGCTAATTAAAGAATAATTGAGCGAAACTGAATTCAAACGATTCAAATTTGAATTCAAACGAATGGATTGAGTTGAATTGAATTGGAAACAGGTGAACAGGTGTTAAACAGATATGGGATGGAGTATATGAAGATTTTTATTTATGTGCCCGACAAAAAGGTACATGTTTAAAATTCATATATGGGTTTTATGCGCCGTATCGGCAAGCCGCTTGGCTTTTTCTTTTTCTTTTTGAGATGAGAAGTTACCGGGAAGCTATTTGAAATTTCCCGATGCTCCCGATACAGGGGAGGTTATGGCGAATTTTTCCGAAAATTTAAGGAGTTAGAATATTTTTAAGAAATTTGACAATTAGAAATCTATATATCGATATATATAGAATGCGATAAGGAAACGAAATCAAAAATAGAATATTGAAAACAAAAAGGGAAATCTATAAATTAGAAATAGAAAGCGAACGTTATACATGTTTTAAAAAAATGAATAATTGGATTGTATAGGGTGTTTATTCGAGGTAAGTGGTTTTGCCGTTTTGAAGTTGAGGATGTTTTCAGTTAAGGTCTGAGAGGTAATTTTACCCCAACTTGATTGATTTCATTTTTAATGGATAAATAGCAAGATCTAGTCTCGAAGAGAAGTGTTTGAAAAAGAGTTAGTTAAATAAAATATTTTGGGTTGTTGTAACAATGTTTTACACAACATCCGTTTTAAACCCAAGTGATGGAATTTTGGAAATATAACAAGTGAATATTTCCTGAGTATAATTAAAATAGTCGGAATAGAGATAAGTGATTGAAATTGTTTTCAATTGCAAATAGAGATATTTTCTAATATATAGAAAATAAGAGAAGTTGATATTTGGAAACGTTTTCCAAATAGCATAAGAAGCCGAGATGATTATTGAAAATATTTGGGTAACAAATATTGATAAGGAAATAGAGAAGTGGTTTAATTAATGAAATATTAATTAAAGAGCCAGTGATTTGGTTGATATGTTGGATGAACACTTGTTTTTATTCGATAGTTAAAACACAGACTATCGAGGTTCTGACCATCGTTGTCAATATGGAGAGACCGGTTGGATTATTATCCGAAGAACCACTCCGTATTGGCATAAGCGTTGCGAACCAAGTATGCTGAATATATTGAAGACGGAGTGAAGTGCAAGGGCTTTTTCTATTAATAGAAATGGTGCCTTCGGTTTCGTTCAATCTCAAAACGAACGTAAATGGACGAATGTCTGACAAAGTATTTCCAATGATCAAATGGGTTGGTTTGTATGAATATATATGGTTGCAACGGATTTATCCCTTAGCATAATATCCAGAATATTTGTGCAAACTCAACTAGTGATTAACGGATCTGACAATGTGGCATTCAAAGTGGTTGTGCCATCAATGAATGGTAAGTATTCGTAGCCTCAGGCCTCAACAACCGGGAAAGGACAAAAATCGGGCAGGCAGCATGGCTATGTGGGTCGCACCCATTAGGGTGTATAATCACCTATCTAGAGAAATTCCTTTTGTTTCTAAATCTATCGATTCTGCCCATTCGGGAAACGGTGGTTTGAGTCCAACCGTTGGTGATATACATTCGATACACTCAAGCGAAATGAGTGGTCGGTCATGTGTGGGCCGGGTTGCAAGACGTTCTTGTTGAACCCAGGTGTATTCGCCTCTAGAGATACATCATCGGAAGGTGGTTCCATACCTTGTCATGTTGGAAATCCAATCTCCAATAAGCGCCATGCGGTTTTTGATTTTATACTATATATGGGGAGCGTGAGATGCAAGCGTTCTGCTATTTGGTTATTTACATGATGTAGACATTATGATAATATCATTGGATTTGATATCAATGTGTTTTGGGTTATAGTAAGGCAAAAACCGTCCGTGTTTATGTGTGGGCTGGTCTTACTATTATCTTTTCTTTTGAAAGGATTTTTAAAGTTAAACAAGTGGTTGGAGTTTACTCACACCAGTCCCATGACTGACCCAGAGTTTATTTTGTTTTGTTTCCCCTAAACTCTTGGGTGCCCAAATTTGTACGGGCAGTCAAGTAGTCGGGATTTCACAGATTCATTTGAAGGAGCTGGAAGCAGGAGGCTTCACCGGTTAGCTATAGGCTATCATATATTCCGCTGTAGACCTTGTTGTAACTGGAAACAGATGTTTATAACTGTTCCAGAAATGACTGTTGTGCTCTGATGATGGTATGTATATAAAGTTACTGATTTGTATTTCAAAGGTTATGTTATATAATATATTTTATTCGTTCCGCTGTGAGTTGTGATCTTCGTTTTTCTCCTATTCTAATATTTCTTTCTTTCTATTTCTCATCCTCTATCTTCTTTCTATTAATGGTTCGTATTTCTGTGTTATTTGGGTTGGACGTGTGGTGTATTTAGTCAACTCAGATAGCTCGGATTTGCGGGTCGTTTCAGGCAGGGTCATTGGTTTTAGGTCGTTTTTAAGACCTAAGGAGTTAGGTCATTTTTAGGATCTAAGGAGTTAGGTCGTTTTTAAGACTTAAGGAGTTAGGTCTTTTTTAAGATCTAAAGAGTTAGGTCGTTTTTAAGATCTAAAGAGTTAGGTCGTTTTTAGGACCTAAGGAGTTAGGTCTTAGGTCTAAGGATCAAGAACTAAGGAGCAAGACCAATGGGCTTCAAGACCAAAAGAATGTCGACCAAACGAAGCTTGTTTTTGAGTCAACAATGGTCATGGCTTTGAAGTGAGTTCAAGTGGGAATGTTTGAAGTGATGTGATGTGTTCGTTGATCGTCGTAATGCAACGAATGTGAAGATGACTCAAGGTGGTGAGTTTGTGGATAATGGTTGCTCGAGAAGGTTGCTTGAGCTATGAATAGTCATCGGGTTAGGTGATTAGAGATATTGGATGCTGAGAGATAACCATTGTCTTAGGTTCTTGCTGGCTCAGAAAGAGAATAATAGGGGAACCTAAAAGACTGGAGGTTGCTAGTCGAGTACCCCAGGTGTCGTGGAAAGGCATAGATACGTATCGTAGAAAGGCGAATGGAGTTTTAGCTAGAACTGGTGTTACCATTAGCCCTTGACGTATGGCAAGGTTGGCCGCCATACGATTAACGATGGTTTCGTAATAGGATAGGCAGTGATAGCCGAGGTCTTGGATGTTGGATGTTGGTTGTTTTGTCTGGACGTTCTCATGTAAGTTGTCTGACGTCGAGGGAGATATTTCTTGGGTGCTTGTTCGATGTTGGTTTAGGCATTCGGGGTTTGTGCTTGAGGGATTGGCAAGCTATTATAGGAAGTTCATTTAAGACTTCGTAAAGATATCAGCCCCACTCACCAGGCTAAGGAAGAAGAATCTGCGTTTTCATGGGATATAGATTGTGATGTTGCTTTCCAGCGATTGAAGAGGGATCTAACAACAGCCCCAGTCTTACCTTACCCGATGGCAATAAAGTGTTTATAGTATACACTTATGCGTGTGGTACAGGACTTGGTATAGTTCTGATGCAAGAGGGAAAGGCAGTATGTTATGGGGTAGACAGTTAAGGGTTCATGAGAAGAACTACCCTACCCACGACTTAGAGCTAGCTGCCATAGTATTCGCGCTTAAGACGTAGCATCATTATTTTCTTGGAGAGAAGTTTGAGTTGTACGCCGATCATAAATCTCTCTAGTACTTGTTCTCGTAGAAAAATCTTAACTGAAGGCAACAAAGGTGGATGGAGTTCCTAGCTTCTTATGATTTCGGGATTGCTTATACCCTTGGAAAAGGTAATGTGGTGGCATATGCATCGAGTAGGCAAAGTATGGCCTTAAGTCCTCTATTTGTGGAGAGGAAAAGCTCGGAGTTCATCTCTGCTTTTGACTTTAGACCCTCCACTGAGTTTTTGTCTAGTTTGTTTGCATCGCTAGAGATACGACCTACTCTTACAGATCATATAGGAGCTTCACAGCGAGAGGATCCACAAATTTTAGACATCTTAGATAGGCTCAATAAAGGGGAGACTTCTACTCACCTCAGTAGATATTCCATAAATGATAAAGGGTAGTTGGCGGCAGTTTACATTCGTAAGATAGTCCGTCTTCATGGAGTACCTTCCAGCATCGTAAGGGATCGTGACCCCATTTTCACAAGTGAATTTTGAAGGAGTTTGCAAGAAGCATTAAGTACACATTTGTGTTTGAGCACCGCTTATCACCCACAGACTGATGGATAGACAGAAATGGTGAATAGTGTTCTTCAGGATCTTTTAAGGCTGTGTATCCTAGACTTCGGAGGGACTTGGGAAGAGCATCTTCCTTTAGTAGAGTTCGCCTACAACAACAATTATCAAGCTTGCATTGGCATGGCATCCTTCGAAGCATTATACGGACGACCCTGTAGATCACTAACTTGTTAGTGGGAATCTACAGAAAGACGACTACTTGGTCCAGATATGGTTAAAGAGACGTCCGAGAAGATTGATCTTATTAGACGGCAAATGAAGACTGATCAAGATAGGCAGAAATCCTACGCAGACAAGAGAAGGACTGACATTGAGTTTGAGGTTTGAGACATGGCTTTCATTAATGTGTCACCTTTAAGGAATGTGGTTCGCTTCGAATCTGTAGGAAAATTGGCACCAAGATTTGTAGGGCCATTTCCCATTACAGAAAGGATTGGCCAAATGGCCTATAGAGTTAAGCTACTAGAGAGGCTATCCGGCGTTCATGATGTTTTCCACATTTCTCATCTGTGGAAGTGCTTGCATGATACCGCGGAAGTAGTTGAGCCAAGTATATTGGAGGAAGTAGAGGTGGAACAAGAGGCGTCAGTCAGACGAGTTCCTACCCATATTATTAGATCAGAAGTTAAGAAGCTACGCAATAGAGAGGTCAAGTTGATTAAGGTTCAGTGGGGAGATAACCCAGAGGATGCGACTTGGGATACCGAAGACAAGATTCGTGCTTCGTACCCTTTTTCTTTCGAGGGTATGTTCTTAACTTCCTTTCCAAAGCTTTTATTTATGCTTTTTCTATCATTTAAAGTATATCATATCGATCAAATATTCGACCTTTAAGTAGGAAACCCATGGATGTAAACATGTGTTTGAGACATGTTATGTTTGATGGATGCAAGTGAATGCAAGTATTTGCTAGTGGTTACCCGTGGATGCATATACACATACATTAGGCACTAGATCGACTCAATCATTCTCATACTACTTATGGATGTGTATGCATTTTTCTTCTTTTAATGGATGGAAATGGATGTATCATTGTATGTATGTTGCATTTGGACGTATGATCGTGCACCCATATAGAACTTACATCTTATAATAGGATTGTTGCATACATGTTGGACTCATGGCACTAATATACATTGCATTAAGGAGGTCAACTGAATCAGTAGACCGCTTGATCTTCGCACTAGTATAAGGACATATACACAAACCTTTGCATACGTTCATATAAGCATTAGAAGTCTTCAAGGACAATGGATGCCTATGATGGGTGTATGAGTAGATAGATGTGGATGTTAGGATATACATTCTTCTTAACTTAGAGATTTCGAGGACGAAATCCTTTGAGGAGGGGAGAATGTAACACCCCGTAATCTTAACAACACTAAAGAGGATAAATTATAGAATAATTAATTTAGTATTCAGAATTAAGAGAAACGGACTGCGCCATTGCGTTCGTCTCGGAATTCTGATCAAAATAGACACCTGGTTTGCGTAAAGCGGACAACATATGAAGAAATTATGAAGGATTGAAATTTGTATAAGCACAAGGAGAATATATATGTGTGTGTGTATATATATATACATATTAATCCAAAAATTCAAAAATCAAAATTGGGGAGGGCGGCAAAATCCCGCTCAGGGGTGTCGACCCCTCAAGGGGGTTATCATCCCCTGGATCGACTCCTCAAGTGGGGCGTCGACCCCCCTGCTCAGATCTGGCAGATTAGGGTTTCGGGGCATCTATAAATATAACTTCATTTCTCATGTTTTTGCACACAAAAAATAATGTTGAATTAGATGTTGCCTCTGCCCAGATCAAATCAAGTCTTTTCTTCTTCTGCAATAAAGTTATTCAAGCTAAGAGATATGTGATTCAACGCTAGCAATCCCTTCTCTATTTTTTAAGATCCAAACACTGTGAGTTTAAGTTACTCTTAGATTTAAGTAATTGAAAAGTTAACCTTGATATGACTATAACTTGGATCTATGTCTATGACAATTTGACACATCATATCTGCTATAACCTGTTTATCTTAATTATTCTGACATGCTTATGAACTAGATATGAACCTATACCTATTTATCATGTCAGATCTGCCTTTGATTGTAGATCTAATTCACTATTCAGATCACCTTATACATGTTCTATTATGTTTATGGCCAAATCAGATCTGTTGTTAGTTGGACATCTAAATCATTGTTTAGATCACATCATGCCTGTCCCTATTATGTTAGAATCGGTTCTATTATCATATGTTCATTAGATCTGTTCCTATATGCCTACCTTGTCATTATGGCACTATATGTTTTATGCATGTTTCTGCCATTATATGTCCATCATGTTAGTGTGATCATCTCTGTTCTATTCCCTCTATCTTTTCCCTTTTATTTTTATATAGTCAGGCTACCTTCGAGCCTAGGCACGCCGCTAAAATATGAGAATCCGTTAATTTGGGAATAGGGGGAAAACGTTGAATTGGGGCATAAATTGTAATTGGGAATTTGGGGATAACTTGAATTAATGATATTAATCTGGGGCATATGGTTCATTATGAACATAACTTAGGAAAAGGGGCATGAAAAACTATAACAACATAGGTAAATTTGGTTAATAATGGAAATGCCTAGGATTACAGTAATTAGAAACTGTAACCGCACTTAGACACGAGGTTAGATTACACTTATAGTGGAAGTCTGCCCAGAACCGCCTGACATATCCAGCGACCGCAAGTGGTGAAGCTAATGTGAGGGGTCTAAGTGCATAAACACGAGACGTGTTAAGACATGAGGTTAAGTCCGACTTGTGGAAGAAGTCTACCCGGAACCGACTGGCATATCCAACATCCACAAGTGGTAGGCTTAATGTGGGAGGTCTAGCACATTATAACCATAAATGAATTTGGCAATAAAGTCTAATATTTAACCTAGTTGAATCCATAGGGAATGTATGAACATGTTAAACTGAATAGGGGTTAAGTAAACTTGTTTGAAACAGTGGGTGGGTTAAGTATATCTAGGGTTGGTGGGTAATATTTATATATATAGGCCCACGAACTTAACCTGTTGGGATTATGCAATTTTATGACACTGGTAGGTAGGCATAATCTGTGGAAAACCTAGTAGTGGGGATGCAAGACAAAGGGGAGAGCTTGCATCATCTTGTGTGTGGGACCCGTTTCAGTTAGTAATCCATATATAGGTATCAAACGAGTATTTCGAACTAGGTCGGAGTCCGGGCACGCTTACTAGGCTGATTGAAAGAGATCCAAAAGTGGGGACGATGTCTAACGGCGTGTTCCATCGGGGTCATGTGCGTGCATGACTCTGCTTTCTCGAGAAAATAAGATGCTGTGACATCAGTAGATATGGTTGTGCATATCCGGGAAATAAAGGGTTGCCACTTTAGGGAGTGATACATCCTACTGTGGGGCCAGCACGGGGTATCTATGAAGTAGGAAGCCAATCGATTAAGGTAGTAATTAGGGTATATTTAGACTACGGTATGTTTAGGATCCCGTTATTACCCTCAGAGGTGATCCCGGAACGTTGGCCTGCCTGTTGATTGTATGGGGGTGAAAACTGTTGGCGTAAACCAAAATTACTATCCATTATTTATTGCAGTGTCTCTTTAGTAGTGTCTATTAAAATAAAAAGACATGTCCATTCATCAAAATACATGCTTGTTTGTTAAAAAACATGTCCATTCATCAAGAGTGATATTCGTTCGTCAAGTGTCATGTTCGTTCAGTGAGGTGTCAAGTCCATTAGACGAAGTGTCATGTCTATTGGTGAAGTGTTGTGTCCTTTAAGTCTAAGAGTCATGTTCATTTAATGGTTGTGTCTATTGAAATGGTTTGTAAACCACTATATATATGTGGTCATTTTAGTTGGAATTAAGTGAATGAAAAAAAAGTAAGAAAAAAAGAAATAAAAAAAGTAGTTCTTCCTCCTAAAAATTATTGTCTCCTTCCTCCATCAAACTGGTATCAAAGCCAAAAAAAACTCTAACAAAAACCTCTCACTGGAAGTACACCTAAGTCTACCATCTTACAGTTGTTGTGATCATCTCATTCTGGTTATACTAGTATTGGTGCAGAGAAATCATTGGAGAACACTCTATCATGTTTATCATGTTTACCTTGTCATACCTGCCTTTTAAGTTGTTACCTGTTTTATCCACTTTATATGCCTGTCATAATACTTTTCCTTATTTATATGCTAAAAGTAACTGGACTCGCCAGATTTTATGTCTGACCCATTTTGTTTTCTCTTCTTTCTCCTTCGTTTCCACCCAGGTTCTCAGGGTGGGAATACTCAAGCTTGATCAGGATTCTGTTATTGTCTTGCTTAGAACTGCTTAGATGTATTGCTCGAGCTCTTATCTTTTCTACTATGGCTGTGTCTTTTGGGGATTATGCTTCTTTTATTATTGCATAAGTACAAGGCAAAAAATTTAATGATGTACAAGGTTTATGTATTTTAAGACTTGTGATGTTTTGAACCACGATGCTTTATGATTAATAAAGGTTTTAAATTCCGCTCATATTTTATATCTGTCTTGTAATGTTTCTGTTTCTGCTTACCTATAACGCTTCACGAAATTTAATGCATTCTCTTAGTGAGTGACATTAACGGACATGGGGTGTCACTATAACAGCCCGCTTCTTACGTATCGGAGGATCGTAAAATATTTTTAATTGATTTCCTGAGGGTTGGAACATTCTCATATTTTGATATGTTGGTTATGGAGAGTGAGACATGTCCACAATTTTTACCAATTTTATTTGCGACCACTTTGCCCATGTCAGAATTGTACAGGGAATAACTTTTGATTGGGATCAAATCAAGTGCTGAGATTGGTCTCATTGGAAAGGAAATTGTGCTGCTAATTCCGTAGAGTGGTCATATTAAAGATTTGTTTCAGGGGTCTGGGAGGAATCGTGTAATGACCTGCATTCTACGCATCGAAGGATCATAGAATATTTATTTCATTTTCATACGAAGTCGTATGTTCGTGTAACTTTGGGAAACGACTATTGAGGTCATTTACCATGTTCACGATTTTTGCCGAATTTTAAATGACCGTTTTACTCGTGACAAATCTTGTTTCGCCCTATAAATTTTGATTGGTAAGGAGTTTCAACCTGAAACCACTTCCATTGGATTCGGATGATGGTTTACCTTTCCATAGAGTGGTTACATTAATCAAACTGACATACCGTTTGGGAGATATGGATGAAATAAGGTTTGGAAGCTGGAAAACAGCATAATTAGGCTTAACCGGGTGATTAGCAGCTAAGCCTATAACCCATTTCGGGATTAGGATTATGGGAGGGCTGATAGGGTTTGGGAAATCAGTTTTGTTCATTTTTCTAGCCTCCATTTACCTCCCTCAAGCCCTAGCAATGGGCTCCACCTTCTAAATTCATCTCTAATCACCTCATAATCACTAATTAACCAAAACTACACCAAATCAAGAGACCCGAACCGATCCGGATATGAGAAAGACACCCGAACCGATCCGGTTAGGAGAAAGAGACCCGAACCGATCCGGGTAGGAGAAAGACACCCGAACCGATCCGGATAGGGGAAAGAGACCCGAACCGATCCGGATAGGAGAAAGACACTCGAACCGAACCAGATAGGAGAAAGAGACCCGAACCGAACTGGATAGGAGAAGGAGAACCAAAGTGAACCGGATAGGAGGAAGACCCGAGCCGAACCAGATAGGAGGAGGAGACCCGAACCGAACCGGATAGGAGGAAGACCCGAGCCGAACCGGATAGGAGGAGGAGACCCGAACCGAACCGGGTAGGAAGAGGAGACCCGAACCAAACCAGAGGAGACCAAAACCCGAGATGTAAAGGAAGTCCAAATGGGAAGTTATTACTCAGGATCCAGATGGGAACCAACGAGTTAACTTCTAGAGTTGGGCTTTGCTGCGGGATGTGTGCAAAGGGGTTATCGATATCTATAACTTTGGTTCACCGTTGAAGAGAGGGGGCATGTAGACGAACCAGAGCCAGGGAAATGTGAACTGGTTGGCCCTTAACCTAGAGCCAGGGATGTGTGGACTGGGTAGGGTTATTGACTATAGACCAGGGAAGTATGGTCATAACAATAGTCGATGGAGTTGCCATCATGGCCCCAATGGATTTGGTGATCAAAGCGATGGATATCGTATGCTTTACGCACTGAGTGAGTGATGTGAGGATAACTGCAATGTTTGATGTTTGCTATCACCATGACATGCACACTCCCATTTTACACTTTATGTTAGTGTTACCTTAGGGTACTGTACATCTTGTTGTGCTAACTCTTTGGTTGCAGGTCCAGGTTTATGTATGATTATTTATACCTGTTATTGTTTTATTTTGTTGCTATCGCTCATACCAGACTTTTGTCTGACCTAGAGTTTTATGTCTCTTCTTATTACTCTGGGTGCTCTTAAACGAGCAGACTAGAGAATGCCACGTGGTTAGCTGTCGGAGACGAGCAAGAGGCTTCCACATACTATTTACATATATTCTCCCTGTGTTGTTGATGGTCACTGCTTTGGGCATTAGTAGTGCACCTTCTTTATTTCCTTGTTAGAGACAGTATTTTGAAGTTGTAATAATGGTTTGGATCATAAGCTGTATTTTTTGGATTCCACTACTCTGATGGTCATGGTTTAGTTTTCAGCTTATGCACTGTCTCACCTGTTTTATGTCAAGTTATGTTACTATTATATTTTATTCCATGCGCTGTGAGATATTCTACAGGTTCTTGGTGATTCATAGTTTCAAAATCCTTTTCCTTTGACGATCATCTCATGTTAGTCGGGCATTAGCACAACGCATTTCAGGGAAATGTCGACTGGTTCGGGGTGGGCTGTCACACTTGGTATCAGAGCCTAGGTTGCGTAGTTAACCTAGGGGAAGACATCAGGGAGAGATAGTATACGTATATGAGAGCGCGTATTTGTGATATTTTGGTTTTCAAAAACTATATATATACACTATTAATATATCTAAGGAAGAAGTCGCACTGCACGGACACCACTAGGAGATGGTTAATCGTTTTTCTCTTTACAGATAGAGCCGATATACGAGGAGTACGGGTTCAGGGGCCAACAATGGGAATGTCCCTGATATGAGGACGTTGTTTATTGCTTTCATGCGAGAGATGCTTAGTGATGCTCAGGGAGCAGTTCCTAATGCTGCTAACGGTGGTGGTGTAGCGGTGCAGGCGACTAGGGCCGATTTTGCCAAGCTCGGCGAGGATTATACTAGTCTTGGTGGAAAGCCATTCCACGGAATGGAATTGGCTACGGAGGTTCAAGATTGGCTTGATAGTTGTGAGTGCATCTTCGAGGATTTGGGGATCGAGGATGCAATGAAGATAAAGTTAGCATCGCGTCAACTTCAAGGACGAGCTATGAATTGGTGGAATGGTATTAAAGCGGCCACTCCCGAGGATCAAGTCACTTGGAATCAGTTTAAGACCCGTTTCAGTGACAAGTTTATCCCAGCTGCTCAGAAATCAGAATTGTTCAAGAAGGTTTTGGAGCTTAGGCAGAATGGTAGGGCAGTCTCAGAGTATATTGCTGAATTCGCTACCTTATCGAAATATGGATTGTCCCTTATCGATACTACTGAGAAGAAGAATGAGAAGTTCATAACTGGCCTAGATGGGTACTTGGGGGAAAGACTCATAAACCATATCGATGAGACATTCGAATCTATTATGCGAAAGGCATTGAGGTCTAAGAGCCTTTACCTTAAGTCAAAAACCGAGGTTTCCGTTACATCTGCAGAGGATCCAAAGCCGCAGGCAAGCATTGGAGGCAATAATAATTCCCAGAACAAGAGGAAGCAGAACCAGACGAAGGATGGTCAGAAAAAGAAGAATAAGAAAGATATTGAGTGCTTTAGCTGTGGCAAGAAGGGCCACTATGCCAGCAATTGTCAAGAAAAACCAAGGGAAAAGAAGTGCTTCGACTACGGCCAAGTGGGACATTTTAAGAATGAATGTCCACAACCCCCTAAGGAGAAGCAAATGGTGAAAGCATATGCTATCAACGTTGTTCATTCTTTGTCGAATGCCCCAACTGCGGCGCAGAAGGGAAAAGGTGTTGTTATTCAAGGTATACTTTCTATTTATGATGTTTCTGTTCGAGTGTTGTTTGATACCGGGGCTTCTCATTCCTTCGTATCTAGTGACCTGGTAGATAGGTTGGAATTGGAACCCAAGATTGTCGATAGACCTTTAGTTGTGACAAACCCGATAGGTGGTTCGACTAACCTTAGTATGGTTTGTCGAAATTTGATCTTATCGAGTCATGGATGTATGTTTGCTAGTGATTGCTTTGTTTTGGGCTTTACTGGGTTTGACATTATTTTGGTAGTCGATTGGCTCCAAAGGCATGGGATGGTGGTAGATTGTGAGGGGTCTTCGGTGACTATTAGAGCGGATGACGGGCGGAGGGTAGTATTGGGTTGCCTACCTAGTTAATGGCTAGTTTTCTACATTCCCTCGACATCCCGCAGGATGAGTTATCAGATGTGCCTATTGCTGGCGAGTATCCAGACATCTTCGAGCAAGTAACCGGACTTCCACCACACCAAGAGATGGAGTTTCAGATTGATTTAGTGAAAGATGCCAGACCTATAGTGATGCCTCTTCGTCGAATGGCGCCAAGGGAGCAGCGAGAGCTCGAGGTGCAAGTGAGCGACCTTTTGAAGAAGGGATTTATCCGAAGGAGTGTTTCCAAGTGGGGAGCACCAGTTGTATCTGCTACCAAGGCCGATGGTTCCCTTCGTTTATGTGTAGACTACCGTGAGCTGAACAAGGTGACTAGGAAGAATAAGTATCCTCTTCCACGGATAGATGATTTGTTTGATCAACTGAATGGAGAAAGAGTGTTTTCCCAGTTGGATCTCGTGACAGGTTTTCATCAGCTCCGAATAGCAGTTGAGAGTATACCTAAAACTGCATTTCGGACGCCATCTGGATTCTATGAGTGGTTGGTCATGCCATTTGGGTTGACCAATGCACCCGCATATTTTGTGGATCTTATGAATATAGTTTGTAGAGATGAATTATATAAGTTTGTTCTTGTGTTCGTGGACGATATCTTGGTTTACTCGAGGACAGAGGAAGAACACAAGAAACATTTGAGGACAGTTATGGAGGTGTTGAGAAAACACCAATCAAAAGAATTTTTTTCTAAATGTCACTTCTGGAGGAGGGAAGTGGGATTCTTGGGCCATGTTGTTTCATAGAATGGTATTAATGTGGATCCTGCGAAGGTGGCTACGGTACAAGATTGGCCTACGCCTAAGAATGCAACGGACGAGAGAAGTTTCTTGGGGTTAGTTGGATACTATGGTAAGTTTATCCAAGACTTCTCGAAGAAAGCAGCACCGTTAACTCAGTTGACTAAGAAGAATCAAGCTTTCATTTGGGACGAAAGGTGTGAGAATGCATTTAAAAGCATAAAGGAAAAGTTAACGTGTGCACCAGTGTTAGTTATTCCTAAAGGGAACGAAGAGATGACGGTATACACGGATGCCTGTGGTACCGGACTATGTGTTGTACTGATGCAAGGAGGTAGGGTTGTAGCTTATGATAGTCGGCAACTGAAACCACATGAGAAAATATATCCTACCCATGATTTGGAATTGGCAGTGATCGTGTTCGCGTTAAATATATGGAGACACTATCTCTTAGGAGAAAGGTTCGAGATATTTACCAATCATAAGTCATTAAAGTATCTTTTCTCTCAAAGGGATTTAAATCTTCGTCAACAGAGATGGTTAGAGTTCTTGGCTTCATATGATTTCAATATCGCATACACGCACGGGAAGGGCAATGCGATAGCTGATGCATTGAGTAGGAGACATGCTAGTTTTGGGGCTATGTTTCTAGAATGGAAGCAACTAGAATATATCGCGGGAGATGATTTGAGACTTAAGTATGAACTAGATCCAGAGATGTTAGAAAGTTTGACGATCAGGCCAACCTTGATTGAACGGATTGGTTCCAGTCAGAGGGACGACCCTAATCTATTGGAAAACATCTCCAAGGTAGAGATGGGTATCAACAGCGAGAGAATGAACAAGTATGGTCTTGATCGAGAAGGATGGCTTCGAAAGAATGGGAGGCTAGTTGTACCCAATGTTAATGGGTTGAGAGACGAAGTGCTAAGAGAGTGTTTGTAACAACCTGCATTCTACGCATCAGATGATCGTAGAATATTTATTTCATTTTCGTATGAGGTCGTGTAGTCGTGTAACTTTAGGGAACGACTATTGGGGTCATTTCCCATGTTCACGATTTTTACCGATTTTTTTAATGACTGTTTTGCCCCTGGCGAATATTGTTTCACCTATAACTTTTGATTGGTAAGGATTTTTGACCTAAAACCACTTCCATTGGATTCGGATGATGGTTAACCTTTCCATAGAGTGGTCACGTTTGTCAAACGGACTTTCCGTTTGGGAGATATGGCTGAAATAAGGTTTGGAAGGTGAAAAACAGCTTAACCGGGCCTAATTAGGGTGATTAGTAGCTAGGCCCATAACCCATTTTGGGAATAGGATTATGGGGAGGCTAAAATCAGTTAGGAAATGATTTATTTTCATTTTCTCGGCCGCCACTTACCTCTCTTCAAACCTAACAATGGCCTCCACCTTCAAAATCACCCCAAATCACCATTTAACCATATACTAGCCTAATCAACACCAAATCAAGGCAAATCAACACCAAATCAGAGTTAGAGCTACTGTGTTGTATAGGAATTTAACCCAAAACTATAGAAAAGTTCAGATCTATAATTCATTTGTGGCTAAGGTGAGTGAGTTGCGTTGTTTTCACTAATTGCGGCTAATTAGGGGTGATTAGCGATAATTAGCGAAATTATGGCTCAGAAAAATCTGGAAAATTTTGTAAAATTCTAAAATATTATTTTATGCCTCTGTTAGAAATTTGGGTTAATTTGGACATGTTTTACTAATCATATGGTTAAATCACGATTAAGGGGATTAAGGGAAAAACATGGGTTTTGGGTATGTTTGATCCATGTAAACATGTTAAATTGTTGTTTTGGTGTTTATGGTTGATTATACATGTTGCTATTACTATTTAGAATGATTTGTGATTGCATAGAAAAGTTAGATTGGTTGAGAATGCCGTCATTTCGCGTAAATAGCTTGCTGGGAAAGTTGCAGGAATGTGGATTGGATCAGATCGCCCTACCCCGATCGTAACACCGCCTCATGACCCGACCCGTTCGTGACCTGGGCATCACGACCCACGAGCTGGAGCACTACGTTTCTCTAAACCTAACCACGTCATGCGCTACCTGAAGACACGAGCCAGGGCTTGGAGCAACGACCTGGAATCATGACCCGAACCAGTGAAGGAGCTCGACCCGACCCGGAGTGTATGTCACGAACCAAACCGACCTGGATGGGGAAGCCGACTCGACCCAATGTGGATGGTCACGAACAAAACTACTTCAGGAGGACCGAACCGAACCAAATGGAGATGTTTTCCGAACCGATCCGGAGGAGACCAAAACCCGAGATGCAAAGGATTTCCAAATGAGGAGTGGTAGCTCAGGATCTAGATGGGATATAACAAGCTAACTTCATGAATTGGACTTTTCTGCGGAACATGTGCAAAGGGGTTATCGATGTCTATAGCTTTGAATCACGATTGAGATACGAATATTGGCTATGGATCAATGTAGTTGAGTTGTCATGACTCCATGGGGCAAAGTGATCGTAGCAGGGCTATGAGCCAGTGTAGTGGAGTTGTCATGACTCCTGGGGCAGAGTGGACATAGCAATGTATTAGTGGTTACGGATCAGTGTATTGGAGCCGTCATGACTCCATGGGGCTGAATGATCGTAACAAAGAATTGGATGATCAAAGTGGTAGATATCATATACTTTATGCACTGAGTGAGAGATGCGAGGATGATTGTTATGTTTGATGTTTGCTATCACCATGACAAGCACACCCCCTCCCCATTATTTTCACACCATGTGTTAGTGTCACCTTAAAGTGTCATACACCCTGTTGTGCTAACTCTTTGGTTGCAGGTCCAAGTTCAAGTATGGTTATGTATACCTGTTATTATTCTATTTTTGCTGCTTATCGCTCATACCAGACTTTTGTCTGACCCAGAGTTTTAAGACTTTTCTTATTACTCTGGATGCTCCTGAACGAGCAAACTAGAGACAAGTTAGCCGGTTATGCACGAGTAGCTGTCCAGAGACGAGCAGGAGGCTTACACGTATTGTTCCCATATATCCTCCCTATGTTGTTGCTGGTCACTACTTTGGGCATTAGTAGTGTGCCTTTCTATTTTGCTTTAGAGACAGTTTTAAAAATTGTAATAATGATGGTTTAGATCATAATCTGTATCTTGAATCTTTCCGCTGCTATGATGGTTTAGTTTTCAGCTTATACACTGTCTCGCATGTTTATATCAAGTTATGCTATTATTATATTTTGTTCCATGCACTGTGAGATATACTACAGGTTCTTTAATGATTCATAGTTTCAAGTCCCTTCCTTTTTCCTTCCATTTGACGACTGTCCCGTGCTGGTTGGAGATCGGTACAATGCATTTTCGGCGAAGTGTTGGCTGGTGCGGGGCGGTCCGTCACACTTGGTATAAGAGCTCTAGGTTGTGTAGTTAACCTAGGGAAAGATACCAAGGAGAGATAGTACGTATATGAGAGCACGTATTTGTGAAATTTTGGTTTTCAAAAGCTATGTATATATACTATTAGTATATCTAAGGATGGAGTCGCACTGCACTGGTACCACTGAAGAGATGGTTAATCGTTTTCTCCTTACCGATTGAACGATGAGCCGATATATGAGGAATACCGGTTCAGGAGCCAATAATAGGAATGCTCCTGATATGAGGACGTTGTTCACTGACTTCATGAGAGAGATGCTTAGGGATGTTCAGAGGTCAGCTCCTAATGCTGTAAATGGTGGTGGTGCGGCGGTGCAGGCGCCTAGGGCCGATTTCGCCAAGCTCTGTAAGGACTACACTAGTCTTGATGGGAAGCCGTTCCATGGAATGGAATTGGCTACAGAAGTTCAGGATTGGCTTGATAGTTGTGAGTGTATCTTTGAGGATCTGGGAATCGAAGACGCGATGAAGAGGAAGCTAGCATCCCGTCAACTGTAAGGACAGACTATGAATTGGTGTAATGCTATTAAGGCACCTACCCCTCAGGATTAAGTTACGTGGGATCAGTTCAAGACCGGATTCAGTGATAAGTTTATCCCAGCTGCTCAAAAATCAAAATTATTTAGGAAGTTCTTGGAGCTTAAGCAGAATGGTAGGGCAGTCTTGGAGTATATTGTGGAGTTCGATACCTAATCGAAGTATGGATCATCTCTTATCGATACTCCCGAGAAGAAGAATGAGAAGTTCATAACAGGCTTGGATCAATAATTGGGGGAAAGGCTTATAAACCATATTAATGAGACTTTTGAATCAATTGTTGCGAAAGCATAGAGATCAGAGAGCCTTTATCCTAAGCCTAAGGCTGAAGTCACTGTTGCATCCACAGAGGGGCCAAAGCCGCAGGGAAGCGGTAGAGGCAAGAATAATTCTCAGAATAAAAGGAAGCAGAGTCAGACCAAGGATGGTCATAAAAAGAAAGATAAGAAAAATGTTGAGTGCTTTAGCTATGGCAAGAAGGGCCACTATGCCAAAGAATGTCGAGCAAAGCCAGCGGATAGGAAGTGCTTCAACTGCGGCCAAGTGGGACATCATAAGGATAAATGTCCACAACCCCCTAAAGAGAAGCAGATTGTGAAAGCATATACAATTAATGCTATTCCTTCTTCATCGAATGCTCCAACTGCGGCTGAGAAATGAAAGAATGTCATCATTCAAAGTATGCTTTCTATTTATGATGTTCCTGTTCAAGTATTGTTTGATACTGGGGTTTCCCATTCCTTATTATCTAGCTTGGAATTGGAACCCGAGATAGTCGATAGACCTTTAGTAGTGACGAACTCGATTGGTGGTTCGACTAGCCTTAGTATGATTTGTCAAAATTTGGTCTTATCGAGTCATGGATGTATGTTTGCTTGTGATTTCTTAGTTTTGGGCTTTACTGGGTTTGGCATTATTTTGGGAGTCGATTGGATCCAAAGATACGGGGTGGTGGTAGACTGTGAGGGATTTTCGGTGACTATTAGGGCGGATGATGGGCGGAGGGTAGTGTTTGGTGGCCTACCTAGTGATGAGGTGATGGCTAGTTTTCTAAATTCCCCCGACATCCCGCAGGACGAGTTATCAGGGATTCCGGTTGCTGGCCAGTATCTGAATATCTTCGAGGAGGTGATCGGACTTCCACCACACGGAGATATTGAGTTCCGTATTGATTTAGTGAAAGATGCCAAACCTATAGTGATGCCACTTCGTCGTATGGCGCCAAGGGAGCAGGGAGAGCTCGTGTTGCAAGTAAGCGATCTTCTGAAGAAGGGATTTATCCGAAGGAGTGTCTCCGAGTGGGGAGCACCAGTTGTATTTTCTTCCAAGGCAGATGGTTCCCTTCGTTTATGTGTGGACTATCGCGAGTTGAACAAAGTGACTAGGAAGAATAAGTATCCTCTTCCACGGATAGACGATTTTTTTAATCAACTGGAGGGAGCAAGAGTGTTCTCCCAATTGGACCTTGCGACAGGATTTCATCAGCTCCGAGTAGCATCTGAGAGTATTCCTAAAACGGCATTTAGGACGCCGTATGGATTCTATGAGTGGTTGGTCATGCCATTCGGGTTGACCAATGCACCAGCATATTTTGTGGATCTTATGAATAGAGTATTCCGAGATCAATTGAATAAGTTTGTTCTTGTGTTCGTGGACGATATACTTGTTTATTCGAGGAGAGAGGAAGAACACAAGGAACATTTGAGAGTAGTGATGGAGGTGTCGAGAAAACACCAATTGAAAGCGAAGTTTTCTAAGTGTCACTTCGGGAGGAGGGAAGTGAGATTCTTGGGACATATTGTTTCAGAGAACGGTATTGTCGTGGACCCTACGAAGGTGGCTACGATACAAGATTGGTCTACTCCCAAGAATGCAATAGACGTAAGAAGTTTCTTGGGATTAGCTGGATATTATCGTAAGTTTATCCAAGACTTCTCCAAGATCGGCACCATTAACTCAGTTGACCAAGAAGAATCAAGCTTTCGTTTGGGACGAAAGGTGTGAAAATGCATTCAAGAGTCTAAAGGAAAAGTTGACACATGCGCCAGTGTTAGTCATTCCTAAAGGGAATGAAGAGATGACTGTATATACGGATGTCTGTGGTACCGGACTAGGTGTTGTATTGATGCAAGGAGGAAGAGTCGTAGCTTACGCTAGTCGGCAACTGAAACCGCATGAGAAAAGATATCCTACCCACGATTTGGAATTGGAAGGGATCGTATTCGCGTTGAAGATGTGGAGACATTATCTCTTAGGAGAAAGATTCAAGTTGTTACCGATCATAAATCATTAAAGTATCTTTTCTCTCAGAAGGATCTAAATCTCCGACAGCAAAGATGGTTAGAATTCTTGGCTTCCTATGATTTCGATATCGCATATACACCAGGAAAGGGCAATGTAGTAGCCGATGCATTGAGTAGGAGACATGCCAGTTTAGGGGCCATGTTTCTAGAATGGAAGCAACTAGAGTATATTGTTGGGTATGATTTTAGACCAAAGTGCGAATTGGATCCAGAAATGCTAGCAAGTTTGACAACCATACCCACTTTAATTGAGCAGATTGGTTCAAGTCAGAGGGACGATCCTAACCTATTGGAAATCATCTCCAAGTTAGAGATGCGTATCGACGAGGAGATGAACAAGTATGGGCTTGATCGAGATGGATGGCTTAGAAAGAATGGGAGATTAGTTGTACCCAGTGTTGATGGATTGAGAGATGAAGTACTTAGAGAATGTCATCACTTGAAACTGACTATACATCCCGGTGGTAACAAAATGTATTAAGACATGAAGCAGACCTACTACTGGGAAGGGATGAAAAGAGACGTTAGGAAGTTTATATCCAAATGCATGAATTGCCAACTAGTTAAAGCCGAGCAAAAGAAGCCTAGTGGTTTGTTGCAACCATTAGAAATTCCAGAATGGAAATGGGAACAAGTCTTAATGTATTTCATTGATGGGTTACCAAGGACTAGATCGGGCCATGATAGTAATTGGGTGATTGTGGACTGATTGACCAAGAGTGCAAGGTTTATACCGTCAAGTCGAATAGAACAACAACTAAGTTAGCAGAGCTGTATATGAAGTGGGTAGTGAGATTTCATGGAATACCCAAAGGCATTGTGAGCGACTGAGATCCGTTGTTTACTAGTGGATTTTGGAAGAGATTACAAGAGGCTTTAGGGTCAGAATTACATCTCAGTACCGCGTACTATCCTCAAACCGACGGTCAAACAGAGAGGGTGAATCGGATATTAGAAGATCTCTTGACAGCTTGCATATTAGATTTTGGAGGGTCATAGGATGACCATTTACATCTAGTGGAATTCACAGATAATAATAGTTATCAGTCCAGTATTGGTATGGCTCCATTTGAAGCTTTGTACGGAAGACCGTGCAACTCACCATCATATTGGTTGGAAACCGGTGAGAAATTCATGCTTGGGCCAGATGTGATAGGAGAAACTTCAGACAAGATCGAGGTTATCCAACAGTGAATGAAGGCTGCCCAAGAAAGGCAGAAGAGTTATGTTGATAAGAGGCGAAGAGATTTAAAATTTTCCGTTGGTGACTTGGTGTTTGTCAAGATTTCTCCGTTAAAGAGCGTGATTTGATTTGGTAGGAGAGGCAAGTTAACACCTAGGTTTGTTGGTCCATTCCCAGTTCTCGAACAAGTTGGGAATTTAGCATATAAATTTAAATTACCTAACAAGATGGCAGGAGTTCACAACGTATTTCGTGTTTCCCGGTTAAGGAAGTTCGTGCATGACCCCGATATGACTATTTCACTGGATCAGTTGGATGGCATCGAAGTAGAACCCGAGGCGGTTGGGAACCGCAGGCCGATCCGTATTATCGAGTACGACACGAAGCAACTTCAAAAGAAGGCGGTGAAACTGGTCAAGGTTCAGTGAGGCGAGAATGAGAATGACTGTACTTGGGAAACAGAGGAGAGCATAAGGAAGACGTATCCAGAACTCTTTGCCTGGTATGATTTTAACAACCATTTAGTTATCCTCTTGTTAGTAAACTACATTCTAGGATAGTCTTGTTATGTTGCTGTGTATGTTTGATTATTGCAAATGATTGATAGGCATGCGGGACCCATCATTGTTTCTTAGTTAAGGAATTTCTGGGGCGAAATTTCTTAAGGGGGGGGGGGGGGGGAGAATGTAACTACCCGCATTCTACGCATCGGATGATCATAGAAAATTTATTTCATTTTCATATGAGGTCCTGTAGTCGTGTAACTTTGGGGAACGACTATTGGGGTCGTTTCCCATGTTCACGATTTTTGCCGATTTTTTTAATGACTGTTTTATCCCCGGCGAATCTTGCTTCGCCTATAACTTTTGATTGGTAAGGAGTTTTGACCTGAAACAACTTCCATTGGATTCGGATAATGGTTTACCTTTTCGTAGAGTGGTCACATTTGTCAAACGGACTTTCTTTTTGGGAGATATGGCTGAAATAAGGTTTGGAAGGTGAAAAACAACTTAACTGGGCCTAATTAGGGTGATTAGTAGCTAGGCCCATAACCATTTCGGGACTAGAGTTATGGGGAGGCTGAAATTAGTTAGGAAACGATTTGTTTTTCATTTTCTCAGCCGCCACTTACCTCTCTTCAACCCTAACAATGGCCTCCACCTTCTAACTCACCCCTGAATCACCGTTTAAGCATATATTAACCTAATCAACATCAAATCAAGGCAAATCAACACCAAATCAGAATTGGAGCTGTTGTGTTGCATAGGAATTCGACCCAAAACTGTAGAAAAGTTCAGATCTATAATTCATTTGTGGCTAAGGTGAGTGATTTGCATTGTTTTCACTAATTGCGGCTAATTAGGGGTGACTAGTGATAATTAGCGAAATTATGGCTCAGAAAAATCTGGAAAAATTTGAAAAATTCTAAAATATTATTTTATGCCTCTGTTAGAAATTTGGATTAATTTGGACATGTTTTACTAATCATATGGTTAAATCATGATTAAGGGGATTAAGGGAAAAACATGGGTTTTGGGTATGTTTGATCCATATAAACATGTTATATTGTTGTTTTGGTGTTTATGGTTGATTATACATGTTGCTATTACTGTTTGGAATGATTTGTGATTGCACAGAAAGTTAGATTGGTCGAAAACGCCGTCGTGTGGTAGCTTGCTGGAAAAGTTGCAGGAATTTGGACTAGATCGGATCGCCCTACCCCGATCGTAACATCGCCTCGTGACTCGACCCGTTCGTGACCAGGGCATCATGACCCACAAGCTGGAGCACTACCTTTCTCTGAACCGAACCACGTCACGAGCTACCTGAAGCCACGAGCCAGAGCTTGGAGCCATGACTAGGAATCACGACTCGAACCGGTGAAGGAGCTCGATGTGACCCAGAATGTATGTCACGAACCGAACCGACCTGGATAGGGAAGCCGACCCGACCTGATGTGGATGACCACGAACCAAACTACTTCAGGATGACCGAACCAAACCAAATGGAGATGTTTTCTGAACCGATCCGGAGGAGACCAAAACCCGAGATGAAAAGGAAGTCCAAATGAGGAGTGGTAGCTCAGTATCCAGATGGGAACCAACGTGCTAACTTCATGAATTGGACATTGCTATGGGACGTGTGCAAAGGGGTTATCAATGTTTATAGCTTTGACTCACCACTGAGAGACGAATATTGGCTATGGATCAGTGCAGTGGAGTTGTCATGACTCCCTGGGGCAGAGTGATCGTAGCAGGGCTATGAGCCAGTGCAGTGGAGTTGTCATGACTCCATGGGGCAGAGTGGACATAGCAAAGTATTAATGGTTAAGAATCAGTGCAGTGGATCCGTCATGACTCCATGGGGCAGAGTGATCGTAACAAAGAATTGGGTTATCAAAGTGGTAGATATCGTATACTTTACGCACTGAGTGAGAGATGTGAGGATGATTGCTATGTTTGATGTTTTCTATCACCATGACAAGCACACCCCCTCCCCATTATTTTCACACCATGTGTTAGTGTTACCTTAGAGTATCGTACATCCTGTTGTGATAACTCTTTGGTTGCAGGTCCAGGTTTAGGTATGGTTATGTATACCAGTTATTGTTCTGTTTTTGTTGCTTATCGCTCATACCAGACTTTTGTCTGGCCCAGAGTTTTATGTCTCTTCTTATTACTCTAGGTGCTCCTAAACGAGCAAACTAGAGACAGGTTAGCTGGTTATGCATGAGCAGCTGTCCGGAGACGAGCAGGAGGCATACATGTATTGTTCCCATATATCCTCCCTGTGTTGTTGCTGGTCACTACTTTGGGCATTAATAGTGTACCTTCCTATTTTTCTTTAGAGACAGTTTTAAAAGTTGTAAAAATGATGGTTTAAATCATAAGTTGTATCTTGAATCTTTTTGCTGCTGTGATGGTTTAGTTTTCAGCTTATACACTGTCTCGCTTGTTTATATCAATTTATGTTATTATTATATTTTGTTCCATGTGCTGTGAGATATACTACAGGTTCTTTGATGATTAATAGTTTCAAATCCCTTCCTTTTTCCTTTCATTTAACGACCATCCCGTGCTGGTTGGAGATCGGTACAACGCATTTTCGAGGAAATGTCGGCTGGTGTGGGGCGGGCCGTCACAGTGTCATCACTCGAAATTGACTATACATCCAGGTGGTAACAAAATGTATCGAGACATGAAGTAGACCTACTATTGGGAAGGGATGAAGAGAGACGTTGGGAAGTTTATATCCAAGTGCATGAACTGCCAGTTAGTTAAAGCCGAGCAAAAGAAGCCTAGTGGTTTGGTACAACCGTTGGAAATTCCTGAATGGAAATGGGAACAAGCCTCAATGGATTTCATTGATGGTTTGCCAAGGACTAGATTGGGTCATGATAGTATTTGGGTGATTGTCGATCGATTTACCAAAGGTGCAAGGTTTATACTAGTCAAGTTGAATAAAACAACAGCTAAGTTAGCAGAATTGTATATGAAGTGGGTAGTGAAATTTCCTGGAGTACCTAAAGGTATTTTGAGCGACCGAGATCCATTATTTACTAGTGGGTTTTGGAAGAGCTTACAAGAGGCTTTAGGGTCAGAATTACATCTCAGTACTGCAAACCTTTCTCAAATCGACGGTCAAATAGAGAGGGTGAATTGTGTATTAGAGGATCTTTTGAGAGCTTGGATATTGGATTTTGGAGGGTCATGGGATGACCATTTGCATCTAGTTGAGTTCGCGTATAATAATAGTTATCAGTCCAGTATTGGGATGGCTCCATTTAAAGCTTTGTATGGAAGACCGTGCAACTCACCATCATGTTGGTTGGAAACCAGTGAGAAATTTGTGTTTGGGCCGGATGTAATAAGAGAAACTTCAGATAAAATCAAGGTTATCCAACAATGAATGAAGGCTGCCCAAAATAGGCAGAAGAGCTATGCTGATAAAAGACGAAGAGAATTGAAATTCTCCGTTGGCGACTTGGTATTCGTCAAGATCTCTCCAATGAAGAGTGTGATTCGTTTTGGTAGGAGAGGCAAGTTAGCACCAAGGTTTGTTGGTCTATTTCCAGTTCTCGAACAAGTTGGGAATTTAGCGTATAAAGTTGGATTACCAGACAAGATGGCGGGAGTGCACAACATGTTTCATGTTTCCCAGTTAAGGAAGTTCGTGCACGATTCAGATTTGACTATTTCACCAGATCAGTTGGATGAGATCGAAGTGGAATCTGAGAAAGTTGGGAGCCACAAAACGATTCGTATTGTCGGACATGGTACGAAGCAACTTCGAAGGAAGACGGTGAAACTGGTTAAGGTCCACTGGGATGATAATGAGAACGACTATACTTGGGAAACCGAGGAAAGCATAAGAAAGTCATATCCAGAATTATTTGCCTAGTAAGGTTTTATTAGCAATATAGTTATTCTGCATGGTAAGATAGGCATATTGTGTTTATTATGTATGTTTAATTGTTGCAAATGGTTGATAGGCATGCGGGACCCTTTGTTGTTTTCTTAGTTAAGGAATTTTGGGGGCGAAATTTCTTAAGGGGGGAGAATGTAACGACCCGCATTCTATGCATCGAAGGATCATAGACTATTTATTTCATCTTCATACGAAGTCGTATGGTGGTGTAACTTTGGGAAACGACTATTGGGGTCATTTCTCATGTTCATGATTTTTGCCAAATTTTAAATGACCGTTTTACACCTGGAAAATCTTGTTTCGCATATAACTTTTGATTGGTAAGGAGTTTTAACCTGAAACCACTTCCATTGGATTCGTATGATGGTTTACCTTTCCATAGAGTGGTTACATTAATCAAACGGACATAACATTTGGGAGATATGGCTGAAAAAAGGTTTGGAAGGTGAAAAACAACATAATTGGGCTTAACTGGTTGATTAGAAGCTAATCAAATAACCCATTTAGGGATTAGGGTTATGAAAGGGCTGATAGGGTTTGGGAAATCATTTTTGTTCATTTTTCTAGCCGTCATTTACCTCCTTCAAGCCCTAGCAATGGCCTCCACCTTCTAAATTCATATCTAATCACTTCCTAATCACTAATTAACCAAAACTAAACCAAATCAAGAGACCTGAACCGATCCGGATAGGAGAAAGACACCCGAACCGATCCGGATAGGAGAAAGAGACCTGAACCGATCCGGATAGGAGAAAGACACCCGTACCGAACCGAATAGGGGAAAGAGACCCGAACCGATCCGGATAGGAGAAAGACACCCGAACCGAACCGGATAGGAGAAAGACACCCGAACCGGATAGGAGAAGGAGACCTGAATCGAACCAGATAGGAGGAAGAGACCCGAACTGGATAGGAGGAAGAGACCCGAACCGAACCGGATAGGAGGAAGACCCGAGCCGAACCGGAGAAGAGGAGGACACCCGAACCGAACCGGATAGGAGGAGAAGACCCGAACCGAACCGGAGGAGACCAAAACCCGAGATACAAAGGAAGTCCAAATGAGAAATTATTACTCAGGATCCAGATGATAACCAATGAATTAACTTCTAGAGTTGGGCTTTGCGGCGGGATGTGTGCAAAGGGGTTATCGATATCTATAACTTTGGTTCACTGTTGAAGAGAGGTGGAAAGTAGATGAACCAAAGCCAGGGAAGTGTGGACTGGTTGGCCCTTAATCTAGATCCAGGGATGTGCGTGCTGGGTAGGGTTATTGACTAAAGACCAGGGAAGTATGGTCACAGCAATAGTTGATGGAGTTGCCATCATGGCCCCAATGGATTTGGTGATCAAAGCGATGGATATCATATGATTTACGCACTGAGTGAATGATGTGAGGATGACTGCTATGTTTGATATTTGTTATCACCATGACATGCACACTCCCGTTTTACACTTTATGTTAGTGTTACCATAGATACATCTTGTTGTGCTAACTCTTTGGTTGCAGGTCCAGGTTCAGGTATGATTATTTATACCTGTTATTGTTTTATTTTGTTGCTATCGCTCATACCCGACTTTTGTCTGACCCAGAGTTTTATGTCTCTTCTTATTACTATGGGTTCTCCTAAATGAGCAGACTAGAGACATGTCAGGTGGTTATGAGACAAGAAGAAGGCTTCCATGTATTATTTACATATATTCTCCCTGTGTTGTTGATGGTCACAGCTTTGGGCATTAGTAGTGCACCTTCTTTATTTCCTTGTTAGAGACGGTATTTTGAAGTTGTAATGATGGTTTTGATCATAAGCTGTATTTTTTGGATTCCGCTACTCTGATGGTCATGGTTTAGTTTTCAACTTATGCACTGTCTCACATGTTTTATGTCAAGTTATGTTACTATTATATTTTATTCCATGCGCTATGAGATATACTACAGGTTCTTGGTGATTCATAGTTTCAAAACGCTTTACCTTTGACGACCGTCCCATGCTAGCCGAGCATTAGCATAGCGCATTTCAGGGAAATGTCGACTGGTTCGGGGTGGGCCATCACAAATCGTTGTTTTAGTGTTTCACAATTTCAATTTAGTTTTTGTAAGTCATTGATGGACTGATTTGAGGAGGCCCATTAGTGGGCTGGTGGAGGCTATAAATAGGGGGTTAGAGGCATAGAGAATAGTTTAGTTTCTTCTCATTTGGTTGAGCTCGTGATTCTCCTTGCTCAATCAAAATACACCTTTCCACCATTAAAATTCTAGATTTAAATAAGAGAATCGAAGATCTAGAATGTTTGAAGTTAGATCTATATCGAGTGAAGGAAGACCTCATCAAATTGGAAGGTTTGAAGGGTTTTCTTCGCTGTTCGGATTCGAGATTCATCGCTTTTTAAGCTTGTTTGAAGATTTGGTGAGTGATATGCATCTCTCATACAGATTAAATCAGGTATATGAGTATTTGATCTTATTTTCATCATTTTCGAGTTGTTTTCACCAAGATCTACATCATGATAAGTACATTTTCATTTGAATCACCATAGTATCTAATCTAGCAACTTAAAACCGACAATTCTTATGTTAATTCATATGTTTGTGCAAGTTAGATCCATTATTTTAGTTTTATCATGATTTAGTGAATTTTATATGATTATTGATGAATAATTATCATTTTGATGATGTTGATAGTTCCATAAAGTGTGTATTGTGGAATTGGATGATTCGGATGAGTTGTTTGCATCGATGTTGTCGCTTGGTGATGGTTTGGTCAAGATTGGAGCCATTTTGGTCAGATCTAGAGTCGGGTCGTTTTTCTCAGGTAGTTAATGACATGGCATGAAGTTTAGGTCGTGTGGCTTGTTTCCCAAGAAAGGGATGAATGTCGAGCCATTGGTTTTAGGTCGTTTTTAAGACCTAAGGAGTTAGGTCGTTTTTAGGATCTAAGCAGTTAGGTCGTTTTTAAGACCTAAGGAATTAGGTCATTTTTAAGACCTAGGGAGTTAGGCCATTTTTAAGATCTAAGAAGTTAGGTCGTTTTTAGGACCTAGGGAGTTAGGTCATTTTTAAGGCCTAAGGAGTTAGGTCATTTTTAAGAATTAAGGAGTTAGGCCTTAGATCTTAGTTCTATGGAGTAAGACCTATGGAGCAAGACCTAAGGATTAAGACCTAAGGGGTTCAAGACCTAAAGAATGTCGACCAAACAAAGCTTGTTTTTGAGTCGACAATGGTTATGGCTTTGAAGTGAGTTCAAGTGGGAATGTTCGAAGTAATGTGATGTGTTCGTTGATCGTCGTAATGCATCGAATGTGAAGACAACTAAAGGTGGTGAGTTTGTGGATAATGGTTGCTTGAGAAGGTTGCTCTAGCTATGGATAATCATCGGGTTAGGTGACTAGAGATATTGAAGGCTGAGAGATTACCGTTGCCGTAGGTACCGCATTGTGTTGTTCAACTTTGAGGATCGTCCATAGCTGCGTGGCACGTCTTTCAGCGCATTATTTCCCTTGTTGAGTGTAGGAGTTATGGGTGGGCGTCACATTTGGTATCTGAGCTCTGGTTAACGATTTTAGCCAAAGTTCGAAGACGTATCAATGTATGAGAGACTTACTTTTAGATTTCCGATGGATTTTTACTATATATATTAGCATACAATAAGAGCTTTTGAACTCTATAGCGGTTTGCTCGTAAGTGACTAACCATTCTATATTGCAGATTTAGAATGAGTCTTCGACAACCGAGACACGTTTCTAGGGAGGAGGCTGCTCCTAGAGGGGGAAATTACGGTATATCAGACTACCCAGCTATGTTTGAGGCCATGGTGGCAACGATCATGAAGAGTGAACCCTCTCAGGAGGCAAGGGCGGTAGATATTCAAATGTTGGTACCGAGAAATGTGGATTTCACAAAGTTGTGTAAAGACTTTACATCTCTATGGGGAGACCATTCAAGGGGACAGAGCCGACTGAGAGGTTCAAAGGTGGTTAGATGCTTATGTATAGATTTTTAGAGATTTGGGTATAGATGATGCAATGAGAGGAAGCTAAAATCGAGGCAATTGCAGGGCAGAGCCATGAAGTGGTGGGACTCTATTACGCTAGAGATTCTGGAAGAAGTGATAACTTGGGAACAGTCCCAAGTTAAGTTTGAGATGAAGTTTGTCTCTATTGCTCAGAAGTCTGTTCTGTTGAAGAAGTTTGTGGAGCCGAAACAGAGTGGTCGACCAGTGCTTGATTATGTTGCTGATTTTGAGGCCTTGTCGAAGTATGCTCGTTCATATATTGACACACCCTATTAGAAGAAAGAAAAGTTTGTTATGGATTTGGATACCTATATTGGAAAGCCATTGATGGATCATCTTGACGATTCATATGAGAAGATTGTGGAAAAAGCTTTCGACATGAAAGCTTGTTTCCTAAAGAAGCAAATGTTGTCGCTGCAACCAAGGAAGCTTCGAAACCACAATAAGGCCGTAATAACAATAAGAATAGGAAGCAGCAACAACAGAAGGGAAAGGATGGTAAGAAGAAGCCTAAGATTCAAGTGGTTTGCTATAACTGGCAACAAAAGGGTCATTTTTCTAATGAATGCAAGAATCCAAAAGATGAGAAGAAGTGCTTCAAGTGTGGAAAGCCTGGGCATGAAAAGAAAGATTGTCCAGAATCAGCTAAGGGAAAGCAGATTGTGAAGGCATATTCTTTAGAAGCTTTGTCATCTTCTTCTAGAGCTCCTACTGTAGATGAGAAAAGGAAGGGTGTCATTGTTTAAGGTACTCTTTCCATTAGAGGTGTTTCAATTCATGTGTTGTTTGATACTGGAGCATCGCATTCATTCATTTGTAATGGGCTTATGTGCTGCTTGGGCTTACAACCCAAGATTTGCGATAGACCTTTGGTTTTGACTAATCCAGTTGGGGGTTCGTCTAGCCTTTGTATGCTTTGTCGTGGTCTTGTGTTATGGAGACATGGTTGCTCTTTTGTGTGTAATTGCTTTGTTTTGAACTTCGATGGGTTTGGAATCATCTTGGGTATGGATTAGCTCAAGAGGTATGCGACAAGAGTGAATTGCGAGAAGCTTGAGGTGAGAGTCGGGGATGTGGAAGGGCGAAAGGTTTTGATTCGATGTAAGCCCGAAGATGGTTCTTCATGAGCTTTTTATATTTGCTTGTGATTCCATAGGAAGACTTGTCATATATGCTAACTGTTAATGCTTTTAAGGATGTACTGAAGAAGTTAAAGGTTTACCGTCGCATCGTGAGATCGAATTTAGAATCGATTTGGTTGAGGGTGCTAGACTTACCGTTATACCTCTTAGGCGGATGACACCTAAGGAACAGCGAGAGTTAAAGGTGCAAGTTCATGACCTTTTGGAAAAATGATTCATTCATAGGAGTGTATTTGAATGGGGTGGACCAGTTGTGTTTGAAAACAAGGCCAATGGATCCTTGATATTGTGAGTGGACTATCGTCAGTTGAACAAGGTGACCAAGAAGAACACGTACCCGTTACCGAGGATCGATGACTTGTTCGATCAGTTTCACGAAGCCAATGTGTTTTCTCGGATGGATTTGGAAACGAGATTCCACCTGTTGAGGGTGGCAACGGAAAATGTGCCGAAGACTGCTTTTAGGACACCATCTGGTTTCTTCGAATGGTTGGTGATGCCATTTGGGTTGACTAACATGCCAGTGTATTTTATGGATCTTATGAATAGGGTTTTTAGAGATCAGCTGAACAAGTTTGTGCTTGTGTTCATGCATGATTTCAAGTTTACTCTTGGAATGAGGAAGAGCATAAGACGCACTTGAGAGTTGTTTTGGAAATCTTGCGAAAGCATCAATTGAAGTCTAAGTTTTCAAAATGTCACTTCTGGAAGAGCGAAGTGAGGTTCTTAGGACACGTAGTATTTGGAAATGGAATAGCGGTTGACCTCGCTAAACTTACAGCAATCCAGGACTGGGATAGACCTAAGAATGCGACGGATGTGAGAAGTTTTCTTGGGTTGGCGGGATATTATCGATGTTTTATAAAGGATTTCCCCAGGATAGCAGCTCCATTAACAAGACTAACGAAGAAGAACCAAGTGTTCACATGGGATGCAAAGTGTGAGAAATGTTTTGGATTCATGAAAAAGAGACTGACGAGTGCTCTGGTTTTGACGATTCCAAGTGGAAATGAGGAAATAGGGGTATACATCGATGCATATGGTACTGGACTTGGAGCAATGCTGACGCAGTAGGATAAGGTTGTGGCCTACGCGAGTCGACAATTGAAGCCGCACGAAAGGAATTACATAACTCATGATTTGGAGTTGGCGGCGATCGTGTTAGCTCTGAATATGTGGAAACATTACCTGTTGGGAGTTCAATTCGAGTTGTTTACGGATCACAAGTCATTAAGGTATTTTTTTTCTCCCAAAAGGATTTGAACCTTCGACAGCAGTGGTGGTTAGAGTTGCTGGCATCGTATGATTTTGGTATAGCCTATACTCCTAGTAAAGGTAACGTAGTTGCTGATGCGTTAAGTCGAAGACACGCAAGTTTGAGGGCGAAGTTTTCATAATGGAAGGGCCTCAAGTATTTTGTGGGATTTGATTTCAGACCACGATGTGAGTTGGAACCTGAAATGTTGGCAAGCTTATCAATAAGACCTACTCTCATCGAAAGGATTGGCAAGAGCCAAAAGCGAGATGTAAAGCTTGTCGAGTTTATCCAGAAGTTGGAACCATAGGATAAAGAATTCGAGGTCGATCGAGAAGCTTGGCTTCGAAAGCAAGGACAATTGGTTGTTCCTAATATCGAAGGATTGAGGGATGAGGTTGTGGGGGAATGTCATCACTCGAATTTGACGATTCATCCTGGTGGTAATAAGATGTATCATGACATGAAGAGATCTTACTACTGGGAAGGGATGAAAAGGGATATTGGAAGGTTTATTTCCAAGTGCATTAACTGTCAGTTGGTGAAAGCTGAACAGAAGAAGCCGAGTGGATTGATTCAGCCATTGGAAGTTCCTACGTGGAAGCGGGAGCAGATATCGATGGACTACCGAGAACCCGGGCAGGAAACGAAGGAATTTGGGTCATCGTGGATCGCTTGACCAAAAGCGCCGGATTTATTCCTATCAAACCAACTAGGACAACCTCAAGGTTGGCTGAGCTGTATGTAAATGGATAGTTCGATTCCATGGTATCCTGAAAAGCATGGTGAGTGATCGAGATCCGTTATTCATGAGTGGATTTTGGAAAAGTTTGCAAGAGACTTTGGGAGCTGAGTTGTAATTGAGTATGGTTTATCATCCCCAAACTGATGGTCAAACTGAGAGGGTTAACCGAGTTTTAGAAGATCTCCTAAGAGCTTGTGTATTAGACTTCGGAGGATCATGGGAGGACCATCTACATCTAGTCGAGTTTGCATACAACAACAGTTACCAGTCGAGTATTGGAATGGCACCATACGAGGCATTGTATGGAAGACCATGAAATTCTTCGTCATGTTGGTTAGAAACTGGAGATAAGTTGATACTTGGGCCTGAAATGACAAGAGAAGTATCGAGATCATTCTACAACGAATGAAGGCAGCCCAAGATCGTCAGAAGAGTTACATCGATAAGCGTTGGAAAGATTTAGAATTCGACGTTAGCAATATGGTTTTCGTGAAGATTTCGCCGTTGAAGCACGTTGTTCGGTTCGAAAGCAAAGGGAAGTTGGCTCCAAGGTTTTTTGGACCGTTTCTGATAGTCGAGCGAATAGGAAATCTCGCATATAGATTTCATTTACCCGAGAAGATGTCGAGTGTGCATAATGTTTTCCATGTGTCTTTTCTTCGGAAGTGTGTGTATAATTTGAATATGGTGGTATATCTGGAGCAGTATGAAGACCTAGAAGTTGAGGCCGTAATTACTAAACCTCATAAGCCGCTTCAGGTTGTGGGAATGACATGAGTTAGCTAAGGAAAAAGATGATTAAGCTAGTCAAGATACAATGGAGTGAGGAAGATGACGATTTTACGTGAGAGACAAAAGTTAATATGAAGGTGATCCATCCAGAACTCTTCGTCAGTATGCCCCATCAGAGTCGTGTCATTCTTACCTGTTGTAACTTATACTATTGCTACTGTTGTTGTTTTTGTTTTTGTTGTTGTTATTATTAGAATTCTGCATGCTAGGATAAGGCTATAGACGCATGTCTTGATGGATGCTAGCTTTGATGGTAAATTGGTTGCTCATGGATGATAGGATGCAGAATTGTTTTGGTTGCTTGTGTTTACTTGGAATTTCGGCAATGAAATTCCTAAGGGGGGAGGGAGAATGTTACAGCCCGCATCTTACGTATCGAAGCAACATAAAATATTTTTATTTACTTCCTGAGGGTTGGATCATTCTCATATTTTTATATGTTGGTTATGGGGATGTGGGACATGTCCATAATTTTTACCAATTTTATTTTTCACCATTTTGCCCCTACCAGTCTAGTATAGGGCTTAACTTTTGACTAGTATCGAATCAGGTGCTGAGATTGGTTGCATTGGAAAGGAAATGGTGTTGCCAATTCTGTAGAGTGGTCACATTAAAGATTTGGTTCAGCGGTTTGGGAGGAATTATTGTTTTAATGTTGCACAATTTTAATTCAGGTTTTGTAAGTCCTTGATGGGCTGATTTGAGGAGGCCCGTTAGTGGGCTGGTGGAGGCTATAAATTGGGGTTTAGAGGCATGGAGAATAGTTTAGTTTCTTCATTCTCTCATTTTGTTGAGCTCGTGATCCTCCTTGCTCAATCAAATACACCTTTCCACCATTAAAATTATAGATCCACATAAGAGAATCGAAGATCTACATTTTTTGAAGTTAGATCTATATCGAGTAAAGGAAGATCTCATCAAATTGGAAGGTTTGAAGGGTGTTCTTCGTTGTTCGGATTCGAGATTCGTCGTTTTTTAAGCTTGTTTGAAGATTTGGTGAGTGATATGCATCTCTCACACGAACTCAATTAAGTAAATGAGTAATTGATCTTATTTTCATAATTTTCGAGTTGTTTTCACCTAGAAATACATCATGGTAAGTCCATTTTCATTTAAATCACCATAGTATCTGATCTAGCAACTTAAAACCGATAATTCTTATGTTAATTCATATGTTTATACACGTTAGATCCATTATTTTAGTTTTATCATGATTTGGTGAATTTTGTATGATTATTGATGAATAATTATCATTTTTATGATGTTGATAGTTCCATAAAGTGTGAATTGTGGAATTGGATGATTCAGATGAGTTGTTTGCATCGATGTTGTCGTTTGGTGATGGTTTGGTCAAGATTGGAGCCATTTTGGTCAGATCTGGAGTCGGGTCGTTTTTCTTAGGTCGTTAATGACATGGTAAGAAGTTTAGGTCATGTGGCTTGTTTCTCAAGAAAGGGATGAATGTCGGGCCATTTGTTTTAGGTTGTTTTTAATACCTAAGGAGTTAGGTCATTTTTAGGATCTAGGGAGTTAGGTCGTTTTTAAGACCTAAGGAGTTAGGTCATTTTTGAGACCTAGGGAGTTAGGTCGTTTTTAAGATCTAAGGAGTTAGGTCGTTTTTAGGACCAAAGGAGTTAGGTCATTTTTAGGACCTAAGGAGTTAGGTCATTTTTATGAATTAAGGGGTTAGGCCTTAGATCTTAGGTCTAAGGAGTAAGACCTATGGAGCAAGACCTAAGGAGTAAGACCTAAGGGTTTCAAGACCTAAAGAATGTCGACCAAATGAAGATTGTTTTTGAGTCGACAATGGCTATGGCTTTGAAGTGAGTTCAAGCGGGAATGTTCGAAGTGATGTGATGTGTTCGTTGGTCGTTGTAATGCAACGAATGTGAAGACGACTCAAGGTAGTGAGTTCATGGATAATGGTTGCTTGAGAAGGTTGCTTGAGCTATGGATAATCATCGGGTTGGGTGGTTAGAGATATTGAAGGCTGAGAGATTACCATTATCGTAGGTGCCGCATTGTGTTGTTCAACTCTGAGGATCGTCCATTGCTGCTTGGCACGTCTTTCAGTGCATTATTTCCCTTGTTGAGTGCAGTAGTTATGCGCGGATGTCACATTTGGCATCTGAGCTCGGGTTATTTGATTTTAGACAAAGTTCGAAGACATATCTACATATGAGAGATTTCCTTGTAGATTTCCGATGTATTTTTACTATAAATATTAGCATACAGTAATAGCTTTTGAACTCTATAGTAGTTTTCTCATAAGTGACTAATCATTCTATATTGCAGATTTTGAATGAGTCGTCGACAACCGAGACACGTTGCTAGGGAGGTGGCTACTCCTTGAGGGGGAAATTATGGTATACCAGACTACCCAGCTATGTTTGAGGCCATGGTGGCAGCAATCATGAAGAGGGCACCTGCTAAGGAGGCAGCAATGGTAGATATTCAAATGTAGGTACCGAGAACTGTGGATTTCACAAAGTTGTGTAAAGACTTCACATCTCTAGGGGAGATCATTCAAGGGGACAGAGCCGACTGAAGAGGTTCTAAGGTGGTTAGATGCTTGTGTACAGATTTTCGGAGATTTGGGTATAGATGATGCAATGAAAAGGAATCTTGCATCGAGGCAATTGCAAGGCAGAGCCATGAAGTGGGGGGACTCTATTACTCTAGAGACTCTGGAAGAAGTGATAACTTGGGAACAATTCCAAGTTAGGTTTGAGATGAGGTTTATCTCTATTGCTTAGAAGTCAATATTGAAGAAGTTTGTGGAGTTGAAACAGAGTGGTTGACCAGTGCTTGATTATGTTGCTGATTTTGAGGCCTTGTCGAAGTATGCTCGTTCATATATTGACACACTCTATTAGAAGAAAGAAAATTTTGTTATGGGTTTGGATACCTATATTGGGAAACCATTAGTGGATCATCTTGGCAATTCATATGAGCAGATTGCGGAAAATGTTGTTAGACATGAAAGCTTGTTTCCTAAAGAAGCAAATGTTGTCACTGCAACCAAGGAAGCTTCGAAACCACAATAGGGTGGTAATAACAATAAGAATAGGAAGAAGCAACAGTAGAAGGGAAAGGATGGCAAGAAGAAGCCTAAGATTCAGGTGGTTTGCTATAACTGGCAACAAAAGGGTCATTTCTCTAATGAACACAAGAATCCCAAAGCTGAGAAGAAGTGCTTCAAGTGTGGAAAGTCTGGGCATGAAAAAAGGAATGTCCGGAATCAGCTAAGGGAAAGCAGATTGTGAAGGAATATGCTTTGGAAGCTTTGTCATCTTCTTCAAGAGCTCCTATTGCAGAGGAGAAAAGGAAGGGTGTCGTTGTTCAAGGTACCCTTTCCGTTAGAGGTGTTTCAGTTCATGTGTTGTTTGATACTGGAGCATCGCATTCATTCATTTGTAATGGGCTTATGTGTTGCTTGGGTTTAGAACCCAATATTTGTGATAGACCTTTGTGACTAATCCAGTTGGGTATTCGTCTAGCCTTTGTAGCTTTGTCGTGGTCTTGTGTTATGGAGTCATGGTTGCTCTTTTGTGTGTGATTGCTTTGTTTTGAACTTTGCTGGGTTTGGAATCATCTTGGGCATGGATCAGCTCAAGATGTAACACCCCGTGTATTCTATAACTGTGGAATTAACAAATTAAAGTATAATTAATTTGAAATCAAAGAACTAAGGGAAACGGGATACGCCATTGCGTTCGTCTCGGAAAAATACGCGAAATAGAGTCCGAGTTTACGAAAAACGGAGTCCGTATGAAGAAGATATAGCCTCCGGAAGTTTCTGAATTAAGTTTAAAATTCGAACAGCTCAGAAAAAAACAAGTTTAAAATTAAAAATCGGGCCCAATTGGCCAGGGAGGGAAAATTCCCGCCTAAGACACCCAGGTCGACTGGGCTGTCGACCTGGTCTAGCCAGGTCGACAGGGCTGTCGACCTGGTCCAGACCCAGGTCGAACCCAGTCCACCCTGGCTGGCCTAGTCTATGTTGGTCGATTTTCAGAAGCATGCTTTGTCATTAGGGCTAGGTGGCAGGCTCTAATTGGTCTCTCTTTCGAATGAATGGCTACGATCAATCCAAGCAACATCGATGGTCCTAATCAGTTCATAAACTCTATAAAAATGGCCCTAGACTCTACCTAACCTAAGTCCCTAACACAATTCTCTAGCCTCCATTGCTCTCTCCTTCTAATTAAAAATAAAAATGGCGTCGCTACTCTGCTAGAATCAAAACTAGAAGTCAATCAACATCATCCTAAATTCAAATTTGAGATAAAAGCTTCTGCAACAAATCTGTAACAACTAAAGTTCTTTCTTTAATCCAATCAAGGCAAGTACAGTTATTTTCCGCTATAAACGTTAATTATAATTTTGATATGTTTTTAATTCTGAATCTGAGATTGTATATATATTCTCTTCTGTCAGATCTGTTTTTCTGTGACTGTTCTGTATCCCTTTTCTTCTTTTCTGTTTCTATAGCCAGGCTACCACGAGCCTGTGCCTAATCTCATAAGAGATGAACGTATGAACGCAAATTTTGGGATGAATGATGCGAAATTTGACAAGACTGAATTGAATGTATGACTTTAGGTCTGAGGCATAAAATATATTGGACATGTGACTTGGGATTGGATGCATAAATTTGACTATGAACATATAATTTATATATGTTGTATGCATAGTTATGTTGTAATTTAGATCTGTAATTAATTAGAAAAAAAAGATGAGCATATGTTGTAAACTAGATTTGGATCTATGCATATTCTATGATAGAAGAAAAGAGGAACCATTGTATGATTACATATGATTTGAGACTTTGGACAAAATGCATATAAAAGTCAAGATCTGATTTTTTTTAGAAGATATGATTTAGATTGTTGGGTATATTTTGCATAATGATTCATGACTTAATAAGAAGAAGGATATGGAAACGTAGGTGTAAAAGATTTACATTAATTAGGATCTCTACCATTGTGATTACACCTAAATAGGGAATTTTGCGTATATGGCATGCACTGTAATCAATGATCATATTTGGTATAATTTATATGTGAATCTGCTATATAAGGTTAGTTTAACAAAAATTGGAACATATGTTATAGGGTAAATTATGTCCATATTCTGCGCTATGTAAAGGTATCCAAACATGGAAGTATATGATCTTATTGTGAATCACGACAATTATTTAGGCATATGAATTTAGGCCAATTTATGATTAGGCAAGGCATGTAAATAAAACCTTTAGAAATATTAAACTTGCTAAATATGCTAATTTGCCAAGTTGCCTAAACTGCTAGTTTTGTTATATTGCCTAGACTGCTAATTAGATTGAAATGCCTAATTTGTTAAATTTGTCGGTTGAAATGCCTAACCTGTTATATGCCAAAATCTGCTAAGTTGCTAAATCTGTTAAATCCGTTAAGTCATATAAAATCTGTTATCTGCTAAAGTTTGTTATCTGTTGTATTGATATAATCATCCTGTTATTGATATAATCTGAATTGGCATATATATATTGGGCGAGCGCATAAACGGTAAATTATTAATTAATTGGCCGCAAAGATAAACATGGCTAACTCGAGGTTAGAATGAGTTTGCGGCGTAATTCTGCCCGGAACCGCCCGGCACATCCAGTAGCCGCAAACAATAGGTTCTAATGTGAGAAGTTAGTCATAGCCTGCTTAAGACACGAGGTTAGGTCTGGCTTGTGGCAGAAGTCTGCCCGGAACCGCCCGGCCCATCCAGCGGCCACAAGCTAGCGACCTAATGTGAGAGGTCTGGGCATTAATAATTAATTAATGCAAATCTAAGATAAGAATGACGTCTAAAACGTACTGGGGAAAATAGGGATAAACCAACGGGATTAATAGGTGTAGTAAACCCGTCCAATACAAAGTTAGACAAATCTGAAAAATCTGTACATCTGATCCGTTAGTCTGAAAACTTGTTAACTTAATTTGTGAACTAGTAAATCTGAATTATGTATCTCTGAACTTGTAAACAAATAAATCTGAAATCTGTTAGTCTGGGGACACAAGGTTAGGAGGGGAATTACTTGTGTCATCTGTTGTTTGGGACCCATATTAGTCAGTAACCCTTTCTGGTATCAAAATTTTGACCCAACAGTAGGTAGGGTCCGGGCACGCTTACTGAACTAATTATAAGTGGTTCATTCTGATAATGGCGAGGGGTGTTGATGGTGCGTTCCAACCGGGTCATGTGCGTGCATGGATCCCGGTCTGCCTTTGAGGATGTAAGACGCCGTGACATCTGTAAATAGGTCTGTGCCAATTGGTTGTCACTTTAGGGAGTGATACACCCTACTGTGGGGCCGACACAGGATATTTATGTATTAGGGAGCCGATCGCTTGGGGTAGGGTTTTAGGGTACGCTTAGTTCTGTCTGTTTCTGTTGGTACCGTCTGTTTCTGTGTGGTACCGTCTGTTCGGGTGGTAAAGGCCCATTACTAGTGTACACCTAATTCCACATTCTGTTTCCGTAGAGATAAATCTGTTTCTGCTTCTGTCTGTTTCTGATCGGGTAGTAAAGGCCCATTATTAGCATTCTGTTTCTGTTAAAGTATTCTGTACCCGTTAGACATTAGGGAGACACCTAATTCTGCTATACTAGTATTAGTGCAGAGAAGTGTAAAACAATAGTTTATATCATTCTGTTTTTCTGTTATATCTGCTACACCTGTTATAGTTATCTCACATCCAGTTTTATGTTCATATCATATTATTATTATATGTTCATATGCTGAAAATCACTGGACTTGCCAGACTTTTTGTCTGACCCTTGTTGTTTCGCCTCCTTTCTTCCGTTTCCTCCCCCCCCCCCCAGGTTATCCAAGGAGGGAAATACTTTAGCTTGATCCGGATTTCTCTTTGCTTGAAGTGCTTAAAGTGTGGCTTGGCTCTGTATAGCTTCCGTTCCATGGGGATTATGATTTTAAACTATGCATTTTGAAGGCTTTTGTACAAGACTGGTATTTTGTACTTGAATTCTGAAATTGAAAGGATGTAACCATATTAATTTCTGCTTCCACTGTAATAAAGTCAAAAAATTTCAAGTACTGTTTTATCTGTCTTGTAAGTTTCTGTCCTGTTTACTAAAATGCTCCACCAAAGTTAATGCATTCCCTTTGTGAGTGACCTTAACGGAGGTGGGGTGTTACACTTGGTATCAGAGCTGAAGGTTACCAGATTTTATAAAAAAGTTTTGAAAAATTATTTTCAAAAAAGGTTTTGAAAGGAAGTATTTTCAAAAATAAAGCTTATTTTGAAAAACATGATCCCCAAGAGCCATATATCTTTCTTTCAGTCCTTTTTGTATTGAACCTTTCCTTTTTCGTTCCAGCATGTCTGAAGCATCTGAGATACCAGAGGGTGTTCATGTACCCGGTTGGTTTCGTCAATATCTTGAGGCTAGGACCGCCGCTGCAGGTCCAGCAAATGATCCCCCTCATCCACCCCCTCCTCGTGCAATTGCTTTCTCAAAGATCTGTAGAGATTTTAGGGCCATGGGTGGGAAGGATTTCAAAGGAACTGAATCATTCGTAGAAGCAAGGAATTGGCTCAAAGAAACTGAGGATCTATTCGTTATCTTCGAGGTGGACGATAGGCAGAAGGTACAGTTGGCAGTATGGCTGCTCAAAGAAGAAGCTTCCTACTGGTGGGAAGTCACTAATGCCGAGAGGCCGGTTGAGACATGGATGGATTTCAGAACAAGGTTTGAGACAAAATTCCTCTCGCAAGCTGAACGAAGTTTACAATTGGAAAAGTTCTTGTCTCTTAAGCAAGGAAGTATGACGGTCAAGGAATACGTCAACCAGTTCAACCAACTAGCAAGATTCGGATTGGATTTAGTCAACACTCAGCATAAAAAGGCTCTCCGCTTTGTTAAAGGATTGAATGAGCCACTGCACAGCCTAGCCATGACCCATGTACCCATGGGAGCAACTTACGAGAAATTGGTGGATATGGCACTACTGCACGAGGAAGACAAGGGCCCGAAAGAGACAAAGAAGGAAGAACCACAGAATAAGAAAGCGGGGCCCAAAAAGGAAACACAAAAGAAGGAGGAGAAGTCTGAAGATAAGAAGGGGAAAAAGTGCTTTACTTGTGGGAGCTCAACTCATCTGAACAAGGATTGCAGAAAAAGGAAGGGCGCTTGCTTCAACTGTGGGGAGATGGGACACTTCACTAGGGACTGCCCGAAGAGACGAGGACAAGGAGGGCAGGCGAACACCCTTGAGGCTAGTGGCTAGGATAGAAATAGGAAAATTTCTATAGTAGGTTTAATTTCTTTATCTGATTGTGACTTTTTCTGATTCTGGTATTTTGATTTTGTAATCGATACTCTGCACTTTAATGCTAGTATTATTTCTGAATTCCGCTATAGACTCAGACCCATAAGGGTTATGGATCATCTGTTTGAGATTGGGGTTTGAGGGATATATGTGTTAGGCGTCAAGTATGGCGCATACATTCTGAGTTTTCGTAGGGTATGATTTTATCATGCTTAGCTTCCTAAGAATCATTAGGGAACCTGATCTGTACCAGTAGTCTGTAAATATCTAAATACTTTTTATAGGATTTCCAGTTTTGACATTGTCTAAAGAAGGTACTCCTCTGGGTGTCAATTTGATATTGGTTTCGGTCTTTGGGGCCGATACTTAGGACCCATGTCTAATGGGAACCAAATTTTCGTTCTATCTGTACTCGCTTCCATCATTCGACTGTATCCTATCGATCGAATATTTGAACTTTAGGTAGAAACTAATGGGTGTAAACATGTGTTTGAGACATGTTATGTTTGATGGTTGCAAGTGGATGCAAGTGGTTGCTAGTGGTTGCCCATGGATGCATATACACACACTAGGCACTAGATCGGCTCGAAAACACTCTCATACTGCATATGGATGGGTGAGCATTTTTCAATTCTTGTGGATGCAAATTGGTTGATTCAGCACATGGATGTTGCATTTGAGTGAATGGTTGTGCACTCATATAGAAATAATATATATCATCAGAATTCTATTGCATACATGTTGGACTCATGGCACTGACATAATTCGCATTAAGGAGGTCAACTGAATCAGTAGACCGCCTGATCTTTGCATTAGATAAGGAACATATACACACACTTTTGCATATGTTCATACAACATTAGAAGTTTTCTAAGGACAATGGATGCTTGTGGATGATGGTTGAGTAGATGGGTGATTGGATGGTAGGACACATTCTTCTTAACTTGAAGATTTCGGGGACGAAATCCTTTTAAGTGGGGGAGAATGTAACACCCCGTGTATTCTATAACTGTGGAATTAACAAATTAAAGTATAATTAATTTGAAATCAAAGAACTAAGGGGAAACGGGATACGCCATTGCGTTCGTCTCGGAAAAATACGCGAAATAGAGTCCGAGTTTTCGAAAAACGGAGTCCGTATGAAGAAGATATAGCCTCCGGAAGTTTCTGAATTAAGTTTAAAATTCGAACAGCTCAGAAAAAAAACAAGTTTAAAATTAAAAATCGGGCCCAATTGACCAGGGCGGGAAAATTCCCGCCTAAGACACCCAGGTCGACTGGGCTGTCGACCTGGTCTAGCCAGGTCGACAGGGCTGTCGACAGGGCTGTCGACCTGGTCCAGACCCAGGTCGAACCCAGTCCACCGTGGCTGGCCTAGTCTATGTTGGTCGATTTTCAGAAGCATGCTTTGTCATTAGGGCTAGGTGGCAGGCTCTAATTGGTCTCTCTTTCGAATGAATGGCTACGATCAATCCAAGCAACATCGATGGTCCTAATCAGTTCATAAACTCTATAAAAATGGCCCTAGACTCTACCTAACCTAAGTCTCTAACACAATTCTCTAGCCTCCATTGCTCTCTTCTTCTAATTAAAAATAAAAATGGCGTCGCTACTCTGCTAGAATCAAAACTAGAAGTCAATCAACATCATCCTAAATTCAAATTTGAGATAAAAGCTTCTGCAACAAATCTGTAACAACTAAAGTTCTTTCTTTAATCCAATCAAGGCAAGTACAGTTATTTTCCGCTATAAACGTTAATTATAATTTTGATATGTTTTTAATTCTGAATCTGAGATTGTATATATATTCTCTTCTGTCAGATCTGTTTTTCTGTGACTGTTCTGTATCCCTTTTCTTCTTTTCTGTTTCTATAGCCAGGCTACCACGAGCCTGTGCCTAATCTCATAAGAGATGAACGTATGAACGCAAATTTTGGGATGAATGATGCGAAATTTGACAAGACTGAATTGAATGTATGACTTTAGGTCTGAGGCATAAAATATATTGGACATGTGACTTGGGATTGGATGCATAAATTTGACTATGAACATATAATTTATATATGTTGTATGCATAGTTATGTTGTAATTTAGATCTGTAATTAATTAGAAAAAAAAGATGAGCATATGTTGTAAACTAGATTTGGATCTATGCATATTCTATGATAGAAGAAAAGAGGAACCATTGTATGATTACATATGATTTGAGACTTTGGACAAAATGCATATAAAAGTCAAGATCTGATTTTTTTTAGAAGATATGATTTAGATTGTTGGGTATATTTTGCATAATGATTCATGACTTAATAAGAAGAAGGATATGGAAACGTAGGTGTAAAAGATTTACATTAATTAGGATCTCTACTATTGTGATTACACCTAAATAGGGAATTTTGCATATATGGCATGCACTGTAATCAATGATCATATTTGGTATAATTTATATGTGAATCTGCTGTATAAGGTTAGTTTAACAAAAATTGGAACATATGTTATAGGGTAAATTAAGTCCATATTCTGTGCTATGTAAAGGTATCCAAACATGGAAGTATATGATCTTATTGTGAATCACGACAATTATTTAGGCATATGAATTTAGGCCAATTTATGATTAGGCAAGGCATGTAAATAAAACCTTTAGAAATATTAAACTTGCTAAATATGCTAATTTGCCAAGTTGCCTAAACTGCTAGTTTTGTTATATTGCCTAGACTGCTAATTAGATTGAAATGCCTAATTTGTTAAATTTGTCGGTTGAAATGCCTAACCTGTTATATGCCAAAATCTGCTAAGTTGCTAAATCTGTTAAATCCGTTAAGTCATATAAAATCTGTTATCTGCTAAAGTTTGTTATCTGCTGTGTTGATATAATCATCCTGTTATTGATATAATCTGAATTGGTATATATATATATTGGGCGTGCGCATAAACGGTAAATTATTAATTAATTGGCCGCAAAGATAAACATGGCTAACTCAAGGTTAGAATGAGTTTGCGGCGTAATTCTGCCCGGAACCGCCCGGCACATCCAGTAGCCGCAAACAATAGGTTCTAATGTGAGAAGTTAGTCATAGCCTGCTTAAGACACGAGGTTAGGTCTGGCTTGTGGCAGAAGTCTGCCCGGAACCGCCCGGCCCATCCAGCGGCCACAAGCTAGCGACCTAATGTGAGAGGTCTAGGCATTAATAATTAATTAATGCAAATCTAAGATAAGAATGACGTCTAAAACGTATTGGGGAAAATAGGGATAAACCAACGGGATTAATAGGTGTAGTAAACCTGTCCAATACAAAGTTAGACAAATCTGAAAAATCTGTACATCTGATCCGTTAGTCTGAAAACTTGTAAACTTAATTTGTGAACTAGTAAATCTGAATTCTGTATGTCTGAACTTGTAAACAAATAAATCTGAAATCTGTTAGTCTGGGGACACAAGGTTAGGAGGGGAATTACTTGTGTCATCTGTTGTTTGGGACCCATATTAGTCAGTAACCCTTTCTGGTATCAAAACTTTGACCCAACAGTAGGTAGGGTCCGGGCACGCTTACTGAACTAATTATAAGTGGTTCATTCTGATAATGGCGAGGGGTGTTGATGGTGCGTTCCAACCGGGTCATGTGCGTGCATGGATCCCGGTCTGCCTCTGAGGATGTAAGACGCCGTGACATCTGTAAATAGGTCTGTGCCAATTGGTTGTCACTTTAGGGAGTGATACACCCTACTGTGGGGCCGACACATGATATTTATGTATTAGGGAGCCGATCGCTTGGGGTAGGGTTTTAGGGTACGCTTAGTTCTGTCTGTTTCTGTTGGTACCGTCTGTTTCTGTGTGGTGCCGTCTGTTCGGATGGTAAAGGCCCATTACTAGTGTACACCTAATTCCACATTCTGTTTCCGTAGAGATAAATCTGTTTCTGCTTCTGTCTGTTTCTGATCGGGTAGTAAAGGCCCATTATTAGCATTCTGTTTCTGTTAAAGTATTCTGTACCCGTTAGACATTAGGGAGACACCTAATTCTGCTATACTAGTATTAGTGCAGAGAAGTGTAAAACAATAGTTTTTATCATTCTGTTTTTCTGTTATATCTGCTACACCTGTTATAGTTATCTCACATCCAGTTTTATGTTCATATCATATTATTATTATATGTTCATATGCTGAAAGTCACTGGACTTGCCAGACTTTTTGTCTGACCCTTGTTGTTTCTCCTCCTTTCTTCCGTTCCCCCCCCCCCCCAGGTTATCCAAGGAGGGAAATACTTTAGCTTGATCCGGATTTCTCTTTGCTTGAAGTGCTTAAAGTGTGGCTTGGCTCTGTATAGCTTCCGTTCCATGGGGATTATGATTTTAAACTATGCATTTTGAAGGCTTTTGTACAAGACTGGTATTTTGTACTTGAATTCTGAAATTGAAAGGATGTAACCATATTAATTTCTGTTTCCACTGTAATAAAGTCAAAAAAATTCAAGTACTGTTTTATCTGTCTTGTAAGTTTCTGTCCTGTTTACTAAAATGCTCCACCAAAGTTAAGGCATTCCCATTGTGAGTGACCTTAACGGAGGTGGGGTGTTACACAAGAGGTATGCGACAAGAGTAAATTGCGAGAAGCTTGAGGTGAGAGTCGGGGATGTGGAAGTGCGAAAGGTTTTGATTCGATGTAAGCCCGAAGATGGTGTCTTCGTGAGCTTTTTATATTTTCTTGTGATTCAACAGGAAGACTTGTCATCTGTGCTGACCGTTAATGCTTTTGTGGATGTATTTGAAGAAGTCAAAGGTTTGTCGCGCATCATGAGATCGAGTTTAGAATCGATTTGGTCGAGGGTGCTAGACCTATCGTTATGCCTCTTAGGCGTATGGCACCTAAGGAACAGCCAGAGTTAGAGGTGCAAGTTCGTGACCTTTTGGAAAAAGGATTCATTCATAGGAGTGTATTTGAATGGGGTGGACTAGTTATGTTTAAAAACAAGGCCAATGGATCCTTGATATTGTGTATGGACTATCATGAGCTGAACAAGGTGACCAAGAAGAACACGTATCCGTTGCCGAGGATCGATGACTTGTTCGATCAGCTTCACGAAGCCAAAGTGTTTTCTCATATGGATTTGGCAACGGGATTCCACTAGTTGAGGGCGGCAACAGATAGTGTGCCGAATACTGCTTTTAGGACACCATCTGGTTTCTTCGAATGGTTGGTGATGCCATTTAGGTTGACTAACACGCTAGTGTATTTTGTGGATCTTATGAATAATGTTTTTAGAGATCAGCTGAACAAGTTCGTGCTTGTATTCGTAGATGATATTCAAGTTTACTCTCAAAATGAGGAAGAGTATAAGACGCACTTGAGAGTTGTTTTGAAAATCTTACGAAAGCATCAACTGAAGGCTAAGTTTTCAAAATGTCACTTATGGAAGATCAAAGTGAGGTTCTTAGGACATGTAGTATTTGGAAATGGAATAGCGGTTGACCCTGCTAAACTAACAGCAAACCAAGACTGGGACAGACCTAAGAATGCGATGGACGTGAGAAGTTTTCTTGGGTTGGCGGGATATTATCGCCGTTTTATAAAGGATTTCTCCAGAATAGCAGCTCCATTTATAGGATTAATGAAGAAGAACCAAGTGTTCACATAGGATGCAAAGTGTGAGAAATGTTTCGATTTCATGAAAGAGAGACTGATCAGTGCTCCGGTTTTGACGATTCCAAGTGGAAATGAGGAAATGGTGGTATACGTCGATGCATGTGGTACTGGACTTGGAGCAATGCTGAAGCAGTAGGATAAGGTTGTGGCCTACGCGAGTCGACAATTGAAGCCGCATGAAAGGAATTACACAACTCATGATTTGGATTTGGCAGCGATCGTGTTTGTTCTGAATATGTGGAAACATTACCTGTTGGGAGTTCAATTCGAGTTGTTTACGGATCACAAGTCGTTAAGGTATATTTTTCTCCCAAAAGGATTTAAACCTTCGACAGTGGCGATGGTTAGAGTTGCTGGCATCGTATGATTTTGGTATAGCCTATACTCCTAGTAAAGGTAACGTAATTGCTGATGCGTTAAGTCGAAGACACCCAAGTTTGAGAGCGATGTTTTCATAATGGAAGGGCCTCGAATATTTTGTGGGATTTGATTTTAGACCACGATGTGAGTTGGAACCTGAAATGTTGGCAAGCTTATCAATAAGACCTACTCTCATCGAAATGAATGGCAAGAGCCAAAAGCAGATGTAAAGCTTGTCGAGTTTATATAGAAGTAGGAACCAGAGGATAAAGAATTCGAGGTCGATCGAGAAGGTTGGCTTTGAAAACAAGGGCAATTGGTTGTTCCTAATATCGACGGATTGAGGGATGAGGTTCTGGGGGAATGTCATCACTCGAAGTTGACGATTCATCCTGGTGGTAATAAGATGTATCATGACATGAAGAGATCTTACTACTGGGAAGGGATAAAAAGGGATATTGGAAAGTTTATTTCCAAGTGCATGAGCTGTCAGTTGGTGAAAGCTGAACAAAAGAAGCCGGGTGGATTGCTTCAGCCATTGGAAGTTCCTACATGGAAGCGGGAGCAGATATCGACGGACTACCTAGAACCAGGGCAGGAAACGAAGGAATTTGGATCATCATGAATCGCTTGACCAAAAGCGCCAGATTTATTCCTGTTAAATCGACTAGGACAACATCAAAGTTGGTTGAGTTGTACATAAATGGATAGTTCGATTCCATGGTATTCCGAAAAGCATAGTAAGTGATTGAGATCCGTTATTCACGAGTGGATTTTGGAAAAGTTTGCAAGAGACTTTGGGAACCGAGTTGTGTTTGAGTACGGTTTATCATCCCCAAACTGATGGTCAAACTGAGAGGGTTAACCGAATTTTGGAAGATCTCCTAAGAGCTTGTGTATTAGACTTCGGAGGATCATGGGAGGACCAACTACATCTGGTCGAGTTTGCATACAACAACAGTTACCAGTCGAGCATTGGAATGGCACCATACAAGGCATTGTATGGAAGACCATGAAAGTCTTTGTCATGTTGGTTAGAAACTAGAGATAAGTTGATACTTGGGCCTGAAATGACGAGAGAAGTATCGAGATTATTCGACAATGAATGAAGGCAGCCCAAGATCGTCAGAAGAGTTACATCGATAAGTGTTGGAAAGCTTTGGAATTCGACATTGGCAATATGGTTTTCGTGAAGACTTCGCCGCTGAAGCGCGTTGTTCGGTTCGAAAGCAAAGGGAAGTTAACTCCAAGGTTTGTTGGACCATTTTCGATAGTCGGGCGAAAAGGAAATCTCGAGTATAGATTTCATTTACCCGAGAAGATGTCGAGTGTGCATAATGTTTTCCATGTGTTTTTTCTTCGGAAGTGTTTGTATGATTCGAATATGGTGGTATACCCGGAGCAGTATGAAGACCTAGAAGTCGAGACCGTAGTTACGAAACCTCATAAGCCGCTTCACGTTGTGGGGAATGATATGAGATAGCTAAGGAGAAAGACGATTAAGCTAGTCAAGATACAATGGAGTGAGGATGATGATGATTGAATGTGAGAGACAGAAGATAATATGAAGGCGACCCATCCAGAACTCCTCGTCGGTAAGCCCCATCAGAGTCGTGTCATTCTTACCCGTTATAACTTATATTATTGCTACTGTTGTTGTTTTTGATGTTGTTATTATTAGAAATCTCCATGCTAGGATTAGGCTATAGACGCATGGCTTGATGGATGCTAGCTTTGATGGTAAATTGGCTGCTCATGGATGATAGCATGCAGAATTGTTTTGGTTACTTATGTTTACTTGGAATTTCGGCAGGGAAACTCCTAAAGAGAGGGGAGGGGAGAATGTTACAGCCCGCATCTCACGTATCGGAGCATCGTAAAATATTTTTATTTAATTCCCTGAGGGTTCGATCATTCACATATTTTGATATGTTGGTTATGGGGATGTGGGACATATCCATAATTTTTACCAATTTTATTTGTGACCATTTTGCCCTTATCAGTCTAGTACAGTGCATAACTTTTGACTGGTATCAAACCAGGTGTTGAGATTGGTCTCATTGGAAAGGAAATGGTGTTGCCAATTTCGTAGAGTGGTCACATTTAAGATTTGGTTCAGTGGGTTGGGAGGAATCGTTGTTTTAATGTTTCACAATTTCAATTCACGTTTTGTAAGTCCTTGATGGGCTGATTTGAGGAGGCCCATTAGTGGGCTGGTGGAGGCTATAAATAGGGGGGTTAGAGGGATGGAGAATAGTTTGGTTTCTTCATTCTCTTATTTGGTTGAGCTCATGATCCTCCTTGCTCAATCAAATACACATTTCCACCATTTAAATTCTAGATCTACATAAGAGAATCGAAGATCTACATCCTTTGAAGTTAAACCTACATCGAGTGAAAGAAGATCTCATCAAATTGGAGGGTTTGATGAGTGTTCTTCGCTGTTCGGATTAGTGATTCATCGTTTTTAAGCTTGTTTGAAGATTTAGTGAGCGATATGCACAGATTCAATCAAGTATATGAGCGTTTGATCTTATTTTCATCATTTTCGAGTTTTTTTCACCTAGATCTACATCATAGTAAGTACATTTTCATTTGAATCACCATATGATCTAATCTAGCAACTTAATACCGGTAGTTCTTATGTTAATTCATATGTTTATGCAAGTTAGATCCATTATTTTAGTTTTATCATGATTTAGTGAATTTTATATGATTATTGATGAATAACTGTCATTTTGACGCTGTTGATAGTTTCGTAAAGTGTTGATTGTGGAATTGGATGATTCAGATGAGTTGTTTGCATCGATGTTGTCGTTTTGTGATGATTTGGTCAAGATTGGAGCTATTTTGGTCAGATCCGGAGTTAGGTCGTTTTTCTTAGGTCGTTGATGACATGGCATGAAGTTTGGGTCGTGTGGCTTGTTGCTCAAGAAAGGGTTGAAGGTCGGGTCATTGGTTTTAGGTCGTTTTTAAGACCTAATCAGGTCGTTTTTAGGACCTAAGGAGTTAGGTCATTTTTAAGACCTAAGGAGTTAAGTCGTTTTTAGGATATAAGGAGTTAGGTCATTTTTAAGACCTAAGGAGTTAGGTCTTAGGTCATAGTTTTAAGGAGCAAGACCTAAGGAGCAAAACCTAATTTGCAAGACCTAAGGAGTAAGACCTAAGGGGTTCAAGACCTAAAGAATGTCGATAAAACGAAGCTTGTTTTTGAGTCGATGATGGTTATGGCTTTGAAGTGAGTTAAAGTGGGAATGTTCGAAGTGATGTGGTGTGTTCGTTGATCATCGTAATGCAACGAATGTAAAGACGACTCAAGGTGGTGAGTTCGTGAAAAATGGTTGCTCGAGAAGGTTGCTTGAGCTATGAATAGTCATCGGGTTGGGTGATTAGAGATATTGAAGGCTGAGAGATTACCGTTGTTGTAGGTTCTAGCTGGCTCAAAGTGAGGGTATAATAGGGGCACCTAAAAGACTGGAGGGTCGCTATTCGAGTACCCCGGGTATCATCGAAAGGCCTAGATACGTATCGTAGAAAGGCATATGGAGTTTTAGCTAGAACTGGGTTACCATTAGCCCTTGACGTATGGCAAGGTTGGCCGTCCTACGATTTACGATGGTTTCAAAGCAGGATAGGTAGTGATAGCCGGGGTCTTGAATGTTGGTTGTTTTGCTTGTACCGTCTCACGTAAGTTGTCCGACATCGAGGGAAATATTTTTTGGGTGCTTGTCCGATGTTGGTTTAGCCCTTTAATGCTTATGCTTAAGGGATGTTGATCTCAATTAAGGTGGTTTACATGAGATATAACTGGTTGATATGGTTACTATTGTCTGGTTACTTCTAATTGCTCTGGTTGAACTATTGTCTGTAAATGCTTGTTTGTAATGGCTATCACTGTCAGATGTGGGGAAGACGGGTTTGGGTTCTTCTCTGGAGTTTTGGTAGATCAGTTGATTAATTTGTCTGTTCTCATATACTTTATTGATGATGTTAGATAGCTATTTTATCGCTGATTAAAACTGTTGTCTGACTCAAGGTTTTATGTTCCCTCTTATTACCTTGGGTTGTTCATCCGGTTTTGGATGGCCAGACTGAGTAGCAGGTTACAGGTCGTAGAACTTAGTGAGGTGAGGATGTACAGTGATGGCGAGTGTGAGGATTGCATATTAGTTTTTCTACTATCTAGTACTTGTTGTTTCCCTTTTTGATTGGTGTTTTCTCCAAGTGTTGTAGTGAGGCAAATTTGTACAGACACTTATGTTGTAATCCAAGGGTGTATGGATATTCTTTCTAGTTGTTATGAAAGTTTAAGTTTCTACTCAGAAATGCTTCACTATTAATGCATGTTGTATATGTTCTATTATATTTTATCCTTGCGTTGTGAGTTATACGACAGGTGCCACATAGTGTTGTTCAACTCTTATGATCGTCCATAGCTGTCTGGCACGTCTTTCTGCGCAAAATTTCCCTTGTTGAGTGCATGAGTTATGGGCAGTCATCATAAATACATGCTCAGGCTGTACTCGCAGAAGCTGGGACTGCAAGGTACCACCTGTGAGTATACCTTGACTGCAACTATAGCTTGGCAGTCTGAAGGCTGTAGCGGATGACATTGGTTGATTCGGCGATTGCCTTGGGAAGAGGCTGAATCAGGACCAATAAAGGATAGTAATCGTTAGGTACCTGTCATCGGCAGTCAGTGGGATGCAGAAAGACTAGAGCTAAACCAAGTGACCATCGATTTTTCACTCTCGATACGTTGGTTGAGGGACACGGCAAATTGGATGAATAGATTGCTTGCTAGGGGCGTTACTTAGCTCTTGATGTATTCTTTCACTAGTTGAGGTAGTGGTCAGGTGGGACCATAGCCACTGGGAAAATGCAGACTATGTTCTGGATATCTGTATTATAGGCCTTTTTGGGCGAACCTTAACAGATATGGAAATCTCCCGACCGAGTTCCATCCATTCAGATGCAGCTCTATTACGGAACGCGGTGTACAATAGGCATTACGTTCGTGTGAGGGTCTAGATACACGCACTGGACGGTGTATCGTAGATGTACCATCCCTAATATCCCATAATTATTTAATGAAGATAATAAATATGAATATTAAGTAACAAAATATTCAGAACTGAGTAAAATGGACTTTACCTTTGCGTTCATTACGAAATTTTGGTTCGGATAGACTCTTGGTTTACGAAAATCGGATTAAGTAAGAAGAAGTTATGAACTAAAGAAGATTGAACTAATATATATATATAATAACTGAAGCAGAAGACAACGCTAAGTAGGCGACCCAGCGCCTTATTTGGGTCGACACAGGGGTCAACACTAGTTTAAGGCGGGTTGACCCATGTGTCGGTCCATGTAGTAGGTGAGTTGACCCACCTACATGCAGTATAGATTACTATAGCTGAATCTGGATAGTTTTCTTTGCTACATTCACACACTGACTCAGCTTGAGGTGTACGGTCTAATTTATAAAGTTAATATCTAATGGTTTAGAGTTATCCTAGCTTATCTATAAATAGGCTAGCAACCTCACCATTTCCTTACACACAAACATTCTTCATTCTTCTTCCTTTAAGCTATTTCTAAATAAAAATAAGAAGATGTCGAGGTGCTTCCAAAACATAGATTAAAGGGGATAATTCTAGTTTTTCTACAACAATAATTTTAAAGGGACATTTTCTGGATCTTAATGAAATCACTGTGAATTCTAGTTATTTTTTGATCTGCTATATAAATAGTATTTTGACAGTAAATGATTTGGTTCTGAAAAGTAACAATATTTACATGTGTATATGTTATTATTTAATTATCAATTATTTATTCAGTTTACAGCTATTATATGTTCATATATACATCTTTCTTCCCTATCCCCTTTCTGTCTTTTATTTATTTACAGTCTTTACTATGCCTATTTATTCGGTTTGAGTTTGGATATGTTTTCTCCTTTTTCTCTTAATTTTACGCTGAGCCTAGGCCATCGAGACCCAGGCCATTTCCATTTGAACTGCGTATAATTGGGATAAATCAGAATAACTTTTGATGACACTGAAAAGGAGAAGGGGTATATTACAACCTGAGAACCTTTGACTGTAAATTTTGGGTAATTACAAAGAAAAGATTATGCAAACATGTTAATATGAATAGGTTGGACTTAATTTAATATTAAGTAGAACATGTTATGGAAAATATGAGGATCGAATGTAAATTTAGTCAAACTTGTTACTATAGATCTATATACATCCGAGCAGGTGCTTGTTAGTTTTAGGGAAGGGGTTATACAGAGAATAAAATTTATAGTAAATGTCATTTATGACCATGCTTATTAATGAACTTAAACATGCTAAGCTTGACCTGTTAGTTAATAAGCTAAGAGGTCCCATGTCTTGCTGTTTATATTCGGTTTGAGACTCTTAAAATCCTAGTCATTTGGGAGCACAAGCCTAGAGGTGGTTTGTGTCAATCTTGCTATGTGGAACCCGTATTAGTCAATATTCCTGTCGGTATCATAGAGAGGCCTCACAAGGAGGTGCCAAGGCACGCTTTACTTATCTGGATTGTAAGTGGTTCAAAGGTCGGAAGGTGGGTACAAATGTGTTCTGGTGGAGTCATGAGCGTGCATGAGTCCGATGGGGAAATTAAGATGTTGTAACACCAACAGATAGGGTTGTGTCTTATAAGTTGACGGGGTAGGGACTGATATCCCCTACTGTCGTGGCTGGCACATGTTTATTGCGTTTGTAGGGAGCCGATCGCGTGGTTAGTAATCAGGGTAAAATCTAATCTTGTTATTCTAGTAGCTAGTGCAAAAACTTGATCTTGGTATATGAATGAGAATCTTACTTGATTTTACCTTGCGTTGTTATCCCATTTACTTCGTACTTGTATATTTTACTGTGTTTCCATATCCAGTTCCATTTATCTGTCTTGATACTTCTTATCTTATGCTTATGCTGAAAATCACTGGAACTCACCAGACTTAATGTCTGGCCTATTTTGCTTTTCCTTCTCTCTCTTCCTTTCCCCTTTCAGGTTCTCAGAGTGATGGTAGATAATAGCAGTGATCATGATTTTATTCATCTTGGACTTGGATTACTTCTCTTTCCACGCATTACTTCAATTTATTTTATGTTTATTGTTATGGCACGTAAGGGATATTATTTTATGATTTTGTACTCTATTGATTTATGAGACAGATGTTCGTGATTTTATGACATTGATGGTTCATTTGAGAATGTAATGTTGAATTTGGTTTGAAATAAAACTTTGAAGTTTTTCCGTTGTATATTTATATTCTGTCTTGTTAAAATTAGTCTTTGTATTATTATTGCACTTCATAGAACTTAATGTTTCCTCATATGGGTGACATTAAGGGACGTGGGGTGTCACATTTGGTATCAGAGTAAGGTTACAAGATCAAAGAAAAAGGTATTTTTCAAAGTTAGGATTTTCAAATAAAACCAATTTTTGAAAAATATATCCCCTCAAGTCATTCACGATATTCCTTCGATCACTTTCTGAATCCTTGTTTCGTCTCTTTTTCAGCATGTCTGGGGCTCTTAATTTCCTCGAAAGCATTCCCATTCCGACACGGTTCCATAGATGCGTAGATGCTACGACACCTACTGAAGTGCAAGGCAATTCCCCACCCCCAGCTGCAGCCGCATTAGCTCCACCTCATCCTGTAGTCAACTTTTCTAAACTTTGTAAGGATTTTTACGAGATGGTAGGCAAGCCGTTTCGTGGTACTGAGAGTTTTGTGGAGGCACGCACTTGGCTTAGAGAAATGGAGAATGTGTTTGATTTATTGGAGCTAGATGATAGGAGAAAGATTTAATTTGCCGCTTGGCAGCTGAAAGGGGAAGTTTCATATTGATGGGAGGTGACTCAGTCGGGGAAGGTGGTAGCCACTTGGGATTAGTTTAGGCGTAGATTTGAGATGAAATTTTTATTGCAAGCTGAGGAAGGAATGTAGATGGAGAAGTTTTTGAGTTTAAAACAAGGAAGTATGTCAGTAAAGGAATATGTCAATAGTTTCAATTAGCTAGCAAGATTCGGTTTGGATTTGGTGAATACTCTCTATAAGAAAGCTTTATGGTTCGCGTAAGGAATAAACAAATCGCTGCAATGACTAACATGCTGCAATGACTAACATTGAACCATATTCCAATGAGAGCGACTCTCATGAGGCTAGTTGACATGTCTTTGATGCATGAGAACGGTAAAGAGGAGAAGAAAGAAGCTAAGTTTAATGTCCCATATTTTTAGTGGTCAAATATTAAAATTATTTTATTATTTTAAATATTTATTTGGAATTTAAATGGTGTTATAAACTTATAATATATATATATTTCGATTATATGACCAAGTTTTAAAGTTAAATTTATATATAATATAAATCGAGCTCGAAATGGCGCGATAGTTCGTAATATTGAGCTTTGAACTTCAATTGAATATACAGGATTCGATATAGGTTGGATTTCTATGAAACAAGAAACATCTTGATTCTTTTATGTTAATTTTCATATGAAAGAGAAAAATCCAGATTTCGTGTTATAGTTTGTTAGTTATGTCCAATTTAAATTTTGAAAAAGTCGCTATGGAATTATTATAAATAATAGCGATTAATTTAATAATTTAATTCGATTTAAAAAGAGTTTTTGACCATAACTCAAGATAATGATCGAATAAAGCCACAAAACGAATTCCGTTGAATTTATATTGATGTTTAGAGTCATGATAGATATATTGTTTGTTATTTTTGGAGACCGAATATTTTTGGCATTCAAAATAGCGTTGTTTTACGTGTAAAATTGAATAACGGATATGCAAACGAACTCCAATTTTAGCGAAACTAATCTTATTAAATCTGTAATGATGAGGTGTCGTAGTGTTTCAAGTTGCAAGTTATTTGAATTTATTTTGTAATCCTGGGGAATTTAAACGTGTGTTTTTCACTTGTGATTTATAAAGGATATTTTACAGACGATCTCGGAATTCGACGAAATCTTTTCAGTCGTGTCCGAAGTATTATTTTATGCTAAGGTTACGATTTTCATATTAATCAAACATCTTATGTAACAGTTTTACAGCGTTACGTCGTGTCTATGTAATAATAATAATACTTTATTTAAAATCATACTATGTAAATACAAGGCAAACCCTAAAATGTTGGGTCTTCACTTCAGCATGGGGAAAAAAAAAGAACGAGTCGCCATATTCCAAAAATAAACAAATGAAATTCGTTCAATCTTCTCCCCCTTTTTCTAACAACTAGTGTAAACCCGTGCTTCGCACACGGACTGAGAAAGGTAGTTGTATAAAACTATTAATTGGAAATAGTTGAAAAAACTTTTTTGCAATTGAATTATCCTCTTTTATTTGTAGTAAACTCTGAGCAGTAATGCAGGAATTCATGGTTTGAAAGCTGAAAATTAAGGTTACGTTATTGTTCAGACTTTCTTGGCAACTTGTGCTCTATTTTGTTTTTTTTTCTAAAACACTGCATACGCAATGGGTAAGAAAGTAAACGTTCGGACTAAACACGCAGTTACTAAAAAATAATGACAATGGAATGTAACGGTCATGACTTGATAAGTTGATACAGCATATAGATAAAGTGTAGTGTTGAGGGAACAAAGTGGAACGTGTACATGAACGGGTAGTATCGCGCATGGTTACAGTAGCAGGTATAATCAAATATCAATTTTGAAATGAACTGGAAGGAAGTAAAACATGTGTCATAGATGTTAGAACCATGTTGATTATCAAAAGCTGTAAACATATTCAAATCCGATTAACTTGAAAAAAAAAAAAAAAAAAAAAAAAAAAGAGAAAGAAAGAAAGAAAAAGGCTATAGCGGAACATGCTGCATGTAACTGTAATATACAATAATCTGATAATAAAAAATTACAATCCTTAAAAGTTGTTGAAGGAAGACAAACATGCAAGCAACCATAACATTATCTATCCATTAGCCTTATTCTATCCAAGTAAAAAAAAATCCACGAAGCATGGAGAACCTGGAAAAATAACAAAAGCGTCCATGCATAAGAGTGAGTAATTTAATTTAATTTTTTTTTACTCTACAGCTAGTATTGCTAGGAGGAACATTAATGTATAGTACCATGGTGACATTAAACTAAATCCTAATATTAGCAGTGGAATAATGTAGTGCATCTTATCATATCAGTGCTACATAAACTGAAGCTTTAAGGGTTAACAAATTTAAACAACTTCCTATTTTTCCCACCAAGTTCTTGTTGCATCGGTTTTCACCAACAACAAATTTTTGTTAGTTACAGGTAAATGTCACTTAAAAGTAACAAAACAGCACAACAGTACCTTTTTTTTTTAGATAAATCTGTATGCATCTTTTACAGATGATAGTTATATCCATGTTAAAACCTGTTTAATGTCCTCCACAGCGTAAGGGTTGAAAATTATGAAATAGATTTGCTTAAAGTGTAATATGTGATGTTGTAGACTGATGATTCTTCATTGAAAGCTGCATAATTCATTTAAGAAGTTATTTTGCAAATGTATAGATTTATGTATAAATTTTAGGTAAGTAAATGATGTCTTTAAAGCGTCAATCAAGAATACACACGCAAAATAACTTTCGAATGAAGATTACCTATCGATTAAAAACGTAAGCAGCCCATTAGAAAAGGATAATGCTTATCATCTAAAACTAAATTCGAAATGAACTTTTTTGTAGCCCGAAAAGATGCCAAAAAATGACAAACTGATTAGTACCAGTGTTAACTGATTTGTATAATACAAGTTTTTTATTCCAAGAGTGAAACAAATTAGTGAGAAAATGCTATTTTACCAAGCTATGTTAATTTTAAGGATAACATAATCTAGACCATAAAACAGTTATTAAGAACTCTATTTTTTTAATTTATAGTCATGCACTACAAAGAATCTGCAAAGCTAGACTTTGGAAAGGGGAAAGAAATCACCCTAAATCAATTACAAATCAAGGAATATAAGGGTTATGATAAATCTTTAGGAGGAGATCATTTTGCAGCAGAAAGTTCGAACTTGCAAAAAAAAAAAAAAAAAAAAAAAAATGTTTACAACCTAGATGTGAACCAACAATATTGGTTTGAAAATCAAGTTCCATTTTCTACAAATGATATGTGCATCTGTATACATCGATATGCGTGTAGTTCAGGAAAATAATTTCAGACCGTAATAACTTAATATCCTCCTATCGTAAAAAGATAACGATGCCATAAAATAAACCAATGAATAATTAGATAACTATAAGCAAATTAGTTTAATATCAATCTGAATTTTTTTTTTTTTATGGTTTAAATTCAGTGTAAATATCATTAGGAACAGGAACGCCACTTATAAATTATAATAAATCAAGTAGCATAGTAAAAGAACAAAAAACTTCATGGAAAGCATATTCTTGCATAACCACTAACATAATGATAATATATGATTCAATAAATTCATGTAAAAATTAATGGTTGTCTTCTCAAAAATGATGGATGGTTTTAGCCCAAAGACCAATGTAAATACCAATAAAAACTATCCACTAACAATATCTCAAACAATGACACTTAAATACGAAATGCAAGAAATTTACCTCTTAAGCCGGAGCCAAGGTGAAGATATCTTTCTGTTGTTCCTGAAACAATCATGAATCAATCAAAGAAGAGATTTTAGCAGTGAAATTAAAATAATCAAACGAACAATAATAGACTACAAAAAATGAGGCAAAAGTAAAACTTTGGTAAGCATACAAAAATTTATGAAATAGGTAAGATCAAGAACACCTAATAAACAACACTTCTGTTTATATATTATGAAAAAAAAAAAAAAAAAACACTTCCCTGTGAAACAAAAATAAAATTAAAGATAATAGTTTCAAATAATAAACATAAACTATGTATAAAAATAATAGTTATGAGCTTTCAGTCCTTGTGAAGACCATTAGAAACTCAGAAGTAAAGAAAAAAAAAATGCAGTATTTTCCAAAAACACCTAATTTTCAAGAATTACTATGGATGTTACTTCTAAGAATGTACAATTTGTAGAGAAACATATGTATAGCCCTCAAGGACTTATAACTTCAATTTACCACTATTGAACATATGCGCTCACTGAACGGAGACCAATAAACATGATACAGTGACAAATTCTAAGGGCCCTTTTGGATGCAAAGAAATAAGTTACTTTCTAACTTTTTTAAAGCAAAAGCAAAGAAGTCCACATGGATCCATATAAAATTTGGGCTTTAGGAAGTTGCTTTACTGCTTATTTCAAAAGCCAAAAAAAATTGCTTTCTGCTTTCGTATTCTGAGACAGAAATAACTTTCAGGCCGCGTTTATTTCTATTAGCCTCTAGGGTTTCTCAGACGATTTTTCATTCTTCGTCTAATCGAGACACCGCTAACCCTACCCAATATTTTCGATAAAGGTACTCAATTTCTTCTCTTATTCGTTCTCGTTGCTCTCAATCTACTATTATTTTGTCTTTTTTGATTTTGGTTCCATCGATTCAGACTTTTGTTCATTTTGATGTGGTATCAAGCCTGATTTCGATTTATAGACATCTAACAATTTTTTGGTATGAGCATAGATTGTTGATGCCTGTAATTATTGTATTGAATCATCAGTTTCTTTAGTATGTCTTGTTTTTGGGGTTTCTTACCTCTGCTATTTGATGACATGGTCTTCTGTATTACTGATAAATCACTCACAAGTGAAGTAGGTAGAACAGTTCTCGTAAGGTCTATAGTTTGAGTGTTTTGTTCTGATTCTTTTGAATGAGTTTGCTGAATTGGCACAGCTGACCAATATAGTGTATGTACAATTAAAGGATATAAAGCTCATACCATTCCTTTGTCGACGATATAAACTATATACGATTTTTAAAATATATATATATATATATATATATATATATATATATATATATATTTTTTTTTGAAAACCCAGGAGAACCCGGCGGACCGGTAAACTCCTGAGGAGGGTAGGAATCGAACCATCGACCTTTTACCAGGAAGTTAGGCCTCCTTTCCACTGCGCCGCACCCGCGGACACGATTTTTAAAATATAGTTTACATATTTGTATGCTTATTTCACTATTTTAGAAGTGAATCGGAAATTTTTATGGAGACTATAGTTCTGAGAAATTGATTTGCTCACATGCTATATGGACAATGTACGAGGATTGAAAAGTTAATTGACACCATGTCCTATAGATAAGGTAGCAGGAGGCCATATTAGCTGTCAACTTACATAAATGTATACATAATTTTTCGTTGTCATAAAAAAGTAATTTTTTTTCCAATAAGTTTGCTTTCATATACTCATGTTGAAACAGCTTGAATTTCATCATTCATTATTTAAAGCTTTAACTTCATATTATCATTTGCCAATGGCTACCAAGACATAAATTGTTTTTTACTGCACATTTTCATGGTTGTTTATGGGATGAGCAAAGAAATTGTCTGTAAACCTCTTCCATCTTTTGGTGCACATTGCACTGCGTGTTTAATATTTCTTAACCAATTTGCACTAATCTGGTTTATTTCAAGTATAAATTAATCTGGAAGCTTGAAGCATTGTGACTAAAACGTAGCCACACACACACACACACACACACACACACACACATATATATATATATATATATATATATATATATATAGGATAAACCATAGACTTCACAAATTCTAATTTTTAAGCATTGTGACTAAAATTTTGCACCATACCCATGGGTACCCAGACTGTCATCATTTTGAAATGTATCAACTCAATCTCCTCATCTAAACTCCAGTTTTGTTTGTCGTACGCCATTATGTATCTATGCTTGTTTAATTCATACCTTTTTTCCTATGTCTTCTTTAACTTCCATAACTATTTTAGTAGATGACATCCAATAATAATCCTTCATATGAGTTGGCAACCGAAGTCTTGGCTAATTGGGACAAAACAAAAGAAGGTGTTTTTATAGATTTGATGGTGGAAAAGGTAAATGCATGTGGAAAACATAGAGTAATTGGGATATTTTCCAAAAATGAATGGGAAGACATTCGAACGAAATACTATAAAATATGTGCTCAAAAATATCATCCAAAGGCATTTAAAAATAAGGTGCAATTATTGAAGGAGAAATACAAAGAGCACAAAAAATTGATCACTGAAAACACTGGCTTAGGATGGAATTCAGTGTTGGGTACGGTAGATGCAGATAGTGCTTGGTGTGACGACTACATTAAGGTAATTAATTATTGTCCAATGAAAAGGGTATTATCTAGGTACTGTTGTAAACTAATATTTATTTATCGATCAGAGATATCCAAAGTCAAAGTGGATAAAAAAATTCCGAACTGAAGGATGCCCAGAGTACGACAAGCTGACTATTATTTTTGATGATGTAGTAGCAGGGGGAAAACTACAAGCTTCGCATTTAGATGAATTTGACTCAAGTGATGATCGTGTCGATTTGCATCAAATAAATGTATCTCATTCTACATCTCGTCATAGCCCACCTGTAGCGGTGTCTCATGCTGAAGAAATGCCTAATGACGAAGTACAATAAGATGCTACAAGTGGCTTGCCATCTAGGACCTCAAGTAGGAGCAGCAGGCGTGACAAACGAGAGAGAAACGAAACAGATTTCAATGAATCTATCAAGGTTTTAGCTGAGACTTCTGAAACAAGATTGGAGGAGAAAAGAAGGAAGCGCGAGGAGAAAAACAAATATTCAATCTCAGAGTGCATGAAAATTATGGATGAATTGACTTTGGACATCGATAACCATGCACGTATCCGTGTTTTGAAATTGCTTCAAGAAAAATCATGGAAGGAGACATTTGTTCACATGTCCGATGAGCTAAGGAAGGATTGGATCTTATCTGTTTAAAGATTGAAAAAATAGCACAACATTGAAAACTTTTTAAAAGTGTTAGGATTATAACTCTTCATGTATCTTAATTAATTAGTATGAAGTATGAACTTTATTTAGGGACGTGTTATGATTTTGTGTATGTTGAATGGTTCAAATTTGAAAATATTATGTTTTAATTGAGAATGTTGTGTTTTTATTTGAGAATGTTGTGTTTTTATTTGTGTATGTTTCAATATGAGTGGGAAGAAATAGGGTATGGATGTTGTGAAATTGTTAGAGGGTTGTGGTATAGTAAACAATGGGATTTTGTTAGAGGAGTGGCTTTGGTGCTGTTGCGATTTTGTCAGAGGAGTGAGTGTTGTTTTGGGATATAGGTTATAAAAGTGTAAGTTGACTTGATTATTGACTTGAGTGGTGAAATGAAAGTGTAAGCAGGTAGGAGTGCAGTGTTATGGATGGTCTGACAGTATGGGGAGGCAGTTTTTGAAGTGAACAAGAAGTGGTTGTATGGAGGGACAGTGTGAATTGGTTGTATGGAGGTGAACAAGAAGAGGTTGTATGGAGGGACAGTATGTGGTTTTGTTGACAGTAAAGGGGATGTTTCCTTTGGTTTATATGGCACTGATATAATAGAGAAGTGTTGTATTGATGGAGGAGGACAATAGTCTGAATGGCAATGTTTGTGACTGTGGTAGTAGAAGGGAGATGGCAATATACAAACTAAAACGCATAATGTAGGTTTTATTTGTACAAATACTTCTACCAAGCTGAACTTTTAATGTAGTGTTTTTATAAAAAGCAAATAAAAATATGTTAATATACAACTTGATGTAAAGTAAACAAATTAGATGTATTTGGTAAAGCCATTTAAGTAATTAGATTCGCATTCACACTTTGAATATGATATTTGGCTGACATAAAAGTAGAAGCTCATATTATGTTTTCAGAGGATGGTTATGCCATTATATTTTCACTGCTAAGAAGTTAGGCTTAAGAGAAATTGTTTTATATTTGATGATTTTGCTTCTCTTGCTTTGTTTTCTGTTTTTTTGTGGCAATCTTGTTTTTTTTTTTTTTTTTTTTTAATTTACTTTGTTGAAAATATTTTGAATATTAAAGGAAATTTCACTGCTAAGAAGTTAGGCTAAAAAAAAAGGGTAACAGACAGCACATTTATTAAAAAAGGGAGACTGTTCCTATTGTTTTTTGTTTATTTCTGTTTTAACATTCCAAGTCTTGCACCCTACTGTCTCTGTTCGGTGCAAAAAAAAGGGAGACTGTTCACATTTACATTTTTTTTTTAAAAACACTCAACTGCAGTTTCCAAAAAAAAGGGTTCTCTTTCATTTGAACTGGAGTGTATATTTTATATTTTCACACCCAAAAATCAGTTTGCTTTATAAAATGTGCAAATTGACTTGTGTTCTGCCAAAATCAGAACCGAGGTCCAACTTTGATCTTGTGGGGAGCAGTAGGCCTTTTAGCAGTAGCCATGTAAAATTGCAATATCTAAAGGATGCAAATTTGATGATGACTAATGCTAATTTCTGTTCAGATGGTTTATTTGAGATTCACATTCTTTTCAGTTGCAGTGTATTTACTGAATAATAAATGTTTGCCAATACAAAATATTTGTCGTTTACAGATGTTTAATATGTTCTCAGCTTATCACTGTGAACTTGGTTTTCACCCAAACTTTTAAACCAATGAGTTAGTACCATTTTGTGGTGCATTTGTGTTTGTGTCATTTGGTTTTCACCCGAACTAATGCTTCATTTTTGAGTCTAATCATGCCAGTATTATGTGTCATTTGGTTTTGACGATGAAAAATCCTCTTAAGTTGTACCATTTGCACTTTAGTTACCTTATAATTCTGTTCTTGTATTTTGTATAAGTTATGCACAACGAGTATAAAATGGTCAAGGACTCTTACTCTTGCCCATGTTGCTTTTCTAAATTTTCATCACTAGTGCTGTATTATTTGTTTGTGCTTAATTGTTTTGTTTTCTCTATGTATGTATAATGCAGTACTTGCAACTAAATTTTGATACAAGCTACATTTATTTGTGTAGGCAGGTTCTATGTGAGTTCTAAATGAAAGGAACCATTCATTGCTAGCTGCATCATTTCTTTGGAATCAGTAAGTAATTTATTTTGGTTAGTACTTGTCTTTTAAATTGAATCACATCGTCATATGATATAAAGATATAAACCATGTTGCTATATATCATCGTATATTTCTATTTCATGTTTTTTGATAAATGTTATGATATAGCCACCTTAAGGACAAGTGGTTCAAACAGAGATGTATAATTTGAACAACTACATGGCAATTTCTTTGAACAACTACATGCCAATTTCTTCGAACAATCACATGCTCGTTTTGTCTACCTAATTTAATTTATGCATATTTTTACCTCAAATTCAATGGAACACCTTTTAGAAAAATAAAATAATAGATTCATGCAATGCTTTTATATATTCATGTTTTCCAAATATATAAACCAATTAACCTCATAGTAACAGGAAGCCTTATCTGTACTATATGATTTGTGTTTTCATTTGAATTGTCTTTAATTGCATTTTTAACTTGTTCAGTCATCTATAAAATAAATCTATTCAACATATAGGATATTGACAAATATGAGTTCAAGTAGCGAATCAAGTGGATCAAGTGATATCGAACAAGAAGCTATTGAGTTGATAGTCAGTCATATTGGAAATAAATTTTATTCAAGACGGATCCCAAGACAACCATACAGAAATGATGCGTTGAGTGGAAGAGAATATGTTTTTAATGTGCTTAATGGTCATACAAGTAGATGTTTGGACATGTTCCGTATTCATACAAATGTTCTGCTAGATTTGTGTGAGGCTCTAAAGACTCATGAGTTGTTGCGCGATACACAACATGTCAAAGTGGAAGAACAAATGTGTATTTTTCTATACACAATTGGTCATTATGATAGTAATAGAGTTGTTTCCGATCGTTTTCAACACTCTCCAGAAACAATTTCACGTGACTTTGGAAATGTATTAAAGGCTTTATGTAAATTCGCTAAAGAAGTTATTGTCCCTCCAGATTTCGCGATAATTCATCCATACTTGAAAAGCAAAGATGATAAGTTTTGACCTTGGTTTAAGGTATGTTTCTTATTCATAAGCGCAAGTTGATCTTCTCTTTCTACATTTCCCAAAAAATATATTCTTATTTTTGTATGGTTAACAATAATATTTGTTACTCTTTCTTCTTATAGAATTGCATTGGAGCGATAGATGGCACACACATTAGTGCATGTGTAGCGGGAAAAGCACAAATTCCATATAGAGGAAGGAAAAGTTTACCTACCCAAAATGTAATGTGCGCATGTGATTTTGATATGTGTTTCACATACGTTTTAGCTGGATGGGAAGGTAGTGCAAATGATTCAAGAATATTAATGGATACAATTAATGATTCAAGTAAAAAGTTTCCGATGCCTCCAAAAGGTATTATTCATTATTGTTTTTCACAGCAGTACTTATATGAATTTCAAAATCATGAAACTAAATAGCTCTTGTTTCTTTATGCCACAAAAAACTTAAACAATAAACACAAATTTAAATTTAATTATAAGTTTATAATTATGTATCTTTTGTTTGTAGGGAAATTTTATTTGGTCGATTCAGGATATGCTAATATGCCTGGGTTTTTAGCCCCATATAGAGGAGAAAGATACCATCGCAGTGACTTTATAGGAGCAAACAGGACACCACAATCTACGAGGGAGCAATATAATTACGCTCACTCATCTTTGCGAAATATCATTGAATGTTTTGGCGTTCTTTAAGCGCGTTTTCCTATTTTGAAAATGATGCCATCGTCTCATAGCTGCATATGTAATTCACAACTACATTAGAAAGCATGCTTTGGATGATGAGATTTTTAAAGAATTTCAAAATGATGATATATTTCTTTCTGAAGAAATCTAATCAAAGTTTGGTTGGAGTGGATTCAACTCAAGTAGGAAGGCAAGATTTCAACAACAAAAGAGAAGAAATCCGATGAAGCATGGCCGCGTTTTATCATTTTCCATTTTAGATTCTGCATGATTTTAGAAGTTTTTAATATTTAGATTGTAATGCTTGAAATTTGTGTAAAAGATCAACTTTTATCTATTATGTGGTTTGTTGTTTGATTTTGTAAGTTAAAATGGACTTAGCTGCTTGGATTATATGCGAATAACATGCAAGTTTTTATGTCATGTTTCCATTCAATATCTTATGATTTATATTTTGTCGTTTTTAGTTAAATATTTGCAATATATACATTTAAAAATCTAAATGGTCTTACATTTTATTTCAATATTCTTACGCAATAGCCAAAAAACCATTATGAATTAAAAATTCTATCCATACTGGCTTTTGTCTTTTTGACTTATAAGTCGTTACCATGCCAAACAAGCTTTTTGACTTTTTGACTTTTTAGAAGTAAAAGCACTTTTCAAATAAGCATAAGTACTTCGACTTTGAGTTGCCAAACGGGCCCTAAGCCATGCGAAAAAGTTTAGCAGTGTGTAAAATAAATATTAATTAAGCTGATAAATTATCTGGTAAAAGTGAAAAGTTTTACCAAATGTTATGCATAATACTTGCCATTATTTTCAGACATCAAACCAAAGCTTTCTGCATTGAAGGAGCATTTTGACTATTCAATATACTGAAACTTCCTTAAACCAAAGCTTTCTGCATGGAAGGAGCATTCTGACTATTCAATATACTGAAACTTCCACATCCAGAATTTTGTAAAAGAAAAAAGAAGAGACTATCCCCAAAAAAACAATTTAAAGGAAAAGATATTGGAAACATGGAAGGGAAAACCTGAAAAGTAAAAATGCAGCACTTACCCAAAAAGGAAGAAAAAACTGAAATTTCAAAAACAAAAATAACCTTAGAGGTATTATCATTTGAGAATATTTACTTTTTAAACATAAAAGAAATTAAATATCATAAAAATACTAAAAGAAGTTACGGTGAATTTAGTAAAAATTCAAGTTTGTACAAATTTCGAAGGTCCAAATAACTAAAACAGTCCGTTTATTTAAAAGATTCTAAAAAAATCCTAGAAATGTCAAGTTTTAATTGATTTAAAAACATTAAAAATCAAGTAAAATGGAGAAAATCTACCTTTCATTATGAAAACTTCAAAGTTCAAAAATAAAAATCAAGCACCTAAATTATTTAAAACAAAAAAAGCCAGATATCCGAAAGTCATAATATATTTAAAAAAAAAACTTGAATAATTTATTTTCTCAAAAGATAAAAATAAAGTAGAAAACTCCAATAATATAATATTTCAAAATTTCATAAATCTAGAATTTTACTATACAGATTCCAGTAGCAAAAAAACTATTATATTATTATTCTGTAGGCAAAGTTAATACAATGGATCAAAACCTCAAATGCTTTGACGATGGTATGAAATATATAATGCATAATTTAACCATAAAATTAAGATACTTGGAAACTTTGGGGTAACGGTATGTCAGTAATAGCGTCCATTTATAACATTGAGGTGGTACATTTCGTTATTTTGGTGCACGAAAAAGGTGTATTCAAATTTATATAGTTGCTGTAATCGAATGTGGAAAAATACTTAAAATAGGCATTTATAAAAGATGTGAAAATTATATCATTCTCATAGTTTTCAATCTTTGAAAAAAAATAGCTTGTTATTTAACTGTCTCACAGCCAATGAAAAGCTATAGAAAATGGAGCATCTAGCAGTGGGAACATTAATAATAGTAAGAATACCTCAACGCAATACCCTAGATGATATAAAGGTGGATACCCAGTGCCAAAGGCTCCCGTACTCAAGCGCGAGGACTTCTCAGGTCAGTCTCCCGTCCTGGTACTATTCACGGCTTCCCGGGCTCTGGGGGTGGTCGATTAGCACGCGCAGCCTTTCCCTCACATTATGTGAAGAGGCCAGCATGAAGTTGACTTCTCAAAGGGAGAAGTGAAGATACCAGCACAAGTAAAATCATATGCATCAAATAGTCTTTAAGAATATTACCTGAAATTGCTTTTGCATTGAAGTAGGAATTGGGATAATCAGTAAATTACTGATACAGAGGAAATAATGAGAATGTATCAGGCTTGGGATTGCGGCAGTAATCAAATTTCACGATGGATCATATCTGCAAAATAAAAATGAGAGCCATTATCATCGATTATTATAGGTATGGTTTTCTTCATTTGATGATTAATGAGAAGATGAAGGGAGATAAGAATTATTTGGTTTCTCTTTTGTTGCTTCTCTGTCTGAAAAGGGATTTATAAAGTAATCTAAAACATTTAGATATATAAATAAATATTATACTAAGAAAATAAGGTCAAAAAATGCAAAAAAGTGTTCAAACCAAAATACTTTGCTTTATATGTTAAGATCTGATATTAAAATATATTTTCGCATAAAGAAAAAAGATTCAACATATGCACACGTTATTTTCAAAACCACGAAGATCACATAAATGTAGAGGCAGAAGAGAGTAATTATGTTAGTCGGAAGGTACGTAAAAAAGACCTTCAACCTCTTTCGACTCTTAGCGAGAAAACAACCTAACATAAGATTTTAAAAAAAATGAAGTTGAAAAAAGGTTGAAGTATTAATTAACAAAATTTCAAAATATTCAAAATAATGGAAATTAGGATCCGCCCATTATTTTCAAGTTTCAAAAGCAAAATATCCTCTTCCAAAACATGTTTTAAATTACACCCCATTCTTAATTTCTATACCAAAAAAAAATCCTTTTTTTATTTAATACGAATTTAATTATATGTTTGTATAACCGAAGTTGCTGTTATTTTTTTCTGAAAGAGTGCAAATATGTGCTTTTTTTGCAAATATTTTGACTTTTGTACAAAAATTTGCACGTTTTAGCTAAAATAAAAAACAGAAGTGTTTTATTACAAACTTCTTTTGAGGAGCAACAGACATGTGCTTTAAAACTTAATATGATGTTTTGAAAAAATACCCATTAAAATTTACACACTATATTTGGAAACACAGGATTCTGTAAATATTATAGCACTAAAGCACTCAAATTTTGTTGGAAATCCTTTAGGACACATTTAAATTCAAAGTAAATACAAAAGATTACCATAAAAGAAAAAAGGGTGATTATGCTACCGTATACAAAAAGGGAACAGAACTACTATTTAATATTAATTTTTGGTCAAAAAGAGTATGTTTGAGGTAATTAAGGTTATTAATATGAAGTTACCTTAAAAAAAGTGAAAATGGATGTAACTTTACGCAAGTCACTTCATTTTTGAGGTAAAACTGTCACAATATTGAACTGATCTACACACATCAGTTTTCATATGGCAGCATATTCAAGCTTTAATGACCAATTAGTCTATTAACTGACACAGTCATAAACTACTGGATTGTGAATTTTAAAATAAAAGAAAAAATAATGAAAACTTTCTATGAATTTATCTTCATTTCCATTGCACTAATATACCAAAATTTTGAAATATTTTCTATATAATCTTCATTCAAGACACTTGGTCACATATATATTCTCGTCTGAGATAGGTTGAACAGGGGAAAAGATAAGAAATATTGGACTTTTTTTTTTCACTATATTATATGTCCTTGCTTGAGTGGGAAGTATCCTTTTCAAATATCAGTTGTTGTATCTATTCTCAGTTGAGATAGCTTTAATAGCTAAAAATAAGGAATATGGGATTGTATTCTTCGTACCTAGTATATACATCCTTACCAACTTACCTTGTCTAATATCAATTGTTGCAATAATCTTATAATCTGAAGCCCAACCATCCATACCTTAACAAAAATGAGAAATCCGTTAAATGTGTAAGAATGAGAAGGATTACATATAGCATAAAATAAATGGATGAACATTCGAATAAAGATAACCGAGAGCCTTTCACTTCTATTTGTATAATACAGTATAATACCCAATAAAATAAGTAGCTTTTTAATGAAGCCTTCTTATGGCATGTCTATAAAAGAGATGGGATTGTATTCACATACAGCTCAAAATGAGGACGTAAAATAGTATAAGTTTTAATATCACCGTATATTTGTTAACACATAATCAAAATAAAAATAATATTGGATTAGATAGACCATCCCACAGATAATCACAACAACCGTATATAAGGAGGTTTAGAGTATGAATCCTATATTATGTCTCAAGCCTTTTTTCTCTTTTACATGGATATCAAACCATACACTGTATGAGGCATGTGATCAAAACCATTTTTCTAAGGACACTCACTATAATGGAACAAAAGCAACTCTATTCAACTCCAATTCCTTTATCCATATATTCCCAACGGATATTCAGATAGTGAAAAAGGTATTAATCTTGGATACAGAAATATTATGACAAAACTTAAATAAGTGCAGTAGGTAGCAGATATCTTTTCCAATCATGAAAATATGTAATCGAAAAATAATTAATAGATATGAACGTTGAATAATAAGTAAATACAAAATGAAATGTTAACCATTGTACCGTACAGTTTCAAGTATGCAATATACAAAATCGTATAGATAACGATTTTGAGAATACGAATGCTATGTAAATATGAAGCTACCATATTATAAAAGGCCATAACAAAGAAAGAGAGCGCAGAAGATACCATTTTCACAAAAACAACTAAATTTACCTTTGTATTTGCATGTCTGTCTACCAACGTTATTCTTTCAAAATCTCTAATAATTCTTCGACTTCTATTATAAGGACTGCATAGTTTAAAAATCCTGCACAAAATAAGCCAAAAAGCATATTGTTTATTCTATATGAAAATTTTGTTCTCCAATCTCGAGTTTCCGTATTCAGAAACTTCTGCACGGCTAAATAAGCATATATAAAATTTTAACATTTTGAGATCCGAATTTCAGTTAAATTAATCACAAAGTTAATACCAGTTTAATATTTTTTTGCATACCATCACTAAGCAAGCAGTGATACATAAAGAAAAAAATGCGTAAATTATAATTTATCTCTGAGTTCCTCTGTTGTATCTCTGGATTTACATCTTTCGATGTTAATTATTTATAAGAACTTTTATTCTTCAGATTTGTATTTTGTACTGTTAATTTTTCAAATTTATCCTTAGTGAATCATCAGATTCCTTCTATTACTAAGAAGATATGCCTTATTTTCCACTCAATTTAGTGACACATGATAACAATACAAATTTTACTGCAGCAACATCCACTTTACTAAACCCAAATTAGTACAACAGACGTTTTAAAATAACATCACAATTTGACTATACCCCCTTTAGGGCATCTCACGTAGTATTCTGCAATGTTCAATGATATTTAGTTTTAAGTGAGACAGCCTCCGGTCTTAGTGAAATGGAAGAAAACGACTTCCAAATGCCATGATGGCAAATATTAATAAAAACTTCAAACTGCATGTTGCAACAGAAGCATGCAGAGAAATAAGGTGCAAATTACTTTTCAAAGACATGCACTTACGTTAGGATTAAAATGTCCACTAATAAGCCAATGTGTTTATACATATATAGATAGAAAATATTGTAGTACTGAGCCATTTGATTGGAGAAGGTGAAATTGTTTGGTGAGAATCCAGGGAAAATAAAGAGAGGAATGGAATAAGAAATTTTGATTCCTATGTTTGCTTGGTATTTGTATTCATAATTCCCTAACAAATAAAAAACCACCTGGCAATTTAAGAAAGGAAGAAGGAAAAACCATAGAGTTTGTTGTACATTACACATAAGAACATGACCAGAAAAGAATATTCAAACAAATGTAATGAACGGTAACATAAAGAATAAACAATTTTTCATAAGAATTGCATTAAATAATTATAGTAATTAATCTATCCATTGGTGCATAATCTTAATATGTTTAAAGGGACAAAAAAACTATAGTTATGTATCCCGCATGCTTTCCTCAATCTGAAGTAGTAGAAGAAAAAAAACCGTAGTTGTGTGATCTAAAATAGTTAAACAAATAGTGCAACAATTTATGGAATCTTTAATTGTCATCAAAACTGTTATGACAACTTGCTTATCTTACGAACCTGGTTATTCCAAATGGATATAGCATCCGGAATTCATTTTATATATCAAGTTGACATATTATCCCAAAATCTAGTGGTAATATTCGTCCACCGATCTCTTTATAAATTATAAAAGACAATAGTATGTTTAAAAAATAAATGTGACTTAATACTGTAAATTTATTTGCTTTTATCGGAAGTCATTTTCTTATACCTTTTGCATGTTGACATTGTTTTTGCAGAACGTGAAACCTACACAAGTGTAAATAAGGGGGCTTACCATGTGCATAAGCCTGATGACCCCGCGGACCGGGTTAGGTGCACTATGGAGAGTTTTACGGCAGTACCGGTTTCTCCCCTGAAAAAATTCAAAAAAAAAAAAAAAAAACTATAGCATTCAATTGGCAGATAATATGGGAATAAATTTTTGTCAAAGATGATCATGGAGAATAAACCTGGAGTCAAACACTGATGGAGCTTATTCTGTCAAAACAATATTGTGTCAAGCATGGATGGTAGTCTCTTAGTACCAGTAAAAATTAAAACGAAATCGACATTGTAGGCTGTGGAATTATAGAAGATGTTTACTTTAAAACTTGGATTTCACCTCAAAAAGGAGCATCCGATTGATCAAGCAATGCAAGTACTGCGTCAATGTCGGTCAATAAATCATTGGCATGCACTGAAGGGCCGAATTAAAGAATGTAATTAACCATGTCTGACAAAAGAATAGATAAATCAATACAAACAAACAGAGAATAGAAAATGAATAGATAAATCAGACTGCTAGGGAAAACTGGAAATGCAGCAGTAAGACAAATGAATCGAATTTAGGGTTATTACCTCAAACTGGGCGTTCAATTTGTTGCAGACGGAATGGGTAGGATGGCAAAGGCTGAACATAGTCCGATGCAAAGGAGGAAACGCACACGCAAATTCAAAAGGGGAAATGGCAGGTAGTAGCCATGCTTGCAAACCGACTCTTGTAATACGGAACTCAATAACCCCAAACTAATTTAGGGTGTGGGAAGGCAAGAAGCGATGGGTTGGAGAAAATAAGTGGAAGAGGAAGGAAAAACAGAGATGTACATGTACTCCTCGATTTTTAAAAGTGAAATTAGGGCTTCAGGCACGAACAATCCGCAGAGAAGAGGAACAAAAAGGCGGATGGGAACGTGAAAAGGAAGGATCGCGAAGATGTGATAGAAACGGGAGACGGTCGAGTAAACATTCCACGTGTCAAACTAAAGCGCAGCCCTTATAAAAAATGAAGGTCGCTTGAGAGCCATCCAAGAACAACTTCCTGGTGACCGCAGTTGACTGGCGGCGATGGATTTTCAAACTTCCTGGTGACCGCAGTTGACATACGAAGGCGCCTCGGTTGAAGGATTATCGAGGGCAACTGACAGAATCGAGCGGCACAAGGGTTTGGGCGATCGTAGTTGGGGTGATGGCGGGTTCGTAACAGTGATGGTTGGTGGCCCGACAGTCGGAAAGGGAAGAAGCAACGGTTTTTGGATCTTCGTTGAGAAATGGCGGCGTCGGAGTTGATGAATTTTAGGGCCAGCGATGAGGGCGATTAGGAGCCCGGTTTGGTGCAAATGGATCGAACACCGACGGTTTAATGGAGGGGCGACGATTAGTTGAATAGGGTGGTGCGTAGGTTTTTTGTTCTGGAACAAGAAACTGGGAAGCACGAAGTGCTGAAGTGATTAAATCGGCCTTAGTGTATGCTAACTCATGTAATTAGTTATGTTGAAACCTAATTAGGATTAATTACTGTTATTAAATTTAATTATTTATAACTAGAGTGTTGTTCTAGAAACAAGAAGAGCAGGAGCTGCTTGGAACGAAGAGGCAAAGTATTCGAAACATTATACCAGTATTCGAAACCAAAATGTAAACTATTATCCTTTAATTCGTTGTTATTAAAACATATACATATGTATACAGAGAAGCGTTCCGCTACACCTTTTATTTTGCACGTGAACTCTCCCCCTTAATCTCCACCACTCATTTCCCCACTCATTCTCTCTCTTCACATTTCAATATTATTTCTTAGTGGAAAGAGAGGGAATGAGTGGTGGAGATTAAGGAGAAGAGTTCACGTGCAAAATAAGAGGTGTAGCAGAACCCTCCCCATATATATATATATATATATATATATATATATATATATATATATGAGGCAGGTTCGAGAGCAGCACCCTAAATGCCCTTCAATCTCCACCAAGTATTTCTCCTTCTCTCTCCTTCCACTTCCCACTCACATTGTTTAATATAAACGGGTGGTGGAAATCAGGGGGCATTTTGGGGTGCTCCATTTTTGGGGTAAAACCGAACGCTTGCCTATATATACACACACACACACACACACACATATATATATATATATATATATATATATATATATATATATATATATATATATATATATATATATACATACATACACACACATACATACACACACAGAGAACTTTCCCATATTATAACCTTACTGATTAATGGAGGAGACACATAAATAACAGCGTAAACTAACATAATACTGGCATTCCAAGTCATGCATTCATTTTGTATTTAAGGATATAAAAATGGATTATCACAACTTTGCTGATCCTATTCCTACGTGTGCTGTAAATAATTGAGTTATTCTAAAGGATGTTTTGAGTTGTACGCAACAGCATTAAGATGATACTTATAAAAATATCGACTGATTACTTCATTTATTTCATGATAACTAAATAACGGAAATTAACATTTGTTTAGGTAGTTCATGTAGTTAAAGGCTTAAGTAAGGAAAACTAGGTCGGCTACTATTTGAATTAAAATGGGTCGGCTTGGATGATTAGATAACTAATTGGTCAGTTAAAGTTTGTTTAACACAAAGAATTATTTTAAACTAAGTTATAACTAAGAGAATTAGTAAGTGATTAAATTAACTCGTTAATTTAAAACATTTTTTTTTTGTGATATTGACAGAATGGAACTAAACAAAGTACACCAGAATGGTATTTTCGAGATCTACATTCTGGAACGGTTTTGGACAGAAATTGAGACAATGAGAATTACAGTTAAATTAAACGAATGTTTAGTTTGACTCTAACTGAATCGTTTCAGCAGCAAATCAGATCAAGGTGAGTTAAAGTGTGACGGCCCGCCCCGCACCAACCGACACTTCCTCCAAGTGTGCGCTGTACACATGTCCAACTGGCACGGAACGGTCGTCATAAGAAAAGAAAGAAGAGAATGAACTAATCAAGGAACCTGTAGAATGTCTCACAGCGCATGGAATAAAATATATTAATAACATACTTGACATAAAACAGGTGAGACAGTGCATAAGCTGATAACTAATAATAAATGTCAACATCAGAGCAGCGGAAATCCAAATACAGCTTATTACAACTTTCCAAATTTACTGTCTCTAATAAAAAGAAAGCTAAAACAGAAGATACACCAACAATGCCCAAACAGTGATCTTCAACAACACAGGGAGAATATTATGTATATAGTACGTGGAAGCCTCCTGCTCGTCTCCGGACCATCTACCCGTGCATCACCGGCTAACCTGTCTCTAGTCTGCTCGTGTGAGCACCCAGAGTAATAAGAAGAGACATAAAACTCTGGGTCAGACATAAAGCCTGGTATGAGCGATAAGCATCTAAACAGAGTAATAACAGGTATACTAAACCATACCTGAACCTGGACCTGCAACCAAAGAGTTAGTACCACATACCGTACAATACTCCAAGGTGCCATAATAAATAGTGTAAGAATATGGGGTTGGGGTGTGCATGTCACAATGATAGCAAACAAATCATCCATAGCAACCATCCTCACATCTCTCACTCAGTGCGTAAAGCGTACGACATCTACCACTTTGGAACACTAGACAAACTGAGGCAACGACGAATCCCGACTTGTAGAAACCCTGCTATGACCAAGCCAAACACTTGGAGTCATGACCAAACATTTCAATGACCCACTTCATTGGTCATAGCCCTTGGTCCTACCCATGCCATAATGGCCCTGAATCCGCCTTCGTACCTCCTACCATAGTGGTCCAAAGCTATAGGTGTCGATAACTCCTTAGCACGCGTCCCGCAGCAAAGCCCAACCATGAAGTGAACTCGTTGATTCCCATCTGAATCTTAAGCTCTAACTTCTCATTTGGACCTCCTTTGCATCTCGGGTTTGGTCGAATTGGAGTGGGTCTTCAGAAGAGTTGTCGTACATTAACAGTCCTAGAGTTCTGTTCGGTTCGGTAGTCATCACCATCATCGGGTCGGGTCGGTGTCTCCCTCCGGGTCGGGTCGGTTCAGTGATTCTCCCCCTTCAGTTCGGTTCGGCAATCATTGCCCTCGTCTGTTCGGTTCGGGTTTCTTCACTCCGGGTCGGGTCGGGTTGCTATCCTCCTTCCAGTTCATGCTCCTTCTTCGATCAGCTCCCTCGTTTCTTCTACTCCGATCCGATCACTTCGCTTTACTTCAGTCCGATCCACTCCGCTCCCTAGCCTACTCCGATCCGATCCCCTTGTCCACTCCAACTCTAAGTAAACAGCCTTCCTTTTTGCCAAGTCTTCTATGTGCCAAACTCCAGTTCGGGTCGGGTTTCTCGCCCAGTTCACATATCCGATCCGAGCCCCTACTCCGATCCGATCCGGTTCGGAACATGCACTTTTCTGCAACTTTTCCAGCAACTTGTTTACGCCGTTCGACGACGTTTTTGACAAATCTAACTATTCTAACCAATCACAATTCATGTCAAATAGTCATAGCAACATGTAAGAACAACCACAAACACCTAACAACAATTCAAATGAACCAAAATGGATCAAAAGTGGCTAAAACCTCACATTTTCCTATAATCCTTCTTAATCATGTTTAAGCATACGATTAGCAAAACACATCGAAATTAACCCAAATTTCTAACAGAGCCTTAAAACATTATTTTAGAATTTTAAGAATTTTTCCAGAATTTATTTACGTATAAATTCGCTAATCTTCACTAATTACCCCTAATCACCGTAATTCGTACAAAAACTATGCAAATCACTCACCTTGGCCACAAATGAAATTCTCAGAACTGAAACTCCTCTGATTTGGGGTGAATACTGATGTCTAACAGCGGCTCCAACCTTGCTTTGGTGCTTTTCTCCTTAATTTGGTGTTGCTAAGCCTAATCCTCAATTAGAGAGTGATTTGGGGTGTTTTAGATGTAGGAAGCCATTACTAAGGTCTTCAAGGAGGTTTGTGGCGGCTCAAAACTGAAATGAAAGTGATAACCTAACCCTAATCAGACCTCCTAACCCTCTAAACCCGAAATTCCCCTTGGGCCTAGCTGCTAATCACCCGTTTGAGCCCAACTAAGCTGTCTTTCACCATCTGAAACTTGTTTCAGCCATATCTCCCAAACGGTAAGTCCGTTTGGCTAATGTGACCACTCTACGGAAAGAGAAACCATCATCCGAAGCCAATAGAAGTGGTTTCAGGTCAAAATTCCTTTCCAGTCAAAAGTTATGGCCAAAACAGTGCCAACTAGGGGTAAAATGGTCATTTAAAAATCGGGAAAAATCATGAACATGGGAAATGACCCCAATAGTCGTCTCCCAAAGTTACATGACCATACGACTTCGTATGTGAAAGAAATAAATATTCTACGATCCTATGATGCGTAGAATGCGGGTCGTTACACTCTCCCCCCCTTAAGAAATTTCGTCCCCGAAATTCCTTAACCCAAAACATACAAAGGATCCCGCATGCCTAACAACCACATATAACAAAAATCAAACATGCAAAACAAGCAAACAAGCCTATCCTAGCATGCGGAAAAACTAAATCGAAGTCAAAATCTTACCAGGCAAAGAGTTCAGGATAAGTCTTCCTAATGTTCTCCTCTGTCTCCCAAGTACAATCATTCTCGTCCTCACCCCACTGAACCTTGATTAGTTTCACCGCCTTCCTTCGAAGTTGCTTCATGTCATGCTCGACAATACGGGCCGGCTTGCGGTTCCCAACCGCCTCGGGTTCTACTTCGAAGTCCTCCAACTGATCAGGTGAAATAGTCATATCTGAGTCGTGAACGAACTTCCTTAGTTGGGAAACATGAAATACGTTATGAACTCCCGCCATCTTCTTCGGTAAGTCAATTCTATATGCCAAATTCCCGACTAATTCAAGAACATGGAATGGGCCAACAAACCTTGGTGCCAACTTGCCTCTCCTGCCAAATCGTATTACGCTCTTCAACGGAGAAATTTTGACAAACACCAAGTCGCCAACGGAGAATTTTAAGTCTCTTCTCCTCTTATCAGCATAACTCTTCTGCCTATCCTGGGCAGCCTTCATTCGTTGTTGAATGACCTTGATCTTATCCGACGTTTCTCTCACCACCTCTGGTCCAAGCACAAACTTCTCGCCAGTCTCTATCCAACATGATGGTGAGTTGCATGGCCTTCCATACAAAGCTTCAAACGGAGCCATACCGATACTGGATTGGTAACTATTATTATATGCAAACTCTACTAGATGCAAATGGTCATCCCATGATCCACCAAAGTCCAACATACATGCCCTCAAGAGATCTTCCAAAATACGATTCACCCTTTCCGTCTGACCGTCGGTCTGAGGATGATATGCGGTACTGAGATGTAACTCTGACCCTAGCGCCTCTTGCAAGCTCTTCCAAAACCCACTAGTGAACAACGGGTCTCGGTTGCTCACAATGCTTTTAGGTACTCCATGAAATCTCACTACCCACTTCATATACAACTCTGCTAACTTAGCTGTCGTTCTTGTCGATTTGACTGGTATAAACCTTGCACTTTTAGTCAGTCGGTCTACAATCACCCAAATGCTATCATATCCCGATCTAGTCCTTGGTAAACCATCGACGAAATCCATCGAGACTTGCTCCCATTTCCATTCGGGAATTTCTAATGGCTGTAACAGACCACTAGGCTTCTTTTGCTCGGCTTTAACTAGCTGGCAATTCATGCACTTGGATATAAACTTCCCAACGTCTCTTTTCATTCCTTCCCAGTAGTAAGTCTGCTTCATATCTCGATACATTTTGTTACCACCGGGGTGTATAGTCAGTCTTGAGTGATGACATTCTCTAAGCACTTCGTCTCTCAATCCATTGACATTGGGTACAACGAGCTTTCCATTCCTTCTAAGCCATCTATCTTGATCAAGCCCATACTTGCTCACCTCCTCATCGACACCCATCTCTAACTTGGAGATGATTTCCAATAGGTTAGGATCGTCCCTCTGACTAGAGCCGATCCGCTCAATCAAAGTGGGTCTGATCGTCAAACTCGCTAACATTTCTGGATCCAATTCGCACTTTGGTCTGAAATCAAACCCCGCGATAAACTCCAGTTGCTTCCATTCAAGGAACATAGCCCCTAAGCTGGCATGTCTTCTACTCAATGCATCAGCCACCGCATTGCCCTTTCCTGGTGTGTATGCGATGTCAAAATCATAGGAAGCTAAGAACTCTAACCATCTCTGCTGACGGAGATTTAAATCCTTCTGGGAGAATAGATACTTTAACGACTTATGATCCGTAAATAGCTCAAACCTTTCTCCCAAGAGATAGTGTCTCCACATCTTTAACGCGAACACGATCGCTGCCAATTCTAAATCATGGGTAGGGTATCTTCTCTCGTGCGGTTTCAATTGCCGACTTGCATAAGCTACAACCCTACCGCCTTGCATCAATACAGCACCCAGTCCGGTACCACAGGCATCCGTGTATACCGTCATCTCTTCATCCCCCTTAGGAATGACTAACACTGGTGCGCTTGTCAACTTGTCCTTTAGGCTTTTGAATGCATTCTCGCACCTTTCATCCCAAACAAAAGCTTGATTCTTCTTGGTCAACTGGGTCAATGGTGCTGCTATCTTGGAGAAACCTTGGATAAACTTACGATAATATCCCGCTAACCCCAAGAAACTTCTTACATCAGTTGCATTCTTGGGCGTAGGCCAATCTTGTACCGTAGCCACCTTCGCTGGGTCCACGGCAATACCATTCTCTGATACAACATGGCCCAAGAACCTCACTTCCCTCTTCCAGAAGTGACACTTAGAAAACTTTGCTTTCAATTGGTGTTTTCTCAACACCTCCATCGCTACTCTTAAATGTTCCTTGTGTTCTTCCTCTGTCCTCGAATAGACCAAAATATCATCAACGAACACAAGGACAAACTTATTCAAATGATCTCTGAATACCCTATTCATAAGATCCACAAAATATGCTGGGGCATTGGTCAGCCCGAATGGCATGACCAACCACTCATAAAACCCAGACGGCGTCCGAAATGCCGTTTTAGCTATACTCTCAGCTTCCACCCTAAGCTGATGAAAACCTGTCGCGAGATCCAACTGGGAAAATACTCTCGCGCCACTCAACTGATCAAACAAATCATCTATCCGCGGTAGAGGATATTTGTTCTTCCTCGTCACTTTATTCAATTCGCGGTAGTCTACACACAAACGAAGGGAACCATCCGCCTTGGTAGCAAACACAACTGGTGCTCCCCATTCAGAAACACTCCTTCTGATAAATCCCTTCTTCAAAAGATCGCTGACTTGCACCTCGAGCTCTCGCTGCTCCCTTGGTGCCATACGACGAAGTGGCATCACTATAGGTCTGGCATCCTTTACCAAATCAATACGAAACTCAATCTCTCGGTGTGGTGGAAGTCCGGTCACTTCTTCGAAAACATCCGGATACTGGCCAACCACGGGCAAACCTGACAACTCACTATGCGGAATGTCGAGGGAGTTTAGAAAACTAGCCAATACCCCCTTACTGGGTAGACCACCAAACACTATCCTCCACCCATCATTCGCTCTAGCTGTCACCAACAAGCCCTCACAGTCTACCACCACCCCGTATCTTTGGAGCCAATCTACTCCCAAAATAATGCCAAACCCAGTAAAGCCCAAAACAAAGCAATCACAAACAAACATGCATCCATGACTCGATAAGACCACATTACGACAAATCATGCTAAGGCTAGTCGAACCACCAATCGGGTTCGTCACTACTAAAGGTCTATCGACAATCTCGGGCTCCAATCCCAACCTATCTACCAGGTCACTAGATATGAAAGAACTGGAAGCTCCGGTATCAAACAAAACTCTAACAGGAACATCATAAACAGAAAGCATACCTTGAATGACGACATTCTTTCCCTTCTCCGCCGCTGTTGGGGCATTCGACGAAGAAGGAATAGCATTAAGAGCATATGCTTTCACCATTTGCTTTTCCTTAGGGGGCTGTGGACACTTGTCCTTGTGATGTCCCATTTGGCCACAGTTGAAGCACTTCCTATCCGCTGGCTTGGCCCGACAATTACTAGCATAATGGCCCTTCTTACCACAGCTGAAGCACTCAACATCTTGTTTATTCTTTTTCTTCTGGCCATCCTTAGTCTGACTCTGCTTTCTTTTATTCTGGGAACCACCCTTGCCTCCACCACTTGCTTGTGGCTTTGGCTCATCTGCGGATGCAACCTCAGTCTTCGGCTTAGGGTAGAGACTCTCTGATCTTAATGCTTTCCCCACAATCGACTCGAACGTCTCATCGATGTGGTTAATAAGCCTTTCCCCTAAGTACTGATCTAACCCAGTTATGAATTTCTCATTCTTCTTCTCGGCAGTATCAATAAGAGATAACCCATACTTTGACAAAGTGTCGAATTCAGCAATGTACTCCGAGACAGCTCTGCCATTCTGCTTGAGCTCCAAGAATTTCTTAAATAGCACTGACTTCTGAGCAGCTGGAATGAACTTCTCGCTAAAGCGAGCTTTAAACTGCTCCCAAGTAATCTGATCTTCGGGAGTAGCTGCCTTTATAGCATTCCACCAATTCATTGCCCGCCCTTGCAGCTGACGGGACGCTAGCTTTCTCTTCATCGCATCCTCGATACCCAAATCCTCGAAGATACGTTCGCAACTATCCAACCAATCTTGAACATCTGTGGCCGACTCCGTTCCGTGGAACGGTTTCCCACCAAGGCTAGTATAATCCTTATTCAACCTGGCGAAGTCGACCCTCGGCGCCTGCACCATTGGACCACCACCATTTCCGCCATTGGGAGCTGCCCTCTGAACATCCCTAAGCATCTCTCTCATGAGGTCTGTAAACATCGCCCTCATGTCAGCAGCATTCCCATTATTGGCTCCCCTACCAACACCTCTAGTATCTCGGCTCATCGTCAATCTGAAAAAGGAAATGATTAACGACTCCATAGTGGTGCTAGTGCAGTACGACTTCATCCTTATACTACTAATAGTATATATATATATAGCTTTTAAAAACCAAAGTAATCACAAATACGCTCTCTCGTATACGTATATTATCTCTCCCTGATAACTTCCCTAGGCTAACTACGCAACCTAGAGCTCTGATACCAAGTGTGACGGCCCGCCCCGCACCAACCGACACTTCCTCCAAGTGTGCGCTGTACACATGTCCAACTGGCACGGAACGGTCGTCATAAGAAAAGAAAGAAGAGAATGAACTAATCAAGGAACCTGTAGAATGTCTCACAGCGCATGGAATAAAATATATTAATAACATACTTGACATAAAACAGGTGAGACAGTGCATAAGCTGATAACTAATAATAAATGTCAACATCAGAGCAGCGGAAATCCAAATACAGCTTATTACAACTTTCCAAATTTACTGTCTCTAATAAAAAGAAAGCTAAAACAGAAGATACACCAACAATGCCCAAACAGTGATCTTCAACAACACAGGGAGAATATTATGTATATAGTACGTGGAAGCCTCCTGCTCGTCTCCGGACCATCTACCCGTGCATCACCGGCTAACCTGTCTCTAGTCTGCTCGTGTGAGCACCCAGAGTAATAAGAAGAGACATAAAACTCTGGGTCAGACATAAAGCCTGGTATGAGCGATAAGCATCTAAACAGAGTAATAACAGGTATACTAAACCATACCTGAACCTGGACCTGCAACCAAAGAGTTAGTACCACATACCGTACAATACTCCAAGGTGCCATAATAAATAGTGTAAGAATATGGGGTTGGGGTGTGCATGTCACAATGATAGCAAACAAATCATCCATAGCAACCATCCTCACATCTCTCACTCAGTGCGTAAAGCGTACGACATCTACCACTTTGGAACACTAGACAAACTGAGGCAACGACGAATCCCGACTTGTAGAAACCCTGCTATGACCAAGCCAAACACTTGGAGTCATGACCAAACATTTCAATGACCCACTTCATTGGTCATAGCCCTTGGTCCTACCCATGCCATAATGGCCCTGAATCCGCCTTCGTACCTCCTACCATAGTGGTCCAAAGCTATAGGTGTCGATAACTCCTTAGCACGCGTCCCGCAGCAAAGCCCAACCATGAAGTGAACTCGTTGATTCCCATCTGAATCTTAAGCTCTAACTTCTCATTTGGACCTCCTTTGCATCTCGGGTTTGGTCGAATTGGAGTGGGTCTTCAGAAGAGTTGTCGTACATTAACAGTCCTAGAGTTCTGTTCGGTTCGGTAGTCATCACCATCATCGGGTCGGGTCGGTGTCTACCTCCGGGTCGGGTCGGTTCAGTGATTCTCCCCCTTCAGTTCGGTTCGACAATCATTGCCCTCGTCTGTTCGGTTCGGGTTTCTTCACTCCGGGTCGGGTCGGGTTGCTATCCTCCTTCCAGTTCATGCTCCTTCTTCGATCAGCTCCCTCGTTTCTTCTACTCCGATCCGATCACTTCGCTTTACTTCAGTCCGATCCACTCCGCTCCCTAGCCTACTCCGATCCGATCCCCTTGTCCACTCCAACTCTAAGTAAACAGCCTTCCTTTTTGCCAAGTCTTCTATGTGCCAAACTCCAGTTCGGGTCGGGTTTCTCGCCCAGTTCACATATCCGATCCGAGCCCCTCCTCCGATCCGATCCGGTTCGGAACATGCACTTTTCTGCAACTTTTCCAGCAACTTGTTTACGCCGTTCGACGACGTTTTTGACAAATCTAACTATTCTAACCAATCACAATTCATGTCAAATAGTCATAGCAACATGTAAGAACAACCACAAACACCTAACAACAATTCAAATGAACCAAAATGGATCAAAAGTGGCTAAAACCTCACATTTTCCTATAATCCTTCTTAATCATGTTTAAGCATACGATTAGCAAAACACATCGAAATTAACCCAAATTTCTAACAGAGCCTTAAAACATTATTTTAGAATTTTAAGAATTTTTCCAGAATTTATTTACGTATAAATTCGCTAATCTTCACTAATTACCCCTAATCACCGTAATTCGTACAAAAACTATGCAAATCACTCACCTTGGCCACAAATGAAATTCTCAGAACTGAAACTCCTCTGATTTGGGGTGAATACTGATGTCTAACAGCGGCTCCAACCTTGCTTTGGTGCTTTTCTCCTTAATTTGGTGTTGCTAAGCCTAATCCTCAATTAGAGAGTGATTTGGGGTGTTTTAGATGTAGGAAGCCATTACTAAGGTCTTCAAGGAGGTTTGTGGCGGCTCAAAACTGAAATGAAAGTGATAACCTAACCCTAATCAGACCTCCTAACCCTCTAAACCCGAAATTCCCCTTGGGCCTAGCTGCTAATCACCCGTTTGAGCCCAACTAAGCTGTCTTTCACCATCTGAAACTTGTTTCAGCCATATCTCCCAAACGGTAAGTCCGTTTGGCTAATGTGACCACTCTACGGAAAGAGAAACCATCATCCGAAGCCAATAGAAGTGGTTTCAGGTCAAAATTCCTTTCCAGTCAAAAGTTATGGCCAAAACAGTGCCAACTAGGGGTAAAATGGTCATTTAAAAATCGGGAAAAATCATGAACATGGGAAATGACCCCAATAGTCGTCTCCCAAAGTTACATGACCATACGACTTCGTATGTGAAAGAAATAAATATTCTACGATCCTATGATGCGTAGAATGCGGGTCGTTACATAAACTCACTCAGATTTTCCCATTTATATTTTATATAAGTCGGGTTTTTATTTGTGTGCGCTATGGTTGCTAATAGTTGATATTAAATTGTTGTTATTAACCAATTTTTGAATTTATATCGATATATTGAACTGGATGATTATACTAAGATAACGTATTTGATGCAAGGAAAACAGGTTGGAGAGATACAATTGGATTCCTCACCAGTAGTTGTTAAATTTCATTATATTATAATATATGTTGAATGGTATGGAATTGTGATGTAGGGATTGACAGTTTGGAGAAATCCAACAGGATTTCTCAATAATATTGATAATGTTTATAAAATATGATTTGTTGTGTTCATTTGGATTTCACGGTTTGATACTTTAGCAGATATTTACCTCTTTAGTACCGTCGATAAAGAAATGATTTGTGAAATCGATATTTAATCGATTTAAAACGTTTTTCAAAGATATATTCATATACAGTTTTGAAATATGGTTTATAAAGCGAATGGTTAATGATTTATACAGCGAATGGTTAATGGTTTATAAAGCGAATGGTTAATGATTTATAAAGCGAATGGTTAATGATTTATACAGCGAATGGTTAATGGTTTATGAAGCGAATGGTTAATGATTTATAAAGCGAATGGTTAGTGATTTATACAGCGTATGGTTAATGATTTATACAGCATGATTAATGGTTTATAAAGTGAATGGTTAATGATTTATATAGCTAATGGTTAATGGTTTATAAAACGAATGGTTAATGATTTATACAGCGAATGGTTAATGGTTTATTTAAAGGGAATGGTTAATAGTTTATAAAACGAATGGTAAAGGATTTTATAAATGAATAGAAATGGATTTGTTAATGAAAGATAAAGGAATACGTAAATGTAAGGTTATTGATTTTGTAAAGGAAAGGCAAATGGTTCTGAAATGGAATCTGTAATACTATTTACAGAAGTTAAGTTAAGATATTTTAATTAATTTTGTGAAATGATATTTAAAATAATATTGAAATTGATTTGTGATATAATAATATAATCGCTTTAAAAATGTTAAAGGGAATATGATAGGGTTTTACGAAATTGAAACTTGTACGCTGGTTGAGTTGAGTAATTTTCGAGGTATCAATCCGATGTTGGTTTCGGCCTTCGGGGTTGATATTAAGAGATTTATTCACTTACCAATTTACAGTGAGGATCTAATGAGTAGAAGTGTAACGATCATAGGATTTTCTTATTTCTACTAAGAAAGGGAAATTTTTTCCGAGTCAACAGTTTTAATATTTTAATTAACGACGGGTTAGTTAAAGAGGCTAAATGATGTTGGGTATTGAATCAATGAATTCATTTTATTTTTGTGCATGAATGGTTGTTTACCGACTATCAAATCTGACCAATACAATTGTTGGTACGGTAAGACTGGGATCGAATTTATTCGAAAACCATTCAGAACAACAAATACTTGGATGATGATGAGTAAAGATGGAGTATTGAAGACCGTGGATCTTCAAGAACGGAAGAAATACTTGTTGAATTTCTCTGGTTAGCTCCCAGAGATATTTCGGTAGTGATTCTGTCGTGATTGAAATCTTCCGATTGCAAGGACTACTCGCTACCGATCCATAGGGTAATTCCAGGATGCAGTAGGAGAGTGCCTTCGGTTTGTCCAGTCCCAAGACAACTTGTGTGGACGGATGTCCAACGGAGTATTTCCAAAGAGATCATGTATGTTATTTTTACAAACATATTTCTGTTAGTGGCGGAGAATGGCCATTCTCTTAGCTTAACGACCAGAGTATTTTTGTGGATGTCAATTAGTGTTTTAGCGGATCTGACAAATGTGGCATCCAAACTGAATGATGGCCATATGTTCTTAAGTTAATTATGACCTCAAGCCTCATCAACCGGAAATGATAGAAATCGGGTAGGTCGCATGGCTATGTGGGTCGCACCCATCAAAAGAGTGTATTGTCACCATCTAGAGAATATTTATATTTGTTACTTCTTTTCATTTCTGTATCTCCCGGGAACTACAGTGGTCGTAACAAAAAATCGTAAGGTGACAGTACATTCGATACTCTCAAGCGAAATGAGGGGTTGGTCATGTTTAGCCTGGGTTGCAAGATGTTCTTGTTGAACCTGGTGTATTCGTCTCTAGAGGTACGCTATCGGAAGGTGTTTTCCCATACCTTGCCATGGAAATCCGTTCTCCAATAAGAGCCCGCGGTTTTTCAGTTCATACTATATATGTAGAGCGTGAGATGAAAGCGTTCTGCTAGATTGATATTTATTTGTATTTAAAAATTATTATAATATCAGAGAAGATATGATTTCCAAAATTTTTTGGGTTATCGTAAGGTAAAAACTATCTGTATTTATGTATGGATTTGGTCTTACAATTATCCTTTCCTTTCGAAAAGATTTTGACGTTAAAATCAAGTTGGATGATGTTTGTAAACTTAGTGTGTTTTTCTCACTCTGGTTCACCAGACTAATCCGGTATTTGTAATGCTTGGGTTAGACCGGGTTGTACAGGTCCAGGTTATCGGATGCTGTAAAGATACGAGCTGGAAGAGTCCAGACATATGATATTTCATAGATACCGTTCCGCTGTGTGTTTTATATTAGGACAGGTTATTCTAACTGTCCAGATGTGTTGATGTACTCTAATGATTATAAATATTTTTAAGCTCTCAGTAAAGATTATTTCTATATTATATTTTGTTCCGCTGCATTGTGAGACTCTGTGTTGTGTGGTTCTTCTTCTTCTTTTATTCTAATATTTCTTTCTTTCTCATCTCACCCTCTAATTTCTTTCTAATAACTATCTGGAGTTTTTGATATCTGATTTTTGGCAAGTAATATGGTTTATGTATTATTGTCAGAATTCGCAAGTCGAAATCCTGCCGGATCGTTACAGTGATATCAGCGCTATTGGTTAGTAATAAACTTGGCTCTGTAGCGTAACTCGATAGATATTGGGTTAGTAATACCTTAGATCGAGTTGAGTGTATATATATGAGAGCGTATTTGTAGATTTATTATATGCAAATGTTTTGTATTGTGTTATTTGATCGGTTCGATTTTCGAACTGGCAATAGACACGATATTGTTTTGAAAAGAGGGTAAATGAAATAATTTTACCCAAGATATATGTTTATATAGAAAAGTAATAATTTTATTAAAGTATTGAGATATTGTGGTTTGATTGATTGATTTGAATGGAATTCAAATGGAAAATTGAATTTGAATGGTTAATATAACCAGAAGATTTCACATATATAGTTGTGAATGAGAATTTTAATATGAAATTGGAAATCAGGATTTAAGTCAAGTAAGTTAAAGAAGAATAAATCGAAATAAATAATTTTTGAAATAAAAATCAGAATTTGGTTAGAAAATTCAATTGGTTAAGTAGATTTGGAACTGGAACTTAACTCGGTTTAGTGTAATTAAATTAAGAAATGATACTGAAACTAAAGAAAGCTGATTGCAATTTGAAATTAATTCCTGTATTTGGAAATGAATTGTATCCGTGTTTAGTTCATGGGAATCTGTATAGTATACTTGTTAATAAGTGTCGAAATATTTCATATATATGTTATTTATATGTTGAATTGAGTTAAATACAGGTGCCAGATGGCTATGAAATTTGAGGGTTTGCGTAAATTACACGTAAATTGAGCCAGTATGCTCAATAGCGCTCGTAAAAGGTATGCCTAAGCAAAAATATAAAATTTTAGTCTTTGGTTTTTGTTTTCCGACCGTGTGGGTCGATGTATATATATTATTTGTTCCAACGATATCGCAGATGTCACTCCATAAAGGGGAGACTCTGCCAAATTTTTCTGGTAATTTAAAGTGTTAGAATATTTTTGATATTTTTGAAAATTTCATTTTACCATAATGAATTGGTTTTTGATTTAATATAAATTGGGTTTTTGAAATGTGAATGGGATCTATATCATTTTCCTACCTTAGTAATTTCGGGGACGAAATTCTATTAAGAGGGGAAGAATGTAATGTCCCGTATTTTTAGTGGTCAAATATTTAAATAATTTTATTATTTTAAATATTTATTTGGAATTTAAATGGTGTTATAATATATATAATTTGATTATATAACGAAGTTTTAAAGTTAAATTTATATATAATATAAATCGAGCTCAAAATGGCGCGGTAGTTCGTAATATTGAATTTTGAACTTCAACTGAATATATAGGATCCGATGTAAGTTGGATTTCTGTGAAAGAAGAAACATTTGGATCTTGTTGATGATAATTTTCATATGAAAGTGAAAAATCCTGATTTCGTGTTATAGTTTGTTAGTTATGTCCAATTCAAATTTTAAAATAGTCGCTATAGAATTATTATAAATAATAGCAATTAATTTAATATTTTAGTTCGATTTAAAAGGGGGTTTTGACCATAACTCGAGATAATGATCGAATTAAGCCATGAAACGAATTCTATTGAATTTGTATTGACGTTTAGAGTCTGGACAGATATATTATTTGTTATTTTTGGAGACTAGGTATTTTTGGCATTTATAATAGCGTTGTTTTACACGTCGGATATGCAAACAAACTCCGTTCAGCGAAACTAATTTTACTAAATTCGTAATGATGAGGTGTTGTAGTGTTTCAAGTTGCAAGTTATTTGGATTTATTTTGTGATCGTGGGGAATTTAAACATGTGTTTTCACTTGTGATTTATTAAGGATATTTTACAGACTATCTCGAAATTCGATGAAACCTTTTCCATCGTGTTCAGAATATTATTTTATGCTAAGGTTACGATTTTCATCTTAATCAGACATCGTATGTGATAGTTTTACAGCGTTACATCGTGCCTAAGTAATAATAATAATATTTTATTTAAAATCATACTCTATAAATATAAGCCAAACCCTAAAATGTTGGGTATGCACTTCAACGTGGTCAAAAAAAAAAAAAAGAATGAGCCGCCATATTCCAAAAATGAATGAATGAAATTCGTTCAATCTTCTCCCCCTTTTTCTAACAATTCAATGATTGGATCAAGAAATTTCTAACGGAGAATATGTTGAACTTCGCAAGCTCTAAGTCCTGACTGGCGGTGATGGATTTTCAAACTTCTTGGTGACCGCAATTGACATGCGAAGGCGCCTCGGTTGAAGGATTATCGAGGGCAACTGACTGGATCGAGTGGGATAAGGATTTGGGCGATCGTAGATGGGGTGATGGCGGAGGTCGTAGCAGTAATGGATGGTGGCCTGACAATCGGAAAGGGAAGCAGCAGCAGTTTTTGGATCTTTGTTCAGAAACGGTGGCGCAGGAGTTGATGAATTTTGGGCCAGCGATGAGGGCGATTAGGATCTCGTTTTGGTGCAAATGGATCGAACACCGACGGTGTAATGGAGGGGCGATGATCAGTTGATTAGGGTGGTGCGTGGTTTTTTTGTTCTGGAACAAGAAACTGGGAAGCACGAAGTGCTGAAGGGATGAAATCGGCCTAAGTATATACTAACTCATGTAATTATTTATGTTAAAAACCTAATTAGGATTAATTATTGTTATTAAATTTAATTATTTATAACTTGAGTGTTGTTCCAGAAACAAGAAGAGCAGGAGATGCCTGGAATGAAGAGGCAAAGTATTCGAAACATTATACCGATATTCGAAACCAAAACGTAAACTATTATCCTTTACATCATTGTTTTTTTTTTTGAAGTTAAGTGTAAAATTTTATTCATGAGCTTGATATTTACAATATAAAATCACTCAAACATATAGTAATGCTATAACAAACTAACCAACTCTCGCAATAACACCTCATTGACCACACATCTTAACATATCCCCTAATACACTCTCAACATACATTAATGACTTCCAAGCTTTTTGCATATATAACTAAAACAAGAGATAATTAACTAAATTACACGCCTTGCACTACCAAACAGAGAATCCTACAGCTCTTCTTGCAGACGCAGTATGTTCCGTGAAAGACAATCATAAGAGATCTTAAAATAGAAACTGGAGCCAATCCTGAAATGATCCGTAGAAGCAAATCATGTAAGGGAAGGGTCATACATTGGATTCTTCCTTGTGTGCCTTCGAGAAGTTTTTAGCTTACTACTGAGAGGCATAACATCATCTTGACCATAATCATGTCCCTCATCAAGATCGTCATCGGCCCAAATTTTTTCTTTCAATTTATTGTTCTTAGCTTGAAAAGATGGAAGGGAGTTTGTAGACAGTACAGTAAAAAGCAGAGTAGAATTAACAATAGGGAAGGTCAAACCTGATCCTTTAAATCATTGTTATTAAAGCATATGTATATACATTGAACTTTCTCATATTATAACCCTAATGATTAATGGAGAAGACACATATATAACAACGTAAATTAACATAAAACTGGCGTTCCTAGTCATGCATTCATTTTATATTTAAGGATATAAAAATGGATTATCACAACTTTACTGATCCTATTCCTACGTGTGCTGTAAATAATTGAGTTATTCTAAAGGATGTTCTTGAGTTGTACGCAACAACATCAAGATGATACTCATTAAAATATTGATTGATTACTTCATTTATTTCATGATAACTAAATAACGGAAATTAATATTTGTTTAGGTAGTTCGTGTAGTTAAAGGCTTAAGTAAAGAAAACCAGGTCGGCTAGTATTTGAATTAAAGGGGATCGACTTGGATAATTAGATAACTAATTGGCCGGCTAAAGTTTGTTTAGCACAAAGAATTATTTTAACTAAGTTATAACTAAGAGAATTAGTAAGTGATTAAATTAAATCATTAATTTAAAACATATATAATTTTTGTGATATTGACAGAATGGACCTAAACAAAGTACACCAGAATGGTATTTTCGAGATCCACATTCTGGAATGGTTTGGGTTAGAAATGGAGACAATGAGAATTACAGTTAAGTTAAATGACTGTTTAATTTAACTGTAACTGGATCATTTCAGCAGTAAATCAGATCAAGGTGAGTTAAACTCACTCAGTTTTTCCCACTTATATTTTATATAAGTCGGATTTTTATTTGTGTGTGTTATGGTTGCCAATGGTTGATATTAAATTGTTGTTATTGGCCGATTATTGAATTTACATCGACATATTGAATCGAATGATTATATTGAGATAACGTATTTGATGCAGGGAAAACAGGATGGAGGGATCCTGCTGGATTCCTCACCAGTAGTTGTTAAAATTCATTATATTATAATATATGTTGAATGGTATGGAGTTATGATGTAGGGATTGACAGTTTGGAGAAATCCAACAGGATTTATCAATAATATTGATAATGTTTATCAAATATGATTTGTTGTGTTCATTTGGATTTCACAGTTTGGTACTTTAGCAGATATTTACCTCTTTAGTACCGTCGATAAAAAATGATTTGTGAAATCGATATTTAAAACGTTTTTCAAAGATGTATTCATATACAGTTTTGAGATATGGTTTATAAAGCAAATGGTTAATGATTTATACAGTGAATGGTTAATGGTTTATAAAGTGAATGGTTAATGTTTTATAAAGCGAATGGTTAATGATTTATAAAGCGAATGGTTAATGATTTATACAACGAATGATTAATGGTTTTTAAAGCAAATGGTTAATGATTTATACAGTGAATGGTTAATGATTTATACATCATGGTTAATGGTTTATAAAGAGAATAGTTAATGGTTTATACAGCGAATGGTTAATGGTTTATAAAGTGAATGGTTAATGAGTTATACAGCGAATGGTTAATGGTTTATTTAAAGGGAATGGTTAATGGTTTATAAAATGAATGGTAAAGGATTTTATAAAGGAATAGAAATGGATTTGTAAATGAAAGATAAAGGAATTTGTAAATGTAAGGTTAATGATTTGTAAAGGAAAGGCGAAGGGTTTTGAAATGGAATCTGTAACACTATTTACAGAAGTTAAGTTGAGATATTTTAATTAATTTTATGAAATGATATTTAAAATAATATTGAAAATGATTTGTGAGATTATAATAATGTAATCACTTTAAAAATGTTAAAGGGGATATGATAGGTTTTTACGAAATTGAAACTTGTTGTACACTGGTTGAGCTAAGTAATTTTCGAGGTATCAATCTGATGTTGGTTTCGGCCTTCGGGGTTGATATTAAGAGATTCATTTACTTACCAATTTACAGTGAGGATCTAATTGAGTAGAAGTGTAATGATAATGGGATTTTCTTATTTTTAATAAGAAAGGGAAATGTTTTCCGAGTCAACAGTTTTAATATTTTAATTAACGACGGGTTAATTATAAAGGCTAAATGATGTTGGGTATTGAATTGGTGAATTCATTTTATTTTTATACATGAATGGTTGTTTATTTGATAGTTAAATAACCTACTATCAAATCTGACCAACATGATTGTTGGTACGAAAAGACTGGGATCGAATTTATATTCGAAAACCATTCCGAACAACAAATACATGGAAGATAATGAGTAAAGAAGGAGTAAGACCGTGGATCTTCAAGAACGGAAGAAATACTTATTGAATTTCTCTGGTTAGCTCCCAGAGATATTTTGTAATGACCCGCATTCTACGCATCGGAAGATCGTAGAATATTTATTTCTTTCCCATATAAGTTTGTATGGTCATGTAACTTTGGGAAACGTCTATTAGAGTCATTTCTCATGTTCGTGATTTTTGTCGATTTTTAAATGACCGTTTTGCCCCTGGCTGATCTTGTTTTAGCCATAACTATTGATTGGAAAGGAATTTTGACCTGAAACTACTTCCATTAGATTTGTTTGATGGTTTACCTTTCCGTAGAGTGGTCATAATAGCCAAACGGACTTACCGTTTGGGAGATATGGATGAAATAAGGTTTGGAGGGTGAAAAACTGCTTAACCGGGCCAAATAGGGTGATTAGTGAGTAGGCCCATAACCCATTTCGGGATTAGGGTTATGGAGAGGCTGAAATGAAGTAGAGAATCATTCCATTTCAGTTTTCTAGCCTCCACTTATCACTAAGGAACCCTAAAAATGGTCTCCAACTTCTAAATCACCTCCAAATCATCTTTTAATCAAGGATTTAGCTTAGCAACCTCTGATCAAGGAAGATCTACACCAAACTAACATTGGAGCTGCTGTTTAGCATTGGGAATTGCGTCAAATCAGAGATTTATTTCAGATCTTAGTTTATTTGTGGCTAAGGTGAGTGATTTGCATAGTTTTGCACTAATTAGGGCTAATTAAGGGTAATTAGTGTTAATTAGCGAATTTAAACATGATAAAATTCTGGAAAAATGTTCATAAATTCCTAAATGATGTTTTAGACCTCTGATATGAATTTGAGTTAATTTGGTTAAGTTTTGCTAATCCTATCATTAGTTTCACCTAAACATGCTTAAGGGGAAATATGGGATTTTGGGTATGTTTGATCCATTTTAACCTATCATATTGATGTTTTGATGTTTGTGGTTGATTATGCATGTTGCTATGACTGTATGATACGCTTTGTGATTGATTTCAATAGTTAGAATGGTCGAGAACGTCGTCGAATGGCGTAAACACTTGCTGGAACGGTTTCAGAAAGCAGTGCAGGTTTCGGATCGGATCGGATATGGGGGGGGGGCTCAGATCGGATATGTTGAACTGGGCAAGGGATTCGATCGGATCGGAACCTGACACTTGAGAAAATTGGCAAAAAGGAAGGCCACGCTACTTGAACTGGGATCGGATCGGATAAAGGAGAAGGGATCAGATCGGAGCACGTGAAGAATGAGGGAGAGGATCGGAGCGGAAGCACGAAATGGATGGGAGATGGCACCCGACCCGACCCGAAGTAAGACACCCGACCCGACCCGAAGTGGGACACCCAACCCGAACCGACGTGATGGAATGGACCCGAACCGAACCGTACCAGAGGAGGACCATGAACTGACGCAGCGTAGTGTACCCGACCCGAACCGATGGCTTGTAGAGGAATCCGACCCGACCCAGTATTGACCGATAACCCGAGATGCAAAGGTAGTCCAATATGGGAAGTTAGAGCTCAGGATCCAGTTGGGAACCGATGAGTTCACTTCATGGTTGGACTTTGCTGCGGGACGTGTGCTAAGGAGTTGTCGACGTTCATAACTTCGATTCACCACTAAAAATGAATGATGGGCTACTTATCAGTGCAGTAGAGTCATTATGACTCGAGGGGCAAGGTGATGGTAGCAAGACTACGTTATCAGTGCAGTAGAGTCATTACGACTCGAGGGGCAAGGTGATGCGTAGTAAGACTATGAGCCAGCGCAGATGGGGTGAATAACTCCATGGGGCAAGTGGACATAGTAAGGATTGGTAAGACTATGAGCCAACGCAGATGGGGTGAATAACTCCATGGGGCAAGTGGACATAGTAAGGATTGGTAAGGCTATGAGCCAGCGCAGATGGGATGAATAACTCCATGGGGCAAGTGGACATAGCAAAGGATTAGTGGCTACGTTATCAGTGCAGTGAAGCCATTTTATGACTTCATGGGGCAAAGTGATCGTAGCAAGGGTGGGTGATCGAAGTGGTGAATATTGTATGCTTTACGCACTGAGTGAGAGATGTGAGGATGGTTGCTATGTTTGATTGTTTGCTATCATTATGACATGCACACCTCCCCCACCTCCGTATCTTTACACTGTTTGATATGACACCTTAGAGTGTTGTATAGTATGTAGTGCTAACTCTTTGGTTGCAGGTCCAGGTTCAGGTATGTTTCTAGTCTACCTGTTATTGTTCACTTTAGATGCTTATCGCTCATACCAGGCTTTATGTCTGACCCAGAGTTTTATGTCTCCTCTTATTACTCTGGGTGCTCACATGAGCAGACTAGAGACAGGTTAGCTGGTGATGCGCGAGTAGCTGATTCGGAGGCGGGCAGGAGGCTTCCACGTATTATATAGATATTCTCCCTGTATCGTTGGTGGTCTCTACTTGGGCATTAGTAGTGTGCCTCCTTTATCTTGCTTTTGCTTTGAGACAGTTTGAAAAGTTGTAATAATGTTTAACTTTGGATCATAAGCTGTACTTACATTTTCCGCTGCCATGTTAGTTATTTCAGCTTATGCACTGTCTCACCTGTTTTATGTCAAGTATGTTATCATTATATTTTATTCTATGCGCTGTGAGACATTCTACAGGTTCTTTGTTAGTTCATTTCCTTCTTTCTTTTCCTTCTGACGACCCGTTCCGTGCTAACTGGACATGTGTACAGCGCACTTTTGGAGTAAATGTCGGTTGGTGCGGGGCGGGTCGTCACACTTGGTATTAGAGCTCTAGGTTGCGTAGTTAACCTAGGGAAAGACATTAGGGAGAGATAGTACGAATATGAGAGCGCGTATTTGTGATTACTTTGGTTTTCAAAAGCTATATATGTATATACTATTGGTAGTATAAGAATGAAGTCGCACTGCACTAGCACCACTATGGGTTCGTTAATCGTTTCCCTTTTTCAGATTAACGATGAGCCGAGACACGAGGGGTGCTGGTAGAGGGACCAACCAGGGGAATGCCGCCGACATGAGGGCGATGTTTACTAACCTCATGAGAGACATGCTTATAGAAGTGCAAGGGGCAGTTCCCAATCCTGGAGTTGGTGTTGGCCCAGTAGTGCAGGCGCCTAGGGTCGATTTCGCCAAGTTGTGCAAGGATTACACTAACCTTGGTGGGAAGTCGTTCCACGGGACGGAGTCGGCCACAGATGTTCAAGACTGGATGGATAGCTGTGACCGTATCTTCGATGACTTGGGTCTTGAGGATGCGATGAAGAGAAGGCTAGCGTCTCGTCAGCTGCAAGGGCGAGCGATGAATTGGTGGAATGCCATTAGAACAGCTACTCCAGAAGATCAAGTTACTTGGGTTCAGTTCAAGGCTTGCTTTAGCGAGAAGTTCATTCCAACTGCCCAGAAGTCAGTGTTGTTCAAGAGGTTCTTGGAACTCAAGCAGAACGGAAGGGCAGTTTTTGACTATATTGCTGAGTTCGACACTTTGTCGAAGTATGGACTATCTCTTATTGATACTCCTGAGAAGAAGAATGAGAAGTTCATTACTGGTTTGGATGGATACTTGGGGTAAAGTCTTATCAATCACATCGATGAGACTTTTGAATCGATTGTGGGGAAAGCTTTGAGATCAGAGAGTCTTTACCCTAAGTCAAAGACTGAGGCTGCATCTGCAGAAGGGCCAAAGCCGCAAGCAGGCGGTGGAGGCAAGAATAACTCTCAGAATAAGAGGAAGCAAGACCAATCTAAAGGTGGCCAGAAAAAGAGAAAGAAGGATGTTGAGTGCTTCAACTGTGGTAAGAAGGGCCATTATGCTAAAGATTGTCGGGCCAAGCCAGCGGATAAGAAGTGCTTCAACTGTGGTCAAGTGGGACATTTCAAGGATAAGTGTCTGCAACCTCTTAAGGAGAAGCAGATTGTGAAAGCATATGCTATTGATGTTGTTCCTTCTTCGTCGAATGCCCCAACTGCGGCGGAGAAGGGAAAGAATGTTGTTATTCAAGGTATGCTTTCTATTTATGATGTACCAGTTCGAGTTTTATTTGATACTGGGGCTTCCCCTTCCTTCATATCTAGTAACCTGGTAGATAGGTTGGGAATGGAACCCGAGATAGTCGATAGACCATTGGTTGTGACGAACCCGATTGGTGGTTCGACTAGCCTTAGTATGATTTGCAGGAATTTGGTCTTATCGAGTCATGGATGTATGTTTGTATGTGATTGCTTTGTTTTGAGATTTACTGGGTATGGCATTATATTGGGAGTCGATTGGCTCCAAAGATACGGGGTGGTGGTAGACTGTGAGGGCTTTTTGGTGACAGTGAGGGCGGATGATGGGCGGAGGGTAGTGTTTGGTAGTCTACCTAATGATGGGGTTATGGCTAGTTTTGTAAATTCCCTCGACATCCCGCAGGATGAGTTGTCAGATGTGCCCGTGGTTGGCCAGTATCCGGACGTCTTCGAGGAGGTGACCGGGCTTCCACCACATCGAGAGATTGAGTTCCGTATTGATTTAGTGAAAGATGCCAGACCTATAGTGATGCCACTTCGTCGTATGGCACCAAGGGAGCAGCGAGAGCTCGGGGTGCAAGTCAGAAATCTTTTGAAGAAGGGATTTATTAGAAGGAGTGTCTCCGAGTGGGGAGCACCGGTTGTGTTTGCCACTAAGGCAGATGGTTCCCTTCGTTTGTGTGTGGACTATCGCGAGTTGAATAAGGTAACGAGGAAGAATGAGTATCCTCTACTGCGGATAGATGATTTGTTTGATCAACTGGAAGGAGCAAGAGTGTTCTCCCAGTTGGACCTTGCGACAGGATTTCATCAGCTACGAGTAGCGGATGAGAGTTTTCCGAAAACGGCATTTAGGACGCCGTCTGGATTTTATGAGTGGGTGGTCATGCCATTTGGGTTGACTAATGCACCAGCCTACTTTATGGATCTTATGAATCGAGTATTCAGAGATCAGTTGAATAAGTTTGTTCTTGTGTTCGTGGATGATATCCTTGTTTACTCAAGGACAGAGGAGGAACACAAGAGACACTTGAGGATAGTGATGGAGGTGTTGAGGAAACACCAATTGAAAGCGAAATTCTCTAAGTGTCACTTTTGGAGAAGGGAAGTGAGATTCTTGGGTCATGTTGTTTCAAAGAGTGGTATTGCCGTGGACCCTGCGAAGGTGGCTACGGTACAGGATTGGCCTACACCCAAGAATGCTACAGATGTAAGAAGTTTCTTGGGATTAGCCGGATATTATCGTAAGTTTATCCAGGACTTCTCCAAGATAGCAGCACCGTTGACACAGTTGACTAAGAAGAATCAATCCTTCGTCTGGGACGGAGTGTGTGAGAATGCATCCAATAGTCTAAAAGAGAAGTTGACGTGTGCGCCAGTGTTAGTCATTCCTAAAGGGAATGAAGAGATGACGGTATACACAGATGCTTGTGGTACCGGACTGGGTGCTGTATTGATGCAAGGAGGTAGGGTTGTAGCTTATGCTAGTCGACAGCTAAAGCCGCATGAGAAGAAGTATCCTACCCATGATTTGGAATTAGCAGCGATCGTGTTCGCATTAAAGATATGGAGACATTATCTCTTGGGAGAAAGATTTGAGTTGTTTACCGATCATAAATCGTTAAAATATCTCTTCTCTCAGAAAGATCTGAATCTCCGTCAGCAGAGATGGTTAGAGTTCTTGGCTTCGTGTAACACCCCTTATTTTTAATATAATTAAAAATAAAATAAAATATATGAAAATATGCTTATGGTAGATAAATAATGGTGATGCATAAGAAGAGTTAATTAATACATGGAAGAGAAGAAAAATTAGTTCGATAACGATGTATGTAACGGAAAAGATAGTAAATTAAGGATAATTAATTTAAGAATCAGGAATTAGGTAAAATGGACATCACCATTGCGTTCCTCTCGGAAAAATATGCGAAATAGAGTCCGAGTTTTCGAAAATCGGAGTCCGTATGACCAAGATATGGCCAAAACAAGATTTCAGTAGACTTTCTGGCAGACTGACCCAGGTCGACCATAGTGTCGACACTATAGTCGACCTGCCCCCCCCCCCAGGTCGACTATAGTGTCGACCCCCCCTTTGTACAGGTCGACCTGGTCGGCCTGGGGTGGTCCAGAACCCATTTTTGAGGCCCGTGACGAGTTTTGATGGTCCGGATGGATTTTAGGGTTAATCCGATGGCTGAAATGAAGTGCTACACCTATAAAATAACACCTAGACCTAGCCTAACTCACACAAATTCATATGACACCTAAATGTTGTTGGAATCTCTCTTGAGCCATGGCCGCCGTCTCCAAATTAAAGCTTAAGCGTTCAAACCCAAATCAGATCAAAGATCAATGCTTCTACAACAAATTCAAGAGGATAGATCAATGACACTGCAACTTTCTACGACAAATTCACTCCCTAATTCATTAGCCGTTCTCTGTAAGTTCTAGTTATTTTCAGGTTTGAATATTTAATTATAACGTGGTCATGAAATAAAGTGGATTTGGATTTAAGTATGTGTATCGATTCAGATCTATTTCTGTTTCTTCTTGAATCTTGATCTTTGGACTTTTCTATCTTTACTCTCATGCTAAGTTCACGATCTATTCAGCCTATTGTAAATCAATTTTCTTGATTCATGTTGATATTATTATCCAGTTGTAATCTTAATATGCCTGTGATGATGTTTTTCTCTCCGATCTTGTTTTGATGCAAAATTCTACCTTTCCCCTATTTATTTTCTTTTGATGAACCTAGGTCAATTTCGGACCTAGGCCTAAACTGCGATTTGCGTGCGATTGAATACGGGGGAAATATTGGGATATTGTCTTGTTGGATATATGTGTTTGATAGAAGCGAAGGCATAATATGAAAACTGGATATTTGGGTATTATTACCATTAACATGAAATTGGAATCCGGGTATTATTGTTATAATTAAAGTTCGCTAGCATGGGTAAATTGGGGTAAACATGGAATACATGTAGTTTGGTATGAAACTTGACCTATGAAAAATATGGCAAGAATATTGATATGTATAACTTGGCTAAAATTTGACCTATGTAAATTGGGCATAGCTTTGTAAACATGTAAACTCTGAATCTTGACATATGTAAAAAGGCATGAAACTTGGTATATATGTAAATTGTCTAGGATTAGGCATATATAAATTGGCATATGAAATTTGGCATGGATCTTGATATATGTGTAATTTGGCTAGAACTTGATATGTGTAAATTGGCATAAACTTGGCATACATGTAAACAGGCAAGAATTAGACATATGTAAGCCAACTAGAATTGGGTACAATATTAATGGGCATGTAATTTGGAATGTAGGCGTATGTTATTTAACATGTAATTGTCGTGTTTAGCATAATCATGGTTAGTGACATTTAATTTGGTATGATTTACATACCAAAAATTATAAACATGATTTAAAGGGAAGGTGGGCCATAATAGTAAATGTTGATTAATGTAAATTATGGACATAAAGATAATTGGTAATTTTTAGGAAACTTGCCATAAATTAGTCATTAATCACATAAGTGATTTATGGCATAAAATGGTATTAATTATATACCTAAATTAATGAGATTGATTGGAAACAAATTAGGCAGTAATTTGAATTGCCATAAATTAGTCATTAATCACATAAGTGATTTATGGCATAAAATGGTATTAATTATATACCTAAATTAATGAGATTGATTGGAAACAAATTGGGCAGTAATTTAAATTTGAATCATTTACATAATTAATGTAAATTAGAAAATACGAATATGCTTAGCACGAGGTTGGATTGAGTTGTGATGTAAACCTGCCCGGACCCGCCCGGCTGTCCAGTAATCACAACAATACCTATCCAATGTGGGAGGCTAAGCATTGGGCCCAATAAAGACCCGAGGTTAGACTGAGTTGTGACGTAAGACTGCCCGGACCCGACCGGCACACAGGCAGCCACAACAATATCTGTCTAATGTGAGAGATTGGGGCTCTAATAAGACAATTAGAGCTGAGCTAGGATTGGTAGGGTTAAGTTAACTAGAACACTTAACCAATTTCAACATGTTAACTAAATTGGTAGGTAGGGTTAGGTTAATCTGGACACTTAACCAATTTAATATGTTGAATACGGGAGTGGGTAAGGTTAAGCAAATGTTTAACCATTATAACATGATTAAACTGGACTAGAGAGTGAGGTTAAGTTAATGAGAACACTTAACCAATACAATGGGTTAATTAGACAAGTGGTTGCGATTAAGTAGTAACACTTAACCAACATAACGGGACAAATGGGTGGGTTAGGTTAACTTGAATAAGTTGATAACACTTAACCATTATAATATGACTGGTGGATGGGGTTAAGTTAATATGCACTTAACCAATCTGATGTGATGCGTAGTAGGGTTAAGTAACACATGGGGTTAAGTTAACAAGAAAATTCTTAACCAATGTAACCAGATAGATGAACGAGGTTAAGTTAATAAACCACACTTAACCAATCAAACATAATAAGCGAGAAAGGTTAAGTTAACTAAGGTAAACACTTAACCATGGTAACATAACGAGTAGAAGGGTTAAGTACATATCGGGTTGGTGGGTAATATTAGTAAATATAGGCCCACATACACTTAACCATTAAATACACATGCTTGAATCAGTAGCGGGGTTAAGTACACATCAGGGTTGGTGGGTAATATCAGAGAGTATAGGCCCACAGACTTAACCATTAGGAAAACCTAGTAACGGGGACCCATTTCAGCAGTAACCCACATTAGGTAAAAACGGAACCCTGAGCTAGGCAGGGTGGGGCACGATTACTGGGTTGATTATAAGAGGTCAAATTAGCGGCGGTTGGTGCAGCAGTGCAGGTTCTAACGGAGTGCGGGCATGCACACACTTCGGCGCAGAAAATTTAGCCGCTGGGCATCAGTAGGTATAAAGCTGTGCATCTTGGTTATGTCAGGGTTGCCACCATGGGACTTGATACACCCCATGGTGGGACCAGCACAGGTATCTACAAGTAGGGGGCCACGTGACACAAATGAGAACTAGGTCAAGTAGGGAGCCGATCGATAAGGTAGTAAGGGTGCATCGAATATATACATGGCCATTGGGGTGATCGAGGTGGAATCCTCATAACCGATGTACACCTGAAGGCTACCATAATTGCGGGGGTTGGGATCACATTGTCATTATTATATAACACGGGCTACTAGTGGGGACACTAGTAGGAATACAGATCATTCCATGTAAGACACTTATGAGGATGCTAGTTGGTGGTGCAGAGCAAATATATATCATTTTAATGGTGAAGCTTAGAAAACTTGCAATGTTATTCTTGACAGAAACCATGCGATGTGATACTTGATAGGAATTATGGGATGTTATACTTGATTCATCGTGCCCAAAGTTTACCTTGTTACCTTAGTTTATCTTTTTATCTTAGTTTATCTTGCCTACCTTGTCATCATGCTTATGTTTACTTTCAGTTTATTCATGCCATGTTATCTTTACCTATTTTTATGCTGAAAGTCACTAGGACTTACTCAGTCTTTATGACTGACCCGTTTTGTTTCGCCTCTTTTTCTTCCGTTCCTCCCCCCCCCCCAGGTTCACAGGGTGGGAATACAGCTTAGTTCGGATCTTACCTAGCTCCAAGGCTCTTTCATGTATGGCTTGGATTTCTCTTGGCTATGGCTTGCTTTGCTTTATTGGGGAATACTATAACTTATTTTTATGCTTCTTTGTTTTTGAGCAAGACATATATTTTAGCTATGTATTTGGGTATTGGAAGTTGATGGGCTTTTTATTGTAAACAATTCTATTTAATAAATGATTTGAAGTACTTCCACTTTACTTTCTGCTATTTTATATATGTCTGTCTTGTAATATTTCTGTTCCAGTACCCATAATGCTCCATTGAAGTTAAGGCATTCCCTTTGTGAGTGACCTTAACGGATGTGGGGTGTTACACTTCGTATGATTTTGATATCGCATATACACCTGGGAAAGGTAATGCGGTAGCCGATGCCTTGAGTAGGAGACATGCCAATTTAGGGGCAATGTTTCTTGAATGGAAGCAACTGGAATATATCGCGGGGTTTGATTTCAGACCAAAGTGCGAATTGGATCCAGTCATGCTAGCTAGTTTGGCGATCAGACCCACTTTGATAGAGCGGATTGGTTCCAGCCAGAGGGACGATCCTAATCTATTGGAAATCATCTCCAAGTTAGAGATGGGCATCGACGGTGAGGAGATGAATGTGTATGGGCTTGATCGAGATGGATGGCTTCGAAAGAAGGGAAGACTAGTTGTACCCAACGTGAATGGTATGAGAGATGAAGTGCTTAGAGAATGTCATCACTCAAAACTGACTATACACCCCGGTGGTAATAAGATGTATCGAGATATGAAGCAGACTTACTACTGGGAAGGGATGAAAAGAGACGTTGGGAAGTTTATATCCAAATGCATGAATTGCCAGCTAGTTAAAGCCGAGCAAAAGAAGCCTAGTGGGTTGTTGCAACCATTAGAAATTCCCAAGTGGAAATGGGAGCAAGTCTCGATGGATTTCATCGATGGTTTACCAAGGACTAGATCGGGATATGATAGCATTTGGGTAATTGTGGATCGATTGACTAAAAGTGCAAGATTTATACCAGTCAAATCGACCAGAACGGCAGCCAAGTTGGCAGAATTGTATATGAAGTGGGTAGTGAGATTTCATGGAGTACCTAAAAGCATTGTGAGTGACCAAGACCCGTTGTTTACTAGTGGGTTTTGGAAGAGCTTACAAGAGGCTCTAGGGTCAGGATTACATCTCAGTACCGCATATCATCCTCAGACCGACGGTCAGACGGAGAGGGTGAATCGTATATTGGAAGATCTTTTGAGAGCTTGTATATTGGATTTTGGTGGATCATGGGATGACCATTTGCATCTAGTAGAGTTTGCATATAATAATAGCTACCAATCCAGTATCGGTATGGCTCCATATGAAGCTTTGTACGGAAGACCGTGCAACTCACCATCATGTTGGATAGAGACTGGCGAGAAGTTTGTGCTTGGACCAGATGTGGTGAGGGAAACTTCCGATAAGATTAAGATCATTCAACAACGAATGAAGTCTGCCCAAGATAGGCAGAAGAGTTATGCTGATAAGAGGAGAAGAGACTTAAAATTCTCCGTGGGTGACTTGGTGTTTGTCAAGATTTCTCCGTTGAAGAGCGTGATACGATTTAGCAGGAGAGGCAAGTTGGCACCAAGATTTGTTGGCCCATTCCCTGTTCTTGAACTAGTCGGGAATTTGGCATATAGAATTGGCTTACCAGAGAAGATGGCAGGAGTTCACAATGTATTTCATGTTTCCCAACTGAGGAAGTTCGTTCACGACTCAAATATGACTATTTCACCTAATCAGTTAGAGGACTTCGAAGTAGAACCCGAGGCGGTTGGGAACCGCAAGCCGATTCGTATTATGGGACACGATACGAAGCAACTTCGAAGGAAGGTGGTGAAGCTAGTCAAGGTTCAGTGGGGTGAGAACGAGAATGATTGTACTTGGGAGACAGAGGAGAGCATTAGGAAGGCGTATCCAGAACTCTTTGCCTGGTAAGACTTACTTCGTAATTTAGTTTTTCCGCATGCTAGGGTAGACTTGTTTTGCTTGTTTTGCATGTTTGATTGTTATTTTATGATTGATAGGCATGCGAGACCTTTGTGTGTGTTTTGATTAGGGAATTTCGGGGGCGAAATTTCTTAAGGGGGGGGAGAGTGTAATGACCTGCATTCTACGCATCGGAGGATCGTAGAATATTTATTTCTTTCCCATATAAGTTTGTATGGTCATGTAACTTTGGGAAACGTCTATTAGAGTCATTTCCCATGTTCATGATTTTTGTCGATTTTTAAATGACCGTTTTGCCCCTAGCTGATCTTGTTTTAGCCATAACTTTTGATTGGAAAGGAATTTTGACCTGAAACCACTTCCATTAGATTTGTTTGATGGTTTACCTTTCCGTAGAGTGGTCATAATAGCCAAACGGACTTACCGTTTGGGAGATATGGCTGAAATAAGGTTTGGAGGGTGAAAAACTGCTTAACCGGGCCAAATAGGGTGATTAGTGAGTAGGCCCATAACCCATTTCGAGATTAGGGTTATGGGGAGGCTGAAATGAAGTAGAGAATCATTCCATTTCAGTTTTCTAGCCTCAACTTATCACCAAGGAACCCTAAAAATTACCTCCAACCTCTAAATCACCTCCAAATCATCTTTTAATCAAGGATTTAGCTTAGCAACCTCTAATCAAGGAAGATCTACACCAAACTAACATTGGAGCTGCTGTTTAGCATTGGGAATTGCGTCAAATCAGAGATTTATTTCATATCTTAGTTTATTTGTGGCTAAGGTGAGTGATTTACATAGTTTAGCACTAATTAGGGCTAATTAAGGGTAATTAGTGTTAATTAGCGAATTTAAACATGATAAAATTCTGGAAAAATGTTCATAAATTCCTAAATGATGTTTTAGACCTCTGATATGAATTTGGGTTAATTTGGTTAAGTTTTGCTAATCCTATCATTAGTTTCACCTAAACATGCTTAAGAGGAAATATGGGATTTTGGGTATGTTTGATCCATTTTAACCTATCATATTGATGTTTTGATGTTTGTGGTTGATTATGCATGTTGCTATGACTGTATGATATGCTTTGTGATTGATTTCAATAGGTAAAATGGTCGAAAACGTCGTCGAATGGCGTAAACACTTGCTGGAACAGTTTCAGAAAGCAGTGCAGGTTTCGGATCAGATCAGATATGGAGGGGCTCAGATCGGATATGTTGAACTGGGCAAGGGCTTCGATCGGATCGGAACCTGACACTTGAGAAAATTGGCAAAAAGGAAGGCCACGCTACTTGAACTGGGATCGGATCGGATAAAGGAGAAGGGATTAGATCGGAGCACGTGAAGAATGAGGGAGAGGATCGGAGCGGAAGCACGAACTGGATGGGAGATGGCACTCGACCCGACCCGACCCGAAGTGGGACACCCGACCCGAACCGACGCGATGGAATGGACCCGAGCCGAACCGTACCAGAGGAGGACCATGAACTGATGCAGCGTAGTGTACCCGACCCGAACCGATGGCTTGCAGAGGAATCCGACCCGACCCAGTATTGACCGATAACCCGAGATGCAAAGGTAGTCCAATATGGGAAGTTAGAGCTCAGGATCCAGTTGGGAACCGATGAGTTCACTTCATGGTTGGACTTTGCTGCGGGACGTGTGCTAAGGAGTTGTCGACGTTCATAACTTCGATTCACCACTAAAAATGAATGATGGGCTACTTATCAGTGCAGTATTATGACTCGAGGGGCAAGGTGATGGTAGCAAGACTACGTTATCAGTGCAGTAGAGTCATTACGACTCGAGGGGCAAGGTGATGCGTAGTAAGACTATGAGCCAGCGCAGATGGGGTGAATAACTCCATGGGGCAAGTGGACATAGTAAGGATTGGTAAGATTATGAGCCAACGCAGATGGGGTGAATAACTCCATGGGGCAAGTGGACATAGTAAGGATTGGTAAGCCTATGAGCCAGCGCAGATGGGGTGAATAACTCCATGGGGCAAATGGACATAGCAAAGGATTAGTGGCTACGTTATCAGTGCAGTGAAGCCATTTTATGACTTCATGGGGCAAAGTGATCGTAGCAAGGGTGGGTGATCGAAGTGGTGAATATCGTATGCTTTACGCATTGAGTGATAGATGTGAGGATGGTTGCTATGTTTGATTGTTTGCTATCATTATGACATGCACACCTCCCCCACCTCCCCCACCTCCGTATCTTTACACTGTTTGATATGGCACCTTAGAGTGTTGTACAGTATGTAGTGCTAACTCTTTGGTTGCAGGTCCAGGTTCAGGTATGTTTCTAGTCTACCTGTTATTGTTCACTTTAGATGCTTATCGCTCATACCAGGCTTTATGTCTGACCCAGAGTTTTATGTCTCCTCTTATTACTCTGGGTGCTCACACGAGCAGACTAGAGACAGGTTAGCTGGTGATGCGCGAGTAGCTGATTCGGAGGCGGGCAGGAGGCTTCCACGTATTATATAGATATTCTCCCTGTGTCGTTGGTGGTCGCTACTTGGGCATTAGTAGTGTGCCTCCTTTTTCTTGCTTTTGCTTTCAGACGGTTTGAAAAGTTGTAATAATGTTTAACTTTGGATCATAAGCTGTACTTACATTTTCCGCTGCCATGTTTGTCATTTCAGCTTATGCACTGTCTCACCTGTTTTATGTCAAGTATGTTATTATTATATTTTATTCTATGCGCTATGAGACATTCTACAGGTTCTTTGTTAGTTCATTTCCTTCTTCCTTTTCCTTCTGACGACCCGTTCCGTGCTAACTGGACATTTTGGAGTAATTGTCGGTTGGTGCGGGGCGGGCCGTCACAAATTTTGGCAGTGATTCTGTCGCGATTGGAATCTTTGGATTGCATGGACTACTCGCTACCGATCCATAGGGTAATTCAAGGATGCAGTAGGAGAGTGCCTTCAGTTTATCCAGTCCCACGACAACTTGTGTGGACGGATGTCCAATAGAGTATTTCCAAAGAGATCATGTATGTTGATTTTTACAAACGTATTTCTGTTAGTGGTAGAGAATGGCCCTTCTCTCAGCTTAACGACCAGGGTATTTTTGTGGACGTCAATTAGTGTTTTGGCGGATCTGACAGGTGTGGCATCCAAAGTGAATGATGGCCATATGTTCTTAAGTTAATTATGACCTCAAGCCTCATCAACCGAAAATGGTAGAAATTGGGTAGGCCGCATAGTTATGTGGGTCGCACCCATCAAAAGGGTGTATTGTCACCATCTAGAGAATATTCGTATTTGTTACTTCTTTTGATTTCTGTATCTCTCAGGAACTATGGTGGTCGCGAAAAAAAGCCGTAAGGTGACAATACATTCGGTACTCTCAAGCGAAATGAGGGGCCAGTCACGTTTAGCCTGGATTGCAAGATGTTCTTGTTGAACCCGGTGTATTTGTCTCTAGATATACAATGTCGGAAGATGGTTGCCCATACCTTGCCACAGAAATCCATTCTCCTATAAGAGCCCGCGGTTTTGATTTCATACCAAATATGTAGAGCTTGAGATGAAAGTGTTCTGCTAGATTGATATTTACTTGTATTAATACATTATTATAATATCAGAGAAGATATGATTTCCAAAATGTTTTGGGTTATCGTAAGGTAAAAACCGTCCGTATTTATGTATGGATTTGGTCTTATGATTATCCTTTCCTTTCGAAAAGATTTTGACGTTAAAATCAAGTTGGACGATATTTGTAAACTTAGTGTGTTTTATCACTCTGGTTCACCGGACTAATCCGGCGTTTGTAATGCTCGGGTTAGACCGGGTTGTGCAGGTCCAGGTTATCGATTGCTGTGAAGATATGAGCTGGAAGAGTCCACACGTATGATATTTCATAGATACTATTCCGATGTGTGTTGTATATGCGGACAGGTTATTGTAACTGTCCAGATTGTTGATGTACTCTGATGATTATAAATATTTTTAAGCTCTTAGTAAAGATTATTTCTATATCATATTTTGATCCGATGCGTTGTGGGACTCTGTGTTGTGTGGTTCTTCTTCTTCTTCTATTTCTTTCTTTCTTATCTCACCCTCTAATTTCTTTCTAATAACTATCTGGTGTTTTCGATACCTGAGTTTTGGCAAGTAATATGGTTTATGTATTATTGTCGGAATTCGAACGTCAAATTCCTGCCGGGTTGTTACACTAAGAATGAGGAGGAAAAACCCAAGGATGAGAAATTGAAATGGTGGCCTAAGAAAGGGGCGGCAAAGAAGGGTGAAAAACCTGACAAGGCCTAGATCAAGACAGAGGTTAAGTGCCATGGCTGGGGAAATTTGGGGCACTTTGTGAGAGACTGTAAGAAAATGAAGAATGCTTGTTTCATATAAGTTCAAGTTAGACATTTCACTAGGCAATGCCGTAACAGGCAAGGTCAGAAGGCAGGATCGTCTGGAGGACAAGTTCATGCTTTAGTGGTTGGTGGACTGGATCATGGTCGGAAATTCACCATTGAAGGTTTGATATATCTTTTTGACTCTCTTATTTTGATTCTCTTTGATTTCGATGCTTTTTATTCGTTCATATCTAATTCTGTGGTAGATAATCTGCACTTAGACACTAGTATTATTTCTGATCCTGTTGTAATCTCAAACCCCATAGGACGAACGACATATTTGTCTATGATATGCAGGCGTTTGAGAATTTCTGTTATAGGCGTTGAATTTTAATGTGATGCATATGTTCTAGGGTTATAGGTTAATTATAGGAATGGGTTGGCTAGCCATGTATAGTGCCATTCTAGATTGTGAGAGGAGAGTTGGTTGGCTTCTGACGTGCCAAGGGAGAACTCTTGAGATTTCTTTTGACACACGGGGGTTAGTTATGCTCAGTTTCCTAGATTCCGTTGATGCTTCCGTAGACGATCTTCAAGTAATACCCATAATCAGAGATTATCCAGACTTGTTTGATAAGGTTAGGGGATTACCTCTTAGACGAGAGATAAATTTCCAGATTTACTTGGTGGAGAATGCGTAACTAGTCACTTTACCAGTGTGCCACATCGCTCCTAGGGAGAGTAGGGAGCTCGACAAAAAAGTAGGTGAGTTATTCGAGAAGGTATTTATTAGGTGGAAATTTTTTGAGTGGGTATCTCTATTCGTCTTTGCGACCAAGGAAGATGACTATGTCCATCTATGCGTGGACTATAGGGAGTTGAATATGCTCACCCAAAAGAATTGGCACCCACTTCTGAGGATTGATGGCTTGTTTGACCAACTAGTAGGCACCTCAGTTTTCTCACAGATAGATATATCCATGGGATTTCCTTAGCCTAGGGTAGCAGATGATAATATTGATAAGTCAACATTCAGGACTCCGAACAGTTTCTTTGAGCGACTGGTCATGCCTTTTGGGTTGACCAATGCACCCGTATACTTCGTGGATTTGATGAGTCGGGTGTTTAGGAACTACTAGAATAAACTTGTTTTTCATGGACGATATTTTGGCTTTCTCGAGGAGCGAGGAAGAGCATGCCAGACACTTAGAGGAGGTTCTTAGCACTCTTAGATCACATCAAATTAAGGCTAAGTTTTCTAAGTGTCATTTTTGGAGAAAGGAAGTAAGGTTCCTAAGGCATGTAGTCTCCAAGATGGAATAGTGGTGGACCCCACTAAAGTCGTCGTAGTCCAAGACTAGAAAGCCCCTAAGAATGCGACAAAGGCTAGGAGTACCTTGGGGTTGACGAGTTATTACATAAAGTTCATTAAGGAATTTTCTCGGATATCATCTCCGCTCACCCATCTGATGAAGACGAACTTGGTTTTCACTTGGAGCATTGATTGCGAGGATGCATTCTAAAGGTTAAAGAGGGCCCTGACATCAGCCTATGTTCTGACTCTTCCCGATGGTAGTAAGGTGTTTACGATCAACACTGATGCTTGTGGTACGAGATTAGGTGTTATGTTGATGCAAGAAGGTAGGGTAGTCTATTATGGAAATAGGCAAATGAGATTTCATGAGAAGAACTACCTCACCCATGACTTGGAGTTGGCAGCAATAGTGTTCGCACTTAAATCTTGGCGATACTGTCTACTTGGAGAGATGACACAGCCCAGACTTCCCCGATCCCCGAGGAGATGGAGGAGCCCAAAATGCTTTGAGAACACGACGCATCAGAACAAAAACCATAGAACGTTCCATTGCTCTCCATATCAGCTGCATACGTGTCACATGCCACGTCGGCTATGGGGCCCACATGCCATGTGGAATTAATAATACTTTATTTAATGCAGCACCACTGTACTTGTTAATGCAACATCAGAAAAAAAAGAAAACACAACAGTAGAAGAAAGCAAATACAACACTTTAATTAAAAAAATTGCAATACCATATAATCATTTTCAATGGAACCGTATAATCATTTTCATATATATATATATATATATATATATATATATATATATAAACACACATACACACATGTATATAAATATACAAATGAAAAACATGAACATAAGCACTTACTAATAATACAAAAAATAAAATAAAAAATCTATCTCCAACCGTGACAATTTCCGCATCTCCAGCCGTGATAGTTTCTTGTAATTCTGAAAAGGTAGATGATCAAAATTAGTTAAGAAGCATTGCTAGATAGGAACATCATCATATGAATATATTTGTTGAACAGATCCTAAGGCAAATCATCATATATGAATTAAAAATAAACTAAAAATAATAATTCAATAACTAACATCAGGAAAATTTAGTGCTCAAACAGTATTAGACGAAATTGCAAAGTACAATACCTTATTGGCATCCTTGACAACATAACTTAAAAAGTACACATAAAAAAAACAACAAACAGACCGTAGAGAGCAAAAAACATCATATACTTCCTTCCCTATTTTTCTTCAAAATCCTACCATCATTATTATCGTAAGGAAACAATAACATATAAGGGAAAAGCAATTTAATTAGAAAAGCGCTTAGACAGTTTAGGCAGTTGATTCTTTTATTAAAGGAATAGCAATTCAAAAGCAATTCAAAAGCCTACCATCATTATTAAGTTTAGACAGTTGATTATTTTATTAACGGTCAGATTCACAAGGAATTCAAAGAAACTGAAACAAATAATAAATCCACAAAAAGATATGGCACCTTAGACACAAAGCCTTTTGAATCAAGTCCCTTCATATGGTTTGTAAAGCTGGCTGTTTCGAACCAAAAGGCATCAACATGCTCTCAGGGATATTTACGGAGAACATGGCACCTTTATTTTTTCGAACAGGTTAGACTAATATGTCCTTGACCTGAATAATCATTAATAAAATTAAAACTGCATGCATAATTATGGCAGCAAAACATAAGTTATTCACAACTTACACAGCCAAAGATAACAAAAAATCCTTTTGCTCTCCGACCTAAATTTGGTTTAGTCCTTGCTCTTCTTGATAATTGATCCAGTGCCCTTCCTTCTTGCAATCATAAGGAAATCCTTGATTTCATAAGTATTCAAATTGTCAGTAGGATTTCATTTACAAAACCAAATAATATTCACATTCTCGGTAGGATTTCATTTACAAAACAGTTTAAGAACTACCATGGTTTTCATTTACAAATCAAGAAGAAGGGGAGTAACATAATCAGTTGGACAAAAGGTTTAACTTATATTTCATACGCTACTAGTTTTCCCACATAATAGTGTTTAACAAGAGCTTGCCTCATAGTACTATCCTACAAATGAAACTAGTATTGAATATTTGAATATGACAAAGAATTGTTTTTTTTTAAAAAAAAAAATCAGTCTAACACATAAGTCAGTTTATGCATCATGTTATTTCTAGGCAATTGAAAATTTGGAAGTTTAATTGTACAACATAGAAGTGCACAGCCTACGTGATGGGCATGGAACAAGTTTTCTTATTTACTAGTGTTTACACAAGCATATATATTGTAATAACCCGGAAATCTGAGCCAATTTAAATTTTTTATTTTGGCGATTTTAGTGAATTTTGAATATTTAAAATGATATATTTTAAAAAATAATGACGAGAAATTTATTTTGAATAGAATTCAAACATATATATTTATATAGATCGTCGTTTGAATATAAATATTTAATTATAATTATAAAAGGAATGGAAAATGGCGCGGTAGTTCGATAATTCGATTTCAAAGTTCAAATGAATGTACCGGGTGCAAAATAAACCGGATTTTAGCGAAACCAAAAATATTAGAATCTAATTGAGGATATATTTCCAACAAATCCGAAAAATTGAAATTTCATAGCGGGGATAAAAAGATATGCCCAGTTGAAAATTCAAAATAGTCGCTATGGAATTCTGGCCCTTAAAAATGGAAATTTTGCAAACGACCTCGGTTTTCGATGAAACCACTTTTGTTGGATCCGTGATGTCAAGTTATTGCTAGGTTTCAAAATTCGTAATTTTTCGAATCAATATGTGGGCGTGGCAAAGGAAAACATGTTTGACCAGTTTTAGTTGATTTTAATCGACTAGAAAATGGCCATTTTTCAAACGGTCTCAGAATTTGACGAAATTAGTTTTGTTAGGACCGTATCGTCAATACGAAGCTAGAAAATATTTTTCGGGAATTTTTCTAGTTAGTATGTGGCCCAGGTAAACTGAAATGCGCGTTCAAATTCAGTATATAGATTTACATTTTGATTTTGATGAAAACTGATCGAAACGGTCGAATCAGCTTACGAAACATATCCCATTGTGTTCGGAATGAGGGTAATTAGCTAGGGATGATAGTCGGTGGGTTCGATTTCGAGTTGAAAATAAAAAGTTGCTTTTAGAATTTAAAATAATTAAATATATTTATATATTATATAGTGGCCCAACTCATTTGTCTCCATCGTTCAGAAGAGAAAAAAAAGGAAAACCCTAAATCGATCGTGCCCCCCTCCCCCCACATCTGTCGCCGCCACTCCACCTCGGGCCGTCGCACCACCTCCCCCAACTCCGGCACGCAGCCCTCCACCTTCCCTGGCCTTGTCGCCCCTCTCTACTCCTCCAACGATGAAGAAGCGGGCCACCCTCACCCAAATCGAAGGCGCCGCCCCTAAAGCTCCACCCTCCAACCAACTGAAGTGCCAATCCCCGACCACCCGAAATCCCGGCGTGTCTCCCTCATCACCAGACCCCCCCTCCGATGTGAATGACAGTGAAGAAAGGTAATTTAAAATTTATTTATTTATTGTATTAGTTAGCGTTGATTACAAACAGATTTTTATAAAATAGGAGATAAGATTTTTATAAAAAAAAAGTTGATATTTTTATTTGTTTAAAGCTTTGATTTTTATAAATTTAGAAAAGATTTGTTTTTTTATTTTGAACTAGAGAAAAAGAATGAATTTTTATTTACATGAAAGAATGAATTTTTACTTACATGAAAGAATGAAATTTTATTTACATAAAAGAATAAACTTTTGTATACATGAAAGCTTGGATTTTGATTTATATAAAGGCTGGATCTTTATTATAGAAAAGAAGCGGTTTTAACTATAAAAAAGAAAGGTTTTTTATCTATAAAAGGATATGGTTTTCATTAGTAGAAAGGATAGATTTTTATATGGTAGAGAAATAAAAATATAATTTTCATATAATGTAGAGTAATAAAGATGTGATCTTTATAGAAGTAGCAGTGTAAAAATATGATTTTTATTATATATATGTTAAAATAAAAATGTGATTTTTATAGCAATAATATGAAAATTCAATCTTTACATTAGAAGTAGATATATAAAAATATAATCTTTATTTGAAGAAGAGCGATATAAAAATATATTTTTTATATAGAGAATAGCGTGATAAAAAATAGAATTTTTATCTATATAGTAGCGTGATAAAAATAGAATTTTTATCTATATAGTAGCGTGATAAAAATAGAATTTTTATCCATATAGTAGCGGTATAAAAATGGGATTTTTATATATATAGCGAAGTTATAAAAATGTGATTTTTAATGTAAACTTCGTGAAACAGATGGCGTTGGAAGTACGATGAAGATTTTCTACAAATGAAGAGCCGTGACGTTTGGTTTAGCTAGTCGGTGAGAACTTCTCACTTTAAATCTTGTTTTCTAGTTTGAAATATATGCTAGGATGCAGACGGTGCTTAGTAGCACCCGACACCCGTCGTCCACAGACCATGGATGACTTGTTTGCTTGATTGCTGTGGTGTGAAATTTGATTGTGAGATGTGGAATGAAATAAAATATTTTATACTGGAAAATATTTTATAGTTAAAAATATGATTTTTAATGTGTATATGAAATAAATATTTATAAACAAATCGGACGATTTGTTTATATACACTGATTTGACGAATATTGATTGGGACGATAAATTTTACACATCGCCCAACTACACAAATAAAATCTGTGTTTGTTGATTTGAAATCCCACACGGGTGTTGGGATGAGATTTGACGTACACTAATCCCGATTGTTTAGTTGTATGTCAATCGATGGATTGACAGACTGCATAAGCGTTAATTATTTATATTTAATGCTTATGCAGTTGTGTGGTGCACTTTGGATGATGGTTGATTATTTATCGTTGCTGTTATGTACATGTATTGTAGAAAATCCATATAATTAATATTATATGGTAATTGATTGGGCCTCATTCCAATTTAGAAAATAAATTCCTGTGTTGAATTGAAAATAAATTCATGTGTTGAATTGAAAACATTCATATGTTGAATAAAGCCGCGTTGATTAGATTGACGCCATTTTGGATGTGAACGATATTTATATCGATTTTATTCGTTTTTAAAATGAATATAGAAAAGGAAGTGATTTCAAATTATAACGTTTTGAAAATATTATCATTTGTATATCGATGATGTAGAATATTCAATTTTGATTAGAAATTGAATATGAAGTTGAAATCGTTTCGAAAACGAATTTAAAACGATTTATAAAATATGTCTTAAAAGGAAATCGACAAAATATATATAATATATATATATATATATATATTATATATATATATATATATATATATAATGGCCTGAATAGAACGCGCCGCGCCGCGGCAGTTCGCGGATTTCGACCATTGACTTCGAATGGATATTGTGGGAGATCCGACCGTCGTATTCTCCTAAAACCGGAACTATTGGGTTCGTATCGAAAAGAGCTTTCTAACGAGTATTAGAGATTTTAAATCTAACGGTTGGATTTGGAATTATGTCCAAATCAAATTTGGAAAAGGTCGCTGTAAGTGCAGTTCGATGGCCGTTGATGGAAATCGACTGTACGGGCCTTGATAAAATTATTAAAAATAGTAATAGTTTATGTAAAATCATAAGAAATGATTTGTGAAGAATTAGGATGAAAATTTCCATATTTGAAAAGATAAAAATAAATTTTTATCGAAATGAACTAGTTTTGAACTAGAATTATAATTCTATTTATTTTTAAATAAATAAATTGAATTTGAAATGGTTTTAAAAGTAACTAGAATTTCCAATAATTGAATTGGAATGGATTTGAATCGAAATTGTCTTTGGAATATTTCGATGTTGGATTTTGTGATTATACAGATATTGTTCTGGAAATTTGAAAGATGTATTTATATCGTTATTTCCAATACGATATTTGTTGGTCGTAGAATTTGATATTGAATATAAGCCGATATATTTTGTATTCAGAGCCTTGTATTTAATATCAAATGTGATTTGGGTTTGTCGTGAATGGTGTCTTCATTAACACTGTTCTTAAACCCAGTTGAGAAAAAAAATTAAATCTTTTTATTTAGATTTAATGAAGTGTACCAATTAAATGGTATTTAATTGGAATTAAATTTGAATTGATTTTTGGGTTTATCGTGAACGGTGTTTTAAATAACACTTGTTCTTTAACCCGATAATTAATGGAATGTGATTTTGGGTTGTCGTCAACGGTATCTTCAATAATACTGTTCTTAGACCCAACTGAGTTAAGAAAATCAGAAACTAACTGGAGATTAGTTAAGAAGAATGGTTTCTTGGGTATTGATATGATGTTGGTTTCGGCCTTCGGGGTTAATATTTAGGGAACTGTTCTCTTACTAATTTATGATTAGAGACTAATAGAATGGAATGTGAGGTGGGTTTATCGTGAACCGTGTTTTAAATGACATTGATTCTTTAACCCAGTTAAAGATTAAAACTAAGTGGAGTTTTAATGAATCTTTAATTAGATTGAAATGATCGAGAAGGGAGTATCACCAGTTTTGCTCCAAGCGATAGTTAAATCTTTAATTAGATTTGAACGTGAAATGGTAATTGAATTTACCGATAACACCGTGGTATTAGATATGAAGTATGACCAGTTTTACTTCATGGGATGAATAGGTTGGGATTGGGAAATAAAATAAATGATTACTTCGGTGTGGTTCGCTAATCCCGACTAGTTTGATTTGATATTCAAAGGAAGATTAAAGAATAAATTTAAGAGAATTTATCTTTGATAATATTAATGGGAACCTCTCCCTAAGAATGTGAAATTTAGAAACTAACTGTAGGTTAGCTAAGAAGAATGGTTTCCTTGATATTGATCTGATGTTGGTTTCGGCCTTCGGGGTTAATGTTTGGGGAATTATTCTCTTGCTAATTTACGGTTAGTGACCGATGAATTGGAATGAGGCGTATGTTGTGTTTGTGTAACACTTATCTATTATATACGCGAGTTATTCAGAAAGACCGGGTTTATCCCATTCTAAATAACTGATTCGACGTGGTGTCGAAGAGGAAGACGGTGGTTGAAGACCGGAGGTCTTCAATTCGTTTGGGTGATTACTGTTGATCTTGATTGGGCCGTACACCCAAGAGGAGGGAATCAGTTAGTGGTCGTCCAGACGTACTTGGAGATCGATGGATATGCGAGGTACAAGGTGCCTCCGGTTTCGTTCAGACCAGAACGAACTTGTAAATGGACCGTGTGTCTGACATTGGATTTTATTCTGTGTGATTGATTTCTATTAAATATATATCTGTTTGGCGGCGGAGAATTTATTCTCTTGCTTAACGCCCTTCTCTGAGACGTACGAGCTCAAAGGTTATATATTGATGGATATCAAACGCATGGAGTGAATTTCCTGTGTGGCATGCCTAAGTGGCAATTGATCGAGGCTTCTGTTGAAAAGCAAAGTCTTGTGGTTGATGATCAAAGCACCGCCTGTGTGGCATAGCTTTGTGTAACGTGAATTCGCGAGCCTTACACCCCGGTTGTGAACCAGAAATGGGAGAGGATCTCAGGGAGGGCATGCGTTTCTTTCTAGCTAGACGTGGCGTCAGTGGTTTTACACGCCCTGACGAGTTTGACTTATGTGGTTGTTGCTGTTGTGAGGCGCCTTGGATATATCGGTGACTATGTGAAGCCGATGGAGTCATTCGTTGGCTCATTTATGCCCAAAGGGCGGGGAAACGCAGTGTTCGGGCATTTTAATCCACATCGATGGACCCGCCCTGACGATCCAAGGGTCACTCGAGCTTTGATCCTGAGGCTCCGGCTTGACAGTCTCGAATCGGTAGAGGACTATCTTTTGCCTCGGTTCACAGATGGAAATCCAATTTCCAATACGTGACTTTGCGGTTTTATTTGTAGAGCCTAGTATGGCGAAATAGTGGGATGGGGCACTCATGCCATCTATGATTGATACTTATGATTGAAATTGTTTTATACACTATGCACTTATAATAGTATCAAATGATTTGTTTTTAGCGTATCAAGCATTCTTTGGCTATTATAAGGTAAAAACCCTATCCTCCGGCTTGCGTTGCATTGAGTGATGGGACCTGGGTCTTATAATAGCATCTTTTTTCTTTATTTAGCATTGCGCTGTTGTTTTATGCACTGGTATTCTTGGGAGGAAACCCGTTCCATGTTATACGGCGTGGTCCCTTGATTTATCTAACTTTAAAATAAAGATTAATAACTGTTTTAGTTCTCATACCAGTCACATGACTGACCTGGAGTTTATTGTTTTAACCTAAACTCCGGGTGCCCTTATTTTCGACCTGGGCAACTAGTAGTTTTGGTTTTGCAGATTTATATTCACATGATCCTGGTTTACAGCTGGAATGATATCCGGAAAGCTTTGTATCCGTATATCTCCTTCAGTTGTGTTTCGTATTATTATCCGCTGCTATGTAATGTATTGTAATCTCTGATATTTTTCTGATGTATGTTATTTGTTTATACTCTGTATATTCTTGTATTCTGATGAATTGTTGTAATTAACAATGAAATGTTCTTCTGTCTGCGTTCTTTTGTGGATTGTCCTCAATTCAATCCGGGCTTTCCTTACCGGGGAAGTTCGGGTCGTAACATATATCATATTCAACATAATGAAATTTAGATTAGTGTAATAATTAATACAAAGAGGCCAAATTAACATTCCAGGATTCGTTACTGAATCCTAGTAGACATGCATTCATCACATGACCAATTTATAAACATTTTTTGAAGACCAATAGAATGAAACTTAAGCTTGTAAACTATGACGAAGCATGCACCAAGCCCGCAACAAGCACTCCAAGTAAATTATAGGGTGTTATTCCCACAACTGCTATTGGACTCATATTAGAATCATCTTAGACTATTGAAACTTGAGTATGTAACATTGCTTTCTTTTTTATGTCTCAAAAATGTCATTTATACACTTGCGCTTTTGTATTATTCTAAAAGATATAGAAACTAACCATATCTATCAAAACATTCATGATAGTAGGATTATCTGAATGTAAACAGACATAATTGTTGGAGGATTTGTTGTAGGTAGAAAATGATTCAGAATACTCAACCTGCAATGTACAAATGAAGCATAAAATTCAAGCATCCAAGGCTAGTACTTTGTTAGGAACAAATCTGTACAATTGATATGAGACATAACTTCTAACCTTGGAATTGAAAAATCATAGATTATGATATTAAGATGATGGTACTTCGCCTCTTATTACAGTCTTCTAAGACAAGTGAATCTTTATGACTCGTAGCAATAAAAGCATCCAAAAATTTCCCAATAGCACATTCAACAGCTAGAGCCCATATATCATCATTGATTAACGACTGATAAATTGTAGAAAGGATCCACAAGATTGGAAGATTAGATTCATGGATATATTCAAAAAATATGTAGTTTATACATGATAAAAGAGCACCCACATATCATAGTATAGATTAATAACCCATATTCCATGGTTGCAGCAGCAACTAGAGCCTCAATCTCACAAATCATGATTAGCAGCAGCAAAAAAATGTTTTCACATGGTATTGATTAAATATGTATCCATCACCAAATAATACACAAGCAAGCAAATCTCTAAAATTGTATCTTGAAGCTCGACATGTAGATTATTTGGACATATGCAGGAAACTCTAGTTATTCAATAATTTAGCTTTGTTGCTGTTTGTGTTATTATACATTCTTCAACATCAAACGTTTTCGGAACTCCCAGGTGTAATAGTAAGAATATCAGCATGGTTTTGATTTCAGCTCCCACTAACATAACTAAGGAGCAATGCAAATGTACCCACTATCAAAGCGTTTCAGTCAGTATACCACATATTTGATGCTTGCTGTCTTGGTTATTCTGCATCTTTTTAAACGTACATGTAAGAAAATTTTGTCCATACTGCTAGAATAATTTGATTCAACTAAATTTCACATGAAAATGAAATATGAAACCAGTTGCAAAATAGGTATACTACACTTAAGTATGCTTGCAGAAAATAAGTAAAAAAATGTAACAAGAAGGGTAAACAAAAAACGGAACAAGAAATGAATAAAAAGGAGAGAGAAAACTGCGATCAAATATGATTTGTCATAAATTATTTATATTCCCGCTTTTTATGAAGAAAAGTATGTAATCATGTATGAAAATCATGACGAATTTATGTCTAACTATAAGAGAAAAAATATGTGCATTCTGTATTCACCTATGAACACTGAAATTAGTTTAATAATGAATGCTGAAATTAGTTTAACAGTGAATGACAGTGCATAAAACCGTATGCATATAGTAATCACCAAAAGGATTTAAGATTGTCCTTGTTAACTAAATAAATTGCGATTAGCTAGTATATCCACACCATTTACTTAACGAGGAATCAAAGATTAAATACCAAACTGCGTCAGATTCAAGAATAGACGATAGGCTTGTACAAACATGTAATAAATAATGTTCTAAAACATATAAAAATCCCAATTCCAGGAATTAACCAAAAATTGGACTAAAACGGAATATTTTAGAAACTAGTATTACTTACTTCAGAGTTCAGATACCCTAAATTGTTCTTCTTCATGCTGTACATAGACTCATCCTTCGCTAACTCTCCTCAGGAAATCGGTGCGGCTCCTCCTTCCTTGCACGACCTTTTCCTTTGTGCCACAATTCACGAATAATCTTATTTTATCATGCGATTTCTTCCCACGTAACAATCAACAGATCGAAGTAATATAAAAGAGGTTTTGTTAATTAGTTGATGTAATTATTTCATAATAGTTAATAGAACTGAAATTGTCGTACCTTGTTAAAAATTTTGACGTTGCGTTGGTACTATTTAATGGTGGTAAATAAAAAGTAGTAAACCGACACGAAGATCGTCAAATGAGGGCTGCAAAGGGAAAAAACAAGAAAGGGGAGATTTGAAGCAACGTTGATTAGGGATTTAGTTTTGGGGGAATTGAGGTGGAAGGGAGAGAATTTGGGAAGTATTTCGCGAAGAGAGGAAAACATCCCGCCAAAATTTCACATAATTGCAGGATAGATTGGTTTGGTCTGAACCATGGATTAACCAACATCTACGGTTATTTATTTATTTAAACTAATAGAGCGGATCGCTGACCTGGCTTGTATTTATTTAAAGCTACGCTTTGAACTGGTGTTGCACGTCACAACACATGAATTTCAACCGCAATAGTGCATTCATGTCTAATGCAACAACATATGAATATTGATACAGAAGGTCAAAGAAATCATAGCTTTCGCCACACTTTTCATGCAACGCACAAAAATTAATGTTGAATATGCTCACTTTTGTAGTAGTGAATTTACATCAGATACAAGATATCAGAGTACGAATAAATATTACATAGCAGAAATAAAATAATATCAGAGATTAAAATACAAAGTAGCGAAAATTTATATGTATAAATACAATGTATAGCGGAAAATACATCAACAACACAACTAAATGAAATACATGGATACAAAGCTTTCCGAATATAGCTCCAGCTATAATCTTGGATCATGGGAAAAGAAATATCTATGAAACCAAAACTACTAGCTGCTCGTGTGGAAAATATGGGCACCTAGAGTTTAAGTAGAAATAATAAACTCCGAGTCAGTCATGATACTAGTGTGAGAACTAAAACAATTATTATCTTCATTTTAAAGTTGGGTGACTCAAGGGACCACGCCGTATAACACGGGACGGGTTTCCTCCTAAGAATACCATAAACAAACAATGTAATGCTAAAAAAAGAAAGAAAAATGAAGCCATTATAAGACTCAGGTCCCATCACACAATGCAACGCAAGCCGGAGGATAGAGTTTTACCTTATAATGGCCAAATATGCTTAGTACGCGAAATTTATCTTTTATTATTACTATAAGTGAAGAAATCAACTTCAAATATAAATGTATCAATCATAGATGACATAAATACCATATATTATGTCGCCATACATAGGTTTACAACTAAAATCGAAAAATGTCGTATTGGAAGATTGGATTTCCATCATGATAGCTGCTGATTCGAAAGATTTATCGCGTAGTGCAATACTCCACGGCTTACGTCTAGGGCTTTTGCAAAACACCATAATGCACATCCGCCTATATCCAGGATTACGAGTAACCCGAGGCTTATGTCCCGGCTAGAGAAAACACCTCTTACTCTATCCTTTTAGGAATCAGGGGGTGTACCCTATCCCTACCAGGTGTGGAGCGACTACACCCAGCCCATCTCGGTCGACCGAATCCATGGCAACCCTAAGGGTGTCTATCCTCATCTCAAAAGCACACTGATCAAACCATCAGTTCACCATCATACCGGTGTGTGAGGCTCGCGAATTAATGCTACACAAAGCTGCGCTACTTAAAGCTGTGCTACTTAAAGCTGTGCTTTGATCATCAACCAAAAGGCTCTGCTTTTCAACAACAGCCTTGATCCATGCATCTTAGTATGTCACATTGTCAATCCATACTATACCATTGATTTCTGCCAATATATAACCTCTAATCTGGTACGTCTCAGAGAAGGGTGTTAAGCAATAGAATAAATTCTCCGCCACCAAACAAATATATATTTAGTAGAGATCAATGAATATAACACAAAGGAATACAATATCAGACACACCATCCATTTGCAAGTCCGTTCTGGGTCTGAACGAAACAGGGGGCACCTTATTCCTCGTCCCATATGTCCAATACAGGAGAGAGGCCCTCTCATATTCAGACAATTAACAACTACGTTCGGAAAACTACCACTATAACCCCTTCTTGGGAGCAACCCATCCAGGGCATCAGTAGTAATCCATTCGATGTGAAGATCTTTGGTCTTCGACCACCGCCTTCAATATCTTCGACTTTTAATCATCGTATCACTTATTCAGATTGGGTTAAACATGGTCTTTCCGAATAACTCGCGTATCTTATAATCAAGTGATATAAAAACACATCATACGCCTCATTCCAATCCATAATATTCTTTTATTCAAATATTTTTTACATTGGGAATTATTCTGATAAATCTTATCAAAGATTTAATTCATTTAAACCTCTTGTTTAAATTTTCACTTGGAAACCGTTTCAAAATATTTTGTATGATCTTTTCACAACTTTAAACCAAATTAAGGTTTATCAAACTAGTCGGGATTATCTAGCCTTACCGAAGTAATCATTTATTTTATTTTTCAAATTCCAACCTATTTATCCCATGGAGCAAAACTGGTAGTACTCCATATCTAAAACCCAATGTGTTATTGGTAAATTCAATTACCATTTAACGTTCAAATCTAATTAAGGATTTAACTATCGCATGAAGTAAAACCGGTGATACTCCATTTTCAAACACTTCTCTAATTTGGCAAATTTAGTTACCTCATTCACATTTCAATCTAATTAAAGATTCATTAAAATTCCACTTAGTTTTAATCTTCAAAAATCATTATTTAATGATTATTCAAATTTAGGAAATAAATCCTGTCTTTAACTGGGTTAAAAACTAATGTTATTTAAAACATCGTTTACGATAAGCCCAAAATCATCTTCCATCAAAATGGAATCTACACGAAAATCATAACAGTGTATAATCGTTATAAATTCCCGTATCAGACTAATAATATAAGTGGAATAACGACAAATCCTTTTAAATTCCATATATAGTAACGGTCTTCCTTCACAGAAGCTCATCCCGGCTATTACCAAATCAAATTCCATTCAATTCCAATTTAATATATTAAACTGGAAAACTTTAATTTGGAAAAATTCCATTAGTCATAATTAAAAGATTATAAATTCCAAATCAAATCTCCACTGTTAATTGGGTTAAAGAACTAATGTTATTTAAAACACCATTCACAATAAATCCAAAAATCCAATTTCAATTCAATTCCAATTAAATATTAATTAATTGGTTACTTCTCTAAATCTTAACTAAAAGATTTATTCTTTTCTCAGATGGGTTTAAGAACAGTGCTATTAAAGACACCATTCACGACAAACCCGAAATCCAATTTGATATTAAATACAAGGCTCTAAATAGAAATTATATCGACTTATATTCAGTATTAAATTCTGAAACCAATGGATATCGTATTGGGAATAACGATATCTGTATCTTCCTAGTTCCTCAACAATATTCGTATAATCACGGAATCCAATATCGAAATATTCGAAGATAATTTCCATTCAAATCCATTCCAATTTATACGTTGGAAAAACTCTGGTTATATTAAAACCACTTACAATTCCTTTCAGTTCTTTATTCTAATTGCTAGCTAGTTCATTTAGATGAAAAATACCTTTCATCTTTACAAATGAGGAATATTTCATCCAAAATCCTTTCAAATCATTTACTATGATTTTACATAATTTTTCCATATTTTCAATAATTTTATTAAGGTCTTTACAGTCGATTTCCAATAACGGCCACCGAACTGCATCCATAGCGACCTTTTCTAAAATTGATTTGGACATAATTTGAAATCCAACCATTCAAATTTAAATCCCTTATATTCATTGGAAAGATCTTTTTGATACGAACCAAACAGTTCCGGTTTTAGGAGAATCTGACTGTCGGATCTCCCGTTACATCAATTTGAAGTCAATAGTTGAAATTCGTGAATGGTCGCTGTGCGGCGCGTTCTATTCAAACCATTTATATATACAATATATATTTCATCGATTTCTATTTAAAACATATTTTATAAATCATTTATAATTTCATTCTAAAACGATTTCATCTTCATTTTCAATTTTAAATCAGAATTGAATATTCCATATCATTATAATGTTAAAATGATAATATTTTCAAAATATCTGATTTTGAAATCCATTCTTTTTATATTCATTATAAAATAAATAAAATCAACTGATAAACCCGTTCGAGTAAAAATGGCGTATACCTCCTTAATTTGGCTCCATATATTTCAATATTTTTGCGTCCATCCAAAATCGGACATCAAAATCATATTTTGATTATTCAGTGAATATTATTTTAAAATAGACATATATTAATTTAATTCTTCACTGAATATTATTTTAAAATATTCATTGTTTCTGAGTCGGAATGCGACTTAATCAATTTCAGTTATATGGATTTCATACATCGCATGTATTCAACAATAATGATAACTAATCATTACACATTCAAACATCATCCAGAGTGCATTCTACAAATGTATAAGCATTAAAATAAATAAATAACGCTCACCATAGTCTGTAAATCAATCGATTGACATACAACTAGATATTGGGATTAGTATATGTCAAATATCATCCCAATACCCGTGTGGTGTTTTCAACCAACAACAGTCGATCTAAATAAATCATTGGTTAATAAATTTAACCAACTCAAATTTGGTTTGAAATATTTTTCTAACTAAACAATTTTCACTGTTCAATATATAAATGATTATTTTGTCCATTTTCATCTATCAGATTAATATTAACATTTCTAACATGCTAAATATCAGAAAATCATCATTACAATACACAAATCACCAAATCATCCAAATAAATAAATACCCAACTACCCAATGCCATTTATTATGCCATAAGTGACCATTCGTTGAGTATGAAATGCGAGTGTCGCTAATATCCATACACCACTTCCAATTTATGTGATTTGTGCGAATTCATGTGTTGAACTCCAAAAATAAATATCGTAACAGATATGATAAAAATATTGAGTGAGAAGGAGTTCTTACCATTGATTTCCACTCCATCATTCTTTATTTCTGAATTGTTTTAATAAAATTAAACAACTGTTTAACTTTATTAGAATTTCCAATTGCCTCCGATTTTGTTCTAGTCGGTTCCATCGCATAGATATTTTTACCATGATTCCAACGAACCTGAAATCATCGAATTTGGGCCTAGTATGATACGATAATTAATAACTTTGATTACATAATTAAATAAATTAGTTTATAATTGAATAATTCTTTAATTACATCTTCTTCGTTCCCCTTTTCTGGAAAAAACCCGCCCCTTGCTCAAAACAAAAACCTACCGTCGCTCGTCGCCTCGGCCCCTCCGCCGCCCATCAGAGACCACCGTATGACAACCCTACGCCTCGCCAACCTCCTCCACCACCTGCTCACTGTTCGATGCACCCTCTAGTCTGTAATCCAAGAAGAAACGGCGACCCTTTCCAAGCCAAATACGACCATCATAGATCATCAACGGTGATCTTGTAACAACCCGCATTCTACGCATCGGAGAATCGTAGAATATTTATTTCTTTCCCGTATGAAGTCGTATGCACATGTAACTTTGGGAAACATCTATTAGAGTCATTTCCCATGTTCATGATTTTTGTCGATTTTTAAATGACCGTTTTGCCCCTAGCTGATCTTGTTTTGGCCATAACTTTTGATTGGAAAGGAATTTTGACCTGAAACCACTTCCATTAGATTCGTTTGATGGTTTACCTTTCCGTAGAGTGGTCACATGTGAAAAACGGACTTACCTTTTGGGAGATATGGCTGAAATAAGGTTTGGAAGGTGAAAAACTGCTTAACCGGGCCAAATAGGGTGATTAGTGAATAGGCCCATAACCCATTTCGGGATTAGGGTTATGGGGAGGCTGAAATGAGTTAGAGAATCATTCCATTTCAGTTTTCTAGCCTCCACTTATCTCCAAGAAACCCTAAAAATGGCCTCCAACCTCTAAATCACCTCCAAATCATCTTCTAATCAAGGATTAAGCTTAGCAACATCAAATCAAGGGAGATCTACACTAAATCAACATTAGAGCTACTGTTTAGCATTGGGATTCGCATTAAATCAGAGATTTATTTCAGATCTTAGTTTATTTGTGGCTAAGGTGAGTGATTTGCATAGTTCCTCACTAAATATGGCTAATTAAGGGTAATTAGTGTTAATTAGCGAATTTAAACATGATAAAATTCCAGAAAAATATTTATAAAATCCGAAATGATGTTTTAGACCTCTGATATGAATTTGGGTTAATTTGGTTAAGTTTTGCTAATCACATCATTAGTTTCACCTAAACATGCTTAAGGGGAAATATGGGGTTTTGGGTATGTTTGATCCATATTAACATATCATATTGATGTTTTGATGTTTGTGGTTGATTCTCTATGTTTCTATGACTGTATGGTATGCTTTGTGATTGATTAGAAGTGTTAGATTGGTCGAAAACGCCGTCGAGAGGCGAAAATAGCTTGCTGAAATGGTGCAGGTTTGGGGTCGAGATAACCGACCACGGGGGGTTTTGACCGACCCGAGTTCCTGGACCGACCGACCCTGACATCGAACGATCGACCAGAAATGGTGAAGGAGGACCGACCGACCCTGACATCGAACGACCGACCAGAAATGGTGAAGGAGGACCGACCGACCCTGACATCGAACGACCGACCAGAAATGGTGAAGGAGGACCGACCGACCCTGACATCGAACGACCGACTAGAAATGGTGGAGGAGGACCGACCGACCCTAGCAACGACCGACCAGGATTGGTAAAGTGTTCGACCGACCAGGGGGGCAATACCGACCGACCAGGGATGATGAAAACCGACCAGGGACGATGAAAACCGACCAGGGATGATGAAAACCGACCAGGATGAAAGGTGCTTGACCGACCGACCCGAACAAGAGAAAATACCAATAAACCGAGATGCAAAGGTAGTCCAAGTTGGAAGTTATGACTCAGGATCCAGATGAGGACCAACGAGTTGACTTCATGAGTTGGACTTTGCTGCGGGACGTGTGCTAAGGAGTTGTCGACGTTCATAACTTCAATTCACCACTGAAAATGGATGATGAGGTACTTATCAGTGCAGTAGAGTCACTATGACTCGAGGGGCAAAGTGATGGTAGCAAGACTACGTTATCAGTGCAGTAGAGTCATTATGACTCGAGGGGCAAGGTGATGCGTAGTAAGACTATGAGCCAGTGCGGTGGGGTCATTATGACTCCATGGGGCAGAGTGGACATAGTAAGGATTAGTAAGGCTATGAGCCAGTGCAGTGGGGTCCTTGTGACTCCATGGGGAAAAGTGGACATAGCGAAGGATTTGTGGCTACGTTATCAGTGCAGTGAAACCATTTATGACTTCATGGGGCAAAGTGATCGTAGCAAGGTACGTTGGGTGATCGAAGTGGTGAATATCGTATGCTTTACGCACTGAGTGAGAGATGTGAGGATGGATGCTATGTTTGATTGTTTGCCATCACTCTGACATGTACACCCCCACCTCCGTATCTTTACACCGTTTGAAATGGTACCTTAGAGTGTTGTACAGTATGTAGTGCTAACTTTTTGGTTGCAGGTCCAGGTTCAGGTATGTTTTAGTTTACCTGTTATTGTTCACTTTAGATGCTTATCGCTCATACCAGGCTTTATGTCTGACCCAGAGTTTTATGTCTACTCTTATTACTCTGGGTGCTCACATGAGCAGACTAGAGACAGGTTAGCTGGTGATGCGCGAGTAGCTGATTCGGAGGCGGGCAGGAGGCTTCCACGTATGATATATAGATATTCTCCCTGTGTCGTTGGTGGTCGCTACTTAGGCATTAGTAGTGTACCTCCTTTATCTTGCTTTTGCTTTGAGACAGTTTGAAAAGTTGTAATAATGTTTAACTTTGGATCATAAGTTGTACTTACATTTTTCCGCTACTATGTTAGTTGTTTCAGCTTATGCAATGTCTCACCTGTTTTATGTCAAGTATGTTATTATTATATTTTATCATATGCGCCGTGAGACATTTTACAGGTTCCTTGTTAGTTCATTTCCTTCTTCCCTTTCCTTCCGACGACCCGTTCCGTGCTAATTGGACATGTGTACAGCGCACCTTTGGAGTAAATGTCGATTGGTGCGGGGCGGGCCATCACACTTGGTATCAGAGCTCTAGGTTGCGTAGTTAACCTAGGAAAAGACACTAGGGAGAGATAGTACGTACATGAGAGCGTGTATTTGTGATTATTTTGGTTTTCAAAAGCTATATGTACATACTATTAGTAGTATAAGAATGAAGTCATACTGGACTAGCACCACTATGGGGTCGTTAATCGTTTCTCTTTTACAGATTGACGGTGAGCCGATATGCTAGAGGTGCTGGTAGGGGAGCCAATAATGGGAATGCTGCTGACATGAGGGCGATGTTTAATGACCTCATGAGAGACATGCTTAGAGAAGTGCAAGGGGCAGTTCCCAATCCCGGAGTTGGTGTTGGCCCAGTAGTGCATGCGCTTATGGTCGATTTTGCCAAGTTGTGCAAGGATTACACTAACCTTGGTGGGAAGCCGTTCCACGGGACGGAGTCGGCCACAGATGTTCAGGACTGGATGGATAGCTGTGATCATATCTTCGATGACTTGGGTCTTGAGGACGCGATGAAGAGAAGGCTAGCGTCTCATCAGCTGCAAGGGCGAGCGATGAATTGGTGGAATGCCATTAAAACACCTACTCCAGAAGATCAGGTTACTTGGGATCAGTTCAAGGCTCGCTTTAGCGAGAAGTTCATTCCAGCTGCCCAGAAGTCAGTGTTGTTCAAGAGGTTCTCGGAACTTAAGCAGAGTGGAAGGGAAGTCTCTGACTATATTGCTGAGTTCGACACTTTGTCAAAGTATGGACTATCTCTTATCGATACTCCTGAGAAGAAGAATGAGAAGTTCATTACTGGGTTGGATGGATACTTGGGGGAAAGGCTTATCAACCACATCGATGAGACTTTTGAATCGATTGTGGGGAAAGCTTTGAGATCAGAGAGTCTTTACCCTAAGTCAAAGACTGAGGCTGCATCTGTAGAAGGGCCAAAGCCGCAAGCAGGCGGTGGAGGCAAGAATAACTCTCAGAATAAGAGGAAGCAGGACCAATCTAAGGGTGGCCAGAAAAAGAACAAGAAGGATGTTGAGTGCTTCAGCTGTGGTAAGAAGGGCCATTATGCTAAAGAATGTCGGGCCAAGCCAGCAGAAAGGAAGTGCTACAACTGTGGCCAAGTGGGACATCATAAGGATAAGTGTCCGCAACCTCTTAAGGAGAAGCAGATTGTGAAAGCATATGCTATTGATGTTGTTCCTTCTTCGTCGAATGCCCCAACTGCGGCGGAGAAAGGAAAGAATGTTGTTATTCAAGGTATTCTTTCTATTTATGATGTACCAGTTCGAGTTTTGTTTGATACTGGGGCTTCCCGTTCCTTCATATCTAGTGACCTGGTAGATAGGTTGGGACTGGAACCCGAGATAGTCGATAGACCATTGGTGGTTCGACTAGCCTTAGTATGATTTGCAGGAATTTGGTCTTATCGAGTCATGGATGTACGTTTGTATGTGATTGCTTTGTTTTGGGCTTTACTGGGTATGGCATTATATTGGGAGTCGATTGGCTCCAAAGATACGGGGTGGTGGTAGACTGTGAGGGCTTTTTGGTGACAGTTAGGGCGGATGATGGGCGGAGGGTAGTGTTTGGTAGTCTACCTAGTGATGGGGTTATGGCTAGTTTTGTAAATTCCTTCGACATCCCGCAAGATGAGCTATCAGATGTGCCCGTGGTTGGCCAGTATCCGGACGTCTTCGAGGAGGTGACCGGGCTTCCACCACACCGAGAGATTGAGTTCCGTATTGATTTAGTGAAAGATGCCAGACCTATAGTGATGCCACTTCGTCGTATGGCACCAAGGGAGCAGTTAGAGCTCGGGGTGCAAGTCAATAATCTTTTGAAGAAGGGATTTATTAGAAGAAGTGTCTCCGAGTGGGGAGCACCTGTTGTGTTTGCCACTAAGGCAGATGGTTCCCTTCGTTTGTGTGTGGACTATCGCGAGTTGAATAAGGTAACGAGGAAGAATAAGTATCCTCTACCGCGGATAGATGATTTGTTTGATCAACTGGAAGGAGCAAGAGTGTTCTCCCAGTTGGACCTCGCGACAGGATTTCATCAGCTCCGAGTAGCGGATGAGAGTGTTCCGAAAACGACATTTAGGACGCCGTATGGATTTTATGAGTAGTTGGTCATGCCATTTGGGTTGACCAATGCACCAGCCTACTTTGTGGATCTTATGAATCGAGTATTCAGAGATCAATTGAATAAGTTTGTTCTTGTGTTAGTAGATGATATCCTTGTTTACTCAAGGACAGAGGAGGAACACAAGGGACACTTGAGGATAGTGATGGAGGTGTTGAGGAAACACCAATTGAAGGGAAATTCTCTAAGTGTCACTTTTGGAGAAGGGAAGTGAGATTCTTGGGTCATGTTGTTTTAGAGAATGGTATTGTCGTGGACCCTGCGAAGATGGCTACGGTACAGGATTGGCCTACGCCCAAGAATGCAACGGATGTAAGAAGTTTCTTGGGGTTAGCTGGATATTATCGTAAGTTTATCCAGGACTTCTCCAAGATAGCAGCACCGTTGACTCAGTTGACTAAGAAGAATCAGTCCTTCGTCTGGGACGGAGTGTGTGAGAATGCATTCAAGAGTCTAAAGGAGACATTATCTCTTGGGAGAAAGATTTGAGTTGTTTACCGATCATAAATCGTTAAAGTATCTCTTCTCTCAGAAAGATCTGAATCTCCATCAGCAGAGATGGTTAGAGTTCTTGGCCTCGTATGATTTTGATATCGCATATACACCTGGGAAAGGTAATGCGGTAGCCAATTCCTTGAGTAGGAGACATGCCAGTTTAGGGGCAATGTTTCTTGAATGGAAGCAACTAGAGTATATCGCAGGGTTTGATTTCAGACCAAAGTGCGAATTGGATCCAGAAATGCTAGCTAGTTTGACGATCAGACCCACTTTGATAGAGCGGATTGGTTCCAGCCAGAGGGACGATCCTAATCTATTGGAAATCATCTCCAAGATAGAGATGGACATCGACGGTGAGGAGATGAATTTGTATGGGCTTGATCAAGATGAATGGCTTAGAAAGAATGGAAGACTAGTTGTACCCAACGTGAATGGTTTGAGAGATGAAGTGCTTAGAGAATGTCATCACTCAAAACTAACTATACATCCCGGTGGTAACAAGATGTATCGAGACATGAAGCAGACTTACTACTGGGAAGGGATGAAAAGAGACGTTGGGAAGTTTATATCCAAATGCATAAATTGCCAGCTAGTTAAAGCCGAGCAAAAGAAGCCTAGTGGGTTGTTGCAACCATTAGAAATTCCCGAATGGAAATGGGAGCACGTCTCGATGGATTTCATCGATGGTTTACCAAGGACTAGATCGGGACATGATAGCATTTGGGTAATTGTGGATCGATTGACTAAGAGTGAAAGATTTATACTAGTCAAATCGACCAGAACGACAGCTAAGTTAGCAGAATTGTATATGAAGTGGGTAGTGAGATTTCATGGAGTGCCTAAAAGCATTGTGAGTGACCGAGACCCGTTGTTCACTAGTGGGTTTTGGAAGAGCTTACAAGAGGCTCTAGGGTCAGAATTACATCTCAGTACTGCATATCATCCTCAGACCGACGGTCAGATGGAGAGGGTGAATCGTATATTGGAAGATCTCTTGAGAGCTTATATATTGGATTTTGGTGGATCATGGGATGACCATTTGCATCTAGTAGAGTTTGCATATAATAATAACTACCAATCCAGTATCGGTATGGCTCCATATGAAGCTTTGTATGGAAGACCGTGCAACTCACCATCATGTTGGATAGAGACTGGCGAGAAGTTTATGCTTGGACTAGATGTGGTGAGGGAAACTTCAGATAAGATTAAGACCATTCAACAACGAATGAAGGCTGCCCAAGAAAGGTAGAAAAGTTATGCTGATAAGAGGAGAAGAGACTTAAAATTCTCTGTTGGTGACTTGGTGTTCGTCAAAATTTCTCCGTTGAAGAGCGTGATACGATTTGGCAGGAGAGGCAAGTTAGCACCAAGATTTGTTGGCCCATTCCCTGTTCTTAAACCAGTCGGGAATTTGGCGTATAGAGTTGGCTTACCAGAGAAGATGGTGGGAGTTCACAATGTATTTCATGTTTCCCAACTAAGGAAGTTCGTTCACGACTCAAATATGACTGTTTCACCTGATCAGTTAGAGGACTTCGAAGTAGAACCCGAGGCGGTTGGGAACCGCAAGCCGATTCGTATTGTGGGGCATCATACGAAGCAACTTCAAAGGAAGGCGGTGAAGCTAGTCAAGGTTCAATGGGGCGAGAACGAGAACGATTGTACTTGGGAGACAGAAGAGAGCATTAAGAAGACGTATCCGGAACTCTTTGCCTGGTAAGATTTACTTCATTCCGCATGCTAGGATAGACTTGTTTTGCCTGTTTTGCATGTTTGATTGTTGTTTTATGGTTGATAGGCATGCGGGACCCTTTGTATGTTTTGGTCAGGGAATTTCAGGGGCGAAATTTCTTAAGGGGAGGGGGGGGGGGGGGGAGAATGTAACAACCTGCATTACGCATCGGAGGATCGTAGAATATTTATTTCTTTCCCGTATGAAGTCGTATGGACATGTAACTTTGGGAAACATCTATTAGAGTCATTTCCCATGTTCATGATTTTTGTCGATTTTTAAATGACCGTTTTGACCCTAGCTGATCTTGTTTTGGCCATAACTTTTGATTGGAAAGGAATTTTGACCTTAAACCACTTCCATTAGATTCGTTTGATGGTTTACCTTTCCATAGAGTGGTCACATGTGAAAAACAGACTTACCGTTTGGGAGATATGGCTGAAATAAGGTTTGGAAGGTGAAAAACTGCTTAACCGGGCCAAATAGGGTGATTAGTGAATAGGCCCATAACCCATTTCGGGATTAGGGTTATGGGGAGGCTGAAATGAGTTAGAGAATCATTCCATTTCAGTTTTCTAGCCTCCACTTATCTCCAAGAAACCCTAAAAATGGCCTACAACCTCTAAATCACCTCCAAATCATCTTCTAATCAAGGATTAAGCTTAGCAACATCAAATCAAGGGAGATCTACACTAAATCAACATTAGAGCTGCTGTTTAGCATTGGGATTCACATCAAATCAGTGATTTATTTCATATCTTAGTTTATTTGTGGCTAAGGTGAGTGATTTGCATAGTTCCTCACTAATTATGGCTAATTAAGGGTAATTAGTGTTAATTAGCAAATTTAAACATGATAAAATTCCGGAAAAATATTTATAAAATCCGAAATGATGTTTTAGACCTCTGATATGAATTTGGGTTAATTTGGTTAAGTTTTGCTAATCACATCATTAGTTTCACCTAAACATGCTTAAGGGGAAATATGGGGTTATGGGTATGTTTGATCCATATTAACCTATCATTTTGATGTTTTGATGTTTGTGGTTGATTCTCTATGTTTCTATGACTGTATGGTATGCTTTGTGATTGATTAGAAGTGTTAGATTGGTCGAAAACGCCGTCGAGAGGCGAAAATAGCTTGTTGAAATGGTGCAGGTTTGGGGTCGAGATAACCGACCAGGGGGGTTTTGACCGACCCGAGTTCCTGGACCGACCGACCCTGACATCGAACGACCGACCAGAAATGGTGAAGGAGGACCGACCGACCCTGACATCGAACGACCGACCAGAAATGGTGAAGGAGGACCGACCGACCCTGACATCGGACGACCGACCAGAAATGGTGAAGGAGGACCGACCGACCCTGACATCGAACGACTGACCAGAAATAGTGGAGGAGGACCGACCGACCCTGGAAACGACCGACCAGGATTGTTAAAGTGTTTGACCGACCAGGGGGGGCAATACCGACCGACCAGGGATGATGAAAACCGACCAGGGACGATGAAAACCGACCAGGGATGATGAAAACCGACCAGGATGAAAGGTGCTTGACCGACCGACCCGAACAGGAGAAAAGACCAATAACCCGAGATGCAAAGGTAGTCCAAGTTGGAAGTTATGACTCAGGATCCAGATGGGGACCAATGAGTTGACTTCATGAGTTGGACTTTGCTGCGAGACGTGTGCTAAGGAGTTGTCGACGTTCATAACTTCGATTCACCACTGAAAATGGATGATGAGCTACTTATCAGTGCAGTAGAGTCACTATGACTCAAGGGGCAAAGTGATGGTAGCAAGACTACGTTATCAGTGCAATAGAATCATTATGACTTGAGGGGCAAGGTGATGCGTAGTAAGACTATGAGCCAGTGCAGTGAGGTCATTGTGACTCCATGGGGCAGAGTGGACATAGTAAGTATTAGTAAGGCTATGAGCCAGTGCAGTGGGGTCCTTGTGACTCCATGGGGCAAAGTGGACATAGCGAAGGATTTGTGGCTACGTTATCAGTGCAATGAAGCCATTTATGACTTCATGGGGCAAAGTGATCGTAGCAAGGTACGTTGGGTGATCGAAGTGGTGAATATCGTATGCTTTACGCACTGAGTGAGAGATGTGAGGATGGATGCTATTTTTGATTGTTTGCCATCACTATGACATGTACACCCCCACCTCCGTATCTTTACACCGTTTGAAATGGCACCTTAGAGTGTTGTACAGTATGTAGTGCTAACTCTTTGGTTGCAGGTCCAGGTTCAGGTATGTTTTAGTCTACCTGTTATTGTTCTGTTTAGATGCTTATCGCTCATACCAGGCTTTATGTCTGACCTAGAGTTTTATGTCTCCTCTTATTACTCTGGGTGCTCACACGAGAAGACTAGAGACAGGTTAGCTGGTGATGCGCGAGTAGCTGATTCGGAGGAGGGCAGGAGGCTTCCATGTATGATATATAGATATTCTCCCTGTGTCGTTGGTGGTCGCTACTTGGGCATTAGTAGTGTACCTTTTTTATCTTGCTTTTGCTTTGAGATAGTTTGAAAAGTTGTAATAATGTTTAACTTTGGATCATAAGCTGTACTTACATTTTTCCGCTGCTATGTTAGTTGTTTCAGCTTATGCACTGTCTCACCTATTTTATGTCAAGTATGTTATTATTATATTTTATCCTATGTGCTGTGAGACATTTTACAGGTTCCTTGTTAGTTTATTTCCTTCTTCCCTTTCCTGCTGACGACTTGTTCCGTGCTAACTGGACATGTGTATAGCGCACCTTTGGAGTAAATGTCGGTTGGTGCGGGGCGGGCCATCACAGATCTCCACCGTCCATCTTGGTGTTCGTGAAGAGCTCTATCGATTTGCAGTTGTGAATTTCCTCTAAAGTTGTTTGGATGTCTAGATTTGGGGGGATAAAATTTTAAACGATAATAATCGTTCGTTCTTTGATTCGGCGACTCCAGAATATTTAGGGTTTGGGAAAACCCTAAGGCCCCTTTATATCTTTATTTTTTTAATATTTAATTTCTATTTTTCTCTTTATTGAAGTTTACCCGTTCGAACTCCAATTAAAACCCAACGACTGTCGCCCCTAGCTAAATAACCCCATTCCAGACATAATGGGATATGTTCCGTAAGCCAATTTGACCTTTTTAATTACTTTCTCAATAAATTAAAATATAAATCAATATATTGAATTTTAAACGTACATTTTAATTTACTGGGGCCACATACTGACTCCAAAAATTACAGAAAAATAAATCTCGCTATGTTTTGACGATATGGTCCTAACAAAACTAATTTCGTCGAATTTGGAGACCGTTTGAAAAATGACCTTTTTCCAATTGATTAAATTTACAATTAAAATTACCAAACACATTTTAATTCACTACGCTCACATATTAAATCCAAAAATTATGAATCTTGAAATCTGATAATAATTTGACATCCCGGATCCAACAAATGTGGTTTCGACGAAAACGGAGATCGTTTGCAAAATGACTAATTTTAAGGGCTATATATTTTTAAAAAAATATATAATTTCGATAGCGACTATTCTAAATTTTAAACTGGACATAACTTTCAATTTATATTATGAAATATGAGTTTTTCACATTCGTTAGAGTGGTATAATTAAACAGATTCAAATGTTTATGGTTTTACTGAAATCTGATTTATTTTGAATCATATACATTCATTTGAAATTGGAAATCGAATTTTCAAACTACCACGCCATTTCAGGCTCTATATATAATTAAAATAAATTTATGCATTCTAACTTCGATTTAAATAAAATGTAAATCGTTATTATTTAAAATAAATCATTTTATATATTTAAAATCCATTAAAATAGCTAAAATAAAAAAAAAATTGGTTCAAAATTTCCGGGTTGTTACAAGAGAGGTTTGAGCTATACACGGATCAAAAGTCGCTCAAATATTTGTTCTCGTAGAAGGATCTCAATTTAAGGCAGCAACGATGGATGGAGTTCCTTGCATCCTGCGATTTTGAGATAGCTTATACCCAAGAAAGGGTAATGTGGTTGCGGGATAACCTTTAGTTCTATGTTCTAAAGAGGTAAAGCTTGGAGTTTATCTTGACCTTTGATTTTTGGCCATCTAAGGATCTTACGCCTAGTTAGTTGGCATCATTGGAGGTTCAACCTACTCTTATGGAGCGCATTGGATCCACTTTGCGAGAGCACCAACAATTAGTAGACATGTTGGATAGATTTAGCGGAGGAGAGAGCTCTAGTCATGTAACAACCTGGAAAATCAGAACCAATTATTTTTTTTTTTGGCAATTTTAACGAATTTTAAATATTTAAAATGATTTATTTTAAATAATAATGACTAGAAATTTATTTAAATTAGAATTAGAACGAATAAAATTATTTAAATCAAAGTTAGAATATAAATATTTATTTTAATTATAAAAGGAATTGGAAATGGCGCGGTAGTTTTAAAATTCGATTTCAAATTTCAATTGAATGTACAAGATTCAAAATAAACCAGATTTTAGTGAAACCAGAAATATTTGAATCTGTTTGAAAATATCTTTCCAACGAATCTGAAAAATCCATATTTCATAGCGGGAATAAAAAGTTATGCCCAGTTGAAAATTCAAAATAGTCGCTATGGAAATATAGCCCGTAAAAATAGCGATTTTGCAAACGACCTCCAATTTCGACGAGACCATTTTTCTGGATCCGGAATGTCGAATTATTTCTAAATTCCAATTTTCATAATTTTTGGAATCAATATGTGAGTTTGGTAAATATAAACGTGTTTGGTCAATTCAGTTTGAATTTAATCGACTGGAAAATGACCGTTTTTCAAACGGTCTCCAAATTCAACGAAATTAGTTTTGTTAGGACCGTATCGTCAAAACATAACTAGATTTATTTTTCTGAAATTTTTAGAGTTAGTATGTGGCCCCGGTAAATTAAAATGTACGTTTGAATTAAAAATATATAGATTTATATTTTAATTTAAATGAAAACTGATCGAAACAACAGAATTGGCTTGCGGGACATATCCCATTGTATCCAGAATGTGGTATTACGCTAGGGACGATAGTCGTTGGGCTTGATTTAGATTTAGGAACATTAAACTGTGAGATTTTGAAATAAATAAATAAATAAAAGGGGGTATATAACTCGGGTCAAACCCTATTCTCCTACACACTGCGGTCAAATTAAATGGAGCCGCCTCCATTTCGATTTTCAATAGAAATATTAAAAAAAAGAAAAAAAAGAAAGAAGCCCCAAATCGATCGAACGATCGAATCGCCCCGTCCCTTCGTCGCTTTCGCTTCGCCATCGCTCGCCCTCCATTGACCTCCGCACCTCCGTGTGTCCTGTCACCTCCCCCATGGTTCACAGCAGCAGCGTCGTTCGATGCCTAATCATGAAGCGCCTCCAGGCGCGGTAGGCCACCAAAGGCGGCGTTGGGGCGGGCGCAGGGAGGTGATGAAGGAAACGCTCCGGGGGAACACTTCTGGGCGACGATGCAAGGTGCTGATGGCACGGATTTTGATGCCCTAGCTTTGAGCGAATGCACCGTTTAACATATGAACAAAGGTGATTTTTATATTTATATAAAGCATTGTTTAAATCATATTTTTATAATTATATATAGCATTGTTTAAATCAGATTTTTATTTTTATATAAAGCATTGTTTAAATCAGTTTTTTTTTAATTTATATAAAGCATTGTTAAATAAGTTTTTAAAAATATATATACCATTAGATATAAATGTGATTTTTATATATTATGACATTAGATAAAGATGTGATTTTTATATATTATAACGTTAGATAAAAATATGATCTTGATAATGTAAAGATCAATATAAAAATATGATTTTTATTTAAATAACTTCGAATTAAAAATATGATTTGTATATAAGTAAAGCGTTATAAAAATATGGTTTTTATCATATGAATAACAGTATAAAAATGCGATTTTTATATATGTTGTAGCGAATTAAAAATTCGATTTTTATATATGAAATGGAGTTTATAATGTAGATTTGAAATAAAAAATATGATTATTATTATATCTATAGCGAAATAAAAATATAATTTTTAATATATAAACAACATATTAAAAATATGACTTTTATTACGAACAATGTGGGTGGGATTGCGTTGACATTACGGGAAAATCAAAATTGTTAAGAAATTCAAAAATGAAACTGGAGGAGTGGATTCCAAAGGTGAGAACTTCTCACTCGAATTTATTTACTAGTTAAATATATACTAGGTTGCAGACGGGGCTTAGTAGCTCCTAACACCATCGTCCACAGACCATGGACGACTTGTTTGATTGTGTTATGTAGTGGAAATTGATTGTGATTGTATTGTGAAATGAAAATATTCATGTAATGAATAGAATATTGGAATAATAAAAATATGGTTTTTTTATTGTATAAATGAACTGTATAAAATATTCATATGTTGAAATAAATATTTTATCATTAAAAATATAATTTTTAACGAGTATATGAATGAAAATAAATATTCATTTACAAATCGGACGATTTGTTTATGTACACACATTTGACTGATATTGATTTGGACGATATATTTTATACGTCGCCCAACTACACAAATAAAATCTGTGGGTATTGATTGAAACCCCACACAGGTATTGGGATGGTATTTGACAAACACAAATTCCAATTGTTTAATTGTATGTCAATCGATTGGTTAACAGGCTGTTGTAAGCGTTAATTATTTATATTTAACACTTATACAGTTGTGTAATGCACTCTGGATGATGGTTGAGTGTGTTTGATTATTGTTGTGTACATGTGTGTATGAAATCCATATAAATAAAATTATATGGTAATTGACTATGTCTGATTCTAGTTCAGAATTAACGAATATTTTAAAATAATATTCAGTGAATATTGAAATGTGAAGCCGTGTTAAGTAGTTAAACGCCATTTTAACACGAACGGGAATTTTGTCGATTTTATTCATTTTCTAATGAATATCGAAAAGTGATTTCAAAATTTGATATTTTGAAAATACTATCATTTAATATTAAAATGATATGGAATATTTAAATTTGATTTGAAAATTGAAATGAGATTGAAATCGTTTTAAAAATGAATTTAAGAATTTATTAAGGAATATTCAAATTTGATTTGAAATTTGAAATGAAGTTGAAATCGTTTTGAAAAGGAATTTAAAACAATTTATAAAATACATTTAAATGGAAATCCATGATACATATATAATATATATATTATATATATTTAATGGCCTGAATAGAACGCGCCGCGCCGCGGCAGTTTGCGAATTTCGACCATTGACTTCGAATGGACATTACGGGAGATCCGACCGTCGGATTCTCCTAACACAGGAACCATTGGGTTCGTATCGAAAATAGCTTTCTAACGAATAATAGATTTGAAATCTAATGGTTGGACTTGGAATTATGTTCAAATCAAATTTGGAAAAGGTCGATGTAAGTGCAGTTCGATGACCGTTTATGGAAATCGACTGTACGTGCCTTGAAAAAATTATTAAAAATATCAATAATTTGTGTAAAATCATAATAAATGATTGGAAAGAATTGGGATGAAAAATTCCATATCTGAAAAGATAAAAATATATTTTTATCAAAATGAACTAGTTATTAACTAGATTTGAAATCCAATAATTTTTAAATAAAATAAATTGGATTGGTGAATGGTTTTAAAATAATCAGAAATTTCCAATGAACAAATTGGATGGATTTGAATCGAAATTGGCTTCGGAATATTTCGATGTTGGATTTCGTGATTATACAGATATTGTTATGGAAATTTGAAAGATATATTTATATCGTTATTTCCAATACGATATTTGTTGGTTGTAGAATTTGTTATTGAATATAAGCCGATATATTTTCTATTCAAAGCCTTGTATTTAATATCAAATGGGATTTTGGGTTTTCGTGAACGGTGTCTTAAATAACACCGTTCTTAAACCCAGTTGAGGAAAGAATAAATCTTTTTATTATGATTTAGTGAAATTTTCCAATTAATTAATATTTAATTGGAATTGAATAAAAGAAATGGCTTTTGGGTATGTCATGAACGGTGTCTTCAGTAACACTGTTCTTAAACCCCGTTTGAAAGGAATAAATCTTTTAATTAAGATTATTAGAGTTTCCAGTTATATTTAGTAATTGGAATAAAATGGAATGTGAATCGGGTTTATCGTGAGCTGTATTTTTAATGACATTCGTTCTTTACCTGATTTACAGTGAGATGCGATGTGGAATTTATGAATCTTTTAATTAAGATTTAAGGGAAATTTTCCAAAGTGAAGTTTTCCAATTTAATAAAATAAATTGGAATGGAATTCGATTTATTAATAATTGAAGTGAACGTCTATGGAGGAAGACTGTTAATATATATGGGATTTAAAAGTCTTTGCCGTTATTCCATTTGTATTATTGGTTGGATACGGAAGTGCATATTGATTATATATATTGATCTATTTTCCATGAAGATTCCATAATTAATGGAATGGGATTTTGTGTTTACCGTTAACTGTGTTTTGAATGACTTTAGTTCTTTAACCCAGTTAAAGATAAGATTAATTTCTTAACTTTGAATAATCATTAAGTAATGATTTTTGGAGATTAAAACTGAATTGGAGTTTTAATGAATCTTTAAATAGATTGAAAGGTGAATTTGATAATTAAAATTATCAAATTTAAGAAATGATCGAGAATGGAGTATCACCGGTTTTGCTCTAGGCGATAGTTAAATCTATAATTAGATTTGAACGTGAAATGGTAATTAATTTTACTGATAACACCGTGGTGTTAGATATGGAGTATTACCAGTTTTGCTCCATGGGATGAATAGGTTGGGATTAGGAAATTAAACAAATAATTACTTCGGTAAGGTTCGCTAATCCCGACTAGCTTGGATAAACCTTAATTTGGTTTGAATTGATATCCAATGGAAAATTAAAGAATAAATTTAAAGAATTTATCTTTGATAAAATTAATGGGAACCTTTCCCACAGGATATGAATATTTAAATTAAAGAATATTCAGAACTGGAATGAGGCATATGTTGTGTTTTTGTAGCACTTGTTTATTATATACGCGAGTTATTCAGAAAGACCGGGTTTATCCCATTCTGAATAAATGAATCGGCGATGAGTCGATGATGAAGATGGTGGTTGAAGACCGGAGGTCTTCACATTGTTTGGATGATTACTGATGTCTTGATTGGGTTGTACACCCAAGACGAGGTAATAAGTGGTGATCGTCCAGATGTACTTGGAGATCAACTGGATATGCGAGGACCTCTCTCCTGTATTGGGCATATGGGACGAGGAGTAAGGTGCCTCCGGTTTCGTTCAGACCCGGAATGAACTTGTAAACGGATGCGTGTCTAACATCGGATTTCATTCTCTGTGATTTATAGACATCGGTTGCGTGGCGTGAATTGCTTGTGTTGCATCCTGAGATGTAAATGATCAAGGCTTCTGTTGAAAAGCAGAGTCTTGTAGTTGATGATCATAGCACGGCTTTAATATAGCATAGCTTTGTGTATAACATTAATTCGCAAGCCTCAGACCACGGTGTGAACCAGTAACGGGAGAGGACCTCAGGGAGGACATGTGTTCCCTTCTAGCTAGGAGTGGTGTCTGGGTTTTGCAAGCCCAGACGTTTAACTTATGTGGATGATGGATAGCGAGGCGCCTCGGTTATATCGGTCACTGTGGTGCCGATGGATGGTTTGGTCGATATATGGCCAGTTTACGCCCCATAGGGCGGGGAAACGTATTGTTCAGGCATTTTAATCCACTCCGTGTGGACCGGCCCTGATGATCCAAGGGCCCACCTGAGTCTAGGTCCTGAGACACGGGCTAGAGCGTCTCGAAGCGGTAAGGACGATCCCTTGCCTTGGTTCACAGATGGAAATCCAACTTCCATTACGTGACTTTGCGGTTTTGATTGTAGAGCCTAGTATTGGCGACATGATATATGGTACCCATGTCATCTATGATTGATACATTTATATTTGAAGTCATTTTATACATTATGCACTTATAATAGTATCAAATGATTTGTTTTAAACGTACCAAGCATGTTTGGCTATTATAAGGGAAAACCCTATCCTCCGGATTGCGTTGCATTATGTGATGGGACCTGGGTCTTATAATTGCTTCATTTTTTCAAAAAGCATTGCGCTGTTTATTCTATGCACTGGTATTCTTGGGAGGAAGCCCGTTCTGTGTTATACGGCATGGTCCCTTGATTTACTCTCTTTTAAAATAAAGTTTTAAATAACTATTTTAGTTCTCACACCAGTCACATGACTGACCTGGAGTTTATTGTTTTAACCTAAACTCTGGGTGCCCCTATTTTCCACACGGGCAGCTAGTAGTTTTGGTTCTGCAGATTTATATTCATAGGATCCTGATTTACAGTTGGAATGATATTCGAAAAGCTCTGTATCCGTGTATCTTCTTCAGTTGCATTTTGTATTATTTTTCGCTGCATTGTAAATTTGTAAATCTATGATATTTATCAAATGTATTTTATTTGTTCGTACTCTATATATTCTTGTACTCTGATGTAAATTGTTGTAATAAGCAATGAAATGTTCTTCTGTTTGCATTCTGATTCGTCTTGTCCTCAAAGCAATCCGTTCTTTCTCTTCTCTTCGGGGAATAGGGAAGTTCGGGTCATTACAAGTCATCTAACTTCATATTCTATGGATGGGAGAGGGTGGCTAAGACAAGATCGGAGATTTTGTGTTCCTAGAGTTGGAGATTTGTTGAGATCAGTTCTTAAGGATTTACTGAGACTGTGTATCCTAGACTTTGGAGGGACTTGGGAGGAGCATCTCCCGCTGATTGAGTTTTCCTACAGTAATAGTTATCAATCAGGCATAGGGATGGCACCCTCCGAGGCACTTTATGGACGACCTTGCATATCACCGACTTATTGGTAGGAGTCTACGGACAGACTTCTATGAGTCTGAGATGATTAGAGAGACTTATAAAAAGATATACCTTATTTGCAGACGGATGATAGTTTCTCAAGATAGGCATAAGTAATATGCCGATAGGAGGAGGACTGACTTGGAATTTAAGGTAGGAGATGTGGCCTTTATCAAAATATCACTTCTAAGAAACATTGTTCGCTTTGGCTCATTAGGGAAGTTGGCACCAAGGTTTGTAGGGCCATTCCCTATAGTTGTGAGGATAGGCCGGATGGCCTATAGAGTTAGGCTACCAAAAAGGCTGGCGGGAGTTCACGACGTGTTCCATGTTTTCCATTGGAGGAAATGTCAACATGATTCAGTAGATATAGTTGAGCCAAGTAAGCTTGAGAATGTTAAAGTTGAGAAGGAGGCATCAGTTAGGAAAGTTCTACCCATATTCTTGGATTGGATGTTAAGAGACTAATCAATAAAGAGATCAAGTTAGTGAAGGTGCAATGGGGAGAAGATCGAGACGATACAATATTGGAACCCGAAGACAAGATTCACGCTTCTTACCCTTTTCTCTTTGAGAGTGTATTCTTAACTTCCTTTTTCTAAGCTTTTGAATCTGAATTGTTTATCCCTATCGCTTGAATCTCGATCCTTAGGTAGAAACCTGTGTTTGGAAATGTATGTTTGAGACATGTTATGTTTGTTAGTTGCAAGTGGATGCAAATGTTTGCTAGTGGATGCATATACACACAAATTAGGCACTAGATCAGCTTAAGCACTTACATACTGCATATGGATGTGTGTGCATTTTTAATTTTCAATGGACGAAAATGGTTGAATCATCACATGGATGTTGCATTTTATTGAATCATTTTGCACACATATAGAACTTATATGTACTATTAGGATTCTTTTGCAATATATTGGATACATGGCATATATTATTGCATTAAGGAGGTCAACTGAATTAGCCGACCACCTGATATTTGCATTAGTGTAGGGGCATATACACAAAATACCTTTGCATATGTTCATACAAAGCATTAAATTTTTTAAGGACAATGGATTCCAGTAGTTGATGGGTGAGTAGATGGGTGTAGGTAGTTGTTAAATGATAACATTCTTCTTAACTTGAAGATTACAAGGACGAAATCCTTTAAGGAAGGGAGAATATAACACCACATAATTTAATACATCATAATTATATAATAAAGATAATAAAATGAGTATTAGTTAATAAAATATTTAGAAATGAGTAAAACAGACTTTACAGTTACATTCAATACGAAATTTTGGTCCGGATATACTCTTGGTTTTCGAAAATCGAATTAAGTATGAAGAAGTTATGAACTAAAGAAGACTGAGTTAATATATAATATATATATAATACAATGTAATATAATATAAAAACTGAATGCAAAAGACAACAGTAAGTGGACGACCCATCGTCTTATCTAGGTCGGCACAGGGGCCGACCCACGTCTAAGGCGGGTCGACCCATGTGTGGACCTAGGTGGTAGGTAGGTCGACCCACCTGCATGTAGGACATACTCCTACAGCTGAATCTGGACAGTTTTGTTTGCTACATTCACACGCTAACTTAGTTTGAGGTGTACGATCTGATTTATAAACCTAATATCTAATGGTTTAGAATTATCCTAGCTAATCTATAAATAGGCTAGCACACCCTCACCATTTTCTTACACACAAACATTCTTCATTCTTCTTCCTCCAAGATATTCTAAATAAAAATAAGAAGATGTCGAGGTACTGCCAAAACGTAGATTAAAGGGGATAATTCTAGTTTATCAACAACAACAATTTTAAAGGGGCATTTTCTAGATCTTAATCAAATCACTTTAAGTTCTAGTTATTTTTAGATCTGCTATTTAAACAGTATTTTGACAGTAAATGATGTGGATCTAAAAAGTAACAATGTTTACATGTGTATGTGTTATTATTTTACGGTCAAGTATATATTCAGTTTACGGCTATTATATGTTCATATATGCATCTTTCTTCTTTATCCCCCTTTTGTCTTTTATTTATTTATTGTATTTTCTATGTCTATTTATCCAGTTTGAGTTTGGATCTATGTAACAGCCCGCATTTTACGTATCGGAAGATCGTAAGATATTTTTATTTTATTCCCTGAGGGTTGGATCATTCTCATCTTTTAATATGTTGCTTTTGGGGATGTGAGACATATCTATAATTTTTATCAATTTTATTTGTGACCATTTCCCCCTGTTAGTCTTGTACAAGGGATAACTTTTGACTCAGGTCGAATCAGAGGGTGAGACCTGTGCCCTTGGAAAGGAATTGATGATTGCCTTTCCGTAAAGTGGTTACATTAAAGATTTGGCACAACAGTTTGGGAGAAATCGCTATTTTAAGGTTTTTCAGTTGGTAGTCCAGGTTTGGTAAGCCAAAATGGGCTGAATTGGGAAGGCCCATTAGGGGATTGGTGGAAACTATAAATATGGGGTAAGGGATATGAGAAAGGGTTTGAATTTTCCATTCTCTCATTGAGAGGTCTTGTGCTCCTCCTTCCTCTAACATCTTTCCACCATTAAAAATCAAAATCCAAGGAGGGAAATCATAGATCTACACCATTGGAGTCTAGATCTTCATCAATAGAGGCAAGAGTTCATCGGATCAAGAGGTTTGGTGCGAGGTGCTTGCTGTCCAGATCCAAATTTCTATCATTTTAGCTTATTTTGGAGAATCGGTGAGTGATAGGCATCTCTCACATGGATTCAATGAAGTGTATGAGTGTTTGTTCATGTTTTACATCGAATTCAAATGTTTTCTCATAGATGGCACAATTATATATCCATTTTCATATGAATCACCCTATGATCTAATTTAGCAAATTTAAACCATTAATTCCATGCTATTTCATACATTATGTAAGTTAGATCTCTCATTTTGATCATATGTTCATCTTAATGGTTTTGGTGAAATTTACACCGTTTTAGTGATAATCGTCATATTCATGTTGTTAGCGATGTTATGACATGTTTATGGTTGTATTTGGTGAGTTGGATGAGTTGGTTTCGTCGAGTGTATCGTTTGACGAAATTTTGGTCGAAATCAGAGTCGAAAGGGAGGTGTGCAGGTTTCTGGTCGGCCTCAAGATTGGTCGAGCTAGTCACCAGTTGGGTCGGCCTAGTCACCAGTTGGTCGGCCTAGTCACCAGTAGGTCGACCTAGTCACCAGTTGGGCCGGCCTAGTCACCAATTGGGTCATCCTAGTCACCAGGTGGGTCAGGTAAGTCACCAGATGAGTCTTACAGGTTACCAGATGGGTCTTGCAAGTCACCAGATGGGTCGGGTAAGTCAGCAGATGGGTCGGGTAGGTCACCAAATGGGTCGAATACCAAATGGGTCGGGTAAGTCACCAAATGGGTCTTGCAAGTCACCGGATGGGTCGGGCAAGTCACTAGATTGGTCGGGAAAGTAACCAATTGGGTCGGCCTAGTCACCAATTGGGTCGGGCAAGTCACTAGTTGGGTCGGGCAAGTCACAAGTTGGGTTGGGCAAGTCACTAGTGGGTCGTGCAGTTCTGGTCAGACGTTTCTGGTGATGATGTGACTTCAGAGTGAATACAATTTGGAAGGTTCGAAGTGTTGAAAAGTGTTCGTTGGTCGGTGTAGAACAACGAATGAGGTGACAACTCAATGGTTGTGAGTCGGTGGATAATGGATTGCTCGGATAACGGATTGCTCGAGAAGGTTGCTTGAGCTATGAAAAGTCATCGGGTTGGATGACTAGAGATGCGAAGGCCGAGAGATTATTGTTGTTGCAAGTTCTAGCAGGCTCGAAGCAGGGGTACATTAGAGACGTTTAAATGACCAGTTTTAGGTCGAGTACCCTGGGTCTTGTAGAAAGGCCTGGTTGTCTAAGTTAGACATTTTCAAGGTTGGACATATGGAGTTTATGCTAGAATTGGGGTTACCATTAGCCCTTGACATATAGCAAGGTTGGTCGTCATACGATTAACGATGGTTTCTAAGCAGGATTAGCGGTGATAGCTATAGTCTGTCATGATTGATTAGTTGCTTTTTTTGAACCGTCTCATGTAGATTGTCAAACATCGAAGGAAATGTTCCTTAGGTGCTCGTATAATAATGGTTTAGGCCTGTGGGGCTTGTGCTTGAGGGGTGTTGAGTTCGATTAGGGTGGTTCACATTAGATCTATAATTTGGATGTCATGAGTGCTTTGCCATGATTGAATGAGTGTTCTAGTTTTCATGGATGTATAGTTGAACTGTTTAAAGTAAAGGCTATCACTATCCGATGTAGGGAAGATAAGGTTGAGTTCTTCTCTGGTGTTGTAGGTAGATTAGTATGTTTATCTATCCCTTCTCATATACTTTATTGTTGAAGTTTGTTAGCTGTTTTATCGCTCACTAAGACTGTTATCTGACTCAAGGTTTTATGTCTCCTCTTATTACCTTAGGTTGTTCATCTGGTTGTGGATGGGTAGACTAAGTAGCAGGTTACAGTTGATTAGTGAGGATGATACTGCTGTGCGAAGGCGAGCAGGAGGATGACGTACCAGTTTTATTACTATCTAGTATTTCTATTTCAGCTGTTGAGTGCTCTATGAGTGTTGTAGTGAGGACTTATGTACAAACTTTGGTATCAGGTGGATAATCTTTCAAGATGTTGAGAAAGTTTTCAAAAGTTTGCTATATGATGCCTCATTACTATTACCTATTGTACATGTTCTATTATATTTTATCCTTGCGCTGTGAGTTCTACGACATGTTTCGATGTTGTTTACCTACTCTAATGATCGTCCATAGCTGCCTGGCAGACCCTTCAGCGCATTATTCCTCTTGTTTAGTGGCGGGGTTATGGGCGGTCGTCACATTTGGTATCAGAGCTCTAGTTAACGATTTTAGCCAAAGTTCAAGGACGTAATCATGTATGAGGGACGTACTTGTAGATATCGGTTGGATGCTTACTATATATATTACCATATATAGTAGTAACTATTGCTTTCCTTTAGCAGTTTTTCTTGGAAGTGGCTAATTATTCTAAATTGCAGATTTAGAATGAATAGACGAGAAATAAGACACGCTGCTAGGGGAGCTAATGCTGGAGGGGGAAATAGAGGTGAACCAAATTACCTAGCCATGATTGAAGCCATGATGGAGGCATTCATGCGAAGGGTCCTCGCTCTAGTGGCAGCTACAGTAGACGTAGGAGTTCAGTTGCCTAGAGTTGTGGACTTTGCAAAGCTATGCACATCTTATACATCTCTAGGAGGAAAACCATTCAAAGGGTCTAAGCCAGCTGAAGAGGTTCGGAGGTGGATGGATTCTTGTGTTCGTATCTTTGGAGACTTAAGTTTGGATAGTGCAACAAACAGAAAGCTTGCATCAAGGCAACTGCAAGGAAGAGCCATGGAATAGCGGAGTTCAATCACGCTTGTGACTCCAAAGGAAGAAATTTTATGGGAGTAATTCCAAGCTAAGTTCAAAGCAAAGTTTTTCTCCACTGCTCAGAAGTCAGCTTTGTTCAAGAAGTTCGTAGAGCTAAAACAGAATGGACGTTCTGTGCTTGACTACGTTTCTGATTTCGAGGCCTTGTCCGGATATGCTCGTTCCTACATTGATACACCCTATCAGAAGAACAAGAAGTTTGTTATGGGTCTAGATGCCTATATTGGAAGGCCATTGGTGGATCATCTTGACGATTCATTCGATAAGATCATGGAAAAAGTTGTTCGCTATGAGAGCTTGTTTCCTAAGGAAGCTAATGTTGTCGCTGCAACCGAAGAAGTTCAGAAACCACAGCAAGGTGGTAATAATAAGAGAAGGAAGCAGCAATAGCAGAAGGGAAAGGATGGCCAGAAGAAGCCTAAGAGTGAGGTGGTTTGCTTTAACTGCCAACAAAAGGGTCATTACTCAAATGAGTGCAAGACTCCCAAAGCTGAGAAGAAGTGCTTCAAGTGTGGGAAGCCCGGGAAGGAGAAGAAAGACTATCTAGAATCAGCTAAGGGCAAGCAGGATGTGAAGGCATATGCTTTGGAAGCAGTACCATCTTCTTCAAGAGCTCCTGCTATAGAAGAGAAGGGAAAGATTGTCGTAGTGTAAGGTACTCTTTCTGTTAATAGTGTTTCAGTTCGAGTTTTGTTTGATACTGGAGCATCACATTCATTCATTTGCAATGAGCTTGTTTGTTGCTTGGGTTTGGAACCCGAGAGTGATAAACCATTGATTATGACTAATCCAGTTGGGGGTTCGTCCAGTTTGTGTATGATATGTCGTGGTCTAGTGTTGTCAAGTAATGGTTGCTCTTTTGTGTGTGATTTCTTTGTTCTTAACTTCACTGGATTTGGGATCATCTTGGGCATGGATTGGCTCAAGAGGTATGCGGCAAGGGCGAATTGCGAGAAATTAGAGGTGAGGGTCGGGGATGTGGAAGGGAGAAAGGTGTTGATTAGATGTAAGCGCGAAGACAGGGTCTTCGTGAGTTATCTATATTCGCTTGGGATTCCACAAGAAGACCTTTCATTAGTGCTGATCGCTAATGAGTATGTAGATGTCTTTGACGAGGTCAAAGGGTTGCCTCCGCATCGTAAGATCGAGTTTAGGATCGATTTGGTCTAGGGTGCTAGACCAATAGTTATGCCTATTAGGCAGTTGGTGGCTAAGGAACAACGAGCGTTGGAGGTGCAAGTTAGAGGCCTTATTGGAAAAGGATTCATTTGGAGGAGTGTTTCCGAATGGGGTGCACCAGTGGTGTTTGCTACCAAGGCAGATGGCTCGTTAAGATTGTGTGTCGACTATCGTGAGCTGAAAAAGATGACTAAGTAGAACAAGTATGCGAAGCCAAAGTGTTTTCTTAGATGGATTTTGAAACAGGATTTCACCAGTTGAGGGTGGTTAAGGATAGTGTGCCAAAGATTGCTTTTAGGACACAATCTGGTTTCTTCGAGTGGTTGGTGATGTCATTCGGGTTGACTAACGCGCCACCGTATTTCATGGATCTTATGAATAGGGTATTCAAAGATCAACTGAATAAGTTCGTGCTTGTGTTTGTGGATGATATTGATTTATTGCCAGAATGAGGAAGAGCACAAGATGCACTCGAGAGTTGTGTTAGAAATCTTGCGAAAGCATCAGTTGAAAGCTAAGTTCTCAAAATGTCACTTCTGGAAGGATGAATTGAGATTCTTAGGCCATGTAGTTTCTGGAAATGGGATAGCGGTTGACCCCACTAAAATAGCAGCAATCCAGGATTGGGATATACTTAAGAGTGTGATAGATGTTCGAAGTTTCCTTCGGTTGGCCGGTTATTACCGACAGTTTATCAAGAATTTCTCCAAGGTAGCTTCACCGTTAACAAGAATGACGAAGGAGAACCATGTGTTCACATGGGATGCAAAGTGTGAGCAAGTGTTCGGGATCCTGAAAGAGAAATTGACGAGTGCACCTGTGTTGACCATCCCGAGTGGGAATGGAGAGATGGTGGTATACACCGATGCATGTGATATTGGGCTGGGAGCAGTGCTGGTGTAAAAGGATAAGGTTGTGGCCTACGCGAGTTGACAGCTGAAGCCACATGATAGGAATTACCCAACTCATGATTTGGAGTTAGCGGCGATTGTATTTTCTCTCAAGATGTGGAGACATTACCTATTTCGAGTTCGATTCGAGTTGTTCATGGATCATAAGTCGTTGAAGTATCTTTTCTCCTAAAAGGATTTGAATCTTCGACAGCAACGATGGTTGGAGTTTCTGGCATCGTATAATTTGGTATAGCCTATACTTCTGGCAAAGGCAACGCAGTTGCAGTTGCATTAAGTCAAAGACACGCGAGTTTGGGAGCGATGTATTCAGAATGGAAGAGCCTCGAATATTTGGCAAGGTTTGATTTCAGGCCAAGGTGTGAGTTGGAACTTGAAATGTTGGTAAGCTTATCGATAAGACCTACACTTATCGAAAGGGTTGGCAAGAGCCAAAAGCGAGACGTGAAGCTTGTCGAGTTTATCTAGAAGCTGGAACCAGAAGATAAAGAGTTTGAAGTCAACCAAGAAGGTTGGCTTCAAAATCAAGGGCAACTGGTTGTTCCTGACGTCGATGAATTGAGAGATGAGGTTCTAGGATAATGTCATCACTCAAAGTTGATGATTCATCCCGGTGGTAATAAGATGTATCAGGACATGAAGCGAGTTTACTACTGGGAGGGGATGAAACGAGACATTGGAAAGTTTATTTCCAAGTGTATGAACTGTCAGTTGGTAAAATCTGAACAAAAGAAGCCTAGTGGTTTGCTTCAACAATTAGAAGTTCCTATGTGGAAGTGAGAGCAGATATCGATGGATTTTATCAATGGACCACCTAGAACCAAGGGAGGATACAAAGGGATATGGGTTATCATGGATCGCCAGACCAAAAGTGCCAAATTCATTCCTGTTAAGTCAAATAGAACGTCATCAAAATTGGCTGAAGTTTATGTGAAATGGATAGTTTGATTCCATGGTGTCCCAAAGAGTATAGTGAGTGACCGAGATCCATAATTTACGAGTGGATTTTGGAAGGGTTTGCAAGAAGCTTTGGGAACTGAGTTGTGTTTAAGTATGGCTTACCATCCCCAAACTGATGGTCAGACTAAGAGAGTCAACAGAGTTTTGGAAGATCTCCTATGGGCTCATGTGTTAGACTTCGAAGGATCATGGGAAGACCATCTACATCCAGTTGAGTTTGCATATAATAATAGCTACTAATCTAGCATTAGGATGGCACCATACGAGGCGTTGTATGGGAGGCCGTGCAATTCTTCAGCTTATTAGTTAGAAACATGAGATAAGTTGGTACTTGGGCCAGAGATGATTAGAGAGTCCTCAGATTGTATAGAGATTGTTCGGCGACAAATGAAAGCGGTCCAAGATCATTAGAAGAGTTATGCTGATGAGCGTCAAAAAGATTTGGAATTCGATGTAGGCGATATGGTTTTCGCAAAGATTTCTCCATTAAAGCATGTGGTTCGATTTGGAAATAAAGGAAAATTAGCTCGTAGGTTCGTTGGACCGTTTCCAATAGTCGAGCGAATTGGAAAGCTCGCATATAGATTGGAGTTACCCGAGAAGATGTCGAATGTGCATAATGTGTTCCATGTGTCGTTTCTATGGAAGTTTGTGCATAATTCGAATGTGATGGTACCTCCAGAGCAGTATGATGACCTAGAAGTAGAGACCGCAGTTGCAAAACCTCGTAAGCTACTTCATGTTGTGGGGAATGACATGAAACAACTTAGGAGGAAGACAGTTAAGCTAGTCAATGTACAATGGAGTGAAGATGGTGACGATTGTACGTGGGAGACAGAAGAGAGTATGAAGGCGACTCATCCAAACTCTTCGTTGGTAGGACCCATTGATCGTATCATCGTAATATCGTTGTATTTTGTTGTTCTTTGATAGAATTCTGCGTGCTAGGATAAGGCTATGGATGCATGGCTTGATGGTTGCTAGTTTGGGTTATAGAATTGGCTTCTCATGGATGAAAGGCATGCAGAATTGTTGTGGTTGCTTATGTTTACTGGGAATTTCAGGGGCGAAATTCTTAAGGCGGGAGAATGTAACAACCCGCATTTTACATATCGAAAGATCATAAAATATTTTTAGTTTATTCCCTGAGGGTTGGATCATTCTCATCTTTTGATATGTTGCTTATGGGGATGTGAGACATGGCCATAATTTTTATTAATTTTGTTTGTGACCATTTTTCCCCTGTCATTCTTGTACAGGGAATAACTTTTGACACAGGTCGAATAAGAGGGTGAGACCTGTGCCATTGGAAAGGAATTGATGATTACCTTTTCGTAGAGTGGTTACGTTAAAGATTTGGCTCAGAGGTATGGGAGAAATAACTGTTTTAAGGTTTTTTTAGTTGGTTGTCCAGGTTCGGTAAGCCAAAGTGGGCTGAATTGGGAAGGCCCATTAGGGGATTGGTGGAAACTATAAATAGGGGTAAGGGATATGAGAAAGGGTTTGAATTTTCCATTCTCTCATTGGGAGGTCTTGTTCTCCTCCTTCCTCTAACGCCTTTTCACCATTAAAAATCAAAATCCAAGGACGGAAATCATAGATCTACACCATTGGAGGCTAGATCTTCATCAATTGAGGCAAGAGTTCATCGGATCAAGAGGTTTGGTGTGAGGTGCTTGCTGTCCGAATTCAAATTTCTATCATTTTAGCTTGTTTTGGAGAATCGGTGAGTGATATGCATCTCTCACATGGATTCAATGTAGCGTATGAGTGGTTGTTCATGTTTTTCATCGAATTAAAGTGTTTTCTCATAGAACTACACCATTATATGTCCATTTTGATATGAATCACCCTATGATCTAATTTAGCAATTTTAAACCATTAATTCCATGCTATTTCATACATTTATGTAAGTTAGATCTCTAATTTTGATAATATGTTCATCTTAATGGTTTTGATGAAATTTACATCATTTTAGTGAAAATCATCATATTCATGTTGTTAGCGATATTATGACATATTTATGGTTGTATTTGGTGAGTTAGTTTCGTCGAATGTATCGTTTGGCGAAGTTTTGGTCGAAATCGGAGTTGAAAGGGAGGTGTGCAGGGTTCTGGTTGGCCTCAAGACGGATCGGGCTAGTCACCAGTTGGTTCAGCCTAGTCACCAGTTAGGTCGGCCTAGTCAGCGGTAGGGTCAGCCTAGTCACCGGTTGGGTCGGCCTAATCACCAGGTGGGCTGGGTAAGTCACCAGGTGGGTCAGGTAAGTCCCCAGATGGGTTTTGCAAGTCACCAAATGGGTCAGGTAAGTCACCAAATGGGTCTTGCAAGTCACCAGATGGGTCGAGTAAGTCACCAGAAGGGTCGGGTAAGTCTCCAGATAGGTCTTGCAAGTCATCAGATAGGTCAGGTAAGTCACCAGGTGGGTCGGGTAAGTAACTACATGGGTCAGGCAAGTCACTAGTTTGGTCGGCCTAGTCACCAGTTGGGCCGGCAAGTCACCGGTTGGGTCGGGCAAGTCACCAATGGGTCGTACAGTTCTGGTCAGACATTTCTGGTGATGATGTGACTTCAAAGTGAATTTAATTGGGAAGGTTCGAAGTGTTGAAAAGTGTTCATTGGTCGGTGTAGAACAACGAATGAGGTGATAACTCAATGGTAGTGATTTGGTGGATAATGGATTGCTCGAGAAGGTTGCTTAAGCTATGAAAAGTCATCAGTTTGGATGACTAGAGATGCGAAGTCCGAGAGATTATCGTTGTTGTAAGTTCTAGCAGGCTCAAAGCAGGGGTACATTAGAGACGTCTAAATGACCGGTTGTAGGTCAAGTACCCTGGGTCTTGTAGAAAGGCCTAGTTGTCAAGGTTGGACATTGACAAGGTTGGAAATATGCAGTTTATTCTAGAACTGGGGTTACCATTAGCCCTCGACATATGGCAAAGTTGGCCTCATACGATTAACGATGGTTTCGAAGTAGGATTGGCGGTGATGCCCATAGTCTGTCATGATTGATTAGTTCTTTGTTTGAACCGTCTCATGTAGATTGTCCAACATCGAAGGAAATGTTCCTTGGGTGCTTGTCTGATAATGGTTTAGGCCTCTGGGGCTTGTGCTTGAGGGGCGTTGAGTTCGATTAGGATGGTTTGCATGAGATCTATAATTTGGATGTCAAGAGTGCTTTGCTATGATTGAATGAGTGTTCTAGTTTTCATGGATGTATATTTCAATTGTTTAAATTAAAGGCTGTCACTGTCTGATGTGGGCAAGATAAGATTGAGTTCTTCTCTGGTGTTATGGGTAGATTAGTATGTTTATCAATCCCTTCTCATATACTTCATTGTTGAAGTTTGTTAACTGTTTAATCGCTCACTAAGACTATTGTCTGACTCAAGGTTTTATGTCTCCTCTTATTACCTTGGGCAGTTCATCTGGTTGTGGATGGGCAGATTAAGTAGCAGGTTATAGGTGATTAGTGAGGACGATGCTGTTGTGCGGAGGCGAGCAGGAGGTTGACATACCAATTTTATTACTATCTAGTATTTCTATTTCCGTTGTTGAGTGCTCTTTGAGTGTTATAGTGAGGAATTATGTACTAACTTTTCGTTAACCTTTCAAGATGTTGAGAAAGTTTTCAAAATTTTGCTATATGATGCGCCATTACTATTACCTGTTGTATATGTTCTATTATATTTTATCCTTCCGCTGTGAGTTCTATGACATGTTTCGATGTTGTTTACATACTCTGATGATCGTCCATAGCTGGCTGGCACACCCTTCAGCGCATTATTCCTCTTGTTTAGTGCGGGGATTATGGGCGGTCTTCACAATCTATTTTCTCCTTCTCCTCTTTATTTTACGCTAAGCCTAGACCATTGAGAGCCTAGCAATTTCCGTTTGAATTGTGTATATTTGAGATAGATTGGAATAACTTGTAATGACATTAAAAGGAGAATTGGGCGTATTACAACTTGAGAACCTTTAACTGTAAATTTGGGGTAATTACAAAGGGAAGAATATGCACACATGTTAATTTGAATAGGTTGGACTTAATATAATATCAATTAGAACATGTTATGGTAAATATGAGGATCAGATGTAAATTTTGTAAAACTTGTAACTATAGATTTATATACATCCGAGCAGGTGCTTTTCAGTTTTGGGGGAGGGTTTGTACATAGAATAATATTTATAGGAAATGTCATTTACAATCATGTTTAGTAGTGAACTTATACCTGCTAAGTTAAACCTTTTAATTAATAAGCTAAGAGGTCCCACATCTTGTTGTTTATATCCAGTTTGGGGCTCTTAAAATTCTTGTTACATATGGGCACAAGCCTAGAGGGTGGTTTATGTGAATCTTGTTGTGTATAACCCATATCAGTCAGTAGTCTAGTTGGTATCATAGAGGGGCCTCGCACTAGGTAGGTGCCTGGGTACAATTTACTGGTCTGGATTGTAAGAGGTTCAAAGGTTGGAAGGTGGGTAAGGGCACATTCCAGCGAATTCATGAGCGTGCATGTGTATGATGGGGGAAACTAAGATGGAGTAACTCCAATGAATAGGGTTTCGCCTAATAAGTTGATGGGTCAGGGACTAATATCCCATACTACCATGGCTAACACGGGCTATTTGTGTTTGTAGGGATTCGATCGCATGTATAGTAATTAGGCTAAAACCTAATCCTATTATTCTAGTAGTTGGTGCAGTAACTTGTTCTTGTGATATGAATGAGAAGCTTACTTGATCTTTACCTTGCCTTTTATCTTGTTTACTTTGTACTTGTATATTTTACTATGTTTTCATATCAAATTCTATTTATTTGTCTTGATACTTCTTATCTTATGCTTATGCTTAAAATCACTGGAACTCGCCAAACTTTATGTCTGGCATATTTTTCTTTTCCTTCTCTCTCTTCCTTTCCCTCCTCAGGTTCTCGGAGTGGTGGTGGACAATAGAAGTGACTGTGATTCTATTCATATCGGACTTGGATTACTTCTCTTTCCACGAATTACTTCAGTTTCATTTATGTTTATTGTTTTGGCATGTGAGGGATATTATTTTATAGTTTTGTGCTCTGATGATTTATGAGACAGATGTTTATGATTGTATGACATTGATGGTTCATTTGAAAATGTAATGTTGGATTTGGTTTGAAATAAAAGTTTGAAGTTTTTAAGCTGCATTTTTATATTCTATCTTGTTAAAATTAGTCTTTGTATTATTATTGCGCTTCAAAAAACTTAATGCATTCTCATATGGGTCACATTAAGGGATGTGGGGGTGTCATAGTATACGAGAGGGCATTATTCCGTGTTGAGGCTTGATTCAACCGAGAAGTTCGGATAAAGTAATCCGTACGCTTGCATGACATAACAATGGTGGTTTTGTGCGGTAACGTGGCGTAGTAATATGAATTTACGTACGTTGTTCGACGTAGGATGAAAGTTGCATATGCTTTCATGGTGTGACGGTGGAGACTGTGTGAGGAGGGTACTATAGGGAGTACCTTGACATGTTGGGTAGTTACATATATACTTTATTTGGTTAATCTACTGGGGAGAAGAAGGGCACGATGTGAGTATAAAGCCCTGAGTGAGTATTAATTCAAGTAACCTAATAAATAAGAAAACATACTTGTACGGTATATGTAGGGTTACTTCAGAATGTATAATTTGTCCAATCATCAGATATTTGTGTTCTGACCTCTCCTCATAACACACTCGCAAGTTAGATTTGTGGCAAGGATATGATGGCTTTGGATACTGGTTATGCAGTATTATTACCTTGGTAAGGTTATATTTGATTATATTATATTTTATCCATTTCGCTGCAAGATATTTAACGAGCTCTGATATGTTTATTATCTCTGTCTTTTCTGTATTATACCAGACAAGCCAACTCGAGTTTCGATAGATTGAGATTTTTGAAAAAAATCCGGTTTGTCAAAATTCGGGTTGTTACAGGCTATTAGAACCAAAACGGATGGTTTATCCAAGTTTATCTCTTTTCTGGCTACCCATCTCTCTTTATTTTACTGGGATGACTATGAACCTAATGGTTTTTCAAGCTTACCAATAACATATCTCATTGCATTCCTTTATGTGTATACCAAAATTTTGGTCATACCCTAACTCTGCCCTATTCACTGAAATATTGGAAAAATTCAACCAGGGACATAGCTGAAGTATAGGGTGGGACCCTATACCAGTCCCATATGGTTTTCTTGTCTTCTGAGTCATTGCTATCCCCTTCTTATCTATCTAATTTAAAGGAAATACCAGTTTGGTAAAGTACTTGGTTAAATATTTTACAAATGTTTCCTTGAAAACATAGGACTTTAGAATTCAGTTCATTTGAATATCATCTTTAAAATAAGGAAATTCAATAAAATTTTACTAAATAAGTCAACCATGCCAAATATATGCTTTCAAATCTTTATTAATGGTATTCAAAATCTTAGGAGCAAACAAGCTTCAAAACATATTTTTTCGAAGCTAAAATCTTTTAAAATAAGTATTCTTAATCTTTGGCTTCAAACCGATTCAAAAGCATTTGAAATGAAGGAAAAATGTTCATTAAAAAGCTATGGTTTGTAGCAGTTCCAAATAGTTCAAAACAAAAGGAAGCATAGGGATTTATAAGTTCGAAAAAAACAATTTGAAACAATTGGCTTTGCACCTATATGTTGTTCGAAGTAAAAAAACAAAAATTTAATGATGCTTCAGATTTTCAAAATGGGGCTTCAAGCTTGAAAAACTTAGGCTTTCTGAAGTAATGACACAAGCCATTTGAAACAAATTTAAAAGCGGTTCGAAGCGACTTCTCAAAAGAAAAATAAAAGCAGGTTGGAAACGAACGACTATAAAGTAGAAACCTATTTATAGAAGTTTCAAAACAAGTGGCTTCGAGGTGAAATAAGGCAGCATAAAGCAACTAATTAGAAGAAAGACAAAATTAGAGTGTTTGTTGCTTTGATACCATTTAAAAATGTGGTTTCCCCTTGCATAGTGAAGTATCGCTTTGAAGCACCCCTCGCATTTTCTTTGCTTAAATCCACTCCCTGCTAATTTGCCTTAGCATCATGTGTTTCTCCACAGATTAAAGGGACTTAGCAAATGAATTATAGTCTATACTCAAAGCGAAGCACTGGTTAGAAGGGTGACAGGATTATAGTTAACATAAAACAAGATTTTTTTTTATTTAAAGTAATGTTTTTTTACCAAATACTTATTATTTGGTAAAATCATATTAGTTGACTAAACATTTTTTTTCTCAGATTTGTGTCTTAAATCTGAGGTTCTAAACAGTTAAAAATGTTAGTTGATTAAACCTCTCTTTGAAAACCATTTATGTTTAATTAAACTAGTTAAATACTTAAGCTTTTCTAGCTTACAAAATACATTTTAAGTCATAAAATCAGGTAAATAATCCCTAAAAATTATGATAAGTCTGAAATCTTATATGTATAAAAACATATATTAAATTCAAGGCAAAAATAATTATTCATTCTCTTTAAATAATTTAAACTCGAGTTAAAGCATTTTACCATCTTAGAAAACTCATAAAATATTTATACTTGTTCAGAAAATTATGAAACTTTAAACCCATTTCTAAAATAGTGTTCCTTACCACATCCTAAAATCTCAAGGCAAATGGGTATAATATGTAGGGTTTCTATGCAAATTACATGCTAACTTCACGAAAATGCATGCATGCACGCACGCACACGCGCGCGCACACACACACACACACACAGACACACACACACACACACACACACACATATATATATAAACTTCTATCCCCTAAACCTGGCATAATAATACATAGCATATAACAATCCGAATATAAACATAGAACCGAACAACAAGCAAATGAAAGAGTAAATACCCTTGTTTATCTTGAAAGGGACATGAGAAAACTTAGGATTTGGGTTGACTTGACTTCCACTTCTAGCTTAACTTTCTCTTATCTTTTCCTAGGGCAATGGTTGGCCTACTTATGTTTTAATTTTTTTTTTTGAATGAAGTGAGGAGAGATATGAGAGTTGTGAAGGGTTATGTGTTAGAAAATGAACTTTTCCTATTTTACCCTTCTCATGATTCTTATTCCTGCTTAACAATTCTAATTGATCTAACTAGTTGATTAACTTTTGCTCGGATCATTTAATTAGTCAAATCTCATTCTCATCATTGACTTATGTTATTTTGTTTAATTTACCAAATTCAATATTCTAAATAATGTTTAGTAAAATCATGAATGTTACGTCGTCCCTTCCTTAAAGAATTTCATCCTTGAAATTATGATATGAAGACGCAATAATCAAACAAGCATAAAGGTAAACATAATATTAAGAAAATCAGGATAAGTAGTCTTAATCTTGGCCTCAGTTTCCTAAATATAGGTTTTATCGTAGTCACTCAAGTGGACTTTCGTCAGTTTCACTGTCTTGTTCCTTAGCTTCGTCTCGTCTTTGGCGACTGTAATTACCCGGAAATCCGAACCAATTTAATTTTTTTATTTTGGCAATTTTGATGAATTTTAAATATTTAAAATGATTTATTTTAAATAATGACGACGAGAAATTTATTTTGAATAGAATTAGAACGTGAATATTTATATAAATCGACGATAGAATATAAAATTTTACTTTTAATTATAAAAGGAAATGAAAATGGCGCGGTAGTTTGAAAATTCGATTTCAAATTTCAAATGAATGTACAAGATTCAAAATAAACCGGATTTTAGCAAACCCAAAAATATTAGAATCTATTTGAGAATATCTTTCCAACGAATCCGAAAAATTTAAATTTCATAGCGGGAATAAAAAGTTATGCCCAGTTGAAAATTCAGAATAGCCGTGATGGAATTTTAGCCCTTAAAAATGGAAATTTTGCAAACGACCTCCATTTTCGACGAAACCACTTTTGTTGGATTCGGGGTGTCAAGTTATGGCTAGATTCCAAAGTTTGTAATTTTCTGAATCAATATGTGAGCATGGCAAAAGAAAACGTGTTTTGACAATTTCAATCAATTTGGATCGACTAGAAAATGGCCATTTTTCAAACGGTCTTTAAATTTAATGAAATTAGTCTTGTTAGGACCGTATCGTCAAAACATAGCCAGATTTTTTTTTTGAATTTTTAGGGTTCGTATGTGGCCCCAGTAAATTAAAATGTGCTCTTGAATTTAAAATATAATGATTTATATTTTAATTTAAATGAAAACTAATCGTAATAGCCGAATCAGCTTACGAAACATATCCCATTGTGTTCAGAATGAGGATAATTAGCTAGAGGCAACAGTCGTTGGGTTTCGTTTGGAGTTTGAATGGAAAGTCAACTTTAATGAAATATTAAAATAAATTAAATAATTAAATTATAATATTTATATCTCTCCCTTCCCTCTTACCCTGTTCATTTCAAATCTAAATCAAAATTAAAAAAAAAACCGATAAAGGAAAATCGCGCGTTGCTCCCCCAAGCAGGCCCCGTTGTCGCCCTCTCCGGCCAGCCTCCCACGCCCCCACCGCCTCCTTGTCTTCCTCCTCTCCATCCTCTCTCCCCTCTTCTAGCAAGAATCCGTCGCCCTCAGCCCCCAATCGACCAAACCGCACCCCTCACCTGCCACACCCCACCCGACCCGATAGCCGCTGCCGCCACGGGCTTCCCAACCGCCATACGCCCCTCCTCAGCCCCGCCACCACTTCCACCGCCTCTCTCCTCCTCTAAACCAAAAATCACCAAACCTTAGCGCCTGAAACCTCCTCCCTGCGACCGCTGCTACCTTCCCCTCACCTCTCGGTCTAGAAAATTTACACAGTGAGTTCTTTTTATTTATTTTATTTCATATATTAAAGCACTGGTTTTAGTATGTTTTTTTAACTAGCAAGGAAGAATTTTTTTTTATTAGCAAAGTATGATTTTTAAACTAGTTAGGATGAGATTTTAAATTAGCAAAAGTTATGATGTTAAGTCGAGTAAAAATATAATTTGCAAGACAAAGATATGATTTTTATTTACATCGTGGCATAACAAAGATGTGATTTTTATATGAATGACATCGTTATAAAGATTTGATTTGTAATGTGATAAAAATTTGATTTTTACATATGTGTTAGCGTGATAAAATTTTGATTTTTATTTATATATGGACAGTATAAAAATGTGATTTTTATTTATAAAGATCGTCGATTAAAAATGTGATTTTTATATATATGAACAGTGTGAAAAAGGATGCGTTGGAATTTCGAACAAATCCAGACCGTTCAGAAATAAAGAATGGAGGAGTGGAACCCAAAGGTGAGAACTTCTCACTTTATTTTATTTTCTAGTTGAAATATATACTAGGATGCAGACGGTGCTTAGCAGCACCCGACACCCGTCATCCACAGACCATGTACGACTTGTATGCTTATTTGTTTGTGTTGTGAAAATTGATTGTGTGATGTGGAATGGAATAAATATTTTATAGTTAAGAATATAAGTTTTATCGTGTATATGAATAAAATAAATATTTATAAACAAATCGGACGATTTGTTTATGTGCACACATTTGACTGATATTGATTGGGACGATAAATTTTACACATCGCCCAACTGCACAAATAAAACCTGTGTTTGATTGTTTGAAACTCCACACGGGTATTGGGATGATATTGGATATACACTAATCCCAATAATTAGTTGTATGTCAATCGATTGGTTGACAAGCTGTGTAAGCGTTAAATATTTATATTTGATGCTTATGCAGTGTAGAATGCACTCTGGATGTTGGTTGATTGTTTATCATTGTTGTTATACACATGTATTATATGAAATCCATATAATCAAATTATATGGTAATTGGCAGTGTTTGATTCCAGTTCAGAAAGAATGAATATTTTAAAATAACGAATATTTTAAAAGAATGAATATTTTAAAATAAAATCCAGTGATAGATCAAAATCTGATTTGATGTCCGATTTGGGATGGACACGAATATATTTAAATATATAAAGACGTGTTGATTAGATTGACGCTATTTTGACGTGAACGATATTTATATCGATTTTATTCATTTTTATAATGAATATCGAAAAGGAATTGATTTCAAAATATAATGTTTTGAAAATATTATCATTTATATATCGATGACATGGAATATTCAATTTTGATTTGAAATTGAATATGAAGTTGAAATCGATTTGAAAACGAATTTAAAGCGATTTATAAAAAATATTTTAAAGAGAAATCGACGAAATATATATAATATATATATTACATATATAATGGCCTGAATAGAACGCGCCGCGCAGCGGCAGTTCGCGAATTTCGACCATTGACTTCGAATAGACATTACGGGAAATCCGACTGTCGGATTCTCCTAAAACCTAAACCGTTGGGTTTATATCAAAAAGAGATTTCTAACGAATATTAGAGATTGGAAATCTAACGGTTGGATTTGGAATTATGTCCAAATCAAATTTGGAAAAGGTCACTATAAGTGAAGTTCGATGGTCGTTTATGGAAATCGATTGTACTGGCCTTGATAAAACTATTAAAAATATCAATAATTAGTGTAAAATCATAAGAAATGATTTGGAAAGAACTAGGATGAAAAATTCCATATTTGAAAAGATAAAAATAGATTTTTATCGAAACGAACTAGTTTTGAATTAGAATAATAAATCCAATATTTTTAAAATAACTAAATTGGATTTGAAGTGGTTTTGAAAAAAACCAGAATTTCCAATATATAAATTGGAAATGGATTTGAATCGAAATTGTCTTCGGAATATTTCGATGTTGGATTTCGTGATTATACAGATATTGTTATGGTAATTTGAAAGATATATATTTTTATCGTTATTTCCAATACGATATTTGTTGATTTCAGAATTTGATATTGAATATACGCCAATATGTTTTATATTCAGAGCCTTGTATTTAATATCAAATTGGATTTTGGGTTTGTCGTGAATGGTATCTTTAATAATACTGTTCTTAAACCCAATGGAGCTAAGAAAATTAGAAACTGACTGGAGATTAGTTAAGTTGAATGGTTTCCTAGGTATTGATCTGATGTTGGTTTCGGCCTTCGGGGTTAATATTTAGGGAATTGTTCTCTTACCAATTTACGATTAAAGACTGATGGAATGTGAATTGGGTTTATTGTGAACTGTGTTTTAACGACATTCGTTCTTTAACCCGATTTACAATGAAATGTGATTTGGAACTAGAAATCTTTTTATTAAGATTTAATGGGAATTTTCCAAAGTAAAGTTTCCCAATTTAATATATTAAATTGGAATTGAATAGAATTCGATTTGATAATAATCGAAGTGAACTTCTGTGGAGGAAGACTGTTAATACATATGGAACTTAAGAGACGTTGCTGTTATTCCATTTATATTATTGGTCGGATATGGAAATTGATATCGATTATATATATTGATTTGTTTTTCCGTGAAGATTCCATAATTAATGGAATGTTATTTGGGTTGTCATGAACGGTATCTTTAATAATACTATTCATAAACCCACTGATATTAAGAAAATCAGAAACTAACCGGAAATTAGTTAAGTTGAATGATTTCCTGGTTATGGATCTGATGTTGGTTTCGACCTTTGAGGTTAATACTTAGGGAATTGTCCACTTTCTAATTTACGGTTAAAGGCTGATGGAATGGAATGTTATTTTGGGTTTATAGTGAACCATGTTTTAAATGACATTGGTTCATTAACCCAGTTAAAGGTAGGATATGATTTCCCAAGTTAAACAATCGTTAATATTGATTTTTGGGAAGATTAAAACCAAGTGGAGTTTTAATGCATCTTTAATTAGATTGAGATGATATCAAAAGGAAGATTAAAGAATAAATTTGAAGAATTTATCTTTGATAAAATTAATGGGAACCTTTCCCAAAGTAAAAGAATATTTGAATAAAGGAATATTCTGGATTGGAATGAGGCATATGTTGTGTTTTTATAACACTTGTTTATTATATACGCAAGTTATTCAGAAAGATCGGGTTTATCCCATTTTGAATAACTGATTCGACGATGTGTCGAGGATGAAGACTGTGGTTGAAGACCGGAGGTCTTCACATCGTTTGGATGATTACTGATGTCTTGATTGGGCTGTACACCCAAGGCAAGGTAATAAGCGGTGATCGTCCAGACGTACTTGGAGATCGACCGGATATGGGAGGGCCTCTCCCCTGTATTGGACATATGGGGGAGGAATAAGGTGCCTCTGGTTTCGTTCAGACCCAGAACGAACTTGTAAATGGATGTGTGTATGACATCGGATTTCACTCGGTGTGATTAATATCGGTTGCATAGCATGAATTGCCTGTGTGGCATGCTGAGATGCAAATGATCAAGGCTTCTGTTGAAAATCAGAGTCTTGTGGTTGATGATTAAAGCACGACCTTTGTGGCATAGCTTTGTGTAGTGTTAATTCGCGAGCCTCACACCCCAGTGTGAACCAGAAACGGGAGAGGACCTCAGGGAGTGCATGCGTTTCCTTTTAGCTAGGAGTGGTGTCTGCGTTTTGCACGCCTTGGCATTTTACTTATGTGGTTGATGGATAGCGAGGCGTCTCGGTCATATCAGTCGATCTGGGACCGATGGGGTCATTTCGCTCATTGACACCCCATAGGGCGGGGGAAACGCAGTGTTCAGGCACTTTAATCCACATCGAGTGGACCGGCCTTGTCGCTCCAAGCGACGATGCGTTCTGTTCCTGAGACACGGGTTAGAGCATCTCGAAGCGGTAAGGACAATCCCTTGCCTTGGTTCATAGATGGAAATCCAACTTCCAATACGTGACATTTGCGGTTTTGATTGTAGAGCCTAGTAGTGGCGACATGATATATGGTACCTATGCCGTCTAGGATTGATACATTTATATTTGAAGTTGTTTTATGCACTATGCACTTATAATAGTATCAAATGATTTGTTTTAACGTACCAAACATGTTTGGCTATTATAAGGGAAAACCCTATCCCCGACCTGCGTTGCATTGTGTGATAGGACCTTGGTCTTATAATAGCTTCATTTTTCCAAAAAAGCATTGCGCTGTTTTGTCATATGCACTGGAATTCTTGGGAGGAAGTTCGTTCCGTGTTATACGGTGTGGTCCCTTGATATATCAGGTTTAAAGTAAAGTTTTAAATAACTGTTTTAGTTCTCACACCAGTCACATGACTAACCTGGAGTTTATTGTTTTAACTTAAACTCTGGGTGCCCCTATTTTCGGCACGGGCAGCTATTAGTTTTTGTTTTGCAGATTTATATTCACAAGATTCTGGTTTACAGCTGGAATGATATTCAGAAAGCTCTGTATCCGTACATTCTTTTCAGTTGTGATTTGTATTATTTTCCGCTGCATTGTAACTTGTAAATCTCTGATATTTAGTAAATGTGTAATATGTAATTCATACTCTGTATATTCTTGTATTCTGATGAAATTGTTATAATAAGCAACGAAATGTTCTTTTGTTTGTGTTCTAATTTGTCGATTTCTTAATTCAATTCGTTCTTCCTCTTCTCATCGGAGACCGGGGAAGTTCTGGGTCCTTACAGTTGTATCAGAGCTTTGGTTTACAGAGCTCGGAGAACAAGACACGTTAGAATCAAACGAAAGAATTCATCAGAGATTGGATTAGTAATATCCAATGAGAATGACTCGTTAGAGATAGGATCAGTAGTATCCTAGAACGACTGTGAAGAGTGATATTTTTAAAATAAAATTGAAAGCAAGTTTTGTTTTGAAAATTTAAATCAATTATTCGTATTTGAATATTATTTGTGTTGAATTTGGACAATCCAATATATAAAGATTTTTGCATATATGCTTTGCAAACGTATATTCGAAGTTTAATATACTGGATAAATATGGAATCACATTCTAGTTGCCCGAGGATGATACTGGTAATTGTGATCACATTACCAGTATTTATGCTCGAGTTTCAAAAGTGGAATGTCTATATACTTTCCAGTTGACTCGTGTGAGAACCAAAATTAGATAGGATCTATTGTTATGAATTGGCATCAAAAATCTGATTTTTTTAGGACTATGTATTAAAAAAAAATTATGAATTTGAAAAACTAATCAACTAATTGATTGATGGTTGTGTTGTTTGATTATTGGTTTGATACTTTTAACCATTTAGCCAAATCTAGTCAAATATTGAACTGTATTGAAAATTGTTTTGAAATGCATGCATGTACATATATATGTTTGAACAGGTCATTGCAAGGAGGCTAGAGAAGAGAAATAAAAATGTTTGCCCGACAAATAGGTACATGTTTATTGTATTTCTTTGGGTTTGGATGATTTTATGAGCCGATTGGCTAGCCGCTTGGCGGTTTCTTTTTCTTTTTGGATTGGAAAGGCCTGGGTGCTCCCGTACAGGGGAGGTTATGGTGATTTTTTTTGAAAATTTAGGGTATTAGCCAATTTTTTTGAAAAATTTGAAAATTTCTTAGAAACGGAAAAGTTGAAGAACTTAAGCCATAATGAAAATAATGGAAGTTGAGTTGGTTTGTAAAACAACTTTCAGCTCCATTCCTTTTCGAGGACGAAAAGATTCTAAGTGGGGGAAATTGTAATAACCCGAAAATCCGAACCAATTAAAAAATTTTATTTTGGCAATTTTGATGAATTTTGAATATTTAAAATGATTTATTTTAAATAATGATGACGAGAAATTTATTTTGAATAGAATTAGAACGTATATATTTATATAAATCGACGTCAGAATATAAAAATTTATTTTTAATTATAAAAGGAATTGAAAATGGCGCGGTAGTTTGAAAATTCGATTTCAAATTTCAAATGAATGTACAGGATTCAAAATAAACCGGATTTTAGCAAAACCAAAAATATTAGAATCTATTTGAGAATATCTTTCCAAAGAATCCGAAAAATCCAATTTTCATAGCGGGAATAAAAAGTTATGCCCAGTTAAAAATTCAGAATAGTCGCTATGGAATTTTGGCCCTTAAAAATAGAAATTTTGCAAACGACCTCCGTTTTCGACGAAACCACTTTTGTTGGATCCGGGGTGTCAAGTTATTGCTAGATTCTAAAGTTCGTATTTTTCTGAATCAATATGTGAGCATGGAAAAAGAAAACGTATTTTGACAGTTTCAGTCAATTTGGATCGACCAGAAAATGGCCATTTTTCAAACGGTCTTCAAATTTGACAAAATTAGTCTTGTTAGGACCGTATTGTCAAAACATAACCAGATTTAATTTTTTTTGGAATTTTTGGGGTTCGTATGTGGCCCTAGTAAATTAAAATGTGCGTTTGAATTTAAAATATAATGATTTATATTTTAATTTAAATGAAAACTAATCGTAACAGTCGAATCAGCTTACGAAACATATCCCATTGTGTTCGGAATGGGGGTAATTAGCTAGAGGCGATAATCATTGGGTTTCCTTTGGAGTTTGAATGGAAAGTCAACTTTAATGGAATATTAAAATAAATTAAATAATTAAATTATAATATTTATATCTCTCCCTTCCCTCTTACCCCGTTCATTTCAGTTCTAAATCAAAAAAAAACCGACAAAGGCAAATCGTGCGTCGCTCCCCCAGGCGGGCTCCGTCGTCGCCCTCTCCGGCCAGCCTCCCATGCCACCGCCGCCTCCTTGTCTTCCTCCTCTCCATCCTCTCTGCCCTCTTCTGGCAAGAATCCGTCGCCCTCAGCCCCTAATCGATCAAACCGCACCTCTCACCCACCACGCCCCACCCGACCCGATAGCCGCCGCCGCCAGGGGCTTCCCTGCCACCATACGCCCCTCCTCAGCCCCGACACCACTTCCACCTCCTCTCTCCTCCTCTAAACCGAAAATCACCAAACCTTGGCACCTGAAGCCACCGACTGCGACCACTGCTACCTTCCACCCCATCTCTCGTTCTAGAAAATTTACACAATGAGTCTTTTTTATTTTTATTTTATTTCATTTCATATATTAAAGCACTGGTTTTAGTATGTTTTTTTAACTAGCAAGGAAGATTTTTTTTTATTAGCAAAGTATGATTTTTAAACTAGCTAGGATGAGATTTTAAATTAGCAAAAGTTATGATGTTAAGTCGAGTAAAAATATAATTTGCAAGACAAAGATACGATTTTTATTTACATCGTGGCATAACAAAGATGTGATTTTTATATGAATGATATCGTTATAGAGATTTGATATATAATGTGATAAAAATTCGATTTTTACATATGTGTTAGCATGATACGAACAGTATAAAAATGTGATTTTTATTTATAAAGATCGTCGATTAAAAATGTGATTTTTATACATATGAACAACATGAAAAAGGATGCGTTGGAATTTCTAACAAATCAGACCGTTCAAAAATAAAGAACGGAGGAGTGGAACCCAAAGGCGATAACTTCTCACTTTTATTTTATTTTCTAGTTGAAATATATACTAGGATGCAGACGGTGCTTAGCAGCATCCGACACCCGTCGTCCACAGACCATGGACGACTTGTAGGCTTGTTTGTTTGTGATGTGAAAATTGGTTATGTTATGTGGAATGGAATAAATATTTTATAGTTAAGAATATATGTTTTAACGTGTATATGAATAAAATAAATATTTATAAACAAATCAGACAACTTGTTTATGTGCACACATTTGACTGATATTGATGGGACGATAAATTTTACACATCGCCCAACTGCACAAATAAAACCTGTGTTTGATTGTTTGAAACCCCACACGGGTACTGTAATGATATTGGATATACACTAATCCCAATAATTAGTTATGTCAATCAATTGGTTGACAAGCTGTGTAAGCGTTAAATATTTATATTTGATGCTTATGCAGTGTAGAATGCACTCTGGATGTTGGTTGATTGTTTATCATTGTTGTTATACACATGTATTGTATGAAATCCATATAACCAAATTATATGGTAGTTGACTTGTCTGATTCCAGTTCAGAAAGAATGAATATTTTAAAAAAACGAATATTTTAAAAGAATGAATATTTTAAAATAAAATTCAGTAATAGATCAAAATCTGATTTTGATGTCCGATTTGGGATGGACACGAATATATATAAATATATAAAGCCGTGTTGATTAGATTAACGCTATTTTGATGTGAACGATATTTATATCGATTTGATTCATTTTTATAACGAATATCGAAAAGGAATTGATTTCAAAATATAATGTTTTGAAAATATAATCATTTATATATCGATGACATGGAATATTCAATTTTGATTTGAAATTGAATATGAAGTTGAAATCGTTTTGAAAACAAATTTAAAATGATTTTATAAAATACGTTTTAAAGGGAAATCGACGAAATATATAATATATATATATATATATTATATACATAATGGCCTAAATAAAACGCACCGCACAGCAGTAGTTCGCGAATTTCGATCATTGACTTCGAATGGACATTACGGGAGATCCGACCGTCGGATTCTCCTAAAACTGGAATCGTTGGGTTCATATCGAAAAGAGTTTTCTAACGAATATTAGAGATTGGAAATCTAACGGTTGGTTTTGGAATTATATCCAAATCAAATTTGGAAAAGGTCGTTGTAAGTGCAGTTCGATGGCCGTTTACGGAAATCGACTGTACTGGCCTTGATAAAATTATTAAAAATATCAATAATTAGTGTAAAATCATAAGAAATGATTTGAAAATAATTGGGATGAAAAATTCCATATTTGAAAAGATAAAAATAGATTTTTATCGAAATGAACTAGTTTTGAATTAGAATAATAAATCCAATATTTTTAAAATAAATAAATTGGATTTGAAATGATTTTAAAAATAACCAGAATTTCCAATATATAAATTGGAAATGGATTTGAATCGAAATTGTCTTCGGAATATTTCGATGTTGGATTTCGTGATTATACAGATATTGTTATGGTAATTTGAAAGATATATATATTTATCGTTATTTCCAATACGATATTTGTTGATTTCAGAATTTGATATTGAATATACGCCAATATGTTTTATATTCAGAGCCTTGTATTTAATATCAAATTGGATTTTGGGTTTGTCGTGAATGATATCTTTTATAATACTGTTCTTAAACCCAATGGAGTTAAGAAAATTGGAAACTGACTGGAGATTAGTTAAGTTGAATGGTTTCCTGGGTATTGATCTGATGTTGGTTTCGGCCTTCGAGGTTAATATTTAGGGAATTGTTCTCTTACTAATTTACGGTTAGAGACTGACGGAATGTGAATTGGGTTTATTGCGAACTGTGTTTTAACGACATTCGTTCTTTAACCCGATTTACAGTGAAATGTGATTTGGAATTAGAAATCTTTTTATTAAGATTTAATGGGAATTTTCCAAAGTAAAGTTTCCCAATTCAATATATTAAATTGGAATTGAATGGAATTCGATATAATAATAATCGAAGTGAACTTCTGTGGAGGAAGACTGTTAATACATATGGAATTTAAGAAGCGTTGCCGTTATTCCATTTATATTATTGGTTGGATATGGAAATTGATATCGATTATATATATTGATTTGTTTTTCCCTGAAGATTCCATAATTAATGGAATGTGATTTAGGTTTTCGTGAATGGTATCTTTAATAATACTATTCTTAGACCCAATGAAATTAAGAAAATCAGAAACTAACTGGAGGTTAATTAAGTTGAATGATTTCTTGGGCATCGATCTGATGTTGGTTTCGGCCTTCGGGGTTAATACTTAGGGAATTGTTCACTTTCTAATTTACGGTTAAAGGCTGATAGAGAGGAATATGATTTTGGGTTTATAGTGAACCGTGTTTTAAATGACATTGGTTCTTTAACCCAGTTAAAGGCTGGATATGATTTCCCAAGTTAAACAATCATTAATATTGATTTTTGTGAAGATTAAAACCAAGTGGAGTTTTAATGCATCTTTAATTAGATTGAGATGATATCCAAAGGAAGATTAAAAAATAAATTTAAAGAATTTATCTTTGATAAAATTAATAGGAACCTTTCCCAAAGTAAAAGAATATTTGAATAAAGGAATTATCTGAATTGGAATGAGGCGTATGTTGTGTTTTTATAACACTTGTTTATTATGTACGCGAGTTTTCAGAAAGACCGAGTTTATCCCATTCTGAATAACTGATTCGACGATGTGTTGAGGATGAAGACGGTAGTTGAAGACTGGAGGTCTTCACATCGTTTGGATGATTCCTGATGTCCTGATTGGGCTGTACACCCAAGGCAAGGTAATAAGTAGTGATCGTCCAGACGTACTTGGAGATCGACCGGATATCTGAGGGCCTCTCTCTTATATTGGACATATGGGGAAGGAATAAGGTGCCTCCGGTTTCATTCAGACCCAAAACGAACTTTTAAATGGATGTGTGTCTGACATCGGATTTCATTATGTGTGATTGATATCGGTTGCATAGCGTGAATTGCCTGCTTGAGATGAAAATGATCAAGGCTTCTGTTGAAAATCAGAGTCTCGTGGTTGATGATCAAAGCACGACCTTTGTGGCATAGCTTTGTGTAGTGTTAATTCGCGAGCCTCACACCCCGGTGTGAACCAGAAACAGGAGAGGACCTCAGGGAGGGCAAGTGTTTCCTTCTAGCTAGGAGTGGTGTCAGCATTTTGCACGCCCTAACATTTAACTTATGTGGATGATGGATAGTGAGGCGCCTCGATTATTTCAGTCCATCCGGGACCGATGGAGTCATTTGGCTCATTGACGCCCCATAGGGCGGGGAAATGCAGTGTTCAGGCATTTTAATCCACATCGAGTGGACCGACCCTGTCGCTCCAAGGGATGATGCGTTCTGTTCTTGAGACACGGGCTAGAGCATCTCGAAGCGGTAAGGATGATCCCTTGCCTTGGTTCATAGATGGAAACCCAACTTCCAATACATGATATTTGTGGTTTTGATTGTAGAGCCTAGTAGTGGTGACATGATATATGGTACCCATGCCGTCTAGGATTGATACATTTATATCTGAAGTTGTTTTATACACTATGCACTTATAATAGTATCAAATGATTTGTTTTAACGTACCAAGCATGTTTGGCTATTATAAGGGAAAACCCTATCCCCCGGCTTACGTTGCATTATCTGATAGGACCTGGGTCTTATAATAGTTTCATTTTTCCAAAAAAGCATTGCGCTGTTTTGTTATATGCACTGGTATTCTTAGGAGGAAGCCTATTCCGTGTTATAAGGCGTGGTCCCTTGATATATCTCGTTTAAAGTAAAGTTTTAAATAACTGTTTTAGTTCTCACACCAGTCACATGACTGACATGGAGTTTATTGTTTTAACCTAAACTCTGGATGCCCCTATTTTCCACACGGGCAGCTAGTAGTTTTGGTTTTGCAGATTTATATTCAAAGGATTCTGGTTTACAGCTGGAATGATATTTGGAAAGCTCTGTATCCTACATTCTTTTCAGTTGTGATTTGTATTATTTTCCGCTGCATTGTAACTTGTAATCTCTGATATTTAGTAAATGTGTAATATGTAATTCATACTCTGTATATTCTTGTATATGATGGAATTTTTGTAATAAGCAACGAAATGTTCTTCTGTTTGTGTTCTGATTTGTCGTGTTCTTAATTCACTCCGTTCTTCCTCTTCTCCTCGGAGACCGGGGAAGTTCTGGGTCCTTATAGCGACAATCATGACTGGATGTCAAACAGTAGTCATATCTGACTTCACTACTATGTCGTCCGATGCCGTCGGATCAATATTAGTCTCTGAATCTCAAACACACTTTGTAACACATAAAACATTATTAACTCTTGCTAATCTTCTTAGCAACACTACTTTGCAACTCTACTTCATAGATGATTTTCTTGATCCTTTTCAAGATGGGGAGCAGTCCAACAAACCTTGGTGGCAGTTTCTTCGATTTTCCAAATTGGACTACACCTTTCATCGATGATACCTGGATTAATACTTGGTCTCCAACTAACAACTCGGGATTGTTAACCTCTTATCCATGTAACTTTTATGCCTTGATTGAGTATTCTTTATCCTACCCTTAGTTGACTCATTCTGCTCTATGGTTTCCTTGACCATATTTGGACCTGATATCAATCCATCTTCGATCTCTAATCAACAAGCTGGTGAGTTTCTTGGCCTTTTGTACATAGCTTTAAAAGGGTCATTCCTATATTATCTAGAAAGCTATTGTTGTAGGAAAACACGAACATATGCAAATGGTCCTTGCATAAACCCCTAAAATCTAGCACATAAGATCTCGACAAATCCTCATGTACCTTGTTGTCACTATATTTTCTGCCGATCAGTTTGTGGTTGATATGTAATATTTATTTTGAGCTTGGTACCTATTACATTCTTCAGAATCTTCTAGAATTTTATAGCAAACAAATAATCCCTATCAATGACGATACTATTGGCCCATCATGTAATCTAACTATGTTTTTCATGAACAACCACTAAAGAAAATACGTCATTAATAATGCCATTTAATAACACTATTCTAAAGTGTTATTTATTAGGCATAGATAAAAAAAATTACACATTCTGTTTTGGCTGTGATTTGTAATGCTCTATTCCCTCAAAATTCTCGTTAATCCTCCCAAATTCCTTCGTCTCCCTCCTGAAAACAAAAGTATTTGCATTCTTCTCCACCAGTTCTCGCTTCCCTCAAAATAAATTTCCTCTCTAGAACCGTTTCTTCACACAGTTCTTCTCCACTAAATTCTCCATGCCATTCATCGCACCTGCTAATTCTATGCTTTGCTTTCTAGAACCCTAATTCCATGCTTTGCTTCCTAGCTTTACCAGAGCTTTTCCTTCAAAACATTACCATTTTTCTCCTTTTATTTCCAATTATATCAATCAATTTCTATTCTTTTTTCGAATAATATTGATTATTTTCGTATGTGTTTTTATGTATGTCAATATAGATGAAAATCATGGAAACAATTTATTTTATTATTTTGTCGTTTCTGAAAGAAATCCTTCAATAGGTCCTTTTGTTTAGTGGCTCAATAGAGTTCCAGGATGCTCTAGCTTTGATGGGTTCATTTATGAACATGGTCGGTATTTATTTTTCTCTTTTCTTGGTAGAATACACAATGAAATGCTCTTAATTGCTACATTTTTTCTCAAAAATTTTATTAATTTTCAACTCTGTTCAATTTTGAGGTTGGAAAAGAAGCTAGAGAGTTACTAAAGCTACATCTGAATCCTTATAGTTGGTCGAAGGTACAACTATTTAACATGAGGCGATAAACCCATTAATAAACTATATTTGTGTACAAGTAAGAATAACAAATTTCACACGTTTAGAGAATGTTTAGTTTCAGGTTACCCCCGCTATCGAGGTTTTTACATACATATGCATTTTTAACTATGTTAACTTGTTGATACATACTGCATTAGAGAATTTGCAACTTGCTTCAGCTGTGTACGTTTGTAAAAGTCTTAGAAACACACCAAATTCAGGTTTTGGACATTAGTTTTCAAGTGAAATTTATCTGTTGATCAAATTTTTTTCCTTTCATATGCTGATAGTATCCATTCAACTATAATCAATTATGTAGTCTAATAGCATTGTTAATAGAACCCTGTCGTAGATAGTGTTGCTCTCGTTAGTGGCATTCACTTGCTCCAGGTATTATCATGTTGCTTGCTCATTTCTGTTGTATTTGACTTATATTTTTCTTTTCTTTAATTTTTTTGAGTATGCGTAGACATCCTGAAATTGTTAAAAGGTGGAGAAATGAAGTACAAGAAGTTGTTCAGTATAGATCTAGTACAAAATAACTTGTATTTTCTGCTTAACCTAGCAAAATAATTTAATACTTGTATTTTCTCTCTAGCAAGCAAGAAAGCATACCTAGGGAAATATTAATCAATTAACGAAATATTAATTATGTCAGTTGTTATAATGTCAAATACATCTTCTTGTACTTTGTTTCTTCATGTTCTCTCTAGCAAGCAAGCATGACAAATGCTACAAATAACTTGTATTTTCTGCAACTCCTTCAGTTCGTAATTTTGTAGATGTTGTATGTTCAACGCATGTTAATATTTAATTTAGTGGGATCTTTATATTGTAGTTGTTTAAACATTGCCCGCCCTTCAGTCATTTCTTGTCGGAATGGCTGTTATATATCAGGGGAAAAATAATTCAAACTTGATCGCTCTTGATTTCTTCTCAAGTTCATAAATGACGCTTCCTCTGATTGCAATGTCAATTATAACTATTGGTACAAACATTTACGCTTCTGATCTCTACTATGAATAAAAATTGGTTATATAAAGTTCAATGTTTTTTTTTGGAATATTAATATTGTCTTTTTTAATTTTATTATTCTTATTTATGGCATTGCAATTTATATCCATTTTTCAACCTTCCAATGATTTATTATCACTCCGTTGATTGTTAGGTTTACTATGACGTGAATGATGTAAGTTAGAATAACGATTAATCGAAGAAATCTTCTAGCAAGAACAAAGTTATTTTGATGCCGAGACACTAATAGTGCGCATATATATACACACACACACACACACACACACATACATACATACAGGTAACAAAACCAACCTTCATGTAACATGCCCGAAATGCAAACACGACTTCTGTCTCGATTGTGATATTTATATTCATGAAAGTTTGCATAATTTTCTTGGCAGCGAAGGTCAGCATGGATTTAGTGGTTAAGGTGCTGTTTTTTCTTCAAAATTCATTTGTTATTTTTTTATTTATTAATTTACTAAATTAACATATTTTGTTTTTGGGTATAGACATAACTGCAGCAATTCTTCACCACAATATCAAGATGAGAACGTCTGAAGAATCCAATTTTGTGCCACTTTAAATTTGATTTCCTTGAGCTGGGATTAAATTTTTAATATTTTTAAGTTACCATGTAAAGGTAAATTAGTTGTTACATCTTGCGTTAGATTCTTCTTCAATTCATGTCATTTATTAATCATTATTTGCGATAGGAACAATCTCTGTGCAAGGTAAATCTTAAAATGGGCAATATTTGTTACTTAGTCTTGTATTGATTATCAACCGTAGTCTGGTTCATTTTCATTTGGTTGCTTGTTCGGTCTTCCAATGATTTTGACTTCCTGTGCAGTCTTCCTATGATTTTTGTAACACCGCACCTCCGCCAGGGTGTCTCTTGCAAGCACTCTGACTTTGGAGGGGCGTTTGAATCCGGTAAACATGCATAATGATATATCAAGGCAGAACAAGAACATATGTATATATGTAAACAGAGTAAATAACATAGATAAAACAGCGGAAGATTTCAAACCATTTCAAAACAAGTCTGGTACAACATAATGTCAACTTTCCAAATAAACAAGTCTAGATAAAAACAACATCAACTGAAAAACCGAAATACATAAGTACTATCCCAAAAATAAGTGGTAACCATAGCTAGCTTCATGTCGAAACCGTACATGAGCTGAAATCCCACAAGCAGGTGATCAGAAATCCAAGCTAAGCTCCAATATTCCCTCCCCGAGAACCTGGGGGGGGGGGAGGGGGGGGGGGAAACGGAAGAAAAAGGCGAAAGAAAAACAGGTCAGTCAAAAAGACTGAGTAAGCCCTACTACAATCAATGTAAACTAATAAAGTTAACTGGCATGAGAAGCAGGGATGAACATAAGGATAACAACATACTAGCATGATGATTAACTAACAAGGTAGATAAAGGTGTCATCGCATAATCAGGTTTAAGGTTTTTGCACCACGGGTGTACTAGCAAACTAACATGACTTGGATAAACAAGTATTGATCCCTTGGCCCAAGCTTTGGCCCAATAACATGAAGTGACCCTAATACGCGGTCCAACCAAACGGTCTAGTCGATCGGCTCCCTATAAGCCTAACTCGTCACGTGTTGGTGTCAATGCGGCCAAACATAATTGTAGTCAGACTGTGCAGGGTCTCTCGTCGGGTGTATCAAGCCCTAGGGTGGCAACCTCTGGACACCATAAACATAAGTGCACAGTCTCGATCTACTGGTACCCGTGCATGTTTTCCCCGGCTTCGGACTATGTGCACGACCATAGTCCGCCCGGAACTACACCGGCGTACCCTCTGCCGTCGCTTTTGGTCACTTACCTCCTAGTCCAGTAATCGTGCCCCCACCCTAGCCTAGTCCCTAGGGTCTTGATGATACAACTGGGAATTACTGCTGGAGTGGACCCCCATTGCTAGGATTTTCTAGTGGGTTAAGTACGGTTTAACCCTCTTGCTAATCATGGATTAACTTGGTTAAGTGTAACGATGAGTTCACGACTTAACCCTGATTAATCTACCAAGCCCAAATTGGTTAAGTATTAAGTGGACCATGACTTAACCCTAATCATGAGGCATTAATTAATTTAATGTGCCTTAACCTCTCACATTAGACCTTGTTGTGGTTACTAGTTAAGCCGGGCGGGTCCGGGTAGCTTTACACCACAACTTGGTCTAACCTCGGGTTCAAGGTACAACATGACCAACTTCTCACATTGGGTCCTATTGTTTGTAGCAACTAGTTAAGCCGGTCGGTTCCGGGTAGTTTTACGCTACAAACTCAACCCAACCTCGAGTTGGTCACACTTTTATTTTCTAAGTGTCATGTCCATCATGTTTCCAAAACATATCACAAGTTTTCAAGAATTTGGGTAGACCTAACTTAATAGGTAAATTCCCAATGGGCAGACCTAACTTAATAGGTAAATTCCCAATCTTATGTTTTTATGTCTTTTAAGTTTACCCAACCCCAACGCAATCCCATCGCTTACATATCGCAATAGCGCATAAAGGATAGAAAGAGGGAACTTGGCATAATCATGACATAAAGGTGTTGAAGCCACAAGTTCAACATGGTGGCATATGAAATGTACATATGTTCATATACTTGCATATTACATTTTTAGGCCTCAAAAGCATGCATAAAACCAAACTTAGCATATTGGTGATACATTGTGATAAATGACATGTAGAAATGGCCATAAGTCCGCATTTAGCCTCACATGCAAGTTATCATAAGGGATATGATAACTTACATGTTGCCAAAATGCAACCTTTAGCATAAAGCTTGAAGCTTTAAGCTCTTAAGCCCAAGATAAGCTTGCATAACATGATAACATGAGCAAAATGATCAACCCAAACTTGCATAACATAACTTGCATATCATATGGCAAACTTGCATATCATAGCATAACAAACTTGCATAACATAACATGATGAACTTGCATATCATAACATGGCAAACTTGCATAACATAACATGATAAACTTGCATATCATAACATGGCAAACTTGCATAGCATAACATGGTAAACTTGCATAACATAACATGATAAACTTGCATAGCATAACATATCAAACTTGCATAACATGACATGGTGAACTTGCATATCATGGCAAACTTGCATATCATAATGATCAACCAAACTTGCATCATTCATTTAACTTTAGAGTTTAAATATGAAAGTAGAAAAGGGCTTACAATGCTTATGAAGACTCAAATGAGTATAAGCAAATATAAGATTGAGACAAATCCCTTATGCAATCAAATAGACCCAAAATGCAAGCTACAAAATGATCAAAACCCTTGCTTTATGATGTAAACATGGAAACTTGACTTGAATGCAAGCTAATGACACTCATACAAGCTTGAAAACACTTGTATACATGGAAAATCTCTCATAGAAATATATTTAGGATTTTATGAAGAGAGTGGAGGCCATGAGAGGAATAATTTTGCCATAGTTTAGTTGTAGGGTTGATAAATGATGATTTAGGGTTAGGTTAGGGTCTTATTTATAGAGATTAGGATTAGTTTCAACCCTAGGATTAAACCCTAGTTCCAATCTCAACCCTTAAAAACTGAATCTGGCCCCCAAGCTCAACACAACTCAAAAATGGTGCACCAGGCAGGACTGCCCGGCTGAGCCAAGTCGACAGCCAAGTCGACAGGGCTGTCGACTTGGTCCAACCAAGTCGACTCCCAAGTCGACAGGGCTGTCGACTTGGGTGCTCTGGCGGGAGTTTTCCCGCCTGGCCCAATCTGCCCTAATTTTCCAAATTCAAATTTGAATTTGAAATCTGTTTTTACTTTGAAATTTTCTGAAAACTTCGTTGGGCCTTAATCGGGTCATACGGACTCCGATTTTCGAAAACTCGGACTCTATTTCGCGTATTTTTCCGAGACGAACGCAATGGCATAGCCCGTTTCCCTTGATTCGGATTTTAGAATTAAATTCTGCCTCGATTTATGTTATAACAGGTTATTAAAAATACGGGTTGTTACATTCTCCCCTCCTTAAAGGATTTTGTCCCCGAAATCTTCAAGTTAGGAAGAACGTATCCTACCATCCAACATCCATCTACTCAAAACATCATCCACGAGCAATCATTGTCCTTACAAGATTCTAAATGTTGTATGAACATACGCAAAGGTGTGTGTATATGTACTTATCTAATGCAAATATCATCAATGCAAATTATGTTAGTGAAATGAATCCATATGTATGCAATTCCTAACATAATGTATAACATCTATATGTGTGCACATAACATACATCCATATGCAACACCCATGTGATAACACAAAAATTTTCATCCATGAATAAGCATAAACACTCATGCATATGCAATATGAGGAGTGTGTGAGCCGATTTAGTGCCTAACGTGTATAATGCATCCACGAGTAACCACTTGCAAACACTTGCAACCACTTGCAACCATCAAGCATAACATGTTTCAAACACATGTTTCATCCAAAGGGTTTCTACCTAAGGTTCCCATGACAAGATTAACACGATAAACTAGATAAATATGGATAGCAAAGAGAAAGATATGCTAACGAAGAAAAGAGATTGAGAGTGTACCCTCAAAAAGGAATGGATAAAGCCCACGCATCTTCTCCTCGGTTTCCCAAGTTGCGTCTTCTTCGGCTTCACCCCATTGAACCTTCACCAACTTGACCTCTCGATTCCTTAGCTTCTTGGTCTCCGTCCCCAAGATATGAATCGGAGCTCTCCTCAAGGTAGCCTCTTTCTCCACTTCCACATCTTTCAGAACACTTGGCTCAACAACCTCTGCTGATTCATGTAAACACTTCCGGAGATGCGAGACATGAAAAACATCGTGTACTCCGGCAAGCTTCTCGGGCAACTCCACTCTATAAGCCATCTGCCCGATCCTCTCTATAATAGGGAATGGTCCAACAAACCTCGGTGCTAACTTCCCAACGGCTCCAAATCGGACCACATTTCGCAAAGGAGAAACCTTCACGAAAACCATATCCCCAACATCAAACTCCAAATCAGTTCTTCGCTTATCAGCATAGGATTTCTGTCGGTCTTGGGCCGCTTTCATCCGTCTCCGAATCAACTCGACCTTCTCGGATGTATCTCTGATCATATCAGGCCCAAGTATAAGCTCATCTGTTGTCTCCCACCAACATGTAGGCAACTTGCACGACCTCCCATATAAAGCTTCAAATGGTGCCATACCTATGCTTGCCTGATAACTGTTATTATATGCAAACTCAACAAGAGGAAGATGGTCTTCCCAAGTACCACCAAAATCCAGAATACAAAGCCTCAACAGATCCTCGAGTACCCTATTCACCCTTTCGGTTTGACCGTCCGTCTGTGGGTGATAAGCCGTACTTAGATTCAACCTCGTGCCCATAGCTTCTTGCAAGCTATTCCATAATTGACTTGTAAAGATTGGGTCACAGTCACTGACTATACTAGAGGGGATTCCATGTAGTCTCACAATCTCACGAAGATATACAGACGCTAGCCAAGATGCGGTCCTCTTGCTCTTCACCGGAATGAAATGAGCACTCTTCGTAAGTCTATCCACAATAACCCAAATGCTCGTATTCCCTTTCCTTGACCTTGGTAGCCCATCGATAAAATCCATGGAAATACTCTCCCACTTCCATAGTGGAACGTCTAGAGGATGCAATAGCCCACCGGGCTTCTTCGACTAGGCCTTAACTTGCTGGCAAATGATACATCTAGAGACAAACTCTGCCACCTCCTTTTTCATCCCAGGCCAAAAGAAAATGCGCTTCATATCTTTATACATCTTATCTCCGCCCGGATGAATAGTCAACTTAGAGCGATGCGCTTCCTCAAGAACTTTTCTTACTAAATCTTCTACCATTGGAACACATAACCTTCCGTCTCTCCTCAGCCAACCCTTGTCATCAATAGAATATCGAGCGAGATGACTAGACGCCTCTCCTTGAATCAACTTATCCATAATCTCAACTATCTGAGGGTCTTCTCTCTGTGAAGCCCCAACTTGATGTAGAAGGGTAGGTCTGAGTTCCAGAGATGCTAAAGAACCGGTCATCGACTCGACCGCCAAAGAGAAATCAAAGGTTGCCACATACTCTAAATTCTTCATCTCAACGAATAAAGGACTCAGAGTCAACCTTCTTCTACTCAATGCATCTGCTACCACATTCCCCTTGCCAGGGGTATAAGCTATCTCAAAATCGTAGGACGCCAAGAATTCCATCCATCTTTGTTGCCTCAGATTCAGATCCTTCTGAGAAAAGAGATACTTCAATGACTTGTGATCGGTATAAAGCTCAAATCTTTCTCCCAGAAGATAATGGCGCCAAGCCTTGAGTGCATATACTATTGCTGCCAACTCTAAGTCATGAGTGGGATAATTCTTCTCATGCACTTTGAGTTGTCTACCGCCAAAGCATATCACTCTTCCTTCTTGCATCAGAACAGCTCCTAACCCCGTGCCACATGCATCGGTGTATACTGTAAATAACTTCCCTCCATCGGGCAAAGCTAGAACAGGTGCTGATGTGAGAGCTCTCTTGAGCTTCTGAAAAGCAAGCTCGCATTCTATGCTCCAAGCAAAAACTAAAATTTTCTTCGTCAATTTAGTGAGAGGAGCGGAAATCTTCGCGAAGTCCTTGATGAACTTCCGGTAAAAGCCTGCAAGACCTAGAAAACTTCTCACTTCGCTTGCATTCCTTGGAGTCTTCCAATCCTGAACTGCAACTACCTTAGCGGGATCCACCGCTAAGCCTTGCTTAGATACTATATGCCCAAGGAATCTAACTTCCCTTCTCCAAAAGTGACACTTGGAGAACTTGGCCTTCAACTGATGCGCTCTAAGCGTATCCATCACCTCCACGAGATGCCTTGCGTGCTCTTCCTCATCCTTAGAGAAGATCAGAATATCATCTACAAAGACCACGACAAACTTGTTCAAGAACTCCCTGAACACCCTCATCAAGTCCACGAAATATGCGGGTGCATTAGTCAAACCGAACGGCATGACAAGCCATTCGAAGAATCCATCTGGAGTTCTGAACGCAGTCTTGTCTATACTATCTTCAGCTACCCTGAGCTGATGGAATCCAGTAGCAAGATCAAGCTGAGAGAAAACAGAAGCACCGACAAGCTGGTCAAAGAGATCATCAATCCTCGGTAACGGGTGTTTGTTCTTCTTAGTCAGCTTATTCAACTCTCGATAGTCAACACAAAGTCGGAGAGAACCATCTGCCTTGGTAGCAAATACCACAGGCGCTCCCCATTCAGATATACTTCGTCTAATGAAGTTCTTCTCAAGCAACTCCTTCACTTGCTTACTTAGCTCCCGCCTTTCCCGCGGAGCCATGTGCCGAACGGGCAAAGAAACCGTCTTTGCATTATCCACCAGATAAATGCGGAAATCAATCTCTCGCTTAGGGGGCAACCCCCTAACTTCATCGAAGATATCAGGATATTCTCGGACCACCCTCACCGATTGCAAACTATCGATAGACAAGTTGAGGGATTCAAGATAACACAACATGACGGGGCTCATAGGGTTACTAGAAATTTCTAGGGTGTTACCGAGGCGAGTCATGAGCCTTACAACCCTATGCTCAAAAATCAAGAATGGCTCCAAAACTGGACAACCAATCCATGCCCAAATCAACCCATACCCCATGAAACCGAGAATATAAGCATCACACGAGAACTCTACACTCAAGATAGAGATTTTCAAATCCACGTAGATAATAGACAAATGGGCGTAAACCCCAATTGGATTTGAAACACACACGGGATCATAAACTAGACTAGTACTTAGGTGCAAACTTTCAACTAGATCAGATGAAATAAACTATGCGATGCACCAAAATCAAACAAGGTACGAACTGAAAAATCAGAAATATATACAAGGCTTTCAACAGAAATACTACCTCGATCGAGAACTGGAGCGGCATTGAGAGCATGAACTTGCCCTCCCGAAGGTCCAGCACGCTGAGTCTGACCCTGGCCTTGCCCTTGCTTCTTCGGGCAATCCCTAGTGAAGTGTCCCATTTCTCCAAAGTTAAAGCAAGTGCCCTTCCTTTTTCTGCAATCCTTGTTTAGATGAGTCGAGCTTCCACAGGTAAAGCACCTTTTTTCCTTCTTATCTTTAGACTTCCCCTCCTTCTTTTCACCCCTATTCTCTTCATTGAGTAGGGCCATATTCACCAAACTCTCGAAAGTTGCCCCCAAGGGTATATGAGACATGGCTAATCCATGTAATGGCTCGTTTAATCCTAGAGCAAAGTATAGGGCCTTCTTCTGAGCTGTGTTAACCAAGTCTGAACCGACCTGAGCCAGTTGATTAAACTTATCTATGTATTCCCTAATAGTCATGTCCCCTTGCTTCAGTGATAGGAACCTTAGTCCAAACTTTCCCCGAAAGTCATCCCAAGTCTCAATTGGCCTAGTAGCGGTGGTGACCACCCACCAACGTGCAGCTTCTTCCTTTAGCAACCACACTGCCAATAAAACCTTCCTACGGTCATCTATATCAAAGAAGGCAAAAAGATCTTCGGTTTCTTTCAACCAATTTCTTGCCTCTACATAAGTCTCGGTTCCAATGAAATTCTTGCAACCCATCGCCTTAAAGTCTTTGCAAATCTCCGCGAAATTCACTTGTGTATGCTGAGGGGGAGGAGGAAGAGGAACCTCAGCGACAGGAGGAGGAGGAACATTAACTACCGGAGGAGGAACATCTGCGGGGCCGGCTTCGGTCGCCCTAGCCTCCAAAAGTCTCCTATACCAAACAGGTACGTGTACTCCCTCCGGAATAGCAAAGTTATCGGCCATACTGAAAACGAAGAAAAAGACAGATTCAGAATGGAGAAAAACGAAGGAATTTTGCTAATGGCTTTTTGGGGAATAGCCTTTAAAATAAACTAGACTTTTCTTTGGAAAATACTTTATACTTGGTTTTGAAAATAGTTTTCCAAAAGTTTTCTAAAAACCTTTTTGTTCCTTCTCGTAAACCATATGCTCTGATACCAAATGTAACACCCCACCTCCGCCAGGGTGTCTCTTGCAAGCACTCTGACTTTGGAGGGGCGTTTGAATCTGGTAAACATGCATAATGATATATCAAGGCAGAACAAGAACATATGTATATATGTAAACAAAGTAAATAACATAGATAAAACAACGGAAGATTTCAAACCATTTCAAAACAAGTCTGGTACAACATAATGTCAACTTTCCAAATAAACAAGTCTAGATAAAAACAACATCAACTGAAAAACTGAAATACATAAGTACTATCCCCAAAATAAGTGGTAACCATAGCTAGCTTCATGTCGAAACCGTACATGAGCTGAAATCCCACAAGCAGGTGATCAGAAATCCAAGCTAAGCTCCAATATTCCCTCCCCGAGAACCTGGGGGGGGGGGGGGGGAACGGAAGAAAAGAGGCGAAAGAAAAACAGGTCAGTCAAAAAGACTGAGTAAGCCCTACTACAATCAATGTAAACTGATAAAGTTAACGGGCATGAGAAGCAGGGATGAACATAAGGATAACAACATACTAGCATGATGATTAACTAACAAGGTAGATAAAGGTGTCATCGCATAATCAGGTTTAAGGTTTTTGCACCACAGGTGTACTAGCAAACTAACATGACTTGGATAAACAAGTATTGATCCCTTGGCCCAAGCTTTGGCCCAATAACATGAAGTGACCCTAATACGCGGTCCAACCAAACGGTCTAGTCGATCGGCTCCCTATAAGCCTAACTCGTCACGTGTTGGTGTCAATGCGGCCAAACATAATTGTAGTCAGACAGTGCAGGGTCTCCCGTCAGGTGTATCAAGCACTAGGGTGGCAAACCCTGGACACCATAAACATAAGTGCACAATCTCGATCTACTGGTACCCGTGCATGTTTTCCCCGGCTTCGGACTATGTGCACGACCATAGTCCGCCCGGAACTACACCGGCGTACCCTCTGCCGTCGCTTTTGGTCACTTACCTCCTAGTCCAGTAATCGTGCCCCCACCCTAGCCTAGTCCCTAGGGTCTTGATGATACAACTGGGAATTACTGCTGGAGTGGACCCCCATTGCTAGGATTTTCTAGTGGGTTAAGTACGGTTTAACCCTCTTGCTAATCATGGATTAACTTGGTTAAGTGTAACGATGAGTTCACGACTTAACCCTGATTAATCTACCAAGCCCAAATTGGTTAAGTATTAAGTGGACCATGACTTAACCCTAATCATGAGGCATTAATTAATTTAATGCGCCTTAACCTCTCACATTAGACCTTGTTGTGGTTACTGGTTAAGCCGGGCGGGTCCGGGTAGCTTTACACCACAACTTGGTCTAACCTCGGGTTCAAGGTACAACATGACCAACTTCTCACATTGGGTCCTATTGTTTGTAGCAACTAGTTAAGCCGGTCGGTTCCGGGTAGTTTTACGCTACAAACTCAACCCAACCTCGAGTTGGTCACACTTTTATTTTCTAAGTGTCATGTCCATCATGTTTCCAAAACATATCACAAGTTTTCAAGAATTTGGGTAGACCTAACTTAATAGGTAAATTCCCAATGGGTAGACCTAACTTAATAGGTAAATTCCCAATCTTATGTTTTTATGTCTTTTAAGTTTACCCAACCCCAACGCAATCCCATCGCTTACATATCGCAATAGCGCATAAAGGATAGAAAGAGGGAACTTGGCATAATCATGACATAAAGGTGTTGAAGCCACAAGTTCAACATGGTGGCATATGAAATGTACATATGTTCATATACTTGCATATTAAATTTTTAGGCCTCAAAAGCATGCATAAAACCAAACTTAGCATATTGGTGATACATTGTGATAAATGACATGTAGAAATGGCCATAAGTTCGCATTTAGCCTCACATGCAAGTTATCATAAGGGATATGATAACTTACATGTTGCCAAAATGCAACCTTTAGCATAAAGCTTGAAGCTTGAAGCTCTTAAGCCCAAGATAAGCTTGCATAACATGATAACATGAGCAAAATGATCAACCCAAACTTGCATAACATAACTTGCATATCATATGGCAAACTTGCATATCATAGCATAGCAAACTTGCATAACATAACATGATGAACTTGCATATCATAACATGGCAAACTTGCATAACATAACATGATAAACTTGCATATCATAACATGGCAAACTTGCATAGCATAACATGGTAAACTTGCATAACATAACATGATAAACTTGCATAGCATAACATATCAAACTTGCATAACATGACATGGTGAACTTGCATATCATGGCAAACTTGCATATCATAATGATCAACCAAACTTGCATCATTCATTTAACTTTAGAGTTTAAATATGAAAGTAGAAAAGGGCTTACAATGCTTATGAAGACTCAAATGAGTATAAGCAAATATAAGATTGAGACAAAGCCCTTATGCAATCAAATAGACCCAAAATGCAAGCTCCAAAATGATCAAAACCCTTGCTTTATGATGTAAACATGGAAACTTGACTTGAATGCAAGCTAATGACACTCATACAAGCTTGAAAACACTTGTATGCATGGAAAATCTCTCATAGAAATTTATTTAGGATTTTATGAAGAGAGTGGAGGTCATGAGAGGAATAATTTTGCCATAGTTTAGTTGTAGGGTTGATTAATGATGATTTAGGGTTAGGTTAGGGTCTTATTTATAGAGATTAGGATTAGTTTCAACCCTAGGATTAAACCCTAGTTCCAATCTCAACCCTTAAAACCGAATCTGGCCCCCAAGCTCAACACAACTCAAAAATGGTGCACCAGGCAGGACTGCCCGGCTGAGCCAAGTCGACAGCCAAGTCGACAGGGCTGTCGACTTGGTCCAACCAAGTCGACTCCCAAGTCGACAGGGCTGTCGACTTGGGTGCTCTGGCGGGAGTTTTCTCGCCTGGCCCAATCTGCCCTAATTTTCCAAATTCAAATTTGAATTTGAAATCTGTTTTTACTTTGAAATTTTCTGAAAACTTCGTTGGGCCTTAATCGGGTCATACAAACTCCGATTTTCGAAAACTCGGACTCTATTTCGCGTATTTTTCCGAGACGAACGCAATGGCATAGCCCGTTTCCCTTGATTCGGATTTTAGAATTAAATTCTGCCTCGATTTACGTTATAACAGGTTATTAAAAATACGGGTTGTTACAATTTTTCTTCAATTTAATGGTTTTTCTCCATTATTTGTGGTTGTTTGTTGTTGCAGTTGGGTGGGGAAGGATATGACGATGATGAATCTTTGGTGGTTCACATGATGTTGCTTAAGGCTCTGTGAAGGAGGTTTAGGTCTTCAATATGTTGGATGTTGATGAGGTTTTCAGGTTGTGATGGTAGGGAAAACTACCTGGTGTTGTCTTAGAGGTGTGGTCATGTCATACACTCACAGCTGATGTACCAAAGCTTGGTGCTTCAGCTTACATTGTTAAGGTTATAACATGTGTTCCTCTTCTTTTAGTCATATGTTATATGTTTATCGTTCAAATTTTTTGGTACATCATTTCTATATCTAAATAATTTTAGGCATTTCTGTTAATAGTTTTAGAAGTTTTGCCCTCCTCCTTCATTGAGTACTTTGGTGCTTATGTTCAGTTGGTATATCTTGAGAGAAGTTACGAGAATATTTTTTGTATACGTACCATTGCTCATACTTGTGATAATTCATAAAATCTGACGATGCAGAGTGATAGTAGTTTAAGTTGACATGTTTAATTAGCATTTTGTAACTTTTTGAAAAATATTTTTTTTTCTGTCATAAGGTACAATAAAATTCACTATTGAAAAAACAAAACAGCTACAAGTGCTTGCAAATTTCAATCAAAGGCAGTTAAATGTGAGAATCTTTGAACGTATAGTTGCAAATTTCTAACTATAACTTAATTTCCTTTGAATGTTATTTAATTTTAAATGCTTGTAGGTTTAAAATTTTGGAATTTTTATCTAGGACAAAAAAATTAAACATTGAATGTCAACTAGTATTAATTTCAAGCTTTGTACTTTCCTATTTCACGTCATGATTCTATAATCTGTATGATTTGATATTCTTCTATTTGATTTGTTCCACTAGATTTTTGAAAATATTCTAACCTTCAACCAAGTTTTGAGCATTCAATCTTATTAAATTATAGTGTTATTTTTTTCTTCATACATATATTGAGAATGGCTAGGATTGATAATGATGTCCTATCACTGATAATGGATAAAGCCACAAACCACTTAATGCTGAGAATATAGTACTTGGGCATGTAGTGTATTTTGCAACTTAGAGAAAATACAACTGTCACAATTAACGAAATATTAGTTGTATTTAATACAGATGATAAATTGATTGTAGTGTTGTAGGGTGGGTAAGATGAACTGCATCTAGTGTTTCTTCTTTCCCTTTTATTTGTTTTTCATATAATTCACCAGTTGACTTGTCCATGGTGTTGATAGGTGGTCATATAATGGCATGAACAAGGAGTAATTTGTTCTGAACTGTGTGTGATGAAGAGAGTGAAACCTGCATCAAGAAATTAGTGATGAAGCTTCATTATATAGGATATCTAAACAATGTTTATCACTACCTTGCAGGTAAAAATATTAATTGTGAAACAATACATCTGAACATGATATACTTACAATGGGGTGTACATGAGGTACGTAAGAGGAGGGAAAATGAGGAAAAACCAATTTGGGACCAACTCAAAATTGCAGTGACCCATGTTTTTCATAAAATTAATATATAAGGTATACACGGCGATTGTAACAATTGAACAGGTACAAGTAAGAATTGTGGTCTACATTGAGATGGCAAAAAGCAAGTAGTACACAATGTGCTCTGCAAATGGATGGACTACAGCTGCATTTCAACCGAAAAAAAGAGAATTGCTTCCAGGGACCTAATAAAAGGCACAATAATTGTTTTGATAATAATACATCAGTTGGTCTAGGCAAAAATTAATAAGCCACATGATTCATACTTTGTTTGTCTTGCAGGTTATTTTTTATATTTTGAAGTGATACTCTTTTGACTTAAATGTTGCAATAAGTTGGGTAGTCGTAAAGGGTTACATACCAGTACTTGCTTATGACTTAAATTTGGATATTTTACCATTAAAATTTGTTCCGATTTCAAGTTATCTATGTAGTGCTTTTTTGCTTTTCACCCAAATCTACTTAAGAATGTGCTAATATTTAAAGTTGTTGCCAAAAGACCTTTTGATTAACGCCTAATAAATTTTATCACCAACCAGAAGTACATAATTGTTAGTTTACCATTTGAAAGGGAAGCTTAATATTGTCGAAACGTGAACAAAATTAATTAGACTGTTCTCTTTCATTCTCTACATAGGGGACATACATAATATATAGGTATAACTGACTGGAGTTATGATATGGTATGCTTCAGCTTTACTACAATCAATTACCCTTCATCCTTCTTTTTTTTATAAGCATTAACATATACACCCAATATTTTACTGTTACATACCTACTTTTGATCAGCAAAGTAGGGTTAAGCATAGTATTGTCGAATGCAAATTATTTTTCAGTCTACAAACAATCGCTTAGATGTTTACCTAAATGATATTAAGTTGTCAATGATTATTGTACATGGTTACCATATATGCTAGCAATATTAGCTATGTTAGATTGTAGAACATATCATGATTTGTTTTCAAGTTAATGATCCTATATTCAGAAATTAACATCTCATATTATAACTGTGCAGCTTGGAAATGTGGTATTATAGGCTGTTAATGGTGTTGGCCAGTAAAATGAGAAATGCAGAAATTTCCATTGATGCTCTTTCCATATGGTAAGATTAACCCTCTTTGCAGTAGAAGCAAAATAATCGATTGTTTGTCACAAAAAGGCATCCCCTGATTCTTGACATGTTTATTTTAATGGGAAGCATAAGTATTAATGGACTCGAGTTGTCTATTCCTATGGCAAAAGGAAAAGTATACAAATATAAAGTTAGGACAGTGAGTATATCTTGAAATATCAAGTATATTCTTTTCTGCATATGGAGAAAACTAATACATAATCCATATATTAAAATTAAGACACCCTTAATATGTGGCTGAACCATAGTGTTTCACCATGAAAATGTGGATTTTATGAGAATTATGCATAGCTTGTAACTAGTTAAATATGCTTTCAGATCATATATGGATGTACATGCAGTGATAATGCAATGGTGCAATGGTGATGGTCTTCGACTTTTGCGTTTGGATAGTGAACGTGTGGGGCAGAGATCAGATGGGTAGCATGGCTGTGGAAGTTTGATGGAGGAGAGCGCTTGGTTGTGGTTTTATTGTAGATATTAAATTCAAACTATGTTTTATTTTTTATTGGCTTAAATTGACATCAATATGAAATTGATTATACATATTAAACTTATATTTTGTTTGTTGATCCTTTATCTTGCTATCATGAATATGTGTTACATTTGTTGAGTATTATAATTTTTTGGGTCATATACTGTTTATGAAATTGTTATGCAGATTCATTTGATTGCTTTTATTATAATATATTTTGAAAATCATTATAAGATATAATATAATGCAAGAGCTATACAGTTTATAGCGCATAAACCCATTATTGAATTGAAATTTTATAGCAGTTATACAGTGTTATAGAAATTCGTTATTTTCATGAAGAATGACATGTCTTATAGCGGCAATAGCGAGCTACTATACTTGTGTATCATAGAGGCATATAGCCGCTATAAAATCATACCCTTTAATAGCGACAGTTTCTATGTTATAATTATTCAACTTTTTTTTATAACATGTCGATATACAATGCTTTTCGGGTCGCTATAGTAATGTTTAATAGCGGCTATACGCAGCTATAAAAGACTATTTCTATTGTAGTGAACTCGACCAATACAGGTGTCAACTAGGCTGACTTGCAAGAATGAGAAGGGCACTCTTGATTAATTGATTCACCGCAACCTATATACTTTCCATTCCCTTCCTTTGACTTGGAGAATCATTAATGAAGTCCATGGATATTGAATCTAATTTCGAAACTGGAATGTCTAAAGGTTGAAATAATCCACTCGGCTTTTGATGTTTGACTTTCACTTTTTCGTAGTTTAAACATTGTTTTACCCATAGGCCTACATTCTTCTGCATTCCTTCCTAGACGAAACTCTTAATCATCTCCTGATATACCTTGATTTCCCTTGAACGTATCATGAACTTTGATCAATGTCATTCCCCAAGAACTTCCCGCCTTAGGTTTCCGATGTCTAGGACACACAAACTTTCCTTCTTTCTAAGCCACCCCTTACGGTTAAGACTAAAATCCTTCAAGTCCTCGATCTGAGTTTCATCTCTAAGCCTTTGAATCTCTTCACCCAACACAGGGACTTCCTCCTTCTTAGAAGAAAACCTTTAGAGCAAAATTGGTCGAACATCCAAACATGACAACATAGCAGTACTTTGGCCCAAACTAGTCGGCGAACTTAACTGTACATCATAAGTAGACAATGCCACTAAGTCTTTCATTCTACCAGCATAGCTAACACTTCAATCAGTGCTTTCTGCTAAGAGCAACCATAACTTTTTTCCTTTCCCTAGTATGTACTAAATACCATAATAATAAGCAATTAACAACTCTAGCCACCTATATTGCCTCATATTAACACATTTTGAAAGAATAAGTACCTCAAGGACTTATGAACCATAAACAATTCAAATCTCTTTCCTAAGAAGAAATGTCTCCATGTCTTCAAAGTAAAGATAATTCCCATAAACTCCAAAACATGAGTCAAACATTATAACAACCTTCCTAGAATATGCCTAAATTCAGACCTAGAAAAGGACCATCGTAAATTAGATCCACTCTAAATAGGTCGTTGGTTCGAGTACATAAGCAAAGAAAAACTAAAATGAATCGGAATCTCACAGTGAATGGGATAAATAATAATAACCAAGAATAGATGTACCATTTAATAAAACCACAGTAATATTGGTTAATCAAGTTCCAACTATCCTACAAGATACATCAATAATAATAATATCCTATGATTACAATAAAACTATCAAATATGATAATAATAACTATAGATTATCCTTCATCAGGCTCCAATCTCCATGACTGCATCAATCAAGCATTCCCACATACTAATCTGTTTAATTGTTATGAGGAGGGAGGTTAGAACAATAAGTCTGATGAATGAAAATCACATAAGTTTAAGGAATGTCTATTTCCTACATTTGGTAGTACAAATTAATCAAATTATGTCTATGTAAGTTAAACACACAATTAATATGTATTAATAGGCGGACAACTCCAAAGTCCTTTAAGGCCTTGTCTTATAATCATCATCACTATTAAATATACTATCAATGTAAATCGAGATATAGTAATCTGCCACTTAATACAAAGTTTAGGCAAACATTCATCGCCATTTACGACCATCCTACGGACCCATGCGTTACTATCTAAATGTCATCACAGGTGAACTCCAAGTTATTTAATACTTCCTTAGACATGCAGTCCCTTAGAAATTTTCATACTGCCTATCCCTATGTCCTCACATATCTCCTATATAAGAAGCATACAACTTCCGGAGAACTACCTTACTCATACCTCTATCGTTTTAATAAGACCGTTTAATACCCTATAAGAGAAAGGAGGACTCAATGACCACTTAAGACCTTTATAAGGGCGGGCCCTGTAACACCCCATAATTTTAACAACACTTAAAATGATAAATTAAATAATAATTAAATAAATATTCAGAATTAATTGAAATGGACTACGCCATTGCGTTCATCTCGAAATTCTAGTCAAAATAGACACCTGGTTTGCGTAAAATGGACACCATATGAAGAACTTATTAAGGTTTGAAGTTTGTATACGCATAAAAAGAATATATATATATATATATATATAAATCAACCCAGAATTCAAAACAGTTTAAAATTCACGTAGAAAAGGGGAGTGGGAAATTTCCCGCCTTGGGGTGTCGACACTTGGGTCGACCCATAAAGGGGGTGTCGACCACTAGGTCGATACACCAAGGGTGGGTCGACACCCTTACGGCAGATCCATGCAGAATTCTTCTAGGTGAATGTGGACTCTTTTCTTGACTCTATTCATTGTCTTTAGGCTATAAATAAGAACCCATTTCCCTTGTTTCTCCACACCTAAAACAATAGAGAACTAGATGCTGCCTCTGCCCAGATTAAATCGAGTCTTTTCTTCTTCAACAATCGACTAGAGTTATTCAAGTTTAGAGATCTGTGATTCAACATCTGTAATTCCTCCTCTATTTCTTAGATCCAATCATAATGAGTCTATGTTAATTTTAGATCTAAATACTTTTAAAAATTAAACTTGACATGACTATAACTTGGATCTAAGCCTGTGACTATTTGAATCATATCAGATCTGCTATAACTTGTGTATTTAAGTTATTCTGATATGACTATGAACCAGAACTATGCCTATATATATATATTTATTTATTTATCAAGTTAGATATGCCACTGTTAGTTGATCTAATTCATTACTTAAATCTCATCATGCCTGTTTATGATGTCCCTATTATGTTAGAATCAATTCTACTATCACATGTTCATCAGATCTGTTCCTATATGCCTATCTTATCATTATGCCCAAACTTGTCACCATATGTTTATTAGTTGCTATGTTAGTCTTGTTATTATTTTCATTTCTGTCCTCTTCCCTTCTTCTTTTCCCTTTTATTTTTATATAGCCAGGCTACCTTCGAGCCTAGGCATGCCGCTGAAATATGCGAACGTGTAAAATTGAGAACGTGGGGAAAACGTTAAAATTGGGGCATAACTTGTATTAGGAAATTTGGGCATAAATTGAATGTAATACATGAATATGAATTTGGGACGTAAACCAAACTTTGATTAAAGATCTGAATTTAGGGCATATGATACATGATGAATCTGACTTAGGAAAAAGGGGAATGAAAACCTATAATGACTTAGGAATAATTGGTTAATAATTGAAATGCCTAGAATTACAGTAATTAGAAACTGTAACCGCACTTAGACACGCGGTTAGATTACACTTGTAGTGGTAGTCTGCCCGGAACCAACCGGCATATCCAACGACCACAAGTGGTGAATCTAATGTGAGGGGTCTAAGTGCATAAACACGTAATGTGCTAAGACACGAGGTTAGGCCCAACTTGTTGAAGAAGTTTGCCCGGAGCCGCCCGGCATATCTAACATCCACAAATTGTAGGCTTAATGTAGGAGGTCTAGTACATTACAACCATAAATGAATATCGTAATAAACTTGAATACTTAACCTAGTTGAATCCATAGGGATTGTATATTTTAACTTGAGTAGGGGTTAAGTAAAATTGTATGAAACAATGGAAGGGTTAAGTATATCTTGGGTTGGTGGGTAATATTTATATATAGGCCCACAAACTTAACATGTGGGGTTATGTCTGGTATGGCATAGCCGTAAAAACCTAGTGGGGATGCAAGCGTAGGGGGAGGCTTGTATCATCTTGTTTGTGGGACCCGTTTCAGCCAGTAACCCATATATAGGTATCAAACGAGTACTCCGAACTAGGTCGGAGTCGGGGCATGCTTACTGGGCTAATTGTAAGAGATCCAAATGAAGGAATGGTGTGGGCGGCACGTTCTGACGTGGTCATGTGCATACATGGGTCTGGCAGAGGAGGTTTAGACGTCATGACACAGTAGTTATGGTTGTGCACATCTTGAAAATGAAGGCTTGCCATTTTAGGAAGTGATACATCCTACCGTGGGGCCAGTACAAGGTATCTACGGAGTAGAGAGCCGAATGATTGGGGTAGTAATTAGTGTACATCTAGACTATGGTATGCTTAGGAACCCGTTATTATCCTTAGGGGTAACTCCGGTTTGTTGGGTTGCCTGTTGATTGTATGGGGTTAAAATCTCTCACTAGAAGTACGCCTAGGTCTACCATTTTATAGTTGTTGGGATCATCTCATTCTGTTTATACTAGTATTAGTCTAGAGAGAAAAAGAAAGTACTAGAGAAGTGTAATATACTCTATCATGTTTACCTTGTCATACTTGCCTTTTATGATGTTATCTCTCTTATCCACTTTATATGCTTATCATGACACTTTTACTTATTTATATGCTAAAACTAACTAAACTCGCCATACTTTAAATCTGACCTATTTTGTTTCCTATTCTTTCTCTTCTGTTCCCCCACCCCCAGGTTCTCAGTGTTGGAATACTCGAACTTGATCAGGACTCTGCTTTCATCTTGCTTGGAGCTATTTTACATGTACAGCTTAATTTCACATCTCTCTACTATGGTTATGTTTTGGGGATTATGCTTCTTTTATTATTGTACTATGATATTTTAAGTACAAGACAGAAGTTTTAATAATATATCAGGTTTTATGCATTTCAGACATGTGATGTAACTATGTTTTGAACTACGATGTTTTCTGCTTAATAAAATTTTAAATTCTGGTGCTATTTATTATCTGTCTTGTAATATTTATGTTTCTATTTACATGTAACGCTTCACAAAACTTAATGAATTATCTTAATGAGTGACATTTACGGACGTGGGGTGTCACACTTGGTATCAGAGTTGAAGGTTACCAGGTCGGATAAAGGATTTTGAAAATTATTTTCAAAAAGGTTTTAAAAGAAAGCACTTTCAAAAGAAAAAGTCTATTTTGGAAAACATATTCCCTAAAGCCATATGTAATATCTTTCGATTCTATGTCTGAGTCCCTTTTCTTTTCTTTTCAACATGTCTGGGGAACCTAATATTCCTGAGGGCGTTACGATACCAAGCTGGTTCCGTAGGTATCTAGAGGACACGGCGCCTGTTGATGGTCCAGTAAACGTTCCTCTCCAGGTGCACCCGCTGTTCCTTATCCTCCTCCTCCACGAGCAGATAATTTCTCTAAGATCTGCAAAGATTTCTGTGGTATGAGTGGAAAGCCAATCCAAGGAATTGAAACTTTTGTAAAGGCAAGTAATTGGCTTAAAGAAATGGAGGACTTGTTTGGAATTTTTGAAGTTGATGATCGTAGGAAAACTCATTTAGCCGCTTAGTTGATGAAAGATGAGGATTCATTCTGGTGGGAAGTGACGCAAGTAATGCATCCAGCGGAGACTTGGGATGATTTTCGACAGAGTTTGAAATGAAGTTTCTTTCTCAAGCTGAGAAAAGTATGTAAACGGAATGGTTTCTGGCACTCAAGCAAGCATGACTGTCAAAGAGTATGTTAACAAATTCAATCAACTAGCAAGGTTTGGGTTAGAGCTAGTGGATGCCCCACATAAGAAAGCTTTGCGGTTTGCTAAAGGACTGAATGAACCCCTCCATAGGTTAGCTATGTCTTATATTCTGATGAGAGCAACTTTTGAGAGGCTCGTTGATATGAAATTAATGCACGAGGGAGACAAAGGTGAAAAGAAAGAAACTAAGGTGGAGGAAACAAAAAATAAGAAAGTATGGCCAAAGAAAGGATAACAACAACAACAAAAGAAGGGCAGAAAGAATGACGAGGCTAAGGATAAGAGGAAGTGCCATAATTGCGGACGTGAGGGTCATTTGATCAAGGGCTGCAAAAGAAGGAAGAATGCTTGTTTCAGTTGTGGAGAGGTCGGACACTTCTCTAAGGAGTGCCCGAAGAAGCAAGGACAAGGTCAAAGGGCAGGAGCTTCTGGAGGGAAGGTGCATGCTCTCGTGACCAATGCTCCTGATAGAGGTAGGAAAGTTTTCGTGGAAGGTTTGATTTCTCTTTCCAATCATCCTATTAGAACTCTTTTTTATTCAGGCGCTTCACATTCTTTTATATCTGCTCTGTGATTGAGTCTCTATATCTTTGTACTAGTATGGTAGTGGATCCTATTGTTTACTCAAACCCCATTGGTGGTACAACTCATTTGTCCATGATTTGTCGGGGTTTGAGAATTTCTGCGCTAGACATCGAGTTTGAATGTGTGCTTGGTTTTTTGGGCTATGGATTGATTCTAGCGATGGATTGGCTAGCCATGTATGTTGCCATTCTGGATTGTGAAAGGAGGGTCGTTAGACTTTTGACTTGCTATGGGAGGACCCTCGAGATTTCTTGTGACCTAAAGGGGTCTGTCATGCATAGTTTTCTAGGGTTACTTGGTGCATCTACCGATGATCAACGATCTGTACTAGTAGTCCGTGCGTATCCTGATATTTTTGATGGGGTTCGAGGATTACCTCCGAGGCACGAGATCAATTTTCGTATATACTTGGTGGACAATGCAAAGCCAGTGGCATTTCCCGTGCTCCATATGGCTCCAAGGGAAAGGAGGGAGCTTAGCAAGCAAGTAGGGGAGCTAATTAGAAAGGGTTTATTAGGCGAAGCATATCTGAATGGGGTGCTCCGGTGGTATTCGCAACTAAGGCGGATGGTTCACTTCCCTTATGTGTAGACTATAGGGAGTTGAATAAACTCACTAAGAAGAACATGCACCCACTCCCAAGGATAGATGATCTATTTGACCAGCTTCTTTGTGCATCAGTTTTCTCTCAGCTAGACTTGGCCATGGGGTTTCATCTATTGAGGGTGGCCGAGGACAATATAGACAAGGCTGCTTTTAGGACTCCAGATGGTTTCTTTGAATGGCTTGTTATTATGCCTTTTGGGTTAACGAATGCACCCACCTATTTTGTTGATCTGATGAGTAAGGTGTTTCGAAAGTTCGTAAATATGTTATGGTCTTTGTTGATGACATCTTAATTTCCTCGAAGAGCGAGAAAGAGCATTCCTTACATATAAGGGAGGTTTTGAAAACTCTGCGTGCGCATCAGCTTAAGGAGAAATTCTCCAAATGACATTTTTAGGAGAAAAGAGGTGAGATTTCTAGGGCATGTGGTCTCTAAAGATGGGATAGCAGAAGATCCCGCAAAGGTAGTTGTAGTCCAAGATTGGCAAATCCCAAAGAATGCAACAGAGGTGAGAAGTTTTCTTGGATTGGCAGGCTATTATAGGAGGTTCATTAAGGATTGCAAAGATATCAACCCCACTTATCAGGCTGACGAAAAATAATCTGAGGTTTTCATGGGATATAGACTGTGATGTTTCTTTCCAACGATTGAAGAAGGCTCTGACAACATCCCTAGTCTTGCCCTTGCCCGATAAAAACAAAGTGCTTACAGTATACACTGATGCATATGGTATAGGGCTTGGTGCGGTTCTGATGCAAGAGGGAAGGGTAATATGTTATGGAGGTAGACAGTTAAGGGTTCATGAGAAGAACTACCCTACCCATGACCTAGAGCTAGCTGCCATAGTATTCACACTTAAGACTTGGCGCCGTTATTTGCTTGGAGAGAAGTTCGAGTTGTACACCGGTCATAAATCTCTCAAGTACTTTTTCTTGCAGAAGGATCTTAATTTAAGGCAACAAAGGTGGATGGAGTTCATAGCATCTTATGACTTCGAGATTGCTTATACCCCTGGCAAGGGAAATGTGGTGGCAGACGCATTAAGTAGGCAGAGGATGGCCTTAAGTCCTCTGTTTGTGGAGAGGAAAAGCTTGGAGTTTATATCGACTTTTGACTTTAGACCCTCCACCGAGTTTTTGCCTGGCCTATTTGCATCCCTGGAGGTGCGACCTACTTTTGTGGATCAGATAGGAGCTTCGCAATGAAAGGATCCAAAAAATTTAGACATCTTGGATAGGCTGAGTAAAGGGGAGACTTCTAGTCACCTCAGTAGATATTCCACAGACGATAGAGGGTGGTTGCGTGAGATGGAAGGCTTTATGTTCCCCAAGTAGGGAGTTTGTTGAAGACAGTCCTAGAGGAATCCCATAATTCTATGATGACTATTCATCCAGGCGGTGATAAGATGTATACATATATGAAGAGGGTTTTCTTTTGGGGCAGGGTTTGTTTCTTAATGTTTGATTTTCCAGCAAGTCAAAGCCTAGCAAAAGAAGACTGGTGGTTTACTTCATCCATTGGAGGTCCCACAACAGAAGTGGGAAAGTGTATCTATGGATTTCATAGATGGTTTTCCTAGATCAAAGAAAGGCAACACCAATATTTGGGTTGTAGTAGATAGACTTACTAAGAGCGCCCATTTCGTTCCAGTTAAGAGTAAGAGGACGACATCATGGTTGGCAGCAACTTACGTTCATTATATAGTCCGCATTCATGGAGTAGCTTCCAGTATCATAAGTGATCGCGACCCCATTTTTACCAGTGAATTTCAGAGAAGCTTGCAAGAAGCATTAGGTACACAGTTATGTTTGAGCATTGCTTATCACCCTCAGACCGATGGATAAACAGAAAAGGGTGAATAGAGTTCTTGAGGATCCTTTAAGACTGTGTATCTTATACTTCGGAGAGACTTGGGAAGAGCACCTTCCTTTAGTAGAGTTCGCGTGCAACAAAATTTATCAAGCTAGTATTGACATGTTAGCCTTCGAAGCATTATATGGGCAACCCTGTAGATCACCGACTTATTGGTGGAAGTCTACATAAAGACTTCTATTTGGACCAGATATGGTTAAAGAAACTTCATAAAAGGTTGATCTTATTAGACGGCGAATGAAGACAGCTCAAGATAGGCAGAAATCCTATGCAGATAGGAGAAGGATTGGCATTGATTTTGAGGTGTGAGACATGGTTTTCATTAAGGTATCACCATTAAGGAATGTGGTTCGCTGTGGATCTGTAGGGAAATTGGCACCAAGATTTGTAGGACCATTTCCCAAAACAGAAAGGATTGGCAAAATGGCCTAAAGAGTAAGGCTACTAGAAAGATTATCCGACGTTCATGATGTTTTCCATGTTTCTCATTTATGGAAGTGTTTGCATGATACCACAGAAGTAGTTGAGCCGAGTATATTGGAGGAAATAGAGGTGGAACGAGAGACGACTGTTAGACGAGTTCCTACCCGTATTCTTGGATCAGAAGCTACGCAACGAAGAAGTCATGTTGATGAAAGTTGAATGGGGAGACAACCAATAGGATGCAACCTGGGAGATCGAAGACAAGATTCGCGCTTCGTACCCTTTTCTTTTCAAGGGTATGTTCTTAACTTCCTTTCCAAAGCTTTTAATTATACTTGTTTCTATTATTTAAGTAGATCCTATCAATTGAATCTTCGAACTTCAGGTAGGAATCCCATGGATGTAAATATGTGTTTGAGACATGTTATGATTGATGGATGCAAGTGGATGCAAGTGTTTGCTAGTGGTTTCTCGTGGATGCATATACACACATTAGGCACTAGATCGGCTCAATCACTCTCATACTGCATATGGGTGTGTGTGCACTTTTCTTCTTTTATGGATGGAAATGGATGTGTCATCATGTGGATGTTGCATTGGACGAATGATTGTGCACACATATAGAACTTACATGTTATAATAGGATTATTTGCATACAAGATGGATTCATGGCACTAACATACATTGCATTAAGGAGGTCAACTGAATCAATAGAACGCCTGGTCTTACGCATTAGTATTGGGACATATACACACATCTTTGAATATGTTCATATAAGCATTAGAAGTCTTTAAGGACGATGGATGTCTATTATTAGTGGATGAGTAGATGGATGTGGATGTTAGGGCATACAATCTTCTTAACTTGGAGATTTCTAGGATGAAATCCTTTGAGTAGGGGAGAATGTAACACCCTGTAATTTTAACAACACTTAAGATGAAAAATTAAAGAATAGTTAAATAAATATTCAGAACCAAGTGTAACGGACTGCGTCATTGCGTTTGTCTCAGAATTCTGGTCAAAATAGACAGTAGGTTTGCGTAAAACAGGCACCGTATGAAGAAGTTATTAAGGTTTGAAGTTTGTATATGCATAGGATGAATATATATATACATTCATACATATATATGTATGTATATATATATAATCAACTCAGAACTCAAAACAGTTCAAAATTCACGCAGAAAAGTGGAGCGGGAAAATTCCCGCCCAAGGGTGTCAACCCCTGTGTCGACCCCATAAGGGGGGTGTCGACCCCTGGGTCGACACACCAAGGGGGTTCAACCCCCTTATAGAAGATATGGGAATAATTCTTCTGGCTGAATGTGGACTCCTTTCTTGACGTGGTTCATTGGCTTTAGGCTATAAATAAGACCATATTTCTCTTGTTTCTCCACACCTAAAACAATGGAGAACCAGATTCTACCTCTTCCCAGATTAAATTAAGTCTTTTCTTTTTCAACAATCAACTAGAGTTATTCAAGTTTAGAGATCTATGATTCAACATCTGCAATCCCTCTTCTATTTCTTAGATCCAGTCACATCGAGTCTGTTAATTTTAGATCTAAATACTTAAAAGTTAATATTGACATGACTATAATTTGGATCTAAGCCTGTGACTATTTGAATCATATCAGATATGCTATAACCTGTGTATTTAAGTTACTCTGACATGACTATGAACCAATTCTAAGCATATATATATATATATATATATATATATATCATGTAAGATCTGCCATTGTTCGTTGATCTAATTCATTACTTAAATCTCATCATGCCTGTTTATGATGTCCTTATTATGTTAGAATCAGTTCTAATATCACATGTTCATCAGATCTGTTCCTATATGCATATCTTGTCATTATGCCCAGCCTTGTCACCGTATATTTATTAGTTGCTATGTCAATCTTGTTATTATGTTCATTCTTGTCCTCTTCCCTTCTTCTTTTCCCTTTTATTTTTATATAGCCAGGCCATCTTCGAGCCTAGGCATGCCGCTGAAATATGCAAACGCGTAAAATTGGGAACGAGAGGAAAACGTTAAAAATTGGGGCATAACTTGTATTGGGAAATTTGGGCATAAATTGAATGTAATACATGAATATGAATTTGGCGCATAAACCAAACTTTGATTAAAGATCTGAATTTGGGACATACAATACATGATGAATATGACTAGGGAAAAAGGGGAACGACAACCTATAATGACATAAGAATAATTGGTTAATAATTGAAATGCCTAGAATTACAGTAATTAGGAACTATAACCACACTTAGACATAAGGTTAGATTACACTTGTGGTGGAAGTCTCCCTGTAACCAACCGGCATATCCAGCGACCACAAGTGGTGAATTTAATATGAGAGGTCTAAGTGCATAAACACATGATGTGCTAAGACACGAGGTTAGGCCCGACTTGTGGAAGAAGTCTGCCCGGAACCGTCCGAGATATCCAGCATCCACAAATTGTAGGCTTAATGTGGGAGGTCTAGTACATTATAACCATAAATGAATATGGTAATAAACTTGAATACTTAACCTAGTTGAATCCATGGGGTATTGTACATGTTAACTTAAGTAGGGGTTAAGTAAATTTGTATGAAACAGTGGGAGGGTTAAATATATCTTGGGTTGCTAGGTAATATTTATATATAAGCCCACAAACTTAACCTATGGGGTTATGCAATTTTTACTCTTGTATGGCATAACTAGTGGAAAACCTAGTGGGGATGCAAGCCTAGGGGAAAGCTTGTATCATCTTGTGTGTGGGACCCGTTTCAATCAGTAACCCATATATATGTATCAAACGAGTATTCCGAACTAGGTCAAAGTCGGGGCATGTTTACTGGGCTGATTGTAACAGATCCAAACAAAGGGGTGATGTGGGCGGCACGTTTCGACAGGGTTGTGTGCGTGCATGGGTCCGGCAGAGAAGGTTTAGACATCGTGATATAAGTAGATACGGTTGTGCACATCCCGAAAACGAAGGGTTGCCATTTTAGGAAGTGATACATCCTATTATGGGGCCAGCATAGGGTATCTACGGAGTAGGGAGCCGATCGATTGGGGTAGTAATTAGGGTACATCTGGACTCTATTATGTTTAGGATACCTTATTATCCTTAGGGGTAACTGTGGTATGTTGGGCTGCCTGTTGATTGTATGGGGTAATAACCTCTCACTAGAAGTACGCCTAAGTCTACCATCTTATAGTTGTTCTGATCATCTCATTCTGGTTATACTAGTATTGGTGCGGAGAGAAAGAGAACGTACTAGAGAAGCGCAATATACTCTATCATGTTTACCATGTCGTACCTGCCTTTTATGATTTTATCTCTCTTATCCACTTTATATGCATGTCATGACACTTTTACTTATTTATATGCTAAAAGTAACTGGACTAGCCAGACTTTAAGTTTGACCTATTTTTTCCCTCTTCTTTCTCTTTCGTTTCCCCCTCAGGTTCTCAAGGTTGGAATACTCAAGCTTGATCAAGACTCTGCTTTCATCTTGCTTGAAGTTGTTTTAGATGTACGGCTTGATTTCATATCTCTCTATTATGGCTATGTTTTAGGGATTATGCTTCTTTTATTATTGAACTCTGATATTTTAAGTACAAGAATGAAGTTTTAATGATGTACTGGGTTTTAATCATTTCATATATGATGTAACCATGTTTTGAACTACGATGTTTTCTTCTTAATAAAATTTTAAATTTCGCTGCTATTTATTATCTGTCTTGTAATGTTTCTGTTCTATTTACCTATAACGCTTCACAAAACTTAACGCATTCTCTTAATGAGTGACATTAACGGACGTGGGGTGTCACAGGCCCAATGACTTCACCCCTTCTAAAGAATAAACATTAAAAGAGGCCTAATGTCCTAACCACTTAATACCCAAACAAGGTAGGTCAACCACTTAATACCTTCTTAGTGTATTCCAACTTCACTCAAATATATGTGTATATATACACACATACAAGACATCTTACATTAAAGCGGCCACTTATAGATGCTGAATTAGCCTAGCGGTTCCGGACAGGCTTCTACTACAAGTTGGGCTTAATCGAGTGTCTTTTGTAATAATTATAATTGCCCAGGGCACTTAGACCTCTCATGTTAACCCGATTAAATGTGGATGCCGGATACACCCATCAGTTTTGGGCAGGCTTCTTCCACTACACGTTGGGATTAACCTCGTGTCTATGTGTCATTAATACTAATAAAAGCCATCGATACTCACATAGATATAAATTTCTATGGGGATATTTATAATTCTAATTTTCTATTTTAAACAATTTTGTACGCTATTAATAAGAATTTAATACGCATTTACAATACATTAATTATGTTATAAATAGTAATAAATAAACGTAAACCAAGCATACGTAATAAACATCCTAAACCATTTAAATGCCAATCCTAACATCAAAATAAGGTTTAAAATTTATTTCCCTAACTTAATCAACATGGCATATATTTCACTCTTGGAACCAACATCGTTTCAATCACGTATGGCAAATGCGTGGCGATCACTCCAAAAGGCTTGCATGCACCATGCCAATAACTCGAAACTGCTCGCGCAACTCAACCTGGAGTGGTCAAGATTCAGCAACCAAATCCCATAATTTTTGCATCCCTTAGGATGCAAAAATGCATATTTCGTATCCTTTACGGGATATGGGATATGCATTTCGCATCATTAAGGATACGATCCCCACCTCGCCTCGCACCCTCAGCAGCATCACCTCGCATTCAAATGTCGACTCACTATAGATTTTCGACTCCCTCCGAGCTTCGAGTCCCTCAAGTTTCGCATCCTTCCCTCACATCGCATCCCAACAACATCTCTTCCCTCTATCTCGTCTCGCCTTCCACTCTACGAATCACCACATCAGGCTTCCATCTGATGAAACAATCGCATCTCTCCTTCGTATTCCCAAGATACGAATTTCGTATCCTTTGGGATACGAAAATTCATATCCTAGGGGTATGCACCTCGTATCCCTATGGGGATACGAGATTTCGTATCCCCTATGGGTACGGTGCCATCATATCCCCAAGGGATACGAATTTCGCATCCCTAAGGGATACGAATTTCGCATCCTTCGGGATGAGAAATTCATACCCCTCCGAGGGATATGAAATTCCCCACTGCATAACAAAGGGATGGAAATTTTAGGGTAATGCTCTTCTAGGATGCGAAAATCGCTGTTGTGGTCCCCAAATCTCACGTACTCCCAACTAGTCCACTTATACCCCTACCTCATTCTTCAAAGGGGTTGGATTTTGGACATTCTAGAGCTCTAAAACCATCATTAATGGATGACATCTTCTCCTCCATGACCATTGGACATAGCTTGGACCTTTAAACATTGCACAAACGCTACCCCACAACATTTGGACATTCAGTTTGACTCACTACATGATTGCGGACATATTTTCACACTTTTGGACATTGAACCCATTTCTGGGACATTGTTGACCAAGTCAACACACTTTTCACTCAATGAAGAAGATGAAGGCCATTTTGGTCAAAGTTTAGAATTAACAAACATTTTGTTGTTTTATTGTACAAATTTATACTTAGAAACTTTCTGAACTTGTGTAATATTTGTAATCAATAAGTATATGATGAATAATTACTATGAAGTGGACGTAGGCGTTAATGCCGAAGCACTACAAAAAGTTGTGTTCTCCCTGCATTTCATTACATAAGATTCAGATCATCATCTTTCTGCAAAACATACACTCGGGGGCTGACGTGCGCGAATAAGCGACAATTCCCCATATTAACACTTTGACGCGCTAGGAATGGGGCGCACAGCTTTAGCTTCAATCTCAGTTCTCGACTTCAGTTTTCAGCTTTATTTCACGACCTCAGCTCTCGACTTTGGTCTTCGGATTCTGGAATTCAACTTCAACTTTCTTTTGGAAATGAACTTCATTCGCTTGCTACCGTGATTAAAAGGAAATGGATAATTTGCTCGTACGGAGGAGATATGGAGGAAGAGCCAGAAATCTCCTCAACTGAACACCCATCAAACTTTGTCACTCGAGACGACATCGGCGGAGTCGTCAAAGACTTAACTAAAGATCTTACTTCTTGCTTGGAACATTAGGAAGAACATTTCTATCGCCATGAGGCCACCATGACCACTCTTCTCGCCCAACTCGAAGGATTTACGACGCAGTCAGGTCAAGGCAACATGATCAGAGAAAGTGCTAGTGTTCCGCAAGGATAGCTCGGGTCTCGGGGCCAAATCCTGAAGAATAACACAGTGTCGACACCAATCCAAAAACAGCTATCAGATAGGCAAGGCTTGTTAGAGACTCCCTCAATCCTATTCAAGGTTCAGCTCAAGCGGTAGTACATGCAGCTTTGGATATAGGAACTCCCGTAGTTTCAAATGTTGGATTTATTCCCGTCGAGGCACCTTAGATAAAGATCGAGCCAGATACTTTGCTTAGCGCTCAACCTTTTGCTAACGTTGGACTTGATGTTGGGGGAACCGACATCGATTTACATAATCAGAATTAGTTTCTCGGTACGGGCAGCGAAAGTCAAGTCACCGATGTCATTTGATGCTATGCCCGTGGTGGGGGACCTCATGCCAGCTTGGACTGCGTTACTCGCTATCCCTTCACTCAAGATATCAGGAAATCACAAAACACACCAGACTTCAAATTGCCTGTGTTAGAAGCTTTTAATAGTAAGAAGGATCCTATGGTTCATGTTATGGCGTTATGGCGAAGTGCTTCCCACTTTACCTTACAAACATAGATGATTGATGGTTCTAACGGTTGGAACCAGAATCTATCAATAGTTGAAACATCTTGGTTGGAAAGTTCGTTAAGAAATTCAGAGTTCACATTGCCCAATGAAGGAGCATCATGAATTTGACATCAGTCAAGCAGAGATAAGGTGAGAATCTACACAAATTTATTAAATGATTCAATATGGCGGTATCCTTTGTTGATAGATTGGATCCTTCCATGGTCCTAATGGTTGTCGTCTTCAGCATTATTGACAAGACAGACTTTAACGTGCCATTGCGACGAGACCCTCCAAGGAATCTCGCTGATTTCTACGTTGAAGCTGAAAGGTTTCTTAGGGGGAAGGACTGCAGTGATGAAAACCAGTGCACCAAAACAACTCTACAGCCGGCTCAGGGCCATCTGCGCTAAACAAAGGAAAGGGTAAATCTTGGGACAACCAGAACTCACAGCCTCGATTCGAGCCAAAGTTCCCAACTTACACCAAACTCAACGAAGGCTTGGAAAGGATTTATCTCGACATTCACGGAAATGCACCATCCCAAAATCCTCCCAAGAAGGTCCCAACTCTGAGGCAATAATGCTCTGACAGGTACTATTTATTCCATGTACTACTAAGTCATGACACTGAGCACTTCATGCAGTGGTGTGATCTAGTCGAAGCCAGCGTCATGCGCAAAAAACTACAACAGTATCACCTGAATTCGGCAATAGCTGCACCACCCGTTCTACCCCTACAACATCTCTGGATTGGGGCAGAACTGGTCGCTCCGAGGCATTATCATCAATTGATCCCATTCAACGGATCTTCTTGGCTCTTCAGACTCTGGTCCATTACTTATGTTTGTTCTTGTTGGCGACTTCTCCCCCTTTTTCTTTTTCTGTATGTAATCAAAGCAGCTACATCGGCTGATACATGCACGAGACCGATCTGTGGTCTCCAGTCGTGCCTTGAGTTAGACTACAGACCATTGCCCCCCCCATGGAATTAATAAAATATTACTTTAGTGCTCTGGCTCCACACTGGATAAGTCCAGTATAAAATTCGGGATTTGTCTCCACATTGGATCAGTCCAGTATAAAATTCGGGCTTCAGCTCAACACTCGATGAGTCGAGTATAAAATTAAAACTTCGATCTCCCCCACATTGGATCCGTCCAGTATGAACACAAGACTTCGGTCTCACCTTCCCTAATCGGTAGGGCATAAGATTTGAAAATATGTTCTCACCTTTGGACTCCATTCCATGACTTCCCCAAAGATTGGGTCTATCGAGTATTAAGATTCTCCAAATGGGTTTGCAAAACATAAACTACCTGACTCGGTCCGCCGAGCATGGAAGTTCCTTATCTTAACCCTCTTAGTACGGAGATCTTAACAACCCAGCCCATCAAATACATAATGCTACATAACTTGGTCAGCCAAGTACAAAACCCTCTTTTATAGGTACATACTTGCTCGGCAAGGCTCAACAATCCCATGGCCTCCTATTTTCTGGATCCCAAGCATCCCGGACTCGACAATCCATTCTAATACGATCTTGATAATCATCGAAGTTCCAATCTAAATATGATCTCATCGATCATTGGATTTCTAATATATTACGACCCCAGTGGTCATTGGCTTTCCAGCCAAATACAATCTCAGTGATTGTCAGACGTCTATTCTAATGCGATCTCGGCAATCATCAAGGGTCTATTTTTTTACAATCTTAGTGATCAGCGGGTTTTCTATTCTAATATGGCCTCAGTGGTCATCAATTTCTAATACGACCATAGTGGTCGTCGGATTTCTATTCACTTAAGATCTCAGTGATCGTCAGATTTCTATTTTACTGAGATCTCAATGATCGTCAGACTTCTCCATGATCTTTGCTCGTAGACTTACAGATTTCCGAACTACTTACAAAACACATCTTTCTTCAATCAAGAAAGACATGTTTTGGGGGGTAAAGTGTTGATGCGCTTTTTGGTCAAAGTTGTCACGCGTTAAGTTCACGCTCAATAGAACGCTTTTTGGTCAAAATTGTATCCCTCTAGGGATGCGATTTCGTATCCCTTAGGGATGCAATCCTCCCCTCGCCTCGCACCCCTTAACAACATCACCTCACATTCCAAATGTCGACTCACTCCAAAGTTTCGACTCCCTCCGGGATTTGAGTCCCTCAAGTTTTGCACCCTTTCCTCACCTCGCATCCCAACAAGTTCGCCTCCCTCCATCGCTTCTCGCCTTCCACTCTTCGACTCACCACACCAGGCTTTGCATCCTATGAAACGATCGTATCCCCCTTTGTACCCCTTAGGATACAAATTTCGTATCTCTCCGGATATGAAAATTCATATCCCAGGGGTATGCACCTCGTATCCCTACGAGGATACGAGATTTCGTATCCCCGAGCGGTACAGTGACATAGTATCCCCAAGGGATATGAATTTCACATCCCTCGGGATGAGAAATTCGTACCCCTCCGAGGGATAGGAAATTCCCCGCTGCACTGCAAAGGGAAGCGAATTCCAAGGTGTTGCTCTTCTAGGATGCGAAAATCGCTGTTGTGGTCCCCAAATCTCACCTACTTCCACCTAATTCACTTCTTACAAATATCCTCTACCTCATTCTTCGAAGAGGTTGAAAAAACATCATTAATGGCTGCCATCTTCTCCTCTATAACTATTGAACATGGCTTGGACCTCTAAACATTGCATAAATGCTTCCCCACAACATTTAGACATTCGATTGGACTCGTTGCATGCTTGTGGACATATTTTCACACTTTTGGACTTTGAATCCATTTCTCGGACAATATTGACCAAGTCAACACACTTTTCATTTAACGAAGAAGATGAAGGGCATTTTGGTCGATTTTTAGAATTAACAAACAATTTGTTGTTTTATTATACAACTTTGTACTTAAAAACCATCCGAACGTGTACAAAATTTGTAATCAACAGCTATATGATGAATGATTACTATGAAGTGAACATTGGCGTTAGTGTCGAACCACTATAAAGAGTTGTGTTCTCCCTGCATTTGATTACTTTTGATTCAGATTGTCATCTTTCTGCAAAACATACACTCAGGGGTTGGCATGTGCGAATAAGCGATAATTCCCCATGACAACACTATCTATTTCAAAAATAGATGCTTAAACCTATTAAATCTACAATACTCAAGTCTTATTCCTTTGCACATACATATTTATTTTTATAATTTTACAAGAAAGTGAATCAGACCATTATCAAAAACTGTACAAGAACCAAAAGCCTGCCTTTTATTATATCAATAACCAAAATTCAAATTACACCAATTAATTGACCATTTACATAATTTATAAGGGATTTGAAGGATTTGTTTATATTTTGCTTTTGTGCAAATCCAATTCGCTTTAGGCATAGTAATCCAAATCTACACTATAGAATATAGAAAATAGAAAACTGATGTAATTTCCACTCACAGAGATAGAAAGAGAAGAATAGTAAATTCAGTATAGAATCTAATTAACCTAGATTGAGCCTTTCAACTCAATATACTCCAAATCCTCATTATATATATATGTATGTATGTACGTATGAATGTGTATCTATATATATATGTATGTATATGAGAACCGGATTTAGAATCTCATGTATATATAATACTTCTAGAACTATAAATAAAAATTCAACTTTAAAAGAGATAGAATATAGGTTAGAAGAAGAGAAGAAACCTAACCCGTTTTTGGGATTAAGAAAATGGTGGAGATACATAAAGGAGTTATAGAAGAGAATGAATGTAAGTATTTTTGGAGGGGTAAGGGTCTTTCATAGTCGCTAGTGCGTATGTGTGTGTGGCCATAGGATTATTTATATTAAATCCAGACATTTCGTTTAAGCATAACTATATGAAAACCCTTCAAAACAATTTCCTCTCTCCCACCCTCGATTAGGAGGGAAGTCGACCCCCTCTATAGGAGGGAGGTATACCACCCTCTTTTGGGGGCAGTCGACCCCCTTTTTGGGTCGAGCGCAGAGATATTCATTCCTTTTACGTTAATATAATATTAATTACATTATAAATCTGATTGATTCTTTCTGTTTATTATTTATTCTTATCCACACTTGTATATAAATATTTACACATAAACTCAAATACCCAAGGAATATTCCATTATGCTAATCGATATATAATTTTATTCCTTGTTTACATTCATTTGCTTTGAGTTTTAAATCTTGTGTGCATACAATCATCGTATAAAATGTTTTATTAATAACTTCTTCATACATCTCTATTTACGAAAAATAAAATATGAAAACGGGCTAGGATCTCGCCATAAATATAATGACAATATTCTCGTAGCCAAGTTCTCAATTTTTCAAAATTCTTTTTTCAGCCCATTAATATATTATACATTTATTATTTTTATTATTATTTATATGTAAATTTATTTTCTTATGTCTATTTAGTATATATTTTACGAGGTGTTACATTCTCCCCCTAATAGAGATTTTGTTCAAAATATTTTCGAAGGGGGAAAAAAAACAGAACTCGCCCTAATTAACATGTTATACACCCAAGTTATTTATAAACATCCATAAAACTTCCATTACTTGATGTGATTATGAACTGTAGATTTGCTAAAGTGAGCTCAGCCCTAGCATGAAAGTGTGACATGTGATTCTGTATGTATGCAAAACACCTTAATATGCATAAAATTTCTATATGAGTGCCCGGTGCATTTTTGTTGTAGAAAATTCTTACCATCCAGTATGGAAATCATAATGCAACCAAATAATCCGAAGATTTCTGAGAAAGGCTACAAAATTTAAAATTTTCATGCCTTCCATCTAATTTTCTTCCTTATGTACTCGAACAAATCTAACTAAATGTAGTAGAGCCTTACAATCCCGTTCTCCATAACATATGTGGTGGCATGAGATACCAAGGGTTCCATCTTTTCCACATTTCTTGATTAGGCTCCACTAAAGTTTTCCATTGTGTGAAGGTATCTTATTAAATATAAATGTATAAAATGTCACGGGCTACTACTAACAAAATATCTTTCATTTCACCAAGATTGAGAAAGCCTAGAATATAATCTGACTTCTAATTTCCATAAGATGCCTAATCAAATTAGACTTTCTCTAAAGTCTAATCATAAATTTGGATCAAGTAAAATTTATTGATGGTTTTCTACCAACACTTTGGTGATATGCATTGCCTTATTGAAATACTTCAAGAGTGATACCTCGACCATCTAAAGAAATAACTATGCTAACCCTAAAGATAAACATTACTCCTAGTGTTTAAGAGATTCAAAATGGAAACTTTTCCTTTCATCCAAAAAGATCTGGCTATCTCTCTAGTTTACCCTACAGTTTTCGAATGAGGTATGACAAAAAAATTCACTAATTTCCTAAACTCAAATTTCTAATCTAACTAACTAATGTTCTAGTCTATACTAGTAACTAAAATATTTTTCTGTGCTCCAATTCTCCATAATTCAAATTTCAATAAGCTCTTTGCTATAATTTACATAAATTTGCCCAAACAACAATGTTGACATATCTAAAATTACAAAAAAAGTGTATTGTTTGATTTTGAATAGATAGTGTAATTTGCGTGCAAACACGTAAAATTAAACATCACACCCTTTATATTTAATGTATATTCCTTATAATGTCGAATATAGTCTTTATATGAAAAATAACAGAAGGGCTAATTTATGAAAATCAAACAAACATCATTAAGCAAACTAAAACACAGTCATATTCAAACTAAAAAGGTTAATTTAGCTAAATCAATATTTTAGCATATTCCTTAATCTCATGCTTTAAATTCTTACTTTTTGAGAATGACACTCTTTAAAGCTAAACTTCTTCACTCAATATTCCAAATTCCTAAGTTCAAGATATTTCCTCATCATGAGCTACAAATTCGATTCCCTTACTGACTTCTAAATTCCAATGTAATTAACCAATAGTCAGTCGTTCCCATAAAATTGTCTTACTCACAATGAATTTACTAAGTAGTTTTAAATCCCAAATCACATAAGCACAAATAGAGGTACATTACTTGTACCACTTTATATCATCTTCCAGTCATTCCGGGAGACTGCTAGCGATTAAAATCTCAAAGCCTAAGGAAATAAAGCATTTCTGGAAGTCATCACTTACAACCCATGATATAAACAGTATTTATAACGACCCTAACTTCCCCGGTAAGGAAAGCCCGGATTGCGTTGAGAACAACACACAAAAGAACGCAGACAGAAGAACATTTCATTGTTTATTACAACAATTCCATCAGAATACAAGAATACACAGAGTATGAATAAATAAAATACATTCGACAAATATCAGAGATTTAAATTACATTTAAATACATCGCAGCGGAAAATAATACAAAAGCACAACTAGAAGTGATACACGGATACAGAGCTTTCCGAGCATCGTTCCAGCTGTAAATCAGGATCCTGTGAATATAAATCTGCAAAACCAAAACTACTAGCTGCCCATGTGGAAAATAGGGGCACCCAAAGTTTAGGTTAAAACAATGAACTCCAGGTCAGTCATGTGACTGGTGTGAGAACTAAAACAGTTATTAATCTCTATTTTAAAGTTCGATAAATCAAGGGACCACGCCGTATGACACAGAACGGGTTTCCTCCCAAGAATACCAGTGCATAAAACAAACAGCGCAATGCTAAATAAAGAAAAATGAAGCTGTTATAAGACCCAGGTCCCATCACACAATGCAACGCAAGCCGGAGGATAGGGTTTTTACCTTATAAAAGACTAAGCATGCTTGATACGTTAAAAACACATTATTTGATAATATAATAAGTGTATAGTTTCTAAACAATTTCAATCATAAATATCAATCCTAGGCGGCATGAATGACCCATACCACTATGTCGCCATACTAGGTTCTACAAATAAAACCGCAATATCACGTATTGGAAATTGGATTTCCGTCATGAGTCGAGGCAATGGGCAAGCTCCTCTCCGTTCGAGACACTGTAGCAAATGTCTCAGGACCCCACTTTGATCCTTGGAATCGGTTGGGTCGGTCCTCACCTAACTTTGGAGGATTAGTTATTTCTGAACACACGTTTCTCGGTCCTAACAGACCTATATCCGAGGCGCCTCGCATTCCAACATCCACACAGGTAAAAAGTATATAAATGTCAGGGCTGGTAGGTCACTGACATCACCCATAGCTAGAAAGAAACGTCGTGTTCTCCCAACGGTCCGTATCCCGTTTTTGACTCATACCGAGGTGTGAGGCTCGCGAATTCACGTTATACACAAAGCTGCGCCACACAGGCCGTGCTTTGATCATCAACCATAAGACTTTTCTTTTCAACAGAAGCCTTGATCAATTGCCACTTACGCGTGCCACACTGTGAGACGACCCGAAATCCCGTTCAGACGGAAACAAGGGTTATCTTAGGAATACAACACAGAAACAGAAAATAGCAGAACAAAATTGAATAAATACACCAGATAATGAACAATAAAATATACTGGATTAAAGTAATCATCAGAGTTACACAGTATACAGGATCTTACTTAGTACAAATACAGTTCAGCTATACATAAATGTCTACAGCGGAAAACAAACAAAATATGTACAATAGGAGCTGAACAACATAAAAAGAGATAAATGATAGAATCCATCTTCAGCTCCAGCTATCCAGAAAGAACCAGCTAAACCTGAATACAAGGCTGCCCGTGTAGAAAAAGGGGCACCCGAGTTTGAGAGTGAAACAAACTACGAGTCAGTCATGGGACTGGTATGAGAAACCTACTCAACACATATATAATATGGCTAATCACAGGACCACGCCACTTTCGTGGAACGGGTTTACTCCATTGGATTGCCAGTGCTTTAAAACAAATCTTTCTTTTAAACATCGCTATGCTTTTTGTAAAAATGAAGCCGTTATAAGACTCAGTTCCCATCACACAATGCAACGCAAACCGGAGGATAGAGTTTTTACCTTATAACGGCCAAAATATGCTTGATACGAATAAAACAAAGGCATTTGATATTATTGCGAGTGTCTATATGTTTTGAAAACAATTTCAAATCATAACTATCAATCATAGACGACATGAGCGTCCCATGCCACTATGTCGCCAAATATATATACAACCAAAACCGCACAGTCACGTATTTGGAAACTGGATTTCCGTCATGAACCAAGGCAAAAGATAGTCCTTACCGAATTCGTGACTCTCTAGCCCGAGCCTCCGGAACAGCCGCAATTGCCCCTTGGATCGTCAGGGCCGGTCCACACGGAGTGGATTATAGTGCCTGAACAATACGTTTCCCCGCCCTTTGGGGCGTAAATGAGCCAACGAATGACTCCATCGGACCCGGATCGTCCGATCAAACCGAGGCGCCTCGCAACAGCAACAACCACACAGGTGAAAAGTATATAAATGTCAGGGCTGGTAGGTCACTGACACCACCCTAGCTAGAAAGAAACGCAAGCCCTCCCTGATGTCCTCTCCCGTTTCTGGTTCATACCGGGGTGTGAGGCTCGCGAATTCACGTTATACATAAAGCTACGCCACATAGGCGGTGCTTTGATCATCACCACAAGACTTTGCTTTTCAATAGAAGTCCTGATCACTGCATCTTAGCATGCCACACAGGCAATTCATGCCATGCGACTGATGTCCATCGATATATAACCTCTGAGCTCGTGCGTTTCAGAGAAGGGCGTTAAGCAAAAGAATAAATTCTCCGCCGCCAAACAGATGTATATTTAATAGAGATCAATCAACATAGAATAAAATCCAATGTCAGACACACAGTCCATTTAATAGTCCGTTCTGGGTCTGAACGAAACCGGAGGCACTAAATACCTCGCAAACCCTTCGATCACCACGTACGTCTGGACGATCACCACTCATTATCCATATTTCGGGATGCCTCCCAATCAGGACCTCGGTTACCATCCAAACGAGGTGAAGATCTCCGGTCTTCGACCATCGTCTTCATCTTCGACTTTCAATCGTCGGTCAATCATTTGAAATGAGAATTAACTCGGCCTTTTCAAATAATTCACGTATATTTAGAATTTCGAATCAATTTATTTCAATAGTTAAATTATTCGACAACACCAATTGTGTTTTTTTTAATGTAATTTTCACACCACACACATTCAACCATCAAAAGCCAAATAAATCGAGCAAATTCAGTTTATTTCCATTCCATATCGTTTATGATATTTTATAACTATTTATCGCTATTTTTATTTATTTTAAAATAGCTAATTTATTCAAAACGACGCTTCGGGCCATAAAGCGGCCGTGGCGCTGTTTTTCTTCAGATTTGATTTACACATATCTAAAAATCTAACCATTGGATCTTCACAAATTTTACATCAATAGAAAGGTCTTTTCAAAACGAATCCAACGGTTCCAGTTTCGGGAAAATACGACGGTCGGATCTCCCGGTACAATCGTTTGAAGTTTCGATTTCAAAATACGAACTGCAGCGTCGTTATTCGATTAAATATAATTATATATATATATATATAATCGTTTCTGGTGCTGTTTTTCTTCAGATTTGAATTAAACATTCCAGACAATCCAACCGTTGGATTTTTACAAGGTTGGTGCCGTTGGGAAGATATTTCCAAGGCGAACCCGGCGGTTGAGGTTTCGGGAAAATCCAATGGTCGGATTTCCCGCACTAGTAGTTTGAAATCACGGTTTCAAAATACGAACTGCACGGCCTCGCTTCGTTTTAATTTCATTTATATTTATATAAATATAGTTCATTCAATGATTTCAATATCGTTTTCACTTCAAATATTTCACTAACACCTTAAAATTTTGGAAAATTTCGCCATAACCTCCCCTGCACCGGGAGCATCGGGAAATCGCAAATAGCTTTCCCGGTCCTTCTAATCTCAAAAAGAAAAAGAAAAAGCCAAGCGACTAGCCAACAGGCTCATAAAATCATCACCCAAACAAAACAGTAAATGTGTACCTATTTGTCGGGCACAAAATTTTATTCCTCTTCTCTAGCCCCTTTGCTTTAACCTGTTCAATGAATATGCATGTACATATATATAGTTCTTATCATTTATCATTTTCTATTCAACTTCATATTTGATTTCTATTTGGTTTAAAAACACCATTCATTCTAATGTTACATACATAGGCAAAAATCATATCATTAGCTAATTAATGAATATTTCAACTCATATATATTTATTTGAACAAGTGGCTATTTTTAACACTTCACATTTCAACGATTTATGCATATAATAAAAATGTGATTTTTATTGTAAAACAACTCATTTCAAAACACTATTATTTTATATATTTCATATTGGTGATAAAAATAGGATTTTTCTTATAAAACAATTTCTTTCAAAACGAGATTATTTTACACAGTTCATATAGTCGATAAAAGGTGATTTTTATTATCAAACAATTTATTTCAAAATATGAATACCATTCAACACATGAATTTCAAATCAACGAATGAATATCGATTCAACACATGAAGGTTTTCTATAGTTTCTATATATAGATAAAAATGTGATTTTTATATTTAAAACGCGAATACCATTCAACACATGAATTTCTAATCAACGAATGAATATCAATTCAACACATGAAGGTTTTCTATAGTTTCTTTATATAGATAAAAATGTGAATTTTATATTTAAAACGCGAATACCATTCAACACATGAATTTCTAATCAACAAATGAATATCAATTCAACACATGAAGGTTTTCTATAGTTTCTATATATAGATAAAAATGTGATTTTTATATTTAAAACGCGAATACCATTCAACACATGAATTTCTAATCAACGAATGAATATCAATTCAACACATGAAGGTTTTCTATTCAGTGAATAAATATAGTTTAAGCAAATGAAAATAATTCAAACACACGAATATTATTCAAAATTTCGGCAGCATAACGGCAGGGTAGTTAAAACCGGGACCGTCCCTAGTACGGCTCCTCGCTCTACCTTAAAACCTCGCGGTTTTTGACAATGGGGATCATGCATCTAGTTCGCACGCAGGCGGCATGTATATATATTTTTTCATTTCCACAAACTAATCCTATGTGGTTTCAACCAAATATTTCTCAACCACAAACGGGTATTTTTCAACCTCAATTAATCAATATCGACCACAAACAATCCCAAACAATCATTCGCTATCAATCAATTTTCACAACAATTTCAATCAATAAATATCGTCCATGGTTTGTGGACGAGGGGCGTATATATATATATATATATATATATATTTATATATAGCAATTCACTTTTATTTCAACACACACACACACACACACACACATATATATATATATATATATATATATATATATATAGCTAGAAAAAGAAATTGAAGAGTGAGAAATTCTCACCGAATAGCTAATTCAATTCCACGACGCTTCACTTAGAGAAATCTTCGCCTTTCTCGCCTTTTTGTCGCTTTCGCCCGTAGCCACTACATATATAAAAAAAATCGAATTTTTACTTCGCTATTCAATATATAAAAATCGAATTTTGACTTCGATGTTCAATATATAAAAACCATATTTTTACTTCGATGTTCAATATATAAAAACCATATTTTTACTTCGATGTTCAATATATAAAAATCATATTTTTATTATGCTATTCAATATATAAAAATCGAATTTTTACTTCGATGTTCAATATATAAAAACCATATTTTTACATCGCTATTCAATATATAAAAATCTTACCTTTATGTGTTTTTCACATCTAGAACATCATAGCTTTTCAAAAATAAAGAACAAATCTTTTCGAAAATAAAAGATCCTAACTTTTCTATTATATTAAAAATCAAATATTTATCTTGCTATATATTAATCTGCATTTTAAAACTGATTTTAAACATTAAAAACTGGTTTCACACTATATGTTATATAAACATTAACTTATTTTTAACATATGTTTTATAATTAATATAAAAACTGATTTTAAATAATTCTATAAATTAAATTAAAAGTAAATAAACTTACAGCAGGCTGAAGTGGCGGGAAGTGGCTAGGGTGGCTGGTGGTTGGTGTAGGAGGCGGCGGAGCTGGCTTCGAGGGGGGGGCGGCGGAGCTGTGGCAGGCGGTGGATCGGAGATGGCTGCTCAGGGGGTTTGGGTTCGGGCGCGTCACGATTCGTGGTAGAAGAGGGGAGAGAAGAAGAAGCAGCGACAGCAGCTACAGGAGAAGGGGGTGGCGGCGTGCGGAGGTGGCGGCGCCTCCTGGGGCTGAGCGACGCGATGGTCAACGTCGGGGGCTAGGTTTTTTTTATTTAATTTATTTCGATCGAATGAAAAAGGGAAGGGCTGAGCGGGTTAAGGGGAGAGGAAAAGATATTTTATTTTTATATTATTTAATTAATTTGTTTTCAAAAAGCAACTTTTTCATACGACCTCTAAACGAGGCCCACCGCCTGTGGTCCATAGCGTTTTACCCCCATTCCGAACACAATGGGATATGTATCGTAAGCTGATTCGATTGTTTCGAATAGTTTCCGTTGAATTTACATTTAAATCATTATATTGAATTTTAAACGTACATTTCAATTTACCGAGGTCACATACAGACTCGAAAAATTCCAGAAAAATATTTTCTAGCTTCGTATTGACGATACGGTCCTAACAAAACTAGTTTCGTCGAATTCTGAGACCGTTTGAAAAATGGCCATTTTCCAGTCGATTAAAATCAACTAAAACTGGTCAAACGCGTTTTCCTTTGCCACGCTCACATATTGATTCTAAACATTATGAAATTTGAAACCTAGCAATAATTTGACATCACGGATCCAACAAGTGGTTTCGTCGAAATCCGAGGTCGTATGCAAAATGTCCATTTTTAAGGGCCTGAATTCCCTAGCGACTATTCAGAATTTTCAACTGGACATATCTTTTAATTCCCGCTATCAAATTTCGATTTGTCAGATTCGTTGGAAAGATATTATCAATTAGATTCCATTATTTTTGGTTTCACTAAAATCCGGATTGTTTTGCACCCGGTACATTCAACTGAAGTTTGAAATCGAATTATCGAATTACCGCGCCATTTTCAATTCCTTTTATAAATATAAATAAATATTTATATTCTATCGTCCATCTATATAACTATATACGATTTAATTTTATTCAAAATAAATTTCTCGTCGTTTTTATTTAAAATAATCTATTTTAAATATTCAAAATTCGATAAAATTGCCAAAATAAAAATTTTAAACTGGCCCAGATTTTCGGGTTGTTACAATCTCCCCCACTTAAAACTTTTCGTCCCCGAAAAGGAACAAAGTCGAAAGTGGTTTGATAACTCTACAATCCCACAATACAACAACCAATTTGTTTTTAACTTTCCCCAAAATATACTAATCAAATCCTATATTCCTTTTTTAAAAAATTATTCAGAGTATAGAATAAATAGTGCACATCCATGGGAAGAAATATAGCAACAGAATAGAGAATTAAATGGTAATGCAAAGTAGGGTAAATGTACCTTGCACCAGAGTCAATCAGAGATATCTACTCGGCATCTGGGGTAAGCTTTCTGAATGCTCTCCTCAGTTTCCCAAGTACAATCTCGCGGATCTCCACTCCATTGCACCTTGACTAAGTGAACCTTCTTGTTCCTCAGCTCTTTGGTTTCTTTGCCTATAATCTTTAGCGGCTCTCTTCTCACAGCTAATTCTGGAGTAATTTCAATATCTTGTTAAGCTGCTTCTTCCACGATCAAGTCTGGATCATGAACGTGCTTTCGAAGTTGAGATATATGAAATACATCATGAACTCCAGGCAGCCAGTCAGGCAGTTTGACCCTATAAGCGAGAGTACCGATCCGTTCCAGAATAGGAAACGGACCTATGAATTTGGGCGCCAACTTTCCAGTTTTACCGAACCGGATAACTCCTCTCATCGGCGATACTTTCAGATATACGTAGTCACCAACTTCAAAGGATATATCTCTTCTTCTTCTATCGGCATAGCTCTTTTGTCGGCTTTGAGCGGCGAGTAATCGCTTCTTAATAAAATCGACTTTGTCGGCAGCTTCTCGAATCATATCCGGACCCAACACAAGTCTATTTCCTGGCTCGACCCAACAAGCAGGAGATCGGCACGGTCTGCCGTACAATGCTTCGAATGGCAACATTGTTAGACTCGCCTGGTAGCTGTTATTATAAGAGAATTAAGCCAAATGTAAATGGTCTTCCCATGATCCACCAAAATCTAGAACACAAGCCCGCAATAGATCTTCTAAAATACGATTCACCCTCTCAGTCTGACCATCTGTCTTAGGATGATAAGGGGTGCTCAAGTTCAACTTGGTTCCCAGCTCGACTTGAAATGCTTCCCAGAATTTTCTAGTGAATATTGTATCTCTATCACTGACTATACTGAGTGGCACTCCATGTAGTCTAACTATTTCCCTGAAGTATATCTGCGCCAGGCTCTGAGCAGTTCTATTTGATCTGACAGGTATGAAATGGGCGGTCTTCGTGAAACGGTCTACGATCACCCAAATACTGTCATTTCCTTTTCTGGTTCTGGGTAGACCATCAATGAAATCCATAGAAATATGTTCCCACTTCCAACCAGGGACTTCTAGCGGTTGTAATAATCCAGCCAATTTCTGTTGGTCAATTTTGACTAGCTGGCAAGTAGGGCACCGGCTAACATATAAGGAAATGTCCCTTTTCATCGACTTCCACCAGAAAGTGCGTTTGATGTCATTATACATTTTATTCACACCTGGGTGGATACTGAGCTTAGATTTGTGACATTCATCAAGCACATCTCTTCTAAGTTCAGGAATCTCTGGAACGCAAATTCGTCCTTCTAACCTCAGAATCCCTTCGCTGTCTAGCTGGAAGTCCGAAGCATTGCCTTCACGAATTCGCTGACTCATTCCTTTGATAAATTGGTCGTCTTCTTGGAGAGCCGATATCTTATCAATCAACGAAGTCGCAATGATGAAACTGGCGATCATTTCATTCTTTCGGCTTAACGCATCGGCCACGACATTGGCTTTCCCTGGAGTGTATAGAATTTCAAAATCATATGCTGCAAGACACTCCAGCCAACGCTGCTGCCTCAGATTCAGGTCTTTCTGAGTGAACAGATATTTTAATGACTGGTGATCTGTAAACAGTTCAAATCTCTCACCCAGAAGATAGTGCCTCCAGATTTTCAAGGCGAATACGATAGCTAATAACTCAAGATCATGAGTTACGTAGTTTTTCTCGTGCGGCTTCAGTTGACGGCTAGCATAAGCAATCACTTGGCCCCTTTGCATTAACACTGCGCCAAGGCCTTCTCTAGAAGCATCAGTCCAGACTTTTAAATCTTGGTTGCCATCGATAATGGTTAACACTGGAGCAGTTGTCAACCTTAACTTTAGCTCCTCAAAAGCCTCCTCACTTTCTGGAGTCCATTTGAATTTAGAATGCTTCTTTGTAAGCTTTGTTAAGTGGCCAGATATCTTCGAAAAGTTTTAGACGAACTTCCGGTAATAACTAGCCAATCCGAGAAAACTGCGGACTTCAGTGGGGGTACTGGGCTGTTTCCAATTCTGAATAGCTGTGATTTTACTTGGATCCACAGCGATTCCTTCTTTCGATACGACGTGGCCCAGAAATTTTACTTCATCTTGCCAGAAGATACATTTGGAAAGTTTGGCTTTTAGTACATTCCGTCTCAGAATTTCTAGAACCTGTTCCAGATGCTTTTCATGTTCGGCCTTTGATTTAGAGAAGATTAGAATATCGTCAATAAAAACCAGAACAAATTTATTCAAAACTCCTCTGAACACCCTGTTCATTAGATCGATGAAATAAGCTGGAGCGTTACATAAGCCGAACGACATTACTAACCACTCGTAGAATAAGTCGGGACCTCTGAATGCTGTCATTGGAACACACTCTTCGGCAATTCGAAGTTGATGGAAGCCTGTAGCTAGGTCCATTCGTGAAAATACTTGTGCTCCATTTAATCGATCCAACAAATCATCAATCCGCGACAGTGGATATTTGTTCTTTATTGTCTGTTTGTTCAGATCACGATAATCCACGCATAGACGTAGAGTACCGTCAGATTTTGGGACGAACACCACTGCGGCACCCCAATCAGAGAAACTAGGCCTGATCAGACCTTTCCATACTAGCTGTCGTGTTTGATTGTCTAATTCCTCTTTCTCTTTCAAGGACATTCTTCGAATAGCGTGAACTACCGGCCTTGCATTGGGAATTAAAGCAATCTTGAAATCTATTTCTCTCTGCAGAGGTAAGCGAACAACTTCTTCGAACACATCCGCAAAGTTCTTGACGACAGGAATATCTTTGATGAGGTCGGGAATATTCTCTGCGATTTCAGGGACATTTTCTATTTGGGCTGGAGAAACATTCAAAGCTGCCCAGAAGTCTTTTCTATTAGCATTCCGACCTTCACAGGGAATGGTTATATAATCACCTGATTTAATCTTCGCCTTTACGACTCTGTCGGCGCATTTAACTTCAGCTTCATATTTGGTCAACCAGTCCAATCCCAGAATAAGATCGAATTCGTTAAAATTCATGACGATAGAGACAATAGGGAATTTATAGCAAGAAAAGGAGACAGGTACTGCACAAATCCAACTGAGATTGATAGAACCCCCGACCGGATTCTGGACAGTCATTGGTTCCTTGAGCTTCCTCAAGTTCAAATCTAGTTTCTTAGCTGCCTCTTTGGAAATGAAGCTTCGTGAGTGCCTGTGTCAAACAATACTTTAACTGGAATGTTTTTGACAGTAAGCGTGCCTTCTAAAACATCAGATCTTCCCTGATTATCTGAGGGTGCTGAGGTTTCTGCTACTTCATTTATTTGAGCCTCCTTGGTTGCCTTTAACAGCCGGCAATCCTGTCTTACATGGCCAAACCGATGGCAAATGCTGCATTCTCTAGTCTCTTGAAACTTCTTAATAGACTTAGATCCTTCCTTTCTTTGTTTCTTTAGAGATCAGCAACTTATCGAGAGATGTCCTTGCTTATTGCAGTTAGAGCATACAGTTGTCGTTACTGGTTTCTTCTCAGATTTGGCCCTTTTTCTCTTGGCACTGGCCTTCTTACTGATCTCAGACATTGTACTTGCCTCAGGATAATCAGTTTCAGACTCAATTTTATTACTAGAGCTGACTTCCTCTTCGTACTGTAGCATACCTTTCTTATCTAGATCTTCATATTGATAAGCCATATAAATCATTTCTGAAAAGGGAAGCTTTACATGCCCCAATACTTTATTCTGGTATTTCCTTTGAAGCCCATTGATAAATCTCAAATTCTTCCTCTTCAGATTTTCAATTAGATGAGGAGCAAAGTGAGAAAGTTCATTGAATTTCTTATGATATTCGGGAATTGTCATGTCTCCTTGTATCAGATAAGAAAATTCATCGCATAATCGCTCAGTTGCTTCGGGAGGAGTAAATCTTTCCAAGAAAATCACTTTGAATCTATCCCAGGTGATATCACCTTCTGGATTATCCTTAACGACAGAATCCCACCAGAACAAAGCTTCATCTTTGAGTGCCCAGGAGGCCAGTAATCTTTTCTGGTCATCCCTCAGCTTTATTGCTTCGAAGATTTTCTCAGCCGAACGAATCCAAGCTTGTGTCTTCATAATAGATTCTTCACCAGAGAACGGTATTCCACCCATATTTCGATATTTGATTAATAAGGCCTCAATATCCGGTTCTGCATTCCTTCTGTTTTTGACACTCATTTTCTAGTACTTCTGCAAATGGCAGATCAAGTGTCAGGTCACAGAAAAGGTATTTTAAAATATAGAAACACATACTTCAAATGTAAATGTGCCCATCGAGGTGTAATTTCATTCTGCTTTACTCATAATAGGATATTGCTGATCCTATCTGTATAGAGTTACCCGTCCTAGAACACTACTGGTTCTATTTCTGACGAGTTCGTTCAAATGTTATATTCCAGAACTAAGCTTAACCAAAGCTCTGATACCACGTTGAGACGACCCGAAATCCCGTTCAGACGGAAACAAGGGTTATCTTAGGAATACAACACAGAAATAGAAAATAGCAGAACAAAATTGAATAAATACACCAGATAATGAACAATAAAATATACTGGATAAAAGTAATCATCAGAGTTACACAGTATACAGGATCTTACTTAGTACAAATACAGTTCAGCTATACATAAATGTCTACAGCGGAAAACAAACAAAATATGTACAATAGGAGCTGAACAGCATAAAAAGAGATAAATGATAGAAACCATCTTCAGCTCCAGCTATCCAGAAAAAACCAACTAAACCTGAATACAAGGCTGCCCGTGTAGAAAAAGGGGCACCCGAGTTTGAGAGTGAAACAAACTACGAGTCAGTCATGGGACTGGTATGAGAAACCTACTCAACACATATATAATATGGCTAATCACAGGACCACGCCACTTTCGTGGAACGGGTTTACTCCATTGGATTGCCAGTGCTTTAAAACAAATCTTTCTTTTAAACATCGCTATGCTTTTTGTAAAAATGAAGCCGTTATAAGACTCAGTTCCCATCACACAATGCAACGCAAACCGGAGGATAGAGTTTTTACCTTATAACGGCCAAAATATGCTTGATACGAATAAAACAAAGGCATTTGATATTATTGCGAGTGTCTATATGTTTTGAAAACAATTTCAAATCATAACTATCAATCATAGACGACATGAGCGTCCCATGCCACTATGTCGCCAAATATATATACAACCAAAACCGCACAGTCACGTATTTGGAAACTGGATTTCCGTCATGAACCAAGGCAAAAGATAGTCCTTACCGAATTCGTGACTCTCTAGCCCGAGCCTCCGGAACAGCCGCAACTGCCCCTTGGATCGTCAGGGCCGGTCCACACGGAGTGGATTATAGTGCCTGAACAATACGTTTCCCCGCCCTTTGGGGCGTAAATGAGCCAACGAATGACTCCATCGGACCCGGATCGTCCGATCAAACCGAGGCGCCTCGCAACAGCAACAACCACACAGGTGAAAAGTATATAAATGTCAGGGCTGGTAGGTCACTGACACCACCCTAGCTAGAAAGAAACGCAAGCCCTCCCTGATGTCCTCTCCCGTTTCTGGTTCATACCGGGGTGTGAGGCTCGCGAATTCACGTTATACACAAAGCTACGCCACATAGGCGGTGCTTTGATCATCACCACAAGACTTTGCTTTTCAATAGAAGTCCTGATCACTGCATCTTAGCATGCCACACAGGCAATTCATGCCATGCGACTGATGTCCATCGATATATAACCTCTGAGCTCGTGCGTTTCAGAGAAGGGCGTTAAGCAAAAGAATAAATTCTCCGCCGCCAAACAGATGTATATTTAATAGAGATCAATCAACATAGAATAAAATCCAATGTCAGACACACAGTCCATTTACAAGTCCATTCTGGGTCTGAACGAAACCGGAGGCACTAAATACCTCGCAAACCCTTTGATCACCACGTACGTCTGGACGATCACCACTCATTATCCATATTTCGGGATGCCTCCCAATCAGGACCTCGGTTACCATCCAAACGAGGTGAAGATCTCCAGTCTTCGACCATCGTCTTCATCTTCGACTTTCAATCGTCAGTCAATCATTTGAAATGAGAATTAACTCGGCCTTTTCAAATAATTCACGTATATTTAGAATTTCGAATCAATTTATTTCAATGGTTAAATTATTCGACAACACCAATTGTGTTTTTTTTAATGTAATTTTCACACCAAACACATTCAACCATCAAAAGCCACATAAATCGAGCAAATTCAGTTTATTTCCATTCCATATCGTTTATGATATTTTATAACTATTTATCGCTATTTTTATTTATTTTAAAATAGCTAATTTATTCAAAACGACGCTTCGGGCCATAAAGCGGCCGTGGCGCTGTTTTTCTTCAGATTTGATTTACACATATCTAAAAATCTAACCGTTGGATCTTCACAAATTTTACATCATTAGAAAGGTCTTTTCAAAACGAATCCAACGGTTCCAGTTTCGGGAAAATCCGACGGTCGGATCTCCCGGTACAATCGTTTGAAGTTTCGATTTCAAAATACGAACAACAGCGTCGTTATTCGATTAAATATAATTATATATATATATATATAATCGTTTCTGGCGCTGTTTTTCTTCAGATTTGAATTAAACATTCCAGACAATCCAACCGTTGGATTTTTACAAGGTTGGTGCCGTTGGGAAGATATTTCCAAGGCGAACCCGGCGGTTGAGGTTTCGGGAAAATCCAATGGTCGGATTTCCCGCACTAGTAGTTTGAAATCACGGTTTCAAAATACGAACTGCACGGCCTCGCTTCGTTTTAATTTCATTTATATTTATATATTTATATAAATATAGTTCATTCAATGATTTCAATATCGTTTTCACTTCAAATATTTCACTAACGCCTTAAAATTTTGGAAAATTTCGCCATAACCTCCCCTGCACCGGGAGCATCGGGAAATCGCAAATAGCTTTCCCGGTCCTTCTAATCTCAAAAAGAAAAACAAAAAGCCAAGCGGCTAGCCAACAGGCTCATAAAATCATCACCCAAACAAAACAGTAAATGTGTACCTATTTGTCGGGCACAAAATTTTATTCCTCTTCTCTAGCCCCTTTGCTATAACCTGTTCAATGAATATGCATGTACATATATATAGTTCTTATCATTTATCATTTTCTATTCAACTTCATATTTGATTTCTATTTGGTTTAAAAACACCATTCATTCTAATGTTACATACATAGGCAAAAATCATATCATTAGCTAATTAATGAATATTTCAACTCATATATATTTATTTGAACAAGTGGCTATTTTTAACACTTCACATTTCAACGATTTATGCATATAATAAAAATGTGATTTTTATTGTAAAACAACTCATTTCAAAACACTATTATTTTATATATTTCATATTGGTGATAAAAATAGGATTTTTCTTATAAAACAATTTCTTTCAAAACGAGATTATTTTACACAGTTCATATAGTCGATAAAAGGTGATTTTTATTATCAAACAATTTATTTCAAAATATGAATACCATTCAACACATGAATTTCAAATCAACGAATGAATATCGATTCAACACATGAAGGTTTTCTATAGTTTCTATATATAGATAAAAATGTGATTTTTATATTTAAAACGCGAATACCATTCAACACATGAATTTCTAATCAACGAATGAATATCAATTCAACACATGAAGGTTTTCTATAGTTTCTTTATATAGATAAAAATGTGATTTTTATATTTAAAACGCGAATACCATTCAACACATGAATTTCTAATCAACGAATGAATATCAATTCAACACATGAAGGTTTTCTACAGTTTCTATATATATATATATAAAAATGTGATTTTTATATTTAAAACGCGAATACCATTCAACACATGAATTTCTAATCAACGAATGAATATCAATTCAACACATGAATGTTTTCTATTCAATGAATAAATATAGTTTAAGCAAATGAAAATAATTCAAACACACGAATATTATTCAAAATTTTGGCAGCATAACGGCAGGGTAGTTAAAACCGAGACCGTCCCTAGTACGGCTCCTCGCTCTACCTTAAAACCTCGCGGTTTTTGACAATGGGGATCATGCATCTAGTTCGCACGCAGGCGACATGTATATTTTTTTTTTCATTTCCACAAACTAATCCTATGTAGTTTCAACCAAATATTTCTCAACCACAAACGGGTATTTTTCAACCTCAATTAAACAATATCGACCACAAACAATCATTCGCTATCAATCAATTTTCACAACAATTTCAACCAATAAATATCGTCCATGGTTTGTGGACGAGGGGCGTATATATATATATATATATATATATATATATATATATATATATATATATAGCAATTCACTTTTATTTCAACACACACACACACACACACACACATATATATATATATATATATATATATATATATAGCTAGAAAAAGAAATTGAAGAGTGAGAAATTCTCACCGAATAGCTAATTCAATTCCACGACACTTCACTTAGAGAAATCTTCGCCTTTCTCGCCTTTTTGTCGCTTTCGCCCGTAGCCACTACATATATAAAAAAAATCGAATTTTTACTTCGCTATTCAATATATAAAAATCGAATTTTGACTTCGATGTTCAATATATAAATACCATATTTTTACTTCGATGTTCAATATATAAAAACCATATTTTTACTTCGATGTTCAATATATAAAAATCATATTTTTATTATGCTATTCAATATATAAAAATCGAATTTTTACTTCGATGTTCAATATATAAAAACCATATTTTTACATCGCTATTCAATATATAAAAATCTTACCTTTATGTGTTTTTCACATCTAGAACATCATAGCTTTTCAAAAATAAAGAACAAATCTTTTCGAAAATAAAAGATCCTAACTTTTCTATTATATTAAAAATCAAATATTTATCTTGCTATATATTAATCTGCATTTTAAAACTGATTTTAAACATTAAAAACTGGTTTCACACTATATGTTATATAAACATAAACTTATTTTTAACATATGTTTTATAATTAATATAAAAACTGATTTTAAATAATTCTATAAATTAAATTAAAAGTAAATAAACTTACAGCAGGCTGAAGTGGCGGGAAGTGGCTAGGGTGGCTGGTGGTTGGTGTAGGAGGCGGCGGAGCTGGCTTCGAGGGGGGGCGGCGGAGCTGTGGCAGGCGGTGGACCGGAGATGGCTGCTCAGGGGGTTTGGGTTCGGGCGCGTCACGATTCGTGGTAGAAGAGGGGAGAGAAGAAGAAGCAGCGACAACAACTACAGGAGAAGGGGGCGGCGGCGTGCGGAGGTGGCGGCGCCTCCTGGGGCTGAGCGACGCGATGGTCAACGTCGGGGGCTAGGTTTTTTTTTATTTAATTTATTTCGATCGAATGAAAAAGGGAAGGGCTGAGCGGGTTAAGGGGAGAGGAAAAGATATTTTATTTTTAATTTATTTAATTAATTTGTTTTCAAAAAGCAACTTTTTCATACGACCTCTAAACGAGGCCCACCGCCTGTGGTCCATAGCGTTTTACCCCCATTCCGAACACAATGGGATATGCATCGTAAGCTGATTCGATTGTTTCGAATAGTTTCCGTTGAATTTACATTTAAATCATTATATTGAATTTTAAACGTACATTTCAATTTACCGAGGTCACATACGGACTCGAAAAATTCCAGAAAAATATTTTCTAGCTTCGTATTGACGATACGGTCCTAACAAAACTAGTTTCGTCGAATTCTGAGACCATTTGAAAAATGGCCATTTTCCAGTCGATTAAAATCAACTGAAACTGGTCAAACGCGTTTTCCTTTGCCACGCACACATATTGATTCTAAACATTATGAAATTTGAAACCTAGCAATAATTTGACATCACGGATCCAACAAGTGGTTTCGTCGAAATCCGAGGTCGTATGCAAAATGTCCATTTTTAAGGGCCTGAATTCCCTAGCGACTATTCAGAATTTTCAACTGGACATATCTTTTAATTCCCGCTATCAAATTTCGATTTGTCAGATTCGTTGGAAAGATATTATCAATTAGATTCCATTATTTTTGGTTTCACTAAAATCCGGATTGTTTTGCACCCGGTACATTCAACTGAAGTTTGAAATCGAATTATCGAACTACCGCGCCATTTTCAATTCTTTTTATAAATATAATTATATATTTATATTCTATCGTCCATCTATATAACTATATACGATTTAATTTTATTCAAAATAAATTTCTCGTCGTTTTTATTTAAAATAATCTATTTTAAATATTCAAAATTCGATAAAATTGCCAAAATAAAATTTTTAAACTAGCCCAGATTTTCGGGTTGTTACACACTGGCAATTCACTCCATGTGACTGATGTCCATCGATGTACAACCTCTGAGCTCGTACGTCTCAGAGAAGGGCGTTAAGCAAGAGAATAAATTCTCCACCGCCAAACAGATGTATATTTAATAGAGATCAATCAACACAGAATAAAATCCAATGTCAGACACACAATCCATTTATAAGTTCGTTCTGGGTCTGAACGAAACCGGAGGCACTTTCCTTGCATATCCATCGATCTCCAAGTACGTCTAGACGATTACCAACTGTTTCCCTCATCTTGGGTGTACAGCCCAATCGAGATCATCAGTAATCACCCAAACGATGTGAAGACTTCCGGTCTTCAACCACCGTCTTCATCTTCGACATCTCGTTGAATCGGTTATTCAGAATGGGTATAAACCCGGCCTTTCTGAATAACCCACGTATATGATAAACAAATGTTACACAAATACAACAAACGCCTCATTCCAATTCAGAATATTCTTTTATTCACAAAATCACATTCTTAGGGAAAGGTTCCCATTAATTTTATCAAAGATAAATTCTTCTAAATTTATTCTTTATTCTTCCTTTGGATATCATTTCAAACCATATTATGGTTTTCCAAACTAGTCGGGATTAGCGAACCACACCGAAGTAATTATTTATTTTATTTCCCAATCCCAACCTATTCATCCCATGGAGCAAAACTGGTAATACTCCATATCTAACACCACGGTGTTATCGGTAAAGTTAATTACCATTTCACGTTCAAATCTAATTAAAGATTTAACTATCGCTTTGGAGTAAAACTGGTGATTCTCCATTCTCGATCACTTTCCAATTTTGATAATTTAAATTATCAATTCACATTTCAATTTAATTACAGATTCATTAAAACTTCACTTAGTTTTAATCTTCTCAAAAATCAATATCTTGTCTTTAACTGGGTTAAAGAACCAATGTCACATAAAACACGATTCACGACAAACCCAAATCACATTTGATATTAAATACAAGGTTCTGAATAGAAAATATACCGACTTATATTCAATATCAAATTCTGAAACCAACAAATATCGTATTGGAAATAACGATATAAATATATCTTTCGAATTCCCATAACAAAATCTGTATAATCACGAAATCCAACATCGAAATATTCCGAAGATAATTTCGATTCAAATCCAGTCTACTTTATATATATTGGTAATTCTGGTTATTTTCAAAACCAATTCGAATTCAATTTATTTATTTCAAAAAAAAATAAATTGATTTTAATTCTAGTTCAAAACTAGTTCATCTCGATAAAAAATCTATTTTTATCCTTTCAAAGGTGGAATTTTTCATCCCAGTTCTTTTCAAATCATTCCTTATGATTTTACACTAATTATTGATATTTTTAATAATTTTATCAAGGCCCGTACAGTCGATTTCCATCAACGACCATCGAACTGCACTTACAACGACCTTTTCCAAATTTGATTTGGACATAATACCAAATCCAACCGTTAGATTTCAAATTTCTAATATTCATTGGAAAGCTCTTTTCGATACGAACTCAGCGGTTCCGGTTTTAGGAGAATCCGACGGTCGGATCTCCCGTAATGTCCGTTCGAAGTCAATGGTCGAAATTCACGAACTACCGCAGCGCGGCGCGTTCTATTCAGGCCATTATATATATATATATATATATATATATAATATATATATATATATATTATATATATTTCGTCGATTTCCTTTTAAAACGTATTTTATAAATCATTTTAAATTCGTTTTCAAAACCATTTCAACTCTATATTCAATTTCAAATCAAAATTGAATATTTCATATCATTACTATATAAATGATAATATTTTCAAAACGTTATATTTTGAAATCACTACCTTTTCTATATTCATTATAAAAACGAATATAATCGGTATAAATATCATTCACGTCAAAATGGCGCAACTCTAATCAACACGGCTTTATATATTTCAATAAACTCGTTATTCTATTCAACAAATGAATATATATTCTATTCAACACATGAATTTTTATTTCTTTCAACACATGACTAATCTCAACACATGAGTACTGTCAACACACGATTTTTTTTATGTAATATATTTTATAAAATTATGGTATCTATCATTTGATTTTTTATCATATTCCAACCGTAAAGTAGTTTCTAATTTTAAATATGGTGAAGATGTAAATTTTATTTTAAAATATTTTGCTCATCACATAAATAGTTTCAACACATAAATATTCTCAACACATGAGCATTTATTCTATTCAACACATGAATCTATATTCTATTATATTCTTTATTTTCCCGATTGGAATGAGGCCCAATCAATCACCATATAATATTAATTATATGGATTCCATACAACACATGTATATAATGGCACTGACAAATAATCAACAATCATCCAAAGTGCGCCACACAACTGCATAAGCATTAAATATAAATAATTAACGCTTACACAGTCTGTCGACCAATCGATCGACATACAGTTAAATAATTGAGATTACTGTACGCCAAATATCATCCTAAAACCAATGTGGGGTTTCAAATCAACAAACACAGATTTTTATTTGTGCAGTTGGGCGATGTGTAAAATTTATCGTCCCAATCAATATTAGTCAAATCAGTGTATATAAACAAATCGGCCGATTTGTTTATAAATATTTATTTATTCACATTCACGTTAAAAATTATATTTTTAACAATAAATAATTCATTTCAACACATGAACATTTTATTATCAATTTCACATCAACATTACAAACAATTTTCACAACACATCAAACAAGCATACAAGCCGTCCATGGTCTGTGGACGACGAGTGTCGGGTGCTACTAAACACCGTCTGCATCCTAGTATATATATAGATATAACTAGAAAAGAAAATTTAAAGTGAGAAGTTCTCACTGACTAGCTAATCCAAAAGCCTCGACTCTTCTTATGTAGAAGTCATCGTTGTTCTCGCCTTTTGTCACTTTCGTTGCCCGTAGCCACTACATATATAAAAATCATATTTTTATATTGTTGCTATGTATATAAAAAAATTCACATTTTTACATCGCTACTATATAGATGAAAATTCTATTTTTACATCGCTACTATATAGATGAAAATTCTATTTTTACATCGCTACTATATAGATAAAAATTCTATTTTTATCGCTACTATATAGATAAAAATTCTATTTTTACATCGCTACTATATAGATAAAATTCTATTTTTACATCGATGTTCATATAATAAAGATTATATTTTTATCACGCTATTCTCTATATAAAGATTTCGCCTTTTCAAATATAAAGATTTCGCCTTTTCAAATATAAAGATTTCGCCTTTTCAAATATAATATATATAATAAAAATCAGATTTTTATTATGCTACTTCATTAAAAATACAACCTCGGTTTATTTAAAAATATTGTCTTTCTAACTATTTCTATTCCAAAACCTTTCATATAAAAACTACATTTCTATAATGCTATTATATAAATAGGAATCACGTTAAAAATTATATTTTCATGAATTTTATCCTATATAAAAATATAGAACTGATTTTTTTTTATAATTTCTAACCCCCATTACATATATAAATATAATTAAAAGCTAACCTTTGTAGAAATTCGATTTTTGGTGAAGAGAGGGATTCCACGGCGGACTTGTAGGATGAGGAGGGGCAGGGGGCGCGCGGGGTCGAGGTCAGGTGGTCGGGGCTTGGAAGTGGCAGTGACGAGCTTGGTTTTAGGGTTTGGGGGTGGGGAGGTTTGTGCGCGTCGGTTTACTGGAGGAGGGGGAGGAAAGAGAGAGGAGGAGGAGGGGAAAGAGGGGAGGGGCGGCGCCTGGCCTGCGGCGGCACCAGGGTAGAGGGCGGCGGTGGCGATAGGGTGGGCTGGAGCGATTTTTTTTCTTTTTGTTGAAAGTATAATCGGTGAAGAGAAAGAAAGAGGGGGGGGGGGGGTTATAGTATTGATGTCTAATCCTTTATTCCAACCCTAACAAACGATCCCAATACTTTTTATTCTCCTCAATGTTCCATTTTTGCTTTTCTCGAAGATGTGGTCCATCCATTATCTTAATTAATATCCATGATAGTCAAATTTTGGACCATTTAAGTAATCCTTACTCAATTTCTTTAGCCTGCTTGAGAATACATTAGTTTCTCCAAATTAAATTATTTTTCATGTTCTTTCAAGTTTGGAAATACGTCCGTTTCCCCAAATTAAACTCGCTTCAAATCATTCTCTATAGATTCTCTTATTAATTACAAATTTTTTACCCACTAAATTTATATTAAAAATTCAAAAAATCGTAAAATACGTAAGTTACACTATACCTATATTACTAATTGCTAGATATGTTTATAAACATACTAGTTCCTAAACTAAACTATTTTGGGCAATCTAATTTACATCCATCTCTTGGTTCTAAAAATCATTATACTTCACCAACACTCTTCAATTATAAACCTCTGGGGCTGACACTAAAATGTCCAGATTAGGTTATAGAACTTCTTCTTACTTAGGCTTAGATCCTAGTTCCGACTCACCTAATTTTCTACCCTTATTTACTCCATGGTTATTTTTATTAAGTGAAAATTTAGTAGTTACACAAAATAAGTATATTTTGCAAAATATTGTTTAGGTAGTAATTATTATTCAAACTTGCACACAATCAAGAATAAGTGTTTAATGTTCATCAAAAACTAAAAGGTCAAATTATGCATTTCTCCAAAACAAAAATCTTTGTGAAGAGTTTAATGCTCACAAATCTAAATATTAATACATGCTTCGTTTTAAGAAAACATTCTATATTAAGAAGTCCATTTATTTCAAAATGTTACAATAAGGAATTTGATGCCTCTTTTCCATACTTTCTAAGTTTTAGAAGCATTTACTAAGTTTTCTAAATTAAGATCAAAATAACTTTTCTTTTTATCACATTTTTTAATTAACATTTTGAATGTCAACCATTAAAACTTTTCAAGAAGGATAAACATTTTAATGTTTTTCATGAAAACTTTTTAGTGGATAGCAAAACAAATGCTTATTTTTGAAATAGATTCTTAATCAAATATCAAAAATTATCTGAACTAGGCTATAATTAAGTCTCCTAAAATGTGTAATGACATTTATTGCTATATCTTCAAAATATGTTATTACTTATCAAAAATACATTATGAACTATTTACATACCCTTTAGTAATAAAGCTTGATAACTTCTTTATATATATTAGCACTTTTATTGCCATGTGTATTTTAAATCTTGCATTTAATCTATGTTTCGAATTTTGAAAAATTATTATTATCCATGATTGTTTCTTTTAAAAATAAGATTATTCATTCTAATTTATTTTCATTTCCAAAGATACTTTTAAAAATTCATTTAATAGCAAAAATTGTAGAATTTATTTATTTGAAGTAATTAATGGTAACTCTTATCTTTTTCCTATTACTTCTCACAGAATGCTCATTTATTACAGGGAGAATGTTATCTATTCCATTATTTGCCTTATTCTAGTAAATCCTCTCTTATTTCAAATGGGAATACCTTGCCTCTTAATCCTATATTTTCTCTTCTACCCAATTAACTTTCAAACAAGTCTCACATTCACGATAATCATTGCAAAGTCTTAAGGAAAGAATTTATAAATTTATTTATTTTATGTGAAATTTAACATATAAAATATGATTAAGATAAGAAAACTGATTTTTTTTTGTAAAAGTTTAAATTTTAGAACTTGTTACATGGTAATTGTAACATGTACAAAATTATCATTAAGATTTTCATTGTTTGATGTTTATTAAAGAAATTAAATTTCTTTCTATTAAAGCTCATAAATTTACACTTTTGCAGTTATTGGTTTACTATTAACCTTTTATCCATTTAAAGTTTCCTTTTTCTACTTTCCTAAAAATTTATATTTTTAGTTTATCTAACAGAAGAAATAGTAAACTTTTCTAAATTTCTCCTAAAAAATTAATGTTTTCGAAAATCTTGTTTCCAATTACTTTCCAAATGGAACTGTTACATTAATCGATCCTATCAATGAAGTGTTCTTCAGTCACCTCAAAATTTCAGTTTACAAAATAATTCAGTGATATGTCAAAAATCATTTTTGTAGGTTTTCTAGCAAATCTTTTTGCCACTTTGGAAAAATATATTTACTATTTTCCTCCAATTTTTTCTATCCTACCCACTCTCTTTTCAACAAAGATTGATGTCCACTTTTTCATGGAAGTCTGTTTCTTAACTTACCTCCTTTCTTCTGTATTCCTAATATTTTATCTCTTAACATTCCTAATAGATACCCTAAAAATGTCCTCTATTTCCATTTTAACCCTTTTAAGTAATGCTAATTCTTATGGACATTTTTATCTAATTCAAAGTCAAACATTCATACCTTAGCATAAATGGTCTTAATTATTTCTATTTCCAATGTTCTTTCACTTATTGAATAGTTAATGCTCTTTTAGATTTTGAATTTCCATATTTTTTATTACGGAAGTTTATACCATTTAACAGAAGTTGTACTTTTTTCTTTCCTTAAAACTCAAGATATTCCCATGCAATAGACATGATTTTGTCCTTATTAATGGTTATCCTAGCGGATACCAATTCCAAATTCTCTCCCTATCCTCCTTATAAATGATAATTAATTCAATAATTTGATTTCCATTTACTACCTATTAAATTAGAAGTTTAAACCTAATTTATACTTTTCAACCCTGTGGTCCTTATAGCCATTATGTGCTTACTAATTTCTAATTTGATAAGGAAATTGCTAAATCACTATATGTTTTCTAGGGTATTTCTAGAAATTCAGGTTAATCCTCTCTTAGATGACCTACAAATACTACTTATCGAGATACACGCACTTCAAATAAATAAATTACATACTTATATATAATAATAAATATACATACTTAGAACAAACTTTCCCAACGGTATTATTAATTGTGACGAGTTCTGACTTTTCCCCAATTCTTACTTCCTCTCATGCAATTATCATCCACCTTCAGATCGTCCCCCCTCCCGCTCCAACGGACCCACCTCCAAAGCTACCACCTTCATCCTCCCAACCCCGCTTCTATCGTCCTTCCCATCGAGCTCGTCATAGGTAATCGTAACATTCAAAATCAATGCGTACAGACTTCTCTAATTCAGCGTTTTCCTAAAAACATAGGCAAGTACATACCCATTGATATGATCCCTACCTTCACTGGCGAAGCTATGAATATTACTACCGAAGTCATAGCTGATAGTACGAAAGTCTGGACCAAGACTATTGTTGGTTTATTCCTAGACAAACCTCTGGCTTATACTATTGTTGTTCAAAAATGTAAAGCGATCTGGCAGCCCAAAGGAGATCTAAAAATTAAGTCTGATGTCGTTCTCTTCATGTTCCAGTTCGCATGTGAAGAGGATAGGCAGAAAGCACTCATGGGGGAGCCGATAATTATGAGGAACAAACTATTTATCATCAAGCCGTATGATCCAAACGTAAGTAACGTCTGTGGTATGATTAAATCTGTATTAGTCCAGGTCCATTTCTACAACATTCCTCTTGTTGTGTGGTTACACACTGGTATAAACTAGCTAGCATGTTGACTTGGCAAATTGACTTGCATGGATGAAATGACGGAGAAGCTTGACAGGCTTGAGTACGCCAAGTGCTTAATCGAAGTCAAACCCGACAAAGAACTTCTTAATGACTTCCCGATTAAACTCCCTGACGGGGGTACACAAAAAATAAGAGTAACATACTTATTGAAGCCGCTTCTATGCACCAATTACAAAGTTTTCGGACATGACAAAGTCAACTGTGAAGCAAACCATAAAAAGGAAACAACTTAGAAAATTAGTAGCAAAGGAAAACAAGTAAGTGAGGGAAATCAAGCTAGCAATCCTGCTGTTATTAAGGAAAAAACTCAGATTCACTTCAATGTGCCCCTTAATGATAAAAGGAAAGAGAGAAATATTGTCAGCAGCACCAATTCAAATATAGAATCAAAATGGCAGAAGGGTGAAAGAAATAAAAATAAAGTGCCCTTAAACCGCAAAGAGTTGACTTCAGGTATAGACAGAAGACACCTTTCAAGCCAAGCTACAAAAGGAAGGAGATCTGCATGGTTGACTTCACTATTGAGGAAGGGGAAATTATTGAAAAAAGTGATAAATATATGTGAGTCCAAAGTTATGTTAGCAGACCCTCTCCTTACCAAGAACAACTGGAATGCTCTTCTTCAGTGTAATGAGGAGATTGCCGAGGTTTCTGAAATGGGAGTTAGTGTCGTAACGCAAGCGTGTGATTAATTTGAAACAACAAGTAATGAATTACAAGATCATGTCACTCACCAAAAGGAAAGTGTAGAAGTTCAGATCAATGAAAAAGTTTGCAAAAGTAATACTGAAAAACTAGAGGGCCATGAAACTATAAATAACCAATTGCTGACTCTAGAATTACACCTGTTCAAGCTAATACTGATAAGCGTATTGAAATTAATGATCGTGTTGTAACTGATGACCCTTCTGCCAATACTGTCAACGGATTTGGACCTAGACTCATTAAGCTCTTCCCTGAAGTTGCCACGATGATAGTCTATTCTTTAACATTTGATAAGGAGGAAGGATGTGAAAAGATCAGCTCTACAGTGATAGACACGAAAAATAATGAAGTTGCAAGCCACTCGCCAACTCAGAATACTTACAACAAAATCCCTCCTCCCCCGGCCATGTGGAAGCTTCAGAGTCACATCGTTTTGCGGAGGAAACGAAACATAAAGAGCTGCAAAATGAGAAAAACAATAGAGCCAACCAACTTTAGAAGTTAGATTCTCCTTTGGTTGTGAATATTCAAAGTGCTATCAAAGCAAACATGGTCAAAACCCGATCAATGACAAAAAGTGCTGAAAAACACATGAGTTTAATAATGTTACAAAACATCTGCATTTGGAATATTAGAGGAGTTCATATGGACATTAAACTGGATAGATGCAAGCTACTTATCAGGAAATTCAACCTATCGGCACTAGCTCTTTTAGAGACTAAACTCAATGAAGATCTTACTGCAAGAGCTTCCAGGTACATTAATACTAACTGGGAATTATTACACAACTTAAGTGACACTAGTTATGGTAGAATTATGTTGATTTTTGACTCTTCTATACATAATTTTACCAAAATTAGCTCCATTAGTCAATTTATACACTGTCAAAACCTGCATATTCAAACATCCTTAACCTCACTCTTCACTTTTGTGTATGCTTTTAACTCAACGACTGCTAGAGAAACTCTTTTTTAAACTTTGCAAACATTGAAGCAACATACGCGTCCTTGGATAGTTTGTGGGGACTTCGATTCTCCTCTGAAGCTTTCAGATAGAATTGGAGGCTGTGCGGTATCCCTTACGGAAATTAGGTCGATTAATTTAGCTATAACGAACTCTGAATTAGTTGAAATCAACACCTATGGTTCTGAATTTACATGGAATAATTCTAAAAGAGATGGTATTAGAACTTTTTCTAAATTTGATCACTTGTTTTGTAACTTAATTGCACTTAACACTTGGTCATGCCTTTCTAACGAACTTTCTTTGCCTATTCTCTCTGATCATACGCCTCAAGTGATTCGTTTGAATGAAAAGATTATAGTTGGAATGCCTAGCTTTAGAATCTTTGATATTTGGGCCAAGGAACCGGGTTTTCTTGAATTGGTGAAGGATACTTGGGATGTTCAATGTTTCAGCAACCTAATGCACGTTCTTTTTTCAAGAAACTTAAAGCTCTAAAGAACGTCTTGAAAGATTGGTATACTAATAACTTTGGGAGTGGTAGCCTGAAATCCAGCATGCTCCTTAGACAACTCGAAAGTATTCAAATGCAAATGCATATCGATCATCTGAACAAAACCTTAGCTGGCACTGAATCTGATATCTCCAGCAAGCATAAAGAAGCCTTACAAGTGGAATCTATGATGAAGAAGAAAAAAGCTCGAATCAAATGGTTTGATGACGGAGTCAAAAACACAATTTACTTTCATGTTGTTCTAAAGGCCAAGCATGTCAAAGAGAACATTCATTTGATCTCTGATTTGGAAGGCTGGGTCCATATCTCGCAATCAGGTATTAATAATACTTTTGTTAATTATTTCTCTAACCTGTTTGGCAATAAAGATTAGTTCGAACCAATGATTGATGAAATCGACCTTATGATTTTGTCTAAATTAAATCCTGATCAAAAAGCATATTTAAGTAATGTTATCACTGATATTGAAATTAAGAAGGCCATGTTTTCTCTCAACAAACAATCTTAGGGGGGGCCTGATGGCTATAACGCTGTTTTTTCACTGTTTGTATGCAAACTGTCCAATATGATGTTTGCAATGCCATTAAGCAATTCTTTAAGAAAGGTCAAATGTTTGAAGCTTTCAATAACACGGTAATTGCATTGATTCCCAAAGTTTCAAATGCTGATAATGTGAGTGCATTTAGGCCCATTTCATGTTGTAATACTGTTTACAAATATATCGCTAAAATTATTGCCAATAGATTTAAACATGTTCTGCCATCCCTCATCTCAGCTAATCAATCTGCTTTTTTACCAAACCATAACATTCTCGACAATGTACTTCTCATGAATTAATTAAAGGTTACAATTCATAATTTATATTGCCTAGAGCTACGATTAAACTAGATGTTAAGAAATCCATCAGTACCATTCAGTGGTCTTCGATCATTAGAAATTTGAGTTTCATGAACTTCCCTCCTTGTTTTAACGCATGGATTTATGCATGTATGAGCTCTGCTTAGTTTTCGATTAATGTTAATGGCACCCCTGTAGGCTTCTTTCGAAGCAAACACAGCATTCGCCAAGGTGATCCGATATCAGTTTATTTATTTATTACAGTAATGGAACTATTGATGAGAATGCTCAATAAGCTGGTTGATAGTAACCTTTTTTACTTTGCACCCTAAATGCAAGGATCCATGTATTACGTCTTTAACGTCTGCGGATGATTTAATTATTTTTTGTAAACCTGACGATTCTACTTTATGTAATATAATGGCTACTCTCGACAAATTTTATTCCTTCACTGGCTTGAATGTTAATTTAGACAAATCAAACATCTAGCTTGCTGGAGTTAACCAATATCATAATGATTATATTCATACTCTAACTGACCTGAATTGTAGTAGTTCTACATGATCATATCTTGGACTTCCTATGGCTACGTCCACAATTACTACAACTCAGTGCCTTTCGTTGTATTAAAAATTACTAAGAGAATGGAATTCTAGTCTACTAGCTTTCTAAGTCAAGTTGGTAGACTAACGCTTATTAAATCGGTCATAATTTCTATGCAAGTATATTGGTCTCGCACTTACCTTCTCTCAAACAAGCTTCACAACATGATAAGATCCACTTTTATGAAAATTCTTTGGAAGGGTAGTATGCATGCTGAATATATCGCTCCTATTTCTTTCACTAAGCTAGAGAAGCCAACAAAATATGGTGGCCTGGGTATTGCTAACACCAGGCTTTGGTATTGTGCCGCAATCGGTAAACATATTGATGATATGCTGAACAAAAAAAAAATTTGTAGGTAATTTGGCCCTTAAAACACGTTCTGAAAGAACATTGTTCTTGGTCTATGAACTCTCAACAAAATTATAGTTTGACATGGAAGAGCATTATCAAGTTCAAATCTAAAATTCTCCCATATTTCAAGTAATACAAATTTGTGTTTGATAGAACCATGTTTTGGGAAGACCCCTGGATTGAATATGGTTACATCATTGATCAGCATGTTACCTACCTAAAAAAAACAATCTTGAGTTAACAATGCTAGCCGCGTGGTTGACTTACTTGTTCATGGAAAAATCAGTTTGCCTGTTCCTACCATTTGTACGGTTCAGGCTTTGGAATCATATCGACTGCAGCAACTATATGGTCAGTTCTGATCTAGTGACGTCTTGGCATTGGTGAGGTGAGGAGTTCAAAATTAAATCTCCTATCAATACATTGAATTGTACTTCAGATTTTTTTTTTTTTTTTTTTTTTTTTTTTTTTTTTTTTTTTTTTTGCAGATGGCACAAGCTAGTCTGGAAGAGGGACAATATTGCAAAAGAAAACTTATTCTTCTGGAAGGTGTTGAAGCATGCTACCCTGACTAAGGAAAAGCTTTGTCAGTTCGATCTGCAATTGGATGTTACTTATGTGTTGTGTGGTGTACGCCCTGAAGATAATCAACATTTATACTTTGAATGCCCTGAAGTGCTACGCCTATAGAATGAAGTGCTTCTTCAGTTTAGCTTCACTGGCTTTCCTACAACTAGCCATGAACAATGGAACTACATAAGCAGGAGAGTGGGGAAAAAGTGTCTGTATTCGAGCAACAGTTCGTACATTCTTATGCTCAATGGAAGCATAACGTATGGCAAGACATCAAGAATGGGATCAAGTTTCTCAAATTCTTGTATGATCCCGGGATTTTGTGACTTAAGTTCAGTCGACTTCATTCTTGTACTTATTTTTTCATTTTGTCTTCGTTTAATTGTAGCGTTGATATGCTGTGTTTCCTATGTTTTTTTTTTTTTTTTTTTTCCTAGCTTTGTTGTCTTTGTAATCGTCTCATTATATCAATAAAAGTGGTAGGGGTCCACTCAACCCCATCGGCTCTGCTAAAAAATAATTGAAAACTCTTTTTCAAAATAACAAGTGTTCCTCTCATACGTATGTTCACCCCATAATTGGGTAACCTAAGCTCTGATACCAAATGTAACAACCCGACCGGAATTAGCCTAAATTCCAAACCAAAAAATTCCCATTCGAGCTTAAATCCGCTCTATATAGGTAGTTGGTTCCTATAGAGTACATGAACAGAGCCAAACTAAAAACAAAATCAGAATCTCACAGCGGATGGGATAAAATATAATAACTAAAACTAGATGTACCACTAAATAAAATCATAGTAATATTAGTTACATATAGTTTCAACTATCATACAAGGTACATCAATAATAATATTCCATAGGTCAATTATACTATCAAACATGATAAAAATTACTATAGATCCTCTGTTGTCAAGCTCCAATCTCCATGACTGCAGCAATCAAGTGTTCCCAGCTACTAACCTGTTTGATTGTAATGAAGAGGGAGGTAAAAAATAAGTTCTGATGAATGAAAATCAAATAATTTTAAGGAATGTCTATTTCATATATTTTCCAGTATAAATTCATTAAATTATGTCTTTGCAAGATCAACACACAAATAATATGTATTAACTAGGAGGACTACTCTAAAGCCACTTAAGGCCTTGTCCTTTAATCATCAACACTATTAAATATACTCTTCGACATATAGTAATCTGCCACTTAATACCAAGTTTAGGTAGAAATTCATCACCGTTTATGACCCTTTTGGCGGACCTATGCATTACTTTCTACCTATCATTATAGGTGAACTCCTAGCCACGTAATGTTTCATTTGGATAGTTAGTCCATTAGAAATTTCCATACTGCTCATCCTTGAGTATGCCCTCACCCATCACCTAGATAAGAAACAGACAACTACGAAGAACTACCTTACTCATACGTCTATCATTTTTTAATAACATTTAATGCCTTATAAGAGAAAGGCGGACCCAGTGACCACTTAAGACCTTTACAAGGGCGGGCCTAATGACTCCATCCCTTCTAAAGAGTAAACATTAGAAGGTGCCAAATGTCCTAACCACTTAATACCCAAACAAGGTAGGTCATCCACTTAATACCTTCTCGAGGGAAGCCTACTTCACTTATATACATGCACTCACACAAAATACATCTCACATTAAGCCAACCACTTGTAGATGTTGGATTTACCAGGCGATTCCTTGTAGGTTTCTACTATAAGTTGTGCTTAACCTCGTGTCTTTGTGTAATAATTATAATGGCCCTTAGGGTAATTCGATAGTAATAATAATATCCAAGGGGTAAACAATCAAGATAATAATGATAATAACTAAAGATCCTTTTTCGTTAGGCTCCGTCATCCATGACTGCATCAACCGAGCGTTTCCGCCTAATAACCTGTTTATTTGTTAAGAGGAGGGAGGCCAGAGAAAAAGTTCTGGTGAATGAAAATCAAATAACTTTAAGGAATATATGTTTCCTATATATGGCAGTATACATTCATCAAATTATGTCTATGAGAGTTCTACGCACAAATTAATATAAACTAGTGGACTATTCTAAAGTCACTCAAGGTTAACTACTTATTTATATGGGTAGATTCTATTATCACTTGACATCCTACAAGGAGGACTACGCTTTGGTCAGTTAGGCAAATAGATGAACACTCGCTTATTTATGGGTGGATACCTTTGATCACTTTAGACCCTATGGAAGACCCTAGTCACTTTAGATCTCGAATTATAATCGTCAACGTTATTAATTTCTCTCTTGCAATATGAGAAATAGTAAGCTGCCACTTAATAAAGATTTAGGTAGACACTCATTGTCATTTAAGACCCTACTACCGACCCCTACTTTACTATTTAAATTGTATTATGGGTGAACTCCTAGCCACTTAATACTTCCCTTAGACAAGCAACCCTTTAGAGTTTATTAATACTGCCCATCCCTCTAGGTGCGCCCTTGCACAACCCTTACAGAGAAAGCAGACAACTTCTGAAGAACTACCGCACTCAAAGATACATCATTTTCATTTTAATTTAAGACCATTTGATACCATTTTAATAGAAAGCTGAACTTCGTGACCGCTTAAGACCTTTGTAAAGGATAATACCATGGCTTTGATTCTAAACTAAGGAGCGAACCTTAGGAATGAACATAGTCCTAACTACTTAAAACCCAAACGAGGTAGGTCATCCACTTAATACCTTCTCGAGGCAGGCCTACTTCACACACACACACACACACACACATATATATACACACACACGTATATATATATATACATACAAATATATATATATATATGTATATATACACATATATATACACATACATACATATATATAAACACAAAAATCTCACATTAAATCGGCCATTTGTAGATGCTGGATTTGTTGAATGATTCCGGGCAGGTTTCCACTACAATTTGGGCTTAACCTTGTGTAATGGCCCATGTCATTTAGACCACTCATATTAACCCGAGTGACTTTTAAATGATGGATATGCTGGTCGATTCTTGGCTGGCCTCTACTACACATTGGGATTAACCTCATGTCTATGTGTCATTAATACTAATAAAAGCCAATAAAATTCAAACACATACAAATTTCCTATGGGGACATTTTTGATTCTAATTTCCTATTTGAACGAATTTAGTACAATCTTCACACGAATTTAATATGAATTAATAATATGTTAATTACACTAATAAACAATAGTATATGGAATGTAAATCAAGCGCACGTTTACATCCTAATTCATTTGAAATGTCAATCTTGACATCAAAATAAGGTTTAAATGTTTATTTTCTGAACTTCCTCAACGTGGCATGAACATGTATATCATAATCAATAACAAGGAAATAAAAACATATACATAAAAACTTGTAACCAAGGTTTAAATGATAATTTCAATAATAAAAGAAGACAAGGTGAGATAATTCAAATATATATGTAAAATGTCCTTTTTAGTACTGCTTCACTTTTCATGAGATTAACACATATATACAAACACTACACCAAATAAGCAAATTAGAAACACATGATATTTTTTATTTGAAACACATTTTTCATGTTTCTACGTATGAAACAATTATTTACTGTTTCTATACATTATGAAGTGTTTCAATTACTTTATAATATTTTATTTTTATGTTAAAAATGGGTTGGGCCTAATCTCTTTGTTAGCAATGCACACATATGATTAAGCATGATACCTAAAAATTAAATCATTTCCAAAACCCAAAACATTGGTCGCGGTTCCTTCTTTTTGCAAACCCTCTCCCTCCTGCGATTATTTTTCAATGTCGATTTCATTTTCAACATTGATTTTTTTCATTGCCGATTGTAAAGTGCTACCATCTAGTCATTGTCAATTGTTAAGTTTTCATTTATATATTTGTATTGATTAACGTCGATTGTCGAGCTACGCTTCCCTTCTTTGGCCACTTATCGGATCTGATTAAGGTTAGTATCTTATCATGACAAATTGATTATTGGATTGGGTTGTCGTTTGCTGTTAGGTTTCTATTACTAAATTTGAATCTAATGGAACTCAGTTATGGCTGATTTCTTTTACTATTGGGATCGGAAACCAGATCCATGAACTAGGTTAAGATTTTCCCTAATTTATTAGTTTCAGATTTGTATATGTCGAATTGTAATGGTCAAGATGTTGAGGGAAAGAACTTGGAAATATTTGTCATTTTAAACCCAAATTGCAGGTACTATCGCTCCGCATGAATACTAATTAACACTGATAAATGGACTGCAAACAAAACAAATATTGGATAATGATAGAGAAATTCATGTTCTGCATACAAGCCATACAATGTTTTGATGACCTACATTCACTATCTTCAACGAGTTATGTATAGGACTTTGTTATTTTTTACTTAGTCTGAACTTTGTTTATATAAAATGAAGTGAACTTTTACATGCTTTGTTAGTTAATAAAATTTGCATGGCTTGTAATGTTGTTGCAGTTAACAGTAACATGTCCACTTTGTGACATTCTTTTTCTTTAAACATAAGAATGCTGATATTATATTATATTTGTTCATTTTCACAAATGTTGGGATGTTCTGTTTGATAGGAACTATTTTCGGGTAGACGACATAGTCTCCTACCTGTTTATGCTCATATTACATTTTGTATTATATTTTATAGCACAAGAGTAGGTTAATATGTCTCGTAAGCGTCATCTATTCATGCATGTTTATGTACATGTTCATGCATTACCTGTTTATGTTGTATCATTGTTCAACCCTACAGTTTATATACATGCAAGCCCCTGTCCGCACTCACCTATTTAGTTTTACAAGTTTCCATGTTTGTCATGTGTGCTTTATTCTCATTTCACGTAGTACCCCATCATTAACCTTATCAACATCTAGTTCACATCTTTCTATTTACATATTTAGAAATTCATGTGAGCTTCGTTACTATTCTCATCAAATTCATTGTGTTCCTCCACTGTAAGAACAATTAAGCAGATGCAAATGTACTTTTATTCATGCTGAACTCGTGTTAGGCCACATAGTGACACTGTAAATAAAGAATTTGCTAATAAAATACTTGAATTCTTTGATTTGGCAACAAATCTTACGTGGGTACATGAGAACTAATAATAATATTATGCAACAAAGTTAATTTATAAACTGCTAATGATGAGTATCACGTGGGTTACGTTTCAAAATCATTAGCAGTTGATAAATCAAGATGAGAGGGAAGAAAACCTGTCTTGATGAGTTGCTAGAGCAACAATATGCAAATGATGAGTGTTGCATCATACAGATGATTGCAGAGATTGCTGAGAAATGAAGAATTGGTGCTGTTGTAATACAAATGAGTGGCTTCACTGAGTGCAAATGAATGGATGAAGACGAAATGTGTAGTAAATTGGCACGTCTCTACATTATTAGCCTTTTATTAGGTGAAATTTTCAGTTATTTAAATGTGCATGTAATTTATTTGAAATCTGAATTTTTGCTGTGTTTATTAGGAGTAATACAAATAAGCAGCTTCACTGAGTTTGCCAAAACCTGATTCCAGTATGTATTTTATATTTTAATACACCTCATATAATTTTTTTATTGTTGTTTTTTAATTAGGCAATTAGCTAGGAGTTTGACAATGGCGGTTTCCATGCATTTGTGCGTGGAAGATTACCTTATGACATACTCAAGCCTAATCAATTTATTGTACAATTTTTACTAAGCTTGCCTGTTTGAAACATTTAAGTGTTTTGTAAGTTATTTATTTCATTTTCCAGAAATTGGATATCATGATAACAAGCATAACTCGTTTTTAAACTTTTTATTTAAAAATACTTGTGAAACTACCCAAACTTCCCCATAAAGGAAAGCCCGGAGTGTTTTGAGAACAACACTCATCAGAACACAAACAAAAGAACATTACATTGCTTATTACAACAATTTACATCAGAGTACAAGAATATAACAGAGTATGAAAAATTATTACACATTGGAAATACAATATCAGAGATTTAAAATTACAATTATATAGCAGTAGAAAACTAATACAAAATACAACTGTAAGAAATACACGGATACAGAGCTTTCCGAATATCGCTTCAGCTGTAAACCAAGATCCTGTGAATATAATATCTGCAAAACCAAAACTACTAGCTTCCCGTGTGGAAAATAGGGGCAGCCAGAGTTTAGGTTAAAACAATAAACTCCAGGTCAGTCATGGGACTGGTGTGAGAACTAAAACAGTTATTAGCTTAATTTTAAAGTTGGGTGAATCACGGGACCATGCCGTATAGCACAGAACGGGTTTATGCCACATGAATCTTAGTCTAAAATAAAACAACACAATGCTTTTTGAAAAAACGAAGCTATTATAAGACTCAGGTCCCATCACACAATGCAATGCAAGCCGGAGGATAAAGTTTTCCCTTATAATAGCCAAAAATGCTTGATATGCGAAATTTCATCTTTTATTATTACTATAAGTGAAGAAATCAACTTCGAATATAAATGTATCAATCATAGGCGGTTTGGGTACCATATAGCATGTCGCCATACTAGTTCTACAATCAAAACCGCATGATGTCGTATTGGAAATTGGATTTCCATCTATGAACCAAGGCAAGGGATCATCCTTACCGAATTCGAGACTCTTTAGCCTGAGCCTCAGGACTTAGTCGCAACTGCACCTGGAGCGCCAGGGCCGGTCCACAAATATGTTAGTGGATTAGTAATGCCTGAAAAATACGTTTCCCTGCCCTATAGGGCATAAAATCTGGTCAGAAATGTCGACCATAAAAATATCTGAGGCGCCTCATTCCATCATCCACATAAGTAAAAATGCCAGGGCTTGCAAACGCTGACATAACTCCTAGCTAGAAAGAAACGCATGTCCTCCTTGGGGTCCTTCTCCCGTTTTTGGTTCATACCGTGTGTGAGGCTCGCGAAGTAACATTGTACACAAAGCTGTTGAGACAAGATTTTGATCGATGCCAACATATAAAGGTGCAATGAAGATCATTTCATAGAGATAAGTTTTTTTTACTTTGAGTCGTGTTAGAAATATGTTAAAATCTATCCTCAAAGTATTACACGAATGCACAAAACAATAGCATATCTTCGTTGCTGAAATCTGTATATTTGAGGAATTGAAAAGTCACAGAAAAAGCCCAAATGGTCCAGGCTCCGACCGGGAAAGAGTGCAGAGTGATATAGACTATGGACTGAGGTTCTCTGGTCCATAGCCAGAAAACGGTCGACCGCCCAAAAAAGGACCGGTCGACCGGTTTTACTGTGTTTGCACATAACGGCTATTTTTTTTATTCTTTAAATTTCCAGAAACTTAACCAGTCGACCAGTGATTTTCAACCAGTCGACCGGTTCCGAACTGAAAGCTTTTTTATGAAGGGTTGCTTCCATTCATCAAGAGTTTTCTCTTCTATTTTCAATGGAAACGGATGCAATCTTTTGTAGAAACTCTTAATGAAGGAATGCAACTATTCTACACTATAAATAGACTTGAAATCATACTTTCAAATCACCGATTCTTGCTCTAATTTCTGATCTTACTTTCTAAATACTCTTGCATTCTAAAAGCTCTCAAATATTTCAATTGCTTATTGAATCATTGAAATTATTTCATATCTCTCGATTCAATAAGTAATATACTTCCTTCAATCTTAACATACACATTATATACTTGAGGATAAGATTATACGAAGGGTGTACAACAAGTGGCAAATCAGTGTTATTGAGAACACACATTGTCAAATTACAAGTTTAGTTATCTTGTCTGAATTCCTCGATGTTGTAAGAGGCAAGTTGTGAAGTCCTCGTGTTGATAGAGGCGTGAAATCCCGTTCGGCTGCTCGGGTGTTGTGAACCTGTTCCTCCGGGTGAAGTGAGGTTGTTGATTAGTGAAAATCCATAGAGAGGTCTGGGACTGGATGTAGGACGGTGCTCCGAACCAGTATAAAAAGCCCTGGTGTGGTTTTTCCATTTTTTTACTGCATTTACTATACTACTGTTCTGTGATTAGCTATTACTTTATACTTGAATATTGTTTGTTATATTACACGATCCTTTTGTGTACTATAGTATCACGTACACATACACTTTCAATTGGTATCAGAGCCTGGTGTTCTAGAGATCGTAACAACATCCAAGAACAAATGGCAATAAAGAAGTCTAGTCAAGGGATTAGAAAATGGAAAAGCAACAAAGCAGAATCAGGAGAGCAAGGAAACAAGTGTCTCATGGCTAAAGTCAGATCACAATCGGTATGTATAGATTCATTGTTTAAAGATCTTTTGTTAGACCATGAAAAATTATCGAAACTCAATACAGTCATTTTATCTATATCAAAAAATTACAAGCAAGAAAATTCCAAATTAAAAGAAGAAAACAATCGTTTGGTAAAACAAGCCAAATGTTTTGAAAATACCTTAGAAGAGCTTGTTTCTCAAAAAGATTTCCTTCAAAAAGAAAATGAGCAACTAGAAGATAAAAACAATGTTCTTTTAAAGGAAATAGATCTTTTGCAAAATAGAAATATATCATTAGAAGATTCTTTAAATAATTCTAGTTCTTTAATTTCGTCTCTTGAAAAAGAGAATGGAGCTTTAACTGAAAATAATTTAGAATTATCTAAAGAATATGAGATTTTAAAGGTGAATAATAATATTTTGCAAAATGAAATTTTTGACACAAAAGAAAATTTTGAAAAATAACAATCTCCTTTTAATTCAGAATCTCAAATTTTTGGTCTCAAAACTGAGAACGGTACTTTGAAAGAAAAATTTCTGAATTAAATAAGGAAATTGGTAATAACAAAATTTCCTTTGAAAATGTCACTCGCGACTTTGGAATCGAATTTGAAAAATGTACAAATAAGTTCGCAAAATTTAATAAAGGTCAAAATGATTTAAATGATATTTTATCCTACTCTAGACCTTTACACGATAAAAGTGGTATAGGATATAATAAAACCAATCATAGAAATAGTACTAGATATGCTTTTATGTACAATAAGAATATCACTACTAGTACTAATGCACATCCAAGACCCAATTATTATAGAAATTCGAATACTTCTATAACTAGCGGTATTTATAATAAATATAGAAGTATGAAAAGGAATATCAATAGAGATTACTTAAGTATTTGGGTTCCTGTAAGTTGGAAAAACAGAGAAAAATATATCAATGATTATTTTGATTCAGTGGTTAATAATGAAAATTTTATCTTTAAAGGTTCCATTAAACCCTCTTGGGTATGGTTACCTTCCATCTAACCCATGGACCCAAAACAAAGCAATTGGGTACCAAACTATATATGTTATATTTTTTGCAGGTACACCACAGCAAAGAGAATGTTACTCTGTATCTCCTAAAGGTAATATAGTTATTTGTATTCTCTACTATTCTCGATTACTGTGCTTATTATGGTATTTATTCTTTTTAATCAATGACAAAGGGGGAGAAATATTTTCTCTAATGATTATTCATATCATTCATGTTACATATACTATCATTTAAAATAATGTGCTTAACAATGGTAATAGTATATGTGATCTAACATTTGTTAATGCAGGAATCAAAAGGTAAGATTATTTATATTATGAACTAAAAAATGTTGTAGAAAATCAGGGGGAGCTTTATATTTAGAGGGAGAAAATCCAAGGTGTTGTCATCAATCAAAAAGGGGGAGAATGTTGAGACAAGATTTTGATCGATGCCAACATATAAAGGTGCAATGAAGATCATTTCATAGAGATAAGGTTTTTTTACTTTGAGTCGTGTTAGAAATATGTTAAAATCTATCCTCAAAGTATAACACGAATGCACAAAACAATAGCATATCTTCGTTGCTGAAATCTGTATATTTGAGGAATTGAAAAGTCACAGAAAAAGCCCAAATGGTGCAGGCTCCGACCGGGAAAGAGTGCAGAGTGATATAGACTATGGACCGAGGCCCTCCGGTCCATAGCCACAAACGGTCGACCACCCAAAAAAGGACCGGTCGACCGGTTTTACTGTGTTTGCACATAACGGCTATTTTTTTGATTCTTTAAATTTCCAAGAACTTAACCAATCGACCGGTGATTTTCAACCAGTAGACCGGTTCCGAACAACAAGCTTTTTTATGAATGGTTGCTTCCATTCATCAAGAGTTTTCTCTTCAATTTTCAATGGAAACGGATGCAATATTTTATAGAAACTCTTCATAAAGGAATGCAACTATTCTACACTATAAATAGACTTGAAATCATACTTTCAAATCACCGATTCTTGCCCTAATTTCTGATATTACTTTCTAAATACTCTTGCATTCTAAAAGCTCTCAAATATTTCAATTGCTTATTGAATCATTGAAATTATTTCATATCTCTTGATTCAATAAGTAATATACTTCCTTCAATCTTCACATACACATTATATACTTGAGGATAAGATTATAGGAAGGGTGTACTACAAGTGACAAATCCGTGTTATTGAGAACATACATTGTCAAATTACAAGTTTAGTTATCTTGTCTGAAGTCCTCGGTGTTGTAAGAGGCAAGTTGTGAAGTCCTCGTGTTGATAGAGGCGTGAAATCCCGTTCGGCTGCTCGGGTGTTGTGAACCTGTTCCTCCGGGTGAAGTGAGGTTGTTGATTAGTGAAAATCCAGAGAGAGGTCTGGGACTGGACGTAGGACGGTGCTCCAAACCAGTTAAAAAAGCCCTGGTGTGATTTTTCCATTTTTTTACTGCATTTACTATACTACTGTTCTGTGATCACCTATTACTTTATACTTGAATATTGTTTGTCATATTACACGATCCTTTTGTGTACTATAGTATCACATACACATACACTTTCAAAAGCTATGCCTAAAAAGGGCTGTGCTTTGATCATCAACCACAAGGCTCCAATTTTCAACAATAAGCCTTGATCATTTGCATCTTAGCAAGACACATTGTCAATCCATACCATACCATTGATTTCTGCCAATATATACCCTCTAAGCTTGTACGTCCCAGAGAAGGGTGTTAACCAAGAGAATAAAATTCTCTACCACCGAACAGATATATATTTAGCAGAGATCAACGAATACAACATAAAGGAATACAACGTCAGACATACCATCCATTTACAAGTCCGTTCTGGGTCTGAACAAAACCGGAGGCACCTTATTCCTCGTCCCATATGTCCAATACAGGAGAGAGGTCCTCGCATATCCATCGATCTCCAAGTACATTTGGAAGATCACCACTTATTACCTTATCTTGGGTGCACGACCCAATCAAGACATCAGTAATGATGCAAACGATGTGAAGAACTCCGGTCTTCAACCACAGTCTTCATCTTCAACTCTTAATCGCCATGGAAATTATTCAGAATGGGTTAAACCCGGTCTTTCCGAATAATTCGCGTATTTTATAATCAAGTGCTATAAAACACATCAAATGCCTTATTCCAATTCAGAATATTCTTTGAATAAAATATTCACATTATTAATCTAATTTAAGATTCTATAAAACCCTAATTCAGTTTTAATCTCAAAAATCATTGCTTAATGATTATTCACATTTTTAGGAAATAAATCCTGTTTTTACTTGGGTCAAAGAACCGATGTCCCTTAAAACACAATTCACGATAAACCCAAATCATTTTCCATAAAAATGGAATCTACACGGAAAACAGATCAATATATAATCAATATAAATTTCCGTATCAAACGAATCATATAAATGGAATAGCGACAAAGGCTTTCAAATTCCATATATAATAACGGTATTCATTTAGTGAAACTTATCTCGATTATTATTAAATCAAATTCCATTAAATTGGAAAACTTTACATTGAAAAAAATTCTCATTTAAATCTTAATAAAAGATTTATAAATTCCAAATTATATTTTCACGGTTAATTGGGTTAAAAAACAAATGTCATTAAAAACACAGTTCATAATAAACCCAATTTACATTTCATTTTATTCCAATTACTAAATATAATTGGAAACTCTAATAACCTTGATTAAAACATTTATAAATTCCAAAATTATATTCTATTTAATTCCAATTAAATATTAATTGTAAAACTTCATCAAATCTTATTTAAAAGATTTATTGTTTTCTAATCGGGGTTTAAGAACAATGTTATTAAAGACATCGTTCATGACAACCCAAAATTCAATTTATTCTCTTTAATTCCAATTAAATATTAATTAATTGGATTTTTATTCTAGTTAATAACTAGTTCATTTTTGATAAAAATATATTTTATCTTTATAAAATTGGAATTTTCAACCAAATTCTTTCCAAATCATTCATTATGATTTTATATAATTTTTCCCTATTTTTAATAATTTTATCAAGGCCCGTACAGTCGGTTTCCAATAACGGCCACCGAACTACATCCATAACGACCTTTTTCAAATTTGAATTGGACATAATTCCAAATCCAACCATTATATTTCAATTCTCTTACACTCATTGGAAAGCTCTTTTCGATACGAACCCAACGGTTCTAGTTTTAGGAGAATCAGACAGTCTGATCTCCCGTAACGTCAATTCGAAGTTAATGGTCGAAATTCGCGAACGGTCGCTGCTCGACGCGTTCTATTCAGGCCATTAAATATAATATATATATATATATATATATATTATATTTTGTCGATTACCATTTAAAACGTATTTTATAAATTCATTTTAAAATGATTCCAACTTCATTTTCAATTTTAAATCAAAATTGAATATTTTATATCATTATAATAATAAAATGATAATATTTTCAAAATATTAGATTTCGAAATCATTTCTTTCCAATATTCATTATAAAATCAATAAAATCGATCTATAAACTCATTCGGGTTAAAATGGTGTTTGCTACTTAACACGGCTTCATATTTCAATATTTTTGTGTCCATCCAAAATCGGACATTGAAATCATGATTTTATTCTTCACTGAATATTATTTTAAAATTATCATTATTTAAAATATTCTTTATTTTAAAAGACTCTTTATTATAAAATATTCTTTACATTAAAATGTTCTGTTACATTAAAAATATTCTTTTACATTATAAACGTTCTTTTACATAAAAATGTCCTTTCACATTATATACATAATAAATGTTTGATTACATTAAAATGACTCTTTTACATTGAAATGATTCTTATATTTTGTTGACAATTCTATTTCAGCAAAATGATTAAAAATGATTCTTTTATTTTGTTGACAATTCTATTTCAACAAAATGAATAAAAGTGTCAACTCAATTTGTCAACAATTCTATTTTAACAAAATGAATAAAAGTGTCAACTTCATTTTGTCAACAATTCTATTTTAACAAAATAAATAAAAAGTGACAACTTCATTTTATTAACGATAATCCAACTCAACAAAATTGACGTTTTTGTTTGAACACAAATCTATTTAACAAAGTGTTATTTTTATTTTAACACAAATCAATTTGACAAAAATGTTATTTTTGTTTTAACTATTTCATTTCAACAAAAAATGATATTTTGGTTTCAACTATTCTATTTCAACAAAAATGTCAATTTTGGTTTCAAATATTCTATTTCAACAAAGATTTCAATTTTGGTTTCAACTATTCTAATTCGACAAAAATGTTAATTTTGGTTTCAACTATTCTAATTCAACAAAAATGTTAATTTTGGTTTCAACCATTCTATTTCAATAAAAATGTGGTTTGGTAATTTAAAACGGGTAGAATTTAAAATGGGTAGAATTTAAATATTTAGATTGATTTAATTAAAATAAATAATTAAGTAACATATTTAATTCCACAATAATCGGAAATAACAGAATTCACGGTATTGTGTTATTTGGGCAATTTAAAATATATATTTCAGATTGGAATTGAATTTGAATAACGAATATATTTAAATAACGACAGTTTGAACGTATAGTTATATTATAATTATAATTGAGCTCGAAATGGCGCGGCAGTTCGCAATTTGGCGATTCGAACTTTAAATGAATATACAGAATCCGTTTTAAATCGGATTTCTGTGAAACAAGAAACGTTCGGAGCTGGTGAAGTATATTTTTCTGATGGAAGAGAAAAATTAGGATTTCGTCATGTAGATTTTGATTTATGTCCAAATCAAATTTAAAAATAGTTGTTATGGAATTCCTTTATATATTATAACGATATATAATGAGAAATTTCATTATAATTCGAATATCGATTTAACCGGGATTTGAAATGTCGAGTTATCAAATTCAGATAAGATTATATTGGAGTTGTATGGTATTCTAGTGAATATATATACACGATAATGTTTATTTTTAAATATTTAATTTAATTATTTTTAAATATATTTATATATTTAAATGGGTTATTTAGAGCTTTAAAAATAGCCAGTTTTGCAAACGACCTCCGCTTTCTCGACGAAACTAATTTTGTTCGATCCGCAACATTAAATTATTGTTAGATTTCAATTTTCGTGATTTTTGGAATCAGTATGTGGCCATGCGGAATTTTAATGTAAAAAACAGTCGTTCGTTAAACGATTAAAAATACGCTGTGTGAGCAAACGGAGTCGGAATTCGACGAAACCAGTTTCGTTGGGTCCGTAATGTCGAACTGAAGGTGCATGTCCATTTTCCTGATTTTTGGATATCATGTGTGATTTTAAGATTTTTAGAAGATAAATAAAAGTAACGATACAATAAATCTTAATATTAAATTGAATATAAAAATATTTTACCCTGTCTATAAATACTCTCACCTTACCGTAACCTAAGGAATTCATTCTCTAGTCAATGAGAATTTTGAGCCGCTACCAACATTTTGTCAAAGCCTGAGCTTCATAATTCAAGTAAGAATTGAATAAAATGTTATAAATTTCGAAATACACATGAATGAATATGTATGATTCTTCTCTTCCTCTAGTATGTATTTCACAATGTTCGATCCTAATTTACTTTCGCTGGAAAGTTAGGCCAAGTCTTAGGGTTTGGTAATGCTCGATTTTGGAGCATCAAATGGATCATTGGTTATTGTATTGGGATTTATAATGTAAAATCGAGCTTGGAGGTAGAGTTTTGAGGATTTCCGTGAGTAAAGATGTTGCTCGAAATTCCTGGAATGTCGTGCAAACGCGATGAGAGAAAAACCGTGATCGAGTTCCATAAATCTGGTATGGGAGTGAAGTGTTTTTAATATGGAGATTTTTGTTGATTTTAGTTTAATTTTTCAAAAAGGGGAGAGGGAGTTTAAATCGATCAAAATGATCGACTATGGCTTTGAGCGGCACCTGTAGCTAGTTACGGAAAGGAGTTCGAGTTAGGGAAGTTAGGCATAAGAAGAACGAGACTTGGAAGAGCAACACGATGATGTAATTTGTTTGAATTTTTGGTTGAAGGCAGGATGTGCGGTTTGGGGATAAAGACGTCGTAATGGCTTTGAAGGAGGACGCAGATCATACATCGGGGAAGAAGGAGATGACTAAGCGGACTGATATCGTTCTAAATGGGCTGAGGAATAAAAATGGGGTGAGGCCCAATATTGGATATATATTTGTTTAATTAAATTTAAATAAGTGGACTAACTTGTAAATTTAATACTTGGGTCATACGATATCAGAATTTTGAACAGTCGGATCCGTTGAGATCAAAGGGACGGACACTACAACATGGAATGGACTGGGAGTAACTTGGAGCTCATTACAATTTATTGCAAAATAAATTGTCCATATAAATCAATGACAGTTATTCGTTATTTAACGATAACCGTCCAATGTGAGTAAAACTCATTAACTCTACCAATTCATATTTTTATAACGCATGTTTAGAACTGATAAATGATGATTGATATCTGTGTGTTGACTGTTTGAATTAATTGCTGATTGATTGTTTGAAATTATAGATAACAACATATATATAAATCGTTAATCAAATATTGATTCTGCTTATCAGAATATTTCATAGTGAAATGAAGTTGATGTTAATTATATTGTTCAACTTCTGTGGATGTAGGGAAACAAGTCGGAGGGACCCAACTGGGTTCCTTAATATATAAAATACTGTTTTGTTTCATATATGGTGATATATGATGTGATATATAATCTATTGTTGATTACGTGTGTTTGAATGATATCGATCATTGTTATTTGGTATTTTAAATACCGTAAGAAATACTAGGTTGTAGAAAAGGGGATTTTTCAAAGTGTATTTTGAAAATGAATTTTTTATATAAAATCAATGGATTTTATATATAAAAGGAAAGGAATTTTATAAAAGAAAATAATTATAAAATCAAAGAATTTTATAAAAGGAATATTTATTTATAAAATAAATAAAACAAATATAAAAGGAAAATATTTGTGAAACAAATATAAAAGGAAAATATTTGTGAAACAATAGAATAGAAAAGGAAAATATTTGTGAAACAAATAGAAAAGGAAATATTTGTGAAACAATAGAAAAGGAAAATATTTGTGAAACAAATAGAAAAGGAAATATTTGTGAAACAATTGAAAAGGAAATATTTATTTGTTAAACAAATAGAATTGAAAAGGAAATATTTGTAAAACATTTACAAATAGAATTGAAAAGGAATTGGAAATGAAATATTTATTTGTTAAATAAATAAAATTATAAAAGGAATATTTATTTGGAAAATAAATAGGATTATAAAAGGGAATTAACGAGATAGAATAGAGTTATCGAATATTGGTTATTCGAAGAGAGTTAATCGAATATTAGTTATTCGAATATAAGAGTTAGTCGAATATTAGTTATTTGAATAAGAGTTAGTCGAATATTAGTTAATTGAATAAGAGTTAGTCGAATATTAGTTATTCGAATAAGAGTTAGTTGAATATTAGTTAATTGAACAAGAGTTAATCGAATAGAGTTTATTCGAATAGAGTTAAAAGAGTTAATGAATATAGTTTATTCGAATAGAGTTAAAGGAGTTAATCGAATATAGTTTATTCAAATAGAGTTAAAGGAGTTAATCGAATATAGTTTATTTGAATAGAGTTAAAGGAGTTATCGAATAAAATTTATTCAAAAGGAGTTAATCGAATATAGTTTATTCGAAAGGAGTTAAGTGATAAGAGTTAATGAATTAAAGTTAATCAAGTTAAAGTTAGTAGAGTAGGGTTAATTGATTTGAGTTAATCGAGTTATATTTTGAAGTTAGATATTTCAGAAATAGGGGTTATAATGATATAGTTATAATCAGTGTTTTCAATAAAGAAGTGGATTCGTAAATAGAATCCGAGAGTAATGTAAGGAAGTTGATAAAGATTTAGAAGGCGAACTTTGTCTATTTCGAAGTTAGAAATGTTGTTCAGTTAAGGTCTGAGAGGTAATTATACCCCAACTTGATTGACTTCATTTTTAATTAAGGAATGGTTAAGGTTTGATAGTAAAGTTCGGTTAAGTGAATATAGTTAATGAAGGTAATGGTTTGAATTGGCATTGCGATGTTTTATTTTAACATCTGTTTAGAATCCAATGAATAAGTTTTGGAAACATTTTCCAAATATAATCATAGATATTTTCTAATCATAGAAAATGAAATGTTGATGAGAAAGAATACTGGAATGATAACGGTACGTGAAAAAGAGAAGGAAATGTTTTCCAATGATTAACAATGTATATTTCCTAAATTTAGAAAATAAGAAATGTTGGATATATGGAAATAGGAAATAAATAAATTGATGAACTAAAGAGATAAATGTTAAATGATTGTTGATCGATAAAATTTCCATCTGGAAATAATATCGTTGTTTGCACACGTGTTTTTCTTTGATAGTTAACTCACCGACTATCGAAGTTTTTGACCATTTCTCCGTCGTCAATACGGAGAGACCGGGATCAGATTCATGACCTAAAAACCACTCCATATGGGCATTAACGTGTGAATCAAATATGATGAAGATAATTGAAGACGGAGTTATGCAAGGGTTGTTCTGACGATCCTAGGTAGCAATTGCCTAAGATGGATTTACAAAATAGTGCCTCTGGTTTGTCCAGTCCCAGAACAACCTGTATGGAAGAATGTCTGACAGAGTATATTTAATAGATCGCGTAAGTTGATTTCTTCAAACGTATTTGGTGGCGGAGGAATTCATTTCTCTTAGCTGCATACCCGTTGTATTTTTGGGGAAATCAATTTGTGATTTGGAGGGTATGATGATGTGACATTCAAAGTAAATAAATTTGTGATTGTCAGAGATAAGCGTGGCCTCTAGCCTCACATCCGGGAAATGACAAAAATCGGGCAAGCAGCATGACTAAGTGGTTGGATTCCAAGTAGGGTGTATTATCACCTATCTAGAGATATTCATTTCATTCTTTAATCTATTCGATGTTGTCCCATTTGGGCAACGGTTGCTGATCCCAATCATTGGTGATATACATTTAATACACTCAAGCGAAATGAGTGATCGGTCATGTGTGGCCGGGTTGCAAGATGTTCTTGTTGAACCCAGTGTATTCCCCTCTAGAGGTACACTATCGGAAGGTGGTTCCATACCTTGTCATAGTTGGTAATCCATTATCGAATAAGTGCTCGCGGTTTTGATTGTAACTATATATGTAGAACGTGAGATGAAATCGTTTTTGCTAGATGATTATTTAGTTGTGGTTGATAGACATTGTTATAATATCAAAAGAGTTTTGATATAAAGTTTATCATTTCTTTCAAAAGGATTTTGAAAGTTAAATCAAATGTTTTGGATTCTCATAATGGAAAACCCGTTCCGTTATACGGCGTGGTCTTATGATATATCGTTTAATTGCTCAAACTGTTTAAACTGTTTTACTCACACCAGTCCCATGACTGACCCAGAGTTTATTTTGTTCTATCTTCCCTAAACTCTTGGGTGCCCAAATTTGTACGGGCAGTCAAGTAGTCAGGAATTTACAGGTATACTCGGAGAGCTTGGAGCAGGAGGCTTCAGGATTTTATAGCTATAGTTATTTCCGCTGTGTTGTACTCTGATAATGTTACTGTATACATATACTAGTTTTATTTCAAAGTTATGTATCTATTATATATTGTTCGTCCCGCTGTGAGATTCGTATTACTCTGATATTGTATGTTCTTCTTCTTCTTCTTCTATTCTAAGTTTCTATCTTATCTATCCTCACCCTCTGTTTTCTTTCTATTAGTTTTCTGGTTTCCAGTGTAATTTGGGTTGGACTTGTGTTATTTGGTCTGCTCAAATTGTACCGGAATTTCAGGACACTACAAAATCGAATCCAACGACTACCACCCTAGTTAAATACCCCCATTACGGACAAAATGTAATATGTTTCGTAACCCAATTCGGCTGTTATGATATGTTTTTCTTTAAATTAAAATATAAATCAACATATATTGAATTTAAATGTACATTTTAATTTACCAGGGCCATATATGAACTCTAAAAATTCCCAAAAAATAAATCTTGCTATGTTTTGGCGATACGGTCCTAACAAAATTAATTTCATTGAATTTGGAGGCCATTCGAAAAATGGTCATTTTTTGGTCGATCCAATTCAAATTTTAAATTACCAAACATGTTTTAATTTGCCACGCTCACATATTAGTTCCAAAAATTATGAAAATTGGAATCTAGCAATAATTTGACATTCCGGATCCAACAAAAGTGGTCTCGTCAAAAACGGAGGTCATTTGCGAAATGGCTATTTTTAAGGGCTATATATTATATTAAATTTCATAGCGACTATTCTGAATTTTAAACTGGGCATAACTTTTGATTCCCGTTATGAAATTTCAATTTTTAAGATTTGTTGGAAAGATATTTTTAAACAGATTTTATTTTTGGTTTTACTGAAATTCGCTTTATTTTGCATCCTGTACATTCATTTGAAATTTGAAATCGAATTTTCAAACTACCGCGCCATTTCAGGTCGTTATAAAATCAAAATAAAATTATTCGCTTTAACTTCGATTAAAATAAATTTTTTGTCATTATTATTTAAAATAAATTATTTTAAACATTAAAAATCCATTAAAACTGCTAAAATAAATTTTTTAAATTGGTTCTGATTTTCTGGGTTGTTACAATCTCCCCTACTTAAAATCTTTTCGTCCTCGAAAAGGAACGGAGCTGAAAGTTGTTTAACTAACTAACTCAACTTTCAATTCTAATCAATTTTCAATTCAGTTCCATATTAAAATCTATTTAACTAAATGTATCATTCTCCCTCATATTGGTTAAATTAATCATCATTCCAATATTTTAATTAGTTAAACTAATTATCAAACATCACAACCAACAATCAATTAGGTGATTAATCTTTTAAATATATATAACTTTTATATATAGTCAAAAATCATATTTCAGTGCAAATCACAACAATAAACCCTATCTAGTTTTGGTTCTCATGCCGGTCAATGGAAGTATATAGACATACCACTTTCGAAACTCGAACACAAATACTGATGATGGAGCTCCATTATCAGAATCATGTCCGGGCGACTTGATGGTGATTCTATATCTATCCAGTATATTCGAGGCTTCGTATACACGCTAGCTAGGCGTATATGCAAATCTCTACATACTTGATTGTCCAAAATAAAATAAAATAATATACTCAAATACGTATAATATGATAAAATTTTCAAAATAAATTTGTTTTCATTTTTATTTTAAAGAAAATAACACTCTTCACACTCGTTCTAGGATACTACTGAACCCATCTCTAATGATTTATTCTTATTAGATATTGCTAATCCAATCTCTGATGAATTCTTTCGTTTGGTTCTAATGTGTCTTGTTCTCGAGATCTGTAAACCAAAGCTCTGATACCAATTGAAACGACCCAAACTTCCCCGTAAAGGAAAGCCCGGAGTGTTTTGAGAACAACACTCATCAGAAGACAAACAGAAGAACATTACATTGCTTATTACAACAATTTACATCAGAGTGCAAGAATATAACAGAGTATGAAAAATTATTACACATTGGAAATATAATATCATAGGTTTAAAATTACAATTAAATAGCAGTGGAAAAAAACACAAAATACAACTAAAAGAAATACACGGATAAAGAGCTTTCCGAATATCGCTTCAGCTGTAACCCAGGATCCTGTGAATATAATATCTGCAAAACCAAAACTACTAGCTGCCCGTGTGGAAAATAGGGGCACCCAGAGTTTAGGTTAAAACAATAAACTCCAGGTCAGTCATGGGACTGGCGTGAGAACTAAAACAGTTATTAGCTTGATTTTAAAGTTGGGTGAATCAAGGGACCACGCCGTATAGCACAGAACGGGTTTACTCCACATAAATCTTAGTCTAAAATAAAACAACGCAGCACTTTTTTGGAAAAATGAAGCTATTATAAGACTCAGGTCCCATCACACAATGCAACGCAAGCCGGAGGATAGAGTATTCCCTTATAATAGCAAAAAATGCTTGATAAGCGAAATTATATCTTTTATTATTACTATAAGCGAAGAAATCAATTTTGAATATAAATGTATCAATCATAGGCGGCATGGGTACCATATATCATGTCGCCATACTAGTTCTACAATCAAAACCGCATGATGTCGTATTGGAAATTGGATTTCCATCTATGAACAATGGCAAGGGACCGTCCTTACCGAATTCGAGACTCTCTAGCCCGAGCCTCATGACTTAGTCGCAACTGCACCTAGAGCCCCAGGGCCGCTGTAAGGACCCAGAACTTCCTCGGCCTCCGAAGAGAAAAGTAAGAACGGATTTCCTTGAGGACAGGATGAACCAGAACCCAAATAGAAGATCATTTCATTTCTTATTACAACAATTTACATAAGAATACAAGAATATATAGAGTATGAATAAATATCATACATTCGATAAATATCAGAGATTAAAATACATTACATAGCAGCAGAAAATAATACAAAACACAACTGAAGGAGATAAACGGATACAGAGCTTTCCGGATATCATTCTAGCTGTAAACCAGGATCCTGTGAATACAAATCTGCAAAACCAAAACTACTAGCTGCCCGTGTACAAATAGGGGCACCCAAAGTTTAGGTTAAAACAATAAACTCCAGGTCAGTCAGGTGACTGGTGTGAGAACTAAAACAATTATTAATTTGATTTTAAAGTTATGTAAATTAAGGGACCACGCCGTATAATATGGAACGGGTTCACCCCCAAGAATACCGGTGCATAAAATAAATAACGCAATGCTAAATAAAGAACAAAGAAGCTATTATAAGACTCAGGTCCCATCACACAATGCAACGCAAGCCGGAGGATAGAGTTTTTACCTTATAATAGCCAAGAATGATTGGTACGAAAAATTTCTTGTTTTATTATTACTATAAGTGTATATTGTCAAAAACAATTTCAATCATAAGTATCAATTATAGACGGCATAAGTGCCCCATACCACTATGTCGCCATATATAGGTTTACAATTAAAACCACAAAATGTCGTATTGGAAGTTGGATTTCCATCAATGAACCAAGGCAAGGGATCGTCCTTACCGCTACGAGACGCCCTAGCCCGTGTCTCAGGTCAGAGCTCGAGTGACCTTTGCATCGTCAGGGTCGGTCCACTCGTTGTGGACTAAAATGCCAGAACACTGCGTTTCCCTGCCCTATGGGGCGTCAATGAGCCAAATGACTCCATCGGCCCCGGATCGACCGATATAACCGAGGCGCCTCCTATCCATCATCTGAGTAAGTAAAATGCCAGGGCGTGCAAAACACTGACACCACTCCTAGCTAGAAGGAAAGGCATGCCCTCCCTGAAGTCCTCTCCCGTTTCTGGTTCAGACCGGGGTGTGAGGCTCGCGAATCAACGCTACACAAAGCTATGCTACATCAAAGCCGTGCTTTGATCATCAACCACAGGACTGCTTTTCAACGGAAGCCTTGATCATTTGCATCTCAGCATGCCACATAGGCAATTCACACTATGCAACTGATGTCTATCAATCACACAAAATGAAATCCGATGTCAGACACACATCCATTTATAAGTTCGTTCTGGGTCTGAATGAAACCGGAGGTACCTTATTCCTCCTCCATATGTCCAATACAAGGGAGAGGTCCTCGCATATCCATTGATCTCCAAGTACGTCTGGATGATCACCACTTATTACCCTGCATTGGGTGTACAGCGCAGTCAAGAAATCAGTAATCTTCCAAACGATGTGAAGACCTCCAGTCTTCGACCACCGTCTTCATCCTCGACATATCGTCAAATCAGTTATTCAAAATGGGATAACCCCGGTCTTTCCGAATAACTCGCGTATATAATAAACAAGTGTTATAAAAACGCAACATACGCCTCATTCCAATTTAGAATATTCCTTTATTCAAATATTCTTATACTTTGGGAAAGGTTCCCATTAATTTTATCAAAGTTAAATTCTTTAAATTTATTCTTTAATCTTCTTTTAGATAACATTTCATTCTAATTAAAGATTCATTAAAACTCCACTTGGTTTTAATATTCCCAAAAATCAATATTAATGATTGTTTAACTTGGGAAATCATATCCTGTCTTTAACTGGATTAAAGAACCAATGTCATTTAAAACACGGCTCACGATAAACCCAAAATCACATCCCATTCCATCAGCTTCTAATCGTAAATTAGCAAGTGAACAATTCTCTAAATATTAACCTCGAAGGTCGAAACCAACATCAGATCAATACCCAGGAAACCATTCAACTTAACTAATCCCCGGTTAGTTTCTGATTTTCTTAACTCCATTGGGTCTAAGAACAGTATTATTAAAGATACCATTCACGACAACCAAAATCTCATTCCATTGTTAATCGGGTTAAAGAACAAGTGTTATTTTAAAACATCGTTCACGATAAACCCACATCACATTCCATTAATTATGGAATATTCACGGTAAAACAAATCAATATATAATCGATATCAATTTCCGCATCCGACCAATAATATAAATGGAATAACGGCAAAGCCTCTTAAATTCCATATGTATTAACAGTCTTCCTTCATAGAAGTTCACTTTAATTATTATCAAACGAATTCCATTTAATTCCAATTTAATATATTAAATTGGAAAACTTTACTTTGGAAAATCTCCTTTAAATCTTAACAAAAGATTTATAATTTCCAAATCGCATTTCACTGTAAATCGGGTTGAAGAACGAATGTCATTAAAAATACAGTTCACGATAAACCCAATTCACATTCTGTCAGTCTCTAACCGTAAATTAGTAAGAGAACAATTCTCTAAATATTAACCCCGAAGGCCGAAACCAACATCAGATTAATACCTAGGAAACCATTCAACTTAACTAATCTCCAGTCAGTTTCTAATTTTCTTAACCCCGTTGGTTTCAAGAACAGTATTATTAAAGATACCATTCACGGCAAACCCAAAATCCAATTTGATATTAAATACAAGGCTTTGAATAGAAAATATTTCGGCATATATTCAATATCAAATTCTAAAATCAACAAACATCATTTTGGAAATAACGATATAAAATATATCTTCCAAATTCCTCCATAATATCCGTATAATCACGAAATCGAATATCGAAATATTCCAAATATAATTTCGATCCAAATCCATTCCAATTCATATATTGGAAATTCTAGTTATTTTTATAACTATTTCAAATCCAATTTATTTATTTTTAAAACATTGGATTTATAATTCTAGTTCATAACTAGTTCATTTCGATAAAAATATATTTTTATCTTTACAAATATGGGATGTTTCATCCCAATTCTTTCCAAATCATTTATTATGATTTTACACAAATTATTGATATTTTTAATATTTTTATCAAGGCCCTTACAGTCGATTTCCATAAACAGCCATCGAACTGCACTTACACAGACCTTTTCCAAATTTGATTTGGACATAATTTCAAATCCAACCGTTATATTTCTAATTTCTTGTATTCCTTAGAAAGCTCTTTTCTATACTAACCCAACGGTTCCAGTTTTAGGAGAATCCGACGGTCGGATCTCCCGTAATGTCCGTTCGAAGTCAATGGTCGAAATTCGAGAACAGCCGCAGCGCGGTGCGTTATATTCAGTCCACTATATATATATAATATCTATTATATATATTTTGTCGATTTCCATTTATAACGTATTTTATAAATCATTTAAAATTTGTTTTCAAAACAGTTTGAACTTCATATTCAATTTCAAATAAAAATTGAATTTTCCATTATAATTTCGTTTTAAATTCATTTCAAATTGATTTCAATTCAATTTCAATTTCAGTTCAATTCAATTTCGTTTTGAATTCACTTCAAATTGATTTTAATTCAATTTCATTTCGTTTTGAATTCATTTTAAATCGATTTCAGTTCAATTTCAATTTATTTTGAATTCACTTTAAATCGATTTCAATTCAATTTTAATTTCAAATTAGTTTCAATTTGTTTGAATTCACTTTAAATCGATTTCAATTCGATTTCAATTCAATTTCAATTCGTTTTGAATTCACTTTAAATCGATTTCAACTCAGTTTCAATTCAACTTCAATTCGGTTTGAATTCACTTCAAATCGATTTCAATTCAATTTCAGTTTCAATTCAAAATTGAATATTCTATATCACTTCAATATTTTCAAAACATCAGATTTTGAAATCACTTTTCGATATTCATTATAAAATGAATAAAATCGACCAAATTCCCGTTCGTGTTAAAATGGCGTTTAACTACTTAACGCGGCTTCACATTCCAATATTCACTGAATATCATTTTACAATATTCGTTAATTCTGAACTGGAATCAGACTCAATCAATTACCATATAATTTCAGTTATATGGATTATATCCAATACATGTATACAACAATGACGATAAACAATCATTAAAAATTCAAACAACATCCAGAGTGCATTCTACAACTATATAAGCATTAAAATAAATATTCAACGCTCATACAGCCTGTCAATCAATCGATCAACATACAGCTATTTATTGGCACTAGTGTATGTCATATATCATCCCAATACCCGTGTGGGGTTTCAATCAACAAATAACGAATTTTATTTGTGCAGTTGGGCGATGTGTAAAATTTATCATCCCAATCAATATCAGTCAAAGGTGTGTACATAAACAAATTGTCCGATTCATTTATAAATATTTATCTCAACTTAAGAATATTTTATTCAGTCCATATATACAACAAAAATGATATTTTTTTTATTTAAATATTTTATTCAACTTGAATATTTAATTTACTTCATATACACAATAAAAATGTGATTTTTATTGTTCAAACTATTTATTCACTTATGAATATTTTTAACACTTCATTCCAAATCACAAAATCAATTTTCACGACACATCAATCAAACAAACATGTCCTACATGGTCTGTGGACGACGGGTGTCCGGTGCTGCTAAGCACCGTCTGCATCCTAGTATATATTTTAACTAGAAAATAAAATAAAAGTGAGAAGTTCTCACCTTTGGGTTCCACTACTCCATTCTCTATTTCTGAACGGTCAGGGAGGTGCGGCCAGGAGGTTGGTGGTCGGAGTGGGCCACGGTGGCTGATTTGGGGATTGGGAGGGTTTGGATCGGGTTTTTGAAGAAGGGGGAGGGCGATGGATGGAGGATGGTCGGAGTGGGACCGGAGGGGTCGCCGCGGTTGGGCGAGGTGGCGGTCGGCTGTCTGAGCATGGGCGATGGCTGGAGGATGGTATCTGTCGTGAAGAGAGAGAGGAGGGTAGGAGGTGTTTATGTAAATATATATTTTATTTATTTTAAATTTCAAAAAAATAAAAGTTGACTTTCAATTCGAACTCTAAACGAGACCCAACGACTGTTATCCCTAGCTAATTACCCCCATTCCGAACAGAATGGGATATGCTGCGTCAGCCAATTCGACTATTTCGATCAATTTTCATCAAAGTCAAAAATATAAATATATATATATATTGAATTTGAATGTGCATTTCAACTTACCGAGGACACATATGGACTTTAAATATTCCCAAAAAATATTTTCTAGCTTTGTATTGACGATAGGTTCTAACAAAACTAATTTCGTCATATTTGGAGACCGTTCGAAAAATGGCCATTTTCTGGTCGATCTAAATTCACTGAAACTGTCAAAACACGTTTTACTTCGCCACGCTCACATATTGATTCGGAGAATTATGAATTTTGGAATCTAGCAATAATTCGACATCCCAAATCCAATAAATGTAGTTTCGTTGAAAATAGAGGTCGTTTGCAAAATTTCCATTTTTAAAGGCCAAAATTCCATAGCGACTATTCTGATTTTTCAATTGGACATAACTTTTTATCCGCTCTATGAAATTTTGATTTTTCGGATTCGTAGGAAAGATATTCTCAAATATATTCTAATATTCTTGGTTTCGCTAAAATCCGGTTTATTTTGAATCCTGTACATTCATTTGAAATTTGAAATCGAATTTTCAAACTACCGCGCCATTTTCAATTCCTTTTATAATAAAAATAAATAATTATATTCTAACGACGATCTATATATAAATATATACATTCTAATTCTATTCAAAATAAATTTCTCGTTGTCATTATTTAAAATAATTCATTTTAAATATTCAAAATTCATTAAAATTTCCAAAATAAAATTTTTAAATTGGTTCGGATTTTCCGGGTTATTACAATCTCCCCTACTTAAAATCTTTTCATCCCCGAAAAGGAACGGAGTTGAAAGTTGTTTTACTAACCAACTCAACTTTCATTATTTTCATTATGGCTTAAGTTCTTCAACTTTTCAGTTTCTAAGAACTTTTCACATTTTTCAAAAATTTCGCTAACACCCTAAATTTTCGAAAAATTTCACCATAACCTCCCCTGCCCGGGAGCACCGGGAAAATCCCGACCATACAGGCCTCTCCAATCCTAAAGAAAAACAAACAGCCAATCGGCTCATAAAATCATCAAAACCCCCAAGAAATACAATAAACATCTACATATTTATCGGGCAAACAATTTTATTCCTCTTCTCTAGCCTCCTTGCTATGACCAGTTAAATGTGTATACATGTACATGTATGCAAATGCGATAAAATTTTAATACAGTTCAATATTTGATCAATTTGGTTACATGTACAGTTCTTTCATATAATGTTTTAAATGAATAATCACACCACACAATCATCAATCAATTAATTGATTATCTTTTCAAATTCATAACTTTGATACATAATCCAAAAATCAGATTTTTGATGCCAAATCACAACAATAAGCCCTATCTAGTTTTGGTTCTCACACCAATCAATTGGAATCATATAGAAATCCCACTTTCGAAACTCGAACATAAACACGGGTGATGATATATCAATCATCAGTATCATCTCCGGGCGACTAGAGTATGATTCTATATCTATCCAGTATATTTGGGACTTCGTATACATGCTAGCTAGGCGTATATGCAAAATCTTCATATATTAGATTGTACAAATTCAATATAATAAAATATTCAAATACGTATATGGTTTAAATTTTCAAAACAAAAATTGCTTTCATTTTAAAAATATACTCTTCACACTCATTCTAGGATACAACTGATCCTATCTCTAACGAGTCATTCTCATTGGATATTACAAATCCAATCTCTAATGAATTCTTTCGTTCGGTTCTAATGTGTCTTGTTCTCAAGCTCTGTAAACCAAAGCTCTGATACCACTGTAAGGACCTAGAACTTCCCCGGTGATCTCCGAAGAGAAAAGGAAGAACAGATATCCTTGAGGACAAGACAAACCAGAACCCAAACAGAAGATCATTTCATTGCTTATTACAACAATTTACATAAGAATACAAGAATATACAGAGTATGAATAAATATCATACATTCGATAAATATCAGAGATTGAAATACATTACATAGCAGCGGAAAATAGTACAAAACACAACTGAAGGAGATAAACGGATATAGAGCTTTCCCGATATCATTCCAGCTATAAACTAGGATCCTGTGAATATAAATCTGCAAAACCAAAACAACTAGCTGCCCGTGTAGAAATAGGGGCACCCAGAATTTAGGTTAAAACAATAAACTCCAGGTTAGTCAGGTGACTGGTGTGAGAACTAAAACAGTTATTAATTTGATTTTAAAGTTGGGTAAATCAAGGGACCACGCCGTATAACACGGAATGGGTTTACCCCTAAGAATACCAGTGCATAAAACAAACAACGCAATGCTAAATAAAGAACAATGAAGCTATTATAAGACTCAGGTCCCATCACACAATGCAATGCAAGCCGGAGGATAAAGTTTTTACCTTATAATAGCCAAGAATGCTTGGTACGTAAAATTTCATGTTTTTTATTATTATAAGTGTACAGTGTCAAAAACAATTTCAATCATAAGTATCAATCATAGATGGCATAAGTGCCCCATACCACTATGTCGCCATATATAGGTTTACAATTAAAACCGGAAAATGTCGTATTGGAAGTTGGATTTCCATCTGTGAACCAAGGCAAGGGATCGTCCTTACCGCTTCGAGACGCTCTAGCCCGTCTCAGGTCAGAGCTCGAATGACCTTTGGATCGTCAGGCCGGTCCACTTGTTGTGGATTAAAATGTCTGAACATTGCGTTTCCCTGCCCTATGGGGCGTCAATGAGCCAAATGACTCCGTTGGCCCCGGATCGACCGATATAACTAAGGCGCCTCCAATCCATCATCCACATAAGTAAAATGTCAGGGCGTGCAAAACACTGACACTACTCCTAGCTAGAAGGAAACGCATGCCCTCCCTGAAGTCCTCTCCCTTTTTTGGTTCACACCGGGGTGTGAGGCTCGCGAATCAACGCTACACAAAGCTACGCTACATCAAAGCCGTGCTTTGACCATCAACCACAGGACTCTGCTTTTCAATAGAAGCCTTGATCATTTGCATCTCAGCATGCCAGACATGCAATTCACGCTATGCAACCGATGTTTATCAATCACACAGAATGAAATCCGATGTCAGACACACATCCATTTACAAGTTCGTTCTGGGTCTGAACGAAACCGGAGGCACCTTATTCCTCCCCCATATGTCCAATACAGGGGAGAGGTCCTCGCATATCCGTCGATCTCCAAGTACGTCTGGACGATCACCACTTATTACCCTGCCTTTGGTGTACAGCCCAGTCAAGACAACTGTAATCATCCAAATGATGTGAAGACCTCCGGTCTTCGACCACCGTCTTCATCCTCGACAAATCATCGAATCAGTTATTCAGAATGGAATAAACCCGGTATTTTCGAATAACTCACGTATATAATAAACAAGTGTTATAAAAACACAACATACGCCTCATTCCAATCCAGAATATTCCTTTACTCAAATATTCTTATACTTTACGAAAGGTTCCCATCAATTTTATCAAAGATAAATTCTTTAAATTTATTCTTTAATCTTCCTTTGGATAACATTTCATTTTATTTAAAGATTCATTAAAACTCCACTTGGTTATAATCTTCCGAAAAGTCAATATTAACGATTGTTTAACTTGGGAAATCATATCCTGTCTTTAACTGGGTTAAAGAACCAATGTCATTTAAAACACGGTTTACGATAAACCTAAAATCACATTCCGTTCTATTAGCTTCTAATCGTAAATTAGCAAGTGAACAATTCTCTAAGTATTAACCCCGAAGGCCGCAACCAACATCAGATCAATACCCAGGAAACCATTCAACTTAACTAATCTCTAGTTAGTTTCTGATTTTCTTAACTCCATTGGCTCTAAGAACAGTATTATTAAAGATACCATTCATGACAACCCAAAATCTCATTCCATTGTTAATTGGGTTAAAGAATAAGTGTTATTTTAAAACACCGTTCACGATAAACCCACATCACATTCCATTAATTATGAAATCTTCACGGTAAAACAAATCAATATATGATCGATATCAATTTCTGTGTCCGACCAATAATATAAATGGAATAACGACAAAGCCTCTTAAATTCCATATGTATTAATAGTCTTCCTTCACAGAAGTTCACTTCGATTATTATCAATTGAATTCCATTCAATTCCAATTTAATATATTAAATTGGAAAACTTTACTTTGGAAAATCTCCTTTAAATCTTAACAAAAGATTTATAATTTCCTAATCACATTTCACTATAAATAGGTTAAAGAACGAAGGTCATTAAAAACATAGTTCACGATAAACCCAATTCACATTCCATCATTCTTTAACCGTAAATTAGTAAGAGAACGATTCCCTAAGTATTAACCCCGAAGGCCGAAACCAACATCAGATCAATACCCAAGAAACCATTCAACTTAATTAATCTCCAGTCAGTTTCTAATTTTCTTAACCCCATTGGGTTCAAGAACAGTATTATTAAAGATACCATTCATGACAAACCCAAAATCCAATTTGATATTAAATATAAGGTTCTGAATAGAAAATATATCGGCTTGTATTAAATATCAAATTCTGAAATCAACAAATATCGTTTTGGAAATAACGATATAAAATATATCTTCCAAATTCCTCCACAATATCGATATAATCACGAAATCCAATATAGAAATATTCCGAAGATAATTTCGATCCAAATCCATTCCAGTTCATATATTGGAAATTCTGGTTATTTTTAAAACCATTTCAAATCCAATTTATTTAGTTTCAAAAACATTGGATTTATAATTCTAGTTCATAACTAGTTCATTTAGATAAAAATATATTTTTTTCTTTTCAAATAAGGGATTTTTCATCCCAATTCTTTCCAAATCATTTATTATGATTTTACACAAATTATTGATATTTTTAATAATTTTATCAAGGCCCGTACAGTCGATTTCTAAAAACGGCCATCGAACTGCACTTACAACGACCTTTTCCAAATTTGATTTGGACATAATTCCAAATCCAACCATTAGATTTCTAATTTCTTGTATGATTAGAAATCTCTTTTCGATACAAACCCAACGGTTCCGGTTTTAGGAGAATCCGACGGTCAGATCTCCCGTAATGTCCGTTCGAAGTCAATGGTCGAAATTCGCGGACTGCCGCAGTGCGGCGCGTTCTATTCAGGCCATTATATATATAATATATATATTATAAATATTTCGTCGATTTCCATTTATAACGTATTTTATAAATCGTTTTAAATTTGTTTTCAAAACAGTTTCAACTTCATATTCAATTTCAAATCAAAATTGAATTTACCATTATAAATTCGTTTTAAATTCATTTCAAATTGATTTCAATTCAATTCAATTCAATTTCGTTTTGAATTCACTTCAAATTGATTTTAATTCAATTTCATTTCATTTTGAATTCATTTTAAATCGATTTCAATTCAATTTCAATTCGTTTTGAATTCACTTTAAATCGATTTCAATTCAAATTCAATTTCAATTTGTTTTTAATTCACTTTAAATCGATTTTAATTCAATTTCGATTTCAATTCAATTTTGATTCGTTTTGAATTCACTTTAAATCGATTTCAATTCAATTTCAATTTCAATTCAATTTCATTTCGTTTTGAATTCACTTCAAATTGATTTCAATTCAATTTCAGTTTCAATTCAAAGTTGAATATTCTATATCACTTCAATATTTTCAAAACATCAGATTTTGAAATCACTTTTCGATATTCATTATAAAATGAATAAAATCGACCAAATTCCCGTTCGTGTTAAAATGGCGTTTAACTACTTAACACGGCTTCACATTCCAATATTCACTGAATATCATTTTAAAATATTCGTTAATTCTGAACTGGAATCAGACTCAATCAATTACCATATAATTTCAGTTATATGGATTTTATCCAATACATGTATACAATAATGATAATAAACAATCATTAAAAATTCAAACAACATCCAGAGTGCATTCTACAACCATATAAGCATTAAAATAAATATTCAACGCTCATACAGCCTGTCAATCAATCGATCGACATACAACTATTTATTGGCACTAGTGTATGTCATATATCATCCCAATACCCGTGTGGGGTTTCAATCAACAAATAACGAATTTTATTTGTGCAGTTGGGCGATGTGTAAAATTTATCATCCCAATCAATATCAGTCAAAGGTGTGTACATAAACAAATTGTCCGATTCATTTATAAATATTTATCTCAACTTAAGAATATTTTATTCAGTCCATATATACAACAAAAATGATATTTTTTTTATTTAAATATTTTATTCAACTTGAATATTTAATTTACTTCATATACACAATAAAAATGTGATTTTTATTGTTCAAACTATTTATTCACTTATGAATATTTTTAACACTTCATTCCAAATCACAAAATCAATTTTCACGACACATCAATCAAACAAACATGTCCTACATGGTCTGTGGACGACGGGTGTCCGGTGCTGCTAAGCACCGTCTGCATCCTAGTATATATTTTAACTAGAAAATAAAATAAAAGTGAGAAGTTCTCACCTTTGGGTTCCACTACTCCATTCTCTATTTCTGAATGGTTTGGATTCGTTTGAAATTCCAACGCATCCTTTTCATATACATTTCAATCGTCGGACGCTTGGCAGGAGGGAGGGGCTTCATCGTTGGAGGTGGGGTTTGCCAAAGGCGGCACAGGTGGTGTGGTGGTCGGGGACTGTTTTACAAAACGGAAAAATGGTAAAAATTGAATTTTTAATTGCAGTGGGGCCTACGTTCGGGGTTGGTGGCTATGGGAGTGGCGCAGGGGTCGGGGACGGGTTCAGGGAGGTGCAGCCAGGTGGTTGGTGGTCGGAGTGGGCCACGGTGGCTGATTTGGGGATTGGCATGGTTTGGATCGGGTTTTTGAAGAAGGAGAGAGGGCAACGGCTAGAGGATGGTTGGAGTGGGTCCAGAGGGGCTCACCGCGGTTGGGCGAGGTGGTGGCCGGTTGTTCGAGCATGGGCGGCGGCTGGAGGATGGTCTCCGTCCTTCATTCATTTTTTTTGTTATTTCGATTTAAAGTGAAGAGAGAGAGGAGGGTAGGAGGTGTTTATGCAAATATATATTTTATTTATTTTAAATTTCAAAAAAAAAAGTTGACTTTCAATTCGAAATCCAAACGAGACCCAACGACTATTGTCACTAGCTAATTACCCCCATTTGGAACAGAATGGGATATGATGCGTCAGCCAATTCGACTGTTTCGATCATTTTTTGTCAAAATCAAAAATATAAATCTATATATTGAATTTGAATGTGCATTTCAATTTACCAGGGCCGCATACGGACTTTAAAAATTCCTAAAAAATATTTTCTAGCTTCGTATTGACGATACGGTTCTAACAAAACTAATTTCGTTAAATTTGGAGACCGTTTGAAAACTGGCCATTTTCTAGTCGATCCAAATTGACTAAACTGTCAAAACACGTTTTACTTCGCCACACTCACATATTGATTCAGAAAATTTTGAATTTTGTAATCTAGAAATAATTCGACATCCCGGATCTAACAAAAGTGGTTTCGTCGAAAACGGAGGTCGTTTACAAAATTTCCATTTTTAAGGGCCAAAATTCAATAGCGACTATTCTGAATTTTCAATTGGACATAACTTTTTGTCCTTGCTTTGAATTCGTTGGAAAGATATTCTCAAATAGCGACTATTCTGAGTTTACAAAATTTCCATTTTTGGATTCGTTGGAAAGATATTCTCAAATAGATTCTAATATTTTTTGTTTCGCTAAAATCCGGTTTATTTTGAATCCTGTACATTCATTTGAAATTTGAAATCGAATATTCGAACTACCACGCCATTTTCAATTCCTTTTATAATTAATAATAAATAATTATATTCTAACGACGATCTATATATAAATATATACATTCTAATTCTATTCAAAATAAATTTCTCATCGTTATTATTTAAAATAATTCATTTTAAATATTCAAAATTCATTAAAATTGCCAAAATAAAATTTTTAAATTGGTTCGGATTTTCCGGGTTATTATAGCCGGTCCACAAATATGTTGGTGGATAAGTAATGCGTGAACAATACGTTACCCTACCCTATGGGGAATAAAATCTGGTCAGTAATGTCGACCACAAAAATATCTGAGGCGCCTCAGTCCATCACCCACATATGTAAAAATGCCTGGGCTTGCAAACGCTGACACCACTCCTAGCTGAAAGAAACGCATGTCCTCCCTGGGGTCCTTCTCCCGTTTTCATACCGGGTGTGAGGCTCGCGAAGTAACGCTGTACACAAAGCTATGCCTAAAATGGTTGTGCTTTGATCATCAACCATAAGGCTCTGCTTTTCAACAATAAGTCTTGATCATTTGCATCTTAGCATGCCACACTGTCAATCCATACCATACCATTGATTTCTGTCAATATATACCCTCTAAGCTCATACGTCTCAAAAAAGGGTGTTAAGCAAGAGAAAAAAATTATCCGCCACCAAATAGGTATATATTAAGCAGAGATCAACGAATGCAGCATAAAGGAAAACAACGTCAGACATACCATCCATTTACAAGTCCGTTATGGGTCTGAACGAAACCGGAGGCACCTTATTCCTCGTCCCATATGTCCAATACAGGAGAGAGGTCCTTGCATATCCGTCGATCTCCAAGTACATTTGGATGATCACCACTTATTACCTTGTCTTGGGTGTACGGCCCAATCAAGACACCAGTAATCATCCAAACGATGTAAAGAACTCCAGTCTTCAGCCACCGTCTTCATCTTCGACTCTTAATCGTCGTAGAAATTATTCAGAATGGGTTAAACCCGGTCTTTCCGAATAATTCGCATATTTTATAATCAAGTGCTATAAAAACACATGAAACGCCTCATTCCAATTCAGAATATTCTTTTAATAAAATATTCGCATTATTGATCTAATTTAAGATTCATTAAAACCTTAATTCATTTTTAATCTCAAAAATCATTACTTATGATTATTCACATTTTTAGGAAATAAATCTTGTTTTTAGTTGGGTTAAAGAACCGATGTCCTTTAAAACACAGTTCACGATAAACCCAAATCATTTTCCTTAAAAATGGAATCTACACGGAAAACAGATCAATATATAATCGTTATAAATTTTCGTATCAAACCAATCATATAAATGGAATAACGACAAAGCCTTTCAAATTCCATATATAATAACGGTCTTCATTCACTGAAGCTTATCTCGATTATTATTAAATCGAATTCAATTCAATTCCAATTTATTCTATTAAATTGGAAAACTTTACTTTGAAAAAAAATTCTCATTTAAATCTTAATAAAAGATTTATAAATTCCAAATTATATTTTCACTGTTAATTGGGTTAAAGAACAAATGTTGTTAAAAACACAGTTCATAATAAACCCAATTTACATTTCATTTTATTCCGAATACTAAATATAATTGGAAACTCTAATAACCTTAATTAAAAGATTTATAAGTTCCAAATTATATTCTTTTTAATTCCAATTATATATTAATTGGAAAACTTCATCAAATCTTATTTAAAAGATTTATTCTTCTCTAATCGGGGTTTAAGAACAATGTTATTAAAGACACCGTTCACGACAACCCAAAATCCAATTTTTTCACTTTAATTCCAATTAAATATAAATTAATTGGATTTTTATTCTAGTTAATAATTAGTTCATTTTGGATAAAAGTATATTTTATCTTTATAAAATTGGAATTTTCAACCAAATCCTTTCCAAATCATTCATTATGATTTTATATAATTTTTCCTTATTTTTAATAATTTTTTCATCGCCCGTACAATTGGTTTCCAATAACGACTACCGAACTGCATCCATAGCGACCTTTTTCAAATTTGATTTGGACATAATTCCAAATCCAACCGTTAGATTTCAAATCTCTTATACTCATTGGAAAGCTCTTTTCGATACGAACCCAACGTTTTGGTTTTAGGAGAATCCGACGGTTGGATCTCCCATTACGTCAATTTGAAGTTAATGGTAGAAATTCGCGAACGGTCGCTACTCGGCGCGTTCTATTCAGGCCATTAAATATATAATATATATATTACATATATTTTGTCGATTACCATTTAAACGTATTTTATAAATTCATTTTAAAAAGATTCCAATTTCATTTTCAATTTTAAGCCAAAATTGAATATTCTATATCATTATAATAATAAAATGATAATATTTTCAAAATATTAGGTAGCGTTTGGTTTAGATTTTTCAATTTTGAGTTTTCACACATACAAAAACACTAACAATGCACATATATCATGAAAAATGACCGTTTTACAAAACGGAGTTAACACACAAAACCGAAAACAACTTTTTATTATTTTTCATATTTTAAGAAACAAGAGAATGACAATGACACATCCGTCTATCCACCATTCCCGCGGTCCCCTCCGTCACTCTCATTCCCTTTGATCCATCACCACCGCTACACTTAAAATCTTCACAACTTTCATAATTAACGCCGAAAACTAAAAATGCAAAACACAAAATAAACCAAACGCTACCTTAGATTTTGAAATCATTTCTTTCCGATATTCATTATAAAATGAATAAAATCAATCGATAAACCTGTTCGGGTTAAAATGGCATTTGCTACTTAACACGGCGTCATATTTCAATATTTTTGTGTCCATCCAAAATCGGACATTGAAATCATGATTTTATTCTTCATTGAATATTATTTTAAAATATTCGTTATTTAAAATATTCTTTATTTTAAAAGAATCTTTATTATAAAGAATCTTTGTTATAAAATATTCTTAACATTAAAATGTTCTGTTACATTAAAAATATTCTTTTACCTTATTTACATTATAAACGTTCTTTTACATAAAAATATCTTTTACATTATATACATAATAAATGTTCGATTACATTAAAATGACTCTTTTACATTGAAATGATTCTTATATTTTGCTGACAATTCTATTTCAACAAAATGATTAAAAATGATTCTTTTATTTTGTTGTCAAATCTATTTCAACAAAATGAATAAAAGTGTTAACTTCATTTTGTCAACAATTCTATTTTAACTAAATGAATAAAAAGTGACAACTTCATTTTGTTAACCATTCCATTTTAACAAAATGAATTAAAGTGATAACTTCATTTTATTTACGATAATCCAACTCAACAAAATTGACATTTTTGTTTTAACACAAATCTATTTAACAAAATGTTATTTTTATTTTAACACAAATCTATTTAACAAAAATGTTATTTTTGTTTTAACTATTTCATTTCAACAAAAAAATGATATTTTGATTTCAACTATTCTATTTCAACAAAAACGTCAATTTTGGTTTCAACTATTCTATTTCAACAAAAATGTCAATTTTGGTTTAAACTATTCTAATTCAATAAAAATGTTAATTTTGGTTTCAACTATTCTAATTCAACAAAAATGTTAATTTTGGTTTCAACTATTCTATTTCAACAAAAATGTCAATTTTGGTTTCAACTATTCTATATCAACAAAGATGTTAATTTTAATTCTGAAATGTCTTTTCAATTCTAAAATGTTATTTTATTCTAAAATGTACTATTTCATTCTAAAATGTTATCTAAAATGTTATATTTACATTATAATGTTATTTTCATTCTAAAATATTATTTCATTCTAAAATATTGTTTATTATAAAAACATTTTTTATCTCTGAATTGGAATGCGACTCAATCAATTACCATATAATTTTAGTTATATGGATTTCACACACCGTATGTATTCAACAATAATGATAAATAACCATCAAACAGTGTAATCACATCCAGAGTGAAATTTACAATTGTGTGAGCGTTAAAATAAATAAATAATAATCATCACAGACTGTCAATCCATCGATTAACATACAAATAAATATTGGGACTAGTGTATGTCAAATATCATCCCAATACCCGTGTGGGGCTTTCAAACAACAACAGTTTATTTAAACAAATTATTGGTTAATAAATTTAACCAATTTTCACTGTTCAAATTATAAATGAATATTTATAATTTAAATTTCACTATCCTATTAATATTAACATTATTTTTAATATGATAAGCATTTCACATCACAAACAACATGTAATGCAATTAATTTAAATCGTCCATGGTTTGTGGACGAGGGAGGTGATCTAACAGTACAATTTATAATGATTAACTAATAAAAAAAATCTATAGTAGTAGTTCTATATATTTTTCAGTTATGAAAATAAATAAATAAATAATTGTACAGAAATTTATTGAGGAGTTCTCACCTTGGGTTCAACTCCGTCAGTGTGTATTTCTGAATTTCTGGTACGGTTTGGATTCCGCTTTGTTTCCATCCAGTTCCATCGTAATCTGTTTCACATGGTATGTATATTAAAAATTATTTTTTTAATCCATGTTATATAAAAACCATACTTTTATTTTAAGCTATTTCTTTATAAAAATTTCATTTTTATAACAATGTTATTATATTGAAAATTTATAAAAAAAACAATATATGTTTTATTTACAAACACTATGTTCATTTTATCTACAAAAACAATTCTATTTTCATTTATAACAATTCTATTCTATATTTGAAACAAATCTATTCTATATTGAAAAACAATGATTTTGAAAACAATGTTATTCTATATTTAAAACAATGATTTTTATATTTACAAAACAATGCGATTTTTTTTTATTAAAAAAAACAATGATATATTATTATAAAAATTCTACTTAAACAATGATATATATATTATAAAAACAATCTTACATTTATTTTATAAAAACAATGTTGATTTTGATTAGAAAACAATGTTAGTTTTTTATTTGAAAACAATGTTAATTTGGATTTTAAAAACATTACTATTTTTATTACCAAAATCATTGTATAATTTTATTTTCAAAATCATTGTATATTTTTATTTTCAAAAACATTATAATTACAGAATTAGCCAGGTAAATGACATATACACTGTCGGTTCCCTTTCTCCCTCTTCCTGGAAACCCCTCGTCGATTTCATTGAACTGTCGCTCGTCGATCGAACGCCATCACCATGAAGCCCCATCCGTCGTCCTTCAACACCGTGCGTGGGCCCCCACTAGAAGCTCCCAGGACCCATGAAAACCGGTTCAAAGTTTGGTTGTTCGAGCCTTGATTTCACGAAAATTAGAGCAGGAATTTCAATCACAGCCGTATGCTTTTGAAGATCCGAACCTGTTCTTTGAATTTTGCTTTGGACTTGGATTATAATTTGTTGTAGATTGGAAAATTTTGAGGGATTAAAATGGAGTATTTCCGGCCCTTCATTGAATACTAGTGGCAGCTGATAGAAAAGGGGAATAGATTAGGGTTTGGGGTTATCCCAATGGTATTTATACACTTTATAATATTATTATTTATATTATTTAATTGTAAAAGGTTATTTCTTCCATTTGAACCCCAGATCGAACCCAACGATAGTCGCCCCTAACTAAATACCCCCATTCCGGACATAATCGAATATGTTTCGTAACCCAATTTGGCTGTTACGGTATGTTTTTCTTTAAATTAAAATATAAATCAATATATATTGAATTTAAACATACATTTTAATTTACCAGGGCCACATACGGACTCTAAAAATTCCCGAAAAATAAATCTAGCTTTGCATTGGCAATACGGTCCTCACAAAATTAATTTCTTTGAATTTAGAGATTGTTCGAAAAGTGGTCATTTTTTGGTCGATCCAATTCAAAATTTTAATTACCAAACACGTTTTAATTTGCCATGCTCACATATTAGTTCCAAAAATTGTGAAAATTGGAATCTAGCAATAATTTGACATTTTAGACCCAACAAAAGTGGTCTCGTCAAAAACGAAGGTCGTTTGCGAAATGGCTATTTATAAGGGCCATATATTAAATTCCATAGCGACTATTCTGAATTTTAAACTGAGCATAACTTTTGACTCCCGTTATGAAATTTCAAATTTTCAGATTCTTGGAAAGATATTTTTAAACAGATTTTAATATTTTTTGTTTTACTAGAAATCCGCTTTATTTTGCATCTTGTACATTCATTTGAAATTTGAAATCGAATTTTCAAACTACCGCACCATTTCAGGCTCGTTATATAATCAAAATAAAATTATTCGCTTTAACTTCGACTAAAATAAACTTTTCATCGTTATTATTTAAATTAAATTAATTTACGTATTAAAAATCCATTAAAACTGCTAAAATAATTTTTTTAAATTGGTTTGATTTTCCAGGTTGTTACAACTTGATTAGATAAATGTATGATATTTGGTTTATTAGATTATTGCCAAACCAATACATGTATGTGCTCAAAGTATCAAGGCTTAATGATTGTGATCAAAGTGGTAAAAAATAAAGAGAGTAGAGAGGCAGTAGTATTAGCATCACCATCCAATATCTGTAACAAAGTTCAGATTAGAATCTTGGATCCAAAGAAAAGTCTGGCCTTATACCGAAGGTCTGGAACATAAATATGACTCTGCAGATCATTGGCATAGGATGATGGTTTATGAATACATTCTATATGTGTAACATTCCAGAAATTTCGTCAGCTAAAATAAGGAAATAATTAGAGATTAATTATTTATAATCAATTTTTATTGATACTGGGATTGAAAATTTAAAAAAATAAAATATATTGTTTTGTGTATGGATTGAATGCGATATTTACTTCATAACAATTGATTGGAAATCAGTTATTTATATTGCATTGGTTGGACATTTAAATTTGATTTAAGAATTTAAAAATAAACGTTAAGTATATCGAAATTTTTTATTTGTCAAAATATATGGAAAATGTGCTTGGTTATGTGTGTATTTGTATTTATAAAGAAAATGAAATTTTACGGAGTTGTCGATGGACGAACGGAATTAAATCAATAAACCATTGAATAATTTAAAAATAAAAAAAAACGTTGTATACATATGAAGTCAGGTTACAACTGAATTAATTTTATTGGATTCAGAATGTTGAATTATTGTAGTTCGTCAAATTTCATTACATTTGGAAGTAGCAATGGCAGTACGTTTATAGAACATTGGGTCGTAATTCGCGGTATAATTAAATTATAGCAGTTATAATCTACTCAGAGTTACCTTCCTCAGGTAAAATACACAAAATATATTTGCCTTGGCCGCCACAAAAACGTGGTACTCATGGTTTTTGCCTTTATAAAAGAATCACACATTTCCCCAAGTTCTTCAGCAAATAATTTTCCCCAAATTTCTTTAGCTCTAAATCGAAGCCGGTGCTCTATGAATTGCTTCCATACCCTTCTCTTTTTATCCTATTTTCTTTATCAGCCACAAACAATTGTTCATTCCTAAAATCCATGGCCTCTACAATGAAGAAACCCTTCCTCCTATAATAAATATCGTTCCTTTCCTTTCCTCCAAATCACAACCATCGGCAAATCCCATGGAATCAAATCGCTCCCAAATTGGGCTCCACCTTCTTCGTTCCTCCATCCATCGAGCTCAACCACCGCATTGCGTGGAAAGTCACAGCTTTTTAGTCGAAGCCAAGACTCGACTCTTCATCGCTGTCGCCTTCCGATCATTGATTTAAGGTGAGTTTATAACTCATGATTTTTCTGTGATTCAAGTATTCCAACTGAAATACAAACCGATTTCTAACATTTGATTTGATTTGCGTTGGCGGTTTGTGTTTTCCCTATTCGTTGCCTTGCTTTGTTGAAACCGAGCCCCTTTCCCTTAGATTGGAATATGAGGATTGTAGGCTGTCTTCATTGTTTTCTACTATACTTTGTTTGGTACCTATTTTACTTCCATCCATGCACGTATATAATTTTGAATCATATAAATGGGTCGTTTGCTTGTGTTAAAGCTATTGCTGCTGCTTGATATTGTAGTTCCTGTACACTAAAAAATTACAATTTAAAGTTAGTGTTCCATATAATTAATATAGAACTTCAAAGATCGTGAATTGACTCGATATGAATCAAAAATTTGATCATGGCTACATATTTAGGAAAAAATAAACACTGTTTAGTTTAGAGAGAGTATGAATTCCAGATCTGATATTGTTAGATCAAGTAAAAATCTTATTCTTTTGATCTATCCGATGCCAAAATCTTATAGTTAAATTATCTTAACACCAGCTTAGGGTCAAAAGATTTTAGGGACTGAAGTCTCTCAAGAAATAGTTCCTGCTAAGTTAAGTGATTGTCCATAAGTACATGTTACTTACTATAATAGCTATTATATGCATAAGTAGTTTACCCAATCTATTATTTTAAATCCCTAAATTCGAATAGGTAGAATTAAATTATATACCGATAAGTATGCTCTTTCTTCTTCTATGGTCAGGTATTTATGTGATTATGTTATTTTGACAGTATACATTTCTGGGTACATGTATCAACTATTATGATATGATATGCTTATTATTTTTCAACATATTCAATAAAAAAATTACAATGTTATGCAGTATAAAATTCGTATTAGTATAACTAGTAAGTGTTTGGTGAAGGGAATCATTAAATATATGATCCATTATCTATTTAAAAACAAGAGTGCTTTTTAATAGAGAGGTAGTCAAAATTGATGTAAGTGTAAGGGCTATGTTAAGCTATATATTACTTGCTGCTCTTGCTCTTTGTACCCAGGCGTGTGTTTCATTTTTATTGTGACTGTACATTGTGGTTTCTAGAAGCAAGGTCAGTATTTTTGAATATGTGATATGTAATAAAATTGATTTCCTGATATATCTGCTAAGCAGAATTTTTGTTTATAAAGGATGATAGTAGTATGAAAACATTTTCCATATGTAACACACACAATGTGGTTATTTCATTACTTGTTTTTATCACCCATGATCGAACCTGGAATGCGCTAGTTGGGTGTGGCACTTACCCTGACACGTGTGTTGTGCCCATGGAAAATCTGTTCACTACCATGGCTATTAGATTGTCTTCATTGGTCGGTTTACTTGAGTTGCATTTGCCATTTGGCTACAGGCTTGACTTACCATCCTATTTGGCTCCCTGGTTTGCATGTATAAGCATGCATACAAAATTTCCCATTTTGGAAGTATCCACTAGCGTATAAGGACCCCTGTACAAATGACTTGTTTATCTGAACCATTTTACTGAGCTGCCCCCACACACACACACACACACACACACATACACACACATATATATATATCTGTGTGTATGTGTGTTCGTGTGTGTGTATGTGTGAATATACATACATATAGAGTGCATTCATTTAGTTAGTACCATTTATTCTTTTACAAATATGGAATATGTACTGGCACAGACCTGAAATGTTAGTATTATATCTATGTATGTGCAATGAAAATGCATGTATAGGTGTCATTTCGATCCCCATTATTTTATTTTATTTTTATGGCCAAAAGAATACTGTATTTGCATTACATACTGCCACATTGCCTACCTGATTGCACACGCCCCACTTAGTTGTGGACTTTTGCATTTCTCCATGGATCTTGTACACTTTAACTTGTATTGTGGTTGCCTTATTCATTACTTTAAGAATCTACTTGTACTCTTAAAAAAATACTATTTTTATGTATACGTGCCCAGCAGGTGTATATACATATATATCCATATGTATATATATTTGTTGGCAACCATACACGTACAGATAGTTATGCAAGGGTAAGTCTATGATAAATTGGGTAGTTACTCTACTGGCTTATATAGAACAAGAATATATTGGTACCCTGCTTATTTCTATGATGCTCATACTTCCTTAACATTTGTGTATGTTCACGGGATGCTGAGGCATTGCACATATGTACTTGTACATGTGTGTACGTGCAGGCTCTTGTGATCACAGTCCCTGGAAAATAAACTGATATAGCACGATAGCTACATAGTTGTATATTCTGCATGTGACATAAAATTTGATGTGAGGATTAACTGTTATATTTCAGTTTTTATTTAAGTTAGTTTACTTGAACTATGATTTAATCCTGACTCGAGTGTTTTATGTTTTTGCATGGAACACTCGGGTCCGACCCGAGTGTTACAGATTTAAAGATCACCACTTAGGATTCAAAGATTGGCGAAGCTGGGGTTCCGAAGACGGCACAATCTGATGATTTGAATAGTAAATATTTTTATTGTATTTGAACTGTCTTTCCATTCCACTGAATAGAAAACTATTGTATTCGAAAAAATTCTGGTTTATAAATAAAGTTTTATTTCATTGTTCAATACTGTGTTATTATTTATTCTGTATTTCTGTGTTGATTCTGTTTTTAAACTCTATAAGCTAAATAATGATCCGTCGATTTGGACGTTTTAAGTTGGTTTAATTACCAATTTGAAGCGGTCAAAAAGGTGGTACGTTACAATATGTTTCGTTACAAGAGTACATGGCTAGTAAGATGTGGACAAATTTAACCTGGAGGCAGCAGGTAAATAAAGCTATTGGAGCTATTAAAGGTAAATCATAAAATACTGATATAGTCGAACTTTACTTTTATTATCATCCTATTCTTAGTTCCCACAATTTCCTGATGGATATGAAAAGACAATTACATAGTATGTTGCTGAACTTCTCTCGCTTCTTAAAATAGTGGACATGGCCAGCAATCAAATGATTTCCCAATTTTGGAATAATTCATATATTCTGCTCCTGCATGTACCTTAACTGAAATTTCATCCTTTTGTTTTTACATGCAGGTTACTAATATTATTATTTTCAGGAAGAATATACTTCATAATCCTGTACAAAAAAGGCCCAGTCATTTCTGGTAGGATCATCTCCAATTATTTGTGTAACAACCCAGAATTTGGGGCAAATTTAAAATTTTCATTTTAGAGATTTTTTAATTATTTTAAATAAAAACAAATAGCAACCTATTTTAATTGAATTTAGTATGAATATATTTAATTTAATTATAAAAGGAATTAGAAATAGCACGGTAGTTTGACAAGTCAAAGCTGAACTTTGACTGACTGTACAGGATGCAGGATAAATAGGATTTTGGTAAAACCAAAAATATTTAAATCTGTTAATAAATATCTTTCTAACGAATCTGAAAAATCGAAGTTTCATAGCGGGAATCAAAAGTTATGGCCAAATGAATTTTCAGAAAGGTCGGTATAGAAATTATATCGCCCTTGAAAATAGACATTTTGCATACGACCTGGGAATTCGATGAAACCACTTTTGTTGGATCCGAAATGTCAAATTATTGCTAGGTTTCAAATTTCATAATTTTTGAAGTTAATATGTGAGAGTGGCAAAGGAAAATGTGTTTTGGTCAATTACAGTTAAATTGGATCGACCAGAAAATGGACATTTTTCAAACAGTCTTAGAATTCGACGAAATTAATTTTGTTAGGACCGTATCATCATAAGAAAGCCAGAAATAATTTTTCTGGATTTTTCTGAGTTCGTATGTGTCCCCGGCAAATCAGGAAGTACGTTTGAATTTAAAATAAATGATTTATATTTTAAAACTGAAAAACGGAGGCCACGATGATCAGTTAGGCTGCGAGACATAGTCAGTTGAGTCCGGAATGGGGGCTAATGGGTATGAACGACAACTGTTGGGCTGAAAAAGGAGGAAGTTACAAAACGGGCCTTTATTGGATAATTAACTCATTAAAATAATATTATATATTGGATGAACAGTAACCCTCCTTCCCCGATTCATTTTTCACGCATCAGCTAACCCATAGCCACCATACCCTTCCAAACTTCTCTCCTCCTTCTCTCCTAATCCGTAGAGAATTAGACCGGGTGTAGTAGAGTTTTCCGAGGCCCTTCGAGAGAGCTTCCTATCCAAACCCAAATCAAACACTGCCGTGCCCCCGTTAGCTCGCCCCGACCCTCGAAACTCAGCCCGCAAATCCCGCAGGCCCACCACGACGAACCGCGCCTCCCCTGCTTCTCAGCGTGCGTGCGCCTCTCCAAGATGGCCACTCTCCAACAAACGGCACCTAAAACCGTCAACCGTAGCTCGAGTTATCTCGATCCAAAGATTTGAACAAACTAAGAACTTAAGGTATGAACAATTTCAGAATTTGTCACGCTTCTATCTGTGGCAACTGCAGTTGTAAAAAAGTAATTGTAGATTAAAAATTGATAATTAACGCATATGAACTCCGAATCTGATAATTTCAGACCCGATGGAACCATGACGATAAATAGACTTTGCTGAAATTGATTGGAACGTTTTCTGACTCTCTGTTGATTGAAAATTCATGCAATAGCAAGGTGAGAATTTATTTTTAATTAATTTAATTATTATTCTTGCGTTATGTGAAGTATGAATGACAAATATAAATGGATCTGCGATGGATGTTATTATTAGTTATGGATCTGAATTGTGTGTGACGTTATGATAATAGATCTGAAAATTTAAGTGTTAGAAGTGAGATTCTATTTTAAATAATTGGTTAAATTAAATTATTAATCGTTATAGAGAATGAAGTAAATATGAAATATGCTAATGTTATGAATGATGGTTTACATGCATGTATGGTTCCAGATCAATCATTTAGATCAGATGTTGGGTTGTTATTTTTCTCTTGTTTCAGCCCTATTATTGTAGATTTGTCAATGCGAACAATTTTTTTTTTTTTATTTATATATACATATATATGCGTTTGGTTCCTTAGTTATTGCATTCAAAATTCACAGTTGTGTAAATTAGAAATGGTAAACAACATTCACCCTCTTTGTTTAGTAATATCATTGGAAAAAATTTGTTCATATTAAAACGATTAGATTTTTAGAGTCATTTTGTTCAAAATAAAGGATCGCCTTTTAACATCGTTTTAATGAAAATAAAAATTACATTTTTATTTGAAACTATGAGATGCATTTGGCGATGAAATAAAAATTACATTTTTATTTGAAACTATGAGATGCATTTGGCGATGGAATAAAAATTACATCTTTATTTGAAACAATGAGATGCATTTGGCGATGAAATAAAAATTACATTTTTATTTGAAACTATGGGATGCATTTGGCGATGAAATAAAAATTACATTTTTATTTGAAACTATGTGATGCATTTGGCGATGAAATAAAAATTACATTTTCATTTGAAACTATGAGATGCATTTGGCGATGAAATAAAAATTACATTTTTATTTGAAACTATGTGATGCAATTGGCGATGAAATAAAAATTACATTTTTATTTGAAACTATGTGATGCATTTGGCAATGAAATAAAAATTACATTTTTATTCGAAACTATGTGATGCATTATTACATTTTTATTTGAAACTATGTGATGCATTTGGCGATGAAATAAAAATTACATTTTCATTTGAAACTATGAGATGCATCTGGCGATGAAATAAAATTTACATTTTTATTTGAAACTATGAGATGCATCTAGCGATGAAATAAAAATTACATTTTTATTTGAAACTATGAGATGCATTTGGCGATGAAATAAAAATTACATTTTTATTTGAAACTATGGGATGCATTTGGCGATGAAATAAAATTTACATTTTCATTTGAAACTATGAGATGCTTTTGGCGATGAAATAAAAATTACATTTTTATTTGAAACTATGAGATGCATTTGGCGGTGAAATAAAAAAAATTATCACATTTTTGTATGTAATAAAGAATGAGATTTTACGATGTAAATAAAATTTACATGTTTATATGTAAACAAAAGTAGGAACTTGCATTGTAAATAAAATTTTCATTTTATTATGTAATGAGGAAGTAGGATTTACATAGTAAAGAAAGTTTACATTTTTATAATGTAAATTAGAATGAGAGTTAGCATAGTAAAGAAAATTTACATTTTTATATATATATAAAAAAATGAGAATTAGCATAGTATAGAAAAATTACATTTTTATGATGTAAACAAAAAGTCGATTTTGCATTGTAATTTAAAATTACATTTTTATAATGTAAATAAGAATGAGAATTTGCATGTAGATTAAAATTACATTTTTCATATGTAATTAAAGTTAAGGTTTTGCATGTATTTAAAACTACATTTTTATATGTAAATAACAAGTAGGATTTTGCGATGAAATAAAATTTACATTTTTATATGTAAATAACAAGTAGGATTTTGCAGTGAATTTAAAACTACATTTTTATATGTAAATAACAAGTAGGATTTTGCGATGAAATAAAATTAACATTTTTATATGTAAATAACAAGTAGGATTTTGCGATGAAATAAAATTTACATTTTTATATGTAAATAACAAGTAGGATTTTGCGATGAAATAAAATTAACATTTTTATATGTAAATAACAAGTAGGATTTTGCGATGAAATAAAATTTACATTTTTATACGTAAATAACAATTAGGATTTTGCGATGAAATAAAATTTACATTTTTGTATGTAAATAACAAGTAGGATTTTGCATGTATTTAAAACTACATTTTTATATGTAAATAACAAGTAGGATTTTGCAGTGAATTTAAAACTACATTTTTAAATGTAAAATAAGCAGGATTTTGTGATGAATTAAAATTTACATTTTTTATAATGTAATATAAAGTAGGATTAACATGTAATATAAAGTAGGAATTTGCATGATAATGGAAATTACATTTTTAACATGTAATATAAAGTAGGAATTTGCATGATAATAGAATTTACATTTTTATATGTATAAATAAAGTAGGAACTTGCATTGGAATTAGATTTACATTTTTATATGTAAATTAAGAATAAGAATGTAAATTAAGAGTAAGAATGTAAATTAAGAGTAAGAATGTAAATTAAGAATAAGAATGAAATTTACATCTTTAAATGTAAATAAAAGAATAAAGGATGAGATTTACATTTCTAAATGAATTAAAATTGAATGGAGGTCAGCAGCCGTTTAGCTCGTTGATAAATCGAATGACGATATTATGGTTGAATGACTATATATATATATATATATATATAATTAATTAAAATTAATCGAATCGAGCGCGGTAGCTCGTGTTTTGAAATCGTACCTTTAAATGACTATGCAAGAAGATCCGACCGTCGGATTTTCTTGAAACTGAAACCGTTAGGACCGCCTTGGAAAAATCTTTCCAACGATATATATTACGTTAAGATCCAACGGTTAGATTCTGAGCAATGTGAAAATCAAAATTGGTTGAAAGCAGCGCCATAGTCGCCCATTGACTCGAGGCGTCATTATATAAAATTTAATTATTTTAAATAATTAAAATAGAAATTAATCGTTATAAAATGATATTAAAGAATAGGGAGGATTTTAAATATATATATATACGAGGATTATTTCGAAAGTCCGAGTTCTCTCATTCCAAATAACCAAACGACGCTAAGAATCGAAGTATGAAGACGACATATGAAGACCGTGAACCTTCCATCGAGAGGACAACGATCGAGGCCCTGATTTGACTTGCTCCTAAATCAATGGTCATGGTCATTGCCCAAACGAACATGTTGATTTCACGGGTTTGGTTTTCGCTCAGACCCAGAGCATAAGCTAATAAATGGATTGTGTGTCTGACATCATACTCCATTAAATATCATGTTATTAATTTTCTGTCGAATGTATGAATGTTTGGTGGCGGAGAATTTAATCTCTTGCTTAACACCCTTTCATATACTTCAACAGAGGATTGGTAGTGCGATATAGAGTGACAGTGTGGCATACTAAGATGCAACGATCAAGGTATCTTGTTGAAAAGCGGAACCTTGTGAGGATGATCAAAGCAAATCTTGGATAAGCATAGCTTTGTGTATTACGTAGCTTCACGAACCTCACAAACCGGTGGAGTCTAAAACGGGAGAAGGGAACGCAGGGAGAGCAGCACGTTTCTTTCTAGTTAGAAGTAGTGTCGATGCTTAAACTGGTTGATATTTTACTTATGTGGATGATGGAATGAGTCGCCTTGAATGATGGGTCCTATAGGATCGGGAAACGTGTGTTCAGGAATAACTAATCCACGAAGCTGTATGTGTGGACCAGCCCTGCAGGATCCAAGGGTTCACTGCGGGGGATCCTGAGACATTAGCTAGAGTGTCTCGAATCGGTAAGGAGCCCCTCCCTAGCCTTGACTCATGATGGAAATCAAATCCCAAATACGACCTTACGAATTTGATTGTATTACTAATATGAGGCATAGTAGTATGGGGTACTATGTTTCCTAGGATTAATACATTTATTTTGAAATGTTTTTATATACACTAATATTAATATTAAACTCGTATTTACCGTATTTAGCATGTTTAATCACCATAAGGTAAAACCATATCCTCTGGTTTGCGTTGCATTGTGTGATGGGACTTGGGTCTTATGGTAATTCCATTTTTCTCAAAAGCATAACGTTGTTGTACGAATTACTTGTTGTTTGTTATGTCACTTTAAATTATGCACGGCAATCCATTAGAGTAAGCCCGTTCCGCGTTAGCGGCGTGGTCCTTGGATTTGCCTTATTACTAGTAGTTAAATTAGTTAAGAATTCTCACACCAGTCCCATGACTGACCTGTAGTTTGTTTCCACCTTTGCAAACTCGGGTGCCCTCTTTTCCACACGGGCAGCCAAGTAACAGGTTTTGCTTTCTTTGGAGTTGCTGTCTTTGGAGCTTTCTTGGTGTTGCTTATTTGAAGGTGCTTATGTTGGACCACGAAGACTATCTATCAGTTACCTTTCGTTACATTTATCTTCAGTCATACAGACTTATTTTATTTCCAGTTGTTCTATTTTGAAGTTGGAACTTATGTCCTTTGCTAAAAACTTGATGTAGTAATTTAGAACTCTGTGACTGTGGGATTCTGTGGTTGATGACATCCATATTCCGCTGCTATGATGTTGTTATTCTATAGTTTTCCTATGCTATGTTGTATCTGTGATCTGTATTGTTATATTTATGTTGCATTCCAAATGATAATCCCTTACTTTCATTCCGTGGGAGTTTGCGGTCATCACAGTATCACAGTTGGTATCAGAGCTTTGGTTAAACTTAGCTTTGGAATATATCATATTTATAATAATTCGTTTACGTAGAATCCCAATATTCTATGGCAAACATTTCATGAGAATACATAATAGTCAGTCACTTCATCATCATCATCATCTTTTTATCCATCTTTTTATCTCTATCATTTCTTAAAACCAACATTACAGTTGTTCTGACTCTTTCCTGGATCGTATAGAACTAACTAAAAATTAGTACCGCTGCCGCTAGAGCCGCTAGAGTTAGAGCACGGAGGAAAAATGTTGCTGGAACTGAGGAGGCCACAATTCAATAGCCACCACCACCGCAGCCCTTTGACTTGGTGAGGGTAGTGAAGGATTTTAAGAATTTAGATGGAGTCCCATTCACTGGTACGGAGAACGTGACACAGGCTCATGCATGGCTTAAGAATTGTGAAAAGATATTTAGAGCATTAAAACTGGAAGATCAAGAGAAGAGATTTGTGGCTTCATGGATGCTCCAAGGCGAAGCACAACTTTGGTGGAAAGAGGTCAATATAGGAGGAGCATGAAGGGCATTTGAGGGAGGTGTTGGAAATTCTGCGAAGAAATGTTTTAAAAGCAAAATTTTCCAAATGCACATTTTGGCAAGAGGAAGTGAAATTCTTGGGCCATGTTGTGTCAAAAGAAGGAATTGCTGTTGACCCAAGTAAAATTGCCGCCATTCGAGATTCGAAGCAACCCAGCACACCCACTGAAGTAAGAAGCTTCCTAGGATTGACTGGATATTACAGGAAATTTGTGAAAGATTTCGCCAAGCTGTCTGGCTCATTAACAAAGCTCACCAAGAAGCATACCAAGTTCAATTGGACATCGGATTGTGAGGAGGCCTTCCAAAAGCTAAAAGTGAGTTTGACAACTGCTCCCGTGCTAACCATCATCGACGGCAACCAAGATCTAAAAGTCTACACCGATGCTTCTCAAAGTGGTGGTCTTGGCGCGGTACTGATGCAAAGAGGCAAAATTATTGCTTATGCAAGTCATCAATTAAAGCCGCATGAGAAAAATTATCGTGTCCATGACTTAGAGTTGTTGGCCATAGTCTTTGCTTTGAAAATTTGGAGACATTACCTTTTGGGCGAAAAATTTGAATTATTCACAGACCATCAATCTTTGAAATATCTCTTTAATCAAAAGGATTTGAATTTAAGGCAGCAACGGTGGCTAGAATTTCTTGCGGCATATGATCTTGACATCTTATATACGCCAGGAAAAGCCAATGTTGTGGCGGACGCACTTAGTAGAAAGAACGTCATCGTCGCAAGCCTCATCATTACCCCTTCTTTGATTGATAAAATTTATTTTCTTTAGAAAAATGATGCTTTTATTCGAAAAGTGATTGGAAGAATTCAAGAAGGTGAAAACAAGAATTTTCAAATAGATGGCAAAGGAGTTCTTAGATTGCACGGGCGGATTTGTGTTCCAAATATCCCTGAGCTCATAAGGGAAGTTTTAGATGAAGGTCACAAATCAAAGCTTAGCATCCATCCAGGTGTAAGAAAGATGTATCAAGATCTTAAGCGCACGTTTTGGTGGAAAGCTATGAAGAGAGATATATCCATTTATGTGAGTAGATGTCCTACATGCCAGCAGGTTAAAAGCGATCAACAAAAGCTTGCGGGATTGTTGCAACCATTGGAGGTTCCAGATTGGAAGTGGGACCAAATCTCCATGGATTTTACAGATGGTCTGCCCCGTACTAGGAAAGGAAATGACAGCATATGTGTGATCGTGGATCGCTTCACAAAGTCCGCTCATTTCATACCTGTCAAGTCCACTAGAACTGCTCAAAGCCTGGCGCAAATTTATTGCAAAGAAATAGTCAGGCTACATGGGTAATAAAACTAAATCTTTCCTTTTCATCGTTATCCGAATGAATATTTTCATTTTCTAAATTAAATAATAATCTTTTGTTTTAAACAGAGTTCCTAGTAGCATTGTTAGCGACCGTGATCCTATCTTTGCTAGCAAATTTTGGGAGGCATTCCAAAATGAGTTGGGAACGAAATTAAATCTTAGTACCACATATCACCCTCAGACTGATGGCCAAACTGAGAGGGTGAATCGCATTCTTGAAGATTTATTGCGAGCTTGTATACTTGATTTTGGAGGCTCTTGGGAGGATCACTTGCATTTAGTTGAATTCTCATATAATAATAGCTATCAAGCAAGTTTGAAGATGTCCCCATTTGAAGCCTTATATGGTAGACCATGTAGATCACCAGCATGCTGGGTTGAAAAAGGAAATCGTCTTGTTTTAGGGCCAGATATGGTTCAAGAAGCTTCGGACAAAGTTGATTTTATTAAAAAGCGATTATTGGCCGCCCAAAGTAGACAAAAGAGCTATGCAGATTTAAGAAGAAGAGAATTGGCTTTTGAAGTAGGTGACTATGTCTATTTGAAAGTTGCTGCAATGCGAGGTGTAATCCGTTTTGGAAAGACAGGAAAATTAGCACCTAAATTCATCGGCTCCTTTCCTATTCTTGAGAAGGTTGGTACTCTAGCTTACAGAATTCAGATGCCCGATTGGTTGCCTGGAGTGCATGATGTATTCCATGTATCTCAACTTCGAAGGCATGTCCATGATCTAGATCTGGTTGTAGAGGAAGCTGCATAGCAAGATTTGGAGATTACCCCAAGCCTTGCAGTAAGAAGGGAGCCACTGAAAATTATTGGCAAAGAGACTAGAGACCTGAGAAATAAAAGAATTAACCTAGTCAAGGTGCAATGGAGCGGTGATCCTAGAGACTGCACTTGGGAAACTGAGGAGAGTATCAAACTGGCCTATCCCAAATGCAAAGTGGATATCTCCGATTAGATTTTGTTTTGAGGTACGCTTAATCATTTCAGCATTCTCCGTATTTGTCCCTAATCTTCTAGTTTCCTTTTTCCTTTTCGAGGACGAAAAGTTCTTAAGGGGGGGGGGGGGGGGAGATTGCAACAACCCAGAATTTGAGGCTAATTTAAAATTTTCATTTTAGAGATTTTTGAATTATTTTAAATAAAAACAACTAGCAACCTATTTTAATTGAATTTAGTATGAATATATTTAATTTAATTATAAAAGGAATTAGAAATAGCACGGTAGTTTGACAAGTCAAAGCTGAACTTTGACTGACTGTACAGGATGCAGGATAAATTGGATTTTGGTAAAACCAAAAATATTTAAATCTGTTAATAAATATCTTTCTAACAAATCTGAAAAATCGAAGTTTCATAGCGGGAATCAAAAGTTATGGCCAAATGAATTTTCAGAAAGGTCGCTATAGAAATTATATCGCCCTTGAAAATAAACATTTTGCATACGACCACGGAATTCGATGAAACCACTTTTGTTGGATCCAGAATGTCAAATTATTGCTGGGTTTCAAATTTCATAATTTTTGAAGTTAATATGTGAGCGTGGCAAAGGAAAATGTGTTTTGGTCAATTACAGTTAAATTGGATCGACCAGAAAATGGACAATTTTCAAACAGTCTTAGAATTCGACGAAATTAATTTTGTTAGGACCGTATCATCATAAGAAAGCCAGAAATAATTTTTCTGGATTTTTCTGAGTTCGTATGTATCCCCGGCAAATCAGGAAGTACGTTTGAATTTAAAATAAATGATTTATATTTTAAAACTGAAAAACGGAGGCCAAGATGATCAGTTGGGCTGCGGGACATAGTCAGTTGAGTCTGGAATGGGGGCTAATGGGTAAGAACGACAGCTGTTGGGCTGAAAAAGGAGGAAGTTACAAAACGGGCCTTTATTGGATAATTAACTCATTAAAATAATATTATATATTGGATGAACAGTAACCCTCCTTCCCCGATTCATTTTTCACGCATCAGCTAACCCATAGCCGCCATACCCTTCCAAACTTCTATAACACCCCGTAATTCTGTTAATATTAATATTCACAAGTTAAAGAATAACTAATCTCAGACGTGAGAATTGTGGGAAACGGGTTGCGCCATTGTGCTCGTCTCGGAATTCTGGTTGAAACAGAGTCCGAGTTTGCGTGAATTGGACTTCGTATGAAGAAGTTATGGCCATTGGAATTTTCAGAAAATTCAAAACAGATTTCAAAAAATTTAAAATTCAAAATTCGAAGTTAAACATGCTAGGCGGGAAGTTTCCCGCCCAGCACCCCAGGTCGACTGGGGAGTCGACTGGGCAATCGACACCCCCCAGGTCGACTGGGGAGTCGACTGGGCAGTCGACCTGGGTGTCGACCTGGTCCAGTCGGCTAGGGTTTGGCTGAGCCCAATCTTGAGCTGCTGATGTGTCTTTAGGGCTGAGTTGGCAAATTTAACGGTTCAGTTTAGTTCTGAGTTGATCTGACGGTCTAAATAAATCCTAAACTCTATAAATACCTAGGTAGTCTCTCACTCTAATTCACATGAAAAATAGAATAGCCACCATCATACCGCCGCCATGGAACTCAGTCTAGCCGCCGCCAACTAAGAAGGAAGAAAGCTAATCAAAACTCTAATTCTACTCAACTCTGAAGCAAATCAAGACTCTCTTTCTTCTCTAATTGTGAGTATGATGATCTTAACAAGATTATTATTAAACTAATTAGATTAAGTTATGAATGGATTATAAGTGAATGATGTGGATTATCATATACGTTGTTGTAAACCTTATGCTATCATGTATGTTGTAAATCCTATGTTATGTGATGATGATATCCTATATGTTGTAAATCATGCTATGATGATATTGTATAGGTTGTAATTTTCTATGCTAAATTGTGATAAATCATACATGTTATAAAGTCATGATGTTATTATCTATGCTAATTAGTTCATGTTAATCAAGTCATAATGTTGATATTATTTGGGCTATGTTGATGACAAATCATGTATGCAAGTTTAGATTGATTAGTAAAGATTATGAACATATGCCATGTCATCTATTTAGATCTAGAATTATGCTGTGACATGGGTGAGTTCTATGTGTTAGATGCTAGTTCACACCATCATTATGTTGCATAAAACCCCATATGCAAGTTTATACATGAATTTGGGTTATGATCATATCATGTAAATTGTGACATTTAACAAGTTGACACCTTTAGATCCTTAACATGTGTAGTTTTATGCAAGTTTCACCCCTATTATGATTAGATTATTTTATTTGTCTATATGTTGTGATAATTTATCTTTGTGCTATGAGTTAGACTATTCGAGTCTAACGTATATTCTGCGTTGAATAAGCGAACGTATAACGTGGGGTAGGGGTAATATTAAGGATTTAACATTAAGAAGTTGGGGTGCAATTGATATGATTTTGCACGCCATGAATGGATGACCATAATTGAGTCAATTATGGACAACATTAAAATTGGAATTAATTAATAATTTGAATAGGGAATTATTAAAACTGGGGTAAAAGATTGTAAGTGTTAATCAATGCTTAGGACACGAGGTTGGACTCGTTTGTGATGTAAAACTGCCCGGACCCGCCCGGCAAATCCAGTAGTCACAAATGTCAGCCCAATGTGAGAGGTCCTAGGCCCAAATTAAAGCATAACAGTTGTAAAGACACGAGGTTAGACTCTTTTATGGTGTAAGACTGCCCGGACCCGCCCGGCAAATCCAGCTGCCATAAATGCCAGTCTAATGTGAGAGGTCTTTATGAGGTTATGGCCTGAATGAATTAAGAAATACTTAACCTGATAAACATGTAAGATGGGACATGGGGGTTAAGTAGGTGCCTTGGGTGGCATGGGGAATCTAGTGATTGCCTTTAGTGGCATTTGAAATACGATTAGTAAGACTTAACCAAACACACATGCAAATGAACATGACTAAGAGGGTTAAGTGGGATATACTAGTGGGGACATGCTTAGGTGGATAGCTTGTGGGGGCCCATTTCAACCAGTAACCCAAACGTATCTTTGTGGGCTCGACCCAAGTCGAGGACGGAACACGCATACTGGGCTTGACTATAAGAGGCCAAAATGGGTTAGCGGTGGCAACGCAAGTCCAACGAGTTTCATATGCGTGTGTGGTCCCGGGCTGGTAGGTAAGACGTTGTTGCATCGTGTAGGTATAAGCCGTGCATTCTCAAGTTGTATCGGGTTGCCACTTTAGGGGAGTGATACACCCCACTGTGGGGTTAGCACGGGTATCTATGAGTAGGGAGCCGATCACAAGTGTGTAGTGGGGTACACCTAGCGGAGATAGGGGCAGACGGCACCTATGTAGTCAGCTAGGGGTACGCAAGGCTATTTATATAATTTCTAAGTGAAGCAAGTGGGATCAACTTTGAGGGTGACTGGTGTGGTGCAGTGTAGTAATTATTCATTAGTAATTAGGTGTGCCTTTAACGTTATCTTTATCTGCTCTTCCATACCCAATAGTTCATAGACATTCCCTTGTTTTCCAGCTTATGCCTTAGTCTAGTTACTTTGATAATGGTATTGTTAGAATTATCATACTCGCCAGACTTTATGTCTGACCCCCTCTATTTCTATCTTTTTCCCCCTCCAGGTCCTCAGGGTGGGCCCAGCTCTAGTGGAGTTTGATTGGATTGCTTTATCTCTCTTTTGGAAAGCTTGGACCGCTGAAGTAAAGTCCAGCTTGTTATCTTCTTAATGGCTATTTACGTAATGGGGTTATGTATTTTGTTTTATCAAGATGGATATTGTACTTGACTCTGATTTATGGTTTTATGATGTAACAAACATGTTTAATTTCCGCTGAAATAAAGTTTTAGATTTCCAAGTACTACTTATTATCTGTCTTGTTGTAATTTTTCTGTTCTATATTCACTTAAAACCTCCATGGAAGTTAATGCATTCCCTTTGTGAGTGACATTAATGGACGTGGGGTGTTACACGTGGTATCAGAGCTTAAGGTTACCAGAACATATTTTTTTTTTAGAAAAACTATTTTTCTAAAGTATTTTTGGAAGAAATGTTTTCAAAACATGTCTTGATGAGTAATTTAAAGAGGAAAGTTTTTAAGAAAAACATAATCCCCAATAGCCCTATATTTATCTTTTGAATTCTCCATTTTGAATCTTTCCTTTTTCGTTTCAGCATGGCTGAATATCTTAACCTTCCGGATGGTGTAAGGATACCAGGATGGTATAGGAGGTTATTAGAGGCTAGGGCCGCTGCAGGTCCAGCCAATGTTCCACCACCACCAGTTGCACCCGCTCCTCCTCCCCCTCCTCGCACTGATACTTTTGCAAAGACATGCAAGGAATTTAAGGCTATGGGTGGAAAACCTTTTCAAGGGTCAGAAACGTTTGTGGAAGCTAGAGATTGGCTTAAGGAGGTGGAAGAATTGCTAGAAATCTTTGAAGTAGAAGAAGGGAGGAAAGTCAAATTTGCAGCTTGGTTAATGAAGGGAGAGGCCTCGTTTTGGTGGGAGGTCACTAATGGGGAGCATCCTGTTGATTCTTAGGCGGATTTCAGACGTAAGTTTGAGGCGAAGTTTCTCTCAAGGGCAGAAGAGAATCTATATATGGAAAGGTTCTTGACATTAAAGCAAGGAAGCTCATCAGTGAAAGAATATGTCAACAAATTTAATCAGTTAGCAAGGTTTGGCTTGGACTTAGTGAACACGCCGGAGAAGATGGCTCTGAGGTTCGTTAATGGATTGAATGAACCGTTGCAAGGGTTAGCTATGACCCACATCCCTATGGGGGCCACCTTTGACAAACTAGTAGACATGGCACTCATGCACGAAGAGAAAGGCGCTAATGCTAATAAGGCACCCGAGAAGAAAGGGGATCAGAAGAAACCACAACAGTAAAACAAGAAGGGTGGTAAAGACAATAATGGCAAGGGAAAGAAGAAATGCTTTAACTGTGGGACACCAGGCCATCTTAGCAAGGATTGCCGAAAGAAAAAGAAGACTGGCTGTTTTCACTGTGGCGAAGCGGGACATCTAGTGAAGGACTGCCCAAAGAAGGGGCAGAGGACAGGGTCTACCTCGGGAGGACAGGTGCAGGCTCTTATGGCACCAGTGCAGGGAAGGGGACAAGTTCAGGCTCTCGCGGTCCCGCCGCTGCAGGAACGAGGTAGAACCATTTCTGTTGAAAGCTTTGTTTTTTGTTTGATCATCCTGTCCGTACTTTATTCGAATCGGGCGCATCGCATTCGTTTATCTCTACATCATTAGTTGAATCACTGCACTTAAACACTAGTTTAGTAGAGGATCCCTTAGTTGTTTTGAATCCAATTGGGGGCTCAGCTTATTTGTCCATGATGTGTTTGAATTTGAAATTTTCTATACTTAGCGTTGAGTTTAGATGTGATGCTTATGTTTTGGGCTTCACGGGCTATGGGCTAATTTTAGGAATGGATTGGTTATCCAGAAATGGGGCCGTTCTTGATTGTGAAAGGAGAGTAGTTAGGCTCATGACTCGCCATGGTAACGCTCTCGAAATCTTTTGTAATCCCATAAATTCCGTTATGCTAAGTTATCTAGAATCGCTTGACGCGTCGGTGGAGAATCTACGATCTGTTAGAGTGGTCCGAGAATACTCGGATGTGTTTGAGGAGGTGAAGGGCTTACCTCCGAAGCGGGAGATAGATTTTCGAATATATCTTGTGGATAATGCAAAACCAGTATCTTTGCCAGTACGCCACATGGCTCCTCGTGAAAGGAGGGAACTCAATAAGCAAGTGAAGGAGTTGCTTGAGAAGGGGTTCATAAGACGAAGTATATCGGAGTGGGGTGCTCCAGTAGTATTTGCCATGAAGGCGGATGGGTCCCTTAGACTTTGTGTAGACTATAGAGAAATTAATAAACTTACTAAGAAAAACAGACACCCACTGCCGAGGATTGACGATCTCTTCGATCAGTTAGTTGGCGCCTCAGTGTTTTTGCAGTTGGACTTAGCCACTGGTTTCCATCAGTTGAGAGTGGCTGAGGATAGCATTGACAAGACTGCCTTTAGGACTCCGGACAGTTTTTATGAATGGCTAGTGATGCCCTTCGGTTTGACAAACGTCCCCACATACTTTGTTGATTTGATGAGTAGGGTGTTTAGGGAGTACCTTAACAAATTCGTGGTATTCTTTGTAGACGACATCTTGATCTTTTCTAAGGATGAAGAAGAGCATGCCCTACATCTTAGGGAAGTGTTGGAGACCCTACGAGCGCATAACCTTAAAGCTAAATTTTCTAAGTGTCACTTCTGGAGGAAGGAAGTACGATTCTTAGGGCACGTGGTTTCCAAAGAAGGGATAGCCGTGGATCCCGCGAAGGTGGTGGCCATCCAAGATTGGAAGGTCCCTAAAAATGCTACTGAAGTGAGAAGTTTCTTGGGGTTGGCTGGCTACTATAGGAAGTTTATCAAAGACTTCGCAAAGATATCAGCTCCATTGACACGCCTGACGAAGAAGAACCTAGTTTTCACATGGGACGTAGATTGCGATGGTGCGTTCCAACGTTTAAAGAGAGCTTTGACCTCAGCTCCAGTCTTAGTGCTGCCAGACGGGAGTAAGCCATTTACAGTTTATACCGATGCTTGTGGGACAGGTCTAGGCACAGTCTTAATGCAAGAGGGTAGGGTAATAGCCTATGGTGGAAGGAAGTTGAGAGCGCATGAGAAAAATTACCCTACACATGACCTAGAGTTGGCCGCTATTGTTTTCGCGCTTAAGTCTTGGCATCATTATCTTCTTGGCGAGAAATTCGAATTATTCACTGACCACAAATCTTTAAAATACTTATTCTCTCAGAAGGACTTGAACTTAAGGCAGCAAAGGTGGATGGAGTTCTTAGCGTCCTACGATTTCGAAATAGCATATACCCCTGGCAAGGGTAACGTGGTGGCAGATGCCTTAAGTAGGAAAAGGCTGTCCTTGAGTCCGTTGTTTGTTGAACGACGAAACTTAGAATTCATCTCTATGTTTGATTTTAGACCTTCCGTTGACTTTGTACCCGGTTTGCTAGCATCCTTGGAGGTCAGACCTACGCTTTTGGGACGGATTGGTGAGGCACAGCGAGACGACCCACAGTTGGTTGAGTTAGTAGAAAAGCTCAAGAGAGGGGAGTCATCAAGCCATCTCCGTAGGTGTACCCTAGATGATAAGGGTTGGTTATGTAGGGATAATAGACTTTGTGTACCTCGAGACGAAGGTTTGAGGAAGGCTATTCTTGACGAAGCACATCGTTCGAAGATGGCCATTCATCCCGGCGGGGACAAAATGTACAAAGACATGAAGCGAGTTTTCTTTTGGGTCGGTATGAAGAGGGATTTGGCCGAGTATGTCGCTAGATGCTTGGTGTGCCAACAAGTAAAAGCGGAGCAAAAGAAACCCGGTGGGTTGCTTCACCCATTGGAGGTTCCACTATGGAAGTGGGAGAGTGTCTCGATGGACTTTGTGGATGGATTACCAAGATCAAGGAAGGGTAATACTGGAATTTGGGTTATAGTAGATAGACTTACTAAAAGCGCCCATTTCATTCCCGTGAAGAGTAAGAGGACTGCTCCATGGTTAGCTTCTGTATACGTTCGAGAGATAGTTTGTTTGCATGGTGTCCCTTCTAGCATAGTAAGCGACCGTGATCCTATCTTCACTAGCGAATTTTGGAAGAGCTTACAAGAAGCGGTAGGGACTCAGTTATGTTTGAGCATCGCATATCATCCTCAGACGGACGGCCAGACCGAGAGGTTGAATCGCATTCTAGAGGATCTTTTGAGGCTATGTATCCTAGACTTTGGGGGTACATGGGAAGAGCATCTTCCATTGGTAGAGTTCGCATATAATAATAGCTTTCAGTCCAACATTGGCATGACACCTTTCGAAGCTCTTTATGGACGACCTTGTCGTTCACCTACATGTTGGTGGGAATCTACGGATAAGATCTTACTTTGGCCCGATATGATTAGGGAGACTTCGGAAAAGATCGACTTGATTCGAAGGAGGATGAAGACGGCGCAAGATAGGCAGAAATCTTATGCAGACAAAAGGAGGATAGATCTTGAGTTTGATGTTGGGGACATGGTCTTTATCAAAGTGTCTCCATTACGGAACGTTGTTCGCTTTGGGTTCTTTGGGAAATTAGCACCAAGGTTTGTAGGGCCGTTTCCTATTAAGGAGAAGATTGGACAGATGGCGTATAAAGTGGAGTTGCCTGAGAGACTTAGTGGTGTACATGACGTATTCCATGTGTCACATTTGAGGAAGTGCTTGCACGAGACCGCGGAGGTGGTAGAGCCGAACTTGCTTAGAGAGGTGGAGATAGAGCGTGATGCGATGATTCGACGAGATCCTACGTGCATTCTTGGGTCAGATATTAAGAAGCTGAGAAATCGAGAGGTAAGACTAGTCAAAGTACAATAGGGAGATGATGAGAGCAACGCTACTTGGGAGATGGAAGAGAAGATGCGTTCGTTGTACCCTTTTCTTTTTGAGGGTATATCTTTTAATTTCTCCTTTATCGCTTATTTTGTACTTATCTTACCTTTAGAGTATCCTCTCGCTAGTATCCTTGACCTTTAGTTAGGATAATCCTATGGTTGAAACATGTGTTTGAGACATGTTATGTATGATGGATGCAAAGTGGATGCAAGTGTTTGCTAGTGGTTGCTCGTGGACGCATATACACACACTATTAGGCACTAGATCGGTTCAGTCACTTCATATTGCATATTGCATATATATGGATGTATTTAGTAAAATGGACGTATGAGGATTTTTTTATCATATGGATGATGCATTCAGATGATGATTATGCACGCATATAGAGATAATATGTAGCATTAAGGAACTTTTGAATACATAATGGACGCATGGCACTATCATGATTTGCATTAAGGAGGTCAACTGAATCAGTGGACCGCCTGATTTTGCGTTAGATATGGACATATACACACACTGTGCATTTAAACATGAAAGCATTAGAAATCTATAAGGACAATGGATGCCTGTGTTTGATGGTTGAGTAGATGGACGATTGGATGTTAGGATATACATTCTTCTTGACTTGAAGATTTCGGGGTCGAAATCCTTTAAGGAGGGGAGAATGTAACACCCCGTAATTCTGTTGATATTAATATTCACAAGTTAAAGAATAACTAATCTCAGACGTGAGAATTGTGGGAAACGGGTTGCGCCATTGTGTTCGTCTCGGTATTCTGGTTGAAATAAAGTCCGAGTTTGCGTGAATTGGACTCCGTATGAAGAAGTTATGGCCATCGGAAGTTTCAGAAAATTCAAAACAGATTTCAGAAAATTTAAAATTCAAAATTCGAAGTCAAACAGGCTAGGCGGGAAGTTTCCCGCCCAGCACCCCAGGTCGACTAGGGAGTCGACTGGGCAGTCGACACCCCCCAGGTCGACTGGGGAGTCGAATGGGCAGTCGACCTGGGTGTCGACCTGGTCCAGTCGGCTAGGGTTTGGCTGAGCCCAATCTTGAGCTGCTGATGTGTCTTTAGGGCTGAGTTGGCAAATTTAACGGTTCAGTTTAGTTTTGAGTTGATCTGACGGTCTAAATAAATCCTAAACTCTATAAATACCTAGGTAGTCTCTCACTCTAATTCACATGAAAAATAGAATAGCCACCGTCATACCACCGCCATGGAACTCAGTCTAGCCGCCGCCAACTAAGAAGAAAGAAAGCTAATCAAAACTCTAATTCTACTCAACTCTGAAGCAAATCAAGACTCTCTTTCTTCTCTAATTGTGAGTATGATGATCTTAACAAGATTATTATTAAACTAATTAGATTAAGTTATGAATGGATTATAAGTGAATGATGTGGATTGTCATATACGTTGTTGTAAACCTTATGCTATCATGTATGTTGTAAATCCTATGTTATGTGATGATGATATCCTATATGTTGTAAATCATGCTATGATGATATTGTATAGGTTGTAATTTTCTATGCTAAATTGTGATAAATCATACATGTTATAAAGTCATGATGTTATTATCTATGCTAATTAGTTCATGTTAATCAAGTCATAATGTTGATATTATTTGGGCTATGTTGATGACAAATCATGTATGCAAGTTTAGATTGATTAGTAAAGATTATGAACATATGCCATGACATCTATTTAGATCTAGAATTATGCTATGACATGGGTGAGTTCTATGTGTTATATGCTAGTTCACAACATCATTATGTTGCATAAAACCCCATATGCAAGTTTATACATGAATTTGGGTTATGATCATATCATGTAAATTGTGACATTTAACAAGTTAACACCTTTAGATCCTTAACATGTGTAGTTTTATGCAAGTTTCACCCCTATTATGATTAGATTGTTTTATTTGTCTATATGTTGTGATAATTTATCTTTGTGCTATGAGTTAGACTATTCGAGTCTAACGTATATTCTGCGTTGAATAAGCGAACGTATAACGTGGGGTAGGGATAATATTAAGGATTTAACATTAAGAAGTTGGGGTGCAATTGATATGATTTTGCACGCCATGAATGGATGGCCATAATTGAGTCAATTATGGACATTATTAAAATTGGAATTAATTAATAATTTGAATAGGGAATTATTAAAACTGGGGTAAAAGATTGTAAGTGTTAATCAATGCTTAGGACACGAGGTTGGACTCGTTTGTGATGTAAAACTGCCCGGACCCGCCCGGCAAATCCAGTAGTCACAAATGTTAGCCCAATGTGAGAGGTCCTAGGCCCAAATTAAAGCATAACAGTTGTAAAGACACGAGGTTAGACTCTTTTATGGTGTAAGACTGCCTGGACCCGCCCGACAAATCCAGCTGCCATAAATGCCATTCTCCAAGATGGTCACTCTCCAACAAACGGCACCTAAAACCGTCAACCGTAGCTCGAGTTATCTCGATCCAAAGATTTGAACAAACTAAGAACTTAAGGTATGAACAATTTCAGAATTTGTCACGCTTCTATCTGTGGCAACTGCAGTTGTAAAAAAGTAATTGTAGATTAAAAATTGATAATTAACGCATATGAACTCTGAATCTGATAATTTCAGATCCGACGGAACCGTGACGAAAAATAGACTTTGCTGAAATTGATTGGAACGTTTTCTGACTCTCTGTTGATTGTAAATTCATGCAATAGTAAGGTGAGAATTTATTTTTAATTAAATTCAATTAATTTAATTATTATTCTTGCGTTATGTGAAGTTTGAATGGAAAATATAAATGAATCTGCGGTGGATGTTATTATGAGTTATGGATCTGAATTGTGTGTGATGTTATGATAATAGATCTGAAAATTTAAGTGTTAGAAGTGAGATTCTATTTTAAATAATTGGTTAAATTAAATTATTAATCGTTATAGAGAATGAAGTAAATATGAAATATGCGAATGTTATGAATGATGGTTTACATGCATGTATGGTTCCAGATCAATCATTTAGATCTGATGTTGGGTTGTTATTTTTCTCTTGTTTCAGCCCTATTATTGTAGATTTGTCAATGCGAACAAAATCTCTTTTTTTTTTGATTTATATATACATATATATGCGTTTGGTTCCTTAGTTATTGCATTCAAAATTCACAGTTGTGTAAATTAGAAATGGTAAACAACATTCACCCTCTTTGTTTAGTAATATCATTGGAAAAAATTTGTTCATATTAAAACGATTAGATTTTTAGAGTCATTTTGTTCAAAATAAAGGATCGCCTTTTAACATCGTTTTAATGAAAATAAAAATTACATTTTTATTTGAAACTATGAGATGCATTTGGCGATGAAATAAAAATTACATTTTTATTTGAAACTATGAGATGCATTTGGCGATGGAATAAAAATTACATCTTTATTTGAAACAATGAGATGCATTTGGCGATGAAATAAAAATTACATTTTTATTTGAAACTATGGGATGCATTTGGCGATGAAATAAAAATTACATTTTTATTTGAAACTATGTGATGCATTTGGCGATGAAATAAAAATTACATTTTCATTTGAAACTATGAGATGCATTTGGCAATGAAATAAAAATTACATTTTTATTTGAAACTATGTGATGCATTTGGCGATGAAATAAAAATTACATTTTGATTTGAAACTATGTGATGCATTTGGCGATGAAATAAAAATTACATTTTCATTTGAAACTACGAGATGCATTTGGTGATGAAATAAAAATTACATTTTTATTTGAAACTATGAGATGCATTTGGCGACGAAATAAAAATTAAATTTTTATTTGAAACTATGAGATGCATTTGGCAATGAAATAAAAATTATATTTTTATTTGAAACTATGGGATGCATTTGGCGATGAAATAAAAATTACATTTTCATTTGAAACTATGAGATGCATTTGGCAATGAAATAAATTTTTTTATTACATCTTTGTATGTAATAAAGAATGAGATTTTACGATGTAAATAAAATTTACATGTTTATATGTAAACAAAAGTAGGAACTTGCATTGTAAATAAAATTTTCATTTTATTATGTAATGAGGAAGTAGGATTTACATAGTAAAGAAAGTTTACATTTTTATAATGTAAATTAGAATGAGAGTTAGCATAGTAAAGAAAATTTACATTTTTATATATATATAAAAAAATGAGAATTAGCATAGTATAGAAAAATTACATTTTTATGATGTAAACAAAAAGTCGATTTTGCATTGTAATTTAAAATTACATTTTTATAATGTAAATAAGAATGAGAATTTGCATGTAGATTAAAATTACATTTTTCATATGTAATTAAAGTTAAGGTTTTGCATGTATTTAAAACTACATTTTTATATGTAAATAACAAGTAGGATTTTGCGATGAAATAAAATTTACATTTTTATATGTAAATAACAAGTAGGATTTTGCAGTGAATTTAAAACTACATTTTTATATGTAAATAACAAGTAGGATTTTGCGATGAAATAAAATTAACATTTTTATATGTAAATAACAAGTAGGATTTTGCGATGAAATAAAATTTACATTTTTATATGTAAATAACAAGTAGGATTTTGCGATGAAATAAAATTTACATTTTTGTATGTAAATAACAAGTAGGATTTTGCATGTATTTAAAACTACATTTTTATATGTAAATAACAAGTAGGATTTTGCAGTGAATTTAAAACTACATTTTTATATGTAAATAACAAGTAGGATTTTGCGATGAATTAGAATTTACATTTTTTTATAATGTAATATAAAGTAGGATTAACATGTAATATAAAGTAGGAATTTGCATGATAATGGAAATTACATTTTTAACATGTAATATAAAGTAGGAATTTGCATGATAATGGAATTTACATTTATATATGTATAAATAAAGTAGGAACTTGCATTGGAATTAGATTTACATTTTTATATGTAAATTAAGAATAAGAATGTAAATTAAGAGTAAGAATGTAAATTAAGAATAATAATGAAATTAACATCTTTAAATGTAAATAAAAGAATAAAGGATGAGATTTACATTTCTAAATGAATTAAAATTAAACGGAGGTCAGTAGTCGTTTAGCTCGTTGATAAATCGAACGACGATATTATGGTTGAACGATTATATATATATATATATACTTATATATATAAATATATATAAGTATAATTAAAATTAATCGAATCGAGAGCGGTAGCTCGCGTTTTGAAATCGTACCTTTAAACGACTATACAAGAAGATCCGACCATCGGATTTTCTTGAAACTGAAACCGTTAGGACCGCCTTGGAAAAATCTTTCCAACGATATATATTACGTTAAGATCCAATGGTTAGATTCTGAGAAATGTGAAAATCAAAATTGGTTGAAAGCAGCGCCATAGTCGCCCATTGACTCGAGGCGTCATTATATAAAATTTAATTATTTTAAATAATTAAAATAGAAATTAATCGTTATAAAATGATATTAACGAATAGGGAGGATTTTAAATATGTATATATATACGAGGATTATTTGGAAAGTCCGAGTTCTCTCATTCCAAATAATTAAACGATGCTAAGAATCAAAGTATGAAGACGGCATATGAAGACCGTGAACCTTCCATCGAGAGGACAATGATCGAGGCCCTGATTTGATTTGCTCCCATATCAATGGTCATGGTCATTGCCCAAACGAATATGTTGATTTCACGGGTTTGGTTTTCGCTCAGACCCAGAGCATAGGCTAATAAATGGATTGTGTGTCTGACATCGTACTCCATTAAATATCATGTTATTAATTTTCTATCGAATGTATGAATGTTTGGTAGCAGAGAATTTATTCTCTTGCTTAACAACCTTTCATATGCTTCAACAGAGGATTGGTAGTGCGATATGGAGTGACAGTGTGGCATACTAAGATGCAACGATCAAGGTATCTTGTTGAAAACCAGAACCTTGTGGGGATGATCAAAGCACAGCTTGGATAAGCATAGCTTTGTGTATTACGTAGCTTCACGAACCTCACAAACCGGTGGAGTCTAAACAGGAGAAGGGAACGCAGGGAGAGCAGCACGTTTAGTTAGAAGTAGTGTCGGTGCTTAAACTGACTGATATTTTACTTATGTGGATGATGGAATGAGGCGCCTCAGATGATAGGTCCTATAGGATCGGGAAACGTGTGTTCAGGAATAAATAATCCATGAAGCTGTATGTGTGGACCGGCCCTGCAGGATCCAAGGGTTCACTGCGGGGGATCCTGAGACATTAGCTAGAGTGTCTCGAATCGGTAAGGAGCTCCTCCTTAGCCTTGACTCGTGATGGAAATCAAACCCCAAATACGACCCTACGAATTTGATTGTATTACTAGTATGGAGGCATAGTAGTATGGGGTACTATGTTTCCTAGGATTAATACATTTATTTTGAAATGTTTTTATACACACTAATAATAATATTAAACTCGTATTTACCGTATTTAGCATGTTTAATCACCATTAGGTAAAACCCTATCCTCTGGTTTGCGTTGCATTGTGTGATGGGACTTGGGTCTTATGGTAATTCCATTTTTCTTAAAAGCATAGCGTTGTTGTAGGAATTACTTGTTGTTTGTTATGTCACTTTAAATTATGCACGGCAATCCATTAGAGTAAACCCATTCCGCGTTAACGGCGTGGTCCTTTGATTTGCCTTATTACTAGTAGTTAAATTAGTTAAGAATTCTCACACCAGTCCCATGACTGACCTGTAGTTTGTTTCCACCTTTGCAAACTCGGGTGCCCTCTTTTCCACACGGGTAGCCAAGTAACAGGTTTTGCTTTCTTTGGAGCTTTCATGGTGTTGCTTATTTGGAGGTGCTTATGTTGGAACACGAAGACTATCTATCATTTACCTTTTGTTACATTTATCTTCAGTCATACATACTTATTTTATTTCCAGTTGTTCTATTTTGAAGTTGGAACTTATGTCCTTTGCTAAAAACTTGATGTAATAATTTAGAACTCTGTGACTGTGGGATTCTGTGGTTGATGACATTCATATTCCGCTGCTATGATGTTGTTATTCTATAGTTTTCCTATGATATGTTGTATCTGTGATCTATATTGTTATATTTATGTTGCATTCCAAATGATTATCCCTTACTTTCATTCCGTGGGAGTTTGGGGTCATCACAATTTGATTCCTATCTACTTTCTATTTTTGAATATATTGATTGTTGGTCTCCCATCTCTATACCAAATCGTGGTGGGGTTATGGAAATCAACGAAGCAACAATTGCAACAAAATGTTAATATTGCATATTGGTTGAACTCATTTTTCATATGAGGATAACCAAGAGATATATGAAAGGCTTATGCAAAGTCGGATATATACGAAGGGTTAATGGGTATATTGGGTAGACAAGTTGTTATGAGATCCTTAGATGAGGGTACAATGTTTGATGTCTTTCAAGGCCTCGTCCTGCTCCAAATGATTTTTTGCGTGATTGCGACACATTCTGATTTTTAGTTATCATTTCTTCTCTTTAAACTTTTAATTTTCATATATGTTTTATAATTTATCACAAACTTACAACTCTCAAGTACTGTGAGCTCAGCCACATTTTAAAAACAAATCTTACAAGTAATGAGTTATGACTTGATCAAAGGGGTTTTTTCCTGGAAATATTTATATATATTTGGTCATTAAAAAGAGTGCACTAACTTCAACCTTTATTATAGAGCACAATGCTAAAATGCATACGTGCGATTGATTATGAGCAAGCTGACTTGAGCGAACCCAGAGACATCCCTGCTACATTTGTAGGAATTCACATGGTGATCGTTTGTGTAACAAGAAAGCCAGAAGAACCTATTTACATGATAAAGAAACTTGAAAAGTGTTTAACTTTTTTTTTAGTTAGTTGATAGATGAAGTATAATCCGAAGCTAGCTGGTTTATTCTTGTCTAACTGACTAGTATTATTTAGGTAGTTTGGGAAGGCAAAGTGGGCCAGATCCAATGCGTGAAGGCTATGGGAGTACAAAATTTTGTTTTCTATTATGTTCACAACTGTGATAATCTGAGGTTCTTTTTATAGAGCTAAAGTATTATACCAAGAATTCATCCAGGATTCTGGTTTGAGTTATATCGCTTCTCAGCTATGTGGCTTTATGTAGGTGTTTGATCACTGTATTATCATCCATGTTTCAGTTGTAGTATTATTAGCACTGCATGACATAGGTAATAAGTAAACAATTCTTAACCTGAAGATATGATGAATCATTAGAAAAATAAGTATTTCTTTATAAATCTAAATCATCATAAGCAAAAAAAATACGGATACAAAACAATATTAAAAGATAATTTAAACTTGCATGGAACTAAAACTTTAACATATCAGTGGATATTCAATGATATTTTGACTGCTCTTTTTGCAAAACTATAGTGGCGGTCTACTTTTTCTAGATCTACTCATCTTGCGTCTCCATTTCGTAATCATCTCTGTTCTCTTTGCTCCTCTTTCTCTCACCTTATGGCCAAGACTCGGAAATAAAAACCTCGTCTTCCCTCTTCTATAACAACCAGATCTGGACGCCGTGCCAAATCTTTTCAATTGCTCATTTATTCAGATGCTCACCAAGAATCAAATGCTTCCCCTCCTGCTAGATCAGTCTTTTCATTACCTAATAATCACCCTCTGAACAAGCTGATATCGGATATCAATGCTGCAAGACCTTCGAATACTTCTACCATGGGTAAGTCACCCATATCTCCTTTGTTAGATCGGGCAACGTCTGCTTGGCCTCTGCCAGGTATGAACGTGAACGAGCAAGCTAATATTATGTTGTTTGTAAACTTGGGATCTATTTTGGGTGCGACTGCTGCGTCTCCTTCAGTTTTGAGACAACCCTTGGTCTCCGATAAAGTCGCTTTTGAATCCATTGTTGTTCGTGGTGAGCCTGTGAACGTTGGACTGAATGAAACTCAAGCCTCCAGCTCTGATACTTGTTTAGAAAACCAACACCCATCAAGTGTTCGACATATTTCCTCACTCAATGAGGTTAATAACAATACTGCTAGGCCTGAATGTCGTAACACTCCTTCCTCCCCTTCAATAAACAATCCCAGCAATCATCCCCTTGGATTTGTGGCCCAGGTTGCAGTAAAGCAACAAATAATCCAACTGCGGATTCACCGAAGAAATGGACGACACAATTTGATTCACTTCTCCACGTTGTAGGGGAGTACATGCCAGTAGATTTTAATATCCTTCATGATGAGGCAGGCTCCATCCCTCTACAAGATATCCACGAGGAAGCTGCGAAATTCTGGAATGACCACCTTATTGGCTTTTTCTTGGATTCGAAACATCCAGACGTAAATATGCTTACAACATGTCGTAATTCCTGGCATATCCTGCATCATTGAAAATGACGTATGTTGACGGTCTGTATTATTTTAAGTTCTCCTCAGCTGATGAGAGGAGACATGTACAGGAAGCTGCGCCATCAATCATTGATAGGCGACCTTTCATCGTGACCTCATGGAGTGCTTCGATTGATAGAGTTAACGTGTATTATCGATACCTGTCTGGGCGCAGTTCACCCATATTCCATCCGTGCTTCAACCCCTTCTTGGTTTTAATTGTCTTGCATGTCATATAGGTAAACTTAGATGCTTTGATGCTAACACTATTGCAAGAAGAAACTTAGTATATGCTAGAGCCCTGATTGAGATAACTCCTAATAAACCTATGTCTTCTCAAATCGAAGTTAGTATAGAAAATCAAGTTCATTACGTGGATGTGACGTGTAGATGGCAACCTGAAATCTACACAACCTGCAAATCCTTTGGTCGTTGTTCCGATACCTGTCGGCATGAAGCAAACTTGCCTCTCCCTCTTAAATCTCCCATACCTAAGCCTCATGTGCGTGTATGGGTCCCTACGGGTAGGATGATAGCACCTACGATAGTGGATGAAGTACTTGAAGAAGAGCCGCTAGCCCCTATTTTACCCGATGTCCCTTTTGATCTAGATATTTCCTGGTGTGAGTAGGAAGCTGCTTGGGTGCATGCCCCTAATAGAATGCATAGTGACACTAATGATGTCTTCTTCATATTTATTGATGATACGGTGGAAGATTGTAGTTGTTTATTCTTTACACCCGAAGATGGCAAACTGATTATGAGAAATGACGGTGTAGTTAGAGAAAACAATGTGGTTATTATGAATGATCCTTCATGGGATGGAGATCATCTTTTGGCTCTTTCCAATGTTAATGATTTGGCACTTCATTTTTGGATCTTTAAGTGTAATATAACTCTTACACCAGATTTTACTACAACGACGGAGATGATCCGTTGGTTAGAATCTATTTTCGTTCCCTTTTATGTTGTATCTCTTTGTTATTCTGTTGTTATGATGGTGACTGGAAACTTCAAACCAGACATGTTACTCTATGCATGTGCAGAGTACCAATTCGTTATTTAATTAAAAAAGGTGTTTCTCGTCACCTTAAAAACCAGTCGGCCTTGCCAAAAAAAAACTTTAACATACCAAGTGAACTTATTATGACTCAACATTTTGTTGATTTTTTAAGTATTCGCAGTAGACCTAATATTTTTAAAACTCGGTTTTTTCTTATAATAATATTGGACTTGATTTATTAGAAAGCAGTGTGTAGAATTGGACCCATTAATAAAGATTTATCTGATCTTCTCATTGATTCCAAATGGAGCCTCTAGACATCTAACATCCACGTTTTGTTTGTAGTCATATCAATAACATAACATAGCATTAAAACATTCAGAATGATTCTTGGGATGTAAAGCATCAAAAAGTGGTTCACTTAGCGTTACATATGCATGGGAATGTGTCAGATCAAGAATTAATAGTCAAACGTGGAGTCCTCATGTATGGAACAAAGCAAAATTCTTCGTAAAAAATCTGTATATGCAGCATGTTATCTCAACAAGTAGTCAAAGGAGTACGAACTTTCTGGATGGACTAATATTTTGGGTTTTGCATGCAAAAACAGTAGCAGTAAAAGGAAGCAAGAAATCAAATATGTTAGAATTTGATATAGAGAGGAGGAGAGAGATTAAACGTAGAATAATTGAACGACTACATTGTTATTGCTTCACATCATAAAAACTGAAATTACAAAGCTATTTATAAATACTAAGCACTACCTAAAAACATGATCTCTCCTACTTTATTGCTAATGACCGGGACAACAAAGAACTATTCATTATTTCTAAATATTCATGAACTAATTACTTTGAAGCACCAATATAACTTTAACACACCCCCTTGCTTCAAAGCAGTTCTGTTCGATTTGTGATGCACTTCTCATCACCTTCAATTGTTGAGGCACGTCTCTTCAACTCTACTCTTTGAATATTGGAGCACTTCTCACCATGGTGCACTTTTTCTATTTCATGCTATCCAGATCTGCTTGCTTTTGTTGCGCTTCAGCTGGTCCGTCTTTGAATTGTTTAAAAAATTGATTTTATTTTTCGCTCTCTAGAGATCTCTCTATCCCCTCTCATCAACCTGGCTTAGATACCATGTTAGAATTTGATATAGAGAGGAGGAAAGAGATTAAACGTAAAATAATTGAACGACTACATTGTTATTGCTTCACATCATAAAAACTGAAATTATAAAGCTATTTATAAAATACTAAGCACTACTCTCCTACATTATTGAGAATGACCGGGATAACAAAGAACCATTCATTATTTCTAAATATTCATGAACTAATTACTATGAAGCACCAATATAACTTTAACAAAATATACATGTGTCCACACCTATGGAGTATGGTTAAAAATCAAACTAAATATACTTATTTTAGCCTATCATTTGTTTGACTTAATCTTGGATGGACCATTTTGACTTACGTTGTAGTGAAGGTAATAAATAAACATTTTATCATGTTTCCTTGATTGCGTGACATTTATGAGCCTTCTAGATTTTTATTCAGGGTAAGTCAAGAACTTTTTTTGGTCACAATTTCACGATTAATAAAATCGATTAAAAACCGCATCAATGCAGTTTTGCACAACACTAATTCTACAAAATCCCTGTGTTATCTATATAAACAAAATTTGATTTCTTATTACACGTGTATAGCAATCGCAATTAGCATCACAGTTGCAATTAGCAAATTAGTACAATAAAAAAAATGATAACTTGACCTAGTACCTACATATTACTTGCTCTGAAAGAAAAATTAAAGAAGATTCATGCTTTTAGTACATATTTCTCGCTTTTATTGGCTCGTATTTCTCGCCCATGGAACCACCCCACTACAACAAATATACCATGTTACAACGGTGCAAAAACGTTGTAAAAAGTTTTTACAACGATGGAGTCACTGTCGTGTATTAAGAAGTTGTAATATACTTATATCTTTTACAACGTTTATGCACAGTTGAAACACCGTTGTTAAATAGGGTATTTAACAACTTTTACTCACCGTTGTAATAAACTTAATTACAACTTTTATTCCCCGTTGTTGTATATTCTGTTATAACATGAGAGCATAGGTATAACAACTTTTACCATTGTTGTAATAAACTTTATTACAACTTTTTTTTGCTGTTGTAACTCATATACACCTTACCAATATAAAGAATTCATATATATTAATAATAATATGATTCATATTTCAATGCAACAAATATAATTATACGGAATCATTCATATATATTAATTAGCATAATATTCGATCAACATAAACATAGTACATCATCAACTAAGCCCATCACAAAAAACATAACCGTTTCAAAATACATACATTGATCTAATACAAAAGATACATAAGCATACCCTACAGAAGCACTCTAGCTAAAGACAATGTAATTTTTATTCCAAGCCACAATTGATCCAACAGCTTCTCCAATGGTAGTCATTTTGGAATTTAGCTTCCACAAGAAAGCCTCTGAAACCTATAAAGTTGAATTATGCATACAAATAAATATCTTGGTATTTTTATTCAAGAAGAATCAAAGCAAAAAAAAATGTCGAAAGAGTATGTAGACAAATGTGGCCGTATGAGACAAGATATGACTCCGTATTGCTAAGGCATGGCATCCTATATATCTAGCTAAGATTTTTTTTCTCCTGTTAAAAAATACAAAAGGAGAAGATGAAAAAGAAGGTGTCCAATTAATATTTTGATGGGAATGCAGGATAGCAAAATAAAAGATTAGAGTTGACAGAGCAATAATGTACATAGATAAAATTATGAATATAGTGCTAAATTCTGAATATTCAAAATGGTTAGAGCCTCTCAATGCTTCAATTCACACAAAATATAGGGAGGGGTTTGAGAAAATACCTGTTCAAGAAACAGCTTCAACCTAAACCCCATATCAATGGAATCTTGATACTGCAATTATTTGTTAACTACTATGCATCTAACAGTCGGTTCTTTGTGTCCCTTCCAGTAGAAAATGTATCTATACCTGAAAAACAATACCGTGGACTGCCTCGTTTGAATGAGACACCCCAGCAGATTGCATAGGCAATCAACAGGGTCAGACATAAAACATCTGGTATGAGTGTACTCTATAAATAATGTATCGTATAAAACAGTGGTTTGAACTTTATATTAGTTGATGCTCAACGTACAATCCTTTTCTATGGTTTACAATCCCACTCAGGACATTCTAGAAACATACCAAACTGTCTAACAAATATAGACCACTGTTTATGTATTCACCGAACAAAGCACTGATATATATATATATATATATATGTCTTAACAGTTAGATAAGCAGGCTATATGATCACCGTACAAACATATCTTATGTTAATCTGTTCAAAAAAATGTATAATAGGTAGTCGTGTGTGCATTAACTAAGCCCCGATATATTAAACTGCCCATCCAACATTATAGCAGGTTAAGGGTTCACTATATAATATGCATATTCGTTAAATTGACTAAAAAAATACTAGCAGGTCACATATTCATTACCCAATATGTGTGTGTATTAAGTAGCCTAAACAAATATAGCAGACTATACTTCAATCAATGGGCATATATATACTGCACTGCTTAGATAAAAGCGTATCAAGTATTTAAGCTAACAGGGACATGCAATTATCATACTTGGTAACCTATTTACTGCTAACTCCAAAGTATGACAACAAAACTCAATAAGTCCAAAAACATGCACAACAAATTTAGCACGCACATATGTGGTATGTATATACACATAGCAGGTTAGGTTTACATCCAACAAAACTCGTCCATTTTAAACTGTCTAAACAACATCATAGCAGCTAATAAATATTTTACTGCTGTTCTTTAATCTATTTTATACACCAGCCTTAGCAAATATACATATATAATTTATATATGTATGTCTGTCAAGGTCATTTAATCAAACTCAACCTAACAGTTTATTTCCATTATATATATTTATAGATGCACACATCTTAATATATGTATACATAAATTCGTATCCATTCAAATTTCAGAACAATGGGGCAAACAATCCAATATGTATAGATACACACCTTTCCATGCATACATACATATATATATCCATTTCCATTTTTCATCTGGCATTTAGAATATATATACATATATATACACACACACACACATGCACTTGCATGTATATACACATATGCATCTATTCAATTTTTATTATGGCATATATTACTGGTATGTATATATATATATATATATATATATATATACATACATAACTATGCATGTACACATACCCATCCAAGCATGCCTTTCTATCATAATTTACAGCTTTCATTTCTGAGAATATATCACCCATTCAACATGAACATATGATACAGTTAAACACTCAACGTACTTCTCTGATTAATCCATATGTACCAAACCCGTATTTATACTTGTCAGATTTTTCTTTCCATAACTTATCAAATGATATATGATGATTCTATGATTCACATTTATTTGCAGGTAATAAAGCAAGTTTCTGTATAAACCTGTAGTCAGTCCAGTATACGAGGTAAATCATACAGTGGCAACCAAGCATCCAAACACAAGACAAACAATGTTTTATCCAATGCCAAAACATCACAAGCATGACATTCAAACACAAAATCATAGTTGCATATAGATATATCAACAATCAACGGGTGTATATCATTACGCTAAATCCTCATATAGATTCACGAACATTTTGGCTGGCTATAAGAGTCTTAGTGCCATAGTAAGGGGGGATACACTCACCTAGGTTTTCAATGTTGATTTCGTGCTTCCAGATCTTGATTTCTCCCGATGGTTCCTCGGTTTTGGGCTTCGATCTCCTTAGATCTGTTGCCGCTTCCCTTTGAAGTTCATCTCCTTCATGAGTCCATCGCCATTTCCGATGCGAGATGCCTTATTTGGATTTTTCCCTAATTTAGTTTTCTAGGATTCAGCCATTATTTGGTTTTCTATTTTATCTCGTTTTTGGCTGAATAAAGAAAACATTTTGGGTTCGGCTTTCTTTTGTTTACTGGGTGTATTACGGCTAGGGTTATTATCATAGGCTAATTCCAATTTTGCCCACTTGGTTATATTAACCCATAGTAATTCTTAAGCCCATTTTCCATAACACTTAACAAATTTTCATGTCATATTTTAGCCTAATAGTAAACATGAATTTTTATTTGCAAATTGAACACACAAGTAAACATATGTGTGTATATCAATTTCTAACCATCCATTTATATATTTTTATTAATAAAAGAGGGTTATTTTAAGGATATAAAATTTTGGGTTCTCACATAACGTTTCTAAAAAATTAGTATAGCAGCGAACGAAAAGTTGAAGCGGGAGATGAAAATTAAGGTTGCAGGAATTTGATTTGTGATAAGACGAGAGGTGGGAAGTTTAAACAATTTCCTATAAGGCCAAGTTGTGGGATTGTTTAACGCCACACTTGAAAAAAGAGGGAACTAAAAACATATTATCATAAGTTATTAGTTATTATTTATTAATTATTAATTATAAATAATTTATGAATAATCATTTGTTATAGTAAATTATAAATGACTAATGATGTAGTTTATCATTTTATAACCACAAGTTACAAAGTATTATTTATTATTTATTAAATAACCATTGTTAATTATTAGCATTTAATTGTGAATTATTTATAAATTGTATTTTACTAATTAAATATTAAGTTTTCAAAATTCATTTATTTATTATCAAAAATCAATTGACTATTAATTACTAATTATTTATTTTAATTGATTCACAATTGATTATTAGTTACTGACTAGTTATTATTTAACTTTTACTTATTTCTACTTAGTTATAATCGAGTAGTAATTATTAAAAGCTTATAATGTATATGTTACTAATTATTAATCAATAAGTAAATAACATTAATTATTAAAAATAAATTACTGCTTATTAATTATTAATTATTTAATAATAATTAATAAATATTATTGATTCCTAAATATATTATTAATTATAAATTATAAATTATTGTTAGATATTAATATAATTAGTTATTAAATATATATATTATAAACATGAAGTTTGTAATAGGCATCTATTACAACTAATAAAATGAAAAGTTGTTAAAAATATGTTTATTACAACTTTAGGAAATTAACAGTTGTGAAAACCATTTATCAGAAATTAATTATCAGAAATTAATTAGTATATATTAGTTATTACAACAGACAAAAAGAAAAGTTGTGATATATGTGTTTATTACAACAGCGATTTTTTCATAGTTGTAAAAAACATTTATTACAACAGTGCATTTTGCACAGTTGTAAAAAAGCGTTTATTACAACTGTTCTTTTCGCACAGTTGTAAAATTAAAGTTGTAATATGGGGTTTTTGTTGTAGTGCCCTTTTGCTTCTGACAGCGAAAATATTTTACAGTATTAGCAAGGAAAGCTGTCGCAAATGGATCGGATGGCATGTTTTTGTTTTGCATCTCTGTTTTATTCACTCAAGTAAATCCTGAATAACCGAGCTAGTGATTTGAGGGTTTCATTTCTTGAAAAACTACAAGTATTTATTCAATATTCCCATAAATAAAGGAACCGGGCCATGTCTACCCTTTGTAGCAGTGGCCATCCACTGAGCGAGATCTGCAATTCTTAAGGCAAGTTTCAAGCAAAGGAGAACCCTTTCTCCATCCTTGACTCCATCTTGATCGTCAGCCCAGAAGAGATGTGAACGAGCATAAATTGCTCTGCACTCATTAGGTTTCTTAAGAAGTTTTGCAGAATACCCTGTAGCTTTATGTGTTAAGGTATCCCTGTTCCTAACCCTAAATATATTCACTCTTTGAAGTGTTCTGATGATCAAATGTATTGTTGTGATCTATGTCCTCGATTCTGAGATTTCTTCCTCATAGTGTATAAATGCTTGGGTGAAGAATGCATATGCAATAGGTTCCATCTCACAGTCATTTGCAGCCTGCACAAATTGTAGGTATAGTTTCAGTGCAAGCTCTGGAGAGGGGACAAATGATAGAATTCGATAGTCTGATGTAATATCTGAAATATCTTATTTTGTGTTGTAGGTGCATCTTCGGGCACATCCTACTGACCTTGCAAATTCCTGACTAAATTTAGGGAAGAAAACGCAAGGGGGGAACAGTGAAAGGGAAGCGTCTAGGCCTACCAAGAAGAATATGCTTCCTAATGGTGCATATAATCATAAGCATCTCTTCAGGATCGTCATCGTATAACAAATGAATGAGCCGAGCAACAAAGTTCTGCTCTTCCTTGAAGTCCTCTTCAGTTTGCCTGATATTGATAATACAATCCATCAAGTAATATCGTGCAAGCTCTTATAGATCAATCACCGAGCATCTATTCTTAGTCTCTTCCCTTAATAAAATCTCAATTTTCCTCAGCTCGTCAAACGCTTTCATATACAGTTCATAATACTTATGAGGCAAAAGGTGGATGTTCTGAGCTGAGAAAGCATCTGAGCTGAGTACTTCCACACATCGTTTAAATTATTTGAATCAAGAGCACGATGCATTTAAAAGGAGTTTTGCTAAACACCGATGATGCCTTCTGCAAGGTATTTATCTTCATCTTCTGTCACGTTAGTGGCGACCGAATCCACCATAAATTCTTTCCTCGTTGGAATTTGCTGTACAATTTATTTCCTTTCGATCGATTCAATTTGAGACTTCACATAGTATAGTACTTAAAAAATGTTTGATTACGTCAATATAGTAACGTTTAATAGCTTTAGTAAGTAAAGGCCAAGAATATGATATTTTCAGTTTTGAAATTGGGTCTAGACTTGGTTCTGTAACGACCCGCATTCTACGTATCGGAGGATCATAAAATATTTATTTCATTTTCATATGAGGTCGTAAAGTCGTGTAACTTTGGGGAAGGACTATTAGGGTCATTTCCCATATTCACGATTTTTGCCGAATTTTAAATGACTATTTTGCCCTTGGAGAATCTTGTTTTGCCTATAACTTTTGATTGGTTAGGATTTTTGACCTGAAACCACTTCCATTGGATTTGGATGATGGTTTACCTTTCCGTAGAGTGGTCACAATAGCCAAACGGACTTATCGTTTGAGAGATATGGCCGAAATAAGGTTTGAAAGGAAAAAACAGCTTAACCAGGCCAAGTAGGGTGATTAGCAGCTAGGCCCATTGGGGGATTTCAGGATTAGGGTTACATAAAGGATGAAAAGGGTTAGAGAAACCTTTCTTTGTCATTTTTACAGCTGCCACTTACCTCTCTTCAACCCTAACAATGATTTCCACCTTCTAAATCTCTTCTAAATAACTCCTAATCGCTTTCTAATCAAGGATTAAGCTAAGCTACATCAAATCAAGGCAAACCAACACCAAATCAGAGTTGGAGCTGCTGTGTTGCATAGGAATTCGACCCAAAATAGTATTAAAGTTCAGATCTATAATTCATTTGTAGCTAAGGTGAGTGATTTGCACTGTTTTTCACTAATTACGGCTAATTAGGGGTGATCAGTGATAATTAGCGAAATTATGCATATTAAAATTCTAGAAAAATATGTAAAAATTCTTAAATATTATTTTAAGGCTCTGATAAAAATTTGGGTTAATTTGGACATATTTTTCTAATCCTATAGTTAAAACATGCTTAAGGGGATTAAGGGGAAAATCATGCTTTTGGGGTATGTTTGATCTAAAATAACCTATATGCCTGATGTTTTGACCTTATTGATTGATCCTATATGATATTACTACTGTTTGGAATGTTTTATGATTGATTAGTAAAGTTAGAATGGTTGAAAACGCCGTCGTATGACAAAAATGGACAATATATGCTCGTTGGAAAATGTGCAGGGTTTCGGATCGGATCGGAGAACAAAGTAAGGAAATTCGAACCAGACCGGAACTTGGCATAAGAGGAGGCTTGGCAAGAAGGAAGGCCATTTGCATAGAGCTGGAGTTGGGTTCGGATCGGAAGCGAGGGCGTAGGGATCGGCTCGGAAATGGTGAGCACGAACCGAACCGAGGCTGGAGCAATCGAATCGAAACGAGTTGGAGTGGTGGCAGGAGGACCCGAACCGAACCAAATGAGAGACCCAAACTGAACCGATGATGACTAGAGCACTATGCATATTCGAACCAAACCAAGGCGTGGGCTATAAGCACCGAACCGAACCAGGTATGGAGTACTGAACCAAATCGGATGTATACTTTTACTTCTACGCGACGACTCTTCAGAAGACCAACTCCAATTCGGCCAAAATTCGAGACACAAAGGAAGTCCAAATGGGAGGTTATTACTCAGGATCCAAATGGTGATCAACGAGTTAACTTCATGAGTAGGGCTTTGCTACGGGACGTGTGCAAAAGGGTTATCGATGTTTATAGCTTTGACTCACCATTGAGAGATGGATCATTAGCTATGGATCAGTGCAGTGGAGTTGTCATGACTCCATGGGACAGAGTGGACATAGCAAAGGATTAGTGGCTATGGATCAGTGCAGTGGAGCCGTCATTACTCTATGGGGGCAGAGTGATCATAGCAAAGAATTGGGTGATCAAAGTGGCAGATATCGTATAATTTACGTACTGAGTGAGAGATGTGAGGATGATTGCTATGTTTAACGTTTGCTATCACCATGACATGCACACCCCCTCCCCATTATTTTCACACCATATGTTAGTGTCACCTTAGAGTATTGTACATCTTGTTGTGCTAACTCTTTGGTTGCAGGTCCTGGTTCAGGTATGGTTATGTTTACCTGTTATTGTTCTGTTTTTGCTGCTTATCTCTCATACCAAATTTTTGTCTGACCCAGAGTTTTATGTCTCTTCTTATTACTCTGGGTGCTCCTAAACGAGCAGACTAGAGACAAGTTAGTTGGTTATGCTCGAGTAGCTATCTTGAGATGAGCACGAGGCTTACACGTAGTACTCACATATATTCTCCCTGTGTTGTTGCAGGTCACTACTTTGGGCATTAGTAGTGTACCTTCCTATTTTGCTTTAGAGATAGTTTTAAAAGTTGTAATAAAGATGGTTTTGATCATAAACTGTGTTTTGAATTTTCCGCTGCTATGATAATTTAGTTTTCAGCTTATGCACTGTCTCGCCTGTTTTATATCAAGTTATGTTATTATTATATTTTGTTCCATATGCTGTAAGATATACTACAGGTTCTTGGGTGACTCATCGTCTCCTTTCTTTTACTTTGACGACCGTCCCATGTTGGTTGGGCATCGGCACAACGCGTTTCGTTGGAAATGTCGGCTGGTTCGAGGAGGGCCATCACACTTGGTATCAGAGCTCTAGGTTGCGTAGTTAACCTAGGGAAAAACAGTAGGGAGAGATAGTATATGTATATGAGAGCGTGTATTTCTGATATTTTGGTTTTCAAAAGCTATATATATACTATTAGTATATTTAAGGATGAAGTCGCATTGCAGTAGCACCACTATGGAGATGGTTAATCGTTTTCTATTTACAAATTGGACGATGAGCCGATATACGAGGGGTATGGGTTCAAGAGCCGATAATAGGACTGCTCCTGACTTGAGGACGATGTTTACTACCTTCATATGAGAGATGCTGAGAGATGTTCAGGAAGCAACTCCTAATGCTGCAAGTGTGATGGTGCAGCGGTGCAGGCGCCTAGGGCCGATTTCGCCAAGCTCTGTAAGGACTACACTAGTCTTGGTGGGAAGCCGTTCCACGGAACGGAATCGTCTACAGAAGTTCAAGATTGGCTTGATAGTTGTGAGCGTATCTTCGAGGATCTGGGAATCGAAGACGCAATGAAGAGAAAGCTAGCATCCCCCAGCTGTAAGGACAGGCTATGAATTGGTGGAACGCTACTAAGGCTGCTACCCCTGAGGATCAAGTTACTTGGAATCAGTTTAAGACCCGATTCATTGATATGTTTATCCCAGCTGCTCAGAAGTCAGAGTTGTTTAGGAATTTCTTGGAGCTTAAACAGAATGGTAGGGAAGTCTCGGAATACATTGCCGAGTTCGATACTTTATCGAAGCATGGATTATCTCTTATCGATACTGCCAAGAAGAAGAACGAGAAGTTCATAACTGGTTTAGATCAGTACTTGGGAGAAAGGCTTATAAACCATAATGATGATACTTTTGAATCGATTGTTGGGAAAGCATTGAGATCAGAGAGCCTTTATCCTAAGCCCAAGACTGAAGTCATTGTTGCATCTGTAGATGGGCCAAAGCCGCAGACAAGCGATGGAGGCAAGAATAATTCTCAGAATAAAAGGAAGTAGAGTCAGACCAAGGATGGTCAGAAAAAGAAGGACAGGAAAGATGTAGAGTGCTTTAGATGTGGCAAGAAGGGCCAATATGCTAAAGAATGTCGAGCAAAGCCAGTGGACAAGAAGTGCTTCAACTACGGCCAAGTGGGACATCATAAGGATAACTTTCCACAACCTCCTAAAGAGAAGCAGATTGTAAAAGCATACACTATTAATGTTGTTCCTTCTTCGTCGAATTCACCAACTGCGGTGGAGAAAGGAAAGAATGTTGTCATTTAAGGTATGCTTTCTATTTATGATGTTCCTGTTCGAGTATTGTTTGATACTGGGGCTTCCCATTCCTTCATATCTAGTGACCTGGTAGATAGGTTGGGACTGGAACCCAAGATTGTCGATAGACCTTTAGTTGTGACGAACCCAATCAGTGGTTCGACTAGCCTTAGCATGATTTGTCGAAATTTGGGCTTATCGAGTCATAAATGTATGTTTGCTTGTGATTGCTTTGTTTTGGGCTTTACTGGGTTTGGCATTATTTTGGGAGTCGATTGGCTCCAAAGGTATGGGGTGGTAGTAGACTGTGAGGGATTTTCGGTGACTATTAGGCAGATGATGGGTGGAGAGTAGTGTTTGGTGGCCTACCAAGTGATGAGGTGATGGCTAGTTTTCTAAATTCTGTCGACATTCCATAGGATGAGTTATCAGGGGTTCCCATTGCTGGCCAGTATCCGGATATCTTTGAGGAAGTGACCGGACTTCCACCACACCGAGAGATTGAGTTTTGTATTGATTTAGTGAAAGATGCCAGACCTATAGTGATGCCACTTCGTCGTATGGCACCAAGGGAGCAGCGAGAGCTCGAGATACAAGTAAGCGATCTTTTGAAGAAGGGATTTATCCAAAGAAGTGTTTCCGAATGTGGACTATCGCGAGTCGAATAAAGTGACTAGGAAGAATAAGTATCTTCTTCCACAGATAGATGATTCGTTTAATCAACTGGGAGGAGCAAGAGTGTTCTCCCAGTTGGACCTCGCGGCAGGATTTCATCAGCTCTGAGTAGCAGCTGAGAGTATTCCTAAAATGGCCTTTCGGATGCCATTTGGATTCTATGAGTGGTTGGTCATGCCATTTGGGTTGACCAATGCACCAGCATATTTTGTGGATCTTATGAATAGGGTATTCAGGGATCAATTGAATAAGTTTGTTCTTGTGTTCGTGGACGATATCCTTGTTTACTCGAGGATGGAGGAAGAACATAAAGAACATATGAGGATAGTGATGGAGGTGTTGAGAAAACACCAATTGAAAGCGAAATTTTCTAAGTGTCACTTCTGGAGGAGGGAAGAGAGATTCTTGGGCCATGTTGTTTCAGAGAATGGTATTGCCGTGGACCCTGCGAAGGTGGCTATGGTACAGGATTAGTCTATGCCCAGAAATGCAACAGTCGTAAGAAGTTTCTTGGTATTAGCTGGATATTATCGTTAGTTTATCCAAGACTTCTCCAAGATAGCGACACCGTTAACTCAGTTGACCAAGAAGAATCAATCTTTCATCTGGGATGGAAGGTGTGAAAATGCATTCAAGAGTCCAAAGGAAAAGTTGACGCATGCACCAGTGTTAGTCATTCCTAAAGGATATGAAGAGATGACAGTGTACACGGATGCATGTGGTGATGCAAGGAGGTAGGGTTGTAGCTTATGCAAGTCGGCAACTGAAATCGCATGAGAAAAGTTATCCTATCCATAATTTAGAATTGGCAGAAATTGTGTTCGCATTGAAGATGTGGAGACATTATATCTAGGTAGAAAGTTTTGAGTTGTTTACCAATCATAAGTCGTTAAAGTATCTCTTCACTCAGAAGGATCTAAACCTCCGACAGCAAAGATGGTTGGAATTCTTAGCATCCTATGATTTCTACATCGCATATACACCGGGAAAGGGAAATGGTGTAACTGATGCATTGATTAGGAGACATGCCAGTTTAGGGGCTACGTTTCTTGAATGGTAGCAACTGGAGTATATTGCAAGATATGATTTCAGACCTAAGTATGAATTAGATCCAGAGATGTTAGCAAGTTTGACGATCAGTCCGACTTTGATTGAGCGGATTGATTCCAGTCAGAGGGATGATCCTAATTTACTGGAAATCATCTCCAAGTTAGATATGGGTATCGACGAGGAGATGAACAAGTATGGGTTTGATCGAGAAGGATGACTTTGAAAGAATGGGAGACTAGTTGTGCCCAATGTCAATGGATTGGGAGATGAAGTGCTTAGAGAATGTCATCACTCAAAACTGACTATAAATCCTGGTGGTAACAAAATATATCGAGACATGAAGCAGACCTATTACTGGGAAGGGATGAAAAGAGATGTTGGGAAGTTTATATCCAAATGCATGAATTGCCAGCTAGTTAAAGCCGAGCAAAATAAGCCTAGTGGTTTGCTGCAACCATTGGAAATTCCAGAATGGAAATGGGAACAATTCTCAATGGATTTCATTGATGGTTTACCTAGGACTAGATCGGTCCATGATAGCATTTGGGTGATTGTGGATCGACTAACCAAAAGCGCGAGGTTTATACCGGTCAAGTCCACCAGAACGGCAGCTAAGTCAGCAGAACTGTATATGAAGTGGGTAGTGAGATTTCATGGAGTACACAAAGGCATTATGAGTGACCGAGATCCATTGTTTACTAGTGGATTTCAGAAAAACTTACAAGAGGCTTTAGGACCAGAATTACATCTCAGTACCACGTACCATCCTCAAACCGACAGTCAAACAGAGAGGATGAATCGTATATTGGAGGATCCCTTGAGAGCTTGCATATTAGATTTTGGAGGGTCATGGGATGACCATTTTCTTCTAGTTGAATTCGCATATAATATTAGTTATCAGTCCAGTATTGGCATGGTTCCACTTGATGCATTATACGGAAGACCGTGCAACTCACCATCATATTGGTTAGTAACCGGTGAGAAATTTGTGCTTGGATCGGATGTGATAAGAGAAACCTCAGAAAAGATCAAGGTTATCCAACAACGAATGAAGACTGCCCAAGATAGGCAGAAGAGTTATGCTGATAAGAGACGAAGAGATTTGAAATTCTCCGTTGGCAAGTTGGTGTTTGTCAAGATTTCTCTGTTAAAGAACGTGATTTAATTTGGTAGGAGAAGGAATCTAGCACCAAGGTTTGTTGGTCCATTCCCAGTTCTTAACCAAGTTGGGAATTTAGCATATAAAGTTGATTTACCTGACAAGATGGCAGGAGTTCACAATGTACTTCAAGTTTCCCAGTTAAGGAAGTTCGTGCACGACCCTGATATGACTACTTCACCAGATCAGTTATATAATATCGAAGTAGAGCCCGAGGCGGTTGGGAACCGCAGGCCGATCCGTATTGTCGAGTAAATTAAGAAGCAACTTCGAAGGAAGGCGGTGAAACTGGCCAAGGTTCAGTGGGGCGAGAATGAGAACGACTGTACTTAGGAAACAGAGGAGAGCGTAAGGAAGTCATATCCAGAACTCTTTACATGGTAAGATTTTAATAGTGATTGTTATTCCCTTATTAGTAAATCATATGCTACGATAGGATTGTTGTGATATTATGTGTTTGATTGTTTGTAAATGATTGATAAGGCATGCGGGACACCTTTGTATGTTTTGGTTAAGGAATTTCGGGGGCGAAATTTCTTAAGGCGAGAGAATGTAACGACCCACATTCTACGTATCGGAGGATCATAGAATATTTATTTCATTTTCATGCGAGGTATAGTCATGTAACTTTAGGGAACGACTATAGGGGTCATTTCCCATGTTCACGATTTTTTCCGAATTTTAATTGACCGTTTTGCCATTGGCGAATCTTGTTTTGCCTATAACTTTTGATTGTTAAGGAGTTTTGACCTGAAATGACTTCTGTAACAACCCGCAAAAATCAGGACCAATTTAAAAATTTTATTTTAGAAAATTTTAATGAATTTTGACAATATAAAATAATTTATTTAAATAATAATGATCACAAATTTGATTTAAATCGAAGTTAGAATGAATGATTTAATTTTAATTAACAAAAGAGTTAGAAATAGCGCGGTAGTTTGAAAAGTCAAACTTGAACTTTGACTGACCGTACAGGATGCAAAATTTAACGGATTTTAGTGAAACCAAAAATATTAGAATCTATTTTAAAATATCTTTCCAACGAATCCGAAAAATTGAAATTTTATAGCGGAAATCAAAAGTTATGGCCAATTCAATATTTAGAAAGGTCGCTATGAAATTTATAAAGGTCAAAATGCTACTTTTTGCATACGAAGGAATTTGAACTCGAAACCACTTCCATTGAGTTCAGAATGATGTTTCTACATTGAAAAACAGTAAACACTTATATATTTTGAGTTTCGGGATTTATTTGTTTAAAAATATATTTTTAATATTAAATATATTGGCATTAAAAATAGTCATTTTTCTAACGACCTCGGTTTTCGACGAAATCACTTTTGTTGGAACCGGAATGTCAAATTATTGCTAGGTTTCAATTTTCAGAATTTTTCGAATTAATATGTGAGCGTGGCGAAATAAAATGTGTTTTGACTATTTCAGTTAAATTTGAACGCCTTAAAAATAGCCATTTTTCAAACAGTCTCAGAATTCGACGAAAATAATTTTGTTGGATTCGTATCGTCATAAGAAAGCTAAAAATATTTTTTTTAGAATTTTTAGAGATCGTATGTGGCCCCGGTAAATTAAAACGTATAGTCAAAATTAATTAAATAAATGAATTAAATATTAAATTAAATAAATCCAGCTGTAGACTTTTGATTTAGGCTTTGAGACCTGTTCCATTGGGTCCGGAAGGGGGGGTATTTGCCTAAGGACATTTTTGTTGGGCTGGAATTGGATTTATTTAGGAGTAACGGGCTTAAACCCAAACATTAGGAGATTTAATATTATTTAATTAGAAATAACCCTAAAAATTCAAAACCCTAATTTCAAAAACATGGCCGCCGCCAGTCCTACTTTCAAGGGCCAGAACGATCCCATTTTCATACCTTCAATTCTCCTAATTCCCCAACAATTTTCGAAAACAATCTAAAGCAAAATCGAAGCACTTGGAGTGCTCTACAATACCAACGGTCGAGATCGAAAATCATGTTGTAAATTGGGCGAATTAAGCCTTCCAAGCCGCCGACTTTATGGCGTTTGCTGGCATGGTGGGGGCCACCGAGTTTGATGAGGTGGCGGGCGCATGGAGCACAGGCGGAGGTCGACGTGGTGGTGATGTCAGATGGCGGTCCGGCGTGGTGTACGGGTGGCAAACTCAAGCCCTAATTATTGATGATGGGTTCGGCGTGTTTACTGAAGCAACAAAGGAGGAAGAAAGGATTAGAGAGGGATTAGTGAAGTAAATCTTTAATTAATTAATTTAATTATAAATTTAAATTGCAAGAGTTTAAAATCATATAACTTTCTCATACAGTATCGAAATTACGAACCGTCAGTTGCGTTGGAATCACAACAGAGAACACTACGCTATGGAATAGATCTGAACTGAAACAGAGCAAGAAAAATTTTGTTCAAATTTCGAATCTGAACAAGACGATTGGTGAGAAATCTATTTATTTCTTTCTTTTATAATTAAAATAATTTCTGAAATAATTGTTGTTAATCTACAATTGATTCAAGCTGCTGTTATTCTGTGTTAGATGTAGATTATACATCTGTTTGATTGATGTGTGATGTGGCAATACAATGTTTGATATTAACATTTCTGTAACTTGAATCAGCCTAAAAAAAAAAATTTATCATTTGTTTATTGTACTGTTGGAATTGAGACAATTCTGTTAATTAGAATTTGATTTAAACAAGAGTATCCAATTTCTGTTTATATAAAAGGATCACATGTATGTCACAAAATTTGAAGGAAAAAAAAAGAAAACAATATTTTTATTTTCATGTTTTGATTTAAATAAGTAAATTAATAAATTGTCATTTTGTTTAATATATATATATATATATATGTACACATTTTGCATTCAAAAATGTTTTATTGCAATTATAAATACATTTTGCATTGAAAATGTCTATGGTAATTAAAAATTACATTTTTGCATTGGAAATGTTTATTGTAATTATATTGAACAAATTAACATTTTTGTTAAACAGATCATAATGGGTTTTAACATTCTTGTTAATCTGATTATGTTGTACAAGATCAACATTTTGGTAATTAGAACATGTTTTAAAAATGACAATTTTTGTCAAAGGAATGATTAGTGAATGACATATCAATTTTTGTCAAATTTGTTTAATTAGAAGTAAATATGACAAATTTGTCAAATATGATTAGAGGAATTAAAAAAAAAAAACATCATTTTCGCCAAAACTTGATTATTGAGAGGAAAGTAACATTTTTGTCAAGAGCAAGAACATTAAAATAAAATGTATTCTTTTATTTGCATTTACAAATACAAATATTCCTTGCAAATAAAATATTGTTCTTTTATTTGCATTCACCAATGCAATATATATATTGAAATTGAAATTTATTCTTTTATTTGCATACACCAATGCAAATATATTTTGAAATAAAAATTTATTCCTTTATTTGCATTTACAAGTGCAAATATATTTTGGAAAATGAAATTTACTCTTCTATTTGCATTCATTAATGCAAACTTACATTGAAAATAAAAATTCATTCTTTTATTTGCCTTTATCAATGCAAATGTGCTTTGAAACAAAATTTATTCTTTTATTTGCATTTATCAATGCAAACACAAAAAAAAAAAAAAAATTCTTTTATTTGTATTTATAGATATAAACATATATTGAAAATAAATTTGTTCTTTTATTTGTATTTCATAATGAAAATATATCATCAAAAATAAAACTTATATTTATTCATTTATTTATTTGCATTCCTTGTTGCAAATAAAGCATTAAGTTAAAGGTCTCATTTTTGTTTTCAAATCCTAAATGCAAACATAACATAAATAGGAAAGTTACATTTTTAATTTATATTTATGATATGAATAAAATATCATTTTAAAGTTGTATTTTTATTTGCATTCTTTAATGCAAATAACACATGAATTGAAAGTTTTTATTTTTATTTTCAAAATTTAAGGGATACCTTTTTATTTACATTTTCAGATGTAAATGAGGAGTAGATTTTAGAATTTCATTTTTATATGAAATAAAAAGAGTCATTCTTTTGCCACTTTGAAGAATGAATTGAAATGTTTATTTTAGCGATTGTAAAAGAATGAAACAAAATATGATTACAAAAAAAAAAAAAAAAGGTTGCCTTTTGTTTTACCATTTTAGTTACAAACAAAACATTAAGTAAAAGATTATATTTTGTTTGCACATTTAGATGCAAATGAACATAGTAGTTAAAATAATATTTTTATTTACAGAATTTGAGGTAAGAAACACCGTAGTAAAGAGAAGCATTAGTTTACAACTTTAGATGTAAACAAATAATTAGAATTAAAGGTTATCTTTTATTTGCAATTCTTATCGCAAATAAAACTAGAATTAGAAAGTCACTATTCTCATTTACGTTTCTCGATATAAGTAAATATGAAATAAAAAGGTTGAATCTTTATTTGCATTCTCTATTTCAAATAAAGCATGAAATGAATAGTTATATTTTGTGTTATTATTTATACCCCTATTACGAATGGAATTAAAAGATTACATTTTTCTTTTCATTTATTTACAATGAAAGAAATTGAAATAAAGATTATATTTTTATCATCATTTTTGGTGCGTTAAAAGAACAGAAATAAAGATTACATTTTTATTGACATTTTACATGCGATAAAAAGAACAGGAATAAAAGAGATATTTTTATCATCGTGTCATATATTGTGTATTACACTGCCATAGGCAAGTTACCTGACTTGTTTATGTGATTGGGTCGATAATTTTCACACATCGCCCAAGTGCACAAATAATTTATTATTTGTTTGTTGGTTGAAACCCCACACGGGTGTTGGGATGAAAATTAACATACACTAATCCCAATATTTAGTTGTATGTTGATCGTTAGATCGACAGGCTGCGATGAGCGTTATTATTTAATTTTAATGCTTACGCAGTGGAATTTACACTTTGGATGAAATGGATGATTTGATGATTATATTGTTATTGTCATATATATGATGTGTGTGAAATCCATATAATCCAAATTATATGGTAAATGGTTGAGTCGCATTTCGATTCAGATGTTCTTTTAAATAAGAATATTTTTACATTAGAAATTCTTTTTATTTAAATATATGTATATTTAATTAAGAATATGTTAAAACAAAGAATATTTGTAAAAGGTAAAAATCTTTTATATAAAGAATATTTTTAATGATTATCTCTAAAATATGTTTTTCTTATAATAATAAATATTTAAAGAGAAATCTTTTATTTAAGATTATTAGAATTTGCAAATCTTATTTTATGATATGAAATAAATTGAGATGTGAAGTGGATTTATCGTGGATGGTGTTTTTAAATGACATTTCTCCTTTAATCCAATTTACATCGAAATTATTATTTGGAATTTATAAATCTATTCATAGATTTAACAAAAGCATTTTTCTAAAAGTCTAGTTTTCCAATTTAATATATATTCAATTGGAATTAAGTAGAAAATTCGATTGGTAATAATCGAGATGGGCTTCTGTAATAGAAGGCCGATATTATATATGGAATTTAAGAGGCTTTGCCGTTATTCCATGTATATTGTTAGTCCGATACAGAAATTCACATCGATTATGTATTGATTGATTTCTGTGGAATTCCATATTTTGGAAATTGATTTATGGGTTTATCGTGAACTGTGTTTTAAATGACACGAGTTCTTTAACCCGTTTAAAAGAAGATTTATTCTTTAAAATAAATAATCTTGTGAAAATGATTTTTGATATTAAATCAAATTTAGAATTTTTAATAAATCTTTTAAGGAAGATTTATGATTAAATTTATTAATTTATCTTTGATAAAATTAATGAGAATTTTTTTTTATGAATATCTTATTAAAAGAATATTCTGAGTGGGAAATGTGGCGTAATGTGTGATTTTCCAATATTTGATTTTTAATTACAAAATACGCGAGTTATTCAGAAAGATCGGGTTTAACCCATTCTGAATAATCATCACGACGATCAAGAGTCGAAGATGAAGATGGCAATTGAAGACCCAAGGTTTTCACATCGTTGGGATGATGATGACTGGTATCTTGAATTGGGACTGGACACCCCAAGGCAAGGTATTTAGTAATGATCGTCCAAACGCATTTGGAGATCGACGGACACGTTGTTTCGCTCAGACCCAGAGCGGACTTGTAAATGGATTGCGTGCCTGACATTGTATTCTTTTCTACTGTATTTGTTGAACGCTACTGATTATATATTTCTGTTTGGTGGTGGAGAATTTATTCTTCACTTAACCCCCTTCTCTAAGACGTATGAGCTTAGAGGTTATACATATATATTGGTAGATGATCAATGATATGGTAGAGTCTGACAATGTGGCATGCTAAGATGCAATTGATCAAGGCTTTGTTGAAAAGCAGGCCTTGTGGTTGATGATCAAAGCACAGTCTATTTAGGCATAGCTTTGTGTATATCGTGACTTCGCGAGCCTCACAGCCCGGTAGAGTCTAAAACGGGAGAAGGGAACGCAGGGAGTGCGCACGTTTCTTTCTAGCTAGAGTGGTGCCAGGGACCTACCAGCGCTGGCATTTATTCATTGTGGTTGTTGGATTTTTCGAGGCCTCGGTTTATGCGGTCGCTACTGGCCGTAGTATAGGTCCAAAAGGACCGGGAAGCGTGTGTTCAGGCATAACCAATCCACAAAAGTAAGTGTGGACCGGCCCTGCAGGATCCAAGGGTTGGACAGCGTACCAATCCTGGGGCATTGCTAGAGTGTCTCGAATCGGTAAGGATCTCCTCCCTAGCCTTAACTCAGATGGAAACCCAAATTTCCAATACGACATCACGCGGTTTTGATTGTATACCTATATATGGCGACATAGTGGGATGGGGCACTCATGCCGTCTAGGATTGATATATTTACTTTGATGTATTTCAAATTGTTTGCACACTATTATTATATAATACCGTGTTTATCGTATCAAGCATCTTTTGATCATTATAAGGTAAAACCCTATCCTCCGGTTTGCGTTGCATTGTGTGATGGGACTTGGGTCTTATAATGGTTTCATTTTTCTAAAAAGCATTGCGTTATTTTGACGATTTACTTTAGTCATGCACTGGCAATCCATAGGAGAAAACCCGTTCCGCGAAAGTGGCGTGGTCCTGTGATTAGCCTTATTATATTATATAGGTTAAGAAGAATTCTCACACCAGTCCCACGACTGACCTGTAGTTTGTTTCACTTTGCAAACTCGGGTGCCCTCTTTCCACACGGGCAGTCGAGTAGCTTATTTGACAGATATATAAAACAAGATCCTGGATTGAAGACTGAAGCTGTGGCCATAATGTTGATAGCCTTCCACTGAGATTAGTTCCGCTACAATGTATTCATTTATTGTAATTTATTCTTCCGCTGTAACTATATTCCAGTGTACCCTGATATGTATATTCTGTACTCTGATGTAACATTTATTATAGTGTTATAAAAGTCTTATGTTATCTGTTGTAATGTGTTGTATGCCCAAAGTTAAAGTATTCGTAGATTTTTCACTTTTTGGGTCAGACCTGTGTGGTTTATGGTCGATCCAAAGGGCGGGAATTTGCGGGTCTTTACACTTGGTATCAGACCTCTGGTTAGCTCAAATCTTTGGGGTACAACTTGTTAGAACTGAACAAAAGACTCATCAGAGATTGGATTAGTAATGTCCAATAAGAATACTCATTAGAGATAGGATCAGCAGTATCCTAGAATGAGTGAACTCGTTAGAGATGGGGTTAGTAATGCCCTAGAACGAGTTAAGAGTTACGAATTTATAATTAACGTATTTTTGATATTTATAGTCTATTCTTTGAAATATGATTTTTATATACATTTTTTGAAAAGATAATTAACCATTAAAATTTAAAATTAAGATAGTTAATTTTACAATTTTTAGCTACGTTCCTTTTCGAGGACGAAAAGTTTGTAAGTGGGGGCGATTGTAACAACCCGCAAAAATCAGGACCAATTTAAAAATTTTATTTTAGAAAATTTTAATGAATTTTGACAATATAAAATAATTTATTTAAATAATAATGATCACAAATTTGATTTAAATCGAAGTTAGAATGAATGATTTAATTTTAATTAACAAAAGAGTTAGAAATAGCGCGGTAGTTTGAAAAGTCAAACTTGAACTTTGACTGACCGTACAGGATGCAAAATTTAACGGATTTTAGTGAAACCAAAAATATTAGAATCTATTTTAAAATATCTTTCCAACGAATCCGAAAAATTGAAATTTTATAGCGGAAATCAAAAGTTATGGCCAATTCAATATTTAGAAAGGTCGCTATGAAATTTATAAAGGTCAAAATGCTACTTTTTGCATACGAAGGAATTTGAACTCGAAACCACTTCCATTGAGTTCAGAATGATGTTTCTACATTGAAAAACAGTAAACACTTATATATTTTGAGTTTCGGGATTTATTTGTTTAAAAATATATTTTTAATATTAAATATATTGGCATTAAAAATAGTCATTTTTCTAACGACCTCGGTTTTCGACGAAATCACTTTTGTTGGAACCGGAATGTCAAATTATTGCTAGGTTTCAATTTTCAGAATTTTTCGAATTAATATGTGAGCGTGGCGAAATAAAATGTGTTTTGACTATTTCAGTTAAATTTGAACGCCTTAAAAATAGCCATTTTTCAAACAGTCTCAGAATTCGACGAAAATAATTTTGTTGGATTCGTATCGTCATAAGAAAGCTAAAAATATTTTTTTTAGAATTTTTAGAGATCGTATGTGGTCCCGGTAAATTAAAACGTATAGTCAAAATTAATTAAATAAATGAATTAAATATTAAATTAAATAAATCCAGCTGTAGACTTTTGATTTAGGCTTTGAGACCTGTTCCATTGGGTCCGGAAGGGGGGGTATTTGCCTAAGGACATTTTTGTTGGGCTGGAATTGGATTTATTTAGGAGTAACGGGCTTAAACCCAAACATTAGGAGATTTAATATTATTTAATTAGAAATAACCCTAAAAATTCAAAACCCTAATTTCAAAAACATGGCCGCCGCCAGTCCTACTTTCAAGGGCCAGAACGATCCCATTTTCATACCTTCAATTCTCCTAATTCCCCAACAATTTTCGAAAACAATCTAAAGCAAAATCGAAGCACTTGGAGTGCTCTACAATACCAACGGTCGAGATCGAAAATCATGTTGTAAATTGGGCGAATTAAGCCTTCCAAGCCGCCGACTTTATGGCGTTTGCTGGCATGGTGGGGGCCACCGAGTTTGATGAGGTGGCGGGTGCATGGAGCACAGGCGGAGGTCGACGTGGTGGTGATGTCAGATGGCGGTCCGGCGTGGTGTACGGGTGGCAAACTCAAGCCCTAATTATTGATGATGGGTTCGGCGTGTTTACTGAAGCAACAAAGGAGGAAGAAAGGATTAGAGAGGGATTAGTGAAGTAAATCTTTAATTAATTAATTTAATTATAAATTTAAATTGCAAGAGTTTAAAATCATATAACTTTCTCATACAGTATCGAAATTACGAACCGTCAGTTGCGTTGGAATCACAACAGAGAACACTACGCTATGGAATAGATCTGAACTGAAACAGAGCAAGAAAAATTTTGTTCAAATTTCGAATCTGAACAAGACGATTGGTGAGAAATCTATTTATTTCTTTCTTTTATAATTAAAATAATTTCTGAAATAATTGTTGTTAATCTACAATTGATTCAAGCTGCTGTTATTCTGTGTTAGATGTAGATTATACATCTGTTTGATTGATGTGTGATGTGGCAATACAATGTTTGATATTAACATTTCTGTAACTTGAATCAGCCTAAAAAAAAAAAATTATCATTTGTTTATTGTACTGTTGGAATTGAGACAATTCTGTTAATTAGAATTTGATTTAAACAAGAGTATCCAATTTCTGTTTATATAAAAGGATCACATGTATGTCACAAAATTTGAAGGAAAAAAAAAGAAAACAATATTTTTATTTTCATGTTTTGATTTAAATAAGTAAATTAATAAATTGTCATTTTGTTTAATATATATATATATATATATATATATATATATATATATATATATATGTACACATTTTGCATTCAAAAATGTTTTATTGCAATTATAAATACATTTTGCATTGAAAATGTCTATGGTAATTAAAAATTACATTTTTGCATTGGAAATGTTTATTGTAATTATATTGAACAAATTAACATTTTTGTTAAACAAATCATAATGGGTTTTAACATTCTTGTTAATCTGATTATGTTGTACAAGATCAACATTTTGGTAATTAGAACATGTTTTAAAAATGACAATTTTTGTCAAAGGAATGATTAGTGAATGACATATCAATTTTTGTCAAATTTGTTTAATTAGAAGTAAATATGACAAATTTGTCAAATATGATTAGAGGAATTAAAAAAAAAAAACATCATTTTCGCCAAAACTTGATTATTGAGAGGAAAGTAACATTTTTGTCAAGAGCAAGAACATTAAAATAAAATGTATTCTTTTATTTGCATTTACAAATACAAATATTCCTTGCAAATAAAATATTGTTCTTTTATTTGCATTCACCAATGCAATATATATATTGAAATTGAAATTTATTCTTTTATTTGCATACACCAATGCAAATATATTTTGAAATAAAAATTTATTCCTTTATTTGCATTTACAAGTGCAAATATATTTTGGAAAATGAAATTTACTCTTCTATTTGCATTCATTAATGCAAACTTACATTGAAAATAAAAATTCATTCTTTTATTTGCCTTTATCAATGCAAATGTGCTTTGAAACAAAATTTATTCTTTTATTTGCATTTATCAATGCAAACACAAAAAAAAAAAAATTCTTTTATTTGTATTTATAGATATAAACATATATTGAAAATAAATTTGTTCTTTTATTTGTATTTCATAATGAAAATATATCATCAAAAATAAAACTTATATTTATTCATTTATTTATTTGCATTCCTTGTTGCAAATAAAGCATTAAGTTAAAGGTCTCATTTTTGTTTTCAAATCCTAAATGCAAACATAACATAAATAGGAAAGTTACATTTTTAATTTATATTTATGATATGAATAAAATATCATTTTAAAGTTGTATTTTTATTTGCATTCTTTAATGCAAATAACACATGAATTGAAAGTTTTTATTTTTATTTTCAAAATTTAAGGGATACCTTTTTATTTACATTTTCAGATGTAAATGAGGAGTAGATTTTAGAATTTCATTTTTATATGAAATAAAAAGAGTCATTCTTTTGCCACTTTGAAGAATGAATTGAAAAGTTTATTTTAGCGATTGTAAAAGAATGAAACAAAATATGATTACAAAAAAAAAAAAAAAAAGAAGGTTGCCTTTTGTTTTACCATTTTAGTTACAAACAAAACATTAAGTAAAAGATTATATTTTGTTTGCACATTTAGATGCAAATGAACATAGTAGTTAAAATAATATTTTTATTTACAGAATTTGAGGTAAGAAACACCGTAGTAAAGAGAAGCATTAGTTTACAACTTTAGATGTAAACAAATAATTAGAATTAAAGGTTATCTTTTATTTGCAATTCTTATCGCAAATAAAACTAGAATTAGAAAGTCACTATTCTCATTTACGTTTCTCGATATAAGTAAATATGAAATAAAAAGGTTGAATCTTTATTTGCATTCTCTATTTCAAATAAAGCATGAAATGAATAGTTATATTTTGTGTTATTATTTATACCCCTATTACGAATGGAATTAAAAGATTACATTTTTCTTTTCATTTATTTACAATGAAAGAAATTGAAATAAAGATTATATTTTTATCATCATTTTTGGTGCGTTAAAAGAACAGAAATAAAGATTACATTTTTATTGACATTTTACATGCGATAAAAAGAACAGGAATAAAAGAGATATTTTTATCATCGTGTCATATATTGTGTATTACACTGCCATAGGCAAGTTACCTGACTTGTTTATGTGATTGGGTCGATAATTTTCACACATCGCCCAAGTGCACAAATAATTTATTATTTGTTTGTTGGTTGAAACCCCACACGGGTGTTGGGATGAAAATTAACATACACTAATCCCAATATTTAGTTGTATGTTGATCGTTAGATCGACAGGCTGCGATGAGCGTTATTATTTAATTTTAATGCTTACGCAGTGGAATTTACACTTTGGATGAAATGGATGATTTGATGATTATATTGTTATTGTCATATATATGATGTGTGTGAAATCCATATAATCCAAATTATATGGTAAATGGTTGAGTCGCATTTCGATTCAGATGTTCTTTTAAATAAGAATATTTTTACATTAGAAATTCTTTTTATTTAAATATATGTATATTTAATTAAGAATATGTTAAAACAAAGAATATTTGTAAAAGGTAAAAATCTTTTATATAAAGAATATTTTTAATGATTATCTCTAAAATATGTTTTTCTTATAATAATAAATATTTAAAGAGAAATCTTTTATTTAAGATTATTAGAATTTGCAAATCTTATTTTATGATATGAAATAAATTGAGATGTGAAGTGGATTTATCGTGGATGGTGTTTTTAAATGACATTTCTCCTTTAATCCAATTTACATCGAAATTATTATTTGGAATTTATAAATCTATTCATAGATTTAACAAAAGCATTTTTCTAAAAGTCTAGTTTTCCAATTTAATATATATTCAATTGGAATTAAGTAGAAAATTCGATTGGTAATAATCGAGATGGGCTTCTGTAATAGAAGGCCGATATTATATATGGAATTTAAGAGGCTTTGCCGTTATTCCATGTATATTGTTAGTCCGATACAGAAATTCACATCGATTATGTATTGATTGATTTCTGTGGAATTCCATATTTTGGAAATTGATTTATGGGTTTATCGTGAACTGTGTTTTAAATGACACGAGTTCTTTAACCCGTTTAAAAGAAGATTTATTCTTTAAAATAAATAATCTTGTGAAAATGATTTTTGATATTAAATCAAATTTAGAATTTTTAATAAATCTTTTAAGGAAGATTTATGATTAAATTTATTAATTTATCTTTGATAAAATTAATGAGATTTTTTTTTTATGAATATCTTATTAAAAGAATATTCTGAGTGGGAAATGTGGCGTAATGTGTGATTTTCCAATATTTGATTTTTAATTACAAAATACGCGAGTTATTCAGAAAGACCGGGTTTAACCCATTCTGAATAATCATCACGACGATCAAGAGTCGAAGATGAAGATGGCAATTGAAGACCCAAGGTTTTCACATCGTTGGGATGATGATGACTGGTATCTTGAATTGGGACTGGACACCCCAAGGCAAGGTATTTAGTAATGATCGTCCAAACGCATTTGGAGATCGACGGACACGTTGTTTCGCTCAGACCCAGAGCGGACTTGTAAATGGATTGCGTGCCTGACATTGTATTCTTTTCTACTGTATTTGTTGAACGCTACTGATTATATATTTCTGTTTGGTGGTGGAGAATTTATTCTTCACTTAACCCCCTTCTCTAAGACGTATGAGCTTAGAGGTTATACATATATATTGGTAGATGATCAATGATATGGTAGAGTCTGACAATGTGGCATGCTAAGATGCAATTGATCAAGGCTTTGTTGAAAAGCAGGCCTTGTGGTTGATGATCAAAGCACAGTCTATTTAGGCATAGCTTTGTGTATATCGTGACTTCGCGAGCCTCACAGCCCGGTAGAGTCTAAAACGGGAGAAGGGAACGCAGGGAGTGCGCACGTTTCTTTCTAGCTAGAGTGGTGCCAGGGACCTACCAGCGCTGGCATTTATTCATTGTGGTTGTTGGATTTTTCGAGGCCTCGGTTTATGCGGTCGCTACTGGCCGTAGTATAGGTCCAAAAGGACCGGGAAGCGTGTGTTCAGGCATAACCAATCCACAAAAGTAAGTGTGGACCGGCCCTGCAGGATCCAAGGGTTGGACAGCGTACCAATCCTGGGGCATTGCTAGAGTGTCTCGAATCGGTAAGGATCTCCTCCCTAGCCTTAACTCAGATGGAAACCCAAATTTCCAATACGACATCACGCGGTTTTGATTGTATACCTATATATGGCGACATAGTGGGATGGGGCACTCATGCCGTCTAGGATTGACATATTTACTTTGATGTATTTCAAATTGTTTGCACACTATTATTATATAATACCGTGTTTATCGTATCAAGCATCTTTTGATCATTATAAGGTAAAACCCTATCCTCCGGTTTGCGTTGCATTGTGTGATGGGACTTGGGTCTTATAATGGTTTCATTTTTCTAAAAAGCATTGCGTTATTTTGACGATTTACTTTAGTCATGCACTGGCAATCCATAGGAGAAAACCCGTTCCGCGAAAGTGGCGTGGTCCTGTGATTAGCCTTATTATATTATATAGGTTAAGAAGAATTCTCACACCAGTCCCACGACTGACCTGTAGTTTGTTTCACTTTGCAAACTCGGGTGCCCTCTTTCCACACGGGCAGTCGAGTAGCTTATTTGACAGATATATAAAACAAGATCCTGGATTGAAGACTGAAGCTGTGGCCATAATGTTGATAGCCTTCCACTGAGATTAGTTCCGCTACAATGTATTCATTTATTGTAATTTATTCTTCCGCTGTAACTATATTCCAGTGTACCCTGATATGTATATTCTGTACTCTGATGTAACATTTATTATAGTGTTATAAAAGTCTTATGTTATCTGTTGTAATGTGTTGTATGCCCAAAGTTAAAGTATTCGTAGATTTTTCACTTTTTGGGTCAGACCTGTGTGGTTTATGGTCGATCCAAAGGGCGGGAATTTGCGGGTCTTTACAACTTCCATTGAATTCGGATGATGGTTTACCTTTCCGTAGAGTGGTCACACTAGCCAAACGGACTTATCATTTGAGAGATATGGCTGAAATAAGGTTTGAAAGGAGAAAAACAGCTTAACCGGGCCAAATAGGGTGGTTAGCAGCTAGGCCTATTGGGGGATTTCGGGATTAGTGTTACATAAAGGCTGAAAAAGTTTAGAGAACCTTTCTTTGTCATTTTTACAGTCGCCACTTGCCTCTCTTCAACCAAAACAATGGCTTCCACCTTCTAAATCTCTTCTAAACAACACCTAATCGCTTTCTAATCAAGGATTAAGCTAAGGTACATCAAATCAAGGAAAACCAACACCAAATTAGAGTTGGAGCTTCTTTGTTGCATAGAAATTCGACCAAAACAGTAGTAAAGTTCAGATCTATAATTCACTTGTGGTTAAGGTGAGTGATTTGCATTGTTTTTCACTAATTACGGCTAATTAGGGGGTGATCGGTGATAATTAGCGAAATTATGAATGTTATAATTCTGGAAAAATATGTAAAAATTCTTAAATATTATTTTAAGGTGTTTATAAAAATTTGGGTTAATTTGGACATATTTAGCTGATCCTATAGTTAAAACATGCTTAAGGGGATTAAGGGGAAAAACATGCTTTTGGGGTATATTTGATCTAAAATAACCTATATGCTTGATGTTTTGACCTTGTTGATTGATCCTATATGACATTAATACTTTTTGGAATGTTTTATGATTGATTAGTAAAGTTAGAATGGTTGAAAACGTCGTCGTATGGCGAAAATGGACAATATATGCTCGCTGGAAAATGTGCAGGGTTTCGAATTGGATCAGATTATAGGGCTTGGATCGGATCAGAGAACCGAGAAAGGAAATTCAAATCGGACCGGAACTTGGCTTAAGAGGAGGCTTGGCAAGAAGGAAGGCCATTTTCATAGAGTTGGAGTTGGGTTCGGATTGGAAGCAAGGGCTTGGGGATCGGATCAAAAATGGTGAGCACGAACCGAACCGAGGCTGGAGCAATCGATTCGAAACGAGTTGGAGTGGTGGCAGGAGGACCCGAACCAAACCAAGTAAGAGACCTGAACCAAACTGATAATGACTGGAGCACTATGCATATTCGAACCAACCAAGGCGTGGGCTATAAGCACCGAACCGAACCGGGTATGGAGTACCGAACCGAATTGGATGTATTCTTTTACTTCTACGTGACGACTCTTCGGAAGACCAACTCCAATTCGTCCAAAACCCGAGATGCAAAGGAAGTCCAAATGGGAGGTTATTACTCAGGATCCAAATGGTGATCAACGAGTTCACTTTATGAGTTGGGCTTTGCTGCGGGACGTGTGCAAAGGGGTTATCTATGTCTATAGCTTTAACTCACCACTGAGAGACGGATCATTGGCTATGGATTAGTGCAGTGGAGTTGTCATGACTCCATGGGCCAAAGTGATTGTAGCAGGGCTATGAGCCCGTGCAGTGGAGTTGTCATGACTCCATGGGACAGAGTGGACTTAGCAAAGGATTAGTGGCTATGGATCAGTGTTGTGGAGCCGTCATTACTCCATGGGGCAGAGTGATCGTAGCAAAAAATCGGGTGATCAAAGTGGTAGATATCGTATACTTTATGCACTGAGTGAGAGATATGAGGATGATTGCTATGTTTGATATTTTCTATCACAATGACATGCACCCCCTCCCCATTATTTTCACACCATCTGTTAGTGTCACCTTAGAGTATTGTACATCCTGTTGTGTTAACTCTTTGGTTGCTGGTCCTGGTTCAGGTATGGTTATGTATACCTATTATTATTCTTTTTTTGCTGCTTATCGCTCATACCAAACTTTTGTCTGACTTAGAGTTTTATCTCTCTTCTTATTACTCTGGGTGCTCCTAAACGAGCAGACTAGAGACATGTTAGCTGGTTATGCACGAGTAGCTGTCTGAAGACGAGCAGGAGGCATGTTAGCTGGTTCTTTTTCCTTTTTGCAGATATGAATTTCAACAAAATAATACAGAGAATCAGGGTGCGTAGAAAGTATTTACGAGAAAATTGGGTTATCATCATATGTTATTTTATTATATTATCGACATTATGTTTGTGTAACTTGGATTTGTTGCGGTATATTTGTAGTTTTTTGTTCCTTTGAAGATATGGTATATCTTTGTTCGATAATAATTTGTTTATGGAATTCCTTTTCATATTAAGCTAGAGAGTTATTGAATCTATTTTTATCATTGAATGTATCAATTGTTTATTTTAAAATAGTTTTCATATCTTGAATCCATAACATATTAGTGGTGCGACATATTATCAGTTTGAAATATATTGAAAGCGTTTTTAGTTGTCAATTTGAAGCGTTCAATAAAGTTGTCAGATGTCATTTTGAAACACCTAGCAAGTGTTGCTGATTATTATCTTGAAACATCCACTAAGTATTGCTGGTTATCAACTTGAAACATTCACTAAGTGTTGTAGTTTATCAATTTGAAACACTCACCCAGTGTTTCAATAAGTTAATCTGAAACACTCACTAAGTGTTTCAATCCCTCAATCAGAAACACCTACTAAGTGTTTCAGTTTTTCAATCTGAAACCTAACATAGGTGTTTCAAAAGTCTACAACATACCAGTCAACAACACGTAAAAAGTGTTTCTAAATTTTTAGCAACATTTTATTACCATTTCAAATTGATCATTTTGGTGTTGTGAAAAACTTAAAACTTTAGTGATTTGTATATAATAGGTTTAAACTATCTATTTTAGGAAGAGATTCTTAAACCTATTAGATTTACAATACTCAAGTCGTATGCCTTTGCTCACATATGTATGAAAATTTCAATTTTTTAAAGAAAGTGAATTAGACCTTTATCAGAAAATGTACAACAGCTAAAAGCTTACCTTTTGTTACATCGAAAATCAAAACTCAATATACAACAATTGATTGACCATTTTCGCAAAGCATAAGTGATATATAGGATTTGATAATGTTTTGTTTTCGTGTAAATCAAAAATTCTTTAGGAATAATAATCCAAATCTACACTAACATGATACAGAAAATAGAAATCTAGTGTAATTTCCACTCATAGGGGTAGGAAGAGAAGAATAGTGAATTCAGTGCATAATCTAACAATTTGGATTGAACCTTCGAATCAGCGTACTCCATATTCCCTTAATATATATATATATATATATATATATATATATATATATATATATATATATATATATATATAAGAATCAGAATTAGAATCTTACACACACACACACACATATATATATATTATATCTAATTTCAGAATCTATACAAGAATTCAAATTAAAAGAGGTAGAATATAAGTTAAAAGAAGAGAAGAAAATTAACATGTTTTTGAAATTAAGAAAATAGCGGAGAGACAGAATGGGGACATAGTGGAAGATGAAGTAGGGTTTTAGAGGAGAGGCTAGGGGTCTTTTTACAATCGCTAGTGTCACAACACCAAAATGATTGATTTGAAACGGACATAAAATATTGTTAAAAAATTTGAAACACTTTTGCGTGTTGTTGGATGATATGTTGATTTTTGAGGCACCTATGTTATGTTTCAAATTGAAAAACTGAAACGCTTAGCAAGTGTTTCAGTTTGACGGATTGAAACACTTAGTGAGTGTGTCAGATTAACATATTGAAACACTGGGTGAGTGTTTCAAATTGATAAACTACAACACTTAGTGAATGTTTCAAGTTGATAACCAACAACACTTAGCGGATGTTTCAAGATAATAATATGCAACACTTGCTAGGTGTTTCAAAAAGACAACTGACAACATTACTGAACATTTCAAATTGACAATTAAAAATGCTTTTAATATATTTCAAACTGATAATATGTCACACCACTAATATGTTGTGGATTCAAGATATGAAAACTGTTTTAAAATATACAATTGATACATTCAATGATAGAAATAGATTCAATAATTCGCCAGCTTAATATGAAAAGAAATTCCATAAACAAATTATTATCAAACAAAGATAGACCGTATCTTCAAAGGAACAAAAAAGTACAAATATACCGCAACAAATCCAAGTTACACAAACACAAGGTCGACAATATAATAAAATAACATATGAAGATAACCAAACTTGCTCGTAAAAACTTTCTACGCACCCTGATTCACTGTATTATTTTGTTGAAATCCATATCTGCAAAAAGAAAAAGAAAAACATATTATGTTATAAACTCCCATATATTTGCAAACAATAAACCAATTATAACAACCATGAATGTTAACACATAAAAAACAACTAATGCATTAAATTAAACCAAAACTTGATATCAAAAACTAAGTCTAGACCCAATTTCAAAACTGAAAATATCATATTCTTGGCCTTTAATTACTAAAGCTATTAAACATAACTATATTGACGTAATCAAACATTTTTTAAGTACTGCACTTTGAGAAGTATCAAATTGAATCGATTGGAAGGAAATAAATTGTACAACAAATTCCAATAAGGGAAGAATTCATGGTGGATTTGGTCATCGCTGACGTGATAGAGGATGAAGATAAATACCTTGCAGAAGGCATCGCCAGTGTTCAGAAAAAAAGCCTTATAAATGCGTCGCCCTCTTGATTCAAATAATTTAAAGGATACATTGAATAACTTAGCTCAGATGCTTTCTGAGCTTAGAACATCTCACCTTTTGCCTCATAAGTATTATGAACTGTATATGAGAGCGTTTAACAAGCGAGAGCATTTTTTGGCTAAACGACGTATATGTTGAGCCGAGAAAAGTTCAGAACATATTAAGGGAAGATACCAAGAATAGATGCTCAGTTATTGATCTATATGAGCTTGCACGATATTACTTGATGGATTGTACAATCGGTATCGGGCAAACTGAAGAGGACTTCAAGGAAGAGCAGAACTCTATTGCTCGGCTCATTCATTTGTTGTACAATGATGATCCTGAAGAGATGCTTATGATTATATGCACCATTATGAAGCATATTCTTTTTGGTGGGCCTAGACGCTTCCCTTTCAATGTTCCGCCTGTTGTGTTTTCTCCCCTAAAGTTAGTCAGGCATTTGCAAGGTCAGAAGTATGTGCACGAAGATGCACCTGCAACACAAAAGAAGATATTTCAGATATTACATCAGATTATCGAAATTTTTTCATCTTTCCCTTCTCCGGAGCTTGAACCGAGGCTATACTCACAATGTGTGGAGGCTGCAAATAACTATGAGCATGAACTTTTTGCATATGAGTTCTTCACCCAAGCATTTATACTCTATGAGGAAGAAATCTTAGAATCATGGACATATATCATAGCACTACATTTGATCATTGGAACACTTCAAAGAATGAATATATTTGGGGTTGAGAATAGGGATACCTTAACACATGAAGCTATAGGGTATTCTGCAAAACTCCTTAAGAAACCTTATCAGTGCAGAGCGGTTTATGCTTGTTCACATCTCTTCTGGGATGACGATCAAGATAGAGTCAAGGATGGAGAAAGGGTTCTCCTTTGTTTGAAACTTGCCTTGAGAATTGCAAATGTTTCTCAGTGGATGGCCACTGCTACAAAGGGTAGATATAGCCAGTTACTTAATATATAGGAATATTGAATAAATACATGTTGTTTTTCAAGAAATAAAACCCTCAAATCACTAGCTCAGTTATTCAGGATTTACTCAAGTTAATAAAAAGAGAGATGCAAAACAAAACATGCCATCCGATCCATTTGAGACAGCTTTCCTTGCTAATACTGCAAAATATTTTCACTGTCAGAAGCAGAAGGATGGTGCCATGGGAGAGAAATACGAGCGTGTAACAACCCGCATTCTACGCATCATAGGATCGTAGAATATATATTTTATTTTCGTATGAGGTCATATGGTCGTGTAACTTTGGGGAACGACTATAAGGGTCATTTTCCATGTTCACGATTTTTGCCGATTTTTAAATGACTATTTTGCCGCTATCGAATCTTGTTTCGCCTATAACTTTTGATTAGTAAGGAGTTTAGACATGAAACCACTTCCATTAGATTCGGATGATGATTTACCTTCCCGTAGAGTGGTCACATTGATCAAAAGGACTTACCGTTAGGAGATTTGACTGAAATAAGGTTTGGAAGTTGAAAAACAACTTAACCGGACTTAATTAGAGTGATTAGCAGCTAGGCCCATAACCCATTTCAGGGTTAGGGTTATGGGGCGGCTAAAATCAGTTAGGAAATGATTTGTTTTTCATTTTTTCAGCCGCCACTTACCTTTCTTCAACCCTAACAATGGTCTCCACCTTCTAAATCACCCCCAGATCACTGTTTAAGCATATATTAGCCTAATCAACATCAAATCAACACCAAATCAAAGTTGGAGCTGTTGTGTTTTATAGGAATTCGACCCAAAATAGAAGAGGAGTTCTGATCTATAATTCGTTTGTGGCTTAGGTGAATGATTTGCATTGTTTTTCACTAATTGCGGCTAACTATGGGTGATTAGTGATAATTAGCGAAATAAAATCTAGAAAAAAATTGCAAAATTCTAAAATATTATTTTATGCCTCTGTTAGAAATTTGGGTTAATTTGGACATGTTTTGCTAATCGTATGGTTAAATCATGATTAAGGGGATTAAGGGAAAAACATGGATTGTGTGTATGTTTGATCCATATAAACATGTTAAATTGTTGTTTTGGCGTTTATGGTTGATTATACATGTTGGTATGAATGTTTGGTATGATTTGTGATTATTTAGTAAAGTTAGAATGGTCGAAAACGCCGTCGTATGGCGTAAATAGCTTGCTGGAAAAGTTACATAAATTGGTCAGACCAGACCCGTTCGTGACTAGCATATCATGACCCGACCGTGACTCCACCCCTCACGATCCGAAGCCACCTCCATGAAATGGTGCAAAGACCCACGAACTGGATCATTTGCATGAACCGCCTTCACGAACCGGAGCTTTAGGCGAGCCGCAAACCATGAGCGAGCCAACGATGACACGAGCCGATCACCTAGAGGGATCCACAAGCCGATGCCTCATCCACGAGCCACTCCTCCGAACCGAGCATGTTTCACGACCCAAACAAGGGTCCATGAGTGGATCACGAGCAATGGAGGAAAAGGGGATCACGACCCGGACTGGAGAATCACGAACCGCACATATCTGAACTGAAGTATGAACATGAATGGAAGCCTGGAGCTATGAAACGAACAGGGATGATGACCAGAACCCGAGATGCAAAGGTAGTCCAAATGGGAAGTTGTTACTCAGGATCCAGATGGGAAACAATGAGCTAACTTCATGATTGGAATTTGCTGCGGGACGTGTGCAAAGGGGTTATCGATGTCTATAGCTTTGATTCACCACTGAGAGATGGATTAGCGACCATGGATCAGTGTAGCGGAATTGTTATGACTCCATAGGGAAAAGTGATCATAGCAGGGCTATGATCCAGTGTAGTGGAGTTGTCATGACTCCATGGGGCAGAGTGGACATAGCAAAGCATTAGTGGTTACGGATCAGTGCAGTGGAGCCTTCATGACTCCATGGGGCAGAGTTATTATAACAAAGAATTGGTTGATCAAAGTGGTAGATATCGTATTCTTAACACACTGAGCGAGAGATGTGAGGATGATTGCTATGTTTAATGTTTGTTATCACCATGTCATGCATACCCCCTCCCCATTATTTTCACACCATGTATTAGTGTCACCTTAGAGTTTAGTACATCCTGTTGTGCTAACTCTTTGGTTGCAGGTCCAGGTTCAGGTATGGTTATGTATAACTGTTATTGTTCTGTTTTGCTGCTTATCGTTCATGCCAGACTTTTGTCTGACCCAGAGTTTTATGTCTCTTCTTATTACTCTAGGTGCTCTTAAAAGAGCAGACTAGAGACAGGTTAGCTGGTTATGCACAAGTAGCTGTCCGGAGACGAGCAGGAGGCTTACACGTATTTTTCCCATATATTCTCCCTGTGTTATTGCTGGTCACTACTTTAGGCATTAGTAGTGCACCTTCCTATTTTTCTTTTGAGACAGTTTTAAAAGTTGTAATAATGATGATCTGGACCATAAGCTGTATTTAAATTTTCTGCTGCTATGATGGTTTAGGTATCAGCTTGTGCACTGTCTCACCTGTCTTATATCAAGTTATTTTATTATTATATTTTGTTCCATGCGCTGTGAGATATACTACAGGTTCTTTAATGATGCATCGTCTTTCTTTCTTTTCTTTTGATGACCGTCCCGTGCTGGTTAGACGTTGGCACAGCGATTTTCATTGGAAATGTCGGCTGGTGTGGGGCGGGTCGTCACACTTGGTATCAGAGCTCTAGATTACGTAGCTAACCTAGGGAAAGACACCAGGGAGAGATAGTACATATATGAGAGCGCGTATTTGTGATATTTTGGTTTTTAAAAGCTATATATATACTATTAGTATATCTAAGGATGGAGTCGCACTGCACTGGCATCATTGTAGGGATGGTTAATCGTTTTCTCCTTATAGATTGAACGATGAGCTGTTATATGAGGAATACTGGTTCAGGAGCCAATAATAGGAATGCTCCTGATATGAGGTTGATGTTCACTGACTTCATGAGAGAGATGCTTAGGGATGTTCAGAGGGCAGCTCATAATGATGCAAATGGTGGTGGTGCAGCGGTGCAGGCCCCTTGGGCCGATTTCGCCAAGCTCTGTAAGGACTACACTAAACTTGGGGGGAAGCCGTTCCACGGAACGGAATCAGCTACAGAAGTTCAGGATTGGCTTAATAGCTATGAGCGCATCTTCGAGGATCTGGGAATCGAAGACGCTATGAAGAGGAAGCTAGCATCCCGTCAGCTTCAAGGACGAGCTATGAATTGGTGGAATGCTATTAAGGCAGCTACCCCTGAGGATCAAGTTACTTGGGATCAGTTTAAGGACCGATTCAATAATAAGTTTATCGCAGCTGCTCATAAATCAGATTGTTTAGGAAGTTCTTGGAGCTTAAGCAGAATGGTAGGGCAGTCTCGGAATATATTGCTGAGTTTGATACTTTATTGAAGTATGGATTATTCCGTATTGACACTCCCGAGAAGAAGAATGAGAAGTTCATAACAGGCTTAGATCAGTACTTGGGGGAAAAGCTTATAAACCATATCGATGAGACTTTTGAATCGACTGTTGGGAAAGCATTGAGATCAGAGAGCCTTATTCTAAGCCCAAGGCTGAAGTCGCTGTTGCATCTGCAGAGGGGCCAAAGCCGCAGGCAAGCGGTGGAGGCAAGAATAATTCTCAGAATAAAAGGAAGCAGAGTCAGACCAAGGATGGTCAGAAAAAGAAAGATAAGAAAGATGTCGAGTGCTTTAGCTGTGGCAAGAAGGGCCACTATGCCAAAGAATGTCGAGCAAAGCCAGCGGACAGGAAGTGCTTCAACCGCAGCTAAGTGGGACATCACGAGAATAAATGTCCGCAACCCCCTAAAGAGAAGCAGATTGTGAAAGCATATGCTATTAATGCTGTTCCTTCTTCGTCGAATGCCCCAACTACAGCAGAGAAAGGAAATAATGTCATCATTCAATGTATGCTTTCTGTTTATGATGTTCCTGTTCGAGTATTGTTTGATACTTGGGCTTCCCGTTCCTTCATATCTAGTGACCTGTTGGATAGGTTGGGATTGGAAACCGAAATAGTCGATAGACCATTAGTGGTAACGGACCAGATTGGTGGTTCGACTAGCCTTAGTATGATTTGTCGAAATTTAGTCATATCAAGTCATGGATGTATGTTTTCTTGTGATTGCTTTATTTTGGGATTTACTGGGTTTGGCATTATTTTAGGAGTCGATTGGCTCCAAAGATATGGTCTGGTGGTAGACTGTGAGGGATTTTTATTAGGGACGATGATAGGCGGAGGGTAGTGTTTGGCAGCTTACCTAGTGATGAGGTGATGGCTAGTTTTATAAATTCCCTCGACATCCCCTAAGACGAGTTATCAGGGTTCCGGTTGTTGGCCAATATCCAGATATCTTCGAGGAAGTGACCGGACTTCCACCACACCGAGAGATTGAGTTTCGTATTGATTTAGTGAAAGATGCTTAACCTATAGTAATTCCACTTCGTTGTATGGCACAAAGGGAGCAACGAGAGCTTGAGGTGCAAGTAAGTGATCTTTTAAAGAAGGGATTTATCCGAAGGAGTGTCTCCGAGTGGGGAGCACCAGTTGTATATGCTACTAAGGCAGATGGTTCCCTTCGTTCGCGAGTTGAATAAGGTGACTAGGAAGAATAAGTGTCCTCTTCCATGGATAGATGATTTGTTTGATCAACTGAAGGGAGCAAGAGTGTTCTCCCAATTGGACCTCGCCACAGGATTACATCAGCTCCGAGTAGCAGCTGAGAGTATCCCTAAAACGGCATTTCGGACACCGTCCGGATTCTATGAGTGGTTGGTCATGCCATTCGGGTTGACCAATGCACTAACATATTTTGTGGATCTTATGGATATAGTATTCCGAGATCAATTGAATAAGTTTGTTCTTGTGTTCGTGGACGATGTACTTGTTTATTCGAGGACAGAGGAAGAACACAAGGAACATTTGAGAGTAGTGATGGAGATGTTGAGAAAACACCAATTGAAAGCGAAGTTTTCTAAGTGTCACTTCTGGAGGAGGGAAGTGAGATTCTTGGTCCATGTTTTTTCAGAGAATGGTATTGCCGTGGACCCTGCGAAGGTGGCTACGATACAAGTTGGTCTACGCCCAAAAATGCAACAGACGTAAGAAGTTTCTTGGGATTAGCTGGATATTATCGTAAGTTTATCCAAGACTTCTCTAAGATAGCGGCACCGTTAACTCAGTTGACCAAGAAGAATCAAGCTTTCGCTTGGGACAAAAGGTGTGAAAATGCATTCAAGAGTCTAAAGGAAAAGTTGACGCGTGCGCCAGTGTTAGTCATTCCTAAAGGGAATGAAGAGATGACAGTATACTCGGATGCCTGTGGTACCGGACTAGGTGTTGTTATGATGCAAGGAGGAAGAGTCGTAGCTTACACTAGTCGGCAACTGAAACCACTTGAGAAAAGATACCCTACCCATGATTTGGAATTGGCAACGATTGTATTCGCATTGAAGATGTGGAGACATTATCTCTTGGGAGAAAAATTCGAGTTGTTTACCGATAATAAGTCATTAAAGTATCTTTTCTCTTAAAAAGATCTAAACCTTCGTCAGCAGAGACGGTCAGAGTTCGTGGCTTCATATGATTTCAACATCGCATACACACCCAGGAAGGGCAATGCGGTGGCTGATGCATTGAGTGGGAGACATGCCAGTTTAGGGGCTATGTTTCTATAATGGAAGCAACTGGAGTATATCGCTAGGTATGATTTCAGACCACAGCGCGAATTGGATCCAGAAATGCTAGCAAGTTTGACGATCAGACCCACTTTGATTGAGCGGATTGGTTCTAGTCATAGGGACGATCCTAATCTATTAGAAATCATCTCAAAGCTAGAAATGGGAATCGACGAGAAGATGAACAAGTATGGGCTTGATCGAGACGGATGTCTTAGAAAGAATGCGAGACTAGCTGTGCCAATTTTAATGGATTTAGAGATGAAGTGCTTAGAGAATGTCATCACTCAAAACGGACTATGCACCCCGGTGGCAACAAAATGTATCGAGATATAAAGCAGACCTGCTACTGAGAAGGGATGAAAAGAGACATTGGGAATTTTATATCCAAATGCATGAATTGCCAGCTAGTAAAAGCCGAGCAAAAGAAGCCTAGTGGTTTGTTGCAACCATTAGAAATTCCAGAATTGAAATGGGAACAAGTCTCAATGGATTTCATTGATGGGTTACCAAGGACTAGAAGGGGCCATGATAGTATTTGGGTGATCATGGACCGATTGACCAAGAGTGCAAGATTTATACCTGTCAAGTCGAATAGAACGACAACTAAGTTAGCGGAACTGTATATGAAGTGGGTAGTGAGGTTTCATGGAATACGCAAAGGCATTGTGAGCGACCGAGATATGTTGTTTACTAGTGGATTTTGGAAGAGCTTACAAGAGGCTTTAGGGTTAGAATTACATCTCAATACCGCGTACCATCCTCAAACCGACGGTCAAACAGAGAGGGTGAATCGAGTATTAGAAGATCACTTGAGAGCTTGCATATTAGATTTTGGAGGGTCATCGGATGACCATTTACATCTAGTTGAATTCGCATATAATAATAGTTATCAGTCTAGTATTGGTATGGCTCCATTTGAAGATTTGTACGAAAGACCGTGCAACTGACCATCATATTGGTTGGAAACCGATGAGAAATTCGTGCTTGGGCCAGATGTAATAAGAGAAACTTCAGACAAGATCATGGTTATCCAACAGCGAGTAAAGGCTGCCTAAGATAGGCAGAAGAGTTATATTGATAAGTGGCGAAGAGATTTAAAATTCTCTGTTGGCGACTTGGTGTTTGTCAAGATTTCTCCGTTAAAGGGCGTGATTCGATTTGGTAGGAGAGGCAAGTTAACACCAAGATTTGTTGGTCCATTCCCAGTTCTCGAACAAGTTGGGAATTTAACATATAAAGTTGAATTACCTGACAAGATGGCGGGAGTTCACAACGTATTTCATGTTTCCCAGTTAAGGAAGTTCGTGCACGACCCCGATATGACTATTTCACCGGATCAGTTGGATGACATCGAAGTAGAACCCAAGGCGGTTGGGAACCTTAGGCCGATCAGCATCGTCGAGTACGACACGAAACTACTTTGAAGGAAGGCGGTGAAACGGGTCAAGGTTCAGTGGGGCAAGAATGAGAATAATTGTACTTGGGAAACAGAGGAGAGCATAAGGAAGACGTATCCAAAACTCTTTGTCTGGTAAGATTTTAATGACCATTTAGTTATCCTCTTGTTAGTAAACCGCATGTTAGGATAGGCCTGTTATGCTTCTATGTATGTTGATTGTTGCAAATGATTGATAGGCATACAGAACCCATTATTGTTTCTTAGTTAAGGAATTTCGGGGGCGAAATTTGTTAAAGGGGGGGAGGGGGGGGAGAGAATGTAACGACCCGTATTCTACGCATTGGAGGATCGTAGAATATTTATTTCATTTTCGTACGAGGTCATATGGTCGTGTAACTTTGGGGAATGACTATTGGGGTCATTTTCCATGTTCACGATTTTTGTTAATTTTTAAATGACTGTTTTGCCCCTAGCAAATCTTGTTTCACCTATAACTTTTGATTAGTAAGGAGTTTTGACCTAAAACAACTTCCATTGGATTCAGATGATGATTTACCTTTCCGTAGAGTGGCCACATTGATCAAACGGACTTACCGTTTGGGAGATATGGCTTGAATAAGGTTTGGAAGGTGTAAAACAGCTTAACCGGGCCAAATTAGGGTGATTAGCAACTAGGCCCATAACCCATATCGAGATTAGGGTTATGCGGGGGCTAAAATCAGTTAGGAAACGATTTATTTTTCATTTTTTCAGCCGCCACTTACCTCTCTTCAACCCTAACAATGAGCTCCACCTTCTAAATCACCCCCAAATCACCGTTTAAGCATATATTAGCCTAGTCAACATCAAATCAGGGAAAATCAACACCAAATCAAAGTTGAAGCGTCTGTGTTACATAGGAATTCGACCCAAAACAGTAGAGAAGTTCAAATCTATAATTCATTTGTGGCTAAGGTGAGTGAATTGCATTATTTTTCACTAATTGCGGCTAATTAGGGGTGATAATTAGCGAAATTATGGCTCAGAAAAATCTGGAAAAAATTTGTAAAATTCTAAAATATTATTTTATGCCTCTATTAGAAATTTGGGTTAAATTGGACATGTTTTGTTAATCGTATGGTTAAATCATGATTAAGGGGATTAAGGGAAAATCATGGGTTTTTGGGATGTTTGATCCATATAAACATATTAAATTGTTATTTTGGTGTTTATGGTTGATTATACATGTTGCTATGACTGTTTGGTATGCTTTGTGATTGTTTAGTAAAGTTAGAATGGTCGAAACGCCGTCGTATGGCGTAAATAGCTTGCTTGAAAAGTTGCAGAAATTGGTTAGACCAGACCCGTTCGTGACTAGCATATCACGACCCGACCGTGACTCTACCCCTCACGAACCGAAGCCACCTCCATGAACTGGTGCAAAGACCCACGAACTGGATCATTGGCACAAACCGCCTTCACGAACCGAAGCTTTGGGCGAGCTGCAAACCACGAGCGAGCCAACGATGCCACGAGCCGATCACCTAGAGGGATCCACGAGCCGGTGCCTCGTCTACGAGCCACTCCTCCGAACCGAGCATATATCTCAACCCAAACATGGGTCCACATGTGGATCACGAGCAATTGAGGAAAGGGGGATCACGACCCGGACTGGAGAATCACGAACCGCACATATCTGAACTGAAGTACGAACATGAATGGAAGCCTGGAGCTATGAAACAAACAGGGATGATGACCAGAACCCAAGATGCAAAGGTAGTCCAAATGGGAAGTTGTTACTTAGGATCCAGATGGGAACCAACGAGCTAACTTCATGATTGGACTTTGCTGTGGGACATGTGCAAAGGAGTTATCGATGTCTATAGCTTTGAATCACCATTGAGAGACGGATTAGCCGCTATGGATCAGTGCAATGGAGTTGTTATGACTCCATAGGGCAAAGTGATCGTAGCCGGGCTATGAGCCAGTGTAGTGGAGTTTTCATGACTCCATGGGGGCAGAGTGGACATAGCAAAGCATTAGTGGTTACGGATGAGTGCAGTGGAGCCGTCATGACTCCATAGGGCAGAGTGATCGTAACAAAGAATTGGGTGATCAAAGTGGTAGATATCGTATACTTTACGCACTGAGTGAGAGATGTGAGGATGACTGCTATGTTTGATGTTTGCTATCACCATGTCATGCACACCCCCTCCCCATTATTTCCACATCATGTGTTAGTGTCACCTTAGAGTATTGTACATCCTGTTGCGTTAACTCTTTGGTTGCAGGTCCAGGTTCAGGTATGATTATGTATACCTGTTATTGTTCTGTTTTACTGCTTATCGCTCATACCAGACTTTTGTCTAACCCAGAGTTTTATGTCTCTTCTTATTATTCTGGGTGCTCTTAAACGAGCAGACTAGAAACAAGTTAGCTGGTTATGCACAAGTAGCTGTCCGGAGACGAGCAGGAGGCGTACACGTATTGTTCACATATATTCTCCCTGTGTTATTGTTGGTCACTACTTTGGACATTAGTAGTGCACCTTCCTATTTTGCTTTTGAGACCGTTTTAAAAGTTGTAATAATGATTATCTGGATCATAAGTTGTATTTAAATTTTCCGCTGCTATGGTTTAGGTTTCAGCTTATGCACTGTCTCACCTGTCTTATATCAAGTTATGTTACTATTATATTTTGTTCCATGCGCTGTGAGATATACTACAGGTTCTTTGATGATGCATCATCTTTCTTTCTTTTCTTTTGACGACCGTCCCGTGCTGGTTGGGCATCGACACAGCGCGTTTCATTGGAAATGTCAGCTGGTGCGGGGCAGACTATCACAGAGCATATAAAAGCAAGAAATATGTACTAAAAGCATCATTCTTCTTTAAATTTTCTTTCAAAGCAAGTAATAAGTAGGTACTAGGTCAAGTTATCAATTTTTTAATGTACTGGTTTGCTAATTGCAATTGTGATGTTATTTGTGATTACTATACGCGTGTAATAAGAAAACAAGTTTTGTTTGTATAGATAACATAGGGATTTTGTAAAATTAGTGTTGTGCAAAACTGCATTAACGCGGTTTCCGATCGATTTTACTAATTGTGAAATTCTGACCAAAAAAAGTTCTATATTTACCCTGAATAAAAAGCTAGAAGGCTCATAAATGTCATGCAACCAAGGATATAGGATAAAATATCCATTTAATACCTGCACTACAATGTAGGTCAAACTGTTCCACCAAAGATTAAGTTAAACAAATGATAAGCTAAAATAAGTATATTTAGTTTGATTATTAACCATATTCCATAGGTGTGGACACATTTATATTTGATTTATTGCTTCCATTTCTTGCGCCTGTTTTTTGCATGTAGAATCCAAAATATTAGTACATCCAGCAAGTTCGTACTTCTTTGACCACTTGTTGAGATATCATGCTGCAGATACAGATTTTTTAAGAACAACTTTGCTTTGTTCCGTACACGAGACTCCATACTTGACTATTACTTCTAGATCTGACACATTCCCATGCAAATGTAACGTTGGGTGAACCAATGTTTGATGCTTTACATCCCAAGAATCATTCTAAATGTTTTAATGCTATGCAATGTTATTAATATGACTACAAATAAAACGTGGATGTTAGATGTCTAAAGGCTCCATTTGGAATCACTGAGAAGAGCAGACAAATCTTTATTAATGGGTCCAACACTACACACTGCTTTTTAATAAACCAAGTCCAACATTATTATAAGAAAAAATCAAGTTTTAAATATATTAGGTCTACTGCGAATACTTAAAAAATATCAACAAAATGGTGAGTAATACTGAGTTCAATTGGTATATTAAAGTTTTAGACCCATGCAAGCTTAAATTATCTTTTAATATTGTTTTGTATCCATATTTTTTTGCTTACGTTGATTTAGATTTATAAAGAAATACTTATTTTTCTAATGATTCATCATATCTTCAGGTTAAGAATTGTTTATTTATTGCCTATGTCATGCAGTGCTAATAATATTTCAACTGAAACATGGATGATACTACAGTGACCAAATACCTTCATAAAGGCACATAGCCGAGAAGCAATATATAACTCAGACCAGAATCCTGGTTGAATTCTTGGAATAATACTTCAGCTCTGTAAAAGGAACCTCAGATTATCACAGTTGTGAACATAGTAGAAAACAAAATGTTGTACTCCCATAGCCTTCATGCATTGGATCAGGCCCATTTTGCCTTCCCAGACTACTAAATAGAACTAGTCAGTTAGACAAGAATAAATCGGTCAGCTTCAGACTATACTTCATCTATCAACTAACTAAAAGAATAGTTAAACCCTTTTCAAGTTTCTTTACCATGAAAATAGGTACTTCTGGCTTTCTTGTTACACAAACGATCACCATGTGAATTCTAACAAACGTAGCACAGATGTCTCTTGGTTTGCCCAAGTCAACCTGCTCATAATCAATCGCACGTACGCATTTTAGCATTGTGCTCTATAATAAAGGTGGAAGTTAGTGCACTATTTTTAATGACCAAATATATATAAATATTTCCAGGAAAACCCCCCCTTTGATCAAGTCATAACTCATTACTTGTAAGATTTGTCTTTTAAAATATGGTTGAGCTCGTAGTACTCGAGAGCTGTAAGTTTGCGATAAATTCTAAAACATATTTGAATATAAAAAGTTTAAAGAGAAGAAATGACATATAAAAATAAGAAACATACGTTAATGGTTGCACCGCAATCACGCAGAAAATCATCTGGAGCAGGACGAGGCCTTGCAAGACATCGAACATCGTACCCTCATCTAAGGCTCTCATAACAACTTATCTAACCAATATACCCATTAACCCTTCGTATATATCTGACTTTGCATAAGCCTTTCATATATCTCTTGGTTATCCTCCTATGAAAAATGAGTTCAACCAACATGAAGTATTAACATTTTGTTGCAGTTGTTGCTTCGTTGGGTTTCCATAACCCCACCACAAGTTGGTATAGAGACGGGAGAACAACAATCAATATATTCAAAAATAGAAAGTAGATAGGAATCAAATAATTGGAGATGAACCTACCAAAAATGACAGGGCCTTTTTTGTACAAGATTATGAAGTATATTCTTCCTGAAAATAATTATATTTAGTAACCTACATGTACAAACAAAAGGATGAAATTTCAGTTCCAATCATTTAATTGCTATCTCTGTCCACTGTATTAAGAAGCGAGAGAAGTTTAGTAGCATATCATGTAACTGTCTTTTAATAGCCATCTTGCAATCGTGGGAACTAAGAATAGGATGATAATAAAAGTAAAGTTCAACTATATCGGTATTGTATGATTTACCTTTGGTAGCTCCAATAGCTATATTTACCCGCTGCCTCTAGGTTAAATTTGTCCACATCTTACTAGCGATGTCCTCCAGTAACGAAATTTATGAACGTATCCATAAACCATCATCCTATGCCAATGATCTGCAGAGTCATATTTATGTGCCAAATCTTCGGTATAATGCCATACTTTTGTTTGGATCGAAGATTCTAATCTGAACTTTGTTACGCATATTGGCTGGTGATGCTAATACTACTGCCTCTCTACTCTCTTTATTTTCAACCATTTTGATCACAATCGTTAGCCTTGATACTTTGAGCACATACATTTATTGGTTTGGCAATAATCTAATAAACCAAATGTCAGACATTCATCTAATCAAGTATTTTTAAATAAAATGTTTAAAAACGAGTTGTGCTTGTTATCTTGATATCCAATTTCTTGAAAATGAAACAAATAACTTACAAAACACTTAAACGTTGAAAATGGGCAAGCTTAGTAAAAAATTGTACAAGAAACTGTTTAGGCTTGAGTATGTCATAAGGTAATCTTCCACGCACAAATGCATGGAAACCATCATTGTCAAACTTTTAGCTAATTGCCTATCAGAAAACATCAATATGAAAAATATACGAGGTGTATAAAAATATAAAATACGTACTAGAATCAGGTTTTTGCAAACTCTGTGAAGCTGCTTATTTGTATTACACCTAATAAATACAAAAATAATTCAGATTTCAAATAAATTACATGCACATTTAAATAACTGGAAAATTCACCTAATAAAAGGCCAATAATGTAGAGACGTGCCAATTTACTACACATTTCCTCTTCATCCATTCATTTGCACTCAGTGAAGCCGCTCATTTATATTACAACAGCACCAATTCTTCATTTCGTAGCAACCTCCGCAATCACCTGTATGATGCAACACTCATCATTTGCATATTGTTGCTCTAGCAACTCTTCAAAACAGCTTTTCTTCCCTCTCTTCTTGATTTATCAACTGCTAATGATTTTGAAACATAATCCACCCGATACTCATCATTAACAATTGATAAATTAACTTTGTTGCATATTATTAATATTAGTGTTCCGGTACCCACGTAAAATTTGTTGCCAAATCAAAGAATTCAAGTATTTATTAGAAAATTCTTTATTTATAGTGTCACTATGTGTTAACTACCCAAAAAACCTACTTAAACATTGTATCGAACAAGATGTGTGCAGCAAGTTCACCAACCTCGGACTGAGTGGCACCCATCTGAAGGGTCGTTTACTTCATCACCAGTAGATCTGGTCGTTTTCACTTGCAGCTCTCGGTCGAGCAGTACCTCTGGGCTGAGGATTGAACATCATGTGGTCGAGCAACGGCATGTTGGTTCGAGCAACATCCACCAGTCCAGATCGAGCATCAGTTCTGAACGAGCACCTCCACCTATTCGGTTCGTACATTACATAGAGGGATAGCTCGTCCGCGGAATGGAGGGGTCGTGCATCTCTGTTGCGGGAACCATACGCTGGTCATTTGCTCATCCCGTGCTCAAGGTCTCCGAAGACAAGCAGCTTTTACATGAGATCAGTCGAGCACTCCAAGGAAGAGGCGGTCGAGCAGTGACATCAGAGGGGGTCAGTCAAGCACCATCTCCAACTCCGGGTCGAGCAAACTACAAAGTAGAGGTCGAGCATGGCTCCACCTCATGAGCGAGCAACCATAAGTGAGCGAGCAACCTTGGGTGAACGAGTAGCTTTATGAAATAAAGTATAAAAGGGAAGAGATGGCATTCCTATATAAGTGGATATTTGTTTCAAGGACACATTTCAGTAAAAAATTAGAGCCAATGACAAGCAATTTTTGCTACCTAAATCAAGGACAACTTTTATGTTTTAATTGAAAAAAGTCCATATATTTTAAATCAATGACACACATTGATATCTTGTAAATAATAAAAATTAATAAAAAAATGTTTTTCTATGATTATTACCTTAAAAATTAATAAAAATTTAATTAGAAAATGTTTTTTGATTTACAAATATAGAAAAAACGAATATAAGACAATTCAGGACGGAAAGCTAAATGAATATAGCTTCGCTTTTTACATATAGCTTTTTTTGGGTGTAAACGACATTAGCTTTAAAATGACTTCGTTCTGTGTTTATGTGATACAATATAAAGCTATATTTTTAAGTTATAAAGCTATATTCATTTAGCTTTCCGAGCTGATTATTTTTATATGTTTATAATTACATTAATAGACTAAAATAATTTTAAAATTACATTATTTTTAACAAAATTTTTTGAAGGTTATTTATTATTCTTTAATTAATTTAGTAATGATGAGAAACAAAATGAATTTCATGTTGATATAGTTCAATTTAGTCTTTGTCCTTAATTTAATTATGAAACTTGGTTGTCCTTTGATCTAATTTTTTATTGGAATGTGTCCTTAAAACTAAATACCCCCTATAATAATTAGGGTGCATCTATTAACACCCCGTTAATTACTCTTCACCCCCCGCTAACTTGAAAATAAAATATGCACCCCATCATTTGCTCTTCCCACCCCGTTTAATCCAAAAATGCTCTTATTGCATATTATTTCAGCGTCGATTTATTTGAATAAAATCATCTATATTAATGATTTATTTATTTAATGTTTAGATCTTTGCAATTTCCGTTACTGCTAACATACTCGATCTCAAAATGCATAACAATACACATCGTTGATTGTACAGTTTTTAAATTTTTAATAATTGTTTTAATTTTTTTTAATCAATATTTGTAATTTCTATTTTTTTTTAATAAAGATCATGTACAATGCTGATTTTCAATTTAATTATAGTTTGCAATTTACCATTGATCACTTATATATATAGTTGTAATTATTATTTTTTAATCATTTTGTCACACTAGACAAACTATTTAATCGGTTGTTAAAGGGCAAATCTGGAAATGAAATTTTAAAATTTTATTCGGGTGGTGAAGAGCAAATAATGGGGTTGTAACAACCCGTATTTTCAATAACCTGTAATAACATAAATCGAGGCAGAATTTAATTCTAAAATGGGAATCAAGGGAAACGGGCTATGCCATTGTGTTCGTCTCGGAAAAATACGCGAAATAGAGTCCGAGTTTTCGAAAATCGGAGTCCGTATGACCAAGATATGGCCTCGCGAAGTTTCACGAAAATTCCCAAATTAAAGTATACTTAATTAAGTGAAATGGGTTGTGTAGATATATATATATATATATATTGATATATATATATATATAATTGAAAATTTAATAAATAAATATGCAAAAATGCTCAAAACAGCGAATTGGGAGAGGGGAATAACCGAACCGGCCGATTTTTGAAGTCGACCCGAGCCCGCTGGGTCGACTAGGGGTTAATCCAGGGTGTTTGGCTGTCAACCCGTGGGCCGATTCGCTCAAGTGCAGATTTTGCATTTGAATGGTTCTCATGGTCCATCTTTAATCTAAAGGCCCTAGAGGGTTCCTACACTTGACTTCTTCCCCAAGACATGCTTTGATGGCTTGGATTGAATCTAGGGTTAATCCTATGGCCTAAAACACTTGCCTAATCTATAAATAAGACCCTAACCTACCCTAATTCATTCATAATTAAACCTAGTGACTAAACTATGGCAAAATGCTAGCTCTCATGGCCTCCACTAATTTTATGAAGAGGGTTGCATACTAATCACTCTCTAATCAACTTCTAATCCCTTCTTAGCATCTTAATCTTCTTCATTTGGTGTTCAAAGTTGCTAGTTGTGAGTTTCTATCACTTTGATGATCTTTTGGTAAACTAATTAGATGAGATGTGATGAGATTTATGGTTTTGTATGTGGGTTAATGAGCTTTGAATCATATGATATGATGTTAGCATTAATCTTATGTTTATGCATGTTGAGTATGTAAGCTTATGCAAGTTTAATATGATGTATGTTATGTTTGCATGATGCTAAATATGCAAGTTGTGGGCTATGTAATCATATGCATGTTATGCAAGTTCATGGTAATATGCTATGCAAGTTACATGTATGTAAATATGCAAGTTACATGTTTGTTAATATGCAAGTTACATGTATGTAAATATGCAAGTTACATGTTTGTTAATATGCAAGTTACATGTATGTAAATATGCAAGTTACATGTTTGTTAATATGCAAGTTACATGTTTGTTAATATGCAAGTTACATGTATGTAAATATGCAAGTTACATGTTTCTTTATATGCAAGTTACATGTTTGTTAATATGCAAGTTACATGTATGTAAATATGCAAGTTACATGTTTGTTAATATGCAAGTTACATGTTTGTTAATATGTAAGTTACATGTATGTAAATATGCAAGTTACATGTTTGTTAATATGCAAGTTACATGTATGTAAATATGCAAGTTACATGTTTGTTAATATGCAAGTTATGTGTTTGTTAATATGCAAGATGGCACCTTTGAAACATGTTCATTCATATGCAAGTTGACACCTTTTATATGTGTTATATCATGAACGAAATTACGTGGGAACGATGGGGTAATTAAATGCATAAGTTAATAAGATTGTGTGAAATTAATATAATTATGCATAACACAAAATAAATAAACATAGTATGGGAATTTGCCTATTTGGTTAGGTGTACCCATACTATGTGTTGGGAATTTACCTATTGAGTTAGGTCTACCCCATGGGAATTTACCTATTAAGTTAGGTCTACCCATGTTAAGAAAACTTGATTAATTAGGGATAATTAATATAAAATTATGAGGGTGATTAATTAGGTGTAATTAATTGACTAAGACACGAGGTTGGACTCAGTTGTAGCGTAAAACTGCCCGGACCCAACCGGCTTAACCAGTTGCTACAAATGTTAGCCCAATGTGAGAGGTCTTAGGCACAAACTAAATACGTAATTAATGTAAAGACACGAGGTTAGACTCTGTTATGACATAAGGCTGCCCGGACCCAACCGGCTTAACCAGCGGTCATAAAAGACAGTCTAATGTGAGAGGTCTTTACAAAGGTTATGTTCTTAATTAATTAATTAAGAAACACTTAACCATATTAGCATGTAGGGGGACATGAGGGGTTAAGTGGGTGCCTCGGGTGGCATGAGAAAATCTAGTGGTTGCCTTGGGTGGCAATAGAAAATACGATTAGAATACTTAACCAAAATGGAACATGTAATTAAAACATGATTAAAGGGTTAAGTGGGATATACTAGAAAAAGGGACAAGCTTAGGTGGGTAGCTTGTGGAGGCCCATTTCAACCAGTAACCCATACGTATCTTTGTGGGCTCGACCCATGTCGAGGACGGGACACGCATACTGGGCTTGACTGTAAGAGGCAAACGGGTTAGCGGTGGCAACGCAAGTCCAACGGGCTTCATATGCGTGAGTGGGCCCGGGCTGGTAGGTAAGTCGTTGTTGCATCGAGTAGATATAAGCCGTGCACCTTTAGTTCCATCAGGTTGCCACATTGGGGAATGATACATCCCACGGTGGGGCCAGCACGGGTATCTACGTTAGGGAGCCGATCGAATGGGAAGTAGTGTGTACACCTAGTGGATTGTAGGGCCCCGTGGCGCCTACTTGGTCACCTAGGGGTACGCAGGTACTAATTAGTAAATTTTATAAGTCCTTGGGTGGGATCAACCTTTAAGTTAGGAACGACTGGTGTGGTGCAGTTTAGTAATTTACCTTAGGGAGGGTAGATGCGTCTTTATCCTTTATCTTCGTTTAGTTGACTGCTTAGGGTAGCCATTCATCCCTATATGTTACCGTATATCAGTTTATGTCTTCTCTGGTTACTTTAACGATTGTATTGTTAAAGTTATAGGACTCGCTCAGACTTATGTCTGACCCTGTTGTTTTTATCTTTTTCCCAACCCTCAGGTCCTACGGTGGATCCTAGCAGTAGTGGAGCTTGATCGGATTGCTGTTCCAGTCTTTAGGAGCTTGGATAGATGTAAAGCTCCAGTTATCCAGTTATCTTTTCTTTTGTTTGGCTATTGTATGAGAGTGGGATTATGTACTTCTTTATTTTGATGGATATTGTACTTGACCTTTATTGTGGTTTTATGATGTAACCAGACATGTTTTACTTCCGCTGTTATGAGATGATGTTTTAAAATTTCAAGTACTATTTATATCTGTCTTGTTGTAATTTTTCTGTTCTATATTCACTAAAATACTCCACCGATGCTATGGCATTCCCTTAGTGAGTGATCATAGCGGGAGTGGGGTGTTACACGTGGTATCAGAGCTTAAGGTTACCAGAACAGATAAAATTTTTGAGAAAAACTACTTTCTAAGAGTATTTTCGAAGAAAGGATTTTTAAAAGCATGTCTTCTAAGAGAAAAAGTTTTTGAAAAAGAAAAGCATAATCCCCAATAGCCATATCTTTATCTTTCGGAATCTCCTTTTTGAATCTTTCCTCTTTCGTTTCAGCATGGCTGAAGATCTTAACATCCCGGAGGGTTTAGTTATACCACTATGGTATAGGAGGTTGCAAGAGGCTAGGGCCGCGGCTGCGGGTCCGGCCAATGCTACTACACCAGAGACAACCGCTCCTCCTCCTCAGCCTAGAGTGGATAATTTTGCTAAGGTTTGCAAGGAGTTCAAGGCTATAGGAGGAAAACCTTTTCTTGGTTCAGAGACTTTCGTAGAGGCTAGAGATTGGCTTAAGGAAGTGGAAGAGTTGCTAGATATCTTTGAAGTGGAAGAGGGAAAGAAAGTCAAGTTGGCGGCTTGGTTAATGAAGGGAGAGGCCTCATTCTGGTGGGAGGTCACTAATGGAGAACGCCCTGTTGACTCTTGGGCAGATTTTAAGCAAAGGTTTGGGGCTAAGTTTCTCTCAAGGGCGGAAGAGAATCTGTTTATGGAGAAGTTCTTGAATTTGAAGCAAGGGAATCTCACGGTGAAAGAATATGTCAACAAATTCAATCAATTAGCAAGGTTTGGCATAGAGTTGGTGAATACACCGGAGAAGAAGGCTTTGAGGTTCGTTAGAGGCTTGAACGAACCATTGCAAGGAATAGCTATGACTCACATTCCTATGGGGGCCACTTTTGAGAAGCTTGTCTACATGGCACTTATGCATGAGGATGATAAGAATTCTAAGGCACCAGAGAAAAAGGGGGATCAGAAGAAACCGCAACAGCAACAACAAGGCAAGGGCGGAAAAGGCAATGGTGACAAAAAGAAGACGAAGAAGAAGTGCTTCAATTGTGGAACACCAGGACACCTTAGTAAGGATTGTCGCAAAAAGAAGAAGACCGGTTGCTTTCATTGTGGTGAAGCAGGGCATCTTGTGAAAAACTGCCCAAAGAAGGGGCAGAAGACGGGGTCTACCTCAGGAGGCCAGGTGCAAGCTCTTATAGCACCACCTCAGTCAGGGGGGCAAGTTCAGGTTCTCTCAGTTCCACCGATTCAGCAGAGAGGTAGAACTATTTCCGTTGAAAGTCTGGTTTTTCTGTTTGATCATCCAGTTCGTACTTTGTTTGACTCTGGCGCATCGCATTCTTTTATCTCATCATCGTTAGTTGAGTCACTGCACTTAGACACCAGTCTAGTTGATGATCCCTTGGTTGTCTCAAACCCAATTGGGGGCTCCATATATCTGTCTATGATATGTTTGGGTTTGAAGATTTCTATACTTAGCGTTGAGTTTAGATGTGATGCTTTTGTATTGGGCTTCACGGGCTATGGGTTGATCTTGGGCATGGACTGGTTATCCAGTAATGGTGTCGTTCTTGATTGCGAAAGGAGAGTTGTCAGGCTCATGACCCGCTTGGGTAACACTCTCGAGATCTCTTGCAATCCCATGGAATCTGTTTTGCTAAGTTATCTTGAATCGCTCGATGCTTCGGTCGAGAGTTTGCGTTCTGTCAGAGTGGTCCGGGAATATCCGGATGTGTTTGAAGAAGTAAAGGGTTTGCCTCCGATGCGGGAGATAGATTTTTGAATTTATTTGGTGGATAATGCCAAACCAGTGTCTTTGCCAGTGCGCCACATGGCTCCTCGTGAGAGAAGAGAACTTCATAAGCAAGTAGGGGAGTTGCTTGAAAAGGGGTTTATAAGGCGGAGTATATCGGAGTGGGGAGCTCCAGTAGTATTTGCCACAAAGGCGGATGGGTCCCTCAGACTTTGTGTGGATTATAGAGAACTTAATAAGCTCACAAAGAAGAATAGACACCCATTGCCGAGAATAGATGATCTCTTTGATCAGTTGGTTGGCGCCTCAGTGTTTTCGCAAATGGACTTAGCTACAGGGTTTCATCAGTTGAGAGTGGCGGAGGACAGTATAGAGAAGACTGCTTTCCGGACTCCGGATGGTTTTTATGAGTGGCTAGTGATGCCATTTGGGTTGACAAACGCCCCCGCATACTTTGTTGATCTCATGAGTAGAGTGTTCAAAGAGTATCTGAATAAGTTTGTAGTAGTTTTTGTGGATGACATCTTGGTCTTTTCCAAGAATGAAGAAGAGCATGCCTTACATCTCAAGGAAGTGTTGGAGACTCTTCGAGCGCATAGTCTTAAAGCTAAATTCTCTAAATGCCATTTTTGGAGAAGAGAAGTGCGATTCTTAGGGCATGTGGTCTCTAAGGAAGGGATAGCTGTGGATCCCGCAAAGATAGTATCTATCCAGGATTGGAAAGTTCCTAGAAATGCTACCGAGGTAAGAAGTTTCTTGGGGTTGGCAGGATATTATAGGAAGTTCATCAAAGACTTCGCGAAGATATCAGCCCCATTAACCCGCTTGACGAAAAAGAATCTGGTTTTCTCGTGGGATGTAGATTGTGATGATGCTTTCCGACGGTTAAAGAGAGCTTTGACCACCGCTCCAGTTTTAGTGCTCCCGGATGGGAGTAAGCCGTTTGTTGTTTATACCGATGCTTGTGGAACAGGATTAGGCGCAGTCTTGATGCAGGAGGGAAGGGTAATAGCCTATGGAGGGAGACAATTGAGAGTGCATGAGAAGAATTACCCTACCCATGATCTAGAGTTGGCCGCGATTGTTTTCGCACTTAAGTCTTGGCGCCATTATCTTCTTGGTGAGAGATTCGAGTTGTTCACCGACCATAAATCATTGAAGTACTTATTCTCTCAGAAGGATTTAAACTTAAGACAGCAAAGGTGGATGGAGTTCTTAGCATCCTATGATTTCGAGATAGCGTATACCCCTGGTAAGGGTAACGTGGTGGCAGACGCCTTAAGTAGAAAAAGGCTATCTTTGAGTCCATTGTTCGTGGAACGACGAAGCTTGGAGTTTCTTTCTTTGTTTGACTTCAGACCTTCTGTTGATTTTGTACCTGGTTTGTTGGCATCCTTGGAGGTTAGACCTACTCTTTTGAGACGGATTGGCGAGGCTCAGCGAGACGACCCACAGTTGGTTGTGTTGGTAGAGAAGCTTATAAGAGGGGAGTCGTCCAGCCATTTGGGTAGATACACCATAGATGATAAGGGATGGTTGCATAGAGACGGTAGACTTTGTGTACCGCAAGATGAGGGTTTGAAGAAGGCTATTTTGGATGATGCACATCGTTCAAGAATGACTATTCATCCCGGTGGAGACAAAATGTACCAAGACATGAAGAGAGTTTTCTTTTGGGCCGGTATGAAGAAAGATGTGGCCGAGTATGTGGCTAGATGCTTAGTGTGCCAACAAGTTAAAGTGGAGCAAAGGAAACCCGGTGGGTTGCTACACCCATTGGAAGTTCCACAGTGGAAGTGGGATAGTGTCTCGATGGATTTCATCGACGGGTTACCGAGATCGAGGAAGGGCAATACGGGAATTTGGGTTGTGGTAGACAGACTTACAAAGAGTGCCCATTTTATACCCGTAAAGAGTAAGAGGACCGCTCCATGGCTTGCTTCAGTCTATGTTAGAGAGATTGTTAGATTGCATGGCGTACCATCCAGCATTGTGAGTGATCGAGATCCTATTTTCACTAGTGAGTTTTGGAGAAGTTTGCAAGAGGCGGTAGGGACTCAGTTGTGTTTGAGCACCGCATATCATCCTCAGACGGACGGTCAGACTGAGAGGGTGAACCGTATCTTAGAAGATCTTGGATTTTGGAGGTACATGGGAAGAACATCTTCCTTTGGTGGAGTTCGCATATAATAACAGCTTTCAGTCCAGTATTGGTATGGCTCCTTTCGAAGCTCTTTATGGAAGGCCTTGTCGATCTCCTACATGTTGGTGGGAATCTACGGATAAGATCTTGCTTGGGCCGGATATGGTTAGAGAGACTTCAGAGAAGATTGATTTAATTCGAAAAAGGATGAAAGCAGCGCAAGATAGACAGAAATCTTATGCGGATCGGAGAAGGACGGATCTTGAGTTTGAGGTTGGGGACATGGTTTTTGTCAAAGTATCTCCATTGAGAAATGTTGTTCGCTTTGGGTCCGTAGGGAAGTTAGCACCGAGATTTGTTGGGCCGTTTCCTATTAAGGAAAGGATTGGACGGATGGCATATAGGGTGGAGTTGCCCGACAGACTTAGTGGTGTTCATGATGTATTCCATGTATCACATTTGAGGAAGTGCTTACATGAGACCGCGGAGGTGGTAGAGCCGAGCTTGCTTAGAGATGTAGAGGTAGAGCGTGATGCGACGATTCGACGAGCTCCTACTCGCATCCTTGGGTCGGAAACTAGGAAGTTGAGGAACAGAGAAGTTCAGCTAGTTAAAGTGCAATGGGGAGATGACGAAAGCAATGCTACTTGGGAGACGGAAGCAAAGATGCGTTCTTTGTATCCATTTCTTTTTGAGAGTATGTCTTTTAACTTCTCCTTTATTGCTTGTCTAGTACTTATCTTATCTTTAGTATATCCTCTCGCTAATACCTATGACCTTTAGATAGGGTAAAACCTATGGTTGAGACATGTGTTTGAAACATGTTATGGTTGATGGATGCATATGGATGCAATTGTTTGCTAGTGGTTGCTCGTGGATGCATATACACACACATTAGGCACTAGATCGGCTCAGTCACTTCATGTTGCATATTGCATAAATGGATGTGGTAGTTAGATTGATGGATGTATCATGGCTGTGTTATCATATGGATGATGCATTTTTGTGTATGGTTGTGCACGCATGTAGAAATTTGTATGTGTCAATAGGGTTTCGCATACATATTGGATGCATGGCACTATCATGGTTTGCATTAAGGAGGTTTACTGTATCAGTAACCGCCTGATTTTTGCATTAGGTAAGTACATATACACACACTTTTGCATATATCCATCCAGCATTTAGAATCTTGTAAGGACAATGATTGCTCGTGGATGATGCTTTGAGTAGATGGATGATTGGATGGTAGGATACGTTCTTCCTAACTTGAAGATTTCGGGGACGAAATCCTTTAAGGAGGGGAGAATGTAACAACCCGTATTTTCAATAACCTGTAATAACATAAATCGAGGCAGAATTTAATTCTAAAATGGGAATCAAGGGAAACGGGCTATGCCATTGTGTTCGTCTCGGAAAAATACGCGAAATAGAGTCCGAGTTTTCGAAAATCGGAGTCCGTATGACCAAGATATGGCCTCGCGAAGTTTCACGAAAATTCCCAAATTAAAGTATACTTAATTAAGTGAAATGGGTTGTGTAGATATATATATATATATATTGATATATATATATATATATATATAATTGAAAATTTAATAAATAAATATGCAAAAATGCTCAAAACAGCGAATTGGGAGAGGGGAATAACCGAACCGGCCGATTTTTGAAGTCGACCCGAGCCCGCTGGGTCGACTAGGGGTTAATCCAGGGTGTTTGGCTGTCAACCCGTGGGCCGATTCGCTCAAGTGCAGATTTTGCATTTGAATGGTTCTCATGGTCCATCTTTAATCTAAAGGCCCTAGAGGGTTCCTACACTTGACTTCTTCCCCAAGACATGCTTTGATGGCTTGGATTGAATCTAGGGTTAATCCTATGGCCTAAAACACTTGCCTAATCTATAAATAAGACCCTAACCTACCCTAATTCATTCATAATTAAACCTAGTGACTAAACTATGGCAAAATGCTAGCTCTCATGGCCTCCACTAATTTTATGAAGAGGGTTGCATACTAATCACTCTCTAATCAACTTCTAATCCCTTCTTAGCATCTTAATCTTCTTCATTTGGTGTTCAAAGTTGCTAGTTGTGAGTTTCTATCACTTTGATGATCTTTTGGTAAACTAATTAGATGAGATGTGATGAGATTTATGGTTTTGTATGTGGGTTAATGAGCTTTGAATCATATGATATGATGTTAGCATTAATCTTATGTTTATGCATGTTGAGTATGTAAGCTTATGCAAGTTTAATATGATGTATGTTATGTTTGCATGATGCTAAATATGCAAGTTGTGGGCTATGTAATCATATGCATGTTATGCAAGTTCATGGTAATATGCTATGCAAGTTACATGTATGTAAATATGCAAGTTACATGTTTGTTAATATGCAAGTTACATGTATGTAAATATGCAAGTTACATGTTTGTTAATATGCAAGTTACATGTATGTAAATATGCAAGTTACATGTTTGTTAATATGCAAGTTACATGTTTGTTAATATGCAAGTTACATGTATGTAAATATGCAAGTTACATGTTTCTTTATATGCAAGTTACATGTTTGTTAATATGCAAGTTACATGTATGTAAATATGCAAGTTACATGTTTGTTAATATGCAAGTTACATGTTTGTTAATATGTAAGTTACATGTATGTAAATATGCAAGTTACATGTTTGTTAATATGCAAGTTACATGTATGTAAATATGCAAGTTACATGTTTGTTAATATGCAAGTTATGTGTTTGTTAATATGCAAGATGGCACCTTTGAAACATGTTCATTCATATGCAAGTTGACACCTTTTATATGTGTTATATCATGAACGAAATTACGTGGGAACGATGGGGTAATTAAATGCATAAGTTAATAAGATTGTGTGAAATTAATATAATTATGCATAACACAAAATAAATAAACATAGTATGGGAATTTGCCTATTTGGTTAGGTGTACCCATACTATGTGTTGGGAATTTACCTATTGAGTTAGGTCTACCCCATGGGAATTTACCTATTAAGTTAGGTCTACCCATGTTAAGAAAACTTGATTAATTAGGGATAATTAATATAAAATTATGAGGGTGATTAATTAGGTGTAATTAATTGACTAAGACACGAGGTTGGACTCAGTTGTAGCGTAAAACTGCCCGGACCCAACCGGCTTAACCAGTTGCTACAAATGTTAGCCCAATGTGAGAGGTCTTAGGCACAAACTAAATACGTAATTAATGTAAAGACACGAGGTTAGACTCTGTTATGACATAAGGCTGCCCGGACCCAACCGGCTTAACCAGCGGTCATAAAAGACAGTCTAATGTGAGAGGTCTTTACAAAGGTTATGTTCTTAATTAATTAATTAAGAAACACTTAACCATATTAGCATGTAGGGGGACATGAGGGGTTAAGTGGGTGCCTCGGGTGGCATGAGAAAATCTAGTGGTTGCCTTGGGTGGCAATAGAAAATACGATTAGAATACTTAACCAAAATGGAACATGTAATTAAAACATGATTAAAGGGTTAAGTGGGATATACTAGAAAAAGGGACAAGCTTAGGTGGGTAGCTTGTGGAGGCCCATTTCAACCAGTAACCCATACGTATCTTTGTGGGCTCGACCCATGTCGAGGACGGGACACGCATACTGGGCTTGACTGTAAGAGGCAAACGGGTTAGCGGTGGCAACGCAAGTCCAACGGGCTTCATATGCGTGAGTGGGCCCGGGCTGGTAGGTAAGTCGTTGTTGCATCGAGTAGATATAAGCCGTGCACCTTTAGTTCCATCAGGTTGCCACATTGGGGAATGATACATCCCACGGTGGGGCCAGCACGGGTATCTACGTTAGGGAGCCGATCGAATGGGAAGTAGTGTGTACACCTAGTGGATTGTAGGGCCCCGTGGCGCCTACTTGGTCACCTAGGGGTACGCAGGTACTAATTAGTAAATTTTATAAGTCCTTGGGTGGGATCAACCTTTAAGTTAGGAACGACTGGTGTGGTGCAGTTTAGTAATTTACCTTAGGGAGGGTAGATGCGTCTTTATCCTTTATCTTCGTTTAGTTGACTGCTTAGGGTAGCCATTCATCCCTATATGTTACCGTATATCAGTTTATGTCTTCTCTGGTTACTTTAACGATTGTATTGTTAAAGTTATAGGACTCGCTCAGACTTATGTCTGACCCTGTTGTTTTTATCTTTTTCCCAACCCTCAGGTCCTACGGTGGATCCTAGCAGTAGTGGAGCTTGATCGGATTGCTGTTCCAGTCTTTAGGAGCTTGGATAGATGTAAAGCTCCAGTTATCCAGTTATCTTTTCTTTTGTTTGGCTATTGTATGAGAGTGGGATTATGTACTTCTTTATTTTGATGGATATTGTACTTGACCTTTATTGTGGTTTTATGATGTAACCAGACATGTTTTACTTCCGCTGTTATGAGATGATGTTTTAAAATTTCAAGTACTATTTATATCTGTCTTGTTGTAATTTTTCTGTTCTATATTCACTAAAATACTCCACCGATGCTATGGCATTCCCTTAGTGAGTGATCATAGCGGGAGTGGGGTGTTACAGGGGTGCAAATAGCCAGCCCCTAATAATTATTCTCCTTTTAGAATAAGACAAGGCAGTTGCATTGCATAATGGTCGGTCACCATCCTCTAGTCGCTCACCATCCTTTTAGAATAAGACAAGGCAGTAGCTTTATGAAATAACCTTAGGTGAACGAGATCAGTCACATGTTCTATAAAGGCTCAATCGATCGATCACCATCCTCTAGTCGCTCACCATCTTTTGGCTCGTGCGTGCATAGGGCTCCAAGTCTGCTCGTGTACACTTATGAAGCGGACTTTGCCAGCCTGATGACAGCTATAAAGTGGCTCCTACCAGTTGTACTCGGTCCCACACACCAAAATTATGACTGTGCCACTCCACACCAAATGCACCTATAAATAGCCCTTTTCTCCACCCTTCAAGGGACCGATTCCTCTACCCCAAAGGGCTGCCCAAATCCTTTCTCCACCATTCGAGAGCTTCTTAAGCTCCATTAATGGCCGCCAAAGCTCACTTCATCTTCCTCCATCACCAAATGGAAGTTTCCTCCTTCCTCCATTAAAGATCAATTCAAGCTCTCTCCTTCCATTCCAAACCGATATCCATCGTCTCAAGCTCCGTTCAAGTTCTCTCCTACCGCCATTAATCCTCCTCAAAGCTTCGATTCACATCTCAACCGCCACAGACTCTTCATTGATCCTCAAATTGCTTAAACCGTGAAGTCTACATTCTCACGCTCATCGTATTCAAAGGATCTGATGGCTTCCATAACGGATTAGAGAGAATCAAGTCATTTGAGAGAGAAAAATTATTGTAAAGAGAGAGAATGGGCCAAAAATGAGATGTATGAGATGATGAAATTTGTAAATCTCCCACTGATAATGAAATGGCTTCCAAATTGGACGTAGATCTACTCTAGGTAAAACCACTATAAAAATCCTTGTGCATTTACTTACTTTTTCCCACGATTGTGGCTCGTTTCAATTTATAACCATATTGGTGAAGTACGGTTCACGTATCATTGGTGTATGAACAATTTTTTATTCAAACATTTAGCGCCCACCATGGGGCCGCGTTCGCATTCCTCTCCAATTCAAGAGCTTTGCATTGAAGTTCAAAGCCTACTTCTATCATAGATTCTACAAGTCTAAGATCTAGCCCAATCGACGGGCTCTCTTCCAAATTCAAATCCATATCTGAAATAATGGCTAAGTCAAAAAAGACCACAAGTAAAACCGTTGGAGCACCCAACGACGTTGCTAACCAAGAAGCTACGCCACTAACAAACCATTTCGAAATTGGCGAAAACTCAATAAGTGGAGCCGGAGTGACTAGAACCGAATTAGATGCCGCCGTCGCTAACTTAAGCCAACGAATGGAAGCCTCCAACAAAGATTTAATCGATGTTAATAAAACATTAATGGATGCTAATCAAGCTTTAATGGATAAAATGAGTGTTCTCCTAAACGCTCAAGCGAATCCCGCCCCTCCTCCGAACATCCATGCCAACCTTGAAGAGAATGCAAATTCATCAGCCTCCAATCATCATCACAATGACAACTTGGAAGCGCTTGTCGACAAAAGCAATGCTAATATCGAAGACTCAAGGTTGAAGGCCAAAAACCATTCTGATCGAAATAACCGATGAGTTGTAAGTCCAATTACGGGAGCACCTCCCCATGGTGGAAGTGAAGGACCTAGATCAACTAATCACGATCGCTCACCACGACGAGCATCCAGAAAAGAGATTGAAGTCCACTCTTCGAAGCGACGCAACTCGAAGGAATATATCACAGATATGGTAAAGAAAATCATGGAAGATAATATGGCTCGCAAGGATAGTGAAAGGGAATGGGACTTCTCTCTCAGCAAAAATCCATTCAAAAAGAGGATCCGCAAAGTAGAATTCCCCAAAAAGTTCACTCATCCTACTCTACCTCCGTACAATGGAACTTCTGATCTGAATCACTTCCTATACAAATACAAGTGGCATATGAATGCAGCTAGGGCGACGGACGAGATCAAATGCTTGTGCTTCCCTCTCTATCTTGAAGGTGTCACATCATTCTGGCTCACGAGATTGCCACCCAAATCCATCGACCAATTCGATGATTTGACTTCAAAATTCAAAGAGCAGTTCAGACTGCAAGCTACGAAGGCTAAGGATGTTATTTCTCTTACGTCAATGAAGCAGGATCCAGGAGAATCTGTCAAAGCTTTCCTCAAAATATTTAATGATGTTGTATCTAAAGTAGGAAATCCCGAACCTTGCATGATCTTAATGTCTCTAATCGGTGCTATAGATGAGAAGAGCGAATTCGGTAGATGGATTAAAATGAAAGAACCGAATACGCTTGAGAAATTCTATAAAAAGGCTGAGGACTACATGAGTGTCGACACTAATTCTGTACCTCTTCATATTATTGATGTTAACCCGCTTCTTGAAGCTCCCAAAAATGCTGCTACCCAGTATAATCAAAAGAGTAATCGGGGGCAAAAGCGCGCCAGTGATGGGAACGACAACAAGGCTACTAACAAGTCTCGTATTTCCAACTCATCAGAGCTGATGCCCTTGAATGACACTCCTGAAAATATCTATCTTGCAACAAAGAATTCCGAAGAATATGCAGAGCCAAATCCGATGCGGATAAGCGAAAAAGCAGCAAACTCGGGGAAATTCTGCAGATTTCACAACTATTCTGGTCATAACACCAATGAGTGTCGACATCTAAAGAACCTCATCGAGGAGTTAATCAAGAAAAATAGGCTGCAACAGTATGTAAAGAATCCGCAAACCATGAATCATTTTGCAACTCCTCAAGGGCCAGGGGCACCAAATAATCAGTCTGGTCTAAGCAACAGAGCTCCTGCTCAAATCGATCCACAGCCGATCATCAACTAAGGATCAATGATTGGTGCTCCAATTTCAATGGCTCGAAATAAGCGATCAACATCGCCACTGCTTTACTTCATGCTCTAATTCTACTTTATTTCATGCTTTACTTCATGTTTTAGTTTCTGTTATATCCAAAACTTCTTGTAAACAGTCTGTAATAATCGGCAAGTGATGCACTGAACATTATCTCTACGACTAAGAGCATATATGTCTAAATGAATTTCTTGCTTGCAAAATTATATGTCAAATCAAAACTTACTTAAAGGATGATTTCATATTGCAGGCCAACTGTCGAGCGCTTGTTCTTGTAGCATCGTGACCCCAACAATGCTAGTTCAAGTGCCAAAAGCTGTAAACATCAAAATGCACAAATGCAAAATAGAAAGGCACCGCCTTGAAAAGTGGATGGAAAAAGTAGCAAAGGTCCAAACAAGAACAAGCGCCACGACAAACAAATGTGGGAGCTGTAACTTTTGTCGAAAGGGCACTTCCCCAAGTGAGAGGTTCAAAGCCTCAGTTCCTAAACCGGAATAGCCTGCCAACTCAAGCATCTGCCAAAGGGACTGATAGTTGCCCCGTGAAACAATATAATAGTCCCCAAATCCATTTACGTAGCATCTAAAATCTTAGATGTGAAGAATGACCAAACCAATTCATTTGCGTAGCATTTGAAACATCAGATGTGAAGAATGAAAACCATTTGCGTAGCATCTGAAACATTAAATGTTAAGAGTGAAAACCATTTTCGTAGCATATGAAATATCATACGTGAAGAATGAAAACCATTTGCGTAGCATCTGAAATGTCAGATGTGAAGAATGAAGTCCATTTGCGTAGCATCTGAGATATCAGATGTGAAATATTGAAATCCAAAGACCTCCCCGAGTGGGGGAATAATCACTAAATCCAAAGTCCTCCCCTAGCGAGTGCACAATCATTAAATCCCAAGACCTCCCCGAGCGGGGGCACAAAACCCAAAGTCCTCCCATAGCGGGGGCACCAAACATAATACCTTCCCAAGCGGGGGCACAATGATATAAAAACTTCTCCAAGTAGAAGTCCCAAACTAGTCGGCTAAATCAAAATTCTTATTGGGATGATAAAGCTTAGGGACTCCATACATGTTGGAAAGCTCAAACAGCTTTAACCAACAAAGTAGAAATCTCTAGCGCATCAACCACGATCAAGGAAACTCGACAAACTGATTAAATAGAGTTTTTATGACTCGTGACGACCTATATCTCAAAGGCAACACAACGACTTAAAAGTCGAGTGATGCTCCAAAAGAATACCGCTAGTCCATCACAACAAAACTTCGAGACCAAAACCAAATTCTGAATCCATCCAAAGGTTGCACTCACTTTGGCCTCGAAAACTCAAATCAAAATTCCAATTTGAAAAGGTACACATTTCATAAAACGTAAACTGTCATGCAAAATCATTTAAGTCATTCATAAATGATTAACTAATCTGTTATCAATGTGGATGGTCGATAACAAAGTATAAGTCCAAAATCATGCAAGTGCTTGTTTTCACTATAGAACAGGTGCTATGGAGTATACAAATTCAAAGTATGATTTGCCATATCAAACAAAAATCTATGACTGAATCTTAATGCAAGTTGTGTTCATTTCGAAATCCGCATTTCTCACAAGCAAAAAATAAAAGCTTCGAGGGGCAAATGTTAACTATTCAAAAAATTCACTCAAACATTATATCAAACACCATGTGTGTAGCAAGTTCACCAACCTCGGACTGAGTGGCACCCATCTGAAGGGATGTTTACTTCATCACCAGTAGGTCTGGTCATTCGCACTTGCAGCTCTCGGTCGAGCAATACATCTGGGTTGAGGATTGAACATCACGTGGTCGAGCAACAACATGTTGGTTCGAGCAACATCCACTAGTCCAGATGAGCATCAATTCTGAACGAGAACCTCCACCTGTTCGGGTCGTAAATAACATAAAGGGATCGCTCGTCCGCAGAATGGCGGGGTCGTGCATCTCTGTTGTGTGAGCCATATGTCGGTCGTTTGCTCATCCCGTGCTCAAGCTCTCCGAAGACAAGCAGCTTTCACATGAGCACAGTCGAGCACTCCAAGGAAGAGGCGATCGAGCAGTGACATCAAAGGGGATCGCTCGAGCACCATCTCCAAATCCGGGTCGAGAAAACAACAAAGTAGATTCGAGCACGGCTCCGCCTCATGAGCGAGCAACCTTGGGTGAACGAACGACTTCATGAAATAAAATATAAAAGGGAAGAGATGGCATTCCTGTAATAATTATTCTCCATTTAGAATAAGTCAAGGCACTTGCATTGCATAATGATCAGTCACATGTTCTATAAAGGCTCAATCGATCGCTCACCATCCTCCAGTCGCTCGATCACCATCTTTGGCTCGCTCGTGTATAGGGTTCCAGGTCTGCTCGTGTATAGCTATAAAGCGGTGTTTGCCAGCCTGATGACAACTGTAAAGCGGCTCCTACCAGCAGTACTTGGTCCCCACACACCGAAATTACGACCGTGCCACTCCAAACCAAATGCACCTATAAATAGCCCCTTTCTCCACCCTTCAAGGGACCGATTCCTCTACCCTGAAGGGATGCCCAAATCCTTTCTCCACCATTCTAAAGCTTTTTAAGCTCCATTAATGGCCGCTAAAGATCACTTCATCTTCCTCCATCACCAAACGGACCAAGTCTCCTCCTTCCTCCATTAGAGATCAATTCAAGCTCTCTCCATCCATTCCAAACCGAGATCCATCATTTCCATCGTCTCAAGCTCCATTCAAGTTCTCTCCTACCGCCATTAATACTCCTCAAAGCTTCGATTCACATCTCAACTGCCACGGACTCTTAGTTGATCCTCAAAGTGCTCAAACCGTGAAGTCTACATTCTCACGCTTGTCGCATTCAAAGGATCCAATGGCTTCCATAATGGATTAGAGAGATTTAACTCATTAAAGAGAGAAAAATTATTGTAAAGAGAGAGAATGGGCCAAAATGAGATGTATGAGATGATGAACTTTGTAAATCTCCAGCATGATAATGAAATGGCTTCGAAAGTGGACGTAGATCTACTCTAGATCGAACCACTACAATAATCCTTGTGCATTTACCTACTTTTTCCCGCGATTGTGGCTCCTTTCAATTTCTAACCATATTGGTGAAGTACGGTTCACGTACCATTGGTGTTTGAACCATTTTTGATTCAGACACTATATGGCCTAACACGAGTTCAATATGAATAAAAGTATGTTTGCACCTGCTTAATTATTCTTACAGTGGTGGAACACATTGAATTTGATGAGAATGGTAACGAAGCTTACATGAATTTCTAAATATTTAAATAGAAGGATGTGAATTAGATGTTGATAAGGTTAATGCAGCTACTATGTGAAATGAGAATGAAGCACACATGACAAGCATGGAAACTTGTAAGACTAAATAGGTGAGTTTGGACAGGGACTTGCATGTATATAAACTGAATGGTCGAACAATGATATAGCATAAATAAGTAATGCATGAACGTGTACAGAAACATACATGAATAGATGATGCTGACGAGACATATTAACCTACTCTTGAGCTATAAAATATAATATAAAATGTAATATGAACATAAACAGGTAGGAGACTACGTCGTCTACTCGAAAATAGTTCCTGTCAAATTAAACATCTCAGCGTTTGTGAAAATGAACAAATATAATATGATATCAACATTCTTATGTTTATAGCAAAAGAATGTCACAAAGTGGACGGGTTACCGTTAACTGCAACAACATTAAAAGCTATGCAAAATTTATTAACTAACAAAGCATGTAAAAGTTCACTTCATTTTATATATATATGTATGAAGTTCAGATTAAGTAAAAAATAACAAAATCCTATACATAACTCGTTGATGATAGTGACTGTAGGACATCAAAACTTTGTATGGCTTGCATGCAGAGCATTAATTTCTCTGTCATTATCCAATATTTGTTTTGTTTGTGGTCCATTTATGAGTGTTAATTACTATTCATGTAGAGCGATAGTGCCTGCAATTTGGGTTTAAAATGATAAATATTTCCTTATTCTTTCCCTCAACATCTTGACCATTGCAATTCGACATATACAAATCTAAAACTAATAAATCAGGGAAAACATTAACCTAGTTTATGGATCTAGTTTCTGATCCTAATAATAAAAGAAATCATCCATACCTAAGTTCCATTAGGTTCAAATTTAGTAATAGAAACCTAACAGCAAACGATAACCCAATTCAAGACTAAAACGAGACAATTCCTAACAAAAAAAATGAAGAATAAGTTCAATAATTAGTTTGTCATGATAATATACTAACCTTAGTCAGATCCGATAAGTGGCCAAAGCAGGGAGGTGTAGCTCGACAATCGACCTTAGTCAATACAAATCTATAGACGAAAACATAACAATCGACAATGACTAGATGGTAGCGCTTTACTTTCGGCAACGAAAAAAATCTATGTTGAAAATGAAATCGTCATCTAAAAATAATCGCATGAGGGAGAGAGTTTGCGAAAAGAAGGAACCGCCACCGATGTTTTGGGATTGGTTTAATTTTCAGGTATCATGCTTAATCATATGTGCGCATTAGTAACAAAGAACTTAAGCCCTGCCCGTTTTTAACAAAAAAACATATTATAAAGTAATCGAAACACTTCATGATATATAGAAACCCTAAATAATTGTGTCATACATAGAAACATAAAAAAGTGTTTCAAATAAAAATATTATGTGTTTCTAATTTGCTTATTTAGTGTAGTGTGTGTGTGTGGACCATTTGATTAGTTAGATTTAATATGGACTATCCAATGAAGCAAAACTGTAGAAAACCCCTTTAAAACAGTGCCTTTCTCCCACCCCAGACAAGGAGGGAAGTCGACTGGCCAACCTACACCCTTATTTTGGGGCGGGCGACTCCTTTTTTGGGGTCGACGTAAGGAGAACCGTTTTCTCTTAATCTTACTATTTATATTAATTACTGTTAACTCCTTTCATTTATTCTTCATTCTTGTCCCCTCTTCCATACACACACAACAATTTCAAATGTTTAGGGAATATTTTATTATCCTAACCAGTAAATAATTATATTTCATGTTTATGTATATTCAGTTTGAAATTCAAATCTTATGTGTACATAATTATCGTATAACGTGTTTTACTAATAACTTCTTCAAATAGACTCTGATTTCGACCAATAAAATATGAAACCAGATTGGAATATCACCACAATACAATTATAATATTTTTGTGGCCTAATTCTTAATTATCCAAAGTTCTTATTTTTAGCCTATTTATATTTTACTAATTTATTATTGTTTATATTTAATTTAATTATCTATGTCTACTTAGGGTATATTTTTATAGGGGTTACGTATATAATACATTCAAACTAACTATTTTAAAAATAAATGCTTAAACCTACTAAATCAACAATAATCTTGTCTTATGCCTTTACACATATATGCATATTTTTCCAATTTTACAAGAAAGTGAATCAGACCATTATCAGAAGCTGTACAATACTGAAAAGCCTACCTTTTAGTATATCCGTAAGCAAAACCCAATTTACACCAATTGGATAATTCCTCAATTTATACGGGATTTAGAGGATTTTTTTTATATTTTGTTTTCATGCAAATCCAAAACCCTTTAGGCATAACAATCCAAATATACACTATAAAATATACAAAATAGAAAACGGATGTAATTTCCATTCACAGAGATAGGAAGAAAAGCATATTGAACTCAGTTATAATCTAACGAATATGAATTGAACATTTCAAATCAACCCACTCCAAATTGTCCTAATATATATATATATATATATATATATATATATATATATATATATATATCTGTGTGTGTATGTATATATATAAATATTTGTAAAATTCAGATTTACTTTTCAATGGAATCTGCTACTTTTGTAACAAACTCATGAGTTTCACCACGTTCTCATTCCCCTCCACTTTCTACATCGGAAAATCATCAACCCACATCAAATGAATCCAATCTACATTTGAATCTCAATGTTGACACTAATGCTAAATGCAGTCAAGATTGATCTGCTCGAAGTTTGAGTTATGTGGAGCCATCAGCTGAATATGTTTTTATACCAGATTTGTTTTTCAATAAATCTGGAAAAGCTTGGATCAATATGTTGGCATTGATCCCGATTCATTTCAAACTATCTTCCTTTAAATTCCAAGATTACATCTCTAAGGTATGGAAACCATTGGGTAACTTTCATATTCATGTTTCTCCCTGTTATGACTTTGTTATTCGATTTGAAGACAGCTCTGATTTCTCTCGCATTTTAGAAAGTTCCACTGATTCATATTTTGGTAGGCTTCTTTTGATAGAAGCTTGGTATCCAGGCTATGATTATAGTAAAAAACAGAGTGGTGTGGTCTAGATCTGGGTTAGATTTTTGGATCTACCTATGGAGTTAAGGACTAAATATGTTATTCAAATGATTGCAAGTTTCATATCAAAACCATTATTGATTGATGAGAATATGACAGATAAAAGGTTTACAAAGTATGCCAGAGTTCTAATTCCAATTGAACCTCACACTGACTTAAAAACAGAAATCCATATATTGCTGCATAATGGCACTAAAAATATTATTGCTGTGGAATATGAGTTTGTGCCTACTAAATGTCTTTAGTGCAATCTGTTTGGTCATGATGATTTATTTCATGAAGTATCAAATGATTCTCGTTGGACCCACCTGGTGTTCAAGTTGATTCTAATGATGCCACTGATGATTTAGGAACATAGAATGAGGTTAAAGAACCAGTGCAAAATAAATCTGAAAATGAAGTAGGACAAAACTCTTCTATTTCAGCTGATGATCTTGATTTCTTGAATGCCAATTTACCTGATAAAGTAGTTCCAGATGACTTAAATATAACTGCAGATAATATAGCTGGAGGTGATAAGGCAGATAATAATGACAAAGGTAATAATATTGATGTTTCAAATATGGTAGACAAGAATGCAAACTATTTGAAAGGGGATAGTACCGTGGCTTCTTCTTCATACGTTGCTCCTCCTAAAAGAAATACAAGGAGCTCAACATCTATTAAATGACATTGTTAACGTGGAATGTCAGGGGAATGAATACTACTTCTCGTATGAAGGTTGTGTTAGCTCTCCTGAATTATACTAAATCAACTCTTATTGGTTTAGTGGAAACAAAATTATCTTCAAATAATTTAGTTCTTTTTGCTTCTATACTACCTAATTCTTGGAGGTCATTAACAAACAACTCTTCAGTTTCTTCTGGTAGAATTTTGCTAATTTGGGACTCAAATGTCTGGGATGTGGTATTGTTATCTTTCTTTTCACAACATGTGACAGTAGATGCAAGTAATAAAGGTAGTTTTGCTATGGTTTTCTCAGTCATTTATGATGGTAATATTTTTTCCAGAAAGGCATATATATTGCAAAATTTGCTGAATGAATCCAATCTGATTGATAATGCATGGTTTCTAATGGGGAATTTTAACAATGACTTGACTCCAAATGACAAAAGAGGAGGATTATCTGTTCCTTTCCAACAGATTAGAGAATTTCAGAAATTTATAAATCAAACTTCATTATCTGAAATCAAGCTGTTGGGTTTTAATTTCACTTGGCGTAGGAGGGGCATTGCTACTTGTATTGACAAGATTTTGGTAAATTATAGAGGTCTGCATCTATTTCTACATATGAAAGTTATTTCTTTCCCTTAAAAATCAAGTGATCATAATCCAATTATGCTAGATTTGATTCCTACTAAAGAGACTAAGGGTTTCCCCTTTAGATACAGGAATGATTGGCATAACATATCTGGATATCAAGATGCAGTTCAAAAAGGTTTTAATACAGCTATTTGGGGTTACCATAGTTATCAATTAATGCAAAAACTCAAGCACTGTAAAAATGAACCGAAGAATTGGAATAAATTGAGAGAAAAAATTCTACTAACCTCAAACAAGCTGAAGAATTAGCAATTCAACTTGAGAAAGCTGCTGATAATAACCTTGAAGACATCCTTTTGTATGATAATTACCTGAAGGCATAAAAAGAATTTCAAAATTTGCAACAAATATATTTTAATGGATTTAAGCAGCAAGCTAAAGTCTCATGGCTTCAACAAAGGGATAGAAATTCTAAATTCTTTTATTCTCGAATGTCTAATAGGAGGTTCTTTAACCATATTAGAGCTTTAATTGATCAAAATGGGAATTTAGTGTTTAAATCTGAAGACATTGAAGCTGAAGCAATAAGTTACTTTCAAGACATGTTTAATGGACCATTTACTACAGAGTTCCCAAGGTTTTATCCCATTGCTACTATTAATTCAATAGGCCAATAGTTTTTTATGGGAACAGTTGATTTATCAGAAATAAAGGAATTGTTGTTGGCTAAGTTCTTAAAAGTTCTTAAAAGTTCAGCCCTGGGCCTGATGGCATTAATGGTAAGTTCTTAAAAGTTCACTGTGATACTTTGGAAAATGAATTGTTGTTGGCTATCTCTGATATTTTCTTATCAGGTAAAATCCCTAAATCATACTTTCATTACTTTAATCCCTAAAAATGATAGGCCAACTGAGATAGCACATTATAGGCCAATTTCTTGTTGTATTGTCTATTATAAAAAAATTCTAAAGTTTTATGTAATAGATTGAAACATTTTTTGTCATATCATATTGCGGAGAATCAAAGTGTTTTCATCAAAGATAGACACGTTGGAGATAATATCTTGCTAGCACATGAATTATTAAGGGATTTCAAGAAAAGAGGGATGCCTAAATTGTGTGTTAAAGTGGATTTGCAGAAGGCTTGTGATCAAGTTAAGGAGGAGTTCATATGCTTCATTATGCGTAAAATGAAATTTCCTACTCATTTCATAAATCTCATATATGAATGCATGACAACTGCCACTTATTCTGTCATGATTCAAGGTGTTCCTAAGGGTTTCATACATTCAAATAGGTGTATAAGATAAGATGACCCTTTATCCCCTTATTTGTTTGCAATTGCTATGCAATATTTCTCCTATCTTATGGATGAGGCAACCCTATCAAAGGAATTTCAAACCAGTTCTGTTATCCAGCCTATTATTTCTCATCTCTTATACGCAGATGATCTCATGATTTTTGGGAAGTCATCAACATCAAATGCACTTGTATTAAAGAAGATCTTTCAGAATTTAAGCATATATGCTGGATTGAATGTGAATGCTACAAAGACAAAAGTTTTTCAGTATCTCTACTTTAAATTCAAAGGAGATTAAACATATTTTGGGATTTGAGCAAGGTTTTCTACCTATTAAATATTTGGAAGTGCCTTTATCTTCCAATTATTTATTTTTTTCAAAGTGAAATTCTCTTATTCAAAGAGTTCAAAGTAGAATTGCTGGATGGGAAACAATACCGTTAAGTTTCGCAGGAAGAGCTCAACTGATCAATACTGTTATTACTCCTATCATTCTATACTGGCTCTTCATCTATCAAATTCTAGAATATATCATAGACAAGATACAATCAATTTGTGTGGATTTTTTTTGGGGAGGGACATCTTATAAAGTTTCATGGCAAAAGTTATGTAGACCAAAGGCTGAAGGAGGAATTGGTTTGAAAAAAATTTCAGATCTCAAAAAGGTTGCATATGTGAAATTACTTTGGAATTTTTTATCCAACAAATCACTATGGAGCAAGTGGATACATAATAGATATTGCAAGAGAGACTGTTTTTCGTCAATGTCATTAGATAATAATGCATCCTCAACTTGGAAATCCATATTAATGTAAAGATCAAATTCTAGACAACTGTTCAACAAAATTATTGCTAATGGTAACCTTGGATTAACTGCCATTTTTTAGTTGATCTACTTGGCTATGATAGACTGAATTTGAATGGTATTGCCAATCAAAGAGTTAGCTGTATTATTAGAAATGAGGTGTTTACACCAGAAGTTCACCCTGCCACAAGAGAGTTGTTAGAAGAAATCAGCTCCATTTCTACATTTCCAAAAAAAAGTCAGGACTTTTATGAATGGTGCGAGGGTGGTACTTTCTCATTTCATAAAGCATGGGATTATTTGAGAAGCCATGAACAAAATGGTAATATTTTCTCTGTTATATGGCACTCCAAAAATAGCAGAAGAATGACTTTTATTGCTTACCTAGCAATACTTGGTAGATTAAATACCAAGGATAGAATTCATCTTTTTAGCAACATAATAGATCCACTTTGTCCTCTCTAGAACAATCATCCTGAAACTATACAACACTTATTTTTCTCTTTTGACTTTTCAGCTTTAATTTTGCTATCTCTGAAACAAAAATTGGATCTTCCTTTGAATTCTTATATAGATCTGAAAGAAGAAACTATTCTTATTCATGACAACTTTAAGAACATTGATCAATTAAGGGATTTGGACTGCGCTGCTTTCACAAGTGTAATCTATTTCATCTAGAAACAAAGGAACTTGAGGGTTTTCAAGGTAGAAAAATGGATTCCACGGTTTGTTTTTTGAAGATTGAAAGAGAAATTGGTTTTCTTGTTTGCAATAATGGTAGTAGAACATCTCGAAATGGGAGAAATGAACAACTGCTTGGTAGATGGGGAATTGAATTAAAAGATACTAGTTGACTTTGAAAAGGCAATTTGAATTTTAGTAGAAGAAGGAAGGAATGATGGGCCTGTTTTTGGGCCGTAGAGATTACTGAGCCTGTTAGTTTTAATTCATGTATTTTCATCTTTTATTTTCATGTTGGATTCGAATGGTAGTGATGTTTTCTTCGATATGTATACCAAATTTATAAGTACTCTTTTTACCTGTAAGGCACCCATTTAGGTTAGGTGGATTACAAGGTTTTAATGAGGCTTATAAAGGAGGTTTTTATATTGGTTTTAGCAATAAAGAAAACCAATTTTCAAATATATATATATATATGTATGTATGTATGTATGTATGTATGTATAAGAATTGGATTTAGAATCTCATTTACAAATTATACTTAATTGCAGAATCTATATATAAAAATTCAGATTTAGAAGAGATAGAGTGTGGGTTAGAAGAAAAGAAGAAACCTAACTTTTTTCTAGAATTAAGAAAATGGAGGCGTAGAAGAGAATGAATGTAGGGTTTAGGGGAGAGGCTGGGAGCCTTTTTGTAGACTCTATTGATTGCCTGGATCGTAGGATTAGTTATATTAAATCTGGATAGCCCGTTTAGGCATAACTATATAAAGACCCTTCAAAATAGTTGCCTCTCTCCAACCTCGACCAGGAGGGTAGTAAACCCCTAGTTCGACCCCGTCATATGGGGCGGTCGACCCTATTCTAGGTGCGTAGGGAGATTCGTTTCCTTTTACGTTATTATTATATTAATTACATTATAATTCTGATTGATTCTTTCTGTTTATTATTTATTCTTGTCCCCTCTTGTATATAAATATTTACACACGAATTCAATTCTCTAGGATATATTCCATTATGCTAATCAATATATAATTTTATTGTTAATTTACATTTATTCATTTTGAATTTCAAATCTTATGTGCATACAATTATCGTATAAACTGTTTTATTAATAACTTCTTCATACAGACTCCGTTTTCGACAAATAAAATATGGAAATAGGCTAGAATCTCGCCACGAATACAATGGTAATATAATCATAGACAAATTATCAATTATCCAAAGTTATTATTTTCATCACATTATTAACTTATACATTTATTATTATTTAAATTAAAAGTTAATTGCCTATGTCTATTTAGGGTATATTTTACGGGGTGTTACATATATTTTACTTCATAAGGTTTGAGCTGTCTAGAAGCATATGCAATTACTTTGTCATTTTGCATAAGAATAGCTCCTAATCCAATTCCATAAGCATCAATATACAAATTAAATACGCATTACCATCTGGTACCACCAATACAGAAGCATTGGCCTATAAATGCCTAAATCTCGGGAATGATTCCTCGAATTTGCTTAAACAAACTAATTTCACATCTTTCTTGGTCAATCTAGTCAATGGTGCCGCAATCCATGAGAAATTTTTAACCTTTTGATTATAGCTAATTGATCTAAGAAAACTTCTAATCTTGGTTACACTCAGCGGTCTTTTCCTATTATAGGTAGCCTGCAACACCTCGTAATTTTAAAAGAACACTATAATGATGAACTAAAGAATACTTAACTAAATATTGGGAATTATAGTCAAACGGATTGCGCCATTGCGTTCATCTCGGAATTCTTCTTAAGATAGACTCTAAGTTTGCGTAAAACGTACAATGTATGAAGAAGATATTAAGGATTGAAGCTTGTATACATATAAGAAAAATATATATAAACAAACCAATCCAAAAAATCAAAACCAGAAGGCGCGGGAAATTGGCCAGTTGGTGGTTGACCCTAGGGCCGACCCTGGGGTCCACCCCACCCAGATCTGGGGTAGATCCATTCTTTGAACCAGGACTTGTTTCTTGACCAGATTTGTTGACGGTAGGCTCTAAATAATACCCCATTTCTATTGTTTTATTCATAAAAAACAATGGAGAAACGAGATGCTGCCCCAACTCAGATTGAATTAGCCTATTCTTCTGCAACAATAACTTATACGTATACAAGAATCTCTGCCACAACATCAACAGTCATTTCTCTGTTCTTTAGATCCAGTCCCTGTGAGTTTATGTTGCTTTTAGATATAAACATTTAATAAGTAATCCTGATATGTTTATAAGTTTAGATCTAAACCTGTGCCTGTTAATAACCTAAATCATAACCAAACAAATCTTCCACTACTTCTACACTTAATCTACTGTTTATTTCTCATATGCCTATTCCTGATATGCCTATTATGTTATTATGCCTAATTATGTTATCATATGCTTATTCTGCTACTATGCCTATTTCTGTCGTCATATGCCTATTTTGTTATTATGCCTATTTCTGTTCTCTTCTCTCCCTCCTTACCTTTTTATTTTTGTAGCCAGGCTACCTTTGAGCCTAGGCCTACCGCGGAAATGTGCGAACGAACAAAATTGGGAATGGTTGGGAATGATAAATTGGGGCATAACTTGTATTGTAAAACATGACTGGGATTTGGAGGCATAATCTATACCTTGATCTAAAAATTTAATTTAGGGCATAACTTGTATCATGAATCAGACTGGGATTTGGGGCATAGCCTTTGATGAACATGAAAAATTGTTTAATATGAACATGCCTGAATTTACAGTAAATAGAAAATGTAACCGCACCAAGACACGAGGTTAGATTACACTTGTAGTAGAAGTCTGCCCTGAACCGCCCGACAAATCCAGCATCCACAAGTGGTTAATCTAATGTGAGGGGTCTAGTGCGAAAATGTACACTTAACGGTGCTAAGACACGAGTTTAAGTCCGACTTGTGGTAGAAGTATGTCCGGAACCGGCTGGCATATCCATCATCCACAAGTGGTCGATTTAATGTGAGAGGTTTGGTGCATTAACATGCATGAATGGGAAATGATAATAAATTATTACCTGTAATACTTAGCCTGTTTAAATCTGTAAGGGTTATATAAACTCGACAAACTCAACCTGTTTTATATTGTGGGATTATACGGGCTTGTTAATCTATTAGGCATAACCTATCAAAATCCTAATAGTGGGGATGCAAGCCTAGGGGGTGATTTGTATCATCTGTTGTATGAGACATGCATCAGTCAGTAACCCATCTTGGTATCAGAAAGAGGACCCCAAACTAGGTAGGGGTCAGGGCACGCTTACTGAGCTGATTATAAGAAGTTCATATGGGTGGACGTGTTGACGGCGCATTCCAATGGAGTCATGTGCGTGCATGGGTCCGGATTGCTTGGGAAATTAAGACGTTGTGACAACAGTAGATATGGACGTGCTTCCCAAAAAAAGGGATTGCCACTTTAGGAAGTGATAGATCCTACTGTGGGGCAGCACAGGGTATGTACAGGATAGGGAGTCGATCGATTGGGATAGTAATTAGGGTACATCCAGTCCTGCTTGTTTAGGAGCCCGTTATTATCGTTGAGTGTAACGCCTGTCATTTTTGTTGGGCTACCTTTTATTATCAACGGACGTGGGGTGTCACATTTGGTATCGGAGCTGAAGGTTACCAGATCGAATAAAAGGTTTTGAAAATTGTTTTCAAAAAGGTTTTAAAAGAAAGCATTTACAAAGAAAAATCTATTTTTGAAAAACATATTCCCTAAATCCATATAAAATATCTCTCGATTCTCTGCTCGAATCCCTTTTGCTTTTCTTTTCGGCATGTCTGGGGAACCAATTCTTCCCAAAAGGTGTCCCCATTATGGCATAGTTCCATAGGCATGTTAAAACTATGGCTCATGTCTAGGGGAAAGGAAGTGTCCAACCTCCATATTTAGCCGTAGTAGTTCCACCTACGGCTAATTTTTTTCTTAAACATCGTAAGGATTTCTGTGCGATGGAGGCAGCTTTCGAGAGACCTGTTAACATGTTACACAAGGATGGTAAAAAGGAGAATAAGGGGATTAGGGCTAAGGAGCATAGCCCAAGGATGAGAAAATTGGTGGCCAAAGAAGGGAACATAGACGAGAGTAGGAAAACCTAATAAAGTTCAAATAAAGGGAAGGAGAAATGTCATGTGTGACGGCCCGCCCCGCACTAGCCGACATTTCCAATAAAACGCGTTGTGCCGACGTCCGACCGGCACGGGACGGTCATCAAAAGAAAGGAAAGGGAAGGAATTTGAATGATGAATCAACAAAGAACCTGTAGTATGAAACACCCCACCCTCCATTAAGGTCACTCACAAAGGGACTGCCTTAACTTTGATGGAGGTTTGTAAGTAAAAGTCACAGATAAACACAAGACAGATATATAAACACACACACATATACACACACAAATATATATATATATATATATATATAAGCAGCGGAAAAACAAACAGACTTTTATTTCATCAAATACTTGTTCATACAAAACATTTCCAAAATTGTCTCATAAGAACTTCCAAAACATTACATTATCATTTCTGTCTTTGTTATTACATAAAGAAGCATAAAACATAATAAAAGCTGCATAAATCCCCATAGAACGTGTCCAAAAGCCATAGCAAAGGAAACAGAGTCCAAACCGTACATCTACTATCTTGAAGCTTGCAAAGAGTCTGACTAAGCTAAGGTGTTCCCTCCCTGTGGACCTGGGGGGGGGGGGGGGGGACGGAAGAAAAGAAGACGAAAGAAAATAGGGTCAAACATAAAGCCTGGTAAGTCTAGTGACTTTTCAGTATGAGAATAAGAGTAAGGGCATGATAAGTGTAAACTGGAAATAAGGAAGTATCATAGACCAAGATAAAGCAGTTTGAATCGAATATACTATCGCACCCCATACTATATCTCTACACCTACTTGTATTGTCTTAACTGGCACCCCATGCAGGAGGTAAAGCGATCCCCTTTTATTAAGATCAGCTCCTACTCGCATAATCATCTGTGTCTTACGGCTCCTAATGAATGTAGATACCTATGCTGGTCCCACCATGGGGTGTATCAAGTCCCATGGTGGCGGCCCGACACAATACTAGAAATGCATAGGTTATACTATTGGTGTCCCCAGTGCCCTGTTTGTCTGCTCCGAAGTGTGTGCATGCCCGCACTCCGTTAGAACCCACACTGTTGCACCCACCGCCGTTGCTTTTGACCGCTTACAATCAGCCCAATAATCGTGCCCCACCCTGCCTAGTTTCAGGGTACCATGATACCTAATTGGGTTACTGCTGAAATGGGTCCCCGTTACCAGGGTTTTCTAGTCAAACATGTTAAGTGGTTAAGTGTCTGTATTTACCTAACCCCACCCATCAATTCAATTAACATGTTGAATTGGTTAAGTGTTTTAGTTAACTTAACCCTACCATCCTGACAATCTGTCCTTAGCTTTTTTAAAAGCACCGACCACTCACATTAGACATGTATTGTTACGGTTACTGGATGTGCCGGTCGGTTCTGGGCAGATTTACACCGTAACTCAGTCTAACCTCGGGTCCTTATTGGGCTTCATACTTAACCACCCACATTGGATAGGTATTGTTGTGAATACTGGACAGCCGGGTGGGTCCGGGCAGGTTTACATCACAACTCAATCCAACCTCGTGTTAACCATACTCGTATTTTCTAAATTTACATATTTGTCTTTATTACTTGTTATATGTAAATTAAATGTCATGGCCCACTTTCCAAGTTTAACGCTTTGGTATAAGAATTTATACCATTTAAATGCCACAAATTTTGGCATGTGACAAACATGCCAATTCCATATATTTTTATGTTTTCCCAACGTTACCCCGTCTAAATATTAGGCTAACAATCTTAGCCTAATTTTACGTTTGAATGATTTTTAACATATAATATTAGGCTAAAAACTTAGCCTAATTTAGCGTACACAAATTGGCATAAAGTCGTTCACTAACATAAACATGACATAGGTGTAAACTTGGCATTTTTTTGGCATAGTCAATATGAACATCATAGGTGTGAACTTGCAAAATAGTCAACATGAATGTCATAGGTGTGAACTTGCAACATAAACTAATCTACATACATGTGAATTTACAACATAGCCTAAATCAACTTTCATATATGTGAACTTGCATTGAAATAGGGGTCTAACCAAATAGGTGTCACATAAATTAGCATATGACATGAATGTGACGTTTTCATAAAGTATGTATAATTTCATCGCATGTGTGAACTAGATCCAATCATTTGTCTAATTACAACATGTAACATATATTAAAGTGGATCTTGACATGGATCCAATTAACTTGCGACTTTCTTACAAACATACTAGCATGTATGTGAACATAATCGTTTAGGCATAAAGGTTCTAGCATATATATACATGAAATCTTAATCACATACAACTTATATAATCACATAAACATATAGGTGTCGATTACAACATGAACTATACAACTTGCAAGTGATTCTACATGTACAATAGGATCAACATAAACTCAATTATACCACAAACATCACAGTACCACAATCATTTCAATGAATTAACATCATCGTTACATAATAGCACAATTCCATTCCCAATTTACATCGAATCAAGTCTTTATTTTATTCACATCGGAAAAATCACTATACTTACAACAAACGACGGTCTTGTTTTCTGATTTCTGAGTTCTGAATTTGAATTGCTTTCCTTTGGGTAGACTAACGTTGTTTGAATCGTGTTTTAACTTTGATTTGGCTCGTCTCTAAGCTTTTCTACAAGTGGAGGCTACTCTTGGCTTCCTTCCAGCAGCATGACGGCTCTATCTCCAATTTATTTGTGTGAATTTAGGTTTAGACTCAAGTTGTATTTATAGAATTTTAAATTAATTAGAGCCGTCGATGAAGCTAGAGTGAATCCAGACCATCCATCTCAAGAGCAGCCAATCAGAAAGCGACACGTAAGCCCTAATGACACAACCAAGCTCCAAAAATCGACCAGAAACCCGACCAGGCCAGCCAGGGCCAAACCAGGTCGAATGGGCAGGTCGACCCTATGGTTGACTTGGTCACCCTATGGTCGACCTAGTCACCCAGGTCGACCTGGTGCCTGGGCGGGAATTTTCCCGCCTAGCCCAGTCTGGGTTTGAATTCGAAATTTGAACTTTGTTTTGAACCGTTTGAATTTTAATTTGAATTCTGAAAATTCCGGAGGTCATAACTCCTTCATACAGAGTCTGATTTACGCAAACTCGGACTCTATCTTAGGTAGAATTCCGAGACGAGCGCAATGGCGTAGCCCGTTTCCCTTAATTCTTTCATTAAGGATTAATTATACTTAAATTTATTAATTTACAGTTAATAGAAAATTCGGGGTGTTACATAGTATATCTCACAGCGCATGGAACAAAATATAATAATAACATAATTTGATATAAAACATGCAAGACAGTGCATAAGTTGAAACTAAACCATCATAGCCGCGGAAAATCCAAAATACAGCTTACGATCTAAACCATCATTATTACAACTTTTAAAACTGTCTCTAAAGCAAAATAGGAAGGTACACTACTAATGCCCAAAGTAGTGACTAGCAACAACACAGGGAGAATATATGGGAACAATATGTGTAAGCCTCATGCTCGTTTCCGGACAGCTATCGTGCATAACCGGCTAACCTATCTCTAGTCTGCTTTTTAGGAGCACCTAGAGTAATAAGAAGAGACATAAAACTCTGGGTAAGACAAAAGTCTGGTATGAACGATAAGCAGCAAAAACAGAACAATAACAGGTATACATAACCATACCTGAACCTGCAACCAAAGAGTAAGCACAACAGGATGTAGGTGACACTAACACATGGTGTGAAAATAATGGGGAGGGTGTGTGCATGTCATGGTGATAGCGAAAATCAAACATAGCAATCATCCTCACATCTCTCACTCAGTGTGCAAAGTATATGATATCTACCACTTTGATCACCCAATCCTTTGTTACGATCACTTTGCCCCGTGGAGTCATAACGGCTCCACTGCATTGATCCGTAACCACTAATACTTTGCTATGTCCACTCTGCCCCATGGAGTCATGATAACTCCACTGCACTGGCTCATAGCACTACAACAATAACTTTTCCCAATGGAGTCATGACGACCCCACTTCACTGATCCATAGCCAATATCCGTCTCTTAGTGGTGAGTTAAAGTTATAGACATCGATAACCCCTTTACGCATGTCCCGCAGCAAATTCCAACTCATGAAGTTAACTCATTGGTTCCCATCTGGATCCTGAGTTCTAACTTCTCACTTGGACTTCCTTTGCATCTCAGGTTTCGGTCTTCTCCGAATTGGTTCGGTCCTTCTTCTCATCTTTGGTTTGGTTCGGTCATGACTACCCTTTTCCCTGGTGGTTGGGTTCGGTCCTCCTGAGGTGATTCCATATCGGATCGGTTCGTGATGCCTCGTCTGGGTCGGGTCGTGGTCGTCGCATGGGTTCGGGTCGGGCATCCTCCCACTTGGTGCGGATCGTGACTCCAGGCTTCATGGCTTCACCAACGGTTCGGTTCGTGATCAATAACCCGGTTCGGTCCTCCTCTTAAAGCATCGGATTGGTCGTGGACTTCGGTTCGGGCTTGATGCACTGGCTTGTGGTGCAGCGGTTCAGAGGAGGGGTTCGTGGAAAGGGGGTGCTTCACGAGTGGGTCAGTTCGTGCCTCCTTCCTCTGATCCGATCCGGTTCGGGTCAAATTCCTGCAACCTTTCCAGCAAGCTGTTTACGCCATACGACGACGTTTTCGACCAATCTAACTTTTCTATGCAATCATAAAACATTCCAAACAGTCATAGCAATGTATAATCGACCATAAACACCAAACAACAATTTAACATGTCAATATGGATCAAACATACCCAAAACCCATGTTTTCCCCTTAATCCCCTTAATCATGACTTAACCATATGATTAGCAAAACATATCCAAATTAACCCTAATTTCTATCAGAGCCCTAAAATAATATTTAAGAAATTTTACATGTTTTTCCAGGATTTTAACGTGCATAATTTCGCTAATTAACACTAATCACCCCTAATTAGCCGTATTTAGTGAAAACAATGCAAATCACTCACCTTAACCACAAATAAATTATAGATCTGAACTTTACTACTGTTTTGGGTCGAATTCCTATATGACACAGCAGCTTCAACTCTGATTTGGTGTTGATTTGATGTTGATTTGCTTAAATTAGTGACAAAAAGGTGATTTGGAAGTGATTTAGAAGGTGGAGGCCATTGTTAGGGTTAAAGAGAGGTAAGTGGCGGCTGTAAAAATGACAAAGAAAGGTTTCTCTAACCCTTTTCAGCCTTTATGTAACCCTAGTCCCGAAATCCCTAATAGGCCTAGCTGCTAATCACCCTAATTAGGCCCAGTTAAGCTGTTTTTCACCTTCAAAACAATGTTTCATCCATATCTCCCAAACGGTAAGTCCGTTTGGCTAATGTACCACTCTACGGAAAGGTAAACCATCATCCGAAACCAATGGAAGTGATTTCAAGTCAAAATTCCTTACCAATCAAAAGTTATAGGGGAAACAAGATTCGCCAGGAGTAAAACGGTTATTTAAAAATTAGCAAAAATCATAAACATGGGAAATGACCCCAATAGTTATTTCCCAAAGTACACGACCATACGTCTTCGCATGTGAATGAAATAAATATTCTATGATCCTTCGATGCATAGAATGCAGGTCGTTACACTCTCCCCATTAAGAAATTCCACCACCCCCCCAAATTCCTTAATTAAAACATGTAATGGGTCCCGCATGCCTATCAGCCATTTATAAACAATCAAACACACATAATAATACGACAAGTCTATCCTAGCATGCGGTTTACTAACGAGGGAATAACTATCGCTATTAAAATCTTACCAGGCAAAGAGTTCTGGATGCAATTTCCTTATGCTCTCCTCTGTTTCCCAAGTACAGTCATGCTCGTTATTACTCCACTGAACCTTGACTAGTCTCACTGCTTTCCTTCGAAGTTGCTTCGTATCGTATTCGATAATACGGATTGGCTTGCAGTTCCCAACCACCTCAGGTTCTAATTCGATGTCATCCAACTGATCAAGCGAAATAGTCATAACGAGGTCGTGCACGTACTTCTTTAATTGGGAAGCATGAAATACGTTGAGAACTCCCGCCATCTTGTCAGCTAATCCAACTTTATACGCTAAATTCCCAACTTATTCGAGAACTGGAATGGACCAACAAACCTTGGTGCCAATTTACCTCTCCTACAAAATCGAATCACACTCTTTAACGGAGAAATTTTGAAGAATACCAAGTCGCCAATGGAGAATTTCAATTCTCTTCACCTTTTATCAGCATAACTCTTTAGCCTATCTTGGGCGGCTTTCATTTGTTGTTAAATAACCTTGATCTTGTCTGATGTTTATCTTATTACATCTGGTCCAAGCATAAATTTCTCACCGGTTTCCAACCAACATGATGGTGAGTTGCACGGTCTTCCATACAAAGCTTCAAATGGAGCCATACCAATACTGGACTGATAACTATTATTATATGCGAATTCAACCAGATGTAAATGGTCATCCCATGACCCTCCAAAATCTAATATGCAAGCTATCAAGAGATCTTCTAATACTTGATTCACCCTCTCTGTTTGACCGTCGGTTTGAGGATGGTATGCGGTACTGATATGTAATTCTGACCCTAAAGCCTCTTGTTAGCTCTTCCAAAATCCACTAGTAAACAACGGATCTCGTTCACTCACAATGCCTTTGGGTACTCCATGAAATCTCACAACCCAGTTCATATACAGCTCTGCTAACTTAGCTGTTGTTCTATTCGACTTGACGGGTATAAACCTTGCACTCTTGGTCAATCGGTCCACAATCACCCAAATACTATCTTGGCCCGATCTAGTCCTTGGCAACCCATCAATGAAATCCATTGAGACTTGTTCCCATTTCCATTCTATAATTTCTAATGGTTGCAGCAAACCACTAGGCTTCTTTTTCTTAGCTTTAACTAGCTGGCAATTCATGCATTTGGATATAAACTTCCCAACGTCTTTTTCGATCCCTTTCCATAGTAGGTCTGCTTCATGTCTCGATACATTTTATTATTACCGGGATGTATAGTCAGTTTTGAGTGGTGACATTCTCTAAGCACTTCATCTTTCAATCCATTAACATTGGGCACAACTAGTCTCCCATTCTTTCTAAGCCATCCATCTCGATCAAGCCCATACTTTCATCTCCTCATCGATTCCATTTCTAACTTGGAGATGATTTCTAATTGATTAGGATCGTCCCTCTGATTGGAACCAATCCACTCAATCAAAGTGGGTCTGATCGTCAAACTTGCTAGCATATTTGGATCCAATTCGCACTTTGGTCTGAAATCATACCCAGCGATATACTCCAGTTGCTTCCATTTTAGAAACATAGCCCCTAAACTGGCATGTCTCCTACACAATGCATCAGCTACCACATTTCCCTTTCCTAGTGTATATGCGATATCGAAATCATAGGAAGCCAAGAATTCTAACCATCTTTGTTGTTGGAGATTTAGATCCTTCTGAGAGAAGAGATACTTTAATGACTTATGATCGGTGAACAACTCGAATCTTTCTCCCAAGAGATAATGTCTCCACATCTTCAGCGCTAATACTATCACTACCAATTCCAAATCATGGGTAGGATATCTTTTCTCATGTGGTTTCAGTTGCCGACTAGCGTAAGCTACGACTCTTCTTCCTTGCATCAATACAGCATTTAGTCCGGTACCACAGGCATCTGTGTATACTTTCATCTCTTCATTCCCTTTAGGAATGACTGACACTGGCGCACGCGTCCAATTTTCCTTTAGACACTTGAATGCATTTTCACACCTTTCGTCCCAAACGAAAGCTTGATTCTTCTTGGTCAATTGAGTTAACAGTGCCACTATCTTGGAGAAGTCTTGGATAAACTTACGATAATATCCAGCTAATCCCAAGATACTTCTTACGTCTCTTGCATTCTTGGGCGTAGACCAATCTTGTATCATAGTTACCTTCGCAGGGTCCACGACAATGCCGTTCTCTGAAACATTATGGCCCAAGAATTTCACTTCCCTCCCCCAGAAGTGACACTTAGAAATCTTCACTTTCAATTGGTGTTTTATCAACACCTCCATCACTACTCTTAAATATTCCTTGTGTTCTTCCTCTGTCCTCGAATAAACAAGTGTATCATCCACGAACACAAGAACAAACTTATTCAATTGATCTCGGAATACTATCTTCATAAGATCCACAAAATATGTTGGTGCATTGGTAAACCCGAATGGCATGACCAACCACTCATAGAATCCAAACGACGTCCGAAATGCTGTTTTAGGAATACTCTCAGCTGCTACTCGGAGCTGATGAAATCCTGTTGCGAGGTCCAGTTGGGAGAACACTCTTGCCCCCTCCAGTTGATCAAACAAATCATCTATCCGCCGAAGAGGATACTTGTTCTTCCTAGTCACTTTATTCAACTCGCGATAGTTCACACATAAAAGAAGGGAACCATTTTCCTTAGTAGCAAATACAACTGGTGCTCCCCACTCAGAGACACTCCTTCGGATAAATCTCTTCTTCAAAAGATCGTTTACTTGCACTCCCGAGCTCTCGCTGCTCCCTTGGCGCCATACGACGAAGTGACATTACTATAGGTCTGGCATCTTTCACTAAATCAATACGGAACTCAATCTCTCGGTGTGGTGGAAGTCCGATCACTTCCTCGAAGATATCCGGATACTGGCCAGCAATGGGAACCCCTGATAACTCGTCCTGCGGGATGTCGAGGGAATTTAGAAAACTATCCATCACCTCATCACTAGGTAGGCCACCAAACACTACCCTCCACCCATCATCCGCCCTAATAGTCACTAAAAATCCCTCACAGTCTACCACCACCCTATATCTTTAGAGCCAATCGACTCCCAAAATAATGCCAAACCCAGTAAAGCCCAAAACAAAGCAATTACAAACAAACATACATCCATGACTCGATAAGAGCAAATTTCGACAAATCATACTAAGGCTAGTCGAACCACCAATCGGGTTTGTCACCACTAAAGGTCTATCGACTATCTCGGGTTCCAATTCCAAGTTATCTACCAGGTCACTAGATATGAAGGAATGGGACGCCACAATATCAAACAATACTTGAACAGGAACATCATAAATAGAAAGCATACCTTGAATGACGACATTCTTTCCTTTCTCCGCCGCAGTTGGGGCATTCGACGAAGAAGGAACAACAATAATAGCATATGCTTTCATAATCTACTTCTCTTTAGGAGGTTGCCGACATTTATCCTTGTGATGTCCCACTTGGCCGCAGTTGAAGCAGTTCCTATCCGCTGGCTTTGCTCGACATTTTTTGGCATAGTGGCCCTTCTTGCCATAGCTAAAGCACTCAACATATTTCTTATCTTTCTTTTTCTGACCATCCTTGGTCTGACTCTGCTTCCTTTTATTCTGAGAATTATTCTTGCCTCCACCGCATGCCTTCGGCTTTGGCCCCTCTGCAGATGCAACAACAACTTCAGCCTTGGGCTTAGGATAAAGGCTCTCTGATCTCAATGCTTTTCCATCAATCTATTCAAAAGTCTCATCAATATGGTTTATAAGCCTTTCCCCCAAGTACTGATCTATGCCTATTATGAACTTCTCATTCTTCTTCTCGGGAGTGTCAATAAGGGATAATCCATACTTCGATATAGCATCGAACTCAGCAATATACTCTGAGACTGCCCTACCATTTTGCTTAAGCTCTAAGAACTTCCTAAACAATTCTAATTTCTGAGCAGTTGGGATAAACTTATCACTGAATCGGGCCTTGAACTGATCCCAAGTAACTTGATCCTCAGGAGTAGCTACCTTAATAGCATTCCACCAATTCATAACCCGTCCTTGCAACTGACGGAATGCTAGCTTCCTATTCATCGCATCATCGATCCCTAAGTCCCCAAAGATGCACTCACAACCATCGAGCCAATCCTGAACTTCTGTAGCTGATTCCGTTCTGTTGAACGGCTTCCCACCAAGACTAGTGTAGTCCTTATAGAGCTAGGCGAAATCGGCCCTAGGCGCCTACACCGCTACACCACCACCATTGTAACACCCCGTATTTTCTGTGAACGTATAAGTAACAAATCATAGAATAATTAATTACAAAAATAATAATCAGGGGAAATGAGTTATGCCATTGCGTTCGTCTCAGAATTCTGCTTGAAATAGAGTCCGAGTTTGCGTAAAACGGATAATGTATGAAGAAGATATGGACGAACGAAGTTTTATGGCTAAATAGGAAAAAAAGAGATTGCACTGGTGCACTTGGGAAGTGCGCCAGTACGAATTTACATTGGCGCACTTCCCAAGTGCGCCCAGGCCGAGAGAAAACCTGCACAGCTTTCTGGTTTGACCCTGGCTGGCCTGGTCGGGTTCTGGTCGAATTTCTGAGCTCTGATGTGTCACTAGGGATAACTTGTCACTTTCTGATTGTCTTCTCTTGAGATGGATGGCCTTGATTAACTCTAGCTTCATCGACGGCTCTAATTAGTTTGAAACCCTATATAAACAGCCCCCTAGCCCCTTTCTCTTTACACCATTCTTCTCTAACCTTATGCTGCATAATTTCATTCTGCCTCCGTTCTTATTAAATAAAATAATGGTGTCGTTACTCTGCTGGAATCAAAACTTGGACTGATGCATCTTCTTCCAACCTGAATAGAATTAAAAGCTAAATCAAATCTCAAACCAAAGTTTATAGCTACAACAACAATTAAAGAGGAGTAATTCAGCATTTCTGCATCAACAATAGTTTATTACCCTTTCTTAAAACCACGAAAGGAAAGTACAGTTATTTTCTGATATAAACTTTAATTATAATTGTGACATGATTGTAAATCTAAGTTTGAGGTTGTGTACATTCTGTTCTGATATATTTTATTCTGTATCTCTTTCTTCTTTCTGTTCTATAGCCAGGCTACCATGAGCCTGCGCCACATCTCATAAGAGATTAACGCACAAACGCTAAACTTTGGGACAAATAATGAATGATGGCATAATTGGACATGGCTAATCTGTGACTGATGATGTAAACTAGATTTAGATCTATGCATATTCTGTGAATTGGAAGAAGAGGAACCATTATATGTTAACAGTGACTTGAGACTTTGGACATAGCGCATATTTTGAATTAAGATCTGTTATAATTTAAAGTTCTAGATTGTTTGGTATATTTTTATATAACGATTCATGACTTGAGATAAAAAGAGAATATGACTTAGGTGTGAAGATCTATATTAAGATTTAATAACTGTTAAATGTGAATAACACCTAATTGGGATATTTTTGAATATATGACATGCATTGAAATCGATAGCTATATTTGGTATAATTGATGTGTGAATCTTTTGTACTAGGCAAGTTTAACTAAAATTGGGACATGAGTTATATGGTAAATTATGACCATAATCTGTGCCATGTAAGTTCAATGCAAACGGGGGGGGGGGGTATATGATCATATTGTGAATCATGACAATTATTCAGACATGAAAACTTAGGCCAAATTTATAATTAGGCAAGATATGTCAAGGAAAATTTAAGGAACGATTAAATCTGTTATATTGCCTAATCTGCTAGTTCTGTTATATTGCCTAAACTGCTAATTAGATTGAATTGCCTAATCTACTAATTATGTTAAATTGCCTTATCTGCTAGATCTGCTAAATCGCCTAATCTGCAAGATTTGTTATATGTTTAATCTGTTGAATGGCGTAATCTGTTGGAACTGAAATGCTGAAATTTGAAGTATGTAAATCTGTAGGCTCGATTTAAAATTGAGCAAAACTTGTTAATAGAACCTCGAATAATCTGTTGTAACTTGTACAGAAGTTAATTTGTTAAATTAGCATGATTAGTCTGATATTAGCATAGTCTATGAATGAATGCATTGGCTAAACGTGAAACATGTCTAACTTGAGGTTAGAATGAGTTTGCGGCGTAATCCTGCCCGGAATCGCCCGACACATCCAGTGGCCGCAAACAATAGGTTCTAATGTGAGAAGTTAGTCATAACGTGCTTGGAACCCGAGGTTAGACTCAGTTTGCGGCAGAAACCTACCCGGAACCAACCGGCCTAACCAGTGGCCGCAAATTGTCAGTCTAATGTGAGAGGTCTACGCGTTAATTTTTTAATTGATACAAATCTAAGATAAATATGATGTCTAAAACGTGTTGGGTGGATAGGGTTAAACCAATTGGACTAATGAATTTAACAAACCCGTTTCGTGAATCTGTAGGCCCAGTTACAAAGTTAGACAAATCGGTAAATCTGTTAAATCCGTATATCTGATCCGTTAGTCTAAAAACTTGTCTGATCTATGAATTAGTTGATCTGAACTCTGTATGTCTGAACTTGTAAACAAGTTAACCTGAAATCTGTTAGTCTGGGGACACAGGGTTAGGAGGGAAAATACTTGTGTCATCTATTGTTTGGGACCCATATTAGTCAGTAACCCTTTCTGGTACCAAAACTATGACCCAACAGTAGGTATGGTCCAGGCACGCTTACTGAACTAATTATAAGCGGTTCATTCTGATAATGGCGAGGGTTGCTGATGGTGCGTTCTAACCGGTCATGTGCGTGCATGGATCCCGGTCTGCCTCTGAGGATGTAAGACACCGTGACATCTTTAAATAGGTCTGTGCCAATTGGTTGTCACTTTAGGGAGTGATACACCCTACTGTGGGGCCGACACAGGGTATTTATGTATTAGGGAGCCGATTGCTTGGGGTAGGGTTTTAGGGTGCACTTAGTTCTGTCTGTTTCTGTTGGTACCGTCCATTTCTGTTGGGTGGTAACACCTGTCTGTTTCTGCGTGGTACCGTCTATTCGGGTGGTAAAGGCCCATTTACTAGTGTACACCTAATTCTACATTCTGTTTCCGTAGGGATTAATCTGCTTATGTTTCTGTACCTTCTGTTCGGGTGGTAAAGGCCCATTATTAGCATTCTGTTTCTGTCTGTTTCTGTTGGGGTGGTAAAGGCCCATTACTAGCATTCTCTTCTGTGGAAATTATTCTGTTCCCGTTTCTGTTTCTGTTTCAGTTTCGACATTGGGGTGACACCTAATCCTGTTATACTGGTATTAGTGCAGAGAAATGAAAAGTAATATTATTCTGTTTCTTCTGTTTAACCTAAGTACATCTGCTGCTCCTGTTACTGTTATCTCTTATCTAGCTTATTTTCATGTCATAATTAGTATTATCTGTTCATATGCTGAAAGTCACTAGACTTGCCAGACTTCATTTCTAACCTGACTTGTTTTCGCCCCTTTTTCTTCCGTTTCCCCCCCCCAGGTTTTTCAAGGAGGGAATACTTTAGATTGATCCGGATTTCTTCTTCTTGAAGTACTTAGAGTGCTTAAAGTATGGCTTTACTCCTTATGGCAGCTTCTGTGGGGATTATGATTTTAAAGTTTTGTACTCTGATGATTTTCTGAACAAGACTGATATTTATGTACTTGAGTTATTGGTAAAGATGTAACCAAACTGATTTCTGTTTTCTACTATAATAAAGTTATAATTTCTCAAGTATTGTTTATCTGTCTTGTAAATTTCTGTTCTGTCTACTAAAACGCTCCATCAATGTTAAGGCATTCCCTTTGTGAGTGACCTTAACGGAGGTGGGGTGTTACACTTGGTATCAGAGCTGAAGGTTACCAGATTGGGTAAAGATTTTAAAAACTATTCTCAAAAAGGTTTTAAAAGGAAGTATTTTAAAAAATAAAGTTTATTTTGGAAAACATAATCCCCAAAAAGACATATATCTATCTTTTCAGTTCTCCGTTTTAATCTTTTTCTTTCATTCAGCATGTCTAAGAATCTTAACTTTCCAGAGGGCGTGCCAATACCTGGCTGGTTTAGGAGGTACCTAGAGGCTAGGGCCAACGATGCAGGCCCAGCAGATATTCCTCCTCTAGCTATAGCGATTCCTCCTACTCCGCCCCTCCTCGTGCAATTGCTTTTTCAAAAATCTATGAAGATTTTAGGGCCATGGGTGGAAAGGATTTCAAGGGAATTGAATCATTTGTAGAAGCAAGGAACTTGCTCAAAAAAACTAAGGATCTGTTCGCTATCTTCGAGGTGGGCGATAGGCAGAAGGTACAATTGGCGGTATGGTTGCTCAAGGACGAAGCTTCCTATTGGTGGGAAGTCACTAACGCTGAGAGATCGGTTGAAACATGGATGGATTTCAGAACAAGGTTTGAGATGAAATTCCTCTCGCAAGCTGAACGAAGTCTACAACTGGAAAAGTTCTTATCTCTTAAGCAAGGAAGTATGAAGGTCAAGGAATTCGTCAACCAGTTCAACCAACTGGCCAGGTTCGGGCTAGATTTAGTCAACACCCAGCATAAAAAGGCTCTCCGCTTTGTTAAAGGATTGAACGAGCCACTGCACAGCCTAGCCATGACCCATGTACCCATGGGAGCGACTTACGAGAGATTGGTGGACATGGCACTACTACACAAGGAAGAAAAGGGCAAGAAGGAGGCAAACAAGGAAGAACCACAGAACAAGAAATCATGGCCCAAAAAGGAAAAACAAAAGAAGGATGAAAAGTCTGAAGATAAGAAGGAGAAAAAGTGCTTTACTTGTGGAAGCTCGACTCATCTAAACAAGGATTGCAGAAAAAGAAAGGGCACTTGCTTCAACTGTGGTGAGATGGGATACTTCACTAGGGACTGCCCGAAGAAACGAGGGCAAGGGAAGAGGGCAGGACCAACCTCTGGAGGGCAGGCGAACACTCTCGAGGCTAGTGGATAGGATAGAAATAGGAAAACTTTCTGTAGGAGGTTTAATTTCTTTATCTGATTTTTGAGTTAGAACTCTTTTCTGATTCTGTAATCGATACTCTGCACTTGAATACTAGTATTATTTCTGATTCCGCTGTAGACTCAGACCCATAAGGGTTATGACTCATCCAATTTTGATAAGTTGGGTATCTATGTTGAGCGTTAAGTTGACTATGACGCATACATTCTGGTTTTTATCATGCTTAGTTTCCTGAGAATCATTTAGTAATCTGATCTGTACCGGTAATCTGTAAATATCTGAATATTTCTGATAAGGTTGAGATTTCCAGTTTTGACATTGTCTAAGGAGGGTAATCCTCTGGGTGTCAATCTGATGGTTATTTCGGCCTTCGAGGTTGATACTTAGGGGAATTTGTCTCTCAACCAAGGTCTAATGGAAACCAAGTTTTTGTTTATCTGCACTCGCTCCCATCACTCGACTGTATCCTATCGATCGAGTCTTCGACCTATAGATAGGAATCCTATGGATGTAAACATGTGTTTGAGACATGATATGTTTGATGGTTGCAAGTGGATGCAAGTGTTTGCTAGTGGTTGCTCGTGTATACATATACACACACTAGGCACTAGATCAACTTGAAAACACTCTCATACTGCATATGGATGTGTGAGCATTTTCAATTTTTGTGGATGCAAAATGATTGACTCATCACATGGATGTTGCATATGAATGAATGATTGTCACTCATATATGAATGATATGTATCAAATAGGAAAATTGCATACATGTTGGACTCATGACACTGACATAGTTTGCATTAAGGAGGTCAACTGAATCGGTGGACCACCTGATCTTTGCATTAGTTAAGGAACATATACACACACTTTTGCATATGTTCATACAACATTCGAAGTTTTCTAAGGATAATGGATGCTTGTGGATGATTGTTGAGTAGATGGATGACTGGATGGTAGGACACATTCTTCTTAACTTGAAAATTTCGGGGACGAAATCCTTTAAAGAGGGGAGAATATAACACCCCGTATTTTTTGTGAATGTATAAGTAACAAATCAGAGAATAATTAATTACAAAAGTAAGAATCAAGGGAAACGGGTTACGCTATTGCGTTCGTCTTGGAATTCTGCTTGAAATAGAGTCCGATTTTACGTAAAACGGATACCGTATGAAGAAGATATCGACGAACGAAGTTTGGTGGCTAAATAGAAAGAAAAAAAGATTGCACTGGCACACTTGGGAAGTGTGCCAGTACAAATTTACATTGGAGCACTTCCCAAGTGCGCCCAGGACGAGAGAAAACCTGCACAGATTCCTGGTTTGACCTTGGTTGGCCTGGTCGGGTTTTGGTCGAATTCTTGAGCTCTGCTGTGTCACTAAGGCTAACTTGTCACTTTCTGATTGGCTTCTCTTGAGATGGATGGCCTTGATTAACTATAGCTTCATCGACGGCTCTAATTAGTTTGAAACCTTATATAAACAGCCCCCTAGCCCCATTCTCTTTACACCATTCTTCTCTAACCTTATGCTGCATAATTTCATTCTGCCTCTGTTCTTATTAAATAAAATATTGGCGTCGTTACTTTGCTGGAATCAAAACTTGGACTGATGCATCTTCTTCCAACCTGAATAGAATTAAAAGCTAAATCAAATCTCAAACCAAAGTTTAGAGCTACAACAACAATTAAAGAGGAGTAATTCAGCATTTCTGCATCAACAACAGTTTATTACCCTTTCTTAAAACCACGAAAGGCAAGTACAGTTATTTTCCGATATAAACTTTAATTATAATTGTGACATGATTGTAAATCTGAGTTTGAGGTTGTGTACGTTCTGTTATGATATATTTTATTCTGTATCTCTTTCTTCTTTTTGTTCTATAGCCAGGCTACCACGAGCCTGCGCCACATCTCATAAGAGATTAACGCACAAACGCTAAACTTTGGGACAAATAATGAATGATAGCATAATTGGACATGGATAATCTGTGACTGATGATGTAAAGTAGATTTAGATCTATGCATATTCTGTGAATTGGAAGAAGAGGAACCATTGTATGTTAACATGTGACTTGAGACTTTGGACATAGCGCATATTTTGAATTAAGTTATGTTATAATTTAAAGTTCTAGATTGTTGGGTATATTTTTATATAACGATTCATGACTTAAGATAAAAAGAGAATATGACTTAGGTGTGAAGATCTATATTAAGATTTGATAACTGTTAAATGTGAATAACACCTAAGTGGGAGATTTTTGAATATATGACATGCACTGAAATCGATGGCTATATTTGGTATAATTCATGTGTGAATATTTTGTACTAGGCAGGTTTAACTAAAATTGGGACATGAGTTATATGGTAAATTATGACCATAATCTGTGCCATGTAAGTTCAGTGCAAACGGGTGGGGGTATATGATCATATTGTGAATCATGACAATTATTCAGACATGAAAACTTAGGCCAAATTTATAATTAGGCAAGATATGTCAAGGAAAATTTAAGGAACGATTAAATCTGTTATATTGCCTAATCTGCTAGTTCTGTTATATTGCCTAAACTGCTAATTAGATTGAATTGCCTAATCTACTAATTATGTTAAATTGCCTTATCTGCTAGATCTGTTAAATCGCCTAATCTGCAAGATTTGTTATATGTTTAATCTGTTGAATGGCGTAATCTGTTGGAATTGAAATGCTGAAATTTGAAGTATGTAAATCTGTAGGCTCGATTTAAAATTGAGCAAAACTTGTTAATAGAACCTCGAATAATCTACTGTAACTTGTACAGAAGTTAATTTTTAAAATTAGCATGATTAGTCTAATATTAGCATAGTCTGTGAATGAATGCATTGGCTAAACGTGAAACATGGCTAACTCGAGGTTAGAACGAGTTTGCGGCGTAATCCTGCCCAGAACCGCCCGGAACATCCAGTGTCCGCAAACAATAGGTTCTAATGTGAGAAGTTAGTCATGACGTGCTTGAAACCCAAGGTTAGACTTAGTTTGCGGCAGAAACCTGCCCAAAACCAACCGGCCTAACCAGTGGCCGCAAACTGTCAGTCTAATGTGAGAGGTCTGCGCGTTAATTTTTAATTGATACAAATCTAAGATAAATATGATATCTAAAACGTGTTGGGTGGATAGGGTTAAACCAATTGGACTAATGAATTTAACAAACCTGTTTCGTGAATCTATAGGCCCAATTACAAAGTTAGACAAATCGGTAAATCTTTTAAATCCGTATATTTGATCCGTTAGTTTGAAAACTTGTCTATTTTGTGAACAAGTTGATCTGAACTCTGTATGTCTGAACTTGTAAACAAGTTAATCTGAAATCTGTTAGCCTGGGGACACAGGGTTAGAGGGAAATTACTTGTGTCATCTGTTGTTTGGGACCCATATTAGTCAATAACCCTTTCTGGTACCAAAACTATGACCCAACAATAGGTAGGGTCCGGGCACGCTTACTGAACTAATTATAAGCGGTTCATTCTGATAATGGCGAGGGGTGTTGATGGTGCGTTCCAACCGGGTCATGTGCGCACATGGATCTCGGTCTGTCTCTGAGGATGTAAGACGCCGTGACATCTGTAAATAGGTCTGTGCCAATTGGTTGTCACTTTAGGGAGTGATACACCCTATTGTGGGGCCGACACAGGGTATTTATGTATTAGGGAGCCAATCGCTTGGGGTAGGGTTTTAGGGTACACTTAGTTCTGTCTGTTTCTGTTGGTACCTTCTGTTTCTGTTGGGTGGTAACACCTGTCTGTTTCTACGTGGTACCATCTGTTCGGGTGGTAAAGGCCCATTTACTAGTGTACACCTAATTCTACATTCTGTTTCTGTAGGGATTAATCTGCTTCTGTTTCTGTACCTTCTGTTCGGGTGGTAAAGGCCCATTATTAGCATTCTGTTTCTGTCTATTTCTGTTGGGGTGGTAAATGCCCATTACTAGCATTCTCTTCTGTGGAAATTATTCTGTTCCCGTTTCTTTTTCAGTTTAGACATTGGGGTGACACCTAATCCTGTTATACTAGTATTAGCGCAGAGAAATGAAAAGTAATATTATTCTGTTTCTTCTGTTTAACCTAAGTACATATGCTGCTCCTGTTACTGTTATCTCTTATCCAGCTTATTTTCATGTCATAATTACTATTATCTATTCATATGCTGAAAGTCACTGGACTTGCCAGACTTTATGTCTGACCTGGCTTGTTTTCGCCCCTTTTTCTTCCGTTTCACCCCAGGTTTTCCAAGGAGGGAATACTTTAGCTTGATCCGGATTTCTTCTGCTTGAAGTACTCAGAGTGCTTAAAGTATGGCTTGACTCCTTATATCAGCTTCTCTGGGGATTATGATTTTAAAGTTTTGTACTCTGATGATTTTCTGAACAAGACTGATATTTATGTACTTGAGTTTTTGGTAAAGATGTAACCAAATTGATTTCTGTTTTCCGCTGTAATAAAGTTATAATTTCTCAAGTATTGTTTATCTGTCTTGTAAATTTCTGTTTTGTCTACTAAAACGCTCCATCAAAGTTAAGGCATTCCATTTGTGAGTGACCTTAACGGAGGTGGGGTGTTACAACCATTTGCAGCATTAGGAGCTTCTCTCTGAACATCCCTAAGCATCTCTTTCATGAAGTCAATGAACATCGTCCTCATATCAGGAGCATTCTGATTATTGGCTCCTGAACCAGTATTTCTCATACATCGGCTTATCGTTCAATCTGTAAAGACAAAACGATTAATCATCTCTTCAGTGGCGCCAATGCAATGCGACTCAATCCTTAGATATACTAATAGTATATATATATATATATAGCTTTTGAAAACCCAAATATCACAAATACGTGCTCTCATATATGTACTATCTCTCCCTGGTGTCTTTCCCTAGGTTAACTATGCAACCCCGGGATCTGATATTGTAACACCCCACGTCCACTAATGTCACTCTCAAAGGGAATGCATTAACTTTCATGGAGTATTATTGGTGTATAGAACAGAATATAACAAGATAGATACATATATTGGTACTTGAAAATTTTAAAACAACTTTTATTGCAGCGGAGAAATAGTTTGGTTACATCAAAACCAACAATAAAACCAAGTACACTTAATACCCATTTTGACAAAAAAAATTCTTAGTACATAAAGTAAAAAGCATAACCCCAACATAAGTAGCCGTAAAAGAGATAATCTGAACTTTACTTTCAGCAATCCAAGCACTTCCAAAAGAGAGAGAGAAAGATTCAAATCAAGCTCCACTAGCACTAGTCCCACCCTGAGAACCTAGGGGAGGGGGGGGGGGAAGGAAGAAAATAGGCGAAATCAAAGGGGGTCAGACATAAAGTCTGGCGAGTCCAATAACTTTAACAATATAATTATTAAAGTAATTAGGATAAGGCATAAACCGGTAAAAAAAGGAATGACTGTGAAACAAATGGGCATGACAAAGCAAACAAGAAGAATAAGATAACGTTAATAGCGCCTCCAACACTATAGGATAATTACTACACTGCACCATTACTAGTCACCCTAAAAGTTGATCCCGCCTTTTGAACATAATAATCATAATGGTAGTTTCGTGTACCCCTAGTTGTCTTCATAGGTTCCGCCTGCTCCTATCTCCACTAGTTGTACCCACTACCCTCCCCATTCTAATTACAATATTTATTCATAATATGGTAGTTGGAATCCTAGATGCCTTCATAGGTGCCGCCTGCACCTATCTCCGCTAGTCGTACCCACTACCTTCCCCATTCGATCGACTCCCAAACTCATAGATACCCGTGCTGGTCCCATAGTGGGGTGTATCACTTCCCAAAGTGGCAACCCGATACCACTAAAGATGCACGGCTTATACCTACACGATGCAACAACGTCTTACCTACCAGCCCGGGCCCATGCACACACATTACCCCGTTGGAATTGCGTTGCCGCCGCTAACCCGTTTTGACCTCTTACAATCAAACCCAGTAAGCGTGTCCCGTCCTCGATCTAGATCGAGCTCACTTAGATACTAAATTGGTTACTGGTTGAAAAGGGTCCCCACACTTGACACAAGCTTTCCACCTATGCTTGGTCCCTACTAGGATTTCCCACTTAACCCCCTCTTATTCATGTCTTCTTACATGTTTTAAATTGGTTAAGTGTTTATAATTATATCCCACATGTCACCCATGTTACCCACTTATCAAATCAACATGTGTTATTGGTTAAGCTTGCCTTAACCCTATCCACTTATCAGATCAATATATATATATATATATATATATATATATATATATATATATTTGGTTAAGCTGGTCTTAACCCTTTCCACTTATATATTATTGGTTTAGTTAGTCTTAACCCTATCCACTTATCAGATTAATATATATATTATTGGTTAAGTTGGTCTTAACCCTACCCACTTATCAAATTAATATATATTATTGGTTAAGCTAGTCTTAACCCTACCTACTTATCAGATTATTGGTTAAGTTGGTCTTAACCCTATCCACTTATCATGTTTTACTTAATTTATGATTAAGTACATCCTAGTTCACAGATACATTGGTTAAGATAATAACTCCCTAAGTATCAACCCCGATGACCGAAATCAACATCAGATTGGTGCTCTAAGAATTACTCAACTCAACCAATCTTCTGTTTGTCATTCATATTCGTCTTTGATCAGCATTAATTAATTATTAATGCACAGACCTCTCACATTAGGTCAATTACTTGTGGCCGCTGGATATGCCAGGTGGTTTCGGGCAGACTTCCACCACAAGCCAGACTTAACCTCGTATCTAAGCATCTTTTAATTATGCCTATGACCTCTCACATTAGACTGCCGTTTGCGGTTGCCGGATGTGCCGGGCGGGTCCGGGCGGGTCCGGGGAGTCTTATACCACAAATGAGTATAACCTCGTGTCTTAGGCATTTATTACTCATTTAATTTATGCCTTTGACCTCTCACATTCGACTACCGTTTGTGGTTGCTAGATGTGCTGGGCGGTTCCGGGGAGTCTTATACCACAAACGAGTCTAACGTCGTGTCTCAGGCATTTATTATTACACATTATTATTCAATCCCAATTTGAATTAATATCCCTATTTCAAATTGTCAACAACTCCCAAATTAATCTATGTCCATAATTGTCACCTAAATTATGTCCATAATTTCTATGCATATAAATTAGGCCAATTAATGTCTAAAATTTATTATATGTTTTTGAGCCATTTTATGCCAATTTTCACAATATTAATATTTAATATTTTCCCATTGCCCCCACGTTGTTCGTACGTGTAATACATATAATACGTAGGCTAGCAAATATCCTAACTCACAAAAACATCACAACTTGCATAAAAAAATAGATCTAACTCGCAAATAAAAATAGGCTAGCATGGATCAAAACTTGCATGATTATTGTGAAAACCCGTAACTTCCCCGGTTGGGAAAGCGTGGATAGTTCGAGAACAAGCCACAACAGAACGTAGACGAAAGAACATTTCATTGTATATTACAACAATGCACCAGAATACAAGAATATACAGAGTATAAATGAATATTACACAGAAATATCAGAGATTTAAATTACACTTAAATACATAGTAGCGGAAAATAATACAATACACAACTAGAAGAGATATACGGATACAAAGCTTTCCGGATATCATTCCAGCTGTAAACTAGGATCCTATGAATATAAATCTGCAAAACCAAAACTACTAGCTGCCCGTGTCAAAATAAGGTCACCCAGAGTTCAGGTTAAAACAATAAACTCCAGGTCAGTCATGGGACTAGTGTGAGAACTAAAACAGTTATTTATCTTTATTTTCAAAGTACGGTAAATCAAGGGACCACGCCGTATAGCACGGAACGAGTTTCCTCCCAAGAACACCAGTGCATAAAACAACAGTGCGATGCTAAATAAAGAAAAATGAAGCTATTATAAGACCCAGGTCCCATCACACAATGCAACGCAGCCGGAGGATAGGGTTTTCCCTTATAATAGCCAAACATGCTTGGTACGTTTTAAAAATCAAATCATTTGATACTACTATAAGTGCATAGCGTGTAAAACAACTTCAAATCATAAGTTTCAATCATAGACGGCATGGGTACCATATATCATGTCGCCATACTAGTTCTACAATTAAAACCGCAATATTGCATATTGGAAATTGGATTTCCATCATGGTGGGTCCTGATTCGAAAGATCGATCGCGTAATGCAATTCCCCACGGCTTACGTCCCAACAAGAGAAAACACCGTCTGCACATCCGCACTTTTGGGACCAGAGTATCACCGTGGCTTACGTCCCAGCGAGAGAAAACACCGCTTACTCTATATATCCCTGAGCACTAAGCTCATCTCGGTCGACCGAATCCACGACACCACTAAGGTGCCCATCCACTAAAAAGCATACAGATCAAACCATCAGTTTACCACCATACCGGGGTGTGAGGCTCGCGAATCAACGCTATACACAAAGCCTTGCTATATCAAAGCTGCGCTTTGATCATCATCCACCAAACTTTGCTTTTCAACAAAAGTCTGGATCACTGCATCTCAGCATGCCACACTATCAATCCATATCGTACCACTAATTTCTGCCAATATATAACCTCTGAGCTCGTATGTCTCAGAGAAGGGCGTTAAGCAAGAGAATAAATTCCCCGCCGCCAAACAGATATATATTTAGCAGAGATCAACGAATACAATATAAAGGAATACAATGTCAGACACACCATCCATTTACAAGTCCGTTCTAGGTCTGAACGAAACCAGAGGCACTTTCCTCGCATATCCGTCGATCTCCAAGTACGTCTGGACGACCACTAACTGATTCCCTCATCTTAGGTGTACAGCCCAATCAAGATCGTCAGTAATCACCCAAACGATGTGAAGACTTCCGGTCTTCAACCACCGTCTTCATCTTCGACATATCGTCGAATCGGTTATTCAGAATGGGTGTAAACCCGGCCTTTCCGAACAACCCGCGTATATTAAAACAAATGTTACACAAACACTACATACGCCTTATTCCAATTCATTAGTCACTAACCGTAAATCAGTAAGAGAGCAATTCCCCAAATATTAACCCCGAAGGCCGAAACCAACATCAGATCAATACCCAGGAAACCATTCTTCTTAACTAACCTACAGCTAGTTTCTACATTTCAATTCTTAGGGAAAGGTTCCGATTAATTTTATCAAAGATAAATTCTTAAAATTTATTCTTTAATCTTCCATTGGATGTCATATCAAACCAAATTATGGTTTTCCAAACTAGTCGAGATTAGCGAACCACACCGAAGTTATTATTTATTTTATTTCCCAATCCCAACCTATTCATCCCATGAAGCAAAACTGGTAATACTCCATATGTAACACCGTGGTGTTATCGGTAAATTTAATTACCATTTCGCGTTCAAATCTAATTAACGATTTGACTATCGTTTTGGAGCAAAACTGGTGATACTCCATTCTCGCTCACTTTCTAAATTTGATAATTTAGATTATCAATTCACATTTCAATCTAATTGTAGATTCATTAAAACTCCTTTTACTGGGTTAAAGAACTAATGTCATTTAAAACACAGTTCACGATAAACCCAAATCACATTCTATTTATTATCGGGTTAAAGAACTAGTGTTATTTAAAACACCGTTCACTATAAACCCACAAATCAATTCTATTTAAAATCCATTTCAAATCCAATTTATTTAAAAATAAATGGGTTTTAATTTTAGTTCAAAACTAGTTCATTTCGATAAAAATCTATTTTTATCTTTTTAAATATGGAGTTTTTCATCCCAGTTTTTCCCAAATCATTTCTTATGATTTTACACAAATTATTACTATTTTTAATAATTTTATCAAGGCCCGTACAGTCGATTTCCATCAATGGCCATCGAACTGCACTTACAGCGACCTTTTCCAAATTTGATTTGGACGTATCTCCAAAGCCAACCGTTAGATTTAAAATTTCTAATATTCATTGGAAAGCTCTTTTCGATACGAACCCAATGGTTCCGGTTTTAGGAGAATCCGACAGTCGGATCTCCCGTAATGTCCATTCGAAGTAAATGGTCGAAATTCGCGAACTGCCGCAGCGCGGCGCGTTCTATTCAGGCCATTATATTATATATATATTATATATAATATATATTTCATCGATTCCTATTTAAAACGAATTTTATAAATAGTTCTGAATTTGTTTCAAAAACAATTTCAACCTTTATTTCAAATTCAAATCAAAATTGAATTTTCTATTATAAATCCTTTTTACTTTCATTTCTATTTGACTTCAATTCAAATCGATTTTAATTCGATTCGAATTCATTTTCTTTTCAATTCAATTCGATTCGAATTCGTTTTCTTTTCAATTCAATTCAAATTCGTTTTCTATTCAACTCAAATTAAATTCAATTCGTTTTATAATCAAATCAAATCCATTTTCTATTCAAATCAAATTAAATTCAATTCGTTTTCTAAACAAATCAAATCCATTTTCTATTCAAATCAAATTAAATTTTCTATTCAAATCAAATTAAATTTTCTATTCAAATCAAATTCATTTTCTATTCAAATCAAATTCATTTTCTATTCAAATCAAATTAATTTTCTATTCAAATCAAATTCATTTTCTATTCAAATCAAATTAAATTTTCTATTCAAATCAAATTCATTTTCTATTCAAATCAAATTAAATTTTCTATTCAAATCAAATTCATTTTCTATTCAAATCAAATTCATTTTCTATTCAAATCAAATTCATTTTCTATTCAAATCAAATTAAATTTTCTATTCAAATCAAATTCATTTTATATTCAAATCAAATTCATTTTCTATTCAAATCAAATTCATTTTCTATTCAAATCAAATTCATTTTATATTCAAATCAAATTCATTTTATATTCAATTCAATTCAAACTCGTTTTATATTCGATTCAATTCAAATTGGTTTTCTATTCGATTCAATTCAAATTGGTTTTCTATTCGACTCAATTCAAATTGGTTTTCTATTCGATTCGATTCAAATTGGTTTTCTATTCGATTCAATTCAAATTGGTTTTCTATTCGATTCAATTCAAATTGGTTTTCTATTCGATTCAATTCAAATTTGTTTTCTATTCGATTCAATTCAAATTGGTTTTCTATTTGATTCAATTCAAATTGGTTTTCTATTTGATTCAATTCAAATTGGTTTTCTATTCGATTCAATTCAAATTGGTTTTCTATTCGATTCAATTCAAATTGGTTTTCTATTCGATTCAATTCAAATTGGTTTTCTATTCGATTCAATTCAAATTGGTTTTCTATTCGATTCAATTCAAATTTAAAAACGAATATAATCGATATAAATATCGTTCGCGTCAAAATAGCGCATCTCTAATCAATACGGCTTTATATATTTCAATAATTCCTTTATTCTATTCGACAAATGAATCTATATTTTTGTTAAAATATCGTTCAACACATGACTAATCTCAACGGATGAGTACAGTCAACACATGAACCTTTACTTTATAATATTCTTTATTTTCCCGATTGGAATGAGGCCAATCAATTACCATATAAAGTTAATTATATGGATTTCATACACACATGTATAAAATAGAAACGATAAATATTCAACCATCATCCAAAGTGCACTACACTGTATAAGCATCAAATATAGAAATCTAACGCTTATAACAGCCTGTCAATCAATCGATCGACATACAACTAATTATTGGGATTAGTGTATGCCGTATTTTATCCCAATACCGATGTGGGGTTTCAAACAATCAAACACAGATTTTAGTTGTGCAGTTGGGCGATGTGTAAAATTTATCGTCCCAATCAATGTCAGTCAAATCAGTGTATATAAACAAATCGGCCGATTTGTTTATAAATATTTATTTATTCACTTTCACATCAAAAATTATATTTTTAACGATAATATATTTTATTTCAACACATGGATTTCTATTCAGTTCATGTATTCAATAAAGTGATATTTTTATTTCCCTAACATATTTTAGAAAATTTCGGCGGCATAACGGCACGATACTAGAAACGGGACGAGGCCTAGCCTTATCCCCGGTCTAGTGAAGGCCCACGCCATTCACACATCAATCAAATCCATTCCATTTCACCAAACAATTCAATTCAAACCAAATAATCTAACCAACTACACAACCAAACAAACAAGTCCATGGTCTGTGGACGATTATGTCGGGTGCTACTAAACACCGTCTGCATCCTAGTACATATATATATATATATATATATATATCTAGAAAAAAGAAATTGAAGAGTGAGAAATTCTCACCTTGGGGTTCCACTCTGCCATCCTATATTTCTGAACAGTTAGGATTCCGATTTGATTTCAGTCAGATCTATCGTCATCTGTTTCACGCAGTTGCTTATTAAAATCACCTTTTTAATATGATGATCATGTATTCAAAACTCACACTTTTATATCGCTAGAACTCATATTTTTATCGCTTCATTCAAACAAATAAAAATCGTGTTTTTAATTCGCTACTTATATAAAAACTATATTTTTACTTCAAATTTCTTCATATAAAAACCGCACTTTTATATTATGAAAATCATATCTTTTCCTTATACAAAAATATAATCTTTTCACATATAAAAACCCTTCTTTAATCCTCCACTTCATAACACAAATATCACAATTTTATTTTGATTCTTATAGAAAAGATCATATTTTTATTACCCTAATTAAATAAAAATCATATTTTGCTTTGCTTTCTACATAAGAAAAATCATATTTTTTCTTTTTCAAAGTTCATACCCTTTCTAATTTAAAAATTGCACCTTTCTCTAATTAAAATCACATTTTTATATTTTTAAAACTATTCTATTTTCATTTTGAAAACCATTCTATTTTCATTTTTCTAATTCAATGTATTTTTATAGCGCTGCTATATATAAATAAAAATCGTATTTTTTTTCCTCTGTTACATTATACATAAAAATCGTATTTTTATTCTATGTTCTTTCATATAAAAATCACATTTTTATTTTCAAAACAATCACCTTTTTCTTTTTAAAACAATCACATTTTATTTTTATAAAAATCATATTATTAAATACAAATCTATTTTATTTTAAAAACAGTTTTTAACCAATGCATCAGTTAAATAAAATAAATGAATTAAAAGCAAAACCTTTCACTGTAAAGCTTCTTCTCCTTATGTCATGATACAGGAAATCAACTCCATTTAGCTCGCCACTAGGGCTCCTCCTCGCGCGAGAACCAAGGCGTCGTGCTCCAATCGGAGGCCACCATCGGAAGCGGCGTAACGCACTTCCCCCACGCTGGTGACATCCCTCATATCAATGGTCGTTCCCTCTCCAGAAATCGATTTGAACTCATGGACTTTGAGGCGAAATTTCCCAGGCTTCACGAAGTGAAAATCCACCTACCCCATATGATATTGAAGAACGCGCAAAACCCCTCCCATTCCTGTGCTGAATTCAAGATTTAATTTGCATTTGTTTGCAAGGATTTCTGCGATGAAACCCAGAGGATTTCCTCCGTTAGAAATAAAGAGGGAGGCGGCATTTTCTTAGCGTTGACCACGAATGAGGAAATATTAGGGTTTGACCCCTTCTTTACTTATATTTTTATATATTATAATATTCTTTAATTCAAAATTTTATTGTTAATCGATCTGAACTCCAAACAAGCCCCAACGACTGTCGCCCCCAGCTAATTACCCCCATTCTGAACACAATGGGATATGTTTCGTAACCCATTTCCGCTGTTACGATCAGTTTTCGTTAAAATCAACATATAACTCTATATATTGAATTTGAACGCACATTTCAATTTACCGGGGTCACGTACTAACTCGAAAAATTCCAAAAAAAATATTTTTTTAGCTTCATATTGACGATACGGTCCTAGCAAAACTAGTTTCGTCAAATTCTGAGACCGTTAGAAAAATGGCCAATTTCTAGTCGATTAAAATCAACTGAAACTGGTCAAATGCGTTTTCCTTTGCCACGCTCACATATTGATTCGAAAAATTATGAAATTTGGAATCTAGAAATGACTTGACATCACAGATCCAACAAAAGTGGTTTCGTCGAAATCCGAGGTCGTTTGCAAAATTTCCATTTTTAAGGGCCTGAATTCCATAACGACTATTCAGAATTTTCAACTGGACATATCTTTTGATTCCCGCTATGAAATTTCGATTTGTCGGATTCGTTGGAAAGATATTCACAATTAGATCCTATTATTTTTGGTTTCACTAAAATCCGGTTTATTTTACACCCAGTACATTCAATTGAAGTTTGAAATCGAATTATCGAACTACCGCGCCATTTTCAATTCCTTTTATAAATATAAATAAATATTTATATTCTATCGACGATCTATAATATATATACGTTCGATTTATATTCAAAATAAATTTCTCGTCGATATTATTTAAAATAATTCATTTTAAATAATCAAAATTCGCTAAAATTGCCAAAATAAAAATTTTAAACTGGCCCAGATTTTCGGGTTGTTACAATCTCCCCCACTTAAAACTTTTCGTCCCCGAAAAGGAACAAAGTCGAAAGTGGTTTGATCAATCAACTCTACGTTCGATCTGGCTTCCATTCTCCAACTTTTCAGTTTCTGAGAATTTTCAAATTCTTCAAAAATTTGGCTAACACCCTAAATTTTCGAAAAATTTCGCCATAACCTCCCCTGCACCGGGAGCCACGGGAAAATCCCGAAATTGCCATATAGGCCTTATGATCTCAAAAAGAAAACGGAAAAGCCAAGCGGCTAGCCAATAGTGTAATAACCCGGAAAATCTGAGCCAGTTTAAATTTTTTATTTTGGCAATTTTAGCGAATTTTAAATATTTAAAATAGATTATTTTAAATAAAAATGACAAGAAATTTATTTTGAATATAATTCGAACGTATATATTATATACGTCGTCGTTAGAATATATATAATTATGAAAGGAATTGAATATGGCGCGGTAGTTCGATAATTCAATTTCAAACTTCAATTGAATGTACCGGGTGCAAAACAATCCGGATTTTAGTGAAACCAAAAATAATAGGATCTAATTGATAATATCTTTCCAACGAATCTGACAAATCAAGATTTCATAGCGGGAATCAAAAGATATGTCCAGTTGAATATTCTGAATAGTCGCTATGGAATTCAGGCCCTTAAAAGTGGAAATTTTGCAAACGACCTCGGATTTCGACGAAACCACTTTTGTTGGGTCCGTGATGTCAAATTATTGCTAGATTTCAAATTTCATAATTTTTCGAATCAATATGTGGGCGTGGCAAAGGAAAACGCGTTTGACCAGTTTTAGTTGATTTTAATTGACTGGAAAATGGCCATTTTTCCAATGGTCTCAGAATTCGACGAAACTAGTTTTGTTAGGACCGTATCGTCAATACGAAGCTAGAAAATATTTTTCGGGAATTTTTCGAGTTAGTATGTGACCTCGGTAAATTGAAATGCGCGTTCAAATTCAATATATAGAGTTATATGTTGATTTTGACGGAAACTGGTCGAAACGATCGAATCAGCTTATGATATATATCCCATTGTGTTCGGAATGGGGGTAATACGCTATGGACGACAGGCGGTGGGCCTCGTTTAGAGGTCGTATGGAAAAGTCAACTTTTTAAAGAAATTAATAATAATTAAATAAAATTTTAAAACCCTCTTCCCCTTTATCTTCTTCAGTCTGGCCCCCCTTTTTCACATTTCAATTCAAAAAAAAAAAAAAAAACGAAAATCCGCCGCCGCCCCCCCGATTGACCGCCGACCACTGCGAGGCCACCCCCCCTCTCTGCCTCGACCACCGCGAGAACCCCCCCTCTCTGCCTCGACCACCGTGAGTACCCCCCTCTCTGCCTCGACCACCGCGAGAACCCCCCACCCCCGACGCCGGCGACCCTACCGCAGCCCCCCTAACCTCGAGCGCGCCACCACCCTCGACAACAGCTTGCGTCCAAACCCCACCTTCGCAGAAAATCCAGACCGAGGTGAGTCTTATAATCCTTTTTATTTGATTTTAAAACTGAAAAAAACAGAGATTTTAAAACTAATTTTTATTTACCAAAGTTTTGATTTTTATTTAGTTTAAAGTTTTGATTTTTATTTTCAGTTCTAATTGATTAAGGAGAAATCGGATCTTTGTATATTATATGAGGTTAAAGTTTATAATTTCTATCATAAGAAAGGCGACATTTTTATGGTATAAAGGTGGGATTTTTATAGAACAAAAGGATTAGATTTTTGAAAATTGAAAAGGCGAAATCTTTTTATATAGCAGCGGAGTAAAAATTCGATTTTTATATATTGAATAGCGAAGTAAAAATTCGATTTTTATATATTGAATAGCAAAGTAAAAATTCAATTTTTATATATTGAATAATGAGGTAAAAATTCGATTTTTATATATTGAATAACGAGGTAAAAATTCGATTTTTATATATTGAATAACGAGGTAAAAATTCGATTTTTATATATTGAATAACGAGGTAAAAATTCGATTTTTATATATTGAATAGCGAAGTAAAAATTCGATTTTATATATTGAATAGCGAAGTAAAAATTCGATTTTTATATATTGAATAGCGAAGTGAAAATGTGATTTTTTTTATATATAGTGGCTACGGGCGACGAAAGCGACAAAAGGCGGGAATGGCGATGATTTCTCTAAATGAAGTGTCGTGAAGTTGGACTAGCTACCGGTGAGAATTTCTCACTCTTCAATTTCTTTTTCTAGTTATATATATATATACTAGGATGCAGACGGTGTTTACTAGCACCCGACACCCATCATCCACAGACCATGGATGGTTTGTTTGTTAAATTGTTTGGTTGTGTACTTGGTTAGATTATTTGGTTTGAATTGAATTGTTTGGTGAATTGAAATGGATTTGATTGATGTGTGAATGGCGTGGGCCTTCACTAGACCGGGGATAAGGCTAGGCCTCGTCCCGTTTCTAGTATCGTGCCGTTATGCCTCCGAAATTTCCTAAAATATGTTAGAAAAATAAAAATATCATTTTTATTGTGTAAATGAACTGAATAGAAATTCATGTGTTGAAATAAAATATTTTATCGTTAAAAATATAATTTTTAACGTGAAAGTGAATAAATAAATATTTATAAACAAATCGGCCGATTTGTTTATATACACTGATTTGACTGATATTGATTGGGTCGATAAATTTTACACATCGCCCAACTGCACAAATAAAATATGCGTTTGATTGTTGGAAACCCCACACGGGTATTGGGATAAAATACGACATACACTAATCCCAATAATTAGTTGTTTGTCGATCGATTGATTGACAGGCTGTTATAAGCGTTAGATATCTATATTTGATGCTTATACAGTGTAGTGCACTTTGGATGATGGTTGATTGTTTATCGTTGTTATTATATACATGTGTTGTATGGAATCCATATAATTAACTTTATATGGTAATTGATTGGGCCTCATTCCAATTTAGAAAATAAAGAATATCATAAAATAAAAGTTCATGTGTTGACCGTACTCATCCGTTGAGATTAGTTATGTGTTGAACGAATTTTTTATAAAATATATTAAATAACAAAAAGAGTCACACGTGGACGATACTCATTCATTGAGATTAGTCGTGTGTTGACAAAAATATAGATTCACGTATTGAATTGGATAAATATTCATTTGTTGAATAGAATAACGGAATTATTAAAATATATAAAGCCGTGTTGATTAGAGATGCTGTATTTTGACGCGAACGATATTTATATCGATTAGATTTGAATTGAAAACGAATTCGAATTGATTTGAATAAGAAATGATTTCGAATTAAATTAAATTGAAAACGATTTCGAATTGAATTAAATTAAAAACGATTTCGAATTGAATTAAATTGAAAACGATTTCGAATTGAATTGAATATATAACGAATTTGATTTGAATTGAATATATAACGAATTTGATTTGAATTGAATATATAACGAATTTGATTTGAATTGAATAGAAAACGAATTTGATTTGAATAGAAAACGAATTCGAATTGATTTGAATAAGAAACGAATTCGAATTGAATTAAATTGAAAATGATTTCGAATTGAATTAAATTGAAAACGATTTCGAATTGAATTGAATATATAACGAATTTGATTTGAATTGAATATATAACGAATTTGATTTGAATTAAATAGAAAACGAATTTGATTTGAATTGAATATATATAGAATTTGATTTGAATTGAATAGAAAACGAATTTGATTTGAATAGAAGACGAATTCGAATTGATTTGAATAAGAAACGAATTCGAATTGAATTAAATTGAAAACGGTTTCGAATTGAATTAAATTGAAAACGATTTCGAATTGAATTAAATATATAACGAATTTGATTTGAATTGAATATATAACGAATTTGATTTGAATTGAATATATAATGAATTTGATTTGAATTAAATAGAAAACGAATTTGATTTGAATTGAATATATAACGAATTTGATTTGAATTGAATAGAAAACGAATTTGATTTAAATAGAAAACGAATTCGAATTGATTTGAATAAGAAACGAATTCGAATTGAATTAAATTGAAAACGATTTCGAATTGAATTAAGTTGAAAACGAATTCGAATTGATTTGAATAAGAAACGAATTCGAATTGAATTAAATTGAAAACGATTTCGAATTGAAAACGAATTTGATTTGAATTAAATAGAAAACGAATTTGAATTGAATTGAATTGAATAGAAATGAATTCGAATTGAAATCAATTTGAAGTGAATTTAAAGCAAATTACATGGAATATTCAATTTTGATTCGAAATTGAATAGGAAGTTGAATTTGTTTTGAAAACGAAAACTAAACGATTTATAAAATTCATTTTAAATAGAAATAGACGAAATATATATTATATATATTATATATATAATATAATGGCCTGAATAGAACGCACCGCGCCACCGCAGTTCGTGAATTTCGACCATTTATTTCAAACGGACATTACGGGAGATCCGACCGTCGGATTATCCTAAAACCGGAACCGTTGGGTTCGTATCGAAAAGAGATTTCTAGCGAATATTAGAAATTTGAAATCTAACGGCTGGATTTGGAGATACGTCCAAATCAAATTTGAAAAAGGTCGATGTAAGTGCAGTTTGATGGCCGTTGATGGAAATCGACTGTACGGGCCTTGATAAAATTATTAAAAATAGTAATAATTTGTGTAAAATCATAAGAAATGATTTGGGAAAATTGGGGTGAAAAACTCCAAGTTTGAAAAGATAAAAATAGATTTTTATCGAAATGAACTAGTTTTGAACTAAAAATAGAACCCATTTATTTTTAAATAAATAAATTGGATTTGAAATGGGTTTTAAATAGAATTGATTTGTGGGTTTATCGTGAAGGGTGTTTTAAATAGCACTTGTTCTTTAACCCGATAATAAATAGAATGTGATTTGGGTTTGTCGTGAACTGTGTTTTAAAAGACATTAGTTCTTTAACCCAGTAAAAGGAGTTTTAACGAATCTGCAATTAGATTGAAATGTGAATTTATAATCTAAATTATCAAATTTAGAAAATGAGCGAGAATGGAGTATCACCAGTTCTTGTTGCTGGCCCTGAGTAGGCCGGGTACGCATGATAGGGGGTTCTCGCTTCGCGGTTTGGTGGCGAACGGGAGACTCTTACCCCTACATGTCGCTGGGTAGAGTGTTGGTTCGCCAGTAGGCGCGAGACTCGAGAGGGTCGCCATAAAACAAGGAATTGGGGGACCAGTGTGAGCCACGGTGGATCGGTTGCCCAGAGTGTGTAGTCCTGAGCATTTTCTAGAATGTCTCGAAGCGGAGAGGAGCTTGCCTCTTGCCTCGACTCATGACGGAAATTCAATTTCCAATACGTGTATTGCGGTTTTAATTGTAGAACTAGTATGGCGACATAGTAGATGGTAGCTATGCCGCCTATGATTGATATTGTTTTGACACTATACACCTATAATAGTATCAAATGATGTGTTTTAAATGTATCAAGCATGCTTTGGCTGTTATAAGGGAAAACCCTATCCTCCGGCTTGCGTTGCATTGTGTGATGGGACCTGGGTCTTATAATAGCTTCATTTTTCTTTATTTAGCATTGCGCTGTTTGTTCTATGCACTGGTATTCTTGGGAGGAAACCTGTTTCGTGTTATACGGCGTGGTCCCTTGATTTACCTAACTTTAAAACCAATATTAATAACTGTTTTAGTTCTCACACCAGTCACATGACTGACCTGGAGTTTATTGTTTTAACCTAAACTCTGGGTGCCCCTATTTTCGACACGGGCAGCTAGTAGTTTTGGTTTTGCAGATTTATATTCACAGGATCCTGGTTTACAGCTGGAATGATATCCGGAAAGCTCTGTATCCGTACATCACCTTCAGTTGTGCTTTGTATTATTTTCCGCTGCTATGTAACTTATTGTAATCTCTGATATTTATCGAATGTAATTTATTCATTTATACTCTGTATATTCTTGTATCTGATGGAATTGTTGTAATAGCAATGAAATGTTCTTCCGTCTGCATTCTGTTTTGTCCTGTTCTCAAAACGATCAGGGATTTCGAACGGTTTAGATCGGTTTAACGACTGATTCTGATCAAGCGAAATTCCCGGCCGTCACAAATAGGCTCATAAAATCATCATCACCCAAACAAAACAATAAATTATGGTAAACATGTACCTATTTGTCGGGCAAACAAATTTTATTCTCTGGTCTAGCCTCCTTGCTATGACCTGTTCAATGTAAGTACATGTATATGCAAGCAAATGCGACCAAATTTCCCATACAACTCACTATTTGATCAAATTGGCTATATGGATAAAATTTCAACTAATCAAAACAGTAATCAAACAACACATCCATCAATCAATTAATTGATTAGCATTTCAAACACATAATTTTGCTATATAGTCAAAAATCACATTTTGGGTGTCAAATCACAACAATAAGCCCTATCTAATTTTGGTTCTCACACCAGTCAATAGGAAATATATAAATATCACACCTTCGACACTCGAACACTAATTCTGATGATGTAGCTACAATCATCAGAATCATCTCCGGGCGACTAGAGTGTGAATCTATATCTATCTAGTATATTAAAACTTCAAATACGCGCGGATCAGACGTATACACAAAATTTATATATACTGGATTGCCCAAATTCATATAAATAAATAATCAAATACGAATAATTGATTTAAATTTCAAAACAAAAATTGTTTTCATTTTAAAAATACACTCTTCACACTCGTTCTAGGATACTACTGATCCTATCTCTAACGAGTCATTCTCATTGGATATTACTAATCCAATTTCTGATGAATTCTTTCATATGGTTCTAATGTGTCTTGTTCTCTGAGCTTTGTAAACCAAAGCTCTGATACCAACTGTGAAAACCCGTAACTTCCCCGGTTGGGAAAGCGCGGATAGTTCGAGAACAAGCCACAACAGAACGTAGACGAAAGAACATTTCATTGTATATTACAACAATGCACCAGAATACAAGAATATACAGAGTATAAATGAATATTACACAGAAATATCAGAGATTTAAATTACACTTAAATACATAGCAGCGGAAAATAATACAATACACAACTAGAAGAGATATACGGATACAAAGCTTTCCGGATATCATTCCAGCTGTAAACCAGGATCCTGTGAATATAAATCTGCAAAACCAAAACTACTAGCTGCCCGTGTCAAAATAAGGGCACCCAGAGTTCAGGTTAAAACAATAAACTCCAGGTCAGTCATGGGACTGGTGTGAGAACTAAAACAGTTATTTATCTTTATTTTCAAAGTAAGGTAAATCAAGGGACCACGTCGTATAGCACGGAACGGGTTTCTTCCCAAGAACACCAATGCATAAAACAACAGTGCGATGCTAAATAAAGAAAAATGAAGCTATTATAAGACCTAGTTCCCATCACACAATGCGACGCAGCCGGAGGATAGGGTTTTCCCTTATAATAGCCAAACATGCTTGGTACGTTTTAAAAATCAAATCATTTGATACTACTATAAGTGCATAGCGTGTAAAACAACTTCAAATCATAAGTATCAATCATAGACGGCATGGGTACCATATATCATGTCGCCATACTAGTTCTACAATTAAAACCGCAATATTGCGTATTGGAAATTGGATTTCCGTCATGGTGGCTCCTGATTCGAAAGATCGATCGCGTAATGCAATTCCCCACGGCTTACGTCCCAACAAGAGAAAACACCGTCTGCACATCCGCACTTTTGGGACCAGAGTATCATCGCGGCTTACATCCCAGTGAGAGAAAACACCGCTTACTCTATATATCCCTGAGCACTAAGCTCATCTCGGTCGACCGAATCCACGACACCACTAAGGTGCCCATCCACTAAAAAGCATACTGATCAAACCATCAGTTTACCATCATACCGGGGTGTGAGGCTCGCGAATCAACGCTATACACAACGCCATGCTATATCAAAGCTGTGCTTTGATCATCATCCACCAAACTTTGCTTTTCAACAAAAGTCTGGATCACTGCATCTCAGCATGCCACACTATCAATCCATATCGTACCACTGATTTCTGCCAATATATAACCTCTGAGCTCGTATGTCTCAGAGAAGGGCGTTAAGCAAGAGAATAAATTCCCCGCCGCCAAACAGATATATATTTAGCAGAGATCAACGAATACAATATAAAGGAATATAATGTCAGACACACCATCCATTTACAAGTCCGTTCTAGGTCTGAACGAAACCAGAGGCACTTTCCTCGCATATCCGTCGATCTCCAAGTACGTCTGGACGACCACTAACTGATTCCCTCATCTTAGGTGTACAGCCCAATCAAGATCATCAGTAATCACCCAAACGATGTGAAGACTTTCGGTCTTCAACCACCGTCTTCATCTTCGACATATCGTCGAATCAGTTATTCAGAATGGGTGTAAACCCGGCCTTTCCGAACAACCCGCGTATATTAAAACAAATGTTACACAAACACTACATACGCCTTATTCCAATTCATTAGTCACTAACCGTAAATCAGTAAGAGAGCAATTCCCCAAATATTAACCCCGAAGGCCGAAACCAACATCAGATCAATACCCAGGAAACCATTCTTCTTAACTAACCTACAGCTAGTTTCTACATTTCAATTCTTAGGGAAAGGTTCCGATTAATTTTATCAAAGATAAATTCTTAAAATTTATTCTTTAATCTTCCATTGGATGTCATATCAAACCAAATTATGGTTTTCCAAACTAGTCGAGATTAGCGAACCACACCGAAGTTATTATTTATTTTATTTCCCAATCCCAACCTATTCATCCCATGAAGCAAAACTGGTAATACTCCATATGTAACACCGTGGTGTTATCGGTAAATTTAATTACCATTTCGCGTTCAAATCTAATTAACGATTTGACTATCGTTTTGGAGCAAAACTGGTGATACTCCATTCTCGCTCACTTTCTAAATTTGATAATTTAGATTATCAATTCACATTTCAATCTAATTGTAGATTCATTAAAACTCCTTTTACTGGGTTAAAGAACTAATGTCATTTAAAACACAGTTCACGATAAACCCAAATCACATTCTATTTATTATCGGGTTAAAGAACTAGTGTTATTTAAAACACCGTTCACTATAAACCCACAAATCAATTCTATTTAAAATCCATTTCAAATCCAATTTATTTAAAAATAAATGGGTTTTAATTTTAGTTCAAAACTAGTTCATTTCGATAAAAATCTATTTTTATCTTTTTAAATATGGAGTTTTTTCATCCCAGTTTTTCCCAAATCATTTCTTATGATTTTACACAAATTATTACTATTTTTAATAATTTTATCAAGGCCCGTACAGTCGATTTCCATCAACGGCCATCGAACTTCACTTACAACGACTTTTTCCAAATTTGATTTGGACGTATCTCCAAATCCAACTATTAGATTTCAAATTTCTAATATTCATTGGAAAGCTCTTTTCGATACGAACCCAACGGTTCCGGTTTTAGGAGAATCCGACGGTCGGATCTCCCGTAATGTCCATTCGAAGTGAATGGTCGAAATTCGCGAACTGCCGCAGCGCGGCGCGTTCTATTCAGGCCATTATATTATATATATATTATATATATAATATATATTTCGTCGATTCCTATTTAAAACGAATTTTATAAATAGTTTTGAATTCGTTTCAAAAACAATTTCAACCTTTATTTCAAATTCAAATCAAAACTGAATTTTCTATTATAAATCCTTTTTACTTTCATTTCTATTTGACTTCAATTCAAATCGATTTTAATTCGATTCGAATTCATTTTCTTTTCAATTCAATTCGACTCGAATTCGTTTTCTTTTCAATTCAATTCAAATTCGTTTTCTATTCAACTCAAATTAAATTCAATTCGTTTTATAATCAAATCAAATCCATTTTCTATTCAAATCAAATTAAATTCAATTTGTTTTCTAATCAAATCAAATCCATTTTCTATTCAAATTAAATTAAATTTTCTATTCAAATCAAATTAAATTTTCTATTCAAATCAAATTCATTTTCTATTCGAATCAAATTCATTTTCTATTCAAATCAAATTAAATTTTCTATTCAAATCAAATTCATTTTCTATTCAAATCAAATTAAATTTTCTATTCAAATCAAATTCATTTTCTATTCAAATCAAATTCATTTTCTATTCAAATCAAATTAAATTTTCTATTCAAATCAAATTCATTTTATATTCAAATCAAATTCATTTTCTATTCAAATCAAATTCATTTTATATTCAAATCAAATTCATTTTATATTCAATTCAATTCAAACTCGTTTTATATTCGATTCAATTTGGTTTTCTACTCGATTCAATTCAAATTGGTTTTCTATTCGATTCAATTCAAATTGGTTTTCTATTCGATTCAATTCAAATTGGTTTTCTATTCGATTCAATTCAAATTGGTTTTATATTCGATTCAATTTAAATAGGTTTTCTATTCGATTCAATTCAAATTGGTTTTCTATTCGATTCAATTCAAATTGGTTTTCTATTCGATTCAATTCAAATTGGTTTTCTATTCGATTCAATTCAAATTGGTTTTCTATTCAATTCAATTCAAATTGGTTTTCTGTTCAATTCAATTCAAATTGGTTTTCTATTCGATTCAATTCAAATTTAAAAACGAATATAATCGATATAAATATCGTTCGCGTCAAAATAGCGCATCTCTAATCAATACGGCTTTATATATTTCAATAATTCCTTATTCTATTCGACAAACGAATCTATATTTTTGTTAAAATATTTCGTTCAACACATGACTAATCTCAACGGATGATTACAGTCAACACATGAACCTTTACTTTATAATATTCTTTATTTTCCCGATTGGAATGAGGCCCAATCAATTACCATATAAAGTTAATTATATGGATTTCATACACACATGTATAAAATAGCAACGATAAATACTCAACCATCATCCAAAGTGCACTACACTGTATAAGCATCAAATATAGACATCTAACGCTTATAACAGCCTGTCAATCAATCGATCGACATACAACTAATTATTGGGATTAGTGTATGCCGTATTTTATCCCAATACCCGTGTGGGGTTTCAAACAATCAAACACAGATTTTAGTTGTGCAGTTGGGCGATGTGTAAAATTTATCGTCCCAATCAATGTCAGTCAAATCGGTGTATATAAACAAATCGGCCGATTTGTTTATAAATATTTATTTATTCACTTTCACGTCAAAAATTATATTTTTAACGATAATATATTTTATTTCAACACATGGATTTCTATTCAGTTCATTTATTCAATAAAGTGATATTTTTATTTCCCTAACATATTTTAGAAAATTTCGGCGGCATAACGGCACGATACTAGAAACGGGACGAGGCCTAGCCTTATCCCCGGTCTTGTGAAGGCCCACGCCATTCACACATCAATCAAATCCATTCCATTTCACCAAACAATTCAATTCAAACCAAATAATCTAACCAACTACACAACCAAACAAACAAGTCCATGGTCTGTGGACGATTGTGTCGGGTGCTACTAAACACCATCTGCATCCTAGTACATATATATATATATATATATATCTAGAAAAAAGAAATTGAAGAGTGAGAAATTCTCACCTTGGGGTTCCACTGTGCCATTCTATATTTCTGAACAGTTAGGATTCCGATTTGATTTCAGTCAGATCCATCGCCATCTGTTTCACGCAGTTGCTTATTAAAATCACCTTTTTAATATGATAATCATGTATTCAAAACTCACACTTTTATGTCGCTAGAACTCATATTTTTATCGCTTCATTCAAACAAATAAAAATCGTGTTTTTAATTCGCTACTTATATAAAAACTATATTTTTACTTCAAATTTCTTCATATAAAAACCGCACTTTTATATTATGAAAATCATATCTTTTCCTTATACAAAAATATAATCTTTTCACATATACAAAACCTTCTTTAATCCTCCACTTCATAACACAAAAATCACAATTTTATTTCGATTCTTATATAAAAGATCATATTTTTATTACCCTAATTAAATAAAAATCATATTTTGCTTTGCTTTCTACATAAGAAAAATCATATTTTTTCTTTTTCAAAGATCATACCCTTTCTAATTTAAAAATCACACCTTTCTCTAATTAAAATCATATTTTTATATTTTTAAAACTATTCTATTTTCATTTTGAAAACCATTCTATTTTCATTTTGAAAACCATTCTATTTTCATTTTTCTAAATCAATGTATTTTTATAGCGCTGCTATATATAAATAAAAATCGTATTTTTTTTCCTCTGCTACATTATACATAAAAATCGTATTTTTATTCTATGTTCTTTCATATAAAAATCACATTTTTATTTTCAAAACAATCACCTTTTTCTTTTTAAAACAATCACATTTTATTTTTATAAAAATCATATTATTAAATACAAATCTATTTTATTTTAAAAACAGTTTTTAACCAATGCATAAGTTAAATAAATTAAATGAATAAAAAGCAAAACCTTTCACTGTAAAGCTTCTTCTCCTTATGTCATGATACAGGAAATCAGCTCCATTTAGCACGCCACTAGGGCTCCTCCTCGTGCGAGAACCAAGGCGTCGTGTTCTGATCGGAGGCCACCATCAGAAGCGGCGCAACGCCCTTCCCTCACGCTGGTGACATCCCTCATATCGATGGTCGTTCCCTCTCCAGAAATCGATTTGAACTCACGGACTTTGAGGCGAAATTTCCCAGGCCTCACGAAATGAAAATCCACCTACCCCATATGATATTGAAGAACGCGCAAAACCCCTCCCATTCCTGTGCTGAATTCAAGATTTAATTTGCATTTGTTTGCAAGGATTTCTGCGATGAAACCCAGAGGATTTCCGCCGTTAGAAATAAAGAGGGAGGCGGCATTTTCTTAGTGTTGACCACGAATGAGGAAATATTAGGGTTTGACCCCTTCTTTACTTATATTTTTATATATTATAATATTCTTTAAATCAAAATTTTATTGTTAATCGATCTGAACTCCAAACAAGCCCCAACGACAGTCCTCCCTAGCTAATTACCCCCATTCCGAACACAATGGGATATGTTTCGTAACCCATTTCGGCTGTTACGATCAGTTTTCGTTAAAATCAACATATAACTCTATATATTGAATTTGAACGCACATTTCAATTTACCGGGGTCACGTACTGACTCGAAAAATTCCAAAAAAATATTTTTTTTAGCTTCATATTGACGATACGGTCCTAACAAAACTAGTTTTGTCAAATTCTGAGACCGTTAGAAAAATGGCCAATTTTCAGTCGATTAAAATCAACTGAAACTAGTCAAACGCGTTTTCCTTTGCCACGCTCACATATTGATTCGAAACATTATGAAATTTGGAATCTAGCAATGACTTGACATCACGGATCCAACAAAAGTGGTTTCGTCGAAATCCGAGGTCGTTTGCAAAATTTCCATTTTAAGGGCCTGAATTCCATAGCGACTATTCAGAATTTTCAACTGGACATATCTTTTGATTCCCGCTATGAAATTTTGATTTGTCGGATTCGTTGGAAAGATATTCACAATTAGATTCTATTATTTTTGGTTTCACTAAAATCCGGTTTATTTTGCACCCGGTACATTCAATTGAAGTTCGAAATCGAATTATCGAACTACCGCGCCATTTTCAATTCCTTTTATAAATATAAATAAATATTTATATTCTATCGACGATCTATAATATACATACGTTCGATTTATATTCAAAATAAATTTCTTGTCGATATTATTTAAAATAATTCATTTTAAATAATCAAAATTCGTTAAAATTGCCAAAATAAAATTTTTAAACTGGCCCAGATTTTCGGGTTGTTACAATTATAATTTATATAATCATAAATTTTCATAATCAATAACTTGCATTGGCAATAGGCATAATTTGCATAAACTACAAACTGGCATGGATCAAATTATACAAGATATGATTTGCATAGATCTATACACATAAAGGTGAACTTGCATATATGAACATGGTTTTCGCATAAACTTGCATATATTCTACATAAAACTTGTATTAAACTTGCATATGTAGTTTAGACATGTAAATTAAGACTTACATATGATTCGCATACAATCTTACATATAAACTAGCATATGATTCACATCCAAACTTATATATAAACTTGCATATATAATTTAGACATGTAAATTAAGATTTACATTTACACTTGCATATGATTTAGACATGTAAATGTCACAAAATGAATCAAATATAGCATATGTGTTTATACATAAGAACCAACATCATGAATTTAAACATGTAAACTAATATCACACGTTTTACATATAAACTCGCATGTATATATATACTTGATTCACATATAAACTTGTGTATAATACGCATACAGACTTGCATAAGATTCACATACGAATTAGCATATGTAAAAATAGACTTGCATAATATTCACATACAAACTAGCTTATGATTTACATCCCAAACTTGCATATAAATTGATGTCATAAAATGAATCAACTTAAACATATGTGATTGGACATATGAAATAGATCTACTAACATAAGTTAACAAAACTGTCATATGTTCAAACGATAACAAAGTTAAACAACATCACATAATTCAACAGACATGTCCTCATAATCCCAATTATAACTCATCAAAATTAATTTATTAATTATTTTGTGAAAGAAATTGTACTCACAAAGACAGGTTAGAGAAGAGAGTAATTCGCGTATTAGAATTCTAACTTGCAAATCCCTAAGCTTTAGGAAGAAGAACTATTCTAACAGCAGCATGGTGGCCAAGAGACTAATTTGGTTTAGGTTTAGAGCTTGAGTCTATGCATGCTTATATAAAAGTTTAAATCAACCTAAGTCGTTAAATTATCATAGGAGCAATCATAGCCGTCCAGACTAGATAGAGTTATATAGAATTGCCACCTCTGCCCTAGTGACTCAGCAACATGTCAGAAAACACTCAACAACAAGTCAAGATCGTCTCATTTTAGATCTGCCCCTGGGGGGGGGGGGGAGGGTGTCGACCCCTTGGTCGACTTGTATAAGGTAGGTCGACCCCCAGGCCGACCTGGCCTTGGGCGGGAGAAATCCCTCCCAGCCCGCTCCCTCGTTTGAATTTTGAATTTTAAACTTTAATTCTGAACTGTTTTTAATTTATTTAAATTACTAAAACTTCTGAGGGCCATAAATTCCTTATACGAAGTCCGATTTATGAAAACTTGTATTCTATTCCAATCAGAATTTCGAGATGAACGTAATGGCTTAACCCGTTTCCCTTAATTCTCAATTTAAAAATTAAGTATTCTTAAATTTGTTAATTTTAAGATTTAAAATTTTGGGGTGTTACATTCTCCCCTCCTTAAAGGGTTTCGCCCTGAAATTTCCAAGTTAAGGAGAATTTATATCCTAACATCCAATCACCCATCTACTCAACCATCAAACACAGGCATCCATTGTCCTTAAAAGATTTCTAATGCCATATGAACATATGCAAAAAAGTGTGTGTATATGTTCCCTATCTTATGCAAAATCAGGCGATCCACTAACTCATTTGACCTCCTTAATGCAAATCATGATAGTGCCATGCGTCCATTATGTATGCGAAAGAATCCTAGCGATACATATTACTTCTACATGTGTGCACAACCATTCATCAAAATGCAGCATCCATATGATAACTCAACCATTATAAATCAATTAATTTAAATATGCACATACATTTATATGTAATATGAAAGTGACTGAGCCGATCTAGTGCCTAATGTGTGTGTACATGCATCCACGAGCAACCACTAGCAACCACTCGCAACCATCAATCATAACATGTTTCAAATACATGTTTACGTCCATTGGTTTCTACGTAAGGATAAAGAATAGGACCAAGGAGATATACTTAAAAGATAGATATAAGCATAAATAAATTTATGGAAAAAGAGACAAAGGAGGTATCCTCAAAAAAGAAAAGGGTAGGCTGCATGAAATTTTCTCTCGGTTTCCCAAGTCGCGTCTTCCTCAACGTCACTCCATTGAACTTTAACAAGATTGATTTCACGGTTGCGTAGCTTATTGACTTTCATACCCAAGATACGAGTTGGAATTCTTCTCACAGTCGCTTCTCGTTCCACTTCTACTTCCTCTAGTATACTTGGCTCCACCACTTTCGCAGACTCATGTAAGCACTTACGCAAATGCGAAACGTGAAACACGTCGTGAACACCACTAAGCTCGTTGCCTCTTCTCATGTTCCTCCAAAATCTAGGATACATAACCTCAAAAGATCTTCAAGGATTCTATTCATCCCTTTCTGTCCATCCATCCGTCTATGGATGATAAGAGAAGCTCGTACTTGCCGCCTTTTGCATATCACCTTTTCCTCTTGCATCGAAAGCTGCTCCAAGCCCTATCCCGCAAGCACCGGTATACACTGTGAATGGCTTACTTCCATCTGGCAAAACTAAAACTGGAGCTGTCATCAAAACCCTCTTCGAACATTGGAAAGCATCGTCACAGTCAACATCCCAAGCAAAAGTCAAGTTCTTATTCATTAACCGAGTAAGTGGGGCTGATATCTTCGTTAAGTCCTTAATGAACTTCCTATAATAGCCCGCCAAACCTATAAAGCTTCTTACTTCTGTTGCATTCTTAGGAATCTTCCAATCTAGGATTGCCACCACCTTTGCGGGATCCACAGCTATCCCTTCCTTAGAGACCACGTGTCTTAAGAACCTCACTTCTTTTCCCCAAAAATGACATTTGGAGAACTCAACTTTGAGTTGATGCGCTCGTAGGGTCTCTAAGTCTTCCCTAAGATGTAGGGTCGCTTCTAGAGAAAATTAAGATATCGTCTACAAGACTACTACAAACTTGTTTAGAAACTCCCTAAACACCCTACTCATTAAGTCAACGAAGTATGCAGGTGCATTCGTCAAACCAAAAGGCATGACGAGCCAATCGAAGAAACCGCCAGGATTTCTAAATGCAGTCTTATCTATGTTGTCTTCAGTAACCCTTAGCTGATGAAATCCTATAGCCAAATTTAGCTGTAAGAAAACCGAAGCACCAAGCACTGGTCGAATAAATCATCTATCCTTGGCAATGGGTGTCTGTTCTTCTTTGTGAGCTTATTCAGCTCTCTATAGTCCACACAGAATCTAAGTGAACCATCAGCCTTCGTAGCAAAAACAACCGAAGCACCCCATTCCGAAATGCTTCTTCTTATGAACCCCTTCTCAAGCAACTCCTTCACTTGCTTACTGAGTTCTGTTCTCTCCCTCGGAACCATTTGGCGCACTGGTAATGCAATTGGCTTTGCATTATCTACTAGGTATATTTGAAAGTCTATTTCGCGCCTCGGGGGTAAATCCCAAACTTCTTAAAAGACGTCACCATATTCACAGACCGCACGAACAAATTCCAAATCATTGTTGGACGCGTCATAGGTAGCCAAGCATCACCGGACCTCTTGGGTCACAAGAAATATCAAGGATCTTTCCACAACGAGTCAACAATCTAACTACCCTTCTTTCACAGTCTAGGATGGCACTGTATCTAGCCAGCTAATCCATGCCTAGAATCAAGCCGTATCCCATCAAGCCAAGAATGAAGGCGTTGCATTCAAACCCAACGCCTAAGATAGACACTCTCAAATCCCGACAAACCATCGAAAGATGAGCCGAATCACCAATAGGATTTGAGACTACTATGGGATCCGTAACTAGACTAGTATTTAGGTGCAGTGTTTTAACTAACGAACCAGATACAAACGAGTGTGAAGCTCCAGAATTCAAACAAGATTCGAACAGGAAGATCAAAAAGAAAAACCAAACTTCCAACTAAGATATTTCTACCTCTATCAGGTATGCCAGCCGTGAGGGAACGCGTCTGCCCTCCAGAAGATCCTATACTTAGTCCTTACCTTTGCCTTTTGCTTCTTTGGATGATCCTAATAAGATGTCCTATTTCTCCGTAACGATAACAACTAATCTTCTTCTTCTTTCTAACGTCTTTATTTAAGTAGTCAGGTATTTCACAAGTGTGGCCCTTTCTTTTCTCTTGTCCCCTTGTTATCCTTACCGCCTTTCTTTGGATCTACTTTCTTATCGTGTGTCCTATCCATGTCTCTCCTACACATTCTCCATTCGTGACCTCCTACAAAATGAGGCTTTGTCATTCATTAACCAAGTAGCTAATTGAACCTTCCTTCCATCGTATATCTTAAAGGTACCAACAATTCCTCCGCTTCCTTCAAGCTTTGACAAACATCCCAGTCCCATGAAGTGGTTTTTCCGCCCATCGTACAGAAGTTCTTACATATCTTAGAAAAAGCGTCTATACGTGGAGGAAGAAATTCAAAAAGGAAAGAGGAAGAAATTTAAAATGGAGAATCGAAGGAAAGATATATGGCTCTTGGGGGTTATGTTTTTCAAAATAAACTTTTCTCTTAAAAATACTCTGCTTAAAACATATTTTTGAAAGTATTTCTTTATAAAATGCTTTTGAAAAACAGATTTTCAAAATCTCTTATCTGTTCTTGGTAACCTTCAGCTCTGATACCACGTGTAACACCCCACGTCCATTAATGTCACTCTCAAAGGGAATGCATTAAGTTTCATGGAGTATTATTGGTGTATAGAACAGAATATAACAAGACAGATACATATATTAGTAGTTGAAAATTTTAAAACAACTTTTATTGCAGCGAAGAAATAGTTTGGTTACATCAAAACCAACAATAAAACCAAGTACACTTAATACCCATCTTGACAAATTTGTTTTCTTAGTACATAAAGTAAAAAAGCATAACCCAACATAAGTAGCCATAAAAGAGATAAGCTGAACTTTACTTTCAGCAATCCAAGCACTTCCAAAAGAGACAGAGAAATATTCAAATCATGCTCCACTAACACTAATCCCACCCTGAAAACTTGGGGGGGGGGGGGGGCGGAAGGAAGAAAAGAGGCGAAATCAAAGGGGGTCAGACATAAAGTTTGGCGAGTCCAATAACTTTAACAATATAATTATTAAAGTAATTAGGATAAGGCATAATTTGGTAAAACAAGGAATGACTGTGAAACAAATGGGCATGACAAAGCAAACAAGAAGAATAAGATAACCTTAATTGCGCCTCCAACACTATAGGATAACTACTACACTACACCATTACTAGTCACCCTAAAAGTTGATCCCGCCTTTTGAACATAATAATCATAATGGTAGTTTCGTGTACCCCTAGCTGTCTTCATAGGTTCCGCCTGCTCCTATCTCCACTAGTTGTACCCGCTACCCTCCCCATTCTAATTACAACATTTATTCATAATATGGTAGTTGGACTCCTAGCTGCCTTCATAGGAGCCGCCTACACCTATCTCCGCTATTCGTACCCACTACCTTCCCCATTCGATCGGCTCCCAAACTCATAAATACCTGTGCTGGTCCCACAGTGGGGTGTATCACTTCCCAAAGTGGCAACTCGATACCACTAAAGATGCACGGCTTATACCTACACGATGCAACAACGTCTTACCTACCAGCCCGGGCCCACGCACGCACATGACCCCATTGGACTTGCGTTGCCACCGCTAACCCGTTTTGACCTCTTACAATCAAACCCAGTAAGCATGTCCCGTCCTCGATCTAGATCGAGCTCGCTTAGATACTAAATGGGTTACTGGTTGAAAAGGGTCCCCACACTTGACACAAGCTTTCCACCAATGCTTGGTCCCTACTAAGATTTCCCACTTAACCCCCTCTTATTCATGTCTTCTTACATGTTTCAACTTGGTTAAGTGTTTATAATTATATCCCACATGTCACCCATGTTACCCACTTATCAAATCAACATGTGTTATTTGTTAAGCTTGTCTTAACCCTATCCACTTATCATATATATATATATATATATATATATATATATATATATATATATATATATGGTTAAGTTGGTCTAAACCCTTTCCACTTATGTATTATTGGTTAAGTTGGTCTTAACCCTGTCCAATTATCAGATTAATATATATATATATATTATTGGTTAAGCTGGTCTTAACCCTACCCACTTATCAAATTAATATAAATTATTGGTTAAGCTGGTCTTAACCCTACCTACTTATCAGATTATTGGTTAAGCTTGTCTTAACCCTATCCACTTATCATGTTTTATGTAACATGTTTTACTTAATTTATGATTAAGTACATCCTAGTTCACGGATACATTGGTTAAGAGAATAACTCCCTACGTATCAACCCCGAAGACCGAAATCAACGTCAGATTGGTACTCAGAGAATTACTCAACTCAACCAAACTTCTGTTTGTCATTCATATTCGTCTTTGATCAGCATTAATTAATTATTAATGCACAGACCTCTCACATTAAGTCGATTACTTGTGGCCGCTGGATATGCCGGGCGGTTTCGGGCAGACTTCCACCACAAGCCAAACTTAACCTCGTGTCTAAGCATCTTTTAATTATGCCTACGACCTCTTACATTAGACTGTGTTGGGCGGGTCCGGGCAGTCTTATACCATAAACGAGTCTAACCTCGTGTCTTAGGCATTTATTACTTATTTAATTTATGCCTTTGACCTCTCACATTAGAATACCATTTGTGGTTGCTAGATGTGCCAGGAGATTCTGGGCAGTCTTATACCACAAACGAGTCTAACCTCGTGTCTCAGGCATTTATTATTACACATTATTATTCAATCCCAATTTGAATTAATATCCCTATTTCAAATTGTCAATAACTCCCAAATTAATCTATGTCCATAATTGTCACCTAAATTACGTCCATAATTTCTATGCATATAAATTAGGACAATTAATGTCTCAAATTTATTATATGTTTTAAAGCCATTTTATGCCAATTTTCACAATATTAATATTTAATATTTTCCCATTGCCCCCGCGTTGTTCACACGTGTAATACATATAATACGTAGGCTAACAAATATCCTAACTCACAAAAACATCACAACTTTCATTAAAAAAATAGATCTAACTCGTAAATAAAAATAGGCTAGCATGGATCAAAACTTGCATGATTATAATTTATATAATCATAAATTTGCATAATCGATAACTTGCATAGGCAATAGGCATAATTTGCATAAACTACAAACTGGCATGGATCAAATTATACAAGATATGATTTGCATAGATCTATACACATAAAGGTGAACTTGCATATATGAACATGGTTTTCGCATAAACTTGCATATGATCTACAAACAAACTTGTATTAAACTTGCATATGCAGTTTAAACATGTAAATTAAGACTTACATATGATTCACATACAATCTTAAATATAAACTAGCATATGATTCACATCCAAACTTATATATAAACTTGCATATATAATTTAAACATGTAAATTAAGATTTACATTTACACTTGCATATGATTTAGACATGTAAATGTCACAAAATGAATCGAATCTAGCATATGTGTTTAGACATACGAACCAACATCATGAATTTAAACATGTAAACTAATATCATACATTTTACATATAAACTCGCATGTATATATATACTTGATTCACATATAAACTTGTGTATAATTCGCATACAGGCTTGCATAAGATTCACATACGAATTAGCATATGTAAAAACAGACTTGCATAAGATTCACATACAAACTAGCATATGATTTACATCCCAAACTTGCATATAAACTGATGTCAGAAAATGAGTCAAGTTAAACATATGTGATTGGACATATGAAATAGATCTACCAACATAAGTTAACAAAACTGTCAAATGTTCAAATGATAACAAAGTTAAACAACATCACATAATTCAACAGACATGTCCTCATAATCCCAATTATAACTCATCATAATTAATTTATTAATTATTTGTGAAAGAAATTGTACTCACAAAGACAGGTTAGAGAAGAGAGTAATTCGTTCGTCGTTTCGTATTAGAATTCTGACTTGCAAATCCCCAAGCTTTAAGAAGAAGAACTATTCTAGCAGCAGCATGGTGGCCAAGGGACTAATTTAGTTTAGGTTTAGAGCTTGAGTCTATGCGTGCTTATATAAAAGTTTAAATCAATCTAAGTCATTAGATTATCACAAGAGCAATCACAATCGTCCAGACTAGATAGAGTTATCTAGAATTGCCACCTCTGCCCTAGTGTCTCAGCAACAGGTCAGAAAACACTCAGCAACAAGTCAGGATCGTCTCATTTCAGATCTGCCCCGGGGGGTAGGTCGACCACCAGGTCGACCCCCTCTTCGACCTGTATAGGGTAGGTCAACTCCCAGGTCGGTCCTCTGGTCGACCTGGCCTTGGGCAGAAGAAATCCCGCCCGGCTTGCTCCCTCATTTGAATTTTGAATTTTAAACATTAAATCTGAACTGTTTTTAATTTATTTAAATTACTAAAACTTCTGAGGGCCATAACTTCCTCATACGAAGTCCGATTTACGAAAACTTGAACTCTATTCCAAGCAGAATTTCGAGACGAACGCAATGGCGTAACCCGTTTCCCTTAATTCTCACTTTAACAATTAAGTATTGTTTAATTTGTTAATTTTAATATTTAAAATTACGGGGTGTTACAGATACCAAGTATGATGGCCTGCCCCGCACCAACCGACATTTCCAATGAAACGCGTTGTGTCGATGTCCAAACAGCACAGGACAGTCATCAAAATAAAGGAAAGGGGAGGAATTTGAACGGTGAACTAACAAAGAACATGTAGTATATCTCACAACGCATGGAACAAAATATAATAATAACATAATTTGATATAAAATAGGCGAGACAGTGCATAAGCTGAAACTAAACCATCATAGCAGCGGAAAATCCAAAATATAGCTTATGATCTAAACCACCATTATTACAACTTTTAAAATTTCTCTAAAGCAAAATAGGAAGGTACACTACTAATGCCCAATGTAGTGACCAACAACAACACAGAGAGAATATATGGGAACAATACGTGTAAGCCTCCAGCTCATCTCCGGACAGCTACTCGTGCATAACCAGCTAACTTGTCTCTAGTATGCTTGTTTAGGAGCACCCAGAGTTATAAGAAGAGACATAAAAATCTGGGTCAGACAAAAGTCTGGTATGAGTGGTAAGCAGCAAAAACAGAACAATAACAGGTATACATAACCATACCTGAACCTGGACCTGCAACCAAAGAGTTAGCACAACAGGATGTACGATACTCTAAGGTGATACTAACACATGGTGTGAAAATAATGGGGAGTGGGTGTGCATGTCATGGTGATAGCAAACATCAAACATAGCAATCATCCTTACATCTCTCACTAGTGCGTAAAGTATACGATATCTACCACTTTGATCACCGATCCTTTGTTACGATCACTCCGCCCCATGGAGTCACAACGGCTCCACTGCACTGATCCGTAACCACTAATACTTTGCTATGTCCACTCTACCCCACGGAGTCATAACGACCCCACTGCACTGATCCATAGCCAATATTCATCTCTCAGTGGTGAGTCAAAGTTATAGGCATCGATAATCCCTTTTCATACATCCCGCAGCAAAGTCCAACTCATGAAGTTAACTCATTGGTTCCCATCTGGGTCTTGAGTTCTAACCTTTCACTTGGACTTCCTTTGCATCTCGGGTTTTGGTCTTCTCAGGATCGGATCGGTCCTTCTTCTCATCTTTGGTTTGGTTCGGTCATGACTACCCGTTTCCCTGGCGGTTTGGTTCGGTCCTTCAGATGTGATTCCACATCGGATCGGCTCATGATACCTCGTTCGGGTCGGGTCGTGGTTATCACATGGGTTCGGATCGGGCATCCTCCCACTTTGTGCAGATCATGACTCCAGGCTTCGTGGCTTCACCAGCGGTTCGGTTCGTGATCAACAACCTAGTTCGGTCCTCCTCTTAAAGCGTCAAATCGGTCGTGGTCTTCGGTTCGGGCTTGATGTTCTGGCTCGTGGTGCAGCAGTTCAGAGGTGTGGTTCGTGGGAAGGGATTCTTCACGAGCAGGTCGGTTCGTTCCTCCTTCCTCCAATCCGATCCGGTTCGGGTCAAATTCCTGCAACCTTTCCAGCAAGCTATTTACGCCATACGACGGCGTTTTCGACCAACCTAACTTTTTTATGCAATCATAAAACATTCCAAACAGTCGTAGCAACATGTATAATCGACCATAAACACCAAACAACAATTTAACATGTCAATATGGATCAAACATACCCAAACCCCATGTTTTCCCCTTAATCCCCTTAATCATGACTTAATCATATGATTAGCAAAACATATCCAAATTAACCCAAATTTCTATTAGAGCCCTAAAATAATATTTAAGATTTTTTATATATTTTTCTAGAATTTTAACATGCATAATTTCGCTAATTAACACTAATCACCCCTAATTAACTATAATTAGTGATAAGTAATGCAAATCACTCACCTTAGCCACAAATAAATTATAGATCTGAACTTTACTACTATTTTGGGTCGAATTCCTATGCAACACAACAGCTTCAAGTCTAATTTGGTGTTGGTTTGCCTTGATTTGATGTTGATTTTCTTAATTAGTGACAAAAAGGTGATTTGAATGTGATTTAGAAGGTGGAGGCTATTGTTAGGGTTGAAGAGAGGTAAGTAGCGGCTGTAAAAATGACAAAGAAAGGTTTCTCTAACCCTTTTTAGCCTTTATGTAACCCTAATCCTGAAATCCCTAATGGGCCTAGCTGCTAATCACCCTAATTAGGCATAGTTAAGTTGGTTTTCACCTTCTAAACCTTGTTTTAGCCATATCTCCCAAACGGTAAGTCCGTTTGGCTAATGTGACCACTCTACAGAACGATAAACCATCATCTAAATCCAATGGAAGTGGTTTCAGGTCAAAACTCCTTACCAATCAAAATTTATAGGCAAAACAAGATTCGCCAAGGGCAAAACGGTCATTTAAAATTGGGAAAAAATCATGAACATGGGAAATGACCCCAATAGTTGTTTCCCAAAGTTACACGACCATATGACTTTCATGTGAATGAAATAAATATTCTACGATCCTCCGATACATAGAATGCAGGTCGTTACATCATGGTTGTGAGCGCTTGGGTCATTTGGTCAAGCAATGCAGAAGAAGGAATAACGCTTGTTTCAACTGTGGCAAAGTTGGACACTATATAAAGAAGTTCCCGAAGAAGCAAAGACATGGCCAAAGGGCAGGATCTTCTGGAGGGCAAGTGCATGCTCTCGTGGCCGGTGTACTGGATAGAGGTAGGAAAGTTCCTGTAAAAGGTTTGATTTCTCTTTTCGATCATCCTGTTAGAACTCTTTTTGATTCTGGCGCTTGACATTCTTTTATATCTGATTCTGTGGTTGGGTCTCTACATTGTACTAGTATGGTTTTGGATCCCGTTGTTGTCTCAAACCCCCTTGGGGGTACGACTTATTTGTCTATTATTTGAGAATATATATGCTAGGCGTCGAGTTTGAGTGTGACGCATATGTGCTTTGTTTCATGGGCTATGGTTTTCTTCTAGGGATGGATTGGCTAGCCATGTATGATGCCATTTTAGATTGTGAGAGGAGGATCGTTAGACTTTTGACTTGCCAAACGAGGACTCTCGAGATTTCATGTGACCCTAAGGGGTCTGTCATGCTTAGTTTCCTAGAGTCTCTTGATGCTTCTATCGATGATCTATGATCTATATCAGTAGTCTGTGAGTATCCTGATGTTTTTGAGGAGGTTTGAGGCTTACCTCCGAGGCACGGGATTGATTTACGGATATACTTGGTGGACAATGCAAAGTGAGTTGCATTGCCTGTGCGCCATATTGGCTCTGAGAGAAAGGAGGGGGCTCAGCAAGCAAGTAGGGACGGTACTTGAGAAAGGGTTTATATTAGGCGAAGCATATCTGAATGGGGTGCTCCAGTAGTATTTGCCACTAAGGCGGATGTTTTGCTTCACTTATGCGTGGATTACAGGGAGTTGCATAAGCACACTAAGAAAAAAGGCACCTACTTCTGAGGATAGATGATCTGTCTGACTAGCTTGTTCGTGCATTGTTTTCTCCCAGTTAGACTTGGCCATAGATTTTCATCAGTTGAGGGTGGCCAAGGACAGTATAAACAAGACAGCTTTTAGAAATTTAGATGGTTTCTTATAGTGGCTCGTCATGCCTTTTGGGTTGACGAATGCACCCGCCTCTTTTGTGGATCTGATGAGTAGGGTGTTTCGAGAGTTTCTAAATAAGTTTGTTGTGGTCTTTTTTGATTCCATCTTGATTTTCTCGAAGAGCGATGAAGAGCATGCCCTACATTTAAGGGAGGTTTTTAAAACTCACCGAGCGCACTAGCTTAAGGAAAAATTCTCCAAACGTCATTTTTGGAGAAAGAAAGTGAAACTTCTAGGGCATGTGGTCTCCAAGGATGGGATAGTAGTGGATCCTTCAAAAGTAGTTACAATTCAAGATTGGCATATTCCAAAGAATGCAACAGAGATGAGGAGTTTTCTTGGTTGAGCGGGTTATTATAGGAAGTCCATTAAGGACTTCGCAAAGATATCAGCCCCACTCACCAGAATGGCGAAGAAGAATTTGACATTTTCATGGGATATAGACCATGAAGAGGCTTTTCAACAGTTGAAGAGGGATCTGCCAACATCCCCAGTCTTGACTTTGACTGATGGGAACAAAGTGTAAATAGTATACATTGATGCATGTGGTACAGGGCTTGGTTCTGTTTTGATGTAAGAGGGAAGAGTAGTTTGTTATGGAGGTAGATAGTTGAGAGTTCATGAGAAGAACTACCATACCCATGACTTAGAGTTAGCTGCCATAGTATTCGCACTTAAGACTTAGCGTCATTTTTTGCTTGGAGAGAAGTTCGAGTTGTATACCGATAATAAATCTCTCAAGTATTTGTTCTCGCAGAAGTATCTCAATTTGAGGCAACAGAGATGGATGAAGTTCCTATCATCATATGACTTTGAGATTGCTTATACCCCTGGCAAGGTAATGTGGTGGCGGACAAACGAACATGCATTGGATGACTTTGAGTCCTCTATTTGTAGAGAGGCGGAGCTTGGAGTATATATCAACCTTTGATTATAGGCCATTTACGACTCTTATACCCGGTTTGTTGGCATCCTTAGAGGTGTGACCTACTCTTATGGATCAGATAGGAACTTTGCAGCGTGAGGACCCATAGATAGCAGACATCTTGGATAGGCTTAATAGAGTTGAGACTACAAGTCACCTTAGTAGATATTCCATGGATGATAGATGGTGGTGGTTATGACGAGATGGAAGGCTTTGTGTTCCCCGAGTAGGGAATCTATTGAAGACCGTCCTTGAGGAAGCCCATCATTCTAGGATTGCTATCCATCAAGGCGGTGATAAGATGTATAGAGATATGAAGAGGTTTTCTTTTTGGCTAATATAAAGAAAGATGCAGCAGAGTTTGTTTCTCGATGTTTGATTTGCCAGCAAGTCAAAGCTGAGCAAAGGAATCCCAGTGGTTTACTTCATCCTTTGGAGGTCCCATAGTGGAAGTGGGAGAGCGTCTCTATGGATTTCATTGATGGTTCGCCTAGATCGAGGAAAGGCAACACCGGTATCTGGGTTATAGCTGACAGGCTTACTAAGAGCGCTCATTTCATTCCTGTTAAGAGTAAGAGGACGACAACATGGTTGGCAACAGTTTATCTTCGTGAGATAGTCCGTCTACATGGAGTACCTTCCAGTATAGTGAGTGATCATGACCCCATATTCACTAATGAGTTTTGGAGGATCTTACAGGAGGCATTAGGTACACACTTGTGTTTGAGCACTGCTTATCACCCTCAGACCGATAGGTAGGCGGAAAGGGTGAATAGAGTTCTTGAGGATCTTTTAAGACTGGTATCCTAGACTTCAGAGGGATTTGGGAAGAGCATCTTCGATTGGTAGAGTTCACCTACAACAATAGTTATCAGGCTACTATTGGCATGACACCCTCAGAGTCATTGTACGGACGACCCTGTAGGTCACTGACTTGTTGGTGGGAATCTACAGAAAGGCTTCTACTTCGACTTGAGATGATTAGAGAAACTTCAGTGGAGATTAATCTTATTTGCAGATGCATGAAGACAGCTCAGGACAGGAAGAAGTCCTACGCAGATAAGAGAAGAACTGATATTGGGTTTGAGGTGGGAGACATGGTTTTCATCAAGGTATCACCTTTGAGGAATGTGGTTCGCTTTGGATCTGTAGGGAAATTGGCGCCAAGGTTTGTAGGGCCATTTCCCATAACAGACAGGATTGGCCAAATGGCTTATAGTGTGAAGCTACCAGAGAGATTGACGGGTGTTCATGATGTTTTCCATGTTTCTCATTTACGGAAGTGCCTACATGATACCATAGAAGTAGTTAAAACGAGTATGCTTGAGGAAGTAGAGGTGGAAGATGCGATAGTTAGGCGAGTTCTTACCCGTATTCTTGGATCAGAGGTTAATAAGCTACACTACCAGGAGGTCAAGTTGATGAAAGTTCAGTGGGGAGATGACCACGAGGATGCAACTTGGGAGACTGAAGATAAGATTCGCACTTCGTGCCCTTATCTTTTCAAGGGTAGGTTCTTAACACCTTTTCCAAAGCTTTTATTCGTACTTGTTTCTGTCATTTAAGTGTATCCTATCGATCAAATCTTCGATCTTTAGATAGGGAACCAATGGGTGTAAACATGTGTTTAAGACATGTTATGTTTGATGGATGCAAGTGTTTGCTAGTGGTTGCTCATGGATGCATACACACACACACACACTAGGCACTAGATCGGCTCAATCACTCTCATACTACATATGGATGTGTGTGCATTTTTCTTCTTTTATGGATGGAAATGGGTGTATCATCATATGGATGTTGCATTTGGATGGATGATCGTGCATGCATATAGCATTTACATGATATATTAGGATTATTTGCATACATGTTGGATTCATGGCGCTGCAATACATTGCATTAAGGAGGTCGACTGAATCAGTAGGCCACCTGATCGTTCGCATTAGCATAGGGACATATGCATATACTATTGCATATGTTCATATAAGCATTAGAAATCTTTTGAAGGACAATGGATGCCTGTGATTGGTGGATGAGCAGATGGATGATGGATGCTAGGATATACATTCTTCTTAACTTAGAGAATTTGGGGTTGAAGTCCTTTAACTAAGGGAGAATGTAACACCCCGTAATTTTAAAAGAACACTATAATGATAAACTAAAGAATACTTAATTAAATATTGGGAATTAAGTAAAACAAACTATGCCATTGCGTTCATCTTGGAATTCTGCTTAAGATAGACTCCAAGTTCGCGTAAAAAAGATATCGTATGAAGAAGATATTAAGGTTTGAAGTTCATATACATATAAGAAAAATAAATATAAACAAACCAGTCCAGAAAATCAAAATCAGAAGGCGGGAAGGCGCAAGAAATCAGCCCATTGAAGGTTGACCCCATGCCCCATAAGTCTCGACCCATGGGTCGACCCTTACAAGGGGTGTCGACCCTAGGGTTGACCCCACCCATATCTGGGGCAGATCCATTCTTTGAACCGGGACTTGTTTCTTTACCAGATTCATTGATGATAAGCTATCAATAACACCCCATTTCTATTTTTTTATTTATCAATAACATTTGAGACAATGATATGCTGCCCCAACTCAGATTAAATTAGCCTATTTTTCTGCAACAACAACTTATACGTATACAAGAATCTCTGCTACAACATCAACAGTCATTTCTCTGTTCTTTAGATCCAGTTCCCATGAGTTTATGTTGCTTTTAGATATAAACATTTAATAAGTAATCCTGACATGTTTATAAGTCTGGATCTAAACCTATGCCTGTTAATAACCTGAATCATAACTAAATAGATCTGCCACTACTTGTACACCTAATCTACTGTTTAGTTCTCATATGCCTATTCTATTATTATGCCTAATTATGTCATCATATGCCCATTCTGCTGCTACACCTATTTCTGACATTATTTGCTTATTCTATTAGCATGCCTATTTCTGTCATCATATGCCTATTTTGTTATTATGCCTATTTCAATTCTCTTCTCTCCGTTCTTCCCTTTTTATTTTTATAGCTAGGCTACCTTCGAGCCTAGGCCTACAGTAGAAATATGCAAACGAATGAAATTAGGAATGGTTAGGAATGATAAATTGGGCATAACTTATATTGAAAAACATGACTGGGATTTGGGAGCATAATCGATACCTTGATCTAAAACTTTAATTCGGGGCATAACTTGTATCGTGAATCAGACTGGGATTTGGGGCATAACTTTTGACGAACACGAAAAATTATTTAAACTGAACATGCTTAAATTTATAGTAAATAGAAACTGTAACCGCAAGTAGACACGAGGTTAGATTACACTTGTGGTAGAAGTCTACCTAGAACCGCCCGACAAATCCAACATCCACAAGTGGTTAATCAAATGCGAGGGATCTAGTGCGTAAATGTACACGTAACGGTACTAAAACATGAGGTTAAGTCCGACTTGTAGTAGAAGTCTGCCCAGAACCGCCTGACATATCCAGCATCCAAAATTTGTCGACTTAATGTGAAAGGTCTGATGCATTAACATGCATGAACGGGAAATGATAATAACATGTTAACCTGTAATACTTAAGCTGCTTAAATATGTAGGAGTTATATAAAATTGACAAACTTAACCTGTTTTATATGGTGGGTTTATGCGGGCTTGTTAATCTGTTAGGCATAAGCTGTCAAAATCCTAGTAGTGGGGATGCAAGCCTGAGGGTGGTTTGTATCATCTATTATGTAGGACCCGTATCAGTCAGTAACCTATCTTGGTATCAAAAGGTGGACCTTGATCTAGGTAAGGGTCAGGGCACGCTTACTAAGCTAATTATTAGAGGTTCATATGGGTGGAGGTGTTGACGGCGCATTCCAACGGAGTCATGTGTGTGCATGGGTCTGGATTTCCTGGGAAATTAAGACGTTGTGACATCAGTAGATATGGTTGTTCCTCTAAAAAAAGGGTTGCCACTTTAGGAAATGATATATCCTACCGTGGGGCCAGCACACGGTATCCACAGGACAGGGAGTCGATCGACTGGGGTAGTAATTAAGGTACATCTAATCCTGCTTGTTTAGGAGACTGTGATTATCATTGGGGGTAACACCAGTCATTTCTGTTAGGCTACCTGTTAGTATCGTTGGGGGTAAAATCCGTCACTAGAAGTAAACCTAAGTCTACCAACTGTTTCTGTTAAGATCATTCTGTTTCCATTATACTAGTATTGGAGCAGAGAAAAATACTTGAGAAGCGCAATATATTCTGCTTATTTCGTTTATCCTGCTCAGCCTGTTATACCAGTCTTATGATACCGTTATCTCTTTCATCCAGTTTATATGCCTGTCATGATGCTTTTACTTATTTATATGCTAAAAGTAAGTGGACTCGCCGAACTTTATGTCTGACCCATTTTGTTTCCTTTTCTCTCTCTTCCTTCCCCCCAAGTTCTTAGGGTGGGAACACTCGAGCTTGATTAGGATTCTCTCTTTTGTTCTGCTCGGAGCTGCTTTGATATACCGCTTCAATTACATATCTACTCTGATATGGCTCTTTTTTTTTGGGGAATATGATTTAATATCACCATACTCTGATGATTTTAGTACAAGACAGATCCTCTAATTTGATGTAATGGGTTTTCTATACCTTAGACTTATGTTGTAACTGGGTTTTAGACCATGATGTTTTCTATTTGGAAAATAAAGTTTTAAATTCTGCTGTTATTTTATATCTGTCTTGTGATGTTTCTGTTTATGCTTACCTGTAATGCTTCAGGAAACTTAATGCATTCTGTTAAAGAGTGACACTAACGGACAGGGGTGTCACATAGCCTATATCTTATTTTGATCAACTGGCTAAACTATGAAAACTATATGATCAGCAAACTTCACTTTTGTCTTCCAAAAGTAACATGACAAAAACTTTACTTTTGATTGAAGTTGCCTCAATGTATCAAGCACAATTCTAAGATGAATTACATTGTCTCTCACATCATTAGATTATAGCAGTATGTCATTAATGAAAACCAATATGAACTTATCTAAGGGATATGGATGGAAAATAATGTAACGACCCAGAAAATCTGAAACATTTTTTTTTTTTTTAAATTGGCTAAAATAATGGATTTTAAATATTTAAAATAAACATTTTAGATAATGGCAATGAAAAGTGAGTTTGAATCGACAATTGAAAACGAATATAATTAATTCTAATTATAAACAAGGCTTGAAAAGGCGCTGCAGTTTCAAAAATTGAATTCAAACTTTGTCGGACTGTACCGGGTGCAAAACAAAACGGATTTTAGTGAAACCAAAAATATTTGAATCAGTTAGTGAATACCTTTCTAACGAATCTGAAAAATCGAATTTTCATAGCGGAAAGCAAAAGTTATGGCCGAATGAATTTTCAGAAAGGTCGCTATGGAATTTATATAGCCCGTGAAATTGGCCATTTTGCATACGACTTCGGAATTCGACGAAACCACTTTTGTTGGATCCGGGATGTGAAGTTATTGCTAGGTTTCAAATTTCATAATTTTTGAAGCTAGTATGTGAGCGTGGCAAAAGAAAACGTGTTTTGATCAATTACAGTTAAATTGGATCGACCAAAAATGGGCCTTTTTGCAAACGGTCTCAGAATTCGATGAAACTAGTTTTGTTGGGACCGTATCGTCAAAACATAGCTAGATTTATTTTTCTGGAATTTTTCGAATCAGTTTGTGGCCCTGGCAAATTGAAATGTACGTTCAAATTAAATATTGAATGTTTTATACTTTAATCTGAAGGAAAACTGACTGAAACATTCGAATGGGCCTTCGAAACATATCCTATTGGGTTTGGAATGGGGGTAAAACGCTAGGGATGACAGTCGTTGGGTTTGGATTGGAGTTCGTATGTGAAGAGGGGTATTTTCGGATTTTTGAAATAAATAAAAAAAAATGAGCCGGCCAATCACAATTCATCTTCCACCTCGCTCAAGCCCGTAACCCCCCTGCGCACGAGACGGAAATGATTTCAAATCTTCCAGGAGAGATTTCTCTCTCGTTTCTCAATGAAAACGAGTGATTCCAGATCCATTTTAAAGCTCTTCTTCCCCTCTTTAAATCCATACCAAGTTTGAATATTTTCATTAAGTGTGGAGAGAGAATCGAGCTCGAGAAGGTCCGAGCTTTGGGGCACCACCGTGGCCACTGGACCCCACCGAACCGGCCGCCTCCACCGGCCGTTCAGGCGCCTTCCAGCCCTCTTCGACACCGTATGACCCGATTCCCCTATCGCGCAACAGTTTGGTCGAAAGATCAAACCCTAGTTTCGAACCAGGTTTGAAAACTAACGACTGCTCTATATTTTCAACTGTTTTTACACTTTTAAGTGTTACAAACTTTGAAAAATCATATCTTTTTGCTTTGTGGTCGAAATTCAGTGAAACAAGAGACAGTGGACCCGTGTGGACGCCTTCTACATTTTAGAAGAGACCGCATATTTTTCTGAGCCTTCTGCTATTTTTGGTGTAGTGGAACCCAAGGTGAGATTTCTAATTTATAAACGATATGGAAAACGACGATGTATAAATTATATAGTCGATGTATGAGTTATATAAGCGTTGTACACCTCATGTATAAGCGTTGTATAAGTTGTACGTTCGATGTATAAGTTGTATATGCGTTGAAAAAAATTATATATGTGTTGAAATAGAAGTCAATTGCTATATATATATATATATATATATATATATATATATATATATATATATATATATGTATACGCCCCTCGTCCACAAACCATGGACGATATTTATTGATTGTGATTGGTGTGAAAATGGATTGATAGCGAATGGTTGTTTGGGATTGTTTGTGGTTGATATTGATTGATTGTGGTTGAAAAATACCCACTTGTGGTTGAGAAATATTTGGTTGAAACCACATAGGATTAGTTTGTGGAAATGAAATAAATATATACATGTCGCCTGCGTGCGAACTAGATGCATGATCCCCATTGTCAAAAACCGCGAGGTTTTAAGGTAGAGAGAGGAGCCGTACTCGGGACGGTCCCGGTTTTAACTACCCTGCCGTTATGCTGCCGAAATTTTGAATAATATTCATGTGTTTGAATTATTTTCATTGCTGAAACTATAGAAAACCTTCATGTGTTGAAACGATATTCATTCGTTGATTAGAAATTCATGTGTTGAATGGTCTTCATGTTTTAAATATAAAAATCACATTTTTATCTATATATGTAAACTATAGAAAACCTTCATGTGTTGAATCGATATTCATTCGTTGATTAGAAATTCATGTGTTGAATGGTCCTCGTGTTTTAAATATAAAAATCACATTTTTATCTATATATAGAAACTATAGAAAACCTTCATGTGTTGAATCGATATTCATTCGTTGATTAGAAATTCATGTGTTGAATGGTATTCATATTTTGAAATAAATTGTTTCATAATAAAAATCACCTTTTATCAACTATATAAACTATATAAAATAATAGTGTTTTGAAATGAATTGTTTTACAATATAAAAATCACATTTTTATTATATACATGAATCGTTGAAATGTGAAGTGTTAAAAATAGCCACTCGTTCAAATAAATATGCATGAGTTGAAATATTCATTAATTAGCTAATGATATGATTTTTGCCTATGCACGCAACATTAGAATGAATGGTGTTTTTAAACCAAATGGAATCAAATATGAAGTTGAATAGAAAACGATAAGTGATAAGAACTGTATATATGTACATGCATATTTATTGAAAAGGTTATAGCAAAGGGGCTAGAGAAGAGGAATAAAATTTTGTGCCCGACAAATAGGTACACATTTACTGTTTTGTTTGGGTGATGATTTTATGAGCCTGTTGGCTAGCCGCTTGGCTTTTTCTTTTTCTTTTTGACATGAGACGCCCGTGTGGCTATTTGGGAATTTTCCCAGCCCCTCCCGTACAAAGGAGGTTATGGCGAAATTTTCCAAAATTTAAAGGCGTTAGTGAAATATTTGAAGTGAAAACGATATTGAAATTGTTGAATGAACTATATTTATATAAATATATAAATATAAATAAAATTAAAACGAAACGTGGTCGTGCAGTTCGTGTTTTGAAACCGTGATTTCAAACAACTAGTGCGAGAAATCCGACCATTAGATTTTCCCGAAACCGCAACCGTTGGGTTCGTCTTGGAATAATCTTTCCAACGGCACCAACTTTGTAAAAATCCAACGGTTGAATTGTCTGGAATGTTTAATTCAAATCTGAAGAAAAACAGCGCCAGAACCGATTATATATATATATATATATATATATAAATATAATTATATTTAATCGAATAACGACGCTGCAGTTCATATTTTGAAATCGAAACTTCAAACGATTGTACCGAGAGATCCGACCGTCGGATTTTCCCGAAACTGGAACCGTTGGATTCATTTTGAATAGACCTTTCTAATGATGTAAATTTCGTGAAGATCCAACGGTTAGATTTTCAGATATGTGTAAATCAAATCTGAAGAAAAACAGCGCCACGGCCGCGTTATGGCCCGAAGCGTCGTTTTGAATAAATTGGCTATTTTAAAATAAATAAAAATAGCGATAAATCGTTATAAAATATCATAAACAATATGGAATGGAAGTAAACTGAATTTGCTCGATTTATGTGGTAATTGATGGTTGGATGTGTTTGGTGTGAAAATTACATTAAAGAACAAAATTTGTGTTGTCGAATGATTATCCATTGAAATAAATTAATTTGAAATTCTAAAATATACGTGAATTCTTTGAAAGGGCCGAGTTAATTCTCATTTCAAATAATTGACCAACGATTGAAAGTCGAAGATGAAGACGGTGGTCGAAGACCGGAGATCTTCACCTCGTTTGGATGGTAACCGAGGTCCTGATTGGGAGGCATCCCGAAATATGGATAATGAGTGGTGATCGTTCAGACGTACATGGTGATCGATGGGTTTGCGAGGTATTTAGTGCCTCCGGTTTTGTTCAGACCCAGAACGGACTTGTAAATGGACTGTGTGTCTGACATTGGATTTTATTCTGTGTTGATTGATCTCTATTAAATTTACATCTGTTTGGCGGCGGAGAATTTATTCTTTTGCTTAACGCCCTTCTCTGAAACGCACGAGCTCAGAGGTTGTATACCGATGGACATCAGTCGCATGGCATGAATTGCTAGTGTGGCATGCCTAAGTGGAAAATGATCAGGGCTTCTGTTGAAAAGCAAAGTCTTGTGGTGATGATCAAAGCACCGCCTGTGTGGCGTAGCTTTGTGTATAACGTGGAATCGCGAGCCTCACACCCCGGTATGAACCAGAAACGGGAGAAGGACCTCAGGGAGGGCATGCGTTTCTTTCTAGCTAGGGTGGTGTCAGTGACCTACCATCCCTGACATTTATATACTTTTCACCTATGTGGTTGTTGCTGTTGCGAGGCGCCTCGGTTTGATCGGACGATCCGGGTCCGATGGAGTCATTCGTTGGCTCGTTTACGCCCCAAAGGGCGGGGAAACGTATTGTTCAGGCATTTTAATCCACATCGGTGGACCGGCCCTGTCGCTCCAAGGGCCCACCTGAGTCTGGGTCCTGTGGCTCGGGCTAGAGAGTCACGAATTCGGTAAGGACTATCTTTTGCCTTGGTTCATGACGGAAATCCAATTTCCAATTATGTGACTGTGCGGTTTTGATTGTATATATATATGGCGACATGATATATGGTACCCATGCTGCCTATGATTGATAGTTATGATTTGAAATTGTTTTCAAAGCATATAAGCACTAGTAATAATATCAAATGCTTTTGTTTTATTCGTATCAATCATATTTTGGCCGTTATAAGGTAAAAACTCTATCCCCCCGTTTGCGTTGCATTATGTGATGGGAACTGAGTCTTATAATGGCTTCATTTTTATAAAATGCATTGCGTCGTTTAAAAGAAAGATCTGTTTTAAAGCACTGGCAATCCGATGGAGTAAACCCGTTCCACGAAAGTGGCGTGGTCCTGTGATTAGCCATATATTAAATTTGTTGAATAGATTTCTCATACCAGTCCCATGACTGACTCGTAGTTTGTTTCACTTTCAAACTCGGGTGCCCCTTTTTCTACACGGGCAGCCTTGTATTCAGGTTTAGCTGGTTCTTTCTGGATAGCTGGAGCTGAAGATGGATTCTATCATTTATCTCTTTTTATGTTGTTCAGCTCCTATTGTACATATTATGTTTGTTTTCCGCTGTAGACATTTATGTATAGCTGAACTGTATTTTTACTAAGTATGATCCTGTATACTGTGTAACTCTGATGATTACTTTTATCCAGTATATTCTATTGTTCATTATCTGGTGTATTTATTTAATTCTGTTCTGCTATTATCTGTTTCTGTGTTATATTCCAAAGATAACCCTTGTCTCCGTCAGAACGGGATTTGGGGTCGTCACAACGTGGTATCAGAGCTTTGGTTAAGCTTAGTGCTGGAATATAACATATTAACGAACTCGTCAGAAATAGAACTTGTAGTGTTCTCTATACAGATAGGATCGGTAATATCCTAGTATGAGTAAAGCAGAATGAAATTACACCTCGATAGACACATTTACATTTGAAGTATGTGTTTCTATATTTTAAAATACTTTTTCTGTGACCTGACACTTGATCTGCCATTTGCAGAAGTACTAGAAAATGAGTGTCAGAAACAGAAGGAATGCCGAACCAGATATTGAGGCCCTATTAATCAAATATCGAAATATGGGTGGAATACCGTTCTCTGGTGAAGAATCTATTATGAAAAGCATCTGGAACAGGTTCTAGAAATTCTAAGACGGAATGTATTAAAAGCCAAATTTTCCAAATGTATCTTCTGGCAAGATGAAGTAAAATTTCTTGGCCACGTCGTATCAAAAGAAGGAATTGCTGTGGATCCAAGCAAAATCACAGCTATTCAGAATTGGAAACAGCCTAGTACTCCTACTGAAGTCCGCAGTTTTCTCGGATTGGCTAGCTATTATCGGAAGTTCATTAAAAAATTTTCGAAGATATCTGGTCACTTAACGAAGCTTACAAAGAAGCACGCGAAATTCAAATGGACTCCTGAAAGTGAGGAGGCTTTCGAAGATCTAAAGTTAAGATTAACGACTGCTCCAGTGTTAACCATCATCGATGGCAATCAGGATTTGAAAGTCTGGACTGATGCTTCTAGAGAAGGCCTTGGCGCAGTGTTAATGCAAAGGGGCCAAGTGATTGCTTATGCTAGCCGTCAACTGAAGCCGCACAAGAAAAACTATGTAACTCATGATCTTGAGTTATTGGCTATCGTGTTCGCTTTGAAAATCTGGAGACACTATCTTCTGGGTGAGAGATTTGAACTGTTTACAGATCATCAGTCGCTGAAGTATTTGTTCACCCAGAAGGACTTGAATCTGAGGCAGCAGCGTTGGCTGGAGTTTCTTGCCGCATATGACTTTGAAATTATATACACTCCAGGGAAAGCCAATGTCGTGGCCGATGCGTTAAGCAGAAAGAATGAGACGATCGCCAGCTTTATTATCACGACTTCATTGATAGATAAAATATCGGCTCTTCAGAAGGATGATCACTTCATTCAGAAGATCAGAGAGATAATTCAACAAGGCGAACCCTCGAGTTTTCAAGTTGATAATGATGAGGTTCTAAGGCTCCAAGGTCGAATCTGTGTCCCTAACATTCCTGAGCTTCGAAAGGAAGTACTGGATGAATGCCATAAGTCAAAACTTAGTATCCATCCGGGAGTAAGCAAAATGTACATTGACATTAAACGCACTTTCTGGTATAAGTCGATGAAGAGGGACATTTCTTTATATGTTAGCCGATGCCCTACTTGCCAGCTAGTCAAAAGCGACCAACAAAAACTAGCTGGATTATTACAACCGCTAGATGTTCCAGGCTGGAAGTGGGAACATATTTCTATGGATTTCATTGATGGCCTGCCCAGAACCAGAAAAGGAAATGATAGTATTTGGGTGATCGTAGATCGCTTCACGAAGACCGCCCATTTTATACCTGTCAGAACAAACAAAACTGCTCAGAGTCTGGCGCAGATATACTTCAGGGAAATAGTTAGACTGCATGGAGTGCCGCTCAGTATAGTCAGTGATAGAGATACAATATTCACTAGCAAATTCTGGGAAGCATTTCAAGTCGAACTGGGAACGAAGTTGAACTTGAACACCGCTTATCATCCTCAGACAGACGGTCAGACTGAGAGGGTGAATCGTATTTTAGAAGATCTATTGCGGGCTTGTGTTATAGATTTCGGTGGATCATGGGAAGACCATCTGCATTTGGCTGAATTCTCTTATAACAACAGCTACCAGGCGAGTCTGACAATGTCGCCATTCGAAGCATTGTATGGTAGACCGTGTCGATCCCCTGCTTGTTGGGTCAAACCGGGTAATAGACTTGTGTTAGGGCCTGATATGATTCGAGAAGCTGCCGACAAGGTCGATTTTATTAAGAAGCGATTACTCGCCGCTCAAAGCCGACAAAAGAGCTATGCCGATAGAAGAAGAAGGGATGTATCCTTTGTCGTTGGCGACTATGTATATTTGAAAGTATCGCCGATGAGAGGAGCTATCCGGTTCGGTAAAACTGGAAAGTTGGTACCCAAATTCATTGGTCCGTTTCCTATTCTGGAATGGATCGGGACTCTCGCTTACAGGGTCAAATTGCCTGATTGGTTGCCTGGAGTTCATGATGTATTTCACATATCTCAACTTCGAAAGCACATTCATGATCCAGACTTGATTATGGAAGAAGCAGCTCAGCAGGATATTGAAATTACTCCAGAATTAGCTGTGAGAAGAGAGCCGCTAAAGATCATCGGCAAAGAAACCAAAGAACTGAGGAACAAGAAGGTTCACTTAGTCAAAGTGCAATGGAGTGAAGATCCGCGAGATTGTACTTGGGAAACTAAGGAGAGCATTCAGAAAGCTTATCCTAGATGCCGAGTGGATATCTCTGATTGACTTGGTGCAAGGTACATTTACCCTACTTTGCATTACCATTTAATTCTCTACTCTGTTGCTATTTTCTTTACATGGATGCGCACTTTTAAATTCTATAGTCTGAATGATTTTTAAAAAGAGTATAGAAATTGATTAGTATATTTCTGAAAGGTTAAAAACAATTTGATTGTTGGTTGTGTTGTGTGATTGTAGATTTATCAAACCACTTTCGACTTTGTTCCATTTCGGGGACGAAAAGTTTTAAGTAGGGGAGATTGTAACGACCCAGAAAATCTGAACCAATTTTAATTTTTTAAAATTGGCTAAAATAATGGATTTTGAATATTTAAAATAAATATTTTAAATAATGGCAATGAAAAGTGAGTTTGAATCGACAATTGAAAACGAATATAATTAATTCTAATTATAAACAAGGCTTGAAAAGGCGCTGCAGTTTCAAAAATTGAATTCAAACTTTGTCGGACTGTACCGGGTGCAAAACAAAACGAATTTTAGTGAAACCAAAAATATTTAAATCTGTTAGTGAATAACTTTCTAACGAATCTGAAAAATCGAATTTTCATAGCGGAAAGCAAAAGTTATGGCCGAATGAATTTTCAGAAAGGTCGCCATGGAATTTAAATAGCCCGTGAAATTGGCCATTTTGCATACGACCTCGGAATTCGACGAAACCACTTTTGTTGGATCCGGGATGTGAAGTTATTGCTAGGTTTCAAATTTCATAATTTTTGAAGCTAGTATGTGAGCGTGGCAAAAGAAAACGTGTTTTGATCAATTACAGTTAAATTGGATCGACCAAAAATGGGCCTTTTTGCAAACGTTCTCAGAATTCGACGAAACTAGTTTTGTTGGGACCGTATCGTCAAAACATAGCTAGATTTATTTTTCTGGAATTTTTCGAATCAGTTTGTGGCCCTGGCAAATTGAAATGTACGTTCAAATTAAATATTGAATGTTTTATACTTTAATCTGAAGGAAAACTGACTGAAACATTCGAATGGGCCTTCGAAACATATCCCATTTGGTTCAGAATGGGGGTAAAACGCTAGGGACGACAGTCGTTGGGTTTGGATTGGAGTTCGTATGTGAAGAGGGGTATTTTCGGATTTTTGAAATAAAAAAAAATGAGCCGGCCAATCACAATTCATCTTCTACCTCGCTCAAGCCCGTAACCCCCCTGCGCACGAGACGGAAATGATTTCAAATCTTCCAGGAGAGATTTCTCTCTCGTTTCTCAATGAAAACGAGTGATTCCAGATCCATTTTAAATCTCTTCTTCCCCTCTTTAAATCCATACCAAGTTTGAATATTTTCATTGAGTGTGGAGAGAGAATCGAGCTCGAGAAGGTCCGAACTTTGGGGGCACCGCCGTGACCACTGGGCCCCACCGCACCAGCCGCCTCCACCCGCCGTTCAGGCGCCTTCCAGCCCTCTTCGACACCGTATGACCCGATTCCCCTATCGCGCAACAGTTTGGTCGAAAGATCAAACCCTAGTTTCGAACCAGGTTTGAAAACTAACGGCTGCTCTATATTTTCAACTGTTTTTACACTTTTAAGTGTTGCAAACTTTGAAAAACCATTTCTTTTTGCTTTGTGGTCGAAATTCAGTGAAACAAGAGACAGTGAACCCGTGTGGACGCCTTCTACATTTTAGAAGAGACCGCATATTTTTCTGAGCCTTCTGCTATTTTTGGTGTAGTGGAACCCAAGGTGAGATTTCTAATTTATAAACGATATGGAAAACGACGATGTATAAATTATATAGTCGATGTATGAGTTATATAAGCATTGTACACCTCATGTATAAGCGTTGTATAAGTTGTACGTTCGATGTATAAGTTGTATATGCGTTGAAAAAAATTATATGTGTTGAAATAGAAGTGAATTGCTATATATAAATATATATATATACGCCCCTCGTCCACAAACCATGGACGATATTTATTGATTGTAATTGGTGTGAAAATGGATTGATAGCGAATGGTTGTTTGGGATTGTTTGTGGTTGATATTGATTGATTGTGGTTGAAAAATACCCACTTGTGGTTGAGAAATATTTGGTTGAAACCACATAGGATTAGTTTGTGGAAATGAAATAAATATATACATGCCGCCTGCGTGCGAACTAGATGCATGATCCCCATTGTCAAAAACCGCGAGGTTTTAAGGTAGAGCGAGGAGCCGTACTAGGGACGGTCCCGGTTTTAACTACCCTGCCGTTATGCTGCCGAAATTTTGAATAATATTCATGTGTTTGAATTATTTTCATTTGCTGAAACTATATAAAACCTTCATGTGTTGAATCGATATTCATTCGTTGATTAGAATTTCATGTGTTGAATGGTCTTCGTGTTTTAAATATAAAAATCACATTTTTATCTATATATGTAAACTATAGAAAACCTTCATGTGTTGAATCGATATTCATTCGTTGATTAGAAATTCATGTGTTGAATGGTCCTCGTGTTTTAAATATAAAAATCACATTTTTATCTATATATAGAAACTATAGAAAACCTTCATGTGTTGAATCGATATTCATTCGTTGATTAGAAATTCATGTGTTGAATGGTATTCATGTTTTGAAATAAATTGTTTCATAATAAAAATCACCTTTTATCAACTATATAAACTATATAAAATAATAGTGTTTTGAAATGAATTGTTTTACAATATAAAATCACATTTTTATTATATACATGAATCGTTGAAATGTGAAGTGTTAAAAATAGCCACTCGTTCAAATAAATATGCATGAGTTGAAATATTCATTAATTAGCTAATGATATGATTTTTGCCTATGCACGCAACATTAGAATGAATGGTGTTTTTAAACCAAATGGAATCAAATATGAAGTTGAATAGAAAATGATAAGTGATAAGAACTGTATATATGTACATGCATATTTATTGAAAAGGTTATAGCAAAGGGGCTAGAGAAGAGGAATAAAATTTTGTGCCCGACAAATAGGTACACATTTACTGTTTTGTTTGGGTGATGATTTTATGAGCCTGTTGGCTAGCCGCTTGGCTTTTTCTTTTTCTTTTTGACATGAGACGCCCGTGTGGCTATTTGGGAATTTTCCCAGCCCCTCTCGTACAAAGGAGGTTATGACGAAATTTTCCAAAATTTAATGGCGTTAGTGAAATATTTGAAGTGAAAACGATACTGAAATTGTTGAATGAACTATATTTATATAAATATATAAATATAAATAAAATTAAAACGAAACGTGGCCGTGTAGTTCGTGTTTGGAAACTGTGATTTCAAACAACTAGTGCGAGAAATCCGACCATTGGATTTTCCCGAAACCACAACCGTTGGGTTCGCCTTGGAATAATCTTTCCAACGGCACCAACTTTGTAAAAATCCAACGGTTGGATTGTTTGGAATGTTTCATTCAAATCTGAAGAAAAAAAGCGCCAGAATCGATTATATATATATATATAATTATATTTAATCGAATAACGACGCTGCAGTTCGTATTTTGAAATTGAAACTTCAAACGATTGTATCGGGAGATTCGGCCGTCGGATTTTCCCAAAACTGGAACCGTTGGATTCATTTTGAAAAGACCTTTCTAATGATGTAAATTTCATGAAGATCCAACGGTTAGATTTTCAGATATGTGTAAATCAAATCTGAAGAAAAACAGCGCCACGGCCGCGTTATGGCCCGAAGCGTCGTTTTGAATAAATTGGCTATTTTAAAATAAATAAAAATAGCGATAAATCGTTATAAAATATCATAAACGATATGGAAAGGAAGTAAACTGAATTTGCTTGATTTATGTGGTAATTGATGGTTGGATGTGTTTGGTGTGAAAATTACATTAAAGAACAAAATTTGTGTTGTCGAATGATTTAACCATTGAAATAAATTAATTTGAAATTCTAAAATATACGTGAATTATTTGAAAGGGCCGAGTTAATTCTCATTTCAAATAATTGACCAACGATTGAAAGTCGAAGATGAAGACGGTGGTCGAAGACCGGAGATCTTCACCTCGTTTGGATGGTAACCGAGGTCCTGATTGGGAGGCATCCCGAAATATGGATAATGAGTGGTGATCGTCTAGACGTACGTGGTGATCGATGGGTTTGCGAGGTATTTAGTGCCTCCGGTTTCGTTCAGACCCAGAACGGACTTGTAAATGGACTGTGTGTCTGACATTGGATTTTATTCTGTGTTGATTGATCTCTATTAAATATACATCTGTTTGGCAGCAGAGAATTTATTCTTTTGCTTAACGCCCTTCTCTGAAACGCACGAGCTCAGAGGTTGTATACCGATGGACATCAGTCGCATGGCATGAATTGCTAGTGTGGCATGCCTAAGTGGCAAATGATCAGGTCTTCTGTTGAAAAGCAAAGTCTTGTGGTGATGATCAAAGCACCGCCTGTGTGGCGTAGCTTTGTGTATAACGTGGAATCGCGAGCCTCACACCCCGGTATGAACCAGAAATGGGAGAAGGACCTCAGGGAGGGCATGCGTTTCTTTCTAGCTAGGGTGGTGTCAGTGACCTACCAGCCTTGACATTTATATACTTTTCACCTATGTGGTTGTTGCTGTTGCGAGGCGCCTCGGTTTGATCGGACGATCCGGGTCCGATGGAGTCATCCGTTGGCTCGTTTACGCCCCAAAGGGCGGGGAAACGTATTTTTCAGGCATTTTAATCCACATCGGTGGACCGGCCCTGTCGCTCCAAGGGCCCACCTGAGTCTGGGTCCTGTGGCTCGGGCTAGAGAGTCACGAATTCAGTAAGCACTATCTTTTGCCTTGGTTCATGACGGAAATCCAATTTCCAATTACGTGACTGTGCGGTTTTGATTGTATATATATATATATATATTTATGGCGACATGATATATGTTACCCATGCCGCCTATGATTGATAGTTATGATTTGAAATTGTTTTCAAAGCATATAAGCACTAGTAATAATATCAAATGCTTTTGTTTTATTTGTATCAATCATATTTTGGCCGTTATAAGGTAAAAACTCTATCCCCCGGTTTGCGTTGCATTGTGTGATGGGAACTGAGTCTTATAATGGCTTCATTTTTATAAAATGCATTGCGTCGTTTAAAAGAAAGGTTTGTTTTAAAGCACTGGCAATCCGATGGAGTAAACCCGTTCCACGAAAGTGGCGTGGTCCTGTGATTAGCCATATATTAAATGTGTTGAATAGATTTCTCATACCAGTCCCATGACTGACTCGTAGTTTGTTTCACTTTCAAACTCGGGTGCCCCTTTTTCTACACGGGCAGCCTTGTATTCAGGTTTAGCTGGTTCTTTCTGGATAGCTGGAGCTGAAGATGGATTCTATCATTTATCTCTTTTTATGCTGTTCAGCTCCTATTGTACATATTATGTTTGTTTTCCGCTGTAGACATTTATGTATAGCTGAACTGTATTTTTACTAAGTATGATCCTGTATACTGTGTAACTCTGAAGATTACTTTTATCCAGTATATTCTATTGTTCATTATCTGGTGTATTTATTTAATTCTGTTCTGCTATTATCTGTTTCTGTGTTATATTCCAAAGATAACCCTTGTCTCCGTCAGAACGGGATTCGGGGTCGTCACAAATAATTAATCAAATAATGGTAATTAATATTTCCATTTATCAATCCGCCTTCATAGGAGACAGGTCGACCAGGCATTTGACAACAAGGTCAACCGTGCAGTTGATCATGCCTTGTAACTTGTTGGTCGCTACCTCTTGTGGCGACTACAGTTTTTACTGTATTATTTATTATACCAAAGGATGGATTTTTATTAAAAGTAATCTAAAGGGTAAGTTCATTTGAATGCCTATAAATAAAGGCCTAGACCCCTTACTCTTTGTTCATATTTTCTATAGGCAGTTGTGAAGCTCTTCCATTTCCACCTCACCAATCTCTTCCAAAACCTCTAAAATGTAAATATTTTTTTTTAAATTAAATAAGAATTGGTGAAGAGAATCCAGAAATATGAGTAAAGGTTGGAATTAATGATTAGATAACCATCTTTCCCTTTTTCTTTTTTCTATTTCTTTTTCAGGTGTATAAATATAAATATGTATGTTTGTCCTCTTTCATACATATTATAGATCTGTAGGGAATTGGAAATAAAGCCTAAAAGTTGCATTCATATTTAGATTGGGAATGGCTTTCGGGTGAGTAGGAAATCTATTCATTATTAATAATATCAGATTTACTTCATTTATGTTAATACGAATTTGTATGCCAAAAGATCCTAATTTATGTTTGTAGGCATTCCAGTTGTAGTATTCATATCTTGCCTACAATTCTTTATATCATGTAGTTGCTGTGAACACCCCAAATATGGAAATTAGTTCCTAGATATTAATAGATTTGTGTAGTTGTTTATTATTTTGTAGGATTGGCTGTAGTTTGTAAGATTTGTGCAGATTGTTATCTTGAATTGTAAAACTATTTAAGTTTGGTAATGTTTGGGGTTTTTGCTTGATTTTTAAAAATTAGCCCTCTCCTTTCATTTTGAATAAAAAGGGCATTGTTTAAGTTATACAAGAAACACTAACAAATCACATAGAAATAGATGTGTAAATTCACGTATTTTGTAAGTAGGTTACATTATCTATTCCCAAAAAAATTCTTGTTTCTTGTGATTTCAAAAATGTTAATATTCTCTCTTTTAAATTATTTAAGAAAGATTTATGACAACTATAGTAAATAACCTTTAATGAGATTTAGAATCTTTGCAAGACCGAACATGAAAAGATTGTTCCAGCCGTTAGTTCAGACTTGAATGTAATATAATAAGAATTTAAAAATAACTAGTAACTATATAAATATCACGCTAAAGATATACATATAATTATATTATATATACATCAATCCAAATTTATATAAATAATGCTGTTATTATTAAGAATTAGGTAAACATATGTTATAAGTTTGAATTTGGATTGTTTTCCATTTATGATGGGTATGTAGTAATATTTCTCGTAATGAATGGAAATCAATGTTTGTAATCATTACATTTATTAACAATGAATGTGGAGTTTATTACTGTAATTCAAAAGGTTACATATAAATAAAAAGGGAATTAAGCCTGTAACAATAAATGTTGTGGGAGAATTTTTTAGAAAATAAATGTCAAGACGGTACAATTTAAAATAAATAGGAATAAATGTTGTAACTCCAATTAGGGAAATTAATATAATAAACTTGTATGTATTTTTTTTTTGAAAATGTAAACTTATATGTATTATTTGTGTATGTATGTATGAGTGGGTATATATATATATATATATATATATATATATATATATATATATCAGAACCAATAAAGTAAATAACAACAGAAAACAAATGAGAGTTATAACAAATAGGATTAATATGATTAAACGAGACTAATATTAATGATATTTAATAGGTTGTCCATTGCCTTACGAAATGTACGTTTTTGGTCATTAACGGTATGTAATCGTTTTTGAATTTAACTGATTTAATTGAGTTAGTCGTTTCCATTGCCTTAGAGAATGAGATCGTTATGGTCATTAATGGTGTATGATCGTTATAATAATAATTTTTTGAATTAAAGGGGTTTAATGGAAATCTGGGTAATAATTTCCATATTTAGTACCGGTGACGTCAAAAATTGGTCATTAGTGATGTTCAACCCCTAACCGTGTGGATATCACACGGATAACGATTATGAAACGTGGTAAAGTAAAGAAAAAACAGGGAACATGCAATATTTTTATAGTGGTTCGGCAAAGATAGCACCTACGTCCACTTTATATATTTTGATTTTCCCATTTTTGAGTACAACACTTTTTTTGTTTTTAAGAAGAAGAGTTAGCTATTTTTAGAGTAAGCCACGAGAATTGGAAGTCTTCAATGAAGAGTAAAGTCTCCGGAAGAGAGTCGGGAGAAAAAGTCACTTCCCATTTTCAGCTTGCTGGTATTTATAGGTGAAGAAGTGGGATGAGCGGACCTCCACGTGGCTTGCCTCTTTTTCAGTGCTCGAACACGTGGAGCTCGATCATTGGAAGTAACTCCGGCAGTGGGACCCGGTCCACTGCTGATTAATAGTTTCCTCGAAAATGATGGCTTACGTGGCACACCTGGTGAGGTGTATCAAAAGTAGAGCTTTGTCCGGAAGTGGTTGATCGCCTTTATTGTCTTGAGAGTCAGACCGAGTATTGAATGACTTAGCCAAATATCTTTTGAGGTGTCCGGGATATTTGGATCGATCTGATTTTTATGGGAGCAATGGACTGATCGGTTGAGAGGAGTGATTCTTTCTAGCTCGATTAGCCGTTGTTTGAAGGAAATTGGCTTGAACCTGATTTGATTCGGGTTGGCCTTGAGAGAAGCTGGTTTGGGCCGAACCTTGCCTAGGCTTTCCGAAACGCCAGTTGTCCAAACAACTGGTGTAAGATAGCACTTCTGGCTAGTGGGCTTCGATCCATTGAACCATGAAAGCTTTTGGCAAAAAGTTGGTCAACAAGTACTAAGCCCAATAAGGAAATAAAAGAATAAATATCCTAGAGTTGTGAATCTTAGGAAAATCATCCTTATCTTCTTTTTACTTTAATTCTAGAAAATATTACTTTAATAAAAATAAAGGTTGGACTTAGTAGTTTAATGATGCAAGGTCAATTGAGTTATTAGACATCAGTCCGCACTTTACAACAGTCGTACATATGTACAACTGGTGTAAGATATCATTGACCATAAGAACCCATGATGATAATTAATTTCATAACGTGAATTTATCCTAAAGGTTTAATTCAAGTGTTGAGGTACTAAGCAGTTGTAGGGCTGGCCTCCCTTCTGAAAGAAGAAACCAAAAAGGAATAATTAGATAGCGTAGTCTACTTCGGGATTAGAGTATTAAGTATTAGGATCCACCTATTGGTATTAAGTGATTAGTTTCACAACTCCACTTAAGGGTAGAGTCATGGCATCTTCCTTTATAAGGTATTAAGTGATCAGACGGCTCACCTCCCCATAAATAAGAAAAATCAAAGGGCTACTTGGTTACGAGATCGATAATATCCGCGATATATAATCTGCTACCTCTGGGTAGTAAGTGACTGGGTAAAAGTCCGTCTTGAGATAAGGTATTAAATGACCACCATGGAGGTACCATAGTTCTGCCTACCCTATAGGAAGTATTAAGAAAATTGGTGATTATCTAATAGGGTCATCTAAATAGTAACACAGGGTGCACCGAGGAAAGGTCTTGAATGACGATTAGTCATCAACCTAGCCTTTAGATAATAATGACTGCTTCCTACCTCTCTCCCAATGTTGGGTTGGAATATGCATGAAAAGAGGAAGCCTTAAATTAGTAGATCCTGATAGCTAGTTTGCTCTAATTTATATTATCTTGTTGTAAACCAACTAGTAAGATATTAAGTGTTAGTAGGAATGCACATTATGTGTTATATTTTGAGTGAGGCCATAAGTGGTTATATGTATAACCTACCTTTTTTTTATTAATAGTGCACTAAGTAGTTGGAAAGCTCGCCTCTTAGATTTGGTATTGGTATTTGTGATGGTTTAAAGGCTTTATATTTAAGCGTAAAAGTTCTATCTCAGTATATTACGATAATCTTTCTTTAGGAAGTGCAACCTTGAGTATGGTAGTCAATCATCTTGCATGACCTTTGAATGGTTAGGTTTGAATTAATAGCCTGGTCAAACATATGATTTGGGTGAAACCATGCATTTGTGTATTGCAGATAGTGTTATACATTTTCTACTCACCAGGACTTATTGTTCAGGCCTTGTTTCTCATAACAAATCTTAGGTTTACCTTAGGGAAGACAGATCCTTGCAAGTATTCAATTTTGGCTTTTGATTCATGTTCTCCCATGCTTGGTATTGATGTGGCGATTCACTATTAAGGTAGTTGCCTTAGTCAATACATATCATACTATCTTGTTTCCAATATGAGATAGTTTTATTATACTCTGATTATGCTCATGCTCATTATGTAGATACCAAATTGAGACTATCCATGCATCAGAGATAAGGTTTAGATGATCGAAGGAAATAATAAACTAGGATTTAGTGAGAGAATGTATTCGAGCTTCTTTTCTATTTTTCTTTGACCTTTAGCTTTTGAATTTAAATAATTTTGAATATTAATTAGTCGTGAGCATATTTATTTAAATGGGTTTAAAACGACTAGGTGTTAGAAGTATTTTTGGAGTTCAAGTTTCCTTCCAACCCCAGTTTACGTCGTAGTGCATTTGGCGAGTGGTGAATCCTGTGAACTTGAGTTTTATAACTGGATGGAATGCTAGCTACAACTGGTATATCTGGTTTTTTGTTTTTATTGGGAGTTCTAGTCCTTCTTGGTTTCAGAGTTAAATGTGAAAATCAAGGTAATATAGATCATATTATTCTAGAAGCATAATGATGAGGTATATCCATTCAATACTTCATTTTGGCAATATGGATATTCTTTTTTTGAAAATATCTCTTTAAGTTCTTGGTCTTATAGTCAGGAGAAAATTTATTTTTAAACTTATCATGAAAATGAAAAAGGGCCTATGAATATTTTAAATTATTTTCTAGAAAATTTATTTTATGCATATAAGGTTAGTTATAAAGAAATAACAATAATAGTAATATTAATCTGAACATATAGTATAAGACCCTTAGTTTATAAATAGAGTTGAATTTCGAAAAGATGTTCTAAAAATTTCTCTCGATTGGACTAAGGAAAAATTATGTTTAGCTTGGGGTATTATTTCTCAAACCGTTCATTGATTTTTTAACTAGAAAAGGGAATAAACCCGTATTAAATTTGATTCGGATTTCTAGCTGAGTTATTTTGGGAATTCGATCATTTGATACTCCAAGTGTTTCAAGGCGATTGAGTAGCATTGTGGAAAATATTTCTTAACCTAATGGGTGATGGATGTCAACATGAGAAAATCGAAGGAGTTGGGAAGGGAGATGATTTTTATCTTAATTTATCTTTTCAAACTGACAAGTTTAGATCTATGTCTAGCCCCTCCAACACTCTAGCTCTACTCTTTTCCACTTTGATTTTGCTGATTTTCCATTCACCACTTAGAACCTCCAACATTCTGATGCGCTGCTCCGGTCTCACACCTCAAATGGCAATGTGGCTTGATCTCAATGAGGGGAAGATTTCTGCCTACTTGGAAATGGGAAACTATGAGTTTCACCAAGGGTGCTTGGTGAAATTCATTGATTTCACTCCTTTCCACGTTGAGGAGCTATTCGTAGCCATAGGCATATTAATGATTCCCCGAAACGATACTTTTGAGCGTGAGTGCTATTCGCGTTGTATTCGTGTTTTGGATGCCCAAATGGATGTTGATTTTGATGAGAGCATCAGCTTGATTCGGTCGGAGGTGAAGGGAATTGCCATCAAGTTTCAGACCATGATTCGTTTGAGATTTTGGGGATTTTCGCGATTAGAGCAGATTTGGATGTCAGTTAGATGATAGACTCTTAGATCCTTGAGCGTATCAGTCTTGGAGCTAATAATATTTGGGACACTAACAATTTGATATCCATCTCCCGTGTAGTTGTGCACATCATCTAGCACAAAAATATTCCAAGACTGGAAGTCTTGAGTGGATCTATCCTTACTGCATAGAGCCACCTATGGTACCATTGGCGGTGTAGCCGTTAATTAGACTCGTGCATTGAGTAACGACTTCGCTGAGTTTCCTGCAGTACTTCGAGGACTAACATTCTGAAACAACCCTTACTTTTACAACCTTAAATAGGGATATTTAAATTATTATAAATATCCAAATATGGATTAATTCAAACCAATAATGAAGTTTAAGGAAATAATACTAAGCTTATTATCCGGAAATTAGTTAGGAAAATATCCCTTTAAGGTAATATTCGCAAAATAACTGAAATCGTTTTATTAATAAAACTGATTTCTGACCATAATAATCGTGAACGATTCTAGATGCATACACATATTTTCACAAAGGTATAAGAATATGAATTAAGAGGCTATGTTTTAATTCTTTGGATATTTAATGAATTGATGGTATCATCAATAAGGATATCAATATATGGATTTAAAAGGGGAATATAATAATTTGGTAATTATTATAATCATTGCATAAGGATATAAGTGATAAGAAATTATTTTAGACGTGTTATATAATAATAACAACTCAATTATAAATAAGTTGTATAAAGAAATATATTCAAGCAGAAAGTATAGGAAAAATCAATATTGCTTTATCAGTAATAATATCGAATTTCATAAATAATGGATAAATATTATTTAATTGGGATAATTAAATAATCATGTTTTAATTATTTAAAAATAATAAGAAAATCAGTTTGAATTTTTTTACCTACAAAAATATTTCAAGTAAAAACATAAAATGTGACTGATAAACGAGTTTTAAATTTTCAATGGTTTGACGAACTAAAGTTATTTGAAAGTGTAAAACACATGCACAAACATATATGTTAATGGTAACTCAACCATAAGATTCAAATGAAGTGATTAATTAAGATAAGAAGGGAATATAAAAAATAAGTATAAGAGAACAAAAAGAATTTACTAATACCACTCCCCATCATAATTACTCTTAACACACCGTTATTTCACTTGAATGCACATCACCTCAACATTGTCTAATCACATCACAAAGGGAGTTGCAATCATGCGGGGGGTAGGGGAGGGTATTTTTGTAATTTCCCACTAATATATTCTGTTCCAAAGTTATTTTTATAAATACCCACCCATTTCTCTTCATTTCTTCACACCATCTCTTTTCTTATTTCTCTTCCTAAACCTCTTTAATGGCTTCAGCATCTTAAGACATTAATAATAAACAAGAAAGAAAAATACTCAACCCTCAAACCAGTGTGAAAAGGCATCAAAACTTTAGCCAAACCACTTCTAATCTCCTTCCAAAAGTCATCACTACTCGATGAAGATCCAAAGAGCCACTCTAAGCCATGAGAAAGAAGTTGAGGAAATGGAGGTCAACACATGAGGAGTGGAGGAGCTATTTTGATAAACTTCGGTGTGATCTTAGAAGAGTTGTAACTAATTTTAGGAACTTATATAAACAATGAAGGTGAGAAACTCAACCTTAAACAACCCTAACTAAACACAAGTTAATTTTGTTATGTGAATGCTAAGATATTGTCATATGTATGTTAAATGATTCTTATGAATGTTATGAGTTATGTTTGACAAGTTTGGATGCTTATATGTTTGATTGTATGGTTGTTTGACAAGTCATGTTAAATACACATCCATAAACACAAAAAAAATCACTTTTCTTTCATTGAATAAAATGGTGAAAATGGTTTGTTAAACCTCTTAAAATTTATTTGAAATGTTTTAGGAATGAATATAAATACTTCCAAGTATACAAGTGAAGTTTGCAAAGAATATGAATTATCAAGCAATTTTAGTGTTAATCTATAACTCGCGATATCACGATTTTAAAAGTCAAACTTTTGTATGTTGAAAAATACGAATCCATGTTCTTTAAAGCATGATTATTCTAAATCTCTATAACCATGGCTTTCCAATAAATTGAAAAAAAATCAAGATTCTATTGTGTAGATTTTAAAAAATGACCAAAACAAAATTTGGTAAACATAGCGATTTTGCAGTTTTAAATCATGTTAATGCAATTGTTAAAAATAAGATTTTCAATCTTTTAAAAATATGAAATAAATCATATAAATCATTTAAAATGTTTCAAAAGAGATTTAAGTTGATCATATGAATCTTACAATGATAGAAAAGTCATTTTAATAACTTAAGCTTAAACGACACTTTGTGCAATGCTTTTGCAACACTTTTCAATAACTATTGAAATTGATGATTAAACTTAATAAATATTCTCCAAATCATTAATTAATGTATTTATATAATTGATAAAGTAATTTGGAGATAACTTCGATGATCTATAAATCCATTTAAGATATTAAATGATTAAATTAAATCAAATAACTAGTAATCTTAACTTTAACATGCCAACGAGTAAGCCTGATTTTTCTGTTTATGAAATTCAGATGTGAGTGTTTAACCAGGAGATGTTTAAGAGCTACCAGTTCCCTGGATCACCTGGTCCTATCCTAGATAAGGACTAGATAAGGTTGAAATGTCACAAACGAGTTAAGTATAAAAGACATACTTTCCGAAGATGAATAAATTAGATCTATTAGAGATGATCTTGTTATATTTAGTATTAAATTCCAAGGAGGGTACCCTTATTTTCCAAAAGAATTTAAAAGTTGTTTACACCATTATTCGATGGGTAGTCAGGTTTGAGCATGGAAATTGGCGTCGAGTAAGGTAAATATGATTTCTTTGGATCTATTAAACTAAAACGGACTTACCATTCAAATGACTTAATAAACGAGATTAAATAATTCCATGAATGCACCCGAAGAGTATTTGAAAGTTGTACGTCCTTAAAAGTTATTTTATGAAGTAATTAACTAAGACATGAAGAACACCCAAAACTACTTAAACAGTATTTTTGTGATGATTGATCCAAGGAAACTGGGGTCATAATTAGGTGGTTCCTATTTGCAAACCTCTTCGGATCAGTTAAACATTTCGAAGTAATAAAGGTTAAAGACTGAAGACTTACGGGGATTGAATGAAGTGTTGCTTTTATGACCTTCAGGGATTTTCACAAATGATGGTAATTCTGCATTTAGTTCTTCGATTGGTTCATTAAAACCCAGGACGACTTGTATTGATGAATGTCTAACATTGTACTTCTAATACGTGTTTTGTAACAACCCACTCTAGATGGTTTTAAATTCCACCCCAGAAAAGGTCCATCGGAACTTAGAACCACTATAAACAGAGCGTTGGCTCCTATAAGGAATTACTAAACATATATACAGGGTAGTCTAAATGAAAAATTAGAATCTCACATAGCGGGGGATAAAATTTAATAAAATAAAATAGATGTACCATTATTTGATAACCACAAATTCTGGTACAATAAGTCTCATAGATGATAGGATGTACATCATTCATTATCCCAATTACATAATAATAACAATAATAATGCTACTGCCATAATAACTAAATCTTCTAGAGGCTCCTCCTCCAAGCAATCGTTCCTCATCCTAAATCAATAGTCTTACCTACTAACCAGATAATTTTAAGAGGAGGGATGTCAAAACATAAAGTTATAGTGAATGAAATACATATAATATTAGGAATAACTATTTCCTATATTTGGTAGTATAAACTCTCCATGTTATGCTTACGCAACAAACATACACAAAATTAAACATATAAGGCAGACACCCTAGCAGTCACTTAAGGCTTGTATGTAAATCTAAGGTCAGGCGTGCTTGCAATCACTTAATATCCTACAAGATCATTTTAAGAGCGGACACTCGTACGGACACTCCCACGAGGCAGGCTATTCCTAGTCACTTAAGGACATTTACTAACTTATTAAAGGTGGACATCCCTACAACCACTTAGTATCCTAAGGAGGACCCCAGCCACTTAAGACCTCGTTTCATATGTCAACATCTTAAATAATTCCTCTTGTAGGTCGAGAAATAGTAACGACCACTTACTACTAGGTTTGGGTCAAGGATTCAACTTCATATTGAGAGAACCCTCCAGGCGGACCCTCTTGTCACTATCTAACGGTATCTACGGGTGAACTCCTAGCCACTTAATACTTCCCTTAGACAGTGGTTCCTTTTGGCCATACATATATATAATCCGTCCCCATGTCATCTCTCACAAGTCCCTAGATAAGACGCGGGCATTACTTGGAGAACTTCCCTACTCGCATTATCGTCTATTAGGACCATTTAATACCTTATAGGTGGAAAGCGGACCCAATGGTCATTTAAGACCTTTTGTAAGGACGAGTCTCATGACCTAGGTCCTAAATTAAGGAGTGAACCTTAGGAATGGACCTAATCCTAATTATATAATACCCAAATCAAGGTAGGTCATCCACTTGATACGTTTTCTCCTAGGAAGGCCTACTTTTCACACAAATATATATACACACACACACGCTAGACATCTCACATTAGACTAACCACTTGCAAATGTTGGATTTGACGGATGGTTTCGGGCAGGCTTCTACTACAACTTGGGCCTTACCTTGTAACATACTGTACTATTTATAATGGCCCATGGCATTTAGACCCCTCACAATAACCGGGCTTACTTGTAGATGCTGGATATTCCGGTCGGTTCTAAGTAGGCTTCTACTACATGTTATGATTAACCTCATGTCAAAGTGTCATTAATATATCTGACGCCATTAACACAAACAAACATATAAATTTCTATGAGGACATTCGAATTCAACTTCCTAAGTTAACCGTATTTATTATGCACTTAATACATATTAATATTACGTTGCACATACATCCATACATACATACATACATACATACATACATACATACATACACACACATACACACACACACACATATATATGTATATGTATATGTATATAAGCATGAATTAAGTGAAAGAAATTAGCATCCTAGCCACGTTTGAAATGTCAATGCCTATTTCAAATTTAAGGTGTATGAGTTATTTCCCGTATTCCTTTCAATCATGGCACAAAAATACAAACTGACATGTAACAATCAAAATGGGCAAAACAATAATAGCAATCACTGAACATGCAACCTAGTTTTGGAAAAAATTATCTCAATAATAAAAGATAAGCAAAGTGCCATATATCCAATACACACACACACACACACACACATATATATGTATAATTCCTATTTTAAACAGATTCACTTTTATGTATGTTTACACGCAAAATCTTAATACTTGGACATCTTGTAAGCAATACATTAAAATACTCCATTTAGAAAATAGAGATTTAAACCTATTCAAATTTACGTTTCCATCCAAATCTTAACCTTTCGCACACCGTATGAATTTACACAAAACAAAATAAAATGAATCCGACCAATATAGAGGATTGTACAACACTAATCATGATTCTCTTTTATTAATTCAACAATCCAAGACTATGTATACAAATAGATTGACAATTTCTTCATAGAAACATAAAAAAACAGATGATTTAAGGGATTTTATATTGTTTTCTTTTCATAATAACTCAAATCTTCCTAGGCACAATAATCCAATTTTAAACTAACAAATCATAGAAAATAGTATGTTAAATGAATTCCACTCACGGTGTTGTAAGAATGAACAACAACAGAATTGAGGTGAATAAGTTTTGGATTTGGCCTTTGTAAATAATCATGCTCTAATCTTTCATATATATATAAATATATATCACATATTAGAATCTTATATATATAAATATTAATTCTAGAATAAATCTAAATCTATATTAGATTAGAATAGAAGAGATAGAATATGTTAGGAAGATAGAAGAAGAACTTAAACCTTTTTCTTTTCCGGAATTAGCAATGGAAGAAAGGCGTCATGGAGGTGTGAAGAAGAATAGATGTAGGGTTTTGAGGGGTCGTTTTTATAATTGACACTGTTTATATGGACCACTAGATTCAATAGATTTAATTTAATCAGTCTGTTTGAGTAAAAATATAAATAAGTCATCCTTTAAAAAAAACACCTTCACATGACACCCTAAAGGAGGGCTGTCGACCGCTCCTATAGGAATGCGATCTACCGGGGCGGTTGCATTCTTCCCCCTTATTAGAGATTTTCCTTATTTATTTTAAATTGTATTATCATATATTTAATATATGTTTATTTTGCAAGGTTTTATATTCTTCCCCCTTATTAGAGATTTCGTCCTGAAATCCTTTGAAGGGGCAAAGAACACAATTCTCTCTAAACAACCATGTTATACACCCATGTTATTTTAATAAAAATCCATAACTCATAGTGATTGTGAACTTCACTAATGAGATTTAGCATGTATGTGTAATAAGTGATGCAATATGTATGCAAACAACCTAATATACATATAATTCTATATGAGTGCACGGTGCATCTTTTTTGCATCCATCTCCTACCATCCAATCTAGAAACCACCTTGCAACCAAAAAAAAAGAGAATTTGGGGGAAATTAGTTACTCGAGAAAATATCTGGATGAGTTAGTCTAATCTTCTTCTTAGTTTCTCAAGTTCTTTCCATGGGGTTATCCCCCCACTGAACTCAGACTAGGCGAATAGATTTGTCGCGGAGTCGTTTGATCCATGCTCCACGACTAGATTCCAACTCAAAGCTCCTTATGTAGCAAATATCATCAAGTTCGAGTTTGTTGGCTAAATCATGAAGGCATTTATGAACATGAGAAACATGGAAAACGTTGTGGACTCCCGACAACCGCTCGGGTAGATTCACCGAGTAAGCCATTTCCCAATCTTATCTAGAACCCTAAAAGTCCCAATAGACCTGGGAGCCAACATCCTTGTCTTTCCAAACCAAACTGTCTTCTTTAGAAGGGAAATCTTAACAAATACCAAATCTCCAGCATCAAATTCTGGTTCCTTCCTCCTCCTATCTGCGTATGACTTCTGTCGGTCTTGGGCAGCCTTCATTCTCTGCAAAACCAAAACAATAGTTTCTTTGGACTCACGGATAATGTCTGGTCTGAGTAAAACCTTGTTGGTAGTTTCCCACCAACAATTTGGCGATTAGCATGGCCACCCATACAAAGCTTCGTAAGAGGTCATACCAATGGTCGCTTGGTAACCGTTATTGTACGAGAACTCTACCAAAGGTAAGTGTTGCTCCCATGCTCCTCCAAAGTCAACTATGCAGGCTTTGAGTAAATCCTCAAAGACTTTGTTAACTCACTCTGTTTGGCCGTCAATTTTCGGATGATAGGTACTCAAACATAGGGTCGTTCCCAAAACTTCTTGAAGACTTCCAAAATTCAATAGTAAATAACGGGTCACTGTCACCGACTACAGTAGTTGGAATCCCATGTAACCTAACAATTTACTTAACATACAGATAGGCTAATAAATTAGTGATCCTACTCTTCTTGATTGGAATAAAATGGGTGCTCTTTGTTAATCTGTCCCCTTCTTACTTCTAAGAATCCCATCGGTAAAATCCACAGAAATGTTTTCTCATTTCCAAGTTGGAATCTCTAAGGTTAGCAAAATTCCTCCAGGCTTCCCTTGTTCCACCTTTGAAAAGTTAAGCATCTAAAAATAAACTCTTCCATGTCTCTTTTCATTCCTTCCCAATAAAAGCTTCTCCTTATGTTCCTAAACATTTTGTCACCTTGGGGGTGCACTGTCATTCTTGATCTATGGCATTCCTCGAGAATCTCCTTCCTAAGATCCATACTCCTAGAGACACAAATCTGGCCACTTCTCCTCAAGCTATCCCTACCATTGACAGAATATCTACCAGAATGAGGGAAAGATTCTCCCCTAGAAACTTTTTCCTTTAATACCCTTAACTTATTATCTAGGCCCTACTCACTCTTGATCCTTTCCATCATAATTGGTCGTATCTCTATAGCTCCAAGAAATCCTTGATTAGCTTCATATGGTATGTGCAAATTGAAGCTAGAGAGAAACTATAATTGTCTCTGTTCGGTGATGCTACTAAGGACAACGTGCTTTTGATTTAAAGCGTCGACCACGATGTTACCCTTACCTTAGGTACACTGAATGACGAAATTAAAAGATGTAAGGTATTCCATCCATCTCTGCTGTCAAAGATTCAGATCTCACTGAGAAAACAAACATGTAAGAGATTTATGATCAGAAAATAACTCAAATTTCTCTCTAATAAAATAATAGATCCACATCTTAAGGGCGAAGACCACTGTTGCTAACTCTAAGTTATGAACGGGCACCTTTTCTAATGGTCCTTGTGTTGTCAACTTGTGTAGGTAACTACTCTACCCTTCTGCACGAATATCGCTCCCATGCCGATCCCACATGCATCCAGATAAACTGTAAACATCCTGGTTCCATCTGAGATAATAAGGATATTCGTACTTATGAGAGGTTCCTTCAACCTCTCAAAAGCAATTCCATATTTCTCAGTCCACACTAACTTATGATCTTTTTTCTTCAATTGGGTTAGAGGGGTTGCAATCATCGCGAAGTCCTTGATGAATTTATGATTATAGCCTGCCAAGGAAACTCCTAACCTCCATCGCATTGCGAGGTATCTTCCACTCTTGGATAGCTTCTACCTTAGCAGGGTCTACCTCTAATCCTTTCCCTGAAACAATATTCCCTGGAAACTTGACTTCTTCCTACCAAAAGATTCATTTTCATAATTTGGCTCTAATTTGGTTCTCCCTTAGAATTACGATGACTTTTCTCAAGTGATCCTTATGTTCCTTACGGTCCTTGGAAAAGATATAATATCATCTACAAATACGACCGCAATCTTATTGAGTATGCCTCTAAATACTCTACCCATGAGGTCTACAAAGAAAGTGGGGGTATTTGTATAATATCATCTACAAATACTACCACAATCTTATTGAGTATGCCTCTAAATACTCTACTTATGAGGTCTACAAAGAAAGCGGGGGTATTTGTCAAATCAAAAGGCATAACCTCCCAATCAAACACTCCATATGGCGTCCTAAACGCTTTCTTGGGCTTACTCTCTTCCAAAATTCTTAATTGGTGAAATCCAGTAGCCAAATCAAACTGGTAAAATATTTGGGCTCCTCCCGAATGGTCAAACAAGTCATCAATCCTTGGTAAGGGGTATCTATTCTTAGTCAACTTGTTAAGTTTCCTATAATCCACACATAATCTTAAAGATCCTTCAGACTTTGTGGCAAACATTACTTGTGCACCCCATTCAGAGGTACTCACATGAATAAACCCTTTCTGCAATGATTTCGAGATTTATCTATCAAGCTCTATCCTTTCCTTATAACCCATGTGCCCCAGATGCAACGCTACAGGCCTCGCATCCTTTTCGAGGTTTACCCTAAATAACATTTCTTAATAGGGGTTGGAGTCCTACAACCTCATCAAAAACATTGGAAACTCATATACAATCGATACGAAAGATGGTCCTTCTAAATCGAAACATAAAGAAAACAAGGATGAATCCTTATTCCCTATCCGACAAAGGATTACTAAGCTGAGGCCTCTGCAGCTTCTCAAACAAAATATCCTCCTATCGTAGTTAAGAACGGCCCCATAAAAGGATAGCCAGTCCATTCCCAAAATAACACCATACCCCTCAAATTCAAGTACGTATGCATCACAAAGTAGTTAACATCACCGATTTCCAATATTAGGTCTTTATGCACAAACGAAAGGTGCATAGTCCCTCCGATAGGGTTAGATACCTCTATCGGATGTCTAGAAGGGGATATGGGATGTTCCAAAGAATCAACGATCTTCCTAAAAATGAAGGAGTGAGTGGCTCCAGAATAAAATAGAGTGCACAAAGAAATCTATAAGGTAGAAATTATACCTTCCGTCGTAGGTTGTCCTTGATCTCTAGGGGCTTGACTACAAATCGTCGCAGCCTCCAAGGCATTGTACCACTCTACACAACCTTCGGCTTAGGGAAGTTCCTTTCTAAGTGCCCATCTTTATGACAATTAAAGCATTTTCTTTTAAATTCTGACTTTGCTAAGTTTACTCTGCAATCCTTTTCCTCAAGCCCTTTCTTGTGGCATCTAGAACATGTTTTGGCTTCCTTCTTGAATTTGCCTACCTTCTTCTTCTTAAGCCAGAAATTTTTCTTCTTATGCTTCCCAAATTTAGAGGTATCTTGTAACACCCCACTCCCGCTATGATCACTCACTAAGGGAATGCCATAGCATCGGTGGAGTATTTTAGTGAATATAGAACAGAAAAATTACAACAAGACAGATATAAATAGTACTTGAAATTTTAAAACATCATCTCATAACAGCGGAAGTAAAACATGTCTGGTTACATCATAAAACCACAATAAAGGTCAAGTACAATATCCATCAAAATAAAGAAGTACATAATCCCACTCTCATACAATAGCCAAACAAAAGAAAAGATAACTGGATAACTGGAGCTTTACATCTATCCAAGCTCCTAAAGACTGGAACAGCAATCCGATCAAGCTCCACTACTGCTAGGATCCACCGTAGGACCTGAGGGTTGGGAAAAAGATAAAAACAACAGGGTCAGACATAAGTCTGAGCGAGTCCTATAACTTTAACAATACAATCGTTAAAGTAACCAGAGAAGACATAAACTGATATACGGTAACATATAGGGATGAATGGCTACCCTAAGCAGTCAACTAAACGAAGATAAAGGATAAAGACGCATCTACCCTCCCTAAGGTAAATTACTAAACTGCACCACACCAGTCGTTCCTAACTTAAAGGTTGATCCCACCCAAGGACTTATAAAATTTACTAATTAGTACCTGCGTACCCCTAGGTGACCAAGTAGGCGCCACGGGGCCCTACAATCCACTAGGTGTACACACTACTTCCCATTCGATCGGCTCCCTAACGTAGATACCCGTGCTGGCCCCACCGTGGGATGTATCATTCCCCAATGTGGCAACCTGATGAAACTAAAGGTGCACGGCTTATATCTACTCGATGCAACAACGGCTTACCTACCAGCCCGGGCCCACTCACGCATATGAAGCCCGTTGGACTTGCGTTGCCACCGCTAACCCGTTTGCCTCTTACAGTCAAGCCCAGTATGCGTGTCCCGTCCTCGACATGGGTCGAGCCCACAAAGATACGTATGGGTTACTGGTTGAAATGGGCCTCCACAAGCTACCCACCTAAGCTTGTCCCTTTTTCTAGTATATCCCACTTAACCCTTTAATCATGTTTTAATTACATGTTCTATTTTGGTTAAGTATTCTAATCGTATTTTCTATTGCCACCCAAGGCAACCACTAGATTTTCTCATGCCACCCGAGGCACCCACTTAACCCCTCATGTCCCTCTACATGCTAATGTGGTTAAGTGTTTCTTAATTAATTAATTAAGAACGTAACCTTTGTAAAGACCTCTCACATTAGACTGTCTTTTATGACCGCTGGTTAAGCCGGTTGGGTCCGGGCAGCCTTATGTCATAACAGAGTCTAACCTCGTGTCTTTACATTAATTACGTATTTAGTTTGTGCCTAAGACCTCTCACATTGGGCTAACATTTGTAGCAACTGGTTAAGCCGGTTGGGTCCGGGCAGTTTTACGCTACAACTGAGTCCAACCTCGTGTCTTAGTCAATTAATTACACCTAATTAATCACCCTCATAATTTTATATTAATTATCCCTAATTAATCAAGTTTTCTTAACATGGGTAGACCTAACTTAATAGGTAAATTCCCATGGGGTAGACCTAACTCAATAGGTAAATTCCCAACACATAGTATGGGTACACCTAACCAAATAGGCAAATTCCCATACTATGTTTATTTATTTTGTGTTATGCATAATTATATTAATTTCACACAATCTTATTAACTTATGCATTTAATTACCCCATCGTTCCCACGTAATTTCGTTCATGATATAACACATATAAAAGGTGTCAACTTGCATATGAATGAACATGTTTCAAAGGTGCCATCTTGCATATTAACAAACACATAACTTGCATATGAACTTGCATAACATGTCACATAACTTGCATATAATATGTCACATAACTTACATATTCATTTTGCATAACAAACTTGCATATTAGCTTATAGACTTGCATAATGTGTCATCATGAACTTGCATATTAATAAACATGTAACTTGCATATTTACATACATGTAACTCGCATATTAACAAACATGTAACTTGCATATAAAGAAACATGTAACTTGCATATTTACATACATGTAACTTGCATATTAACAAACATGTAACTTGCATATTAACAAACATGTAACTTGCATATTTACATACATGTAACTTGCATATTAACAAACATGTAACTTGCATATTAACAAACATGTAACTTGCATAGCATATTACCATGAACTTGCATAACATGCATATGATTACATAGCCCACAACTTGCATATTTAGCATCATGCAAACATAACATACATCATATTAAACTTGCATAAGCTTACATACTCAACATGCATAAACATAAGATTAATGCTAACATCATATCATATGATTCAAAGCTCATTAACCCACATACAAAACCATAAATCTCATCACATCTCATCTAATTAGTTTACCAAAAGATCATCAAAGTGATAGAAACTCACTACTAGCAACTTTGAACACCAAATGAAGAAGATTAAGATGCTAAGAAGGGATTAGAAGTTGATTAGAGAGTGATTAGTATGCAACCCTCTTCATAAAATTAGTGGAGGCCATGAGAGCTAGCATTTTGCCATAGTTTAGTCACTAGGTTTGATTATGAATGAATTAGGGTAGGTTAGGGTCTTATTTATAGATTAGGCAAGTGTTTTAGGCCATAGGATTAACCCTAGATTCAATCCAAGCCATCAAAGCATGTCTTGGGGAAGAAGTCAAGTGTAGGAACCATCTAGGGCCTTTAGATTAAAGATGGACCATGAGAACCATTCAAATGCAAAATCTGCACTTGAGCGAATCGGCCCACGGGTTGACAGCCAAACACCCTGGATTAACCCCTAGTCGACCCAGCGGGCTCGGGTCGACTTCAAAAATCGGCCGGTTCGGTTATTCCCCTCTCCCAATTCGCTGTTTTGAGCATTTTTGCATATTTATTTATTAAATTTTCAATTATATATATATATATATCAATATATATATATATATATATATATATATCTACACAACCCATTTCACTTAATTAAGTATACTTTAATTTGGGAATTTTCGTGAAACTTCGCGAGGCCATATCTTGGTCATACGGACTCCGATTTTCGAAAACTCGGACTCTATTTCGCGTATTTTTCCGAGACGAACACAATGGCATAGCCCGTTTCCCTTGATTCCCATTTTAGAATTAAATTCTGCCTCGATTTATGTTATTACAGGTTATTGAAAATACGGGTTGTTACATTCTCCCCTCCTTAAAGGATTTCGTCCCCGAAATCTTCAAGTTAGGAAGAACGTATCCTACCATCCAATCATCCATCTACTCAAAGCATCATCCACGAGCAATCATTGTCCTTACAAGATTCTAAATGCTGGATGGATATATGCAAAAGTGTGTGTATATGTACTTACCTAATGCAAAAATCAGGCGGTTACTGATACAGTAAACCTCCTTAATGCAAACCATGATAGTGCCATGCATCCAATATGTATGCGAAACCCTATTGACACATACAAATTTCTACATGCGTGCACAACCATACACAAAAATGCATCATCCATATGATAACACAGCCATGATACATCCATCAATCTAACTACCACATCCATTTATGCAATATGCAACATGAAGTGACTGAGCCGATCTAGTGCCTAATGTGTGTGTATATGCATCCACGAGCAACCACTAGCAAACAATTGCATCCATATGCATCCATCAACCATAACATGTTTCAAACACATGTTTCAACCATAGGTTTTACCCTATCTAAAGGTCATAGGTATTAGCGAGAGGATATACTAAAGATAAGATAAGTACTAGACAAGCAATAAAGGAGAAGTTAAAAGACATACTCTCAAAAAGAAATGGATACAAAGAACGCATCTTTGCTTCCGTCTCCCAAGTAGCATTGCTTTCGTCATCTCCCCATTGCACTTTAACTAGCTGAACTTCTCTGTTCCTCAACTTCCTAGTTTCTGACCCAAGGATGCGAGTAGGAGCTCGTCGAATCGTCGCATCACGCTCTACCTCTACATCTCTAAGCAAGCTCGGCTCTACCACCTCCGCGGTCTCATGTAAGCACTTCCTCAAATGTGATACATGGAATACATCATGAACACCACTAAGTCTGTCGGGCAACTCCACCCTATATGCCATCCGTCCAATCCTTTCCTTAATAGGAAACGGCCCAACAAATCTCGGTGCTAACTTCCCTACGGACCCAAAGCGAACAACATTTCTCAATGGAGATACTTTGACAAAAACCATGTCCCCAACCTCAAACTCAAGATCCGTCCTTCTCCGATCCGCATAAGATTTCTGTCTATCTTGCGCTGCTTTCATCCTTTTTCGAATTAAATCAATCTTCTCTGAAGTCTCTCTAACCATATCCGGCCCAAGCAAGATCTTATCCGTAGATTCCCACCAACATGTAGGAGATCGACAAGGCCTTCCATAAAGAGCTTCGAAAGGAGCCATACCAATACTGGACTGAAAGCTGTTATTATATGCGAACTCCACCAAAGGAAGATGTTCTTCCCATGTACCTCCAAAATCCAAGATACAAAGCCTCAAAAGATCTTCTAAGATACGGTTCACCCTCTCGGTCTGACCGTCCGTCTGAGGATGATATGCGGTGCTCAAACACAACTGAGTCCCTACCGCCTCTTGCAAACTTCTCCAAAACTCACTAGTGAAAATAGGATCTCGATCACTCACAATGCTGGATGGTACGCCATGCAATCTAACAATCTCTCTAACATAGACTGAAGCAAGCCATGGAGCGGTCCTCTTACTCTTTATGGGTATAAAATGGGCACTCTTTGTAAGTCTGTCTACCACAACCCAAATTCCCGTATTGCCCTTCCTCGATCTCGGTAACCCGTCGATGAAATCCATCGAGACACTATCCCACTTCCACTGTGGAACTTCCAATGGGTGTAGCAACCCACCGGGTTTCCTTTGCTCCACTTTAACTTGTTGGCACACTAAGCATCTAGCCACATACTCGGCCACATCTTTCTTCATACCGGCCCAAAAGAAAACTCTCTTCATGTCTTGGTACATTTTGTCTCCACCGGGATGAATAGTCATTCTTGAACGATGTGCATCATCCAAAATAGCCTTCTTCAAACCCTCATCTTGCGGTACACAAAGTCTACCGTCTCTATGCAACCATCCCTTATCATCTATGGTGTATCTACCCAAATGGCTGGACGACTCCCCTCTTATAAGCTTCTCTACCAACACAACCAACTGTGGGTCGTCTCGCTGAGCCTCGCCAATCCGTCTCAAAAGAGTAGGTCTAACCTCCAAGGATGCCAACAAACCAGGTACAAAATCAACAGAAGGTCTGAAGTCAAACAAAGAAAGAAACTCCAAGCTTCGTCGTTCCACGAACAATGGACTCAAAGATAGCCTTTTTCTACTTAAGGCGTCTGCCACCACGTTACCCTTACCAGGGGTATACGCTATCTCGAAATCATAGGATGCTAAGAACTCCATCCACCTTTGCTGTCTTAAGTTTAAATCCTTCTGAGAGAATAAGTACTTCAATGATTTATGGTCGGTGAACAACTCGAATCTCTCACCAAGAAGATAATGGCGCCAAGACTTAAGTGCGAAAACAATCGCGGCCAACTCTAGATCATGGGTAGGGTAATTCTTCTCATGCACTCTCAATTGTCTCCCTCCATAGGCTATTACCCTTCCCTCCTGCATCAAGACTGCGCCTAATCCTGTTCCACAAGCATCGGTATAAACAACAAACGGCTTACTCCCATCTGGAAGCACTAAAACTGGAGCGGTGGTCAAAGCTCTCTTTAACCGTCGGAAAGCATCATCACAATCTACATCCCACGAGAAAACCAGATTCTTTTTCGTCAAGCGGGTTAATGGGGCTGATATCTTCGCGAAGTCTTTGATGAACTTCCTATAATATCCTGCCAACCCCAAGAAACTTCTTACCTCGGTAGCATTTCTAGGAACTTTCCAATCCTGGATAGATACTATCTTTGCGGGATCCACAGCTATCCCTTCCTTAGAGACCACATGCCCTAAGAATCGCACTTCTCTTCTCCAAAAATGGCATTTAGAGAATTTAGCTTTAAGACTATGCGCTCGAAGAGTCTCCAACACTTCCTTGAGATGTAAGGCATGCTCTTCTTCATTCTTGGAAAAGACCAAGATGTCATCCACAAAAACTACTACAAACTTATTCAGATACTCTCTGAACACTCTACTCATGAGATCAACAAAGTATGCGGGGGCGTTTGTCAACCCAAATGGCATCACTAGCCACTCATAAAAACCATCCGGAGTCCGGAAAGCAGTCTTCTCTATACTGTCCTCCGCCACTCTTAACTGATGAAACCCTGTAGCTAAGTCCATCTGCGAAAATACTGACGCGCCAACCAACTGATCAAAGAGATCATCTATCCTCGGTAATGGGTGTCTATTCTTCTTCGTGAGCTTATTAAGTTCTCTATAATCCACACAAAGTCTGAGGGACCCATCCGCCTTCGTGGCAAACACTACTGGAGCTCCCCACTCCGATATACTTCGCCTTATGAACCCCTTCTCAAGCAACTCCCCTACTTGCTTATGAAGTTCTCTTCTCTCACGAGGAGCCATGTGGCGTACTGGCAAAGACACTGGTTTGGCATTATCCACCAAATAAATTCGGAAATCTATCTCCCGCTTCGGAGGCAAACCCTTTACTTCTTCAAACACATCCGGATATTCCCGGACTACTCTGACAGAACACAAACTTTCGACCGAAGCATCGAGCGATTCAAGATAACTTAGCAAAACAGATTCCATGGGATTGCAAGAGATCTCGAGAGTGTTACCCAAGCGGGTCATGAGCCTGACAACTCTCCTTTCGCAATCAAGAACGGCACCATTACTGGATAACCAGTCCATGCCCAAGATCAACCCATAGCCCGTGAAGCCCAATACAAAAGCATCACATCTAAACTCAACGCTAAGTATAGAAATCTTCAAACCCAAACATATCATAGACAGATATATGGAGCCCCCAATTGGGTTTGAGACAACCAAGGGATCATCAACTAGACTGGTGTCTAAGTGCAGTGACTCAACTAACGATGATGAGATAAAAGAATGCGATGCGCCAGAGTCAAACAAAGTACGAACTGGATGATCAAACAGAAAAACCAGACTTTCAACGGAAATAGTTCTACCTCTCTGCTGAATCGGTGGAACTGAGAGAACCTGAACTTGCCCCCCTGACTGAGGTGGTGCTATAAGAGCTTGCACCTGGCCTCCTGAGGTAGACCCCGTCTTCTGCCCCTTCTTTGGGCAGTTTTTCACAAGATGCCCTGCTTCACCACAATGAAAGCAACCGGTCTTCTTCTTTTTGCGACAATCCTTACTGAGGTGCCCTGGTGTCCCACAATTAAAGCACTTCTTCTTTGTCTTCTTCTTGTCACCATTGCCTTTTCCACCCTTGCCTTGTTGTTGTTGCGGTTTCTTCTGATCCCCCTTTTTCTCTGGTGCCTTAGAATTCTTATCATCCTCATGCATAAGTGCCATGTAGACAAGCTTCTCAAAAGTGGCCCCCATAGGAATGTGAGTCATAGCTATTCCTTGCAATGGTTCGTTCAAGCCTCTAACGAACCTCAAAGCCTTCTTCTCCGGTGTATTCACCAACTCTATGCCAAACCTTGCTAATTGATTGAATTTGTTGACATATTCTTTCACCGTGAGATTCCCTTGCTTCAAATTCAAGAACTTCTCCATAAACAGATTCTCTTCCGCCCTTGAGAGAAACTTAGCCCCAAACCTTTGCTTAAAATCTGCCCAAGAGTCAACAGGGCGTTCTCCATTAGTGACCTCCCACCAGAATGAGGCCTCTCCCTTCATTAACCAAGCCGCCAACTTGACTTTCTTTCCCTCTTCCACTTCAAAGATATCTAGCAACTCTTCCACTTCCTTAAGCCAATCTCTAGCCTCTACGAAAGTCTCTGAACCAAGAAAAGGTTTTCCTCCTATAGCCTTGAACTCCTTGCAAACCTTAGCAAAATTATCCACTCTAGGCTGAGGAGGAGGAGCGGTTGTCTCTGGTGTAGTAGCATTGGCCGGACCCGCAGCCGCGGCCCTAGCCTCTTGCAACCTCCTATACCATAGTGGTATAACTAAACCCTCCGGGATGTTAAGATCTTCAGCCATGCTGAAACGAAAGAGGAAAGATTCAAAAAGGAGATTCCGAAAGATAAAGATATGGCTATTGGGGATTATGCTTTTCTTTTTCAAAAACTTTTTCTCTTAGAAGACATGCTTTTAAAAATACTTTCTTCGAAAATACTCTTAGAAAGTAGTTTTTCTCAAAAATTTTATCTGTTCTGGTAACCTTAAGCTCTGATACCACGTGTAACACCCCACTCCCGCTATGATCACTCACTAAGGGAATGCCATAGCATCGGTGGAGTATTTTAGTGAATATAGAACAGAAAAATTACAACAAGACAGATATAAATAGTACTTGAAATTTTAAAACATCATCTCATAACAGCGGAAGTAAAACATGTCTGGTTACATCATAAAACCACAATAAAGGTCAAGTACAATATCCATCAAAATAAAGAAGTACATAATCCCACTCTCATACAATAGCCAAACAAAAGAAAAGATAACTGGATAACTGGAGCTTTACATCTATCCAAGCTCCTAAAGACTGGAACAGCAATCCGATCAAGCTCCACTACTGCTAGGATCCACCGTAGGACCTGAGGGTTGGGAAAAAGATAAAAACAACAGGGTCAGACATAAGTCTGAGCGAGTCCTATAACTTTAACAATACAATCGTTAAAGTAACCAGAGAAGACATAAACTGATATACGGTAACATATAGGGATGAATGGCTACCCTAAGCAGTCAACTAAACGAAGATAAAGGATAAAGACGCATCTACCCTCCCTAAGGTAAATTACTAAACTGCACCACACCAGTCGTTCCTAACTTAAAGGTTGATCCCACCCAAGGACTTATAAAATTTACTAATTAGTACCTGCGTACCCCTAGGTGACCAAGTAGGCGCCACGGGGCCCTACAATCCACTAGGTGTACACACTACTTCCCATTCGATCGGCTCCCTAACGTAGATACCCGTGCTGGCCCCACCGTGGGATGTATCATTCCCCAATGTGGCAACCTGATGAAACTAAAGGTGCACGGCTTATATCTACTCGATGCAACAACGGCTTACCTACCAGCCCGGGCCCACTCACGCATATGAAGCCCGTTGGACTTGCGTTGCCACCGCTAACCCGTTTGCCTCTTACAGTCAAGCCCAGTATGCGTGTCCCGTCCTCGACATGGGTCGAGCCCACAAAGATACGTATGGGTTACTGGTTGAAATGGGCCTCCACAAGCTACCCACCTAAGCTTGTCCCTTTTTCTAGTATATCCCACTTAACCCTTTAATCATGTTTTAATTACATGTTCTATTTTGGTTAAGTATTCTAATAGTATTTTCTATTGCCACCCAAGGCAACCACTAGATTTTCTCATGCCACCCGAGGCACCCACTTAACCCCTCATGTCCCTCTACATGCTAATGTGGTTAAGTGTTTCTTAATTAATTAATTAAGAACGTAACCTTTGTAAAGACCTCTCACATTAGACTGTCTTTTATGACCGCTGGTTAAGCCGGTTGGGTCCGGGCAGCCTTATGTCATAACAGAGTCTAACCTCGTGTCTTTACATTAATTACGTATTTAGTTTGTGCCTAAGACCTCTCACATTGGGCTAACATTTGTAGCAACTGGTTAAGCCGGTTGGGTCCGGGCAGTTTTACGCTACAACTGAGTCCAACCTCGTGTCTTAGTCAATTAATTACACCTAATTAATCACCCTCATAATTTTATATTAATTATCCCTAATTAATCAAGTTTTCTTAACATGGGTAGACCTAACTTAATAGGTAAATTCCCATGGGGTAGACCTAACTCAATAGGTAAATTCCCAACACATAGTATGGGTACACCTAACCAAATAGGCAAATTCCCATACTATGTTTATTTATTTTGTGTTATGCATAATTATATTAATTTCACACAATCTTATTAACTTATGCATTTAATTACCCCATCGTTCCCACGTAATTTCGTTCATGATATAACACATATAAAAGGTGTCAACTTGCATATGAATGAACATGTTTCAAAGGTGCCATCTTGCATATTAACAAACACATAACTTGCATATGAACTTGCATAACATGTCACATAACTTGCATATAATATGTCACATAACTTACATATTCATTTTGCATAACAAACTTGCATATTAGCTTATAGACTTGCATAATGTGTCATCATGAACTTGCATATTAATAAACATGTAACTTGCATATTTACATACATGTAACTCGCATATTAACAAACATGTAACTTGCATATAAAGAAACATGTAACTTGCATATTTACATACATGTAACTTGCATATTAACAAACATGTAACTTGCATATTAACAAACATGTAACTTGCATATTTACATACATGTAACTTGCATATTAACAAACATGTAACTTGCATATTAACAAACATGTAACTTGCATAGCATATTACCATGAACTTGCATAACATGCATATGATTACATAGCCCACAACTTGCATATTTAGCATCATGCAAACATAACATACATCATATTAAACTTGCATAAGCTTACATACTCAACATGCATAAACATAAGATTAATGCTAACATCATATCATATGATTCAAAGCTCATTAACCCACATACAAAACCATAAATCTCATCACATCTCATCTAATTAGTTTACCAAAAGATCATCAAAGTGATAGAAACTCACTACTAGCAACTTTGAACACCAAATGAAGAAGATTAAGATGCTAAGAAGGGATTAGAAGTTGATTAGAGAGTGATTAGTATGCAACCCTCTTCATAAAATTAGTGGAGGCCATGAGAGCTAGCATTTTGCCATAGTTTAGTCACTAGGTTTGATTATGAATGAATTAGGGTAGGTTAGGGTCTTATTTATAGATTAGGCAAGTGTTTTAGGCCATAGGATTAACCCTAGATTCAATCCAAGCCATCAAAGCATGTCTTGGGGAAGAAGTCAAGTGTAGGAACCATCTAGGGCCTTTAGATTAAAGATGGACCATGAGAACCATTCAAATGCAAAATCTGCACTTGAGCGAATCGGCCCACGGGTTGACAGCCAAACACCCTGGATTAACCCCTAGTCGACCCAGCGGGCTCGGGTCGACTTCAAAAATCGGCCGGTTCGGTTATTCCCCTCTCCCAATTCGCTGTTTTGAGCATTTTTGCATATTTATTTATTAAATTTTCAATTATATATATATATATATATATATATATCAATATATATATATATATATATATATATATATATATATATATATATACACAACCCATTTCACTTAATTAAGTATACTTTAATTTGGGAATTTTCGTGAAACTTCGCGAGGCCATATCTTGGTCATACGGACTCCGATTTTCGAAAACTCGGACTCTATTTCGCGTATTTTTCCGAGACGAACGCAATGGCATAGCCCGTTTCCCTTGATTCCCATTTTAGAATTAAATTCTGCCTCGATTTATGTTATTACAGGTTATTGAAAATACGGGTTGTTACATATCTTCTCTCTTATTAGGGCTTCATACATAACATTCTCTTATTGGGTAACTTTTGTAACATTCTCAACTGAATGTAAGATTTCTGCCTCAACCAGGGCTTCATAAGTAGCTCTAAACGTCACTCAGGCAAAAGAATCTTCCTCAATGGAGAATTTAGTCCTTTAATGAACCCAAGGGCTTTGTCCGTTGGGGTCTCCACTAAACCCCTTCCAAACTTAGATAATTATGTAAACTTCGTCACATACTCTTTGATATCCAACTCCCCTTACTTCAACTGGATAAACTTATATAGTTGTAAACTCTTCTCGGCATTAATTAAGAACTTGGCCTAAAAACGATTCCTAAACATAGCCCAAATAAATACTCTGCCTACATTCTCCTGTGAAATCAGGTTTCTCCATTCGAGGGCCTCTCCCTTTAAATGCCAAGCCGCTACCGTATGCTTTAGTTCATCATCCCATAGGATAGCTTCAAAAATCCTTTCACCCTCGGAGATCCACACTATGGCTTTTGCAAAGTTCTCAATTCTCGAAACTACTTGCCTCCAAACTCATGAAATATTTGCAAAGACGAGAGAAACGATCTCTTCAATGGGATGAGCTGTTGGTTCCACTGGGGTAGGATCGGCAGTAGGGACCTGTTCCACAGTCCTAAGGTACTATTGAAACCATTCTGGCAAGTAACGAGGCCTTGCCGGGTTCCCCTACTTGAGCTGATGTTCGGCCATTTCTACTATTTGAAAAAGGAAAACCCTTCAATAGACTGCCTACGATAGAATCAAGGCCTAAAAGAAAGAATGATAAGGTTGCCTAGTATAATTGTGTACGCTTTTGGGGTATAATACTTATATATAAATATATTTTTTGAAAACCTATTCAAATAAAAAATATGCCTCTCATATGTATATTTCCCATAATAGGGTAACCTATGCTTTAATACCAAATGTAACAACCTGCTCGAGACAAGCCTAAATTCTGACCCAGAAAAAGGCCCATCAGAACTTAGAGCCACTCTAAACGGATAGTTGATTCATATAAGGAGTTATTAAACACATATACAGAGTAGTCTAAACTAAAAATCAGAATCTCACATAATGGAAGGGATAAAATATAATAGCATATAGATGTACCATTACTTAAAAACCACAAATTCTCATATAATAAGTCTCACAGATGACAACATGTACATCATTCATTTCCCAATTACATAACAACAACAATATTAAGGCTACTGCCATAATAACTAAATCTTTGGGAGGCTCCACCTGCAAGAAGTCATTCCTCATCCTCAATCAATAGTCTCACCTATTTACCTTTTAATGTTAAGAGCGGGGAGGTCAAAACATAAAGTTTTGGTGATTGAAATACAAATAAGATTAGGGATAACTATATCCTATATTTGGCAGTATAAACTCTTCACGTTATGCCTACGCAACAAACATACACAAAATTAAACATATGAGGCAGACACTCTAATGGCCACATACGGCCTATATGTAAATCTAAGGGCGGACTTGCTTACAATCACTTAATACCCCCACAAGGTCATTTTAAGGGCGAACATTCTTACGGCCACTTAATGCCCCACGAGACAAACTATTCCTTGTCACTTAATGCCATTTACTAATTTATTAAAGGTGGACATCCCTATATCCACTTAATATCGTATGGCGGACCCCAACCACTTAAGACCTCATCTCGTACGTCAACGACTTAAATAATTTCTCTTGTAGGTCGAGAAATAGTAACAACCACTTACTAATAGGTTTAGGTCAGGAATTCAACTTCATTTTAAGAGAGCCCTCCCGATGGACCCTCTTGTTACTAACTGGCTTTCCCTACGGGTGAACTCCTAGTTAGTTAATATTTCCCTTAAATGGTAGTTCCTTTAGGCCATATATATATATATATATATATATATATATATATATATATAATTTGTCCCTAGGTCATCTCTCACGGTCCTTTAGATAAGAAAAACGACATTACTTGGAGAACTACAATATTCATATTATCGTCTGTTAAGACCATTTAATACCCTATAGGAGGAAGGTGGACCTAATTACTATTTAAAACCTTTGTAAGGGTGAGTCACATGACTTGGGTCCTAAACCAAGGAATGAACCTTTGGAATGGACTTAGTCCAAACTACTTAACACCTAAATCAAGGTAGGTCAGCCACATAATACGTTTTCTCCAAGGAAATCCTACTTCACACACAAAATATATGTATATGTATACACACTAGACATCTCACATTAGACTTACCACTTGTAGATGCTGGATTTTCCAGGCGGTTTAGGGAAGTCTTCTACTACAAGTTGGGCCTAACACTGTATCATAATGTACTAATTAGAATGGCCTATGGCACTTAGACCCCTCACACTAACCAGGCTTACTAGTAGATGCTGGATATGCCGGTCGGTTCCGAGCAGGCTTCTACTATAAGTAATGGTTAACCTTGTGTCTAAGTAGCATTAAGATATCTGAAGCCATTAATACACATAAACATATACATTCGTATGGGGACATTCGAATTCAAATTCTTAATTTAACCATATTTATTATGCACTTAATATGTATTAATATTACGTTGTTTACACTATACACACACATACACATAAGCGTGTATTAAGCAAACGAAATTAACATCCTAGCCATGTTTGAAATGTCAATACCTATTTCAAATTTAAGGTCTATAATTTATTTCCCATATTCCATTCAATCATGGAATAAATTTACTTACTGACATATAACCATCGAAATGGGGTAAACAATAATACAATCACAGAACATGCAACCTAGTTTTGACAAAAAATATCTCAATAATAAAAGATAAGAAAAGTGCCATATATCCAATATATATAATTCCTATTTTAAACGGATTCACTCTTATAAATGTTAACATGCTAAAGCTTGATACTTGGACATCTTGTAAACAATACGTTCAAATACTCTACTTAGAAAATAGAGATTTAAACCTATTCAAATTTACATTTCCATCAAAATCTTAACCTTCTGCACAAAACCATACGTATGAATTTACACAAAATAAAATAAGATGAATCCGACCAATATTGAGAATTTTACAACACTAATCATGCTTCTCTTTTATTAATTCAATCATCCAAAACCACATATACAAGTAGATTGACAATTTCTTCGTACTAACATAAAACAAATGGAAGATTTAAGGGTTGTTGTATTGTTTTATTTTCATAATAACTCAAATCTTCCTAGGCACAACAATCCAACTTTAAACTAAAAGATCATAAAAATAGTGTCTTAAGTGAATTCCACTCACTGCGCTATTAGAATGAGCAACAACAGAACGAGTAGAATAAAATTTGGATTGGGCCTTTGTAAACAGTCATGCTCAAATCTTTCAAATATGTATATATATATAAGAATAAAATATTATAATTTTATATGCATAAATCTTATTTCCAAAATAAATCTGAATCTATATTACAATAAAATAGAAGAGGATAGAAGAGGAACCTAAACCCTTTTCTTTTCTGGAATTAGCAATGGCAAAAAGGAAAAGATGAGGCATGAAGAAGAATAGATATAGGGTTTTGAGTGAGGGTTTGGGGTGTTGTTTATAGTTGACATCGTGTATATGGACTGTTAGATTCAATAGATTTAATCAAATAAATCTATTTGATGAGAAATATAAACAAGTCATCTTTAAAAAAACATCTTCATTGGGCAACCCAACCTCAGGGCGGTTGACCGCTCCTATAGGTGGGCAGTCGATTGGGGTGGTCGACACCCCTTCTAGTGGGATGGTCGACCCCCTTCCAGGGTCGAGCCCAGGAGATAACTTCACCTGTATGTTACTTTTTAATTAATTTCTGAATGAATTCAATTGATTACTTGTCTTATATGGATTATTTTTGTCCCCATTGCGTATAAATATACACCGACATTTGAATTAAAAAGGAGTATTCTTTTCATGCTTATCCAAATTAATATATTCCATATTTGTATATTTATTTATTTGAAATTCAAATTTTGTACGTTAATATATACACACATCTTAATTTATTAATATCTTTTACGTACGAACTTCGTGAAGTAAATAAAATATGAAAACGGACCAAAATCTCGCTACAAATGCAACTACAATACTTTCATGGTTCAATTCTTGATTATTAAAATTTTCATTTTTAGCCCATTAGCTTATTAATTATTTTCCTTTTTTATTTTAAGTTATATTATCATATGTTCAATATATGTTTATTTTACGTGGTGTAACATGTTTGTTGATCTCTATGAATGTACATTTGTTTGGTAGTGGAGAAGGCAGCTTCTCTTAGCTTAACACCCTTATCTGAGATGTATAAGCTCAAAGGTTGTACATTAGTGGAAATCAATAGTGTGTTTTGGATTTGGCAAAGTGGTATTTGAAGTAACGGAAGTGCTTGAAGGAAAGATAGTCGTACACCTCTAAGCCTCAATAATAGATGTTGGAAAAAATAGAGCAAGTAGTGAGGTCAATTGGGTAACTCCCATGAGAAGGCATTTACCACCCTTCTAGATTACTCATTATATGTCGGGTAAGTGTTGTATGCTAAGAGGCCTCGTGGTGATAGGTCGATTATGGACGGGGTGATAACGTATTCGGGCAGTGCACTACCTGGGGAAAAGGTCTGTGTAACTGTTCTGTCCTAGCCAATTGGGCGGATAAGAGTGGTCATCTGTACATCCCTCTTGAAGTGCACTATACAGGAAGGTTGTCCCTTACCTTGCCATCGTATGGATCAATTTCCCTAAGATCTTGCAAATTCAATTGTAGAGCACCGTTAGTGGTGTGAAATTTAATAATGGTAACAATTGCACAATTTTTATATTTTACTTTAATGGATTTCATCCTGCAAGTCATTAAGAATAATACCAGACAATTTCACTGTAGAATGATTTGGCTACCATAAGGTAAAATACCATGTAATGTGTATGCGTGGTCGTGGTCTTACGGGATACGCTTAATTTCCAATTAGTGAATATATATTTCTCACACTAGTCCCATTACTGACCCTAAGTTTCCATTCTTTCCCTTAAAATCTAGTTGCCTATATTTTCTTCAAGTTGCAAGTTCTTCGTAGATCCATTGGATGGAGCTTGAAGGTTAAGAATGTAGGATCTAAATTAACCCTAGAAGGTAGTGAATATGATTTATTATAGTTTTGCAGAATATAAAAATTATCATAGTATAGATCACATCAAAATAAATAAATGCAAAAAATAAATGATATATAATTTACCCAGCTTCGGCAAACCCCTGCCTACTACTGCATTCCCCAAGGTTTCTACTGAGTATTAAAACAATATCTCGCATACAACACATTTACACTTGCTACTCCTCGCTATTATTCTAATCCTACGCTTAAAAGCTTATATTAATCTTAAACACCTAGATCAGATTTTCCTAACTACAATCCTATAGCTAAAACACTATAAACTAGAAAATCTATGCGAAGATATTACAAAATAAAACAAAACTTAAAACAAATTATAAACCAAAAAGCCCTAGAACCAGTTAAAAAAGAGGGTTCCCCTTTCACTTTTCTTTATCACTTCAGAATATAAAAATGTTGGCTTCCTTTTTTATCTCTTTGATGACAGCTGAAATCAAAACAAGAGTTTGTTCTGCCTTCAATCACGACTCTAAAGTCATGACAATATTCCCTGATGGCTTCTAATGCTTTTTGCTCTCTTGTCAATGATTTGGCTTTGAGGATGATCGAAAATCTGAATATTTGTGAGTTGTTCTTATTTATTTACTTGGTTGAATCGCTTTGATTTTCGATGCTAAATGTTTGTGATGAAATGGTGTTTAAATAGGGTTTCGAACCCTTAATTATTTCTGATTTCATGCATAGATCTGATATTATGTGGTACTTTCATGATTTCCATTGATGTATTTTATCGAGTTTAACTCTCTGTGTATTTTGGGAATAAATTGCAAATTCATTTCTACATTGATTTCTAGAAATTCTCGATTAAAAATCTTGCCAAAAATGCTCTTAGGAATTTCTGGAAAGTTTTGAAACTGCGAATCCACTCATGCCAAAAATAGTTCCTTTGAATGCATTAATAATTTCATGCGTGATTGAACTTTTACAAATATTTTCTTGCCAAATATATTCATTGTGTATAGAACTCTAGAATTTCTTCTTGCCAAAAATTATGCCATGCTGTTTTGGAAATTTATCAAATCATTCATTTAGTCCATAGCTGATTTGGAAAAGATTCCATACTTGATCACTTCTTTGTCCTTGTCTACTGTGCCATTTACTTGATTTCCTAATCTTGCTGTCTCATTGCTGATTGTTATATGCATAGGCCCTTATACATACATTACATACACACACTCATATATATACATATACATATATATATATATATATCCATATGTGTATATGTGTGTGAGTGTATGTATGTGAATGTAGCTTCTTATACTTCATTGGTTTGTGCATTCATGTTTGACTAATTTCGAATTGTTGTACTTGCACCATTTCACTTGCATGCTTGTGCTTATGTGCTTGCATTTGCTTGCCTGCTCACTTCTCTGTCTTGCTGATCATTTTGTATTTGCACCTTTGTTCATATCCTGGACTTGAACACTTTAATGCTGTGATGCTTTGTCCATCCATGCTTGCCTGTACATGTGTATGTGAAGCTGTATTTGTTCGAACTAACAATTGCTTTTGTACTTTACGCTTGTGTTGAAGTTGTGCACCACTTGTCTGTGCACTTAAACCTGGAAGTTTTGTAATTGCTATAACCATTGGTCCTTTGTGCTTGTACACTTGCATAATACTATTGTGTACACTTGAGTTTCATGCTACATGTAACATCCCGAGATTTTGCGATAGTTTAAAATATTAAATTTAATGTGATTCTGAACAAACTTGTTTTAAATATTAAAATTAATGATTTATATCTTATATTTATAAGGTATGAAATAAAACTAACTTGTTGAAAATGAACTGCAATAACTATGTATGATACGACAGTGTTTGATAATCCATTTATAATGGAATTTGAAATCTATATTGAATTACAACATAAAAAGGATTAACTAATTTTGAGAAGGTTGAATTTGATATTAATATATTTAATGAAATTAATTGTGAAATTTATAATTGAAATAAAATTTATATATGGTAAATTATGAAAATCTAATTCATGATAAACAGTTGCTGATTTATAAGTGTATATGAATTTTATTTCAATTCGAATATAATTTATAAACCTTTGAATTTAATTTAAAAGTGAATAAATGAAAATGAATATTTTAGTATATTAATGAACTGGTTAAAAATTGTCATTTTGCAAATAATCTGAGAATTCAATGAAATTAATTTTATTGGATCCGTAATTGTAAATTATTGTATGATCTAAAATTTCATAGCCTTCAAAATTGTAGTTTGATCGTAAGAAATTAAAACACGCATAAATTTATACGTACAATTCAATTAAATAATCAAGTTTTTAAAGAAACTGCTAGAGACTTTGGAATTGGGCTTTGAAACCTATTCCATTGCGTTCAGAAGGCGTCAAAACATATTGCTAGGCCGTAAGCGGGCTTGATTTGGACTCAATCCGAATTTTGGCTTAAATACATGCAAAACGATAAAAATATATTATTTTATTAATTCGAAACCCTAGTTTTTTCTTAGCCGCTGTCTTTTTCTTCAGTAGTCATGGGTTCATCGACTTATCTCTTTGATTTCACACAATCCATTCAAAGAAATCACAAACTTCCAAAGCGAATATCATAGATCTTGACATGTGCTTCAGATCCATACGGATGGATCGAGTTAGAAGGTGTCTGGATCGCCAGAAATTGCTCATAAACTCGGCGCAGGTTTGTGATGTTGGTGGCGAAAGAGACCACCAGATGTGGTGGCACAGTAGGCCTAAGGGAGACTCGAAGTGGAGACCGCAATGGTGATGTCTGATCGTCGTCTAGTGGTCCAAGGTTCAAGCGGCGATGAAGTTTTAATAGGGCGTATATGGGTTATGGTTTGTCTAGAGCTGTTGCGCGAGGTAGAAGAAGGGAATAAGCCTTGTTGACATGGCACGGTTTGATTGGTGAGGGAATTTTTTATCTTATTTTATTATAATTTGAATTGAAATGATAAAACGTTTATAACTTATTCATATGAACTTAGTTTGGCGCATGGTTGAAATCGTTGGGATCGTATCGAAATTTCGGACAACATAGAACTGTCACAGACTGATTTTGAGACTGCTTAATTTTGGGCTAAAAATTGAAATTCAATCTCGTTTGAAATCAACCCACTCACACCTAACTAAAATATTTGATTGTTAGTTAAATTAAATTGGCGTTACGATATGATTGTTTTGTTTACTGTTTGACTGTTTAAATTAATTAATTATGTTAATCTAAATAAACCGTATAAAATTATTTTAAATTATCAATATAAATTGGACAGTTAGAATTTAATTTCTTATTTTAAAAGAAAAACGCATACCTTATGACTAGTAACAAATATTATATTGAACTGTTTAGATGTGTTGATTTTGATGATGCCTTGAATTTATATATTTAATGTGTTGATATGAAATTCATCATGTTATCGACATTGTTTATATACGTTATTGATTTTTTGTTGATTAATCCCAAACATTACCCTAGATGTTACGGGCATCAAATAAACCCGGGATTAATCATTAGAATGAATTAAGAACGTAGGTTGAAATGATAAATACCTATGACCCTGATTTGGATTGAAATGATATATATCCTTTCCCAAAATACTAAAATTAAATTTTAAGTATTACTTGGCCATGAGATAGAAAACTATATACGGACATCGGTTGGTTAAATAAAAAAATCTTGAATTTTGGAATATTGTTTTAAAGACAAAATAAATGATATTACTAATCGATTTTCTTTGAATTTGAACTTTGAGCTTTGAAATTTTAAATTTTATAGAATTCATAAATGTGGATAAGTGAAGTTAAAACTGAATTGAATATGAAATAATTTAACGAAATTGAATTGTTTATCCATCTTTGATATTTACTTTAAATTAACCTGATTTATAGTAATAACTGAACTGTAAACTCGAGATTCTTACAAACGAATAATTCAAAGTGAGAATTATAATTGAAATTCAATTATTTGAATCGAATTATTAAATCGAATTATTTGGAATCGAACTGTTGAATCGAATTGAAATATAAATGGAAAGTCAAATCCTTTTGAATTAAGATATCGAAATTTAGTCGAATTGATTTGAAACTGGAATATGATTTCCAGTTTGGTTAAATTTTGAAGAAAAGATTCTAATTCCAACTATAGTATTTTAAGCCATTTTATATACTATTTTAATAATAATTACTTTACATTATAAACTATTTACCTTATAACTATTTTATTTTTATTAATAATTTTAAATAAACCATTTTATATATTTAAATATTTATTTTACAAACTATTTTATATTTTAACTATAGATTTTACTAAATATGAAAATTCTATTTAAATACAATTATTTATTTTCAAACTATTTCAATTATATATCTTAACTATTTTAAAGATATTTTTAACTATTTTAATATCCAAATTATTTTAAAATTGAAATTGTTTCAAGATCTGAAGTTTGGTTTTAAATGGAGATTATAATATGAAATATTCTATCTCGACTATTGAAACGAGTATTAAAGCAAAATATGATATTTTGATATGAAGTATGAACATCTTTGAAATTTAAAAGAACTGACCGGTGTGAAAAATGTAAACGTTTGGTTGTTAAAGAGATCGGGATCGGATATTTTCATACTCTCTGTCAATACCGAAAACCACTTTAACAACCGTGTACGCGGTGGAGTTCCAGAATGAAATAGGTTGATTTGAAGGCGATTATTGGCGGGTTCATAATTAAAAAGACTAAAACAGGGCTATACTGGACTAAGTGGGGTTAGCTACCTCCATCGATAACACTTTTTTCTTAATTACTATAGTCCCTTGGTTTGATTGATTTGATTTAATGTGCATCCGTGATTTGGGAGTGTTGTTCAAGGAGGGTGGTAGTCGTGGCTATGCGTTACCACTAGTCCGGGCGTGCAACTAGTATATTCCTACTCTGGGCATTCCTCGTGTGCCTTGTCATATTATCCCGATCGAGCCCCCTACGGTTTGATTTAACATTATCGTATAGTAGTGCATCCTTATCCATCGACCATTACTAGTGTTTTATATGCAGTGTTTATGATAACGTATAAATGGTGTAAGGGTAAAAATGTAATCCTTCTTACGCTATTTTAATATTTCAAATTTAACCATAGACACTATCATAATAGCGTATTGTATTATATAGTATCTAGTTTGATGGATCCTTAGGAGATGGAAATTCCCATAACAACTCTTCAATTATTGCACTCATATTGTCACCTGAATTTGATTTAACTAATATGATAATATTTTAGTTCTGATCCGAGTGTTTTTGTCTTTTCATTTGTGCTTGGGTCAGCCTGAGTTTTCAGTTATTGAAGATAGCATTTTGAAGATGAAGATGGAGCTCAACAAACATATTTATTATTATTATTCCGCTGCAAATATTGGTATATTTATGGTAGTTAACTCTAATAGTCGTTGTAAATGTATAATCAAATATATGTTTTAATAGCTTCATGAACGGTTATTTAATTATTATATTTTGTCCTTCCACTATGAGATTCTGTGATTTTTTTTCTTCTTTATTATTATTTTAATCCTAATAACTATTTGTATTTTTGATTTGTTTAAGTCGACATTGAGGATCATTGTCGATTTGAATGATCAAAAATCCAGGTTGTTACATTTGGTATCAGAGCTTTGGTTTAGCGAAAACCATGGCTCTATTTGGGACAAACTCATTAGAAATATGGTAGTAATACCCAAGAATGAGTTTGAGTGTGTATGAGAGAGCGTACTTGTAATTTTGATGTAAAATTATTTTGTATTGTGTTGATTCGTTCTGTTGAGTTTTTATGAATTCTGGTCGGTACTTGGGACACTAAGGCGTCGTTAAGGATTTCTAAACGCTTGAATAGGGCGTACTAACATAATATTCTTTTGAATTATATTATATATATATATATAAACAATTATTTGAAAATCTATGAATTTTGATTTTTGTTGACGATAATATTGGATTTTCATCATTTATTATTCGATTAATCAATAATCAAAACTATTGGTTATTGAATGGTTTAAGAAAAATGAAACATTGAAAATTTTATTGGTAATGAAATATAATGAAATTGAATATGAATTTGCGAATTTAATTTGGGTCAGTTTTGTAATATTGATTTGCAAATGGTATGAAATAATATATTTATATTTTAAAAGTTGTTTCATATAGAAATTGCTTTCAAATGAATTTTTGAAATACGTGTATACTCCCTTCTTGCCTTTGGAAAATGATTTCAGTGCTGAGTGCATGCAACATCGACATTTATTTCGAGAGTTTGAGTGGGGAAGACCACTTAGAAACTATTATATTTTGTTTTGAAAATTTTAATTTCATTTAAATCTTTTAAATTATAATTTAATATAAAAGTATTATATATATTTTAAAAGTTTATTTGGAAATAGTTCAAAGTTTGAATTCTTAAGTTCTATAATAATCAATGATTTAAAATTATTGACTTGAATTAAAATTTTGATATTTAGAAATTTTGAATTGTGAAACAAGAAATGAACCTAAGAGAATTTAAATTAAAAGAAGAAATTCTTAGAAATTTGAAATCATGGATTCAAAACAATATGAAAATGTTGAACTAGTATAAGAATCGAATTTTCTATAACATATATATAACTTACCAATTAATTTAGAAGTTAAAATGTTATAGGAAAAAAGTAATTGAATAATATACAAGTATCATTATGGGTATTGAAAGGTGAAATAAAATTTACTGTTTATATATACGAATGAAACTTAAGTATGAAATAAACAATGTATACTTATTTATATTTGAAACTAAATTCAACTAACTAACGCAATTAGACCGAACCAATGAAATAAGCCAGTGAAGTGAATTATTTGGTTATGAATAAAATTGTATTGATAGTAATGATTAGATGTTTGAAGATTTTGGATAGTCGATATTTTCCAGTTTAAATTGAACGTTTAATTAGTTTATGTGAAATTATAATGAATAGGTTTATAATGTGTAAGCGTAACGAAGGTTGAACAAATTAATTAAATTTAATTAAAACGAGCTCGTCGTAAAGCTGCAGTTCGTGATTTTCCGAAACGAAGTTTAAACGAATGTATTGGATCCAAGATAAGTCGGAATTCTTTGGAACAAGAATCTTTCGGATCTATTGGAATATAATTTTCTAATGAAAGAGAAAATTTTAGATTTCAACTTGTATATTTTAAGATATGAGTAAATCAAATTTTCAGAAAAATAACAGTAAGGTAATTCGCGATTTAAAACTAAAATATTAATGAAATGAATGTTTAGAATATAAATTTGAAAATTTATAAGTCAAAATTGGTTTTAAAAAATTTTGAACCAATTAAGTTGAGTAAAATAAACATATTAGTGTCTATATACTTTGATAATATTTGAATATGCCGAAACTTGGAATAACGGCTGAACAAATTAGAAATGTACACGAAAGGGATTATGCTAATAATAATGTTATTAAATTAAAGTCATGACATTTGAAATTGTGATATATATATATATAAGTGGAATGAAACAAATAGCATGGTATAAATAATATATTGACAGTGAAAATTTGTTATTTTGCTTGTTGTATGATTTTCATTGTTGGATGTGTAATTAGTCGTTTGACTATATTTATTATCTCGTATATGTTTATTTTAGATATATAGATTTATTTCTTATATATATATATATAAGTTCTTTTTGGATGTTGAATGTTTTAGTAGGTACCACGACATTTACATGCTTTTGGAGCTGCTTGCACGTAATATTGTTTTTGCTTGCTTGAAATAAGCTAAATTGCTAATAATGTCAATAAAAGGCATGTATCTCGGATTATATATTATGTTTGGATATTATATATTATTTCCCATGTTTTGGGATGCCTCATCACTAAGATGAGATGTATATTTGTAATTATATATATTGTTGTTTTACAGACCTAATCGTACAAAGGAGACTCTGCTGAATTTTTTTTGTGAAATCTAGACTTAGAAATTTCATGAAATTTGTTTCCAAACTCATGTTTTCCATATATTTAAGTATTATTTTTTTAAGTTTATCACAAATTTTATATTATTTTAATTTTATTTTGCCACTTCATTACTACGTTCCATTTCGGGGACGAAAAGTTTTAAGTGAGGGAGAGTGTAACATCCCGAGATTTTGCGATAGTTTAAAATATTAAATTTAATGTGATTTTGAACAAAATTGTTTTAAATATTAAAATTAATTATTTATGTCGTATATTTATAAGGTATGAACTAAAATTGACTTGTTGAAACTGAACTGCAATAGCTATGTATGATATGACAATGTTTGATAATCCATTTATAATGGAATTTGAAATCTATATTGAATTACAACATAAAAGGGATTAAATAATTTTGAGAAGTTGGAATTTGATATTAATTTATTTAATTAAATTGATTACGAAATTTATAATTGAAATGAAATTTAAATTTGGTAAATTATGAAAATCGAATTCAGGATAAACAATTGTTGAATTAAAAGTGTGTATGAATTTTATTTCAATTTGAATATAACTTATAAACCTTTGAATTTAATTTAAAAGTGAATAAACGAAAATGAATATTTTAATACATTAATGAACTGGTTTAAAATTGTCATTTTGCAAATAATCTCAGAATTCGGTGAAATTAATTTTATTGGATCTGTAATTGTAAATGATTGCATAATCTAAAATTTCGTAGCCATCGGAATTATCGTTTGATTGTAAGAAATTAAAACGCGCACAAATTTATATGTACAATTCTATTAAATAATCAAGTTTTTAAAGAAGCTGCTAGAGACTTTGGAATTGGGCTTTGAAACCTATTCCATTGCGTTCAGAAGGTGTCAAAACATATTGTTAAGCAGTAAGCGGGCCTGATTTGGACTCAGTCAGAATTTTGGCATAAATACACACAAAATTATAAAAGTATATTATTTTATTCATTCGAAACCCTAGTTTTTTCTGAGCCGCCGTCTTTTTCTTCAATAGTCGAGGGTTCACTGACTTCTCCCTTTGATTTCACGCAATCCGTTCAAAGAAATCACAAACTTCCAAAGCGAATATCGTAGATCTCGACATGGGCTTTGGATCCATACGAATGGATTGAATTAGAAGGTGTTTGGATCGCTCGAAATTGCTCATAAACTCGGCACGGGTTCGTAATGTTAGTGGTGAAGGAGACAACCGGACGTGGTGGCGGTAGGCCTAGGGTAGACTCGAAGTGGAGAACGCAGTGGTGATGTTTGATCATCGTCTGGTGGTCTAGGGTTCAAGCGATGATGAAGTTTTAATAGGGTGGATATAGGTTACAGTTTGTTTGGAGCTCCTGCGTGTGACGACCCCAAACCGCAATAAGACGGTGGCGAGGGTAATCTTGGAATATAACACATAAACAGATAACAATAGAACAGAAATGAATAAATACACCAGATAATGTACAATAGATTACACTGGATAAACATAATCATCAGAGTTACACAATATACAGGATCATACTTAGTTCAAAATATAGTTCAGCTATACATAAATGTCTACAGTGGAAAACAAACATAATATGTATAATAAGAGCTGAATAACATAAAAAGAGATAAATGATAGAATCCATCCTCATCTCCTGCTATCCAGAAAGAGCCTACTAAAACCTGAATACAAGGCTGCCCGTGTAGAAAAAGGGGCACCCGAGTTTGCAAGTGAAACAAAATACAAGTTAGTCATGGGACTGGTATGAGAAATCTACTTAACACATTTTTCAATATGGCTAATCACAGGACCACGCCACTTTCGCGGAACGGGTTTACTCCATTGGATTGCCAGTGCTTTAAAACAAATAAATCTTTTAAACATCGCAATGCTTTTTATAAAAATGAAGCCATAATAAGACTCAGTTCCCATCACACAATGCAACACAAACCAGAGGATTACCTTATAATGGCCAAAGTATGCTTGATACGAGCCAAACAAATCATGTGATATTATTGCTAGTGTATATATGTTTCAAAAATAATTTCAATCATAACTATCAATCATAGACGGCATGGTACCTTATATCATGTCACCATATATATATATATATATATATATATACATACAATCAAAACCGCACAGTGTCATATTTGGAAATTGGATTTCCATCATGAACCAAGGAAAAAGATAGTCCTTACCGAATTCGAGACGCTCTAGCCCGTGTCTCAGGCAAGCGCGCAGGCAAGCCTTCGATCGTCAGGGCCGGTCCACCAATGTGGACTAAAATTCCTGAACACTGCGTTTCCCCGCCCTATGGTGCGTCACTGGTCATATCCGACCACACCATCGGCTCCGAAGAGACCAAAGAAAACTGAGGCCTCGCTTTCCAAGTAAATTACCGGGCGTGCAAAACCCAAAGCACCACTCCTAGCTAGAAGGAAACACATGTCCTCCCTGAAGTCCTTCTACCTTTTCTAGCTCATACCGGGGTGTGAGGCTCGTGAAACAACGCTATACACAAAGCTATGCCACACAGGCCATGCTTTGATCCTCAACCACAAGATTTTGCTTTTCAAAAAAGCCTTGATCATCTGCCACTTTGGCGTGCCACACAGGCAATTCACTCCATGCGACTGATTTCTATCGATATATAACCTCTGAGCTTGTACGTCTCAAAGAAGGGCGTTAAGCAAGAGAATAAATTCTCCTCCACCAAACAGATATATATTTAATAGAGATAAATTAGCACAGAACAAAATCCAATGTCAGACACACAGTCCATTTACACGTTCGTTCTGGGTCTGAATGAAACCAGAGGCACTCAATACCTCGTATATCCGCACAATCAACAAGTACGTCCGGACGGCTACTACTTCAACCCCTTCAAGGTAGCTACTCCTATCATCAACATCAGTAGCACCCCTCCCTTCGACGTGAAGATCATCGGTCTTTCACCGTCTTCATATCTTCGACTTTCATTCGTCGATCAACTATTTGAAATGAGAATTAACTCAGCCTTTTCACATAATTCACGTATATTTAGAATTTCAAATCAATTCATTTCAATGGTTAAATTATTCGATATCACTAATTCTGTTCTTTAGTGTACTTTTCACGTCAAACACATTCAACCATCGAATATCACATAAATTGAGCAAATTCATTTTATTTCCATTCCATATCATTTATAATATTTTATCACGATTTATCTCTATTTTTATTTATTTAAAAATAGCCAATTCATTCAAATGACGCTTCAGGCCATAACGCGGTCGTGGCGCTGTTTTTCTTCAGATTTGATTTACACATATCTGAAAATCTAACCGTTGGATCTTCACAAATTTTATATCATTAGAAAGATCTTTTCAAAACGAATCCAACGGTTTCAGTTTCAGGAAAATCCGACAGTCGGATCTCCCGCACTAGTCGTTTGAAGTTACGATTTCAAAATACGAACTGAAGCATCGTTATTCGATTTAGTTTAATTATATTAATATATATATATATATAATCGATTCTGGCGTTGTTTTTCTTTAGATTTGAATTAAACATTCCAGACAATCCAACCGTTGGATCTTTAAAAAGTGGGCGTCGTTGGAAATATATTTCCAAAGCGAACCCAACGGTTGCAGTTTCGGGAAAATCCGATGGTCGGATCTCCCGCACTAATCGTTTGAAATCACGGTTTCAAAACACGAACTGCAGCTTCGTTATTCGATTCATTTTAATTATATTTATATAAATATATATAAATATAATTCTTTCTTCGATTTCAAAACTATATTCATTTCATATATTTGATAAAAATGCTATTTTTATCATCAAAAATATTTATTCAACACATGAATATTTTTAACACTTCATATTCACAATAAAAATGTAGATTTTATTGTTCTATCTATATATTCAACACATGAACGTTTTCGACTTCACACATACAATAAAAATATGATTTTTATCATTTTAGTCCTTTATTCAACAGATGAATATTTTCTATAGTTTATATATAAAATAAAATGTGATTTTTATTGTAAAAAAAATTATTTCAAAACACGATTATTTTATATAGTCTATTCATAAGGTAAAATGTAATTTTTAGTGTTAAAATGATTTATTTAAAATACTAGTATTTTATATGGTCTATATATAAAATAAAAATGTGATTTTTATCTTTCAAATATTTTTTTCAACACATGACTCCATTCAACACATGAATTTCTATTCAATACATGAATATAGTTTCAGCACATGAAAATAATTCTAACACATGAATATTATTGAAAATTTCGGCAGCATAAAGGCAGGGTAGTTAAAACCGGCACCGTCCCTAGTACGGCTCCTCGCTCTACCTTAAAACCTCGCGGATTTTGAGAATGGGGATTTTCAATATCTAGTTCGTACGCAGACGAATTTTTCCCATATACTAATCCTATTGGGATTTCAATCACAAGCAATCATTTCAAATCAACCATTCATGATATTCACCAAATTTCACATCAACCAACAATCCAAACAATATCACAACCAATAAATATCGTCCATGGTCTGTGGACGAGGGGAGTATATATATATATTCGTATATAAATATATTTCGATTTCACGTCAATATCATTTCATTTCATTTCAACACATAGATTATTTTTACAACGGATATATAACTTATACATCGAACATACAACTTATACAACACTTATACATGAGGTGTACAATGCTTATATAATTCATACATCGACTATATAATTTATACATCGTTGTTTTCCATATCGTTTATAATTTAGAAATCTCACATTGGGTTCCACTCCACCAAAAATTGCAGAAGGCTCAGAAAAATATGCGGTCTCTTCTAAAATGTAGAGGACATCCACACGAGTCCACTGTCTCTTGTTTCACTGGATTTTGACTACATAGCAAAAAGATACGATTTTTATACAGTTAATCATAAAACCTGAAGCACTTGAACGCGATCGGCCTGCGCCACCTTGATGGGCTACGAGTGGCGCCCAGATCGACGGCGGGGTGGTCGGACTCGGCTGCGGATCTAAAGCACGGCGGCGCCGGGAAGTTCGTCACTTTGGAGGCTCGATATGGCCAGGATACACGACGACAGGGGGTGCCACTGGTACGGATTTGTAGAGGAAGGTGAGGTCTTCAAAAAGTTGCAAAGGACTGGTGGGTTTTGGCGAATGTAGCGGACGGAAATTGATCGGGAAGGATGGATGCCCTTTCCGTCGTCGATCGCTGCTGTTACGGGTTTTTTTTATTTTTAGAATAATTATGAATGAAAAATTTCTATTGGTCCATGCTTAATTAAATTTTAAAATAGGGTTTTCTCATACGAACTCCAATCCAAACCCAACGGCTGTCGCCTCTAGCTAATTACCCCCATTCCGAACACAATGCGATATGTTTCGAAGACCCGTTCGACTGTTTCAGTCTGTTTTCCTTCAAATTAAAATATAAAACATTCAATATTTGATTTGAGCATACATTTCAATTTGCTGGGGCCACACATTGATTCTAAAAATTCCCGAAAAATAAGTCTAGCTATGTTTTGATGATACGGTCCCAACAAAACTAGTTTCGTCGAATTCTGAGATCGTTTGAAAAATGACCCTTTTCTGGTCGATCTAATTTAACTGTAACTGACCAAAACATATTTTCCTTTGCCACACTCACATATTAATTTCAAAAATTATGGAATTTGAAACCTAGCAATAATTTTACATCCCGGATCCAACAAAAGTGGTTTCGTCGAATTCTGAGGTCGTTTGCAAAATGTCTATTTTCAAGGGCGATATATTCTTTATAGCGACCTTTCTGAAAATTCATTTGGCCATAAATTTTGATTCCCTCTATAAAACTTCGATTTTTCAGATTCGTTAGAAAGATATGCACTAACAGATTTAAATGTTTTTGGTTTCACTAAAATCCGTTTTAACCCGGTATAGTCAGTCAAAGTTTGAATTGAAATTTTGAAACTACCACGCCACTTCAGGCCTTGTTTATAATTTAAAATAATTATATTTATTTTCAAACATTGGTTCAAACATACTTTTCGTCGTTATTATTTAAAATATTTTATTTTATATATTTAAAATCCATTAAATTAGCCAAATTAAAATTTTTAAACTGGCTCAGATTTTCCGGGTTGTTACAATCTCCCCCACTTAAAACTTTTCATCCCCGAAAAGAAACAAAGTCGAAAGTGGATTAATTAACTAACTCTACTTTCAATCTGGCTTCCATTCTCCAACTTTTCAGTTTCTAAGAAATTTCAAATTCTTCAAAAATTTGGCTAACACCCTAAATTTTTGAAAAATTTCGCCATAACCTCCTTTGTACGGGGGACTTCGGGATATTTCAAATAGCCTCCCATGGCCCTCACCAATCCAAAAGAAAAAGGCAAGCGGCTAGCCAATCGGCTCATAAAATCATCAAATCCCAAGAAATACAATAAACATATTCCTATTTGTCGGGCAAACGATTTTATTCCTCTGCTTAGCTGTTTATCCATAACCTGTTCATACATATATAATGCACATGTATATATTTCTATAAATTTCTAAATCAGTTCAATATTTGATCAATTGCATACATTTAACTTCATTATCTTATTGATTAAATTAACTATCATTCTAATAATTCAATTAATCCAATCCACAATCACACAACGCAAACATCAATCAATTTGTTTTTAACTTTTCAAAAATATACCAATTAATTCATATACTCTTTTAAAATCATTCAGACCATATAATTAAAAAGTTCACATCCATGAAAAGAAAACAACAGCAAAGTAGAGAACAAATGGTAGTGCAAAGTATGGTAAATGTACCTTGCACCAGAGTCAATCAGAGATATCCACCCTGCATTTAGGTTAGGCTTTCTTAATGCTTTCCTCTATTTCCCAAGTACAATCTCGCGGATCTCCACTCCATTGCACTTTGACTAAGTGAACCTTCTTGTTCCTCATTTCTTTGGTTTCTTTGCCAATTATCTTTAGCGGCTCTCTTCTCACAGCGAATTCTGGAGTAATTTCTATATCCCATTGCGTTGCTTCTTCCACGATCAAGTCCGGATCATGCACATGCTTTCGAAGTTGAGATATGTGAAACACATTATGCACTCCAGGCAACCAATCAGGCAATTTAACCCTATAGGCGAGAGTTCCAACCCGTTCCAAAATAGGAAACGGAACGATAAATTTAGGCGCCAATATCCCTGTTTTACTGAACCGGATAACTCCTCTCATCGGAGACACCTTCAAATACACATAGTCGCCAATAACAAACGATATATCTCTTCTTCTCTTATCTGCATAGCCCTTTTGTCGGCTTTGAGCGGCGAGTAACCGTTTCTTAATGAAATTGACTTTATCTGCAGCATCGCGAATCATATTGGGTCCCAATACAAGTCTATCACCAGGTTCTACCCAACAAGCAGGAGATCGGCACGGTCTACCATGCAATGCTTCGAATGGTGACATTGTCAGGCTCGCTTGGTAGCTGTTGTTGTATGAGAAATCGGCCAAATGCAAATGGTCTTCCCATGATCCACCAAAATTAATAACACAAGCCCGCAATAAATCTTCTAGAATATGATTCACCCTCTCAGTTTGACCATCTGTTTGAGGATGATATGCAGTGGTCAAGTTCAGTTTTGTTCCCAATTCTGCTTGGAATGCTTCCCTGAATTTACTAGAAAAAATCGGGTCACGATCACTAATGATGCTCATGGGAACTCCATGAAGTCTAACTATTTCTTTGAAATAAACTTGCGCCAGACTCTGAGCAGTTCTATTCGATTTGACAGGTATGAAATTGGCGGTCTTCATAAAACGATCTACGATCACCCAAATACTGTCATTTCCTTTCCTGGTTCTGGGCAAACCATCTATGAAGTCCATAGAAATCTGTTCCCACTTTCCACCTGGGATTTCCAAAGGTTGCAACAATCCAGCGAGCTTCTGCTGATCGCTTTTGACTTGCTGACAGGTGGAACACCGACTAACATATATAGAGATATCTCTTTTCATTGCTTTCCACCAGAAAGTTCGCTTGAGGTCATTATACATTTTACTAACCCCTAGATGGATACACAACTTGGACTTTGTGACATTCATCTAGTACTTCTCTCTAGAGTTCAGGAATGTTTGGCACACATATTCGACCCTTTAACCTCAGAATCCCCTCGTTATCTATGTGAAAACTTGAGGGCTCGCCTTTCTGAATTCTCTCTCTGATCTTCTGAATGAAATGATCATCCTTCTGAAGAGCAGATATGTTATCAATCAATGAAGGCGTGATGACAAGATTGGCAATAATCACATTCTTTCTGCTGAGCGCATCAGCCACAACATTAGCTTTCCCCGGAGTATATAAGATGTCAAGATCATATGCCGCCAGAAATTCTAACCAACGCTGCTATCTCATATTCAGATCCTTCTGGGTGAATAAATATTTCAATGATTGATGATCAGTGTATAATTAAAACTTCTCACCCAATAGATAATGCCTCCAGATTTTCATAGCAAACACGATAGCAAGCAATTCAAGATCGTGAGTTACATAATTCTTTTCATGAGGTTTGAATTGACGGCTAGCATAAGCGACTACATGGCCTTTTTGCATTAACACTGCACCAAGACCTTCTTTAGAAGCACCGGTCCAGAATTTTAAATCCTGATTGCTGTCAATAATTGTGAGCACTAGAGCAGTCGTCAATTTTAACTTCAGCTCTTGGAAAGCTGCCTCACATTCGGGGGTCCAGTTGAATCTCGAATGTTTCTTAGTAAGCTTTGTTAAGTGACTGGATATCTTCGAGAAATTCTTCACGAACTTTCGATAATAACTGGCTAATCTGAGAAAAATTCTGACTTTTGTGGGCGTACGAGGCTATTTCCAATTCTGAATAGTAGTGATTTTACAGGGATCCACCGAAATTCCTTGTTTTGACACGACACGGCCAAGAAATTTTACTTCTTCTTGCCAGAATATACATTTGGAAAATTTGGCTTTTAACACATTCATCCTCAGAATTTCTAACACTTGATCCAAATGTTTTTCATGCTCACTTTCTGACTTAGAGAAGATCAATATGTCATCAATGAAAACCAGAACAAAGCTTCGTCTTTGAGTGCCCAAGATGCCAGTAATCTTTTTTGGTCATCTCTTAGCTTTAAACCTTCAAAGATTTACTCAGCAGAACGAATCCAAGCTTGTGTTTTAATAATATATTCTTCGTCCAAGAATGGTACTCCACCCATATTTCTATATTTCTTAAGTCGAGCTTCTACTTCTGGTTCCAACCTACCTCTTCTACTTCTATCACTCATTTTTCAATGTCTGCAAATGGCAGACAAAGTGTTAGGCCAACAGAAAAGGTAATTTTAAAACATAGAGACATGCACTTGAATGTAAGTGTGTCTATTGAGGTGTATTTCATTCTGCTGTACTCATACTAGGATATTTCTGATCCTATCTGTAATGAGTTATTCGCCCTAGAACACTACTGGTTCTATTTCTGACGAGTTCGTTCATATGTCATATTCCAGAACTAAGCTTAACCAAAGCTCTGATACCATATTTGTGATGACCCCAAACCCCAATAAGACGGTGGCGAGTGTAATCTTGGAATATAACACATAAACAGATAACAGCAGAACAGAAATAAATAAATACACCAGATAATGTACAATAGAATACACCAGATAAACATAATCATCAGAGTTACACAGTATACAGGATCATACTTGGTTCAAAATACAGTTCAGTTATACATAAATGTCTACAGTGGAAAACAAACATAATATGTACAATAGGAGCTGAACAACATAAAAAGACATAAATGATAGAATCCATCCTCAGCTCCAGTTATCCAGAAAGAGCCTGCTAAAACCTGAATACAAGGCTGCCCGTCTAGAAAAAGGGGCACCCGAGTTTGCAAGTGAAACAAACTACGAGTCAGTCATGGGACTGGTATGAGAAATCTACTTAATACATGTTTCAATATGGCTAATCACAGGACCACACCAATTTCGTGGAACGGGTTTACTCCATTGGATTGCCGGTGCTTTAAAACAAATAAATCTTTTAAACATCGCAATGCTTTTTATAAAAATGAAGCCATTATAAGACTCAGTTCCCATCACACAATGCAACACAAACCAGAGGATAGAGTTTTACCTTATAATGGCCAAAATATGCTTGATACGAGCCAAACAAATCATTTGATATTATTGCTAGTGTATATATGTTTCAAAAACAATTTCAATCATAACTATCAATCATAGACGGCATGGGTACCATATATCATGTCGCCATATATATATACAATCAAAACCGCATGGTGTCGTATTTGGAAATTGGATTTCCATCATGAACCAAGGCAAAAGATAGTCTTTACCGAATTTGAGACGCTCTAGCCCGTGCCTCAGGCAAGAGCACAGGCAAGCCTTGGATCGTCAGGGGTAGTCCACAGATGTGGATTAAAATTCCTGAACACTGCATTTCCTCGTCTTACGGGGCGTCACTGTCATATCCAACCAACCATCGGCTCCGAAGAGAATGAAGCAAACCGAGGTCTCACTTTCCATCATCCACATAAGTAAAATACCCGGGCGTGCAAAACCCAAAGCACCACTCCTAGCTAGAAGGAAATGCATGTCCTACCAGAAGTCCTTCTCCCGTTTCTGGCTCATACCGAGGTGTGATGCTCGCGAAACAACGCTATACACAAAGCTATGCCACATAGGCCGTGCTTTGATCCTCAACCACAAGACTTTTCTTTTCAACAGAAGCCTTGATCATCAGCCACTTAGGTGTGCCACACAGGCAATTCACTCCAAGCGTCTGATTTCTGTCGATACATAACCTCTGAGCTCGTACGTCTCAGAGAAGGGTGTTAAGCAATAAAATAAATTCTCCGCCGCTAAACAGATATATATTTAATAGAGATCAGCTAGCACAGAACAAAATCCAATGTCAGACACATAGTCCATTTACACGTTCGTTCTGGGTCTGAATGAAACCGGAGGCACTCAATACCTCTCATACCCGTACAATCAACAAGAACGTCCGGACGGCTACTACTTCAACTCCTTCAAGGTAGCTACTCCTATCATGAGCATCAGTTGCACCCCTCCCTTCAACGTGAAGATCATCGGTCTTGCACCGTCTTCATATCTTTGACTTTCACTCGTCGATCAATTATTTGAAATGAGATTTAACTCAGCCTTTTCAATTAATTCACGTATATTTAGAATTTCAAATCAATTCATTTCAATGGTTAAATTATTCGATATCACTAATTCTGTTCTTTAATGTAATTTTCACGCCAAACACATTCAACCATCGAATATCACATAAAATTCATTTTATTTCCATTCCATATCATTTATAATATTTTATCACGATTTATCGCTATTTTTATTTATTTAAAAATAGCCAATTCATTCAAACGACGCTTCAGGCAATAACGCGGCCGTGGCACTGTTTTTCTTCAGATTTGATTTACACATATCTGAAAATCTAATCATTGGATCTTCACAAATTTTATATCATTAGAAAGATCTTTTCAAAACGAATCCAACGGTTTCAGTTTCGGGAAAATCCAACAGTCGGATCTCCCGCACTAGTCGTTTGAAGTTACGATTTCAAAATACGAACTGCAGCGTCGTTATTCGATTTAATTTAATTATATTTATATATATAAATATAATCGATTCTAGCGCTGTTTTTCTTTAGATTTGATATAAACATTCCAGACAATCCAACCGTTGGATCTTTACAAAGTGGGTGTCGTTGGAAAGATATTTCCAAAGCGAACCCAATGGTAGCCATTTCGGGAAAATCCGATGGTCGGATCTCCCGCACTAATCGTTTGAAATCACGGTTTCAAAACATGAACTACAGCTTTGTTATTCGATTTATTTTAATTATATTTATATAAATATATATAAATATAATTCTTTCTTCGATTTCAAAACTATATTCATTTCATATATTTGATAAAAATACTATTTTTATCATCAAAAATATTTATTCCACACATGAATATTTTTAACACTTCATATTCACAATAAAAATGTAGATTTTATTGTTCAATCTATATATTCAACACATGAACATTTTCGACTTCACATATACGATAAAAATATGATTTTTATCGTTCTAGTCCTTTATTCAACACATGAATATTTTCTATAGTTTATATATATAATAAAATGTGATTTTTATTGTTAAACAATTTATTTCAAAACACGATTATTTTATATAGTCTATTCATAAGGTAAAATGTAATTTTTAGTGTTAAAACGATTTATTTAAAATACTAGTATTATATATGGTCTATATATAAAATAAAAATGTGATTTTTATCTTTCAAATAATTTATTCAACACATGACTCCATTCAACACATGAATTTCTATTCAACACATGAATATAGTTTCACATGAAAATAATTCTAACACATGAATATTATTGAAAATTTCGGCAACATAACGGCAGGGTAGTTAAAATCGGCACCGTCCCTAGTATGGCTCCTTGCTCTACCTTAAAACCTCGCGGTTTTTGACAATGGGGATTTTCAATATCTAGTTCGTACGCAGATGAATTTTTCCCATATACTAATCCTATTGGGATTTCAATCACAATCAATCATTTCAAATCAACCATTCATGATATTCACCAAATTTCACATCAACCAACAACCCAAACAATATCACAACCAATAAATATTGTCCATGGTCTGTGGAAGAGGGAAGTATATATATATATATATATATATATATATATATATATTCGTATATAAATATATTTCGATTTCACTTCAATATCATTTCATTTTATTTCAACACATAGATTATTTTTACAATGGATATATAACTTATACATCGAACTTACAACTTATACAACTCTTATACATGAGGTGTACAACGCTTATATAATTCATACATCGACTATATAATTTATACATCGTTGTTTTCCATATCGTTTATAATTTAGAAATCTCACATTGGGTTCCATTCCACCAAAAATGCATAAGGCTTAGAAAAATATGCGGTCTCTTTAAAAATGTAGAAGACGTCCACACGAGTCCATTGTCTCTTGTTTCACTGGATTTCAATTACATAGCAAAAAGATACGATTTTTATATGGTTAATCAACTTTGCGACGGTTTAATGGTGTTAAAACAGTTTAAAATTAACAAAGCCGATACCTTCAGTTTTTGTTCGAATTTAGCTTTTGATTTTTCACAAAACCTGAAGCACTTGAACGCGATCGACCACCGCCACCTTGACGGGATAGGAGAGGCGCCCAGATCGACGGTGGGGTGGTCGGACTTGGCGGCGGATCTGAAGCACGGCGGCGCCGGGAAGTTCGTCACTTTGGGGGCTCGATCCGGCCAGGATACACGACGATAGGGGGTGCCACTGGTACGAATTTGTAGAGGAAGGTGAGGTCTTCAAAAAGTTGCAAAGGAGTGGTGGGTTTTCGCGAACGTGGCGGCCGGAAATTGATCGGGAAGGATGGATGCCCTTTCCGTTGTCGATCGCTGCTGTTATGGTTTTTTTTTTTTGTTTTTTTTGTTTGTAAAATAATTATGAATGAAAAATTTCTATTGGTCCATGCTTTATTAAATTTTAAAATAGGGTTTTCTCATACGACCTCTAATCTAAACCCAACGACTGTCGCCCCTAGCTAATTACCTCCATTCCGAACACAATGGGATATGTTTCGAAGGCCCATTCGACTGTTTCAGTCGGTTTTCCTTCAAACTAAAATATAAAACATTCAATATTTGATTTGAACGTACATTTCAATTTGCCGGGGCCACACACTGATTCTGAAAATTCCCCAAAAATAAATCTAGCTATGTTTTGACGATACGGTCCCAACAAAACTAGTTTCGTCGAATTCTGAGACAGTTTGAAAAATGGCCCTTTTCTGGTCGATCCAATTTAACTGTAATTGACCAAAACACATTTTCCTTTGCCACGCTCACATATTAATTTCAAAAATTATGGAATTTGAAACCTAGCAATAATTTCACATCTCGGATCCAACAAAAGTGGTTTCGTCGAATTCTGAGGTCGTTTGCAAAATGTCTACTTTCAAGGGCGATATATTCTTTATAGCAACCTTTCTGAAAATTCATTTGGCTATAACTTTTGATTCCCTCTATGAAACTTCGATTTTTCAGATTTGTTAGAAAGATATTCACTAACAGATTTAAATATTTTTGGTTTCACTAAAATCCATTTTATTTTGCACCCGGTACAGTCAGTCAAAGTTTGAATTGAAATTTTGAAACTGCCGCACCACTTCAGGCCTTGTTTATAATTTAAAATAATTATATTTATTTTCAAACATCGGTTCAAACATAATTTTCATCGTTATTATTTAAAATATTTTGTTTTATATATTTAAAATCCACTAAATTAGCCAAATTAAAAATTTTAAACTAGCTCAGATTTTCTGGGTTGTTACACTGCGTGAGATAGATGAAGGGAATAAGCCTTGATGACGTGGCACAGTTTGATTGGTGAGGGAGTTTTTTTATTTTATTGTATTATAATTTGAATTGAAATGATAAAACATCTATAACTTCTTCATATGAACTCAGTTTGACGCACGGTTGGAACCGTTGGGATCGTATCGAAATTACAGACAACATGGGACTCGTTTGAAATCAAGGTGAGTGATTAAACCCACTCTAACTAACTAAAATATATGATTATTAGTTAAATTAAATTGGCGTTATGATATGATTGTTTTGTTTGCTGCTGACTATTTAAATTGATTATTTATGTTAATCTGAATAGACAAAATAAATTTATTTCTAAATTATCAATATAAATTGGACAGTTAGAATTTAATTTCTTGCTTTAGAAAAGAAATCTTTACGAGATAACTAGTAACTGATATTGTATTGAACTGTTTAGATGTGTTGATTTTGATGGATGCCTTGAATTTATATATTAGTGTGTTCATATGAAATTCAACTTGTTATCGACATTGTATACGTTACTGATTTTTGTTGATTAATCCCAACAATTACCCTAGATGTTACGGGCATCAAATAAACCCTGGATTAATCATTAAAATGAATTAAGAACGTAGGTTGAAATGATAAATACCTATGACCTTGATTTGGATTGAAATGATATATATCCTTTCCCAAAATACTAAAATTAAATTTTGAGTATTACTTGGCCATGGGACAGAAAATTATATACGGACTCCAGTTGGTTAAATAAAAATTGTTTTTACCTTGAATTTCAGAATATCGTTTTAAAGACAAAATAAATGATATTATTAATCTATTTTCTTTGAATTTGATCTTTGATCTTTGAAATTTTAAATTTTAAGGAATTCATAAATGTGGATAGCTGAAGTTAAAACTAAATTGAATATGAAATAAATTTATCGAAATTGAATTTTTATCCATCTTTGATATTTACTTTGAATTAACTTGATTATAGTAATAATTGAACTGTGAACTTGAGATTTTTACAAACGAATAATTCAAAGTGAGAATTATAATTGAAATTCAATTATTTCAATCGAATTATTAAATCAAATTATTTGGAATATAACTGTTGAATCAAATTGAAATATAAATGGAAAGTCAAATCCTTTTGAATTAAGATATCGAAATTTAGTTGAATTGGTTTGAAATTGGAATATGATTTCCAGTTTGGTTAAATATTGAAGAAACGATTCTAATTCCAACTATAGTATTTTAAACCATTTTATAAACTATTTTAATTATAATTACTTTACCTTATAAACTATTTTATTTTTATTAATTATTTTAAATAAACCATTTTATATATTTAGATATTTATTTTATAAAATATTTTATATTTTAACTATAGATTTTACTAAATATGAAAATTCTATTTTAAATACAAATTATTTATTTACAAACTATTTCAATTATATATCTAGAATATTTTAAATATATTTTTAACAATTTTAATATCCAAATTATTTTAGTTGAAATTGTTTCAAGATTTGAAGCTTGGTTTTAAATGGAGATTTTAATATGAAATATTGTATCTCGACTATTGAAACGAGTATTAAAGCACAATATGATATTTTGATATGAAGTATGAACATCTTTGAAATGTAAAAGAACTGACCAGTGTGAAAAATGTAAACACTTGGTTGTTAAAGAGACTGAGAGCGGACATTGTCATACTCTCTGCCAATACCAAAAACCACTTTAACAACTGTGTACGCGGTGGAGTTCCTGAATGAAGTAGCTTTATTTGGAGGTGATTACTGGATTTGAAGAAAGAGAACGATGGTGAATATCCTTGACCTTCGGGTAATAATTAAATTGACTAAAACAGGGCTACACTGGACCAAGTGGGGTTAGCTACCTCCATCGGCAACACTTCTTCCTTTATTACTATAGTCCCTCGGTTTGATTGATTTGATGCGCATCCATGATTTGGGACTGTTGATCGAGGTGGGCGGTAGTCGCGGCTATTCATTTCCACTAGTCCGGACGTGCAACTAGTATATTCCTATTCTGGGCATTCCTTGTGTGCCTTGTTATATTATCCGGATCGAGCCCCCTACGATTTTGATTTAACGTTGCCTATAGCAATGCATCCCTATCCATCGACCGTTACTGGTGCTTTATGTGCAATGTTTACGATAACGTATAAACGATGTAATGGTAAAAATGTAATCCCGCTTACGCTATTTTAATATTGTATATTTAACTGTAGACATTATTATAATAGCATATTGTATTATATAGTATCTAATTTGACGGATCCTTAGGAGATGGAAATTCCCGTAACATCTCTTTAGTTATTGCACTCATATTGTCACCTGAATTTGATTTAACTGGTATGATAATATTTTAGTTCTGATCTTAGTGTTTTTGTCTTTTCATTTGTGCTTCGGTCAGCCTGAGTTTTCAGTTATTGAAGATAACATTTTGAAGATGAAGATGGAGCTCAACAAACATATTTATTATTATTATTATTATTCCGCTGCAAATATTGGTATGTTTACGATAGTTAACTCTAATAATCATTGTAAATGTATAATCAAATGTATGTTTTAACAGCTTCATGAATTGTTATTTAATTATTATATTTTGTCCTTCCACTGTGAGATTATGTGATTGTTTTTCTTCTTTCTTTTTTTTCTTATTTTAATTCCAATAACTATCTGTATTTTTGATTTGTTTAAGTCGACATTTGAGGATCATTGTCGATTTGATCGGTCAACAATCCAGGCTGTTACACTACATGTATCATATGTATTTGCTAGATCAATCATATGTATATCCAGTTTTACTTGAGTTTGTATAGTTTGTGTATTTGTCTTCCTTTGCCTGCTGCCTTGAGCCTTGTTTTACTATGTTTGGACCATTTGTATTATAGAACCTGGATTTTGATATGCTGCTCCATTAGTATGTTTGTGTGTTTGCATGGCTTTGCCCTATTAAAAAACAATGCATTCACTAACTATGCAATCTGTCTTTTGCAATCACAGCTGAACTATTCATATTTGTCTTCTATCTAGTATGAGAATGGCTTGAGATTGAAGTCTTATTTTGTGCATGAGGCTTGAATGATTTGAGTTGTGCTTGCCTTGTTCATGTCGTGCATGTCTTGAATCTTATGTGATGCCATTAAGCAATGTCATAACCACTGACTTGTGCTCCTTGTACATTTGCCTTTACTGGTCTGGTTTGCGTCAGTGTTAATTATTGCCATGAGTTGATGCATGTATCTCTTTACTTTGTTCATTTTTGTTGTCTGCATTTCCTCTTGTCTTATGACATCTGACCATAACTTGTGTTTGCATTGGCCATAGTTTTGTGGCATGTCGTGCCATTTCTTGCATTGTACCTATTGCTTGCTTTGAAAAATGTTGTGCATGCCTTTTAGAAACACATGATCCATACACATGCATACATACATATTTATGTTTATATGTATGTGTGGTTGTGTTGTGAGATTCTTGCTTGTTTATATGTATGTTTATATACATATTTATTAGTCTACCTTGTGGTATTTACATTGGGTCACTGTGAATATCACAAGCAGTCTAGACTCATATATACATACAAATATTTATTTCTGCACGTGATGTAGTATAGAATAGTGCAGATACAAACACATTTATATAATAATATATGTATGTTTGTTATCATCAAACAAAAATCATATTGTTATATTAAACAATCTTCCCATTTTGATGATGACAAACATACTCAAAGAATTTGAAAGTGATAAATGTGCTTGAATATGCAATCTATACTCCCCCAATTTGTATGCCTCTTACAAATGAACACCCCCTATATATGTGCATATCAGTGAGTTTAAAAACAGATGAATTTCCAATATTAAAATATTCTTGAATTATTCACTAATCAATTAAAATCTTAACCATTATCCCCTTTTTTAATCATGAAAAGGATCGAAATCGAAATAGCGATTAATATAAACTAGAAATATAAATTCAAATCTAAAGAGAGAATACATATCGTAAACCTCATTTAATCAAACAAAATCATAATATTCTTCAAACTAAAAGAAAATTCACAATTCAGAATGATGGATTTTCGATGGATTTTATAAAATGGAGAGTTTTATAAAACTTTGAGTATACGAATATGAATTCAAAAAAAATTAAATAGATTTTAAAATTAAGCACAAAATAGCGAGGGATTTCGACTATAATTATAAATTCAAGTCAAGAGACAAATCAAACATTGCAAATCCTAATGAATCAAAAAATCATAATATATCATAAAATAGTAACACATTTCACATTTTAGATAATGGATTGATAGGTTGGTTTTTACATAACAAGGACTTTCTCTCTTTTTTTCTTTTCCACTTTTTTTATTTATTTTAAGAGCACACTAACAACGCATAACCATAAGGACTTTTAAATGTGGTTTGTTGCAACCTAAATTATAAGCATTCTCTAACCATGCATGACCACATAGGTTTTTTAAATGAGATTAGAGTAACACGTATTATACAAAAATCCCCTCATTATATAAAACCATAATGAATGATAGAACATGGTAGGGATAGAGATAGTCGTGAATCAAATCTCTAAATTAATCATATTATGAAATATGTTCAATTGTACCATGATTTTTGAAAAATAGTAAAGTCACATTTCCATCATAATTTTTGAAATGTACATTCTTTAATAATGACCAATTTTTTTTTAAACTCTCCATATTATATAAATCATGATGAATGACCTAAGGATAGTAGATAGTAGAATAAAAAAAGATGATCGTGAAATAAGCATCAATTCAAAGATACTATAAAATCTGTCCAATCATCACGAGAATTTAAATAATATCTCCTCTTGTTATGAAATATACCATAGTCATAACTCGTCACGTTTTCATAAATCTAATAATAATTTTGATAAGTTCCAAAATAGTTCAATTTGGTCAGTAATTTTAATTTTTAAATAATTAATAAAAAATGATTTTGAATTTGACAATATCAAATTCAAGAGGGATTATGAAAGAAATATGCAAGTTAAATAATGTGTAAAATAAATAAATAGTTGAATGTGAATTTTTTTAATACTTATAAGACTGATACCACTTGTGGGTCTGGAATGCCCATTGAAGTCAATTAAGTCCATACACTAATGTTTCAACCAATTACCAAGCCAAAGCAAATAGATCTAGCAATTCAATTCCTTTAATCAAAGCAGAGGTCTTTCAATTTCAGGACCAGATTCACAAAAGAATATTTCACAGTATTTATATCAAGCTCAAGAGATAAACCGTGATCCAAAACAAAACACTATTACAAAATAGGTTTGTTGCGTCGGTTATTTACCCCCTATTGCTTCGGTTCGGCAATCGAAGCAACTGCAGAAGACGCAATAGATCTAAAACTGTTGCTTCGGTTGTGTGACCGAAGTAAAAAGTTATTTTTTTCTGCTTCTGTTTCTCAAACAACTGAAGCAAAAAAAAGATCTATGGCTTCGATAGAGATTCTTCTGCTTCAGTTTCAATTGTACTTACAACCGAAGGAAAACGTCCCTCTTTTAAAATAAAATAAAAATGACAATAAACCTGCTATATATCACCATCTGTTAATTCAGTTCTGATAATATATAAAGAACCATACAATAAAACAAAAATAACAACAGTAGAGAATCTAATATAGCAAAAATTAAAGCATGAACTTTATTCTCATACAATTTTATACAATAATAGTGATGATTTGCTTTAAAAACTGCTCTACATCGGTTCCATAAAATAATTACATAAATATACATTCCTCAATATCCATATAATTCATTGAACAAGAATTCCTTAAAAGATTGTACAATGAAGTTTAAAATGAAGCAGTAAATCCTATCATCAGTCCAGTGCACCTTATATACAATCTCCATTACCTGCAACATTTGTTCATAAATCATTGTTAATTCATCTCACCAAAAAAAAGAAAAAACAGCATCTTTGCCAGGCTTACCATAAAAGCTACAAATAATCAGTGCCTTGTTAGTTTTTTTGAAATTATTTTTGCGATATATGTTCCTAAATCAACAACAGTGGTAAAATAAAATGTTATGCATCAGGTGCAAATCAAATCAAGTTGTTTGTACCAGGGATACCAATGTACATATATTCTCATTTCACAAGTTATTGCCTGGATTTGACAAATCTATAAGTAAAAAAAAGAACAAATCCCATGTGAAATAGTTATTGTACAATACCATGTCTATGATACATACATACTGAAACACTTATGGCAGAGAGAATATAGTCGTAACTTTGTTATCACTTGACACATATGAGTAAAAATTAGTTGATACAGTCTGTTAGTTGCAATTATACAGATATAAGTAACTTAATGTTTAAATGTCCAAATGACAGATATTTGGAATACAAAGTTCAATGTAGAAATAAAGTTTAACTCTAATGATTGCATATACAGTTTAGCAGAACTGTACCTAAAATCATAGACAAGCATTAAAAACACATACGTAAAAAAATGATAAATCGTTTTAAAACAAAGAGAGATGAAGTATATGTCTATTCTATTTTCATAAAAAAGGTTGGATTGTGGAACAACTAGTAACAACCATTAGAAACAGTAAAACAATATACCTTAGTTTTAGGTAAGCCATTTTCATACAAATAATTGACTTGATCCGTAATACAGAGAAATTTAACTCAGATGCTAAATTCTAAAAAAAAATTTATCTGATATGGTCTATTAAGAATTACTAGAATGGCTTAAGTTGCTTCAGAAAAAATGGCGCATATGTTATTTACCTCTCTACAGCAAGTGGTTTTGCTTTTTGAAATTATTTTAAACCATTTCAAAATCTTTCGCCGGCGTTGCATCAACAATCTTTATTACTTGCCTATAGGTAAGTCAAAAAATAATAAGAAAAAAATTGCAAGTAAATTCAATGTTTTTTACAAGCATGAAGTATAAAATAACCAAAGATATCATGGATCAAAGAAGGCAAAGAAAATACATCGTTTAGTTTCTAAATAATATTTGATGAGCTAAGTTTCACATTGCTGTGCTATATTGTCAACGTAAATGGAACTGTCAAATTCTAGTTAATGGATTTAAACTGGCCTACTTACACACGTTTGATGTAATAGATCTGGTTGATGATGACATAGTTGATGAGGAAGTCATTGGCCTTATCACTCTCGAGGATGTATTTGAAAAACTTCTGCAAGAAGAAATTGAGGATGAGATAGATGATTATGTGAACGTCCATAGAAGAATATGCGTCGCTGCTGCAGCTGTTGCATCTAATGTCGATTGACTGGATCAAAAGCTACTGTAGAACAAAATCGATCTACTGGACAGCTAAAGAAACTAGCTGAAGATGATGGAATCTAGTAGAATCTCCGCTGCAAAATAAGAAACAATAATAGTAAGAGTCAAGGTTGCTGCACTTGGAGTTATTTTTATATTTAGGCCCTTCTGCAGGAGGAAGGGGGATGTGTATGCTGTAAATGTTTGAAATACGTAAGGTCATGCTGTGTAACTGAAATATACACTAGAAAGAGGTTTTTTTCTACAAGACTACGGGACATATATAAGTCAGACTCAAGCAATTTGTACTACAGGTGTGCTTTCTAGTATCATGTAACTGTGGAGCACTTTGTGCAGCATGTGTGATTTCCACATTTGAACATGTTACACGCAAACCAAAATATTTGCCATTAAGTCTTCAAAAAATGCATACAGACTACATCTACGTGCAATTTATCCAAGCAGTATCCACAGTAAATCATGTAAGGAGAGGTACATATGCACATTAATCATTAAAAAAATCACAGAATATAAGTACAATAACTGCAAAAAATCACTACACTCAACGATAGTGAACTATAAACGCTAAAATCATTAAATGAAGAAAATTATGGCTAAACTAAGAATTAGAATCAAGCATTATAGCAGTTACAAAGACCAATACAAAGTAAAACTAGCGGCCACCCACAGCTAAACTCATTAATGAAGCGAAGTCCAAGATTCCTTTGGCAAAAACAAAATAATATACATCAAATGTTCACAGCATTACATATATCGATTATTGTGGTATTAACCAAAAATACACCATGAATACGTCCAAAATCCAGTCCCTCGATAAACCAAGTGACTCCATACACAATACACCAATGAATACGCATTATATTATGTTTCAAGAAATGAAAAGAAATGGAAAAACAGAAAGCAATACCTCAAAGAGACTTTAATACCATAGAAATTGTAATGACCCGCATTGGCAGAGGTATTATAATTAATTTATTTGATTATATATATAGTGATATAGTGAATTAAATGGTCGTGGAATTAAATTATAGGAAATATTTAATTAAATTAAATAATTAAATAATATATTTAATTCAGAAATAATCAAAAATATTGGAATTGACAATATAATGTGAACTGGGTCATCCCCGAGATTTAATTCAGCTTAGAGTTGAATTACATTGACGAATATATTCAATCGACGACAATTTGAACGTATAATTATAATATAATTAAAATCGAGCTTGAAATGGCGCTGCAGTTCGCGATTTGGCGATTTGAACTTCAACTGGATGTCCAGGATTTGTTTTAAGCCGGATTTCTGTGAAACAAGAATCGTGTGGAGCTGGTGGAGTATATCTTTCTAGTGGAAGACAAAAATCGGGATTTCGTCGTGTTGATTTTGATTTATGTCAAAATAAAATTTCAGAAAAGTCGCTGTGAAATTCCTTTATAATTCGTAACGCTTTATATACGTTATAAAAGGGTTTTTCAATGTAAAACTGAATATCGAGGTAATCGAGAGTCTGAAATATCAAACTATAAATTTTGATATGATAATCTGGAACTGTACGATATCATATGTGAAGATATACGATAATATAAATTTATTTATATTTAATTTAATAATATTTAGATATATTTATATATTTAAATGGGTCATCCAGAGCTTTAAAAATAGCCGGTTTTGCAAACGAAGTCGGAATTCGACGAAACCAGTTTTGTTGGATCCGCAATATCAAATAGTTGTTAGATTTCCAGTTTCGTGATTTTTAGAGTCACTGTGTGGCCGTACGGATTTTTAGAGTGTAAAACAGTCAGTATTTTGACGGTTAAAAATACGCTGTGTGAGCATACGAAGTCGGAATTCGACGAAACCAGTTTCGTTGGGACCGTAATGTCGAACTCTAGCTACATGTCCAGTTTGGTGATTTTTGGGTATCACATGTGAGTACAGGAATTTTCAGAAGACAATACAAATAGCAGTTGATTTTATATTAATATAATATTTGAATATAAAATCATTATACCTCCTCTATAAGTACCCAACACTACTTCTAAACCTAATTCAATTTCGGTCTCAAGTCAAGAAATATCTGGCCGCCACTTCAATGAAAAAAACGAAACAAAGAAAATCGAAAGAAAATGGAAAGAAATCCTAAAAATTCTCAAACATATATATTCCGGATGCTTATCAGTTGCTCTTCGATTCCCTGTTCGTTTTACTGCTCGCGGTACAAATTCCGTCATGTTCGAAATTGGGCAGCATCCTAGGGTTGACGATTTGCAGTAGAGTGAGGCATCGAGTGAATTTTCGTGGGTGGTTTTGGATTCACGGTGTCGAGTAGCATGTTGTGGCAAGTCTTTGGGAGAAATCGTGGCAAAAGAGTTCGGTGGATGACTGTGCTGGCACGAGCAGCTCCTGACGTCGAGAGGGGCATAGTGAAATCGAATTCATTGATTTGGGTATGAATTGAAAGAGTTTTTGATGAGAAACATTGTGGTAATTTTCTTGTGAATTTAAAGAAAGAAGAGAAGAAGATGTGTGAGGTTGAGGGAGCGGCAATGGGTTGTGATAACAGGGGGGAGTCGCGACCTGTAGATCGGAGAAGGAAGGAGTACAATACGGGTTGGGTGTTTAATTCTTGGATGGGCCTGAATCTGAAATCATCGGTAAACTAAGTAATTTGTATATTAATTATTGGATTAGAAGTCTGTGTTGGTGGAAATAATGGGTACGGGATGTGCGTTGAGAAGAGAATGGAGTTCGATGTTTCTTTAAAGTCGTCACCTGCTGTGTGAACGAAATGGAGAGATGAGGCTGGGCATATTTCGGTTGGTGTTATCATCGGAAAAAGGAAAATCAGTGATTGAATAGGAATGGAGGCAGCGTATGGGTATATTGTGAAGTGCAGTTGCGTGTAATTGAGAGATGATATTGTGGTGAGTATTAGTGAAGGAGTCCTATTCGTGAATAACTACATGAAGGGGAAAAAGAAAAGGTCGATGGAAATAAAGTACTAGAGTATCAAGCTTTTAGTTTCAGCGGAGAGGAAGAAGTGAATGTATGGATCAGGCACTATGGAAGTTGGGCTAAATCACACGGTAAAGGCCCATGAATATAATTCAAAACTTAAAGTTTAATTTAATTTGTACATTAACTTATTAACGCGATAATTATCTCATATGAACCCAGAATTCAGAACGGTCAGTCACGTTAGGATCGTATGGACGGACACTACCCAATGGAACTGACTGGAAGTGGGGAGGAGCTCGTTTGAATTTATGGTGAAATAAATTGTTTGATTCAAATCAAAAACAGTTTATCGTTCTTTAACGATGAACTGCAAATGTGAGTAAAACTCACCAACTCTGAATAGTTATATTTTTATAACTGTTAATCATCTGTTGATTTTTGTGTGTTAGTTGATTGATTGAACCGCTAGTCAGTTAGTGAAAATTATATATATATATATATAAAAACCGTTAAATATTTATATATTGATTCTGCTATCACAATAATTGATATTGAACTTAAAGTGATGATAATCATATTGTGTAACATCTGTGGATGCAGGGAGACAGGTTGGAGGAATCCGGCTGGATTCCTCAACAGTTATTTTATTGTTTTCATATATTGTTATATGATGTGATATAAAATCTGTGGGCAATTATATGTGCTTGGACGATATTGAACATCGTGATTTGATGTGATTGAATACCATAACATACCGAAATGTTGATAAAGGGATTTTCAAAGTGATATTGAAAATAGAATATTAATAAAATGGGATATTCATAAATAAGAGATATTTATAAAGTGGAATATTTATAAATAAGAAATGTTTATAAATTTGAATATTTATAAATAGGAGATATTCAAAAAGAAAATAATTTCAAACCATTTTCTTTTTGAATGGAAAGGCCTGTGTGGCGGGTTTGGGGATTTTCCCGATGCTCCCGTTACAAAGGAGGTTATGGCGAATTTTCCCGAAAATTTAAGGAGTTATAATATTTCAAGAATAAATTTGAAAAGGAAATATTTGTAAACCATTTACAAATAGAATTGGAAAGGGAACGTTATAAAAAGGAATTCATTTCTAAAGTGTAGAACCATTATTTAAAAGTTAATCTTTTCAAATAAATAAAATGTTGTTAAAAAGGAAATCTTTATAAAGTGAATAAAGTAAATCGAATATGGTATTCGAAGTTAGTTAATCGAATATAGACATTCGAAAGGAGTTAAATCGAATATGGTATTCGAAGTTAGTTAATCGAATATGGTATTCGAAGTTAGTTAATCGAATATGGTATTCGAAAGTTAGTTAATCGAATATGTTATTCGATAGGAGTTAATCGAGTTGATCGAGTTAAGAAATAAGTTAAGTTAAATAAGTTGAGTTGATCGGGTGGTTCGACCAAGTTAGTCGAGCCTAGTTAATCGAATCGAATTGGTCGAACCAAGTAAGTCGAGTTAAGTTAGTCAAGTTAGTCGAGCCTAGTTAATCGAATCGAATTGGTCGAACCAAGTAAGTCGAGTTAGTCGAGTCAAGTTAAGTTAGTCGAGTTAAGTACGTCGAGTTAAAGTTATCGATGTTAGTTTCATCGAAAGAAGTTATCGATGTTAGTTTCATCGAAAGGAGTTATCGATGTTAGTTTCATCGAAAGGAGTTATCGATTATAGTTTAATCGAAGTGAGATTTTCAAATATGAGATATTTGAAAGGGAAGAGTTATCGAATATTAGTTATTCGAAGAGAGATTTTCGAATATCGTTTATTCGAGAAGGAGTTAATCGAATATAGGTTATTCGAAGAAGAGTTAATCAAATAGAGATTTCTCGAAGAGAGTTAATCGGCGAATTCGATTATATCGAATTCGGGAAAGTACTTATACTTTCCAGTGTTTAAATAGAGATTTATTTATTTATAAATAAATAAGTGTTAGGTTAATTATTCACTAATAAGAATAGAAGTTATAATTAAAGTTAGATAATTCGAAAGTAGGGATTATAACATTATCGTTATAACCAATGTTTTAAATATAGAAGTGGATTAGTAAAATTGGATCCGAGAAAGGCGTAAAGAAGTTGTTAAATATTAAAAGATAAACTTTGACCATTTCGAAGTTATAACGTTGTTCAGTTAAGGTCTGAGAGGAAATTATACCCCAACTTGAGTGACTTCCTTCTTAACTAAGAAATGGTAAGGTTTGATCGTAAAGGAGTTTTGGAAATGTTTTCCAAACGAGAATCAGAAATGTTTTCTGATAAAAGAAAATAAGAATTTAGAATATAGGGAAACAGGAGATAAGTAAATAAATGAACTAAAGAGATAAATGTTAAATGATGTTTGTTTGATATAATTTCCATCTGGAAGTAATATCGTTGTTTGCACACTTGTTTTTCTTTGATAGTTAACTCACAGACTATCAAAGTTTTTGACCATTTTAACGTTGTTAATATGGAGAGACCGATTGGATTATTATCCATAGAACCACTCTGTATTGGCATAAGCATCGCGAGTCATATATGCCAAAGATAATTGGAGACGGAGTAAAATGCAAGGGCTGTTGTATAAGTCTTAGATAACAGTGACTAAGATGGATATACGGAATAGTGCCTTCGGTTTGTCCAGTCCCAGGACAACTTGTATGGACGAAGGTCTGACAGAGTATATCCAATGGATCGCGTAAATTGATCTGTTCAAACGTATTCACGTTTGGTGGCGGAGGAATTCGTTTCTCTTAGCTGTATACCCGTGTTATTTTTGGATAAGTCAATTTGTGATTTGGCGGGTATGACGATGTGACATTCTAAGTGAATGAGGATGACTTGTATGAATGAATGTCTGACAGAGTATTTCCAGAAAGGTCACGTACCTTGATTTCTTCAACCGTACCAAGAGTGGAAGCGGAGAAGGAAACTTCTTTAGCTAACACGTAATGTACTGTTGTAGACGTCAATAAGTGATTTTCGATGGATTTGACAGTGTGGCATTCGAAGTGAATCTGATGTAATGATAAAGCGTAGCTTCTAGCCTCATCATCCGGTAAATGACAGAAATCGGGCAGGCAGCATGGCTAAGTCGGTCGTACCGAAGTAGGGTGTATAATCACCTATCTAGAGAATATTCATTTGTTTCTTAAATCTATCAATGCTGCCCTATATATATATATGGGAACGGTTGCTGATCCCAACCGTTGGTGATGTACATTCGATACACTCAAGCGAAATGAGTGGTCGGTCATGTGTGGCTGAGTTACAAGATGTTCTTGTTGAACTCCAGTGTATCGTTCCTAGAGTACACTGATCGGAAGGTGGTTCCATACCTTGTCATAGTTGGAAATCAATTATCCAATATGTGCTTGCGATTTTGATTGTATACTATATATGTAGAACGTGAGATGAAAGCGTTTCTGCTAGTTGATATCTATTTGTACATAGACATTATTATAATATCAAAAGGTTTTTGATATAAAGATATTTTGGATTCTCATAAGGGAAAAACCCGTTCCGTTCTACGGTGTGGTCTTATGAGATATCGTTACTTGTTCATATAACTGTGTTAAACTATTTTACTCACACCAGTCCCATGACTGACCCGGAGTTTACTTTGTTGTTTTCCCTAAACTCTTGGGTGCCTAAATTTGTACAGGCAGTCAAGTAGTCGGGATTTACAGATATAGTTGAAGAGCTGGAGCAGGAGGCTTCTGGATCATATAGCTGTGTTGTAAGTGCTGTACTCTAATAAGTGCTATTGTATACATAACTGTTATATTTCAAAGTTATGTTATTTATTATATGTTATTCGTTCCGCTGTGAGGTTCGTGTTACTCTGATGTTGTGTTCTTCTTCTTCTTCTATTCTAAGTTTCTATCTTATCTATTCGCACCCTCCAATTTCTTTCACTAATTACCAGGATTTTTCGATGTTTTGGTTATCGACATCGAGCTTATGTCGATAACCAAAGTCGCTCAAAATCCGGGTCGTTACAGTTGGTATCAGAGCTTAAGTTTAGAATTACTTGGCTCTGTGGCGTGACTCGGTAGAGATAGGGTTAGTAATACTCTAGACTGAGTTTGAGTGTATATATATACGAGTGCGTATTTGTATTTGATATAAAAATGGTTTTATATGGTGGAGATTCATTGACTGAGTTGTTTATGAGTTCTGGTCGATCAGTTTGATCCACTGTATCGGTAGGAGTAAATAAATACTTGAATACGATGGATCGACACTATATGGATATGTGATATATTATCATATATAGGTTGTGATTATAGTCGAATAAGATTATAACATGTGAAGTGGTTATATATAACCAATCAGAATTCATATAAGTAAAGTATATGAAATAAGATGAATTAAGTATGAATTTAAATCAGATTTGGAATTAAAATAAGGAAATTTTAAGTTCCTGGGAGATTTTGAGTTGTTTTCAAAATGGATGTATTTAGTAAGGGTTTTGAAATGATATAGTATTGAAATCACTTGGGTCGCTGGAAAATAATTCCGATGATGACTGCGTAGTATCATCGGTGTGATTTTCGAGTTTCTAAGTGGTGGATTACTACCAAAGATTTCGATTTGAATTGTTTTGAGAAAACAAGTGTTTAGAAATTCAAATGTTTTGAATAGGTTTTATGATTTCAAATTGATTTGAAATAAACCCAGGAATTTGAAATTTGAAATTTAAATTTAACATATGAAGTTAAATGGATTAAAATAGTGAAAGTGAATAATAAATTAGAATTTAACTTTGACTAAGTTAAATGAAACTGGATTTGATTAGAGAATAATCTGAAAGTGAATTCGACTTGGATATATGCGAATGGTTGTGTTGGAGATGAAATTGATTGGAGTTTGATTGAAAAGGCATTTGTATATGCTGAATTAGCAGCAGATGTAAAAGATATAATGATATGCCCGACAAAATGGTACCAGTTTATATTACATATGAGTTTGGAATTTATGAGCCGAATTGGCAAGCCGCTTGGCTGTTTGATTTTCTTTTGGGTTGGAGAAGGCCTAGAGAGGTGAGTTGGAGTTTTACAGATAGGGCTGTACAAAGGAGGTTATGGCGAAATTTTTCGAAAATTTAAAGTGTTAGAAAATTTTCAGAAATTTTGAAATTTTTAGTTGGTCAGAATGAATTAGTATCTTAGTGATATTAATTGGTTCAGTTGAAATCAGAAATAAAGGGTAAACAAATCTTAGGAATTCCAATAGATAGGGTCGTCCTCTAACTTAGCAATTTCGAGGACGAAATTATTTTAAGTGGGGAAGAATGTAATGACCCGCATTGGCAGAGGTATTATAATTAATTTATTTGATTATATATATAGTGATATAGTGAATTAAATGGTCGTGGAATTAAATTATAGGAAATATTTAATTAAATTAAATAATTAAATAATATATTTAATTCAGAAATAATCAAAAATATTGGAATTGACAATATAATGTGAACTGGGTCATCCCCGAGATTTAATTCAGCTTAGAGTTGAATTACATTGATGAATATATTCAATCGACGACAGTTTGAACGTATAATTATAATATAATTAAAATCGAGCTTGAAATGGCGCTGTAGTTCACGATTTGGCGATTTGAACTTCAACTGGATGTCCAGGATTTGTTTTAAGCCGGATTTCTGTGAAACAAGAAACGTGTGGAGCTGGTGGAGTATATCTTTCTAGTGGAAGACAAAAATCGGGATTTCGTCGTGTTGATTTTGATTTATGTCCAAATAAAATTTCAGAAAAGTCGCTGTGAAATTCCTTTATAATTCGTAACGCTTTATATACGTTATAAAAGGGTTTTTCAATGTAAAACTGAATATCGAGGTAATCGGGAGTCTGAAATATCAAACTGTAAATTTTGATATGATATTCTGGAACCGTACGATATCATATGTGAAGATATACGATAATATAAATTTATTTATATTTAATTTAATAATATTTAAATATATTTATATATTTAAATGGGTCATCCAGAGCTTTAAAAATAGCCGGTTTTGCAAACGAACTCAGAATTCGACGAAACCAATTTTGTTGGATCCGCAATATCAAATAGTTGTTAGATTTCCAGTTTCGTGATTTTTAGAGTCACTGTGTGGCCGTATGGATTTTTAGAGTGTAAAACAGTCAGTATTTTGACGGTTAAAAATACGCTGTGTGAGCATACGAAGTCGGAATTCGACGAAACCAGTTTCGTTGGGACCGTAATGTCGAACTCTAGCTACATGTCCAGTTTGGTGATTTTTGGGTATCACATGTGAGTACAGGAATTTTTAGAAGACAATACAAATAGCAGTTGATTTTATATTAATATAATATTTGAATATAAAATCATTATACCTCCTCTATAAGTACCCAACACTACTTCTAAACCTAATTCAATTTCGTTCTCAATTCAAGAAATATCTGGCCGCCACTTCAATGAAAAAAACGAGACAAAGAAAATCAAAAGAAAATGGAAAGAAATCCTAAAAATTCTCAAACATATATAATCCGGATGCTTATCAGTTGCTCTTCGATTCCCTGTTCGTTTTACTGCTCGCGGTACAAATTCCATCATGTTCGAAATAGGGCAGCATCCTAGGGTTGACGATTTGCAGTAGAGTGAGGCATCGAGTGAATTTTCGTGGGTGGTTTTGGATTCACGGTGTCGAGTAGCATGTTGTGGCAAGTCTTTGGGAGAAATCATGGCAAAAGAGTTCGGTGGATGACTGTCCTGGCACGAGCAGCTCCTGACGTCGAGAGGGGCATAGTGAAATCGAATTCATTGATTTAGGTATGAATTGAAAGAGTTTTTGATGAGAAACATTGTGGTAATTTTCTTGTGAATTTAAAGAAAGAAGAGAAGAAGATGTGTGAGGTTGAGGGAGCGGCAATGGGTTGTGATAACAAGGGGGAGTCGCGACCTGTAGATCGGAGAAGGAAGGAGTACAATACGGGTTGGGTGTTTAATTCTTGGATAGGACTGAATCTGAAATCATCGGTAAACTAAGTAATTTGTATATTAATTATTGGATTAGAAGTCTGTGTTGGTGGAAATAATGGGTACGGGATGTGCGTTGAGAAGAGAATGGAGTTCGATGTTTCTTTAAAGTCGTCACCTGCTGTGTGAACGAAATGGAGAGATGAGGCTGGGCATATTTCGGTTGGTGTTATCATCGGAAAAAGGAAAATCGGTGATTGAATAGGAATGGAGGCAGCGTATGGGTATATTGTGAAGTGCAGTTGCGTGTAATTGAGAGATGATATTGTAGTGAGTATTAGTGAAGGAGTCCTATTCGTGAATAACTACATGAAGGGGAAAAAGAAAAGGTCGATGGAAATAAAGTACTAGAGTATCAAGCTTTTAGTTTCAGCGGAGAGGAAGAAGTGAATGTATGGATCAGGCACTATGGAAGTTGGGCTAAATCACACGGTAAAGGCCCATGAATATAATTCAAAACTTAAAGTTTAATTTAATTTGTACATTAACTTATTAACGCGATAATTATCTCATATGAACTTAGAATTCAGAACGGTCAGTCACGTTAGGATCGTATGGACGGACACTACCCAATGGAACTGACTGGAAGTGGGGAGGAGCTCGTTTGAATTTATGGTGAAATAAATTGTTTGATTCAAATCAAAAACAGTTTATCGTTCTTTAACGATGAACTGCAAATGTGAGTAAAACTCACCAACTCTGAATAGTTATATTTTTATAACTGTTAATCATCTGTTGATTTTTGTGTGTTAGTTGATTGATTGAACTGCTAGTCAGTTAGTTAAAATTATATATATATATATAATTATATATATATATAAACCGTTAAATATTTATATATTGATTCTACTATCAGAATAATTGATATTGAACTGAAAGTGATGATAATCATATTGTGTAACATCTGTGGATGCAGGGAGACAGGTTGGAGGAATCCGACTGGATTCCTCAACAGTTATTTTATTGTTTTCATATATTGTTATATGATGTGATATAAAATCTGTGGGCAATTATATGTGCTTGGACGATATTGAACATCGTGATTTGATGTGATTGAATACCATAACATACCGAAATGTTGATAAAGGGATTTTCAAAGTGATATTGAAAATAGAATATTTATAAAATGGGATATTCATAAATAAGAGATATTTATAAAGTGGAATATTTATAAATAAGAAATGTTTATAAATTTGAATATTTATAAATAGGAGATATTCAAAAAGGAAATAATTTCAAACCATTTTCTTTTTGAATGGAAAGGCCTGTGTGGCGGGTTTGGGGATTTTCCCGATGCTCCCGTTACAAATGAGGTTATGGCGAATTTTCTCGAAAATTTAAGTAGTTAGAATATTTCAAGAATAAATTTGAAAAGGAAATATTTGTAAACCATTTACAAATAGAATTGGAAAGGGAACATTATAAAAAGGAAATCATTTCTAAAGTGTAGAACCGTTATTTAAAAGTAAATCTTTTCAAATAAATAAAACGTTGTTAAAAAGGAAATCTTTATAAAGTGAATAAAGTAAATCGAATATGGTATTCGAATTTTGTTAATCGAATATAGACATTCAAAAGGAGTTAAATCGAATATGGTATTCGAAGTTAGTTAATCGAATATGGTATTCGAAGTTAGTTAATCGAATATGGTATTCGAAAGTTAGTTAATCGAATATGTTATTCGATAGGAGTTAATCGAGTTGATCGAGTTAAGAAATAAGTTAAGTTAAATAAGTTGAGTTGATCGGGTGGTTCGACCAAGTTAGTCGAGCCTAGTTAATCGAATCGAATTGGTCGAACCAAGTAAGTCGAGTTAAGTTAGTCAAGTTAGTCGAGCCTAGTTAATCGAATCGAATTGGTCGAACCAAGTAAGTCGAGTTAGTCGAGTCAAGTTAAGTTAGTCGAGTTAAGTTCGTCGAGTTAAAGTTATCGATGTTAGTTTCATCGAAAGGAGTTATCGATGTTAGTTTCATCGAAAGGAGTTATCGATGTTAGTTTCATCGAAAGGAGTTATCGATTATAGTTTAATCGAAGTGAGATTTTCAAATATGAGATATTTGAAAGGGAAGAGTTATCAAATATTAGTTATTCGAAGAGAGATTTTCGAATATCGTTTATTCGAGAAGGAGTTAATCGAATATAGGTTATTCGAAGAAGAGTTAATCAAATAGAGATTTCTCGAAGAGAGTTAATCGGCAAATTCGATTATATCGAATTCGGGAAAGTACTTATACTTTCCAGTGTTTAAATAGAGATTTATTTATTTATAAATAAATAAGTGTTAGGTTAATTATTCACTAATAAGAATAGAAGTTATAATTAAAGTTAGATAATTCGAAAGTAGGGACTATAACGTTATCGTTATAACCAATGTTTTAAATATAGAAGTGGATTAGTAAAATTGGATCCGAGAAAGGCGTAAAGAAGTTGTTAAAGATTAAAATATAAACTTTGACCATTTCGAAGTTATAACGTTGTTCAGTTAAGGTCTGAGAGGTAATTATACCCCAACTTGAGTGACTTCCTTCTTAACTAAGAAATGGTAAGGTTTGATCGTAAAGGAGTTTTGGAAATGTTTTCCAAACGAGAATCAGAAATGTTTTCTGATAAAAGAAAATAAGAATTTAGAATATAGGGAAACAGGAGATAAGTAAATAAATGAACTAAAGAGATAAATGTTAAATGATGTTTGTTTGATATAATTTCCATCTGGAAATAATATCGTTGTTTGCACACTTGTTTTTCTTTGATAGTTAACTCACAGACTATCAAAGTTTTTGACCATTTTAACGTTGTTAATATGGAGAGACCGGTTGGATTATTATCCATAGAACCACTCTGTATTGGCATAAGCGTCGCGAATCATATATGCCAAAGATAATTGAAGACGGAGTAAAATGCAAGGGCTGTTGTATAAGTCTTAGATAACAGTGACTAAGATGGATATACGGAATAGTGCCTTCGTTTTGTCCAGTCCCAGGACAACTTGTATGGATGAAGGTCTGACAGAGTATATCCAATGGATCGCGTAAGTTGATCTATTCAAACGTATTCACGTTTGGTGGCGGAGGAATTCGTTTCTCTTAGCTGTATACCCGTGTTATTTTTTGGATAAGTCAATTTGTGATTTGGCGGGTATGACGATGTGACATTCTAAGTGAATGAGGATGACTTGTATGAATGAATGTCTGACAAAGTATTTCCAGAAAGGTTACGTACCTTGATTTCTTCAACCGTACCAAGAGTGGAAGCGGAGAAGGAAACTTCTTTAGCTAACACGTAATGTACTGTTGTAGACGTCAATTAGTGATTTTCGATGGATCTGACAATGTGGCATTCGAAGTGAATCTGATGTAATGATAAAGCGTAGCTTCTAGCCTCATCATCCGGTAAATGACAGAAATCGGGCAGGCAGCATGGCTAAGTCGGTCGCACCAAAGTAGGGTGTATAATCACCTATCTAGAGAATATTCATTTGTTTCTTAAATCTATCAATGTTGTCCCATATATATATATACGGGAACGATTGTTGATCCCAACCGTTGGTGATGTACATTCGATACACTCAAGCGAAATGAGTGGTCGGTCATGTGTGGCTGAGTTACAAGATGTTCTTGTTGAACTCCAGTGTATCGTTCCTAGAGTACACTGATCGGAAGGTGGTTCCATACCTTGTCATAGTTGGAAATCCATTATCCAATACGTGCTTGCGATTTTGATTGTATACTATATATGTAGAACGTGAGATGAAAGTGTTTCTGCTAGTTGATATCTATTTGTACATAGACATTATTATAATATCAAAAGGTTTTTGATATAAAGATATTTTGGATTCTCATAAGGGAAAAACCCGTTCCGTTCTGTGGCGTGGTCTTATGAGATATCGTTACTTGTTCATATAACTGTGTTAAACTATTTTACCCACACCAGTCCCTTGACTGACCCGGAGTTTACTTTGTTGTTTTCCCTAAACTCTTGGGTGCCTAAATTTGTACGGGCAGTCAAGTAGTCGGGATTTACAGATATAGTTGAAGAGCTGGAGCAGGAGACTTCTGGATCATATAGCTATAGTTATTTCCGCTGTGTTGTAAGTGCTGTACTCTGATAAGTGCTATTGTATACATAACTGTTATATTTCAAAGTTATGTTATCTATTATATGTTATTCGTTCCGCTGTGACGTTCGTGTTACTCTGATGTTGTGTTCTTCTTCTTCTTCTTCTTCTATTCTAAGTTTCTATCTTATCTATTCTCACCCTCTAATTTCTTTCACTAATTACCAGGATTTTTCGATGTTTTGGTTATCGACATCGAGCTTATGTCGATAACCAAAGTCGCTCAAAATCCGGGTCGTTACAGAAATTGCCCACATCGAGTTCATTATGATCGATTTGGGAAAATCATTGAAAGAATCGAGAGTTTATCGGAAGGACGACCATTGCTTGATTCAGATCTACCACATTAAGCATCACTCCATTGGAACCACCTTAAATTTTTCCTTAAATCGACATTCTTTTATTCGATTTTGAGCGCCGCCATGAGCACGGATGGTTCAATTTTTAGGGTTGATATTAAGAAAGGGTAGTTCGAACTTCTGTTGATCAACTTTATTTCGTTTGGGTTGCTTTGCTTTTTACCCGCTTCATTTCTATTGTGTACACTACTGGGCTGTTAGTGCCTTAACAATTTATACAAATCTTTTCTTATTTTTTAAATGGTCATTGAGCCACCTATATAAGAAGTAAATAATGTTGACAAAATAAAAGTAACCGGCTAAATAAAATTCTCTTCGTTGAATTAAGTTGCAATTGCTGCAATTCATGGTGAAAGTAATTGACAAAATAAAAGTAATTTGGGATGCATATTTGCTCAAATTAATCAAATAAGCAATTGAATATTAATTACTGACATATTATGAATAATTAATTGTTAATGGATAAAATAGAAGTAATGTTAGTCTTTTACCCGTGAATTATTACTTTTTAATTATTCAATAGTAAATGTTGATCATTAGTTATCAAAAAAATAATGCCATCTGTTAAATATTATTAATTAACGTAAATATTTATATTTATTATTGTTTATTAATCATTTGATACTAATTATTGAATATTAATTCATACTTATTAATTATAAATTTCAGTTATCGTTTATTAACTATTAAACTATTTAGTAGCAATCACTAATTAATAACTAATAATTAATAAACATATTAATTATTAAATAATAATTAGTATGTATATATTATCTTATATTCATTTTTAATTATTTATTGTAATAGTTTAATATATATTAAGTATAACTACTAATAATCACTATTAAATTGTTACAATAAAATATTTAGAAAATGTATATAATAAATAACATGTACTTACTAATTATTATTTATTAATTAATATACTTGATAATTATTAGCTTTAGTTGTTAATTACAATTAACTGATTTAGCAATGAATTAATGATAGTTAATAATTAAGCTGTAATGTTTAATTTTAGTAATTAGTATCATATAGTTCATATTTAATAATAATTATAAATAATTACTGTTAATAAATGATATATAGCGAATAATATTTATTATTTAATAATTGTAGACATTTATTAATTATTTCGTAATATCAATTTAATATTAATTATAATTATTTATCACACCTTTTTCCTACTATATATAGTAGATAAATGTTAACTAAAATTTTGGAAATTAATAATAATTAACTATTATATAAAATAATAATTATTAATTATCAATAAAAATTAATAACTATAAACTATTTATTAATAATCTTTAAATATCATAAAAATGGCCTACGTAAACTATCACTGATAATTGTTAATTAGGAATTACAATTTATAAATTACTAAGTAAATATTAACTATTTGTTGTTAATTACAAATTATAAATATAGATAACATTATTTACTTTAGTGCGTTTGCTTTAGTTGTAAAAGTAAATATCATTATTTGCTACGATGCATTTGGTTCGGTTGTAAGAACAACCGGAGCAGATAACACTAATTGCTCCAGTTTTTAAAGTAGCAGAAGCAAATAATACTATTTGCTTTTGTGCATTAGCTTCGGTTTTGAAGACAATCGAAGCAAATAATGATATTTGATTCAGTACATTTTCTTCGTTTGTAAGGACAACAGAAGCGACTAGTATTATTTGCTTCAGTTATGAAGATACCCGAAGCAAATGAGGCGAAGCAAGAAACAAATTTTGTACTAGTGAAAGCAAGTTATTTGAAATCATTTGATGAAAGTTATTTTCAAAAATCAAGTCCAAAAATGATGTCCATGAGATTCAATGTACAATCAATCACAAATGATTTTAAAATCAAAAGAGTCAAGCCAAGCCAAAAAAATATGAAATTATCACAACTTAAAAAAAACAGTTTTCAAGTAGTGTGCTGTAATGAGTGCAGTTTTTTCAAGTCTTCCCAAGGAGAATTAGCAGAAACTCAAAACAGCAAAGATGTGTGAAATTTCATTAGCTTTTCAGATCTTCAACTATTTCAAAATTCTAAATAACAGTGTTCAAGATATGTACAAAATACTACGACACTGTCAGAAATTCAGGGAACTATAAAAAAAAATTAAACTTCCACTGAATTGCAGTTATTCACAAATTTAAGTTCAAAATATGTAAATCATCAAAACATGAAAGTTTTAGATAAATGAATTTAGTTTCCAGAAAATCAATAATTTTGCAATTTGAAGTTAAGAAGCTCAAGATATGTCAAAAATATCGTGATAGTGTCAAAGCGAATCAGCATTAACAGAAAGGGAGGATATAAGGAAGAATAAGAGGAAAAATAAAAATAGAGAAAGAAACATGAGTTTAGAGATCATACCTGAATTACCATTGATGATGTGGATTCTCTAACTCGATAGTCATGGCTAAAGAACTCTAAAAATTCGGTTCAATAGAAATTTGGAACAACTTGAATTCTATCTCATTTGAAATTGTTCCTTAGCCACCTTCAGTATTTAATTATTGCTAGGATTGGATGGTCTAACAAAAACTGTGTTACCACTCAAAACTTTGTTCATGACTTTCGATACCCAAACTTATTTAAATAATAATCCATCTGAATTTATCATTGTGCCCTTAGGAACTTAAATTTGTTTGAATTTAACCAAACTCGCTTTATTTCCTTTTGGGACTCGCATTTGTCTAATTGGTTTGTTTTTATTTTTAAATAAGCATTTATCTCATTTATGCTCAATCTTACCACAAAGCTCATAATTTGAATTTCCAATTTTTTTTTATCTAAATCGATTTGATTTACAAAAGCTCGGTCTATTCTTAGTTCCAACAAAAAATTGATTTTTCAACAATATATTCAACGATTCTTCTCCGTTAGAAAATATAGCCAATGTTGATTTTGGATTTAAGATCACTATTTTCTTAAGTTTAAACAATTATTAATAGCTATCTTCCTCTTTTCATAATCAGTTTGTTTCAAAACCAAATTTTCATCTTCAAGCTTTTTAATTTTAGCTTTGGACCCAAAAGTCTCAAATTCAAATTATTTACACTTTTCAATCTCAAGTTTTTCAAACTCCTTGAATTTATGAATTTAATTTTCAAGCTCTTTCATAATCAATTTAGGTTTAAACAAATTTTCTTTCGTAACCACTTCATATTTGGAATTTTTGCCATCTTAAAATTCTCCAATTCCTTTTGCAAAAGATTGTTTTTACTTTTTAGCTCAATCTCGTTTTCCTTTAAAATCAGAACTTTCTTTTCAATCTTCTGAATATTTTCATTGAAATGAACTAGATTATTTTCCAAATTCAATCAAATTTTGCAATTAGAGTTTGAAAATTTTCTATTTTCAAGTTTCAATTCCAAACCATGATTTTTATGTCACGACAAACGTTTTTCGGATTTCAAGCTTTTATTTTTTGATTTGAGACTATCAATGGCTTTAGTCTAATCATTACAAAGATGACCTAAATCTTTATATGAAAAGACAACTGTCTCATCACTTGTTGAGTCTCCATCGCTATCGTCATCCGTTTCTTCATCTATAACTCCTTTCAAGTATTTTTCTAGACTTGAGTTGATCTTCGAGGGTTTTGAGCTACTATTGTCATTTCTTCCATACATCAAGTCGAGAGTATCCAAATATCCTATGCATATAAACACTGAGATATATGGTTAAATTGATCAATACTAAGGTAAGAATATATAATATGCATAACACGAGCATTGAAAACACTAGTTTTCTTATCTAATATACTACCCATGTGAAACAGCCCGAACTTCCCCGGTCTTCGAAGAGAAGAGAAAGAACGAATTGTTTTGAGAACACGACAAAATAGAACGCATACAGAAGAACATTTCATTGTATATTACAACAATGCATCAGATTACAGGAATATACAGAGTATAAATGAATATTACACAGAAATATCAGAAATTTAAATTACATTTAAATACATAGCAGCGGAAAATAATACAATACACAACTAGAAGAGATATACGGATACAAAGCTTTCCGGATATCATTCCAGCTGTAAACCAGGATCCTGTGAATATAAATCTGCAAAACCAAAACTACTAGCTGCCCGTGTCAAAATAAGGGCACCCAGAGTTTAGGTTAAAACAATAAACTCCAGGTCAGTCATGGGACTGGTGTGAGAACTAAAACAGTTAATCTTTTATTTTTAAAGTTAGGTAAATCAAGGAACCACGCCGTATAACACGGAACGGGTTTTCTCCCAAGAATAGCAGTGCATAAAACAAACAGCGCAATGCTAAATAAAGAAAAATGAAGCTGTTATAAGACCCAGGTCCTATCACACAATGCAACGCAAGCCGGGGGATAGGGTTTTCCCTTATAACAGCCAAAGAATGCTTGATACGGTTAGAACAAATCGTTTGATACTATTATAAGTGCATAGTGTATAAAACAACTTCAAATCATAAGTATCAATCATAGGCGGCATGAGTGCCCCATCCCACTATGTCGCCATACTAGGCTCTACAAATAAAACCGCAAAAGTCACGTATCTGGAAATTGGGTTTCCATCTATGAACCGAGGCAAAAGATAGTCCTCTACCGATTCGAGACAATCTAGCCCATGTCTCAGGTCCCAGACTCAGGTGGGCCTTGGATCGTCAGGGCCGGTCTACCGATGTGGATTATTATGCCTGAACAATACGTCTCTCCGCCCTATGGGGCGTAAATGAGCCAACAAATGACTCCATCGGACCCGGATCGTCCGATCAAACCGAGGCGCCTCGCAACAGCAACAACCACATAAGTCAAACTCGTCAGGGCGTGTAAAACCACTGACGCCACTTCTAGCTAGAAAGAAACGCAAGTCCTCCCTGATGTCCTCTCCCGTTTTTGGTTCATATCGGGTGTGAAACTCGCGAAGTAAACGTTACACAAAGCTATGCCACATAGGCTGTGCTTTGATCATCACCACAAGACTTTGCTTTTCAACAGAAGCCTCGATCAATTGCCACTTAGGCATGCCACACAGGCAATTCACTCCATGCGTTTGATATCCATCAATATATAACCCCTGAGCTTGTACGTCTCAGAGAAGGGCGTTAAGCAAGAGAATAAATTCTCCGCCGCCAAACAGATATATATTTAATAGAGATCAATCACACGGACTAAAATCCAATGTCAGACACACAGTCCATTTACAAGTCCGTTCTGGGTCTGAACGAAACCGGAGGAACCTAGTACCCCGCAAATCCATCGATCTCCAAGTACGTCTGGACGATCACTAACTGTTTCCATCTTCTTGGGTGTACAGCCCAATCAAGATCATCAGTAATCACCCAAACGACGTGAAGACTTCTGGTCTTCGACCACCGTCTTCATCTTCGACACCACGTCGAATCAGTTATTCAGAATGGGATAAACCCGGTCTTTCTGAATAACTCGCGTATATATTATAAAAGTGTTACACAAACACAACATACGCCTCATTCCAATTCAGAATATTCTTTTATTCAAATATTCCTATACTTTGGGAAAAGTTCCCATTAATTTTATCCAAGATAAATTCTTTAAATTTATTCTTTAATCTCCTTTGAATATCAATTCAAACTAGTCGGGATTAGCGAACCACACCGAAGTAATCATTTATTTTATTTCCCAATCCCAACCTATTCATCCCATGAAGTAAAACTGGTAGTACTTCATATCTAACACCACAGTGTTATCGGTAACTCAATTACCATTTCACGTTCAAATCTAATTAAAGATTTAACTATCGCTTGGAGTAAAACTGGTGATACTCCATTCTCGATCTTTTCAATCTATTTAAAGATTCATTAAAACTCCACTTAGTTTTAATCTTTAACTGGGTTAAAGAATCAGTGTCATTTAAAACACGGTTCACGATAAACCCAAAATCACATTCATTAATTATCGGGTTAAAGAACGAGTGTTATTTAAAACGCTGTTCACGATAAACCCAAAAATCAATATCAATTCAATTCCAATTAAATATCGTTTAATTGGTACACTTCATTAAATCTAAATAAAAAGATTTAATCTTTTCTCAACTGGGTTCAAGAACAGTGTTAGTGAAGACACCATTCACGACAAACCCAAATCACATTCGATATTCAATACAAGGCTCTGAATAGAAAATATATCGGCTTATATTCAATATCAAATTCTACGACTAACAAATGTCGTATTGGAAATAACGATATATATATCTATATCTTTCAAATTTCCATAACAACAACTGCATAATCATGAAATCCAACATCGAAATATTCCGAAGACAATTTCGATTCAAATCCACTCCAATGCAATCATTGGAAATTCTGGTTATTTTTAAAACCCTTTTCAAATTCAATTTATTTATTTAAAAATAAATAGAATTATATTTCTAGTTCAAAACTAGTTCATTTCGATAAAAATCTATTTTTATCTTTTCAAATATGGAGTTTTTCATCCCAAATCTTCACAAATCATTTCTTATGATTTTACACAAATTATTACTATTTTTAATAATTTTATCAAGGCCCGTACAGTCGATTTCCATCAACGGCCATCGAACTGCACTTACAGCGACCTTTTTCGAATTTGATTTGGACGTATCTCCAAATCCAACCGTTAGATTTCAAATTTCTAACATTCCTTAGAAAGCTCTTTTTGATACGAACCCAACGGTTCCGGTTTTAGGAGAATCCGACGGTCGGATCTCCCGTAATGTCCGTTTGAAATAAATGGTCGAAATTCACGAACTGCCGCGGCGCGGCGCGTTCTATTCAGGCCATTATATTATATATATAATATATACTTCGTCGATTTCTATTTAAAACGAATTATATGAATAGTTTTAAAATTCGCTTCAAAAGCAATTTCAACTTCCATTTCAATTCAAATCAAAATTGAGTTCTTCTTTATAAATTCGTTTTTAAAATTCATTTCTATTCAATTCAAATTTCAATTCAATTTGAATTCGTTTTCAATTCAATTCATTTCGAAATCGTTTTCAATTCAATTCATTTCGAAATCGTTTTCAATTCAATTCATTTCGAAATCGTTTTCAATTCAATTCATTTCGAAATCGTTTTCAATTCAATTCATTTCGAAATCGTTTTCAATTCAATTCCAATTCGAATTCATTTCTATTCAATTTCAATTCGAATTCATTTCTATTCAATTTCAATTCGAATTCATTTCTATTCAATTTCAATTCGAATTCATTTCTATTCAATTTCAATTCGAATTCATTTCTATTCAATTTTTCAGATTTTGAAATCACTTTCGATATTCATTATAAAATGAATAAAATCGATATATATATCGTTCACGTCAAAATGGCGTCAATCTAATCAATACGGCTTCATATATTCCTATTTTCAAATATTCTATTTCAAATATTTCTTTTTCAAATATTTCCTTTTCAAAACTGGAATGAGGCCCAATCAATTACCATATAATGTTAATTATATGGATTTTCTACAACACATGTATATAATAGCATTGAAAAATAATCAACCATCAACCAAAGTGCACTACACTGTATAAGCATCAAATATAAATATCTAACGCTTATAACAGCCTGTCAATCAATCGATCGACATATTTAATCAATCAGGATGAGTGAACTTCAAATTTCATCCTAACACCCGTGTGGGGTTTCAGACAATCAAACACAGATTTTATTTATGCAGTTGGGCGATGTGTAAAATTTATCGTCCCAATCAATGTCATTCAAATAGGTGTACATAAACAAACCGTCCGGTTTGTAAATGAATATTTTATTTTATTCACTTTCACTATATTCATATTCACGTTAAAAATTATATTTTTAACGATAAAACATTTTATTCCAACATATGAATTTCTATTATTCATTTACACAATAAAATGATATTTTTATTTTCTAACATATTTTAGAAAATTTCGGCGGCATAACGGCACGATACTAGAAACGGGACGAGGCCTAGCCTTATCCCCAGTCTAGTGAAGGCCCACGCCATTCACACATCAATCAAAATCACCAAACAATTCAATTTCAAATCAAATCATCTAATCAACTACACAACCAAACAATTTAACAAACAAGCCATCCATGGTCTGTGGATGACGGGTGTCGGGTGCTACTAAGCACCGTCTGCATCCTATTATATATATAACTAGAAAAATTAAATTGAAAGGTGAGAAGTTCTCACAGATTGCTATCCTAGCTCCACGGCACTTCATTGATAGAAATCTTCATCGCTATCGCATCTTCGTCACCTTCGTTGCCCGTATTATCTACATATGTAAAAATCATATTTTTATATTGTTGCTATGTATATAAAAATCATGCTTTTATAATCACTGCATATGGATAAAAATTCTATTTTTACAACGCTTCTATATAGATAAAAATTCTATTTTTACAACGCTTCTATATAGATAAAAATTCTATTTTTACAACGCTTCTTTCTATATACAAATTATATTTTTATATTTCTACTTTAACAAAAACCATATTTTTAATACTCTACCTAAGTAAAAATCATATTTTTATTATGCCACTAGTATAAAAATTATATATTTTTTTCTTTCCTATATTATAAAATTAATATTTTGAACTTCTACATATAATAAAAATTATATTTTTAATGCTCTACTATAATAAAAATATCGTCTTTCATAGATTAAAAATCACTTCTTTCTTTGATTAAAAATACGTTCTTTCTTTGATTAAAAATACGTTCTTTCTTTGATTAAAAATACGTTCTTTCTTTAATTAAAAATACGTTCTTTCTTTGATTAAAAATACGTTCTTTCTTTGATTAAAAATACGTTCTTTCTTTAATTAAAAATACGTTCTTTCTTTAATTAAAAATACGTTCTTTCTTTGTTATTCATAATATATAAAAATCGTGTTTTTAATTTAAATCTATATACATAAAAATCAAATTTTTATGCTCTAACCCACACTATAAAAATCAGAGTTTTAATCTCGGTAAAAACTGAAAAGAAAATCGAATAAAAACTCACTTTGCATTTTTCAGAGGGGGGTTTCACTTTGCTGTGAAGGGGGAGGAGTTTGGACGTCGGAGTGGTTGGAGGGTCTGGGCGCGGCCATCAGGGGTCGGTGGGCGGAGCGGTTCAGCGTCGGGTCTGATTCGAGGCTAGGGTAGCGGTTTGGACAAGAAGGGGGAAGAGGAGGATGCGTCGGTGGAGGGGAGAGAGGGGCTTGCGGTGGTTGACCATCGGAGCGGGGTTGGACGGCGGTCTGGGGAGCGATGGCGGCGGCGTTGAGCTCCTCCAGTCGGAGGCGCTTCCTCCGATCTCTTCCTTTTTCCTTTTTTTTTATTTCATTCGATCGAATAAGTAAACGGGGGGGGGGGGGGTGCTGAAGGCATATAGGAGAAGGGAGATATTTTTAGTTATTTTAATTATTTAATTCACAAAAAGTTGACTTTTTCATTTGACCTCTAAACGAGGCCCACCGCCTGTCGTCCATAGCGTTTTACCCCCATTCCGAACACAATGGGATATGCACTGCAAGCTGATTCGATCGTTACAATCAGTTTCTGCTGAATTTACATTTAAATCATTATATTGGATTTTAAACGTACATTTCAAATTATCGGGGTCACATACTACCTCGAAAAATTCCAGAAAAATATTTTCTAGCTTCGTATTGACGATACGGTCCTAACAAAACTAGTTTCGTCGAGTTCTGAGACCGTTAGAAAAATGGCCAATTTCCAGTCCATTAAAATCAACTGAAACTGGTCAAACGCGTTTTCCTTCGCCACGCTCACATATTGATTCTAAAAATTATGAAATTTGGAATCTAGCAATAACTTGACACTGCGGATCCAACAAAAGTGGTTTCGTCGAAATCCGAGGTCGTTTGCAAAATGTCCATTTTTAAGGGCCTGAATTCCATAGCGACTGTTCAGAATTTTCAACTGGACATATCTTTTGATTCCCGCTATGAAATCTGGGTTTTTCGGATTCGATAGAAAGATATTATCAATTAGATTCCATTATTTTTGGTTTCACTAAAATCCGGATTGTTTTGCATCCGGTACATTCAATTGAAGTTTGAAATCGAATTATCGAACTACCGCGCCATTTTCAATTCCATTTATAATTATATATAAATATTTATATTCTAACGACGATGCGTATAATATATACGTTCGAATTATATTCAAAATAAATTTCTCGTCGATATTATTTAAAATAATTCATTTTAAATAATCAAAATTCGCTAAAATTGCCAAAATAAAAATTTTAAACTGGCCCAGATTTTCGGGTTATTACACCATGTTTTCAATAATATTCCAATATTTAGAATTAACTGATTTCAAATAAAATTCCATTTTTGATTTCCAAATAAAAAAATCCGTTATATCAAAAATAGTTGGAATATTATAGGACTGACTCTCGCTAGACTGATAACTAGGAATATATTGTTTAAGGGATATATGACTCTAGACTTAAACAAAAATACCTGCTCTAACACCACTTGTACAATCTAAATTAACCTTATATGGGGGTAAACATCATTTATAGCAGTTTTGAGGAATATAAAAAATATCACAACACAGATCACAACAAAATAAATAAATGCAGAAAATAAACGACTTATAGTTTACCTAGCTTCGGCAAACCCCTGCATTCCCCAAGGTTTCTACTAAGTATTAAAACAATATCCCGCATACAACACTTGTACACTCGCGACCCCTCGCTATTGTTCTAATCCTACGCTCAAAACCCTGTATTGATCTTAAATCCCTAGATTAGATTTCCCTAACTACAATCCTATAGCTAAAACTCTAGTTTAAATAAAACTAGAAAATCTATGCGAATAGATTACAAAATAAGACATAACTAATAAACATAGTATAAACCAAAAAACCCTAGAACCAATTAAAAAAATTAGCCCCCTTTTCACTTTGATCTGTCACTTGAGAATAAAAAAATGTCGGCTTCCTTTTTTTTACTTTGATGGCGGCCGAAATGAAAACTAAGGTTTATTCTTCCCCAGATCGCAACTCTAAAATCTTGACAATACTCTTTGATAACTTATGATGCTTTTTGCTCTCTTAACAATGGTTTGACTTTGAGGATGATCGAAAATTCAAATATTTGTGAGTTTCTCTAATTTATATTTCTTTGTTGAATTGCTTTGATTTTCCATGTTAAATTCCTATGATGAAATGGTGCTTAAATAGGGTTTCGAACCCTTGATTATTTATGATTTCACACGTAGATTTGATCTTGATATTACTTGCATGATTTACATTGATGCATTTTGTTGAGTTTATCTCTCAGTGCATTTTGGGAGTAAGTTGCTAATCCATTTCTACATTGATTTCGGAAATTCTCGATTGAAAATCTTACCTAAAAATGCCCTTGGGAATTTCCGGAAAGTTTTGAAACTGTGAATCTATTCATGCCAAAAAAATTCCTTTGAATGCATTGATAATTTCTTGTGTGATTGAACTTTTCCAAATATTTTCTTGCCAAATATATTCATTGGGTGTTGAACTCTAGAATTTCTTCTTGCCAAAAATTATGCCATGTTATTTTGGGAATTTTTCAAATCACTCATTTAGTTCATAGCTGGTTTGAAAAAGATTCCATACTTGATCATTTCTTTGTCCTTGTCTACTGTGCCATTTATTTGATTTCCTGATCTTGCTATCTCATTGTTGAATGTTATATGCATAGACCCTTATGCATACATTACAAATGCATATATATATATATATATATATATCCATATATATATATATATGTGTGTGTGTGTGTGTGTGTGTGAGTGTATCTATGTGTATGTATGTGAATGCAGCTTCTATTACTTCTCTGGTCTGTGCATTCTTGTTTTACTAATTTCAAATTGTTGTACCTACACCATTTCACTTGCATTCTTGTGCTTATGTGCTTTCATTTTCTTGTTCACTCATTTCTTTGGCTTGTTGATCATTTTTTATTTACACCGAGTTTGCACCACTGTTCATATCTTGAACTTGTACACTTTAATGCTATGGTGCTTTGTCCATTCGTGCTTGCATGTACATGTGTATGTGAAGTTGTATTTGTTCGAACTAATAATTGCTCTTGTACTTTGCACGTGTGTTGATGTTATGCACCACTTATCCATGCACTTAAACCTGGAAGTTTTGTAATTGCTATTACCATTGGTCCTTTGTGCCTGTACACTTGCATATTACTATTGTGTACACTTGAGTTTCATGGTACATATATCATATGTATTGGCTAAACCATTTATATGTATGTCCAGTTTTACTTGAGTTTGTCCAGTTTGTGTATGTGTCTTTTTGTGCCTGCTGCCTTGAGCGTTGTTTCCCCATGTCTGGACCGTTTGCATTCTAGAACCTTGGTTATGGTATGTTGCTCCATTAGTGTCCAGTTTGTGTGCTTGCATGGGTTTTCCCTTTTCAGAAAGCAATACATTCACTATTTATGCAATCTGTCTTTTGCAATCACAGTTGAACTATTCATATTTGTCTTCTATCTAGCATGAGAATGGCTTGAGCTTGAAGTCTTGTTTTGTACGTGAGGCTTGAATGATTTTAGTTGGGCCTATCTAATTCATGTTGCTCATGTCTTGAATGTTGTGTGATGCCATTGAGCATTGTCATGACACCAAACTTGTGCTCCTTGTACATTTTCCTTTACTGGTCTGGTTTGCGCCAGTCTAGATTACTGCCATGAGTTGATGCATGTATCCTTTTACTTTGTTCATTTTTGTTGTCTGCATTTCCTCTTGCCTTGTGACATCTAACATTAACTTTTGTTTGCATTGGCCATAGTTTTGTGGCATGTTGTGCCATTTCTTGTATTGTACATGTTGCTTACTTTGAAAAATGTTTTGCATGCCTTTTAGAAACACGTGATCCATACACATGCATATATACAAATTTATGTTTATAGGTATGTGTAATTGTGTTGTGATCTTTTTGTTCATGATTGTTGGCTGCAATGCTGAGTTGTATTCCCTTATTCACCTGAATTTTTTTTACTATGCATATACATTTATTTATTATTTATAATATAGGAAACTAGTTATGGTTGTGTTGAGGCTGGTCAAGATCAGCAACCCATGTATGTGAGTTAAGGTTGGTCTTGATCAGCAGACCACTGTAACTAAGTTGAGGATGGTTTGCGAGCATTAGAAAATCAGTCTCCCTTGTGGTATTTACAGTGAGTCATTATGAATATTATAAGCAGTCTAGACTCAAATATATATATATATATATATAAGACTAAGTCTTGAAAGATGATGAAAAACACACCAAAAATACTAAAACAATAAAAATAAAAATAATTTTATATTTGTCTACAGACAACTCTATTTTTTTCAGTTTACTTTATGTGCGTTTCTGTGATAGGCATGCTGGTGACTGGATAGGATATAGAAGCAGTCATAACACTCGGTGTGTGTCAGTATGAATGTATATGAGAGAGTGAATTTGTAACGGAGTGAAATGAGTGAACTATAGTGAGGAATGAATGTAATAAATGAAATTGAATGTATTATATAATAATGAAATGTACAATAGTGGAGTTAGAAATATGTACTAATTCAAATGTTGAAATAAAATATTTATTTGAATAAAAATACTGTTTGAATATTAAATTCTGTGCAATAGCATTTTATTCAAAATAAATATTTTTTTGGATGTGATGTAGTATAGAAGAGTACACATACAAATGTATTTATATGATAATATATATGTTTGTTACCATCAAACAAAAATCATATTGTTAAATTCAACAAAGAATCTAGATATAATAGCTTATTCCCATTTTTCTTAATTTCTTTCAGCATTGTAAGGACATATCGTATAACGATCTAGGCTGATTTAATTCCACTGTGAAAAGTAAGATTAAAATTTTCATTGTAATGATTTTAAATGGTAAATAATATTCATTTTTTTCACTGTGGAAGATTCAGATGTTTCTACATTCTCACCCGTTTCTTTGTTACCACAAACAATTTGGTTCCCCAGCACTTGGTTTTAAGGCACACAAATACCGTAGATGTATTAGTGTCGATTTCATAGGGGGAGGAAGCATGTCGTTTCATTTGGTATCAGAGCTTTGTTTTGTCTAACACCAAGGTTTGATTATCATATGGAGATCATATCAAATGGATTTCATTTGCGATTGGCACATAGGTTGAGCGAACACCTAAATCCAATATGGTAAAAGACTCATCAAATATTGGTTTAGCAAAACTCTAGGATGAGTAACTCATTAAAGATATGATTAGCAATACCCCAGAATGAATTGATAGTAATTCAATTGTGCATCATTCCAAAATAAATGATCCTTCTTTAAAAATGGACTTTGCTTATGGTTTCCCTCCAAACTGAGGGATGGCTTTTGAAAAGAATAAATAATAACGAAAGAGACCATGTATTTCTTCTTTTTGTAATACTAGAATAAGAGTTTGATCTTATTATTGATAGTTTCCTTTGTTTCTTAAAATCTCTATGGAAATGAGACCTACAACTAGGCTTCCTTTTAGCCAAAGGGGAACAAACCAATCGAGATTTCCAGTGATAGTAGGAGCCTCCCTAGCCTTCCTTTCTCCCTGTAGTTGGAAAAACAAGCCCACAACCTTATGGGCCGTTTCTCGGGAGGATTCCAAGCTCATCATCCTATCTCGTTTTGAGAAAGCAGTACCATTCATTATAATCGAAGAGTTGAATCCCATAGAAATAAAATAAAAGTCAGAGCCCAGAGGAGTGGAAGAAGAGGAACCCATGGAAGAATCCGAGGCTGAGCTCAATAGCCAAAACTCTGCTTATTATGACCAGTGGAAGAATGACATCTTTGGGACAATATATATTAGCCAGGTGAGCAACGTGATTTCGTCGGTAAACTGTGGTGAGGTTGAATGGCGAGATCAGACGAAGGTTGGTGAAGCCGAAGAGGTGGAAGAAGAACCAGTCCTAGGAACTGGAAGAAATAAAAGAAAGGGGCAACGTGATTGCAATTAAAGCATGGCCACTTAACGCGAAATACCCACCTATAGTAGAAAGGGATGGAAATGAAGCCAAGGATGAAATGGAGGATGATGACGAGGATCTTGATGCACCCTATGAAATCAACCTTTGGTATGGAAGGAACTCTTTGACTTTGGCAAATAGAGCTTCTATTTCCATTCCAACCCTTGTATCAGTAGACGTTAATACGTATCTCTATTTGTAGTAGGAATATGTGTCAATGTACTGGTAAAGATCTACTGAAAGTGATGTGGTAAAAAGCATGTGTGAATAAAATAATCTTATATGATTATATACTTTGTACAAATCTGGCCCTAAACAAAGATAAGACATTGAGAGATAACTTTCAACAAAGTTAAGGTAAGCTTCAAAATTTACTTTTGGTAGAATAAACAAAGTAAGTCGTAACATTTCACTTGAATCGATTAAGTCCACAACCACTATCTAATGTTTGAAAGCATAGGAACATCCAGTATGGTTCCACTTGATGTTTCATTTGGTAGATTAGGTTTTATAAAATAATAAATGAAGATTTTTAAATGACTAAATTTTAAAAACTGATTTATAAATGTTGAACCTTAAGTAAGTTTTCATAAAGGAAGTTATTAAGGTAATAAAATCAAGTTTTATTAACAAAGAAAATTTGTAATTAATATTCAAGTGTTTGAACTAACAACGAAGTAGCCTATATGAAAACTTACAAATGATGTTAGAACTTAGAAATGAAGATTTATGAAGCTTAGCAATCTAAACGGAAACATATAAATAAAGTTTATTTGATTTGTCAGCTAAAGTCTAAATAATTTTAAATTATAAACGAAGTTTGAAGTTTCCAAAACTTAACATATCTTCGATTAGAAATCTTGCAATATTCTTACTTGACCAATATCGAATTCTGAATAGGAGCTTGCCTTATTCATACGAATTTAGAAGGTATTATTACCGTTATTCAACGAATAGTATATGAGAAATTTGGAGATTGTATTGGGTATGATCATTATTCTCATCATGATATACTAAACACCAATAATTTTTGGTTTTATACAAAATGATGGACACCATGACATTTTTTTGACCTACCTATTATATAAGCCTAGAAGGATTTTATGGGATTTTAGTAAAATTCACTTGGTAAGTTCCATTTGGTATCAAACCCACTTATCAATTGTGACCACTGTTTCAAATATCGATAATATCGCCCGAGATCTCATCCGAGATCTCATTTTGGGCTCCTTCTAAAACGAAATAGCAAATGTCACTGTAATTCTCCTTTCGAATATATCTCCCGAGATATTGCAGTGTCGAACAATATATCGACTGAGACGAGATATTGGAATATCATCCGAGATCTTGGTTTTTCTCGTTAAAATTTTAATCTGTGCTTGAACCAGAACATTAGTTACAAAACTCAAATCTAGCCACGACAGTTTCCAGCAATTTAATATTGTGCATGTTAAATGACCATATCATATGTTCTTATATGTTCTACAATGCTTATTATTTTCATTATCGTTTTTTTACATACATGTTACCTTAAAAATTATGTAATTAGTATTCTATATATGTTGAACTTTCTAGTGTTTTGGATCTTTTTTATGTCTAACAATAATTCATTTTCATGAATCATTGTTGTAAACAATAATTTATTTACATTGTGTTATATTTCTATTTTAAGCGATTTACGATTTAGATTATGAATGATGTTTCTTAAATTAAGAATAGTAAAGTGATTTTACAATTCAGGTTATGTTATTATAATAATATCATTCATAAAAGTCATTATGCAAGAATATCACTTTTTAACATATCATACGCCTCGGGATTTCTCCGATATGAGCTTTCAGACCCGAGATGGAAATCCGAGACGAACCTATGAGTTAGAGTCATTCTCTCTCGATACAAGATTAAGTCTCTAAAATTCCCAAGATGGAACGCGACCGAGTTCCAAGATTTAAAACCTTGATTATGACTATACCTTTGAATTGAGTTTTCATGATTTCATTCATTTTATTTGTAACAAGACTAGGAACATTTTATTTAGATGAATTTCATTTTATTTAGTATTAGGCTTATAAATGAATTATTTTGGATGATGCTTTCCATAAAAGGGTATTTATGTTACCTATTTTTTGAGGTTTGAAATGTGTCAATATTTCCTCTTCTAATTGTTTGGGAAAATTTACAAGAATTATAGTAAATAATTTTTTGTTAGATTTTACATCTCAGCAAGATAGAGCACAAAAGGTATGTTCTAGTTGCTAATTTAGACTAGAATGTAAATTAATAAGAATTTAAAATACTTTGTCACTACGTAAATATCGCGTAAAAGATATATACACAAACATATATAATTATTTTATTATTCTATCCGTCTAGACATATATGGAAATAACATTATTATTAATTAGGTATACATGTGTTATAAGTTTTAAATTTGAATGGTTTTCCATATATGATGGGTGTATAAGGGTATTTCTCGCAGTGAATGAAAACAAATGTTTTGTAACTGTTATACCTATTTGCAATAAGTATGGAATTAATTGATGTGATTCAAAGGATACAAATAAACAAAAGGAATTAAGATTGTAACCATAAATGTTGTGGGAGAAATTAACAAGGGAATAAATTTTAAATGGTTACCATTCAAAATAAATAGTAATAAATCTTGTAACTCTAATCAGGGAAATTCAAATAATAAACTTATTATGTTATATATATATATATATATATATATATATATATAATATGAACCAATAAAGCAAAATTGTAACAACCAAAATTTTAAAAAACTTTAATTAATTAACAAACTAATTAGGAAAAAAATAAGTTGAAAACATGTTGGAATTTGTCAAAGGGGATTTTACCATTGAGTCCGTTATGATTTTCTAGTTCAGATACATATTTTTTTCACAAGAAATAGACTTAAAACGATGATGTTATGTCAGTTTGAAATTTAAAATGAAATTAGAGAAATAAATAAATAAAACCAGCAACCACCAAGGTCGACCAATGGTCGACCCACGTGTCACCCACGTAGTGGGTAGGTCGGTGCAATACGTACCTAGCACGTACACTTTCCAGGCCTGTATACTTGCCATGCATGAAACTTTTTGAACAAATGAATTATTTTGAGCTATTTTTGATTTGATGTGTCTCATCTGGTTGGTCGACGTGGTTATTCCGGATTGACCAAGGACATGGTCGGTTCAGATTTAAAACCTAAATCTAACGACTAAGGGTCTTTTGCCCCACCTATAAATAAACCTATAACCCTTTCCCCGTTTCCTCATAGCACATCTCTTCCTTCGCTTAGACTAGTCTCTTTTTTGGGAGACAGGGCCAAATTAAATTAATTTTTGGGGGAATTGAGATTTCTAGATTAAATTATATTTTATTTTATTTTCTTTTGAGGGGTGGTTCTACCAGATCCACGAGATAAAGCTTTCTTATAAGTTTTTATGATTATTCAGATTTTTGATTAAGATTTAGGGTAAATAGGAATAATAATATTTGTAGTTGTAGTTTTTTATAGTTCTTTTACTTATAGTTTATTTACAGTTTATGTTCATTCCTTTTTTAGGTAATTTCTTCCTGTAAGTATTTTTCTGTAATTTTTCTATATTTTCTTGCAATTTATGTTTTTATTAGTATTCAGATTACAGTAAAATATATTCTCAGTCTCCTTTCCACCATTCTTTGTTAGATTTTTTACAGTTTATTGTGATTATGCCTGAATATGCTTTAAAGACTTACGTATACGACTTGTTTAGGCATAGATTAATATACTGAATTGCCTTCAACTGATTCCTATCCTTTATTATGTGTAAATTTGGGAAATTTGATTAAATTGGGATAATTAAATAATTTGGAGTTAATTAGAAAGATGTTGTAAAACTGTAATAAAAAGGGAACGTTGGACTGACAATATCCAAACTTGATTCAGTCTGTAAAATGACTATGTTACAGGTTGTGACAAAAAAACGAACTATAACCTATATTTGCACAAATATGATAGTTGGGAAATCATAATAAACCAACATGATTTATTTGCAAATATGAATATGACAAGGAATGGTTGAAATGACAGTTTGGCTTTAATATGAAAATATTGAATTAAAGGAGTTAAATTACGAGCCTAAATTCTATGGTGGACTTAAGATTAGGCGTTAGGCTTTAATATGGACATATTTAGGAGCCTAAATTTCAATGATGGCATTGTGATTAGGCGTTATTCTATGATGAATTAACTGTTAGGATCAATTAAATATTGAACCTAAAGTGACATTTAAGTTAAAAGCCTAATTCTATGGTTAACTTCTGGATGGCCAAATCAATAAGGATTTGGAATGAGTATTAATTGTTGGGGATAATAATATACAGCATACCCTTTTTATCACATATAGTATCACACAGGAGGCGGGGGCACACACCATGCTATGGGAGGTAGTAAGATGGTCCAAATTGAGGTGGGTATGGGTGCATTCCGATAGGTTAATGTGTGTGTATTGAGCCGACTAGGGAAAATAAGACACTGTGACACCTATGATGAACACCTTTTTGGTGATGGGTCGAGCCTAATAGGCTCAAGTCCCATAGTAGGCACAGCTTATCACTTTATGGTCTATTGACAGCCGGTTGATGGGTAGTATTACGAAGATTTCCCTAATTATACTATATTCTTAATTTGTAAAGTGAAAACAATCAAAAATTGAATGAGAATAGTTAACATATATGTTCACTTTAGATGTACACAGACACTTACCTTACCTAACGCTAGAACTACTATTTTATTTGTTTCCCTTTTGCTTATCAATTGTGACAGTAATCATACCAGCATACCAAACTTTATGTTTGGCCCATTTTTTCTTTCCTTTTTCTTCCCTCTAGGCTCGCAAGTGGAAGTGCATGTTAGGATTGTTCAACAGTTTTTTACTTGGAGGAATTTCTTTTCTACAAATGTATTGTTCTTTATTATTTCATCTCTTTCCACGATTTGGTTACATCTGTGACTACTATTTGAGGGATACTATTTATGTACTTTGATATTCTATGACCGAGATTTTATTTCCATGAGGCATGGTATTTGCTTTCTGAAATAAATGTAACGTTATTGTTTTAAATTGTATTCTTCTTCCGCTGTATTTTAAAGTATTTATGTCTTGTGAATCAAAGTCTTTGTGACGTTCTTTTATGTCTTTAAACCAATAATGCTTCATATTCTTTAGCAGGATGCTACATTGGATAACATTAAAGAGTGTATGGTGTTTCATCTGGTATTAGAGCCTGAGGTTACAAAATCACTAACTTTTTTAAAAAAAGAAAACTTTTTGGAGGAAAACATATTTTAAAACCAGATTTACTTTAAAAAGATATCCCCCAAGTCACGTGCAACCTTCCTTTGACTCTTTCAAATTCTAAAATCTCTATCTTCTCTCTCTCTTGTGTAGTATTTCAGGTGCCTCTAATCTTCCAGAAGGCGTCCCTATTACTGGTTGGTTTCATAGAAACTTAGAGGCTACGACCCCAGTAGAAGGACAAGAAAATGCGCAGGATCCTGCACCCGCTATGGTAATTCCTCTTAATCTACCAGTAGCTCTTGACTTTTCCTAGATTTTCAAGGATTTCTCTTATTTGTGCAGTAAGAATATTATATGCACATAGAATTTTGTGGAGGCCTGCAATTGGCTCAGAGATATGGAGCGGATCTCTGAGTTACTAGAGCTTGAGGATTGATATAGAGTTCAGTTGGCAGCTTGGAAGCTTATGGGAGAGGAATAATTTTGGTGGGATATTATAGAGGCCCAAGAAAGAATTGTGTATTAGGATGGATTCCCAATTAGATTCGAAAGGAAATTTATGTCGTCAATAGAAGAGGGTGTGCGGTTAAAGCGGTTCCTTAAGCTGAAGCAAGAAGACTTTTCCATCAAGGAGTACATTGACAAGGTTAATGAGTTGTCGCAATTTGGGATGGACTTGGTTAATAGAACTAGTAAGAAAGTCATTAGATTTGCGAGAGGGTTGAATCAACTTCTCCAAGGATTAGTTTTGACTCATATTCTGATAGGAGCTACTTTGGGTTCTTTGGCAGAGATGGTTTTGATGCACTAGGGAAATAAGGAAGAGGTCAACTAAAGGAAAAGTCCTAAAGGTTTCTAATTCTAGGAAGAAATTGTGGGAAAACAAGAAGGACATAAAGAAGCAAGCTGGTGGTTCTCAGAAAGAGCAGATCAAGACTAATACCAAGTGTCATGGTTCTGGGATGGCAGGCCATTTCATGAATAATTGCAGAAAATGGATGATGAAAGTCAAGTTCTTTACTTAGGGGAAGACTAGGCATTATAGTAAGGCATGTATGCAAAAACCTGGACAAGGTACTAGTACATCAGAAACATAGGTTCATGTGTTAGAGGCGGCTTCGACTCGTAGTGGTCTGGATAGAGGTAGGAAAGTAGCTATAGAAGTTTGATCTCTATTTCTGACTTTCTTATACGTATTTAATCGGGTACTTCTCATTCGTTTATTTCTAGCACCTTGGTTAACTGTTTGCACTTAAATATTTGTCATGTTACCAATTTCATAGTGGTTTCAAACCCTATAGATGGTTCGACGCACTTATCTATGGTTTTTAAGGGTTTGAAATTTCTATTCTGGGCATTGAGTTTGATTGTAAATCCTATGTGTTGGGATTTTCTTGGTATGCTATGATCTTAGGGATGGACTTGTAAGCTATGTACGAGGCTATCAATGAATGTGAGAGTAGAGTCATTAGATTGATGATTTTTAGCGGTAGGACCCTCGAGATTTCTTATGACCTGCGGGCTATCACATTGAGTTTCCTATTTTGTAGATTCTTCTGTTGATGACATTGATTATGTGCCCATTGTGCATGACAATCCGGACGTGTTTTAGGAGGTTAAAGGACTACCCCCTAAGCGAGAGATTGATTCTAAGATTTGTCTATATAAGAATGCAAATCCTAATGCATTACGTATTCATCATCTGGCTCTAAGGGATCGGAGAAGGCTTAGTAAGCAAGTGGGTGTGCTTTTAGAGAAAGGAATTATCAGGCATGGTATCTTTGAGTGGAGAGCACTGGTCATTTTTTGTAACAACCCGGAATTTTGACAATAAATAAATTAGTTATTTATTTAGATTTTTAAAAATAGGAATTTACGCAAACGAATTTGACCACGAATCTTACACCATTATATTCATCACAGTTCTGGTCAATTTTCATGTTTGGAGTTTCGCGAACGGAGTCCATATTAAAAAGTTACAGACGAAATACAAAAAAAGGACATAAATAATTAAAATAGAATAAATTATATATAGTATAAAATTATTTTTGCTCCCCCACCTGCTAGGTCGACCTAAAGCGATTGCCCGATAGTCGGCCACTATGTCAACCCTTTGGGTCGATGCAACTGGTGGCGGCTAGGGTTTTAATATATAAATTTTTTATATTAATGGATGAATTTTTATTAAATTAAATCTAACGGTTCAGGGCCATTCTAACGCCTATAAATAAAGGGTTAGGCCCTCGTTCTCTTCCATATATTTCTGAGAGTAGCGGTGAAGCTTTACCATTTCCCTTTCCCCAATCCCCTCAAACAAATTCTAAAACAAAAATATGTTCATATACTTCAAAATCAACTTGTAATAACTAGTTGAATAGACTTTTGCTTTGCGTAAAGCGGATTTAAGACAACTAAGTTATGACTAGTTAAACTTTTAATTTTAAACTAAAAATTTGAAATAAATTAAAGTAATAAACATGGCTCAACCAACTTTCAACTAGGAAGAGCGAGTCTCAGATGGGTCGACGTAGGACCCATGTAGGTCGACCCCTGTGTCGACCCACCTGGGGCATGGGTCGACCCAGTTAATGTAACCAAGCACGAAATCGTGCCTAGCACGGGACAAATGCTCTATCTGGAAATTTCCTGCCGACGTGGGCTCGAGGGTTCTAATTGAAAACCTAGTTGTCCTAAGGCCTAAATCTTCTTATTACATCTATAAATTGACTTGTGCCCCTCTCCTTTTTCCACACGCTTCTCATTCTTCATTTCCTCGGCCTCCACTTCACTTCTTCTCTAAAATGTATTATTATGGAACGGAATTTGGAGTAATTTCTATTTGTAGATTTGATGGGTTGTTCTACAGGGGCCTTTTTGGATTTGCAATTTTCATATTAGTTTTTATTAATTTATAGATTTCTTTTGAGGTTGGAATCAAATCTATAAAATAGTAGTTTGTATTTTTTGGATTTGGATTATTCTCTATTCTTGATTCAGATTATACATTTGTTCTAATTATTTTCTAAATTCCTCTGTCTACTTCTGCAAATTATACTTAGAATTATTGTGGTTGGTTATTCTGAATCTCTTTTCTCTTCCTTCTCCTTTTTTTATATTTTTGCAGTTGCGCTGAACATATGCCAAAAAAAGCATATGAAAACGTTGAAAGACAAGCATGAACCTGTAAGCGTTATATTTAGCGTTGGATTATTTTCCCTTTTCTTTGTTTTGCGTTTGGGTTGGGAAATTATAACACCCCATGAATTCTATAACATTAAGTTTCACAAATTGAAGTATAATTAATTCTAAATGAAAGAATTAAGGGAAAAGGGTTATGCCATTGCGTTCGTCTCGGAATTCTGCTTGAGATAGAGTCTGAGTTTGCGTAAATCGGACTCCGTATGAAGGAGTTATGGCCTTCGGAAGTTTCAGAATCAAATTTAAATTCAAACAGCTCAGTTTAATTTCAAAATTTCGAATTTCAGGTTCAAACTGGGCTGGACGGGAAAATTCTCGCCCAGAGACCAGGTCGACCATAGGGTCGACCATGGTGTCGACCTGGTCACCCCAGGTAGACTGCAGTGTCGACCTGGTCACCCCAAGGTCGACCATAGTGTCGACCTGGGTGTCGACCTGCCTGGTCGACTTGGCTGGCCATGTCTGGCTCTGGCTCGAATTTCTGAGGCTCTGTGTGTCACTAGGGCTGACGTGTCACCTCTTGATTGGCTCTTTGAACTTTGAATGGCCTAGATTCCTCCTGTCTTCATCCGACGGCTCAAAACAACTTAAAAATCTATAAATACACCCTAACTCTCAACTGAAAATTCACACAAAAATATGAGAAAGGAGTCATCATGCTGCTAGGGAGGAATTGAACATAGCCGTCAAGAGAAAAGCCTAGAGACGAATCAAAACTAAGAAGAAGATTAAAGTTTAAATCAAAATTTATCAATGCAACGTTAGTCTACCCAAAGGAGCACACCTCAATTTCAGAATTCAAAATCCAGAATTCAAGATTCTGCATTCGTTGTAAGTATAGTGACCTTTCAGAATATGAATAAGATTTGTGATGTGATTCGATGTGAATGAAAATAGAATTGTGTTATTGTATTGTATAAAATTCTATGTATTGTGATGATTCTATCATGACTTATGTATTGACGTTTGTGGCATAAATTGATTGATGCAAGCCTATTGAACAATTGTATATGAAAACAGTGACACTTGCAAGTTTGTGGAAAAAATAGAACTGATCCCTTTATGTATATGTCGATGGCATGGACTATGTATATTTCCTTAGTCTAAATTAGAATTTATGTAAACATGATTTAGACTTGAAACCTTTTATGCCTACATGACCCAAAGCCTATGTTATCACTTTCATGTTTATTTGCAAGTATAATTGGATCTATGTTAAGCATCGTTTGGGTTTCATAAATTATGCAAATTCATGTTTATTTGAAATTATAATTGGATCTATGTTAAAGCATCATTTGGGTTTCATAAATTATGCAAATTCATGTTTATTTGCAAGTATAATTGGATCTATGTTAAAGCATCGTTTGGGTTTCATAAATTATGCAAATTCATGTTTATTTGCAAGTATAATTGGATCTATGTTAAAGCATCGTTTGGTTTTCATAAATTATGCAAATTCATGTTTATTTGCAAGTATAATTGGATCTATGTTAGGTATCATTTGGGTTTCATAAACTATGCAAGTTCATGTTGAAATAGGCTATGTAATTAGATGCTAAAATTAGACATTTCGGTGAATAACAACATGCTAGTTTTGTGTTTGACATCATGCCAAGTTAAACATGTTTAAACACAAGTTTGTATTAGCCTAAACTATGCCATCTCATATGCCACCTACTTAGTTATACTTTGATTTGAATGCATGTTCACATGACCCATCATCTATGTTAGTAGCGCTAAATTGCAAGTTCATGCGCCACTCACCCTTGTATGTTGTAAAATATTACATGTTCTCAATTTCCCCTTTTCTTACGCTTATAAAGTTGGGCTAAATTGTGTCGAGCCCAACATTTGTTATAACGTTGCGAACGTATAAACAGGGGTAATAACGTTGGGTGTAAAACATTGAAAATATATGATGGCATGTTTGGCACATGCCAACGACAATGAAATTTAAGCGGTATAAATTGTTATACCCAAAAATAAAAGATATGACATTTACATATATAATTGAGAAGTAATAAAATATGTAAATTTAGAAAACACGATATGCTTAACCCGAGGTTGGATTGAGTTGTGATGTAAACCTGCCCGGAACCGCCCGGCTGTCCAGTAGTCACAACAATACCTATCCAATGTGGGTGGTTAAGCATTGAGCCCAATAATGACCCGAGGTTAGACTGAGCTACGGTGTAAACCTGCCCGGAACCGATTGGCATATCCAGTAACCGTAGCAATACCTGTCTAATGTGAGTGGTCTGGTGCTCCTAAGAGGCTAAGGACAGATGGTAGGGTTAAGTCAACTATAACACTTAACCAAATTCAACATGTTAACAAGAATTGATGGGTGGGGTTAGGTAAATACAGACACTTAACCACTTAACATGTTTGACTAAAAAATCCTGGTAACGAGGGGCCCGTTTCAGCAGTAACCCAGTTTAGGTATCAACGGTAACCTGAAACTAGGCAGGGTGGGACACAATTACTGGGCTGATTGTAAGCAGTCAAACGACGGCGGTGGGTGCACAGTGCAGGTCTAACGGGGTGTGGGCGTGCACACACTTCGGAGCATACAACCAAGGCACTGGGGACACCAGTAGTATAACCTATGCCTTCTAGAATTTGTGTCGGGAGCCGCCACCATGGGTCTTGATACACCCCATGGTGGGACCAGCATAGGTATCTACAATTCTTGGGGGCCGTATGACACATGTTAACGCGAGTAGGAGTCGATATTTAAATAAAGTTGGGGATCACTTCACCCTCACCATGGGGTGCCAGTTAGAGTAAACTCAAGTAGATGCAGAGATATAGTATGGGTGCGATAGTACATTCGACACTCCCTTAGCTTGTGACACCATCCTATTTCCAGTATATATCTATCATGCCCTTTTCTTTTTCACATACTGAAGAGTTACTAGATTTACTCAGGCTTTATGTCTGACCCTATTTTCTTTTCGTCTTCTTTTCTTCCGTTCCCCCCAGGTCCACAGGGAGGAAACAATTCAGCTCAGTCAGGCTCTGTTCAAGCTCCAAGAACGTAGATGTATGATTTGGGTCTCTTTTGCTCGGACTATGGCTTTGGATATCACTATGGGGATTTTTGTCACTTTATTTATGTTTTATACTTCTTAAATAATTAAGGCAGTTGTGATGTTGTAATGATGGAAGTATTTTGAGACAATTATGGAATGTTTTGTTTTGAACACGTATTGATGCAATAAAAGTCTGTTGGTTTCCGCTGTTTAAAATAAGTGTATTTATATCTGTCTTGAGTTTATCTGTGGCTTTTACTTATAAACCTCCGCCAAAATTAAGGCATTTCCTTTGTGAGTGCCCTTAATGGAGGTGGGGTGTTTCACTTGGTATCAGAGCATAGGTTTACTAGACAAGATAAAAGTTTTTGAAATTGTTTTCAAAAGAAAATTTAAAGAAGCATTTTTCAAGAAAAAGTGTTATATTTATAAAAAGACAAAATTCCCCAAAGCCATGTGCCCCATCTATCTCTCTCTATCCTTCGTTTTGAATTTTTCCCTTTCTGTTTCAGCATGTATGGAGACCTTAACCTCCTGGAAGGAGTGCCGATTCCCGGCTGGTTTAGGAGGTACTTAGAAGCAAGGGCCAATGGCGCAGGCCCAGCAGACATCCCTCCTCCAGTGGACGCGGCTCCTCCTCCTCCTCCTCCTCGTGGAAATGCCTTCGCAAAAACATGTAGAGACTTCAAGGCTATGGGTGGAAAAGATTTTTGTGGGACAGAATCCTTTGTAGGGGCAAGAAACTGGCTAAAGGAGACTGAGGATCTGTTTGTCATCTTTGGGGTTGATGACAGGCAAAAGATACAACTAGCGGTATGGTTGCTTAAGGATGAGGCTTCCTATTGGTGGGAAGTTACCAATGCTCAACGGGCGGTGGAAACATGGGAGGATTTCAGGACAAGGTTTGAGATGAAATTCCTCTCCCAAGCAGAAAGAAGCCTGCAAATGGAGAATTTCTAACTCTGAAACAGGGGAGCATAACGATCGGGGAATATGTTAACCAGTTTAATCAGTTGGCCAGATTTGGGTTAGACTTAGTAAACACCCAACACAAGAAGGCACTTCGCTTCGTCAAGGGTTTGAATGAGCCTCTACACCGCCTTGCCATGACCCATGTATCCACGGGAGCGACTTATGAAAGCTTGGTGGACATGGTATTGCTACACGAGGAAGACCACGGAAGGAAAGAAACTAAGGGGGAGGAGAAGAAAGAAGGTCTACAAGCAAAGAAAACAGACTTCAAGAAAGGAGGGAAGAACAATAAGCCCCGTGAGAAGAGAAGGTGCAATTTCTGTGGCATTGTGGGCCATATATCAAAAGACTGTCGGAAAAGGAAGGCGAAGATGGGTGGTTGCTTTCATTGTGGAGAGACTGAGCACCAAGCTAAGGACTGCGCAAAGAAGAAAGAGCAAGGACAGAAAGCCGGATCCACTTCAGGGGGTCAGGTTCATGCGCTAGTGGCTCCTCAGCAGGAACGAGGTAGTAATATTTCTGTAGAAAGTGTAGTCTATCTTTATGATCATCTAGTTCGTATACTTTTTGACTCTGGCGCATCACACTCTTTTATTTCCTCTGCCTTAGTAGAATCTCTGCATCTAGTCACTAGTATGGTAGAAGATCCCTTAGTAGTTTCAAATCCAATTAGGGGCTCCACTTACTTGTCAATGGTTTGTTTGGGTTTGAAAATCTCTATTCTCAGTGTTGAGTTTAGTTGTGATGCCTTTGTCTTAGGCTTCTCGGGATATGGTTTGATCTTAGGCATGGACTGGTTATCCAGTAATAGTGCCATCCTTGATTGTGAGAAAAGAGTAGTTAGACTCTTGACTCGGCTTGATAACACTCTAGAAATTTCTTGTAATCCCTTGAATGCTGTTATGCTTAGTTATCTAGAGTCGCTTGATGCTTCTGAAGAAAATTTGCAATCGGTTAGAGTAGTCCGGAAATATCCGGATGTCTTTGAGGAAGTGAAAGGCTTACCTCCGAGGCGGGAAATAGACTTCCGCATATATCTTGTGGATAACGCAAAGCCTGTAGCTTTACCTGTCAGACACATGGCTCCAAAGGAGAGAAAGGAGCTCAGTAAGCAGGTTAAAGAACTTCTCGAAAAGGGGTTCATTAGACGGAGCATTTCGGAATGGGGTGCTCCAGTGGTGTTCGCAACCAAAGCGGACGGTTCACTTCGCCTTTGCGTCGACTATAGGGAGTTAAACAAATTGACCAAGAAAAACAAGCACCCTTTTCCCCGAATCGACGATTTGTTTGATCATCTTATAGGTGCGACGGTCTTCTCCCAGCTTGATCTGGCAACTGGGTTCCATCAGCTAAGAGTAGCTAAAGATAGTATTGATAAAATGGCATTCAGAACCCCAGACGGTTTCTTCGAGTGGCTTGACATGCCTTTCGGCTTGACAAATGCACCCGCTTATTTCATAGACCTAATGAGCAGGGTGTTCAGAGAATTCCTCAACAAATTTGTGGTTGTCTTCGTAGATGATATCTTAATCTTCTCAATGAATGAGGAAGAGCACGCTCAGCATTTGAAAGAAATCATGGAAACTCTCCGAGCCCATCAACTAAAAGCCAAATTCTCCATGTGTCACTTCTGGTGAAAAGAAATAAGATTTTTGGGGCATATAGTGTCCAAAGAAGGGTTGGTCGTGGACCCCGCGAAAGTGGTAGCAGTGCAAGATTGGAAAACACCAAGAAATGCAACCGAAGTTCGAAGCTTTCTTAGGCTAGCCAGTTTCTACCAAAAGTTTATTAGGGATTTCACAAAAATCTCAGCCCTACTCAAAAGGCTGACAAAGAAGAATCTGGCGTTCACTTGGGATTTGGATTGTGAGTTTGCTTTCCAACGATTAAAAAGAGCTCTCACAAGAGCCCCAGTTCTGACCTTGCCAGATGGAAGCAAAATGTTCACAGTACACACGGACGCATGTGGAACGGGACTAGGCGTTGTTCTAATGCAAGAAGGAAGGGTAGTAGCTTATGGCGGAAGACAATTAAAAGTTCATGAAAAGAACTACCCAACCCACGATCTTGAGTTAGCCGCCATCGTCTTTGCGCTTAAGTCTTGGCGCCATTATCTCCTAGGTGAGAAGTTTGAATTATACACTGACCATAAATCGTTTAAATATCTCTTCTCGCGTAAGGATCTTAACTTGAGGCAGCAAAGATGGATGGAGTTTCTTGCCTCGTATGACTTTGAAATTTCCTATACTCCCGGCAAAGGCAACGTAGTAGCAGACGCGTTGAGCCGAAAGAAACTGACCTTAAGCCCTCTCTTTGTGGAAAGGCAAAGCTTTGAGTATATAGCCAGTTTTAACTTTAGGCCCTCCTCAGATTTTGTACCGGGTTTGCTAGCATCTCTCGAAGTACGCCCTACTCTCTTGGACTCGATAGGGACTGCACAACGTGAAGACCCTCAGCTTGTTGTTGTGATTGATAAACTTATTAGGGGTGAGACTTCTAATCACCTCAATAGGTACGCCATCGATGATAAGGGTTGGCTGAGGCGAGATGGAAGATTATGCGTCCCATAAGCAAGGGAGTTGACAAAGAAGGTTCTCGAAGAAGCGCATCATTCCAAGATGACTATACACCCTGGCGGTGATAAGATGTACAAAGATATAAAAAGGACTTTCTTTTGGAATGGCATAAAGCAAGACGTGGCAGATTTCGTTTCTAAGTGCATGACCTGCCAACGGGTCAAGGCGGAACAGAAGAAACTTGGAGGACTACTTCATCCTTTAGAGGTCCCACAGTGGAAGTGGGATAGCATTTCAATGGACTTCATTGATGGACTACCTAGGTCGAGAAGAGGCAACACTAGCATTTGGGTAATAGTGGATAGGCTTATTAAGAGCGCCCACTTCATACCTATCAAGAGTAGAAGGACTGCCGCATCTCTAGCATCTCTTTATCTCAAGGAAATAGTTTGACTCCATGGGATACCCTCCAGCATTGTTAGTGACCAAGACCCTATCTTCACAAGCGAGTTTTGGCGGAGTCTGCAAGAAGTTGTAGGCACACAGTTATGTTTGAGCACGGCCTATCACCCCCAAACCGATGGCCAAACAGAAAGGGTGAATAGAGTTAAAGGATCTTTTAAGACTTTGCATTCTTGACTTTGGAGGGACTTGGGAGGATCACCTTCCTTTAGTGGAATTTGCCTACAACAACAGCTACCAAGCTACCATCGGTATGGCACCCTTCGAAGCCTTGTATGGAAGACCGTGCAAATCACCAACTTGTTGGTACGAGTCTACAGATAAGCTTATACTTGGACTAGATATGATTCGAGAGACTTCGGAGAAAGTGGACTTGATACGTAGGAGAATGAAGACTGCCCAAAACAGACAGAAACCTACATCGACAAAAGAAGGAACGACCTTGAGTTTGAGGTTGGGGACAGGGTTTTCCTTATGGTATCACCTTTAAGGAACGTCGTTCGTTTTGGATCCGCCGGAAAGCTAGCACCAAGATTTGTAGGACCGTTTCCTATCATCGAGAAGCCGAGAGACTGGCCGGAGTTCACAACGTCTTTCATGTTTCTCATCTCCGGAAGTGTTTGCATGAGTCAGCGGAAGTGGTGGAACCTAGCATTCTAGAAGAAGCCGAAGTGGAACGTGAAGCTACTGTACGGAGAGTTCCAACCCGCATCTTAGGAACTGAAGTGAAAAATCTACTCAACTGCGAAGTCAAACTCATTAAAGTTCAGTGGAGCGACGCCGAGGAAGACGCGACTTGGGAAACTGAGGACAGAATACGCGCTGCCTACCATCTTCTTTTTGAGGGTACATCTTTGATCTCTCTTTTTCCTTAAGTTATGCTTTATCTATTTTTAGGTATATCTCCTCTGTCCTTTTCCTAACTCCTTAGGTAGAAAACAAATGGATGCAAACATGTATTTGAAAACATGTTATGGATGATGGCTGCAAATGGTTGCTAGTGATTGCTAGTGGTTGCTCGTGGATGCATACACACACACACTCTAGGTTATAGATCGGCTCATTCGCTTCATATTGCATATGCATACATATGTATTCTCATTTGTATATGGTTGAAACTTGATATGCTGTCATATGGTCGTCGCATTTGTATGAATTGTTGTGCACTCATGTAGAATTATGAATAGGAAATTTTTTTGCATACATAATGGATTCATGACACTTACATGATTCGCATTAAGGAGGTCAACTGAATCAGTAGGTTGCCTGATTTCTGCATTAGATAAGGACATGTACACACACACTATGCATGTGATCATGAAGCATTAGAAGTCTTTTAAGGACAGTGGATTCCTGTGTTTGTAGGTTGAGTAGATGGACTATTGGATGGTAGGATATACATTCTTTCTAACTTGAAGATTTCGGGGATGAAATCCTTTTAAGGGGGAGAATGTAACACCCCGTGAATTCTATAACGTTAAGTTTCACAAATTGAAGTATAATTAATTCTAAATGAAATAATTAAGGGAAATGGGTTACGCCATTGCGTTCATCTCGGAATTCTGCTTGAGATAGAGACCGAGTTTGCGTAAATCGGACTCCGTATGAAGGAGTTATGGCCTTCGGAAGTTTCAGAATCAAATTTAAATTCAAACAGCTTAGTTTAATTTCAAAATCTCGAATTTCAGGTTCAAACTGGGCTGGGCGGGTAAATTCCCGCCCAGAGACCAGGTCGACCATAGGGTCGACCATGGTGTCGACCTGTCACCCCAGGTCGACCACAGTGTCGACCTGGTCCCCCCAGGTCGACCATAGTGTCGACCTGGGTGTCGACCTGCCTGGTCGACCTGGCTGGCCAGGTCTGGCTCTGGCTCGAATTTCTGAGGCTCTGTTTGTCACTAAGGCTGACGTGTAACCTCTTGATTGGCTCTCTGAACTTTGAATGGCCTAGATTCCTCCTATCTTCATCTGACGGCTCAAAACAACTTAAAAATCTATAAATACACCCTAACTCTCAACTGAAAATTCACACAAAAATATGAGAAAGGAGTCGTCATGCTGCTAGGGAGGAATTGAACATAGCCGTCAAGAGAAAAGCCTAGAGACGAATCAAAACTAAGAAGAAGATTAAAGTTTAAATCAAAATTTATCAATGCAACGTTAGTCTACCCAAAGGAGTGCACCTCAATTTCAGAATTCAGAATCCAGAATTCAAGATTCTGCATTCGTTGTAAGTACAGTGACCTTTCAGAATATGAATAAGAATTGTGATGTGATTCGATGTGAATGAAAATAGAATTGTGTTATTGTATTGTATAAAATGCTATGTATTGTGATGATTTTATCATGACTTATGTATTGACGTTTGTGGCATAAATTGATTAATGCAAGTCTATTGAACAATTGTATATGAAAACAGTGACACTTGCAAGTTTGTGGAAAAAATAGAACTGATCCCTTTATGTATATGTCGATGGCACGAACTATGTATATTCCCTTAGTCTAAATTAGAATTTATGTAAACATGATTTAGACTTGAAACCTTTTATGCCTACATGACCCAAAGCCTATGTTATCACTTTCATGTTTATTTGCAAGTATAACTGGATCTATGTTAAGCATCATTTGGGTTTCATAAATTATGCAAATTCATGTTTATTTGCAAGTATAATTGGATCTATGTTAAAGCATCGTTTGGGTTTCATAAATTATGCAAATTCATGTTTATTTGCAAGTATAATTGGATCTATGTTAAAGCATCGTTTGGGTTTAATAAATTATGCAAATTCATGTTTATTTGCAAGTATAATTGGATCTATGTTAAAGCATCGTTTGGGTTTCATAAATAATGCAAATTCATGTTTATTTGCAAGTATAATTGGATCTATGTTAGGTATCGTTTGGGTTTCATAAACTATGCAAGTTCATGTTGAACTAGGCTATGTAATTAGATGCTAAAATTAGACATTTCGGTGAATATACAACATGCTAGTTTTGTGTTTGACATCATGCCAAGTTAAACATGTTTAAACACAAGTTTGTATTAGCCTAAACTATGCCATCTCATATGCCACCTACTTAGTTATACTTTGATTTGAATGCATGTTCACATGACCCATCATTTATGTTAGTATCACTAAATTGCAAGTTCATGCGCCACACACCCTTGTATGTTGTAAAATATTACATGTTCTCGATTTCCCCTTTTCTTACGCTTATAAAGATGGGCTGAATTGTGTCGAGCCCAACATTTGTTATAATGTTGCGAACGTATAAACGGGGGTAATAACGTTGGGTGTAAAACATTGAAAATATATGTTGGCATGTTTGACACATGCCAACGACAATGACATTTAAGCGGTATAAATTGTTATATCCAAAAATAAAAGATATGACATTTACATATATAATTGAGAAGTAATAAAATATGTAAATTTAGAAAACACGATATGCTTAACCCGAGGTTGGATTGAGTTGTGATGTAAACCTGCCCGGAACCGCCCGGCTGTTCAGTAGTCACAACAATACCTATCCAACATGGGTGGTTAAGCATTGAGCCCAATAATGACCCGAGGTTAGACTGAGCTACGGTGTAAACCTGCCCGGAACCGACCGGCATATCCGGTAACCGTAGCAATACCTGTCAAATGTGAGTAGTCTGGTGCTCCAAAGAGGCTACGAACAGATGGTAGGGTTAAGTCAAATATAACACTTAACCAAATTCAACATGTTAACAAGAATTGATGGGTGGGGTTAGGTAAATACAGACACTTAACCACTTAACATGTTTGACTAGAAAATCCTGGTAACGAGGGGCCCGTTTCAGCAGTAACCCAATTTAGGTATCAACGGTAACCTGAAACTAGGCAGGGTGGGGCACGATTACTGGGCTGATTGTAAGCGGTCAAACGACGACGGTGGGTGCACAGTGCAGGTCTAACGGGGTGTGGGCGTGCACACACTTCAGAGCAGACAACCAAGGCACTGGGGACACCAGTATAACCTATGCCTTCTAAAATTTGTGTCGGGAGCCGCCACCATGGGTCTTGATACACCCCATGGTGGGACCAGCATAGGTATCTACAATTCTTGGGGGCCGTATGACGCATGTTAACGCGAGTAGGAGCCGATCTTTAAATAAAGTTGGGGATCACTTCACCCTCACCATGGGGTGCCAGTTAGAGTAAACTCAAGTAGATGCAGAGATATAGTATGGGTGCGATAGTACATTCGACACTCCCTTAGCTTGTGACACCATCCTATTTCCATTATATATCTATCATGCCCTTTTCTTATTCACACACTGAAGAGTTGCTAGATTTACTCAGGCTTTATGTCTGACCCTATTTTCTTTTTGTCTTCTTTTCTTCCTCCCCCCCCCCCAGGTCTACAGGGAGGAAACAGCTTAGCTCACTCAGGCTCTGTTCTAGCTCCAAGAACGTAGATGTATGATTTGGGTCTCTTTTGCTCGGACTATGGCTTTGGATATCACTACGGGGATTTTTGTCACTTTATTTATGTTTTATGCTTCTTTAATAATCAAGGCAGTTATGATGTTGTAATGATGGAAGTATTTTGAGATAATTATGGAATGTTTTGTTTTGAACACGTATTGATGCAATAAAAGTCTGTTGGTTTCCGCTGTTTAAAATATGTGTATTTATATCTGTCTTGAGTTTATCTGTGGCTTTTACTTATAAACCTCCACCAAAATTGAAGCATTCCCTTTGTGAGTGACCTTAACGGAGGTGGGTGTTTCAGAAATGAAATACATAAAATTGAAATAATCAAGATTAAGGCTAAAATCTTAATATGTTTAAAAAATGTAAATTGAAAGGAACAATTGGAATGAAGGAAATTGAAATGAAAAAATGCGTATCTTTAACTGAGAGAAATGACATAATAGTGGAAAGTTGGAACAATGTAAACACGTTAACTTAGTGCTCCCTGATGTTGGGTTTTAGCTCAGTACTCCTTGTTGTTCGGATTTGATATAAACATGTTAATTTGTAGTATGAACCCAATACTCCTAGTTATCGGTGTAACAACCCATATTTTACATGTAGGAGGATTGTAAAATAATTATATTTAATTCCCTGGTGGTCGGATCATTCTTAGATTTTAATATGTTGTTCATGAGACATGTCCTGATTATTACTGAATTAACATGTGACCATTTTACCCTTGAGTTTAATGTTATAGATATAATTTATGATAGGGATCGAATCAGGTGCTAAAATCGTTATTTGGTAGAAATCATTGTTTTAAGTTTATATTTTGTTAGGCAGGCTGATTAGTAACTAATGGTCTGATTAGTCTAGCCAATTAGGCATATGACTTGCAATTATAAATAGGGGGTTTGGGGGTGAGAACTAGTTCTTCATTTAAACATTAGGTTGGGCACGTATGATTCTCCGGTTCAACCGAATCCCTAGTTTTTCATCAATTCATTCTAAATCAATTCGTTCTAAATCAATTCATTCTAAATCAAAATGTAGAGCAAGATCTACATCAGGGAAGATCAGGTCTCTCTGCTTTTCATCAAATCAGAAGTTTTCTACGTTGTTTCTTTGTTGTTCAGGCCTTAGTTCATCAGTAATTCACTAGAACTAAGTTTTGGTGGGTGATGGATATCTCTCACATAGATATTATGGGTAATACATGTAGATTTAAGGTTATTTTACACCATGCATACTTAATTCACCTAAAACCGGATCACCTATGTTAATTTCAAAATTAGAAACCCTAAAATAATCTAATTTAATCATATACACTGGTAAGTTGTTAAATTAATCATGTTTAATGTGACACCTCACGTCCATTAATGTCACTTACAAAGGGAATGCATTAAGTTTCGTGAAGTATTATAGGTAAATAGACACAGAATATTACAAGACAAATATATAGAATAACAGCGGAATAAAAACTTTATTTATCATAAGATACCATGGTCCAAAAACATCACATGTCTGAAACATAAAAGCCCATTACATCATAAAAGTTACTATCTTGTAATTCAAAAATATCAGAGAACATAAAAGAAGTAAAATTCCCCAAGAACAAAATATAGCCATAGCTACAAGGATAGGAGCTTGAGCCATACATTTCAGCAGCTCCAGCAAAATAAGCAGAATCACGGTCAAGCCTGAGCGTTTCCTCCCTGAGAACCTAGGGGGAGGGGGGAAATGGAAGAAAGAAGGAGAAACAAAAGGGTCAGACATAAAGTCTGGCGAGTCTAGTTACTTTTAGCCAGTAAATAAATAAAAGTAGAATGACAGGCATATAAAGTGGATACGAGAGATCACTACATAAATGGCAGGTGTGACAAGGAAGACAAGATAAGGTGTATATGCTTCTAATGATTACTCTGCACTATTACTAGTATAAGCAGAATGAGATGATCCCTTACATTTTAAGGTGGTAGACTTAGGCATACGTCCAAATGTGCCCTAACCGCTACCCTAATCGATCGGCTCCCTACTCCGTAGATACTCTATGCCGGCCCCACAGTAGGATGTATGATGTTCTAAAGTGGCAACCCCTCACTGATATACACAACCCCATATCTACAGGTGTTACGGTCATTTTACCCCCCTCTGCCAGGCTCATGCACGCACGTGGCCCGGTCGGTTTGCACCGCCCACATTGTCCTCCACGTTTGGATCTCTTACAATCAGTCAGTAAGCGTGCCCCTTCTCCACCTAGTACGGAGTACTTTGTTTGATACCTACTCTGGGTTACTGACTGAAATGGGTCCCACACAATATGATACAAGCTCTCCCCTTTGTCTTGTATCCCCCACTAGGTTTTCACTGACTATGTATACCACTAGGTATCTTTAATTACATATCTCTATTCATTTCTATCAGTTATGCTTACCCTAAAAGGTTTCTTTAATTACATAACGTTATTACTCCCTCTGGTTCTGTATACCACTAGGTGTCTTTGATTACATAACCTTATCAGGTTAAGTTTGTAGGCCTATATGTAAATATTACCCACCCCCTCCAGATTTGCTTAACCTATCCACGTTCCAATCAACCCTAACTTTAGTTCATATTCATACAATCCCTTATGGATTAAATTAGGTTAAGTAGTCCAATTTATTACCATGTCCATTTACGGTTTATAATGGGCTAGACCTCCCACATTAAACCTACAACTTGTGGATGTTGGATATGTCGGTCGGGTCTGGGCAGTCTTTTTCCACAAGTTCGGCCTAACCTCGTGTCTTAGCCCAATTCATATTTGCACACTTAGACCTCTCACATTAGTTTCACATTAGTCGCTGCTGGATATGCCGGTCGGGTCCGGGCAGACTTCCACCACTAATGCAACCTAACCTCGTGTCATAAGTGCAATTACAATTTCTAATTGTAATGATTAAAAATTACATTTTTTTAAATCAAATTCATACCTATTTCTTTATAGGTAATTAAGTCCCCACTTTCCCCTTTTTGAATTATATGTCCAATTAATTATACCTATGCCCTATTAGGTATTTATGCCCATTTACCCAATTATTGAATTATGCATCCAACTCATGTTCACATTCAAATTATGCCAATATTAACCCTTTTCCCTTCCCATTCCCTAACTAGCATGTTCATAATTTGCGGCATGTATAGAGTAAATAATAGCCTAATCATAAATGAAAAAGGGAAGGTAATGGAAATATGATAAAGGTGAATGTTCTAACATAACTAGTCATAAACATATACTAACAGGGTGAACATATAAGCATAGATCTAATGAACTTTGTGGCAGTTAACTAGTTGTAACATAGCAAAGGTGATAATATGAACATGACAAGATCTAAATTTTAATTTAGATGTCCAATAAGTTCAGATCTAATATGAGAAGCATAAGGGGATCCAAATAATAAACTGGATCTGATTAATGATTTAGGTATCCACATAATACAAACCTAATAGGTAAAAGTAGATCTAACAAATAAGGATTAAGATCTACATCACAGAATGTCCGCATAATTCAGATCTAATAGATAAAAGTAGATCTAATACAAATAGGGATACGATCTTCATCATAGAATGTCCACATAATTTAGATCTATAGATAAAAGTAGATCTAACACAAATAGGGATTAAGATCTACATCATAGATTGTCCACATAATTCAGATCTATAGGTAAAAGTAAATTTAACACAAATTGGGATTAAGATCTACATCATATAATACAAATAGGGATACGATCTTCATCATAGAATGTCCACATAATTTAGATCTATAGATAAAAGTAGATCTAACACAAATAGGGATTAAGATCTACATCATAGAATGTCCACATAATTCAGATCTATAGATAAAAGTAAATCGAACACAAATTGGGATTAAGATCTACATCATAGAATGTCCACATAATTCAGATCTATGGATAAAAGTAGATCTAACACAAATAGGGATTAAGATCTACATCATAGAATGTCCACATAATTCAGATCTATAGATAAAAGTAGATCTAACACAAATAGGGATTAAGATCTACATCATAGAAATTTAGATCCAAGTTATAATCAATCCAAAACGTTATATGTTCATAATTTACAATGGATCCAATATAATATATGAACAAATCCAAACTATAATCCTATCAAGTTTACTTTTAAATATTTAATTCTAAAAGTAATTATACTCACTATTTTGGATTAGAAGATAGAACTAGAAGAGATTGGATCTTGAATATCCAATTGATTTGCCTTAGTTGATAGTAGAAAATAAGGGATCCAGTTCAATTCAGACACCGACAAAGTTTGGCCGCCATTGATTCTTTGTGAAAAAAACAAGAGAATTGAGGTATATTTATAGGTGCCAATGTCCAGAATTCGAATACCACCTCAGCCCTAGACTGAATCAGGTCACGGGTCGCCATCCACTTGAAAAAGGTCCGAATACCCAAAAACCCCTATGGGCGCACTTAACAGGTGCGCCAGTGTAAAATTGCCTTTGCGCACTTGTGAAGTGCACCGGTTATCCCTGTTTTGATTTGTCAAACTTTTATCGTCCGTAACTTCTTCATATGTTATCCGTTTTACGCAAATCAGGTGTCTATCTTGACCAGAATTTCGAGACGGACGAAATGACATAGTCTGTTTCCCTTAATTCTTAATATTAAATTAATTATTCTTTAATTTATCCTCTTTAGTGTCGTTAAAAATTCAGGGTGTTACATTATATGTCTATTTAGATCCAAATTAGGCAATGTCCATGATTTTTACATTATATTACATGTATGTTCATTTTTATATTATTAACCATGATTGCAGTTGGGTAAATGCGGATTGATTTTTTGAATTGTATTATTTTTATTGACTTGATCATTTAAAATTATTCGTCATAGGCTTAGAATCAATAAACAAAGAAAATTAGAGGTTCAAATGATCGGATTCAGACAAAACTTGGTGAAGAAGCTCTGGAGGGTGTCAAGATGGTGCCCAGAAAATTTCGTTCCAAAATGTGCTAACGCTATGGAGCGGTACAGGCCCATAGGGGTGGATCTTCTGCTTGTCCGGTCCATCTCCTACCATTCCGGACCATAGGATAGACCTCCTAGAGGTCCATCAAAATTCATCAGATTCAAGCGAAACTTAGAGGAGAAGATCGGTAGGATGCCGGGAGACTACCGAAGAATTTTCACTCGAAAATTCTTTAAGTGCATGGACTGATATCGGTCCATGTGGACAGTAACCTATCCATCAAATAAGCATTGATTGACTTGATTTTAGGTGTGCGACAGTTAGAGACTTCAAGGAAGCAATGAATAAAATTTGAGCCAAAAATAACCTAAGGCTATGGACTGGTATCAGTCCATAGGGGATGGATCTCCCACCAGTCCGGTCCATAAGGAAGTACCTCTTGGAGGTCCACGCCATTTACTAATTTGGACACAAAATTTTGGCTATAGCAAGATGAGGTCCTAAGTTGACTATTGTGCAAGTTTAGTTGGAATTGGATAGGTCAATGTATGATCGCTTGAGTTCTCGTTGATGGACCGATAGAGAAAATTATCGAGAAGGGGTTAGACTTAGAGACTTGACCAGAAGGAAGTAGGCGCCAATTGGATCTCATTGGGGAAGTTAGATTGTGAAATCTTCTGTTGGATAGAAGTGGTTGTCAACGAGGTGATATTTATTTGATCATGAATTCAAGATGGGCGTCAACGAGGTGAAATCTTCTGTTGGATAGAATTTAGGTACAGCTGATCATGGAACGATGTCGTATGGTAATTAATCGACTCAAGTGGGACTTGAACTCATAAGATGATGGGTTGACTCGGGTGGGACTCGACCACGAGAAATAATGGATTAATTCGATTAAGACTCAAACTAAAGAATGGAGTCGTCAAGGATGGCTTGGATATTAGGAGCACCAAGGAAGCGTCGATAGTCAAAGGGTCTAGCAGACTCAAACCAGCGGCATTCTAGGGACACCTATCAAGATTTAAGAGATTGAGTACCTTGGATTACTCGAGGAGTGATCTAGTTGTCTCGAGGAGGCAAACGTACGTGGCACGTGACAGTCTGACAAGAACCGGGATTTCCATTAGCTCTTGACCGATGGTAACAGCCAATTATTCGATATCGATGCATTCGAGGTTGCAATTGGTGTATAACATTCCTGCTTTCGTACTTTCAGAATCGACGATTAGACCGACCCGAGGAGCTCCCAAGGTGGATTGTTGGGGGTACTTACACATTATCACAGAAAAAAAGACTTATTCATTAATATCATTATAATATTACATCTGAGTGTAATGGATATTATAGCAGAAAAATATCTATGCTTGGCGAAAGAATAAGAATGCTCCAATAAAGTAGCTCTAGCTAAAATCCAGCACCTGCTTTATAAAATATCTGCAAACCACAACAATTTGGCAGTCTGTATGGAAAATATAGGGACCCAAACTTTAAGGGAAAGATGATAAACCCGGAGTCGGCTATGGAACTGGTGTGACAAATAAAATAGTTATCTTAAATTTGTTACTAAAGTTAGGTTATTCATAGGACCACGCCGTACGACACGGAACATGTTTACCCTATATGAATACTAGTTCATAAAAACTCGCAATGCTTTTTGAAAATAAAGGTGCCATAAGGTCTCTCGGCACACGCATAATGCTATCGCAGACATGGGAAAGGTTTCTCCTTATGATAGCCAAACATTCTTGATACGAAAAGCTCTCTTTTATTATCATTAATGCATAGGGTGGAAAATTCTTTCACAAATAAATTTATCAATTCTAGAATGCATGAATGTCCCATACTACTATGTCGCCATATAAATTTACAACTAAAACCATATGAACTCGTAATGAAGAATGGATTTCCATCAAATGACCGAGCTAAGGAACTTCCCTTCCGAATTCAGACATCTCTAGAGGGATGCCTCTAGAATCACACTAGTTCTTTGCCAACAGAAGACTAGGATATCCTTTCTTGGTCACACCAGAGTATTTCAACTACCGTTAGTTACCAATCAATAAACCAGGGATCCCCGCAACATCAACAACCATAAATAAAAGTAGAAGTCACCACTAAGGTAATACAAGGGCTCTATACCATGGTACACATTTCTATCTAGAAAGAGATGATAACTCATAACCTTGCTGCATCTTTTCTGTTTTGGTCATTTACCAAGATGTGATGCTTGTCGAAGTCTCGTTACACAAAGCTACACTACACTAAGCCATGCTTTGTTCAGCCCTAGCACATCACTTAGCATGCCACATTGTCATCCCATAACATATAATTGATAATCGCTAACTGAATCAGCTTTGATCTCGTACATCTCAAAGAAGGGTGTTAAGCTAAGAGAATAAATACTCCATCACCAACAGAAATATGTTTAGCAATAACCAATCACATATTACAAAATACAATGTCAGACGCACATCCATACAAGTCTGCTCTAGGTCAAAATGAAATCGAAGGAATCTTATTCCTCATCCATTAAAGTAGAGAGGTCCTTGCTAATCCACAATTCCTCCAAATACGTCTAGACTACTGCTAAATTACTAATGCATCCATCTCAAATAAGGAGCTACCTGCGAGAGACGTTGAGCAAGCAGTCCTTTCGATATGAAGGTTTCTGATCTTCAACACCATCTTCAAATCTTTATTTGCTCCATTTCATCGTGTCATTATTCGAAATGGTGTTCAGATAGAAATCTGATTCTGGTCTTTTTGAATAACAATGGTTATTTTAAAACCATATGGAAATATGATATTAACTAAGTCTCCTTTCCATTTCGATTAGTTAATCAAAACCGTTCATTAACCTTATAAAACCCTATATTCGTTGATTCCAAATTAAGAATTTATAAAATCTCAATTGTCTTAATCTTTAAAAGATTCATTAGATCTTAAGAAAAATTTATTCTTAAACTCAACTTTGGAAAACGTTATTAAATCTTAATTTAAAGATTTGTCATTACTTTCCATTCCAAATAATATCTTAGTCACAGTTGGGTTAACGAATAATGTTATTTAAGATGCATTCATGATAAACTTAAAATCCAATTGATATCAAATAAAAGATTTAAATAGAAATTATATCAGCTTACAATTCACGAGATCAGTAAATACTATAAGTGGAATAACGATATAAATATATTCCAAATCCCTTATATAGTATAAGTCTTATCAATGGAATTAATACCAAATATTCGACGATTTATTCCAATCAAATACAATAAATTAAGATTTGAAAACTTTGGTTTATTCAAACTTAGGTTTCCAAAATGTTTGTTTTTATCGTATTTGGTAAATTAGGCTGAAAAGCACTAAAAATCAAATTATAGTTCAAAACTTCATTTTTCTTGTCCAGATCACTTTAAAATAATTTATTATATTTAACATTTTTCTTGTTCAGTATATTCCAATTTCTGGTCAGAATTGCACTAGCGCTATTTTTATTCAAATTAGATTTGGACTTGATTCAAAATCTAACAATTGGATTATAAAACTTTCTTTTGCATTTGAAAACTCTTTTCACTCCGAATCAAGAGTTTTTCATATCCGAAAAATCCGATGGTCGGATCTCCTAATACGTCAATTTGAAGTCAACCATCTGAATTCGTGAACTAATGCTGCGCGACTAGTCTTGTTCAGACCAAACTTTGATTTATTTTTAAAATCAAATCAAATTGCTTTCAAAATAATTTATTAATTATACAAAACATATAACATAACTTTTGGAAACTATATTTCCAGTACTTAACTTTAAATTCAAATATTCCTTTATTTAAATATTATAATATTATTTAACTAAAATAATATAATTTTTCAAACTTCATCTTTTGAAATTCAAACTTTCCTGAAATTCATTATAAAAATAAATAAGATGGTTTGGATATAAAAACGAGTTAAAACATATTCTGGATATCCAAACCGAACTTCAATTTTCAAAGTTACTATTCATTTTCAAATTTAAATATAAAACGTGCCTTAATTGCTTGAAATCTTCTTTAAATAAATTTCAGTCTTTACGAAAACTATTTGAAATTATTTTATCCACCTTTCCAAATCATTTGGGATTTAAAATTCAAACTTTAATTTTTCACTTAATATTTTATTATAAAATATTCAATTAAATTCTGATTTGGAATATGACTAAATTTATCACCCTGTAATCCTACTTATATGGGTTTAACACATCCATTAACAATCATTAGCACCCAATTATCACAAAATGGTATCATTATTATAAGTATTAAGGCCATTAACACTTAATTACTATTTCAAATCGCTTTAACTAAATTATTAACCAATGTTAATAATTTATTTGCTATTATTATCTAATCCAATTTTGTCAAATTAATGTCAACACACATAACATCAAGTTGTCAATCAATGTCACATCAAATTAATTGATGTTAATATTCATCCATAACATAATAATCAGGTTAACCGATAATTTATTTACGGTTTAACTTCATAATCAACCGTGTATTCTCTTTAATTACTAAACTATCAAGTAATTAACTTACTAACTTCCATCAACAACATTAAACTTAAACCTAAGATTACTCAACAAATTAGCCATTTCTAAACATAGCATAATTTGTTACACTAATTAACCAAACGTGAGTAGGGTGTTCTCATCGTTGCTTATCCACTCCGCCAAACTTTAAGTGTATGACTTATCTACAATCCCAATTATATTTGGCAAACTTCCGGCATCACCATGGGTTGTCAGTTTTTAAACGAGCAAAACTTCGACGCGTACAGGTTTTACGGAATAGGATTGCGTGTGTGTGTGTGTCTATACATACATAGATACATATATATATATATATATATATATATATATGTATGTATGTATGTATGTATAGTATGCAATAAGGGTGAGTGATGTGGAGCATTTGGCTCATGTGGTGCAGCGAGTTACAAGTGAGTGGGTGGTGGCCTCATCATGGGCCTGTTTTATCTTAGTTATATTTAGATTTACTTGTATTTTCATGTTTTTATGCTTTTATTTTAGTTTGTAATAGTTAGCATGCTAACATGTCTTTTGTACTGCTTTTTCTTAGATAATAAAAGTGAACCAATTTTTTTAAAAAATAATATACGGATATATATTAGTTTTCAGGGACTAAAGGTCGGATCTTTGGCGAGGAGGTGCCCGACCAAGGGAGTGGGACCATGTTTTGGGGCTCTAGGGGTCGGGTATGCATTGTTTTTTAGAGTAAGTCCACGGGTGGGGTTGTTTGCAGTGTAGGGGTGTAAAGGTGTTGCATTTTAGTGGCTTAAGGGTTTTAAAGGTGGTTTAAGGTTGTTTGGGAGGAGGTGGAGTTGACGTGGCAGTAGGGGGATGGGCGAAAGTGGCTATTGGGCACAGGTGGGGACCACGGGTTGAAGGGAGAAGAGAGAGCTTGGAGGAAGGAGGAAGAAAAGAGAAAAGAAGGAAGAGAGAAAGGGAAAAGAGGAATAAGTGAGGGACAAAGATCTATTTATAGACATGGGATATGGTTTTGAGAGCAAGGAGATAGGTTAGAAGTTAAGTATGGACCTTAAGACAATTTTCCACCTAAGGTTAATTAATTTATACTTTTCTTATTATTTGTGTCATTTCCATATTTTAAGTGCTAAAACATAATCATTATGTCATATGTCACATGGTTGAGTGTAGTGTAGGCAACCATTAGTGAAGTGTCAAGGTGAGAGTAAATTAAGGAAACATGTTTTTGATTAATTTAAGCGTGCACTAATTAAACGACCTTTTGTACGTTTTCAATTCATACGATCAAACCATAAGTCTGATCGATACAAAATTTGAAATCCTACTATATTTCATTGATACGGTTCCAGTGAAACTAGTCTCATCGAATTCAGAGACTGTTTGCAAAATGGCCTTTTCTGAGTATTATTAAATTTCAACTGATTTTTCAATACGTGTTTATATTGCGCATGCTTACATACAACTCCGGTTGATATGAAATTTGAAACCTTACCATATTTTAATGTTTCAGATTTGAAAGAACTTGTTTCATCAAAATCTGAAGTCGTTTGCAAAGTAACTACTTTCCCCATATTAAACTAATATTTAATTATCGAATTTTTATATATATTTACTTTTAAATCAATTTTAAAATTTCATTAACCTTATTTTAACTTCAATAAGATATAAAACAAAGTTAGAATTCATTTTCCATATTTTTCGAGTCTAGATTCAATATTTAATGAAATTTGAAATTCAACGAGACGTATCCATTTGAAAATCCTTTTAAATATATTTAAATCAACATTTAAAATTGACTAAAAATCCAAGTTGTTACAATCTACCCCACTTAAAAAGATTTTGTCCTCGAAATCGAAGACGAAAATGAAGGTCATGTACTTAATCAACAATGTCATATCCTATCAAACTTAGCCCCAAACTTAACTCCATAGGTTATACATAGATCATCTATGTGGAATATTTATTTCAATTCTTATTCGTATACACAATTTATCTCCAAACTAGTATCGATCCCTCGATCCCTGAGTATGGACACTAATCAGGCCCTTGATCATAAAAATATAGCTTTCCTTATATAGCTCACAACTATGATAGAAAACACAAGCAACTAACCACAAACTCTCATCCAGGTTCCTCTTCAAACATTGAGTGGTAAATCATTTCCTAGATCGATTTAAATACACCTCTAAGTTCTGCACTCGAATAGAATCTATTTGAGGAAATGAACCACATAAAATCACGTAGTTATTCCTACAATTTTCACTTTTTACCCTATCCAAATATCTCATCTGGAACTTAAGCGTACTATAAAATTTATCGACTGTCCAAAATCATCAAGAATTCCAATTTCTAATCTTAATCCAATTGGTTTATAACTGAACTTAAGTTTTTCATCTTTTCAGTTTCCTAAAATTTCCCAAATCACAAATAGTCTTTTAGTTATCTTAAATTTAGAAGTTATAAATTTATTTCCTTACCTAACAGGTTTTCCCAATTTAGCGACAGTCAGAAATCGTAGATAATTCCCATATCTAATCCAAATTATTTATAGTTAACGTGATTGTAAATTCTAATCACAAATGAACTTTATTCAGAATTTAATGATCTTGGTTGTTAAATCATCTGAATTTTAATCTACCATATTTATTTCACAAAAAAAATTCTTTTAATATTCAAAATATATTTTTTCAAAAATCAATTTCATATCACAAATGCGCACTCTCGTATAATTAATACTCTCAACACATTCTAGGAAATTACTAACCATAACTCTAATGAGTTCCTCTTATAGGATACTAATAATCCTATCTCTGATGAGTCTTTTCCTTCTATTCTATTGAGCCATACCCCAAAGATTTGTACAAACCAAAGCTCTGATACCATATTGTAACATTACCCCTTTCGGACCATTCCGAACCGACGATTAGACCGACCCAAGGCTCTGCCAAGGCTGATTGTTAGGGGTACTTACACATTATAAATGAAACAATTTTTTTTCATTAGTATCATTACAATATCACATCAGAGTACAAGAATATATCAGAGTACAACGGGTATTACAACGGAAAATATACATAGCAGAAAAATATCTATGCTCAGCGGAAGAATGCAAATGCTCCAACAAATTAGCTCCAGCTAAAATCCAACACCTGCTTTATAAAATATCTGCAAACCAAAACTACTAGGATGCCCACATGGATATGAGGACACCTAAAGTTTAAGGGAAAAATGATAAACTCCGAGTCAATCATGGGATTGCTCTGAGAACTAAAACAGTTATCTTAAGTTTTTTTCTAAGGTTAGATAATTTGTAGGACCATGCCGTATAACACGGAACGGGTTTACCCTATATGAATACTGGTGCATAAAAACTCGTAATGCTTTTTGAAAATGAAGCTACCATAAGGCCACTTGGCACACACACAATGAAATCGCAAACATGGGAAAGTTTTCTCCTTAGATAGTCAATCATGCTTGATACGAAAAGTTCTCTTTTATTATCATTAGTGTATAAGGTGGAAAATTCTTTCATAAATAAATGTATCAATCCTAGATGGCATGAGTGTCCCATACCACTATGTCATCATATAGGTTTAAAACCAAAACCATACAAACTCATCGTGTCTGGGCTAAGGAACTTCCCTTCCGAATTTGGATGCCTCCAGAGGGATGCCTCGAAAATCACACTAGTTCTCTGCCAACACAAGGCCGAGATATCCTTTCCTGTTCACACCATAATATGTCATCTCTTGGTTGCTACCAACCAATAAACCGGGGATCCTTGCAACATCGACAACCACAAAAGTAGAAGTCACCACTAAGGTAATACCTGGACTTCATACCGGTACACCTTTGTATCTAGAAAAAGAAGATAGCTCATAACCATGCTGCATCATTCCTATTCTAATCATTTACTGAGGTTTGAGGCTTGTCGAAGTCTCGTTACACCAAGCTACGCTAGACTAAGCCATGCTTTTTGTTGGATCTAGATTAACCCTAGAGGGGGTGAATAGGTATATTGAATTTAATTCGAGATATTAAAATATCACAGAACAGATTGCAGTAGATAAAAATAAATGCAAGAAAACACAGATTTTACCCAGCTTCGGCAAACTATCCCTACTGCTAAATTCCTAAGATTTTTACTAGGTATTAAAACAAATCCTGCTTACAAACCTTGTAAACTCGCAAACCCTACTCCTGTTCTAATCCTATACTCAAAACTCTAGACTGATCTATATCCCCTAGAACATATTTTCCCCTAACTACAATCTCGTAACTAGAATACCCTAGTTTTTACAGATACTAGTAAACTCCTAGTTATTACAAACACTACAAAACCCTATAGCTAGATGTCCTAGTTTTTACAGGAAAAACTAGAAAATAAATACAGCGATTTTACAAGAGAAATTAAAAACAAAACAATAAATAAAAAACTAAAACCCTAGCTCCTTTATAACTATGCTTAGCCCAAAGTAAAAATGAGCCAGCCCTTTTTATTTCTTTGTGAAGCTTTTGTCTTCAAAATGTCGGCCGACGGAAAATCGAATTACGGTTTTTTCTTTGTTCCCAAATCAGATTGGAAACGCCTGAAATTGATGAAAATGAAGGTTTTGATGGCTTTGATGTTTGATGCTTCTGGCTCACGATCTACGGTTATTCTGGAAAAACTGTGAGTTTCTCTAAATGATTTCTCGATTTGCTCTTCAATATTTGTGCTTGGATTTTTGATCTCAATATCGTTCTGCCTACGATGAATTTCGGTGTATAAATAGGGTTTTAAAAAATAAAACCAATCTTCTCTGATTTCACATAAACGACTTGCTAATTTGTGTTGCATGATTTTGGCTTGAGTTGCTTCCCACGGCTTTGGTTTGCTTGCTTGATTGCTGAATGTTGTGAAAAAGAGATTTAAAACTGGAAATAATATAATTTGAGATCGACTTTGCCAAACAAAAAAGATGCCACAATAAATGTATGATTGTTGCGTGAATTTCTCTTGTATTATTATGCTTGATGAAACCAAACAAGTTTTAAACTTTTGAGAAATCTAATAGTTTAATTGTTTTCCCAAAATACTTGCTCTTTGAATAGCTATTGAAATCTTTCCTGAAATCAGTCTTCTATCTGGTCGATTACTTTTCTTCTATAAATTAAGGGAATAGTTTGCAAAAATCTCGGTTACCAAAATTGACTCATGCTGAATAGAATCGTTATGTATAATACTTTCCATGAATAAATAATTGGGTCCTGGAATAATTTAAAATCTGTTACTTCCCAAAAAGAATGATTTTCTTGTCTACATACTGCATGTTGATTTCTTACCATAAAACCATACACTGATTTTCTAGAAATAGGCCCTTGTAAAATCTTTGGAATTTCCGAAAACATTTGATAACGAAACAAATGCCAAAAAAATGCATTCAGAAACTTGTGATTTGCCATCTTGTGTAATATTTGTTGTGTATGTCTTTTTCATGCACATGTCCTTTCACACAATCCCTTTTACTATGCTACTCCTTCTTTGTGGTAATGCTCTTTCACTTCACAACCATGCTATGTTGATCTGGTTTGCGGTGTAGATCATGTATGAGAACTGGCTTGATCATGGCATATTGACTTGAATATGTACTGTTGTGCATATATGTTTTGTATATATGCATGCATATATACTTAACCTTTTTGCTTTTTCATCCATGCTATGTGATATGAATTCTAAACTCAGATGTTGCTCATAAATTCGTGCAAGCCATTTCACTTTGGATTTGTCCACATGTACATTGATGCTTCTCCGTATATTTGCACTTAAACTATTCTGTTTTGATGTGACGCTGAGCCATGTATACATGTCTTTGACCAAATGTTGTTGACTGTTATTCGTTATGTCGTATTATCATGTACATGTCGCACCAATGTGTGTATGTACAATCATGTATCATATATATATATATATATATATATATATATATATATATATGAAAATTTTCATTGCTGCACTTATTTGCATCATTTGTTTGAGTTTGGTGCATACACTTGAGCTCTTTATGTTTGCTGTTTCTTGTGTACGACCTGACTTGGTTTTTGACAGTCTAATTTTCCTTGTGCATGTATATTTTTCAAGCCTATGTATTGTACACCATATACATGCATATTTATATATATACACGTGTTTGTATTTGTTGCTTGAATGTTCATGGATGCTTGTGGCATGAAAATGTTGTCAAGCTTCACCTGACACATCATATTCGATATATTTGTCCCTTTCTGACCATATCGCCCTTGCACAGAAAATATGTGTATATGCATACACATGTTTGTGTATATATGTATATTGCACATATGGAATATATATACATATATATGAGCCCTACAGGATTTGTCTACCTTGTGGTATTTACAGTGTATCACTGTGAATATCACAAGCTGTGTAGACACAGATGGATGTCCATAAAAATCAGATCAAGTTATGAATAATGATGAGGAACATACCAAAATTCTGAGTCAAATAAATTTTTTAAAATAAAAATTATATCCGCTAGAATTTAAAAAAAAAATTATTCCAAATTACTGTGTGTGTGTTTCTGTGAGAGGAAAACAAAAGACTGGACTAACTTTGAAGACAGAGAAGACAAGGAGACAAGTGATAGTGTCAGTGTATAAAATAATGAATGTATGAGTGACTGAGAGAAATGTAGTGAGGCAACAGTGTATATGAGTGTTTGTGCAATTGAGTGGCCGAGTGAACTGTAGTGAGGAGCAATGTATATAAATAAAATTGAATGTGAAAAAATATATTTCAGTGAAATGTACAAACAGGGGAGTTATAAATTTGTATTGTTGATATGTCGAAATAAAATATTATATTTAAATAAAATACTATTTGAATATTTAAATTCTTGTGTAGTAGTATTCTATTTAAATATAAATATTATATTCTGTCTGTGATGCAGTATAACAGTGAATTACAAACTCATTTAAATAAATATATGTTTGTTATCATCAAACGAAAATCATAGAATTGTTAGATACACCAAATCTCCCCTTTTTGATGATGACAAACATAAAATAAGATTTTGAATAGAATATTATAATAAATGTGTTTGACGGTGAATTATTGAACACCCCTATTTGAATGCTCCCCCTACAAATAAACTCCCCCTAGATATGCGCATTAGTGAAAAACAATAATTGAAACTTCAAGATTAAAATATTCAAAGAATATCCACTCAACGATCAAAATCTTAACTCATTCTCTCCCTTTTGTTATCATCATAATGATACATAAATTAAAATAGTGATGAAAAATGACTAAAAATATAAAATCAGCTTAAGATAAAGAAAGATCTTCATAAATCTCAATTGATCAAACAAAAATCGTAATATTCTAAGAACTAATGGAAAATTTCACATTGCAAAATAATGAATTTACGATGAAATTTATATAAATAGAGAGAGTTAAAAAATATGATTCCAATTATTTTCAAAGATGAATCACAAAACAGTGATGGATTTTGACAATGATTATAAATTCAGTTTAAGTGATGCAATCAAATAATCTCAAATCTCAATAGCTATCAGTCAACAAATCATAATACATCACCCAACACTCTTAGCCCAGTTAGTTAGAGGTGGGCAAATTGGCATGAGACATAGGTCTCAGGTTCGAGGGCCACCTATGCCAATTTCTAGGGGTGACTACCTAGGTAGTGTGAAGGCGTTGAAAAATCGGGGTATATCACTACCCGTATGGTTTACTAAGACCGACAAGCAATGGCTTAAGTGAAGTCCTAGTTTCCACACGTAAATCAGAAAGAACAAATCATAATACATCATAATATATGAACACATTTCACAAAATAGAAAATGGACTGCTAGGATGATTTTTACACACCAAGGATAATTTCATATAAATTTTTTATTTCCATTTTCTTTTCTTTTTATTAAGAGCACACTGACCACGCATAACCAGATCTTGGATTTTTAACTGAGGTCAGTTGCGACTTAAAAATAAGTAATCTCATAACCATGCAGGGCCAAAGCTTGGATTTTTAAATGAGGTTAGAGAAACACTTATGAATATTATATTATTATATTTTCTATTTCAAAAGAAAAAACTCCTCAGTATATAAAACCAATATGGATGATAGAAATGTGATAGATACAGAATGGTTTGTAAAATAAATTTCTAAATTAATCACATTATGAAATATGCTGAACTATACCGGGATTTTTGAAAATTTTCAATTATCACTAATTCTCAGAAAATAATATAGTTGCAATTCCATCACAGATATTTCCACTGTTTATTCAAGATGATTTAAAAAATATTAAACTCTCCACATTAATATAAAATCATGATGGATAGTAGAATAATGGTAGATAAAGGAGATGTTCATGAAATAACCTCCAATTCAAAGATATTATAATAATTGTTCAATCATCATGAAAACTAGATAAAATATCCTCTTGCTATGAAATATACTATAGTCACAACTCATCACAATTTCAATAATCTGATAATAATTTTGATGAGCTCTAAATACAGTTCAACTTTGGTTATTGATTTCAATTTATGAATAAATAATCAATAAATAATTTTAAAATTGAAAAATCAATTACAAGAGGGAATTTAGAAAGATTTATACAAGACAAGAGGGAAAAAATGTATACAGGATGAGAATCAGATTAATAAAAAATTTCAGCACTACTAATCTAATACCACTTAATGTATCTGCAAACGAGGATTTTAGTATGCAACTAGTGGCTAATAAGGGTATCTCAAACAACAAAATCCAATCACCAAGTCCAAGCAATAAAATTTAACAATTCAGTTCCATTAGTTAGAGCAGCAAGACATGTTCAAAATAAGTTTCACAAGAGAGTTCTCAGACAATTTTCAAGAAGTCCAAAAAGACAAATCATGACCCATGTTAACGATATTTTTTGTTAACACCGGAGACAGGTCTATGGAACTGGACCTAGGGAAAAAAGGTTGTTTAGCCTTCGCAAATTTGAGGTAGTTCACCACCTCCTAGATATCAATGTTTAGAATCCAAAAGAATAGTTACTCTTCCCTAAATGGGGTGAGTTTCACGCTTAAGTGATTCAAGAACCAATAGTTATCTTAGGATGAAGGATTCCTAAGTGCAACCCTTAGCGACTGACTTAACGGTTTGTAGAGAGGGATTCTGCACTGAGCTTGTGGAATGATTTGGATGTAGGCTCATATACGTGTAGGAAACAAACAGTATGTTGCAACAACAACAAATGAGAAATCATATAACAATCCCATAAAGAAATGCTCTAAGTATTGATTCACAATTTATTGATCTATGATTTAGAATACATGAATAGGAAAGAAAAAATTCCCAAATCGATCTAGGAATTAGGGTTTACCTTATAGAAAAAGAATACAAGAATAAGAATAAGAAAATCGTCCCCTAAAATGTGACCCCTAGGGTCTTATTTATAGAGAATTCAGGGCCCCTTCTGTTGTTCGGCCATTAGGCTTGCAGAAGCCTCTGTCGGCCGCTTTTCTCCTTGGTCTCGAACATTCATCTTTAAGCCGGCTTTGTGTGCTGATTATAACTTCCGAAGTGAGGGTTTCGGTCAAATGGAGCTTCTTTGAGATTGATATGAGCTTGTCAATGTAAATGGCTTTTGGTAGACATTTGTGCTCCCGGCAGTAGCTTCCAGTTTTCTTATGAATACTTTGAGGAGCTTTCCCTTGTTATGTATGTAGACAATGTCAGTTCGGAACCCCTGTCGATGTCCGCACTGACCAGGTTAGCATGGGTAGCCTACATCCCCTTTAGGGTTCCGATTTTGCCTTCCGGTGGAGCCTTCGGGTATAGCCTGGTCTTCCAGAGGGTAGCTTCCGGTAATTTGTCTATCATCTATCAGTGTGACCTTTCTGAGTTTATGCAGTAGATGTTTCGGAAGCTGGTTCCGGATAATCTCTACGTACTTTTGGCTTTATATCCTTGATTCCTTCACCTCCTGATGTATCAAAATTAAGCAGGTTAATACCGACATCCCTTCCGTCTTTCTGGGTTTTGATCAGCGGAGCTCTTGCCTCCGTCTTTCTTAGTTTCTGATTTAGATGACCTTTCGCTATAGAATCCCCAACCGGATTGACCCTGCCGGTGGCTACTATTTTGTGTGTAACTTGAATCCTTCTTTCCGAGATGGTGTCGATTGTACGCCTTCCAGGTAGTCCTTTATGCTCTCGATTTCTCTTTGTATTTGGCTTTTGCTTTTGGAGAGGATCCTTTTGTATTTGTGTCCATTCGCTACCCCTTCACTGTTGGCCTGTTTCAGAGTAAATTTTACTAGTAACATTTGCCCCCTAGTGAAAGGGTATTTTTGGCTTTTCAAGTCAAACTTTTCTCGTCTAAGAGGCTGTAAGGTTTTGATCACGTAGAGTTCCTGACTTTACGCTTTTCTAGTATGAATCATGTTCATTGATTTGCTTTTAGATGTGTGGCAGAGATGAAAAAAGTGAGCTCTTGCCAAAAGGAATCTTCTTTTCATTTCTTCCTTTTTCCTGCATAACATTTTACTCATACAAGGTTACTTTCATCGGAATTCAGTACACTACTCTTTAAGGTTTCATTCTTAATTAATCGTAAGTTTTCTTGCTTTATTCTTAATCGTTGGTTTGGATTATGCCCTGAATTGGGGTTCAAAGGTCCTAGTGCAGATTAAACTCCCGATAATTGTTTGAGACAATGTCTAATGGTGATTTCATTAAATTGTGTCTATCCCCAATCATTATCGAGATCTGGGAAGTAAGGTTTTGTATAGATAACTAGTTTGTGATAAAATGCAATTTAAATTGTTGACACCAATCTTCGTAGTCAATATTATTGTTTAGTGGGTTAAAAAGACTCTATATCAGTTGTTTGCCTATATGTAGTTTGCATGTACTTATCGAATGGAAATGAAATTAAAACACACATTTATGTTACGATATCACCTGGAAGGAGCACGTCTAGGATTCCACAAATTGACGACTCCAGGTTAAGAAAATCTGTTAGGCTCTATTCAAAGGGGTTATGTATATTCCAACGTTCGTCTGTCAATTCCCGGGGGGGATGTGGAAGTTATTTGCCCTGTTTTTGGCATGGTCGGAGCTGACGCCATTCCTGTTTAGCCACGAGACACTATCCATCATCCGCCAGAAGGGTATTCACCTATTCTGTAACTCACATGCATTATGGGGGCTTTGTGACACCCCATGTCCATTTATGTCACTCACAAAGGGAATGCATTAAGTTTCGTGAAGCAGTTTAGGTAAACAGAAACAGAAATATTACAAGACAGATATAAAAATGACAGTGGAATTAAAAACTTCATTTAACATAAAGCAACGTGGTTTGAAAACATCACATGTGTGAAATACATAAAAACCATTACATCATTGAAACTACTGTCTTGTAATTTTAAAGCATCAGAGTACATAAAAGAAGAAAAATTCCCTAAAATAAAACATAGCCACAGTAGCAAGGATAGGAGATTGAGCCATACATCTAAGCAGTTCCAGTAAAATGAAAGTAGAATCATGGTCAAGCCTAAGTATTCCCACCTTGAGAACCCGGGGGAAACGGAACAAAAAAGAGGAAACAAAAAGGGTCAGACATAAAGTCCAGCGAGTCCAGTTACTTTTAGCAAGTAAAAAAGTAAAAGTATTATGACAGGCATATAAAGTGGATAGGAGAAAGATAACAACATAAGGCAGGTATGACAAGGTAAACATGATAGAGCATATATGCTTCTCTAAAGATTACTCTGCACTAATACTAGTATCACCAGAATGAGATGATCCCAAGAAATATAAGATGGTAGACTAAGGCATGTATCCTAACCACTACCCTAATTGATCGGCACTCTACTCCGCGTAGATACTGTGTGCCGACCCCACCATAAAATGTATCACGTCCTATAGTGGCAACCCTTCGCTGATATGCACAGCCATATCTACAGGTGTCACGGTCGTTTATCCCCCACTACCCAGTCCATGCACGCACATGTCCCCGGTCGGTTTGCGACGCCCACACCGTCCTCCACGTTTGGATCTCTTACATTCAGCCAAGTAAGCATGGCCCAACTCCGACCTAGTTCGGTGTACTCGTTTGATACCTATTAAGGGTTACTGACTGAAATGGGTCCCACACAATTGGATACAAGCTCTCCCTCTTGTCTTATATCCCCACTAGGATTTCCATCGGTTATGTATACAACTAGGTGTCTTTAATAACACAACCCTATCATTTCTACAAGTTATGCTTACCCTAAAACGATGTCTTTAATTACATAACTCTAATATTTCCATCGGTTATGTATATCACTAGGTGTCTTGCACGTATGCAAACTTCAAACCCTCATAACTTCTTCATACAATGTCTGTTTTATGCAAACCAGATGTCTATCTTGATCAGAATTTCGAGACAGACGCAGTGGCCTAGTCCGTTTCCCTTAATTCTAAGTATTAAATTAATTATTATTTAATTTATCCTCTTTTAATGTTGTTAAAATACAGGGTGTTACATTCTCCGCTACTCAAAGGATTTCGTCCCCGAAAATCTCCAAGTTAAGAAGAATGTGCATCCTACCATCCATCACCCATCTACTCATCCATCACTCGGGGCATCCATTGTCCTTAAAGACTTCTAATGGTTAAACGAACATATGCAAAGGTGTGTGCATATGCCCCGATACTAATGCGAAAATCAGTCGATCTACTGATCCAGTTGATTTTCTTAATGCAATGTATGTTAGTGCCATGAATCCAAAATATCTTTATATCAAAAACCCTTTTGATATTATAATAATGTCTATCAACTACACTATAATAATCATCTAGCAGAAACGCTTTCATCTCACGTTCTACATATATAGTATACAATCAAAACCGCAAGCACGTATTGGGTAATGGATTTCCAACTATGACAAGGTATGGAACCACCTTCCGATCAGTGTACTCTAGGAACGATACACTGGAGTTCAACAAGAACATCTTGCACCTCAGCCACACATGACCGACCACTCATTTCGCTTGAGTGTATCGAATGTACATCACCAACAGTTGGGATCAGCAACCATTCCCGTATATATATATATATATATATATATATATATATATATATATATATATGGGACAACATTGATAGATTAAAGAAGCAAATGAATATTCTCTAGATAGGTGATTATACGCTCTACTTCGGTGCGACCGACTTAGCCATGCTGCCTGCCCGATTTCTGTCATTTACCGGATGTGAGGCTAGAAGCTACGCTTATCTTTCAACAGATTACACCTTCATTCACTTTGAATGCCACATCGTCATACCCGTCAAATCACAAATTGACTTCCCCAAACATACCACGGGTATAAGCTAAGAGAAACGAATTCCTCCGCCACCAACGTAAATACGTTTGAAACGATCAACTTACGTGATCTACCAGACATACTCTGTCAGACCTTCATCCATACAAGTTGTCCTGGGACTGGACAAACCGAAGGCACTATTCAATATATCCATCTTAGTCGCTGTTATCTAAGACTTATACAACAACCCTTGCACTTTACTCCGTATTCAATTATCTTTGGCATATATGATTCGCAACGCTTATGCCAATACAGAGTGGTTCTTTGGATAATAATCCAACAGGTCTCTCCATATTAACAATGTTTAAAATGGTCAAAAACTTCGATAGTCGGTGAGTTAACTATCAAAGTAAAACAAGTGTGCAAACAACGATATTATTTCCAATTGGAAATAACATCGATCAATCATAAATCACTACCATTCCACAACTATCAGACTCTAACTGTAAACTAATAAGAGAACAACTTCCCAAGTATAAACCCCGAAGGCCGAAACCAACATCAGATCGATACTCCGAAAACTATTCAACTTACTAATCTCTAGTCAGTTTCTAATTTTGCTTAACTCTATTTCTTTAACTCTATTTGATTAACTCTCATTCGTTTTTAACTCTAATTCCTTTTAAAATATCGTATTTATTTCCTAAATAAATATTTCCTTTATAATCCTATTTATTTAACAAATAAATATCTCCTTTATTCTATTTATTCTAACAAATAAATATCTCTTTATTCTATTTGTAAATGGTTTATAAATATTTCTCTTCCTATTTGTTTGACAAATATTTTCCCTTATATTTGATTTACAAATATATCCTTTATATATGATTTACAAATTTATTTCTCCTATATTTGATTTACCAAATATATTCCTTTTACAAAAATCCTTTTATTTATATATATAAAATCCATTGATTTTATATAAATAAATTTATTTTAAAATATACTTTGAAATTTCCTTTTCTACATTCTGGTATTTCTTATGGTATTTAACACACCATATAACATCGATAAATATCGTCCCAACACACATAATCAATGTCAGATTATATATCACATTATATATCACAATATATAAATCACAGTAAAATAAATGTTGAGGAATCCAGTTGGATTCCTCGAACCTGTTTCCCTGCATCACAGATGTTAAACAATATAGATAACATCACTTTCAGTTCCATATGATATATTCTGTTAAACAGAATCAAATATAGAAATTCAACTAACTGACTAGCAGTTCAATCAAACAGTCAACACACAGTAAATCAGACAATTTCTAACAGTTCTAAAAATACAACATGAAATTATAAACTGTTTAGAGTTGGTGAGATTTACTCACATTGGACGATCATCGTTAATAATGATAACCATCACTTGATTCAGATGGACAATTTATTTCGCTATAAATTGTAGCGAACTCCAATTCACTTCCAATCAGTTCCACGGTGTAGCGTCCGTCCACACGATCCCGACGGATCTTGTTTCGTCTGATTCATCCACTCATGCTCATTCGGCCCAACTATCAAAGCCCATTCGCAACTCCATCTTCCCAGATTCACAAATCCCGTTCCATACAACCTCCAGGATTTTCTAAAATTTCTCACTCCTCTTTCGAACTCATTTCTACAAAAATCCAAAACAACATCATAGAAATCCTGTACTTCGCAAAAAAAATCCCTCCATCACCTTAACTAGCAACTCGCTGCCTCCTTCTTCGAACTGTTGTTCACCCTGTACACAACACCAATACATGGTCGGTGATTTCTTTCATACCCCCTTTCTCCTTTCAATTAAAATCATAGTTAACCTCCCCTTTTGTATCAACACCCTGCAGTCCAGTAACACCATTGTACATTTACTGCAATGTCTCCAAGCAACAACCATTCATATCGACATCTTCCCAAACATTTCATCCATAACTATCCTCGTTTTGACATACCAAAGCTTCTCCAATGTTAAACTCCACACTTCAGCATACTGCCCAACTAACAAACCAAGTCTACTGTGACGGCAAGGAATTTCGCTCGGTCCGAACCTGTCGCTAAACCGATCCAGGCCGTTCGAAACGCCCTATCGTTTGAGACCACGACAAATCAGAATGCATACAAAAGAACGTTTCATTGTATATTACAACAATGCATCAGATTACAAGAATATACAGAGTATGAAAGAATATTACATAGAAATATCAGAGATTTAAATTACATTTAAATACATCGCAGCGAAAAATAATACAATACACAACTAGAAGAGATATACGGATACAAAGCTTTCCGGATATCGTTCCAGCTGTAAACCAGGATCCTGTGAATATAAATATGCAAAACCAAAACTACTAGCTGCCCGTGTCAAAATAGGGGCACCCAGAGTTTAGGTTAAAACAATAAACTCCAGGTCAGTCATGGGACTGGTGTGAGAACTAAAACAGTTAATCTTTATTTTAAATCATTAGGTAAATCAAGGGACCACGCCGTATAACACGGAACGGGTTTCCTCCCAAGAATACCAGTGCATAAAACTAACAGCGCAATGCTAAATAAAGAAAAATGAAGCTGTTATAAGACCCAGGTCCTATCACACAATGCAACGCAAGCCGGGGGATAGGGGTTTCCCTTATAACAGCCAAAGAATGCTTGATACGTTTAAAACAAATCATTTGATACTATAATAGGTGCATAGTGTATAAAACAACTTCAAATCATAAGTATCAATCATAGGCGGCATGAGCGTCCCATGCCACTATGTCGCCATATATAGGTTTACAAATAAAACCGCAAAGTCACGTATTTGGAAATTGGATTTCCATCTATGAACCGAGGCAAAAGATAGTCCTCAACCGATTCGAGACTGTCTAGCCCGAGCCTCAGGACCCAGACTCAGGTGGGCCCTTGGATCGTCAGGGCCGGTCCACCGATGTGGATTAAAATGCCTGAACACTGCGTTTGTAACAACCCGGAAAATCTGGGCCAGTTTAAAATTTTTATTTTGGCAATTTTAGCGAATTTTGATTATTTAAAATGAATTATTTTAAATAATATCGACGAGAAATTTATTTTGAATATAATTCGAACGTATATATTATACGCGTCGTCGTTAGATTATAAATAATTATATATAATTATAAAAGGAATTGAAAATGGCGCGGTAGTTCGATAATTCGATTTCAAACTTCAATTGAATGTACCGGGTGCAAAACAATCCGGATTTTAGTGAAACCAAAAATGATGGAATCTAATAGTGAATATCTTTCCAACGAATCCAAAAAATCCAAAGTTCGTAGCGGGAATCATAAGATATGTCCAGTTGAAAATTCTGAATAGTCGCTATGGAATTCAGGCCCTTAAAAATAGCAATTTTGCAAATGACCTCGGATTTCGACGAAACCAGTTTTGTTAGGTCCGTGATGAAAAGTTATTGCTAGATTCCGAATTTCATAATTTTTCGAATCAATATGTGAGCGTGGCAAAGGAAAACGTGTTTTGACCAGTTTCAGTTGATTTTAATCGACTGGAAATTGGCCATTTTTCTAACGGTCTCAGAATTCGACGAAACTAGTTTTGTTAGGACCGTATCGTCAATACGAAGCTAGAAAATATTTTTATGGAATTTATAGAGTTGTTATGTGACCCCGTTAATTTGAAATGTACGTTTAAAATTCAATATAATGATTTAAATGTAAATTAAATGGAAACTGATTCAAACAGTCGAATCGGCTTGCGATACATATCCCATTGTGTTCGGAATGGGGGTAAAACGCTATAGACGACAGGCGGTGGGCCTCGTTTCGAGGTCGTATGTAAAAGTCAACCCTTTTGCAAGAATTTAATAATTAAATAATAAAAAAAAAGAATAAAAAAAAAATATAGAATCCCCCCCCTTTTTCTTCTGATTGGCCCCCCCCTTAGGTTCATTATTCGGTTATCAGAAAAAGGAAAGGAAAAAAAAAAGAAGGGAAAACCTAATTTCGTCGAGCGCCGCCTGGACCCTTGCCGCCGACGAACTCCTCCAACCACCGAACAACCCCTCGACGACCTCCTCCTTCCAGCGAAGACCTCGAACCACATCTCGAAGTCGCCGACCACCCCGCAGCTCCCTGAACCACACCACACCGCCGACGCTCCTTCATCCCTCCTCCACTTCGAAATCTCGGTGAGCTTTTAGCTATTTTGTTTTTGTTTTATTTTTGTTTTACAGTAAAGTTTTAAAAACTGTATTTTTAAATAATTTAAAAACTGTTTTTTTTTTAAAGAAAAGAAACTGATTTTTGTTTTAGGAATTTTAAAACTGTTTTAAAAGGATTTTAAAAACTGGATTTTAAAAAAAAGGATAAAAACAGATTTTATAAAAGGTAAAAACTGATTGGTTAAAGCTTTAAAAACTGATTTGAGAAGAAATAAATAAAACTGATTTGAGAAGAAATAAATAAAACTGAATTTTATAAAAAGATTAAAACTGTTTTTTTTTAAGTTAAGTAAAAACTGTTTTTTTAAAGTTAAGTAAAAACTGTTTTTTTTAAGTTAAGTAAAAACTGTTTTTTTAAAGTTAAGTAAAAACTGTTTTTTTTAAGTTAAGTAAAAACTGTTTTTTTTAAGTTAAGTAAAAACTGTTTTTTTAAGTTAAGTAAAAACTGTTTTTTTTTAAGTTAAGTAAAAACTGTTTTTTTTTAAGTTAAGTAAAAATTGTTTTTTTTAAGTTAAGTAAAAACTGTTTTTTTTAAGTTAAGTAAAAACTGAATTTTATAAAAGTATAAAAACTGATTTTTAAGATGATAAAAAAAAATGAATGATTTATAAACTAAAAGGAGATTAGGAAGTCGAAATAAAAATAGAATTTTTATACATTGAACTTCGATAGAAAAATAGAATTTTTATACATTGAACTTCGATAGAAAAATAGAATTTTTATATATTGAACTTCGAATGCAAATCTAATTTTTTATATGTTGAACTTCGAATGAAAATCTAATTTTTTATATGTTGAACTTCGAATGAAAATCTAATTTTTATATGTTAAACTTCGAATGGAAAATCTAATTTTTATATATTGAACTTTGAAATAAAAATTCGATTTTTATATATTGAACTTTGAAGTAAAAATTCAATTTTTATATATTGAATAGCGAACTAAAAATTCGATTTTTATATATTGAATAGCGAACTAAAAATTCGATTTTTATATATTGAATAGCGAACTAAAAATTTGATTTTTAAATATTGAATAGCGAAATAAAAATTCGATTTTTATATATTGAACTTTGAACTAAAAATTCGATTTTTATATATTGAACTTTGAACTAAAAATTTGATTTTTAAATATTGAATAGCGAAATAAAAATTCGATTTTTATATACTGAACTTTGAAATAAAAATTCGATTTTTATATATTGAACTTTGAACTAAAAATTTGATTTTTAAATATTGAATAGCGAAGTAAAAATTCGATTTTTATGTATGTAGTGGCTACGGGCAACGAAGATGACGAAGTTGCGATAGCGGTGAAGATTTCCTGCATTGGAAGTGCCGTGGAGCTAGGATAGCTATATGTGAGAATTTCTCACCTTTCAATTTCTTTTCTAATTATATATATACTAGGATGCAGACGGTGCTTAGTAGCACCCGACACAATCGTCCACAGACCATGGACTTGTTTGTTTGGTTGCATAGATTAGTTGAATTATTTGTTTGAATTGAATTGTTTGGTGAGATGAAATTGATTTGATTGATGTGTGAATGGCGTGGGCCTTCACTAGACCGGGGATAAGGCTAGGCCTTGTCCCGTTTCTAGTATCGTGCCGTTATGCCGCCGAAATTTTCTAAAATATGTTAGAAAAATAAAAATATCATTTTATTTAAAGAATGAACTGAATAGAAATTCATATGTTGGAATAAAATGTTTTATCGTTAAAAATATAATTTTTAACGTGAAAGTGAATAAAATAGAATATTCATTTACAAACCAGACGGTTTGTTTATGTACACCTATTTGAATGACATTGATTGGGACGATAAATTTTACACATCGCCCAACTGCACAAATAAAATATTTGTTTGATTGTTTGAAACCCTACACGGGTGTTAGGATGAAATATGCAGTTCACTCATCCTGATTGATTAAATATGTCGATCGATTGATTAACAGGCTGTTATAAGCGTTAGATCTCTATATTTGATGCTTATACAGTGTAGTGCACTTTGGTTGATGGTTGATTATTTTTCAATGCTATGATATTCATGTGTTGTATGAAAATCCATATAATGAACTTTATATGGTAATTGATTGGGCCTCATTCCAATTTGAAAAATAAAGAATATAAAAAAAATAATAAAAGTTCATGTGTTGACAGTACTCATCTATTGAGATTGGTCATGTGTTGAACGAAATATTTTAATATTAAAATTTACATCTTTATCAATATAAAATAAAGTTCATGTGTTGACAGTTTCATTCATTGAGATTGGTCATGTGTTGAACGAAATATTTTGATAATAACAACGATTTTGAAGAAGAAATATTTGAAATAGAATATTTGAAAATAGAAATTTGTGAAGCCGTGTTGGTTAGATTGACGCCATTTTGACGTAAACGATATTTATATCGATTTATTCGATTTCGAATAGAAATGAATTGAAAACGATTTCGAATAGAAATGAATTGAAAACGATTTCGAATAGAAATGAATTGAAAACGATTTCGAATAGAAATGAATTGAAAACGATTTCGAAATGAATTGAATTGAAAACGATTTCGAAATGAATTGAATTGAAAACGATTTCGAAATGAATTGAATTGAAAACGATTTCGAAATGAATTGAATTGAAAACGATTTCGAAATGAATTGAATTGAAAACGATTTCGAAATGAATTGAATTGAAAACGATTTTGAAATGAATTGAAAATGAATTCAAATTGAATTGAAATTTGAATTGAATAGAAATGAATTTTGAAACAAATTTATAAAGAAGAATTCAATTTTGATTTGAATTGAAATGGAAGTTGAAATTGCTTTTGAAACGAATTTAAAACTATTAATATAATTCGTTTTAAATAGAAATCGACGAAATATATATTATATATATTATATATATAATATAATGGCCTGAATAGAACGCGCCGCGTCGCGGCAGTTCGCGAATTTCGACCATTTATTTCGAACGGACATTACGGGAGATCCGACCGTCGGATTCTCCTAAAACCGGAACCGTTGGGTTCGTATCGAAAAGAGCTTTCTAATGAATGTTAGAAATTTGAAATCTAACGGTTGGATTTGGAGATATGTCCAAATCAAATTCGAAAAAGGTCGATTTAAGTGCAGTTCGATGGCCGTTGATGGAAATCGACTGTACGGGCCTTGATAAAATTATTAAAAATAGTAATAATTTGTGTAAAATCATAAGAAATGATTTAGAAAGAATTGGGATGAAAAACTCCATATTTGAAAAGATAAAAATAGATTTTTATCGAAATGAACTAGTTTTGAACTAGAATTATAATTCTATTTATTTTTAAATAAATAAATTGAATTCGAAAAGAGTTTTAAAAATAACCAAAATTTCCAATGATTGCATTGGAGTGGATTTGAATCGAAATTGTCTTCGGAATATTTCGATGTTGGAATTCGTGATTATACAGGTGTTGTTATGGAAATTTGAAAGATATATATTGATATCGTTATTTCCAATACGACATTTGTTAGTCGTAGAATTCGATATTGAATATAAGCCGATATATTTTCTATTCAGAGCCTTGTATTGAATATCGAATGTGATTTGGGTTTGTCGTGAATGGTGTCTTCACTAACACTATTCTTGAACTCAGTTGAGAAAAGATTAAATCTTTTTATTTAGATTTAATGAAGTGTACCAATTAAATAATATTTAATTGGAATTGAATTGATATTGATTTTTGGGTTTATCGTGAGCAGTGTTTTAAATAACACTCGTTCTTTATAATTAATGAATGTGATTTTGGGTTTATCGTGAACCGTGTTTTAAATGACACTGATTCTTTAACCCAGTCGAAGATTAAAACTAAGTGGAGTTTTAATGAATCTTTAATTAGATTGAAATGATCGAAAGTGGAGTATCACCAGTTTTGCTCCAGGCGATAGTTAAATCTTTAATTAGATTTGAACGTGAAATGGTAATTGAATTTACCGATAACACTGTGGTGTTAGATATGAAGTATTACCAGTTTTACTTCATGGGATGAATAGGTTGGGATTGGGAAATTAAAACAAATGATTACTTCGGTAAGGTTCGCTAATCCCGACTAGTTTGAATTGATATTCAAAAATGGATTAAAGAATAAATTCAAGGAATTTATCTTTGATAAAATTAATGGGAATCTTTCCCTATGAATGTGAAATTTAGAAACTAACTGTCGGTTAGCCAAGCAGAATGGTTTTCTGGATATTGATCTGATGTTGGTTTCGGCCTTCGGGGTTAATATTTGGGGAATTATTCTCTTGATTAATTTACGATTAGTGACTAATGAATTGGAATGAGGCGTATGTTGTGTTTGTGTAACACTTTTATAAAATATACGCGAGTTATTCGGGAAGACCGGGTTTATCCCATTCTGAATAACTGATACGACGATATGTCGAAGATGAAGACGATGGTCGAAGACCGGAAGTCTTCACGTCGTTTGGGTGGTAACTGATGATCTTGATTGGGCTGTACACCCAAGAAGATGGAAACAGTTGGTGATCGTCCAAACGTACTTGGAGATCGATGGATATGCGGGGTACTAGGTGCCTCCGGTTTCGTTCAGACCCAGAACGGACTTGTAAATGGACTGTGTGTCTGACATCGGATTTCATTCTGTGTGACTGATATCGGTTGCATAGGATGGTTTGCCTGTGTGGCATGCTAAGATGCAAATGATCAAGGCTTCTGTTGAAAAGCAAAGTCTTGTGGTTGATGATCAAAGCACGGCCTTTGTGGCGTAGCTTTGTGTAACGTTTACCTCGCGTGTTTCACACCAGGTATGAACCAAAAACGGGAGACGGACCTCAGGGAGGGCCTGCGTTTCCTCCTAGCTAGAAGTGGCGTCAGTGGTTTTACACGCCCTGACGAGATTGACTTATGTGGTTGTTGCTGTTGCGAGGCGCCTCGGTTAGATCGGACGATCCGGGTCCGATGGAGTCATTCGTTGGCTCGCTTACGCCCCAAAGGGCGGCGAAACGCAGTGTCCAGGGTTTAAGTTTAATCCACATCGGTGGACCGGCCCTGAGGATCCAAGGGTCGATGCGTTCTGATCCTGAGACTCGGGCTAGGCAGTCTCGAATCGGTTGAGGACTATCTTTTGCCTCGGTTCATAGACGGAAATCCAATTTCCAAATACGTGACATTTGCGGTTTTATTTGTAAACCTATATATGACGACATAGTGGGATGGGGCGCTCATGCCGCCTATGATTGATACTTATGATTTGAAGTTGTTTTATACACTTATAATAGTATCAAATGATTTGTTTTAAAACGTATCAAGCATTCTTTGGCTGTTATAAGGGAAAACCCTATCCTCGACTGCGTTACATTGTGTGATGGGACCTGGGTCTTATAACAGCTTCATTTTTCTTTATTTAGCATTGCGCTGTTTGTTTTATGCACTGGTATTCTTGGAAGGAAACCCGTTCCGTGTTATACGGCGTGGTCCCTTGATTTACCTAATGATTTAAAATAAAGATTAATAACTGTTTTAGTTCTCACACCAGTCACATGACTGACCTGGAGTTTATTGTTTTAACCTAAACTCTGGGTGCCCCTATTTTGACACGGGCAGCTAGTAGTTTCGGTTTTGCAGATTTATATTCACAGGATCCTGGTTTACAGCTGGAACGATATCCGGAAAGCTTTGTATCCGTATATCTCTTTCTAGTTGTGTATTGTATTATTTTCCGCTGCTATGTATTTAAATGTAATTTAAATCTCTGATATTTCTGTGTAATATTCATTTATACTCTGTATATTCTTGTAATCTGATGCATTGTCGTAATATACAATGAAATGTTCTTCTGTATGCGTTCTGTTTGTCCTGTTCTCAACGATAGGGCGTTTCGAACGGCCTGGATCGGTTTTAGCGACTGGTTCGGACCGAGCGAAATTCCTTGCCGTCACAGCGTTTCCCCGCCCTTTGGGGCGTAAATGAGCCAACGAATGGCTCCATCGGACCCGGATCGTCCGATCTAACCGAGGCGCCTCGCAACAGCAACAACCACATAAGTCAAACTCGTCAGGGCGTGTAAAACCACTGACGCCACTTCTAACTAGAAAGAAACGCATGCCCTCCCTGAGGTCCGTCTCCCGTTTTTGGTTCATACCGGGTGTGAAACACGCGAAGTAAACGTTACACAAAGCTACGCCACAAAGGCCTTGCTTTGATCATCACCACAAGGCTTTGCTTTTCAACAGAAGCCTCGATCAATTGCCACTTAGGCATGCCACACAGGCAATTCACTCCATGCATTTGATATCCATCAATATATAACCCCTGAGCTCGTACGTCTCAGAGAAGGGCGTTAAGCAAGAGAATAAATTCTCCGCCGCCAAACAGATATATATTTAATAGAGATCAATCACACGGACTAAAATCCAATGTCAGACACACAGTCCATTTACAAGTCCGTTCTGGGTCTGAACGAAACCGGAGGCACCTAGTACCCCGCATATCCATCGATCTCCAAGTACGTCTGGACGATCACCAACTGTTTCCATCTTCTTGGGTGTACAGCCCAATCAAGATCATCAGCAATTACCCAAACGACGTGAAGACTTCCGGTCTTCGACCATCGTCTTCATCTTCGACTTATCGTCGTATCAGTTATTCAGAATGGGATAAACCCGGTCTTTCTGAATAACTCGCGTATATATTATAAAAGTGTTACACAAACACAACATACGCCTCATTCCAATTCATCAGTCACTAACCGTAAATTAATCAAGAGAATAATTTCCCAGATATTAACCCCGAAGGCCGAAACCAACATCAGATCAATATCCAGAAAACCATTCTGCTTGGCCAACCGACAGTTAGTTTCTAAATTTCACATTCATAGGGAAATGTTCCCATTAATTTTATCCAAGATAAATTCCTTGAATTTATTCTTTATTCTATTTTTAAATCTCAATTCAAACTAGTCGGGATTAGCGAACCTTACCGAAGTAATCATTTATTTTAATTTCCCCATCCCAACCTATTCATCCCATGAAGTAAAACTGGTAGTACTTCATATCTAACACCACAGTGTTATCGGTAATTCAATTACCATTTCACGTTCAAATCTAATTAAAGATTTAACTATCGCTTGGAGCAAAACTGGTGATACTCCATTTTCGATCTTTTCAATCTAATTAAAGATTCATTAAAACTCCACTTAGTTTTAATCGTTAACTGGGTTAAAGAATCCGTGTCATTTAAAACACGGTTCACGATAAACCCAAAGTCACATTCATTAATTATCGGGTTAAAGAACGAGTGTTATTTAAAACACTGTTCACGATAAACCCAAAAATCAATATCAATTCAATTCCAATTAAATATTATTTAATTGGTACTCTTCATTAAATCTAAATAAAAAGATTTAATCATTTCTCAACTGGGTTCAAGAACAGTGTTAGTGAAGACACCATTCACGACAAACTCAAATCACATTCGATATTCAATACAAGGCTCTGAATAGAAAATATATCGGCTTATATTCAATATCGAATTCTACGACTAACAAATGCCGTATTGGAAATAACGATATAAATATATATATCTTTCAAATTTCCATAACAACACCTATATAATCACGAATTCCAACGTCGAAATATTCCGAAGACAATTTCGATTCAAATCCACTCCAATGCAATCATTGGAAATTCTGGTTATTTTTAAAACCCTTTTTCAAATTCAATTTATTTACTTAAAAATAAATAGAATTATGTTTCTAGTTCAAAACTAGTTCATTTCGATAAAAACTATTTTTATCTTTTCAAATATGGAGTTTTTCATCCCAAATCTTCACAAATCATTTCTTATGATTTTACATAAATTATTACTATTTTTAATAATTTTATCAAGGCCTGTACAGTCGATTTCCATCAACGGTCATCGAACTGCACTTACAGCGACCTTTTTCGAATTTGATTTGGACATAATTCCAAATCCAACCGTTAGATTTCTAATTTCTAATATTCGTTAGAAAGCTCTTTTCGATACGAACCCAACGGTTCCGGTTTTAGGAGAATCCGACGGTCGGATCTCCCGCAATGTCCGTTTGAAATAAATGGTCGAAATTCACGAACTGCCGCGGCGCGGCGCGTTCTATTCAGGCCATTATATTATATATATAATATATATATAATATATTTCGTCGATTTCTATTTAAAACGAATTATATAAATAGTTTTAAAATTCGTCTCAAAAGCAATTTCAACTTCCATTTCAATTCAAATCAAAATTGAATCCTTCTTTATAAATTCGTTTTAAAATTCATTTCTATTCAATTCAAATTTCAATTCAATTTGAATTCATTTCAATTTGCTTTCAATTCAATTTGAATTCGTTTTCAATTCATTTCGAAATCGTTTTCAATTCAATTCATTTCGAAATCGTTATATATTCAATTCATTTCGAAATCGTTATATATTCAATTCATTTCGAAATCGTTATATATTCAATTCATTTCGAAATCGTTATATATTCAATTCATTTCGAAATCGTTATATATTCAATTCATTTCGAAATCGTTATATATTCAATTCATTTCGAAATCGTTTACAATCGATATAAATATCGTTCACGTCAAAATGGCGTCAATCTAATCAACACGGCTTCATAGATTTCTATTTTCAAATATTCTATTTCAAATATTTCTTTTTCAAAATAGTTGTTATTATCAAAATATTTCGTTCAACACATGACCAATCTCAATGGATGAAACTGTCAACACATGAACCTTTATTTTATATTGATAAAGATGTAAATTTTATTACTAAAATATTTCGTTCAACACATGACTAATCTCAACGGATGAGTACAGTCAACACATGAACCTTTATTTTATATTATTCTTTATTTTCTAAATTGGAATGAGGCCCAATCAATCACCATATAAGGTTAATTATATGGATTTTCATACAACACATGTATATAATAGCATTGAAAAATAATCAACCATCAACCAAAGTGCACTACACTATATAAGCATCAAATATTGGTATCTAACGCTTGTAACAGCCTGTCAATCAATCGATCGACATATTTGATCAATCAGGATGAGTGAACTTCAAGTTTCATCCCAACACCCGTGTGGGGTTTCAAACAATCAAACAAATATTTTATTTGTGCAGTTGGGCGATATGTGAAATTTATCGACCCAATCAATATCAGTCAAATCAGTGTACATAAACAAACCGTCCGGTTTGTAAATGAATATTTTATTTATTCACATTCCCGTTAAAAATTATATTTTTAACGATAAAACATTTTATTTCAACCTATGAATTTCTATTCAATTCATTTATTCAATAAAATGATATCTTTATTTTTCTAACTTATTTTAGAAAATTTCGGCGGCATAACGGCACGATACTAGAAACGGGACGAGGCCTAGCCTTATCCCCGGTCTAGTGAAGGCCCACGCCATTCACACATCAATCAAATTCACCAAACCATTCAATTCAAACCAAATAATTTAACCAACTGCACAACCAAACAATTTAACAAACAAGTCATCCATGGTCTGTGGATGACGGGTGTCAGGTGCTACTAAGCACCGTCTGCATCCTAGTATATATATATATATATAACTAGAAAATTTAAATTGAAAGGTGAGAAGTTCTCACTTATAGCTATCCTAGCTCCACGGCTCTTCTTTTGCAGAAGTCTTCGTCGTTTCGCCTTTTTGTCACCTTCGTTGCTGCTTTCACTACATACGTAAAAATCGAATTTTTACTTCGCTATTCAATATATAAAAATCGAATTTTTACTTCGCTATTCAATATATAAAAATCGAATTTTTAGTTCGCTATTCAATATATAAAAATCGAATTTTTACTTCGCTATTCAATATATAAAAATCGAATTTTTACTTCGCTATTCAATATATAAAAATCGAATTTTTACTTCGCTATTCAATATATAAAAATCGAATTTTTAGTTCGCTATTCAATATATAAAAATCGAATTTTTACTTCTATGTCATATAGATAAAAATTATATTTTTATCACTCTATTTTCCATATATAGATTTCGCCTTTTCTAAAATAAAGATTTCGTCTTTTCTAAAATAAAGTTTTCGCCTTTATAAAAATAAAGTTTTCGCCTTTATAAAAATAAAGTTTTCTAAAAATCATATTTCTACCACTTCTATACAGTAAAGATTATATTTTTAATTCTTTAACAATATAAAAACTATATTTTTAATACTTTAAAAATATAAAAATCATATTTTTACTTCGATGTTTCTAGATTAAAACCTAATCTTTTTCTTCTTGAAAACATTATAAAAATTATTCCTTTCTACAATAAAAGGTATAACTTCTTATAAAAATCTATTCTTTCTTTCTGCTAATGAATAACATAAAAATCAACTTTTTCTGTATGATAAAATCAACTCTTTTACTTAATAAAACTTGCATATAAACTGATTTTATAAACATATATTTATCATAAAAAAACTGATTTTATAAGTATATTTTTAACAAAAAAAAACTGATTTAAAATAAAATAAATAAATAACACAAAACTTACAGCAGAAATCGAAGGAGGGGGGTGTCAGTGGAGTTCGTCGGAGGTGGGTCGCGCTCTGGCTGGACGGTGGAGGACTGGGCGGAGGCGGAGGTGGGTGGCGGCTCTGGGTCTCGGTGGCGATTTGGGGCGAGGGGGGGCTTGGGTTTTGGGGCGTTCGAATGGAGGAAGAAGGAGGAGGGGGCTGCTGCGCTGGGGGTAGTGGCGAGCTCCGCCTCTGGCGGCGGTCGAGGCAACGGGGGGGGGGGGGGGGATCGCGATTTAGAGGTAGGTTTTTCCTTTTTTTTTTTATTTAAACTGAATCGGGAAAGAAGAAATAGGAAGGGGGGCTTTTTCTTTTTTTATTTATTATTTTATTATTTTTAAAAGTTGACTTTTACATACGTCATCAAAACGAGGCCCACCGCCTGTCGTCCATAGCGTTTCACCCCCATTCCGAACACAATGGGATATGTATCGTAAGCTAATTCGGCTGTTACAATCAGTTTTCGTTAAATTTACATTTAAATCACTATATTGAATTTTAAACGTACATTTCAAATTACTGGGGTCACATACTAACTAGAAAAATTCCAGAAAAATATTTTCTAGCTTCATATTGACGATACGGTCCTAACACAACTAGTTTCGTCGAATTCTGAGACCTTTGGAAAAATGGCCATTTTCCAGTCGATTAAAATCAACTGAAAATGGTCAAACGCGTTTTCCTTTGCCACGCTCACATATTGATTCGAAAAATTATGAAATTTGAAACCTAACAATAATTTGACACTGCGGATCCAACAAAAGTGGTTTCATCGAAATCCGAGGTCGTTTGCAAAATGTCCATTTTTAAGGGCCTGAATTCCATAGCGACTATTCAGAATTTTCAACTGGACATATCTTTTGATTCCCGATATGAAATCTTGATTTGTCGGATTCGTTGGAAAGATATTATCAATTAGATCCTAATGTTTTTGGTTTCACTAAAATCCGGATTGTTTTGCACCCGGTACATTCAATTGAAGTTTGAAATCGAAATATCGAACTACCGCGCCATTTTCAATTCTATTTATAATTATATATAATTATTTATATTCTAACGACGACGTATATAATATATACGTCGAATTTTATATTGAAAATAAATTTCACGTCGATATTATTTAAAATAATTCATTTTAAATATTCAAAATTCGCTAAAATTGCCAAAATAAAAATTTTAAACTGGCCCAGATTTTACGGGTTGTTACATCTACATCGTTTAACGTCAAAGAAATTGGACCAAAAATCCTCCCAGTCCACACTTTTCATCCACTCCTTCACATCAGTAAAAAGAAAACCAACTTCACCCTTAATTACACCACAAAACGTTTAAAACCCTTAACTGTTAACAGCAGTTCATCTCCTACCCTACAGACTCAAACTCGCGCGCCATGTTAATGGTCATAGCCGACCCTTTCTCGAGCCCAAACTCCATTGTTCCTTCATGAAAAATCAAAGTAAAATATTCAAATGGATCTTCATTCCAAACCGAACTCCCCTATATCAGATATACTCCACTCGCACTCAGTTGTTCACCGTGACTTCCAGGACAGTCACGCATGTATACAGTGCTTCGATCGACACCTATAGTGATGGAATTCCACCACATGTCCACCGCAGGTGCTAAACGAAACCCAGAACCCGAATCCAACATGGAAATCCCACCTCGCTACTCATACTTCCCACAATCGTCAACCCTAGGCTGCGTCGTACCTCACGAGTTCGCCTGAAGCAATGTCGAGTGAAGTAAAATGGACATCGACGGAAAGCTTGAAGCCAGAGCATCTCAAAGAACTCAACTTTCGGATTTATTGAATTAGTTTTGAATTGATTTGGATATTAGAACTCACGAAACAAAAAATGGTTTTCCAGAAAAGAACTGGCGGCTTGAAAAATGGCTGTGTTGACTTTAGTGAAAGGGGAATTAAGTTAGAGAGGTGTTAGGGTATTTATAAAGGTGGTAAATATATAGATATTTTCCTTATTAGTTAAGACTAAATTAAATTTCGTCTTCTAAAAATTCGTGTGCTTAAACACGATATTCAAAAATCACGAAAATGGACATGCGGCTACAGTTTGACATTACGGTCCCAACGAAACTGGTTTCATCGAATTCCGACTTCGTATGCTCACACAGCGTAGTTTTAACCGTCAAAATACTAACTGTTTTTCACTCTAAAAATCTGTACGGCCACACAGTGACTCTAAAAATCACGAAACTTGATATCTAACAATAATTTAACATTGCGGATCCAACAAAATTAGTTTCGTCGAATTCTGACTTCGTTTGCAAAAGTGGCTATTTTTAAAGCTTTGGATGACCCATTTAAATATATAAATATATATGAATATAATTAAATTTAAATATTTAAAAATAAATATTATCGTCTATATTCACCATAGAATATCATACAGCTCCAGGGTAAATATATATTCGATATTCCAAGTCCAGGTTGAATCGAATTTCAATTTATATTGAAATTCCCTTTTATAACGTATATAAAGCGTTGCAAATTATAAAGGAATTTCACAGCGACTTTTCTGAAATTTGATTTGGTCGTAAATCAAAAATCTACACAAAGAAATCCAGATTTTTCTCTTTCACTAGAAAGATATACTCCACCAGCTCCATACATTTCTTGTTTCACAGAAATCCGGTTTAAAACGACCCCTGTATACTCAGTTGAAGTTCGAATCGCCAAATAGCGAACTGCCGCGCCATTTCAAGCTCAATTTTAATTATATTATAATTCTACGTTCAAACTGACGTCGATTGAATATATTCATAAATATAATTCAACTCTAAGCTGGATTAAATCCTAGGGATGACCCAGTTCACAGAATATTGTGATTTCCAATATTTTTGATTATTTCTGAATTAAATATATTATTCTATTATTTAATTTAATTAAATATTCACTATAATTTAAATTAACGATGATTTAATTCCCTAAATCACTATTTATAAAATTAAATAAATTAAATATAATACCTCTTACAATGCGGGTCATTACAAACTCTATGGTTGCTGAGACGACTAAGGTGAGATCTAAACTGTCTATTATCAAATTATCCTATGTAACCGTTGATAGTTATTTTTATCGCCCACTAAGAGTGTTGTCTGACTCAAGGTTTTATGTCTCCTATTATTAGCTCGGGCTACTCGTTTATGTGATCGATACATAGACTGAGTGGTAGGCTACAGGTTTATAGCACTAATGTTGTATGCTGATAGGTAGGAGGCTGGGGTATTATTTTATATTATCATATTACTTTTCTGTTGTTTTGTTGAGAGACTTTGAGGGATGTAGTGAGGCATATTGTGTTCAGATATTCATACTAGGATGTATTGTACTGGAGATTTTATGGAGATAAGATCTTATGTTTTGTTATGCTTCGGTACTATATTCTATTTTATATTTTATTATTATATGTTATCCATGCGCTGTGAGTAATACGACATGTTCTATTTCATGATTATCTACCTTGGCCATCATCCGATATCGTCCTGACATGATGGGTTAGTGAAGGAGGTGTGGTGCTTTGTCATCACATTTTGTATAAGATCCAGGTTAATCGATTTACTCAAAGTTCGCGAGCATAAAAGCCTAAGAGAGATGTATTTGTAATTTTTAATGGATGATTACTATATTATATATGTATATACTATAGAATAGTAAACTAGTAAGCACTTGAGCACCATTGATGCCTTTCTCTGACATGGACTAATCACTATTTTTTCAAAGTAAGAATAAATCATCAAACTTCAAGACGCACTGCTAGGGATGAGCCTGGTAGTGGAAGGGTATGCGACGGAAGTGAGTCCGGAGTTGCAGTTGTTATGCCTGATTATCCTTTTATGTTCGGGGCCATGATTGAAGCAATCATGAGAAGAATGCTCACTCCAGAGGCGACAATAGAGGGTATGCTTCTGTGCAAGCACCTAAGGCTGTTGATTTCGCAAAGTTGTGAAATGATTATACTTCTATGGGTGGCAAGCCTTTTATTGGTATGGAACCTACTATTGAGAGTTAGAATTAGGTGGATACTTGCGTTCGCATCTTCGGGGATTTGGGAATCGATGACGCAACTAAGAGGAAGCTTGCATTAAGGCAGCTGCAATGATGGGCAATGGATTGGTGGAACTTTATAATTCTTGTGAATCTGTAGGACCAAATAACTTGGGATTGGTTTAGAACTAAGTTTGAGGAGAAGTTCATTTTTGTGGTCCAAAAGTCAATACTCTTTACGAAGTTTATTGAGCCGAAGCAGGGTGCAAGGCTTATCTCTGAGTTTGTAATGGAGTTCGAAGCTTTTTCAAGTATGCTCATTCATATATTGAGACTCCATATCAGAAAATCGAGAAATTTATTATAGATTTGGACGAGTGTCTTGGAAAGCAGTTGGTAGATCATATTGAGGATCCATATGAAAAACTAGTCAAGAAGGCTTTGAGGAAAGAGAGTTTGTTCCCTGGTAAGGAAGAATCTGTTGTTGAGAACGAGGAATCAAAACAGCAGCAAGGTGGTAGGGTAAGAAAAAGTGGAATGGAAAGAGAAAGCAACAACAGTAAAGGAAAAATCGCCTGAAGAAACCTAAGAGTGAGGTTACCTGCTTTAACTGTCACGGGAAGGGCCATTATTCCAAGGATTGACCGAAGGAGGAGAGGAAGTGCTATAATTGTGATTAACCTAGGCATTTGAAGAAGAACTGCCCAGAACGTCAAAAGATAAGTAGGTTGTGAAAGCGTAAACATTGGATACTGTGTCATTTTCTTGGCAGGGTCTGACTGCTGTGGAGAAAGGGAAACGTGTTGTTGTGTAAGTTACGCTTTCTATCCGAGGTATTTCAGTTCAAGTTTTGTTTGATACTGGAGCATCGTATTCTCTTATTTGTAATGAGCTTGTTTCAAGTTAGGTTTAGAACCTGAAATCGTTTATAGACCACTGGTTGTGACTAACCCTGTAGAGGGTTCATCTAGTCTTTGCATGCTTTGTCATGGTCTAGTTTTCTCGAGTCATGGTTGCTCTTTTGTGTGCGATTGTTTTGTTTTGAACTTCGCTGGATTTGGGGTCATTTTGGGAATGGATTGGTTCAAGAGGTATGCGGTTATAGTGGATTGCGAGAGGATCGAGGTGACAATAGGGAATGTGTAAGGGTGAATGGTTGTGACACGCTGCTTGCAAGAGGATGGGATCCAAGTCATCTTTTTATATTTGCTTGCGATTCCATAGGATGGATTGTCATCAGCACCAATCATTCATGTGTTTTTAGATGTCTTTGACGAGGTTAAAGGACAATCGCCGCAAAGGGAAATTGATTTTTGGATTGATTTTGTGGATGGTGCCAGACCTATTGTTATGCTCATTAGGTGGATGGCCCCAAGGGAACAACAAGAGTTGAAGGTGCAAGTGAACGACCTATTAGGAAAGGATTTATCCAAAGAAGCATATCCGAGTGGGGTGCACTAGTTTTTTTTTTGACCATGGCTGATGGATCGTTGAGATTATAAATGGATTATAGTGAGTTGAACAAGGTGACCAAAAATTACAAGTATCCATTACCGAGGATCGATGGCTTTTTTGACCAGCTTCACGGAGACAAGGTGTTTTCCTAAATGGATTAGAGACCCGATTTTACCAACTGAGAGTAGCTAGGGATAATGTGTCGAATACTACTTTTAGGACACCATCCAGATTTTATAAGTGGCTGGTGATGCCATTTGGATTGACTAATGTGTCAATTTACTTTGTGGATCTTATGAATCGAGTTTTCAGAGATCAGTTGAACGAGTTTGTGTTTGTGTTCGTGGATGATTTAATCTACGATGGAGGAAGAACATAAGACATGCTTCAGAATTGTTTTGGAAATCTTACGAAAGCATAAGTTGAGAGTTAATTTTTTGAAGTGCCACTTCTGGAAGGAAGAAATGAGATTCTTGGGTCACGCCGTATCAGGACAGGGAATAACGATGGATCTCGCTTAGGTGGCAGCAATCCAGGATTGTGATCGACCTAAGAATGCGACGGATGTTAGGAGTTTCCTTGGTGTAGCTGGAGATTATTGACGACTTATCAAGGATTTTTTGAAGATCGTTACACCATTAACCGGATTAACAAAGAAGAATCAAGTCTTCGTATAAGATGCAAAGTGTGAGCTCGCTTTTGGAATCTTGAAAGGAAAATTAATGAGTGCTCCTATATTAGTTATTCCAAGTGGGAATGACAAGATAGTTGTGTATTATGATGCATGCGGTACAAAACCTAGAGTAGTGCTAATGCAAAAGGATAGAGTTATGTCTTATGCAAGTCGACAACTAAAGCCGCATGAAAGGAATTACCCGACTCACGATTTGGAGTTTTTGGTGATAGTGTTTGCTCTACAGATTTGGAAGCATTATATGTTGGGAGTTAGATTTGTATTATTTATGGATCATAAGTCATTGAAGTACCTTTTCTTCCAAAATGATTTGAATCCTCGGCAGTAGCGATGGTTAGAATTTCTAGGGTCATATGATTTTGGTATTGCCTACACTCTAGGAAAATGTAATGCATTGGCTGATGCATTAAGTACAAGACATGCGAGTTTAGGAGCCAAGTTTACTAACTGGAAGCACCTTGAGTATTTGGCCAGGTTTGATTTCAGGCCTCGTTGTGAGTTAGTGCCTGAAATGTTAGCGATCTTATTTATTAGAACGACTCTCATCGAAAGGATTGGCGAAAGCCAAAACCGAGACGGTAAGCTTATGGACATCGTACGGAGATTAGAGATGAGAGTGGAACTTAAGGAACTAAAAAATTATGAAGTCGATCAAGATGGATGGCTTCACAAGGGTGGACGACTAGTCGTTCCTGATTTATATGGATGAGAGATGAGATCTTGAGAGAATGTCATCACTCCAGATTGACTGTTCATCCTAGTGATAATAATATGTATCGAGATATGAAACGAGTTTACTACTAGGAAGTTATGAAGAGGGACGTTGAGAAGTTTATCTCGAAATGTATGAATTGTTAATTGGTTAAAGCTGAGAAAAAGAAGCTGAGCGGATTATTACAACCATTAGAAATTCCTACATGGAAATAGGAGCAAATGTCGACAGATTACCTAGGATAAGGGAAGGAAACGATAGTATTTGGATCGTTGTGGACCACTTGACCAAACGCGGTAGGTTTATTCATGTCAGATCAACTAGGACAACATCGAAATTGGCTGAGTTGTATCTTAAATGGATAGTTTGATTCCACTGGATACTAAGAATACTGTTAGTGATCGAGACCCGTTGTTTAACAGAGGATTCTAGAAATTTTTGCAAGAGACATTAGGAACCGAGCTATGTATGAGTACAGCTTATCATCCCCGGACCGATGGTCAGACAAAAAAGGTTAATCAAGTATTGGAAGACCTCCTAAGAGCATGTGTATTATTAGATTTCAGAGTATCGTGGGAAGACCATCTGCATTTAGTCGAGTTTTCCTATAGTAACAACTAGCATTCTAGTATTGGAATGGCACCATATGAGGCGTTGTACGGCAGGCCATTTAATTTTCCATCTTGTTGGCCAGAGACTGGAGAGAAGTTGGTACATGTGCCTAAAATGATAAGAGAGACATCAGATAATTTTGAGATCATTCGGGAATGAATGAAGGCAGCCAAAGATCGCCAGAAGAGTTACACTGATATGTGACAAAAGGATTTGGAATTCTCGGTTGGAGATATGATGTTTGTGAAGGTCTTACCTGTAACGAAAAGGAATTTCGCTCGATTCGAATCAGTCGCTAAACCGACCAAGACCGTTCGAAACCCCTGATTGTTTTGAAAATGCGACAAATTCGAACGCAAACAGAAGAACATTTCATTGTTAATTACAACAATTCATCAGAATACAAGAATATACAGAGTACGAATAAATATTACACAGAAAATATCAGAGATTACAATACATTACATAGCAGCGGAAAATAATACAATACACAACTAGAAGTAATACACGGATACAGAGCTTTCCGAGTATCGTTCCAGGTGTAAATCAGGATCTTGTGAATATAATTCCGCAAAACCAAAACTACTAGCTGCCTATGTCAAAATAAGGGCACCTAGAGTTTAGGTTAAAACAATAACCTCCAGGTCAGTCATATGAATGGTGTGAGAACTAAAACAGTTATTAATCTTTATTTTAAAGTTCGGTAAATCAAGGGAGCACGCCGTATAACACGGAACGGGTTTCCTCCCAAGAATACCAGTGCAAAAAACAACAACGCAATGCTAAATAAAGAACAATGAAGCTATTATAAGGCCCAGGTCCCATCACACAATGCAACGCAAGCCGGAGGATAGGGTTTTTACCTTATAAAAGCCAAGAATGCTTGGTACGTGAAATTTCATGTTTTATTATTACTATAAGTGTATAGTGTCAAAACAATTTCAATCATAAGTATCAATCATAGACGACATAAGTGCCCCATACCACTATGTCGCCATATATAGGTTTACAACTAAAACTGCAAAGTCACGTATTGGAAGCTGGGTTTCCATCCGTGAACCGAGGCAAAAGATAGTCCTCGCCGAATTCGAGACAATCTAGCCCATGTCTCAGGCAAGTACTCAGTCAAGCCTTTGGAGCGACAGGGTCGGTCCACCGATGTGGATTAAAATGCCTGAACACTGCGTTTCCCCGCCTTTGGGGCGTAAATGAGCCCAATGGCTCCATCGGCTCCACACAATCACCGATATCTCCGAGGCGCCTTGCAACAGCAACAACCACATAAGTCAAACTCATCAGGGCATGTAAAACCACTGACGCCGCTTCTAGCTAGAAAGAAACGCATGTCCTCCCTGAGGTCCTTCTCCCGTTTCTGGTTCACAACCGGGGTGTGAGGCTCGCGAATCAACGCTACACAAATCTATGCCACATAGCCCGTTCTTTGATCATCAACCACAAGACCCTGCTTTTCAACAGAAGCCTTGATCATATTGCAACTTAGGCATGCCACACAGGCAATTCACTCCATGCGTTTGATACCATCAATATATAACCTCTGAGCTCGTATGTCTCAGAGAAGGGTGTTAAGCAAGAGAATAAATTCTCCGCCGCCAAACAGATATATATTTAATAGAAATCAATCACACAAATAAAATCCAATGTCAGACACAAAGTCCATTTACAAGTCCGTTCTAGGTCTGAACAAAACCGGTGGCACCTTGTACCTCGCATATCCATCGATCTCCAAGTACGTCTGGACGATCACTAACTGATTACCTCCTCTTGGGTGTACGGCCCAATCAAGATCATCAGTGATTATCCAAACAACGTGAAGACCTCCGGTCTTCGACCACCGTCTTCATCCTCGACACCACGTCGAATCAGTTATTCAGAATGAGATAAACCCGGTCTTTCTGAATAACTCGCGTATATAATAAACAAGTGTTACACAAACACAACATACGCCTCATTCTGATTCAGAATATTCTTTTATTCAAATATTCTTATACTTTAAATCCAGTAGGCTTTGCAACCATCCTTCATCCTCCATTTCAGCAGGTAATACCCACTATGGCATACATTGGTCCCCGAGTACACTTGTTTTACGGCGACCCTCTGAGCCTCCCGCCACTGCCTAACCAACCCCCGCAAGGGACATGTGGGGGTAAGAGTCTCCCGTTCGCCACCAAACCGCGAAGCGAGAAACCCACATCATGACTGCAACAAGAACTGGTGATACCCCATTCTCGATTACTTCAATCTAATTAAAGATTCATTAAAACTCCACTTAGTTTTAATCTTCCCAAAAATCAATATTCTGTCTTTAACTGGGTTAAAGAACCAATGTCATCTAAAACACGGTTCACGATAAACCCAAAATCACATTCATTAATTATCGGGTTAAAGAACAAGTGTTATTTAAAACACCGTTCACGGTAAACCCAAAAATCAATTCCAATTAAATACCATTTAATTGGTATACTTCATTAAATCTAAATAAAATGATTTAATCTTTTTCTCAACTGGGTTTAAGAGCAGTGTTAATGAAGACACCATTCACGACAAACCCAAATCACATTTGATATTAAATACAAGGCTTTGAATAGAAAATATATCGGCTTATATTTAATATCAAATTCTACGACCAACAAATATTGTATTGGAAATAACGATATATATATATATCTTTCAAATTTCCATAACAATATTTGTATAATCACGAAATCCAACATCGAAATATTCCAAAGACAATTTCGATTCAAATCCATTCCAATTCAATCATTGGAAATTCCGGTTACTTTCAAAACCATTTCAAATCCGCTTTATTTATTTTAAAAATAAATGGAATTATAATTCTAGTTCAAAACTAGTTCATTTCGACAAAAATCTATTTTTATCTTTTCAAATATGGAAATTTTCATCCCAATTCTTCACAAATCATTTCTTATGATTTTAAACAAATTATTACTATTTTTAAAAATTTTATCAAGGCCCGTACAGTCAATTTCCATCAACGGCCATCGGAATGCACTTACAACGACCTTTTGCAAATTTGATTTGGACCTAATTCCAAATCCAACTGTTAGATTTCAAATCTCTAATATTCTTTAGAAAGCTCGTTTCGATACGAATCCAACGGTTCCAGTTTTAGGAGAATCCGACAGTCGGATCTCCCGTAAAGTCCATTCAAAGTCAATGGTCGAAATTCGCGAACTGCCGCGGCGCGGCGCGTTCTATTCAGGCCATTATATATATAACATATATATTATATATATTTCTTCGACTTCCTTTCAAAACGTATTTTATAAATCGTTTTAAATTCGTTTTCGAAACGATTTCAACTTCATATTCAATTTTGAATCAAAATTGAATATTCCACATCATCGATATATAAATGATAATATTTTCAAAACCTTATATTTTGAAATCAATTACTTTTCGATATTCGTTATAAAAATGAATAAAATCGATATAAATCTCGTTCACATCAAAATGGCATCAATCTAATCAACACGGCTTTTATATATTTCAATAACTTCGTTATTCTATTCAACACATGAATTTTATTTTATTCAACACATGAATATATATTCTATTCAACACATGAATATTTATATTTTTATTCAACACATTAATATTATTCTATTCAACACATGAATATTTATATTTTTATTCAATACATGAATATTATTCTATTCAACACATGAATATATATTCAATTCAACACATGAATTTATATTTCTATTTAACACATGAATTCATATTTCTATTCAACACATGAATTTATATTTCTATTTTCCAAATTGGAATGAGGCCCAATCAATTACCATATAACGTTAATTATATGGATTCCCTACAACACATGTATATAATAGACACGATAAATCATCAACCATCATCCTGAGTGCACCACACAACTGCATAAGCATTAAATATAAATAATTAACGCTTACACAGTCTGTCAACCCATCGGTTGACATACAACTAAACAATCGGGATTAGTGTACGTCAAATATCATCCCAATACCTGTGTGGGGTTTCAAATCAACAAACACAGATTTTATTTGTGCAGTTGGGCGACGTGTAAAATTTATCGTCCCAATCAATATCAGTCAAACTAGTTTATATAAACAAATCATCCGATTTGTTTACTACTATTTATTTTATATACACGTTAAAAATCATATTTTTTAACTATAAAATATTTTCCACTATAAATATTTTATTTCATCCCACATCGCACTATCAAATTTCGCAATACATCAAACAAGCATACAAGTCGTCCTTGGTCTGTGGACGACGGGTGTTGGGTGCTACTAAACACCGTCTGCATCCTAGCATATATTTCAAACTAGAAATAAATTAAAGGTGAGGAGTTCTCACCAACTAGCTAAACCAATACACCGCGACTCTTCATATGTAGGAAATCTTACCCACTCGCCTTTTGTTAATTTCACTGTCCATAGCCACTACATATATAAAAATCACATTTTTATATTGTTGCTATGTATATAAAAATCACATTTTTATATCACTCTATATGGATAAAAATCACATTTTTATACCGCTACTATATAGATAAAAATTCTATTTTTATAATGGTGTTCATATAATAAAGATCATATATTTTTATCGCTTCTTTCTATATAAAAATTATATTTTTATATTTCTACTTCCTTTATAAAAATCGAATTTTTATTTCGCTACATATATAAAAATCACATTTTTATATTCTCTATTATATAAAAATCATATTTTTAATTCACTACATATATAAAAATCACATTTTTATATTCTCTATAATAAAAGTCAAATCTTTTTATTTTGTTATGCATAATAAAATCAACTCTTTGTTTATTTGAAAATCTTGCCTTTCTATATCTCTCAAAATCAAGTCTCTTATATTTTTGAAATCAAATCTTTCATAACATTAAAAATCAATCCTTTCATAACATTAAAAATCAATTCTTTTCTACAAATAAAATCGAATCTTTACTATGTCATTCTATAAACAAATATCAAATTTTTACTATGTCATTCTTATGATAAAAATCTCTTCTTTATACCGTTGTTTATATAAATAAAATCATAACTTTTAATACAATGTATAAATATTTTCAAAAACAACTCTAATTCAAGTTTTTAATAACTAATCGACATAAGTTTTTATATATAACTAAAAGGAGAGAAGAAGAAAGAAAAAATAAATAAATAAAACAAATAATAAAAACTTACAGCGTGGGGGAAGGGGGGTCTACTGTGGTCGGTGGTTGGCCAGAGATGGCGCAAGCAGTGGGGAGTGGTGCTGGGGGGGCACGACCGTTTCAGGTAGAGGGAGGGTTTGGGGCTTCGATCGATGGGGGAAAATAAGGGGGAAGCGTAGCATCTAGAGGAGGAGGAGAGGGGGGGACTTCGACGGCGGCGGTGAAGCTCAGGTGGGCGGCGCGATTTCAAGGCGGGTGGAAGCATGGGATCGGGTTTTTTTTTGTTTTTGTTTTTTTTTCCTCTGAAATGAAATAGATCGGGGAGGGAGAAAGGTATGGGGGGTTTAATTGAAATTTTTTATATTATTTTATTTTGTTAGATCAAAATTTAGCTCTAACACTCAAATTGTTCTGATTCCTAGGGAATTATAACTGAAAAATGAGGAAAAAGCAGAAATCACACATGGTTTATAGTGGTTCAGCGTTAACGAGCCTACGTCCACTTTATATGCTATTGATTATACTTTGGATGCTAGTACAACCAATGATTTCTCTCAGTCTCACTCTTACAATTACGATTTCTCTCAGTTATCTCGAAGTAAATCTGGTATGAAATAGTGGTATGAAAGTAATGGTGGAATCAATCCTTAAAACTACCAAAAGATCCTGAAAATTGCCCAGCTCTGGGCTATTTATAGCTGATTTTGTCAGGCGGATCACGGTCATACGTGGCGCAAATTCCGAGAATATCGGATCGGATCGTAGCTTGATCAAGAATTGGTCAATAAGACAGTTGGTGATAGGTGTCGCGAGATCCATACATCTCGGATCGCGATAGAATGAGTCAGAGTCTTCGCTGCAACTTCTATGCTTGGATCGGATCGAGGTGGAATAGGTGGATCGATCCGCATAGGGGTTTAGCGACCCGATAGGGCGATCCGAAAGGGGGCGATCCGACCTGCGGATGATTGAGCGACTGTGAACTGACTTTTCGTGAACTAGAGGAATGAGACCTCATATTTTCTCTATGTGTGTGAACCTTGACGGCTTGGTCAAAAAGCTAGCCAACATTTTGCCCCCTCGAAGTATGTTTTATCGAGGATAGAACATGCTTCGAAACTACAGAGACATCTTTTCATAGGGAGATGCAAATCAATGGTTGCGTCTGTCTAAAATGTCGTGTCACTTCAGAAAGTCGCATTCCTTGATTGGTATAAATATCGGTTAAATCTTCAATCATTTCCCTGTTTACCGGATAATTTTTATCTCTGGAATTTTTGGAGACTTCATCGTCCAGGTAAGTTTCTGAATTTTTTGCAAATACTTTTGAGTCTCTCCTTCCGTCTATTGCTTGATGGTTCGGATCGCGTGAGATCATTACGATCCACGGAGCGAGTTGCTCCTTTCAATCTTTGGTGAGCATTGGGGGCCCAAAACGTGATGGGCTTTACATCGCGGCCCACCTATTTCCACGGTTCGAATAAAACAAAAATGGGGATATTAACGGTCGCGGTTTTTCCTATATAAACCCGAACCCTCTTCACTTTTCCCCTTCTTTTCCCTTCGTTGCCGCCTCTCTCTCCAATTCAGACCCTAACCTCCGATCTTCAAGACAAACCCACTCGTTTTCTCCATTTTTAAGAAAGGTAATTTCACTATTAAAGCCTTGATGCAACTTTAATCTCGTTTTTCTGAGTTTTATCTGGTTTGGAAGGGGAAAGACATCGGAATTTTGTAGTTTTTGAGGTTTTGGAGGCTGTCAAGACCCCATGGCTGATGGGTTCAGCTGCTCACGTTCGCTGATGGAGAAGAAGGAGAAAGGAAGGAGAAGAAGAAGGGGAGAAAAGGTTTGACTAGGTCGGGTCGTGATGGTGGCGAGATGGATGGATGGTTGGCTTGCCTTGCGGATCGGATCGTGGATATGGAGGAGTGTCGGTTCATGGGTTCTTGAAGTAATGTGGCTCTGGTAAAGTATGACTGAATAGGAATCCTAGCGTTACGCTATTTGATGCTCCTTCACGATCTGAACCTGTTCCACGATCCGCAGATGGCGCACGACCCGAAGCCTGATATGCGACCCGACCCGATGTATCACGATCCAAACACTGAGCGATCCCTTGAACTTGTTAAACAAACATTGCAACTTAATTCCGATATACCAATGGACAGTTAGGTTTGAGCCTCTGAGATCAACTTTGTGGACTGAACAAGCGCATAACTTATCAGCGAACAACGACTAATATCTCAATGATTTTGTTGACTTTTATGCTTTTTCTTAATGCATGCACAGGCACACACCGGCACTTGCACACATGGGGGGAAGGGTAGCTATATTCTAATTTGTTATACTTGCCAACACAGTTATGTCAGATAAACAAGTGATTGAGATGCCAGAGAAAGGAATTGAACCAGAGACATCGGCGCATCATGAACCCAACGTGCTTCCCTCAACCTCAGATCAGGATAAGTCCGATCCTGACTACAAAATGGACTCTGGTGCGGAATCAACGTCTTCATACGATACATCCTCCGAAGAGGTAGACGATCGGGCTTCTGATGAGCTTCAGGGAGCTAAGGATATAGATAAATTCACTGATTGTCTGGCTTCCAAATTGGACGACACCAAGCTTAAGAAAATTTGCTTGAAACATGGGATCCCCTGGGATGATGTGAGAACACCTAGTAGCGAAGATAGACCTCATCTGGCTCCGGAGGGGTATATGACTGTTAGCCGACTCATGTGCTGGGTAGGCGCTATTCCTCCGTTTCCTCCAATCGTCATTGAAACCTTAAAACGATTGGCTATCGCTCCGATGCAGCTTCATCCCAATGCCTATGCAGCTCTATACACTCTATACATCGTATATGAGGAAATCCTGCAAACTGAGCTCACGTTTAAAGATTTGAAATTCTATTACCTTTTCAAGCATCGCTCTACGGCAACCCCAAATTTTTCTTTCTTCGAATCGGTAGAAAATAGGAAGGTCTTATCTGACGGTTACAGCAGCATAGGGGATCCCAAGGCCGATTGGTTCTATATAAAGAGACAGGCTGGGTGTGCAAGAAGATGTCTTAAATCAAGTAAATTTTAAACCTTTGAATGAATAACCTATTTAAGAAATCGAAGCACTAACATGCTTCTTTTCTCTATGCAGATCACACCTTTCCAAAAACGGAAGGCTTGGTGTATAGTAATCGACTATCTCTCCTTCTGAAAAGCAAATCCGACTTCCTAAAGATCAAGAAATGTATTTCTGACGAGAATCTTCACAAGCACCGCCTTCTGAATATAAGATTTGGACTTGGCGCGGGTGGCAAACCTTACAAATACGTGCCTCCGGCCGAGGGAGAAGGAACGTCACAGGCAGCAGAGACAACTAAACTTCATAAGAGTCCTTCACCGATAATTAACCAGGACGACGAAGATTTAAATGTATATAGAGGAGATGAGGCCCGTGCTGACGAGTCTAAGGAAATCTCAGCCTCTCCGAGGGGTTCCCCCTCAAGGGCCTCTCTACCGGTTGAGCCTGCTGCTCCTGATGATTTAACAGAGGAGCAAGATTCCTATACCCGACGATGTACATACACGGGAAGACTTCGAAGGGGAGCCATTTTTTCCTATCTCTGAGAAAACAACTGTTCCAGTTGAAGAACGAAAGATTACCTAGACGAGCCTAACTTCGGGCCCTGGTTTATTGGGGGAATTATATGGGATGCACAAATCACATGCACCGCTCACCACAGCACTTTCTACACTATTGCTATTCATAGTTCTAATATATGCTTGTTTCATTTGCAGGAAGGATGACTCGCAGACAATCTTATTCTTATCGTTCCCTTCGTGCGGGCACCCCAAATCTTGGTTCAGATCCTGAGCGTGCTCGTAGCAGTAGCCGAGGGGGGAGACAGCCATCGGTCCCGAGATTCTCACTAGCCTCATTCTTCACGGTCCAGATCTCCGTCAAAACAAACCTCCGGAAAGCCCTATAGTCATCAAGTGCCACCTACAGGGGGAAAACAACTTCCCAAAGACTTAACTCCTCCGAAGAGCACGCCGTCTCACAGCAGATCATCCAAAAAACACCACGAGCCTAAGGATAAAAACAAGGATCCAAATAAGGATTCTGAAAAGGAGAAAACTGACATCATCCCCTCTAGTCAACAAAGTTTAAGTGCCCCTGGGGCCCGAGACTATGTCCATGGTCCTGAGGCTCAGGCTAAGCTGGGGAAATTACGAGAACAATTCCCCGATATCTTCTTTGAGAGGATGGTGTTCGTTCCGGCTCTCGAACCAGTCCCTGGGAATTGGGATACTGAAGTCATCGGACATGTTCGCCATGTAGCCAAGCAATATGAGGCGATGAAGAAACACGCTGTCAACCTTTCAGACGCTATCCAGACGCTAGAAATGGAAGCGCACAGGTCCAAAGTAAGGATAGATAACAATGATAGGGCCAGGGTGAAAATGGAAAAGGACTTGGAAGATGCACAATCTCTGCTTGCCTTGGCTCAACGAGATGCTAAAAATTACAAGACAGAGCTGGAGGAGGCTAGGCAACGTTTTCATAATGAGCTCGATTCTAACAACAAAGAGCGTGTGTCATTGAAGAAGGAGGTGGAAGATCTCAAGATGGCCAACACCGAACTGAAAACATCACAGGACCATTTCGAAGATGAAAAAGCTGCTTGGGAGAAAGAAAAGGCAAGCTTGAAAGACAGTTTAGCTCTGGCCGAAAAAGAGAGGGCGGTTCTGAATGATCAACTCGCGCAAACAGAGAAGTGCGCGGTTCTTGCTGAAAATAATGTGGAAAGTGCCATTGAAATGGCTACTTCTTCTAATGAAAAGCTCCTCAAGAGAGAGAAATATATTGAAGGATTTGAAGAAATGCTGTTTGACTTCCTTGGCCATGTCATCAAGACCCGTAACATCTCCTGGATCCCGGATTACTATGTCACTTTAGCCAACATATGGGATGCAATCGTCCAGGGCGAGAAACGGTGATTAGGAGTCGATGAGATTGATGAGAATGAGTTGATGCGGACCATTCATAAGGATAACGAACCCGAGAATTTAGAGAAAGGCAGACACCTACTCCAAGAAGAGATGGATAAGGAGAAAACTCTGGTCAAGGGCAAAAATAAAATTGAAGAAGGCTCGAGCTCAGCTGCAGAGCCCAAGGCCTCCGAAATTGAGGAATACAGTCCCGATGATCCATTGATTCCTCTGGGTCCGACTCCACTAGTTGTCGGAGCTTCTGCTGCTAGCTTGGATGGAGGATCAGCGGAAGGTATCTCTATATTCTCTCCGCAATTTTTCAAAGCAATCGTCACTTGTCGCCGTCTTGCCGAACAATCAACTGAGAAAACCGCATTCTCTCCTGAAATAACATTTGTTTCTCATGTTACAGGTGGCGGGCCAGCCGATAAGGACGCTGAGAAGAAGACAGAGGCGGAGAAGATTGTCATCCCGCCAAGTGCTAGTACTGACGCTCCCAAGCAGTCCGAAGGTACGACAACGGAGAAAGTCATTCTCACACCTAGTGCTGATATTTCCCGAGATGCTGAGCCCATCGAGGCTTTGAGAGATATGGACAGGCACCACGAAAACGATGAAGAAGAAGTCACCATTACCAAAGATATCAAAGGCGATGATGAGGAAACCTTGGCTGAAAGGAAGGCTAGGCAAGAAAAACAGCTGGCCTTAAAAAAAGATGAGCAAGAGCCTTTGCATGTGCCTCCGATCTCGGAGTTTAATCCCAAAACTGGGTTGGTACTAAAACTCCAACCCAAATCAATTACCAAATAGCTTGCTTCTCAGTCTTTTGATGATCCCTCGGCTCCCGTTATTGACAAAAGAAAAAGAAAGAAGAGTGATCAATCTGATGCTGGCAAGGCGGAACTGGAGCAGCAGAAGAGGGAGAAAAAATCCAAGCCGTCTCCCAAGCATAAGTAGGATGTAGTCGTTTGTCCGTATTTTGTTTTTAGGCTTTCCACTGGCCATGAAATGTAATTGTGAGAATGGCCCTCACTTTTGTTTAGGTTCCTCTTTATCTTGTAAGCTTACAGTTTATGAATGAATGTTTATTTCTTTTGCATCATCATGTACCTGCATTCAATAAACTCTTCACACTTAGTCACAAGTCATTTGACTATAATCAAGTTGAAATTATATTACAAATCCTTCAAGAGACAGAAAAAAAATTCTATGCACGTTGCCCCCATCTATGAATACGGGGGACTTGGAATTTTTAGTAGGATTATAGTCCTTGAGGCGCCAAATCTCCGGTACTTCTATACTTTCCCGATCCATCAGCGGGTTAAAGTTCGAACTCGTACCATGATCCGCTCACCGATCCTTCAGCAGGGCAGAAATTCTGGGGGTGCTGAGTCTCCAGCATCCTTCTCAGCGCTTAATCATAGACGCCTTTATACTCTCCTGGCGGTCGCCAAGGTTAGAGTTCGAGCTCAGTTGTTCAATCGCCCCCCGATCCTTCAGCGGGGTAAGAGCTCTTTCTCAGCGCTTAATCATAGACGCCTTTATACTCTCCTGGCAGTCGCCAAGGTTAGAGTTCGAGCTCAGCTATTCAGTCTCCTCCCGATCCTTCAGCGGGGTAAGAGCTCTTTCTCAGCGCTTAATCATAGATGCCTTTATACTCTCCTGACAGTCGCCAAGGTTAGAGTCCTGTCAGGGCGGTTCTTATCATGGTGCATCGCCTTGCCATGTAGACGTTATTTTCGTGTCCTTTACGTTCTCTCTCGGCTCTGGAGAGTTAGAGTGCAATCAATGGTGTGATTCACTTTATTGCACCTTCAGCGTTCTGGCTGTGGATTACTCTCCATTCTGATGGAAGGCACTTAGAGTTACACGTTTCTGTGATCGCTATATGGTTTTACAGCAAACTTTATAAAGATAGAAGAGCAGATAAATAATAGTGCCAATAAAGGTAAACGACACACAATATTTTTATAGTGGTTCGGTCGAATTGTGACCTACGTCCACTTTATAATCCTTTGCTCAAAACATTGGACTATTCTAGGCAAGTCACGCCTTTTACATGGTCCTATGAAACAAAAGGATAAATTTGACAAATTTACGTCAGATAGGGCCGCAAATGTTGGGCATTCCACACTCTGGGGATTTCTTCTCCATCTACGGTTGCTAGCTTGAAGGTTCCATTATCAAGCCTTCGTAGAACGGAGTATGGTCCTTCCCACTTCGCACCCATATGAGTTGGGGGTGGAAAGACACGCTTCAGAACCAAGTCTCCAGGTTCAAAGGTTCGGGCTCGAACTCTTTTGTTGTAGTATCTAGCGACCTGTTGCTTGTGTCTCAAGGCACGCAGGTTTGCTTCATCCCTCTTCTCCTCTAATGTATCTAGGGATCCAAGGAGCAAATCGTTATTAGTCATCGGATCGTAGTAAGTGACTCGGTGAGATGGTACTTTTAGCTCAACCGGGATGACTGCCTCTGCTCCAAAAGCGAGAGAGAAGGGGGTATGGCATGTCGCTGATTTATACGTTGTCCTATAGGCTCATAATGCCAAGGGTAATTCATCGACCCACATGGCTTTGGCCCGCTTCAATCTTCTTTTGATAATGGACTTAATCACTTTATTTGCTGCTTCAACCTGTCCGTTCGACTGCGGATGTGCCATAGAGATGTACAGTTTCTCGATGTGGTACTTCTGGCAAAAGTCCCTGAACTCGTTGCTATCAAACTGGGTTCCATTGTCAGTTATGATGATCTTTGGGATCCCAAATCGGCAAATAATGTTCCTAACAACGAAATTAATCACTCGCTTGATTTTGATTGTAGTTAACGGCTCAGCCTCGACCCATTTGGTGAAGTAGTCTACAGCTACAATAATGAACTTTGTTCCTCCCTTCGCTATAGGGAGGCTTCCGATGATATCAATTCCCCACATATCAAAAGGCCATGGACTCGCCATTGTCTTTAACTGGCCAGGTGGTGCCCTGAGAATTTTTGAAAATCTTTGGCATGCATCACAACGTCGTGCGTATTTTGCCGCATCTTTGTTTATGGTAGGCCAGAAGTAACCATACCGCAACAACTTTTTTTGCCAATGTTTTTCCTCCAGTATGGTCACCACATTCACCCTCATGTACTTCCTGCAATACACGCTTAATGTCATCATGGGCTATACACCGGAGAAGAGGCATCGAAAATCCCTGTCTGTATAGGACTTCGCCTTGCAGAACGTATCGGGAAGCTTTACGGATTATTTTACGCCTCTCACTCTTCTTGGTCGGAAGTGTTCCATTCATCAAGTAATTCTTTAGAGGGGTCATCCATGACTCCCTTTCTGGCTCCGTCTCTAGTATCAGATCAATTTCCATCTGACATATGCTAGGGAAATGAAGTACTTCAACTGGGGCTAGCCCGGCTTCTTCAGGATCGTTGGAACTAGCCATCTTCGCTAACTTGTCCGCCTGTTGGTTCGCTGACCACGGAATATGAGATATACTGTAGTGATCAAAGCCAGTCAGCAACTCCTTCACTTTCTCCAAATACGAAATCAATATTGGGCTCTTAGCTCGGAACTTTCCAGTGACCTGATTTATAACCAACTTGGAATCACAAAATATGTCCAGCTTCGCTATCTCTAATTCCTTTGCGATCCTCAGCCTGGCTATCAGGGCTTCATATTCGGAGTCGTTGTTAGTGGCGCGAAATTCCAATCGGATAGCATAGGATATCAGTTGTTTGTCAGGAGTTTCAAGCACCACTCCGGCACCGGATCGTTTATCATTCCTAGCACCATTAGTATGCAATTTCCAGGCACTAGGATCGAGAAGTAGTTTTGGTGGGTCAGCCTCTTCGTTTACTATGTCATCCTCCGGGACAGTAAATTCTACTATGAAATCTGCCAGCACTTGCCCCCGTATCGATCGTCGGGGCTGAAAATTCAGATCAAATTGACTCAATTCAATATTCCATTTGAGCAGTCTCCCAGAAGCTTCTGGTCTCCATATAACTTGCTTGAGCGGATCATCAGTGTACACGGTGATAGGATGAGCTTGGAAATAATGTCGAAGCTTCTTAGATGCAATCAATAAATTGTGCGCCAGCTTTTCTATCCTCGAATAATTGCGCTCAGCTGCCGCCAATTTTTTTACTCATGTAGTACACTGGCCTTTGAACCTTGTCTTCTTCTCTCACTAATGCTGAGCTGATCGCGTGGGACGACACTACTAAGTACACGAATAAATCCTCATGGTCCACTGGCTTAGACAGTATCGGAGGCCTCTCCAGATGATTTAACAGGTTCTGAAATGCTTCTATGCAATCAGGAGTCCATTTAAAATTGCGTTTTCCTTGCTTTATCAATTCAAAGAATGGAATGCATTTGTCTGTCGCTCTAGAGATGAATCTGCTTAATGCTGCTACATTCCATGCAAGGCTTTGCACATCTTTGATTTGTCTAGGCTCCTGAATGCCTCTGATTGCTGTGATCTGGTCTGGATTAATCTCAATCCCGCGCGAGCTGACAATGAATCCCAAGAATTTCCCGGAAGCAACCCCAAATGAGCATTTCGTTGGGTTGAGTTTCATCCTATACTTTTGAAGGATACCAAACATTTCTGCCAAGTTTGTAGTGTGATTGGAAGATTGTCTGGACTTAACCAACATGTCGTCGACGTATACCTCCATCGTTTTCCCAATCTGGTTATAGAACATTATGTTCACTAACCGTTGATATGTAGCACCTGCGTTCTTCAAACCAAAAGGCATTACCACGTAGCAGTGTAATCCCAGATCCGTAATGAAGCTAGTGTGTTCTTGATCTGGAACATGCATAGGGATCTGGTTATATCCTGAATAAGCATCCATGAAAGAGAGAAGCTCATGACCCGCCGTTGAATCTATTAACTGATCAATTCTGGGTAACGGAAAGCTATTTTTTGGGCAGGCTTTATTCAAATCCGAAAAATCAATACACGTACGCCACTTCCCATTGGCCTTCTTTACCAAAACTGGATTTGAAATCCAATCTGTGTAGGTTGAGTCTCTGATGAATCCGTTACTTTTTAACTTTTCAACTTCTTCTTTCAAGGCCGCAGACCTCTCTGGGCCCAGCATTCGCCTTTTTTGTTTTACAGGGGGATGCTTTGGGTTAATGCTCAATGAGTGGCTCATGATTGATGGAGATATCCCACACATGTCCACGTGGGTCCAAGCAAATACATCCAAGTTATCTTTCAACAAATCCATCAGTTCTTTAGCTCGAATTGGATCCAACTAGGATCCAATCTTCAGGACCTTCTCTGGTCACTATCATCGATCGGTACATCCACAGTCGTTTCGTTGGGAGCCGCCATTCTGCCCCTAGTCTCTTCGTCCTCTCTGGGATCTATATCCTCGGCCAGTTCTCTGGGCGACTCACCCATAGTCATTCTCTTTAATTGCTATGACGTCTCCTCCCTTGTGGGGGAAGAAGCGTCTTTAGTTTCTATATCTCTTCCTTTACGGAGTAGCTTTAGCTCTGCAATGTAACATGCTCGTGCGGCAACCTGATCTCCTCTGACTATGCCAACACCAGCTTCCGTAGGAAACTTCAATAACAAGCACTAGGGGGCTATACAAGCTCTAAACTTTGCTAGGGCCAGTCGGCCCAAGAAGGTATTATAAGGCGATTCAATACCCAAAACCACGAAGGGAAGAATTCTCACTCTCTGGCGTTCTCCTTCCCCAAGTGTTACCGGCAGCTCTACATATCCCATTGGAGCAGTTGAAGCTCCGTTAAATCCACGGATCCATCCTTCACACGGCTTTAAATCTTTCAATTCAAGGTTCATTCGATCGAACGTCTTTTTGAATAGAATGTTGACAGAACTCCCGTTATCCACTAAAACTTTATGAACAGTGGTCGGGCCAATAGGAACTGTGATTACAAATGGATCTTCGATCGGAGCATGGACTCCAATACTCTCTCGGTTGCGGAAAATGGCGTCATCTGACATCATCTTTTGCTGTTTTACCCGGACATTGTCCTCAGGGTTGCTACACTCTCCTACCTCAAGATGCTGCTTTGCTACGTTTACGTACTGATCCATCGCCTTGAAACTATGCCCGGCTAGGTGAAGCCCTCCGATTATGGTATTGATAACAAGATCCTTTCCTTTTTGCTGGACAGTTGGCTTGGCAGTAGGTTGATTCTGGTTTTGGTTCGGGGTCTGAATAGCTTGCCCCTTATCTCTAGGAGTCACCCTGTACTCATCCAACTTCCCTTCCCGGAGCAGCCTCTCAACTACTTCTCTCAGATGACGGCATTCATTTGTAGAGTGGTCGTGAGTCTGATGGAAGAGACAAAACTTCCCCGTCTTACGTTCTTTCACCATCGAATCTCTTGGAGGAGGCCTTTTATGTTGGAGAACGTTGTACGAGTCTACGAATATATTCTCCAAAGTATCATTTATTGGCGTATAATTTTCGAAAGACCTGGGACGGGTCGTTCTCTGGGAGTCGTTCCCCCGATTTCTCTTCCGATTATTGCCATTACTGTTGTTACCATTGTTTCCTGACTGGTGGCCACCTCCCTGGTTTCGGTTTCCAACATTGACTTCAACCTTCCCCGAGCTGTCTCCGGTTTGCTTGATGGCCACATTACTTTGGATTTCCTCCTTATTTGCCATTTTCGTCTTCCAGTTAGCATATACCTCCTCCTGACGTAAGCTTACATTTGCTTTCTCGTAGAACAATTCTCTAGTATGAGGTGGCTTGCCGGCCAGGTATCTCCCAAATTCAGTATCTTTATCTACCCCATCAATCAGAGCTGCCACAACAGTTGGCTCATGGGGATCCTTGACTTCAGTGGCGGCTCGGTTGAAACGATCCAGATACACCCTCAAGCTATCGCCTGGTCGTTGTTTGACAAGGAACAGATCAATCACACTCTTTGTCCTCTGTGCATAAATGCGGAACTGTTCCACGAACCTTTCACTCAACTCCCTGAAACTGGAAATTGATCTTGCTGGTAAGCCTGTAAACCATAATAACGCTACATCCTCCAGGAATATAGGGAATGATTTTCACTTTACAGCGTCAGAGGCTGCGGCAATGGTCATTGACCAAGAATATCTCATTAGATGTTGGATTGGATCAGATCTACCCGCGTAACGGTTCATCTGAGGCATGTTGAAGCACCTCGGGAATGTTACGTCTAGAATATCATCAGTAAAAGGGGTGTGACTGCGGTCAATCCTCCAATCTTCATTCCTTTGTCCACGGCTATCTTCCAGGATTTGATGGACCATAGCTGCAACATTTGCACTGGTCATCGGAGGCTCGGGATCAGCGCTTCTCGCTTGGTGGAATTCTCCGATCTCTCTTCTAGGAACAACCACGACATCCGGAGCTCGGATTGGGCTTCGTTGCCCTCTGTTACCATGAGTATTTGTACGGCGAAGGGGCTGAGGTGGTCTATTCTCAACAGGATTGTCCACAACTCGAGCTCTAGGAGTTGCGGCACGATTATTCAAGTTGCGGTTTGAGGGTCCTACACCAAGTGTCTCTTCCTCTCGTGATGGCAGGGTTCCAAATCGGAGCTGCTCTATGTTTTCAGCCCTCTTATACGGTCGCCACGGAGGTCTTGGCGATTGCTCTGACGAAGAAGAGTACTCTGGGGTGAGTGGACGAACTGGGAGTGTTCTTTGTCTTGCGAGATCATCGAGCCTTCTATCCATAGCAGTTAAGTTTTGTCGCAGAACAGAGCTTTGTTGCCTTTGAGCAGCTAATTCATCAAACGGCCTATCCCACATTTCAGAGAAGCGAGAGAGATCTCCTTCAGTGATCGGAGCAGAGGGGTCATATTGGTCATCAACTTTTTCTCTTATGCGCAGGGAACTTGAGCCAGGTCGAACAGAGGTACCGGGACGGGAAGAGTGAGCCATAACCTCCTTTCAAGGTCGAGTTGTAGTCTGGTCATCACTTCGGATCGCTGTGGACCTGTGTCAGTGGCTCGTAGCGCCCTCCTGGGGTCGGATCGTTGTAACATTAGGTGGAGGGTTCGTGGCTTTGTCGTGGGATCGAGTGACGACCCCTTCAGTTCGGATCGTAGCGCCCCCTTCAGACTGGTTCGTGACGCCACGTTCGCATCGGTCCGCCCCTATGTCACCGCGATCCGCGAGGCCCTCCTCAACCTGCTCATGTACACTTTCTTCAACTGCTTCATTCGCAACTTCAATCGCATGCGAAGCTCGTACTTCCTTAGACTTCTTTCCGGCCATGATATCAGATGCCGCTGGAATCTTCAAAAATCTGAATAGTGAAGTTTCGGGACTGTTTCCTTCAGACTTGAATATCCAAACAACGGAGCAACAATCCAATATGCCGAGAAATCAAATCTCAGTGAAAGCACCAAAATGTTAGATCAAAATTTGGCTCTAACACCCAAATTGTTCTGATTCGTAGGGAATTATAACTGAAAAATGAGGAAAAAGCAGAAATCACACACGGTTTATAGTGGTTCGGCGTTAACGAGCCTACGTCCACTTTATATGCTATTGATTATACTTTGGATGTTAGTACAACCAATGATTTCTCTCAGACTCACTCTTACAATTATGATTTCTCTCAGTTATCTCGATGTAAATCTGGTACGAAATAGTGGTATGACAGTAATGGTGGAATCAATCCTTAAAACTGCCAAAAGATCCTGAAAATTGCCTAGCTCTGGGCTATTTATAGCTGATTTTGTCAGGCGGATTGCGGTCATATGTGGCGCAAATCACGAGAATATCAGATCGGATCATAGCTCGATCAAGAATTGGTCAATATGACAGTTGGTGACAGGTGTCGCGAGATCCATACATCTCGGATCGCGATAGAATGGGTTAGAGTCTTCGCTGCAACTTCTAGGCTTGGATCGGATCGAGGTGGAATAGGCGGATCGATCCGCATAGGGGTTTAGCGACCCGATAGGGCGATCCGAAAGGGGGCGATCCGACCTGGGGATGATTGGGCGACTGTGATCTGACTTTTCGTGAACTAGAGGAATGAGACCTCATATTTTCTCCTTGTGTATGAACCCTGATGGCTTGGTCAAAAAGCTTGCCAGTATATTTATTTATTCCATAAAGCAAATTTTTATTTCGAACTTGAAATCGAACCCACCAACTATCGTCCCTAGCTAATTACCCTCATTCCGAACACAATGGGATATGTATCATAAGCTGATTCGATCGTTCCGATCAGTTTCCGTCCAAATCAAAATATAAATCTATATATTGAATTTGAACACACATTTCAATTTACTGGGGTCACATACGGACTCCAAAAATTCCCGAAAAATGTTTTCTAACTTCGTATTGACGAAACGGTCTTAAAACTAATTTCGTCGAATTTTGAGACCGTTTGAAAAATGGCCATTTTCCAGTCGATCGAAATTGACTGAAACTGGTCAAACGCGTTTTCCTTTGCCACGCTCACACATTGATTCAGAAAATTATGAATTTTGAAACCTAGCAATAACTTGACATCACGGATCCAACAAAAGTGGTTTCGTCGAAAACCGAGGTCGTTTGCAAAATTCCCAATTTTAAGGGCCAGAATTCCATAGCGACTGGGCATATCTTTTGATTCCCGCTATGAAATTTTGATTTCCCGGATTCGTTCAAAAGATATTCTCAATTGGATTCTAATATTTTTGGTTTCACTAAAATCCTCTTTATTTTGAATCCTGTACATTCATTTGAAATTCGAAATCGAAATTTCAAACTACCGCGCCATTTTCAATTCCTTTTATAATTATAAATAATTATTTATATTCTAAAGACGATCTATATAAATATATACGTTCTAATTCTATACAAAGTAAATATCTTGTCATTATTATTTAAAATAATTCATTTTAAATATTCAAAATTCGCTAAAATTGCCAAAATAATTTTTTTTAATTGGCTCAGATTTCCGGGTTATTATAATCTCCCCCACTTAAAACTTTTCGTCCCCGAAAAGGAACGAAGCTGAAAGTTGTTTAACAAATCAACTCAACTTTCCTTTATTTTCTTTATGGATTAAGTTCTTTAACTTTACAGTTTCTAAGAACTTTTCAAATTCTTCAAAAATTTGGCTAACACCCTAAATTTTCAAAAAATTTCGCCATAACCTCCCCTGCACCGGGGACTTCGGGATATTTCAAATAGCCTCCCAAGGCCCTCATCAATCCAAAAAGAAAAAGAAACAGCCAAGCGGCTAGCCAATCGGCTCATAAAATCATCAAAAACCCAATAAATTTGTAAACATGTATCTATTTGTCGGGTAAACAATTTTATTCTTTGCTCTAGCCTCCTTGCTATGACCTGTTCAATGTAAGTACATGTATACGTATGCAAATGCAACAAATTTTCAATACAATTCACTATTTGGTTCAATTTGGCTAAAGGTTCAACATTTAATTAATCAAACAACGCAACGAGCAATCAATTAGTTAATTAACTTTTCAAATTCATAGTTTTAATACATAGTTCAATAATCAGATTTTTGATGCCAAATCACAACAATAGGCCCTATCTAATTTTGGTTCTCACACCAGTCAATTGGAAATATATAAATATCACACCTTCGAAACTCGAACACTAATTCTGATGATGTAGCTACAATCATCATAATCATCTCCGGGCGACTTGAGTGTGACTCTATATCTATCCAGTATATTAAAACTTCGAATACACGCGGATCAGACGTGTACGCAAAATCTTTATATACTGGATAGTCCAAATCAATATAAATAAATATTCAAATACAAATAATTGAATTAAATTTTTAAAACAAAACTTGTTTTCAATTTTATTTTTCAAAACAACACCCTTTACACTCGTTCTAGGATACTACTGATCCCATCTCTAACAAATCATTCTTATTGGATATTACTAATCCAATCTCTGATGAATTCTTTCGTTCAGTTCTAATGTGTCTTGTTCTCCGAGCTCTGTAAACCAAGGATCTGATACCAACTGTAACGAAAAGTAATTTCGCTCGATCCGAATCAGTCGCTAAACCGACCAAGACCATTTGAAACCCCTGATTGTTTTGAGAACACGACAAATTCGAACGCAAACAGAAGAACATTTCATTGTTAATTACAACAATTCATCAGAATACAAGAATATATAGAGTACGAATAAATATTACACAGAAAATATCAGAGATTACAATACATTACATAGCAGCGAAAAATAATACAATACACAACTAGTAGTAATACATGGATACAGAGCTTTTCGAATATCGTTCCAGCTGTAAATCAGGATCCTGTGAATATAAATCTGCAAAACCAAAACTACTAGCTGCCCGTGTCAAAATAAGGGCACCCAGAGTTTAGGTTAAAACAATAAACTCCAGGTCAGTCATGTGACTGGTGTGAGAACTAAAACAGTTATTAATCTTTACTTTAAAGTTTGGTAAATCAAGGGACCATGCCGTATAACACGAAACGGGTTTCCTCCCAAGAATACCAGTGCATAAAACAACAGCACAATGCTAAATAAAGAACAAAGATGCTATTATAAGACCCTGGTCCCATCACACAATGCAACGCAAGCCGGAGGATAGGGTTTTTACCTTATAAAAGCCAAGAATGCTTGGTACGTGAAATTTCACGTTTTATTATTACTATAAGTGTATAGTGTCAAAACAATTTCAATCATAAGTATCAATCATAGACGGCATAAGTGCCCCCATACCATTATGTCACCATATATAGGTTTACAACTAAAACCGTAAAGTCACGTATTGGAAGCTGGATTTCCATCTGTGAACCGAGGCAAAAGATAGTCCTCACCGAATTCGAGACAATCTAGCCCATGTCTCAGGCAAGTACTCAGTCAAGCCTTTGGAGCGACAGGGCCGGTCCACCGATGTGGATTAAAATGCCTGAACACTGCGTTTCCCCGCCCTTTGGGGGCGTAAATGAGCCCAATGGCTCCATCGGCTCCACACAGTCATCGATATATCCGAGGCACCTCGCAACAACAACAACCACATAAGTCAAACTTGTCAGGGCATGTAAAACCACTGACGCCACTTCTAGCTAGAAAGAAATGCATGTCCTCCCTGAGGTCCTTCTCCCATTTCTGGTTCACAACCGGGGTGTGAGGCTCGTGAATCAACGCTACACAAAGTTATGCAACATAGGCCGTGCTTTAATCATCAACCACAAGACCCTGCTTTTCAACAGAAACCTTGATCATATTGCCACTTAGGCATGCCATACAGGCAATTCACTCCATGCGTTTGATATCCATCAATATATAACCTCTGAGCTTGTACGTCTCAGGGAAGGGTGTTAAGCAAGAGAATAAATTCTCCGCCGCCAAACAGATATATATTTAATAGAAATCAATCACACAGAATAAAATCCAATGTCACACACACAGTCCATTTACAAGTCCGTTCCGGGTCTAAACGAAACCGGAGACACCTTGTACCTCGCATATCCATCGATCTCCAAGTACGTCTGGACGATCACTAACTGATTCCCTCCTCTTGGGTGTACGGCCCAATCAAGATCATCAGTGATTATCCAAACAACGTGAAGACCTCCGGTCTTCGACCACCGTCTTCATCCTCGACACCACGTCGAATCAGTTATTCAGAATGGGATAAACCCGATCTTTCTGAATAACTCGCGTATATAATAAACAAGTGTTACACAAACACAACATACGCCTCATTCCGATTCAGAATATTCTTTTATTCAGATATTCTTATACTTTAAATCCGGTAGGCTTTGCAACCAACCCTTCATCCTCCATTTCAGCAGGTAATACCCACCGTGGCTTACATTGGTCCCCCAGTACACTTGTTTTACGGCGACCCTCTCGAGCCTCCCGGCCACTGCCTAACCAACCCCCGCAAGGGACATGTGTGGGTAAGAGTCTCCCGTTCGCCACTAAACCGCGAAGCGAGAAACCCCATCATGACTGCAAAAAAACTGGTGATGCCCCATTCTCGATCACTTCAATCTAACTAAAGATTCATTAAAACTCCACTTAGTTTTAATCTTCCCAAAAATCAATATTCTGTCTTTAACTAGGATAAAGTACCAATATCATCTAAAACACGGTTCACGATAAACCCAAAATCACATTCATTAATTATCGGGTTAAAGAACAAGTGTTATTTAAAAAACCGTTCACGGTAAACCCAAAAATCAATTACAATTCAATTCCAATTAAATATCATTTAATTGGTATACTTCACTAAATCTAAATAAAAAGATTTAACCTTTTTCTCAACTAGGTTTAAGAGCAGTGTTAATGAAGACACCATTCACGACAAACCCAAATCACATATGATATTAAATACAAGGCTCTGAATAGAAAATATATTGGCTTATATTCAATACCAAATTCTATGACCAACAAATATCGTGTAAGGACCCGTAACTTCCCCGTGAAGGAAAGAGCGGATACTTTGAGAACAACACACAAATGAACGCAGACGGAGGAACATTTCATTGTTATTGCAACAATTCCATCAGATACAAGAATATACAGAGTATAAATGAATAAATTACATTCGATAATTATCAGAGATTTAAATTACATTTAAATACATCGCAGCGGAAGAATATACAAAAGCACAACTGAAAGTGATACACGGATACAGAGCTTTCCGAGCATCGTTCCAGCTGTAAATCAGGATCCTGTGAATATAAATCTGCAAAACAAAAACTACTAGCTGCCCGTGTGGAAAATAGGGGCACCCAGAATTTAGGTTAAAACAATAAACTCCAGGTCAGTCATGTGACTGGTGTGAGAACTAAAACGGTTATTTAAAACTTTACTTTAGAAGATAGTAATTCAAGGAACCACACCGTATAACACGGAACGGGTTTCCTCCCAAGAATACTAGTGCATATAACAAAACAGCGCAATGCTTTTTGGAAAAATGAAGCTATTATAAGACCCAGGTCCCATCACACAATGCAACGCAAGCCGGAGGATAGGGTTTTCCCTTATAATAGCCAAACATGCTTGGTACATTTAAAACAAATCATTTGATATTATTATAAGTGTATAGTGTCAAAACAATTCAAATCATAAATATCAATCATAGGCGGCATGGGTACCATCTATCATGTCGCCATACTAGGCTCTACAAATAAAACTGCAATACCACGTATTGGAAATTGGATTTCCGTCATGATCTGAGGCAAGGGGCAAGCTCCTCTCCGCGTTCGAGACACTCTAGCAAATGTCTCAGGACCCCACTATGATCCTTGGATCTTCAGGGCCGGTCCTCTCTTACTTTTGAGGATTAGTTATTCCTGAACACACGTTTCCCGGTCCTTACAGACCTATATCCGAGGCGCCTCGTATCCAACAACCACACAGGTGAAAAGTATATAAATGTCAGGGCTTGTAGGTCACTGACACCACCCTAGCTAGAAAGAAACGTCGTGCTCTCCCTGCAGTCACTATCCCGTTTTTTACTCATACTGAGGTGTGAGGCTCGCGAATTCACGTTATACACAAAGCTACGCCACACAGGCCGTGCTTTGATCATCAACCACAAGACTTTGCTTTTCAACAGAAGCCATGATCAATTGCCACTTATGCGTGCCACACTGGCAATTCACTCCATGCGACTGATGTCCATCGATATACAACCTCTGAGCTCATACGTCTCAGAGAAGGGCGTTAAGCAAGAGAATAAATTCTCTACCGCCTAACAGATGTATATTTAATAGAGATCAATCAACACAGAATAAAATCCAATGTCAGACACACAATCCATTTACAAGTTCGTTCTGGGTCTGAACGAAACCGGAGGCACTTTCCTCGCATATCCATCCATCTCCAAGTACGTCTGGACGATCACCAACTGATTCCCTCATCTTGGGTGTACAGCCCAATCGAGATCATCAGTAATCACCCAAAACGATGTGAAGACTTCCGGTCTTCAACCACCGTCTTCATCTTCGACATCTCGTCGAATCGGTTATTCAGAATGGGTATAAACCCGACCTTTCTGAATAACCCACGTATATAATAAACGAATGTTACACAAACACAACAAAGGCCTCATTCCAATTTCGAATATTCTTTTATTCACAAAATCACATTCTTACGGAAAGGTTCCCATTAATTTTATCCAAGATAAATTCTTCTAAATTTATTCTTTAATCTTCCTTTGGATATCATTTCAAACTAGTCGGGATTAGCGAGCCACACCGAAGTAATTATTTATTTTATTTCCCAATCCCAACTTATTCATCCCATGGAGAAAAACTGGTAATACTCCATATCTAACACCACGGTATTATCGGTAAAATTAATTACCATTTCACGTTCAAATCTAATTAAAGATTTAACTATCGCTTTGGAGCAAAATTGGTGGTACTCCATTCTCGATCACCTTTCAGATTTGATAATTTAAATTATCAATTCACATTTCTATCTAATCAAAGATTCATTAAAACTCCACTTAGTTTTAATCTTTTCAAAAATCAATATCCTGTCTTTAACTGGGTTAAAGAACCAATGTTATCTAAAACACGATTCACGATAAACCCAAAAACACACTCTATTGTTAATCGGGTTAAAGAACAGGTGTTGTTCAAAACACCGCTCACGATAAACCCAAAAACCAATTCAAATTTAATTCCAATTAAATATTATTTAATTGATACACTTCATTAAATTTAAATAGAAAGATTTAACCTTTTTCTCTATTGGGCTTAAGAACAGTGTTAATGAAGACACCATTCACGACAAACCCAAATCACATTTGATATTAATTACAAGGCTCTTAATAGAAAATATACCGGCTTATATTCAATATCAAATCCTGAAACCAACAAATATCGTATTGGAAATAACGATATAAAATATATCTTTCAAATATCCCATAACAATATCTGTATAGTCACGAAATCCAATATCGAAATACTCCGAAGATAATTTCGATTCAACTCCAGTCCAATTCACGTATTGGGAATATTGATTTTTTCAAAGTCACTTTCAAATTCAATTTATTTATTTCAAAAATAAATTGATTTTAATTCTAGTTCAAAACTAGTTCATTTCGACAAAAATATATTTTTATCCTTTCAAATGCGGAATTTTTCATCCCAGTTCTTTCCAATTCACATATTATGATTTTACACAAATTATTAATATTTTTAATAATTTTATCAAGGCCCGTACAGTCGATTTCCATCAACAGCCATCGAACTGCACTTACAGCGACCTTTTCCAAATTTGATTTGGACATAATTCCAAATCCAACCGTTAGATTTCAAATTTCTAATATTCATTGGAAAGCTCTTTTCGATACGAACCCAACGGTTCCGGTTTTAGGAGAATCCGACGGTCGGATCTCCCGTAACTTCGATTTGAAGTCAATAGTCGAAATTCACGAACTGCCGCGGCGCGGCGCGTTCTATTCAGGCCATTATATATATATAATATTTATATATTATATATATTTCATCGATTTCCTTTTAAAACATATTTTATAAATCGTTTTAAATTCGTTTTCAAACCCATTTCAACTCTATATTCAATTTCAAATCAAAATTGAATATTTCATATCATTACTGTATAAATGATAATATTTTCAAAACGTTATATTTTGAAATCACTTCTTTTCTATATTCATTATCAAAACGAATATAATCGATATAAATATCGTTTATGTAAAAACAGCGCAACTCTAATCAACACGGCTTTATATATATATTTCAATAAATTCGTTATTCTATTCAACAAATGAATATTTATTCTATTCAACACATGAATCTATATTTCTTTCAACACATGACCAATCTCAACACATGAGTACTGTCAACACAACTATTTTTGTTATGTAAAATATTTTATAAAATTATGGTATCTATCGTTTGATTTTCAATCAGACTCCACCGTGAAGTAGTTCTAATTTAAATATGATGAAGATGTAAATTTTATTATTTAAAATATTTTACTCAACACATGAATAGTTTCAACACATGAACATCGTCAACACATGACTATTTTTATATTCAACAAATGAATTTTCTTTTATAATATTCATTATTTTCCCGATTGGAATAAGGCCCAATCAATCACCATATAATGTTAATTATATGGATTCCATACAACACATGTATATAATAGCAATGATAAACAATCAACCATCATCCAAGGTGCGCCACACAACTGCATAAGCATCAAATACAAATAATTAACGCTTACACAGCCTATCGACCAATCGGTCGACATACAATTAAATAATTGGGATTAGTGTACGCCAAATTTCATCCCAACACCCGTGTGGGGTTTCAAATCAACAAACACAGATTTTTATTTGTGCAGTTGGGCGATGTGTAAAATTTATCATCCCAATCAATATTAGTCAAATCAGTGTATATAAACAAATCGGCCGATTTGTTTATAATTATTTATCTATTCACCTTCACGTTAAAATTTTTATTTTAACGATAAAATATTTTTAACTATATAAATATTTTATTTCCTTTCAACACAAGAATATTTTATTATTCAATCATTCCACAACACAATCAATTTTCACAACACATCAATCAAACAAACAAGCCGTCCATGGTCTGTGGACGACGGGTGTCGGGTGCTGCTAAGCACCGTCTGCATCCTAGTATATATATATAACTAGAAAAGAAATTTAGAGTGAGAAGTTCTCACCAAAGCTAATCCAATACCACGACTCTCCTTATGTAGAACATCTTCACCGTGCTCGCCTTTCATCACTTTCGTTGCCCGTAGCCACTACATATATAAAAATCACATTTTTATATTGTTGCCATGTATATAAAAATTATATTTTTATACTACTACTACATAGATAAAAATTCTATTTTTACATCGCTACTATATAGATAAAAATTCTATTTTTACATCGTTACTATATAGATAAAAATTCTATTTTTACATCGTTACTGTATAGATAAAAATTCTATTTTTACATCGTTACTATATAGATAAAAATTCTATTTTTACATCGTTATTCTCTACATAAAGATTTCGCCTTTTTAAATATAAAGATTTTATTTTCTATTTTATAGAAATTATATTTTCAATACACTACTTACATAAAAATAGTGTTTTTATATCTTCTACTATATAAAGGTCATATTTTTGATTCACTACATATACAAAGATCAAATTTTTAACACTTCTATAATGTAAAAATCATATTTTTATCCTTCTACAATATAAAAGATTATATTTTTATCCTTCTACAATATAAAAGATTATTTTTTTATATTGTTACTTTATAAAAATCATATTTTTAATATTTCCCCTAAGTAAAAATCCAAATTTTTGTAATTCTAAAACTGAAAATAACTTCAATGCTCATACATATAGATCGAATACCTTTACGACAAGGTTATTTCAGTTGAGAATATTATTTTTAGTTTCACCACATAAATAAAAATAATAAAAAAAAAGTAAATAAATAAAAAAACTTACAGCGGCTTGGGGAGTGGGTTTGGGGATGAGGATCGGCGGTGGGTCCCCCGAGGTGGAGGCGGAGGTGTCTGGGCGGCGGAAGGGGTTCGAACGGTGGCCAGGGGGCTAGGGTTCTAGGTGGTGGCGGCTACAGGGCAGGGGGTTTCGCACGAGGGAGGAGGAGGAGGAAGAGGAAGAAGAGGGGAAGGGAGAAAGGGGCGCGGTGGACGGCGCGCCACCTGGGGGCGGCGGCGCTCGACCCCGTCGCTCCTCTCTTTTTTTCTTCTTCTTTTTTTTATTTCGAAATGAATTGAACAGAAGGGGGGGCAGAGAGGAAGTAAGGAGAGGAAGGGGGATTTTATTTTTTTTTAATTATTTTATTTCAAAAAGTTGACTTTTTCATACGACCTCTAAACGAGGCCCACCGCCTGTCGTCCATAGCTAATTAACCTCATTCCGAACACAATGGGATATGTACCATAAGCTGATTCAACCGTTTCGATCAGTTTCCGTTAAAATCAACATATAACTCTATATATTGAATATGAACACGCATTTCAATTCACTGGGGTCACATACTAACTCTATAAATCCCGGAAAAATGTTTTCTAGCTTCGTATCAACGATACGGTCCTAACAAAACTAGTTTCGTTGAATTCTGAGACCGTTGGAAAAATGGCCATTTTCCAGTCGATGAAATTCAACTAAAACTGGTCAAACACGTTTTCCTTTGCCACGCTCACATATTGATTCGAAAAATTATGAAATTTGGAATCTAGCAATAATTTGACATCCCGGATCCAACAAAAGTGGTTTCGTCGAAATCCGAAGTCATTTGCAAAATTCCCATTTTCAAGGGCCTGAATTCCATAGCGACTATTCAGAATTTTCAACTGGACATATCTTTTGATTCCCGCAATGAAATCTCGATTTTTCGGATTCGTTGGAAAGATATTTTCAATTAGATCCTAATGTTTTTGGTTTCACTAAAATCCGGTTTATTTTGCACTCGGTACATTCAATTGATGTTTGAAATCGAATTATCGAACTATCACGCCATTTCCAATTCTATTTATGATTATATATAATTATTTATATTCTAACGACGATCTATACAATATATACGTTCGAATTCTATTCAAAATAAATTTCTCGTCGATATTATTTAAAATAATTCATTTTAAATGTTCAAAATTCACTAAAATTGCCAAAATAAAAATTTTAAACTGGCCCGCATTTCCTGGATGTTACATATCGTATTGGAAATAACGATATATATATATATCTTTCAAATTTCCGTAACAATATATGTATAATCACAAAATCCAACATAGAAATATTCCAAAGACAATTTCGATTCAAATCCATTCCAATTCAATCATTGGAAATTATGGTTACTTTCAAAACCTTTTCAAATCCGCTTTATTTATTTTAAAACTAAATGGAATTATAATTCTAGTTCAAAACTAGTTCATTTCGACAAAAATCTATTTTTATCTTTTAAAATATGGAAATTTTCATCCTAATTCTCCAAAAAACATTTCTTATGATTTTACACAAATTATTACTATTTTTAATAATTTTATCAAGGCCCGTATAGTCGATTTCCATCAACGGCCATCGAACTGCACTTACAACGACCTTTTCCAAATTTGATTTGGACCTAATACCAAATCCAACCGTTAGATTTCAAATCCCTAATATTCGTTAGAAAGATCATTTCGATACGAACCCAACGGTTCCGGTTTTAGGACAATCCAACGGTCGGATCTCCCGTAACGTCCATTCGAAGTCAATGGTCGAAATTCGCGAACTGCTGCGGCGCGGCACGTTCTATTCGGGCCATTATATATATAATATATATATATTTCGTCGATTTCCTTTCAAAACATATTTTATAAATCGTTTTAAATTCGTTTTCGAAACGATTTCAACTCATATTCAATTTCAAATCAAAATTGAATATTCCACATCATCGATATATAAATGATAATATTTTCAAAACCTTATATTTTAAAATCAATTACTTTTCAATATCATTATAAAAATGAATAAAATCGATATAAATCTCGTTCATGTCAAAATGGCGTCAATCTAATCAACACAGCTTTTATATATTTCAATAACTTCGTTATTCTATTCAGCACATTAATTTTATTATATTCAACACATGAATACATATTCTATTCAACACATGAATATTTTTATTTTTATTCAACACATGAATATTATTCTATTCAACACATGAATATTTGTATTTTTATTCAACACATGAATATTATTCTATTCAACACATGAATATATATTCTATTCAACACATGAATTTATATTTCTATTTAACACATGAATTCATAATTCTATTCAACACATGAATTTATATTTATATTTTCCAAATTGGAATGAGACCTAATCAATTACCATATAACGTTAATTATATGGATTCCCTACAACACATGTATATAACAGCAACGATAAATCATCAACTATCATCCAGAGTGCACCACACAACTGCATAAGCATTAAATATAAATAATTAACGCTTACACAGTCTGTCAACCCATCGATTGACATACAACTAAACAATTGGGATTAGTGTACGTCAAATATCATTCCAATACCCGTGTGGGGTTTCAAATCAACAAACACAGATTTTATTTGTGCTGTTGGGCGATGTGTAAAATTTATCGTTCCAATCAATATCAGTCAAACCAGTGTATATAAACAAATCATCCGATTTGTTTACTACTATTTATTTTATATACACATTAAAAATCATATTTTTTAACTATAAAATATTTTCCACTATAAAATATTTTATTTCATCCCACATTACACTATCAAATTTCACAACACATCAAAGAAGCACACAAGTCGTCCTTGATCTGTGGACGACGGGTGTCGGGTGCTACTAAACACCGTCTGCATCCTAGCATATATTTCAAACTAGAAATAAATTAAAGGTGAGGAGTTCTCACCAACTAGCTAAACCAATACACCGCGACACTTCATATGTAGGAAATCTTCGCCACTCGCCTTTTGTTAATTTCATTGTCCTTAGCCACTACATATATAAAAATCACATTTTTATATTGTTGCTATGTATATAAAAATCACATTTTTATATCACTCTATATGGATAAAAATCACATTTTCATACCACTACTATATAGATAAAAATTCTATTTTTATAATGGTGTTCATATAATAAAGATCATATATTTTATCGCTTCTTTGTATATAAAAATTATATTTTTATATTTCTACTTCCTTTATAAAGATCGAATTTTTATTTCGCTACATATATAAAAATCACATTTTTATATTCTCTATTATATAAAAATCATATTTTTAATTCGCTACATATATAAAAATCACAATTTTATATTCTCTATAATAAAAGTCAAATCTTTTTATTTCGTTATGCATAATAAAATCAACTCTTTGTTTATTTGAAAATCTTTCCTTTCTATATCTCTCAAAATCAAGTCTCTTATATTTTTGAAATCAAATCTTTCATAACATTAAAAATCAATCCTTTCATAACATTAAAAATCAATTCTTTTCTACAAATAAAATCGAACCTTTACTATGTTATTCTATAAACAAAAATCAAAATTTTACTATGTCATTCTTATGATAAAAATCTCTTCTTTATATCGTTGTTTATATAAATAAAATCATAACTTTTAATACGATGTATAAATATTTTCAAAAACAACTCTAATTTCAGTTTTTAATAACTAATTGACATAAGTTTTTATATATAACTAAAAGGAGAGTAGAAGAAAGAAAAAGAAAGGAAAAAATAAATAAATAAAACAATTAATAAAAACTTACAAGGGGGTCTACAGTGGTCGGTGGTTGGCCAGAGATGGCGCAAGCAGTGGGGAGTCGTGCTGGGGGGGGCACGGCCGTTTCAGGTGGAGGGAGGGTTTGGGGCTTCGATCGATGGGGGTAAATAAGGGGGAGGCGCGACGTCTAGAGGAGGAGGAGGGGGGACTTCGACGGCAGGCGGCGGCGGTGAACCTCAGGTGGGCGGCGCGATTTCGAGGGGGGGTGGAAGCACGGGATCGGTTTTTTTTTCCTCTGAAATGAAATAGATCGGGGTGGGAGAAAGGTATGGGGGTTTAATTGAAAATTTTAATTTTATTTTACTTATTTATTCCACAAAGCAACTTATTATTTCAAACTCGAAATCAAACCCATCGACTGTCGTCCCTAGCTAAGTACCCCCATTCCGAACACAATGGGATATGTATCATAAGATGATTCGACCGTTTCGATCAGTTTCCATCCAAATCAAAATATAACTCTATATATTGAATTTGAATGCACATTTCAATTTACTGGAGTCACATACAGACTCTAAAAATTCCCGAAAAATATTTTCTAGCTTCGTATTGACAATACGGTCTTAACAAAACTAATTTCGTCGAATTCCGAGACCGTTTGAAAAATGGCCATTTTCCAATTGATCGAAATTGACTGAAACTGGTCAAACGCGTTTTCCTTTGCCACGCTCACACATTGATTCAGAAAATTATGAATTTTGAAACCTAGTAATAACTTGACATCACGGATCCAAAAAAAGTGGTTTCGTCGAAAACCGAGGTCGTTTGCAAAATTCCCATTTTTAAGGGCCAGAATTCCATAGCGACTATTCTGAATTTTTAACTGGGCATATCTTTTGATTCCCGCCATGAAATTTTTATTTCCTGAATTCGTTGGAAATATATTCTCAATTAGATTCTAATATTTTTGGTTTTACTAAAATCCGCTTTATTTTGAATCCTATACATTCATTTGAAATTCGAAATCGAAATTTAGAACTACCGCGCCATTTTCAATTCCTTTTATAATTATAAATAATTATTTATATTCTAACTACGATCTATATAAATATATACGTTCTAATTCTATTCAAAATAAATATCTCATCGTTATTATTTAAAATAATTCATTTTAAATATTCAAAATTCGCTAAAATTGCCAAAATAAAAATTTTAAATTGGCTCAGATTTCCGGGTTATTACATCACCTCTAAAGAATATTGTTCGTTTCGGAAAGAAAGGAAAGTTAACGCCAAGATTTTGTTGGGCCATTTTCGATTGTCTAGCATATTAGGAAGCTCACTTATAGATTGGATTTACCTTAGAAGATGACTAGTGTGCATAATGTCTTTCACGTATCGTTTTTATGAAAGTTTGTGCACGACTCAAATATGCGGTATCACCTGATCAACTTAAAGATTTAGAGGTCGAACCCAAAAAAATTAAACCTTGTAAGCCACTTCGCATCGTGGGAAATGACACAAAATAGCTTAGGAGGAAGGTTGTTAATCTAGTCAAGGTATAATGGAGCGAGGATGATGATGATTGTACGTGGGAAACGGAAAAGAGTGTGAGGTCGACCAATCCAGAACTCTTTAAGTGGTATGTCTCATATATCTTAACATACTTGTACCATTGTTTCTTGCACTATTTGAATTCTGCATGCCAGGATGGGATTTTGGTAGCATGGATTGATGGATGTTAGATTGTTTGGTAGATTGGCTACCCGTAGATGGTAGGCATGGGGATACTTCATTTTCTCATGTTTACTTGGAATTTCATGGGAGAAATTCATAAAGGGGAGGAGAATGTAATGACCCATATTTTACGCATTGAGGGATTGTAAAATAATTATATTAAATTCCCTAGTGGTCGGTTCATTCTCAGATTTTAATATGTTGTTCATGGGGATGTGAGACATATCCATGATTTGTACCAAATTACCTTATGATCATTTTACCATTGATTTTACTGTTTTAGCTATAACTTCTGATATGGATCGAATCAGGTGCTGAATTTGGTCTTATTGGATCAGAATGGTGGTTTACGATTCCGTAGAGTGGTCACACGTAAGATTTAGCTTAGCGGTATGGAAGAAATCATTGTTCTAAGTTCAAATTTTGTTAGGTAGACTAATTAGTAACTAATCGGCTGATTAATGTAGCCCATTAGGATAATGACCTGCAACTATAAATAAGGATTTAGGAAGAGAACTAGGGTTAGGTTAGGCGCTTGTGATTCTCCGGTTCAACCTAATTCCTAATTCTTCATCAATTCATTCTAAATAAAATCTAGAGCAAGATCTACATAAGGGAAAATCGGATCTCGCTATTTTTCATCAAATTAGAGGTTTTCTATGCTCTCTTTGTTGTCTAGGCCTTACTTCATCGGAACTAAATTTTGGTGACTGATGGATATCTCTTACATTGATATTATGGATAATAAGTGTAAATATAGGGTTATTTCACACATGCATGTTTAATTCACTTGTAACCAGATTGTCTATGTTTATTTCGGTATTAGAAACACTAAAATAATCTGATTTGATCATATACACTGGAATGTCGTTAAAGTAATCATGTCTAATGCTTATTTAGATCCAAATTATTCTAGATCCATGACTTTTACACTATTACATGTATGTACATGTTTGTAAGATTGATCATGATTGAAGTTGGATAATTGTTGATTGATTTGTTGAATTGTATGATTTTGATTGACTTGGTCATTTAGAATAGCATGTCGTGGGCTTAGGATTGATAAATAAAGAAAATCAGAGGTTCAGATGATCGGACTCAGATTAAACTTGATGAACGAGCTCTAGAGGGTATTGGGATGGTGCCCAGAAAATTTCGTCCCAAAATGCGCTAAGGCAACGGACCGGTACAGGTCCATAAGGGATGGATCTCCTGCCAATCCAGTTCATCTCTTTCCGGTTTGGTCCATAGGATGGATCGCCTGGAGGTCCATCAAAATTCATCGGATTCAAGCCAAACTTGGAGGGGAAGATCTGGAGGATCCCGGGTGCAATAACCCGGAAATATGAGCCAATTTAAAAATTTTATTTTGGCAATTTTGATGAATTTTGAATATTTAAAATGAGTTATTTTAAATAATAATGACGAGAAATTTATTTTGAATAGAATAGAACGTATATATTTGTGTAGATCATCGTTAGAGTATAATTATTTATTTATAATTATAAAAGGAATTGAAAATGGCGCAGTAGTTCGATAATTCGATTTCAAATTTCAAATGAATGTACCGAGTGCAAAATAAACTGAATTTTAGTGAAACAAAAATATTTGAATTAAATTGAGAATATCTTTCCAATGAATCCGAAAAATCAAAATTTCATAGCGGGAATCAAAATATATGTCCAGTTGAAAATTCAGAATAGTCGCTATGGAATTCTAGCCCTTTTGTTAGATCCGAGATGTCAAATTATTGCTAGGTTTTAAAATTCATAATTTTCTGAATCAATATTTGAGCGTGGCAAAGGAAAACGCGTTTGTCCAGTTTTAGTTGATTTTAATCGACTGGAAAATGGCCATTTTTCAAACGGTCTCAGAATTCAATGAAGTTAGTTTTGTTAGGACCGCATCGTCAATACAAAGCTAGAAAATATTTTTCGGGGCTTTTAGATTTAGTATGTGGCCCCGGTAAATTGAAATGTGCGTTCAAATTCAATATATAGAGTTATATGTTGATTTTGATGAAAGCTGATCGAAACGATCGAATTTGCTTACGATACATATCCCATTGTGTTCGGAATGGGGGTAATTAGCTTTGGACGACAATCGATGGGTTTGATTTTAAGGTCAAAATAATATGGTACCTTTTTGAAATAATTAAATAATATATAATAAAACCACTTTTGTTAGATCCGAGATGTCAAATTATTGCTAGGTTTCAAAATTCATAATTTTCTGAATCAATATTTGAGCGTGGCAAAGGAAAACGCGTTTGTCCAGTTTTAGTTGATTTTAATCGACTGGAAAATGGCCATTTTTCAAACGGTCTCAGAATTCAATGAAGTTAGTTTTGTTAGGACCGCATCGTCAATACAAAGCTAGAAAATATTTTTCGGGGCTTTTAGATTTAGTATGTGGCCCCGGTAAATTGAAATGTGCGTTCAAATTCAATATATAGAGTTATATGTTGATTTTGATGAAAGCTGATCGAAACGATCGAATTTGCTTACGATACATATCCCATTGTGTTCGGAATGGGGGTAATTAGCTTTGGACGACAATCGATGGGTTTGATTTTGAGGTCAAAATAATAAGGTACCTTTTTGAAATAATTAAATAATATATAATAAAAACTCTCTCTCCTCTCCTTTATTCCCTCTTAGGCCCCCCCGTTCTTCATTCAGGAAAAAAGAGATATATAAAAAAGAGAAAGAAAGGAGGAAGCGCCTCCGATCGGAGGAGCTCGACGCCTCCCCCCTACTGGCGCCGCTGCGCCTCAACGCCGGCTGACCCCCCCTCCTCCGCCTGCACCGCTACACCCTCACGCGCCCTCAGCCTCCCAACTACCGAGGCCATAACCCCCAAACCTTCACCGAGATCCGCGCCGCAGGACCCACATCGCCGCCTCCACCGATCGCTGGCGACGCACGACACCCCCTACCTCCAGTGAACCCTGACAGCCCCTCCCCTTCGCTAGAAAAATCATGTGAGTGATTTCTTTATTTTATTTTATATTTTTTTCTTTTACTTATTTATTTCTATAGCCAATAGGAATCGATTTAAATTCATATTTTAATGTTGATAAGGATTAGGATTTTATAAACGAAATGATTTAATTTTTATCAATGAAAAGATAATATTTTTATATATGAATAGCAAATAAAGTTCAGATTTTTATTATAGTAAAGGCGAGATTTTTATTATTGTAAAGGCGAGATTTTTATTTTAGTAAAGGCGAGAACGACGAAGATTCCTACATATGAAGAGTCATGGCGTTTGGTTTAGCTAGTCGGTGATAACTCCTCACTTTTTTTTTATTTCTAGTTTGAAATATATACTAGGATGCAGACGGTGCTTAGTAGCACCCGACACCCGTCGTCCACAGACCATGGATGACTTGTTTGTTTGATTGCTGTGTTGTGAAATTTGATTGTGTGATGTGAAATAAAATAAAATATTTTATAGTGGAAAATATTTTATAGTTAAAAATATAATTTTTAACATGTATATAAAATAAATATTTATAAACAAATCAGACGATTTGTTTATATACACTGATTTGACTGATATTGATTGGGACGATAAATTTTACACATCGCCCAACTATACAAATAAAAATCTGTGGTTGTTGATTTGAAACCCCACACGGGTATTGGGATGATATTTGACGTACACTAATCCCGATTGTTTAGTTGTATGTCAATCTATGGGTTGATAGACTGTGTAAGCACTAATTATTTATATTTAATGCTTATGCAGTTTTGTGGTGCACTCTGGATGATGGTTGATTATTTATCGTTGCTATTATATACATGTGTTGTAGAAAATCCATATAATTGACATTATATGGTAATTGATTGGTCCTCATTCCAATCAAGAAAATAAATTCATGTGTTTAATTGAAAATAAATATTCATGTGTTGAATTGAAAATATATTTATGTGTTGAATTGAAAAATATTCATGTGTTGAGTAGCCGTGTTGATTAGATTGACGCCATTTTGATGTGAACGATATTTACATCGATTTTATTCATTTCTATAATGAATATAGAAAAGGAAGTGATTTCAAAATATAACGTTTTGAAAATATTATCATTTGTATATCGATGATGTGGAATATTTAATTTTGATTAGAAATTGAATATGAAGTTGAAATCGTTTTGAAAACGAAATTAAAACGATTTATAAAATATGTTTTAAAAGGAAATCGACGAAATATATATAATATATATATTATATATAATGGCCTGAATCGAACGCACCACGCCGCGGCTGTTTGCGAATTTCGACCATTAATTTCGAATGGATATTACAGGAGATCCGTCCGTCGGATTCTCCTAAAACCGGAATCTTGGGTTCGTATCGAAAAGAGCTTTCTAAAGAATATTAGAGATTTGAAATCTAACGGTTGGATTTGGAATTATGTCCAAATCGAATTTGGAAAAGGTCGTTGTAAGTGCAGTTCGATGGCCGTTGATGGAAATCGACTGTACGGGCCTTGATAAAATTATTAAAAATAGTAATAATTTGTGCAAAATCATAAGAAATGATTTGTGAAGAATTAGGATGAAAAAATCCAAATTTGAAAATTTAAAAATAGATTTTTATCGAAATGAACTAGTTTTGAACTAGAATTATAATTCTATTTATTTTTAAAATAAATAAAGTGGATTTGAAATGGTTTTGAAAATAACCAGAATTTCCAATAATTGAATTGGAATGGATTTGAATTGAAATTATCTTTGGAATATTTCGATGTTGGATTTCGTGAAAATACAGATATTGTTATGGAAATTTGAAAGATATATTTATATCGTTATTTCCAATACGATATTTGTTGGTCGTAGAATTTGATATTGAATATAAGCCGATATATTTTCTATTTAGAGCCTTGTATTTAATATCAAATGTGATCTGGGTTTGTCGTGAATGGTGTCTTCATTATCACTGTTCTTAAACCCAGTTGAGAAAAAGATTAAATCATTTTATTTAGATTTAATGAAGTGTACCAATTAAATGGTACTTAATTGGAATTGAATTTGAATTGATTTTTGGGTTTATCATGAACGGTGTTTTAAATAACACTTGTTCTTTAACCCGATAATTAATGAAATGTGATTTTGGGTTTTATAATGAACCGTGTTTTAAATGACATTGGTTTTTTAACCCAATTAAGACAGGATATTGATTTCTGTGAAGATTAAAACTAAGTGGAGTTTTAATGAATCTTTAATTAGATTGAAATGGTTGAAAATGGAGTATCACCAGTTTTGCTCCAGGCGATAGTTAAATCTTTAGCTAGATTTGAACGTGAAATGGTAATTGAATTTACCAATAACACCGTGGTGTTAGATATGAAGTATGACCAGTTTTACTTCATGGGATGAATAGGTTGGGATTGGGAAATAAAATAAATGATTACTTCGGTGTGGTTCGCTAATCCCGACTAGTTTGGATTGATTAAAGAATAAATTTAAAGTATTTATCTTTGATAAAATTAATAGGAACCTTTCCCAAAGTATAAGAATATTTGAATAAAATAATATTCTTAATTGGAATGAGGCGTATGTTGTGTTTGTGTAACACTTGTTTATTATATACGCGAGTTATTCAGGAAGACCGGGTTTATCCCATTCTGAATAGCTGATTCGACGTAGTGTCGAAGATGAAGACGGTGGTCGAAGACCGGAGGTCTTCACGTCGTTTGGGTGATTACTAATTATCTTGATTGGGCCATACACCCCGAATCAGTTAGTGGTCGTCCAGACGTACTTGGAGATCGATGGATATGCGGGGTACTAGGTGACTCCGGTTTCGTTCAGACCCGGAACCAACTTGTAAATAGACTGTGTGTCTGACATTGGATTTTATTATGTGTAATTGATTTCTATTAAATATATATCTGTTTGGCGGCGGAGAATTTATTCTCTTGCTTAACGCCCTTCTCTGAGACGTATGAGCTCAGAGGTTATATATTGATGGATATCAAACGCATGGAGTGAATTGCCTATGTGGCATGCCTAAGTGGCAATATGATCAAGGCTTCTGTTGAAAAGCAGAGCCTTGTGGTTGATGATCAAAGCACGGCCTGTGTGGCATAGCTTTGTGTAGCGTTGATTCGTGAGCCTCACACCTCGGTTGTGAACCAGAAACGGGAGAGGACATCGGGGAGGGCATGCGTTTCTTTCTAGCTAGAAGTGGCGTCAGTGGTTTTACACGCCCTGACGAGTTTGACTTATGTGGTTGTTGCTGTTGCGAGGCGCCTCGGATATATCGGTGACTGTGTGGAGCCGATGGAGTCATTTGGCTCATTTACGCCCCATAGGGTGGGGAGACGTAGTGGCCAGGGTTTAAGTTTAATCCACATCGAGTGGACCGGCCCTGATGATCCAAGGCTTGTCTGCGCGCTTGCCTAAGACATGGTAGGCTAGATTGTCTCGAATCGGTAGAGGACGATCCCTGGCCTCGGTTCACAGATGGAAATCCAACTTCCAATACGTGACTTTGCGGTTTTAATTGTAGAACTAGTATTGGCGACATGATATATGGTACCCATGTCGTCTATGATTGATATTTATGATTGCAACTGTTTTGACACTATACACTTATAGTAATAAAACATGAAATTTAGAGTATTAAGCATGCTTTGGCTATTATAAGGTAAAACCCTATCCTCCGGCTCGTGTTGCATTGTGTGATGGGACCTGGGTCTTATAATAGCTTCATTTTTCTTTATTTAGCATTACACTGTTTGTTTGATGCACTGGTATTCTTGGGGGGAACCCGTACGTTCCATGTTATACGACATGATCCCTTGATTTACCTAACTCTAAAATAAAGATTAAAAACTGTTTTAGTTCTCACACCAGTCCCATGACTGACCTGGAGTTTATTGTTTTAACCTAAACTTTGGGTGCCCTTATTTTGACACGGGCAGCTAGTAGTTTTGATTTTGCAGATTTATATTCACAGGATCCTGATTTACAGCTGGAACGATACTCGGAAAGCTTTGTATCCGTGTATTACTTCTAGTTGTGTTTTTTATTATTATTTTTCCGCTGCTGTAATGTATTGTAATCTCTGATATTTAGTGAATGTGTAATATTTATTCATACTCTGTATATTCTTGTATTCTGATGTAATTATTGTAATAAACAATGAAATGTTCTTCTGTTTGCGTTCTGATTTGTCTTGTCCTCAAAGTAATTCGTTCTTTCTCTTTTCTTCGGAGACCGGGGAAGTTCGGGTCGCTTCATTTGGTATCAGAGCTTTGGTTTACAAAGCTCAAGAACAAGACACGTTAGAACCAAACGAAAGAATTCATCAGAGATTGGATTAGTAATATCCAACGGGAATGACACGTTAGAGATGGGATCAGTAGTATCCTAGAACGAGTGTGAAGAGTATATTTTTAAAATGAAAACGAGTCTTGTTTTGAAATTTTAATTCAATTATTCATATTTGAATATTTATTTATATTGATTTGGACTACCAGTACATAAAGATTTTGCGTATGCGTCTGATCCGCCTGTATTTGATGTTTTAATATATTGGGTAGATATAGAATCACACTCTAGTCGCTCAGAGATGAAACTATTGATGACTGTACAGCATCAGTCGTTTGGGTTCGAGTGCCGAAGGTGTGATATTTATATATTCCTAATTGACTGGTGTGAGAACCAAAATTAGATAGGGATTATTGTTGTGATTTGGCATCAAAGATCTTATTTTTGGGATATGTATTAAAGTTATGTGATTGAAAAGATAATCAACTAATTGATTGATGGTTGTGTTGTTTGATTATTGTTTGGTTAATTAAAATTTGAACCATTTAGCCAAATTGAACCAAATAGTAATTTGTATTGAAATTTGTTGGAATTGCATGCATATACATGTACTTACATTGAACAGGTCATAGCAAGGAGGCTAGAGAAGAGGAATAAAATTATTTGCCCGACAAATAGGTACATATTTACAAATTTATTGGGTTTTTGATGATTTTATCAGCCGATTGGCTAGCCGCTTGGCTGTTTCCTTTTCTTTTTGGATTGATAAGGGCCATGGGAGGCTATTTGAAATATCCCGAAGTCCCCGGTGCAATGGAGGTTATGGCGAAATTTTTCGAAAATTTAGGGTGTTAGCCAAATTTTTGAAAATTTTGAAAAAGTTCTTAGAAACTGAAAAGTTGAAGAACTTAAGCCGTAAAGAAAATAATGGAAGTTGTGTTGATTAGTTAAACAACTTTCGGCTTCGTTCCTTTTTGGGGACGAAAAGTTTTAAGTGGGGGAGATTGTAATAACCCGGAAATCAGAGCCAATTTAAAATTTTTATTTTGGCAATTTTGATGAATTTTGAATATTTAAAATGAATTATTTTAAATAATAACGACGAGAAATTTATTTTGAATAGAATAGAACGTATATATTTGTGTAGATCGTCGTTAGAATATAATTATTTATTTATAATTATAAAAGGAATTGAAAATGGCGCGGTAGTTTGATAATTCAATTTCAAATTTCAAATGAATGTACCGGGTGCAAAATAAACCGGGTTTTAGTGAAACAAAAAATATTTGAATCTAATCGAGAATGTCTTTCTAACAAATCCGAAAAATCAAAATTTCATAGCGGGAATCAAAAGATATGTCCAGTTGAAAATTCAGAATAGTCGCTATGGAATTCTGGCCCTTAAAAATGGGAACTTTGCAAACGACCATGGTTTTCGACGAAACCACTTTTGTTGGATCCGGGATGTCAAATTATTGCTAGGTTTCAAAATTCGTAATTTTCTGAATCAATATGTGAGCGTGGCAAAGAAAAACGCGTTTGTCCAGTTTCAGTTGATTTTAATCGACTGGAAAATGACCATTTTTAAAACGGTCTCAAAATTCGATGAAGTTAGTTTTGTTAGCATCGCATCGTCAATACAAAGCTAGAAAATATTTTTCGGGGATTTTTAGAGTTAGTATGTGGCCCCGGTAAATTGAATTGTGCGTTCAAATTCAGTATATAGAGTTATATGTTGATTTTGATGAAAAATGATCGAAACGATCGAATCAGCTTACGATACATATCCCACTGTGTTCGGAATGGGGGTAATTAGTTATGGACGACAGTCGGTGGGTTTGATTTTGAGGTCAAAATAATAAGGTACCTTTTTGAAATAATTAAATAATTAAATAATATATAATAAAAACTCTCTCTCCTCTCCCTTATTCCCTCTCAGGCCCCCCCATTCTTCATTCAGGAAAAAAAGAGACATAAAAAAAAGAGAAAGAAAGGAGGAAGCACCTCCGATCGGAGGAGCTCGACGCCCACCCCTTCTGGCGCCGCCGCGCCTCAGCGCCGGCTGACCCCCCTCCTCCGCCTGCACCGCTTCACCCTCATGCGCCCTCAGCCTCCCAACCACTGAGGCCCTAACCCCCAAAACTCCAACGAGATCCGCGCCGTAGGCCCAACATCGCCGCCTCCACCGACTGTTGGCGACGCACGACACCCCTACCTCCGGTGAACCCTGACAGCCCTTCCCCTTTGCTAGAAAAATCATGTGAGTGTTTTCTTTATTTTATATACTTTTCTTTTACTTATTTATTTCTATAGCCAATAGGAATCGATTTAAATTCAGATTTTAATGTAGATAAGGATTAGGATTTTATAAACGAAAAGATTTAATTTTTATTAATGGAAAGATAATATTTTTATATATGAATAGCAAATAAAGTTTAGATTTTTATTATAGTAAAGGCGGGATTTTTATTATAGCAAAGGCGAGATATTTACTACAGTAAAGGCGAGATTTTTACTATAGTAAAGGTGAGAACGACGAAGATTCCTACATATGAAGAGTCGTGGCGTTTGGTTTAGCTAGTCGGTGAGAACTCCTCACTTTTTTTTATTTCTAGTTTGAAATATATACTAGGATGCAGATGGTGCTTAGTAGCACCCGACACCCGTCGTCCACAGACCATGGATGACTTGTTTGTTTGATTTTTGTATTGTGAAATTTGATTGTGTGATGTGAAATGAAATAAAATATTTTATAGTGGAAAATATTTTATAGTTAAAAATATAATTTTTAACGTGTATATAAATTAAATATTTATAAACAAATCAGACAATTTGCTTATATACACTGAATTGATTGATATTGATTGGGACGATAAATTTTACACATCGCCCAACTGCACAAATAAAAATCTGTGGTTGTTGATTTGAAACCCCACACGGGTATTAGGATGATATTTGACGTACACTAATCCCGATTGTTTAGTTGTATGTCAATCGATGGGTTAACAGACTGTGTAAGCGCTAATTATTTATATTTAATGCTTATGCAGTTGTGTGGTGCACTCTGGATGATGGTTGATTATTTATCGTTGCTATTATATACATGTGTTGTAGAAAATCCATATAATTAACATTATATGGTAATTGATTGGGCCTCATTCCAATCAAGAACATAAATTCATTTGTTGAATAGAAAATAAATTCACATGTTGAATTGAAAATAAATATTCATGTGTTGAATTGAAAATATATTTATGTGTTGAATTGAAAAATATTCATGTGTTGAGTAAAAGCCGTGTTGATTAGATTGACGCCATTTTGACGTGAACGATATTTATACTGATTTTATTCATTTTTATAATGAATATAGAAAAGGAAGTGATTTCAAAATATAATGTTTTGAAAATATTATCATTTGTATATCGATGATGTGGAATATTCAATTTTGATTAGAAATTGAATATGAAGTTGAAATCGTTGTGAAAACGAATTTGAAACGATTTATAAAATACGTTTTAAAAAGAAATCGACAAAATATATATAATATATATATTATATGTATAATGGCCTGAATAGAACGCGCCGCGCCGCGGTAGTTCGCGAATTTCGACCATTAAATTCAAATGGATATTACGGGAGATCCGACCGTCGGATTATCCTAAAACCGGAACCGTTTGGTTCGTATCGAAAAGAGCTTTATAACGAATATTAGAGATTTGAAATCTAATGGTTGGATTTGGAATTATGTCCAAATCAAATTTGGAAAAGGTCGCTGTAAGTGCAGTTTGATGGCCGTTGATGGAAATCGACTGTACGGGCCTTGATAAAATTATTAAAAATAGTAGTAATTTGTGTAAAATCATAAGAAATAATTTGTGAAGAATTGGGATGAAAAACTCCAAATTTGAAAAGATAAAAATAGTTTTTTATCGAAATGAACTAGTTTTGAACTAGAATTATAATTCTATTTATTTTTAAAATAAATAAAGTGGATTTGAAATGGTTTTGAAAATAACCAGAATTTCCAATAATTGAATTGGAATGGATCGAAATTATCTTTGGAATATTTCGATGCTAGATTTCGTGATTATACAGATATTGTTACGGAAATTTGAAATATATATTTATATCGTTATTTCCAATACGATATTTGTTGGTCTTAGAATTTGATATTGAATATAAGCCGATATATTTTCTATTCAGAGCCTTGTATTTAATATCAAATGTGATTTGGGTTTGTCGTGAATGGTGTCTTCATTAACACTGTTCTTAGACCCAGTTGAGAAAAAGATTAAATCTTTTTATTTAGATTTAATGAAGTGTACCAATTAAATGGTACTTAATTGGAATTGAATTTGAATGATTTTTGGGTTTATCGTGAACAGTGTTTTAAATAAAACTTGTTCTTTAACCCGATAATTAATGGAATGTGATTTTGGGTTTTAAAGTGAACCATGTTTTAAATGACATTGGTTCTTTAACCCATTTAAAGACAAGATATTGATTTCTGTGAAGATTAAAACTAAGTGGGGATTTAATGAATCTTTAATTAGATTGAAATGGTCGAAAATGGAGTATCACCAGTTTTGCTCCAGGCGATAGTTAAATCTTTAGTTAGATTTGAACGTGAAATGTAATAGAATTTACTAATCACACCGTGGTGTTAGATATGAAGTATGACCAGTTTTACTTCATGGGATGAATAGGTTGGGATTGGGAAATAAAATAAATGATTACTTCGGTGTGGTTCGCTAACCCCGACTAGTTTGGATTGATTAAAGAATAAGTTTAAACAATTTATCTTCGATAAAATTAATGGGAACCTTTCCCAAAGTATAAGAATATTTGAATAAAAGAATATTCTGAATTGGAATGAGGCGTACGTTGTGTTTGTGTAACACTTGTTTATTATATACGCGAGTTATTCAAGAAAACCGGGTTTAACCCATTCTGAATAGCTGATTCGACGTAGTGTCGAAGATGAAGACAGTGGTTGAAGACCGGAGGTCTTCACGTCGTTTGGGTGATTACTGATGATCTTGATTGGGTCGTACATCCAAGAGGAGGGAATCAGTTAGTGTTTGTCCAGACGTACTCGGAGATCGATGGATATGTGGGGTACTAGGTGCCTCCGGTTTCGTTCAGACCCAGAACGAACTTGTAAATGGACTGTGTGTCTGGCATTGGATTTTATTCTATGTGATTGATTTCTATTAAATATATATCTGTTTGGCGGCGGAGAATTTATTCTCTTGCTTAATGCCCTTCTCTGAGACGTACGAGCTCAGAGGTTATATATTGATGGATATCAAACGCGTGGATTGAATTGCCTGTGTGGCATGCATAAGTGGCAATATGATCAAGGCTTCTGTTGAAAAGCAGAGTCTTGTGTTTGATGATCAAAGCACGGCCTGTGTGGCATAGCTTTGTGTAGCGTTGATTCTCGAGCCTCACACCCCGGTTGTGAACCAAAAACGGGAGAGGACATTAGGGAGGGCATGCGTTTCTTTCTAGCTAGAAGTGGCGTCAGTGATTTTACACGCCCTGACGAGTTTGACTTATGTGGTTGTTGCTGTTGAGAGACACTATATCGGTGATTATGTGGAGCCGATGGAGTCATTTGGCTCATTTACGCCCCATAGGGTGGGGAGATGTTGTGTCCAGGGTTTAAGTTTAATCCACATCGAGTGGACTGGCCCTGACGATCCAAGGCTTGTCTACGCGCTTGCCTGAGACATGATAGGCTAGATTGTCTCGAATCGGTGGAGGACGATCCCTGGCCTCGGTTCACAGATGGAAATCCTACTTCCAATACGTGACTTTGCGATTTTAATTGTAGAACTAGTATTGGCGACATGATATATGGTACCCATGCCGTCTATGATTGATATTTATGATTGCAATTGTTTTGACACTATACACTTATAGTAATAAAACATGAAATTTAGCGTATCAAGCATGCTTTGGCTATTATATGGTAAAACCCTATCCTCCGGCTTGTATTGCATTGTGTGATGGGACCTGGGTCTTATAATAGCTTCATTTTCTTTATTTAGCATTGCGCTTTTTGTTTGATGTACTGGTATTCTTGGGAGGAAACCCGTTCCGTGTTATACGGCGTGGTCCCTTGATTTACCGAACTCTAAAATAAAGATTAATAACTGTTTTAGTTCTCACACCAGTCCCATGATTGACCTGGAGTTTATCGTTTTAACCTAAACTCTGGGTGCCCTTATTTTGACACGGGCAGCTAGTAGTTTTGGTTTTGCAGATTTATATTCATAGGATCCAGATTTACAGCTGGAACGATACTCGGAAAGCTCTGTAGCCGTGTATTACTTCTAGTTGTGTTTTGTATTATTTTTCAGCTGCTGTAATGTATTGTAATCTCTTATATTTAGTGAATGTGTAATATTTATTCATACTCTGTATATTCTTGTATTCTGATGTAATTGTTGTAATAAACAATGAAATGTTCTTCTGTTTGCATTCTGATTCGTCTTGTCCTCAAAGTAATTCGTTCTTTCTCTTCTCTTCGGAGACCGGGGAAGTTCAGGTCGCTTCACCGGGAGGCTATCCAAGAATTTTTACCTGAAAATTCATTAAGTGCATGGACCGGTATTGGTCCATTTGGACCAGTACCTATCCATCAAATCAACATGGATTGACTTGATGTTTGGTGTGCGGCATCTAGAGGCTTCGAGGAAGCTACGAGTAAAAATTGAGCCAAAAATAACCTAAGGCTATGGACCGGTACTGGTCCACAGGGAATGGATCTCCTGCCAGTCTTGTCCAAAAGGATGGACCTCCTGGAGGTTCATGCCATTTACTCATTTGGACACGAAATTTTGGCTATAGCAAGATGAGGTCTTAAGAAGACTATTGTGCAAGTTTGGTTGGAATTGGATAGGTCGAAGTATGATCGCTCGAGTTCTCGTTGATGGACCGATAGAGAAAATTATCAGGAAGGATATAGACATCGAGACTTGACCGGTAGGAAGTAGGGACCACTGAGAGCTTATTGGCTGAAGTTAGATTGTGAAAGCTTCTATGTGATAAAAGTGGTTGTCAATGTGGTGATATTTCTTTGATCGTGAAATCAAGATTGAAGTAGTCGAAGATGAATTGAGGTACAACTGATCGTGGGACGATGTAGTAAAGTGATGAACTGACTCATGTGGGACTTAAGCTCATAAGATGATGGGTTGACTCGGGTGGGACTCGAGCATGAGAAATAAATGGATTAATTCGATTAAGACTCAAACTAAAGAATGGAGCCATCGATGATGGGTTGGATATTAGGAGCATCATGAATTTTCTATAGTCGAAGGTTCTAGCGGCCTCAAAGTAGAGGTATCGTGGGGATGTCTATTAGGATGATCTAAGAGATTGAGTACCTTGGATCACTTGTGAAGTGATCTAGTTGTCTCGAGGATTAAAATTACATGGGACAGGCGATAGTCTGGCTAGAACCAGTGTTTCCATTAGCCGTTGACGGATGGTAATGGCCAATCATTCGATATCGATGCATTCGAGGTTGTGATCAATAATAACTAGGTTATTGCTTGTTATGGATGTTATGGTTGCTTGTTTTTGTACTCTTCTATTTCCTCTGGGTAGGCTATCACCGTAGGACATTAAAGAAAAGTGAGATTGGGAATCCTATTCTGACTTGTGTCCATTCTACGTATTTTTAGCGCATTATAATGAGATTATTATGTGCTAACTCTGCGGTTGCAGGGACGACACATGTGAGAACTGAACTGCTTATTATCACTATGCTCTGTAACTGTTGATAGTTATATTTATCGTCCACTAAGACTGTTGTCTGACTCAAGGTTTTGTCTCCTCTTATTGATTGATGTGATCGATGAGTAGACTAAGTGGCAGGTTATAGGTTTAATGGTGCTGATGCTGTATGGTCATGAGCACGAGGCTAACATATTATTTTATATTATCATATTACTTTTCTTGATTTTGTTGAGAGACTCTGAGGGATGTACGGAGGCATATTGCATTTAGATATTCATATTGGGATGTATTGTACCTGAGATTTTATAGTTTTGGGAGATGAGATCTTATGTTCTGTTATGCTTCACTACCATATCATGTTGTATATATTACCATTATATGTTATCCATATGTTGTGAGTTGTACGATAGGTTATGTTTCGTGATTATCTACCTTTACTATCATGCCATATCGGTTTGAGATGACAGATTAGTATAGGAGGTGTGAGGCGATCATCACAGTCGGCTTTCAGCCTAGTACTCCTTATTGTCGGGCTTTAATATAAACTTATAAATTAGATTATATGCCCAGTACTCCTTGTTGTCAGAGTTAATGAAATAAATTGTTTTGGAGGCCAAATCAAGATTGGGACATTTGAGCCAAGTTGTTTTGGGATCCGTTCCGTATAGCACATCCTATTTATCATTTCGGTCTCACTTGATGTGACAACCGCCCATAACTCCCGCACTTAACAAGGGAAATAATGCACTGAAAGATGTGCCAGGCATCTATGGACGATCGTCAGGGTGGAATAGTATATGCGGAACCTGTTGTATAACTCACAGCGCAAGGATAAAATATAATAGAACATATACAACAACCAATAACAGTGTAGCAGAGTTGAGAAGAATTTTAACTTTCATATCATCGTGAATTATCCAAACATCAAACTGGATACAACATCAAATTCTGTACAATGTGCATCACTGCAAGTCACTCAGAGAATACGTCAAATAGCAAAAACAACAATAGAAGGTAGAAGAAAATAACACGCTAGCCTTCTACTTGTCATCGCTCAGCAGGATCGTCCTCATCAAGATCTACTACCTGTCACTTGATACTCAGTCTTCCCATCCAACACATGGATGAACAACCCAAGATAATAAGAGGGAAACATAAAACCTTGAGTTGACAACAATCTTAATGAGCGATAAAACAACTATCTAACATCATAAATAAAGTATATGAGAATAGGCAGATTAATCAATTAATCTTCAACATCAATCGATAAGAACCCAAACCTATCATCCCTACATCCGACCTGATATCCTTTACAACAATCAAGTGGAAACCAAAAATACATTCATGGCAATCAGTTATCAAGCGTAGACCATCCAAATCGATATCGACATCTACCAAGCACAAGCCTTGAAGGTCTAAACCAACATCAGACAAGCCCCCAAGAGATGTATCCTTCGACATCGAATAATCTACACAAACGGATACAAGCGAAACAATCATCATCCATGAATCTGGCTATCACCGCAACTCCTGCTTTGAAACCACCATTTAACGTATGACCGACCCATATGGCCATTCGTCAAGGGCTAATGGTAAACCCGGATCTTACAAAACTCCATATGTCGTCAGCATTTGTATGTTTGTCTTATTCGACGAAGATAACTAGGCCCATCAATTTTTTACCCAGGGTACTCGACTCATTTAGTCTTTTAGGTGTCCCTATTGTACCCTGCTTTGAGCTCGCTAGAACCTCTGACTAACGATAATCCCTTGGCCTTTAATATCTCTAGTCGTCATCGATAGCGACTATAAATAGCTCAAGCGCCTTCTCGAGCAACCATTACCCACCAACTCAATATCTTTGAGTCGTGCTCACATTCATTGCATTTCATCAATCAACAAACACATCATAAAACTTTGAACATTCCATATTGAACTCTCGTCGTACCTACTTCCATTTCCGAGCCAAAAAAAGTCATTATTGTTTGGTCAACATACTCGGGTCGTTCTTCATTCTTTAGGTCATTAATCGACCCTTTACCATCTTGCGACCCGACTTGTATTGCACCTGTACTGTGCTTCATACGATCCGAGTACACACGACCTGAGTGCACACGACCCAACCTCTTTCCACGTGTGAAGGCACTGACCCGACCCACTTCATCACTCATATAACTAACAACCCATCAACCTGCACGACCTAGGACCTATCAGATCTCATCGAACTAGCATGCTTGGATAACTAGAGACAAACGACCCAACTCCATAAGTCTTTTCCCTGCTTGACCAACCTAACTTCGAATGACCCAGCACCTTGCGACTCGAAGCCAAACAACTTGATTTCAACATGGATGCTCAAAGAACCATCAACCCTTTAAAGCTTTAACGACCCAATCCCATTGAAGCTCCAGCGACCCGAAGCCATCCATTCAGACCTGCCTTCCAAAACCCGAGCTTGCCACGACCCATCCATGACTTGGAGCCCAGCAACGTCCTGCGACCAGATGCCACCAAAATTCGAACGACCTGACCCAGATATGAATGAGCCAACCCAAATCTGAATGACCCATGCACTACTCAAACAAATATATCGACAAATCTGACACCAATGCGCAATCATCATCCGAGTCAATCAATTTCAATCAGTCACACTTCAAGAAATCATCAACAACACTTAAACGGTAATACTTCATCATACAACCATCTGAAACTCACGAAATCATGATAAATCAATGAATAAACAAAATAGTTCATCTAAAAACATATAAGAATTACCTATTTGAGTTGCTAGATTAGATCCTATGGTGATTCGAATGAAAATATATTTACCGTGGGGTAGATCTAGGTGAATACAAATTGTAAATGATGAGAATAAGATCAAATAACACATATACTTGATTGAATCCGCGTAAGAGATGCTTATCACTCACCAATTCTTAAAAATAACTTGAAATCACTGAATTTTCGATTCGGATAGTGAACAATGATTTTCAAACCATTCAATTTGATGTGACCTTCCTTCACTTGACGTAGATCTGGCTTTGCTTGATGTAGATCTTCAGTCTTCTCACGTAGATCTAAAATTTTAATAGAGGAAAGAGGTATTTGATTGAGCAGGAAGGATCATGAGCTCAACCAAATGAGAGAATGAAGAAAGTGAACTACTCTCCATGCCTCGACCCCCCTATTTATAGCCTCCAACCAGCCCACTAATGGTCTAAACCAATCCCGCCCATTAATGACTAGTCAAACCTGTATAGAAATTGTGCAGTACTAAAACAACGATTGCTCCCAAACTGATGAACCAAATCTTTAATGTGACTAATATACGGAACTGGCAACACCATTTCCTTTTCAATGAAATCAATTTCAGCACCTGATTCGATCATAGTCAAAAGTTATGCCCTATACAAAACTGACAGAGGAAAAATGGCCACAAATAAAAATGGTAAAAATTATGGATATGTCTCACATCCCCATAGACATCATATCAAAATATAAGAATGATCCAACCTTTAGGGAATTTAATAAAAATATTTTACGACCCTCCGATGCTTAAAATGCAGGCTATTACACTTGAAGTAAGGGCACACTCAATGTTATGTTGTGGATGTAAGTTGGTCTAATTGAGAGGATGTGAGTGCGTTTCAACGAGTTAGTGTGTGTGCACTACCTTGATTTGGGGACATAATGCATTTTCACACCTATGGATAAGGTTATGTCAAATCGTTGATGGGCTAGGGCCTGATAAACCTAAAGTTAAAGTGGGCATAGGTTATCCATGATTCGACACAGCCTTCCATTTGGGTAGTATTAAGGATTTCTTCCTAAATTGTTCTAGTTGTAGAAGTGCAAAATAATCAACGTCACTACTGAAACTTTCAAATCAAAACACTTATATCTTTGTATAGCATCTTTTATGATATTTCTACTTTATTCTGTTCACTTTTAGATGTGCATAGACACTTACCGCTTATTGACACTAGACTGTTATATTATTTATTAGACTCCTCCTATTAGTTATGCTAGAAATTACTACATCTCACCAGGCTTGTTTTTGACCCATTTTCCCCTTTTCTTCTTTCCTTTTTCTTCCCTCGAGGCTCTCAGGGAGGAAGTTCTTAGCTCATATTGCTTTATCGACTTTTCATGGAAGACTCTTGTTGAGATATACTGTTTATCTTATTTGCTTTCTACGGTTTACTTGTATTTTTTTTGGCTATTTGGGGTTACTTTTGTTTTATACTATGATGTTTCTACTGTGACTGAGATTGAGACATGGAATTTTTTTGACTCTTTGGTCCAATAATTGAGAATGGTTTGTCACTTATATATATATATATATAATCTTTACTTCCGCTGTGAATTAATTCTTTTATGCCTTGTGAAATCTCAGTCTGTTCAATGTTTATTGCCTTTATACCTACAATGCTCTGCAATTCTTAACGAGATTCTGTATTTGGATAGTGTTAAGTGGTGCGGGGTGTTAAATTTGGTATTAGAGCCTAAGGTTTTCAAGATCAGAAAAAATTTCTGTTTTAATATAAGACTTTTTGAAAGAAAATTTATTTTTAAAAAGCCAAAAGTTATTTTTGAAATTAAAGTATATCCCCTCTAGTCAAAGTTACGGCATTCCTTTGATTTCGTCAAATTCTAAATTTCTATCCTACCTTTTGCGAAGCATGTTTAGAGCCCCTAATCTTCCTGAGAGTGTTCCTATCCGTGGTTAGTTTTAGAGATATTTAGAAGCTATGACGCCCGCTATGGGACAAGAACATGCGCAGATTCCAGCACCTACTGCAGTGGTTCCACCTGACCCACCTGGAACCGTGAAATTCTCTATGCTTTGTAAGGACTTCCTAGTTTGCGCGGAAAAACATTTTCGGGTACTAAGACGTTTGTGGAGGCACGCACATCGATTAGAGAGACCGAGAGGATTTTTGAGTTGTTGGAACTTGAGGATAGGATAAGGATTCGATTTGCAGCTTGGAAATTTAAGGAGGAGGCTTCGTTTTGGTGGGAAACTGTAGAGGCTGAAGAAAGGAATATGTATTGGGTCGAATTCAGGAATAGGATTGGGAGGAAATTTCTGTCACCTGCTAAGGAGAGAATGCACTTGGAACAATTTTTGTATTTTAAGCAAGGAGATCTGTTTATATACCAATCGTTTTAATGAGTAGGTTTAGCATGGACTTAGTTAAGACTGCTCACAAGAAGGCTGTTCGATTTACGACAGGATTGAATCAACCTCTCCAAGGCTTTTCTGTGACTCACATTCCTATGGGAGCGACATATGAGGCTTTGATTGAGATGGATTTGATGCATGAGGATAAGAAAGAATAAGTCAAGGAAGAGAAAAGTGAGGCTCATAAGTTCTCTGGTCCTAAAAATGTTTTGGAATAAGAAAGGCAAGAAGAAGCTAGTTGGAAATTCGTAGAAAAGACCAGTCAAGGTAGAGATCAAGTGTCATGGTTGTGGGATTCCAGGGCATCTCATCAAGGACTGTAGGAGACTTAAGGGGAAGTGCTATAGTTGTGGGAAGCCGGGGAATCTGTGTACGGCATGTCCCCATAGGACGAACAGAGTGCTAGTACAGTAGTAGCATCAGCTTAGGAGCATGTATGCGAGGCGGCACCAACCAGAAGTGGCCCTAATAGAGGAAGAAAATGCTCTGTTGAAGGTTTGATCTCTATCTCTGGTTATTTTTGTTCGTACTCTATAATGTCCCATATTTTGGTAGCCAAATATTTTATTTATTTATTATTTTAAATAATTTATTTAGAATATTATTGGTTTTTAATATTGAATTTGTTTATTAAAACGAAGTTTGAAGACTAAATTTTATTATAATTTAAAACGAGCTCGAAATGGCGTGGTAGTTCATAATATGGAGTTTTGAACTTTAATTGAATATACAGAATCTGTTTTAAGTCGGAATTCTGTGAAACAAGAAACGTCTGAATCTTGTTGATGATAGTTTTCATATGAAAGAGAAAAAACTAGATTTCGTGTTATAGATTGTTAGTTATGTCCAAATAAAATTTTAAAATAGTCATTATGGTAATTGTTAATAAAAGATAATGTTTATTTAATAAATTAATAAGGATTTTAATATAAATTGGATATCGTTTAACTCAAAATGTTGATATTGAGTTATATAATTCATATTGGTTTATAATTGGAGATATATGATATTTCAATTTTGTAACGAACTGGGATTTTCGACCCTGAAAATTGACATAAAACTCATGTCAACTATATAAGCATTGAACATACCAGATCATTAACAGAAAGAAGTTAGAGGCTGAGAAATAGAAAGAAACAAGTTAGAATAGAAGAAGAAGAAAAAGAACATAAATATAACATCAGGGTAAACACGAATCTCACAGCGGAATGAATAAAATACTTTATATAACATAACTTTGAAATAAAACCTGCATGTATACAATACCATTATCGAAGTACAACACTTAACATAGCAGAAATAAACAATAGATATAATTCTGAAGCCACCTGCTCAAAGCTCTCCAAATATATCTGTAAAATCCCGACCACTTGACTGCCAGTACAAATTTTGGCAACTAAGAGTTTAGTGTAAAACAAAAAAAAATAAACTCTGGGTCGGTTATGGGACTGGTGTGAGTAAACTCCAACCACTTGATTTAACTTTAAAAATCCTTTTTAAAGAAAGGATAATTGTAAGACCGACCCACAAATAAACATGGATGGTTTTAACCTTACGATAAACCAAAATATTTTTTTATCAAAGCTCATCTGATATTATAATAGTGTCAAAATCAAATAATAGCAATCTAGCGAAATGCTTTCATCTCACATTCCACATACATAATATATAATCAAAAACCACGAGCATTTATTGGATAAGGATTACAACTGGAAAGGTATGGGACCACCATCTGATAATTTATTTCTAGAGAGAATACACCGGGTTCAACAAAAACATCTTGCAACCCAGGCTAAACATGACCAGTCACTAATTTTGTTTGACTGTATAAAATGTATTATCACCAACGGTTGGTATCAGCAACCATTTCCTGAAAGGGACAACATCGAAATAGATTTAAGGAAGCAAATGGATTTTCTCTAGATCAGGTGACAATACACCCTAATTGAGAGCTACCCACTTAGCCATGCAACCTACCCAATTTAATACCATTTCCTGCTTTTGAGGCTTGATGTCATAACGTATCTTTTTGACAGATGACACCTTTATTTACTTTGAATGCCACATCCTCATACCCGCCAAATCACAAATTGATTTCTCCAGAACTACCACGGGCACAAAGCTAAGAGAAACAAATTCCTCTGCCACCAAACGTAAATACGTTGGAAGAGATCAACTTACGCAATCTATTAGATATACTCTGTCAAACATTCTTCCATACAAGTTGTCCTAGGACTGGACAAACCGAAGGCACTATTTTGTAAACCCATCTTAGGCAGTTTCTACCTAGGATTTGCCAGAACAACTCTTGCATAAACCGTATCTTTAATTATCTTCATCATATTTGATTCGCAATGCTAGTGTCCATACGGAGTGATTTTCAAATAATAAATTAGATCCTGGTCTCTCCATATTGACGATGGAAAAATGGTCAGTACTTTAATAAACGGTTATTTAACTATCAGAGGAAAACATTCATACACACAACGATCTTATATCCAAGTGGAAATTTTATCAGCCAATCATCAATCAACATTTTTCCCTTTAAATTAATTTATCATTTATTTATCAATTTCCCCATTTCCCGTTTCCATATATCTATAAATTATTATTTTCTTAATTTAGAAAATTACGTTATTAATATTGGAAAACATTTCCATTTCTTATTCACGCATTACTATCCTCCCACATAGTCTCTAACTGTAATTAGTAAAAGAACAACTTCCTAAGTATCAACCCCGAAGGCCGAAACCAACATCTAATCGACACTCAGAAAGCCTTTCAACTTAACTAATCTACAACCATTTTCTAATTCCCTTAAATCCATTTTGATTCCTATTTCAAAACGCAATTTCCTTTACAAAAGTTTTTATTTGCAAAGTATTTACTCAAATCCATTATTCACATCGAATGTGAATAATATTTCTTTTATATAATCAATTCAGTTTGATTTCGCATTTGAAAATAATATCCCATTTCCAAATTAAAATTATCCTTCTATTTATAGAATTATTAATACAAAATCCTATTTTTATTTCCAATCACCTATAATCTCCTTTTTAATTCTTACTTCTTAATATAAATTCAGACTTACATATTCAATTTATACAATGATAAATATTTTACTTAATTTATAAAACATTATTTATAAATTTATCTTCTCAATTTATCTATTAAAATAGATTTCTATTAAATATCCACTTTAAACCATCTTCTCATAATTTTTTTATAACTCGCAATTCTCTTTTTAAAATTCTATTAATTTCCGAAATATCATATTTACTCCATACACTCATTTGTTTACCTCTTATTACCTTCATCCATGTTTACACAAAAACGGCCTTTTTAAAACATCCATATAACTATTAATAATTTTATGCATAAGTTTCTTATTTAATTTTCCAAATAACTCCTTTTTATAAAATCCTTTGATTTTATAAAATTCTTAAATTCAGTATCCACTTCAAAAATTCCTTTTTATATTCCAATATTACTTATGGTATTTAAAATACCAAATAAAAAGGATCAATATCATCCCAACACACATAATCAATAATAGATTATTTATCATCTCATATATCACAATATACGAAATACAGTAACATAAATGTTGAGGATTCCAGTTGGATCCTTCCAACCTGTTTCCTAGCATCCACAGATGGTAAATAACATAAATAACATCAATTTCATTACACGATAAAATTTTATAGCAAATGAAATTAATACTCAAAAAAACGACTTACATATATAACTATATATAACTATAACTATATATATATATATATGATCTAAACCATTTACCGTTAATTCATCCAAACAATCATCACACAGCATCAAATCATAATTTATTAATTCTAAAATATGTTATAATAATATAAACTGGACAGATTTAGTGAGTTTACTCACTTTGGTCGTTTATCGTTAAATAACGATAAATGGCCGATTGATATGATCAGGCATTTTATTTTGTCAAATGGAGACGAGCTCCAAATCACTTCAAATCGGTTCCATTGTGTAACCACCGTCCATATGATCCCAGTGGATCTTGTTTCGCTGAATTTGGTTAACATATGAATAAGATATTTAATTAATAAGTTCATAAACAATTAAATGAGTTATAAATTAAAACTAGGCTAATTTTTTTTTTGGGCTTACCATTTTAAAAATCGGCCCACTTAAGATCAGACCTGCACACTTAAATTTCTTGGCCCGTGTTTAAACTAATTTAAATACCTTCCTCATCCTATCTTTTTCCACCTGGAGCATATCCGACTATCGGCTCGAACCAAAAGTGTCGCCCTCCACATAACCTCCCTCCCTCAAATTTTCACGAAAACTGAAAATGAAATCATGTTTCAAGTTTTGCTCGAGTTCTCTTCCACCTTTGGGCCATTGTTCGAAGCTCACTCTCTTCCACCGAAATCCGACTCATGCATTCTCTGTTGCTCAGAAGCATGGTGCAATTGTTTTGGTTCTAGAAAAGCAAAGGCTAAGATTCTTTTTTTTTGTTTTTGCAAATTCGAACCAAGCATCCTTCTTTTCCAATATAACCCGCGAGCTTTCTGTACTGAATATACTCCATTACCGAAACTTCAGCTCCTTCTATCTACCTCTTTACGTCATAAATTTCCAAATAGAATTCGCCATCAAGCTCCTCTTGCCGAACTCCTTCCTCCCATCACCATTACAACGAACTCATCCCAACCATGATATTAACGACTCACGCATGCCTGCAGTACTCTCCTGGAACACACGAACCTTTCTTTCATATTTTCATGTGCAGGCTTCGCTTTCCCTATGTGTTTCCATCCCTTCTCCTAAGTATACACGATTCTCTCTTTATTTTTTTTCTTTTTGTGAGATCTGATTTTGTTAAATGTTTAAAGCCATGAACAACGTCCTGACGTGGAGTTATTGAAGTAAGAAGAAAGAAAATGGGGGTACTCACTGATGTATTTATACGTGAATATGCTTAACCATTAAGTAGCAGCTGCAAATTGTAGGGTATGCTAGTTCAGTTAGCATGTACGCGATGTTGATTATTCAAGGTAGGCACCGTAGGTTAGTACGATACTCTTAGCTGCAAAGCAATGATTTTTTTTTATATATATATTTATTTTTATATTTTATTTTATATAGGTTAAATTCGGTATGAAATTAACAAATATGTTGTACACATAGTTCTGTATGAAATGACTGAGGCTAAACCATTTATAATATCATAACCGTGCTGAGCATGTGTAAAATTAATATAAAGTTTTCTATACCCTCCTATATATAAAATTCTTTTCACATCCAAACCGCTAATGACAAAAATAAAATTACAGGCGGGTCGAACGAGGCATTACGATCACAGAACAACAATAAAATAGACAAATTAACTTATTTTGTGGAATTCTAAAAATACCAATATAGGGTGCAAATAATGTCAAATGAAAAAAGTTGTTTATTTTTAAAATAAAAATTACACAAAAATTCTATAAATTAAATTAATAATACGTCTCAAATATCTTGTCATAATTCAAAACCAATATTTAATTATATTAAATAATCGTTATGGTTTATAAACGATTCCATAACGACTTTCTGGAAATTTGATTTTGACATAACTTACAATCTACAAGACAAAATAAATTTTTTTCTCATTCACTAGAAAAATATCGTTCAATAGATTCGAACATTTCTTATTTCAGAGAAATCCAACTTATATTGAATCCTGTACATTTAATTAAGGACAAAAACGTAATATTACGAACTACCATGATGTTACGAGCTCAATTATAACTATATTATAAATTATACATTCAACCACATTTTAATAAATATATTTGTTATTATAATTAAATTCTAAACCGAATTAAATCTTATAAATAATCCAAATTCACATAATATTGCGAATTCTACAAATTCAGACTATTTCAGAATTTAAAATTTACTATCCCATTATAAATATTAATTAAATATCCAAATTATTTAATTTAAGTCATTTAAATTACCAAACACTATTTAAATAATTAAATAAATTAATAAGTAAATTGCTAAAAATGGGGGATGTTACAAATTTGGATATTTGCGATAATAATAATTTATTATTATTTAATTGAATTTATTTTGGAATTTAATTAATATTTTATTGATATTTTATAAGTGTTAAAAATAGTGATTTTGCAAATGGACTCAGTTTTCGATGAATTTAGTTTCATTGAAGCCGTAACGTTAAATTATTATGTGAAACCAATTTTCATGGTAAACCAATGTCGTATGTGACAACGACAGCCGTAAATGCCCAGTCATTTTCAATAGCACGTAATCAAATCAATTTAATTTAATAAAGGGGTATTTGAGTATAACTTGAGCAGACGATTAAATCAAGCCACGAAACTAGTTGCGTTGAGTTCGTATCGATGATTAGAGTAAGTATAGGTAGGTAGTTTGTTATTTTTCGACATTGGGTATTTCGGTGTCCAAAATAGCGTTTTTTGGCGTATAAAATTAGCGTTCCGGGAAATAATCTCAGAATATGACGAAACTTATGCCATTGGATTCGTATTAGTTAATTATTGTGGTATTTCAATTTTTGTGTCAATCGGACTTACCATTTGATCATGGCAATGGTAAATGCCTTAATCATTTATATTATTTTAGCCAATTTAGACAGGGGTAACTTTAAAGGCTAAACGACCGGCCAAATGGACTCCAATTTTTATGAAACCAATTTCATTGAATCCATAAGGAAAAAGAAAATTATATTTTCAAAGTTTCAAGATGATTGGATTCATTTTGTGATCGTAGGAAATTTAAATGCATGATTTTTCACCTATAAATTATAAAGGGATTTCCACAGACGACCTCAAAATTCGAGAAATCTGTTTCATCATATCCAAAATATTTTTCTATCCTAGGATGAGGAGTTTCATCTTGATTGGAGGTCGTTTGAGTTTGTTTTAACATGATACTTCATACCAAAGTTTCATAAATTAAAATATTAATATAATATTATACCCCACTTATAAATACATTACACAACAAACCCTATTTTTGGGTTAAAGATCAAACGCGTGGTCAACCCACGTTTGGCCACCACTGAAACTTACGAACAACCAATGTTACTTGAAAATTTCTCTCAAATTTTCTCCTAAATCACGAATCTATCCTAAAAATTTCCAACAACGAAAATGTCTAGCTCGAAGAGGGCTCTCGATCCAACGGCTGTGGCACTGTGGAGGATGAAATTGTTCTTGAAAGGCGTGGTGATTAGGTAGCTTTAGCTAGTGTTATGGGGTGACCGGTGAGTCTAGAATTGGGAGAAGGGGAAGGAGGCTTTGGCGCCTATGCCTGTGGAGTCTGATTGAACCCCGGACGTTTATAGGCAGGTGCGGTGAAGATCTATTGATGAAAAGCTTGCGTGGGTTACTGTTTTCACAAAGACAAAGTAAGCAAAGCAGTTATAACAGGAAGAAAAAAACGTGGTCATGTGGGGATGGAAACAAATTGTCGGCTCCTTTTAACTTGAAACAACATTATTCTCGAATGATGGCACATTGGAACGAAGCTTTACAAAGGTTCATACGTGGTATGAGATTGCAAAAAGAAGTGAAGCAGGATATTGGGAGTTTTCGTGAAGGAAGAAGAGTTAATCGGCCTACTGACTTTAACAAAGTAATTAAAGAATTTTCACCATGATTAATTAATTTAATTATAGTAAAACTATTAAAGGATTAGTGTGTTAAATTAGTGATAGTGTTTGAAAACCAAAAGAGCTTCTGGAGCTAGAAAGAAATTCGATCGGTCTTATTTTATTTTCCAAACCCAAAGTAATTAACTTATTAATGACTTAATTAAGAAATTAGTTGATATTAATTAAATCGTGAAGTTTAAATGTTAACAACTTATGCAAATGTTTTCAGAATGGAATAAAACAAATTGCGTTAGGATCTCGATGACGAGCACTTCATCCTAGAATCAGTCTGGACCAATTTGGAAGCAAATGAAATTTATAGGAAAATTAAATGACAGATTAGTTTAATTTAACGGAAATATTTCAATGAAAAATCAAATCAAGGTGAGTTAAACTCACTCAGTTCTCCTCACTTATATTTTATATACATCGGGTTTTATAATTGTGTGTTATGGTCGCTAATGGTTGACTATTTGTTAAGTATATATTCATATATTGATTGAACCGATGAAATTAAACATTGTTTAATTTCAGTGAAAGCCAATTCGTTAATCTAACGATTAGAACCAATGAAGATAACTTACTTTGTCAGTCAAAACTGTATTAAATAAACGTGTTTGATTGTTTTGTTAATTGGTTGATGTTAAATGGTCGTTATCTACTGTTATAGAAATTATCAGTTAAATTGAATTGAATGAATTTATGTGAGATAATATATTTTATTGCAAGGAAGAACAGGTTGGAAGGATGCAACCAGATTTCTCAAATATATTAGATATTATTTAATCCCATGTTATAGCTATATGAACTGTTCTGATTGAATGATTGATTTGGTTGTTGACCGTTGACCTGAAAATTCAACGTTTGTTTTGTTTTAACTAATTGGTTGAGTAATTGGCAGTATATGTCCTATAAATCAATCATTTTATAAATATTTACCGTTAAGCGAATCGACGGAAATGAAGTTATAAAATTTATTTTAGAACCGAAGATTGATTTTAATCTATTATTTTGAATAAAAGTTATTATAACAAAATAAATATTTATTAATTAAGTTTTTAAGGAGTTATTGGATGATTTTATAAAGCAAATTTTGATGTTAATCAGAATTATAAGCAGGAGAGTAGAAACTTAACCTAACTGTTAAGAGGTACATAATTGTTCATAAGAAACAATTAAATGGAATTATATGATTAATTAATTTAAAGGAAGGACCAATTGAATTTCATTAATGAGATAACTATTTTAAAGTTGACTAAGTCAACTGTTTTGAACCAAATTAGTAATTTGATTAATTTACTTTTAATTAATCTAACGAAATAGTTTATAGAATATTGTTTTAATTTTAAAAAGATTTTAAAAAGTACTTTACAATTTATTTTAGTTAATAAAGGAATTAGTTACTTCTATAGTAGTTTATAATTGAGGAAAATTATTATTTTAATTAATAATAATTTAAGGGCAGATGTAATGAAGTCTAATGGAATTGTGAAAGGGGTTTATGAATGGGTTTTGTATTAAAACCCGAGTTCTTATAACAAAGTTATAAAAGGTATTTTAAGCGAATACGATGGCTTAAATTGAATGTTTACTTAATATTTAAATTAAGAAAATGTGAATTGAGATAAAAATGGTTTATATTAAACCTGAGTTTTATAACTGAGTTTTATAAAGAGATGTGGAGTTAAGACGTTAATTTTAAATTAAAGTTATTTAGTAATGAGATGAAGCAAAATTGAGGAAATTGAAATAAGATTTTCAAAGCAAGGAAATGGTTGAATGGATTAGAAAAGGTTTGCTAAAAGTTAATTGGGTAAAGGAGCTTGTAATAAGATTTTGTTATAAAATGAATTGTTTTAAAGAAGCAGAAGTTAAAAGGAGACGTTTCGCTAGGCAATTACGTAATCAACGACTTAAGTAGTAATAGTTGTATTTGAGAAGGAGATTTTCAAGAAAAAGAGATGGATTATAAAATCATAGGTTCAGTTAAATAATTAAATGGAATTTGGTTTGATATTAAAATAAATACAGGTTTTTGAATTACAACTCATATCTATCTTAAGATAAGAACGTTGCTGATCAAGATTTGCAAGGTAAATAAATACCTGAACTTGAACGACTTTAGGATTATCTGAGGATAGTATTAGTTTGTAATGGGAAAGAAGTTATGAACAATTTATTATTTCCATATGAGAAATAATAACGCGATGTTAATTGCAAGAGTTGAGAATATATAATGAGATTCCAAAGCAACAGAAATGGAAAGATGTAAGACTATATATTTCTATACATATATGTAATGATATTTTCTGAAGTAAAGGAAATAAAAGGAGACTCTATGAAACTTTAACGATATTTCCAAAGTAAAAGAAAATGAAAAGTGGAATTTGTAATGGGTTATTTCTAAAAAGAGAAAGAGTTGGGTATTGTTTTCCAGTAACGATGTTTTATGTGAAATTTGATAAAGCCAAAGTGAGAATATATATATATATATATATTATTTAATTCTAAGTAAATAAAATAGTTTTGGAATAATCTTATGTTAAATAAGAAGCGAAATGCTATGTTGATATATTGAAAAGATTTTTTTAAGTTTTAAATTGACAATTGGTTAATTATTTATAAAGGGCCAAGTACTGCTGAGTACTGAATCAGCGAACTCATTTTATTCTCATGATTATCTATTTGACAACTAATTAACCGACTATCAAATCTAACGTATATGTTTTTTGGTACGGAAAGGCTGGAATCGAATTCACATTCGAAAACCATTTCAAACCAGCAAATACGTGAAGATGCTGATTGAAGGTGGAGCACTTGAAGACCATAGATCTTCATAAGCGGAAGGACTACTAGTCGAATTTCTTTGGCATTGCAACCAGAGTTATCTGATTTGTGATTCTGTCATGGTTGAAATCTACGGATTACGAGGACTACTCGCTACTGATCCTTAGGTTGAAACCTATTAGGGGTGGTAGGAGGATGCCTAAGGTTCATCCTATTCCTGGATGACTTCCATGGACGAATGTCTAACAGAGTATTTCCTAAAAACCACGTACGTTGATTTTCACAAATATACCAAATCAATGGCCAAGAGGGGCACTTCTTTTATACCTAGAGTATATTTATGTACGTCAATTAGTGATTTGACGGATCTGACGATGTGGCATTCAAAGACGATGGAGATGTGTTGTTCAGAAGGGAAATCTTAACCTTAAGCCGCATCAATCGGGAAATGGTATAAAATCGGGTAGGTTGCATGGTCATGTGAGTCGCACCCATTATAAGGGTATATCATTACCTGATCTGGAGAAACCAAATGCCTTCGGTTGTTCCTTTTATTTTTGTATGTATGTTATCAACTCGGTTGGATGTCCCCCAACCGTGGTAATGATGTATTCGGTACTCTCAAGGGAAATGAGGGGCCGGTCATATTTAGCCTGGGTTACAAGATGTTCTTGTTGAACCTCAATGTATTCATCTCCATAGGTACATTGTTAGAAAGGTGGTTTCCCATACCTTGCAATGGAAGTCCATTCTCCAATAAGAAGTCTCAGTTTTGATTGTATACTATGTATGTAGAGCGTGAGATGCAAGTGTTCTGCTACATTGATATTTTTTTGTATTTAGACACCATTATAATATCAGAAAAGATATTGATTTCAAAAAAAAATTGGGTTATCATAAGGTAAAAACCGTTTGTGTTATCTGTGGATTGGTCTTACAATTATCCTTTTCTTCTGAAAAGATTTTGACGTTAAAATCAAGTTGGACGATACCCTTAAATATAGTGTATTTTTTTCTCACTCTAGTTCATCAAAATGACCCGACGTTTGTAATGCTCGGGTTAAACCGGGTTGTAGTAGGTTCAGGTTATCGGGTGCTGCAAACTCCAGAGACGAGCTGGAGGTGTTCAGACTTATGATATCTAGTATTTATTCCGTTGTGTGTTGTATATAAGGACAGATTAATATAAATGTCCAGATGTGTTGATGTACTCTGATGCTTGTAAGCTCTCTATAAAGATTTGTTTCTATATTATATTTTGTTCCGCTACGATGTGAGACTCCGTGTTATGTTGATTCTTCCTTTTCTTCTTCTATTCTAATAAATATTTCTTTCTTTTCCCACCCTCTAATTTCTTTCTACTACTATCTGGGTTTTCAGTGCATGTTGGGTTGGACTTGGATTATATGTTCAGCTCAAAATGTACCGGAAATTTGGGTTGTCACACTTGGTATCAGAGCAATGGTTTAGTAATAACCTTGCCTCTGTGGCGTAACTCGATAAAATAGGTTAGTAATGCCCTAGATCGAGTTGAGTGTATATAGATGAGAGCGTATTTGTAAATTTTATATACAAACGTTTTGTATTATGTTGGTAATTGATCGGTTCAAGTGTTGAGAAGCATTGAACTAGCAATGGATATTGTTTTGTAAAGAGGGTAAATGGAATAATTTTACCCAAATTATATTTTTTATATAGAAAAGAAATAATTTTATCAAATTATTTAGATACTGGTGTGCTTAGTTAAGAAGAATGAGATTCAAATGGAAATTTGAATTAGAATGGTTTAATATAACCAGAAAGAGAATTTCTGTAACAAACCGCAAATCCGTTCCATTTGAGTCGACTGAATACAACCCACGTCCAACACAAATTGCACAAAAATATGAATCATTAATGGAAAGAAGTTAGAGGTAAGAAATAGAAAGATAGAAAATTAGAATAGAAGAACATAGATAGAAGATCGCACTGAACAACAACATAGAGTCTTACAATCGCAGCGGAATAAAATATGATACATAAATAATTACTTTTGAAATACAACAGTATTTGGACTTACAACATCATCAGAGTACATTACATATACAACACAGCGGGATAAACTCTATATATATCTAGTACTTAAGCCTCCTGGTTCGAGCTCCTCCAGATAAATCTGTAAAATGCTGAACTATTGGACAGCCTGTACACATTTGGGCACCCAAGAGTTTAGGAAACATAGAAAAATAAACTCTGGGTCAGTCATGGGACTGGTGTGAGTAAACAATTTAAAACAGTTTGATTTTAACTTTCAAAAACCTTTTGAAAGAAAAGTCAATCGTAAGACCGATCCACACATAAATACGGATGGTTTTTACCTTACGATAACCCAATTTTTTTTTAAACCAATATCTTATTATGATATTATAATAGCGTCTAGATACAAATAAATATCAATCTAGTAGAACGCTTTCATCTCACGTTCCACATATATAGTATACAATCAAAACCGCGCGCGCTTATTGGAGATTGGATTTCCAACTATGACAAGGTATGGAACCGCCTGCCGATAGTGTATCTCTAGAGGGGAATACACTGGGTTCAACAAGAACGTCTTGCAACCTGGCCCATACATGACCGACCACTCATTTCACTTGAGTGTATCGAATATATTGTCACCAACGGTTGGGAGTTACCCACCGTTTCACGAAAAGAGACGGCATCGAAAGATTTAAGAAGCAAATGGAATTTCTCTAGATAGGTGACAATACACCCTAATGGGAGTGACCCACATAGCCATGCCGCCTGCTTGATTTTTTTCATTTACCGGTTGTGAGGCTTGAGGCTGAACTTACCTTTCAATACAGCACGTCTTTATTCACTTTGAATGCCGCATCGTCAAACCCGCCAGTATCACAAATTGATTTCCCCAATACTACGGGTATAAAGCTAAGAGAAATGAATTCCTCCGCCACCAAACATAGTTTGAAGAGATAAATCTTATGATCTGTTAGGCATGCTCTGTTTGTCTATTCAAGTTGTCCTGGGATTGGACAAACCAAAGGAACTACCCTGAAAATCGAACTTAGGCAATTTCTACCTAGGATTAACATAACAGTCCTTGCATAACTCCATCTTCATTGGTCTTCAATAATCTCTGACTTGCAACTTATATATCGAATCGAAGTGGAATTTAGATTCCGGACTCCTCGAAATGATAACGATAAAAATGGTCCAGATTTGATAGTCGGTGTTTTAACAATCAAATATAAAATAAAATAAACAGATTTGTTTCCATCGGACCTGCTAAGCTTCTTTTAAATAATATAAAATTATTAAATTTCAAATATTTACTTACTCATATACTTATTGAAATAAAAAGTATTACTTTACTTAAAAACATTCTGTGGTAGTCTCACTCTTGAGTATGCGTCTTCAGAGTTGAAAGTGAAATCCATCTCTAACACCCATTTCGAACACAAACTAGTACTATCCATCGGATAATCGTGAGATCATTCAAGTTGGGATATTTTAATTACCTCTCAGACCTTGAGTTGAAATCATTCTTATCTTCAGGAATTGTAGAAGTTTGATATCAAAAATATCCGACAAACCATTTTTATTTTCTAAATCCATTTAATTTTCAAATCTTAAACCATTTCAAAACATTATTGTTATTTTAAAGATATTCATCAAGTTTGACTTGATTAACATAAATAGTTAAAACCAAGGAATTTAATCAAATTATCGACTTTATTTCCTTTTCCTTTGATAATTAAATTATTTTTAAAACTTAATTAATTAAGAGGTTAATTAAGTTAAAACATCATCCTGAATAATTTATCAAATTTTAACTTCTCTATTCAATTGCACAACTATCTTACCAAAGTCTATTAATTAAAGTATTGACTTGCTTTTAATAGAACATTTCTACGTTTTAATAATTATCTTGTTAAAAACTATTCCCATTAATTAATCGAAACAGATTAACCAAAATCCCAATTCTATTTAAACCAGTTGATATAAATCAACTTATAAACAATCTGATTAACTTATTACAATTAATCTTCCTTTTCAAATTAATTAACAATATAATTAATTTAAAATATTCACCTTTAATTATTCTTAAAACAATTATTCAACTCTTAATAACATAAGCAAATTTCTGATTTACTTTATCGAATAAAATAACTTAGCAGTTCCAATGGTATATAACAGTTCTCTTAACAGCCGATATTCAAGTCATCAAACCAAATTTACACAGACAACCATTTAAATGCAATTCAATATTATCAATTGATAATATAATATCTTAGCAACAAATATTTATAGATATAAATTAATATAATAGCAGAACATTGTTTGTTTCTGCTAATAGGGTGTCAAAATAATTCAGTCAGTTCAATTTAGTGGAACGGTGTTTATTTCCACAAATGGATGTAAATGTATAATTAACGTAATTTAACACACTTAATTAATTAAATAATTAATTAACTGAACAAACAAAACAAAGTTTACGGAATTTACAGATTATTGTATATCAGTTATTAACTGTTGTATTTTAATTTAGTTCAACGGCCAAATCTATATTTGATAAAAATTAAACCAATTCATTTTAAATTGGCTTATTTGGAACTCAATAGCTAGTTGAGTTATACCATATTGTCTGACTCGACTACACATCCATAAACCGAAATTATTCAAACATTTTGTTTCTTTATTTTAATTAAATTTTTATACATTGCTATATATCAAATATCTATATTCTATGTATTTAACTTAGAAAAATTTCTTTTCTTTTAATTATAATGTGCCGAGCCCAACTTAAACAGTCCATACCCATGATGTACTTGTATTTATTTTTAACAATATATTTGTGTATATTATTATTTAAACTTTCCTTTTCTTTTTTTTTTCTTTTTTTAAAATATGGGCCAAGCCCAAATCCCAGCATCATAACGCAACAACCTCCTTTCGTTTACATAGCAGGACCTAAAAGTGCCCGTTTCTTTTCCGTATGCTGTCCACCCTTCCCCTTTATATTTCTATTCAGTTTTGTTGCTTCCCAGTACTCTACCCTTTCCCCTTCCTCACTTTATATATTCCATACTTCTTGATAACAAACCCAAAGTAAACATTACTTCAATCAATACCCATGATTTTAAAAATATGGGTCAGGCTACAGATGTTAAACTAGTATATAGATATATCCTTTCCTTCTGCTGTTTACAGTTTTTTTTTTTTCATTATATTCTTTTCCTTTTTCGTGTATACTGCTGCTTCCAATACTTTCATGTACACTCGTGCACGATGCACGTATCCCACCGCCACGATCATCAGTGAGCCACCGTGATTGTCCCCGCACGTCACCTCACCCCTCCAGATCACTTATGATCGATCATTCCGGTCTCTAAACCCCTCGTTCACGAAATCACCATCTATCCCCAATAAACCGAGCATAAACCTCTGTACCTCAATCTAAGAAACCACCTGGTGCCGCCTCCCCTTGCGTCCGTTCACCTTCAAAATTCACACCTACTAAGTCGACAACCATTTGCTCCAATCCCCCTAGTACGAATGTCTGATTCGTTGTGATGGTGATGGAACTTGCCTCTAAAACCTAACCACTGAATCTTGTAACCAAAACCGTACTTCAATCAAAAACTCACAAACTCTATATGAGAAAAATCTGATCGTATTTTTCCCATGTCCAATGGCTTCTCACCTTCCTCCGACATCAATGCCGTAGGCTACCATCATCCCTACCGCCGTGGATTGACCAAATTTCATTTTATGACCATCTCCAAATTCTTCTTCAAACCAAACACTAAAAATTTCCAAATCACTTCCTGAATTCACCATTTCCTAACGCAAACCCATTCGTATACCTGGATTTAGGTAATACGATGATCAAATTTTTGAGTATTAAACTACTTCCACTGTCTATTGTATATATTTTTATTCACACTATAACTATTTAAAATAATATATACTCGATTTTTAAACAACTTTTGCGTTGGACTAAATTTTCAAACATGCCAGAATTTGAGATCTACAGTTAGGAGGACATAATTTTTTTGCTTATGCCTAGTGTGTTTTATTCCCAAGTAGTGTTTACCTCCTTCAAGCACATATGAAAATTGGTTTACCTAGCTTGTATTCAACCCACCAGCAGTGTTGATAATCTAATACAGATGTAAAAAGGCATGTACGTAATGTAAATCAACAAGGATAGGACACAGTAAAAAGCTTTTAATGTTGACTCACCACCTGTATACTATTACATGATTCAGGTTTTGCTCTATTCACTTCGAGATTTTGTTTTAAAATTTTGGTCCAGTATTAACACATTAATATATGCATTACATAAATTTGAAAAATCAATAAGCAAAGTGGAAATTTACTCACTTTGAAAGATCTACAGTCTTCATGTTTTTGTTTCAGGCTTTACGAGCCTTTAGTTGTTAACTGGCAATTGTTTACGAAAGCAAAACAGAGCCTTTGCAGGCTATATAAAATGATCTAGATTTTTCTTCTGTGTTACCATTAAATGTAGATAAATTTATTTAAACACACTTAGATGCATATGAATCATTATATTCAATCTATCGGTATATATTTAACTGGGAGAAGGAAAAGTTTACACACCATATTTGCTCATTGTTTTCTTGTTTTTCAAAAGCTCTGTTTATTCCCAGGTTTTGCTCTTGCTCTCTCTACCATTTTCTTCCGAGTTCAACCCAGTTTTTAAAGTGAAAAAGATGGTGGTATGTGTGTGTATTTATAGATGGATAAAGCATGGAAAAGATGCAGCATCAATTGGTCGGTAGGTAGAAATATAGGGGCAAATAAGGGGTATAGCTGAAACAGATGTTGATTGAAATAAAGTAGTGTTTAGGAGACTTACATTAAATCTCTTTCCAGTATTGTAGTGCACGGACATGTGCAAATGGTTAAAGAGAACAAGCTTTGTTGCTAAGCAAATAACCCCTGTTCTTGCTATTCTTATTGGTTGAAAAGGATGCAGATATATCCTAGCTAGTTGTGCGTAAGTGTGATTGAAAAGGAAAGAAATGAAGCTATAAATGTAGTACTATGTGTAGTTTGATTGGAAAAATGAAGCAAAAGGTATATATGTAGCTGTGCATTGATTTTGGATTGTGAAGAATATAGCTTAGGCTGTTAGCTGGACCTATAGTTTACTTCACAAGACATGTCATGGCAGCCCTATTTTGAAGTACATATATACTTGTAGCTGTGCAAAATTTGTAGACATAGGCTAGGATGAAAAAAATAGTAGTTGCAGCATCAACTGATTTGAAGAGAGATGTTAAGGTCATTTTATACTTGTAGTATTGAATTTATATGTAAATGTGTACACCGCCTACATATGAACCTATATCCATGTGCAACTAACGAGGTACTAATTTGTGCAGCTTTATGCTTTTAGTATTATTTGAAAAAATCTTAATTGCCACGTATTCAAACTATCAAAAGTTTTGTATCCGTGCATTTAATTGTTAGCATGTAATTTAGCCCAACATGTACCAAATGTTGTACTTCATGACTTAAGTTATTTCTATACATAGCCATATTTTTCCATATATCCCAAAGTGAAGTGGACTTTCATTTCTTTTATTTAAATACTCTTGTCCAATACTCTATATAGCTTTTTATTAATGTAAACTTAAAACAAGTTTTACGTCAAACAAAAGATTAAAACATCATTCGCTATAACAAAATAAATGTACATAAGATTTTATCTATACTTATTCTAATTTTCCCAGAATATTCAAATTCAATATTAACTATATTTTTACAAGAATTGAAAACAAATATAAAAAAATAAAACAATTTGACAAAACACTATTTACTTGAATTATATATCCATATACAATAGTTAAAGAAATTTTAAACCATTAAAATATATACTATTGTAATATTCCCTCAATTTATTATCTTACATTTAATTTAAATCAGTTACTGATAGTCCAAAACAAATAGTATTGCAAAGTTAGAAAAAAAACCGGGACGTTCCAATCTACCCCTCTTAAAAGAATTTCGTCCCCGAAATTAGAGAGTTACGAGGAGATTATAGTTGTATTTCTAGTCATAGACTGTTAGATCAAAATTTGGACCTAACACCCAAATTGTTCTGAATCTTATAGAGTTTCAATTGAAGAATGAGAAAAAGGGAAATAACACACAGAATTTATAGTGGTTCGGCGTTAACGAGCCTACGTCCACTTTATATATTATTGATTATACTTCGAAAGCTAATACAATCAAGGATTTCTCTCAATATTTTAATATTTTGACAACAATGGCGGATTCAGTACTCAATATTGCCAAAAGATCCCAAAAAATGCCAAGCTCCGGGCTATTTATAGCTGATTTTGTCAGGCGGATCGTGGTTACACGTGGCACGAATCCCGAGAACATCGGATCGCATCGCCACCGTTGAGAAAATAGTCAAATTAGCCGTTGTGGACAGGTGTCGCGATCTGCTTGAAAATCGGATCGTGCAGATGGGGAGAATTGGTCCAAATGACGGTTAGGGACACGTGTCGCCAGATCCGCACGTCTCGGATCGCTGAAGACTAGCTCACGCTTGAACGGGTCAGAGGGTTCTCCATGCATCAGGGGATCGGATCGATCAACACTGGGCAACAACATATGCATGGATCAGATCGCATAGAGGTGTCGTTTCGCTGACGAAACAGGGGCGATCCGTCGAGACGCGATCCGATGGTGGGCGAGTCGATAGCGTGCGATCCGTCATCGGGCGAGTCGATGATGCGATCCATTCCTTCACATTCTCAGAGAATGTGGTTTCATGCTTTCTTCTTATGAATGATCCTGGGTGGCTTGGTCAAAAAGCGAGCCAACATTTTGCCCCCTCGAAGTATGTTTTATCGATGATGGAACATGCTTCGAAGCTATAGAATCGTCTTTTCTCAACGAGTCGCGGATCACAGAACGATTCTCTTTCTGGGATTTTTTTAGAATCATCATTCCTGAATTTATCGATTAGGATCGCGAGCTCAGGTTACGGTCCGTTAGCGAGACATTCGTTCCGTTCTTGGGTGTGCACTTGGGCCTCGGAACGAAACGGGCTCCTCCTCGAGTCGTGGTGGGCTTTTTGGTTCGCGGCCCGCCGGTCTTTTGTGGATCGAATAGGACAAAGAAGGGGAGACAGACGGTCGCCCTCTTTGCCTATATAAGCCGACTCTCCCCTCTTCACTTTCCTTCTTCTTTTTCCTCTGCCGCATCGTTTCGCCCGCACTGTCGAAGAACGAACCCAAGCTTTTCAAACCTTCGAAAATCCGAGCATTTCCTCAATTTTTAGAAAGGTAACTCCACAAAAAGCATTCTAATTCGTGAACGCTGCTCTTTCATGAACTTTCTCAACTAATTTGAGGGAGAAACGACGGAAATTTGCAATTTTCTGAAGGAATCATCAAGACGCCATGGCTGACTGGTGTAGAGCTCGGAGTTCGAGGATGGGAAGGAGAGGAGGAAAACGAAGGAGGAAGAAGAATAGGGAAGTCCGGTTCGGATCGTGGGCAAAGAGAGGAGAAGATGAAGGCGAGTGGCGAGACGGAAGATCGTGGTGACAGCAAAGGCGCGTATCGTGGGGGCTGCAATGATTCGTGAAGGAGCGATCCCTTTGCCCTGCGATCCGACTCATAGTTGACGATGCGAAGAAATTTCAAACTTTAATCAACGCCTTGTCACCATAAAATTCTGAACAGTTAGGCTAGGGCCCTGATGTTGAACTTTCTGGACTAAATGACTACATAATCCGGCTGCATATGACGACTAATATTTTGATGATCTCGATTGCTTTCATGCTTTATTTTCAATGCACACACAAGTACACACACCGGCACTTGCACACACGGGGATCGGGTAGTATTAATCTCATTGTTCATGTTTTCTCGTCCTAGCAGTAATGTTGAATGATCACTCTTCTTCAAGATCCGCAACAGAAGCGGAATCCGAGGTTCCTGAGCAATACAACCCTGAAATTTCTCCCACTAATCCAGGAGGTGAAGGTTCTGGATCTGAGTACGAGGCCACGGAATCAGATCCGTCCGAAAGTTCTTCGTCCAGCGACGATTCTGAGATAGATGGGCGAGCCCCCGACGAGATTCCTGGGGCGCTCGGGATAGATAAATTTTTCGATTCTTTAGCATCTAAGCTCGACGATACAAAGCTTAAAAGAATCTGCTTGAGGCACGGGATTCCTTGGGATGATGTCTTGACGCCCGGAAGCGAAGATAGACCCCACCTAGCTCCGGAAGGATATATGGCGATTAGCCGAACCATGTGCTTGGTAGGAGCTATCCCTCCGTTCCCTCCGATTGCCATCGAAACTTTAAGACGACTGGGAATTGCTCCGATGCAACTCCATCCGAACGCCTACGCATCACTATATACCCTATATGTTGCATACGCGGAGATCCTACATGCCGAACTTAAATTAAGAGATTTGACATTCTTCTTTCTTTTCAAGCACCGTTCTTCGGAAACTCCAAATTTCTCTTTCTTTGAATCGGTGGCGAATAGGAAGGTCCTGTACGATGGATATAGCAATATAGGGGATCCTAAGTCTGATTGGTTTTATATAAGAAAACAGGCCGGATGCTCACGAAGATGGCTCAAATCAAGTAAACTTTTAAGCTTCTAATCGAATATCTTGTTCAAGAAGTTTAGGCGTTAACATTCTCCCCCCTTTTTCTTTGTCTCAAACAGATCATGTCTTCCCGAAAATGGAGGGTCCACTATACAACAATCGATTATCCATTCTTTTACAAAGCAGATCCGACTTTCTAAGGATCAAAAAATGCATTACTGATGACAATCTTCATAAGCATCGCCTTTTGGATAGAAGATTTGGACTTGGCACTGGCGGCAAACCTTATAAGTACGTGCCCCCAACAGAGGGAGAGGAAACTTCAAAAGCGATAGAAACAACTAAATTTCGCAAGAGTCCTTCTCCGATAGTCATCCAAGACGATGAAGACCTGAACATATACAGAGGGGATGAGGTCCGCGGTGACGTGTCCAAGGAAATTCCTATCTCTGCTCCAATCGAAACCGTTGCTCCCGATAATTTGACAGAAGAGCAGTTATTTGACGAGCTGAATAAAATCCCTCTACCCGATGATGTATATACAGAGAAGGACTTTGAAGAGAGGCCTTTCTTCCCTGCTCCTGAAGAGACCAGTGCTCCAACTAGAGGACGAGATACTGGTTTGATGAGCCTATCTTCGGGCCCGGGTCTGTTAGGGGAATTATATGGGATGCACACATCACACACACTATCTGACCCTGCACTCTTATATCGTGGGTATTCAAAGTTTTAATATGATCTTTTCTTTTTTGTAGGAACGATGTCCCGCAGGAAATCTTATTCGTATCGTTCTCTTCGTGAGGGCACACCCAGCCTTCGTCCGGATACTGAGCGCTCTCGTGGTCCTTCCCACAGGCCGACTTCCTCGCTACCTCGTTCTCCACCAAAATCGACCTCTACCAAGCCTTCCAGCTTCCCGGCAGTTCCTACAGGGGGAAAGAAACTTCCTAAAGAGTTAACGCCTCCAAAGAGTGCTCCTTCCCACAGCCGGTCGTCAAAAAGGCATTACGAATCTAAAGATAAGGGCAAGGATGCATCCAAAGAATCTGAAAAGGAGAGGAGCGACATCGTCCCCTCCAGCCAGCCAGAGTTGGCTGCTCCAGGGTCACGGGATTATATGCATGGTCCCGAGATTCAAGGCAGGCTGGAAAAGCTGCGGGAACAATTCCCAGACATATTCTTTGACCGGATGACATTTGTTCCAGCCTTGGAACCGGTCCCCAAGAACTGGGATAGCGAAGTTGTCGGGCATATCCGCCATGTTGCCAGGCAATATGAGATGATGAAAAAACACGCCGTTAACCTTTCTGAAGTCATCTGATCGCTTGAAATAGAAGCACACAGATCCAAGGCGAAACTTGAGAACAACGAGAGGGCCAGGACCAAGATGGAGAAGGACCTGGAAGATGCTCAATCCCAGCTTGCTTTAGCATGGAGGGACGCTGAAAGTTATAAGATTGAATTAGAAAATGCTAAGCAGCGCTTCCATTCGGAACTTGACTCCAATAGCCAAGAAAAAATGGCCTTAAAGAAGGAGATTGAAGATCTCAAAATGGCCAACATCGAGTTGAAAACAGTACAAGGCCATTTTGAAGCTGAGAGAGCTGCTTGGGAGGCAGAAAAGGCAAATTTAAAAGAAAGTTTGGCTTTGGCCAAAGCAGAAAAGGTGATTTTAAATGACCAGGTCTCGGATGCGGAGAGACGGGCAGCTCTCGCCGAAAAGAACGTTGAAAGTGCCATCGAATTGGCCACTGCTTCTAACAACAAGCTCCTTGCAAGAGAGAAGGAGATCGAGGGGTTTGAAGAGATGATTTTCGATTTCCTTGGCCAGGTTCTCAAAACTCGCAACATCTCGTGGATCCCGGATTACCATGTTACTTTGGCCAATTTATGGGATGCCATTGTGGAGGGTGAAAAACATAGATTGGGGGTCGAAGAAATCGATGAGGATGAACTGATGAAGAGCATCTTAAGAGACAATGAGCCTGAGGACCTGGCAGAGGGTCTTCGCCTGATTCTGGCGGAGATGGAAAAGGAGAGGGCCCTGGCTAAGGGTAAAGGCAAAGCTGATGAGGGCTCGAGTTCGGCTGTGGAGCCCAAGACCTCCGGGGTTGAGGAATACCATCCCGATGATCGATTAATCCCTTTGGGTCGAACTCCCATGGTCATTGGAGCCTCTGCAACTACTCAAGAAGGAGCATCTACTGAAGGTATTTCTCTCTCTTCCCCACAATTTGTCAAAGCAATTGTGAATTATCGTCGTCTGGTAGAACAACCAATTGAATTAATAATGTGTGTTCCTCCTGATACAGGTGGCGAGCCCGTCGACAAGGGTGCTGAAAAAGAAAAGGAAGTGGAGAAGGAGGTTGTCTTGCCAGGTGCTGGTATTGATGTATTAAAGCAGGCCGAGGTCACAACAGCAGAAAGAAGCATCCCGGCACCTAGCACTGATGTACCCAAAGATGCTGAGACCATCGAAGCCTTGAAAGACATGGATGGACACCATGTAGATGACGAAGAAGACATTATCGGCGCCAAAAAGGCCGACGATGATGACGAGGAAACCTTGGCCAACCGAAAAGCCAGACAGGAGAAAGAGTTGGATTCGAAGAAGGTGGGAGATGAGGCTTTGGACGTAGTCCTTCTTGCAGAATTCGATCCCAAAACTGGGATGATTGTGAAGATTCAGCCCAAATCCATCAGCCGACAGCTTCACTTTGCAAACCCCGATGATTTCCCTGCTTCCCTATCTGGTAGAAGCAAGAGAAAAGAGGTGGAAGAAGAATCTTCAGAGGAGTCAGATGTTCCCCTCATAGACAAAAGGAAGAGGAAGAAAGGGGATTCATCTGATGCCGACAAGGCGAGGCTGGAGAGGCAGAAGCAAGAGAAGAGGCCAAAGCGTAAATAGGATGTTTGTTGATATTTTGTCTTTAGGTTTTCCACTGGCCAGGAAGTGTAATTGTGAGACTGGCCCTCACTTTCTTTTCTAGGCTGTTTTTTCACTTTGTTGGTTCACAGTATATAAATGAAAGTTTATCTCTTTTTGCATCCTTATGTACCTGTATTCAAATAAATTTTCCATGTTTAGTCATAGGCTATCTAATTACGAATCAGTCGAACAACAGAAAGAAAAATATTCGTGCTGCGTTGTTGTATTTAAAGTTCAGCATATGTGTATGAGTATATGTGCCCCCAGTCAGTTGTTATCATGGCACCTGACTAGGGTATACTAAGGATTGGTTAGTTTTTTCAACAGGTTGCTCCCCTATTTCTGAATATGGGGGACTTAGAAGATTTCATTGGATGACTGTTCGAATGGTACCGAATTTTTGGCACCTTTCGGAGTGCTTTATCATAGACTTCTTTGTACTCTCTTGACAGTTGCCAAGGTTAGAGTTGGAATTCAGTAGTTCAGTCGGTCCCCGATCCTTTAGCAGGGAAGAAGTTCTTTCTCAGCGCTCAATCGGAGACGCTTTTATACTCTCTCTCTCTCTCTCTGGAGAGTTAGAGTTCGAGCTCAGCGATCCATTCGCTCCCCGATCCTTCAGCGGGGAAGGAGCTCTTTCTCAGCACTCAATCGGAGATGCTTTTATACTCTCTCTCTCTCCGGAGAGTTAGAGTTCGAGCTCAGCGATCCATTTGCTCCCCGATCCTTCAGCGGGGAAGGAGCTCTTTCTCAGCGCTCAATCGGAGACGCTTTTATACTCTCTCTCTCTGGAGAGTTAGAGTTCGAGCTCAACAATCCATTCGCTCCCCGATCCTTCAGCGAGGAAGGAGCTCTTTCTCAGCGCTCAATCGGAGACGCTATTATATTCTCCTGGCGGTCGCAACTATGTATGCTCATCAAACTCGTCCTAGGTGTATATTTTAATCCAAGCTCCGAGGATTGAAACCAGTCGGACAAGCAATTGGAGATCTTGCCAAGGCTTTGAGTTCCCCCAAACAGTCTACGGGAGGAACGGTTGGCAACAGACTTCGGGTACCTGCATTATTCTTTTGATTTCCATAAAAATAAATAGGCAGATAAATAAAGATGCAATAAAGGTAAATGACACACAATATTTTATAGTGGTTCGGTCGAATCATGACCTACGTCCACTTTATAATCTTTTGCTTTAAGGAATCAGACTATTCTAGGCAAGTCATGCCTTGTACATGGTTTTTTAACAAAGCAAAAGAATAAATTTGAAACTTTCATATTAAATATGGCCGTAAATGTTGGGCATTCCACACTCTGGGGATTTCCTTTCCATCTACGGTCGCCAGCTTGAAGGTTCCACTATCAAGCTTGCTCAGAATGGAGTACGGTCCTTCCCACTTCGCTCCCATATGAGTTGGGGGTGGGAAGACACGTTTCAGAACCAAGTCTCCGGGTTCCCAGGTTCGGGCTCGAACCTTTTTGTTGTAATATCGGGCGACCTGTTGTTTGCATCTCAAGGCCCGCAGGTCTGCTTCATCCCTCTTTTCTTCGATCATATCCAGGGACTCAAGGAGCAATTCATTATTGGTCATTGGATCATAATAAGTCACCCGGTGAGAAGGTACTTTTATCTCAACCGGGATGACTGCTTCCGTTCCAAAAGCAAGGGAGAACGGGGTATGTCCTGTTGCCGATTTATATGTTGTCCTGTAGGCCCATAGTGCCAAGGGCAATTCATCAGCCCACATGGCTCTAGCCCGCTTCATTCTTCTTTTCAGAATGGACTTAATTACTTTATTTGCCGCTTCGACTTGTCCGTTCGATTGCGGGTGCGCCACAGAGGTGTATCGATTCTCGATGTGGTATTTTTGGCAGAAGTTTCTGAATTCAGCACTATCGAACTGAGTTCCGTTATCTGTTATTACAATCTTTGGAATCCCAAATCGACAGATGATGTTTCTCACGATAAAGTTGATCACTCGTTTGATTGTGATTGTAGTTAGTGGTTTAGCCTCGACCCACTTAGTGAAATAATCTACGACCACAATAGCGAACTTTGCTCCGCCCCTTGCTATGGGGAGACTTCCAATGATATCAATTCCCCACATAGCGAAAGGCCATGGACTCATCATCGTTTTTAACTGATTAGGAGGTGCTCTAGGTGTCTTTGAAAATCTCTGGCACGCATCACACCGTCGTGCGTACCTTGCTGCATCCTTGTTTATGGTAGGCCAGAAATAACCATGCCGCAACACCTTTTTTGCCAAAGTTTGCCCTCCAGTGTGGTCGCCACATTCGCCTTCGTGGACTTCTTGCAGCACACGTCTGATGTCATCGTGGGCTACACACCGAAGGAGGGGCATTGAAAACCCTTGTCTGTAAAGAACTCCGCCTTGCAGAACGTATCGGGCGGCTTTACGAATTACTTTACGCCTCTCGCTTTTCTTGATCGGAAGCATTCCATTCATCAGGAAATTCTTTAGAGGGGTCATCCAGGACTCCCTTTCTGGCTCCGTCTCTAGTACTAAGTCGATTTCCATTTGATCTATGCTAGGGGACCGAAGTACTTCAACGGGGGCTAGCCCAGTCACTTCAGGATCGTCGGAACTAGCCATCTTTGCCAACTTGTCTGCCTGTTGATTCTCTGACCGCGGAATATGATATATGCTGTAGTGATGAAAATCGTTCAACAGTTCTTTCACTTTCTTTAAGTATAAAATCAATCTTGCACTTTTAGCTTGGAACTTTCCACTGACTTGGTTCACAACTAACTTTGAGTCGCAGAAGATGTTCAGCTTTGTGACTTCTAGTTCCTTTGCAATCTTTAATCCGGCTATCAGAGCTTCATATTCGGAATCGTTATTAGTGGCATGAAACTCCATTCGGATTGCATAGGTTATCAATCGTTTCTCGGGGGTTTCAAGCACTATCCCAGCGCTGGATCTTTCATCATTCCTAGTGCCATCAGTATACAATCCCCAGGCATTGGGATCGAAAAGTAATTTTGAGGGATTGTCCTCTTCATTGGCTATATCTTCCTCTGGTACGGTAAACTCCGCTATGAAGTCGGCTATCACTTGCCCTCGAATCGATCGTCCGGGCTGAAAGTTCAAATCAAATTGACTCAACTCAATATTCCATTTAAGCAATCTTCCAGATGCCTCTGGTCTCTGTAGGACTTGCTTGAGTGGATGATCGGTGTATATAGTGATAGGATGCGCCTGAAAATAATGTCGAAGCTTTCTAGAGGCGATCAGCAAACTATACGCCAACTTTTCTATCCGTGGATAATTACGCTTTGCTGCTGTCAATTTTTTGCTCACATAATACAAAGGTCTTTGGACCTTATCCTCTTCCCTTACCAACGCTGAGCTGATCGCATGGGATGACACTGCCAAATACACGAATAAGTCCTCGTGATCTATTGGCTTAGATAATATCGGAGGTTTCTCCAGGTGCCTGAGTAAATTCTAAAATGCTTCTACGCAGTCGGGTGTCCATTTGAAGTGGCGTTTTCCTCGTTTTATTAATTCGAAGAATGTGATGCACTTATCCGTAGCCCTGGAGATAAATCTGCTTAGTGCGGCCACTTTTCCGGCAAGGCTTTGCACATCCCTAATTTGCCTAGGTTCCTGAATGTCTCTGATTGCCGCGATCTGGTCTGGATTAATCTCAATACCACGGGAACTGATGATGAATCCTAGGAATTTTCCAGAGGCAACACCGAACGAACATTTGGTTGGGTTGAGTTTCATTCCGTACTTTCGAAGAATGCCGAACATCTCTGCCAAGTCAGTAGTGTGTTGAGAAGATTGCTTGGACTTAACCAACATATTGTCGACGTATACTTCCATTGTTTTCCCGATCTGGTTATAAAACATTCTGTTGACTAAGCATTGATATGTAGCGCCCGCATTCTTCAAGCCAAAGGGCATCACCACATAACAATATAATCCCAGATCCGTGATAAAACTAGTGTGCTCTTGATCTGGAACATGCATCGGAATCTGGTTATATCCTGAATAAGCATCCATAAATGAGAGAAGCTCATGACCTGTCGTCGAGTCTACCAACTGGTCAATCCGGGGCAACATGAAACTATCTTTTGGACAGGCTTTGTTCAAATCCGAGAAGTCGATACACGTTCGCCACTTCCCGTTGGCCTTCTTTACCAGGACTGGATTCGAAATCCAGTCTGGGTAGGTCGAGTCTCTGATAAATCCATTACTCTTTAGCTTTCCAACTTCTTCTTTCAAGGCAGCGGACCTCTCTGGGCCCAACATTCGCCTTTTTTGCTTTACTGGAGGATGTTTAGGGTCAATGCTTAAGGAATGGCTCATGATTGATGGGGATATCCCACACATGTCCGGGTGGGTCCAAGCAAATACATCCAAATTGTTTTTTAAGAAATCCATCAATTCTTTAGCGAGATTCGGATTTAACTGGGATCCAATCTTAAGGACCTTCTCCGGGTCACTGACATCGATCGGTACATCCACAGTTGTCTCGTTGGGAGTCGCCATTCTGCCCCCAGGTTCTTGATCCTCTCTGGGATCTATATCCTCGGGCATCTCTCTGGGCGACTCTCCAACGACTATCCTCTTTGGTTGCTATAAGGTCTCCGCCCCCCGAAGGGGGAGAGGTGCCTTTAGTTTCAATATCCCCTCCATTGCGAAGTAACTTTAGTTCGGCAACATAACATGCTCGCGCAGCAACTTGATCCCCTCTGACGATACCAATGCCAGCTTCTGTGGGGAATTTCAATAACAAGCACCAGGGGGCTATACAGGCTCTAAACTTTGTGAGAGCCGGTCGGCCCAAAAAGGCATTGTAAGGCGATTCAACATCCAAAACCACGAAGGGAAGGATTCTCACTCTCTGACGTTCTCCTTCCCCAAGTGTAACTGGTAACTCTACGTAACCCATTGGAGCGGTAGATGCTCCGTTGAATCCACGGATCCATCCCTGGCAGGGCTTCAAGTCTTTTATTTCGAGGTTCATCTGGTTAAATGTCCTTTTGAAAAGAATGTTGACAGAACTCCCGTTGTCCACTAAAACCTTATGGACAGTGGCTGGACCAATAGGCACTGTAATTACAAATGGATCTTCTGTTGGAGCATGGATTCCAATGCTTTCTCGTTCTCGGAAGACGACATCGTCGGTCATCATCTTTTGCTGCTTCACCGGGATACTGTCCTCGGGGTTGCTACACTCCCCTACCTCGAGGTGTTGTTTGGCTGCATTGACGTATTGATCCAATGCCTTGGAACTATGCCCGGCGAGATAAAGTCCTCCGATTACGGTATTGATAACAATGTTCTTTCCCTTTTGCTGGGCAGTCGGCCTAGCAGCAAGTTGGTTCTGGTTCTGATTTGGGGCCTGCACTGCTTGCCCCCTGTCTCTGGGCGTTACTCTGTATTCATCTAACTTTCCTTCTCGAAGCAGCCTTTCGACTACATCTCTTAGGTGACGGCATTCATTTGTCGTATGGCCGTGAATCTGATGAAAGAGACAAAACTTCCCTGTTTCTCACTCTTTCTCCGTCGACTCTCTGGGAGGTGGCCTCTTATTCTGGAGGACTTCATACGCATCCATGAAGATATTTTCCAGAGTATCATTTATTGGTGTATAACTTTCAAAGGCCCTGGGACGAGTCCTCCTCTGGGAGTCGTTCCCTCGGTTCCTCTTCCGGTTGTTGCCGTTACCATTATTATTGTTGTTACCTGGCTGACGACCACCCTGATTCTGATTTCCGACATTTACTTCAACTTTCCCCGAGCTGTCTCCCGTTTGCTTAATGGCGACATTGCTCTGGATCTCCTCCTTATTGGCCGTTTTTGCCTTTCGGTTAGCATATACCTCTTCCCGACGTAAATGCACGTTGGCTTTCTCGTAGAATAACTCTCTAGTGTGGGGCGGTTTGCCTGCCAGGTACCTCCCGAATTCAATGTCCTTATCTACTCCATCAATAAGTGCTGCGACAACGGTCGGTTCATGGGGATCTTTAACCTCAGTAGCAGCCAAATTGAAACGATCCAGGTACACCTTTAAACTCTCGCCTGGTCGCTGCTTGACAAGGAACAAATCGATCACACTTTTTGTCTTCTGTGCGTAGATACGGAATTGTTCTACGAACTTCTCACTCAACTCCCTGAAGCTAGAAATCGATCTCGCCGGCAAGCGAGTAAACCATAACAAAGCCACATCCTCCAGGAATATGGGAAACGCTTTGCACTTAACAACGTCAGAGGCTGCGGCAGCGGTCATTGACCAAGAGTATCTCATCAGATGCTGGATAGGATCAGACCTACCCGCATATCGGTTCATTTGTGGTATGTTGAAACGCCTTGGAAAAGTCGCATCCAAAATATCATCAGTGAAAGGGGTGTGACTGCGGTCGATCCCCCAATCTTCATTCCGTTGTCCACGGCTATCTGCCAGAATCTGGTGGATCATGGCTGCAACATTTGCACTGGTCAAAGGAGGTTCAGAGTCAGTGCCTCTGGCTCGGCGGGGTTCTCTAATCTCTCTTCCGGGAGCTGTCACGAAGTCCGGGGCTCGGATAGGGCTTCTTTGCCCCCTGTTATCATGAGTATATGTGCGGCGACGGGGCTGAGGTGGTCTGTTACGTACGGGACTGCCCACATCTCGAGCCCTGGGAGCTGCGGCTTGATCGTTCACATTACGGTTAGAGGGCCCCGTCCCCAGTGCTTCTTCTTCCTGTGATGGCAGGGTTCCGAACCGAAGCTGCTCTATGTTTTCGGCTCTCTCATACGGTCGTTGTGGAGGTCTCGGCGATTCTTCAGACGAAGAAGAATACACTGGGGTGAGTGGACGAACCGGCGGTGTTCTTTGCCTTGCTAGCTCATCAAGTCTTCTATCCATAGCAGTCAGATTTTGTCGCAGGACGGAGCTTTCCTACCTGTGGGCGGCCAATTCATCAAACAACCTCTCCCACATTTCAGAAAAGCGAGAGAGATCCTCCTCAGTAACAGGAGCAGCAGGATCATATTGATCGTCACCACCTTCTCTTATGCGCAAAGAACTTGAGCCGGGTCGAGCAGAGGGGCCAGGATGATAGGAGCAAGCCATAGGCTCCTTTCCAGGTCGAGTCGTGGTCTGATCATCAATTCGGATCGCTGCGGTTCGTGGGTGGCGGCTCGCAGCGCCCCCTTGAGGTCGATTCGCGGTCGCAGTGTGCGGAGGGTGCGAGGCGTTTCCTCGGGATCGAGTAACAACCCCTTCAGCAGTCCGGATCGCTTCGTTCTCATCGACTTAGAGCGTGGTGTCTTCGTCGGATCGGTTCGCCCCCTGCGCCCCGCGATCCAAAGTTTCTTCATTGCCCAGCTCGTGCACACTTTCTCCAATTGTTTCGTTGGTTTGCGAAGCTCGTGCTTCCTTAGATCTTTTTCCAGCCATGATATCCGAATCGCTGGAACCTTCAAAGAACCGAATAGTGAAACTTTAGGATTGTCTTCTCAGTGAAAGCACCAAAAATGTTAGATCAAAATTTGGACCTAACACCCAAATTGTTCTGAATCTTATAGAGTTTCAATTGAAGAATGAGAAAAAAGGAAATAACACACAGAATTTATAGTGGTTCGGCGTTAACGAGCCTACGTCCACTTTATATATTATTGATTATACTTCGAAAGCTAATACAATCAAGAATTTCTCTCAATATTTTAATATTTTGACAACAATGGCGGATTCAGTACTCAATATTGCCAAAAGATCCCAAAAAATGCCAAGCTCCGGGCTATTTATAGCTGATTTTGTCAAGCGGATCGTGGTTACACATGGCACGAATCCCGAGAACATCGGATCGCATCGCCACCGTTGAGGAAATAGTCAAATTAGCCGTTGTGGACAGGTGTCGCGATCTGCTTGAAAATCGGATCGTGCAGATGGGGAGAATTGGTCCAAATGACGGTTAGGGACACGTGTCGCCAGATCCGCACGTCTCGGATCGCTGAAGACTAGCTCACGCTTGAACGGGTCAGAGGGTTCGCCACGCATCAGGGGATCGGATCGATCAACACTGGGCAACAACATATGCATGGATCGGATCGCATAGAGGTGTCGTTTCGCTGATGAAACAGGGGCGATCCGTCGAGACGCGATCCGATGGTGGGCGAGTCGATAGCGTGCGATCCGTCATCGGGCGAGTCGATGATGCGATCCATTCCTTCACATTCTCAGAGAATGTGGTTTCATGCTTTCTTCTTATGAATGATCCTGGGTGGCTTGGTCAAAAAGCGAGCCAACATAGACCCATAACAAATCACATATATGGGTTGTCCCCTAACAATCACAGGGAGATTATACTTATATTTCTAATCATAGACCCATAACAAATCACATATATGGGTTGTCCCCCAACAATCACAGAAAACACGGTATCCAAACCACACATGCTTCTTACCAGGACATTTAACAACGATCCAAACATTCAATGCATCAGAAATTTGTTATTTATCACAATCATTTTTATAACTAGAAATATCTGTTATTATAGTTGAAAAAACATTTCAATTTCTTAATTCCAGTTAAAATTTTCAAATTTTAAAATCCAAATTTCTAGTTTAAATTACAAACCAATATGAAATCACATATTTTGATTCCATTCTAAATGCAAAACCTTTGAAATTTCCCAAAACATTTTGATTTCTCAAACAATTCCCAAATATGTCTTATTTGTATCTTATCCTCATACAAATTCAGTTTGGTTTAATATATAACCATTTCAATGTTTATAATCATGTTTGATTATAACAACAACCATCGAGACATCTATATCTATATATAATAATAATTTCAAAATTTTATTATTTTATATCAAAATATAATTTTGGGCAAAATTATCTCATTTACCCTGTTTTCAAAACAAAACTGTGTCGGATTGCTCTACTCGAGAGTTTAGAAACACCTATCTATACAATTGTACACCCTGAATCGACCAGAATTCATAAACTACTCAATAAACAAATCATCACAACATCAAAATTTTTTTTAAATAAATTAACAAATACACGCTCATAAATATACACTCAAACCCAATCCATGGTACTACTAACCCTATCTCTATCGAGTTGCGCCACAGAGCCAAGATTACTACTCAACTTCGCTCTAATACCAAGTGTAACGAGCCGAAAATCCATTCCATTTGATTCGACTGAATACAACCCACTCCAACCCAAATTGCACGAAAATACAAATCATTAATAGAAAGAAGATAGAGGGTGGGAAATAGAAAGATTGAAAATTAGAATAGAAGAACATAGATAGAAGATCGCACTGAACAACAACACAGAGTCTCACAATCGCAGCGGAATAAAATATAATATATAAATAATTACTTTTGAAATACAACAGTATTTGGACTTATAACATCATCAGAGTACATTACGTATACAAGACAGCGGAACAAACTCTATATATCTAGTACTGAAGCCTCCTGCTCCGAGCTCCTCCAGATAAATCTGTAAAATCCTGAACTATTGGACTGTCCGTACAAATTTGGGCACCCAGGAGTTTAGGAAACATAGAAAAATAAACTCTAGGTCAGTCATGGGACTTGTGAGTAAACGATTTAAAAAAGTTTGATTTTTACTTTCAAAAACCTTTTGAAAGAAAAGATAATGGTAAGACCGATCCATACATAAATACGGATGGTTTTTACCTTAAGATAACCCAAAACATTTTTAAATCAATATCTTATTATGATATTATTATAGTGTCTAAATACAAATAAATATCAATCTAGTAGAACGCTTGCATCTTACGTTCCACATATATAGTATACAATCAAAACCGCGGGCGCTTATTGGATATCAGATTTCCAACTATGACAAGGTATGGAACCACCTGCCGATAGTGTATCTCTAGAGGGGAATACACTGGGTTCAACAAGAACGTCTTGCAACCCGGTCCACACATGACCGACCACTCATTTCGCTTGAGTGTATCGAATATATTGTCACCAATAGTTGGGAGCTACCCACCGTTTCACGAAAAGGGACAGCATCGAAAGATTTAAGAAGAAAATGGAATTTCTCTAGATAGGTGACAATACACCCTAATGGGAGCGACCCACATAGCCATGTTGCCTGCCCAATTTTTGTCATTTCCCCGTTGTGAGGCTTGAGGCTGAACATACCTTTCAATATAGAATGTCTTTATTCACTTTGAATGCAACATCGTTAAACACGCCAGTATCACAAATTGATTTCCCCAATACTACGGGTATAAAGCTAAGAGAAATGAATTCCTCTGCCACCAAACATAGTTTAAAGAGATCAATCTTATTATCTGTTAGGCATACTCTGTCAGACATTTTTCCATACAAGTTGTCCTGGGATTGGACAAACCGAAGGCACTACCCTGTAAATCCAACTTAGGCAATTTCTACCTAGGATTAACAGAATAGTCCTTGCATAACTCCATCTTCATTAGTCTTCAATAATATATGACTTGCAACGTATACCTCGAATTGAAAGTGGAATTTAGATTCCGGACTCCTCGAAACGATAACGATAAAATGGTCCAGATTTGATAGTCGGTGCTTTAACTATCAAATATAAAATAAAATAAATAGATTTGTTTCCATTGGACCTGCTAAGCTTCTTTTAAATAATATAAAATTATTAAATTTCAAATATTTACTTACTCATATACTTATTGAAAAAAAAGTATTACTTTACTTAAAAACATTCTGTGGTAATCTCACTCTTGAATATGCGTCTTCAGAATTGAAAGCGATATTCATCACTCATTTCGAGCACAAACTAGTACTATCCATCGGATAATTGTGAAATCGTTCAAGTTGGGATATTTTAATTAACTCTCACACCTTGAGTCGGAATCATTCTTATCTTCAGGATTTGTGGAAGTTCGATACCAAAAATATTCGACAAACCATTTTTTTTTCAAATCCATTTGATTTTCAAATCATAAACCATTTCAAAACATTGTTGTTGTTTTGAAGATATTCAACAAGTTTGACTTGATTAACATAAATAGTTAAAAACCAAGGAATTTAATAAAATAATCGAATTTATTTCATTTTCCTTTGATAATACTTAATTAAGAGGTTAATTAAGTTAAAACATCATCTTGAATAATTTATCAAATTTTAACTTCTCTATTCAATTGCACAACTATCTTACCAAAGTCTGTTAATTAAAGTATCGACTTGCTTTTGATAGAACATTTCTATGTTTTAATAATTATCTTGTTAAAAGCTATTCCCATTAATTAATCAAAAACAGATTAACCAAAATCCCAATTCTATTTAAACCAGTTGATATAAATCAACTGATAAACAATCTGATTAACTGATTACAATTAATCTTCCTTTCTAAATTAATTAACAATATAATTAATTAAAAATATTCACCTTTAATTATTCTTAAAACAATTATTCAACTCTTAACAACATAAGTAAATTTCCGATTTACTTTACCTAAAAATATAACTTAGCAGTTCCAATGGTATATAACAGTTCTCTTAACAGACGATATTTAAGTCATTAAACCAAATTTACACAGACAACCATTTAAATGCAATTCAGTATTATCAATTGATAATATAATATCTCAGCAACAAATATTTACAGATATAAATTAATATAATAGCAGAACGGTGTTTGTTTCTGCTAATAGGGTGTCAAAATAATTCAGTCAGTTCAATTAATAGTGGAACGGTATTTATTTCCACAAATGGGTGTAAACGTATAATTAACGTAATTTAACACACTCAATTAATTAAATAATTAATTAAATGAACAAACAAAACAAAGTTTACTGAATTTATAGATCATTATATATCGGTTATTAACGGTTGTGTTTTAATTTAGTTCAATGGCCAAATCTATATTTGATAAAAATTAAACCAATTCATTTTAAATTGGCTTATTTAGAACTCGATAACTAGTTGAGTTATACCTTATTGTCTGACTCGACTACACATCCATAAACCAAAATTATTCAACCATTTTTTTCTTCATCTAACTTATATTTGTATACATTACTATATATCAAATATCTATATTCTATGTATTTAACATAGAAAATTTTCTTTTCTTTTAATTATAATGGGCCGAGCCCACTTTAAACAGTCCATACCCATGATGTACTTGCATTTATTTTTAACAATATATTTGTATATAATATTATTTAAACTTTTCTTTTGTTTTTTTATATATGGGCCAAGCCCAAATCCCAGCATCATAACGCAACAACCTCCTTTCGTTTACATAGGAGGCAAACCCAAAAGTGCCCGTTTCTTTTCCATATGTTGTCTACACTTCCCTTTTATATTTCTATTTGGTTCTGTTGCTTCCCAATACTCAACCCTTTCCCCTTCCTCTCTTTATATACTCCATACTTCAGGAAAACAACCCCAAAGTAAACACTACTTCAATCAATACCCATGATTTTAAAAATATGGGTCTGGCTATAGATGTTAAACAAGTATATAGATATATCCTTCCTTTCCTTCTGCTGTTTACGGTTTCTTTTTTTTTTTCTTTTTTCATTATGTTTTCTTTTCCTTTTTCGTGTATACTGCTGATTCCAATACTTTCAAGTACTGTAATGTCCCGTATTTTCAGAGATTTAATAATTAATTTATTTAATTATTTAAATAGTGATTCAGAGAAATATATGGTTGATTAATTAAATAATATGGAATATTTAATTAATATAAATAATAGAATGTAACACCCCACCTCCGTTAAGGTCACTCACAAAGGGAATGCCTTAACTTTGATGGAGCGTTTTAGTAGACAGAACAAAATGTTACAAGACAGATATAAAATAGTACTTGAAAAACTTTATAACTTTATTGCAGCGGAAAAAAAAAACAGAAATCAGTTTGGTTACAACTTTACCAAAAACTCAAGTATATATATATCAGCCTTGTTCAAAACCATCATAGTACAAAACTTTAAAATCATAATCCCCACAGAACAGAAGCTATAAAGAGCCAAGCCATACTTTAAGCACTTCAAGCAGAAGGAATCCGGATCAGGCTAGAGTATTCCTTTACAGAAAATATCACACTAATTATGTTCATTTAACAAATTTAACTTCTTCTCAACTCGCAGCAGATTAATCAAATTAACATGTTTTACTCAATCTTAGGTTGCCTATAAATTACAATTATTCAGCTTTTCAACAGATTTAACAGATTAGGCGACACAACAGATATAGCAGATTAGGCAGTTTAACATAATTAACAGATTTGACATTTCAACGTATTTAGCAGTTTAGGCAATTCAGCAGATTAAACAGATAACAGATTTAGCAGATTAGGAAATTCAATAGATTAAACAGATTTAGCAGATCTAAAACATTCCATAAGGTTTCATTGACAATTCTTGCCTAATTATAAATTAGGCCTAAATTCACATGCCTAAATCATGGTCATGATTCATAATATGACATATACCCAAATTTTAGTTAAATTTGTATAGTACAGAATATGCTCAAAAATCCCAATCGTGATTCACACATAAATTATGCCAAATATAACCATTAATTACAATACATGCCACATATCCAAAAATCCCCATTTAGGTGTATTCACACTTAATAGTTATCAAATCTTAATATAGATTTTTACACCTAAGTCATATGCAAATTAATTCTCTTTTTTTTCCAAATTAAAGACTACAATATGTATAGTATGTCCAGATCTAGATCTTGAATTACAACTTGTACTATGCATCCAAATCAGTTACATGTTCACAGTTAAATTTTACGCCCCAAATCCCATGTCATTTGTCCAATAATCTTTATACCTCAAAACTATGTTCAATTATATGCCTCAGATTTATGTTTCTAAGTTGCAACCTATTTTATGTTTTAAGTCACAATAATCCTCTTCTTCCAAGTCATAGGTCATCTTATGCAATATGCCTCAAATTTATGTCCAGAATTACAACATGCGTTGTGTCCTCAAATTAGTTACAAATCAATTTTGCCCAAATATGCCTCATTCAATATTATTCCCAAAATTTAGCGTTTATACGTTTATCTCTTATGAGATTTGGCTCAGGATCGTGGTAGCCTGGCTATCAAACAAAAAGAAAGAAAGAAGGAAGAAATACATAACAAACAGAATAATAACAATAAAGCAGAAGAACAGATCTGATAAACAGAAAATGACATAACCTCGGATTCAGATTCATTATCATGCTAGGATCATAATTAAATTTCATATCGTAAAATAATTGTACTTGCCTTGTTTGGATTCTAAAAGAAAAAGGTGTTGTAGTTGTTCTCTTTTAATCCTAATCAAAATTGGAGGAAGAAGAAGCACAAGTCCTAGCTTAGGTTTCAGCAGAGTAGAGACGCCATTGATTTATTTTTTAGAAAAGAAGAGAGCAATGGAGGCTAGAGAATTGTGTAAGAGATTTAGGTTTAGGTTAGGGATGTATATATAGGTGTAGGAAGTTATTTAGGACCATTAGATTAACCCTGAACCATGAGAACCAATCAGATGCAAAATCTGCATTTGAGCGAATCGACCCACGGGTTGATAGCCAAACACCCTAGATTAACCCCTAGTCGACCTAGCAGGGCTCGGGTCGACCTCAAAAATGGGCCGGTTCGGTTATTCCCTCTCCCAATTCGCTGTTTTGAACTTTTTTGCATATTTATTTATTTAATATATATATATATATATATTTCTCTCATATGCATACAAACTTCAAGGCTTAATAACTTCTTCATAATTAACCATTTTCACACTAAACCACTTTTTTACCATTCCCCTAAAACAAAAATATGGTGCTGGCAGGGATCGAACTCTTTACCTCTTGTATGCAAGTCACATGTTCTAACCAAATGAGCTACTAAGTCTTTTGCTTACAAACCTTAGAACAATGCTAAACATTATTCTTTTCTCATTCTTTTTTTTAAATTAATTATTCTTTAATTTGTTATTTTAATATTCTCAGAACATACGGGGTGTTACATTCTCCCCTCCTTAAAGGATTTCGTCCCCGAAATCTTCAAGTTAAGAAGAATGTATCCTAAATCCAACATCCATCTACTCAACCATTCAATCACAGACATCCATTGTCCTTAATAGGTTTCTAATGCCATATGAACATATGCAAAGTGTGTGTATATGTTTCTTATCTAATGCAAAATCAGTGGTCTACTGATCCAGTTGAACTCCTTAGTGCGAATCATGTTAGTGCCATGAGTCCAAATATGTATGCAAGAAATCCTATTTGACACACATCATTTCTATATGAGTGCATAACCATTCATCCAAATGCAACATCCATGTGAGGAGTCAATCATTCTGCATCCACAAAAATTGAAAAATGCACACACATCCATATGCGGTATGAGAGTGTTTTTGAGCCGATCTAGTGCCTAGTGAGTGTATATGCAATACATCCACGAGCAACCACTAGCAACCACTTGCATCCACTTGCAACCATCAAACATAACATGTCTCAAACACATGTTTACATCCATAGGATTCCTATCTATAGGTTGGATACTCGATCAATAGGATACAGTCGAGTGATGGAAGCGAGTACAGATAAAACAAAAACTTGGTTCCTATCAGACATTGGTTGAGAAAATAATTCCCCTAAGTATCAACCCCGAAGACCAAGATCAACATCAGGTTGACACCCAGAGGGTTACCCTCTTTAGACAATGTCAAAACTGGAAATCTTAACCTTTTCAGAAATATCCAGATGCTTACGGACTACTAGTACAGATCAGATTATTGAATGATTCTTAGAAAACTAAGCATGGGAAAATCCCACCATATCCCTCAAAAACCCAGAATGTATGCATTACAATCGACTTGACGCCTAACACAGATACCCTCAAACCCCAACCTATCACCAACAGATGAGTCGTAACCCCTATGGGGTTTGAGACTATAACCAGATCAGAAACAAGACTAGTATTAAAGTGCAGAGACTCGACTACAGAATCAGAATGCCATAATCGGAAAGAGTTCTAACTCAACAATCAAATAAGGAAACTAAACTCTCTACGGAAATTTTCCTACTTCTATCCTATCCATCAACTATGAGAGCATTCGCCTGCCTTCCCGAAGTAGGTCATGTCCTCTGTCCTTGCCCCCGTTTCTTCGGGCAGTCCCTAGTGAAGTGTCCCATCTCACTACAGTTGAAGTGAGTGTCCTTCCTCTTTCGGCAATCCTTGTTCAGATGAGTCAAGCTTCCATAGGTAAAGCACTTTTCTCCTCCTTTATCTTCATACTTTTTTTCCTTCTTTTGTGTTTCCTTTTTGCCTCCTTTGTGAACCAAGTCCATATCCACGAGTTTCCCATCCTTGGGTTGTGCTCCTTAGCCAAACTCCCTCATTCTCATCTTTACTATCTGTGTGTAACACGTTGACAAGTCCCTCGAAAGTGGCCTCCATCGCATGAAAAATCCTACAAAGCTCGAAAGAAAATTAGCCGTAGGTGAGACTACTGCGGCTACAGATGGAAGTCGGGCACTTATTTGGCCTTTGACCGGTGTCGTAGTCTTATCAAGCCTACAGAACCATGCCACGATGAGGTTACCTCCCAGAAAGCCGGGAGCCCCGGAGAAAGAAGGAAACAAAGATTCAAACAGAGGATCAAAAGATAGATATATGGCTTTTGGGGATTGTGTTTTTCAAAAATAAGCTTTACTTTTGAAAATACTTCCTTTTTAAAACCTTTTTGAAAATAGTTTTCAAATTTTTTTATCAAATCTGGTAACCTTCAACTCTAATACCAAGTGTAACACCCCACCTCCGTTAAGGTCACTCACAAAGGGAATGCCTTAACTTTGATGGAGCGTTTTAGTAGACAGAACAAAATGTTACAAGGCAGATATAAAATAGTACTTGAAAAACTTTATAGCTTTATTACAGCGGAAAAAAAACAGAAATCAGTTTGGTTACAACATTACCAACAACTCAAGTACATATATATCAGCCTTGTTCAAAACCATCAGAGTACAAAACTTTAAAATCATAATCCCCACAGAACAGAAGCTATAAAGAGCCAAGCCATACTTTAAGCACTTCAAACACTTCAAGCAGAAGGAATCCAGATCAAGCTAGAGTATTCCCTTACAGAAAATATCACACTAATTATGTTCATTTAACAAATTTAACTTCTTCTCAAGTCGCAGCAGATTAATCAAATTAACATGTTTTACTCGATCTTAGGTTGCCTACAAATTACAATTATTCAGCTTTTCAACAGATTTAACAGATAAGGCGACACAACAGATTTAGCAGATTAGGCAGTTTAACATAATTAGCAAATTTGGCGTTTCAACATATTTAGCAGTTTAGGCAATTCAACAGATTAAACAGATAACATATTTAGCAGATTAGGCAATTCAATAGATTAAACAGATTTAGCAGATCTAAAACATTCCGTAAGGTTTCATTGACAATTCTTGCCTAATTATAAATTAGGCCTAAATTCACATGCCTAAATCATGGTCATGGTTCATAATATGACATATACCCAAATTTTAGTTAAATTTGTATAGTACAGAATATGCTCAAAAATCCCAATCGTGATTCACACATAAATTATGCCAAATATAACCATTAATTACAATGCATGCCACATATCCAAAAATCCCCATTTAGGTGTATTCACACTTAATAGTTATCAAATCGTAATATAGATTTTTACACGTAAGTCATATGCAAATTAATTCTCTTTTCTTCCAAATTACATACTATAATATGTATAGTATGTCCAGATCTAGATCTTGAATTACAACTTGTACTATGCATCCAAATCAGTTACATGTTCACAGTTAAATTTTATGCCCCAAATCCCATGTCATATGTCCAATATTCTTTATACCTCAAAACTATGTTCAATTATATGCCTCAGATTTATGTTTCTAAGTTGCAACCTATTTTATGTTTTAAGTCACAATAATCCTCTTCTTCCAAGTCATAGGTCATCTTATGCAATATGCCTCAAATTTATGTCCAGAATTATAACATGCGTTGTGTACTCAAATTAGTTACAAATCAATTATGCCTAAATATGCCTCATTCAATATTCTTCCCAAAATTTAGCATTTATATGTTCATCTCTTCTGAGATTTGGCTCAGGCTCGTGGTAGCCTAGCTATCAAACAAAAAGAAAGAAAGAAGGAAGAAATACATAACAAACAGAATAATAACAATAAAGAAGAAGAATAGATCTGATAAACAGAAAAAGACATAACCTCAGATTCAGATTCATTATCATGCTAGGATCATAATTAAATTTCATATCGGAAAATAACTGTACTTGCCTTGGTTGGATTCTAAAAGAAAAAGGTGTTGTAGTTGTTCTCTTTTAATCCTAATCAGAATTGCAGGAAGAAGAAGCAGAAGTCCTAGCTTAGGTTTCAACAGAGTAGAGACGCCATTGATTTATTTTTTAGAAAAGAAGAGAGCAATGGAGGCTAGAGAATTGTGTAAGAGATTTAGGTTTAGGTTAGGGATGTATATATAGGTGTAGGAAGTTATTTAGGACCATTAGATTAACCCTGAACCATGAGAACCAATCAGATGCAAAATCTGCATTTAAGAGAATCGTGCCACGGGTTGACAGCCAAACACCCTGGATTAACCCCTAGTCGACCCAGCAAGGCTCGGGTCGACCTCAAAAATGGGCCGGTTGGTTATTCCCCCTCCCAATTCGCTGTTTTGAACTATTTTGCATATTTATTTATTTATTTTTTATATATATCTATATATATATATTTCTCTCATATGCATACAAACTTCAAGGCTTAATAACTTCTTCATACATTTTCACACTAAACCACTTTTTTAGCCATTCCCCTAAAAAAAAATATGGCGCTAGCGGGGATCGAACTCTTTACCTCTTGTATGCAAGTCACATGTTCTAACCAAATGAGCTACTAAGTCTTTTGCTTACAAACCTTAGAACAATGCTAAACATTATTCTTTTCTCATTCTTTTTTTTCAAATTAATTATTCTTTAAGTTGTTATTTTAATATTCTCAAAAAATACAGGGTGTTACATAGAATAATATATTTAATTTCTGAAATAGTCAGAAATAGTGGAATTCACAATATTGTGTGAATTGGGCAATTTAAAATATATAATTCAGTTTGGAATTGAATTTGAATAACGAATATATTATTTAAACGAAGTTTGAACATATAATTATATTATAATTATAATCAAGCTCGAAATGGCGCGGTAGTTCGCTATTTGGCGATTTGAACTTCAATTAAATATACAGAATCCGTTTTAAGCCGGATTTCTGTGAAACAAGAAACGTTAGGAGCTGGTGAAGTATATTTTTCTAATGGAAGAAAATAATCGGGATTTCATTGTGTAGTTTTTGATTTATGTCCAAATCAAATTTTAGAAAAGTCGCTATGGAATTCCTTTGAAATTTATAAATAAATATTTATATTATAAAAGGATTTTATATATAAATCGAATATCGATATAACTGGGAATTTTGAAATATCGAGTTATAAATCCTATTGGAGCTGTATGGTATTCTAGTGTGAATATATACGATAATATTTATTTATAAATATTTTATTTAATTGTTTTTATATATATTTATATATTTAAATGGGTTATTTAGAGCTTTAAAAATAGCCAGTTTTGAAAATGACCTCCGTTTTCGACGAAACTAATTTTGTTGGATCTGCAATATTAAATTGTTGCTAGATTTCAATTTTCATGATTTTTGGGGTCTGTATGTGGCCGTACGGATTTTTAATGTGAAAAAAAATGATAATTTGACTTTAAAAATACGTTGTGCGAGCAAACGGACTCGGAATTCGATGAAACCAGTTTCATTGGGTCCGTAATGTCAAACTTTAGCTGCATGCCCATTTTCGTGATTTTTGGGTATTGTATGTGATCACAGGGATTTTTAAACATGAATGTAAACAACGATAGCTTAAATATTAATTTAAAACTCAAATAAAAAATATATTAAAAACTGCCTATAAATAAGCCAACATCCTTCTGAACCTAGAATTATTTTCCATAGTCAACAACTTCTCAGCCTCCACCAAAAAAGGAATTAACACAGCAAAACAATGGATTGGGAAAATCATTTTAATTCGTATAAATTGTTATAAATTAGGATGTATATATATTTGGATCCCTCTCAACTTGCTCTTCAAACTCATAGCCATTTCGTTGGTTTCGATTACCATATTCATTCGCTGGGTTTTTAGACAGTAAACTAGGGCTAGGGATTGGAGGAGGAATACACATCGATTCATGAAAACGGAGGTGGTTTTGGGATCGTAAGGGAAAACCAGATCTTGTGTGATGTTTTTGGTAATTCCGATGATGGAAGTTGTCGCACATTTTTGTGGACAGTGGATGACAGTCGATGTCGGCTTTTGTATGAAGGGGGAGACTTGCACAAGAGTGGTATCATATGGAAGAGGAAATCACGACGAGAATTTTGGTATTTATTATTTGAGTTTTAGTGAAGAGAAGAGGGAGGATTAGAAGGATGAAATGTTTGAAATGGTACGGTAAGAACTGGCAACGGATTTTCTTAGGGGAGGTCGAGTTCGATCCTATTTGGTGGAGAAGGATGTGCGGGAGAAGAGATGAAGGGCGGTGAAAACAGTTGTTGATTTTGTGAAAAGAAGATGGAGATAAGTGAACTTAAATGGACGGGAATGGTGATGTAAAGATAGCAGGTGTATCGTATCTTACTGGAGAAGATGGAGTAGGAGTGAGTGGGTTGGGGTATTGGTCTAAACGGGCCAAGAATAAAAGGATGGTAAGGCCTAAAGGAGGAAATTAAATCCAAGTTTTTATTTTTAATTAAAATTTATAACTTGTAAACCTTAGAACTTGATCATATGTTAACGGAATTCAGCGAAACAAGATCCGATAGGATCGTATGGACGACGGCTACCCAATGGAACTGACTGGGAGTGAATCAGAGCTTGTTACAATTTATGGCGAAATAAATTGTCCGTCTGAATCAATTGACAATTATCGTTATTAACGATGATCGTCCAATGTGAGTAAAACTCACCAACTCTACCAGTTCATATTTTTATAACGTATATTTAGAACTGATAAATGTGACTGATTGTTGTGTGTTGACTGTTTGGTTGAACTGCTTATGTATTGGTTGAAATTATAGATAATGATATATATATAAATCGTTAATCAAATATTGATTATGTTTACCAGAATATTTCATATCGAAATGAAATCGATGTTATTATATTGTTTAACATCTGTGGATGCAGGGAAACAGGTTGGAGGGATCCAACTGGATTCCTCAATATTTATAATACTGTTGTTTTCATATATTGTGATATATGATGTGATATATAATCTGTGTTGATTATGTGTGTTTGAATGATATCAATCATTGTTAATTGGTATTTTAAATACGATAAGAAATACTGGAATGTAGAAAAGGGGATTTTCAAAGTGTATTTTGAAAATGAATTATTTGTATAAAATCAATGGATTTTATAATAGAAAAGGAAAATATTTGTGAAACAAATAGAAAAGGAAAATATTTGAAACAAATAGAAAAGGGAATATTTGTAAAACATTTACAAATAGATTTGAAAAGGAGATATTTGTAAAACATTTACAAATAGATTTGGAAAGGGAATATTTGTTAAACATTTACATATAGATTTGAAAAGGAGATATTTGTAAAACATTTACAAATAGATTTGGAAAGGTAATATTTGTAAAACATTTACAAATAGAATTGAAAAAGAATATTTATTTGTTAAATAAATAGAAAGATAAAAGGAAATATTTATTTATGAAATAAATAGAGTAATAAAAGTAATTATTTATAAAATAAATAAGATTTTATAAAAGGGATATTTGGAAAATAAATAGAGTAAATCAAAAAGGAGTCAAGTGATAAGAATTAATCAATTATAGTTAATTAAGTAGAGTTAATCGAATTAGAGTTATCGATTAGAGTTAATCGAATAATGTTATACAATTAGAGTTATCAATTAGAGTTAATTGAATAGAGTTATCAAGTAGAGTAGAGTTAATCGAAACAGTGTTAATCAACTAGAGTTATCGATTAGAGTTAATCGAATAGTGTTAATCAATTAGAGTTATTGAATAGGAGTTAATTGAATAGAGTTGATCGAATTAGAATTAATCAAATAGAGTTAATTGATAGAGTTAATCGATCAGAATAAATAGAATAGAGTTAACTAAAAAAGGGAGTTATCGAATATAATTTATTCGAAAGGAATTAATCGAATATAGTTTATTCGAAAGAAATTAATCGAATATAGTTTATTCGAAAAGAGTTATCGAATATTGGTTATACGAAAAGAGTTATCGAATATTGGTTATTCGAAAAGAGTTATCGAATATTGGTTATTCGAAAAGAGTTATTGTAATAACCCGGAAATCTGAGGCAGTTTAAAATTTTATTTTGGCAATTTTAGCAAATTTTGAACATTTAAAATGAATTATTTTAAATAATATCGACGGAAATTTATTTTGAATATATTTAGAACGTATATATTATATACGTCGTGGTTAGAATATAATTTTTTTTTTAAAATATAAATAGAATTGAAAATGGCGTGGTAGTTCGATAATTCGATTTCAAACTTCGATTGAATGTACCGGGTGCAAAACAATCCGGATTTTAGTGAAACCAAAAATCATAGGATCTATTTGAGGATATCTTTCCAACGAATCTGAAAAATCGAAATTTCATAGCGGGAATCAAAAGATATGTCTAGTTGAAAATTCTGAATAGTCGCTATGGAATTCAGGCCCTTAAAAATGGGAATTTTGCAAACGACCTCGGATTTCGACGAAACCACTTTTGTTGGGTCCGTGATGTCAAATTATTGTTAGATTCCAAATTTCATAATTTTTCGAATCAATATGTGAGCGTGGAAAAGGAAAACGCGTTTGACCAATTTCAGTTGATTTTAATCGACTGGAAAATGGTCATTTTTCAAACGGTCTCAAAATTCGACGAAACTAGTTTTGTTAGGACCGTATCGTCAATACGAAGCTAGAAATAATTTTTCGGGAATTTTTATAGTTCATATGTGACCCCGGTAAATTGAAATGCGTGTTCAAATTCAATATATAGAGTTATATGTTAATTTTGACGAAAACTGATTGTAAAGACCGAATCAGCCTACGATACATATCCCATTGTGTTCGGAATGGGGGTAATTAGCTATGGACGACAGGCGGTGGGCCTTGTTTAGAGGTCGTATGTAGAAGTCAACTTTTTGAAAATAAAATAATAAAAAAAAATTAAATCTCCCTCCTCCCCTTATCTTTCCTCTGCCCCCCCTTCTTCACAGTCGAATTCAGAAATCAAATAAAAAAAAGACGATGAAGAGGGGGAGGAGCGCCGTTGCTCCTCCCATCAGAGCGGCGCCGCCACACCGCACACCCCCCCCTTCGATCCTTCTTCTCCTCCTCCCCGTTGAAACCCGCGAGCCACCCAAACCCGCCACCCCACATCGACGCTGCGGCCCCCACCGCCACCGCCCTCTGCTCCCCTCCTTCTGCTGCGTGTCCTCATCCCCCTCTTCTCGTCGTCCCTCTCCGCCTACAGCCCTCCGTTACCCAAAACGCGAGCCCCACCCCCTCGACTTCATCGGCCGCCGCCACCAAGCCCCACCACGACATCCTTAGCCACCTCCTTGCCCATCTGCGCGAGCCTCCGCCCCTCCAATGATGAACAACAGCCCCCACTCGGTTTTAATTGTAAGTTTTTTTTATTTACTTTATTTGTTTTAATTTAGTTTTTAGGAAACCGTCCCTTAAATAAAATCTGATTTTCAGTTTATATAAAACCCTATTTTTTTTTATATGTAAGATTTGAGAATAAAAATCTAATCTTTTTGTATGGATAACAAAATAAAGATGTGGTTTTTACTATAGAAAGTAGCGATTTTTATCATAGAAAAGAAGTGATCTTTTATAGAAAAAGTAGATGACTTTAATAATGAAAAGTTACGATTTTTAGTAATGAAAAGAAATGATTTTTATTACATAAAGATTGGATTTTTCTATAAGTGAATGAAGCATTAAAATTGGATTTTTATTTATTTGAATGACGTGTAAAAATACGATTTTTACATATGAAGTAGCGAAGTAAAAAATTTGATTTTTATATATTGAATAGCGAAGTAAAAATTCGATTTTTATATATTGAATAGCGAAGTAAAAATTCGATTTTTATATATTGAATAGCGAAGTAAAAATTCGATTTTTATATATTGAACAGCGAAGTAAAAATTCGATTTTTATATATTGAATAGCGAAGTAAAAAATTCGATTTTTATATATTGAGTAACGAAGTAAAAATTCGATTTTTATATATTGAATAGCGAAGTAAAAATTCGATTTTTATGTATTGAATAGTAAAGTAAAAATTCGATTTTTACATATGTAGAGAATACGGGCAACGAAGGTGACAAAAAGGCGAGAACGATGAAGATTTCTATAAAAGAAGTGTCGTGAAGTTGGGATAGCTTTTGGTGAGAATTTCTCACTCTTCAATCTCTTTTTCTAGTTATATATATACTAGGATGCAGACGGTGTTTAGTAGCACCCGACACCCGTCATCCACAGACCATGGATGGTTTGTTTGTTTGATTGATATGTTGTGAAAATTTGTTTGTGATGATTGATGTGAAATAGATAATGAAATATATTCATGTGTTGAAATAAATTAATTATCGTTAAAAATATAATTTTTAACGTAAAAGTGAATAAATAAATATTTATAAACAAATCGGCCGATTTGTTTATATACACTGATTTGACTGATATTGATTGGGTCGATAAATTTTACACATCGCCCAACTGCACAAATAAAATCTGTGTTTGATTGTTTGAAACCCCACACGGGTGTTGGGATGATTTTTGGGTACACTAATCCAAATTATTTAATTGTATGTCGATCGATGGATCAACAGGCTGTTATAAGCGTTAGATATCTATATTTGATGCTTATACAGTGTAGTGCACTTTGGATGATGGTTGATTATTTATCGTTGCTATTATATACATGTGTTGTATGGAATACGTATAATTAACTTTATATGGTAATTGATTGGTCCTCATTCCAATTTGAAAAATAAAGAATATTATAAAATAAGGGTTCATGTGTTGACAGTACTCATTCGTTGAGATTAGTCATGTGTTGAACGAAATATTTTAACAATAAAATTTACATCTTTATCATATATGGAATTAGAAATCAACTGGAAAATAGATGAGATGAGTGGTCTCCTGGATATTGATCTGATGTTGGTTTCGGCCTTCGGGGTTAATATTTAGGGAATCATTCTCTTACTAGGTTACGGTTGGAGTCTGATTTGAAATCAAACGATAGATACCATAATTTTTATAAAATATATTAAATAACAAAAAGAGTCACACGTGGACAGTATTCATTCGTTGAGATTAGTCGTGTGTTGACAAAAATATAGATTCACGTATTGAATAGGATAAATATTCATTTGTTGAATAGAATAACGGAATTATTGAAATATATAAAGCCGTGTTGATTAGAGATGCGCTATTTTGACGCGAACGATATTTACATCGATTATATTCGTTTTTATAATTTAAATTGAATAGAAAACGAATTGAATTTAAATTGAATAGAAAATGAAATGAATTCAAATTGAATAGAAAACGAATTGAATTCAATTGAATAGAAAACGAATTGAATTCGAATTGAATAGAAAACGAAATGAATTCAAATTGAATAGAAAACGAATTGAATTTAAATTGAATAGAAAACGAAATGAATTCAAACTGAATAGAAAACGAATTGAATTCAATTGAATAGAAAACGAATTGAATTCGAATTGAATTCGAATTGAATAGAAAACGAAATGAATTCAAATTGAATAGAAAACGAATTGAATTTAAATTGAATAGAAAACGAAATGAATTCAAATTGAATAGAAAACGAATTGAATTCAATTGAATAGAAAACGAATTGAATTCAAATTGAATAGAAAACGAAATGAATTCAAATTGAATAGAAAACGAATTGAATTCAAATTGAATAGGAAACGAATTGAATTCAAATTGAATAAAAAACGAGTTGAATTCAAATTGAATAGAAAACGAAATGAATTCGAATTGAATAGAAAATGAATTTGATTTCAATTGAATATATAACGAATTTGATTTCAATTGAATATATAACGAATTTGATTTGAATTGAATAGAAAACCAATTTGATTTGAATTGAATAGAAAACGAATTGAATTTGAATTGAATAGAAAACGAAATGAATTCAAATTGAATAGAAAACGAATTGAATTCAAATTGAATAGAAAACGAATTGAATTCAAATTGAATAGAAAACGAATTGAATTCAAATTGAATAGAAAACGAAATGAATTCAAATTGAATAAAAATCGAATTTGATTTCAATTGAATATATAACGAATTTGATTTCAATTGAATATATAACGAATTTGATTTGAATTGAATAGAAAACCAATTTGATTTGAATTGAATAGAAAACGAAATGAATTCAAATTGAATAGAAAACGAAATGAATTCGAATTGAATAGAAAACGAAATGAATTCGAATCGAATTAAAATCGATTTGAATTGAAATCAAATAGAAATGAAAGTAAAAAGGATTTATAATAGAAAATTCAATTTTGATTTGAATTTGAAATAAAGGTTGAAAATGTTTTTGAAACGAATTCAAAACTATTTATAAAATTCGTTTTAAATAGTAATCGACGCAATATATATTATATATATTATATATATAATATAATGGCCTGAATAGAACGCGCCGCGCCGCGGTAGTTCGTGAATTTCGACCATTTATTTCAAACGGACATTACGGGAGATCCGACCGTCGGATTCTCCTAAAACCGGAACCGTTGGGTTCATATCGAAAAGAGCTTTCTAACGAATATTAGAAATTCAAAAGCTGACGGTTGGATTTGGAGATACATCCAAATCAAATTCAGAAAAGGTCGCTGTAAGTGCAGTTCGATGTCCGTTGATGGAAATCGACTGTACGGGCCTTAATAAAATTATTAAAAATAGTAATAATTTGTGTAAAATCATAAGAAATGATTTGGGAAAAATTGGGATGAAAAACTCCATATTTGAAAAGATAAAAATAGATTTTTATCGAAATGAACTAGTTTTGAACTAAAATTAAAACCCATTTATTTTTTAAATAAATAAATTGGAATTGAAATGGGTTGTTAATAGAATTGATTTGTGGGTTTATCGTGAATGGTGTTTTAAATGACACTTGTTCTTTAACCCGATACTAAATAGAATGTGATTTGAGTTTGTCGTGAACTGTGTTTTAAATGACATTAGTTCTTTAACCCAGTAAAAGGAGTTTTGATGAATCTGCAATTAAATTGAAATGCGAATTGATAATTTAAATTATCAAATTTTGAAAATGAGCGAGAATGGAGTATTACCAGTTTTGCTCCAAAACGATAGTCAAATCTTTAATTAGATTTGAACGTGAAATGGTAATTTATTTTACCGATAACACCGTGGTGTTAGATATGGAGTATTACCAGTTTTGCTTCATGGGATGAATAGGTTGGGATTGGGAAATAAAATAAATAATTACTTCGGAGTGGTTCGCTAATCTCGACTAGTTTGGAAAACCATGATTTGGTTCGAAATAACATCCAAAGGAAGATTAAAGGATAAATTTTAAAGAATTTATCTTGGATAAAATTAATGGGAACCTTTCCCTAAGAATTGAAATTTAGAAATTAGCTGAATTGGAATGAGGCGTATGTTGTGTTTGTGTAACGTTTGTTTTTAATATACGCGGGTTGTTCGGAAAGGCCGGGTATATACCCATTCTGAATAACCGATTCGACGATATGTCGAAGATGAAGACGGTGGTCGAAGACCGGAAGTCTTCACATTGTTTGGATAATTACTGATGATCCTGATTGGGCTGTACACCCAAGAGGATGGAAATAGTCGGTGGTCGTCCAGACGTACTTGGAGATCAATGGATATGCGAGGAAAGTGCCTCCGGTTTCGTTCAGACCCAGAACGAACTTGTAAATGGATTGTGTGTCTGACATTGGATTTTATTCTGTGTTGATTGATTTCTATTAAATATTTATCTGTTTGGCGGCGGAGAATTTATTCTCTTGCTTAACGCCCTTCTCTGAGACGTACGAGCTTAGAGGTTATATATCGATAGATATCAATGGCATGGCATGAATTGCCTGTGTGGCACGCTGAGTTGCATGGATTAAGGCTTTTGTTGAAAAGAAAAGTCTTGTGATTGATGATCCAAGCACGGCCTGCGTGGCAGCTTTGTGTATAGCGTGGATTCGCGAGCCTCACACCTCGGTATGAGTTAAAAACGGGATACGGACCGTTGGGAGAACACGACGTTTCTTTCTAGCTTTGGTGGTGTCAGTGACTTACCAGCCCTGACATTTATATACTTTTCTCTTATGTGGTTGTTGGAATGAGGCGCCTCGATTATAGGTCTGTAAGGACTGGGAAACGTGTGTTCAGGAATAATTAATCCTCAAACGTAAGAGAGGACCGGCCCAGCCGAATCCGGGGTTACCCAGAGTGTGTAGTCCTGAGGCATTTGCTAGAATGTCTCGAAGCGGAGAGGAGCTTGCCCCTTGCCTCGACTCATGACAGAAATCCAATTTCCAATACGTGTATTTCGGTTTTATTTGTAGAGCCTAGTATGGCGACATAGTGGTATGGGGCACTTATGCCGTCTATGATTTATATTTATGATTGAAATTGTTTTGACACTATACACTTATTATAGTATCAAATGATTTGTTTTAAACGTACCAAGCATGTTTGGCTGTTATAAGGTAAAACCCTATCCTCCGGCTTGCGTTGCATTGTGTGATGGGACCTGGGTCTTATAATGGCTTCATTTTTCAAAAAGCATTGCGCTGTTTATTCTATGCACTGGTATTCTTGGGAGGAAATCCGTTCCGTGTTATACGGCGTGGTCCCTTGAATTACTCTCTTTTAAAGTAAAGTTTTAAATAACTGTTTTAGTTCTCACACCAGTCACATGACTGACCTGGAGTTTATTGTTTTAACCTAAACTCTGCGTGCCCTTATTTTCCGCACGGGCAGCTAGTAGTTTTGGTTTTGCAGATTTATATTCACAGGATCCTGATTTACAGCTGGAACGATGCTCGGAAAGCTCTGTATCCGTGTATCACTTTCATTTGTGTTTTATATATTTTTTCGCTGCTATGTAATTTATTGTAATCTCTAATATTTGTCGAATGTAATTTATTCATTTATACTCTGTATATCCTTGTATCTGATGGAATTGTTGTAATAGCAATGAAATGTTCTTCCGTCTGCGTTCTGATTTGTCCTGTTCTCAAACGACCAGGGGTTTCGAACGGTCTAGATCGGTTTAACGACTGATTCAGATCGAGCGAAATTCCTTGCCGTCACATTTGGTATCAGAGCTTTGGTTTACAGAGCTCGAGAACAAGACACATTAGAACCATACGAAAGAATTCATCAGATGTTGGGTTAGTAATATCCAATTAGAATGATTCATTAGAGATAGGATCAGTAGTATCCTAGAACGAGTGTGAAGAGTATATTTTCCAAATGAAAACAATTTTGTTTTGAAAATTTAAACCATTTTATACGTATTTGAATATTTATTTATTTTGACTTTGGACAATCCAATATATAAAGATTTCGTGTATACGCGTCATGAACGTATAGTCGAAGTTGGATAGATATAGAATCACGCTCTAGTCGCCCGGAGATGATGTTGATAATGACCATGGCATCATCAATATTTATGTTCGTGTTTCGAAGGTGTGATTTCTATATATTTCCATTAGGCTGGTGTGAGAACCAAAACTAATATAGCTAGAATACATTTTGTAAATTGGCATCAAAAACATGATTTTTGCATATGTATCAAAATTATCAATTTGAAACTCTAATCCACTAATTGATTGATGTTTGTCTTGTTTGTTTATTTGTTTGATAATTCTGAACCATTATGCCTAATTGCATCAAATATTGAACTATATTGAAAATGGGTCGCATTTGTTTGCATATACATGTACTTACATTGAACAGGTCATAGCAAGGAGGCTAGAGCAGAGAATAAAATTTGTTTGCCCGACAAATAGGTACATGTTTACTATAATTTACTGTTTTGTTTGGGTGATGATGATTTTATGAGCCTATTGGCTAGCCGCTTGGCTTTTTCTTTTTTCTTTTTGAGATTAGAAGGCCTGTATGGCAATTTCGGGATTTTCCCGTGGCTCCCGGTGCAGGGGAGGTTATGGCGAAATTTTTCGAAAATTTAGGGTGTTAGCCAAATTTTTGAAAATTTGAAAATTCTCAGAAACTGAAAAGTTGGAGAATGGAAGCCAGATCGAACGTAGAGTTGAGTAATCAAACCACTTTCGACTTCGTTCCTTTTCGGGGACGAAAAGTTTTAAGTGGGGGAGATTGTAATAACCCGGAAATTTGAGCCAGTTTAAAATTTTTATTTTGGCAATTTTAGCGAATTTTGAACATTTAAAATGAATTATTTTAAATAATATCGACGGAAATTTATTTTGAATATATTTAGAACGTATATATTATATACGTCGTGGTAATAATATAAATATTTATTTTAAATCATAAATAGAATTGAAAATGGCGCGGTAGTTCGATAATTCGATTTCAAACTTCAATTGAATGTATCGGGTGCAAAACAATCCGGATTTTAGTGAAACCAAAAATCATAGGATCTATTTGAGGATATCTTTCCAACGAATCTGAAAAATCGAAATTTCATAGCGGGAATCAAAAGATATGTCCAGTTGAAAATTCTGAATAGTCGCTATGGAATTCAGGCCCTTAAAAATGGGAATTTTGCAAACGATCTCGGATTTCGATGAAACCACTTTTGTTGGGTCCGTGATGTCAAATTATTGTTAGATTCCAAATTTCATAATTTTTCAAATCAATATGTGAGGGTGGCAAAGGAAAACGCGTTTGACCAGTTTCAGTTGATTTTAATCGACTGGAAAATGGCCATTTTTCAAACGGTCTCAGAATTCGACGAAACTAGTTTTGTTAGGACCGTATCATCAATACGAAGCTAGAAATAATTTTTCGGGAATTTTTAGAGTTCGTATGTGACCCCGGTAAATTGAAATGCGTGTTCAAATTCAATATATAGAGTTATATGTTAATTTTGACGAAAACTGATTGTAACGACCGAATCAGCCTACGATACATATCCCATTGTGTTCGAAATGGGGGTAATTAGCTATGGACGACAGGCGGTGGGCCTCGTTTATAGGTCGTATGTAAAAGTCAACTTTTTGAAAAAAAAATTAAATCTCCCTCCTCCCCTTATCTTCCCTCTGGCCACCCCTTCTTCACAGTCGAATTCAGAAATCAAATTAAAAAAAAAGACGATGAAGAGGGGGAGGAGCGTCGTCGCTCCTCCCATCAGAGCGCCGCCGCCACACTGCACACCCCCCCTTCGATCCTTCTTCTCCTCCTCCCCGTTGAAACCTGCGAGCCACCCAGACCCGCCACCCCACATCGACGCTGCGACCCCCACCGCCACCGCCCTCCGCTCCCCTCCTTCTTCCGCATGTCCTCATCCCCCTCTTCTCGCCGTCCCTCTCCCCCTACAGCCCTCCGTTACCCCAAAACGCGAGCCCCCCCCTCGACTTCATCGGCCGCCGCCACCAAGCCCCACCACGACATCCTTAGCCACCTCCTTGCCCATCTACGCGAGCCTCCGCCCCCCCAATGATGAACAACAGCCCCCACTCGGTTTTAATTGTAAGTTTTTATTTTTTTATTTACTTTATTTGTTTTAATTTAGTTTTTAGGAAACCGTCCCTTAAATAAAATCTGATTTTCAGTTTATATAAAACCCTATTTTTTTTTATATGTAAGATTTGAAAATAAAAATCTCATCTTTTTGTATGGATAACAAAATAAAGATGTGGTTTTTACTATAGAAAGTAGCAATTTTTATCATAGAAAAGAAGTGATCTTTTATAGAAAAAGTAGATGACTTTAATAAGGAAAAGTTGCGAATTTAGTAATGAAAAGAAATGATTTTTATTACATAAAGATTGGATTTTTCTATAAGTGAACGAAGCTTTAAAATTGGATTTTTATTTATTTGAATGACGTGTAAAAATACGATTTTTACATACGAAGTAGCGAAGTAAAAATTCGATTTTTATATATTGAATAGCGAAGTAAAAATTCGATTTTTATATATTGAATAGCGAAGTAAAAATTCGATTTTTATATATTGAATAGCGAAGTAAAAATTCGATTTTTATATATTGAATAGCGAAGTAAAATTTTGATTTATATATATTGAATAGCGAAGTAAAAATTCGATTTTTATATATTGAATAGCGAGGTAAAAATTCGATTTTTATATATTGAATAGAGAAGTAAAAATTCGATTTTTATATATTGAATAGCGAGGTAAAAATTCAATTTTTATATATTGAATAGAGAAGTAAAAATTCGATTTTTATATATTGAATAGTGAAGTAAAAATTTGATTTTTATGTATTGAATAGTAAAGTAAAAATTCGATTTTTACATATGTAGAGAATACGGGCAACGAAGGTGACAAAAAGGCGAGGACGATGAAGATTTCTATAAAAGAAGTGTCGTGAAGTTTGGATAGCTTTTGGTGAGAATTTCTCACTCTTCAATCTCTTTTTCTAGTTATATATATACTACGATGCAGACGGTGTTTAGTAGCACCCGACACCCATCATCCACAGACCATGGATGGCTTGTTTGTTTGATTGATATGTTGTGAAAATTTGTTTGTGATGATTGATGTGAAATGGATAATGAAATATATTCATGTGTTGAAATAAATTAATTATCGTTAAAAATATAATTTTTAACGTGAAAGTGAATAAATAAATATTTATAAACAAATCGGCCGATTTGTTTATATACACTGATTTGACTGATATTGATTGGGTCGATAAATTTTACACATCGCCCAACTGCACAAATAAAATCTGTGTTTGATTGTTTGAAACCCCACACGGGTGTTGGGATGATATTTGGGTACACTGATCCCAATTATTTAATTGTATGTCGATCGATGGATCGACAGGCTGTTATAAGCGTTAGATATCTATATTTGATGCTTATACAGTGTAGTGCACTTTGGATGATGGTTGATTATTTATCGTTGCTATTATATACATGTGTCGTATGGAATCCGTATAATTAACTTTATATGGTAATTGATTGGGCCTCATTCCAATTTGAAAAATAAAGAATATTATAAAATAAGGGTTCATGTGTTGACAGTACTCATTCGTTGAGATTAGTCATGTGTTGAACGAAATATTTTAACAATAAAATTTACATCTTTATCATATATGGAATTAGAAATCAACTAGAAAATAGATGAGATGAGTGGTCTCCTGGATATTGATCTGATGTTGGTTTCGGCCTTCGGGGTTAATATTTAGGGAATCATTCTCTTACTAGGTTACGGTTGGAGTCTGATTTGAAATCAAACGATAGATACCATAATTTTTATAAAATATATTAAATAACAAAAAGAGTCACATGTGGACAGTACTCATTCTTTGGGATTAGTCGTGTGTTGACAAAAATATAGATTCACGTATTGAATAGGATAAATATTCATTTGTTGAATAGAATAACGGAATTATTGAAATATATAAAGCCGTGTTGATTAGAGATGCGTTATTTTGACGCGAACGATATTTATATCGATTATATTCATTTTTATAATTTAAATTGAATAGAAAACGAATTGAATTTAAATTGAATAGAAAACGAAATGAATTCAAATTGAATAGAAAACGAATTGAATTCAATTGAATATAAAACGAATTGAATTCGAATTGAATAGAAAACGAAATGAATTAAAATTGAATAGAAAACGAATTGAATTTAAATTGAATAGAAAACGAAATGAATTCAAATTGAATAGAAAACGAATTGAATTCAATTGAATAGAAAACGAATTGAATTCGAATTGAATAGAAAACGAAATGAATTCAAATTGAATGGAAAACGAATTGAATTTAAATTGAATAGAAAACGAAATGAATTCAAATTGAATAGAAAACGAATTGAATTCAATTGAATAGAAAACGAATTGAATTCAAATTGAATAGAAAACGAATTGAATTCAAATTGAATAGGAAACGAATTGAATTCAATTTGAATAGAAAACGAATTGAATTCAAATTGAATTCAAATTGAATAGAAAACGAAATGAATTCAAATTGAATAGAAAATGTAACACCCCGTAAATCAGTTAATACTAATATTCACAAATTAAAAGAATTAATATTGAGAATTTGCACGAAATAGCCTTAAAAAGGCATATAACAAATTTGAGATATGTGAATTGCCTTAAAAGGCGAAAAATGGAATTGAGACATTAATTGGAAAATTAATGTGTAGAAATGGTCATAAGTTAATTATGGATTAATTTGAATTCATGAATAGGTGCGTGTGTATATATATATTCATATATATATATATATGGGCAGTTAATGTAAACATGAATAGAGGTTTATTAATTTGCTGAGTGTTTGCTGAGTCAATAAGATAAACCCCATCTGGTCTGAATGGCTGCGGTTATTTCTAGGTTAAATCTAATGGCCTAAATGAATCCTAACATCTATAAATAAGTGGGTAGACTCTAACCCTAAATCACTTGAAAAATTGGAGAGCTACCGACATGCCGTTGCCATGGAGTTCAGCATAGCCGTCACAAACTAGAGAAGAAGAAGGCCTAATCTACAAACTAAATCTTCTCAAATCAAATCAAAAGCTCTCTCTCTCTATTTCTCTTCTTTAAAATTGTGAGTATGCTGATTCTCACAATGTTATTATAAAATAATTCGATTAAGTTATGAATTGGATCACAAGAAAGTGATATGAATGGTTATGTATTTGTAAATTTTGTTGTGGATCTCTTATGCTATTATGTTATCATGTATATATTGTTATGTTGTAGTGATTATGTTGTAAATAATCCTATGCTATGTCATATGTGATTAATCATGCTATGCTATGTTATAAACCATGTTATGCCATGTTGTAAATCATGCTATGCTATGTTGTAAATCATATCAAGCTATGTTGCAAATTATGATATGCTATGTTGTAAATCTTACATATGTTGTAGATCTCATATTATCATATATGTTGAAATACTTATGTTATATGATAATGATGTCATGTTAAGTTGTGTTGAATCATGCAAGTTGTAAAATCAGGATGTTATTATTTATGCGAATTGGATCATGTTTAAAGTTTATGTTTTTTTTTAAAATAGATCTTGAATATGGGAATTTGCCTATTAAGTTAGGTGTACCCATATACATGAATCTATGATTAAATGAATTTTGATTTTTGGGAATTTGCCTATTGAGTTAGGTGTACCCATATAAAACCATATTGTTAATGATGTTGATTCACACATGTCCAATACAAGTTTATGGAACTTGATCAAAATCATATTATGTGAATTATGAATAAGTTGACACCCTTAGACCCATGACATGTATAACCTTATGCAAGTTGTAATTTTGATACATGCAAGCTTCACCCCTTGTTAGTATTCATTTAGTCACATATATATGTTGTTGTTGTGAATATTTTCTTTTATGCTATGAGTTAGACTAATCGGGTCTAACATACATTTTGCGAATAAACGTTCAAACGTGGGGTAGGGGTAATATTAGGAAATTAATAAATTGGGGTGCAATTGATATGATTTTGCATGCCTTAAATGGATGTCCATAATTGAGTCAATTATGGACATTGCTAAATTTGGAATTAATTAATAATTCAAATAGGGAATTATTAAAATTGGGGAAAGTGGATTATTAATAATAATCAATGCTTAGGACACGAGGTTGGACCCGTTTGTGACGTAAACCTGCCCGGACCCGCCCGGCAAATCCAGTAGTCACCAATGTCGGCCCAATGTGAGGGGTCCTAGGCCCAAACTAAAGCATAATAGTTGTAAAGACACGAGGTTAGACTCTTTTATGGTGTAAGACTGCCCGGACCCGCCCGGCAAATCCAGCTGCCATAAATGCCAGTCTAATGTGAGAGGTCTTTATGAGGTTATGGCCTTAATAAATTAAGAAATACTTAACCAGACAATCATGTAAGGTGGGACATGGGGGTTAAGTAGGTGCCTTGGGTGGCATGAGGAATCTAGTGGTTGCCTTTAGAGGCATTTGAAATACGATTAGACTTAACCAAACACACATGTAACCAACATGAATAGTGGGTTAAGTGGGATTGACTAAGGGGACAAGCTTAGGTGAAATGTTTGTGGGAGATAACGGGGGCCCATTTCAACCAGTATCCCAAAACGTATCTTTGTGGGCTCGACCCAAGTCGAGGACGGGACACGCATACTGGGTTTGACTATAAGAGGCCAAAACAGGGAGCGGTGGCAACGCAAGTCCAACGGGTTTCATATGCGTGTGTGGACCCGGGCTGGTAGGTAAGGCGTTGTTGCATCGTGTAGGTATAAGCCGTGCATCTCCGTTATATCGGGTTGCCACTTTAGGGGAATGATACACCCCACCGTGGGGCCAGCACGGGTATCTACGAGTAGGGAGCCGATCGAAAAATGGAAAGTGGGGTACACCTAGTGGAGGTAGGGGCAGGCGGCACCTATGTAGTCAGCTAGGAGTACGTAAAGCCATTAAGAATGTTTCTAAGTGAAGCTAAGTGGGATCAATCTTTAGGGTGACTGGTGTGGGGCAGTATAGTGTTTATCCTTAGTATTTAGGAGCGCGTATAACGTTTCCTTTAGCGATTATCTATGTCCTTAATCTGCTCTTTCATAGACATTTCCTTGTTTTCCAGCTTATGCCTTAGTCCAGTTATTTTGATAATAGTATTGTAGAATTATCATACTCGCCAGACTTTATGTCTGACCCCCCCCCCCTCTTTTTCATCCTTTTCTCCCTTCAGGTCCTCAGGTTGGGCCAAGTTCCAGTGGAGTATGATTGGATTGCTTATCTCTTGGAAAGCTTGGACTGCTGAAGTAAAGTCCAACTTGTTATCTTTCTTTTTAATGGCTATTTATGTAATGGGATTATGTACTTGTTTTATCAAGATAGATATTGTACTTGACTTTGATTATGGTGTTATGATGTAATCAAACATGTTTTGACTTCTGCTGCAATTGAAATAAAGTTTTTAAATTTCCAAGTACTATTTTATATCTGTCTTGTTGAAATTTTACTGTTCTATATTCACCAAAAACCTCCATAGAAGTTAATGCATTCCCTTTGTGAGTGACATTAATGGACGTGGGGTGTTACACGCGGTATCAGAGCATAAGGTTACCAGAACAGATAAAATTTTTAGAAAAATATTTTTCTAAAGTATTTTTGGAAGAAGTGCTTTCAAAAACATGTTATTTAGAGAAAGTTTTTATGAAAAACATAATCCCAAATAGCCATATCCTTATCTTTATCTTTCGAATTCTCCATTTTGAATCTTTCCTTTTTCGTTTCAGCATGGCTGAAGATCTTAATCTCCCAGAAGGTGTGACGGTTCCAGGGTGGTTTAGGAGATATTTGGAGGCTAGGGCCACCACTGCAGGCCCAGCAGATGTTCCTCCACCCCCAGTTGCACCCATTCCTCCTCCTCCTCCTCGTGTTGATACTTTTGCTAAGACGTGCAAGGAGTTTAAAGCTATGGGCGGAAAAACTTTTCAAGGGACTGAGACGTTTGTGGAGGCTAGAGACTGGCTTAAGGAGACTGAGGAATTGTTGGATATCTTTGAAGTGGAAGATGGGAGGAAAGTCCGTTTAGCTGCTTGGTTAATGAAGGGAGAGGCCTCGTTTTGGTGGGAGGTCACTAACGGGGAACGTCCAGTTGATTCATGGGCGGATTTCAGACGAAGGTTTGAGGCAAAGTTTCTTTCAAGGGCAGAGGAGAATTTAAATATGGAAAAATTCCTGACATTAAAGCAAGGGAGCTTATCAGTGAAGGAGTATGTCAATAAATTTAATCAGTTAGCAAGGTTTGGCTTGGAGTTGGTGAACACGCCAGAGAAGAAAGCTTTGAGGTTCGTTAGAGGCTTGAATGAACCGTTGCAAGGGTTGGCTATGACCCACATCCCTATGGGAGCCACCTTTGAAAGGCTAGTAGAAATGGCACTTATGCATGAGGATAAGGCAGTTGAAAAGAAGGGGGATCAGAAGAAACCCCAACAGCAAAATAAGAAGGGTGGTAAAAACAATAATGGCAAAGGAAAGAAGAGATGCTTCAATTGTGGGACGCCTGGCCATCTCAGCAAAGATTGTAGAAAGAAAAAGAAGACTGGTTGTTTCATTGTGGAGATGCATGACATTTGGTGAAGGACTGCCTAAAGAAGGGGTAGAGGGCAAGGTCTACCTCGGGAGGACAGGTGCAGGCTCTTATGGCACCAGGGCAGGCAAGGGGGCAAGTTCAGGCTATTGCGGCCCCACCGCTGCAAGAAAGAGGTAGAACAATTTCTGTTGAAAGCTTAGTTTTTCTGTTTGATCATCCTGTCCGTACCTTATTCGATTCTGGCGCATCTCATTCGTTTATCTCTGCATCATTAGTTGAATTACTGCACTTGAACACCAGTTTAGTAGAGGATCCCTTGGTTGTTTCAAATCCAATTGGGGGTTCGGCTCATTTGACCATGATATGTTTGGATTTGAAAATTTCTATACTTAGCGTTGAATTTAGATGTGATGCTTATGTATTGGGCTTCACGGGCTATGGGCTAATTTTAGGAATGGATTGGTTATCTAGAAATGGGGCCATTCTTGATTGTGAAAGGAGAGTAGTTAGGCTTGTGACTCGCCTTGGTAATGCTCTCGACATCTTTTGTAATCCCATAAATTCCGTTATGCTAAGTTATCTTGAATCGCTTGACGCGTCTGTAGAGAATCTGCGATCGGTAGAGGTGGTCCGGGAATATAAGGATGTGTTTGAGGAGGTGAAGGGCTTACCTCCAAAGTGGGAGATAGACTTTCGAATTTATCTTGTGGATAATGCTAAACCCGTATCTTTGCCAGTGCGCCAAATGGCTCCTCGTGAAAGGAGGGAACTCAATAAGCAAGTGAAGGAGTTGCTTGAGAAGGGGTTCATAAGACGTAGTATATCGGAGTGGGGTGCTCCAGTAGTATTTGCTACAAAGGCGGATGGGTCCCTTAGACTTTGTGTGGACTATAGAGAACTAAAAAAGCTCACTAAAAAGAACCGACACCCACTGCCGAGGATTGACGATCTCTTTGATCAGTTAGTTGGCGCCTCAGTGTTTTCGCAGTTGGACGTAGCCACTGGCTTTCATCAACTGAGAGTGGCTGAGGATAGTATAGATAAAACTGCTTTTAGGACTCCTGACGGATTCTATGAATGGCTAGTGATGCCCTTTGGTTTGACAAACGCCCCCGCATATTTTGTTGATTTGATGAGTAGGGTGTTTAGGGAGTACCTTAACAAATTCGTGGTAGTCTTTGTGGATGACATCTTAGTCTTTTCTAAGAATGAAAAAGAGCATGCCCTACATCTTGGGGAAGTGTTGGAAACCCTTCGAGCGCATAACCTTAAGGCAAAATTTTCTAAGTGTCACTTCTGGAGGAAAGAAGTACGGTTCTTAGGGCACGTGGTTTCCAAGGAAGGGATAGCAGTGGATCCCGCAAAGGTGGTGGCCATCCAAGATTGGAAGGTCCCTAAAAATGTAACCGAAGTAAGAAGTTTCTTGGGGTTGGCTAGCTATTATAGGAAGTTTATCAAAGACTTCGCAAAAATATCAGCTCCATTAACACGGTTAACGAAGAAGAACCTGGTTTTTACGTGGGACGAAGATTGTGATGATGCGTTCCAATGTTTAAAGAGAGCCTTAACTTCAGCCCCAGTCGTAGTGCTGCCAGACGGGAATAAACCGTTTACCGTCTATACTGATGCTTGTGGGACGGGACTTGGCGCGGTCCTCATGCAAGAGGGAAGAGTAATAGCCTATGGTGGAAGGCAGTTGAGGGTTCATGAAAAGAATTACCCTACGCATGACCTTGAGTTAGCCGCAATTGTTTTCGCACTTAAGTCTTGCCGTCACTATCTTCTTGGTGAGAAATTCGAACTGTTCACTGACCACAAATCATTAAAATACTTATTCTCTCAGAAGGATTTGAATTTAAGGCAGCAACGGTGGATGGAATTCCTAGCCTCCTACGATTTTGAAATAGCATATACCCCGGGCAAGGGTAACGTGGTAGCAGACGCCTTAAGTAGGAAAAGGTTGTCCTTGAGTCTGTTGTTTGTTGAACGACGAAGCTTAGAATTCATCTCCATGTTTGACTTTAGACCCTCCGTTGACCTAGTACCTGGTTTGTTAGCATCCTTGGAGGTTAGACCTACACTTCTAGGACGAGTTGGTGAGGCACAGCAAGACGACCCACAGTTGGTTGAGATAGTAGAAAATCTCAAAGGAGGGGATTCGTCTAGCCATCTTCGTAGGTATACCCTAGACGATAAGGGTTGGTTACGAAGGGATAATAGACTTTGTGTACCACAAGACGAAGACTTAAGGAAGGCTATTCTTGATGATGCTCATCGCTCAAAGATGACCATTCATCCCGGCGGAGACAAGATGTACAAAGATATGAAGCGAGTTTTCTTTTGGGCCGGTATGAAAAAGGATGTGGCCGAGTACATCGCTAGATGCTTGGTGTGCCAACGAGTAAAAGCAGAACAAAAGAAACCCGGTGGGTTGCTTCACCCATTGGAAGTTCCACTATGGTAATGGGAAAGCGTCTCAATGGATTTTGTGGATGGATTACCAAGATCAAGGAAGGGTAATACGGGGATTTGGGTTATAGTAGATAGACTTACTAAGAGCGCCCATTTTATTCCCGTGAAAAGTAAGAGGACTGCTCCGTGGTTGGCTTCTGTATACATTAAAGAGATAGTTCGTTTGCACGGTATTCCTTCTAGTATAGTAAGCGACCGTGATCCCATCTTCACTAGCGAATTTTGGAAGAGTTTACAAGAGGCGGTAGGGACTCAGCTATGTTTGAGCACCGCATATCATCCTCAGACGGACGGCCAGACCGAGAGGGTGAATCGTATTCTAGAGGATCTTTTAAGGCTTTGTATCCTAGACTTTGGGGGTACATGGGAAGAGCACCTTTCGTTGGTAGAATTCGCATATAATAATAGCTTTCAGTCTAGTATTGGCATGGCACCTTTCGAAGCTCTTTATGGAAGGCCTTGCCGTTCGCCTACATGTTGGTGGGAATCTACCGATAAAATCCTACTTGGGCCCGATATAGTTAGGGAAACCTCGGAGAAGATTGATTTGATTCGAAGGAGGATGAAAGCAGCACAAGATAGGCAGAAATCGTATGCTGATAAGAGGAGGATAGATCTTGAGTTTGACATTGGGGACATGGTTTTTATCAAAGTATCTCCGTTACGGAATGTTGTTCGCTTTGGGTCCGTTGGGAAATTAGCGCCAAGGTTTGTAGGGCCGTTTCCTATAAAAGACAGGATTGGGAAGATGGCGTATAGGGTGGAGTTGCCTGAGAAACTTAGTGGAGTACACGATGTATTCCATGTATCACATTTGAGGAAGTGTTTGCACAAGACCGCGGAGGTGGTAGAGCCGAGCTTGCTTAAAGAGGTGGAAATAGAGCGTGATGCAACAATTAGACGAGCTCCTACATGCATTCTTGGGTCGGAGATCAAAAAGTTGAGGAATCGAGAGGTCAGACTAGTTAAGGTGCAATGGGGAGATGATGAGAGCAACGCTACTTGGGAGACAGAAGAGAAGATGCGTTCGTTGTACCCTTTTCTTTTTGAGGGTATGTCTTTTAATTTCTCCTTTATCGCTTAGCTTATCTTATCTTATCTTTAGTATGTCCTCTCATTAGTATCTTTGACCTTTAGTTAGCATAATCCTATGGTTGAAACATGTGTTTGAGACATGTTATGTATGATGGATGCAAAATGGATGCAAGTGGTTGCTAGTGGTTGCTCGTGGATGCATATATACACACACTTTAGGCACTAGATCGGCTCAGTCACTACATATTGCATATTGCATAAATGAATGTATTTAGTATAATGGATGTATAATGGTTGTACCATCATATAGATGCTGCATTCGGTTGAATGGATGTGCACGCATATAGAAGTAGTATGTAAGCAATTAGGATCTTTTGCATACATAATGGATGCATGGCACTATCATGAATTGCATCAAGGAGGTCAACTGAATCAGTGGACCGCCTAATTTTGCATTAGATACGGACATATACACACACTATGCATTTAAACATAAAAGCATTAGAAGTTTATAAGGACAGTGGATGTCAGTGTTTGATGATTGAGTAGATGGTTGATTGGATGTTAGGTTAAACATTCTCCTTGATTTGAAGATTTCGGGGTCGAAATCCTTTAAGGAGGGGAGAATGTAACACCCCGTAAATCAGTTAATACTAATATTCACAAATTAAAAGAATTAATATTGAGAATTTGCACTAAATAGCCTTAAAAAGGCATATAACAAATTTGAGATATGTGAATTGCCTTAAAAGGCGAAAAATGGAATTAAGACATTAATTGGAAAATTAATGTGTAGAAATGGTCATAAGTTAATTATGGATTAATTTGAATTCATGAATAGGTGCGTGTGTATATATATATATATATATATATATATATATATATATATATATATATATGGGCAGTTAATGTAAACATGAATAGAGGTTTATTAATTTGCTGAGTGTTTGCTGAGTCACTTCTGACTCATTGCTGAGTCAATAAGATAAACCCCATCTGGTCTGAATGGCTGCGGTTATTTCTAGGTTAAATCTAATGGCCTAAATGAATCCTAACATCTATAAATAAGTGGGTAGACTCTAACCCTAAATCACTTGAAAAATTGGAGAGCTACCGACATGCCGTTGCCATGGAGTTCAGCATAGCCGTCACAAACTAAAGAAAAGAAGGCCTAATCTACAAACTAAATCTACTCAAATCAAATCAAAAGCTCTCTCTCTCTCTATTTCTCTTCTTTAAAATTGTGAGTATGCTGATTCTCACAATGTTATTATAAAATAATTCGATTAAGTTATGAATTGGATCACAAGAAAGTGATATGAATTGTTATGTATTTGTAAATTTTGTTGTGGATCTCTTATGCTATTATGTTATCATATATATATTGTTATGTTGTAATGATTATGTTGTAAATAATCCTATGCTATGTCATATGTGATTAATCATGCTATGCTATGTTATAAACCATGTTATGCCATGTTGTAAATCATGCTATGCTATGTTGTAAATCATATCAAGCTATGTTGCAAATTATGATATGCTATGTTGTAAATCTTACATATGTTGTAGATCTCATATTATCATATATGTTGAAATACTTATGTTATATGATAATGATGTCATGTTAAGTTGTGTTGAATCATGCAAGTTGTAAAATCAGGATGTTATTATTTATGCGAATTGGATCATGTTTAAAGTTTATGTTTTTTTTAAAATAGATCTTGAATATGGGAATTTGCCTATTAAGTTAGGTGTACCCATATACATGAATCTATGATTAAATGAATTTTGATTTTTGGGAATTTGCCTATTGAGTTAGGTGTACCCATATAAAACCATATTGTTAATGATGTTGATTCACACATGTCCAATACAAGTTTATGGAACTTGATCAAAATCATATTATGTGAATTATGAATAAGTTGACACCCTTAGACCCATGACATGTATAACCTTATGCAAGTTGTAATTTTGATACATGCAAGCTTCACCCCTTGTTAGTATTCATTTAGTCACATATATATGTTGTTATTGTTGTGAATATTTTCTTTTATGCTATGAGTTAGACTAATCGGGTCTAACATACATTTTGCGAATAAATGTTCAAACGTGGGGTAGGGGTAATATTAGGAAATTAATAAATTGGGGTGCAATTGATATGATTTTGCATGCCTTAAATGGATGTCCATAATTGAGTCAGTTATGGACATTGCTAAATTTGGAATTAATTAATAATTCAAATAGGGAATTATTAAAATTGGGGAAAGTGGATTATTAATAATAATCAATGCTTAGGACACGAGGTTGGACCCGTTTGTGACGTAAACCTGCCCGGACTCGCCCGGCAAATCCAGTAGTCACCAATGTCGGCCCAATGTGAGAGGTCCTAGGCCCAAACTAAAGCATAACAGTTGTAAAGACACGAGGTTAGACTCTTTTATGGTGTAAGACTGCCCGGACCCGCCCGGTAAATCCAGCTGCCATAAATGCCAGTCTAATGTGAGAGGTCTTTATGAGGTTATGGCCTTAATAAATTAAGAAATACTTAACCAGATAATCATGTAAGGTGGGACATGGGGGTTAAGTAGGTGCCTTGGGTGGCATGAGGAATCTTGTGGTTGCCTTTAGAGGCATTTGAAATACGATTAGACTTAACCAAACACACATGTAACGAACATGAATAGTGGGTTAAGTGGGATTGACTAAGGGGACAAGCTTAGGTGGAATGCTTGTGGGAGATAACGGGGGCCCATTTCAACCAGTATCCCAAAACGTATCTTTGTGGGCTCGACCCAAGTCGAGGACGGGACACGCATACAGGGTTTGACTATAAGAGGCCAAAACAGGGAGTGGTGGCAACGCAAGTCCAACGGGTTTCATATGCGTGTGTGGACCCGGGCTGGTAGGTAAGACGTTGTTGCATCGTGTAGGTATAAGCCGTGCATCTCCGTTATATCGGGTTGCCATTTTAGGGGAATGATACACCCCACCGTGGGGCCAGCACGGGTATCTACGAGTAGGGAGCCGATCGAAAAATGGAAAGTGGGGTACACCTAGTGGAGGTAGGGGAAGGCGGCACCTATGTAGTCAGCTAGGAGTACGTAAAGCCATTAAGAATGTTTCTAAGTGAAGCTAAGTGGGATCAATCTTTAGGGTGACTGGTGTGGGGCAGTATAGTGCTTATCCTTAGTATTTAGGAGCGCCTATAACGTTTCCTTTAGCGATTGTCTGTGTCCTTAATATGCTCTTTCATAGACATTTCCTTGTTTTCCAGCTTATGCCTTAGTCCAGTTATTTTGATAATAGTATTGTAGAATTATCATACTCGCCAGACTTTATGTCTGACCCCCCCCCCCCCTCTTTTTCATCCTTTTCTCCCTTCAGGTCCTCAGGTTGGGCCAAGTTCCAGTGGAGTCTGATTGGATTGCTTATCTCTTGGAAAGCTTGGACTGCTGAAGTAAAGTCCAGCTTGTTATCTTTCTTTTTAATGGCTATTTATGTAATGGGATTATGTACTTGTTTTATCAAGATAGATATTGTACTTGACTTTGATTATGGTCTTATGAATTGTTATGTATTTGTAAATTTTGTTGTGGATCTCTTATGCTATTATGTTATCATATATATATTGTTATGTTGTAATGATTATGTTGTAAATAATCCTATGCTATGTCATATGTGATTAATCATGCTATGCTATGTTATAAACCATGTTATGCCATGTTGTAAATCATGCTATGCTATGTTGTAAATCATATCAAGCTATGTTGCAAATTATGATATGCTATGTTGTAAATCTTACATATGTTGTAGATCTCATATTATCATATATGTTGAAATACTTATGTTATATGATAATGATGTCATGTTAAGTTGTGTTGAATCATGCAAGTTGTAAAATCAGGATGTTATTATTTATGCGAATTGGATCATGTTTAAAGTTTATGTTTTTTTTAAAATAGATCTTGAATATGGGAATTTGCCTATTAAGTTAGGTGTACCCATATACATGAATCTATGATTAAATGAATTTTGATTTTTGGGAATTTGCCTATTGAGTTAGGTGTACCCATATAAAACCATATTGTTAATGATGTTGATTCACACATGTCCAATACAAGTTTATGGAACTTGATCAAAATCATATTATGTGAATTATGAATAAGTTGACACCTTTAGACCCATGACATGTATAACCTTATGCAAGTTGTAATTTTGATACATGCAAGCTTCACCCCTTGTTAGTATTCATTTAGTCACATATATATGTTGTTGTTGTGAATATTTTCTTTTATGCTATGAGTTAGACTAATCGGGTCTAACATACATTTTGCGAATAAATGTTCAAACGTGGGGTAGGGGTAATATTAGGAAATTAATAAATTGGGGTGCAATTGATATGATTTTGCATGCCTTAAATGGATGTCCATAATTGAGTCAGTTATGGACATTGCTAAATTTGGAATTAATTAATAATTCAAATAGGGAATTATTAAAATTGGGGAAAATGGATTATTAATAATAATCAATGCTTAGGACACGAGGTTGGACCCGTTTGTGACGTAAACCTGCCCGGACCCGCCCGACAAATCCAGTAGTCACAAATGTCGGCCCAATATGAGAGGTCCTAGGCCCAAACTAAAGCATAACAGTTGTAAAGACACGAGGTTAGACTCTTTTATGGTGTAAGACTGCCCGGACCCGCCCGGTAAATCCAGCTGCCATAAATGCCAGTCTAATGTGAGAGGTCTTTATGAGGTTATGGCCTTAATAAATTAAGAAATACTTAACCAGATAATCATGTAAGGTGGGACATGGGGGTTAAGTAGGTGCCTTGGGTGGCATGAGGAATCTTGTGGTTGCCTTTAGAGGCATTTGAAATACGATTAGACTTAACCAAACACACATGTAACGAACATGAATAGTGGGTTAAGTGGGATTGACTAAGGGGACAAGCTTAGGTGGAATGCTTGTGGGAGATAACGGGGGCCCATTTCAACCAGTATCCCAAAACGTATCTTTGTGGGCTCGACCCAAGTCGAGGACGGGACACGCATACAGGGTTTGACTATAAGAGGCCAAAACAGGGAGTGGTGGCAACGCAAGTCCAACGGGTTTCATATGCGTGTGTGGACCCGGGCTGGTAGGTAAGACGTTGTTGCATCGTGTAGGTATAAGCCGTGCATCTCCGTTATATCGGGTTGCCATTTTAGGGGAATGATACACCCCACCGTGGGGCCAGCACGGGTATCTACGAGTAGGGAGCCGATCGAAAAATGGAAAGTGGGGTACACCTAGTGGAGGTAGGGGAAGGCGGCACCTATGTAGTCAGCTAGGAGTACGTAAAGCCATTAAGAATGTTTCTAAGTGAAGCTAAGTGGGATCAATCTTTAGGGTGACTGGTGTGGGGCAGTATAGTGCTTATCCTTAGTATTTAGGAGCGCCTATAACGTTTCCTTTAGCGATTGTCTGTGTCCTTAATATGCTCTTTCATAGACATTTCCTTGTTTTCCAGCTTATGCCTTAGTCCAGTTATTTTGATAATAGTATTGTAGAATTATCATACTCGCCAGACTTTATGTCTGACCCCCCCCCCCTCTTTTTCAACCTTTTCTCCCTTCAGGTCCTCAGGTTGGGCCAAGTTCCAGTGGAGTCTGATTGGATTGCTTATCTCTTGGAAAGCTTGGACTGCTGAAGTAAAGTCCAGCTTGTTATCTTTCTTTTTAATGGCTATTTATGTAATGGGATTATGTACTTGTTTTATCAAGATAGATATTGTACTTGACTTTGATTATGGTCTTATGATGTAATCAAACATGTTTTGACTTCTGCTGCAATTGAAATAAAGTTTTTAAATTTCCAAGTACTATTTCATATCTGTCTTATTGAAATTTTACTGTTCTATATTCACCTAAAACCTCCATAGAAGTTAATGCATTCCCTTTGTGAGTGACATTAATGGACGTGGGGTGTTACAGAAAACGAATTTGATTTCAACTGAATATATAACGAATTTGATTTCAATTGAATATATAACGAATTTGATTTGAATTGAATAGAAAACCAATTTGATTTGAATTGAATAGAAAACGAATTGAATTCAAATTGAATAGAAAACGAAATGAATTCAAATTGAATAGAAAACGAATTGAATTCAAATTGAATAGAAAACGAATTGAATTCAAATTGAATAGAAAACGAATTGAATTCAAATTGAATAGAAAACGAAATGAATTCGAATTGAAAACGAATTTGATTTCAATTGAATATATAACGAATTTGATTTCAATTGAATATATAACAAATTTGATTTGAATTGAATAGAAAACCAATTTGATTTGAATTGAATAGAAAACGAAATAAATTCAAATTGAATAGAAAACGAAATGAATTCGAATTGAATAGAAAACGAAATGAATTCGAATCGAATTAAAATCGATTTGAATTGAAATCAAATAGAAATGAAAGTAAAAAGGATTTATAATAGAAAATTCAATTTTGATTTGAATTTGAAATAAAGGTTGAAAATGTTTTTGAAACGAATTCAAAACTATTTATAAAATTCGTTTTAAATAGTAATCGACGCAATATATATTATATATATTATATATATAATATAATGGCCTGAATAAAACGCGCCGCGCCGCGGTAGTTCGTGAATTTCGACCATTTATTTCAAACGGACATTACGGGAGATCCGACCGTCGGATTCTCCTAAAACCAGAACCGTTGTGTTCGTATTGAAAAGAGCTTTCTAACGAATATTATAAATTCAAAATCTAACGGTTGGATTTGGAGATACATCCAAATCAAATTCAGAAAAGGTCGATGTAAGTGCAGTTCGATGGTCGTTGATGGAAATCGACTGTACGGGCCTTAATAAAATTATTAAAAATAGTAATAATTTGTGTAAAATCATAAGAAATGATTTGGGAAAAAATGGAATGAAAAACTCCATATTTGAAAAGATAAAAATAGATTTTTATCAAAATGAACTAGTTTTGAACTAAAATTAAAACCCATTTATTTTTAAATAAATAAATTGGATTTGAAATGGGTTGTAAACAGAATTGATTTGTGGGTTTATCTTGAATGGTGTTTTAAATGACACTTGTTCTTTAACCCGATACTAAATAGGATGTGATTTGAGTTTGTCGTGAACTGTGTTTTAAATGACATTAGTTCTTTAACCCAGTAAAAGGAGTTTTGATGAATCTGCAATTAAATTGAAATGCGAATTGATAATTTAAATTATCAAATTTTGAAAATGAGCGAGAATGGAGTATTACCAGTTTTGCTCCAAAACGATAGTCAAATCTTTAATTAAATTTGAACGTGAAATGGTAATTTATTTTACCGATAACACCGTGGTGTTAGATATGGAGTATTACCAGTTTTGCTTCATGGGATGAATAGGTTGGGATTGGGAAACAAAATAAATAATTACTTCGGAGTGGTTCGCTAATCTCGACTAGTTTGGAAAACCATAATTTGGTTCGAAATAACATCCAAAGGAAGATTAAAGGATAAATTTTATAGAATTTATCTTGGATAAAATTAATGGGAATCTTTCCCTAAGAATTGAAATTTAGAAATTAGCTGAATTGGAATGAGGCTTATGTTGTGTTTGTGTAACATTTGTTTTTAATATACGCGGGTTGTTCGGAAAGGCCGGGTTTATACCCAATCTGAATAACCGATTCGACGATATGTCGAAGATGAAGACGGTGGTCGAAGACCGGAAGTCTTCACATCGTTTGGATAATTACTGATGATCCTGATTGGGCTGTACACCCAAGAGGATGGAAATAGTTGGTGGTCATCCAGACGTACTTGGAGATCGATGGATATGCGAGGAAAGTGCCTCCGGTTTCGTTCAGACCCAGAACGAACTTGTAAATGGATTGTGTGTCTGACATTGGATTTTATTCTGTGTTGATTGATTTCTGTTAAATATATATCTGTTTGGCGGCGGAGAATTTATTCTCTTGCTTAACGCCCTTCTCTGAGACGTACGAGCTTAGAGGTTATATATCGATAGATATCAATCGCATGGCATGAATTTCCTGTGTGGCACGCTGAGTTGCATGGATCAAGGCTTCTGTTGAAAAGCAAAGTCTTGTGGTTGATGATCAAAGCACGGCCTACGTGGCAGCTTTGTGTATAGCGTGGATTCGCGAGCCTCACACCTCGGTATGAGTTAAAAACGGGATACGGACCATTGGGAGAACACGACGTTTCTTTCTAGCTTTGGTGGTGTCAGTGACTTACCAGCCCTGACATTCATATACTTTTCACCTATGTGGTTGTTGGAATGAGGCGCCTCGATTATAGGTCTGTAAGGACCGGGAAACGTGTGTTCAGGAATAATTAATCCTCAAATGTAAGAGAGGACCGGCCCAGCCGAATCCGGGGTTACCCAGAGTGTGTAGTCCTGAGGCATTTGCTAGAATGTCTCGAAGCGGAGAGGAGCTTGCCCCTTGCCTCGACTCATGACGGAAATCCAATTTCCAATACGTGTATTTCGGTTTTATTTGTAGAGCCTAGTATGGCGACATAGTGGTATGGGGCACTTATGCCGTCTATGATTTATATTTATGATTGAAATTGTTTTGACACTATACACTTATTATAGTATCAAATGATTTGTTTTAAACGTACCAAGCATGTTTGGCTGTTATAAGGTAAAACCCTATCCTTCGGCTTGCGTTGCATTGTGTGATGGGACCTGGGTCTTATAATGGCTTCATTTTTCGAAAAGCATTGCGCTGTTTATTCTATGCACTGGTATTCTTGGGAGGAAATCTGTTCCGTGTTATATAGCGTGGTCCCTTGAATTACTCTCTTTTAAAGTAAAGTTTTAAATAACTGTTTTAGTTCTCACACCAGTCACATGACTGACCTGGAGTTTATTGTTTTTACCTAAACTCTGGGTGCCCGTATTTTCCGCACGGGCAGCTAGTAGTTTTGGTTTTGCAGATTTATATTCACAGGATCCTGATTTACTGCTGGAACGATGCTCGGAAAGCTCTGTATCCGTGTATCACTTTCAGTTGTGTTTTATATATTTTTCCGCTGCTATGTAATTTATTGTAATCTCTGATATTTGTCGAATGTAATTTATTCATTTACACTCTGTATATCCTTGTATCTAATGGAATTGTTGTAATAGCAATGAAATGTTCTTCCGTCTGCGTTCTGATTTGTCCTGTTCTCAAATGACCAGGGGTTTCGAACGGTCTAGATCGGTTTAACGACTGATTCAGATCGAGCGAAATTCCTTGTCGTCACAGTTATCGAATATTGGTTATTCGAAAAGAGTTATTGAATATAGTTTATTCAAAAAGAGTTATCGAATATTGGTTATTCGAAAAGAGTTATCGAATATTGGTTATTCGGAAAGAGTTATCAAATATTGGTTATTCGAAACAGTTATCGAATATTGGTTATTCGAAAAGAGTAATCGAATATTGGTTATTCGAAAAAAGTTATCGAATATTAGTTATTCGAAAGAGAGTTAATCGAATATTGGTTATTCAAAAGAGAGTTAATCAAATATTAGTTATTCGAAGAAAGTTAATCGAATATTAGTTAATCAAATAAGAGTTAATCGAATATAGTTTATTCTAATAGAGTTAAAGGAGTTAATCGAGTATAGTTTATTCGAATGGAGTTAAAGGAGTTATCGAATATAGTTTATTCGAAAGGAGTTAATCGAATATAGTTTATTCGAAAGGAGTTAAGTGATAAGAGTTAATGGATTAAAGTTAATTGAGTTAAAGTTGATGGAGTTAGAGTTAATCCAAAAGAGTTAATCGATTAGAGTTAATTCATTAGAGTTAATCAATAAGTTTGATCAAATAGAGTAAATCGATTTGAGTTAAATCGAATTAGAGTTAATCAAATTAGAATTAATTGAAAGGAGTTAATCGAGTTATATTTTGGAGTTAGATATTTCAGAAGTAGGGGATTATATCGCTGTAGTTATAATCAATGTTTTTCAATAAAGAAGTGGATTCGTAAATAGAATCTGACAGTTACGTAAGGAAGTTTGTCAAAGGTTTAAAAGGTGAACCTTGTCTATTTCGAAGTTAGAAATGTCATTCAGTTAAGGTCTGAGAGGTAGTCTGTAATAACCCGAAAATCCGAGCCAATTTTAAAAAAAATTATTTTGGCGATTTTGATGAATTTCGAATATTTAAAATGGATTATTTTAAATAATAACGACGAGAAATTTATTTTGAATAGAATTCGAACATATATATTTATTCGAATCGTCGTTAGAATATAAATAATTTATTTTAATTATAAAACGAGCTTGAAATGGCGCGGTAGTTTGAAAATTCGATTTCGATCTTCAAATGAATGTGCAGGATTCAAATAAACCGGATTTTAGCAAAACTGAAAATATTAGAATCTATTTGAGAATAACTTTCCAACGAATCCGAAAAATTGAATTTTCATAGCGGGGATAAAAAGTTATGCCCAGTTGAAATTTCAGAATAGTCGCCATGGAATTTTGGCCCTTAAAAATGGAAATTTCGCAAATGACCTCGGTTTTCGACGAAACCACTTTTATTGGATCCGGGATGTAGAATTATTGCTAGATTCCAATATTCATAATTTTCTAAATCAATATGTGAGCGTGGCACAGGAAAACGCATTTTGACAGTTTAAGTCAATTTCGATCGACCAGAAAATAGCCATTTATCAAACGGTCTCGGAATTTGACGAAATTGGTTTTGTTAGGACCGTATCGTCAATATGAAGCTAGAAAATATTTTACGGAAATTGTTAGAGTCCGTATGTGGCCCCAGTAAATTGAAATGTGCATTCAAATTCAATATATAGATTTATATTTAATTTTGATGAAAACAGATCGTAATGGTCAAATTAGCTTAAGTGACATATCCCATTGTGTTCGGAATGGGGGTATTACGCTATTGAAGACAGTCGGTGGGTCTCGTTTGGAGTTCGAATAAAAGTAAACCTTTTTAAAAATTAAAATAATAAATTATATAAATTATATAATATCTCCCCCTCCCCTTTATCTTCCACGGTCAAAGTTCAAAAAGTAAAAAAAACGAAGAAGAAGAAACCCGACTACGAACGAAATCGTACCACCCCTCCCACCTCCATCCACCGCCGTTCGTCATCGGCCTCCCCCCTTACGCCTCCTTCTCTCCCTTCCAAACCCTAACCCCAAACTCGAGGCAATTCCGCCGCACCACCCTGCAGGCCGACCACCACCGCCCCGCGCAGCACCCTGGCGCCACCCACCACCTCCATGGCCCCACGGAGAACACGCCCCCCTTCTGAAAATGCAAAGTAAGTTTTTAATTTCGAGTTTTATTTATTTTCTTCGATTTAAAAACTGATTTATAGGTGTAGAAAATTAAAAACCGATTTTATATGTATAGAGAACAAAGGTATAATTTTTAAATGATAAAATACGATTTTTAAGTAATAAAAATATGATTTTTATTATATGTGAAGATTAAAAATATGATTTTTACCTACGGTTTCAATATATAAGTGTGATCTTTCTTACACATGAAGTGATTATATGGAAGTGCGATTTTTATTAGTAGAAAGGCGATATTTTTATTAGTAGAAAGGAGAAATTTTTATATGTATAGGTAGCGATAAAAAAATTCATTTTTTATGTAGAGAAATAAAAATATAATTTTTATAATATAAATAGCAAGAGGAAGGTATGATCTTTATATTTATAGAGATAATAAAAATATGATTTTTATATTATAGAGATAATAATAATATAATTTTATATGATGTAGAGAATAAAAATATAATTTTTATATATGCAGCGAAATAAAAATCTAATTTTTATTATATATATGTTGAAATAAAAATGCGTTTTTTACAGCGTCAGAATAAAAATTCGATCTTTATACAAGAAGTAGAAATATAAAAATATAATTTTTATATAGAGAGTAGCGTTATAAAAATATAATCTTTATAACGAAAACATCATGTTAAAGATGCTATTTTTATCATCTTGAAAGTGGAATTAAAAATATGATTTTTATGTACATGTAGTGATGATAAAAATGTGATTTTTACTATGAAAAACGCGTAAACGATTGCGTTGAATTTCAGGCAAACCCCGGCTATTCAGAAATGAAATGGCGGAGTGGAACCCTCGGTGAGAACTCCTCACTTTTATTATAATTTCTAGTTTGAAATATTTACTAGGATGCAGACGGTGCTTAGCAGCACCCAACACCCGTCGTCCACAGACCATGGATGACTTGTTTGTTTGATTGATGTGTTGTGAAATTTGATTGTGTAATGTGAAATGAAATAATATATTTTATTGTTAAAAAATATTTTATAGTTAAAAAATATAATTTTTAATATGTATATAAAATAAATATGAATAAACAAATCGGACGGTTTGTTTATGTACGCCCATTTGAAGGATATTGATTGGGACGATAAATTTTACACATTGCCCAACTGCACAAATAAAAATCTGTGTTTGTTGATTTGAAACCCCACACGGGTATTGGGATGATATTTGACGTACACTAATCCCGATTGTTTAGTTGTATGTCAATCGATGGGTTGACAGACTGTGTAAGCGTTAATTATTTATATTTAATGCTTATGCAATTGTGTGGTGCACTCTAGATGATGGTTGATGATTTATCGTTGTAATTATATACATCTGTTGTAGGGAATCCATATAATTAACATTATATGGTAATTGATTGGGCCTCATTCCAATTTGGAAAATAAGGAATATTATAAAAGAAAATTTCATGTGTTGAATAGAAAGAAAATTCATGTGTTGAATAGAAAGAAAATTCATGTGTTGAATAAAATAAAAATTCATGTGTTGAATAAAATAAAAATTCGAGTGTTGAATAGAATGAAAATTCATGTGTTGAATTGAATAAAAATTCATGTGTTGAAAAAAATATTCATTTGTTGAATAGAATAACGAAGTTATTGAAATATATAAAGCCGTGTTGGTTAGATTGACGCTATTTTGATGCGAACGATATTTATATCGATTATATTCGTTTTTATAATGATTATAGAAAAGGAAGTGATTTCAAAATATAACGTTTTGAAAATATTATCATTTGTATATCGATGATGTGGAATATTCAATTTTGATTCGAAATTGAATATGAAGTTGAAATCGTTTCGAAAATGAATTTAAAACGATTTATAAAATACGTTTTAAAAGGAAATCAATGAAATATATAATATATATATATATTAAATGGCCTGAATAGAACGTGCCGCACCGCGGTAGTTCGCGAATTTCGATCATTGACTTCGAATGGATATTACGGGAGATCCGACCGTCGGATTCTCCTAAAACCGGAACCGTTGGGTTCGTATCGAAAAGAGCTTTCTAATGAATATTATAGATTTGAAATCTAATGGTTGGATTTGGAAGTATGTCCAAATCAAATTTATAAAAGGTAGTTGTAAGTGCAGTTCGATGGACGTTGATGGAAATCAACTGTACGGGCCTTGATAAATTTATTAAAAATAATAATAATTTGTGTAAAATCATAAGAATTGATTTGTGAAGATTTGAGATGAAAAATTCCATATTTGAAAAGATAAAAATTTATTTTAATCGAAATGAATTAGTTTTGAACTAGAATTATAATCCCATTTATTTTTAAAATAAATAAAATGGATTTGAAATGGTTTTGAAAGTAACCAGAATTTCCAATAATTGAATTGGAATGGATTTGAATCGAAATTGTCTTTTGAATATTTCGATGTTGGATTTCGTGATTATACAGATATTGTTATGGAAATTTGAAAGATATATTTATATCGTTATTTCCAATACGATATTTGTTGGTCGTAGAATTTGATATTGAATATAAGCCGATATATTTTCTATTCAGAGCCTTGTATTTACTATCAAATCTGATTTGGGTTTGTCGTGAATGGTGTCTTCATTAACACTATTCTTAAACCCAGTTGAGAAAAAGATTAAATCTTTTTATTTAGATTTATTGAAGTATACCAATTAAATGGTATTTAATTGGAATTGAATTTGAATTTGAATTGATTTTTGGGTTTATCGTGAACGGTGTTTTAAATAACACTTGTTCTTTAACCTGATAATTAATGGAATGTGATTTGGGTTGTCGTGAATGGTATCTTTAATAATACTGTTCTTAGACCCAACATAGTTAAGAAAATCAGAAACTAATTGTAGATTAGTTAAGTTGAATGGTTTCCTGGGTATTGATCTAACGTTGGTTTCGGCTTCGGGGTTAACACTTAGGGAATTATTCACTTGCTAATTTACGGTTAAAGGCTGATGGAATAAAATGTGATTTTCGGTTTATTGTGAACCGTATTTAAATGACATTGGTTCTTTAACCCAGTTAAAGACGGGGTATGATTTCCCAAGTTAAACAATCATTAGTATTGATTTTTGGGAAGATTAAAACCAAGTGGAGTTTTAATGAATCTTTAATTAGATTGAAATGATCGAGAATGGAGTATCACCAGTTTTGCTCCAGACGATAGTTAAATCTTTAATTAGATTTGAATGTGAAATGGTAATTGAATTTACCGATAACACCGTGGTGTTAGATATGAAGTATTACCAGTTTTACTTCATGGTATGAATAGGTTGGGATGGGGAAATTAAAACAAATGATTACTTCGGTAAGGTTCGTTAATCCCAACTAGTTTGGATAAATCATAATTTGGTTTGAATTGATATTCAAAAGAAGATTAAAGAATAAATATAAGGAATTTATCTTTGATAAAATTAATGGGAACCTCTCCCTAAGAATGTGAATTTTAGCAACTAACTGAAGATTAGTTAAGATGAATGGTTTTCTGGATATTGATCTGATGTTGGTTTCGGCCTTCGGGGTTAATATTTGGGGAATTGTTCTCTTACCAATTTACAGTTAGTGACGGATGAATTGGAATGAGGTGTATGTTGTGTTTGTGTGACACTTGTTTATTATATACGTGAGTTATTCAGAAAGACCGGGTTTATCCCATTCTGAATAACTGATTCGACGATGTGTCGAGGATGAAGACGGTGGTCGAAGACCGGAGATCTTCTCATCGTTTGGGTGATTACTGATGAACTTGATTAGGCTGTACACCCAGGAGGAGGGAATCAGTTGGTGACCGTCCAGACGTATTTGGAGATCGATGGATATGCAAGGTACAAGGTGCCTCCGGTTTCGTTCAGACCCTGAACGAACTTGTAAATGGACTGTGTGTCTGACATTGGATTTTATTCTGTGTGATTGATTTCTATTAAATATATATCTGTTTGGCGGTAGAGAATTTATTCTCTTGCTTAACGCCCTTCTCTGAGACGTACAAGCTCAGCGGTTATATATTGATGGATATCAATCACATGGAGTGAATTGCCTGTGTGGCATGCCTAAGTGGAAAATGATCAAGGCTTCTGTTGAAAAGCAAAGTCTTGTGGTTGATGATCAAAGCACCGCCTGTGTGGCATAGCTTTGTGTATCATTGATTCACAAGCCTCACACCCGAGTTGTGAACCAGAAACGGGAGAAGGACCTCAGGGAGGTCATGCGTTTCTTTCTAGCTAGAAGTGGCATTACTGGTTTTACACGCCCTGACGAGTTTGACTTATGTGGTTGTTGGATTGCGAGGCGCCTCGGATATATCGGTGATTGTGTGGAACCGATGGAGTCATTGGACTCATTTACGCCCCAAAGGGCGGGGAAACGCAGTGTTCAGGCATTTTAATCCACATCGGTGGACCGGCCCTGACGATCCAAAGGCTTGACTGAGTACTTGCCTGAGACATAGGCTAGATTGTCTCGAAATCGGTAGAGGACTATCTTTTGCCTCGGTTCATAGAAGGAAACCCATTTTCCAATACGAGCTTTGCGGTTTTAATTGTGAACCTATATTTGGCGGCATAGTGGTATGGGACATTCATGTCGTCTATGATTGATATTTATGATTGAAATTGTTTTTGACACTATACACTTATAGTAATAATAAAACATGAAATTTCACGTACCAAGCATTTTTGGCTATTATAAGGTAAATACCCTGTCCTAATAGCTTCATTGTTCTTTATTTAGCATTGCGCCGTTGTTTTATGCACTGGTACTCTTCGGAGGAAACCCGTTCCGTGTTATACGGCGTGGTCCCTTGATTCACCTAACTTTAAAATAAAGATTAATAACTGTTTTAGTTCTCACACCAGTCACATGACTGACCTGGAGTTTATTGTTTTAACCTAAACTCTGGGTGCCCTTATTTTGACACGGGCAGCTAGTAGTTTTGGTTTTGCAGATTTATATTCATAGGATCCTGATTTACAGCTGGAACGATATCCGGAAAGCTCTGTATCCGGATATCTCCTTCAGTTGTGTATTATATTATTTTTCCGCTACGGTAATGTAATTTAAATCTATGATATTTCTCTGATGTATAATATCTATTCATACTCTGTATATTCTTGTATTCTAATGGAATTGTTGTAATAAGCAATGAAATGTTCTTCTGTCTGTGTTTCGATGTGGCTTGTCCTCAAATTATCCGCTCTTTCCTTCAATGGGAAATTACGGATTCTTATATAGTCATACCCCAACTTGATTGGCTTCGTTTTTAACTAAGGAATGGTTAAGGTTCGACAGTGAAGATTGGTTAAGTGAATTTAGTTAACGAGTATAATGTCTGAGTGGGCATAGCGATGTTTTATTTAAACATCTGTTTAAATCAAATGAATGAGTTTTGGAAACATTTTCCAAATATAATCAGAGATATTTTCTAATCATAGAAAATGAAATGTTTGATGATAAAGAATACTGGAATGATAGTGATACGTGAAAAAGAGATGGATATGTTTTCCAATAATTAATAACGTATATTTTCTAAATTTAGAAAATAAGTAATGTTGAATATATGGAAACGGTAAATAAATAAAGTAATGAACTAAAGAGATAAATGTTGATTGATGATTGATCGGTAAGATTTCCATTTGGAAATACGACCGTTGTTTGCACACGTGTTTTTCTTTGATAGTGTGTTTTTCTTTGATAGTTAACTCACCGACTATCGATGTTTTTGACCATTTTTCCATCGTCAAAACGGAGTATCTGAAAACCACTCTGTATCGATGTTAGCGTGGCGATCAAATATGATGAAGATAATTTAAGACAGAGTTATGCAAGGGTTATCCTATTTACAGAATAGTGCCTTCAGTTTTTCCAGCCCCAGGACGACCCGTATGGAAGAATGTCTGACAGAGTATATTTAATGGATCGCGTAAGTTGATCTCTACAAACATATTTATGTTTGGTGGCGGAGATATTCATTTCTCTTAGCTGTATACCCATTGTATGTTTGGGGAAATCAATTTGTGATTTTGCGGATATGATGATGTGACATTCAAAGTGAATAATTGTGTGATCTGTCAGAGATAAGCGTGGCCTCTAGCCTCACAACCGGGAAATGATAAAAATCGGGCAGGCAGCATGGCTAAGTGGTTGGCAGCCAATTAGAGTTTATTATCACCTATCTAGAGATATTCATTTCATTCTATAATCTATTGTCGATGTTGTCCCATTCGGGAAACAGTTGCTGATCCCAACCGTTGGTGATATACATTTGATACACTCAAGCGAAATGAGTGGTCGGTCATGTGTGGTCGGGTTGCAAGATATTCTTGTTGAACCTAGTGTATTCCTCTCTAGAGGTACACTATCGGAAGGTGGTTCCATACCTTGTCATAGTTGGAAATCCATTACCCAATAAGTGCTCGCGGTTTTGATTATATACTATATATGTGGAACGTGAGATGAAAGCGTTCTGCAAGATGATTATTATATTGTGGTTGATAGACACTATTATAATATCGAAAGAGTTTTGGTATAAAAGATCATTGTTTCTTTCAAAATGATTTGGAAGTTAAATCAAATTGATTTGGATTCTCAAAAGGGAAAAACCCATTCCGTTATACGGCGTGGTCTTATGAGATATCGTTTTATTGTTCAAACTGTTTTAAATTGTTTTACTCATACCAGTCCCATGAGTGACCCAGAGTTTATTTTGTTTTCCCTAAACTCTAGGGTGCCCAATTTTGTACGGGCAGTCAAGTAGTCAGGATTTTACAGATATACTTGGAGAGCTTGGAGCAGGAGGCTTCAGGATTATATAGCTGTTGTTTATTCCGCTGTGTTGTACTCTGATAATGTTACTGTATGCATATACTGATTTTATTTCAAAGATATGTTATCTATTATGTGTTGTTCGTTCAGCTGTGAGATTAATGTTACTCAGATGTTGTATGTTCTTCTTCTTCTATTCTAAGTTTCTATCTTATCAATTCTCATCCTCTAATTTCTTTCATGGACTATCTGGTGTTTCCGATGCTTGAATAGTCGACATTGTGTTGTATGCCGATATCCAGGATCGCAAATTCCCCGGGTCGTTACAGTGGTATCAGAGCTGAAGGTTAAGTAATTACCTTGGCTCTGTGGTGTGACTCAGTAGTGATGGGGTTAGCAATACCCTAGATTGAGTTGAGTGTATATATACGAGTGAACATATTTGTTATTTGATATTAAAATGGTTTTATATTGTGGAGATTTATTGGTTGAGTTATTTATGAATTCAGATCGATCAGTTTGATCCACTGTATCGATATGAGTTTCTAAACACTTGAATACATTGAACCGACATAGTATGTTTTGAAAAAAGGGTAGATAAAATAATTTACCCCAAATTATATTTTGATATAAAGGGTTAATATTGGAATGATTATAATATATTGGATATATTGGTTGTTATTATAATCGAGTAAGATTATAAATTAAATGGTTATGTAAATAGCCAATCAGAATTCATATAAGTGTAGTATATGGAATCGAAATGAATTAAATCTGAATTTAAATAGGAATTTGAAATTGAAAGCCTGGAAGCTGGAAAAGTGTTTGTAAATGGATTTGGATTAAATATATGAGAATTTTAAAATCCTGGGAGATTTTAAATTGTTTTACGAGCACTGTGAATGGTATTTTGAAATGTATTTCAAAATGGAAGTATTTAGAAATGGTTTTAAAAGTGGTATAGTACTGAACTCACTTCAATAGCAGGGAAATAACCCTGATGATGAATCGCGACATCATTAGTGTTCATTTTCGAGTTGTAAGTGACGGATTACTACCAAAGATTTTATTTTGGAAATATTTTGGGAAAACAGGTTGTTTGATATTCGAACAAGATTGGTTGATTTTTGAAAAGCTAAGTGATTTAATGTAATAACCCGGAAATTCTGAGCTAGTGTAAAATTTTTATTTTGGCAATTTTAGCGAATTTTGAATATTTAAAATAGATTATTTTAAATAATACCGACGGGAAAATTTATTTTGAATATAATTCAAACGTATATATTATATACGTCGTCTTTAGAATATAAATATTTATATATAATTATAAATAGAATTGAAAATGGCGCGGTAGTTCGATAATTCGATTTCAAAATTCAATTGAATGTACCGGGTGCAAAACAATCCGGATTTTAGTGAAACCAAAAATGATAGGATCTAATTGATGGTATCTTTCCAACGAATTCGACAAATCGAAATTTCATAGCGGGAATCAAAAGATATGTCCAGTTGAAAATTCTGAATAGTCGCTATGGAATTCAGGCCCTTAAAAATAGACATTTTGCAAACGACCTCGGATTTCGACGAAACCACTTTTGTTGGATCCGCAGTGTCGAGTTATTGCTAGATTCCAAATTTCATAATTTTGTGAATCAATATGTGAGCGTGGCAAAGGAAAACGCGTTTGACCAGTTTAAGTTGATTTTAATCGACTGGAAAATGGCCATTTTTCTAACGGTCTCAGAATTCGACGAAACTAGTTTTGTTAGGACCGTATCGTCAATACGAAGCTAGAAAATATTTTTCGAGAATTTTTAAATTTAGTATGTGACCCCGGTAATTTGAATTGTACGTTTAAAATTCAATATAGTGATCTAAATGTAAATTTAACGGAAACTGATTGTAACAGCCGAATCAGCCTACGATACATATCTGATTGTGTTCGGAATGAGGGTAATTAGCTGTGGACGACAGGCTGTGGGCCTCGTTTAGAGGTCGTATGAAAAAGTCAACGTATAGGGGAATTAAATAAAATTAAAATATTAATATGTATTTACTCTTAAACCCCTACCCTTCCTTTTATTCTCCTTCTCCCCGCCTCCTTCAGCAAAATCGAACAGAAATTTAAAAAAAAAAACACAAAAGCCCCTCGTCGATTCAACGCGCCGCCGCTGTGACGATCCCAAAATCCGAGGGGCGGTATTAAGGATAATCATTAGGAAATAACACATTAATCATCATAGCAGAGTACAAATAATAGCAGAAACAATAAATAAAATACTTTTACATGGATATGACAGCGGAATCACAACATGTAGGAATATCAGAATAGCATAACGTGGGATATACTTAGTAAAAAGAAAGGGAAGTGATCAGTCATCATCGCCAGAGGCGGAATACATACATGCAGTGACATAATAAGAGTATCAGTCTACATCGCCGAAGGCGGAATACATATACATATAGTGAGAAATACGGAAAGTAAATCAGTCTGCATCGCCAGTGGCGGAATCATAATATAAATACAGTAATGGCGGAAAATATCTAAGTCATCTCTATGAAGTCAGCCTCGCCATGAGCCAAAAGTGCATGCTGTGCAGCAGTGCAGAACCAAAAACCACCTGTCACCTGTGTACTAGGTTGCACGTGTGAAAATAAGGGCACCCGCGTTTGCAAAGTGAAACAAACAACGAGTCAGTCATGGGGACTGGTATGAGGAATCTATTTATCAGTTAAACAACAGTAATAGCAAATCATAGGACCACGCCACTTTCGCGGAACGGGTTTACTCCAGTGATTGCTAGTGCATTTAAAATAAAGTAAATTCTTTAAAACAATCGCAATGCTTTTAGAAAGAATGAAGCCAGTATAAGACTCATGTCCCATCATACAATGCAACGCAAGCCGGAGGATAGAGTTTTACCTTATAAGGGCCAAATATGCTTGATACGTATAAAGCAAAGTCATTTGATATTATTACTAGTGCATATATGTTTCAAAAACGAATAGCATCATAAATATCAATCATAGGCGGCATAGCTACCATCTACTATGTCTCCATACTAGTTCTACAATCAAATCCGTTATCTCGTATTGGAAATTGGATTTCTATCATGAGTCGAGGCAAGGGGCAAGCTCCTCTCCGCTTCGAGACACTCTAGCAAATGCCTCAGGACTACGCACACTGGGTATCCTGGATCTTCAGGGCCGGTCCTCACTTACGTTAGAGGATTAATTATGCCTGAACACACGTTTCCCGGTCCTTACAGACCTATAATCGAGGCGCCTCGCATTCCAACAACCACAAAGGTGAAAAGTAGATATATATGTCAGGGCTGGTAAGTCACTGACACCACCATAGCTAGAAAGAAACGTCGTGCTCTCCCTGCAGTCCGTATCCCGTTTTTAACTCATACCGGGGTGTGAGGCTCGCGAATCTACGAAATACACAAAGCCAGGCCACGTAGACCTTGCTTTGATCATCATCCACAAGACTTTGCTTTTCAACAGAAGCCTTGATCACAGCATCTTGGCATACCACATAGGCAGTCCACTCCATACGATTGATTTCCATCGATATATAACCTCTAAGCTCGTACGTCTCAGAGAAGGGCGTTAAGCAAAAGAATAAATTCTCCGCCGCCAAACAGATATATATATTTAACAGAGATCAATCAGTATAGAACAAAATCCAATGTCAGACACACAGTCCATTTACAAGTCCGTCCTGGGTCTGAACGAAACCGGAGGCGTCAAATCCCTCGTGTATCCGTCCAATCGACACATACGTTCAGACGGCTACTACTTCCGTCCCCTTTCGGTAGCTACTCCGGTTAGGAACCTCAGTGGCGCCCATCCAACCGATACGAAGATCGTCGGTCTTGAATCGTCTTTGTATCTTCCAATTTGAATCGCTCGATAAATTATTTGAAATGAGGGTTAGCTCGGCCTTTTCAAATAATTCACGTCATTAGAATTTAAATCGATTCATTTTATGGTTATGTTATTCGACATCCATCTTTCAGTTATTTAGCGTTATTTTCATGTCATACACATACAACCATCAAATATCAAATAATTCAAGCCCAATTGGTTTATTTGAAACCTATGTTGCTTATAATATTTTATAACGATTTTTCGCCATTTTTATTTATTTAAAAATGGCCATATTTAATTAAACGACGTTTCAGGTCGTTTCGTGTCACTGGCGCTGTTTTTCCCTTAATTTGTTTTACACATATCGGAAAATCTAACCGTTGGATTTCTACAAAGTCTATATCAATGGGAAGATATTCCCAAAGCGAACCCAACGGTTCCAGTTTCGTGAGAATCCGACGGTCGGATCTTCCACACTAGTCGTTTGAAGTTACGGTTTCAAAATTCGAACTGCAGCGTCGTTATTCGATTTAATTTAATTATATTTATATTTATATATAAATATAAACGATTCTGGCGCTGTTTTTCTTCAGATTTGAATCAAACATTCCGGGCAATCCAATCGTTGGATTTTTACAAGGTTGGTGCCGTTGGAAAGGTATTTCCAAGGCGAACCCAGCGGTTGCGGTTTCGGGAAAATCCGATAGTCGGATTTCTCGTACTAATCGTTTTAAATTACGATTCCGAAACGCGAACTGCACGGCCTCTATTCCTTTTAATTATATTTATATTTATATATATAAATATAGTTCATTCCATAGTTTCAACTATAGTTCATTTTATATTTCAACTTCGTTTTCACTTCAAATATTTCACTAACGCCTTAATATTTCGAAAAATTTCGACATAACCTCCTTTGTACGGGGAGGGGTTTGGAAATTTATTGGGCCGTATTAGGTACCCAATAAATCCTAAAAAGCATTCACATATTTTTAGTGATATATTTTGGTGTTTACGGGGGAGCATGTACTGATAATCACTCCAGAGAATAAATTCCCGTCACCCCGTTTCCGTGTGGAAATAAATAGTCCATGTGCCGTATCTAATAACTAGAGCGACGTGATTATTGTCAACTCTAGACCCGTGTGGGGTTTTTATTAATCTGGCAATTTATCGTTATAATTTATATAGTCCATATCAGTCATCAGTTCAACCTGTATTATATAGTCATCGCCATACAAGCCTCTTGCTTGTACGGTAGATCTTCCACCTCGTCACACAAGCTCCAATTGCTTATGTGGAATATGATGAAGTATGCCTATCATCAAGAAGTATGCCATGTAGTGTAGTTCAAAATTAATTGTTACTATCCTATGGCGTTGTTTATTATTTCACACAGAAAAACCAGCACTCCGCATCCAATGACATTCACAGGAGTTGATATATAAATAAAATTGCGCAGCCAACTCATCAAGGTTTACCTATTTGTCGGGCACGCAAATAATTTCTTTACTCAACAGCTAATCCATTTTTCCTATTCAACACATGTATATATATGCAGAACAAGCTAATAGTAATATTTCTAGCAAACTATTATTTCTTTTAACACGTGTGTATTTTTAACTAAGCGTATACATGATAAAAGGAATATTTTTATCATCAAAAATATTTATTCGACACATGTGTATTTTTAACTAAGCGTATACATGATAAAAGGAATATTTTTATCATCAAAAATATTTATTCGACACATGTGTATTTTTAACTATTCTTATTCACTATAAAAATATAGTTTTCATTGTCGATTCATTTTATTTTTAGAAGACGATAATATTCAACACATGAATTTCAACTCGACGAACAAATTGCAATTCAACACATGAATATTCTATATCGTTTGTATATATAAAAATGTGATTTTTATCGCTAAAGCCATTTGTTTAAATTCAAATAATATTCAACACATGAATTTCAACTCAACGAATGAATTGCAACTCAACACATGAATATTCGATATAGTTTGTATATATATAAAAATGTGGTTTTTATCGCTAAAGCCATTTGTTTAAATTCAAATAATATTCAACACATGAATTTCAACTCAACGAATGAATTGCAACTCAACACATGAATATTCGATATAGTTTGTATATATATATAAATGTGATTTTTATCGCTAAAGCCATTTGTTTAAATTCGAATTATATTCAACACATGAATTTCAACTCAACGAATGAATTGCAACTCAACACATGAATATTCGATATAGTTTGTATATATATAAAAATGTGATTTTTATCGCTAAAGCCATTTGTTTAAATTCGAATTATATTCAACACATGAATATTCAACTCAACGAATGAATTGCAACTCAACACATGAATATTCGATATAGTTTGTATATATATAAAAATGTGATTTTTATCGCTAAAGCCATTTGTTTAAATTCGAATTATATTCAACACATGAATTTCAACTCAACGAATGAATTGCAACTCAACACATGAATATTCGATATAGTTTGTATATATATAAAAATGTGATTTTTATCGCTAAAGCCATTTGTTTAAATTCAAATAATATTCAACACATGAATTTCAACTCAACGAATGAATTGCAACTCAACACATAAATATTTGATATAGCATATGTAAATAATTTCAATGAATGAAAATTATTCTAACACATAATTATTTCAGAAAATTTCGGCTGCATAACGGCAGGGTAGTTAAAACCGGGACCGTCCCTAGTACGGCTCCTCGCTCTACCTTAAAACGTCGCGGTTTTTGACAATGGGGATCATGCATCTAGTTCGCACGCAGGCGGCATGTTTTATTTTCAATTCCACAATCCTATTCTATTTTGTTTCAACCACAAGAGGGTATTTTTCAACCACAAAGGTATTTTTCAACCATAAAGGTATTTTTCAACCATAATATCAACCACAAACAATTATTTCCAACCATTCGTCAAACCATATGATATCACGTCAATCACAAGCAATAAATATCGTCCATGGTCTGTGGACGAGGGGAGTATATATATATATATATAATATAATAATTCACTTTCATTTCATCACAATTGAAAGCATATATGTTTCAAACAACGCTTTTATAATTTATACATCGCTAATATAACTTATACAACACATGTACATGAGGTATACAATGCGTATATAATTTACCCTTCGCTTATATAATTTATACAACGCGATTACATTCACACAAATAGTTTAGATTCCTCACATTGGTTCTTGCGGTGCTAAAAATCGTAGGAAGGTCAGAAAAATCCGCGGCTTCTTCTAGAATGTAGAGAGCCTCCTTGCGGTCATGGTGTCTCCTGTTTCATCGAATTTCGTTAACATAGCAAAAAGATATGATTTTTACAAGTTTGCAACGCTTTAAAGTGTAAAAATCAGTTTCAGCCGTATACCCCCTTTTGATTTCGAAACTAGGGTTGAATTTTTCGGTAAATCTACGAAGCTTTAGGACGAACGGCCAGCGCTACGTCGAAGAGGAAGGAGAGAGCTTCCCGATGACACCTGAGATGGCCAACTCGACGCCTCCTGGAGGGAACGGCGGCGGCGCAAAGGTCGGAGCTTCCCGACTCGATATCTCCCCCAATACTCAATGATAATTCGTGAAATTACTATGGATTTGAAGATCTCTGAACGCTCTTCAAATTGGAACTGGGTTTGCTCGATTTCGTTGAGTGGATGCGGAGAAATTGAAGAGAGAAGATTCGGAAGGGTTTTCCGCGTCGCGACAGAGGTTTTCGATGGAGACGATGAATTCTGATTGGCCCATGCCCTTTTTATTTTAATTTTTAATTTATTTAATTCCAAAAATACCCCTTCTACAAACGACCTCTAATTCACACCCAACGACTGTCGCTCCTAGCTAAATACCCCCATTCCAAACACAATGGGATATGTTTCGTTGGCCATTTCGACTGTTACAGTCAGTTATTTTTCAAATTAAAATATAAAACATTCGATATTTAATTTAAACGTACATTTCAAATTGCCAGGGCCACAAACTGAATCGAAAAATTCCAGAAAAATAAATCTAGCTTTGTTTTGACGATACGGTCCTAATAAAACCAGTTTCGTCGAATTCTGAGCTCGTTTGCAAAACGGCCATTTTTAGGTCGACCTATTTTAACAGAATTTGACCAAACACGTTATCTTTTGCCCTGCTCACATACTAGCTTCAAAAATTACGAAATTTGAAACTTAGCAATAATTTGACATCCCGGACCCAACAAAAGTGGTTTCGTCGAATTCCGAGGTCGTATGCAAAATCTCAATTTTCAAGGGCTATATATACTATATAGCGACCTTTCTGAAAATTCGTTTGACCATAACTTTTGATTTCCGTTATGAAATTTCGATTTTTCAGATTCGTTAGAAAGGTATTGATAAATAGATTTAAATATTTTCAGTTTCGTTAAAATCTGTTATATTTTCCACCCGGTACAGTCAGACAAAGTTTGTATTCAAAATTTCAAACTGCCCTATCATACCAAATTCTATATTTTATTGAAATATGCTATTTCAATCATTCAAATTTCTTGTTAATAACCTAATTTAAAAATTTTAAACTGGTTCACATTTTCCGGGTTATTACAATCTCCCCCACTTAAAACTTTTCGTCCTCGAAAAGGAAATAACAGTTAAGCAGGAAATAAAATGTAAATGCAAAGTATTGTAAAGGTACCTTGCACCGGAGTTAGTCAGAGATGTCCACTCTGCATTTGGGGTAGGCTTGTTTAATGCTTTCCTCAGTCTCCTAAGTACAGTCTCTAGGATCACTACTCCACTGCACTTTGACTAAATGAATCTTTTTCCTCCTTAGCTCTCTAGTTTCTTTGCCAACTATCTTTAATGGCTCCCTCTTGAGTGCTAATTCTGGAGTTATGTCAATATCCTGTTGTGCTGCTTCTTCTACAACAAGATCTGGATCATGAACATGTTTTCTGAGCTGAGATACGTGGAACACATCATGTACACCAGGCAACCAATCAGGTAATGAAACCCTATATGCAAGAATTCCAATCCGTTCAAGTATAGGAAAGGGACCAATAAATCTCGGTGCCAACTTCCCAGTCTTGCCAAATCTGATTACTCCTCGCATTGGAGAAACTCTTAAATATACATAATCACCAATGGCAAACGATATATCCCTTCTTCTCGCATCAGCATAACTTTTCTGTCGGCTCTGTGCGGTTTTTAATCGCTTCTTAATGAAATCGACTTTATCCGATGCTTCTTGAATCATATCGGGCCCTAACACAAGTCTGTTGCCAGGTTCTACCCAACATGCGGGAGATCTGCACAGTCTACTGTATAGTGCTTCAAATGGGGACATTCCCAAACTTGCTTGATAGCTATTGTTATAAGAGAATTCGGCTAAATGTAAATGATCTTCCCATGAGCCTCCAAAATCAATAACGCAAGCCCGCAGCAAATCTTCTAAAATTCTATTCACCCGTTCAGTTTGGCCGTCTGTCTGAGGGTGATAAGCGGTGCTTAGATTCAATTTGGTTCCCAATTCTGTCTGGAAGGCTTCCCAGAATTTGCTAGTAAATAGGGGATCTCTATCGCTGACTATATTGAGCGGCACTCCATGTAGTTTAACTATTTCTCTGAAGTAAATCTGTGCTAGACTTTGAGCTGTTCTGTTGGATCAGACAAGTATGAAATGGGCAGTCTTCGTGAAGCGATCTACGATTACCCATATACTGTCGTTTCCTTTTCTGGTTCGAGGTAGGCCATCGATGAAATCCATTGAAATTTGTTCCCACTTCCATCCTGGAATTTCTAAGGGTTGTAATAATCCAGCCAATTTCTGCTGATCACTCTTAACTAGCTGACAAGTGGGGCATCTGCTAACATATAATGAGATATCTCTTTTCATAGCTCTCCACCAGAATGTGCGTTTGATATCGTTATACATTTTGCTCACGCCGGGATGGATACTTAATTTGGATTTGTGGCATTCATCAAGTATTTCTCTTCTGAGCTCGGGAAGGTTTGGGATGCAGATTCTACCCTTTAATCTTAGAACTCCCTTGTCATCGAGTCGAAAACTTATGGATTCACCTCCTTTGATTCTTTGACTGATTCTTTGAATAAATTCATCGCCTTTCTGAAGAGTCGAGATCCTGTCTATTAGTGAAGACGTGATGACAAAACTGGCGATGATTTCATTCTTTCTGCTGAACGCATCTGCTACAACATTGGCTTTCCCTGGAGTGTATATAATTTCAAAATCGTATGCTACAAGGAATTATAACCAACGCTGTTGCCTCAGGTTTAAATCTTTCTGGGTGAACAGGTATTTTAAGGATTGATGATCGGTGAATAGTTCGAATTTCTCGCCCAGTAAATAATGCCTCCAGATTCTTAAAGCAAACACGATAGCTAATAACTCAAGATCATGAGTAGCATAGTTTCTTTCATGCGGCTTTAGTTGACGGCTGGCATAAGCGATCACTTGGCCTTTTTGCATTAACACTGCGCCTAGCCCTCTAATAGAAGCATCTGTCCATACAGTCAAGTCTTGGTTACCTTCTATTATTGTCAATACCGGAGCGGTTGTCAACTTCAGTTTTAGCTCTTGGAAAGCTTCTTCAGATTCGGGAGTCCATTTGAATTTCTCATGCTTCTTTGTAAGCTTTGTCAAAACTCCTGATATCTTTGAAAAATCCTGAACGAATTTCCGATAGTAACTAGCCAATCCAAGGAAACTTCGAACTTCGGTGGGCGTAGTAGGTTGTTTCCAGTTCTGAATCGCTGTAATTTTGCTTGGGTCTACAGCAATTCCTTCTTTTGACACGACATGGCCAAGGAATTTAACTTCATTCTGCCAGAAGACACACTTAGAAAATTTAGCTTTCAAGACATTTCTTCTTAGAATTTTCAGCACTTGTTCTAAATGTTTTGCATGCTCTTCTTCCGACTTAGAGTAGATTAAAATGCCATCGATGAAGACTAGAACAAATTTATTCAATACACCACGGAACACTCTGTTCATAAGATCAACGAAGTATGCCGGAGCGTTACACAAGCCGAACGGCATTACTAACCATTCGTAAAATAAATCGGGACCCCTGAAGGCTGTCAAAGGAACACAGTCTTCCGCTATACGCAATTGATGGAAACCTGTAGCTAGGTCCATTCTGGAGAATACGGTTGCTCCATTTAATTGATCTAACAGATCGTCTATTCGGGGCAAAGGATATTTGTTCTTCAGTGTTTGTTTATTGAGATCTCGGTAATCAACGCAAAGTCTTAGAGTACCGTCTGATTTTGGGACAAATACTACTGCGGCTCCCCACGCTGAAAAGCTTGGTCTGATCAGACCTTTCCAAAGTAATTCTCGGGTTTGACTACTTAGCTCTTCTTTTTCTTTCGGGGCCATTCTTCTTACTGGATGAACTACTGGTCGAGCATTCGGAATTAGATCAATTCTAAACTCAATTTCTCTTTGCGGCGGTAAGTTTTCTACTTCTTCAAACACATCCGCATAATTTTTAACAACCGGTATCTTTTCTATTGAAGGGGGAGTAATTTCTAAAGAAGCCCAGAATTCTGTTCTATTAATTTCTGCACCGAGGCATGGTATAGTGATATGCCCCGATTTTGTTTCAACTTTCACGATTCTTTCGGCACATCTAACTTCGGCCTTATATTTTGTTAACCATTCCAGACCGAGAATAACATCGAATTCTGATAAATCCATGACAATTAAATGGATTGGAAACTTGTAACATGAATAAGAGATAGGCAATCTACAGTATAAACTGAGACTAACAGAACCTCCTATCGGGTTTTGAACTTTAATCGGTTCCTTTAGAATTCTTTGTTTCAATTTTAACTTGTGAACAATTTTACCAGATATGAAGCTACGTGATGCACCAGTATCAAAAAGTACAGAAACAGGAATATTTTTAATGGTAAGGGTACCTCCCAAGACATCGGGTTTACCTGATCCATCGGTGGTAGCTGGCGGGGTCTTCCCGTCATAGACATGGGCCACTTGTGCGCTCTTCTTCAAAGGACAATTCTTGCTATAGTGCCCCTTCTTGTGGCAGTTGTAGCATTCAGCTGAGTCATTGGCCTTTGGCTTCTTTGGGGCTTTGCACACATTAGAGAAATGACCGGGCTTCCCGCAATTGTAGCAGTTTCCTTTCGGGATCTTTGCGGGTTTTTGAGTAGCGGCCGCGGTGATGCTAGATTCGGGTTGGTCTGTTGAAGCTTGGCGCTTATTCCCTGCTTGGCTTTTAGCGCGGTCTTGGCTAGCATGTCTCTCATCCATGTCTTCGTAGTTGCAAGCCATCTCTACAAGTTCTGTAAAGGAGAGTTTGATGTTGCTCATAGCTCTATCGTGGTACTTGCGCTTCAGCCCAAATATGAATCTCTTATTCTTCGCTTTGTCGGTCAAAACCAGCTCTGGAGCATAGCGCGATAGCTGAGTGAACTTATTCAGATAGTCCTGAATAGAGAGGTCTCCCTGCTGGAGATTAGCAAATTGCTCCCGCATCCTCTCTAAAGCTTGTTCCGGTACAAACTTCTCATTGAATAAAGTCCTGAACTGCTCCCAAGTCCGGATAGTACCAGCTGCATCCCCAGAGGTAATGGCATCCCACCACAGCTCTGCCTCTTCCTGAAGGAGCCAAATGCCAAGTCGGGCTTTGTTGTTAGTTCCCATACCCATACCCTCGAAGATTTTCTCACAGGTTTTCAGCCAAGCGATAGCTTCGGTCACTGTGCCAGTGTCAGTAAAAGGTTTCCCTCCAAGATTTCTGTACCTCTTTGCTACTTTGTCGAGCTCAAAGTCTTCTGGTGCTGGTGGCAGAATAATAGGGATTTCCACAACTACGGGGATATTACCCCATCCTCCTGCTGCATCTCCTCGGCCTCCACGGCCTCCTCTAGCTGCTGCTCCACGTGTAGCCATCTAAGAGTACTGTATAAGCAAGAAAAGAGTCAAGCTCACAGATTTGATAATTTTCATAAATGATAAAGCAAGGGAAAACAAGGAAAGATAATGATGATGTACTGATCAAATTGTTTTGCTAATCTGCTTAGCTCATTCTAGGACATTGCTAATCCTATCTCTAATGAGCTACTCGTATTAGAACACTACTGATTCTATTCTGACGAGGTGTTTAATGTGTTAGATCCCGGAACTAAGGTTAACCAAAGCTCTGATACCAACTGTGACGATCCCAAAATCCGAGGGGCGGTATTAAGGATAATCATTAGGAAATAACACATTAATCATCATAGCAGAGTACAGATAATAGCAGAAACAATAAATAAAATACTTTTACATGGATATGACAGCGGAATCACAACATGTAGGAATATCAGAATAGCATAACATGGGATATACTTAGTAAAAAGAAAGGGAAGTGATCAGTCATCATCGCCAGAGGCGGAATACATACATGCAGTGACATAATAAGAGTATCAGTCTACATCGCCGAAGGCGGAATACATATACATATAGTGAGAAATACAGAAAGTAAATCAGTCTGCATCGCCAGTGGCGGAATCATAATATAAATACAGTAATGGCGGAAAATATCTAAGTCATCTCTATGAAGTCAGCCTCGCCATGAGCCAAAAGTGCATGCTGTGCAGCAGTGCAGAACCAAAAACCACCTGTCACCTGTGTACTAGGCTGCCCGTGTGAAAATAAGGGCACCCGCGTTTGCAAAGTGAAACAAACAACGAGTCAGTCATGGGGACTGGTATGAGGAATCTATTTATCAGTTAAACAACAGTAATAGCAAATCATAGGACCACGCCACTTTCGCGGAACGGGTTTACTCCAGTGATTGCTAGTGCATTTAAAATAAAGTAAATTCTTTAAAACAATCGCAATGCTTTTAGAAAGAATGAAGCCAGTATAAGACTCAGGTCCCATCATACAATGCAACGCAAGCCGGAGGATAGAGTTTTACCTTATAAGGGCCAAATATGCTTGATACGTATAAAGCAAAGTCATTTGATATTATTACTAGTGCATATATGTTTCAAAAACGAATAACATCATAAATATCAATCATAGGCGGCATAGCTACCATCTACTATGTCTCCATACTAGTTCTACAATCAAATCCGTTATCTAGTATTGGAAATTGGATTTCTATCATGAGTCGAGGCAAGGGGCAAGCTCCTCTCCGCTTCGAGACACTCTAGCAAATGCCTCAGGACTACGCACACTGGGTATCCTGGATCTTCAGGGCCGGTCCTCACTTACGTTAGAGGATTAATTATGCCTGAACACACGTTTCCCAGTCCTTACAAACCTATAATCGAGGCGCCTCGCATTCCAACAACCACAAAGGTGAAAAGTAGATATATATGTCAGGGCTGGTAAGTCACTAACACCACCATAGCTAGAAAGAAACGTCGTGCTCTCCCTGTAGTTCGTATCCCGTTTTTAACTCATACCGGGGTGTGAGGCTCGCGAATCTACGAAATACACAAAGCCAGGCCACGTAGACCTTGCTTTGATCATCATCCACAAGACTTTGCTTTTCAACAGAAGCCTTGATCACAGCATCTTGGCATGCCACATAGGCAGTCCACTCCATACGATTGATTTCCATCGATATATAACCTCTAAGCTCGTACGTCTCAGAGAAGGGCGTTAAGCAAAAGAATAAATTCTCCGCCGCCAAACAGATATATATTTAACAGAGATCAATCAGTATAGAACAAAATCCAATGTCAGACACACAGTCCATTTACAAGTCCATCCTGGGTCTGAACGAAACCGGAGGCGTCAAATCCCTCATGTATCCGTCCAATCGACACATACGTTCTGACGGCTACTACTTCCGTCCCCTTCCGGTAGCTACTCCGGTTAGGAACCTCAGTGGCGCCCATCCAACCGATACGAAGATCGTCGGTCTTGAATCGTCTTTGTATCTTCCAATTCGAATCGCTCGATAAATTATTTGAAATGAGGGTTAGCTCGGCCTTTTCAAATAATTCACGTCATTAGAATTTAAATCGATTCATTTTATGGTTATGTTATTCGACATCCATCTTTCAGTTATTTAGCGTTATTTTCATGTCATACACATACAACCATCAAATATCAAATAATTCAAGCCCAATTGGTTTATTTGCAACCTATGTTGCTTATAATATTTTATAACGATTTTTCGCCATTTTTATTTATTTAAAAATGGCCATATTTAATTAAACGACGTTTCAGGTCGTTTCGTGTCACTGGCGCTGTTTTCCCCTTAATTTGTTTTACACATATCGGAAAATCTAACCGTTGGATTTCTACAAAGTCTATATCAATGGGAAGATATTCCCAAAGCGAACCCAACGGTTCCAGTTTCGTGAGAATCCGACGGTCGGATCTTCCACACTAGTCGTTTGAAGTTATGGTTTCAAAATTCGAACTGCAGCGTCGTTATTCGATTTAATTTAATTATATTTATATTTATATATAAATATAAACGATTCTGGCGCTGTTTTTCTTCAGATTTGAATCAAACATTCCGGGCAATCCAATCGTTGGATTTTTACAAGGTTGGTGCCGTTGGAAAGGTATTTCCAAGGCGAACCCAGCGGTTGCGGTTTCGGGAAAATCCGATGGTCGGATTTCTCGTACTAATCGTTTTAAATTACGATTCCGAAACGCGAACTGCACGGCCTCTATTCCTTTTAATTATATTTATATTTATATATATAAATATAGTTCATTCCATAGTTTCAACTATAGTTCATTTTATATTTCAACTTCGTTTTCACTTCAAATATTTCACTAACGCCTTAATATTTCGAAAAATTTCGCCATAACCTCCTTTGTACGGGGAGGGGTTTGGAAATTTATTGGGCCGTATTAGGTACCCAATAAATCCTAAAAAGCATTCACATATTTTTAGTGATATATTTTGGTGTTTACGGGGGAGCATGTACTGATAATCACTCCAGAGAATAAATTCCCGTCACCCCGTTTCCGTGTGGAAATAAATAGTCCATGTGCCGTATCTAATAACTAGAGCGACGTGATTATTGTCAACTCTAGACCCGTGTGGGTTTTTTATTAATCTGGCAATTTATCGTTATAATTTATATAGTCCATATCAGTCATCAGTTCAACCTGTATTATATAGTCATCGCCATACAAGCCTCTTGCTTGTATGGTAGATCTTCCACTTCGTCACACAAGCTCCAATTGCTTATGTGGAATATGATGAAGTATGCCTATCATCAAGAAGTATGCCATGTAGTGTAGTTCAAAATTAATTGTTACTATCCTATGGCGTTGTTTATTATTTCACACAGAAAAACCAGCACTCCGCATCCAATGACATTCACAGGAGTTGATATATAAATAAAATTGCGCAGCCAACTCATCAAGGTTTACCTATTTGTCGGGCACGCAAATAATTTTTTTACTCAACAGCTAATCCATTTTTCCTGTTCAACACATGTATATATATGCAGAACAAGCTAATAGTAATATTTCTAGCAAACTATTATTTCTTTTAACACGTGTGTATTTTTAACTAAGCGTATACATGATAAAAGGAATATTTTTATCATCAAAAATATTTATTCGACACATGTGTATTTTTAACTAAGCGTATACATGATAAAAGGAATATTTTTATCATCAAAAATATTTATTCGACACATGTGTATTTTTAACTATTCTTATTCACTATAAAAATATAGTTTTCATTGTCGATTCATTTTATTTTTAGAAGACGATAATATTCAACACATGAATTTCAACTCGACGAACAAATTGCAATTCAACACATGAATATTCTATATCGTTGGTATATATAAAAATGTGTTTTTTATCGCTAAAGCCATTTGTTTAAATTCAAATAATATTCAACACATGAATTTCAACTCAACGAATGAATTGCAACTCAACACATGAATATTCGATATAGTTTGTATATATATAAAAATGTGGTTTTTATCGCTAAAGCCATTTGTTTAAATTCAAATAATATTAAACACATGAATTTCAACTCAACGAATGAATTGCAACTCAACACATGAATATTCGATATAGTTTGTATATATATATATAAAAATGTGATTTTTATCGCCAAAGCCATTTGTTTAAATTCGAATTATATTCAACACATGAATTTCAACTCAACGAATGAATTGCAACTCAACACATGAATATTCGATATAGTTTGTATATATATAAAAATGTGATTTTTATCGCTAAAGCCATTTGTTTAAATTCGAATTATATTCAACACATGAATATTCAACTCAACGAATGAATTGCAACTCAACACATGAATATTCGATATAGTTTGTATATATATAAAAATGTGATTTTTATCGCTAAAGCCATTTGTTTAAATTCGAATTATATTCAACACATGAATTTCAACTCAACGAATGAATTGCAACTCAACACATGAATATTCGATATAGTTTGTATATATATAAAAATGTGATTTTTATCGCTAAAGCCATTTGTTTAAATTCAAATAATATTCAACACATGAATTTCAACTCAACGAATGAATTGCAACTCAACACATGAATATTTGATATAGCATATGTAAATAATTTCAATGAATGAAAATTATTCTAACACATAATTATTTCAGAAAATTTCGGCAGCATAACGGCAGGGTAGTTAAAACCGGGACCGTCCCTAGTACGGCTCCTCGCTCTACCTTAAAACGTCGCGGTTTTTGACAATGGGGATCATGCATCTAGTTCGCACGTAGGCGGCATGTTTTATTTTCAATTCCACAATCCTATTCTATTTTGTTTCAACCACAAGAGGGTATTTTTCAACCACAAAGGTATTTTTCAACCATAAAGGTATTTTTCAACCATAATATCAACCACAAACAATTATTTCCAACCATTCGTCAAACCATATGATATCACGTCAATCACAAGCAATAAATATCGTCCATGGTCTGTGGACGAGGGGAGTATATATATATATATATATAATATAATAATTCACTTTCATTTCATCACAATTGAAAGCATATATGTTTCAAACAACGCTTGTATAATTTATACATCGCTAATATAACTTATACAACACATGTACATGAGGTATACAATGCGTATATAATTTACCCTTCGCTTATATAATTTATACAACGCGATTACATTCACACAAATAGTTTAGATTCCTCACATTGGTTCTTGCGGTGCTAAAAATCGTAGGAAGGTCAGAAAAATCCGCGGCTTCTTCTAGAATGTAGAGAGCCTCCTTGCGGTCACGGTGTCTCCTGTTTCATCGAATTTCGTTAACATAGCAAAAAGATATGATTTTTACAAGTTTGCAACGCTTTAAAGTGTAAAAACCAGTTTCAGCCGTATACCCCTTTTTGATTTCGAAACTAGGGTTGAATTTTTCGGCAAATCTACGAAGCTTTAGGACGAACAGCCAGCGCTACGTCGAAGAGGAAGGAGAGAGCTTCCCGATGACACCTGAGATGGCCAACTCGACGCCTCCTGGAGGGCACGGCGGCGGCGCAAAGGTTGGAGCTTCCCGACTCGATATCTCCCCCAATACTCAATGATAATTCGTGAAATTACTATGGATTTGAAGATCTCTGAACGCTCTTCAAATTGGAACTGGGTTTGCTCGATTTCGTTGAGTGGATGCGGAGAAATTGAAGAGAGAAGATTCAGAAGGGTTTTCCGCGTCGCGACAGAGGTTTTCGATGGAGACGATGAATTCTGATTGGCCCATGCCCTTTTTATTTTAATTTTTAATTTATTTAATTCCAAAAATACCCCTTCTACAACCGACCTCTAATTCACACCCAACGACTGTCGCTCCTAGCTAAATACCCCCATTCCGAACACAATGGGATATGTTTCGTTAGCCATTTCAACTGTTACAGTCAGTTATTTTTCAAATTAAAATATAAAACATTCGATATTTAATTTAAACGTACATTTCAAATTGCCAGGGCCACAAACTGAATCGAAAAATTCCAGAAAAATAAATCTAGCTTTGTTTTGACGATACGGTCCTAATAAAACCAGTTTCATCGAATTCTGAGCTCGTTTGCAAAACGGCCATTTTTAGGTCGACCTATTTTAACAGAATTTGACCAAACACGTTATCTTTTGCCCTGCTCACATACTAGCTTCAAAAATTACGAAATTTGAAACTTAGCAATAATTTGACATCCCGGACCCAACAAAAGTGGTTTCCTCGAATTCCGAGGTCGTATGCAAAATCTCAATTTTCAAGGGCTATATATACTATATAGCGACCTTTCTGAAAATTCGTTTGACCATAACTTTTGATTTCCGTTATGAAATTTCGATTTTTCAGATTCGTTAGAATGGTATTGATAAACAGATTTAAATATTTTTAGTTTCGTTAAAATCTGTTATATTTTCCACCCGGTACAGTCAGACAAAGTTTGTATTCAAAATTTCAAACTGCCCTATCATACCAAATTCTATATTTTATTGAAATATGCTATTTCAATCATTCAAATTTCTTGTTAATAACCTAATTTAAAAATTTTAAACTGGTTCACATTTTCCGGGTTATTACAGCCGCCCACGGCGAGACCACCGCACCTCCCTCCCATCGATGACGCCGACCCCATCTCCCCCTCCGTTACTGCTCCTCCACCTTCTCGCCGGAGCCGCGAGCCCCAATCTCGAACCCCCCCTTTTCTTCGTCTGGAACCCGAGACCACCGCCCCTCCCAACCGCGAGCCCCCCGACCTGCGCTACCAGTCCCCGCCGCCTAGCTCGAGCACCACCCACCCCAACAGCGTCGAACTTTCCGAAACCCTAGATTCATTTTACACTGTAAGTTTTTATTTAATTTAATTTCTTTGTTGTTTTCTATATGAATTCTTTGATTGGAGAAAACTTTGGATTTTTAAAATGAGATAGATTAGATTTTTAAAATGAGATAGATTAGATTTTTAAAATGAAATAGATTAGATTTTTTTTAAAAATAGAAAAGGCGAAACCTTTTAAATAGAAAAGACGAAATTTTTATTAAATAGAAGATGTAAAAATATGATTTTTGTTTAGGTGGAGAATTAAAAATATAATTTTTACATGATAGGAATATTATAAATATCATCTTTATATGTGTGGAAAAATAAAAATGTGATTTTTATAATCTTTATATTTGAAAAGGCGAAATATATATTTTTGAAATTCGATTTTTATATACTGAATAACAAGGTAAAAATTCGATTTTTATATATTGAATAACAAGGTAAAAATTCGATTTTTATATATTGAATAGCATAGTAAAAATTCGATTTTTATATATTGAATAGCATAGTAAAAATTCGATTTTTATATATTGAATAGCATAGTAAAAATTCGATTTTTATATATTGAATAGCAAAGTAAAAATTCGATTTTTACATATGTAGTGGCTACCGCAACGAAGATGACAAAAATGCGATAACGATGAAGATTTCTATCAATGAAGAGTCGTGAAGTTGGGATAGCTATCGGTGAGAACTTCTCACCTTTCAATTTCGTTTTCTAGTTATATATATATACTAGGATGCAGACGGTGTTTAGTAGCACCCGACACAATCGTCCACAGACCATGGACTTGTTTGTTTGATTGCATAAATTAATTAGATAATTTGGTTGTTTGGTGAATTTTATTGATGTGTGAATGGCGTGGGCCTTCACTAGACCGGGGATAAGGCTAGGCCTTGTCCCGTTTCTAGTATCGTGCCGTTATGCCGCCGAAATTTTCTAAAATAAGTTAGAAAAATAAAAATATCATTTTATTGTGTAAATGAATAATAGAAATTCATATGTTGGAAAAAAAATTTTGTCGTTAAAAATATAATTTTTAACGTGAAGTGAATAAAATAAAATATTCATTTACAAACCCGACGGTTTGTTTATGTACACCTATTTGAAGGACATTGATTGGGTCGATAAATTTTACACATCGCCCAACTGCACAACTAAAATCTGTGTTTGATTGTTTAAAACCCCACACGGGTGTTGGGATGAAATTTGAAGTTCACTCATCCTGATTGATTAAATATGTCGATCGATTGATTGACAGGATGTTATAAGCGTTAGATATCTATATTTGATGCTTATACAGTGTAGTGCACTTTGGTTGGTGGTTGATTATTTTTCAATGCTATTATATGCATGTGTGGTATGGAATCCATATAGTTAACGCTATATGGTAATTGATTGGGCCTTATTCCAATTTAGAAAATAAAGAATATTATAATATAAAGGTTCATGTGTTGACTGTACTCATCCGTTGAGATTAGTCATGCGTTGAACGAAATATTTTAATAATAAAAATTACATCTTTATCAATATAATATAAAGGTTCATGTGTTGACAGTACTCATTCATTGAGATTAGTCATGTGTTGAAAGAAATATTTTAATAATAAAATATACATCTTTATCATATTTAAAATTAGAATTACTTCACGGTGGAGTCTAATTGAAAATCAAACGATAGAACATTTGAAAATAGAAATATTTGAAAACGAAATATTTGGAACGAGATATTTGGAACGAAATATTTGAAATAGAATATTTGAAAATAGAAATATATGAAGCCGTGTTGAATGGATTAACGCCATTTTGACGTGAACGATATTTATATCGATTTTATTCATTTTAAAATGAATATTGAAAAGTAATTTTGAAATCGAATATTTTGAAATAAAATGAATTGAATTGAAAACGATTTCGAAATGAATTGAATATAAAACGATTTCGAAATGAATTGAATATGTAATATAATTTGATTCAAATAGAAAACGAATCGAATTTGATTTGAATAGAAAACGAATTTGGTTTCAATTGAATATATAACGAATTTGAATCGAATAGAAAACCACTTTGAATTGAATCGAATAGAAAACCACTTTGAATTGAATCGAATTGAAAACGAATTCGAATTGAATTTAAAACGAAGTGAAATGAATTAATGAATTCAAATTGAATTGAAACTTAAATTGAATATAAATGAATTTAAAACGAATTTATAAGGAAAGATTCAATTTTGATTTGAATTGAGATGGAAGTTGAAATGTTTTTGAAACGAATTCAAAACTATTTATATAATTCGTTTTAAATAGAATCGACGAAATATATATTATATATATTATATAATGGCCTGAATAGAACGCGCCGCGGTAGTTCGTAAATTTCGACCATTTATTTCAAACGGACATTACGGGAGATTCGACCGTCGGATTCTCCTAAAACCGGAACCGTTGGGTTCGTAATGAAAAGAGCTTTCTAACGAATATTAGAAATTTGAAATCTAACAGTTGGATTTGGAGTTACGTCCAAATCAAATTTGAAAAAGGTCGCTGTAAGTGCAGTTCGATGGCCATTGTTGGAAATCGATTGTACGGGCCTTAATAAAATTATTAAAAATATCAATAATTTGTGTAAAATCATAAGAAATGATTTGAGAAAAATTGGGATGAAAATCTCCATATTTGAAAAGATAAAAATAGATTTTTATCAAAATGAACTAGTTTGAACTGAATTTAAAACCCGGTTTGTTTTTAAATAAATAAATTAGATTTAAAAAGGGGTTTTAAATAATCAGAATTCCTAATATATTTGAATTAAATTAAACTAGAATTGAAATGGGTTTATCGTGAACGGTGTTTTAAATAACACTAGTTCTTTAACCCGATAATAAATAGAATGTTATTTGGGTTTGTCGTGAACTGTGTTTTAAATAACACCTAGTTCTTTAACCCAGTAAAAGGAGTTTGAATGAATTTGCAATTAGGTTGAAATGTAAATTCGTAATCTAAATTATCAAATTTAGAAAATGAGCGAGAATGAAGTATCGCCAGTTTTGCTCCAAAGCGATAGTTAAATCTTTAATTAGATTTGAACGTGAAATGGTAATTAATCTTACCGATAACACCATAGTATTAAATATGGAGTATTACCAGTTTTGCTTCATGGGATGAATAGGTTGGGATTGGGAAATAAAATAAATAATTACTTCGGTGTGGTTCGCTAATCTCGACTAGTTTAGAAAACCATAATTTGGTTGGAAACGACATCCAAAGGAAGATTAAAGAATAAATTTAAAGAATTTATCTTGGATAAAACTAATGGGAACCTTTCCCCAAGAATATTCTGAATTGGAATGAGGTGTATGTTGTGTTTGTGTAACATTTGTTTAAATATACGCGGGTTGTTCGGAAAGGCCGGGTTTATACCCATTCTGAATAACCGATTCGACGATATGTCGAAGATGAAGACGGTGGTTTAAGACCGGAAGTCTTCACATCGTTTGGATTATTACTGACGATCCTGATTGGGCTGTACACCCAAGAGGATGGAAATAGTTGGTGGTCGTCCAGACGTACTTGGAGATGGATGGATATGCGAGGAAAGTGCCTCCGGTTTCGTTCAGACCCAGAACGGACTTGTAAATGGATTGTGTGTCTGACATTGGATTGTATTCTATGTTGATTGATTTCTATTAAATATACATCTGTTTGGCGGCGGAGAATTTATTCTTTTGCTTAACGCCCTTCTCTGAGACGTACGAGCTCAGAGGTTGTATATCGATGGACATCAGTCGCATGGCATGAATTGCCTGTGTGGCACGCTAAGATGCAATGATCAAGGCTTCTGTTGAAAAGCAAAGTCTTGTGGTTGATGATCAAAGCACGGCCTACGTGGCAGCTTTGTGTACAACGTGAATTCGCGAGCCTCACAACTCGGTATGAGTCAAAAACGGGATACGGACTGCAGGGAGAGCATGACGTTTCTTTCTAGCTTTGGTGGTGTTAGTGACTTACCAGCCCTGACATTTATATACTTTTCACCTTTGTGGTTGTTGGATGAGGCGCCTCGATTTTAGGTCTGTAAGGAACGGGAAACGTGTGTTCAGGAATTGCCAATCCTCTAACGTAAGTGAGGACCGGCCCTGAAGATCCAGGGTTGCCTAGAGTGCATAGCCCTGAGGCATTTGCTAGAGTGTCTCGAACGCGGAGAGGAGCTTGCCCCTTGCCTCGACTCATGACGGAAATCCAATTTCCAATACGTGTATCGCGGTTTTAATTGTAGAACTAGTATGGCGACATGATAGATGGTACCCATGCCGTCTATGATTTATATTTATCATTGAAATTTTTTTGACACTATACACTTATTATAGTATCAAATGATTTGTTTTAAACGTACCAAGCATGTTTGGCTATTATAAGGGAAAACCCTATCCTCTGGCTTGCGTTGCATTGTGTGATGGGACCTGGGTCTTATAATAGCTTCATTTTTCGAAAAAGCATTGCATTGTTTATTCTATGCACTGGTATTCTTGGGAGGAAACCCGTTCCGTGTTATACGGCGTGGTCCCTTTAGTTACTCTCTTTTAAAGTAAAGCTTTAAATAACTGTTTTAGTTCTCACACCAGTCACATGACTGACCTGGAGTTTATTGTTTTAACCTAAACTCTAGGTGCCCCTATTTTCCGCACGGGCAGCTAGTAGTTTTGGTTTTGCAGATTTATATTCACAGGGTCCTGGTTTACAGCTGGAATGATATCTGGAAAGCTCTGTATCCGTGTATCACCTTCAGTTGTGCTTTGTATTATTTTCCGCTGCTATGTAATTTATTGTAATCTCTGATATTTATCGAATGTAATTTATTCATTTATACTCTGTATATTCTTGTATCTGATGGAATTGTTGTAATATACAATGAAATGTTCTTCTGTCTGAGTTATGTTTGTCTTGTCCTCACAGTAATTCGTTCTTTCTCATCTCTTCGGAGGCCGGGGAAGTTCGGGTCGCTACATTTGGTATCAGAGCTTTGGTTTACAGAGCTCGAGAACAAGACACATTAGAACCATACGAAAGAATTCATCAGATATTGGATTAGTAATATCCAATTAGAATGACTCGTTAGAGATAGGATCAGTAGTATCCTAGAATGAGTGTGAAGAGTATATTTTTCAAATGAAAACAATTTTGTTTTGAAAATTTAAATCGTTTTATACGTATTTGATTGTTTATTTATTTTGAATATGGACAATCCAATATATAAGGATTTTGCATATACGCGTCATGAACGTATATTCGAAGTTTTAATATATTAGATAGATATAGAATTACACTCTAGTCGCTCAGAGATGATGTTGATAATGACCATGGCATCATCAATATTTATGTTCGTGTTTCGAAGGTGTGATTTTCTATATATTTCCATTAGACTGGTGTGAGAACCAAAACTTATCAATATAGTTAGAACACATTGTTGTGAATTGGCATCAAAAACATGATTTTTTGTATATGTATCAAAATTATGAATTAGAAACGTTAAATTCACTAATTGATTGATGTTTGTGTTGATTGTTTATTTGTTTGATAATTTTGAACCATTTAGCCTAATTGAACCAAATATTGAACTATATTGGAAATTGGTAGCATTTGCTTGCATATACATATACTTACATTGAACAGGTCATAGCAAGGAGGCTAGAGCAGAGAATAAAATTTGTTTGCCCGACAAATAGGTACATGTTTACTACATAATTTACTGTTTTGTTTGGGTGATGATGATTTTATGAGCCGATTGGCTAGCCGCTTGGCTTTTTCTTTTTCTTTTTGAGATCAGAAGGCCTATATGGCAATTTCGGGATTTTCCCGTGGCTCCCGGTGCAGGGGAGGTTATGGCGAAATTTTTCGAAAATTTAGGGTGTTAGCCAAATTTTTGAAGAATTTGAAAATTCTCAGAAATTGAAAAGTTGGAGAATGCAAGCCAGATCGAACGTAAAGTTGAATAATCAAACCACTTTCGACTTTGTTCCTTTTCGGGGACGAAAAGTTTTAAGTGGTGGAGATTATAATAACCCGGAAATTCTGAGCCAGTGTAAAATTTTTATTTTGGCAATTTTAGCGAATTTTGAATATTTAAAATAGATTATTTTAAATAATATCGACGGGAAAATTTATTTTGAATATAATTCAGACGTATATATTATATACGTCATCGTTAGAATATAAATATTTATATATAATTATAAATAGAATTGAAAATGGGGCGGTAGTTCGATAATTCGATTTCAAACTTCCATTGAATGTACCGGGTGCAAAACAATCCGGATTTTAGTGAAACCAAAAATGATAGGATCTTATTGATGGTATCTTTCCAACGAATCCGACAAATCGAAATTTCATAGCGGGAATCAAAAGATATGTCCAGTTGAAAATTCTGAATAGTCGCTATGGAATTCAGGCCCTTAAAAATAGACATTTTGCAAACAACCTCGGATTTCGACGAAACCACTTTTGTTGGATCCGCAGTGTCGAGTTATTTCTAGATTCCAAATTTCATAATTTTGTGAATCAATATGTGAGCGTGGCAAAGGAAAACGCATTTGACCAGTTTCAGTTGATTTTAATCGACTGGAAAATGGCCATTTTTCTAACGGTCTCAGAATTCGACGAAACTAGTTTTGTTAGGACCGTATCGTCAATACGAAGCTAGAAAATATTTTTCGAGAATTTTTAAAGTTAGTATGTGACCCCGGTAATTTGAAATGTACGTTTAAAATTCAATATAGTGATCTAAATGTAAATTTAACGGAAATTGATTGTAACAGCCGAATCAGCCTACGATACATATCCCATTGTGTTCGGAATGGGGGTAATTAGCTATGGACGACAGGCGGTGGGCCTCGTTTAGAGGTCGTATGAAAAAGTCAACGTATAGGGGAATTAAATAAAATTAAAATATTAATATGTATTTACTCTTAAACCCCTACCCTTCCTTTTATTCTCCTTCTTCCCGCCTCCTTCAGCAAAATCGAACAGAAAAAAAAACACAAAAGCCCCTCGTCGATTCAACGCGCCGCCGCCCACGGCGAGACCACCGCACCTCCCTCCCATCGATGACGCCGACCCCATCTCCCCCTCCGTTACTACTCCTCCACCTTCTCGCCGGAGCCGCGAGCCCCAATCTCGAACCCCCCCTTTTCTTCGTCTGGAACCCGAGACCACCGCCCCTCCCAAACGCGAGCCCCCCCGACTTGCGCTACCAGTCCCCGCCGCCTAGCTCGAGCACCACCCACCCCAACAGCGTCGAACTTTCCGAAACCCTAGATTCATTTTACACTGTAAGTTTTTTATTTAATTTAATTTCTTTGTTGTTTTCTATATGAATTCTTTGATCGGAGAAAACTTTGGATTTTTAAAGTGAGATAGATTAGATTTTTAAAATGAGATAGATTAGATTTTTAAAATGAAATAGATTAGATTTTTTAAAAAATAGAAAAGGCGAAACCTTTTAAATAGAAAAGACGGAATTTTTATTAAATAGAAGATGTAAAAATATGATTTTTTTTTTAGGTGGAGAATTAAAAATATAATTTTTACATGATAGGAATATTATAAATATCATCTTTATATGTGTGGAAAAATAAAAATGTGATTTTTATAATCTTTATATTTGAAAAGGCGAAATATATATTTTTGAAATTCGATTTTTATATATTGAATAACAAGGTAAAAATTCGATTTTTATATATTGAATAGCATAGTAAAAATTCGATTTTTATATATTGAATAGCATAGTAAAAATTCGATTTTTATATATTGAATAGCATAGTAAAAATTCGATTTTTATATATTGAATAACAAAGTAAAAATTCGATTTTTACATATGTAGTGGCTACCGCAACGAAGATGACAAAAATGTGATAACGATGAAGATTTCTATCAATGAAGAGTCGTGAAGTTAGGATAGCTATCGGTGAGAACTTCTCACCTTTCAATTTCGTTTTCTAGTTATATATATATATACTAGGATGCAGACGGTGTTTAGTAGCACCCGACACAATCGTCCACAGACCATGGACTTGTTTGTTTGATTGCATAAATTAATTAGATAATTTGGTTGTTTGGTGAATTTGATTGATGTGTGAATGGCGTGGGCCTTCACTAGACCGGGGATAAGGCTAGGCCTCGTCCCGTTTCTAGTATCGTGCCGTTATGCCGCCGAAATTTTCTAAAATAAGTTAGAAAAATAAAAATATCATTTTATTGTGTAAATGAATAATAGAAATTCATATGTTGGAAAAAATGTTTTGTCGTTAAAAATATAATTTTTAACGTGAAGTGAATAAAATAAAATATTCATTTACAAACCCGACGGTTTGTTTATGTACACCTATTTGAAGGACATTGATTGGGTCGATAAATTTTACACATCGCCCAACTGCACAACTAAAATCTGTGTTTGATTGTTTAAAACCCCACACGGGTGTTGGGATGAAATTTGAAGTTCACTCATCCTGATTGATTAAATATGTCGATCGATTGATTGACAGGCTGTTATAAGCGTTAGATATCTATATTTGATGCTTATACAGTGTAGTGCACTTTGGTTGGTGGTTGATTATTTTTCAATGCTATTATATGCATGTGTGGTATGGAATCCATATAGTTAACGCTATATGGTAATTGATTGGGCCTTATTCCAATTTAGAAAATAAAGAATATTATAATATAAAGGTTCATGTGTTGACTGTACTCATCCGTTGAGATTAGTCATGCGTTGAACGAAATATTTTAATAATAAAAATTACATCTTTATCAATATAATATAAAGGTTCATGTGTTGACAGTACTCATTCATTGAGATTAGTCATGTGTTGAAAGAAATATTTTAATAATAAAATATACATCTTTATCATATTTAAAATTAGAATTACTTCACGGTGGAGTCTAATTGAAAATCAAACAATAGAACATTTGAAAATAGAAATATTTGAAAACGAAATATTTGGAACGAGATATTTGGAACGAAATATTTGAAATAGAAATATTTGAAATAGAATATTTGAAAATAGAAATATATGAAGCCGTGTTGAATGGATTAACGCCATTTTGACGTGAACGATATTTATATCGATTTTATTCATTTTAAAATGAATATTGAAAAGTAATTTTGAAATCGAATATTTTGAAATAAAATGAATTGAATTGAAAACGATTTCGAAATGAATTGAATATAAAACGATTTGGAAATGAATTGAATATATAATATAATTTGATTCAAATAGAAAACGAATCGAATTTGATTTGAATAGAAAACGAATTTGGTTTCAATTGAATATATAACGAATTTGAATCAAATAGAAAACCACTTTGAATTGAATCGAATAGAAAACCACTTTGAATTGAATCGAATTGAAAACGAATTCGAATTGAATTTAAAACGAAGTGAAATGAATTCAAATTGAATTGAAACTTGAATTGAATAGAAATGAATTTTAAAACGAATTTATAAGGAAAGATTCAATTTTGATTTGAATTGAGATGGAAGTTGAAATGTTTTTGAAACGAATTCAAAACTATTTATATAATTCGTTTTAAATAGAATCTACGAAATATATATTATATATATTATATATATAATATAATGGCCTGAATAGAACGCGCCGCGCCGCGGTAGTTCGTAAATTTCGACCATTTATTTCAAATGGACATTACGGGAGATCCGACCGTCGGATTCTCCTAAAACCGGAACCGTTGGGTTCGTATCGAAAAGAGCTTTCTAACTAATATTAGAAATTTGAAATCTAACGGTTGGATTTGGAGTTACGTCCAAATCAAATTTGAAAAAGGTCGCTGTAAGTGCAGTTCGATGGCCATTGTTGGAAATCGATTGTACGGGCCTTAATAAAATTATTAAAAACATCAATAATTTGTGTAAAATCATAAGAAATGATTTGAGAAAAATTGGGATGAAAATCTCCATATTTGAAAAGATAAAAATAGATTTTTATCAAAATGAACTAGTTTGAACTGAATTTAAAACCCGGTTTGTTTTTAAATAAATAAATTTGATTTAAAAAGGGGTTTTAAATAATCGGAATTCCTAATATATTTGAATTAAATTAAACTAGAATTGAAATGGGTTTATCGTGAACGGTGTTTTAAATAACACTAGTTCTTTAACCCGATAATAAATAGAATGTGATTTGGGTTTGTCGTGAACTGTGTTTTAAATAACACCTAGTTCTTTAACCCAGTAAAAGGAGTTTGAACGAATCTGCAATTAGGTTGAAATGTAAATTCGTAATCTAAATTATCAAATTTAGAAAATGAGCGAGAATGGAGTATCGCCAGTTTTGCTCCAAAGCGATAGTTAAATCTTTAATTAGATTTGAACGTGAAATGGTAATTAATCTTACCGATAACACCATAGTATTAAATATGGAGTATTACCAGTTTTGCTTCATGGGATGAATAGGTTGGGATTGGGAAATAAAATAAATAATTACTTCGGTGTGGTTCGCTAATCTCAACTAGTTTAGAAAACCATAATTTGGTTGGAAACGACATCCAAAGGAAGATTAAAGAATAAATTTAAAGAATTTATCTTGGATAAAACTAATGGGAACCTTTCCCTAAGAATATTCTGAATTGGAATGAGGCGTATGTTGTGTTTGTGTAACATTTGTTTTAATATACGCGGGTTGTTCGGAAAGGCCGGGTTTATACCCATTCTGAATAACCGATTCGACGATATGTCGAAGATGAAGACGGTGGTTGAAGACCGGAAGTCTTCACATCGTTTGGATTATTACTGACGATCCTGATTGGGCTGTACACCCAAGAGGATGGAAATAGTTGGTGGTCGTCCAGACGTACTTGGAGATGGATGGATATGCGAGGAAAGTGCCTCCGGTTTCGTTCAGACCCAGAACGGACTTGTAAATGGATTGTGTGTCTAACATTGGATTTTATCCTGTGTTGATTGATTTCTATTAAATATACATCTGTTTGGCGGTGGAGAATTTATTCTTTTGCTTAACGCCCTTCTCTGAGACGTACGAGCTCAGAGGTTGTATATCGATGGACATCAGTCGCATAGCATGAATTGCCTGTGTGGCACGCTAAGATGCAATGATCAAGGCTTCTGTTGAAAAGCAAAGTCTTGTGGTTGATGATCAAAGCACGGCCTACGTGGCAGCTTTGTGTACAACGTGAATTCGTGAGCCTCACAACTCGGTATGAGTCAAAAACGGGATACGGACTGCAGGGAGAGCACGACGTTTCTTTCTAGCTTTGGTGGTGTCAGTGACTTACCAGCCCTGACATTTATATACTTTTCACCTTTGTGGTTGTTGGATGAGGCGCCTCGATTTTAGGTCTGTAAGGACCGGGAAACGTGTGTTCAGGAATTGCCAATCCTCTAACGTAAGTGAGGACCGGCCCTGAAGATCCAGGGTTGCCCAGAGTGCGTAGCCCTGAGGCATTTGCTAGAGTGTCTCGAACGCGGAGAGGAGCTTGCCCCTTGCCTCGACTCATGACGGAAATCCAATTTCCAATACGTGTATCGCGGTTTTAATTGTAGAACTAGTATGGCGACATGATAGACGGTACCCATGCCGTCTATGATTTATATTTATGATTGAAATTGTTTTGATACTATACACTTATTATAGTATCAAATGATTTGTTTTAAACGTACCAAGCATGTTTGGCTATTATAAGGGAAAACCCTATCCTCCGGCTTGCGTTGCATTGTGTGATGGGACCTGGGTCTTATAATAGCTTCATTTTTCGAAAAAGCATTGCGTTGTTTATTCTATGCACTGGTATTCTTGGAAGGAAACATGTTCCGTGTTATACGGCGTGGTCCCTTGAGTTACTCTCTTTTAAAGTAAAGCTTTAAATAACTGTTTTAGTTCTCACACCAGTCACATGACTGACCTGGAGTTTATTGTTTTAACCTAAACTCTGGGTGCCCCAATTTTCCGCACGGGCAGCTAGTAGTTTTGGTTTTGCAGATTTATATTCACAGGGTCCTGGTTTACAGCTGGAATGATATCCGGAAAGCTCTGTATCCGTGTATCACCTTCAGTTGTGCTTTGTATTATTTTCCGCTGCTATGTAATTTATTGTAATCTCTGATATTTATCGAATGTAATTTATTCATTTATACTCTGTATATTCTTGTATCTGATGGAATTGTTGTAATATACAATGAAATGTTCTTCTGTCTGAGTTCTGTTTGTCTTGTCCTAACAGTAATTCGTTCTTTCTCATCTCTTCGGAGGCCGGGGAAGTTCGGGTCGCTACATTTAAACTTCCCAAGGAAAGATAGTTTGAGTTAAAACCAAACTGAATTGAAATTGGGAAAGCCAATTGGAATTAAAGTAAAGTCAGTTAAGTGGTAACTGAAATTGAATTAGAATGATGTCGAGACAAATTGGATTTTTGAGATTTGAATTTGAAGGGTAATTTGATAATCGAGTTAAGAGTTTGGAATCGTGCATGAAACTTTGGTTTGAAATGAAATTCGACTTAGGTATAAGCGAATGGTTGGATTTGTGGATAAAACAGATTTGGAATTTGATTGGGATGACATTTGTATATGCTGAATTAACAGCAGATGTAAAGGATATAATGATATGCCCGACAAAAAGGTACAAGTTTATATTTCATATGAGTTTGGTGATTTATGAGCCAAATTAGCAAGCCGCTTGGCTGTTTGATTTTCTTTTGAGTTGGAGATGGCCCAGAGAGGCGAGTTGTAGTTGTACCAATTGACCAGTACAAATGAAGTGATGGCGAAATTTTTTGAAAAGTTAAGGTGTTAGAAAATTTTCAGAAATTTTGGTTAATAAGAATTAATTAATATTTTAATTAAAGTTTATTTGTTCAGTTGAAATTGAAGTTAAAAAATGAACAAACAAGTTCTAACCAGTTAATAGGGTTTGTTTTCTACCTCAGCAATTTCGAGGAAGAATTTTTTTTAAGGGGGAAGAATGTAATGTCCCGTATTTTCAGAGATATAATAATTAATTTATTTAATTATTTAAATAGTGATTCAACGAATTATATAGTTGTTTTATTAAATAATATGGAATATTTAATTAATATAAATAATAGAATAATATATTTAATTTCTGAAATAGTCAGAAATTGTGGAATTCACAATATTGTGTGAATTGGGTAATTTAAAATATATAATTCAGTTTGGAATTGAATTTGAATAACGAATATATTACTTAAACGAAGTTTGAACGTATAATTATATTATAATTATAATCGAGCTCGAAATGGTGCGGCAGTTCGCTATTTGGCGATTTGAACTTCAACTAAATATACATAATCCATTTTAAGCCGGAAATATGGGAAACAAGAAACGTTAGGAGCTGGTGAAGTATATTTTTCTAATGGAAGAGAAAAATCGGGATTTCATTGTGTAGATTTTGATTTATGTCCAAATCAAATTTTAGAAAAGTCGCTATGGAATTCCTTTGAAATTTATAAATATATATTTATATTATAAAAGGATTTTATATATAAATCGAATATCGATATAACTGGTAATTTTGAAATATCGAGTTATAAATCCAATTGGAGTTGTATGGTATTCTAGTGTGAATATATACGATAATATTTATTTATTTATTTTTAAATATATTTATATATTTAAATGGGTTATTTAGAGCTTTAAAAATAGCCAGTTTTGCAAGCGACCTCCGTTTTCGATGAAACTAATTTTGTTGGATCTGCAATATTAAATTATTGCTAGATTTCAATTTCCATGATTTTAGAGGTTAGTATGTGGCCGTATGGATTTTTAATGTGAAAAAAAAATGATAATTTGACTTTAAAAATACGTTGTGCGAGCAAACGGACTCGGAATCGATGAAACCAGTTTCATTGGGTCCGTAATGTCAGACTGTAGCTGCATGCCCATTTTCATGATTTTTGGGTATTGTATGTGATCACAGGGATTTTTGAACACGAATGTAAACAACGATAGCTTAAATATTAATTTAAAACTCAAATAAAAAAATATTAAAAACTGCCTATAAATAAGCCAACACCCTTCTAAACCTAGAATTATTTTCCCGTAGTCAACAACTTCTCAGCCTCCACCAAAAATGAAATAACGCAGCAAAACAATGGATCGGGAAAATCATTTTAATTCGTATAAATTGTTATAAATCGGGATGTATATATATTTGGATCCCTCTCAACTTGCTCTTCAAGCTCATAGCCATTTCATTGGGTTCGAATACCATATTCATTCGCTGGGTTTTTTAGACAGTAAACTAGAGCTAGGGATTGGAGGAGGATACTCATCGATTCATGAAAACTGAGGTGGTTTTGGGATCGTAAGGGAAAACCGCATCTTGTGTGATGTTTTTGGCAATTCTGATGATGGAAGTCGTCGCACATTTCTGTGGATAGTGGATGACAGTCGATGTCGGATTTTGTATGAAGGGGGCGAGTTGCACAAGAGTGGTAACATATGGAAGAGGAAAGCACGACGAGAATTTTGGTATTTATTATTTGAATTTTAGTGAAGAGAAGAGGGAGGATTAGAAGGATGAAATGTATGAAATGGAACGGTAAGAACTGGCGACGGATTTTCTTAGGGGAGGTCAAGTTCGATCCTATTTGGTGGAGAAGGATGTGCGGGAGAAGAGATGAAGGGCGGTGAAAACAGTAGTTGATTTCGTGAAAAGAAGATGGAGATAAGGGAACTTAAATGGATGGGAATGGTGTTGTACTCTGATAATGTTACTGTATACATATATTGATTTTATTTCAAAGATATGTTATCTATTATGGTTGTTCGTTCCGCTGGGAGATTCATGTTACTCTGATGTTGTATGTTCTTCTTCTTCTATTCTAAGTTTCTATCTTATCTATTCTCACCCTCTAATTTCTTTCATGGACTATCCGGTGTTTCCGATGCTTGAATAGTCGACATAGTGTTGTATGATGATATCCAGGGTCGCAAATTACCCGGGTTGTTACATGTGCGCTTGTGCACGGTGCACGTATCCCACCGCCACGATCATCAGTGAGCCACCGTGATTGTCCCCGCACGTCACCTCACCCCTCCAGATCACTTATGACCGATTATTCCGGTATCTAAACCCCTCGTTCACGAAATCACCCTCAATCTCCAATAAACTGAGCATAAACCTCTATACCTCAATCTAAGAAACCACCTCGTGTCGCCTCCCCTTGCATCCGTTCACCTTTAAAATCCACCCTTACTAAGTCGACAACCATCTGCTCCGATTCCCCCTGGTGCGAATGTCTGATTCGTTGTGATGGTGATGGAACTTGCCTCTAAAACCTAACCACTGAAACTGGTTACCAAAACCCTACTTCAATCTGTAATGTCCCGACTTTTCTGACGACTTTTAAATCATTTTAATAAGTAATTAAAATGAGATTTGCTATTTAAAATCAAACTAAAGAGATTTTTGAAACAAATATATATATGGATAAGCACATGTATGTATAGACTTGATTTAATCTTGAAAAAGGGAAAAACAAGTGTAAAACATTTAAGTTGAAAACTTAAATAAAAATACATACAAGAACATAATGGTTCATAGTTTGACCATTTAACGAAGTAAGGATTTAAAAACAAAAAGCCTAGAACATGAATCATCGAAAGGGTATTTTATTCACTTGGAAGATAAAGAGGGACCTTCGGACAAAAACAACCCAACATACATATAACAAAGCAAGACAAAAATATTAATTTAGGATTCTATAAATCTAGTATAGAAAATAGCATACAAGATAAGACAAGAACAAAGATATGATAATATGGCTAATATATGAGGAGTCATCACCTAAGGATCCTAAATAATATCTAACAAATCTAAACCATGTGAAAGCATTAAATGAAACATACCCTAAATAGTAACACTAAAGATTAGCAAACCATTTCTCTAAATCCTATAGTGTAGATAGCATGAACACCTCAGCAAGTAAAATCAAATGGAAACATTTGTTTAAGGCCATAAAATTCCAAAAAGGGGTCATTGCATTTAATGAAGTTAAGGTTCATCTTCTAGAAGCCATCACATAGGGACATGTCATTGGCTACAAGCCTAAGTAAGAAAAAATTTGAAACCATGTTCTCCTCATTTTGTGCCGTAGGTGATATAGAAGAGGGGTGAGGCTAGAAGGGTTTTGCTGTTGGAACTTGTGCACAGGAATTCATATTCTAATGCATGAATTTACCTATAAATACCACTCAATTCCTTCACATTTTCATCACAAACAAAACTGAATTCCCATTCTCAGATCTGAAGCATTTTCTGGATCATTTGGATAGCATTGTGGTGAGTAAACTATCCTTTTTATCTTCTTTTATGCATTGATATACACATGCATATAATAGGATAGACATGGTTGTGTTTAGGCGGTTACATCTCAGTGAGTAAACTCTTTTTTTTTCTTTAAACTATTACAGATTATATATATATATATATGTATGGTTCTTGAATGATTTGTATTTAGCTAATTTGTTATCAATATTAAACTGGGAAAACAGAGATGGAAACAGAAAGTCACCTCGCTAAGTAAACATCAAATTTTAAGCTCATTAAATCAGTTCTTTGAGTGTATACCAAATGATGTAGCTTCTGTATGTGTTTTATACTTAGTGTGTATGGGTTATATCATATATACAAATCGTTCCTTTGGATTGTAGATGGAAATTAGAACTGTGCTATCACATATTAAAACCTGTAGAGTAGGCAGAGCCAAAATTCTAACTTCCATGTTAACTTCGAATGAAAATCTATAACTCGATCTACACTAAGTTATAGACCTAAGCTCTTCCTTATGGAAGTTGTTGACATGAATATGTAGTATATAATGCAAAGATATGTGTAACCCATTATATGTTAACATATTAGAAAACCTCTGTATTTAGCTTAGGAAAAGAAAAAAAATGTAAGATGCCACTGATTTGATTGTCAGTAGCTCGACAAAGTGATGTGTGCATGTGAGGAAAGGAGTAGTTAAAACACCATGAGTGGATCGAATAAAAATATGGAACAAAATGTATAAAAACAGAAAGGAGAAAAACATAAAAGCAGTAGGAACAAGGAAGTGGAAGGTGGCATCAACAAGAAAGAGTGAAGGGCGGAACAGTAGAAAATAAATCTAGGTATTAACTTGTTCTCAGTGGAGTTCGAAACAACTTTGTTCCCACTGTATAAACCCAGCGCACGTTCTAAGTGTCCTAGGATTGGAAATTTGGTAGAAATTAAGCATTAATTCATGTTGTTGGTATTGTAATTGAGTTGTAGGATTAAATAGCACATATTGGAGAAATTTGAGGGTTAATGGTGATAGGTCGTTCATGATTTTCACTGTAAGGGGGGAACGGAAGCTGTTCATTGCATTTGAGAAAGTGGATTCGAGTTATACAAAAATGGTATGGTTGTGTAGAGATTTCGTAGGAGATGAGGATGACATTGTTCGTTTGAATTTTAGTGAAGTAATGGAAGAAGCAATGGGAGAGGATGGTGCGGTAATGGAAGAAATAATGGAGCAGGTGTTCTAAGAGGAAGAAGAAGCCGTAATTAAAATAAGGATTGGTGGCCTAATACTTATACATGGTATTAGAGAATAATTAATGCCTAATTATTAATACATGGTATTAAATATTTACCTTTAATTAAACTAAGGAGCAGGTGGACTAAATGGTTTTTGCAGTAGGGATGTTTTCTTGTTTTATATACGGTGCATGGCACATGCGTGAGAATTAAATGGGGGAACAAAGGAAAGACGCACCAAAATGTTGTGGTGCATGGCACATGCGTGAGAATTAATTGCCAGCAAAAGAAGAAATGGGGGAACAAAGGAAAGACGCACCAATTGTTGTGGTGCATCATGCATGGCACATGCGTGAAGAACAATTTACAGCAAAGAAGAAGTGGGGAAAGAATGGAGTGATGAACTATTGTTAAAAGTCACATGCCTCTCTATCATATGTTAGGCTAGGTTTGCTGTGCTAGACCTATAAGCAGTGTATACAAAACATAGCCAACAAATTACATTTAAATACATACCAAATATATAAGCTTTATCCAAACCATTTTAGTTTATATCAGTTATATCAGTTGGATAAAGGCGGACTAGTTTTCATTGGTTCTACCTTGATTAACTTTGAACAGTTTTGTCTATTTGAAAATTTACATCAACAATCTAAATAAGTGGTGCAACAATGATGATTTCTTTAAAGTGAGTACTAGTTGGGTATCTCCACTACCATAACTGAGAAAAGAAATAATGCACTTCAGTTATATAAGATTTTTCAACATCTTAAGTTTTGTGCAAAGACTTGAATAGCTTACTTAATTAGTGTTGTGTGTAGGTCAAAAACATATGTGCGCATAGTCGTAGCATTTAGCGCACGTATATCGATTCGTTCATATTAAGTAAAATCGCAAGTATGAATCGTGAAACCCGTACTTTGCGAAACAAGGAAGCGGTACTTTGCGAAATAAGGAAGAAGTAAATAAATAAATAAAAAGAGAAATTTTTATTTAAATATTGTAGGAAAGTGCGAGGAAGACAACAGCAGAAGGCTAAAATGCAGAAGTTCGACTGTAGAAGATTAACGAGTTTTAAAATAGAAATAATATAAGAAATAATTAAATAAATTATAAATTTAATTTATTTATGATTAAATATGAGTAAGAAAATAATTTACAAGGATAATGGAAGAATTAAACATCGTATAAACTGCGACGACAAACGAAGAAAAAGACCGTGTGCGATGCACACGCTTTATTTTCTCATTTCTAAATGATGATCAAAACTGAATAAAATACCGTATGTGACGCATACACTTAAATTGTTCATTTATAACCGATAATCAAAATATCCAGATATGAACAAAGCAAACATATATTATTTGTTTGACTGAAACTCCTAGTTAAAGAATGTGTAAACCGTATTATAATCATGATAGGCTGATAATTATTTATCCACTGTAAAAGACATTTCGTACATCGTTTCGAAGAGACCGGAATAAATATTCCACTTTGATTCGAAGTATACGACGCATGTCAGAAATATTGAAGACGGAGATATGCAATGACTATTTTAAATAGTACCTTCGGTCTGTTCAGTCCCAGGACAAACCTGAATGGACGAGTGTCTGACAACGTATGTCAATTAGATTCTACACATCGTTTTACGTAAGTATATTACGTGGGTGGCGGAGAAATTCGTTTCTCTTAGCCTCATTGCCCGCAATATATTTGGGTAATCGAATGAGTGTTTCTGACGGATATGACGATGTGGCATTCAAAGTAATTGAAGAGAAATCTGTCAGAAGGATAAACGTGACCTCAGAACCTCACAACCCGGAAGTAACAAAAGTTGGGCTAGGCAGCATGGCTAGTTGGGTCATACCCAAGCAGGGTGTATTATCACCATCTAGAGAAATTCCTTTTGTCTTCTCATCTATATTTCACTGCTGCAGCATTCGGTAGCGGTTGCTGATCACAACCGTAGAGGTGATAATATATTCGTTACACTCAAGCTAAATGAGTGGACGGTCATGTGTGGCCGGGTTGCAAGACGTTCTTGTTGAACCTGCAGTGTATACCCTCTAGAGTACACTGATCGGTAGGTGCTCCCATACCTTGTGTGTTGGAATCCAATCTCCACTAAGCGCTCTGCGGTTTTCGATTTTATACTATATGTGAACGTGAGATGCAAGCGTTTCACTGGATGGTTATTTATTTGATAAAAACTATTATAATATCACACGTTTTGATATAAAATACTTAGATCATTATCTAGATATTAGACATGGATTGATCTAATGACTTCTAAAATAAATAAACCTGTCAACATGAAAAACCTAAATCCTTATTCCTTGTTTACATTTCTTATCTATGTTTACTCACACCAGTCCCCCGACTGACCCAGAGTTTATTTTCTGTGTTTCCTAAACTCTTGGGTACTCATAATATTTATTATGAGTAGACAAGTAGTCCAGGTAGGCAAGTGGAACCTGATGAAGTCAAGGCCAAGACCAGTATTATATCCACATCTGTATTATTCTAAGTCATGATGTATAATTATGCTGTTAAACTCTGATGATGATGTATTATGATGATGTACTCTGATGTAACAAACTCTGATATGTAATATTATATATATTTTGTGAAATTCCGCTGTGAGATTATTTCCATTGTGAGACTCTGATATCTTCTTACTCTTCTATTCTATTAGTTCTACCTCTTCTATCTCACCTTCTAAATTCTTTCTATTAACAGTCAGGAGTTCAATACTTGGTTTTGTTCGATGAGTAATACAGGATTTCGTATTACTGTTGAAAATTCAAGTATGGTGAATTCCCGGCCGTTACAGTTGGTATCAGAGCTATTGGTTGAGTAGTAACCTTGGCTCTATGGCGTAATTCAGTAGAGATAGGGTTAGTAACACCCTAGATTGAGTTGGGTAAGTATCGAGAGAGCGTATTTTTACTAAAAACTATTTTTATATAGGTCGTCCATAGCTATCAACCCTAGTTATTAACTTAAGATTATCCCTAGGAATATCTTCTGGTTGAGTATTGACTTTCAAATCATATACTCAGAAAATGAGTTCTCAAGGAAGACGAGGCCGAAGAGCAAGCAGGGCAACCACAACCAATGGGCACACTGTGAATCAAACCCAAGTGGAAACAACTGAAGTGGTTCAAGCTCCAACGCAGCCAAACTTCGCAATGATCTGCAAAAACTACACTACTCTGGGAGGAAAGACGTTTAAAGGAACTGAATCACTGGTTGATGTCCAAGCATGGATTAGATCATGTGAGAAGATTTTTAAGGGACTGAAGTTAGATGACGAATACAAACGTCTCTTGGCTTCATGGAATCTGGAGGGAGCCGCAGCAATCTGGTGGGACGCTCAGACTGCAAACACTCCGGAGGAAGATTTTACTTGGGAGAAGTTCAAAGAAGCTTTTGAAGCCCAGTATCTTCCAGCCACTGGGAAGACAAGGATGTACCGGGACTTTATCGATCTAAAGCAGGAAGGCATGACTGTTACCGAATATGAAAACAAGTTCAATGCACTGTCAAGCTTTGGACCAGAGTTGGTAAATACCCCACTGAAGAAGAACGAGATGTTTGTAGCTGGACTGAAGGATAATCTGCAAGGAAGGATGATGGGACATTTAAAGGACCCGTTTGTCGAATTAGTGGATTTAGCACTCAGGTATGAAGCCTTAGATGCTAAGAAACCCACAACAGCAAAGGATCAGACTGGAGAAATCAATGGCGAGAACTCCCGGAAGAGGAAATTCAATCCGAATTGGGAGAACAAAGAAAAAGGAAGTACAGGGGAGGAGAAATATGAAAATCGTTTCAAGAATCTTCTGTGTCACAACTGCAAACAGAAGGGACATATCGCTAGGTACTGTAAGGAGTCAAAGGATAAGGAACCAGAACAACTCCAGCAGCAGCAGAAACCTCAACAACAACAGCAGCAGAATCATAATCAAAGGAATGAGATGGTGGCAAAGAACCTCTGTTTCAACTGTCATCAGCCTGGACACATGATCAGGAACTGCCCACTGATGAAGAAGGCACCACAGCCTAATGTTTACGCTATCATGAATGAACCGTCAACTTCTGGGGACACGAAGGAAAAAGGGATCATGAAAAGTACCTACACAGTGTCAGAGGAGTAGGATGGAGAAATGAGTTGGGCTATATATATATATATATATATATGATATGATAGTCTACAACTTGAATCAGTCAAGTATAGCACTAGTAGGGTAATATGATATGTATGCCTAGATGGTAATATGATATGTATGCCTAGTACGACTTTGAATCTAATGTATAATTAGAGTGTATGAAGTAATTATGATATGGAATATCATCTTTGGGAAAATCTTTCTATCTTCTTACTTTAATTTCGGGGACGAAATTCTTATAAGGGGGGTGGACTGTAATGTCCCGACTTTTCTGACGACTTTTAAATCATTTTAATAAGTAATTAAAATGAGATTTGCTATTTAAAATCAAACTAAAGAGATTTTTGAAACAAATATATATATGGATAAGCACATGTATGTATAGACTTGATTTAATCTTGAAAAGGGGAAAAACAAGTGTAAAACATTTAAGTTGAAAACTTAAATAAAAATACATACAAGAACATAATGGTTCATAGTTTGACCATTTAACGAAGTAAGGATTTAAAAACAAAAAGCCTAGAACATGATTCATCGAAAGGGTATTTTATTCACTTGGAAGATAAAGAGGGACCTTCGGACAAAAACAACCCAACATACATATAACAAAGCAAGACAAAAATATTAATTTAGGATTCTATAAATCTAGTATAGAAAATAGCATACAAGATAAGACAAGAACAAAGATATGATAATATGGCTAATATATGAGGAGTCATCACCTAAGGATCCTAAATAATATCTAACAAATCTAAACCATGTGAAAGCATTAAATGAAACATACCCTAAATAGTAACACTAAAGATTAGCAAACCATTTCTCTAAATCCTATAGTGTAGATAGCATGAACACCTCAGCAAGTAAAATCAAATGGAAACATTTGTTTAAGGCCATAAAATTCCAAAAAGGGGTCATTGCATTTAATGAAGTTAAGGTTCATCTTCTAGAAGCCATCATATAGGGACATGTCATTGGCTACAAGCCTAAGTAAGACAAAATTTGAAACCATGTTCTCCTCATTTTGTGCCGTAGGTGATATAGAAGAGGGGTGAGGCTAGAAGGGTTTTGCTGTTGGAACTTGTGCACAGGAATTCATATTCTAATGCATGAATTTACCTATAAATACCACTCAATTCCTTCACATTTTCATCACAAACAAAACTGAATTCCCATTCTCAGATCTGAAGCATTTTCTGGATCATTTGGATAGCATTGTGGTGAGTAAACTATCCTTTTTATCTTCTTTTATGCATTGATATACACATGCATATAATAGGATAGACATGGTTGTGTTTAGGCGGTTACATCTCAGTGAGTAAACTGTAAAAACCCGTAACTTCCCCGTAAAGGAAAGTGTCGGATAGTTCGAGAACAAGCCACAACAGAACACAAACAGAAGAACATTTCATTGTTATTACAACAATGCACCAGATACAAGAATATACAGAGTATAAATGAATATTACACAGAAATATCAGAGATTTAAATTACATTTAAATACATAGCAGCGGAAAATAATACAATACACAACTAGAAGGAGATATACGGATACAAAGCTTTCCGGATATCATTCCAGCTGTAAACCAGGATCCTGTGAATATAAATCTGCAAAACCAAAACTACTAGCTGCCCGTGTCGAAAATAAGGGCACCCAGAGTTTAGGTTAAAACAATAAACTCCAGGTCAGTCATGTGACTGGTGTGAGAACTAAAACAGTTATTAATCTTTATTTGAAAGTTAGGTAAATCAAGGGACCACGCCGTATAACACGGAACGGGTTTCCTCCCAAGAATACCAGTGCATAAAAACAAACAGCGCAATGCTAAATAAAGGAAAATGAAGCTGTTATAAGACCCATGTCCCATCACACAATGCAACGCAGCCGAGGATAGGGTTTTCCCTTATAACAGCCAAAGAATGCTTGATACGGTTAAAACAAATCGTTTGATACTATTATAAGTGCATAGTGTATAAAACAACTTCAAATCATAAGTATCAATCATAGGCGGCATGGGTACCATATATCATGTCGCCATATATAGGTTTACAAATAAAACCGCAAAGTCACGTATTTGGAAATTGGATTTCCATCTATGAACCGAGGCAAAAGATAGTCCTCAACCGATTCGAGACTGCCTAGCCCGAGTCTCAGGCAAGCGCGCAGGCAAGCCTTGGATCGTCAGGGCCGGTCCACACGGAGTGGAATAAAATGCCTGAGCACTACGTTTCGCCGCCCTTTGGGGCGTAAGCGAGCCAACGAATGACTCCATCGGACCCGGATCGTCCGATCTAACTGAGGCGCCTCGCAACAGCAACAACCACATAAGTCAAACTCGTCAGGGCGTGTAAAACCACTGACGCCACTTTTAGCTAGGAGGAAACGTAGGCCCTCCCTGAGGTCCGTCTCCCGTTTTTGGTTCATACCGGGTGTGAAACTCGCGAAGTAAACGTTACACAAAGCTACGCCACAAAGGCCGTGCTTCGATCATCAACCACAAGACTTTGCTTTTCAACAGAAGCCTTGATCATTTGCCACTTAGGCATGCCACACAGGCAATTCACTCCATGCGTTTGTTATCCATCAATATATAACCCCTGAGCTCGTACGTCTCAGAGAAGGGCGTTAAGCAAGAGAATAAATTCTCCGCCGCCAAACAGATATATATTTAATAGAGATCAATCACACGGACTAAAATCCAATGTCAGACACACAGTCCATTTACAAGTCCGTTCTGGGTCTGAACGAAACCGGAGGCACCTAGTACCCCGCATATCCATCGATCTCCAAGTACGTCTGGACGATCACCAACTGTTTCCATCTTCTTGGGTGTACAACCCAATCAAGATCATCAGTAATCACCCAAACGACGTGAAGACTTCCGGTCTTCGACCATCGTCTTCATCTTCGACTTATCGTCGTATCAGTTATTCAGAATGGGATAAACCCGGTCTTTCCGAATAACTCGCGTATACTTTAAATAAGTGTTACACAAACACAACATACGCCTCATTCCAATTCATTAGTCACTAACCGTAAATTAATCAAGAGAATAATTCCCCAAATATTAACCCCGAAGGCCGAAACCAACATCAGATCAATATCCAGAAAACCATTCTGCTTAGCTAACCGCCAGTTAGTTTCTGATTTCACATTCATAGGGAAAGGTTCCCATTAATTTTATCCAAGATAAATTTCTTGAATTTTTTCTTTATTCTATTTTGAATATCAATTCAAAACTAGTCGGGATTAGCGAACCTTACCGAAGTAATCATTTATTTTAATTTCCCAATCCCAACCTATTCATCCCATGAAGTAAAACTGGTAGTACTTCATATCTAACACCACGGTGTTATCGGTAAATTCAATTACCATTTCACGTTCAAATCTAATTAAAGATTTAACTATCGCCTGGAGCAAAACTGGTGATACTCCATTCTCGATCATTTCAATCTAATTAAAGATTCATCAAAACTCCACTTAGTTTTAATCGTTAACTGGGTTAAAGAATCAGTGTCATTTAAAACAAGGTTCACAATAAACCCAAAATCACATTCCATTAATTATCGGGTTAAAGAACGAGTGTTATTTAAAACACTGTTCACGATAAACCCAAAAATCAATATCAATTCAATTCCAATTAAATATTATTTAATTGGTACACTTCATTAAATCTAAATAAAAAGATTTAATCTTTTCTCTACTGGGTTCAAGAACAGTGTTAGTGAAGACACCATTCACGACAAACCCCAAATCACATTTGATATTCAATACAAGGCTCTGAATAGAAAATATATCGGCTTATATTCAATATCAAATTCTACGATTAACAAATGTCGTATTGGAAATAATGATATAAATATATATCTTTCAAATTTCCATAACAGCACCTGTATAATCACGAATTCCAACATCGAAATATTCCGAAGACAATTTCGATTCAAATCCACTCCAATGCAATCATTGGATATTCTGGTTATTTTTAAAACCCTTTTCAAATTCAATTTATTTATTTAAAAATAAATAGAATTATAATTCTAGTTCAAAACTAGTTCATTTCGATAAAAATCTATTTTTATCTTTTCAAATATGGAGTTTTTTATCCCAATTTTTCCCAAATCATTTCTTATGATTTTACACAATTTATTATTATTTTTAATAATTTTATCAAGGCCTGTACAGTCGATTTCCATCAACGGCCATCGAACTGCACTTACAGCGACCTTTCTCAAATTTGATTTGGACATAATCCCAAATCCAACCGTTAGATTTCAAATTTCAAATATCCATTAGAAAGCTCTTTTCGATACGAACCCAACGGTTCCGGTTTTAGGAGAATCCGACGGTCGGATCTCCCGTAATGTCCGTTTGAAATAAATGGTCGAAATTCACGAACTGCCGCGGCGCGACGCGTTCTATTCAGGCCATTATATTATATATATAATATATATAATATATATTTCGTCGATTACTATTTAAAATGAATTATATGAATAGTTTTAAATTCGTTTCAAAAGCAATTTCAACTTCCTTTTCAATTCAAATCAAAATTGAATTCTTCCTTATAAATTCGTTTTAAAATTCATTTCTATTCAATTCAAATTTCAATTTGAATTCATTTCAATTCGCTTTCAATTCAATTTGAATTCGTTTTCAATTCAATTCATTTCGAAATCGTTTTCAATTCAATTCATTTCGAAATCGTTTTCAATTCAATTCATTTCGAAATCGTTTTCAATTCAATTCATTTCGAAATCGTTTTCAATTCAATTCATTTCGAAATCGTTTTCAATTCAATTCATTTCGAAATCGTTTTCAATTCAATTCATTTCGAAATCGTTTTAAAATCGATTCAAATATCGTTCACGTCAAAATGGCGTCAATCTAATCAACACGGCTTTATAAATTTCTATTTTCAAATATTCTATTTCAAATATTTCTTTTTCAAAATAGTTGTTATTATCAAAATATTTCGTTCAACACATGACCAATCTCAATGAATGAGTACTGTCAACACATGAACTTTTATTTTATATCGATAAAGATGTAAATTTTATTACTAAAATATTTCGTTCAACACATGACCAATCTCAATGGATGAGTACTGTCAACACATGAACTTTTATTTTATAATATTCTTTAATTTTCAAATTGGAATGAGGCCCAATCAATTACCATATAAAGTTAATTATATGGATTTTCATACAACACATGTATATAATAACATTGAAAATAATCAACCATCAACCAAAGTGCACTACACTGTAAAAGCATCAAATATAGATATTCAACGCTTATAACAGCCTGTCAATCAATCGATCGACATATTTAATCAATCAGGATGAGTGAACTTCAAATTTCATCCCAACACCCGTGTGGGGTTTCAAACAATCAAACACATATTTTATTTGTGCTGTTGGGCGATGTGTAAAATTTATCGTCCCAATCAATGTCATTCAAATAGGTGTACATAAACAAACCGTTTGGTTTGTAAATGAATATTCTATTTTATTCACTTCACGTTAAAAATTATATTTTTAACGATAAAACATTTTATTTCAACCTATGAATTTCTATTCAATTCATTCTTTAAATAAAATGATATTTTTATTTTTCTAACTTATTTTAGAAAATTTCGGCGGCATAACGGCACGATACTAGAAATGGGACGAGGCCTAGCCTTATCCCCGGTCTAGTGAAGGCCCACGCCATTCACACATCAATCAAAATCACCAAACAACCAAATTCAAATCAAATCATATAACTAATCTATGCAACCAAACAAACAAGTCCATGGTCTGTGGACGATTGTGTCGGGTGCTACTAAGCACCGTCTGCATCCTAGCATATATATATAACTAGAAAAGAAATTGAAAGGTGAGAAATTCTCACCGAAAGCTATCCTAACTTCACGGCTCTTCACTGATAGAAATCTTCATTGCTATCGCATCTTCGCTATCTTCTTTGCCCGTAGCCACTACATATATAAAAATCACACATTTTTATATTTTGTTGTCTTTGAAATAAAAATCACATTTTTATTTATTCACTTTCCATTTAAAAATCATATTTTTATAATTTCTTCATACTTTTAAAAATCGAATTTTTACTATGCGATTCAATATATAAAAATCTAATTTTTACTATGATGTTCAATATATAAAAATCCTATTTTTATTTCGAAGCTATATAGATAAAATTTATATTTTTATTATGTTTTTTTCCACATAAAGGTTTCGCCTTTTTTAAAATAAATTTTTCGCCTTTTCAAATATGAAGTTTTCATTTTATTTCACTACATATATAAAGGTGATAATTTTTCCTATCTTACCTATATAAAAATTATATTTTTATACTTCCTATGATGTAAAAATTATATTTTTACTTTTCCTTTTCAACAATCAAATCATATTTTGATAAAATCAAAAATCATGACTTCCATATGAATTAAAAATCATGGCTTTCTTATTCAATAAGATCTCATTTTCATTCAATGTAGATTTTTTTTTTAAATGCATATATATATATAACTGATTTTTCTCTATGTTTATTTTAAAAACAAAACTGAAATTAAAATTAAGTAAAAACTTACTGTATATCCCAACCAGAGGAGAGTCGGCGTCGCTGGTGGGAAGGAAAGACTGTCGGTGGCAGCCCTCCGGCGCGGTGGAGGCTTTCTGTACGGTGACTGTCATTTTCAGGGGCTCGGGCTCCTGGGAGGTGCGGTTTTAAGTAGAGGAGGAGAGAGGGGGCTCATGAGGTCGGAAATGGGGCTGAAGGGGGGGGAGGGCGGTGGCTGCTCCGGTGGTCTCGCTGTTGGTTGCGGGTTCTTCGAAGTTGGGGGTCGCGGCCTAGCAGAGGGGGAGAGGAGGAACGGGAGGCGAGGGGGGTGGGTGCACGGTGGCGGCTGACTGGGGGTGCGGTGGTGCTCCGCCTGGAGGCGGCGGCGGATCGGCTAGGGCAGGCGCGATTTGTGGATCGGTTTTTTTTTTATTTCTTTGACCTAGTTTGACTGAGAGAAAGGAAGAGAGAGAGGGAAGTGAGGTTATATAATAATTTATATATTATTTTTATTTATTTTCTACCTCCTAAGTTGACTTTTCATATGAACTAGAAATAGAACCCGCCGACTGTCGTCTCTAGCGTATTACCCCCATTCCGAACACAATGGGATATGTATCGCAAGCTGATTTGATCATTACAATCAGTTTCCTTTTTGAATTTTCATTTAAATCACTATATTGAATTTTAAACGCACGTTTTCAAATTACCGGGGTCACGTACTAACTAGAAAAATTCCAGAAAAATATTTTCTAGCTTCGTATTGACGATACGGTCCTAACAAAACTAGTTTCGTCGAATTCTGAGACCGTTTGAAAAATGGCCAATTTCCAGTCGATTAAAATCAACTGAAACCGGTCAAACGCGTTTTCCTTTGCCACGCTCTCATATTGATTCGAAAAATTATGAAATTTGAAACCTAGCAATAACTTTACATCACGGACCCAACAAAACTGGTTTCGTCGAAATCCGAGGTCGTTTGCAAAATGTCCATTTTTAAGGGCCTGAATTCCATAGCGACTATTCAGAATTTTCAACTGGACATATCTTTTAATTCCCGCTATGAAATTTCGATCTTTCGGATTCGTTGGAAAGATATTCACTATTAGATTCCATTATTTTTGGTTTCACTAAAATCCGGATTGTTTTGCACCCGGTACATTCAATTGAAGTTTGAAATCAAATTATCGAACTACCGCGCCATTTTCAATTCCTTTTATAATTATATATAATTATTTATATTCTAACGACGACGCGTATAAATATATACATTCGAATTATATTCAAAATAAATTTCACGTTGTTTTTATTTAAAATAATCTATTTTAAATAAGCAAAATTCGCTGAAATTGCCAAAACAAAAATTTTAAACTGGCCCAGAATTTCCGGGTTGTTACAATCTCCCCCACTTAAAACTTTTCGTCCCCGAAAAGGAACAAAGTCGAAAGTGGTTTGATTAATCAACTCTACGTTCGATCCGGCTTCCATTCTCCAACTTTTCAGTTTCTGAGAATTTTCAAAATTTCAAAAATTTGGCTAACACCCTAAATTTTCGAAAAATTTCGCCATAACCTCCCCTGCACCGGGAGCATCGGGGAATTTCAAATAGCTTCCCCGGTCCTTCAGATCTCAAAAAGAAAAAGAAAAAGCCAAGCGGCTAGCCAATAGGCTCACAAAATCATCATCACCCAAACAAAACAGGAAATTATGTAGTAAACATGTACCTATTTGTCGGGCAAACAAATTTTATTCTCTGGCTCTAGCCTCCTTGCTATGACCTGTTCAATGTAAGTATATGTATATGCAAGCAAACGCAACCAATTATTAATATAATTCAATATGTGATTCTATTAGGCATAATGGTTCAAAATTATCAAATAAATAAACAAACAACACAAACAGCAATTAATTAGTGAATTAGAGTTTCAAATTCATAAATTTTGATATATATACAGAAAATCATGTTTTTGATGCCAATTCACAACAATAATTCTATCTATATAAGTTTTGGTTCTCACACCAGCCTAATGGAAATATATAGATATCACACCTTCGAAACACGAATATAAATATTGATAATGCGGCCGCATTACCAAAATTATCTCCGGGCGACTAGAGTGTGATTCTATATCTATCCAGTATATTAAAATTTCAAATACACGCGGATCAGACGTATACGCAAAATCTATATATACTGGATTGTCCACATCAATATAAATAAATAACCAAATACGAATAGTTGATTTAGATTTTCAAAACAAAATTTGTTTTCATTTGAAAAATATACTCATCACACTCGTTCTAGGATACTACTGATCCTATCTCTAACGAGTCATTCTAATTGGATATTACTAACCCAATATCTGATGAATTCTTTCGTATGTTTCTAATGTGTCTTGTTCTCTAGCTTTGTAAACCAAAGCTCTGATACCACGTGTAAAAACCCGTAACTTCCCCGTAAAGGAAAGTGTCGGATAGTTCGAGAACAAGCCACAGCAGAACACAAACAGAAGAACATTTCATTGTTATTACAACAATGCACCAGATACAAGAATATACAGAGTATAAATGAATATTACACAGAAATATCAGAGATTTAAATTACATTTAAATACATAGCAGCGGAAAATAATACAATACACAACTAGAAGGAGATATACGGATACAAAGCTTTCCGGATATCATTCCAGCTGTAAACCAGGATCCTGTGAATATAAATCTGCAAAACCAAAACTACTAGCTGCCCGTGTCGAAAATAAGGGCACCCAGAGTTTAGGTTAAAACAATAAATTCCAGGTCAGTCATGTGACTGGTGTGAGAACTAAAACAGTTATTAATCTTTATTTGAAAGTTAGGTAAATCAAGGGACCACGCCGTATAACACGGAACGGGTTTCCTCCCAAGAATACCAGTGCATAAAAACAAACAGCACAATGCTAAATAAAGGAAAATGAAGCTGTTATAAGACCCAGGTCCCATCACACAATGCAACGCAGCCGAGGATAGGGTTTTCCCTTATAACAGCCAAAGAATGCTTGATACGGTTAAAACAAATCGTTTGATACTATTATAAGTGCATAGTGTATAAAACAACTTCAAATCATAAGTATCAATCATAGGCGGCATGGGTATCATATATCATGTCGCCATATATAGGTTTACAAATAAAACCGCAAAGTCACGTATTTGGAAATTGGATTTCCATCTATGAACCGAGGCAAAAGATAGTCCTCAACCGATTCGAGACTGCCTAGCCCGAGTCTCAGGCAAGCGCGCAGGCAAGCCTTGGATCGTCAGGGCCGGTGCACACGGAGTGGATTAAAATGCCTGAGCACTACGTTTCGCCGCCCTTTGGGGCGTAAGCGAGCCAACGAATGACTCCATCGGACCCGGATCGTCCGATCTAACCGAGGCGCCTCGCAACAGCAACAACCACATAAGTCAAACTCGTCAGGGCGTGTAAAACCACTGACGCCACTTTTAGCTAGGAGGAAACGTAGGCCCTCCCTGAGGTCCGTCTCCCGTTTTTGGTTCATACCGGGTGTGAAACTCGCGAAGTAAACGTTACACAAAGCTACGCCACAAAGGCCGTGCTTCGATCATCAACCACAAGACTTTGCTTTTCAACAGAAGCCTTGATCATTTGCCACTTAGGCATGCCACACAGGCAATTCACTCCATGCGTTTGTTATCCATCAATATATAACCCCTGAGCTCGTACGTCTCAGAGAAGGGCGTTAAGCAAGAGAATAAATTCTCCGCCGCCAAACAGATATATATTTAATAGAGATCAATCACACGGACTAAAATCCAATGTCAGACACACAGTCCATTTACAAGTCCGTTCTGGGTCTGAACGAAACCGGAGGCACCTAGTACCCCGCATATCCATCGATCTCCAAGTACGTCTGGACGATCACCAACTGTTTCCATCTTCTTGGGTGTACAGCCCAATCAAGATCATCAGTAATCACCCAAACGACGTGAAGACTTCCGGTCTTCGACCATCGTCTTCATCTTCGACTTATCGTCGTATCAGTTATTCAGAATGGGATAAACCCGGTCTTTCCGAATAACTCGCGTATACTTTAAATAAGTGTTACACAAACACAACATACGCCTCATTCCAATTCATTAGTCACTAACCGTAAATTAATCAAGAGAATAATTCCCCAAATATTAACCCCGAAGGCCGAAACCAACATCAGATCAATATCCAGAAAACCATTCTGCTTAGCTAACCGCCAGTTAGTTTCTGATTTCACATTCATAGGGAAAGGTTCCCATTAATTTTATCCAAGATAAATTTCTTGAATTTATTCTTTATTCTATTTTGAATATCAATTCAAAACTAGTCGGGATTAGCGAACCTTACCGAAGTAATCATTTGTTTTAATTTCCCAATCCCAACCTATTCATCCCATGAAGTAAAACTGGTAGTACTTCATATCTAACACCACGGTGTTATCGGTAAATTCAATTACCATTTCACGTTCAAATCTAATTAAAGATTTAACTATCGCCTGGAGCAAAACTGGTGATACTCCATTCTCGATCATTTCAATCTAATTAAAGATTCATCAAAACTCCACTTAGTTTTAATCGTTAACTGGGTTAAAGAATCAGTGTCGTTTAAAACACGGTTCACAATAAACCCAAAATCACATTCCATTAATTATCGGGTTAAAGAACGAGTGTTATTTAAAACACTGTTCACGATAAACCCAAAAATCAATATCAATTCAATTCCAATTAAATATTATTTAATTGGTACACTTCATTAAATCTAAATAAAAAGATTTAATCTTTTCTCTACTGGGTTCAAGAACAGTGTTAGTGAAGACACCATTCACGACAAACCCCAAATCACATTTGATATTCAATACAAGGCTCTGAATAGAAAATATATCGGCTTATATTCAATATCAAATTCTACGATTAACAAATGTCGTATTGGAAATAACGATATAAATATATATCTTTCAAATTTCCATAACAGCACCTGTATAATCACGAATTCCAACATCGAAATATTCCGAAGACAATTTCGATTCAGATCCACTCCAATGCAATCATTGGATATTCTGGTTATTTTTAAAACCCTTTTCAAATTCAATTTATTTATTTAAAAATAAATAGAATTATAATTCTAGTTCAAAACTAGTTCATTTCGATAAAAATCTATTTTTATCTTTTCAAATATGGAGTTTTTTATCCCAATTTTTCCCAAATCATTTCTTATGATTTTACACAATTTATTATTATTTTTAATAATTTTATCAAGGCCTGTACAGTCGATTTCCATCAACGGCCATCGAACTGCACTTACAGCGACCTTTCTCAAATTTGATTTGGACATAATCCCAAATCCAACCGTTAGATTTCAAATTTCAAATATCCATTAGAAAGCTCTTTTCGATACGAACCCAACGGTTCCGGTTTTAGGAGAATCCGACGGTCGGATCTCCCGTAATGTCCGTTTGAAATAAATGGTCGAAATTCACGAACTGCCGCGGCGCGGCGCGTTCTATTCAGGCCATTATATTATATATATAATATATATAATATATATAATATATATTTCGTCGATTTCTATTTAAAATGAATTATATGAATAGTTTTAAATTCGTTTCAAAAGCAATTTCAACTTCCTTTTCAATTCAAATCAAAATTGAATTCTTCCTTATAAATTCGTTTTAAAATTCATTTCTATTCAATTCAAATTTCAATTTGAATTCATTTCAATTCGCTTTCAATTCAATTTGAATTCGTTTTCAATTCAATTCATTTCGAAATCGTTTTCAATTCAATTCATTTCGAAATCGTTTTCAATTCAATTCATTTCGAAATCGTTTTCAATTCAATTCATTTCGAAATCGTTTTCAATTAAATTCATTTCGAAATCGTTTTCAATTCAATTCATTTCGAAATCGTTTTCAATTCAATTCATTTCGAAATCGTTTTAAAATCGATTCAAATATCGTTCACGTCAAAATGGCGTCAATCTAATCAACACGGCTTCATAAATTTCTATTTTCAAATATTCTATTTCAAATATTTCTTTTTCAAAATAGTTGTTATTATCAAAATATTTCGTTCAACACATGACCAATCTCAATGAATGAGTACTGTCAACACATGAACTTTTATTTTATATCGATAAAGATGTAAATTTTATTACTAAAATATTTCGTTCAACACATGACCAATCTCAATGGATGAGTACTGTCAACACATGATCTTTTATTTTATAATATTCTTTAATTTTCAAATTGGAATGAGGCCCAATCAATTACCATATAAAGTTAATTATATGGATTTTCATACAACACATGTATATAATAACATTGAAAATAATCAACCATCAACCAAAGTGCACTACACTGTAAAAGCATCAAATATAGATATTCAACGCTTATAACAGCCTGTCAATCAATCGATCGACATATTTAATCAATCAGGATGAGTGAACTTCAAATTTCATCCCAACACCCGTGTGGGGTTTCAAACAATCAAACACATATTTTATTTGTGCTGTTGGGCGATGTGTAAAATTTATCGTCCCAATCAATGTCATTCAAATAGGTGTACATAAACAAACCGTCTGGTTTGTAAATGAATATTCTATTTTATTCACTTCACGTTAAAAATTATATTTTTAACGATAAAACATTTTATTTCAACCTATGAATTTCTATTCAATTCATTCTTTAAATAAAATGATATTTTTATTTTTCTAACTTATTTTAGAAAATTTCGGCGGCATAACGGCACGATACTAGAAACGGGACGAGGCCTAGCCTTATCCCCGGTCTAGTGAAGGCCCACGCCATTCACACATCAATCAAAATCACCAAACAACCAAATTCAAATCAAATCATATAACTAATCTATGCAACCAAACAAACAAGTCCATGGTCTGTGGACGATTGTGTCGGGTGCTACTAAGCACCGTCTGCATCCTAGCATATATATATAACTAGAAAAGAAATTGAAAGGTGAGAAATTCTCACCGAAAGCTATCCTAACTTCACGGCTCTTCACTGATAGAAATCTTCATTGCTATCGCATCTTCGCTATCTTCTTTGCCCGTAGCCACTACATATATAAAAATCACACATTTTTATATTTTGTTGTCTTTGAAATAAAAATCACATTTTTATTTATTCACTTTCCATTTAAAAATCATATTTTTATAATTTCTTCATACTTTTAAAAATCGAATTTTTACTATGCGATTCAATATATAAAAATCTAATTTTTACTATGATGTTCAATATATAAAAATCCTATTTTTATTTCGAAGCTATATAGATAAAATTTATATTTTTATTATGTTTTTTTCCACATAAAGGTTTCGCCTTTTTTAAAATAAATTTTTCGCCTTTTCAAATATGAAGTTTTCATTTTATTTCACTACATATATAAAGGTGATAATTTTTCCTATCTTACCTATATAAAAATTATATTTTTATACTTCCTATGATGTAAAAATTATATTTTTACTTTTCCTTTTCAACAATCAAATCATATTTTGATAAAATCAAAAATCATGACTTCCATATGAATTAAAAATCATGGCTTTCTTATTCAATAAGATCTCATTTTCATTCAATGTAGATTTTTTTTTTTTAAATGCATATATATATATATAACTGATTTTTCTCTATGTTTATTTTAAAAACAAAACTGAAATTAAAATTAAGTAAAAACTTACTGTATATCCCAACCAGAGGAGAGTCGGCGTCGCTGGTGGGAAGGAAAGACTGTCGGTGGCAGCCATCCGGCGCGGTGGAGGCTTTCTGTACGGTGGCTGTCATTTTCAGGGGCTTGGGCTCCTGGGAGGTGCGGTTTTAAGTAGAGGAGGAGAGAGGGGGCTCATGAGGTCGGAAATGGGGCTGAAGGGGGGGGGAGAGCGGTGGCTGCTCCAGTGGTCTCGCTGTTGGTTGCGGGTTCTTCGAAGTTGGGGGTCGCGGCCTAGCAGAGCGGGAGAGGAGGAACGGGAGGCGAGGGGGGGGTGCACGGTGGCGGCTGACTGGGGGTGCGGTGGTGCTCCGCCTGGAGGCGGCGGCGGATCGGCTAGGGCAGGCGCGATTTGTGGATCGTTTTTTTTTATTATGTCTTTGACCTAGTTTGACTGAGAGAAAGGAAGAGAGAGAGGGAAGTGAGGTTATATAATAATTTATATATTATTTTTATTTATTTTCTCCCTCCTAAGTTGACTTTTCATATGAACTAGAAATAGAACCCGCCGACTGTCGCCTCTAGCGTATTACCCCCATTCCGAACACAATGGGATATGTATCGCAAGCTGATTTGATCATTACAATCAGTTTCCTTTTTGAATTTTCATTTAAATCACTATATTGAATTTTAAACGCACGTTTTCAAATTACCGGGGTCACGTACTAACTAGAAAAATTCCAGAAAAATATTTTCTAGCTTCGTATTGACAATACGGTCCTAACAAAACTAGTTTCGTCGAATTCTGAGACCGTTTGAAAAATGGCCAATTTCCAGTCGATTAAAATCAACTGAAACCGGTCAAACGCGTTTTCCTTTGCCATGCTCACATATTGATTCGAAAAATTATGAAATTTGAAACCTAGCAATAACTTTACATCACGGACCCAACAAAACTGGTTTCGTCGAAATCCGAGGTCGTTTGCAAAATGTCCATTTTTAAGGGCCTGAATTCCATAGCGACTATTCAGAATTTTCAACTGGACATATCTTTTAATTCCCGCTATGAAATTTCGATCTTTCGGATTTGTTGGAAAGATATTCACTATTAGATTCCATTATTTTTGGTTTCACTAAAATCCGGATTGTTTTGCACCCGGTACATTCAATTGAAGTTTGAAATCAAATTATCGAACTACCGCGCCATTTTCAATTCCTTTTATAATTATATATAATTATTTATATTCTAACGACGACGCGTATAAATATATACGTTCGAATTATATTCAAAATAAATTTCACGTTGCTTTTATTTAAAATAATCTATTTTAAATAAGCAAAATTCGCTGAAATTGCCAAAACAAAAATTTTAAACTGACCCAGAATTTCCGGGTTGTTACATAAACTCTTTTTTTTTCTTTAAACTATTACAGATTATATATATATGTATGGTTCTTGAATGATTTGTATTTAGCTAATTTGTTATCAATATTAAACTGGGAAAACAGAGATGGAAACAGAAAGTCACCTCGCTAAGTAAACATCAAATTTTAAGCTCATTAAATCAGTTCTTTGAGTGTATACCAAATGATGTAGCTTCTGTATGTGTTTTATACTTAGTGTGTATGGGTTATATCATATATACAAATCGTTCCTTTGGATTGTAGATGGAAATTAGAACTGTGCTATCACATATTAAAACCTGTAGAGTAGGCAGAGCCAAAATTCTAACTTCCATGTTAACTTCGAATGAAAATCTATAACTCGATCTACACTAAGTTATAGACCTAAGCTCTTCCTTATGGAAGTTGTTGACATGAATATGTAGTATATAATGCAAAGATATGTGTAACCCATTATATGTTAACATATTAGAAAACCTCTGTATTTAGCTTAGGAAAAGAAAAAAAATGTAAGATGCCACTGATTTGATTGTCAGGAGCTCGACAAAGTGATGTGTGCATGTAAGGAAAGGAGTAGTTAAAACACCATGAGTGGATCGAATAAAAATATGGAACAAAATGTATAAAAACAGAAAGGAGAAAAACATAAAAGCAGTAGGAACAAGGAAGTGGAAGGCGGCATCAACAAGAAGGAGTGAAGGGCGGAACAGTAGAAAATAAATCTAGGTATTAACTTGTTCTCAGTGGAGTTCGAAACAACTTTGTTCCCACTGTATAAACCCAGCGCACGTTCTAAGTGTCCTAGGATTGGAAATTTTGTAGAAATTAAGCATTAATTCATGTTGTTGGTATTGTAATTGAGTTGTAGGATTAAATAGCACATATTGGAGAAATTTGAGGGTTAATGGTGAAAGGTCGTTCATGATTTTCACTATAAGGGGGGAACGGAAGCTGTTCATTGCATTTGAGAAAGTGGATTCGAGTTATACAAAAATGGTATGGTTGTGTAGAGATTTCGTAGGAGATGAGGATGACATTGTTCGTTTGAATTTTAGTGAAGTAATGGAAGAAGCAATGGGAGAGGATGGTGCGGTAATGGAAGAAATAATGGAGCAGGTGTTCTAAGAGGAAGAAGAAGCCGTAATTAAAATAAGGATTGGTGGCCTAATACTTATACATGGTATTAGAGAATAATTAATGCCTAATTATTAATACATGGTATTAAATATTTACCTTTAATTAAACTAAGGAGCAGGTGGACTAAATGGCACATGCGTGAGAATTAAATGGGGGAACAAAGGAAAGACACACCAAAATGTTGTGGTGCATGGCACATGCGTGAGAATTAATTGCCAGCAAAAGAAGAAATGGGGGAACAAAGGAAAGACGCACCAATTGTTGTGGTGCATCATGCATGGCACATGCGTGAAGAACAATTTACAGCAAAGAAGAAGTGGGGAAAGAATGGAGTGATGAACTATTGTTAAGAAGTCACATGCCTCTCTATCATATGTTAGGCTAGGTTTGCTGTGCTAGACCTATAAGCAGTGTATACAAAACATAGCCAACAAATTACATTTAAATACATACCAAATATATAAGCTTTATCCAAACCATTTTAGTTTATATCAGTTATATCAGTTGGATAAAGGCGGACTAGTTTTCATTGGTTCTACCTTGATTAACTTTGAACAGTTTTGTCTATTTGAAAATTTACATCAGCAATCTAAATAGGTGGTGCAACAATGATGATTTCTTTAAAGTGAGTACTAGTTGGGTATCTCCACTACCATAACTGAGAAAAGAAATAATCCACTTCAGTTATATAAGATTTTTCAACATCTTAAGTTTTGTGCAAAGACTTGAATAGCTTACTTAATTAGTGTTGTGTGTAGGTCAAAAACATATGTGCGCATAGTCGTAGCATTTAGCGCACGTATATCGAGTCGTTCATATTAAGTAAAATCGCAAGTATGAATCGTGAAACCCGTACTTTGCGAAACAAGGAAGCGGTACTTTGCGAAATAAGGAAGAAGTAAATAAATAAATAAAAAGAGAAATTTTTATTTAAATATTGTAGGAAAGAGCGAGGAAGACAACAGCAGAAGGCTAAAATGCAAAAGTTCGACTGTAGAAGATTAACGAGTTTTAAAATAGAAATAATATAAGAAATAATTAAATAAATTATAAATTTAATTTATTTATGATTAAATATGAGTAAGAAAATAATTTACAAGGATAATGGAAGAATTAAACATCGTATAAACTGCGACGACAAACGAAGAAAAAGACCGTGTGCGATGCACACGCTTTATTTTCTCATTTCTAAATGATGATCAAAACTGAATAAAATACCGTATGTGACGCATACACTTAAATTGTTCATTTATAACCGATAATCAAAATATCCAGATATGAACAAAGCAAACATATACTGTTTGTTTGACTGAAACTCCTAGTTAAAGAATGTGTAAACCGTATTATAATCATGATAGGCTGATAATTATTTATCCACTGTAAAAGACATTTCGTACATCGTTTCGAAGAGACCGGAATAAATATTCCACTTTGATTCGAAGTATACGACGCGTGTCAGAAATATTGAAGACGGAGATATGCAATGACTATTTTAAATAGTACCTTCGGTCTGTTCAGTCCAGGACAAACCTGAATGGACGAGTGTCTGACAACGTATGTCAATTAGATTCTACACATCGTTTTACGTAAGTATATTACGTGGGTGGCGGAGAAATTCGTTTCTCTTAGCCTCATTGCCCGCAATATATTTGGGTAATCGAATGAGTGTTTCTGACGGATATGACGATGTGGCATTCAAAGTAATTGAAGAGAAATCTGTCAGAAGGATAAACGTGACCTCAGAACCTCACAACCCAGAAGTAACAAAAGTTGGGCTAGGCAGCATGGCTAGTTGGGTCATACCCAAGCAGGGTGTATTATCACCATCTAGAGAAATTCCTTTTGTCTTCTCATCTATATTTCACTGCTGCAGCATTCGGTAGCGGTTGCTGATCACAACCGTGGAGGTGATAATATATTCGTTACACTCAAGCTAAATGAGTGGACGGTCATGTGTGGCCGGGTTGCAAGACGTTCTTGTTGAACCTGCAGTGTATACCCTTTAGAGTACACTGATCGGTAGGTGCTCCCATACCTTGTGTGTTGGAATCCAATCTCCACTAAGCGCTCTGCGGTTTTTGATTTTATACTATATGTGAACGTGAGATGCAAGCGTTTCACTAGATGGTTATTTATTTGATAAAAACTATTATAATATCACACGTTTTGATATAAAATACTTAGATCATTATCCAGATATTAGACATGGATTGATCTAATGACTTCTAAAATAAATAAACCTGTCAACATGAAAAACCTAAATCCTTATTCCTTGTTTACATTTCTTATCTATGTTTACTCACACCAGTCCCCCGACTGACCCAGAGTTTATTTTCTGTGTTTCCTAAACTCTTGGGTACTCATAATATTTATTATGAGTAGACAAGTAGTCCAGGTAGGCAAGTGGAACCTGATGAAGTCAAGGCCAAGACCAGTATTATATCCACATCTGTATTATTCTAAGTCATGATGTATAATTATGCTGTTAAACTCTGATGATGATGTATTATGATGATGTACTCTGATGTAACAAACTCTGATATGTAATATTATATATATTTTGTGAAATTCCGCTGTGAGATTATTTCCACTGTGAGACTCTGATATCTTCTTACTCTTCTATTCTATTAGTTCTACCTCTTCTATCTCACCTTCTAAATTCTTTCTATTAACAGTCAGGAGTTCAATACTTGGTTTTGTTCGACGAGTAATACAGGATTTCGTATTACTGTTGAAAATTCAAGTATGGTGAATTCCCGACCGTTACACAATCAAAAACTCACAAACCCTATATAAGAAAAATCTGATCACATTTTTCCCATGTCCTATGGCTTCTCACCTTCCCCAGACATCAACGCCATAGGCTACCGCCGTGGATTGACCACATTTCACTTTTTGACCATCTCCAAATTCCTCTTCAAACCAAACACTAAAAATTTCCAAACCACTTCCTAAATTCACCAACACAAACCTATTCGTATACCTGGATTTAGGTAATCCGATGATCAAATTTTTGAGTTTTAAACTACTTCCACTGTCTATTGCATATATATTTATTCACACTATAACTATTTAAAATAATTTATACTCGATTTTTAAACAACTTTTGTGTTGGAATAAATTCTCAAACATGCCAGAATTTGAGATCTATAGTTAGGAGTACATACTTTTCTTTGCTTATGCCTAGTGATTTTTATTCCCAGGTAGTGTTTACCTCCTTCGAGCATATATGAAAACCGGTTCACACAAGCTTGTATTCAACCCAACAATAGTGTTGACAATCTAATACAGATGTAAAAAGGCATGTATGTAATGTAAATCAACAAGGATTGGACATAGTAAAAAGCTTTTAATGTTGACTCACCACCTGTATACTATTACATGATTTAGGTTTTAGTCTATTCACTTCGAGGTTTTGTTTTAAAATTTTGGTCCAGTATTAAACGCATTAATATATGCATTACATAAATTTGAAAAATCAATAAGCAAAGTGGAAATTTACTCACTTTGAAAGATCTACAGTCTTCATGTTTTTGTTTCAGGCTTTATGAGCCTTTAGTTGTTAACTAGCAATTGTTTACGAAAGCAAAACAGAGCCTTTGCAAGCTATATAAAATGTTCTAGATTTTTCTTCCATGTTACCATTAATGAAGATAAATTTATTTAAACACACTTAGATGCATATGAATCATTATATACAATCTATCAGTATATATTCAACTAAGAGAAGAAAAAGTTTACTCACCATATTTGCTCATTGTTTTCTTGTTTTTCAAAAGCTCTGTTTATTCCTAGGTTTTGCTCTTGCTCTCTCTACCATTTGCTTCCGAGTTCAACCCAGGTTTTAAAGTGAAAAAGATGGCGGTATATATGTGTATTTATAGATGGAAAAAGCTTGGAAAAGATGAAGCATCAATTGGTTGGTAGGTAGAAATATAGGGGCAGCTAAGGGGTATTAGCTGAAACAGATGTTGATTGAAATAAAGTAATGTTTAGGTAATTCACATTAAATCTCTTTCCAGTATTGTAGTGCATGGACATGTGCATGTGGTTAAAGAGAACAAACTTTGTTGTTAAGCAAATACCCCCTGTTCTTGCTATTCTTATTGATTGAAAAGGAGGCAGCTATATCCTAGCTAGTTATGCATAAGTGTGATTGAAAATAAAAGAAATGAAGCTATAAATGTAGTACCGTGTGTAGTTTGATTGGAAAAATGAAGCAAAAGGTATATATGTAGCTGTGCATTGATTTTGGATTGGAAAGAATATAACTTAGGCTGTTAGCTGGACCTATAGTTTACTTCACAAGACATGTCATGAAAGCCCTATTTTGAAGTACATATATACTTGTAGCCGTGCAAAATTTGTAGATACAGGGTAGAATGAAAAAATAGTAGTTGCAGCATCAATTGATTTGAAGAGAGATGTTAAGGTCATTCTATTCTTGTAGTAATTAATTTATGTGTAAATGTGTATACCACCTACATATGAACCTATATCCATGTGCAACTAACGTGGTACTAATTTGTGTAGCTTTATGCTATTAGTATTATTTGAACAAATCTTAATTGCCATGTATTCAAACTATCACAAGTTGTGTATCCCCGCATTTAATTGTTAGCATGTAATTTAGCCCAACATGTACCAAATGTTGTACTTCATGGCCTAAGTTATTTCTATACATAGCCATATTTTTTCATATATCCCAAAGTGAAGTGGACTTCCATTTCTTTTATTTAAATACTCTTGTCCAATACTCTATATAGCTTTTTATTAATGTAAACTTAAAACAAGTTTTATGGCAAACAAAAGATTAAAACATCATTCACTATAACAAAGTAAATGTACATGAAATTTTATCGATACTTATTCTAATTTTCCCAGAATATTCAAATTCAATATTAACTATTTTTTACAAGAATTTAAAAAAAAATATAAAAATATAAAACAATTTGACAAAACACTATTTACTTGAATTATATACCCATATACAATGGTTAAAGAAATTTCAAACCACTAAAATATATACTATTGTAATATTCTCTCAATTTATTATCTTAAATTTATTTAATTTAAATCAGTTACTGATAGTCCAAAACAAATAGTATTGCAGTTAGAAAAAGACCGGGACGTTACAATTTTGCATATAAATTCGTGAATAAGTATTTTGATATAAGACTAAATAAATCAGAATTTGGTAAAAAAAAGAAAATTCAATTAGTTAGTTGGATTCGGAATCGGAACATGACTTAGTTAAGTGGAAATCAGAATGATATTGTAATTAAATAAAATAGATTTGAGATTTGAAAATAAAATTAAATATAATTAATTTGAAATCAATGGGATATTAACTGATTGATATTAAAATATGTTAAATAAGAGTAAATATTAATATTGAATGAAGATTCAATTGATTTGGTTAAGTTGATTGTAAATTGACTGTTGATTGTGTGGTTAGATTGGTTGTATATATATTCATTACTGGTTTAATAAAATTGTTGAATGAATTGAAAATTGAATCTCTATATAATAATTTGAATATGATTGGAAATTAATGATTTAACCCTGAATTAGCAAATAAATGATACTATATATTTAGCTTTGGAGATTTGTAGCTATACTGGTAGACTAACGAATATTATTTCATGTGAATGTTACTTATACATTGAACTGAGTTAAGTACAGGTGCCAAACAGCTGTGGGGGTTGATTTTGGTTAAATATATTACACGTAATCTGAGCAAGTATACTCAATAGTGCTCGTATAAGGTACGCCTACGCGAGAATAAAATTTTTGGGTTTTGAAATTTTGTTTTCCGACTGTGTGGGTCGATGTACATATATTATTTGTTCCTACGATACCGTAGAAGTCACTGCGTACAGCAGAGAGTCCATTGAATTTTTCTGGAAATTTAAAGTGTTAGAAATTTTCTGATATTTTTAAAAATTTATATGATTATAATAAATAAGTTTTTAATTTAAAAATAAATTGGATTTTAGAATAGTAAATGGGTTCGTAACATTTTTCTTACTTTAGTAATGTAACAACCGAGATTTTTGCCATTTGATTCTTAATATTTAAATCTATTTTAAATATTATATTTGGATTATAAATGATGATAAGAATTTATTTTCAATAGATTTGACTGTTTTGAAATCAAATCACATATATATTCGTTTTATTTTAACATATTAAAATAGCCAATTTGTAAATGACTTCAAATTTCAGTAAAACCAATTTTTTTTCGGGCCTGAAATATTAAATTATTACATGGTTTCCAATTTCATTTTAAACGAAACGCTGTACGATTAAAAATATCGAGTGCGTTCAATTATAAAAATAAATTAGTCCTAATTTCAACCTGAATCTTTCATAATCTCTACAATATCCGTATATGGTCTTTTCAAAACCTTAGCGGTTACTTTTACATATTGTGGACCGGTTGATAAGGTCATATTCATTGAAAAATAATAATTATACACATTTGAAGATTTCAGCGAATACGATAAGGATGTTGTCACTTTTAAAATCTATAAAATATTTTCCATAACCTGGAGTCTGTGTACATGAGTTCCAAGGTCAAGTAGTGCGGCTACCACAGTTTTTATTCGAACACCTCACCTGCATATATGGAATAAAATATAGATAGCGTGCCATCCACACTATTTACCCCGTGTTCTTCAAGTTTTCGTGGTTACCAAGTTACCATACCCCGTGCGTGCCAAGTAAACCTCAATTCTGTGCTCCTCCCGCTTCTTCTCCTTTTAAATACTGGAGACCATCCTCTCACATTCTAAAACCCAAAATACATAAGAAAAATAATACATCTGCATCCCGATCTAAATTTCAGTAAATAATGACAATCACTACACTTCAAAAATCCCTAGTACCCAAATTGTTTTCATCGATTACAGCAAACCATGAAAAGGGGAAAAAATCGCTAGTTCAACAAGCAATTAAAAATCAAATACTAATTGAAAATTTCCAATATTGCTTAGCTGCAAGTCTATATGCTCTATCCAGGATTTCGTGGAAATTTGAGTTCGTAGTCTACTAGCAATCGCAACCTAGGGCTCGAGCTCGTCGATGGTTGGGGAGGAGGATGGCAAGAGCTTTGGAGCGATTCTGATTCTATTTTGGGCCGGCTTGCGAAACATCACTGAAAATGGCCAAAGTCGCAACTTCCTTGAGGGTTTTTGGTTTGAGTTTAAGGCACTTGGCAGGGTGTCGAAGTGAGAGTGCCTGATCGGACACTTGAGGTGTTCCGTGAGTATGAAATCGGAATAGCAAGGAGGAGCATGGAGATACGAATGGTGACGGATGGATGGTTTCTGATCATCTGAAATGGTGGTAGCAGAGTGCGGTAGAAGGAGGAAGTGTTGAGGAATTCGATGATGGAGCAGTTCTGTATTTATTTTAGGGAATAGTATGTATGAAGAAGACAATGGTGAGAAGTGAAAGCATGAAAGGGTTCTGGTGCGTGATGACTGTATGGGTGCAAATGTGTTCGGATGGAAGCTATTTGTGGAAATGAAAGTAAAGTTGTTTGTGGAGATGGAAGTGAATATTACGTTTAGATTTGATTTTTAATGAGAGTAGTAAAGAAAACGGAAGTGTTGTTCTGCATATTCCACCATGATGAAATCAGGTCATTTGTGTTATTTTTATTTTGACCTGGGAAGAAAAAGAAATTTGGTTTAAATAAGTAAGAACAAGAAGAAACAGGGAAGTTAAACGTTGGTAGGGAAATGGTGTGTCAGCGGGGAAGCTATGATGAAGGTCACGGCAAAATGTTTGGTTAAGGATCGGATGGATGATCAGGCAACGAGTTTTAAAAGAACACAGTAGCTGTATTGAATTTGTTCATTGGCAAGGAAATACTATACGAGAGAAGAAGGGAGCCTAATTATAAATTAAAGGTGATTAAGACATTTAAGGCAATTAGTATATTTCAAATTTTTAAATAATAGTGTAATATTATATTGTGTTAGGATGTGAGGATTGGACTTTCATTAGTTGGAAGAGAAGATGCTATCGGGTTATTTCCTTTAACCTAGAAGAAGACAGTGTCTACCTAAAGAGAGAAAACTAAGTCAGGCTAGTGAATTTAAAAGCCCAAAGTAATTAAGCCTAGTTAACTGTAGGTAGGAATTAAATGATTTAATTAAATTAGTGTAAACTTATAACGTTTATAATTTGGTCATATGTAAACAGAATCCGACGAAATCAGTCACGTTGGGATCGTAACGAAGCTATCTACATTATGGAACTGAGGGGTTGCGAATAAAGCAATTGGAATTTTGTGATAAAATCAAACGCTTGTTTGATTGTAAACAAAATAAAAAGCAGAACCATCAACTGCAAAACAAGGTGAGTAAACTCAGGAACTCTGTTTCGTTTATATTTTTATATAAATGAAATTTTAAATTTATTTATAGTAATTTTATAATATGCAATGGTTGATTGGTTGAATAGTCGATAAAATTGGTTGAAATGGTTGGTATGATTACATCATTGATCGATTATTAGTTCTGATACTTCATATTGATGTGAAATAATATTATTGATGTTAATTAACATCTGTGGATGCAAGGACACAGGTTGGAGGGATCCAACTGGATTCCTCAGCAGTTATATTATTGTTTGTTATTTAATGTGATATATACTGTTTTTGATTATACTGTGTTGAATTACTCTGGCCCTAGGAATTTGGTAATGAAAATGTCGTAAAATATTTTCGAAAAAAGGTGGAATTTAAGACTTTAAAAAGGAAATTATTTCCAAGGTGGAAATTGAATGTCGAATAGATTTGAGAATAAAAACTTGTTTTAGTGAATAAAACAAGTAATTAAACTTATAAATGATAATTATGGATTATCATTGTATAATTAATATTTAGCTTAAAATCGATATTTTATAATCAAAGGGAGAATCGTGATAAGGTTTTAAAAAGGGGTTTTTATATGGAAATCTGTTTTAACAGTTTATTTGAGAAGATTAATTCATAAACGATGTGTATAATTTCAGTAAAATATTTTGAAATAAATTGAAATATAAATTCAGATTTGAATTTATATCGAAAGTGGAAATCGGTTAACAGTTAACTGATATGTACGGTTGACAAAAATCAACCATTTTAATTGATAATGAAATTAATTTGAATTTAACGAAGGGTGTTAAATATTAGTTAATCTTCGATTAACTAAAATTAAAGTAATGATCGAATTGGTTAGTGTTAATAAAGTTAATTATTATTTAATAAGCTGTTAAAAGTAATAATTAGACTATTTTTAGTTAATAACAAAGTTAACTATTTTTGATATAGTTAATAATAAAAGTTAATTGTTATTTTAATTAATAATAATTAAAACAATGATTTTAATTGGAGATTCAATTAAGAAATGATTTAGTGGCATTATAGTTTGATCAAGGAGGTGATAAGAGTTTCATAAAGGGATTTGTAATCCAAGTTTTAAATGAGATTTGTAAATGGGATTTGTCGGTAAATGCAAAGATTTAAACAAGGCATTTTGTTAAATTTTAAATTATGAAAAGAAAATTTAATGGAAAGAAAATTTTGAGTAGATGGTTAATAGGTTAATAATAGACTAAAATGTGTTAATGGTTTTAGAATGAAATCTAAGCTAAGTGGTGAAAAGATGGTAAACGGATTAGTATAAGTGATTAATCCAAACAAGGTTTAAATGAGGTTTTTAAAACCAAAGTGATGACTTTATTTGAATTAAGCAAAGCACTGTAATTGAAATAAAAAATTTAAATGCAAAGGAAAATACAAATTATAGTTTTGTTTTAAACATTGATAAATGGATTTTTGAAATAAAATCCAAGTAAAAAGGTCTTGTTGTAAAGAAGGTGGAAAGTGGACTTTTATCCTTATATACCCTTTATCTTATGAGGTTTCGACAAACAGAATGGTATATGTCTGCATTGTTTAAATCCAGACATTTTGACTATCTTTTAAAACTGAACAACGGAAGCATGTGCGTCACACACGGTACTTTATTCAAAACCGCGATTATAATGCTATTGTTATAATAGATGTTTTGTAAATCTAAACAGCGATTTTAACGCTGCTATTATAATAAATGTTCCATAAAGCTAAACAGCAATTGTAACGCTATCGTTGAAATAAATGTTTTATAAATGAAATATTTGGAAACAACGATTATAACGCTACCATTATAATAAATTTTTTTCCATAAATGAAGTGTATGCTTAGATTAAACCCGAGAGTTGCGTAAGCGATATTTTTTTTTGGAGTTGCGAGCTTTGACTATTTCAAAGTTGAGAACGTTGTTCAGTTAAGGTCTGAGAGGTAATTATACCCCAACTTGATTGACTTCATGATTGATGGAGGTATGGTTAAGGTTCGATAGTGAAGATTGGTTAGCAGTTTGGTTAGTTCATAAATGATTAATGGTTTGAGTTATAATAACGATGTTTTATAACATCGTGTTAATTAAAGGATTTTGAAATGTTTCCACAAACAAAATGAGAAATATTTTCTATGCGTAGAAAATGAAATGAATTGGTCAACCAGGAAATTAAGAAATGGAATATGGAAGTATTTTCGGATATTAATAAAGTATATTTTTTGAATATAGAAAATAAGAAATCGTGAATATATAGAATTGTTTTCTAACTAGAATAAGAGATATTTTCTCGAATAAATAATTAGGATATTGAAAATGTTTTACAAGAATCGAGAGAAAAAATTGAGCTTTGAAAGGATAGGAAAGATGGAAATTTGGAATTGATAACAAAATAAGGAATTTATATAAATATGGGCCAGTATTGCTTGATGGTTGATCAGTAGAATTTCCATTTGGAAACATGGTCGATGGTTGAATGTATGTTCCTTTGATAGTTAAATCACCGACTATCAAAGTTTTGATCTATTTTATACCTCCATTGTCAATACGAAGAGACCGGGATCAGATTTAATATCTGAAAACCACTCTGTATTGGCATAAGCATTACGAATCAACTTATGTTGAAGAGATTATGAAGACGGAGTAAAGTGCAAGGGTTGTTCTGTTAATTCTAGTTAGAAATTGCTTAAGATGGATTAACAGAATGGTGCCTTCGGTTTGTCCGGACCCAGGACAACTTGTAAGGACGAGTGTCTGACAGAGTATTTCCAAAGGGATTACGTACGTTGATTCCTTCAAACGTACGAAGTTGGTGGCAAAGAAGGGAAACTTATTTAGCTTAACAATTTGAGTATTTTTGTGTGAATCAATTAGTGATTTCCGATGGATCTGACAATGTGCCATTCAAAGTGAATGGTAGCCAGATGTTCTGGAAGATAATTCAAACCTCAAGCCTCACAATCGGGAATTGACAAAAATCGGGCAGGCAGCATGGCTAGGTGGGTCGCTCCCATTAGGATGTATAATCACCTATCTAGAGAAATTCCATTTGCTTCTTTAATCTATCGATGTTGTCCCTTTCGGGAAACAGTTGCTAATCCCAACCGTTGGTGATATACATTCAATACACTCAAGCGAAATGAATGGTCGGTCATGTGTGGGCCGGGTTGCAAGATGTTCTTGTTGAACCCCAGTGTATCCCCTCTAGAGTACACTGATTGGAAGTTGGTTCCATACCTTGTCATGTTGGAAATCCAATCTCCAATAAGTGCCCTACGGTTTTTGATTTTATATTATTATGGAGCATGATATGCAAATGTTCCGCTAGATTATATTTATTTGTTGTAGACAATATTATAATATCACCAGATTTGATATCAAAATGTTTCGGGTTATCGTAAGGTAAAAACCATTCGTGTTTATGTGTGGATCGGTCTTACGATTATCATTTATTTCGAAAGGATTTTTGAAAGTTAAACAAATTGTTGGAGTTTACTCACACCATTCCCATGACTGACCCAGAGTTTATTTTATTTTGTTTTACCTAAACTCTTGGGTGCCCAAATTTGTACGGGCAGTCAAGTAGTCGGGATTTTACAGATTCACTTGGAAGAGCTGGAAGCAGAGGCTTCACCAATTAGCTATAAACTATCATATTTTCCGCTATGTATTTTTTTTATATTTGGAAACAGGTGTTTATAACTGTTCCAGGAATAATTGTTGTGCTCTGATGATGGTATGTATATTCCGTTACTGATTTGTATTTCAAAAGTTATGTTATATAATATATTTTATTCGTTCCGCTGTGAGATTTGTGCTCTTCGTTTTTCTTCTATTTTAATATTTCTTTCTTTCTATTTCTCATCCTCCTACTTCTTTCTAATAATGATTCGTATTTTTGTGCAATTTGAGTTGGACGTGCGGTGTTATTAGTCGACTCAAAGAGTATGGAAATTCGAGCCATTACAGTTGGTACCAGAGCTGAAGGTTGAGTAGTAACCTTGGCTCTGTGGCGTAACTCAATAGAGATGGGGTTATAACACCCTAAGTTGAGTTTGAGTGTATATATATACGAGTGCGTATTTGCAAATTTGATATAAAATTGTTTTATATTGTGTTTACTGGTTTGTTAAGTGGTTTATGAATTCTGGTCAATACAGCATGTACAACTGTATCAATAGGTATTTCTAAACTCTCGAACAAAGCAATTCAATACAGTATTGTTTTAAAATGGGTAAATGAAATAATTTTGCCCAAAATTTATTTTGATATAAAAGGAATAATTTCTGAATCATTGTATATGAATGTGTTAAATTGTTATTGCAATCAAATGGAATTATGAAATATTGGAATGGTTATATAATGTGTATACGGATAATGTATACAAATGAGATAAACCAAGATTAAGTTCAAACCAGAATTGGAATTTAAACTCCAGGTGTTTAGAAAATATTATCTAAAATAATATAAGGTAATATAGCATTACTTGAAGGTTTTTCGAATAAGAATGGTTTTAAATGGATTTTGGAATTGATTAATCATTGAAATCACTTCAGGGGCGAGAAAATAATTCTGATAATGGGTCGCGAAATTATCGGTATTCATCTTCAAGTTTCTAAGTGATGGATTGCTACCATAATAATCTGTTAATGGAAAATTTGTTTGAAAAGAACAAGTTGTTTTAGAAATTCAAATGTTTTGAATTGAGTTGATTATAAATTTATCAATACAAATATATATGATTTCTAACTAATTTGAAATAAAATTGGGAATTTGAGGTCTGAAATTAAAATTTAACTTGTATAAGTTGAACAAATTGAATTGGTGGAAGTAAATCAGATGGATTGGAATTTAACTCAAGTTAAATAAAATTAGATTTGATTAGAAATGATTCTGAATGAAATTAAATATAAAGATGTTGAAATTCAAATTATTAAAATAGTTCGACTTATGCATAACAAGTTGAATATATAGTGTTGTCAATTGGAATTAAATTGGGGTGAATTTGAATTCAGTTGGAAATCAAATTTAAAGTATAGAATGAAAGTGAACTAATCAGAAGTTGATTAGAGTGTTAAAAACTGAAAGTTAGATTGATTTAAAACCAACTGGAAATAGATATATGTACACTGAGCAGATATTGAATGGAAGCAATTGCAAGGGATAGAGTTATGCCCGACAAAAAGGTACATGTTTACAATATTACTTGGGTTTGATAATTTTATAAGCCTATGGAGCAAGCCGCTTGGCTTTTTGATTTTCTTTTGGATTAGAGAAGGCCTAGAAAGGTGATTTGTGGTTGTACCGATTGAGCCGTGCAGAGGAGATGTTGGCGAATTTTTTCGAAAAATTAAAGAGTTGGAAAATTTTCAAGAAATTTTTTGATAATTTAAAAACGATTGAAATACAAAAACCAGAATTGGTTAATAAAATTTTAGGTGGAATAATGAAATTGATAAATGGATTTAAAATATTTTGGAATGGGTGTGGATATGCCGAAGAGCATATGGATTGAAGACAAGAAAGTGATGATGGATTGTCCAAAAATGGTGGACATACCATTTGAAAAGAATTAAGAATGGTCGAGTATTAGTATGAGAATTCGAAGGTCGGATAAGAACTAGGTCATAAAGATATGGAATATAAGATTTCAACTAAGTAGGTTATGAGGAGTTAGAGTTATAACATTTTTGCTGCTTAGCAATTTCGAGGACGAAATTATTTTTAAGGGGGAAGGAATGTAACGACCCAAATTTTTGCCATTTAATTCTTAATATTTAAATTTATTTTAAATATTATATTTGGATTATAAATGATGAAAATAATTTATTTTCAACAGAATTGACTATTTTGAAACCAAATCATATATATATATACGTTTCATATTAACATATTAAAATAGCCAATTTGTAGATAACTTCAAATTTCAGTAAAACCAATTTTTTTTTGGGGTTTGAAATATTTAGTTATTATACGGTTTCCAATTTTGTTTTAATCAAAACGATGTACGATTAAAAATATCGAGTGCATTAATTTATAAAAATAAAATTAGTCCTAATTTCAACCTGAATCTTTCATAATCTCTACAATATCCGTATATGATCTTTTCAAAACCTTAGCGGTTGCTTTTATATATTGTGGACGGGTTGATAAGGATATATTCATTGAAAAATAATAATTATACATGTTTGAAGATTTCTGCGAATACGATAAGGATGTCATCACTTTTAAAACCTATAAAATGTTTTCCACAACCTGGAGTCTGTGTACATGAGTTGCAAGGTCAAGTAGTGTGGCTACCACAGTTTTTATTCGAATACCTCACCTGCATATATGGAATAAAATATAGATAGCGTGCCATCTACACTATTTACCCCTTGTTCTTCTAGTTTTCATGGTTGCCAAGTTACCATACTCCGTGCGTGCCAAGTAAACCTCAATTCCGTGCTCCTCATACTTCTTCTTCTTTTAAATACTGGAGACCATCCTCTCACATTCTAAAACTCAAAATACATAGAAAAATAATACGTCTGCATCCTGATCTAAATTTCAGTAAATAACAACAATCACTACACTTCAAAAATCCCTAGTACCCAAATTGTTTTCACCGATTACAACAAACCACGAAAAGGGAAAAAAATTTGCTAGTTCATCAAGCAATTAAAATCAAATACCAATTGAAAATTTCCAATCTTGCGTTATCACTCTCATTATAATGAGAGCTGCAAGTCCATATGTTCTATCCGAGATTTCGTGGAAATTTGAGTTCGTTGTCTATTAGCAATCGCAACCTAGGGCTCGAGCTCGTCGATAGTTGGGGAGGAGGATGGCAAGAGCTTTGGAGTGATTCTGGTTCTATTTTAGGTCGGCTTGCGACACATCGCTGAAAATGGCCAAATTCACAACTTCCTTGAGGGATTTGGGTTTGAGTTTAAGGCGTTTGGCAGGGTGTCGAAGAGAGAGTGCCTGATCGAACACTGGAGGTGTTCCGTGAGTATGAAATCGCAACAACAAGGAGGAGGATGGAGATACAAACGGTGACGGATGGATGGTTTCTGATCATATGAAATGGTGGTAGCAGAGTGCGGTAGAAGGAGGAAATGTTGAGGAATTCGGTGATTGAGCAGTTCCGTTTTTATTTTAAGGAATAGTATGTATGAAGAAGACAATGGTGAGAAGTGAAAGCATGAAAGGGTTCTGGTGCGTGATGACTATATGCGTGCAAATGTGTTCGGATAGAAGCTGTTTTTGGAAATGAAAGTAGATTTGTTTATGGAGATGGAAGTGAATATTACAGTTAGATTTGATTTTTAATGATATTAGTAAAGAAAATGGAAGTGCTATTCTGCATATTCCGCCGTGATGAAATCAGGTCATTTGTGTTATTTTTATTTTGACCTGGGAAGAAAAAGAATTTGGTTTAAATAAATAAGAACAAGAAGATACAGGGAAGTTAACATTGGTAGGGAAAAGGTGTGTCAGCGGGGAAGCTATGATGAAGGTCACGACAAAATGTTTGGTTAAGGATCGGATGGATGATCAGGCAACGAGTTTTGAAAGAACACAGTAGCGGTCTTGAATTTGTTCATTGACAAGGAAATAATATACTAGAGAAGAAGGAAGCCTAATTATAAATTAAAGGTGATTAAGAAATTTAAGGCAATTAGTATATTTCAAATTTTTAAATAATAGTGTAATATTATATTGTGTTAGGATATGAGGATTGGACTTTCATTAGTTGGAAGAGAAGACGCTACCAGGTTATTTCCTTTAACCTGGAAGAAGACGGTGTCTACCTAAAGAGAGAAAACTAAGTCAGGCTAGTGAATTTAAAAGCCCAAAGTAATTAAGCCAAGTTAACCATAAGTAGGAATTAAATGATTTAATTAAATTAGTGTAAACTTTTAACGTTTATAATTTGGTCATATGTAAACAGAATCTGACGAAATCAATCACGTTGGGATCGTAACGAAGCTATCTACGTTATGGAACTGAGGGGGTTGAGAATAAAGCAATTGGAAATTTGTGATGAAATCAAACGCTTGTTTGATTGTAAACGAAATAAAAAGCAGAACTATCAACTGCAAAACAAGGTAAGTAAACTCACTAACTCTGTTTCGTTTATATTTTTACATAAACGAAATTTTAAATTTATTTATAGTAATTTTATAATATGCAATAGTTGATTAGTTGAATAGTCGATATAATTGGTTGAAATGGTTGGTATGATTACATCGTTGATCGATTATTAGTTCTGATACTACATATTGATGTGAAATACTATTATTGATGTTGATTAACATCTGTGGATGCCGGGGGAAGGGATCCAACTGGATTCCTCAACAGTTATATTATTGTTTGTAATTTAATGTGATATATACTGTAATTGATTATACTGTGTTGAATTACTCTGACCCTAGGAACTTGGTATTGAAAATGTCGTAAAATATTTTCGAAAAAAAGAGGAATTTAAGACTTTAAAAAGGAAATTATTTCCAAGGTGCAAATTGAATGTCGAATAGATTTGAGAATAAAAACTTGTTTTAGTGAATAAAACAAGTAATTAAATTTATAAACGATATTTATGGATTATCATTGTATAATTAATATTTGGCTTAAAATCGATATTTTATAATCAAATGGAGAATCGTGATAAGGTTTTAAAAAGGGGTTTTTATATAGAAATCTGTTTTAATAGTTAATTTGAGAAGATTAATTCATTAACGATGTGTATAATTTTAGTAAAATATTTTGAAATAAATTGAAATATAAATTCAGATTTGAATTTATATCGAAAGTGGAAATCGGTTAATAGTTAACTGATATGTACGGCTGACAAAAATCAACCATTTTAATTGATAATGAAATTAATTTGAATTTAACGAAGGGCGTTAAATATTAGTTAATCTTCAATTAACTAAAATTAAAGTAATGATCGAATTGGTTAGTGTTAATAAAATTAATTATTATTTAATAAGCTTTTAAAAGTAATAACTATACTATTTTCAGTTAATAACAAAGTTAACTATTTTTAATATAGTTAATAATAAAGTTAATTGTTATTTTAATTAATAATAATTAAAACAATGATTTTGATTGGAGATTCAATTAAGAAATGATTTAGTGGCATTATAGTTTGATCAAGGAGGTGATAAGAGTTTCATAAAGGGATTTGTAATCCAAATTTTAAATGAGATTTGTAAATGGGATTTGTCGGTAAATGCAAAGATTTAAACAAGGCTTTTTGTTAAATTTTAAATTATGAAAAGAAAATTTAATGGAAAGAAACTTTTAAGGCAGATGGTTAATAGGTTAATAATAGACTAAAATGTGTTAATGATTTTAGAATGAAATCTAAGCTAAGTGGTGAAAAGATGGTAAACGGATTAGTATAAGTGATTTATCCAAATAAGGTTTAAATGAGGTTTTTAAAACCAAAGTGATGACTTTAATTGAATTAAGCAAAGCACTGTAATTGAAATAAAAAATTTAAATCTAAAGGAAAACACAAATGATAGTTTTGTGTTAAACATTGATAAATGGATTTTCAATATAAAATCCAAGTAAAAAGGTCTTGTTGTAAATAAGGTGGAAAGCGGACTTTTATCCTTATATCCCCTTTATCTTATGAGGTTTCAACAAACAGAATGGTATATTTCTGCATTGTTTAAATCCAGACATTTTGACTATCTTTTAAAAATGAACAACGGTAGCGTGTGCGTCACACACGGTACTATTTTCAAAACCGCGATTATAACGCTACTGTTATAGTAGATGTTTTGTAAATCTAAATAGCGATTTTTAACACTGCTATTTCAATAAACGTTCCATAAAGCTAAACAGCGATTGTAACGCTATCGTTGAAATAAATGTTTTATAAATGAAATATTTAGAAACAGTGATTATAACGCTACCGTTATAATAAATGTTTTTTCCATAAAAGAAGTGTATGCTTAGATTGAACCCGAGAGTTGCATGAGCGATATTTTTTTTGGTGTTGTGAGCTTTGACTATTTCAAAGTTGAGAATGTTGTTCAGTTAATGTCTGAGAGGTAATTATACCCTAACTTGATTGACTTCATGATTGATGGAGGAATGGTTAAGGTTTGATAGTGAAGATTGGTTAGCAATTTGGTTAGTTAATAAATGATTAATGGTTTGAGTTATAATAATGGTGTTTTATAACATCACATTAATTAAAGGATTTTGAAATGTTTCCACAAATAAAATGAGAAATATTTTTTATGCGTAGAAAATGAAATGAATTGGTCAACCAGGAAATTAAGAAATGGAATATGAAAGTATTTTTGGATATTAATAAAGTACATTTTCTGAATATAGAAAATAAGGAATCGTGAATATATAGAATTGTTTTCTAACTGGAATAAGAGATATTTTCTCAAATAAAGAATTGGGATATTGAAAATGTTTAACAAGAATCGAGAGAGAAAATCGAGCTTTGAAAAGATAGGAAAGAGGGAAATTTGGAATTGATAACAAAATAAGGAATTTATATAAATAGGGGCCAGTAATGCTTGATGGTTGATCAGTAGAATTTCCATTTGGAAATAGGGTTGTTGGTTGAATGGATGTTCCTTTGATAGTTAAATCGCCAACTATCAAAGTTTTGATTTATTTTATACCTCCGTTATCGATACGGAGTGACCGGGATCAGATTTAATATCTGAAAACCACTTCATATTGGTATAAGCATTACGAATCAACTTTTGTTGAAGAGATTATGAAGACGGAGTAAAGTGCAAGGGCTGTTCTGTTAATCCTACGTAGAAGTTTCCTAAGATGGATTAACAAAATGGTGCCTTCGTTTTGTCCAGACCCAGGACAACCTGTAAGGACGAGTGTCTAAAAGAGTACTTCCAAAGGGATTACGTACGTTGATTCCTTCAAACGTACGAAGTTAGTGGCAAATAAGGGAAATTTATTTTGCCTAACAACTTGAGTATTTTTATGGGAATCAATTAGTGATTTCCGATGGATCTGACAATGTGGCATTCAAAGTGAATGGTGGCCAGATGTTTTGGAAGATAATTCAAACCTCAAGCCTCACAACCGGAATTGACAAAAATCGGACAGGCAGCATGGCTAGGTGGGTCGCTCCCATTAGGATGTATAATCACCTATCTAGAGAAATTCCATTTGCTTCTTTAATCTATCGATGTCATCCCTTTCAGGAAACGGTTGTTGATCCCATTCGTTGGTGATATACGTTCGATACACTCAAGCGTAATGAGTTGTCGGTCATGTGTAGGCTGGGTTGCAAGATGTTCTTGTTGAACCCCAGTGTATCCCCTCTAGAGTATACTGATCGGAAGGTGGTTCCATACCTTGTCATGTTGGAAATCCAATCTCCAATAAGCGCCCTGCGGTTTTTGATTTTATATTATTATGGAGCATGAGATGCAAGCGTTCCACTGGATTCTATTTATTTGTTGTAGACGCTATTATAATATCACTGGATTTGATATCAAAATGTTTTGGGCTATCGTAAGGTAAAAACCATCCGTGTTTATGTGTGGATCGGTCTTACAATTATCATTTCTTTCGAAAGGATTTTTGAAAGTTAAACAAATTGTTGGAGTTTACTTACACCAGTCCCATAACTGACCCAGAGTTTATTTTATTTTGTTTTACCTAAATTCTTGGGTGCCCAAATTTGTACGGGCAGTCAAGTAGTCGGGATTTTACAGATTTTCTTGGAAGAGCTGGAAGTAGGAGGCTTCACCAGTTAGCTATAAACTATCATATTTTCCGCTGTGTATCATGTTTATATCTGGAAACATATGTTTATAACTGTTCCAGGAATAACTGTTGTGCTCTAATGATGGTATGTATATGCAATTACTGATTTGTTTTTCAAAAGTTATGTTATATAATATATTTTATTCGTTCCGCTGTGAGATTTGTGTTCTTCATATTTCTTCTATTCTAATATTTCTTTCTTTCTATTTCTTATCCTCTAACTTCTTTCTACGGGCAGTCAAGTGGTGTTATTAGTCAACTCAAAGAGTATGGAAATTCGTGCCATTACAAGTAGTTTCGGGGACAAAATTCTTTTAAGGTGGAAGAATGTAATGTCCCGTATTTTGGTAGCCAAATATTTTATTTATTTATTATTTTAAATATTTTATTTGGAATATTATTGGTTCTAATATTGAATTCGTTTATTAAAACAAAGATTGAACATTAAATTTTATTATAATTTAAAACAAGCTCAAAATGTCGCGGTAGTTCATAATATGGAGTTTTGAATTTTAATTGAATATACAGAATCCATTTTAAGTCTGAATTCTATGAAACAAGAAAAGTTCGAGTCTTGTTGATGATAATTCTCATATGAAAGAGAAAAATCGAGATTTCGTTTTGTAGATTGTTAGTTATGTCCAAATCAAATTTTAAAATAGTCGCTATGATAATCGTTAATAAACGATAACGTTTATTTAATAAAGTAATAAGGATTTTAATATAAATTGGATATTGTTTAACTCAGAATGTTGATATTTAGTTATATAATTCATATTGGTTTATAATTGGAGATATATGATATTTCAATTTGGATATTTACGATAATAATAATTTACAATTAATTAATTGAATTTATTTTGGAGTTTAATTAATATTTTATCGATATTCTATGAGCGTTAAAAATAGCGATTTTGTATAGGGCTCGGTTTTCGATAAAACTAGTTTCATTGGAATCGTAACGTTAAATTATTGTACGAAACCAAATTCCGTGGTAAACCGATTGCGTATGTGCAACAGCAGCCATAAACGCCCAGTCATTTTCTATTACGCGTAATTAAATTAATTTAATAAAGGGCTATTTGTGTATAACTTGAGTAGACTATCGAATTAAGCCATGAAACTAGTTCCGTTGAGTTCGTATCGATGATTAAAGTCAATATAGGTATGTAGTTTGTTATTTTTGTACATTGGGTATTTTGGTGTCCAAAATAGCGTTGTTTGACGTATAAAAATAGCGTACTGGGAAACCGTCTCAGAATGCGATGATACTTGTGCCATTGAATTCGTATTAGTTAATTATTGTAGTATTTCAATTTTCATGTCAATCGGACTTACCGTTCAATCATGGCAACGATAAACGCCTTAATCATTTATATTATTTTGGCCAATTTAGACAGGGGTAACTTTAAAGGAATAAACGACTAGCCAAATGGACTCCGATTTTTATGAAACAAATTTCATTGTACCCGTAAGGAAAAAGAAAAGTATGATTTCAAGGTTTCAAGTTGACTGGATTTATTTTCTGATCGTGGAAAACTTAAAAGCGTGATTTTTCACCTATGAATTAGAAAGGGATTTTCATAGACGACCTCGGAATTCGACGAAACCTGTCCTACCGTGTTTGATTTTTTTTTTTATTTCAGTATTAGGAGTTTCATCTTGATTAGAGGTCGTATGAGTTTTTTTTAACATGATACTTCATACCAAACTTTCATAAATTAAAATATTAATATAATATTATGCCTACTAATAAATACATTACACAACAAACCCTATTTTTAGGTCAAAGATCAAACACATGGTCATCCCACGTTTGGCCGCTACTGAAACTTACGAACAATCAATGTTACTTGAAAGTTTCTCCCTAATTTTCTCCTAAATCACGAATCTATCCTAAAAATTTCCAATAACAAAAATGTCCAGCTCGAAGAGGGCTCTTGTAACACCCCGTATATTCTATTCACGTTATAATAATGAATCCTAAAATACTTAATTTAAAATGTAAGCGTTAAGGGAAACGGGTTAAGCCATTGTGTTCGTCTCGGAATTCTGGTTGAGATAGAGTCCGAGTTTGCGTAAATTGGACTTTGTATGAAGAAGTTATGGCTGTCGGAAGTTTCCAGAGATTTCAAATAAATTCAAATAGTTCGAAAACGAGTTCAAAATTCAAACAGAAGCCAGAAGCGGGCTAGGCGGGAAAATTCCCGCCCAGGCAGGTCGACCAGGGGGTCGACCCTAGTGTCGACCTCACCCCTTAGAGGTCGACCTGGGGGTCGACCTTAGTGTCAACCTGGCCCCTGGCCAGATCTGAAATTTGAACGACCGCTGACTCACTGCTGAGTCACTAGGGTTTCTGGATGGTCCTGATCAGGTCTGAGTGGCTGTGATTAACCCTAGGTTCATCTGATGGCTATAATCAAACTGAAATTCTATATAAACAACTCAATGCCTAACCTAAAAACACACAGAAAAATAAACCTAGAACTGAAATGCCGTCAGTAGAAGACTTGGAGTAGCCTCACCACTTCCAATTCAAAGACGAGTTAAAGAACTTGAATCAAGAATCAAATTTAAAACTAGTCTAATTCAACGATCTTCTTTAAAGGCGCGCATCTCCAATTTCAAAATTCAGATTTCAGAACGCAAGAATTCTTTTTAGTTTGTAAGCTAGTTGTTACGCAGATTTAAACATTCCTTTCGACTGAATTCATGACATGTTGTAATTGGAATATAGTACGATGCTTATGTATAAGATTTGATTCTCACTTATCTTAAAATATCGTTGTAATTAATCATGTCTATATGTTTGAGGCGAAGAACATGTTTTACATTTCATGTCTATATGCTTATGGCGATGAACATGTTGTATATTTCATGTCTATATGCTTGGGTGATGTACAACATTGTATGTTATTGTAATCTATTACGATTGGGTAAAGAACTTATTATGCCAACAAAATGGCGAAACATGTCATGTTCTAATTTTGTGGTTATTTGCAAGTTTAGGATCTAAATCACATGTTTACATGTTAGATTTACATTTATGAATATTTAGAACTATGTTAAGTTGAATCTATTTATGTTGTAAAAGTGGAATTGTAGTCCTCTTATGTTGTTAACATCATGCTAAATTGTGATAAGAAAATGATTACGATAGCTTTCTTATGTTTTGACATACATAAGATTATATGCCAAGTTGTGGGTTGAAACTATGATTATATGTTAAACTTTCAAGCTAGACCTTTGTCGAGTTACATGACCATTAGTTTCAACTTAGTCACAAGTTCACCTTTACCAAGTGATATTAAAATTAATGACATACATCCATGCCAAGTTACATGTGAAAAGTTAAATGTATGCTGTTATATGATCATTTCATGTTCTTTGTTTATTGCCCCTTTTTGTTTATGGGTTTGGGCTAATTTGCTATCCCAACATTTTGTGTGATTTACGCATACGTTCCACGGGGGTAGCGATGGGAAATATGGAAATTCAAGGTATAGATTTGTTCATTAAATGGTATATTTGATATACCATTTATGTTAAGCATAATCACAGGATAATTATGTCGTGATTAAATTAAATTAAATTCACATAAAGAAAATTTGACATATATAGAAAAATATGAATTTAGAAAAGACGAATATGCCTAACCCGAGGTTAAACTGAGCTGTGGTGTAAATATGCCCGGAACCGACCGTCATATCCAGTAACCACAACAAACCAGTCTAATGTGGGTGGTTAGTGCATCAAGCCCAAAAAGAACTCGAGGTTATACTGAGTTGTGGTGTAAATCTGCCCGAAACCGACCGGCATATCCAGTGACCACAGCAAGACCTGTCTAATGTGAGTGGTTGGTGCTTTAACAAAGTAAAGCTAAGTCAGGATTGGTAGGGTTAAGTAAATTAGGAAAACACTTAACCGATTCAACATGTTAACTAAAATGAATGGGCTGGGTTAGGTAAACTTGAACACTTAACCAAGTAAACATGTTGATTAGAAAACCCTAGTAACGGGGACCCATTTCAGCTTTAACCCACATAGATGTATCATGGTACCCTGAAAGTAGGCAGGGTGGGGCACGATTACTGGGCTGAATTATAAGCGGTCAAAACGTCGGCGGTTGGTGGGCCAGTGTAGGTTCCGACAGAGTATGGGCGTGCACGTACTCCAGAGTGGAAAAATCAGGCACTGGGCATCAGTAGTGTACACTATGCATCTTGAATCGTGTCGGGTTGCCACCAGAGGGACTGATACACCCCATGGTGGGACCAGCACAGGTAGCTACAGTCAAGCGGGGCCAAATGACACAGGACATGAATACATGCGAGTAGGAGACGATCATTAAGGGGATCGTTTGTTGTAAACACGTGGGTTGGTTGAACCAATGGTTAAGTAGATGCAGAGAATATAGTAATGGGTGCGATCACATGTTCCTCTTATCTTATACTAGGGTATTATCCTATGTTCTGTTATCACTGTCATGATCCCTTTCCTTGTTTAAATACTAGTAACCACTGAACTTACCAGACTTATTGTCTGACCCGTTTTCTTTCGTCTTCTTTTCTTACGTTCCCCCCCCCCTCAGGTCCACAGGGAGGAAATACTCCAGCTTACTCAAACTCTTTACAAGCTTCAAGAAAGTAGATTTATGACTTGGACTCCCTTGTATTGGCTATGGCTTTGGATATGATCCTTGGGGATTTATACATTTTTACTTTTTGGTTTATGCTTCTTTATTTGAAAATTAAGACAGAAATTATGTTGTAATGTTTTGAAGTTATTTTGAGACAATTTGATGTAATGCTTTTGTAATGAACTACATATGAAATAAATATTTGGATTCCGCTGCTTAAATTTATCTGTCTTGTAATTTTTTTTGTGTCTTGTACCTATAACCCTCCACCAAAGTTAAGGCATTCCCTTAGTGAGTGACCTTAATGGAGGTGGGGTGTTTCACTTGGTATCAGAGCAAAGTTTTACCAGATCAGATAAGAATTTTTGAAAACTATTTTTTTCAAAAAGAAATATAAAGAAGCATTTTTCAAAAAAAAGTGTTATTTTATTTTAAAGGCATAATCCCCAAAGCCACATGCACTATCATTCTATCCTTCGTTTTGAATCTTTTCCTTTTGTTTCAGCATGTCTGGGAATCTTAACCTTCCAGAGGGTGTACCAATACCTGGCTGGTTCAGGAGGTACTTAGAGGCTAGGGCCAATGACGCAGGCCCAGCAGATATTCCTCCTCTAGCTGCAGCAGTTCCTCCTCCTCCTCCTCCTCCTACTCATGCAAATGCTTTCTCAAAGATTTGTAGAGACTTTAGGGCCATGGGTGGAAAGGATTTCAAGGGAACTGAATAATTCGTAGAGGCAAGGAACTGGCTCAAAGAAATTGTGGATCTGTTCGTTATCTTCGAGGTGGACGATAGACAAAAGATACAGTTGGCAATGTGGTTTCTTAAAGACGAAGCTTCCTATTGGTGGGAAGTCACTAACGCTGAGAGGCCGGTTGAAACATGGATGGATTTCAGAATAAGGTTTGAGATGAAATTCCTCTCACAAGCTGAACGAAGTTTACAGCTGGAAAAGTTCTTATCTCTTAAGCAAGGAAGTATGACGATCAAGGAGTACATCAATCAATTCAATCAACAGGCCCGATTTGGACTGGACTTAGTGAATACTCCTCATAAGAAGGCTCTTTGTTTTGTCAAGGGATCGAATGAGCCACTTCACAGCTTGGCTATGACCCACATACCTATGAGGGCTACATACGAAAGGTTAGTGGACATGGCACTCTTAAATGAGGAAGACAAGGGCAAGAATGAGGCAAAAGTAGAAGTGCCCAAAGATAAGAAGGGGAAGGGTCGCAGAACAAGAAGGCTGATCCAAAGAAAGGCGGGAAGAAAAACAAACCCCATGAAAAGAGAAAGTGTAATTTCTGTGGCATTCCTGGACATCTAGTCAACGACTGCAGGAAGAAGAAAAGGAAGATGGGTGGTTGTTTCCACTGTGGTGAGACAGGACACATGGCTAGGGCCTGCCCAAGGAAGCAAGGGTAGGGAGATGGACCTTCTTCGGGAGGACAAGTTCACGCTCTCACAGCACCTCCGCAAGAAAGAGGTAGAAATATTTCCGTCGAAAGTTTAGTCTATCTTTTTGATCATCCTGTTCGTACATTGTTTGATTCTGGTGCATTACACTCATTTGTATCTGCTGATTTAGTTGAATCTCTTCACCTAGACACTAGTTTAGTAGAGGATCCCTTGGTTGTATCAAATCCAATCGGGGACTCAGCTTATTTGACAATGGTTTGATTTGAAAATATCTATTCTAAGTGTTGAGTTAAATGCAATGCCTATGTTTTGGGCTTCACCGGCTATGGATTGATTCTATCCATGGACTGGTTATCCAGAAATGGTGCCATCCTCGATTGTGAAAAGAGAGTGGTTAGACTCCTGACTCGCCTTGGTAACACTCTTGAAATTTCTTGCAATCCCCTGAACTCTATTATGCTAAGCTATCTAGAATCTCTTGATGCGTCTGTTGAGGACTTGCAGTCTGTAAAGGTAGTCCGTGAATATTCTGATGTGTTTAAAGAGGTAAAGGGTTTACCCCCAAAGTGGGAGATAGACTTCGGCATATACCTCGTTGACAATGCAAAGCCCGTTGCTTTACCCGTTAGGAACATGGCCCCAAAGGAGAGAAAGGAGCTCAGCAAGAAAATCAAAGAGCTGCTTGAAAAGGGGTTCATAAGACGGAGTATTTCTGAATGGGGTGCTCCGGTAGTGTTCGCAACCAAAGCTGATGGTTCGCTCCGCCTGTGCGTTGATTATAGGGAGCAAAACAAGCTGACCAAGAAGAATAGACACGCACTCCCAAGAATAAATGATTTGTTTGATCAGCTTGGAGGTGCATCGGTTTTCTCCTAGTTAGATTTAGCTACCGGGTTTCATCAGCTAAGGGTGGCTGAAGACAGCATTGATAAGACCGCGTTCAGAACTTCCGATGGTTTCTTCGAGTGGCTTGTCATGCCTTTCGGCTTAAAAAATGCACCCTCTTACTTCGTTGATCTAATGAGCAGGGTGTTCCGAGAGTTCCTCAATAAGTTTGTGGTGGTCTTCGTAGACGATATTTTCATCTTCTCAAAGAATGAGGAAGAACATGCTCAGCATCTAAATGAAGTCATGGATACCCTCTGTGCACATCACATGAAGGCGAAATTCTCCAAATGCCATTTCTGGAGAGAAGAAGTTAGGTTCCTTGGACATGTGGTGTCCAAAGAGGGGATAGCTGTGGACCCCGCGAAAGTGGTTGCTGTGCAAGATTCCTCGAAACGCAACCGAAGTCCGAAGCTTTCTTGGGCTAGCAGGATTTTATCGAAAGTTCATCAAAGATTTTGCAAAAATCTCAGCTCCACTAACAAGATTGACAAAGAAAAACCTAGCTTTCAATTGGGATTTGGATTGCGATATTGCTTTCCAACATTTGAAAAGGGCTCTAACAACAGCCCCAGTTCTGACATTGCCTGATGGAAGCAAGATGTTTACAGTATACATAGATGCATGTGGAACGGGACTAGGCGCTGTTCTGATGCAAGAAGGGAAGGTAGTGGCTTATGGTGGAAGACAGTTGAAAGTACATGAGAAAAACTACCCGACCCACGACCTAGAGTTGGCAGCCATCGTTTTTGCTCTTAAGTCTTGGCGCCATTATCTCCTAAGTGAGAAATTTGAATGTATACTGACCATAAATCGTTGAAATACCTATTCTCACAGAAAGATCTCAACTTGAGGCAGCAAAGGTGGATGGAGTTCCTCGCCTCATACGATTTTGAGATTTCCTACACACCTGGCAAGGGCAATGCAGTAGCAGACGCCTTAAGTAGAAAGAAGCTAACCTTAAGCCCTCTCTTTGTGGAAAGCCAAAGCTTGGAGTTCATAGCAAGCTTTAACTTCAGACCCTCCACTGACTTTGTACTTGGCTTGCTAGCAACATTAGAAGTGCGACCAACTCTATTAGACTCAATCAGAGCTGCGCAAAGAGAAGACCCTCAGCTAGCCGATGTGATGGGCAAATTAATTCGAGGTGAGACTTCTAGTCACCTCAATAGGTACTCCATTGATGCCAATGGCTAGTTGAGACGAGATGGAAGACTATGTGTCCCACAAGCAAGGGGCTTGGTAAAGGCGGTTCTGGAAGAGGCACACCATTCCAAGCTGACCATACACCTAGGCGGGGACAAAATGTATAAAGATATCAAAAGAGTTTTCTTTTGGAATGGCATGAAGAAAGACGTAGCTGAATTTGTTTCTAAATGTTTAATATGCCAACAAGTCAAGGCGGAGCAGAAGAAGCCTGGTGGTCTGCTCCATCCTCTAGAGATCCCACAGTGGAAATAGGATAGCATCTCAATGGACTTTATAGATGGGCTGCCTAGGTCAAGAAGGGGCAATACTAGCATTCAGGTAATAGTGGAAAGGCTCACAAAAAGCGCCCACTTTATACCCGTCAAGAGTAGAAGGACTGCCTCATCTCTAGCATCCATATATCTTAAGGATATAGTTCGACTCCATGGGATACCCTCCAGCATAGTGAGTGATCGAGACCCTATCTTCACGAGCGAGTTTTGGAAGAGTTTACAAGAGGATGAAGGAACACAGTTATGCTTAAGCATGGCCTATCACCCTCAAACTGATGGCCAGACGGAAAGAGTCAATAGAGTATTAGAAGACCTCTTGAGGTTATGCATTATTGACTTCGGAGGTACATAGGAGGATCATCTACCTTTGGTGGAATTCGCTTACAACAATAGCTACTAAGCCACCATAGGCATGGCACCTTTCGAAGCTTTATATGGAAGACCGTGCAGGTCACCAACTTGCTGGTGGGAGTCAACAGACAAACTCATACTTGGACCAGACATGATTAGGGAGACTTCAGAGAAAGTAGACTTGATACGAAGAAGAATGAAGACCGCCCAAGATAGACAGAAGTCCTATGCAGACAAAAGAAGAACTGACCTTGAGTTCGAAGTTGGAGACAAGGTGTTCCTTAAAGTATCTCCTTTGAGGAACGTCGTTCACTTTGGATCCGCAGAAAAGTTAGCACCAAGATTTGTAGGGATGTTCCCTATCATCGAGAAGATTGGGAAGATGGCTTATAGGGTACAGTTGCCCGAAAGATTTGCTAAGATTCATAATGTCTTTCATGTCTCTCACCTGCGGAAGTGCTTACACGAGTCTGCGGTTGTGGTAGAACCAAGTATGCTAGAAGAAGTTGAAGTTGAACGAGAAGCAATTGTGAAAAGAGTTCTAACCCGTATCTTGGGAACAGAGGTCAGGAAGCTACGCAACCGTGAAGTTAAGCTCGTCAAAGTTCAATGGAGCGACGCCGAGGAAGATGCGACTTAGGAAACTGAGGACCGTATACGCGCAACCTACCCTTTTTTTAGGGTACGTCTTTAATCTCATTTTCCTCAAGTTTATGCTCGTATCTATCTTTTTAGGTATATCTCCTTGATCCTATCCTTTATCCTTAGGTAGGAACCTTTTTGGATGTAAACATGTAATTGAAACATGTTATGATTGATGGTTGCAAGTGGTTGCTAGTGGATGCATATACACAAACATTAGGTACTAGATAAGCTCAATCACTTCCATATTGCATATGCATATATGTATTGGTTTATGGATTAAAACTTGATGTGTTATCATATGGACGTTGCATTTGTATGAATGGTTGTGCACTCATGTAAGAAATTTTGAGTAGGAAAATTTGCATTCATAATGGAATCATGGCACTGGCATAATTTGCAATAAGGAGGTCAACTGAATCAGTAGACCGCCAGATTTTGCATTAGATAAGGACATATACACACACTATGCATATGATCATGAAGCATTAGAAATCTTTTAAGGACATAGGACTCTTGTGTTTGATGGGTGAGTAGATGGTTGATTGGATGGTAGGATATAAATTCTTCTCGACTTGGAGATTTCGGGGACGAAATCCAAAAAGGAGGGGAGAATGTAACACCCAGTATTTTCTATTCACGTTATAATAATGAATCCTAGAATACTTAAATTAAAATGTAATAATTAAGGGAAACGGATTACGCCATTGTGTTCGTCTTGGAATTCTGGTTGAGATAGAGTCCGAGTTTGCGTAAATTGGACTTCGTATGAAGAAGATATGGTTGTCGGAAGTTTCCAGAGATTTCAAATAAATTCAAACAGTTCGAAAACGAGTTCAAAATTCAAATAGAAGCCAAAAGCGGGATGGGCAGGAAAATTACTGCCCAGGTAGGTCGACCAAGGGGTCGACCCTAGTTTCGACCTCCCCCTGGGGGTCGACCTGGCCCTTGGCCAGATCTGAAATTTGAACGTCTGTTGACTCGCTGCTGAGTCACTGGGGTTATTGGATGGTCCTGATCAGGTCTGACTGGCTGTGATTAACCCTAGGTTCATCTGACGGCTATAATCAAACTGAAATTCTATATAAACAACTCAATGCCTAACCTAAAAACACGAAGAAAAATAAACCTAGAACTGAAATGCCGCCAGTAGAAGACTTGGAGTAGCCATCATCATTTCCAATTCAAAGACGAGTTAAAGAACTTGAATCAAGAATCAAATTTAAAACTAGTCTAATTCATGTAACACCCCACTCCCGCTATAGTCACTCACTAAGGGAATGCCATAGCATCGGTGGAGTATTTTAGTGAATATAGAACAGAAAAATTACAACAAGACAGATATAAATAGTACTTGAAATTTAAAACATCATCTCATAACAGCGGAAGTAAAACATGTCTGGTTACATCATAAAACCACAATGAAAGTCAAGTACAATATCCATCAAAATAAAGAAGTACATAATCCCACTCTCATACAATAGCCATGACAAAAGAAAAGATAACTGGGTAACTAGAGCTTTACATCTATCCAAGCTCCTAAAGACTGGAACAGCAATCCGATCAAGCTCCACTAGTGCTAGGATCCACCGTAGGACCTGAGGGTTGGGAAAAAGATAAAAACAACGGGGTCAGACATAAGTCTGAGCGAGTCCTATAACTTTAACAATACAATCGTTAAAGTAACCAGAGAATACATAAACTGATATACGGTGACTAATGGGGATGAATGGCTACACTGAGCAGTCAACTAAACTAAGATAAACGATAAAGACGCATCTTCCCTTCCAAAGGTAAATTACTAAACTGCACCACACCAGTCATTCCTAACTTACAGGTTGATCCCACCCATGGACTTATAAAATTAACTTAATAGTTCTCGCGTACCCCTAGGAGACTAAGTAGACGCCACGGGACCCTACAATCCACTAGGTGTACACACTACTCCCCATTCGATCGGCTCCCTAACGTAGATACCCGTGCTGGCCCCACCGTGGGGTGTACCATTCCCCAACGTGGCAACCTGATAAAATTAACGGTGCACGGCTTATATCTACACGATGCAACAACGTCTTATTTACCAGCCCGGGTCCACACACGCATATGAAACCCGTTGGTCATGCGTTGCCACCGCTAAACCATTTTGGCCTCTTATAGTCAAGCCCAATATGCGTGTCCCGTCACTCGACTAGAGTCGAGCCCACTAAGATACGTTTGGGATATTGGTTGAAATGGGCCCCCAGCACAAGCCGTCCCCCCTAAGCTTGGCCCGCACACTAGTGTTTCCCACTTAACCCTTTAATTACATGTTTCATCTTGGTTAAGTACTTAATCATATTTTCTATTGGCAACCACTAGCAATTTCCACATACCACCCAAGGTACCCACTTAACCCCCATGCCCCACTACATGATTATCTGGTTAAGTGTTTCTTAATTGATTAACACCGTAACCGTGTAAAGGACCCCTCACATTGGACTGTTATTTGTAGATGCCTGGTTAAGCCGGTAGGTTCCGGGCAGTCTTACACTACAAACGGGTCCAACCTCGTGTCATTTACCCTTGTTACGTATTTAATTTATGATTAAGACCCCTCACATTGGACCGTCATTTGTAGATGCCTGGTTAAGCCGGTAAACTCCGGGCAGTCTTACACTACAAACGGGTCCAACCTCGTGTCTTAATCGATTAATTACTCCTAATTAATCACCCTCCTAATTATCCCTAATTAATTAATCATGTTTTCCAGAATATGGGTAGACCTAACTCAATAGGTAAATTCACAACTCCGTAGTGTGGGTACACCTAACTTAATAGGCAAATTCCCAACACATAGTATGGGTACACCTAACTAAATAGGCAAATTCCCATACTATGTTCATTTATTTTATGTTATGCATAATTATATTAATTTCACACAATCTTATTAACATATGCATTTAATTAACCCCATCGTTCCCACGTGATTTCGTTCTCATGACATAACATATATAAAAGGTGTCAACTTGCATATGTATGAACATGTTTCAAAGGTGCCATCTTGCATATTAACAAACACATAACTTGCATATGAACTTGCACAACATGTCACATAACTTGCATATAATCTTGTATAACATGTCACATAAACTTACATATTAACAAATACATGACTTGCATATAATATGTCACATAACTTGCATATGAACTTGCATAACATACTTGCATATAAACTCATAAACTTGCATATGAACTTGCATAACATACTTGCATATGAACTCATAAACTTGCATATGAACTTGCATAACATACTTGCATATAAACTCATAAACTTGCATATGAACTTGCATAACATACTTGCATATGAACTCATAAACTTGCATATGAACTTGCATAACATACTTGCATATAAACTCATAAACTTGCATATGAACTTGCATAACATACTTGCATATGAACTCATAAACTTGCATATGAACTTGCATAACATACTTACATATGAACTCATAAACTTGCATATGAAGAAACATACAACTTGCATAGTTATCATACATGTAACTTGCATATTAACATACATGTGACTTGCATATTAACATACATGTAACTTGCATATTAACATACATGTAACTTGCATATTGACATATGATCACAAAGCACAAAACTTGCATAACCCACATACATTAGCAAACTAACATCATGTCATATGACTTAAAACCCATTAATCCCCAAACAAAACCATATGATCTCATCATATCTCATCTACTTAGTTTAGCAATTGATCATTAGAGTGATAGAAACTCACAACTAGCAAATTTGCACTCCAAAATGAAGAAGATTAAGATGCTTAGAATGGATTAGAAGTTGATTAGAGAGTGATTAGCTTGCAACCCTCTTCATAAATTAGTGGAGGCTCCTTCTAAGATTTAATTTGGCGGCATGTAGCCCTCAATTCTATTTTTAGTATGGATTAGGGTAGGTTTAGGGTGTATTTATAGATTAGGTGAGTGTTTTAGGCCCTTAGATTAACCCTAGATTAGATTAGGACCCTTAGATTTCGGAAATCTCTAGAACACAGCCCAAGACTCAACCAAAAACCAGATCTGGTGCACCCAGATCAACAGGGCCGACACCCTGTGTCGACACCCCTGTCGACAGGGCTGTCGACACCCCTGTCGACATGCCTGTCGACACCCCTGTCGACATGCCTGTCGACACGGGGCTAGGCGGGAACTTTCCCGCCACCTCCGCTTTTGGCTCCAATCCTGTTTTAAAACTGAATTTTAAATCTGTTTTTAACTTTAAATTTTCTGAAAACTTCTTTGGGCCTTAACTGGGTCATACGGACTCCGATTTACAAAATTTCGGACTCTATTCTGCGTATTTTTCCGAGACGAACGCAATGACGCAGCCCGTTTCCCCTGATTCTCATATCTGAGATTAATTATACTTTAATTACTAACCATTAGTGTTAATTGAAATTCGGGGTGTTACATTCTCCCCTACTTAAAGGATTTCGTCCTCGAAATCTCTAAGTCAAGAAGAACGTATCCTACCAACCAAACAACCATCTACTAAACCATCAACCACAAGCAACCATTATCCTTAGAAACTTCTAATGATGTATGAACATATGCAGAAAGTGTGTGTATATGTCCGTATACTAATGCAACATCAGGCGGTCTACTGATTCAGTCGACCTCCTTAATGCAAACCATGATAGTGCCATGCATCCAATATGTATGCGAAACCCTATTGACACATGCAATTTCTATATGCGTGCACAACCATACACAAAAATGCATCATCCACATGATAACACAGCCATGATACATCCATCAATCTAACTACCACATCCATTTATGCGATATGCAACATGAAGTGATTGAGCCGATCTAGTGCCTAATGTGTGTGTATATGCATCCACGAGCAACCACTATCAAACACTTGCATCCACTTGCATCCATCAACCATAACATGTCTCAAACACATGTTTCAACAATAGGTTTACCCTATCTAAAGGTCAAACAGTACTAACGAGAGGACATACTAAAGATAAGATAAGTACTAGACAAGCGATAAAGGAGAAGTTAAAAGACATACTCTCAAAAAGAAATGGATACAAAGAACGCATCTTCGCTTCCGTCTCCCAAGTAGCATTGCTTTCGTCATCTCCCCATTGCACTTTAACTAGCTGAAATTCTCTGTTCCTCAACTTCCTAGTTTCTGACCCAAGGATGCGAGTAGGAGCTCGTCGAATCGTCGCATCACGTTCTACCTCTACATCTCTAAGCAAGCTCGGCTCTACCACCTCTGCGGTCTCATGTAAGCACTTCCTCAGATGTGATACATGGAATACATCATGAACACCACTAAGTCTGTCGGGCAACTCCACCCTATATGCCATCCGTCCAATCCTTTCCTTAATAGGAAACGGCCCAACAAACCTCGGTGCTAACTTCCCAACGGACCCAAAGCGAACAACATTTCTCAACGGAGATATTTTGACAAAAACAATGTCCCCAACCTCAAACTCAAGATCCGTCCTTCTCCGATCCGCATAAGATTTCTGTCTATCTTGCGCTGCCTTCATCCTTCTTTGAATCAAATCAATCTTCTCTGAAGTCTCTCTAACCATATCTGGCCCAAGCAAGATCTTATCCGTAGATTCCCACCAACATGTAGGAGATCGACAAGGCCTTCCATAAAGAGCTTCTAAAGGTGCCATGCCAATACTAGACTGAAAGCTGTTATTGTATGCGAACTCCACCAAAGGAAGATGTTCTTCCCACGTACCTCCAAAATCCAAGATACAAAGCCTCAAGAGATCTTCTAAGATACGGTTCACCCTCTCGGTCTGACCGTCCGTCTGAGGATGATATGCGGTGCTCAAACACAACTGAGTCCCTACCGCCTCTTGCAAACTTCTCCAAAACTCACTAGTGAAGATAGGATCTCGATCACTCACAATGCTGGATGGTACGCCATGCAATCTAACAATCTCTCTAACATAGACTGAAGCAAGCCATGGAGCGGTCCTCTTACTCTTCACGGGTATAAAATGGGCACTCTTGGTAAGTCTGTCTACCACAACCCAAATTCCCGTATTGCCCTTCCTCGATCTCGGTAACCCATCGATGAAATCCATCGAGACACTATCCCACTTCCATTGCGGAACTTCCAATGGGTGTAGCAACCCACCGGGTTTCCTTTGCTCTGCTTTAACTTGTTGGCACACTAAGCATCTAGCCACATACTCGGCCACATCTTTCTTCATACCGGCCCAGAAGAAAACTCTCTTCATATCTTGGTACATTTTGTCTCCACCGGGATGAATAGTCATTCTTGAACGATGTGCATCATCCAAAATAGCCTTCTTCAAACCCTCATCTTGCGGTACACAAAGTCTACCGTCTCTATGCAACCATCCCCTATCATCTAGGGTGTATCTACCCAAATGGCTGGACGACTCCCCCCTTATAAGCTTCTCTGCCAACTCAACCAACTGTGGGTCGTCTCGCTGAGCCTCGCCAATCCGTCCCAAAAGAGTAGGTCTAACCTCCAAGGATGCTAACAAACCAGGTACAAAGTCAACAGAAGGTCTGAAGTCGAACAAAGAAAGAAACTCCAAGCTTCGCCGTTCCACGAACAATGGACTCAAAGATAGCCTTTTTCTACTCAAGGCGTCCGCCACTACGTTACCCTTACCAGGGGTATACGCTATCTCGAAATCATAGGATGCTAAGAACTCCATCCACCTTTGCTGTCTTAAGTTTAAATCCTTCTGAGAGAACAAGTACTTCAATGATTTATGGTCAGTGAACAACTCGAATCTCTCACCAAGAAGATAATGGCGCAAGGACTTAAGTGCGAAAACAATCGCGGCCAACTCTAGATCATGGGTAGGGTAATTCTTCTCATGCACTCTCAATTGCCTCCCTCCATAGGCTATTACCCTTCCCTCCTGCATCAAGACTGCGCCTAATCCTGTCCCACAAGCATCGGTATAAACAACAAACGGCTTACTCCCATCTGGAAGCACTAAAACTGGAGCGGTGGTCAAAGCTCTCTTTAACCGTCGGAAAGCATCATCACAATCTACGTCCCATGAGAAAACCAGATTCTTCTTCGTCAAGCGGGTTAATGGGGCTGATATCTTCGCGAAGTCTTTGATGAACTTCCTATAATATCCTGCCAACCCCAAGAAACTTCTTACTTCGGTAGCATTTCTAGGAACTTTCCAATCCTGGATAGATACTATCTTTGCGGGATCCACAGCTATCCCTTCCTTAGAGACCACATGCCCTAAGAATCGCACTTCTCTTCTCCAAAAATGACATTTAGAGAATTTAGCTTTAAGACTATGTGCTCGAAGAGTCTCCAACACTTCTCTGAGATGTAAGGCATGCTCTTCTTCACTCTTGGAAAAGACCAAGATGTCATCCACAAAGACTACTACAAACTTATTCAGATACTCTCTGAACACTCTACTCATCAGATCAACAAAGTATGCAGGGGCGTTTGTCAACCCAAATGGCATCACAAGCCACTCATAAAAACCATCCGGAGTCCGGAAAGCAGTCTTCTCTATACTGTCCTCCGCCACTCTCAACTGATGAAACCCTGTAGCTAAGTCCATCTGCGAAAACACTGAGGCGCCAACCAACTGATCAAAGAGATCATCTGTCCTCGGTAATGGGTGTCTATTCTTCTTCGTGAGCTTATTAAGTTCTCTATAATCCACACAAAGTCTGAGGGACCCATCCGCCTTCGTGGCAAACACTACTGGAGTTCCCCACGCTGATATACTTCGCCTTATGAACCCCTTCTCAAGCAACTCCCCTACTTGCTTATGAAGTTCTTTTCTCTCACGAGGAGCCATGTGGCGCACTGGCAAAGACACTGGTTTGGCATTATCCACCAAATAAATTCGGAAATCTATCTCCCGCTTCGGAGGCAAACCCTTCACCTCTTCAAACACATCCGGATATTCCCGGACCACTCTGACAGAACGCAAACTCTCGACCGAAGCATCGAGCGATTCAAGATAACTTAGCATAACAGATTCCATGGGATTACAAGAGATCTCGAGAGTATTACCCAAGCGGGTCATAAGCCTGACAACTCTCCTTTCACAATCAAGAACGGCACCATTACTGGATAACCAGTCCATGCCCAAAATCAACCCATAGCCCGTGAAGCCCAATACAAAAGCATCACATCTAAACTCAATGCTAAGTATAGAAATCTTCAAACCCAAACATATCATAGACAGATATATGGAGCCCCCAATTGGGTTTGAAACAACCAAGGGATCATCAACTAGACTGGTGTCTAAGTGCAGTGACTCAACTAACGATGATGAGATAAAAGAATGCGATGCGCCAGAGTCAAACAAAGTACGAACTGGATGATCAAACAGAAAAACCAGACTTTCAACGGAAATAGTTCTACCTCTCTGCTGAATCGGTGGAACTGAGAGAGCCTGAACCTGCCCCCTTGCCTGAGGTGGTGCCATAAGAGCTTGCACCTGACCTCCTGAGGTAGGCCTCGTCTTCTGCCCCTTCTTTGGGCAGTCCTTCACAAGATGTCCTGCTTCACCACAATGAAAGCAACCAGTCTTCTTCTTTTTGCGACAATCCTTGCTGAAGTGGCCTGGGGTCCCACAATTGAAGCACTTCTTCTTCTTCTTCTTGTCACCATTGCCTTTTCCACCCTTGCCTTGTTGTTGTTGTTGCGGTTTCTTCTGATCCCCCTTCTTCTCTGGTGCCTTAGAACTCTTATCATCCTCATGCATAAGTGCCATGTAGACAAGCTTCTCAAAGGTGGCCCCCATAGGAATGTGAGTCATAGGTATTCCTTGCAATGGTTCGTTCAAGCCTCTAACGAACCTCAAAGCCTTCTTCTCCGGTGTATTCACCAACTCTATGCCAAACCTTGCTAATTGATTGAATTTGTTGACATATTCTTTCACCGTGAGATTCCCTTACTTCAAATTCAAGAACTTTTCCATAAACAGATTCTCTTCCGCCCTTGAGAGAAACTTAGCCCCCAAACCTTTGCTTAAAATCTGCCCAAGAGTCAACAGGGCGTTCTCCATTAGTGACCTCCCACCAGAATGAGGCCTCTCCCTTCATTAACCAAGCCGCCAACTTGACTTTCTTTCCCTCTTCCACTTCAAAGATATCTAGCAACTCTTCCACTTCCTTAAGCCAATCTCTAGCCTCTACGAAAGTCTCTGAACCTAGAAAAGGTTTTCCTCCTATAGCCTTGAACTCCTTGCAAATCTTAGCAAAATTATCCACTCTAGGCTGAGGAGGAGGAGCGGTTGCCTCTGGTGTAGTAGCATTGGCTGGACCCGCAGCCGCGGCCCTAGCCTCATGTAACCTCCTATACCATAGTGGTATAACTAAGCCCTCCGGGATGTTAAGATCTTCAGCCATGCTGAAACGAAAGAGGAAAGATTCAAAAAGGAGATTCCGAAAGATAAAGATATGGCTATTGGGGATTATGCTTTTCTTTTTCAAAAACTTTTCTCTTAAAAGACATGTTTTTTTGAAAATACTTTTTCCAAAAATAATACCTTTACTATTTTCTAAAAAAAATGTATTTTTCTCAAAAATTTATCTGTTCCTGTAACACCCCACACCCGCTATGGTCACTCTCTAAGGGAATGCCATAACATCGGTGGAGTATTTTAAGTGAATATAGAACAGAAAAATTACAACAAGACAGATATAAGTAATACTTGAAAATTTCAAAACATCATTTCATTGCAGCGGAAAGTAAAACATGTTTGGTTACATCACAAAACCAAATAAGAGTCAAGTACAAAATATCCATCCTGATAACAAAAGTACATAATCCCAGTACATGAACTGATAGCCATAAAAGAAAAGGGTAAGCTGAGCTCTACACCTATGGTCCAAGCTCCAAAAGAGAATATAGCAGCCTGATCAAAGCCCACTCGTACTGGGCCTACTCTGATAACCTGAGGGTTGGGAAAAAGATAAAAACAACGGGGTCAGACATAAGTCTGAGTGAGTCCTATAACTTTAACAATACAATCATTAAAGTAACCAGAGAAGACATAAGCTTGATATACGGTGACGTCTGGGGATGAATGGCTACACTAAGCAGCTTGGTAGACTTAGGATAAACTAAGACAACCGTAAAGACGCATCTACCCACCCAAGGATAATTACTACACTGCACCACACCAGTCATTCCTACCTAAAGGTTGATCCCCCTAAGTGTACTTAGTAATTCAGTAGTTTCGTGTACCCCTATCTGACTACATAGGTGTACCCACTACTCCCCAAGCGATCGGCTCCCCTACGTAGATACCCGTGCAGGTTCCACGAATGGGGTGTATCATTCCCCAACGTGGCCACCTGATAATATCAACGGTGCACGACTTTATATCTACACGATGCAACAACGACTTACCAACCAGCCCGGGTCCACACACGCATATGAAACCCGTTGGTCCCGCGTTGCCACCGCTAACCCGGTTTGGCCTCTTATAGTCAAGCCCAATATGCGTGTCCCGTCACTCGACTAGAGTCGAGCCCACAAAGATACGTTTGGGATATTGGTTGAAATGGGCCCCCACAAGCTACTACTTAAGCTTGCTACTTTTATCTAGTGCTTCCCACTTAACCCCTTATATAGCCATGCCCACTTACATGTTAAGATTTGGTTAAGTTAGCAATCATATTTCAATTGCCACTTAGGGCACCCACTAGATTTCCACATGCCACCCAAAGCACTTACTTAACCCTTCACCCATGTTTTAATTACATGTTACACTTTGGTTAAGTATTCTAATCGTATTTTCTATTGCCATCCAAGGCAACCCACCAGTTTCCTCATGCTACCCGAGGCACCCCCACTAGTTACTACATGCCACCCAAGGCACCCACTTAACCCCTCATGTCCCACTACATGCTAATTTGGTTAAGTGTTTCTTAATTCATTAATTAAGATCATGACCTCATAAAGACCTCTCACATTAGACCGTCTTTTATGACTGCTGGATAAGCCGGTTGGTTCCGGGCAGACTTCTGTCATCAAAAGGGTCTAACCTCGTGTCTTTACTTTAATCATGTATTTAATTTATGACTAAGACCTCTCGCATTCGGCCAATCATTTGTAGCCGCTGGATGGCCGGTCGGTTCCAGGCAGACTTCCGCTACAAAAGGGTCCAACCTCGTGTCTTAGTTGATTAATTACACCTAATTAATCACCCCCATATTAATTATCCCTAATTAATATCAAGTTTTTCATAACATGGGTAGACCTAACTCAATAGGTAAATTCCCATGGGGTAGACCTAACTCAATAGGTAAATTCCCACTTATGCTTATTCATTTTATGGTATGCTTAATCATAACCACTTCACACCATTTCATTAACATGTCTATTAACCCCATCGTTCCCCATGTACTTATGCTAACACGACATATTTCCAAGAGAAGATTCTTTCACAATTAACATGGGTTTCACTTATTAACACTAACATGGGTTAAAAAGGTGTCCACTTACATCATAACATTAACCCAACTAGCATTACTAAATAACCCAACTTGCATGAACATACATATGTCATGTATAAAGGCGACTTGCATAAGTGTTCATAGGTTATACAAAGGTGAACTTGCATGTGTCTTAAAGGTGTGAACTTGCATAACATGTTACATGTTAACTTGCATAACATCATACACATAACTTGCATAATATTATAAACATAACTTGCATATCAACATACACATAACTTACATAACATCATGCACATAACTTGCATAACATCATACACATAACTTGCATATGAATTTGCATAACAACATGCACATAACTTACATAACATCATACACATTAACTTGCATATGAACTTGTATAACAACATTCTCATAACTTGCATAACATGCATTTAAGCATACACATAACTTACATGAGCATTCACATTCTTGCATAAGCATCCACATACTTGCATAAGCATGCATAACTTGCATATCATGTTAAACTTGCATTTAAGCATATACATAACTTGCATAAGCATTCATATACTTGCATAAGCATGCATAACTTGCATATTATGATTTATGCATAATACCAAACACTTAGCATACATAAAACCACCTACTTAGCATGCATAAAATCAATTACTTATTATGCATAAACCCACCACTTGACTTGCATAAACCACTTGCATAAACTTACATATTCAACATGCATAAACTCACATATTTAACTTGCATAAACATAGGATTAATATTAAACATAGATTAGCATATTCACATCATATCATATGACTTGAAAACCCATTAATCCTCATGCAAAACCATAGATCTCATCATATCTCATCTACTTAATTTAGCAATTGATCATCAAAGTGATAGAAACTCACCACTAGCAAATTTGCACTCCAAATGAAGAAGATTAAGATGCTTAGAATGGATTAGAGGTTGATTAGAGAGTGATTAGCTTGCAACCCTCTTCATTGATTTGTGGAGGCCATGATCAAGTTTCATTTTGCCATAGTTTAATTACAAGATTTAATTATGAATGAATTAGGGTAGGGTTGGGGTCTTATTTATAGGATTAGGTAGTGTTTTAGGCCCTTAGATTAACCCTAGGTTAGATTAGGTCCGTTAGATTTAGGAAATCTCTAGAACCCAGCCCTCCAAGCCAGCCTAAAACCCAACCTGGTGCACCCAGGTTTTTCTGGACGCCGCGCCCATGTCGACTGGCAAGTCGACAGGCAAGTCGACACCCCTGTCGACAGGCCTGTCGACAGCCGTGTCGACATGGTTAGGGCGGGAACTTTCCCGCCTGATCCCGCTTGTTCCAATCCTAAATCTGATGTTTAATTTTAAATCTGTTTTTTTAACTTTAAATTTTTCTGCAAACTTCATTGGGCCTTAACTGGGCCATACGGACTCCGATTCTCGAAAACTGGGACTCTATTTCGCGTATTTTTCCGAGACGAACGCAATGACGCAGCCCGTTACCCCCAATTCCCACATCTGAGATTATTTATCCTGTAATTAGTGAATTTTAGTATTAACTAAAATTCGGGGTGTTACATTCTCCCCTCCTTAAAGGATTTCGTCCCCGAAATCTCTAAGCTAAGGAGAATGCATATCCTATCATCCAACAACCATCTACTCAAACCATCAACCACGGGCATCCATTGTCCTTAAAACAGTTTCTAATGATGTATAAGCATATGCAAAAAGTGTGTGTATATGTTCCCTGTCTAATGTATGAACATATGCAAACCATGATAGTGCCATGCATCCAATATGTATGCGAGATAACCCTATCGACACATACAATATCTATATGAGTGCACAATCATTCACCAAAATGCATCATCCATATGATAACACAATCATTATACATCCATAAATATAGCTTCCTACATACAATTTTATGCAATATGAAGTGATTGAGCCGATCTAGTGCCTAGAGTGTGTGTATATGCGTCCACGAGCAACCACTAGTAAACACTTGCATCCACTTGCATCCATCAACCATAACATGTCTCAAACACATGTTTCAACCATAGGTTTACCCTATCTAAAGGTCAAAGGTACTAACGAGAGGACATACTAAGGATAAGATAAGCACAAGATATGCGATGAAGGAGAAGCAAAAGGACATACCCTCCGAAAGAAAGGGGTACCTCGAACGCATCTTCGCTTCCGTCTCCCAGGTAGCGTCGCTCTCTTCATCTCCCCATTGTACTTTGACTAGTTGAACCTCTCTGTTTCTCAACTTCCTAGTCTCTGACCCAAGGATGCGAGTAGGAGCTCGTCAAATAATCACATCACGCTCTACCTTACTTCTTTAAGCAAGCTTGGCCCTACGATCTTATGTAGGCCCTTCCTCACATGGAATACATCATATACACCACTAAGTCTGTCGGGCAACCCCACCAATGGAAGATGCTCTTCCCATGTACCTCCTAAATCCAAGATACATAGCCTCAAAAGGTCTTCTAAAATACAATTCACCCTCTCGGTCTGGCCGTCTATCTGAGGATGTTATGCGGTACTCAAACACAACTGAGTCCCTACCGCCTCTTGCAAACTTTTCCCAAAACTCTTTAGCGAAGATAGGATCTCGATCGCTCACTATACTGGAAGGTACATCATGCAATCTAATAATCTCTCGAATGTAAACTGAAGCTAGCCATGGAGCAGTTCTCTTACTCTTCATGGGTATACAATGGGCGCTCTTAGTAAGCCTGTCTACTACCACCCAAATTCCCGTATTACCCTTCCTTGATTTTGGTAATCCTTCGAGACACTATCCCACTTCCTTAGCGGAACTTCCAATGGGTGAAGCAACCCACTTGGTTTCTTTTGCTCCGCTTTCACCAAGCATCTAGCGACATACTCGGCCATGTCTGTCTTCATACCGGCCAAAAAGAAAACTCGCTTCATGTCTTGGTACATCTCGTCCCCACCGGGATGAATGGTCATCCTAGAACGGTGTGCATCATCAAGAATAGTCTTCTTCAAACCCTCGTCTTGCGGTACACAAAGTCTACCGTCTCTATGCAACCACCCCTTACCACTTAGGGTGTATCTACTCAAATGGATGGACGACCCCCTCCTCATGAGCTTCTCTACTAACTCATCCATCTGTGGGTCGTCTCGCTGTGCCTCGCTAATTCGTCCCAAAAGAGTAGGCCTAACCTCCAAGGAGGCTAGCAAACCGGGTATAAAGTCAACGGAAGGTCTAAAGTCAAACATAGAAATAAACTCTAAGCTCCGTCGTTCAACGAACCATGAACTCGAGGACAACCTTTTTCTACTTAAGGCGTCCGCTACCATGTTACCCTTACCTTGGGTGTACACTATCTCAAACTCATAGGACGCTAAGAATCCTATTCACTTTTGCTGTCTTAAGACTATGCGCCTGGAGAGTCTCCAATACTTCTCCGAGATGTAAGGCATGCTTTTCTCCACTTCTAGAGAAATCAGGATATTCTCCCATGCAAAATCGTCACAACTATCCATCCCTCGCGCAGACCACCTTAGTCGAACTCGACATCCCCCAAATGCAAGCCCCAAAGGCCTAAACCAATATCAGACAAACACCCAAGGGATACCTCCTTCGAATTCAGACGACCTACGTGAGATGATACTAGTAAAAACGGCTAAATAATTAAGCCCTTGTCCACTCTAGATGTCCTCGCCAGTCTCGCTCCAAAACCACCGTTTATCCCATAACTGGCTTTGCTCATCCTATTGAGCACATACGAAAACTTATTTCGCTCCTAGAAAAGACCAAGATGTCATTTACAAAGACCATCACGAACTTATTTAGGTACTCCCTGAACACCCTTTTCATCATATGCGGGGGCGTTCGTCAAACCAAATGGCATCTCCAGCCACTCACAAAAACCATCCGGAGTCCTAAAGGTAGTCTTCTCTATACTATCCTCAGTCACTCTCAACTGACGAAACTTCGTGGCTAAGTCCAACTGCGAAAATACTGAGGCGCCCACTAACTGATCAAAGAGATCATCAATCCTTGACAATGGGTGTCTATTCTTCTTTGTGAGTTTATTTAGCTCTCTTTAGCCTACACAAAGTCTGAGGGACCCATCCGCCTTCGTGGCAAAAACTACCGGAGCACCCCACTCTGATATACTTTGTCTTCTAAACCCCTTCTCAAGCAAATTGCCTACTTGCTTATGGAGTTCCCTCCTCTCACGAGGAGCCACATGGCACACTGGCCAAGACACTGGTTTGGCATTGCCTACCAGATATATTTGGAAGTCAATCTCCCGCTCCGGAGGTAAGCCCTTCACCTCCTCAAACACATCCGAGTATTCCCGGACCACTCTATCAGATCACAAACTCTTGACCGACGTGTCAAGCGATTCTAGATAACTTAGCATAACAGATTCCATGGGATTACAAAAGATCTCGAGAGTGTTACCCTAGCGGGTCATAAGCCTAACAACTCTCCTTCCACAATAAGAACGGCACCATTACTGGATAACCAGTCCATGCCCAAAACTAACCCATAGCCCGTGAAGCCCAAAAAGCATCACATCTAAACTCAATGCTAAGTATAGCAACTTTCAAACCCAAACACATCATGGAGCCCCAACTGGGTTTGAAACAACTAAGGGATCATCTACTAACTGGTGTCTCAGTGCAGTGACTCAACTAACAATAATGAAATAAACGAACTCGATGCGTCAAAATCAAATAAAGTTCGGACAGGATGATCAAACAGGAAAAACTAAACTTTCCACGGAAATAGTTCTACCTCTTTCCTGAATCGGTCGAACCGCGAGAGCCTGAGCTTGCCCCCTTGCCTGAGTTGGTGCCAAAAGAACTTGCACCTGTCCTCCTGAGGTAGATCCCGTCCTTTGCCCTTTCTTAGGACAGTCTTTCACTAAATGTCCTGCTTCGTCACAGTGGAAGCAGCCAGTCTTCTTCTTCTTGCGACAATCCTTGCTTAGGTGGCCTAGCGTACCACAGTTGAAGCACTTCTTCTTTCCCTTGCCACCGTTACCTTTCCCACCCTTATTTTGTTGTTGAGGTTTCTTCTGATCTTCATTCTTCTCGGGTGCTTTATTAGCATTGGGACCCTTCTCTTCCTCATGCATAAGTGCCATGTCCACTAGCTTCTCGAAAGTGGCCCCCATAGGGATGTGAGACATAGCCAATCCGTGCATCGGTTCGTTTAAGCCTCTAACGAACCTCAAAGCTTTCTCTTCCGGTGTGTTTACCGAATCCATGTTGAATCTCTCTAACTGATTAAACTTGTTAACATATTCTTTCACCGACAAGTTCCCTTGCTTTAAGTTCAAGAACCTTTCCACGTGCCTATTTTCTTCCGCTTTTGAGAGAAACTTTGCCTCAAACCTTTGCCTGAAATCCATCCAAGAATCAACAGGGCGTTCTTCATTAGTGACCTCCCACCAGAACGAGGCCTCTCCTTCCATTAACCAAGCGGCTAACTTGACTTTCTTTCCCTCTTCCACTTCCAAGATTTCCATCAATTCTTCCGTCTCATTAAGCCAATCCCTAGCTCCCACAAAAGGTTTTCCTCCCATAGCCTTAAACTTCCTACAAGTCATAGCAAAAGTATCCGCGCGAGGAGGAACGAGTGCAACGGGTGGAGGAGGAACATTTGCTGGACCTGCAGCGGTGGCCCTAGCCTCTAATAACCTCCTATACCATACTGGTACCGCTACACCGTCCGGAAGATAAAGATCTTCAGCCATGCTGAAACGAAAAAGGAAAGATTCAAAACGGAGAATTCGAAAGATAAAGATATGGCTATCGGGGATTATGCTTTTCTTTCAAAAACTTTTCTCTTAAAAGACATGTTTTTGAAAATATTTCCTCCAAAAATGTTTTTAGAAAAATAGTTTTCTAAAATTTTTATCTGTTCCGGTAACCTTTGCTCTGATACCACGTGTAACACCCCACACCCGCTATGGTCACTCTCTAAGGGAATGCCATAACATCGGTGGAGTATTTTAAGTGAATATAGAACAGAAAAATTACAACAAGACAGATATAAGTAATACTTGAAAATTTCAAAACATCATTTCATTGCAGCGGAAAGTAAAACATGTTTGGTTACATCACAAAACCAAATAAGAGTCAAGTACAAAATATCCATCCTGATAACAAAAGTACATAATCCCAGTACATGAACTGATAGCCATAAAAGAAAAGGGTAAGCTGAGCTCTACACCTATGGTCCAAGCTCCAAAAGAGAATATAGCAGCCTGATCAAAGCCCACTCGTACTGGGCCTACTCTGATAACCTGAGGGTTGGGAAAAAGATAAAAACAACGGGGTCAGACATAAGTCTGAGTGAGTCCTATAACTTTAACAATACAATCATTAAAGTAACCAGAGAAGACATAAGCTTGATATACGGTGACGTCTGGGGATGAATGGCTACAATAAGCAGCTTGGTAGACTTAGGAAAAACTAAGACAACCGTAAAGACGCATCTACCCACCCAAGGATAATTACTACACTGCACCACACCAGTCATTCCTACCTAAAGGTTGATCCCCCTAAGTGTACTTAGTAATTCAGTAGTTTCGTGTACCCCTAACTGACTACATAGGTGTACCCACTACTCCCCAAGCGATCGGCTCCCCTACGTAGATACCCGTGCAGGTCCCACGAATGGGGTGTATCATTCCCCAACGTGGCCACCTGATAATATCAACGGTGCACGACTTTATATCTACACGATGCAACAACGACTTACCAACCAGCCCAGGTCCACACACGCATATGAAACCCGTTGGTCCCGCGTTGCCACCGCTAACCCGGTTTGGCCTCTTATAGTCAAGCCCAATATGCGTGTCCCGTCACTCGACTAGAGTCGAGCCCACAAAGATACGTTTGGGATATTGGTTGAAATGGGCCCCCACAAGCTACTACTTAAGCTTGCTACTTTTATCTAGTGCTTCCCACTTAACCCCTTATATAGCCATGCCCACTTACATGTTAAGATTTGGTTAAGTTATCAATCATATTTCAATTGCCACTTAGGGCACCCACTAGATTTCCACATGCCACCCAAAGCACTTACTTAACCCTTCACCCGTGTTTTAATTACATGTTCCACTTTGGTTAAGTATTCTAATCGTATTTTCTATTGCCATCCAAGGCAACCCACCAGTTTCCTCATGCTACCCGAGGCACCCCCACTAGTTACTACATGCCACCCAAGGCACCCACTTAACCCCTCATGTCCCACTACATGCTAATTTGGTTAAGTGTTTCTTAATTCATTAATTAAGATCATGACCTCATAAAGACCTCTCACATTAGACCGTCTTTTATGACTGCTGGATAAGCCGGTTGGTTCCGGGCAGACTTCTGTCATCAAAAGGGTCTAACCTCGTGTCTTTACTTTAATCATGTATTTAATTTATGACTAAGACCTCTCGCATTGGGCCAATCATTTGTAGCCGCTGGATGGCCGGTCGGTTCCAGGCAGACTTCCGCTACAAAAGGGTCCAACCTCGTGTCTTAGTTGATTAATTACACCTAATTAATCACCCCCATATTAATTATCCCTAATTAATATCAAGTTTTTCATAACATGGGTAGACCTAACTCAATAGGTAAATTCCCATGGGGTAGACCTAACTCAATAGGTAAATTCCCACTTATGCTTATTCATTTTATGGTATGCTTAATCATAACCACTTCACACCATTTCATTAACATGTCTATTAACCCCATCGTTCCCCACGTACTTATGCTAACACGACATATTTCCAAGAGAAGATTCTTTCACAATTAACATGGGTTTCACTTATTAACACTAACATGGGTTAAAAAGGTGTCCACTTACATCATAACATTAACCCAACTAGCATTACTAAATAACCCAACTTGCATGAACATACATATGTCATGTATAAAGGCGACTTGCATAAGTGTTCATAGGTTATACAAAGGTGAACTTGCATGTGTCTTAAAGGTGTGAACTTGCATAACATGTTACATGTTAACTTGCATAACATCATACACATAACTTGCATAATATTATAAACATAACTTGCATATCAACATACACATAACTTACATAACATCATGCACATAACTTGCATAACATCATACACATAACTTGCATATGAATTTGCATAACAACATGCACATAACTTACATAACATCATACACATTAACTTGCATATGAACTTGTATAACAACATTCTCATAACTTGCATAACATGCATTTAAGCATACACATAACTTACATGAGCATTCACATTCTTGCATAAGCATCCACATACTTGCATAAGCATGCATAACTTGCATATCATGTTAAACTTGCATTTAAGCATATACATAACTTGCATAAGCATTCATATACTTGCATAAGCATGCATAACTTGCATATTATGATTTATGCATAATACCAAACACTTAGCATACATAAAACCACCTACTTAGCATGCATAAAATCAATTACTTATTATGCATAAACCCACCACTTGACTTGCATAAACCACTTGCATAAACTTACATATTCAACATGCATAAACTCACATATTTAACTTGCATAAACACAGGATTAATATTAAACATAGATTATCATATTCACATCATATCATATGACTTGAAAACCCATTAATCCTCATGCAAAACCATAGATCTCATCATATCTCATCTACTTAATTTAGCAATTGATCATCAAAGTGATAGAAACTCACCACTAGCAAATTTGCACTCCCAATGAAGAAGATTAAGATGCTTAGAATGGATTAGAGGTTGATTAGAGAGTGATTAGCTTGCAACCCTCTTCATTGATTTGTGGAGGCCATGATCAAGTTTCATTTTGCCATAGTTTAATTACAAGATTTAATTATGAATGAATTAGGGTAGGGTTGGGGTCTTATTTATAGGATTAGGTAGTGTTTTAGGCCCTTAGATTAACCCTAGGTTAGATTAGGTCCGTTAGATTTAGGAAATCTCTAGAACCCAGCCCTCCAAGCCAGCCTAAAACCCAACCTGGTGCACCCAGGTTTTTCTGGACGCCGCGCCCATGTCGACTGGCAAATCGACAGGCAAGTCGACACCCCAGTCGACAGGCCTGTCGACAGCCGTGTCGACATGGTTAGGGCGGGAACTTTCCCGCCTGGTCCCGCTTGTTCCAATCCTAAATCTGATGTTTAATTTTAAATCTGTTTTTTTAACTTTAAATTTTTCTGCAAACTTCATTGGGCCTTAACTGGGCCATACGGACTCCGATTCTCCAAAACTCGGACTCTATTTCGCGTATTTTTCCGAGACGAACGCAATGACGTAGCCCGTTACCCCCAATTCCCACATCTGAGATTATTTATCCTGTAGTTAGTGAATTTTAGTATTAACTAAAATTCGGGGTGTTATAGTTCCGGTAACCTTAAGCTCTGATACCACGTGTAACACCCCACTCCCGCTATAGTCACTCACTAAGGGAATGCCATAGCATCGGTGGAGTATTTTAGTGAATATAGAACAGAAAAATTACAACAAGACAGATATAAATAGTACTTGAAATTTAAAACATCATCTCATAACAGCGGAAGTAAAACATGTCTGGTTACATCATAAAACCACAATGAAAGTCAAGTACAATATCCATCAAAATAAAGAAGTACATAATCCCACTCTCATACAATAGCCATGACAAAAGAAAAGATAACTGGGTAACTGGAGCTTTACATCTATCCAAGCTCCTAAAGACTGGAACAACAATCCGATCAAGCTCCACTAGTGCTAGGATCCACCGTAGGACCTGAGGGTTGGGAAAAAGATAAAAACAACGGGGTCAGACATAAGTCTGAGCGAGTCCTATAACTTTAACAATACAATCGTTAAAGTAACCAGAGAAGACATAAACTGATATACGGTAACTAATGGGGATGAATGGCTACACTGAGCAGTCAACTAAACTAAGATAAACGATAAAGACGCATCTTCCCTTCCAAAGGTAAATTACTAAACTGCACCACACCAGTCATTCCTAACTTACAGGTTGATCCCACCCATGGACTTATAAAATTAACTTAATAGTTCTCGCGTACCCCTAGGAGACTAAGTAGACGCCACGGGGCCCTACAATCCACTAGGTGTACACACTACTCCCCATTCGATCGGCTCCCTAACGTAGATACCCGTGCTGGCCCCACCGTGGGGTGTACCATTCCCCAACGTGGCAACCTGATAAAATTAACGGTGCACGGCTTATATCTACACGATGCAACAACGTCTTATTTACCAGCCCGGGTCCACACACGCATATGAAACCCGTTGGTCATGCGTTGCCACCGCTAACCCATTTTGGCCTCTTATAGTCAAGCCCAATATGCGTGTCCCGTCACTCGACTAGAGTCGAGCCCACTAAGATACGTTTGGGATATTGGTTGAAATGGGCCCCCAGCACAAGCCATCCCCCTAAGCTTGGCCCACACACTAGTGTTTCCCACTTAACCCTTTAATTACATGTTTCATCTTGGTTAAGTATTTAATCATATTTTCTATTGGCAACCACTAGCAATTTCCACATACCACCCAAGGTACCTACTTAACCCCCATGCCCCACTACATGATTATCTGGTTAAGTGTTTCTTAATTGATTAACACCGTAACCGTGTAAAGGACCCCTCACATTGGACCGTTATTTGTAGATGCCTGGTTAAGCCGGTAGGTTCCGGGCAGTCTTACACTACAAACGGGTCCAACCTCGTGTCATTTACCCTTGTTACGTATTTAATTTATGATTAAGACCCCTCACATTGGACCGTCATTTGTAGATGCCTGGTTAAGCCGGTAAACTCCGGGCAGTCTTACACTACAAACGGGTCCAACCTCGTGTCTTAATCGATTAATTACTCCTAATTAATCACCCTCCTAATTATCCCTAATTAATTAATCATGTTTTCCAGAATATGGGTAGACCTAACTCAATAGGTAAATTCCCAACTCCGTAGTGTGGGTACACCTAACTTAATAGGCAAATTCCCAACACATAGTATGGGTACACCTAACTAAATAGGCAAATTCCCATACTATGTTCATTTATTTTATGTTATGCATAATTATATTAATTTCACACAATCTTATTAACATATGCATTTAATTAACCCCATCATTCCCACGTGATTTCGTTCTCATGACATAACATATATAAAAGGTGTCAACTTGCATATGTATGAACATGTTTCAAAGGTGCCATCTTGCATATTAACAAACACATAACTTGCATATGAACTTGCACAACATGTCACATAACTTGCATATAATCTTGTATAACATGTCACATAAACTTACATATTAACAAATACATGACTTGCATATAATATGTCACATAACTTGCATATGAACTTGCATAACATACTTGCATATAAACTCATAAACTTGCATATGAACTTGCATAACATACTTGCATATGAACTCATAAACTTGCATATGAACTTGCATAACATACTTGCATATAAACTCATAAACTTGCATATGAACTTGCATAACGTACTTGCATATGAACTCATAAACTTGCATATGAACTTGCATAACATACTTGCATATAAACTCATAAACTTGCATATGAACTTGCATAACATACTTGCATATGAACTCATAAACTTGCATAACATACTTGCATATGAACTCATAAACTTGCATATGAAGAAACATACAACTTTTATAGTTATCATACATGTAACTTGCATATTAACATACATGTAACTTGCATATTAACATACATGTAACTTGCATATTAACATACATGTAACTTGCATATTGACATATGATCACAAAGCACAAAACTTGCATAACCCACATACATTAGCAAACTAACATCATGTCATATGACTTAAAACCCATTAATCCCCAAACAAAACCATATGATCTCATCATATCTCATCTACTTAGTTTAGCAATTGATCATTAGAGTGATAGAAACTCACAATTAGCAAATTTGCACTCCAAAATGAAGAAGATTAAGATGCTTAGAATGGATTAGAAGTTGATTAGAGAGTGATTAGCTTGCAACCCTCTTCATAAATTAGTGGAGGCTCCTTCTAAGATTTAATTTGGCGGCATGTAGCCCTCAATTCTATTTTTAGTATGGATTAGGGTAGGTTTAGGGTGTATTTATAGATTAGGTGAGTGTTTTAGGCCCTTAGATTAACCCTAGATTAGATTAGGACCCTTAGATTTCGGAAATCTCTAGAACACAGCCCAAGACTCAACCAAAAACCAGATCTGGTGCACCCAGATCAACAGGGCCGACACCCTGTGTCGACACCCCTGTCGACAGGGCTGTCGACACCCCTGTCGACAGGGCTGTCGACACCCCTGTCGACATGCCTGTCGACACGGGGCTAGGCGGGAACTTTCCCGCCACCTCCGCTTTTGGCTCCAATCCTGTTTTAAAACTGAATTTTAAATCTGTTTTTAACTTTAAATTTTCTGAAAACTTCTTTGGGCCTTAACTGGGTCATACGGACTCCGATTTACAAAATTTCGGACTCTATTCTGCGTATTTTTCCGAAACGAACGCAATGACGCAGCCCGTTTCCCCTGATTCTCATATCTGAGATTAATTATACTTTAATTACTAACCATTAGTGTTAATTGAAATTCGAGGTGTTACAATTCAATGATCTTCTTCAAAGGCGCGCATCTCCAATTTTAGAATTCAGATTTCAGAATGCAAGAATTCTTTTTAGTTTTTAAGTTAGTTGTTACGCAGATTTAAACATTCCTTTCAACTGAATTCATGACATGTTGTAATTGGAATATAGTACGATGCTTATGTATAAGATTTGATTCTCGCTTATCTTAAAATATCGTTGTAATTAATCATGTCTATATGCTTGTGGCGATGAACATGTTGTATATTTCATGTCTATATGCTTATGGCGATGAACATGTTGTATATTTCATGTCTATATGCTTGGGTGATGTACAACATTGTATGTTATTGTAATCTATTACGATTGGTTAAAAAACTTATTATGCCAACAAAATGGTGAAACATGTCATGTGGTGGTTATTTGAAAGTTTAGGATCTAAATCACCTGTTTACATGTTAGATTTACATTTATGAATATTTAGAACTATGTCAAGTTGAATCTATTTATGTTGTAAAAGTGGAATTGTTGTCCTCTTATGTTGTTAACATCATGCTAAATTGTGATATGAAAATGATTATGATAGTTTTCTTATGTTCTGACATACATAAGATTATATGCCAAGTTGTGGGTTAAAACTATGATTATATGTTAAACTTTCAAGCTAGACCTTTGTCGAGTTTACATGACCATTAGATTCAACTTAGTCACAAGTTCACCTTTACCCAAGTAATTAAAGTTAATGACATACATCCATGCCAAGTTACATGTGAAAAGTTAAATGTATGCTGTTGTATGATCATTTCATGTTCTTTGTTTATTACCCCTTTTTGTTTATGGGTTTGGGCTAATTTGCTAACCCAACATTTTATGTGATTTACGCATACGTTCCACGGGGGTAGTGATGGGAAATATGGAAATTCATGGCATAGATTTGTTCATTAAATGGTATATTTGATATACCATTTATGTTGAGCATAATCACAGGATAATTATGCCGTGATTAAATTAAATTCACATAAAGAAAATTTGACATATATAGAAAAATATGAATTTAGAAAAGACGAATATGCCTAACCCGAGGTTTGACTGAGTTGTGGTGTAAATATGCCCGGAACTGACCGGCATATCCAGTAACCACAACAAGGCCTGTCTAATATAGGTGTTTAGTGCATCAAGCCCAAAAAGAACCCGAGGTTAGACTAAGTTATGGTGTAAATCTGCCCGGAACCGACTGGCATATCCAGTGACCACAACAAGACCTGTCTAATGTGAGTGGTTGGTGCTTTAATAAATTAAAGCTAAGTCAGGATTGGTAGGGTTAAGTAAATTAGGAAAACACTTAACCGATTCAACATGTTAACTAAAATGAATGGGCTGGGTTAGGTAAACTTGAACACTTAACCAAGTAAACATGTTGATTAGAAAACCCTAGTAACGGGAACCCATTTCAGCAGTAACCCACATAGATGTATCATGGTACCCTGAAACTAGGCAGGGTGGGGCACGATTACTGGGATGAATTATAAGCGGTTAAAACATCGGTGGTTGGTGGGCCAGTGTAGGTTCCGACGGAGTATGGGCGTGCACGTACTCCGAGGTGGAAAAATTAGGCACTGGGCATCAGTAGTTTACACTGTGCATATTGAATCGTGTCGGGTTGCCACCAGAGGGACTGATACACCCCATGGTGGGACCAGCACAGGTAGTTACAGTCAAGCAGGGCCGAGTGACACAGGACATGAATACATGCGAGTAGGAGTCGATCATTAAGGGGATCGTTTGCTGTAAACACGTGGGCTGGTTGAACCAATGGTTAAGTAGGTGCAGAGACTATAGTAATGAGTGTGATCACATGTTCCTCTTATCTTATACTAGGGTATTATCCTATGTTCTGTTATCACTGTCATGATCCCTTTCCTTGTTTGAATAATAGTAACCACTGAACTTACCAAACTTATTGTCTGACCCATTTTCTTTCGTCTTCTTTTCTTTCGTTCCTCCTCCCCTCAGGTCCACAGGAAGGAAATACTCCAGCTTAATCAGACTCTTTACAAGCTTCAAGAAAGTAGATGTATGACTTGGACTCTCTTGTATTGGCTATGGCTTTGGATATGATCCTTGGTGATTTATGCATTTTTACTTTTTGATTTATGCTTCTTTATTTGAAAATCAAGACAGAAATTATGGTGTAATGTTTTGAAGTTATTTTGAGACAATTTGATGTAATGCTTTTGTATTGAACTACGTATGAAATAAATATTTGGATTTCGCTGCTTAAATTTATCTTTCTTGTAAATTTTTCTGTGTCTTGTACCTATAACCCTTCACCAAAGTTAAGGCATTCCCTTTGTGAGTGACCTTAATGGAGGTGGGGTGTTTCAGCTCTCGACCCAACAGCTATGATTGAGTTTTATTCACTGTGGAGGCTGATATTGTTCTTGAAAGGAATGGTGATTAGGTTGCTTTTGTCGGCGTTATTAGGTGTTTGGTGAGTCGAGAATTGGGGTAAAGGGGATGGAGGCTTAGGCGCCTATGCCAGTGGAGTTTGATCGAACCCCGGATGTCTAGGGGTAGGTGCGGGGAAGATCTTTTGGTGACGAGCTTGCATAGGTTACTGCTTTCTCAAAGACGAAGTGAGCAAAGCAGTTTTAATGGGAAGAAAACAAATGTGGTCATGTGGGGATGAAAACAAATTGTTGGCTCCTTTTTAATTGAAGAAACTGTATTCTCAAATGAAGGCACATTGGGAACGAAGCTTTACAAAGGTTCGTATGCGGTATGAGATTGCAAAACGAAGTGGAGCAGGATACTGGGTGTTTTCATGAAGGAAGAAAAGTAAATCGGGTTGTTGACTTTAATAAAGTAATTAAAGAATTTAATTAATTTAATTATAGTGAAACTATTAAACGATTGGTGTGTTAAATCTGTGATAGGGTCTGAAAACCGAAAGGGATTCTGGAGCTGGAAAGTAATTCGATCAGTCTTATTTTATTCACCTAACCCAAAGTAATTAACTTATTAATGACTTAATTAAAAAATTAGTTAATATTAATTAAATCATGAAATTTAGATATTTAACAACTTATGCAGATGTCTTAGAATGGAACAAAACAAATTGTGTTAGGATCGCGGCGACGAGCACTTCATTCTGGAATCAGTTTGGGCGAATTTGGAAGCAAGTGAAATTTACAGTAAAATTAAACGACTGTTTAATTTAACTGTAACTGAACAATTTCAATAAAAAATCAAATCAAGGTGAGTTAAACTCACTTAGTTCTCCCCATTTATATTTTATACAAGTCGGGTTTTATAATTGTGAGCTATGGCTGCTAGTGGTTGACTGTGTTAAATATATACTCATATATTGATTGAACTGATGGAATAAACATTGTTTAATTTCAGTGAATGCCAAATCTTTATTCTAACGATTGGAACCAATGAAGGTAACTTACATTGTTGGTCAAGTTTATTAAATAAATGTGTTTAATTGTTTGAATTGTTTTGTTAATTGGTTAATGTTAAATGGTCGTTATTTATTGTTATAGAAGTTATCAGTTAAATTGAATTGAATGAATTTATGTGAGGTAATCTATTTTAAAGCAGGGAAGAACAGGTTGGAGGTATCCAACCGGATTCCTCAAATATATTAAATACTATTTATTCCTATATTATCATTATATGAACTGTTTTGATTGAATGATGATTAGGTGGCTGACCATTAACCTGAAAAGTCAACGTTTGTTTTGTTTTAACCAATGGGTAATATTGGTTGAGTAATTGGCAGTGTATGGCCTATAAATCAATCGTTTTATAAATATCGATTTACCATTAAGTGAATCGACGGAAATGAAGTTATAAAATTTATTTTAGAACTGAAGATTGATTTTTAAACCTATTATTTTGAATTAAAGTTATTATAAGGAAAAAATTATTTATTATTTATTATTTAAGTTTTTTATGGAATTATTAAATGATTTTATAAAGCAAATTCTGATGTTAATCAAATTTATAAGCTGGAAAGTACAAAATTAACCTAACGGTTATGAATTAGATAATTGTTTGTTAGAAACAATTAAATGGAACTATATAAATTAATTATATAATTAATTAATTTAAAGGAATGACCAATTGAATTTGGTTAACGAGATAACTGTGTTTAAAGTTGACTAAGTCAACTGTTTTGAACCAAATTAGTTATTTGATTAATTTACTTTTAATTAATCTAATGAAATAGTTTATAGAATATTGTTTTAGTTTTAAAAAGATTTTTAAAAGGAATTTACAATTTATTTTAGTTAATAAAGGAATTAACTACTTCTACAGTAGTTTATGATTAAAGAAAATTATTGTTTTAATTAATAATAATTTAAGGGTAGATGTAATGAAGTCTAATGGAATTGTGAAAGAGGTTTATGAACGGGTTTTGTATTAAAACCCAAGTTTTTGTAACAAAGATATAAAAGGATTTTAAGCGAATATGATAGTTTAAATTAAATGTTTACTTAATATTTGAATTAAGAAAAAGGGAATTGAGATAAAAATTGTTTATTTTAAACATGAGTTTTAAATGAGATTTATAAAAGAGATGTAAAGTTAAAATGTTAATTTTAAATTAACGTTATTTAATAATGAGATGAAGTAAATTTGAGGAAATTGAAATAAGATTTTCAAAACAAGGAAACGGTTGAATGGATTAGAAAAGGGTTTGCTAAAAGTGAATTGGGTAAAGGAGCTTGTAATAAGATTTTGTTATAAAATGAATTGATTTAAAGAAGCAGAAGCTAAAAGGAGATGTTTCACTAGGCAATTACGTAATCAATGACTTAAGTAATAATAGTTGTATTTGAAAAGGAGATTTTCACGAATAAGAGATGGATTATAAAATCATGGGTTAAGTGAAATGGTTAAATGGAATCTGGTTTGATATTAAAATAAATTTCGGTTTTTGAATTACAACTCATATCTATCTTAAGATAAGAACGTTGTAGATCAAGGTTTGAGAGGTAAATAAATAACCCAACTTGAACGACTTCAGGATTATCTGAGGATGGTATTAGTTTGTAATGGAAAAGAGGTTATGAGCAATTTATTAATTCCATATGAGAAATAATAACGCAACGTTAATTGCAAGAGTTGAGAATACATAATGAGATTCCAAAGTAACAGAAATGGAAATATGCGAGAATATATATTTGTATATATATAATGATATTTTTCGAAGTAATTGAAATAAAAGGAGATTGTGTGAAACTATAAAGATATTTCCAAAGTAAAAGAAAATGAAAAGTGGAATTTGGAATGGGTTATTTCTAAAAAAGAGTAAGAGTTGGGTATTGTTTTCCAGTAACGATGTTTTATGTGAAATTTGATAAAGCCAAAGTGGGAACATATATATATATATGATTTAATTCTAAGTAAATAAAATAGTTTTGGAATAATTTTATGTTAAATAAGAAGTGAAATGCTAAGTTGATATACTGAAAAGATTTTGTTAAGTTTTAAATTGACAATTCGTTAATTATTTATAAAGGGCCAAGTACCGCTAAGTACTGAATCAGCGAACTTATTTTATTCTCATGATTATCTATTTGATAATTAGATAACAAACTATCAAATCTGACCTATACGATTTTTGGTACGGAAAGACCGGAATCGAATTCATATTCGATAATTATTTCGAACCAGCAAATACATGAAGATGCTGATTGAAGATAGAGGACTTGAAGACCATAGATTTTCATAAGCGGAAGGACTACTGGTCGAATTTCTCTGGCGCTACAACCAAAGTTATTTGATTTGTGTTTCTGTCAAGGTTGAAATCTCCGGATTGCAAGGACTACTAGCTAATGATCCTTGTTGGTGATACCTATGTAGGACGTGGTAGGAGGGTGCCTTCGGTTCATCCTGTTCCTGGATGACTTGCATGGACGAATGTCTGACAGAGTATTTCCTAAAAACCACGTTTCTAATGCTCGGGTTAGACCAGACTGATCTGGCGTTTGTAATGCTCGGGTTAGACAAGGTTTTAACAGGTTCAGGTTATCGGATGCTGCGAACTCCAGAGACGAGCTAGAGGTGTTTAGACGTATGATATATATTACTTATTCCGTTGTGTATTGTATATGAGGACAGATTAATATAACTGTCTAGATGTTTTGATGTACTATTATGCTTGTAAGTTTTTATTTAAAGCTCTCTATAAAGATTTGTTTCCATATTATATTTTGTTCCGCTGTGATGTGAGACTCTGTGTTGTGTTGGATCTTCTTCTTCTATTCTAATGTTTCTTTCTTTTTTTTCCCACCCTCTAATTTCTTTCTACTACTATCTGGGTTTTCATTGCATTTTGGGTTGGACTTGGGTTATTTGGGCAGCTCAAAAGGTACTGGAAATATGGGTCGTCACATACTCTTTTCGATTCGGGAGCTTTTCATTTGTTTATTTATAGTACTTTCGTTGATTGTTTGCACTTATAAATCTCACTTGTAACCGATCCCATAGTAGTTTCAAACCCTATAGGTGGTTCGGCACACTTATATATGATTAGCAAGGTTTAAAAATTTCTATTTTGTCATGGAGTTTGAGTGTGATGCTTATGTATTGGGATTTGCAAGGTACAAGTTGATTTTAGGGATGGATTGGTTGGACATGTACGGGGTCGTACTTGATTAGGAGAGGAGGGTCATTCGTTTGATGACATGTAGTGGTAGGACCCTAGAAATTTCTTGTGACCCGCGAGGGTCGGTCATGTTGAGCTTTGTTTACTCCCTAGATTCTTGTGTTGATATCTATTCTGTACCTATTTTTGTGAGTATCCAGATATATTCGAGGAAATGAGAGGATTTCCAGCTAAGCGAGAGATTGATTTTTGGACTTATCTTAGTGAGAACACAAAGTCTGTAGCACTACTAGTTTGACATATGGTTCCAAGGGAACGGAAAGAGTTGAGCAAGCAAGTAGGTGAGCTTTGTAGAAGGGTATTATTAGATAGAGTATTTCTGAGTGGGGAGCACCAGTTGCCTTCACCACCAAGGGCGATGGTTCCCTCTGTCTATGTGTAGATTACGGAGAATTGAATAAGCTCACAAAAAAGAATCGTTACCCACCCCCTTGGATAGATGATTTATTTGATTAGTTAGTAGGCAGATCAGTATTTTCTTAGATGGATTTGAATATTTATTTCCATAAGTTAAGTGTAACAGAGAATAACATCGATAAGACGACATTCCAAACTCCTAAAGGCTTCTTCGAGTGGTTGGTTATGTCTTTGGGCTGACCAGCGCACCAGCATATTTTGTGGAATTGATGAGTAGGGTATTCAAAGACGTTCTAAATAAGTTTGTTGTGGTTTTTTTGGATGATATCTTTTTCTTCTCGAGGAACGAGGATGAGCATGCTTCGCATTTAGGTCAGGTTCTCAGTACTCTTCGAGCTCACCAATTGAAGGTGAAATTTTCCGAATGCCATTTTTGGAGGAAGGAGGTGCATTTCTTGGGGCATATGGTCTCTAAGGATGGGTTAGCTTTTGATCCTATCAAGATGGTAGTTGTAACACCCTACACTTTTCTAAGCCTAAATTTTGACAAAAATCGAAACTCAAACTCATCCAAGCATGGAGGGTGTATATTTGGTACCTGCAAATAGGATGAGCATGAGCATAATCATAGTACAATAAAATAACTCACAGCGGAAACAAAATAGGATAAACAAGTATCAACTCAACTACCTTATAAAAGTGAGTCACCATGTCAATACCGAGCATGAGAGAGAATGAGAACTGAAAACCAAAGTTAAACACATGTGAGAACCAGACCTTCTCGAGAAAAACTAGGAGATTGTAATGAGGACGGGGTCATAACAATAAGTTATGGTGAACAAGAAGAGCATAACACCTTCTATAATATACAGATGTATCATGTTTGATTCAATCAAAAATATATGCATATTAAGGCTAGTAACTCTAACCTAACCTTGTAAACATTAACACACGACTCTAACTACCATACCTAGGGTAGCGTTCCCAACGATAATGATACTGGGATAGAACATTTACGTGTATATTTATGAAGCCTTTAAACCATCATTTAACCAATTACCAAAACTAAAAGGTGGGCTCTCAACTACTCACTAATCATATGGAGGTTAATTATAATTATAGCCAGTTAAGACCTCACTATCAAATGATATATAAAGGTGGATCCACTTGATCACTTAAGACCCTAGGCGGACTTATCGTCACTCAATGCCTTTTCGATGGTTTATTCTATGCTAATATAAATTAGAGGACACTTGCTACAGGTCTTACTAATTAAGGCCTATGTTATTCACGTATATAAACCCATGCCCAGCATAAGGCGAGAGATAGTAAGCAGCCGCTTAAGACCAATCTGTTAGGTAGACGTAGCACGCCATTTAAGACCACCTGGTGGTGGACCCTCTTGTTACCATCTAGCTAGCCTTATTGGACAATCTCCTAGTCGCTTAATACTTCTCGTATAATGGATAGCCCTATGGCAATACCATACCAGACATTTTAAGACCCATTCCTAGGTGGACCCCTTGACCCAAGCCACTTAAGAACCAAGGAAGTAGACTATTCGTGAAGAATATCAAACTCATACCTAGTTAGCCTTTAATCCTTTCATTTATGGGCGGTGGGCTACAGGATCGCTTAATACATTTTTATAGGTTGATCTAACCAATTAAGACCTTAATCCCCAAAGTAGACCACTTTATTGAGTTATTCCCATTCAGTTTCTCCTTACAGAAATACTCCACATATGTAAACTAACTATCGTTACGGGTTCCTATGGTTAATGATATCTCACATCAGTTGGACATATATTCGACTGCTGGAAAGTGCAGACTTTTGTCGAATAAGGCAACTAACCTCGCATCATTAACCTACTAAGTCCAATTCTAGCTCTTAATTATTAATTCTAGATTAGCTAGTATAGAGTAAGGAAAATTATATCCTTCTACCCTAGGACATTTAATTTATTGTTTCCTTATTGGAGTTAGTATTTAAAACGGTAATCAATACCCATTAGTCTTCTTTTTAATCCATTTATTTCTAGTTAATAGGGTTATTTCCATTTACAACCATAAGGTCATATTTTCCTAAGGCGCTAAATTACCCCTTAATTGTTATTTACTACCACCGATTATAATTAATGTAATTTATAAACCTAATGGTCATACTTTTCCCACGACATTAATTAACAATGAAATGTCCTTATTATATCTGTCCCTTTTTATTTCTAATCTAATTATTGTAACTCTTTAAACATTTTATTTCACTTTAATTTTATTTTGCACACACACACACACACACACACATATATATATATATATATATTTAGATATATAATTTGCTATAAGAAATATTTATGCACTTAACTGGAGTTACAATTCTTATTACTAATCATTGTTTTAAACCGTAACCATTATGCCTACCTACCTAATGTAATTTGTTTTCCCCCAAATAACGATGTTTACTGTAACAACCTTTGATTTTAAATATTAAAAATTAATGAATTTAAGAATACTTAATTTCAAATTTGAGAATTAAGGGAAACGGGTTACGCCATTGCGTTCGTCTCGGAATTCTGCTTGAGATAGAGTCCGATTTTGCCTGAATTGGACTTCGTATGAAGAAGATATGGCCTTCCGAAGTTTCAGAATTTAAAATAGCTCAAGTTCATAAAAATTTGAAATTCAAATTCAAATAGGGGAGCAGGTTAGGCGGGAATTCTCCCACCCAAGGGCCAAGTCGACCTGGGGGTCGACCTACACATACAGGTCGACCAGGGGTCGATCTGGGGTCGACCTGGGGGTCAACCTGTCCCCCCCTCCCCACCCGGGAAGATCTGAAAGATGACGATATTTTGACTCACTACTGAGTCATTAGGGCTAAGGTGTTATTCTATCTTGATTGGATGGTCTTGATTGCTTCAAGTTTAATCGGACGATTGTAAATTAATTAAAATTCTATATAAGCAATCTAACTCTCAACCTAAAATCACACTAATTCATACCAAGAGCTGCCATGCCGTCAATGGAGAACCTAGAGTAGTCGTCATTCTCTTTCAACTCAAAAACAAGATAGAAGTAAGAATCAAAACCAAATCTAATCTAAATTAGGATAATAATTAGTCTACATCAAAGGCGAGCAATTTAGTTTCAGAATACAGATCCCAGAAAAACAAGACCATTCTTTTGTTTGTGAGTATAATTTCTTTCATAAAATAATTAATTAATTTAATTGTGATAAGTTATAATTGAGATTATGAGAATATGATTTTGAATCATGTGATGTTATCGTTGACAATTTTGTTATTGTGGAACTATTTCATATATTGAATTGTACATGTTTAACTTGATTCATCTTATGCAAGTTTGGGATGTTAAATCATACGTATTTGAATCTTATGCAAGGTTGGGATGTTAAATCATATGTATATGAATCTTATGCAAGTTTGGGATGTTAAATCATATGCTAGTTTATGAATCTCATGCAAGTCTGTAGGTGGATTATACACAAGTTCATATGTGAATCATGTAGATACATATGCTAGTTTATATGCAAACATGTGACATTAATTTACATGTTTAGATCCATATTTAAGTTCACATCTTTGAGCTTAGATCTATATTTGATCCATGGCAGTACATAGCTATGCAAATTTATGTTCTATCCCATTGCCTGTGCTAGTTTTGTATGTGAATCATATGCTAGTTTGAATGAAATTCATATGCAAGTTATAGGAAAACCATACCATATATGCAAGTTCATGATTACGTGTTTAGATCTATATTTAGATCCATGATAGTTTATGCAAATTTATGTATATCCATTGCCTATGCAAGTTATTGGCCATGCAAACTTATGTTATGATTCTTATATCTATTTTATGCGTAATGCAAGTTGTGATGTTGCTTTTCTTTTTATAAGTTAGACTATTTGCAAGTCTAACATAGATCATATTAAAACGTACGAATAACATGGGGACAATAGGAAAATATTAAATATACATAATTGTGAATTGGCATAAAATGGCCTTAAAGGCATATAATTAATTTGAGACATTAATTGGTATAAATTTATGTACCTGAAATTATGGACATAATTTAGGTGACAGTTATGGACATAAATTAATTTGGAATTTATTGACAAATTTGAATAGGGATATTAATCCAATATGGGGTTAAATAATTATGTGTAATAATTAATCGCCTAAGACACGAGGTTAGCCTCGTTTATGGTATAAGACTGCCCGGATCTGCTCGACAAGTCCAGCAACCACAAACGGTAGTCTAATGTGAGAGGTCAAAGGCACAAATTAAATGCGTGACAATTGTAAAGACACGAGATTAGGCTCGTTTGCGGTATAAGACTGTGCGGACCTACCCGACAAATCCAGCAACCGCAAACGGTAGTCTAATGTGGGAGGTCTTTACAAGGTTACGGTTCTAATGAATTAGGTAACAACTTACCAGATAAACATGAGGTGGGACATGGGGGTTAAGTGGGTGGCCTGGGTGGCATGTGAAATATGATAAGAAACACTTAACCAAGTTGAAAACATGTAAGAAGACATGAATAAGAAGGGGTTAAGTGGGAAGTTCTAGTGGGGACCAAGCATAGGTGGAAAGTTTGTGTCAAACATCGGGACCCTTTTCAAACCAGTAACCCATTAAGTATCTTTGTGAGCTCGAGTTAAATCGAGGATGGGACACACTTACTGGATTTGATTGTAAGAGGTCAAAACGGGTTAGCGGTGGCAATGCAAGTCCAACGGGGTCATGTGTGTGCGTGAGCCTGGACTGGTAGGTAAGACGTTGTTACATCGTGTAGATGTAAGCCGTGCATCTTTAGTGGTATCAGGTTGCCACTTTGGGGAGTGATACACCCCACTATGGGACCAGCATGGGTATCTACGAGTTAGGGAGCCGATCGCATGGGGGTAGTGGGTACAACTAGTGGAGATAGGGGCAGGCGGCACCTATGAAGGAAACTAAGGGTACATGAAACTACCATTATCATTATTATGTTCAGTAGGCGGGATCACCTTTTAGGGTGACTAGTAATGGTGCAGTATAGTAATTATCCTATAGTGATTAGGAACGAGATTAACGCCAGGATATTCCTCTTGTTTTCTTTGTCATGCCCACTTGTTTCACGAGCATACCTTGTTTTACCAGTTTATGCCTTATCCTAATTACTTTAATAATTATACTGTTAAAGTTATTATACTTACTAGACTTTATGTCTGACCTCTTTTGTTTTCTCCTCTTTTCTTCGTCCCCCCCCCCCTAGGTTCTTAGGGTGGGACTAGTACTAGTGGAGCTTAATTAGGATCTTTCTCTCTCTTTTGGAAGTGCTTGGATTGCTGAAAGTAAAGTTCAGCTCATCTCTTTTATGGCTACTTATGTTGGGGTTATGCTTTTTAATTTTATGCACTCAGAAAAAAATTTGTCAAAATGGTTACTAATTATACTTGGTTTTTCTGTTGGTTTATGATGTTGTTGTAATCAAACTATTTCTCCGCTTCAATAAATGTTGTTCTGAAATTTTTCAAGTACCAGTATTTGTATCTGTTTTGTTATATTCTGTTTTATTCACCAATAATACTCCATGGAAGTTAATGCATTCCCTTTGAGAGTGACATTAATGGACGTGGGGTGTTACACGTGGTATCAGAGCTGAAGGTTAATAGAACAGATAAGAGATTTTGAAAAATTGTTTTTCAAAAGCGTTTTATAAAGAAATACTTTCAAAAGTATGTTTTAAGGAAAGTATTTTCAAGAGAAAAATTTGTTTTAAAAACATAACCCCCAAGAGCCATATTTTTTTTTCTTCGAATTCTCCATTTTGAATTTCTTCATTTTCTTTTCAGCATGTCTAGGTTACCCGAGATACCCGAGCGAATACCGATACCAACCTAGTTCAGAAGGTATCTGGAGGCTAGGGTCACCGCCGCAGGCCCAGTAGACATCTCTCCTCCCCCAGCTGCAGTCGCTCCTCCTCCTCCCCCTCCCCGTGTTGATACTTTTTCAAAGATATGCAAAGACTTTTGAGCAATGGGTGGAAAACCTTTTCATGGATCAGAGACGTTTGTTGAAGCTCGAAATTGTCTTAAGGAGGTAGAAGACTTATTTGGTATCTTCGAGGTAGAAGATGGAAGGAAGGTCCAATTGGCCGCTTGGTTAATGAAGGACGAAGCCTCGTTTTGGTGGGAGGTCACGAATGGAAAGCGTGCAGTAGAGACGTGGATGGATTTCATACATAGGTTCGAGATGAAATTCCTCTCACAAGCAGAAGAGAATTTATATATGGAAAGATTCTTGGCATTGAAGCAGGGGAATTTATCAGTAAAGGAGTACATCAACAAGTTCAATCAGTTAGCGAGATTTGGCTTAGACTTGGTGAACACACCTGAAAAGAAGGCCCTGAGGTTCGTTAAAGGTTCGAATGAGCCCCTACATGGGTTAGCTATGACCCACATTCCTATGGGGGCTACCTTTGAGAAAGTAGTTGACATAGCGCTTATGCATGAAGAGGAGAAAGGCGCTAACACTAATAAGGCACCAAAAAAGAAAGGGAATCAAAAGAAGTCACAGCAGCAACCAAAGAAAGATGGTAAGGACAACAATAGCAAAGGTAAGAAAAGGTGCTTTAATTGTGGAACATTAGGCCATCTAAGTAAGGACTGTAGGAAGAAGAAGAATGGCTGATTCCACTGTGGAGAGGAAAGACATCTAATTAAAGACTGCCCGAGGAAACAGGGGCAAGGGCAAAGAACAAGGTCCACTTCTGGAGGGAAGATTTAGGCTCTCATGGCACCAGGGCAGGCAAGAGCGCAGATTCAGGCTCTCATGGCACCAGGACAAGAGAGAGGTAGAAGCATTTCTGTTGAAAGTTTGGTTTTTCTGTTTGATCATCCTATTCGTACTTTATTTGATTTTGGCGCTTCACACTCATTTGTGTCTGCTTCGTTAGTTGAAACACTGCACCTAAATACTAGTCTAGTTATGGATCCCATAGTAGTTTCAAACCCTATTGGTGGTTCGGCTCATCTTTTAATGTCGGGATTTGAGAGTGTTTATTTTGAGCGTTGAGTTTGAATGCAACTCCTTCGTTCTTGGCTTCACGGGCTATGGATTGATTCTAGGCATGGATTGGTTATCTAGTAATGGTGTTGTCCTCGATTGTGAAAAGAGACCGGTTAGACTTATGACTCGCCTTGGCAACACTCTCGAAATCTCTTGTAACCCCATACAATCTGTTATGCTTAGTTACCTAGATTCTCTTGATGCGTCTGTTGAAACTTGCAGTCTGTTAGAGTAGTCCGTGAATACTCAGATGTATTTGAAGAGGTGAAGGGCTTACCTCCGAAGCGGGAGATAGACTTCAGCATATAGCTTATTGATAATGCAAAACCCGTAGCTCTACCCGTTAGACACATGGCTCCTAGGGAGAGAAAAGAGCTCAGTAAGAAAGTAAAAGAGCTGCTCGAAAAGGGGTTTATAAGGCAGAGTATTTCTGAATGGGGTGCTCTAGTGGTATTCGCAACCAAAGCGGATGGTTCACTTCGCCTATGCATTGATTATAGGGAGCTAAACAAGCTTACCAAGAATAATAGGCACCTACTTCCTAGAATAGATGACTTGTTTGATCAGCTTGTAGGTTCGTCTGTTTTCACCCAACTAGATTTGGCTACCGGGTTCCACCAGCTAAGAGTGGCTGAAGACAGCATTGATAAGACCGTGTTCAGATCCCCGGATAGTTTCTTCGAATGGCTTATCATGCCTTTCGGCTTGACAAACGCACCCGCTTACTTCGTTGACTTGATGAGCAGGGTGTTTAGAGAATTCCTTAATAAGCTTGTGGTGGTCTTCATAGACGACACTTTGATCTTCTCGAAGAATGAAGAAGAGCATGCTTTGCATTTAAGGGAAGTCATGGATACTCTTCGTACACATCAGCTGAAGGCCAAATTCTCCAAATGCCATTTCTGGAGAGAAGAGGTGAGGTTTCTTGGACATGTGGTGTCCAAAGAGGGGTTAGCCGTGGACCCCACAAAAGTACTTACGGTGCAAGATTGGAAGGTTCCATGGAATGCAACCGAAGTCTGAAGCTTTCTCAGGCAAGCGGGCTTTTACCGAAAGTTCGTTAAAGACATTTCTAAAATCTCAGCCCCACTCACAAGATTAACAAAGAAGAACCTAACTTTCGCTTGGGATTTGTATTGCGATATTGCTTTCCAACGTTTGAAAAGGGCTCTAACAACAGCCCCAGTTCTGACATTGCCGAATGGGAGCAAGATGTTTACCGTATACACGGATACAAGTGGTACGGGACTGGGTGCTGTCTTGATGCAAGAAGGGAAGGTAGTAGCTTATGGAGGCAGACAGTTGAAAGTACATGAGAAAAACTACCCAACCCATGATCTAGAGTTGGCTGCCATCATCTTTACGCTTAAGTCTTGGCGCCATTATCTCCTAGGTGAGAAGTTTGAATTGTATACTGACTATAAATCATTGAAGCACCTTTTCTCGCAGAAAGATCTTAACTTAAGACAACAAAGGTGGATGGAATTTCTGGCCTCTTATGATTTTGAGATTTCCTATACCCCATGCAAAGGCAATGTGGTGGCGGATGCCTTAAGTAGAAAGAAGCTGACCTTGAGTCCTCTCTTTGTAGAAAGGCAAAGCTTGGAATATATAGCAAACTTTAGTTTTAGACCCTCCTCTGAAATTGTGCTTGGTCTGTTAGCATCACTATAGGTGCAACCTATTCTTTTGGACTCAATAGGAACCGCGCAATGAGAAGACCCTCAGCTAGTTGATGTGATGGAAAAGCTAGTTAGGGGTGGGATTTCTAGTCACCTCAATAGATACTCCATCGATGATAGGGGTCGGTTGAGACAGGATGGAAGGTTATGCGTCCCACAAGTAAGGGATTTAGTGAAGACGGTTCTCGAAGAGGCGCACCATTCCAAACTGACCATACACCCAGGCAGAGACAAGATGTATAAAGATATAAAAAGGGTTTTCTTTTGGAATGGCATGGAGAGTGATGTAGTTGAGTTTGTCGCTTAGTGTTTGATATGCCAGCAAGTCAAAGCGGAGCAGAAGAAGCCCGGTGGTCTGCTTCATCCTCTCGAGGTCCCGTAGTGGAAGTGGGCTAGCATTTCGTTGGACTTTGTTGATGGGTTGCCTAGGTCAAGAAGGGGCAATACAAGTATTTGGTTAATAGTGGACAGGCTCACAAAAAGCGCTCACTTTATACCTGTTAAAAGTAGAAGGACTGCCTCGTCCCTAGCATCCATTTATCTCATTGAAATAGTTCGACTCCATGGAATACCCTCCACCATAGTGAGCGATCGAGATCCTATCTTTACGAGCGAATTTTGGAAGAGTTTGCAAGAGGTAGTAGGCATACAATTATGCTTAAGCACGGCCTATCACCCCCAAACCAATGGTCAGACGAAAAGGGTGAACAGGGTATTATAAGACCTCTTGAGATTGTGCATTCTTGACTTTGGAGGGACATGGGAGGATCATCTTCCTTTGGTGGAATTCGCCTACGACAATAGCTACCAAGCCACCATAGGAATGGCGCCCTTTGAAGCTTTATATGGAAGACCGTGTCGATCACCAACTTGTTGGTGGGAGTCTACAGACAAGCTCGTACTTGAGCCAGACATGATTAGAGAGACCTCGGACTTGATAAGAAGATGGATAAAGGCTGCACAAGATAGACAGAAGTCCTATGCAGACAAAAGAAAGATCGACCTTGAGTTTAAGGTTGGAGATAGGGTGTTCCTTAAAGTATCTCCTTTGAGGAATGTCATTCGCTTTGGGTCCGTAGGAAAGCTAGCACCAAGATTTGTAGGTCCATTTCCTATCATTGAAATAATTGGGACAATGGCTTACAGAGTAGAGTTACTCGAGAGACACATAATGTTTTTCATGTTTCTCAACTACGAAAATGCTTACATGAATCTGTGGAAGTGGTGGAGCCAAATATACTAGAGGAAGTAGAAGGGGAATGAGAAGCGACTGTGAGAAGAGTTTCAAATCGTTTCTTGGGTACGGAAGTCAAAAAGCTACGCAACCGTGAAGTCAAGCTTGTTAAAGTTCAGTGGAGTGATGCTGAGGAAGACACGACTTAGGAAACTGAGAGGAAAATACGTGCAGCCTACCCTTTTCTCTTTGAGGGTACCTCCTTGATCTCTTTTTCCATAAGTTTATTCATGCTTATATCTATCTTTCAAGTATATATCCTCAGTCCTATTCTTTATCCTTAGGTAGAAACCGATGGATGTAAACATGTGTTTGAAACATGTTAAGATTGATGGTTGCGAGTGGTTGCCCATGGATGCATGTAAACACACATTAGGCACTAGATCGGCTCAATCACCTTCATATTGCATATAAATGTGTGTGCATATTTAAATTAATTGATGTATAATGGTTGTGTTATCATATGGATGCTGCATTCTGATGAATGGTTGTGCACACATGTAGAAGTAATATGCATCATTATAATTCTTTTGCATGCATAATGGACGCATGGTACTATCATGATTTGCATTAAGGAGGTCAACTGAATCAGTAGACCGCCTGATTTTACATTAGATAAGGAACATATACACACACTTTTTGCATATGTTCATACGACATTAGAAATCTTGTAAGGACAATGGATGCCTGTGTTTGATGGTTGAGTAGATGGATGATTGGATGTTAGGATATACATTCTCCTTAACTTGGAGATTTCAGGGGCGAAATCCTTTAAGGAGGGGATAATGTAACACCCCGTGATTTTAAATATAAAAAATAAACGAATTTAAGAATACTTAATTTCAAATGTGAGAATTAAGGGAAACAGGTTATGCCATTGCGTTCGTCTCGGAATTCTTCTTGAGATAGAGTCCGAGTTTGCGTGAATTGGACTCCGTATGAAGAAGATATGGCCTTCCGAAGTTTCAGAATTTAAAATAGCTCAGGTTCAGAAAAATTTGAAATTCAAGTTCAAATAGGGGAACAGGCTAGGCAGAAATTCTCCCGCCCAAGGGCCAGGTCGACCAGGGGGTCGACCTACCCATACAGGTCGACCAGGGTCGACCTGAGGGTCGACCTGCCCTGTCCCCCAGGCAGATCTGAAAGATGACGATATTTTGACTCACTGCTGAGTCGTTAGGGCTGAGGTGTTATTCTATCTTGATTGGATGGTCTTGATTGCTTCTAAGTTAATCGGATAGCTCTAAATTAATTAAAATTCATTATAAGCAACCTAACTCTCAACCTAAAATCACACAAATTCATACCAAGAGCCGCCATGCCGTCAATGGAGAACCTAGAGTAGCCGTCGTTCTCTTTCAACTCAAAAACAAGATAGAAGCAAGAATCAAAATCAAATCTAATCTAAATTAGGATAGCAATTAGTCTACATCAAAGGCGAGCAATTCAGTTTTAGAATACAGATCCCAAAAAAACAAGATCGTTCTTTTGTTTGTAAGTATAATTTATTTCACAAAATAATTAATTAATTTAATTATGATAAGTTATAATTGGGATTATGAGAATATGACTTTGAATCATGTGATGTTATCATTGATAGTTTTGTTATTGTGGAACTATTTCATATGTTGAATTGTACATGTTTAACTTGATTCATCTTATGCAAGTTTGGGATGTTAAATCATATGTATATGAATCTTATGCAAGTTTGGGATGTTAAATCATATGCTAGTTTATGAATCTTATGCAAGTCTGTAGGTGGATTATACACAAGTTCATATGTGAATCATGTAGATACATATGCAAGTTTATATGCAAACATGTGACATTATCAAGTCTTTCCCTAAGATTTCGAATAGTTGTTTGCATGTTTAGATCCATATGCAAGTTCACATCTTTGTGCTTAGATCTATATTTAGATCCATGGCAGTACATAGTTATGCAAATTTATGTTCTATATGCCCATTGTCTATGCTGGTTTTGTATGTGAATCATATGCTAGTTTGAATGAAATTCATATGCAAGTTATAGGAAAACCATATCCATATATGCAAGTTCATGATTACATGTTATATCTATATTTAGATCCATGATAGTTTATGCAAATTTATATATATCCATTGCCTATGCAAGTTATTGGCTATGCAAACTTATGCCATGATTCTTAGATCTATTTTATGTGTTATGCAAGTTGTGATGTTGCTTTTCTTTTTATAAGTTAGACTATTTGTGAGTCTAACATATATCATATTAAAACATACGAATAGCATGGGGACAATGGGAAAATATTAAATATACATAATTGTGAAATGGCATAAAATGGCCTTAAAGGCATATAATTAATTTGAGACATTAATTGGTATAAATTTATATACCTTAAATTATGGACATAATTTAGGTGACAGTTATGGACATAAATTAACTTGGAATTTATTGACAAATTTGAATAGGGATATTAATCCAATTTGGGGTTAAATAATTATGTGCAATAATTAACATTCTAAGACACGAGGTTAGTCTCGTTTGTGGTATAAGACTGCCCGGACCTGCCCGGCAAATCCAGCAACCACAAATGGTAGTCTAATCTGAGAGGTCAAAGGCACAAATTAAATGCGTAACAATTGTAAAGACACGAGGTTAGGCTCGTTTGCGGTATAAGACTGCCCGTACTCGCCCGGTAAATCCAGCAATCGCAAACGGTAGTCTAATATGGGAGGTCTTTACAAGGTTACGGTTCTAATGAATTAAGTAACACTTAACCAGATAAACATGTGGTAGGACATGGGGGTTAAGTGGGTGGCCTGGGTGGAATGTGAAATACGATAAGAAACACTTAACCAAGTTGAAAACATGTAAGAAGACATGAATAAGAAGGGGTTAAGTGGGAAGTTCTAGTGGGGACCAAGCATAGGTGGAAAGCTTGTGTCAAACATGGGGACCCTTTTCAAACCAGTAACCCATTAAGTATCTTTGTGAGCTCGAGTTAGATCGAGGACGGGACACACTTACTGGGTTTGATTGTAAGAGGTCAAAACGGGTTGGCTGAAACACCCCACCTCCGTTAAGGTCACTCACAAAGGGAATGCCTTAACTTTTGTGGAGGGTTATAGGTACAAGACACAGAAAAATTTACAAGACAGATAAATTTAAGCAGCGAAATTCAAATATTTATTGCATACGTTATTCAATCCAAAAGCATTACATCAAATTGTCTCAAAATAACTTCCAAAACATTACACCATAATTTCAATCTTGATTATTTAATAAAGAAGCATAAACCATAATTAAAACTGCATAAATCCCCAAGTGTAGTATCCAAAATGCATAGCCAAGGTAAGAGAGGCCCAATCATACATCTATTTTCTTGAAGCTTGCAAAGAGTCTGATTAAGTTGGAGTATTCCCTCCCTGTGGACCTGGGGGGCGGTAACGGAAGAAAAGGGGACGAAAGAAAACGGGTCAGGCAATAAGTCTGGTAAGTTCAGTGATGACTAGTATTTAAACAAGGAAAGAGATCATGACTGTAATAACAGAACATAGGACAATACCCTAATATAAGATAAGAGGAACATGTGATCGCACCCATTTCTATAGTCTCTACACCTACCAACTGTTGGTTCAACCAGCCCTACGTGTTCATAACAAACAATCCCATTAATGATCGGCTCCTACTCGCATGCATTCGTGTCTAGCATCATGCGGCCCCGCTTGACTGTAGATACATGTGTTGGTCCCACCATGGGGTGTATCAGCCCCTCTGGTAGCAACCCGACGCGATTCAAGATGCACGGTGTATACTACTAATGCCCAATGCTTACTTTTTCCACTCCGGAGTACGTGCACGCCCATACTCCGTCGGAACCTACACTGGCGCACCAACCGCCGACGTTTTGACTGCTTATAATTAGCACAGTAATCGTGCCCCACCCTGACTAGTTTCAGGGTACCATGATACGTCTATGTGGGTTACTGCTAAAATGCGTCCCCGTTACTAGGGTTTTCTAATCAACATGTTTATTTAGTTAAGTGTCCAAGTTTACCTAACCCTACCCATCTGTTTAGTTGACATGTTGAATCGGTTAAGTGTTTCCCTAATTGACTTAACCCTACCAATCCTGACTTAGCTTTAATTTATTCATTAAAGCACCAACCACTCACATTAGAGAGGTCTTGTTGTGGTCACTGGATATGCCGGTCGGTTTCAGGCAGATTTACACCACAAGTCAGTCTAACCTCGGGTTCTTTTTGGGCTTGATGCACTAACCACCCACATTAGACAGTTCTTGTTGTGGTCACTGGATATGCCGGTCGGTTTCGGGCAAATTTACACCACAACTCAGTCTAACCTCGGGTTAGGCATATTCGTCTTTTCTAAATTCACATATTTTCTATATATGTCTAATTTCTTTATGTAAATTAATTTTAATTTAATCCTTCCATAATTATCCTTTGATTATGCTCACAATAAATGGTATATCAAATATACCATTTTATGAACAAAACTATGCCATGAATTTTCATATTTTCCCATCGCTACCCCCGTGGAACGTACGCATGAATCACATAAAATGTTGGGCTAGTAAATTAGCCCAAACCCATAAACAAAAAGGGGTGATAAACAAGGGACATGAAACAAACATAAAATAGCATACATTTAACTTATCATGTGTAACTTGGCATAGAAGTATCATTAATTTGATTAAATGGGTAAAGGTGAACTTGTGACTAAGTTGGGTCTAATTGTCATGTGAACTTGATAAGGGTCTAGCATGGAGGTTTAACATATAACACAATTTTTAACCACAACCTAGCATATTAACTTATGTATGCCAAAACATAAGAAAGCCACTATAAACATATTTAAATCACAACTTCGCATGATAACTTATGTGTGTTAAACATAAGAGGGCTATTATAAGCATATTCGAATCACAACTTAGCATGATAACTTATGTGTGTTAAACATAAGAGGGCTATTATAAATATATTTGAATCGCAACTTAGGATGATATCTTATGTGTGTTAAACATAAGAGAGCTACAAATCATATCTTGCAACATAAATAGATTCGACTCAACATGGATCTAAATATACATGGGTGTTGATCTAACATATAAGCATGTGTTTTAGATCATGAACTTGCAAGTAACCACCAAATTATAATATGACATGTTTCACCATTCAGTTGGCATAATAAATCCAATACCCAATCATAATAGATTCCAATAACATACAATATGGTATGTTCATCATCACAAGCATATAGGCATGATCAATCGCAAAGGTAGCTTAAGATAAATGAGAATCAAACTCTAGTTATCTTATACATAAGCATCATTCTATATTCGAATTACAAAATGTCATGAATCTTGTAATGACCCGCATTTGCAGAGGTATTATAATTAATTTATTTAATTATATAAATAGTGATATAGTGAATTTAATGGTTGTGGAATTAAATAATGGTGAATATTTAAATTAAAACAATAAATTAAATAATATATTTAATTATGAAATAATCAGAATTGGCTGAAATGGCGATATGGTGTGAACGGGATCATCTGTGATATTTAATTCAGTTTAGAATTGAATTTGAATAATGAATATATTATATAAATGACAGTTTGAACATATAATTATATTATAATTAAAATCGATCTTGAAATGGCGCTGCAGTTCGTAATTTGGTGATTTGAACTTCAACTGAATGTACATGATTCATTTTAAATCAGATTTCTGTGAAACAAGAAACGTGTGGAGATGGTGGAGTATATCTTTCTAGTGGAAGAGAAAAATCGGGATTTCATCGTGTATATTTTGATTTATGTCCAAATAAAATTTCAGAAAAGTCGCTGTGGAATTCCTTTATAATTTATAAAGGAATTATTTATATTTTAAAACGGAATTTCAATATAAATCGAACATCGATTTAGTCGGGATTTGAAATATCAAGTTAGAAATTCATAGAGGAAGATTCCAGAGCTGTATGGTATTCCACTGTGAATATAGACGATAATATTTATTTTTAAATATTTAATTTAATTATATTTAAATATATTTATATACTTAAATGGGTCATCCAGAGCTTTAAAAATAGCCGGTTTTGCAAACGAAGTCGGAATTCGACGAAACTAATTTTGTTGGATCCGCAATGTCAAATAGTGGTTAGATTTCCAGTTTCGTGATTTTTAGAGTCACTGTGTTGTCGTACGGATTTTTAGAGTGATAAATAGTCAGTATTTCGACAGTTAAAAATACGCTGTGTGAGCAAACGAAGTCGGAATTCAACGAAACCAGTTTCGTTGGGACCGTAATGTCGAATAGAAGGTGCATGTCAATTTTGTGATTTTTGGGTATCGTATGTGATCACAGGAATTTTAGAGGACAGATACAGACAGTGTAGTGATAAAAACAAATAAAATATTCGAATATAAAATTATTTTATTTATCCTATATAATGCCATCAACTCCCTCTAACCTAATTTCAATTCATTTTTGGTCAACAGGAGCCGTCAGGTTTTCTTCCTCAATACCAATTTCGAGAGTTCTGAAAATATAAATAAAATCAAAGAAAAACTCTTGAAAATCAAATGAGGATATCTGGGAGTTGCTGAGATCGAGAACTTCAAGTTGGTGCCCTTGTTGCCTGGTGCGATCAAGTTTTCAGAAGCCCGAACCTTTACAGCAGTTCCTAGGGTTCGAAAATACGTTGGATTGGAAGCATCGAGTTGTGGTGAATGAGTATATTCGGGTTTGATGAAAGAATACGAGTTCGTAGGTGGCATTTTTTGGTGGAGTTCGATGGTGTAAAGTGACATACCGTCACTGTTAAGGCTGGGGGTCGCCTCGATAATGGCGTGTTCGAATCAGGCAAGGAGGAAATGGTGATGGAGCAGTCGCGAAGGTGAAGACACTGGTGAAATCTATTTGTTCACTTATGGAAAGGAGAAGGAGGAGATGGCGGTCAAAGAATTTCGATTTGCATTGATTTTTGTGTTGGCTGGAGTGTATGATTTGGATGGAGAAGAAGGGATAGTGGCAGGCCTGATTTTAAAGGAGGGGAATGGGCCGATATTTGAGGTAAAGCCCAAGTTAGATAAAGGGAAATTTAATTTAAATTGAATAGTATATAAACTTGTGTAATTAATATCTTGGTCATACGTGAACGAAATTCAGCGAAACAAGATCCGTTGGGATCGTATGGGCGAACACTACCCAATGGAGCTGACTGGGAATGGATTGGAGCTAGTTTGAATTTATGGCGAAATAAACTATTTGATTCAAATCAAACAACAGTTTATCGTTCTTTAACGATGAACTGCCAATGTGAGTAAATCTCACTAACTCTGAACAGTTTATAATTTCATGTTGTATTTTTAAAACTATTAAATATTGGTTGACTGACTGTGTGTTGACTGTTTGATTGAACTGCTAGTCAGTTAGTTGAATTTCTATATTGATTCTGTTTAACAGAATATATCATATGGAACTGAAAGTGATGTTGATTTTATATTGTATAACATCTGTGGATGTAGGGAGACAGGTTGGAGGAATCCAACTGGATTCCTCAACATTTATTTTATAGTGATTCATATTGTAATATATGATGTGATATATAATCTGTTGTCGATTATATGTGTTTGAACGATATTGGTCATCGTGATTTGATGTGTTAAATACCATAACATACCGGAATGGTGAAAAGGAAAATTTCAAAACGAATATTGAAATAGATTTATGTACAAAATCAAAGAAGATTTTATAAAAGGAATTATTTATAAATGGAGTATTTATAAATAGAAATTTATTTATAAATAGAAAATACTTAAAAATGAAATCCTAAAGGAATTATTTGCAAACCATTTACAAATAGATTAGAACAAGAAAGGTTTGTAAACCATTTACAAATCAATCAGAAAGAGAAATGTTTGTAAACCATTTACAAATGGAATCGAAAGAGGAATATTTGCAAAACCTATACAAATGAAATCGAAAAGGAGGTATTTGTAAAACCATTTACAAATAGAATTAAAAAGGAAATATTTAGAAAATAAATAGAGTTATAAAAAGGAAATTTGTATATAACTGAATAGGATGTTATAAAAAGGAAAACGTTATAAAAAGGAAAACGTTACTAAAAAGGAAATCATTTGTAAAGTGAAGAACCGTTACTAAAAGTAAATCTTTATAAATGAATAGTTTATTCGAAAAGGAGTTAATCGAATATTAGTTTATTCGAATAGAGTTAAAGGAAAGGGATCATCGATTATTAGTTAATCGAAAGGAGTTATCGATTTTTAGTTAATCGAAGGAGTTATCGATTATAGTTTAATCGAAAAGAGTTATCGATTTGTTTAATCGAAGCGAGTTATAGAATATTGGTTATTCGAAGGAGTTATCGAATTTAGTTATTCGATGGAGTTAATCGATTAGAGTTAAAGCAAAGGAGTTAATCGATGTTAGTTAATCGATTAGAGAATAAAGTTAAAAGGAGTTAATCGATGTTAGTTTAATTGGTTAGAGTTAAAGCAAAGGAGCTAATCGATGTTAGTTTAATCGATTAGAGTTAAAGAAAAGGAGCTAATCGATGTTAGTTTAAACGATTAGAGTTAAAGCAAAGGAGCTAATCGATGTTAGTTTAATCGATTAGAGTTAAAGCAAAGGAGTTAATCGATGTTAGCTTAATCGATTAGAGTTAAAGCAAAGGAGTTAATCGATGTTAGTTAAACGATTAGAGTTAAAGCAAAGGAGTTAATCGAATATAGTTTATTCGAATAGAAGCAAACGAGTTAATCGAATATAGTTTATTCGAAGAAAGTAAAAGGAGTTATCGAGTATAGTTTATTTGAAAGGAGTTAAGTGAAATAGAGTTAATCCAATAGTATTAGTCCAATAAGAGTAAATTGATAAGGGTTAATCGAATAGAGTTAAGTGAAAAGAGTCAATCGAATATAGCTATTCGAGGAGTGTTAAGTAAGGAAGTTAGTAAAAGGGATATAAAGTGAACTTTTCCTATTTCAAAGTTAGAAATGTTGTTCAGTTAAGGTCTGAGAGGTAGTTCTACCCCAACTTGATTGGCTTCGTTTTAACTAAGGAATAGTTGAGGTTCGACAGTAAAGGAAATGGTTTGAATTGGCATAGCGATGTTTGTTTAAACATCTTTCTAAGTCCAATGACGAAGCTTTGGAAATGTTTTCCAAATAAGAAACTAGAAATGTTTTCTAATAAAGAAAACAAGAAATGGAAATGTTTTCCATTGTTAATAACGTATATTTTCCAAATTTAGAAAATAAGAAATATTGAATATAGGGAAACATGAGATAAGTAAATTTATGAAATAAAGAGATAAATGTTAATGATGTTTGATCGATAAAATTTCCATCTAGAAATATTATCGTTGTTTGCACACTTGTTTTTATTCGATAGTTAAATCACAGACTATCGAAGTTTTGACCATTTTAACATTGTTAATATGGAGAGACCGGTTGGATTATTATCCAAAGAACCACTCTTTATTGGCATAAGCATTGCGAATCATATATGTCAAAGGAAATTGAAGACGGAGTTATGCAAGGGCTATCCTTTTTACAGAATAGTGCCTTCGGTTCATCCTATTCCTGGATGACTTGTATGGACGGATGTCTGACAGAGTATGTCCAGACGATCACATATATTGATTTCTCCAACCGTACCAAGAGTGGAAGAGGAGAAGGAAACTTCTTTTAGCTAACACATAATGTATGATTGAGGACGTCAATCGGTGATTTGATGGATTTGATGATGTGGCATTCAAAGTGAATCTGATGATGGTAAGGCGTAGCTTCTAGCCTCATCATCCGATAAATGACAGAAATCGGACAGGCAGCATGGCTAAGTCGGTCGCACTGAAGTAGGGTGTATAATCACCTGATCTAGAGTTTCATTTACTTCTAAAAATCTATTGTTGATGCTGTGCCATTCGGGAAACGGTTGCTGATCCCAGCCGTTGGTGATATACATTCGATACGCTCAAGCGAAATGAGTGGTCGGTCATGTGTGGCCGGGTTGCAAGATGTTCTTGTTGAACACAGTGTATTCCTCTCTAGAGGTACACTAGTGGAAGGTGGTTCCATACCTTGTCATAGTTGGAAATCCATTACCCAATACGTGCTTGCGGTTTTGATTGTATACTATATATGTAGAACGTGAGATGAAAGCGTTTCTGCTAGATGATTATATATATTGTGGTTGATAGACATTATTATAATATCAAAAGGTTTTTGATATAAAGATAATTTGGATTCTCATAAGGGAAAACCCCGTTCCGTTATGCGGCGTGGTCTTATGAGATATCGTTTACTTGTTCGAACTGTTTTAAACTGTTTTACTCATACCAGTCCCATGACTGACCCGGAGTTTATTTTGTTGTTTTCCCTAAACTCTTGGGTGCCTAAATTTGTACGGGCAGTCAAGTAGTCGGGATTTTACAGATACACTTGAAGAGCTGGAGCAGGAGGCTTCAGGATCATATAGCTATAGTTATTTTCGCTGTGTTGTAAGTGTTGTACTTTGATAATGATATGTATATTCCAGTACATATTTGTATTTCAAAGTTATGTTATGAAATATATTTATTCGTTCCGCTGTGAGATTCGTGTTACTCTGATGTTGTGTTCTTCTTCTTCTTCTATTCTAATTTTCTATCTTATCTTTCCTCACCCTCTATCTTCTTTCTATTAGTTTCTTGAATTTCCTCACTAATTACCAGGATTTTTCGATGTTTTGGTTATTGACATCGTGCTTATGTCGATAACCAAAGTCGCTCGAAATCCGGGTCGTTACAGTTGGTATTAGAGCTTAAGTTAAGTGAATTACCTTGGCTCTGTGGCGTGACTCGGTAGAGATAGGGTTAGAAATGCCCTAGATTGAGTTGAGTGTATATATACGAGTGAACGTATTTGTTATATGATATAAAAATAATTTTTATATTATGGAGATTTATTGGTTGAGTCGTTTATGAGTTCTGGTCGATCAGTTTGATCCACTGTATCGGTAGGGATTTTGTAAACACTTGAATACGATGAACCATCATGGTATGTTTTGAAAGGAGGGTAAACGAAATAATTTTACCTATATTATATTTTGATATATATTGGATATATTGGTTGTTATTATAATCGAGTAAGATTATAAATTAAATGGTTATGTAAATAATCAGTCAAAATTCATATAAGTGAAATACGTGAAATCAGATGAGTTAAATCTGAATTTTAAACCAGAAATGGAGTTAAAACTTTGGAGAATTGGATAAGTGTTTGTAAATGGATTTGGATTAAAAGTAAGGAAAAATTAAGATCCTGGGAGATTTTAAATTGTTTTACAAGCAGTGTGAATTATATTTTGAAATCAATTTCAAAGGGGAAATGTTTAGAAATAGTTTTATAGTATTGAACTCACTTCGATTGCTGAAAAATAAATTCTGATGATGACAGCTGCATCATCAGTATTCATTTTCGAGTTGTAAGTGACGAATTACTACCAAAGATACTGTTTTGAAATTGTTTTGGGAAAGACAAGTTGTGTTGAATTTCAAATGGGATTTATAATAAAGAATGAATAAATAAAGTTTGAAAAGGAATTTGAATAAAGGAAGTTCAAACATAGAATGTAAATAAGAGAATTCAAAGGGGATTTGAATATAGAAAATTCAAAGGGGATTTGAATATATAGAAATTCAAAGGGAGTTTGAATATATGAAATTCAATGAAATTGAAATAGAGTTTGAATATAGAAATTCAGATGGAATTCAAATATAGAATTTGAATATAGAAAGTATAAAGGAATTCAAATATAGGATTTGAATATCGAAATTGTAAATGAAATTTGAATATAGAAGATTCAAATAGAATTGAAACGAAATTCAAATATAGAATTTGAATAAGAAAATTGAAACGAAATTCAAATGTAGAATTAGAATAAGAGATTTGAAATGAAATTCAAATATAGAATTTGAATAAGAGAATTGAAATGGAATTTGAATATAGGAAATTCAAATAAAATTGAAATGGAATTCAATTAGTTGATAAACAAGTTAAACCTATATTTGAACATGTATATTCAAATATGAAGGTAAATGGGTAAACCAGTAATTTGAAAATCACTTAACGAAATAAGTTAAAAACGATTGGATTAAGTTGGAATGAATTTGAAATGTATGGATATACATGAGACAGGTTTGGAATATAGTATAGAAGGTATATATATAGAATGCTCGACAAAAAGGTACGTATTTAATTTCCATATGAGATTTTATGTGTTGTATCGGCTAGCCGCTTGGCTTTTTCTTTTTCTTTTGGATTGGTGAGGGCCATGGGAGGCTATTTGAAATATCCCGATGCTCCTAGTACAAAGGAAGTTATGGCGAATTTTTCCGGGAATTTAAGGAGTTGGAATATTTAGAAATCAACGTATCGATATATATATAGAAGTCGATAAGGAAACGAACTTAGAAATAGAATAGTAAAATCAAAAAGGAAGACTAAGAATAAAATCTAGTAAGAATAGAAAGAGGAAGCGTATACGCGTTTAAAAGTGAATAAGTAGTTGTATGGTATTGATTATTTGAGTAAGTAGTCATATCCGTTTTGACGTTATAAATGTTATTCAGTCAAGGTCTGAGAGGTAGTTATACCCCAACTTGATTGATTTCATTATTAACAAATAAATAGTAAGATTTCAGGCACGAAGATCAATGTTGAATAAGAGTTAGTCGAATATAGTATTTGGGTTGTTGTAACGATGTTTTACACAACATCCGTTTTAACCCAAATAAGTGTAAGCTTGGAAATATAATAAAGAATATTTCCTAAGTATAGAAATAAACGAGATCGGAAAAGAGATAAGTAATTGGAATATTTTCCAATTATAAATAGCATATATTTTCTAAAGTTTAAAAAATAAAGGAAGGCGATATTCGGAAATGTTTTCCAAATAACATAAAAGGCCAATATGGTTATTGAAAATATTTGGTTAACAAATATTGATAAAGAAATAGAGAAGTGATTTAACTAATGGAATATTAATTAAGGGCTCAGTGACATGTTCAAAAGGAAAATTTGATTTTTGAAAAGAGTAAACTGTTTAAAAACTCCTAGGGAAAGACCGTTTGAATAAAAAACAAATTTAACAGAAATTTGTGAAAGCAAGATTTGAATTAAAGTAAAGCCAGTAAAGTGGTAACTGAGATTGAATTAGAATGATATCAAGACAAATTGGATTGTGAGATTCAAATTTGAAGTGTAATGTGATAATTAAGTTAAGAGTTGGGAATCGAGAAGAAACTAGAGTTGAAATGATATTTGGCTCAGATATAAGCGAATGGTTGTGTTGTGGATAAAAGCAGATCAGAATTTGATTGGGATGACCCTTGTATCTGCTGAATTGATAACAGGTGGAAAGGATATAATGATATGCCGACAAAAGGTACAAGTTTATATTTCTATTGGATATAAGATTTATGAGCCGAATTGGCAAGCCGCTTGGTTGTTTGATTTTCTTTTGAGATGGAGATGGCCCAGAGAGGAGAGTTGGAGTTTGACGTATTGACCTGTACAAAGGAGGTGCTGGCGAAATTTTTCAAAAAATTAAGGTGTTAGAAATTTTTTAGGATTTTTGAAAATTTTCGTTCATAAGAATTAATTAATAATTTAATTGAAATTAAATTGGTTCAGTTGAAACTGAAGTTAAGAAGTGAACAAATATGTTCTAACCAGTCGATAGGGTCGTCCTCTACTTTTTAGCAATTTCGAGGATGAAATTTTTTTAAGTAGGGAAGATTGTAATGACCCGCATTTGCAGAGGTATTATAATTAATTTATTTAATTATATAAATAGTGATATAGTGAATTTAATGGTCGTGGAATTAATTAATGGTGAATATTTAAATTAAAACAATAAATTAAATAATATATTTAATTATGAAATAATCAGAATTGGCTGAAATGGCGATATGGTGTGAACTGGATCATCTGTGATATTTAATTCAGTTTAGAATTGAATTTGAATAATGAATATATTATATAAACGACAGTTTGAACATATAAGTATATTATAATTAAAATCGATCTTGAAATGGCGCTGCAGTTCGTAATTTGGTGATTTGAACTTCAACTGAATGTACAGGATTCATTTTAAATCGGATTTCTATGAAACAAGAAACGCGTGGAGCTGGTGGAGTATCTTTCTTGTGGAAGAGAAAAATCGGGATTTCATCGTGTATATTTTGATTTATGTCCAAATAAAATTTCAGAAAAGTCGCTGTGGAATTCCTTTATAATTTATAAAGGAATTATTTATATTTTAAAAAGGAATTTCAATATAAATCGAACATCGATTTAATCGGGATTTGAAATATCAAGTTAGAAATTCATAGAGGAATATTCTAGAGCTGTATGGTATTCCACTGTGAATATAGACGATAATATTTATTTTTAAATATTTAATTTAATTATATTTAAATATATTTATATACTTAAATGGGTCATCCAGAGCTTTAAAAATAGCCGGTTTTGCAAACGAAGTCGGAATTTGACGAAACTAATTTTGTTGGATCTGCAATGTCAAATAGTGGTTAGATTTCCAGTTTTGTGATTTTTAGAGTCACTGTGTTGTCGTATGGATTTTTAGAGTGATAAACAGTCAGTATTTCGACAGTTAAAAATACGCTGTGTGAGCAAACGAAGTCGGAATTCAACGAAACCAGTTTCGTTGGGACCGTAATGTCGAACAGAAGGTGCATGTCAATTTTGTGATTTTTGGGTATCGTATGTGATCACAGGAATTTTAGAGGACAGATACAGACAGTGTAGTGATAAAAACAAATAAAATATTTGAATATAAAATTATTTTATTTATCCTATATAATGCCATCAACTCCCTCTAACCTAATTTCAATTCATTTTTGGTCAACAGGAGCCGCCACGTTTTCTTCCTCAATACCAATTTCGAGATTTCTGAAAATATAAATAAAATCAAAGAAAAACTCTTGAAAATCAAATGAGGATATATGGGAGTTGCTGAGATCGAGAACTTCAAGTTGGTGCCCTTGTTGCCTGGTGCGATCAAGTTTTCAGAAGCCCGAACCTTTACAGCAGTTCCTAGGGTTCGAAAATACATTGGATTGGAAGCATCGAGTTGTGGTGAATGAGTATATTCGGGTTTGATGAAAGAATACGAGTTCGTAGGTGGCATTTTTTGGTGGAGTTCGATGGTGTAAAGTGACATACCGTCATTGTTAAGGCTGGGGGTCGCCTCGATAACGGCGTGTTCGAATCAGGCAAGGAGGAAATGGTGATGGAGCAGTCGCGAAGGTGAAGACACTGGTGAAATCTATTTGTTCACTTATGGAAAGGAGAAGGAGGAGATGGCGGTCAAAGAATTTCGATTTGCATTGATTTTTGTGTTGGCTGGAGTGTATGATTTGGATGGAGAAGAAGGGATAGTGGCAGGCCTGATTTTAAAGGAGGGGAATGGGCCGATATTTGAGGTAAAGCCCAAGTTAGATAAAGGGAAATTTAATTTAAATTGAATAGTATATAAACTTGTGTAATTAATATCTTGGTCATACGTGAACGAAATTCAGCGAAACAAGATCCGTTGGGATCGTATGGGCGAACACTACCCAATGGAGCTGACTGGGAATGGATTGGAGCTAGTTTGAATTTATGGCGAAATAAACTATTTGATTCAAATCAAACAACAGTTTATCGTTCTTTAACGATGAACTGCCAATGTGAGTAAATCTCACTAACTCTGAACAGTTTATAATTTCATGTTGTATTTTTAAAACTGTTAAATATTGGTTGACTGACTGTGTGTTGACTGTTTGATTGAACTGCTAGTCAGTTAGTTGAATTTCTATATTGATTCTGTTTAACAGAATATATCATATGGAACTGAAAGTGATGTTGATTTTATATTGTATAACATCTGTGGATGTAGGGAGACAGGTTGGAGGAATCCAACTGGATTCCTCAACATTTATTTTATAGTGATTCATATTGTAATATATGATGTGATATATAATCTGTTGTCGATTATATGTGTTTGAACGATATTGGTCATCGTGATTTGATGTGTTAAATACCATAACATACCGGAATGGTGAAAAAGAAAATTTCAAAACGAATATTGAAATAGATTTATGTACAAAATCAAAGAAGATTTTATAAAAGGAATTATTTATAAATGGAATATTTATAAATAGAAATTTATTTATAAATGGATTATTTATAAATAGAAAATACTTAGAAATGAAACCCTAAAGGAATTATTTGCAAACCATTTACAAATAGATTAGAACGAGAAAGGTTTGTAAACCATTTACAAATCAATCAGAAAGAGAAATGTTTGTAAACCATTTACAAATGGAATCGAAAGAGGAATATTTGCAAAACCTTTACAAATGAAATCAAAAAGGAGGTATTTGTAAAACCATTTACAAATAGAATTAAAAAGGAAATATTTAGAAAATTAATAGAGTTATAAAAAGGAAATTTGTTTATAACCGAATAGGATGTTATAAAAAGGAAAACGTTATAAAAAGGAAAACGTTACTAAAAAGGAAATCATTTGTAAAGTGAAGAACCGTTACTAAAAGTAAATCTTTATAAATGAATAGTTTATTCGAAAAGGAGTTAATCGAATATTAGTTTATTCGAATAGAGTTAAAGGAAAGGGATTATCGATTATTAGTTAATCGAAAGGAGTTATCGATTTTTAGTTAATCGAAGGAGTTATCGATTATAGTTTAATCGAAAAGAGTTATCGATTTGTTTAATCGAAGCGAGTTATAGAATATTGGTTATTCGAAGGAGTTATCGAATTTAGTTATTCGATGGAGTTAATCGATTAGAGTTAAAGCAAAGGAGTTAATCGATGTTAGTTAATCGATTAGAGAATAAAGTTAAAAGGAGTTAATCGATGTTAGTTTAATCGATTAGAGTTAAAGCAAAGGAGCTAATCGATGTTAGTTTAATAGATTAGAGTTAAAGCAAAGGAGCTAATCGATGTTAGTTTAAACGATTAGTGTTAAAGCAAAGGAGCTAATCGATGTTAGTTTAATCGATTAGAGTTAAAGCAAAGGAGTTAATCGATGTTAGTTTAATCGATTAGAGTTAAAGCAAAGGAGTTAATCGATGTTAGTTAAACGATTAGAGTTAAAGCAAAGGAGTTAATCGAATATAGTTTATTTGAATAGAAGCAAACGAGTTAATCGAATATGGTTTATTCGAAGAAAGTAAAAGGAGTTATCGAATATAGTTTATTCGAAAGGAGTTAAGTGAAATAGAGTTAATCCAATAGTGTTAGTCCAATAAGAGTAAATTGATAAGGGATAATCGAATAGAGTTAAGTGAAAAGAGTCAATCGAATATAGCTATTCGAGGAGGGTTAAGTAAGGAAGTTAGTAAAAGGGATATAAAGTGAACTTTTCCTATTTCAAAGTTAGAAATGTTGTTCAGTTTAGGTCTGAGAGGTAGTTCTACCCCAACTTGATTGGCTTCGTTTTAACTAAGGAATAGTTGAGGTTCGACAGTAAAGGAAATGGTTTGAATTGGCATAGCGATGTTTGTTTAAACATCTTTCTAAGTACAATGAAGAAGCTTTGGAAATGTTTTCCAAATAAGAAACCAGAAATGTTTTCTAATAAAGAAAACAAGAAATGGAAATGTTTTCCATTGTTAATAACGTATATTTTCCAAATTTAGAAAATAAGAAATATTGAATATAGGGAAACAGGAGATAAGTAAATTTATGAAATAAAGAGATAAATGTTAATGATGTTTGATCGATAAAATTTCCATCTGGAAATATTATCGTTGTTTGCACACTTGTTTTTATTCGATAGTTAAATCACAGACTATCGAAGTTTTGACCATTTTAACGTTGTTAATATGGAGAGACCGGTTGGATTATTATCCAAAGAACCACTCTGTATTGGCATAAGCGTTGCGAATCATATATGCCAAAGGAAATTGAAGACGGAGTTATGCAAGGGCTATCCTATTTACAGAATAGTGCCTTCGGTTCATCCTATTCCTGGATGACTTGTATGGACGGATGTCTGACAGAGTATGTCCATACGATCACGTATATTGATTTCTCCAACCGTACCAAGAGTGGAAGCAGAGAAGGAAACTTCTTTTAGCTAACACATAACGTATGATTGAGGACGTCAATCGGTGATTTGATGGATTTGATGATGTGGCATTCAAAGTGAATCTGATGATGGTAAGGCGTAGCTTCTAGCCTCATCATCCGATAAATGACAGAAATCGGGCAGGCAACATGGCTAAGTCGGTCGCAACGAAGTAGGGTGTATAATCACCTGATCTAGAGTTTCATTTACTTCTAAAAATCTATTGTTGATGTTGTCCCATTCGGGAAACGGTTGCCGATCCCAGCCGTTGGTGATATACATTCGATACGCTCAAGCGAAATGAGTGGTCGGTCATGTGTGTCCGGGTTGCAAGATGTTCTTTTTGAACCCAGTGTATTCCTCTCTAGAGGTACACTAGCGGAAGGTGGTTCCATACCTTGTCATAGTTGGAAATCCATTACCCAATACGTGCTTGCGGTTTTGATTGTATATTATATATGTAGAACATGAGATGAAAGCGTTTCTGTTAGATGATTATATATACTGTGGTTGATAGACATTATTACAATATCAAAAGGTTTTTGATATAAAGATAATTTGGATTCTCATAAGGGAAAACCCCGTTCCGTTATGCGGCGTGGTCTTATGAGATATCGTTTACTTGTTCGAACTGTTTTAAACTGTTTTACTCATACCAGTCCCATGACTGACCCGGAGTTTATTTTGTTGTTTTCCCTAAACTCTTGGGTGCCTAAATTTGTACGGGTAGTCAAGTAGTCGGGATTTTACAGCTACACTTGAAGAGCTGGAGCAGGAGGCTTCAGGATCATATAGCTATAGTTATTTCCGCTGTGTTGTAAGTGTTGTACTTTGATAATGATATGTATATTCCAGTACATATTTGTATTTCAAAGTTATGTTATGAAATATATTTATTCGTTCCGCTGTGAGATTCGTGTTACTCTGATGTTGTGTTCTTCTTCTTCTTCTATTCTAATTTTCTATCTTATCTTTCCTCACCCTCTAATTTCTTTCACTAATTACCAGGATTTTTCGATGTTTTGGTTATCGACATCGTGCTTATGTCGATAACCAATGTCGCTCGAAATCCGGGTCGTTACAAATCTTTTGAAAGAACGTTTAAATCTACATAATAACTAACTTACAAACTAAAAAGGAATTCTTGATTGCTGAAATCTGAATTCTGAAATTGGTAAGCTTGCCTTTGATGTAGATCGTTGAATTTGATTACTTTAATTTGATTTTGATTCAGGTTTTTATCTTGTCTTTGAATTGGTGACGGCTACTCCAAGTTCTCTACTGACGGCATGATAGTTCCAGGAATATTTTTGTGTGATTTTTAGGTTTGAGAATTGGGTTGTTTATATAGAATTTCAATTTAATTTGAGCCATCGGATGATCTTAGGGTTAACCATAATCATCCAGTCAGGATAGGGTGACACCTCATCCCTAATGACTCAGTAAGGAGTCTGAAAGGACTCAGCAATGAGTCACAATATGGATTAGATCACACCAAAAAGCTTTGCAGGCTTTCTGCTCGGCCTGGGCGCACTTGGCAGGTGCGCCATTGCAACTTTTGTACTGGCGCACTTCCTAAGTGCGCCAGTGCATATTTTCTCTCTCTTTGTTTTCTTCTGGTTTTCTATTTAACTTCGTTTGTCCATATCTCGTTCATAAGGTGTCCGTTTTACGCGAACTCGGACTCTATCTCAAGCAGATTTCCGAGATGAATGCAATGGCGAACCCGTACCCCTAAATTATCACATTTGAATTTAAATATTCTTTGATTCGTTATTATAACATTAACAAAAAATACGGGGTGTTACATTCTCCCCTCCTTTTAGGATTTCGTCCCCGAAATCTTCAAGTCGAGAAGAACTTATATCCTACCATCCAGTCATCCATCTACTCAACCATCAAACACAGGCGTCCATTGTCCTTAAAAGATTTCTAATGCTTCATGTTCATATGCATAGTGTGTACATGTCCTTATCTAATGCAAAATCAGGCGGCCTACTAATTCAGTTGACCTCCTTAATGCAAATTATGTCAGTGCCATGAGTCCATTTTGATTGCAAATTTTTCCTCTTCAAAATTTTCTATATGAGTGCACAGTCATTCATACAAATGCATCGTCCATATGATAACACATCAAGTTTCATTCTATATACAAGTACATATATGCATATACAATATGGCAGTGACTGAGCCGATCTAATACCCAATGTGTGTGTATATGCATCCACGAGCAACCACTAGCGACCACTTGCAACCATCAACCATAACATGTTTCAATTACATGTTTTCATCCAAATGGGTTTCTACCAAAGGATAAAGGACAGGATCGAGGAGATATACCTAAAAATATAGATACGAGCATAAACTTAAGGAAAAAGAGATTCAAGGATGTACCCTCAAAAAGAAAAGGGTAGGCTGCGTGTATTCTGCCCTAAGTTTCCCAAGTCGCGTCTTCCTCGGTGTCGCTCCATTGAACTTTGACGAGCTTAACTTCACAGTTGCGTAGCTTTTTGACTTCTATTCCCAAGATACGGGTTGGAACTCTTCTCACAGTTGCTTCTCGTTCAATTTCTACTTCCTCTAGCATGCTTGGTTTTACCACTTCCGCAAACTCGTGTAAGCACTTCCGCAGGTGAGAGACGTGAAAGACATTATGAACCCCGACCAATCATTCAGGCAGCTGTACCCTATAAGCCATCTTCCCAATCTTCTCGATGATTGGGAACGACCCTACAAATCTTGGTGCTAACTTTCCTGCGGATCCAAAGCGAACGACGTTCCTCAAAGGAGATACTTTAAGGAACACCTTGTCTCCAACTTCGAACTCAATGTCAGTTCTTCTTTTGTCTGCGTAAAACTTCTGTCTATCTTGGGAAGTCTTTATCTTCTTCGTATCAAGTCTACTTTCTCTGAAGTTTCCCTAATCATGTTTGGTCCAAGTATGAGCTTGTCTACGGACTCCCACCAGCAAGTTGGTGACCTGCACGGTCTTCCAAATAAAGCTTCAAAAGGCGCTATTCCTATGGTGGCTTGGTAGCTATTGTTGTTAGTGAATTCCACCAAAGGTAGATGATCCTCCCATGTACCACCGAAGTCAATAATGCATAACCTCAAGAGGTCTTCTAATACTCTGTTGACTCTTTCCGTTTGGCCATCGGTTTGAGGGTGACAGGCCATGCTTAAGCATAACTGTGTGCCTACAGCCTCTTGTAAACTCTTCCAAAACTCGCTCGTGAATATAGGGTCTCGATCACTCACTATGCTGGAGGGTATCCCATGGAGTCGAACTATCTCTTTAAGATATATGGATGCTAGAGATGAGGCAGTCCTTCTACTCTTGACGGGTACAAAGTGGGCGCTTTTTGTGAGCATGTCCACTATTACCCAAATGCTGGTATTGCCCCTTCTTGACCTAGGCAACCCATCTATAAAGTCCATCGAGATGCTATCCCATTTCCACTGTGGGACCTCTAGAGGATGGAACAGACCACTAGGCTTCTTCTGCTCCGCCTTGACTTGTTGGCATATTAAACACTTAGAAACAAATTCAGCTACGTCTTGCTTCATGCCATTCCAAAAGAAAACTCTTTTGATGTCTATATACATTTTGACTCCGCTTGGGTGTATGGTTAGTTTGGAATGGTGTGCCTCTTCTAGAACCGCCTTAACCAAGCCCCTTGCTCGTGGGACACATAGTCTTCCATATCATCTCAACCAGCCATTGGCATCAATGGAGTATCTATTAAGGTGACTAGAAGTCTCACCCCTAATTAACTTGTCCACCACATCGGCTAGGTGACGTTCTTCTCTTTGCGCAGCTCCAATTGAGTCTAATAGAGTTGGCCGCACTTCTAACGTTGCTAGCAAGCCAGGTACAAAGTCAGTGGAGGGTCTGAAGTTAAAGCTTGCTATGAACTCCAAGCTTTGCCTTTCCACAAAGAGAGGGCTTAAGGTCAGTTTCTTTCTACTCAAGGCATCTGCTACTGCATTGCCCTTGCCAGGTATGTAGGAAATCTCAAAATCGTACAAGGCAAGAAACTCCATCCATCTTTGCTACCTCAAGTTGAGGTCTTTCTGCGAGAAAAGGTATCTTAATGATTTATGGTCAGTATACAATTCAAATTTCTCACCTAGGAGATAATGGCACCAAGACTTAAGCGCAAAAACGATGGTTGCCAACTCTAGGTCGTGGGTTGGGTAGTTTTTCTCATGTACTTTCAACTGCCTTCCACCATAAGCCACTACCTTCCCCTCATGCATTAGAACAACGCCTAGTCCCGTTCCGCATGCATCTGTGTATACTGTAAACATCTTGCTTCCATCGGACAATGTCAGAATTGGGGCTGTTGTTAGAGCCCTTTTCAAATGCTGGAAAGCAATATCGCAATCCAAATCCCAATTGAAAGCTAGGTACTTCTTAGTCAACTTTGTAAGTGGAGCTGAGATTTTTGCAAAATCTTTGATGAACTTTCGATTGAAGCCTGCTAGCCCGAGAAAGCTTTGGACTTCGGTTGTGTTTTGTGGAACCTTCCAATCTTGCACAACAACAACTTCCGCGGGGTCCACAGCTATCCCCTCTTTGGACACCACGTGTCGAAGGAACCTAACTTCTTCTCTTCAGAAATGGCATTTGGAGAATTTAGCTTTCAACTTATGTGCGCGGAGAGTATCCATGACTTCCTTTAGATGCTGAGCATGCTCTTCCTCATTCTTTGAGAAGATCAAAATATCGTCTACGAAGACCACCACAAACTTATTGAGGAACTCTCGGGACACCCTGCTCATTAAATCCACAAAGTAAGCGGGTGCGTTTGTCAAGCCGAAAGGCATGACAAGCCACTCGAAGAAACCATCTGGAGTTATGAACGCGGTGTTATCAATGCTGTCTTCAGCTACACTTAGCTGATGAAACCCAATAGCTAAATCTAATTGGGAGAAAACCGATACAACTACAAGCTGATCGAACAAATCATCTATTCTTGGGAGTGGGTGCCTATTCTTCTTGGTCAGCTTGTTCAACTCCCTATAATCAATGCACAGGCGAAGTGAACCATCCGCTTTAGTCGCGAACACTACTGGAGCACCCTATTCAGAGATACTTCGCCTTATAAACCCCTTCTCAAGCAATTCTTTAACTTGCTTGCTGAGTTCTTTCCTCTCCCTTGGAGCCATGTGTCTAACGGGTAAAGCAATGGGTTTTGTGTTGTTAATGAGGTATATGCGGAAGTCTATCTCCCACTTCGAAGGTAAGCCCTTTACCTCTTCAAACACATCCGAGTATTCACGGACTACCCTTACAGACTACAAGTTCTCAACAGACGCATCAAGAGATTCTAGATAACTAAGCATGACGGAGTTCATGGGATTATAAGAAATTTCGAGAGTGTTACCGAAGCAAATCATGAGTCTAACCGCTCTCTTTTCACAATTAAGGACGACACCATTACTGGATAGCCAATCCATGCCTAGAATCAACCCATAGCCCGTGAAGCCCAAAACAAAGGCATTACATCTAAACCCAACGCTTAGTATAGATATTTTCAAATCCAAACAAACCATTGACAAATAAGCTGAGTCCCCAATTGGATTTGAAACAACCAAGGGATCCTCTACTATACTGGTGTCTAGGTGCAGAGATTCCACTAAAGCAGTAGATATAAAAGAGTGCGATGTGCCAGAATCAAATAGTGTACGAACAGGATGATCAAAAAGACAGACTAAACTTTCGATAAAAATATTTCTGCCTCATTCTTGTGGAGGTGACGTGAGAGCGTGAACTTGTCCTCCAGAAGAAGGTCCAGCTCCCTGCCCTTGCTTCCTTGGGCAGGCCCTAGCCATGTGTCCTGTCTCACCACAGTGGAAACAGCCACCCATCTTCCTTTTCTTCTTCTTGCATTCTTTGATCAGATGTCCAGGGATGCCACAGAAATTGCAGTTTCTCTTGTCACGGGATTTGTTATTCTTCCCGCCTTTCTTTGAATTAGCCTTCTTGTTCTGCGACCCCTCCCCCTTCTTATCTTAAGGCACTTCCGCTTTTGCCTCTTTCTTGCCCTTGTCTTCCTCATGTAAGAGTGCCATGTCCATTAACCTCTCGTAAGTAGCCCCCATAGGTATATGGGTCATAGCCAAGCTGTGAAGTGGCTCATTCAATCCCTTGACAAAACAGAGAGCCTTCTTATGAGGAGTATTCACTAAATCCAGTCCAAATCGGGCCAGTTGATTGAGTTGGTTGACGTACTCCTTGACCGTCATACTTCCTTGCTTAAGAGATAAGAACTTTTCCAGCTGTAAACTTCGTTCAGCTTGTAAGAGGAATTTCATCTCAAACCTTATTCTGAAATCCATCCGTGTTTCAACCGGTCTTTCAGCGTTGGTGACTTCCCACCAATAGGAAGCTTCGTCTTTGAGCAACGATACAGCCAACTGTATCTTCTGCCTATCGTCCACCTCAAAGATAACGAATAGATCCTTGGTTTCTTTGAGCCAGTTCCTTGCTTCTACGAATGATTCAGTTCCCTTGAAATCCTTTCCACCCATGGCCCTAAAGTCTCTACAAATATTTGAGAAAGCATTTGCACGAGGATGAGGAACCGCTACAGCTGGAGGAGGAGGAATATCTACAGGGCCTGCGTCGTTGGCCCTAGCCTCTTAGTACCTCCTGAACCAGCCAGGTATCGGTACACCCTTTGGAAGGTTAAGATTCCCAGACATGCTGAAACGAAAAAGAAAAGATTCAAAACGAAGGATAGAAAGATAGTGCATATGGCTTTGGGGATTATGCCTTTTTAAATTTAAAACAACATTTTTTTTCTTGTAAAATGCTTCTTTATATTTCTTTTTGAAAATAGTTTTCAAAAACTCTTATCTGATCTGGTAAACCTTTGCTCTGATACCAAGTGAAACACCCCATCTCTGTTAAGGTCACTCACAAAGCGAATGCCTTAACTTTGGTGGAGGGTTATAGGTACAAGACATAGAAAAATTTACAAGACAGATAAATTTAAGCAGCGAAATTCAAATATTTATTGCATACGTGGTTCAATACAAAAGCATTACATCAAATTGTCTCAAAATAACTTCCAAAATATTACACCATAATTTCTGTCTTGATTATTTAATAAAGAAGCACAAACCATAATTAAAACTGCATAAATCACCATGTGTAGTATCAAAAATCCATAGACAAGGTAAGAGAGTCCCAATCATACATCTACTTTCTTGAAGCTTGCAAAGAGTCTGATTAAGCTGGAGTATCCCCTCCCTGTGGACCTTGGGGGGACGGAAGAAAAGAGGACGAAAGAAAACGGGTCAGACAATAAGTCTGGTAAGTTAAGTGTTTACTAGTATTTAAACAAGGAAAGGGATCATGACAGTAATAACAGAACATAGGACAATACCCTAATATAAGAAAAGAGGAACATGTGATCGCACCCATTTCTATAGTCTCAGCACCTACCAACCATTGGTTCAACCAGCCCCACGTGTTCATAACAAACGATGCCATTAATGATCGGCTCCTACTCGCATGCATTCATGTCTTGTGTCATTCGGCCCCGCTTGACTGTAGATACCTGTGTTGGTCCCACCATGGGGTGTATCAGTCCCTCTGGTGGCAACCTGACACGATTCAAGATGCACAATGTATACTACTGATGCCCAGTGCCAGCTTTTTCCACACCGGAGTACGTGCACGCCCATACTCCGTCGGAACCGACACTGGCGCACCAACCGCCGACGTTTTGACCGCTTATAATCAGCCCAGTAATCGTGCCCTACCCTGCCTAGTTTCAGGTACCATGATACATCTATGTGGGTTACTGCTGAAATGGGTCCCTGTTACTAGGGTTTTCTAATCAACATGTTTATTTGGTTAAGTGTCCAAGTTTACCTAACCCTACCCATCTGTTTAGTTAACATGTTGAATCGGTTAAGTGTTTCCCTAATTGAGTTAACCCTACCAATCCTAACTTAGCTTTAATTTATTCATTAAAGCACCAACCACTCACATTAGACAGGTCTTTTTGTGGTCACTGGATATGTCGGTCAGTTCCGGGCAGATTTACACCACAACTCAGTCTAACCTCGGGTTCTTTTTGGGCTTGATGCACTAACCACCCACATTAGACATGTCTTATTGTGGTCACTGGATATGTCGGTCAGTTCCGGGAAGATTTACACCATAACTCAGTCTAACCTCGGGTTAGGCATATTCGTCTTTTCTAAATTTACATATTTTCTATATATGCCTAATTTCTTTATGTAAATTTAATTTAATTTAATACTGCCATAATTATCCTTTGATTATGCTCACAATAAATGGTATATCAAATATACCATTTTATGAACAATTCTATGGCATGAATTTTCATATTTTCCCATCACTACCCCCCGTGGAACGTACGCATGAATCACATAAAATGTTAGGCTAGTAAATTAGCCCAAACCCATAAACAAAATGGAGTGATAAACAAGGGACATGAAACAAACATAAAATAGCATACATTTAACTTATCATGTGTAACTTAGCATATAAGTATCATTAACTTGATTAAACGGATAAAGGTGAACTTGTGACTAAGTTGGGTCGAATTGTCATGTGAACTCGATAAGGGTCTAGCATGGAGGTTTACCATATAACACAATTTTTAACCACAACCTAGCATATTAACTTATGTATGCCAAAACATAAGAAAGCCACTATAAACATATTTAAATCACAACTTCGCATGATAACTTATGTGTGTTAAACATAAGAGGGCTATTATAAGCATATTCGAATCACAACTTAGCATGATAACTTATGTGTGTTAAACATAATAGGGCTATTATAAACATATTCGAATCACAACTTAGGATGATAGCTTATGTGTGTTAAACATAAGAGAGCTACAAATCAAATCGTGCAACATAAATAGATTCGACTCAACATGGATCTAAATATACATGGGTGTTGATCTAACATATAAGCATGTGTTTTAGATCATGAACTTGCAAGTAACCACCAAATTATAATATGACATGTTTCACCATTCAGTTGGCATAATAAATCCAATACCCAATCATAATAGATTCCAATAATATACAATATGGTGTGTTCATCATCACAAGCATATAGGCATGATCAATCGCAAAGGTAGCTTAAGATAAATTAGAATCAAACTCTAGTTATCTTATACATAAGCATCATTCTATATTCGAATTACAACATGTCATGAATCATTTGAAAGAACGTGTAAATCTACGTAATAACTAACTTACAAACTAAAAAGGGATTCTTGATTTCTAAAATCTGAATTCTGAAATTGGTAAGCTCTCCTTTGATGTAGATCGTTGAATTTGATTTCTTTAATTTGATTTTGATTCAGCTTTTTATCTTGTCTTTGAATTGGTGACGTCTACTCCAAGTTCTCTACTGACGACATGATAGTTCCAGGATTATTTTTGTGTGATTTTTAGGTTTGAGCATTGGGTTGTTTATACAGAATTTCAATTTAATTTGAGCCGTCAGATGATCTTAGGGTTAACCATAACCATTCAGTTAGGATAGGGTAACACCTCAGCCCTAATGATTTAGCAAAGAGTTAGAAAGGACTCAGCAATGAGTCACAATATGGATCAGATCACACCAGAAAGTTGTGCAGGCTTTCTGCTCGGCCTGGGCGCACTTGGCAGGTGCGCCAGTGCAACTTTTGTACTGGCGCACTTCCCATGTGCACCAATGCATTTTTTTCTCTTTCTTTTCTTCTGGTTTTCATTTTAACTTCGTTCGTCCATATCTCCTTCATACATTGTCCGTTTTATGCAAACTCAGACTCTATCTCAAGAAGAATTCCGAGACAAACGCAATGGCATAACCCGTATCCCTTAATTCTCACATTTGAATTTAAATATTCTTTGATTTGTTATTATAACATTAACAGAAAATACGGGGTGTTACATTAGCGGTGGCAACGCAAGTCCAACGGGGTCATGTGCGTGCGTGGGCCCGAGCTGGTAGATAAGTCGTTGTTTCATCGTGTAGATATAAGCCATGCATCTTTAGTGGTATCGGGTTGCCACTTTGGGGAGTGATACACCCCACTGAGGGACCAGCACGGGTATCTACGAGTTAGGGATCCGATCGCATGGGGGTAGTGGGTACAACTAGTGGAGATAGGGGCAGGCGACACCTATGAAGTCAACTAGGGGTACACGAAACTACCATTATCATTATTATGTTCAGTAGGCAGGATCAACTTTTAGGTTGACTAGTAATGGTGTAGTATAGTAATTTCCTATAGTGATTAGGAACGAGATTAACGCCAGAATATTCCTTTTGTTTGCTTTGTCATGCCCACTTGTTTCACGGTCATACCTTGTTTTACCAGTTTATGCCTTATCCTAATTACTTTAATAATTATATTGTTAAAGATATTATACTCGCCAGACTATGTCTGACCCCCTTTGTTTTTGCCTCTTTCCTTCCTTCCCCCCCTCCCCCCCCCCCTAGTTTCTCAGGGTGGGACTAGTACTAGTGGAGCTTAATCAGGATCTTTCCCTTTCTTTTGGAAGTGCTTGGATTGCTGAATGTAAAGTTTAGCTCGTCTCTTTTATGGCTACTTATGTTGGGGTAATACTTTTTTATTTTATGCACTCAGAAAACAATTTGTCAAGATGGTTACTAAGTGTACTTGGTTTTTCTGTTGGTTTGTGATGTTGTAATCAAACTATATCTTCGCTGCAATGAATGTTGTTCTGAAAATTTTCAAGTACCAATATATGTATCTGTATTGTTATATTCTATTCTATTCACTAATAATACTCCATGGAAGTTAATGCATTCCCTTTGAGAGTGACATTAATGGACGTGGGGTGTTACAGTTACAATAGTTATTACTTCTTTATTAACTTATTTATAGGAAATCAATTACATGAATTGCTACAACGATCATAATATATATTTTCATTTAATATGGATTACATTTTCATGTATAATTCCATAAATTGAAAAACATTCAAATACACAAAAATTAATATATATATATATATATACACACACACACACACTAGATTGGAACCCATGCTACGCACACAGAGTGATTTCGATTTTGTGGTGTGATGAGAACAGAGGGGGGATCAAAAGCGTTAGGGTAAGAGTAATGTATGAGTAAGGAGTAAATGAAAGAATTTTTGAGGCAGATTGTGTTTGGATGTTAAGTAGATGTTATGAGGCAGAAAATATGCAGCGCGGTAAGAAATGGTTTTAGTTTGAATGATCCTATGACGTAAGTAAAGTATGGCGGTGTATGAACTGCAATCTTTATGATGACTTAAAATTTTCACGTATACCTATTGTTGCTTTCATAGCAAACTGAGTGAATGTACGACACTTAAGTTAAGTGCTTGTGAGTTTCAATATATGAATTTCCTTTATGGGCTTAAGGGTACATCATATCGAAGATCACTTCTAAACATATCCTGCTTTTTTTTTATTTTGTTCACTTTGTATTACTCACTTGTTGGGGATAATGTAAAGTAAAACGGGTAATGTAAAGTAAATAGTATTCTGGTTGTAAGTTTGTAAGATTTAGTTAAGTACTTATTTATTTTTGTAGTACGGTTTTGTTTTATGATTTTGGTTTTTGTATAAATCTATATGAGCTAACATAATCAATAGAAAGTTATGTACGTAAATGAAAGGATGCGGGTTGTGACGATCTCAAAACTCCATGCGACGGAATTAAGGATAATCATTGGAATATAACACATTAATCATCATTAGCGGAGAGCAGATAATAGCATAAGCAGAGAACATAATTATTTACATCAATATGACAGCGGAATCATAATATGTAACAGCATTAGAGTTGCACAGTGTAGGATACAATTTAGTGCATAAAAGTAAATGATCAGTCTACATCGAGATCACTGGTACATAGACATCATAAATACATGTAACGTCACGGGTTTCGCCCAACCTTAATCGATCGCAAAATCGACCAAGACCGTTCAAAATCCGCATACGTTAACTTTGGGAATACAACAACATCAGAACAATAACAGCAGACTTTTATTACATCATAATAACGTAACATCAGAGTACATAATATATCAGAGTACATCGAAATTAAAATACAGCGGAAGAAAATTTTTACAATAAATTTAATACATTGCAGCAGAAACAAAATAACTAAGGCAGCGGAAGACATCCAATGTTCTGGATACAACTTTAAGCTTCAATCCAGGATCCTGCTAAAGAGATAAACCTGTAGACAAACTGCTCGACTGCCCGTGTGGTAAGAGGGCACCCGAGTTTGCAAAAAGGTGGAAACAAACAACGGGTCAGTCGTGGGACTGGTGTGAGAATTCTTAACTAATAAATTACTATTAATAGGGAAAATCCAAAGACCACGCCGCTAATGCGGAACGGGTTTACTCTAATGGATTGCCGTGCATAACTTAAAGTAAATCGTAAAACAACGCAATGCTTTTTAAAAAAATGAAATCACCATAAGACTCAGGTCCCATCACACAATGCAACGCACACCAGAGGATAGAGTTTTACCTTATGGTGATCAAACATGATAAATACGGCAAATACGAGTTTGATACTATTATTATTGTGTATATGTTTTAAAAACAATTTCAATCATAATGTATCAATCCTAGGAAGCATAGGTACCATATGCTATGCCTCCGTACTAGTAATACAATTAAAACCGAATGGCGCGTATTGGAAATTGGTTTCCATCATGAGTCAAGGCTAGGGAGGAGCTCCTACCGATTCGAGACACTCTAGCTAATGTTTCAGGATCCCCCGCAGTGAACCCTTGGATAGCTGCAGGGCCGGTCCGCAAATACAGCTTAGCGGATTGGCAATTCCTGAACACACGTTTCCCGGTCCTATAGGACCTATCCAAGGCGCCTCATTCCATCATCCACATAAGTAAAATGTCAGAGCTGGTAGGTCACTGACACCACTCTAGCTAGAAAGAAACGTGCTGCTCTCCCTGCGTTCCCTTCTCCCGTTTTAGACTCCGCCGGTGTGTGAGGCTCGCGAAGTCACGCTATACACAAAGCTATGCCTAAACAGACTATGCTTTGATCGTCCCACAAGGCTTGCTTTTCAACAAAGCCTCGATCATATGCATCTTAGCATGCCACATCATCACTCCATATCACACTACCAATCCTTGGCCGAAATATAAGAACGTGTGTTAAGCAAGAGAATAAATTCTCCGCCACCAAACATCCATACATTCGACAGAAGATTAATAACATGATATATAATGGAGTACGATGTCAGACACACCGTCCATTTATAAGCTTATGCTCTGGGTCTGAGCGAAAGCCAAACCCGTACAAATCAACACTACGTCCGGGAAACTCCTACTATTACCTTATCATGGCAGCGAGCCATTCTAAGGCAACAGTCATCATCGTCCATTCGATGTGGAGATTTGACGGTCTTCAATTGCCGTCTTCCAATCTTGGATTTTTAAACGTCGTTTAATTATTTGGAATGAGATAAACTCGGACTTTCCAAATAATCCTCGTATATATATATATTGAAAATCCTTCTTACACATTAATAATTATTTTTATTAACGATTCAATCCTATTTTAATTATTTAAAATAATTAAATTTTTATATAACGACGCCTTAAGTCCATGGGCGACTATGGCGCTGCATTCAACCAATTTTGATTTTTACATTTACCTGAATCTAACCGTTGGATCTTAACATAATATATATCATTGGAAAGATTTTTCCAAGACGGTCCTAACGGTTTCAGTTTCAAGAAAATCCGACAGTCGGATCTTCTTGTATAGTCATTTAAAAGTACGATTTCAAAATGCGAACTACCACGCCCTATTCGTTTAGTTTTAATTACATTTATATATAAATATATAAACATAAACCGTTTAAATCTTTATTCTAATGAATATTCTCATTCTTTATCCTTTCATTCCTTTTTATACAGTAAATTGTAAATCATACTTGAATGGTGAATTCTTCCTTTTTAATTCCTATAATTTCTTTAATTTACGGTAAAATGTAAATTTTATTTCATCGTCCAATTCCTTCTTTTAATTCCATCCTTACATGTAAAATGTAATTTATAATTCATCGTTCTTAAGTACATATAAAAATATAAATTTTATTTACAAATGTAAATCCTACTTTTTACTTACATTATAAAGATGTAATCTTTGTTTACAATGTAAATCCATACATTCATTTCATAGAATAAAATGAAATTTCATTCATGCGGGTTAAATTTATTCATAATTTACATAATAATATGTAATTTATTTCATACGATGAAAATTCATTCATAAATTACATGTAAAAATGTAATTTATTTTATGCGGACTAATTTCATTCATAAAATAAAATGTAATTTTTTTCATGCGATCTTAACTCATTCATAAAATGCATATACAAATGTATTTTATTTCATGCGATGTTAATTCATTCATAAAATACATATAAAAATGTAATTTATTCTATGTGGTCTTAATTCATTCATAAATTACATAAATAAATGTAATTCATGTCATGCGGTCTAATTTCATTTATAAATTACATAAATAAATGTAATTCATGTCATGCGGTCTAATTTCATTTATATTAGTATTATAAATAATGTTAATTTTCTTACAGTGTAATTCCCCTTTTCATTTCCATTATAAATAATGCAATGTTATCATACGTTGTAATTACTATATAATGTACATTAAAAATAATGTAAGATGTACATACGGTGAGACTCATATATATTTACATAAAAAAAATGTAAATTTAACATAAGGTGAAATTTCTATATATTCACATTAAGAAAAATGTAAATTCTCATGCTTGTCACATTTTTATTGAATTTGCCTTAACAAAATGTAAACTTCTATTCTCAAGTTACAATATAAAATCCATTCTTCTTCACAATGTAAAATTTACTCTTTAAACACAATGTAAAGTCCATTCTTTTTATTACATTAAAATTAATGTAATTCTCCCTACGGTGATTTTTTTTTTATATATTAGCATTAGAAATAATGTTAACAAATTCTACGGTTAAATTTACATATATCAACATTAAAAATAATGTTAACAATTTCTACGGTCAAATTTTCATATGTTAACATTAAGAATAATGTTAACAATTTCTACAGTTTAATTCACTATTTAATTTACATTAAATTGATGTAAATTCATACATGCGGTGAAAATACTCTATTTACATAATAAAAATGAAAATTTCATGTCATCGCAATTTCTGATATTGAATTTACAAAATTAAATGTAAATTCATGTCATCGCCAATCCTAATATTGAATTTACAAAATAAAAATGTATATTCAAGTCAACGCAAAATTTTAACTTTAATTTACATAAATAAATGTAAATTTTATATCATCGCACAATTCTAGCTTTAATTTACATAATAAAATGTCAATTTTATATCAACGCAACATTCTAACTATAATTTACAAATAAAAATGTAAATTCTATGTCAACGCACGATTCTAACTTTATTTACATAATAAAATGTAAAATTTATGTCATCACAACATTCTAACTTTTATTTACATAATAAAATGTAAAATTTATGTCAACGCAACATTCTAACTTTTATTTACATAATAAAATGTAAAATTTATGTCAACGCAACATTCTAACTTTTATTTACATAATAAAATGTAAAATTTATATCATCGCCAATGCTAATATTGAATTTACAAAATAAAAATGTAAATTTTGTGTCAACGACGAATTTTAACTTTAATTTACAAAATAAATTGTAAATCTCATATCAACGAACAATTCTAATTTTTAATTTACAAAACAGATTGTAAATTTCATATCTACAACAAATTCTAATTTTTAATTTACAAAATAAATTGTAAATTTCATCTCAACAACACATTCTAATTTTTTATTTACAAAATAAATTGTAAATTTCATGTTATCAAAAATTCACAACATTCAAATAATCCAAGAGGTCTAGATCTAACAGTTCAAATCAACATAACATACAGGGTGATGTACATTTTGGCATATAACAAATCGGCGAGGCATAATTCAATAATATTAACAAATAATCTATTTTAATTAGCCAATAATTTCAGATCTAGCGTTTAGATTCGCGGATCTAACATCATACAGTCATAAACAACTTAGATCCGTATTTCAATATTGCTACATAGCAGATCAGTCGATATTCTTTAATAACAAAGAATTAATAAATAATTAAATAAATTAAATTAAATTAAAAATAAATTCTCACCGCTGTTGGTTCTGAGATGAATCGAGTTTGGTCAGATTTGGTGTTCGAATTCAAGACGGTTGCGGATCTGAAACAATTAGCATTCAAGTTCATATGAAAAATTATAATCAGCCTTTAACAACTGACTCTGCGACACTTATAAGCGTGACTAAATCTGAAGCTTTTACCTTCAAGAGAGGTTCAAATCTTTGTTTTCAGATTGCGGGAGCTACGGTTGATGAAACGACGAACCGTTTGTTGGAGGTGGACCGTCTTGGAGTGAGCTACGATCAGCCAGAAGAGGGGAGGGTGCGGCGGCGGCGGTGGGGCCTAGGGGGGTGCGAACGACGGCTGTTTGCGGGGGTATGGCGGCTTCGTCGAGGCACGGGGACGGATGCTCCTTATCTAGAATCGAAGAGCTCGCGAAGAGCTTCGAAATGAGTACTCACACGCTAAATTTCGTTAAGAAACGGAGGAGAAATCGAAGTTTGAAGTTTTGAAGACTCATGGGTTTAGGCGGCTCAGCAAATGACGGGTTAGGAGACGATGAACAGTGTTTTCGGGGTATTTATAATATTATATTAGTGTTATCTAATTATTTAATTAGCCCGTTGAAGCCCGTTTTGGTCTGAACTCCGATTCAGGCCTGCTTACTGTCGTTCTTAAGGTTTTGACACCTTCTGAACGCAATGAGCTATGTCCCGGGGTCCAATTCCGATGTCTGTTATGAGTTTTGGAATAATTACATTATTTTATTAATATTTTAATGTATATCGTACGTGAAAATTCACCGAGGTCACAAATTAACTTCAAAAATTCTCGAAAAATATATTTAGCTATGTTTTGATGCTGTGGACCTATGAAAATTAATTTTGTTCGATTCTGAGCCCGTATGGATTTTAAATGAATTTTTAAAGTAAAAAATTTGCCCGTTTACACTGAAAAATCAATTATAATTATTTATTAATTCTAAAAATTACCAAAAAATCAGTTTTAGCTTTGATTTGATGATACGAATCCAACAAAATTTATTTCGTCGAATTCTGAGACTTTTTGAAAAATGACTATTTTTAAGGCCAGTATATTTAATATTAAAAATACATTTTAAACAAATAATTTCCGAAACTCGAAATATATAAGTGTTTACTGTTTTTCAATGTAGAAACATCATTCTGAACTCAATGGAAGTGGTTTCGAGTCGAAATTCCTACATATGTGAAAAGTAGCATTTTTGACCCTTATAAATTTTATAGCGACCTTCTAAAAATTGAATTGGTCATAACTTTTGATTTCCGCTATGAAATTTCGATTTTTCGGATTCGTTGGAAAGATATTTTTGAATAGATTCTAATATTTTTGGTTTCACTAAAATCCGTTAAATTTTGCATCCTGTATGGTCAGTCAAAGTTCAAGTTTGACTTTTCCAACTACCGCGCTATTTCTAACTCTTTTTATAATTAAAATTAAATTATTCATTCTAACTTCGATTTGAATCAAATTTGTGATCATTATTATTTAAAATAGATTACTTTAAATATCAAAACTCATTAAAATCACTTATAATAAATTTTTAAATTTACCCCAAAAATCAGGGTTGCTACAATACATAATAGGAATAAATCTGTCTACATCGCGATAAGCGAAAATCATATACATATAGTACTAATGGCAGAATATCACATAGCCAAAATATTGAGAAGTCAAGTCCTCGCCATACAAGCCAAAAGATGCACTCCATGCTGTAGTGCAAAAGCCAAAATATATCCTACTACCTGTCACTAGGCTGCCCATGTGAAAATAAGGGCACCCGAGTTTGCAAAGTGAAACAAACTACGATTCAGTCATGGGTCTGGTATGAGAAATCTACTTACTTGGATAAACAACAATAACAAGGAAAATCATAGGACCACGCCACTTTCGCGGAACGGGTTTACTCCAGTTATTACCAGTGCATTAAACAAGGTAAATTATTTAAACAACGTAATGCTTTTTATAAAAATGCAGCCATTATAAGACCCAAGTCCCATCATACAATGCAATGCAAGCTGGAGGATAGGGTTTTACCTTATAATGGTCAAAATATGCTTAATACGTGTAAAGCAAAATCATTTGATATTATTACTAGTGCATATATGTTTCAAAAGAAAATTCAATCATAAATATCAATCCTAGGCGGCATAATGTAATAACCCGAAAATCTGGGCCAGTTTAAAATTTTTATTTTGGCAGTTTTAGCGAATTTTGAATATTTAAAATAGATTATTTTAAATAATATCGACGAGAAATTTATTTTGAATAGAATTCGACGTATATATTATACGCGTCGTCGTTAGAATATAAATATTTATATATAATTATAAATAGAATTGAAAATGGCGCGGTAGTTCGATAATTCGATTTCAAACTTCAATTGAATATACCGGATGCAAAACAATCTGGATTTTAGTGAAACCAAAAATAATGGAATCTAATTGATAATATCTTTCTAGCGAATCCGACCCATCGAAATTTGATAGCGGGAATCAAAAGATATGTCCAGTTGAAAATTCTGAATAGTCGCTGTGGAATTCAGGCCCTTAAAAATGGACATTTTGCAAATGACCTCGGATTTCGACGAAACCAGTTTTGTTGGGTCCGTGATGTCAAGTTATTGCTAGATTCCAAATTTCATAATTTTTCGAATCAATATGTGAGCGTGGCAAAGGAAAACGTGTTTTGACCATTTCAGTTGATTTTAATCGACTAGAAATTGGCCATTTTTCTAACGGTCTCAGAATTCGACGAAACTAGTTTTGTTAGGACCGTATCGTCAATATGAAGCTAGAAAATATTTTTCTGGAATTTTTCGTGTTAGTATGTGACCCCGGTAATTTGAAATGTACGTTTAAAATTCAATATAGCGATTTAAATGTAAATTCAACGGAAACTTATCGAGATGATAGAATCAGCTTGCGATACATATCCCATTGGGTTCGGAATGGGGGTAAAACGCTATGGACGACAGGCGGTGGGCCTCGTTTTGAGGTCGAAAATAAAAGTCAACTTTTTTACAAAAATTAAATAATTAAATAATAAAAAAAATATCTTCTTCCCTCCTTTTCTTCTGCTTGCCCCCCCCCCCCCCGATTCATTTACCAGAAGAGAAAAAAAAGAAGAGAAAACCTAAATTAGATCGAGCCGCCCCCTCCAGACATCGCCGCCTCCCTCTAGACATCGCCGCCCCCCTCAAGACATCGCCGCCCTCACTATCGAAGACCCCTCCTCCATTCGAACCCCTCGCGACGCAATCGAAGCAGCCCCCTGAAGCCCTGCCGCCGACACCATCGAACACCCCCCCTCGAAGCCTCCGCCGACGCCTCCCTCTTCGCAGCCTGAGGTGAGCGATTAGGGTTATTTTATTTTTATTTTAATTTTGTTTTGCAAAAACTAATTACTGTTTTTTTTTAGAATTTATAAACTGTTTTTTTTAGGCAATTTAAAACCGATTTTTATAAGTGTTTAAAACTGAATTTTATAAGTGTTTAAAACTGATTTTTAAAAAAGTTAAAAACCGATTTTAAAAAAAAGTTAAAAACTGATTTTTAGAAAAGTTAAAAACTGATTTTTAGAAAAGTTAAAAACTGATTATTTAAAAGATTTAAAAACTGATTTTTAGAAAAGATAAAAACTGATTTTAAAAGCAAAGAAAAAACTGATTTTTAGAAAAGATAAAAACTGATTTTAAAAGCAAAGAAAAACTGATTTTTGAAGAAAGGAAAAACTGATTTTTGATAAAAAGAAAAACTGATTTTAAAAGCAATTAAAAATCAGATTTTTAGATATTGAAAGTCGAAGTAAAAATCATATTTTTATAGATTGAATAGCGTGGAAAAAATCATATTTTTATATATTGAATAGCATCGTAAAAATTCGATTTTTACATATGTAGAGAATACGGGCGAAAGCGACAAAAAAAGGCGAGTTGGCGAAGATTTCCTGCATTAGAAGTGCCGTGGAGCTAGGATAGCTATAGGTGAGAACTTCTCACTCAAATTCTATTTTTCTAGTTATATATATATTAGGATGCAGACGGTGCTTATTAGAAGCAACCGACACCCGTCCACATACCATGGACTTGTTTGTTTGGTTGTGTAGTTGGTTAGATTATTTGATTGAAATTGAATTGTGTGGTGAAATGAATTGGTTTGATTGATGTGTGAATGGCGTGGGCCTTCACTAGACCGGGGATAAGGCTAGGCCTCGTCCCGTTTCTAGTATCGTGCCGTTATGCCGCCGAAATTTTCTAAAATAAGTTAGAAAAATAAGAATATCATTTTATTTAATAAATGAATTGAATAGAAATTCATAGGTTGAAACAAAATGTTTTATCGATAAAAATATAATTTTTAACGTGAAGTGAGTAAAATAAAATATTCATTTATAAACCGCACGGTTTGTTTATGTACACTTATTTGAAGGACATTGATTGGGTCGATAAATTTTACACATCGCCCAACTGCACGAATAAAATATTTGTTTGATTGTTTGAAACCCCACACGGGTGTTGGGATGGAATTTGAAGTTCACTCATCCTGATTGATTAAATATGCCGATCGATTGATTGACAGGCTGTTATAAGCGTTAGATATCTATATTTGATGCTTATACAGTGTAGTGCACTTTGGTTGATGGTTGATTATTTTTCAATGCTATTATATACATGTGTTGTATGGAAATCCATATAATTAATTTTATATGGTAATTGATTGGGCCTCATTCCAATTTGAAAAATAAAGAAAAATTGAAAATAGAAATTTATGAAGCCGTGTTGATTAGATTGACGCCATTTTGACGTGATTGATATTTATATCGACTTTATTCATTTTGAAATGAATATTGAAAAGTGATTTCGAAATCGGCGATTTCGAAATGAATTGAAAACGATTTCGAAATGAATTGAATTGAAAACGATTTCGAAATGAATTGAATTGAAAACGATTTCGAAATGAATTGAATTGAAAACGATTTCGAAATGAATTGAATTGAAAACGATTTCGAAATGAATTGAATTGAAAACGATTTCGAAATGAATTGAATTGAAAACGATTTCGAAATGAATTGAATTGAAAACGATTTCGAAATGAATTGAATTGAAAACGATTTCGAAATGAATTGAATTGAAAACGATTTCGAAATGAATTGAATTGAAAACGAATTCGAATTGAATTGAAAGTGAATTCAAATTGAATTGAAATTTGAATTGAATAGAAATGAATTTTGAAACGAATTTATAAAGAAGAATTCAATTTTGATTTGAATTGAAATGGAAGTTGAAAATGTTTTTGAAACGAATTCAAAACTATTTATATAATTCGTTTTAAATAGAAATCGACGAAATATATTATATATATATATTATATATATAATATAATGGCCTGAATAGAACGCGCCGCGCCGCGGCAGTTCGTGAATTTCGACCATTTATTTCAAACGGACATTGCGGGAGATCCGACCGTCGGATTCTCCTAAAACCGGAACCGTTGGGTTCGTATCGAAAAGAGCTTTCTAACGAATATTAGAAATTTGAAATCTAACGGTTGGATTTGGAGATACGTCCAAATCAAATTTGAAAAAGGTCGCTGTAAGTGCAGTTCGATGGCCATTGATGGAAATCGACTGTACGGGCCTTGATAAAATTATTAAAAATAGTAATAATTTATGTAAAATCATAAGAAATGATTTGTGAAGATTTGGGATGAAAAACTCCATATTTGAAAAGATAAAAATAGATTTTTATCGAAATGAACTAGTTTTGAACTAGAATTATAATTCTATTTATTTTTAAATAAATAAATTGAATTTGAAAAGGGTTTTGAAAATAACCAAAATTTCCAATGATTGCATTGGAGTGGATTTGAATCGAAATTGTCTTCGGAATATTTCGATGTTGGAATTCGTGATTATACAGATGTTGTTATGGAAATTTGAAAGATATATATTTATATCGTTATTTCCAATACGACATTTGTTAGTCGTAGAATTTGATATTGAATATAAGCCGATATATTTTCTATTCAGAGCCTTGTATTGAATATCAAATGTGATTTGGGTTTGTCGCGAATGGTGTCTTCACTAACACTGTTCTTGAACCTAGTTGTGAAAAGATTAAATCTTTTTATTTAGATTTAATGAAGTGTACCAATTAAACGATATTTAATTGGAATTGAATTGGTATTGATTTTTGGGTTTATCGTGAACAATGTTTTAAATAACACTTGTTCTTTAACCCGATAATTAATGGAATGTGATTTTGGGTTTATCGTGAACCGTGTTTTAAATGACACTGATTCTTTAACCCAGTTAAAGATTATAACTAAGTGGAGTTTTAATGAATCTTTAATTAGATTGAAAAGATCGAAAATGGAGTATCACCAGTTTTGCTCCAGGCGATAGTTAAATCTTTAATTAGATTTGAACGTGAAATGGTAATTGAATTTACCGATAACACTGTGGTGTTAGATATGAAGTATTACCAGTTTTACTTCATGGGATGAATAGGTTGGGATTGGGAAAATAAAATAAATGATTAATTCGGTGTGGTTCGCTAATCCCGACTAGTTTGAATTGATATTCAAAGGTGATTAAAGAATAAATTTAAAGAATTTATCTTGGATAAAATTAATGGGAACTTTTCCCAAAGTATGGGAATATTTGAATAAAAGAATATTCTGAAGTGGAATGAGGCGTATGTTGTGTTTGTGTAACACTTTTATAATATATACGCGAGTTATTCAGAAAGACCGGGTTTATCCCATTCTGAATAACTGATTCGACGTGGTGTCGAAGATGAAGACGGTGGTCGAAGACCGGAAGTCTTCACGTCGTTTGGGTGATTACTGATGATCTTGATTGGGCTGTACACCCAAGAAGATGGAAACAGTTGGTGATCGTCCAGACGTACTTGGAGATCGATGGATATGCGGGGTACTAGGTGCCTCCGGTTTCGTTCAGACCCAGAACGGACTTGTAAATGGACTGTGTGTCTGACATTGGATTTTAGTCTGTGTGATTGATTTCTATTAAATATATATCTGTTTGGCGGCGGAGAATTTATTCTCTTGCTTAACGCCCTTCTCTGAGACATACGAGCTCAGGGGTTATATACTGATGGATATCAAACACATAGAGTGAATTGCCTGTGTGGCATGCCTAAGTGGCAATAGATCGAGGCTTCTGTTGAAAAGCAAAGTCTTGTGGTGATTTTCAAAGCACAGCCTGTATGGCACAGCTTTGTGTAACGTGAATTCGCGAGTTTCACACCCGGTATGAACCAGAAACGGGAGACGGACCTCAGGGAGGGCATGCGTTTCCTTCTAGCTAAAAAGTGGCGTCAGTGGTTTTACACGCCCTGACGAGTTTGACTTATGTGGTTGTTGCTGTTGCGAGGCGCCTCGGTTTGATCGGACGATCCGGGTCCGATGGAGTCATTTGTTGGCTCATTTACGCCCCAAAGGGCGGGGAAACGTAGTGTTCAGCCATTTTAATCCACATCGATGGACCGGCCCTGTCGCTCCAAGGGTCACTCGAACTCTGATCCTGAGACATGGGCTAGATTGTCTCGAATCGGTTGAGGACTATCTTTTGCCTCGGTTCATAGACGGAAATCCAATTTCCAAATACGTGACATTTGCGGTTTTATTTGTAAACCTACATATGGCGACATAGTGGCATGGGACGCTCATGTCGCCTATGATTGATACTTATGATTTGAAGTTGTTTTATACACTATGCACTTATTATAGTATCAAATGATTTGTTTTAAACGTATCAAGCATTCTTTGGCTGTTATAAGGGAAAACCCTATCCTCGGCTGCGTTGCATTGTGTGATGGGACCTGGGTCTTATAACAGCTTCATTTTTCTTTATTTAGCATTGCGCTGTTTGTTTTATGCACTGGTATTCTTGGGAGGAAACCCGTTCCGTGTTATACGGCGTGGTCCCTTGATTTACCTAACTTTAAAAATAAAGATTGACTGTTTTAGTTCTCACACCAGTCACATGACTGACCTGGAGTTTATTGTTTTAACCTAAACTCTGGGTGCCCTTATTTTGACACGGGCAGCTAGTAGTTTTGGTTTTGCAGATTTATATTCACAGGATCCTGGTTTACAGCTGGAACGATATCCGGAAAGCTTTGTATCCGTATATCTCTTCTAGTTGTGTATTGTATTATTTTTTTCCGCTGCTATGTAATGTATTTAAATGTAATTTAAATCTCTGATATTTCTGTGTAATATTCGTTTATACTCTGTATATTCTTGTAATCTGATGCATTGTTGTAATATACAGTGAAATGTTCTTTTATATGCGTTCTGTTGTGGCTTGTTCTCGAACTATCCGACACTTTCCTTTACGGGGAAGTTGCGGGTCTTTACACGTGGTATCAGAGCTTTGGTTTACAAAGCTTAGAGAACAAGACACATTAGAACCATACGAAAGAATTCATCAGATATTGGATTAGTAATATCCAATGAGAGTGACTCGTTAGAGATGGGATCAGCAGTATCCTAGAACGAGTGTGAAGAGTATATTTTTCAAATGAAAACAATTTTGTTTTGAAATTTAAATCAATTATTCGTATTTGGTTATTTATTTATATTGATGTGGACAATCCAGTATATATAGATTTTGCGTATACGTCTGATCCGCGTGTATTCAAAGTTTTAATATATTGGATAGATATAGCATCACACTCTAGTCGCCCGAAGATGATATTGATGATAGCGATCGCATCATCAACATTTATATTCGTGTTTCGAAGGTGTGATATCTATATATTTCCTATTGACTGGTGTGAGAACCAAAATTAGATAAGGCCTATTGTGGTGATTTGGCATCAAAAACATGATTTTTGTATATGTATCAAAATTATCGATTTGAAAAGCTAATCAACTAATTGATTGATGTTTGTGTTGTTTGTTTATTTGTTTGCTAATTTTGAACCATTTAGCCTAATTGTATCAAATATTGAACGATATTGAAAATTGGTCGCATTTGCTTGCATATACATATACTTACATTGAACAGGTCATAGCAAGGAGGCTAGAGCAGAGAATAAAATTTGTTTGCCCGACAAATAGGTACATGTTTACTACATAATTTCCTGTTTTGTTTGGGTGATGATGATTTTGTGAGCCTATTGGCTAGCCGCTTGGCTTTTTCTTTTTCTTTTTGAGATCTGAAGGACCGGGGAAGCTATTTAAAATTCCCCGATGCTCCCATTGCAGGGGAGGTTATGGCGAAATTTTTCGAAAATTTAGGGTGTTAGCCAAATTTTTGAAATTTTGAAAATTCTCAGAAACTGAAAAGTTGGAGAATGGAAGCCAGATCGAACGTAGAGTTGAATAATCAAACCGCTTTCGACTTTGTTCCTTTTCGGGGACGAAAAGTTTTAAGTGGGGGAGATTGTAATAACCCGAAAATCTGGGCCAGTTTAAAATTTTTATTTTGGCAGTTTTAGCGAATTTTGAATATTTAAAATAGATTATTTTAAATAATATCGACGAGAAATTTATTTTGAATAGAATTCGACGTATATATTATACGCGTCGTCGTTAGAATATAAATATTTATATATAATTATAAATAGAATTGAAAATGGCGCGGTAGTTCGATAATTCGATTTCAAACTTCAATTGAATATACCGGATGCAAAACAATCCGGATTTTAGTGAAACCAAAAATAATGGAATCTAATTGATAATATCTTTCTAGCGAATCCGACCCATCGAAATTTGATAGCGGGAATCAAAAGATATGTCCAGTTGAAAATTCTGAATAGTCGCTGTGGAATTCAGGCCCTTAAAAATGGACATTTTGCAAATGACCTCGGATTTCGACGAAACCAGTTTTGTTGGGTCCGTGATGTCAAGTTATTGCTAGATTCCAAATTTCATAATTTTTCGAATCAATATGTGAGCGTGGCAAAGGAAAACGTGTTTTGACCATTTCAGTTGATTTTAATCGACTAGAAATTGGCCATTTTTCTAACAGTCTCAGAATTCGACGAAACTAGTTTTGTTAGGATCGTATCGTCAATATGAAGCTAGAAAATATTTTTCTGGAATTTTTCGTGTTAGTATGTGACCCCGGTAATTTGAAATGTACGTTTAAAATTCAATATAGCGATTTAAATGTAAATTCAACAGAAACTTATCGAGACGATAGAATCAGCTTGCGATACATATCCCATTGGGTTCGGAATGGGGGTAAAACTCTATGGACGACAGGCGGTGGGCCTCGTTTTGAGGTCGAAAATAAAAGTCAACTTTTTTACAAAAATTAAATAATTAAATAATAAAAAAATATCTTCTTCCCTCCTTTTCTTCTGCTTGCCCCCCCCCCGATTCATTTACCAGAAGAGAAAAAAAAAAGAGAAAACCTAAATTAGATCGAGCCGCCCCCTCCAGACATCGCCGCCTCCCTCCAAACATCGCCGCCCCCCTCAAGACATCGCCGCCCTCACTATCGAAGACCCCTCCTCCATTCGAACCCCTCGCGACGCAATCGAAGCAGCCCCCTGAAGCCCTGCCGCCGACACCATCGAACACCCCCCCCCCTCGAAGCCTCCGCCGACGCCTCCTTCTTCCCTCCCTCTTCGCAGCCTGAGGTGAGCGATTAGGGTTATTTTATTTTTATTTTAATTTTGTTTTGCAAAAACTAATTACTGTTTTTTTTTTTAGAATTTATAAACTGTTTTTTTTAGGCAATTTAAAACTGATTTTTATAAGTGTTTAAAACTGAATTTTATAAGTGTTTAAAACTGATTTTTAAAAAAGTTAAAAACCGATTTTTAAAAAAAGTTAAAAACTGATTTTTAGAAAAGTTAAAAACTGATTTTTAGAAAAGTTAAAAACTGATTATTTAAAAGATTTAAAAACTGATTTTTAGAAAAGATAAAAACTGATTTTAAAAGCAAAGAAAAAACTGATTTTTAGAAAAGATAAAAACTGATTTTAAAAGCAAAGAAAAACTGATTTTTGAAGAAAGGAAAAACTGATTTTTGATAAAAAGAAAAACTGTTTTTAAAAGCAATTAAAAATCAGATTTTTAGATATTGAAAGTTGAAGTAAAAATCATATTTTTATAGATTGAATAGCGTGGAAAAAATCATATTTTTATATATTGAATAGCATCGTAAAAATTCGATTTTTACATATGTAGAGAATACGGGCGAAAGCGACAAAAAAAGGCGAGTTGGCGAAGATTTCCTGCATTAGAAGTGCCGTGGAGCTAGGATAGCTATAGGTGAGAACTTCTCACTCAAATTCTATTTTTCTAGTTATATATATACTAGGATGCAGACGGTGCTTATTAGAAGCACCCGACACCCGTCCACATACCATGGACTTGTTTGTTTGGTTGTGTAGTTGGTTAGATTATTTGATTGAAATTGAATTGTGTGGTGAAATGAATTGGTTTGATTGATGTGTGAATGGCGTGGGCCTTCACTAGACCGGGGATAAGGCTAGGCCTCGTCCCGTTTCTAGTATCGTGCCGTTATGCCGCCGAAATTTTCTAAAATAAGTTAGAAAAATAAGAATATCATTTTATTTAATAAATGAATTGAATAGAAATTCATAGGTTGAAACAAAATGTTTTATCGATAAAAATATAATTTTTAACATGAAGTGAGTAAAATAAAATATTCATTTATAAACCGCACGGTTTGTTTATGTACACTTATTTGAAGGACATTGATTGGGTCGATAAATTTTACACATCGCCCAACTGCACGAATAAAATATTTGTTTGATTGTTTGAAACCCCACACGGGTGTTGGGATGGAATTTGAAGTTCACTCATCCTGATTGATTAAATATGTCGATCGATTGATTGACAGGCTGTTATAAGCGTTAGATATCTATATTTGATGCTTATACAGTGTAGTGCACTTTGGTTGATGGTTGATTATTTTTCAATGCTATTATATACATGTGTTGTATGGAAATCCATATAATTAATTTTATATGGTAATTGATTGGGCCTCATTCCAATTTGAAAAATAAAGAAAATTTGAAAATAGAAATTTATGAAGCCGTGTTGATTAGATTGACGCCATTTTGACGTGAACGATATTTATATCGACTTTATTCATTTTGAAATGAATATTGAAAAGTGATTTCGAAATCGGCGATTTCGAAATGAATTGAAAACGATTTCGAAATGAATTGAATTGAAAACGATTTCGAAATGAATTGAATTGAAAACGATTTCGAAATGAATTGAATTGAAAACGATTTTGAAATGAATTGAATTGAAAACGATTTCGAAATGAATTGAATTGAAAACGATTTCGAAATGAATTGAATTGAAAACGATTTCGAAATGAATTGAATTGAAAACGATTTCGAAATTAATTGAATTGAAAACGATTTCGAAATGAATTGAATTGAAAACGATTTCGAAATGAATTGAATTGAAAACGAATTCGAATTGAATTGAAAGTGAATTGAAATGAATTCAAATTGAATTGAAATTTGAATTGAATAGAAATGAATTTTGAAACGAATTTATAAAGAAGAATTCAATTTTGATTTGAATTGAAATGGAAGTTGAAAATGTTTTTGAAACGAATTCAAAACTATTTATATAATTCGTTTTAAATAGAAATCGACGAAATATATTATATATATAATATATATATAATATAATGGCCTGAATAGAACGCGCCGCGCCGCGGCAGTTCGTGAATTTCGACCATTTATTTCAAACGGACATTGCGGGAGATCCGACCGTCGGATTCTCCTAAAACCGAAACCGTTGGGTTCGTATCGAAAAGAGCTTTCTAACGAATATTAGAAATTTGAAATCTAACGGTTGGATTTGGAGATACGTCCAAATCAAATTTGAAAAAGGTCGCTGTAAGTGCAGTTCGATGGCCATTGATGGAAATCGACTGTACGGGCCTTGATAAAATTATTAAAAATAGTAATAATTTGTGTAAAATCATAAGAAATGATTTGTGAAGATTTGGGATGAAAAACTCCATATTTGAAAAGATAAAAATAGATTTTTATCGAAATGAACTAGTTTTGAACTAGAATTATAATTCTATTTATTTTTAAATAAATAAATTGAATTTGAAAAGGGTTTTGAAAATAACCAAAATTTCCAATGATTGCATTGGAGTGGATTTGAATCGAAATTGTCTTCGGAATATTTCGATGTTGGAATTCGTGATTATACAGATGTTGTTATGGAAATTTGAAAGATATATATTTATATCGTTATTTCCAATACGACATTTGTTAGTCGTAGAATTTGATATTGAATATAAGCCGATATATTTTCTATTCAGAGCCTTGTATTGAATATCAAATGTGATTTGGGTTTGTCGCGAATGGTGTCTTCACTAACACTGTTCTTGAACCTAGTTGTGAAAAGATTAAATCTTTTTATTTAGATTTAATGAAGTGTACCAATTAAACGATATTTAATTGGAATTGAATTGGTATTGATTTTTGGGTTTATCGTGAACAGTGTTTTAAATAACACTTGTTCTTTAACCCGATAATTAATGGAATGTGATTTTGGGTTTATCGTGAACCGTGTTTTAAATGACACTGATTCTTTAACCCAGTTAAAGATTATAACTAAGTGGAGTTTTAATGAATCTTTAATTAGATTGAAAAGATCGAAAATGGAGTATCACCAGTTTTGCTCCAGGCGATAGTTAAATCTTTAATTAGATTTGAACGTGAAATGGTAATTGAATTTACCGATAACACTGTGGTGTTAGATATGAAGTATTACCAGTTTTACTTCATGGGATGAATAGGTTGGGATTGGGAAAATAAAATAAATGATTAATTCGGTGTGGTTCGCTAATCCCGACTAGTTTGAATTGATATTCAAAGGTGATTAAAGAATAAATTTAAAGAATTTATCTTGGATAAAATTAATGGGAACTTTTCCCAAAGTATGGGAATATTTGAATAAAAGAATATTCTGAAGTGGAATGAGGCGTATGTTGTGTTTGTGTAACACTTTTATAATATATACGCGAGTTATTCAGAAAGACCGGGTTTATCCCATTCTGAATAACTGATTCGACGTGGTGTCGAAGATGAAGACGGTGGTCGAAGACCGGAAGTCTTCACGTCGTTTGGGTGATTACTGATGATCTTGATTGGGCTGTACACCCAAGAAGATGGAAACAGTTGGTGATCGTCCAGACGTACTTGGAGATCGATGGATATGCGGGGTACTAGGTGCCTCCGGTTTCGTTCAGACCCAGAACGGACTTGTAAATGGACTGTGTGTCTGACATTGGATTTTAGTCTGTGTGATTGATTTCTATTAAATATATATCTGTTTGGCGGCGGAGAATTTATTCTCTTGCTTAACGCCCTTCTCTGAGACATACGAGCTCAGGGGTTATATACTGATGGATATCAAACACATAGAGTGAATTGCCTGTGTGGCATGCCTAAGTGGCAATAGATCGAGGCTTCTGTTGAAAAGCAAAGTCTTGTGGTGATGATCAAAGCACAGCCTGTGTGGCACAGCTTTGTGTAACGTGAATTCGCGAGTTTCACACCCGGTATGAACCAGAAACGGGAGACGGACCTCAGGGAGGGCATGCGTTTCCTTCTAGCTAAAAAGTGGCGTCAGTGGTTTTACACGCCCTGACGAGTTTGACTTATGTGGTTGTTGCTGTTGCGAGGCGCCTCGGTTTGATCGGACAATCCGGGTCCGATGGAGTCATTTGTTGGCTCATTTACGCCCCAAAGGGCGGGGAAACGTAGTGTTCAGCCATTTTAATCCACATCGGTGGACCGGCCCTGTCGCTCCAAGGGTCACTCGAGCTCTGATCCTGAGACATGGGCTAGATTGTCTCGAATCGGTTGAGGACTATCTTTTGCCTCGGTTCATAGACGGAAATCCAATTTCCAAATACGTGACATTTGCGGTTTTATTTGTAAACCTACATATGGCGACATAGTGGCATGGGACGCTCATGTCGCCTATGATTGATACTTATGATTTGAAGTTGTTTTATACACTATGCACTTATTATAGTATCAAATGATTTGTTTTAAACGTATCAAGCATTCGTTGGCTGTTATAAGGGAAAACCCTATCCTCGGCTGCGTTGCATTGTGTGATGGGACCTGGGTCTTATAACAGCTTCATTTTTCTTTATTTAGCATTGCGCTGTTTGTTTTATGCACTGGTATTCTTGGGAGGAAACCCGTTCCGTGTTATACGGCGTGGTCCCTTGATTTACCTAACTTTAAAAATAAAGATTAACTGTTTTAGTTCTCACACCAGTCACATAACTGACCTGGAGTTTATTGTTTTAACCTAAACTCTGGGTGCCCTTATTTTGACACGGGCAGCTAGTAGTTTTGGTTTTGCAGATTTATATTCACAGGATCCTGGTTTACAGCTGGAACGATATCCGGAAAGCTTTGTATCCGTATATCTCTTCTAGTTGTGTATTGTATTATTTTTTTCCGCTGCTATGTAATGTATTTAAATGTAATTTAAATCTCTGATATTTCTGTGTAATATTCGTTTATACTCTGTATATTCTTGTAATCTGATGCATTGTTGTAATATACAGTGAAATGTTCTTTTATATGCGTTCTGTTGTGGCTTGTTCTCGAACTATCCGACACTTTCCTTTACGGGGAAGTTGCGGGTCTTTACACATAAGTTCCCCCACACCATTATGTCGCCATATATAAGTTACAATCAAATCCGTGATTTCGTATTGGAGATTCGGATTCTGTCATGAGTCGAGGTAAGGGGTAAGCTCCTCACTGCTTCGAGACACTCTAGCAAATGCCTCAGGACTCCCCGTAGAGAACCCTTGGATCTTCAGGGCCGGTACTGTCTTACGTTTGAGGATTAGTTATTCCTGAACACATGTTTCCCGGTCCTATCGGACCCATCCATCGGCTCCGTAGAGACCGATATAATCAAGGCGCCTCGCATTCCAACATCCATAGGGGTATAATAAACAACGATGTCAGGGATAGTAAAACGCTGACACCACCCATAGCTAGAAAGAAACGTCATGCACTCCCTGCAGTCACAATCCCGTTTTTGACTCATACCGGTGTGTGAGGCTCGCGAATCCACGTCATACACAAAGCTACGCTATATTTAACCCGTGCTTTGATCATCAACCACAAGACTCTACTTTTCAACAAAAGTCTTGATCATTTTCATCTTTACATGCCACGCTGTCAATCTACACCATACCACTGATGTCTACCAATATACAACCTCTGAGCTCGTACGTCTCAGAGAAGGGCGTTAAGCAAGAGAATAAATTCTCCACCGCAAACAGATGTATATTTAGTAGAGATCAACGAATACAGCGCATAATACACATCAGACACACGTCTATTTATAAGTCCGTTCTGGGTCTGAACGAAACCGGAAGCACCTTATTCCTACTCCCGTGTGTCCAATATAGGAGAGAGGCCCTCGCCTATCCGGACGATCAACAAGTAAGTTCAGAATACTACCACTGTAACCTCGTCAAGGGAGCTACCCATCTCAAAGGCATCAGTAGTAATCTACATGATGTGAAGAACACCGGTCTTGCACCATCTTCGTATCTTCGACTTTTATTCGTCGATCAATTATTTGAAATGAGAATTACTCGGCATTTTCAAATAATTCGCGTATATTAGAATTCAAATCAATCCTATCCATGGTTAAATTATACAACATCCACATTTACGTTCTTTATATAATTTTAATGTCAAACACATTCAACCATCAAATATCAAGCAAACCAAGTAGAATCGGTTTATTTCCATTCCATATCAATTATAATATTTTATAACTATATTTCGCTATTTTTATTTATTTAAAAATAACGCCATTTAAAACGACGTTTCAGGCCATAATGTGGCCATGCCGCTGTTTTTCTCTAATTTTGATTTACACATTTCTCAAAATCTAACCGTTGGATCTTAACGAAGTTGATTCCATTGGAAGATCTCTCCAAAGCGGACCCAACGGTTTCGGTTTCGGGAGCATCCGACGGTCGGATCTCTCGATATAATCGTTTAAAGTTACGATTTCAAAATACGAACTACAGTGTCGTTATTTGTTTTATTTAATATATATATATATATATGTATATATAATTCATTCTGGCGCAGTTTTTATTCAGATTTGAATTAAACATTTCACACAATCCAACCGTTGGATTTTAACAAACTTTATATCGTTGGAAAGATTTTTCCAAAGCGAACCCAATGGTTCCGGTTTTGGGAAAATCTGATGGTCGGATTTCTCTATATAATCTTTTAAAATTACGATTCCAAAACACGAACTACAGCGTCGTTATTCGTTTTATTTAATATATATATATATATACAATTCATTCGATGATTTCCATATCGTTTTTCAGTTCAAATATTTCACTAACATCCTTAAATTTCGGAAAATTTCGCCATAACCTCCTTTGTACGGGGAGGGGTTTGGAAATTTATTGGGCCGTATTAAGCACCCAATAAATCCTAAAAAGCATGCACATATTTATAGTGATATATTCCGATGTCCACAGGGGAGTGTGTATAGATCATAACTCCAGAGAATAAATTCTCGTCACCCTATAAATGGTTTTTGTGCCTTAATGACCAGAGAGACGTGTTTATTGTCATCTCCAGACCCGTATGGGTTTTTTATTAATCTAGCAATTTATCGTTATATTTTATATAATCCATATCAGTCTTCAGTTCAACCTGAAATATAGTCATCGCCTTGCAAGCCTCTCGCTTGTATGATACATCTTCAACCTCGTCACATAAGCTCCAAATACTTATGTGGTATATGATAGTGTATGCTATCTTTAAGAAGTATGCCATGTAGCGTAGTTCAAAATTAATTGTTGTTATCCTATGGCGACGTTTATTATTTCACACAGAACAACCAGCACTCCGCTTCCAATGGCATTCACAGAAGTTTATATCATAATAAAATTGTGCGGCAAACTCATTAAGGTTTACCTATTTGTCGGGAATGCAAATATATTCTTTACTCAACAGCAAATCCATATTCATGTTCAACACATGTATATATATGCAGAACCAAACTACAAGTAATATATTTAGCGAACAAATGTTTATTTCAATACGCGGTTGTTTTTAACACTTCGTACATAGGATAAAAACGTTATTTTTGGCGAACAAAAATATGTTTCAACACATGTGTATTTTTAGCGAGTCGTATACATGATAAAAATGATATTTTTATCGTCCAAAATATTTATTCCACACATGAATGTTTTTAGCACTTCATACTCACAATAAAATGTAAGTTTTATTGTTCAATCCTTTTATACAACACATGAATCCTTTTCAACATATGAATATTTTAATTAGTTCATACCTATAATAAAAATGATATTTTTATCGTTAAAACAATTTATTTAAAACACGAATATTTTATTTACCTCATTCATAAGATAAAATGTTATTTTTGAAGTTAAAATAATTTATTTAAAACACTAGTATTTTATTTACTCCATATCTATGATAAAATGGTTATTTTTACTATTCAAACAATTTATTCAACACATGAATGTCATTCAACGTATGAATATCTTAACATATGAATATCTCATACATGCACACTTCATATACTTCACCCACACAATAAAAATGTGATTCTTATTGCCTATACAATTCATTCAACACATGAATATAATTCATTACATGAAAATAATTCAAACACATAGATATTACTGAAAATTTTGGCAGCATAATGGTGGGGGTTAAAAAACAGCACCGTCCCGAGTACGGCTCCTTGCACTATCTTAGGCCTCGTGGTGTTCCATAAGGGGCTTATCTAAATGATCTAAGATCAATTTCATATCATATGAATTTTCCACAATAATTCCCATTGTTTCAACCACAAATAATTCCTTTCAACCACAAAAAAATATTTCCAACCATTCGCATTACAACTAATTTTCAACCATTTGCATTATCAATCAATTTCACGTCATACACAGTCAATTCATATCATCCATGGTCTGTGGACGAGGGGAGTATGTATGTATGTATATATATATATGTATATCAATATATTTCATTTCCATTTCAACACATATATGATTTTTACAACGCATGTATAATTAATACATCGCTCATATAACTTATACAACGCTCATACATATGGTGTACAATGCATATATAATTTATATTTCGCTCATATAATTTATACAACGCATTTCCATTCCATATTGAATTTAGATGTCTCATATTGATTTAAATCCTTCTGAAATTTGTAGCGAGCTTGGAACATGTTCTAGCTTCTTCTAGAATGTAGATGATGTCGCTACGAGTCCGATATTTCTTGTTTCATCGAATTTCGTCAACGTAGCAAAAAGATGTGATTTTTATTTGAAAATCATGATTTGCAACACTTAGAAGTGTTATTTTCTATTTTAAAAACAAAGGTCGTTATCTTCAGCTATACCTTCAAAACTAGGTTTTGATTTTTAACACAAACCGTTGCACGATACTGGAATCAGATGGCACCACGTGGAAGTGCTCGAAGTTGTAACGACCCATATTTTTGACCGTTCAAATCGACAACAAGCCACACATGTCGACCCAAACAAATCGCAAATGCAGGTAGTTATTGGGATAAGAAGAAAAAGAAAGAAAGAAAGAAAGAAGAGAAAAACAATAACAGAATCTCACAGCGGAAGGACAATATATAATAAACAAATAGCATTAAAAAGCAGTTGAAAGGTATACTGATTATAACATTCAATGATTATCAGAGTTACATATACATTCGGATGTACATAATAAGCAGCGGAAATAAATGCAGTGGTTAAACCATACTCATAATAGATATATACGCCAAACTTCGTCTTCGTCCTCCAAGGCAAGGGAATCTTCGCTAACTGCAATATCTGCTGACCCGGGCGTATTGAATAAAAAGAAAACACAACAAACACTCGGATCAGCACTAAATCATCTCATATTAGTCAAATTAAAATACGAAATAATATCAATATCATGGGTGCAGTAACTCAGGAGATATTACGGGATCTTTCTATCTCTTGAGGATCCGTTAAACTAATACATACATAGATAATACGCTATTATGATAGTGTCTACTCAGTAAAGTATATATACTGAAAATAGCGTAAGTGGGATTACATTTTTACCCTTACACCGTTTATAATACCGTAGTCTATACAGTACCGTAAACCCACCGTAAACGATGGCATCAGAGGGCACTCCATAGGTACGATACAAATCAAAATCGTATGGGGCTCGATAAGGATAATATGACAAGGCACTCAAGGCAACACCCAGGGTAGGATTCTACCAATTGCACTCCCGGACCGGTGGTAACGCATAGCAGCCACTACCGCCCAACTCGGAACACACTCCCATAATTCATAAATGGGCCCAAATCATCATCATCATAGTCATAAAAATAGTATCGAAGAAGTGTGTCCGATCAAAGGTGCTACCTCAGTTAGTCACGGTATAGCTCCTGTTTTAGTCATTTCAATTCTGACCCGAAGGTCAGGGCTATTTCGTCCTCGATCATCTTCTTCGATTCAATAATCGACTCCAAGTCATCATATCTCGTTCTGGATACGTCAAACGTTCACAGTTGTCAAAGTGGTATCGACACTGACAGAGAGTATGTCGTATGTCGACTCCGGTCTCTTTAACAACCAACGCTTACATCTTTCACATCGGTCGGTTCTTTTATATTTGATAAAGGTTCGCTTTCATATCAAAATATCATCTTCTGCTTGGAACTCAATTTATATTCAAACGAATCAAATTTTCATATCAACCTTTCATAATCATACCCAAACCGATTATATTCTAAAACTAGAATATATTTCATATCATTATATTATAATCATATAATATTTCAAAACGACTTATACTCAAATAGAATATAATTTATCTCAAAGATTTTAAATTATCATGGATTCTTATCTCGACTCCATTTGAACCAGCGGTTCAACTCAAGCATTTCCATTCGGAAGAAATTTATAATTCCAAAACACTTGTAAACTAAATGTTTATATATAATAATAACAATAGTAATAATAAAAATAATAATAAAATAAATTTTATATAAATAAATATATAGATATACATATAGGATATAGTAATTAAAATTAAATTAGTAATTTAAATATTATATATTTACTTAAATATAGGTTTACTAGAAATTTTGGAAAAATGAATTTTAAGGAAAAATTTATTTAAAAATACAATAGTTAAGAGTAAAGGTAAGTAATAAATTTAAAGCAAGAATAATTATTTGGAATCAAATGCATAAATATATTTAAAAATAAATTTCTCTAATCAAAATCTTCCTTCCTTCCAAATTTCAATACTTGAATCTATCCTCCGGTCTCAACGGAGTTCATTAAATTCCATATCTCTTTTCAACCCCGTTCAAAACAACTATTTGATTTCAAGAGTTCAAATATATATTTGAACTGAGTTAAAACAACTCAAATACCCTTGATTTCCAAATTTCCCAAAACTTATATTCCATAAGAATTTATTTCCTTGTAATCCAAACTCTTAATTTGAAAGATTTAAATCATACTCAAATCCCAATTTAATATTTCCCCTTTGTTTTGGAAAATTCCTTTAACCCTTTTAAATCAACATCCCAGTTCAGAATCTTCAAAGAATTGAGTTATCGAGTATCGACACATTTCTTTAAATGAAATTTTATCAAATAAAATTTCAAATATTTAAAAATCATTTAACCAACCGATGTCTGTATATAATTATCTATCCAATGGCCAAGTGATTTTAAATTTAATTTCTCGATATTTCAGGGATGGATCTATCATTTCAATCCAAATCAGGGTCAAAGAGATTTATCATTTCACTCCGTGTTCTTAATTCATTTTATCGATAAATCCCGGGTTCATTAGATGCCCGCAACATCAAGGGTAAATGGGATTTATCGACAAAATCAACATGCATTACAATATACTGAATAAGGAGCATAAAATTGTCACTATAAATTCAGTAATAAATTTCAACCAACATCCATCACAACCATTTCATTCAACTGATCAGCATTAAACTGTTTCAGGATTTTACAAGGGTTCGAATTCAACTAGAAATTTAAATTTAATTTAATAACAAATCAATTACTTAAATTGCATGTTAACACACTTGCATGTTAAATTTAAACCACACATCAACAATCCAACACAACCATGCAACCAAACTTACTTCATAATTTAATTCAATAAATATGGGAATAATTCAGTATTTCGTGAGCGAAGAATCACTCACCTTTGGGTCCTTAGTGGATTGAACGTCCAACTAAGGGCCAAAATCTGACAGTCACCAAACGTAGCCAGGTCAGTGCCAAAACGTCCGCAATTTCGCCACGATCCCAACGCAACAAACCGCTTCCAAATCCGAGTTAATATGAAGAAGTTATCAGTGTTTTAGTGTTCGAAGTTTTTAAAATATATAAATAATAAAATAATAATTCCTCACCGATAAAATTTTGACACCTCAGCAACTCCTTTGACCGGTTCCTGCTCATCTCTCCCGTCCATACTTCGGACACGGAAACGCACATAGGCCACAACTTTGACCGTGCTGTACCCCTCCATCCGACCACCGGAAGGGTCGAAACTACCTCCAATCGACAGGTGGTCCTCCGGCGCTCCTTCACCGACACTGATGGGCCCTCCGGCGGCCTGAGGCGCCTCCGGCGACTCCAAACCCGAAATGGGTTTTCCCCCTTCTTCGATCGATTTCAGCAAATCTACTCATCAATAAATCGAACAAAAACCACCATCGTATTCCCCGCGAAAATCTCTACAATACCCATATCCCAATTTATGCGATTTGGATCAAAATCGAAAAATCCCAATTTTGAAACCCTAATTCGAAAATACGAACCTTTGACTGCAATTTCCGGCTAGACGGTGCACTGCATGTCAAAACAAACAGTACCAATAGCATCGTATCTTCGAGAGCTTCGAAATGATATGTAATACTCTAGGGTTTGAAGAGATTTTATTTTCAAGTCTGAATTTTTGCTTTGAACTAGGGTTTGAATATTTCTGTTCAGCCATTAGAGAAATGAAGTAGACAAGAAATGAACGTACAATGGTTAATGGGCTGGTAGGGTAAAGGTGGATTTTATTTATATATAATTATAAGGCTCAAATATGAGAAATACCCAATTATCCATTTACATTGATCTCGTTCACGTTTTCTCTCGTACGATCAAATGGTAAGTCGGATTGTGACACAAATTGGAATCCTATAATACTTCACTGTTCCGGTTCTGATGGCGCCAGTTTCGTCGAATTTCGGGACAGTCGCCAAAACAATGAAATTTCACAATTAATTAAATAAACTAATTAATTATTCAATTAACTATTTAAATTCAAATTTAAATATTCGTTAAATTCAAATTTAATTAAATTATAACTTAAATAAATTCTATACATTTATTCCATGGATTTTAAGTTTTCCGGTTTGATTATCTAAATCTTAGATTTGAGTTTCAACAAAAATTAACAACTGAGAATTTCCATTTCCAATTTACATTTGAATTCTACTTTTAAATTAACACACTCAAATAAATTTACTTCTTTAAATATTAAATTTTCAAATTACAACCATCCTAAGTACAAACTAAATTAATGATCTATTTGTACTCAATTCCACCAATCATCAACATTAGAATCAACAAAATTTGATTTTCCTAAATATATTCCAATTTATTTATTTTAAATTGAAATTTAAATATACTGAAAAAAATGGGACGTTACACTCTCCCCTACTTAAAATCTTTTCGTCCTCGAAAAGAGAACGAAACAATGTTAAGCACATATCTATATTAAATTCATACATAAAAATAGTCTTTATTAAGTAAGTTATATTTGTAAATCTCATAAATTTTCTAACTCACGAAATCACGGAAAATTTCGGCAGCATCTCCTTTGTACATAGAGGTCCGGAAAAATTACATATATAAAAAAATCCAAATATACATCTCATCATTCGATGAGGCATCCCAAAAAAAAAGGGGAATACACCATATATATATAACCACAACCTACATAACTCAAATACGTACCTTCTTAAAGTTTATTTTGCAATTTCATTACCTTAGCACTTATCGTTTTGCGCAAGCGAGCTCCGAAGCATAGCGCACTTCCTTACACCTGCTACATACTCACATACACATGAGAATCAATCATATATACAATATATATCGATTGTCTACAACTTACACAACATACATTAATCATTTTAACCCCAAAACCAATATATTTATGGCAGGCCAGCAAACAAAATGAAGTTTATCACCCATTAAATGTTGGAATTAGACTAGAACCCACTAGGTAAAAGTCGTTGCATTCGTTTCAGGCTTTCCGAATTGTCCGGATTCGTCGAATTCCGACAATTCGTTCAAAAGTTATGGCTATTTTAGTGAAGGCGAACGCTTCAGCTCATACACATAAAATTGCAGATCTGAGTTGTTCAACCCAGTTTTTAACCTTTTAAACAGCAAAATTTCACCAGAAAATTAAGAAAAAGTTTTAGTACAGATCCTGGGCTTTCCGAATTGTACTCGCACATCGAAATCCGACGCTCCATTAGGAAGTTCTGGTCAAAACAACATTGGTATTCAGTTCAGATTTTTATTTTCTGCATATACAACTACGACTAGTTCTTGGTTTCCAACCTAATAAACATGAAAATTAGGCAAGGTACTATTAACAAAAGTTTTAGTTCAATTCCTAAGGTTTCCAACAAGTCAAGAATCGTCGAATTCCGTTCATCCACTCAAAAGTTATGGCCGTTTTTCTTCAGCTCATCTAATATTTCAGGTTTCGTATAAACATAAATTTATTTTATTTGGGTTTCAACTTCCGGATTCCAAAAATTTAACCATCTAAAATGGGTTATCGATCCATTACACATAATATGATCCATTCTTTTAGGGTTTAAATATCCATGTTCGTTTCACCTATATCAAATGAATTTCATTGCATTTATTTATGTTCCTTAATCGTTCATCCTCCTTAAGTTCATTTTCCACTTACCCATCTCATTCCAAGCGTTAAATTTCAAATAAAACTTGAATTCTTTTAAAACCTCCAACGAACTTAATTCCATTAAATCTTGCATTCATTAACATGGATCAATTTCCATTCTTATCTATTTACTTGATCAAATTTACATTGAATGTCTTTCCATTTGGAAAAAAATCGACCTTATTTATTCTAATTATTAAGTTCGTCCTCACTCATTTCATTGTTTATATTCAGATTTACATTCGATACATTTTACTAATGAGATTTACCCCATTAAATTTTCCTTGACCACTCACATTTACTAACTACCCTAAATTCATTCAACTTCTTCTCGAACTAGTTTAATCCACTTATTAATTATTCCAAACTAAACTGTTGCCAGTTTTGTTGGTATATAACTCATTCCATTTCCCCTTTTCAAGTTACCTTCTACCTTGCATTTTCCAAGGTTTTCCTATACACATGTTTCTCTTGGACCAATCTTCATTCCCCTTTTTCAAAACTTAAGGTTTCGAGTGATATAGGTTTTCTCAATTCATTTCATTTTAAACTAAATCTTATTCCTTCAACTAAATTTATTTGTTTGACTCACCAATCCGGAATTTGATTAAGGATCATTTATAATTCAAGTTTACACCTAGTTCTCAACCCACTTTTATTCGATTTCCTAAGTTACACTTTATTTAATCCCATTTCTCTATTCAACCTAAGTTTATATTCCATTCATTTCATAATTCATACTCATTTTTATATTCAACATATCTGTCTTAATTAGGTTTTCCTCCATATATATTTCCATGTTTTCATTTCTCTTGCACGCAAAATTACCATTTCATTTCTTCGTTTTAGTTGATCTACCATTCACATTTCATTAACAACTTAATTCCTCATCAATTTCTTCTCGACTAACTTAACTTACTCCTTAATTATTCCACATTATAAGTCGTTACCGTTTTTATTTCACCACCAAAATTTTCAATTCATTTTAGTCGACTTAAATTAAGTTTTGTTCCTAAATTTTTCAACACTCCTAACGACCAACTTAGAATTTGTCGAACCTTACTGTTGTACTTAAGAGTTTAATGATTATTTCCCGTTTCCTTAATACCTAGCCCATTTCCTGGGTTTGGAAATGTAACATTCCAAAGAATCGAGTTAACCTGGTACTTAAATCCTTATTATTGGACTTAAAGACTTTGATTTCTGGTTCAAACTAAGTTTAAAAAAAAATAACATATGTTTTATAAAAGTTTTATAGAAACCATACCATAAAATTTTTAAATCCAAATTCTTAATTAACTAAGAACATAGAATTTTAAATTCTGGTTTAATTTAAATTCGACTTAAATAACATATACTTATTCCTTACATAAAAATTTGTATCATATGGAATTAAATTCAAAGCCCTTTGTCAAACAAGTTATAATAACCATCGAGTGGTCTCCCCCACTTAAACCCTTCAGAATAAACATTGATAATGCGTGCACTCATTACCGAAGTCATTCCTAAGGTCTAAGTAGAGGTTTCACACTTATTTTGTTTGAAACCATTTCGAAAACTATTTTCTTATCATACGATATTATTTCAAACATTAGCAACTATCTTCAGAAACACCCCAGGATCAGGTTTTAAGTTCATTTCTATTTTAATCACAAACCTTTCTCACCTAGTGATACTTAATGGTATCATTTCATTTTCAAATATTTTCTAACCATTTAAATTTCCTCTTATTAGATTCATTATCTAGTCAACCATAATAGATAATAACTTAATATTATTACCTACTAAGGATCGATGCTTACACACATAAAACCAATAATATATAGGATATATATATAATATAATCGAAACCTTATTATGTCAATTCATTCTTTTCGACTATTTAGGAATTCCTATCGATTGTATGGCGTCCCATAAATCGACCAGAATTCATAAATATTCAACAGAACGAGCCAACACAATATAAAACCATTTTATAATAAAAATACAAGTACGCTCTCTCGTATATACTCTCAAACTCATTCTAGGGCACTACTGACCTTATCTCTAATGAGTTAATTCCCAAACATAGTCAGGGTTATCGCCAACCTGGCTCTGATACCAACTGTAACAACCCATATTTTTGACCGTTCAAATCGACATGTGTGGCTTGTTGTCGATTTGAACGATCAAAAATATGGGTCGTTACAGAAGTCGTGCACCAAAGGGTGGGTGCGACGTCCAGCTCGACGGCCAGAACAGGTGGCGGTGGCGGCTTGAAGTCCTGACGTTCATGGAGGTGATTCTCGAGGTACGCGCATGATAGGAGGAGCTCCTTATGTGGATTTGAAGAGGAGGAGTTGTTCTTCAAAAAGTTGCAAAGGTGCAGGTTCTAATTGTGAAGGGTTTGGCCGGAAAATGATCGAGAAGAAAGGAGCACCGTTCACCGTCGAGAGCAGGTTAGGGTTTTTTTTCTGTTTTTTTTATAAAATTAATTAATGAACGGATAAATTCTATTGGTCCATATTTATATTATTACAAAAATTAGGGTTTTTCCATATGAACTCCATTTCAAACCCAACGACTGTTGTTTCTAGCTAAATACCCCCATCCTGGCCACAATGGGATATGTTTCGTAGGCCCATTCGACTGTTACAGTCAGTTATTCTTCAAATTAAAATATAGAAAATTCAAATTCTATTTTGAACGTACATTTTAATTTGTCGGGGCCACATGTTGATTCTAAAAATTCCCAAAAAATTTATCTAGCTATGTTGGGATGATACGGTCCCAAAAGAACTGATTTCGTCGAATTCTAAGACCATTTGAAAAATGGCCATTTTCTAGTCGATCCAATTTGACTGAAATCAACCAAACACATTTTCCTTTGCCACGCCCACATATTAACTCCAAAAATTATGGAATTTGAAATATAGCAATCAATTGACATCCCGGATCCAACAAAAGTGGTTTCATCGAAAATGGAGGTCGTTTGCAAAATGTTAATTTTCAAGGGCTACATTTATTCTATAGCGACCACTCTGAATATTCAACTGGCCATAACTTTTGTTACCCGCTATGAAATTTCGATTTTTCATTTTCGTTAGAAAGATATTCTTAAACAGATTTAAATATTTTTGGTTTTGCTAAAATCCGTTTTATTTTACATCCTTTACGTTCAGTCAAAGTTCGAATTCAAAATTTTAAACTGCCTCGCTATTTCTAACTCATTATATTATTAAAATATTTTATTTCACCTACTCCAAATTCATTAAAATAACCAAATTATAAATTTTAAATTGGTTCGCATTTTCCGGGTTGTTACACGGGTGGGCATGCATGTGCGGAGTGAGATTGTAATCTCTTGATCTTTATTTTCTAGAATTACTCTTGTAATTTATTGTTAGAAACAATTTTGTGTTTAAATAACATACTTGAAACTTGAACATTTTTTGTTGGACTTATAATTACTAATGTGCACTTGTATACCAGATCATTGATTAAAACATATGGAAGAAAATACAATGAAAAAAGATGGCATATATGTTTGCAATTTAGTAAGTTTCACTTATATTTGTGGTTATCTCTAGGTCTGTTATTTGTTATTTGTGATTACCTTGCATGCTTCCGCATCATATCAGCGATTCATATCTTATACTGTGCAAAAATCATGTCACGGTGAAAAATGATCTAAGTTATCATAATATTATATTATTTCATTATGACCTATCAACACCAAACTAAGATTATCATAATTCTTAGCATAACGAAGCATTTTCGTAGTACACACTGGACTAAGATATAAGAATGGGTTTAATATTTATTTGATCATGTATTAAACACCAGGTCCAATGTTGATTTCTATTTCCCCTCTTGGTATATAGCCCATCAAATTAATGATGTCTTTCACAGTCTCATGACTAAGTTATTGCTGAATACACTTACTTATAAAAGTATTGTGATTTCGTACCACTCCCGTTTGTGAAGGAGATCACTGGCAAATGATCAGAGTCAGTTATCAATTCTTAAAACAATAAATATTTTTGTATGAAGGGGAAGATAACTATAGAACATACAGTATGCACCATTCAGCTGGTGTTGAACAATGAAGCATAGTTTCTACGCCAAAAAATTATCTTTAATACATGCTATAGTAGCATTAGGACCTTGCAAACATCAAGTAAGTGATTGTGAGTTCTATATAGAAACTATTATAACATAAGGTGTTGCATATGTTAAGGATATTGCTAGCATTTCATTTTTATTTTTCCCCTAGGTATATAATAAGATTAATACAACTTTCATGGCCAAACGAACACACACAATCTTTTCCCTCAGTTAATGTAATTTATGTATCAAAATATTTACAATATCTAAGACCGTGCAAAAGCATCATTCTGAAAATTATCTAATTTAATATTTTACTAAAATAGAAAGTTCTGCAATTTCGTTGCTTTATCTTGCATCACATTGTACAAATCAAATGGATTTATATAGCATATTTTATGAACGCTAACTATATAAGGTAAACCCATGATAATAATGCATAGCTTTATCATGATTCAATATTAGTTAAGTATAAATTTCAAATGATGGGTGTACCTTTTTTTTGAGATAAGTAACAACATAAAATTCGAACCAGAGTTCAAATCTTGAACACAATACAATGCAAAAACAATAAGTTTCCAAGGAAAGTAATATATTAAATAATAGTAAAGTAGAGCCTTTTAAAGCTCTCTCCTTGATTTCAGGAGTTTTCTCTCTTTTCCTTAATTCTCTACAGATATTTTATTTTTAAATTAAATTACCACTTTACATTTATTTACTACTTCCCTCACATTATTTTTACGTCTTCTATCATTTTACATTTTGAATCTTTAATGTGAACATTTCAAAATTTATAAAATTATTTATTAACAGTTAGCTCCTAACATTTATATTTGAGTCCACATATTTAAGTTAATTACAAAACCCAGATTCTAAGTAAATTAAATAAATTTAATTAACTAATGTTTCTTTTAAATACTAAAAATGGCAAAATCATTGTGTTTTTTGGCTTTAAATACCTAAACTTCAGATTTTCTATCATCATTCAAGTCTCTCTCATTTCATTTCTAATATTTTACATTTAATATCATACTGCACAAATAATTACAAGATGTTAAAACTATTTAAATAACTTTAGCAAACTATTATACATTGGTTCCCTAATGAATCACATCAAAATTAACCATATTTATATTAACAGAAATGGAAAAAAAATCCAATATAAACATGTTAATCACATAATATAAACTATACACATAGACAACTATCACAAGTTCAAAGTCAAACTCATTTACATCGATATATTTACCGTATATTGTATTGTAACATTAATGTCAAACATCTAAATTCTAGAATTTATTTTGTTATTTACAAAACAGTACACAATATCACTTAACACTGTACATTTAAGTCAGTATGTTTAATTTAAATATGTGATTTTGAATTGAACAAATGAGTTTAATCAATAAATTATTGTTAATGCATCAAATTAACGCTAAGAGCAATGTTTTAAAATGTACACCACGTTTACATTAAAAAAATTGACAAAATCAGTTTTTCTTCCAAATATAAAGTTAAATAAGTCACACAGCTTAAATAATATATGTAAATAATAAAAATATATATTATACGCCATCCTAATAAATTTTCATAAATTGAATAAAACAATTTCCGCTTTAAATACCTGCATTTCAACATTTCTATGATTATTTGTTGAATCTCCTCAATTCTTTCGTGATATGTTATATTTCAATCCATAATTTAAACTACTCATGAAATCCTAAATTCTAATTCTTTAAATTATCCTGAAGAGTATTTAGTCCATTTTTTTAAGCAAGTCTTTAGTTTATTTTTCTAATAACTCTTAAAAATATATGCCAAATTTACTTTGTATAGTCATATTAAAAAAGGTAAATTTTTCATGCAACTATGAAGGTATATTAATCGTAACATGAACAATGTATATTAACAATAATGACAAGGTTAATTTGTAAATTAGCATGGTTCATTTATATCAAGAATATACCAAATATTATATCATAAAATTCTTTTTGAACATTAATAACTCCTCAACAAATTTAAACATTTTTATGCAAATTTCTTTTCGATTTTTCCTGCTCTGTTACGCAGTTAAACTAACTTCGTAATTTTACATTTAACTTATTTAAACAAATTCTATTAAATAAATCTTGCTAATTTATCGAACATATTACTAACGTACATCAGTTTCAACACATGTATCTATATTAATAAAACTAATTAAAAAAATCAAATGCACACGCCTATATATTGGAGGTTTAAGCTATAGAATATGAATTACACACAAACAAAAATAAAAATTTCAATTAATAAATTAAATATTTCACATCAAAATTTATTATATATTGCATAACGAGGTTCTCATTTTAACATTAAAATAATAAATAGTATTTTTAATAATATTTAACAAAACTCTCTCATTAATTTTAGGAGTTTTCTCTCTTCTCCTTAATTCTCTACAGATATTTTATTTTTAAATCAGTTTATCACTTTATACTTATTTATTATTATGCTTACATCATATTGCTTTTTCTGTCATTTTGCATTTTAATATGGACATTTCAAAGTTTACACAATTATTTATTAATAGTTGGGTTCTAACATTTTACATTTTAGTCCACATATTTAAATTAATTGCAAAAATCCAAAATTTAAGTAATTACTTAAGCGAATTTAATTAGCTAATGTCTCATTTAAGTACTAAAGGTGATAAAATTATGTTTTTTGACTCTAAATACAGACACTTCAAATTTTCTTTTAAGCATTTAAGTCTTTTTCAGTTCTTTTCTAATATTTTACATTTAGTATCACATTTTACAATTAATTTGTCATAAATTAATTTATTATGCACGTTTCAAAGTTTTCGCAATTATTTACTATCGATTAGCTCCTAACATTTTATATGTAAGTCCACGTATTCAAATTAGTTAAAAAAACACAAAATTTAAGTAATTCAAGTAACTAATATTTCTTTAAATGCTAAAAATGACAGAATTAGTTTTTGGCTCTAAATTTGTCTACATTTCAAATTTTCTATTATCATTTAAATCTATATCAATTTTTTTCTAACATTTCACATTTACTACCATATTTTACAATTAATTACGTAATATTAAAAATATTTAAATAACTTTAGCAAACTATACTTCATTGGTTTGCCTAATAAACAAATCAAGATTAATCATATTCATGGTAATAATATATATATATATATATATATATATATATATATATAAACATGTCATGGCATAATATAAATTACACACGTAAATAACTATCACAAGTTCAAAGTTGAAATTATTTATGTCAATATATTTGTTGTGTATTGCATTGTAATATTAATGTCAACACTTACATTTTAAAATTTATTTAGTTTTTTTACGTAAATATCCGCATTTTAAACATTTCTACAATTATTTGCTAAATTGCCTTAATTATTTCGTGATATTTATATATCAATCCATATGTCTAAACAACTCATGAATTTGAAATTTTTATTATTTAAATAATATTTAGTTAGTTCCTTTTTCTACTAGCTCCTAAAAATATATGTTAATTTTACAATGTATGTCCATATTTAAAAAAAAGGTGGTTTCCATGCAACTATAAAGATGTATAAATCACATAACATGAACTATGTATATGACAATAATGACAAAGTTAATTAGTATATTAGTTATGACTCATTTATATAAAGAATTCACCATATATTATATCATAAATTTTTCTTGAACATCAATAACTTCACAACAAATTTATACTTTTTTTTTTTGCAAATTTTCTTCTTTTCTTCGTGCTATGCTGTACATTCGTAATTTTATATTCAACTTATTTAAACAAATTCTATTTGATGATATTATTAATTTATCGAATAAATTACTGACATACATCAATTTTAACATGTATACTATATTAACAAGAATGACTGAAAAAATTCTCAAAGCTATAGAATATAAATTGCACACAAAGAATATTAATAATTTTAATTAATAGTTTATGTATTTCACATCATAATTTATCATATATTGCACAATAAATTTCTTATTTCAACATTAAAGGTGAATACCCAGTGCCAAAGGCTCCCGTACTCAAGCGTGAGGACTTTCCATATCAGTCTCCCATTCTGGTACTGTTCTCATGGCTTTTCGAACTCAATAATAAATATTATTTTTAATAATGTTCAAGTGCAACGCACGGGTTACACACTAGTTAAACATGAGGATAGAAGGCTAAGATAAGAGGGCTAACAAATAGTAGAAAAATATTAGGCCTTGAGCTCCCCGTAGAACATGCGCTTCTCCTCGATGGTCTGGAAACGACCATGTTCAAACTTGGTAGATGTATCAAGGAACTTGAGCTTGATCTTTTGAAGAGGCAAATGAGAGGTCTGCTTGAACATAGACTGATGAAGTGTCGCCACCGTCATCTTTGGTCCCACGTAGCAACCCTATATCAGAATGTAATCTTCCTTCACTATTGTATAGTGCGGGAAGCCTCCATCAGTGTTATATCCTTCTCAGTCCTCTCAGATTCAGTAGATGTAGTATGCTCTACTTGACCATTATTCCCAAGCTTGTAAATCTTCTTGTTCATTTCAGTTCGGTGATGGTACCCATTCTGTCCAGGTCGTGCAACAGTACATGAAACCTTAGCAGGATGCCATGCTCCAGTACATGCTACTTTCCTACGACTTCTATGAGTTTTCCTTGTAGGTCTGGCCACTCCCCCAACGAGTCACAACAGCTTCGTACCCTTTTTCTTTTGTCAGACCTAATATATCTGTCAGCTCATCCTTTTGGAGTATCCTTTCAGAAATATTTCTAAAAGAACAAAAACTGTTAGTTAGCAATTTCACATGAATTTCATTTCCAAATTTCATCTTAATATCCCTATATATCATTCTATCAGACAGTTGTCGTCCTTTGCATAGTCTTTGCAAACCTTGAATTTCCATAATGAAATAAAAGATGCAATATTGTCTACACTTTAGATCAAATCATAGAAACGGAAATGGTATTAATATAGAATTTATCTACAGTGTGTAGAAAAGGGTGCCATATATAGGAAAAATGCATGATACTAAGATAATATAGGATAATGTGCACATGAATCAAATCAATTTTCCAAAGATGCTACAATACATGGTTTTCTATGTTTCGAAGCATAAATGATTTACATTATAAGTTGAGTTTTTTTTGAAATAGGCAAAAATAATAGTTGGCCTACGGCCCAATGGGTAAGAACCCAAAACCACAAAACAAAAGTTGGAGGAAAGAAACCCTAACTAACATTCTAACATTAGCTAAAGCTCTCAAAAAAAAAATTAGCGGAGACTAGAGAGCTTCCACAATTCACCGCCTCTAATCACAACAAAATCACGGAGGCTTCCAGATGAAGTCTTCGCTGTCCACTATCTTGTTACTGATGAAGTTATGATTAGTGAAATCATCTGGAACCCTATCTTCAAATCTTCTGTCTACCGTGTTAGTAGAATTACTAGTCTTCTTGCTTAAAAGTCTCAAGTAGTTATCCTTTCTCATTCTTAAGCTCCAATCTTCCTCTGGAAGTTTGCTGCCACTACTTTCCCCTTCTTCCCAATAAGATAAGTGATAAACTTCATTATTAATCTTACTTCTGTAGTGAAAGTTGCCAACTTGTGCAAAAAGTTGCAAGCTTTAATTTCCTTTCTTTTCTTCAGCGAAAATAAATCCTTTGGATCACTGCTGACAAGTTGCTCCGTCTTAGTCTCTACATCAGGTAAAGTATGCAGATTATATTCAATTTACTATCAATAAAATGATTATTTGTAGTGATATCCTGTTTACTTCCCATTAGGTTGTTGATGTAAAGATTAGGTCTGCAACTTTCAGGAAGGAAGCTAGATTGCTTCGCAATCCCCTTTGCCATGCTAATTTGATGGTAATTATCAGCTTTTTGGCCTAAGTTGGTTGGATGGCAATCCTGATCCTCTGCATCAGGTAGACATGACAAATTACTGTCCAAATTACTATTTAAATGATTATGCTTATCATTTAAAGCCTGTTTACTTCCCTTGCAGGTTAATCTGGTGTTGAGGTTGGGATTGCAACCACCTATGAAATCAAAGCTCTTAACTTTATCCAGATTCCCTTGTAGAGTGAAGTAGTCTTTGGATATAAAGTGGTAGTCTTTGGATTTGCTCGAGTTGTGCCGCCCCCTTAAGTATGAATTTCTCAACTTGCATATCTTCATTACAAACAAATGCCTGATATATGTTCTGGTCATTATTATTATGCCTGGCTGTCTTCTTACTGATAATATGACTATCAGCAACTATATTATTCCAAAGTTGACTGCTATTGATCTCCTTAAGAGTATACAATCTCTGGTTTCTTTCCCTCCAAATGTGATAAATCACAGTAGTTAGCATCACACAAGCCCTATTAAAATGAAATGTTTTAGGGTTAAAGCTATTCATGATGTATGAGACTCTGATATTCAAAGTAGGAATATTGAGATTAATATTCAATCTACATTTAGCATTATACCAAATGAATTGAGAGTATGGACATTCAAAAAATAAATGTTTGATGTTTTCTAAATCATTTTTACAAAAGAGACACTTAGCCTCAAAATCCTTGTTCCATTTCACACACTTATCTCTGGTATGAAGCTTGTTTAAAAGGGCAAAGTAGGCACATTGAGCCATTTTAGCGTAGTTAGCCTTGCACCAAAAAGCCTTGTGCCAACTTACCTCAAATTCATTACCAATAAAAAATTCCCAAGTTTTTTTTAAAGAGAAATTTTCTTTTGAATTAAGTTTCCACCCCCAATGGTCAACAAAATTATTATTGTTAATGGGAATTTTAGAGATAGCAGATTTGTAGATAGATGCAGCTTGACTGCTATTAAAGGACCAGCAGTTATTTTGAATAATATTTTGGATAGTATCACTAACACCCCCAAGAATGTACAAATTATTCCAACCCAAAAGATTAATAAGAGAGTTACCAAAAATTCGTGGATCAAACCATAAACTGGTTTGATTACCATCCTTTAGTTCTCTCTTAATTAATTTTTTACCAATTTCTCTGCTATCCAAAATATTTTTCCAAACATAGGAGTGGTGGCTCTCTTTTTTAGCAGTTCAGAAATTTTTTGATTTAAGATATTTATCTCTCAACCATCTAACCCAAAGAGATTTTCCCTCTAAAGATTTCCAAAACAATTTTAATTTACAGACCTCATTTAAATCTCTTATGTTTCTAGGACCCAAACCATCAAATTTCTTAGGCTTACAAACTTTGTCCCAAGAGATTTTATGATGCTTACCCTTCCAAATAAAATTGGCACACAATCATTAATTTTTTGAATAACACTAATGGGGATGTTGTGTGTTTGAATCCAGTAGATAATAATAGTAGTGATGATAGTGTGAGTGAGCTCCATTCTACCAGCCATAGAAAGGAGCTTACTAGACCGTCCCTCTAATTTACTATGGATGATATCCAAAAGTCTATAACAGTCCCCCCCTTTAATTTGATTAATACTAAGAGGCAAGCCAAGTTATTTGACTGGTAACTTTCCTTCTTTGAACTGCAGGAGATTAATGATATCATTTTTAAAATAAAGTCTTTGTTGAAATAAATTTTACTCTTATTCACATTAACTTTAAGCCCAGCAAATTTATCCATATTATCGAGAATATTTTTAATTGAAGAAGCACTAACCCTATCAGCTTTAACAAAAACAAGCATATCATCTGCATATAGGAGATGAGTAATATGTGGTTTGTTTTTACTGATAGGTTTAATGTTACCTTTTAATAGTTCAGACTCCATTTGTATTGAGAAGTACTCCATAACAATAGAGAATAAGTAAGGAGATAGAGGATCTTCTTGCCTTATACCTCTATTGCTATGTATAAATCCTTTGGGAGAGCCGTTAACCATCACTGAAAAGATAACATTATTAATGCATTCTTTAATTAAATCACAAAATCTGCTATTAAACCCCATTTGCTTATAACAAAAATAATAAAATTTCTGTTAATCTTATCAAAGGCTTTTTGAAGATCAACTTTAGAACACATGATATTTTTATTCTTCTTGTTAAAATCCCTAATAAGCTCATGAGCAAGTGAAGTATTTTCATAAATAAGCCTATCAGGTATGAAGGCACTTTGATTTTCAGAAATGAGGAATTTTAAAAAAACTCTTAGCTCTGTTACATAGAATAGAGGAAATAATTTTGTAAACAAAATTACAGCAGGCTATAGGCCTATAATCATCCAAACTAACAGGAGCTTCAACTTTTGGCACTAAAGTGATAAAAGTATGATTAGAATTTTTTAAAATTCTGCCAGAAATGAAAAATTCTCTTATGGAATCAATCAAAGGGGTTTTAATCTCAGACCAGTGTGTTTTATAAAATTTAGCACCAAATCCATCAGGACCAGGGCTTTTATCATTTTTAGCATTAAAATGATATTTTTAATCTCCTCTTCTCTAATAGGCGCAAGTAATAAATCCTCACTGTTACTATTAACAGTACATTTAAAAGTGATATTAGGAAAATTACTAGTAATCTCCTTAGAGTTATATAGAGTGTTAAAATAATTAATTGCCTTTTCTATTTTTTTTGAACAAATAGCTGCTCTTTTGTTTTTACTAACACAGCTTTGTTTTACCTCTCCATCTCCACAGATAAAAATGTCCAATGTAACTGAATGTGAGCCTGTCTTACAGCTTTTTTGTATGGTGCTAAGGACACCCCAATATTTTCTTCCTAATACGGCGATTAAAAAATACCACAAAAATTAGTATTACACTCTTCTTAATACCACACACTTAAAAAATAGGGGCTACCGCACTGTTTTACTCTATTTCTATTTCTCTTGATATTCGTTCGTCCTTATTTATAAAACCGATCAACTAGCTAAACCTTAGATCTATAACCGATCAACGAATTCGACACCGCAATATACAAAAGCCATGAATAAGATTTGAGTTAAGCAAACTAGAAGAGGAAGTGAGAATTAAGATTTTTCAGATCACCAAAGAATTGAGAGATTGCCATACGAATTTGAATTTTTTCGCAAGAGATGCGAAGAAGACAACAATTACGAGAGATTATGGCTTTTAGATTAGCTTAATACGTGATTAGTTGACAAATAATGATTGAGTGAGAGATTAGAATGAAGAGATAATGTGGTATTAGGATGCATAATTTTTTTAATAAGTTATATTTTTCTAATTGTGGTATTAGGAAGAATATATTGGGATTCCCTTAGCATCACACTTTTTTTTTCAAACTTCAGTTAATATTCAATCTCAACACATGTAACGTGACCTTACTTTCTATATTTTCAGTTGCATGTTTAACGTAGCACCAAATACAATACTTGATTTACTAAAATACAATACTTAACATGATCTTATTTAAATATAAGACATAGATGCGAAGCGACCATCCGCAATTTCACAAATTAATGTACGTTTTACAATGGCCTAGCTGTCAAGTTCTGGAAAAAAAAATATATCACATGCCATGCTTTATGAATAGACTATTCGTTATATTCAAATCTTTACAGTAAGAAGAATAAAAGAAAATGTAAACCGTGCAGGAACCGTAGAAACGTGAATTGCATTCTGCTTACTTTGGTATTACGACTAAAAATAAATGAATGCAAGAAGAAAAAAAAACCAAATATTTTATCATCTTATTTATTCAAGGAAAATTATATTCATACACCAAAAATCACTTAACATACACCATTATTTTTTTTATAAAAAATTTGTCACCGTAATACCATATTCTCATTGTTGATTTTTATAAAATTTTGCATATAATCAAACATACAACTTTTAAAGTAATAGAATTTGATGCAAACTAGTTATTTTAATAAATTATTCCATCATGAAACCTAAAATTTGGGTTATGAACACATTCGAAAATAACTATTGCGTAAAAAATGTTTAATTTTTTCCTAAAATTATTTGATTTTTTTTAAAAGCTACAATATTAGCGCAAATACTAAAGTTTATTTTATCAAGTTTCACCCAATTTGGTGAACATAATTTCTAATTTTAGTTTAAATGTGTTTTACATTTAGAAAAAAAGATGAAAACATGGGTAATTTAGTAATAGATATGGTGTATGTAAAGTAATACATGGTGTATGGTTGTTTATTATAGTTTTTTGGTGTATGTGTATGAATAGAATTAGGGTGTTGTTATTGGCACTCCAACTATTGTTAAGAAGGGTCATTTTTTGAAAACACTCCTCTCTTTGAAAAAATGTTAAGGGGCTACATAATCATATTATTTCACACTACTTAATATTCCCGGATTGCCCCTTCAAATTAGATTAAAAAAATTATTCGATAAGGGAAATCGAATTAAAATAAGCAGTTCATTGCCACTGCACCGAATGCAGCACATAATCAATTATGTATGTATTCGACAGTGATATGTCGAAAATTAATAATCATTTCGGTGCATTGCCTTCGTATATGTCGACAAAAAAAATAGTTCGATCCTATTTCTCTGAAAACGCTTATCCTGTAGGGTTTAAAAAAATCGATATATGCGAATTGAAAAAATACTATGGCCATTGCCATATTTGTTAAAGTAAAATTTCCTTTATTTGTTAAGGGACTAAATGGGTAATAAGTTAAAATTACCTTTATTTGTTAAGGGGCTATTTTCCCCATTGATACCCCGCTTAACAATTTTTGAAAAAATATAAAATTGTCCCCCTCTAACAATATTTGGAGTGTCAACAACAATGCCTTAAATTAACCTTTATTCAAATTTTATATCACTGTTCATGCTAGTCACAAGAAATAACTGAACCTAAAAGTGAGAGTTCTGCTGACAATTAGAAGCTTGAACAGCTGCCGGGAGCAAATGACAACGTCATGTTCTTAAGGTTATACTCAAGCTGAAAGTTCCGCTGTGCGATGCAACCAAATAACTGAATAGGGTCGCCCCTTTTGATTTGGTACTGGACATAACTGCTAGGCAATAAACATTAGGCGAAAGTTCTCTGAACGTATTCGTCCAGGGCAATGTCAACGTAGCACCGGCGAACTCAAATGTCAGATCAGGAAAGCTAGGTCTAAACCAAGTATGCCGAGTATCAAAGCACAGAGGAAAACGACCATCCGGATCGTTCACACGTTTATACTTCGCCACTATGACGACTAATTCTATTACCAATTGACTCAGTACCGAATCATACAAATAGTTAAGAGTCACGCCAGTATCAAAGATAATGTCCCCTCCCTGACCACTGTCGTCAACACCTGCCCCTATATGAACAACAATTTTCTTTCCGCCAGCAACACCAACTGATTGAAGTGTTACTGTGTAGAAAGTGCTCGAGAAACCCTTGACAAGAGGAATGGTAATCATATTTTTGCTCAACTTAGGATTTTCACCAAAATAGATAATGCTTTTTGACCCCAAACAGTAAGAAAACTTGTAAGTCTGCTCATCGACATTCACGGTGAATTGAGAAACAAGTGAAATTGGGCCTCGGCCAAGCCCTACAATACCCGCAGTTCTCTTACTAAAAGTTCCATTGCCAACGTGGGAGCACCCAAATTTAATACCGTTAATGTGAACCGAATCACACACTGAAATGTAATCGATGGAGAGAACTCCAATAGTTTCTGAGCCATCACCATACCCGAGCTTGTACTGGCATTTGGAGGCTGGGTCACATTCGCCAGTTGATAGGAGTGAGCAAGCCCCTGTCGTGCAATTTATCTCCTCCTAGGTGAGGGAACTGGAGGGTTCGAAGATGGAAGCGTATTGTGGGTAGCAACTGAAGCAGGGTTCGCATTGGACCCACATTAGATCGCTGCCTGTGTCTGCAGCAGCCGTGATCGTGACGGGGGTCAGGATAACCGATTTTAAAGGACATCAGGTACTTGCCACCAGCACCAACCATAGTGGAATTTTCTGTTAAAGAGCTGTAGCATGCAATTGTTTGGTGGATGGATGCACTTAAATGGTCTGATGGAGTAAGATTAGCATCATAAAATGGGGATTTTGGGGAATCCCATGGAATGAGTTCGCTGGAAAACCCTCCTTCGCATTTTGTCAGAGGAGGTAAAGAGACTGAAAGAACGAAAAAGAAAATAAGAGACAAAGAAGACATTGTAGTATTGTACTGATTAATTGTGATGACCCCAAACCTCCACTAGGTGAAAGTAAGGAATAATCATATGGAATACAACATAAATATAACAATACATATCACTGATACAACATAGCAGAGGAAATACCATAGATTAATAACATTATAGCAGCGAAAATATAATGTCATAAACCACAGAATCCCAACAGTCACAGAATCCAAATTATTACATCAAGTTTGCAGAAATGAAAATAAGTTCCAACTCCCAAAATAAGAAAAACGAAATGAAACAAGTCTAATGACTGAACTTAAAGATAGAAAAATGCAATAGAAGTAAATGATAGCTGTCCTCAAAGCTCCAAGTCATCACCTCTCCACAAAAGAAAATCCAAGCAAAGATAATGAGCAACTCCAAGAAGACTCCAAGCAAAGAATGAACCTGTTTACTTGGCTTCCCGTGTAGAAAAGAGGGCACCCGAGTTTGCAAAAAGGTGAAACAAACTACGGGTCAGTCGTGGGACTGGTATGAGAATTCATAACTAGTTTAGTAATAATAATATGACAAATCCAAAGACCACGCCGCTAATGCGGAACGAGTTTACTCAATGGATTGTCGTGCATAATTTAAAGTGTCAGAACGTACAACATCGCAATGCTTTTTAGAAAAATGGAATCACCATAAGACTCAAGTCCCATCATATAATGCCACGCACACCAGAGGATAGAGTTTTCCCTTATGGTGATTAAACATGCTAAATACGGCAAATACGAGTTTAATATTATTATTAGTGTATAATAAAAACATTTCAAAATAAATGTATCAATCCTAGGAAACATAGTACCCCATCCTACTATATCTCCATACTAGTAATACAATCAAAACCATAGGGTCGTATTTGGAATTTGGATTTCCATCTGAGTCAAGGCTAGGGAGGAGATCCTTACCGATTCGAGACACTCTAGCAATGCCCCAGGATTGGTACTCTGTCCAACCCTTGGATAGCTGCAGGGCCGGTCCACACTTACTTTTGTGGATTAGTTATGCCTGAACACACGCTTCCCGGTCCCTTTGGACCTATAATACGGCCAGTGGCGACCGCATAAACCGAGGCCTCGGAAAATCCAACAACCACAATGAATAAATGCCAGCGCTGGTAGGTCCCTGGCACCACTCTAGCTAGAAAGAAATGTGTGCACTCCCTGCGTTCCCTTCTCCCGTTTTAGACTCCGCCGGTGTGTGTGGCTCGTGAAGTCACGTCATACACAAAGCTCTGCCTAAACAGGCTATGCTTTGATCATCCCACAAGACCTGCTTTTCAACAAGAAACCTTGATCATTGCATCTTAGTATGCCACACTGTCACTCCATACCATACCATTGCTTCTCCATCAATACATAAATGGGTGTTAAGTAGAGAATAAATTCTCCACCACCAATATTTATATATTAACAGAAAATCAACAATATGATATATAACGAAGTACGATGTCAGACACACCATCCATTTAAACTTATGCTCTGGGTCTGAACGAAAGTCAAATCCGTGAAACCAACACGTACGTCTGGGTAATGACCTTGACCCATGAATTGGTAGCAAGTCAATTCAGGATCTCAATCACTGTCCATTCGAGGGAAGATTTACGGTCTTCATACGTCGTCTTCTTTCTTCAATTTTTAACGCCGCTGGATCATTTGGAATGAGAATAACTCGGCTTTCCAAACAATCCTCGTATATATACATATATATATTTTGAAAATCCTTCTTATTTGTTAATAATTATTTTTATTAATAATTCATTCCTAATTTAATTATTTAAAATAATTAAATTTTATTAACGACGCCAATGGACGACCCTGGCGCTGCTTTCAACCAATTTTGATTTTTACAATTCTCAAAATCTAACCGTTGGATCCTAACATATCTTATATCGTTGGAAAGAGTTTTCCAAGCCGGTCCTAATGTTTTCCGTTTTGGGAAAATCCGACGGTCGGATCTTCCGATATATTCATTTAAAGATACGATTTCAAAACGCGAACTACCGAGCTCGATTCGATTAATTTTAATTATATTTATATATAAATATATAAATAAATCGTTTGTCCTCATTCTTAGGTACATTTTCATTCTCTTATCTTTTCATTTCTCCATTTACATGAAAATGTAATTTATAATTAGACGATGAATCATTCCTTTTAATTTATTTCATATCTCTATAATTTACCTTAAAATGTAAATTATAATTCATCGTACTATTTATTCCCTTTCATCTTTCAATTATATTATGATTCTATTTACATATAAAATATTCATTCTCTTTTGAGTGCATTCATAATTTCAATTACATCTAAAATGTAATTTTATTTTACGATGTAATTTTATTTTACGATGTAGTTTTCCTTCCTAATTACATATAAAAACGAAATCTTTATTTACATGATACATCCTTATTTATTTTATAAAATAAAAATGTAAACTATCATTTTTGCCACCTTCTTATTTTACTTACATTAAATAAAAGGTAAATTTCACCTACGGTGTAAATTCTTATATACATTACAAAAAAAAATGCAATCTTTTCCCTATGGTGTGTTTCCTCTTTTTACATACATTAAAAATAATGTATATTTATCCTACAGTGTAAATTACCCTTTTTTTATTAACATTAAAATGATGTTCATTTTCTATGGTATAAATCCTTTTTATAATTACATTATAAAATAATGCAAATTAACATACAGTGAAATCCCATTATACTACATCATAAAATAATGTAATTTTAACCTACCGCGTAATTCTCTTAATATTAACATTAAAGATAATGTTAATTTAATCCTACCGTGAAATCCTTTTATTTTAACATTGAAAATAATGTTAAATCATCCTATGGTGTAATTCCTTTATATTAACATTAAAATAAATGTAAATTATCATACGGTGTAGTTCTTTTTATTACATTATAAAATAATGTAAATTATCATACAGTTGAATTTCTTTTTTTATTAACATTATAAAATAATGTAACTTATTCTACGGTCAAATTCTTTAAATATTAACATTATAAAATAATGTAACTTATTCTACGGTCAAATTCTTTAAATATTAACATTATAAAATAATGTAACTTATTCTACGGTCAAATTCTTTAAATATTAACATTATAAAATAATGTTAATGTCATACGGTGGATTTTCTTTTATTAACATTAGAAATAAATATTACTCATCCTACGATGTAATTTCTTTTTATTTATAATATTAACATTGAAAAGGTTAATGACATCCTACGGTGTATTTTCATAATATAAACATTGAAAATGTTAATTACACATACGATGAAATAACTATTTAATTAACATTGAAAATGTTAATTTTTCATGCATTGTAAAGTACTTATTATTAACACCAAGAATAATGTTAATTTCTCATACCATGTAAATTCTTATTTTTAACATTAACAAAAATGCTAAATTTGACATACGATGTAAATTCTTATTTTTAACATTAACAAAAATGTTAAATTTGACATACGATGTAAATTCTTATTTTTAACATTAACAAAAATGTTAAATTTGACATACGATGTAAATTCTTATTTTTAACATTAACAAAAATGTTAAATTTGACATACGATGTAAATTCTTATTTTTAACATTAAAAAAAATGTTAAATTTGACATACGATGTAAATTCTTATTTTTAACATTAACAAAAATGTTAAATTTGACATACGATGTAAATTCTTATTTTTAACATTAATAAAAATGTTAAATTTCTTTTAAATATTAACAAAAATGTTAATGACAACCGATAGTGTTATATTAATGTTAAAAATGTTAGTAACATTCTACGGTTAAATTTACTATTTAATTTACATTGGAAATAATGTAAATTTATGCATATGGTGAAAATACTTTATTTACATAATAACATGTAAAATTTCATGTCATCACAAATTATAATTTTAACTTACATAATAAAATGTACATCTTCATGACATTGCAAAATTCTAATTTTAAATTTACAAAACAAAATGTAATTTTAATGTCATCGCAAAGTCTAACTTTAAATTTACAAATAAAACGTAAACTTTACGATATCGCCAAATTCTAACTTTAATTTACATGATAAAATGTAAATTTTATATCAACGCAAAATTCTAGCCTTAATTTACATAATAAAATGTAAATTTGTGTATCAACGCAAAATTCTAACTTAAATTTACATAAGAAAATGTAAATTTTATATCACGCAAAATTCTAGCTTTAATTTGCATAAGAAAAAAAAATAATTTTTGTGTCAACGCAAAATTCTAACTATAATTTACAAATAAAAATGTAAATTCTATGTCAACGCACAATTTTAACTTTATTTACATAATAAAATGTAAAATTTGTGTCGCCACAAAGTTTTAATATTGAATTTACAAAATAAAATGTAAATTCATGTCATTGCCAAAAAAATGTAAATTCATGTCGACGCAAAATTCTAATATTAAATTTACAAAATAAATTGTCAATTCATGTCATCGCTAATTTTTTACTTTTAATTTGCATACTAAAATGCATATCATCGCAATTTCTAAAATTTTGATTTACATACTAAATTGTAAATCATCGTAAATTCCAAAATTTTGGTTTACATAATAAAAATGTAAATCATCGCAAATTCTATATTTTTACAACATAATATGTAAATTTATATCATCTAATCAACAACCACATTCAAATATCCAAACAAGTATACATCTAACAATTCATATCAAGATAATATTCCAGGTGGTTTATATTTTGGCATATGTCAAATCGGCGAAGTATGATTCAATATCATTAAAAAATAATATATATTAATTAGCCAATAGTTTCAGATCTAATATTTAGATTCGTGGATCTAACATCATACGGTCATAAACAACCTAGATCTGTATTTCAAATATCACTACATAGCATATCAATCAATCAATATTCTTTAATAATAAAGAATTAATAATTAAATAAATTAAATTAAATTAAAAATAAATTCTCACCGCTGTTGGTTCTGAGATGAATCGTGTTTGATCAGATTTGGTGTTCGAATTCAAGACGGTTGCGGATCTGAAACATTTTACATGCAAATTCATATGAAAAATAAAAAACAGCTTTTAACAACTGACTCTACGACGCTTAAAAGCGTGACAAAATCTGAAGCTATTACCTTTAGGAAAGTGTTCAAATCTTTGTTTTCAATTTGCCGGAGCTACGGTTGATGAAATGACGAACCGTTTGTTGGAGATGGAAGAGCTTGGAGAGGGCTATCTTCACCGGGAATTGGAGGAGGTGCGGCTCAACATGGGTGGCGCGGTGGGGGCGTAAAGGCCGCGGCTTTGGAGGGGTATGGTGGCTTCGACAGGGCACGGTTTGAGGTGATTCTTGTCAGAGAAGAAAGAGCTCGGGAAGAGCTTCGAAACGAGTAGTAACACGCTAAATTTCGTTGAGAAATGAGAGAGAAATCGAAGTTTGAAAATTCGGCCATGATGGGTTCTTTGGCCTGCATATGTCGGCTGAAAAACACGATGTAGAGGACGATGAACAGTAAATTTCGGGTTTTATAATATTATTTAGGTTTTCCTAATCATTATTTAACAATTTAATTAGCCCGCTAAAGCCCGTTTTGGTCCGAACTCCGATTTAGGCCTGCTTACTGTCGTTCTTAAGGTTTTGAGGCCTTCTGAACGCAATGGAGCATTTTACAGGACCCAATTCCGAAATTTATTATGAGTTTTGAAATAATTATATTATTTTATTAATATTTTAATGTATACCGTACATAAAAATTCACCGAGGTCACAAATTAACTTCAAAAATTCTCGGGAAATATATTTAGCTATGTTTTGATGCTGTGGACCTATGAAAATTAATTTTGCTCAATTCTGAGCCCGTATGAATTTTTAATGAATTTTTAAAGTAAAAAATTTGCCCGTTTACACTGAAAAATCAATTATAATTATATTTTAATTCTAAAAATTACCAAAAAATCATTTTTAGCTTTTTTTTGATGATACGAATCCAACAAAATTTATTTCATTGAATTCTGAGACTTTTTAAAAAATGGCTATTTTTAAGGCCAGTATATTTAATATTAAAAGTACATTTTTAAACAAATAATTTTCGAAACTCGAAATATATAAGTGTTTACTGCTTTTCAATGCAGAAACATCATTTCGAACTCAATGGAAGTGGTTTCGAGTCGAAATTCCTTTATATGTAAAAAGTAGCATTTTTGACCTATGCAAATTACCTAGCGACCTTTCTAAAAATTGAATTGGCCATAACTTTTGATTTCCGCTATGAAATTTCGATTTTTCGGATTCCTTGGAAAGATATTTTTAAATAGATTCTAATATTTTTGGTTTCACTAAAATCCGTTAAATTTTGCGTCCTGTACGGTCAGTCAAAGTTCATGTTTGACTTTTCAAATTACCGCGCTATTTCTAACTCTTTTTATAATTAAAATTAATTTATTCATTCTAACTTCGATTTGAACCAAATTTGTGATCATTATTATTTAAAATAGATTATTTAAAATAGTCAAAACCCATAAAAATCACTTTAAATAAAATTTTAAATTTACCCCAAAATTCAGGGTTGTTACAATCTCCCCCACTTAAGAACTTTTCGTCCTCGAAAAGGAAAAGAGAAATAGAAGAGTAGGAACTAACCTAGAGAACGTAGAATGTTTTAACTTCTAACTTCTTAACCGTGTCGTTGGGAATAAAGCTCCTCAGTTCCAGTAGCGTCTTGCCTCCTTGCTCTAGCTCTACTAGTTCTAGCGACCCGAGTACCCATTTTTAGTTAGTTCTGTACGATCAAGGGAAGAGTCAGAACAACTGTAATGGTGGTTCTAAGAGATAGAAAAGATCGAAGGATGAATGAAAAGATGACGAAGGTGACTGGCTATTATGTATCACATGAAATGTTCGCCATAGAATATTGTGATTCTATGTAAACGAATTTGCTATAAATATGTTATATTCCAAAGCTAAGTTTAACCAAAGCTCTGATACCAAATGTGATGACCCCAAACCTCCACTAGGTGAAAGTAAGGAATAATCATATGGAATACAACATAAATATAACAATACATATCACTGATACAACATAGCAGAGGAAATACCATAGAATAATAACATTATAGCAGCGGAAATATAATGTCATAAACCACAGAATCCCAACAGTCACAGAATCCAAATTATTACATCAAGTTTGCAGAAATGAAAATAAGTTCCAACTCCCAAAATAAGCAATACGAAATGAAACAAGTCTAATGACTGAACTTAAAGATAGAAAAATGCAATAGAAGTAAATGATAGCTGTCCTCAAAGCTCCAAGTCATCACCTCTCCGCAAAAGAAAATCCAAGCAAAGATAATGAGCAACTCCAAGAAGACTCCAAGCAAAGAATGAACCTGTTTACTTGGCTGCCCGTGTAGAAAAGAGGGCACCCGAGTTTGCAAAAAGGTGAAACAAACTACGGGTCAGTCGTGGGACTGGTATGAGAATTCATAACTAGTTTAGTAATAATAATATGACAAATCCAAAGACCACGCCGCTAATGCGGAACGGGTTTACTCAATGGATTGTCGTGCATAATTTAAAGTGTCAGAACGTACAACATCGCAATGCTTTTTAGAAAAATGGAATCACCATAAGACTCAAGTCCCATCATACAATGCCACGCACACCAGAGGATAGAGTTTTCCCTTATGGTGATTAAACATGCTAAATACGGCAAATACGAGTTTAATATTATTATTAGTGTATAATAAAAACATTTCAAAATAAATGTATCAATCCTAGGAAACATAGTACCCCATCCTACTATATCTCCATACTAGTAATACAATCAAAACCGTAGGGTCGTATTTGGAATTTGGATTTCCATCTGAGTCAAGGCTAGGGAGGAGATCCTTACCGATTCGAGACACTCTAGCAATGCCCCAGGATTGGTACTCTGTCCAACCCTTGGATAGCTGCAGGGCCGGTCCACACTTACTTTTGTGGATTAGTTATGCCTGAACACACGCTTCCCGGTCCCTTTGGACCTATAATACGGCCAGTGGCGACCGCATAAACCGAGGCCTCGAAAAATCCAACAACCAAAATGAATAAATGCCAGCGCTGGTAGGTCCCTGGCACCACTCTAGCTAGAAAGAAACGTGTGCACCGCCTGCGTTCCCTTCTCCCGTTTTAGACTCCGCCTGTAACAACCCGTATTTTCAATAACCTGTTATAACATAAATCGAGGCAGAATTAAATTCAAAAATCCGAATCAAGGGAAATGGGCTATGCCATTGCGTTCGTCTCGGAAAAATACGCGAAATAGAGTCCGAGTTTTCGAAAATCGGAGTCTGTATGACCCGATTAAGGCCCAACGAAGTTTTCAGAAAATTTCTAAATAAAAACAGATTTCAAATTCAAACTTGAATTTGAAAAATTGGGCCAGTTTGGGCCAGGCGGGAGAATTCCCGCCAGAGCACCCAAGTCGACAGCCCTATCGACTTGGGAGTCGACTTGGTTGGACCCAAGTCGACAGCCCTGTCGACTTGGCTGTCGACTTGGTCCAGCCGGGCTGTTTAGCCTGGTGCACCATTTTGAGAATGTGTTGAGCTTGGGGGCCAGATTCGGTTTTAAGGGCTAAGATTGCAACTAGGGTTTAATCCTATGGCCTAAAACACTTGCCTAATCTATAAATAAGACCCTAACCTAGCCCTAAATCATCATTATTCATTCTAGCAACTAAACTATGGCAAAATCAATCCTCTCATGGCCTCCACTCTCTTCATAAAATTCCTAAACAAATTTTTATGAGATTTTCCATGCATACAAGTGTTTTTAGACTTGTATGATCATCATTAGCTTGCATTCAAGTCAAGTCTCTATATTGGCACCATAAAGAAAGAGTTTTGATCAATTTTGCTTGCATTTTTGGGGTTTTATTGGTTGCATAAGGGTCTTCTTACATTTGCTATACTCATTTGAGTCTGCATAAGCATTGTAAGCCCTATTCTACTTTCATACTTAAACTTTGAAGTTAAATGTATGATATGCAAGTTTATATGCGAGTTTACTATGTTATGAAATGCAAGTTTATCATGTTATGCAAGTTTTCTATGATGTAATATGCAAGTTTATCATGTTATGCAAGTATGCTATGATGTGATATGCAAGTTCATCAAGTTATGTCATGCAAGTTTGATATGCAAGTTGTCATATGATATGCAAGTTATGCTATGCAAGTTTGGGTTGAACATTTTATTCATGCTATCATGTTATGCAAGCTTATCTTGGGTTTATGAACATAAAGCTTCAAGCTTTATGCCAAAGGTTGCATTTTGGCAACATGTAAGTTATCATATCTCTTATGATAACTTGCATGTGAGGCTAAATGCGAACTTATGGCCATCTCTACATGTCATTTAGCACCATGTATCACCAATATGCCAAGTTTGGTTTTATGCATGCTTTTGGGGCCTAAAAATGTAATATGCAAGTATATGAACACTATGTACATATCATATGCCACCATGTTGAACTTGTGGCTTCAACACCTTTTATGTCATGATTATGCCAAGTTCCCTATTTCTATCCTTTATGCGCTATTGCGATATGTAAGCGATGGGATTGCGTTTGGGGTTGGGTAAAAGTAAAAGACATAAAAACATAAGCTTGGGAATTTACCTATTAAGTTAGGTCTACCCATTGGGAATTTACCTATTAAGTTAGGTCTACCCAATTGCTTGAAAATTTGTAACATGTTTTGGAAACATGATGGACATGACACTTAGAAAAGATAAGTGTGGACAACTCGAGGTTGGGTTGAGTTTGTAGCGTAAACCTACCCGGAACCGACCGGCTTAACTAGTTGCTACAAACAATAGGACCTAATGTGAGAAGTTGGTCATGTTGTACCTTGGACCCGAGGTTAGACCAAGTTGTGGTATAAAGCTACCCGGACCCGCCCGGCTTAACTAGTGACCGCAACAAAGTCTAATGTGAGAGGTTAAGGCGCATTAAATTAATTAATGCCTCATGATTAGAGTTAAGTCATGGTCCACTTAGTACTTAACCAATTTGGGCTCGGTAGATTAATCGGGGTTAAGTCATGAACTCATCGTTACACTTAACCAAGTTAATCCATGATTAGCAAGGGGGTTAAACCGTACTTAACCCACTAGAAAAATCCTAGCAATGGGGGCCCACTCCAGCAGTAATCCGAAGTTAGTATCATCATGACCCTAGGGACTAGGCTAGGGTGGGGGCACGATTACTGGACTGGAGGTAAGTGACCAAAAGCGACGGCAGAGGGTACGCCGGTGTAGTTCCGGGCGGACTCTGGTCGTGCACATAGTCCGTAGCCGGAGAAAACATGCACGGGTACCAGTAGATCGGGACTATGCACTCATGTTCATGGTGTCCAGGGGTTGACACCCTAGGGCTTGATACACCCGAAGGGTGGACCCGGCACAGTCTGACTACAATTATGTTTGGGTCGTACTGACACCAACACGTGACGAGTTAGGCTTAGGGAGCCGATCGACTAGACCGTTTGGTTGGACCTTGTATTAGGGTCACTTCATGTTATTGGGCCAAAGCTTGGGCCAAGGGATCAATACTTGTTTATTCAAGTCATGTTAGTTTGCTAGTACACCTGTGGTGCAAAACCTTAATCCTGATTATGCGATGACACCTTTATCTACCTTGTTAGTTAATCATCATGCTAGTATGTTGTTATCCTTATGTTCATACCTGCTTCTCATGCCAGTTAACTTTATCAGTTTACATTGATTGTAGTAGGGCTTACTCAGTCTTTTTGACTGACCTGTTTTCTTTCGCCTCTTTTCTTCCGTTCCCCCCCCCCCCCAGGTTCTCAGGGAGGGAATACTGGAGCTTAGCTGGATTTCAGACTGCTTGCTTGTGGAATTTAGCTCATGTACGGTTTGACATGAAGCTAGCTGTGGCTATCACTTCTTTGGGGATTAGTATTTATGTATTTCAGTTTTCAGTTGATGTTGTTTTATCTAGACTGGTTTATTTGGGAAGTTGATATTATGATGTAACAGACTTGTTTTGAAATGGTTTAAAATCTTCCGCTGTTTTATCTATATTATTTACTCTGTTTACGCATATACATATGTTCTTGTTCTGCCTTGATATATCATTATGCATGTTTACCTGATTCAAACGCCCCTCCAAAGTCAGAGTGCTTGCAAGAGTCACCCGGGCGGAGGTGGGGTGTTACATTTGGTATCAGAGCATATGGTTTACGAGAAGGAACAAAAAGGTTTTTAAAACTTTTGGAAAACTATTTTCAAAACCAAGTATAAAGTATTTTCCAAAGAAAAGTCTAGTTTATTTTAAAAGGCTATTCCCCAAAAAGCCATTAGCAAAATTCCTTCGTTTTTCTCCATTCTGAATCTGTCTTTTTCTTCGTTTTTAGCATGGCCGATAACTTTGCTATTCCGGAGGGAGTGCACGTACCTGTTTGGTATAGGAGACTTTTGGAGGCTAGGGCGACCGAAGCCAGCCCCGCAGATGTTCCTCCTCCTCCTCCTCCAGTAGTTAATATTCCTCCTCCTGTCGCTAATGTTCCTCCTCCTCCTGTCGCTGAGGTTCCTCTTCCTCCTCCCCCTCAGCATCCTCAAGCGGACTTCACAAAGACTTGCAAAGATTTTAAAGCAATGGGTGGCAAGAACTTTCGAGGCACTGAGACTTTTGTAGAGGCCAGAAATTGGTTGAAAGAGGCCGAGGATTTATTTGCTATCTTTGGGATAGACGATCAGAGGAAGCTCTTGTTGGTGGTTTGGCTTATGAAGGATGAAGCCTCTTATTGGTGGGAAGTCACCAATGGTACTAGGCCTGTTGAGACCTTGGCCGATTTCAGGGCAAGGTTCATGCTTAAGTTTCTATCTACTACTGAGGAGAATCTGCAAATGGAGAGGTTCATAACTTTGAGACAAGGAGATATGTCTGTCAAAGAATATGTGAACAAGTTCAATCAGTTAGCTCGTTTTGGCTTGGATATGGTGAATACTCCTCAGAAGAAGGCTCTTCGTTTTGCTAGAGGATTGAATGAGCCGTTGCAGGGATTGGCTATGTCACATATTCCCCATGGGGCCACGTTTGAGAGCTTGGTTGATATGGCATTACTTCAGGGAGATGTCAAGAAGGAGATCAAGGTGAATGATATTCAAGCCAAGAAGACTGATTCCCAGGGGAAAGGAAATCAGGGTAATCCAAGTGGTCAGAGCAGTCAAGGCAATCAGAACAAGAACAAGAGTCAAGGCAACAAGGGGAACAACAACAAGGGCAATAACAACAAGGGCAAGAACAACAAGGGGAAGTGCCATTACTGCGGTTCAGTTGGGCATCTTATTAAGGATTGTAAGAAGAGGAAAAGGAAGAATGGTGAATGCTTTTTCTGTGGTGAGACTGGACATTTCAGTAAGGATTGCCCGAGGAAGCAAGGGCAAGGCCAGGGTCAAACTCAGCGTGCTAGACCTTCAGGAGGGCAAGTTCATGCTCTCAGTACCGCTCCAGTTCCCGATCGAGGTAGTATTTCTGTTGAGAGCCTTGTATATATTTCTGATTTTCCAGTTCGTACCTTGTTTGATTCTGGTGCATCGCATAGCTTTATCTCATCTGATCTTGTTGATAGTTTGCACCTTAGTACTAGCTTAGTAGATGATCCCGTTTGTGTCTCAAATCCTATTGGGGGTTCCGCCCATTTGTCTATGATATGTGGGGATTTGAGGATCTCTATACTGAGTGTAGAGTTCTTGTGTAGTGCTTATGTTCTTGGTTTCAGGGGATACGGATTGATATTGGGCATGGATTGGCTGTCTAGATATGGAGCCATCCTTGATTGTGAACATAGGGTTGTGAGGCTCGTGACTCGCCTCGGAAACACCCTAGAGATTTCTTGTGATCCGAGAGGTCCTGTCATGTTATGCTATCTTGAATCACTCGACTCATCAATGGAAACTCTTCAGTCTGTGAGAGTGGTTCGAGAGTATCCAGATGTTTTCGATGAAGTTAGGGGGTTGCCCCCTAAGCGAGAGATTGATTTCCGCATTTATCTGGTGGATAATGCAAAGCCTGTTTCTTTGCCCGTTCGGCACATGGCTCCGCGTGAAAGGCGGGAGCTAAGTAAGCAAGTGAAAGAGTTGCTTGAGAAGAACTTCATTAGACGAAGTACATCTGAATGGGGAGCGCCTGTGGTATTTGCTACCAAGGCAGATGGTTCTCTCCGACTTTGTGTTGACTATCGAGAGTTGAATAAGCTGACTAAGAAGAATAGACACCCGTTACCGAGGATTGATGATCTCTTTGACCAGCTTGTCGGTGCTTCTGTTTTTTCTCAGCTTGATCTTGCTACGGGGTTCCATCAGCTCAGGGTAGCTGAAGACAGTATAGACAAGACTGCATTCAGAACTCCAGATGGATTCTTCGAGTGGCTTGTCATGCCGTTCGGCTTGACTAATGCACCCGCATATTTCGTGGACTTGATGTGTAGGGTGTTCAGGGAGTTCTTGAACAAGTTTGTCGTGGTCTTCGTGGATGATATTCTGATCTTCTCTAAGGATGACGAAGAGCACACAAGGCATCTCATGGAGGTGATGGATACGCTTAGAGCGCATCAGTTGAAGGCCAAGTTCTCCAAGTGTCACTTTTGGAGAAGGGAAGTTAGATTCCTTGGGCATATAGTATCTAAGCAAGGCTTAGCGGTGGATCTCGCTAAGGTAGTGGCAGTTCAGGATTGGAAGACTCCAAGGAATGCAACCGAAGTGAGAAGTTTTCTAGGTCTTGCGGGTTTTTACCGGAAGTTCATTAAGGACTTCACGAAGATTTCCGCTCCTCTCACTAAATTGACGAAGAAGAATTTAGTTTTTGCTTGGAGCATAGAATGCGAGCTTGCTTTTCAGAAGCTCAAGAGAGCCCTCACATCAGCACATGTTCTAGCTTTGCCCGATGGAGGGAAGTTATTTACAGTATACACCGATGCATGTGGCACGGGGTTAGGAGCTGTTCTTATGCAAGAAGGAAGAGTGATATGCTTTGGCGGTAGACAACTCAAAGTGCATGAGAAGAATTATCCCACTCATGACTTAGAGTTGGCAGCAATAGTATATGCACTCAAGGCTTGGCGCCATTATCTTCTGGGAGAAAGATTTGAGCTTTATACCGATCACAAGTCATTGAAGTATCTCTTTTCTCCGAAGGATCTGAATCTGAGGCAACAAAGATGGATGGAATTCTTGGCATCCTATGATTTTGAGATAGCTTATACACCTGGCAAGGGGAATGTGGTAGCAGATGCATTGAGTAGAAGAAGGTTGACCCTAAGTCCTCTATTCGTTGAGATGAAGAATTTAGAGTATGTGGCAACCTTTGATTTCTCTTTGACGGTTGAGTCGATGACCGGTTCTTTAGCATCTCTGGAACTCAGACCTACTGTAACACCCCACCTCCACCAGGGTGGCTCTTGCAAGCATTCTGACTTTGGAGGGGCGTTTGAATCAGGTAAACATGCATAATGATATATCAAGGCAGAACAAGAACATATGTATATATGTAAACAGAGTAAATAACATAGATAAAACAGCGGAAGATTTCAAAACATTTCAAAACAAGTCTGGTATAACATAGCTTTCCAAATAAACAAGTCTAGATAAAACAACATCAACTGAAAAACTGAAATAAATAAGTGTTATCCCCAATTAAGTGGTAACCATAGCTAGCTTCATGTCGAAACCGTACATGAGCTGAAATCCCACAAGCAAGCAATCCGAAATCCAGGCTAAGCTCCAGTATTCCCTCCCTGAGAACCTGGGGGGGGGGGAACGGAAGAAAAGAGGCGAAAGAAAACAGGTCAGTCAAAAAGACTGAGTAAGCCCTACTACAATCAATGTAAACTGATAAATTTAACTGCCATGAGCAGCAGGGATGAACATAAGGATAACAATATACTAGCATGATGATTAACTAACAAGGTAGATAAAAGTGTCATCGCATAATCAGGATTAAGGTTTTGCACCATAGGTGTACTAGCAAACTAACATGACTTGAATAAACAAGTATTGATCCCTTGGCCCAAGCTTTGGCCCAATAACATGAAATGACCCTAATACAAGGTCCAACCAAACGGTCTAGTCGATCGGCTCCCTAAGCCTAACTCGTCACGTGTTGGTGTCAATACGGCCCAATCATAATTGTAGTCGAACTGTGCCGGGTCCACCCTTCGGGTGTATCAAGCCCTAGGGTGTCAACCCCTGGACACCATGAACATGAGTGCACAGTCCCGATCTACTGGTACCCGTGCAAGTTTTCTCCGGCTACGGACTATGTGCACGACCAGAGTCCGCCCGGAACTACACCGGCGTACCCTCTGTCGTCGCTTTTGGTCACTTACCTCCAGTCCAGTAATCGTGCCCCCACCCTAGCCTAGTCCCTAGGGTCATGATGATACTAACTTGGGATTACTACTGGAGTGGGCCCCCATTGCTAGGATTTTTCTAGTGGGTTAAGTACGGTTTAACCCTCTTGCTAATCCTGGATTAACTTGGTTAAGTGTAACGATGAGTTCACGACTTAACCCCGATTAATCTACCAAGCCCAAATTGGTTAAGTATTAAGTGGACCATGACTTAACCCTAATCACGAGGCATTAATTAATTTAATGCGCCTTAACCTCTCACATTAGACCTTGTTGTGGTTACTAGTTAAGCCGGGCGGGTCCGGGTAGCTTTACACCACAACTTGGTCTAACCTCGGGTTCAAGGTACAACATGACCAACTTCTCACATTGGGTCCTATTGTTTGTAGCAACTAGTTAAGCCGGTCGGTTCCGGGTAGGTTTACGCTACAAACTCAACCCAACCTCGAGTTGGCCACACTTATCTTTTCTAAGTGTCATGTCCATCATGTTTCCAAAACATGTTACAAGTTTTCAAGCAATTGGGTAGACCTAACTTAATAGGTAAATTCCCAATGGGTAGACCTAACTTAATAGGTAAATTCCCAAGCTTATGTTTTATGTCTTTTAAGTTTACCCAACCCCAAACGCAATCCCATCGCTTACATATCGCAATAGCGCATAAAGGATAGAAAGAGGGAACTTGGCATAATCATGACATAAAGGTATTGAAGCCACAAGCTTAACATGGTGGCATATGAAATGTTCATATGTTCATACACTTGCATATTACATTTTTAGGCCTCAAAAGCATGCATAAAACCAAACTTAGCATATTGGTGATACATGGTGCTAAATGACATGTAGAGATGGCCATAATTTCGCATTTAGCCTCACATGCAAGTTATCATAAGAGATATGATAACTTACATGTTGCTAAAATGCAACCTTTGGCATAAAGCTTAAAGCTTTATGTTCATAAACCCAAAATAAGCTTGCATAACATGATAGCATGAACAAAATGTTCAACCCAAACTTGCATAACATAACTTGGCATACTTGCATATAAACTTGCATATCACAACATGATAAACTTGCATATCACAACATGATAAACTTGCATATAAACTTGCATATCACAACATGATAAACTTGCATATCACAACATGATAAACTTGCATATAAACTTGCATATCATACATTTAACTTTAGAGTTTAAGTATGAAAGTAGAATAGGGCTTACAATGCTTAAGAAGTCACAAAAATATGACAAAGCCCTTATGAAATTAATTGAACCCAGAATGCAAGCAAAACCCTTGAGCCAAAATGATCAAGACTCTTTCTTTATGATGCAAATATATAAACTTGACTTGAATGCAAGCTAATGATGCTCATACAAGTTTGAAAACACTTGTATGCATGGAAAATCACTTAGGAAATTATTTAGGAATTTTATGAAGAGAGTGGAGGCCATGAGAGGATTGATTTTGCCATAGTTTAGTTGTATGAATGAATAATGATGATTTAGGGTAGGTTAGGGTCTTATTTATAGATTAGGCAAGTGTTTTAGGCCATAGGATTAAACCTAGATTCAATCCAAGCCATCAAAGCATGTCTTGGGGAAGAAGTCAAGTATAGGAACCATCTAGGGCCTTTAGATTAAAGATGAACCATGAGAACCATTCAAATGCAAAATCTGCATTTGAGCGAATCGGCCCACGGGTTGACAGCCAAACACCCTGGATTAACCCCTAGTCGACCCAGCAAGCTCGGGTCGACCTCAAAAATCGGCCGGTTCGGTTATTCCCCTCTCCCAATTCGCTGTTTTGAACATTTTTGCATATTTATTTATTTAATTTTCAATTATATATATATATCAATATATATATATATTTCTCTGCGCAACCCATTTCACTTAATTAAGTATACTTTAATTTGGGAATTTTTCGTGAAACTTCGCGAGGCCATATCTTGGTCATACGGACTCCGATTTTCGAAAACTCGGACTCTATTTCGCGTATTTTTCCGAGACGAACGCAATGGCATAGCCCGTTTCCCTTGATTCAGATTTTACAGTTTAATTCTGCCTCCATTTATGTTATAACATGTTATTCAAAAATACGGGTTGTTACATTCTTCCCTCCTCAAAGGATTTCGTCCCCGAAATCACCAAGTTAGGAAGAACGTATCCTACCATCCATCATCCATCTACTCAAAACATCATCCACGAGCAATCATTGTCCTTAAAAGGTTCTAAATGCTGTATGATCATATGCAAAGGTGTGTGTATATGTACTTATCTAATGCGAAAATCAGGAGGTTACTGATTCAGTAAACCCCCTTAATGCAAAATATGTTAGTGAAATGAGTCCATATGTATGCTAATTCCTAACATAATTTATAATCTCTACATGAGTGCACATAACATTCATCCATATGCAACATCCACGTGATAGCATAACAAGTTTTCATCCATGAATAAGCATAAACACTCATGCATATGCGGTATGAAAGTGTGTGAGCCGATCTTAGTGCCTAACGTGTATTATGCATCCACGAGTATCCACTTGCAAACACTTGCAACCACTTGCAACCATCAAGCATAACATGTTTCAAACACATGTTTCATCCAAAGGGTTTCTACCTAAGGTTCTCATGACAAGATTAACACGATAAACTAGATAAACATGGATAGTAAAGAGAAAGATATGCTAACAAAGAAAAGAGATTGAGAGTGTACCCTCAAAAAGGAATGGATAAAGCCCACGCATCTTCTCCTCGGTTTCCCAAGTTGCGTCTTCTTCGGCTTCACCCCATTGAACCTTCACCAATTTGACCTCTCGATTCCTTAGCTTCTTGGTCTCCGTCCCCAAGATACGAATCGGAGCTCTCCTCAAGGTAGCCTCTTTCTCCACTTCTACATCTTTTAGAACACTTGGCTCAACAACCTCTGCTGATTCATGTAAACACTTCCGGAGATGCGAGACATGAAAAACATCGTGTACTCCAGCAAGCTTCTCGGGCAACTTCACTCTATAAGCCATCTGCCCGATCCTCTCTATAATAGGGAATGGTCCAACAAACCTCGGTGCCAACTTCCCAACAGCTCCAAATCGGACCACATTCCGCAAAGGAGAAACCTTCACGAAAACCATATCCCCAACATCAAACTCCAAATCCGTTCTTCGCTTATCAGCATAGGATTTCTGTCGGTCCTGGGCCGCCTTCATCCGTCTCCGAATCAACTCGATCTTCTCGGATGTATCTCTGATCATATCAGGCCCAAGTATAAGCTCATCTGTAGTCTCCCACCAACATGTAGGCGACTTGCACGACCTCCCATATAAAGCTTCAAATGGTGCCATCCCTATGCTTGCCTGATAACTGTTATTATATGCAAACTCAACAAGAGGAAGATGGTCTTCCCAAGTACCACCAAAATCCAGAATACAAAGCCTCAACAGATCCTCGAGTACCCTATTCACCCTTTCGGTTTGACCGTCCGTCTGTGGGTGATAAGCCGTACTTAGATTCAACCTTGTGCCCACAGCTTCTTGCAAGCTATTCCAGATTTGACTTGTAAAGATTGGGTCATGGTCACTGACTATACTAGAAGGGACTCCATGTAGTCTCACAATCTCACGAAGATATACAGACGCTAGCCAAGATGCGGTCCTCTTGCTCTTCACCGGAATGAAATGAGCACTCTTCGTAAGTCTATCCACAATAACCCAAATGCTCGTATTCCCTTTCCTTGACCTTGGTAGCCCATCGATAAAATCCATGGAAATACTCTCCCACTTCCATAGTGGAACGTCTAGAGGATGCAATAGCCCACCGGGCTTCTTCGACTCGGCCTTAACTTGCTGGCAAATGATACATCTAGAGACAAATTCTGCCACATCCTTCTTCATCCCAGGCCAAAAGAAAATGCGCTTCATATCTTTATACATCTTATCTCCGCCCGGATGTATAGTCAACTTAGAGCGATGCGCTTCCTCAAGAACTCTTCTTACTAGATCTTCTACCATTGGAACACATAACCTTCCGTCTCTCCTCAGCCAACCCTTGTCATCAATAGAATATCGAGCGAGATGACTAGACGTCTCTCCTCGAATTAGCTTATCCATAATCTCAACTATCTGGGGGTCTTCTCTCTGCGAAGCCCCAACTTGATCAAGAAGGGTAGGTCTGAGTTCCAGAGATGCTAAAGAACCAGTCATCGACTCAATCGCCAAAGAGAAATCAAAGGTTGCCACATACTCTAAATTCTTCATCTCAACGAATAGAGGACTTAGGGTCAACCTTCTTCTACTCAATGCATCTGCTACCACATTCCCCTTGCCAGGGGTATAAGCTATCTCAAAATCGTAGGACGCCAAGAATTCCATCCGTCTTTGTTGCCTCAGATTTAGATCCTTCTGAGAAAAGAGATACTTCAATGACTTGTGATCGGTATAAAGCTCAAATCTTTCTCCCAGAAGATAATGGCGCCAAGCCTTGAGTGCATATACTATTGCTGCCAACTCTAAGTCATGAGTGGGATAATTCTTCTCATGCACTTTGAGTTGTCTACCGCCAAAGCATATCACTCTTCCTTCTTGCATAAGAACAGCTCCTAACCCCATGCCACATGCATCGGTGTATACGGTAAATAACTTCACTCCATCGGCCAAAGCTAGAACAGGTGCTGATGTGAGGGCTCTCTTGAGCTTCTGAAAAGCAAGCTCGCATTCTATGCTCCAAGCAAAAACTAAATTCTTCTTCGTCAATTTAGTGAGAGGAGCGGAAATCTTCGCGAAGTCCTTGATGAACTTCTGGTAGAAACCCGCAAGACCTAGAAAACTTCTCACTTCGGTTGCATTCCTTGGAGTCTTCCAATCCTGAACTGCCACTACCTTAGCGAGATCCACCGCTAAGCCTTGCTTAGATACTATATGCCCAAGGAATCTAACTTCCCTTCTCCAAAAGTGACACTTGGAGAACTTGGCCTTCAACTGATGCGCTCTAAGCGTATCCATCACCTCCATGAGATGCCTTGCGTGCTCTTCCTCATCCTTAGAGAAGATCAGAATATCATCTACGAAGACCACGACAAACTTGTTCAAGAACTCCCTGAACACCCTACTCATCAAGTCCACGAAATATGCGGGTGCATTAGTCAAGCCGAACGGCATGACAAGCCATTCGAAGAATCCATCTGGAGTTCTGAACGCAGTCTTGTCTATACTATCTTCAGCTACCCTGAGCTGATGGAACCCCGTAGCAAGATCAAGCTGAGAGAAAACAGAAGCACCGACAAGCTGGTCAAAGAGATCATCAATCCTCGGTAACGGGTGTCTGTTCTTCTTAGTCAGCTTATTCAACTCTCGATAGTCAACGCAAAGTCGGAGAGAACCATCCGCCTTGGTAGCAAATACCACAGGCGCTCCCCATTCAGATATACTTCGTCTAATGAAGTTCTTCTCAAGCAACTCTTTCACTTGCTTACTTAGCTCCCGCCTTTCACGCGGAGCCATGTGCCGAACGGGCAAAGAAACAGGCTTTGCATTATCCACCAGATAAATGCGGAAATCAATCTCTCGCTTAGGGGGCAACCCCCTAACTTCATCGAAAACATCCGGATACTCTCGAACCACTCTCACAGACTGAAGAGTTTCCATTGACGAGTCGAGTGATTCCAGATAGCACAACATGACGGGACCTCTCGGATCACAAGAAATCTCTAGGGTGTTTCCGAGGCGAGTCACGAGCCTCACAACCCTATGCTCACAATCAAGAATGGCTCCATATCTGGACAGCCAATCCATGCCCAATATCAATCCGTATCCCCTAAAACCAAGAACATAAGCACTGCACAAGAACTCTACACTCAGTATAGAGATCCTCAAATCCCCACATATCATAGATAAATGGGCGGAACCCCCAATAGGATTTGAGACACAGACGGGATCATCTACCAAGCTAGTACTAAGGTGCAAACTATCAACAAGATCAGATGAGATAAAGCTATGCGATGCACCAGAATCAAACAAGGTACGAACTGGAAAATCAGAAATATATACAAGGCTCTCAACAGAAATACTACCTCGATCGGGAACTGGAGCGACATTGAGAGCATGAACTTGCCCTCCTGAAGGTCCAGCACGCTGAGTCTGACCCTGGCCTTGCCCTTGCTTCCTCGGGCAATCCTTACTGAAATGTCCAGTCTCACCGCAGAAAAAGCATTCACCATTCTTCCTTTTCCTCTTATTACAATCCTTAATAAGATGCCCAACTGAACCGCAATAATGGCACTTCCCCTTGTTGTTCTTGCCCTTGTTGTTATTGCCCTTGTTGTTGTTCCCCTTGTTGCCTTGACTCTTGTTCTTGTTCTGATTGCCTTGACTGCTCTGACCACTTGGATTACCCTGATTTCCTTTTCCCTGGGAATCAGTCTTCTTGGCTTAAGTATCATTCATCTTGGTTTCTTTCTTGACATCTCCCTGAAGTAACGCCATATCAACCAAACTCTCAAACGTGGCCCCATGGGGAATATGTGACATAGCCAATCCCTGCAACGGCTCATTCAATCCTCTAGCAAAACGAAGAGCCTTCTTCTGAGGAGTATTCACCATATCCAAGACAAAACGAGCTAACTGATTGAACTTGTTCACATATTCTTTGACAGACATATCTCCTTGTTTCAAAGTTATGAACCTCTCCATATGCAGATTCTCCTCAGCAGAAGATAGAAACTTAAGCATGAACCTTGCCCTGAAATCGGCCCAAGTCTCAACAGTCCTAGTACCATTGGTGACTTCCCACCAATAAGCGGCTTCATCCTTCATAAGCCAAACCGCCAACAAGAGCTTCCTCTGATCGTCTAACCCAAAGATAGCAAACAAATCCTCGGCCTCTTTCAACCAATTTCTGGCCTCTACAAAAGTCTCAGTGCCTTGAAAGTTCTTGCCACCCATTGCTTTGAAATCTTTGCAAGTCTTTGCGAAGTCCGCTTGAGGATGCTGAGGGGGGGGGGGGGAGGAAGAGGAACCTCAGCGACAGGAGGAGGAGGAACATTAACCACCGGAGGAGGAGGAGGAGGAACATTAACTACCGGAGGAGGAGGAGGAGGAACATCTGCGGGGCCGGCTTCGGTCGCCCTAGCCTCCAAAAGTCTCCTATACCAAACAGGTACGTGTACTCCCTCCAGAATAGCAAAGTTATCGGCCATACTGAAAACGAAGAAAAAGACAGATTCAGAATGGAGAAAAACGAAGGAATTTTGCTAATGGCTTTTTTGGGGAATAGCCTTTAAAATAAACTAGACTTTTCTTTGGAAAATACTTTATACTTGGTTTTGAAAATAGTTTTCCAAAAGTTTTCTAAAAGCCTTTTTGTTCCTTCTCGTACCATATGCTCTGATACCAAATTTAACACCCCACCTCCACCAGGGTGGCTCTTGCAAGCACTCTGACTTTGGAGGGGCGTTTGAATCAGGTAAACATGCATAATGATATATCAAGGCAGAACAAGAACATATGTATATATGTAAACAGAGTAAATAACATAGATAAAACAGCGGAAGATTTCAAAACATTTCAAAACAAGTCTGGTACAACATAGCTTTCCAAATAAACAAGTTTAGATAAAACAACATCAACTGAAAAACTGAAATAAATAAGTGTTATCCCCAATTAAGTGGTAACCATAGCTAGCTTCATGTCGAAACCGTACATGAGCTGAAATCCCACAAGCAAGCAATCCGAAATCCAGGCTAAGCTCCAGTATTCCCTCCCTGAGAACCTTGGGGGGGGGGGGGGAACGGAAGAAAAGAGGCGAAAGAAAACAGGTCAGTCAAAAAGACTGAGTAAGCCCTACTACAATCAATGTAAACTGATAAAGTTAACTGGCATGAGCAGCTGGGATGAACATAAGGATAACAATATACTAGCATGATGATTAACTAACAAGGTTGATAAAGGTGTCATCGCATAATCAGGATTAAGGTTTTGCACCACAGGTGTACTAGCAAACTAACATGACTTGAATAAACAAGTATTGATCCCTTGGCCCAAGCTTTGGCCCAATAACATGAAATGACCCTAATACAAGGTCCAACCAAACGGTCTAGTCGATCGGCTCCCTAAGCCTAACTCGTCACGTGTTGGTGTCAATACGGCCCAATCATAATTGTAGTCGAACTGTGTCGGGTCCACCCTTCGGGTGTATCAAGCCCTAGGGTGTCAACCCCTGGACACCATGAACATGAGTGCACAGTCCCGATCTACTGGTACCCGTGCATGTTTTCTCCGGCTACGGACTATGTGCACGACCAGAGTCCGCCCGGAACTACACCGGCGTACCCTCTGCCGTCGCTTTTGGTCACTTACCTCCAGTCCAGTAATCGTGCCCCCACCCTAGCCTAGTCCCTAGGGTCATGATGATACTAACTTGGGATTACTGCTGGAGTGGGCCCCCATTGCTAGGATTTTTCTAGTGGGTTAAGTACGGTTTAACCCCCTTGCTAATCATGGATTAACTTGGTTAAGTGTAACGATGAGTTCACGACTTAACCCCGATTAATCTACCAAGCCCAAATTGGTTAAGTATTAAGTGGACCATGACTTAACCCTAATCACGAGGCATTAATTAATTTAATGCGCCTTAACCTCTCACATTAGACCTTGTTGTGGTTACTAGTTAAGCCGGGCGGGTCCGGGTAGCTTTACACCACAACTTGGTCTAACCTCGGGTTCAAGGTACAACATGACCAACTTCTCACATTGGGTCCTATTGTTTGTAGCAACTAGTTAAGCCGGTCGGTTCCGGGTAGGTTTACGCTACAAACTCAACCCAACCTCGAGTTGGCCACACTTATCTTTTCTAAGTGTCATGTCCATCATGTTTCCAAAACATGTTACAAGTTTTCAAGCAATTGGGTAGACCTAACTTAATAGGTAAATTCTCAATGGGTAGACCTAACTTAATAGGTAAATTCCCAAGCTTATGTTTTATGTCTTTTAAGTTTACCCAACCCCAAACGCAATCCCATCGCTTACATATCGCAATAGCGCATAAAGGATAGAAAGAGGGAACTTGGCATAATCATGACATAAAGGTATTGAAGCCACAAGCTTAACATGGTGGCATATGAAATGTTCATATGTTCATACACTTGCATATTACATTTTTAGGCCTCAAAAGCATGCATAAAACCAAACTTAGCATATTGGTGATACATGGGGCTAAATGACATGTAGAGATGGCCATAATTTCGCATTTAGCCTCACATGCAAGTTATCATAAGAGATATGATAACTTACATGTTGCTAAAATGCAACCTTTGGCATAAAGCTTAAAGCTTTATGTTCATAAACCCAAAATAAGCTTGCATAACATGATAGCATGAACAAAATGTTCAACCCAAACTTGCATAACATAACTTGGCATACTTGCATATAAACTTGCATATCACAACATGATAAACTTGCATATAAACTTGCATATCACAACATGATAAACTTGCATATAAACTTGCATATCACAACATGATAAACTTGCATATAAACTTGTATATCATACATTTAACTTTAGAGTTTAAGTATGAAAGTAGAATAGGGCTTACAATGCTTAAGAAGTCACAAAAATATGACAAAGCCCTTATGAAATCAATTAAACCCAAAATGCAAGCAAAACCATTGAGCCAAAATGATCAAGACTCTTTCTTTATGATGCAAATATATAAACTTGACTTGAATGCAAGCTAATGATGCTCATACAAGTTTGAAAACACTTGTATGCATGGAAAATCACTTAGGAATTTATTTAGGAATTTTATGAAGAGAGTGGAGGCCATGAGAGGAATTATTTTGCCATAGTTTAGTTGTATGAATGAATAATGATGATTTAGGGTAGGTTAGGGTCTTATTTATAGATTAGGCAAGTGTTTTAGGCCATAGGATTAAACCTAGATTCAATCCAAGCCATCAAAGCATGTCTTGGGGAAGAAGTCAAGTGTAGGAACCATCTAGGGCCTTTAGATTAAAGATGAACCATGAGAACCATTCAAATGCAAAATCTGCATTTGAGCGAATCGGCCCACGGGTTGACAGCCAAACACCCTGGATTAACCCCTAGTCGACCCAGCGGGCTCGGGTCGACCTCAAAAATCGGCCGGTTCGGTTATTCCCCTCTCCCAATTCGCTGTTTTGAACATTTTTGCATATTTATTTATTTAATTTTCAATTATACATATATATATATATATATATATATATATATATCAATATATATATATATTTCTCTGCGCAACCCATTTCACTTAATTAAGTATACTTTAATTTGGGAATTTTTCGTGAAACTTCGCGAGGCCATATCTTGGTCATACGGACTCCGATTTTCAAAAACTTGGACTCTATTTCGTGTATTTTTCCGAGACGAACGCAATGGCATAGCCCGTTTCCCTTGATTCAGATTTTACAGTTTAATTCTGCCTCCATTTATGTTATAACATGTTATTCAAAAATACGGGTTGTTACACCTACCCTTCCTGATCAAGTTAGGGCTTCGCAGAGAGAAGACCCTCAGATAGTTGAGATTATGGATAAGCTAATTCGAGGAGAGATGTCTAGTCATCTCGCTCGATATTCTATTGATGACAAGGGTTGGCTGAGGAGAGACAGAAGGTTATGTGTTCCCATGGTAGAAGATTTGGTAAGAAAGGTTCTTGAGGAAGCGCATCGCTCTAAGTTGACTATACATCCGGGCGGACATAAGATGTATAAAGATATGAAACGCAATTTCTTTTGGCCTGGGATGAAGAAGGATGTGGCGGAATTTGTCTCTAGATGTATCATTTGCCAGCAAGTTAAGGCCGAGTCAAAGAAGCCTGGTGGGCTATTGCATCCTCTAGACGTTCCACTTTGGAAGTGGGAGAGTATTTCCATGGATTTTATCGATGGGCTACCAAGGTCAAGGAAAGGGAATACGAGCATTTGGGTTATTGTGGATAGACTTACGAAGAGTGCTCATTTCATTCCGGTGAAGAGCAAGAGGACCGCATCTTGGCTAGCGTCTGTATATCTTCGTGAGATTGTGAGACTACATGGAGTCCCTTCTAGTATAGTCAGTGACCGTGACCCAATCTTTACAAGTCAATTCTGGAATAGCTTGCAAGAAGCCATGGGCACGAGGTTGAATCTAAGTACTGCTTATCACCCACAGACGGACGGTCTAACTGAAAGGGTGAATAGGGTACTCGAGGATCTGTTGAGGCTTTGTATTCTGGATTTTGGTGGTACTTGGGAAGATCATCTTCCTCTTGTTGAGTTTGCATATAATAACAGTTATCAGGCGAGCATAGGGATGGCACCATTTGAAGCTTTATATGGGAGGCCGTGCAAGTCACCTACATGTTGGTGGGAGACTACAGATAAGCTTATACTTGGGCCTGATATGATCAGAGATGCATCCGAGAAGATCGAGTTGATTCGGAGACGGATGAAAGCGGCCCAAGACCGAAAGAAATCCTATGCTGATAAGCGAAGAACTGATCTGGAATTTTATGTTGGGGATATGGTTTTCGTGAAGGTTTCTCCTTTGCGGAATGTGGTCCGATTTGGAGCCGTTGGGAAGTTGGCACCAAGGTTTGTTGGACCATTCCCTATTATAGAGAGGATCGGGCAGATGGCTTATAGAGTGAAGTTGCCCGAGAAGCTTGCTGGAGTACACGATGTTTTTCATGTCTCGCATCTCCGGAAGTGTTTATATGAATCAGCAGAGGTTGTTGAGCCAAGTGTTCTAAAAGATGTAGAAGTAGAGAAAGAGGCTACCTTGAGGAGAGCTCCGATTCGTATCTTGGGGACGGAGACCAAGAAGCTAAGGAATCGTGAGGTCAAATTGGTGAAGGTTCAATGGGGTGAAGCCGAAGAAGACGCAACTTGGGAAACCGAGGAGAAGATGCGTGGGCTTTATCCATTCCTTTTTGAGGGTACACTCTCAATCTCTTTTCTTTGTTAGCATATCTTTCTCTGTTTATCTAGTTTATCTTGTTAATCTTGTCATGAGAACCTTAGGTAGAAACCCTTTGGATGAAACATGTGTTTGAAACATGTTATGCTTGATGGTTGCAAGTGGTTGCAAGTGGTTACTCATGGATGCATTATACACGTTAGGCACTAGATCGGCTCACACACTCCTCATATTGCATATGCATGAGTGTTTATGCTTATTCATGGATGAAAATTTTTGTGTTATCACATGGATGTTGCATATGGATGTATGTGATGTGCACACATATAGATGTTATACATTATGTTAGGAATTGCATATATATGGATTCATTTCACTAACATAATTTGCATTGATGATATTCGCATTAGATAAGGACATATACACACACATTTGCATATGCTCATACAACATCTAGAATCTTGTAAGGACAATGATTGCTCGTGGATGATGTTTTGAGTAGATGGGTGTTGGATGGTAGGATACGTTCTTCCTAACTTGAAGATTTCGGGGACGAAATCCTTTAAGGAGGGGAGAATGTAACAACCCGTATTTTCAATAACCTGTTATAACATAAATCGAGGCAGAATTAAATTCTAAAATCCGAATCAAGGGAAACGGGCTGTGCCATTGCGTTCGTCTCGGAAAAATACGCGAAATAGAGTCCGAGTTTTCGAAAATCGGAGTCTGTATGACCCGATTAAGGCCCAACGAAGTTTTCAGAAAAAAATCTAAATAAAAACAGATTTCAAATTCAAACTTGAATTTGAAAAATTGGGCCAGGCGGGAGAATTCCCGCCAGAGCACCCAAGTCGACAGCCCTGTCAACTTAGGAGTCGACTTGGTTGGACCCAAGTCGACAGCCCTGTCGACTTGGCTGTCGACTTGGTCCAGCCGGGCTGTTTAGCCTGGTGCACCATTTTGAGAATGTGTTGAGCTTGGGGGCCAGATTCGGTTTTAAGGGCTAAGATTGCAACTACGGTTTAATCCTATGGCCTAAAACACTTGCCTAATCTATAAATAAGACCCTAACCTAGCCCTAAATCATCATTATTCATTCTAGCAACTAAACTATGGCAAAATCAATCCTCTCATGGCCTCCACTCTCTTCATAAAATTCCTAAACAAATTTTTATGAGATTTTCCATGCATACAAGTGTTTTTAGACTTGTATGATCATCATTAGCTTGCATTCAAGTCAAGTCTCTATATTGGCACCATAAAGAAAGAGTTTTGATCAATTTTGCTTGCATTTTTGGGGTTTTATTGGTTGCATAAGGGTCTTCTTACATTTGCTATACTCATTTGAGTCCGCATAAGCATTGTAAGCCCTATTCTACTTTCATACTTAAACTTTGAAGTTAAATGTATGATATGCAAGTTTATATGCGAGTTTACTATGTTATGAAATGCAAGTTTATCATGTTATGCAAGTTTTCTATGATGTAATATGCAAGTTTATCATGTTATGCAAGTATGCTACGATGTGATATGCAAGTTCATCAAGTTATGTCATGCAAGTTTGATATGCAAGTTGTCATATGATATGCAAGTTATGCTATGCAAGTTTGGGTTGAACATTTTATTCATGCTATCATGTTATGCAAGCTTATCTTGGGTTTATGAACATAAAGCTTCAAGCTTTATGCCAAAGGTTGCATTTTGGCAACATGTAAGTTATCATATCTCTTATGATAACTTGCATGTGAGGCTAAATGCGAACTTATGGCCATCTCTACATGTCATTTAGCACCATGTATCACCAATATGCCAAGTTTGGTTTTATGCATGCTTTTGGGGCCTAAAAATGTAATATGCAAGTATATGAACACTATGTACATATCATATGCCACCATGTTGAACTTGTGGCTTCAACACCTTTTATGTCATGATTATGCCAAGTTCCCTATTTCTATCCTTTATGCGCTATTGCGATATGTAAGCGATGGGATTGCGTTTGGGGTTGGGTAAAAGTAAAAGACATAAAAACATAAGCTTGGGAATTTACCTATTAAGTTAGGTCTACCCATTGGGAATTTACCTATTAAGTTAGGTCTACCCAATTGCTTGAAAATTTGTAACATGTTTGGGAAACATGATGGACATGACACTTAGAAAAGATAAGTGTGGCCAACTCGAGGTTGGGTTGAGTTTGTAGCGTAAACCTACCCGGAACCGACCGGCTTAACTAGTTGCTACAAACAATAGGACCCAATGTGAGAAGTTGGTCATGTTGTACCTTGGACCCGAGGTTAGACCAAGTTGTGGTATAAAGCTACCCGGACCCGCCCGGCTTAACTAGTGACCGCAACAAAGTCTAATGTGAGAGGTTAAGGCGCATTAAATTAATTAATGCCTCATGATTAGGGTTAAGTCATGGTCCACTTAGTACTTAACCAATTTGGGCTCGGTAGATTAATCGGGGTTAAGTCATGAACCCATCGTTACACTTAACCAAGTTAATCCATGATTAGCAAGGGGGTTAAACCGTACTTAACCCACTAGAAAAATCCTAGCAATGGGGGCCCACTCCAGCAGTAATCCGAAGTTAGTATCATCATGACCCTAGGGACTAGGCTAGGGTGGGGGCACGATTACTGGACTGGAGGTAAGTGACCAAAAGCGACGGCAGAGGGTACGCCGGTGTAGTTCCGGGCGGACTCTGGTCGTGCACATAGTCCGTAGCCGGAGAAAACATGCACGGGTACCAGTAGATCGGGACTGTGCACTCATGTTCATGGTGTCCAGGGGTTGACACCCTAGGGCTTGATACACCCGAAGGGTGGACCCGACACAGTCTGACTACAATTATGTTTGGGCCGTATTGACACCAACACGTGACGAGTTAGGCTTAGGGAGCCGATCGACTAGACCGTTTGGTTGGACCTTGTATTAGGGTCACTTCATGTTATTAGGCCAAAGCTTGGGCCAAGGGATCAATACTTGTTTATTCAAGTCATGTTAGTTTGCTAGTACACCTGTGGTGCAAAACCTTAATCCTGATTATGCGATGACACCTTTATCTACCTTGTTAGTTAATCATCATGCTAGTATGTTGTTATCCTTATGATCATACCTGCTTCTCATGCCAGTTAACTTTATCAGTTTACATTGATTGTAGTAGGGCTTACTCAGTCTTTTTGACTGACCTGTTTTCTTTCGCCTCTTTTCTTCCGTTCCCCCCCCCAGGTTCTCAGGGAGGGAATACTGGAGCTTAGCTGGATTTCAGACTGCTTGCTTGTGGAATTTAGCTCATGTACGGTTTGACATGAAGCTAGCTGTGGCTATCACTTCTTTGGGGATTAGTATTTATGTATTTCAGTTTTCAGTTGATGTTGTTTTATCTAGACTGGTTTATTTGGGAAGTTGATATTATGATGTAACAGACTTGTTTTGAAATGGTTTAAAATCTTCCGCTGTTTTATCTATGTTATTTACTCTGTTTACGCATATACATATGTTCTTGTTCTGCCTTGATATATCATTATGCATGTTTACCTGATTCAAACGCCCCTCCAAAGTCAAAGTGCTTGCAAGAGTCACCCGGGCGGAGGTGGGGTGTTACACCGCCGGTGTGTGTGGCTCGTGAAGTCACGTCATACACAAAGCTCTGCCTAAACAGGCTATGCTTTGATCATCCCATAAGACCTGCTTTTCAACAAGAAACCTTGATCATTGCATCTTAGTATGCCACACTGTCTCTCCATACCATACCATTGCTTCTCCATCAATACATAAATGGGTGTTAAGTAGAGAATAAATTCTCCACCACCAATATTTATATATTAACAGAAAATCAACAATATGATATATAACGAAGTACGATGTCAGACACACCATCCATTTAAACTTATGCTCTGGGTCTGAACGAAAGTCAAATCCGTGAAACCAACACGTACGTCTGGGCAATGACCTTGACCCATGAATTGGTAGCAAGTCAATTCAGGATCTCAATCGCTGTCCATTCGAGGGAAGATTTACGGTCTTCATACGTCGTCTTCTTTCTTCAATTTTTAACGCCGCTGGATCATTTGGAATGAGAATAACTCGGCTTTCCAAACAATCCTCGTATATATACATATATATATTTTGAAAATCCTTTTTATTTGTTAATAATTATTTTTATTAACAATTCATTCCTATTTTAATTATTTAAAATAACTAAATTTTATTAACGACGCCAATGGACGACCCTGGCGCTGCTTTCAACCAATTTTGATTTTTACAATTCTCAAAATCTAACCGTTGGATCCTAACATATCTTATATCGTTGGAAAGAGTTTTCTAAGCCGGTCCTAATGTTTTCCGTTTTGGGAAAATCCGACGGTCGGATCTTCCGATATATTCATTTAAAGATACGATTTCAAAACGCGAACTACCGCGCTCGATTCGATTAATTTTTATTATATTTATATATATATATATAAATAAATCGTTTGTCCTCATTCTTATGTACATTTTCATTCTCTTATCTTTTCATTTCTCCATTTACATGAAAATGTAATTTATAATTAGACGATGAATCATTCCTTTTAATTTATTTCATATCTCTATAATTTACCTTAAAATGTAAATTATAATTCATCGTACTATTTATTCCCTTTCATCTTTCAATTATATTATGATTCTATTTACATATAAAATATTCATTCTCTTTTGAGTGCATTCATAATTTCAATTACATCTAAAATGTAATTTTATTTTACGATGTAATTTTATTTTACGATGTAGTTTTCCTTCCTAATTACATATAAAAACGAAATCTTTATTTACATGATACATCCTTATTTATTTTATAAAATAAAAATGTAAACTATCATTTTTGCCACCTTCTTATTTTGCTTACATTAAATAAAAGGTAAATTTCACCTACGGTGTAAATTCTTATATACATTACAAAAAAAAAATGCAATCTTTTCCCTATGGTGTGTTTCCTCTTTTTACATACATTAAAAATAATGTATATTTATCCTACGGTGTAAATTACCCTTTTTTTTATTAACATTAAAATGATGTTCATTTTCTATGGTATAAATCCTTTTTATAATTACATTATAAAATAATGCAAATTAACATACAGTGAAATCCCATTATACTACATCATAAAATAATGTAATTTTAACCTACCGCGTAATTCTCTTAATATTAACATTAAAGATAATGTTAATTTAATCCTACCGTGAAATCCTTTTATTTTAACATTGAAAATAATGTTAATTCATCCTATGGTGTAATTCCTTTATATTAACATTAAAATAAATGTAAATTATCATACGGTGTAGTTCTTTTTATTACATTATAAAATAATGTAAATTATCATACAGTTGAATTTCTTTTTTTATTAACATTATAAAATAATGTAACTTATTCTACGGTCAAATTCTTTAAATATTAACATTATAAAATAATGTAACTTATTCTACGGTCAAATTCTTTAAATATTAACATTATAAAATAATGTAATTTATTCTACGGTCAAATTCTTTAAATATTAACATTATAAAATAATGTAACTTATTCTACGGTCAAATTCTTTAAATATTAACATTATAAAATAATGTTAATGTCATACGGTGGATTTTCTTTTATTAACATTAGAAATAAATGTTACTCATCCTACGATGTAATTTCTTTTTGTTTATAATATTAACATTGAAAAGGTTAATGACATCCTACGGTGTATTTTCATAATATAAACATTGAAAATGTTAATTACACATACGATGAAATAACTATTTAATTAACATTGAAAATGTTAATTTTTCATGCATTGTAAAGTACTTATTATTAACACCAAGAATAATGTTAATTTCTCATACCATGTAAATTCTTATTTTTAACATTAACAAAAATGCTAAATTTGACATACGATGTAAATTCTTATTTTTAACATTAACAAAAATGCTAAATTTGACATACGATGTAAATTCTTATTTTTAACATTAACAAAAATGTTAAATTTGACATACGATGTAAATTCTTATTTTTAACATTAACAAAAATGTTAAATTTGACATACGATGTAAATTCTTATTTTTAACATTAAATTTGACATACGATGTAAATTCTTATTTTTAACATTAACAAAAATGTTAAATTTGACATACGATGTAAATTCTTATTTTTAACATTAACAAAAATGTTAAATTTCTTTTAAATATTAACAAAAATGTTAATGACAACCGATAGTGTTATATTAATGTTAAAAATGTTAGTAACATTCTACGGTTAAATTTACTATTTAATTTACATTGGAAATAATGTAAATTTATGCATACGGTGAAAATACTTTATTTACATAATAACATGTAAAATTTCATGTCATCACAAATTCTAATTTTAACTTACATAATAAAATGTACATCTTCATGACATTGCAAAATTCTAATTTTAAATTTACAAAACAAAATGTAATTTTAATGTCATCGCAAAGTCTAACTTTAAATTTACAAATAAAACGTAAACTTTACGATATCGCCAAATTCTAACTTTAATTTACATGATAAAATGTAAATTTTATATCAACGCAAAATTCTAGCCTTAATTTACATAATAAAATGTAAATTTGTGTATCAACGCAAAATTCTAACTTAAATTTACATAAGAAAATGTAAATTTTATATCACGCAAAATTCTAGTTTTAATTTGCATAAGAAAAAATAATAATTTTTGTGTCAACGCAAAATTCTAACTATAATTTACAAATAAAAATGTAAATTCTATGTCAACGCACAATTCTAACTTTATTTACATAATAAAATGTAAAATTTGTGTCGCCACAAAGTTTTAATATTGAATTTACAAAATAAAATGTAAATTCATGTCATTGCCAAAAAAAATGTAAATTCATGTAGACGCAAAATTCTAATACTAAATTTACAAAATAAACTGTCAATTCATGTCATCGCTAATTTTTTACTTTTAATTTGCATACTAAAATGCATATCATCGCAATGTCTAAAATTTTGATTTACATACTAAATTGTAAATCATCGTAAATTCCAAAATTTTGGTTTACATAATAAAAATGTAAATCATCGCAAATTCTATATTTTTACAACATAAGATGTAAATTTATATCATCCAATCAACAACCACATTCAAATATCCAAACAAGTATACATCTAACAATTCATATCAAGATAATATTCCAGGTGGTTTATATTTTGGCATATGTCAAATCGGCGAAGTATGATTCAATATCATTAACAAATAATATATATTAATTAGCCAATAGTTTCAGATCTAATATTTAGATTCATGGATCTAACATCATACGGTCATAAACAACCTAGATCCGTATTTCAAATATTACTACATAGCATATCAATCAATCAATATTCTTTAATAATAAAGAATTAATAATTAAATAAATTAAATTTAATAAAAAATAAATTCTCACCGCTGTTGGTTCTGAGATGAATTGAGTTTGATCAGATTTGGTGTTCGAATTCAAGACGGTTGCGGATCTGAAACATTTTACATGCAAATTCATATGAAAAATAAAAAACAGCTTTTAACAACTGACTCTGCGACGCTTAAAAGCGTGACAAAATCTGAAGCTATTACCTTTAGGAAAGTGTTCAAATCTTTGTTTTCAATTTGCCGGAGCTACGGTTGATGAAATGACGAACCGTTTGTTGGAGATGGAAGAGCTTGGAGAGGGCTATCTTCACCGGGAATTGGAGGAGGTGCGGCTCAACATGGGTGGCGCGGTGGGGGCGCAAAGGCCGCGGCTTTGGAGGGGTATGGTGGCTTCGACAGGACACGGTTTGAGGTGATTCTTGTCGGAGAAGAAAGAGCTCGGGAAGAGCTTCGAAACGAGTACTCACACGCTAAATTTCGTTGAGAAATGAGAGAGAAATCGAAGTTTGAAAATCCGGCCATGATGGGTTCTTTGGCCTGCATATGTCGGCTGAAAAACACGATGTAGAGGACGATGAACAGTAAATTTCGGGTTTTATAATATTATTTAGGTTTTCCTAATCATTATTTAACAATTTAATTAGCCCGCTAAAGCCCGTTTTGGTCCGAACTCCGATTTAGGCCTGCTTACTGTCGTTCTTAAGGTTTTGAGGCCTTCTGAACGCAATGGAACATTTTACAGAACCCAATTCCGAAATTTATTATGAGTTTTGGAATAATTATATTATTTTATTAATATTTTAATGTATACCGTACATGAAAATTCACCGAGGTCACAAATTAACTTCAAAAATTCTCGGAAAATATATTTAGCTATGTTTTGATGCTGTGGACCTATGAAAGTTAATTTCGCTCAATTCTGAGCCCGTATGAATTTTTAATGAATTTTTAAAGTGAAAAATTTGCCCGGATACACTGAAAAATCAATTATAATTATATTTTAATTCTAAAAATTACCAAAAAATCATTTTTAGCTTTTTTTTGATGATACGAATCCAACAAAATTTATTTCATTGAATTCTGAGATATTTTGAAAAATGGCTATTTTTAAGGCCAGTATATTTAATATTAAAAATACTTTTTTAAACAAATAATTTCGAAACTCGAAATATATAAGTGTTTACTGTTTTTCAATGCGGAAACATCATTTCGAACTCAATGGAAGTGGTTTCGAGTCGAAATTCCTTTATATGTAAAAAGTAGCATTTTTGACCTATGCAAATTACCTAGCGACCTTTCTAAAAATTGAATTGGCCATAACTTTTGATTTCCGCTATGAAATTTCGATTTTTCGGATTCGTTGGAAAGATATTTTTAAATAGATTCTAATATTTTTGGTTTCACTAAAATCCGTTAAATTTTGCGTCCTGTACGGTCAGTCAAAGTTCAAGTTTGACTTTTACCGTGCTATTTCTAACTCTTTTTATAATTAAAATTAATTTATTCATTCTAACTTCGATTTGAACCAAATTTGTGATCATTATTATTTAAAATAGTCAAAACCCATAAAAATCACTTTAAATAAAATTTTAAATTTACCCCAAAATTCAGGGTTGTTACATTAATGGTCGCTTCTGGATGAGGAAAATGAAAGTTTAAGGCTTATATTTATAAAGAGCTGCTAAAAGGGTGATTGTTCAAAGGTTGGATGTTTTAGGGTTCATTTTAGTACAGAATTGTCCAACGTTGTAGAAAAGGTGATATTTACTACAGTTAAAAGGGATGCATGAGCATTTATTACGTTATGCAAGAAAACGTATCGAATATATCGTATATGTACAGTACGTCATTAAATAGAAAACAAATCTATTTCAATGTTTTTTCTCTCCTGTCATGAATAGAAATTTTAGGATAATAATTAATTTTTATGGAATATTTTATTTGATTACGCTTTCATAACTTTTGTTTATTTTCTATATATAAAAATTAAATGGCCACAAATGAGAATTAACAAGTTAACATTCTTCTTTAATTTATGTTTGGCTATATATAAAAAGTTTTTTTCAAATTTCTCTTTAATCGTAAAAGGTTAATGAGATTTAAGACAATCGATGCACGTGCTCCATTATTCACCACACTCTATGGGATTCATTATTTTATTTGAAAATGAAGAAGCCACACCGATAAATCAAACATTATTATATTATTTCAAAAAAAAAAATGTGTCCTTAATGGTAACACTTAGTTCTATATTTCAATCATCACACAATATAAATAAATTACCTTAACTTTATGAGATAGTTAAACAGTAAAAGTGGCCATATTTGAATTAGGATTTTAAATTATTTATTTACATTTGTGAGTACGTATTAATAAAAATGGCCTTGATTTGAGATTCTATATGGTTTATTTACATTTTCCCTTTTTTATTTTCTTACACAATAGACGTTTCTTCAATTTCTAACATAAAGTAGGCAATATCAACAAGCAAATTCTAAGTATGGGGAAACAATGAATAAACGCAATAAAGAGTTAGTTGTAGACTCCCATTTAGTTGTGAGTTTTTGCACAAACACACATACATGCGTACAGTAATTGATTTCATTAAGGTTTGCCAGTCGGGAAATCTTGTGCTAACCGTTAAGTAACTCTTTCTTAAAAGTAAAATGTGTGACTCAGAAGTCAGTCGTATATATGACCAGGGGCAGATCCAAGTGTCCTCCAGTTAGGGCCAAGGCCCTACCTCAAAATGTATTTTTCCTTTTGTAATACTAGTTTTTATTGATGTTGCCATACCTAAATTTCCTATATTGCCCTATGTGAGCCAGCATTCTGGCTCCGCCACTGTATATGACTATGATTCCACAATCAGTAGAGTTAAGCAAGTCGTCTAGCCTCAATAAGCAGTTTGTTCACATTTTTTTAAGGTAAGTGAACATAACACTCAACTCTTATCGGTAAATTCTTAAATATGCAGCATAAACAGTAATACAAACAAGTCCCATAATAAAAATAGTATCATCTGCGACATGACTTCAAACATACGTCAAAACATGTACCCAACTGCTTGCGGGGGCCAGCCTATAAGAATAAAGCTACAAGGATAACTGAATGGAATTTCTAACAAAACATAGGTCTTTGAATTCATAAAAAATGTTTATATTTAATTGGTAGAAACTAGAAAGTAGGAACAAATATAAAGAACTGGTGGACCAATTTATACGTATATAATATGGATCTGGTGGACGGTGGACCATAACATTGAGTTGCTCATCATTTTTGGCAGACTTCCTGTAAGCGATGAACGCTTCATAAGAGACCTACCTAGTTATATACGAGGGGCCACAAATATATGTAAGGACATATTTTTGGCTTGAGCCTCTAAAAATAACTTATTGTAAAAACATGTCTCTTTCATAACTTATTATGAAAGTATGCCTGTTTTCTATCTGAACACTATGCCTTGCACACTCCATTTTTCCGTAAGAACAATTTTGCTCTTGCGCACAAATGGAGTGCGCAGTTTTTTTTTCAATGTTTGAAGGAAAGCTTATGCAAGCTCACTGGTTTTTTCCTCCCTAAAAAGACCTTGCGCACTCCATTTGTGCGCAAGAACAAATTTGTTCTTGCGCACAAATGGAATGCTCAAGTATAAAATAAAAATAAAAAACCCTGCACACTCCATTTTTGCGCAAGAATAAATTTGTTCTTGCGCACAAATGGAGTGCGCAACGTCAGTTCCCTGATAGAAAACATGCCTACTTTCATAATAAGTTATGAAAGAGGCATGTTTATACAATAAGTTGTTTTCAGAGGCTCAAAAAAAAAATTTGTCCTTTATGTAAACATATACTTATTTAATTACGAATATAAATAAACATTTTACTTCAAATATGCATACGCATACATTATTGATCATACAAGTGCCACTGATTCACCGTGTGTGAGTACCATGTTCTGCAAAACATAAAGAATACGACTCATACAAATATGGCTTTTATTTTATTGAAATACCAATTGTTGTACAGAGAGAAACTCGATTAATTGTATGTTTGCAATGTAGCTACGCCCATATATATATATATATATATATATATATATATATATATGAGGCAGGTTCAATGACACCCCAAATAGTGAGCACCCCTTTAACCTCCTACTTTTCCACCACTTATTTCTCACAAACTCCTCTTCTCTCTCCTTCCACTAACTCTCTCACTTCCCACTCACTTTCTTTAATATAAATAAGAGGTGGGAATCGAAGGGCTTTTGGGATGCTCCATTTTTGGGATGCAACGGAACGCTTGCCATCTATACATACATACATACATACATACATACATATACATATACATACATACATACATATATATATATATATATATATATATATAAGGGCAGGTTCAATGGCACCCCAAATAGTGAGCACCCCTTTAGCCTACCACTTTTCCACCACACATTTCCTCACTCTCTCCTTCCACTCATTCTCTCACCTCCCACTCACTTTTTTTAATATAAATGGGTGGCTGAAATTGGAGTGCAAATGGGGGCTGAAATTCAGGGGGTTCCCTAATCGTATCCTATATATATATATATATGCTATGAGAAAACGGAAAAATTATGTAATGGGCCAAGGCCCAATAGACTAGTGTAAGAGTCGGTCTAAGGATGATGTTCTGTTTATATCCGAACTCTCAATAACTCCTCTTCAGTTTGATTTAGGGTTAGCCCCATTCTCCGTCTTTCCGCCGCCATCTTCTATTCTCAACTCATGCCTCAATCGATCAATTTTTTTTTTTTTTTTTTTTTTTTTTGGATACGACTTTAGTCAAGATGCAGGCTTTCTGGTAGAAATTTGGAATATGCCTTAGTGTTAGTTTGCCACATTCGGTTCTCTCACAAACGAAGTGTAAATCGACCTCAATATGCATGATCATCGAATGTTGATTGGATTGATGGATAAAGACACGACACTCTAGTTATCGCACCAAATAATCGGTCTTTTTAAACTGTGCAACCCAAATTATATTAACGAATAAGGGTTTTGTTGAAACGCTTTTCGGTAAAGCTGTCACACGTCAAGATTTTAGTTAGCGACACGCTCAAATTTCGATAACGTCTTCAGAAAACACAAAACGATTAACACGGGCTTGCCTCCTTTTTTTAGATGCTAAGTATCAAAAATGACAAGTGCTAGGATTTTTGGCCACTTGTTTTTACCGTGTTGGTCACGCATTTCGGGCTAATCGACACACGTTTTCACTCATTTTTCTAGGATGTCAGATTCTCAACGTGGAAAGTGGCAAATCAATTGACCACTTTATTTTGCCGTGTTGATCACATATTTTGGGTTTTGCAACATGCATTTTCACCCATTTTCTGGGATGCGAGATTTTCAACCTGCAAAGTACCAGATCACTTGACCACTTGATCATACCGTGTTGATCATACATTTTGGGCTGCACAACACGGTTTTTCACCCAGTTTTCGAAATATGAGATTTTTCAACTTCGGGATGCAATTTTTTGACATCGCTTTGGTTTTTTGGCTATATTTTCAGGATGCGACTTTCGCATCCTCCAGGTATACGAAATTCTGGCAGTTGGTCCCAAAACTCACCTATAAATATACCCAAGCTTGGCATTTGAAGGGGATGGCTCATTTGCACTCTTCCTACACATTGGCATATGGGTTTGAAGCTCTCAAGCACCATTAATAGTTGTATTCACTTTCCCCATGGATTTTGGATTTCTTATGGATTTATAAACATTGTGCATACATTTGCCTACAACATTTGGACATTTTTTTGGACATTTACACTATTTTTGGACTGTTTTGGATATCTTTGGAATTTCTTGAACATTGAAACTACTTTCTAGACATAGCTACATATTTTTGCTCAAAGCAGAAGAAGGATATCTTGATCAAAATTTGGAATCAACAAATATTTTGTTGTTCTATTATAACACTTTGTACACAAATATTGGCCGAATTTGTACGACAATTATAACCGGTTATTATATGATGAATGATTACAATAAAGTGGGCGTTGGCGTTAGTGCCGAACCACTATAAAAAGTTATGTTCTCCCTGCATCTCATTACTTTGGATTTGGATTATCGCTTTGCTATAAAACATACACTTGGATATCGGCATGCGCGAATAGCGACAATTCACTAGGTCAACACTTTTACGCACTAGGTTGGAGACGCACGTCTTTGACTTCTGCTTCGGATTGGATTCTCGAATTTATCTTCGAATTTCGTCTTCGGTTAGTGTAACGACCCAGGATTTTCGACTCCGAAAATCGACACAAAACCCAGCGTCGACTGTTCAGACATCGAAAATACCGAATCATTAATAGAAAGAAGTTAGAGGATGAGATAGAAAAGATAGAACTAATAGAATAGGAGAAGAAGAAGAACACAGCTGAACATGATCAGAGTAAACACGAATCTCACAGCGGAACGAATAGAATATGTTATATAACATAACTTTGAAATACAAAACTGTATTGTATATACATACCATTATCAGAGTACAATACATCATATCACAGCGGAAATAGTCTCTAACGGTGAAGCCTTCTGCTTTTAGCTCCTTCAAGCGTATCTGTAAAAGCCTGAAACACTTGACTGCCCGTACAAATTTGGGCACCCAAGAGTTTAGGGGAAAACAAATAAAATAAACTCTGGGTCAGTCATGGGACTGGTGTGAGTAAATTCCAACCATATGGCTTAACTTTGAAAATCCTTTTGAAACCAAAAAGATAATAGTAAGACCGGTCCACACATAAACACGGACGGTTTTTACCTTACTATAATCCAAATCATTATTGATATCAAAATCCAGTGATATTATAATAATGTCTAATCAAGTAAATAACCAAATAGTAGAACGCTTGCATCTCACGCTCTACCTACATAGTATAAAATCAAAAACCGCAGGGCGCTTATTGGAGATTGGATTCCAACTATGACAAGGTATGGGACCACCTTCCGATAATGTATCTCTTGAGGCGAATACACCTGGGTTCAACAAGAACATCTTGTAACCCGGCCCACACATGACCGACCACTCATTTCGCTTGAGTGTATCGAATGTATATCACCAACGGTTGGACTCAAACCACCGTTCCCGAATGGGCAGAATCGATAGATTTAGAAACAAAAGGAATTTCTCTAGATAGGTGATTATACACCCTAATGGGAGCGACCCACATAGCCATGCTGCCTGCCCGATTTTTGTCATTTCCCGGTTGTGAAGCTTGAGGCTACGTTTACCTTTTAGGACATCTGGCCACCATACACTTTGAATGCCACATCGTCAAACCCGTCAAATCACTAGTTGATCTTCCCAACATATTACGGGTATAAAAGCCAAGAGAAACGAATTTCTCCGCCACCAGACGTAATACCTTGAAAAGATTGTCTTAGGTGATCTTCTAAGAATACACTGTCAGGCATTCATCCATACAAGTTGTCCCGGGTCTGGACAAACAGAAAGCACCATTCTGAACAGGACGACTCTTGCATTTCACTCCGTCTTCAATTTTCTTCAGCATAATTTGCAGCGCTTATGCCTATACGGAGTGGTTCTCGGATATCAAATCCAACCGGTCTCTCCGTATCGACAATGATGGTCAAAACACTTCGATAATCGGTTGTTTAACTATCGAAGTAAAAACAACATCCATTCAATGTACAACCAATATCACACAAATCACAGGCACTTTTTATTTAACATTCGTTCTTATATTTCTTTGGGCAAACGTCATTACTTATTACTTTTGAATAAGTGAATTTCAAACCAAACTGTTTTCCTTGCCTAGGAAGTGCTACTGTATATAACATCACGCTTAAGTTTGGTTAACAGCGTTTCATTTATCGTTACAGTTCAAACTTGCTATACGCTGCTATATCCCTTTATAACTAATCTTAACATAACAGTCACGCTTAAGCCTAGTCAACAGCGTTACTTTACTGCTATAGTTCTGAGACTTGCAATATGCTACTATATTCCACTTTATAATTAATCTCAACACCTTTTTCCCTTACAAATTCTTGACATCTCTTTTCGTTACCAAAAATCTTGACATATTTAATCGTTACAAAAATCTTGATATCTCTTTCCCAACTCGATAACATCTTAAATGGAATCTGTTTAAGAAAACAATTATTTAATTAAAATAATTAAATAATAATTTACTTCATCATTGCTGAAGTAAGATATTTTTTCTTCCTTATTAATTTAAAATAGAATGGTTGCATACTTAATGAACAATAACTATTTTATTAGTTCAATACTCCTTTTATCTTCATTAAAAAGGTAATTAAGGATTTAGAAATCTAATTAATTTAAACAATGCACTCTTAAGTTATTATTACTGAAAACCAATTAACTAACTAATAATTCTCGACCAAATAGTGGGTTTAGTCAACCTCAACTATCAACTTATCTCAGTTTCTTCTTAATCGATACCGCCTATTTATTTAATCAACATAACATTGAATTTCCATTCACATGATTCAAACAGTGCATGCACAAAACAAACAGTTCATATAAATATTGAGGAATCCGGTTGGATTCCTCCAACCGGTTTCCTGCATCCACCGATGTTAGTCAACAATTAACACTGGTTCCATCCTAGGGAATATTAAAATCGATGAAATCAGTATCCAACCGGTGATGTGTACATATGCAACGATATGTAATATTTCAACCAATTTAACCATAATTTTCCTAAACAACCATCTCACAGCATTCAATCATTATTTAAAATAAAATTAAAATATTTTAAATAAAAAGAGAGTAGTGAATTTACTCACCTTGGCGCGTTAACCGTTAAATAACGATCTGCGATAGTCGATTAAACCAGGCATTTTATTCTGACAGAAATTCAAACATGCTCTCAATTGCTTCAAACCACTTCGTAGCGTCCCCAGCTTCCATGTGATTCCAAAGTGACCGATGGTGTCTATTAAATTGCGTTCGGCCCTCTTTCTTTTTGAACATATCACCTGCGTCTTCAACAGCTCTCTTTCCTATTAATTCATCTCCACGTCTTCGGCTTTTTTTTTTCTTTTTTTCTTTTTTTCTTTTTTTTTTCTGATTCTCTTCTTTTTTCCTGTTTGGGCTATCTTCTTTAAAACCAGCCCAACCACACTTCAAATCCATTACCGCACACTCACCACAGCGCCTAAATCAATACTCAACAGTCCTCTTTTAATAACACACAAACATGTACTGTTCTTTAAGCCAAAACACCCACGTGCAGACCCTATTTTCACCAACTTCACTCAAGAATAACCCACTTCTCCATTCATGCACCGACATTCACATAAATCCCAGTGTCCCTTCCCTTCCATGTATACACCGTTTGCCCAGCACTCCCCACCAAGAACGGGCGTTGACCCTTCCAATATACCCACTTTCATTCCGCTACAGGAAGCTCGAACCTTCCCGTATACAAACGCAAGTCACCGAACTCCCTTAAATCACACCCGTCCTTCAGTTTCATGCGTCTGTGCGTGATTCTCACGTGCCCTCACTCAACACAAACCGCTCCACTTCAAATATCAGCTAACCGCACCCTTTTCACCTCATATTCTTACTGCTACCTTGAGTCCAACCGTGCCCCATCTCCACCCCTCCAGAGTTACACAGTTCTGCTAAGAATCCGCTGTCCATAGACCAACTACCTTCTTTTCGTACACTGATTGGTTTGAAGTGATTCATGTGTGTATATGTTGGGAAGAAATATGGCAACAGTTTATTATTTATTTCTTTTCGCCATTTGAAACTTTCGCTGAATCAGTTCTGTCTACAGCGAAATGCCTACTCTCGTGTATTTATAATATTAAGCTCCTTGGTGGCCAAGGAATTGGGTATAGTAGGATATAGATTAGGCTAGTAGCATGTGCAATTCTTTTATCATGAAGCCTCTGCTTGCTTCATTTCCTAGGGCACGCAGGTCTGTTTGGCTAAGACTTTATTGTGTTTCCCATCACTAGTCTGCCTACTTTAGTCTGAGCTTGAGTGGATGTATCAATGACTTGGTAGTTTAGATTAGGTTGGGTTTAATACCCACAATATAGGGTGACGGGTTCAGGCGTGGTCGTCACGTTTTTATTGGCTTCATTATTTTTGATAAAGACTTGAAAGGGACAGTGTATGGTATGCGGCAAACTCAGTATGGCTTCGGCAGGAAGAAAATTGTCTACTCTCGAGTTTGATTTTATTTTATATAGGTAGGCACCACAAAATGAATAGGGTAAGGTTGGTTTGACATTTTGATAAGGATGGCTTTGATTTAAAAATACATTGCAGTATGGTTCGGCATGTATTGTCTTCAAGCCATGCGGTACACAGGCATGCTCTTTGGGTATGGCACAGGCATCACGAAATTAAATGATGATAAGACTTAGCATTGTAGGGGAGGCAAGTTTCATTAAATTACAGTATTTGTCACTTAATTCCCAAGGTAGGTAAAGTCATTTTCACTTATATATATTTTGATCTGTACAGACATGGCAGAGGGGTTTAGCATGTGAGTTTGTACTGCATTTAGAATTTGTTTATATATATCAAATTCCTTAGCGAAAAGCAAATAGGCTTAGGTTTTTGTGCATTTTTATTTAATGAGTCTGTACGTTTAGAAACATGTGGTAGGAGTGATCTTTGAAATAAAATCCGTTGATATTTGTTTTAGAAAGTTTCACGTACCCAGCTTCATACGATTTTGTTTTACGCATAAGCCGCTATGGACATAAATAAAAATACAGTTGTGTCCAGCGAGGTGCCACGATCCCAAAAATATAATAATATCGGTAGGCTAACTCATATTGTAAAATCTCAAAATATTGATATAGGGTGCAAAATACTCCAAATAAAAAGTTGCATATTTAATTAATTAAAAATTACAGTAAAATTCTAAAAATTAAATTATCACTACGCCCCAAAAGAACCTTGTCCAGATTTGCAACCGATATCTAGTTATATCAAATAAACTGTTATGGTCGACGAACGATTCTACAGCGACTTTCTGAATATTTGATTTTGACATATCTTGCAATCTATACGACGAAATCTCAATATTTCACTTCTGTCAGAAAGATACAGTTCAACAGATTCCAATATTTCTTGTTTTGCAGAAATCCGATTTAAACTGGTTTCTGTACACTCAGTTGAAGTTCAGAACGTTAAATTACGAACTGCAGCGTCGTTATGAGCTCGATTATATTTAATATATATTTTTATACGTTTAACTTCGTTTAATTAATATATAAATCCACTTATATTACGAATTCAATATTTAAACTGATTTAAATATCCACATACAAACTGATAAAAATGCGGGACATTACATTCCTTCCCCCTTAAAATAATTTCGTCCTCGAAATTGCTAAGAAGTGGAGATGCTTTAATTCTAACTCCTCACAACCTACTTAGTTGAAATTTCTCACTTCACATCCCCATAACTCAATTCCTTGTTTTATCTCTCATCAATTCATTCTCAAACCAATCCTTCGCTTTTATTAAGCCAGATATTTCAATTCAAACTCCAGTTCCATAACCAGGCACGACTCCAATCTTAATCAATTACTTCACCAAGTTGAATTATATTCTAATGCAGTTTCTACTTAACTGGCTACAGTTCAATTCCAATTCTATTCCAATATCATGTTCATCGAATATAATTTCCATTTAATTGGTTCCAGTTAAATTTCATTATTCTTTCTTCTTTCACAAATTCACTTTATTTCTTCATCACATTAAATTCTACTCTAACACGATTTTCACTTAATCGGCTTCAATTCAAATTCCAAATTTATTTAACTTATTTATATTCTCTGTTTATTTACTTCATAAGTAAATTTTAAATTTTAGAATTCAAATTCCTGGGTTTTCATTTCAAGTCAGTTTGAAATCATATACACATATATACCTACAACATGGCCATTCAAACATTTGAATTCCTGACAATGTGTTTTCCCAAAACACTTCAAAAACAAAACCTTTTGGTAGTAATCCGTCACTTAGCACTCGAAAATGAATACAGATAATGGTCGACTTCATCATCGGAATTCATTTCCCAGCGATCAAAGTGAGTTCAATACTATATCACTTTCAAAACTCATATTCAAATACTTTTATTTGAAATTACTTCAAAAATATCTTTTCGAAACTTGGATAATATTTCAAAATTTCCCCAGGATCATAAAATTCCATATATTTAATTCAAATTTCATTTACAAACATTTTCATGTTTCAGAATTTTTATTCCAATTCTGGTTTAAATTTCAGATTCAGTTCATCTGATTTTGCATATTATATTCATTGGTTATCTATAATCACTTTACTTATCACTCTATTTGATTATAATTTCAACCAAAGCATTCAATATATACTAGATAATTCCAATATATATGCTTTCTTTATATCAAAATATATTTCGGGTAAGATTATTTCATTTACTTTCTTTCAAAACAATACTATGTCGAAATTCTCTATCCAAGCGTTTATAAATCCCTATCGACCTCGTCAGCTAAACGCGTCGATCTGGAATTTATATACCACTCATCAGAACAATCAACACAATATAAAACAGTTTTATATCAAATCTACAAATACGCGCTCATATAGATACACTCAAACTCAATCTAGAGTATTACTAACTCCATCTCTATTGAGTCACGCCACAGAGCCAAGGTAATCACTTAACCTGGCTCTGATACCAACTGTAACGACCCAGGATTTTCGACTCCGAAAATCGACACAAAACCCAGCGTCGACTGTTCAGACATCGAAAATACCGAATCATTAATAGAAAGAAGTTAGAGGATGAGATAGAAAAGATAGAACTAATAGAATAGGAGAAGAAGAAGAACACAGCTGAACATGATCAGAGTAAACACGAATCTCACAGCGGAACGAATAGAATATGTTATATAACATAACTTTGAAATACAAAACTGTATTGTATATACATACCATTATCAGAGTACAATACATCATATCACAGCGGAAATAGTCTCTAACGGTGAAGCCTTCTGCTTTTAGCTCCTTCAAGCGTATCTGTAAAAGCCTGAAACACTTGACTGCCCGTACAAATTTGGGCACCCAAGAGTTTAGGGGAAAACAAATAAAATAAACTCTGGGTCAGTCATGGGACTGGTGTGAGTAAATTCCAACCGTATGGCTTAACTTTGAAAATCCTTTTGAAACCAAAAAGATAATAGTAAGACCGGTCCACACATAAACACGGACGGTTTTTACCTTACTATAATCCAAATCATTATTGATATCAAAATCCAGTGATATTATAATAATGTTTAATCAAGTAAATAACCAAATAGTAGAACGCTTGCATCTCACGCTCTACCTACATAGTATAAAATCAAAAACCGCAGGGCGCTTATTGGAGATTGGATTCCAACTATGACAAGGTATGGGACCACCTTCCGATAATGTATCTCTTGAGGCGAATACACCTGGGTTCAACAAGAACATCTTGTAACCCGGCCCACACATGACCGACCACTCATTTCGCTTGAGTGTATCGAATGTATATCACCAACGGTTGGACTCAAACCACCGTTCCCGAATGGGCAGAATCGATAGATTTAGAAACAAAAGGAATTTCTCTAGATAGGTGATTATACACCCTAATGGGAGCGACCCACATAGCCATGCTGCCTGCCCGATTTTTGTCATTTCCCGGTTGTGAAGCTTGAGGCTACGTTTACCTTTTAGGACATCTGGCCACCATACACTTTGAATGCCACATCGTCAAACCCGTCAAATCACTAGTTGATCTTCCCAACATATTACGGGTATAAAAGCCAAGAGAAACGAATTTCTCCGCCACCAGACGTAATACCTTGAAAAGATTGTCTTAGGTGATCTTCTAAGAATACGCTGTCAGGCATTCATCCATACAAGTTGTCCCGGGTCTGGACAAACAGAAAGCACCATTCTGAACAGGACGACTCTTGCATTTCACTCCGTCTTCAATTTTCTTCAGCATAATTTGCAGCGCTTATGCCTATACGGAGTGGTTCTCGGATATCAAATCCAACCGGTCTCTCCGTATCGACAATGATGGTCAAAACACTTCGATAATCGGTTGTTTAACTATCGAAGTAAAAACAACATCCATTCAATGTACAACCAATATCACACAAATCACAGGCACTTTTTATTTAACATTCGTTCTTATATTTCTTTGGGCAAACGTCATTACTTATTACTTTTGAATAAGTGAATTTCAAACCAAACTGTTTTCCTTGCCTAGGAAGTGCTACTGTATATAACATCACGCTTAAGTTTGGTTAACAGCGTTTCATTTATCGTTACAGTTCAAACTTGCTATACGCTGCTATATCCCTTTATAACTAATCTTAACATAACAGTCACGCTTAAGCCTAGTCAACAGCGTTACTTTACTGCTATAGTTCTGAGACTTGCAATATGCTACTATATTCCACTTTATAATTAATCTCAACACCTTTTTCCCTTACAAATTCTTGACATCTCTTTTCGTTACCAAAAATCTTGACATATTTAATCGTTACAAAAATCTTGATATCTCTTTCCCAACTCGATAACATCTTAAATGGAATCTGTTTAAGAAAACAATTATTTAATTAAAATAATTAAATAATAATTTACTTCATCATTGCTGAAGTAAGATATTTTTTCTTCCTTATTAATTTAAAATAGAATGGTTGCATACTTAATGAACAATAACTATTTTATTAGTTCAATACTCCTTTTATCTTCATTAAAAAGGTAATTAAGGATTTAGAAATCTAATTAATTTAAACAATGCACTCTTAAGTTATTATTACTGAAAACCAATTAACTAACTAATAATTCTCGACCAAATAGTGGGTTTAGTCAACCTCAACTATCAACTTATCTCAGTTTCTTCTTAATCGATACCGCCTATTTATTTAATCAACATAACATTGAATTTCCATTCACATGATTCAAACAGTGCATGCACAAAACAAACAGTTCATATAAATATTGAGGAATCCGGTTGGATTCCTCCAACCGGTTTCCTGCATCCACCGATGTTAGTCAACAATTAACACTGGTTCCATCCTAGGGAATATTAAAATCGATGAAATCAGTATCCAACCGGTGATGTGTACATATGCAACGATATGTAATATTTCAACCAATTTAACCATAATTTTCCTAAACAACCATCTCACAGCATTCAATCATTATTTAAAATAAAATTAAAATATTTTAAATAAAAAGAGAGTAGTGAATTTACTCACCTTGGCGCGTTAACCGTTAAATAACGATCTGCGATAGTCGATTAAACCAGGCATTTTATTCTGACAGAAATTCAAACATGCTCTCAATTGCTTCAAACCACTTCGTAGCGTCCCCAGCTTCCATGTGATTCCAAAGTGACCGATGGTGTCTATTAAATTGCGTTCGGCCCTCTTTCTTTTTGAACATATCACCTGCGTCTTCAACTGCTCTCTTTCCTATTAATTCATCTCCACGTCTTCGGCTTTTTTTTTTTCTTTTTTTTTTTTTTTTTTTTTCTGATTCTCTTCTTTTTTCCTGTTTGGGCTATCTTCTTTAAAACCAGCCCAACCACACTTCAAATCCATTACCGCACACTCACCACAGCGCCTAAATCAATACTCAACAGTCCTCTTTTAATAACACACAAACATGTACTGTTCTTTAAGCCAAAACACCCACGTGCAGACCCTATTTTCACCAACTTCACTCAAGAATAACCCACTTCTCCATTCATGCACCGACATTCACATAAATCCCAGTGTCCCTTCCCTTCCATGTATACACCGTTTGCCCAGCACTCCCCACCAAGAACGGGCGTTGACCCTTCCAATATACCCACTTTCATTCCGCTACAGGAAGCTCGAACCTTCCCGTATACAAACGCAAGTCACCGAACTCCCTTAAATCACACCCGTCCTTCAGTTTCATGCATCTGTGCGTGATTCTCACGTGCCCTCACTCAACACAAACCGCTCCACTTCAAATATCAGCTAACCGCACCCTTTTCACCTCATATTCTTACTGCTACCTTGAGTCCAACCGTGCCCCATCTCCACCCCTCCAGAGTTACACAGTTCTGCTAAGAATCCGCTGTCCATAGACCAACTACCTTCTTTTCGTACACTGATTGGTTTGAAGTGATTCATGTGTGTATATGTTGGGAAGAAATATGGCAACAGTTTATTATTTATTTCTTTTCGCCATTTGAAACTTTCGCTGAATCAGTTCTGTCTACAGCGAAATGCCTACTCTCGTGTATTTATAATATTAAGCTCCTTGGTGGCCAAGGAATTGGGTATAGTAGGATATAGATTAGGCTAGTAGCATGTGCAATTCTTTTATCATGAAGCCTCTGCTTGCTTCATTTCCTAGGGCACGCAGGTCTGTTTGGCTAAGACTTTATTGTGTTTCCCATCACTAGTCTGCCTACTTTAGTCTGAGCTTGAGTGGATGTATCAATGACTTGGTAGTTTAGATTAGGTTGGGTTTAATACCCACAATATAGGGTGACGGGTTCAGGCGTGGTCGTCACGTTTTTATTGGCTTCATTATTTTTGATAAAGACTTGAAAGGGACAGTGTATGGTATGCGGCAAACTCAGTATGGCTTCGGCAGGAAGAAAATTGTCTACTCTCGAGTTTGATTTTATTTTATATAGGTAGGCACCACAAAATGAATAGGGTAAGGTTGGTTTGACATTTTGATAAGGATGGCTTTGATTTAAAAATACATTGCAGTATGGTTCGGCATGTATTGTCTTCAAGCCATGCGGTACACATGCATGCTCTTTGGGTATGGCACAGGCATCACGAAATTAAATGATGATAAGACTTAGCATTGTAGGGGAGGCAAGTTTCATTAAATTACAGTATTTGTCACTTAATTCCCAAGGTAGGTAAAGTCATTTTCACTTATATATATTTTGATCTGTACAGACATGGCAGAGGGGTTTAGCATGTGAGTTTGTACTGCATTTAGAATTTGTTTATATATATCAAATTCCTTAGCGAAAAGCAAATAGGCTTAGGTTTTTGTGCATTTTTATTTAATGAGTCTGTACGTTTAGAAACATGTGGTAGGAGTGATCTTTGAAATAAAATCCGTTGATATTTGTTTTAGAAAGTTTCACGTACCCAGCTTCATACGATTTTGTTTTACGCATAAGCCGCTATGGACATAAATAAAAATACAGTTGTGTCCAGCGAGGTGCCACGATCCCAAAAATATAATAATATCGGTAGGCTAACTCATATTGTAAAATCTCAAAATATTGATATAGGGTGCAAAATACTCCAAATAAAAAGTTGCATATTTAATTAATTAAAAATTACAGTAAAATTCTAAAAATTAAATTATCACTACGCCCCAAAAGAACCTTGTCCAGATTTGCAACCGATATCTAGTTATATCAAATAAACTGTTATGGTCGACGAACGATTCTACAGCGACTTTCTGAATATTTGATTTTGACATATCTTGCAATCTATACGACGAAATCTCAATATTTCACTTCTGTCAGAAAGATACAGTTCAACAGATTCCAATATTTCTTGTTTTGCAGAAATCCGATTTAAACTGGTTTCTGTACACTCAGTAGAAGTTCAGAACGTTAAATTACGAACTGCAGCGTCGTTATGAGCTCGATTATATTTAATATATATTTTTATACGTTTAACTTCGTTTAATTAATATATAAATCCACTTATATTACGAATTCAATATTTAAACTGATTTAAATATCCACATACAAACTGATAAAAATGCGGGACATTACAGTTAGTTTTCTACTTTGGTTTCAGTTTTTGATTTAGACTTTATTACTCGCTTTTCATCATGGTTAAGAGCAAGAAGCTCGACGCTATCGCTGAAGCTCAAGGTGCAGACGATGAAGGAAGTCAAGAACTTTCTTCACTGGATTTCCCTTATAATACGTTTGTAACACCCCGAATTTCAATTAACACTAATGGTTAGTAATTAAAGTATAATTAATCTCAGATGTGAGAATCAGGGGAAACGGGTTGCGTCATTGCGTTCGTCTCGGAAAAATACGCGAAATAGAGTCCGAGTTTGCGTAAAACGGGTACCGTATGAAAGAGATATGGACGAACGAAGTTAGGCAGAAAAACCCGAAACAGGCCAGAAATGCACTGGCGCACTTGTGAAGTGCGCCAGCACAAAAATACACTGGCGCACTTGGGAAGTGCGCCCATGTCGGGAATGGAAACCTGCACAGTTTCTAGAGAGTTCTGTGGTTGGGTGCACCAGTTTGGGGTTTGGGCTTGGTCTTAGGGCTGGTTTCTGGAAGGTTCCGAAATCTAAGGGTCCTAATCTAATTTAGGGTTAATCTAAGGGCCTAAAACACTCACCTAATCTATAAATACACCCTAATACTACCCTAATTCATACTAAAAATAGAAATGATGCCACCATGCCGCCAAAATCAAACTTGAGAGGAACCTCCACTAGTTTATGAAGAAAGTTGCAAGCTAATCAACCTCTAATCATCATCTTCTTCTTGTATAGCAACTAGTTCTACTACATAAGTTTGCTAATCTTGGTTTTGGTGAGTTTCTATCACTTTAATAACCAATTGCTAAATTAAGTAGATGAGATATGATGAGATCATGCGGTTTTGTATGCGGATTTGTGGGTTTTAAGTCATATGATATGATGTTAGTTTGCTAATCTATGTTTAATGTTAACCCTATGTTTATGCAAGTTAAGTATGTGGGTTTATGCAAGTTAAGTGATGGGTTTCATGCATGCTAAGCATTGGGTTTTATGCATGCTAAGTATTTGATTTTATGCATGCTAAGTGTTTGGTTTTATGCATGCTAAGTATTTGATTTTATGCATGCTAAGTATTTGATTTTATGCATGCTAAGTATTTGATTTTATGCATGCTAAGTGTTTGGTTTTATGCATACATTATGACATGCAAGTTTACCCTTTTTCTAAATAAGATGCATACATATGCAAGATGACACCTTTGTATGCTATGCATACATATGCATGTTTACCCTATTATGATGCAAGTTCATATGCAAGTTTGTCTCTTTTTATGATATGCATAACATATGCGAGTTTGCCTCTATGTATGACATGTTATGCAAGTTCACATGCAAGTTTATGTGCAAGTTCATATGCAAGTTTATGTGCAAGTTCATATGCAAGTTTGTCTCTTTTTATGACATGCATAATGCAAGTTTGGGTTAAATGCTAGCTGGGTTTAATGTATGCTCATATATGCAAGTTGACACCTTTTGAACCCATGATAAAGTTATAAGCTATGTTGGTTAAACCCATGACATTTGTGATGAATCTTCCCTTTTATTATGTCACGTTACGAGAACGAATTACGTGGGGAACGATGGGGTTAATATGCATGTTAATAAAATGATGTGGAATGGGTATGCTTAAGAGTAACATAAATTAAATGGACATAATTGGGAATTTACCTATTGAGTTAGGTCTACCCATATTATGGAGTTGGGAATTTACCTATTGAGTTAGGTCTACCCATACTACGGAGTTGGGAATTTACCTATTGAGTTAGGTCTACCCATATTCTGGAAAACATGATTAATTAATTAGGGATAATTAATATAAATTATGAGGGTGATTAATTAGGTGTAATTAATCGACTAAGACACGAGGTTGGACTCAGTTGTAGCGTAAAACTGCCCGGACCCAACCGGCTTAACCAGTTGCTACAAATGTTAGCCCAATGTGAGAGGTCTTAGGCACAAATTAAATACGTGATTAAAGTAAAGACACGAGGTTAGACCCTTTTTATGACGTAAGGCTGCCCGGACCCAACCGGCATATCCAGCAGTCATAAAAGACGGTCTAATGTGAGAGGTCTTTATGAGGTCATGATCTTAATTAATTAATTAAGAAACACTTAACCATATTAGCATGTAGAGGGATATGAGGGGTTAAGTGGGGGCCTTGGGTGGCAATAGAAAATACGATTAGAATACTTAACCAAAGTGGAACATGTAATTAAAACATGGTTAAAGGGTTAAGTAAGTGCTTTGGGTGGCATGTGGAAATCTAGTGGGTGCCTTGAATGGCAATTAAAATATGATTAATGACTTAACCAGAATTTATAACATGTAAGTGGACATAGTTAAAGGGTTAAGCGGGATTCACTAGAAATAACAAGCTTAGGTGGTAGCTTGTGGGGGCCCATTTCAACCAATATCCCAAACGTATCTTTGTGGGCTCGATTATAGTCGAGTGACGGGACACGCATATTGGGCTTGACTATAAGAGGCCAAAATGGGTTAGTGGTGGCAACGCATGACCAACGGGTTTCATATGCGTGTGTGGACCCGGGCTGGTAAATAAGACGTTGTTGCATCGTGTAGATATAAGCCGTGCATCGTTAGTTTTATCAGGTTGCCACGTTGGGGAATGGTACACCCCACGGTGGGGCCAGCACGGGTATCTACGTTAGGGAGCCGATCGAATGGGGAGTAGTGTGTACACCTAGTGGATTGTAGGGCCCTGTGGCGTCTACTCAGTCACCTAGGGGTACGCGAGAACTATTAAGTTAATTTTATAAGTCCATGGGTGGGATCAACCTTTAAGTTAGGAATGACTGGTGTGGTGCAGTTTAGTAATTTACCTTTGGAAGGGTAGATGCGTCTTTACGTTTCTTAGTTTATCCTAAGTCTACCAAGCTGCTTAGTGTAGCCATTCATCCCCAGATGACACCGTATATCAAGCTTATGTCTTCTCTGGTTACTTTAATGATTGTATTGTTAAAGTTATAGGACTCGCTCAGACTTATGTCTGACCCCGTTGTTTTTATCTTTTTTTTGCCCAACCCTCAGGTTATCAGAGTGGGCCCAGTACGAGTGGGCTTTGATCAGGCTGCTTTATTCTCTTTTGGAGCTTGGACCATAGATGTAGAGCTCAGCTTACCCTTTGTTTTATGGCTATCAGTTCATGTATTGGGATTATGTACTTTTATTTATCAGGATGGATATTTTGTACTTGACTCTTATTATGGTTTTGTGATGTAACCAAACATGTTTTACTTTCCGCTGCAATGAAATGATGTTTTAAAATTTTCAAGTATTACTTATATCTGTCTTGTTGTAATTTTTCTGTTCTATATTCACTTAAAATACCCCACCGATGTTATGGCATTCCCTTAGCGAGTGACCATAGCGGGTGTGGGGTGTTACACGTGGTATCAGAGCTTAAGGTTACCAGAACAGATAAAATTTTTAGAAAAACTATTTTCTAAGAATATTTTTGAAAGGAGTATTTTCAAAAACGTGTCTTTTAAAAGAAAAGTTTTTGAAAGAAAAGCATAATCCGCAATAGCCATATCTATATCTTTCGAATTCTCCGTTTTGAATCTCTTCCTCTCTCGTTTTGAGTTTCCCCTCCGCGTATAGATGACCTTTCTAAGATAGATAAGAATGGAAAACCACTTCAAGGGACTTAGACGTTAGTCAGATTAGAAGTTGGTTCAAGAAGGAGGAGGACTGGTAGGTATCTATTGGATAGACGAAGGGAGGAAGGCTCAAATAGTTGTTTGGTTAATGAAGGATGAAACCTCATTGGTAGGAGGTTACGAGTGGAGAATGGGATGAAGAAGGTGAGTAGTTATCCTTTTGGGAGGAATAGGACACCTTATTAGGATTGTCCAAAGAGGCAAGGGCAAGGTACGGAATCTCCTAGAGGGTAGTTGTATTCCCTCACGACTAGGGTACCAAATGGGGATAGACCGTCTAGGTTGGAATTTGGATTTCTTTATTATCCGATTCGAACTTTATTTAATTCTTACGCATCGAGTTCGTTTATCTCATCATTGTTAGTTGAGTCACTGCACTTAGACACCAGTTAGTAGATGATCCCTTAGTTGTTTCAAACCCAATTGGGGCTCCATGAAGTGTTTGGGTTTGAAAGTTGCTATACTTAGCGTTGAGAGTAGATGTGATGCTTTTTGGGCTTCACGAGCTATGGGTTAGTTTTGGGCATGGACTGGTTATCCAGTAGAGGTGCCGTTCTTGATTTTGAAGGGAGAGTTGTTAGGCTTATGACCCGCTTGGGTAACACTCTCGAGATCTCTTGTAATCCCATGGAATCTGTTATGCTAAGTTATCTAGAATCGCTTGACACGTCGGTCGAGAGTTTGCGATCTGTTAGAGTGGTCCGGGAATACTCGGATGTGTTTGAGGAGGTGAAGGGCTTACCTCCGGAGCGGGAGATTGACTTCCGAATATATCTGGTAGACAATGCTAAACCTGTATCTTTACCAGTGCGCCACATGGCTCCTCGCGAGAGGAGGGAACTCCATAAGCAAGTAGGGGAGTTGCTTGAGAAGGGGTCCATAAGACAAAGTATATCGGAGTGGGGTGCTCTAGTAGTTTTTGCTACGAAGGCGGATGGGTCCCTCAGACTTTGTGTAGGCTAAAGAGAACTAAATAAACTCACAAAGAAGAATAGACACCCATTGCCGAGGATTGATGATCTCTTTGATCAGTTGGTTGGCGCCTCAGTATTTTCGCAGTTGGACTCAGCCACTGGGTTTCGTTAGTTGAGAGTGGCTGAGGATAGTATAGAGAAGATTGCCTTTAGGACTCTGGATGGTTTTATGAGTGGCTGGTGATGCCATTTGGTTAGACGAACGCCTCCGCATACTTTGTTGATTTGATGAGAAGGGTGTTCAGGGAGTACCTAAATAAGTTCGTGATGATCTTGGTGGATGACATCTTGGTCTTTTCTAGGAGCGAAATAAGTTTTCGTATGTGCTCAATAGGTTGAGCAAAGCCAGTTATGGGATAAACGGTGGTTTTGGAGCGAGACTGGCAAGGACATCCAGAGTTGGACAAGGGCTTAATTATTTAGCCGTTTTTACTAGTATCATCTCACGTAGGTCGTCTGAATTCGAAGGAGGTATCCCTTGGGTGTTTGTCTGATATTGGTTTAGGCCTTTGGGGCTTGCATTTGGGGGATGTCGAGTTCGACTAAGGTAGTCTGCGTGAGAGATGGATAGTTGTGACGATTTTGCATGGGAGAATATCCTGATTTTCTCTAGAAGTGGAGAAAAGCATGCCCTACATCTTAGGGAAGTGTTGGAGACTCTTTGAGCACATAGTCTTAAAGCTAAATTCTCTAAATGTCATTTTTGGAGAAGAGAAGTGCGATTCTTAGGGCATGTGGTCTCTAAGGAAGGGATAGCTGTGGATCCCGCAAAGATAGTATCTATCCAGGATTGGAAAGTTCCTAGAAATGCTACCGAAGTAAGAAGTTTCTTGGGGTTGGCAGGATATTATAGGAAGTTCATCAAAGACTTCGCGAAGATATCAGCCCCATTAACCCGCTTGACGAAGAAGAATCTGGTTTTCTCATGGGACGTAGATTGTGATGATGCTTTCCGACGGTTAAAGAGAGCTTTGACCACCGCTCCAGTTTTAGTGCTTCCAGATGGGAGTAAGCCGTTTGTTGTTTATACCGATGCTTGTGGGACAGGATTAGGCGCAGTCTTGATGCAGGAGGGAAGGGTAATAGCCTTTGGAGGTAGGCAATTGAAAGTGCATGAGAAGAATTACCCTACCCATGATCTAGAGTTGGCCGCGATTGTTTTCGCACTTAAGTCTTGGCGCCATTATCTTCTTGGTGAGAGATTCGAGTTGTTCACTGACCATAAATCATTGAAGTACTTATTCTCTCAGAAGGATTTAAACTTAAGACAGCAAAGGTGGATGGAGTTCTTAGCATCCTATGATTTCGAGATAGCGTATACCCCTGGCAAGGGTAACGTGGTGGCGGACGCCTTGAGTAGAAAAAAGGCTGTCTTTGAGTCCATTGTTCGTGGAATGGCGAAGCTTGGAGTTTAATTCTATGATTGACTTTAGACCTTCCGTTGACTTTGTACCCGATTTTCTAGCCTCCTTGGAGGTTAGGCCTACTCTTTTGGGGCGGATTGGCGAGGCACAGCGAGACGACCCACAGTTGGTTGAGTTAGTAGAGAAGCTCATAAGGGGGGAGTCGTCCAGCCATTTGAGTAGGTACACCCTAGATGGTAAGGGGTGGTTGCGTAGAGACGGTAGACTTTGTGTACCACAAGACGAGGGTCTGAGGAAGGCTATACCTGATGATGCACATCGGTCAAAGATGACCATTCATCCTGGTAGGGACAAGATGTACCAAGACATGAAGAGAGTTTTCTTCTGGGCTGGTATGAAGAAAGATGTGGCCGAGTATGTGGCTAGATGCTTAGTGTGCCAACAAGTTAAAGCGGAGCAAAGGAAACCCGGTGGGTTGCTACACCCATTGGAAGTTCCGCAATGGAAGTGGGATGGTGTCTCGATGGATTTCATCGATGGGTTACCGAGATCGAGGAAGGGAAATACGGGAATTTGGGTTGTGGTAGACAGACTTACCAAGAGTGCCCATTTTATACCCGTGAAGAGTAAGAGGACCGCTCCATGGCTTGCTTCAGTCTATGTTAGAGAGATTGTTAGATTGCATGGCGTACCATCCAACATTGTGAGTGATTGAGATCCTATCTTCACTAGTGAGTTTTGGAGAAGTTTGCAGGAGGCGGTAGGGACTCAGTTGTGTTTGAGCACCGCATATCATCCTCAGACGGACGGTCAGACCGAGAGGGTGAACCGTATCTTAGAAGATCTCTTGAGGCTTTGTATCTTGGATTTTGGAGGTACATGGGAAGAACATCTTCCTTTGGTGGAGTTCGCATACAATAACAGCTTTCAGTCTAGTATTGGCATGGCACCTTTCGAAGCTCTTTATGGAAGGCCTTGTCGATCTCCTACATGTTGGTGGGAATCTACGGATAAGATCTTGCTTGGGCCAGATATGGTTAGAGAGACTTCAGAGAAGATTGATTTGATTCGAAGAAGGATGAAGGCAGCGCAAGATAGACAGAAATCTTATGCGGATCGGAGAAGGACGGATCTTGAGTTTGAGGTTGGGGACATGGTTTTTGTCAAAGTATCTCCGTTGAGAAATGTTGTTCGCTTTGGGTCCGTTGGGAAGTTAGCACCGAGGTTTGTTGGGCCGTTTCCTATTAAGGAAAGGATTGGACGGATGGCATATAGGGTGGAGTTGCCCGACAGACTTAGTGGTGTTCATGATGTATTCCATGTATCACATTTGAGGAAGTGCTTACATGAGACCGCAGAGGTCGTAGAGCCGAGCTTGCTTAGAGATGTAGAGGTAGAGCGTGATGCGACAATTCGACGAGCTCCTACTCGCATCCTTGGGTCAGAAACTAGGAAGTTGAGGAACAGAGAAGTTCAGCTAGTTAAAGTGCAATGGGGAGAAGACGAGGGCAATGCTACTTGGGAGACGGAAGCGAAGATGCGTTCTTTGTACCCATTTCTTTTTGAGAGTATGTCTTTTAACTTCTCCTTTATCGCTTGTCTAGTACTTATCTTATCTTTAGTATATCCTCTCGCTAGTACCTATGACCTTTAGATAGGGTAAAACCTATGGTTGAAACATGTGTTTGAAACATGTTATGGTTGATGGATGCATGTGGATGCAATTGTTTGCTAGTGGTTGCTCGTGGATGCATATACACACACATTAGGCACTAGATCGGCTCAGTCACTTCATGTTGCATATCGCATAAATGGATGTGGTAGTTAGATTGATGGATGTATCATGGCTGTGTTATCATGTGGATGATGCATTTTTGTGTATGGTTGTGCACGCATATAGAAATTGTATGTGTCAATAGGGTTTCGCATACATATTGGATGCATGGCACTATCATGGTTTGCATTAAGGAGGTCGACTGAATCAGTAGACCGCCTGATTTTGCATTAGTATACGGACATATACACACACTTTCTGCATATGTTCATACATCATTAGAAGTTTCTAAGGATAATGGTTGCTTGTGGTTGATGGTTTAATAGATGGTTGTTTGGTTGGTAGGATACGTTCTTCTTGACTTAGAGATTTCGAGGACGAAATCCTTTAAGTAGGGGAGAATGTAACACCCCGAATTTCAATTAACACTAATGGTTATTAATTAAAGTATAATTAATCTCAGATGTGAGAATCAGGGGAAACGGGCTGCGTCATTGCGTTCGTCTCGGAAAAATACGCGAAATAGAGTCCGAGTTTGCGTAAAACGGGTACCGTATGAAAGAGATATGGACGAACGAAGTTAGGCAGAAAAACCCGAAACAGGCCAGAAATGCACTGGCGCACTTGTGAAGTGCACCAGCACAAAAATACACTGGCGCACTTGGGAAGTGCGCCCATGTCGGGACAGGAAACCTGCACAGTTTCTAGAGAGTTCTGTGGTTGGGTGCACCAGTTTGGGGTTTGGGCTTGGTCTTAGGGCTGGTTTCTGGAAGGTTCCGAAATCTAAGGGTCCTAATCTAATTTAGGGTTAATCTAAGGGCCTAAAACACTCACCTAATCTATAAATACACCCTAATACTACCCTAATTCATACTAAAAATAGAAATGATGCCACCATGCCGCCAAAATCAAACTTGAGAGGAACCTCCACTAGTTTATGAAGAAAGTTGCAAGCTAGTCAACCTTTAATCATCATCTTCTTCTTGTATAGCAACTAGTTCTACTACATAGGTTTGCTAATCTTGGTTTTGGTGAGTTTCTATCACTTTAATAACCAATTGCTAAATTAAGTAGATGAGATATGATGAGATCATGCGGTTTTGTATGCGGATTTGTGGGTTTTAAGTCATATGATATGATGTTAGTTTGCTAATCTATGTTTAATGTTAACCCTATGTTTATGCAAGTTAAGTATGTGGGTTTATGCAAGTTAAGTGATGGGTTTCATGCATGCTAAGCATTGGGTTTTATGCATGCTAAGTATTTGATTTTATGCATGCTAAGTGTTTGGTTTTATGCATGCTAAGTATTTGATTTTATGCATGCTAAGTATTTGATTTTATGCATGCTAAGTATTTGATTTTATGCATGCTAAGTGTTTGGTTTTATGCATACATTATGACATGCAAGTTTACCCTTTTTCTAAATAAGATGCATACATATGCAAGATGACACCTTTGTATGCTATGCATACATATGCATGTTTACCCTATTATGATGCAAGTTCATATGAAAGTTTGTCTCTTTTTATGATATGCATAACATATGCGAGTTTGCCTCTATGTATGACATGTTATGCAAGTTCACATGCAAGTTTATGTGCAAGTTCATATGCAAGTTTATGTGCAAGTTCATATGCAAGTTTGTCTCTTTTTATGACATGCATAATGCAAGTTTGGGTTAAATGCTAGTTGGGTTTAATGTATGCTCATATATGCAAGTTGACACCTTTTGAACCCATGATAAAGTTATAAGCTATGTTGGTTAAACCCATGACATTTGTGATGAATCTTCCCTTTTATTATGTCACGTTACGAGAACGAATTACGTGGGGAACGATGGGGTTAATATGCATGTTAATAAAATGATGTGGAATGGGTATGCTTAAGAGTAACATAAATTAAATGGACATAATTGGGAATTTACCTATTGAGTTAGGTCTACCCATATTATGGAGTTGGGAATTTACCTATTGAGTTAGGTCTACCCATACTACGGAGTTGGGAATTTACCTATTGAGTTAGGTCTACCCATATTCTGGAAAACATGATTAATTAATTAGGGATAATTAATATAAATTATTAGGGTGATTAATTAGGTGTAATTAATCGACTAAGACATGAGGTTGGACTCAGTTGTAGCGTAAAACTTCCCGGACCCAACCGGCTTAACCAGTTGCTACAAATGTTAGCCCAATGTGAGAGGTCTTAGGCACAAATTAAATACGTGATTAAAGTAAAGACACGAGGTTAGACCCTTTTTATGACGTAAGGCTGCCCGGACCCAACCGGCATATCCAGCAGTCATAAAAGACGGTCTAATGTGAGAGGTCTTTATGAGGTCATGATCTTAATTAATTAATTAAGAAACACTTAACCATATTAGCATGTAGAGGGACATGAGGGGTTAAGTGGGGGCCTTGGGTGGCAATAGAAAATACGATTAGAATACTTAACCAAAGTGGAACATGTAATTAAAACATGGTTAAAGGGTTAAGTAAGTGCTTTGGGTGGCATGTGGAAATCTAGTGGGTGCCTTGAATGGCAATTAAAATATGATTAATGACTTAACCAGAATTTATAACATGTAAGTGGACATGGTTAAAGGGTTAAGCGGGATTCACTAGAAATAACAAGCTTAGGTGGTAGCTTGTGGGGGCCTATTTCAACCAATATCCCAAACGTATCTTAGTGGGCTCGACTCTAGTCGAGTGACGGGACACGCATATTAGGCTTGACTATAAGAGGCCAAAATGGGTTAGCGGTGGCAACGCATGACCAACGGGTTTCATATGCGTGTGTGGACCCGGGCTGGTAAATAAGACGTTGTTGCATCGTGTAGATATAAGCCGTGCACCGTTAGTTTTATCAGGTTGCCACGTTGGGGAATGGTACACCCCACGGTGGGGCCAGCACGGGTATCTACGTTAGGGAGCCGATCGAATGGGGAGTAGTGTGTACACCTAGTGGATTGTAGGGCCCTGTGGCGTCTACTCAGTCACCTAGGGGTACGCGAGAACTATTAAGTTAATTTTATAAGTCCATGGGTGGGATCAACCTTTAAGTTAGGAATGACTGGTGTGGTGCAGTTTAGTAATTTACCTTTGGAAGGGTAGATGCGTCTTTACGTTTCTTAGTTTATCCTAAGTCTACCAAGCTGCTTAGTGTAGCCATTCATCCCCAGACGACACCGTATATCAAGCTTATGTCTTCTCTGGTTACTTTAATGATTGTATTGTTAAAGTTATAGGACTCGCTCAGACTTATGTCTGACCCCGTTGTTTTTATCTTTTTTTTCCCAACCCTCAGGTTATCAGAGTGGGCCCAGTACGAGTGGGCTTTGATCAGGCTGCTTTATTCTCTTTTGGAGCTTGGACCATAGATGTAGAGCTCAGCTTACCCTTTGTTTTATGGCTATCAGTTCATGTATTGGGATTATGTACTTTTATTTATCAGGATGGATATTTTGTACTTGACTCTTATTATGGTTTTGTGATGTAACCAAACATGTTTTACTTTCCGCTGCAATGAAATGATGTTTTAAAATTTTCAAGTATTACTTATATCTGTCTTGTTGTAATTTTTCTGTTCTATATTCACTTAAAATACTCCACCGATGTTATGGCATTCCCTTAGCGAGTGACCATAGCGGGTGTGGGGTGTTACAACGTTACTCTTGACGACATCGATGTGATGATTAAGAATTCAGCTATGGATTTGAATGCTTCACTCTAGCGACAGGAAGATGCTTTGGAACAAGTATCAACGTTCCTCAAGCTTCGACTCGGGACTTAGGGGTAACACTACAAACTAATCAGCATGCCGAAGTCGATCCCCAGACTGATGTTGGTCCCGCTACACTCGAGGGCACCCCTAATTCCTACATTGCTCTAGCCCATGATGCTTTGGTTGGTCAAGTTGCGGGCTCCGCTGTGGGAAATGTTGTTCAAGCACCAATGTAAGAAGCTTTGGATGGTAGTGCTCCCACGGTTCTGTGAGTTAGAATTGTGCCCGATGCGGCTCCTCAGGTTGGAATTCAATCGGGTATTCTTCCAGCTAATCATCTGATTCCTAATTTGGACTTAAACACTGGGGGCACCGGTGTCGCTTTGGATTACCTGAAACATTTGCTTGCTTTTGGTAATGGTTCTCAGATCACGGATGTAATTCATCGATTCGCTTGAGGCGGTGCCTCTTCTTCAGACTTGGATTGTGTAACTTGCAGTCCATTCTCTTTAGATATAAGGAATTCTTGTAACTAACCGAATTTCAAGCTACCGGTGTTAGAAGCTTATGATGGTCGGAAGGACCCGACTGCTCACTTGATGTGATATGTTCGTCATATGGAATTTCTCTCTGCTTCAGAAGGTGTGATGAAAAAGTGTTTTCCGCTTTACTTGACATATATTACTGCCATGTGGTTCAAGTAGCTGGAGACGGACTCGATCGCTTCTTCTAATGCTTTGGTTAGTGGGTTTGGAAAAATTCTGAGTCAACATCGCTCGTCCGCAAAGCATTATGACTCTAAATGGAATTAAGAAAAAGTCCAATGAGACTCTACGTAAGTATTTGAAATGGTTTAATGCTGTGGTGGCTTTGGTCGATAGATCGAATACGTCTATGGTTTTGATGGTCGCAGTTTCTGGTGTTTTGGATAAATCTGACTTCAACACTTCTTTGCATCGAGACTCACCGAGGGACCTTGGCGAGTTATATTTTGAAGCTGAAAGACTCGTTCGGGAAGAGGATTCAAGAACTGATAAAAAGGTTCTCGAAGCTAATGTAGTTAAGAGCGGGAAACCATCTGACTCTAGTAAAGAAAAGGATTCTGGTGCTAGTGAACCTTCTTCGGGTAATGATCGCAAAAAATCTTGGAAACAACCTAAGTTCCCATCTTATTCAAAGCTTACTCACACCCTCGAGGATATTTACTTGGAATTTCATCCCGGTGCTCTTTTCAGAAAGCCTCCTGCAAGGGAGTCAACTCAAGGAGAAAAGGAAACTGGTCGTCACTGCTTGTTTCATGATCTCGATGATCATAATGCGAACGATTATCTATATCTCAGGGATATGATCGAAGAGCATGTCAAAGGTGCAGGTCTGGCACCGTTTGTTTGGAATCGGGATGTGGTGTCAAGCCAGGCACGACCCCCTCATGGAACTCGGGATATTCCCAGGACCAGCACTCCTCCCGGCGACATTGTTATCAGCTGAACCTCTTACAGGCTCTGATGCCATGGATGCAAGTCCCCCTGGCATCAATATCTTTTGTCTTGCGGCTTCTGGTCTTGTGGCTTTGTGGATATTTTGGTTTCTTGGTCATGGTTTTGCTTGATCTTCTAGGTATTGGTCTTGGCGTTTTGGTATATTGGATTTGGTTCTTGTGGATTCTCTGGTTTCTTAGATTTTGGTTTTCTAAGCCTTCGGTGCTTTGGCTATCTTTGGTTTCTAGATTCATGGCTCTTGGATGATGGGCTTCTCACTTTTGGCTCTCTTACTTCTGGTATTACAGCTTTTGGATCTCTTTAATTTCTTGAGCATATGGCGTTGGCTTTCTTGGTTTTGGATGGATTTGATTATTCGAGTCTTAGCCAATAGTTTTGATTTTAAGGGATTTGGGCCTCAGGATGTATCCTTTCTCCGCAGTTATTTTGGTTATTTAGGTTGTAAGATGGTTGAGTCAGTATACCTATGTGCCAGAACATTCATCCCTAGGCATGTCCTTTGTTCGACAATGTACCATCACCCCCTTGGTTATTAATGAAAAGTTTACTTTTTTCAGCTTTGGATTTTTGAATGGCTAAGTTTGCTTACGTATGTGATGGGAAAAGGTAAGTTCCTAGACATAGCTCTTTGTGAATGATATACCGTTCGCATTCCCTCAAGCATGAATTTAGAATAAAAATAGCCAAGTTTGCCTACCCATGCACGAGGGTAGGCCGACCCCTAGGAATGCTCTTTACAAATGACGAAGTATTGTGTTTTCTCTTTTGGCTTTACTAAGAATCCCTAAATTCTATAATTTTAACAAAACTACTTCGCAAAGTAAGGACGCTTGCTTGTGAAGTATGAAATCGACAACAGTACTGCAAACTTTAATAAGTGTCTAGCTATATTGGCCACTTGTCCTACTTCGACAAGATTGCCTTGTCTATTGGCTGGTTTGGATCTTGAGCGTTAGTCGGCGGATCCTACTCGTTTAGCTATGGAGTCGCCCTATCAAGACGATCTCGAATTACATTGGGTGGACTTGTCAGTGACGCAACAACATTACTCACTCATGGTTATCTTGGCCTCTTGTACTACTTTGACAAGATTACCTCAATTCGTGGCGAGTCTCGGGTCTTAAGCGTTTGGTCGGTGGATCCTGCTCGTTTGGTTATTGGATTATCTCAACAAGGCGATTCATCTGGTTATTCTAGTTACTCTGGCTATTTTGGTTATTCCGGCTATTCTGGTTATCTCCCAAAACAATTAGGATAGATCGTCAGCTTTCATTGGATTTTAGGCTTTCTGGTTCTCTGGTTTATTTGCTTTGGATTTCTGGTTAATATGATCCGACATGATCGTAGCTCTTCGGTTTTCTGGTTATAGAGGTTCACTTCGGACTTCTCCTGGCTTTGGGTTTTGGATTTTTGAATTTTTGGTCTTCTTGCAATACACATCTTTCTTCAATCAATCAAGACATGTTTTGGAGGGCAAAGTGTTGACATGCTTTTTTGGTAAAGCTGTCACACATCAAGATTTTGGTTGGTGAAGCACTCATGTTTCGAGAATGTCGTCAGAAAACACAAATTGATTTGGTCTACGTCACGACGTGTACGGAAAATGTTGGAAATGGCGCCGATTCATAAAATCGTCAAATGGACTTAGACAAACTGCCATGACAAAAATGCATGATCGACTCGGTCCGATCAGCTCAAAATGCTTGAGCGTGTCAGTCCAATCACGTGGAAAAACTCGTCGTGGTATATATGGATTTCGACAAAATCGTATTTTACACGCTCAAAAATAGCTGATCGGCATGACACGATCAATAAAAATAGATTGTGCGACTCAAGGCATCAAAATCTGCCACTTGACAAAATTTTGGTTTGGTATGTTAAAAAACAGGTGATTAACATGTGTAAATCATCAAAAACCATGTGCACTTACTTGGCTAATCATCTGATTTGACATGAAAAAACATAGTGATCGGCAATGGAAAATTGGCAAAAACCTCATCTCCAACACAAGCCGATCACTTGGCAAATTTGGCTTGGCAAACTTGGTAATTTCACATTGCAAATTCCGTATCCTAGGAGGGATACGAAATTTCCATGTGCACCATTGCCATGAATAACATTTTACCGTATCTGGCATGTGACTTAGGGATGTGAAATTTTGGATGATCAAAGGATGCGAAAAAATGGCTTTTGCCAGGCCACTTTTGGCAAACTGGATGTTCACATGTGGATCACGCATTTTCACGTGATCAACACGGGCTTGCCACCTTTTTTTGGGATGTGAAATATCAAAAGCGGCAAAGTGCCAGGATTTTTGACCACTTGTTTTTACCGTGTTGATCACGCGTTTCGGGTTGATTGACACATGTTTTCACCCATTTTTCTAGGATACGAGATTTTCAACCTAAAAAGTGGATGATCACTCGGCCATTTGATTTTGCCGCGTTGATCACACATTTGAGCTGCGCAACACTCGTTTTCACCAATTTTATGAGATGCAAGATTTTCAACCTAAAAAATAGCAGATCACTTGACTACTTGATTTTACCGTGTAGATCACACATTTTGGGCTGCGCAACACACATTTTTGTCCAGTTTTTGGGGATACAATATTTTTTGACTTTAGGATGTGATTTTTTGACATTGCCTTGGTTTTTTGGCTTTATTTTTGGGATGCGAATTTCGAATCTCCCAAGGATACGAAATTCTGGCAGTTGGTCCCAAAACTCACCTATAAATACTCTCAATCTTGGCATTTAAAGGGGTTGGCTCATTCGCACTCTTCCTACACATTGGCATACATGATTGAAGCTCTTAAGCACCATTAATGGCTGCCTTCATCTTTCTAGACTTCTAAATGTTGCACAAATATTTGCCTACAAAATTAGGACATTTTCTTGGACATTTACAATGTTATTGGACTGTTTTGGATATCTTCGGAATTTCTTGGACAATGAAGCTACTTTTGGACATTACTCCATATTTTTATCAACAAAGAAGAAGAAGGCCATCTTGGTCAAAGTTTAGAATTAACAAATATTTGTTGTTCTATTGTAACACTTTGCATGTAAATATTGTCTGAACTTGTACAACAATTGTAATAAGCTATTATATTTTTTTTAAACTGGGTAAACAATTTTATTAGGAAAACAACCCAAATTGAAGATGATTACATTAACGTCCCATATCATAAGCCCACGTAACAAACAAAACAAATAAAATTGCCACAACCAGTTACATAATATATTCATCAGTTCGAACTAGAACATTCCCAAAATACCCTCTCTTTATCTTCCTCTTTCTTCTTCTTCAACCGCAAAGTCATGAAGGGTCAAAATGTCTATTGGTTTCTAGAATTTGAGCCAACATGTGATGACCTCAAACTCCCGTAGTATGAAAGCAAGGATAATCATTAGAATACAACACATAACAACAACGGCAGAACAGAAATAGAGAATTACAGCAGATAATGTTCATCAAATTACACTAGAAATAATACATCATTAGAGTTACACAGCATAATAGGATCATACTTAGCATAGAATACAGTTTCAGCTTAATATAAAATGTCTGCAGCGGAATAAAAACATAATATACTAATTGAAGTCTGAACAGCAAAATAGGAATGATAGTATCCATCTTCAGCTCCATAGTTATCCAGAAAGAGTCTGCTAAACCTGAATACAAGGCTGCCCGTATAGAAAAGAGGGCACCCGAGTTTGCAAAGTTAAACAAACTACGAGTCAGTCATGGGACTGGTATGAGAAATCTTATTTAACCTATTTAATAATAAGGCTAATCACAGACCACACTGCTAACGTGGAACGGGTTTACTCCATTGGATTGCCAGTGCATAAGTAAAGTAAATCATTAAACAACGCAATGCTTTTTAGAAAAATGAAACCATTATAAGATTCAAGTCCCATCACACAATGCAACGCAAACCGGAGGATAGAGTTTTACCTTATAATGGTCAAAATATGCTTGATACATAAAAACGGATCTGATATTATTTTTAGTGTATATATATGTTTCAAAAACAATTTGAATCATAATGTATCAATCATAGACGGCATAGCTACCATATACTATGTCTCCATATATAGGTTTACAATCAAAACCGCATGGTGTCGTATTGGAAGTTGGATTTCCATCATGAACCAAAGCAAAAGATAGTCCTTACCGAATTCAAGACACTCTAGCCCGTGCCTCAGGATCAACTGCAATTGCACCTTAGATCTTCAGGGTCGGTCCACAAATATCTTAGTGGATTGGTAATGCCTGAACAATATGTTTACCCGCCCTATAGGGTGTAAATAGAGCCACTAGGGACTCAAATAACCGAGGCGCCTCATTCCATCATCCACATAAGTAAAAATGTCAGGCCTTGTAAAACCATGACACCACTTCTAGCTAGAAAGAAACATATGTTCTCCCTACAGCCCTTCTCCCGTTTTTGGTTCATACCGGTTGTGAGGCTAACGAAGTAACACTATACACAAAGCTATACTATTTAAAACTGTGCTTTGATCATCAACAACAAGGCTCTGCTTTTCAAAATAAGCCTTGATCATTTGCATCTTGGCATGCCACACTGATAATTCACGCCATGCGACTTATGTCTATTAATATATAACCTCTAAGGGTGTTAAGTAATAGAATAAATTCTTCGCCACCAACGGATAAATATTAATAGAGATCAATCATATGTCCGATACAGAAGAGTGGTTCTCGCATATTCAGACAATCAACAAGTACGTCCAGACAACTACCACTTTAACCCATCCTGGGAGCTAACCGATCCAGGGCATCAGTAGTCATCTATTCGATGTGAAGATCATCGGTCTTCAACCATCATCTCAATGTCTTTGACTTCTAATCGTCGTATAATTATTTGGAATGAGATTTAACTCGGCCTTTCCAAATAATTTGCGATTATATATAATTCAAAATCATTTCTTTGCTTGGTCAAATTGAATCCAATGTTATAAATTAATGTCGACTGAGTTTAACCATATAAATCAATTATAAACCAGATGAATTTGGTTTATTTTCATTCCAAATCGTTAATAATATTTGAAAACAATTTATCATTATTTATATATATATAAAAATAGCCATTTTTAATTAAACAACGCTTCGGGTCATAGGGTGGCCCTGGCGCTGTTTTCATCGAAATTTGATTTACACATTTCTAAAAGTCTAACCGTTGGATCTTAACAAATTTTATATCTTTGGAAAGATCTTTCCAAAATGAACCCAATGGTTCTAGTTTTGGGAAAATCCGACGGTCGGATCTCTCAGTATAACCGTTCAAAGTTACGATTCCAAATAGCGAACTACCATGCGCGATTCATTTAATTTTAATTTATATATATAAATATATAAATATAAATCGTTCAACGATTTAAAACCATTTTCAATTTAACGTTGATTTCTTTTATATAAAAAAATCATATATTACATTAAAAATACACATTTTCATTAAATCATAGTCTTTTTATATGAATCCTCTTTACATTAAAAATGTAAATTCTTTAATGTTTAACCTTTCATTAAAATATACATATTTTTAATCAATCCCTTTTACATTAAAAATGTAAATTTTTAATGTTTAACTCTTTCATTTCAAAAATGAATATTTCTAATGATTCATACCTTACATTAAAAATGTGATTTTTAATATAGTCATGTTTTTATTTGTAAAACATGACATTTTCCATATTTCATTTCTTTACATTAAAAATATGCATAAGAATATAATCCTTTTAATATTGCATATAAATAGTGTGCTGCTATTGACACCCCACTTTTCTCTCCTGACCACCTTAAAAATTTTAATAGACATGATTATATTTTATACACTTCTGGCCACCACAATCTGTTCATTCACTCAACCGTCAATCACCGAGAATAATTCAAAATTTCAGATGCACACAGCCGAACAAAAATATACAAATTGCTCAACCTATTTCATTAGCATTCGGTGGCAAGGAACCGAAAAACAATCACATTCACGGTTGTACACAACCGACCAAATCACCTAGAAGTGCAAATCTACTATTCGGTTACCAACTACCGAATATAAATTGAAATAATGGTTGCACAACCGCCGAAAGCATAAAATAACTTCCACCGGAATAAAAAATTAGGGTTTGTAGTTTAAATCGACCAAACTTTGCAAATTAAGGTTTTAATTGAAGATTGTTTACTCGAAATCAACACCTGAGAACCCCCGACGCCGACGATCTTCGTGGAGCCGCCGCTTGGTTGACCGAAGCTTGACTTCTTTATGGGAGGTATCAGATTTCCTCTAATTGAAAGAAGAGTGCGTTGGGATGGTGCTGGTGGCCTCATTTTTTTATTACTAAATTATATGGTGGCCAGCAGTGGGTAATTGTAAATGACGGGGTGTTTTTTAGTTGTGGTGGCCAGGAGAGGAAAGTGGGGTGTCAATAGCAGCACACTATAAATATAGTCTTTTCATATTACATAAAAATGTAATCTTTTTCATTGTATAAAAATGTAACCTTTTTATATTACATAAAATAATGTAAACTATTTTACTACATAAAAATGTAAACTTTTTACATTATATAAAATGTAAAACTTTTCTATTCTTTTATTACATTATATAAAAATGCAATCTATTCCTTTCGTATATTACACTATAAAAAAATGACCTTTTATATTCATTTCATTCATGATATTAAAGATATGATTTTTAACGTTAACTTATTTTTGTCTTCCAAATGTGATCATTTCTCTAATTTCATCTCATGACATTAAAAATATGATTTTTAATGTTAACATAGTTTTGTCTTCAAATTATGATCATTTTCTAATTTCATCTCATGACATTAAAAACATGATTTTTAATGTTAACATAGTTTTGTCTTCAAAGTATGATCATTTTCTAATTTCAACTCATGACATTAAAAATATTATTTTTAATGTTAACATAGTTTTGTCTTCAAAGTATGATCATTTTCTAATTTCATCTCATGACATTAAAAATATGATTTTTAATGTTAACATAGTTTTGTCTTCAAAGTATGATCATTTTCTAATTTCATCTCATGACATTAAAAATTTGAATTTCCATGTAAACATGTTTTTATTTTTAAAATAGGACCCATTTCCATATATTCTACATTTACATTAAAAATTGAATTTTTAATGTTAACATGTTTTATTTCTTTAAAACATGAACAATTTTTACATTAAAAATGGGATTTTAAATGTTAACATGTTTATTTTAAAAACATGAACAATTTTTCTATATTCAATCTTTACATTAAAAATGTGATCTTTAATGTTAACATGTTTATTTTAAAAACATGAACAATTTTTCTATTCAATAAAAATGTGAATTTTTATTGTTTAACTTATTTTCATTTCGAAACAATGAATATTTTCCATATTTGTATATTCAATAAAAAATGTGAATTTTGGATGTTCAAACAAATTTCATTTCATATATGAATATTTCACAACACATGAATATTTCAGAAAATTTCGACAACATAACGGCAGGGTAATTTAAACCGGCACCGTCCCGATGTACGGCTCCTCACGCTACCTTAAAGCCTCGTAGCTTTTGACAAGGGGGATTTCAATAACCTATTTCGTACGTAAACAAATTTTTCCATAAACTAATCCTATTTGGTTTCAGCCAAAATTAACCAAAATCAACAATCAACCATTCGTAATATTATTCAAATTTCAAATCACAACTCAAACAAGTCGTCCATGGTTTATGGACAACAGGTGTCAGGAGTTTGTAAACTCCGTCTACATCTTGATATAACTTTATTTAATTAGTTCAGATTCAAAAATCTTATATTGATTTGACGACGCCAAAAATTGTAATAAGCTCCAAAAATTCTCCGGTCTCTTGTAAATGTTATGTATGACGCCATGAGTCCAACGTCTCCTGTTTCATGGAGTTTCATTATCGTATGATAAAGATACGAATTTTTATTCGATATAATGAATTTGCAACGGTTTTTAAATGTCGTCTATACAAAAATATACCTTCTTCTCCAATACAGATTAAGGCCGATAGCTAACCCAATTTATTCGAATTTAGGGTTGTAATTTTTGCTCCAACCAAGACACCTGCTGACGATCGGAGTATACCATGCCGTAGGGGGATGGACGGCGCGTCGGACGTTGGTGGTCCGGTCCGGTGCGATGGCATATCAGCGGCGCGGTTCTGGTTGATGCGGCGTGGGTTTCGAGACCTGGATCTCGATCTATGAGCGATGGTGGAGGATGAGGCGGGTAGGATGTGGAGATCGAAGAAAACTCTACAAAACCTGAATTGGAGTAATGGATTTCATGGAGTGGATTTGGAGTTATTCGAGGAGGAAGAAAGGAGCAACCGCCGCCATCGATTTCAGAAGGTTACGGCTTCGTATTAAGGTTTTCACTGTATACGCGTATTTATACACGTATTTCTATTTTTATTTATTTATTTAATTCTTTTTAATTCCAATATAACTCATATACCATTCAGAAATCCAAATCAAATCCAATGAGTGTCGCCCCTAGCCAAATACCCATATTCCGGACATAATGGGATATGTCACGTAAGCCAATTCAGCTGTTTCAATCAGTTTTGCTTTAAATTAAAGTATAAAACATTCAATATTAAATTTGAACGTACACTTTAATTTACCGGGGCCACATACTGATTCTAAAAATTCCAGAAAAATAAATATAGCTATGTTTTGACGATACGGTCCCAACAAAACTAATTTCGTCGACTTTGGAGACCGTCTGAAAAATGGCCATTTTTTGGTCGATCGAAATTGACTGAAACTGTCAAAACACATTTTTTTTGCCACGCTCACGAATTGATTCCAAAAATTATGGAAATTGGAATCTAGCAATAATTTGACATTTCGGTTCCAACAAAAGTGGTTTCGTTGAAAACGGAGGTCGTTTGCAAAATGGCTATTTATACGGGCTATATATATATAAAATATATATATATATTCTATAGAGACTTTTCCGAATATTCAACTATACATAACTTTTGATTCCCCCTATGAAATTTCAATTTTTCAGATTCGCTGGAAAAGTATTATGAAACTGATTTAATATTTTTGGTTTCACTAAAATCCGATTTATTTTGCATCTTGTACAGTCAGTCAAAGTTTGAGTTCAAATTTTCAAACTGTCGTGCTATTTCTAACTCCATTTAAAATTAGAATAAATATTCTTTCAAACATCGATTTAATAAATTTTTAATCGTTATTATTTAAAATAAATTATTTCAACTATTCAAAATTCAATAAAATAGTCCAAAAAAAAAAAAATTAGTTCTGATTTTCCGGATTGTTACACAACACTTCCATCAGATCCTTATCTGACAATTCAACGTCTGATGATTCCCAGTTTTCGGTGAATCTTCTCCCTTCAATCCTTCTTCTGCTTAAGTTAATTTCAATAAGAGCAAATCGATTAACCACCTTTGCTGTGCTCTTTCTTGCTTTGAAAATACATGCATTCCACTCTCTCCAAATTGCTAAAACAACATATGCCAAGGAAACTTTGTTCAATTTGGCTACCAATCGGTCGTTATTTGGGTCCCTGGCCAGGTATTTCTAAATTTCATGTAAATCATAATTTTGGTTCTTTGATCAACCATTACTTTACAATTTTTAGCAATCATTTTAGAAAGTTCGCATGCAAAGAATAATTGCTCATGGGTTTCTTCAGATGTACCTCATAAAACAAAAAGTCTCTCTTCAATATTCTCCACTTGAATAATCTGTCATGAGTAGGTAGTCGTTACATTAGTGCTTTGTATGTAGTAAGTGAATGCTTAGGCTAAATAGCATTATCTCAAATAATTTTGCTCCAGATTTTGTTTTCATGTTTTATCAAATTGCATTCCATGCTGCCTTGATTGAAAATTCACCATTTGTGTTATTCCATGCCCATATATCATTTTCTCTTCCTATGTAAATTGGCCTTGCTTCAATTTCTTGAATGATAGCCATGTTGCATGGCAAATATTCACATTTCTACGATTAGTTATCAATAATTGATTCTACATTAATGTCATAGGAACCAAAAGTAGAATAAGTATCCCAACCAACAATATCAATCATGGATTTACCTAAAATCCAAGGGTCTTCCCACAAATTTGTATCTTTACCATTCACAAATTCTCGAGTGCAATTTTCAGCAAGCTTATCTCTTATTCTAAGTATAGCTTACCAGTTTGGTGATGCATTGTTATCTATTGCCATTTTCCAAAAATTATCTTTTAAATAATGTTGTCTCATCCATTTGTCCCATAGACCATTGCTTGTAATAATTTTCCAACTTTGTTTGCGAGTGAATACATCTCTCATATCTTTGAGGTTTCTCAATCCAACGCCACCTTCCACCTTTGGTCTACAGAGATCAACAAATTTAATTTTGTGATAACCACCTCTCCATATGAAGTCAGCACAAACTCGTTCAATCTTTTCAATTGATGCAACAGGGATTTGAAACATTTGTAACCAAAAATTTACCTTTGCATGAATAACAATATGAACAGTTCAATTCTACCAGCCAATGATAAGGTTTTTGAGCTCCATCCTTGTAATTTGTCTTTTATTTTGCTAATCAATTCAACACATTCTCTATCATTTATTTTGTTCATAGAAAAAGGTACTCCCAAATATTTAACTGGTAGTCACACCTAGAATTTCAAGAATCACATTTCTATGATCACAAAAATTGCTATAGCATTCACTTTTATTCTCACTCATTTTGAAGCCAACATACTTCTCGAATAAATGGAAATTACTTTTGATAGTTCTTGTTGCATTTTCATCCGATTTAATGCATATTATCAGGTCAGCAACATATAATAGGTGGCTTATCTTAGGTTGGAAATTGTACACTATCTGAATAATTCTATTGCGCACTGACAATTCCATCTGGAGAGAAAATTTCTTCATTACAACATCAAACAGGTAAGAGGACAATGGATCTCCTTGTCTTATCCCCCTATTTGATCCAATGAGTCCCTTAAGGATACCATTGATCAGTATAAAGAAGGTAGGGGTAGATATAAATTCATTAATCAACTTAACAATCTTATTAGGGAAACCATTACAATATACCATATGAATAATAAAATGATGATTTATCTTATCATATGCTTTATAAAGATCTACTTTCAAACAGAATTTGTCAACACCAGGTCTGTTGAAATTTCTAACAAGTTCGTGTGCCAAAAACGGGTTCTCTGAAATATTACTACCTTTTATGAATGCACTCTGACACTCATAGATGATGTCTGGTAATATCTGTTTCATTCTATTGCATGTTACCTTGCTGAGAATTTTGTATAGAACATTGCAGCAAGCGATAGGTCTGAATTCTTCTGGTCTGGTGGGATTTTCAACTTTTGGAATGAGACAAATGAAAGTGTGATTGAACGCATCAACCACTGCGTTATCTTTACCAGGAGTACAGGCTACACAAAAATTAGGAAATTGACTGAAATGGGAAAAAGAAAAGGCGGACAGACATAGTTGCGCCATTAAATTCATTAGTTCGTGGATATCCAACATGGGAGATCAAACTTTCAGCTCGTAGAGAAATATGTTGTGCGATGGACATTTTAGGACGACTGATTTCATATTTTTTCTGATTATATTATATAAAATATTTAAAAATATCTCATGGTCCCTAAATAGCACTCCCGAACCGTTGTTCAACCATAACGATAGATGTTTCCGATTATCTATTATTCCGGACTTAACAGAATAAATTCTGAAATTTAATTCAAACGTATATATAGAATAACCATATTTATATAATATAATTTAAATTATAAAATAATAAATTCTTTGATATTTTATTCAAATAAAGTTGTATATTGATCAACAGAATCGTTTCAATTTAGTTTTAACTCAGCATTCAATTATTGTTGTTCCCAGATTACGATAATTCGATATAATCAATAAATCGTATATCGATTATTAAACCGATAAATTCAATAAAAATCCACTTATATTATCAAATCAACATTTAAAACAATATTAAATATTTAAATAAATCGACTAAAAATCCAGGACGTTACAAATGGCCGTCATTTCGGAGAATGGTGTTGAGGATGGGGATTCGACAAGATTTGGGGACATTCGAAGTCGCGATTCAAGGTTTTGGGCATGGCGTTTGGGATTGGAGTGGTGTTGTAACAACCCGGGATTTCAAAACCAATTTAAAATTTTTATTTTAGCTATTTTAATGGATTTTGAATATTTAAAATGATTTATTTTAAATAATAACGACTAAAAATTTATTTTAATCAGAATTAGAACGTATAAATTTATTTTAATTATAAAACGAGCCTGAAATGGCACGGTAGTTTGAAAATTCGATTTCTAATTTCAATTGTGTATACAGAATTCAACATGAGTTAGAATTGGACGAAACAAGAAATATTTGAATCTGATTAACTATATCTTTCTAACGAACGTAAGAAACTGAGATTTCACTTTAAAAATTGAAAGTTATGTCCAGTTTAAAATTCAAAATAGTCGCTATGGAATTTATATATATTTTTAATATAATATATAGCTTTTAAAAATAACTATTTTGCAAACGGCCTCCGTTTTTTATGAAATGACTTTTGTTGGATCCGGAATGTCAAATTATGGTTAGATTCCAATTTACATCATTTTTGGAATTAATATGTGAGTGTGGCAAAAGAAAATGTGTTTTTCAATTTGAGTTGAATTGGATCGACCAGAAAATGACCGTTTTTCATACGGTCTCCAAATTCGACGAAATTAGTTTTGTGAGGACCGTATCGTCAAAACATAGTAAGATTATTTTTTCGGGAATTTTTGGAGTCAGTATATGGCATCGGTAAATTATAATGTATGTTTAAATTGAATATATATTGATTTATATTTTAATTTTGATAAAAATTGATCGAAACAGCCAAATTGGCTTAAAGGACATATCCCATTGTGTCTGAAATGGGGGTATTTAGCTAGGGACGATAGTTGTTCGGTTTGATTTGGTGTTCGGAAGCAAAAACTGAATAAACTGGAATTTAATACTATTAAGCTAATATATATGTATATATATAATTAAAAATACTAAAACCCTAATTCCATCTTCACAATATAACGCAACCACCAGGCCCCTTTCCAATGGCAAATATCGTCCGGAATTCAATCGGTAATTTCCCCCAATCCATTGAATATTTTCACAAATCCATAACACGAAAATTAACGAGGATTGTGAGGGCTTGAAGAGTATACGGTTTTGATCGATTAAAAGTTCATAGTTTGTTCAATTTTTGGGTTCAAGAGTCCGGAAGTCGCACGCCAATACAGGCGCTGGGGAACCTCTGACTGTTATGCCACTCACGGCGGTTGTCGAGGAGGGCAAGGGCTTTGTTGTGGTATAACTTGATCAGAAGCTGGTGGTTCGATGGGTGGTGCGCAAGGAGAGAGAGACGGTGAAGATGGGTTTGTGCAGTTCGGCTTTGCTTCAGAAGAACGATGACGAGGGTAAAGAGATTCAGGGCTAACAATGTAATTAGTGAGTTTTATTTTAGTTTTTTTTATATAAAAACATTATTTAAATTTCAGTTTCTTTTTAATATAAAAAAACATTGTTTAACATCTGATTTTTTTAATATAAAAAGAATTGATAAAAATGTAAATTTTAAAAATATTATATCAGTTTTAAAAATTAGATCTTTATATGAAAAACATTAATATAAAAATATGATTTTTATTAAATAAATAGCATTATAAAAATATGTTTTTTTTAATTTATAAATTAGCATTGTTTTTAAATATAAATTAGCATTGTTTTTAAAATAGAAATAACAGTATAAAATATGATTTTTTTAAATAAAATTGCATTGATTTTTAAAAATATAAATAACATTATATAAAAAATTTGATTTATATATATATAACATTAGTTTAAAAATATCGTTTTTATATAAACAACTTTGAAATAAAAATATGGTTTTTATATATATAACTTTAAAATAAAAAATGATTTTTAATTTATATAACAGTTGAAATAAAATGTGATTTTTATATAAATAGCGTTGTATAAAAAAATGTTATGTAATACAATTTATAAAAATATAATTTTTATATAGATAATTTTGTTTTAAAAATGTTAGATTTTTATATAAAATACTATAGAATAAAAGTATGATTTTTATATATATAAACTATTTAAAAATGTGATTTCTAATTATATATAGCATCGTATTAAAAATATGATTTTTAATATATATACCACGTGAATCAGATTATGATGGAACATGCTGGAAGCAGAATGGAACCAAAACCATCCTTTAAAGAATGACAGAGTGGAAACCAAAGGTGAGAACTACTTCTCTCTCTATTTATTTTACAATTAAATATATACTAGGATGCAGATGGTGTTTAGCAGCACACGACACTATTTATTGTACAAACCATGATTGTTTGTTTGGATCGAATTGGCAGTATTGTGTGTTGTTTGTGATATCGAAATATTTAACGTATAAAAATAATGTTAACATTAATGTGCTAGTTGAAATTAAAATGTAAATATTTATTTATAATTTAAACAGTGTAAATTGGCTAAATAGAAAATAATTCAAACCAGATTAGAATTGGTTAAATTTACTAACCATTGATTTATTTAAATAAACTGTTGTAGTTTAAAAACCCCACACGGGTATTGCGATGATATTTGACATTGACTAGTCCTAATATTTAGTTATATGCCAATCGATGGGTTGACAGGCTATGATGAGCGTTATATATTTATTTTAATGCTCACACCGTTGTAAATTTTGCTCTGGATGTGAATGGACTGTTTAATGATTATTTATCATTATTGTTGAATACATTCGATGTATGAAATCCATACAACTGAAATTATATAGTAATTGATTGAGTTGCATTCCGATTCATAAATAAAGAATATTTTGAATTAATGAATATTTTGAATTAAAGAATATTTAAAAATAAAGAATATATTAAAATAACGAATATTTTAAAATAATATTCAGTGAAGAATAAAATTATGATTTTGATGTCCGATGGACCCAAAAATATTGAAATGTGAAGCCGAGTTATGTATCAAACGCCATTTTAACCCGAACGGGTTTATCGATCAATTTTATTCATTTTATAAAGAATTTCGAAAAGAAGTGATTTCAAAATATAATATTTTGAAAATATTATCATTTTAATATGATAAAGATATAGAATATTTAATTTTTATTTAAAATTGAAATTGAAGTTGGAATCGTTTTAAAATGAAATTATAAATATTTTATAAATACGATTTAAATGGAAATCGACGATATATACATAATATATATTATATATATTTAATGGCCTGAACAGAACGAGTTGCGCGGTGACCGTTCGTGAATTTCGACCATTAACTTCAAAATGATGTAATGGGAGATCCGATCGTTCGATTCACCTAAAATCGGAACCGTTGGGTTCGTATCGATAAGAGCTTTCCAATGAATACAAGAGATTTGAAATCTAGCGGTTGGATTTGGAATTATGTCCAAATCAAATTCGGAAAAGGTCGTTGTAAATGCAGTTCGATGACCGTTTATGGAAATCGACTGAAAGGGCCTAAATAAAATTATTAGAAACATGAAAAAAAAATATGGAAAATCATAATAAATGATTTGGAAAGATTTTGGATGAAAAATTCCAAATTTGAAAAGATAAAAATGTATTTTTATCGAAATGAACTAGTTATTAACTAGAATAATAATCCAATGTTTTCAAATAAATAAACTGGATTTTGGGTTTGTCATGAATGGTTTCTTCAATAACACGGTTCTTAAACCTCGATGAGAAAAGAATAAATCATTAAATTAAGATTTAATGAAGTTTTCCAATTAATTAATATTTAATTGGAATTAAATTAAATAATTTTGGAATTTGTAAATCTTTTATTTAAGATTATTAGAGTTTCCAATTAGATTTAGTAATTGGAATAAAATGAAATGTGAATTGGGTTTATTGTGAATTGTGTTTTTAAAGACATTCGTTCTTTAGCCCGATTAACAGTGAAAATATAATTTTGGAATTTATAAATCTTTTAATTAAGATTATTAGAGTTTCCAATTAGATTTAGTAATTGGAATAAAATGAAATGTGAATTGGGTCTATTGTGAACTGTGTTTTTAAAGACATTTGTTCTTTAACCCAATTAACAATGAAAATATAATTTTGGAATTTGTAATTCTTTTAATTAAGATTATTAGAGTTTCCAATTAGATTTAGTAATTGGAATAAAATGAAATATGAATTGGGTTTATTGTGAACTTTTTTTAAAGACATTCGTTCTTTAAACCGATTAACAGTTAAAATATTATTTTGCAATTTATAAATCTTTTAATTAAGATTATTAGAGTTTCCAATTAGATTTAGTAATTAGAATAAAATGAAATGTGAATTGGGTTTATTGTGAACTATGTTTTTAAAGACATCCGTTTTTTAACCCGATTAACAATGAAAACATAATTTTGGAATTTATAAATCTTTTAATTCAGATTATTAGAGTTTCCAATTAGATTTAGTAATTGGAATAAAATGAAATGTGAATTGGGTATTGTGAACGGTATTTTCAAAGACATTCGTTCTTTAACCCGATTAACAGTGAAAATATACTTTGGAATTTATAAATCTTTTAATAAGATTTAAATGGAAATTTTCCAAAGTAAAGTTTTCCAATTTAATGTATTAAATTTGAATTAAATGGAATTCGATTTAATAATAATCAAGATGATCTTCTGTGTATGAAGACCGTTACTATATATGGAATTTAAAAGGCTTTTCCCTTATTCCATTTATATTATTAGTCTGATATGGAAATTAATATCGATTATATATTGATTTGATTTCTATGAAGATTCCATATTTAATGGAAGATGATTTTTGTAACGACCCGTAAATTTCGACGCCCGAATCCCGACAATAATACATCAATCCCGTATTACTTGCTAGAACTCAAGTATCGAAACACCAGATAATTATTAGAAGAATATTAGAGGGTGAGATAAGAAAGAAAGAAATATTAGAATAGAAGAAGAAGAAAAACCAACACATCACAGAATCAGAGTCTCACATCGCAGCGGAACAAAATATAATATCGAAATAAAACTTTATTGAGAGCCTTTAAAAATACTTACAATATCAGAGTACACCAACATCTCTGAACAGTTATAAAAAATCTGTCCCAAATACGACACACAGTAGAATAGTAGCTATATAATATCATACGTCTGGACTCTTCCAGCTCGTCTCTTCACAGCATTCATTAACCTGAACATGTACACCCCGGGCTAACCCGAGCATTTACAAAACACCAGGTCAGTCTGGTGAACCAGAGTGAGAAAAACTCGCATAGTATAAAGAGTATCACACAACTTTATTTTAAAGTTAAAAATCCTTTCAAATAAAAGGATAATCATAAGACCAAATCCACACATAAATACGGATGGTTTTTACCTTACGATAACCCAAAATACTTTTGAAATAAATATCTTTTCTGATATTATAATAGTGTCTAAATACAAGTAAATCACAATCTAGTGGAACGCTTGCATCTCACGCTCCACATATATAGTATACAAACAAAACCGCGGGCGCTTATTGGAAATTGGATTCCGACCATGACAAGGTATGGGAACACCTACCGATAGTGTATCTATAGAGGCGAATACACTGGGTTCAACAAGAACGTCTTTTAACCCGGCCCATACATAACTGACCACTCATTTCGCTTGAGTGTATCGAATGTATATCACTAACGGTTTGGCTCAAACCACCGTTTCCCGATAAGGGACAGCATCGAAATAGATTAAAGAAGGAATTGGATTTTCTCTAGATAGGTGATTATACACTCTAATGAGAGCGACCCACATAGCCATGCAACCTGCCCGATTTTTGTCATTTCCTGGTTGATGAGGTTTGAGGCTACGCTTTTTAAGCACAACACATTAACTTCGAATGCTACATTGTCAGATCCATTAACAATCACTAATTGACGTCCACAACTATACGTTACGTGTTAGCTAAAGAAGTTTCCCTCTCCGCTTCCACTCTTTGTATGATTGGAGAAATCAATGTACGTGACTTTTCTGGAAATACTCTATCAGACATTCATCTATACAAGTCACCTAAGAACAAGATGAACCAAAGGCACCCTCCTACAGCATTCTCGGAATCACCCTGAAAATCAGTACCGAGAAGTCCTTGCGAATCCGTAGATTTCAACCACGATAGAATCACAGTTTATCTCTGCTTGCAATCAGAGATTTTAAGAAATCTGTAATGACCCGCATTTTCCAGGGTTATAATTAATTTATTTAATTATATAAATAGTGATTTAGGGAATTAAATCGTCGTTAATTAAATTATAGTGAATATTTAATTAAAATAATAATTAAATAATATATTTAATTCAGAAATAATCAAATTTTTTGGAAATCACAATATTCTGTGAACGGGGTCGTCCCTTAGATTTAATTCAGCTTAAGTTGAATTATATTGACGAATATATTCAATCGACGACAGTTTGAACGTATAATTATAATATAATTAAAATCGAGATCTAAATGGCGCTACAGTTCGCGATTTGGCGATTTGAACTTCAACTGAATGTACAGGATTCGTTTAAAGCCGGATTTCTGTGAAACAAGAAACGTGTGGAGCTGGTGGAGTATATCTTTCTAGTGGAAGAGAAAAATCGGGATTTCGTCGTGTAGATTTTGATTCACGTCCAAATCAAATTTCAGAAAAGTCGCTGTAGAATTCCTTTATAATTCGTAGCGCTTTATATACGTTATAAATAGATTTTCAGTATAAACTGAATATCGAGATAATCTGGAATCTGAAATATCAAGCTGTAAATTCTGATATGATATTCTGGAGCTGTACGATATCATATGTGAAGATATACGATAATATAAATTTATTTATATTTAAATATATTTATATATTTAAATGGGTCATCCAAAGCTTTAAAAATAGCCGGTTTTGCAAACGAAGTCGGAATTCGACGAAACTAATTTTGTTGGATCCGCAATATCAAATAGTTGTTAGATTTCCAGTTTCGTGATTTTTTAGAGTCACTGTGTGGCCGTACGGATTTTTAGAGTGTAAAACAGTCAGTATTTTGATGGTTAAAAATACGCTGTGTGAGCATACGAAGTCGGAATTCAACGAAACCAGTTTCGTTGAGACCATAATGTCGAACTGTAGCTGCATGTCAATTTTCATGATTTTTAGGTGTTGTATGTGACCACAGGGATTTTTGAACACATATGAAAACAACGATGGCTAAAATATAAATAAAATAAGCGAATATAAAAATAATAAAATTTTCCTATAAAAACACATTAACCTTCCTAAACCTAGATAAAACCCTTTTCCTCAGTCAACACAATCTTTTTTTCCGCCGTTCTCTTACAGAAAGGTTTCAAGAGCACAAACAATTCAAAAACAAATCCTATGAAATTCGATAAATAAATCCATCCATATATTTGTGGTACTAGGATGATTAGCTTCGATCCAGTATCCATTTCATGAAGTTCGACGTCTGTTTGGGTCCTTCGAATTTATCCAGCGACGGTTTTCTTGAGCTAGGGTTCGACCTAGTTTGGATTTGGAGCTTCGATTGACGGAAGGAGTATGGGATTTGGGTTTATGGTGTAGAACCGAGTTCGTTGGTGGTTTTATTGTGAATTTCTGGGATAAATACTGATGCGCGATGGTCTGTGGTCTCGAGGAAAGGCTGAAGTCGTAAACCAACGGTGGCGTGCGAGTTGAATACTGTGTAGACGAGGATGGAGAGGAAGAGTAGAGGAGCGTAATGGAGGTGGTTGCATTCAAGTCAGTTTTGAAATGGGAGGTGGAAGGGAGATTTAAGAAGGCGCAATGGCCATTGGTGCTTGCGGCAGGTTCTGTGTATTACGGGTTAAGAACAGGAAGAAGAAGTAGCGGGTCCAATTCGGGTATGGGCCTTGAGCGTTAGGTTAAGCCCAATAAAGGTTTAAGGTTTTGTTTTAATTTAAATTCAATAAGTGTAAAACTTGTATAGATCATAACTCTCTCATACATAATCAGAATCACGAACCGTAAGCTGCGTTGAGATCGTATGGACGGGAGCAACACAATGAGACTGACCGGGAGTGGATCGGAGACAGTTACAATTTATGGCGGAATAAATTGTCAGATTGAATCAAATAACGCAAACCGTTATTTAACGGCTAACACACAAATGTGAGTAAAACTCACCAACTCTGAACAGTTCATAATTTCATGTTGTATTTTTAGAACTGTTAGATATTGTCTGTTGGACTGTGTGTTGACTGTTTGATTGAACTGCTAGTCAGTTAGTGGAAATTATATGTATATATATATAAACCGTAAAAATATTTATATGTCGATTCTGTTATCAGAATATTTCACATCGAAGTGAAATCGATGTTAATTATATTGTTTAACATCTGTGATGCAGGGAAACAGGTTGGAGGAATCCAACTGGATTCCTTAACATTTATTTTTTTGTGATTTGTACATTGTGATATATGATGGGATATATATATAATCTGTTGTGATTATGTGTGGTGGACGATATTTATCGTTGTTATATGGTGTGTTAAATACCATAAGAAATACCAGAATGTTGATAAGGGGATTTTCAAAGTGATATTGAAAACAGAATATTTATAAACTGGAATATTTATAAATAAGAAATGTTTATAAATTTGAATATTTATAAATAGGAGATATTCAAAAAGGAAATAATTTCAAACCATTTTCTTTTTGAATGGAAAGGCCTGTGTGGCGGGTTTGGGGATTTTCCCGATGCTCCCGTTACAAAGGAGGTTATGGCGAATTTTTCAGAGAATTTAAGGAGTTAGAATATTTCAAGAATAAATTTGAAAAGGAAATATTTGTAAACCATTTACAAATAGAATTGAAAAGGAAACGTTATAAAAAGGAAATCATTTTTAAAGTGTAGAACCGTTATTTAAAAGTAAATTTTTCAAATGAATAAAACGTTGTTAAAAATGAAATCTTTATAAAGTGAATAAAGTAAATCGAATATGGTATTCGAAAGGAGTTAAATCGAATATGGTATTCGAAGGGAGTAAATCGAATATGGTATTCGAAAGTTAGTAAAACGAATATGCTATTCGAAAGGGGTTAGTCGAGTCGAGTTAGTTGAATAGAGTTAACTAGTTCAGTAGAGTTAACCAGTTCAGTAGAGTTAACCAGTTCAATAGTGTTAACCAGTTGAGTTAAGTAAGTCGAGTAAATCAAGTCGAGTTGATTGAGTTAGAGTTACTCAGTTAGAGTTAATCGATTAGAGTTAAAACGAACTAGAGTTAATCAAATATAGTTATTTGAGACAGAGTTAGTCAAACATAGTATTCAGGGTAAGTTACCATCTCGTACGACTGCTAGCGTAATTCGCAGGGCTGTAAATAGCCTAAGGCGGTCGGATGTTTCCTGAGGGAGTCAGGCGTAACCATTGTGATCGCTGCGATCTAGAGTCAAGCGAATGAAGTTAAATCGAATATTAGTTATTCGATAGAAGTTAAGTTCTTGAGTTAGATTATCGAGATAAGTTAATCGAGTTAAGTTCTTGAGTTAGATTATCGAGATAAGTGAGTCGAGTTAAGTTCGTCGAGTTAAATTAATCTATGTTAGTTTCATCGAAAGGAATTAATCGATGTTAGTTTAATCGAAAGGAGTTAATCGATGTTAATTTCATCGAAGGGAGTTATCGATTAGTTAAATCGAAAGGAGTTAATCGATGTTAATTTCATCGAAAGGAATTATCGATTAGTTAAATCGAAAGGAGTTATCGATTAGTTAAATCGAAAGGTGTTATCGAATTTAGTTATTCGAAAAGGAGTTATCGATTTGTTAAATCGAAAGGGAAGACTATTGAATATCGTTTATTCGAGAGGAGATTTTCGAATGTAGTTTATTCGAGAGGAGATTTTCGAATGTAGTTTATTCGAAGGAGTTATCGATTATTAGTTAATCGAAGTGAGTTATAGAATATTAGTTAAATCGAAGGAGTTATCGAATATAGTTTATTCGATGGAGTTAATCGATTAGAGTTAAATCAAATGTGTTGATCGAATATAGTTTATTCGAATAGAGAAAAGGAGTTTATCGAATATAGTTTACTCGAATAGAGTAAATGAGTTAATCGAATATAGTTTATTCGAATAGAGTTAGAGGAGTTATCGAATATAGTTTATTCGACATGAGTTAAGTGAATTAGTTAAGTTAAACTAAGTGAATTAGTTAAGTGAATTGGTTAAGTTAACCAAAGTGAATTAGTCGAGTTAATCAAAGTGATTAGTTCAGATAATCGAGATAAGTAAATCAAGTTAGGTTAATCGAGTTGAATTTGTCAGTCGAGTTAATAAATTGAGTTAGTCAAACCAAGTAAAACCAGTTAGAGTTAATTAATTAAGGTTGACCAGTTAGAGTTGATCGGTTAGAATTAACCAGTTAGAGTTAATCAATCAGAGTTAAGTAAAATTAGAACTGACTAGAGATTAGTAAATTGAATGGTTTTCAAAGTGTCTATCTGATGTTGTGTAATAACCCGGAAAATCTGGGCCAGTTTAAAATTTTTATTTTGGCAATTTTAGCGAATTTTGAATATTTAAAATTGATTATTTTAAATAATATCGACGAGAAATTTATTTTGAATATAATTAGAACGTATATATTTTATACGTCGTCGTTAGAATATATAATATTTATATATAATTATAAATAGAATTGAAAATGGCGCGGTAGTTCGATAATTCAATTTCAGACTTCAATTGAATGTACCGGGTGCAAAACAATCCAGATTTTAGTGAAACCAAAAACATTAGGATCTAATTGATAATATCTTTCCAACGAATCCGAAAAATCAAAATTTCATAACGGGAATCAAAAGATATGTCCAGTTGAAAATTCTGAATAGTCGCTATGGAATTCGGGCCCTTAAAAATGGGAATTTGGCAAACGACCTCGGATTTCGATGAAACCACTTTTGTTGGATCCGCAGTGTCAAATTATTGCTAGATTCCAAATTTCATAACTTTTCGATTCAATATGTGAGCGTGGCAAAGGAAAACGCGTTTGACCAGCTTCAGTTGATTTTAATCGACTGGAAATTGGCCATTTTTCCAACGGTCTCAGAATTCGACGAAACTAGTTTTGTTAGGACCGTATCGTCAATACGAAGCTAGAAAATATTTTTTGGGAATTTTTCTAGTTAGTATGTGACCCCGGTAATTTGAAATGTACGTTTAAAATTCAATATAGTGGTTTAAATGTAAATTCAACGGAAACTAATCGGAATGATCAAATCAGCTTGCGATACATATTCCATTGTGTTCGGAATGGGGGTAATTAACTAGGGGCGACAGTCGGTGGGCTTGATTTCGAGTTCAAACGAAAAGTCAACTTTAAGTTGAATTAAATAATTAAATTAAAAAAAATATAATCCTTTCTCTCTCCCTCCCCTTTAACCCGCTTTGTCCCCCTCTCTCTCATTTGAAATCGTTCAGCAGGAAAAAAAACGACGGAAAGGGGGGAAACCCTTGCCGCCCACCGCCGCCGCCGCCAGAGGTGGCGCAGCCCCCCCCCCCCCCCCGCGTCGTCCTCCCTTCTTCTTCCTCCTCCCCTTCTCTTCCTCGACTGCGTCGCAGACGCCCCCCCCCCCCCCCCATCAGAAATCGAAGCCGCCCTCCTCCCACAGCTCCCCGCCGCATGGCGACAGCCCCCCAGCCACCGACAAGCTCTGACGCGACCCCCCCCATCCTCCTCCTCTCACCCGAGCGCAGGCCAAATCCTCTCTCTCGACTGCAGTAAGTTCTATTGTATTTCATTTTTAGATCTGAGTTTGTTTATGCTAAAAACATATTTTATAAACCAGTTTTTACACATATAATTAGCAAATATAAAATTAGTTTTTATATAGATTTTTATAAATAAAAAGAGTAGATTTTTATGAAAGTTAAGTCGTGATTTTTAAGTGGAAAAAGTTATGGTTTTTAGTTTATAAAAATAGGACGTTTATGTAGCGAAGAAAATTGGATTTTGATTGTATGAGTAGCCTTATAAAGATATGATCTTCTATACGTATATAACTTCAAAAAGATATGATTTTTCTTTATATAAGAATATGATTTTTGAAGTGTTAAAGATCGAATTTTTTTTTAAAAGTGTTAAAGGGAGGTTTTACCGTATGGAAGATGAGATTTATATATGTATGGTCGCGAAATAAAAATATAATCTTTGTCATGAAAGAAAAGTGGTCTTTGAAAACGAATAGTAGTGATTTTTGAAAACAAAGAGAAGTGATTTTTAAGAAGTTAAAAATATAATTTTTATACTAGTGACAAAGTAAAAATATGATTTTTATATATTGAATAGCGAAGTAAAAATATGATTTTTATATATTGAATAGCGAAGTAAAAATATGATTTTTATATATTGAATAGCGAAGTAAAAATATGATTTTTATATATTGAATAGCGAAGTAAAAATTCGATTTTTATACATTGAATAGCGAAGTAAAAATTCGATTTTTATATATTGAATAACGAAGTAAAAATTCGATTTTTATACATTGAATAGAGAAATAAAATTGTGATTTTTATATATATAGTGGCTACGGGCAACGAAAGCGACAAAGGGCGAGAATGGCGAAGTTTTCTATCAATGAAGAGTCAAGATGATTGGATAGCTATCGGTGAGAATTTCTCACTCTTCAATTTCATTTTCTAGTTATATATATATACTAGGATGCAGACGGTGTTTAGTAGCACCCGACACAATCGTCCACAGACCATGGACTTGTTTGTTTGGTTGCATAAATTAGTTAGATGATTTGATTTGAAATTGAATTGTTTGGTGAAATGAATGGATTTGATTGATGTGTGAATGGCGTGGGCCTTCACTAGACCGGGGATAAGGCTAGGTCTCGTCCCGTTTCTAGTATCGTGCCGTTATGCCGCCGAAATTTTCTAAAATATGTTAGAAAAATAAAAATATCATTTTATTTAAAGAAATGAACTAAATAGAATATTCATTGATTGAATAAAATATATTATCGTTAAAAATATAATTTTTAACGTGAATGTGAATAAATAAATATTCATTTACAAACCGGACGGTTTGTTTATGTACACCTATTTGAAGGACATTGATTGGGTCGATAAATTTTACACATCGCCCAACTGCACAAATAAAATCTGTGTTTGATTGTTTGAAACCCCACACGGATGTTGGGATGAAATTTGAAGTTCACTCATCCTGATTGATTAAATATGTCGATCGATTGATTGACAGGCTGTTATAAGCGTTAGATATCTATATTTGATGCTTATACAGTGTAGTGCACTTTGGTTGATGGTTGATTATTTTTCAATGCTATTATATACGTGTGATGTACGAAAATCCATATAATTAACATTATATGGTAATTGATTGGGCCTCATTCCAATTTAGAAAAGAAAGAATATTATAATATAAAGGTTCATGTGTTGACTGTACTCATCCGTTGAGATTAGTCATGTGTTGAACGAAATATTTTAATAATAAAATTTACATCTTTCTCAATATTATAATATAAAGGTTCATGTGTTGACTGTACTCATCCGTTGAGATTAGTCATGTGTTGAACGAAATATTTTAATAATAAAATTTACATCTTTCTCAATATTATAATATAAAGGTTCATGTGTTGACTGTACTCATCCGTTGAGATTAGTAATGTGTTGAACGAAATACTTTAGCAAAAATAGTCACACGTGGACAGTACTCATTCGTTGAGATTAGTCGTGTGTTGACAAAAATAAATATTCATCTGTTGAATAGAATATTTGAAAATAGAAATATATGAAGCCGTGTTGGTTAGATTGACGCCATTTTGACGTGAACGATATTTATACCGATTTATTCATTTTAAAATGAATATAAAACGATTTCGAAATGAATTGAATATAAAACGATTTCGAAATGAATTGAAAACGATTTCGAAATGAAATGAATTGAAAACGATTTCGAAATGAAATGAATTGAAAACGATTTCGAAATGAATTGAATTGAAAACGATTTCGAAATGAAATGAATTGAAAACGATTTCGAAATGAAATGAATTGAAAACGATTTCGAAATGAATTGAATTGAAAACGATTTCGAAATGAAATGAATTGAAAACGATTTCGAAATGAATTGAATTGAAAACGATTTCGAAATGAAATGAATTGAAAACGATTTCGAAATGAATTGAATTGAAAACGATTTCGAAATGAATTGAATTGAAAACGATTTCGAAATGAATTGAATTGAAAACGATTTCGAAATGAATTGAATTGAAAACGATTTCGAAATGAATTGAATTGAAAACGATTTCGAAATGAAATGAATTGAAAACGATTTCGAAATGAAATGAATTGAAAACGATTTCGAAATGAATTGAATTGAAAACGATTTCGAAATGAATTGAATTGAAAACGATTTCGAAATGAATTGAATTGAAAACGATTTCTAAATGAAATGAATTGAAAACGATTTCGAAATGAAATGAATTGAAAACGATTTCGAAATGAAATGAATTGAAAACGATTTCGAAATGAATTGAATTGAAAACGATTTCGAAATGAATTGAATTGAAAACGATTTCGAAATGAATTGAATTGAAAACGATTTCAAAATGAAATGAATTGAAAACGATTTCGAAATGAATTGAATTGAAAACGATTTCGAAATGAAATGAATTGAAAACGATTTCGAAATGAATTGAATTGAAAACGATTTCGAAATGAAATGAATTGAAAACGATTTCGAAATGAATTGAATTGAAAACGATTTCGAAATGAATTGAATTGAAAACGATTTCGAAATGAATTGAATTGAAAACGATTTCGAAATGAATTGAATTGAAAACGATTTCGAAATGAATTGAATTGAAAAACGATTTCGAAATGAAATGAATTGAAAACGATTTCGAAATGAAATGATTTGAAAACGATTTCGAAATGAAATGAATTGAAAACGATTTCGAAATGAAATGAATTGAAAACGATTTCGAAATGAAATGAATTGAAAACGATTTCGAAATGAAAAGAATTGAAAACGATTTCGAAATGAATTGAATATAAAACCAATTCGAATTAAATTGAAAACGAATTCGAATAGAATTGGAAACAAATTGAAATGAATTCAAATTGAATTGAATAGGAATGAATTTTAAAACGAATTTATAAGGAAGAATTCAATTTTGATTTGAAATGAAATGGAAGTTGAAATTGTTTTCGAAACGAATTCAAAACTATTTTTAAAACTTTGTTTTAAATAGAAATCGACGAAATATATATTATATATATTATATATATAATATAATGTCCTGAATAGAACGCGCCGCGCCGCGGCAGTTCGTGAATTTCGACCATTTATTTCAAACGGACATTATGGGAGATCCGACCGTCGGATTCTCCTAAAACCGGAACCGTTGGGTTCGTATCGAAAAGAGCTTTCTAACGAATATTAGAAATTCAAAATCTAACGGTTGGATTTGGAGATACGTCCAAATCAAATTTGGAAAAGGTCGCTGTAAGTGCAGTTCGATGGCCGTTGATGGAAATCTATTGTACGGACCTTAATAAAATTATTAAAAATAGTAATAATTTGTGTAAAATCATAAGAAATGATTTGAGAAAAATTGGGGCGAAAAACTCCATATTTGAAAAGATAAAAATAGATTTTTATCGAAATTAACTAGTTTGAACTCAATTTAAAACACGGGTTTTTATTTTTAAATAAATAAATTAGATTAAAAAAGGGGTTTTAAATAATCGGAATTCCTAATATATTTGATTTGAATTGAACTAGAATTGATTTGTGGGTTTATCGTGAACTGTGATTTAAATAACACTAGTTCTTTAACCCGATAATAAATAGAATGTGACTTGGGTTTGTCGTGAACTGTGTTTTAAATAACACCTAGTTCTTTAACCCAGTAAAAGGAGTTTTAATGAATCTGTAATTAGATTGAAATGTGAATCTATAATCTAAATTATCAAATTTAGAAATGAGCGAGAATGGAGTATCGCCAGTTTTGCTCCAAAGCGATAGTTAAATCTTTAATTAGATTTGAACGTGAAATGGTAATTAATCTTACCGATAACACCATAGTATTAGATATGGAGTATTACTAGTTTTGCTTCATGGGATGAATAGGTTGGGATTGGGAAATAAAATAAATAATTACTTCGGTGTGGTTCGCTAATCTCGACTAGTTTAGAAAACCATAATATGGTTTGAAATGACATCCAAAGGAAGATTAAAGGATAAATTTGAAAGAATTTATCTTGGATAAAATTAATGGGAACCTTTCCCTAAAAATGTGATTTTGTGAATAAAATAATATTCTGAATTGGAATGAGGCGTATGTTGTGTTTGTGTAACATTTGTTTTAATATACGCGGGTTGTTCGGAAAGTCCGGGTTTATACCCATTCTGAATAACCGATTCGACGATAAGTCGAAGATGAAGACGGTGGTCGAAGACCGGAAGTCTTCACATCGTTTGGATTATTACTGACGATCCTGATTGGGCTGTACACCCAAGAGGATGGAAATAGTTGGTGGTCGTCCAGACGTACTTGGAGATGGATGGATATGCAAGGAAAGTGCCTCCGGTTTCGTTCAGACCCAGAACGGACTTGTAAATGGATTGTGTGTCTGACATTGGATTTTATTCAGTGTTGATTGATTTCTATTAAATATACATCTGTTTGGCGGCGGAGAATTTATTCTTTTGCTTAACGCCCTTCTCTGAGACGTACGAGCTCAGAGGTTGTATATCGATGGACATCAGTCGCATGGCATGAATTGCCTGTGTGGCACGCTAAGATGCAATGATCAAGGCTTCTGTTGAAAAGCAAAGTCTTGTGGTTGATGATCAAAGCACGCCTACGTGGCAGCTTTGTATATAACGTGAATTCGCGAGCCTCACACCTCGGTATGAGTTAAAAACGGGATACGGACTGCAGGGAGAGCACGACGTTTCTTTCTAGCTTTGGTGGTGTCAGTGACTTACCAGCCCTAACATTTATATACTTTTCACCTATGTGGTTGTTGGAATGCGAGGCGCCTCGATTATAGGTCTGTAAGGGCCGGGAAACGTGTGTTCAGGCATAATTAATCCTCTAACGTAAGTGAGGACCGGCCCGAAGCATCTAGGGGTTGCCCAGAGTGTGTAGCCCCGAGGCATTTGCTAGAGTGTCTCGAGCGCGGAGAGGAGCTTGCCCCTTGCCTCGACTCATGACGGAATCCAATTTCCAATACGTGTATTTCGGTTTTATTTGTAGAGCCTAGTATGGCGACATAGTGGGATGGGGCACTCATGCCGTCTATGATTTATATTTATGATTGAAATGTTTTGACACTATTCACTTATTATAGTATCAAATGATTTGTTTTAATGGTACCAAGCATGTTTGGCTGTTATAAGGTAAAACCCTATCCTCTGGCTTGCGTTGCATTGTGTGATGGGAACTGGGTCTTATAATAGCTTCATTTTTTGAAAAAGCATTGCGTTGTTTATTCTATGCACTGGTATTCTTAGGAGGAAACCCGTTCCGTGTTTTTACGGCGTGGTCCCTTGAATTACTCTCTTTTAAAGTAAAGTTTTAAACAACTGTTTTAGTTCTCACACCAGTCACATGACTGACCTGGAGTTTATTGTTTTAACCTAAACTCTGGGTGCCCCTATTTTCCGCACGGGCAGCTAGTAGTTTTGGTTTTGCAGATTTATATTCACAGGATCCTGGTTTACAGCTGGAATAGTATCCGGAAAGCTCTGTATCCGTATATCACCTTCAGTTGTGCTTTGTATTATTTTCCGCAGCTATGTAATTTATTGTAATCTCTGATATTTGTCGAATGTAATTTATTCATTTATACTCTGTATATTCTTGTATCTGATGCATTGTTGTAATAGCAATGAAATGTTCTTCTGTTTGTGTTCTGATTTGTCCTGTTCTCACAGTAATTCGTTCTTTCTCATCTCTTCGGAGACCGGGGAAGTTCGGGTCGCTACATTTGGTATCAGAGCTTTGGTTTACAGAGCTCGAGAACAAGGCACATTAGAACCATACAAAGAATTCATCAGATATTGGATTAGCAATATCCAATTAGAATGACTCGTTAGAGATAGGATCAGTAGTATCCTTGAACGAGTGTGAAGAGTATATTTTTCAAATGAAAACAATTTTGTTTTGAAAATTTAAATCGTTTTAAACGTATTTGAATATTTATTCGTATTGAATTTGGACAATCCAATATATAAAGGTTTTGCATATACGCGTCATGAACGTATATTCGAAGTTTTAATATATTAGATAGATATAGAGTCACACTCTAGTCGCCCGGAGATGATTCTACTGATGACTATATAGCATTAGTAGTGTGTGTTCGAGTTTCGAAGGTGTGATTTTCTATATATTTCCATTAGACTGGTGTGAGAACCAAAACTTATATAGCTAGAACACATTGTTGTGAATTGGCATCAAAAACAGGATTTTTTGTATATATATCAAAATTATGAATTTGAAACGTTAATTCACTAATTGATTGATGTTTGTGTTGTTTGTTTAGTTGTTTGATAATTTTTGAACCATTATGCCTAATTGCATCAAATATTGAATTGTATTGAAAATTGGTCGCATATGCATGCATATACATATACTTGCATTGAACAGGTCATAGCAAGGAGGCTAGAGCAAAGAGTAAAATTTGTTTGCCCGACAAATAGGTACATGTTTACTACATAATTTACTATTTTGTTTGGGTGATGATGATTTTATGAGCCTATTGGCTAGCCGCTTGGCATTTTCTTTTTCTTTTTGAGATCAGAAGGCCTATATGGCAATTTCGGGATTTTCCCGTGGCTCCCGGTGCAGGGGAGGTTATGGCGAAATTTTTCGAAAATTTAGGGTGTTAGCCAAATTTTTGAAAATTTGAAAATTCTCAGAAACTGGAAAGTTGGAGAATGGAAGCCAGATCGAACGTAGAGCTGATTAATCAAACCACTTTCGACTTTGTTCCTTTTCGGGGACGAAAAGTTTTAAGTGGGGGAGATTGTAATAACCCGGAAAATCTGGGCCAGTTTAAAATTTTTATTTTGGCAATTTTAGCGAATTTTGAATATTTAAAATAGATTATTTTAAATAATATCGACGAGAAATTTATTTTGAATATAATTAGAACGTATATATTATATACGTCGTCATTAGAATATATAATATTTATATATAATTATAAATAGAATTGAAAATGGCGCGGTAGTTCGATAATTCGATTTCAAACTTCAATTGAATGTACCGGGTGCAAAACAATCCGGATTTTAGTGAAACCAAAAACATTAGGATCTAATTGATAATATCTTTCCAACGAATCCGAAAAATCGAAATTTCATAACGGGAATCAAAAGATATGTCCAGTTGAAAATTCTGAATAGTCGCTATGGAATTCGGGCCCTTAAAAATGGGAATTTGGCAAACGACCTTGGATTTCGACGAAACCACTTTTGTTGGATCCGCAGTGTCAAATTATTGCTAGATTCCAAATTTCATAATTTTTCGATTCAATATGTGAGCGTGGCAAAGGAAAACGCGTTTGACCAGCTTCAGTTGATTTTAATCGACTGGAAATTGGCCATTTTTCCAACGGTCTCAGAATTTAATGAAACTAGTTTTGTTAGGACTGTATCGTTAATACGAAGCTAGAAAATATTTTTTGGGAATTTTTCTAGTTAGTATATGACCCCGGTAATTTGAAATGTACGTTTAAAATTCAATATAGTGGTTTAAATGTAAATTCAACGGAAACTAATCGGAACGATCAAATCAGCTTGCGATACATATTCCATTGTGTTCGGAATGGGGGTAATTAGCTAGGGGCGACAGTCAGTGGGCTTGATTTCGAGTTCAAACGGAAAGTCAACTTTAAGTTGAATTAAATAATTAAATTAAAAAAAATAAAATCCTTTCTCTCTCCCTCCCCTTTAACCCGCTTTGGCCCCCCTCTCTCATTTGAAATCGTTCAGCAGGAAAAAAAAAACGACGGAAAGGGGGGAAACCCTTGCCGCCCACCGCCGCCGCCGCCAGAGGTGGCGCAGCCCCCCCCCCCCACGCCGTCCTCCCTTCTTCTTCCTCCTCCCCTTCTCTTCCTCGACTGCGTCGCAGACCCCCCCTCATCAGAAATCGAAGCCGCCCTCCTCCCACAGCTCCCAGCCGCATGGCGACAGCCCCCCCAGCCACCGACAAGCTCTGACGCGACCCCCCCATCCTCCTCCTCTCACCCGAGCGCAGGCCAAATCCTCTCTCTCGACTGCAGTAAGTTCTATTGTATTTCATTTTTAGATCTGAGTTTGTTTATGCTAAAAACATATTTTATAAACCAGTTTTTACACATATAATTAGCAAATATAAAATCAGTTTTTATATAGATTTTTATAAATAAAAAGAGTAGATTTTTATGAAAGTAAAGTCGTGATTTTTAAGTGGAAAAAGTTATGGTTTTTAGTTTATAAAAATAGGACGTTTATGTAGCGAAGAAAATTGGATTTTGATTGTATGAGTAGCCTTATAAAGATATGATCTTCTATACGTATATAACTTCAAAAAGATATGATTTTTCTTTATATAAGAATATGATTTTTGAAGTGTTAAAGATCGAATTTTTTTTTAAAAGTGTTAAAGGGAGGTTTTACCGTATGGAAGATGAGATTTATATATGTATGGTCGCGAAATAAAAATATAATCTTTGTCATGAAAGAAAAGTGGTCTTTGAAAACGAATAGTAGTGATTTTTGAAAACAAAGAGAAGTGATTTTTAAGAAGTTAAAAATATAATTTTTATACTAGTGACAAAGTAAAAATATGATTTTTGTATATTGAATAGCGAAGTAAAAATATGATTTTTATATACTGAATAGCGAAGTAAAAATATGATTTTTATATATTGAATAGCGAAGTAAAAATATGATTTTTATATATTGAATAGCGAAGTAAAAATATGATTTTTATATATTGAATAGCGAAGTAAAAATTCGATTTTTATACATTGAATAGCGAAGTAAAAATTCGATTTTTATATATTGAATAACGAAGTAAAAATTCGATTTTTATACATTGAATAGCGAAATAAAAATGTGATTTTTATATATATAGTGGCTACGGGCAACGAAAGCGACAAAGGGCGAGAATGGCGAAGTTTTCTATCAATGAAGAGTCAAGATGATTGGATAGCTATCGGTGAGAATTTCTCACTCTTCAATTTCATTTTCTAGTTATATATATATACTAGGATGCAGACGGTGTTTAGTAGCACCCGACACAATCGTCCACAGACCATGGACTTGTTTGTTTGGTTGCATAAATTAGTTAGATGATTTGATTTGAAATTGAATTGTTTGGTGAAATGAATGGATTTGATTGATGTGTGAATGGCGTGGGCCTTCACTAGACCGGGGATAAGGCTAGGCCTCGTCCCGTTTCTAGTATCGTGTCGTTATGCCGCCGAAATTTTCTAAAATATGTTAGAAAAATAAAAATATCATTTTATTTAAAGAAATGAACTAAATAGAATATTCATTGATTGAATAAAATATATTATCGTTAAAAATATAATTTTTACCGTGAATGTGAATAAATAAATATTCATTTACAAACCGGACGGTTTGTTTATGTACACCTATTTGAAGGACATTGATTGGGTCGATAAATTTTACACATCGCCCAACTGCACAAATAAAATCTGTGTTTGATTGTTTGAAACCCCACACGGGTGTTGGGATGAAATTTGAAGTTCACTCATCCTGATTGATTAAATATGTCGATCGATTGATTGACAGGCTGTTATAAGCGTTAGATATCTATATTTGATGCTTATACAGTGTAGTGCACTTTGGTTGATGGTTGATTATTTTTCAATGCTATTATATACGTGTGATGTATGAAAATCCATATAATTAACATTATATGGTAATTGATTGGGCCTCATTCCAATTTAGAAAAGAAAGAATATTATAATATAAAGGTTCATGTGTTGACTGTACTCATCCGTTGAGATTAGTCATGTGTTGAACGAAATATTTTAATAATAAAATTTACATCTTTCTCAATATTATAATATAAAGGTTCATGTGTTGACTGTACTCATCCGTTGAGATTAGTCATGTGTTGAACGAAATATTTTAATAATAAAATTTACATCTTTCTCAATATTATAATATAAAGGTTCATGTGTTGACTGTACTCATCCGTTGAGATTAGTCATGTGTTGAACGAAATATTTTAGCAAAAATAGTCACACGTGGACAGTACTCATTCGTTGAGATTAGTCGTGTGTTGACAAAAATAAATATTCATCTGTTGAATAGAATATTTGAAAATAGAAATATATGAAGCCGTGTTGGTTAGATTGACGCCATTTTGACGTGAACGATATTTATACCGATTTATTCATTTTAAAATGAATATAAAACGATTTCGAAATGAATTGAATATAAAACGATTTCGAAATGAATTGAAAACGATTTCGAAATGAAATGAATTGAAAATGATTTCGAAATGAAATAAATTGAAAACGATTTCGAAATGAATTGATTTGAAAACGATTTCGAAATGAAATGAATTGAAAACGATTTCGAAATGAATTGAATTGAAAACGATTTCGAAATGAATTGAATTGAAAACGATTTCGAAATGAAATGAATTGAAAATGATTTCGAAATGAAATGAATTGAAAACGATTTCGAAATGAAATGAATTGAAAACGATTTCGAAATGAATTGAATTGAAAACGATTTCGAAATGAATTTAATTGAAAACGATTTCGAAATGAATTGAAAACGATTTCGAAATGAATTGAATTGAAAACGATTTCGAAATGAATTGAATTGAAAAAGATTTCGAAATGAAATGAATTGAAAACGATTTCGAAATGAATTGAATTGAAAACGATTTCGAAATGAATTGAATTGAAAACGATTTCGAAATGAAATGAATTGAAAACGATTTCGAAATGAAATGAATTGAAAACGATTTCGAAATGAATTGAAAACGATTTCGAAATGAATTGAATTGAAAACGATTTCGAAATGAATTGAATTGAAAACGATTTCGAAATGAATTGAATTGAAAATGATTTCGAAATGAATTGAATTGAAAACGATTTCGAAATGAATTGAATTGAAAACCATTTCGAAATGAATTGAATTGAAAACGATTTCGAAATTAAATGAATTGAAAACGATTTCGAAATGAAATGAATTGAAAACGATTTCGAAATGAATTGAATTGAAAACGATTTCGAAATGAAATGAATTGAAAACGATTTCGAAATGAATTGAATTGAAAACGATTTCGAAATGAATTGAATTGAAAACGATTTCGAAATGAATTGAATTGAAAATGATTTCGAAATGAATTGAATTGAAAACGATTTCGAAATGAAATGAATTGAAAAACGATTTCGAAATGAAATGAATTGAAAACGATTTCGAAATGAATTGAATTGAAAACGATTTCGAAATGAATTGAATTGAAAACGATTTCGAAATGAAATGAATTGAAAACGATTTCGAAATGAAATGAATTGAAAACGATTTCGAAATGAAATGAATTGAAAACGATTTCGAAATGAAAAGAATTGAAAACGATTTCGAAATGAATTGAATATAAAACAAATTCGAATTAAATTGAAAACGAATTCAAATTGAATTGGAAACAAATTGAAATGAATTCAAATTGAATTGAATAGGGATGAATTTTAAAACGAATTTATAAGGAAGAATTCAATTTTGATTTGAAATGAAATGGAAGTTGAAATTGTTTTCGAAACGAATTCAAAACTATTTTTAAAACTTTGTTTTAAATAGAAATCGACGAAATATATATTATATATACTATATATATATAATATAATGGCCTGAATAGAACGCGCCGCGCCGCGGCAGTTCGTGAATTTCGACCATTTATTTCAAACGGACATTACGGGAGATCCGACCGTCGGATTCTCCTAAAACCGGAACCGTTGGGTTCGTATCGAAAAGAGCTTTCTAACGAATATTAGAAATTCAAAATCTAACGGTTGGATTTGGAGATACGTCCAAATCAAATTTGGAAAAGGTCGCTGTAAGTGCAGTTCGATGGCCGTTGATGGAAATCGATTGTACGGACCTTAATAAAATTATTAAAAATAGTAATAATTTGTGTAAAATCATAAGAAATGATTTGAGAAAAATTAGGGTGAAAAACTCCATATTTGAAAAGATAAAAATAGATTTTTATCGAAATGAACTAGTTTGAACTCAATTTAAAACCCGGGTTTTTATTTTTAAATAAATAAAATAGATTTAAAAAGTGGTTTTAAATAATCGGAATTCCTAATATATTTGATTTGAATTGAACTAGAATTGATTTGTGGGTTTATCGTGAACTGTGTTTTAAATAACACTAGTTCTTTAACCCGATAATAAATAGAATGTGACTTGGGTTTGTCGTGAACTGTGTTTTAAATAACACCTCGTTCTTTAACCCAGTAAAAGGAGTTTTAATGAATCTGTAATTAGATTGAAATGTGAATCTATAATCTAAATTATCAAATTTAGAAATGAGCGAGAATGGAGTATCGCCAGTTTTGCTCCAAAGCGATAGTTAATTCTTTAATTAGATTTGAACGTGAAATGGTAATTAATCTTACCGATAACACCATAGTATTAGATATGGAGTATTACCAGTTTTGCTTCATGGGATGAATAGGTTGGGATTGGGAAATAAAATAAATAATTACTTCGGTGTGGTTCGCTAATCTCGACTAGTTTAGAAAACCATAATATGGTTTGAAATGACATCCAAAGGAAGATTAAAGGATAAATTTGAAAGAATTTATCTTGGATAAAATTAATGGGAACCTTTCCCTAAAAATGTGATTTTGTGAATAAAATAATATTCTGAATTGGAATGAGGCGTATGTTGTGTTTGTGTAACATTTGTTTTAATATACACGGGTTGTTCGGAAAGTCCGGGTTTATACCCATTCTGAATAACCGATTCGACGATAAGTCGAATATGAAGACGGTGGTCGAAGACCGGAAGTCTTCACATCGTTTGGATTATTACTGACGATCCTAATTGGGCTGTACACCCAAGAGGATGGAAATAGTTGGTGGTCGTCCAGACGTACTTGGAGATGGATGGATATGCGAGGAAAGTGCCTCCGGTTTCGTTCAGACCCAGAACGGACTTGTAAATGGATTGTGTGTCTGACATTGGATTTTATTCGGTGTTGATTGATTTCTATTAAATATACATCTGTTTGGCGGCGGAGAATTTATTCTTTTGCTTAACGCCCTTCTCTGAGACGTACGAGCTCAGAGGTTGTATATCGATGGACATCAGTCGCATGGCATGAGTTGCCTGTGTGGCACGCTAAGATGCAATGATCAAGGCTTCTATTGAAAAGCAAAGTCTTGTGGTTGATGATCAAAGCACGCCTACGTGGCAGCTTTGTATATAACGTGAATTCGCGAGCCTCACACCTCGGTATGAGTTAAAAACGGGATACGGACTGCAGGGAGAGCACGACGTTTCTTTCTAGCTTTGGTGGTGTCAGTGACTTACCAGCCCTGACATTTATATACTTTTCACCTATGTGGTTGTTGGAATGCGAGGCGCCTCGATTATAGGTCTGTAAGGACCGGGAAACGTGTGTTCAGGCATAATTAATCCTCAAACGTAAGTGAGGACCGGCCCTGAAGCATCCAGGGGTTGCCCAGAGTGTGTAGCCCCGAGGCATTTGCTAGAGTGTCTCGAGCGTGGAGAGAAGCTTGCCCCTTGCCTCAACTCATGACGGAATCCAATTTCCAATACATGTATTTCGGTTTTATTTGTAGAGCCTAGTATGGCGACATAGTGGGATGGGGCACTCATGCCGTTTATGATTTATATTTATGATTGAAATGTTTTGACACTATTCACTTATTATAGTATCAAATGATTTGTTTTAAACGTACCAAGCATGTTTGGCTGTTATAAGGTAATACCCTATCCTCCGGCTTGCGTTGCATTGTGTGATGGGAACTGGGTCTTATAATAGCTTCATTTTTCGAAAAAGCATTGCATTGTTTATTCTATGCACTGGTATTCTTGGGAGGAAACCCGTTCCGTGTTTTTATGGCGTGGTCCCTTGAATTACTCTCTTTTAAAGTAAAGTTTTAAACAACTGTTTTAGTTCTCACACCAGTCACATGACTGACCTGGAGTTTATTGTTTTAACCTAAACTCTGGGTGCCCCTATTTTCCGCACGGGCAGCTAGTAGTTTTGGTTTTGCAGATTTATATTCACAGGATCCTGGTTTACAGCTGGAATGGTATCCGGAAAGCTCTGTATCCGTATATCACCTTCAGTTGTGCTTTGTATTATTTTCCGCTGCTATGTAATTTATTGTAATCTCTGATATTTGTCGAATGTAATTTATTCATTTATACTCTGTATATTCTTGTATCTGATGCATTGTTGTAATAGCAATGAAATGTTCTTCTGTTTGTGTTCTGATTTGTCATGTTCTCACAGTAATTCGTTCTTTCTCATCTCTTCGGAGACCGGGGAAGTTCGGGTCGCTACATGTTGGTTTCGGCCTTCGGGATTTATACTTAGGGAATTGTTCTCATACTAGTTCACAGTCAGGGACTGATAGTTGGGGAAAAGTAGTGATTTGTAAATAAGCAAATGGAAAACGTTTTCCAGTGTTAATAACATATATTTTCTAAACATAGAAAATAAGGCAATGTGAATATATATATAGATATATGTTGATGATTGATCGATATAATTTCCATTTGGAAATAATATCGTTGTTTGCACACTTGTTTTTCTTTGATGGTTAAATCACAGACTATCGAAGTTTTGACCATTTTAACGTTGTTAATATGGAGAGACCGGTTGGATTAATATCCAAAGAACCACTCTGTATTGGCATAAGCGTTGCGAATCATTTATGCCAAGGATAATTGAAGACGGAGTAAAGTGCAAGGGCTGTTGTATAAGTCTTAGATAACAGTGACTAAGATGGATATACTGAATAGCGCCTTCGGTTTGTCCAGTCCCAGGACAAGTATTATGGACGAAGGTCTGACAGAGTATATCCAATGGATCTCGTAAGTTGATCTGTTCAAACATATTCACGTTTGGTGGCGGAGGAATTCGTTTCTCTTAGCTGTATACCCGTGTTATTTTTGGATAAGTCAATTTGTGATTTGGCGGGTATGACGATGTGACATTCTAAGTGAATGAGGATGACTTGTGTGGATGAATGTCTGACAGAGTATTTCCAGAAAGGTCACGTACATTGATTTCTTCAACCGTACCAAGATTGGAAGCGGAGAAGGAAACTTCTTTTAGCTGACACGTAATGTATGGTTGTAGACGTCAATTAGTGATTTTCGATGGATCTGACAATGTGGCATTCGAAGTGAATCTGATATGATGATAAAGCGTAGCTTCTAGCCTCATCAACTGGTAAATGACAGAAATCGGGCAGACAACATGGCTAAGTCGGTCGCACCGAAGTAGGGTGTATAATCACCTATCTAGAGAATATTCATTTGTTTCTTTAATCTATCAATGCTGTCCCATATATATATACGGGAACGGTTGCTGATCCCAACCGTTGGTGATGTACATTCGATACACTCAAGCGAAATGAGTGGTCGGTCATGTGTGGCTGAGTTACAAGATGTTCTTGTTGAACTCCAGTGTATCGTTCCTAGAGTACACTGATCGGAAGGTGGTTCCACACCTTGTCATAGTTGGAAATCCATTATCCAATACGCGCTTGCGATTTTGATTGTATACTATATCTGTAGGACGTGAGATGAAAGTGTTTCTGCTAGTTGATATCTATTTGTACATAGACATTATTATAATATCAAAAGGTTTTGATATAAAGATATTTTGGTTCTCATAAGGGAAAAACCCGTTCCGTTCTACGGCGTGGTCTTATGAGATATTGTTTACTTGTTCATATACCTGTTTAAACTGTTTTACTCATACCAGTCCCATGACTGACCCGGAGTTTACTTTGTTGTTTTCCCTAAACTCTTGGGTGCCTAAATTTGTACGGGCAGTCAAGTAGTCGGGATTTACAGATATACTTGAAGAGCTGGAGCAGGAGGCTTCTGGATCATATAGCTATAGTTATTTCCGCTGTGTTGTAAGTGCTGTACTCTGATAAGTGCTATTGTATACATAACTGTTATATTTCAAAGTTATGTTATATATTATATGTTATTCATTCCGCTGTGAGGTTCGTGTTACTCTGATGTTGTGTTCTTCTTCTTCTTCTATTCTAAGTTTCTATCTTATCTATCCTCACCCTCTAATTTCTTTCATTAATTACCAGGATTTTTCGATGTTTTGGTTATCGACATCGAGCTTATGTCGATAACCAAAGTCGCTCAAAATCCGGGTCGTTACAGTTGGTATCAGAGCCAGGTTAAGAATTTCCTTGGCTCTGTGGCGTGACTCGGTAGAGACAGGGTTAGTAATACCCTAGATTGAGTTTGAGTATATATATACGAGTGCGTATTTGCATTTGATATAAAAAAATTGTTTTATATTGTGGGGATTCATTGGTCGAGTTGTTGATGAGTTCTGGTCGATCAGTTTGATCCACTGTATCGGTAGGAGTTTATAAACACTCGAATACGATGGGTCGACACAGTATGTTTTGAAAGAGGGTAAATGAAATAATTTTACCCGAATATATATTAATATTATATATAGGATGTGTTGGTTGTAATTATAATCGAATAAGATTATAAAAAGTGAAATAGTTATAAATAACTAATCAAGATTCATATAAGTAAAGTATATGAAATAAGATGAATTAAATATGAATTTAAATCAGATTTGGAATTAAAATAAGGAAATTTTAAGTTCCTGGGAGATTTTGAGATGTTTTCAAAATGGATGTATTTAGTAAGGGTTTTGAAATGATATAGTATTAAAATCACTTGGGTCGCTGGAAAATAATTCCGATGACGACTGCGCAGTATCATCGGTGTGATTTTCGAGTTCTAAGTGGTGGATTACTACCAAAGATTTTGATTTGGATTGTTTTGAGAAAACAAGTTGTTTAAAAAATTCAAAGGTTTTGAATTAGCAGTATGATTTCAAATTGATTTGAAATTTACCCAGGAATTTAAGTTCTAGAAATTAATATTTAACTTGTGAAGTTAATTCGAATGGGATGGTAAAAGTAAATAATAAACCAGAATTTAACTTGAGATGATAGGTTAAGAAAAACTGGAAGTGATTAGAGAATAATCTGGATTTGGATTTGAAATGATAAGTTGAGAGTTTGGAATTTGAAACTCAAATTTGAAATTGAATTCAGCTTGAATAAGCGAATGGTTGTGTTAAGAATAACTTGGTTGGAGTTGATTGGGATGGCATTTGTATATGCCGAGTTGATAACAGATGGTAGGGATATAATGATATGCCCAACAAAAAGGTACAAGTTTATATTTTATATGAGTTTGGAATTTATGAGCCGAATGGGCAAGCCGCTTGGCTGTTTGATTTTCTTTTGGGTTGGAGATGGCCCAGAGAGGCGAGTTGTGGTTTTACCGATAGGGCTGTACAAAGGAGGTTATGGCAAAATTTTCCGAAAATTTAAAGTGTTAGAAAATTTTCAGAATTTTTGAAAATTTTAGTTAGTCGGAAGGAATTAATATTGAAATCGATATTAATTAGTTAGTTGAAATCAGAAATAAGGGGTAAGCAAATCTTAGGAATTCCAATGGATAGGGTCGTCCTCTAACTTAGCAATTTCGAGGACGAAATTATTTTAAGTGGGGAAGAATGTAATGACCCGCATTTTCCAGGGTTATAATTAATTTATTTAATTATATAAATAGTGATTTAGGGAATTAAATCGTCGTTAATTAAATTATAGTGAATATTAAATTAAAATAATAATTAAATAATATATTTAATTTAGAAATAATCAAATTTTTTGGAAATCACAATATTCTGTGAACGGGGTCGTCCCTTAGATTTAATCCAGCTTAGAGTTGAATTATATTGACGAATATATTCAATCGACGACAGTTTGAACGTATAATTATAATATAATTAAAATCGAGCTCTAAATGGCGCTGCAGTTCGCGATTTGGCGATTTGAACTTCAATTGAATGTACAGGATTCGTTTAAAGCCGGATTTCTGTGAAACAAGAAACGTGTGGAGCTGGTGGAGTATATCTTTCTAGTGGAAGAGAAAAATCGGGATTTCATCGTGTAGATTTTGATTCACGTCCAAATCAAATTTCAGAAAAGTCGCTGTAGAATTCCTTTATAATTCGTAGCGCTTTATATACGTTGTAAATAGATTTTCAGTATAAACTGAATATCGAGATAATCTGGAATCTGAAATATCAAGCTGTAAATTCTGATATGATATTCTGGAGCTGTACGATATCATATGTGAAGATATACGATAATATAAATTTATTTATATTTAAATATATTTAAATGGGTCATCCAGAGCTTTAAAAATAGCCGGTTTTGCAAACGAAGTCGGAATTCGACGAAACTAATTTTGTTGGATCCGCAATATCAAATAGTTGTTAGATTTCCAGTTTTGTGATTTTTTAGAGTCACTGTGTGGCCGTACTGATTTTTAGAGTGTAAAACAGTCAGTATTTTGACGGTTAAAAATACGCTGTGTGAGCATACGAAGTCGGAATTCGACGAAACCAGTTTCGTTGAGACCATAATGTCGAAATGTAGCTGCATGTCAATTTTCATGATTTTTAGGTGTTGTATGTGACCACAGGGATTTTTGAACACATATGAAAACAACGGTGGCTAAAATATAAATAAAATAAGCGAATATAAAAATAATAAAATTTTCCTATAAAAACACATTAACCTTCCTAAACCTAGAAAAAACCCTTTTCCTCAGTCAACACAATCTTTTTTTCCGCCGTTCTCTTACAGAAAGGTTTCAAGAGCACAAACAATTCAAAAACAAATCCTATGAAATTCGATAAATAAATCCATCCATATATTTGTGGTACTGGGATGATTAGCTTTGATCCAGTATCCATTTCATGAAGTTCGACGTCTGTTTGGGTCCTTCGAATTTGTCCAGCGACGGTTTTCTTGAGCTAGGGTTCGACCTAGTTTGGATTTGGAGCTTTGATTGACGGAAGGAGTATGGGATTTGGGTTTATGGTGTAGAACCGAGTTCGTTGGTGGTTTTATTGTGAATTTCTGGGATAAATACTAACGCGCGATGGTCTGTGGTCTCAAGGAAAGGCTGAAGTCGTAAACCAACGGTGGCGTGCGAGTTGAATACTGTGTAGACGAGGATGGAGAGGAAGAGTAGAGGAGCATAATGGAGGTGGTTGCATTCAATTCAGTTTTGAAATGGGAAGTGGAAGGGAGATTTAAGAAGGCGCAATGGCCATTGGTGCTTGCGGCAGGTTCTGTGTATTACGGGTTAAGAACAGGAAGAAGAAGTAGCGGGTCCAATTCGGGTATGGGCCTTGAGCGTTAGGTTAAGCCCAATAAAGGTTTAAGGTTTTGTTTTAATTTAAATTCAATAAGTGTAAAACTTGTATAGATCATAATTCTCTCATACATAATCAGAATCACGAACCGTAAGCTGCGTTGAGATCGTATGGACGGGAGCAACACAATGAGACTGACCGGGAGTGGATCGGAGACTGTTACAATTTAAGGCGGAATAAATTTCCAGATTGAATCAAATAACGCAAACCGTTATTTAACGGCTAACGCGCAAATGTGAGTAAAACTCACCAACTCTGAACAGTTTATAATTTCATGTTGTATTTTTAGAACTGTTAGATATTGTCTGTTGGACTGTGTGTTGACTGTTTGATTGAACTGCTAGTCAGTTAGTGTAAATTATATGTATATATATATATATATATATATATATATATAAACCGTTAAAATATTTATATGTCGATTCTGTTATCAGAATATTTCACATCGAAGTGAAATCGATGTTAATTATATTGTTTAACATCTTTGATGCAGGGAAACAGGTTGGAGGAATCCAACTGGATTCCTCAACATTTATTTTTCTGTGATTTGTATATTGTGATATATGATGGGATATATATATATAATCTGTTGTGATTATGTGTGGTGGACGATATTTATCGTTGTTATATGGTGTGTTAAATACCATAAGAAATACCAGAATGTTGATAAGGGGATTTTCAAAGTGATATTGAAAACATAATATTTATAAACTGGAATATTTATAAATAAGAAATGTTTATAAATTTGAATATTTATAAATAGGAGATATTCAAAAAGGAAATAATTTCAAACCATTTTCTTTTTGAATGGAAAGGCCTGTGTGGTGGGTTTGGGGATTTTCCCGATGCTCCCGTTACAAAGGAGGTTATGGCGAATTTTTCAGAGAATTTAAGGAGTTAGAATATTTCAAGAATAAATTTGAAAAGGAAATATTTGTAAACCATTTACAAATAGAATTCAAAAGGAAACGTTATAAAAAGGAAATCATTTTTAAAGTGTAGAACCGTTATTTAAAAGTAAATCTTTTCAAATGAATAAAACGTTGTTAAAAATGAAATCTTTATAAAGTGAATAAAGTAAATCGAATATGGTATTCGAAAGGAGTTAAATCGAATATGGTATTCGAAGGGAGTAAATCAAATATGGTATTCGAAAGTTAGTAAAACGAATATGTTATTCGAAAGGGGTTAGTCGAGTCGAGTTAGTTGAATAGAGTTAACTAGTTCAGTAGAGTTAACCAGTTCAGTAGAGTTAACCAGTTCAATAGAGTTAACCAGTTGAGTTAAGTAAGTCGAGTTAATCAAGTCGAGTTGATCGAGTTAGAGTTACTCAGTCAGAGTTAATCGATTAGAGTTAAAACAAACTAGAGTTAATCAAATATAGTTATTTGAGACAGAGTTAGTCAAACATAGTATTCAGGGTAAGTTACCATCTCGTACGACTGCTAGCGTAATTCGCAGGGCTGTAAATAGCCTAAGGCGGTCAGATGTTTCCTGAGGGAGTTAGGCGTAACCATTGTGATCGTTGCGATCTAGAGTCAAGCGAATGAAGTTAAATCGAATATTAGTTATTCGATAGAAGTTAAGTTCTTGAGTTAGATTATCGAGATAAGTTAATCGAGTTAAGTTCTTGAGTTAGATTATCGAGATAAGTGAGTCGAGTTAAGTTAATCTATGTTAGTTTCATCGAAAGGAATTAATCGATGTTAGTTTAATCGAAAGGAGTTAATCGATGTTAATTTCATCGAAGGGAGTTATCGATTAGTTAAATCGAAAGGAGTTAATCAATGTTAATTTCATCAAAAGGAATTATCGGTTAGTTAAATCGAAAGGAGTTATCGATTAGTTAAATCGAAAGGAGTTATCGAATTTAGTTATTCGAAAAGGAGTTATCGATTTGTTAAATCGAAAGGGAAGATTATCGAATATCGTTTATTCGAGAGGAGATTTTCGATTGTAGTTTATTCGAGAGGAGATTTTCGAATGTAGTTTATTCGAAGGAGTTATCGATTATTAGTTAATCGAAGTGAGTTATAGAATATTAGTTAAATCGAAGGAGTTATCGAATATAGTTTGTTCGATGGAGTTAATCGATTAGAGTTAAATCAAATGAATTGATCGAATATAGTTTATTCGAATAGAGAAAAGGAGTTAATCGAATATAGTTTATTCGAATAGAGTAAATGAGTTAATCGAATATAGTTTATTCGAATAGAGTTAGAGGAGTTATCGAATATAGTTTATTCGACAGGAGTTAATTGAATTAGTTAAGTTAAACTAAGTGAATTAGTTAAGTGAATTGGTTAAGTTAACCAAAGTGAATTAGTCGAGTTAATCAAAGTGATTAGTTCAGTTAATCGAGATAAGTAAATCAAGTTAGGTTAATCGAGTTGAATTAGTCAGTCGAGTTAATAAATTGAGTTAGTCAAACCAAGTAAAACCAGTTAGAGTTAATTAATTAAGGTTGACCAGTTAGAGTTGATCGGTTAGAATTAACCAGTTAGAGTTAATCAATCAGAGTTAATCAAACAGAGTTAAGTAAAATTAGAACTGACTAGAGATTAGTAAATTGAATGGTTTTCTAAGTGTCTATCTGATGTTGGTTTCGGCCTTCGGGATTTATACTTAGGGAATTGTTCTCATACTAGTTCACAGTCAGGGACTGATAGTTGGGGAAAAGTAGTGATTTGTAAATAAGCAAATGGAAAACGTTTTCCAGTGTTAATAACATATATTTTCTAAACATAGAAAATAAGGCAATGTGAATATATATATATAGATATATGTTGATGATTGATCGATATAATTTCCATCTGGAAATAATATCGTTGTTTGCACACTTGTTTTTCTTTGATGGTTAAATCACAGACTATCGAAGTTTTGACCATTTTAACGTTGTTAATATGGAGAGACCGGTTGGATTATTATCCAAAGAACCACTCTGTATTGGCATAAGCGTTGCGAATCATTTATGCCAAGGATAATTGAAGACAGAGTAAAGTGCAAGGGCTGTTGTATAAGTCTTAGATAACAGTGACTAAGATGGATATACTGAATAGCGCCTTCGGTTTGTCCAGTCCCAGGACAAGTATTATGGACGAAGGTCTGACAGAGTATATCCAATGGATCTCGTAAGTTGATCTGTTCAAACATATTCACGTTTGGTGGCGGAGGAATTCGTTTCTCTTAGCTGTATACCCGTGTTATTTTTGGATAAGTCAATTTGTGATTTGGCGGGTATGACGATGTGACATTCTAAGTGAATGAGGATGACTTGTGTGGATGAATGTCAGACAGAGTATTTCCAGAAAGGTCACGTACATTGATTTCTTCAACCGTATCAAGAGTGGAAGCGGAGAAGGAAACTTCTTTTAGCTGACACGTAATGTATGGTTGTAGACTTCAATTAGTGATTTTCGATGGATCTGACAATGTGGCATTCGAAGTGAATCTGATATGATGATAAAGCGTAGCTTCTAGCCTCATCAACCGGTAAATGACAGAAATCGGCCAGGCAACATGGCTAAGTCGGTCGCACCGAAGTAGGGTGTATAATCACCTATCTAGAGAATATTCATTTGTTTCTTAAATCTATCAATGTTGTCCCATATATATACGGGAATGGTTGCTGATCCCAACCGTTGGTGATGTACATTCGATACACTCGAGCGAAATGAGTGGTCGGTCATGTGTGGCTGAGTTACAAGATGTTCTTGTTGAACTCCAGTGTATCGTTCCTAGAGTACACTAATCGGAAGGTGGTTCCATACCTTGTCATAGTTGGAAATCCATTATCCAATACGCGCTTGCGATTTTGATTGTATACTATATATGTAGGACGTGAGATGAAAGTGTTTCTGCTAGTTGATATCTATTTGTACATAGACATTATTTTAATATCAAAAGGTTTTGATATAAAGATATTTTGGATTCTCATAAGGGAAAAACCCGTTCCGTTCTGCGGCGTGGTCTTATGAGATATTGTTTACTTGTTCATATACCTGTTTAAACTGTTTTACTCATACCAGTCCCATGACTGACCCTGAGTTTACTTTGTTGTTTTCCCTAAACTCTTGGGTGCTTAAATTTGTACGGGCAGTCAAGTAGTCGGGATTTACAGATATACTTGAAGAGCTAGAGCAGGAGGCTTCTGGATCATATAGCTATAGTTATTTCCGTTGTGTTGTAAGTGTTGTACTCTGATAAGTGATATTGTATACATAACTGTTATATTTCAAAGTTATGTTATATATTATATGTTATTCATTCCGCTGTGAGGTTCGTGTTACTCTGATGTTGTGTTCTTCTTCTTCTATTCTAAGTTTCAATCTTATCTATCCTCACCCTCTAATTTCTTTCATTAATTACCAGGATTTTTCGATGTTTTGGTTATCGACATCGAGCTTATGTCGATAACCAAAGTCGCTCAAAATCCGGGTCGTTACAAAATCCTTCCGCTTATGACAATACACGGTCTTCAAAAGCTCCATCTCGAATCAGCATCTTCAACGTATTCGTATTTTTTGGATGAAATGGTTTTCGAATATATATTCGATACTGGTCTTTCCGCACCAACAATCGTCTGGGAAAATTTGATAGTCGGTTATATAATTATCAAATAAAACAACCATTCATCCATATTAAAATGTATGCACTGATTTACTACTCAGTATCATTTAGCCTCTTTGACAAACCATTTGTTAATTACATTCTTTAAATTTTCCAATATTTTAAACATCACTTTTACTTCTTATTATTAAATAAAAACATTCACCAAACTTATTTATTCAACTTATAAACTTTTCTAAAACAAATTATAATATGATCTACGGGAATCATGACTTATGTTTCCCTCAACCCTCTCGTTTATAAACTAATATCGTTCTTGGATAATCCTGTAGTCGTTCAAGTTGGGGTATTTTATTTACCTCTCAGACCTTGACCAACAACATTCATATCTTCAGAACAAATAGAAATTTATTAACCATACATTCCTTTGAAAATCTGATTTAAATCTCAACAAAGCTTCGATTCTATTAGAAATAGAATCCTTATGAAAATTCCTTAATATCTCTTTATTATAATTTTACAAATTATGTCAACAATTCAAATTCATTTGTTTAAAACCACATAAACAAAACTTTTATAAATCTCATATTAATACCTTGTACATTTGTTATATTGATATACTTTTCAAATTCTTATATTGACTGAAACAATTTAACTTATCATCTGTAACAACATTACAGATCAAAGCCATTTTACTTCCACTTATCACATTCTCTTTAAATAATACTCGACTACTTATTTGTTATCTAAAATCATATGATAATCCTATAAAACTTATGTCTAAAATAGTTCATCCCATTTGTAACCAATGTTACAAAACACATTTACAAACCACTCACTTTATTTACTAAGTCGAATTCATTTCCAAAACATTAAATTTCCATTTACAAAATCTTTTGTTAATTAATTACGATAACTTATGATTCACTTTCACTTTCACATTGTCAACTGCATTTAAAAATCCCGTTTCCAATTCATTATCGACAACTAACATTCGTTGTCGTTACTCAAATCTTTAACTTCATTTACTACTCATACCTTTAGTTAATATTCCGAACTTCAGAATATTGCATTCCGAACCTCGGAATAACTTACTTTCATTTATTTGACTAAATCTCATTTATAAATTTCATTTATAAATAAATAGTCATAATTTCAACTTTGATTTCATTTAAAATATGAAAACCTCATTTCCAAATCACCACTCATTTCTAATCCATTGATTTGTTAATCTCATTCAAGAAATGTCATTTAGTCACATTTCATAAAATTTGAAACACCGTTTATTAAAAACGATCATTTATTACAAAATATTTCTCTTTGAAACCTTTTACACATTCTCGCATATTCACGATCCAATGATTCTATTTTGAACTACACTTAAATTTCCCTTCCGATCGATAAGGCTTTTACAAAATCATTTCATCATTTAAATAGCCAATTTGATAAATTTATATCGTTAAAACATTTATTTGATAATCTCTTACATTTCTGTTAGTTATAAATTTGTAAATTTAGCTTCAACTATTATCTTTGCCATAAGCGTTGCACCTTAAAATCATATAAAAAAATATTTATAACTTTGAAACCGCTCGAAATCCATTTAACATCGATTTCGAAAATCATATCTTTTCATCGACGGTACTAAAGAGGCAAATGGTTACTATAGTACCAAACATGAAATATAAACCAATTTCACATTCAATAACAAACAATATAATCATATTGATAAACGTTATCAATATTAGTGGGGACTGTTGTTCCCTACAAACAATGGGTTAACACAGTTCCATTCAATGAATTCATGATGGCCAATAAATATTTGTTTTCCATCTAAATAGATGACATGAACAGTTTAATACTAACTGTAACAGTCAATAATAGGCTAATAACAACTATTCAAGCATACAATCATTTATTTATAACGTTTATATTGATATAAACGTAACCACTGAGGTAAGTTACCTCAATTGGTTTCAATCGTTATAAATAACGATTTATTTCAATTAAATTAAACGAACGTTTAATTTAATTGTTTCAGCAGATATATGAGCATAAAATCAACAACAAATAAACAAACAACCATAGCACAAAAATTTTAAACCCAACTTATATGAAAATATAAATGGGAAGAGCTGAGTCTGTGCAAACACTAGAGAAGTGCCCCATCTTGCCACAATTATAGCAGCTTCCTTTTGGAGGCCTGCCAGTCTGTGGTTTCGAGGATGCTGCTTGGCTTGACTCAGCTTGATTCACAGCAGGCTTGCGTTTGTTTCCGGCTTGGCTTTTAGCGCGATCCTGCTCCAGGTGCCTTTGGTCCAGGTCTTCGTAGTTGCACGTCATTTCCACCAATTCATTAAATCCCAGCTTGATGTGGGCCATGGCTCTATCATGATACTGTCGCTTCAGCCCGAGGATGAACCTCTTATTCTTGGACTTTGCAGTGGCGATGAGCTCTGGAGCATAGCGGGACAATTGTGTAAATTTACTCAGATAATCCTACACCGAAAGATCCCCCTGCTGGAGGTTGGCGAAGTCATCGTGCATGCGCTCTAGGCCTTGTTCTGGGACATATTTCTCTTTGAAGAGTTCTTTGAATCCGTCCCAGGTTCTACCAGCTTCTCTATTTCCGGCGGTGAGAGCTTCCCAACATAGTTCAGCTTCTTCTTGTAGGAGCCAAGCGCCAATAAAAGCTTTATCTTGATCACCGAGCCTTAGGCCTTCTAGTATTTTCTCGCATGTTTTCAGCCATGCAAGGGCCTCTATTACTGTGCCAGTTCCCTAGAAGGTTTTGCCTCCTAGGTTCTTGTTTCTCTTAGCTACGCGGTCCAGCTCGAAGTGTTGAGCGGCCGGGGGTTGTATCAAGGGTCCTTCTTCAACTGGGACTTCTCCTCGTCCTCTGCCACGGCCAGCACGGCCTCCTCTAGCAGCGGCTGCTCGGGTAGCCATTGTTCAAATTCTATATAAGCAAGAAAAGAGTCAGCCTACAGAAATGATAATTTTATTGCATGGTTAAGAAGAAAACTTAAGGAAAGATAACGATGGACTGATCAAATTGTTTTTGCTATTCTGCTTGGCTCATTCTAGGACATTACTAGTCCTATCTCTAATGAGCTACTCGCCTAAGAATACTACTAATTCTATTTTGACGAAGTGTTTAATGTGTTAGACTCCAGAACTAAGGTTAACCAAAGCTCTGATGCCAGCTGTGACGATCCCAAAGCCCCGTAACACGGTGTTAAGGATAATCATTGGAATATAACACATTAATCATCATTAGCAGATCACAGATAATAGCATAAACGAGAAATAGAATAATTTACACACATATGACAGCGGAATCATATAGATATCACCACATCAGAGAGCACAGTGCAGGATACAACTTAGTGCATAATAATACATAATCAGTCATCATCGCCAGAGGCGGAATCATACATAAAGAGTACACAAAATAAACATCAGTCTACATCGCCAATGGCGGAATCATAATACATATACAATAATGGCGGAAAGAGTCAAAGTCAGCACGGTGTAGTCAAGCCTCGCCATGAGCCAAAAGTGCACCCGATACCTGTAACTAGGATGCCCATGTGAAAATGAGGGCACCCGAGTTTGCAAGGTAAAACAAACTACGAGTCAGTCGTGGGACTGGTATGAGAAATCTACTTAACTTATTAACAACAATAATAAGGCAAATCAAAGGACCACGCCACTTTCGCGGAACGGGTTTACTCCAATGAGTGCTTGTGCATGAAATAAAGTAAATGATTAAATCATCGCAATGCTTTTTATAAAATGAAGCCATTATAAGACTCAGGTCCCATCACACAATGCAACGCAAGCCGGAGGATAGAGTTTTACCTTATATTGGCCAAAAATGCTTCATATGTATAAAACAAAAGTGTTTGATATTATTACTAGTGCATATATGTTTTCAAAAGCAAATTCAATCATAAATATCAATCCTAGGCGGCATAGCTACCATCTACTATGTCGCCATACTAGTAATACAATCACATCCGCATATTTTGTATTGGAAATTGGATTCCTTCATGAGTCGAGGCAAGGGGCAAGCTCCTCTTCGATTCGAGACACTCTAGCAAATGCCTCGGGACCGCACACAACAATCCCTGGATCCTCCAAGGCCGGTCCTCTCTTACTTTTGAGGATTAGCAATTTCTGAACACACGTTTCCCGGTCCTTACAGACCTATAATCGAGGCGCCTCGTATTCCAACAACCACACAGGTGAAAAGTAGATATAAATGTCAGGGCTGGGAGGTCACTGACACCACCATAGCTAGAAAGAAACGTCGTGCACACCTTGGGTCCTTCTCCCGTTTTTGACTCATACAGGGGTGTGAGGTTCACGAATTCACGTTATACACAAAGCTACGTCACACAGACCAAGCTTTGATCATCAACCACAAGACTTTTCTTTGCAACAGAAGCCTTGATCATATGCCACTTAGGCGTGCCACACAGGCAATCCACTCCATGTGACTGATTTCTATCAATACATAACCTCTGAGCTCGTACGTCTCAGAGAAGGGCGTTAAGCAAGAGAATAAATTCTCCGCCGCCAAACAAATATATATTTAACAGAGATCAATCAGCACAAAACAAAATCCAACGTCAGACACACAGTCCATTTACAAGTTCGTTCTGGGTTTGAACGAAACCGGAGGCACCAATTCCTCGCATATCCGCACAATCAACAATATGTCCGGACGGCTACTACCTCAGCTCCTTCAAGGTAGCTACTCCAATCACGAGAATCAGTAGCGCCCATCCATCCAATGTGAAGATCGTCGGTCTTCAACCGTCTTTGACTCTTCGACTTCTCAACGTTGATCGATTATTTGAAATGAGAATGAACTCGGCCTTTTTAAATAACCACCGAAAATTTAGATTTCAAATCAATTTATCACATGGTTAGACTATTCAACATTCACATTTCAGTTCTTTAGTTATAATTTTCATGTTAAATACATTCAACCATCACATATCAAGCAAACATAAAAAAATTGGTTTATTTCCACTCTATATCGTCTATAGTATTTTATAACGATATATCGCCATTTTTATTTATTTAAAACGACCATATTTAATTAAACGACGTTTCAGGTCGTGCCAAGGCACTGGCGCTGTTTTTCACTAAATTTGTTTTACACATATCTGAAAATCTAACCATTGGATCTTCACAAATTTTATATCATTAGAAAGATCATTTCAAAACGAATCCAACGGTTTCAGTTTCGGGAAAATCCGACGGTCGGATCTTCCACACTAGTCGTTTGAAGTTAGGATTTCAAATTACGAACTGCAGCGTCGTTATGCGATTTAATTTAATTATATTTATATATATATATAAATATAATCGTTTCTGGCGTTGTTTTTCTTCAGATTTGAATTAAACATTCCAGACAATCCAACCGTCGGATCTTTACAAAGTTGGTGCCGTTGGAAAGATATTTCCAAGGCGAACCCAACGGTTGCGGTTTCGGGAAAATCCAGTGGTCGGATTTCCCGCAATAGTCGTTTGAAATCATGGTTTCAAAACAATAACTGCACGACCACGATTCATTTAAATTTTATTTATATTTATATATTTATATAAATATAGTTCATTCAAAAATTCCTATATCGTTTTCACTTCAAATATTTCACTAACGCCTTTACATTTTGGAAAATTTCGCCATAACCTCCTTTGTACGGGAGGGGCTGGGAAAATTCCCAAATAGCCACATGGGCGTCTCATCTCAAAAAGAAAAAGAAAAATCCAAGCGGCTAGCCAACAGGCTCATAAAATCATCACCCAAACAAAACAGTAAACGTGTACCTATTTGTCGGGCACAAAATTTTATTCCTCTTCTCTAGCCTCTTTGCTATAACCTTTTCAATAAATATGCATGTACATATATGCAATTCTTATCACTTATCATTTTCCATTCAACTTCATATTTGATTCAATTTGGTTTGAAAAACATCATTCATTCTAATGTTGTATGCATAGGCAAAAATCATATCATTAGCCAATTAATGAATATTTCAACTCAAGCATATTTATTTGAACAAGTGGTTAATTTTAACACTTCACATTTCAAAAATGTTTATTTTGGCGAACTAAAATATATTTCAACACATGACTATTTTATTTAGTTCCTATGCATATTAAAAATAATATTTCTTTCACAAATATTTATTTCAACGCTCGCATATCTTTGGCATATCACATATATGATAAAAATGATATTTTTATTATTTAAAATATTTATTCAACACATGAATGTTTTTAACACTTCATAATTTCAATAAAAATGTAATTTTTATTGTTCGATCTTTTTATTCAACACATGAACTTTTTCCAATACACACACTTCTCAACACATGAGCATCTCCACACATGATATTTTATATATGTTGTTTATATAAGAAAGATGAAATTTTTATTGTTGAAACTATTTATATATACTTCATATATATTATAAAAATGTGATTTTTATTGTTTAAAACACTTTATTCATTCACACATGAATTTAATTTTCACACATCACTTCTCAACACATGAGCATTTCCACACATGGATATAGTTTCAACACACGACTATAGTTTCATCACATGAAAATAATTTCAACATATGAAAATAATTCTAACACATGAATATTATTCAAAATTTCGGTAGCATAACGGCAGGGTAGTTAAAACCGGCACCGTCCCTAGTACGGCTCCTCGCTCTACCTTAAAACCTCGCGGTTTTTGACAATGGGGATTCATGCATCTAATTCGCACGCAGGCGGCATGTTTTATTTTCATTTCCACAATTATTTCCAATTCGTTTCAATCACCAAAGGGTATTTTTCAACCACAACCAATTAATATCAACCACAAACAATTATTTAACCATTCGCATTTTTCATCCAATATTTCACACCAATTCACAATAATAAATATGGTCCATGGTTTGTGGACGAGGGGAGTATATATATATATATATTATTTCTATATTTCACTTGCATTTCAACACATATATCAATTATTCTATGCATGTATAATTCATACTTCGCTCATATAGCTTACACAACGCATGTACATGAGGTATACAACACGTGTGTAATTTATATTTCGATTATATAATTTATACATAACATTTTCCATTCAAATTCATTTAATTTAGATTTCTCACATTAGTTTTCGGAGTGCTAAAAATCGTAGATGACTCAGAAAAATCCGCGGTCTCTTCTATGTGGTAGAGAGCCTCCTTGCAGTCCCGATGTTTCCTGTTTCATCGAATTTCATCAAAACACCATAAAGATATGATTTTTCAAAGTTCAAACATCAAAAAGGACTCACCTTTCATGATGGTTCAAAACTAGGGTTGCAGTTTTCGCGAGAACCGAGGCACGACACTACGATCGGAAGGTACAACGTGGAAGAGGGAGGAAAGGGGAGTCGATCGGTGGTGGTTGGAGGCGGTTCGGTGGTCTCTGGCGATCGTGGCGGCGCTGGGAAGTCGTCGGCTTTGGGTCGACGATTCAGGCGATAGGGGCGACGAGGGGGGTCGAGGTAGGGTCGGATTTGAAGAGGGGAGGGAGGCGCGTCGAGGTAGGGTGGTGGCGATGGCTGGAGATGGCCGAGGCGGCGGCGATTGGCCTGGGAAGTGGCGAAGTCGTGGATCGTTGGGGGCGATAAAGGGATAGGGTTTTCTGAGGTTTTTTTATTTTTAAAATAATGAAAGGAAAATTCTGATTGGCCAAGGGTTTTATTAAATTTTTAAATAGTGTTTCTCCACACAGACACCAATTCAAACCCAACGACTGTCGTCCCTAGCTAAATACCCCCATCCCGGACACAATAGGATATGTTTCGTTGGCCAATTCGACTGTTACAGTCAGTTATTCTTCAAATTAAAGTATAAAACATTTAATTTTAACTTTGAACGTACATTTCAATTTGCCAGGGCCACAAACTGATTCGAAAAATTCCAGAAAAATAAATCTAGCTATGTTTTGACGCTACGGTACCAACAAAACTAGTTTCATCGAATTCTGAGATCGTTTAAAAAATGGCCATTTTCTGGTCGATCCAATTTAACAGAAATTGACCAAACACATTTTCTTTTACCACGCTCACATATTAGCTTCAAAAATCATGAAATTTGAAACCTAGCAATAGTTTGACGTCCCGGACCCAACAAAAGTGGTTTCGTCGAATTCCGAGGTCGTTTGCAAAATATCTATTTTCAAGGGCTATATATTCTATATAGCGACCTTTCTGAAAATTCATTCGGCCATAACTTTTGATTCCCACTATGAAACTTCGATTTTTCAGATTCGTTAGAAAGGTATTGATAAACAGATTTAAATATTTTTGGTTTCACTAAAATCCGTTATATTTTCCACCCTGCACAGTCATTCAAAGTTTGAATTCAAATTTTCAAACTGACTCACTATTTCTAATTCATTATTTTATTGAAATATTCTATTTCAATTGTTCAAATTCCTTTGAAATAACCAATTAAATTTTTTTAAATTGGCTCGTATTTTCCGGGTTGTTACAATCTCCCCCACTTAAAACTTTTCGTCCCCGAAAAGGAAACAACAGTAAAGTAGGAAACAAAATGTAAAATGCAAAGTATTGAAAAGGTACCTTGCACCGGAGTTAGTCAGAGATGTCCACTCTGCATTTGGGGTAAGCTTGCTTAATGCTTTCCTCAGTCTTCCAAGTACGGTCTCTAGGATCACTACTCCACTGCACTTTAACTAAATGAATCTTTTTGCTTCTTAGCTCTCTAGTTTCTTTGCCAACAATCTTTAATGGCTCTCTTCTGACTGCTAATTCTAGAGTTATTTCCAAGTCCTGTTGCGCTGCTTCTTCTACAACAAGATCCGGATCATGCACATGTCTTCTAAGTTGAGATACGTGAAACACATCATGCACTCCAGGCAACCAATCTGGTAATTGAACCCTATAAGCAAGAGTTCCAATTCGTTCAAGTATAGGAAAGGGACCAATAAATCTCGGTGCCAACTTCCCAGTTTTGCCAAATCTGATTACTCCTCTCATCGAAGAAACTTTCAAATAAGCATGGTCACCAACAGCAAATGTCAAATCTCTTCTTCTTGAATCTACATAACTTTTCTGTCGGCTTTGCGCGGTTCTCAATCGCTTTTTGATGAAGTCGACTTTATCGGACGCTTCTCTAATCATAACGGGTCCTAACACAAGACTGTTGCCTGGTTCTACCCAACATGCTGGAGATCTGCACGGTCTGCCATATAATGCTTCAAATGGAGACATTCCCAAACTTGCTTGATAGCTATTGTTATATGAGAATTCTGCCAAATGCAAGTGATCTTCCCATGACCCACCAAAATCAATTATACAAGCCCGCAATAAATCTTCTAAAATTCTACTCACCCGCTCAGTTTGGCCATCTAATAAGCAGTGCTCATATTCAGTTTCGTTCCCAATTCTGTCTGGAATGCCTCCCAGAATTTGCTAGCAAATATTGGGTCTCTATCACTGACTATGCTGATGGGAATTCCATGCAGCTTAACGATTTCTTTGAAATATATCTGTGCTAGACTTTGAGCGGTTCTATTGGATCTGACAGGTATGAAATGGGGAGTCTTCGTGAAGCGATCTACGATTACCCAAATGTTGTCATTACCTTTCTTGGTTCGCGGAAAACCATCTATAAAATCCATTGAAATCTGTTCCCATTTCCATCCTGGGACTTCCAACGGTTGCAACAATCCAGCTAGCTTCTTTTGGTCGCTCTTTACCAATTGACAAGCAGGGCATCTGCTAACATACAAAGAAATATCCCTCTTCATTGCCCTCCACCAGAAAGTGCGTTTGATATCATTGTACATTTTACTTACGCCAGGATGAATGCAAAGTTTGGACTTATGGCATTCATCAAGCACCTCTCTTCGAAGGCCTGGAATATTTGGGATGCAAATCCTATCATTTAACCTAAGAACCCCCTTATCGTCAATACAGAAACTTGTGGTTTCACCTTCCTTGACGCTCTGACTGATTCTCTGAATAAATTCATCATCTTTTTGAAGGTCTGAAATCTTATCAATCAATCCAGGCATAACTATAAGATTGGCAATGATTGCGGTTTTTCTACTAAGCGCATCCGCTACAACGTTAGCCTTTCCCGGCGTATACAGGATATCAAGATCGTACGCTGCAAGAAATTCTAGCCAACGCTGCTGTCTAAAATTCAGATCTTTCTGGGTGTATAAATACTTCAATGGTTGATAATCTGTATACAGTACAAATTTCTCGCCCAATAAATAATGCCTCCAGATTTTCAAAGCAAAAACGATAGCTAGCAACTCAAGATCATGAGTGACATAATTCTTCTCATGCGGTTTCAGTTGGCGGCTTGCATAAGCGACTACTTGGCCTCTTTGCATTAACACTGCACCAAGACCTCTAATAGAAGCATCTGTCCAAACCGTCAAATCCTGATTGCCATCGATAATGGTTAACACTGGAGCAGCTGTCAGTTTCGATTTCAATTCCTGGAAAGCTTCTTCACAGTCGGAAGTCCACTTAAATTTCTCATGCTTCTTCGTGAGCTTTGTTAACGGACCGGATATCTTCAAAAAATCCTTAACGAACTTTCGATAATAACTAGCCAACCCCATAAAACTTCTAACCTTTCTGGGTGTAGCGGGTTGTTTCCAGTCTTGAATCGCTGTTATTTTGCTCGGATCAACAGAAATTCCTTTCTTTGACACGACATGGCCAAGATACTTCACCTCTTCTTGCCAGAAGACACATTTAGAGAATTTGGCTTTGAAGATGTTCTTTCTTAGAATCTCCAATACTTGTTCTAAGTGTTTTTCATGCTCGGGTTTTGATTTGTACGAGGACAAATTTATTCAGAACTCCCCTGAACACTCTATTCATTAGATCGACAAAATATGCTGGAGCGTTGCATAGGCCGAACGGCATTACTAACCATTCATAAAATATGTCTGGACCTCTGAAAGCTGTCAAAGGAACACACACCTCTGCTATTCTCAATTGATGATAACCTGTAGCTAGGTCCATTCGGGAAAATACTCTCGCCCCATTCAATTGGTCTAGCAGATCATCGATGTGGGGTAATGGGTATTTGTTTTTGAGCATCTGTTTGTTGAGGTCTCGGTAATGAATGCATAATCGAAGAGTACCGTCTAACTTTGGGACAAACACTACAGCTGCACCCCAATTAGAAAAGCTAGGTCTGATTAGACCCTTCCACAACAGTTGACGAGTTTGATCGCCTAATTCTTCTTTTTCCTTTGGAGTCATTCTGCGAATTGGATTTAACACTGGTCTGGCATTGGGAATTAGATCGATTCTGAATTCTATTTCTCTTTGCGGAGGTAAGTTTTCGACTTCTTCAAACACATCCGCATAGTTTCTAACAATAGGAATCTTTTCTAAGGAAGTGGGGATAACTTCCAACGCAGACCAAAATTCTTCTCTATTCGGATCCGAACCATGGCATGGTACAAATATATGTCCTAGCTTCGTTCGAATTTTCACTATCCTTTCTGCACACTTCAATTCCACTTCGTAGTCCGTTAACCAATCTAGCCCGAGAATGATATCAAATTCGGGAAAGTCCATAACGATTATATTGAAAGGAAACTTATAAAAAGAGTAAGAGACTGGCACTCTACAGTATGAGCTGAGAATAAGAGATCCTCCTATCGGATTATGTACTTCTACCGATTCTTTAAGCTTTCTTTGTTTTAACTTTAATTTGTGCATGGTGTTACTAGCAATAAAACTACGTGATGCACCCATGTCAAACAATACAGAAATAGGAATATTTTTAATTGTAAGGGTACCTCCCAAAACATCGGGTTTACCTGCTCCATCGGAAGCAGCCGGCGGGTTCGTCCCGTCATACACGTGAGCTACTGCGGCCTTTTTAAGCAAAGGGCAGTCTTTGACAAGATGATCCGTCTTGCGGCAATTAAAGCAGGAGCGAGGGTTCTGAGAGCCCTGGCTTGAACCTTGAGAATTTGTATTCTGCCTCTTCGGAGCTGTGCAAACATTAGAGAAGTGTCCCAACTTGCCACAATTATAGCAGCTTCCTTTTGGCGGCCTGCCAGTCTGTGGTTTCGAGGATGCTGCTTGGCTTGACTCAGCTTGATTCACAGCAGGCTTGCGTTTGTTTCCGGCTTGGCTTTTAGCGCGATCCTTCTCTAGGTGCCTTTGGTCCAGGTCTTCGTAGTTGCACGTTATTTCTACCAATTCATTAAATCCCAGCTTTATGTGGGCCATGGATCAATCATGATACTGTCGCTTCAGCCCGAGGATGAACCTCTTATTCTTGGACTTTGCAGTGGCGATGAGCTCTGGAGCATAGCGGGATAATTGTGAAAAATTTATTCAGATAATCCTGCACCGTAAGATCCCCTTGCTGGAGGTTGGCGAAGTCATCGTGCATGCGCTCTAGGGCTTGTTCTGGGACATATTTCTCTTTGAAGAGTTCCTTGAATCTGTCCCAGGTTCTACCAGCTTCTCTATTTCCGGCGGTGAGAGCTTCCCCCCATAATTCAGCTTCTTCTTGTAGGAGCCAAGCGCCCATAAAAGCTTTATCTTGATCACCGAGCCTTAGGCCTTCTAGTATTTTCTCGCATGTTTCCAGCTATTTAAGGGCCTCTATTACTGTGCCAGTTCCCGAGAAGGTTTTGCCTCCTAGGTTCTTGTATCTCTTAGCTACGCGGTCTAGCTCGAAGTGTTGAGCGGCCGGGGGTTGTATCAAGGGTCCTTCTTCAACTGGGACTTCTCCTCGTCCTCTGCCACGGCCAGCACGGCCTCCTCTAGCAGCGGCTGCTCGGGTAGCCATTGTTCAAATTCTGTATAAGCAAGAAAAGAGTCAGCCTACAGAAATGATAATTTTATTGCATGGTTAAGCAAAAAACTTAAGGAAAGATAACGACGGACTGATCAAATTGTTTTTGCTATTCTGCTTGGCTCATTCTAGGATATTACTAGTCCTATCTCTAATGAGCTACTCTCCTTAGAATACTACTGATTCTATTTTGACGAAGTGTTTAATGTGTTAGACTCCAGAACTAAGGTTAACCAAAGCTCTGATACCAGCTGTGACGATCCCAAAACCCCATGACACGGTGTTAAGGATAATCATTGGAATATAACACATTAATCATCATTAGAAGATCACAGATAATAGCATAAACGAGAAATAAAACAATTTACACACATATGACAGCGGAATCATATAGATATCACCACATCAGAGAGCATAGTGCAGGATACAACTTAGTCCATAATAATACAAAATCAGTCATCATCGCCAGAGACGGAATCATACATAAAGAGTACACAAAATAAACATCAGTCTAGATCGCCAATAGCGGAATCATAATACATATACAATAATGGTGGAAAGAGTCAAAGTCAGCACGGTGCAGTCAAGCCTCGCCATGAGCCAAAAGTGCACCAGATACCTGTAACTAGGCTACCCGTGTGAAAATGAGGGCACCCGAGTTTGCAAGGTGAAACAAACTACGAGTCAGTCGTGGGACTGATATGAGAAATCTACTTAACTTATTAACCACAATAATAAGGAAAATCAAAGGACCACGCCACTTTCGCGGAAAGGGTTTACTCCAATGAGTGCTAGTGCATGAAATAAAGTAAATGATTAAATCATCGCAATGCTTTTTATGAAATGAAGCCATTATAAAACTCAGGTCCCATCACACAATGCAACGCAAGCCGGAGGATAGAGTTTTACCTTATAATGGCCAAAAATGCTTCATACGTATAAAACAAAAGTGTTTGATATTATTACTAGTGCATATTTGTTTTCAAAAGCAATTTCAATCATAAATATCAATCCTAGGCGGCATAGCTACCATCTACTATGTCGCCATACTAGTAATACAATCACATCCGCATATTTCGTATTGGAAATTGGATTCCTTCATGAGTCGAGGCAAGGGGCATGCTCCTCTCCGATTCGAGACACTCTAGCAAATGCCTCGGAACCGCACACAGCAATCCCTGGATCCTCCAAGGCCGGTCCTCTCTTACTTTTGAGGATTAGCAATTCCTGAACACACGTTTCCTGGTCCTTACAGACCTATAATCGAGGCGCCTCGTATTCCAACAACCACACAGGTGAAAAGTTGATATAAATGTCAGGGCTGGGAGGTCACTGACACCACCATAGCTAGAAAGAAACGTCGTGCACTCCTTGGGTCCATCTCCCGTTTTTGACTCATACCGGGGTGTGAGGCTCGCGAATTCACGTTATACACAAAGCTACGTCACACAGACCATGCTTTAATCATCAACCACAAGACTTTGTTTCGCAACAGAAGCCTTGATCATATGCCACTTGGCGTGCCACACAGGCAATCCACTCCATGCGACTGATTTCTATCAATACATAACCTCTGAGCTCGTACGTCTCAGAGAAGGGTGTTAAGCAAGAGAATAAATTCTCCGCCGCCAAATAGATATATATTTAACAGAGATCAATCAGCACAGAACAAAATCCAATGTCAGACACATAGTCCATTTACAAGTTCGTTCTGGGTTTGAACGAAACCGAAGGCACCAATTCCTCGCATATCCGCACAATCAACAATATGTCCGGACGGCTACTACCTCAGCTCCTTCAAGGTAGCTACTCCAATCACGAGCATCAGTAGCGCCCATCCATCCAATGTGAAGATCGTCGGTCTTCAACCGTCTTTGACTCTTCGACTTCTCAACGTCGATCGATTATTTGAAATGAGATGAACTCGGCCTTTTCAAATAACCACCGTATATTTAGATTTCAAATCAATTTATCACATGGTTAGACTATCCAACATTCACATTTCAGTTCTTTAGTTATAATTTTCATGTTAAATACATTCAATTGTCACATATCAAGCAAACACAACAAAATTGGTTTATTTCCACTCTATATCGTCTATAGTATTTTATAACGATATATCGCCATTTTTATATATTTAAAACGGCCATATTTAATTAAACGACGTTTCAGGTCGTGCCGAGGCACTGGCGCTGTTTTTCACTAAATTTGTTTTACACATATTTGAAAATCTAACCATTGGATCTTCACAAATTTTATATCATTAGAAAGATCATTTCAAAACGAATCCAACAGTTTCAGTTTCGGGAAAATCCGACGGTCGGATCTTCCACACTAGTCGTTTGAAGTTACGATTTCAAATTACGAACTGTAGCGTCGTTATTCGATTTAATTTAATTATATATATATAATCGTTTCTGGCGCTGTTTTTCTTCAGATTTGAATTAAACATTCCAGACAATCCAACCGTCGGATCTTTACAAAGTTGGTGCCGTTGGAAAGATATTTCCAAGGCGAACCCAACGGTTGCGGTTTCGGGAAAATCCAATAGTCGGATTTCCCGCACTAGTCATTTGAAATCACGATTTCAAAACACGAACTGCACGGCCATGATTCATTTAAATTTTATTTGTATTTATATATTTATATAAATATAGTTCATTCAAAAATTCCTATATCGTTTTCACTTCAAATATTTCACTAACGCCTTTATATTTTGGAAAATTTCGCCATAACCTCCTATGTATGGGAGGGGCTGGGAAAATTCCCAAATAGCCACACGGGAGTCTCATCTCAAAAAGAAAAAGAAAATGCCAAGCGGCTAGCCAACAGGCTCATAAAATCATCACCCAAACAAAACAGTAAACGTGTACCTATTTGTCGGGCACAAAATTTTATTCCTCTTCTCTAGTCTCTTTGCTATAACTTGTTCAATAAATATGCATGTACATATATGTAATTCTTATCACTTATCATTTTCCATTCAACTTCATATTTGATTCAATTTGGTTTAAAAAACACCATTCATTCTAATGTTGTATGCATAGGCAAAAATCATATCATTAGCCAATTAATGAATATTTCAACTCATGCATATTTATTTGAACAAGTGGTTAATTTTAACACTTCACATTTCAAAAATGTTTATTTTGGCGAACTAAAATATATTTCAACACATGACTATTTTATTTAGTTCCTATGCGTGTTAAAAATAATATTTCTTTCACAAATATTTATTTCAACGCTCGCATATCTTTAGCATATCACATATATGATGAAAATGATATTTTTATCATTTAAAATATTTATTCAACACATGAATGTTTTTAATACTTCATAATTTCAATAAAAATGTAATTTTTATTGTTCGATCTTTTTATTCAACACATGAGCTTTTTCCAATACACACACTTCTCAACACATGAGCATCTCCACACATGGATATTTTATATATGTTGTTCATATAAGAAAGATGACATCTTTATTGTTGAAACTATTTATATATAAGGCGAATATTTTACATACTTCATATACATTATAAAAATGTGATTTTTATTGTTTAAAACACTTTATTCATTCACACATGAATTTAATTTTCACACATCACTTCTCAACACATGAGCATTTCCACACATGGATATAGTTTCAACACACGACTATAGTTTCATCGCATGAAAATAATTTCATCATATGAAAATAATTCTAACACATGAATATTATTCATAATTTCGGCAGCATAACGACAGGGTAGTTAAAACCGGCACCGTCCCTAGTACGGCTCCTCGCTCTACCTTAAAACCTCGCGGTTTTTGACAATGGGGATTCGTGCATCTTATTCGCATGTAGGCGGCATGTTTTATTTTCATTTCCATAATTATTTCCAATTCATTTCAATCACTAAAGGGTATTTTTCAACCACAACCAATCAATATCAACCACAAACAATTATTCAACCATTCGCATTTTTCATCCAATATTTCACACCAATTCACAACAATAAATATTGTCCATGGTTTGTGGACGAGGGGAGTATATATATATATATATATATATATGTATATATTATTATTTCTATATTTCACTTGCATTTCAACACATATATCAATTATTTTATGCATGTATAATTCATACTTCGCTCATATAGCTTACACAACGCATGTACATGAGGTATACAACAAGTGTGTAATTTATATTTCGCTTATATAATTTATACATAAAATTTTCCATTCAAATTCATTTAATTTAGATTTCTCACATTGGTTTTCGGAGTGCTAAAAATCTAAGATGACTCAGAAAAATCCGCGGTCTCTTCTATGTGGTAGAGAGCCTCCTTGCGGTCCCGATGTTTCCTGTTTCATCGAATTTCGTCAACACATCATAAAGATACGATTATTCAAAGTTCAAACATCAAAAAGGACTCACCTTTCAAGATGGTTCAAAACTAGGGTTGTAGTTTTCGCGAGAACCTAGGCACGACACTACGATCAGAAGGTACAGCGTGGAAGAGGGAGGAAAGGGGAGTCGTTCGGTGGTGGTTGGAGGCGGTTCGGTGGTCTCTGGCGATCGTGGCTGCGCTGGGACGTCGTCGGCTTTGGGTCGACGATTCAGGCGATAGGGGTGACGAGGGGGGTCGAGGTAGGGTCGGATTTGATGAGGGGAGGGAGGCGCATCGAGGTAGGGTGGTGGCGATGGCTGGAGATGGCCGAGGCGACGACGATTGTCCTGGGAAGTGGCGAAGTCGTCGATCGTCGGGGGTGATAAAGAGAAAGGGTTTTCTGAGGTTTTTTTATTTTTAAAATAATGAAAGGAAAATTCTGATTGGCCAAGGGTTTTATTAAATTTTGAAATAGTGTTTCTCCTCACGGACACCAATTCAAACCCAACGACTGTCGTCCCTAGCTAAATACCCCCATCCCGGACACAATGGGATATGTTTCGTTGGCCAATTCGACTGTTACAGTCAGTTATTCTTCAAACTAAAGTATAAAACATTTAATTTTAACTTTGAACGTACATTTCAATTTGCCAGGGCCACAAACTGATTCGAAAAATTCCAGAAAAATAAATCTAGCTATGTTTTGACGCTACGGTCCCAACAAAACTAGTTCAACGAATTCTGAGATCGTTTGAAAAATGGTCATTTTCTGGTCGATCCAATTTAACAAAAATTGACCAAACACATTTTCTTTTGCCACGCTCACATACTTGCTTCAAAAATTATGAAATTTGAAACCTAGCAATAGTTTGACATCCCGGACCCAACAAAAGTGGTTTCGTCGAATTCTGAGGTCATTTGCAAAATATCTATTTTCAAGGGCTATATATTCAATATAGCGACCTTTCTGAAAATTCATTCGGCCATAACTTTTGATTCCCGCTATGAAACTTCGATTTCTCAGATTCGTTAGAAAGGTATTGATAAACAGATTTAAATATTTTTGGTTTCACTAAAATCTGTTATATTTTCCACCCTGCACAGTCAGTCAAAGTTTGAATTCAAATTTTCAAACTGACTCACTATTTCTAATTCACTATTTTATTGAAATGTTCTATTTCAATTTTTCAATTTCCTTTGAAATAACCAATTTAAAAATTTTAAATTGGCTCGTATTTTCTGGGTTGTTACACTTTCCGTTCGTTTTCTTACTTCTGAAACCACACAGATAAGTTATAACCGTTAATGTTATTCGTTTGATTAAATAAATAAATAATAGTAATAATATTTCCTACACTAATTTATCTATTATAAAATAAATAATACACTTACTAATTATGACCTTAACCAAATAATTATCCACGTCCAATGGCGTTCATGCGATTTCTTACCATCATCGTTCACCGTCCTGCATCATTTTTTTTCAACAATGAATCAGGCTTCCCTTGTTTCCATAGTAACATTTATTACCATCCTCCTTTTCCTGTCTGTTTCGAACTGGACATCCCTTCACGGTCCAACCAGCTCCAATTTCTTTTATCCATTCTTTTTTTTTCGTGTGGCCCGCTAGCCCATTCAGCATCTCCAGGCCACCCGCTCCATACCCTTTCTTCCTCTAAATGCGCTATAGCCATGCCGTCGCTCTCCCCCTCTCCCAATTCCGCACTTCCATTTTTTTTCCAATTAAATGGGCCTAAAGCCCACCACGTCCAAACGCATAACCTAGAACGCACCGCCCCTGCTTCTTCCCGAAACAATATGCTGAAGCATAGTCCGCCGCGTGTACTCCTTTTCCCGCATGCACCTTTTTGCTTGCACTTTCCCCATGCAGCGTTTTCTCTCATTTCTTCTGCTCTTTGAATTCGCTCTCCCCCAAGCTGTTATTTCTTTCATGAACCTGCTGTATTATAATACTCACTTAAACATCCTCTACTGTCTATAACTACTTCCTCTCAAATCATTTACTCCCCTCAACAATCCATGGAACCACCGAATGATGAATGCTAGAACCCAACTCCATGCTGTTAACCCGCCACTTCTAGAACCACTCACCGTTTACTCGCCTCTCCAATCGACTCATCCTCGACTGACTTCGCAACCTCTCCATCTTGCCCCACACAACCTCCACTAGACCACGCCCATGTGGCCGACTCCGCAGATTTTATTTTTAAGGAAAACTTGGATTTTTCATTTGGAGAGGAAGTATTCTGCTTCGTTCAATGTCCAGTAGTGGAGTATGCTAGCAGCGAGAGTTATTTATAGAATAAAGAACGTGGTAGTCAAGTAATAGGGCACATAGGTTTGTAGAATTTTAGAATAGCTAGTGCTGATGGGAAACCAACGTGCTGCGCAAGGTTTTGGATAGTTTGGGGAGCATGGTTTCTTTTTGTTTGGCCAACACGGTAGAGTTGCATTGAGACGCAAAGTAAAAGTAAAAGGGTTGATACGCAAGTAAAACAAAGGAACGGTGGAAAGTTTTTAATGCAAAAAAAGATAATTTTACCTGGGACGCAAGAAACCAAAAGGATGTAAGCAAAAGCAAAAAGAAAAGTTAAGTGGTGGGATAGTTTAATAATATTATAATGTGCAAACTTCATCATGAGAAATCACATTAAAAACCACTATAGACGATTTCTGTTTTCTAATAAAAAGGCTAATCTTAGTGTATAAAAGTATTCCGGAGCCAATGGGACAAGTTTCGTCGAAATCCGACATCGTTTGAAAAAATTTCCTTTATAAAACCGGAAATCAGCACGCATTTCAATTTTTCACGATCACTAGATAAATCAAATCAACTTGAAACTTTGAAATCTTACAATAATTAATCAATACGAACCCAATGGCACCAGTTTCGTCGCATTCTGAGACTGTTTTCCTGGTAGGCTATTTTTATGCGCACCGTGATGCCATTATGGATACCAAATTACACAATCTCCAAAAATAACAAACTATATACCTATCCTGACTCTAATCAACGATACGAACTCAACAGAATAGGTTTCGCAGCCAAATTCGGTCGTCTGCTCAAGTTATCCCTAAATATCCCTTTATTAAATTTAATTACGCGCTATAGAAAATGAACGGGCGTTTACGGCTACCGTGGTCACATATGACATCGGTTTGCCCTGCAATTTAACACCGTATAATAATTTAACGTTACAGTCCCAATGAAACTGATTTCGTCGAAAACAGAATCTGTTTGTAAAATGGTTATTTTAAAGACCTATAATTTAATAACGATTTTCATAGCGATTATTTTAAAATTAGATTTGGCTATGACTAACAAATTGTAACATGAAATCTAGGTTTTTCTCTTTCATATGAAAATTATCATTATCACGGTTCCAATGTTTCTTGTTTCACAGAAATCCGACTTATATCTAATCATGTATTCTAAATTGAAGTTCAAAACCAAATATTACGAACTACCGCGCGATTTCGAGCTCGTTTTATATTATAAATAAAATTAACATTAAAACTTCCTTTTAAATAATGAATTAAATATTAAAATTCATTAATATGCCAAATATAATATTTAAAATAATATTTTAAATATAATATTTAAAATAATATTTTAAATAAAATATTTGATGGCCAAAAATACAGGTCGTTACATTCTTCCCCATAAAATAATTTCGTCCTCGAAATTGCTAAGGTAAGAAAGAACGTTACAAACCCATTAATTTTACAAAAATAAATTTAAAACTCGATTTTTATTTCCAAATTAATCTAATTGGATTTAAAACCAATTTAATTCAAATAAAAGAATTTTCCAAAAATCTTCAAAAATCTTCTAACACCTTAATTTTTGAAATTTTTTTGGAAGAGCCTACCCTGTACGGAGGGGCTTCTACGATATCGCAGGAACAAGTAATATATATACATCGACCCACACAGTCGGAAAGCAAAAACCAAAATCAAAAATTTATATTTTTGCGTAGGCATACCTTTTGCGAGCGCTATTGAGCGTACTTGCCCAATTTACGTACAATCTACGCAACAAACTTAATTCACTAGCCTCCTGGCACCTGTACTTAGTTCAACATAATAGTAATCAATACATGATAATTTAAATAATATTTCATTTATTGAGCAAATCCTCACAATCAAACATATGAAACACCGGGTTAAATTATCCATTCCATTTCATATGGCTTCCTTTGAATTTAATTATACTGGAATTTAATTTTCAATTCATTCAACTCAATTGTTAAACTGTTGATGAATTTATATTCAGCCAATCTAACACCCAATCAACACCAATCAGCAAAACCAAATCAACAGAATTTCACATTCAATTTAATATTTACTTTAGTTTAACATATTTCAATATAAATCAATTAACACTCGATTGATTATTAATCAATTATCCATTTAATTTCCAAATTAATTTTGTTCAGTATTATTCTTAATTTAGTTTCACTTAACCCAGTTAAGTTTCAATTCAAAATTTTAATTTAATCTGAATTTATTCAAACCAACCAACTCACAATATCTCAATAAAATTATTTATTTTTCAAAAATTATAATTTGGGTAAAATTATTTCATTTACCCCTTTTTTCCAAAACCATACTGTATCCATTGCCATTTCTATGCTTTTCAACACAATACAAAATATTTGTATACAAAATTTACAAATACGCTCTCATATATACTCATTCTCGATCTAGGGTATTACTAACCCAATCTCTATCGAGTTACACCACAGATCCAAGGTTATTACTAAACCAATAGCTCTGATACCACTGTAACGACCCGTAAATTTCGATGCCCGAATCCCGACAATAATACACCAATCCCGTATTACTTACCAGAACTCAAGTATCAAAACACCAGATAGTTATTAGAAAGAATATTAGAGGGTGAGATAAGAAAGAAAGAAATATTAGAATAGAAGAAGAAGAAAAACCAACACATCACAGAATCAGAGTCTCACATCGCAGCGGAACAAAATATAATATCAAAATAAAACTTTATTGAGAGCCTTTAAAAATACTTACAATATCATAGTACACCAACATCTCTGGGCAGTTATAAAAAATCTGTCCCAGATACGACACATAGCAGAATAGTAGCTATATAATATCATACGTCTGGACTCTTCTAGCTTGTCTCTTCACAGCATTCAATAACCTGAACCTGTACACCCCTGGCTAACCCGAGCATTTACAAAACACCGGGTTAGTCTGGTGAAGCAGAGTGAGAAAAACTCGCACAGTATAAAGAGTATCACACTACTTGATTTTAAAGTTAAAAATCCTTTCAAATAAAAGGATAATCGTAAGACCAAATCCACATATAAATACGAATGGTTTTTACCTTACGATAACCCAAAATACTTTTGAAATCAATATCTTTTCTGATATTATAATAGTGTCAAAATACAAGTAAATCACAATCTAGTGGAACACTTGCATCTCACGCTCCACATATATTGTATACAAACAAAACCGCGGGCGCATATCGGAAATTGGATTCCGACCATGACAAGGTATGGGACCACCTGTCGATAGTGTATCTCTAGAGGCGAATACACTGGGTTCAACAAGAACGTCTTGTAACCCGGCCCACACATGACTGACCACTCATTTCGCTTGAGTGTATCGAATGTATATCACCAACGGTTTGGCTCAAACCACCGTTTCCCAATAAGGGACGGCATCGAAATAGATTAAAGAAGGAATTGGATTTTCTCTAGATAGGTGATTATACACCCTAATGGGAGCGACCCACATAGCCATGCTACCTACCCGATTTTTGTCATTTCCTGGTTGATGAGGTTTGTGGCAACGCTTTATCAGCACAACACATTAACTTCGAATGCCACATCGTCAGATCCATCAACACTCACTAATTGAGGTCCACAACTATACGTTACGTGTTAGCTAAAGAAGTTTCCCTCTCCGCTTCCAGTCTTGGTACGGTTGGAGAAATCATTGTACGTGACTTTTCTGGAAATACTCTGTCAGACATTCATCCATACAAGTCACCCAAGAACAGGATGAACCGAAGGCACCCTCCTACTGCATTCTTGGAATCACCCTGAAAATCAGTAGCGAGAAGTCCTTGCGAATTCGTAGATTTCAACCACGACGGAATCACAGTTTATCTCTGCTTGCAATTAGAGATTTTAAGCAATCCTTCCGCTTATGACGATCCACGGTCTTCAAAAGCTCCATCTCGAATCAGCATCTTCAACGTATTCGTATTTTTTGGACGGAATGGTTTTCGAATATATATTCCATACCAGTCTTTCCACACCAACAATCGTCTGGGCAAATTTGATAGTCGGTTATTTAATTATCAAATAAAACAACCAATCATCCATATTAAAATGTATGCACTAATTTACTACTCAATATCATTTAGCCTCTTTGATGAACCATCTGTTAATTACATTCTTTAAATTTTCCAATATTTTAAACATCACTTTTACTTCTTATTATAAAATAAGAACATTCACCAAACTTATTTATTCAACTTATAAACTTTTCGAAAACAAATTATAATATCATCTACGGGAATCATAACTTATGTTTCCCTCAACTCTCTCGTTTATAAACTAATATCGTTCTTGGATAATCCTGTAGTCATTCAAGTTGGGGTATTTTATTTACCTCTCAGACCTTGACCAACAACATTCGTATCTTCAGAACAAATAGAAATTTATTAACCATACATTCCTCTGAAAATCTGATTTCAATCTCAACAAAGCTTCGATTCTATTAGAAATAGAATCCTTATGAAAATTCCTTAATATCTCTTTATTATAATGTTACAAATTATTTCAACAATTCAAATTCATTTGTTTAAAACCACATAAACAAAACTTTTATAAATCTCATATTAATACCTTATACATTTGTTATATTGATATACTTTTCAAATTCTTATATTGATTGTAACAATTTAACTCATCATCGGTAACAACATTACAGATTTCATTTCAAAGCCATTTTACTTCCACTTATCACATTTTCTTTAAATAATACTTGACTACTTATTTGTTATCTAAAATCATATGATAATCCTTTAAAACTTATGTCTAAAACAGTTCATCCCATTTGTAACCAATGTTACAAACACATTTACAAACCACTCACTTTATTTACTAAGTCGAATTCGTTTCCAAAACATTAAATTTCCATTTACAAAATCTTTGGTAAATTAATTACGATAACTTACCATTCACTTTCACCTTCACATTGTTAACTACATTTAAAAATCCCGTTTCCAATTCATTATCGACAACTAACATTCGTTGTCGTTATTCAAATCTTTAACTTCATTTACTACTCATACCTTTAGTTAATATTCCGAACTTCAGAATATTGCATTCCGAACCACGGTATAACTCACTTTCATTTATTTGACTAAATCTCTTTTATAAATTTCATTTATAAATAAATAGTCATAATTTCAACTTTGATTCCATTTAAAATATGAAGACCTCATTTCCAAATCACCACTCATTTCCAATCCATTGATTTGTTAATCTCATTCACGAAATTTCATTTAGTCACATTTCGTGAAATTTGAAACACCGTTTATTAAAAACGATCATTTATTACAAAATATTTCTCTTTGAATCCTTTTACACATTCTCGCATATTCACGATCCAATGATTCTATTTTGAACTACACTTAAACTTCCCTTCCGATCGGTAAGGCTTTTACAAAATCATTTCATCATTTAAATAGCCAATTCGATAAATTTATATCGTTTAAACATTTATTTGATAATCTCTTACATTTCTGTTAGTTATAAATTTGTAAATTTTGCTTTGACTATTATCTTTGCCATAAGCGTCGCATCTTAAAATCATATAAAAAAAATATTTATAACTTTGAAACCGCTCAAAATCCATTTAACATCGATTTCGAAAATCATATCTTTTCATCGACGGTACTAAAGAGGAAAATGGTTACTATAGTACCAAACGTGAAAATAAACCAATTTCACATTCAATAACAAACAATATAATCATATTGATAAACGTTATCAATATTAGTGAGGACTGTTATTCCCTACAAATAATGGGTTAACACAGTTTCATTCAATGAATTCATGATGGCCAATCAATATTTGTTTTCCATCTAAATAGATGACATGAACAGTTTAATACTAACTGTAACAGTCAATAATAGGCTAATAACAACTATTCAAGCATATAATCATTTATTTATAACGTTTATATTGTTTTAAACGTAACCACTGAGGTAAGTTACCTCCATTGGTTTCAATCGTTATAAATAATGATTTGTTTTAGTTAAATTAAACGAACGTTTAATTTAACTGTTTCAGCAGATATATGAGCATAAAATCAACAACAAATAAACAAATAAACAACCATAGCACACAATTGTAAAACCCAACTTATATGAAAATATAAATGGGAAGAGCTGAGCGAGTTTAACTCACCTTGATTGCATCTGTTGTCAAACGGTTTGTTTTAGTCGAATAAACCAGTGCTTATTTAACTGAAAATCTAGGTCGTTGTCGATACTGACCATACCAGCTCCCTTGTTAGGCACTCATCGATACAGCTTCAACGTTTTCATTCTTGTTCCATTCTGATAACCGACTAACCAAACCATCTGCTCTCTGTTATAGCTGCATACAAGACCCATTTGTATCTTTCTTTCCGTTCATTTTCTTACTTCTAAAACCACACGGATAAGTTATAACCGTTAATGTTATTCGTTTGATTAAATAAATAAATAATAGTAATAATATTTCCTAAACTAATTTATGTAATATAAAATAAATAATACACTTACTAATTATGACCTTAACCAAATAATTATCCACGTCCAATGGCGTTCATGCGATTTCTCACCATCATTGTTCACCGTCCTGCATCATTTTTCTTCAACAATGAATCAGGCTTCCCTTGTTTCCAAAGTAACATTTATTACATCCTCCTTTTCCTGTCTGTTTTGAACTGGACATCCCTTCACGGTCCAACCAACTCCAATTTCTTTTATCCATTCTTTTTTTTAATGTGGCCCGCTAGACCATTCAGTATCTCCAGCCCACCCGCTCCATACCCTTTCTTCCTCTAAATGCGCTATAGCCATGCCGTCGCTCTCCCCCTTTCCCATTTCCGCACTTCCATTTCTTTTTTTTTCAATTAAATGGGCCTAAAGCCCACCTAGTCCAAACTCAAAACCTAGACCGCACTGCCCCTGCTTCTTCCCGAAATAATATGCTGAAGCATGGTCCTCCGCGTGTACTCCTTTTCCCGCATGCACCTTTTTGCTTGCACTTTTCCCATGCAGCGTTTGCTCTCATTTCTTCTGATCTTTGAATTAGCTCTCCCCCAAGCTGCTATTTCTTTCATGAACCTGTTGTATTATACTCCTCAATCAAACATCCTCTACTGTCTATAACTACTTCCTCTCAAATCATTTACTCCCCTCAATAATCCATGCAACCACCGAATGATGAATGCTAGAACCCAACTCCGTGCTGTTAACCCGCCACTTCTAGAACCACTCACCGTTTACTCGCCTCTCCAATCGACTCATCCTCGACTGACTTCGCAACCGCCCCATCTTGCTCCACACAACCTCCACCAGACCACGCCCATGTGGCCGACTCCGGCCCTACACAGTTCATCGCGGTTCAGGCGATTAGAACCATCCGCAGATTTTATTTTTAAGGAAAACATGGAGTTTTCATTTGGAGAGGAAGTATTCTGCTTCGTTCAATGTTTGGTAGTGGAGTATGCTAGCAGCGAGAGTTATTTATAGAATAAAGAACGTGGTAGTCAAGTAATAGGGCACATAGGTTTGCAGAATTTTAGAATAGTTGGTGTTGATGGGAAACCAACATGCTGCGCAAGGTTTTAGATAGTTTGGGGAGCAAGGTTTCTTTTTGTTTGGCCAACACAGTAGAGTTGCATTGAGACGCAAAGTAAAAGTAAAAGGGTTGATACGCAAGTAAAACAAAGGAACAGTGGAAAGTTTTTAATGCAAAAAAATGATTTTACCTGGGACATAAGAAACCAAAAGGACGTAAGCAAAAGCAAAAAGAAAAGTTAAGTGGTGGGATAGTTTAATAATATTATAATGTGCAAACTTCATCATGAGAAATCACATTAAAAACCACTATAGACGATTTATGTTTTCTGATAAAAAGGCTAATCTTAGTGTATAAAAGTATTCCGGACCCAATGGGACAAGTTTCGTCGAAATCCGACATCGTTTGAAAAAATTTCCTTTATAAAACCGAAAATCAACACGCATTTCAATTTTTCACGATCACTAGATAAATCAAATCAACTTGAAACTTTGAAATCTTACAATAATTAATCAATACGAACCCAATGGCACCAGTTTCTTCGCATTCTGAGACTGTTTTCTTGGTAGGCTATTTTTACGGGCACCGTGATGCCATTTTGGACACCAAATTACACGATCTCCAAAAATAACAAACTATATATCTATCCTGACTCTAATTGATGATATGAACTCAACAGAACAGGTTTCGCGGCCAAATTCGGTCGTCTGCTCAAGTTATCCATAAATATCCCTTATTAAATTTAATTACGCGCTATAGAAAATGAACGGGCGTTTCGGCTACCGTGGTCACATACGACATCGGTTTGCCCCGCAATTTAACACTGTATAATAATTTAACGTTACGGTCCCAATGAAACTGATTTCGTTGAAAACTGAATCTGTTTGTAAAATGGTTATTTTAAAGACCTATAATTTAATAACGATTTTCATAGCAATTATTTTAAAATTTGATTTGGCCATAAGTAACAAATTATAACACGAAATCTGGATTTTTCTCTTTCATATGAAAATTATCATTAACACGGTTCCAACGTTTCTTGTTTTACAGAAATCCGACTTATATCGAATCCTGTATTCTCAGTTGAAGTTCAAAACCAAATATTACGAACTACCGCGCGATTTCGAGCTCGTTTTATATTACAAATAAAATTAGCGTTAAAACTTCATTTTAAATAACGAATTAAATATTAAAATTCATTAATACGCCAAATATAATATTTAAAATAATAATTTAAATAAAATATTTGACAGCCAAAAATACGAGTCGTTACATTCTTCCCCCTAAAATAATTTCGTCCTCGAAATTGCTAAGGTAAGAAAGAACGTTACAAACCCATTAATTTTTCAAAAATAAATTTAAAACTCGATTTTTATTTCCAAAATTAATCTAATTGGTTTTAAAACCAATTTAATTCAAATAAAAGAATTTTCCAAAAATCTTCTAACACCTTAATTTTTGAATTTTTTTTGGAAAACTCTCCCCTGTACGGAGGGGCTTCTGCGATATCGCAGGAACAAGTAATATATATACATCGATCCACACAGTCGGAAAGCAAAAACCAAAATCCAAAATTTATATTTTCGCGTAGGCGTACCTTTTGTGAGCGCTATTGAGCGTACTTGCCCAATTTACGTACAATCTACGCAACAAACTTAATTCACAAGCCTCCTGGCACCTGTACTTACTCAGTTCAACATAGTAGTAATCAATACATGATAATTTAAATAATATTTCATTTATTGAGCAAATCCCCACAATCAAACATATGCAACACCGGGTAAAATTATCCATTCCAATTCATATGGCTTCCTTTGAATTTAATTATACTGGAATTTAATTTTCAATTCATTCAACTCTATTGTTAAACTGTTGATGAATTTATATTCAACCAATCTAACACCCAATCAACACCAATCAGCAAACAATGTAACACCATCTCAACCAAATCAATAGAATTTCACATTCGATATAATATTTACTTTAGTTTAACATATTTCAATATAAATCAATTAACACTCGATTGATTATTGTAATAACCCGAAAATCTGGGCCAATTTAAAAATTTTATTTTGGCAATTTTATCGAATTTTGGATATTTAAAATGTATTATTTTAAATAATAACGACGAGAAATTTATTTTGAATAGAATTCGAACGTATATATTTATATTCGTCGTCGTTAGAATATATATAATTTATTTATATATAAAAGGAATTGAAAATGGCGCGATAGTTCAATAATTCGATTTCAAACTTCAAATGAATATACCGGGTGCAAAATAAATCGGATTTTAGTGAAACCAAAAATAAGGGAATCTAATTGTGACTATCTTTCCAATGAACCCGAAAAATTGAAATTTCATAGCGGGAATCAAAAGATATGTCCAGTTGAAAATTCTGAATAGTCGCTATGGAATTCAGGCCCTTAAAAATGGAAATTTTGCAAACCACCTCGGATTTCGACGAAACCACTTTTGTTGGATCTGTGATGTCAAGTTATTGCTAGATTCCAAATTTCATAATTTTTCGAATCAATATGTGAGCGTGGCAAAGGAAAACGCGTTTGACCAGTTTCAATTGATTTTAATCGACTGGAAAATGGCCATTTTTCAAACGGTCTCAGAATTTGACGAAATTAGTTTTGTTAGGAACGTATCGTCAATACGAAGCTAGAAAAAAAATTCTAGAATTTTTCGAGTTAGTATGTGATCCCAGTAAATTGAAATGCGCGTTCAAAATCAATATATAAAGTTATATGTTGATTTTGACAAAAACTGATCAAAACAATCGAATCAGCCTACGATATATATCCCATTGTGTTCGAGATGGGGGTATTTAGCTAGGGGCGACTCTTGTTGGGTTTGAATTGGAGTTCATGATATTAAACAAGTAAAATTAGAAATACATATTAAATAAATTAATATATATAACCCTTAACCCTAAGTCTTCATTGGCCAAAATCCATCCTGAGCTCAACGTTAAAAACTACACCCCTTTTTCACTTTCGACGATGGAAAGCCCAAAATTTTCTTCCTTAATCCTGTTCAAATCAACGCGAATTAGAAGAAGATTATAAACTAAAACCCATTCAACTAATTGAGATCAACAAATTAACCGGTTCTGATCAAATTTAAAGCAGCGAGTAGCTCGATTTTCGAGCTGAAAGGCCTGACATTCACGGCGGAATTAGCGGAGCTACAGTGCGTCGAGCTCGACGTTGGTGGCGTGGGGGGATGCGCCACGTTTAGGCTCTTCAGATGATGGCCGTTGATGGGCCTCCAGCGCGGTGTGCCGGCGGTGCGTGGTGGTCAAATGGGAGGAGCTCGGGTTGATGGTTTCAGAAAGGGGCGCGGGTAAGACTATGTTACAGCAGCTTGCGGGATGAAGGTGAGAGTTTTATTTAATATAAATGTCTTGTAAAAATATGTTTTTGTTTAATACAAATACATTGGTAAAAATCAGATTTTCAAAAATAATAGCATAGTTTAAAACTGAAATTTTTCTATATAAAACATTGTTTTAAAATATGACTTGTATATAAATAACGCAGTATTAAAATATAGTTTTAAAAATATAAAAGAGCATATGGTTTTAAAATGAAAATTCCATGGTTTTATAAATATAAAAATAGAATTTAAAATCTAAAATTATATAAATTATATTGTTTAGAAAGTCTGATTTTATATATATATATAACATGAAAGGAACACAATCTTTGTCAGAATAGAAATATAATCTTTGTCAGAAAAGAAAAAATCTTTATATAGAGAATATAAAAATATTATCTTTATATATAAAGTAGAAATAAAAATATAATTTTTATTTATTGAATGAAGCAATAAAAATATAATTTTTATTTGAACAGCGTGAAAGGACTACATTGGAATGTCAAACAGATCCAGACGGTTCAGCAATTCAAAAGCAAAGTACAGCGGAGTGGAACCCTCTGTGAGAACTTCTCACCTTATAATTTTGTTTTCTAGTTATGATATATACTAGGATGCAGACGATGTTTAGTAGCACCCGACACCCGTCGTCCACAGACCATGGACGGCTTGTATGCTTGTTTGTTTGATTTTGATGTGTATTTGATTGTGTGATGTGATGTGAAATGAAATAAAATATTTATATAGTTAAAAATATTTTATAGTTAAAAATAGAATATTTAACGTATATATGAAGGGAAAATAAAAATAAACAAATCAGACAATTTGTTTATATACACACATTTGACTGATATTCATTGGGACGATAAATTTTATACATCGCCCAACTGCACAAATAAAATTTGTGTTTGATTGTTTGAAAACCCCACACGGGTATTGGGATGATATATGACATATACTAATCCCAATAGTTAGTTGTATGTCGATTGATTGATTGACATACTGTTATAAGCATTAAATATTTATATTCGATGCTTATACAGTGTAGAGTGCACTTTGGATGATGGTTGATTATTCATCGTTGTTATTGTATACATGTGTTGTAGAAAATCCATATAATTAACGTTATATGGTAATTGATTGGGCTTCATTCAATATTTGAAATAGAAATATTTGAATAGAAATATTTGAAAAGGAAATATTTGAATAGATATATTTGAAAAAGAAATATTTGAAATAGAATATTTGAAAATAGAAATATATGAAGCCGTGTTGATTAGATTGACTAATCGAGTTTATTCATTTTATAATGAATATCGATTTTATTCATTTTATAATGAATATCGAAAGTGATTCCAAAATCTAATATTTTGAAAAGAATTGAAATTCAAACTGAATTTGAATTGAATTGAATAGAAAACGAATTCGAATTGAATTGAATAGAAAATAAATTCAAATTGAATTGAATTGAATAGAAAACAAATTCGAATTGAATTGAATAGAAAACGAATTCGAATTGAATTGAATAGAAAACGAATTCGAATTGAATTGAATTGAAAACGAATTTGAATTGAACTGAATAGAAAACGAATCTGAATTGAATAGAATTCAATTGAAAACGAATTGAAATAGAATTGAAATCGATTTGAATTGAAATCAAATAGAAGTGAATGGAAAAAGAATTTATAAGGGAAAATTCAATTTTGATTTGAATTTGAAATAAAGGTTGAAATTGTTTTTGAAACAAATTTGAAATGATTTATAAAATTCGTTTTAAAAAGGAAATCGACGAAATATATATAATATATATATTATATATATAATGGCCTGAAAAGAACGCGCCGCGCCGCGGTAGTTCGTGAATTTCGACCATTGACTTCGAACGGACATTGCGGGAGATCCGACCGTCGGATTCTCCTAAAACCAGAACCGTTGGGTTCGTATCGAAAAGAGCTTTCTAACGAATATTAGAAATTTGAAATCTAACTGTTGGATTTGGAATTATGTCCAAATCAAATTTGGAAAAGGTCGCTGTAAGTGAAGTTCGATGGCCGTTGATGGAAATCGACTGTACATGCCTTGATAAAATTATTAAAAATAATAATAATTTGTGTAAAATCATAAGAAATGATTTGTGAAGAATTGGGATGAAAAATTCCCTATTTGAAAGGATAAAAATAGATTTTTATCGAAATGAACTAGTTTTGAACTAGAATAATAATTTATTTATTTTTAAAATAAATAAAGTGGATTTGAAATGGTTTTGAAAATAACCAGGATTTCCAATATATAGATTGGAAATGGGTTTGAAACAAAATTGTCTTCGGAATATTTCGATGTGGAATTTTGTGATTATACAGGTATTGTTATGGGAAATTTGAAAGATATATTTATATCGTTATTTCCAATACGATATTGGTTGGTCGTAGAATTTGATATTGAATATAAGCCGATATATTTTCTATTCAGAGCCTTGTATTTAATATCAAATGGGATTTTGGGTTTGTCGTGAATGGCGTCTTCATTAACGCTGTTCTTAAACCCAGTTGAGGAAAAGATTAAATCTTTTTATTTAGATTTAATGAAGTGCACCAATTAAATAATATTTAATTGGAATTGAATAGGTATTGATTTTTGGGTTTATCGTGAACAGTGTTTTAAATAACACTTGTTCTTTAACCCGATAATTAATAGAATGTGATTTTGGGTCGTCGTGAACGGTATCTTCAATAATACTGTTCTTAGATCCAATGGAGTTAAGAAAATCAGAAACTAACTGGAGATTAGTTAAGTTGAATGGTTTCTGGGGTATTGATCTGATGTTGGTTTCGGCCTTCGGGGTTAATACTTAGGGAATTGCTCACTTGCTAATTTATGGTTAGGGTCTAATTGAAATGTAATGTGATTTTGGGTTTATAGTGAACCGTGTTTTAAATGACACTGATTCTTTAACCCAGTTAAAGATTAAAAATAAGTGGAGTTTTAATGAATCTTTAATTAGATTGAAAAGACCGAGAATGGAGTATCACCAGTTTTGCTCCAAAGCGATAGTTAAATCTTTAATTAGATTTGGACGTGGAATGGTAATTAATTTTACCGATAACACCGTGGTGTTAGATATGAAGTATTACCAGTTTTGCTTCATGGGATGAATAGGTTGGGATTGGGAAATAAAATAAATAATTACTTCGGTGTGGTTCGCTAATAACGACTAGTTTGGAAAACCATAATTTGGTTTGAAATGACATCCAGAGGAAGATTAAAGAATAAATTTTAAAGAATTTATCTTTGATAAAATTAATGGGAACCTTTCCCTAAGAACGTGAAATTTAGAAACTAACTGTAGGTTAGCTAAGAAGGATGGTTTCCTGGGTATTGATCTGATGATGGTTTCGGCCTTCGGGGTTAATATTTAGGGAATTGTTCTCTTGCTAATTTACGGTTAGTGACTGATGAATTGGAATGAGGCGTATGTTGTGATTGTGTAACATTTGTTTACTATATACGCGGGTTGTTCGGAAAGGCCGGGTTTATACCCATTCTGAATAACCGATTCGACGATAAGTCGAAGATGATGACGGTGGTCGAAGACCGGAAGTCTTCACATCGTTTGGGTGATTACTGATGATCTTGATTAGGGTGTACACCCAAGATGAGGGAATCAGTGGGTGGTCGTCCAGACGTACTTGGAGATCGACGGATATGCGAGGAAAGTGCCTCCGGTTTCGTTCAGACCTAGAACGGACTTGTAAATGGATGGTGTGTCTGACATTGTATTCCTTTATATTGTATTTGTTGATCTCTGCTAAATATATATCTGTTTGGCGGCAGAGAATTTATTCTCTTGCTTAACGCCCTTCTCTGAGACATACGAGCTCAGAGGTTATATATTGGCAGAAATCAGTGGTACGATATGGATTGATAGTGTGGCATGCTGAGATGCAGTGATCCAGACTTTTGTTGAAAAGCAAAGTTTGGTGGATGATGATCAAAGCACAGCTTTAAAATAGCATGGCTTTGTGTATAGCGTTGATTCGCGAGCCTCACACCCCGGTATGGTGGTAAACTGATGGTTTGATCAGTATGCTTTTTAGTGGATGGGCACCTTTGTGGTGTCGTGGATTCGGTCGACCGAGATGAGCTTAGTGCTCCGGGATATATAGAGTAAGCAGTGTTTTCTCTCGCTGGGACGTAAGCCGCGGTGATACTTTGGTCCCAAAAGTGCGGATGTGCATTACGGTGTTTTCTCTTGCTGGGACGTAAGCCGTGGGGAATTGCACTACGCGATCGATCTTTCGAATCAGGAGCCACCATGATGGAAATCCAATTTCCAATACGTGTATTTCGGTTTTATTTGTAGAGCCTAGTATGGCGACATAGTGGGATGGGGCGCTTATGCCGTCTATGATTGATACTTATGATTTGAAGATGTTTTATACAATATGCACTTATAATAGTATCAAATGATTTGTTTTAAACGTATCAAGCATTCTTGGCTATTATAAGGTAAAAACCCTATCCTCCGACTTGCGTTGCATTGTGTGATGGGACCTGGGTCTTATAATAGCTTCATTTTTCTTTATTTAGCATTGCGTTGTTGTTTTATGCACTGGTGTTCTTGGGAGGAAACCCGTTCCGTGTTATACGGCGTGGTCCCTTGATTTACCTTACTTTGAAAATAAAGATAAATAACTGTTTTAGTTCTCACACCAGTCACATGACTGACCTGGAGTTTATTGTTTTAACCTAAACTATGGGTGCCCTTATTTTGACATGGGCAGCTAGTAGTTTTGGTTTTGCAGATTTTTATTCACAGGATCCTGGTTTACAGCTGGAACGATATTCGGAAAGCTTTGTATCTGTATATCTCCTTCTAGTTGTGTATTGTATTATTTTCCACTGCGATGTATTTAAATGTAATTTAAATCTCTGAAATTTCTGTGTAATATTCATTTATACTCTGTATATTCTTGTAATCTGATGGCATTGTTGTAATATACAATGAAATGTTCTCCCGTCTGCGTTCTTTTGTGGCTTGTTCTCGAACTATCCGCGCTTTCCTCACCGGGGAAGTTACGGGTTTTCTCAGTTGGTATCAGAGCTTTGGTTTACAAAGCTCAGAGAACAAGGCACATTAGAACCTTACGAAAGAATTCATCAGATATTGGATTAGTAATATCCAATGGGAATGACTCGTTAGAGATGGGATCAGTAGTATCCTAGAATGAGTGTGAAGAGTATATTTTTAAAATGAAAACAAATTTTTGTTTTGAAAATTTAAATCAATTATTCGTATTTGATTATCTATTTATATTGAGTTGGACAGTCCAGTATATAAAGATTTTGCGTATACGTCTAATCCACGTGTATTTGAAGTTTTAATATACTGGATAGATATAGGATCACACTGTAGTCGCCCGGAGATGATTCTGATGATTGATCAATCATCATCCGAATTTATTTTCGAGTTTCGAAAGTGAGATTTCTGTATATTTCCTATTGACTGGTGTGAGAACCAAATTTAGATAGGGCCAATTGTTGTGATTTGGCATCAAAAATGTGATTTTTGACTATATAGCAAAATTATGTGTTTGAAAAGCTAATCAACTAATTGATTGATGGTTGTGTTGTTTGTCTATTTGTTTGAAATTTTGAACCATTTAGACAAATTGAATCAAATAGTGAATTGTAGTGAAAATTTGTCGCATTTGCTTGCATATACATGTACTTACATTGAACAGGTCATAGCAAGGAGTCTAGAGAAGAAGAATAAAATTGTTTGCCCAACAAATAGGTACATGTTTATTATAATTTATTGTTTTGTTTGGGTGATGATGATTTTATGAGCCGATTGGCTAGCCGCTTGGCCTTTTCTTTTTCTTTTTGAGATCAGAGGGCCTGTATGGCAATTTCGGGATTTTCCCGCGCTCCCGGTGCAAAGGAGGTTATGGCGAAATTTTTCGAAAATTTAGGGTGTTAGCCAAATTTTTGAAAAATTTGAAAAGTACTTAGAAACTGTAAAGTTGAAGAACTTAAGCCGTAATCAAAACAATGAAAGTTGAGTTGGTATTTAGAACAACTTTCGGCTTCGTTCCTTTTCGGGGACGAAAAGTTTTAAGTGGGGGAGATTGTAATAACCCGGAAATCTGGGCCAATTTAAAATTTTTATTTTGGCAATTTTAGCGAATTTTGGATATTTAAAATGAATTATTTTAAATAATAACGTCGAGAAATTTATTTTGAATAGAATTCGAACGTATATATTTATATTCGTCGTCATTAGAATATATATAATTTATTTATATATAAAAGGAATTGAAAATGGCGCGGTAGTTCGATAATTCGATTTCAAACTTCAAATGAATATACCGGGTGCAAAATAAACCGGATTTTAGTGAAACCAAATATAAGGGAATCTAATTGTGACTATCTTTCCAACGAACCCGAAAAATTGAAATTTCATAGCGGGAATCAAAAGATATGTCCAGTTGAAAATTCTGAATAGTCGCTATGGAATTCAGGCCCTTAAAAATGGAAATTTTGCAAACGACCTCGGATTTCGACGAAACCACTTTTGTTGGATCCGTGATGTCAAGTTATTGCTAGATTCCAAATTTCATAATTTTTCGAATCAATATGTGAGTGTGGCAAAGGAAAACGTGTTTGACCAGTTTCAGTTGATTTTAATCGACTGGAAAATGGCCATTTTTCACATGGTCTCAGAATTTGACGAAATTAGTTTTGTTAGGACCGTATCGTCAATACGAAGCTAGAAAATATTTTTTGGAATTTTTCGAGTTAGTATGTGATCCCAGTAAATTGAAATGCGCGTTCAAAATCAATATAAAGAGTTATATGTTGATTTTGACAAAAACTGATCGAAACAATCGAATCAGCCTACGATACATTTCCCATTGTGTTCGGGATGGGGGTATTTAGCTAGGGGCGACTCTTGTTGGGTTTGAATTGGAGTTCATGATATTAAACGAGTAAAATTAGAAATAAATATTAAATAAATTAATATATATAACCCTTAACCCTAAGTCTTCATTGGTCAAAATCCATCCCGAGGTCAACATTTAAAACTACGCCCCTTTTTCACTTTCGACGATGGAAAGCCCAAAATTTTCTTCCTTAATCCCGTTCAAATCAACGCGAATTAGAAGAAGATTATAAACCAAAACCCATTCAACTAATTGAGATCTACAAATCAACCGGTTCTGATCAAATTTAAAGCAGCGAGTAGCTCGATTTTTGAGCTGAAAGGCCAGACATTCACGGCGGAATTAGCGGAGCTACAGTGCGTCGAGCTCGACACTGGTGGCGTGGGGGGATGCGCCATGTTTAGGCGCTTCAGATGATGGTCGTTGATAGGCCTCCAGCGCGGTGTGCCGGCGGTGCGTGGTGGTCAAATGGGAGGAGCACGGGTTGATGGTTTCAGAAAGGGGCGCGGGTAAGGTTGTGTTACAGCAGCTTGCGGGATGAAGGTGAGAGTTTTATTTAATATAAATGTCTTGTAAAAATATGTTTTTGTTTAATACAAATACATTGGTAAAAATCAGATTTTCAAAAATAATAGCATAGTTTAAAACTGAAATTTTTCTATATAAAACATTGTTTTAAAATATGACTTGTATATAAATAACGCAGTATTAAAATATAGTTTTAAAAATATAAAAGAGCATATGGTTTTAAAATGAAAATTCCATGGTTTTATAAATATAAAAATAGAATTTAAAATCTGAAATTATATAAATTATATTTTTTAGAAAGTCTGATTTTATATATATATAACATGAAAGGAACACAATCTTTGTCAGAATAGAAATATAATCTTTGTCAAAAAAGGAAAAATCTTTATATAGAGAATATAAAAATATTATCTTTATATATAAAGTAGAAATAAAAATATAATTTTTATTTATTGAATGAAGCAATAAAAATATAATTTTTATTTGAACAGCGTGAAAGGACTACATTGGAATGTCAAACAGATCCAGACGGTTCAGCAATTCAAAAGCAAAGTACGGCGGAGTGGAACCCTCTGTGAGAACTTCTCACCTTTTAATTTTGTTTTCTAGTTTATGATATATACTAGGATGCAGACGGTGTTTAGTAGCACCCGACACCCGTCGTCCACAGACCATGGACGGCTTGTATGCTTGTTTGTTTGATTTTGATGTGTAGTTGATTGTATGATGTGATGTGAAATGAAATAAAATATTTATATAGTTAAAATTATTTTATAGTTAAAAATAGAACATTTAACGTATATATGAAGGAAAAATAAAAATAAACAAATCGGATGATTTGTTTATATACACACATTTGACTGATATTGATTGGGACGATAAATTTTACACATCGCCCAACTGCACAAATAAAATCTGTGTTTGATTGTTTGAAAACCCCACACGGGTATTGGGATGATATATGACATACACTAATCCCAATAGTTAGTTGTATGTTGATCGATTGATTGACAGACTGTTTTAAGTGTTAAATATTTATATTAGATGCTTATACAGTGTAGAGTGCACTTTGGATGATGGTTGATTATTCATCGTTGTTATTGTATACATGTGTTGTAGAAAATCCATATAATTAACGTTATATGGTAATTGATTGGGCTTCATTCAATATTTGAAATAGAAATATTTGAATAGAAATATTTGAAAAAGAAATATTTGAATAGAAATATTTGAAAAAGAAATATTTGAAATAGAATATTTGAAAATAGAAATATATGAAGCCGTGTTGATTAGATTGACGCCATTTTGACGTGAACGATATTTATATCGAGTTTATTCATTTTATAATGAATATCGATTTTATTCATTTCATAATGAATATCGAAAGTGATTCCAAAATCTAATATTTTTAAAAGAATTGAAATTCAAACTGAATTTGAATTGAATTGAATAGAAAACGAATTCGAATTGAATTGAATAGAAAACAAATTCGAATTGAATTGAATAGAAAACGAATTCGAATTGAATTGAATAGAAAACGAATTTGAATTGAATTGAATAGAAAACGAATTCGAATTGAATTGAATTGAAAACGAATTTGAATTGAATTGAATAGAAAACGAATCTGAATTGAATTGAATTCAATTGAAAATGAATTGAAATAGAATTGAAATCGATTTGAATTGAAATCAAATAGAAGTGAATGGAAAAAGAATTTATAAGGGAAAATTCAATTTTGATTTGAATTTGAAATAAAGGTTGAAATTGTTTTTGAAACAAATTTGAAATGGTTTATAAAATTCGTTTTAAAAAGGAAATCGACGAAATATATATAATATATATATATATATATATATATTATATAATGGCCTGAATAGAACACGCCGCGCCGCGGCAGTTCGTGAATTTCGACCATTGACTTCGAACGGACATTGCGGGAGATCCGACCGTCGGATTCTCCTAAAACTGGAACCGTTGGGTTCGTATCGAAAAGAGCTTTCTAACAAATATTAGAAATTTGAAATCTAACGGTTGGATTTGGAATTATGTCCAAATCAAATTTGGAAAAGGTCGCTGTAAGTGAAGTTCGATGGCCGTTGATGGAAATCGACTGTACAGGCCTTGATAAAATTATTAAAAATAATAATAATTTGTGTAAAATCATAGGAAATGATTTGTGAAGAATTGGGATGAAAAACTCCCTATTTGAAAGGATAAAAATAGATTTTTATCGAAATGAACTAGTTTTGAACTAGAATAATAATTTATTTATTTTTAAAATAAATAAAGTGGATTTGAAATGGTTTTGAAAATAACCAGGATTTCCAATATATAGATTGGAAATGGGTTTGAATAGAAATTGTCTTCGGAATATTTCGATGTGGAATTTTGTGATTATACAGGTATTGTTATGGGAAATCTGAAAGATATATTTATATCGTTATTTCCAATACGATATTGGTTGGTCGTAGAATTTGATATTGAATATAAGCCGATATATTTTCTATTCAGAGCCTTGTATTTAATATCAAATGGGATTTTGGGTTTGTCGTGAATGGCGTCTTCATTAACATTGTTCTTAAACCCAATTGAGGAAAAGATTAAATCTTTTTATTTAGATTTAATGAAGTGCACCAATTAAATAATATTTAATTGGAATTGAATAGGTATTGATTTTTGGGTTTATCGTGAGCAGTGTTTTAAATAAAACTTGTTCTTTAACCCGATAATTAATAGAATGTGATTTTGGGTCTTCGTGAACGGTATCTTCAATAATACTGTTCTTAGATCCAAAGGAGTTAAGAAAATCAGAAACTAACTGGAGATTAGTTAAGTTGAATGGTTTCTGGGGTATTGATCTGATGTTGGTTTCGGCCTTCGGGGTTAATACTTAGGGAATTGCTCACTTGCTAATTTATGGTTAGGGTCTAATTGAAATGTAATGTGATTTTGGATTTATAGTGAACCGTGTTTTAAATGACACTGATTCTTTAACCTAGTTAAAGATCAAAACTAAGTGGAGTTTTAATGAATCTTTAATTAGATTGAAAAGATCGAGAATGGAGTATCACCAGTTTTGCTCCAAAGCGATAGTTAAATCTTTAATTAGATTTGGACGTGGAATGGTAATTAATTTTACCGATAACACCGTGGTGTTAGATATGAATTATTACCAGTTTTGCTTCATGGGATGAATAGGTTGGGATTGGGAAATAAAATAAATAATTACTTCGGTGTGGTTCGCTAATCCCGACTAGTTTGGAAAACCATAATTTTGTTTGAAATGACATCCAGAGGACAATTAAAGAATAAATTTTAAAGAATTTATCTTTGATAAAATTAATGGGAACCTTTCCCTAAGAACGTGAAATTTAGAAACAAACTGTAGGTTAGCTAAGAAGGATGGTTTCCTGGGTATTGATATGATGATGGTTTCGGCCTTCGGGGTTAATATTTGGGGAATTGTTCTCTTGCTAATTTACGGTTAGTGACTGATGAATTGGAATGAGATGTATGTTGTGATTGTGTAACATTTATTTACTATATACGCGGGTTGTTCGGAAAGGCCGGGTTTATACCCATTCTGAATAACCGATTCGACGATAAGTCGAAGATGATGATGGTGGTCGAAGACCGGAAGTCTTTACATCGTTTGGGTGATTAATGATGATCTTGATTAGGCTGTACACCCAAGATGAGGGAATCAGTTGGTGGTCGTCCAGACGTACTTGGAGATCGATGGATATGCGTGGAAAGTGCCTCTGATTTCGTTTAGACCTAGAACGGACTTGTAAATGGATGGTGTGTCTGACATTGTATTCCTTTATATTGTATTTGTTGATCTCTGCTAAATTTATATCTGTTTGGCGGCGGAGAATTTATTCTCTTACTTAATGCCCTTCTCTGAGACATACGAGCTCAGAGGTTATATATTGGCAGAAATCTGTGGTACGATATGGATTGATAGTGTGACATGCTGAGATGCAGTGATCCAGACTTTTGTTGAAAAGCAAAGTTTGGTGGATGATGATCAAAGCGCAGCTTTAAAATAGCATGGCTTTGTGTATAGCGTTGATTTGCGAGCCTCACACCCCGGTATGGTGGTAAACTGATGGTTTGATCAGTATGCTTTTTAGTGGATGGGCACCTTAGTGGTGTCGTGGATTCGGTCGACCGAGATGAGCTTAGTGCTCAGGGATATATAGAGTAAGTGGTGTTTTCTCTCGCTGGGACGTAAGCCGCGGTGATACTCTGGTCCCAAAAGTGCGGATGTGCATTACGGTGTTTTCACTTGCTGGGACGTAAGCCGTGGGGAATTGCACTACACGATCGATCTTTCGAATCAGGAGCCACCATGATGGAAATCCAATTTCCAATACGTGTATTTCGGTTTTATTTGTAGAGACTAGTATGGTGACATAGTGGGATGGGGCGCTTATGCCGTCTATGATTGATACTTATGATTTGAAGATGTTTTATACAATATGCACTTATAATAGTATCAAATGATTTGTTTTAAATGTATCAAGCATTCTTGGCTATTATAAGGTAAAAACCCTATCCTTCGGCTTGCATTGCATTGTGTGATGGGACCTGGGTCTTATAATAGCTTCATTTTTCTTTATTTAGCATTGCGCTGTTGTTTTATGCACTGGTGTTCTTGGGAGGAAACCTGTTCCGTGTTATACGGCGTGGTCCCTTGATTTACCTTACTTTGCAAATAAAGATAAATAACTGTTTTAGTTCTCACACCAGTCACATGACTGACCTGGAGTTTATTGTTTAAACCTAAACTCTGGGTGCCCTTATTTTGACACGGGCAGCTAGTAGTTTTGGTTTTGCAGATTTTTATTCACAGGATCCTGGTTTACAGCTGGAACGATATCCGGAAAGCTTTGTATCCGTATATCTCCTTCTAGTTGTGTATTGTATTATTTTCCGCTGTGATGTATTTAAATGTAATTTAAATCTTTGATATTTCTGTGTAATATTCATTTATACTCTGTATATTCTTGTAATCTGATGGCATTGTTGTAATATACAATGAAATGTTCTCCCATCTGCGTTCTTTTGTGGCTTGTTCTCGAACTATCCGCGCTTTCCTCACCGGGGAAGTTACGGGTTTTCACAATTATTAAACAATTATCCATTTAATTTCCAAATTAATTTTGTTCAGTATTATTCTTAATTTAGTTTCACTTAACCCAGTTAAGTTTCAATTCAAATTTTTAATTTAATATGAATTTATTCAAACCAACCAACTCACAATATCTCAATAAAATTATTTATTTTTCAAAAATTATTTTTTGGGTAAAATTATTTCATTTACCCCTTTTTTCCAAAACCATACTATATCCATTGCCAGTTCTATGCTTTTCAACACAATACAAAATATTTGTATACAAAATTTACAAATACGCTTATATATACTCATTCTCGATCTAGGGTATTACTAACCCTATCTCTATCGAGTTACACCATAGAGCCAAGGTTATTACTAAACTAATAGCTCTGATACCACTGTAACGACCCGTAAATTTCGACGCCCGAATCCCGACAATAATACACCAATCCCGTATTACTTTCCAGAACACAAGTATCAAAACACCAGATAGTTATTAGAAAGAATATTAGAGGGTGAGATAAGAAAGAAAGAAATATTAGAATAGAAGAAGAAGAAAAACCAACACATCATAGAATCAGAGTCTCACATCGCTGCGGAACAAAATATAATATCGAAATAAAACTTTATTGAGAGCCTTTAAAAATACTTACAATATCAGAGTACACCAACATCTCTGGACAGTTATAAAAAATCTGTCCCAGATACGACACACAGCGGAATAGTAGCTATATAATATAATACGTCTGGACTCTTCCAGCTCGTCTCTTCACAGCAATCAATAACCTGAACCTGTACACCCCTGGCTAACCCGAGCATTTAAAAAACACCGGGTCAGTCTGGTGAAACAGAGTGAGAAAAACACGCACAGTATAAAGAGTATCACACAACTTGATTTTAAAGTTAAAAATCCTTTCAAATAAAAGGATAATCGTAAGACCAAATCCACACATAAATACGGATGGTTTTTACCTTACGATAACCCAAAATACTTTTGAAATCAATAACTTTTCTGATATTATAATAGTGTCTAAATACAAGTAAATCACAATCTGGTGGAACACTTGCATCTCATGCTCCACATATATAGTATACAAACAAAACCGCGGACGCTTATTGGAAATTGGATTCCGACCATGACAAGGTATGGGACCACCTACCGATAGTGTATCTCTAGAGGCGAATACACTGGGTTCAATAAGAACGTCTTGTAACTCGGCCCACACATGGCTGACCAATCATTTTGCTTGAGTGTATCGAATGTATATCACCAACGGTTTGGCTCAAACCACCGTTTCCCAATAAGGAACAGAACGAAATAGATTAAAGAAGGAATTGGATTTTCTCTAGATAGGTGATTATACACCCTAATGGGAGCGACCCACATAGACATGCTACCTGCCCGATTTTTGTCATTTCCTGGTTGATGAGGTTTGAGGCAACGCTTTATCAGCACAACAAATTAACTTCGAATGCCACATCGTCAGATCCATCAATAGTCACTAATTGACGTCCACAACTATACGTTACGTGTTAGCTAAAGAAGTTTCCTCTCCGCTTCCACTCTTGGTACGGTTGGAGAAATCAATGTATGTGACTTTTCTGGAAATACTCTATCAGACATTCATCCATACAAGTCACCCAAGAACAGGATGAACCGAAGGCACCCTCCTACGGCATTTTTGGAATCACCCTGAAAATCAGTAGCGAGAAGTCCTTGCGAATCCGTAGATTTCAACCACAATGGAATCACAGTTTATCTCTGCTTGCAATCAGAGATTTTAAGCAATCCTTTCACTTATGACGATCCACAGTCTTCAAAAGCTCCATCTCGAATTAGCATCTTCAACGTATTCGTATTTTTTGGACGGAATGGTTTTCGATTATATATTCGATACCGGTCTTTCCGCACCAACAATCGTCTGGGCAAATTTGATAGTCGGTTATTTAATTATCAAATAAAACAACCATTCATCCATATTAGAATGTATGCACTAATTTACTACTCAGTATCATTTAGCCTCTTTGACGAACCATCTGTTAATTACATTCTTTAAATTTTCCAATATTTCAAACATCACTTTTACTTCTTATTATAAAATAAGAACATTCACCAAACTTATTTATTCAACTTATAAACTTTTCGAAAACAAATTATAATATCATCTACGGGAATCATTACTTATGTTTCCCTTAACTCTCTCGTTTATAAACTAATATCGTTCTTGGATAATCCTGTAGTCGTTCAAGTTGGGGTATTTTATTTGCCTCTCATACCTTGACCAACAACATTCATATCTTCAGAACAAATAGAAATTTATTAACCATACATTCCTTTGAAAATCTGATTTAAATCTCAACAAAGCTTCGATTCTATTAGAAATAGAATCCTTATGAAAATTCCTTAATATCTCTTTATTATAATGTTACAAATTATTTCAATAATTTAAATTCATTTATTTAAAACCACATAAACAAAACTTTTATAAATCTCATATTAATATCTTATACAATTGTTATATTGATATACTTTTCAAATTCTTATATTGATTGAAACAATTTAACCTATCATCTGTTACAACATTACAAATTTCATTTCAAAGTCATTTTACTTTCACTTATCACATTCTCTTTAAATAATACTCGACTACTTATTTGTTATCTAAAATCGTATGATAATCCTTTGAAAACTCATGTCTAAAATAGTTCATCCCATTTGTAACCAATGTTACAAAACACATTTACAAACCACTCACTTTATTTACTAACTCGAATTCGTTTCCAAAACATTAAATTTCCATTTACAAAATCTTTTGTAAATTAATTACGATAACTTACCATTCACTTTAACTTTCACCTTGTTAACTGCATTTAAAAATCCCGTTTCCAATTCATTATCGACAACTAACATTCATTATCGTTATTCAAATCTTTAACTTCATTTACTACTCATACCTTTAGTTAATATTATGAACTTCAGAATATTGCATTCCGAACCTCGGAATAACTCACTTTCATTTATTTGAATAAATCTCATTTATAAATAAATAGTCATAATTTCAACTTTGATTTCATTTGAAATATGAAAACCTCATTTCCAAATCACCACTCATTTCCAATCCATTGATTTGTTAATCTCATTCACGAAATGTCATTTAGTCACATTTCATAAAATTTGAAACACCGTTTATTAAAAACGATCATTTATTACAAAATATTTCTCTTTGAATCCTTTTACACATTCTCGTATATTTACGATCCAATGATTCTATTTTGAACTACACTTAAACTTCCCTTCCGATCGATAAGGCTTTTACAAAATCATTTCATCATTTAAATAGCCAATTCGATAAATTTATATCGTTTAAGCATTTATTTGATAATCTCTTACATTTCTGTTAGTTATAAATTTGTAAATTTAGCTTCGACTATTATCTTTGCCATAAGCATCGCATCTTAAAATCATATAAAAAAAATATTTATAACTTTGAAACCGCTCGAAATCCTTTTAACATCAATTTTGAAAATCATATCTTTTCATCGACGGTACTAAAGAGGCAAATGGTTACTATAGTACCAAACATGAAATATAAACCAATTTTACATTCAATAACAAACAATATAATCATATTGATAAACGTTATCAATATTAGTGAGGACTGTTATTTCCTACAAACAACGGGTTAACACAGTTCCATTCAATCAATTCATGATGGCCAATCAATATTTGTTTTCCATCTAAATAGATGACATGAACAGTTTAATACTAACTGTAACAGTCAATAATAGGTTAATAACAACAATTCAAGCATACAATCATTTATTTATAACGTTTATATTGTTATAAACGTAACCACTGAGGTAAGCTACCTCAATTGGTTTCAGTCGTTATAAATAACGATTTGTTTCAGCTAAATTAAACGAATGTTTAATTTAATTGTTTCAGCAGATATATGTGCATAAAATCAACAACAAATAAACAAACAAACAATCATAGCATACAATTATAAAATCCAACTTATATGAAAATATAAATGGGAAGAGCTGAGTGAGTTTAACTACCTTGATTCTATATGTTGTCAAACGGTTTGTTTTAGTAGAATAAACCAGTGCTTATTTAACTGAAAATCCCGGTCGTTGTCGATACTGACCATACCAGCTCCCTTATCAGGCACTCATCGATACGACTTCAACGTTTTCATTCTTGTTCCATTCTAATAACCGACTAACCAAACCATCTTCTCTCTGTTACAGCTGCATACGAGACCCATTCGTATCTTTCTTTCCGTTCATTTTCTTACTTCTGAAACCACACGGATAAGTTATAACCGTTAATGTTATTCGTTTGATTAAATAAATAAATAATAGTAATAATATTTCCTAAACTAATTTATGTAATATAAAATAAATAAGACACTTACTAATTATGACCTTAACCAAATAATTATCCACGTCCAATAGCGTTCATGTGATTACTCACCATCATTGTTCACCGTCCTGCATCATTTTTTTCAACAACGAATCAGGCTTCCCTTGTTTCCAAAGTAACATTTATTACCATCCACCTTTTCCTATCTGTTTCGAACAGGACATCCCTTCACGGTCCAACCAGCTCTAATTTCTTTTATCCATACTTTCTTTCGTGTGGCCCACTAGCCCATTCAGCATCTCAAGCCCACCCGCTCTATACCCTTTCTTCCTCTAAATACGCTGCAGCCATGTCGTCGCTCTCCCGCTCTCCCAGTTCCGCACTTTCGCTTCTTTCTTCTTCTTTTTTTCATTTAAATGGGCCTAAAGCCCACCACGTCCAAACTAAAACCCAGACAGCACCGCCCCTGCTTCTTCCCGAAACAATATGCTGAAGCATGGTCCTCCGCGTGTACTCCTTTTCCCGCATGCTCCCTTTTGCTTGCACTTTCCCCATGCAGCGTTTGCTCTTATTTCTTCTGTTCTTTGAATTCGCTCTCCCCCAAGCTGTTATTTCTTTCATGAACCTGTTGTATTATACTCCTCACTCAAACATCCTCTACTGCCTATAACTACTTCCTCTCAAATCATTCTCCCCTCAACAATCCATTCAACCACCGAATGATGAACGCTAGAACCCAACTCCATGCTGTTAACCTGCCACTTCTAGAACCTCTCACCGTTTACTCGCCTCTCCAATCGACTCATCCTCGACTGACTTCGCTACCGCCCCATCTTGCTCCACACAACCTCCACCAGACCACGTGGTCGACTCCGGCCCTACACAGTTCATCGCGGTTCAGGTGATTAGAACCATCCGCAGATTTTATTTTTAAGGAAAACTTGGATTTTTCATTTGGAGAGGAAGTATTCTGCTTCGTTCGATGTTTGGTATGGGAGTATGCTAGCAGAGAGACTTATTTATAGAATAAAGAACGTGGTAGTCAAGTAATAGGGCACATAGGTTTGCAGAATATTAGAATAGCTGGTGCTGATGGGAAACCAACGTGCTGCACAAGGTTTTAGATAGTTTGGGGAGCAAGGTTTCTTTTTGTTTGGCCAACACGGTAGAGTTGCATTGAGACGCAAGGTAAAATTAAAAAGGTTGATACACAAGTAAAACAAAGGAAAGGTGGAAAGTTTTTAATGCAAAAATAAATGATTTTACCTGGGACACAAGAAACCGAAAGGACATAAGCAAAAGCAAGAAAGAAAAGTTAAGTGGTGGGATAGTTTAATAATATTATAATGTGCAAACTTTGTCATGAGAAATCACATTAAAAACCACTATAGACGATTTCTGTTTTCTGATAAAAAGGCTAATCTTAGTGCATAAAAGTATTCCGGACCCAATGGGACAAGTTTCGTCGAAATCCGACATCGTTTGAAAAAAATTCCTTTATAAAACCGGAAATCAACACGCATTTCAATTTTTCACGATCACTAGATAAATCAAATCAACTTGAAACTTTGAAATCTTACAATAATTAATCAATACGAACCCAATGGCACCAGTTTCGTCGCATTCTGAGACTGTTTTCCTGGTAGGCTATTTTTACGCACACCGTGATGCCATTTTGGACACCGAATTACACGATCTCCAAAAATAACAAACTATATACCTATCTTGACTCTAATCAACGATACGAACTCAATGGAATAGGTTTCGCGGCCAAATTCGATCGTCTGCTCAAGTTATCCCTAAATATCCCTTTATTAAAATTAATTACGTGCTATAGAAAATGAATAGGCGTTTACGGCTACCGTGGTCACATACGACATCGGTTTGCCCCGCAATTTAACACCATATAATAATTTAACGTTACGGTCGCAATGAAACTGATTTCGTCGAAAACTGAATCTGTTTGTAAAATGGTTATTTTAAAGACCTATAATTTAATAACAATTTTTATAGCGATTATTTTAAAATTTGATATAGCCATAACTAACAAATTATAACACGAAATTTGGAATTTTCTCTTTCATATGAAAATTATCATTAACACGGTTCCAACGTTTCTTGTTTCACAGAAATCCGACTTATATCGAATCCTGTATTCTCAGTTGAAGTTCAACGTGATTTCGAGCTCGTTTTATATTATAAATAAAATTAACGTTAAAACTTCGTTTTAAATAACGAATTAAATATTAAAATTCATTAATACGCCAAATATAATATCTAAAATAATAATTTAAATAAAATATTTGACGGCCAAAAATACGAGTCGTTGCAATTTTGGGTTTATCGTGAGTTGCGTTTTAAATGACATCGGTTCTTTAACCCAGTTAAAGATAAGATTAATTTCTTAAATTTGAATAATCATTAAGTAATGATTTTTGAGATTAAAATTAAAATAGAGTTTTAATGAATCTTTAATTAGATTAAAATGGAAATGAGATAATAAAATTTATCGAATTCTTGAAATGATCGAGGATGAAGTACAACCAGTTTTACTCCAGACGATAGTTAAATCTTTAATTAGATTTGAACGTAAAAGGGTATTTAACTTTACCCAGAACACAGTGGGTGTTAGATATGGAGTATTACTAGTTTTGCTCCATTGGATGAATAGGTTGGGATTGGGATAATAAATAATAAATGATTACTTCAGTAAGGTTCGCTAATCCCGACTAGTTAATAAAATCTTTTGAAATTGATATCCAAAGGAAGATTAAAGAATAAATTTAAAAGAATTTATCTTTGATAAAATTAATGGGAACCTTTATCTAAAAATATGAATATTGGAATAAAGAATATTCTGAAATGGAATGAGGCATGTGATATGTTTTTATAGCAATTGATTATAAAATATGTGGATTATTCGGAAAGGCCGGGTTTAACCCATTCTGAATAATTAATACGACGACCAAAAATCGACGATGAAGACGGTGGTTGAAGACCGGAGTCTTCGCATCGTTTGAATGATTACTGATGTCTTGATTGGGCTGAACACCCAAGACACGATAATAAGTGGTAATCGTCCAGACGTGCTTGGAGATCAACGGATATGCGAGGACTCTCTCTGGTATTGGACATATAGGATGAGGAATAAGGTGCCTTCGGTTTCGTTCAGACCCAGAACGGACTTGTAAATGAATGTGTGTCTAACATTGGATTTCATTCTGTGCTAATTGATTTCTATTAAATATATATCTATTTAGTAGCGGAGAATTTATTCTCTTGCTTAACACCTTTCTCTGAGATGTACGAGCTTAGAGGTTATATATTAGTAGACATCAGTTGTATGGCATGAATTGTCAGTGTGCCATGCCAAGATGCAAATGATCAAGGCTTTTGTTGAAAAGCAAAGTCTTATGGATGATGATCAAAGCACAACTTTAACTAGCATAGCATTGTGTATAGCGTTACTTCGCGAGCCTCACACCCCGGTATAAACCAGAAATGGGAGAAGGATCCAGGAAGAACATGTGTTTCTTTCTAGCTAGGAGTGGTGTCATGGTATGGAGCCTAGAAATTTTAATTCATGTGGATGATGGAAAGCAAGGTACCTCGGATTTGAGTCCCCAATGGTTGTTGATTTACACGCCATAGGGCGGGAAAACGTATTGTTCAGGAATTATATATAATCCACTAACGTAAGTTATGGAACGGCCCTGTAGCTCCTAGGTGCAGTTGCGGCTGTATCCTGAGACATGGTAGGCTAGATTGTCTCGAATTCGGTAAGGACAATCCCTTGCCTTAGTTCATAGATGGAAATCCAACTTCCAATATGACATCATTCGGTTTTGATTGTAGAGCTAGTATGGCGACATGATATATGGTACCCATGCCGTCTATGATTGATACATTTATATTTGAAGTTGTTTCTGACACTATACACTTATAGTAATATCAAAATAAATTGTTTTATACGTACCAAGCATGTTTGGCTATTATAAGGGAAAACTCTATCCTTCGGCTTGCTTTGCATTGTGTGATGGGACATGAGTCTTATAATAGCTTCATTTTCCAAAAAGCATTGCGTTGTTTTTATTTTAAACTGAGATTCATGTGGTGTAAACCCGTTTTGTGTTATACGGCGTGGTCCCATGATTTCCGTATTTAAAGTAAAGATTTAGCAACTGTTTTAGTTCTCACACCAGTCCTATAACTGACCCATAGTTTATTATTTTAACCTAAACTCTGGGTGCCCATATATTCCACATGGGCAACTAGTATTTTTGGTTTTGCAGATTTATTTTCATAGGATCCTGGTGTACAGTTGGAACTATATTCGAAAAGCTCTGTATTTGTGTATTCCTTTCAGTTGTGTTATGTCTTAATTTTGCGTTGCTTTGTAATTTAATCTCTAATATTATTTTTCCGCTGTATATTATTCATTCATACTCTGGAATATTCTTGTACTCTGATGTAATTGTTGTAATAGCAATGAAATATTATATTGTTTGTGTTCTAATGCGTCGTGTTCTCAAATCAATCTGGGCTTCTCTTTACGGGGAAGTTTGGGTCGTTTCAGGCGTTTCATTTGATTAATGGTAGTTCAAAAAAAATTATGTCGCTCAAATTTTGGGGGCTTCAGGAGGATATTGCGACCTATAAAAAAGGTGTTTAGCACAGGGGAAAATGGATAGAGAAGTCGTGATCTAGGGTGAAGGTCTGATTGATGGGAAGTTGTTCTTCTGGTTTTCAGAAGGGTGCGAACGAGTTATTGATAGTGTGGTACTGAATGGATTCACGATGACGAGGTAGATGGGCAGGGTTCGTGACTATCGACCTGGAGAGACAAAGGAATGGAATATGGATGTTCGGTGATGATGGGTTGAGCCAAAAATTACAATGTTTGTTTTTTTTGATGAGGGAAAAGGACTAAAATGGATTTAAGGTAATCAATTTTATATTTAAATTAGTTAATAATAATTAATTTTAATAAACTTATAACTCGTGTAATTCATGTGATCAGAATTTCACAAAAACGAATTGCGATGGGATGGCGACAATGAATACTTTGCAATGATATTGGGTTGAATATCACTGGACCTAAATATTGATATATAAAAAAATTGTGAAAAGAAATTTTGGGATTTAAAAGGGAAAAACTATTTTTTTTAAATAGAATTTGAATTTCGAATGGTTTAGGGAATACCAACTTGTTTTGAATAATAAAAATAAGTAATGAATTTGTAAACGGTGTTTATAAATGAAATGGAATAATTTTCATTGGATAATGTAGGGAATGTAAATTCAAATGTGAATTTAAAAAGGGGAATTGAGACTTGTTTCAAAAAGAAACGATGAAATCTATTCCAATATTCGGAATGCAAATTGAATTAAAATAAATCCATACGGATTTATGATTGGAATTCGACTATGTCGGATTTATAAAAATAAATTATTTCCAAAAAGGATATTTAAATTGTATTAAATATAAACTAAAATCAAATACGAAATCAGATTCTACAATTATATATATATATAAGTTATAATAATAAAATATTTCAAGGAAGGAACTGGGTTACAAATAGATTTTGAAATGGAACGTGTTTTAATGTGTAAAACAAGGAAGTTGAATTTATAGTCGATGTTTATAAATCTAGTGAGATAAATTATCATTAGATGATTTCGAAGTTCAAATTCGAGTATGAATTTAAAAGTGAATTGGAAAACGTTTTGAAAAAGGAACGGTAGATTTTATTCCGGAATTTGGAATATAAATTGAATTCATAAAAATCAAATAGATTTATAATTGAAATTCGATTATATCAAATTTTATAAAATAATTTTTTTCAAAGAGAATTGGAATTCAGTATAGAAAATTGAATTATAATTTATAATTGAATTATGAAAAATCGACGATTAGGGATAATCAGAAATATTAAGTTGGACCGAGAAAATTGGTTAAATATATATTAAAATATATAAGAATGGAGTTGAAATTTATTAATAAACGAAGTTTAAATGTTTGTATTTAAATTAAATTAAAACGAGCTCGCAGCGGCGCGGTAGTTCGTAATTTGACGTTTTGAACTTCTATTGAGTACATAAAACTCAATTTAAGTCGGAATTCTTTGAAATAAGAATCATCAGGACCGATTGAATAATAGTTTTCTAATGGAAGAGAAAAATATGGATTTCGTCTTATAGACTTTTGTAATAACCCGAAAATCCGAGCCAATTTAAAATTTTTATTTTGGCAATTTTAGAGAATTTTGAATATTTAAAATGAATTATTTTAAATAATATCGACGAAAAATTTATTGTTAATAGACTTCGAACGTATATATTTATTTGAATCGTCGTTAGAATATAAATATTTATTTTAAATTATAAAAGGAATTGAAAATGGCGCGGTAGTTTGATAATTCGATTTCAAAGTTCAAATGAATGTACAAGATTCAAAATAAACCAAATTTTAGTGAAACCAAAAATATTAGAATCTAATTGAGAATATCTTTCCAACGAATCCGAAAAATCAAAATTTCATAGCGGGAATCAAAAGATATGTCCAGTTGAAAATCCAGAATAGTCGCTATGGAATTCTGGCCCTTAAAAATGGGAATTTTGCAAACAACCTCGGATTTCGACGAAACCACTTTTGTTGGATCTGTGATGTCAAGTTATTGTTAGGTTTCAAAATTCATAATTTTTCGAATCAATATGTGAGTGTGGCAAAGGAAAACGCGTTTGACCAGTTTTAGTTGATTTTAATTGACTGGAAAATGGCCATTTTTCAAACGTTCTCAGAATTTGACGAAATTAGTTTTGTTAAGACCGTATCGTCAATACGAAGCTAGAAAATATTTTTTGGGAATTTTTCGAGTTAGTATGTGGCCCCGGTTAATTGAAATGCACGTTCAAATTCAATATATAGAGTTATATGTTGATTTTGACGAAAACTAATCAAAACGATCGAATCAGCTTACGATACATATCCCGTTGTCTTAAGAATGGGGGTAATTAGCTACGGACGACAGTCCGTGGGTTGGATTTTGAGTTCGAAAATAAAAGTTGCTTTTTGAAAAGAAACTAATTAAATTAATATATATTTATAATGGCCAACCCCCTTTTTCTCCCTTGACCATTCAACCCTCCTTATCTCCCCCTTTCCCCGTCGTTTCTTTCATATGAGACAAGGTAAAAAAAATGAAATCGCTCGACGCCGCCGCACTTGGCTCCTCCACCCGCTGCATCCGGCCGCTCCGCCTCTGCCTTAGACCTCGTGCAACCACCCGCCCAGACCCTCTCCGTTCGATCCCCAAATCCGATTCCAAACCCACCAATCCCCGCCTCCCTGCTCCGCCACAGTCACCTCCACTGGCCGCCGACCCCTCCGACCTCGCTTGGCCCTACCCCGACCTCTCAGTGCCCACCAGCACCACCCTCGACTCCTATCCCCTCTCTCTTCGCTCTCCTCCAACCTTCAATAAATAAAAACCGTGAGTTTCTTCATTTTATTTATGTGATTGTTGAGTTTATTTTCAGTTATGTATATAATAACTTAGTACAATAAAAACTGATTTTCCTTTGAAATAAAAACTGATTTTCCTTTGAAATAAAAACTGATTTTCTTTGATTTTTAAAACAGAAAATATATGATTTGTATTTGTTTAAAGGAGAGATCTTTGTTTGTTTAAAGTTTTGATTTTTAATTTAGAAAAGCTTCGATTTTTAAATTTAAGAGAAGATTTGATTTTATTTATGATAAAGTTGAGATTTTTATCATGTACATCATTGGATAAAAATACGATTTTTATTTTTGTAAAGACATGATTTCTAAACGTTAAAAAGGTTGAAATTTTTAGGAAATAAAAAGCTTATATTTTAACAGATAAAGAAATGATTTTTATTTATAGTTAGAGATAATAAAAATATAATTTTTTTATAAGTATGATAATAAAAATATGATTTTTATATAAGGAGAAGAATAAAAATGTGATTTTTATATGAACATTTCAAGAATAAAAATGTGATTTTTATTGTAAACAGCGTGAAATGGATGAATTGGAATGTCAGGCAAATCCAAGCCATTCAGAAATTCGAAAATAAAACGGCGGAGTGGAATCCTCAGTGAGAACTTCTCACTTTTAATTTATTTCTAGTTGAAATATATACTAGGATGTAGACGGTGTTTAGTAGCACCCGACACCCGTCATCCACAGACCATGGACGGCTTGTATGCTTGTTTGTTTGATTTTGCTGTGTAGTTGATTGTGTGATGTGATGTGAAATGAAATAAAATATTTATATAGTTAAAATATAATGTAGTTGAAAATAGAATTTTTAACGTGTATTTAAAATGAAATAAAAATAAACATATCGGACGATTTGTTTATATACACACATTTGACAGATATTGATTGGGATGATAAATTTTACACATCGCCCAACTGCACAAATAAAATCGGTGTTTGATTGATTGAAACCCCACACGGGTATTGGGATGATATATGACATACACTAATCCCAATAATTAGTTGTATGTCGATCGATTGATTGACAGACTGTTATAAGCGTTAAATATTTATATTTGATGCTTATACAGTGTAGAATGCACTTTGGATGATGGTTGATTATTTGTCATTGTTGATTGATACATGCGTTGTATGGAAATCCATAGAAATAAAATCTATGGTAATTGATTGGGCCTCATTCCAGTTTTGAAAAAGAAATATTTGAATGGAAATATTTGAAAAAGAAATATTTGAAATAGAATATTTGAAAATAGAAATATATGAAGCCGTGTTGATTAGATTGACGCCATTTTGACGTGAATGATATTTATATCGATTTCATTCATTTTATAATGAATATCGAAAGTGACTTCAAAATCTGATATTTTGAATAGAAATGAATTCGAATTGAAATTGAATTGAAATTGAATAGAAGTGAATTCGAATTTAAATTGAATTGAAAACGAACTGAAATTGAATTAAAATTCAATTTGAATTGAAATCAATTTGAAATGAATTTAAAACGAATTTATAATGAAAAATTCAATTTTGACATGAATTTGAAATGAAGTTGAAATCGTTTCGAAAACGAATTTAAAACGATTTATAAAATACGTTTTAAAAGGAAATCGACGAAGTATATATTATATATATTATATATATAATATAATGGCCTGAATAGAACGCGCCGCGCTGTGGTAGTTCATGGATTTCGACCATTGACTTCGAATGTATATTGCGGGAGATCCGACCGTCGGATTCTTCAAAAACCAGAACCATTGGGTTTGTATCGAAAAGAGCTTTCTAACGAATATTAGAAATTAGAAATCTAACGGTTGGATTTGGAATTATGTCCAAATCAAATTGGGAAAAGGTCGCTGTAAGTGCAGTTCGATGGCCGTTGATGGAAATCGACTGTACGGGCCTTGATAAAATTATTAAAAATAGTAATAATTTGTGTAAAATCATAAGAAATGATTTGGGAAGAATTGGGATGAACAACTCCATATTTGAAAAGATAAAAATAGATTTTTATCGAAATGAACTAGTTTTGAACTAGAATTATAATTCTATTTATTTTTAAATAAATAAATTGAATTTGAAAAGGGTTTTAAAAGTAACCAAAATTTCCAATAATTGAATTGGAATGGATTTGAATCGAAATTGTCTTTGGAATGTTTCGATGTTGGATTTCGTGATGATATAGGTATTGTTATGGGAATTTGAAAGATATATTTATATCGTTATTTCCAATACGATATTTGTTGGTCGTAGAATTTGATATTGAATATAAGTCGATATATTTTCTATTCAGAGCCTTGTATTTTAATATCAAATGTGATTTGGGTTTGTCGTGAATGGTGTCTTCATTAACACTGTTCTTAAGCCCAGTTGAGAAAAAGTTTAAATCTTTTTATTTAGATTTAATGAAGTGTACCAGTTAAATAATATTTAATTGGAATTGAATTGGTATTGATTTTTGGGTTTATCGTGAACCGTGTTTTAAATGACATTGATTCTTTAACCCATTTAAGGATTAAAACTAAGTGGAGTTTTAATGAATCTTTAATTAGATTGAAGAGATCGAGAATGGAGTATCACCAATTTTACTCCAGATGGTAGTTAAATCTTTAATTAGATTTGAACGTGAAATGGTAATTGAATTTACCGATAACACCGTGGTGTTAGATATGAAGTATGACTAGTTTTACTTCAAGGGATGAATAGGTGGGGATTGGGAAATAAAATAAATGATTACCTCGGTGTGGTTCGCTAATCCCAACTAGTTTGAATTGATATTCAAAGAAGATTAAAGAATAAATTTAAAGAATTTATCTTTGATAAAATTAATGGGAACCTTTCCCAAAGTGTAAGAATATTTGAATAAAAGAATATTCTGAACTGGAATGAGGCGTATGTTGTGTTTGTGTAACACATGTTTATTATATACGCAAGTTATTCAGAAAGACCGGGTTTATCCCATTCTGAATAACTGATTCGACGTGGTGTTGAAGATGAAGACGGTGGTTGAAGACCGAAGGTCTTCACGTCATTTGGATAATTACTGATGATCTTGATTGGGCCGTACACCCAAGAGGAGGGAATTAGTTAGTGATCGTCTTGACGTACTTGGAGATCGATGGATATGCGAGGTACTAGGTGCCTCCGGTTTCGTTCAGACCCAGAACGAACTTTTAAATGGACTGTGTGTCTGACATTGGATTTCAGTCTGTGTGATTGATTTCTATTAAATATATATATGTTTGGCGGCGGAGAATTTATTCTCTTGCTTAATGCCCTTCTCTGAGACGTACGAGCTCAGGGGTTATATATTGATGAATTTCCATCGCATGGAGTGAATTGCCTGTGTGGCATGTCTAAGTGGCAATTGATCAAGGCTTCTTTTGAAAAGCAAAGTCTTATGGTTGATGATCAAAGCACCGCCAGTGTGGCATAGCTTTGTGTAGCGTTGATTCGCGAGCCTCACACCCGGTGTGAACCAAAAAGGGAGAGGACGTCAGGGAGGGCATGCGTTTCTTTCTAGCTAGAAGTGGCATCAGTGGTTTTACATGCCCTGACGAGTTTGACTTATGTGATTGTTGGTGTTGCAAGGCGCCTCGGTTTGATCGGATGATCCGGGTCCGATTGTGACGACCCCATTCCTGATAAGATGGTGGCAAGGGTAATCTTTGGAATATGACACATAAACAGGTAATAACAGAACATAAATAAATAAATACACCAGATAATGTACAATAGAATACACTGGATAAATATAATCATCAGAGTTACACAGTATATAGGATCATACTACGTACAAAATACAGTTCAGCTATACATAAATGTCTACTGCGGAAAAGAAAACATAATATGTACAACAGGAGCTGAACATCATAAAAAGAGATAAATGATAGAATCCATCTTCAGCTCCAACTATCCAGAAAGAGCCTGCTAAAACCTGAATACAAGGCTGCCCGTGTAGAAAAAGGGGCACCCGAGTTTGCAAGTGAAACAAACTACGAGTCAGTCATGGGACTGGTATGAGAAATCTACTTAACACATTTTCAAATATGGCTAATCACAGGACCTCGCCACTTTCGTGGAACGGGTTCACTCCATTGGATTGCCAGTGCCTTAAAACAAATAAATCTTTTGAACATCGCAATGCTTTTTATAAAAATGAAGCCATTATAAGACTCAGTTCCCATCACACAATGCAACACAAACCGGAGGATAGAGTTTTACCTTATAATGGCCAAATATGCTTGATACGAGGAAAACAAATCATTTGATATTATTGCTAGTGTATGTATATTTCAAAAACAATTTCAATCATAACTATCAATCATAGACGGCATGGGTACCATATATCATGTCGCCATATATGTATGTACAATCAAAACTGCACGATGTCATATTTGGAAATTGGATTTCCACGATGAACCAAGGCAAAGGATAGTCCTTACCGAATTCGAGACTGTCTAGCCCGAGTCTCAAGATCAGAACGCATCGACCCTTGGAGCCACAGGGCCGGTCCACCAATGTGGATTAGACGAAATCCTGAACACTACGTCTCCCCGCCCTATGGGGCGTAAATGAGCCAACGAATGACTCTATCGGTTCGAGAACGACGGATATATCCGAGGCGCCTCGCAACAGCAACAACCACATAAGTCAAACTCATCAGGGCGTGTAAAACCACTGACGCCACTTCTAGCTAGAAAGAGACACATGTCCTCCTTGGATCCTTCTCCCGTTTCTGGTTCACAACCGGAGTGTGAGGCTCGCGAATCTACGCTACACAAAGCTATGCCACACAGGCCGTGCTTTGATCGTCAACCACAAGACTCTACTTTTCAATAGAAACCTTGATCATATTGCCACTTAGGTATGCCACACAGGCAATTCACTCCATGCGACTGATTCCTATCGGTATATAACCTTTGAGCTCGTACGTCTCAGAGAAGGGCGTTAAGCAAAAGAATAAATTCTCCGCCGCCAAACAGATATATATTTAATAGAGATCAATGAGCACAGAACAAAATCCAATGTCAGACACACAGTCCATTTACACGTTCGTTCTGGGTCTGAACGAAACCGGAGGCACTCAATACCTCGCATATCTGTACAATCAACAAGTACGTCCGGGTGGCTACTACTTCAACCTCGTCAAGGTAGCTACTCCTATCATGAGCATCAGTAGCACCCCTCCATTCGACGTGAAGATCATCGGTCTTGCACCGTCTTCTTATCTTCGACTTTCACTCGTCGATCAATTATTTGAAATGAGAATTAACTCGGCCTTTTCAAATAATTCACGTATATATAGAATTTCAAATCAATTCATTTCAATAGTTAAATTATTCGACATTACCAATTTTGTTCTTTAATGTAATTTTCACCCCAAACACATTCAACCATCAAATATCATATAAATCGAGCAAATTCAGTTTATTTCCATTCCATATCGTTTATAATATTTTATCACGATTTACCGCTATTTTTATTTATTTAAAAATAGCCAATTCATTCAAACGACGCTTCAGGCCATAATGTGGCCGTGGCGCTGTTTTTCTCCAGATTTGATTTACACATATCTGAAAATCTAACCGTTGGATCTTCACAAAATTTATATCATTAGAAAGATCTTTTCAAAACGAATCCAACGGTTTCAGTTTTGGGAAAATCCGATGGTCGGATCTCCCGCACTTATCGTTTGAAGTTACGATTTCAAAATACGAACTACAGCGTCGTTATTTGATTTAATTTAATTATATTCATATATATATATAAGTATAATCGATTCTGGCGCTGTTTTTCTTCAGATTTGAATTAAACATTCCAGACAATCCAACCGTTGGATCTTTACAAAGTTGGTGCCGTTGGAAAGATATTTCCAAGGCGAACCCAACGGTTGTGGTTTCGGGAAAATTCGATGGTCGGATCTCCCGCACTAATCGTTTGAAATCACGGTTTCAAAACACGAACTGCAGCCTCATTATTCACTTTATTTTGATTATATTTATATAATATATATAAATATAATTCTTTCATCGATTTCAAAACCATATCTCCTTTTATATATTTGATAAAAATGATAATTTTATCTAACAGTCCTTTATTTCAACACTCCACTATTTTCAACAATTCATGTATATAATAAAAATGTGAATTTTATTGTAAAACAATTTATTTCAAAACACGACTATTTTATATAGTTCATATAGATGATAAAAATATGATTTTTATTATAAAACAATTTATTTCAAAACACGACTATTTTATATAGTTCATATAGATGATAAAATATGATTTTTATTACAAAACAATTTATTTCAAAACACGACTATTTTATTTAGTTCATATAGATGATAAAAATATGATTTTTATTATAAAACAATTTATTTCAAAAACATGAATGTCGTTCAACACATGAATTTCTATTCAACACAGGAATATAGTTTCAACACATGAAAATAATTCTAACACATGAATATTACTGAAAATTTCAACAGCATAACGGCAGGGTAGTTAAAACCGGGGTCGTCCCTAGTACGGCTCCTCGCTCTACCTTAAAGCCTCGCAGCTTTTGACAATGGGGATTCATGCATCTAGTTCGCACGCAGGCGGCATGTTTTATTTTCATTTCCACAATCTGTTCTAATTTTGTTTTCAACCACAGATGGGTATTTTTCAACCACAATCAATCATTCTCAATCACAAACAATATCAATCAACCATTCGCTATCAACCAATTAATCCAAACAATATCACAACTAATAAATATCATCCATGGTCTGTGGACGAGGGGAGTGTATATATATATATATTCGTATATAATATATTTCAATTCACTTCAATTTATTTCAATGCACATATAATTTTTACAATGCATATATAACTTATACATCGAACATACAACTTATACAACGCTTATACATGAGGTGTACAGCGCTTATATAACTCATACGTCGACCATATAATTTATACATCGTTGTTTTCCGTATTGTTTATAAATTAGAAATCTCACATTGGGTTCCACTCCACCAAAAATAGCAGAAGGCTTAGAAAAATATGCGGTCTCTTCTAGAATGTAGAAGACGCCCACACGAGCCCACTGTCTCTTGTTTCACTGAATTTCATCAAGAAATGAAAAAAATATAATTTTTACAGTAAAATCATAAACGATAGCGCTTAGAAGTGCTGTTAAAACAATTTAATATATAACAGTCGTTATACCTTGGTTTTGTTCAAATCTAGGTTTTAGATTTTCACAAATTCCGTAGCTCGATGTTGAAATCCGATTGCACCACGACGTCGGGCCTCGAGAGGCGCACCTGCGCCGGGAGGTGGGGCCAGTTCGACGGTCCCAGGTGGATGTGGCGGCGACGGAAAGTCTCTGACTTTGGAGGCTTCGAACTCGACGACGGTGGCACGAGACGGGGTGAAATGCGTATGGATGTGAAGAGGGGAGAGGGGGCTTTCGAGATCTGGTGGTGGCGCGGTCTATCGTGGAGCGAGGCGGTCGGAATCTGGTCGGGAACGATGGAGCGGGTTTCCGCCGTGAACGAGAGGGGCGGCGAGGTTTTTTTTTTAAATTATGAATGGAAATTTCCTATTGGCCGGTGCTTTATAAAAAAAATTAAATAGTGTTATTCCACACGGACACCAATTCAAACCTAACGAATGACGCCCCCAGCTAAATACCCCCATCCCGGACACAATGGAATATGTTTCGTTGCCCAATTCGACTGTTACAATCAGTTATTTTTCAAATTAAAGTATAAAACATTTTATATTCAATTTGAATGAACATTTCAATTTGCCAGGGCCACAAACTGATTCGAAAAATTTCAGAAAAATAAATCTAGCTATGTTTTGATGCTACGGTCCTAACAAAACTAGTTTCTTTGAATTCTGAGACCGTTAGAAAAATGGCCATTTTCTGGTCGATCCAATTTAACAGAAATTGACCAAACACATTCTCTTTTGCCACGCTCACATACTAGCTTCAAAAATTATGAAATTTGAAACCTAGCAATAACTTCACATCCCGGATCCAACAAAAGTGGTTTCGTCGAATTCCGAGGTCGTTTGCAAAATATCTATTTTCAAGGGCTATATATTCTCTATAGCGACCTTTCTGAAAATTCATTTGGCCATAACTTTTGACTCCCGCTACGAAACTTCGATTTTTCATATTCGTTAGAAAGATATTCACTAACCGATTTAAATATTTTTGGTTTCACTCAAATCTGTTTTATTTCGCACCCGGTGCAGTCAGTTAAAGTTTGAATTCAATTTTTGAAACTACAGCGCCATTTCAGGCCATGTTTATAATTAAAACTAATTATATTAATTTTAAAACATCTATTCAAACATACTTTTGATTGTTATTATTTAAAATATTTATTTTAAATATTTAAAATCTACTATTTTAGCCAATTAAAATTTTTTAAACTGGTTCATATTTTTTGGGTTGTTACACCGATGGAGTCATTCGTTGGCTCATTTACGCCTCATAGTGCGGGGAAACGCATGTTCAAGGTTTAAGTTTAATCCACATCGGTGGACTGGCCCTGAGGATCCAAGGGGCAGTTGCGGCTATTCCTGAGGCTCGGGCTAGACAGTCTCGAATTCGGTGGAGGACGATCCCTTGCCTCGGTTCACATATGGAAATCCAATTTCCAAATACGTTGAATTTGCGGTTTTATTTGTAGTGCCTAGTATTGGCGACATGATATATGGTACCCATGTCACCTATGATTGATACTTATGATTTGAAGTTGTTTTATACACTATGCACTTATAATAGTATCAAATGTTTGTTTAAAACGTACTAAGCATGTTTGGCTATTATAAGGGAAACCCTATCCCCCGGCTTGCGTTGCATTGTGTGATAGGACCTGGGTCTTATAATAGCTTCATTGTTCTTTATTTAGCATTGCCCTGTCGTTTTAGGCACTGGTATTCTTGGGAGGAAACCCGTTCCGTGTTATACAGCGTGGTCCCTTGATTTACCTAACTTTAAAATAAAGATTAATGATTGTTTTATTTCTCACACCAATCCCATGACTGACCTGGAGTTTATTGTTTTAACCTAAACTCTGGGTGCCCTTATTTTGACACGGGTAGCTAGTAGTTTTGGTTTTGTAGATTTATATTCACAGGATCCTGGTTTACAGCTGGAATGATATTCGGAAAGCTTTGTATCCGTATATCTCCTTCTAGTTGTGTTTTGTATTATTCTTCCGCTGCTATGTAATGTATCGTAATATCTGATATTTTCTGTGTAATATTTATTTGTTTATACTCTGTATATTCTTGTATTCTGATGGAATTGTTGTAATATACAATGAAATGTTCTTCCGTTTGCGTTCTATTTTGTCGTGTTCTCAAAACAATCAGGCGTTTCAAACGGTCTTGATCGGTTTAGCGACTGATTCGAATCGAGCGAAATTCCTTTTCGTTACAGTTGGTATCAGAGCTTTGGTTTACAAAGCTCAGAGAACAAGACACATTAGAACCATACGAAAGGATTCATCAGAGATTGGATTTGTAATATCCAACGAGAATGACTCATTAGAGATAGGATCAGTAGTATCCTAGAACGAGTGTGAAGAGTATATTTTTAAAATGAAACCAAATTTTGTTTTGAAAATTTAAAATCAATTATTCGTATTTGATTATTTATTTCATATTGATTTGGACAATCCAATATATAAAGATTTTGCATATGCGCCTAGCTAGAGTGTATTCTAAGTTTTAATATACTGGATAGATATAGAATCACACTCTATTCGCCCGGAGAAGATTCTGATGATAGTTCGAACATCATCAGAATTGGTATTCAAGTTTCGAAGGTGTGATATCTATATATTTCCTATTGACTGGTGTGAGAACCAAAATTAGATAGGGCTTATTATTGTGATTTTGTATCAAAAATATGATTTTTAGACTATGTATCAAAGTTATGAATTTGAAAAGTTAATCAACTAATTGATTGCTAATTGTGTTGTTTGATTATTAGTTGATTAATTAAAATGTTGAACCTTTAACCAAATTGAACCAAATAGTGAATTATATTGAAAATTTGTGGCATTTGCATATATGTACATGTGCTTACATTGAACAGGTCATAGCAAGAAGGCTAGAGAAGAGGAATAAAATTGTTTGCCCGACAAATAGGTACATGTTTATTGTATTTCTTGGGTTTTGGATGATTTTATGAGCCGATTGGCTAGCCGCTTGGCTTTTTCTTTTTCTTTTGGATTGAAGAAGTCCATGGGAGGCTATATGAAATATCCCGAAGTCCCCAGTACAGGGGAGGTTATGGAGAAATTTTTCGGAAATTTAGGGAGTTAGCCAAATTTTTGAAAAATTTGAAAAGTTCTTAGAAACTTAAAAGTTGAAGAACTTAAGCCATAAAGAAAAGAATGAAAGTTAAGTTGATTTATGAAACAACTTTCAGCTTCGTTCCTTTTCGGGGACGAAAAGTTTTAAGTGGGGGAGATTGTAATAACCCGGAAATCCGAGCCAATTTAAAATTTTTATTTTGGCAATTTTAGAGTATTTTGAATATTTAAAATGAATTATTTTAAATAATATCGACGAAAAATTTATTGTTAACAGACTTCGAACGTATATATTTATTTGAATCGTCGTTAGAATATGAATATTTATTTTAAATTATAAAAGGAATTGAAAATGGCGCGGTAGTTCGATAATTCGATTTCAAAGTTCAAATGAATGTACAAGATTCAAAATAAACCAAATTTTAGTGAAACCAAAAATATTAGAATCTAATTGAGAATATCTTTCCAACGAATCCGAAAAACCAAAATTTCATAGCGGGAATCAAAAGATATGTCCAGTTGAAAATCCAGAATAGTCGCTATGGAATTCTGGCCCTTAAAAATGGGAATTTTGCAAATGACCTCGGATTTCAATGAAACCACTTTTATTGGATCCGTGATGTCAAGTTATTGCTAGGTTTCAAAATTCATAATTTTTCGAATCAATATGTGAGCGTGGCAAAGGAAAACGCGTTTGACCAGTTTTAGTTGATTTTAATCGACTGGAAAATGGCCATTTTTCAAACGGTCTCAGAATTTGACGAAATTAGTTTTGTTAGGACCGTATCGTCAATACGAAGATAATAAATATTTTTCGGAAATTTTTCGAGTTAGTATGTGGGCCCGGTTAATTGAAATGCGCGTTCAAATTCAATATATAGAGTTATATGTTGATTTTGACGAAAACTGATCGAAACGATCGAATCAACTTATGATACATATCCCATTGTGTTTAGAATGGGTGTAATTAGCTAGGGACGATAGTCGGTGGGTTGGATTTCGAGTTCGAAAATAAAAGTTGCTTTTTGAAAAGAAACTAATTAAATTAATATATATTTATAATGGCCAACCCCCTTTTTCTCCCTTGACCGGTCAACCCTCCTTATCTCCCCCTTTTCCCATCGTTTCTTTCATACGAGACAAGGTAAGAAAAAGAAAAAAAAGAAAAATCGCTCGACGCCGTCGCACTTGGCTCCTCCACACGCCGCATCCGGCCGCTCCGCCTCCGCCTTAGACCTCGCGCAACCACCCGCCCAGGCCCTCTCCGTTCGATCCCCAAATCCGATTCCAAACCCACCAATCCCCGCCTCCCTGATCCGCCACAGCCACCTCCACTGGCTGCCGACCCCTCCGACCCCGCCCAGGCCCTCTCCGTTCGATCCCCAAATCCGATTCCAAACCCACCAATCCCCGCCTCCCTGATCCGCCACAGCCACCTTCACTGGCCGCCGACCCCTCCGACCTCGCTTGGCCCCACCCCGACCTCTCAGCGCCCACCAGCACCACCCTCGACTCCTATCCCCTCTCTCTTCGCTCTCCTCCAACCTTCAATAAATAAAACCGTGAGTTTCTTCATTTTATTTATGTTATTGTTGAGTTAATTTTCAGTTATGTATATAATAACTTAGTACAATAAAAACTGATTTTCCTTTGAAATAAAAACTGATTTTCTTTGATTTTTAAAACTAAAAATATACGATTTGTATTTGTTTAAAGGAGATATCTTTTTTTATTTAAAGTTTTAATTTTTAATTTAGAAAAGCTTCGATTTTTAAATTTAAGAGAAGATTTGATTTTTATTTACGATAAAGTTGCGATTTTTATCATGTACATCATTGGATAAAAATACGATTTTTATTTTCGTAAAGACATGATTTTTAAACATTAAAAAGGATGAAATTTTTAGGAAATAAAAATCTAAGCTTTTTAACAAATAAAGAAACGATTTTTATTTATAGTTAGAGATAATAAACATATAATTTTTATATAAGTATGATAATAAAAATATGATTTTATATAAGGAGAAGAATAAAAATGTGATTTTTATATGAACAGTTCAAGAATAAAAATGTGATTTTTATTGTAAACAGCGTGAAATGGATGAATTGGAATGTCGGGCAAATCCAAGCCATTCAGAAATTCGAAAATGAAACGGCGGAGTGGAACCCTCGATGAGAACTTCTCACTTTTAATTTATTTCTAGTTGAAATATATACTAGGATATAGACGGTGTTTAGTAGCACCCGACACCCGTCGTCCACAGACCATGGACGGCTTGTATGCTTATTTGTTTGATTTTGCTGTGTAGTTGATTGTGTGATGTGATGTGAAATGAAATAAAATATTAATATAGTTAAAATATAATATAGTTGAAAATAGTATTTTTAACGTGTATTTAAAATGAAATAAAAATAAACATATCGGACGATTTGTTTATATACGCACATTTGACTGATATTGATTGGGACGATAAATTTTACACATCGCCCAACTGCACAAATAAAATCTGTGTTTGATTGATGGAAACCCCATACGGGTATTGGGATGATATATGACATACACTAATCCCAATAATTAGTTGTATGTCGATTGATTGATTGACAGACTGTTATAAGCGTTGAATATTTATATTTGATGCTTATACAGTGTAGAATGCACTTTGGATGATGGTTGATTATTTGTCATCGTTGATAGATACGTGCGTTGTATTCAAATCCATAGAAATAAAATCTATGGCAATTGATTGGGCCTCATTCCAGTTTTGAAAATGAAATATTTGAATGGAAATATTTGAAAAAGAAATATTTGAAACAGAATATTTGAAAATAGAAATATATGAAGCCGTGTTGATTAGATTGACGCCATTTTGACGTGAACGATATTTATATCGATTTCATTCATTTTATAATGAATATCGAAAGTGACTTCAAAATCTGATATTTTGAATAGAAACGAATTCGAATTGAAATTGAATTGAAATTGAATAGAAATGAATTCGAATCGAAATTGAATAGAAATGAATTTGAATTGAAATTGAATTGAAAACGAACTGAAATTTAATTAAAATTCAATTTGAATTGAAATCAATTTGAAATGAATTTAAAACGAATTTATAAGGAAAAATTCAGTTTTGAGTTGAATTTGAAATGAAGTTGAAATCAATTCGAAAACGAATTTAAAACGATTTATAAAATACGTTTTAAAAGGAAATCAACGAAGTATATATTATATATATTATATACGTAATAGAATGGCCTGAATAGAACGCGCCGCGCTGGGGTAGTTCGTGGATTTCGACCATTGACTTCGAACGGATATTGCGGGAGATCCGACCGTCGAATTCTCCTAAAACCGAAACCGTTGGGTTCGTGTCAAAAAGAGCTTTCTAATGATTATTAGAAATTAGAAATCTAACAGTTGGATTTGGAATTATGTCCAAATCAAATTGGGAAAAGGTCGCTGTAAGTGCAGTTCGATGGCCGTTGATGGAAAACTGTACGGGCCTTGATAAAATTATTAAAAATAGTAATAATTTGTGTAAAATCATAAGAAATGATTTGGGAAGAATTGGGATGAACAACTTTATATTTGAAAAGATAAAAATAGATTTCATCGAAATGAACTAGTTTTGAACTAGAATTATAATTCTACTTATTTTTTAATAAATAAATAAATTGAATTTGAAAAGGGTTTTAAAAGTAACCAAAATTTCCAATAATTGAATTGGAATGTATTTGAATCAAAATTGTCTTTGGAATGTTTCGACGTTGGATTTCATGATGATACAGGTATTGTTATGGGAATTTGAAAGATATATTTATATCGTTATTTCTAATACGATATTTGTTGGTCATAAAATTTGATATTGAATGTAAGCCGATATATTTTCTATTTAGAGCCTTGTATTTTAATATCAAATGTGATTTGGGTTTGTCGTGAATGGTGTCTTCATTAACACCGTTCTTAAGCCCGGTTGAGAAAAAGATTAAATCTTTTTATTTAGATTTAATGAAGTGTACTAGTTAAATAATATTTAATTGGAATTGAATTGGTATTGATTTTTGGGTTTATCGTGAACCGTGTTTTAAATGACAGTTATTCTTTAACCCAATTAAGGATTAAAACTAAGTGGAGTTTTAATGAATCTTTAATTAGGTTGAAAAGATCGAGAATGGAGTATCACCAGTTTTACTCCAGACGGTAGTTAAATCTTTAATCAGAGTTGAACATGAAATGGTAATTGAATTTACCGATAACACCGTGGTGTTAGATATGAAGTATGACTAGTTTTACTTCATGGGATAAATAGATGGGGATTGGGAAATAAAATAAATGATTACCTCTGTGTGGTTCGCTAATCCCGACTAGTTTGAATTGATATTCAAAGAAGATTAAAGAATAAATTTAAAGAATTTATCATTGATAAAATTAATAGGAACCTTTCCCAAAGTGTAAGAATATTTGAATAAAAGAATATTCTGAACTGGAATGAGGCGTATGTTGTTGTTTTTGTGTAACACATGTTTATTATATACGCGAGTTATTCAGAAAGACCGGGTTTATCCCATTCTGAATAACTGATTCGACGTGGTGTCGAAGATGAAGACGGTGGTTGAAGACCGGAGGTCTTCACGTCATTTGGATAATTACTGATGATCTTGATTGGGCCGTACACCTAAGAGGAGGGAATCAGTTAGTGATCATCCAGACGTACTTGGAGATCGATGGATATGCGAGGTACTAGGTGCCTCCGGTTTCGTTCAGACCCAGAATGAACTTGTAAATGGACTGTGTGTCTGACATTGGATTTCAGTCTGTGTTATTGATTTCTATTAAATATATATCTGTTTGGCAGCGGAGAATTTATTCGCTTGCTTAACGCCCTTCTCTGAGACGTACGAGCTCAGGGGTTATATATTGATGGATATCCATCGCATGGAGTGAATTGTATGTGTGGCATGCCTAAGTGGCAATTGATCAAGGCTTCTGTTGAAAAGCAAAGTCTTGTGGTTGATGATCAAAGCACCGCTTGTTTGGCATTGCTTTGTGTAGCGTTGATTCGCAAGCCTCACACCCCGGTGTGAACCAAAAACGGGAGAGGACGTCAGGGAGGGCATGCGTTTCTTTCTAGCTAGAAGTGGCATCAGTGGTTTTACACGCCCTGACGAGTTTGACTTATGTGGTTGTTGCTGTTGTGAGGCGCCTCGGTTTGATCGGACGATCCGGGTCCGATGGAATCATTCGTTGGCTCATTTACGCCCCATAGGGCGGGGAAACGCATGTTTAGGGTTTAAGTTTAATCCACATCGGTGGACTAGCCCTGAGGATCCAAGGGGCAGTTGCGGCTGTTCCTGAGGCTCGGGCTAGACAGTCTCGAATTCGGTGGAGTACGATCCCTTGCCTCAGGGCCATGCCGCTTATTGGCGACATGATATATGGTACCCATGCCGCCTATGATTGATACTTTTGATTTGAAGTTGTTTTATACACTATGCACTTATAATAGTATCAAATGGTTTGTTTAAAACGTACTAAGCATGTTTGGCTATTATAAGGGAAAACCCTATCCCTCGGCTTGCGTTGCATTGTGTGATAGGACCTGGGTCTTATAATAGCTTCATTGTTCTTTATTTAGCATTGTGCTGTCGTTTTATGCACCGGTATTCTTGGGAGGAAACCCGTTCCGTGTTATACGGCGTGGTCCCTTGATTTACCTAACTTTAAAATAAAGATTAATGACTGTTTTAGTTCTCACACCAGTCCCATGACTGACCTGGAGTTTATTGTTTTAACCTAAACTCTGGGTGCCCTTATTTTGGAACGGGTAGCTAGTAGTTTTGGTTTTGCAGATTATATTCACAGGATCCTGGTTTACAGCTGGAATGATATCCGGAAAGCTTTGTATCTGTATATCTCCTTCTAGTTGTGTTTTGTATTATTCTTCCACTGCTATGTAATGTATTGTAATCTCTGATATTTTCTGTGTAATATTTATTTGTTTATACTCTGTATATTCTTGTATTCTGATGGAATTGTTGTAATATACAATGCAATGTTCTTCCGTTTGCATTCTATTTTGTCGTGTTCTCAAAACAATCAGGCGTTTCAAACGATCTTGATCGGTTTAGCGACTGATTCAAATCGAGCAAAATTCCTTTTCGTTACAATTTTGAAGTATGTCAAAATAAAATTTCCAAAAAAACAACGGTATAATCATTTATAAATTATAACAATTAAATAAATAAAATCGAAGGATTCTAGGTTAATAAAATTTTGATTTCCATTGTAAAAACCCAAACTTGATTATAAAATAAATATGAACTTATGTGGAGTAATGAATTGATTTTTCAAACAAAGATCAGATTATTAATTATTGAATTGGTTTAACTAATTAGAAGAATAATTATTTAATGGAATTTTGGATTGAAATTGGACTTTGGATAAGTGAATTGGATTTGTGAATTTATATTCGAAATCAAATATGAAACTTGAATGGGAAATGACAATCGATTGATTTATAAGCCAATTAAAAATATGTATGAACATGATATGTTCAAATAAAAAGTAAAATAGGCAAAAGAGGTATTTAGAGAATGAATTAGCAAACTGAGTTAAAAAAGAATGGGTTGAGTTGGAATAAATTTGGAATGATTAGATATATGTTAAGTAGGTTTGGAATGAAGTGTATGAAGAGATATAAATTGAATGTCCGACAAAAGAGGTACGTATTTAATTTAATATGATATTTTATGAGCCTATTTGGCAAGCCACTTGGCTTTTTTATTTTCATTTTGAATGGAAAAGGCCCAAAGAGGCTATTTGTAGTTGTATGGAGTGACCCATACACTGGAGACACTAGTAAAAAAATTCGAAAATTCAGGGAGATAGAAAAATTTTAAGAAAATTATAAAACTTAAAATCTACTTATCTATTATATATGAAACTAGAAATCAAATCTGTTAATAAAATTTAAAAGCATTGTAATAAAGGTTTCATTGATAGTAAACCATGTTCGAAAAGGAAATAATATAGTGGATGACCTTCTATACCGCGATATCCTGCCATGAAGCAGGATGAGTATCATTTATGTTGGCAAACATCTGTGGATGCAAGAAAATAGGTTAGAGGGATCCAACTGGATTCCTCAAATTTATTATTGTTTGTTTTCATATATATTATCATATAGGATGTGTTAGAAAACTTGTGATTGATAATTGGGTGTTTTATATGTTTGAATATCACTGGCCCTAAATATTGATATATAAAAATACCATGAAAAGAAAATTTGAGATTTAAAAGGAAAAATCTATTTTTCTAAAATAGAATTAGAATTTCGAATGGGTTATGAAATATCAACTTGTTTTGAATAATAAAAACAAGTGGTGTTTACAAACGGTGTTTATAAATGAAATGGAATAATTTTCATTGGATAATGTGGGGAAAGTAAAATTAAATGTGAATTTAAAAAGGGGAATTGAGATTTGTTTTAAAAAGAAATGTTGAAATCTATTCCAATATTCGGAATGTAAATTGAATTAAAATAAATCCATTTGGATTTATGATTGGAATTCGACTATATCGGATTTATAAAAGTAAATTATTTCCAAAAAGGATATTTAAATTGTATTAGATAGAAACTGAAATTGAATACAAAATCAGATTCTATAATTATATATATAAGTTTTCATAATAAAATATTTTAAGGAAGAATTGGGTTTCAAATAGATTTTGAAATGGCACTTGTTTTAATGTATAAAACAAGGAAGTTGAATTTATAGACGAGATGTTCATAAATCTAGTGAAATAAATTATCATTATATGATTTCGAAGTTTAAATTCAAGTATAAATTTAGAAGTGAATTGGAAAACATTTTGTAAAAGAAGCGATAGATTTTATTTCAGAATTTGGAATATAAACTGAATTGAGAAAAATCCAACAGATTTATAATTGAAATTCAGTTATATCAAACTTTGTAAATGATTTATTTCAAAGAGAATGGAATTCAGTATAGAAGACTGAACTATAAATAAATTTATAACTGAATTATGAAAAATCGGTGATTAGGGATAATTAGAAATATTAAGTTGGACTGGGTAAATTGGTTAAATATATATTAAAATATATAAGAATGGAGTTGAAATTTATTTTTAAAGGAAATTTAAATATTTATATTATAATTAAATTAAAACGAGCTCGCCGCGGTGCTATATTTTGTAATTTGATGTTTCAAACTTCAGTTGAGTACAAAGAACTCAATTTAAGTTGGAATTCTTTAAAACAAGAATCGTCAGGACCGACTAAATAACAGTTTTCTAATGGAAGAGAAAAATATGGATTTCGTCTTATAGATTTTGAGTTATGTCAAAATCAAATTTCCAGAAAAACAGCGGTATAATCGGTTATAAATTTTAATGATTAAATAAATAGAACCGAAGGATTTTAGGTTAAATATTTGGATTTCCATTATAAAAACGAAGACTTGAGTTATAAAATAAATATGAACTCAAGTGGAGTAATGAATTGGTTTTTCAAACAAAAATCAGATTGTTAATTATTGAATATGGTTAACAAATTAGAAGAGTAATTATTTAATGGAGTTTTGGATCGAAATTGGACTTTGGATAAGTGAATTGATTGTGAATTTATATTCGAAATCGAATATGATACTTGAGTGGGAAATGACAATCAACTGATTTATAAGCAAATTAAAAATATGTATGTACGTGATATGTTCAATGCTATACCAAAAATTGGTAACCCAAACTAGTTATGATTTCAATGGAACAGAATCAAAAAGCAGTAAAGAACACACGATTTATAGTGGTTCGGTGTTAATGAGCCTACGTCCACTTTGCTTTCTTTTATTAGATGATTCGAATACAGAGACAACAATAATTCTCACTCGACTTCACAATTACAATGCATAAACTCACTCAAATCTCTCAAATATAGACTTTAAGAGATGGTTTTGATCTGAATATGATTGTAGAATTCGGTTATGGAGGAAGTAAGAACTGAGAATTTGCCAAAAGATCCTTTCAAGTGCCTCTAGATGGTGTATTTATAGGTGAGAAATCTCTTCAAAGTGGCTTCGGTTCGGAATTGCGTGGCATCCATCCCTTGAGAGTCGGGTTCGGAGGCTCCAAGATGGCTACAACGCATTGATTTAGTAGAAGATCATTGGAGAAATGGTCAAATCTTGTCCGAGTCTTCAGGAGATATGCGCAGCAACGGTTGCAGATTCAAATGGGAGAAGGGGTTCGGATCGGGTCCTCCGATCCGATCCGGTGAGGCAGCATGCTATCTCTTGACGTTGTTTGTGTACTCCTCCGATCCGATGAGGCCATTTGTTGTTTAGTGTGCTGACGCATCTCTCCGATCTGACCTGATGAGATCACTTGATATCCTTTGATATTGCTGACGTACTACCGATCCGATCTGATGAGATTTCTGCGTCTCTGATCTCTACTCACTTCCTGCGATACTTTCCTCCGATCCGAACCGATTGATGACTTTTTCGTTGTTTCCTTTTTGTGTAGCCTAGTTCACAAAGTAGGCTAACATTTTTCCCCCTCAATGTATACTCTTATCTGAGATAAAGTGTGCTTCGAAGCAGTTTACGAAACATCCTTTGAATTAGAACCATTGAATGATCACTTCCATCTACTTGTAGTGCCGTGTCGCTTCATAACATCGTGGCTTTTGCTTCTTATATATATCCATAATCCATATGAGTTACTTTCTTCATTTTCAAACAACTTTGAGAGCTTTTACTTAACGTCTAGTGATTCTTCCAGGTAAGCTTTTTCTTTACTTCTCCTCAAATTCACCCCGCGTGTCAAATTAGTGTATATAGCCTCTTTCGGTTCGGATTCCGATCCGAATGGATTTCCTCCAGTGGCACACCTGAGCAGATATATCGAACCAACTTCCCCATGGATCAATAGGCCATAGGACCTTGGTGGGCTTGACCTCTGGTCCGAACGGGTTGAGGGAAACTGGGAATACGAGTGGTCACTACGGTTTCATATAAGTACCCCCCTCTCCTTCTTCCTCTTCTTTTTTATTATCCTCTTCCAACGAAACTTGCACCAAAACCCTAGAATTTTAAAAACTCTGAAACTCTTCTTGTTTTAATCCCCGAATTCAACACATGAGTAGTTTTATAATCTTGAATCTCATCTTTATAATTGCTTTTAGCTTAGATTCGCGGTTTCCTTGAACGATTCCAGTGGCGTATTTGATGGATTTCGTCGCCATGACCTCCTCCACTCCGTCATCGTTGTTAATGGCGTTAAATCTCTCTCGAGGCGACAGTGGAGGGGGTTAAGATTCTTTGTTGAGCGTTCGAATGCATCAGTGCTCGATTTCAGCTGGGACTTTCAACATAGGATCGATTTTGACCCCACAGAGGAGGGAAAAAGGGAGAGGAGAAGTACAGGGGATCGGTTCGGGTGACAAGGCAGAGATGAGGAAAAAAGGAGAGAAGGAGTGCAGGGGATCGGTTCGGATGACAAGACAGAGATGAAAATGGGGCTCAACTGACCGGATCAGGTCGGACTTGCAAGCCAAGAGAAGAATAGGATTTACTTGACCGGACCGGATCGGAATGTGAAACAAAGAAGGGGAGAAGCATGGTTGTTCAAGTCGATCCGGACCGTCTAAGTATTCACCTCCGAACCGATCTGATTTTGGTCACTGGGCATCAACTCTTGTCCCAGGCTAGCACAAGGCTTTCTCCCCGATCCGACCCTGGTGTGTGTATTCGAACCAAACCGAAAAACAGTCCAAGATTGCACATAAGACCTTGCTTAGTTGGTTAAACCAATTCTCAATATAATCTTCAACTTAATGGACAGTTAGGATAGTGCCTTGCGAACATAAACAAATATCAAGAACCATTCTGAACATTACTGCTTCTTTGGACCTTTACATTATGCTTTCATGTATTTACCTTGCATCTTTGTCACACGTAGCACACACTTTAGTTCACATACACACACGGGCGACACGGGCAACTTTACTCTAATCCTTGCCATTGTTTCTTCAATAGTCTAGTGATCATGGCCGAGAGACGCTCTTCTAGATTAGCAAAGAAGACGGAAATTGTAGAAACTTCTGAGAAATATAATCTCGATGACATATCTTCTTCTTCAGACCCTGAATGGGACGACGAGGGCTCAGATTATGAAGTAGGAGCGCATAACAGCGAAACGCCTTCTGGCAACGAGGTTTCTTTGGGCTATGAAGAGGAAGGAGGGATTGGAGATAATCGAGCTCCTGACGAATTTGAGTCTGCCATCATATTGGAATCACCTCAAGATTCTGTTGAATTGACGATTGACAACGACAGACTTGTTCGAATACGCTTAAAGCACGAGATACTAAAAAGGGATACCCTGGTGCCATCGAAAACTGACCGTCCTCACAATCCCCCAGCAAGATTTATGGTTGTTACTCGCTTGATGTGTATGGTTGGGCCTATTCCCCCATTTCCGTCTTTTGTTGTCGACTTCCTGAGATAGCTACGGATTTCCCCCATGCAGTTACATCCCAACTCTTATGCCTACTTATATACCTTATATATAGCATACCAAGAGATTTTAGGTACAGAGCTCACTTTCGACGACGTTCACTTTTTTTATAATTTCAAGCATCGAACTCGAGAAACTCCTTCCTTCTCTTATTTCGAATCAGTCCTAAAAAGGAAAATCATTTCAGCACCATTCAGCAGCAAGGCCGGCGATTCCAAGCTAGAATGGTTTTATATAAGGCAACAACCGGGGTACACCAGGAGATGGACAAAATCAAGTAAGGCGCCATTTTTCTAGATCTCCATTACAAATGTTCACGCCAACGCGTTAACCTGTTTTCTTCTTGTTTGCAGTTGATAATCCAAAACAAATATCGGGTCAAGTGTACTTTGATCGAATGCACCGGCTCCTCAATGGCGACCAAAAATTTCTAACCATCGATGAAGTCCTTAAGGATGAATATCTTCATCTTCACGGGTTGTTGTCCATTACCCGTAGCATAGGTCACGGGTCGGGTCCATATGTATGCATCCCCCCAGTGGATGTAATTCCAGAAACGGGCGAGAGCTCAAAAACCCCCACAACGCCACTTCGAACTTCACCTTCTCCATCTTCAACTCAGGACGACGAGCTGGCCAACATAGCCGAAAAGCACCGAGAAGGGTACATCGCCCCTGAGGATGTTATCTCTCCTGAAAAGTTGACGTCTTCCAAAGAACCGCCAATAGATGCTTCCCAAGGAGATGCCCCTAGTACCGATGATCCTACATTTCAGGGTTTATGAGATCTCCACTTACTTGAAACTATCTACACTTCAGAGGATTTTGGTACAAATCCTTTAGTTTTCACTTCTTCAGAAGAGACCACTCCCGCTAAGGCCAAAGAGCCCACTCGCACTAGTCTGGCTTTGGACTCTGGTTTGTCGGGGGGAACACCACTTAGGATGCACTTAACACAATAGCACCACACTTCATAGCACTTACTTTTTATGAGAACACTAATTCTGAATTCCATTTACATTGTTGCACAGGTTCAATGTCTCGTGCTCACTATGACATCAGGAAAATACGTCACAGCATGGTCAGGCCCCCTTCCGATGTTGAGCATGACCATTGTGAAAGCCGGGGTAGAGAGGATAGGAGGCCTCATGATTCTTATCAATCGCGCACCTCACGCTCTCGCTCCCCCGTCCGGTCGGACTCAGACCGACATAAAAGCTATCAGAGCCGTCGGGGAGAAGACACATCGCAGCCGAAAGACCGAACTTCTCCTCAGGACAAACACAGTCGGGAAAGAAGCCCGCCGAAGGACACTAGCTCATGAGGCAAACATAAGGTTTCTGATAAACGGTCTGGAAAGAGCGATGCAGCCATCGTGCCCGCTAAACATAAGGATACTGAGCTAATGTACTGCCCGCCTCCACCGCTAGATGCTGAGTCTAAAGTTAAGCAGGCATATTTGGAGAAACAATTCCTCGAACACTACTTTGAAAATCTGACTTTCTTACCTGCTCTCGAGCCTATTTCCTCGAGGTGGGCAGACGAGGCCAAAGCAAAGATTGATGCAGCCGAAAAACAATATTCAGAGATGTTCAAGTATTCGCGTAACCCCTCCAGAATCATTCAAATTTTAATCATGGATACTGAGTTGATGAAAAATACTGTAGCAGCTGACGCAAAAGCCTTGAAAATTTTGAGGAAAGACCTTGAGGATACACAGGCCCAACTTGCCGTTGCTCAGCGGGATGCTACCAACTTCAAGCAGCATTTTGAAGAGCTACAAAACATTATCATGACTTGCTCGAGTCTCATAATCAAGAGCGTTTGGAGCTGAAAAAGCAAGCAGAAGATGTTAACTCGGATAACGCTAAAATGCAACTTGCTTACACTGCTCTTGAGCAAGAAAAAGCCGAGTTAGCGAGAAAGAATGCTGAATTGGAGAAGAGAAACGCTGACTTGGCTTCCAAGTTGGTGGAAGCCGAGAATTGGGTTGCCCTACCAGGTAATGTGGAAAGTGTTATTAAGTCTGCCGAAGAGACCCGGAAGCAGCTGTCAGGGGCCGAGAAGGAAGTGCATGATTTCGGCGAATTAATGATCGAATTCTTTGTGCATATAATACGTCGCCGAAACATCTCTTGGATTGAAGATTATTTGACTACCTTGGTTCACGTATGGAGTCAAATTGTTGAATGGGAGAAAGAGGAGCTCAAGGTAGATTCCATCGGCGAATACATGCCTATGGAAAAATATCTAAGAGATGATGAGCCGACACGTCTGGCCGAGGGGCGTCGCCTCATCGCTGCTGCTATGGAGGAGGAGAAGCGGATGGCCAAGCAAAAGAATGTCTCTGAGGCTGGTTCTTCTTCTACTGCCACTGGAACTTCTGAAGTAGAGGGATATGACCGCGAAAACCCAGGGATCCTTTAGGCATCTCTTTTATCCCCCATACCCGAGACGGCATCGGAGACGGCAGTTACTCCAGCTGAGAAATCATCGGAAGGTATTTCTACCTTTTCACCTCAATACGTCAAGGCCATCTCCACTTTTCATCACATAATTGGACAATCGATGGAGGGACCCTTTATTTTCTCCTGAGTTGATAACTGTTGCTTCTCATTCTGTAGGTGTTGAACAGACTGAGAAGGTTGGTGGGCCTCAAGGAACCACCACTGGAGCAAAATCCGCGGAGAGGGCTCAAGGAGAAAAGGATAAGGCTGCCACTATTGACTCAGGAGAGGGAGCCGAACTATCTAAAGCTGATTCTCCTCAGGATGACGAAATGATAGACGCCTTGATGGACGATGGCGGCAACGAGGGACATGAGGAAGACCCTGAGTTGGCTATAGTTGGGGAGTCAAAAAACGCTGATGACATCACTTTGGCTGCATTGAAAGCTGTGCAAGACAAATGTATGCAGCTTAAAGTTGAAGACCTGGACCCCGAAAGCCTTAAGCCTCTTGCAGTAGTGGATGCTAGATCAAGGTTAGTTGTTAAGCTTTCAACTAGGTCTATTACAGAAGAGTTTGCTAAAAAGTCTTCTCTTGATTCCAGTGTTCCGACTCCCGGGAAAAAATCAACCGATTCCAGCACTTCGGTCACAAGGAGGAAAAAGCCAAAGCATATTTTAATTGATGCTGAAAGAGAGGCAAAGGATGCTCAGAAGGCTGCTAAAAAATCCAAGTCCACTCCAAAGTCTAAGTGATGAAGTGCTTTGTTTTATTTTAGCATTTAGTTGGCCCGCAATTGTTGCAGCGAGTGCGGCCCTCGCATCTTCTTTTTCACTTGTTTTCCTTGTTCGAACTCACGTGTTTGTGAATAAAAATAGTTTATTTTCTGCAATGTCTGATAGTCGTTAGTTCAGTACTTAAATAAAAATACACAAGTATGTCAAATTAAAGTCATATAATGAAGTCATTGTTGGGGGAAATATGTATGCGCATATATGCCCCCAGTTAATCTTGCGTAACTAAGTAAGGATCATTCAAGATTGGCTAAATCAAAAATCCAATTGCCCCTGATTCTTGGACGGGGCCATATTCCTTTTGTCGTTGATGCCTATCCTTTCTAGCATCTTTATACTCTCCTGTTTCATAACCAGATTAAAGTTTTGTTGAGGCGGTCTCTCATCTGGGTGCACCTTCACGCCTCAGAGGACGTCGTCTTCCTGTCCTTTATACTCTCTCTCGATTCTTGAGAGTTAGAGTTAAGAATGTCGTCTTCCCATTCTTTTGCTTTTTGTCGTATAGATAGTCATTTTATTTACTCCTGCACATGGGTCATCCCCAACCTTCTAAATTTAGTTTAACATTTCGTGTTTCACAGTCATGATAGAATAATTGTTGAATGTATAAATAATGCAGGAAAGTAAACGACACACGATATTTTTATAGTGGTTCAGCTAAGTCGTAGCCTACATCCACTTTATAATCCTTTGTTCACATAAATAGACTTTTTAAGGAAAGTCGTGCCTTTTTACATAGGTTATGAAAACAAAAGAAATGACACTTCATATTTAGCTCAGATATCGTCGTAGGTGCTGAGCATTCCAAGCTCTGGGAATCTCTTCACCGTCCACGGTCGTTAGCTTGAATGCTCTTGTATCAAGCTTCCATTGGATGGTGAATGGCCCTTCCCATTTTGGACCCAATTGAGTCGACGGTGGGAAGACTCGCTTTAGTACTAGGTCTCCAGGTCCAAAGGTTTTGAAGCCAAATTTTTGGTCATAATAGCGTGCTACTTGATGTCGATGTCTTGAGGCACATAAGTCGGCTTCATGTCTTTTTTCTTCAATCATATCAAGAGATTCTAGGAGGAGTGCTTTATTCGTCATCGGGTCATAGTACGCAACTCGATGAGAAGGGACTTCTAATTCTACCGGGATTACTGCTTCTGACCCAAAGGAAAGTGAATAGGGAGTATGGCCGGTAGCCGTCTTAATGGTTGTCCCATAGGCCTACAGAGCTAATGGCAACTCGTCCACCTATCTGGCTTTGGCCCTCTCCAATCACTTCTTCAAAATTGATTTAATGACTTTGTTTATGGCTTTGACCTGGCCATTTGATTGTGGGTGAGCTACTGCAGTATATCGTTTGTCAATCTTATACTTCTGGCAAAAATTTCTGAACTCGATGTTGTCAAACTGCGTCCCATTATCAGTTATGATGGTCTTTGGTATCCCAAATCGACAAATAATGTTTTTCATCACAAAACCGATCACTTTCCTTGTTGTGATGGTTGTTAGAGGTTCAGCTTCCACCCACTTTGTGAAGTAGTCCACGACAACGATCGCATACTTAGATCCTCCCTTGGCAATAGGTAGTATTCCAATAATATCAATCCCCCACATGGCAAACGGCCACGGACTTACCATCGACTTGAGCTGAGTTGGAGGTGCTCTGGGAAATTTGGAATATCTTTGACATCTATCGCAGCGTCGTGAATAATTAGCCGCATCTTTATTCACAGTAGGCCAGAAATATCCATACCGTAATATTTTCTTTGCCAGGGTTTGACCCCCAGTGTGATCTTCACACTCACCTTCGTGCACTTCTCATAGTACACGTTTAATGTCGTCGTGTGCGATACACCGCAATAGGGGCATTGAAAATCCTTGACGATAAAGGATGTCATCCTGTAACACGTATCTTGCAGCCTTACGTATTACAGCTCGTCTTTCGCTCTTTTTTAATGGGAGGGTTCCGTCCTTGAGAAAATTCTTAATTGATGTCATCCAAGATTCTCTTTCTGGTTCGACTTCCAAGGCTAGCTCTGCTTCCATTAGGTCGAAACATGGTGAGTCCAACGCCTCGACCGGGACCATTTCGGTTTCTTTAGGGTTATCAGAACTTGCTAATTTCGCCAGTTGATCTTCTTTCTGATTTTCCTTTCTTGGAATGTGTGTTATGCTATAATGCTCCAATCCTTCCAATAACTCCTTTACCTTTTTGAGATAAGCACTGAGTCGAGGTCCTTTAGTAGCAAATTCTTCCCGAACTTGACGTACAACTATCTTGGAGTCGCAATATATATCTAATGTCTTCACTCCCAAATCTTTGGCGAGTTTCAGCCTGACAATCAGGGCTTCATACTCAGAATCATTGTTAGTAGCAGTAAATTCCAACCGTAATGCATAATAAATAGATCGTTCTTCAGGAGTTATTAAAACAACTCCGGCGCCGGACTTTCTATCATTCTTGGCTCCGTCCGTGTATAATTTCCACGGACTGAGCTCCAACTCTTGATCCAGGTAACTATTTTGTCACCCACCGTTTCTTCCTCAAGAATTGTAAATTCGGCTATGAAGTCAGCCAAGGCCTGCCCCCTTATTGATCTTCATGGCTGAAAGTTCAGATCAAACTGACTCAGCTCGATATTCCATTTGAGTAATCGCCCCGATGCTTAGGGTTTCTGCCGCACTTGTCTCAAAGATTGATCAGTATGTACAATTATCGGGTGTGCCTGGAAGTAATGGCAGAGTTTAGGGGAGGCAATGAGGAGGCTATAAGAAAGCTTCTCTATCTTCGAATAGATGCGTTCTGCAGCAGCTAGTTTTTTACTTACATAGTACACAGGTTTCTGGACTTTATCCTCTTCACGTACCAATGTTGTGCTGATGGCGTGAGACGATACTGCCAAGTAGATGAACAAATCCTCGTGTTCCACAGGCTTTGATAATATGGGAGGCTTTTCTAAAAAGTCTAACAAATTCTGGAACGCCTCTACATAGTTGGGAGTCCACTCAAAATTTGGCTTTCCCCGTTTTATGAGATTGAAGAAAGGTACACACTTGTCTGTTGCCTTAGAGATGAACCTGCCTAGTGCTGCAACCTTGCCAGCTAAGCTTTGAACATCCTTAATCTTCCGCGGCTCCTCTATGTTCCTGATTGCTGCTTTTTGGTCCGGATTGATTTCAATTCCTCTGGAACTCACAATAAAGCCGAGGAACTTGCCTGATGCCACGCCAAAAGAACATTTCAAGGGGTTCAACTTCATCCCATGCTTTCGTAGTATGCCGAACATTTCTGCCAAGTCCTTCGTATGATCGGGAGATTGCTTGGACTTCACGAGCATATCATCCACGTACACTTCCATGGTTTTCTGATTTGATTGTAAAACATGCGGTTGACTCGGCGTTGATACGTGGCTCCCGCATTTTTCAGCCCAAACGGCATTGCCACGTAATAATACAATCCCAAGTCTATGATAAAGCTTGTATGCTCTTAATCTGGTATGTGCATGGGAATTTGATTGTACCCGGAATAGGCGTCCATAAAGGATAAGAGTTCATGCCCGGCAGTTGAATCTACCAGTTGATCAATTCTGAGGAGAGGAAAGTTATCCTTCGGGCAAGCCTTGTTCAAATCAAAAAAGTCGATGCATGTTCTCCACTTCCCATTTGACTTTTTGACCAGGACAGGATTCGATATCCAGTCGGGATATTTTGAATCCTTAATGAATCCATTACCTTTTAACTTTTCTACTTCTTCTTTCAAAGTTGCTGACCGCTCTGGACCTAACATCCGTCTCTTCTACTTGACTGGTGGGTGCTTTGGGTTGATACACAAAGAGTGGCTCATGATGGTAGGTGAAATCCCACACATGTCAGCGTGAGTCCAGGCAAACACATCCAGATTTTCCTTCAAGAAATCAGCCAATTCCCTTGCTTTAACTAGATCTAGTTGCGAGCCGATCTTTAGTACTTTTGTTGGATCAGTTTCATCAATAGGTATGTCGATTGTTATTTCGTTGGGAGTTGCCTTCATGTCCCCAGGTTCTCTATCCTCTCTGGGATCCATATCCTCGAGCACGTCTGAGGGCGACTCTCTTGGGGCAGGACCCCTTAATTGCTATGCTGAGGCCCCCTTTGGAGGGGCGGAATCATCTTTAGCATCTATATTCAGCCCCTTCATTAGCATCTTTAAATCTGTCACGTAACAAGCTCGTCCCGTAGCTTGGTGGCCTCTCATCGTCCCAACTCCCGAGTCAGTCGGGAATTTTAGCATCAAACACAAGGCGTAATACATGCCCTAAATTCGACAAGGGCTGGTCAACCAAGGAAGGCATTATAAGGCGACTCCAAATCCAGAACTACAAACGGCAGGATCCTTACTCTCTGGCGGTCCCCCTGCCCTAGTGTGACTGGTAATTCCACAAAACCCATTGGAGCAGTAAATACTCCGTTAAAACCGCGTATCCATCCTTGACATGGCTTTAAGTTTTTTTGCTTCGAGCCTCATTTGTTCGAAGGCTTTCTTGAAGAGGATATTGACCGAGCTTCCGTTTTCCACTAACACCTTATGGACTAGAGCGGGGCCAATTGTCGTGGTTATCACTAGCAGATCGTCGGTTGGGGATTTAACTCTAAACTCGTCTCTATTACGGAATACGACATCATCAGACATCGTTTTTTGCTGTTTTATTGGAGTGACGTCTTCAAGGCTGCTGCATTCTCCTACTTCATAATGCTTGGCGGCATTGACATACTGGTCCAATGCTCTAAAACTACGACCAACCAAGTGAGGCCCGCCTATAATGGAGTTAATGACGATCCTCTTACCTTTTTGCTGAGCCTGGGTTTTGAAGCAGGCTGTTCTTGGTTCGGGGCTTGCCCTCAGTCCCTTGGGGCGGCTTTGTACTCATCCAACTTCCCTTCTCGCAGCAATTTTTCGACGATATCCCTCAAATGATGACACTCATTGGTGCAATGACCGTGTGTACCATGAAACAAGTAAAATTTTCCTGTTTCAATCTCCTTCTCAGTATAATCTTTGGTTGGTGGTTTTTTGTACTGCAATATGCTGTATGTGTCTAGATAAATGTTCTCCAACATACCATTTAATAGTGTGTAATTTTCAAAACTCTGGAATCTGGATCTTTTATTAGAGCTATTCCCACGGTTTCTGTTCCTTCTATTGCCGTTCCCATTTCTGTTGCTATTACCACCACTCTGGTTGCCAACATTTACTTTCTGTTAGACCCAAATATGGTTCTAACACCCAAATTGATTAGAAACAAGATAAAGTAAGGCAGAAATAAAAAGGGACACACAAGGTTTATAGTGGTTCGGCGAAGAAATGCCTACGTCCACTTAGTTTTCACTATATTCAGTAATTCAGTTACAAATGCAGTGTAAGATTCGCTCACAACTCACTTTTATTCACTCAAAATGATAAAAACAGGAAATGAAAGATGGTTTGGATTTTCCGGGAGTAAAGGAATTCGGACGATGGAGGTACTTGGATTCTCGAAAGTGCTGAAAAAGATCCTTCTCTTTGTCTCTAGATGGGGTATTTATAGGTGTGAATTTGCCTGAGATTCAATCCGGGTCGGAACACGTGTCATCCATCGCACTCTCTTCGGGTTCGGATGGGCTATCAGGCGGACAACGCATCCATGAGATGGACGTTAGGGGTAGGAATTAGTCGTATCCGGTCCGGTTCTCCAGGCGACTTTATAGGAGATTTTCCTGGATCAAGGGTGCGGGTCGGAGACGTGCAGGTTGGGGGCTCGGATCGGAATACCCGATCCGAACTGGAGTAGCTTGGACGTCTCTTCTTCTCTAATCATACTCCGCTCCGCTCCGAAGTCGTGGCAAGCAGACGGCTTTCCGATCCACCTGAGATTCATTGGCCTTCCGATCCGATCAGGTATGCTCTGCCAATTTATCCAGTAAGAGATATCCGATCCGAACAGAGAATTTTACCCGATCCGAACCGATACGCTGCTATCAATCTGAATTGTGGTGTTTCCTTCCGATCCGAACCGGAGTCGCATAACTTGAAATACTCTTCAACGGTTGGTTTCTTGACTTTGTGTTGCCTAGTTCACAAAGTAGGCTAACATTTTGCCCCCTCAAAGGATGCTTTCGTTGTACAAAGCGTCCTTTGATGTCGTTTAACCAGAATTGTCAAGAGTAATGCATTGATTTCTATTCGGTTCGGCGTCCGATCCGAGTGCCTTTTCTTTATTTCTGAGCAAATTTGGGAACTCTTCTCGCCGTGTAATGCTTCTTGCAGGTATGCTCCTCCTTTACTTCCCTTCTCTTCAATTCGAGTCGGACGTTAAATCAATCGCGTGAGATTTCTGCTCGGTTCGGATTCCGATCCGAAGCGTTTTCGTGAGTTAGGTTCTTGGACGTTGGGCCTTCAGAGGGAGTTGTGCTTCTGGGCCTTCATTCCGGTCCGAGCGGGTGAGACAAAATAGGAAGACGAGGAGTCAACAACATTCCCTTTATAAACTCGTTACTGCCTTCATTCCTTCCTTCTTCTTTTTTGCTGCCGCTCCCGACCTTAATATTGAAACGCCAGAAACTCGAAAATTCTAAAACAATTTCCTGTAGATTTCCCGAATCAAACATATAGGTAGCTTTTCTAATCTCAAATAATTTTGTTGTAACCGTTCTCGATTTCAATTAGCGTTGGGTTAGGATGGTTTGGCCATAAGCATCACTCGAACCCTCCGCCGCTGCTGGTGGATGCGCCATTGCTTCGAGGCGTTGCGAGGCTGAAGAGGGCGAATATTTGTTCTTAACGGCGGCTTCGGTGATAAAGCGGACTCGTCTGTGAGTAGATGGGAAAAGAGGAAAGAGATGAAGAATGGGGTGACAAGCTGGAGTCGGTTCGGGTAGAAGACGAATGAGCAAAGAGGAAAAGGAGGGAAAGGGAATCGGCTCGGGTTTCGTTCTTTGGAAAGATGAAAAGGAAAGAAAAAGTCGGTTCGGGTCGGAAAAGTAAATGGGATAAGAGGTTGAAGTAAACGGATCGGTTAGGTGGTGCTGGTTCGGTTCGGATCGGGCTACCCGATCCGAACAGATCAGTCCTGCTTCCGAACTCATTGCTTTCCTTGTCTCGAACTGACCATGCTTTAGTGAGGCACCCGAACAGACTGTTATCTGTGCCTGCGTCGAGCTAGTCATCATATGCATATCCGAACCGACCCGAACATATTGAACTTGACACATAAAGACCACCCAACTAACTCAACTAACACTTATTCTAGACGAATATGCCTCGCGGACAGTTAGGATAGTGCCTTGTGAACATAAATGAGAATCAAGGACAACTCGGACTATTACTTTCTCTTTAAAGCTTCGTCTTACATTGTTGTACTCTTATTTTGCACTTCCCGCATTTGTTGCACACACTTTAGTTCACACACATACACAAAAAAAAAAGGGGACACGGGATAATTCACTCTAATCCGTGCTATTGCTTCTTCAATAGTTTCACGACAATGAGGCCCAGACGCTCTTCTCGTTTAGCTGAGAGGAAAGAAGCTCCAGAGACTTCCAACAAAACCACTCTCGAGGATATATCTTCTTCATCTGACCCAGAATGGGATAGCGAGGGTCCGGATTACGGAGTTGGTCATCGGGAAAACGATGAAATGTCTTCAGAAAATGAAGTTTCCCTAGGCTTTGAGGAGGAAGGAGGGATTGGTGACAACCGAGCACCCGATGAATTTGACTCAGCCATTATATTGGAATCACCTCCAGATTCCGTAGAATCAACAATTGACAATGACCGACTCGTGAGAATTTGCTTGAAGTATGGAATAATGAAGAGAGACACTCTAGTGCCCTCACGTTCTGATCGTCCACATAACCCTCCAGAAGGATATATGACGGTCACTCGTCTGATGTGCATGGTTGGCGCTATTCCTCCTTTCTCGCCTTTCATCGTCGACTTCTTAAGACAAATGCGGATTGCCCCCATGCAGCTGCATCCCAATTCATATGCCTATCTGCATACCTTATTCATAGCATATCGTGAAATTCTAGGCGTGGAGCTTACGTTTGACGACGTTCATTTCTTCTATAATTTCAAACATCGGACTAGAGAAACCCCTTCTTTCTGTTACTTTGAGTCGGTCCCAAAGAGGAAGATAATCTCTACGCCGTTTAGCAGCAAGGCTGGAGATTCCAGACTGGAGTGGTTCTATATAAAGCAACAGTCTGGATGCGCCAGAAGATGGACAAAATCAAGTAAAGCACTGATTTTCTGACCCTGGACTCTATACACTTGAATCATCACCCTGACCTGTTTTCCTTTTTATTTGCAGTCGATAATCCCAAACAGGTGTCAGACCAAGCGTTCTTTGATCGAATGCACTGTCTCCTCAATGGCGACCAAAAATTCCTTACTATTGACGAGGTTCTTAAAGATGAGTATCTTCATTTTCACGGGCTGCTATCCGTCTCCCGTAGCATTGGTCATGGGACGGTCCCTTATGCATATATTCCTCCAGTGGAAACAGTTCCAGAAATAGGAGAAGGCTCGGGAATTCCCGCAGCTTCTCTTCAAACTTCACCCTCTCCCTCTTCCACTCAAGATGATGAACTGGCTAATCTGGCCAAAAAACATCGTGAAGGATATATTGCCCCCGAGGAAACTACCTCGGTAGACAAATCAAAATCTCCCCAAGGGTCGCCACTTCACGCTTCCGAAGGGGATGTTCCTAGCGCCGACGAGCACATATTTCAGGGTTTGGGGGATCTCCCTTTACCCGAGACTATATACACTTCGGAAGATTTCAGAAAGGACCCTCTAGTCTTCACTTCTTCTGAAGAGACTACTCCTGCTAAGGCCAAAGAGCCTGCCCGCACCAGTCTAGCTTCAGACTCGGGTTGGTTGGGGGGACACATACACCACATAGGATGCACTTTGCACCGTAGCACTAGCATTCATTGCACTTCTTTTTCCATGGATCCGTCGATTCTAAACTTCGTTTAACTTATCGTGCAGGTACAATGTCTCGATCCTCTTATGACATAAGAAAGCTTCGCCGCAGCATGTCTAATCCTCCCCAGGATGCCGAATATAACCGCCGGGATGACCGCGGCAGGGAGGAAAGGAGACCCTATGATCCTTATCGATCTCGATCCTCACGCTCCCGCTCACCAGTTCGACCGGAACAGGAAAAATACAAAAGCTATCAAGGTCGTAGAGAGGAGGATAGACCACAATCTAGGGATTCCACTTCCTCCTATGAAAAGCGGGGTAGAGAGAAGACACCTCCAAAGGAAACTGGGTCTAGAAGTAAGCAAAAAGTCCCTGCTACTAAGCGACCTCGGACAGACAAGGGTTCTACAGAATCTTCTTCAGGAAGGGACACTGAACTAACCATCCTCGCCCCTCCTCCACCAGATGCGGGAACCGCAGTAAGGCTGGCATATTTAAAGGAGCAATTTCCCGAGCACTACTTCGAGACTCTGACCTTTCTACCTTCCCTTGAACCTATTTCTTCTAATTGGGCAGAGGAGGCCAGAGCAAAGATTGATTTGGTGGAAAAACAATATACCGAGATGTTCAAGTATTCCCGCACTCTTTCTAGAATCATCCGCACGCTAATGACAAATGCTGACTCAATGCACAAAACTGCAGAGGAAGATGCTAAGGCCCTAAAAACCTTAGGAAAAAATTTAGAAGATACTCAAGCTCAACTAGCTATCGCTCAGAAGAACGCTTCTAACTTCAAACAACAGTTTGAGGACATGCAAAAGCGCTATCATGATTTGCTAGAATCCCACACTCAGGAACGTTCCGAGTTGAAGAAGCAAGCTGACGAAGCCAAGTCAGAGGCTGCTAAGACACGTCTCGCTTATGCTGAGCTTGAGCAGAAAAATGCCGAGTTAGCGAAAAGGAGTGCTGAGTTAGAAAAGAAAAACGCTGATTTGGCTTCAAAATTGTTAGAGGCGGAAAACAGGGCTGCTCTGGCTGAGGGCAACGTTGAATGCGCTATTAAATCTGCGGAGGAAACCCGCAAACAGCTATCAGAGGCGGAGGCCGATATTCAGGGCTTCGGGGAGCTAATGATCGAATTCTTCGCGCACATTATTCGTCGTCGAAACATTTCCTGGATCGAGGACTATCCATCCACTTTGGTTCATGTGTGGAATCAAATCGTTGAGTGGGAAAAAGAAGAGCTTAAGGTCGATTCCCTCGATGAAGATAAGTTGATGGAGAAGTACTTGAGAGACGACGAACCGGAGCGCCTAGCTGAAGGTCGCCGTCTAATTGCTGAGGCCATGGAAGAAGAGAGGCGGAAGTCTAAACAGAAAACCATTCCTGAAGCTGGCTCCTCTTCTTCTGCTCCTGTAACTCCTGAAGTGGAAGGGTATGATCCCGAAAACCCGGGAATTCCCCGATCAACTTTACTATCTCCCATTCCTGAAATAACTCCAGAGGTAGTAGTCACCCCCGCTGAGAAGTCTTCAGAAGGTATCCCTGTCTTTTCTCCTCAACTTGTCAAGGCTACTACTACCTTTGGCTACATGATTGAACGTTCAATGAGAAATCCTTTGCTCTCGCCTGAGTTGATAACCGATGTTTCTCATTTTGTAGGCGTTGAATCCTCCGCGAAGACAGATGTAGTTCAAGGAGCTACCACTGGGACAAAGCCCGCTGATAGGGTCAAAGAAGGAGAAGACAAGGCTGCTTCCACAGACTTGGGGGAAAGAAGTGAATCAACTAAGGTGACTACTCCCCATGACGAAGAAATGATTGCAGCTTTAAAAGACGACGGAGGAGACGAGGGGCATGATGAGGAACCAGAAGTTACAATAACCGGGGAGTCGAAAAGCGCTGAGGACATTACCTTGGCTGCCATGAAGGCTGATCAAGACAAGCGCTTGCAATTAAAGGCTGAAGAATTAGACCCTGAGGTCCTCAAGCCCCTTGCAGTTGTGGATGCAGGTTCAAGGTTAGTGGTTAAGCTCTCAACTAGATCTATCACCGAAGAACTTGCTAAAAAATCTTCTTTTGATTCCAGTGCCCAGCCCTCCGGGAAGAAGTCTGCCGGCTCCAGTGCTACACCTTCAGGGAAAAAGAAATCAAAGCGAATTTTGACTGAAGCAGAGAGGGAAGCAAAGGATGCGGAAAAAGCTGCCAAGAAATCGAAGGCTCATCCAAACCCAAATAGTGGGTTCTCCTGTGTCCTTTTAGCATCTTTGTAAATCAATAAGTGCTGCCACAACAGCAGCTCCCGCACTTTCTTTTTTAGTCATTTCCCTGTACAAATTTATTCATTTGTAAATAAAAATAATTCACTTTTTGCAATGTTTATCTGTTAGCAGCTCTGCACTTATGTAAAAATGCATATCTATAGTTATGAAACAAAGTTGTGAAGAGGGGAGATATGTGTATGGGTATGTGTCCCCAGTCAATCTCCGTAAGTTATTCAGTGCCTAACTATGCAATCTGGATGCTCCCGATTCTCTAACGGGATAGCATTTCCTGTATCATCAATATCTGTTGTTTTTCCTGGCATTTCTTTTATACTCTTTCTCACTCTCTTGAGTGTTAGAGTTCGAGTTCAGTTATTTGTTTATCCCCCGGTCGTTCAACGGGAAAAGATTTCTTTCTCGGCGCTCGGTCGGAGACGCCTTTATACTCTCTTTCTCTCTGGAAAGTTAGAGTTCGGAGTTGAACCTCTTTCTCAGCGCTCAGTCGGAGACGCTTTTATACTCTCTCTCTTTCTCTGGAGAGTTAGAGTTCAGAATAGAATTTCTTTTTCAGCGCTCAGTCTGAGACGCTTTTATACTCTCTCTCTTTCTCTGGAGAGTTAGAGTTAAGAATGTCGTTTTCTCATTCTTTTATGTCTTATTGCACAAATAATCATTGTGCTTCTTTTTATGCCCAAACTGTTTCAACCTTTTTAGGCTCTAAGTTGTCCTGTATTTTATAATCACAACAGAATAACTAACGAATGTAAATGCATAAAAGTAAATAACACACAATATTTTATAGTGGTTCAGCTAAGTCATAGCCTACGTCCACTTTATAGTCCTTTATTCATATCGTCATATTTTCCAAAGGCAAGTCGTGCCTTATTACAGAGTTTACAGGAAGAACAGCAAAAAGTATAGCATTTCTAATCCAAATATCGCATTAAGTGTTGGGCATTCCATGCTCGAGGGACTTCTTCGCCATCTACGGTCGTTAACTTGAATGTTCCTTTATCAAGTTTCCGTTGGATGACAAAGGGTCCCTCCCATTTTGGGCCGAGGTGAGGAAGGGATGGAAAAACTCTCTTGAGCACCAAATCTCCGGGTTCAAAAGTTCTGAGGCGAACTTTTTTGTCATAATAGCGCGCCATCTGACGCCGATGTCTTGCTGCACGCAAGTCTGCTTCGTCTCTTTTCTCTTCGACTTCATCAAGAGACTCAAGTAAAAGTGCCCGATTCGTCATCGGGTCATAATATGTCACCCTGTGGGAAGGAACTTCCAGTTCAACTGGAATTACTGCCTCTGAACCAAAGGAGAGGGAGAAAGGGGTATGACCAGTAGCCGTTTTAAACGTTGTTCGATATGCCCACAAAGCTAGGGGCAATTCATCAACCCATTTTGCCTTTGCACGCTCTAATCGCTTTTTGAGGATGGATTTTATTACCTTGTTTATTGCCTCTACTTGCCCATTAGATTGTGGATAGGCAACTGCAGTATATCGTTTGTCTATCTTATATTTCTGGCAAAAGTTTCTGAATTCAGTGCTATCAAATTGGGTCCCGTTGTCGGTAATAATTGTCCTTGGGATTCCGAATCGGCATATAATATTTCGGACCACAAAACTTATCACCTTTCTTGTGGTGATCTTAGTCAAGGGTTCAGCTTCCACCCACTTCGTGAAATAATCCACGGCTACTATGGCATACTTAGCTCCCCCTTTAGCAATCGGTAAAACTCCAATGATATCGATTCCCCATGTGGCAAATGGCCAAGGACTCACCATCGATTTAAGCTGGGTTGATGGTGCCCTGGGGATTTTGGCGAATCTCTGGCACTTATCGCAGCGTCGTGAATAATCAGCTGCATCCTTGTTGATCGTAGGCCAGAAGTATCCGTACCGCAATATTTTCTTTGCTAAAGTTTGACCTCCTGTATGATCTCCACACTCACCTTCGTGTACTTCTCTCAGTACACGCTTGATGTCGTCGTGTGCGATACATCGTAACAGGGGCATAGAAAATCCTTGCCTATAGAGGGTATCGTCTTGCATAACATATCTGGCAGCTTTGCGAACTACAGCTCTTTTCTCACTTTTCTTCGATGGGAGAGTCCCATTCTTAAGAAAACTCTTGATTGGAGTCATCCATGACTCCTTCTCTGGTTCCGCTTCAAGAACGAATTCAATTTCCATTGATTCGAAGATTGGCGATTCCAATGTTTCAATTGGAATTACCTCAGTCCCTTCTGGATTGTCGGAACTAGCCAACTTTGCTAATCTATCCGCTTTCTGGTTTTCTGCTCTGGGAATATGTGTTATGTTGTACCGTTCTAAGCTATTCAATAGCTCTTTCACTTTCTTGAGGTATGTGATAAGTCGAGGTCCTCGAGCCGCGAATTCCTCTCGCACTTGACAAACAACAATCTTAGAGTCACAAAATATGTCCATCATTTTTACTCCGAGGTCTTTAGCAAGTTTCAGCCCGGCAATCAGGGCTTCATACTCAGAGTCGTTGTTAGTGGCCGAAAATTCTAACCGTAGGGCGTAATATAACGACCGTCCCTCCGGAGTGACTAAGACAATTCCAGCTCCGGATCTTCGGTCATTTTTAGCTCCATCTGTATATAGTCTCCACGGATTCATCTCTAGCTTATCCTCAGATTTGACCACTTGGTCATTGATTATTTCTTCCTCTGGAATGGTGAACTCCGCAATAAAGTCTGCTAGAGCTTGCCCCCTGATTGACTTTCGTGGTTGAAAATTCAAATCAAACTGGCTTAGTTCTATGTTCCATTTAATCAACCTTCCCGACGCTTCGGTTCTCTGCAGCACTTGTCTTAACGGCTGATCGGTGTATATGGTTATTGGATGGGCTTGGAAGTAGTGACGAAGCTTTCGGGATGCAATCAGGAGGCTGTAAGCAAGCTTCTCGATCTTTGGGTAGTTGCGCTCTGCCGCTGCTAATTTCTTACTCACATAGTATACTGGCCTTTGTACTTTGTCTTCTTCTCGAACCAGAACTGTGCTGACAGCGTGAGCCGAGACTGCTAGATAAACAAATAGTTCTTCATGGTCTACGGGCTTTGATAAGATTGGCGGTTTTTCTAACAGTTCTAACAGATTTTGAAAAGCCTCGACACAATCGGGAGTCCACTGGAAGTTCTTCTTTCCCCTTTTTATCAAATCAAAAAATGGAACACATTTATCGGTGGCTTTGGAGATGAATCTACTTAGCGCCGCTACCTTCCCTGCCAGACTTTGGACGTCTTTAATTTTCCTTGGTTCTTTGATATTTCTAATCGCCGCTATCTGGCTAGGGTTGATCTCAATTCCTCGGGAACTCACAATGAAGCCAAGGAACTTTCCCGACGCCACTCCAAATGAACATTTTAAAGGATTCAATTTCATACGGTATTTTCGCAAGATACCAAACATTTCTGCTAAGTCTTGCGTATGACTGGAGGACTGCTTTGATTTAACCAGCATATCATCCACATAAACTTCCATAGTTTTTCCTATCTGATCGTAAAACATTCTATTTACCAATCGCTGATAAGTAGCTCCAGCGTTTTTTAATCCGAACGGCATTACAACATAACAATATAATCCCAAATTCGTAATGAAACTCGTATGCTCTTGGTCTGGCACATGCATAGGAATTTGATTGTATCCAGAATACGCATCCATGAAAGAGAGAAGTTCATGACCTGCTGTCGAGTCTACAAGCTGGTCAATTCTGGGAAGTGGGAAACTATCCTTTGGGCAGGCCTTATTTAAATCTGAAAAGTCAATACAAGTTCGCCACTTTCCGTTTGGCTTCTTTACCAAGACAGGATTCGATATCCAGTCGGGATAAGTCGAATCTCGAACAAATCCATTTTGCTTCAATTTCTCTACTTCTTCTTTGAGAGCAACCGACCTCTCTGGGCCCAGCATGCGTCTCTTTTGCTTCACAGGCGGATGCTTCGGATTTACATTCAATTTGTGACTGATAACGGAAGGCGATATCCCACACATGTCAGCATGGGTCCAGGCGAACACATCTAAGTTCGCCTTCAAGAAGTTCGTCAGGTCTTTAGCACGACGTGGATCCAATTGGGAACCGATCTTCAAAACTTTTGTCGGATCAGCTTTATCAACAGGAATTTCCACTGTTGCTTCATTAGGAGTTGCATTTCTAGCCTCTGGTTCCTCGTCTTTTCTAGGATCCAGGTCTTCAGGCGTTCCTTTTCGCAACTCCCTTGGGTTCAACCTCTCTAATTGCTATGCCGAGTCCCCCTTTGAGGGAGATGAGGCATCCTTACTCTCAGCATTAACTCCTTTCATCAACATCTTCAGTTCGGCCACATAGCAGGCCCGTCCAGAAACCTGATCCCCTCTTATTACTCCAGTCCCGGCTTCGGTTGGGAACTTTAGTAACAAGCACCAAGGGGCGATACAAATTCTAAACTCAGCGAGGGCAGGCCTCCCTAAAAATGCGTTATACGGCGAATCTACGTCCAGTACTACAAACTGAAGCATTCGCACTCTTCTACGTTCTCCTTGCCCTAGGGTCACAGGCAACTCTATATATCCCATAGGAGCTGTCGTCACTCCGTTGAAACCTCTAATCCATCCTTCACAAGGTTTCAGATCTTCAGGCTCAAGCTTCATCTGATCAAATGACTTCTTGAACAAAATATTAACGGAACTTCCGTTGTCTACTAGTACCTTATGGACCAAAGCCGGCCCAATAGTGGTAGTAATAACCAACGGATCATTGGTGGGAGATTGTATTCCCGTGTTGTCTCGGCTGCGAAACACCACGTCATCGAACATGGTTTTTTGTTGTTTGATGGGGGTGACATCTTCCAACTCGTCACCTTCATTCACATCTAGATGCTTGGCAGCATTCACATATTGGTCCATTGACCTAAAGCTTCGGATTGCCGGGTGAGGTCCGCCTACTATGGAGTTGATGACGATCCCTTTACCTTTCTGTTGCGCGGTAGGCTTAGGAGCAGGTAGGATTTGCTTTGGAGCCTGCTCTCCTTGCCCCCTGTCCCTCGGGGCAACCTTGTACTCATCCAACTTTCCTTCACGCAGCAGCTTTTCAATTACATCCCTCAAATGTCGACACTCATTGGTCGAATGTCCATGTGTTCCGTGAAACAAGCAAAATTTCCCTGTCGCCATTTCTTTCTCGGTCGAATCACGAGGTGGCGGTCTTTTGTACTGCAACACATTATACGTGTCCAGGTAAATATTTTCCAATGTGTCATTCAATGGTGTGTAGTTCTCGTAATTCTGGAATCGGGGCCTTTTGTTTGGGTCGCTTCCCCTATTTCTGTTTCTCCTGTTACCGTTCGAATTACGGTTGTTGTTGTTTCCCCCGCTTCCAGTATTGCTGTTTCCACCCTTGTTTCCTACATTTACTTCAACCTTGCCAGAACTTTCCCCAGACTGCTTCACTGCAATATTACTCTGCACATTCTCCTTTGAAGCTGTCTCAGACTTTCTCTTCCGGTTTGCCCGGGCCTCCTCTCGTCTTAGATAAATATCGGCTTTTTCGTAGAATATCGCCCTTGTGGGGGGTGTCTTCCCAGAAAGGTAGTCTCCAAACTCAGATTCAGGATCGACTCCTTCCTTCAATGCCATCAGAATAGTGGGCTCATGCGGGTCACTGACCTCAGTTACAGCTTGGTTAAAACGATCTAAATATGCCCTTAAAGACTCTCCGGGTGCCTGTTTGATCCTCGACAATTCAATAACACTCTTGGACTTGCGGGCATGTAGTCGAAACTGGTTCATGAAACGCTCGCTTAGTTCTTTGTAATTAGAAATTGAACGAGGAGGAAGTCGGGTAAACCAAAATAAAGCCACATCTTCTAGGTAGATTGGGAACGCTTTGCACTTTACTTCATCGGGGGCAGCAGCGGCATTCATAAGCCACGAATACCGCATCAAGTGCTGTCCTGGATCAGTCCTTCCGTTATACTTGTCCATCTGTGGCAAGTTAAAGCGTCGGGGAAACTGGAAGTCTAGAATATCGTCAGTGAACGGGGTATGGCTTCGTTCGATGCCATAGTCTTCATTTGTGTAATTCCGGCTCTCGGACATAATTCGGCGAACCATTGCCTGTACATCGGCACTAGTTAGGGGCTGCTCAGGTTCCCTGGCCCTAGTGTCCGAGTTCCTTTGGGGCTCCTGTTCTGGAGATGCCCTTCTTCTTCGAGCTGCCTCTACTCGATTCCTTTCCCTGTGTTCCCGGTCGATCTCGGGAAGAGGGGATTGGAGTCTTTGCCCCCGAGTTGGGCTATCGTTTCCCAATGCTCGTGCGATATCCTCGCGAGATCCCAAAGATCCAAACGTTAGCTGCTCCACGTTCTGAGGTCGTTCGAGTGGCCTTCGCTCACGGGGCCTCTCTTCCTCGGAAGATGAAGATTGATCTACGGGTGTGTGACGAACCGGTGACGGAGTTCTCTGCCGGCGGAGCTCATTGATCTCCCGACTCATGAGCCTCATATTTTCCTGCATCATGAGATTAGTGCGCTCATGAACTCTCATAGCTTCCCTCGTGCTCTCAAGCATATCAAGCAAGCGCGAGAAATCTCCTTGAGTGATGGGAGCAGATGGATTGACCTGGTCTCCAACCCTGGCAGCTGGAATTGGAGCATTCGCAGGGACTCGAGTAGATGTTCCAGCTTCACCAAGCATCGGGTCGGATCGGAGGTAGGAAGTCGGGTCGGATCGGAGCTGGGGTGCCTGGTCGGATCGGTGTGCAGCGAGCAAGTCGGGTCGGTTCAGACTGGGGGAGTGCACTGCTTCAGAGTCTCCAACCCGGATCGGATCGGAACTTTCCCCTTGCTGTCGGTTCGGATTTCCTGCATTGATTCTCCCTGCTGCTGAACTCTGCCCCCTAGACCTTGTTACAACAGCATGTTGCTGATCTTCACCAGCTCCATTTCCTTGAACAGACTGGACTTCCTTGCCTTTTCCTCTGGCCATGAGTCTTTGACAATTACTTCAACGAATGTAAGAAAGTGGAGAAACTTATGGATTCACTTCTTTGAACTCAACGGTCCAAAAAGTAGAAAGAGATCCCGGAAAATAAAGAATTTAGATGAGGGTTCTCAGTGAAAGCACCAAAATGTTAGACCCAAATATGGTTCTAACACCCAAATTGATTAGAAACAAGATAAAGTAAGGCAGAAATAAAAAGGGACACACAAGGTTTATAGTGGTTCGGCGAAGAAATGCCTACGTCCACTTAGTTTTCACTATATTCAGTAATTCAGTTACAAATGCAGTGTAAGATTCGCTCACAACTCACTTTTATTCACTCAAAATGATAAAAACAGGAAATGAAAGATGGTTTGGATTTTCCGGGAGTAAAGGAATTCGGACGATGGAGGTACTTGGATTCTCGAAAGTGCTGAAAAAGATCCTTCTCTTTGTCTCTAGATGGGGTATTTATAGGTGTGAATTTGCCTGAGATTCAATCCGGGTCGGAACACGTGTCATCCATCGCACTCTCTTCGGGTTCGGATGGGCTATCAGGCGGACAACGCATCCATGAGATGGACGTTAGGGGTAGGAATTAGTCGTATCCGGTCCGGTTCTCCAGGCGACTTTATAGGAGATTTTCCTGGATCAAGGGTCCGGGTCGGAGACGTGCAGGTTGGGGGCTCGGATCGGAATACCCGATCCGAACTGGAGTAGCTTGGACGTCTCTTCTTCTCTAATCATACTCCGCTCCGCTCCGAAGTCGTGGCAAGCAGACGGCTTTCCGATCCACCTGAGATTCATTGGCCTTCCGATCCGATCAGGTATGCTCTGCCAATTTATCCAGTAAGAGATATCCGATCCGAACAGAGAATTTTACCCGATTCGAACCGATACGCTGCTATCAATCTGAATTGTGGTGTTTCCTTCCGATCCGAACCGGAGTCGCATAACTTGAAATACTCTTCAACGGTTGGTTTCTTGACTTTGTGTTGCCTAGTTCACAAAGTAGGCTAACACTTTCACTTTTCCTGAACTGTCACCAGACTGTTTCACGGCGACATTGCTATGGACACCTTCCTTCGAGGCCCCTTTGGACTTTCTCTTCCGATTTGTCTTAGCTTCTTCTCGCCTTAAACGGACATTAGCCTTTTCATAGAATAATTCTCTTGTATGAGGTGGTTTTCCAGCCAAGTAATCCCCGAACTCTATGTCGGGATCTACTCCTTCTATTAACGACATCAGGATAGTGGGCTCATGGGGATCAGTGACTTCGGTGACGGCCAAGTTGAAGCGATCTAGATATGACTTCAAAGATTCTCCGGGGCCTTGTTTGATTCGTGACAATTCTATGACGGTGTTGGACTTTTGGGCATGGAGTCGGAACTGATTCATGAAACTCTCACTCAATTCTATGAAATTTGACACCGACCGAGAAGGAAGTCGAGTGAACCACATTAACGCAACATATTCAAGATAAATGGGAAAAGCTTTGCATTTTACGGCATCCGGAGCTACTGCCGCGTTCATGAACCATGCATATCTCATCAGATGCTACCCTGGTCTGTTCTTCCTGAAAATCGATCCATCTGAGGCAAGTTGAATCGTCAGGGGAACTGGAAATTCAGGATGTCATCTGTGAAAGGGGTATAACTTCGCTCGATGCCCTAATCTTCATTAGTATACCGCCGGCTTTCAGACATAATCTGGCGCACCATTGCCCATACATCGGCGTTGGTTAATGTCTGCACTGGCTCTCTAGATCTGATATTTGGATTACCCCTAGGTTCCTGATCAAGGGATACCCTTCTGTTTCTGGCGGCAGCCGCTCTACGTTGTTCTCTGCGCTCCCGGTCGACCTCTAGAGGTAGAGGTTGGAGAAGTTGTTGTTGTGTGGGGTTAGTAATATTAGGATCCCTGGGTAAGATGTGGGATCCGCGCATAGGTAGTAACATAGGTTGTTGCAGACTCGGGTCATCAGGGCCCAATACACGAGCAGCATCTTCTCGGGATCCTAAAGATCCGAAAGTCAATTGATCTAGGTTCTGAGGTCGTTCAAGCGGCCTTCTCTCGCGAGGACGTTCCTCCTCCGAAGAAGACGAATCATCTATAGGAATACGGTGTGGTAGGGAAGGAGTTCTCTGCCTCCGGAGCTCTTGTAATTCTCTACCCATGGTGATCATATTTTCCTACATGCGAAGGTCGTCACGCCTTTGGGCTTCCAATGCTCCTTTAGTGCTCTGAAGCATGTCAAGAAAACGTAAAAAATCTCCCTGAGTAATGGGTGTAGATGGATCAGGATGAACATTAGTCATCGTGGCTGGAATCAGAGCGTTGGAGGGAGCTCGAGTAGAAGTTCCATCCTCACCCTAGTTCGGATCGGATCGGTTCCTAGCAGCCTAGTCAGTGCTGTTCGGAGGGAGAGATTGAGAGCCCCCGACGTCATCGGTTCGGATCGGATCACCACCACGGATCGGATCACCAGTTCGGGTCGGTGTTAACGTGATCCGTTTGTTTCCTCCTGATTAGAATGATCTACCCCAGAGTTTTGAGCACGTGACCTTGTTAACACAATAGCTTGCTGATCTTCTCTGGAATCATTTCCCCTTGCACTTCCTTTCCTTTGGTCTTAGCCATAACACTTGATTCTTCAATGGCTAGTCAACAAATACTGAAAGATGTCAGAGAGAGGGGATTACTTCTTTGAACTTGAAGGACCAAATAGTAGAATGATAGTCCCGAAAAGCTGAGAATTCGAAAGTTTCTCAGCGAAAGCACCAAAATGTTAGAACAAAAATTGGTTCTAACACACAAACTAGTTATGATTTCAATGGAATAGAATCAAAAAGCAGTAAAGAACACACGATTTATAGTGGTTCGGCGTTAAGGAGCCTACGTCCACTTTGTTTTTTTTATTAGATGATTTGAATACAGAGACAGCAATAATTCTTACTTAACTTCACAATTACAATGCATAAACTCACTCAAATCTCTCAAATATAGACTTTAAGAGATGGTTTTGATCTGAATATGATTTAGAATTCGGTTATGGAGGAAGTAAGAACTGAGAATTTGCCAAAAGATCCTTTCAAATGCCTCTGGATGGTGTATTTATAGGTGAGAAATCTCTTCAAAGTGGCTCCGGTTCGGAATTGCGTGGCATCCATCCCTTGAGAGTCGGGTTCGGAGGCTCCAAGATGGCAACAACGCATTGATATAGTAGAAGATCGTGGGAGAAATGGTCAGACCTTGTCCGAGTCTTCAGGAGAAATGCGCAGCAACGGTTGCAGATTCAAATAGGAGAAGGGGTTCGGATCGGGTCCTCTGATCCGATCCGGTGAGGCAGCATGTTATCTCTTCACGTTGTTTGTGTACTCCTCCGATCCGATGAGGCCGTTTATTGTTTAGTGTGCTGACACATCTCTCCGATCCGATCCGATGAGATCACTTGATACCCTTTGATATTGCTGATGTACTACCGATCCGATCCGATGAGATTTCTGCGTCTCTGATCTCTACTCACTTCCTGCGCTACTTTCCTCCAATCCGAACCGATTGATGACTTTTTCGTTGTTTCCTCTTTGTGTAGCCTAGTTCACAAAGTAGGCTAACATTTTGCCCCCTCGAAGTACACTCTTATCTGAGATAAAGTGTGCTTCGAAGCAGTTTACGAAACATCCTTTGAATTAGAACCATTGAATGATCACTTCCATCTACTTGTAGTGTCGTGTCGCTTCATAACATCGTGGCTTTTGCTGCTTATATATATCCATAATCCATATGAATTACTTTCTTCATTTTCAAACAACTTTGAGAGCTTTTACTTAACGTCCAGTGATTCTTCCAGGTAAGCTTTTTCTTTACTTCTCCTCAAATTCACCCCGCGTGTCAAATTAGTGTATATAGCCTCTTTCGGTTCGGATTCCGATCAGAATGGATTTCCTCCAGTGGCACACCCGAGCAGATATATCGAACCAACTTCCCCATAGATCAACAGGCCATAGGGCCTTGGTGGGCTTGACCTCTGGTCCGAACGGGTTGAGGGAAACTGGGAATACGAGTGGTCACTACGGTTTCATATAAGTACCCCCCCCCCCCGGTCTCCTTCTTCCTCTTTAAATTCGATAACTTAAAATCCAGGGGCATTTTACAATAAGGGCATTTTCCTCAACTAATTAATTTTAGGGACACGCATTCCAAATAATTATTTTCCAGGCCAAAATTTCATAAATCATTATCGCCGAAAAATCACTATCGCTACTCACATTCAAAGCTTAAAACGAAAATCAAAATTAGGTCTTTTACAATAAATTTGTCAACAAAATCAAAATCATGTCAAATAGTGTAGCCAATTTTGATTATTTGTTGAAGAAATCAAATTGTCTTACCTAGACCTGAATATCGATACATAGACAATCTATTCGGTTTTCTAAAGCTAGCGATTTGGTTTTTCAATGATGTGCTTTGATTAATACATCTTGATGATGTACTTCTATTTATAGATGGCATCAGTGATTCATGTTCGTACAGAAATACCTATTTTCTGAAGCTAGTGAGTTCGAGAGGATTCTTGTGGAATTTATGTTGCTGAGAAGTGGAGTTTTGCTGCGGAATTTATGCTATAAGTTTTAAGGAATATAAGCTTCATGATATTTATACTTCATGGTTTTGGGCATTTAGCCAATTAATGGATATATTGTTACAGGGAATTTATGCTACTGTGAAAATTTTGTCATTTTAGTGCATTTTGTTTTTACTGTTAATGTAACGACCCGCGTTCTACGCATCGGAAGATCGTAGAATATTTATTTCTTTTTCGTATGAAGTCGTATGGTTGTGTAACTTTGGGGAACGACTATTGGGGTCATTTCCCATGTTCATGATTTTGTCGATTTTTAAATGATCATTTCGCCCCTAGCTGATTTTGTTTCAGCCATAACTTTTGATTGGAAAGGAGTTTTGACCTGAAACCACTTCCATTGGCTTCGGGATGATGGTTTACAATTCCATAGAGTGGTCACATTAGCCAAAAGGACTCACCTTTTGGGAGATATGGCTGAAACAAGGTTTAGAAGGTGAAAAACAGCTTAACCATGCCTAATTAGGGTGATTAGCAAGTGGGCCCATAATCTATTTCGGGATTAGGGTTATGGGGAGGCTGAGAACAGTAAGGAAACGAATTTTATTTCATTTTTCAGCCGTCTAAAATTATTCTTTAACCCTAGCCATGGCCTCTACCTTCTAAAATCATCCTCTTTAATCAAGGATTAAGCTTAGCAATGCCAAATCAAGGAAGATCTTCACCAAATCAGTGTTAGAGCCGGTGTTAGACATCAGTATTCGCCAAACTTAGCGAAGTTTCAGTTCTGAAAATTTTAATTGTGGCAAAGGTGAGTGATTTGCATTGTTTTTCACTAATTACGGCTAATTAGGGGTGATTAGTGATAATTAGTGAAATTATGGCTTAGAAAAATCTGGAAAATTTGTAAAATTCTTAAATGTTATTTCAGGGCTCTGATAAAAATTTGGGTTAATTTGGACATGTTTTACTAATTGTATGGTTAAGTCATGATTAAGGGGATTAAGGGGAAAATCATGCTTTTTGGGTATATTTGATCTAAAATATTCCATGTGAATGATGTTTTAATGTTTTCGATTGATTCTATATGTTGTTACCGCTGTTTGGAATGTTTTGTGATGTCACAGAAAAGTTATAATGATTGAAAACGCCGTCGTTTGGCGAAAATAGCTTGCTGGAAAAGTTGCAGATTTTCAGAACTGGTTAGGAGGAACACCCGATCCGATCCAGATAGGAGCAAAACACCCAATCCGGATAGGAGAAATACACCTGAACCGATCCGGATAGGAGGAAGACACCCGAACCGATCCGGATAGGAGAAAGATACCCGAACCGATCCGGATAGGAGGAAGACACCCAAACCAAACCGGATAGGAGAAGGAGAGAAGGAGACCCGAACCGAACCGGATAAGAGGAGGAGACCCGAACCGAACCAGATAGGAAGGAAGACCCGAACCGAACCGGATAGGAGGAGGAGACCCGAACCGAACCGGATAGGAGGAAGAGACCCGAACCGAACCGGATAGAAGGAAGACCCGAACCGAACCAGATAGGAGGAGGAGACCCGAACTGAACATGATAGGAGGAGGAGATCCGAACCGATCCAGAAGAGACCAAAACCCGAGATGCAAAGGTAGTCCAAATGGGAAGTAGAACTCAGGATCAAGATGGGAACCAACGAGTTTACTTCATGATTGGACTTTGCTGCGGGACGTGTGCTTAGGGGTTATTGATGTCTATAGCTTTGACTCACCACGGAAAGACGGATATTGGCTATGGATCAGTGCAGTGAAGTTGTCATGACTTCATGGGGCAGAGTGATCGTAGCAAGGCTATGAGCCAGTGCAGTGGAGCTTTCATGACTCCATGGGGCAGAGTGGACATAGCAAAGGATTAGTGGCTATGGATCAGTACAGTGGTGTCATTAAGAATCCATGGGGCAGAGTGATCATAGCAAGTAATAGGGTGATCAAAGTGGTGGATATCGTATGCTTTTCGCACTGAGTGAGAGATGTGAGGATGGTTGCTATGATTGATTGTTTGCCATCACTATGTCATGCACACCCCCACCCCCGTATTCCTTACACCATATGTTAGTCGCACCTTAGAGTATTGTACGGTATGTTGTGCTTACTCTTTGGTTGCAGGTTCAGGTATGGTTTAGTATACCTGTTATTATTCTGTTTTGCTGCTTATCGCTCATACCACACTTTTGTCTAACCCAGAGTTTTATGTCTCTTCTTATTACTCTGGGTGCTCTTAAATGGGCAGACTAGAGACAGGTTAGGTGGTATGCACGAGTAGCTATACTGGAGATGAGCAGGAGGCTCCCACGTATGATATATATATATTCTCCATGTGTCGCTGCTGGTCACTACTTTGGGCATTAGTAGTATACCTTCCTTATTTGTTTTAGAGACATTTTTCAAAAGTTATAATAATGATGATGTGGAACATAAGCTGTATTTGGATTTTCCGCTGCTATGATGTTAGTTTTCAGCTTATGCACTGTCTCGCCTATTTTATGTCAAAGTATGTTATTATTATATTTTATTCCATGCGATGTGTGACATTCTACAGGTTCCTTGTTAGTTCAAATTCCTTTCTTTTCCTTTCTTTGACGACCGTCCTGTACTAGTTGGACGTTAGCACATCGCATTTCGAGGGAAATGTCAGCTGGTCCAGGGCGGGCCGTCACATTTGGTATAAGAGCTCTAGGTTGCGTAGTTAACCGAGGGAAAGGCACCAAGGAGAGATAGTACGTATATGAGAGCGCGTACTTGTTATATTTTGGTTTTCAAAAGTTATATATATATTATTAGTATATCTAAGGATGGAGTCAAATTGCATTGGCACTACTGAAGAGATGGTTAATCGTTTCTCTTTACAGATTGAACGATGAGCCGACATACGAGGGGTACTGGTAGAGGAGCTAATAATGGGAATGCTCCTGATATGAGGACGATGTTCACTAACTTCATGAGGGAGATTCTTAGAAATGTGCAAGGAGCAGTTCCCAATGCTACAAATGGTGGTGGTGCAGCGGTGTAGGCGCCTAGGGCCAATTTCGCCAAGCTATGCAAGGATTACACTAGCCTTGGTGGGAAGCCGTTCCACGGAAAAGAGTCTGCTACGGATGTTTAGGATTGTTTGGATAGTTGTGAGCATATCTTCGAAGACTTGGGTATCGAGGATGCGATGAAGAGAAAGCTAGCATCCCGTCAACTGCAAGGACGGGCGATGAATTGGTGGAATGCTATTAAGGAAGCTACTCCAGAGGATCAAGTTACGTGGGATCAGTTTAAGGCCTAATTCAGTGATAAGTTTATCCTAGATGCTCGGAAATCAGAATTGTTTAGGAAGTTCTTGGAGCTTAAACAGAATGGTAGAGCAGTCTCGGAGTATATTGTTGAGTTCGATACTTTATCGAAGTATGGATTATCCCTTATCGACACCGCCGAGAAGAAGAACGAGAAGTTCATAACTGGCTTGGATGGGTACTTGGGGGAAAGGCTTATAAACTAAATTGATGAGACGTTTGAATCGATTGTGGGGAAAGCTTTGAGATCAGAAAGTCTATACCCTAAGTCGAAGAATGAGGTTGCATCTGCAGAAGACCAAAAGCCACAAGCAAGCGGTGGAGGTAAGAATGGTTCTCACAATAAGAGAAAGCAGAATCAGACCAAGGATGGCCAGAAAAAGAGTAAGAAAGATGTTGAGTGCTTTAGCTGTGGTAAGAAGGGCCACTATGCCAAAGATTGTCGGGCCAAGCCAGCATATAGGAAGTGTTTTAACTGCGGCCAAGTGGGACATCACAAGGATAAGTGTTCGCAACCCCCTAAAGAGAAGCAGATTGTGAAAGCATATGCTATCAATGTTGTTCCTTCTTCGTCGAATGCCCCAACTACGGCGGAGAAAGGGAATGTTGTTATTCAAGGTATGCTTTCTGTTTACGACGTTCTAGTTAGAGTGTTGTTTGATACCGGAGCTTCCAGTTCCTTCATATCTAGTGACCTGGTAGATAGGTTGGGATTGGAACCCTAGATTGTCGATAGACCTTTAGTAGTAATGAAACTGATTGGTGGTCCGACTAACCTTAGCATGATTTGTCGTAATGTGGTCTTATCGAGTCATGGATGCATGTTTGTTTGTGATTGCTTTGTTTTAGGCTTTACTAGGTTTGGCATTATTTTGGGAGTCGATTGGCTCCAAAGATACGGGGTAGTAGTAGACTGTGAGGGCTTTTTGGTGACAGTTAGAGCAGATGATGGGCGGAGGGTAGTGTTTGGTGGTCTACCTAGTGATGAGGTAATGGCTAGTTTTCTAAATTCCCTCGACATCTCGCATGATGAGTTGTCAGATGTGCCCGTGGCTGGCCAGTATCCGGACATCTTCGAGGAAGTGACCGGACTTCCACCACACCGAGAGATTGAGTTCCGTATTGATTTGGTGAAAGATGCCAGACCTATAGTGATGCCACTTTGTCGTATGGCACCAAGGGATCAGCGAGAGCTCGGGGTGCAAGTGAGCGATCTTTTGAAGAAGGGGTTTATCAGAAGAAGTGCTTCTGAGTGGGGAGCACCAGTTGTGTTTGCTACCAAGGCTGATGGTTCCCTTCGATTGTGTGTGGACTACCGCGAGCTGAATAAGGTGACGTGGAAGAATAAGTATCCTCTACCGCGGATAGATGATTTGTTTGATCAGTTGAGTGGAGCGAGAGTGTTCTCTCAGTTGGTTCTCATGACAGGTTTTCATCAGCTTAGAGTGGAAGCTGAAAGTATAGCTAAAACGACATTTCAAACGCCGTCTGGATTCTATGAGTGGTTGGTCATGCCATTCGGGTTGACCAATGCACCAGCATATTTTGTGGATCTTATGAATAGGGTATTCAGGGATAAATTGAATAAGTTTGTTCTTGTGTTCGTGGATGACATTTTGGTCTACTCGAGGACAGAGGAAGAACACAAGGAACATTTGAGAGTAGTGATGGAGGTGTTGAGAAAACACCAATTGAAAGCAAAATTTTCTAAGTGTCACTTCTGGAGGAGGGAAGTGAGATTCTTAGGCCATGTTGTTTCAGAGAATGGTATTGCCGTGGAACCTGCGAAGGTGGCTACGGTACAAGATTGGTCTACGCCCAAGAATGCAATAGACATAAGAAGTTTCTTGGGGTTAGTCGGATATTATCGTAAGTTTATCCAGGACTTCTCCAAGATAGCAGCACCTTTGACTCAGTTGACCAAGAAGAATCAAGCTTTTGTTTGGGACGAAAGGTGTGAAAATGCATTCAAGAGTCTAAAGGAAAAGTTAACGCATGCACCAGTGTTAGTCATTCCTAAAGGGAATGAAGAGATGACAGTATACACGGATGCATGTGGTACCAGATTAGGTGCTGTGTTGATGCAAGAAGGTAGGGTTGTAGCTTATGCAAGTAGGCAACTGAAACCGCATGAGAAAAGATACCCTACCCACGATTTGGAGTTGGCAGCGATCGTGTTTGCGCCGAAGATGTGGAGACATTATCTCTTGGGAGAAAGATTTGAGTTGTTTACCAATCATAAATCGTTAAAGTATCTCTTCTCTCAGAAGGATCTAAATCTCCGACAGCAAAGATGGTTAGAATTCTTGTCTTCTTACGATTTCGATATCGCATATACACCAGGAAAGGGAAATGAGGTAGCTGATGCATTGAGTAGAAGACATGCCAGTTTAGGGGCTATGTTCCTCGAGTGGAAGCAACTAGAGTATATCGCTGAAGATGTGGGTACGATTTCAGACCAAAGTGCGAATTGGATCCAGCTATGTTAGCGAGTTTGACGATCAGACCCGCATTGATTGAGCGGATTGGTTCCAGTCAGAGGGATGATCCTAATCTACTGGAAATCGTCTCCAAGTTAGAGATGGGTATCGATAAGGAGATGAACAAGTATAGGCTTGATCGAGATGGATGGCTTCGAAAGAATGGAAGGTTAGTTGTGCCCCACGTGAATGGATTGAGAGATGACGTGCTTAGAGAGTGTCATCACTCAAAGCTGACCATACATCCCGGTGGTAACAAAATGTATCGAGACATGGAGCAGACCTACTACTGGAAAGGAATGAAAAGAGACGTTGGGAATTTTATATCCAGATGCATGAATTGCCAATGAGTTAAAGCTGAGCAAAAGAAGCTTAGTGGTTTGTTGCAACCATTAGAAATCCCCGAATGGAAACGGGAACAAGTCTCAATGGATTTTATTAATGGGTTACCAAGGACTACATCGGGTCATGATAGCATTTGGGTGATTGTGGACCGATTGACCAAGAGTGCGAAGTTTATACCCGTCAAGTCGAATAGAACGGCAGCTAAGTTGACAGAATTGTATATGAAATGGGTAGTGAGATTTCGTGGAGTACCTAAAAGAATTGTGAGTAACCGAGACCCATTGTTTACTAGTGGGTTTTGGAAGAGCATACAAGAGGCTCTAGGGTCAGAATTATATCTCAGTACCGTGTATCATCCTCAAACTGATGGTCAAACAGAGAGGGTGAATCGTATATTAGAAGACCTCTTGAGAGCTTGCATATTGGATTTTGGTGAATCATGGGATGACCATTTGCATCTAGTAGAGTTTGCATATAATAATAGTTATCAATCCAGTATTGGTATGGCTCCATTTGAAGCTTTGTACAGAAGACCGTGCAACTCACCGTCTTGTTGGTTAGAAACTGGTGAGAAGTTTCTGCTTGGACCAGATGTGATAAGAGAAACATCAGACAAGATCAAGATTGTACAACAGCGAATGAAGTCTGCTCAAGATAGACAGAAGAGTTATGCTGATAAGAGAAGAAGAGAATTGAAATTCTCCATTGGTGACTTAATATTTGTCAAGATCTCTCCATTAAAGAATGTGATTCGATTTGGAAGGAGAGGAAAGTTGGCACCAAGATTTGTTGGTCCATTCCCAGTTCTTGAGAAAGTTGGGAATTTGGCGTATAAAGTTGAATTACCTGACAAGATGGCAGGAGTTCACAACGTATTTCATGTTTCCCAATTAAGGAAATTCGTGCATGACCCCGATGTGGCTATTTCACCTGATCAGTTGGATGATATCGAAGTAGAACCCGAGGCGGTTGGGAACTGCAAGCCGATTCGTATTGTCGAGCACGATACGAAGCAACTTCGAAGGAAAGCGGTGAAACTAGTAAATATTCAATGGGGTAAGGATGAAAATGGCTGTACTTGGGAGACAGAGGAGAGCATTAGGAAGGCGTATCCAGAACTCTTTGCCCGTTAAGATTCTACTTGCGATTTAGTTTTCCGCATGCTAGGATAAACTTGTTTGTTTTGTATGTTGATTGTTGTAAATGATTGGTAGGCATGCGGGACCCTTTGTATGTTTTGGTTAAGGAATTTCGGGGACGAAATTTCCTAAGGGGAGGAGAATGTAACAACCCGCGTTCTACGCATTGGAAGATCGTAGAATATTTATTTCTTTTTCGTATGAAGTCATATGGTCGTGTGACTTTGGGGAATGACTATTGGGGTCATTTCCCGTGTTCATGATTTTTGCCAATTTTTAAATGACCGTTTTGCCCCTAGCTAATCTTGTTTCCGCCATAACTTTTGATTGTAAAGTAGTTTTGACCTAAAATCACTTCCATTGGCTTCGGATGATGGTTTACAATTCCATAGAGTGGTCACATTAGCCAAACGAACTCACCGTTTGGGAGATATGGCTGAAACAAGGTTTAGAAGGTGAAAAACAGCTTAACCGGACCTAATTAGGGTGATTAGCAAGAGGGCCTATAACCCATTTCGGGATTAGGGTTATGGGAAGGCTGAGAATAGTGGGGAAACGAATTTTATTTCATATTTTAGCCGTCTGAAACTATTCCTTAACCCTAGCCATGGCCTCTACCCTTTAAAATCATCCAAAATCGCTCTCTAATCAAGGATTAAGCTTAGCAACGCCAAATCAAGGAAGATCTTCACCAAATCAGTGTTAGAGCCGCTGTTAGACATCAGTATTCGCCCAAATCAACGAAGTTTCAGTTCTGAAAATTTTAATTGTGGCAAAGGTGAGTGATTTGCATTGTTTTTCACTAATTACGGCTAATTAGGGGTGATTAGTGACAATTAGCGAAATTATGGCTCAGAAAAATCTGGAAAATTTTGTAAACTTCTTGAATATTATTTGAGGGCTCTGATAAAAATTTGGGTTAATTTGGACATGTTTTACTAATTGTATGGTTAAGTCATGATTAAGGGGATTAAGGGGAAAATCATGCTTTTTGGGTATATTTGATCTAAAATATTCCATGTGCATGATGTTTTAATGTTTTTGATTGATTCTATATGTTGTTACCGCTGTTTGGAATGTTTTTTGATGTTATACAAAGGTTATGATGTTTGAAAACGCCGTCGTTTGGCGAAAATAGCTTGCTGGAAAAGTTGCAGATTTTCAGAACCAATTAGGAGGAACACCCGATCCGATCCAGATAGGAGCAAGACACCCGATCCGATCCGAATAGGAGAAAGACACCCAAGCCGATCCGGATAGGAGGAAGACACCCGACCCGATCCGGATAGGAGAAAGACACCCGAACCGATCCGGATAGGAGGAAGACTCCCAAACCAAACCGAATAGGAGAAGGAGAGAAGGAGACCCAAACCGGATAGGAGGAGGAGACCCGAACCGAACCGGATAGGATGGAAGAACCAAACCGAACCGAACTTGATAGAAGGAGGAGACCTGAACCGAACCAGATAGGAGGAAGAGACCCGAACCGAACCGGATAGGAGGAAGGCCCGAACCGAACCGGATAGGAGGAGGAGACCCAAACCGAATCGGATAGGAGGAGATCCGAACCCATCCGGAGGAGACCAAAACCCGAGATGCAAAGGTAATCCAAATGGGAAGTAGAACTCAGGACCAAGATGGGAACCAACGAGTTGACTTCATGATTGGACTTTGCTACGGGACGTGTGCTAAGGGGTTATCGACGTCTATAGCTTTAACTCACCACGGAAAGACGGATATTAGCTATGAATCACTGTAGTAAAGTTGTCATGACTTCATGGGGTAGAGTGATCGTAACAAGACTATGAGCCAGTGCAGTAGAGCCATCATGACTCAATGGGGCAGAGTGGACATAGCAAAGGATTAGTGGCTACGGATCAGTGCAGTGGTGTCATTACGACTCCATGGGGCAGAGTGATCATAGCAAGTAATAGGGTGATCAAAGTGGTGGATATCATATGCTTTACGCACTGAGTGAGAGATGTGAGGATGGTTGCTATGATTGTGTAACACTCCGTATTTTCTGTAAACGTTAATGTAACAAATCAAAGTATACTTAATTTTTAAGAGAAGAATTAAGGGAAATAGGTTATGCCATTGCGTTCGTCTCGGAATTCTGCTCGAGATAGAGTCCGAGTTTGCGTGAATCGGACTTCGTATGAAGAAGTTATGGCCTTCGGAAGTTTCAGCTCAAATTTAAAAATAGCTCGAAACTAAATTCAAAATTCAAAACAGAACCCAGAAGCGGGCTAGGCGGGAAATTTCCCGCCTAGGACCCAGGTCGACCAGGGGGTCGACCTCCCCCTATAGGTCGACCTGCGGGTCGACCTGCCCTGTTTTTCCAGATCCGAGGCAGAATTCATTTTTATGTATCCGGGCCGATTTCTGGACCAAATTCATCAGTTCTACGCTATATAAACGCCCCCAAACTTCACTTTCTCCACACAACTTCATTACGCCTATACTCTGCCTCAATCCTAATTAAAATAAATCTTATTCTCCATTAAAACAATGTAACGGCTCCGGATTTCGCCCGACTCGATCGATCGCAAAATCGACCAAGACCGTTCAAAACCCGAACACGTTAACTCTGGGAATACAACACATCAGAACAATAACAACAGACTTTTATAAACATTACAATAATGTTACATCAGAGTACAGAATATCATAGTACATCGAATAAAATTACAGCGGAACATAAATTACAATATTTTAATACATTGCAGCGGAAACAATAAAATAGATACAGCGGAAGACAACTATGCTCTGGACACATCTTTAAGCTCCGATCCAAAATCCTGCTCAAAATATCTGCAAAATAAGGTACTCGACTGCCCATGTATAAAAGAGGGCACCCGAGTTTCCAAGTGAAACAAACTACGAGTCAGTCATGGGACTGGTGTGAGAATTCTTACTTAACAAACCTAATAATAAGGCTAATCTCAGGACCACGCCGCTAACGCGGAACGCGTTTACTCCATTGGATTGCCAGTGCATAAAAATAAAGTAAATCGTTAAACAACACAATGCTTTTTAGAAAAATGAAACCATTATAAGACCCAAGTCCCATCACATAATGCAACGCAAACCGGAGGATAGGGTTTTACCTTATAATGGTCAAAAGATGCTTGATACGATAGAACGGGTTTAATATTTGGGTGTATATGTTTTTTTTATAAAAACACTTCAATCATAATGTATCAATCATAGACGGCATAGTACCCCATCCTACTATGTCGCCATACTAGTTCCATAATCAAAACCGCATGAGGTCGTATTGGAAATTGGGTTTCCATCATGAGTCAAGGCTAGGGAGGAGCTCCTTACCGATTCGAGACACTCTAGCTAATGTCTCAGGATCCCCCGTAGTGAACCCTTGGAAAGTTGCAGGGCCGGTCCGCACATACGATTTTGCGGATTGGCAATTCCTGAACAAACGTTTCCTGGTCCTATAGGACCTATCATCCGAGGCGCCTCATTCCATCATCCACATAAGTAAAATGCCGGGCCGTGTAAAACCCAAACACCACTTCTACCTAGAAAGAAACATGCTGCTCTTCCTGCGTTCCCTTCTCCCATTTTAGACTCCAACCGGGTTGTGAGGCTCGTGAAGCTACGTAATACACAAAGCTATGCTTATTCAAGCTGTGCTTTGATCATCAACCACAAGGCCTGCTTTTCAACAAAAGCCTTGATCATTTGCATCTTTGCATGCCACATTGTCAATCCATAACATACCATTGATTCCTACCAATATATAACCTCTAAGCTCGTACGTCTTAGAGAAGGGTGTTAAACACCAAACAGATATATATTTAGCAGAGATCAACAAATACCGTATAAAGGAATACAATGTCAGACATACAATCCATTTTCAAGTCCGTTCTGGGTCTGAACGAGACCGGAGGCACCTTATTCCTCGCATATCCGAACAATCAACAAGTAGTCTAGATGGCTACCATTGTAGCCCCTTCAAGGTAGCTACTCCAATCATGGGCGTCAATGGTAACTCATCCATTCGACGTGAAGATCATCGGTCTTCAATCACCGTCTTCAACTTTTCGACTTAAATCGACGAATAATCATTTGAAATAAGATTGAACTCGAACTTTTCAAATGATCCTCGTATATATATAATTTAAAATCATTTCTTATCGTTAATATTAATTTATAACGATTAATCTCTATTTTTATTTATATAAAAATAATTGAATTTTATTTAACAACACTTCATGTCAATAGGCGACCTTGGCCCTGTTTTCACCCAAATTTGTTCTACAAGTTTCTCTAAATCTAACAGTTGGAATTTAACACAATTCATATCGTTGGAAAGGTCTTCCCAAGGCGGACCTAACGGTTTCAGTTTTGGGAAAATCCGATGGTCGGATATTTCGGTATAACTATTTAAAGTTACGATTGTCGAGTCACGAACTACCGCGTGCGATTCGTTTAATTATAATTTACATATATATACTTATATATAATTACGTCATCCATTTCATTTCACTATATTTTGCTAACATCGAATATCCCTATTTGTGTATATAATATCGAGGTATAACATGGCACACAATAATGTTTATTTTATTTTAATTCACATACACATGTTATATCCAACAATGTATTTTTTTCTTCTTTCATCTTTCAATTTACACCAAATGTATATTTGGTTTCATTATTCCTTTTTAATGAAAACCCATTCCTTAAAATGTAAATTTCTAATCCTTTTATTTACATAAAAAAATGTAAGTTTCTATATTTCTCTAATTACATATAAAAAATGTAACTTCCTATTTTCCTTTTATTTACATTGAAAAATGTAACTTCTTTTTACCGCCTCTAAAATGACGATAAAAATATATAATAATTATTCTATTCTTTTATCGCATCTAAAGTGACGACAAAAATATACATTTCATTTCTACTCTTTTTATCGCATCTAAAATGACGATAAAAATATACATTTTAATTCCATTATTTTTATTCACATTAAAATGTAAACTTTTTTTTAATATAATCTACATTAAAATGTGACTTTTCTTTTTAATATAATCTACATTGCATTAAATAATTTTGCAATGTCAAAATCTAATCTTTTCATTGCATAAAAATGTAATTTTCTTACTTTAAATCTTAACTACATGAAAATATAAACTTTAACTTAATTACATAAAAATGTAATTTTCTTCCTTTATCTTAATTTATATGATAAATGAAAATTTTTCACCTTTAACCTAATTCACATGGAAATTGACTAAATTACATAAAAATGAAATTTTTATGTTCTTTAACTTAATTACATAAAAATGTAATTTTCTTCTAATTCTTATTTACATTAAGAAAAATGTAACTTTTCTAATTTCCTACTTCATTTTATTGCATATAAAAGGTCAATAAAGATGTAATCTTTATTTCTATACTTTTTATTATGATTTACAATTTCTAACAAAAATGTCCTTTTTATTCTAATTTACATTTCCTAACAAAATGTCCTTTATGTTCTAGTTTACATTTTGAATGTAATTTCCTTTTCATTGTTTATTTACCTAAAAGGTAAATTTTCCTCTTTCATTGTTTATTTACATAAAAATGTAAATTATATTTCAACGTTGCATTTCATTCTTTTATTCTTTTAATTACATTCTTATAATCTCATTGAAAATCCATTCTTTTAATTGCATTGAAATGTAATAATTTACAATGCAAAAATCCCCATTTTAATTACATTAAAAATGTAATTAACATAACATGTCTAATCTTGTTTTTAATTTGCAATGTAAATTGGTATACTTCCATTACATATAAAAATGAAATTTTATTACCATGAAAATTCTTATTCTTTCATTACATATAAAAATGTAATTTTATTTTCAATGCAAAACTTTAGTCTTTAATTACATAAAAAAAATGTAATTTTAGTTTCAATGCAAAACTTTAATTACATAAAAAAATGTAATTTCTATTTACACTATATATTCTGTAACGTCCCAGAATTTTCAGCCATTTTAATTCGAATATTTAAATTTTGTTTATATATTATTTGAAACATAAGGGATTTTTATCGAATTTATTTAATTTAGAATAGAGCTCGACTATATATCTATATATTTAGAATAGAGTTGAAATATTATTTAAAAACTAGAGTTTTAATGTCAAGTTGAATACTAAATGTAATTAAAGTCGTTGATTTAGTAAATACAATGACATTCATCTATTTATTTATTTATTTTCATTAAATTTTGTTTTCTTGAATATAATATATATGTATATAATTAGTTACGTTCCCGCTCGGGTTGGCAAGCGAATAAAAACCCGAGTATACCACCTATTCGTTCAACAAAACAAAACGGCCCGTCGAGTTCAACATAAGGCTGGGATAGACAAGAGAAAGGAAAAGAAAGAAAAATGATAAGTCTATGTTTGCACACTGATAATTAGAAACATAATAAGTTTTTTTTTTTTACATAGAAGAGTTTAAGAGAAATTACACTTCCATGTAGGATATTACTATATACCTTGATTTTCAGGCTACCACAAACTTTCCGCATACATTAATATCTTGATTCATTTATAATTATACAAATGCCAAACACATATACATGTGTCGAAAGAAAAGAAGAAGAAAAAGAAGCTAAGTTAATCTATACATCAGATCGAACCATATACACATTTCCACAAATGTACAAAACTGCAATTATATACTACGTACAGATAATCTCAGATTTTCAAATCCGATGACAAGCCATAATAATATAAACTAATAAAGAGATTCAATATCTAATATGAGCAGCTTTTGTTCTTTCAAATCAGTGAACTCATCTCGATCTCTTTTGATCTGCGAGGAAACAAAGAGAAAAAAAAACCCATTAAAGGGTGACTTCATGACAGAGTATGATCAGCAAGGAAATTTAAAAAAAAAAAATATATATATATATATACAGCAGTTAAGACTAGACAGTACAAGGAAATCTCTCATACATAAAAATCTTAACAGTACAAGAATAGCTAAAGGATACTGGCATTTAAATAAACAACAGATATCAAAATTATACGGCTAAGCATTTGTTTGTGCTATCAAAACCTATATAGATTTGTTTCAGAAATAGCTACACAGCTATGAATGTGTTAATCTGAGAATGCAAGAACAGTCAAGGAAGTGACTAAAAAGAAAATATAAATCGAACAACTAAAGGAATGGTAATAAATAACTAAGGAACATGGGGTGTACAGCTAAAAACAGCTAATACCTATACTCATATACATAAAGCATGAACAACTAAGCTAAGATAGTAGAATACTGCAAACATAGATACAAGTATGAATACTCTAAACATGTGGTGTTGAAACCAATTTGATATTCATATAAAAATCAGGAAATCCAAAAGAATCCTTTTCAAATCTTAAGAACCGTATGCCATGTTCCCTCAAACCGTGATACATCCATCTTCACGGCCAAGGTAAACAGCTAAAAATCAGTACAAAGGACAAGCTAGTGAAACAAATATATGTATATATTTGTACATAAATCTGCACAGCAAAATCAAAGCAGTAAATACAGTAGGAATCCATTTCGAAAACTGTGTAAATACAAGTTCGAATCTGTGGATTTAATTACAAAATCTTTATTGAACAGCAAAACCCACATGGATATACAGTAAAAATTCACTGTTTACATGGAAATAAAATCTATAATTTCAGTTTTGAATCTTTGATTTAAATTCACTTGACATAGCCTATCCAAGATCTATCAGAACCCATTTCGAACAGATCAAAAGGTATACCCTAAAAATCCGAACAACAAAATCCAACTACAGATTCGAATCTGAGTGAAATAACAACTCGTAGCTAATGAATGACAGTGTACTCATCTAAAGCAAATCGCAACTATAAATATAGCAGTATTTCATTCATCCTGGACCATTCGAACGACACAAAACCAACCAGAAAATCAAATAAAAATATATGCGGTATAGGAAAATCAAAAATAAAGACTTAGCTTTTGATGGTGGACTGATTTCGGTTGAAATCATTCGCGATGGAGGCCTCGTCTTGAATCCGAGATGGATCTAGGGGTTTGAGGGTTCGTCGTGGTCTCGGTAGAAGGATGGGTTGATGGTGACTGACCGACCGATGGACGTGGAGGAGCACGAAGGGAGGGTCGCGACGCCATCTAGCAATTTGGGGGATTAGGGTTTTTTTTCTTCGGGTTTGAGGACAAAATTTCGTGGCGGCTGATTGAATGAGGGAAGGATCGAAGGGGGAGGGTTTTTATGAAAGCGGGTCGGGTTCTTTTTGTGGGCCGGTGGATCAAAAAGGGTAAAGCCCATTTTAATTTAAATAGAAAATCCATGTTTATTTAAATTAGTTATAAATTTGTTTATGCAATAATTTACACATACGTTATCAGATTTACGCACGGTCAGATACGTTGGGACCGTGGAGTCGAGCACTTCAAGATGGAGCAGGCGCAGTCCGGAGTATCTAGAATTTTATTCAAATTAAAACATCAAGTTAAATTGATCAGAACATACCGTTTATCAACAGATTCCAACCGAGGTGAGTTAAACTCACTCAGCCTCCTCGTTTATATTTTATATAAACTGGGTAATTTATTTTGCGTGTTCTGATTGTTAATGGTTGACTGTTAGGTATATATACTGTTGATCATCGATTGTTTAAAATTTAGAAAATACCTATTGTTGGGAATGACCCATAACAAAGTAACTCCTGGGATTGATCACGTTTATAAACGTATTTGGAAATTATTGGAATTGTTTGAACTGAATGTTAGTTGATTTGATAATTGGCAGTAAAAGGCCAAATGTGAGATTTTAACGTCATTCGACCCGTCAAGGGAATCGATGTATTTTTAAAAGTTATAAATTCATTTATAACTGAATTAAAGTTTTCAAATTATTTTGTATGGGGTTTAAATTGAGAATTCACAAATAAATATTTTACATCGAGTTAGTAAGAGAATTTAATTAAATGATTTAGATCAGTTGGGAAGCAGAAAGCAAGAGTTTTCCATGGGTTAGTAAAAAGGAAAATAATTGTTTTTCAAACAATTAAAAAGTGACTTTAATTAATTAAGTTAATTAATTTATTTAAGAAAGGGGGAAATGACAATTGGAATTCAGTTAATAGCTAACTGATGTGTATGATTGGTAAAATTCACCATTTCGAGTAAAATGGACGAAGGAAATAAATATCGGTTTAGATATTCGTTAAAGTTTAACGAATAGTGTTGGATGTTAGTTAATCTTTGATTAACTATAAATCTAAAGGAATAAGTGAATTGGTCATTGTGAATAACCTGGATTATTATTGAGTAAGCATGTAAACGTGATGACAATGCTATTTTTGGTTAAGGTTAAAATTAACTATATTTAAATATAGTAGTGGCCAAAGCAAATTTATTCTTTAATGATTTGAAGTAGTAAAGTCAGTTTAATGCCAAGTAAGAATTTTAATAAGGAGATGGTAAAATCCAAGTTTCAAACAGGATTTGATAAATGGGAATCAAATTAACAAGTGATTAACTAACGATGAGTTTTAGCCAAAGAGGCGATAAGGGTTTATTATAGAACATCCAAGTAGAGGGAATAAAATCATTTGGCGAGGGTTTGACATGATAAGTCAAGGGTTTATAAATGGAAGAATATCCGAAGATTAAGTGGTGTTTAAAAGGATGTTTACTTAAATAAAGAATTAAGAAAAAAATCTTGAACGAAGTTTCAAACATAAGGGATGGATTTAAAAACCAAATTGAAACCCAAAGGGCAAACGGGCTTTTTGAGATTAGTGGACGAACTAATGTTATTCTGAGGTAAGAATGGGTCGATCAAGGTCTGAGAGGTAACTAAAATACCCCAACTTGGTTGGCTTCACTATTATCAAGGAATAGTACTAGTTTAGATCGAGTGAAGTGTTGAAAGTAGTTTTATCATATACTAGAATATCAAACTCTGATGCAAGGGTTTGGAAATTTAATAATAGTACGATATGGGTTCAAAGGAAATAAGCATGTTGTTTTCAAATTATAGTAACATCGGTTAGTCAATTAGAACTGATCAAATATAGTTAGAAATAGCCAAACAAAGTTATCTAGGGAAGTTTCCATTGCGTACGACTGCTAGCGTAATTCGCAGGGCTGCAGATAGCCTATGGCGGTCGGATGTTTCCTGAGGGGATCAGGCGTAACCATTGTGATCGCTGCGATCTAGAGTCGAGCGAATGGAGTTGAGTCAAATTTAAATTAATCGAGAAAAGTAATCAAGTCAAGTTAACCGAGTTAAATAAATCGAGTTAGTTAAGTAGGGTTAACCAATCAAGGTAATTCAAGCAGAGTTAATCAAAGAAAGATTGTTTTGTCGTTAAGTATAATTTAAAAGTGGTCGAGTTGTGCCAAGTGTTGTGTTCACACCATTGTTATTCGATAGTTAAATCACCGACTATCGAAGTTTGACCAATACGATTGTTGGTATGGAAAGACCAGGATCGAATTAATATGCGAAAACCATTCCGGCCAACAAATACGTGAAGAGTTCAGAAGATGATCGAAGCGGAGCATTGAAGACCGTGGATCTTCATAAGCGGAAGGACCGCTAATAATCTTTGGTTAGCTCCCAGAGATAAGCTGTGGTTTTGTCGTGGTTGAAATCCACGGGTGGCAAGGACTGCTCACTACTGATCCATGGGGTGATTCCTATATGAGATGCAGTAGGAGAGTACTTTCGGTTCATCCTGTTCCTGGATGACTTGTATGGACGAGTGTCTGACAGAGTATTTCCAAAGAAATCACGTACGTTGATATTTTCGAACGTACCAGGTTGATGGCGGAGAAGTGCACATTCTCTTAGCTTATCAACTGGAATATTTTTGTGGATGTCAATTAGTGATATCTGGCGGATCTGACGATGTGGCATTCAAAGTGAATGATGGCCAGATGTACGAAGAGGAATCCTAGCCTCAAGCCTCATCAACCGGGAAATGACAAAAATCGGGCAGGCAGCATGGCTATGTGGGTCGCTCCCATTAGGGTGTCTAATCACCTATCTAGAGAAATTCCTTTTGTTTCTAAATCTATCGATGCCCATTCGGGAACGGTGGTTTGAGTCCAACCGTTGGTGATATACATTCGATACACTCAAGCGAAATGAGTGGTCGGTCATGTGAGGGCCGGGTTGCAAGACGTTCTTGTTGAACCCTGTGTATTCGCCTCTAGAGATACACGTGCGGAAGGTGGTCCCATACCTTGTCAAGTTGGAAACCCAATATCCAATAAGCGCCCGCGATTTTCGATTTTATACTATATATGTGGAGCGTGAGATGCAAGCGTTCCTCTAGATTATTATTTACTTGTATTTAGACATTATCATAATATCAGAAAAGATATTGTTTTCAAAACTGTTTTGGGTTATCGTAAGGTAAAAACCGTCCGTGTTTATGTGTGGATTCGGTCTTACGATTATCCTTTTCTTTTGAAAAACTTCGAACTTTAAAAATCATGATTGGATGATTTATCCTTAATGCTGTGCGAGTTTATCTCACTCTGGTTCACCAGACTGACCCGGTATTTTGTAAATGCTCGGGTTAGCCCGGAATGTACAGGTTCAGGTTATCAGATAATGAGAAGTCCAGAGACGAGCTGAAGAAGTTCAGATGAATGATATTCCGCTGTGTGATATATATGCATAAGAGGACAGATTATCGAAACTGTCCAGATGTGTGTTGTACTCTGATATTGTAAGTATTTTCAAAAGCTCTCAATAAATATTGTTTCTGTATTATATTTTGTTCCACTGCGATGTGAGACTCTGTGATGTGTTGATACTTCTTCTTCTTCTATTCTAATATTTCTTTCTTTCTTTTCTCACCCTCTAACTTCTTCTAGACGCTCCAGTGTTTCGGTGTTTGGAGGATCGGTATAAGATACGGTAAAAGTATTTATACCGATTTTCGAGGCCGAAAATTGCTGGGTCGTTACAGTGGTATCAGAGCTATTGGTTGAGTAGTAACCTTGGCTCTATGGCGTGACTCAGTAGAGATGGGGTTAGCAATACCCTAGATTGAGTGTGGGTATATATATATACGAGTGAACGTATTTGTAGATTTTATAAAAATTTGTTTTATATTGTGGAGATTTATTGGTTGGGTTGTTTATGAGTTCTGGTCGATCAGTTTGATCCACTGTATCGATAGGTGCTTCTAAACACTGAAGTACGATAAACCGACGCAGTATGTTTTAAAAGAGGGTAAATGAAATAATTTTACCCAACATATATTTTATATAGAAAAAGGAATTTATTTTCTATATTATATTAATGTGGAGTGTTTGTTTGTTCTGGTTGATTTGATTTGAAATTGAATTTGAATTATGAAAAAAAGTTGAATTGATTAGAAAAATCAATTAGTCAATTGAATCAGATATGAGAAATGAAACTGAACCTGGTTAGGTAAAACCAATTCAAGAATGAATTCAAATTGAGTGAATGAATTAGGGTTTGAAAATTTAATGGATAAATAGACTGGGATTCGAATAAAGTGGATTGCCATTCGACTTTTGAAATTCCTTTTCGAAGAAGTTAAGGCTAGAGTGGCAGTTGTAGTCATACCGATCAAGCCATGCAGGAGATGCGTTAGCGAAAAAAAAAAAATTTAGAGTTCAAATTTGCTTGAATTTAATTCAAACAGTAATACATTTAAAGATAATATGATTCGAAATATTCTTCTTACTTTGCAATTTCGAGGACGAAATTATTTTAAGGGGGAAAGAATGTAACGTCCCAGAATTTTCAGCCATTTTAATTCGAATATTTAAATTTTGTTTATATATTATTTGAAACATAAGGGATTTTTATCGAATTTATTTAATTTAGAATAGAGCTCGACTATATATCTATATATTTAGAATAGAGTTGGAATATTATTTAAAAACTAGAGTTTTAATGTCAAGTTGAATACTAAATGTAATTAAAGTCGTTGATTTAGTAAATACAATGACATTCATCTATTTATTTATTTATTTTCATTAAATTTTGTTTTCTTGAATATAATATATATGTATATAATTAGTTACGTTCCCGCTCGGGTTGGCAAGCGAATAAAAACCCGAGTATACCACCTATTCGTTCAACAAAACAAAACGGCCCGTCGAGTTCAACATAAGGCTAGGATAGACAAGAGAAAGGAAAAGAAAGAAAAATGATAAGTCTATGTTTGCACACTGATAATTAGAAACATAATAAGTTTTTTTTTTTACATAGAAGAGTTTAAGAGAAATTACACTTCCATGTAGGATATTACTATATACCTTGATTTTCAGGCTACCACAAACTTTCCGCATACATTAATATCTTGATTCATTTATAATTATACAAATGCCAAACACATATACATGTGTCGAAAGAAAAGAAGAAGAAAAAGAAGCTAAGTTAATCTATACATCAGATCGAACCATATACACATTTCCACAAATGTACAAAACTGCAATTATATACTACGTACAGATAATCTCAGATTTTCAAATCCGATGACAAGCCATAATAATATAAACTAATAAAGAGATTCAATATCTAATATGAGCAGCTTTTGTTCTTTCAAATCAGTGAACTCATCTCGATCTCTTTTGATCTGCGAGGAAACAAAGAGAAAAAAAAACCCATTAAAGGGTGACTTCATGACAGAGTATGATCAGCAAGGAAATTTAAAAAAAAATATATATATATATATATATATATATATATATACAGCAGTTAAGACTAGACAGTACAAGGAAATCTCTCATACATAAAAATCTTAACAGTACAAGAATAGCTAAAGGATACTGGCATTTAAATAAACAACAGATATCAAAATTATACGGCTAAGCATTTGTTTGTGCTATCAAAACCTATATAGATTTGTTTCAGAAATAGCTACACAGCTATGAATGTGTTAATCTGAGAATGCAAGAACAGTCAAGGAAGTGACTAAAAAGAAAATATAAATCGAACAACTAAAGGAATGGTAATAAATAACTAAGGAACATGGGGTGTACAGCTAAAAACAGCTAATACCTATACTCATATACATAAAGCATGAACAGCTAAGCTAAGATAGTAGAATACTGCAAACATAGATACAAGTATGAATACTCTAAACATGTGGTGTTGAAACCAATTTGATATTCATATAAAAATCAGGAAATCCAAAAGAATCCTTTTCAAATCTTAAGAACAGTATGCCATGTTCCCTCAAACCGTGATACATCCATCTTCACGGCCAAGGTAAACAGCTAAAAATCAGTACAAAGGACAAGCTAGTGAAACAAATATATGTATATATTTGTACATAAATCTGCACAGCAAAATCAAAGCAGTAAATACAGTAGGAATCCATTTCGAAAACTGTGTAAATACAAGTTCGAATCTGTGGATTTAATTACAAAATCTTTATTGAACAGCAAAACCCACATGGATATACAGTAAAAATTCACTGTTTACATGGAAATAAAATCTATAATTTCAGTTTTGAATCTTTGATTTAAATTCACTTGACATAGCCTATCCAAGATCTATCAGAACCCATTTCGAACAGATCAAAAGGTATACCCTAAAAATCCGAACAACAAAATCCAACTACAGATTCGAATCTGAGTGAAATAACAACTCGTAGCTAATGAATGACAGTGTACTCATCTAAAGCAAATCGCAACTATAAATATAGCAGTATTTCATTCATCCTGGACCATTCGAACGACACAAAACCAACCAGAAAATCAAATAAAAATATATGCGGTATAGGAAAATCAAAAATAAAGACTTATCTTTTGATGGTGGACTGATTTCGGTTGAAATCATTCGCGATGGAGGCCTCGTCTTGAATCCGAGATGGATCTAGGGGTTTGAGGGTTCGTCGTGGTCTCGGTAGAAGGATGGGTTGATGGTGACTGACCGACCGATGGACGTGGAGGAGCACGAAGGGAGGGTCGCGACGCCATCTAGCAATTTGGGGGATTAGGGTTTTTTTTCTTCGGGTTTGAGGACAAAATTTCGTGGCGGCTGATTGAATGAGGGAAGGATCGAAGGGGGAGGGTTTTTATGAAAGCGGGTCGGGTTCTTTTTGTGGGCCGGTGGATCAAAAAGGGTAAAGCCCATTTTAATTTAAATAGAAAATCCATGTTTATTTAAATTAGTTATAAATTTGTTTATGCAATAATTTACACATACATTATCAGATTTACGCACGGTCAGATACGTTGGGACCGTGGAGTCGAGCACTTCAAGATGGAGCAGGCGCAGTCCGGAGTATCTAGAATTTTATTCAAATTAAAACATCAAGTTAAATTGATCAGAACAGACCGTTTATCAACAGATTCCAACCGAGGTGAGTTAAACTCACTCAGCCTCCTCGTTTATATTTTATATAAACTGGGTAATTTATTTTGCGTGTTCTGATTGTTAATGGTTGACTGTTAGGTATATATACTGTTGATCATCGATTGTTTAAAATTTAGAAAATACCTATTGTTGGGAATGACCCATAACAAAGTAACTCCTGGGATTGATCACGTTTATAAACGTATTTGGAAATTATTGGAATTGTTTGAACTGAATGTTAGTTGATTTGATAATTGGCAGTAAAAGGCCAAATGTGAGATTTTAATGTCATTCGACCCGTCAAGGGAATCGATGTATTTTTAAAAGTTATAAATTCATTTATAACTGAATTAAAGTTTTCAAATTATTTTGTATGGGGTTTAAATTGAGAATTCACAAATAAATATTTTACATCGAGTTAGTAAGAGAATTTAATTAAATGATTTAGATCAGTTGGGAAGCAGAAAGCAAGAGTTTTCCATGGGTTAGTAAAAAGGAAAATAATTGTTTTTCAAACAATTAAAAAGTGACTTTAATTAATTAAGTTAATTAATTTATTTAAGAAAGGGGGAAATGACAATTGGAATTCAGTTAATAGCTAACTGATGTGTATGATTGGTAAAATTCACCATTTCGAGTAAAATGGACGAAGGAAATAAATATCGGTTTAGATATTCGTTAAAGTTTAACGAATAGTGTTGGATGTTAGTTAATCTTTGATTAACTATAAATCTAAAGGAATAAGTGAATTGGTCATTGTGAATAACCTGGATTATTATTGAGTAAGCATGTAAACGTGATGACAATGCTATTTTTGGTTAAGGTTAAAATTAACTATATTTAAATATAGTAGTGGCCAAAGCAAATTTATTCTTTAATGATTTGAAGTAGTAAAGTCAGTTTAATGCCAAGTAAGAATTTTAATAAGGAGATGGTAAAATCCAAGTTTCAAACAGGATTTGATAAATGGGAATCAAATTAACAAGTGATTAACTAACGATGAGTTTTAGCCAAAGAGGCGATAAGGGTTTATTATAGAACATCCAAGTAGAGGGAATAAAATCATTTGGCGAGGGTTTGACATGATAAGTCAAGGGTTTATAAATGGAAGAATATCCGAAGATTAAGTGGTGTTTAAAAGGATGTTTACTTAAATAAAGAATTAAGAAAAAAATCTTGAACGAAGTTTCAAACATAAGGGATGGATTTAAAAACCAAATTGAAACCCAAAGGGCAAACGGGCTTTTTGAGATTAGTGGACGAACTAATGTTATTCTGAGGTAAGAATGGGTCGATCAAGGTCTGAGAGGTAACTAAAATACCCCAACTTGGTTGGCTTCACTATTATCAAGGAATAGTACTAGTTTAGATCGAGTGAAGTGTTGAAAGTAGTTTTATCATATACTAGAATATCAAACTCTGATGCAAGGGTTTGGAAATTTAATAATAGTACGATATGGGTTCAAAGGAAATAAGCATGTTGTTTTCAAATTATAGTAACATCGGTTAGTCAATTAGAACTGATCAAATATAGTTAGAAATAGCCAAACAAAGTTATCTAGGGAAGTTTCCATTGCGTACGACTGCTAGCGTAATTCGCAGGGCTGCAGATAGCCTATGGCGGTCGGATGTTTCCTGAGGGGATCAGGCGTAACCATTGTGATCGCTGCGATCTAGAGTCGAGCGAATGGAGTTGAGTCAAATTTAAATTAATCGAGAAAAGTAATCAAGTCAAGTTAACCGAGTTAAATAAATCGAGTTAGTTAAGTAGGGTTAACCAATCAAGGTAATTCAAGCAGAGTTAATCAAAGAAAGATTGTTTTGTCGTTAAGTATAATTTAAAAGTGGTCGAGTTGTGCCAAGTGTTGTGTTCACACCATTGTTATTCGATAGTTAAATCACCGACTATCGAAGTTTGACCAATACGATTGTTGGTATGGAAAGACCAGGATCGAATTAATATGCGAAAACCATTCCGGCCAACAAATACGTGAAAAGTTCAGAAGATGATCGAAGCGGAGCATTGAAGACCGTGGATCTTCATAAGCGGAAGGACCGCTAATAATCTTTGGTTAGCTCCCAGAGATAAGCTGTGGTTTTGTCGTGGTTGAAATCCACGGGTGGCAAGGACTGCTCACTACTGATCCATGGGGTGATTCCTATATGAGATGCAGTAGGAGAGTACTTTCGGTTCATCCTGTTCCTGGATGACTTGTATGGACGAGTGTCTGACAGAGTATTTCCAAAGAAATCACGTACGTTGATATTTTCGAACGTACCAGGTTGATGGCGGAGAAGTGCACATTCTCTTAGCTTATCAACTGGAATATTTTTGTGGATGTCAATTAGTGATATCTGGCGGATCTGACGATGTGGCATTCAAAGTGAATGATGGCCAGATGTACGAAGAGGAATCCTAGCCTCAAGCCTCATCAACCGGGAAATGACAAAAATCGGGCAGGCAGCATGGCTATGTGGGTCGCTCCCATTAGGGTGTCTAATCACCTATCTAGAGAAATTCCTTTTGTTTCTAAATCTATCGATTCTGCCCATTCGGGAACGGTGGTTTGAGTCCAACCGTTGGTGATATACATTCGATACACTCAAGCGAAATGAGTGGTCGGTCATGTGAGGGCCGGGTTGCAAGACGTTCTTGTTGAACCCTGTGTATTCGCCTCTAGAGATACACGTGCGGAAGGTGGTCCCATACCTTGTCAAGTTGGAAACCCAATATCCAATAAGCGCCCGCGATTTTCGATTTTATACTATATATGTGGAGCGTGAGATGCAAGCGTTCCTCTAGATTATTATTTACTTGTATTTAGACATTATCATAATATCAGAAAAGATATTGTTTTCAAAACTGTTTTGGGTTATCGTAAGGTAAAAACCGTCCGTGTTTATGTGTGGATTCGGTCTTACGATTATCCTTTTCTTTTGAAAAACTTCGAACTTTAAAAATCATGATTGGATGATTTATCCTTAATGCTGTGCGAGTTTATCTCACTCTGGTTCACCAGACTGACCCGGTATTTTGTAAATGCTCGGGTTAGCCCGGAATGTACAGGTTCAGGTTATCAGATAATGAGAAGTCCAGAGACGAGCTGAAGAAGTTCAGATGAATGATATTCCGCTGTGTGATATATATGCATAAGAGGACAGATTATCGAAACTGTCCAGATGTGTGTTGTACTCTGATATTGTAAGTATTTTCAAAAGCTCTCAATAAATATTGTTTCTGTATTATATTTTGTTCCACTGCGATGTGAGACTCTGTGATGTGTTGATACTTCTTCTTCTTCTATTCTAATATTTCTTTCTTTCTTTTCTCACCCTCTAACTTCTTCTAGACGCTCCAGTGTTTCGGTGTTTGGAGGATCGGTATAAGATACGGTAAAAGTATTTATATCGATTTTCGAGGCCGAAAATTGCTGGGTCGTTACATATTCTATTCTTATTTAATACATTGTAAATGTATTTTTCTCATTCTTTTCTTATTACATTGATAAAAATGTAAGTTTTCATTCTAATTTAAATTACATTAATAAATATGTAAGTATTCATATCTTATTACATTAATAAAGGTAAGATTCATACCTCATCATCTTAATTACATTATAAATGTAATTCATACGTTAAAATATATCATTTCCTTTCGTACATTAAAATATATCATTACACTACATACGTTAATATATATCATTGCATATATTAATATATCATTACATCTCATACTTTAAAATATATAGTTTCATTTCATAACAAAATTACGTGTAAACATACATTTTAATAAAAATATACTTCTCTTTCAATTATCTTCTTTTTAATGTAAATAAATAACATTAAAATCAAATATTTCCTTTTCATTTCTTTATTACATTAATAAAAATGTAAATCTTCCATTTCATCTTAGTTACATAAAAATGTAAAATTTAACTTATTACATTAATAATGTAAATGCTTATCCATATCTTATTACATAAATACAAATATAAGTTTTCATTCTTCTATATTGCATTAATAAAGATAATGAACTCTTTCATTTCATATCAATTACATTAAAAATAATGTAAAATTCCAAATCATACATTTATTACATTAAAATTGTAAAATTTGTATTTCTTTCTTTAACCAACATGAAATGGTAACAAATTAAATTCTAAATTGAAATGAGGCTTAACAGTTAGCATATAATTTATTTATATGGATTTCATTCATAACATAAATTTCAGCAATAATGGTCACAATTCATATCACATCCAAATGACATCCAGAGTGCAATTGACAACTAATCCCAAGGAATATGTGTAGTCAGAATATATTCCAAGACCCATGTGGGGTTTCAAACAAAAAATAATTAATAATATTTGTGCATTAATTTAATTTAGTGGTAGTGTAACATTAATTTATTGATGATTAATAAGATAACATTAATTAACATGTCATATATTTTCAGATTCAACATCACATCCAAACATCAACATATACACGCAATAGGGATAAACATTTCATTACAGACATTTAATAACAGTTATTTATGAAAATAAACAATAACCGAAAATAAAGATTGAGTGAGAAAGAGTTCTCACCTTGGTTTTCAATTTGTCGAGTTTAAATTGACGGTTCGGGCCCAATTTTGGTCCAAAATTCAACTTGCTCCAAAATTGACGAAATTGGTGTCATCGCGAAGCTTTCGATGCGCTGATCGTGGCAAATCCTGTTTCATGCGATTTCGAGTTCGTATCAAAAAGTTATGATTTTCTGAAGTTCGAACGAATTAAATAATTAATTTAATTATGGAAAATACCCAAAAATTCAACTTCCTCCAAATTGGACGAATTTAATGTCCACGCGAAGGTCTCATCGCCATGATCGCAGCGGATCTGAAATCATAAAATTTTGAGTTCGTATCAGAGCCAATACCCAGCCGGAATTGTGGCTCCTGTGTGGACCACAACGCCTGGGTGAGGCGTTTGTGAGCCAACAGGGACGTTGGGCTCTGTTGGAGGGGAGAATGTAACACCCCTAGGTTCCATATCATGGAAGCCTATGTGAAGTGGGTACTTATACAGTATAGCCCATCTCTTACTAATGCCGAGGCATTTTGAGGAACAAAACCCCATACCTATACGGTGGCTAAGTTGGGGACAATATCTTGCGCGAACGGAGATGCGGGCTGTTACAAACAAGTTCTTCTTCAAATTGGAGATTCAAATCAAGATAAAGCTTCAAGTTGGACCATAGGCATTCCGCTTCAAGCAACGTCACTGAATCATAGCAAATTGCCTTTTCTAAACCAATCACTGTAAGTTCGGTTATTCCTTAGATTTGAACCTGTAATTGGAACTGTGAATGTAATGAATCAAAATATAGAACTATACCAATTTGCAAGCTAATTATCTTTGATTCATGCTTATGTCAAATCGAAAGTTATTTATGCCTTTGGATCTGATTTACGACTATGACTATGAGACTTTTGCCTAAGACTATGAGTATGAAACTATTGCCTATAAAGCTATTGCCTATGACTATGACTATGAATCTATTGCCTATGAAGCTATTACCTATGACTATGACTATGACAATGTTACCTTTGTCTAAGACTATGGCCATGAACTATCGCCTATGAGATTATTGCCTACGACTATGAATCATAACTATGAGACTATTGCCTATGACATTGGTTAAGAAATTGCTGTGATTAGTCGCCCATGACTATTGTGGTTAATTGCCTATGACTATTGGAGTTAGTTGATTATGACTATTCCCATTGTTACAAATAACCGATCATGTCGTACCTTGAACTGGCATTATGTTAGACCAAATCACCTATGCCCATTCCCTTGATCATGTGGATCTCATATTTAGTGTGTAACTTGGCTAGTTTATTCCTATTCACTATTATGTACATCGAACCTGTTGGAGCCGTTATTTTTGTACTGCCTAATCTTTTATATCAATTATTGTGCTTATCCCCTATTCCTTTTGATTAGTGCCATTTCATGAGTACATAGAATACTTGTGAAATCATGTTATACATATGATTATGATGCGGGGATTAGGCGTAGCTTATTTAAGTTAGTTTGGCATAATAAATATGTTGGCATAATCTAAATTTGCTATAATAGTGAATGATTTACATGCATATTAGACTTGGGCATAAATTGATAAATTTAATTGCCGAAAAGTGTGTAATTGGCGTGTAAACCAAGTTTTGGGCATAAACGGTAAACTAGAATATTAAATCTAGTTTTGACATGAACCATAAATTGGAATATTAATCTAGATTGGGCATGAATTGTAAAAGGGGAATATTAAATCTAAATTAGTATAAACTGCAAGTTGGGCTAACTGATAGGTAAATCAAGTTTTGGGCATAGAATATAAATATGCTAATTTGCATGACAAATGAATATGATCTAGGCTAAATTGATTTACGAAAAAATTACATAAATAGTAAATATGTAAATTTAGTATGCCTAACCCGAGGTTAGACTTGTTGTGGTGTAAAACTGCCCGGAACCGACCCGCACATCCAGTGACCACAACAATACCTGTCTAATGTGGGGGGTTAGTGCATCAAGCCCAGAAAGACCCGAGGTTAGACTGAGTTGTGGAGTAAACATGCCCGGAACCGACTGGCACATCTAGTAACCACAACAATATATGTCTAATGTGAGTGGTTGGTGCTTTAATTAATTAATTAATTAAGGCTCATGAATAAATCAAGCCAGAAATGGTGAGGTTAAGTAATTAGGGAAACACTTAACCGCAATAACATGTTAACTAGGCAAGTGGGTGAGGTTAAGTAAAATTAGAACACTTAACCGTTACAACATGTTCATTATAAAAGTGGGTGAGGTTAAGTAAATTTATAACACTTAACTGTTGTAACATGTTTATTAAGAAGATGATAGGGTTAGGTTAACTAAGGTAACACTTAACCAAAATATATAATGACATGTGGTGGAGTTAAGTAATACAAGAGGAAATCACTTAACCAATTATATAACATGATGTATGGGAAGGGTTAAGTTAACACGAGAACAATACTTAAACAATATAACATGATTTGAGGTAGCGTCAAGTCAACACCAGAAGGAAACACTTAACCAACATGACATGACTGGTGGATGAGTTAAGTTAACTTGAATTGATTAATGACACTTGTCCAATATAACTTGATGAGCGAATGGGATTAAGTTAAATGGGAAATACTTAACCAATATAACCTGATAAATGAACAGGGTTAAGTTAAAAAATCACACTTAACCAATCCAACATGATAAGTAAGAAAGGTTAAGTTAATAAGAACCACTTAACCAACACGACTTGACGAGTAGGAGGTTAAGTACACGTCGTGTGGGTGGGTAATATTAGTAAATATAGGCCCACAAAAACTTAACCATTAAATAGACATGTTTGGATCGATGGGAGGGTTATGTAAATCTCGTATAGGTGGGTAATATTTGTATATATAGGCCCACAAACTTAACCAGCAGGAAACCCTAGTAACGGGGACCCATTTCAGCAGTAACCCACATAGATGTATCATGGTACCCTGAAACTAGGCAGGGTGGGGCACGATTACTGGGCTGATTATAAGCGGTCAAAATAGCAGCAGGGGGTACGTCAGTGTAGGTTCCGACGGTTTACTGGCGTGCACATACTCCAGAGTGGAAAAAAAGGCACTGGGTACCAGTAGTTATGCACTGTGCATCTTGAATCGTGTCGCTATCATAAGGCTTGATACACCTTATGGTGGGGCTAGCACAGAGTATCGACACGCAAGAGAGGGCCGACTGACACACGGAAAATTAATACAAGTAGGTAGCATAATCCCTGGTTGGACCAAGGTCGCGTAAACCCTGAATCCAAGATGCGTTCAATAGGTAGCATAAACCCCAGTGGCCCAGGGTAGCGTAAACCCTGGTTGAATCTAGTAAGCACTCGATAGTGAACCCTAGATTAGATCTAGGTAATAAGCGGAATCCCCGTAATTGATGTACACCTGAAGGCAACCGCAAATACGAGGATTGGGATCACGTTATCACATGATCATAGATTACTAGTTTGGACACTAGTTAGGCAGTGCAGAGATATAGAAATCAGTATAAACAGGGTAGTTGCGAAGCAGAGAAGGAGTAGAAGCGCATTCAGTTTATTAGTACATTCATTTTATCAGTACATTCAATTTATCTTGCCATATCCCATGCTTATCCCATATTATCTTATTACTATGGTTTAGTCTTATATTTTGTGTATTCATGTTATGACCATTTTCCTCGTTTAAATAATAAGAATCACTGGACTTTCCAGACTTTATGTCTGACCTAGTTTGCTTTCGCCTCTTTTCTTCCGTTCCTCCCCACCCCAGGTAGTCAAGGAGGGAATAGCTCAGGTTTGTTTGGACCGTTACTCTTTCCAAGCTTGAAGACTCTTTGACGTGTTGCCTTGGACTCTCTCTTCTACTGCTATGGCTGGCTCATGCTTTATTTATGGAAATCATTTTATGCTTCTTTATTTTTGTAAATAAGACAGGATACTTTGGTATTGTAAAACAATCTTTGTACAAGTTGTTTATCAATAAAATAAAGTTGTATTTATTTTCCGCTGCTTTAATTGTCTGTCTTGTAATTTATCTGCATCTTTTACCTATAATGCTCCACCGAAATTAAGGCATTTCCTTTGAGAGTGACCTTAACGGAGGTGGGGTGTTTCACTTGGTATCAGAGCTGAAGGTTACCGAATCAGATAAAAGATTTGAAAAATTATTTTCAAAATGGTTTCAAAAGAAGCATTTTCGAAAGAAAAGTTTTGTTTTAAAGGCATATTCCCCAAAGCCATATGTACTATCTTTTGATCCTCTGTTTCAGTCCTTGTTTCCTTCTTTCCTGAGTCTCCGGGGCTCCTGGCTTTCTCGGAGGTAACCTCATCGCGACATTGTTCCGTAGGCTTGAAGAGACTACGACACCTGTCAAAGGGCAAATAAGCGCCCAACTTCCATCTATAGCCATAGTAGTTTCACCTACGGCTAATTTTCTTTCGAGCTTTGTAAGATTTTCCGTGCGATGGAGGCACTTTCAAGAGACCTGTCAACAAGTTTCACAAGGATGTCAAAGATGAGAATGAGGGAGTTTGGCTAAGGAGCACAACACAAGGATGAAGAACCCATGGATATGGACTTGGTTCACAAAGGATGGGAGGAAAGAATAGTAAAACCTAAAACAAGAGGAAGTATCTTTATTTTGGTATAACGGGTCGTATAATTAAGGGCAAGGGCAAGAACGAGGGACAGGATTTTCCGGAAGGCGAGTGCATGCTCTCACCACCAGCATACCTGAGAGAAAGAGGCAGTAAGATTTTGGTTGAAAGAGTTCTTCCTTTTTGATTATCCTGTTAGTACTCGTTCTGATTTTAGCGCTTCACATCCGTATATATATCCGCTTCCATAGTTGAGTCGCTGCACCCTAGATATTGTGTAGTAGAGGATCCCATTATAGTCTCAAATCCAATTGCCGGTTCGACCCATTTATCTTTGACTTGTGAGGATTTGAGAATAGCTATATTTATGCTTATGTTTTTGGGCTATGGGTTGATTCTAGGCATTGATTGGTTAGCTAGTAATTATGAAACAAGGGTAGTTAGATTTTCGACTTGCCTCGAAAATACCCTTGAGATTTCGTACGATCCTAAGGGATCAGTTTGTCTTAGCTACCTAGAATCACTTTACTTATTTATTGATGATTTTCAATTCGTTGGGGTAGTCCATGAGTACGCAAGATGTTTTGACTAGGGTAGGGGTTTTCCCCCCTAAGAACTCGACAGACGTCCGCATGTATCTAGATGACACGGCAAAGCCAGTTATGCGATCAACGCTAGAGCAAGATTGGCGAGGATAGCCTGATTCGGTAAAGTGCTCAATTGTTTGGTTGTTTGTTACTATCATACCACATAGATCGTCCAAATTCGGAGGAGGTACTCGTTGGGTGCTTGTCTGATATTGGTTTAGGCCTTTGGGGCTTGTACTTGAGGGATGTCGAGTTCGACTAGGATGGTTTGCGTGAGAAATAAATGGTTGGGGGCTGGCACCCTAAGTTAGACTGACCTTAAGAGAGGTAATAAGCACATAGTAACCATTTGCTTTAGACCCTCAGATTTGCAGCATGATGGATAAGCTAAGTAGAGGAGAGACCTCTAATCATCTTAGGTATATACACTTGGTATCATGATTAACATATGTTTTTTCTCGGGAGGATAGCTCGACTACATTGGATACCCTCTAGCATAGTAAGTGAGCGAGGTCCTATCTTTACTAGTGGGTTTTGGAAATGGAGGTCAAGAAGCTTCGCAATCATGGAGTTAAATTAGTAAAGGTACAGTGGAGTGAAGCTCAAGAAGATGCGACTTCGAAGACGGAAGACTAGATATGCGCATCATACCCTCTTTCTTGAGGGTATATCCCTAATATCTTTTGCTTGGAATTTTAGGCATTCTTATTTCCATCTTTTTAAGTATATCCTCTATGTCCTATCTTCATGATCCTTAGGTAGAAACCAATGGATATAAACATGTATTTGAAACATGTTATGATTGATGGTTGCAAGTGGTTTCTCGTGGATGCATATACATGCATTAGGCACTAGATCGGCTCAGTCACTTTCATATTGCATTTGCATATATGTATCTGTTTATGGATTGAACTTGATGTGTTGCATTTGAGTGAATGGTTGTGCACTCATATAGAAATGATATGTATCGTTAGGATTGCATACATGATGGACTCATGTCACTGACATAATTCGCATTAAGGAGGTCAACTGAATCAGTAGACCGCCTGATTTTACATTAGATAAGGACATGTACACACACTATGCATAAAATCATGAAAGCATTAGAAATCCTTTTAGGGACAATGGATGCTTGTGATTGAATGGTTGAGTAGATTGATGCTGGATGTTAGAATACATTCTTCTTAACCGGAAGATTTCGGGGACGAAATCCTTTAAGCAGGGGGGAATGTAACACCCCGTATTTTCTGTAAACGTTAATGTAACAAATCAAAGTATACTTAATTTTTAAGAGAAGAATTAAGGGAAACGGGTTATGCCATTGCGTTCGTCTCGTAATTCTGCTTGAGATAGAGTCCGAGTTTGCGTGAATCGGACTTCGTATGAAGAAGTTATGGCCTTCGGAAGTTTTAGCTCAAATTTAAAAACAGCTCGAAACTGAATTCAAAATTCAAAACAGAACCCAAAAGCGGGCTGGGCGGGAAATTTCCCGCCCAGGACCCAGGTCGACCTCCCCCCTATAGGTCGACCTAGGGGTCGACCTCCCCCCAATAGGTCGTCCTACCCTGTTTTTCCAGATTCGAGGCAGAACTCATTTTTATGTATCCGGGCCGATTTCTGGACCAAATTCATGAGTTCTACACTATATAAACGCCCCAAACTTCACTTTCTCCACACAACTTCATCACGCCTATAATCTTCCTCAATCCTAATTAAAATAAACCTTATTCTCCATTAAAACAAGTTCTTCTTCAAATTGGAGATTCAAATCAAGTTAAAGCTTCAAGTTGGACCATAGGCATTCCGCTTCAAGCAACGTCACTCGAATCATAGAAAATCGCCTTTTTCTAAACCGATCATTGTAAGTTCGGTTATTCCTTAGATTTGAACCTGTAATTGGAATTGTGAATGTAATGAATCAAAATATAGAACTATACCAATTTGCAAGCTAATTATCTTTGATTCATGCTTATGTCAAATCGAAAGTTATCTATGCCTTTGGATCTGATTGACGACTATGACTATGAGACTTTTGCCTAAGACTATGATTATGAAACTATTGCCTATAAAGCTATTGCCTATGACTATGACTATGAATCTATTGCCTTTGAAGCTATTGCCTATGACTATGACTATGACAATGTTACCTTTATCTAAGACTATGGCCATGAACTGTCGCCTATGAGATTATTGCCTACGACTATGAATCATAACTATGAGACTATTGCCTATGACATTGGTTAAGAAATTGTTGTGATTAGTCGCCCATGACTATTGTGGTTAATTGCCTATGACTATTGGAGTTAGTTGATTATGACTATTCCCATTGTTACAAATAACCGATCATGTCGTACCTTAAACTGGCATTATGTTGGACCAAATCACCTATGCCCATTCCCTTGATCATGTGGATCTCACATTTAGTGTGTAACTTGGCTAGTTTATTCCTATTCACTATTATGTACATCGAACCTGTTGGAGCCGTTATTTTTGTACTGCCTAATCTTTTATATCAATTATTGTGCTTATCCCCTATTCCTTTTGATTAGTGCCATTTCATGAGTACATAGAATACTTGTGAAATCATGTTATACATACGATTATGATGCGGGGACTGGGCGTAGCTTATTTAAGTTAGTTTGGCATAATAAATATGTTGGCATAATCTAAATTTGCTATAATAGTGAATGATTTACATGCATATTATACTTGGGCTTAAATTGATAAATTTAATTAGCCGAAAAGTGTGTAATTGGCGTGTAAACCAAGTTTTGGGCATAAACAGTAAACTAGAATATTAAATCTAGTTTTGACATGAACCGTAAATTGGAATATTAATCTAGATTGGGCATGAATAGTAAAAGGGGAATATTAAATCTAAATTGGTATAAACTGCAAGTTGGGCTGATTGATAGGTAAATCAAGTTTTGGGCATAGAATATAAATATGCTAATTTACATGACAAATGAATATAATCTAGGCTAAATTGATTTACGGAAAATTTACATAAATAGTAAATATGTAAATTTAGTATGCCTAACCCGAGGTTAGACTGAGTTGTGGTGTAAAACTGCCCGGAACCGACCGGCACATCCAGTGACCACAACAATACCTATCTAATGTAGGTGGTTAGTGCATCAAGCCCAGAAAGACCCGAGGTTAGACTGAGTTGTGGTGTAAACCTGCCCGGAACTGACCGGCACATCCAGTAACCACAGCAATATCTGTCTAATGTGAGTGGTTGGTGCTTTAATTAATTAATTAATTAAGGCTCATGAATAAATCAAGCTAGAAATGGTGAGGTTAAGTAATTAGGGAAACACTTAACCGTAATAACATGTTAACTAGGCAAGTGGGTGAGGTTAAGTTAAATTAGAACACTTAACCAATACAACATGTTTATTAGACAAGTGGGTGAGGTTAAATAAATTTAGAACACTTAACCGTTGTAACATGTTAATTAAGCAGATGAAGGGTTAAGTTAACTAAGTTTACACTTAACCAAAATATATAATGACATGTGGTGGGGTTAAGTAATACAAGAGGAAAACGCTTAATCAATTATATAACATGATGTATGGGAAGGGTTAAGTTAACACGAGAACAACACTTAACCAATATAACATGATTTGAGGTAGGGTCAAGTCAATACCAGAAGGAAACACTTAACCAACATGACGTGACAGGTGGATGAGTTAAGTTAACTTGAATTGATTAATGACACTTGACTAATATAACTTGACGAGCAAATGGGGTTAAGTTAAATGGGAAATACTTAACCAATATAACCTAATAAATGCATAGGGTTAAGTTAATAAATCACACTTAGCCAATCCAACATGATAAGCAAGAAAGGTTAAGTTAATAAGAACCACTTAATCAACACGACTTGACGAGTAGGAGGTTAAGTACACATCGTGTAGGTGGGTAATATTAGTAAACATAGGCCCACATAAACTTAACCATTAAATAAACATGCTTGGATCGATGGGAGGGTTAAGTACATCTCGTATAGGTGGGTAATATTTGTATATATAGGCCCACAAACTTAACCAGCAGGAAACCCTAGTAACGGGGACCCATTTCAGCAGTAACCCACATAGATGTATCATGGTACCCTGAAACTAGGCAGGGTGGGGCACGATTACTGGGCTGATTATAAGCGGTCAAAAATAGCGGCAGGGGGTACGTCAGTGTAGGTTCCGACGGTTTACGGGCGTGCACGTACTTCGGAGTGGAAAAAGCAAGCACTGGGTACCAGTAGTTATACATTGTGCATCTTGAATCGTGTCGGGTCGCTATCATAAGGCTTGATACACCTTATGTTGGAGCTAGCACAGAGTATCTACATGCAAGAGAGGGCCGACTGACACACACTCATGGAAAATTAATAATACAAGTAGGTAGCATAATCCCTGGTTGGACCTAGGTCGCGTAAACCCTGTATCCAAGAAGCGTTCAATAGGTAGCATAAACCCCAGTGGCCCTGGGTAGCGTAAACCCTGGTTGAATCTAGTAAGCACTCGATAGTAAACCCTAGATTAGATCTAGGTAATAAATGGAATCCCCGCAATAGATGTACACCTGAAGGCAACCGCAAATACGGGGATTGGGATCACGTTATCATATAATCGTAGATTACTAGTTTGGACACCAGTTAGGTAGTGCAGAGATATAAAAATCAGTATAAATAGGGTAGTTGCGAAGCAGAGAAGGAGTAGAAGCGCATTTAGTTTATCAGTACATTCGGTTTATCAGTACATTCGGTTTATCTTGCCATATCCCATGCTTATCCCATATTATCTTGTTACTATGGTTTAGTCTTATATTTAGTTTATTCATGTCATGACCCTTTTCCTCGTTTAAATACTAAGAATCACTGGACTTACCAGACTTTATGTCTGACCTAGTTTGCTTTCGCCTCTTTTCTTCCGTTCCTCCCTCAGGTAGTCAGGGTGGGAATAGCTCAGGTTTGTTTGGACCGTTACTCTTTCCAAGCTTGAAGACTCTTTGATGTGTTGCCTTGGATTCTCTCTTCTACTGTTATGGCTGGGTCATGCTTTATTTGGGGAAATCATTTTATGCTTCTTTATTTTTGTAAACAAGACAAGATACTTTGGTATTGTAAAACAATCTTTGTACAAGTTGTTTATCAATGAAATAAAGTTTTATTTATTTTCCACTGCTTTAATTATCTGTCATGTAATTTATCTGCATCATTTACCTATAATGCTTTACCGAAATTAAGGCATTCCCTTTAAGAGTGACCTTAACGGAGGTGGGGTGTTTCAGATTGATTGTTTGCCATCACTATGTCATGCACACCCCCACCCCCGTATTCCTTACACCATATGTTAGTGGCACCTTAGAGTATCGTACGGTATGTTGTGCTAACTCTTTGGTTGCAGGTCCAGGTTCAGGTATGGTTTAGTATACCTGTTATTATTCTGTTTTGCTGCTTATCGCTCATACCAGACTTTTGTCTGACCCAGAGTTTTATGTCTCCTCTTATTACTCTAGATGCTCTTAAACGGGCCGACTAGAGACAAGTTAGGTGGTATGCACGAGTAGCTGTACCGGAGATAAGAAGGAGGCTCCCACGTATGATATATATAGATATTCTCCCTGTGTCGATGCTGGTCACTACTTTGGGCATTAGTAGTGTACCTTCCTTATTTGCTTTAGAGATAGTTTTCAAAAGTTGTAATAATGATGATGTGGAACATAAGCTGTATTTGGATTTTCCGCTGCTATGATGTTTAGTTTTCAGCTTATGCACTATCTTGCCTGTTTTATGTCAAAGTGTGTTATTATTATATTTTATTCCGTGCGCTGTGAGACATTCTACAGGTTCCTTGTTAGTTCAAATTTCTTTCTTTTCCTTTCTTTGGCGATCGTCCCATACTAGTTGGACGTCAGCACAGCGCATTTTGAGGGAAATGTCAGTTGGTCCTGGGTGGGCCGTCACAGTTAATTGAGTTGTTTAGAGAGTGTTTGTTACTCTTTAGCTTGGGTTTGTTGTAATGTATATATTCGTGTCGTTGTACTTGTTGTAATTCTCATGTTGATTAATAAAAAAATTACACTTGTCTTTAAAAAAAAAGATAAAAGCTATTATCTTTTATTAAAAGGATAAGAAAGATAATGTATACATGAGCACTTTTGCTACGGCTTCTGCATTGTTCGCACTTTTGCTTGTATTGTGGTACATAATATACAAAAAAAAGGTTTAAGTATGCCAGTATGATCTAGATCATTATTGCAAGTTGTTCTTCCTTTTCTAAAAAAGATAAAAGTATTTATCTTTATATAAAAAAGATACAAATATATACATGACCAACACTTAAAGCTAGTATTCCATTATATCAAAAATATGTACATGAGCAGGAAGTTCACAGTTAAATCACTTAAAGCAACCGGTACTCCCTTATATAATGTAATTGATAAAAACTTATGTTTTAACAGTATTAATTTTTGTATTAGGAAATAAATAGACAAAAAGATACATATATTTATCTTTTTAAATAATTAATTTTTCTTTCATATAAAAACATATACATATTAGTGTTCTAGTTAAGTTTGTAATATTATTATGCATTTATCATTATAATATACTTGCTTTAGTGTGTATATCATTTTAAATACAGTAAAAACATAGAAAAATATTTACAAATTAGTTTTATAAAAAAGGATATAAAAGACAAATAGTTTTATCTTTTTCACGTGTTCTAGTTAATCTGGGCTGTTTTTATGATAGATGCTTTTACGCGTATGCAGCATAAAATTGTTTGTTACTACTTACTACAGATATCGGATTGAACGATTATCTTGTGTTTTTTCCTGCAGTTATTATCTTATTACCATATGAGTTAAAATTTTAAGATCATGGCATTTTTCCTTTTACTTCTTGCACAAATCCTTTTTAAGCCATGTTTTACATTACTGGTTAAATAACATTTGAGCTCAAAATTTTCATTTTTTGGTATGCACTGCTGTCAGTTTTGTGAAAAAGATAAATGCATGTATCTTTTTTCATTATTTGGTATACACTGCTGTCATTTTTGTGAAAAGGATAAATGCATGTAACTTTTTTCATTATTTGGTATACACTGCATGTTCTAAATCTAGATGCAGACAGTTGTGCCTTTAGCGCTTGACATACGTCGTAGAAAATCATAACAACAACAAAACAAAGGACAACAATTACGAGTACATCAACTTCCTTTAACTATCATAAAACAAATTCAACTCCAACGGTATCATTTGTCAATTGCCAATACATCAAGACTCACAATATATAATTGGTTGAATAAAAATTTCAAAAATCAGTGTAGCATAACGTATAACAGCATTTTAGAGGCTGACACTTTTTACGACCAACAAACAAACGTTCCAGTTGTGCCGAGAAGAAGATAGTCAATCATCCTTGCCTTATTGAGATCCAACTTCTTGTAAATAGTGCTCAGCATCAAGGACATCCATACACCCTGTAGAATCAACGAACAGTCTTTAATACGAATATGGTAGCATTAAAATTAATTTTGAATGTCAAACTTTGAAAAAACAACAGAAATAACAACTGCAATTCCGGTAATAACTACTGCTATAAAATGCTATATACAGAGACATATATCTTTTCTGATGAAACAATTGAAAAAGATAAAACTATTTATCTTTTATATCTTCTTTTAAATATCTATTTATTTTTATGCTAGTTCAAGTTGTACAAACCTCACATGAATACTCCTTATCAGCATTTGTAGCATATAGCAGCGCAATCAAATGCATCAACGTTCGATAACACCATGTATGGTTCCTCAATCACAGCTTCCACTCACTCACTGTTGCATACTATGTCATAACTCATAAGCATACCATAAGCATAGTGGACATAGATTAATTTAGCACAAATAACTAAATTCACATATGGTTTGGTGACTGCACATGCAAGGCCTAATGGCACAAAAAACTAAAAAATAATGATTGCTTAGTACAAAGATATTGTAGGTGTATTGTAAACCAATAACACATGTATCCATTTATTCACCAGAAGAAATAAATTCAACTTTTACACATAAACGATGCAAATCATATTCAGCAAAATTTCTTCAATGTCAACAAAGGAAAAATCGTGCAAACGTGAAACAAATGGAAACAGCGGTTGATGGTTGCTTCGTATATATCATTTATTTTTAAATATCTTGTTGCTTAGTTTTAAGATTTTATTATTTTAAGTCTTATGGGATAAAAAAGGTGGTTATTTGGAGGTAGAAAAGTTGTTAGGGTTAGACGTGTTGTATATTTGTATATGATTGTACTTATGTATAATGTGTGTGCAATAAAAGGACCCATTTTTATATAATACACACACACACTCTTATATATATGTATCTGTAGTGGTAGGAAAATCCTTACAAAAGAACTGTCTAATTGCATGAATAATTTATCTACAGTGGTTGGAAAAGAACTGTCTATTTGCTTGGTGTGGGGTTAACCAAGCCATCCCACTGTACTATGTATATGATAGGTGAAAGCACGAGCTTGAACACAAATCACAAATGCATGAACATTGAAATTTCACCAATTAAAGCGCCATGTACATACATAATATACGAGTTTTATCATATGGGGCACGATGTTGGTATGGAGTCAAATCAGTGTTGATTGATAGTTGCTTCATATATATCATTTATTTTATAATGTATTTATCATTTTCAAAATTACTTATGTAATAAAGTAGACAAAAGATAAATGTGTTTATCTTTTTAAACAGTTTATGTTTTTCCCATACAATTTATACATATTATTATTCTTAATAAGATTGTAAATCTATTATACTTTATGAAATAAGTTTATTATTTTAAATACCTTATGGAATAACTTATTTTTCCACATAAAAACAAGTAGACCAACAGATAAGTATATTTATCTTTTTAAGTAATTTGTGTTTCAAAAAAACTTCTATTGCTTTGTTCAATCATTTCCTTTTTGCTTCAAATTAATTGATCATGCAAATGTAATAATAGCTATGAATTGTGTTGATGTAAGAAACGTTGTCAACCAATTAAACTTTTAGAATAAAAACATAAATGCTTTTATTTTTTTACTTTAGTTGTAAATAAGGTTCATAAGATGTGCGCTAATTTCAAATAATGAATAAAAAGGAACCTTGTCTAACATGTATAACTTAGTTTCAAATATAAGTAAATCTAAATAGCTAATTAATCCTATGAAGGTAAAGCTAAATGGTTTTATTCTTTTCAGCAGTTAAATTACATTACTGACATTTAGTAGGTTTTCTACTGGTTTTATCCTATGCAGTTAAATATAGCTAATTAATTGTATGCAGGTAAGGCTAAATGATTTTATCTTTTTAAACAGTATAATAGATTTACAATCTTATTGAAAAAAGTAATATCTTTTTGTATATGCAATACGTTTTTTGACAGTTTTTGATTTTATATCTTTTTGATTTGTATATCTCAGCCTTTGTAACGATTGACAGTTTTTGATTTTATATCTTTTTGTATATCTTTTTATATACCTTTTTGATTTGCATATCTTTTTATATATCTTTTTGTATATGCAATATGGTTTTTGAAAGTTTCCGATTTTATGTCTTTTTTATTTGTATATCTCAGCCCTTGTAATGATTGACAGTTTTTGATTTTATATCTTTTTGTATATCTTTTTATATATCTTTTTGTATATCTTTTTGTATATATCTTTTTGTAAATGAATTGTGTATCTTTTTGTATATAACTTTTTGTATATCAAATATCGACAGTTATTAAAAAGCTAAAAGTAATTATCTTTTTGTATGATCAAATATTGGCAGCAACGAAAATATTTTCACTAATATATTTGTATTTGCTTCCAAGAATTAAATTTATCTTTAACATCAAGTTTACTATAAAACATAAGTTATTAAAAAGATAGAAGTATTTATCTTTTGGTCTGCTTATTTTTTGTATGAGAAAATAAGTTATTTAAAAAGATAAATGTATTTATATTTTTTTCTACTTTATTAGAAACACTAAAGTATTTAAAATAATTATATAATTTCATGGTAATTTTATAATCCCCTGACATAAACTGCACCAATAACTTTAATTGCATTTATCTTTTGCATAAAACTGATAGCAGTGTATACCAAATAATAAAAAAAGATACATGCATTTATCTTTTTCACAAAACTGACAGTGGTGTATACCAAATAATGAAAAAATATACATGCATTTATCTTTTTTATTAGTGTAACTCACCATATATAATCTCTCTAATATCCTAATATCTCTCTAATCAGCTTTTCTTTCAAGTATGACATTGTTCTTCCTATATATACCTTGCTTTGTGAATGTATAAACATCATACTGTTTACTTTGACAACATGATATTTATTCATCATGTTGAATATAACAATACAAATGCATAAATCCTCAAATTTAGTGTACATAGTGAACTAAAACAAAAATTATCATATAGGCGCATATTTCTCGTTTAACTTTTTCATAAACTTAATACAACACGTAATAAAAAACATAACATACTAATCATATAGCAAACTTAAAAATAATAAATGCATGTATTTTTTTCAGAAACAGTTTGTATCATAAAGGAAAACTTTGATAACCATTTGCATCATAATTTAAAAAGAACAAACACATACCTAGATGATTTCCAAATGGTCCACCCAAACCTTTCCTTCAATTTCAGCAAACAAGCTTCCATTTTTGGACAAAGCACACTAGTCCACTTAGCTGCCTCTTCTCTTCGATTAGACATTTGCATCATAAGCTTAACCCGAATACCATCAAGACATGCAGTACAGGCAGTGTATACTCACTTTAAGTCTGTCGCTTATACATATTTTATCTTTTTTAAGTAAAGTTAAAATCTTTTATCTTTTTAAAAAAGAAAGAACGGTAATGATCTAAATCATATTGACATACTAAATTTACATTAACAGAAAAAAACACAATACTGTATATGACATTAAGAGAAAAAATATATTAAAACACTACTGTTAAAAAATATAAAGGCATTACCTGATACATGACAACAAAAAATAACTCGTTTACTCGATTCATGAAATTCGCCTATTTGATGAGGAAACTGAAATCGTCTGGCAATAACGAACTGAAAATTGCCAATCGTTTGAAGCACGAGATGTTTTTGACGTAGAAAATCGCCTATTTTATTCGATTCGTGAAAATCACATATTTGATTCAGATCGATTTATGAAATTGTGAAAATAGCAACGGACTTGATAAGGTAGGTGGTGATTTGGTTCTGGGTTGAAGTAGGAAACGAATTGGGGAGGGGCAATTTGCAGAGGAACTGAAGTGGAGGCCATTTTTGTCAATTTGGGAAGATGGGTTTTCAGCTAGTTAATAGAAGAAAGAGAGAAGCGACGTTTTTGTCCTTAAAAATAATTAGTTCAAAGCGGTGTTCTGCAAAAAATTAAAATGTGTTAAGAAACCCTTGTGGTGAATTTCCATAAAATCTACTTATCAATTATATATGAAACTAGAAACCAAATTGGTTAATAAATTTTAAAAGCATTCTAATAAAGGTTTCATCTATAGTAACTGATGTCTGGAAAGGAGATAATATAAGATTTTTAATATAGTTAGTTAAATACCGTATTTGGGTTGTCGTAACAATGTTTTATGCAGCATCCGTTTTAACCCAAATAAGTGTAAGTTTGGAAATACAATAACGAATATTTCCTAAGTGTAGAAATAAATGAGTTCGGGAAAGAGATAAGTAATTGGAATGTTTTCCAGTTAAAAATGGAAGATATTTTCTAAAATGAAAGAAGATGATATATAAAAATGTTTTTCTAAGTAGCGTAAGAGGCCAAGATGATTATTGAAAATACGGGGTTAACAAATATTGATAAGAAAATGGAGAAGTGATTTAATTAATGAAATATTAATTAAGGAGCCAATGATTGTTTGATGTTTCGAATGAATGTATGTTTTTCTTCAATAGTTAAACAACAGACTATCGAAGTATTGGCCAGTATCGTTGCCAATATGGAGAGACCAATTGGATTATTATCCGAGAACCACTCCGTATTGACAGTAGCATTGCGAATCGGATTATATGAAGACAATCGAAGATGGAGTAAAGTGAAACGGCTTTTTCTGCTAATTCTAGGTAGAAATTACCTAGGATGGAAGTAACAACCCGAAAATCTGAGCCAGTTTAAAATTTTTATTTTGGCAATTTTAGCGAATTTTGAACATTTAAAATAGATTATTTTAAATAATATCGAAGAGAAATTTATTTTGAATGTAATATAAACGTATAATTATATACGTCGTTGTTAGAATATAAATATTTATATATAATTATAAATAGAATTGAAAATGGCGCGGTAGTTCGATAATTCGATTTCAAATTTCAATTGAACATACCGGGTGCAAAACAATCCAGATTTTAGTGAAACCAAAAACATTAGGATCTAATTGGGAATATCTTTCCAACGAATCCAAAAAATCAATATTCTATAGCGGGAATCAAAAGATATGTCCAGTTGAAAATTCTGAATAGTCGCTATGGAATTCAGGCCCTTAAAAATGGAAATTTTGCAAACGACCTCGAATTTCGACGAAACCACTTTTGTTGGATCCGCAGTTTTAAATTATTGCTAGATTCCAAATTTCATAATTTTTCGAATCAATATGTGAGCGTGGCAAAGGAAAACGCGTTTGACCAGTTTCAGTTGATTTTAATCGACTGGAAAATGGCCATTTTTCCAACGGCCTCAGAATTCGACGAAATTAGTTTTGTTAGGACCGTATCATCAATACGAAGCTAGAAATTATTTTTCTGGAATTTTTGGAGTCCATACATGACCCCGGTAAATTGAAATGCGCGTTCAAATTCAATATATAGAGTCATATTTGATTTTGACGGAAACTGATCGAAACGACCAAATCATCCTACGACACATATCCCATTATGTTCGGAATGGGGGTAAAACTCTATGGACGACAGGCGGTGGGCCTCGTTTTGAGGTCGAAAATAAAAGTTGCTTTTTGGTGGAAAATAAAATAATTAAATAATAAATTAAAGCTTTCTCTCTCTCTCTCTCTCCTTCCTTTATCTGCCCCCCCCCCCTCTTCTTCAAATTCGATCAGCAAAAGAAAAAAAAGAATAAAAAGGAGGAGCTCGTCGCTCCCCCTACCGGAGCGCCACCGCATCGATAGGCGCGGCGCCACTGGTGCGACCAGCGCCCCCTTCTGTTGCTGCCGCCGCGGCTTCTCCTTCTTCTTCCTCCTTCCATAACCCCAACGCCCCCTTCACCTTCCTCTTCTTCTTCGAGCGTGCCCGCACCCCCCCCCCCCCCGTAACCCGCACCCTAATCGAGCCACAGGACCCGCCGCCCCTCTCTCCTCCCTCCCCCTTCCCTTTTCTCTTCTGCGACAGTCAACCCCCCCCCCCCCTCCCACAGTGAACGCTGCTCTTCTCCCTTCTATTTCTATGTAAGTTTTTATTTTATTTTTCTATTTTTCAGTTATCATTTTATTTGATTTTAAAACTGAATTTAGTCGATAGGAAATTAGAGATAGAATTTTTATTCGACCGGAGAGTTAAAGATATGATTTTTATATGATAAGGAAGTTAAAAATATAATTTTTATCGTATGTAAAGGTTGGAAATATATTTTTCATATTATATAAATAATAAAAATACAATCTTTTATATTGTAGAAGTATAAAAATATAATTTTTATATAGGTAAGATAGTAAAAATATCACCTTTATATATGTAGTGAATAAAAATTCAATCTTTATATTAGGAGTAGAAGTTAAAGGCGAATTCTTTATATTTGAAAGGGCGGGATTTTTATATATTGAATAGCAAAGTAAAAATTCGATTTTTATATATTGAATAGCAAAGTAAAAATTCGATTTTTATATATTGAATATCAAAGTAAAAATTCGATTTTTATATATTGAATAGCAAAGTAAAAATTCGATTTTTATATATTGAATAGCAAAGTAAAAATTCGATTTTTATATATTGAATAGCGAAGTAAAAATTCGATTTTTATATATCGAATAGCGAAGTAAAAATACCATTTTTTTTTATATTGAATAGCAATATAAAAATGTGATTTTTATATATGTATTGGCTACGGGCAGCGAAAGTGACAAAAGGCAAGAATGACAAGATTTTCTACATAAGAAGAGTCGTGGAATTGGGATAGCTATCGGTGAGAATTTCTCACTCTTCAATTTCTTTTTCTAGTTATATATATATACTAGGATGCAGACGGTGTTTAGTAGCACCCGACACAATCGTCCACAGACCATGGACTTGTTTGTTTGGTTGTGTAGTTGGTTAGATTATTTGGTTTGAATTGAGTTGTTTGGTGAAATGGAAATGGATTTGATTGATGTGTGAATGGCGTGGGCCTTCACTAGACCGGGGATAAGGCTAGGCCTCGTCCCGTTTCTAGTATCGTGCCGTTATGCCGCCGAAATTTTCTAAAATAAGTTAGAAAAATAAAGATATCATTCTATTTAATAAAGGAACTGAATAGAATATTTTCATAGGTTGAATAAAATGTTTTATCATTAAAAATATAATTTTTAACGTGAATGTGAATAAATAAATATTCATTTACAAACCGGACGGTTTGTTTATGTACACCTATTTGAATGACATTGATTGGGACGATAAATTTTACACATCGCCCAACTGCACAAATAAAATCTGTGTTTGATTGTTTGAAACCCCACATGGGTATTGTGATAAAATACGGCATACACTAATCCCAATAATTAGTTGTATGTCGATCGATTGATTGACAGGCTGTTATAAGCGTTAGATATCTGTATGTAATTCTTATACAGTGTAGTGCACTTTGGATGATGGTTGATTATTTATCGTTGCTATTATATACATGTGTTTTATGGAATCCACATAGTTAACGCTATATGGTAATTGATTGGGCCTCGTTCCAATTTAGAAAATAAAGAATATTATAAAATAAAGGTTCATGTGTTGACTGTACTCATCCGTTGAGATTAGTCATGTGTTGAACGAAATATTTTAACAATAAAATTTACATCTTTATCATTAGAAAATAAAGGTTCATGTGTTGACTGTACTCATCCGTTGAGATTAGTCATGTGTTGAACGAAATATTTTAACAATAAAATTTACATCTTTATCATTAAAAAATAAAGGTTCATGTGTTGACCGTACTCATCCGTCGAGATTAGTCATGTGTTGAATGAAATATTTTAACAATAAATTTTACATCTTTATCATACATAAAATATATTAAATAACAAAAAGAGTCACACATGGACAATACTCATTCGTTGAGATTAGTCGTGTGTTGACAAAAATATAGATTCACGTATTGAATAGGATAAATATTCATTTATTGAATAGAATAACGGAATTATTGAAATATATAAAGTGGTGTTGATTAGAGATGCGCTATTTTGACGCGAACGATATTTATATCGATTATATTCGTTTTAAATTTAAATTGAATAGAAAATGAATTGAATTCGAATTGAATAGAAAATGAATTGAATTTAAATTGAATAGAAAACGAAATGAATTCAAATTGAATAGAAAATGAATTGAATTTAAATTGAATAGAAAACGAAATGAATTCGAATTGAATAGAAAACGAATTGAATTTAAATGTAATGGAAAACGAATTCGAATCGAATTGAATTGAAAAGAAAATGAATTCGAGTCGAATTAAAATCGATTTGAATTGAAATCAAATAGAAATGAAAGTAAAAAGGATTTATAATAGAAAATTCATTTTTGATTTGAATTTGAAATAAAGGTTGAAATTGTTTTTGAAACGAATTCAAAACTATTTATAAAATTCGTTTTAAATAGTAATCGACGAAATATATATTATATATATAATATATATAATATAATGGCCTGAATAGAACGCGCCGCGCCGCGGCAGTTGGTGAATTTCGACCATTGATTTCGAACGGACATTACGGGAGATCCGACCGTCGGATTCTCCTAAAACCGGAACCGTTGGGTTCGTATCGAAAAGAGCTTTCTAACGAATATTAGAAATTTGAAATCTAACGGTTGGATTTGGAGATACGTCCAAATCAAATTTGGAAAAGGTCGTTGTAAGTGCAGTTCGACAGCCGGTGATGGAAATCGACTGTATGAGCCTTGATAAAATTATTAAAAATAGTAATAATTTGCGTAAAACCATAAGAAATGATTTGGGGAAAATTAGGATGAAAAACTCCATATTTGAAAAGATAAAAATAGATTTGTATCGAAATGAACTAGTTTTGAACTAAAATTAAAACCCATTTATTTTTAAATAAATAAATTGGATTTGAAATGGGTTTTAAATAGAATTGATTTGTGGGTTTATCGTGAACGGTGTTTTAACTAATACTTGTTCTTTAACCCGATAATCAATAGAATGTGATTTGGGTTTGTCGTGAACTGTGTTTTAAAAGACATTAGTTCTTTAACCCAGTAAAAGAAGTTTTAATGAATCTACAAATAGATTGAAATGTGAATTGATAATCTAAATTATCAAATATAGAAAATGAGCGAGGATGGAGTATCACCAGTTTTGCTCCAAAGCGATAGTTAAATCTTTAATTAGATTTGAACGTGAAATGGTAATTAATTTTACCGATAACACCGTGGTGTTAGATATGGAGTACTACCAGTTTTGCTTCATGGGATGAATAGGATGGGATTGGGAAATAAAATAAATAATTACTTCGGTATGGTTCGCTAATCCCGACTAGTTTGGAAAACCATAATTTGGTTTGAAATGACATCCAAAGGAAGATTAAAGGATAAATTTTAAAGAATTTATCTTGGATAAAATTAATGGGAACCTTTCCCTAAGAATTGAGATTTAGAAACTAGCTGTAGGTTAGTTAAGAAGAATAGTTTCCTGGCTATTGATCTGATGTTGGTTTCGGCCTTCGGGGTTAATATTTGGGAAATTGCTCTCTTACTGATTTACGGTTAGTGGATAATGAATTGGAATGAGGCGTATGTTGTGTTTGTGTAACATTTGTTTTTAATATACGCGGGTTGTTCGGAAAGGCCGGGTTTATACCCATTCTGAATAACCGATTCGACTATAAGTCGAAGATGAAGACGGTGGTTGAAGACCGGAAGTCTTCACATCGTTTGGGTGATTACTGATGATCTTGATTGGGCTATACACCCAAGATGAGGGAATCAGTTAGTGGTCGTCCAGACGTACTTGGAGATCGATGGATATGCGAGGAAAGTGCTTCCGGTTTCGTTCAGACCCAGAACGAACTTGTAAATGGATTGTGTGTCTGACATTGGATTTTATTCTGTGTTGATTGATTTCTGTTAAATATATATCTGTTTGGCGGCGGAGAATTTATTCTCTTGCTTAACGCCCTTCTCTGAGACGTACGAGCTTAGAGGTTATATATCGATAGATATCAATCGCATGGCATGAATTGCCTGTGTGGCATGCTGAGTTGCATGGATCAAGGCTTCTGTTGAAAAGCAAAGTCTTGTGGTTGATGATCAAAGCACGGCCTTTGTGGCGTAGCTTTGTGTATAACGTGAATTCGCGAGCCTCACACCTCGGTATGAGTTAAAAACGGGATACGGACCGCTGGGAGAGCACGACGTTTCTTTCTAGCTATGGTGGTGTTAGTGACTTACCAGCCCTGACATTTATATCTATTTTTTATCTATGTGGTTGTTGGAATGCGAGGCGCCTCGATTATTGGTCTGTAAGGACCGGGAAACGTGTGTTCAGGCATAATTAATCCTCAAACGTAAGAGAGGACCGGCCCAGCCGAATCCGAGGTTGCCCAGAGTGTGTAGTCCCGAGGCATTTGCTAAAATGTCTCGAAGCGGAGAGGAGCTTGCCCCTTGCCTCGACTCATGACGGAAATCCAATTTCCAATACGTGTATTGCGGTTTTAATTGTAGAACTAGTATGGCGACATAGTGGTATGGGACATTCATGCCGCCTATGATTGATATTTATGATTGAAATTGTTTTGACACTATACACTTATTATAGTATCAAATGATTTGTTTTTAAAACGTACCAAGCATGTTTGGCTATTATAAGGGAAAACCCTATCCTCCGGCTTGCGTTGCATTGTGTGATGGGACCTGGGTCTTATAATAGCTTCATTTTTCGAAAAAGCATTGCGCTGTTTATTCTATGCACGGGTATTCTTGGGAGGAAACCCGTTCCGTGTTATACGGCGTGGTCCCTTGAATTACTCTCCTTTAAAGTAAAGTTTTAAACAACTTTTTTAGTTCTCACACCAGTCACATGACTGACCTGGAGTTTATTCTTTTAACCTAAACTCTGGGTGCCCCTATTTTCGACACGGGCAGCTAGTAGTTTTGGTTTTGCAGATTTATATTCACAGGATCCTGGTTTACAGCTGGAATGATATCCGGAAAGCTCTGTATCCGTATATCACCTTCAGTTGTGCTTTATATTATTTTCCGCTGCTATGTAATTTATTGTAATCTCTGATATTTATCGAATGTAATTTATTCAATTATACTCTGTATATTCTTGTATCTGATGGAATTGTTGTAATAGCAATGAAATGTTCTTCCGTCCGCGTTCAGATTTGTCTTATCCTCACAGTAATTCGTTCTTTCTCATCTCTTCGGAGACCGGGGAAGTTCGGGTCGCTTCAATGGATTATTGGAAATTGTGCCTTCAGATTCGTTCAGTCCCAGAACGAACTTGTATGGACGAGTGTCTGACAGAGTATTTCCAATGATCGCATAGGTCGGTCTATACCAATATACATATGGTGGAGGAGAATTTATTCTCTTAGCATAATACCCTGAATATATAATTATGCAAATCAATTAATTATTAACTGATCTGCCAATGTGGCATTCATAGTGATTGTGCTATCAATGAAAGGTAAGTAATCGTAGCCTTAGGCCTCAACAATTGGGAAATGACATAAATCGGGGAGGCAACATAGCTAAGTGGGTATCTCCCAATTTGGGTGCATTATCACATATCTAGAGAAATTTCGTTTCCTTCTTTAATCCATCGATGTCCCTTTTGGGAAACGGACGTTGATCCTTACCGTTGGTGATATATATTCGATACAATCAAGCGAAATAAGTGGTCGGTCATGTGTGGCCGGGTTGCAAGATGTTCTTTTCGAACCCAGTGTATTCCCCTCTAGAGATACACTATCGGAAGGTGGTTCTATACCTTGTCATAGTTGGAAATCCATTACTAAATAAGCGCCCGGGTTTTGATGGTATATTACGTATGTGAAGCATGAGATGCAAGTGTTCTGCTAGATAGCTACTTATTTGATTTAGACACTATTATAATATCAGAATAGTATTGATTTTAAAGAAATGTTTTGAATTATCGTAAGTAAAAATCATCCGTGTTTATGTGTGGATCAGTCTTACGATTATCCTTTCTTTTAAAAGGATTTTTAAAAGTTAAACCAAGTGTTTGGAGTTTACTCACACCAGTCCTTGTTGCTTTCTTAGTTCTTGGTTCGCATGATAAGGGGTTCTCTCTTCACTTTAAGTGGCACACGAGAGACTCTTACCCCTACATGTCCTGAAAATGTGGGTTGGTTGCAAGTCAAGGGGCTGGCCGTAAACAAGGTGCTTGGGTACCTCTGTAAGCCACACTGGGAGGTAGGCCCGCTGACTTAGGGGTTGAAGGGATGGTTGAAAAGCCTACTGGAATTTCCTGGTTCATTATAGTTGGTATCAGAGCTTAGGTTCAGCAAACATCTAGGCTTTGGTGGGGTTACGCATTAAAGATAAGGTCGCAAGTACCCCAGAATGAGTTTGAGTGTATATATACGAGAGAGCGTATTGGTTAATTGATATAAAAATTATTTTATATTGTGTTGATTTATTGGTTGAGTGAGCTATAAATTTTGGTCGATTTGTAGGACGCCACGATATCGATAGGAATTCCTAAACACTTGAACACGATAAGCCGATATAGTATGTTTTTGGAAGTGGGTAAATTAAATAATTTTACCCAAAACTATAGTTTGATATAGAAGGAGTAATTTTATGGAATTATTATAATATATAGATGTGTTTGTTGTAAATATTATAACCAAATTGAAGTATTTATATATAGCTAAATAGAATTCGTATAAGAATGACATATACAAATGAGATGAACTAGAATTGGATTAGACCTAGTAATTGGAATTTAAAGCCCGGGAGGTTGGAATATATTTTTCTGAAGTATATTAAAATAACATAGCTTTGTGTTGAAAGGATTTGTGAATAAAATGTTAGGGATTGTGGAAAGGATCGTTAAGGCAAAACAAACACCAGAGGGGGGTGAATAGTGTTTTTGAGAATTTAAACAAAATCTAAAATTAATGTTATAAACTATTTGAATCAAACAACATAAAACAATCACAGACATAGAAGCAAAATAAACAAAAATAAAAATGCAGAAAAAGGAAAGAACACACTAGATTTTATATAGGTTTGAATTGCTCATACGTCCAGTCCCGCACAACGCTGGATTGCGTAAGGTTTTATTACTATATCAATAGTCAAGCACACCCCTTGATTTCACGACTACAAGGTTAACAATGCTCTTGTTCCTTGATTTCACGGCAACAAGGAAACACCGACTCCGTTCCTTGATTCCACGACTATATGGAAAACATCGATTCCCAAACACTTTCCCAAACAATTACAAACAGCCCTATAACTCTTCAATAGCACTTGATTCACAGAGTAATGAGTAGAGAGTGCATAGAGAAGAAGATTAGTGAAAATAGAATTGATTTTGGCAGAGCATAGGTGTAGGAATCATAAAAATGATGAGAAATAATGGTGTAATGAAAGAAAGTGAAAGTGGAGAAGAAGAAGCGATTAAAAATTCGAATTCAAGCCCTTTTTATAGTGTGCGAAAGGTTGCAACGTTCCAGAATCATCACAAATAGTGAAAAGACACTTTCTTTCAAAATTGAAAAAATGACAGTTATATGTCGACATGTTGTTTTCTCTATGTCGACATATACATAGGATTTCGATTTTTGAGCACTTTCAAAGTATTTTGATATAAATATAATTCTGGAAATTCTTAAATTAAAATATAGTGTTATAAAATTATATTATAAAGTACGAAATCATATGAAAACATAAATATAAACTATATAAGCATATTTACAAAATTATAAAGTTTGAAACTATATAAATATAAAACATAAAAATATAAATATATAAAACTTTGAGTTTGAAAACAAAATTAAAATAAGAAAGGTGTAACAACCCGGAAAATCAGAACCAATTACAAAAATTTATTTTAGCAATTTCAATGAATTTTGAATATTTAAAATGATTTATTTTTAATAATAACGACTAAAAATTTATTTTAATCGAAGTTAGAACGAATAAATTTATTTTAATTATATAACGAGCCTGAAATGGCGTGGCAGTTTGAAAATTTGATTTCAAATTTCAAATGAATGTACAGGATTCAAAATAAAATGGATTTCAGTAAAACAAGAAATATTTGAATCTGTTTGAAAATGTCTTTCCAACGAATGTGAGAAATCCAGATTTCATAACGGGAATAAAAAGTTATGTCCAGTTGAAAATTCAGAATAGTCGTTATGGAATTTTAAATAATATATAGCCCTTAAAAATAGCGATTTTGCAAACAACCTCCGTGGATCCGGAATTTCAAATTTTTGCTAGATACCAATTTTCATAATTTTTGGAATCAATATGTGAGCGTGGAAAATTTAAACGTGTTTGGTAAATTCATTTTGAATTTAATCGACTGGAAAATGACCGTCTTTCAAACGGTCTCCAAAGTCGATGAAATTAGTTTTGTTAGGACCATATCATCAAAACATAGCTAGATTTATTTTTTGGGAATTTTTGGAGTTAATATGTGACCCCGGTAAATTAAAATGTGCGTTTGAATTTAAAATAAATTGATTTATATTTTAAATTTAACGGAAACTGATTGTCGAATCGGCTTACGATACGTATCCCATTGTGTTCGGAATGGGGGTAATTGGCTAAGGACGACAGTCGTTAGGTTCGATTTGGAGCTAAAAGAAAAAAACAACTTTTTGAAATATAAATTAATTAAATAAATATTTAAATTACTTAGTCAACACCCCCTCCCTTATCTCTCTCTCCCCGTCATCAGTTCACAATCGAAATAAAGAAAAAAAACCGATCCCTCCCCCTTGACTCGTCGCCCTCCTCCCCAGGCATCGTCGGACCATCGCCCCATCCCCAAGACCCCCGACCGCCTGCTCCTCCCTTCCCCTTCTCCTCGCGTCAGCTCCCCCCAGCGATTGATTCTTCGATCAAAGAAAACCCCTAATCCCCACAACCCTAAGCCCGCCGCTCTCCCCTTCCCTTGCAGAGCCGCCGCCTCCACCTTTGGCCCCTCCGACACAGTGCAACAGCCCCCCTCTTCCAATTCGACAGTAAGTTTATTTATTTATTTATTTATTTAAGGTAATTAACGTTAAAAAGGATAAAAATCAGTTTTAATATAAATAACATTGCATAAAAATGTTATTTTTATTATGAAAGAGTTTTAAATGAAAATATAATTTTTATTATAAGGTTAACAATATAAAAATGTGATTTTTATATGCATAATGTTATGAAATAAAAATATGATTTTACATATAGGGTTTTTTTTTAAAATAAAATGTGATTTTTTCGTATATGGTTTTAGATATTAAAATACGATTTTTATACATATAGATTTGAAATAAAAATAAGATTTTTATACATATAGATTTGAAATAAAAATACCATTTTTATATTTATAGATTTGAAATAAAAATACGATTTTTATACATATAGATTTGAAATAAAAATACGATTTTTATACATATAGGTTTGAAATAAAAATACGATTTTTATACATATAGATATGAAATAAAAATGGGATTTTTATACATGCAGTAGCATCATAAAAATGTGATTTTTAATATAAACATCATATTAAAAATATGATTCTTACTATGAACAACGTGAAAAAGATTGCTTTGGAATTTCGGGCAAATCCAAACTGTTCAGAATTCAGAAATAAAACCGGAGGAGTGGATCCCAAAGGTGAGAACTTCTCATTCTAATTTTTTTATCTAGTTAAATATATACTAGGATGCAGATGGTGCTTAGTAGCACCCGACACCTTTGATTGAAACAGTGGTTGTTTGGTTGTTTCTTTTGATTGATAAATTGGTTGGATGAATTGATTAGAATTGGTATGTGTATGGCGCGAGCCAGTATTAGGCAAAGGATAAGGCTAGACCTTATTTCGGTTCCAGTATTACGCAGTTATGCTGCTGAAATTTTCTAAAAGTGTTAGAACAATAAATATATCATTTTTATTGTATAAATGAACTAAATAAATTATTCATGTGTTGAAATAAACATTTTATCGTTAAAAATATAATTTTTAACGAGTATATGAATAAAAATAAATATTCATTTACAAATCAGACGATTTGTTTATGTACACACATTTGACTAATACTGATTGGGACAATATATTTTACACGTCGCCCAACTGCACAAATAAAATCGGTGTTGTGTTCATTGGAACACCACACGGGTATTGGGATGATATTTGACATACACTCATCCCAATTGTATAGTTGTATGTCAATCGATTGGTTGACAGACTGTTGCAAGCGTTAATTATTTATATTTAATGCTTATGCAGTTGTGTAATGCACTTTAGATGATGGTTGACTGTGTTTTATTATTGTTGTGTACATGTGTATATGAAATCCATATAAATAAAATTATATGTTAATTTACAGTGTCTGATTCCAATTCGGAAAGAACGAATATTTTAAATTAACGAATAATTTAAAATGATGAATAAAAAATATTTAAAATAACTAATATTTTAAAATAATATTCAGTAATAGATGAAAATATGATTTTGATGTCCGATTTGGGATGGATACGAAAATATTGAAATATATATATATATATATATATATATATATATGAAGCCGAGTTGACTAGATGTGCGCCATTTTGACACAACGATATTTATATCGATTTTATTCATTTTTATAATGAATATCAAAAAAGGAAGTGATTTCAAAATCTAATGTTTTGAAAATATTACCATTTATATATTTATGATATAGAATATTCAGTTTTGATTTAAAATTGAATATGAAGTTGAAATCGTTTTTAAAACGAATTTAAAACGATTTATAAAATATGTTTTAAATGAAGATCGATGAAATATATATAATATATATATGTTATATATATTAAATGGCCTGAATAGAACGCATCGCGCCGCGGTAGTTCGCGAATTTCGACCATTGACCTCGAATTGACATTACGGGAGATCCGACCGTTGGATTCCCCTAAAACCAAAACCATTAGGTTCATATCGGAAAGGGATTTCCAATGAATATAAGAGATTTGAAATCTAACGGTTGGATTTGGAATTATGTCCAAATAAAATTTGGAAAAGGTCGTTCTAAATGCAGTTCGATGACCGTTTATGGAAATCGACGGTACGGGCCTTGATAAAATTATTAAAAATATTTGTAATTTGTGTAAAATCATAATAAATGGATTGGAAAAAATTGGGATGAAAAATTCCACATTTGTAAAGATAAAAATATATTTTTATCAAAATGAACTAGTTATTAACTAGATTTGAAATCCAATAATTTTTAAATAAAATAAATTGGATTCGTGAATAGTTTTAATATAACCAAAAATTTCCAACGAACAAATTGGAATGGAAATAATCTTCAGAATATTTCGATATTGGATTTCGTGATTATGCTGATATTGTGATGGAAATTTGGAAGATATATATATATATATATATATATATATATATATATATATATATATATATCTTTATTTCCAATACGATATTTGTTGGTTCCAGAATTCGATATTGAATATAAGCCAATATAACTTCTATTCACAGCCTTGAATTTAATATCAAATTGGATTTTTGGTTTGTCGTGAACGATGTCTTAAATAACGTTGTTCTTAAACCCTGTTTAGAAAAAGAATAAATCTTTTAATTAAGATTTAGTGAAGTTTTCCAATTAATTAATATTTAATTGGAATTGAATAGAAGAATTGGATTTGGGTTTGTCATGAATGGTATTTTCAATAACACTGTTCTTGAACCCCGTGTGAAAAGAATAAATCTTTTAATTAAGATTGTTAGAGTTTCCAATTATATTTAATAATTAGAATAAAATGGAATGTGAATTTGGTTTATTATGAACGGTGTTTTTAACGACATTCGTTCTTTAACCCGATTTACAGTGAAATGTGATTTGGAATTTATAAATCTTTTCATTAAGGTTTAAAGGAAATTTCCAAAGAAAGGTTTTCCAATTTAATATATTAGACTGGAATTGAATGGAATTCGATTTGATAATAATCGAAGTGAACTTCTGTGGAGGAAGACTGCTAATATATATGGAATTTAAAAGGCTTGGTCGTTATTCCATATATATTATACAGAAATTGATATCGATTATATATATCGATCTGTTTTCCATGAAGATTCCATAATTAATGGAATCTGAATTTGGGTTTATTGTGAACAATGTTTTAAATGACATTAGTTCTTTAACCCAGTTAAAGACAGGATTACATGTCTAACATTGTATTTTTAACTGTATTGTTGATCTCTATTAAATATATATCTGTTTGGTGGCGGAGAATTTAGTCTCTTGCTTAACACCCTTCTCTAGGACGTAAGAGCTTAGAGGTTATATATCAACAAAAATCAATAGTATGGTGTAGATTGTCGATGCAGCATGTTTGTGCTTCCGAAGTTAAATAATCATTAATATTGATTTTTGGGAAGATTAAAACTAAGTGGAGTTTTAATGAATTTTTAGTTAGACTGAAATGAGAATTGACAATTTAAATTATCAAATTTGGGAAATGATCGAGAGTAGAGTATCACCAGTTTTACCCAAGAGATAGTTAAATCTTTAATTAGATTTGAACGTGAAATGGTAATAAATTTTATCGATAACACTGTGGTGTTAGATATGGAGTATTACCGGTTTTGCTCAACGGGATGAATAGGTCGGGATTGGGAAATAAAAGAAATGATTACTTCGGTAGGGTGCGCTAATCCGGATTAGTTTGGATAAACTTTAATTTGGTTTGAATTGATATCCAAAGGAAGATTAAAGAATAAATTTAAAGAATTTATCTTCGATAAAATTAATGGGAACCTTTCCCTAATGATGTGAATATTTAAATAAAAGAAAATTTTGGATTGGAATGAGGCATATGTTGTGTTTTTACAGCTTTTGTTTATAAATCATGCGAGTTATTCGGAAAGGCCGGGTTTATACTCATTTTGAAAAACTGATTCGACGATGAAGACTATGGTTGAAGACCGGAGGTCTTCACATCGTTTGGATGATTACTGATGTCTTGATTGGGCGGTACACCCAAGACGAGGTAATAAGTGGTGATCGTCCAGACGTACTTGGAGATCGACCGGATAGGCGAGGACCTCTCTCCTGTATTGGACAAGGGACGAGGAATAAGGTGCCTTCGGTTTCGTTTAGACCCAGAACGAACTAGTAAATGGATGTGTGTCTGACATTGGATTTTATTCTATGTTGATTGATTTCTATTAAATATATATCTATTTGGTGGCGGAGAATTTATTCCCTGTCTTAACACCCTTCTCTGAGACATATGAGCTCAGAGGTTATATATCGATAGACATCAGTCAGATGGCGTGAATTGCTTGTGTGGCATGCTGAGATGCAAATGATCAAGGCTTTTGTTGAAAAGCAGGGCCTTGTGGTTGATGATCAAAGCACGACCTTAAAGGGCATAGCTTTGTGTATAGCGTTAATTTGCGAGGCTCACACCCCGGTATAAACCAGGAAAGGGAGAGGACTGCAGAAAGAACATGTGTTTTTTTCTAGCTAGGAGTGGTGTCATGGTATGGAGCCCAGACATTTTTACTTATGTGGATGATGGAAAGTGAGGCGCCTTGGTTATATCGGTTACTACAGGGCCAACGGATGATATAGTCGACATACTGACTAAATTTACCCCCCATAGGGTGGGGAAACGTATTGTTCAGGAATTACCAATCGTTAAACGTAAGAGAGGACCGTCCCTGAAGATCCAAGGTGCAGTTGCGGCTGATCCTGAGGCTCAGGCTAGAGAGTCTCGAATTCGCTTACGATGATCCCTTGCCTTGGTTCATGATGGAAATCCAACTTCCAATATGTGACATTTTGGTTTTGATTATTGAGCCTAGTATGGCGACATGGTCAAATGGGGTACTATGCCGTCTATAATTGATACATTTATATTTGAAGTTATTCTTATACACTTTACACTTATAATAGTATCATAATGATTTGTTTTAAACGTACCAAGCATGTTTGGCTATTATAAGGTAAAACTCTATCCTCCGGCTTGTGTTGCATTGTGTGATGGGACCTGAGTCTTATAATAGTTTCATTTTTCCAAAAAGCATTACGCTATTTTGTAACAACCCAGAAAATCAGAACCAATTTAAAAAATTTATTTTAATAATTTTAATGGATTTTGAATATTTAAAATGATTTATTTTAAATAATAACAACTAAAAATTTATTTTAATCGAAGTTAGAACGAATAAATTTATTTTAATTATAAAACAAGCCTGAAATGGCGCGGCAGTTTGAAAATTCAATTTCAAATTTCAAATGAATATAGAGGATTCAAAGTAATTCGGATTTCAGTAAAACCAGAAATATTTGAATTTGTTTGAAAATGTCTTTCCAACGAATGTGAAAAAACCAGATTTCATAACGGGAATAAAAAAAATATGTCAAATTGAAAATTCAGAATAGTCGCTATGGAATTTATAAATATTTTAATATAATAAATAGACATTTTGGCAAACGACCTCCGTTTTTTATGAAACCACTTCTGTTGGATTCAGAATGTTGAATTATTGCTAGATTCCAGATTTCCTGATTTTTGGAATTAATATGTGAGCGTGGCAAAAGAAAACGTGTTTTGTCAATTTGAGTCAATTTGGATCGACCAGAAAATGACCATTTTTCTAACGGTCTCCAAATGTGATGAAATTAGTTTTGTTAGGACCGTATCGTCAAAACAAAGTCAGAAATAAATTTTCTGCATTTTTTGGAATCAGTATGTGGTCTCGATAAATTGAAATGTACATTAAAATTCAATATATATTGATTCATGTTTTAATCTAAATGAAAACTAACCGTAACGGTCGAATTGGCTTACCGGACATATCCCATTGTGTTCGAAATGGGGTTATTTAGCTAGGGACGACAGTCGTTGGGTTTGAATTGGAGTTCGGGATCATATTGGGATAATTTTCAAAGTAAAATAATATAATATATATATAATATCTTCATTATACCCTTAGTCAAAGGGGTCTCATGGTCAAAACGCTGGAGCCACCATCTCTTCGTTATACGGCTGAAATCGTCCCCAAAAGAAATTATTCAATCCCTCAATCCATCAAATAATCATGAAATTATAACTTGAAAATCGTAGCACTCCGTGGGATGTTTATTTCAACCGGTTAAGATGGTGATTAGTTCTCCGAAGTGACCGAGTTTGTGCCTCAAACTGTCTGTGTTCGAGCGTGATTATCGCGGAGGAGGGGCCATCGGATGTTGAATGGTCAGGGTTGCTGGAGGCGCAGACCTAGGGCTTCGAAGGGGCGACCGCTGATCGAGCTCTGATCTACTAACGAAGGCACACAGTGGTGATCTTCATGTCGAGGATGGGTGGTTACTTGGTCCAGGTTTATACGAAGAAGAACATTTGAACGATGGCAGAAATCGATGATAACATTTTTTACGTTGCAAATATATTTAAACTACGCATTTAAAAATAGCATGGTTTAAATCTGATATATATATATAAACATTATTTTAAATCTTATTTTAATATATGAAAAATCATTATAAAAATGTGATATTTTGTATAAATAACATTAGATAAAAATGTGATTTTTTTATAGCTTTAGTTAAAAAGGGGATTTTTATATATGTAACACAGTTTATAAAAATGTGATTTTAAAAAAATGAAAATAGCTTTGATTTTAAAAATAAAAATAGCTTTTATTTTAAAAATAAAAATGGATTTGATTTTTAGAAATAAAAATTGCATTAGTTTTAGAAATAAAAATATGATATATATGTATATATAAGCGGAATAAAAATATGATTTTTATATATACAATAGTGGAATAAAAAAATGATTTATATATATATAATAGCAGAATAAAAAAATGATTTATATATAAATATGATAGCGGAATAAAAATATGATTTTTATATATATGATGGCGTTATTTAAAAATCTGATTTTGAATTTAAACCGCGTGAAATAGATTGCAATGGGACCGACTGGAAGCGAATAGAATCCAAACCGTCCAGTAAAGAATGACGGAGGGGAAACCAAAGGTGAGAACTCTTTCTCACTCAATTTATTTTCCAGTAAAATATATAATAGGATGCTGATGGTGCTTAGCAGCACTCGGCACCATTGATTGTACAAACCATGATTGTTTGTTTGGATTGAATTGACTGTGTTGTATTTATTGAATGAATAAAATATATAAAATATTCATGTATGGAATAAAATATTGGAACAATAAAAATATCATTTTTATTGAATGAATAAAATATATTAAATATTCATGTATGGAATAAATATTGGAATAATAAAAATATTATTTTTATTGAATGTATAATATTCATGTCTGGAATAAAATATTGGAACAATAAAAATACCATTTTTATTGAATGTATAAAATATCTAAAATATTCATGTATGGAATAAAATATTTGAACAATAGAAATATCATTTTTATTGAATGAATAAAATATATAAAATATTCATGTATGGAATAAAATATTTGAACAATAAAATTATCATTTTTATTGAATGTATAAAATATATAAAATATTCATGTATGGAATAAAAATTTTGAACAGTAAAAATATAATTTTTTATTGAATATATGAACCATATAAAATGGTCATTGGTTGAAAATAAATATTCATTTATGAAATGGATGATTTGTTTATGTACACCCATTTAACCGATATTGATTGGGACGATAAATTTTACACATCGCCCAACTGCACAAATAATAATCAGTATTGGTTGTTTGAAAACCCTACATGGGTATTGGGATGATATTGGACATACACTAATCCCAATATTTAGTTGTATGTCAATCTATTGGCTGACAGACTGTTGTAAGCGTTATACGAAATCCATATAAATAACATTATACGGTAATTGACTGTGTCTGATTCCAATTCAGAAATAACGATTATTTTAAAATAATGAATCTTTTAAAATAATATTCAGTAAAGGAAATGAAAATCTGATTTGATGTCCAATTTGGGATGGACACGAAGATATTGAAATAAATAAGCCGTGTTGATTATATTTGCGCCATTTTAACACGAACGATATTTATATCGATTTTATTCATTTTTATTATGAATACCGAAAAGGAAATGACTTCAAAATCTGATATTTTGAAAAGATTATCATTTTAAATATTACAATGATATGGGATATTCAATTTTGATTTAAAATTGAAAATGAAGTTGAGATCATTTTAAAACGAATTTATAAATGATTTATAAAATAATTTTTAAATGGAAATCAACGAAATATATATTATATATATATTATATATATTAAATGGCCAGAATAGAACGCGTTGCGCTGCGACCATTCGCAAATTTCGACCATTGACTTCGAATTGACATTACGGGAGATCTGACCATCGGATTCTGTAACGACCCGCAAATCCGCAACATCAGAGTTGACTATATACATCATACGTCCAACCCAAATATCACGAAAATACGAAACATTTTTTTTTAGAAGAAAGAGATAGAAGAAGAACAGAAATAACAACACAGAATCTCACATCGCAGCGGAACAAAATATAATATATCATATCTTTGAAATACAAAATCTTAACTGTATAACATACACTTATCAGAGTACAACACTTACAACACAACGGAACCACTATAACTAGATAACGTTGAAGCCTCCTGCTCCAAGCTCCTTTAGATATATCTGAAAAATTCTGAACTACTTGACTGCCCGTACAAATTTAGGCACCCAAGAGTTAAGGTAGAACAAAACAAATAAACTCCGGGTCAGTCATGGGACTGGTATGAGTAAACAGTTTAAAACAGTTTCAGAAAACTAAATGATATCTCATAAGACCACGCCGTATAACACGGAACGGGTTTTTCCCTTATGAGAATCCAAACACTTGATTTAACATTTCAAAATCCCTTTTGAAAGGAACGATAATCTTTATATCAAAACTCCTTTGATATTATAATAGTGTCTAAATCAAGTAAATATAATCTAGTGGAACGTTTGCATCTCACGTTCCACATATATATACAAATCATAAACCGCAAGCACTTATTTGGTAATGGATTTCCAACTATGACAAGGTATGGAACCACCTTCCGCTGGTATATCTCTAGAGGAGAATACACCGAGTTCAACAAGAACATCTTGCAACTCAGCCACACATGACCGACCACTCATTTCGCTTGAGTGTATCGAATGTATATCACCAACGATTGGGATCAGCAACCGTTTCCCGAATGGGACAGCATCGACAATAGATTTTTAGAAGTAGATGAAACTCTAGATCAGGTGATTATACACCCTAATAGGTGCGACCTACATAGCCATGCTGCCTGCCCGATTTCTGTCATTTACCGAATGTTGAGGCCAGAGGCTACGCTTTATCATCACACCAGATTCACTTCGAATGCCACATCGTCAAATCCATCAAATCACCGATTGACGTCCTCAACAGTACATTACGTGTTAGCTAAAATAAGTTTCCTTCTCCGCTTCCACTCTTGGTATGGTTGAAGAAATCAATGTACGTGACCTTTCTGGAAATACTCTGTCAGACATTCATCCATACAAGTCACCCAAGAACAGGATGAACCGAAGGTACTATTTCTATTAATAGAAAAAGTCCTTGCACTCTACTCTGTCTTCGATTATCTTTATATAATCTGATTCGCACGCTACTGCCGATATGGAGTGGTTCTTCGGATAATAATCCAACCGGTCTCTCCATATTGACAACGTTGGTTAAAACTCCGATAGTCTGTGATTTAACTATCGAATAAAAACAAGTGTTTCGATAGTTGATGATTTAACTATCGAATAAAACAAGTGTTCATCCAAACATCCAACAATCACTGAGCCTTTAATTAATATTCCATTAATTAAATCTTTTCTCTATTTCTTTATCAATATTTGTTAACCAAATATTTTCAATAACCATATTGGCCTTTTACGTTATTTGGAAAACATTTCCGAATATCGCCTTCCTTTATTTTCTAAACTTTAGAAAATATATGCTAGTTATAATTGGAAAATATTCCAACTACTTATCTCTTTTCCGATCTCGTTTATTTCTATACTTAGGAAATATTTAACATCTATTTCCCAGCTTACATTTATTTGGGTTAAAACGGATGTTGTGTAAAACATCGTTACAACAACCCAAATACTATATTCAACTAACTCTTATCTAACAATGATCTTCGAGCCTGAAATCTTACTATTTATTTGTTAATAATGAAATCAATCGAGTTGGGGTATAACTACCTCTCAGACCTTGATTGAATAACATTTATAACGTCAAAACATATATGACTACTTACTCGAATAATCAATACCATACAACTACTTCTTCACTTTTAAACACGTATACACTTTCTCTTTCTATTCTTACTAGATTTTATTATTATACTTCCTTTTGATTATACTATTCTATTTCTATGTTTGTTTTCTTATCGACTTCTATATATATCGATACGTTGATTTCTAACTATCAAATTATCTTAAAAATATTCTAACTCCTTAAATTCCCGGAAAAATTCGCCATAACCTCCTTTGTACCGGGAGCATCGAGAAATTTCAAATAGCTTTCCCGGTCCTTCTCATCTCAAAAAGAAAAAGAAAAAGCCAAGCGGCTTGCCGATACGGCGCATAAAATCTCATATATGAATTAAATACGTACCTTTTTGTCGGGCATTCTATTTATTTCACTTCTAACACTTTGTTCCAAACCTGTCTCCTGTATGTCTATACCTGTCCAATCTATTTTAACTATACCAAACGTTTTAACTCAATTTGTTAATTTAAATCTGTTAATTAACTTCTTAGTCTATTCCACCTTCATATTTGAACATGACATGTTCAAATATATTTTAACTTGCATATTAACAAATTCTAATTATACTCATACTCTCGTTTCCTTATCGACTTCTCTATTCAAATTCCAATTCAATTCTATTTGAATTCTCTTTATTTAAACTTCATTTGAATTCTACTTTCAAATTCTATAGTTTAAAGTCCATTTGAATTCTATATTCAAAATCTATAGTTTAAAGTCCATTTGAATTCCATATTCAAATTCTATAGTTTTAAAGTCCATTTGAATTCTATATTCAAATTCTATAGTTTTAAAGTCCATTTGAATTCTATATTCAAATTCTGTAGTTTTAAAGTCCATTTGAATTCCATATTCAAAATCTATAGTTTAAAGTCCATTTGAATTCCATATTCAAAATCTATAGTTTAAAGTCCCTTTGAATTCTCTGCATTATTTATAAACAACGTTTATAACTTCAATTCAAATCCCACCTTTCCATTTATAAACAACGTTTATAAATTCAATTCAAATCCCATATTTTCATTTATAAACAAAGTTTAAAAATTCCATACTTGTTTTATATATATTCAAACAAGTTAATATTTTTCCTAGCTCATTAAAAATTCAAATTCTATTTATAAAATAGAATTCCCTTTTCAAATCTCAAATACCCTTTTCGATATTTTTATAAATCCATATTCAAGCTCTAGTGGTGTTTTCAACAATCAGATCAACCAATTTTCAATCATTTGATTTTTAACACATCATATATGAATATATATGAAATCAAACAAACAACAGATAATATATATTTTTGAGGAATCCAGTTGGATTCCTCCAACCTGTTTTCCTGCATCCACAGATGTTAGTCAACATAGTAATTCCCATCCTGCTTCGAGGTAGAATATCGCGGTATAGAAGGTCATCCACTAATCATAGCGTGGGGCGTATAGGGTAATCATCCGCTATGAAACTGCGGGCATCCGCTAATGATACTGCGGGAATCCAACCAATCAATCAACCCAATATATATATATATATATATAATAGTCCTAAATAACTAATATATATTTTAAAACCATCAGACAACATTCAAACAAGCACAGACAATTATTTTTAATGATATAAAAATCATTTCTAAATAAGTGGTGAGTGAGGTTTACTCACCGTGATTTTATTTGTGGTCCATTTCAATTTTCTTTATTTAATCCGGCTTCGAGAAAAAAAATCTTGAATCGACTTGAACCCGTATTTCCTTTTAGCTGTAAAATCTCTTTTGTCTGACTCCGTGATTTGGACCTCGCATGAATTTATTCACAGAATTATATAAGTCAACCATTAAAATATTAACTAAGTTTTAAATTACGAAATAAATTAACAAAAATCTCACCCTCGTTATTCCTTCATGGCTCGAAAACAAATCAACAGCCTCACCAACCTCTCCTACGACAACCATTTCAGACCATCAGCCTATTGACCAACAATCCCTACAAATTCGACAAACCATTCTCTGTCGAATCCATTCCAAAATCATAGTTTGAACTTCAGATTATCCATCCACCTTAAATATATATCATACACACCCCTAATACAACCATCACTCACTTGACTTGAGTTACCCGTTGTCTTGCTCCCATATGAACAGCTACATCCCTTCTCATGAGCAAACTGCTCCTTCGTTCCTTACAGAGCACGCACCTTTTCCAGCTTTCCAAGAAACCCACTACTGTTGCGCTTCTCTTCTCCCCTACTCCATCCCAGGTGCGACTTCAGTATTACCATGCGCCTTACAGAAACAGGCCCGACCTTTTTCAAAACCCTTAAAGTCCATTTCAACTTCACGACATCAAAAATTACGGAGGACAATCCCTACCTCGCAACTTGCCTGGTTCAACATCGACTACTCCTTACTTGCTAACTTGCTCCCCCCTTTCACCGCGAGTGCCATTAAACTCTCTCGCTTGCTAACCTTCGTCGCTAGCTCGCGAATCCTGAAATCGATCCTTGGAAAATACACTCGCACCCAACACGGAGATGCCCAGTTTGAAGCACTCGATCCAAGAAATTAATCGAAACAAAATGACGTTCGATTTCAGTTATAATTCCTGTTGATTTTTAAAGATGCTCTCGGTTTTAAATCGAATTGGGGATGGCCATTTTTCGGTCCTCACTGAAGCTTTTTGGTTTTGATTTTGCAAATGAAACTAACAGGGAGGCTTTTAATTTTATAAGGAGCAGAATACGATATAAAATGAAAGGGGAGAGGAGCGGCTTCAATCTGAACAACGAGGTCATTAGATTGTGGAGTTAAAGAACTCAATGTCTTTGGTTGATGTCCACAAAAGGAGAGACTTTTCATTTTGATTTAAATTTAATTAAACCGGTTATCCTTGAATTAAAATACTCCACGACTATGAACTCCTTTCTAAACCCAACAACTGATATTCCTAGGGTAATACCCCTATTCCGGACACACTGGGATAAGTCACGAAGTCCAGTTCGGTCGTCTGTGGAAGATATTTATTTAAGTTGATATAATTTTAATTTCAAACTATTTATTCTCCTTGATAATATTCAAATATTATTACCGTTAACATTTCATATTAATTATTTGAACTGTTTTCAATTCAAATTAAAATTTGAATTCAACTAAATCCATTTTCTTATTCTGATAATTTAATATTTTCAATATTAAATTGAAATTGATTTTTAAATCGATAACTCCCTATAAAAATTGATTTATTTACTCAACTCAATATTTAAATCCATATTACATATTTTAAAATTAACCCATAAATATCCGGGTCATTACAATCTTCCCCACTTAAAATAATTTCATCCTCGAAATTGCTAAGGTAGGAAAAAGTGCTACAAACCCATTTATCTTTTCAAAACTTATTTATGTTGATACTCAACATTTCAAACTTCCTTACGTACCTCTCTTTCGAATAAATTCCTATTCGATAACTCCTCCCTTCGAATAACTATATTCGATAATCTCTCTTTTGAATAACTAGATTCGAAAACCTTTCTTCGAATAACTATATTCGATAATCTATCTTCAATTTACTCTTATCAATTAACTCTATTTGATTAGCTCTTTTCACTTAACTCCTTCCGAATAAGCTATATTCGATAACTCCTTCGAATAACCAATATTCTATAACTCACTTCGATTAAACTAATCGATAACTCTTTTCGATTAAACTATAATCGATAACTCATTTCGATTAACAAATAATTGATAACTCCTTTGATTTACTAAAAATCGATAACTCCTTCGATTAACTAATAATCGATAATTCCTTTCGAATAACCAAATTCGATAATTCCTTTATTTCTATTCGAATAAACTAATATTTGATTTAACTTCATTCGCTTGACTCTAGATCGCAGCAATCACAATGGTTACGCCTGATTCCCCCAGGAAACATCCGACCGCCCTAGGCTATCTGCAGCCCTGCGAATTTCGCTAGCAGTCATATGAAATGGCAACTTATCCTGAGTAACTATATTTGACTAACTCTATCTCAATAACTATATTCGATCAACTTTAATTGAATAACTAACATTCAATTAAATTCTAATTCGATTAGCTATGTTCAATTAACTCTATATGGTTAACTCAAAATTTTAATAACAAATATTCGATAAATTCTAATTGAATAACTAATATTCAATTAACTCTACCGATTAACCCTAACTGGTTAACTCTAACTGGTTAATTCTTAATTTAATCGATTTATTTTAACTCTGATCGACTTCTCCTATTTGAATAACTCCTATTGGATAACGTTTATTCATTTATAAAGATTTACTTTTAGTAACGGTTCTTCACTTTACAAATGTTCTCTTTAACAACGTTACTTCACTTATACAAGTGTTGTGTACCCCTTCTATTTAAAACTATCGGTGTTAAAAACCAATATCTCTTCTCTATATAAGTTCAGACTTATATATTCCATCTATCGAATGATAAATATTTAATTTAATTTATAAACTGTTATTTATAAATTAATCTTTTCTATTTATCCGTTAAAACAGATTTCCATTTTCTATTCATCTTCTAATATTCCTTTGATTAAATTCTATTTATTTAACAGATAGATATCTCATTTATAACATTCTATTTATTTTATATAAACAAATATTTCCATTTAATCTATTTGTAAATGTTTTTACAAATATTTCCTCTTAAATTCTATTTGTATATGTTTTTACAAATATTCCTCCTCCCATTTGTTTGCACATAACATCATTTGTATTTGTTTTACAAATATATTTCCTTTATATTGATTTTACTCAATTTATTAATTTCGATCCATTTAACTTACTTAAGTTAAATTTAATTTCAATCATTCAAATTTCCATTAACTAGTTGCTAATTAACCGTTTTGCCTATTTCACCCTTTTATTTGAATATACTTGTTCAAATATATGTCAACTTAATTATAAACTAATCTAATTATATTTTCAACTCGAGTTATATATTCGATTTCGAATATAAATTCTCAATCTCTTTCACTTATCCAAAAACCCAATTTCGATTCAAATTTCCTTTAACTATTTATTTTCCAATTTAGTTAATTTTATTTAACCATTTAAATATGATTTTTGTTTTAAAAATCATTCCATTTACTTCACTGGAGTTCATATTTATTTTATATCTCCAGTCTGGATTTTTCTAATGCCAATTCGGATTTTATTTCCTAAAAATCCTTTTATTTATTTATTTAAACCGTTATGGTTTTATAATGGTTTTGGCGCTGCTTTTCTAAAAATTTGATTTTGATATAACTCAAAATCTATACGACGAAATCCAGATTTTTCTCTTTCATTAGAAAACTATTGTTCAACCGGTCCCGACGATTCTTGTTTCAAAGAATTCCGACTTCAATTGAGTTCTGTATACTAAATTGAAGTTCGAATCGCCAATTTACGAACTGCCGCGCTATGGCGAGCTCGTTTTAATTATATTGATAAATATAAACGTTTTAACTTTGTTTATAATAAATTCAATCTCCATTCTGATATATTTTAATATATATCCAATCCATTTCACATAATATTCCCGATCTATTTCACTTCTAATATTCAAATCCTATATATTTACAATATTCAAATTCCATTTGAATCTCTTTATTCAAACTCTATATTTGAATTTCCTTCTATTCAATTTCTATTTGAATTTTCCTCGATTCAAATTCTAATTAAATTTCTATCTTCAAATTCTATTTGAATTTCTTATCTTCAATTTCTATTTGAAATCCTTCATTCAAAAACCCATTTCAAATCCCTTAGTCAATTTCTATTTAAATTCCTTATTCAAATTCCTATTTGAAATCCTTTGAATTTAAATTCTATTTTAACTCCTTTGAATTCAAATCCTAATAAATTTCACTTTGAATTCAAATTCTATTTAAACTCCTTTTATTTAAAATTCTATTTCAAACTTTATATTTTCTTTGAATTCTATTTAACCAAATTCCATTTGAATTCTAATATTCAAATCTCTATTTGACTTTTCTTTATTCAAATCCATTTGAATTCCTTTGAATTCAAATTCCATTTCAATTTTTCTTATATAATTTCTACTGGAATTTTCTTTATTCAAACTCATTTGAATTCCTTTGAATTCAAATTCTATTTCACTTCTGTTTGAATTATATATATATTCCAATTCTCATTTCAAAATTCCTTTGAAGTAATATAAATATATACATATATTTATCTATCTCAAATTCAAAACATTTGAATTTTCAAACAACTTATTTTCTTTTCAAACAAATTTCCATCAAAACTTTTCTAAGGCAGCAATTCATCACTTAGAACTCGAAAATGAACACTGATGATGTTGCGACCATCATCAGAATTATTTCCCAGCTACTGAATGAGTTCAGTACTATATTTCTTTCAAAAATCCATTTAGAAAATATTTTCCAAACTCCCAGGATTTTAAATTCTGAATTCTGGTTGGAATTCAATTTCAATTTATCACATTTGTATATTTGATTTCATATACAAATTCCATTGGTTATATATAACTATTTCTGTTTTAATATCTCATTTGATTATAACCCTAACAATCAACTCAACTATTTAAAATAATATCGTGTCCAATCTTCTATTCAAGTGTTTATAAATTCCTATCGACTTCGTGGCGTCCCACGATTCGACCAAAATTTATAATCCACTCAACAGACTAGTCAACACAATATAAAACAGTTTTTATATCAAATAACAAATACGCTCTCTCGTATATATATACACTCAACTCATTCTAGGATACTGCTGACCCTATCTCTAATGAGCACATTTCCACACAGCCTAGGTATTCGCTCAACCTAAGCTCTGATACCAACTGTAACGACCCGCAAATCCGCAACCTCAGAGTTGACTATATACATCATACGTCCAACCCAAATATCACGAAAATACGAAACATTTTTTTTTAGAAGAAAGAGGTAGAAGAAGAACAGAAATAACAACACAGAATCTCACATCGCAGCGGAACAAAATATAATATATCATATCTTTGAAATACAAAATCTTAACTGTATAACATACACTTATCAGAGTACAACACTTACAACACAACGAAACCACTATAACTAGATAACGCTGAAGCCTCCTGCTCCAAGCTCCTTTAGATATATCTGAAAAATCCTGAACTACTTGACTGCCCGTACAAATTTAGGCACCCAAGAGTTTAGGTAGAACAAAACAAATAAACTCCGGGTCAGTCATGGGACAGGTATGAGTAAACAGTTTAAAACAGTTTCAGAAAACTAAATGATATCTCATAAGACCACGCCGTATAACACGAAACGGGTTTTTCCCTTATGAGAATCCAAACACTTGATTTAACATTTCAAAATCCCTTTTGAAAGGAACGATAATCTTTATATCAAAACTCCTTTGATATTATAATAGTGTCTAAATCAAGTAAATATAATCTAGTGGAACGTTTGCATCTCACGTTCCACATATATATACAAATCATAAACCGCAAGCACTTATTGGGTAATGGATTTCCAACTATGACAAGGTATGGAACCACCTTCCGCTGGTATATCTCTAGAGGAGAATACACCGAGTTCAACAAGAACGTCTTGCAACTCAGCCACACATGACCGACCACTCATTTCGCTTGAGTGTATCGAATGTATATCACCAACGATTGGGATCAGCAACCGTTTCCCGAATGGGACAGCATCGACAATAGATTTTTAGAAGTAAATGAAACTCTAGATCAGGTGATTATACACCCTAATAGGTGCGACCTACATAGCCATGCTGCCTGCCCGATTTCTGTCATTTACCGAATGTTGAGGCCAGAGGCTACGCTTTATCATCACACCAGATTCACTTCGAATGCCACATCGTCAAATCCATCAAATCACCGATTGACGTCCTCAACAGTACATTACGTGTTAGCTAAAAGAAGTTTCCTTCTCCGCTTCCACTCTTGGTACGTTTGAAGAAATCAATGTACGTGACCTTTCTGGAAATACTCTGTCAGACATTCATCCATACAAGTCACCCAGGAACAGGATGAACCGAAGGTACTATTTCTATTAATAGAAAAAGTCCTTGCACTCTACTCTGTCTTCGATTATCTTTATATAATCTGATTCGCACGCTACTGCCGATATGGAGTGGTTCTTCGGATAATAATCCAACCGGTCTCTCCATATTGACAACGTTGGTTAAAACTCCGATAGTCTGTGATTTAACTATCGAATAAAAACAAGTGTTTCGATAGTTGATGATTTAACTATCGAATAAAACAAGTGTTCATCCAAACATCCAACAATCACTGAGCCTTTAATTAATATTCCATTAATTAAATATTTTCTCTATTTCTTTATCAATATTTGTTAACCAAATATTTTCAATAACCATATTGGCCTTTTACGTTATTTGGAAAACATTTCCGAATATCGCCTTCCTTTATTTTCTAAACTTTAGAAAATATATGCTAGTTATAATTGGAAAATATTCCAACTACTTATCTCTTTTCCGATCTCGTTTATTTCTATACTTAGGAAATATTTAACATCTATTTCCCAGCTTACATTTATTTGGGTTAAAACGGATGTTGTGTAAAACATCGTTACAACAACCCAAATACTATATTCAACTAACTCTTATCTAACAATGATCTTCGAGCCTGAAATCTTACTATTTATTTGTTAATAATGAAATCAATCGAGTTGGGGTATAACTACCTCTCAGACCTTGACTGAATAACATTTATAACGTCAAAACAGATATGACTACTTACTCGAATAATCAATACCATACAACTACTTCTTCACTTTTAAACACGTATACACTTTCTCTTTCTATTCTTACTAGATTTTATTATTATACTTCCTTTTGATTATACTATTCTATTTCTATGTTCGTTTTCTTATCGACTTCTATATATATCGATACGTTGATTTCTAACTATCAAATTATCTTAAAAATATTCTAACTCCTTAAATTCCCGGAAAAATTCGCCATAACCTCCTTTGTACCGGGAGCATCGAGAAATTTCAAATAGCTTTCCCGGTCCTTCTCATCTCAAAAAGAAAAAGAAAAAGCCAAGCGGCTTGCCGATACGGCGCATAAAATCTCATATATGAATTAAATACGTACCTTTTTGTCGGGCATTCTATTTATTTCACTTCTAACACTTTGTTCCAAACCTGTCTCCTGTATGTCTATACCTGTCCAATCTATTTTAACTATACCAAACGTTTTAACTTAATTTGTTAATTTAAATCTATTAATTAACTTCTTAGTCTATTCCACCTTCATATTTGAACATGACATGCTCAAATATATTTTAACTTGCATATTAACAAATTCTAATTATACTCATACTCTCGTTTCCTTATCGACTTCTCTATTCAAATTCCAATTCAATTCTATTTGAATTCTCTTTATTTAAACTTCATTTGAATTCTACTTTCAAATTCTATAGTTTAAAGTCCATTTGAATTCTATATTCAAAATCTATAGTTTAAAGTCCATTTGAATTCCATATTCAAATTCTATAGTTTTAAAGTCCATTTGAATTCTATATTCAAATTCTATAGTTTTAAAGTCCATTTGAATTCTATATTCAAATTCTATAGTTTTAAAGTCCATTTGAATTCCATATTCAAAATCTATAGTTTAAAGTCCATTTGAATTCCATATTCAAAATCTATAGTTTAAAGTCCCTTTGAATTCTCTGCATTATTTATAAACAACGTTTATAACTTCAATTCAAATCCCACCTTTCCATTTATAAACAACGTTTATAAATTCAATTCAAATCCCATATTTTCATTTATAAACAAAGTTTAAAAATTCCATACTTGTTTTATATATATTCAAACAAGTTAATATTTTTCCTAGCTCATTAAAAATTCAAATTCTATTTATAAAATAGAATTCCCTTTTCAAATCTCAAATACCCTTTTCGATATTTTTATAAATCCATATTCAAGCTCTAGTGGTGTTTTCAACAATCAGATCAACCAATTTTCAATCATTTGATTTTTAACACATCATATATGAATATATATGAAATCAAACAAACAACAGATAATATATATTTTTGAGGAATCCAGTTGGATTCCTCCAACCTGTTTTCCTGCATCCACAGATGTTAGTCAACATAGTAATTCCCATCCTGCTTCGAGGCAGAATATCGCGGTATAGAAGGTCATCCACTAATCATAGCGTGGGGCGTATAGGGTAATCATCCGCTATGAAACTGCGGGCATCCGCTAATGATACTGCGGGAATCCAACCAATCAATCAACCCAATATATATATATATATATAATAGTCCTAAATAACTAATATATATTTTAAAACCATCAGACAACATTCAAACAAGCACAGACAATTATTTTTAATGATATAAAAATCATTTCTAAATAAGTGGTGAGTGAGGTTTACTCACCGTGATTTTATTTGTGGTCCATTTCAATTTTCTTTATTTAATCCGGCTTCGAGAAAAAAAATCTTGAATCGACTTGAACCCGTATTTCCTTTTAGCTGTAAAATCTCATTTGTCTGACTCCGTGATTTGGACCTCGCATGAATTTATTCACGGAATTATATAAGTCAACCATTAAAATATTAACTAAGTTTTAAATTACGAAATAAATTAACAAAAATCTCACCCTCGTTATTCCTTCATGGCTCGACAACAAATCAACAGCCTCACCAATCTCTCCTACGACAACCATTTCAGACCATCAGCCTATTGACCAACAATCCCTACAAATTCGACAGACCATTCTCTGTCGAATCCATTCCAAAATCATAGTTTGAACTTCAGATTATCCATCCACCTTAAATATATATCATACACACCCCTAATACAACCATCACTCACTTGACTTGAGTTACCCGTTGTCTTGCTCCCATATGAACAGCTACATCCCTTCTCATGAGCAAACTGCTCCTTCGTTCCTTACAGAGCACGCACCTTTTCCAGCTTTCCAAGAAACCCACTACTGTTGCGCTTCTCTTCTCCCCTACTCCATCCCAGGTGCAACTTCAGTATTACCATGCGCCTTACAGAAACAGGCCCGACCTTTTTCAAAACCCTTAAAGTCCATTTCAACTTCACGACATCAGAAATTACGGAGGACAATCCCTACCTCGCGACTTGCCTGGTTCAACATCGACTACTCCTTACTTGCTAACTTGCTCCCCCCTTTCACCGCGAGTTCCATTAAACTCTCTCGCTTGCTAACCTTTGTCGCTAGCTCGCGAATCCTGAAATCGATCCTTGGAAAATACACTCGCACCCAAAACGGAGATGCCCAGTTTGAAGCACTCGATCCAAGAAATTAATCGAAACAAAATGACGTTCGATTTCAGTTATAATTCCTGTTGATTTTTAAAGAGGCTCTCGGTTTTAAATCGAATTGGGGATGGCCATTTTTCGGTCCTCACTGAAGCTTTTTGGTTTTGATTTTGCAAATGAAACTAACAGGGAGGCTTTTAATTTTATAAGGAGTAGAATACGATATAAAATGAAAGGGGAGAGGAGCGGCTTCAATCTGAACGACGAGGTCATTAGATTGTGGAGTTAAAGAACTCAACGTCTTTGGTTGATGTCCGCAAAAGGAGAGACTTTTCATTTTGATTTAAATTTAATTAAACCGGTTATCCTTGAATTAAAATACTCCACGACTATGAACTCCTTTCTAAACCCAACAACTGATATTCCTAGGGTAATACCCTTATTCCGGACACACTGGGATAAGTCACGAAGTCCAGTTCGGTCGTCTGTGGAAGATATTTATTTAAGTTGATATAATTTAAATTTCAAACTATTTATTCTCCTTGATAATATTCAAATATTATTACCGTTAACATTTCATATTAATTATTTGAACTGTTTTCAATTCAAATTAAAATTTGAATTCAACTAAATCCATTTTCTTATTCTGATAATTTAATATTTTCAATATTAAATTGAAATTGATTTTTAAATCGATAACTACCTATAAAAATTGATTTATTTACTCAACTCAATATTTAAATCCATATTACATATTTTAAAATTAACCCATAAATATCCGGGTCATTATAGATTCTCCTAAAACCGGAACCGTTGGGTTCGTATCGAAAACAGATTTCCAACAAATATAAGAGATTGAAAATCTAACAGTTGGATTTGGAGATACGTCCAAATCAAATTTGGAAAAGGTCGCTATAGATGCAGTTCGGTGGCCGTTATTGGAAACCGACTGTACGAGCCTTGATAAAATTATTAAAAATATCAATAATTTGTATGAAATCATAATAAATGATTTGGAGAGAATCGAGATGAAAAATTCCATATTTGAAAAGATAAAAATATATTTTTAACGAAATGAACTAGTTATTAACTAGAATTATAATCCCATTTATTTTTAAATAAATAAATTGGAGTTGTGAATGGTTTTAAAATAACCATAATTTCCAATATAAGAATGGGAATGGAATTCAATTTGATAATAATCGAAGTGAACTTCTGTGGAGGAAGACTGGTAATATATATGGAATTTAAAAGGGCTGGGCCGTTATTCCTTTTATATTATTAGTCGGATACGGAAATTGATATCGATTATATATATATATATATATATATCGATCTGTTTTCCATGAAGATTCCATAACTAATGGAATGTGATTTTGGGTTTATCGTGAACTGTGTTTTAAATGACATTAGTTCTTTAACCCAGTTAAAGACAGGATTACATGTCCAACATTGTATTTTGAACTGTATGGTTGATCTCTGCTAAATATATATCTATTTGGTGGTGGAGAATTTATTCGCTTGCTTAAAACCCTTCTCTAAGACGTACGAGCTTAGAGGTTATATATCGACAGAAATCAATAGTACGGTGTAGATTGTCGATGCGGCATGTTTGTGTTTCCAAAGTTAAATAATCATTAATATTGATTTTTCGGAAGATTAAAACTAAGTGGAGTTTTAATGAATCTTTAATTAGATTGGAAAGGGAATGTGATAACTTAAATTATCGAATTCGAGAAATGATCGAGAATGGAGTAGCACTAGTTTTACTCCAAGCGGTAGTTAAATCTTTAATTAGATTTAAACGTGAAAAGAGTAATTAAATTTACCGATAACACCGGGGTGTTAGATAAGGAGTATTACCAGTTTTGCTCCATGGGATGAATAGGTTGGGATTGTGAAATTAAACAAATGATTACTGCGGTAAGGCGCGCTAATCCCGACTAGTTTGGATAAACCTTAATTTGGTTTGAATTGATATCCAAAGGTAGATCAAAGAATATTTTTAAAGAATTTATCTTGGATAAAATTAATAGGAACCTTTCCTTAATGATGTGAATATTTGAATAAATGAATATTCTGGATTGGAATGAGGCGTATGTTTTGTTTTTATAGCACTTGTTTATAAAATACACGAGTTATTCGGAAGGACCAGGTTTATCCCATTCTGAATAACTGATTCGACGATAAGTCGACGATGGTTGAAGACTGGAGGTCTTCACTCGTTTGGGTGATTACTGATGTCTTGATTGAGCGGTACATGCAAGATAAGGTAATAAGTGGTGATCGTGCAGACGTACTTGGAGATCGACCGGATATGTGAGGATCTCTCTCCTGTATTGACATATGGGACAAGAAATAAGGTGCCTCCGATTTCGTTCAAACCCAGAATGGACTTGTAAATGGATGTGTGTCTGACATTGGATTTTATTCTGTGTTGATTGATTTCTATTAAATATATATCTGTTAGGTGACGGAGAATTTATTCTCTTGCTTAACACCCTTCTCTAAAACGTACAAGCTTAGAGCTTATATATTGATAGATATCAGTCGCATGGCGTGAATTGTCAGTGTGGCATGCCAAGATGCAAAGGTTCAAGGCTTTTGTTGAAAAGAAAAGCCTTGTGGTTGATGATTAAAGCATGACTTTAAATAGCATAGCTTTGGGTAGCATTAATTTGCAAGCCTCGTGTAAGCACCCGTAACTTCCCCACGAAGGAAAGCACGGATACTTTGAGAACAACACACAAATGAACGCAGACGAAAGAACATTTCATTGTATATTACAACAATTCCATCAGATACAAGAATGTACAGAGTATAAATGTAACACCCTGAAAATTCTATAACTGTGAAATTAACAAATTAAAGAATAACTAATCTGAAATCAAAGAACCAAGGGAAACGGGATACGCCATTGCGTTCGTCTCGGAAAAATACGCGAAATAGAGTCCGAGTTTTCGAAAAACGGAGTCCGTATGAAGAAGATATGGCCTTCGGAAGTTTTGAATTAAATTTAAAATTCAAACAGAATAAAATAATTAAAAATCGGGCCCAGTGGGCCAGGGCGGATAAACACCCGCCTAGGCCACCCAGGTCGACTGGGCTGTCGACCTGGGCTACCCATGTCGACAGGGCTGTCGACAGCCCTGTCGATAGGGGTGTCGACCTGGTCGAGCCCAGTCAACCTGGCTGGCCAGGTCTGTGTTTGGTCGAATTTCTGTGGTCTGCTTTGTCATTAGGGCTAGGTGGCGGGTTCTAATTGGTCCCTCTATCTAATGAATGGCTACGATCTAACCTAGCAACATCAATGGTCCTAATCAATTCCTAACCTCTATATAAACAACCCTAGACTAAACCCTAATCTATTCATTCAAATTAAGAACATAGCCGCCATGTTGCTGAGGAACGACTAAGAGTAGCCGCCGACTAGAGAGAGAATTAGAAAGAAAGTTCTAAAGCCTAAAGCAATTCAAGTAACCTAAAGCCAATCAATTCAACAAAGGAATCATATCTCTTAATTAGAGAATTCGCCGCAACCATTGTAAGTAGAGTATTACTTTGGTATGAATAAACAGCTGTATTGATTTGTATGCTTGAATTGGGATAATAAAGTAATTCATATTTGTGCAAAATTATGTTATTCATTATAAAGAACTACATGCGGTAGTTCTATGCAAGTATACGTTTGGAATATTGCGCAAATTATGTAATCTATGTTGAAGCTACATGTATGTAGTTGATTGAAATTCATGCAAGTTTGGGGCTTTGCTATTATGTCATCATGATGTATGTTTGTGTGCATAAATCATTGTGCAAGTAATTGAAACAAGTTTGGTTATTATAGTTCATATGAAACTATGTTGGAATTTTGACACCATAATCCATGTATTAAGTCATGCTTTTGCAAACTTATGAATATGGCTAGGCTATGAATAATATAATTGAAATCCATGATTAAGTCTATCTTGTTAACAAGAATTATATGATGACATATGTGAGACATGGCTAGGTTAGACTCAAAAATCCCTTTTTGCAAGTTTTAAAGCAAACACCATGTTTAGGAATATTTATGCATAAGTATGTTTATACCATCGTTATGTGATTAGACTTAAACCATGATTAAGTTGAACTATGCTTTTGTGTTGGTAACAAAGTATCCCCTTTGTAAACATGTAGAAAACTTATGAACATGACTTGTTTATGTTTATGCCATGAACAAATTTAACTTTACTTATGCCATGCTTATGTTTGACATTATGCTATGCTTATGCTAGGAATATTTATGACATGCTTATGTTTGACATTATGCCTAAATGAGAATATAGGTTCATGTTGTAGTTAAACCTATGCAAGTTCACATGCTTTGATTCATGTCACCTATGTTGCCACTATGCAAGTACACCAATTTCTATTTTGTATTTCCAACTTCGTATTGCAAGTTCATGCGCTCACTTTCCCCTCTTTGTGTATACACCATAAGCCTCCCCTTTCCGCATGGCTAAATTGGGCTTTAAAAAGGCTAAGCCCAATATATATAAACGGACGTGTAAAACGGGGAAAAATAACGTTGGGTTAAAATTAATTAATGAATGAAAATATAAAATAGAAGGGCCCAAGTTCAAGTATGGGTTGGGCCCGTGATTGGTGTAATCTTTACACCATTAACTTAATAATGGGCCGCAAATATTTACATATAAGAAATAAAGAAGAATGACAAAATATGTAAATGTAGAAAATACGATATGTTTAACCCGAGGTTGGATTGAGTTGTGATGTAAACCTGCCCGGAACCGCCCGGCTGTCCAGTAGTCACAACAATACCTATCCAATGTGGGAGGTTAAACATGGAGCCCAACAAGGACCCGAGGTTAGACTGAGTTGTGGCGTAAGACTGCCCGGAACCAACCGGCAACAGGCAGCCACAACAATACATGTCTAATGTGAGAGGTCAGGGCCTTAATAAGACAATTAAGGCTGAGTCAGGATTGTTAGGATTAAGTGAACTAAAGACTTAATCAAAATGGAACATGCTAAACTAAACGGACTGGTGGGGTTAGGTTAGGAAACACTTAACCAACTTAGCATGTTGGCTAGAGATAGAAAACCTAGTAACGGGGGGACCCTTTTCAGCAGTAACCCTAAAAGGTGTATCAGGATACCCTGAAACTAGGCAGGGTGGGGCACGATTACTGGGCTGATTGTAAGAGGTCAAAGCGACGGCGGTGGTGTAGCAGTGTAGGTTCTAACGGAGTGCGGGCGTGCACACACTCCGGCACAGAAAAATAAGGCACTGGACACCAGTAGCATACCTGTGCACTCTAAGGTTGTGTCGGGTTGCCACTATGGGACTTGATACACCCCATGGTGGGACCAGCATAGGTAACTACAACATCGGGGGCCGTAAGACACATGTAACTATGCGAGTAGGAGCCGATCATCATAGAATGGATCACATCACCCTGATTATGGGGTGCAAATTGGAAACTAGTTTATGTGGGTTCAGAGATTTACATGGGGTACGATAGTATATTCGACCCTAGACAACTTAACCAAGTTTATAGTGCATGCCCACTTCTTGTTTATACTTATCATACCCAGTTCTTTATTCATAGACAAAATAGTACTAGACTTACTCAGGCTTTATGTCTGACTCTACTTTTCTTTCGTCTTCTTTCTTCCGTTTCCCCCCCCCCCCCCAGGTCCTCAGGGAGGGAACACAGCAGCTTGACCAACCTCAACATCCAGCTTGAAGAAGAGAAATGTATTGCTTGGACTTTACTGTTTTGAACTATGGCTTTGGACAATCCACTATGGGGCTTTTGCAGTTTATCTATGTTTTATTTATGCTTCTTTAAATAATGTACTCAAGACAGATTATGAAAGTGTTATGTTATGTTTTTGGAAAGGATGTTGTTGTAACACGTATTTGACTTTATGAAATAAAGTTTGTTGTTCTTCCGCTGTTTACAAATATGTGTTCTTATATCTGTCTTGTATATCTGTGACTTGTACTTATAAACCTCCACCAAAATTAGGGCATTCCCTTTGAGAGTGACCCTAACGGAGGTGGGGTGTTTCACTTGGTATCAGAGCATAGGTTTACCAGATAAGATAAAAAGTTTTGAAAAATTATTTTCAAAAAGGAAATTTAAAGAAGCATTTTTAAGAAAATATTTTATTTTAAAAAGGCAAAGTCCACCCCCAAAGCCATAGGAACTATCTCTTATCCTTCGTTTTGAATCTATCCTTTTTGTTTCAGCATGTCCCAAGAACTTAACTTGCCGGAAGGGGTGCCAATACCTGGTTGGTTTAGACGGTTCTTATAAGCAAGGGCCACTCAGCCAGGTCCTACCATTCCTCCTCCCCCAGCTGAAGGAAATCATCCAGCTGCAGCGGCACTTTTTCCTCCACCTCCTCCTCGGGGAAACACGTTCGCTAAGATATGTAAAGATTTTAAAGCTATGGGAGGAAGAGATTTCCATGGAACTGAGTCCTTCGTAGCAGCTAGAAATTGGCTGAAGGAAACAGAGGACCTATTCATCATCTTTGAGGTAGAAGATAGGCAAAAAGTACAGTTGGCAGTGTGGCTATTGAAGGGCGAGGCTTCCTACTGGTGGGAAGTCACTAATGCTGAAAGACCAGTGGAGACATGGGAGGACTTTAGGGCAAGGTTTGAGACTAAATTTCTCTCGGATGCGGAAAGAAGTTTGCAGTTGGAAAAATTCTTATTTCTTAAGCAAGGGGACAAGACAGTCAGAGAGTATGTGAATCAGTTTGATGAGCTGGCTAGGTTTGGGCTTGACCTAGTCAACACCCCGCACAAGAAGGCTCTCCGTTTCGTCAAAGGGTTGAATGAGCCATTACACAGTTTGGCCATGACCCATATACCCATGGGAGCCACGTATGAAAGATTGGTGCAAATGGCATTGCTGAATGAAGAGGATAAGAGCAAGAAGGAGACGAAGGAAGAAAGCTCTCAAGGGAAGAAAGAGGGTTTGCAGCCCAAGAAGACAGACTTTAAGAAGGGCGGGAAAGGCAACAAAGAGAAGAGGAAGTGTAATTTCTGTGGCAAAGTGGGGCACTTAGTAAAGGACTGCCGGAAAAAGAAGGCCAAGGAAAATGGTGGGTGCTTTTCTTGCGGTGAGACGGGCCATAGGGCTAAGGACTGCCCAAAGAAACGAGGACAGGGGCAGAGGGCTGGATCCACCCCAGGGGCACAGGTCCATGTGCTAGAAGCGCCACCTCTGCAACAGCGAGGTATAAATACTTCTGTTGAAAGTGTAGTTTATCTTTATGATCACCCCGTTCGCACTTTATTTGATTCTGGCGCATCACACTCCTTTATCTCGTCTGCTTTAGTAGAATCTCTGCACCTAGAAACTAGTATGGTAGAGGACCCCTTAATTGTTTCAAACCCAATTGGGGGCCCAGCTCATTTGTCTATGATCTGTGTGGGATTGAAAATTTCTATTCTAAGTGTAGAATTTCAATGTAGTGCCTTTGTTTTGGGCTTTTCGGGGTATGGTTTGATTTTGGGTATGGATTGGCTATCCCGTAATGGGGCCATCCTTGATTGTGAAAAAAGGGTTGTTAGGCTCCTAACCCAGCTCGGTAATACTTTGGAAATTTCTTGTAATCCTTCGTATGCGGTTATGCTTAGTTATCTTGAATCGCTAGATGCCTCCGTTGAAAATTTGCAATCAGTTAGAGTGGTCCGGGAATATCCGGATGTCTTTGAAGAGGTGAAGGGCTTGCCTCCGAAGCGGGAAATAGACTTCCGCATATATCTTGTAGATAATGCAAAGCCCGTTGCGTTGCCCGTTAGACATATGGCTCCACGAGAAAGGAAAGAGCTCAGTAAACAGATTAAAGAGCTTCTAGAAAAGGGGTTCATTAGGAGGAGCATTTCAGAATGGGGCGCTCCAGTGGTGTTCGCTACAAAGGCGGATGGTTCACTCCGTCTATGTGTTGACTATAGGGAGCTCAACAAGCTAACGAAAAAGAATAGGCACCCTCTCCCTAGAATTGACGATTTATTTGACCAGCTTGTAGGAGCGTCTGTTTTCTCCCAACTCGATTTAGCAACCGGTTTTCATCAGCTAAGGGTGGCTGAAGATAGCATCGATAAAACGGCTTTCAGAACCCCAGACGGCTTCTTTGAATGGCTTGTCATGCCTTTCGGCTTGACAAATGCACCTGCTTACTTCGTGGACCTGATGAGTAGGGTATTTAGAGATTTCCTCAACAAATTCGTAGTGGTCTTCGTAGATGATATCCTTATCTTCTCAAAGAGTGAAGAGGAACATGCTCAGCACTTAAGGGCAATCATGGAAACTTTGCGAGTCCATCAACTAAAAGCCAAATTCTCCAAATGCCACTTTTGGAGAGAAGAGGTGAGGTTCCTTGGGCACATAGTATCCAAACAAGGGTTAGCTGTGGACCCTGCTAAGGTAGCGGCGGTACAGGATTGGAAGACACCAAGGAATGCAACTGAGGTCCGAAGCTTCCTAGGACTAGCAGGTTTCTATCGAAAGTTTATAAGGGATTTTGCGAAAATCTCAGCTCCGCTCACGAAATTGACTAAGAAGAATCTAGTGTTCAATTGGGATTTGGATTGCGAGTTTGCTTTCCAACGACTGAAAAGGGCTCTCACAACAGCCCCAGTTTTGACGCTGCCAGATGGGAGCAAGATGTTCACTGTTTATACGGATGCATGTGGGACAGGGCTAGGCGCCGTCTTAATGCAAGAAGGAAGGGTAGTAGCTTATGGCGGGAGGCAATTGAAAGTACACGAAAAGAACTACCCAACCCACGATCTTGAGTTAGCCGCCATCGTCTTTGCACTCAAGTCTTGGCGACACTATCTCCTAGGTGAGAAGTTCGAACTTTACACTGACCATAAATCGTTGAAATATCTTTTCTCGCAGAAAGATCTTAACTTGAGGCAACAAAGATGGATGGAGTTTCTTGCCTCGTACGATTTCGAAATCTCCTATACTCCGGGCAAAGGCAACGTAGTGGCAGAGGCGTTGAGCCGAAAGAAATTGACCCTAAGCCCATTGTTTGTTGAAAGACAAAGCCTAGAGTTTATAGCCAGCTTCGACTTTAGGCCTTCCTCCGATTTCATACCAGGCTTGCTAGCATCGCTCGAAGTGCGCCCAACTTTAGTGGATTCAGTAGGGACAGCGCAACGCGAAGACCCTCAGCTTGTGGAAATAATTGATAGGCTAATTAGGGGTGAGACTTCAAGTCACCTCAACCGATACTCCATCGACGATAGGGGTTGGCTAAGGCGAGACGGAAGACTATGCGTCCCACAGACAAAAGATTTAATAAGGAAGGTTCTCGAGGAAGCGCATCATTCCAAGATGACGATACACCCAGGCGGAGATAAAATGTACAAAGATATAAAAAGGACTTTCTTCTGGAACGGCATGAAAAAGGACGTGGCAGAATTCGTTTCTAAGTGTATGGTGTGCCAACAGGTTAAGGCAGAACAGAAAAAGCCTGGCGGACTGTTACATCCTCTAGAGGTCCCGCAGTGGAAGTGGGATAGCATCTCAATGGACTTCATCGATGGGCTGCCTAGGTCTAGGAGAGGCAACACTAGCATTTGGGTAATAGTGGATAGGCTTACTAAAAGCGCCCACTTTTTACCTATCAAAAGTAAAAGAACTGCCTCATCCCTAGCATCACTTTACCTCAAGGAAATCATTCGACTCCATGGAATACCGTCTAGCATTGTTAGTGACCGAGACCCCATCTTCACCAGTGAGTTTTGGCGGAGTCTGCAAGAAGCAGTAGGAACGCAGTTATGCTTGAGCACAGCCTATCATCCCCAAACCGACGGCCAAACAGAGAGAGTGAATAGAGTTTTGGAAGACCTTTTAAGGCTATGCGTCCTCGACTTCGGAGGGACATGGGAAGACCACCTTCCTTTGGTGGAATTTGCCTACAACAACAGCTATCAAGCAACCATCGGAATGGCGCCCTTCGAAGCTTTATATGGAAGACCGTGCCGATCGCCCACTTGTTGGTGGGAGTCCACGGATAAGCTCATACTTGGACCAGATATGATCCGAGAGACCTCAGAGAAAGTAGACTTAATACGAAGAAGGATGAAGACGGCCCAAGACAGACAAAAGTCCTACGCCGACAAGAGGAGGACCGACCTTGAATTTGAAGTTGGAGACAGAGTTTTTCTCAAGGTATCACCGCTAAGAAACGTTGTTCGTTTTGGAACCACAGGAAAGCTAGCGCCAAGATTCGTAGGGCCATTCCCTATTATCGAGAAGATTGGGAAAATGGCCTATAGATTAGAGCTACCCGAGAAGTTGGCTGGAGTCCACAACGTCTTTCACGTTTCACATCTCCGAAAATGTCTACATGAGTCTGCTGAAGTGGTAGAGCCAAATATCCTCGAAGAGGCCGAAGTGGAGTGCGAAGCAACCATAAGGAGAGTTCCAACCCGCATCTTAGGAACAGAAGTGAAGAAGCTACGCAACCGCGAAGTCAAGCTCGTCAAAGTTCAGTGGAGCGACGCCGAGGGAGACGCGACTTGGGAAACTGAAGCTAGAATACGTACTGCCTACCCTTTTCTGTTCGAGGGTACATCCTTGATCTTTCTTTTTTCCTTAAGTTGCGCTTTTATCTATCTTTTTAGGTATATTTCCTCGACCTTATCTTTTAGGTAGAAACTCTTTGGATGGAAACATGTAATTGAAACATGTTATGTATGAATGGTTGCAAGTGGTTGCAAGTGATTGCTAGTGGTTGCTCGTGGTTGCATATACACACACAATCTAGGTTTTAGATCGGCTCAGTCACTTCATATTGCATATGCATATATGTTTGCATTCGTATGTGATTGAACTTTAATGTGTTGTCATGTGGATGCTGCATTTGTAGTGAATGATTGTGCACTCATGTAGAATCAAGAATAGGAAAATTTGCATACATAATGGATTCATGGCACTTACATAATTCGCATTAAGGAGGTCAACTGAATCAGTAGACCGCCTGATTTTGCATTAGATAAGTACATGTACACACACACTTTGCATATGATCATGAAGCATTAGAAGTCTTTTAAGGACAATGGATGCTCGTGTTTGATGGATGAGTAGATGGATGATTGGATGTTAGGATATACATTCCTCCTAACTTGAAGATTTCGGGGACGAAATCCTTTTAAGTGGGGGAGAATGTAACACCCTGAAAATTCTATAACTGTGAAATTAACACATTAAAGAATAACTAATCTGAAATCAAAGAACCAAGGGAAATGGGATACGCCATTGCGTTCGTCTCGGAAAAATACGCGAAATAGAGTCCGAGTTTTCGAAAAACGGAGTCCGTATGAAGAAGATATGGCCTTTGGAAGTTTTGAATTAAATTTAAAATTCAAACAGAATAAAATAATTAAAAATCGGGCCCAGTGGGCCAGGGCGGATAAACACCCGCCTAGGCCACCCAGGTCGACTGGGCTGTCGACCTGGGCTACCCATGTCGACAGCCCTGTCGATAGGGGTGTCGACCTGGTCGAGCCCAGTCAACCTGGCTGGCCAGGTCTGTGTTTGGTCGAATTTCTGTGGTTTGCTTTGTCATTAGGGCTAGGTGGCGGGTTCTAATTGGTCTCTCTATCTAATGAATGGCTACGATCTAACCTAGCAACATCAATGGTCCTAATCAATTCCTAACCTCTATATAAACAACCCTAGACTAAACCCTAATCTATTCATTCAAATTAAGAACATAGCCGCCATGTTGCTGAGGAACGACTAAGAGTAGCCGCCGACTAGAGAGAGAATTAGAAAGAAAGTTCTAAAGCCTAAAGCAATTCAAGTAACCTAACGCCAATCAATTCAACAAAGGAATCATATCTCTTAATTAGAGAATTCGCCGCAACCATTGTAAGTAGAGTATTACTTTGGTATGAATAAACAGCTGTATTGATTTGTATGCTTGAATTGGGATAATAAAGTAATTCATATTTGTGCAAAATTATGTTATTCATTATAAAGAACTACATGCGGTAGTTCTATGCAAGTATACGTTTGGAATATTGCGCAAATTATGTAATCTATGTTGAAGCTACATGTATGTAGTTGATTGAAATTCATGCAAGTTTGGGGCTTTGCTATTATGTCATCATGATGTATGTTTGTGTGCATAAATCATTGTGCAAGTAATTGAAACAAGTTTGGTTATTATAGTTCATATGAAACTATGTTGGAATTTTGACACCATAATCCATGTATTAAGTCATGCTTTTGCAAACTTATGAATATGGCTAGGCTATGAATGATATAATTGAAATCCATGATTAAGTCTATCTTGTTAACAAGAATTATATGATGACATATGTGAGACATGGCTAGGTTAGACTCAAAAATCCCTTTTTGCAAGTTTTAAAGCAAACACCATGTTTAGGAATATTTATGCATAAGTATGTTTATACCATCGTTATGTGATTAGACTTAAACCATGATTAAGTTGAACTATGCTTTTGTGTTGGTAACAAAGTATCCCCTTTGTAAACATGTAGAAAACTTATGAACATGACTTGTTTATGTTTATGCCATGAACAAATTTAACTTTACTTATGCCATGCTTATGTTTGACATTATGCTATGCTTATGCTAGGAATATTTATGACATGCTTATGTTTGACATTATGCCTAAATGAGAATATAGGTTCATGTTGTAGTTAAACCTATGCAAGTTCACATGCTTTGATTCATGTCACCTATGTTGCCACTATGCAAGTACACCAATTTCTATTTTGTATTTCCAACGTCGTATTGCAAGTTCATGCGCTCACTTTCCCCTCTTTGTGTATACGCCATAAGCCTCCCCTTTCCGCATGGCTAAATTGGGCTTTAAAAAGGCTAAGCCCAATATATATAAACGGACGTGTAAAACGGGGGAAAATAACGTTGGGTTAAAATTAATTAATGAATGAAAATATAAAATAGAAGGGCCCAAGTTCAAGTATGGGTTGGGCCCGTGATTGGTGTAATCTTTACACCATTAACTTAATAATGGGCCGCAAATATTTACATATAAGAAATAAAGAAGAATGACAAAATATGTAAATGTAGAAAATACGATATGTTTAACCCGAGGTTGGATTGAGTTGTGATGTAAACCTGCCCGGAACCGCCCGGCTGTCCAGTAGTCACAACAATACCTATCCAATGTGGGAGGTTAAACATGGAGCCCAACAAGGACCCGAGGTTAGACTGAGTTGTGGCGTAAGACTGCCCGGAACCAACCGGCAACAGGCAGCCACAACAATACCTGTCTAATGTGAGAGGTCAGGGCCTTAATAAGACAATTAAGGCTGAGTCAGGATTGTTAGGATTAAGTGAACTAAAGACTTAATCAAAATGGAACATGCTAAACTAAACGGACTGGTGGGGTTAGGTTAGGAAACACTTAACCAACTTAGCATGTTGGCTAGAGATAGAAAACCTAGTAACGGGGGGACCCTTTTCAGCAGTAACCCTAAAAGGTGTATCAGGATACCCTGAAACTAGGCAGGGTGGGGCACGATTACTGGGCTGATTGTAAGAGGTCAAAGCGACGGCGGTGGTGTAGCAGTGTAGGTTCTAACGGAGTGCGGGCGTGCACACACTCCGGCACAGAAAAATAAGGCACTGGACACCAGTAGCATACCTGTGCACTCTAAGGTTGTGTCGGGTTGCCACTATGGGACTTGATACACCCCATGGTGGGACCAGCATAGGTAACTACAACATCGGGGGCCGTAAGACACATGTAACTATGCGAGTAGGAGCCGATCATCATAGAATGGATCACATCACCCTGATTATGGGGTGCAAATTGGAAACTAGTTTATGTGGGTTCAGAGATTTACATGGGGTACGATAGTATATTCGACCCTAGACAACTTAACCAAGTTTATAGTGCATGCCCACTTCTTGTTTATACTTATCATACCCAGTTCTTTATTCATAGACAAAATTGTACTAGACTTACTCAGGCTTTATGTCTGACTCTACTTTTCTTTCGTCTTCTTTCTTCCGTTTCCCCCCCCCCCCCCAGGTCCTCAGGGAGGGAACACAGCAGCTTGACCAACCTCAACATCCAGCTTGAAGAAGAGAAATGTATTGCTTGGACTTTCCTGTTTTGAACTATGGCTTTGGACAATCCACTATGGGGCTTTTGCAGTTTATCTATGTTTTATTTATGCTTCTTTAAATAATGTACTCAAGACAGATTATGAAAGTGTTATGTTATGTTTTTGGAAAGGATGTTGTTGTAACACGTATTTGACTTTATGAAATAAAGTTTGTTGTTCTTCCGCTGTTTACAAATATGTGTTCTTATATCTGTCTTGTATATCTGTGACTTGTACTTATAAACCTCCACCAAAATTAGGGCATTCCCTTTGAGAGTGACCCTAACGGAGGTGGGGTGTTTCAATAAATGAATAATATACATTCGATAAATATCAGAGATTACAATAAATAACATATAATTACATCGCAGCGGAAAATAATACAAAAGCACAACTAGAAGTAATGCACGGATACAGAGCTTTCCGAGCATCGTTCCAGCTGTAAATCAGGACCCTGTGGATATAAATCTGCAAAACCAAAACTACTAGCTGCCCGTGCGGAAAATAGGGGCACCCAGAGTTTAGGTTAAAACAATAAACTCCAGGTCAGTCATGTGACTGGTGTGAGAACTAAAGCAGTTATTAATCTTTATTTTTAAAGTTAGGTAAATCAAGGGACCACGCCGTATAACACGGAACGGGTTTCCTCCCAAGAATACCAGTGCATAAAACAAACAGCGCAATGCTAAATAAAGAAAAATGAAGCTGTTATAAGACCCAGGTCCCATCACACAATGCAACGCAAGCCGGAGGATAGGGTTTTTACCTTATAACAGCCAAAGCATGCTTGATACGTTTAAAACACATTATTTGATACTAATATAGGTGCATAGTGTCAAAACAATTTCAATCATAAATATCAATCATAGGCGGCATGAATGACCCATACCACTATGTCGCCATACTAGGTTCTACAAATAAAACCGCACTATCACGTATTGGAAATTGGATTTTCGTCATGAGCCGAGGCAAGGGGCAAGCTCCTCTCCGCGTTCGAGACACTCTAGCAAATGCCTCGGGACCGCACACAGCAATCCCTGGATCCTCCAAGGCCGGTCCTCTCTTACTTTTGAGGATTGGCAATTCCTGAACACACGTTTCCCGGTCCTTACAGACCTATATCCGAGGCGCCTCGTATCCAACAACCACACAGGTGAAAAGTATATAAATGTCAGGGCTGGTAGGTCACTGACACCACCCTAGCTAGAAAGAAACGTCGTGCACTCCTTGGGTCCGTATCCCGTTTTTGACTCATACCGAGGTGTGAGGCTCGCGAATTCACGTTATACACAAAGCTACGCCACACAGGCCGTGCTTTGATCATCAACCACAAGACTTTGCTTTTCAACAGAAGCCTTGATCAATTTCCACTTACGCATGCCACATTGGCAATTCGCTCCATGCGACTGATGCCCATCGATATACAACCTCTGAGCTCGTACGTCTCAGAGAAGGGCGTTAAGCAAGAGAATAAATTCTCCGCCGCCAAACAGATGTATATTTAATAGAGATCAATCAACACAGAATAAAATCCAATGTCAGACACACAATCCATTTACAAGTTCGTTCTGGGTCTGAACGAAACCGGAGGCACTTTCCTCGCATATCCATCCATCTCCAAGTACGTCTGGACGATCACCAACTGATTCCCTCATCTAGGGTGTATAGCCCAATCAAGATCATCAGTAATCACCCAAACGATGTGAAGACTTCCGGTCTTCAACCACCGTCTTCGTCTTCGACATCTCGTCGAATCGGTTATTCAGAATGGGTATAAACCCGGCCTTTCTGAATAACCCATGTATATAATAAACAAATGTTACACAAACACAATGAACGCCTCATTCCAATTCAGAATATTCTTTTATTCACAAAATCACATTCTTAGGGAAAGGTTCCCATTAATTTTATCAAAGATAAATTCTTCTAAATTTATTCTTCAATCCTCCTTTGGATATCATTTCTAACTAGTCGGGATTAACGAACCACACCGAAGTAATTATTTATTTTATTTCCCAATCCCAACCTATATATCCCATGGAGCAAAACTGGTGATACTCCATTCCTAACACCACGGTGTTATCGGTAAAATTAATTACCATTTCACGTTCAAATCTAATTAAAGATTTAACTATCGCTTTGGAGCAAAACTGGTGATACTCCACTCTCGATCACTTTTCAGATTTGATAATTTAAATTATCAATTCACATTTTAATCTAATTAAAGATTCATTAAAACTCCACTTAGTTTTAATCTTTTCAGAAATCGATATCTTGCCTTTAACTGGGTTAAAGAACCAATGTTATCTAAAACACGATTCACGATATACCCAAATCACATTTGATATTAAATACAAGGCTCTGAATAGAAAATATACCGGCTTATATTCAATATCAAATTCTGAAACCAACAAATATCGTATTGGAAATAACGATATAAAATATAGCTTTCAAATTCCCATAACAATATCTGTATAGTCACGAAATCCAACATCGAAATATTCCGAAGATAATTTCGATTCAACTCCAGTCCAATTCACGTATTGGAAATATTGATTATTTTCAAAATCACTTTCAAATTCAATTTATTTATTTCAGAAATAAATTGATTTTAATTCTAGTTCAAAACTACTTCATTTCGATAGAAATCTATTTTTACCTATTCAAATGTGGAATTTTCCAGCCCAATTCTTTCCAATTCACATATTATAATTTTACACAAATTATATATATTTTTAATAATTTTATCAAGGCCCGTACAGTCGATTTCCATCAACGGCCATCGAACTGCACTTACAGCGACCTTTTCTGAAATTGATTTGGACATAATTCCAAATCCAACCGTTAGATTTCAAATTTCTAATATTCATTGGAAAGCTCTTTTCGATACGAACCCAACGGTTCCGGTTTTAGGAGAATCCGACGGTCGGATCTCCCGCAATGTCCGTTTGAAATAAATGGTCGAAATTCACGAACTGCCGCGGCGCGGCGCGTTCTATTCAGGCCATTATATTATATATATAATATATATTTCATCGATTTCCATTTAAAACGAATTTTATAAATTGTTTTAAATTCGTTTCTAAAACAATTCAACTTCTACATTCAATTTCAAATCGATTTGATTTCAATTCAACTCGAATTCATTTCAATTCAATTCCAATTCTAATTCGTTTCAATTCAATTCAATTTGAATTTACTTTCCATTTGATTCAATTCGAATTCGTTTAAAATTGATTTCAATTCAATTTCAGTTCGTTTTAAATTTCAATTTCAATTTAATTCAATTTGAATTTCAATTTAATTCAATTTGAATTCATTTCTATTTTATTCGATTTCAAATTCACTTTCTATTCAATTCGACTTCGAATTCATTTTCTATTCGATTCGAATTCATTTCAAATTGATTCAATAAATTTTCCATTCAAAATATTAAATCTTGAAATCAATTTTCAATATTCATTATAAAACGAATAAAATCGATATAAACATCGTTCGCGTCAAAATAACGCATCTCTAATCAACACGGCTTTATATTTCAATAATTCGTTATTCTATTCAACAAATGAATATTTGTTCTATTCAACACATGAATCTATATTTCTTTCAACACACGACTAATCTCAACACATGAGTACTGTCAACACATCACTATTTTTGTTATGTAAAATATTTTATAAAACTATGGTATCTATCGTTTGATTTTTAATTAGACTTCTACTGGGAAGTAGTTCTAATTTTAAATGTGATAAAGATGTAATTTATTTTATTTAAAATATTTTACTCAACACATGAATAGTTTCAACACATGATCATCGTCAACACATGACTATTTTTATATTCAACACATGAATTTTCTTTTATAATATTCATTGTTTTCCCGATTGGAATGAGGCCCAATCAATCACCATATAATGTTAATTATATGGATTCCATACAACACATGTATATAATAACATTGAAAAATAATCAATCATCAACCAAAGTGCACTACACTGTATAAGCATCAAATATAGATATCTGACGCTTATAACAGCCTGTCAATCAATCGATCGACATATTTAATCAATCAGGATGAGTGAACTTCAAATTTCATCCCAACACCCGTGTGGGGTTTCAAACAATCAAACACAGATTTTATTTGTGCAGTTGGGCGATGTGTAAAATTTATCGTCCCAATCAATGTCCTTCAAATAGGTGTACATAAACAAACCGTCCGGTTTGTAAATGAATATTTTATTTTATTCACATTCACGTTAAAAATTATATTTTTAACGTCAAAAATATTTATTTCAACGCTTGCATTTCTATTCAGTTCATTTACCCAATAAAAATGATATTTTTATTTTTCTAACATATTTTGGGAAATTTCGGCGGCATAACGGCACGATACTAGAAACGGGACGAGGCCTAGCCTTATCCCCGGTCTAGTGAAGGCCCACGCCATTCACACATCAATCAAGTCCATTCAATTCACCAAACAATTCAATTCAAACCAAATAATCTAACCAACTACACAACCAAACAATTAAACAAACAAGCCATCCATGGTCTGTGGATGACGGGTGTCGGGTGCTACTAAACACCGTCTACATCCTAGTATATATATATAACTAGAAAAAGAGATTTTGAGTGAGAAGTTCTCACCAACTAGCTAATCCAATCATCTCGACTCTTCTTATGTAGAAAATCTTGTCGTTCTCGCCTTTTGTCACTTTCGTTGCCCGTAGACGCTACATGTATAAAAATCACATTTTTATTATCTACATTATATAAAAATCTCATCTTTATATCTTCTATAAGTTAAAAATCGGATTTTTATCCTCTCTATAATATAAAGATCATATTTTTATTTATTTCATATGTCAAAAACTGTAGAAGCTTTAAAACGGAGAAAACTCACTTTTTTTCTAACGCCCGGATTCGCTGTTTGGGTCCTAGAATTTGCAAACGAGCTTCAATCTTCACACAATTTTTTTTCTAGCACAAGCACGCCATTCTGAACAACTTTTGCCTAGTGGTCTTCTTACCGAAAATGTGCCATTTCGCCGGAAATCGCGAAAAGACAGCATTTTGACAGTGTTTGATCAGCAGACTTCGGACGCGTTTTCTCGACAACTCCGCAATGCAAAATAGGACTTATCATATACCAAATCGAAGAGAATTTCGTGCTCTACAACTTTGGTCTTGAGGAACTTTGGCTAGAAACGCACGGTTTGAGAGTTATTCGCGAAATACGGTCAGGGACTTATTTGCAAAACGGACGATTTTGATGAAAATGGGTTTTTGGGTGTAGCGGGGCCCACGGCCGGAATTGAGGGGGCTGGAGGGGGGCGCCGACCTGATGGACGTGGGGGAGGGTGTGGGTGGCGGTGGTGGGGCCCGTGGTGGCCGCGGTGGTGGTGGTTGCGTGTAGGGGCTTAGGGTTTGCAAATGGAGAGAGGAGGAAGAGGAGGAGGAGGGGAGGAGGAGGAGGGGGTGCGGCGGCCGGAGGGAGGCTGGTGGTGGGCGGTGGAGGTGGGGCAGCGGTGGTGGTGGAGGAGGAGGCCATTTTTGAGTTTTTGTGAAGAAAGAGGAAGAGGAAGAAAGTGAAGAAGAAAAGGAAGTAAAAGTGTTTATATGCTAGTTTCTCGCGTATCGTCCGAACACAAACGATCTCCGATGGCCGCGGATTTCGGACACGAGATAGTAGACGTGAAGACGAGTCCAACGAAACAAGTTTCGTCGAATTCCGAGTTCGTTTGACCATTCAAAAAAAATCACAAAAATGCTCAGATAAGCTCTAAAAATGCGATTTTGGCGCACCTTTTCTTCTCGCACGCTCACATGCTTACTCAAAAAATCAAGCCCTCTTGGATTTAACCATTATTAGATGATACGAATCTAGAAAAAAAAGTAGAATTGAATTCCGAGGTCGTATCAATAATGTTCCTTTGTAAAATGACTGCTCGCTTTACCCGGAACTGTTTCAGCTCGCACGGCCACATACTAACTCCGTTCGACGCGCCATTTGGAACTCAACAATGATTTGTCATTATGAATCCATAAAAAATTTATCTCGTCGAATTCTGAGCTCGTATGCAAAATTTCACTTTTTAAGGGCTATGTTTTGTTAACCGAACAACTCCAGTCCATAACCACTATTCCGGATATCGGAATATATCGAAGCTTATACTTTTCGGAGTTTTAAACGGCATTTTGAACTCAATGGAAGTGGTTTCGAGTCCAAATTCATCCGTATGCAAAATATGACTTTTTGGGCCATGTATAATTTACATAGCGACTATTCTGAATTTTTAACTGGGCATAACTTTTGATTCCCGCTATGAAATTTCGATTTTTCGGATTCGTTGGAAAGATATTAACGAATAGATTCTAATATTTTTGGTTTCGCTAAAATCCGGATTGTTTTGCACCCGGTACATTCAATTGAAGTTTGAAATCGAATTATCGAACTACCGCGCCATTTTCAATTCTATTTATAATTATATATAATTATTTATATTCTAACGACGACGCGTATAATATATACGTTCGAATTTTATTCAAAATAAATTTCTTGTCAATATTATTTAAAATAATCCATTTTAAATATTCAAAATTCGCTAAGATTGCCAAAACAAAAATTTTAAACTGGCTCAGAATTTCCGGGTTATTACAATCTCCCCCACTTAAAACTTTTCGTCCCCGAAAAGGAACAAAGTCGAAAATGGTTTGATTAATCTACTCTACGTTCGATCTGACTTCCATTCTCCAACTTTTCAGTTTCTGAGAATTTTCAAATTTTCAAAAATTTGGCTAACACCCTAAATTTTCGAAAAATTTCGCCATAACCTCCCCTGCACGGGAGCCACGGGAAAATCCCGAAATTGCCATATAGGCCTTCTGATCTCAAAAAGAAAAAGAAAAAGCCAAGCGGCTAGCCAATCGGCTCATAAAATCATCATCACCCAAACAAAACAGTAAATTATAGTAAACATGTACCTATTTGTCGGGCAAACAAATTTTATTCTTCGGCTCTAGCCTCCTTGCTATGACCTGTTCAATGTAAGTATATGTATATGCAAGCAGATGCGACCAATTTTCAATACAATTCAAAATTTGATTTTATTAGGCATAGTGGTTAAAAATTGTCAAACAAATAAACAAACAACTCAAACATCAATCAATTAGTGAATTAGAGTTTCAAATTCATAACTTTTGATATATATACAGAAAATCTTGTTTTGGTGCCAAATCACAACAAAATGAATCTATCTATATAAGTTTTGGTTCTCACACCAGTCTGATGGAAATATATAGATATCACACCTTCGAAACACGAATATAAATACTGATGATGTGGCCACATCATCAGAATTATCCCCGGGTGTCTAGAATGTGATTCTATATCTATCCAATATATTAAAACTTCGAATATACGTTCATGACGCGTATATGCAAAATCTTTATATACTAGATTGTCCATATTCAAAATAAATAAATATTCAAATACGTATAAAACGATTTAAATTTTTAAAACAAAATTGTTTTCTCTTGAAAAATATACTCTTCACACTCGTTCTAGGATACTACTAATCCTATCTCTAACGAGTCATTCTAATTGGATATTACTAATCCAATATCTGATGAATTCTTTCGTATGGTTCTAATGTGTCTTGTTCTCGAGCTCTGTAAACCAAAGCTCTGATACCAACTGTAAGCACCCGTAACTTCCCCGCGAAGGAAAGCACGGATACTTTGAGAACAACACACAAATGAACGCAGACGGAAGAACATTTCATTGTATATTACAACAATTCCATCAGATACAAGAATGTACAGAGTATAAATGAATAATATACATTCGATAAATATCAGAGATTACAATAAATAACATATAATTACATCGCAGCGGAAAATAATACAAAAGCACAACTAGAAGTAATGCACGGATACAGAGCTTTCCGAGCATCGTTCCAGCTGTAAATCAGGACCCTGTGGATATAAATCTGCAAAACCAAAACTACTAACTGCCCGTGCGGAAAATAGGGGCACCCAGAGTTTAGGTTAAAACAATAAACTCCAGGTCAGTCATGTGACTGGTGTGAGAACTAAAGCAGTTATTAATCTTTATTTTTAAAGTTAGGTAAATCAAGGGACCACGCCGTATAACACGGAACGGGTTTCCTCCCAAGAATACCAGTGCATAAAACAAACAGCGCAATGCTAAATAAAGAAAAATGAAGCTGTTATAAGACCCAGGTCCCATCACACAATGCAACGCAAGCCGGAGGATAGGGTTTTTACCTTATAACAGCCAAAGCATGCTTGATACGTTTAAAACACATTATTTGATACTAATATAGGTGCATAGTGTCAAAACAATTTCAATCATAAATATCAATCATAGGCGGCATGAATGACCCATACCACTATGTCGCCATACTAGGTTCTACAAATAAAACCGCACTATCATGTATTGGAAATTGGATTTTCGTCATGAGCCGAGGCAAGGGGCAAGCTCCTCTCCGCGTTCGAGACACTCTAGCAAATGCCTCGGGACCGCACACAGCAATCCCTGGATCCTCCAAGGCCGGTCCTCTCTTACTTTTGAGGATTGGCAATTCCTGAACACACGTTTCCCGGTCCTTACAGACCTATATCCGAGGCGCCTCGTATCCAACAACCACACAGGTGAAAAGTATATAAATGTCAGGGCTGGTAGGTCACTGACACCACCCTAGCTAGAAAGAAACGTCGTGCACTCCTTGGGTCCGTATCCCGTTTTTGACTCATACCGAGGTGTGAGGCTCGCGAATTCACGTTATACACAAAGCTACGCCACACAGGCCGTGCTTTGATCATCAACCACAAGACTTTGCTTTTCAACAGAAGCCTTGATCAATTTCCACTTACGCATGCCACATTGGCAATTCGCTCCATGCGACTGATGTCCATCGATATACAACCTCTGAGCTCGTACGTCTCAGAGAAGGGCGTTAAGCAAGAGAATAAATTCTCCGCCGCCAAACAGATGTATATTTAATAGAGATCAATCAACACAGAATAAAATCCAATGTCAGACACACAATCCATTTACAAGTTCGTTCTGGGTCTGAACGAAACCGGAGGCACTTTCCTCGCATATCCATCCATCTCCAAGTACGTCTGGACGATCACCAACTGATTCCCTCATCTAGGGTGTACAGCCCAATCAAGATCATCAGTAATCACCCAAACGATGTGAAGACTTCCGGTCTTCAACCACCGTCTTCGTCTTCGACATCTCGTCGAATCGGTTATTCAGAATGGGTATAAACCCGGCCTTTCTGAATAACCCATGTATATAATAAACAAATGTTACACAAACACAATGAACGCCTCATTCCAATTCAGAATATTCTTTTATTCACTTAATCACATTCTTAGGGAAAGGTTCCCATTAATTTTATCAAAGATAAATTCTTTTAAATTTATTCTTCAATCCTCCTTTGGATATCATTTCTAACTAGTCGGGATTAACGAACCACACCGAAGTAATTATTTATTTTATTTCCCAATCCCAACCTATATATCCTATGGAGCAAAACTGGTGATACTCCATTCCTAACACCACGGTGTTATCGGTAAAATTAATTACCATTTCACGTTCAAATCTAATTAAAGATTTAACTATCGCTTTGGAGCAAAACTGGTGATACTCCACTCTCGATCACTTTTCAGATTTGATAATTTAAATTATCAATTCACATTTTAATCTAATTAAAGATTCATTAAAACTCCACTTAGTTTTAATCTTTTCAGAAATCGATATCTTGCCTTTAACTGGGTTAAAGAACCAATGTTATCTAAAACACGATTCACGATATACCCAAATCACATTTGATATTAAATACAAGGCTCTGAATAGAAAATATACCGGCTTATATTCAATATCAAATTCTGAAACCAACAAATATCGTATTGGAAATAACGATATAAAATATAGCTTTCAAATTCCCATAACAATATCTGTATAGTCACGAAATCCAACATCGAAATATTCCGAAGATAATTTCGATTCAACTCCAGTCCAATTCACGTATTGGAAATATTGATTATTTTCAAAATCACTTTCAAATTCAATTTATTTATTTCAAAAATAAATTGATTTTAATTCTAGTTCAAAACTACTTCATTTCGATAGAAATCTATTTTTACCTATTCAAATGTGGAATTTTCCAGCCCAATTCTTTCCAATTCACATATTATAATTTTACACAAATTATATATATTTTTAATAATTTTATCAAGGCCCGTACAGTCGATTTCCATCAACGGCCATCGAACTGCACTTACAGCGACCTTTTCTGAAATTGATTTGGACATAATTCCAAATCCAACCGTTAGATTTCAAATTTCTAATATTCATTGGAAAGCTCTTTTCGATACGAACCCAACGGTTCCGGTTTTAGGAGAATCCGACGGTCGGATCTCCCGCAATGTCCGTTTGAAATAAATGGTCGAAATTCACGAACTGCCGCGGCGCGGCGCGTTCTATTCAGGCCATTATATTATATATATAATATATATTTCGTCGATTTCCATTTAAAACGAATTTTATAAATTGTTTTAAATTCGTTTCTGAAACAATTCAACTTCTACATTCAATTTCAAATCGATTTGATTTCAATTCAACTCGAATTCATTTCAATTCAATTCCAATTCTAATTCGTTTCAATTCAATTCAATTTGAATTTACTTTCCATTTGATTCAATTCGAATTCGTTTAAAATTGATTTCAATTCAATTTCAGTTCGTTTTAAATTTCAATTTCAATTTAATTCAATTTCAATTTCAATTTAATTCAATTTGAATTCATTTCTATTTTATTCGATTTCAAATTCACTTTCTATTCAATTCGACTTCGAATTCATTTTCTATTCGATTCGAATTCATTTCAAATTGATTCAATAAATTTTCCATTCAAAATATTAAATCTTGAAATCACTTTTCAATATTCATTATAAAACGAATAAAATCGATATAAACATCGTTCGCGTCAAAATAACGCATCTCTAATCAACACGGCTTTATATTTCAATAATTCGTTATTCTATTCAACAAATGAATATTTGTTCTATTCAACACATGAATCTATATTTCTTTCAACACACGACTAATCTCAACACATGAGTACTTTCAACACATTACTATTTTTGTTATGTAAAATATTTTATAAAACTATGGTATCTATCGTTTGATTTTTAATTAGACTTCTACTGGGAAGTAGTTCTAATTTTAAATGTGATAAAGATGTAATTTATTTTATTTAAAATATTTTACTCAACACATGAATAGTTTCAACACATGATCATCGTCAACACATGACTATTTTTATATTCAACACATGAATTTTCTTTTATAATATTCATTGTTTTCCCGATTGGAATGAGGCCCAATCAATCACCATATAATGTTAATTATATGGATTCCATACAACACATGTATATAATAGCATTGAAAAATAATCAATCATCAACCAAAGTGCACTACACTGTATAAGCATCAAATATAGATATCTGATGCTTATAACAGCCTGTCAATCAATCGATCGACATATTTAATCAATCAGGATGAGTGAACTTCAAATTTCATCCCAACACCCGTGTGGGGTTTCAAACAATCAAACACAGATTTTATTTGTGCAGTTGGGTGATGTGTAAAATTTATTGTCCCAATCAATGTCCTTCAAATAGGTGTACATAAACAAACCGTCCGGTTTGTAAATGAATATTTTATTTTATTCACATTCACGTTAAAAATTATATTTTTAACGTCAAAAATATTTATTTCAACGCTTGCATTTCTATTCAGTTCATTTACCCAATAAAAATGATATTTTTATTTTTCTAACATATTTTGGGAAATTTCGGCGGCATAACGGCACGATACTAGAAACGGGACGAGGCCTAGCCTTATCCCCGGTCTAGTGAAGGCCCACGCCATTCACACATCAATCAAGTCCATTCAATTCACCAAACAATTCAATTCAAACCAAATAATCTAACCAACTACACAACCAAACAATTAAACAAACAAGTCATCCATGGTCTGTGGATGACGGGTGTCGGGTGCTACTAAACACCGTCTACATCCTATTATATATATATATATATATATATATAACTAGAAAAAGAGATTTTGAGTGAGAAGTTCTCACCAACTAGCTAATCCAATCATCTCGACTCTTCTTATGTAGAAAATCTTGTTGTTCTCGCCTTTTGTCACTTTCGTTGCCCGTAGCCGCTACATGTATAAAAATCACATTTTTATTATCTACATTATATAAAAATCTCATCTTTATATCTTCTATAAGTTAAAAATCGGATTTTTATCCTCTCTATAATATAAAGATCATATTTTTATTTATTTCATATGTCAAAAACTGTAGAAGCTTTAAAACGGAGAAAACTCACTTTTTTCCAACGCCCGGATTCGCTGTTTGGGTCCTAGAATTTGCAAACGAGCTTCAATCTTCACACCATTTTTTTTCTAGCACAAGCACGCCATTCTGAACAACTTTTGCCTAGTGGTCTTCTTGCCGAAAATGTGCCATTTCGCCGGAAATCGCGAAAAGACAGCATTTTGACAGTGTTTGATCAGCAGACTTCGGACGCATTTTCCCGACAACTCCGCAATGCAAAATAGGACTTATCATATACCAAATCGAAGAGAATTTCGTGCTCTACAACTTTGGTCTTGAGGAACTTTGGCTAGAAACGCACGGTTTGGGAGTTATTCGCGAAATACGGTCAGGGACTTATTTGCAAAACGGACGATTTTGGTGAAAATGGGTTTTTGGGTGTAGCGGGGCCCACGGCCAGAATTGAGGGGGCTGGAGGGGGGCGCCGACCTGATGGACGTGGGGGAGGGTGTGGGTGGCGGTGGTGGGGCCCGTGGTGGCCGCGGTGGTGGTGGTTGCGTGTAGGGGCTTAGGGTTTGCAAATGGAGAGAGGAGGAGGAAGAGGAGGAGGAGGGGAGGAGGAGGAGGCGGTGCGGCGGCCGGAGGGAGGCTGGTGGTGGGCGGTGGAGGTGGGGCAGCGGTGGTGGTGGAGGAGGAGGCCATTTTTGAGTTTTTGTGAAGAAAGAGGAAGAGGAAGAAAGTGAAGAAGAAAAGGAAGTAAAAGTGTTTATATGCTAGTTTCTCGCGTATCGTCCGAACACAAACGATCTCCGATGGCCGCGGATTTCGGACACGAGATAGTAGACGTGAAGACGAGTCCAACGAAACAAGTTTCGTCGAATTCCGAGTTCGTTTGACCATTCAAAAAAATCACAAAAATGCTCAGATAAGCTCTAAAAATGCGATTTTGGCGCACCTTTTCTTCTCGCACGCTCACATGCTAACTCAAAAAATCAAGCCCTCTTGGATTTAACCATTATTAGATGATACGAATCTAGAAAAAAAAGTAGAATTGAATTCCGAGGTCGTATCAATAATGTTCCTTTGTAAAATGACTGCTCGCTTTACCCGGAACTGTTTCAGCTCGCACGGCCACATACTGACTCCGTTCGACGCGCCATTTGGAACTCAACAATGATTTGTCATTATGAATCCATAAAAATTTATCTCGTCGAATTCTGAGCTCGTATACAAAATTTCACTTTTTAAGGGTTATGTTTTGTTAACCGAACAACTCCAGTCCATAACCACTATTCCGGATATCGGAATATATCGAAGCTTATACTTTTCGGAGTTTTAAACGGCATTTTGAACTCAATGGAAGTGGTTTCGAGTCCAAATTCATCCGTATGCAAAATATGACTTTTTGGGCCATGTATAATTTACATAGCGACTATTCTGAATTTTTAACTGGGCATAACTTTTGATTTCCGCTATGAAATTTCGATTTTTCGGATTCGTTGGAAAGATATTCACGAATAGATTCTAATATTTTTGGTTTCGCTAAAATCCGGATTGTTTTGCACCCGGTACATTCAATTGAAGTTTGAAATCGAATTATCGAACTACCGCGCCATTTTCAATTCTATTTATAATTATATATAATTATTTATATTCTAACGACGACGCGTATAATATATACGTTCGAATTTTATTCAAAATAAATTTCTTGTCAATATTATTTAAAATAATCCATTTTAAATATTCAAAATTCGCTAAGATTGCCAAAACAAAAATTTTAAACTGGCTCAGAATTTCCGGGTTATTACACCTCGCACCCAGGTGTGAACCAAAAATGGGATAGTGACTGCATGGAAATGGACATATGTTAGTTCTAGCTGCGAGTAACGTCATGGTACGGAGCCCAGACTGTTTACTCATGTGGATGTTGCATACTATTATTACTTGATTGGAGACGAGGTACCTCGGATATATCGGCACTGCGGGGCTAATGGATATTATATCGGTTACTACATGGCTGATGGATATTGTCGACATACTGACCATTTTAGAGGTTCGATAGAACCGACTAACATATAGTTTATGGTATAACCAATCATCGATGGATAACCGACCATGAAGATCCAAGCGGTTCACTGCGGGGGATCCTGAGGCACTTGATAGTATGTCTAGAAATCGGTGAGAATAATCCCTTGCCTCGGTTCATAGATGGAAACCCAATTTCCAATACGTGATATTCAGTTTTAGTTGTAAATATATATATATGGCGATGTAATATAATGGTACCTACGCCGCCTATGATTGATACATTTATATTTGAAGTTGATTTCTTTACTTAGAGTAATAATAAAAGATGAAATTTCGCGTATCAAGCATGTTTGGCTATTATAAGGGAAAACTCTATCCTCGACTGCGTTCATTGTGTGATTGGAACTAAGTCTTATAATAGATTTGTTTTTCTGTTTGGCATTGCGCTGTATGTTTTATGCGTTGGTATTCTTGGGGTTAAACCCATTCCGTGCTATACGGCGTGGTCCCTTGATATATCAAACTTTAAAATCAAGATAATAACTGTTTTAGTTCTCACACCAGTCACATGACTGACCAGGAGTTTATTGCTTTAACATAAACTCTGGGTGCCACTATTTTCCACACGGGCAGCTAGTAGTTTTGGTTTGCAGATTTCCTTTTTTAGGATCCTGGTTTATAGCTGGAGCTATATTCGGAACGCTCTGTATTCATGTATTTCTTATAGTTGTGTTATGTATTATTTTTCCGCTGCTATGTATTTAAATGTAATTTAAATCTCTGATATTTTCTATCATATAATATTTATTCATATTTTGTTATATTCTTGTACTCTGATGTAAATTGTTGTAATAAGCAATGAAATGTTCTGTCGTTTGTGTTCTGATTTGTCGTGTTCTCAACTCAATCCGAGGTTTCCCATAAGGGCGAGTTTGGGTTGTTTCATGTTTATTCTATGCACTGGTATTCTTGGGAGGAAACCCGTTCCGTGTTATACGGTGTGGTCTCTTGATTTACTTTATTTCTAAAGTAAAAGATTTAATAATTGTTTTTAGTTCTCACACCGACCACATGACTGACCTGAAGTTTATTGTTTTAACCTAAACTCTGGATGCCCCTATTTTCCACATGGGTAGCTAGTAGTTTTGGTTTTTCAAATATTATATTTACAGAATCTTGGTTTATAGCTGGAGCTATATTCGGAACGCTCTATATCTGTGTATTTCTTACAGTTGCGTTATGTATTATTTTTCCGCTGCTATGTAATGTATTTTAATCTCTGATATTTTACAATGTGTAATATTTATTCATACTCTGTTACTATCTTGTACTCTGATGGAAATTGTTGTAATAAGCAGTGAAATGTTCTTCTTCTGCTTGTGTTCTGATTTGTCGTGTTCACAACTCAATCCAGGCTTTCCTAAAAAAACGAGTTTGGGTCGTGTCAACTTGGTATCAGAGCTTTGGTTTACAGAGCTCGAGAACAAGACACATTAGGACCAAACAGAAGAATTCATCAGAGATTGGATTAGTAATATCCAATGAGCCCGTTAAAGATGGGATCAGTAGTATCCCAGAATGAGTTGAAAGAGTGTTATTTTTAAAATAAAAATGAAAACAAATTTTGTTTTGAAAATTTAAACCTTATTATATGTATTTTATTATTTATTTTATATTGAATTTAGATAATCTATTATATGAAGATTTTGCATATACGCCTTGCAAACGTGTATACAAAGCCTCAAATATACTGGATAGATATAGAATCACACTCTAGTCACCCGGGGATAATTCTGGTGATTGTTGCAACATCATCAGAATTTATGTCCGAGTTCCGAAAGTGGGATATCTATATATTTCCAATTGACTAGTGCGAGATCCAAAATTAAGAATTTAATTTTTGTGATTTAACACACAAAATTGGATTTTTGCCTATGTAGTAAAGTTATATGTTTGAAAAGCTAATCAATTAATTGATTGCTGGTTGTGTTGTGTTGTATGACTATTTGTTAACTAATGAAACCAATACATGAATGAAAGGTAAACTTAGTCAAATTGAATCAAATATTGAACTGACTTGAAAATTGATTGCAACTGCATATATGTACATGTGTATATAATGAACAAGACATAGCAAGGAGGCTAAGAAGAGAAATAAAATTGTATGTCCGACAAATAGGTACATGATTAATTTGTTTCTTGGGTTTGGATGATTTTATGGGCCGATTGGTTAGCCTCTTAGCTTTTTCTTTTTCTTTTTGGATAATGAGGGCCCTATGTGGCTAGTTGAGGTTTTAAATGTCTCTCCGTACAAAGCAGGTTATGGCAAAAAAAATCGAAAATTTAGGGTGTTAGCCAAATTTTTGAAAAATTAGAAATTCTTAGAAACTAAAAATTTGAAGAATGAACACCAGAATGAAAGTTGAGTTGGTTAGTTAAACGACTTTCAACTCCGTTCCTTTTCGAGGACGAAAAAATTTAAAGTGGGGGAGATTGTAACAACCCGAAAAATCAGAACCAATTTAAAAAATTTATTTTAGCAATTTTAATGAATTTTGAATATTTAAAATGATTTATTTTAAATAATAACGACTAAAAATTTATTTTAATGATTAACGAGCCTGAAATGGCGCGGTAGTTTGAAAATTCGATTTCAAATTTCAAATGAATGTACAGGAATCAAAATAAAATGGATTTCAGTAAAATAAGAAATATTTCAATCTTTTTGAAAATATCTTTCCAACGAGTGTGAAAAATCCAAATTTCATAGTGGGAATAAAAAATTATATCCAGTTGAAAATTCATAATAGTCGCTATGGAATTTTATATAATATATAGCCCTTAAAAATAGCGATTTTGCAAACGACCTCCATTTTCGATAAAACCACTTTTGTTGGATCTGGAATGTCAAATTATTGCTAGATTTCAATTTTCATAGTTTTTGGAATCAATATGTGAGCGTGGTAAATTTAAACGTGTTTGATCAATTCAGTTTGAATTTAATCGACTGGAAAATGACCGTTTTTCAGATAGTCTCCAAATTCAAAAAAATAGTTTTGTTAAGACCGTATCATCAAAATATAGCTAGATTTATTTTTCGGAAATTTTTGGAGTTAGTATGTGACCCCGGTAAATTAAAATGTGCGTTTGAATTTAAATATATTGGTATATATTTTAAATTTAATGGAAACTGATCGAAATAGACGAATTGGCTTATGATACATAGTTTTGTTAAGACTGCTTGCTCCTTCCTTTCCCTCCTCCTCCTCGCATCAGCGCCCTCCAGCGATCGATTCTTTGATTGAAGAAAACCCCCAATCCCCACAACCCTAAGCCCGCCACCCTCCCCTTCCCTTCCAAAGCCGCCCCTCCATATTTAGCCCCTCCACCTCTGACGCAGCACAAGAGCCCCCCCTCTTCCAATTCGACTGTAAGTTTTTTTTATTTAAAGTAATTAGTTTTAAAAAGGATAAAAAATCAGTTTTAATATAAATAACACTGCATAAAAATGTTATTTTAATTATGAAAGAGTTTTAAATGAAAATATAATTTTTATTATAAGGTTAACAATATAAAACTGTGATTTTTATATGTATAATACTATGAAATAAATATACGATTTTTACATATAGGTTTTTTTTTAAATAAAAATGTGATTTTTCCATATATGGTTTTAGATATAAAAATACGATTTTTATACATATAGATTTGAAATAAAAATACGATTTTTATACATATAGATTTGAAATAAAAATACGATTTTTATACATATAGGTTTGAAATAAAAATACAATTTTTATACATATAGGTTTGAAATAAAAATACGATTTTTATACATATAGATATGAAATAAAAATGGGATTTTATATACGCAGTAACGTCGTAAAAATGTGATTTTTAATATAAACATCATATTAAAAATATGATTCTTACTATGAACGGCGTGAAAAAGATTGCGTTGGAATTTCAGGCAAATCCAAACTGTTCAGAATTCAGAAATAAAATTGGCGGAGTGGATCTCAAAGGTGAGAACTTCTCACCCTAATTTTGTTATCTAGTTAAATATATACTAGGATGCAGACAGTGCTTAGTAGCACCCGACACCTTTGATTGAAACCATGGATGTTTGGTTGTTTGTTTTGATTGATAAATTGGATGGATTTGATTTGGCGTGTAAATTGAATTGATTAGAATTGGTATGTGTATGGCGCGAGCTAGCATTAGGCGATGGGTAAGGCTAAACCTTCTTCTGGTTCTAGTATCGGGCCGTCATGCTGCCGATTTTTTTTAAAAACGTTAGAACAATAAAAATATCATTTTTATTATATAGATGAACTAAATAAAATATTCATGTGTTGGAATAAATATTTTATCGTTAAAAATATAATGTTTAATGAGTATATGAATGAAAATAAATATTCATTTACAACTCTGATGATTTGTTTATGTACACACATTTGACTGATATTGATTGGGATGATATATTTTACACATCGCCCAACTGCACAAATAAAATCACTGTTTGTTGATTGAAACCGCACACAGGTATTGGGATGATATTTAACATACACTAATCCCAATTGTTTAGTTGTATGTCAATCGATTGGTTGACAGACTGTTGCAAGTGTTAATTATTTATATCTAACGCTTATGCAGTTGTGTAATGCACTCTGGATGATGGTTGACTGTGTTTGATTATTATTGTGTACATGTGTGTGTGAAATCCATGTAAATAAAATTTTATGGTAATTGACTGTGTCTGATTTCAATTCGGAAAGAACGAATATGTCTGATTTCAATTCGGAAAGAACGAATATTTTAAAATGACGAATAATGAATATTTTAAAATAACTAATATTTTAAACTTAAATTCAGTAATGGATCAAAATATGATTTTTATGTCCGATTTGGGATGGACAAGAAAATATTGAAATATATATGAAGCCGTGTTGACTAGATGTGCTCCATTTTGACACGAACGATATTTATATTGATTTTATTCATTTTTATAATGAGTATCAAAAAAGGAAGTGATTTCAAAATCTAATGTTTTGAAAATATTATCATTTATATATTAATGATATGGAATATTCAGTTTTGATTTAAAATTGAATATGAAGTTGAAATTGTTTTTGAAACAAATTTAAAACGATTTATAAAATACGTTTGAAATGGAGATCGATGAAATATAATATATATATATATATTAAATGGCCTGAAAAGAACGCGTCGTGCCGCGGCAGTTCGCGAATTTCGACTATTGACATCGAATTGACATTACGGGAGACCTGACCGTCGGATTCTTCTAAAACCGAAACCATTGGGTTTGTATCGAAAAGGGATTTCCAATGAATATAAGAGATTTGATATCTAACGGTTGGATTTGGAATTATGTCCAAATCAAATTTATAAAAGGTCGTTGTAAGTGCAGTTCGATGACCGTTTATGGAAATTGACTGTACGGGCCTTGATAAAATTACTAAAAATAATAATAATTTGTGTAAAACCATAATAAATGATTTGGAAAAAAATGGGATGAAAAATTCCACGTTTGTAAAGATAAAAATATATTTTTATCAAAATGAACTAGTTATTAACTAGATTTGAAATCCAATAATTTCTAAATAAAATAAATTGGATTTGTGAATAGTTCTAATATAACCAAAAATTTCCAATGAACAAATTGGAATGGATTTGGAATGGAAATAATCTTCGGAATATTTTGATACTGGATTCCGTGATTATACGGATATTGTTATGGAAATTTGGAAGATATATATATATCATTATTTCCAATACGATATTTGTTGATTCCAGAATTTGATATTGAATATAAGCCGATATAATTTCTATTCAAAGCCTCGTATTTATAATCAAATTGGATTTTGGGTTTGCTATGAATGGTGTCTTAAATAACGCTGTTCTTAAACCCAGTTGAGAAAAAGAATAAATCTTTTAATTAAGATTCAGTGAAGTTTTCTAATTAATTAATATTTAATTGGAATTGAATAGAAGAATTGGATTTTGGGTTTTTCGTGAATAGTATTTTCAATAACACTAAGATTGTTAGAGTTTCCAATTATATTTAATAATTGGAATAAAATGGAATGTGAATTGGGTTTATTGTGAATGGTGTTTTTAACGACATTCGTTCTTTAACTCGATTTACAGTGGAATTTGATTTGGAATTTATAAATCTTTTCATTAAGGTTTAAAGGAAATTTTCCTAAGAAAGGTTTTCCAATTTAATATATTAGATTGGAATTGATTGGAATTCGATTTGATAATAATAGAAGTGAACTTCTGTGGAGGAAGGCTGTTAATATATATGGAATTTAAAAGGCTTGGTCGTTATTCCATTTATATTACTAGTCGGATACAGAAATTGATATCAATTATATATATCAATCTATTTTCCGTGAAGATTCCATAATTAATGGAATGTGATTTTGGGTTTATCGTGAACTGTGTTATAAATGACATTAATTCTTTAACCCAGATAAAGACAGGATTACATGTCTAACATTGTATTTCGAACTGTATGGTTGATCTCTATTAAATATATATATGTTTGGTGGCAGAGAATTTATTCTCTAAGACGTACGAGCTTAGAGGTTATATATCGGCAGAAATCAATAGTACGGTGTAGGTTGTCGATGCGGCATGTTTGTGCGTCCAAAGTTAAATAATCATTAATATTGATTTTTGGGAAGATTAAAACTAAATGGAGTTTTAATGAATCTTTAATTAGATTGAAATGAGAATTGATAATTTAAATTATCAAATTTGGGAAATGATCGAGAGAAGAGTATCACCAGTTTTACTCCAAGCGATAGTTAAATCTTTAATTAGATTTGAATGTGAAATGGTAATAAATTTTACCGATAACACCGTGGTGTTAGATATTGAGTATTACCAGTTTTTCTCCATGGGATGAATAGGTTGGGGTTGGGAAATAAAAGAAATGATTACTTCGGTAAGGTGCGCTAATCCCGATTAGTTTGGATAAACCTTAATTTGGTTTGAATTGACATCCAAAGGAAGATTAAATAATGAATTTAAAGAATTTATCTTTGATAAAATTAATGGAACCTTTCCCTAATGATGTGATTATTTAAATAAAAGAATATTCTGGATTGGAATGAGGCGTATGTTGTGTTTTTATAGCATTTGTTGATAAAATACGCGAGTTATTCGAAAAGGTCGGGTTTATACCCATTCTGAATAACTGATTCGACGATAAGTCGACGATGAAGACGATGGTTGAGGACCGGAGGTCTTCACATCGTTTGAATGATTACTGATGTATTGATTGGGCAGTACACCCAAGACAAGGTAATAAGTGGTGATCGTCCAGACGTACTTGGAGATCGACCGGATATGCGAGGTCCGCTCTCCTGTATTGGACATATGAGACCAGGAATAAGGTGCCTCCAGTTTTGTTCAGACCTAGAACGAACTAGTAAATGGATGTGTGTCTGACATTTGATTTTATTCTGTGTTGATTGATTTCTATTAAATATATATTTGTTTGGTGGCGAAGAATTTATTTTCTTGCTTAACACCCTTCTCTGAGACGTATAAGCTCAGAGATTATATATCGATAGACATCAGTCGCATGGTGTGAATTGCCTATGTGGCATGCTGAGATGCAAATGATCAAGGCTTTTGTTGAAAAGCAGGGCCTTGTGGTTGATGATCAAAGCACGAACTTAAAGGGCATAGCTTTGTGTATAGCGTTAATTCGTGAGCCTCACACCCCGGTATGAACCAGAAACGTGAAAGGACTAAAGGGAGAACATGCGTTTCTTTCTAGCTAGGAGTGGTGTCATGGTATGGAGCCTAAACATTTTTACTTATGTGGATGATGGAAAGCGAGGCACCTCGGTTATATCGGTCACTACGGGGCCGATGGATGATATGGTCGACATACTGACCAGATTTACGCCTTATAAGGCGGGGAAACGTATTGTTCAGGATTACCATCCTCGAACATAAGAGAGGACCGGACCTGAAGATCCAAGGTGTAGTTGCGGCTGATCCTGAGGCTCAGGCTAGAGAGTCTCGAATTCGGTAAGGACGATACTTTGCCTTGGTTCATGATGGAAATCCAACTTCCAATACATGACATTTCGGTTTTGATTGTAGAGCCTAGTATGGCGACACAGTAAGATGGGGCACTATACCGTCTATGATTGATACATTTATATTTGAAGTTGTTTTTATACACTTTACACTTATAATAATATCAAAATGATTTGTTTTGAACGTACCAAGCATGTTTGGCTATTATAAGGTAAAACTCTATCTTCCGGCTTGCGTTGCATTGTGTGGTGAGACCTGAGTCTTATAATAGCTTCATTTTTCCAAAATGCATTACGTTGTTTATTCTATGCACTAGTACCCGTTCCGTGTTATACGGCATGGTCCCTTGATTTATTTTATTTCTAAAGTAAAAGATTTAATAACTGTTTTTAGTTCTCACACCAGTCACATGACTGACCTGGAGTTTATTGTTTTAATCTAAACTCTGGGTGCCCCTATTTTCCACATGGGTAGTTAGTAGTTTTGGTTTTGCAGATATTATATTTACAGGATCTTGGTTTGCAGCTGGAGCTATATTCGAAACTCTCTGTATCCGTGTATTTCTTACAGTTGTGTTATGTATTATTTTTCCACTGCTATGTAATGTATTTTAATCTTTGATATTTTACAATGTATAATATTTATTCATACTATGTTACTATCTTGTACTCTGATGGAAATTGTTGTAATAAGCGATGAAATGTTCTTCTGTTTGTGTTCTGATTTGTCGTGTTCTTAACTCAATCCGGGAGTTCCCGAAAGGGCGAGTTTGGGTCGTGTCAAAAGGAAAATAAAAAGGATAGAAAATAAAATAGAGAAGATTGAAGATAAAATTTGAAATTTGAATTCGAACCTAGAGTGCTATTTAGAGTCTTACATAATCTAAACTCTATAACTATATTAGTCTTGAATTCTTAAACCCTTGAAATCTTGAATACTCATGAGTCTTGAAATATCTCTGAACTCTGAATCTCTAATATCTTTAAATTGTACAGTCTTTAGTAATATTTCCTATATATAAATCCAGCATATGTGTATGTATATATATATAAATATAAATATATATTTATATATTCTATACAAAAGTGTTTGTATATATTTTATAATCAATTAATATTGAAATAAGGTTGTTGTCATCAAAACTTCATTCTACAACAATCTCCCCCTTTTTGATGATGAAAACCTTATTTTATAAAATATCATACTTGTATATACATGTTGACGATGATCCTTCAAATACTCCCCCTGTCTATAAGAATCCTGTAAACTATGTCTATATTTTATAATTTCTCCTCCTTTGGCATTATCAAAAAAAATTCTAAAAGTACTCCCTCTAAATTGTATAACTATCTAAATAGAAATTAAGTAACTAACCCAATTATATACTCCCCCTTAATCTATAACTAGTTAATTCAAAGTAGAATACTATGTAACAAACCAATCCAAGTATTATAATTACATATATTTGTTATATATACAAACCAAATCAAATCCAATCACACCACACCATATGTCTTAATATATATACAAGTTTCAAATTATAGAATCTAAATCAAATCCAAACAAAATAATCAAATCGTACCGAATAATTAAACGTTTCTTGTAACTTCAACCCAACCGTCTTCTCCAAAGATAGGATCCTTCTTAATGACTTCCCAATCCTCTTCTTCTTTGGTTGGTGGAGCCTTTGCGAGATTATTATCTTCATCACTGAAAAGAGAGGAGATAAGCCACTGCATTGCATCAAAACGCTTCTCTTGTTGTTCAAACATCTTTATTTGACTTAGTTCTAGATGACGTTGGTTTTGTAGAATGGTAGAGAGAATGTTTTTGCAAGAATTCAAGGTTTATTCAAGATTTTCACTAAGATTATGAATTGAATTTTCCATGGATTTGAGTAGAAATGAATAAGAGAGAAGTAGAAATGGAATAATGAAATTTTCTGGAAGAAATAGACTTAAATAGAGTCTAGAATTCGTTGGATTTTAAACGGGCATGAGTAGTTATTTTAATTTTAAAATTTGAAACAATTTGAAAATCTGGCAGTTATATGTCGACATATACTTATTTTTATGTTGACATATCATGGTGAACAATTTGAAAATTTTCAATTTTTGAATTCTTTTAATCTATATTATATTATAGTTAGTTCAAAAGTTTTTACAGAGATATAAAGATGATTGATAAAACTCCATTCATTACTTTAATAGAAAGCAAATACATCCAACTAATCAAGACACACTTAAATATTAGATTCAAAAGCAAATACATGCAAATATAAGCGAATACATAAAAATAGATTAAACTAGATAGTCTAGCTTTCTGATCATGATGAGGGACATGAGAACTCCAAGCTGTCTTCCTATCTTGACCATGAATTTAGTCACTTTGGAAAGTTTATTGTTTAGCTTATTTCGATTGTTGACGATTTTCACTTGATTTTGAACAATCGTCTCTTTGTAAATGTATTTAGTGTTAGTTGGATACTCAACACTTCCTATAGAAGCCTCTTCTTCTTCTTCGACTTCCATTGGCTCGTTCTTGTTGCATTTGAGCTTATTTAGCTTTAAATCTCTCATACAATTTGAAACTGAGAGGAATTTACATAAGATAAATGTTTGATGAGTCAAACACTTTTATAAGCACGAATTCTTCTCCATGAAGATCAACATTAAAGTATTTGAAAATATGAGTTAGATAAACACCATAGTAGAGAGTGTTTTCTCCTGACGATAATTCTATGAGCTTAACTTCATTTAAGATCATTTCGGCCCAATTGATAGTATAGCCACCCATAATAGTGAAGAGAGCCTTTTGGACTTTCAGAGTTGGATTGTTGAAATTTTCGGAATGGGGAGTGATGGTATGTTGCAGGAGAAGGTTGAAAATTCTTGTTTTTGGACGAAAGAAGCGATTTTTAAACTCCATTGGAGTACCATCTTCAAATATGTCGTGATAGGTTTCCGAATCGGTTTCGTTGATAACAAAATCCGAAAAATCTGAGCCCGTGCTTCTATAATTTAAAATAGTGCCTAAGAGTCCGGCATCGAGAACAATTTGAGTGCCTTTTACACAACTCCAAATTTGGTCTTTGTTGCCTTCGTAAAATCCGCGATTGAGATTCGCATAGAACATTTTGACGAGTTTTGGATAACATACTTTGTCGTTATCACGAGAGTCAATTAGACTCAAGATTTCGTTGTCCCAAGAGAGAGACGAGATCATAAGAGGGAAAATCGCTAAAGACGGCGAAAGCACCCGTTTTAACTTTAGCACTTGCTAAATAGTTACCATAGGTTTGGATAGCCACTTTGTCATTATGAAGATAGACTTCGATGGTTTTGGTTATCTTCAATTTTTGAGAAGAACTTGAGGAAGTCATTGAATTGATAATATTGAAGAGAATAGGTATGAAGAATATTGTTTTGAGTTGTGAATGAAAGGTAAAGAGAATAGATGTATATATAGAAATTGAATGGATATGAATTAAATAGGCACAACTTTTCAGATTGAAAGGACAACTTTTCAGACCTTGGGAGCTAGTGAAAAGTTGGAGGGAAGTTTGAAAGTTTAAACTTTTGAAATTCAAAATTCAAATTTCAAGTTTCTGACTGATATGTCGACATATAGTAAAATGTATGTCGACATATAGGCTAACTTTCAAAGAGAGTTTGGTTTTGGTGATTTTTATTTTAAATCGACGATTTATATTTCAGGTTTTACGATTTCCTGAAATAATTCTAATCCTATCGAACATACAAACAAATTATTTTATTTATTATTATTTTGAATTTAAAATTTAAATTTCAAATTTTAGTTTCAATTTCAAGTTTTAATTTTTAAAGTTTTCAAAATTCGAATCAATGCAAGCAAGCAGAGTAACCATTCGACCAAATAAAATTAAAAATTAATTTAGACGTACCCGTTTTCTAGATCTTTTTCTTCGAAATTTTCTGAACTCTGAATTGCCGTAAAGCATATATTTGTATTTCTAATTTCTGATTCTTCATCACTTGATGATGAATCTAAATCATCTAATGTTGCTGCGTATGCTTTCTTTCTCTTTCTTGATGAATTGATATTGTATGTTTGTTGAGTCGATCTTTTTGGATATGGACACATTCTCCTTATATGACCTAGTTTGTAGCAGTTATGACATCGACCATCATTATTACTTTTTGAACTTCCTTGGTTATAATTTTTCTTTCTATATCTCAAAAATCTACTAAAATGATTCGTCATAAGAGCTATTTCTTCATCATCTTCGCTACTTAAGTCTGAATTATTTGTTGTTGCTTTCACTGCAATAGATTTCTTATCTGTTGATCTGTTTTCTTTTCTTTTCTTTTCTGTAATTGGACTTCATATGACATCAGATTTCCAATTAACTCTTCAACCTTCATTTCATTGACATCATTGGCTTCTTCAATTGCCAAAGTTTTTTGATTCCATTCTGGATTCAATGAGCTCAATATTTTTCTAACTTGATCTGCTTGAGAATAGGTTTTTCCAAGTGTTGTTAATGAATGCACTATCTACTGAAATCTACAAAACATATTTGAAATAGACTCATTCTCATTCATTTTGAATAATTCAAACTGATTAAATAGCATTGTTATTTTAGTTTGTTTAACTTTATTAGTTACTTCATGAGTAACTTGTAAAGTTCTCCAAATTTCATAAGCAGTTTTACATACTGATACTCTGTTAAATTTGTTTCTATCTAATGAACATAATAACATATTCATAGCCTTAGAAATGCTTTGTGCAGCGGTCTTTTGTTTACTTGTCCATTGTGCAAAAGCAGTTGTGGGTTCAACAAATTCATTTTATGTACTATTCCATATATCCAATCCTACTGACTGTAAATAGATTTTCATTCTACATACCCAATATGAATAATTACTACCATTAAAAAATGGTGGTCTAACAATGGACTGAACCTCTATAAAAGAACTACTATTGCTAACAGTGTTGGTTGCCATTATTACTATTTTCAAAAATCAGATTATGAACATTTTGAAAGACCTTGCTCTGATACCAATTGTTAGGGATTGTGGAAGGGATCATTAAGTCAAAACAAACACTAGAGGAGGGTGAATAGTGTTTTTGAGAATTTAAACAAAATCTAAAATTAATACGATAAACTATATGAATCAAACACCACAGAACAATCACAGGCACATAATCAAATGCAAAAGAAAAATAAATAGAAATAAAAATGCAGAAAAAGGAAAGAACACACCAGATTTTATACTGGTTCAGATTGCTTCTACGTCCAGTCCTGCACAGCGCTGGATTGCGCAGAGTTTTAATATTATATCAATAGTCAAGTACACCCCTTAATTTCACGGCTACAAGGTTAACACCGCTCTCGTTCCTTGATTTCACGGCAACATGGAAACACCGACTCCGTTCCTTGATTTCACGGCTACATGGAAAACATCGATTCCCAAAAACTTTCCAAACAATTACAAATAGCCCTATAACTCTTCAGTAGCACTTGATTCTGAGAGTAATGAGTAGAGAGTGTAGAGTGGAGAAGATTAGTGAAACGGAATTGATTTTGGCAAAGTATAGGTGTAGGAATCATAAAAATGACGAGAAATAATAGTGTAATGAAAGATAGTGGAAATGGAGAAGAACAAGTGATTAAAAATTCGAATTCAAGTCCTTTTATAGTGTGTGAAAGGTTGCAACGTTCTAGAACCGTCACAAATAGTGAAAAGACACTTCCTTTCAAAATTGAAAAAATGACAATTATATGTCAACATGTTGTTTTCTCTATGTCGATATATACATTGTAGGATTTTGATTTTTGAACATTTTCAAAGTATTTTGATATAAATATAATTCTGGATATTCTTGAATTAAAATATAGTGTTACAAATTAATGTTATAAAGTAGGAAATCATATAAAATCATAAATACAAACTATATAAACATATTTACAAATTTATAAAGTTCAAAACTATATAAATATAAAATGTAAAAATATAAATATATAAAACTTTGAGTTTGAAAACAAAATTAAAATAAGAAAGGAAAATAGGAAGGAAAGAAAATAAAATAGAGAAGATTGAAGATAGAATTCCAAAACAGAACTTGAAATTTGAATTTAAACCTGGAGTGCTATTTAGAGTGTTACATAATCTAGACTATATAACTATATTAGTCTTGAATTCTTGTACTCTTGAAATCTGGAATACTCATGAGTCTTGAAATATCTCTAAACTCTGAATCTCTAATATCTTTAAACTGTAAAGTCTTCAGTAATATTTCCTATATATAAATCCTGCATATGTGTGTGTATAAATATATTCTATACAAAAGTGTTAGTATATATTTTATAATCAATTAATATTGAAATAAGGCTGTTGTCATCAAAACTTCATTCTCCAACATAAAAAACATTTATAGGGATTTCGGAAATGATAAAGCACTGAACTCACTTCAGTTGTTGGAAAATAACTTTGATGATGACTGCAGCATCATCAGTGCTCATTTTCGAGTTTCTAAGTGATGAATTGCTACCTTAGAAAAGTTCTGATGGAAATTTGTTTTAAAAAAAAAGTTGTTTTGAAAAAATTCAAATGTTTTGAAATTTGAGATGGTTATAAATATATGTATATATTTATATTCTAAAGGATTTGAAATCAGAACCTAGGAATTTGAATTCTGGATTTAAATTTAACTTAAGTAAGTTAAATGGGTCTAAGTGAATAAATTGATTAAATTTAATTTGATTAAATTTAATTTGAATACATATGAGTGAAATCTAAATTGAATGTAAATTTGTTGGTTGTAAATCATTTAAATTAAATGAATGTAAGCATATATAGGGTGCCTTATGATGAAAACCAAAAGTTTTAGTGAAACTAAAGTTGTAGAAATATGAAGAGTTAAGTTTCAACATAAGTGGATTTTGAAAATTTAATGGGTTTGTAGCATTTTTCCTACCTTAGTAATTTCGGGAACGAAATTCTTTAAGGGGGAGAAGAATGTAACAACCCAGATTTTTAGTTGATTAATATTGAACATTTAAATTTATTTTTAATGTCGAGTCAATAATGTAAATGGAATTTTTAATATGGATTTTATCGATTTAATAATCGATGTACGATTTATTTTTGAATATATCTAATTATCATATAATTAAATTCGAAGTTAAAACTGAATCAAAACGATTCAGATGATCAATATAAATTCTATTTGAAAACAATGATAATAATAATAATTTATTGTCAGAGAGTTGTTTCTTTGAATTTAAAATTTAAATTATATCGATTTAATGTGGTTATTTTATATATGTTCTGAATTTAATTTCAGAATCTATTCCATTGAGCTCAAAATAGCGTTATAACCCTGAAACGTCGGTCGTTACATTAAAGTATTGGTTTGTGATTTTAAGTTAGGAATCCCGAAATATTTTTAATGGATAAGCTCAAAATCAAATCGATATCGTTTAAAATAAAATGAAAATCTCTTTATTTCAAATTGCATTAATTTGGAATCAAATCAGATTAAATCAAAAATTAAATCGCATTTAAAAACATTGTACTTAACCTACCCTAACTTGTCTCCTAAGGTGGTGCCTTTTGTAGATCTACAATACTGTGGGACTCAAGTTATCTTTGTCTGTATAATCGCGATTCCCTCCTCTCACTTTTTTTCCTTCTGCTTTTAGCAATAAAAATCGAAAGCTTGAGATGTAAAAGAGAAAAAAATGGCTGATCCCCAATCGAAATAAAATAGAGCCGCTTTATCTGCTTATTTCTTCATTCATTCCTAGTTACGAAAGAAATCAAAGCCGCACTTAGCCAAATTATCGTGGCCTCCATTTTCCTTCATTTCAATAGAAATCCAATTCAGATACATACATACATACATACATATATATATATATATATATATATATATATATATATAAGAGTTCGAAAGTCTCAATTCGGAATTAGCTGCACCATACCTCGTTCATACAAAGGCTTCGTGATCACCCAGATTTTGTGCGATGAAATCCTAGGACAGTCGAACTCAAGCTGTCAATTTAGGGTTGTGTTGTATGGAGCAATGGCCGTCGTTTTTGAGTATGGTGTTGAGGATGGTGATTCAATCAAATTTGGGGACATTCAAAGTCACGATTCAAGGTTTCTTGCATGACATTTGGGATTGGAGCGGCGTTTCATTCAATTGAAGGTGGTCAAAAGATTTTTATGTCACTCAAATTTTGGGGGCTACAGAAGGCTGTTGAGATTTATAAAAAGGGGATTAGCGCATGGGAAAATGGAAAGAGAAGATCACAATGTAGGGTGAAGGCCTGATTGATGGGAAGTTGTTTGACCGGGTTTCATAAGGGTGCGAACGAGTTGTTGATAATGTGGTACTGACTGTATTCACGATGACGAGGTAGAGGAGTAGGGTTCATGACTATCTAGCTGGAGAGACAAAGGAAGGGGTTGTGGATGTTCGGTGATGATGGGTTGAACTGGAAATTACAGGCACATGTTTCTTTGATGAGGTAAGAGAGGATTAAAATGGATTTAAGGTTATTAATTTTATATTTAAATTAGTTAATAACGATTAATTTAATAAACTTATAACTCGCATAATTCATGTGATCAGAATTTCACAAAACGAATTGCGATGGGATAGCGACGATGAATACTTTGCAATAATATTGGGTTGAAATTGATTGGGGTCGGCTAGAAGTTTTAATTAAATTAAACATTAATTTAATTTAATTTAATTTAATTAGAACATGAATCGCTTTATCGACAAATAAAAATCAAGGTGAGTAATCTCACTCTCTGGATTCGTTTATAATTTCTTATAAACGAATATTTATTTAACATAATGTTATATGCTATTTATTGGTTGTTTGGATGCATTGAAATATTATTGTGGCTATTATATATGTACATATATATATATATATTATTTATATTAGTTATATTTAGGCTAGTTGGTTGTGGCTATTATATATATATATATATATTGGATATTTCCTTATGTGCCCCATAATATATATAGTGGATGTCCTTCTATACCGCGATATCCTGCCTTGAAACGGGATGGGTATTATTTATGTTGGCAAGCATTTGTGGATGTAGGAAAATAGGTTGGCGAGATCCAACTGGATTCCTCAAATTTATTATTATTTGTTTTCATATATATTATCATATACGTTGTGTTAGAAAACTTGTGATTGATAATTGGGTGTTTTGGATGTTTGAATATCACTGGCTCTAAATATTGATATACAAAAATATTGTGAAAAAAAAATTTGAGATTTAAAAGGGAAAATCTATTTTTCTAAAATAGAATTAGAATTTCAAATGGGTTAGGAAATATCAACTTGTTTTGAATAATAAAAACAAGTAGTGTTTACAAATGGTGTTTATAAATGAAATGGAATAATTTTCATTGGATAATGTGGGGACTGTAAATTCAAATATGAATTTAAAAAGGGGAGTTGAGATTAGTTTCAAAAAGAAATGATGAAATCTATTCCAATATTAGGAATGTAAATTGAATTAAAATAAATCCATTCGGATTTGTGATTGGAAATCGACTATGTCAGATTTATAAAAATAAATTATTTCAAAAAAGGATATTTAAATTGTATAAGATAGAAACTGAAATTAAATACGAAATCAGATTCTACAATTATATATATAAGTTATAATAATAAAACATTTCAAGGAAGGAATTGGTTTTCAAATAGAATTTGAAATGGAACTTGTTTTAATGTATAAAATAAGGAAGTTGATTTGTAGACGATGTTTATAAGTCTAGTGAAATAAATTATCATTTGATGATTTCGAAATTTAAATTCAAGTATGAATTTAAATGTGAATTGGAAAACGTTTTGAAAAAGGAACAGTAGATTTTATTCCAGAATTTGGAATATAAACTGAATTGATAAAAGTCCAACAGATTTATAATTGAAATTCGATTATATCAAATTTTATAAAATAATTTGTTTTAAAGAGAATTGGAATTCAATATAGAAGACTGAATTATAAATAAATTTATAACTGAATTATGAAAAGTCGACGATTAGGGATAATCAGAAATATTAAGTTGGACCGGGAAAATTGGTTAAATATATATTAAAATATATAAGAATGGAATTGAAATTTATTAATAATCGAAGTTTAAACGTTTGTATTTGAATTGAATTAAAACGAGCACGCTGTGGCGCGGTAGTTCGTAATTTGACGTTTCGAACTTCAACTGAGTAAGGAAAACTCAATTTAAGTCGGAATTCTTTGAAACCAGAATCGTCAGGACCGATTGAATAATAGTTTTCTAATGGAAGAGAAAAATATGGATTTTGTCTTATAGATTTTGAGGTATGTCAAAAAAATTCCAAAAAAACAGCGGCATAGTCATTTATAAATTATAACAATTAAATAAATAAAATCGAAGGATTCTAGGTTAATAAAATTTTGATTTCCATTATAAAAATCCAGACTCGATTATAAAATAAATATGAACTTAAGTGGAGTAATGAATTGATTTTTCAAACAAAGATCAGATTATTAATTATTGAATAGGGTTAACTAATTGAAGAATAATTATTAATGGAATTTTGGGTTGAAATTGGACTTTGAATAAGTGAATTGGATTTGTTAATTCATATTCGAAATCAAATATGAAACTTGAATGGGAAATGACAATCGATTGATTTATAAGCAATTAAAAATATGTATAAACATGATATGTTCAAATAAAAAGTAAAATAGGCAAAAGTGGTAATTATAGAATGAATTAGCAAATTGAGTTAAAAAAGATTGTGTTGAATTGGGATAAATTTGGAATGATTAGATATATGTTAAGTTGGTTTGGAATGAAGTTATGAGAAGATATAAATTGAATGTCCGACAAAAGAGGTACGTATTTAATTTAATATGAGATTTTATGAGCCTATTTGGAAAGCCACTTGGCTTTTTTATTTTCATTTTGAATGGAAAAGGCCCAAAGAGGCAATTTGTAGTTGTACAGAGTGACCTATATGCAGGAGACGCTGGCAAAAAAAAATCGGAAATTCAAGGAGATAGAAATTTTTTAAGAAAATTATATAACTTAAAATTTAATTATCTATTATATATGAAACTAGAAACCAAATCTGTTAATAAAATTTAAAAGCATTGTAATAAAGGTTTCATCTATAGTAAACCATATTCGAAAAGGAAATAATATAAAATTTTAAATGTTGTTAGTTAAATACAGTATTTGGATTATCATAACAACGTTTTACACAACATCCGTTTTAACCCAAATAAAAGTTTAGAAATATAATAACGAATATTTCCCAAGTACAGAAATAAATGAGTTCGGGAAAGAGATAAGTAATTGGAATGTTTTCCGATTATAAGTAGAAGATATTTTTTAAGTATAGAAAATAAAAGAAGGTGATATATGAAAATGCTTTTCCAAATAGCGTAAGAGGCCAAGAAGATTGTTGAAAATATTGGGTTAACAAATATTGATAAGGAAATGGAGAAGTGATTTAAATAATGAAATATTAATTAAGGTGTCCAATGATTGTTTGATTCTTTGGATGAATGTTTGTTTTTCTTTAATAGTTAAATAACCGACTATCGAAGTATTGGCCTCGTTGTCAATAGGGAGAGGCTGGTTGGATTATTATCCAAGAACCACTCTGTATTGGCAGTAGCATTGCGAATCAGATTATATGAAGAAAATCGAAGATAGAGTAAAGTGCAAGGGATTTTTTTGTTAATCCTAGATAGAAATTGCCTTAGATGGATTAATGGAAATTGTACCTTTGGATCTGTTCAGTCCCACAACGAACTTGTATGGATGAATATCCGACAAAGTATTTCCAATCATCACATAGGTTAGTTTGTACCAATGTACATTTGGTTTTGAAGAATTTATTCTCTTAGAATAATATCCAGAATATATATTTATGCAAATCTATTAATGATAAAAGGATTTGACAATGTGGCATTCAAAGTGATTGTGCTATCAATGAAAGGTAAGTAATCGTATCCTCAGGCCTCAACAACCGGGAAATGACAAAAATCGAGCAGGCAACATGGCTAAGTGGGTAGCTCCCAATTAGGGTGTTTTATCACCTCTCTAGAAAAAATTCATTTCCTTCTTTAATCTATTGATGTTGTCCCTTTCGGGGAACGGTTGTTGATCCCAACCGTTGGTGATATACATTCTATACACTCAAGCGAAATGTGTGGTCGGGTTGCAAGATGTTCTTGTTGAACCCAGTGTATTCCCCTCTAGAGATACACTATCGGAAGGTGGTTTCATACCTTGTCACAGTTGCCCGCGGTTTTGAAGGTATATTATGTATATGGAGCATGAGATGCAAGCCTTCTGCTAGATTGTTATTTATTTGATTTAGACACTATTATAATATCGTAATGGTATTGATTTAAAGAAATGTTTTGGGTTATCGTAAGGTAAAAACCATTTATGTTTATGTATGGATCAGTTATATGATTATCCTTTCTTTTAAAACAATTTTTAAAAGTTAAACCACGTGTTTGGAGTTTACTCACACCTATCCTATGACTGACGTAGAGTTTATTTTGTTTTATTTTACCCTAAACTCCTGGTTGCCCAAATTATTAAGGGCATTCAAGTAGTTGAGGTGTTTACAGATATCCTTGGAGGAGATTGGATCAAGAGGCTTCTGCATTAGATATTTATGTTTATTTTTTGTTGTGTTGTATATGAGATGTACTCTAATGATGTATGTAAGTACAAATTTTGTATTTCAAAAGCTGTTATATATTTATATTTTATTTTATTCCACTACGATGTGAGATTCTATGTTGTTGTTTCTGTTCTTCTTTTATCTTTTTCTTCTTTAACCCATAATGATTTGTACTTCTGTGTAATTTGGGTTGGATGTGTGATGTATTTAGTCAACTCAAATAGTACGGATTTGCAGGCCATTACAATAAATGATTAGATAATACCAGATGGAAATCTTCTTCCGAAAAATGATTATAAAACTAAAAATTTGTTGAAGACATTCAATTTGAATTATGAGAAAATTTATGTATGTGTGAACGACTATTGTTTGCTCCGAAAAAAACTTGTGAATTTAGATGTATGCCTAAAATGTAAAACTTCTCGATATAAGAGAAAAGATAATCAGAATGATCATTCGAAACGAGTCCTGTGAAAGTACTTTGATATTTCCCGATTACTCCTAGGTTCAAAAGAATGTTTAAGTTGGAAGAAATAGCAGAACAATTAAGATGGCATGACACTAATGTAAGTACTGATGGAAAAATAAGACATCCAGTTGATTCATGAGCTTGGAAGACAATCAATAAAAAATGGTTTCATTTTGCTTTAGATGCTAAAAACTTAAGATTTTGACTTGCAACTAATGGATTTAATCCATTTTATGATCTTAGTTCTACATGTAGTTGTTGGCCTGTAATGCTTTATATATACAACCTACCTCCATGATTATGCATGAAAAAAGAATATCTTATGTTGTCTTATTGATACCAGGTCCGAGGCAACTGGGTAATGTTATTGACATATACTTAGAACCTCTCATAGATGATTTAAAAGATTTATGGGAAGATACTTTGGAGACATATGATGCATTTAGTAAGTCCACGTTTAAATTAAATGCTATATTAATATGGATCGTCAATGATTCTCCAACTAATGGAAATTTAGCTGGATATATTACAAAAAGGAAGAAAGCTTATCATATTTGTGGTATTAATACTTTATCGAATTGATTACCACTAAGTTGCAAGTGCATTTACATGCATCATAGAAGATTTCGTTCTCCTAATCAAGTTTGTTTGAAAAAAAGGTAGTTTGACGGCAATATCGAAGAAAGAGTTAGGCCAAAAATCATGAGTGGCGTTGAAGTGTTCGAAGCTACAAGTAATATTGAAATGAGTGGGGGAAAGACTGAAAAAAGAGAAGGAAAAGAGGAGAAACTGATAAAAAAAAGTTCAATTGAAGCCAACGAATGATGCCAACATAAAAATCTGGAAGAAGAAATCATTTTTTTCCAAATGCCTTACTGGAAGGTAAAATCATGTTAGCAATTATTATAACAATTTTCACTACTTTTAATAGTTATCTTTGATTCTCTTGCTTCATCAAAAAAATTCATTTTCTTCTTTGAAATTCTACAAAGAATTATAGTTATTATACTTAATAATTTTTGAAAATTATACCATTTGCTCACACTTATATGGTTACGAAACACTTATTTCCAACGAGAAGATTCCTTATTTTATATGTGTTTGGTACATAACATTTGTTATTTTCCAAATTCTTTAATATTTATTTTTTGTTATTAAGCACTTAATTATGTGTGCTTTAGTGGTTATGTTGTGTACAACATATTATACACTCTTGGATTCCTTGATCTCATCTTACAGTTGATATTAAAAAAAAATTGCTTCTCTAGGATTACCTATTAAGACACAATTTGGATGTAATGCATGTTGGAAAAAATGTTTTTGACAGTATAATTTTCACCATTTTGAATATAAAAGGTAAGTCCAAATATGGTCTTAATTCTCATAAAGATCTATAGTACATGGGAATCAGGGTAGAGTTATATCCACAGGAGACAGATGGGATAATATACCTTCCACCATCAAAATCAACTTAACAAAAAAGGAATAAGAAATTTTTATAATCGTTTCAGAAATTTGAAGGTACTGGATGGGTATAGCACTAATTTTCGAAGATGTTTCATAAAGGATAACAAAATGATAGTTCTTAAGTCTCATGATTGTCATGTTTTGATGCAACAACTATTACCAGTAGCTTTGCAAGGACTCTTAATGAAAGGCCCAATTACTGCAATGTTTCAGTTTTATTCATTTTTTAATTACGTATGCCAAAGAGTAATCGATCAAAAAGAATGGTAGATCTTGATAACAAAATTATTGAGACTATGCCTGTTAGAATGGTATTTTCCTCCATCATTTTTTGGTATTATGGTGCACTTGACCATACATTTAGGGCAAGAATTACGTCCATATAGACCTATTTAATATCACTGGATGTATCCATTTGAAAGGTGTTGCCTATTACTATTTAACTCTAAAGCTTTATTTTATTACAAGATTAAACTATAGAGGTATAATTAAATTACAATATTAATATTTGATATCATTATTTTCTTTTCATAGATATATGAAAGTACTTAAAGGATATATGAAAATCAAGCACGACCAAAAGGGTGCATTGCAGAAATGTATATTAGCAAGGAGTGTATGAGATATTACAATGATTACATAGAACAAGCCACCGAAATAGGAGTACGACATAGTAGAAATGAAGGATTTTAATTTTATCCTCGTCATATTGGACGTCTAATTAGTGAAGGAACACATATTACATTGTCCAACGAAATGTTAAAATTAGGCATTGATATGTTCTTTCTAATACAAATGAAGTTGAGGATTATAAAAGGTAAGTATACTATTAATTAAATATAAAGTATATGGTTATAGCTATAACTCAATTCTCTATATGACATAATTTATTCTCTTATTTTGTACATGAATGCATAATGATGAGTTGAAGCAAATAGATAATCATTTAAGTAGTAAAGAAAATGAAACATTGCTTTGGGGTAAGCATGTTGATGAGTTTCGTGACTGGTTCAAAGAAAAGGTATGTTAATATTATTTTTGATTTATATTGTTTATGTTTAAATAGGAAATATCATGATGTCCATTTTGAGGTTCAATGGCAAATCAATATGAATATTCCATTTTCTGATACTAGAAAAATGGTTATCATGTGAACCTATAAAACGAGCCATGATATATACTGGATACATTATTAATGGACTTAGATTTCATATGAAAGGCCTTCAAAGATCAACACAAAATAGTGTTGTTTTGATTGAGGCAAATAATGTAAATGATTCACAATCAAAAAATAATGTGCAACCATTGAAAGCATATTACGGTGTTCTATGTGAGATAATTGTTTTGGACTATAGTTTTTTTTGCAAATTCCTATTTTCAAATGTGATTGGGCTAACATTGATCATGGTATTAAGGTTGAAGATGGTTTCACGCTAGTTAATTATTCATCAATTTCAAAATCAATTCCTAAATGGTCCTTTCAATCTACGTTCACAAGTGAAACAAGTATTTTACTCAAAGAAAGTCTGAAACATCTAATTGGTATTTTGTAATAAAACCACCACCAAAAAGGTTTCATGAATTAGAGTTGTACGACGAGGAAACAAAAGTAAATTCTCAATCTTTTGATGTATTACACCTTAATGAAGATACGGTCGATGATGATGGTTTTGAGCGAAGAGATTGTGAAGGCACATATTTCTATAGTTGTGGTAGTAGCTGAAAATTTTGTTCTACATATCTTAGTATAGAGCTTTTCTATTGTAATTTGATTTTTTTTTAATCTTTGTTTTCCTAAATTCTGGAGTTTCAAATAATAGAGAAATTTTGACTTTAAATCTTTTCTACCCTAATGCTTTTGCTCTGTTTTGTGTCCTTTCTAAATCTTCAGAAACTTCACATTGAAAAGTGTGAATATCCTTTATAAAAGTTTGAATATATGTTCTAGGTCTCACATGTTTTACAGAGCCTCCAACACACACTAGTTACTATGCACTATACATGTTTGGATGCATCATCAAAAGAGCTGCTCCTTCAAGGTATATTTTATTATTTTATTCAATGGATACACTTTATCCTGAATTCTACACATGTATTCAAAATATTGATAGTTTGTTAAGCAATTGATCTACTGAATATATAGGTAACATATTAAATTATCAAATCATCTTACTTCCATAATAACTTTTGGATTTATAAGTTAGCAGTTTCATATACTCTGGAATAACTGTATGATATAACACATACAATTCTCTCAGTTGGTCCATCTTTAATTAATGAAGATGAATCATGCTTGAATAATTGTATGATATTTGTTCTATTATTATATTTCTTCTCATTAAAAAAGGTCAGCTAGATTTCTCCTTACCTTGTTTACGTATTGGTCAAATATTATATTTCACTTCTGTTAAGTAAATATCACTTGATTCTTTAATTTTACTAATTGACCTATTGAAACGACCCGTAACTTCCCCGTAAAGGAAAGTGTCGGATAGTTCGAGAATAAGCCACAACAGAACGCATATAGAAGAACATTTCATTGTATATTACAACAATGCATCAGATTACAAGCATATACAGAGTATAAATGAATAAATATTACACAGAAATATCAGGGATTTAAATTACATATAAATACATAGCAGCGGAAAATAATACAATACACAACTAGAAGAAGATATATGGATACAAAGCTTTCCGGATATCGTTCCAGCTGTAAACCAGGATCCTGTGAATATAAATCTGCAAAACCAAAACTACTAGCTGCCCGTGTTGAAAAATAGGGGCACCCAGAGTTTAGGTTAAAACAATAAACTCCAGGTCAGTCATGGGACTGGTGTGAGAACTAAAACAGTTAATCTTTATTTTAAAGTTAGGTAAATCAAGGGACCACGCCGTATAACACGGAACGGGTTTCCTCCCAAGAATACCAGTGCATAAAACAAACAGCGCAATGCTAAATAAAGAAAAATGAAGCTGTTATAAGACCCTGGTCCTATCATACAATGCAACGCAAGCCGGGGGATAGGGTTTTCCCTTATAACAGCCAAAGAATGCTTGATACGTTTAAAACAGATTATTTGATACTATTATAAGTGCATAGTGTATAAAACAACTTCAAATCATAAGTATCAATCATAGGCGGCATGGGTACCATATATCATGTCGCCATACTAGTTTTACAATTAAAACCGCAAATGTCACGTATTTGGAAATTGGATTTCCATATATGAACCGAGGCAAAAGATAGTCCTCAACCGATTCGAGACGCTCTAGCCCGCCCCTCAGGATCAGAGCTCGAGTGACCCTTGGATCGTCAGGGCCGGTCCACCGATGTGGATTAAAATGCCTGAACATGCGTTTCCCCACCCTTTGGGGTGTAAACGAGCCAACGAATGGCTCCATCGGACCCGGATCGTCCGATCCAACCGAGGCGCCTCGCAACAGCACAACCACACAGGTGAAAAGTATATAAATGTCAGGGCTGGTAGGTCACTGACACCACCCTAGCTAGAAAGAAACGCATGCCCTCCCTGATGTCCTCTCCCGTTTCTGGTTCACAACCGGGGTGTGAGGCTCGCGAATTCACGTTAAACAAAGCTGTGCCACACATGCTGTGCTTTGATCATCACCACAAGACTTTGCTTTTCAACAGAAGCCTCGATCAATTGCCACTTAGGCATGCCACACAGGCAATTCACTCCATGCGTTTGATATCCATCAATATATAACCCCTGAGCTCGTACGTCTCAGAGAAGGGCGTTAAGCAAGAGAATAAATTCTCCACCGCCAAACAGATATATATTTAATAGAGATCAATCCCACGGACTAAAATCCAATGTCAGACACACAGTCCATTTACAAGTCCGTTCTGGGTCTGAACGAAACCGGAGGCACCTAGTACCCCGCATATCCATCGATCTCCAAGTACGTCTGGACGATCACCAACTGTTTCCATCTTCTTGGGTGTACAGCCCAATCAAGATCATCAGTAATTACCCAAACGACGTGAAGACTTCTGGTCTTCGACCACCGTCTTCATCTTCGACACCACGTCGAATCAGTTATTCAGAACGGGATAAACCCGGTCTTTCTGAATAACTCGCGTATATATTATAAAAGTGTTACACAAACACAACATACGCCTCATTCCAATTCAGAATATTCTTTTATTCAAATATTCCTATACTTTGGGAAAAATTTCCATAAATTTTATCCAAGATAAATTCTTTAAATTTATTCTTTAATCTCCTTTGAATATCAATTCAAACTAGTCGGGATTAGCGAACCACCCCGAAGTAATCATTTATTTTATTTCCCAATCCCAACCTATTCATCCCATGAAGTAAAACTGGTAATACTTCATATCTAACACCACAGTGTTATCGGTAAATTCAATTACCATTTCACGTTCAAATCTAATTAAAGATTTAACCATCGCCTGGAGCAAAACTGGTGATACTCCATTTTCGATCATTTCAATCTAATTAAAGATTCATTAAAACTCCACTTAGTTTTAATCTTTAACTGGGTTAAAGAATCAGTGTCATTTAAAACACGGTTCACGATAAACCCAAAATCACATTCCATTAATTATCGGGTTAAAGAACAAGTGTTATTTAAAACACTGTTCACGATAAACCCAAAAATCAATACCAATTCAATTCCAATTAAATATCGTTTAATTGGTACACTTCATTAAATCTAAATAAAAAGATTTAATTTTTTTCCTCAACTGGGTTCAAGAACAGTGTTAGTGAAGACACCATTCACAACAAACCCAAATCACATTCGATATTCAATACAAGGCTCTGAATAGAAAATATATCGGCTTATATTCAATATCGAATTCTACGACTAACAAATGTCGTATTGGAAATAACGATATAAATATATATCTTTCAAATTTCCACAACAACCCCTGTATAATCACGAATTCCAACATCGAAATATTCCAAAGACAATTTCGATTCAAATCCACTCCAATGCAATCATTGGATATTTTGGTTATTTTTAAAACCCTTTTTAAATTCAATTTATTTATTTAAAAATAAATAGAATTATAATTCTAGTTCAAAACCAGTTCATTTCGATAAAAATCTATTTTTATCTTTTCAAATATGGAGTTTTTCATCCCAATTCTTTCTAAATCATTTCTTATGATTTTACACAAATTATTACTATTTTTAATAATTTTATCAAGGCCCGTACAGTCGATTTCCATCAATGGCCATCGAACTGCACTTACAGCGACCTTTTTCAAATTTGATTTGGACATAATTCCAAATCCAACCTTTAGATTTCAAATTTCTAACATTCATTAGAAAGCTCTTTTCGATACGAACCCAACGGTTCCGGTTTTAGGAGAATCCGACGGTCGGATCTCCCGTAATGTCCGTTTGAAATAAATGGTCGAAATTCACGAACTGCCGCGGCGCGGCGCGTTCTATTCAGGCCATTATATTATATATATAATATATATATTTCGTCGATTTCTATTTAAAACGAATTATATAAATAGTTTTAAAATTCGTTTCAAAATCAATTTCAACTTCCATTTCAATTCAAACCAAAATTGAATTCTTCTTTATAAATTCGTTTTAAAATTCATTTCTATTCAATTCAAATTTCAATTCAATTTGAATTCATTTCAATTCGCTTTCAATTCCATTCGAAATCGTTTTCAATTCAATTCATTTCGAAATCGTTTTCAATTCAATTCATTTCGAAATCGTTTTCAATTCAATTCATTTCGAAATCGTTTTCAATTCAATTCATTTCGAAATCGTTTTCAATTCAATTCATTTCGAAATCGTTTTCAATTCAATTCATTTCGAAATCGTTTTCAATTCAATTCATTTCGAAATCGTTTTCAATTCAATTCATTTCGAAATCTTTTTCAATTCAATTCATTTCGAAATCGTTTTCAATTCAATTCAAATTGGAAATGAGGCCCAATCAATTACCATATAAAGTTAATTATATGGATTTTCATACAACACATGTATATAATGGCATTGAAAATAATCAACCATCAACCAAAGTGCACTACACGGTATAAGCATCAAATATAGATATTCAACGCTTATAACAGCCTGTCAATCAATCGATCGACATATTTAATCAATCAGGATGAGTGAACTTCAAATTTCATCCCAACACCCGTGTGGGGTTTCAAACAATCAAACACATATTTTATTTGTGCTATTGGGCGATGTGTAAAATTTATCGTCCCAATCAATGTCATTCAAATAGGTGTACATAAACAAACCGTGCGGTTTATAAATGAATATTTTATTTTATTCACTTCACGTTAAAAATTATATTTTTAACGATAAAACATTTCATTTCAACCTATGAATTTCTATTCAATTCATTTATTCAATAAAATGATATTTTTATTTTTCTAACATATTTTAGAAAATTTCGGCGGCATAACGGCACGATACTAGAAACGGGACGAGGCCTAGCCTTATCCCCGGTCTAATAATGGCCACCGCCATACCCATATCAATCAAATCACTTTCGTTATGCAAACCACAAAATTTGGAGTAAGAGTCTAACCTAGCCTTACTCCTTCGCCTTATAACGGCGCACGTCTAATCCTAACCAATTTATCGATTCGATATTTCACACCACAAACCACATTCAAACCAATATCGCAATCAATAACCAAACAGCCAAACAAACAAGTCCATGGTCTGTGGACGATTGTGTCGGGTGCTACTAAACACCGTCTGCATCCTAGTATATATATATATAACTAGAAAAGAAATTGAAAGGTGAGAAATTCTCACTTATAGCTATCCTAGCTCCACGGCACTTCATTGATAGAAATCTTCATCGCTATCGCATCTTCGTCATCTTCGTTGCCTGTAGCCACTACATATATAAAAATCACACATTTTTATATTTTGATGTCTTTAAAATAAAAATCACATTTTTATTTATTCACTTTAAATTTAAAAATCATATTTTTATAAATGCTTCATACTTGTAAAAATCGAATTTTTACTTCGCTATTCAATATATAAAAATCATATTTTTACTTCGATGTTCAACATATAAAAATCCTATTTTTATTTCGATGTTTTCAATATATAAAAATCATATTTTTATCTCGAAGTTTAATATATAAAAATCATATTTTTATTTCGATGTTTTCAAAATAAAGATTATATTTTTTCTTCGCTACTTCCCACATTAAAATTCCGATCTTTCCACTTAGAAAGATCCGACCTTTTCTATGTAATTTACTCTATAAAAATCCAACCTTTTATTTTAACAAAAATCTAAATAAAATCGTGCATTTCATATATAAAAACCCTAGTTTTAATAAAATAAAATTTTCAGTTTTCATACATTAAAATTTCAGTTTTTATAACAACAAGAATTTCAGTTTTATAACAAATTAAAACACAAATAAAAAAAAGAAAAAGAAAAAGGGAGGCAAGGACTTACGGCGCTGACATGAGGGAGGGGGAGGGCGCTGGAGTGTTGCAGGTTGCAGGCGGAGGGAGGGTGGGGAAGTCGTCGGAGCGGGGGAGTCGGACGGTGGCGCCAAGTGCTCCGATGGCGGATGGATGCGATCTAGGGCTCGAGACACAAAAGGGGGTACGGGTTTTTCAGCAGCGGAGGGATGAAGAGGAGAACGGGGCTGAGGGGGTGGTTGACGGTGGGTGGCGCGACTGGGGCCCCGTCGGAGGAAGCGGTGTGCGTGGCGGCGGGTTTCGAGGGTGGCGGCGTCGATCGCGCGAGGGGGGGGGGGGCTCCGTCCGTCTCTCTTTTCCTTTTTTTTTTTTTTTTTTTTTTTTGAATTCGATTTCTAATTAAATCGGGGGAGGGGGGGGGGCAGAAGATAAGAGAAAAGGGGGGGGTTTTTTTTTATTATTTTATTATTTTAATCGCAAAAAGTTGACTTTCACAAACGACCTCTAAACGAGGCCCACCGCCTGTCGTCCATAGCGTTTTACCCCCATTCCGAACACAATGGGATATGTATCGTTGGCTGATTTGATCGTTTCAATCAATTTCCGTTTAATTTACATTTAAATCACTATATTGAATTTTAAACGTACATTTCAAATTACCGGGGTCACATATTTACTCTAAAAATTCTCGAAAAATATTTTCTAGCTTCGTATTGACGATACGGTCCTAACAAAACTAGTTTCGTCGAATTCTGAGACCGTTGGAAAAATGGCCAATTTCCAGTCAATTAAAATCAACTGAAACTGGTCAAACGCGTTTTCCTTTGCCACGCTCACAAATTGATTCGAAAAATTATGAAATTTGGAATCTAGCAATAATTTGACATCACGGATCCAACAAAAGTGGTTTCGTCGAAATCCGAGGTCGTTTGCAAAATGTCTATTTTTAAGGGCCTGAATTCCAAAGCGACTATTCAGAATTTTCAACTGGACATATCTTTTGATTCCCGCTACGAAATTTTGATTTTTCGGATTCGATAGAAAGATATTATCAATTAGATTCCTTTATTTTTGGTTTCACTAAAATCCGGATTGTTTTGCACCCGGTACATTCAATTGAAGTTTGAAATCGAATTATCGAACTACCGCGCCATTTTCAATTCTATTTATAATTATATATAAATATTTATATTCTAACGACGACGTATATAATATATACGTTCTATTTATATTTAAAATAAATTTTCTGTTGATTTTATTTAAAATAATTCATTTTAAATATTCATACTTCGCCAAAATTGCCAAAATAAAAAATTTAAACTGGCCCAGATTTTCGGGTTATTACAATCTCCCCCACTTAAAACTTTTCGTCCCCGAAAAGGAACAAAGTCGAAAGTTGTTTAACAATTCAACTCAACTTCCATTGTTTCGATTACGGCTTAAGTTCTTCAACTTTTCAGTTTCTAAGAACTTTTCAAAGATTTCAAAAATTTGGCTAACACCCTAAATTTTCGAAAAATTTCGCCATAACCTCCCCTGCACCGGGAGCATCGGGGAATTTCAAATAGCTTCCCCGGTCCTTCAGATCTCAAAAAGAAAAAGAAAAAGCCAAGCGGCTAGCCAATAGGCTCATAAAATCATCATCACCCAAACAAAACAGTAAATTATGTAGTAAACATGTACCTATTTGTCGGGCAAACAAATTTTATTCTTCGGCTCTAGCCTCCTTGCTATGACCTGTTCAATATAAGCATATGTATTTGCAAGCAAATGCAACCAATTTTCAATATAATTCAATATTTGATGCTATTAGGCTAAATGGCTAAAAATTAGCAAACAAATAAACAAACAACACAAACATCAATCAATTAGTGAATTAGAGTTTCAAATTCATAACTTTGATACATAGTCAAAAATCAGATTTTTGATGCCAAATCACAACAATAGGCCCTATCTAATTTTGGTTCTCACACCAGTCAATAGGAAATATATAGAAATCTCACTTTCGTCGCTCGAAAATAAATACTGGCGACAGTGCCCCATCACCAGAATTATTCCCGAGCACTAGAGGGATTCTATATCTACCCAATATATTAAAACTTCGAACACACGTTTGCAAGACATATATGCAAAATCTTTATATACTGGATTGCCCAAATCAATTTAAAATAAATAATCAAATACGAATAGTTGATTTATATTTTCAAAACAAAAATTGTTTTCATTTTTTTAAAAATATACTCTTCACACTCGTTCTAGGATACCACTGATCCCATCTCTAACGAGTCATTCTCATTGGATATTACTAATCCAATATCTGATGAATTCTTTCGTATGGTTCTAATGTGTCTTGTTCTCTGAGCTTTGTAAACCAAAGCTCTGATACCAAAATGAAACAGCCCGTAACTTCCCCGTAAAGGAAAGTGTCGGATAGTTCGAGAATAAGCCACAACAGAACGCATATAGAAGAACATTTCATTGTATATTACAACAATGCATCAGATTACAAGCATATACAGAGTATAAATGAATAAATATTACACAGAAATATCAGGGATTTAAATTACATATAAATACATAGCAGCGGAAAATAATACAATACACAACTAGAAGAAGATATACGGATACAAAGCTTTCCGGATATCGTTCCAGCTGTAAACCAGGATCCTATGAATATAAATCTGCAAAACCAAAACTACTAGCTGCCCGTGTCGAAAAATAGGGGCACCCAGAGTTTAGGTTAAAACAATAAACTCCAGGTCAGTCATGGGACTGGTGTGAGAACTAAAACAGTTAATCTTTATTTTAAAGTTAGGTAAATCAAGGGACCATGCCGTATAACACGGAACGGGTTTCCTCCCAAGAATACCAGTGCATAAAACAAACAGCGCAATGCTAAATAAAGAAAAATGAAGCTGTTATAAGACCCTGGTCCTATCACACAATGCAACGCAAGCCGGGGGATAGGGTTTTCCCTTATAACAGCCAAAGAATGCTTGATACGTTTAAAACAGATTATTTGATACTATTATAAGTGCATAGTGTATAAAACAACTTCAAATCATAAGTATCAATCATAGGCGGCATGGGTACCATATATCATGTCGCCATACTAGTTTTACAATTAAAACTGCAAATGTCACGTATTTGGAAATTGGATTTCCATCTATGAACCGAGGCAAAAGATAGTCCTCAACCGATTCGAGACGCTCTAGCCCGCCCCTCAGGATCAGAGCTCGAGTGACCCTTGGATCGTCAGGGCCGGTCCACCGATGTGGATTAAAATGCCTGAACATGCGTTTCCCCACCCTTTGGGGTGTAAACGAGCCAACGAATGGCTCCATCGGACCCGGATCGTCCGATCCAACCGAGGCGCCTCGCAACAGCACAACCACACAGGTGAAAAGTATATAAATGTCAGGGCTGGTAGGTCACTGACACCACCCTAGCTAGAAAGAAACGCATGCCCTCCCTGATGTCCTCTCCCGTTTCTGGTTCACAACTGGGGTGTGATGCTCGCGAATTCACGTTACACAAAGCTGTGCCACACAGGCTGTGCTTTGATCATCACCACAAGACTTTGCTTTTCAACAGAAGCCTCGATCAATTGCCACTTAGGCATGCCACACAGGCAATTCACTCCATGCGTTTGATATCCATCAATATATAACCCCTGAGCTCGTACGTCTCAGAGAAGGGCGTTAAGCAAGAGAATAAATTCTCCGCCGCCAAACAGATATATATTTAATAGAGATCAATCCCACGGACTAAAATCCAATGTCAGACACACAGTCCATTTACAAGTCCGTTCTGGGTCTGAACGAAACCGGAGGCACCTAGTACCCCGCATATCCATCGATCTCCAAGTACGTCTGGACGATCACCAACTGTTTCCATCTTCTTGGGTGTACAGCCCAATCAAGATCATCAGTAATTACCCAAACGACGTGAAGACTTCTGGTCTTCGACCACCGTCTTCATCTTCGACACCACGTCGAATCAGTTATTCAGAATGGGATAAACCCGGTCTTTCTGAATAACTCGCGTATATATTATAAATGTGTTACACAAACACAACATACGCCTCATTCCAATTCAGAATATTCTTTTATTCAAATATTCCTATACTTTGGGAAAAATTCCCATAAATTTTATCCAAGATAAATTCTTTAAATTTATTCTTTAATCTCCTTTGAATATCAATTCAAACTAGTCGGGATTAGCGAACCACCCCGAAGTAATAATTTATTTTATTTCCCAATCCCAACCTATTCATCCCATGAAGTAAAACTGGTAATACTTCATATCTAACACCACAGTGTTATCGGTAAATTCAATTACCATTTCACGTTCAAATCTAATTAAAGATTTAACCATCGCCTGGAGCAAAACTGGTGATACTCCATTTTCGATCATTTCAATCTAATTAAAGATTCATTAAAACTCCACTTAGTTTTAATCTTTAACTGGGTTAAAGAATCAGTGTCATTTAAAACACGGTTCACGATAAACCCAAAATCACATTCCATTAATTATCGGGTTAAAGAACAAGTGTTATTTAAAACACTGTTCACGATAAACCCAAAAATCAATACCAATTCAATTCCAATTAAATATCGTTTAATTGGTACACTTCATTAAATCTAAACAAAAAGATTTAATTTTTTTCCTCAACTGGGTTCAAGAACAGTGTTAGTGAAGACACCATTCACGACAAACCCAAATCACATTCGATATTCAATATAAGGCTCTGAATAGAAAATATATCGGCTTATATTCAATATCGAATTCTACGACTAACAAATGTCGTATTGGAAATAACGATATAAATATATATCTTTCAAATTTCCACAACAACCCCTGTATAATCACGAATTCCAACATCGAAATATTCCGAAGACAATTTCGATTCAAATCCACTCCAATGCAATCATTGGATATTCTGGTTATTTTTAAAACCCTTTTTAAATTCAATTTATTTATTTAAAAATAAATAGAATTATAATTCTAGTTCAAAACCAGTTCATTTCGATAAAAATCTATTTTTATCTTTTCAAATATGGAGTTTTTCATCCCAATTCTTTCTAAATCATTTCTTATTATTTTACACAAATTATTACTATTTTTAATAATTTTATCAAGGCCCGTACAGTCGATTTCCATCAATGGCCATCGAACTGCACTTACAGCGACCTTTTTCAAATTTGATTTGGACATAATTCCAAATCCAACCTTTAGATTTCAAATTTCTAACATTCATTAGAAAGCTCTTTTCGATACGAACCCAACGGTTCCGGTTTTAGGAGAATCCGACGGTCGGATCTCCCGTAATGTCCGTTTGAAATAAATGGTCGAAATTCACGAACTGCCGCGGCGCGGCGCGTTCTATTCAGGCCATTATATTATATATATAATATATATATTTCGTCGATTTCTATTTAAAACGAATTATATAAATAGTTTTAAAATTCGTTTCAAAATCAATTTCAACTTCCATTTCAATTCAAACCAAAATTGAATTCTTCTTTATAAATTCGTTTTAAAATTCATTTCTATTCAATTCAAATTTCAATTCAATTTGAATTCATTTCAATTCGCTTTCAATTCCATTCGAAATCGTTTTCAATTCAATTCATTTCGAAATCGTTTTCAATTCAATTCATTTCGAAATCGTTTTCAATTCAATTCATTTCGAAATCGTTTTCAATTCAATTCATTTCGAAATCGTTTTCAATTCAATTCATTTCGAAATCGTTTTCAATTCAATTCATTTCGAAATCGTTTTCAATTCAATTCATTTCGAAATCGTTTTCAATTCAATTCATTTCGAAATCGTTTTCAATTCAATTCATTTCGAAATCGTTTTCAATTCAATTCATTTCGAAATCTTTTTCAATTCAATTCATTTCGAAATCGTTTTCAATTCAATTCAAATTGGAAATGAGGCCCAATCAATTACCATATAAAGTTAATTATATGGATTTTCATACAACACATGTATATAATGGCATTGAAAATAATCAACCATCAACCAAAGTGCACTACACGGTATAAGCATCAAATATAGATATTCAACGCTTATAACAGCCTGTCAATCAATCGATCGACATATTTAATCAATCAGGATGAGTGAACTTCAAATTTCATCCCAACACCCGTGTATGGTTTCAAACAATCAAACACATATTTTATTTGTGCTATTGGGCGATGTGTAAAATTTATCGTCCCAATCAATGTCATTCAAATAGGTGTACATAAACAAACCGTGCGGTTTATAAATGAATATTTTATTTTATTCACTTCACGTTAAAAATTATATTTTTAACGATAAAACATTTCATTTCAACCTATGAATTTCTATTCAATTCATTTATTCAATAAAATGATATTTTTATTTTTCTAACATATTTTAGAAAATTTCGGCGGCATAACGGCACGATACTAGAAACGGGACGAGGCCTAGCCTTATCCCCGGTCTAATAATGGCCACCGCCATACCCATATCAATCAAATCACTTTCGTTATGCAAACCACAAAATTTGGAGTAAGAGTCTAACCTAGCCTTACTCCTTCGCCTTATAACGGCGCACGTCTAATCCTAACCAATTTATCGATTCGATTTTTCACACCACAAACCACATTCAAACCAATATCGCAATCAATAACCAAACAGCCAAACAAACAAGTCCATAGTCTGTGGACGATTGTGTCGGGTGCTACTAAACACCGTCTGCATCCTAGTATATATATATAACTAGAAAAGAAATTAAAAGGTGAGAAATTCTCACTTATAGCTATCCTAGCTCCACGGCACTTCATTGATAGAAATCTTCATCGCTATCGCATCTTCGTCATCTCCGTTGCCCGTAGCCACTACATATATAAAAATCACACATTTTTATATTTTGATGTCTTTAAAATAAAAATCACATTTTTATTTATTCACTTTAAATTTAAAAATCATATTTTTATAATTGCTTCATACTTGTAAAAATCGAATTTTTACTTCGCTATTCAATATATAAAAATCATATTTTTACTTCGATGTTCAACATATAAAAATCCTATTTTTATTTCGATGTTTTCAATATATAAAATTCATATTTTTATCTCGAAGTTCAATATATAAAAATCATATTTTTATTTCGATGTTTTCAAAATAAAGATTATATTTTTTCTTCGCTACTTCCCACATTAAAATTCCGATCTTTCCACTTAGAAAGATCCGACCTTTTCTATGTAATTTACTCTATAAAAATCCAACCTTTTATTTTAACAAAAATCTAAATAAAATCGTGCATTTCATATATAAAAACCCTATTTTTAATAAAATAAAAATTTCAGTTTTCATACATTAAAATTTCAGTTTTTATAACAACAAGAATTTCAGTTTTATAACAAATTAAAACACAAATAAAAAAAAGAAAAAGAAAAAGGGAGGCAAGGACTTACGGCGCTGACATGATGGAGGGGGAGGGCGCTGGAGTGTTGCAGGTTGCAGGCGGAGGGAGGGTGGGGAAGTCGTCGGAGCGGGGGAGTCGGACGGTGGCGCCAAGTGCTCCGATGGCGGATGGATGCGATCTAGGGCTCGAGACACAAAAGGGGGTACGGGTTTTTCAGCAGCGGAGGGATGAAGAGGAGGACGGGGCTGAGGGGGTGGTTGACGGTGGGTGGCGCGATTGGGGCCCCGTCGGAGGAAGCGGTGTGCGTGGCGGCGGGTTTCGAGGGTGGCGGCGTCGATCGCGCGAGGGGGGGGCTCCGTCCGTCTCTCTTTTCCTTTTTTTTTTTTTTTTTTTTTTTTGAATTCGATTTCTAATTAAATCGGGGGGGGGGGGGGCAGAAGATAAGAGAAAAGGGGGTTTTTTTTATTATTTTATTATTATTTTAATCGCAAAAAGTTGACTTTCACAAACGACCTCTAAACGAGGCCCACCGCCTGTCATCCATAGCGTTTTACCCCCATTCCGAACACAATGGGATATGTATCGTTGGCTGATTTGATCGTTTCAATCAATTTCCGTTTAATTTACATTTAAATCACTATATTGAATTTTAAACGTACATTTCAAATTACCGGGGTCACATATTAACTCTAAAAATTCTCAAAAAATATTTTCTAGCTTCGTATTGACGATACGGTCCTAACAAAACTAGTTTCGTCGAATTCTGAGACCGTTGGAAAAATGGCCAATTTCCAGTCGATTAAAATCAACTAAAACTGGTCAAACGCGTTTTCCTTTGCCACGCTCACAAATTGATTCGAAAAATTATGAAATTTGGAATCTAGCAATAATTTGACATCACAGATCCAACAAAAGTGGTTTCGTCGAAATCCGAGGTCGTTTGCAAAATGTCTATTTTTAAGGGCCTGAATTCCATAGCGACTATTCAGAATTTTCAACTGGACATATCTTTTGATTCCCGCTACGAAATTTTGATTTTTCGGATTCGATAGAAAGATATTATCAATTAGATTCCATTATTTTTGGTTTCACTAAAATCCGAATTGTTTTGCACCCGGTACATTCAATTGAAGTTTGAAATCGAATTATCGAACTACCGCGCCATTTTCAATTCTATTTATAATTATATATAAATATTTATATTCTAACGACGACGTATATAATATATACGTTCTATTTATATTCAATATAAATTTTCCGTTGATTTTATTTAAAATAATTCATTTTAAATATTCATACTTCGCCAAAATTGCCAAAATAAAAATTTTAAACTGGCCCAGATTTTCGGGTTATTACACCTATCTTATCATTTTAACTTTTACTTGCATTCATGAAAACCTTTTGCGTAAATATGGACGTTGATGCACTATGTTTTAGCTATAGTGTGCTCTAACATTAAAAAATCAGTAGATAAACAGAGATTAACAGTTATTATGTAATTAGGACTTTATTATCAAGCTCTGGTTATTAACAATTTATTCCCTATTTCTAACTATATCTTATGTACTTTGTTCATCGGTTTGGCACAGTGTAAACAAAGAAAACTTAGAGAATTTATTTATATATGATTGTACATTTACTTTGTATTTTAGCACCCCATGTTGTTCCATAATTTTTTTCCCACTGCAATAGGTAGAGTTGTTAACTTGATGTGAATTTTACATTTTTTTTTGGCAAAGCCGACTGGTTTCTAAGATGACCGCAAACACCTTTTTATTATAACCAATAATAAAAAAAATAGTATAATATTGGTGACTGTGGTTGATAATCCGCTAATTTGGTTTTAAAGGTAAACCGTCCACCGCTAATGGAATTTTAAGTGTTTCATCCACTCTACCTAACAGGCTTAAAGCACTAGAGCTAGCTAATTAACTAGACTACAAAACATCTCCACTTAGGGAGTGTGTTACATAATATTACATTAGATACTACACAAAGTAGTGGAATTACATTTGTGAACTAAAAATATAATACAACGGTACAGAGTACAACTGCCGAAAGTAAGTAACACTGTAGTCACGAAGATGACATGATAACATAGTTTTCATGACCGGACCGCCTACCGAACCGTGACGGCTTATGGTTTAAGGTTTTGAGGGTCGGATCGGTTGGACCGCCAGAACCGTGCGTTTTTATTTGTTGTTGTTCATACACATGATTTGTTACTAATTTTGATTAAAATGACCTATTTACAATAATTTTAATTATCTAAATAACAAGTTGTCTATTTCCTGATCAGCTCCATTACAAGCTGTAGATCCGCAGCAGCTTACAGCGATGTTTAATGAGGAGAATCCTAATGCTTGCAGTATATGTTAGGAGCGTTGGTGATGATGCTTTTATATTGGGATGATTTAGTTTTACAGTCTATTTGTTGAAGCTTCAAAACGAGAAAGTCATCTACAAAGATTAATGTAGTAGCTGCTTATGAACAAAAGATGCAAAATAGAAATAATGTCCCACATCTTGGATGAAAGAGAAACGCTTGTTCATTTACCTATATAAAAAAGTAGCCTTGGTTGAGGATACAGCAGGCAAGTGGTGTTGCCTTGGGCTGGGCCTTCACAAAGAAGGCTAAGCTGAAAATAAAGTTTTAATGGTGAAGCTAAAATTTAATTTGGTTTTTGGATTATAAAACCGCGGTCTGGCTCGGTTTTTGCGGTTTTTGATCGGTTTCTAAATGTTGCGGCTTTTGCTCTTTTCGGGCCGGGTAGCATGTTCGCCTGCGGCTAACTGCGGTTGGACCGTTGGCCTGGTCCGGTCATGAAAACTAGGCATGATAGGCAACATAAGCTGCTCCAAGAAACTATAACAAATGGCTACAGGCAAGCGCAGAGCATCACATGGTGGAGCATCCTTCCTTTCAGGTTACAAGGCTCAAGGCCAGTAATCTCCTTAGTTGTCCAAACCAGCAAGACTTGAACTAAGCGATTCCATAACAGCATCCATGGTGATTTTTGGAGAGTAAGAATAGGAAAAGATCTCCATCAAGCAGAATCGCAAGGGCAGTGCAAAGCATCTCATGTTTGTAATTGCTCGACAGTGATGACCCATTCTCACAAACCGAAAAAAGAAAAACTATGATCTCCCAAGAAGCCAAACACCAACACCAAATTAAGCAATAACTCAATGACCGCATTCCCCATAGCAGCTTAAAAAAGATGAATAGAGGTAAGGACAATAAGACCAGACAATAACTAATTGCCTATCAAAAGCTTACACCACCCAATAAGCCAATCCACCGCAAGCTCACCAAGTAAGAGCATATAAACAGATTTTCATTTCGTACTTGGTTAATTAGGATTAAGCTTACAAGATCTTGCAAGAGAAAGACGCGAAACAAACTAAAACTGCTTGCCAAAAAGTTCTACGACTGACTCTGCGTAAAAGACGAAACTCCCTCAACCACGATAAGTCAAACTCATCCCGAATCTGTTGAATCCCGATTATGGAAAAACTAGCGAGGTCGCCGGCTATAGGATAAGAAACCGCACCATGGAAGAGGCGTGAGAACTACAGCAAGGTAATTGTTAAGAGCAGGAGTATGAAGCGAAGGGTATTTCGAAGATCTTAGGGTTAGACCTAAAATTTGAAATTAGGGTTTCGAGAATACTCACGGTAACGAAAGCAAAGAAATATAGGCAGGAGAAGGGAGATTAAAGAGAGGCAAGGTTTGAAATGGAGGAAACAATAGCAAGTTGAAGAGAAAGCAGTGAAAGAAAAAATTGCCTATGCCTTGTCGCCATTGACAAGCAAAACTGCAAACCGAACCCTGAGTTTTGAAATTTACATTTTTGTCATGTCTACTTATATTATTTGTTTTTGAAAATTATCCCACCATTTGCATTTACTTTTGTGTTTTCAGAAATTAATTTTCTTTCAAAATCACCCTTCTTGGTTTCATTGATCTTTTTTATCTTATCATCTTCCTATGTTTATTCATATTATCATTCACAACTCCCTTTATAGTAGAATTTAGTCCACAATTCACAAATTTGATTACGTCTTGATATAACTATAAGTAAATGAATTCTTTTATAAGTACTGCCTGAACTAGATATTTTGCACCATTAATTGGTAGTTCTACATTTTATACTTAGGTGCCGGTACCAAAATATTTACCAATATACTAATAAAAAAATTTCAACCTTGCTGTTAATTTTAAGCATATTACAAGGTGAAAAGCGATGGTGGCTTCTTTCCTGGCATTGTTTAGTATATATGTGATTGGTTATTTAAAAGACAACGGGCTCAACCAAATGTATGGAAAATTTGCCTATTTCTGTTGAATTTTATGATGATGAGGCTTTAGGATTGAAAGTTGGATGCAAAATATGACCATAGATGAAAGCTGATAGATCGCTATAAATTACACCAGGTTTTTATAGCTCTTCCAGGAAACTCACTCATCGTTGCTAATTATGGACAGGTGAATATCCTTTGCACATTTTTCTATTACCTCTGTTATCCAGAGTGTATTATAATGCTCCCTTATGTGATGAGAGTGGGTAATAAAAGCTTTCATTTTCAGTGTACTATACTGATCCACATGCTACTGTCATAATACTCCTTCATGTGCCAAATAGGAATATCAAATTAGTGCATAGAGGATCTTGGTGTTGCCCCCAATATAATTATAATTTACTTGGCGGAAGTAATTGAATGATGTCGATTGTTGTGGGAAAAGTAAGGAGAGAAAGTTGGGAGAGTGCATTAATGATCGAGTTCAAAAATATGTCTAATAAATAATTTATATGGTAGATGTTAAGGACGTAAGTGAGAACAATTTTTGGATGTAATGTTAAAGTTCTTCCATGCAATGGTCTGATTTACAATAGACCACCCTCCTCTTTCTTTCTCCTTTTTTTGTTGATATACCACCTGTGATATTTACTGCTTAAAGAGCATGTTTGATTCCATAATGGAGAATTTTGCATACGTTGCTTGGGTAATCGAGAACATTCAGATCAAAAAGTCACTCAGATGTGAACAAGGCCTTTAATCTTTACTATGATTATTCTTTCATTTTAAAGGTATATTGTTAAAACAAATTGTGTGTAGCTAGAACTAAGGATTTTAGCTCATTTAGCTAATTGCAAGAGCATGTTAGACACCTTTTAAGCTGGTGGTGATTGTCATTCTAGGACTGTCATGAATATGTATTAACATGTTAGAAATGCTATTGTGAAAAATTAGATCCTTCTTGAGTGGCATCCTCAACCTGGTAAGGCCAATCTGAAGAATCTGTTTGCTGCTGAAAGACAGAAAGTAAAGTGCTTAATTTTTCTATTGCATATGGAAAAACTCATATTGGTCTATCACGGGTTTGAAAGGTTTCAATCAATGAAGCTAAAGAGACGGTGAAAAGATGGTATAAGGACGTGAAAAAAGTGTTAGAATGGAAGAAAAAACGCAAGTTTGAAGCACATAAATATAGGCATGTAAGAACATTACTTGGGCGTGCACGTACTTTTCCATCAATGGCTAATGCCAGCTGCAGTCAGAGGGCTCACATTGAAAGAGTTGTTATTCATTGGGTTGAAGAAGTTGCATCTTGTGTCAAGCTGCGGTGTGTACAGGGGTCATAATTTTATCATTGCTCGGCTCTTACCCTTACTATGATATGGAATTTGGATTCTATTAACAAAGGACAATAACTATTGAAGAATACCTTCACATTCCCCATCTCCGACTGGACCTTGGTGTGGGATTCCTCTCAGTGTTCGTGATCATTTTTTTTGTGATACATTATGGAGCTAGAGTTGTACTGCCTGGAGCGTTGATTTTGGCTGTGGCGCTTTTGACGATGATGAGTTTTGGGATTTTTGTGGCACGTAGTTATGCGATGCAGAGTAGGGCGGAGCCTGGTCTCCTTTGTGGATTAGAAATTGAATTCAGAATCTAAATGTATGGAGGAGAGTTAAGGGTTGCATTTATGATTCTGATGTCCGCACCGATCTTGCTTATACTACTGTTGAGTTGTGGGAGAATGAATCTGTCTCCCATCCAGTCGAGATGCTACAAGCCTTCGAGAGTACGCGGCCTGAAGTACATCAACGCACATATTGGAGAAGATCTGACAAAAACAATCCATGCACAGTCCTTTCTTCTTCTTCCTTGTTCTCTACAATAGACACTACATCACCTTGTTCTTTACAATAGTCATCATTTCTAAAAAAAACAATTAAAAAGCAAATTGAAATTCTTTAGGAATCACAGCTATTGAGTATTATCACATGTCTCTCCCGATAACTCTCTTCCTACAACCATCCATGGCTGCCCTTGTTTTTACACTAACACTGCTCATACTTACCATAGTAGAAGTTTTAGATGGAGCATGGTGTTTATGCAGAATAGATGTGAGTGAGGCATTATTGCAGAAGACACACGACTATGCATATAGAGCAAGGGTTGATTGCAAAAGCATTAAACAAGGAGGGGATGCTATAATCCAAATAATATTAGAGAACATTCTTCTTATGTTGTTAATAGTTACTACATGAAGAAGGGTTAGACTCAACAAGCTTGTGACTAGTCTGTTTCTTCAACAGATCCCAGTTCCAATGGATGTACTTATCCAGCAACTGATAGTGGAGTGGGCACGAGTAGAAGCACAAACACTCCAACAAGTGTGAATTCTAACCTAACTGGTTCATCACCTAACATGTTCACCCCTGCTAATGGCAACAGTGGAGGAGTATTAGGACCTTACCTCTCATCAAGCAATGCTTTCGGCAACATTGATGCAAACAACACAAGTAGTACAGTATTTTCATGTAGGAAATGCACATACTTATTGTTTGTGTACTTAATCTTGTTATCGTTGCTGATGGTGAATTGTTAACTTGTTAATGGTGGTTATTGCATGTCTTGGTTATGTTTTCACTGAAGTTTATATATTGTTTTTGTTTATTAGTTTTGTAAAATTATGATTTGTAATGTTTCATGCTACATGCTTATCATGCTACCACTGATGGTTGTACTAAAAAAACTACATCACCAAAAGACCAAATGGCTATAGATCCAAGCAATTTCAGAGACTTCCAAGCATAAAGCAATGAGACCACCCAACTATGCTACGATTGCGAATCTTGCAAGCGCAACTTCATATCTATGTTCACCACAAATTGATGCTTTATGTTATCTTCATGATTGTCATGTCTTGCATTTTGATGGTTGTCCATGATTTCCATGTCTTGCATTTTGATGGCTGTCCATACTCCAGCTTCATTTTAACTACGATGAATAGAAATACAAGTTAGATTGAATTCATGTCTTTTCTTCTTTTCTTTTGAAAATATTATTCTACCTAGTTCTAGACTTATTTTAATTTATTTTTGTATCCACAACTTTACTAGTATTTGATGATTCCATGTGAAAAAAAGAACAACAAAATGTACAACCTAGGAATATGTCTAATGAATCAGGGAAGAATAGTGGAGGCAAGAATCATCCTTCTGCAAGTCCAAACACATACAACAACTAGTTCCAATGTCCACAATCCTCATTTGAAAGCCGACACAAGAGCTCAAGAAATGCTTAGAGATCTTGAATCATAATTTATTGGATCAAAATTATGGTTCTACATTATAGATTCATGTCACATAGTTGCTTCATTGTAGGAAAGGAGTACAACGAAGATCCGGTGAAGAAAAGAGAGACTGGAGACAATGCATATTCATCTTGTTTATATGAAGATAAAGATGGAAAAAACAAAAGAGTTGTAGAAATGTTTCAAGATCTCAAGTCAAGATTCAGTGTGTCACATATTGCTTAAAGAATATTCGAATAATTCTTCTTTGATATTGAAACAACAACCATACATTGATTACCTGGTACATCTGTTAGAGATTGAGGAGGAGAAGAATGAAGATCTTATGAGGATTCACAAGAGCCATAGATACTTTTTCTCGATTTCTTGATGATGATGAGCAGGAAAAAGCAATGATCAAGCATATTTGACAGAGACTTCAGAGTTTTAGTTGAATGGTTGTAAAAATTAATATAGTCTCCGTATGTGTATACATACATACATACATACATACATACATACATACATATATATATATATATATATATTATAGGGATTATGTCGATCTAATCGTAAACCCTATTTCATAATTTCTAACAATCTATGAAAAGGATCTATACGAGATTAAGTAAATCAAGTGATTATACTTGTATATGCTTCCAAAAATACTATGAGACCAACGTTGATCTCCCTCAAATCTAATATGCCACCGGAATTTAGATGCATCGAATCCAGAGCATGACAAAACACCACGCCTCTATAGTAGTCCACGATAACACGCTCTCCTTCAATCAAATCGAAAAAGAATCAAGGGGGCGTCACTAGCCGCCATTAATTAGGGTTATTTTCCCCCTTTTTGGTCTTATCATAATTTATGGTTTCCGTGTTTTTTTAAATAAAAGTAACGTAAGGAAATAACCCGTATACCTATTCAATGTCAAATAAAATATCAACTGATTGAAAATTTATTTTCTATTGAATGGCTTACCCTTTGTTGCGTTCTAGATGTGTGACCCTGTAGGTTATTACAAAGTTGGCAATAATTTAAATCATATTTAAATTATAAATAGTGAGCGACATCTAGTAATACATCGCTGCTACCCAAGTTATAACAAGATCAATTAACGATTTGGTACAACCTTTTTGTGACCAGTGTCTCAACGTAATATAATCCTTTTAACCAATATATCCAGGATCAAACTCGAGGCATGGAAAGTATCACCCTCTTTATAATTTAATCCATTTATCTTGATCGATGAGTAGACTGCTTAAAACAAATCAATATTTGAGCATGACCATGCATTTCACGGTTTCACTCAATCAAGAGGCCCATAGATATCACTACAAGTATAAATATTGTAGGGTTAGATTCCATCTAGATCATTCATAATTTTCATTCGATTCAAGATGTATCCAATAATCACCGTTATCGTTACTCTGTTATGAGTAACTTTAGATGATATCAAAACACAAATTTCCTCGAATAAAATTATAATGATTCCAGGTCTGAGGACCATTACATCACTGCCACTATGACAATAACTTACGATACTGTTAATTATTTTCCATGTAGTTTTACTCATGTTGGGTCAGCCCAATATAATATTCTCCAATACTTATTTATGTTTTGACATTAATGTCACGTATATTAATAATGAGTGAGATGTAATCATCAGTCAATCAACATACTAGTCTCAATGTTTTATTGTTGTCTTTTGTATACAATAAAACTTAACTGGGGACATTTAAGAATTACAATACTTAACATATTATATAATCTCAACTTCAAGTCACTTACCTCAACTATATAAATCCATATTGTTATTCTAAGGACTTCTATTATGTTAATATTTATATTACGAAGTAAATATATAACATAACATAATATTTTATTCCAAATAAAATAATAACATCAACAATGTTATCAATCTCATGAAATGGATTGCCTCTAAGGGATAAACTCCAATAATCTCCCACTTACACTAGAGTCAATCATTCACGTATCGTATACTCATGAAACTAGTGTGACTATTAAACTTGTACCGTGACATAGTTTAATTCAGTAGGTCTGCAACATTAAAAATTTGACAACTTTGCAAATATGCTTATTTCCTTTGTGAATAACTTCACATGGGAATTATATTTGTTAAATATATGTTTGGATCGATAATGAGTTTAACGTTTTAGGACTGAGCAATAGCCACATCGTTATCACAATGTGTATCATTGGATCAACAATGAATTAAGTTCAATTACGAGCTTCTTAATCCAAACATTTTCTTCCTTAGAATCAGTATTTATTTCTTGTTTTAAAACTAACATTATTTACAATAATCAATTTGTTATCAAATAGCATTAGAATTATTGTGTCACTCCCACTCAATTTCTTGTCTATACAAGATTCAATGGCATTTTGTGGTTTTCGAGACATTTTGAATTCTATTTCATTCACATTGGTATCTTAGAGACTGTCTCTCCTTTATAATGGATACCATAAGCATTTTTTTTCTTAGAGAATTTATAGAAATAATATCCATTTGTTTATTTTGGATATTCCACAAAATAGTTATCTGATTTGGTTCTGATCTTATCAGAGGGAGGACGTTTAATAGACGCCTTACGTACCAAATCATTGCATTAGACATATTAGGAAATTTCTTAGTTCATATCTTATATGGCGTCTTCAGAATCGTTTTAGTGGGATTTAATACAATTGTTCTAAATTTATTTATTGGAAGATCTATAGGACTTATCATTAATCGTACTATATCTTATAAGGCACGATGTCTCCTTTTAGACACACCATTCCAATATGGTGTTCTAGATGGAGTGAGTTGCGAAACAATTTCAAACTCATTTTGATAGTCATTATATAGTTGGCTTAAAATTCTCTTTATATCTGTTCGAAAAGTATTTATTTTCTATTAAAATTGGTTTCTAACTTCACTTTGAATTCTTTGAACTTTTCAAAGGATTCTGATATGTGTTTCATAATATACACATATCTGCATTTACTGACATCATCAGTAAATATAATGAAGTAATAAAACCTGCCTCTAGCTTATGTATTCATTGCTCCATATAAATCATTATGTATGAGACCTAATACTTATCACTTATTCACTTATGTCAAGTGAAGTCATTTTGCCTAATAAACAAGATTTGTATTCTTCATATAATTCAAAACCAAATGATCTCAAAATTCCATCATTATGGAGTTTTAATATAATTTCTTGTTTATATGGGCTAACTGGAAATGCTAAATGTATGTCGGATTTAAATCACTAAATTCAATCCACTCATTATTTATGTCAATTACATTATAGTTGAGGATTTATAAAGATCATTAACTGTTTGTGAAATTCCATATTTCATTTGAATAAAATGAGTAACAATTATTGTTTAATTATAAATGAAATTCAAACTTGTCTAAATAAGATCTATTATAACATTTATTTTAAGTGGAATTTCATAATAACAATTATTTTATTTATTAAACTAAGCTGGTATTTACAACAAGAGTCAACTTCCTATAGATAATCCAACAACATTTGCTTCATTTCCATTTGTAAGTCCACTTGTCCTTTTATCATATTTCTACTTATTTTGCAATTTCTGTAAATTAACATACATTTATGTAATTTATATCTAGTATCTAATACTAGAAATGTATAAGTAGACTGTTGTAACATTTATATTTTATTTGGTTGAAGTCATTCTTCAACTTTCATTTTAGATCCTCTATATTGTTAGAACAATTACATTTTAATTTATTTGAGGACAATCCTCAAATTTCAATGTTAGTCAAGAAATTTGATTTAATTCAATTCATTCTTCTCGAGAATTAATTTAAATTTTTGGAGTTATACATTATTTAATATCTACGGTAGATGATAAATAATAACTGATTCTATAATATTTATTTAATATAAATTCAAGTTTTGACAACCAAAATTTATATTAACATAACTGTATAATTTAAACTAAAATACGCTCCCACTCAAATTAACAACCCTTTGTTTATATATGTATATATATATATCCGTGTATATATATATATATATATATATATATATATATATATATATATATATACAATGGTGTTCCAAGATCCGTATCTAGTCATGCCTTGACCAAGCTTTGGCTATGCCCCAAAACACAACATTTTAGGTAGACATCTTATGTCAATTATATCATACATACACTCTTTGATCGCATGATGAACATTTTGTTCTATATTATTCGTTTGCTCAAAATATAGAATAATTCATGATATTGTCTCTAAGCCATAATCTTATTATGCAACTTAGTTAAGTCAGATCCAATAACAGAGTTCAAGTATCACTTTTACGCCGTCGCATATAACCAAAATAAAAGGATGCACAATGCTTTGGCATTACCAACATCTAATGATTCTGGACATTGATGAGTGTATTATTGGAAGACGTTACCATGACTTAATATAACAAAATTTTCTATAAAGAAAATTTTATAATTCGTAGAAGGAAACAATATTAGAGTTATTTACATGTGTCAAAATATATGTATTTTATTTTTGTAATATAAATTGGATTTAAATAAAATATATAAACCACATATTTATGTTTAAATTCAGCGATATGTATAGGTAATGTGCCTATTCTTAACATTTCAATGTAAGTGGTCTCAAACACAATATAACTAGATTTGGAGATATCTATATGTATTGAACATTTCAATATAGGTTTTAAGAATCTCAATGTTTTGGGTAATGATCAAAATTATTGTACATTTTGGATATCTCTTTCAAATTTCAAAGCAACATTACGTAAAATGTATTCACATAGTTAAACAACTAATTATCCATGTACAAAATCCATTCATTTCAGCATTACACAATCCAGGTCTATATTAAAAATCTAATTTCAGCGTCTCGTTTCCAAAAAAATGAACTGTTTTAACAGTTTGGATTTAAACTGTGTATATAAAATAAAAATTTTAGGAAATAATACAGGGTCACCCCCTTTAAAATACACACACACACTCTTAAGACTCAACATAAAACAAACACAATACAGATTATCACTATGATATGTACAGGCAAGAATATCATATACATGTCCTCCATTATTTAAATCTGTATTATATTTATACATTTACAACTAAAAAATGATAAATTCCACAATACATAAACTTCATTTGCTTCACAAGCAAAATTAATCTAGCATCGGAATATTCATCAAAGTGCAAGCTATGGTTCCATCCTAAATGATCCATGTTGTACTCCATCACCACCTGAAACATTTTCAGAATGTTTAAATAGGTCAGAACCCTGCAGTATGATCATGTCATTTTATACTTTTAATTGAATGTAAACAGTGCATATTATAATGCATTATATATAAATATATCATAAACATATATAACACTATTTAGAATCAAGTATGTGTATCAATATACACATGTATATTAACTCTTTATATATGTATATAAATCATATATATACATACATATATATATATATATATATATATGTATGTATATATAGTTTAGAATCAAGTATGTGTATCAATATACACACGTATATTAACTCTTTATATATATATATAGATCATATATATATAAACATATATATGTATATATATATATATATATATGTTTTGAGGAATATGCAAGATCAGTATCATCATACTGATTTACATGTGCATCTATTATACATGTATTACATACTGACACATGTATATATTACTGATAAAGTTTTTCTGTTCAAATCATTTAGTTTCATATTTCTACAAGAACAATATATAAAAACAATGGCTATATTTTATAAAGTCAGATTTCACTGGTATATATAATTGCCTAGATTTTTATTCAAACAGTATATGAGTTACAATACATTAAAACATAGAACATAATATATATATATATATATATATCATGATGTCAAAATTTCAGATATGCATTTAGTATGGTGGAAGATGATACAATGCCCCTCCAATATTATAAACATTAATGAATACACAGATTTAACATATAAACAATCTATGTTCATCACATGTATATATACACAATTAGTGATATCAGTATATCATATACTTGTGTATATCAAAACTTATTTATCTGAATGCAAAATTGCAACACATAACTACTAAACAAATATATATATATACACATATACTTATAAAGTAGTCAGCGGTTCAGGTCACTAATAAGTTATCAGTATGAAAACATTGGTGTATATATATGTTACTGAAAACAATTTTACAGTTTACATATAAACATATATTGGTTAAGTTTGAACATCTACAAGTTCATCTTATATTACCATACTGCTAATATCTAAGATCGTGATGGTTTTATACTACTTTTATCTAATATATCAGCCCATTTATGATATCATTCTACTATAAAATATAATGAAGCGGTATTATCTGTATTCTTAGATCCATTCAATAATTGGATCATATAACTAATTAAAAAAAATAGCTCCGAAAATATAAGCAATGTACTTACATATTTAAACATTCTGCAAGAGTATTTACAAATCATATTTGTATCATGTTATTCACTAAGGCATAAGAGTGTTAGCAGCGGTTAAAATTCGCGCTGATATCAATTTTGTGTCTTGATACAGTAACTTATACAGGTAGCACAAACTGAAATTAACAAGAAATCATAGTTCTTGTATTTTGAAATCAGATATTTTGTATACGTATCATAATAAATATATAGCTATTTTATACAAGTCCACATGTAGTTTTACATATCAGTTCAGTTTCATATACAACAATACATATATGTTATTTATTTACTCATATAAACCACATCATATATGTAATTCACAGAGTTAATAAATCATAATACATATGTTATGATTTTAATCTGCTATATTAATCATCTATATAACGTAAATATAAATACCATAGGACTTATTCATGAATTCTAAACACAAAATTCTTGAAAAAATAGGATGGTGTCATTTTACCAATAAAATAAAACAAAATTAAAACAGGTTTTCTGATTTAACAAGAAAACAGAAATATGTCTCAATAATAATTGATTTCGCTGAATCAAACATCATCAAAACCTAGAACCTAAAAGGTTAAACAATTTAAATAGGTTTTTGAACAGTAGAAAACACATGCATAACTGAGTCATAACATTTATCCTCAGGTCGAGCAAACATTTTAACTATGGATTTATCAGTGTTTATATTGTTCTGAAACATTCATTCAACTATATTAAAACAACAATCTTTCGCATAGATCGCCACTTTTAATATATACAAAGTTCTGGTTTAAAACAATTTTAGATACAATTTTATAAAGCATAGCAAATATGTTTAAGTTTAAAATTTTGATTGAAAGGAAACAAACAAATTGGGTATTCAAATAATTCTAAATTCAACAGATTATTAAATCATTCTAGATCCATATTTGTTATTTTGTAAATGATTTACTTGTGAATCAACCATTTTTAATTAAACAGAGTTTAACATAAATATCAAAATAATTTAATTAAACATATTATTAGAACATGATTCTACCAGGAAATCAACCCAGTTGATCAAAATTCAATCATGACGTAGATTAGCAATTTAAATTCGAATTGATATCAAATATCAATCCATGGATTCATGTTCAATTTCATACCGAATATAAAATGCATTTTCAGTAATATGATTTTGCATCAGATGTGCATTCTAAATTACTGCACAATTTTTTAAGGTTCATGACGGTTTCAATTCTGCAATTGTAAATCAAAAATTAAAATCAAAATACAATTAAACAGAAACTAATTTCATCACTCAAATTATTAATTTCATAAGCAGGCTCTGATACCACTATAGGGATTATATTGATCTAATCGTAAACCTATTTCATAATTTCTAACAATCTATGAAAAAAATCTATATGAGATTAAGTAAATCAAGTGATTATACTTGTATATGCTTCCACGAATACTGTGAAACCAACGTTGATCTCCCTCGAATCTAATACGCCACCGGAATTTAGATACATCGAATCCATAACATGACAAAACACCACGCCTCTTAAGTAATCCACGAGAACTCACTCTTCTTCAATCAAATAGAGGAAGAATCAAGGGGACGTCGCTAGCCGCCATTAATTAGGGTTATTTTTTCCTTTTTGGACTATAGTAGTTTATGATTTCCGTGTTTTTTTATAAAAGTAAAGTGTACCTTTATATTATTGAACGTTTACCATATATTTAGGAAATAACCCGTATACCTATTCGATGTCAAATAAAATATTAACTGATTGAAAATTTATTTTCTATTGAATGGCTTACCTTTGTTGCGTTCTAGATATGTGACCCTATAGGTACTATAGGTTATTACACGTTGGCAATAACATAAATAGTAATTAAATTATAAGCAGTGAGCGGCATCTAGTAATACATCGCTGCTACCCAAGTTATAATAAGATCAATTAACGATTCGATACAACCTTTTTGTGACCATTGTCTCAATGTAATATAATCCTTTTAACCAATGTATCCCGGATTAAACTCAAGGCATGGAATGTATCACACTTTTTATAATTTAATCTGTTTACCTTGATCGATGAGTAGACTGTTTAAAACAAATCAATATTTTGAGCATGACCATGCATTTCACAGTTTCACTCAATCAAGAGGCCTATGGATATCACTACAAATATATATATATATATATAGTAGGGTTAAATTCCATCTAGATCATTCATAATTTTCATTTGTTGCACCCAATAATCACTGTTATCGTTACTCTGTTACGAGTAACTTTAGATGATATCAAAACACAAATATCCTTAAATAAAATTATAATGATTTCGGGTCTGAGGACCATTACATCATTGCCACTATGAGAATAACTTATGATATGTTAATTATATTTCACGTAGTTTTTCTCATGTTGGGTCAGCCCAATACGATATTCTCCAATACATATTTATGTTTTGACATTAATATCACGTATATTAATGATCAATGAGATGTGATCATCAATCAATCAATATACTAGTCTCAATGTTTTATTGTTGTCCTTTATATGCAATAAAACTTGACTTGGGACATTTAAGAATTACAATACTTAACATATTATATAATCTCAAGTTCAAGTCACTTACTTGAACTATATAGATCCGTATTGTTATTCTAAGGACTTCTATTATGTTAATATTTATATTACGAAGTAAATATATAACATAACAGAAAATTTTATTCTAAATAAATAATAACATCAATGATGTTATCAATCTCATGATATGGATTGCCTCTAGGGTATAAACTCTAACAATATCCCACTTGCACTAGAGTCAATCATTCACATATCACATACTCATGAAACTAGTGTGACTATTAAACTTCTACTGTAACATAGTTTAATTTAGTAGGTCTTCAACATTATAACTTTTGCAACTTTGCAGATATGTTTATTTAATTTGTGAACAACTCACATGGGAATTATCTTTCTTAAATATGTGTTTGGATCGATAATGAGTTTAATGTTTTAGGCCTGAGAAATAGCCACATTGTTATCACAATGCATATCACTGGATCAATAATGAATTAAGTTCAATTATGAGCTTCTTAATCCAAACATTTTCTTTCTTAGAATCAGTGTGTATTTCATGTTTTAAAACGAACATTATTTGCAATAATCAATGTGTTATCAAATAACATTAAAATCATTGTGTCACTCCCACTCAATTTCTTATCTATACAAGATTCAATAACATTTTGTGGTTTCGAGACATTATGAATTCTATTTCATTCCATCGACATCTTAGAGACTAGCTCTCCTTTATAAAGGATACCATAAGCATTTTATTCTCAGAGAATTTACAGAAATAATATGCATTTGTTTCTTTTAAATATCCCACAAAATAATTATCTGATTTGGGTCCAATCTTATAAGAGGAAGGATGTTTAATAAACACCTTACGTCCCAAATCTTCGCATTAGATATACTAGGACATTTCTTAGTTCATATCTTATATGGCATCTTCAGAATCATTTTAGTGGGATTTAATAAAATTGTTCTAAATTTATTTATTGGAAGATCTATATGACTTATCATTAATCGTACTATATCTTATAAGGTATGATGTCTCCTTTAAGACACACCATTCCAATATGGTGATGGAGTGAGTTATGAAACAATTTCAAACTCATTTTGATAGTCATTATATATTTGGCTTAAAATTCCCTTTCGATCTATTCAAAAAGTATTTATTATTTATTTTCTATTAAAATTGGTTTCTAACTTCACTTTTAATTCTTTGAATTTTTCAAAGGATTTTGATATGTGTTTCATAATATACACATATCTGCATCTACTGATATCATTAGTAAATATAACGAAGTAATAAAACCTGCCTTTGGCTTACGTATTCATTGCTCCATATACATCGTTATGTATGAGACCCAATACTTATCACTTATTCACTTGTGTCAAGTGAAGGGTGATCCAGTATTTTGCCTAATAAACAAGATTTGTATTCTTCATATAATTCAAAATCAAATGATCTTAAAATTCCATCATTATGGAGTTTTGATATATTTTCTTGTTTATATGGGCTAACTGGCAAGGCTAAAGGTATGTCGGATTTAAATCACACCCTTAATCCAGTCATTATTTATGTCAAGTACACAATAGTTAAGGATTTATAAAGATTATTAACTATTTGTGAAATTCTATATGATATTTCATTTAAATAAAGTGAATAACAATTATTCTTTTATTATAAATTAAATTCAAACTTGTCTAAACAAGATCTATTATAACATTTATTTTAAGTGGAATTTCATAATAACAATTATTTTATTTATTAAATTAAGCCAGTATTTACAAAAAGAATAAACTTCCTATGGATAATCCAGCAACATTTGCTTCATTTCCATTTGTAAGTCCACTTGTCCTTTTATTAGATTTCCACTAATTTTGCAATTTCTGTAAATTAACGTACATTTATGTAATTTATATCTAGTATCTAATACTAGAAATGTATAAGTAGGTTGTAATAACATTTATATTTTACTTGGTTGAATTCATTCTTCAACTTTCATTTTAGATCCTCTATATTTGTTAAAACAATTAGGTGTTAATTTATTTGAGGAAAATCCTCAAATTTCAATGTTAGTCAAGAAATTTGATTTAATTCAATTTATTCTTCTCGAGAATTAATTTAAATCATCGGAGTTATATGTTATTTAATATTTATGGAAGATAATAAATAATAACCGATTCCATAATATTTATTTAATATAAATTCAAGTTTTGACAATCAAAATTTATATTAATATAAATGTATAGTTTAACTAAAATACGAACCAATTCAAATTAACAACCCTTTGTTTATATATATATATATATATATATATATATATATATGAAACGACCCAAACTTCCCCTTTCGGGAAAGTACGGACTGAGTTGAGAACACGATACATCAAAACACAAATAACAGAACATTTCATTACTATTACAACAATTACATCAGAGTACAAGAATATTCCAGAGTATGAATAACTATTACACATTGGAAATACAGTATCAGAGATTTTAAAAATTACAAAGCAACGAAAAATAATACATAAGTATAATGCATAGCATAACTAACAACTAACATAACTAAATGAAATACACGGATATCGAGCTTTCTGAATATAGCTCCAGCTGTAATCCAAGATCCTGTGAAAAGTAATATCTGCGAAAACCAAAACCTCTAGCTGTCCATGTGGAAAATATTGGAACCCAGAGTTCAGGAAGGAACAATAAACTCCAGGTCAGTCATGGGACTGGTATGAGAACTCAAAAGAGTTATTAATTTGATTTTAAAGTTAGGTAAATCAAGGGACCACGACATATAACACAGAATGGGTTTACAGCCAAGACTACCAGTGCATAAATAAACAGCGCAATGCTAATTAAAGAAAAATTAAGCTATTATAAGACTCAGGTCCCATCACACAACGCAACGCAAGCCGGAGGATAGAGTTTTACCCTATAATAGCCAAATATGCTTGGTACGCGAAATTTCTCTTTTATTATTACTATAAGTGCATAGTGTAGAAATCATTTTCGAAAGTAAATGTATCAATCATAGACGGCATGAATGCCCCATCCAACTATGTCGCCATATATATGTTTACAACTAAAACCGTAAAGCTCATATTGGGAAGTTGGATTTCCATCATGATGGCTCCTTATTCGAAAGATCTATCGTGTAGTGCAATTCTCCACGATTTACGTTCCAGGCATGAGAAAACGCCGTAATGCACATCCGCACTATATCAAGGATATCGAGTATCTCCGTGACTTACGTCCCATGCATGAGAAAACGCCGCTTACTCTATCCATCTGGGAATCGGGGGTGTGCCCTATCCCTCTGAGCGTGGAGCGACCGCACTCAGCTCATCTCAGTCTACCGAGTCCATCCTCATATCGAAAGCATACTGACCTGACCATCAGTTCACCATCATACCGGGGTGTGAGGCTCGCGAACTAACGCTACACAAAGCTAAGCTAATTAAAGCTATGCTTTGATCATCATCCACAAGGCTCTTCTTTTCAACAAAAGCCTTGTTCAATGCATCTCAGCATGATGCATTGTCAATCCATACCATATTATTGATTCCTGTCAATATATAACCTCTCAGCTCATACGTCTCAGAGAAGGGTGTTAAGCAAGAGAATAAATTATCCGCCACCAAACAGATATATATTAGCAGAGATCAATGAATATAGCGTAAAGGAATGCAACGTCAGACATACCATCCATTTACAAGTCCATTTGGGGTCTGAACGAAACCGGAGGCACCTTATTCCTCGTCCCGTATGTCCAACACGGGAGAGAGGCTCTCCCATATTCGAACAATCAACAAGTACGTTCGAACAACTACCATTGTAGCCCCTTCAAGGTAGCTACTCCAATCATGGGTATTAGTAAAAACTCATCCATACAATGTGAAGATCATCGGTCTTGCACTGTCTTCAATCTCTTTGACTGTTAGTCGTCGCATTCATTATTCAGATTAGGTTAAACCCGGTCTTTCCGAATAACTTGCATAATTTATAATCAAGTGCTATAAAAACACATCCTACGCTTCATTCCAATTCAGAATATTCTTTTAATAAAATATTCACATTTTTAGGGAAAGGTTCCCATTAATTTTATCAAACATAAATCCTTTTAATATTATTATTTTTTATCTCAAAGATCATTACTTAAGGATTATTCAAAGTTAAGAAATTAATCTTATCTTTAACTTGGTTAAAGAACTAATGTCTTTTAAAAACATTATTCACGGTAAACCCAAAACTCCTTGCATTAACTATGGAATCTTCACGGAAATCATATCGGTGTATAATCGATATAAATTCGCATATCAGACTAATAATATAAATGGAATAGCGGCAATGCCTTTTAAATTCCATATATAGTATCGGTCTTCATTCACAGGAGCTCATCTCGATTATTACCAAATCGAATTCCGTTCAATTCCAATTTAATATATTAAATTGGAAAACTTTATTTTGGAAAATTTCCATTAAATATTAATAAAGACTTATAAATTCCAAATCATTTCTTCACTGTTATTTGAGTTAAAAAACAAATGTTATTTAAAACATTGTTCACGATAAACCCGAAATTCAATTTCAATTCAATTCGAATTAAATATTAATTAATTAATTGGTAAACTTCATTAATATTAATTAAAAGATTAATTCTTTTTATCAACTGGGTTTAAGAACAGTATTATTTAAGATACCATTCAAGACAAACCCAAAATCCAATTTGATATTAAATACAAGGCTCTGAATAAAAATTTTATCGGCTTATATTCAATATCAAATTCTGAAACCAACAAATATTGTATTGGGAGTAACGATATATATATATATATATATATCTTTCAAATTCCTCACAATATTCGTAAAATAACGAAATCCAATATTGAAGTATTCCAAGGATAATTTCCATTCAAATCCATTCCAGTTTATATATTGTAAAATTCTGGTTATTTCAAAACCATTTACAAATCCAATTTATTTATTTAAAAATATTGGATTATTATTCTAGTTACTAACTAGTTCATTTTGATAAAAATATGTTTTTATCTTTACAAACATGTAATTTTTCATCCAAATTCTTTCCAAATCATTTATTATGATTTTACATAATTTTTCCATATTTTTAATAATATTATTATCGCCCGTACAGTCGGTTTCCAATAACGGCCACCGAAATACATCCATAGCGACCTTTTCTGAAATTGATTTGGACATATCTCCAAATCTAACTGATAGATTTCAAATATCTTACATTTATTGGAGAGCACTTTTCGATACGAACCCAATGGTTCTGGTTTTAGGAGAATCCGACGGTCGAATCTCCCGTTACATCAAATTGAAGTTAATGGTCGAAATCCGCAAACAGTCGTTGCGCGGCGATTTCTATTCATGCCATTTATATATATATATATATATATATATATATCATCGATTTCTATTTAAAACGTATTTTATAAATCGTTTATTATTTCATTTTAAAACGATTTCAACTTCATTTTTAATTTTAAATCAAAATTGAATATTCTATATCTTTATAATATTAAAATGATAATATTTTCAAAATATTAGATTTTGAAATCACTTCTTTTCGATATTCATTAAAAAGTGAAAAAAATCGATCGATAAACCCGTTCAGGTTAAAAGGGCGTTTGCTACTTAACTCGGCTTCATATTTTTGTATTTTTGTGTCCATCTAAAATGGGACATCAAAATCATAATTTTATTCTTCGTTGAATATTATTTTAAAATATTCGTTATTTTAAAATATTCTTTATTTTTTAAAATATTCTTTTTAAAATATTCTTTATTTTTAAACATTCTTTATTTTCCAAATTGGAATGAGACCTAAACAATTACCATATAATGTTAATTATATGGATTCCATACAACACATGTATATAATAACAATGATAAACAATCAACCATCATCCAGAGTGCATTACACAACTGCATAAGTATTAAAAATAAATAACTAACGCTCATCACAGCCTGCCAACCCATCGATTGACATGCAACTAAATATTGGGATTAGTGTATGTCCAATATCATCCCAATACCTGTGTGGGGTTTTCAAACAACAAATACTGATTATTATTTGTGCAGTTGGGCGATGTGTAAAATTTATCATCCCAATCAATATCAATCAAATGAGTGTACATAAACAAATCGTCCGATTTGTAAATGAATATTTATTTTCATTCATATATACGTTAAAAATTATATTTTTAACGATAAAATATTTATTTCTACACATGAATATTTTATACAATTCATTTATACAATAAAAATGATATTTTTATTGTTCTAACATATTTATTAAAATTTTGGTAGCATAACGGCACGATACTATAACCTAAGGATAAGGTCTAGCCTTATCCCTCACCTTATACTGGCTTGCGCCATACACAAACCAAATTCAATTAATTCCATTCACATCCCAAACCAAATTCAACCAATTAAATCAATCAACAAATACAACCAAACATCCATGGTTTCAATCAAAGATGTCGGGTGCTACTAAGCACCGTCTGCATCCTAGTATATATTTAACTGTAAACAAAATTAGAATGAGAAGTTCTCACCCAGGATCTAAACCAATTCATCGTGATTCTTCTAATGTAGAAAATTCTTGTCGCCGCGCTCGCTTTTGTCATTCCCTGCACTTGAATTCGTCTCTTTGGCTCTAGAATTTGCATACGGCCTCCACTCTTCACCAAAATTTGTCATTAGCCTAAACGCGCCATTCCGGATAACTTTTGCCTAGTGGACTTTCTTCTAAAACTGCACCAATCCGCCGGAAATAGCGAAAAACAACAGCAGAACCGCGATCTTTGGACGCGTTTTCTGGATTGCTCCACAATCCAAAATAGGACTTACATATACTCAAATCGAAGAGAAAAACGAGATCTTCAACTTTTATACTGTGGAGTTTTGGCTAGAAATGCACGGTTTGAGAGTTATTGGCAAAATATTGACAGGGGGTTATTTGTAAAACGGGAATTTTGGAGAAAATGGGTTTTTGTGTGAAATGGGGCCCATGTCCGGAGTTGGGCTGAGCTGAGGTGGCGACGGACCTGACTAGACGTGGGGAGGCCACTGGTGGTGGCGGTGGGGTGCAGGAGGTGGTGGTGATGGCCGGAGGAGCTAGGGTTTTGAAATTTGGAAGAGGGAAAGAGGAGAGAGAGGAGAGGAGGAAGAGGAGGAGAGGAGGAGGAAGAGGAGAAGAGGGCTGTCGGCGGTTGGAGGAGGGAAGAGGAGCGGGGGCATAGGGGTGGAGCTCCCCATTAAAAGAGAAAGAGGAAGAAAGAGGAGGAAGAGAAAAGTGAAGAGAGAAAGGGAAGATAAGTGCTTTTATCTCTTTTTCCATCCGATTGTCCAAACACAAACGATCTCCAATTGCCACGGAATTTGGACTTAGATAATAGACGTCAAGACGAGTCCAACGAGAAAATTTCGTCGAATTCCGAGTTCGTTTGACCTTCCGTTAAAATTCTCAAAGATGTTTAGATATTGTTCAAAAATGCGATTTTAGCTCACCTTTTCTTCTTGCCCACCCAAACAGCTACTCCAAAAATCATGGCCTTTTGGATTTAATTATTATTTGGCGATACAAATCCCAAAAAAAAGTAGAATCCAACTCTGAGATCGTATCAATAATGTTCCTTTGTAAAATGACTGCATGTTTTTGAACAAACGGTTTCGCCTCGCACGGCCACATACTAACTCCGTTCGACGTGCATTTTGGAACTCAACAATGATTTATCATTATGAATCCAAAAAAGTTATTTCGTCGAATTCTGAGATAATATGCAAAATTTCACTTTTTAAGGGCTATGTATTGATTTTAAACATCGAATTTTCAAAATTTCCAAAACAAAGCTTTTAAATTAATTGAATAATTTTACTGAGTTTATTTTTAGTCAAATAAAAACTAAATTTAAAATTATTCTCAAATTTTATTTAGCAAAAATAGCCAATTTATATTCGCATATTCCTTAAAATAGCCTAAATAAAAATTTTAAATTGGTTCCGAAAATACGGGTTGTTACAATCTCCCCCACTTAAAATCTTTTCGTCCTCGAAAAGGAACGGAGCTGAAAGTTGTTTAACTAACCAACTCAACTCTCACTCTGACTTTCATTCTTCAACTTTTCAGTTTATAAGAATTTTCTAATTTCTCAAAAAATTGGCTAACACCCTAAATTTTCAAAAAATTTCGCCACAACCTCCTTTTGCATAGGTCGATATTTAAAACCGCAACTTACCCCATAGGGCCCTCATCAATCAAAATAAAATGAAAAAGCCAATCGGCTCATAAAATCATCAAACCCAAACAAAATAGTAAATATATACCTATTTGTCGGGCATACAATTTTATTCCTCTTCTCTAGCCTCCTTGCTATGACCTGTTCATTATATATACATGTATGCAATTCCAATAAATTTTCAATTCAGTTCAATATTTGATTTGGCTTAATTTATCCTTTCATTTATATATTGGTTTAAATTAATTATCATTCCAATATTTTTATTTGTTAAACTAATAATCAAACATCACAACTAGCAATCAATTAGTTGGTTAACTTTTCAAATATATATAACTTTATATAGTCAGAAATCATATTTTTAGTGCAAATCATAGTAATATATTCTAAATTTATTTTGGTTCTCACATCAGCCAATTGGAAATATATAGATATCCCACTTTCGAAACTCGAACATAAATGTTGATGATGCCATTGTCATCATCAGAACCATCACCGGGCGACTAGAGTGTGAAACTACATCTATCCAGTATCTTAAGCTTCGAATATACATCTCGTCAGGCATATACTCAAAATCTCCCTCTACTAGATTGTCCAAATTCAATTTAAAAAATAATATTCAAATACGAATAATTGATTTAAAGTTTTAAAACTAATTTGATTTTGAAAATAACACTCTTCAAACTCGTTCTAGAATACTGTTGATCCTATCTCTAACGAGTCATTCTTATTGGATATTACTAATCCAATCTTTGATGAATTCTTTCGTTCGGTTCTAATGTGTCTTGTTCTCTAGCTTTGTAAACCAATGCTTTGATACCAAATGAAACGACCCAAACTTCCCCTTTTGGGAAAGCCCGGATTGAGTTGAGAACACAACACATCATAACACAAACAATAGAACATTTCACTGCTATTAATACGATTACATCATAGTACAAGAATATTCCAGAGTACGAATAACTATTACACATTGGAATTACAGTATCAGAGATTTTAAAAAATGACATAGCAATAGAAAATAATACATAAGTATAATACGTAGCAGAAAATAACAACTGACACAACTGTATGAAATACACGGACACCGAGCTTTCCGAATATAGCTCCAGCGGTAAACCAGGATCTTGTGCAAAGAAATATCTGCGAAAACCAAAACTACTAGTTGCCCGTTGGAAAATATGGGCACCCAGAGTTTAGGAAGGAACAATAAACTCCAGGTCAGTCATGGGAATTGTATGAGAACTAAAAACAGTTATTAATTTGATTTTAAAGTTAGGTAAATCAAGGGACCACGCCGTATAACATGTAACGGGTTTACCCCCAAGAATACCAGTGCATAAATAAACAGCGCAATGCTAATTAAAGAAAAATGAAGCTATTATAAGACTCGGGTCCCATCACACAATGTAACGCAAGCCGGAGGATAGAGTTTTACCTTATAATAGCCAAATATGTGTAATAACCCGGAAATCCAAGCCAATTTAAAATTTTTATTTTGGTAATTTTAGTGAATTTTGAATATTTAAAATGAAATATTTTAAATAATAACGATGAGGAATTTTTTTTGAATAGAATTCGAACGTATATATTTATATACCTCGTCGTTAGAATATAAATATTTATTTATATATATAAAAGGAATTGGAAATGGCGCGGTAGTTCAAAAATTCGATTTCAAAGTTCAAATGAATGTATAGGATTCAAAATAAACCAGATTATAGCGAAACCAAAAATATTTGAATCTATTTGTGAATATCTTTCCAACGAATCCGAAAAATTAAAATTTCATAGCGGGAATCAAAAGATATGTCCAGTTGAAAATTCAGAATAGTCGCTATGGAATTCTGGCCCTTAAAAATAGAAATTTTGCAAACGACTTCGGTTTTAGACGAAACCACTTTTGTTGGATCCGTGATGTCAAGTTATTGCTAGATTCCAAAATTCATAATTTTTCGAATCAATATGTAAGCGTGGCGAAGTAAAACATGTTTTAACAGTTTTAGTCAATTTCGATCGACCAGAAAATGGCCATTTTTCAAATGATCTCGGAATTTGACGAAATTTGTTTTGTTAGAACCGTGTCGTCAATACGAAGCTAGAAAATATTTTTCGGTAATTTTTAGAGTCCGTATGTCGCCCTGGTAAATTGAAATATGCGTTCAAATTCAATATATAGAGTTATATTTTGATTTTAGCGAAAAACTGATCGAAATGATCGAATCAGCTTACAAAGCATATCCCATTGTGTTCGGAATGGGGGTAATTAGCTACTGGCGACAGTCGTCGGGTTTGATTTAAAGTTCGAACGAAAAAGTTACTTTTTAAAATATAAAATAAATATATAAATATATAATTTCCCTTAACCCCCCCCCCCCTTCTCCTTATTTCAGTCAATGTAGGGATTAAAAAAGAAAAAAAATACAAAATCGATCGTTCAACTGCCAACGCCGGAGCTGACCGCACCTCCCCGCCCGCGCGCCTTCTCCTCCGACCAAGCCCCTCTCCATACGGCGTCTCTTCAATCGATCGAGCCCCACAAAAACCCCAACGCCTTGTCCAGATCTAAACCGTCGCACCCCCTCCTTTTCTGATCGCCGACACCCTTGGCAGGCGCCGCACCTCCAACGGCGCCGCATGACCTCGGCCCCTCCTCTGAATCCTAAAACCCATCTCTAGTTCGAGCCAATCCTCCCAGAAATCGCTGCATCCGACCGGTGTGGAGCCCCTAACGCCGCCTACCGCTAATCGAAGAGCCACCTCGCCACTAACTCCTGCCCTGAAGCACCTCCCCCATCACCCAAACTTGACAGTGAAACCCCCCCCCCCCTGAAAATGCAAAAGTAAGTTTTTTATATAATTTTCTTTTCATTTTTTACCTAGGTTAAAACTCTGATTTTTATAGTATAGATTAGAGAATAAAAATTCGGTTTTTATGTATGTAGATCTAGAGTAAAAATTTGATTTTTATGTATATAGATTTAAATTAAAAATACGACTTTTATATATATAGCGGCATAATAAAAATATTGTTTTTATATATAAAAATGTGATTTTTATATATGTGGCAAATTAAAAATATGATTTTTATATACTAGAGAATATAAAAATGTGATTTTTATATATGTAGCGAGCACGGACGACAAAAGTGACGAATGGCGAGCACGACGAAGATTTATAATATGAAGAGTCATGGCGTTTGGATTAGCTAGTCGGTGAGAACTTCTCACCTTTAATTTAATTTTCTAGTTAAAATATATACTAGCATGCAGATGGTGTTTAGTAGCACCCGACACCCGTCGTCCACAGAGCATGGACGGCTTGTATGCTTGTTCGTTTGATTGATTTTGATGTGTAGTTGATTGTGTGATGTGAAATGAAATAAAATATTTACATAGTTAAAAATAGTTGAAAATAGAATTTTTAACGTGTATTTAAAATGAAATAAATATTTATAAACAAATCGGAAGATTTGTTTATACACACACATTTGACTGATATTGATTGGGACGATAAATTTTACACATCGCCCAACTGCACAAATAAAATCTGTGTTTGATTGACTGAAACCCCACACGGGTATTGGGATGATATTTGACGTACACTAATCCCGATTGTTTAGTTGTATGTCAATCGATAGGTTGACAGACAGTTGTGTAGTGCACTTTGGATGATGGTTGATTATTTATCATTGCTGATATATACATGTGTTGTATGGAAATACATATAATAAACGTTATATAGTAATTGATTGGACCTCATTCCAATTTGGAAAATAAGAAATATTATAAAAGAAAATTCATGTGTGGAATAAAATATATATTCATGTGTTGAATAAAAATATAAATTCATGTGTTGAAGAAAATATTCCTTTGTTGAATAGAATAACGAAGTTATTGAAATATATAAAGTCGTGTTGGTTAGATATGCTCCATTTTGACGTGAACGATATTTATATCGATTTTATTCATTTTATAATGAACATCGAAAATGATTTCAAAATCTGATATTTTGAAATGAATTGAAATTCGAATTAAATTGAATTGAATTGAAATTCGAATTAAACTGAATAGAATTGAAATTCTAATTAAATTGAAAAGAATTGAAATTCGAATTAGATTGAATTTGAATTGAAATCGAGTTGAAATGTATTTAAAATGAATTTATATTAGAAAGATTCAATTTTGATTTGAATTTGAGATGGAAGTTGAAATTGTTTTGAAAACGAATTTAAAACGAGTTATAAAATTCGTTTCGAAGGGAAATCGACGGAGTATATATTACATATATTATATATATATAATATAATGGCCTGAATAGAACGCGCCGCGCTGCAGCAGTTCGTGAATTTCGACCATTGACTTCGAATTGACATTGCAGGAGATCCGACCGTCGGATTCTCCTAAAACCGGAACTGTTGGGTTCGTATCGAAAAGAGCTTTCTAACGAATGTGATAAATTAGAAATCTAAAAGTTGGATTTGGAATTATGTCCAAATCAAATTTGGAAAAGGTCGCTGTAAGTGAAGTTCGATGGTCGTTGATGGAAATCGACCATATGGGCCTTGAGAAAATTATTAAAAATAGTAATAATTTGTGTAAAATCATAAGAAATGATTTGTGAAGAATTAGGGTGAAAAACTCTATATTTGAAAAGATAAAAATGGATTTTTGTCGAAATGAACTAGTTTTGAACTGGAATTATAATTCTATTTATTTTTAAATAAATAAATTGAATTTGAAAAGGGTGTAAAAGTAACCAGAATTTCCAATAATTGAATTGGAAGGGATGTGAATCGAAATTGTCTTTGGAATATTTCGATGTTGGATTTCATGATTATACAGATGTTGTTATAGAAATTTGAATGATATATGTATATCGTTATTTCCAATACGATATTTGTTGGTCGTAGAATTTGATATTGAATATAAGCCAATATATTTTCTATTCAGAGCCTTGTATTTAATATCAAATGTGATTTGGGTTTGTCTTGAATGGTGTCTTCATTAACACTGTTCTTAAGCCCAGTTGAGAAAAAGATTAAATCTTTTATTTAGATTTAATGAAGTATACCAATTAAATAGTATTTAATCGGAATTGAATTGGTATTGATTTTTGGATTTATCGTGAACTGTGTTTTAAATAACAGTGTTCTTTAACCCGATAATTAATGGAATGTGATTTTGGGTTTATCGTGTACCGTGTTTTAAATGACACCGATTCTTTAACCCAGTCAAAGATTAAAACTAAGTGGAGTTTTAATGAATCTTTAATTAGATCGAAGAGGTCGCGAATGGAGTATCACCAGTTTTGCTCCAGGCGATAGTTAAATCTTTAATTAGATTTGAACGTGAAATGGTAATTGAATTTACCGATAACACCGTGGTGTTAGATATGAAGTATGACCAGTTTTACTTCATGGGATGAATAGGTTGGGATTGGGAAATAAAATAAATGATTACTTTGGTGTGGTTCGCTAATCCCGACTAGTTGAATCGATATTCAAAAGAAGATTAAAGAATAAATTTAAAGAATTTATCTTTGATAAAATTAATGGGAACCTTTCCCTAAGAATGTGAAATTTAGAAACTAACTGTAGGTTAGCTAAGTTGAATGGTTTCTTGGGTATTGATCTGATGTTGGTTTCGTCCTTCGGGGTTAATGTTTGGGGAATTATTCTCTTGCTAATTTACGGTTAATGACCAATGAATTGGAATGAGGCATATTGTGTAACACTTGTTTATTATATACGCGAGTTATTCAGAAAGACCGGGTTTATCCCATTCTGAATAACTGATTCGACGATTAGTCGAAGATGAAGATGGTGGTTGAAGACCGGAGGTCTTCACGTCGTATGGATAATTACTGATGATCTTGGTTGGGCCGTACACCCAAGAGGAGGGAATCAGTTAGTGGTCGTCCAGACATACTTGGAGATCGATGGATATGCGAGGTACAAGGTGCCTCCGGTTTTGTTCAGACCCAGAACGGACTTGTAAATGGACTGTGTGTCTGACATTGGATATCATTCTGTGTGATTGATGGATATCAGTTGCATGGAGTGGTTTGCCTGTATGGCATGCTAAGATGCAAATGATCAAGGCTTCTGTTGAAAAGCAGAGTCTTGTGGTTGATGACCAAAGCACAGCCTGTGTGGCACATCTTTGTGTAGCGTTAATCCGCGAGCCTCACACCCCGGTTGTGAACCAGAAATAGGAAAGGACATCAGGGAGGACATGCGTTTCTTTCTAGTTAGAAGTGGCGTCAGTGGTTTTACACGCCCTGACGAGTTTGACTTATGTGGTTGTTGCTGTTGCGAGGCGCCTCGGATATATCGGTGACTATGTGAAGCCAATGGAGTCATTCGTTGGCTCATTGACACCCCAAAGGGAGGGGAAACGCAGTGTTCAGGCATTTTAATCCACATCGGTGGACCGGCCCTAATGACCCAAAGGTCACTCGAGCTCTGACCTGAGGGGCAGACTAGAGCGTCTCGAATCGGTAGAGGACTATCTTTTGCCTCGGTTCATAGATGGAAATCCAACTTCCAAATTCATGACATTTGCGGTTTTGATTGTAGAGCCTAGTATGGCGACATGATATATGGTACCCATGCCGTCTATGATTGATATTTATGATTGAAATTGTTTTAAACACTATACACTTATTATAGTATCAAATGACTTGTTTTAAACGTATCAAGCATGCTTTGGCTATTATAAGGGAAAACCCTATCCTCCAGCTTGCGTTGCATTGTGTGATGGGACTTGGGTCTTATAATAGCTTCATTGTTTCTTTATTTAGCATTGCGCTGTTGTTTCATGCACTGGTGTTCTTGGGAGGAAACCCGTTTCGTGCTATACGGCGTGGTCCCTTGATTTACCTAACTTTAAAATAAAGATTAATAATAGTTTTAGTTCTCACACTAGTCCCATGACTGACCTGGAGTTTATTGTTTTAACCTAAACTCTGGGTGCCCTTATTTTGACACGGGCAGCTAGTAGTTTTGGTTTTGCAGATTTATATTCATAGGATCCTGATTTACAGCTGGAACGATACTCGGAAAGCTCTGTATCCGTGTATTACTTCTAGTTGTGTTTCGTATTATTTTCCGCTGCTTTTTAATGTATTGTAATCTCTGATATTTTATAATGTGTAATATTGATTTATACTCTGTATATTCTTGTAATCTGATGGAATTGTTGTAATATACAATGAAATGTTCTTCTGTCTGTATTCTGTTGTGGCTTGTTCTCAAATCAATCCGGGATTTCCCGTAAGGGGGATTTCGGGTCGTTTCATATGCTTGGTATGCGAAATTTCTCTTTTATTATTACTATAAGTGCATAGTGTAGAAATCAATTTCGAAAGTAAATGCATCAATCATAGATGGCATGAGTGCCCCATCCAACTATGTCACTATGTCGCCATATATATGTTTACAACTAAAACCGTAAAGCTCATATGGGGAAGTTGGATTTCCATCATGATGGCTCCTGATTCGAAAGATTTATCGCGTAGTGCAATTCTCCACGACTTATGTTCCAGGCATGAGAAAACGCCATAATGCACATCCGCACTATATCTAGGATATCGAGTATCTCCGCGACTTACGTCCCGTGCATGAGAAAACGCCGCTTATTCTATCCATCTGGGAATTGGGGGTGTGCCCTATACCTCTGAGCGTGGAGCGACCACACTCAGCTCATCTCGGTCGACCGAATCCATCCTCAAATCAAAAGCATACTGTAACACCCCACCTCCGTTAAGGTCACTCACAAAGGGAATGCCTTAACTTTGGTGGAGCATTTTAGTAAACAGAAACAGAATACTACAAGACAGATAAACAATACTTGAAAAATTATAACTTTATTTCAAACAGAAGCTTGGTTACATCCTTTAAAATCACAATATCAGAATTCAAGTACAAAATATCAGTCTTGTACAAAAGCCTTTAGAATGCATAGTTTAAAATCATAATCCCCACAGAAGAAGACAAGCCATACTTTAAGCACTGCAAGCGGAAGAAATCTGGATCAAGCTAGAGTATTCCCTTCTACAAAACCTAGGGGGAACGGAAGAAAGGAGGCGAAACAACAAGGGTCAGACAAAAGTCTGGCAAGTCCAGTGATTTTCAGCATATGAACAGATAATAATAACATGACATGAAAATAAAACTGGATGAGAGATAACTGTAACAGATGTAGCAGATATAACAGAAGAACAGAATGATATAAGCTATTGCTATACACTTCTCTGCACTAATACTAGTATAACAGAATTAGGTGTCACCCTAATGTCTAAACTGAAACAGGAACGGGTACTGAATAATTTAACAGAAACAAAATGCTAATAATGGGCCTTTACTACCCGATTAGAAACAGACAGAAGCAGAAACAGATTAATCCTTATGGAAACAGAATGTAGAATTAGGTGTACACTAGTAATGGGCCTTTACCACCCGAACAGACGGTACCACGCAGAAACAGACAGGTGTTACCACCCAACAGAAACAGACGGTACCAACAGAAACAGACAGAACTAAGTGTACCCTAAAACCCTACCCCAAGCGATCAGCTCCCTAATACATAAATATCCTGTGTCGGCCCCACAGTAGGGTGTATCACTCCCTAAAGTGACAACCAATCGACACAGACCTATTTACAGATGTCACGGCGTCTTACATCCTAAGAGGCAGACCGGGATCCATGCACGCACATGACCCGGTTGGAACGCACCATCAACACCCCTCGCCATTATCAGAATGAACCGCTTATAATTAGTTCAGTAAGCGTGCCCGGACCCTACCTACTGTTGGGTCAAAGTTTTGATACCAGAAAGGGTTACTGACTAATATGGGTCCCAAACAACAGATGACACAAGTAATTCCCCTCCTAACCTTGTGTCCCCAGACTAACAGATTTCAGCTTAACTTGTCTACAAGTTTCAGACATACAAAATTTAGGTTAACTAGTTCACAGATCAGACAATCAAGTTAACAGGTTTTCAGACTAACGGATCAGATGTTCGGATTAACAGGCTTACAGATTAACTGGTTCCAGATTATCAAACTTTGTATTGGGCCTACGGATTCACGAAACGGGTTCATTAAATTCATTAGTCCAGTTGGTTTAACCCTATCCACCCAACACATTTTAGACATCATATTTATCTCAGATTTTATCTCATATTTTATCTCAGATTTGCATTAATTAAATATTAATGCACAGACCTCTCACATTAGGTCGGTAGCTTGTGGCCGCTGGATATGCCGGGCGGTTCCGAGCAGACTTCTGCAACAAGCCAGACCTAACCTCGTGTCTTGCGCATGTTATGACTAACTTCTCACATTAGAACCTATTGTTTGCGGCCACTGGATGTGCCGGGCGGTTCCGGGCAGGTTTACGCCGCAAACTCATTCTAACCTCGAGTTAGCCATATTTATCTTTGCGGCCAATTAATTAATAGTTTAGCATTTATGCCTATGCCTAATATACATGTCAATTATTCATAACTATAGTCAATTCAAATTACGCCAATAACAGACTAATTATATCAAAACAACAGATATAGCAGGTAACAGATTTAACATATAACAGATTTTTCAGATTAGGCGACTTAACGGATTTAGCAGATTAAGCAACTTAGCAGATTTTAGCACATAACAGATTAGGCATCTCAACAGACAAATTTAACAGATTAGGCATTTCAATCTAAATAGCAGTCTAGGCCATATAACAGAACTAGCAGTTTAGGCAACTTAGCAAATTAGCAGATTTAGCAGATTTAATATTTTTAAAGGTTCTATTTACATGCCTTGCCTAATCATAAATTAGGCCTAAATTCATATGCCTACATAATTGTCATGATTCACAATATGAACATATATTCCATGTTTGCATAAATTTACATAGCGCAAAATATGGACATAATTTACCATATAACATATGTTCCAATTTTTGTTAAACTAGCATTTTACAGCAGATTCACATGTAAATTATACCAAATATAATCATTAATTACAATGCATGCCATATATCCAAAAATTCCTATTTAGGTGTAATCACAATAATAGATATCCTAATTAATGTAAATCTTTACACCTAACTTTCCATATCCTTCTTCTTTTCAAGTCATGAATCATAATGCAAAATATACCCAACAATCTAAATCTTTAAATTATATCTTCTAAAAATCAGATCTTGACTTTTATATGCATTTTGTCCAAAGTCTCCAATCATATGTAAACATACAATGGTTCCTCTTTTCTTTTATCACAGAATATGCATAGATCTAAATCTAGTTTACAACATATGCTCATTTTTCTAATTAATTACAGATCTAAATAACATATGTTCATTTCTCTAATTAGTTACAGATCTAAATTACAACATACTCTATGCATGCAATATATAAATTACATGTTCATAGTCAAATTTATGCATCCAATCCCAAGTCACATGTCCAATATATTTTATGCTTCAGATCTAAAGTCATACGTTCAATTCAGTCTTGTCAAATTTCGCATCATTCATTAATTGTCCCAAATTTTGCGTTCATACGTTAATCTCTTTATGAGATTGGGCACAGGCTCGTGGTAGCCTGGCTATAGAAACAGAAAAGAAGAAAGGAATACAGAACAGTCACAGAAAATAGATCTAACAGAAGAGAATATATATACAACCTCAAACTCAGATTTAAAAGCATATCAAAATTATAATTAACGTTTATAGCGGAGAATAACTGTACTTGCCTTGGTTGGATTCTAAAAGAAAAAGGTGTTGTAGCTGTTCTCTTTTAGTCCTAATCAGAATTGGAGGAAGAAGAAGCACAAGTCCTAGCTTAGGTTCCAGCAGAGTAGAGACGCCATTGATTTATTTATTTTTTTAGAGAGAAAGAGAACAATGGAGGCTAGAGAATTGTATATGAGATTTAGGTTTAGGTTAGGGATGTATATATAGGTGTAGGAAGTTATTTAGGACCATTAGATTAACCCTGAATCATGAGAACCATTCAAATGCAAAATCTGCATTTGAGCGAATCGGCCCACGGGATGACAGCCAAACACCCTGGATTAACCGCTAGTCGACCCAGCGGAGCTCGGGTCGACCTCAAAAATGGGCTGGTTCGGTTATTCCCCCTCCCAATTTGCTGTTTTGAACCTTTTTTGCATGTTTATTTTTTTAATTTATATATATATATCTATATATATTTCTCTCATATGCATATAAACTTCAAGGCTTAATAAATTCTTCATAATTAACCATTTTTTTTATATATTCTCAGAAAATACGGGGTGTTACACATACTGACCTGACCATCAGTTCACCATCATACCGGGGTGTGAGGCTCGCGAACTAACGCTACACAAAGCTTTGCTAATTAAAGCTATGCTTTGATCATCATCCACAAGGCTCTGCTTTTCAACAAAAGCCTTGGTCAATGCATCTCAACATGCCACATTGTCAATCCATACCATATAATTGATTTCAGTCAATATATAACCTCTGAGCTCATACGTCTCAGAGAAGGGTGTTAAGCAAGATAATACATTCTCTGCCACCAAACAGATATATATTAGCAGAGATCAACGAAGGCAGCGTAAAGGAATACAACGTCAGACATACCATCCATTTACAAGTCCTTTCTAGGTCTGAACGAAACTGGAGGCACCTTATTCCTCATCGCGTATGTCCAATACGGGAGAGAGGCTCTCGCATATTCGAACAATCAACAAGTACATTCGAACGGCTACCACTGTAGACCCTTCAAGGTAGCTACTCCAATCATGGGCATTAGCAGAAACTCGTCCATTCGATGTGAAGATCGTCGTTCTTGCACCGTCTTCAATCTCTTCGACTGTTGGTCATCGTATTCATTATTCAAATTGGGTTAAACCTGGTTTTTCCAAATACCTCGCGTAATTTATAATCAAGTGCTGTAAAAACACATCCTACGCCTCATTCCAATTCATAATATTCTTTTAATAAAATATTCACATTTTTAGGGAAAGGTTCCCATTAATTTTATCAAACATAAATCCTTTTAAATTTATTATTTTTTATCTCAAAAATCATTACTTAAGGATTATTCGAATTTAAGAAATTAATCTTATCTTTAACTAGGTTAAAGGACTAATGTCTTTTAAAAACATTGTTCACGGTAAACCCAAATCTTCTTCCATTAACTATGGAATCTTCACGGAAATCATATCTGTGTATAATCGATATAAATTCTCGTATCAGACTAATAATATAAATGAATAGTGCAATGCCTTTTAAATTCCATATATAGTATCGGTCTTCATTCACAGGAGCTCATATCGATTATTACCAAATCAAATTCCGTTCAATTCCAATTTAATATATTAAATTGGAAAACTTTATTTTGGAAAATTTCCATTAAATCTTAATAAAAATTTTATAAATTCCAAATCATTTCTTCACTGTTATTTGGGTAAAAGAACAAATGTTATTTAAAACATTGTTCAGATAAACCCAAAATTCAATTTCAATTCGATCCCAATTACATATTAATAAAATAGTTGGTAAACTTCATTAATCTTAATTAAAAGATTTATTCTTTTTATCAACTGGGTTTAAGAACAGTGTTATTTAAGATACCATTCAGGAAAAACCCAAAATCCAGTTTGATATTAAATACAAGGCTCTGAATAGAAATTTTATCGGCTTATATTCAATATCAAATTCTGAAACCAACAAATATTGTATTGGGAATAACGATATATATATATATATATATATTCTAAATTCCTCACAATATACATATAATAACGGAATCCAATATCGAAGTATTCAGAGGATAATTTCCATTCAAATCCATTCCAGTTTATATATTGGAAAATTCTGGTTATTTCAAAACCATTTACAAATCCAATTTATTTATTTAAAAATATTGGATTATTATTTTAGTTACTAACTAGTTCATTTTGATAAATATATACTTTTATCTTTAAAAACATGGAATTTTTCATCCAAATTCTTTCCTAATCATTTATTATGATTTTACATAATTTTTTCATATTTTTATTATCGCCCGTACAGTCGGTTTCCAATAACAACCACCGGACTACATCCATAGCGACCTTTTCTGAAATTGATTCGAGCATATCTCCAAATCTAGCCGTTACATTTCAAATCTCTTGCATTCATTGGAAAGCACTTTTCGATACGAACCAATGGTTTCGGTTTTAGGAGAATCCAACGGTCGGATCTCCCGTTACATCAAACTGAAGTTAATGGTCGAAATTCGCGAACGATCGTTGTGCGACACGTTCCATTCAGGCCATTTAAATATATACATATATAATATATAATATATATATATATATATTATATATATCGTCGATTTCTATTTAAAATGTATTTTATAAATCGTTTATTATTTCATTTTAAAACGATTTCAATTTCATTTTAAATCAAAACTGAATATTCTACATCTTGATCATATTAAAATAATAATATTTTCAAAATATTAGATTTTGAAATCACTTCTTTTTTATATTCATTATAAAGTGAATAAAATCGATCAATAAACCCGCTCGGGTTAAAATGGCGTTTGCTACTTAACTCGGCTTCATATTTTTATATTTTTGTTTCCATCTAAAATGGAACATCAAAATCATAATTTTATTCTTCACTAAATATTATTTTAAAATATTCGTTATTTTAAAATATTCGTTATTTTAAAATATTCTTTTTAAAATATTCTTTATTTTAAAATATTCTTTATTTTCCAAATTGGAATGAGACCCAAACAATTACCATATAATGTTAATTATATGGATTCCATACAACACATGTATATAATAACCATGATAAACAATCAACCTCATCCAGAGTGCATTACACAATTGCATAAGCATTAAAAATAAATAATTAACGCTCATCACAGCCTGTCAACCCATCGATTGACATGCAACAAAATATTGGGATTAGTATATGTCCAATATTATCCCAATACCCGTGTAGGGTTTTCAAACAACAAATACTTATTATTATTTGTGCAGTTGGGCGATGTGTAAAATTTATCGTCCCAATCAATATCAGTCAAATGAGTGTACATAAACAAATCGTCCGATTTGTAAATGAATATTTATTTTCATTCATATATACGTTAAAAATTATATTTTCAATGATAAAATATTTATTTCTACACATGAATATTTTATACAGTTCATTTATACAATAAAAATGATATTTTTATTGTTTTAACATATTTTAGAAAATTTTGCAGCATAACGGCGCGATACTAGAACCGGGGTAAGGTCTAGCCTTATCCCTCGCCTAATACTGGCTCGCGCCGTATACAAACCAAATTCAATTAATTCCATTCACATCCCAAACCAAATTCAACCAATAAAATCAATCAACAAGTACAGCCAAAAATCCATGGTTTCAATTAAAGGTGTCGGGTGCTACTAAGCACCGTCTGCATCCTAGTATATATTTAGCTGTAAAAAAAAATTAGAGTGAAAAGTTCTCACCCAGAAGCTAAACCAATTCGTCGTGATTCTTCTAATATAGAAAATTCTTGTCGCCGCATTCGTTTTTGTCGTTCCCCGCACTCGAATTCGTCTCTTTGGCTCTAGAATTTTCTGACAGCCTCCAATCTTCACCAAACTTTGTCACTAGCCTAAATATGACATTCCGGATAACATATGCCTAGTGGACTTTCTTCCAAAACTGCACCAATCCGTCAGAAATTGCGAAAAACAACAGCATATCCGCGATCTTCGGACGCGTTTTCTAGACAGCTCCACAATCCAAAATAGGACTTCCATATACTCAAATCGAAGAGAAAAACGAGATCTTCGATTTTGGTACTATAGAGTTTCAGCTCGAAACGCACGGTTTGAGAGTTATTGGCAAAATAGTGATAGGGATTATTTGCAAAACAGGATTTTTGAAGAAAATGGGTTTTTGGGTGAAATGGGGCCCACGTCTAGAGCTTGGCGGCGGGGGGGGGGGGGGGGGGGACAGACCTGACTGGACGTGGGGAGGCAACTGATGGTGGCGGTGGGGCGCACTAGGTGGTGGCTGGAGGAGCTAGGGTTTGGAGAAGGGTTTTGAAATTTGGAAGAGGGAAAAAGGAGATATGAGAGGAGGAAGAGGAGGAGAGGAAAAGGAAGAGGAGAAGAGGGTTGTCGGCGGCTAGAGGAGGGAGGAGCAGCGGCGGCATGGGGGTGGAGCTCCCCATTAAAAGGGGAAGAGGAAGAAAGATGAGGAAGAGAAAAGTGAAGAGAGGAAGGAAAGATAAGTGCTTTTATCTCTTTTTCCATTCGGTCGTCCAAATACAAAAATCTCCAATTATCGCGGATTTTGGACTAGGGATAGTAGATGTCAAGACGAGTCCAACGAGATAAGTATCGTCGAATTCCGAGTTCGTTTGACCTTCCATTAAAATTCTCAAAGATGTTCAGATATTGTTCAAAAATGCGATTTTAGCGCACCTTTTCTTCTTGCCCGCCCAAACGGCTACTACAAAAATCATGGCCTTTTGGATTTAAGCATTATTTGGCGATATTCTGGAAAAAAAGTAGAATCCAATTCCGAGATCGTATCAATAATGTTCCTTTGTAAAATGACTGCATGTTTTTGAACAAATTGTTTCGCCTCGAACGGCCACATACAAACTCCGTTCGATGCGCATTTTGGAACTCAATAATGATTTATCATTATGAATCCAAAAAAAATTATTTCGTCCAATTCTGAGCTCATATGCAAAATTTCACTTTTTAAGGGCTATGTGTTGATTTTAAACATCGAATTTTCAAAATTTCCAAAACAAAGCTTTTAAATCAATTGAATAATTTTACTGAGTTTATTTTTAGTCAAATAAAAGATAAAAATTAATTTTAAAATTATTCTCAAATTTTATTTAGTAAAAATAACCAATTTATATTCACATATTCCTTAAAATAGCCTAAATAAAAAATTTAAATTGGTTTCGAAAATACGGGTTGTTACAATCTCCCTGACTTAAAATATTTTCGTCCTCGAAAAGGAACGGAGCTGAAAGTTGTTTAACTAACCAACTCAACTTCCATTCTGGCTTTCATCCTTTAACTTTTCAGTTTATAATAATTTTCTAATTTCTCAAAAATTTGGTTAACACCCTAAATTTTCGAAAAATTTCGCAAAAACCTCCTTTGTACGGGTCGATATTTAAAACCGTAACTTACCTCACAGGGCCCTCATCAATCATAAGAAAAAGAAAAAGCCAAGCGGCCAGCCAATCGGCTCATAAAATCATCAAACCAAACAAAACAGTAAATATGTATCTATTTGTCGGGCATACAATTTTATTCCTCGTCTCTAGCCTCCTTGCTATGACATGTTCATTATATATACATGTACATGTATGCAATTCCAATAAATTTTCAATTCAGTTCAATATTTGATTTGGCTTAATTTATCCTTTCATTCATATATTGGATTAAACTAATTATCATTCCAATATTTTTATTTGTTAAACTAATAATCAAACATCACAACTAGCAATCAATTAGTTGGTTAACTTTTCAAATATATATAACTTTTATATAGTCAAAAATCATATTTTTTGTGCAAATCACAGTAATATATTCTAACTAGATTTTGGTTCTCACACAAGCCAATTGGAAATATATAGATATCCCACTTTCAAAACTCGAACATAAATGTTGATGATGCCATAGTCATCATCAGAACCATCTCCGAGCGACTAGAGTGTGATTCTACATCTATCCAGTATCTTAGGCTTCGAATATACGTCTCGTCAGGCATATACTCAAAATCTCCCTATACTAGATTGTCCAAATTCAATTTAAAATATAATATTCAAATACGAATAATTGATTTAAAGTTTTAAAACTAATTTGATTTTGAAAATGACACTCTTCACACTCGTTCTAGGATACTGTTGACCCTATCTTTAACGAGTCATTCTTATTGGATATGACGAATCCAATATCTGATGAATTCTATCGTTCGGTTCTAATGTGTCTTGTTCTCTTGCTTCGTAAACCAAAGCTCTGATACCAAATGAAACGACCCAAACTTCCCCTTTCGGGAAAGCCTGGATTGAGTTGAGAACATGACACATCAGAACACAAACAACAGAACATTTCATTGCTATTACAACAATTACATTAGAGTAGAAGAATATTCCAGAGTATGAATAACTATTACACATCGGAAATACAGTATCCAAGATTTTAAAAAATTACATAGCAGCGGGAAATAATACATAAGCATAATGCTTGGCAGAAAATAACAACTGGCACAATTGAATGAAATACACGGACACCGAGCTTTCCGAATATAGCTCCAGCGGTAATCCAGGATTCTGTGAAAAGAAATATCTACGAAAAACAAAACTACTAGCTGCACGTGTGGAAAATATAGGCACCCATAGTTTAGGAAGGAACAATAAACTCCAGGTCAGTTATGGGACTGATATAAGAACTCAAAACAGTTATTAATTTGATTTTAAAGTTAGGTAAATCAAGAGACCATGCCGTATAACACGGAACGGGTTTACCCCCAAGAATACCAGTGCATAAATAAACAGCGCAATGCTAATTAAAGAAAAATGAAGCTATTATAAGACTCAGGTCACATCACACAATGCAACGCAAGCCGGAGGATAGAGTTTTACCTTATAATAGACAAATATGCTTGGTACGTGAAGTTTCTCTTTTATTACTATTATAAGTGCATATTGTAGAAATCAATTTCGAAAGTAAATATAGCAATCATAGCCGGCATGAGTGCCCCATCCAACTATGTCACCATATATAGGTTTACAATTAAAACCGTAAAGCTCGTATTGGGAAGTTGGATTTCCATCATGATGGCTCCTGATTCGAATGATCTATCGCGTAGTGCAATTCTCCATGACTTACGTTCCAGGCATGAGAAAACGCCGAGTGCACACCCGCACTATATCTAGGATATCGAGTATCTCCGCGACTTATGTCCCATGCATGAGAAAACGCCGCTTACTCTATCCATCTGGGAATCGGGAGGTGTGCCCTATCTCTCTGAGCGTGAAGCGACTACACTCAGCTCATCTCGATCGACCGAATCCATCCTCATGTCGAAAGCATACTTGCCTGACCATCAGTTCACCATTATACTGGGGTTTGAGGCTCGCGAACTAACGCTACACAAAGCTATGCTAATTAAAGTTATGCTTTGATCATGATCCACAAGGCTCTGCTTTTCAACAAAAGCCTTGATCAATGCATCTCAGCATGCCACATTGTCAATCCATACCATAGCGTTGATTTCTGGCAATATATAACCTGTAAGCTCATACGTCTCAGAGAAGGGTGTTAAGCAAGAGAATAAATTCTCCTCCACCAAACAGATATATATTAGCAGAAATCAACAAATACAGCGTAAAGGAATACAACGTCAGGCATACCATCCATTTACAAGTCCGTTATGGGTCTGAACGAAACCGAAGGCACCTTATTCCTCGTCCCGTATGTCCAATACGGGAGAGAGGCCCTCGCATATCCGAACAATCAACAAGTACGTCCGAACGACTACCACTCTAGCTTTAGCCCCTTCAAGATAGCTACTCCAATCATGGGCATTAGTAGCAACTCATCCATTCGATGTGAAGATCGTCCTTGCACCGTCTTCAATCTCTTCGACTGTCAGTCGACGTATTCATTATTCAGAATGGGTTAAACCCGATATTTCCGAATAACTCACGTAATTTATAATCAAGAGCTGTAAAAACACATCCTACGCCTCATTCCAATTTAGAATATTCTTTTACTAAAATATTCACATTTTAAGGGAAAGGTTCCAATTAATTTTATTAAAGATAAATCCTTTTAAATTTATTCTTTTTTATCTCAAAAATCATTACTTAAGGACTATTCGAATTTAAGAAATTAATCTTATCTTTAACTGGGTTAAAGAAATAATGTCTTTTAAAAACATTGTTCATGATAAACCCAAATCTTCTTCCGTTAACTATGGAATCTTCACGGAAATCATATCGGTGTATAATCGATATAAATTCCCGTATCAGACTAATAATATAAATAGAATAGCGGCAATGCCTTTTAAATTCCATATGTATTATCAGTCTTCATTCACAGGAGGTCATCTCGATTATTACCAAATCGAATTCCATTTAATTCCAATTTAATATATTAAATTGGAAAAATTTATTTTGTAAATTTTCCATTAAATCTTAATAAAAGATTTATAAATTCCAAATCATTTCTTCACTGTTAATTGGGTTAAAGAACAAATGTTATTTAAAACATTGTTCACGATAAACCCAAAATTCAATTTCAATTCTATTCCAATTAAATATTAATTAATTAATTGGTTAGCTTCATTAATCTTAATTAAAAGATTTATTCTTTTTCTCAATTGGGTTTAGGAACAGTGTTATTTACGACACCATTCACGACAAACCCAAAATCCAATTTGATATTAAATACAAGGCTCTGAATAGAAATTTTATCGGCTTATATTCAATATGAAATTCTGAAACCAACAAATATTGTATTGGGAATAACGATATATATATATATCTTCCAAATTCCTCAAAATATTCGTATAATAACAGAATCCAATATCGAAGTATTCCAAGGATAATTTCCATTCAAATCCATTCTAGTTTATATATTGGAAAATTCTTGTTATTTCAAAACCATTTACAAATCCAATTTATTTATTTAAAAATATTGGATTACTATTCTAGTTAAATAACTAGTTCATTTTCATAAAAGTATATTTTTATCTTTACAAATATGGAATTTTTCAAATAAATTCTTTCCAAATCATTTATTATGATTTTACATAATTTTTCCATATTTTTAATAATTTTATTATCGTCGTACAGTCGGTTTCTAATAACGGCTACCGAACTGCATCCATAGCGACGTTTTCTGAAATTGATTTGGACATATCTTCAAATATAACCATTAGTGTAACGATCTCGAAATTCTATAAATATTATTAATAATAAAGGAAAATTATAATAGGAAATATATATATATATATATATATATATAGGTTTAAAATATTCATCTGATTTCTGTACGCGTAATTTTAAAATAAATTTTAGAATTTTTTCGGTAATTTTTAATTTGAAAAATAAGCAGATAATTTTTTCAACGTAATTTGGGTATAAATGTGGTCCTTTAAACGCTTTACAAAATTGATCAATCAGACCGGTTTTATTGCTGTTTTCAAATCAGAGCGTGTTGTTGTTTACGATGATGGCCTTATTCCGGTACAACTCGTAGTAAATAGCTCTAAAAATCAAAAATTGGAATTTACTTGTTTGAGAGACAACACTTTGATGCGCCTCATGACATTTGGAGTACACGCGTGGCATGCAAAATGCATTGAAATAAAACGTGCCCTCCCTTCTTCCTTTTGCGCGTGGCCTTCTCCTAGCATGCGAATGCATGCAAAATGAAAGGGTGTCATCACCTTCCTTTTTGCGGCTGACAAGTGTTGAATAGGAAGACTTCATGCATACACGTGTAACCCCCTTGTGATGTACACCTCTCTTCTTAGTTTTTCTAGTATACCTTATATGTTTTGTTCGGCCTCCCTCCTCACTTCTTTTCTTTGCTGACAACCGAACACTTCTTTTTCTCCTTTTAGCTTCCGAACACCATCTCCTCCTTAATACCCCACGTCCAAAGCACCCGTCCATTTATCTCCATTGTCCAGTCCGTGAAGGCCAAGAGCACCAGCGTCCAAACCAAGCTCCATCGTCCAAGCTTTGCACCGCAAGTTCTTTGCGCGAGAAGAAAGCATTCAGAAATCAAGTCCACCTTCCAATCCTTGTTCAAACTTAGTGGCCGTGAGTTCTTGCTTCATTTATTTTCTTGTTTTGATCATTTTCTTTGCATGCATTATAGGTGAATATTTATTCTTGCTAGAAATTTGTAAACCGAAAGAAATGAGTGTATAAATTCTTGAGTGCGTGAGTCATATGTCGAGTGTCTAGCTGCGAGTGACCATGAGTTTTCATCCACCCTTGTTGTGTCTACCTTTTCGATGCTTGCACCTGGGTATATTTATATATTTGCGGAAAGCATCGTAATACAATTTCTGAGAAATATTGGTGCGTGAAGTCCAGGGTCCTTTTCTTGTTATATATTGATCTGTTGCATGTGAAAAAGAAGAAAAAAAAAAGAAAAAAAAAACGAGAGAGGAATCATTGATTTGTTTCGCACCGTCTGTCGTTACACGGCTTTGTATAACACGGCAGCAGTAGGATATGCAAGCGAGTCTCAACAAATGGCGTTGTGAAATATCCTTCCAACCGTTCGTCGGTACTCGCGCAGTTCAAAACTGCTTTAGCCGCGGATTTTGAATCAATAAAATCTTTAGTCTTAAAATTATTCGCATGAATATTTGTTCGCTTTTCTGAATCAAAAATCGCGCTTTGTTCTAGGTAGCGCAAACTCCTCCGAATAGCGGTTAGCATCGTTTTTCTCAGAGCGTGTCTTCTCGTTCGCTACGAAAGGTGAGTACCAACTCACGCCTGACTAATATTATTTATTTAAGTAGATTTAACTTTTGAACCGACATGCGAAATGTAAAACTGTTTAGAAATGTTGATTGCACTGTTATGACTGTACACTGATGACACGCATGCATGCCACATATGACACAGATGTGATCAAACGACTTGTTTAACATATGCTGACATTCTGTGATCTATTTTATTCGACATCACTGCAAGTTCACTTAGTACTAGGAACCATTGCGGGTTGAAATGATACATACCCAGACTGTTATATTCGAACCAGTTTGGGATTCGGGTTGAAATGATACATACCCGAGGTTTGGATATTTTACGGACGGATTGAAATGATAAACATCCGTATCACTTGACCATAGGGTAGAGAATTGCATACGGACACCGTGGTTAATATAAATTAATTATTTTAAATTTTATTATCGATTTTTCGGAAGATGTAACGTATGAAGATCCGCATGATGAAAAAGAAATGTTTGGAATTCATGAAGCGAAATGCATATAATTTGTTTAAAGACAAATTGAAATTTTGAAATGATTTTTTTTCAAATAGATTTCCTTTTAAACTCGGTATAAATTAAATAAAATATTATAGAGTTTTACAAACATTCTTTTATATAATATAGTATTTCAAGTATTTTAAATTATAAAATTTTCAATTATATATATATATATATATTTCATATACATTAATTTCTTTTAATAATTATACATTGTTTTTCAGAATCTACCTGTTAAATATATTTTAAAAAAAAAAAAAAAAAAAAAATTCCAATCCAGTTTGGGAAACCAAAGGAAGAAATAAAGAATTCTGAGAATAATGATATTTCATTCGACAGAAATGGTAATTACGGGTTGCAAAATAAAATTCATGGTTGGAGTAATCATTTTGAAACAAAGCGATTTTGCGATATTTGAAATGTTGATTTCAAAGTTAACGGCCACGGTGTGAAAACTGTAAACGTTCGGTTGTTAAAGAGACCGGAGTCGGTAAGCGGCATACTCTCTGTCGGTGCCTACACCACTTTAACAACTGTGTACGCGGTGAAGTTCCAGAACCGAAGTAGGATGGAATGGAGGCGATTACTGGATTTGAAGAAAGAGAACGCTGATGGTTGACTTTGACCTTCGGGTCATGAGTAAAATGACTAAAACAGGAGCCATGCTCGGATTAAGTGAGGTAGCACCTCCGATCGAACACGCTTCTTCGAAACCAATTCTATTACTATGTGACTGATTTGGGGTACCCCTTTGATTGGGAGTGTTGTTCGAGGTGGGCGGTAGTCGCGGCTATGCGTTACCACCGATCCGAGAGCCGCAATTTCGGTAGAATCCTACCGTGGGTATTTCCTCAGTGCCTTGTCATATTGTCCTGATCGAGCCTATACGATTTGATTTTAACTTTGTCGTATCACGGCGCATCCCTATCCACCGACGTACTGGTGTGTTATATGCAAACTGTACGGCAATGTGTAAACGGCGTAAGGGTAACATGGTGATCCCGCTTACGTTATTTTGATATTATATTTTACTGTAGACATTATAATAATAACGTACGATTATTGGTATTAATTTCACGGATCCTTAAAGAATGGAATCCCAACATTCTTTAAGTTATAGTGCATTTCTGTGAACGATTCATTAGAGTAAATTTACTTAAATGAGAATATTAGTCCTGATCCGGGTATTTTGTTCTTTGCTTAATTCTCGGGTCAGCCTGAAAATCACAGCAGTTCGTGACGCGCTTTGGGAGCTTGGTGTTTCATTTTGGAGCTCTATCATTTTTTTTGTTTGTTTGGGTTCAGCTTGTCAGCTTTAGTTTATGTCTAGGATGTGGTTATGTCTAATGTATATGTATCTTATGGTCTGTATGAGCTATGACTCTTTTTGTGTACATATGTGTATGTCATATTTTGGGTTGTGACTATGTACTGTTTACTTCCGCTGTTAGTACTCTGTTCTTCTGTGTCTGAAATTCTGTGTTCTGATTTATATTTGCCTCAATGTAAATAACAATTCACTGTTTTGAGTAATTCAAGTCCGACATGCGTGGTTTATTGTTGATTTGAATGATTCAAAATGGTGGGTCGTTACAGTTGGTATCAGAGCTGAGGTTTAACCTTAGCCGTTGAGGCAAATAACTCATTAGAGATAGGGTGAAAACACTCTAGAATGAGTAAAATCAGTATCAGAATCAAACCTTTGCGAGAGAGCGTATTTTAAAATATAAGTATTTTAAAGTAAAAAGTATTTAACTATAAAGTTTGATTTAAGTCAATCCTTAGACTTGTTCTTGGATGTTCCAGATGGATACCAGACGTAATGCCGCTAGAGGCCGAGTTAGGGGTCGTGGAGGCCATCGTGGAGGTCACCTTGGAGGTCATCCAGTTGAGCCTGAGCCACCAGTCGTGCCACCCCAGCCAGCTCAACCGGTCAGGTTCACACAGTTATGTAAAGGATACACTCAGCTCGGGGGTGTCAAGTTTGCAGGGTCAGAATCTATTGTGGAAGCCCAGCAGTGGCTGGAGGACTTGGAGATGATATTCACTAGTCTTGAGATCACCGACGCACAGAAGCGTCAGATGGCTGTTTGGCAACTTAAGGATGATGCACGACATTGGTGGAAATCCATTACCGCACATTCCAACGAGACTGATTTTACCTGGCAGCAGTTTAAGGATGCTTTTATCTTAAAATGGATGCCTCAATCAGGAAAGTCTCAGTTATATCGAGAATTCTTGGATCTTAAACAGGGCAGCATGAGTTTCACGGAATATGAGAGGAAATTCAATGAGTTATCTAAATATGGACCAAATCTAATCGAGACACCTTTACAGAAAAACGAGAAATTCATTCTTGGTGCACGACCAGAATACTACGAGCATTTGATGAACCACCTCAACCAGCCATTCTCAGAACTCATGGATTATGCCATCAGATTGGAGAAATCGCCAAACATTAAGGGAAAGCAAGCTGAACATGTCCCTCAGACTCATGGATCTGGACCTTCTAGCAATCCAAAGAAGAGGAAGTCAAAGTTTTTGGAGCAGAAGAAGAAGTGGCAGAACACTCATGGAATTGGATATCAAGCTCAGAAGCCTCCTACGGATTTGTCGAAAATCACTTGTTTTAATTGCGAAGAGGAAGGCCATTACTCGTCGAGCTGTCCTCACCCACTTAAGACCTCTGTTCAACCACCTTACAGTCCCCGTAACGATCTTTGTCATGCATGTCTTCAGCCGGGACACATTAAGAAGAACTGCCCAACTCAGAAGAAAGGACAGACATCGGGAGTATTTGCGGTGACCTCATCTAATCCTCCTTCTACTGGTGATGATAATAAGGGTACGCTTCTTAGTGCTTTTACTTTGTTTTCACATCCTGTACGTGTTTTATTCGACACTGGTGCTTCGCATAGTTTTATCTCCTCTGATCTGTGTGAAAAATTTAAAGACACCTTAAAACCTTTATGTGAGTTTCAATCTTTGTGTGTATCGAATCCGATTGGCGGTCCCGCTAACCTTAACATGATTTGTAAAGGGGTGAAACTCCTTTACAGAAGACACATATTCGTTGGTGATTTTTATGTTCTTGGTTTCGACACGCTTGATATTTTACTGGGCAACGACTGGTTGAAGAAATACGATGCGATTATTTCATGCAAGGCGAGGAAGGTTTCATTGGTCGATGATAATGGAAATCCTTTAGAGATTGTATGTCATATGCCAACGGAGTTTGCTGGAAGTTTTGTCTTTTCACTGGAGTCGCATATGGCGGAGTTTAATTCCACTCGATTTGTAAAACGCTTTCCGGATGTTTTTGGTGAAGTGACGTGTCTTCCTCCCAAAAGAGAAATTGAATTTCGTATAGATTTAGTTCCTGGAGCACGTCCAGTGGTTCTCCCTCCTAGAAGAATGGCGCCAAAGGAGAAAGCTGAATTGAAAGCGCAAGTTGAGGATTTATATTCCAAAGGACTTATCAGGCCGAGCTATTCAGAATGGGGCGCTGCGGTAGTATTCGTGACCAAATCCGATGGTTCTTTACGCATGTGTGTAGATTATTGAGAACTGAACAAGCTCACTTTGAAAAATCGATATCCGATGCCACGAATTAATGATATGTTTGATCATCTCTACGGTGCGAAAGTCTTCTCTCAACTTGACCTTACAACCGGATTCCATCAGCTAAGAGTAGCTGAGGAAAGTATTCCCAAGACGACGTTTCGAACTGAGAATGGTTTCTACGAATGGTTAGTCATGCCGTTCGGTCTAACCAATGCTCCCGCTTTCTTCGTTGATCTTATGAATCGTGTTTTCCGTGAAGTCCTCAACAAATTCGTCCTTATTTTCGTCGATGATATTCTTGTTTTCTCTAAATCCGAGAAGGAACACGAAATGCATTTGAAACATGTACTAGAAACACTTAGAACCCACCAATTGAAAGCCAAATTTTCAAAATGCCATTTCTGGCAGAATGAAGTCCGTTATCTTGGTCATATCGTTTCTGAAAGTGGAGTATCGGTTGATCCAGCCAAAATCGCTGCGATTAATGATTGGAAAGTGCCTAAGACACCAACCGATGTTCGTAGTTTCTTAGGACTTGCTGGATACTATCGTAGATTCATAGAGAATTTTGCTCGCATTTCCGCTCCATTGACAGCGTTGACAAAGAAGAATGCAAAATTTGTTTGGAGTGACAAGTGTGAGGCTGCATTTGAAGAGTTGAAGCAAAAACTTACATCTGCACCTGTACTTACTGTACCTGATGGAAATGAGGGGTTCACTGTCTATACCGACGCTTGTAAAGAAGGTCTGGGAGCTGTTCTAATGCAAAATGGAAGGGTGATTGCGTACGCCAGTCGACAGTTGAAAAATCATGAAGTTAATTACGCAACCCATGACTTGGAATTACTCGCAGTAGTATTCGCTTTGAAATTATGGAGACATCATCTTCTAGGAACCAAATTTGAGTTGTACACCGATCACCAATCCCTTAAGTATATTTTCTCGCAGAAAGACCTAAATCAAAGACAGGTTAGATGGTTAGAATTTCTCGCCTCATATGATCTCGATATTAATTATACACCTGGAAAGGCAAACATAGTAGCTGATGCTTTAAGCCGGAAGAAGGCAATGTTGTATCGGATTTCAGTCTCATTACCTCTTATGGAGCGAATCAAAGCAAAGCAAGATGAAGACCCAGAACTTAAGCTTATGAAAGAAAATATATACAATAGAAAAGTTGAGGATCATAGCGAAATGGATGCAAGAATTGATAGATATGGAATTTTAAGAATTAGGAATAGAATTTGTGTTCCTAATGTAGATGGGTTGAGACAAGAAGTGTTGAAAGAAAATCATCAGTCCAAACTTTCTATCCATCCAGGCGTTACAAAGATGTTTTAGAATATGAAAAGATTGTTTTGGTGGAGTGGTATGAAGCGCGATATTTCTCGCTTTGTCAGTAGATGTGCGACTTGTCAACAGATTAAAGCAGACCATCGGAAGTTGGCGGGATTAATGCAACCCCTTGAAATTCCCAGTTGGAAGTGGGATCAAGTGTCTATGGATTTCATAGATGGTCTTCCGAGGTCAAGAAAAGGAAACGAGAGTATATGGGTAATAGTCGACCGATTAACTAAATCCGCTCATTTTCTCCCAGTTAAAGCCAATCGTACTGCTTCCAGTTTGGCTGAGTTGTATATGAGAGAGATAGTCAGATTACATGGCGTTCCTTCCAGCATTGTTTGCGATCGAGATCCCTTATTTACCAGTAGATTTTGGATGGCATTTCAGGAAGCTTTGGGCACTAAGTTAAATCTTAGTACTGCATACCATCCGCAGACTGATGGTCAGACAGAACGGTTGAATAAAATCCTTGAAGATCTCCTTCGCGCCTGTATTTTGGATTACGGAGGATCGTGGGAAGATTACCTCCATCTCGTCGAGTTTACTTACAACAATAGTTATCAGGCAAGTATTAAAGCAGCTCCATTCGAAGCTTTATATGGGCGACCGTGCAGATCTCCTGCAGGTTGGATCGAAACTGGAGATCGTTTACTTCTTCGACCAGATATGATCTTAGAAGCATCGCAGAAAGTCGCGGATATCAGAAATAAAATGAGGATTGCACAGGATCGTCAGAAGAAATATGCCGATAGTAGAAGAAGAGATTTAGAATTCTTAGTCGGTGATCAAGTCTTTTTGAAGATATCCCCACTAAAGAACGTGATTCGATTTGGAAAGAAGGGAAAACTAGCTCCGAAATTCATTGGTCCATTTCGAATATCTGAGAAGATTGGTTCTTTGGCTTACCGATTAGAGCTTCCAGAAAAACTTGCGGGGGTGCATAACGTATTTCACGTATCCCACCTCCGTAAATGTCTACATGATACTTCTGCTTATATTCAGCCAACTGCGTTAGAAGATATGGATATCGAGCAAAATTTAACTGTTGAAAGGAGACCTTTGTGTATTGTTGACAGAGGTACAAAACAACTTAGAAGAAAATCAGTGAATTTAGTCAAAGTGCAGTGGAGTGAAGATGAACGAGATTGCACTTGGGAGACGGAAGAAAACATGCGTACTTCAAATCCAGAATTGTTTTCCCAGGTAATATTCGTTGAATTTATCTTTTATATCTGTTAAATGGACTGTCTATTCTTAGACCGATTTCTTTTCGAGGACGAAAAGTTTTGAGTGGGGGAGAATGTAACGATCTCGAAATTCTATAAATATTATTAATAATAAAGGAAAATTATAATAGGAAATATATATATATATATAGGTTTAAAATATTCATCTGATTTCTGTACGCGTAATTTTAAAATAAATTTTAGAATTTTTTCGGTAATTTTTAATTTGAAAAATAAGCAGATAATTTTTTCAACGTAATTTGGGTATAAATGTGGTCCTTTAAACGCTTTACAAAATTGATCAATCAGACCGGTTTTATTGCTGTTTTCAAATCAGAGCGTGTTGTTGTTTACGATGATGGCCTTATTCCGGTACAACTCGTAGTAAATAGCTCTAAAAATCAAAAATTGGAATTTACTTGTTTGAGAGACAACACTTTGATGCGCCTCATGACATTTGGAGTACACGCGTGGCATGCAAAATGCATTGAAATAAAACGTGCCCTCCCTTCTTCCTTTTGCGCGTGGCCTTCTCCTAGCATGCGAATGCATGCAAAATGAAAGGGTGTCATCACCTTCCTTTTTGCGGCTGACAAGTGTTGAATAGGAAGACTTCATGCATACACGTGTAACCCCCTTGTGATGTACACCTCTCTTCTTAGTTTTTCTAGTATACCTTATATGTTTTGTTCGGCCTCCCTCCTCACTTCTTTTCTTTGCTGACAACCGAACACTTCTTTTTCTCCTTTTAGCTTCCGAACACCATCTCCTCCTTAATACCCCACGTCCAAAGCACCCGTCCATTTATCTCCATTGTCCAGTCCGTGAAGGCCAAGAGCACCAGCGTCCAAACCAAGCTCCATCGTCCAAGCTTTGCACCGCAAGTTCTTTGCGCGAGAAGAAAGCATTCAGAAATCAAGTCCACCTTCCAATCCTTGTTCAAACTTAGTGGCCGTGAGTTCTTGCTTCATTTATTTTCTTGTTTTGATCATTTTCTTTGCATGCATTATAGGTGAATATTTATTCTTGCTAGAAATTTGTAAACCGAAAGAAATGAGTGTATAAATTCTTGAGTGCGTGAGTCATATGTTGAGTGTCTAGCTGCGAGTGACCATGAGTTTTCATCCACCCTTGTTGTGTCTACCTTTTCGATGCTTGCACCTGGGTATATTTATATATTTGCGGAAAGCATCGTAATACAATTTCTGAGAAATATTGGTGCGTGAAGTCCAGGGTCCTTTTCTTGTTATATATTGATCTGTTGCATGTGAAAAAGAAGAAGAAAAAAAAAAGAAAAAAAAAAAAACGAGAGAGGAATCATTGATTTGTTTCGCACCGTCTGTCGTTACACGGCTTTGTATAACACGGCAGCAGTAGGATATGCAAGCGAGTCTCAACAAATGGCGTTGTGAAATATCCTTCCAACCGTTCGTCGGTACTCGCGCAGTTCAAAACTGCTTTAGCCGCGGATTTTGAATCAATAAAATCTTTAGTCTTAAAATTATTCGCATGAATATTTGTTCGCTTTTCTGAATCAAAAATCGCGCTTTGTTCTAGGTAGCACAAACTCCTCCGAATAGCGGTTAGCATCGTTTTTCTCAGAGCGTGTCTTCTCGTTCGCTACGAAAGGTGAGTACCAACTCACGCCTGACTAATATTATTTATTTAAGTAGATTTAACTTTTGAACCGACATGCGAAATGTAAAACTGTTTAGAAATGTTGATTGCACTGTTATGACAGTACACTGATGACACGCATGCATGCCACATATGACACAGATGTGATCAAACGACTTGTTTAACATATGCTGACATTCTGTGATCTATTTTATTCGACATCACTGCAAGTTCACTTAGTACTAGGAACCATTGCGGGTTGAAATGATACATACCCAGACTGTTATATTCGAACCAGTTTGGGATTCGGGTTGAAATGATACATACCCGAGGTTTGGATATTTTACGGACGGATTGAAATGATAAACATCCGTATCACTTGACCATAGGGTAGAGAATTGCATACGGACACCGTGGTTAATATAAATTAATTATTTTAAATTTTATTATCGATTTTTCGGAAGATGTAACGTATGAAGATCCGCATGATGAAAAAGAAATGTTTGGAATTCATGAAGCGAAATGCATATAATTTGTTTAAAGACAAATTGAAATTTTGAAATGATTTTTTTTCAAATAGATTTCCTTTTAAACTCGGTATAAATTAAATAAAATATTATAGAGTTTTACAAACATTCTTTTATATAATATAGTATTTCAAGTATTTTAAATTATAAAATTTTCAATTATATATATATATATATTTCATATACATTAATTTCTTTTAATAATTATACATTGTTTTTCAGAATCTACCTGTTAAATATATTTTAAAAAAAAAAAAAAAAAAAATTTCCAATCCAGTTTGGGAAACCAAAGGAAGAAATAAAGAATTCTGAGAATAATGATATTTCATTCGACAGAAATGGTAATTACGGGTTGCAAAATAAAATTCATGGTTGGAGTAATCATTTTGAAACAAAGCGATTTTGCGATATTTGAAATGTTGATTTCAAAGTTAACGGCCACGGTGTGAAAACTGTAAACGTTCGGTTGTTAAAGAGACCGGAGTCGGTAAGCGGCATACTCTCTGTCGGTGCCTACACCACTTTAACAACTGTGTACGCGGTGAAGTTCCAGAACCGAAGTAGGATGGAATGGAGGCGATTACTGGATTTGAAGAAAGAGAACGCTGATGGTTGACTTTGACCTTCGGGTCATGAGTAAAATGACTAAAACAGGAGCCATGCTCGGATTAAGTGAGGTAGCACCTCCGATCGAACACGCTTCTTCGAAACCAATTCTATTACTATGTGACTGATTTGGGGTACCCCTTTGATTGGGAGTGTTGTTCGAGGTGGGCGGTAGTCGCGGCTATGCGTTACCACCGATCCGAGAGCCGCAATTTCGGTAGAATCCTACCGTGGGTATTTCCTCAGTGCCTTGTCATATTGTCCTGATCGAGCCTATACGATTTGATTTTAACTTTGTCGTATCACGGCGCATCCCTATCCACCGACGTACTGGTGTGTTATATGCAAACTGTACGGCAATGTGTAAACGGCGTAAGGGTAACATGGTGATCCCGCTTACGTTATTTTGATATTATATTTTACTGTAGACATTATAATAATAACGTACGATTATTGGTATTAATTTCACGGATCCTTAAAGAATGGAATCCCAACATTCTTTAAGTTATAGTGCATTTCTGTGAACGATTCATTAGAGTAAATTTACTTAAATGAGAATATTAGTCCTGATCCGGGTATTTTGTTCTTTGCTTAATTCTCGGGTCAGCCTGAAAATCACAGCAGTTCGTGACGCGCTTTGGGAGCTTGGTGTTTCATTTTGGAGCTCTATCATTTTTTTTGTTTGTTTGGGTTCAGCTTGTCAGCTTTAGTTTATGTCTAGGATGTGGTTATGTCTAATGTATATGTATCTTATGGTCTGTATGAGCTATGACTCTTTTTGTGTACATATGTGTATGTCATATTTTGGGTTGTGACTATGTACTGTTTACTTCCGCTGTTAGTACTCTGTTCTTCTATGTCTGAAATTCTGTGTTCTGATTTATATTTGCCTCAATGTAAATAACAATTCACTGTTTTGAGTAATTCAAGTCCGACATGCGTGGTTTATTGTTGATTTGAATGATTCAAAATGGTGGGTCGTTACAATTAGATTTCAAATCTCTTACATTCATTGGAAATCCCTTTTCGATATGAACCCAACGGTTCCGGTTTTAGGAGAATTCGATGGTCGGATCTCCCATTACATCAAATAGAAGTTAATGGTCGAAATTCACGAACGTTCGGTGCGCGTTCTATTCAGACCATTTAAATATATATAATATATATATATATATATTATATATATCATCGATTTCTATTTAAAACGTATTTTATAAATCGTTTATTATTTCATTTTAAAATGATTACAACTTCTTTTTTGATTTTAAATCAAAATTGAATATTCTATATCTCTATCATATTAAAATGATAATATTTTCAAAATATTAGATTTTGAAATCACTTCTTTTTTATATTCATTATAAAGTGAATAAAATCGATCGATAAACCCATTCGGGTTAAAATGGTGTTTGCTACTTAACTGGGCTTCATATTTTTATATTTTTGTGTCCATCTAAAATGGGACATCAAAATCATAATTTTATTCTTTACTGAATATTATTTTAAAATATTCGTTATTTTAAAATATTCTTTATATTTTGAATTATTCTTTTTAAAATATTCTTTATTTTAAAACATTCTTTATTTTCCAAATTGGAATGAAACCCAAACAATTACCATATAATGTTAATTATATGGATTCCATACAATACATGTATATAATAACCATGATAAACAATCAACCATCATCCAAAGTGCATTACACAACTGCGTAAGCATTAAAAATAAATAATTAACGCTCATCACAGCCTGTCAACTCATCGATTGACATGCAACTAAATATTGGGATTAGTGTATGTCCAATATCATCCCAATACCCGTGTGTGGTTTTCAAACAACAAATGATGATTATTATTTGTGCAGTTGGGCGATGTGTAAAATTTATCGTCCCAATCAATATCAGTCAAATGAGTGTACATAAACAAATCGTCCGATTTGTAAATGAATATTTATTTTCATTCATATATATGTTAAAAATTATTTTTTAAATGATAAATTATTTATTTTTACACGTGAATATTTTATATAGTTCATTTATACAATAAAAATGATATTTTTATTGTTCTAACATATTTTAGAAAATTTTGCAGCATAATGGCGCGATACTAGAACTGGGATAAGGTCTAGCCTTATCCCTCGCCTAATACTAGCTCGCGCCATACACAAACCAAATTTAATCAATTACATTCACATCCCAAACCAAATTCAACCAATTAAATCAATCAACAAAAACAACCAAACATCCATGGTTCCAATCAAAGGTGTCAGGTGCTACTAAGCACCGTCTACATCCTAGTATATATTTAACTGTAAACAAAATTAGAGTGAGAATTTCTCACCCAGATGCTAAGCCAATTCGTCGCGATTCTTCTAATGTAAAAAATTCTTGTCGCTGCGCTCGCTTTTGTCTTTACCAACACTTGAATTCGTCTCTTTGGCTCTAGAATTTGCATATAGCCTCCAATCTTCACCAAACATTGTCACTAGCCTAAACACACCATTCCGGACAACTTTTCCTAGTGGACTTTTGACATACACTAGTCCCAATAATTAAATGTATGTCGATCCAGATATAAATGTATCAATCTTAGGTGACATGGGTACCATATATCATGTCGCCAATACTAGGCTCTATAATCAAAACCGCAAATGTCACGTATTTGGAAGTTGTTTTATACACTACGCACTTATAATTGTATCAAATGATTTGTTTTAACGTACCAAGCATGTTTGACTATATTATAAGGGAAAACCCTATCCCCAGCCTGCGTTGCATTGTGTGATAGGACCTGGGTCTTATAGTAGCTTCATTTTTTCAAAAAGCATTGCGTTGTTTTGTTATATGCATTGGTATTCTTGGGAGGAAACCCGTTCCATGTTATACGGCGTGGTCCCTTGATATATCTGATTTAAAGTAAAGTTTTGAATAACTGTTTTAGTTCTCACACCAGTCACATGACTGACCTGGAGTTTTTTGTTTTGACCTAAACTCTGGTTGCCCCTATTTTCCGTACGGGCAGCTAGTAGTTTTGGTTTTGCAGATTTATATTCACAGGATCCTGGTTTACAGCTGGAATGATATTCGGAAAGCTCTGTATCCGTGTATCTTTTTCAGTTGTGTTTGTACAATTTTTCCGCTGCTATTTAATGTATTGTAATCTCTGATATTTATCAAATATATATTATTTGTTCATACTCTATTATATTCTTGTATTCTGATGGAATTGTTGTAATAAACAATGAAATGTTCTTCTGTTTGTGTTCTGATTCGTCTTGTCCTTAAGGCAATCCGTTCTTCCTCTTCTCTTCGGAGACCGGGGAAGTTCGGGGGCCTTACAAATTTCTTCCAAAACTGCACCAATTCGCTGGAAATCGCGAAAAACATCAGCAGATCCGCGATTTTCGGATGCATTTTCCGGACAGCTCCGCAATCCAAAATAGGACTTCCATATACTCAAATCAAAGAGAAAAACGAGATCTTCGACTTTGGTCTTGTGGAGTTTTGGCTAGAAATGCACGGTTTGAGAGTTACTGGCAAAATAATGATAGGGGGTAATTTGCAAAACGGGAATTTTGGAGAAAATATGTTTTTGGGTGAAATGGGGCCTCCGACCGGAGTTGGGCTAAGGGGGAGGCGGCTGCGGACCTGACTGGACGTGGGGAGGCCGTTGGTGGTGGCGGTGGGGCATGGAAGGTGGTGGTGGCCAGAGGAATTAGGGTTTGGAGATGGGTTTTGAAATTTGGAAGTGGGAAAGAGGAGAGGGAGGAGAGGAGGAAGAGGAGAAGAGGGCTGTCGGTGGGTAGAGGAGGCAGGAGAAGCGGTGGCACGGAGGTGGAGCTCCCCATTAAAAGGGAAAGAGGAAGAAAGAGGAGGAAGAGAAAAGTGAAGAGAGAAAGGGAAGTGAAGTGCTTTTATCTCTTTTTCCATCCGATCGTCTGAATGCAAACGATCTCCAATTGCCGCGGATTTCGGACGAGATAGTAGACGTCAAGACGAGTCCAACGAGACAAGTTTCGTCGAATTCCGAGTTCATTTGACCTTCCGTTAAAATTCTCGAAGATGCTCAGATATTGTTCAAAAATGCAATTTTAGCGCACCTTTTCTTCTTGCCCGCCCAAACGGCTACTCCGAAAATCATGGCCTTTTGGATTTAAGCATTATTTGGCGATAAAAATCCGGAAAAAAAGTAGAAACGAATTCCAAGGTCGTATCAATAATGTTCCTTTGAACAAATGGTTTCGCCTCGCACGACTACGTACTAACTCCTTTCGATGAGCATTTTGGAACTCAATAATGATTTATCATTATGAATTCAAAAAAATTTATTTCGTCGAATTCTAAGTTCATATGCAAAATTTCACTTTTTAAGGGCTATGTATTGATTTTAAACATCGAGTTTTCAAAATTTCCAAAACAAAGCTTTTAAATCAATTGAATAATTTCACTGTGTTTATTTTTAGTCAAATAAAAGATAAAAACTAATTTTAAAATTATTCTCAAATTTTATTTACCAAAAATATCCAATTTATATTTGCATATTCCTTAAAATAGCCTAAAAAATTTAAATTGGTTCTAAAAATACGGGTTGTTACACAGTATATATATACAATAGTGTTCCAAGATCCGTATCTAGTCATGCCTTGACCAAGCTTTGGCTATGCCCCAAAACACAACCTTTTAGGTAGACATCTTATGTCAATTATATATCATACATATAACTCTTGGATTGCATGATGAACATTTTGCTCTATATTATTCATTTGCTCAAAATTTAGAAACATTCATATTGTTGTCTCTAAGCCATAGTCTTATTATGCAGCTTAGTTAAGTCAGACCCAATAACACAGTTCAAGTATCACTTTTAATCCATCGCATATAACCAAAATAAAAGGATGCACAATGCTTTAGAATTACCTACATCTAGTGATTCTAGACATTGATGAGTGTATTATTGGAAGACGTCACCCTGACTTAATATAACAAAATTTTCTATAAAGGGAATTTTATAATTCGTAGCAGGAAACAATATTAGAGTTATTTATGTATATCAAAATATATGTATTTTATATTTGCAATATAAATTGGATTTAAATAAAATATATGAACCACATATTTATGTTTAAATTCAACCATATATATATATAGGTAGTGTGCCTATCCTTAACATTTCAAGGTAAACGGTCTTGAACATTATACCAATATAATTAGATTTGGAGATATCTATATAAGTGGTATTGAACATTTCAATATAGGTTTTGAGCATTTCAATGTTTTGGGTAATGATCAAAATTACCTTACATTTTAAATATAGCTTTCAAATTCCAAAGCAACATTATGTAAAATGTATTCACATAATTAAACAACTAATTATCCATGTACAAAATCCATATATTTCAGCATTACACAATCCTGGTCTATATTAAAATCTGATTTCAGCGCCTCATTTCCAAAAAAATGAACTGTTTTAACAGTTTGGATTTAAACTGTATACATAAAACAAAAATTTTAGGAAATAATACAGGGTCACACCATTTTACATACACACACTCAAGACCCAACATAAAACAAACACAATACAGATTTATAACTATAATATGTGCAAGCAGGAATATCATATACATGTCCTCCATTATTTAAATATGTATTATATTTATATATTTACAAGTATGGGAATAATAAATTCTATAATACATAAACTTCATTTGCTTCACAAGCAACATTAATCTAGCATCGGCATATTCATCAAAGTGCAAGCTATGGTTCCATTCTAAATGATCCCTGTTGTACTTCATCACCACCTGAAACATTATCAACATGTTTAAACAGGTCAGAACCCTGTAGTATAATCATATCATTTTATATTTTTAATTGAATGTAAACAGTGCATATTATAATGCATTATATATATATATATGGGGTCGGCTATTTGGACACAAAATTAAACATAAAGAGAGATACACAAAGCCTCCACGGTTGGATTTGTTTGTCTTTGTGTGGAGAGTGGAATTCATGGGAGGATCTAGTGGTTGAGATTTATTGTGTGCAATTTTGTGTCCTCATTTTGTGTCTAAATAGAGTTTTCCCTATGTATATATACATATATAACTCTATTTAGAATCATTTATGTGTATCAATATACACCTGTATGTCAGCTCTTTATCTATGTATATAGATAATATATATATATATATGTATGTTCTGAGGAATCTGCCAGATCAGTATCATCATACCGATTTACATGTGCATTTATCATATGTATTACATACTGACACATGTATATATTGCTGACAAAGTTTTTTTTGTTCAAATCAAATAGTTTCAGATTTCTACAAGAATAATATATAAAAACCATGGCTATATTTTATAAAATCAGATTTCACTAATATATATAATTGCCCAGATTTATATTCAAACAGTATATGAGTTAGAATACATTTAAGCACAGGACATAATATATATATCCCATGATGTCAAAGTTTCAAATATGCATATTAATATGGTGGAAGATGATACAGTGCCCCTCCAATATTATAAACATTAATGAATATACAGATTTAACTTGTTAACAATCTGTGTTCATTACATGTATATATACACAATTAGTGATATCAGTATATCATATACTTGTGTATATCAAAACTTATTTTGCAACACTTAACTACAAAACAAATATATATATATATATATACTTATATAGTAGTCAGTGATTCAGGTCACTAATAAGTTATCAGTATGAAAACATTGGTGTATATATGTTACTGAAAACAATTTTACAGTTTACATATAAACATATATTGGTTAATTTTGAACATATACAAATTTATCTTACATTATCATAATGCTAATGTCTAAGATCATGATGGTTTTGTACTCCTTTTATCTAATTGATCAACCTATTTATGATATCATTCTATTATAAAATATAATGAAGCAGTATTATCTGTAATCTTAGATCCATTCAATAATTGGATCATATAATTAATTAAAAAAATAGCTCCAAAAATACAACAAGGGTGATTGCAGTATTTATGATTTAACTAGTAACACAAATTCAAACTGAATTGATCGTGATCCAATCATTCAATCAAAATGAACAAATTTGACCAGAACTACTGTAACACCCCTCTCGAAAAGCTAAAAAAAAGATCTTTTAGCATAGTGGTTAGTGCGTGGTGTTGCTTTACAGGAGGTCGGGGGTTCGAATCCTGTGGTGGGCCCATGGCTCTGATACCAAATGTGACAGCCACGGGATTCGAACCCCCGACCTCCCGTAAAGCAACACCACGCACTAACCATTGTGCTAAAAGATCTTTTTGTTAACTTTTAGGGAGGGGTGTTACAACTACATTCCGAAATTAACAAGTCATACTTGTTTTACTATTAAGATGAATCATAGGCAACTACATTTAAATTGTAATGGATGTATATATATACACACACACACACACACACAAAAACATAGTTATATATAATAGTGCAATATAGGCAAATACAATGTAGGCAAACATACATACAATATGTGTATATTCATATAATCAAAGCCATGTTAAAAGTAATCTAATTTATGCAGATACAATATAAGCAACGTATTTACATATTCAAACATTCTGCAAGAGTATTTACAAATCATATTTGTATCATGTCATTCACTAATGCAAAAGAGTGTTAACAGCGGTTAAAATTGGCTTTGATATCAATTTTGTGTCTCGATACAGTAACTTATACAAGTTGCACAAACTGAAATTAACAAGAAATCATATTTCTTGTATTTTGAAACTGGATATTTTGTATACTTATCATCATAAATATACAGCTATTTTATACAAGTCCACATGTAGTTTTACATAATAGTTCAATTTCATATACGTCAATACATATATGTTATTTATATACTCATATAAACCACATCATATGCGTAATTCACAGAGCTAATAAATCATAATACATATGATATGATTTTAATTTGCTCTGTTCATTATCTATATAACGTAAATGTAAATACCATAGGACTTATTCATGAATTCTAAACACAAAATTCTTGAACAAACAGGATGGTGTCATTTTACCAATAAAATTAAATTAAAATAGGTTTTTGAATAATAGAAAACACATGCATAACCGAGTCATAACATTTATCCTCAAGTTGATCATACATTTTAACTATCGATTTATCAGTGTTTATAATGTTCTAAAACATTCATTCAACTATATTAAAACAACAATCTTTTGCATAGATCACAACTTCTAATGTATACAAAGTTCTAGTCTAAAACAATTTTCGATACAATTTTATAAAGCATAACAAATATGTTGAAGTTTAAAATTTTGATTAAAAGGAAACAAACCCAGTAGCTTATTGCAGATATCGCTAAGCCAATGCAAGACAGATTGGGTATTCGAATGATTCTAAATTCAACAGATTATTGAATCATTCGAGATCCATATCTATTATTTTGCAAATGATTTACTTGTGAATCAACCATTTTTAATTAAACAGAGTTTAACATAAATATCAAAACAATTTAATTAAACATATTATTAGAACATGATTCTACCAGCAAATCAACCTAGTTTCTCAAAATTCAATCATGGCATAGATTAGCAATTCAAATTCGAATCGATATCAAATATCAATCCATGAAGTCATGTTCAATTTCATATCGAATATAAAATGCATTTTTAGTAAGATGATTTTGCATTAGATATGCATTCTAAATTGCTACACAATTTCATTAGGGTTCATAACAGTTTATATATCGCTTATAGGTTAAGGTTTTCATTTTTGCTCTTCTCCCTCCAATCACTACCGTCGAAACCCAATTCCACCACCTCCCCAACCTCCAAACTCAAGCCACCAAGCTCTGTTTCACCTCCAATCACCACCAAAATTTCTACGCTATAAGTCTATCCCCTTCTATACATCAGATCTATACTTTCCCACTTTGATTTTCCTGAATTTTTATAATGCCTCATCAATCATCCAATACTCTTGCGCAACACCCTTGTCTTAAGCCTCAGGAGGCCGCGTGGCTTGACCGCAGTGAGATAAAGATAGCCACCTACTTGGAAATGGCGAATTATGAATTTAATCAAGGGAGTTCAGTGAAATTTCCCAATTTGTCTCCTTTCCATCTTGAGGAGTTGTTTGTTATCACAGGCCTAGCACCGATCCTACGCCACGACACTTTAGAGCACGAGTGCTACTCGCTTTACATCCGTATTTTTGATGCCCAAATGGCTATTGATTTAGCGTCAGTCTAACTCAATTTAAAGCGAAGGGAGCCACATCGAGTTCATCGACCCGGATTTTTTCGAGGTTTTGGGGATTTCTGTGATAGGAGTGGTTATAGATGTTATCGTGGTGACTGACCCTCATTTTCTTGCATGCATCTTTATTTGAATTGCTTATGTCTAAGACACTGACCATTTATGACTCATCATCCATCATGTTGTACACATCATTCAGCATGACATCATTCCTAAGATGGGAAGCCTTGAGCAGATCTATTGTTTGGTTCATGGAGCCACCTATGCTATCATTGGCGTCCTAGCCGACTGGGCCCACACGCTGATAATACACTTTGCAGATCCTCCTACCATCACTTCGAGGACTCACTTTCTCTATAGCCATCTTCTCACCCAAGTCTTCTAACATTTTGCAGCGAATCTTCGAGTGGAACCTGTGATCCAGAAGACCTCTTTGGCCACTGATCATGCCACCTCCCGAATATGAGCTTCCCGAAGCTCCTATTCCAGCTCCAGCACCTCCCGCTCTAGTCCATTAGCAGCAGCCAACCGCAGCAGGCTAGGAGAGCCCTGAGCTTGTCACTCTTCACCAGATCTAGGTTGAACCCTGTGAGGTTCGTAAAGAGAAGTGTTGACAAATGCACAAGAATGGATGCATTTCTTCTTTGCTACGCTCATGGCGAGGACATGGCAATCGATCGGGATCCAGCTGTGGACATCGACCTTGTCATAGCCTGTAGGTATTATCTTGTGTTTTGTGTGCATCTTTCCTTTTCCAGCATTTTAATATTTATTGCCTTGTAGTAGTTGCATCTGTAACTCTTAGTGTTGTTGTCTTTGAAAATGGCACGATGATGTAATGAGATTTCAATTATTTGGAAATATTCTATGTCATTCACACTTGTCTATAATTTGAATCAAATCTCATTCTTTTTATCTAACTAACAGTTATTTTAGAGCTGAGAAGAACATAATTCTACAGTAGATAAATTTTAGTTAAGGGCATGTTTTTATTATGTTTCGTCATGGGTATTACTATTGTTTATCTCCTTCTACTTTTTAGCTAAAATTTACTTTTGGATTTTATATGTGACGACCCGCCCCGCACCAACCGACATTTCCCTTGAAACGCATTGTGCCAATGCCCGACTAGCATGGAACGGTCGTCAAAGGAAAGGAGAAAGACGATGAATCAACAAAGAACCTGTAGTATATCTCACAGCGCATGGAAAAAAATATAATAATAACATAACTTGATATAAAACAGGCGAAACAATGCATAAGCTGAAAACTGAACCATCATAGCAGTGGAAAAATTCAAAATACAGCTTATGATCTAAACCATTATTACAACTTCAAAATTACTGTCTCTAAAACAAGATAGAAAAGGGTACACTACTAATGCCCAAAGTAGTGACCAGCTACAACACAGGAGGAATATATAAATAGTACGTGGAAGCCTCCTGCTCGTCTCCGGTACAATTGCCCGTGCATAACCAGCTAAACTGTCTCTAGTCTGCTCGTTTAGGAGCACCTAGAGTAATAAGAAGAGACATAAAACTCTGGGTTAGACAAAAGTCTGGTATGAGCGATAATCAGCAAAAACAGAACAGTAACAGGTATACATAACCATACCTGAACCTGGACCTACAACCAAAGAGTTAGCACAATAGGATGTACAATACTCTAAGATGACGCTAACACATGGTGCGAAAACAACGGGGAGGGGATGTGCATGTCATGGTGATAGCAAACATCAAACATAGCAATCATCCTCACATCTCTCACTCAATGTGTAAAGTATACGATATCCACCACTTTGATTACCCAATGCTTTGCTGTGATCACTTTGCCCTTGGGCGTCATAATAACCCCATTGCGCTGATTCACAACCACTAATCCTTTTCTCTGCCCACTTTGCCCCTTTGGAGTCATAACGACTCCACTGCACTGGCTCAAAGCCATGCTACGATCACTTTTCCCTTTTAGAGTAATGGTTACTCCACTGCACTGATTCGTAGCCTAACATCCATCTCTCAGTGGTGAATCAACGTTATGGACATCGATAACCCCTTTGCACACGTCCCGCAGCAAAATCCAGCTCACGGAGTTAACTCGTGGTTCCCGTCTGTATCCTGAGTTCTAACCTCCTATTTGGACTACCTTTGCATCTCGGGTTTTGGTCTCCCCCAGTTCATAGTTCAGTTTCCATTCGATTCAAGATACGCAGCAGCTCACGGTTCGGGGTATACTCAGTCGTGACACCATGGTCTGCTCGTGGTGATCGGTTCATGAAACTTGGTATGGTCCGGCTCATGGAGGTGGTTCGTGATCAGGTGGCTCGTGGTGCTCCATTCCGGTTTGTGACCTTGTTTGGTTCATGAGGGAAACACCAGCTCGTGATCCTCCTCCCCAACTCGGCTCGTGGATGGTCCTTGCTCCGATTTGTGACTCAAGATCATGGCCCAAGCTCCAGGTCGCCTCGTGGTTGCATGCTCGACTCATGAAGGGTGCCTCACGGACGGGGGTCAGTTCGTGATAGTTCTTCACGATCGAGGGGGGGTCTGACCAGTTTCTGCAACTATTCCAGCAAGCAATTTACGCCATATGACGGTGTTTTCGACCATTCTGACTTTACTAAGCAACCACAAAGCATACCATACAGTAATAACAACATACAAAATCAACCATAAACACCAAAACAACAATATGACATGTTTATTTGGATCAAACATACCCAAAAACCTATGTTTTCCCCTTAATCATGTTTAATCAAATCTATCATTAGGATTAGCAAAACATGTCCAAATTAACCCAAATTTCTAACAGAGGCATAAAATAATATTTCGGAATTTCTATATATTTTTCCAAATATTTAACATGCATAATTTCGCTAATTATCACTAATCACCCCTAATTATCGTAATTAGTGAAAAACGATGCAAATCACTCACCCTAGCCATAACTGAATCTCAGTTCTGAAAATATCTCTGATTTGGGTCGAATCTCTATGCAACAAAGTAGCTCTACCTCGATCTCTACGCTAATCCGCTTTAATTTGATGTTGATTAGCCTAATATGTGACTAGAAAGTGATTAAGGATGATTTTAGAAGGTGGAGGTCATTTCTAGGTTTTCAAGGATGTAAGTGGCGGCTGAAAAATGACAAAACTGATTTTTCTAAGCCCTAACAACATTCCCATAACCCTAATCCCGAAATGGGTTATGGGCCCATACGCTAATTACCCTAATTAGGCCCGGTTAAGCTATTTTTCACCTTCTAAACCTTACCATATCTCCCAAACGAGAAGTCCATTTGATTAGTGTGACCACTCTACGGAAAGGTAAACCCTCATCTGAATCCAATAGAAGTGGTTTTAGGTCAAATTTCCTTACCAATCAAAAGCTATAGGCAAAACAAGACTCTCCAGGGGTAAAACGGTCATATAAAATTCGGCAAAAATCGTGAACATAGGAAATGACCCCAATAGTCATTTCCCAAAGTTACTCGACCATGTGACTTCATATGAAAAAGAAATAAACATTCTACGATCCCCCGATATGTAGAATGCGGGTCATTACATTCTTCCCCCCCTTAAGAAATTTCGCCCCCGAAATTCCTTAACCAAAACATACTATGGTATTCTGCATGCCTACCAACCATTTACAACAATCAAACATACATAATAGCACAACAAGCCTATCCTAACATGTGGTTCACTAACAAGGGAATAACTATTGCTATTTAAAATCTTACCAGACAAAGAGTTCTGGATACATCCTCCTTATGTTCTCCTCTGTTTACCAAGTACAGTCATTCTCGTTATTACCCCATAGGATCTTAACTAGTTTCACCGTCTTCCTTCAAAGTTGCTTTGTATCATACTCTACAATACGAATCGACCTGTGGTTCCCAACTACCTCGGTTTCCACCTCAATATCATCCAATTGATCCGGTGAAATAGTTACATCGGGGTCGTGCACAAACTTCCTTAGCTGGGAAACATGAAATATGTTATGAACTCCCGCCATCTTGTCCGGTAATCCAACTTTATATGCTGAAATCCAACTTTCTTGAGAACTGGAAACGGACCAACAAATCTTAGCGTTAACTTACCTCTCCTACCAAATCGAATCACACTTTTCAATGGAGAGATCTTGATAAATACCAAGTCGCCAGCGGAGAACTTCAAATCTCTCTGTCTCTTGTCAGCACAACTCTTTTGCCTATCCTAGGCAGCCTTCATTCGCTATTGAATAACATTGATCTTATCTGAAGTTTATTTTATTACATCTATTCCAAGCACAAATTTCTCACCTATTTCCAACCAACATGATGGTGAGTGGCACGGTCTTTCGTACAAAGCTTCAAATGGAGCCATACCGATACTGGATTGGTAACTATTATTATACGTGAACTCAACCAAATGCAAATGGTCATCCCATGACCCTCCAAAATCTAATATGCAAGCTCTCAAGAGATCCTCCAATACACGGTTCACCCTCTTTGTTTGACTGTCGTTTTGAGGATGATATGCGGTACGGAGATATAATCATGACCCTAATGCATCTTGTAAGCTCTTCCAAAACCCACTAGCAAATAGTGGATCTCGGTCACTCACAATACTTTTAGGTATTCCATGAAATCTCACTACTGACTTCATATAAGTTCCCTAATTTAACTGTCATTCTATTCGACTTGATCGGTACGAACCTTGCACTCTTGGTCAATTGATCCACAATCACCCAAATACTGGCATGACCTGATCTAGACGTTGATAATCCACTGAGACTTGTTCCCATTTACATTCGGGAATTTCCAATGGTCGTAATAAACCACTAGGCTTCTTTTGCTCAGCTTTAACTAACTGGCAATTCATGCACTTGGATATAAATTTCCCAATGTCTCTCTTCATTCCTTCTTAGTAGTAGGTTTGCTTCATGTCTCGATACATTTTGTTACCACCGGGATGTATTGTCAGTTTCGAGTGAAGACATTCTCTAAGCACTTCATCCCTCAATCCATTTACGTTGAGTACTACTAGTCTCCCATTCTTTCGAAGCCATCCTTCTTTATCAAGTCCATACTTGTTCATCTCCTCAGCGTCGATACACATCTCTAGCTTGGAGATGATTTCCAATAGACTAGGATCATCCCTCTGACTGGAACCAATCCGCTCAACCAAAGTCGGTCTGATCGTCAAACTTGCTAACATCTATGGAGCTAATTCACACTTAGGTCTGAAATCATATCCTGCGATATACTCCAGTTGCTTCCATTTAAGAAACATAGCCCCTAAATTGGCATGTCTCCTACTTAATGCATCAGCTACCGCATTGCCCTTCCCGGTTGTATATGCGATATTAAAATATATGAAGCCAACAACTCTAATCATCTCTGCTGACGGAGATTCAAATCCCTTTGGGAGAAAAGGTATTTTAATGACTTTTGATCTGTAAACAACTCATACCTTTCTCCTAAGAGATAACGTTTCCACATCTTCAAAGCGAACAAGATCGCTGCCAATTCCAAATCATAGGTAGGATATCTTTTCTCGTGCAGTTTCAGTTGCCGACTAGCATAAGCTACAACCCTACCTCCTTGCATCAATACAACACCTAGTCCGGTACCACAAACATCCGTGTATACCGTCATCTCTTCGTTCCCTTTAGGAATAACCAACACTGGCGCACACGTTAATTTCTCCTTTAGACTCTTAAACGCATTCTCACAACTTTCGTTCCAGACGAAGGCTTGGTTCTTCTTGGTAAACTGAGTTAACGGTGTCGCTATCTTGGAGAAATCTTGGATAAGCTTAAGGTAATATCCAGCTAATCCCAAGAAACTTCTTACGTCTGTTGCATTCTTGGGCGTAGACCAATCTTGCGCTGTAGCTACCTTCGCAGGGTCCACGACAATACCATTCTCTGAAACAACATGACCTAAGAATCTCACTTCCCTCCTCCAAAAGTGACACTTAGAAAACTTTTCTTTTAATTGGTGTTTTCTTAACACCTCCATCACTGTCCTCAATTGTTCCTTGTGTTCCTCCTCGGTCCTCGAGTAAACCAAAATATCGTCCATGAACACAAGAACAATCTTATTTAATTGATCCCTGAATACCCTATTCATAAGATCCACGAAATATGTTGATGCATTGGTCAACCCGAATGACATGACCAACACTTCACAGAATCCAGACGGTGTCTGAAATGCCATTTTAGGTATACTCTCAGTTGCTACTCAGAGCTGATGAAAACCTGTCGTGAGATCTAACCGGGAGAACACTCTTGCTCCACTCAATTGATCAAACAAATCATCAATCCGCAGAAGAGGATACTTATTCTTCCTCGTCACCTTGTTCAACTTGTGGTAGTCCACACGCAATCGAAGGGAACTATCAGCCTTGGTAACAAACATAACTGGTGCTCCCCACTCGGAAACACTCCTTCGGATAAATCCTTTCTTCAAAAGATCGCTTACTTGCACCCCAAGCTCTCGCTGCTCCCTTGGCGCTATACGAAGAAGTGGCATCACTATAGGTCTGACATCTTTCACTAAAACAATACGAAACTCGATCTCTCGGTGTGGTGGAAGTCCAGTCACTTCCCCGAAGATGTCCGGATACTCGCCAGCAATAGGCACAACTCATCATGCGGGATGTTGAGGGAATTTAGAAAACTAGCCATCATCCCATCACTAGGTAGGCTACCAAAGAGTACACTCCACCCATCATCTGCCCTAACGGTCACCGAAGACCCCTCACAGTCCACCACCACCCCATATCTTTAGAGCCAATCGAATCCCAAAATAATGCCAAACCCAGTAAAGCCCAAAACAAAGCAATCACAAGAAAACATACATTCATGACTCGATAAGACCAAATTACGGCAAATCATACTAAGGCTAGTCAAACCACCAATCGGGTTCGTCACAACTAAGGGTCTATCAACTATCTTGGATTCCAATCCCAACCTGTCTACCAGGTCACTAGATATGAAGAAATGGGAAGCTCAGGTATCAAACAACACTCGAACAGGAACATCATAAATATAAATCATACCTTGAATAACGAAATTCTTTCCCTTCTCTACCGCAGTTGGGACATTCGACGAAGAAGGAATAACACTGATAGCATATGCTTTCATGATCTGCTTCTCTTTAGGGGTTGCGGACATTTATCCTTAAGATGTCCCACTTAGCCATAGTTGAAGCACTTCCTGTCCACTGGCTTGTCTCTACAATCTTTGGCATGGTGGTCCTTCTTGCCACAGCTATAGCACTCGACATCTTTCTTATCTTTATTATTTTGACCATCCTTGGTCTGACTCTTCTTCCTCTTATTCTGAGAGTTATTCTTGCCTCCACCGCTTGCCTGCGGCTTTGGCCCCTCTTCGGACGAAGCAACGACCTCAGTCTTGGGCTTAGGACAAAGGCTTTCTGATCCCAATGCTTTCCCAACAATCAATTTGAAAGTCTCATCAATATGATTTATAAGCCTCTTCCCCAAGTACTGATCTAAGCCAGTTATGAACTTCTCGTTCTTCTTCTCGGCAGTATCGATAAGAGATAGTCCATATTTCGATAAGGTATCGAATTCAGCAATGTACTCCGAGACTGCCCTACCATTCTGCTTAAGCTCTAAAAATTTCCTAAACAATTCCGATTTCTAAGCAGCTGGGATAAACTTGTCACTGAATCGGGCCTTAAACTGATTTTATGTAACTTGATCCTCAGGAGTAGCTACCTTAATAACATTCCACCAATTCATTGCCCGTCCTTGCTGCTGACGGGATGCTAGCTTTCTCTTTATTGCATCCTCGATTCCCAAATCCTCGAAGATGCGCTCACAGCTATCAAGCCAATCTTTAACATCCGTAGCCGACTCCGTTTCGTGGAATGGCTTCCCACCAAGACTAGTATAATTCTTGTTAAGCTTGGCGAAATCGGCTCTATGCGCCTGCACCGCTGCACCACCACCATTTGCAGCATTAGGAACTGCCCCCCGAACATCCCTAAGCATCTCTCTCATGAAGGTAGTAAACATCGTCCTTATATCAGGATCATTCCTATTATTGGCCCCTGAACGCGTACTCCTCGTATATCGGCTCATCGTCCAGTCTGTAAAGAGAAAACGATTAACCATCTCCATAGTGCTTCAATGCAGTGCGACTTTATCCCTAGATATACTAATAGTATATATATAGTTTTTGAAAACCAAAATATCAAAAATGCGCGCTCTCACATACGTAAACTATCTCTCTCTATTGTCTTCCCCTAGGTTAACTACGCAACCTAAAGCTCTGATACTAAACGTGACTACCCGCCCCGCACTAGCCGACATTTCCCTTGAAACACGTTGTGTCAATGCCCGACTAGCACGGAACGGTCGTCAATAGGAAAGAAGCAAGACGATGAAACATCAAAGTACCTGTAGTATATCTCACAGCACATGGAACAAAATATAATAATAACATAACTTGATATAAAACAGGTAAGGCAATGCATAAGCTGAAAAATAAACCATTATAGCAGCGGAAAAACTCAAAATACAGCTTATGTTCTAAACCATTATTACAACTTCAAAATTACTGTCTCTAAAACAAGATAGAAAAGGGTACACTACTAATGTCCAAAGTAGTGACCAACTACAGCACAGGGGGAATATATAAATAGTATGTGGAAGCCTCCTGCTCGTCTTTGGTACAGCTACTCGTGCATAACCAGCTAACCTGTTGCTAGTCTTTTCATTTAGGAGCACCTAGAGTAATAAGAAGAGACATAAAAATATGGGTCAGACAAAAGTCTGGTATGAGCGAAAAGAAGCAAAAACAGAACAATAACAGGTATACATAACCATACCTGAACCTGGACCTGGAACCAAAGAGTTAGCACAATAGGATGTACAATACTCTAAGGTGACACTAACACATAGTGTGAAAACAATGGAGAGGGTGTGTGCATGTCATGGTGATAGAAAACATCAAACATAGCAATCATCCTCACATCCTCACTCAGTGCGTAGTATACGATATCCACCACTTTGATCACCCAATGCTTTATTGTGATCACTTTGCCTTTGGGCATCATAATAACCCCATTGCACTGATCCACAACCACTAATCCTTTGTTAAGTCCACTTTGCCCCTTTGGAGTCATAACGACTCCACTACACTGTCGCATTGCCATGCTACGATCACTTTGCCCGTTTGGAGTAATGGTTACTCCACTGCACTGATCCATAGCCTAACATCCATCTCTCAGTGGTGAATAAACGTTATGGACATCGATAACCCCTTTGCACACATCCCGCAGAAAAATCCAACTCACGGAGTTAACTCGTGGTTCCCGTTTGGATCATGAGTTCTAACCTCCTATTTGGACTACCTTTGCATCTCAGGTTCTGGTCTCCCCCTGTTCACGGTTCAATTTCTATTCGGTTCAAGATACGCAGCAGCTCACGGTTCGGGGTATACTCAATGTGTGACACCATGGTCTGCTCGTGGTAATTGGTTCATGAAACCTGGTCTGGTCCAGCTCGTGGAGGTGGTTCGTGATCAGGTGGCTCGTGGTGCTCCATTCTGGTTCATGATCTTGTTTGGTTCGTGAGGGAAACACCAGCTTGTGATCCTCCTTCCCAACTCGGCTCGTGGATGGTCCCTGCTCCGATTTGTGACTCAAGATTGTGGCCCAAGCTCCAGGTCTGCTCGTGGTTGCATGCTCGGATCGTGAAGGGTGCCTCATGGACGGGGGTCGGTTCATGATAGTTCTTCACGATCGGGGGGGAGGGGGGTCTGATCAATTTCTGCAACTATTCCAGCAAGCAATTTATGCCATACGATGGCGTTTTCGACCATTCTGATTTTACTAAGCAACCACAAAGCATACCATACGGTAATAACAGCATGCATACTCAACCATAAACACCAAAACAGCAATATGACATGTTTATATGGGTCAAACATACCCAAAAACCCATGTTTTCCCCTTAATCGTGTTTAATCAAATATAAGATTAGGATTAGCAGAACATGTTCAAATTAACCCAAATTTCTAGCAGAGGCATAAAATAATATTTCGGAATTTCTAATATTTTTCAAGATTTTTAACATGCATAATTTTGTTAATTATCACTAACCACCCGTAATTAGCCGTAATTAGTGAATAACGATGCAAATCACTCACCCTGGCCACAACTGAATCTCAGACCTGAAAATATCTCTGATTTGGGTCGAATCTCTATGCAATACAGCAGCTCTACCTTGATCTCTATGCTAATTCGCTTTAATTTGATGTTGATTAGGCTAATATGTGACTAGAAAGTGATTAAGAATGATTCACTACGCCATAGATGGTCTATCACAACGAAAATGCATGGTGTTGCTAGCTACAATGTTGCTATTACTATGCTGTTTTTTGTCTATTGCAACAAACGCCTAAATGTATTAGCATATATATCAACATGTGTTGCAGTAGCCTCATGAATAAAATTATCAATCCGCGTCAATATGATCCATCGGTCCAGGTTAGTAATCCACGTGAAAAAATGTTTAGTCCAGATTAGCAATCCGAGCGTGAAATAATGTTTATGGCGGGAAGCAAAAACAAAGGGGGGAAAACTAAAAAAATATTGAAAGTTTCAGTCGAAATTTAACAACGTACTCCGCTGCTCAACCTCTCACACACTCACTCTCAGGTTCAATTAGGGATAAAAGTTCAAGTTTACAATCTTAATTAGGGTTCAAGTAGGGCTAGCTCGAGTTCAAGTTTATTAGGGCTTTGGTGTTTCAATTAGGTCTTCAATTGGGGTTCGTTTGGGTTTCAGATTTCAGTTAGGGCTTCGATTTAATCTGCTGCTTCAGGTATCACTCAATGTATATTTCAATTTTTCTGATTTAATTGTTGTGTTACGTAATGTACTGCTTTACTTGTGCCTAATTTACTACTTTAAGGTATCACTCAATGAACGATGAGGACAAACTATGGGCAGAACTTCCTAATTTCAGTGAAGGGTACATCAGTGGAGTGAAACTTTTTATCAAAATAATTTTTCTAGATTTTCGGTAGGTGATGAAATTACATGCCCTTACAAAAGGTGTCATAATCGCAAGTGGCATTGTCAAGAAGCAGTCTACAACCATCTAATTTGGAATGGTCCATCTGAATTGTACATAAAATGGATTTGTGAAGTTTCATGCTTAGATCCTGAAAGGAGCGATAACAATATGGATTGTGAAGAAGGAATAAATTTTGGAAATAATCTCAATGAGATGTTGCAACATACTTGTGGAAATATGCAGAATAATGAAGACGGATCTTCTGATGGGTCAAATGGAATTGATGTCGATGCTAGAAAATTTCGTCAACGTGTTGAAGAGGGAAAGCAGCCATTATATCCCGGGTGTAATAAATTTTCACGATTAAGTTTCATTGTCTGGCTTTATTCTTTAAAATGCCTACATAGAATCACTGAGTTTGCATTCAACGATTTATTAGAGTTGATGAAAGAAGCTTTTCCAGAAGCCCACATCCCTTTATCTTTCAATGCTACCAAAAATATCATTAAAGATGTAGGCCTCGATTACCAAAGAATACGTGCATGTCCAAATGACTGCATGCTATATTGGGCAGAAAATGAAAAGGAAAATAACTGCAAAAGTTGTGGTTTTTCAAGGTGGGTTATACCGGAAAAGAAAGTGGCTATTGACAAAGATTCGGAGAAGCGGATTCACAAAGTACTAGCAAAAGTGATGCGTTATTTTCCACTAAAACCAAGGTTGCAAAGGATGTTTATGTCGAAGGAGTACGCAGAACTTATGTTATGGCATGCAATGGGACGAAAAAATGATGGCATACTTCGATATCCAGCTGATGGCGAGGTATGGAAGACTATGGATGCCAATTATCCTCATTTTTCAGTAGAAAACAGAAATATCAGGTTAGGAGTAGCATCTGATGGATTCAGTCCTTTTCGTACAATGATTACACAGCACAGCACATGGCCGATCATATTGGTAAATTATAACCTTCCACCTTGGTTATGCATGAAGACAAAAAATTTGATACTTTCAACCCTTATCCCTGGTCCAGAGTCTCCTAATAATTACATTGATGTCTACATGCAGCCTCTTATTGTAGAATTGAAAGAATTATGGGATCTTGGCATACAAACTTATGATGCCTTCACAGGTGATGATTTCACATTACGTGCAAGCGTGTTATGGACGATCAACGACTTTCTGGGCTATGCAACGTTATCCGGCTGGAGCACGAAGGGTTATTTAGCTTGTCCTGTACCATTTCGAGACTTCTTCAACTTACTTGAAACATAGTAGAAAAGTTTGCTACATGAATCATAGGAAATTTTTAGACCCGGGACACAAGTGGAGGTTTGATAAGAAAAGGTTTAATAGTGAAATTGAAATGGGAACACCTCCTGGTATTTTATCCGGGACTGACATTGAAAAATTGTTGGCTGGTTATGAAAATATTTTTGGGAAGAAAGAGGTCAAGAAGCATAAAAATGAATCTCTTTTAAAAAAACAATATTTTTTAATCTACCATATTGGAGTCAAAATGTATGTCGACATAACCTTGATGTTATGCACATAGAGAAAAACATTTGTGATAACATACTTGGTACTTTACTAAATATTGATGGGAAGTCGAAAGACCATTTAAATGCTCGGTATGATTTACAAGAGATAGGCATCAGGTAGGTCCTTCATCCGGTTCTATCAACTGATGGGAATTAACTTGAGATGAGGGCTGCCATATTTGAAATGACGAACAAGGAGAAAGAACTATTTTGCTCGGTGTTGGAGAATCCTAAACTGCCTTATGGTTGTGTAGCTAATATCAGCCGGTATGTAAACAAGAAAGAGAGGTAAATTGTAGGGTATAAAAGCCATGATGCTCAATTGCTTCTCCACTACTTACTGCACTTTGAAATGAAGAAATCTGTAAAACCTGAAGTTGCAATGCCTATGATAAAATTAGGTGTATTTCTAAGAAGTGTTTGGAGTAAAAGTATCGATTTAGCTGATCTCAAGAGGCTAAAAAAGGAAATTGTGGAAATTCTTTGTCAATTTGAGATGATATTCCCAAATGCTTTCTTCGATACAATGGTGCACTTGCTAGTTCATTTATGCAAGGAACTTGAATATGGCGGACCTGCACATGTTCGTTGTATGTTTCCTATTGAGCGTTATCTTTGTAAACTGAAATCATATGTTCGCAACAAAAGTAAACCCGAGGCATCCATTGTTGAAGGTTATCTTGCAGAGGAATGTTTGATATTCTGTTCAAGGTTCTTAGGTGGCGATGGAGCAGGAAAAATGCAATTTGAAACATGTCCACAAAATCTGGAATATCCTATTAGCACAAGAAGAAACAAAGATGGAAAAACTATTCATCTTTAAAATTCTCAAAGGAAGGAATGTCACCATTATTCTATTCAATTGTGGTAACAAGGAAATAGAGAGTTTACTTGGGTAAGTATTTTTATTTTAGTAAGTATTGAAGTATTATTCCTATCTTTATGAATCCTTTATTAGTTATTTTGTTCCTATTTTCATAATATATAATGTTTTCCTTTTTGAACCCCGCGGATGGAATTTTATGCAATTAAAATTTACAATGGTTTATTTAATTAGAAAAGTGGCAAGCTCGGTTAACATCAGTAATAATATTCTTCGCGTAGCTTGTGAAATGATGTCAACTATTTAAAAAAACTATTTTTGATGTTATCCTTTTGCCAGCAAAATCAGTTCTTTTAAACAACCTACAAATATGTTATTGATTCTAGTCTCACGTAGTGTTAGTTGTAAATTCCAAGTTTCAGCACTTTCAGGGATTTCAGGCATGATTTGTACTTAAGCTATGTTCTCATTCATACAGAATTATTTTCGGTATGGTCAGTTTCAGCTTTAGTAATAGATCCAGCCAAATTTGTTTCTATCTTTTATTAACCTAGTCTTTATTCTAGGGAATATGGAGCTTTAATTGATGGTCATGCATCATCAAAAAAATATAAAAGAGAGAGGACACTGTGAAGAATTTTCGAAGTGGTTAAAGGAAGAGGTTGGGAAAAAGGAGGAAATTTCAAAAAAGAAGTACAACTACTTGCAATGGGGCCTCTTCCAACAGCTAAGCGGTTTACTGGATATGTTATTAATGGATACAGATTTTATACAAGGTTCATAGATGCCAAATGTACAGCACAAAACAGTGGTGTATTTTTGATAGCCTTGACTACTAGCTTTGCGAGTTCGAAAGATCAAAATCCATTGGTTGGTGAAGTTAATTACTATGGATCAATTGAATAAATATTAGAACTAGATTATTGGGGAGAATTTAAGTGTTGTTGGTACCAAGAAGAGAAAGATTTATATGGGCTGACTCGTGTCAATTTTAATCGATTGTGCCAGAAATCTGATCCTTATGTTATGGCTTCACAAGTAAAACAGGTGTTTTATATAGAAGATCCAATTGATAAGATGTGCCACAATGTTATCAAGAAATTGCCGAAAGACTGGTGTGAACTCGAAAGAGAATATGAAAATGAAGATTTGAATGATATCCAGCCTGCTTATGGAATGGGAAATCAAGATTTTGATGTTCGTTGGTGTAGAGATGATGTCTCAATAAGACGAATCCGCCTTCCACCTAGCAAAGTGAAAAGCATGGCTTCTTAATTTCATGGTTTTGTAGTCCAAGGCCCTTACAAATTGTGCAAATCAGAGATCGTATACAGACACACACTGCTGGTATGTATTTTTGCTTATTTTTATGATTGGCTGGTGGTATGCTTCAGAATTCTTACAATTTATGCTTGCTGATGCATCAATCTAATTCTTACAATTTTGTAGTTTAATGCTGATATGTAATTGATCATGTACAAGACTAATGCTTCAGTAATGAACTACAGAATTTTAAGAATTTTATTTTCTCTTCAATCAGTAATGATCGTGTCAGTTCGTAATTGATGCAATGGTTGAGTTTGTACTTGAACAAGTTGCGGCATATCTAAATTTTTAGTGCCTCAGGCATACTATTGCATTCCTTGATATCGTTCGTGCTTTGAACAACCTGAGTCATTGCATCAATTTGCAACTCAGCCATAGATTGTGAAATGCAACTCTGTGCTGAAAAGCAACTCTGGCCATAGTTTGTGCTGAAATGTCTTTGTGCTGAAGAGCAAGTCAGTTATACTATGGCCATAGTTTGTGCTGAAATGCAACTGAGGCATGTATGTCTTCCATTTTGTGTTGCAATGTAAACGAGGCATTGCATCAGTTTGTAGCCGAGGCATGCATGACTTTGGTTGTGTTGAAATGCATTGGTTGTACAAAAGGCTTTTGCCGAAATGCATGACTTTTGAAACTACTTTATTTTGCAAGTGAAGGAGGCAGTAGAGGTACTGAATGCGCTGGAGGCTCGCGCTTTATTAATTTGAAACTGTTTTAGTTTGATGTAAACAAGAATTTAGTACCGGCTGTGTTTGTATGTAACAACCCGAATTTTAATAACATGTTGAAACTAGAAATCAAGGCAGAATTAAATTTTAAAATAAGAATCAGGGGAAACGGGTTACGCCATTGCATTCGTCTCGAAATTTTACATGAAATAGAGTCCGCGTTTCCGAAAATCGGAGTCCGGATGAAGAAGTTATGGACTGTACAAGTTTCAACAGTTTTCAAGCAGCACTGGACCAAGGGGTCGACCTACCCCCCCCCCCCCCCCCCAGGTCGACCATAGGGTCGACCTACCCCCCAGGTCGACCATATGGTCGGCCTGCCCCTTTACAGGTCAACCTGGTCGGCCTGTTTTGACCCAGAACTCATTTTTGAAGCCTGAGACGTGTTTTGATGGTCCGGATTGATTTTAGGGTTAATCTAAGGGCCTAAACTAGTTGTTACACCTATGAATACACCCTAAGACCTAACCTAATTCATAACAAATCATTATTACATCAAAATGCTGTTTAAATCCCTCTTGATCATGGCTGCCGCCTCTAATAAATTTCCTAAGCTTTCATACACAATCCAATTCAAAGATTAAGACTTCTACAATGATTCAAGACAATAAATCAACAACGCTGCAACATTTCTACAACAAATTCAGTTCTTAATTCGCTAGCCATGCTCTGTAAGTGCTAGTTACTTTTAGATTTAAATATTTAATTATAATATGGACATGAAATAAAGTGGAATTAGATCTAAGTATGTTTATCGTTTCAGATCTATTTCTGTTGCTTCTTGAATCTTGAGCTTTGAGACTTGTCTATCTTTATTCTCATACCAAGTTTATGATCGATTCAGCAGTTTTCTTGATTCATAATGATGTTATCATCAAGTTGTAATCTTTATGCCTATCATGATGAGTTATGTTGTTTTCTTTCTGATCTTGTTCTCATTGCAACTTCTACCTTCCCCTATTTATTTTCTTTTGATGAACCTTGGTCAATTTCAGACCTTGGCCTAAACTACGATATACGTGCAATTGAATACGGGGAAATATTGGGATATTGCCTATTTGGATATATGTGTTTGGTGTAATTGATGGCATAACATAAAAATTGGATATTTGGGTATTACTACCATTAACATGTAACTTGGTATATGTGTAAATTGGCAGAAAATTGGCATACATGTAAAATGACATGGATTGAACATATGTAAATTTGGTATGAATTGGGCATATGTAAAATTGACATGTAATCTAGAACTTGGGCATATATTAATTATCTAAAATTTTGGAGTAGAAACATATATGATAATTTATGACTGTGAACATAAGACTATGCATATGACTGTGAACATAAGACTATGCCTATGCCTATGACCGTGAACATAAGACTATGCCTATGCCTATGACGGTGAACGTAAGACTGTTGCCTATGACCATGACAAGGACAATTGTGGCTAATCACCTATGACTCTTGACTATGAGAATTATTACCTATAATTATGAACATAAGGCTATTATCTATGACCATGACTTTGAAACTATTACTGTTAATTTCCTATGACTTCCATGACTATTGTGATTAATCGCTTATGGTTCTTAATTGTGAGATTTCTACCTATGACCATGACTATGACTATTAGGGTTAATTACCTAAGACTATTATAGTTGATTGTTCATGCCCATAGTTGAAACCTATGTTGTACACCAGTTTGTTGGATCTCATACCTAAGGTGTGACTTGCTTAGTTTATTCGCTATTATGTACACCAAAACCGTTGGATCCATTATCCTTGTATTTGGCTTGCTTTCGCATGCCTATTCTTTTATGTCAACTTTTATCGTGACTATCGCCTTATCCTGCTAGATTTGAAATCCTATATGACAGTGATGTTATTATCTCAAGTTATATCATGCTAGTCTTGTAACCCTTTTTATCGCTTTATGCTTGTCCCTTTTGCCTATCATAGTTTTGATGTTATTCCCTTTATTTTGAGATTTGGATTTATTTGTAGTATGGGTCGATTCACATTTACGTGCGATGGGAATACGATTTGGGTAGATTAGGAAAAACATGAATTGGTTACGAACATGAATTATGAACTTGATAATAGGCAAAAATTGAAAATGAACATTGTTATAACTTGAATCTGGATGTGGACATGAAACTTATCCTTGAAACTTGACACGAACTTGACATGAATCTTGAACATAGACATGACACTAGATGAACATGAAAATGGCCAACTCGAGGTTGGGTTGAGTTTGTAGTGTAATTCTTTCCGGAACCGCCCGACAAATCCAGTTACTGCAAACAATAGGATCCAATGTGGGTAGTTGGTCATATCGCACTTGAAAACCCGAGGTCAGACTGAGTTGTGGTGTAATTCTGCCCGGAACCGCTCGGCATATCCAGTGACCACAACAATAGGTCTGATGTGAGAGATTGGGGTGCATTAATGAATTAATGCCACATGATAGGGTTAAGTCATGAACCGCTTGAATATACTTAACCAATTTGACACGATGATTTGATAGGGTTAAGTCATGAACCGCTTGAATATACTTAACCAATTTGACACGATGATTTGATAGGGTTAAGTCATGAACCGCTTGAATATACTTTACCAATTTGACACGATGATTTGATAGGGTTAAGTCATGAACCGCTTGAATATACTTAACCAATTTGACACGATGATTTGTTAGGGTTAAGTCATGAATCGCTTGAATATACTTGACCAACTTGACACATGATTCGTAGGGCTAAGTCATGAACTTGAACGACAACACTTAGCCAATTTGACATGACACGTAGGCGGGTTAAGTCACGAACGTGAATGACCACACTTAACCAACTTGACATGCTAGACTGATGGGGTTAAGTCTCGAATTTAAATTACAACACTTAACCTGCTGGACGGAAACCCTAGTTACACGGTCCTTTTCAGCAGTAACCCACTAGATGTATCATGGTACCCTGGAACTAGGCAGGGTGGGGCACGATTACTAGGCTGATTGTAAGCGACCAGAACGACGGCAGAGTTGGTGCGCCATTGTAGGTTCAGGCGGACTATGGTCGTGCACGTAGTCCGGAGTTGAAAAAGCAGGCATTGGGCACCAGTAGGTTTACACTGTGCGTGCTTGATTCGTGTCGGTGGTTGGCACCCTAGGGCTTGATACACCCTATGGTGGACCCAGCAGAGTTAACTACATTCGTGATAGGGCCGTATGACACAGACACATGAACGAGATAGGACTTATAGGGAGCCGATCGATTAATAGATCGCTTCGTGGGACCAAGTAATGGGTCATTTCATGACATTGGGCAAGGGATCATTTTATAGTCAACACATGACACGGGTTGGGATACTAGTACGGGTGGTGCAGAGCAAATAGATATCATAGAAATATTTTAATGGTGAAGCAGAGAAATCTTGCGATCTAGCGAATTTATACTTAGTTCATCTTGAATGGGAACCTCGCAATGTTATACATGACAAAAGTCATATGATGTTATTCTTTGTTATCGTGCCTGTAGCTTATCTTGTCATCATGCTTATGTTTATTTTCAGTTTATTCATGCCATGTTATCTTTACCTATTTTTATGCTGAAAGTCACTAGGACTTACTCAGTCTTTATGACTGACCTGTTTTGTTTTGCCTCTTTTTCTTCCGTTCCCCCCCCCCTCCAGGTTCGCAGGCTGGGAATACAGCTTAGTTCGGATCTTACCAAGCTCCAAGGCTCTTTCATGTACGGCTTGGATTTCCCTTGGCTATGGCTTGCTTTGCTTTATTGGGGAATATCACAATTTATTTTTATGCTTCTTTGTTTTTTAGCAAGGCAGATATTTTAGCTATGTAATTGGTATTGGAAGTTGATGGGCTTTTATTATAAACAATTATATTTAATAAATGATTTGAAGTACTTCCACTTTACTTTCCGTTGTTTTATATATGTCTGTCTTGTAATATTTCTGTTCCAGTACCCATAATGCTCCACTGAAGTTAAGGCATTCCCTTTATGAGTGACCTTAACGGATATGAGGTGTTACATTTGGTATCAGAGCAGAAGGTTACCAGACTGGGCAAAAGCTTTTAAAAACCTTCTGAAATTATTTGCAAAACATTTACAAAGAAGCATTTTTCTAAAGAAAAGTTTTGTTTTATGAAAGACATATTCCCCAAAGCCATATGCACTATCTTTTGATTCTCTCCTTGTATCTCTTCTCTCTTTCTTTTTCACCATAGTTTGTAGGCATGCGACACATGTCGGAGGGCAAAGTAGTGTCCAACCTCCATCTGTAGCCGCAGTAGTTTTACTTGCGACTAATCTTATTTCAAGATTTGTAGGGTTGCCATACGATGGAAGTAGCTTTCGAGAAACTTTTCAACAAGCTATACAAGGATAGTAGGAACGAGGATAAAGAACACAAGTCTAAGGATGAGAAACTTGTTGATATGGCTTAATCCACGAAGAGGAAAAAGGTGAAAGGAAAGAGGCCAAGTGAAAGAATAATTAAAACCCATGACAAGAGAGAATATCTTTAGTATGGTACAAAGGGACATGTAATTAAGTATTATAGGACAAGGACAAGGGCAAAGAACAAGATCGTCGAGAGGGCAATTGTATGCTCTCACTACTAGCGTACCTAAGAGAGGTGGTAACGTTTTTGTTAAAGGCTTAGCTTTTCTTTTCTATCATCCCGTTAGAACTTTGTTTTTGTACATCGCACCCTTTTAATTTTGCATCGATAGTTGAGTCTCTACACCTTAGTACTAGCGTAGTAGAGGATCCCATTTTATTCTCAAAATCTGTTAGGGAATCGGCTCATTTATTCATGACTTGTTTGGATTTTGGAATGTCTATGCTAAGTGTTGAGTTTAGAAGTAATGCTTATGTTTTTTTTTGGGTTATGGGTTGATTCTAGGGATTGAGTGGTTATCCAGAAATGGTGCCATTCTTGAGTATGAAAAGAGGATAGTTAGATTCTTGACTTGCCTTGGTAATGCCCTCGAAGTCTAGTGTAACCCTTAGGGTTCTGCCATGCTTAGTTACCTAGAATCTCTTGATACATTTATTGATCCGCTCGAGTAGTGTTCGCCACTAAGGCGAATGGTTCATTTCGCGTATGAATGAGTCATAGAAAGTCACCTTAGTAAGTACATTTGGCAACATGGTTGGCATTTGTTTGTTTTCAAGAGATAGTTCTTCTGTGTGGAATACCTTATAATAAGTGAATGAGATCCAAGATTCACTAGTGAATTTTGGAGAGCTTGCATGAAACCATGAGTACGCAGTTATGTTTGAGCCGAGTATACTAGAAAAAGAATAAATGAAAGTGGAACGAGAGGTGATAGTGAAATGTGTTCCAACTCATATTTTGGAAAAAAAATTAAGAAGCTACGAAATTGTAAAGTTAAAAACGGCCAAAGCACAATGGAGTTAAGCTCAAGGAAATGCGGCTTAGAAGATTGACGGCTAGATACGCACATTATATCTCTTTATAAGAGTATATCCTTGATCCCTCTTTTCCTGTAGAGCTTACTTGCATGCTATCTTTTAAGTATATCCTCTCGGTCCTATTCTCAATCCTATTTCTGTTGCAAACCTCATAGGGAGTATGACTTATCTGTTAGTAATACATGTTGGTGCTTGAGGGTGTTCGTTGGGTTGAGTAATTCTTTGGGTGTCAGCCTGATGTTGATTTCGGTCTTCGGGCTGGTGCTTAGGGAGTTCTTCTCCTAATCAGTATATATGTGACATAGATTTCCAGTTTTGACATTGCCTAATGGGCACAAAGTTTTTACTTGCTTCTATCGTTCGACTATATCTTTAGGTAGGAACAATTGGGTGTAAACATGTGTTTGAGACATGTTATGATTGATGGTTGCAAGTGGTTGCAAGTGGTCGCAAGTGGTTGCTCGTGGTTGCATAACACACCTTAGGCACTAGATCGGCTCAGTCACATTTTCATATTGCATATGCATGAGTGTTTATACTTGTTTATGGATGAAATTGAATGTGTTATCATGTGAATGTTGCATATGGATGGATGTTTGTGCACACATATAGTGTTTATGTAACTAGGACTATTCGCATACATGTTGGACTCATGGCACTAAACATATTTTGCATTAAGAAGATCAATCAGACCTGATCATTTGCATTAGATAAGGAACATATACACCCACTTTCTGCACATGTTCATACATCATTAGAAATCTCTTAAGGACAATGGATACCTGTGATTGATGCTTGAGTAGATGAATGATTGGATGGTAGGACACATTCTTCTTAACTTGAAGATTTCGGGGACGAAATCCTTTAAGGAGGGGAGAATGTAACAACCCGAATTTTAATAACATGTTGAAACTAGAGATCAAGGCAGAATTAAATTTTAAAATAAGAATCAGGGGAAACGGGTTACGCCATTGCGTTCGTCTTGAAATTTTACATGAAATAGAGTCTGAGTTTTCGTAAATCAGAGTCCGGATGAAGAAGTTATGGCCTATACAAGTTTCAGCAGTTTTCAGGCAGCACTGGACAATGGGGTCGACCATAGGGTCGACCTACCCCCCCCCCCCCCCCCAGGTCGACCATAGGGTCGACCTACTGTTTGCGAACAAATTAAACAATTGTAAACAACTGTAAAATCCGTTCGGCTTTCCTAAACAACAAGGATTGTTGTAGAGGGTGTCGAACTCTGGGACCAAAAATATTTTAATTAATAAATCCAATCAAGTTATTCAGAATTTTGATTGGTTGCAAACACAGAAAATAAACAAAAAGAGAGTTTTAACAATAAGAGAAAGCAAATAGGGGATAATGACATAGATTAGATTAATATTCATCAATAGCCAATCGAATAAATACAGATCTAATTCATGTTTCTGTCACAAACATGAATCAACTATAATTAGGTTTGTAGAAACAAATATGTAAATAACAACAAGTATAGCCTATGCAGGAGCTCAGCTCTTAAACAACCATAGGCTATCAGGACAGATTCACTATTTTATTTCTAAAACCCTAAATATTAAATCTAAATCTGATAAGTGTTAGATCGAACTCGAATATACCCTGTGAAGGAGCACATCTCTTAAACGACACAGGGTATGAAGGTTCAGATCTAACCCTTAGTTCAAATCTAGATCTACATACATGAAGTTCTAATCTTTTGGCTATGTGATTCATATTGAATCATATCTATTAGCGTCATCACCCCCTAATCAAAGGGGATTAGCTAGACATAGCTAAAAAAGAAGAGAAACAGAAATTAAATAACATGAACATAAATAAAACTAAAACTAAATAGAACAGAGGAAGAAGAGTTTTATTCTAAGAGAAAGATTAGAGAATAAAACTAAGTATGTTTTTTTTACATGAATGAGATACAAGGTATTTATAGCTGATATGACAAAGACTAACTAGCTAATCACACAATGTGGGACTAAAGAATTAGCCCAAATAACACATAAGCCAGTGTGAACGCAGCTGTAGAGTGAGTGGCCTTGCAAATGAGCTAATGTGAACACAACATGAGTAAGAGGCCTTGCAAATGAGCTAATGTGAACGCAGAATGAGTATTCAATGAGCCAAATCTTCCTAACTGAACTCTATTTGCAACCGTTCTTCAAGCTTTACACTCTTCAAGCTTTAGTAATTTCAAACTTCACTCTTTTTAAGCAAATTCTTCATGCCTTATTCATCAAATGCTCTAAACCATGCTTTTTATCAACAATCTGAAAACACAGCTATAAATACACAATATCAATTATTTTAAATAGAAAACTAGATAAACAAGCGGATAAAATATACACATTTACGTGTATATCAAATACCCCCACACTTATCTTTTTATTCGTCCTCGAATAAACTAACTAAGATATGTCACACTTTCGTAGGAAACACGATTGCATTTAGCGTATGCAACAAGCCGTTAAACCCCTAGGTGTCCCTAGTAGGACGAGTGTTGTCTCGTGAGGGTTTTCAGCGGATACTACCCACAAAATCCAAAGTGTCTTGAGTACGCAGATTAATCAAACAATATATTTAAGGTCTTTCATATTCCAAGGATTTCACCTAACTTCAACAATAACGGTTTAGCCCCAAATTGTCCATCCCATAATTAGTGCAAAAATGAACAAAAAAAATTCAAGCTAAATCGTAATTCCTTGATAACACTTTAATTGTCTTGAAGGTTAAGAGCGTGGTGTCAACCAAAGTTCTACACATCGACAATGTGCACCCAATCATTTCTTTATTCTCTCTTTCTCTGTTTTTTTTTGAATAATTTTGCACCATTGTAACTGTAATGTATTGGATCTGAGTTATGCATGGATAAAGGAGAATTTTGTAAGTTCTAAAAATATTATAGATAAGAGGGCAAGTGTATTAGTTGAGTTTCAATTTATAAAAGATAAAGTAATACTAAGGCACATATGGACGTTTTGTTTCCTTTCATCTCCTCAACTACAATCCTTGCTTCTAAGTACGGTATGATGGATGTGGATGGAATTGAAATGGATGCTTCATAGTCAAGAATGATAAATGACTATTTTATTCTGAGAGACTCTCTCTTTATTGCATTTTTTTTCCTTTTTTTTTCTCTTTTTTTTCGCATGATGAATGATGAGTGGAGATGGAATGGAATGATACCATACATTATTTCATTTGATTCCTCCTCTACCAGGCGAATCATAACCAACACTTCATGAAAGGAAAGTTTTGTGCCCTAGTTACTCTACTTCTATAACCCTAATTCAACACACAAGTCTGGATTGATGTTATACAAAAAGCTGAAAGGAATGATAAGCAAAGTTTCATAAGATAGATAACCCATATAAAATAAGATGTGGTATATGGTTATCCTACCTTAAAACAAGTACGGGGTGGGTAGTGTAATATTGGTATAAAAAGTGACGTTTTTGACCTTTAAACAAAGATTCTTGAGTATACCAATATAAGATAAACTTGTTGAAACATGGATGTAAATCGACTAAATCTTGGGTTTGAATAATGTGGGGTATCGAAGAAGAACGCTACAATGAGTCATTTCTCCTTAATTGGGCCAAGTGGATTTTAGAACTTACGATTTTGAAAGTTTGAGTGGAAAAGAAAATATTATGCATGAAAACGAACTCAGAAAATCCAACAGATGTAGGTGCAAAATCATTTTTATTTCATGATTTTTTTTTTTACTTGCACATTCTAACATGTATAACAAGGGTTGACACACTTACTCCAGAACACGACTAACGTCTGCACAGTCTCAAGCTAGCATCTTAAAAAGACACATTAAAATTCAATGAATAAATAATGTTCATTCCCATCACCCAAAAATTCAACTTATCAAACAAGAACCAAGGTGTTATTTAGGAGTTTAAGTTAATCCTTGTTCAATGAATGACCTAGTTCATAAAATTTGATTGCTGATGTAATGTAAATTCCCCCCCACACTTGAGTGTGACTGTGTCCCGGCAACGACGCCAAAATTTGTTTGCGAACAAATTAAACAATTGTAAACAACTGTAAAATCCGTTCGGCTTTACTAAACAACAAGGATTGTTGTAGAGGGTGTCGAACTCTGGGACCAAAAATATTTTAATTAATAAATCCAATCAAGTTATTCAGAATTTTGATTGGTTGCAAACACAGAAAATAAACAAAAAGAGAGATTTATATAATAAGAGAAAACAATTAGGGGATGATGACATAGATTAGATTCACACTCATCAATAGCCAACAAATAAATATAGATCTAATTCATGTTTCTGTCACAAACACGAATCAACGATAAATAGATTCTCAGAAACAAATAAGTAAATAGCGACAAGCATAGCCTATGCAGGAGCTCAGCTCTTAAACAACCATAGGCTATCAGGACAGATTCACTATTTTATTTCAAAAACCTTAAATATTAAATCTAAATCTGATAAGTGTTAGATCGAACTCGAATATACCCTGTGAAGGAGTACAGCTCTTAAATGACACAGGGTATGAAAGTTCAGATCTAACCCTTAGTTCAAATCTAGATCTACATACATGAAGTTCTAATCTTTTGGCTATGTGATTCATATTGAATCATATCTATTAGCGTCATCACCCCCTAATCAAAGGGGATTAGCTAGACATAGCTAAAGAAGAAGAGAAACAGAAATTAAATAATGTGAACATAAATAAAACTAAAACTAAATAGAACAGAGGAAGAAGAGTTTTATTCCAAGAGAAAGATTACAGAATAAAACTAAGTATGTTTTTTACATGAATGAGATACAAGGTATTTATAGCTGATATGACAAAGACTAACTAGCGAATCACACAATGTGGGACTAAAGAATTAGCCCAAATAACACATAAGCCAGTGTGAACGCAGCTGTAGAGTGAGTGGCCTTGCAAATGAGCTAATGTGAACACAACATGAGTAAGAGGCCTTGCAAATGAGCTAATGTGAACGCAGCATGAGTATTCAACGAGCCAAATCGTCCTAACTGAACTCTATTTGCAACCGTTCTTCAAGCTTTACACTCTTCAAGCTTTAGTAATTTCAAACTTCACTCTTTTTAAGCGAATTCTTCATGCTTTATTCATCAAATGCTCTAAACCATGTTTTTTATCAACAATCTGAAAACACAGCTATAAATACACAATATCAATTATTTTAAATAGAAAACTAGATAAACAAGCGGATAAAATATACACATTTACGTGTATATAACCTACCCCCTAGGTCGACTATATGGCCGACCTCCCCCCCTTACAGGTCGACCTGGTCAGCCTGTTTTGACCCAGAACTCATTTTTGAAACCTGAGACGTGTTTTGATGGTCCGGATTGATTCTAGGGTTAATCTAAGGGCCTAAACTAGTTGTTACACCTATAAATACACCCTAAGGCCTAACCTAATTCATAACAAATCATTCTTACATCAAAATGTTGTTTAAATCCCTCTTGATCATGGTCGCCGCCTCTAATAAATTTCCTAAGCTTTCATACACTATCCAATTCAAAGATTAAGACTTCTACAACGATTCAAGACGATAAATCAACAATGCTGCAACATTTCTACAACAAATTCAGTTCTTAATTCGCTAGCCATGCTCTGTAAGTGCTAGTTACTTTTAGATTTAAATATTTAATTATAATATGGACATGAAATAAAGTGGAAATGGGTCTAAGTATGTTTATCGTTTCAGATCTATTTCTGTTGCTTCTTGAATCTTGAGTTTTGAGACTTGTCTATCTTTATTCTCATACCAAGTTTATGACCGATTCAGTAGTTTTCTTGATTCATAATGATGTTATCATCAAGTTGTAATCTTTATGCCTATCATGATGATTTATGTTGTTTTCTTTCTGATCTTGTTCTTATTGCAACTTCTACCTTCCCCTATTTATTTTCTTTTGATGAACCTTGGTCAATTTCGGACCTTGGCCTAAACTACGATATATGTGCAATTGAATACGGGGAAATATTGGGATATTGCCTATTTGGATATATGTGTTTGGTGTAATTGATGGCATAACATAAAAATTGGATATTTGGGTATTACTACCATTAACGTGAAACTTGGTATATGTGTAAATTGGCATAAAATTGGCATACATGTAAAACGACATGGATTGATCATATGTAAATTTGGTATGAATTGGGCATATGTAAAATTGACATGTAATCTAGAACTTGGGCATATGTTAATTATGTAAAATTTGGAGTAGAAACATATATGATAATTTATGACTGTGAACATAAGACTATGACTGTGAACATAAGATTATGCCTATGCCTATGACTGTGAACATAAGACTATGCCTATGACGGTGAACGTAAGATTGTTGCCTATGACTATGACAAGGACAATTGTGGCTAATCACCTATGACTCTTGACTATGAGAATTATTACCTATGATTATGAACATAAGGCTATTATCTATGACCATGAATTTGAAATTATTACTGTTAATTGCCTATGACTATTGCCTAGAACTATTTTGGATAATTAACCATGACAATTGTGATTAATCACTTATGGTTCTTAATTGTGAGATTTCTACCTATTACCATGACTATGACTATTGGGGTTAATTACCTGAGACTATTATAGTTGATTGTTCATGCCCATAGTTGAAACCCATGTTGTACACCAGTTTGTTGGATCTCATACCTAGAGTGTGACTTTCTTAGTTTATTCGCTATTATGTACACCAAAACCGTTGGATCCATTATCCTTGTATTTGGCTTGCTTTCGCATGCTTATATTTTTATGTCAACATTTATCGTGACTATCGCCTTGTCCTGCTAGATTTGAAATCCTATATGACAGTGATGTTATTATCTCAAGTTATATCATGTTAGTCTTGTAACCCTTTTTATCGCTTTATGCTCGTCCCTTTTGCCTATCATAGTTTTGATGTTATTCCCTTTATTTTGAGATTTGGATTTATTTGTAGTATGGGTCGATTCACGTTTAAGTGCGACGGGAATACGATTTGGGTAGATTAGGCAAAACATGAATTGGTTACGAACATGAATTATGAACTTGATAATAGGCAAAACTTGAAAATGAACATTGTTATAACTTGAATCAGGATGTGGACATGAAACTTATCCTTGAAACTTGACACGAACTTGACATGAATCTTGAACATGGACATGACACTAGATGAACATGAAAATGGCCAACTCGAGGTTGGGTTGAGTTTGCAGTGTAATTCTGCCCGGAACCGCCCGGCAAATCCAGTTACTACAAACAATAGGATCCAAAATGGGTAGTTGGTCATATCACACTTGAAAACCCGAGGTCAGACTGAGTTGTGGTGTAATTCTGCCCGGAACCGCCCGGCATATCCAGTGACCACAACAACAGGTCTGATGTGAGAGGTTGGGGTGCATTAATGAATTAATGCCACATGATAGGGTTAAGTCATGAACCTCTTGAATATACTTAACGAATTTGACATGATGATTTGATAGGGTTAAGTCATGAACCGCTTGAATATACTTAACCAATTTGACACGATGATTTGATAGGGTTAAGTCATGAACAGCTTGAATATATTTAACCAATTTGACACGATGATTTGTTAGGGTTAAGTCATGAATCGCTTGAATATACTTTACCATCTTGACACATGATTTGTAGGGCTTAGTCATGAACTTGAACGACAACACTTAGCCAATTTGACATGACACGTAGGCGGGTTAAGTCACAAACTTGAATGACCACACTTAACCAACTTGACATGCTAGACTGATGGGGTTAAGTCTCGAATTTAAATGACAACACTTAACCTGCTAGACCGAAACCCTAGTTACGTGGTCCTTTACAGCAGTAACCCACTAGATGTATCATGGTACCCTGGAACTAGGAAGGATTGGGCACGATTACTGGGCTGATTGTAAGCGGCCAGAACGACGGCTGAGTTGGTGCGCCATTGTAGGTTCAGGCGGACTATGGTCGTGCACATAGTCCGGAGTTGAAAAAGAAGGCATTGGGCACCAGTAGGTTTACACTGTGCGTGCTTGATTCGTGTCGGTGGTTGGCACCCTAGGGCTTGATACACCCTATGGTGGACCCAGCACAGGTAACTACATTCGTGATAGGGCCGTATGGGGAGCCGATCGATTAATAGATCGCTTCGTGGGACCAAGTAATGGGTCATTTCATGACATTGTGCAAGGGATCATTTTATAGTCAACACATGACACGGGTTGGGATACTAGTACGGGTGGTGCAGAGCAAATAGATATCATAGAAATATTTTAATGGTGAAGCAGAGAAATCTTGCGATCTTGCGAATTTATACTTAGTTCATCTTGAATGAGAACCTCGCAATGTTATACATGACAAAAGTCATATAATGTTATTCTTAGTTATCGTGCCTGTAGCTTATCTTGTCATCATGCTTATGTTTATTTTCAGTTTATTCATGCCATGTTATCTTTACCTATTTTTATGCTGAAAGTCACTAGGACTTACTCAGTCTTTATGACTGACCTGTTTTGTTTCGCCTCTTTTTCTTCCATTTCTCCCCCCTCCCCCCAGGTTCGCAGGCTGGGAATACAGCTTAGTTCGGATCTTACCAAGCTCCAAGGCTCTTTCATGTACGGCTTGGATTTCCCTTGGCTATGGCTTGCTTTGCTTTATTGGGGAATATCACAATTTATTTTTATGCTTCTTTGTTTTTGAGCAAGGCGGATATTTTAGCTATGTAATTGGGTATTGGAAGTTGATGGGCTTTTATTGTAAACAATTATATTTAATAAATGATTTGAAGTAGTTCCACTTTACTTTCCGCTGTTTTATATATGTCTGTCTTGTAATATTTTTGTTCCTGTACCCATAATGCTCCACTGAAGTTAAGGCATTCCCTTTATGAGTTACCTTAACGGATGTGGGGTGTTACATTGTAAGTACTCTGTAAAACTGAATTTATTGTCTATTTTTTGTTATTCTATAGTTGACTAAATAATATTTGTGTTACTGGTTATTAATTTGAAATGAAAAGTTGTTTATTAATTTCAGTTTGTAATGTTAATTGTTGTTATGTTGCAGTATGTTATATAATGATGCAATAGCTATAATATAATGTTGCAGTATGTAATGTTAAATGTTGCCGTAGCTATGATATAGTGTTGCCATAAATTAATGCATGTGGGCCCCACAACTGGATTCCGTGAACCCAACTGCGGAATTTAGGGGCACAACAGGACTCCGTGATCCCGGGATTCAGAATTTAGTGGGCCCCACATTTAATGTAAATTTAGTACCTGTAGCAACACCTGTAATAATGTTACCTTAGGATAGCAAAGACGTTGCCTTTGACTCTAAGGCAACGCGGCAAAAGGCAACCCCAAAAAAGTGTTGTCAGAGATAATTTTTGGCCTATAGCAACAATATTTTGCACTTCCTACATCACTTCTTGGGGTTGTTGTATGCAATATATGGCGTAGTGATTTTAGAAGGTGGAGGCTATTGCTAGGTTTTCAAGGATGTAAATGGCTACTGAAAAATGACAAAAACTGATTTTCCTAAACCCTATCAGCCTTCCCATAACCCTAATCCCAAAATGGGTTATGGGCTCATATGCTAATTATCCTAATTAGGCCCAGTTAAGTTGTTTCTCACCTTCTAAACCTTGCCATATCTCCCAAACAGTAAGTCCGTTTGATTAATGTGACAACTCTACGGAAAGGTAAACCATCATCTGAATCTAATGGAAGTGGTTTTAGGTCAATACTCCTTACCAATCAAAAGTTATAAGCAAAACAAGACTCGCCAAGGGTAAAACGGTCATATAAAATTCGGCAAAAATCGTGAACATAGGATGACCCCAGTAGTCGTTTCCCAAAGTTACACGACCATATGACTTCATACGAAAAAGAAACAAACATTCTACGATCCCCCGATACGTAGAATGCGGGTTGTTACATTATATATGGTCTCGGTTTTTGCATTTTTCTGCATAACCAGCTTCCTTCAACGGGAAAATGGGACATAAGTCGTTTGACTTTCCATAAAATAATTTTTGAAACTTTTACAAATGTTTTTTGAAAGAAAAAGTACTTTATTACTAAAAAGAAAAAGGATACAAAGGGTTTGAGAGTACAAAGAAAACCTAAGCCCAACATCTACTATACAAAATACAAAAGAAACCCTAAATGTTTTTTGAAAGATAAAAAGGAATTCCAGAATTTACATGAATTTTAAAGAAGTGAAAATTCATTTTTATGAAAATTTCGATTTTATGGTCATGTGTAAAGTATAAGGAAGATTTTGCGATTTGTTTGCACATTTAGTGATGCATTAGGGATAACGATGCATTGAAAGTGTTGACGATAACAAAGGAAAAGCAGTTTTAGCTTTGGAAACATTGTTCTATACCTTGTCAATGACGCATGCAAGTTATTATTTAACTTATTCTACGTTCTAAAGCTTGTTTTAAGTCTACTTTGTAGTCTATATATGGGAATTTTTGGAGTGATTTGGGCAACTAAGGTAAAATTCCACTATAGGGCCAGAACTGAATTTTTTTTTTAAGTGGTAAGAACATTGAACTCTCCGCTTCAATTACCTTTTTCCGGCATAGAAAAATTAACAGAAAGCGATTTAAATGCATCGACGTGTTGGATGTTTAGATTTGGATGCAAAATTGGTTTCTTCACACTTCTATTCGTAGTTATAAGAGAGTGTGGGATGAAAAATATTTTCAAAAAGTTGCAGTCGTGTAGAACTACTGGTATATTTTAGGATGTTTGCACCACGTTTTCAAATATGTTTTCAAAATAAAATGCATGCATATAAGAGGATCCGACTTAGAATCATTATACATACATAAATTATGGTTGTGACCCATTATGTACAATATGCACATGCACATGTTTCGTTGCAGAATAGGATATACATAAATTGGCCGTGTACCATAGGATAATTAGTCATTGGAAAAATTTCGGGCCTAAATTTCTTTTAAGGAAGGAAGGAAGATTGTAACACCTCTAACTTTGACGACAATTAAATTAGTTATATTTTGAAAATGTAGTTTTTTTAAACAATGGAATTCAACCTCAAAACTTGCACCGTTGCATTCGTCATGGGATTCTAGTCAACTTTTATATTTCGAAATTTACGAACAAAGTCCATATGAAAAGTTGCAGATGAAATACGATAACGGACGAAAAATAAATAAACACAATAATATACAAGGTAATAAACATTACCCTGCCTCTTACAGGACACAAGTTGACTTGCGGATTGATCGCCCATCGACTCCCAATCGATGTCTCCTTGTGGCGGCTAGGGTTAAGTTATATAAAAAATTATATTGATGGATGGATTTTTTTGAAATTAAATCTAGGTTCAGGATTATTTCTATGACTATAAATAAAAGGGTCAGACCCCCACTCTTTTCCTCACAATTGTTGGAGTCAACAGCAAAGCTCAACCATTCACAATTCTCCAATCTCTTCTAAAATTCTAAAATATAAACATATACAAACCAAATAAATATCCATTTGAGAGATTGAATCTAGATTTGTGCAAAAGATTTGTTTCTACGAATAGGTAATATATATTATTAATTTTTCTTCTCCTTTCCAAATTTCTTTTGGATCTACAAATCTTAATATGTATATATATCCCTTTTGCATAAAATTGCAGATCTATAAGATTTGGCAATAATAGGCCTAAAATCTATGTTCAAATTTGGATAGCTTTCAGGTGAGTGGAAATTATATTCATTGTCTAAATTTTCTTAAAAACTTCTTTTGTATTGAATCTGGACTGTATGCTAAAAGTTATCAGATTTGTTTGTTTATGTCAAATCTCAAATAATATGAAACCTGATATGGATCTGTAGCCTTTTAGTTTAATGTTCACATATTGCCTACAATTATTTTGGATAGTTTGTGCTTATTGTGAACATCTTGAATCTGGAAATCAGCCACGAAATATATGATTTGGGTGTAAATATATGATTTTTGAAGTTATGATTTTAGAATTATAAACCTGTTTGTGTTTGGTATTATATGGGTTTTTTACATAATTGATGTAAAATTTTCCCTTTTGCTCTTTTTATATAAAAAAGGCATTGTTCGAAATCTACAAGGAATATAAACAAACCAAATAAGACGAAATGTATAAATTAACGTATTTTTGTCCGTAGTTTGCAATATCTATGTTAGACCAAAAAATGGTCCTAACACCCAATTGATTACATTTTGCAGAGAATAATGAGGAATCATGAACTAAAAGCGAGAAAAACAGTCAACACACGAAATTTATAGTGGTTCGGCGTTAATGAGCCTACGTCCACTTCATAGTTTTTCATTTCATTCCAGAATTACAATTATAATGAATATTGACACTTAATCACTCAAATACAATGAATAATTCTCTCCGAATTCATTGATTTTCATTGGAGAAGAAGGTGGTTATTGATGGGGGAATTCGGCCATGGCTACCATGAATGAATGAAATGCCAAAAGTCCCCCGAAATCTCCACGAAATGCTGTATTTATAGGCGAATGGAGGTTGCTCCTCAGATCGGTTCGGGTGTGACGTGGCAGCCATCCAGCGCGTCATGGAGAATATGACGACCCCATATCCCGTTCTCACGGAGGCAAGGGTTATCTTTGGAATATAACACAGAAACAGATAATAGCAGAACAGAATAATTAAATACACCAGATAATGAACAATAAAATATACTGGATAAAAGTAATCATCAGAGTTACACAGAATACAGGATCTTACTTAGTACAAATACAGTTCAGCTATACATAAATGTCTACAGCGGAAATAAACAAAATATGTACAATAGGAGCTGAACAGCATAAAAATAGATAAATGATAGAATCCATCTTCAACTCCAGCTATCCAGAAAGAACCAGCTAAACCTGAATACAAGGCTGCCCGTGTAGAAAAAGGGGCACCCGAGTTTGAAAGTGAAACAAACTACGAGTCAGTCATGGGACTGGTATGAGAAATCCACTCAACACATATATAATTTGGCTAATCACAGGACCACGCCACTTTCGTGGAACGGGTTTACTCCATTGGATTGCCAGTGCTTTAAAACAAATCTTTCTTTTAAACAACGCAATGCATTTTATAAAAATGAAGCCATTATAAGACTCAGTTCCTATCACACAATGCAACGCAAACCGGAGGATAGAGTTTTACCTTATAACGGCCAAAATATGCTTGATACGAATAAAACAAAGGAAATTGATATTATTGCTAGTGTTTATATGTTTTGAAAACAATTTCAAATCATAACTATCAATCATAGACGGCATGGGTACCATATATCATGTCGCCATATATATACACAATCAAAACCGCACGATGTCGTATGTGGAAATTGGATTTCCGTCTTGAACCAAGGCAAAAGATAGTCCTTACCGAATTCGAGACTGCCTAGCCCGAGTCTCAGGATCAGAGCTCGAGTGACCCTTGGATCGTCAGGGCCGGTCCACCGATGTGGATTAAAATTCCTGAACAATGCGTTTCCCCGCCCTTTGGGGCGTAAACGAGCCAACGAATAACTCCATCGGACCCGGATCGTCCAATCAAACCGAGGCGCCTCGCAACAGCAACAACCACATAGGTGAAATGTATATAAATGTCAGGGTTGGTAGGTCACTGACACCACCCTAGCTAGGAAGAAACGCATGCCCTCCCTAAGGTCCTTCTCCCGTTTCTGGTTCATACCGGGGTGTGAGGCCCGCGAATTCACGTTATACACAAAGCTACGCCACACAGGCGGTGCTTTGATCATCACCACAAGACTTTGCTTTTCAACAGAAGCCCTGATCACTGCATCTTAGCATGCCACACAGGCAATTCATGTCATGTGACTGATGTCCATCGATATACAACTCTGAGCTTGTGCGTCTCAGAGAAGGGCGTTAAGCAAAAGAATAAATTCTCCGCCGCCAAGCAGATGTATATTTAACAGAAATCAATCAACACAGAATAAACTCCAATGTCAGACACACAGTCCATTTACAAGTCCGTTCTGGGTTTGAACGAAACCGGATGCACTAAATACCTCGCCAACCCATCGACCACCACGTACGTCTGGACGATCACCACTCATTATCCATATTTCGGGATGCCTCCCAATCAGGACCTCGGTCATCCAAACGAGGTGAAGATCTCCGGTCTTCAACCACCGTCTTCATCTTCGACTTTCAATCGTCGGTCAATTATTTGAAATGAGAACTAACTTGGCCTTTTCAAATAATTCACGTATATTTAGAATTTCAAATCAATTTATTTCAATGGGTAAATCATTCGACAACACCAATTTTGTTCTTTAATGTAATTTTCACACCAAACACATTCAACCATAAAATACCACATAAATCGAACAAATTCCATTTATTTTCATTTCATATTGTTTATGATATTTTATAACAATTTATCGCTATTTTTATTTATTTTAAAATAGCCAGTTTATTCAAAACGATGCTTCGGGCAATAACGTGGCCGTGGCGCTGTTTTTCTTCAAATTTGATTTACACATCTCTGAAAATCTAACCGTTGGATCTTCACAAAATTTACTTCATTAGAAAGGTCTTTTCAAAACGAATCCAACGGTTCCAGTTTTGGGAAAATCCGACGGTCGGATCTCCCGGTACAATCGTTTGAAGTTTCGATTACAAAATACAAACTGCAGCGTCGTTATTCGATTTAATATAATTATATTTATATATATGTATATAAAAATATAATCGATTCTGGCGCTGTTTTTCTTCAGATTAGAATTAAACATTCCAGAAAATCCAACCGTTGGATTTTTACAAAGTTGTTGTCGGAAAGATATTTTCAAGGCGAACCCAACGGTTGCGGTTTCAGGAAAATCCGATGGTCGGATCTCCCGCACTAGTTGTTTGAAATCACGGTTTCAAAATACGAACTGCACAGCCTCGTTTTGTTTTAATTTTATTTATATTTATATATTTATATAAATATAGTTCATGCAACAATTTCAATATCGTTTTTACTTCAAATATTTCACTAACGCCTTAAAATTTTGGAAAATTTCGCTATAACCTCCTTTGTACGGGAGGGGCTGGGAAAATTCCCAAATAGCCACACGAGTGTCTCATGTCGAAAAAAAAAGCCAAGCGGCTAGCCAACAGGCTCATAAAATCATTACCCAAACAAAATAGTAAATGTGTACCTATTTGTCGGGCACAAAATTTTATTCCTCTTCTCTAGCCCCTTTGCTATAACATGTTCAATAAATATGCATGTACATATATACAGTTCTTATCACTTATCATTTTCTATTCAACTTCATATTTGATTCCATTTGGTTTTAAAACACCATTCATTCTCATGTTGCATGCATAGGTAAAAACCATATCATTAGCTAATTAATGAATATTTCGACTCATACATATTTATTTGAACGAGTTGCTATTTTTAACACTTCACATTTCAACAATTCGAGAATATAATAAAAATGTGATTTTATTGTAAAACAATCCATTTCAAAACATTATTATTTCATATAGTTTATATAGATGATAAAAATAGGACTTTTATTATCAAACAATTTATTTCAAAATATGAATACCTTTCAACACATGAATTTCTAATCAACGAATGAATATCGATTCAACACATGATGGTTTTCTATTGTTTCTATATATAGATAAAAATGTGATTTTTATATTTGAAAGCGAATACCATTCAACACATGAATTTCTAATCAACGAATGAATATCGATTCAACACATGAAGGTTTTCTATTGTTTCTATATATAGATAAAAATGTGATTTTTATATTTGAAAGCGAATACCATTCAACACATGAATTTCTAATCAACGAATGAATATAGTTTCAGCAAATGAAAATAATTCAAACACATGAATATTATTCAAAATTTCGGCAGCATAACGGTAGGGTAGTTAAAACCGGGACCGTCCCTAGTACGGCTCCTCGCTCTACCTTAAAACCTCGCGGTTTTTGACAATGGGGATCATGCATCTAGTTTGCACGCAGGCGGCATGTATATATTTATTTCATTTCCACAAACTAATCCTATGTGGTTTCAACCAAATATTTCTCAACCACAAATGGGTATTTTTCAACCACAATCAATCAATATCAACCACAAACAATCCCAAACAACCATTCGCTATCAATCAATTTTCACACCAATCACAATCAATAAATATCGTCCATGGTTTGTGGACGAGGGGCGTATATATATATATTTATATATAGCAATTCACTTTTATTTCAACACATATATAATTTTTACAACGCATATATAACTTATACATCGAACGTACAACTTTTACAACGCTTATACAAGAGGTGTACAACGCTTATATAACTCATACATCGACTATATAATTTATACATCATCGTTTTCCATATTGTTTTTAAATCAGAAATCTCACATTGGGTTCCACTCCACCAAAAATAGCAGAAGGCTCAGAAAAATATGAGGTCTCTTCTAAAATGTAGAAGGCGTCCACACGGTCACGATGTTTCCTGTTTCATCGAATTTCCTTAACGAATGAAAAAGATATGATTTTTATTTGATAACATGAATTTGCGACACTTTTAAAAGTTGAAAACAGTTTATAAAATATAAACCGCACCTCTGCTTATTGATTCGAAACTAGGTTTCGATCCTGCGTTCAATCCGCGAAGCTAGGGAGCAATCGGCCAGCACCACCGCGTAGAGCGTCGAGAGGCGCACCTGGCGATGGTCGGGGCTTCAGATCGACTGGAAGTCGACGACTTTGGAGGCGTCGTTCTCGACGCTGGCGAAGGGAGAGAAGGTGGGGTCGGTTCTGATTTGAAGAGGAGGAGGTGGCGAGTCGAGTGGTGGCGATGGTTGTAGGTGGCGGAGGCGGCGGGAATCAGGTCGGAAAGCTTCGAATGGTTTTCGCCGTTCGTTTTGTTTTTTTTCAATGAATTATTCTGATTGGCCGGAGGTATTTATTTAGTTCAAAAATACGGTTTTGCACACGAACTCCTTTTCAATCCTAACGACTGTCGTCCCTAGCGTTTTATCCCCATTCCGAACACAATGGGATATGTTTCGAAGGCCCATTCGACTATTTCAGTCAGTTTTCCTTCGAATTTAAAATATAAAACATTCAATATTTGATTTGAACGTGCATTTCAATTTGCCAGGGCCACAAACTGATTCGAAAAATTCCAGAAAAATAAATCTAGCTATGTTTGACGATACGGTCCCAACAAAACTAGTTTCGTCGAATTCTGAGGCCGTTTGCAAAAAGGCCCATTTTTGGTCGATCCAATTTAACTATAATTGACCAAAACACATTTTCCTTTGCCACGCTCACATACTAGCTTCAAAAATTATGAAATTTGAAACCTAGCAATAACTTCACATCCCGGACCCAACAAAAATGGTTTCATCGAATTCTGAGGTCGTATGCAAAATGGCCAATTTCACGGGCTATATAAATTCCATAGCGACCTTTCTGAAAATTCATTTGGCCATAACTTTTGCTTTCCGTTATGAAAATTCGATTTTTCAGATTCGTTAGAAAGGTATTCACTAACAGATTTAAATATTTTTGGTTTCGCTAAAATCCATTTTGTTTTGCACCCGGTACAGTCCGACAAAGTTTGAATTCAATTTTTGAAACTGCAGCGCCATTTCAGGCCTTGTTTATAATTATAATTAATTATATTCGTTTTCAATTGTCGATTCAAACTCACTTTTCATTGCCATTATTTAAAATATTTATTTTAAATATTTAAAATCCATTATTTTAGCCAATTTAAAAATTTTAAATTGGTTCAGATTTTCTGGGTCATTACAATCTCCCCCATTTAAAACTTTTCGTCCCCGAAAAGGAACAAAGTCGAAAGTGGTTTGATAAATCTACAATCACACAATACAACAACCAATCAAATTGTTTTTAACCTTTCAAAACCATACAAATCAAATCCTATATTCCTTTAAAAATCATTCAGAGTATAGAATAAATAATGCACATCCATGGGAAGGAAATAGCAACAGAATAGAGAATTAAATGGTAATGCAAAGTATGGTAAATGTACCTTGCACCGGAGTCAATCAGAGATATCCACTCGGCATCTAGGATAAGCTTTCTGAATGCTCTCCTCAGTTTCCCAAGTACAATCTCGCGGATCTCCACTCCATTGCACTTTGACTAAGTGAACCTTCTTGTTCCTCAGCTCTTTGGTTTCTTTGCCGATAATCTTTAGCGGCTCTCGTCTCACAGCTAATTCGGGAGTAATTTCAATATCCTGTTGAGCTGCTTCTTCCACGATTAAGTCTGGATCATGAACGTGTTTCCGAAGTTGAGATATATGAAATACATCATGAACTCCAGGCAGCCAATCAGGTAATTTAACCCTATAAGCGAGAGTTCCGATCCGTTCCAGAATAGGAAACGGACCAATGAATTTGGGCGCCAACTTTCCAGTTTTACCGAACCGGATAACTCCTCTCATCGGCGATACTTTCAAATATACATAGTCGCCTACAGTAAAGGATATATCTCTCCTCCTTCTATCGGCATCGCTCTTTTGTCGGCTTTGAGCGGCAAGTAATCGCTTCTTAATAAAATCGACTTTGTCAGCAGCTTCTCGAATCATATCTGGCCCTAACACAAGTCTATTCCCAGGTTCGACCCAACAAGCAAGAGATCGGCACGGTCTACCATACAATGCTTCGAATGGCGACATTGTCAGGCTCGCCTGGTAGCTGTTGTTATAAGAGAATTCAGCCAAATGCAGATGGTCTTCCCATGATCCACCGAAATCTATAACACAAGCCCGCAATAGATCTTCTAAAATACGATTTACCCTCTCAGTCTGACCGTCTGTCTGAGGATGATAAGCGGTGCTCAAGTTCAACTTCGTTCCCAGCTCGACTTGAAATGCTTTCCAGAATTTGCTAGTGAATATTGTATCTCTATCACTGACTATACTCAGCGGCACTCCATGTAGTCTAACTATTTCCTTGAAGTAAATCTGCGCCAGACTCTGAGCAGTTCTGTTTGATCTGACAGGTATGAAATGGGCGGTCTTCGTGAAGCGATCTACGATCACCCAAATACTGTCATTTCCTTTTCTGGTTCTGGGCAGACCATCAATGAAATCCATAGAAATATGTTCCCACTTCCAGCCAGGAACTTCTAGTGGTTGTAATAATCCAGCCAATTTCTGTTGATCGCTTTTGACTAGCTGGCAAGTAGGGCATCGACTAACATATATCGAGATGTCTCTTTTTAACGACTTCCACCTGAATGTGCGTTTGATATCGTTATACATTTTATTCACACCTGGATGGATACTGAGCATAGATTTGTGACATTCATCCAGCACATCCCTTTTGAGTTCAGGAATCTCTGGAACGCAAATTCGCCCTTCTAACCTCAGAATCCCTTCGCTGTCTAGCTGGAAATCCGAAGCATTGCCTTCACGAATTCGCTGACTCATTCCTTTGATAAATTGGTCGTCTTCTTGGAGAGCCGATATCTTATCAATCAACGAAGTCGCAATGATGAAACTGGTGATCATTTCATTCTTTCGGCTTAACGCATCGGCCACGACATTGGCTTTCCCTGGAGTGTATAGAATTTCAAAATCATATGCTGCAAGAAACTCCAGCCAACGTTGCTGCCTCAGATTCAGGTCTTTCTGAGTGAACAGATACTTTAACGACTGGTGATCTGTAAACAGTTCAAATCTCTCACCCAGAAGATAGTGCCTCCAGATTTTCAAAGCGAATACTATAGCCAATAACTCAAGATCATGAGTTACTTAGTTCTTCTCGTGCGGCTTCAGTTGACGGCTAGCATAAGCAATCACTTGACCCCTTTGCATTAACACTGCGCCGAGGCCTTCTCTAGAAGCATCAGTCCATACTTTTAAATCTTGGTTGCCATCGATGATGGTTAACACTGGAGCTGTCGTTAATCTTAACTTTAGCTCTTCGAAAGCCTCCTCACTTTTTGGAGTCCATTTGAATTTAGAATGCTTCTTCATAAGCTTCGTTAAATGACCAGATATCTTCGAAAAGTTTTTAACGAACTTCCGGTAATAGCTAGCCAATCCGAGAAAACTGCGGACTTCAGTGGGAGTACTAGGCTGTTTCCAGTTCTGCATAGCTGTGATTTTGCTTGGATCCACAGCAATTCCTTCTTTCGATACAACGTGGCCCAGAAATTTCACTTCATCTTGCCAGAATATACATTTGGAAAACTTTGCTTTCAATACATTTCTCCTGAGGATTTCTAACACTTGTTCCAAATGTTTTTCATGTTCGGCTTTCAATTTAGAGAAGATTAGAATATCGTCAATAAAAACCAGAACAAATTTATTCAAAACCCCTCTGAACACTCTATTCATCAGATCGACGAAGTAAGCTGGAGCGTTACACAAGCCGAACGACATTACTAACCACTCGTAGAATAAGTTGGGGCCTCTGAACGCTGTCATTGGAACACACTCTTCGGTAATTCGAAGTTGATGGAAGCCTGTAGCTTGGTCCATTCGTGAAAATACTTGTGCTCCATTTAATCGATCCAACAAATCATCAATCCGCAGCAATGGATATTTGTTCTTTATTGTTTGTTTGTTCAGATCGCGATAATCCACACATAGACGTAGAGTACCGTCAGATTTTGGGACAAACACCACTGCTGCACCCCAATCAGAGAAACTAGGCCTGATCAGACCTTTCCATACTAGCTATCGTGTTTGATTGTCTAATTCCTCCTTCTCTTTCAAGGACATTCTTCGAATAGCATGAACTACCGGCCTTGCATTGCGAATCAAAGCAATCTTGAAATCTATTTCTCTCTGCGGAGGTAAGCGAACAACTTCCTCGAACACATCCGCATAGTTCTTGACGACAGGAATGTCTTTCACTAGGTCGGGAATATTCTCTGTGACTTCTGGGATATTTTCTATTTGGGCTGGAGAAACATTCAAAGCTGCCCAGAAGTCTTTTCTATTTGAAGTCGGGCCTTCCTTTCTTTGTTTCTTTAGAGATCGGCAACTTATCGAGAGATGTCCTGGCTTATTGCAGTTAGAGCATACAGTTGTCGTTACTGGTTTCTTTTCAGATTCACCCCTTTTTCTCTTAGCACTGGGCTTCTTACTGATCTCAAACGTCGTACTAGCTTCAGGGATATCAGTTTCCGACTCTGCTTTGTCACTAGAACTGACCTCTTCTTCGTCGCATAACATTCCTTTCTTATGGAGATCCTCATACTGATAAGCCATATAAATCATTTCAGAAAAGGGGAGCTTCACGTTCCTCATTACACTGTTTTGATATTTTCTTTGAAGCCCGTGAATAAATCTCAGATTTTTCCTCTTCGGATTTTCAATTAGATGAGGGGCAAAGTGAGAAAGTTCATTGAATTTCTTATGATATTCGGGAATGGTCATATCTCCTTGTATCAGATAAGTAAATTCATCACATAGTCGCTCAATTGCTTCTGGAGGAGTAAATCTTTCCAGGAAAATCACTTTGAATTTATCCCAGGTGATGTCACCTTCTAGATTATCCTTAACAACAGAATCCCACCAGAACAAAGCTTCATCTTTGAGTGCCCAGGAGGCCAGTAATCTTTTCTGGTCATCCCTCAACTTCAAACCATCAAAGATCTTTTCAGCCGAACGAATCCAAGCCTGTGTCTTCATAATAGATTCTTCACCAGAGAACGGTATTCCACCCATATTTCGATATTTGATTAATAGGGCCTCAATATCCGGTTCTGCATTCCTTCTGTTTCTGACACTCATTTTCTAGTACTTCTACAAACAGCAGATCAAGTGTCAGGTCACAGAAAAGATAATTTAAAATATAGAGACAAATACTTGAATGTAAATGTGTCTATCTAGGTGTTGTTTCATTCTGCTACTCATACTAGGATATTACTGATCCTACCTGTATAGAGTTACCCGTCCTAGAACACTACTGGTTCTATTTCTGACAAGTTCGTTCAAATGTTATATTCCAGAACTAAGCTTAACCAAAGCTCTGATACCACGTTGTGACGACCCCATATCCCGTTCTCACGGAGGCAAGGGTTATCTTTGGAATATAACACAGAAACATATAATAGCAGAACAGAATAATTAAATACACCAGATAATGAACAATAGAATATACTGGATAAAAGTAATCATCAGAGTTACACAGAATACCGGATCTTACTTAGTACAAATACAGTTCAGCTATACATAAATGTCTACAGCGGAAATAAACAAAATATGTACAATAGGAGCTGAACAACATAAAAAGAGATATATGATAGAATCCATCTTCAGCTCCAGCTATCCAGAAAGAACCAGCTAAACTTGAATACAAGGCTGCCCATGTAGAAAAAGGGGCACCCGAGTTTGAAAGTGAAACAAACTACGAGTCAGTCATGGGACTGGTATGAGAAATCCACTCAACACATATATAATTTGGCTAATCACAGGACCACGCCACTTTCGTGGAACGGGTTTACTCCATTGGATTGCCAGTGCTTTAAAACAAATCTTTCTTTTAAACAACGCAATGCATTTTATAAAAATGAAGCCATTATAAGACTCAGTTCCCATCACACAATGCAACGCAAACCGGAGGATAGAGTTTTACCTTATAACGGCCAAAATATGCTTGATACGAATAAAACAAAGGAAATTGATATTATTGCTAGTGTTTATATGTTTTGAAAACAATTTCAAATCATAACTATCAATCATAGACGGCATGGGTACCATATATCATGTCGCCATATATATATATACACAATCAAAACCGCACGATGTCGTATGTGGAAATTGGATTTCCGTCTTGAACCAAGGCAAAAGATAGTCCTTACCGAATTCGAGACTGCCTAGCCCGAGTCTCAGGATCTGAGCTCGAGTGACCCTTGGATCGTCAGGGCCGGTCCACCGATGTGGATTAAAATTCCTGAACAATGCGTTTCCCCGCCCTTTGGGGCGTAAACGAGCCAACGAATAACTCCATCGGACCCGGATCGTCCGATCAAACCGAGGCGCCTCGCAACAGCAACAACCACATCGGTGAAAAGTATATAAATGTCAAGGTTGGTAGGTCACTGACACCACCCTAGCTAGGAAGAAACGCATGCCCTCCCTAAGGTCCTTCTCCCGTTTCTGGTTCATACCGGGGTGTGAGGCCCGCGAATTCACGTTATACACAAAGCTACGCCACACAGGCGGTGCTTTGATCATCACCACAAGACTTTGCTTTTCAACAGAAGCCCTGATCACTGCATCTTAGCATGCCACACAGGCAATTCATGTCATGCGACTGATGTCCATCGATATACAACCTCTGAGCTTGTGCGTCTCAGAGAAGGGCGTTAAGCAAAAGAATAAATTCTCCGCCGCCAAGCAGATGTATATTTAACAGAAATCAATCAACACAGAATAAACTCCAATGTTAGACACACAATCCATTTACAAGTCCGTTCTGGGTCTGAACGAAACCGGAGGCACTAAATACCTCGCCAACCCATCGACCACCACGTACATCTGGACGATCACCACTCATTATCCATATTTCGGGATGCCTCCCAATCAGGACCTCGGTTACCATCCAAACGAGGTGAAGATCTCCGGTCTTCGACCACCGTCTTCATCTTCGACTTTCAATCGTCGGTCAATTATTTGAAATGAGAACTAACTCGGCCTTTTCAAATAATTCACGTATATTTAGAATTTCAAATCAATTTATTTCAATGGGTAAATCATTCGACAACACCAATTTTGTTCTTTAATGTAATTTTCACACCAAACACATTCAACCATAAAATACCACATAAATCGAACAAATTCCATTTATTTTCATTTCATATTGTTTATGATATTTTATAACAATTTATCACTATTTTTATTTATTTTAAAATAGCCAGTTTATTCAAAACGATGCTTCGGGCAATAACGTGGCCGTGGCGCTGTTTTTCTTCAAATTTGATTTACACATCTCTGAAAATCTAACCGTTGGATCTTCACAAAATTTACTTCATTAGAAAGGTCTTTTCAAAACGAATCCAACGGTTCCAGTTTCGGGAAAATCCGACGGTCGGATCTCCCGGTACAATCGTTTGAAGTTTCGATTACAAAATACGAACTGCAGCGTCGTTATTCGGTTTAATATAATTATATATATATATATGTATATAAAAATATAATCGATTCTGGCGCTGTTTTTCTTCAGATTAGAATTAAACATTCCAGACAATCCAACCGTTGGATTTTTACAAAGTTGTTGTCGTTGGAAAGATATTTTCAAGGCGAACCCAACGGTTGCGGTTTCAGGAAAATCCGATGGTCGGATCTCCCGCACTAGTTGTTTGAAATCACGGTTTCAAAATACGAACTGCACAGCCTCGTTTTGTTTTAATTTTATTTATATTTATATATTTATATAAATATAGTTCATGCAACAATTTCAATATCGTTTTTACTTCAAATATTTCACTAACGCCTTAAAATTTTGGAAAATTTCGCCATAACCTCCTTTGTACGGGAGGGGCTGGGAAAATTCCCAAATAGCCACACGAGTGTCTCATGTCGAAAAAAAAAAGCCAAGCGGCTAGCCAACAGGCTCATAAAATCATTACCCAAACAAAATAGTAAATGTGTACCTATTTGTCGGGCACAAAATTTTATTCCTCTTCTCTAGCCCCTTTGCTATAACATGTTCAATAAATATGCATGTACATATATACAGTTCTTATCACTTATCATTTTCTATTCAACTTCATATTTGATTCCATTTGGTTTTAAAACACCATTCATTCTCATGTTGCATGCATAGGTAAAAACCATATCATTAGCTAATTAATGAATATTTCGACTCATACATATTTATTTGAACGAGTTGCTATTTTTAACACTTCACATTTCAACAATTCGAGAATATAATAAAAATGTGATTTTATTGTAAAACAATCCATTTCAAAACATTATTATTTCATATAGTTTATATAGATGATAAAAATAGGACTTTTATTATCAAACAATTTATTTCAAAATATGAATACCTTTCAACACATGAATTTCTAATCAACGAATGAATATCGATTCAACACATGATGGTTTTCTATTGTTTCTATATATAGATAAAAATGTGATTTTTATATTTGAAAGCGAATACCATTCAACACATGAATTTCTAATCAACGAATGAATATCGATTCAACACATGAAGGTTTTCTATTGTTTCTATATATAGATAAAAATGTGATTTTTATATTTGAAAGCGAATACCATTCAACACATGAATTTCTAATCAACGAATGAATATAGTTTCAGCAAATGAAAATAATTCAAACACATGAATATTATTCAAAATTTCGGCAGCATAACGGTAGGGTAGTTAAAACCGGGACCGTCCCTAGTACGGCTCCTCGCTCTACCTTAAAACCTCGCGGTTTTTGACAATGGGGATCATGCATCTAGTTTGCACGCAGGCGGCATGTATATATTTATTTCATTTCCACAAACTAATCCTATGTGGTTTCAACCAAATATTTCTCAACCACAAATGGGTATTTTTCAACCACAATCAATCAATATCAACCACAAACAATCCCAAACAACCATTCGCTATCAATCAATTTTCACACCAATCACAATCAATAAATATCGTCCATGGTTTGTGGACGAGGGGCGTATATATATATATTTATATATAGCAATTCACTTTTATTTCAACACATATATAATTTTTACAACGTATATATAACTTATACATCGAACGTACAACTTATACAACGTTTATACAAGAGGTGTACAACGCTTATATAACTCATACATCGACTATATAATTTATACATCGTCGTTTTCCATATTGTTTTTAAATCAGAAATCTCACATTGGGTTCCACTCCATCAAAAATAGTAGAAGGCTCAGAAAAATATGCGGTCTCTTCTAAAATGTAGAAGGCGTCCACACGGTCACGATGTTTCCTGTTTCATCGAATTTCGTTAACGAATGAAAAAGATATGATTTTTATTTGATAACATGAATTTGCGACACTTTTAAAAGTTGAAAACAGTTTATAAAATATAAACCGCACCTCTGCTTATTGATTCGAAACTAGGTTTCGATCCTGCGTTCAATCCGCGAAGCTAGGGAGCAATCGGCCAGCACCACCGCGTAGAGCGTCGAGAGGCGCACCTGGCGATGGTCGGGGCTTCAGATCCGATCGCCTCTGGCGATCTCGACGTCGACTGGAAGTCGACGACTTTGGAGACGTCGTTCTCGACGCTGGCGAAGGGAGAGAAGGTGGGGTCGGTTCTGATTTGAAGAGGAGGAGGTGGCGAGTCGAGTGGTGGCGATGGCTGCAGGTGGCGGAGGCGGCGGGAATATGGTCGGAAAGCTTCGAATGGTTTTCACCGTTCGTTCGGGGAGAGAGAAAGGGGTTTTGTTTTTTTTTTCAATGAATTATTCTGATTGGCCGGAGGTATTTATTTAGTTCAAAATTACGGTTTTGCACACGAACTCCTTTTCAATCCCAACGACTATCGTCCCTAGCGTTTTACCCCCATTCCGAACACAATGGGATATGTTTCGAAGGCCCATTCGACTGTTTCAGTCAGTTTTCCTTCGAATTTAAAATATAAAACATTCAATATTTGATTTGAACGTGCATTTCAATTTGCCAGGGCCACAAACTGATTCGAAAAATTCCAGAAAAATAAATCTAGCTATGTTTTGACGATACGGTCCCAACGAAACTAGTTTCGTCGAATTCTGAGACCGTTTGCAAAAAGGCCCATTTTTGGTTGATCCAATTTAACTGTAATTGACCAAAACACATTTTCCTTTGCCACGCTCACATAGTAGCTTCAAAAATTATGAAATTTGAAACCTAGCAATAACTTCGCATCCCGGACCCAACAAAAGTGGTTTCGTCGAATTACGAGGTCGTATGCAAAATGGCCAATTTCACGGGCTATATAAATTCCATAGCGACCTTTTTGAAAATTCATTTGGCCATAACTTTTGCTTTCCGTTATGAAAATTCGATTTTTCAGATTCATTAGAAAGGTATTCACTAACAGATTTAAATATTTTTGGTTTCGCTAAAATCCGTTTTGTTTTGCACCCGGTACAGTCCGACAAAGTTTGAATTCAATTTTTGAAACTGCAGCGCCATTTCAGGCCATGTTTATATTTATAATTAATTATCTTCGTTTTCAATTGTCGATTCAAACTCACTTTTCATTGCCATTATTTAAAATATTTATTTTAAATATTTAAAATCCATTATTTTAGCCAATTTAAAAAATTTAAATTGGTTCAGATTTTCTGGGTCGTTACAGAGAAGTAGTGGGAGACGTGGAGAAATGGTCTCCAGATCATGGGCTGCCACGTGTAAGTAGATCCAAATGATAAGCCTAGAAAATAGGAGCACATTGAGGAGTGGTTGCAACTTCAGGCAGTTCAGGTAGAGGGTACTCCGATCCGATCTGGAGAGGGGGATCTGATCCGAAAGGAGGGATCCGAACCGATCCGAAGGGGGGATCCGATCTGGTGACATTTGCATGAATAATTCAAGCTTTTCATCTTTATATCGCTCCACTTAAGTGATCACCAATCAATGTAAGTTCGCACCCAAGTCCCTGGCTTTGGGTAGCCTGGTTACAAAGCAGGCTAACATTTTGCCCCCCTAAGTACATCTTATTGCAGATGAGATGTGCTTTGAATAAGTCGAGGTAAATCTTTTTGGAACGTCATCCACCCTTGAGGAGGTTTTATCAGATTGTTGCATTACTTCCATGGGCGCTAGCCAGCCCAAATTCTATGGAAGGAGTAATCGAAATGATCAGGTAACTGTTTAAGCCTCGTCAAATCAAGAGGTCTAATTCCTTCATCATAAGTCATGTAGGATTGTTGGCTCCGGTGCATGCGATATTGCCCGCTTAGGTCGTTGCCAAATGGGGTCGTCTTCCCACACAAACAAAAAGTATTGTAAAGTTAGACCTTCTTTTGCATACGAGCAAATGTATGAAGTAGTCTTCCAAGTCATGTGGTAGTATAAGAGTCTTCGGGCTCTGAGCTGGGATCTGTAGAGAACACCTCGGAATTGGCATAGGAATTTGTCATTTGTGCTTGGATTTGGACTATCTCGATATCAAATATTAATCTAGGTCTCCATGATCGTGTTGAATCATAACATTAAGGAATCTGAAAGCGACGATCACTCCAGATCATGTTAATATAAAATCAAAAACCAATGGTCGTGTCAGACCGTATTGGGAAAAATCCATGATCCCTCCAGATGGTTTTATAATCCCGTGACCACATATGAGTCAGTTCAAGATATTGTTGAAAACATGCAAGCCAATGGCTGGTACGATCATCATAGTCGTATGACAACATTGTGGTTTATCACACTCTCCATTTAATGTAGTGGCAGATCAAGTCTTTGGACTCATGCCAGACCCGTTTGTTGGCTCACTTGGACGGTCAAGAAGAATCATGTCATACTCTGGAGATATAGTGTATATGTTCTAAATCACGCATCAAGTTAGGATCGTATTCAAAATCAGTCTGTGAGTTAAAGTTTGATACAAAATGATTTGTTCGTATTCAACTCATGTTAGTCTTTGATCTCCCATCCAAGCTCTGAGGTTCAAAGTCAGGTGGCGTTAAAGTCAGATTATAACTGTCTTAAGTGCTCTCATTTTCCCCTTACATGGGGAGCTTCATATTTAGGTTGAGCTGGATTTTAAACATTCATCTGATTTAGAGCAAAGGTTGGACAGGCTCCGTTTAAGTTTTCGGTGGCTCTTGCATATCCATAGTTTTCATCCAAAGTGTTACGGTCGGAAGTTGCATGCTACAAATGCCTAGGAGAAGGTTGGTTGCATCTTGTTTCATTAAAGACGACTATGCCAACTTGCCCTAGGGTTTCATATTATCCGGACCACGGAGCAGGGAGTGTTTGAGCCAAGTTCGTTGTCGCTTGAATTCCCATGGTGCTCGCTCCAGCGAGTAAGTCGTAGTTACTCGGCCTTCCAACTATCCAAGTAAAGAAGTTATTCATCACTTTATGTCATTTCTGGAGAAGTTCATCTCGCTGAGCCATCTGAGTTCTCAAATCAGCAAGGGTACCATTCATTTCATATCTAGCTTGACATGCTGAGGGATCATCGCAAGAAGAAATTTGCTGACTTCCTTCGTTCCTAGCGCCTTCTACGCAAATATCCTCAGCACGGATGAAATTTCTATCTTCCTTCTTCTTAGCCTTTGAGCTTGATGTCAGGAAATTCGCCTCTACGCAAGTTAGAAGTCAAAGTAATGGTGTCTCCCTTTATATGGGGTCTTTCAACCGGGAAGTCGGTCGGGACTAGCAAATGGACGTTCACTCTGCATCCATTTCGTGGTCCTCAAGCGACCTGTCAAGATCGAGGTATAAGTTAGACACAAACATATAAATGAAGTCATTTGTAAATATTTTCAACAATGTGGCCCCAGTCCAGGGGTAACGGCGAAAGATCGGTAGTTGTATCACGTCCCATTCAAATTTAGACATGGATGCATGGAAAAGAGACATTGCTTTCAAAGCTTATGTGATTGAATTATCCAAGTGCACAAGTTATAGCATTTTCCATTCAGTGTATTCGTGAGGTGGCACTTGTCGATGCACTTGGGCTATGGCCAGTCACATGTGGGTGTGTATGCTGATTCGATATATCACTCTTAGGGCCTCCTTTTTGTCGTTGACTTAAGTCATGTGACATGTCATTAAATAATTCACCCTCAAGGCCTCCTTTCGGTCATTGCCTTGGGCCGCATGAGAAATTTAGCATTGGGCATCAACATCAGCCTTCTAGATGTGGCCCTTTGTTTGTTTTCCACTGGCCTACTGCGGTTGTCGCGAGTGTGGCACTCACATTCTTGTCCTGTTATCTTGTACAAGCCTGCACTCTGTAAGCAAAGTGAATCTCTAAGTAATAGGTAATAAAGCACATCACAATCAAGTAAGCGTTCCAATTCAGAACCCCTACAATCAAATATTATCTAGCAGATCATATAGTATTTATATAAAGGAGGCGATGTGTGTGTGTGCCACCAATCAAACATGAATAAAGTGCCTAGTCAGGGCTTGTTCGACATTATGTTGCCCCCAATCCTTCCGTGGGGGGTGTCGGCTCAGCTTTCAATCTTATCCCCAATCCTTCAGTGGGGTAGGAGCATGTTGTCTTTGGTGCTTAATCTTAGCACCTTTATACTCTCCTGACATATGCCCAGGTTAGAGTGTAATCAAGGAGATCTTTAATCGTGGTGCACCATCACGCCTTGGGGATGTCATCTTCCCATCCTTTATACTCTCTCTCGAATCATGAGAGTTAGAGTTAATCAGGGGAATAGTCACGTCATTCGCCTCGGCTTTCCTCCTGCGCTCTAATCCCAAGAGCGGGATTCTGCCGGCTCGAGTGCCATTCTCGAACTCGATCTTTAGTCCATACTCCATGCTACACTCTGGTAGATGGATATTTTCGGGCAAGTGGTCGGGTCACACTCGCTGAGGCGCTACCTCCTAATCTCTGATTCACAGGTAGAGGTGGCCATTCGCAATAATCAAGTTTCTCTCGTCCCATTGATTCGTGGGATGGAGTTTGGTCAGACACTGCAATATCGTCCTTCAAATGTTCTCTCAAATCATGAGAGTCAAACCCATGGATCGAGTGGTCTTTAATCATGGCGCGCCCATCACATTCATCCTAGATTGGTACTTCTATCCAATCTCTAAGGGTTAGAGTTAGTCTAGCAAACAGTCGAAAAATGTTTGCAGAAGCTTTACGTTCCTCCGATCAATCTATGGGAGGAGTGATTGGCACCGAACTTTGGGTACCTTCATCATTCATATCGCATGAATTAGTCATGTCAATAATTCAGGAAGCATGTACGAGTAAATTGCATGATTGAAAAGTAAGCATATCAAGGGGCAATGCTGCATCCTTTATTTGGATTCATGTAATCTGATGGCGTCAAACATAGGACTGAGCCATGTAGATGGTCGAATCGCATCTATCTGAAATTGGATTCCAAGTTTGAAATGCAAAAGTCAATGCATAATTATCTTTATGTCCGCCATGTATGATCCAAGGAATGGATGGTCATCTCGGATCCGCCTTGTGCTATACAACTTCTTTCAGGCGGAGGGCGTGGCTTTGTAAACGAGTTGTTCAGTCAATCTCGTCATGGTATTGCTCCATAACTCTATATGTAGGTGTTAGAATTCTGATCAGTATCAAATCCTAGGTACCTACACCATCCACATATTAATTCATCTGAGTTAATTACATCAGTAGATTATAAAGGATGCAAATATAACAGTCATGGTTAGAGAGTAGTCCTGTTAAAGGAATGAATATGATTCCATGTGAAAATGGCATTGCATGCTATCTGCATGTCCATTTTGCCTCGCCTAATCTCTACCGGGGATGGCTTGATTGTGGTCTTGGAGCGACAAAGGCAGTTAGGTAAATACTGTAAACGAATGACTATGTCATGTCTCCTTTGACTCGCCTTCCTTCCCCCATGCTAAGGGCAAGGGTTGAATGTCAGGGAGTCATGTATGTATTGTTAATGGTATCATATCATCACGTTGGTGCTAGGACAGTAATTGGCAGGAGAATAATGGATCCATGTTTATAGAAGCTTTTGTGCTTTCCATGCTAGGAAGTAGGATATGGCTGCTGGGGGGATAGTTATATCTCATCCATCCACATATATGCTTTCAATCCCATGTTAGTAATAAGATCTAATGGACATATAATCAATCGGCATTCAGGCTTAAGTGCTCTAAACTTTTAACTCGTCAATTTTCGGGAAGGGCTGAGGCAGTCTATCATGCAAGCCTATTATGTATCAGCTTTGAATTAAATGATGTAATCATGAGCAATCGACGTTCGAATCTTCGGTTGTACCTAATGTCTGGGACACGAGTTACTTGACTAATCCTCGATAAAGGGAGTGAAACTGTAAATCTTCACTTTCTAACTCCAAAACATCGTTTGTCAAAAGTTCCATTCGCGTTCATCTCCCATCTAGCGGGAGACTGATTAGTGATTTTGTTCAATCATTTAGGGCGGTGAATTCAGCAGTGAGGCTCGTTGGTGTTTGTCTTGGGACAACCTTCCAAGAGAAATAAGCATTGTCGCCTTGCATGTCATATCTCGAGGCATAAAGAGCGATGGCACGCCTTTCACTTCTCCTTGCTAAATGCATTATGGCTGCAGGAAGTTCATCATGGGGTTGTCTATGACTCCCTTCTGAGTTGTCAGAACTATCTAACTTGGTCGGATAATTGACCTTTTGATTTTCCGTTCGTAGGACGTAAGATATGTTGTAACGTTCCAATCCATCCAACAGCTCTTCTACCTGTTCTAGGTAAGCTACGAGTTATAGTCTTTTCATCTGGAATTTCCTTCGAATCAATACATCTCCAACGTCGGGTCATCGATCATTCATTGCACCGTCGGTATACAGTAATGGGTGCTTGTATTCATTTTTCGTTTTGAAGAGGCCATCTTCTTCATCTAACACATCATCTTTGGGAGTGGTAAATTCAGCGATGGATTCGGCTAATGTTTGGGGATTGAGCAGTAGATACTAGAGTGCAATGTAAGCTTTGATTTCTGCTGGAGCTGGTCGGTCTAGACCTTGATCACATAAACTTGAGTATGATAGCATAACTTGTGAGACTTTAAGTAATATTCATGCGTTATGTCACAATGCAAATAAGAAGTATAAAGCTAATGGTTGATTCATATTTGCTTTAATCTCGAGCTCATCATTTGATCAAGGTCATATGGTGGCCGGTGAGCAGTCAAGTTGCTATAATCCTGGAAAGGATCCATAGGTCCAATCGTGGCGTGTGGTGGTTCAACTAGTACCTAACTCTGGGCACCATAGTATGTTGACTTAACCCTTATTCGATGGATATCAGTCTTCCTCGATGTAGTTGACAGCAAACGGCAATTGCAAAGGTTCACCAAGTTCTTCGGAAGGTGAACCGTAGAACATATTTCATTCATCACATCATACAATTGAAGTGTAGCTTTGGGATGTTGAGATCCTTAGCTGCTTTCTGGTATCCCCTTATTGACAATCATGGTCACTAAGATCATATGAATTATCTTCGGAGTATTTCTCGGACAGTTCCATATAACCATCATTCGATGCCCCGTTGATTGGACAAGTTCAAGTTGCATAAATAAGATGGTAACTACTTGTTAGCGAGCAACATCGGTTGCATCGATGAAATATATACACCATCAGAACTAAGGAAGAGGAAGCTGGTATGAGACAATCATTGTCTTGTACACTGTCCTTAATAACAAGCCAGATTTGATCGATAACTCCTCAAATTGTCTTACTGATGCAAATAAGTGTCATGGCTCTGGGAAGAATCCCAGTCGTTGCCAACTTGTTGTGATATTCTCAAACTATCCGTCTAATCTTCATTGACAAGCTTTGATAACTGTTGTTAGCTAAAATGTATGCCGAGCCGAAGGCGAGCCGTGCTACGAGCCGAAGGCGAGGCCGTGCTCCGAGCCGAAGGCGAGGCCGTGCTCCGAGCCGAAGGCGAGGCCGTCAGCGGGTATGGGCGTAGCGCCGGTAGGGGTCCGGGGCCCCACAGTCCCGGCGGCGGTCGACCTGGAAGATGGAGCCTTTTCTGAAATGATCAGAAAAATGTATTTTTCCCAAGAAAAAGCTATTTCGAGTCGGTTCGGATCATACCTTCAAGTAGCAGTTCGGAGACGTTTTCACGTTGGATCGGATCGGACTAGCTCCTCCGGACCGGATCAGAGCATCAACATCTGGTCGGTTCGGGTGCCATTCTGGGTTGGATCTGGAGTTACTCCGCTCCGGCCATGTAAGTATGCCATGTTTTCTTCATACGTTGAGCGGGTCGGATTTGGGTACCCTGAACCAATCTGAACTATCATCCAATCCGGGACACCTAGTGTAACATAAAACAGAATGCTTTCTCCAATCTGAATGCCTATCTTCCATCTGAACCAATCCTCTACTATCCATCCTACCCGAATTCTTCTACTGTCTCCGATCTGAATGCTTCGCCTGAACTGGAAGCATATTCGATCTGATTCAAATGGTTTCCTGGACTCCACTCCTGGACTTTGGCGACTGTTGCTGGATGAAGTGGAGCCAATTCCACGTCTAGTGATCTCCACGATTGCAAATATAGTTTCATAGGATTTCCTCATCGAACTTGGTGATCCGATAGTAGACTGGAGAATCCTTATATGCTGAGAATCTTTAGTTCTCAGTGAAAGCACCAAAATGTTAGACCAAAAATTGGTCCTAACACCCAATTGATTACATTTTGCAGAGAATAATGAGGAATCATGAACTAAAAGCGAGAAAAATCAGTCAACACACGAAATTTATGGTGGTTTGGCGTTAATAAGCCTACGCCCACTTCATATTTTTTCATTTCATTCCAGAATTACAATTACAATGAATATTGACACTTAATTACTCAAATACAATGAATAATTCTTTCCGAATTCATTGATTTTCATTGGAGAAGAAGGTGGTTATTGATGGGGGAATTCGGCCATGGCTACCATGAATGAATGAAATGCCAAAAGTCCCTCGAAATCTCCACGAAATGCTGTATTTATAGGCGAATGGAGGTTGCTCCTGGGATCGGTTCAGGTGTGACATGGCAGCCATCTAGCGGGTCATGGAGAAGTAGTGGGAGACGTGGAGAAATGATCTCCAGATCATAGGCTGCCACGTGTAAGTAGATCCGAATGATAAGCCTAGAAAATAGGAGCACGTTGAGGAGTGGTTGCAACTTCAGGTGGTTCGGGTAGAGGGTACTCCGATCCGATCCGGAGAGGGGGATCCGATCCGAAAGGAGGGATCCGATCCGATCCGAAGGGGGGATCCGATCCGGTGACATTTGCATGAATAATTCAAGCTTTTCAGCTTTCTATCGCTCCACTTAAGTGATCACCAATCAATGTAAGTTCGCACCCAAGTCCCTGGCTTTGGGTAGCCTGGTTACAAAGTAGGCTAACAATCTATTCTAAATAAAATATTAAGATATTTCCTTGTGATTTGAAATATTCCAATATTCCTATCTTAAATAGTTTGGGCAAAATTTACAATAATTACAATAAATAACATTTCCATGAGATTTTGAATCTTAAACAAGATTAAACACAAAATGGATAGTTTTGGTCATTAGTTTAGATTAGAATATAAAATAATAGTAACTACGTTAACATTCTGCTTAAAATATAAATACATAATTATTATAATCTTATTCGTCCAAACTTATGTAAATAACGTTGTTATATTATTATCAAATTGAATGTATATTATGTGTTTGAATTTGAAATGTTTCCATTTTATGGGAATAAATATATGATAATATTTCCCATTATAAATCGAAATGAATATTTGTGATAATTATAGCAATAAATGTGGAATTAGTGTCTATAAATAAAAGGTTACAAATAAGGATATAAATATTGTAACCATGTAAGTTCTGGGGAAAATGAATTAAAAAGGAAATAAAGGCGAAATGGTTAAAATTTTAATCTAATTAGGAATAGGTGTTGTGACTCCAATTAGGAAAACTAATAATAGTATTAAACCTATATATATAGCTCATATAAAAACTAATGAAATTAAATAAATATAGTAATATTTGGAAGTTACAACAATTAGAATTAGTGCAAACAAATGTGACCGATATAAATAACATTTACTAGGTGGTGTGATGCCTTAGGAAATATGATTGTTATGGTCATTAATAGCATATAACCATTATAGTAATAAAATGAAATCAAAATAGAATTTAAAGGGTATTAATGATCATATTCGTTGACATGCTTTTTGGTCAAAGCGCCATACGTTAAGATTTTAATTAGCAACGCGCTCAATTTTGGAGAACATCGACCGAAAACACAAAGCGATCTGGTCGAAGTCGCGACATGTTCATAAAAGGTTGGAAATGGCATCGATTCATAGAATCATCATCGACGGACTTGGAAAAACTGGCATGGTAAAAATACGTGATCGACTCGGTCTGATCAGCTCAACATGGTTGAGCATGGCGGTCCGGTCACATGTCAAAACTCATCGTGGAAAAATATATGGATTTTGGTAAAAAGCAGTGTCGTGCACTCAAAAATAGTTGATCGACACGTGTCGATCACAAAAATTGGCTTGCATGACTTACATCACTCAAATCTGACAATTTGGAGAGAATTTACTGAAACCTAGATTTTCACGTACCCATCACCTCAAAACACATAATCGGCATGGTTGGATCAGGAAAAATATATTGGATCTGGCATTTGGTAAACTTAGATTTGGCACGCCAAAAAAACAGTGGAAAGCACAGGGGATCAGCTAATTTTCGCGTGCATAGCTCGGGCCGATCACCCTCGAAACCTGGCTCATATATTTGGTTTGGTACGGTGGAATTTCACATCCCATATTTCGGATCCCAACCGGGATACAAAATTCGCCTCACAACGTTGCCCCGACACAAATTTTTTCGCATTCATCATGCGATCTAGGGATGCGGGATTTTGGAAAGTCAGAGGGTGCGAGATTTTGGCAATGCGAAATTATAGGATTATCATGGTGGGATGCGAGATTTCCACAGCTCTGTGCCTTGGGTTTCAGATGCGAGGTTAGGATTCGAGAATTTGGCAAATGCCAAGCCGCTTTTGGAAAAGGCAGGTTACACGTGCGTATCAGTGAAATTTACATGAGTGCACTATGTTTGGCATGAAAATATGGGATGCAAGATTTTCGAAGGATGCCAAAGTGGCGGATCACTTGGTCATGCGTTTTCACCGTGTTGATTACGTCTTTTAGGCTGATCGACATATGTTTTCACCTTTTCTCGCGATACAAGATTTTCAACTTTATGATGCAATTTTTTGACATTGCCTTAGTTTTTTGGCTTCATTTTTTGGATGCGAATTTCGCATCCCCCAGGGATGCAAAATTCTGACGGTTGGTCCCAAAACTCACCTATAAATACCCCTAAGCTTGGCATTTAAAGGGGTTGGTTCTCATTTGATATTTTGGACTTCTTGGAGTTCTCAAGCATCGTTAATGGCTGCCATCGTCTCCCTCATGACTATTGGACATAGCTTGGACCTCTAAACGTTGCATACACGTTTTCTTTCAATTTTTGGACATTCAATTGTATATTTGGCTTGCTTTTGGATATATTTTCACACTCTTGGACATTAGAGCTATTTCTTGGACATTTTTCCATACTTTGACTCACTGAAGAGGAAGAAGGGATGTTTGGTCAAAATTCTGAATTAACAAATATTTTTTTGTTCTATTACAAAACTTTGCACACAATTATTGTCTGAACTTGTACAACTCTTATAATCAACAATTATATGATGAATGATTATTGTAAAGTGGACGTAGGCAATAGTGTCGAACTACTATAAAAAGTTGTGTTTTCCCTGCATTTCATTACAATGGATTTGGATTATCATTTTTTTGCAAAAATTACACTCACGAATTAACGTGCGCGAATAGCGACAATTCCCCACATCAACAGTATTAGATACTAAGTCCAATAAGGAAGTAAACGATTAAATATCCTATGATAGGAAGATACAGAGAATTATCCTTATCTTATTCTACTTTAAATCTAGAATTAATACCTTTCATTATAAAAAGGATTGGACTTAGTGGGTTAATGGTGCAAGGTAAATTGCCTTATTTGACAGTATTATGCACTTTCTAGAAGTCAAATATATGAATAAACGATGTGAGATATCATTGACCATAGGAACCTGTAACGATAATTAATTGCATAACGTGAATTATCCTAAAAGTGTTACTTCCTGTGTTGAGGCATTAAGTGGATGTAGGGCCCACCTCGCTTCCGATAGAAGAAACCAAAAAGGAAATAATTCACAACATAAAATTTTTCGAGATTAGAGGTATTAAGTTGTAGGATCCACCTATTGGGTATTAAGTGATTTGATTCACCCTTCCCTATAAGGGTGGAATCATTGAGTATGCCCTTAAAAAGGTATTAGGTGATAAGATATCCTATCTCTCAGTAAATAAGAAGTATTAAAGGATAATTAGGTATGAGACTGTCATCTCCACGATAGTCTGCTTCCTATAAAGTGACTAGGTTAAAGTCATATTAGGAATTAAATGTCCACATGACTTCCTATCCTGTAGGAAGTACTTAGTGACTAGTGGATTACCTAATAAGGTTAGATAGATAGTAGCAAAGGTTTCGCCAGGGGAAAGGTTATAAATGATGATAAATCATTTTCCTGGCCTGTAGGTAATAAATGATGCTTACTATCTCTCGCCTTAAGTGGGGTTTGGGAATATGTATGAATGATGGAAGCCTTAAATTGGTAGGACTTAGTAGTTAGTTTCCTCTAATTTATATTAAGTAGTAGTAAACCATCTAGTGAGGTATTAAATGATCAATGGATTCGCCTTTACATTAGATAGATAGGGCTTTCATAAGTGGCCATATAGAGAAGGCCCACTTCTTGTAATAATAGGGTATTGAATAGTTAGAGAGCCCACATCTTAGTTTTAGTAGTTTTTGATTGGTGGTTTAAAGGCTTCATACCTCTATGTAAAATTTAATCTCAGCATTTCGATAATGTTATCTTTGTGAAGGGAAACTTTAGGTATGGTAGTTAATCATTATGTGTAATCCTTACAAGGTTAGTATAGAATCACTAGCCTAATTAGACATATGATTTTAGGTGGAACCAAACAGAGTACATCTGTATTTTGTAGACAGTGTTATTCATTTTCTAGTCACCAAGACTTTTTGTTATGACCCCCTCCTCATAACAACTACCAGGATTATCTTGAGGAAGACAGATCTTTGCAAATACCCAAGTTTGGTTCTCTGTTCTTGTTCTCTCATGCTCTATATTGATATGACGATACATTTTTAAGGTAGTTTCCCAAGTCGATGCTTGTTACCCTATCTTGTTTCCGCTATAAGTTGGTTTTATTATACTATGATTATGCTTATGCTCATTTTTTTTCAAGTACCAAATTTATACTCTCCATGCTCATTTGGGTTTGGGTTTGGATTATTTTCAAAATTTAGGCTTAGAAAAGTATGAGGTGTTACAGAGTCCCTCTCGAGTCAATCTATTAACTCGGAGCCTTATTCTACCTTGAGTTGCCTATTACTTTCGCATTCGACCACTCCCGCCTGAGTTCCCAATCGAAGAATCAACATATCTTGATGATAGCTTCCACCTCATAGATGTTATCGCCTACTGTATATCACCATCATGCTCCTGAAGACCATTACTTCTGATGGAAAAGACCCTCGGTACCAATTCAAAGCCATGACGGATCGGTACCAATCCATATGCTATGGATCGACACCATTCCATTTACTTAGTTAAAAATGACTAAGTTTCTTTACATTCTTCTTCAATGCCTCGAACACTTCCCTCCAATCCAATTACAAGTCAAAACACTTCCCGAAGGGCCTTGTATATCGGTCCATCATCATGTATTCAAGTAATTGCACTTCAATCCATCAAATTTACTTCATACTTCACACATGACCCGCTATAGACCTAGAAAGCCACACATAAAATTTCTAATTTACATGATCAACCATAATGGACTGTTAAAGGCCTCCTGGCTATGTATTGATCCTCGTATTAGGTGAATATTCTCTCTATAAATTTATCATAGCCTCCTTGATACCCACGAATGACACTCCAAAAATTTTGACTTTATCCGAGTTGTTTCCATATACCGGTATTGATCCATGGGTTATGTATTGGTACTGATCCATGGGTTATGGATCGGTACCAGTCCCCATACTTAGCTGATTTTAGCATGAAATTTTTCATGTTGTTTTTCCAACATCCAACAGAGCTTCTTCCCGAAGTTTTTTCTGAATCCAATCATTTGAACCTCCAATTTGCTCTATTCATCAATTCTAAGTCCTACGACATGCTACTCTAAACGAACAAGTCAAGCATAGCATACAATTCAGCAAATCAAATAGTGATTCCGCCAAAATCAAACATATACAATCATTCTAAAACATACAAACACTATTCGTATAACAATAATCACAGATCTAGCATAATATGACAATAAAACTATGTAAAACATGATGGATCTAATCAGTTTACATGACATATAATAATATTAGTTTATCATAAGGCATCTAAACTTAAAATGACATATATAATCTAGTTTTAGGGTAAAATTAGTGTATGAGGAGTTTAATTAACCTAATGAACACGTGTAATCCATAGTAACCATGTAGGACATCTCAGTCACTCACCAAAACCTAAATCTGATGCAATATAGACAAAAAAATATGGGCAGCCGAGGAAACCCTTGAATATGACGCAAAATAGAGAAATTCAATCTCATTGATATTGATCATGCCTCTAGACATGGCTTAGAATGATCTAGAGTAAGAGATTATGGTTTAAAGAGATTATATTGAACCGGAGATTTAAAGACACTCACCTAATGTTTTAGAGCGAGGAGAAGAACCCTAATTATCTCCTCAAATCCTCTATTTACAATCGTGGTCCATTAGACTAATGGGGACACAAATCAGCCCATTAGTTGCTAATTAACATTTCTAGTAGAAATAAAAACTTAAACCAATAATATCTGCTAAACCACTAAACTAAATTTCAATGTGATCATTCCACGGAATGGCCAACCGCCATCCCGTTCCAATTGGGCAAATTATGTCACCTTATTCGGTCCATAACAAAAGTCATGGTCAAAACAGTAAGCCATAGGGGCAAAATGATCATAAAATGATTTTGTAAAAATCATGGACATGTATCACATCCTCAAGAACCACATATTAAAATATAAGAATGATACAACTATTAGAGATTTAAATAGAATTATTTATGATCCTCCGATATGTAATTTAGGCCTTCACAGTGTAACCACGACATTATGGATTAACATATCTGAATCGATGTAGATAAACTAATCTAAATTTAACAAAGTTGAATTAACCGATCCGAAGCTCCAATCCTACCGATCTAAACTCCAGGCCGATCCAAAGTCCCCATAGCGAACCCATCTCTAGGCCTTTTCGACATCCCTTCTACCGATCTGAACTCTAGAGCTTCATATCGATTCGTGCATGATTTTGTAATATCTCCTTCGTTTCTGATCAAATTGACTTGAAATTTGAATGTAGACTCTATAGGGCATCCTCTAGCTCGCATGAAAATTTCATCCAATTTTGAGCACTTTTAAATTTTGTCCAATCCGAATATTTTGGGCCATTACTCCATCGAAGGAACTCCAAACGGCTCCAAAGTTCTCATATAACTCAGGAGACCTTCTAGCTCGTCTCCTCCAAATTTTGTGTGATTTTGAGCAACTTTGATTTATGGACATTTTTTTGCAAAATCCTAACTCTTGGTTGTAACACCCTGAATTTTCTGTGTCTATTAAAAGAATGACTTAAAGAATACTTAATTTTTAAAGTGAGAATTAAGGGAAACAGGTTATGCCATTGCGTTCGCCTCGAAATTCTGCTTGGAATAGAGTCCAAATTTTCGTAAATCGGACTTCATATGAGGAAGTTATGGCCCTCAGAAGTTCCAGGAATTTAAATAAATTAAAACAGCTCAGATTTAAATTCAAGATTCAAACAAAAACAAAGAAGCGGGCTGGACAGGATTTTTCCCGCCCCAGGCCAGGTCAACTAGGGGGTCGACCTCCCCTATACAGGTCGACCTGGCGGTCGACCTACCCCCTTGCCCAGATCCGAACAGTGACAATTTTCTGACCTGTTACTGAGTCTTTTCTAACTTGCTGCTGAGTCACTAGGGCATAGGTGGCAATTCTGGATAACTCTATCTAGTCTGGACGGTTGTGATTGCTCTTAGGATGATCTAACAACTCACATAAGTTTAAACCTCTATAAAAGCAACCCTAGTCCCCAACCCTAAATCACACAAATTCATTTCAAGGATCCACCATGCTGTCCATGATCGTCCTAGCATAGCCACCATTTCTTCTCAAACTAGAAAGCAAGTTAAAAGATACGAATCAAAACTAACTTAGAGAATTGATAGTCTTCGTCAAGGGATTGCTTTTCAGTTTCAGAAAACAGATCCCAGAAAACAAGACTTTCTTTTGTTTGTAAGTCATGTTATTATTTAGATGTGAACAGTTAGAAGTTATGATTTGTAATAAAGTGAAAATTAGAGTTATTCCTAGTTGTAAGATAATGGTGATGCTGATTCATGTCTATTCTTGTAACGATTCTATCATATATGCTTATGAGACTATTGTGGTTATTATGTTGATGTTAAACCAATCGTGTATTATGTAAATTTGTTGACTTTTTTTATGTTATGTTACATGCAAGTTGTTAGGCTAAGGCATGTATTTTGTTTAGATCTACATTTACATGCCTAGTTGGATTTGTGTAAATTGGATCCAAAATAAAAGTTTACATTTACATGCCTAGTTGGATTTGTGTAATTTCATATCCTTAAGATTCATGTTTATTGGATCCAAAATAAAAGTTCACATTCACGTGCCTAGTTGAACTTGTGTAATTCTACATGCTTAAGATTCATATTTATTGGATCCAAATTGCAAGTTTACATTTACATGCCTAGTTGGATTTGGGTAATTTCATATGCTCAAGACTCATGTTGATTGGATCTAAAAATGCAAGTTCATTGTTTTATGCCAAATTTATATGACACATGTTTAGTTAGATCCTTATTATGTTGTATGAATGGTACATGCTCCCTTCTTTCCCCTTTTGTACATAAGTTAGGCTAAGTTACGAGCCTAACATTCTATGTGAATTTTGCGAACGTATGACGGGGGTAACATTGGGAAATACATTAAATTTCATATTATTGGCATAATTTGGCCCATAAATATATGAATGATTAGTGGAATAAAAATGGTATAATTTATATACCAAAATTTTTGAATATGATTTAGAGGATAAATGGGGCATGACTTGAATGGCAATAATTGTGGATAATTTACATATAAATATGAAAGGTAAATATGTAAATTAAGTAAAAGACGAATATGCCTAACCCGAGGTTAGATTGAGTTACGGTGTAAGACTGCACGGAACTGCCCGGCACATCCAGCAACCGTAACAATATATATCTAATGAGAGAGGTTAGTGCATCAAGCCCAAAAGAACCCGAGACTAGATTGAGTTTCAGTGTAAGACTGCCCGGAACCGACAGGCACATCCAGCAACCGCAACAATACATATCTAATGTGAGTGGTTGGTGCTTTAATGAATGAATTAAAGCTAAGACAGGAATGATAGTGTTAAGTTAATTAAGGCAACACTTAACCAATACAACATGTTAACTAAACTGATGGATGGGGTTAGGTTAATTTGAGAACACTTAACCATTTTAACATGTTGATTAGGAAACCCTAGTAAAGGGGACCCATTTCAGTAGTAACCCACATAGATGTATCAGCGGTACCCTGAATTAGGTAGGGTGGGGCACGATTACTGGGCTGATTATAAGCGGTCAAAACATGGAGTGCAGTCGTGCACGTATTCCGAAGTGGAAAAAGTAGGCACTGGGCATCAGTAGTTATACTCTGTGCATCTTGAATTGTGTCGGGTTTCCACCATAGGATTTGATACACCCCATGGTGGGACCAACACAGGTATCTACAATCAAGCGGGGCCAAATGACACATGTGGTAAATGTATACGAGTAGGAGCCGATCGATAGAAGGGATCATTTGTCTTGAACACATGGTGCTAGTTGAAACACTTGTAAGTAGGTGCAGAGAAATAGTAATGAGTGCCATAGCATATTCAGTCTTATTGTCTTATTTCTAGGGTGTTGTCCTAGATTCAGTTTATTTATGTCATAATCCTTTTCCCTGTTTACATGCTAAATAAACACTGGACTTACCAGACTCATGTCTGACCCATTTTCTTTCGTCTTCTTTTCTTCCGTCCCCCCCCCCCACCCCCCCAGGTCCGCAGGGAGGGAATACTTCAGCTTAGTTTGGACCATTTCCAGCTTGAAGAGAGTAGATGTATTTCTTGGATCTTCTTTCCTTGGGCTATGGCTTTGGATACACTCTTATTGGGGATTTATGCTACCTTATTGTTATTTCGTGCTTCTTTATGTTTTAATCAAGACAGAGATTTTGTTGTAATGATTTGGAAGTTGGTTTCAGACATTTGTTGTACTGCTTTAACTAAACACGTACTTATGAAATAAATTTAGTTTTTTCGCTGTTTATATATCTGTCTTGTAAATTATATGTATCTTTTACCTAAAATGCTCCACCGAAGTTAAGTCATTCCCTTTGTGAGTGACCTTAACAGAGGTGGGGTGTTTCACTTGGTATCAGAGCTGATGGTTGCCAAATCAGATAAAAAATTTTGGAAACTAATTTTCAAAAAGAAGTTTAAAGAAGCATTTTCAAGAAAAAGTGTTTTTTTAAAAGGCATAATTCCCCCCAAATCCATATGCCCTATCTTCCTATCCTTTGTTTTGAATCTTTTCTTTTTTGTTTCAGCATGTCTGGGGATCTTAACCTTCCAAAGCGTGTACCGGTACCTGGCTAGTTCAGAAGGTACCTAGAGGCTAGGGATAATAATGCAGGCCCAGCAAACGTTACTCCTTCCCCAATTGCAGATGTTCCTCCTCCTCATCCTCCTCCTCTTGCAAATGCTTTCTCCAAGATATGTAGGGATTTTCGAGCCATGGGTGGAAAGAACTTTAATGGGACTGAGTCATTTGTAGAAGCAAGAAACTAGCTCAAAGAAACAGAGGACTTGTTTGTTATCTTCGAAGTGGACGATAGCCAGAAGATACAGTTGGTTGTATGGTTGCTTAAAGACGAAGCCTCTTATTGTGGGAAGTTACTAATGCTGAGAGACCAGTTGAAATTTGGGAGGATTTTAGAATATGGTTTGAAATGAAATTCCTCTGACAAGCTGAGCGTAGCCTACAGATGGAGAAATTCTTAGCTCTCAAACAGGGAAGTATGTTGGTCAAGGAATACATCGACCAATTCAACCAGCTGGCAAGATTCGGACTGAAGCTAGTGAACACTCTCCATAAGAAGGCTCTCTGTTTTGTTAAAGGGTTGAATGAGCCACTGCACAGCCTAGCTATGTCCCATATACCTATGGGTGCGACTTATGAGAGGCTGGTGGACATGGCACTGTTATAGGAGGAAGACAAGGACGACAAGAAAGAGGGAAAGGCGAAAGTACCTCAAGATAAGAATGTGGAGGGATCGCAGAATAAGAAGGCAGATTCAAAGAAGGGCGTGAAGAACAACAAACCCTGTGACAAGAGGAAATGTAATTTTTGTGGCATTCCTGGACATCTGATTAAGGACTGCAGAAAGAAAAAGAGGAAGATGGGTGGTTGTTTTCACTGCGGCGAGACATGACACATGGCTAAGGATTGCCCAAGAAAGCAAGGGCAAGGGCAGAGGACTGGATCTACTTCTGGAGGGCAGGTTCACGCTCTCATAGAACCTTCGCAAGAACGAGGTAGAAATATTTCTATTGAGAGTTTAGTTAATCTTTTTGATCATCCTGTTCGTACACTCTTTAATTCTGGCGCATCACACTCTTTTATGTCCACTGCTTTAGTTGAATCTCTGCACCTAGACACCAATATAGTAGAGGATCCCTTGGTTGTTTCAAATCCAATTAGGGGCTCGGCCTATTTGTCAATGATTTGTTTGGATTTGGAAATTTCTATACTAAGCGTTAGGTTTAGATGTAATGCCTATGTTTTGGACTTCACGGGCTATGGGTTGATTCTAGGCAAGGATTGGTTATCCAGTAATGGTGTCATCCTCGATTGTGAAAAGAGAGTGGTTAGACTTATGACTGGCCTCGGTAACACTCTCGAAATCTCTTGTAATCCTATACATTCTGTTATGCTTAGCTACCTAGAATCTGTTGATGCGTCTGTTAAAAACTTGCAGTCTATTAAAGTAGTCTGTGAATACTCAGATGTATTTGAAGAGGTGAAGGGGTTACCTCCGAAGTGGAAGATAAACTTCTGCATATACCTTGTTGATAATGCAAAACCCGTAGCTCTATCCGTTAGACACATGGCTCCAAGGGAGAGGAAAGAGCTCAGCAAGCAAGTTAAAGAGCTGGTCGAAAAAGGGTTCATAAGGCAGAGTATTTCTGAATGGGATGCTCCAGTAGTATTTGCAACCAAAGCGGGTGGTTCACTTCGCCTATGCGTTGACTATAGGTAGTTTAACAAGCTGACCAAGAAGAATAGGCACCCACTTCCAAGAATAGACGACTTGTTTGATCAGCTTGTAGGTGCATCGGTTTTCTCCCAACTAGATCTGGCTACTGGGTTTCATCAGCTAAGAGTGGCTGAAGACAGCATTGATAAGACCGCGTTCAGAACCCCGGATGGTTTCTTCGAATGGCTTGTCATGCCTTTCGGCTTGACAAACGCACCCGCTTATTTCGTTGACTTGATGAGCAGGGTGTTCAGGGAGTTCCTTAATAAGTTTGTGGTGGTCTTCGTAGACGACATTTTCATTTTCTCGAAGAATGAAGAAGAGGATGCTTTGCATTTTAGGGAAGTCATGGATACTCTTCGTGCACATCAGCTGAAAGCCAAATTCTCCTAATGTCATTTCTGGAGAGAAGAAGTGAGGTTTCTTGGACATGTGGTGTCCAAAGAGGGGATAGTTGTGGACCCCGCAAAAGTAGTTGCGGTGCAAGATTGGAAGCTTCCATGGAATGCAACCGAAGTCCGAAGTTTTCTCGGGCTAGCGGGCTTTTACCGAAAGTTCATTAAAGACTTTGCAGAAATCTTAGCCCCACTCACAAGATTGACAAAGAAGAACCTAACTTTCGTTTGGGATTTGGATTGCGATATTGCTTTCCAACATTTGAAAAGGGCTCTAACAACAGCCCCAGTTCTGACATTGCCTGATGGGAGCAAAATGTTTACCGTATACACAGACGCATGCGGTATAGGATTAGGCGCTGTCTTGTTGCAAGAAGGCAAAGTAGTTTGTTATGGGGGAAGGCAATTGAAGGCACATGAGAAGAACTACCCAACCCATGATTTGGAGCTAGTTTCCATTGTTTCACTCTTAAGTCAGGGCATCATTACCTACTAGGAGAAAGGTTTGAATTGTTTACTGACCATAAATCATTAAAGTACCTTTTCTCACAAAAATATCTTAACTTAAAACAATAAAGGTGGATGGAATTTCTGGCCTCATATGATTTTGAGATTTCCTATACCCCTGGCAAGGGCAATGCAGTAGAAGATGCCCTGAGTAGAAAGAAGCTGACCTTAAGTCCTCTCTTTGTAAAAAGGCAAAGCTTGGAGTACATAGCAAACTTTAACTTTATACCCTCCTCTGAATTTGTACCTGGTCTGTTAGCATCGCTAGAGGTGCGGCCTACTCTTTTGGACTCAATAGGAACTGCGCAACGAGAAGACCCTCAGCTAGTTGATATGATGGATAAGCTAATTAGGGGTGAGACTTCTAGTCACCTCAATAGATACTCCATCGATGACAAGGGTTGGTTGAGACGGGATGGAAGGCTATGCGTCCCACAAGCAAGGGATTTGGTGAAGATGGTTCTCGAAGAAGCACACCATTCTAAGCTGACCACACATCCAGGTGGAGACAAGATGTATAAAGACATAAAAAGGGTTTTCTTTTGGAATGGCATGAAGAGGGATGTAGCTGAGTTCGTCGCTAAGTGCTTGATATGCCAGCAAGTCAAAGCGGAGCAGAGGAAGCCCGGTGGCCTGCTTCATCCTCTAGAGGTCCCACAGTGGAAATGGGATAGCATTTCGATGGACTTTGTTGATAGGTTGCCTAGGTCAAGAAGGGGCAATACCAGTATTTGGGTAATAGTGGACAGGCTCACTAAAAGCGCTCACTTTATACCTGTTAAGAGTAGAAGGACTGCCTCGTCTTTAGCATCTATTTATCTTAAAGAGATAGTTCGACTCCATGGGATACCCTCCAGCATAGTGAGTGATCGAGATCCTATCTTTACGAGCGAGTTTTGGAAGAGTTTGCAAGAGACTGTAGGCACACAATTATGCTTAAGCACGGCCTATCACCCCCAAACTGATGGTCAGAAGGAAAGGGTGAACAGATTATTGGAAAATCTCTTGAGATTTTGCATTCTTGACTTTGGAGGAACATGGGAGGATCATCTTCCTTTGGTGGAATTCGCTTACAACAATAGCTACCAAGCCACCATAGGCATGGCACCCTTCGAGGCTTTATATGGAAGACCATGCCGATCACTAACTTGTTGGTGGGAGTCTACAGACAAGCTCATACTTGGGCCAGACATGATTAGAGAAACCTCCGAAAAGGTGGACTTGATAAGAAGACGGATGAAGACTGCACAATATAGACAGAAGTCCTACGCAAACAAAAGAAGGACCGACCTTGAGTTTGAGGTTGGAGATAGGGTGTTCCTTAAAGTATCTCCTTTGAGGAATGTCATTCGCTTTGGGTCCTAGGAAAGTTTGCACTAAGATGTGTAGGACCATTTCCTATTATTGAAAGGATTGGGATGATGGCTTACAGAGTAGAGCTACCCGAAAGACTGGCTGGAGTTCATAATTTTTTTCATGTTTCTCAATTACGAAAGTGCTTACATGAGTTTGCGGAAGTTGTGGAGCCAAGTATACTAGAGGAAGTAGAAGTGGAACAAGAAGTGACTGTGAGAAGAGTTCCAACTCATATCTTGGGTACGGAAGTCAAAAAGCTACGCAACCGAGAAGTCAATCTTTTTAAAGTTCAATGGAGTGAAGCTGAAGAAGACGCGACTTGGGAAACTGAGAGAAAAATACGTGTAGCCTACCCTTTTCTTTTTGAGGGTACCTCCTTGATCTCTTTTTCCATAAGTTTATACATGCTTATATCTATTTTTTCGGTCCTATTCCTTATCCTTTGGTACAAACCAATGGATGTAAACACGTACTAGAAACATGTTATGGTTGATGGTTGCTCGTGGATGCATATACACACACACACATTAGGTGCTAGATCGGCTCAGTCACTTTCATATTGTATATGCATATATGTATTTGTATATGGATTGAAACTTGGAATGTTATCATATGGACGCTGCATTTCTATGGATGATTGTGCACTTATGTAGAAAGTATGATTAGGAATAATTGCATGCATAATGAACTCATGGCACTGACATAATTTGCATTAAGGAGGTCAACTAAATCAGTAGACCGCCTGATTTTGCATTAGATAAGGACATATACACACACTCTGCATACAATCATGAAAACATTAGAAATCTTTTAAGGACAGTGGATGCCGGTGTTTGTTGGTGAGTAGATGGATGGTATGATATACATTCTTCGTGACGAAGATTTCGGGGACGAAATCCTTTGAGGAGGGGAGAATGTAACACCCTGAATTTTCTGTGTCTATTAAAAGAACGAATTAAAGAATACTTAACTTTTAAAGTGAGAATTAAGTGAAACGGGTTATGCCATTGCATTCGTCTCGAAATTCTGCTAGGAATATAGTCCAAGTTTTCATAAATCGGACTTCGTATGAGGAAGTTATGGCCCTCAGAAGTTTCAGGAATTTAAATAAATTAAAAGAACTCAGATTTAAATTCAAAATTCAAATGAAAACAAAGAAGTGGGATGGACGGGATTTTTCCCGCCCCAGGCCAAGTCGACCAGGGGGTCGACCTCCCTTACACTTGTTGACCTGGGGGTCGACCTACCCCCTCGCCCAGATCCAAATAGCGATGATTTTTTGACCTGTTGCTGAGTCATTTTTGACTTGCTGCTGAGTCACTAGGGCATAGGTGGCAATTCTGGATAACTCTATCTAGTCTAGATGGTTGTGATCGCTCCTAGGATGATCTAACAGCTCACATAAGTTTAAACCTCTATAAAAGCAACCCTAGTCCTCAAACCTAAATCACACAAATTCATTCCAAAGAGCCACCATGCTGTCCATGATCGACCTAGCTACCATTTCTTCTCAAACTAGAAAGCAAGTTAAAATCTACGAATCAAAACTAACTTATAGAATTGATAGTCTTCGTCAAGGGATTGCTTTTCAGTTTCAGAAAACAGATCCCAGAAAACAAAACTTTCTTTTGTTTGTAAGTCCTGTTATTATTCAGATGTGAACAATTAAAAGTTATGATTTGTAATAAAGTGAAAATTAGAGTTATTCCTAGTTGTAAGATAATGGTGATGCTGATTCATGTATATTCTTTTAACGATTCTATCGTATATGCTTGTGAGACTAGTGTGGTTATTATGTTGATGTTAAACCAATCGTGTATTTTGTAAATTTGGTGACTTTTTTCATGTTATGTTACATGAAGTTGTTAGGCTAAGACATGTGTTATGTTTAGATCTACATTTGGATCTATGAAAATTGGATCCAAAATAAAAGTTTACATTTACATGCCTAGTTGGATTTGTGTAATTCCATATGCTTAAGATTCATGTTTATTGGATCCAAAATAAAAGTTCACATTCACATGCCTAGTTGAACTTGTGTAATTTTACATGCTTAAGATTCATATTTATTGGATCCAAATTGCAAGTTTACATTTACATGCCTAGTTGGATTTGGGTAATTTCATATGCTTAGGACTCATGTTCATTGGATCCAAAAACGCAAGTTCATTGTTTTATGCCAAATTTATATGACACATGTTTAGTTAGATCCTTATTATGTTGTATGAATGGTACATGCTCCCTTCTTTCCCCTTTTTTATATAAGTTAGGCAAAGTTACGAGCCTAACATTCTATGTGAATTTTGCGAACATATGACGGGGGTAACGTTGGGAAAAAAACTTAAATTTCATATTATTGGCATAATTTAGCCCATAAATATATGAATGATTAGTGGCATAAAAATGGTATAATTTATATACCAAAATTTTTGAATATGATTTAGAGGGTAAATAGGGCATGATTTGAATGGCAATAATTGTGAATAATTTACATATAAATATGAAAGGTAAATATGTAAATTAAGTAAAAGACGAATATGCCTAACCCGAGGTTAGATTGAGTTACGGTGTAAGACTGCACGGAACTGCCCGGCACATCCAGCAACCGTAACAATATATATCTAATGAGAGAGGTTAGTGCATCAAGCCCAAAAGAACCCGAGACTAGATTGAGTTTCAGTGTAAGACTGCCCGGAACCGACCGGCACATTCAGCAACCGCAACAATACATATCTAATGTGAGTGGTTGGTGCTTTAATGAATGAATTAAAGCTAAGACAGGAATGGTAGGGTTAAGTTAATTAAGGCAACACTTAACCAATACAACATGTTATCTAAACTAATGGATGGGGTTAGGTTAATTTGAGAACACTTAATCATTTTAACATGTTGATTAGGAAACCCTAGTAACGGGGACCCATTTCAGCAGTAACCCACGTAGATGTATCATGGTACCCTGAACTAGGCAGGGTGGGGCACGATTAGTGGGCTGATTATAAGCGGTCAAAACAACGGCGGGTGGTGTGTTAGTGTAGGTTCCGACGGAGTGCGGTCGTGCACGTACTCCGGAGTGGTAAATGCAGGCACTGGGCATCAGTAGTTATACTATGTGCATCTTAGATTGTGTCGGGTTGCCACCATAGGATTTGATACACCCCATGGTGGGACCAACACAGGTATCTACAATCAAGCGGGGCCGAATGACACATGTGGTAAACGTATACGAGTAGGAGTCGATCGATAGAGGGGATCATTTGTCTTGAACACATGGTGCTAGTTGAAACACTTGTAAATAGGTGCAGAGAAATTGTAATGAGTGTGATAGCATATTCAGTCTTATTGTCTTATTTCTAGGGTGTTGTCCTAGATTCAGTTTATTCGTATAACAATCCTTTTTCCTGTTTACATGCTAAATAATCACTGGACTTACTAGACTCATGTCTGAATCTTTCTTCTTCTTTTCTTCCGTCCCCCCCCCCCCCCCCCTCTCTTCGGTCCGCAGGGAGGGAATACTTCAGCTTAGTTTAGACCATTTCCATCTTGAAGAGAGTAGATGTATTGCTTGGATCTTCTTTCCTTGGGCTATGGCTTTGGATACACTCTTTTTGGGGATTTATGCTACCTTATTGTTATTTCGTGCTTCTTTATGTTTTAATCAAGACAAAGATTTTGTTGTATTGATTTGGAAGTTGGTTTGAGACAGTTGTTGTAATGCTTTAACTAAACCACGCACTTATGAAATAAATTTAGTTTTTCCGCTGTTTATATATCTGTCTTGTAAATTATCTGTATCTTTTACCTAAAATACTCCACCGAAGTTAAGGCATTCCCTTTGTGAGTGACTTTAACAAAGGGGGGTGTTTCATTGGTCTAGGTGTTTCCAACATTCAAATAACAACAAACCAAACATGAAAATCATCCAAGATAACATACAATATCAATCAGTCATTCCAACTGACTTATAGCGTCCAGATCTAAAATATAGTCATAGATTTGAACGGATCTTTAAGTTATTTCATAGAGAAATGTAATAGTCTAATTTCTAACCCTTTGAATTCATAGTTTTAATCAAAAATGGTAAGTTTCCAAACATAGTTATCTTTTTCAGAATTATTTTAATATTAGAAATTTAAAATTCTATAAATTAGATTAATATTACTCACTTGTGCCAATGAAATGTCAAGTTTGAATAGAATTACTAAATCAAGATAAATCTCCCCTCCAATAAGTTATAGATATTCTTCCCTAGTTTGGATTTATAAATCTTTGTATTTTGATTCAAGTTTTGTGGAGAAATTTAGGTTTGGATGAAGAAAATTTGCTATAATGGAGCTAGAAGGTCTGGATAAGAAGAAGAAGGACATGAAATGATAAAAATGAGTTACAGTAACTCATTCCATCCATTTATCCTCCTAATCCCGAAATCCAAATTGGACCTACCTGAAAATGGTCCCAAATGGCTGAAAATGGACTATGTGTCCTAAATCCATCAAACATCCATATCTCCCAAAAAGTTTGTCTGTTTCAATGTATAACTACTCCATGAAAAGGGAAACCATCATTCTAATCCAATAGAAGTATTTTCAAATCAAAATTCCACTGCAATCAAAAGTTATGGAAGAAATCACATTTCATGAGGGGTAAAACGATCATAGAAAACCTAAAAAAAAATTCTAAAACTGAGAAGTACATTTGATAGCCACACTACACCAGAACAGGAATATCCTAATATTTATAAGTGTTTCAACTAATTTCCTTACCACTTTTTAAGTGTTACCAATAATCTGTGAGGATTTAGTCGGCCAACATTGTAACACTTATAAGTATTATAAATAGACTTAGCACTAACACTTATAAGTATTAGGACCTAAATATATAATAGCTCTTATAAATTTTGGAAAGCAAATATTTGGTGACATTTAAAATGTTACTAAATGAAAAAAATGTAACACTTGTAAGTGTTAGTATCACCTTCCTACCAATGCTTATAAATGTCGCCATGCATAATTCGCTTTGTTTACTATATAGTTTGGCAACATTTGTAAGCATTGCTAATCCGAAATATTGGTAACACTTATATGTGTTACTAAGTAAAATTATGTTTCTGAATACCCTATGCATAATTAGTATTTAAATTCTTAAAACAAATGAATAAAACATATCATTGCACTTATATAATTCATCATACAAATCAAATGCAAAATTTAAAATGCCCTACAAAAAAACTATAGTACATCATAAATAATTTTTAAGGATAACTCAGATACCACAATGTCATGTATTCATGTATTGCAAAAAACATAAGTTACAAGAGTTAAATTTAAAATACACTTAAGGTATTTAAGGTTAACATAACCATCCTAGATTGCCCAATCCAAACTAATGGTTTTGCATATTTTTCAAAGTCATATATAAGAATTCAAAGTGTTCACCTACAAATGCCTTCATTAATATAAACACATAATAAAAACTAAAACTTCAAAATGCAAAATAAGATAAATCAATGGAAAACACAAGCGCAAGATAGCCTTTACGAGTCATAAGCATGTGCACTTGCTGAAGAGCATTGGACTGCAAATTTTCAAGAGAAAGTGTAAAAGCTTGCTTCCACAAGCTTGCAATGCTTGCTGTTGCAAGCTTTGCACTTGCAGCAGCAAGTGCACAAGCTTGCAACAAGAAGGCAAGATTTGCAGTGCTTGATGTTGCAAGCTTGTTCGCTTACTACAAGTACACAGGCTTGATTGCTTGCTGTTGCAAGCTAGTGCATTTGCAGCAAGTGCACGGTTTTGCAAAAACATGCGCTGCAACTCCTGCCTTGTTATTGCAAACTTAAGCACTTGCCTTGCTATTGCAAACAACATATTTCAAGTTGGATAAGATTTTGAAATGAAATTCTAAACTGAATGGAGAAAGAAATGAAAGTAGTGGGCATTGCATATTGGTTTTTCACACTTCTTCATGATTTTATGAAATGAATTGATAGACGCATTTAGTTTGTTGGACTTGATGTCCTATTCTACTTTTTTTAAATACAGAAAACTAAGTTTTACCTGTAAATTCTAATGAGGCTTGAAAGATTGTCCGTCCATAGCCCTATGTATATTTTAGTAGCTAATTGTTTGAATGAGCTTCAAATACCAAAGTGTAATTTAAAAAGTATTTTCCAAAGTATATTGAATTACTTATTTTGAAAATATTTTAAGGTAAGGAACAAAAATATCCCTTTAAGGTATTTATTTTTTGATTTTCATGTGGAACCTAAGACTTCACTCAAAACATAGCTTATCGGCCCTAGTAAACCCCACGGGTGGTGTATACCCCAATTTCAATGTCTTCGCACCACCAAGATAGTCATCCTAGAAATTGACAGAGACAGCCCTTGAACATGAGACCTAAGTCTCATCGCAATTCGCTCACCTCTAACCAACTGACCTAGGAGTGTCGGACTTTAAGATATTTACTAACCCGAAACTCCAGAAAACAGTCAGTTATCTTTGAAAAGTTCTACGAAATTATTCTAGTAAATCCATCATATAAGAATGTCATGGCATGGATCCTATGGTATGAAAGGAGAATATTATAGTGACAAAATGATCCATTATTAGCTAATAAGAAAACAAAAGACATACCAGAAAGTAGCTCTCCCCCATTTGCATGCTATGGATTAGAACTCCAAAGTCATTTGCCAGAAGAATTTTGCCGGAAGAGTGAACTAGCACCACATCTCACAAGTTCTTGCAAACTACATTTATACACAAGCTAGCATTATTACTATAAAAGCAAAACCATCTTAAAACTTAGTTTTACTTTTTTTTTCCTAAACATAAATCTTCCTAGAGTCGTTAAAAAGGTTTCTAATACTTGTACTCGACATTATTAATGAAACGTAACACAATAAATGAGCAAAATTGTTGCATTCGTCTTTGGTTTGATATTACTAGTTCAATATGTAAGCATCTCTCATCATGTAACTGGCACAAAATTAACAAGTAAAAGTTCCAAATTCCAGGAATTAGTACATTAAAGCATAAATCATTTAGAAATTTAGCCCAATATTTATTGCATAAAAATCTGCAAAATTTTACCATTCTTAAGTTTCACATTTGAATGCCAAGGTGTTTTGGGTGTGCGTGCATGGGAGCACACACCTAAACATATTTGTGGTTAATTTGATCAAGTTATGTGTGATGAAAATGAGATTTTATAAGCTGCTTAATCATTTAAAAAAATCAAATCTTGGATCAGGCAAAGAAGTTTTACATATATCCATAAATAAAGAATGAAAAAAATAAATCCCTCCACAACCACTATATTCCTTTATCTTATATGACCACGATCAACACTACATACATGTTATCTTATATTCGGGCTAGTTATAAAAAATAATCAAGTTCACGAGATTTCTTCTTTTTATAGTGATACGATGGAACCTCGTTATATCAAAGCTGAAGATGTCTCTATTGCATGGGCATATAGAAGCATAAAGATGAATTACAGGCATGCACGTCTCTGAATGAAAAAGTGATAAACTTAACAATGCACTTATCTCATTTGCCAAATTAAGTTACATTAAAATCTACAAATAATGGCATAGATTTCTTTGTAAATGGTCTTATACCAATTATATTTTCTATTGCTATTTTATGCAACATTTGAAGTCGGTATACAATGTAGTAATACATACCTCAAACCAATATTAAAATATTTTAGGTCTGTATATAAATAAAAGAATTTCATTTTGAAAAATCATTATATACGAACTCAAAGATAAGTCATATCCATATCTGAAGTACTAGCAACTAACTATACTACCATGATTTTTTTTCTCATTTCTAGCAGCTGAAACACTTCATTTATACAAGTATTAGTAAATATAGTTGAATTCAACCATAAATCATGAGAATAAACATAACATTAAAACTGCTTTTGCTATGAAAATATTACAAAATTTACGCATAACAAGAATTCAGTCATCATGCTTTGTCCTTTCTTGTAATTTCCAGTTCCTATTACAAGAGTATTTTCTAAGCATTTGATTAATAATAAACATATTGTTAATAGATAAGGAGTTGAACCATGTAACCCGCACTAGCAACATAAACCTCATTTTTAGGTCGCGATTATCTATATCAATCCATAAAACAAGAATCATTTTCGCTTATGTGTGGATTATAGGTAGTTTAATAAGCTCACTAAGAAGAATAGGCACCCACTTCCGAGGATTGATGATCTGTTTGACCACCTTGTTGGTGCATTAGTTTTCTCCCAGTTAGACCTAGCCACGGGATTTCATCAGCTGAGGGTGGCCGAGGACAATATAGACAAGACCATTTTTAGAACTCTAGATGGTTTCTTTTAGTGGCTAGTCATGACTTTTGGGTTGATGAATGCACCAACATATTTTGTGGATCTGATAAGTAGGGTGTTCTGGGAGTTTCTAAATAAGTTCGTTGTGGTCTTTGTGGATGACATTCTGATCTTCTCGAACTATGAGGAAGAGCATGCCCAGTGTTGAGGACCCTCCAAGCGCACCAGTATAAGGCAAAATTCTCTAAATGTCATTTTTGGAGAGAGGAAGTAAAATTTCTAGGGCATGTGGTCTCTAAGGAAGGGATAGCGGTGGATCCCGCCAAAGTAGTTGCAGTTCAAGATTGGAAAATTCCAAAGAATGCAATGGAGATGAGGAGTTTTCTCGGTTTAGCGGGCTATTATAGGAAGTTTATTAAGGACTTTGTAAAGATATCAGCCCCACTCACCAGACTGACGAAGAAGAATCTGACCTTTTCTTGGAGCATTCACTATGAAGATGCTTTTCAGCTGTTAAAGTGGGTTATGACAACAATCCCAGTCTTGACTTTGCCTGATGGGAATAAAGTGTTCACAGTGTATACTGATGCATGTGGTACAAGAATTGGTGTCGTCTTGATGCAAGAGGGATGGGTAGTATGTTACGGTGGTAGACAATTAGAGTTCATGAAAAGAACTACCCTACCCATGATTTGGAATTCGCTGCTATAGTATTTGGGATTAAGACTTGGTGACATTATCTTTTTGGAGAGAGATTCAAGTTTTACACGGATCATAAATCTCTCAAGCATATGTTCTCGAAAAGGGATCTCAACTTGAGACAGCAGAGATGGATGGGGTTCCTAGCATCCTATGATTTCGAGATTGCTTATACCCCTGACAATGTAAAGTGGTGGTGGACACGTTGAGTAGCTAGAGGATGACATTCGGTCCTCTATTCGTAGAGAGGCGGAGCTTGGAGTACATATTGACCTTCGATTTTAGGCCATTTATGAATCTTACACCTAGTTTGTTGGCATCCTTAGAGGTGCGACCTACTCTTATAGATCAGATAGAATCTTTGCAACGAGAGGACCCATAGATAGAAGACATCTTGGATAGGCTCAGTAGAGGGGAGACTTCTAGTCACCTCAGTATATATTCCACGGATGATAAAGGGTGGTTGCAAAGGGATGGAAGGCTTTGTGTTCCCCGAGTTGGGAGTCCATTGAAGGAAGTCCTTGAGGAAGCCCATCATTCTAGGATGACTATCCATCCGGGCGGTGATAAGATGTATAGAGATATGAAGAGGGTTTTCTTTTGGGCTGGGATGAAGAAAGATGCAGCGGAGTTTGTCTCTCGATGTTCAGTTTGCCAGCAAGTTAAAGCTGAGTAGAGGAAGCCTGGTGGTTTGCTTCATCCTATGGAGGTCCCACAGTGGAAGTGGGAAAGCGTCTCTATGGATTTCATTGGTTGTTTTCCTAGATTGAGGAAAGACAACACCAATATTTGGGTTGTAGTGGACCGAGTTACTAAGAGCGCTCATTTCATTCTTGTTAAGAGTAAGAGAATGGACACATGGTTGGCGTTAGTTTACCTTCGTGAGGTAGTCTGTTTACATGGAGTACCTTCTAACATTGTGAGTGATCGTGACCCTATCTTCACTTGTAAGTTCTGGAAGAGCCTGCAAGAGGCATTAGGTACACAGTTATGTTTCAACACCGCTTATCACCCTCAGACCGATGGGCAGACTGAGAGGGTGAATAGAGTTCTTGGGGATCTTTTGAAGCTGTGTATCCTAGATTTCAGAGGGACATGAGAGGAGCATCTTCCATTGGTTGAGTTCACTTACAACAATAGTTATCATGCTAGTATAGGCATGGCACCCTTCAAGGCATTGTATGGGCGACCTTGTAGATCACTGACTTGTTGTGGGAGTCCAGAGAAAGGCTTCTACTTGGACCTGAGATGGTTAGAGAAACCTCAGAAAGGATTGATCTTATCGGCAGATGCACGAAGACAGCTCAGGACAGGCAAAAGTCCTACGCAGATAGGAGAAGGACTGATATTGAGTTTGAGGCGGGAGACATGGTTTTCTTCAAAGTATCACCTTTGAGGAATGTGGTTCGCATTGGATATATAGGGAAGTTGGCGCCAAGGTTCGTTGGGCCATTTCCCATAGTGGAAAGGATAGGTCAAATGGCCTATAAAGTAAATCTACCAGAGAGATTGGCAGATGTTCATGATGTTTTCCACATTTTTCATTTGCGGAAGTTCTGCATGATACAACAAAGGTAGTTGAGCCGAGCAGGCTTAAGGAAGTAGAGGTAGAAAGGGAGGTGACTATTAGACGAGTTCCTACCCATATACTTGGATCAGAGGTTAAGAACCTTAGCAACCGAGAGGTCAAGTTGATGAAAGTTAAATGAGGAGAAGACTGCGAAGATGTAACTTGGGAGACTGAAGACAGGATATGTGCTTTGTATCCTTTTCTTTTTAAGGGTATGTTCTTAACTTCTTCTTTTTTCCAAGCTTTTATTCGTACTTGCTTCTGTCGTTTGAGTATATTTTGTCGATCGAATCTTCAACCTTTAGGTAGAAAACCAATGGATGTAAACATGTGTTTGCGATATGTTATATTTGATGGATGTAAGTGATGCATGTGTTTGCTAGTGGTTGCTCGTGGATGCATACACACACACGCACCAAGCACTGCATCAGCTCATTCACTTACATATTGCATATGGATGTGTGTGCATTTTAACATTTATGGATGGAAATGATTATATCATCATATGGGTGTTGCATTTGGATGGATGATTGTTCACACATATAGAATTTACATGATATGCTAGGTATATTTGCATACATATTGGATTCATGGCACTAACATACATTGCATTAAGGTGGCCGACTTAATCAGTAGATTGCCTTATTTTTCGCATTAGCATAAGGACATATACACACACCTTTCATATGTTCATATAAGCATTAGACACCTTTTTAAGGACAATGGATGCCTGTGATTGATGGTTGAGTAGATGGTTGATGGATGTTAGGATAAACATTCTTGTTAACTTAGAGATTTCGGGGACGAAATCCCTTAAGAAGGGGAAAATGTAACACCCCATAATTTTAAAGGACATTATAATGATAAACTAAAGAATACTTGATTAAATGTTGGGAATTAAGTAAAACGGACTGTACCATTACATTCGTCTCAGAATTCTGCTTAAGATAGACTCCAAGTTTGCGTAAAGCGGACATCATATGAGAAAGATATGAAGCTTAGAAGTTCGTATACGTATAAGAGGGTTATATATAGATAAATCAACTCATAATTTTCAACTAAAATCAAATAAATTGAGGGGAAGAACCAAGCGAGAACAGGACACGTAGGGTCTGACCCACACTTGGGTTAGGTCAACCTATGGGTCGACCCAAGGCCACGTGGGTCGACCCATGGGTTGACCCAGGTGAGGTTGGGTCGACCCAACGAGGATCTGGGCGAATTCTTTTTTGCTGAACGTGGACATTTTGATGGCTTGGTTCATTGGCGGTAGGCTATATACAGGACAACATTTCTATTGTTTTTATTCATCAAAAACAATGAAGACAATGGGATGCCTCCCCAGCTTGGATTGAATTAGCCTATTTTCTTCAACAACAGCTTATACCCATATAAGAACTTCTTCTGCAAACTTCAACATATCATTCTCTGTTCTTTAGATCCAGTAACTGTGAGTTCATGTTGCTTTTAGATATGAAAATTTAACAAATAACCCTGACATGTTTATAAATTTGGATCTAAATCTATACCTGCTGAGATTTTGATTCATACCTAATCAGTCTTGTTATTATATGTATACCTGATCTGTTGTTCAGTTCTTATATGCCTATTCCTGATATGCCTATTTCTGTTATTATGTTTATTCGGTTATTGTTCCTATTACTGTTCTTCTTCCTCCCTCATTCCCTTTTTATTTTTATAGCCTAGGCTACCTTTGAGCCTAGGCTGATACCGCTGAAATATGCGTACGAATGAAACTGGTTTAAATTGGGAATGATTGCGGATGATAATTTAGGGGCATAACTTATACTATGAACATGACTGGGATTTGGGACATAAACTATACTATGAAATTTGACTAAAACTTGGGGCATATTTTAGATTGTGAGTTATGACTTATGGTTTAGGGAATATAAATCTGTAGGCTTAATTTAAGATTAAGCGGAATGTATAAATGAAACTATGAGTAACCTGTGAAACATGTTGGGGGTTATGCATACTTGTTAACCTTTAATACTTAAACTGTTATATTTGTAGGGGTTATATACATATAAACTTGTTTATCTATGACTTGTTTAATCTGTGGGTAGGGTTAAGTAAACTTGTTGAATCTGTGGGTTTAAGTAAATCTGCTAAATTTGTGTGGGGTTATACGAACCCATTAAACTTAACCTGAGGAAATCCTAGTTGGATGGGGATACAAGCCTAAGGGGTGGTTTGTGTCATCTGTTGTGTGGGACCCATATTAGTCAGTAACCCATTTTAGTATTAAAAGGGGACCCTGCACTAGGTAGGGGTCAGGGCACGTTCACTGAGCTAATTATAAGAGGTTTATTTGAGAAGGGGTGTTCTAATGGCACGTTCCAACGGGGTCAGGTAAGTGCATGAGTCCGGCTTGCTTGGGAAAATGAGCCGCCGTAACACCTGTAAATAGGTCTGTATCCATCTGGTGGTTGCCACTTTAGGAAGTGATACACCCTCATGTGGGGCCGACACAGAGTATGTACGTGGTAGGGAGCCGATCGCTGGGGGTAGTAACTAGGGTACATCCAGTCCCATTTAGGTACCTGTTATTTTTGTTTGGGGGTAATACCCATTATTTCTGTTTAGGTACCTGTTATTCCTACTTGGGGTAAAACCCGTTACTAGAAGTACACGTATGTCTACCATATGTTTCTGTTGGGGATCATTCTATTTTAAGGGACACCTAATCCTATCATATATCCGATATACTAGTATTGTTGTAGAGAAAAGTATTTAAGAAGCATAGTCCATTCTGATTATTCTATTTATCCTGTCCATCCTTTTCATACCCGTTATATGACACTGTTATCTCTCATTTAGTTTATATGCATGTCATGATACTTTTACTTATTTATATGCTAAAAGTAACTGGACTCACCGGACTTTATGTCTGACCCGTTTTATTTTCTTTTCTCTCTCTTCCTCCCCCCTTCACCAAGGTTCTCAGGATGGGAATGTGCAGGCTTGACCAAGACTCTCTCTTCTTTTTCTTCTTGGATTTGGATTTTCTTCGATGTACCGCTTTGACTATTTGTCTACTTGTTTATGGCTACTTATGGAGATTATGATTTTTCCAGTTTTGTACTCTGATGGGTTTTAGTGCAAGACAGATGTGTTTATTTGATGTATTTTGTTAAAGTATTTCAATATGATGTTGTAACTAGATTTTGAGACCATGATATTTTCTGTTGGAAAAATAAAGTTTTAAATTTCCGCTGCTATTTATATATCTGTCTTGTGAGAATCTGTTTTGTTTACCTATAATGCTTCACAGAACTTAATGCATTCTATAAATGAGTGACATTAACGGACGTGGGGTGTCACAACAAGCTTGGACATAACAAGAAGGATTTTCCAGAACCATCTAAGGGAAAGCAGATTGTGAAGGCGTATCCTTTGGAAGTTGTGCCATCTTCTTCGAGGGCTCCTACGGTGTAGGAGAAAGGAGTGAGTGTCATCGTTCAGGGTATTCTTTCCATTAGAGATATTTCAGTTCGAGCGTTGTTTGATACTGGAGCATCGCATTCTTTCATTTGTAATGAGCTTGTGTGCCACTTTTGTTTAGAACCCAAGATTTGTGATAGACCATTGAACGTGACTAATCCAGCTGGGGTTCGTCCAGTTTGTGTATGATTTTTCATGGCCTAATGTTGTCGAGTCATGGTTGCTCCTTTGTGTGTGATTGCTTTGTTTTAAACTTTGCTGGGTTTGGGATCATTTTGGATAAGTACTGGCTCAAGAGGTATGCAACTAAAGTGGAATGCGAGAAGCTCGAGGTGACAATCGGGAATGTGAAATGGCAAGTGGTTGTGATTCGATGTAAGCCCAAAGACGGGGTCTTGGTATGCTTTTTGTATTTGCTTGTGATTCCATGGGAAGACTTGTCCTCTGTGTCGATCGCTAGTGAGTTTGATGATGTCTTTGAAGAGGTCAAAGGTTTGTCACCGCATCGTGAGATTGAGTTCAGAATCGATTTGGTTGAAGGTGCTAGACCTATCATGATTCCCTTAGGCGGATGGTTCCTAAGGTACAACGAGAGTTAGAGGTGCAAGTTCGTCACCATTTGGGAAAAGGATTCATTTGGAGGAGTACGTATGAATGGGGAGCACTAGTTGTGTTTGCAACCTAGGCTGATGGTTCTTTGAGATTATGTGTGGACTATCGTGAGCTGAACAAGGTAACCAAGAAGAAAAAGTATCTTTTGCCAAGGATAGATGACTTATTCGACCAGCTTCACAAAGCCAAGGTGTTTTCTCAGATGGATTTGGCAACATGATTCACCAGTTGAGAGTGTCAAAGGATAGTATGTTGTAGACAGCTTTTAGGACACCATCTGGTTCTCTGAGTGGAAGGTGATGCCATTTGAATTGATTAATGCACCAACGTATTTCGTGGATCTTATGAATAGTGTTTTCAAATATCAGTTGAACAAGTTCGTGTTTGTGTTCTTGGATGATATCCTGGTTTACTCCCGGAATGAAGAAGTGCATAAGACGAACATGCGAGTTGTTTTGGAAATCTTGCGGAAGCATCAGCTGAGAGCTAAATTTTCGAAGTGTCACTTCTAGAAGAGTGAAGTGAGGTTCTTAAGCCATGTTGTTTTCTGGAAACAAAATAGCGGTTGACCCCTCTAAGGTAGCAGCAATCTAGGACTGGGATAGACTTAAGAATGCGACAAACATTAGGAGTTTCCTTGGGTTGGTGGGATATTATCGTTGGTTTATCAAGGTTTCTCGAAGATAGCTGCACCACTAACGGGATTGACGAAGAAGAACCAAGTGTTCACATGGGATGCGAAGTGTGAGCAATTTTTTGGAGTCCTTAAGGAGAGGCTGACGAGTGCTCCTGTTTTGACGATTCCAAGTGGGAATGAGGATATGGTTGGTATATACCAATACATGTGGCACTGGACTTGGAGCAATGTTGATGCAGAAGGATAGAGTTGTTGAATATGCAAGTCGACAGCTGAAGCCGCACGAAAGGAATTATCCGACTCATGATTTATAGTTAGTGGCGATTGTGTTTGCTCTGAAGATATGGAGACATTACCTGTTGGGAGTTCGATTCGAGTTGTTTACGGATCACAAGTCGTTGAAGTACCTTTTCTCCCAATAGGATTTGAATCTTCGGCAGAAGCGGTGGTTAGAGTTTTTAGCATTGTACGATTTTGGTACAGCCTATACTCTTAGTAAAGGTAACACAGTTGCAGATGCATTGAGTCGATGACATGTAGGATTAGGAGTTATGCTTTCAGAATGATAGAACCTAAAGTACTTAGCAGGATTTGATTTCAGACCACGTGTGAGTTGGAACCTGAAATATTGGCAAGCTTATCGATAAGACCTACTCTCATTGAAAGGACCGGCGAAAGCCAAAAGCGTGATGAAAACCTTGTCGAGGTCATCGAGAAGCTGGAACCAGAGGATAAGGAACTCGAAGTCGATCGAGATGGTTGGCTTCGAAAGAAAGGACGACTGGTTGATCCTGATATTGATGGACTGAGAGATGAGGTTTTGAGAGAATGTCATCACTCGAAGTTGACGATTCATCCTTGTGGTAACAAGACGTATAAGGACATGAAGCGAGCTTACTACTGGGAAGGGATGAAGTAGGATGTTGGAAAGTTCATTTCCAAGTGCATGAACTGTCAGTTGGTGAAAGCTGAAGATAAGAAGCCAAGTGGGTTGCTTCAGCCATTGGAAGTTCCTACGTGGAAATGGGAGCAAGTATCAATGGATTTTATCGATGGAATACGTAGAACCAAGGCAAGAAATAAAGGAATTTGAGTTTAGATTGCTTGACCAAAAGCGCAAGGTTTATTCCTGTCAGGTAGACTAGGACAACATTGAAGTTGGCTGAGATTTATTTAAAATGGATAGTTCGATTCCATGGTATCCCGAAGAGCATAGTAGTGATCGAGATCCATTGTTTACAAGTGGATTTTGGAGGAGTTGGCAAAAGACTTAGGGAACCGAGTTGTGTTTGATTATGGCTTATCATCCCTGGACTGGTGATCAAACCGAGAGAGTTAACCAAGTTTTGGAAGATCTCCTAAGAGATTTTGCATTGGATTATAGGGGATTATGGTAAGACCATCTACATCTAGTTGAGTTTGCATATAATAACAGTTACCAGTCGAGCATCAGGATGGCACTATATAAGGCGTTGTATGAAAGACCGTGTAAGTTTCTGGCATGTTGGTTAGAGACTGGAGATAAGTTAATACATAGGTCAGAAATGATCAGAAGACATCCGATTATATCGAGATTGTTCGGCAATGAATGAAGGCAGCCCAAGATCATTTGAAGAGTTACACCGATAACCATCGTAGGGATTTGGAATTCGACGTTTGCGATATGGTTTTCCTGAAGATTTCTCCTTTGAAGAATGTTATTCGTTTCAGAAATAGAGTAAAGTTGGAACCAAGGTTCGTTGGACCATTTCTGATAGTCGAGCAAATGAGAAAGCTCACGTATAAATTGGAGTTACCCGAGAAGAGGTCGAGTGTGCATAATGTGTTTCATTTGTCTTTTCTATGCAAGAGTTTGCACGATTCGAATGTGGTTATATCTCCGAAACAGTACAAAGACTTAGAAGTCGAGTCCGTAGTGTCGAAATCTCGTAAGTCGTTTCACGTTCTGGGGAATGACACGAAATAGCTTAGGAGGAAGGTGGTTAAGCTAGTCAAGACACAATGTAGTGAGGACTAATGACAATTTTATGTGGGAAACGGAAGAGAGAATGAAGACGATCCATCCAGAACTCTTCGTTGGTACGACCCATTAATGTCGTGCCACTCTTACATCATTGCAAATTGTACTATTGTTGTTTCCACTTGCTACGTTAAGGTTATGGATGCATGGCTTGATGGATGCTAGTCTGGATGGTAAAATTGGTTGATCATGGATGATATGCATGCAGAGTTGTTTGGTTGCTTGTGTTTGCTTGGGATTTCGGGGGAGAAATTCCTAAGAGGAGGGGGGAGAATGTAACGATATGTATTTTACGTATCGTAGGATCGTAAAATATTTCTATTTAATTCTCCGAGGTCAGACCATTCTCATATTTTGATATGCTGTTCATGGGGATGTGGGGCATGTCCATGATTTTTCCAATTTTATTTATGACCATTTTTCCCTTATTATTTTTTAGGGCATATCTTTTGAATGGGATCGAATCAGTTGCTGGAATCGATTTCTTTGGAAAGGAAATGGTGTTGCCAATTCCGTAGAGTGGTCACATTAAAAATTTGGTTCAACAGTTTGGGAGGAATCGTTGTTTAGTGCTACACAATTTTTGGACAAGCTAACTAGTCATTAGTGGGCTACTTTGGTGTGGCCCATTAGTGGGTTGGTTAGACAGCTATAAATATGCGGGTAGAGGCAAGGAGAATTGTTTGGTTTCTTCATTTCTCTATTTGGTTGGGGTTTGAGATTCTCCCTACGCCAATCGAATATCTCTCCACTCCATTAATTTAATACATCTAGATTAGAAGGTTGAAGATCAACATTGAAGGAAGGTAGATCGCATTAAAGTGATTGATTTGAAGATCGTTCTTCGCTATCTGGATTTGTAGATCATTGATTTAAAGCTATTTCGTGGATTTGGTAAGTGATAAGCATCTCTCACACATATTCAATCAAGTATATGGGGTGTTCGATCTTGTTTTCATCATTTATAAGTCGTTTTCACCTAGATCTACATCACGGTATGTGTATTTTCATTTGAATCACCATAGGATATAATCTAGCAACTTAAACCGGTATATTCTTATGTTAATTTGTGTGTTTATGCAAGTTTAGATCCATTTATTGATTCAATTATTGACACATCATAATTTGGTTGAATTCTATGTAATTGTATGATAATAATCATTGTTTTAATGTTTGTTGATTGTTGCTTGAATTGGTTATTGATTCGTTGAACAGAATTAGTTGGTTTTGAATTGAGTTAAATGGGTGAGTACGAGCATTGATGGGTCGCCATTCGAATGGATCAAATGCTCGTGGCTTGCGGAGCAAGACAGGATGGATCAACATCAAATTGGGAAACAATTTTTGATGGATCGGCGCTTGTCAAAAACATGGACTGGACACAGTTTTAGTTAGTGGATTGGGCACGTTTTCTAGATGGATCGGGCGTGTTTTGCCTGGTGGATCGGTCACGTATGTTGGCATGGATCGGGCAATGCAAAAAGCCATGGATCGGTTGGCATTCACTCATGGATCAGTCAAGTGTAATTGGATCGGGGAAATACCTGGCTTAGAGGGATCAACAGTGTTTTCTAAAATGCTGTAATTGATGGAATAGGCACGACATTATTAAATGAATCGGATGTGCGCATTTTTATGGACCGGATCGTCCATATTGAGGGATCACAGCGTTTCCAAAAACGCTGTAAATGATGATGGATCGGTGTAAACACAGATGGATCGGGCAAGCCTATTTTTGAATGGATCGGAATGCGCACACCAATGGATCATTGTTCGATACATTGATCGGGCAAGGTTCTTAATGGCGAGTCGGTGACAGAAATACCATAGCGTTTCAGAAACATTGTGGAATGAAAGGAGGAACGCTATAGAATGTGTGACGGCCCGCCCCGCACCAGCCTGCATTTCCTCCGAAAGTGCGCTGTACACATGCCCGACTAGCACGGGACGGTCGTCAGAAGAAAGAAAAGAAGGAAATTAACTAACGAGAAACCTGTAGAATGTCTCACAGCGCATGGGATAAAATATAATAATAATAACATACTTGACATAAAACAGGTGAGACAGTGCATAAGCTGATAACTAAAATCAACATCAACATCAAAGCAGCGGAATACAGCTTATTACAACTTTTCAAAATCTACTGTCTCTAAACAAAAGAAAGCCAAAGTAGAAGATACACCACCAATGCCCAAGCAGTGATCTTCAACAATACAGGGAGAATATTATATATATATATATATATATATATATATATATATTACGTGGAAGCCTCCTGCTCGTCTCCGGATCATCTACCCGTGCATCACCAGCTAACCTGTCTCTAGTCTGCTCGTGTAAGCACCCAGAGTAATAAGAGGAGACATAAAACTCTGGGTCAGACATAAAGCCTGGTATGAGCGATAAGCATATAAACATAATAATAACAGGTATACTAAACCATACCTGAACCTGGACCTGCAACCAAAGAGTTAGTACCACATACCGTACAGTACTCTAAGGTGCCATAATGAATAGTGTAAAGAATACGGGGGTGGGGTGTGTATGTCATAATGATAGCAAACAAACCATCCATAGCAACCATCCTCACGTCTCTCACTCAGTGCGTAAAGCGTACGATATCTACCACTTTGGAACACTAGACAAATTGAGGTAACGACGGATCCCGACTTGTAGAAACCCTGCTGTGACCAAGCTAAACATATGGAGTCATGACCAAACATTTCAATGACCCATTTCATTGATCGTAGCCCTTGGTTCTACCAATGCCATAATGGCCCTGAATCCGCCTCCGTACCTCCTACCATAGTGGTCTAAAGCTATAGACATCGTAAACCCATTAGCATGCGTCCCGCAGCAAAGTCCAACCATGAAGCGAACTCATTGGTTCCCAACTAGATCCTGAGCTCTAACTTCCCATACTGGACTACCTTTGCATCTCGGGTTTTGGTCATCATCTTGTTTGGGTCGGTTGGTCAAGCATCTTTCATCCTGGTCGGTTTTCATCATCCCTGGTCGGTCGGTTTTGTTCCCCCCTGGTCGGTCGCATTTCACCAAACCTGGTCGGTCGGTTTTGTTTCCCCCCTGGTCGGTCGCATTTCACCAAACCTGGTCGGTCGGTTTTGTTCCCCCCTGGTCGGTCGCATTTCACCAAACCTGGTCGGTCGGTTTTGTTTCCCCCCTGGTCGGTCGCATTTCACCAAACCTGGTCGGTCGTTCTGGAGCTCGGGTCGGTCGGTCTCCTTCACCATTTCTGGTTGGTCGTCCTCCTTCATTCCTGGTCGGTCAAAACCTCCCCTGGTCGGTTATCTCGACCCCAAACCTGCACCATTTCAGCAAGCTGTTCTCGCCTCTCGACGGCGTTTTCGACCAATCTAACACTTCTAATCAACCACAAAGCATACCATACAGTCATAGAAACATAGAGAATCAACCACAAACACCAAAACAACAATATGACATATCAAAATGGATCAAACATGGCCAAAACCCCATATTTTCCCTTAATCCCTCTTAATCATGTTTAAGCATATAATTAGCAAAACTTATCCAAATTAGCCAAATTTCATATCATAGGTCTAAAACAATATTTAAGAATTTCTGAATATTTTTCCGGATTTTATTTGTGTATAAATTCGCTAATTAACACTAATTACCCCTTAATCAACCGTAATTAGTGAGAAATCATGCAAATCACTCACCTTGCCCACAAACAAAATTCTCAGAACTGAAACTCCTCTGATTTGGGGCGAATACTGATGTCCAACAGCAGCTCTAACCTTGCTATGGTGCTTTTTCTTCTTAATTTGATGTTGCTAAGCCTAATCTCCAATTAAAAAGTGATTTGGGGTGTTTTAGATGTAGGAGGCCATTGTTAGAGTGTCTAAGGATGAAAGTGGTGGCTGGAAAATGTCTAAAGAAATGTTTTCTAACCCTAATCAGCCCCTATATACCCCTAAACCCGAAATTCCCCTCTGGGCCTAGCTGCTAATCACCCGGTTAAGCCCAATTAAGCTGTTTTTCACCATCTGAAACTTGTTTCAGCCATATCTCCCAAACGGTGAGTCCGTTTGGCTAATGTGACCACTCTACGGAATTATAAACCATCATTCGGAGCCAATGGAAGTGGTTTCAGGTCAAAATTCGTTTCCAGTCAAAAGTTATGGCCAAAACAGTGATAACTAGGGGTAAAATGGTCATTTAAAAATCGGGAAAAATCATGGACATGGGAAATGACCGTAATAGTCGTCTCCCAAAGTTACATGACCATACGACTTCGTATGTGACAGAAATAAATATTCTACGATCCTATGATGCGTAGAATGCGGGTCATTACAGAATGTTATTCATAGCAAAAGGCTGAAATGCTGTGAATCGAATATCGACCAAACGAAGCATGTTTTTGGTTCAATGATGGCCATGGCTTCAACTTGAGTTCAAGATGGCATATACAAAGTGTTCTTTGATTGTCGTAATGCAACGAATTTGAAGACGACTCAAAGATGTGAGTTCGTAGATAATGGTCACTTAAGAAGATACTTGAGCTATGGGAAGTCGTCGATGATGATGACTATCGATATTGAAGGCCGAGGAATCATCATTGTCGTAGGTTCTATCGAACTCAAAGCAGAGGTATAATAGGTATGCCTAAAAGACTTTGGGATAGTGAAGTACCCTAGGTATCGATGAAAGACGTATGGAGTTTTACTAGAACTAGGGTTACCATTAGCCCTCGACAGATGGCAATATGGCTAGTCATACGATTAATGATGGTTTCATAGCAGGTTAGGCACTGATAGCCAGAGTCATGGATGATGATTGTTTTGCTTGTATCGTCTTGTGTAGCTTGTTCGACATCGAAGGAGACATCTCTTGGGTGCTTGTCTGATGCTGGTTTAGACCTTCAGGGCTTATGCTTGGGGGATGTTGATCTCGACTAGGATGGTCTACGCTAGATAACTAGTTGCTATGTTTGCTATGTTCTCTCTCTGGTTATTTGGAAAGGCTATCACGATCAGATGTGGGGAAGACGGGTTTTGGTTTCTTCTCTGTTGATATTAGTAGATTAGATGATTGGTCTACCTATCTCTCATATAGTTTTTTGATGATGTTAGATAGTTGTTTTATCGCTCATTAAGACTGTTGTCTTACTCAAGGTTTTATGTTTCCTCTTATTACCTTGGGTTGTTCATCCATTGTGTTGTGGATGGGAAGACTAGGTAACAGGTGACAGGTGATAGATCTTGATGAGACTACGCTACTGATCAACGACGAGCAGGAGGCTTAAGTATTATTTGCTACTATATACTACTTGTTGTTTCCGCTGTTATGTTGATATATGCTTCTCTGAATGACCTATAGTGGGGCATTTTGTACCGACTCTTATGATGTATTCCATTAATGTATGGATCTTTCTAGTTGATATGAAAGTTTTTTGGTTAATTATGCTTCACTATTAATGCCTGTTATATATGTTCTATTATATTTTGTAACGGCTGAGATTTTCGACCCAGAAAATTAACATAAATACACTGTCAATTTCTCGAGCATCGAAAATACCGGGACATTATTAGAAGAATTTATAGGATGAGATAGAAAGATAGAACTAATAGAATAGAAGAAGAAGAAGAAGAAGATCACAACTGAACAGAATCAGAGTAAACACGAAACTCACAGCGGAATAAAATAAATGGTATTATATAACATAATCTTGAAATACAAATCTGGATTTGTATAAATACATACCATGTATCAGAGTACAATACATCATATCACAGCGGAAATAATCTCTAACTAATAAATGGTGAAGCCTTTGGTTTCCAGCTCCTCCAAGTGAATCTGTAAAAGCCTGAAACACTTGACTGCCCGTACCAATTTGGGCACCCAAGAGTTTAGGGAAAACAAACAAAATAAACTCTAGGTCAGTCATGGGACTGGTGTGAGTAAATTCCAACCATACTGTTTAACTTTGAAAAACCTTACTATACCTAAAATTTCTTTGATATCAAAACTAGTGATATTATGATAATGTCTAAACAAATAATTTTACAAGTAGCAGAACGCTTGCATCTCACGTTCCACACATATATAGTATAAAATCATAAACCGCAGGGCTCTTATCGAAGAATGGATTTCAACAGACAAGGTATGGGAGCACCTTCTGAATAGTGTACTCTAGAGGGGATACACTCAGGGTTCAACAAGAACGTCTTGCAACCCAGCCACACATGACTGGTCACTCATTTAGCTTGAGTGTGGCGAATATATTGCCACCACGGTTGTAGGCCATCCAACCGTCATCCGAAGACACAGAATCGAAAAGAAGTATAAATATGAATTTTCTCTAGATCGGTGACAATACACCCTGCTTGGGGATGACCCAACTAGCCATGCTGCCTAGCCCAACTTTTGTTACTTCTGGTTGTGAGGCTAGAGGCCACGTCTATATTCAGAACATCTGATCACCATTCACTTTTTGAATGCCACATCGTCAAATCCGTAATCACACATTGATTACACAAATGCACACTGGGTGTAGAATAAAGAGAAGTTACCTTCTCCCCACCAACTTGGTATATTCGTACAAATCAACGGCGTGACCGTTGGAAATACTCTGTCAGACACTCGTCCATACAAGTTGTCCTGGGACTGGACTAACAGAAAACACCATTCTAGAACTGGATGACCCTTGCATTTAACTCCGTCTTCAATTATCTTCAGCATATCTACTTCGCAATGCTTATGCCTATACGGAGTGGTTTTCGTATAACATATCCAACCGGTCTCTCCGTATTGACACGATGGTCAAAACACTTCGATAGTCGGTTATTTGACTATCGGAGTAAAAGCAAACATTCATTCAGATGTATAACTAGACATCACACAAAACACGGGTTCTTTTTATTTAACATTCGTTTTTATTCTTCGAATTCCCATTTCTTACCAAATATTTCTCAAATCCCGTTTTAGTCTTTTTACACTTCTTGGAAAACATTTCCAGTTATTACAAACTCTTATTTTCTCATGTTCCAGAAAACATACGTTATTAATGTTCGAAACATTTCCATTCCTTTCACGTTCTTTATTTCCTATACTTGGAAAATCTATCCTATTTACATTGGAAAATATTTCCAATTTCATTTTAACCTTTTAATCAGCCCAACGTTCACTTTTAACCCACTATTCATTTTGGAATGTGAATACCACCCCTTATTATAGAAATCTGAACATCCTTATCATATAACTCTTTATTTACGTAATAATTTCCTTTATCTTGTTTACCGGGATCTCTTTCCTACTTTTATATTCCTATTCCACTTTATAGATTCTGTTTCTAAGACAACTTCTTATCAAATCAATATTAAGTTTATAACTAAATGCTGATCCCTATCCTATCAACATTTATTTGTTTAAAACTAAATGTTAATTATCTTATCAGATTATAATTCCTAAAAGTGATTTACTTTATTACATTCGACATCGTCGAATTATAATTCCAAATCCTAATGGTTTAATTCTAATTACATTTCGAACATCGAAATGTTGCCATCGTTTTTCTACCACGATTCTCTAATTTCTCTTTCTAAACTAATTCTGGTATTCCCTTGGACGAACATCGTTACTTATTTCTTTCAGAATAAGTGGATTTCAAACCCAACTATTTTCATTTCCTAGGAAGTGCTGCTATATATAAAAATCATGCTTAAATTTGGTTAACAGCGTTACTTTATCGCTATAGTAAAAACTTGCAAAACGCTGTAATATTCTCTTTATAACTAATCTTAACATTACAGTCACACCTACCTTATCAACAGCGTTATTTTATCGCTATAGTTCAAACTTGTCATACGCTGTAAAATTCTCCTTTATAACTAATTAACATAACAGTCACGCTTAAGCCTAATCAACAACGTTTATTTTATCGCTATAGTTCATACGCTGCCATATTCCTTTTATACTAATCTCGACATCTATTTTCGTCACAAACTGATATCGTTCCTCAATAATAGTGAAGCCGTTCAAGTTGGGGTATTCTATTTACCTCTCAGACCTTGATCGACAACGTTCCTACCTTAGAACAGATATAAGTCTGTATTCTAATCCCTTGTTACTTATAATATTCATCAAATCGTATTTTCTTGTTTAACTTTGACTATGGTTTTCATAACACGATATTATTACTTTGAAATCTCGGTTGTTTATGATTATTTATTTTTAAACATTAACTCTTCACTTTTCTTTATTCCATCAGTAACTTCGTTAACTGATTTTATCTACTTCTTACCATGGGATTAATATAATTACTCTAACAATATTCATTAACTGTTTATTTTAAAAATATATTTATCCTAAATATTTTCTTGTCGAATAATTTCAGCTTTATACCTATTTAACTAAATAATCATTTATATTTTCTTTATAAACGAACTATAAGATACTAATTTATAATAGAACTTCTATTATAATTCAAACATCGCTTTAATTATAAAACTATAATTTTTATAATTAACTTCGTTGATTCGCCTGACGGCCAATCACTTCTTAACAAAACGATGGTTTTACGGTCGACTGTTACCACCTTCTTATTCGATATCGTTTATTTAGTTATCGAAACAAATGCTGAATTTCCATTCAACATCAATTACACACACGGGGTTTTAAATGTGATTCGGGTTCAAACAGTGCATACAAACAAACAGTACATATAAATATCGAGGAATCCGGTCGGATTCCTCCAACCGGTTTCTGCATCCATAGATGTCAGTCAACCCAATTTTCACTAACTCTATACTAGGGGATATTCTAATCGATGGAGTCAGTGTCCAACCGATGATGTGTACATATGTAACGGTATATAATATTTAACCAAATTAATTGTAATCTACCTAATCGACCATCACACAGCATTCAAACAACATTAAAATATAATGTAAAATAGATCAGAGTTAGTGATTTTACTCACCTTCGCGCGTTAACTGTTATATAACGATTTGTGTTAGTCGATCCAATCAGATGTTCAGTTCTGCCATAAATTCAACGTGCTTCAAATCGCTTCAAACCAGTCCCACTGTGTAGCCACCGTCCATATGATTTCAACTGAACCGACGGCGCCAAATTCCTTAACTATATTGATTATGTGATAATATCCGTCCTCGTTCTTTTCTTCAGTACCTCCGGTTCCACGACTCCGTTTGCATGCCATCATTTTCGCAACCTTTTCTTTGAACTAGTGTGTAACCCGTGCGTTGCACACGATAATATAATAAAATATAAAATTTAAAAATTTAATGTTATAATTGATTTTATTTATTTATTTATTTAACACATGATAAAATCGGCAAATTAAGTGTAACACACATTGTTGTAATTGTTTGTACATGGTATGTGTTATGTAACATTTTTTTATCTAACTTGTTTCTTTTATATATGATAAATTTGAAAACATGTAATTATGCTGACATAAGAGTAAATAATATGAATAGATTGAGAAGGATGTTATAATAAAATTGCAGATATTTTAATGTAGAGTTATTTGAAGTTAAAAATAGAATTTTTTGACGTCTATGATAAATTTATTTTTTATATACATAAATGATTATAGTTAATTTACAAATTAACTTTGTTATTATTGTTTATGTATATAAATATACGCATGTGATCTGTATATTTATAAAAATAAACATATTTTTTCCATTGTTGTTTATATTAGTACGTGTATGTATACATATATGGCTGGTATATAGATTACTAAAATACTTTAAATTTGAGATTTCGTAAGCAATTTAAATACATAGATCTAAGCATGAAATATTAGAAAACAGTCAATGAAGTTGTACATAACTATAGAATTGTCGAAATATTGATATTTAAGGTTAAAAACGAATTCAAAAATGTAGATATGTTAATTTTTTAAATGAATAATATATTAGTTTTGTTAATATCATTCATGTAAATTAACTATTTATGATATCTGGATTATATATCGTTATATTTAAATGGAAATTCTATTTAATAGCTTTTCTTAATATTAATGTGACATACAAATTGAAACTATCACATTTACTGATTTATTAGATGAAATAATGAAAAAAAAAATATATACCCAGTGCCAAAGGCTCCCGCACTCAAGCGCGAGAGGACTTCCCAGGTCAGTCTCCTGTCCTTGTACTATTCTCACGGCTTTCCGGGCTCTGGGGATGGTCGATTAGTGCCAAAGCCTTTCGCTCACATATGTGAAGAGGCCGGGACTCGAACCTGCGCGCTCCAGATTACCAACCGGGTAACCTTACCGTTGCGCCAGGCACCACCTTAAATAATGAAAATTTATTAATTGAATTTATTCTTAATAAAGTGAAACTAAGATTACATGGTTAAATAAAAATATATTGATGTAAATGTACAAAATTATGTGACATTAAGATGGGCTTTTAAGCAATCCTAGAAATTTCAGAATGTAAGCATTTTTAGTTAAAATAAGAATTTTACAACATAATGCATCAATATATCAATATAGATGAATCATCAATTAAATTTGCAATTATTGCCTACATATGTAATTTTGTTATATAACAGATGTATTTGTATATTCAAATGAATTTTATATCTTTTTTGTTAATATGAATACTGTGCGAATATTGAAACTTTTATACTTTTATGATTTATTTGACACATCAACGACTAATAGTTTATTAAGGTTAATTGTAGTTTTAAGATTATTGATTAACTCTAATATACGAATTCAAATACAAAATATTAGAAGAGAACCGAGGTAGTTTGGTAAGAGGTTGTATGAATTTTAAAATTAAGGTTTTTGCTATTAAAAAACATAATTTTTAATGGATGACAAATTTATTGATAATTGTTCTGATATTTTATTGCTATTATTTTTTGTTTTATTTCATAAGTTAAATTTGCACTTAGTCTCACATTTCTATAAACAATCTTTTTGAATTTTCTATGCTAAATTGGTTTTTTTTGCAAACGTGAAAATATTTTTTGTTTCTACTGCAACTATATAGTTTGGCTAGAACTAAAAGTAATAATGTTTCTTAAACGTGTTTTTAAAAAAGAAAATCTGTGTATTTCAAAGTTTAAAGAGTGTATTTTATAAAAGTTCCTTATTGTTTATGTTATACTGCATGTCATGTAACTTGTATGTTTTAGTATAATTAAAATGGCATTTACATTTATAGTTATGATGCATATTGTTGAAATTTCCATTCTGTCATTGGTGATAGAACTAAAAAATATCACATGTTTACATTTATATTATTATTTTAAACTTGACACTAAATAATTAATTTATATATATGAACTGAAATGTAAATCACAAGAGAAAGTGAATGATCAACAATATATTTCTAAAAACAAGAAACTCCAACATTGCAATGACTTACTCTAATAACATACTGCAAGTTTCCTCAGTCTACCGTCTTTCTCCACATCATGGGTGGGATTGGCATACTTGTTAAATCTAATACACTTCGACCTACTCTCTACATCAGCTAATGCAAGTCTACATAAGTATCTTATAAGATGAACTTGATTATATCAAAGATGTAACACCCCACTCCCGCTATGATCACTCACTAAGGGAATGCCATAGCATCGGTGGAGTATTTTAGTGAATATAGAACAGAAAAATTACAACAAGACAGATATAAATAGTACTTGAAATTTAAAACATCATCTCATAACAGCGGAAATAAAACATGTCTGGTTACATCATAAAACCACAATAAAAGTCAAGTACAATATCCATCATAATAAAGAAGTACATAATCCCACTCTCATACAATAGCCATGACAAAAGAAAAGAAACTGGGTAACTGGAGCTTTACATCTATCCAAGCTCCTAAAGACTGGAACAGCAATCCGATCAAGCTCCACTACTGCTAGGATCCACCGTAGGACCTGAGGGTTGGGAAAAAGATAAAAACAACGGGGTCAGACATAAGTCTGAGCGAGTCCTATAACTTTAACAATACAATCGTTAAAGTAACCAGAGAAGACATAAACTGATATACGGTAACTAATGGGGATGAATGGCTACACTAAGCAGTCAACTAAACTAAGATAAAAGATAAAGACGCATCTACCCTTCCAAAGGTAAATTACTAAATTGCACTACACCAGTCGTTCCTAACTTAAAGGTTGATCCCACCCATGGACTTATAAAATTAACTTAATAGTTCTCGCGTACCCCTAGGTGACTAAGTAGACGCCACGGGGCCCTACAATCCACTAGGTGTACACACTACTCCCCATTCGATCGGCTCCCTAACGTAGATACCCGTGCTGGCCCCACCGTGGGGTGTACCGTTCCCCAACGTGGCAACCTGTTAAAATTAACGGTGCACGGCTTATATCTACACGATGCAACAACGTCTTATTTACCAGCCCGGGTCCACCCACGCATATGAAACCCGTTGGTCATGCGTTGCCACCGCTAACCCATTTTGGCCTCTTATAGTCAAACCCAGTATGCGTGTCCCGTCCTCGACATGGGTCGAGCCCACTAAGATACGTATGGGTTACTGGTTGAAATGGGCCCCCAGCACAAGCCATCCCCCTAAGCTTGGCCCTCACACTAGTGTTTCCCACTTAACCCTTTAATCATGTTTAATTACATGTTCCTCTTTGGTTAAGTATCCTAATCGTATTTTCTATTGCCACCCAAGGCAACCCACTAGATTCCTCATGCCACCCAAGGCACCCACTTAACCCCTCATGTCCCTCTACATGCTAATATGGTTAAGTGTTTCTTAATTAATTAATTAAGATCGTAACCTTTGTAAAGACCTCTCACATTAGACTGTCTTTTATGACCGCTGGTTAAGCCGGTTGGGTCCGGGCAGCCTTATGTCATAAGCGAGTCTAACCTCGTGTCTTTACATTAATTACGTATTTAGTTTGTGCCTAAGACCTCTCACATTGGGCTAACATTTGTAGCAACTGGTTAAGCCGGTTGGGTCCGGGCAGTTTTACGCTACAACTGAGTCCAACCTCGTGTCTTAGTCGATTAATTACACCTAATTAATCACCCTCCTAATTTATATTAATTATCCTTAATTAATTAATCATGTTTTCCAGAATATGGGTAGACCTAACTCAATAGGTAAATTCCCAACTCCGTAGTGTGGGTACACCTAACTTAATAGGCAAATTCCCAACACATAGTATGGGTACACCTAACTTAATAGGCAAATTCCCATACTATGTTCATTTATTTTATGTTATGCATAATTATATTAATTTCACACAATCTTATTAACATATGCATTTAATTAACCCCATCGTTCCCACGTAATTTCGTTCTCATGACATAACACATATAAAAGGTGTCAACTTGCATATGTATGAACATGTTTCAAAGGTGCCATCTTGCATATTAACAAACACATAACTTGCATATGAACTTGCATAACATGTCACATAACTTGCATATAATCTTGTATAACATGTCACATAACTTGCATATTAACTTGTATAACATGTCACATAACTTGCATATTAACAAATACATGACTTGCATATAATATGTCACATAACTTGCATATGAACTTGCATAACATATTACATGACTTGCATATGAACTCATAAACTTGCATATGAACTTATAAACTTGCATATGAACTTATAAACTTGCATATGATCTCATAAACTTGCATATGAACTTATAAACTTGCATATGAACTTATAAACTTGCATATGATGAAACATACAACTTGCATAGTTATCATACATGTAACTTGCATATTAACATACATGTAACTTGCATATTAACATATGATCACAAAGCACAAAACTTGCATTATGCATGTCATAAAAAGAGACAAACTTGCATGTCATAATGTATGCATAAAACCAAACACTTAGCATGCATAAAATCAAATACTTAGCATGCATAAAATCAAATACTTAGCATGCATAAAATCAAATACTTAGCATGCATAAAATCAAATACTTAGCATGCATAAAATCAAATACTTAGCATGCATGAAACCCATCACTTAACTTGCATAAACCCACATACTTAGCTTGCATAAACATAGGGTTAACATTAAACATAGATTAGCAAACTAACATCATATCATATGACTTAAAACTCATTAATCCACATATAAAACCACATGATCTCATCATATCTCATCTACTTAGTTTAGCAATTGATCATTAAAGTGATAGAAACTCACAACTAGCAAATTTGCACTCCAAATGAAGAAGATTAAGATGCTTAGAATGGATTAGAGGTTGATTAGAGAGTGATTAGCTTGCAACTCTCTTCATAAACTAGTGGAGGCTCCTCTCAAGTTTGATTTTGGTGGCATGATGGCATCATTTCTATTTTTAGTAGGGATTAGGCTTGCATTAGGGTGTATTTATAGATTAGGTGAGTGTTTTAGGCCCTTAGATTAACCCTAGATTAGATTAGGACCCTTAGATTTCGGAAATCTCTAGAACACAGCCCAAGACTAACCCCTAAACCAGATCTGGTGCACCCAGATGAACAGGGCCGACACCCTGTGTCGACACCCCTGTCGACAGGCAAGTCGACAGGGCAGTCGACTCCCCAGTCGACAGGCATGTCGACAGCCCTGTCGACTTGGGTAGGGCGGGAAGTTTCCCGCCTGGCCCCCTGCTTCCAATTTCGAAATCTGATTTTTAAATCTTTAAATCTGTTTTTAACTTTGAATTTTCTGCAAACTTCATTGGGCCATAACTGGGCCATACGGACTCCGATTCTCGAAAACTCGGACTCTATTTCGCGTATTTTTCCGAGACGAACGAAATGACGCAGCCCGTTTCCCCCAATTCTCACATCTGAGATTATTTATTCTGTAATTAGTGAATATTAGTATTAACTGAAATTCGGGGTGTTACATTCTCCCCTCCTTAAAGGATTTCGTCCCCGAAATCTCTAAGCTAAGGAGAACGTATCCTACCAACCAAACAACCATCTACTAAACCATCAACCACAAGCAACCATTATCCTTAGAAACTTCTAATGATGTATGAACATATGCAGAAAGTGCGTGTATATGTCCGTATACTAATGCAAAATCAGGCGGTCTACTGATTCAGTCGACCTCCTTAATGCAAACCATGATAGTGCCATGCATCCAATATGTATGCGAAACCCTATTGACACATACAATTTCTATATGCGTGCACAACCATACACAAAAATGCATCATCCATATGATAACACAGCCATGATACATCCATCAATCTAACTACCACATCCATTTATGCGATATGCAACATGAAGTGACTGAGCCGATCTAGTGCCTAATGTGTGTGTATATGCATCCACGAGCAACCACTAGCAACCAATTGCATCCACATGCATCCATCAACCATAACATGTTTCAAACACATGTTTCAACCATAGGCTTTACCCTATCTAAAGGTCATAGGTACTAGCAAGAGGATATACTAAAAATAAGATAAGTACTAGACAAGCGATAAAGGAGAAGTTAAAAGACATACTCTCAAAAAGAAATGGATACAAAGAACGCATCTTCGCTTCCGTCTCCCAAGTAGCATTGCTTTCGTCATCTCCCCATTGCACTTTAACTAGCTGAACTTCTCTGTTCCTCAACTTTCTAGTTTCTGACCCAAGGATGCGAGTAGGAGCTCGTCGAATCGTCGCATCACGCTCTACCTCTACATCTCTAAGCAAGCTCGGCTCTACCACCTCTGCGGTCTCATGTAAGCATTTCCTCAAATGTGATACATGGAATACATCATGAACACCACTAAGTCTGTCGGGCAACTCCACCCTATATGCCATCCGTCCAATCCTTTCTTTAATAGGAAACGGCCCAACAAACCTCGGTGCTAACTTCCCAACGGACCCAAAGCGAACAACATTTCTCAATGGAGATACTTTGACAAAAACCATGTCCCCAACCTCAAACTCAAGATCCGTCCTTCTCCGATCCGCATAAGATTTCTGTCTATCTTGCGCTGCCTTCATCCTTCTACGAATCAAATCAATCTTCTCTGAAGTCTCTCTAACCATATCTGGCCCAAGCAAGATCTTATCCGTAGATTCCCACCAACATGTAGGAGATCGACAAGGCCTTCCATAAAGAGCTTCGAAAGGTGCCATGCCAATACTAGACTGAAAGCTGTTATTGTATGCGAACTCCACCAAAGGAAGATGTTCTTCCCATGTACCTCCAAAATCCAAGATACAAAGCCTCAAGAGATCTTCTAAGATACGGTTCACCCTCTCGGTCTGACCGTCCGTCTGAGGATGATATGCGGTGCTCAAACACAACTGAGTCCCTACCACCTCTTGCAAACTTCTCCAAAACTCACTAGTGAAGATAGGATCTCGATCACTCACAATGCTGGATGGTACGCCATGCAATCTAACAATCTCTCTAACATAGACTGAAACAAGCCATGGAGCGGTCCTCTTACTCTTCACGGGTATAAAATGGGCACTCTTGGTAAGTCTGTCTACCACAACCCAAATTCCCGTATTGCCCTTCCTCGATCTCGGTAACCCATCGATGAAATCCATCGAGACACTATCCCACTTCCATTGCGGAACTTCCAATGGGTGTAGCAACCCACCGGGTTTCCTTTGCTCCGCTTTAACTTGTTGGCACACTAAGTATCTAGCCACATACTCGGCCACATCTTTCTTCATACCGGCCCAGAAGAAAACTCTCTTCATGTCTTGGTACATTTTGTCTCCACCGGGATGAATAGTCATCCTTGAACGATGTGCATCATCCAAAATAGCCTTCTTCAAACCCTCATCTTGCGGTACACAAAGTCTACCGTCTCTATGCAACCATCCCCTATCATCTATGGTGTATCTACCCAAATGGCTGGACGACTCCCCCCTTATAAGCTTCTCTACCAACTCAACCAACTGTGGGTCGTCTCGCTGAGCCTCGCCAATCCGTCCCAAAAGAGTAGGTTTAACCTCCAAGGATGCTAACAAACCAGGTATAAAGTCAACAGAAGGTCTGAAGTCGAACAAAGAAAGAAACTCCAAGCTTCGCCGTTCCACGAACAATGGACTCAAAGATAGCCTTTTTCTACTCAAGGCGTCTGCCACCACGTTACCCTTGCCAGGGGTATACGCTACCTCGAAATCATAGGATGCTAAGAACTCCATCCACCTTTGCTGTCTTAAGTTTAAATCTTTCTGAGAGAATAAGTATTTCAATGATTTATGGTTAGTGAACAACTCGAATCTCTCACCAAGAAGATAATGGCGCCAAGACTTAAGTGCGAAAACAATCGCGGCCAACTCTAGATCATGGGTAGGGTAATTCTTCTCATGCACTCTCAATTGCCTCCCTCCATAGGCTATTACCCTTCCCTCCTGCATCAAGACTGCGCCTAATCCTGTCCCACAAGCATCGGTATAAACAACAAACGGCTTACTCCCATCTGGGAGCACTAAAACTGGAGCGGTGGTCAAAGCTCTCTTTAACCGTCGGAAAGCATCATCACAATCTACGTCCCATGAGAAAACCAGATTCTTTTTCGTCAAGCGGGTTAATGGGGCTGATATCTTCGCGAAGTCTTTGATGAACTTCCTATAATATCCTGCCAACCCCAAGAAACTTCTTACTTCGGTAGCATTTCTAGGAACTTTCCAATCCTGGATAGATACTATCTTTGCGGGATCCACAGCTATCCCTTCCTTAGAGACCACATGCCCTAAGAATCGCACTTCTCTTCTCCAAAAATGACATTTAGAGAATTTAGCTTTAAGACTATGTGCTCGAAGAGTCTCCAACACTTCTCTGAGATGTAAGGCATGCTCTTCTTCACTCTTGGAAAAGACCAAGATGTCATCCACAAAGACCACTACAAACTTATTCAGATACTCTCTGAACACTCTACTCATCAGATCAACAAAGTATGCAGGGGCGTTTGTCAACCCAAATGGCATCACAAGCCACTCATAAAAACCATCCGGAGTCCGGAAAGCAGTCTTCTCTATACTGTCCTCCGCCACTCTCAACTGATGAAACCCTGTAGCTAAGTCCATCTGCGAAAACACTGAGGCGCCAACCAACTGATCAAAGAGATCATCTATCCTCGGTAATGGGTGTCTATTCTTCTTCGTGAGCTTATTAAGTTCTCTATAATCCACACAAAGTCCGAGGGACCCATCCGCCTTCATGGCAAATACTACTGGAGCTCCCCACTCCGATATACTTCGCCTTATGAACCCCTTCTCAAGCAACTCCCCTACTTGCTTATGAAGTTCTCTTCTCTCACGAGGAGCCATGTGGCGCACTGGCAAAGACACTGGTTTGGCATTATCCACCAAATAAATTCGGAAATCTATCTCCCGCTTCGGAGGCAAACCCTTCACCTCTTCAAACACATCCGGATATTCCCGGACCACTCTGACAGAACGCAAACTCTCGACCGAAGCATCGAGCGATTCAAGATAACTTAGCAAAACAGATTCCATGGGATTACAAGAGATCTCGAGAGTATTACCCAAGCGGGTCATAAGCCTGACAACTCTTCTTTCACAATCAAGAACGGCACCATTACTGGATAACCAGTCCATGCCCAAAATCAACCCATAGCCCGTGAAGCCCAATACAAAAGCATCACATCTAAACTCAACGCTAAGTATAGAAATCTTCAAACCCAAACATATCATAGACAGATATATGGAGCCCCCAATTGGGTTTGAAACAACCAAGGGATCATCAACTAGACTGGTGTCTAAGTGCAGTGACTCAACTAACGATGATGAGATAAAAGAATGCGATGCGCCAGAGTCAAACAAAGTACGAACTGGATGATCAAACAGAAAAACCAGACTTTCAACGGAAATAGTTCTACCTCTCTGCTGAATCGGCGGAACTGAGAGAGCCTGAACTTGCCTCCCCCCCCCTCCCCCCCCCCCCCCCCCCGCCTGAGCTGGTGCCATAAGAGCTTGCACCTGACCTCCTGAGGTAGACCTCGTCTTCTGCCCCTTCTTTGGGCAGTCCTTCACAAGATGTCCTGCCTCACCACAATGAAAGCAACCGGTCTTCTTCTTTTTGCGACAATCCTTGCTGAGGTGGCCTGGGGTCCCACAATTGAAGCACTTCTTCTTCTTCTTCCCCTTGTCACCATTGCCTTTTCCACCCTTGCCTTGTTGTTGTTGCGGTTTCTTCTGATCCCCCTTCTTCTCTGGTGCCTTAGAACTCTTATCATCCTCATGCATAAGTGCCATGTAGACAAGCTTCTCAAAGGTGGCCCCCATAGGAATGTGAGTCATAGCTATTCCTTGCAATGGTTCGTTCAAGCCTCTAACGAACCTCAAAGCCTTCTTCTCCGATGTATTCACCAACTCTATGCCAAACCTTGCTAATTGATTGAATTTGTTGACATATTCTTTCACCGTGAGATTCCCTTGCTTCAAATTCAAGAACTTCTCCATAAACAGATTCTCTTCCGCCCTTGAGAGAAACTTAGCCCCAAACCTTTGCTTGAAATCTGCCCAAGAGTCAACAGGGCGTTCTCCATTAGTGACCTCCCACCAGAATGAGGCCTCTCCCTTCATTAACCAAGCCGCCAACTTGACTTTCTTTCCCTCTTCCACTTCAAAGATATCTAGCAACTCTTCCACTTCCTTAAGCCAATCTCTAGCCTCTACGAAAGTCTCTGAACCTAGAAAAGGTTTTCCTCCTATAGCCTTGAACTCCTTGCAAATCTTACCAAAATTATCCACTCTAGGCTGAGGAGGAGGAGCGGTTGCCTCTGGTGTAGTAGCATTGGCTGGACCCGCAGCCGCGGCCCTAGCCTCTTGTAACCTCCTATACCATAGGGGTATAACTAAGCCCTCCGGGATGTTAAGATCTTCAGCCATGCTGAAACGAAAGAGGAAAGATTCAAAAAGGAGATTCCGAAAGATAAAGATATGGCTATTGGGGATTATGTTTTTCTTTTTCAAAAACTTTTCTCTTAAAAGACATGTTTTTGAAAATACTTTTTCCAAAAATAATACCTTTACTATTTTCTAAAAAAATATATTTTTTCTCAAAAATTTATCTGTTCCGGTAACCTTGAGCTCTGATACCACGTGTAACACCCCACTCCCGCTATGATCACTCACTAAGGGAATGCCATAGCATCGGTGGAGTATTTTAGTGAATATAGAACAGAAAAATTACAACAAGACAGATATAAATAGTACTTGAAATTTAAAACATCATCTCATAACAGCGGAAATAAAACATGTCTGGTTACATCATAAAACCACAATAAAAGTCAAGTACAATATCCATCATAATAAAGAAGTACATAATCCCACTCTCATACAATAGCCATGACAAAAGAAAAGAAACTGGGTAACTGGAGCTTTACATCTATCCAAGCTCCTAAAGACTGGAACAGCAATCCGATCAAGCTCCACTACTGCTAGGATCCACCGTAGGACCTGAGGGTTGGGAAAAAGATAAAAACAACGGGGTCAGACATAAGTCTGAGCGAGTCCTATAACTTTAACAATACAATCGTTAAAGTAACCAGAGAAGACATAAACTGATATACGGTAACTAATGGGGATGAATGGCTACACTAAGCAGTCAACTAAACTAAGATAAAAGATAAAGACGCATCTACCCTTCCAAAGGTAAATTACTAAATTGCACTACACCAGTCGTTCCTAACTTAAAGGTTGATCCCACCCATGGACTTATAAAATTAACTTAATAGTTCTCGCGTACCCCTAGGTGACTAAGTAGACGCCACGGGGCCCTACAATCCACTAGGTGTACACACTACTCCCCATTCGATCGGCTCCCTAACGTAGATACCCGTGCTGGCCCCACCGTGGGGTGTACCGTTCCCCAACGTGGCAACCTGTTAAAATTAACGGTGCATGGCTTATATCTACACGATGCAACAACGTCTTATTTACCAGCCCGGGTCCACCCACGCATATGAAACCCGTTGGTCATGCGTTGCCACCGCTAACCCATTTTGGCCTCTTATAGTCAAACCCAGTATGCGTGTCCCGTCCTCGACATGGGTCGAGCCCACTAAGATACGTATGGGTTACTGGTTGAAATGGGCCCCCAGCACAAGCCATCCCCCTAAGCTTGGCCCTCACACTAGTGTTTCCCACTTAACCCTTTAATCATGTTTAATTACATGTTCCTCTTTGGTTAAGTATCCTAATCGTATTTTCTATTGCCACCCAAGGCAACCCACTAGATTCCTCATGCCACCCAAGGCACCCACCTAACCCCTCATGTCCCTCTACATGCTAATATGGTTAAGTGTTTCTTAATTAATTAATTAAGATCGTAACCTTTGTAAAGACCTCTCACATTAGACTGTCTTTTATGACCGCTGGTTAAGCCGGTTGGGTCCGGGCAGCCTTATGTCATAACCGAGTCTAACCTCGTGTCTTTACATTAATTACGTATTTAGTTTGTGCCTAAGACCTCTCACATTGGGCTAACATTTGTAGCAACTGGTTAAGCCGGTTGGGTCCGGGCAGTTTTACGCTACAACTGAGTCCAACCTCGTGTCTTAGTCGATTAATTACACCTAATTAATCACCCTCCTAATTTATATTAATTATCCCTAATTAATTAATCATGTTTTCCAGAATATTGGTAGACCTAACTCAATAGGTAAATTCCCAACTCCGTAGTGTGGGTACACCTAACTTAATAGGCAAATTCCCAACACATAGTATGGGTACACCTAACTTAATAGGCAAATTCCCATACTATGTTCATTTATTTTATGTTATGCATAATTATATTAATTTCACACAATCTTATTAACATATGCATTTAATTAACCCCATCGTTCCCACGTAATTTCGTTCTCATGACATAACACATATAAAAGGTGTCAACTTGCATATGTATGAACATGTTTCAAAGGTGCCATCTTGCATATTAACAAACACATAACTTGCATATGAACTTGCATAACATGTCACATAACTTGCATATAATCTTGTATAACATGTCACATAACTTGCATATTAACTTGTATAACATGTCACATAACTTGCATATTAACAAATACATGACTTGCATATAATATGTCACATAACTTGCATATGAACTTGCATAACATATTACATGACTTGCATATGAACTCATAAACTTGCATATGAACTTATAAACTTGCATATGAACTTATAAACTTGCATATGAACTTATAAACTTGCATATGATCTCATAAACTTGCATATGAACTTATAAACTTGCATATGAACTTATAAACTTGCATATGATGAAACATACAACTTGCATAGTTATCATACATGTAACTTGCATATTAACATACATGTAACTTGCATATTAACATATGATCACAAAGCACAAAACTTGCATTATGCATGTCATAAAAAGAGACAAACTTGCATGTCATAATGTATGCATAAAACCAAACACTTAGCATGCATAAAATCAAATACTTAGCATGCATAAAATCAAATACTTAGCATGCATAAAATCAAATACTTAGCATGCATAAAATCAAATACTTAGCATGCATAAAATCAAATACTTAGCATGCATGAAACCCATCACTTAACTTGCATAAACCCACATACTTAGCTTGCATAAACATAGGGTTAACATTAAACATAGATTAGCAAACTAACATCATATCATATGACTTAAAACTCATTAATCCACATATAAAACCATATGATCTCATCATATCTCATCTACTTAGTTTAGCAATTGATCATTAAAGTGATAGAAACTCACAACTAGCAAATTTGCACTCCAAATGAAGAAGATTAAGATGCTTAGAATGGATTAGAGGTTGATTAGAGAGTGATTAGCTTGCAACTCTCTTCATAAACTAGTGGAGGCTCCTCTCAAGTTTGATTTTGGCGGCATGATGGCATCATTTCTATTTTTACTTGGGATTAGGCTTGCATTAGGGTGTATTTATAGATTAGGTGAGTGTTTTAGGCCCTTAGATTAACCCTAGATTAGATTAGGACCCTTAGATTTCGGAAATCTCTAGAACACAGCCCAAGACTAACCCCAAAACCAGATCTGGTGCACCCAGATCAACAGGGCCGACACCCTGTGTCGACACCCCTGTCGACAGGCAAGTCGACAGGGCAGTCGACTCCCCAGTCGACAGGCCTGTCGACAGCCCTGTCGACTTGGGTAGGGCGGGAAGTTTCCCGCCTGGCCCCCTGCTTCCAATTTCGAAATCTGATTTTTAAATCTTTAAATCTGTTTTTAACTTTGAATTTTCTGCAAACTTCATTGGGCCATAACTGGGCCATACGGACTCCGATTCTCGAAAACTCGGACTCTATTTCGCGTATTTTTCCGAGACGAACGAAATGACGCAGCCCGTTTCCCCCAATTCTCACATCTGAGATTATTTATTCTGTAATTAGTGAATATTAGTATTAACTGAAATTCGGGGTGTTACAAAAGATCCATCATCTTTATTTTTCAGTAACTTCTATCACCTAAGATTCACAACTCCTTAGGTCTACTACGCTTACTTCTCTAAATATAAGCATCTTAGAAACCTAATATTGGTCTTAACACAAATGCTACAGACACTCGCGTGAAAGCGAGTATCCTTGTACTCGCTCAGCTGTTGGCTGATAGAATTAGGATGGGACCCACCTGCAGCTAAAAAAGTAACAAAAATACCTGGGTCCGTTTCCTGTGCCCAATCAGCTGAGCGGCGGTGATTTATACTCGCTTCACGGGAGTATCCTCAGCATTCCTCTTGGTCTTAATCATAATTTAACTTCAGTTTATTTATGGAACATGTGAATCAATAATGTGAACATAGGCACACATAAATGGGAGAGCATAATACTGTTGCAACACCTCCATTGAATTGCAGAAGGAAAATTAAAGATATTAAACACATATAATATTGAATAAAGTCTACAAAGGTGTGGGGCATCTTTAGTAACTGCCTAAATCAACAGATACTAATCAGTTCCATTATTCATAGAAAAATATAAAACAGATATTAATGAGTGTCTATATCGGAGGACAGTAATTTCAGATGCATAGTTGAGAAAATCTCATATTTTAACTTCAGTTTATTTATGGACCATATGAATCAATCATGTGAACATAGAGGTGCACGTAAATGGAAGAGCATAATACTCTTACAACACCTCCAATGAATTGCAGAAATAAAATAAAAGATATCAAATGCATGTAATACTGAATAAGCTAACAATGACTGAGGCATCTTTACTAATCAGTTCCATTATTCATAGAAAAATATACAACATACATTAATGAGCGTCTATAATAGGGGGCAATAATGTAAGGTATGTATTTAATAAAATCATTCATCTATAATCAAACCATATATACCCAAAATTAAAGAGAACCGACTCTTCCACAATAATCTAATCTTTCTTCAATTTCAGGCAGATCTTTCTACTTCTGTATAAGTTCTTCATTCTCAGTTATATATCCTGAATGAAAAATATAGAAAATTAATACATTGTATAACAGACTTAAAGGCAATAAACCATATACATCTTATGCTTGCTTTCTCGATCACAATCAGAACTTGCATAACTACTTTAATGTGAAGAAATTTAGTTAATCAATAACCAAGAAAGAATATTCAAAATTTATTACTCTCGTGTCATATGAGAGAAACAACACCGTAATGGTAGGGAATAAGGTATGACAACCATGTAAGATTAGTATAACAGAAGTGTATATTTCATTGTTTATTGAAATTAAAAGATGTGGCCATGTATCATGTATGTCATCATATCAGTACGTCTTTACCCAACAAATGAATGGCTACGTGTAATCTTTTAAACAGAGCCACTCAAAATTAACACATTGGTAGGGACCGTTGGACAAATTATTATATTCATGGGTGGTGGATATATAAATAATCCATTGCATTTGTCTTAGTAGTTAACAATGCCCAATACAAACTTGCATACCATTTGTAGCAAATTAGCCTATCCTACCAGCAACTATTAACATAAAACGAAATCGCAGCTTGCTTGCAACCTAAAAATAATGAAATGAGATATGAACTGTTACCTGTCTACAACTTGGTGGCAGTATTGCCTATGTTTTCATATCCCGATAGCTTGTCAAAAAATAAAATGGGGATGGTGGCTTGTCAAAAAATAAGAATCAAAGTCTATGATTATAATTTATCACTTGATGAATTACAGCAACACCAAAGTCAAACATAGTAAGATATCAGGAAATCAAGTATGCACTTAGTACTGTTTTATTTGAGCAATTTGAAAACGCTCTATTGTATAAATTTTTATTGAATACAGAGCATTATTTTTTTAGCCAATTTGTGTATAATTATTTTCGGTTAGCCACAATGTTTGTATCATTTAGAAGACACTTTATGATGTTATGCTCAAATTTATGCCTTTCATAACTCAAACCTTTTTGGTAAGTGCATTTGCAAACTAACTATTCTACTTCCGCATTAATTTTTCTAAACATGTTGAAAGAAATTAGAAATTATTAATGCTTTTTAAAGAATAATTCCAAAAAAGTAAAATATCTTAAAATTTGTTGTATTTTTGCAATTTATGGCAAAATCAGATTTATGATATTATAATTTATTATATATTTTGAACAGATTTTTTATATTCCTTTTTCTACTATTGCTTAAAATAATATTTTTTAAACCATTAATTCTTTTTTTGGGTTTTGATATATATATTCCCCAATCATTTGAAACACTTCATTCTTTCAAATTTTTAAGTAAATTTGAAATCATTCTCAAATTCAGGTTTTTTGAAATTCGTTGGTAATTTTTGAGTTTTGTGAGTTAAGGATACTGAGTGAATTTTCTATATTTTTTAAACTATATGAATGTTTATGATATTTTACCAATGTTTCAAAACCTGTTGTGAATTTATGTTTTCAGTTTTGAAATTTTATACATTTTTTGAATTTATACACAAACCAAAGTATTAAAGGTTTCTGACTTTAATGAGTTTTCTAATTTCATGGAAAAATAAGAATAAGAATAACTTGAATTTATGAATGATACCAAAATAGACTTTTTAGATTCATTAATTAGTGAAAATTAATTAGGACTTTTTGATATTTCTGATCCTTCGATGTTTTTTATTTCCTTCTGTTTGAATATTTATAACTATCTAATTATGTTTAATATCTAAATTTTATAATTGTATGCACATGATGTATTTATGATGAATTATATCATTATTGTGTATGAAGAGCTTAACATTATTGGTTGTATTTGAATTTTGTTACAGCTAATTTTATGGATTTAAAATTGAAATCCATATCAATGAATCATTATAATATTTAGTTAATGTGCGAACCAACATGCTCAACAGTTCATATGAAGTTGGTTAGAATAATGCCTTTATTATTTTATGCATATATCAAATTTTACTCCAAGCTATACATCATTTTTTCCGTAATTCTGTAGTTACTATTTTTGACAAAATCTTAGTAAATGAAGAAACTTTTGAAGAATCATCATCCTTTAGATAAGTTGTTCTACTATATATAGTTTGCTTATCGATTTTTGTAGTTTCAATTATTTAAGAATTCAATTCTTTCTGTTTGCTTTCAGATGTAAATGCGAAGATCGATCTCCAAATTATTTAACATTTTTAAAATTTGAATCTATTTGTAGTTGCTATGTATTAAACAAAACCAAGTTCACTAACCAAATGGAAATTAGCAACGTTCTTTGCAGTATTAAACCTTATTGAGAATTTCTTTTTTTTATGAACATGATACAACAGAAGTGAAGTACTAAGGCTATCAATAAGTCACTAAGGATGACAGATAACATGTGGATTTGTCAGGCACGTGTTACATGCTAAATATTAGCAAATTGCAATTTATGACTGTAGAAATAGTTAATGTAGTATGTAAAAACTTAACTACCTACTGAAGAACATGAAACAAAAGCTCATTAAAGTAGAATTTGAGAAAGAGATATTAGAACTTCAGTGTATACGTAGTACAGATCCTTAGTTCAAGCACAAAACCCCATGAATCGAGCTAATTTAGTGTTCTACCATCTACTGCAGCAGTTTCAAGCTATCAAGTAAGAATAAAAAAAATCAAAATTTCCAAATGATAAAAAGCACTTACACGAACAAAGTTGAGAGGAAGACCTCTAGCACTTAAGATCCACAGCCTTGCCAATTCAAAATGAGTTGCCTAAACAATTGAGGATCTGTAATAGAACAAAATTGTCCAAATTCAACTTCAATGTAAACAGAAGCAAAATACAAATACAAATACAAAAAAAAACTCTATTGCAAATTTCTTTCAGATTAAGGAATAGGGTAATCCTAATGGAAAGATAAACAAAACCGACAAAATGATCTTAAAACATAACACAAGAACAGAAGATCAAATATGGCTAAATTTACAACTGTTTTGCGTTGATCCTGAATTGGTGATTTCAATGGATGCCAAGCTATTTTTATTGATTATCAAAAGATTTCCTTCGATGCTCAACCTATGGAAAAAGGAATTTCAAGGGAGAAAAAAAATAGTACCTCGTAAGCCAAATCCATAAACCAATACGAAAAGTCGACTTTTAACACATTTACGTCAAGTCCATTCAATGGTAAGATTTGTGATGTGAAAGGGCGCTCTGTCGAGTAATGAGAGTAAGCTCTAAAGCAGGCTTCACTTTGAACATCTAAAACTACTCTTTTTTCTTAGATCTGAGGCTAGATTATAGATCTGAAAATTTGTTTTTTTTCGAACTGAATCGGCAGGAAGGAAATTGGAGAGACAGCGGATTACCTCGCAATGATGTTTTGAGATGTATGCAGCGGCGATATCGGAAACTGCGGCGCCATCAGTTTCAGATCTGAAATCGACGCCAATTTGGGGAGTCCGAGTTTTTTCACACTTTATCCACGGATTCCATTGCTAAAAATCAGGGGATCCCTCTGATTTTCCCTGATTTCCACAAGAAAATCAGAGGGACCCCCTGATTTCCACCAATGGAATTTGAGAGTTATGTTCACACTTGTTTTTTCTCTCTTTTCGAGCTTCTCCATACTTAATACAACACCTCCACTGATTTGTCTTTCCAATGTTTAGGATCATCTTTGCATTTCTCAAAGAAACTCACTAGAAGCTCCAAAGCTTGGTTCCCTTGATATGGACCAATAGGAACCCGGAACTCCATGCATTCACATGTGCTGCCGCCTCAATACCAGCATCGTCCACACCCCCACCTCCTTGATTTAACAGCCCACGCCTCCTACATGAAAGTACCACCTTCCACACAATACTAATCTCGTTGCCTGCTCGTATATGTTTTCAAATATTTCTGCACCTTTGCGTTTTCTTTTATATGATTTTTTTTTCCCTTTTTGACCTACGTTTTAGGCCAACCCAAAATTCTTGTTTGAAGCCCACACCCAAACTTATCCACCCATATATTTGCTTCACGTACAGCTGCCTTGTTTCATAATGTTCTCAACATGCAGCCACACGTCCTTCCACGTTTACATCCATTTGCATGCAATTTCTTCTTTGGTATATATATAAACTTCTTTGATATAAACTTCATATAATCATCTTTGATATATATAAACTTAGTAACTTACTACTTCAGCCGAAACTTCCTTCTTATCTACTGCTTCTCTCGCCCCTTTTTTCTCTACCTAATTTAATGCCATATACTTTCCTTTTTCTACTGTTGTTACCCAAGCGCCATTATCACCACTGCTTCGCTACCCTTCGCCTTCATGCTAATACACGCCAGTCCTCACACCATTTAAACCACAACTTCAGTCCTCCCAGTTTGCATATACATCCCACCATCCTTTGTTGTTCCTCCATATGAAACTCCTGCTTCCCAAACGCCTTCACGCATTGACCAGTACCACAAACACAGCTCCTCCCACTTCCTTATTCTCGTTTAAATACTCCATCCACTTTTGCATATCCATTTATGTGTGAAACAGTGTCACCTTCTCACAGCACATAACACCCCTTACACTCTTCCATTGTGCCACTCCAAGACCATATCGCCTACTTCATCATTCCACTAATGCACCATCCCTCCACGTAAAAACCCGAGACTCCATTCATGTTTAAACTAAAATCCTCACAAATCTCTTCTTTGACTAGTAGCTTTTCTTCCTTTTCAGCAGACATACTCATCACCGCATGTTTGAGCTTCCCCCATCACTTCCTGTCAACGTCGATGCATACTAACCCACTTCATCAATGTTCCCACCTGAAACTTCACTCCAAAACTCCTCGCTACAAAAAACCCCATGCAGTGTTCTTCAATCACTTTGGAAGTTGGAACCCATCACCCCTCATTCCCAACAACGTTCTCACATCCACGGATCTCAAGAACTCATCAACACTCCGTTCATCTCCACCCTAACAGTAGTCCCCGAAGCCTCCTCGCTGTTTTACGTGAGAAGCAAAAGCAGAGAGGAGTACTTGAATATATGGATGTGCGGTGATTGTCGAAGTAGTGTGATAACGTTTGAAGCTTGCGATTTATGTATTTGTCTCAAAAGTTGGAAGAACGATGTGTTATTTATAGTGTTAATTCCTTACTAACTAAGAAATAGTGAGAGTAGCTAGGATGTCCATCTGAAGTAATAGGGTATGGATTGTTTGCTTTAACCATACGCAGTAGGAAACTGTAGCCATGCTTTAGCTAATACAGTAGATAGTAGTTTATATTTCCAATGCTAGCCTGTGTGAAATGATATACGTGCACTTTCATTTTAAATATTTGGTAGCTTAAGTATTAAGTAATAAAAAGTATAGGGCTCTATTCCTCTTGCATTGGTCCACGTGAATGGTCTATATGAGTGATAGAGTAACATGCTATTTATAAGGTCAGTAACAGTTGAAGACGTGCTCATTTTCGGCAATTAAGGCGTGAATTTAGGAGTTTAGGGAAGATTTTCTCACCTAGGTTCATGGAAAGCTACGTATAGAGAAATTGTTTTGCAAAATCTTCAGTGCAATTTTGTTTTGTATAGCTAGATATTTTAGGGTACCAGTTGCGTAAATTCTCGTCTGTGTTTGGGCTACTATGGACAGAAGTAAGATTATGGTCGTGTCCAGCGAGGTACCACGGTCCCAAAAATATAATAATACCGGTAGATTAATTCATATTTTGAAATCCCGAAATACCGATACAGGGTACACCATATCCCAAATAAAAAGTTGCTTATTTAATTATTTAAAAATTACAGTAAAATTCTAAAAATTAAATTATCGTTGTGCCTTAAAAGAATCTTGTCTCGATTTGCAACCGATATCAAGTTATATTTAAATGACCGTTACGGTCGATATACGATTCTACAGCGACTTTTTGAATATTTGATTTGGACATATCTTGTAATATATTCGACGAAATCTTGGTTTTTCACTTCTGTTAGAAAAATACAGTTCAACAGATTTCAACGTTTCTTGTTTCGCAGAAATCCGGTTTATAACGAATCATGTACACTCAGTTGAAGTTCAGAACGTTAAATTACGAACTGCAGGGTCGTTCTGAGCTCGATTATAATTAATATATATTTATATACGTTCAACTTCATTTTAATTAAAATATAAATCCACTTATATTCTGAATTCAATATTTAAACTGATTTAAATATTCAAATACGAACCGACAAAAATGCGGGACGTTACATATTTTATCTCTGTGCTGTGAGTTATACGACATATTCCACTTGTGTTTATCTTACCTCGATGATCGTGCATAGCTTCTTGACATGTCTTTCGGCGCAGTATTCCTCTTGTTAAGTGCAGGAGTTATGGATGGTCGTCACAAAGGCTGAGGGTCGTTTAAAGTTACTAGTGTGTATGTGGACTGTAGGATTAGTTATATAAAATATGGATAGTACATTTAAGCAAAGCTATGCAAAAACTCCTACCAAAACAGGCCATCTCCTCCCTTTTCTCTTATGTTCATTCAACACCCTCCCTTGAAGGGCGGTCGACCCCTTATAAAAGGAGTCGGTTAACCCCCCTTAAGAAAAAGGCAAGGAGAATTTAATTTTCCTAAAACGTTCCTTTTTATTTTTTACGTTATTAACTACATTGATTCTTTATGTTTCTATTTACCTTGTTCCCCTTCTAGCTTATATATATATACATATATATATATATTCACACACATATTCAAATCTTGAGGGAATATTTCATTATGTCAATTAGTATATAATTTTATTCCTGGTATATATTTATTCAGCTTGAATTTTAGATCTTGTGTATAAACAATTTATGTATAACTTGTTTTTATTAATAACTTCTTCATGCGGACTCTGTTTTCAGCAAATAAAATATAAATACGGACTACAATCTCACCGCGAATACAATGGTAATACTATTGTGGCCTAATATTCAATTATCCAAAATTCTTATTTTCAGCCCATCTATATTTTATAAATTTGTTATTTGTACTTAATTTAATTATTTATGTCTATTTAGGTTATATTTTACAGGTTGTTTCATTCTCCCCTCCCCTAAAAGAGATTTCATCCTGAAATCATTCTGAAGGAGTAAAAAGCAGAACTTGCTCTTAAAAAACATGTTATACAACCAAGTAATTTATAAACATCCATAAAATAACATTACTCATTGTGATTATGCATTGCAAACTTGCCAAAGTGAGCTCAGTCCTAGCATGAATGTCTAACATGTTGCTGAATGTATGCAGGACGCTCTAACATGCATATAATTTCTACATGAGTGCTCAGTGCATTTGTGTAGCAAACAATTCCTACCATCCGATATAACAACCACAATGCAACCATATAATCCTAAGATTTTGAAAATGGCTACAAATTTTAAAATTATCATGCCTTCTGTAACACCCCACCTCCGCCAGGGTGGCTCTTGCAAGCACTCTGACTTTGGAGGGGCGTTTGAATCAGGTAAACATGCATAATGATATATCAAGGCAGAACAAGAACATATGTATATATATATATAAAAACAGAGTAAATAACATAGATAAAACAGCAGAAGATTTCAAACCATTTCAAAACAAGTCTGGTACAACATAATGCCAACTTTCCAAATACACAAGTCTAGATAAAAACGACATCACTGAAAAACGGAAATACATAAGTACTATCCCCAAAATAAGTGATAACCATAGCTAGCTTCATGTCAAGACCGTACATGAGCTAAAATCCCACAAGCAAGCGATCAGAAATCCAAGCTAAGCTCCAATATTCCCACCCTGAGAACCTTGGGGGGGGGGAACGGAAGAAAAGAGGCGAAAGAAAAACAGGTCAGTCAAAAAGACTGAGTAAGCCCTACTACAATCAATGTAAACTGATAAAGTTAACTGGCATGAGAAGCAGGGATGAACATAAGGATAACAACATACTAGCATGATGATTACTAACAAGGTAGATAAAGGTGTCATCGCATAATCAGGTTTAAGGTTTTGCACCACAGGTGTACTAGCAAACTAACATGACTTGAATAAACAAGTATTGATCCCTTGGCCCAAGCTTTGGCCCAATAACATGAAGTGACCCTAATACGAGGTCCAATAACATGAAGTGACCCTAATACGAGGTCCAATAACATGAAGTGACCCTAATACGAGGTCCAATAACATGAAGTGACCCTAATACGAGGTCCAACCAAACGGTCTAATCGATCGGCTCCCTAAGCCTAACTCGTCACGTGTTGGTGTCAATACGGCCCAAACATAATTGTAGTCAGACTGTGCGGGGTCTCCCGTCGGGTGTATCAAGCCCTAGGGTGTCAACCCCTGGACACCATAAACATAAGTGCACAGTCTCGATCTACTGGTACCCGTGCATGTTTTCACCGGCTTCGGACTATGTGCACGACCATAGTCCGCCCGGAACTACACCGGCGTACCACTCTGCCGTCGTTTTTGGTCACTTACCTCAAGTCCAGTAATCGTGCCCCCTCCCTAGCCTAGTCCCTAGGGTCTTAATGATACAAACTTGGGATTACTGCTGGAGTGGACCCCCATTGCTAGGATTTTCTAGTGGGTTAAGTACGGTTTAACCCTCTTGCTAATCATGGATTAACTTGGTTAAGTGTAATGATGAGTTCACGACTTAACCCTGATTAATCTACCAAGCCCAAATTGGTTAAGTATTAAGTGGACCATGACTTAACCCTAATCATGAGGCATTAATTAATTAACGTGCCTTAACCTCTCACATTAGACTCCATTGCGGTTACTAGTTAAGCCGGTCGGTTCCGGGTAGCTTTATACCACAACTTGGTCTAACCTCGGGTTCAAGGTACAACATGACCAACTTCTCACATTGGGTCCTATTGTTTGTAGCAAATAGTTAAGCCGGTCGGTTCCGGGTAGGTTTACGCTACAAACTCAACCCAACCTCGAGTTGGTTACACTTATATTTTCTAAGTGTCATGTCCATTATGTTTCCAAAACATATTACAAGTTTTCAAGCATTTGGGTAGACCTAACTTAATAGGTAAATTCCCAATGGGTAGACCTAACTTAATAGGTAAATTCCCAATCTTATGTTTTTATGTCTTTTAAGTTTACCCAACCCCAAACGCAATCCCATCGCTTACATATCGCAATAGCGCATAAAGGATAGAAAGAGGGAACTTGGCATAATCATGACATAAAGGTGTTGAAGCCACAAGTTTAACATGGTGGCATATGAAATGTACATATGTTCATATACTTGCATATTGCATCATTAGGCCTCAAAAGTATGCATAAAACCAAACTTAGCATATAAGTGATACATGGTGATAAATGACATGTAGAAGTTGCCATAAGTTCGCATTTAGCCTCACATGAAAGTTATCATAAGGGATATGATAACTTACATGTTGCCAAAATGCAACCTTTAGCATAAAGCTTGAAGCTTTATGTTCATATACTCAAGGTAAGCTTGCATAACATGATAACATGAACAAAATGATCAACCCAAACTTGCATAACATAACTTGCATATCATATGACAAACTTGCATATCATACTTGCATAACATAACATGATAAACTTGCATATCATAACATGGCAAACTTGCATAACATAACATGATAAACTTGCATATCATAACATGGCAAACTTGCATAGCATAACATGGTAAACTTGCATATCATAACATATCAAACTTGCATAACATGACATGGTAAACTTGCATATCATGGCAAACTTGCATATCATAATGATCAACCAAACTTGCATCATTCATTTAACTTTAGAGTTTAAATATGAAAGTAGAAAAGGGCTTACAATGCTTATGAAGACACAAAAATATATATAGATTGAGACAAAGCCCTTATGCAATCAAATAAACCCAAAATGCAAGCTCCAGTAGAAAAACCCTTGAGCCAAAATGATCAAAACCCTTGCTTTATGATGCAAATATAGAAACTTGACTTGAATGTAAGCTAATGATGCTCATACAAGCTTGAAAACACTTGTATGCATGGAAAATATCTCATAGAAATTTATTTAGGAATTTTTTGAAGAGAGTGGAGGCCATGAGAGGAAAATTTTTGCCATAGTTTAGTTGTAGGGTTGAATAATGATGATTTAGGCTTAGGTTAATGTCTTATTTATAGAGATTAGGATTAGTTTTAGCCTTAGGATTAAACCCTAGTTCCAATCTCAGCCCTCAAAACCGAATCTGGCCCCCAAACTCAACACAACTCCAAAATGGTGCACCAGGCAAAACTGCCCGGCTGAACCAAGTCGACAGGGCTGTCGACTTGGGTCCAACCAAGTCGACTCCCAAGTCGACAGGGCTGTCGACTTGGGTGCTCTGGCGGGAATTTTCCCGCCTGGCCCAATCTGACCCTAATTTCCAAATTCAAACTTGAATTTGAAATCTGTTTTTACTTTGAATTTTTCTGAAAACTTCGTTGGGCCTTAATCGGGTCATACGGACTCCGATTTTCGAAAACTCGGACTCTATTTCGCGTATTTTTCCGAGACGAACGCAATGGCATAGCCCGTTTCCCTTGATTCAGATTTATAAATTAAATTCTGCCTCGATTTATGTTATAACAGGTTATTGAAACTACGGGTTGTTACATTCTCCCCTCCTTAAAGGATTTCGTCCCCGAAATCTCTAAGTTAGGAAGAACATATCCTACCATCCAACATCCATCTACTCAAAACATCATCCATGAGCAATCATTGTCCTTACAAGATTCTAAATGTTGTATGAACATATGCAAAGGTGTGTGTATATGTACTTATCTAATGCAAATATCATCAATGCAAATTATGTTAGTGAAATGAATCCATATGTATGCAATTCCTAACATAATGTATAACATCTATATGTGTGCACATAACATACATCCATATGCAACATCCATGTGATAACACAAAAATTTTCATCCATGAATAACTCATGCATATGCAATATGAGGAGTGTGTGAGCCGATCTAGTGCCTAACGTGTATAATGCATCCACGAGTAACCACTTGCAACCACTTGCAACCACCAAGCATAACATGTTTCAAACACATGTTTCATCCAAAGGGTTTCTACCTAAGGTTCTCATGACAAGATTAACATGATAAACTAGATAATCAAGACAAACATGGATAGCAAAAGATATGCTACAAAGAGATCAGGAAGATAAGCAGGATATACCCCTTTCGGATTACAAGAAATCCCTTCCTAACCCAACCCATATTCTATAAAAGCCCAAAAGGTTTAGTCAACCTAACGGGCCCCTTCAAACCCTGACATGTATTACTAGCCAATAAGTCATACCTCCCGACAGAAATAGGACCGAGAATGGGACCGAGAGGATATACGTAAAAAGATAACATGCGAGTAAGTTCCACAGGAAACCAAGGATCAAGGATATGCTTCTTAAAAAGAGATATGATGCGCGTATCTAGCCTTCAATCTTCTAAGTCACGTTTCCTTGAGCTTAACTCCACTGTGCTTTGACCATTTTTTACCTCATGATTTCTTGGCTTCTTAACTCTTATTTCCAAATATGAGTTGGAACCCATTTCATTGTCGCCTCTCGTCTTCCTCTTTCACTTACTCTTCCATCATTCTTGGCTTAAACATAACTATGACCTCATGGTTTCATGCAAGCTCTCCAAAATTCACCAGTGAATCCTGGATCTCGTTTACTTACCATAAAGTATTCCACGCAGCAGAACTTTTCTTGGAAATACCAATCCACGTTGCCAATTGCTCTTACTAACGTGATTTTCTATAACTCATGCTTGAACGAAATGAACCATCCGCCTGTGAATGATAGGCCGTACTTAGATTCAGTCGCTTGCCCATGACTTCCCGTAGACTATTCCAAAACCGGCTGGTGAAGATTGAGTCATGGTTACTAACTATACTTTAGGGAACCTCGTGCAACCGCTTTATTTCTTGAAAGTAAACTGTCGCTAGCTATGATGCAATCCTTTTGCTCTTTACCGGAGTGAAATGAGCGCTCTTCGTGAGTCTACCTACTATGACCCACATGCTCTTATTCCCTTTCTTGATCTAGGCAGTCCATCCACGAAATCGTTCGTGACGCTTTTCCCTCTTCCATTGCGGGGACCTCCAATGGATATAATAGCCCACCGGGCTTCTATGACTCGGCCTTTAACCTGTTGGCACAACATGCACCTTGGGACAAACTCGGCCACCTCCTCGGGTGATGTGCATCTTCAAGAACCTTCTTTCTCTCATCGCGTCTTAGCCATCCCTTGTCATCTATAGCGAGGTGACTTACCATCTCGCCTCGAATCAACTTGTCCATGATCTCGACTAACTGCGGGTCTTCTTTCTGTGAAGTCCCTACTTGATCCAGAAGGGTAGGTCTAAGCTCAAGGGACACTAACTAACTAACTAAACTAAGAGAACTTCTTACTTCGGTTGCATTCCTTGGAGTCTTCCAATCCTGAACTGCAACTACCTTAGCGGGATCCACCGCTAAGCCTTGCTTAGAAACTATGTGCCCAAGAAATCTATCTCCTTTTTCTCCAAAATGACATTTGGAGGACTTGGCTTTCAACTGATGCGCTCTAAGCGTATCCATCACCTCCTTGAAATGTCTAGCATGTTCTTCCTCGTTCTTTAAGAAAGTCGGGATATCGTCTACAAAGACTACCACAAACTCGTTCAGGAACTCCCTAGACACCCTACTCATCAAGTCCACGAAGTAGGCGGGTGCATTAGTCAAACCGAATGGCATGACCAACCATTCTAAGAATCCATCTGGAGTTCTGAACGCAGTTTTGCCTATACTATCCTCAGCTACTCTGAGCTGATGGAATCTAGTAGCAAGATCAAGAGAAAACAGATGTTCCTACAAGCTGATCAAACAAATCATCGATCCTTGGCAATGGTTGTCTATTCTCTTTGTTTAACTCACGATAATCAACACAAAGTCGAAGAGAACCATCTGCCTTGGTAGTAAATACTACAGGCGCTCCCCATTCAGATATACTTCATCTAATGAAGTTCTTCTCAAGCAACTCCTTGACTTGCTTTCTTAACTCTCATCTTGCGGGGCCATGTGCCTAACCGGCCACGAAACTATCTTGGCATTATCAACCAGATAAATGCGGAAATCTATCTCTCGTTTAGGGGTAACCCCCTTCACTTCACCCAAGATATCAGGATATTCTCGGACCACCCTCACCGATTACAAACTATCGATAGACGGGTTGAGGGATTCAAGATAACACAACATGACGGGACTCATAGGGTTACTAGAAATTTTTAGGGTATTACCGAGGCGAGTCATGAGCCTCTCAACCCTATGCTCAAAAATCAAGAATGACTCCAAAACTGGACAACCAATCCATGCCCAAAATCAACCCATACCCCATGAAACCGAGAATATAAGCATCACGCGAGAAATCTATACTCAAGATAGAGATTTTCAAATCCACGTAGATAATAGACAAATGGGCGGAACCCCCAATTGGATTTGAAACACACACGGGATCATTAACTAGACTAGTACTTAGGTGCAAACTTTCAACTAAACCAGATGAAATAAACTATGCGATGCGCCAGAATCAAACAAAGTACGAACAGGAAAATCAGAAATGTAAACAAGACTTTCAACAGAAATACTACCTTGATCGGGAACTGGAGCGGCATTGAGAGCATGAACTTGCCCTCCCGAAGGTCCAGCACACTGAGTCTGACCCTGGCCTTGCCCTTGCTTCTTCGGGCAATCCCTAGTGAAGTGTCCCATTTCTCCATAGTTAAAGCAAGTGCCCTTCCTTTTTCTGCAATCCTTGTTTAGATGAGTCGAGCTTCCACAAGTAAAGCACTTCTTTTCCTTCTTATCTTTAGACTTCTCCTCCTTCTTTTTCATTTCCTTTTTGGGCTCCGTTTCCTTGTTTTGAGACTCATTCATCTTGACCTCCTTCTTGTCACTCCTATTCTCTTCATTGAGTAGGGCCATATTCACCAAACTCTCGAAAGTTGCCCCCAAGGGTATATGAGATATGGCCAAACAATGTAATGGCTCGTTTAATCCTAGAGCAAAGTATAGGGCCTTCTTCTGAGCTGTGTTAACCAAGTCTAAACCGACCCGAGCCAGTTGATTAAACTTATCTATGTATTCCCTAATAGTCATGTCCCCTTGCTTCAGTGATAGGAACCTTAGTCCAAACTTTCCCCGAAAGTCATCCCAAGTCTCAATTGGCCTAGTAGCGGTGGTGACCACCCACCAACGTGCAGCTTCTTCCTTTAGCAACCATACTGCCAATAAAACCTTCCTACGGTCATCTATATCAAAGAAGGCAAAAAGATCTTCGGTTTCTTTCAACCAATTCCTTGCCTCTACATAAGTCTCGGTTCCAATGAAATTCTTGCAACCCATTACTTTGAAATCTTTGCAAGTCTTTGCGAAGTCAACTTGAGGATGCTGAGGGGGAGGAGGAAGAGGAACCTCAGCGACAGGAGGAGGAGGAACATTAACTACTGGAGTAGGAGGAGGAGGAACATCTGCGGGGCCGGCTTCGGTCGCCCTAGCCTCCAAAAGTCTCCTATACCAAACAGGTACGTGTACTCCCTCCGGAATAGCAAAGTTATCAGCCATACTGAAAACGAAGAAAAAGATAGATTCAGAATGGAGAAAAACGAAGGAATTTTGCTAATGGCTTTTTGGGGAATAGCCTTTAAAATAAACTAGACTTTTCTTTGGAAAATACTTTATACTTGGTTTTGAAAATAGTTTTCCAAAAGTTTTAAAAACCTTTTTGTTCCTTCTCGTAAACCATATGCTCTGATACCAAATGTAACACCCCACCTCCGCCAGGGTGGCTCTTGCAAGCACTCTGACTTTGGAGGATCGTTTGAATCAGGTAAACATGCATAATGATATATCAAGGCAGAACAAGAACATATGTATATATATATAAACAAAGTAAATAACATAGATAAAACAACGGAAGATTTCAAACCATTTCAAAACAAGTCTGGTACAACATAATGCCAACTTTCCAAATACACAAGTCTAGATAAAAACGACATCACTGAAAAACGGAAATACATAAGTACTATCCCCAAAATAAGTGATAACCATAGCTAGCTTCATGTCAAGACCGTACATGAGCTAAAATCCCACAAGCAAGCGATCAGAAATCCAAGCTAAGCTCCAATATTCCCACCCTGAGAACCGGGGGGGGAACGGAAGAAAAGAGGCGAAAGAAAAACAGGTCAGTCAAAAAGACTGAGTAAGCCCTACTACAATCAATGTAAACTGATAAAGTTAACTGGCATGAGAAGCAGGGATGAACATAAGGATAACAACATACTAGCATGATGATTACTAACAAGGTAGATAAAGGTGTCATCGCATAATCAGGTTTAAGGTTTTGCACCACAGGTGTACTAGCAAACTAACATGACTTGAATAAACAAGTATTGATCCCTTGGCCCAAGCTTTGGCCCAATAACATGAAGTGACCCTAATACGAGGTCCAATAACATGAAGTGACCCTAATACGAGGTCCAATAACATGAAGTGACCCTAATACGAGGTCCAATAACATGAAGTGACCCTAATACGAGGTCCAATAACATGAAGTGACCCTAATACGAGGTCCAACCAAACGGTCTAATCGATCGGCTCCCTAAGCCTAACTCGTCACGTGTTGGTGTCAATACGGCCCAAACATAATTGTAGTCAGACTGTGCAGGGTCTCCCGTCGGGTGTATCAAGCCCTAGGGTGTCAACCCCTGGACACCATAAACATAAGTGCACAGTCTCGATCTACTGGTACCCGTGCATGTTTTCCCCGGCTTCGGACTATGTGCACGACCATAGTCCGCCCGGAACTACACCGGCGTACCACTCTGTCGTCGTTTTTGGTCACTTACCTCAAGTCCAGTAATCGTGCCCCCTCCCTAGCCTAGTCCCTAGGGTCTTAATGATACAAACTTGGGATTACTGCTGGAGTGGACCCCCATTGCTAGGATTTTCTAGTGGGTTAAGTACGGTTTAACCCTCTTGCTAATCATGGATTAACTTGGTTAAGTGTAACGATGAGTTCACGACTTAACCCTGATTAATCTACCAAGCCCAAATTGGTTAAGTATTAAGTGGACCATGACTTAACCCTAATCATGAGGCATTAATTAATTAACGTGCCTTAACCTCTCACATTAGACTCCGTTGCGGTTACTAGTTAAGCCGGTCGGTTCCGGTTAGCTTTATACCACAACTTGGTCTAACCTCGGGTTCAAGGTACAACATGACCAACTTCTCACATTGGGTCCTATTGTGAAACACCCCACCTCCGTTAGGGTCACTCTCAAAGGGAATGCCCTAATTTTGGTGGAGGTTTATAAGTACAAGTCACAGATATACAAGACAGATATAAGAACACATATTTGTAAAACAGCGGAAGAACAACAAACTTTATTTCATTAAGTCAAATACGTGTTACAACAACATCCTTTCCAAAAACATAACATATCACTTTCATAATCTGTCTTGAGTACATTATTTAAAGAAGCATAAATAAAACATAGATAAACTGCAAAAGCCCCTTAGTGGATTGTCCAAAGCCATAGTTCAAAACAGGAAAGTCCAAGCAATACATTTCTCTTCTTCAAGCTGGATGTTGAGGCTGGTCAAGCTGCTGTGTTCCCTCCCTGAGGACCTGGGGGGGGGGGGAAACGGAAGAAAGAAGACGAAAGAAAAATAGAGTCAGACATAAAGCCTGAGTAAGTCTAGTACTACTTTGTCTATGAATAAAGAACTGGGTATGATAAGTAAAACAGGAAGTGGGCAAACACTATGAACTTGGTTAAGTTACCTAGGGTCGAATATACTATCGTACCCCATGTTAATCTCTGAACCCATATAAACTAGTTTCCAATTTGCACCCCATAATCAGGGTGATGTGATCCATTCAATGATGATCGGCTCCTACTCGCATAGTTACATGTGTCTTACGGCCCCCGATGTCTGTAGTTACCTATGCTGGTCCCACCATGGGGTGTATCAAGTCCCATAGTGGCAACCCGACACAACCTTAGAGTGCACAGGTATGCTACTGGTGTCCAGTGCCTTATTTTTCTGCGCCGGAGTGTGTGCACGCCCGCACTCCGTTAGAACCTACACTGCTACACCACCGCCGTCGCTTTGACCTCTTACAATCAGCCCAGTAATCGTGCCCCACCCTGCCTAGTTTCAGGGTATCATGATACACCTTTTAGGGTTACTGCTGAAAAGGGTCCCCCGTTACTAGGTTTTCTATCTCTAGCCAACATGCTAAGTTGGTTAAGTGTTTCCTACCTAACCCCCACCAGTCCGTTTAGTTTAGCATGTTCCATTTTGATTAAGTTTTTAGTCCACTTAATCCTAACAATCCTGACTCAGCCTTAATTGTCTTATTAAGGCCCCGACCTCTCACATTAGACAGGTATTGTTGTGGCTGCCTGTTGCCGGTTGGTTCCGGGCAGTCTTACGCCACAACTCAGTCTAACCTCGGGTCCTTGCTGGGCTCCATGTTTAACCTCCCACATTGGATAGGTATTGTTGTGACTACTGGACAGCCGGGCGGTTCCGGGCAGGTTTACATCACAACTCAATCCAACCTCGGGTTAAACACATCGTATGTTCTACATTTACATATCTTGTCATTCTTCTTTATTTATATGTAAATATTTGCGGCCCATTATTAAGTTAATGGTGTAAAGGTTACACCAATCACGGGCCCAACCCATACTTGAATTTGGGCCCTTCTATTTTATATTTTCATTCATTAATTTATTTTTAACCCAACGTTATTTTCCCCCGTTTTACACGTCCGTTTATATATATATTGGGCTTAGCCTTTTAAAGCCCAATTTAGCCATGCGAAAAGGGGAGGCTTATGGCGTATACACAAAGAGGGGAAGGTGAGCGCATGAACTTGCAATACGACGTTGGAAATACATAATAGAAACTGGTGTACTTGCATAGTGGTAACATAGGTGACATGAATCAAAGCATGTGAACTTGCATAGGTTTAACTACAACATGAACCTATATTCTTATTTAGGCATAATGTCAAACATAAGCATGTCATAAATATTCCTAGCATAAGCATGGCATAAATACTTCTAGCATAAACATGGCATAATGTCAAACATAAACATGGCATAAATACTTCTAGCATAAACATGGCATAATGTCAAACATAAACATGGCATAAATACTTCTAGCATAAACATGGCATAATGTCAAACATAAACATGGCATAGGTAAAGTTCAATTTGTTCATGGCATAAACATAAACAAGTCATGTTCATAAGGTTTCTACATGTTTACAAAGGGGATACTTTGTTACTAACACAAAAGCATAGTTCAACTTAATCATGGTTTAAGTCTAATCACATAACGATGGTATAAATATACTTATGCATAAATATTCCTAATCATGGTGTTTGCTTTAAACTTGCAAAAAGGGATTTTTGAGTCTAACCTAGCCATGTCTCACATATGTCATCATATAATTCTTTTAAACAAGATAGACTTAATCATAGATTTCAATTATGCCAAATATCATTCATAGCCTAGCCATATTCATAAGCATGACTTAATACATGGATTAAGGTGTCAAAATTCCAACATAGTTTCATATGAACTATAACAACCAAACTTGTCTCAATTGCTTGCAAAACGATTTATGCACAAAGTATACATCATGACGACATAATAACAAAGCCCCAAACTTGCATAAATTTCACTCAACTACATACATGTAGCTTCAACATAGATTACATAATTTGCGCAATATTCCAAACGTATATTTGCATAGAACTACCGCATGTAGTTCTTTATAATGAATAACATAATTTTGCATAAACATGAATTACTTCCATTGCCACAATTCAAGCATACACATCAACACAGTTGTTTATTATACCAAAGTAATACTCTACTTACAATGGTTGCGGCGAATTCTCTAATTAAGAGACACGATTCCTTTGTTGAATTGATTAGCTTTAGGTTGCTTGAATTGCTTTAGGCTTAGAACTTTCTTCCTAACTCTCTCTCTAGTCGGCGGCTACTCTTTGTCGTTCCTCAGCAACATGGCGGCTATAGTCTTATTTTGAATGAATAGATTAGGGTTTAGTCTAGGGTTGTTTATATAGAGGTTAGGATTTGATTAGGACCATTGATGTTGCTAGGTTAGATCGTAGCCATTCATTAGGAAGAGAGACCAATAAAAACCCGCCACCTAGCCCTAATGACAAAGCAGACCACAGAAATTCGACCACACACCGACCTGGCCAGCCAGGGCTAGACCAGACCTGGCCAGCAGGTCATTTTTGACCTGGGCGCACTTGGCAGGTGCGCCAGGTCAAAAATGTACTGGCGCACTTCACAAGTGCGCCAGTGCATTTTTGTTCTGGCGCACTTCCCAAGTGCGCCAGTGCATTCTGACCCTGTTTTCCGGTTTTTCGCCCAACTTCGTTCGTCCATAACTTCTTCATACGATATCCGTTTTTCAAAAACTCGGACTCTATTTCGCGTATTTTTCCGAGACGAACGCAATGGCGTATCCCGTTTCCCTTAGTTCTTTGATTTGAAATTAATTATACTTTAATTTGTTAACTACACAGTTATAGAATTTTCGGGGTGTTACATTCTCCCCCACTTAAAAGGATTTCGTCCCCGAAATCTTCAAGTTAGGAGGAATGTATATCCTAACATCCAATCATCCATCTACTCATCCATCAAACACGAGCATCCATTGTCCTTAAAAGACTTCTAATGCTTCATGATCATATGCGAGGTGTGTGTGTATATGAACTTATCTAATGCAAAATCAGGCGGTCTACTGATTCAGTTGACCTCCTTAATGCAAATTATGTAAGTGCCATGAATCCATTATGTATGCAAATTTTCCTATTCTTGATTCTACATGAGTGCACAATCATTCAATACAAATGCAGCATCCACATGTCAACACATTAGAGTTCAACCACATACGAATGCAAACGTATATGCATATGCAATATGAAGTGACTGAGCCGATCTAAAACCTAGATTGTGTGTGTGTATGCAACCACGAGCAACCACTAGCAATCACTTGCAACCACTTGCAACCATCATACATAACATGTTTCAATTACATGTTTCCATCCAAAAAGATTCTACTTAAAAGATACGGTCGAGGAAATATTCCTAAAAAGATAGATAAAAGCGCAACTTAAGGAAAAGGAAAGATCAAGGATGTACCCTCGAACAGAAAAGGGTAGGCTGTGCGGATTTTAGCTTCAGTCTCCCAAGTCGCGTCTCCCTCGGCGTCGCTCCACTGAACTTTGACGAGCTTGACTTCGCGGTTGCGTAGCTTCTTCACTTCCATTCCTAATATGCGGGTTGGAACTCTTCTTATGGTTGCTTCGCGCTCCACTTCGGCCTCTTCGAGTATATTTGGCTCTACCACTTCAGCAGACTCATGAAGACATTTTCGGAGATGAGAAACGTGAAAAACGTTGTGGACTCCAGCCAACTTCTCGGGTAGCTCTAATCTATAAGCCATTTTCCAATTTTCTTAATGATAGGGAATGGTCCTACCTAAAGGTATAGTCGAAGTAAAAACTTTGTGCCCATTAGGCAATGTCAAAACTGAAAACCTATGCCATATATATATTGATTAGGAGAAGAACTCTCTAAGCATCAGCCCCGAAGACCGAAATCAACATCAGACTTACACCCAAAGAATTACTCAACCCAACCACCATATATGATTCTAGGCAACTAAGCATGATGGACTCCTTTTAGGTCACAAGGGAGTCCCTTCCTAAGACCAATCTGTTTCCTATAAAACCCAAAGACTTGAGTGCAAAAACGATGGCGGCTAACTCGAGATCGTGGGTTGGGTAGTTCTTTTCGTGCACCTTCAACTGCCTCCTGCCATAAGCTACTACCCTTCCTTCTTGCATTAAGACGGCGCCTAGCCCTGTCCCACATGCATCCGTATAAACAGTGAACATCTTGCTCCCATCCGGCAGCGTCAAAACTGGGGCTGTTGTGAGAGCCCTTTTTAGTCGTTGGAAAGCAAACTCGCAATCCAAATCCCAATTGAACACTAGATTCTTCTTGGTCAATTTCGTGAGCGGAGCTGAGATTTTCGCAAAATCCCTTATAAACTTTCGATAGAAACCTGCTAGTCCTAAAAAGCTTCGGACCTCAGTTGCATTCCTTGGTGTCTTCCAATCCTGTACCGCCACTACCTTAGCAGGGTCCACTGCTAACCCTTGTTTGGATACTATGTGCCCAAGGAACCTCACCTCTTCTCTCCAAAAGTGGCATTTGGAGAACTTGGCTTTTAGTTGATGGACTCGCAAAGTTTCCATGATTGCCCTTAAGTGCTGAGCATGTTCCTCTTCACTCTTTGAGAAGATAAGGATATCATCTACGAAGACCACTACGAATTTGTTGAGGAAATCTCTAAATACCCTACTCATCAGGTCCACGAAGTAAGCAGGTGCATTTGTCAAGCCGAAAGGCATGACAAGCCATTCAAAGAAGCCGTCTGGGGTTCTGAAAGCCGTTTTATCGATGCTATCTTCAGCCACCCTTAGCTGATGAAAACCGGTTGCTAAATCGAGCTGGGAGAAAACAGACGCTCCTACAAGCTGGTCAAATAAATCGTCAATTCTAGGGAGAGGGTGCCTATTCTTTTTCGTTAGCTTGTTGAGCTCCCTATAGTCAACACATAGACGGAGTGAACCACCCGCCTTTGTAGCGAACACCACCGGAGCGCCCCATTCTGAAATGCTCCTCCTAATGAATCCCTTTTCTAGAAGCTCTTTAATCTGTTTACTGAGCTCTTTCCTTTCTCGTGGAGCCATGTGTCTAACGGGCAACGCAACGGGCTTTGCATTATCTACAAGATATATACGGAAGTCTATTTCCCGCTTCGGAGGCAAGCCCTTCACCTCTTCGAAGACATCCGGATATTCCCGGACCACTTTAACTGATTTCAAATTTTCAACAGAGGCATCTAGCGATTCAAGATAACTAAGCATAACCGCATACGAGGGATTACAAGAAATTTCCAAAGTATTACCGAGCTGGGTTAGGAGCCTAACAACCCTTTTCTCACAATCAAGGATGGCCCCATTACGGGATAGCCAATCCATGCCCAAAATCAAACCATACCCCAAAAAGCCCAAGACAAAGGCACTACATTGAAATTCTACACTTAGAATAGAAATTTTCAATCCCACACAGATCATAGACAAATGAGCTGGGCCCCCAATTGGGTTTGAAACAATTAAGGGGTCCTCTACCATACTAGTTTTTAGGTGCAGAGATTCTACTAAAGCAGACGAGATAAAGGAGTGTGATGCGCCAGAATCAAACAAAGTGCGAACGGGGTGATCATAAAGATAAACTACACTTTCTACAGAAGTGTTTGTACCTCGCTGTTGCAAAGGTGGCGCTTCCAGCACATGAACCTGTGCCCCTGGGGTGGATCCACCCCCCTGCCCCTGTCCTCGTTTCTTTGGGCAGTCCTTCGCCCTATGGCCTGTCTCACCGCAAGAAAAGCACCCACCATTCTCCTTGGCCTTCTTTTTCCGGCAGTCCTTTACTAAGTGCCCCACTTTGCCACAGAAATTACACGTCCTCTTCTCTTTGTTGCCTTTCCCGCCCTTCTCAAAGTCTGTCTTCTCAGGGCAGTCTTTGCTGATGTGTCCAGTCTCCCCACAATGAAAACATTCACCTTGCTTTCTTCCCCTCTTTCTACAATCCTTGGCTATGTGCCCCTCCGTACCACAAAAATTGCATTTTCTTTTTTCTCGTTTCTTATTATTATTGTTACGATCCTTTCTTGTTTGACTATTTTTCGTCTTCCTACTCTGGGACTCTTCCGCTTGCTGGTTCACGTGGAGGAGGAGGAGTGAAAGCGTCAGCAGCTGGGGAGTAAGGTCTCCAGACATGCTGAAACCGAAAGGATAGATTCAAAACGAAGGATAAGAGATAATACCTATGGCTTTGGGGACTTTGCCTTTTAAAAATAAAATAATATTTTTCTTTTAAAAATGCTTCTTTAAATTTCCTTTTTGAAAATAATTTTCAAAACTTTTTATCTTATCTGGTAAACCTATGCTCTGATACCAAGTGAAACACCCCACCTCCGTTAGGGTCACTCTCAAAGGGAATGCCCTAATTTTGGTGGAGGTTTATAAGTACAAGTCACAGATATACAAGACAGATATAAGAACACATATTTGTAAAACAGCGGAAGAACAACAAACTTTATTTCATTAAGTCAAATACGTGTTACAACAACATCCTTTCCAAAAACATAACATATCACTTTCATAATCTGTCTTGAGTACATTACTTAAAGAAGCATAAATAAAACATAGATAAACTGCAAAAGCCCCTTAGTGGATTGTCCAAAGCCATAGTTCAAAACAGGAAAGTCCAAGCAATACATTTCTCTTCTTCAAGCTGGATGTTGAGGCTGGTCAAGCTGCTGTGTTCCCTCCCTGAGGACCTGGGGGGGGGGGGGGGAAACGGAAGAAAGAAGACGAAAGAAAAATAGAGTCAGACATAAAGCCTGAGTAAGTCTAGTACTACTTTGTCTATGAATAAAGAACTGGGTATGATAAGTAAAACAGGAAGTGGGCAAACACTATGAACTTGGTTAAGTTACCTAGGGTCGAATATACTATCGTACCCCATGTTAATCTCTGAACCCATATAAACTAGTTTCCAATTTGCACCCCATAATCAGGGTGATGTGATCCATTCAATGATGATCGGCTCCTACTCGCATAGTTACATGTGTCTTACGGCCCCCGATGTCTGTAGTTACCTATGCTGGTCCCACCATGGGGTGTATCAAGTCCCATAGTGGCAACCCGACACAACCTTAGAGTGCACAGGTATGCTACTGGTGTCCAGTGCCTTATTTTTCTGCGCCGGAGTGTGTGCACGCCCGCACTCCGTTAGAACCTACACTGCTACACCACCGCCGTCGCTTTGACCTCTTACAATCAGCCCAGTAATCGTGCCCCACCCTGCCTAGTTTCAGGGTATCATGATACACCTTTTAGGGTTACTGCTGAAAAGGGTCCCCCGTTACTAGGTTTTCTATCTCTAGCCAACATGCTAAGTTGGTTAAGTGTTTCCTACCTAACCCCCACCAGTCCGTTTAGTTTAGCATGTTCCATTTTGATTAAGTTTTTAGTCCACTTAATCCTAACAATCCTGACTCAGCCTTAATTGTCTTATTAAGGCCCCGACCTCTCACATTAGACAGGTATTGTTGTGGCTGCCTGTTGCCGGTTGGTTCCGGGCAGTCTTACGCCACAACTCAGTCTAACCTCGGGTCCTTGCTGGGCTCCATGTTTAACCTCCCACATTGGATAGGTATTGTTGTGACTACTGGACAGCCGGGCGGTTCCGGGCAGGTTTACATCACAACTCAATCCAACCTCGGGTTAAACACATCGTATGTTCTACATTTACATATCTTGTCATTCTTCTTTATTTATATGTAAATATTTGCGGCCCATTATTAAGTTAATGGTGTAAAGGTTACACCAATCACGGGCCCAACCCATACTTGAATTTGGGCCCTTCTATTTTATATTTTCATTCATTAATTTATTTTTAACCCAACGTTATTTTCCCCCGTTTTACACGTCCGTTTATATATATATTGGGCTTAGCCTTTTAAAGCCCAATTTAGCCATGCGAAAAGGGGAGGCTTATGGCGTATACACAAAGAGGGGAAGGTGAGCGCATGAACTTGCAATACGACGTTGGAAATACATAATAGAAACTGGTGTACTTGCATAGTGGTAACATAGGTGACATGAATCAAAGCATGTGAACTTGCATAGGTTTAACTACAACATGAACCTATATTCTTATTTAGGCATAATGTCAAACATAAGCATGTCATAAATATTCCTAGCATAAGCATGGCATAAATACTTCTAGCATAAACATGGCATAATGTCAAACATAAACATGGCATAAATACTTCTAGCATAAACATGGCATAATGTCAAACATAAACATGGCATAAATACTTCTAGCATAAACATGGCATAATGTCAAACATAAACATGGCATAGGTAAAGTTCAATTTGTTCATGGCATAAACATAAACAAGTCATGTTCATAAGGTTTCTACATGTTTACAAAGGGGATACTTTGTTACTAACACAAAAGCATAGTTCAACTTAATCATGGTTTAAGTCTAATCACATAACGATGGTATAAATATACTTATGCATAAATATTCCTAATCATGGTGTTTGCTTTAAACTTGCAAAAAGGGATTTTTGAGTCTAACCTAGCCATGTCTCACATATGTCATCATATAATTCTTTTAAACAAGATAGACTTAATCATAGATTTCAATTATGCCAAATATCATTCATAGCCTAGCCATATTCATAAGCATGACTTAATACATGGATTAAGGTGTCAAAATTCCAACATAGTTTCATATGAACTATAACAACCAAACTTGTCTCAATTGCTTGCAAAACGATTTATGCACAAAGTATACATCATGACGACATAATAACAAAGCCCCAAACTTGCATAAATTTCACTCAACTACATACATGTAGCTTCAACATAGATTACATAATTTGCGCAATATTCCAAACGTATATTTGCATAAAACTACCGCATGTAGTTCTTTATAATGAATAACATAATTTTGCACAAACATGAATTACTTCCATTGCCACAATTCAAGCATACACATCAACACAGTTGTTTATTATACCAAAGTAATACTCTACTTACAATGGTTGCGGCGAATTCTCTAATTAAGAGACACGATTCCTTTGTTGAATTGATTAGCTTTAGGTTGCTTGAATTGCTTTAGGCTTAGAACTTTCTTCCTAACTCTCTCTCTAGTCGGCGGCTACTCTTTGTCGTTCCTCAGCAACATGGCGGCTATAGTCTTATTTTGAATGAATAGATTAGGGTTTAGTCTAGGGTTGTTTATATAGAGGTTAGGATTTGATTAGGACCATTGATGTTGCTAGGTTAGATCGTAGCCATTCATTAGGAAGAGAGACCAATAAAAACCCGCCACCTAGCCCTAATGACAAAGCAGACCACAGAAATTCGACAACACACCGACCTGGCCAGCCAGGGCTAGACCAGACCTGGCCAGCAGGTCATTTTTGACCTGGGCGCACTTGGCAGGTGCGCCAGGTCAAAAATGTACTGGCGCACTTCACAAGTGCGCCAGTGCATTTTTGTTCTGGCGCACTTCCCAAGTGCGCCAGTGCATTCTGACCCTGTTTTCCGGTTTTTCGCCCAACTTCGTTCGTCCATAACTTCTTCATACGATATCCGTTTTTCGAAAACTCGGACTCTATTTCGCGTATTTTTCCGAGACGAACGCAATGGCGTATCCCGTTTCTCTTAGTTCTTTGATTTGAAATTAATTATACTTTAATTTGTTAACTACACAGTTATAGAATTTTCGGGGTGTTACATATTGTTTGTAGCAACTAGTTAAGCCGGTCGGTTCCGGGTAGGTTTACGCTACAAACTCAACCCAACCTCGAGTTGGTTACACTTATATTTTCTAAGTGTCATGTCCATTATGTTTCCAAAACATATTACAAGTTTTCAAGCATTTGGGTAGACCTAACTTAATAGGTAAATTCCCAATGGGTAGACCTAACTTAATAGGTAAATTCCCAATCTTATGTTTTTATGTCTTTTAAGTTTACCCAACCCCAAACGCAATCCCATCGCTTACATATCGCAATAGCGCATAAAGGATAGAAAGAGGGAACTTGGCATAATCATGACATAAAGGTGTTGAAGCCACAAGTTTAACATGGTGGCATATGAAATGTACATATGTTCATATACTTGCATATTGCATCATTAGGCCTCAAAAGTATGCATAAAACCAAACTTAGCATATAAGTGATACATGGTGATAAATGACATGTAGAAGTTGCCATAAGTTCGCATTTAGCCTCACATGCAAGTTATCATAAGGGATATGATAACTTACATGTTGCCAAAATGCAACCTTTAGCATAAAGCTTGAAGCTTTATGTTCATATACTCAAGGTAAGCTTGCATAACATGATAACATGAACAAAATGATCAACCCAAACTTGCATAACATAACTTGCATATCATATGACAAACTTGCATATCAAACTTGCATAACATAACATGATAAACTTGCATATCATAACATGGCAAACTTGCATAACATAACATGATAAACTTGCATATCATAACATGGCAAACTTGCATAGCATAACATGGTAAACTTGCATATCATAACATATCAAACTTGCATAACATGACATGGTAAACTTGCATATCATGGCAAACTTGCATATCATAATGATCAACCAAACTTGCATCATTCATTTAACTTTAGAGTTTAAATATGAAAGTAGAAAAGGGCTTACAATGCTTATGAAGACACAAAAATATACATAGATTGAGACAAAGCCCTTATGCAATCAAATAAACCCAAAATGCAAGCTCCAATTGAAAAACCCTTGAGCCAAAATGATCAAAACCCTTGCTTTATGATGCAAATATAGAAACTTGACTTGAATGCAAGCTAATGATGCTCATACAAGCTTGAAAACACTTTTATGCATGGAAAATATCTCATAGAAATTTATTTAGGAATTTTATGAAGAGAGTGGAGGCCATGAGAGGAATTTTTTTGCCATAGTTTAGTTGTAGGGTTGAATAATGATGATTTAGGCTTAGGTTAGGGTCTTATTTATAGAGATTAGGATTAGTTTTAGCCTTAGGATTAAACCCTAGTTCCAATCTCAGCCCTCAAAACCGAATCTGGCCCCCAAACTCAACACAACTCCAAAATGGTGCACCAGGCAAAACTGCCCGGCTGAACCAAGTCGACAGCCAAGTCGACAGGGCTGTCGACTTGGGTCCAACCAAGTCGACTCCCAAGTCGACAGGGCTGTCGACTTGGGTGCTCTGGCGGGAATTTTCCCGCCTGGCCCAATCTGACCCTAATTTTCAAATTCAAACTTGAATTTGAAATCTGTTTTTACTTTGAATTTTTCTGAAAACTTCGTTGGGCCTTAATCGGGTCATACAGACTCCGATTTTCGAAAACTCGGACTCTATTTCGCGTATTTTTCCGAGACGAACGCAATGGCATAGCCCGTTTCCCTTGATTCAGATTTATAAATTAAATTCTGCCTTGATTTACGTTATAACAGGTTATTGAAAATACGGGTTGTTACACCTTCCATCGAATTTCCCCTTATGTACTCGAACCAATCTAACTAAATATTGCAAAGACTTGTAATCCCATGCTTCACAACATATATGGTGGCACGAGACACCAAGTTTTCCCTCTTTGTCCCCGTTTCTTGATTAGGCCCTACCAAAATTTCCCAAAGTGTGAAGGTATCCCATCGAACATAGAAGTATAAAACGTTATGAGTTCCTATCATCAATAATATCTTTTATTTCCCTAATATTGCGAAATCCCAAAATATATTGCCCACTTTCTAACCTTCACAAGCTGCCTAACAAAATTAGACATTTTCCTAAAGTCTAATCACAAATTTAGTTCGAATAAAATTTATTGGTGGTTTTTCACCAACACTTTGGTGATTCACACAGCCTCCTTGAAATACTTCAAGAGTGTAACCCCAACCATCAAAAGTACTATACTAATCCTAAAGATAAATTTCATTGCTTTTATCTAAGAGATTCAAGATGCAAAGTTTTCCTTTCATCCTTCGAGCTTTAGATATCTCTTTAATTTGCCTTCCAAATGAGTGTGACCAGAAAATTTAAAATTTTCGTAAACCTAATTTTCTAAATCTAACTAATTAATGTCCTAGCCTATACTAATCACTAAAATATTTTCCTATTCTCCTATTTGCTGGAATTTAAATTCCAACAAAAGGTCTTTTGCTTTAAGTTCCATAAATATTCCCAAACAATAATGTTGACATATACCAAGTTTTTGGAAATCGGTATTGTTTTATTTTGAATGGATAGTGCAATCTACGTGCAAACATGTAGCGCCCTTTACATTTAATGTATATTCCTTATAATTTCAAATATGGTCTTTTTATGAAAAGTGAAAAAGGGCTAATTTATAAAAATAAAAAAATATCCTTAAGCAAACCAAAACACAGACATACTCAAACTAAAAAGGCTAATATACGCAAATTCAATGTTTAATTCTATTCCTTAATATCATGCTTTAACATCATTCTTTACAGCTAAACTTCTTCACCCAATATTACAAAACATTGAGTTCAATATATTTTCTCATCATGGGCTGCAAATTTGATTCTCTTATTAACTTCCAAATTCCAGGTGTAATTAACCGCTAGTCAGGTGTTCCCTTAAAATTCTCTTACTCACAATAAATTTACTAAGTGGATTTAAATCCTAAATCACATGAACAAAAATAGGGATACATTATTTTCTCCACTATATATCATCTTCCAGTCACCATAGGAGACTACTAATGATTAAAATTTTGAAGCCTAAGAAAAGATTTTTTTTTTTTTGGATGTCATGACTTACAACCAGTGATATAAATAGTGTTGATATCTTAATCGTTATCCTAAGCTTAACATACCATTCTAATACTTTTTATTCCCCTTAATTTTTCATTTTCCCTTTTCCTAAAGATATGGTCCATCCATAATCTTATTTAATATCCATAATAGTCAAATTTTGGATCATTTAACCAATCCTTACTCAATTTCTTTAACCTCCTTGAGAATATTAATTTCTCTAATTTAAACTATTTTTCAAGTTTGGAGATACATCTATTTCCTAAAATTAAACTTTTTTCAAATCAATTCTTGTAATTTCTCTTATTAATTACACATTTATTACCCACTAAATTCATAATTAACATCCATAAAACCTAAATTCAAAAATCATAAATAACATAAGTTACCTTATACCAATATGTTTCTAATCACTTGTTACGACTATGAGCGTAATGATTTCTAATTAAACTATCTCGGGCAACCTAGTTTACAACCAAAATTTGATTTTGGAAATCTTCATACTTCACCAACTTTTTCAATATAAACCTCTAGGATTGACACTAAAATTTCTAAGTTAGATTGTACGACTTATTCAAACTTTGTCTTAGAACCTAATTCTAACTCACCTAATTTGCTATCCTTATTCATACTTTTTCAATATAAACCTCAATTACGTCGTTATTATTACTCAAACTTGCACAAATTCAAAAATAGGTGTTTAATTTCTTATTAAAACTGGAAATGTCAAATTTGCATTTTTCCTCCAAAGTATAAAACTTTGTGAAGAGTTTGATGCTTACTAAACTATATATTAATACATGCTTTATTTTAATAAAACATTCTTATTTACTATAAATTTATTTCATTTGTATATGTATAATCTTAGTAGTGACACAAAACAAGTGCATTATTATACACACTTATGTTCAAAGAACTCAATAAAATGTAATGAATTCCAAATATTTGCATTTTAATTTCTTATCTTCAAAATGCAACTCTTTTACAAAGAGTGTAATTCTTCATCTTTTCATATTCATCTTTTAAATAAAACATTTTTTTAGTAAGAATTCCTTTATTTTAAAAAATTTCAATAAGGAATTAGATGTTTGTTTTTTCAAACTATTAAATTTTTGGAGGCATTTACTAAGAGTAAAATAACTTTGGAGAATACATATATTTATTAACGTTTTGAATGTCAGCCATTATCACTTTTCAAGAATGATAAACATTTTAAGATTTTACACAAAGACTTCTTAATGGCTAGTAAAACAATTGCTTACTTTATTTTTGAAAATAGAATCTTAATGAAATATCGAAAATGGAAATAGGAGAAAATTAAGCTCCTAAAATATCTAGAATTTCTTTATTTTCAAAATATATTGTTACTTCTAAAAATATACTTTAAGAACATTATTCAAGATCTATATACCTTTGAGTAATAAGGCTTGATAACTTATTTATATATATACACACACACATATATGTATATATGTGTGTGTATATATATATATATATTAGAACTTTTATTGCCATGTGTATTTAAATCCTGCACTAATCTATGATTTGAATTTTGAAAGACATTTATTATTCATGAATGCTTCTTTTAAAAACATAACCATTCATTCTAATTTATTTGCATTTCCAAAGATGCTTTTCAAAATTAAATTAATTGCCATTAATTACAAAATTTATTTATTTGGAGTAGTTAATGGTAAATTCTATCCCTTTCCTATTACATCTCGTAAAATGCTCATTATCACAGGGAAAATGTTATCTATTCCATTACTTCACCCATCCCAGTAATTCCTCTCCTATTTCAAATGAACATACTTTGCCTAATCCTATATTTCCTCGTCTACCTAATTAATTCTAAAATAAGTCTCTCATTGTTAATCACGACCACTACTAAGTTATGAAGGAAAAAATTTATTAATTTATATTTGTATGTAAAACATAACATATCGATAAAACAAGAAAGCTAAAAATTCTTGTAAAAAAATAAATTTTAGAAGCTGTTACATGGAAATTGTAATGATTACAACATTGTCATTAACATTTTCATTATTTGATGCTTTTTAAAGAACTTACATTCCATTCTACTAAAGCTCATAAATGTACACCTTTGCAGTTATTGGTTTACTATTAACCTTTTATCCATTTAAAGAATTCTTCTTCTGTTCTCTCTAAAATTTATATCTATGGTTTGTTTAACAGAAGAAATAGTAAACAATTCAAAATTTCTCCTAAAACATCTATATTTTCAAAAATCATATTTCCAGTTTCTTTCTAAATGGAACTATTACATATAATTTGAGTCTATCAATGAACTATAACTACTTTTAAGTTTCATTTTATAAAATAACTCAGTAATATGTCCAAATCATTTTTTTGGTTTTTTAGTAGGCCTTTTGTCAATTTGGAAAAAGAAAATTCTCTTCCTTCAAACTTTCCTATTATATCTGTTCTCTTTTCAACAAAGATCGATGTCCACTTTTTCATGGAAGTCTAATTTTTATCTTAACTCCTTTCATATGTAACCGTATTATTCTATTCCTTAGCTACCTTAGAAATGTCCTTTATGTACATTTCAACCCTTTTTAGTAACGCTCATTCTTATGGATATTTATTATCTAATTTAAAGTCAAATGTTTATACCTTTGCATAAATGGTTTTAATTACTACATCAATATCTTTTGTTTCCAGTATTCGTTTACTTATTAACCATTTAGTGCTTGTTAAATTTAAAAGTTTCATGTTTATTATTGCGGGAAGTTTTTAACATTTTACAAAAGTTATACATTCATTTTCTTTAAAACTCAAGATATTCTTATACAATGGACATAAATTTGTCCTTGTTACTGGTTATCCTAACGGGTACCTATTCCAAATTCTTTCTATTTATTTCTCCCTTAACCTCCCTATTAGTGATAATTAAGGCACTAATTTGATTTCCATTTACTACCTATTAAATAGGGGAGTTTAAATCCTTTTTACTTTTCCAACCTCGTGATTACGTGCTTACCGATATCTAAATTAATAAGGAAGTCGCTAATTACTATATGGTTTCTAGGATATTTCTAAAAATTAAGTTCTATCCTCTCCTAGACAGACCTACATATACTACTATATAGAGATATGCATACTTTATATATATAATAAATCTCATGTTGAACAATTGGGTTGGGATACTAATTTAGCCTATGGTTGCCTGAAAAGGATTGTTGCTTAAATTATTAATAATGACAGGTGGTAGATTGATCAAATTCCAATTTCTAATGGTGTGCACAATTTTATTACGCAATCACCTATTTTTGATAATAGAGAAAACGATACTTGGGTCTGGAATCAAAATGACAGTTTCTTTCTTATTAACGCCTATAATAATATCAAACAACATAACCCTACTGTAGATTGGTCTAAGATTGAACAGAATCGTACTAATTTACCTAAGATGGCTTGCGCTACATATAAGGTTGTACTACAACGTCTTCCTACCGAAGAAAAATTACGCAATTGGGGTGTCAATTTTGACCCAATTTGCGTGCTGTGTAACAACTTTGAGGAATCCCATTCTCAGTTACTTTTTCAGTATGCTTTCTCACAACGTGTTATGAAGAAAATTTTCGGCGAACAAGTTATGTATAACGACCTGTCTTTTTGACCGCTCCAAGTCGGTATTTAAACCAACTCAGAATGTTCAAAACGACAGGTAGTTATTTAGCTTAGCGGGTTTAAATAGAAAATATACACAGAATTACATGGTACAATATTTGCAATGGGATAAGTTTTCATTTACATATCAGAGTTTTACAAAACATTTATACAGCGAAAGAAATGAAATATAATGCACATTCATAAGTTTAAAAATAAAATCAAATTTACATTTCACACTGGCTTTTGCGCACGTATGCGTCTTCACGTGCCTCTGATATTCGCGAGCTGAATATCTTTAAATCTGGAACACTCGTATCTGACCGAGTGTTCCATGCAAAAACATAAAACACTCAAGTCAGGATTAATCAGTTGTTCAAGTAAATTAACTTCAATATAATGGTTAATCCAAACTTCGAATGCATGTTTTATGCAAAATACACGATAACATGTATAAGTAGAGCAAACTAAGGTCTCAATAAGTATGTATTGGCAGCTTTTACCAATCAAGTGCTCACTGTATAATAGTTAATCCAAAAAGGGCACAAAATCACATTTATGTCCACAGCAGCCCATAAAAAAAGGATTCAAACTCAAGCTTAATATGCAAACTATTAACACCTCAAAATAGTAGACATTCACTATGCAAAGCCAGCTAGCAGGTCAACAATTAATTGGGTAGGGGTAGCACTTATACGCCTAAAAGTGTTACATTTATAAACTAGCTCCGAACTAAGTACAACCATATTTGAACAAGTCATAGGGATGAATTTTAACTTAAGCCATTTTATAGAACCGAAATACAGTGAAGTAATTAGAATCCGATTTTTTTAAAAAAAATAATAATGGCAAGATTCAGGTATTTGCAAACAATCATACTGAACACTATATATATACACGCATACATATAAAAACACAGATACCATGACTTGCTTGCATTCCCACTCCTAACTGTATTTGAATGCACTTTTAATATTTAATTCATGCAACTGACGAAAGAAAGGAAAAATAATCTAACATACATTAAACGATTCAAGAAGCTTTTGACCAATTATTAAAAGATATGATGCATGCTTCCATAGAAAATGCACGTGAAACTTACACTCTTAAGAGAAAACCATCGGGTATTTAAGTGTCAGGTTTACGAAAAAAATTATTCCTACTTTTCTGATAAACCCGAAATAATTGACTATTTTGTACATATGGATTATGACTTCATCGTATTTTTCTGGGAAACATTGTAGTCACAAAGATGAATCCCAACAACCAAATTTATCATGCTATGCATTAGCTAAACTGAACTTTTAATCTGATTTAAAATAGTGTTTAACTGAGAATTTTTTAAAGGTGTACATGTGACAGTACATTTTCATCTTTCTAACTGCCTCAATGTTCTAATTATGAACCAAAAATGGAATTGACAGTTCCTGAATGAACTAAAGACATAAAATAGAAACATTATTTGGGTAGGGAAGAAATGAAAGGAAAAATGGTTCATGCATGAGGCAACTCTACCTAGTCAGTCATATATGTATTAGTTCAAAGCATAACCACAAAATGTAAAAATGGATGGTAGTCAACACCCAAACAGTATAATAGTCCAAAGCAAAAGCTGGATTTTCACAATGTAAGATTAATTGATAAATTCCTACTATTATACTCTCGTTTAAAATGAAATTAACTACTTGAAACAACATTTAACCATGATCTATAAAACTCGCCTTAAACGATGTCGTAGCGGGGGTTTCAGCGGGCGATGGCGACAGCGAAGGTCACTGTTCCATGAGCTCTGGCTAGTGTTGCTCGATTTGCTGGTACAACAGCTTCGAAGAAGGTTGTGGTGTGATTTGTGTGGAGAATGGGAGACGATGGCTTGAGTGGCAGCTGCGGTTGATGGCACGAGATGCGGTGGCGGAGAGGAGGCGAGGCATTAGTTTTCGGGTTGCGAGCTTAGCTCTGGTGGCGAAGGGACTGAAGAAGCAGTTTTTCATGGTGGCCATGAATTATGAATTAGGGAAAATTCAATTTGGTATGGAAATGAAAAGAAGGATGCATTGAAAATAAAAGGAGAACGGAAAAGAAATGACGCATGTTAATTCTCAGCATAAGATGAACAGGTTTCAATATTTCAACACTACTCCAACAAGTGGCAAAGTTAATGAATAAATAAAAAAAATTCTAAAGTGTATACACCATTTAATACTACGGATATATACAAACAATACTAGGGTATTTATACCGTTTCAAATACATATATATTTAACATTTTCAAATGCAACTTAAGTAAATTTTAAAACCAAAATTCAAAACTAAATAAAATAAAATAAATTCTCAATTAAATTAAGACATCAAGTTTATGATTTTCTAACATAAATCCAATTCGTTTTAAAATATCAGCATTGTTAAATTTAACAAGACTATTCTGATTCAAACACTAAAAGTCAACCAAAATCAAGTTAAATAAAATCAAAAATTCAAAACAAATAAGATGAATTAGTTTATAACTTATTAAATAAAATAGAATCAAAGTCTACAAATATAAAAAAACTAGATTATAATACTAACGATGCTTAATTTAAATAAAACCATTCAGATTCAAAGATTAAAAATTTAAATTCACATCGATAAATTAATTCAAACCAAGCTTAAATAAACAAGATTCCAAATTAAAATCAAGTATAAACATAAAATTTAAATGCCAAAATTCTGGTTCGATACAATCTCCTCCCTTAAGACTTTTCGTCCTCCAAAAGGAGAGATTGTTAAATTTGAAATCAAATTATGAAATAATTCCTTCGACCTAAAATCTAGTTTTTTTCTAATCATTCAAAATACTACATTTTCTTTTCATATCGAGTTATACTCGCTTCGGGGATTTTAAAACCAAAATCATTTTGAAATTTTCAAGTATTTCACAATAAATAACATAAAACATTTATGTCCTAAGTCGAAATGTCTCCCCCAGTGATAAGGCCATTAGGCACGGCCTACGCATGTATCGATATAATAAACGATGTCTCTCCGGACACCAGAGCAAACCATCAATCATGGGCACAAGCTAAGTATCTCCTGGCTAACATCCATAATCGGACACCGAATATAGAGCGCAAATTATATATATCCTGTTTTTCATCCTAACTCGGACACCGTATATACCTTATTCACAAAAACATGCTAAGTATAACAACCCGGATTTTCAGAACCTATATAAAAAAATTATTTTAGCTATTTTAATGGATTTTGTATATTTAAAAGGATTTATTTTAAATAACAACGACTAAAAATTTATTTTAATCGATGTTGGAACGTAAAATTTATTTTAATCATAAATAGAGTTCGAAATAGCGCGGTAGTTTGAAATTTTGATTTTAAATTTCAATTGAATTTACCACATTCAAAATAAATATGATTTCAGTCAAACCAAAAACGTTAGAATTTGTTTAGTTATATCTTTCTAAGAATTTAAGAAACTGAGATTTCATAATGTAAATTGAAAGTTATGTCCAGTTTAAAATTCAGAATAGTCGCTATGGAATTTATATATATATTAATATAATACATAGCCCTTAAAAATAGCCATTTTACAAATGACCTCTGTTTTCGATGAAACCACTTTTGTTGGATCCAGAATGTCAAATTATTATTGTATTCCAATTTTCATAATTTTTGGAATTGATATGTGAGCGTGGTGAATTTAAACGTGTTTGGTCATTTCAGTTTGAATTTAATCGACTGGAAAATGGCCATTTTTCGAATGGTCTCCAAATTCGACGAAATTAGTTTTGTTAGAACCATATCGTCAAAACATAGCTAGATTTATTTTTCTGGAATTTTTGAGTCAGTATGTGGCTCCGGTAAATTAAAATGTACGTTGAAATCAATATTAAACGTTATATCAATTTATATTTTAATTTTAACGAAAACTATTCGAAACAGTCGAATTGGCTTACAAGACATATCTCGTTGTGTTTGGAATGGTGGTAATTAGCTAGAGACGATAGTTGTTGGGTGCGATTTGGAGCTAGAATGAAAAAGTAACTTTATGGAATTCAAAAATTAAACAAAATATATGTATTTAAATATCTCTCTCTCCCTCACCATTCTCTCTCCCCGTCAGTTAATGAAAAAAGAAAAAGAAAACCGTCGCCCCCCTTCCATCCACTGCGCCGCCCGTCAGCCCACCACCGTCGGCTGCGCCCCCTCCCCCATTCGATTCGCCTTCCTTCCTCCTTCTCCGGTCAACTAGCAACCCCCAAACCCCTACACCCTAAAACTGCACCGCCAGCACCCCCTAGACCCCCATCTCCGGCCAACCGTTGCCTTCCTCGATCCCCAGCAGCCCAGCGCCACTAACTTCCGACCACCAGCCAGCCCATGGACCCCCCCCCCTTTCGACCAAAAATCCAATTTTTAACAATTTCCAGTTTTTCCTTTAGCACCTTGAACTTCTTTCTTCAATATCTCATAAACGGTGCACTTCTGGCTGAAACTCCACAATACCAAAATTGAAGAGCTCGATTTTCCCTTCGATTTGGGTATATGGAAGTCACATTTTGGATTGCGGAGCCGCTCAAAAAACGCTTCCAAAGTCTGCTTTCCAAATACTGTCTTTTCGCAAATTCTGGCGAAATGGTGCAATTTCGGAAGAAAGTCCATTAGGCGAAAGTTGTCCGGAATTGCATGCTTAAGCTGGAAAAAAAGGCGGTGTGAAGATTGGAGCTCGTTTGCAAAGTCTAGAATCAGAATCGCAAATCAGAGCGTCAGAAAATAACGGCGAAGTGGATCCCAATGTGAGAGCACCTCACTCTAATTATTTTACAGTTAAATATATACTGGGATGCAGACGGGGCTTAGAAGCCCCCGACACTATATATTGTACAAACCATGATTGTTTGTTTGTGTAACGGTAAAGAATTTCGCTCGATCCGAATTAGGGATGGCAATGGGGCGGGGCGGGCGCGGGCAGTACCATCCCATCACCCGCCGCGTTGGGTGATTTTTTGCCCCGTGCCCGCCCCATACCCACATGGGTATCCATTAAACGGGTTTTAAACAGGTTGCGGGTAATGACGGGTATTCGTGGGTATCCATTATATTTATTCAATTTATTTTTTAGCCATTTATTGAAATTATTCAAAAGTACGTTTGGTAGAAAAAAAACAAATTAGATCAATTCTTAAATGCTAACCTCAAAATACCAATACATATTTAAACCAACATCCGAAAAAGAAGAGACAACAACAGAAGTATCCATCAAAATATCAACAGCCAGTTATAAATTGTTGAGTAAAATCAAGCAAACAAATACCGAACAACTAACAACAATATTTTTTGTATTGACTATTCATAATAAATCACATTCAATACGGGCACGGGTACCCGCGGACATGGATATCTTACTATCTGTACCCGCCCCATTAATTAATGGATATTAAAAATAACCGTTTATTTTACCCATGGATACTCATTTAACTATCCATTTCATATCCATGACGGATTTTACCCATGGATAACCGCGGGTACAGATTTTTTTGCCATCCCTAATCCGAATCTATCGTTAAACCGACTAAGACCGTTCGAAACCCCTGATCGTTTTGAGAACAGGACAAATCAGAACGCAGACGGAAGAACATTTCATTGTTTATTACAACAATTCCATCAGAATACAAGAATATACAGAGTATAAATGAATAAATTACATTCGATAAATATCAGAGATTACAATAAATAACATAGCAGTGGAAAAACAATACAAAACACAACTGAAAGTAATACACGGATACAGAGCTTTCCGAATATCATTCCAGCTGCAAACCAGGATCCTATGAATATAAATCTGCAAAACCAAAACTACAAGCTGCCCGTGTGGAAAATAGGGGCACCCAGAGTTTAGGTTAAAACAATAAACTCCAGGTCAGTCATGTGACTGGTGTGAGAACTAAAATAGTTATTTAAAACTTTACTTTAAAAGATAGTAATTCAAGGGACCACGCCGTATAACACAGAATGGGTTTCCTCCCAAGAATACTAGTGCATAGAATAAACAACGCAATGCTTTTTCGAAAAATGAAGCTATTATAAGACCCAGGTCCCATCACACAATGCAACGCAAGCCGGAGGATAGGGTTTTCCCTTATAATAGCCAAACATGCTTGGTACGTTTAAAACAAATCATTTGATACTATTATAATTGTATAGTGTCAAAACAATTCAAATCATAAATATCAATCATAGGCGGCATGGGTACCATCTATCATGTCGCCATACTAGGCTCTAAAAATAAAACCGCAAGTCACGTATTGGAAATTGGATTTCCGTCATGAGTCGAGGCAACGGGAAAGCTCCTCTCCGATTCGAGACACTCTAGCAAATGTCTCAGAACCCCACTATGATCCTTGGATCTTCAGGGCCGGTCCTCTCTTACTTTTGAGGATTGGCAATTCCTGAGCACACGTTTCCCGGTCCTAATAGACCTAATATCGAGGCGCCTCATCCAACAACCACAAAGGTGAAAAGTATATAAATGTCAGCCAGTTTAAGCACTGACACCACCCATAGCTAGAAAGAAACGTCGTGCTCTCCCTGCAGTCCGTATCCCGTTTTTGACTCATACCGAGGTGTGAGGCTCGCGAATTCACGTTATACACAAATGTAATAACCCGGAAATTCTGAGCCAGTTTAAAATTTTTATTTTGGCAATTTTAGTGAATTTTGAATATTTAAAATAGAATATTTTAAATAATATCGACGAGAAATTTTTTTTAATATAATTCGAACGTATATATTATACGCGTCGTCGTTAGAATATATATAATTATATATAATTATAAATAGAATTGAAAATGGCGCGGTAGTTCGAATTTTCGATTTCTAACTTCGAATGAATATACAGGATTCAATATAAGTCAGAATTGAACGAAACAAGGAATATTTGAATCTGTTAGACGATATCTTTCTAACGAAGTTAACAAACTGAGATTTCACTTTAGAAATGATAAGATACGTCCAGTTGAAAATTCAGAATAGTCGCTGTGGAATTTATATATATTTTATATAATATATAACCCTTAAAAATAGCCATTTTGCAAACGATCTCGGTTTTCGACGAAACCAGTTTTGTTGGAACCGGAATGTCAAATTATTACTAGATTCCAATTTTCATAATTTTCTGAATCAATATGTGAGCGTGGCGCAGTTAAACGCGTTTGACCAGTTTCAGTTGAATTTAATCGACTGGAAAATGACCATTTTTCAAACGGTCTCAGAATTTGACGAAACTAGTTTTGTTAGGACCGTATCGTCAATACGAAGTTAGAAAATATTTTTCGGGAATTTTTAGAGACTGTATGTGACCCCGGTAATTTGAAATGTGCGTTCAGATTGAATATATATAGATTTATGTTTTAAATTCAACGGAAACTGATTGAAACAGCCGAATTGGCTTACGATACATATCCCATTGTGTTCGGAATGGGGGTAATTAGCTAGGGGCGACATTCGTTGGGATCGATTCGGTGTTCGAAAGAAAAAGTTACTACTTGGAGAAAATTTAATAAATAAAATAATATAAATATATAAATATATATATTCATTCCCTCCCCTTTTCCCTCATTCTGGTCAACGCCCAATTACTAAAGGAAAAACCCGAAATCTTCAGTCGTCCCTCCCCCTTCAACGCGCCGCTCCGACCAAAGCTCCTCCAGCCACCGCCGGCGACGATGGCCACGCCCCCGCTTCCCTCCTCCGCCCTCCTTCCCCTCTTCCCTTCCACCGGAGAACGCCCCAAATCCCCAATCGGAGTCCTCCCTCCGTCGCACAAACCCTCCACCTACTGGAGGAGCGCAGCCACCGTAGGTCTTCCCCAAGCCGCCGCCGTCCTTGTGGTGCCATCCCCTCTCCATCCCAAAACCCTAGCTGATTCTAACCAGCGTCGCCCCCTGGCTCCTCCGCTTCCACTTCAGCGGACCCCCCCCCCCCATCGCCTCAGCAACCCCCTGCGACCTTTCTCTGACCACCAGGTCCGATCCCGAGCCCTCCTTCCACCCGTGAGACCCCCAGACCCTTTTCCACTTAAGACAACCACCGACGAAGGCAACCGCCGCAGTCTAAGCAACTCCCCTTGGCCTGCAGCAGTCCCGCCGCCACCATCCACGTCCGACAGTCCATCGGTGGGCCCCTTCTCAAGAAAAACTTCGATTTTTACAACAAAAGTGAGTGTTTGCTTTAGTATATTTAGTTTAATCATATAAAAATGTAATCTTTTATGTATAATAACGATGTATATAAATATATTTTTTTATAATATATATAGCGCGACATTAAAAACGTAACCTTTTTATGAATTAGCGTTGTAAATGTAAAAATATGATTTTTGCTTTATAAAAGATTTGAGTTTCATGTAATAAAAGGATATGATTTATATCGTATAAAGAAAATATAATTTTTAAGTATAAATGTGTGATTTTTTTTTTTTAGATAAAAATATGGTTTCTATTCATACGAAGAACAACACAGACTTGATTTTTAATAGTATAAAAATTTGATTTTCCTTTATCTGAATGAAGTATAAAAATTAGATTTTTATTTATTTGAATGGCATATAAAAAAATTCGATTTTTACATATAAGACGTAGCAATAAAAATATGATTTTTATATAAGAAGTAGCGTTGTTAAAAATATGATTTTTAACATGTACTTCGTGAAACAGACTGCGTTGGAAGAACGATGAAGATATCCTACATATGAAGAGAAGTGACGTTTGGATTAGCTTTGGTGAGAACTTCTCACCTTTCAATTTCTTTTTTTCTAGTTATATATATATACTAGGATGCAGACGGTGCTTAGTAGCACCCGACACCCGTCATCCACAGACCATGGATGGCTTGTTTGTTAAATAGTTTGGTTGTGTAGTTGGTTAGTCTAATTGGTTTGAATTGAATTGTTTGGTGAAATGGAATAAATCTGATTGATGTGTGAATGGCGTGGGCCTTCACTAGACCGGTGATAAGGCTAGGCCTCGTCCCGTTTCTAGTATCGTGCCGTTATGCCGCCGAAATTTCCCAAAATATGTTAGAAAAATAAAAATATCATTTTTATTGTGTAAATGAACTGAATAGAAATTCATGTGTTGAAATATAATATTTTATCGTTAAAAATATAATTTTTAACGTGGAAGTGAATAAAATAAAATATTCATTTACAAACCGGACGGTTTGTTTATGTACACCTATTTGACTGATATTGATTGGGTCGATAAATTTTACACATCGCCCAACTGCACAAATAAAATCTGTGTTTGATTGTTTGAAACCCCACACGGGTGTTGGGATGAAATTTGGAAGTTCACTCATCATGATTTATTAAATATGTCGATCGGTCGATTGACAGGCTGTTATAAGCGTCAGATATCTATATTTGATGCTTATACAGTGTAGTGCACTTTGGTTGATGGTTGATTATTTTTCAAAGCTATTATATACATGTGTTGTATGGAATCCATATAATTAACATTATATGGTGATTGATTGGGCCTCATTCCAATCGGGAAAATAAGGAATATTATAAAAGAAAATTCATGTGTTGAATATAAAAATAGTCATGTGTTGACGATGTTCATGTGTTGAGTGAAATATTTTATACAATGAAATTTACATCTTTATCATATTTAAAATTAGAACTACTTCCTAGTAGAAGTCTAATTAAAATCAAACGATAGATACCATAGTCTTATAAAATATTTTACATAACAACAATAGTGATGTGTTGACGGCACTCATGTGTTGAGATTAGTCGTGTGTTGAAAGAAATATAGATTCATGTGTTGAATGGGAAAAATATTCATTTGTTGAATAGAATAAAGAAGTTGTGAAAAATATAAAGCCGTGTTGATTAGTTTTGCGCCATTTTGACGTGAACGATATTTATATCGATTTTATTCAAATTGAAATGAATATTATAGCGAATTCGAATTGAAAAGAAAACGAATTTGAATTGAATATAAAAGGACTTCGAATGGAATTGAATATAAAACAAATTCAAGTTGAATTGAAAACGAACTGAAATTTAATGGAATTCGAATCGAAATTAAATTGAAATCAATTTGAATTGAAACGAATTTGAATTTGAATTGAATTGAAACGAATTTGAATTTGAATTGAATTGAAACGAATTTGAATTTGAATTGAATTGGAACGAATTTGAATTTGAATTGAATTGAAACAAATTTGAATTCGAATTAAATAAAATGGAAATGAATTCGAGTTGAATTGAAATCCAATCGATTTGAAATTGAATGTAGAAGTTGAATTGTTTTAGAAACGAATTTAAAACGATTTATAAAATTCGTTTTAAATAGAAATCGACGAAATATATATATATATATATATATATATATATATATATATAATGGCCTGAATAGAACGCGTCGCGCCGCGGCAGTTCGTGAATTTCGACCATTTATTTCAAACGGACATTGCGGGAGATCCGACCGTCGGATTCTCCTAAAACCGGAACCGTTGGGTTCGTATCGAAAAGAGCTTTCCAATGAATATTAGAAATTTGAAATCTAACGGTTGGATTTGGAATTATGTCCAAATCAATTTCAGGAAAGGTCGCTGTAAGTGCAGTTCGATGGCCGTTGATGGAAATCGACTGTACGGGCCTTGATAAAATTATTAAAAATATTAATAATTTGTGTAAAATTATAATATGTGAATTGGAATGAATTGGGCTGGAAAATTCCACATTAGAGGATAAAAATAGATTTTTATCGAAATGAACTGGTTTTGAACTAGAATTAAAAACAATTTATTTTTGAAATAAATAAATTGAATTTGAAAGTGATTTTAAAATTAATCAATGTTCCCAATACGTGGATTGGACTGGAGTTGGATCGAAATTATCTTCGGAATATTTCGATGTTGGATTTCGTGACTATACAGATATTGTTATGGGAATTTGAAAGATATATTTTATATCGTTATTTCCAATACGGTATATGTTGGTTTCAGAATTTGGTATTGAATATAAGCCGATATATTTTCTATTCAGAGCCTTGTATTTAATATCAAATGTGATTTGGGTTTATCGTGAATCGTGTTTTAGATGACATTGGTTCTTTAACCCAGTTAAAGGCAAGATGTTGATTTTTGAAAAGATTAAAACTAAGTGGAGTTTTAATGAATCTTTAATTAGATTAAAATGTGAATTGATGATTTAAATTATCAAATCTGAAAGGTGATCGAGAATGGAGTACCACCTGTTTTGCTCCAAAGCGATAGTTAAATCTTTAATTAGATTTGAACGTGAAATGGTAATTAATTTTACCGATAACACTGTGGTGTTAGATGTGGAGTATTACCAGTTTTCTCCATGGGATATATAGGTTGGGATTGGGAAATAAAATAAATAATTACTTCGGTGTGGTTCGCTAATCCCGACTAGTTTGAAATGATATCCAAAGGAAGATTATAGAATAAATTTAGAAGAATTTATCTTGGATAAAATTAATGGGAACATTTCCCTAAGAATGTGTTTTTGTGAATAAAAGAATATTCTGAATTGGAATGAGGCGTTTGTTGTGTTTGTGTAACATTCGTTTATTATATACGTGGGTTATTCAGAAAGGCCGGGTTTATACCCATTCTGAATAATCGATTCGACGAGATGTCGAAGATGAAGACGGTGGTTGAAGACCGGAAGTCTTCACATCGTTTGGGTGATTACTGATGATCTTGATTGGGCTGTACACCCAGGATGAGGGAATCAGTTGGTGATCGTCCAGACGTACTTGGAGATGGATGGATATGCGAGGAAAGTGCCTTCGGTTTCGTTCAGACCCAGAACGAACTTGTAAATGGATTGTGTGTCTGACATTGGATTTTATTCTGTGTTGATTGATCTCTATTAAATATACATCTGTTTGGCAGTGGAGAATTTATTCTCTTGCTTAACGCCCTTCTCTGAGACGTACGAGCTCAGAGGTTGTATATCGATGGACATCAGTCGCATGGAATGAATTGCCTGTGTGGCACGCGTAAGTGGCAATTGATCAAGGCTTCTGTTGAAAAGCAAAGTCTTGTGGTTGATGATCAAAGCACGGCCTGTGTGGCATAGCTTTGTGTATAACGTGAATTCGCGAGCCTCACACCTCGGTATGAGTCAAAAACGGGATACGGACCCAAGGAGTGCACGACGTTTCTTTCTAGCTAGGGTGGTGTCAGTGACCTACCAGCCCTGACATTTATATACTTTTCACCTGTGTGGTTGTTGGATACGAGGCGCCTCGGATATAGGTCTGTAAGGACCGGGAAACGTGTGTTCAGGAATAATTAATCCTCAAAAGTAAGAGAGGACCGGCCTTGGAGGTTCCAAAGGATCAGAGTGGGGTCCTGAGGCATTGCTAGAGTGTCTCGAACGCGGAGAGGAGCTTGCCCCTTGCCTCGACTCATGACGGAAATCCAATTTCCAATACGTGTATTGCGGTTTTAATTGTAGAACTAGTATGGCGACATGATATATGGTACCCATTCCGTCTATGATTGATATTTATGATTGAATTGTTTTGACACTATACACTTATTATAGTATCAAAGAATGTGTTTTAAACGTATCAAGCATGCTTTGGCTGTTATAAGGGAAAACCCTATCCTCCGGCTTGCGTTGCATTGTGTGATGGGACCTGGGTCTTATAACAGCTTCATTTTTCTTTATTTAGCATTGCGCTGTTTGTTTTATGCACTGGTATTCTTGGGAGGAAACCCGTTCCGTGTTATACGGCGTGGTCCTTTGATTTACCTAACTTTAAAAATAAAGATTAATAACTGTTTTAGTTCTCACACCAGTCACATGACTGACCTGGAGTTTATTGTTTTAACCTAAACTCTGGGTGCCCCTATTTTCCACACGGGCAGCTAGTAGTTTTGGTTTTGCAGATTTATATCCACAGGGTCCTGATTTACAGCTGGAACGATGCTCGGGAAGCTCTGTATCCGTGTATCACTTTCAGTTGTGCTTTGTATTATTTTTCCGCTGCTATGTAATTTATTTTAATCTCTGATATTTATCGAATGTATATTATTCATTTATACTCTGTATATTCTTGTATCTGATGGAATTGTTGAAGTAACAATGAAATGTTCTTCTGTCTGTGTTTCGATGTGTGTGTTGTTCTCAAAGTATCCGCTCTTTCCTTACCGGGGAAGTTACGGGTCCTTACAGTTGGTATCAGAGCTTTGGTTTACAGAGCTCGAGAACAAGACACATTAGAACCATACGAAAGAATTCATCAGATATTGGATTAGCAATATCCAATTAGAATGACTCGTTAGAGATAGGATCAGTAGTATCCTAGAACGAGTGTGAAGAGTATACTTTTCAAAAGAAAACAATTTTGTTTTGAAAATTTAAATTGCTTTATACGTATTTGAATATATTTTTTTATATTGATATGGGCAATCCAGTATATAAAAGTTTTGTATATACGCGTCATGAACGTATATTCGAAGTTTTAATATACTGGATAGATATAGAATCACATTCTAGACACCCGGGGATGATTCTGATGATGGTGCATCATCATCAGTATTCATATTCGAGTTTTGAAGGTGTGATTTCTATATATTTCCATTAGACTGGTGTGAGAACCAAAACTAATATAGCTAGAATACATTGTTGTGAATTGGCATCAAAAACATGATTTTTTTTGTATATATATATCAAAATTATGAATTTGAAACTCTAATTCACTAATTGATTGATGTTTGTGTTGTTTGTTTATTTGTTTGATAATTTTGAAACCATTATGCCTAACTGAATCAAATATTGAATTGTATTGAAAATTAGTCGCATTTGCTTGCATATACATGTACTTACATTGAACAGGTCATAGCAAGGAGGTTTGAGCCAGAGAATAAAATTTGTTTGCCCGACAAATAGGTACATGTTTACTACATAATTTCCTGTTTTGTTTGGGTGATGATGATTTTATGAGCCTATTGGCTAGCCGCTTGGCTTTTTCTTTTTCTTTTTGAGATCTGAAGGACCGGGGAAGCTATTTGAAATTCCCCGATGCTCCCGGTGCAGGGGAGGTTATGGCGAAATTTTTCGAAAATTTAGGGTGTTAGCCAAATTTTTGAAATTTTGAAAATTCTCAGAAACTGAAAAGTTGGAGAATGGAAGCCAGATCGAACGTAGAGTTGATTAATCAAACCATTTTCGACTTTGTTCCTTTTCGGGGACGAAAAGTTTTAAGTGGGGGAGATTGTAATAACCCGGAAATTCTGAGCCAGTTTAAAATTTTTATTTTGGCAATTTTAGTGAATTTTGAATATTTAAAATAGAATATTTTAAATAATATCGACGAGAAATTTATTTTGAATATAATTCGAACGTATATATTATATGCGTCGTCGTTAGAATATATATAATTATAAATAGAATTGAAAATGGCGCGGTAGTTCGAATTTTCGATTTCTAACTTCGAATGAATATACAGGATTCAATATAAGTCAGAATTGAACGAAACAAGGAATATTTGAATCTGTTAGACGATATCTTTCTAACGAAGTTAACAAACTGAGATTTCACTTTAGAAATGATAAGATACGTCCAGTTGAAAATTCAGAATAGTCGCTGTGGAATTTATATATATTTTATATAATATATAACCCTTAAAAATAGCCATTTTGCAAACGATCTCGGTTTTCGACGAAACCAGTTTTGTTGGAACCGGAATGTCAAATTATTACTAGATTCCAATTTTCATAATTTTCTGAATCAATATGTGAGCGTGGCGCAGTTAAACGCGTTTGACCAGTTTCAGTTGAATTTAATCGACTGGAAAATGACCATTTTTCAAACGGTCTCAGAATTTGACGAAACTAGTTTTGTTAGGACCGTATCGTCAATACGAAGTTAGAAAATATTTTTCGGGAATTTTTAGAGACTGTATGTGACCCCGGTAATTTGAAATGTGCGTTCAGATTGAATATATATAGATTTATGTTTTAAATTCAACGGAAACTGATTGAAACAGCCGAATTGGCTTACGATACATATCCCATTGTGTTCGGAATGAGGGTAATTAGCTAGGGGCGACAGTCGTTGGGATCGATTCGGTGTTCGAAAGAAAAAGTTACTACTTGGAGAAAATTTAATAAATAAAATAATATAAATATATAAATATATATATTCATTCCCTCCCCTTTTCCCTCATTCTGGTCAATGCCCAATTACTAAAGGAAAAACCCGACATCTTCAGTCGTCCCTCCCCCTTCAACGCGCCGCTCCGACCAAAGCTCCTCCAGCCACCGCCGGCGACGATGGCCACGCCCCCGCTTCCCTCCTCCGCCCTCCTTCCCCTCTTCCCTTCCACCGGCGAACGCCCCAAATCCCCAATCGGAGTCCTCCCTCCGTCGCACAAACCCGCCACCTACTGGAGGAGCGCAGCCACCGTAGGTCTTCCCCAAGCCGCCGCCGTCCTTGTGGTGCCATCCCCTCTCCATCCCAAAACCCTAGCTGATTCTAACCAGCGTCGCCCCCTGGCTCCTCCGCTTCCACTTCAGCGGACCCCCCCCCATCGCCTCAGCAACCCCCTACGACCTTTCTCTGACCACCAGGTCCGATCCCGAGCCCTCCTTCCACCCGTGAGACCCCCAGACCCTTTTCCACTTAAGACAACCACCGACGAAGGCAACCGCCGCAGTCTAAGCAACTCCCCTTGGCCTGCAGCAGTCCCGCCGCCACCATCCACGTCCGACAGTCCATCGGTGGGCCCCTTCTCAAGAAAAGCTTCGATTTTTACAACAAAAGTGAGTGTTTGCTTTAGTATATTTAGTTTAATCATATAAAAATGTAATCTTTTATGTATAATAACGATGTATATAAATATATTTTTTTATAATATATATAGCGCGACATTAAAAACGTAACCTTTTTATGCATTAGCGTTGTAAATGTAAAAATATGATTTTTGCTTTATAAAAGATTTGAGTTTCATGTAATAAAAGGATATGATTTATATCGTATAAAGAAAATATAATTTTTAAGTATAAATGTGTGATTTTTTTTTAGATAAAAATATGGTTTCTATTCATACGAAGAACAACACAGACTTGATTTTTAATAGTATAAAAATTTGATTTTCCTTTATCTGAATGAAGTATAAAAATTAGATTTTTATTTATTTGAATGGCATATAAAAAAATTCGATTTTTACATATAAGACGTAGCAATAAAAATATGATTTTTATATAAGAAGTAGCGTTGTTAAAAATATGATTTTTAACATGTACTTCGTGAAACAGACTGCGTTGGAAGAACGATGAAGATATCCTACATATGAAGAGAAGTGACGTTTGGATTAGCTTTGGTGAGAACTTCTCACCTTTCAATTTCTTTTTTTCTAGTTATATATATACTAGGATGCAGACGGTGCTTAGTAGCACCCGACACCCGTCATCCACAGACCATGGATGGCTTGTTTGTTAAATAGTTTGGTTGTGTAGTTGGTTAGTCTAATTGGTTTGAATTGAATTGTTTTGTGAAATGGAATAAATCTGATTGATGTGTGAATGGCGTGGGCCTTCACTAGACCGGGGATAAGGCTAGGCCTCGTCCCGTTTCTAGTATCGTGCCGTTATGCCGCCGAAATTTCCCAAAATATGTTAGAAAAATAAAAATATCATTTTTATTGTGTAAATGAACTGAATAGAAATTCATGTGTTGAAATATAATATTTTATCGTTAAAAATATAATTTTTAACGTGGAAGTGAATAAAATAAAATATTCATTTACAAACCGGACGGTTTGTTTATGTACACCTATTTGACTGATATTGATTTGGTCGATAAATTTTACACATCGCCCAACTGCACAAATAAAATCTGTGTTTGATTGTTTGAAACCCCACACGGGTGTTGGGATGAAATTTGGAAGTTCACTCATCCTGATTTATTAAATATGTCGATCGGTCGATTGACAGGCTGTTATAAGCGTCAGATATCTATATTTGATGCTTATACAGTGTAGTGCACTTTGGTTGATGGTTGATTATTTTTCAAAGCTATTATATACATGTGTTGTATGGAATCCATATAATTAACATTATATGGTGATTGATTGGGCCTCATTCCAATCGGGAAAATAAGGAATATTATAAAAGAAAATTCATGTGTTGAATATAAAAATAGTCATGTGTTGACGATGTTCATGTGTTGAGTGAAATATTTTATACAATGAAATTTACATCTTTATCATATTTAAAATTAGAACTACTTCCTAGTAGAAGTCTAATTAAAATCAAACGATAGATACCATAGTTTTATAAAATATTTTACATAACAACAATAGTGATGTGTTGACGGCACTCATGTGTTGAGATTAGTCGTGTGTTGAAAGAAATATAGATTCATGTGTTGAATGGGAAAAATATTCATTTGTTGAATAGAATAAAGAAGTTGTGAAAAATATAAAGCCGTGTTGATTAGTTTTGCGCCATTTTGACGTGAACGATATTTATATCGATTTTATTTAAATTGAAATGAATATTATAGCGAATTCGAATTGAAAAGAAAACGAATTTGAATTGAATATAAAAGGACTTCGAATGGAATTGAATATAAAACAAATTCAAGTTGAATTGAAAACGAACTGAAATTTAATGGAATTCGAATCGAAATTAAATTGAAATCAATTTGAATTGAAACGAATTTGAATTGAATTGAAATGAATTTGAATTTGAATTGAATAGAAACGAATTTGAATTTGAATTGAATTGAAACGAATTTGAATTTGAATTGAAACAAATTTGAATTCGAATTAAATAAAATGGAAATGAATTCGAGTTGAATTGAAATCCAATCGATTTGAAATTGAATGTAGAAGTTGAATTGTTTTAGAAACGAATTTAAAACGATTTATAAAATTCGTTTTAAATAGAAATCGACGAAATATATATATATATTATATATATAATGGCCTGAATAGAACGCGCCGCGCCGCGGCAGTTCGTGAATTTCGACCATTTATTTCAAACGGACATTGCGGGAGATCCGACCGTCGGATTCTCCTAAAACCGGAACCGTTGGGTTCGTATCAAAAAGAGCTTTCCAATGAATATTAGAAATTTGAAATCTAACGGTTGGATTTGGAATTATGTCCAAATCAATTTCAGAAAAGGTCGCTGTAAGTGCAGTTCGATGGCCGTTGATGGAAATCGACTGTACGGGCCTTGATAAAATTATTAAAAATATTAATAATTTGTGTAAAATTATAATATGTGAATTGGAAAGAATTGGGCTGGAAAATTCCACATTAGAGGATAAAAATAGATTTTTATCGAAATGAACTGGTTTTGAACTAGAATTAAAAACAATTTATTTTTGAAATAAATAAATTGAATTTGAAAGTGATTTTAAAATTAATCAATGTTCCCAATACGTGGATTGGACTGGAGTTGGATCGAAATTATCTTCGGAATATTTCGATGTTGGATTTCGTGACTATACAGATATTGTTATGGGAATTTGAAAGATATATTTTATATCGTTATTTCCAATACAGTATATGTTGGTTTCAGAATTTGGTATTGAATATAAGCCGATATATTTTCTATTCAGAGCCTTGTATTTAATATCAAATGTGATTTGGGTTTATCGTGAATCGTGTTTTAGATGACATTGGTTCTTTAACCCAGTTAAAGGCAAGATGTTGATTTTTGAAAAGATTAAAACAAAGTGGAGTTTTAATGAATCTTTAATTAGATTAAAATGTGAATTGATGATTTAAATTATCAAATCTGAAAGGTGATCGAGAATGGAGTACCACCAGTTTTGCTCCAAAGCGATAGTTAAATCTTTAATTAGATTTGAACGTGAAATGGTAATTAATTTTACCGATAACACTGTGGTGTTAGATGTGGAGTATTACCAGTTTTCTCCATGGGATATATAGGTTGGGATTGGGAAATAAAATAAATAATTACTTCTGTGTGGTTCGCTAATCCCGACTAGTTTGAAATGATATCCAAAGGAAGATTATAGAATAAATTTAGAAGAATTTATCTTGGATAAAATTAATGGGAACATTTCCCTAAGAATGTGTTTTTGTGAATAAAAGAATATTCTGAATTGGAATGAGGCGTTTGTTGTGTTTGTGTAACATTCGTTTATTATATACGTGGGTTATTCAGAAAGGCCGGGTTTATACCCATTCTGAATAATCGATTCGACGAGATGTCGAAGATGAAGACGGTGGTTGAAGACCGGAAGTCTTCACATCGTTTGGGTGATTACTGATGATCTTGATTGGGCTGTACACCCAGGATGAGGGAATCAGTTGGTGATCGTCCAGACGTACTTGAAGATGGATGGATATGCGAGGAAAGTGCCTCCGGTTTCGTTCAGACCCAGAACGAACTTGTAAATGGATTGTGTGTCTGACATTGGATTTTATTCTGTGTTGATTGATCTCTATTAAATATACATCTGTTTGGCGGCGGAGAATTTATTCTCTTGCTTAACGCCCTTCTCTGAGACGTACGAGCTCAGAGGTTGTATATCGATGGACATCAGTCGCATGGAATGAATTGCCTGTGTGGCACGCGTAAGTGGCAATTGATCAAGGCTTCTGTTGAAAAGCAAAGTCTTGTGGTTGATGATCAAAGCACGGCCTGTGTGGCATAGCTTTGTGTATAACGTGAATTCGCGAGCCTCACACCTCGGTATGAGTCAAAAACGGGATACGGACCCAAGGAGTGCACGACGTTTCTTTCTAGCTAGGGTGGTGTCAGTGACCTACCAGCCCTGACATTTATATACTTTTCACCTGTGTGGTTGTTGGATACGAGGCGCCTCGGATATAGGTCTGTAAGGACCGGGAAACGTGTGTTCAGGAATAATTAATCCTCAAAAGTAAGAGAGGACCGGCCTTGGAGGTTCCAAAGGATCAGAGTGGGGTCCTGAGGCGTTGCTAGAGTGTCTCGAACGCGGAGAGGAGCTTGCCCCTTGCCTCGACTCATGACGGAAATCCAATTTCCAATACGTGTATTGCGGTTTTAATTGTAGAACTAGTATGGCGACATGATATATGGTACCCATGCCGTCTATGATTGATATTTATGATTGAATTTTTTTGACACTATACACTTATTATAGTATCAAAGAATGTGTTTTAAACGTATCAAGCATGCTTTGGCTGTTATAAGGGAAAACCCTATCCTCCGGCTTGCGTTGCATTGTGTGATGGGACCTAGGTCTTATAACAGCTTCATTTTTCTTTATTTAGCATTGCGCTGTTTGTTTTATGCACTGGTATTCTTGGGAGGAAACCCGTTCCGTGTTATACGGCGTGGTCCTTTGATTTACCTAACTTTAAAAATAAAGATTAATAACTGTTTTAGTTCTCACACCAGTCACATGACTGACCTGGAGTTTATTGTTTTAACCTAAACTCTGGGTGCCCCTATTTTCCACACGGGCAGCTAGTAGTTTTGGTTTTGCAGATTTATATCCACAGGGTCCTGATTTACAGCTGGAACGATGCTCGGGAAGCTCTGTATCCGTGTATCACTTTCAGTTGTGCTTTGTATTATTTTTCCGCTGCTATGTAATTTATTTAAATCTCTGATATTTATCGAATGTATATTATTCATTTATACTCTGTATATTCTTGTATCTGATGGAATTGTTGAAGTAACAATGAAATGTTCTTCTGTCTGTGTTTCGATGTGTGTGTTGTTCTCAAAGTATCCGCTCTTTCCTTACCGGGGAAGTTACGGGTCCTTACAACAAAGCTGCGCCACACAGGCCGTGCTTTGATCATCAACCACAAGACTTTGCTTTTCAACAGAAGCCTTGATCATTTGCCACTTACGCTTTCCACACAGGCAATTCACTCCATGCGACTAATGTCCATTGATATACAACCTCCGAGCTCGTATGTCTCAGAGAAGGGCGTTAAGCAAGAGAATAAATTCTCCGCTGCCAAACAGATGTATATTTAATAGAGATCGATCAACATAGAATAAAATCCAATGTCAGACACACAGTCCATTTACAAGTTCGTTCTGGGTCTGAACGAAACCGGAGGCACTTTCCTCGCATATCCATCCATCTCCAAGTATGTCTGGACGATCACGAACTGATTCCCTCATCTTGGGTGTACAGCCCAATCAAGATCATCAGTAATCACCCAAACGATGTGAAGACTTCCGGTCTTCAACAACCTTCTTCATCTTCGACTTATCGTCGAATCGGTTATTCAGAATGGGTATAAACCTGGCCTTTCTAAATAACCCACGTATATAATAAACAAATGTTACACAAACACAACAAACGCCTCATTCCAATTCAGAATATTCTTTTATTCACAAAATCACATTCTTAGGGAAGGGTTCCCATTAATTTTATCAAAGATAAATTCTTCTAAATTTATTCTTTAATCTTCTTTTGGATATCATTTCAAACCATATTATGGTTTTCCAAACTAGTCGGGATTAGCGAACCACACCGAAGTAATTATTTATTTTATTTCTCAATCCCAACCTATTCATCCCATGGAGCAAAACTGGTAATACTCCATATCTAACACCACGGTGTTATCGGTAAAGTTAATTACCATTTCACGTTCAAATCTAATTAAGGATTTAACTATCGCTTTGGAGCAAAACTGGTGATACTCCATTCTCGATCACTTTTCAGATTTGATAATTTTAAATTATCAATTCACTTTTCAATCTAATTAAAGATTCATTAAAACTCCACTTAGTTTTAATCTTCTCAAAAATCAATAATCTGTCTTTAACTGGGTTAAAGAACCAATGTCACCTAAAACACGATCCACGGTAAACCCAAATCATATTTGATATTAAATACAAGGCTCTGAATAGAAAATATACCGGCTTATATTCAATATCAAATTCTGAAACCAACAAATATCGTATTGGAAATAACGATATAAAATATATCTTCCAAATTCCCATAACAATATTTGTATAATCACGAAATCCAACATCGAAATATTCCAAAGATAATTTCGATTCAAATCCAGTCCACTTTATATATATTGGAAATTCTGGTTATTTTCAAAACCAATTCAAATTCAATTTATTTATTTCAAAAATAAATTGATTTTAATTCTAGTTCAAAACTAGTTCATCTTGATAAAAATCTATTTTTATCCTTTCAAATGTGGTGTTTTTCATCCCAGTTCTTTCCAATTCACATATTATGATTTTACGCAAATTATAGATATTTTTAATAATTTTATCAAGGTCCGTACAGTCGATTTCCATCAACGGCCATCGAACTGCACTTATAGCGACCTTTTCCAAAGTTGATTTGGACATAATTCCAAATCCAACCGTTAGGTTTCAAATTTCTAATATTCATTGGAAAGCTCTTTTCGATACGAACCCAACGGTTCCAGATTTAGGAGAATCCAATGGTCGGATCTCCCGCAACGTCAATTCGAAGTCAATGGTCGAAATTCACGAGCTGCCGCGGCGCGGCGCGTTCTATTCAGGCCATTATATATATATATTTATTTACATTATATATATTTCGCCGATTTCCTTTTAAAACATACTTTATAAATCGTTTTAAATTCGTTTTCAAAACAATTTCAACTCTATATTCAATTTCAAATCAAAATTGAATATTTCATATCATTACTATATAAATGATAATATTTACAAAACGTTACATTTTGAAATCACTACCTTTTCTATATTCATTATAAAAACGAATATAATCGATATAAATATCGTTCACGTCAAAATAGCGCAACTCTAATCAACATGGCTTTATATATTTCAATAAATTCGTTATTCTATTCAACAAATGAATATTTATTCCATTCAACACATGAATCTATATTTCTTTCAACACATGACTAATCTCAACACATGAGTACTGTCAATACATGACTATTTTTGTTATGTAATATATTTTATAAAATTATGGTATCTATCGTTTGATTTTTAATCAGACTCCAACCGTAGGGTAGGTTCTAATCTTAAATATGATAAAGATGTAAATTTTATTATTAAAATATTTTACTCAACACATGAATTGTTTCAACACAAGAATATATATTTTATAATATTCTTTATTTTCCCGATTGGTATGAGGCCCAATCAATTACCATATAATGTTAATTATATGGATTCCATATAACACATGTATACAATAGCAACGATAAACAATCAACCATCATCCAAAGTGCACCACACAACTGCATAAGCATCAAATATAAATAATTAACGCTTACACAGCCTGTCGACCAATCGATCGACATACAAATAATTAATTGGGATTAGTGTACGCCAAATATCATCCCAACACCCGTGTGGGGTTTCAAATCAACAAACACAGATTTTTATTTGTGCAGTTGGGCGATGTGTAAAATTTATCGTCCCAATCAATATCAGTCAAATCAGTGTATATAAACAAATCGGCCGATTTGTTTATAAATATTTATTTATTCACATTCACGTCAAAAATTATATTTTTAACGATAATTAGTTTATTTCCGCCATCAACATTTTATTATTGATTTCACATCAACATCACAAACAAATTTCACAACACATCAAACAAGCATACAAGCCGTCCATGGTCTGTGGACGACGGGTGTCGGGTGCTGCTAAGCACCGTCTGCATCCTAGTATATAATTATAACTAGAAAAGTAAATTTAAAGTGAGAAGTTCTCATCAAAGCTTTCCCAACTTCATGACACTTCAAATGTAGAAGTCATCGCCGTTCTCGCCTTTTGTCACTTTCGTTACCCGTATTCACTACATATACAAAATCACATTTTTATATTGTTGCTATATATATAAAAATCATATTTTTATAATCACTCCATATGGACAAAAATTCTATTTTTTCATAGCTACTATATAGATAAAAATGCCATTTTTACATCGCTACTATATAGATAAAAATTCTATTTTTACATCGCTACTATATAGATAAAAATTCTATTTTTACATCGCTACTATGTAGATAAAAATTCTATTTTTACATCGCTACTATATAGATAAAAATTATATTTTTACATCGCTACTATATAGATAAAAATTCTATTTTCACATCGCTGTTCATATAATAAAGATTATGTTTTTATCATGCTATTCTCAATATAAAGATTTCGCCTTTTCAAATATAAAGATTTCGCCTTTTCAAATATAAAGATTTCGCCTTTTCAAATATAATGATTTCACCTTTTCAAATATAAATCAAATCTCTTTGTTTTAACAAAATTAAATCTTTTTGTTTAAAAATCAAGCCTTTCATGAAATAAAAATCATTTCTTTATCTCTTCTATAAATTAAAAATCGAAATTTTACTATACTTTCTAAAATATAAAAATCATATCTTTATAAATAAAAATATAATCTTTTCACTTTTATAACGATGTCTACATAATAAAAATCCTATCTTTATTCGGATAAAAATCCAACCTTTCTCTTTCTAAAAATCGAATCTTTTGTCATTAAAAATCATTCCTCTTTCTATAACTAAAAATCCTAACTTTTCTAATCAAAGATATAAGCTTTACAATGCCTCTCATTTGATAAAAATCTTATCCTTTCATGATTAAAAATACGATCTTTTCACGATTAAAAATACGATCTTTTCACGATTAAAAATACGATCTTTTCTACTTAAAAATCGTATTCGTATAGATTCAGATTTATAAAACAAGGTTTATAGAAAATAAATAAACGAAATTGGAAATAAACTTACTGTTTAAAAGGGGGAGGAAGTTCACTGACATCGACAGGAAAAAAAGGGGGGAAATGCTCGCTGATGACTGAGGTAAGACCGGCGGCTGGTTGCAAATCTGGGTTTGGGGTATACAAATCAAATCGAGGGAGGGAGAGGGGTTTCGGAGGATCGTCTGAGGGTGGAGGGGGTGCGTGGGCTGCGTCGGAAGTGGTTGGAAAGGGGCGCGGGTTCGAGGGTCTCAGGCGGCGTCGGTTTTACAGAGGATGAGGAGAGGTTGCGGAGGAAGAAGGGTAGGGGTGCGCTGCGCCTCCTGGCGGCGGCGACGAGGCGAACGATCGCCTGGGGGGAATCGCGACTCCCCCCTTTTTCTTTCTTTCTTCTTTTTTATTTTTTTTATAAAAAGTTGACTTTTTTATACGACCTCTAAACGAGGCCCACCGCCTGTCATCCCTAGCGTTTTACCCTCATTCCGAACATAATGGGATATGTATCGCAGGCCAATTCGATCGTTACGATCAGTTTCCGTCAAATTCAATATATAACTCTATATATTGAATTTGAACGCGTATTTCAATTTACTGGGGCAACAAACTAACTCTAAAAATTCCTGTAAAATATTTTCTAGCTTCGTATTGACGATACGGTCCTCACAAAACTAGTTTCATCGAATTCTGAGACCGTTTGAAAAATGGCCATTTTCCAGTCGATTAAAATCAACTAAAACTGGTCAAATGCGTTTTCCTTTGCCACGCTCACATATTGAATCGGAAAATTATGAAATTTGAAACCAAGCAATAACCTTACATCCCGGATCCAACAAAAGTGGTTTCATCGAAATCCGAGGTCGTTTGCAAAATGGCTATTTTTAAGGGCCGAAATTCCATAGCGACTATTCTGAATTTTCAACTGGACATATCTTTTGATTCCCGCTATGAAATTTTGATTTTTCGGATTCGTTGGAAAGATATTCTCAATTAGATTCTATTATTTTTGGTTTCAATAAAATCCGGTTTATTTTGCACCCGGTATGTTCAATTGAAGTTTGAAATCGAATTATCGAACTACCACGTCATTTTCAATTCCTTTTATAATTTAAAATAAATATTATATTCTAACGACGACGTATATAAATATATACATTCGAATTCTATTCAAAATAAATTTCTCGTCGATATTATTTAAAATAATTCATTTTAAATATTCAAAATTCACTAAAATTGCCAAAATAAAAATTTTAAACTGGCTCGCATTTCCGGTTTGGTACATTCTCCCCCACTTAAAACTTTTCGTCCTCGAAAAGGAACGAAGCCGAAAGTTGTTTAACGAATCAACTCAACTTCCATTCTTTCCACTGAAGCTTAAGTTCTTCAACTTTTCAGTTTCTAAGAAGAACTTTTCAAAAATTTGGCTAACACCCTAAATTTTCGAAAAATTTCGCCATAACCTCCTCTGCACCGGGAGCACCGGGAAAATCCCGAAATTTCCATACAGGCCCTCTGATCTCAAAAGGAAAAAGAAAAAGCCAATCGGCTCATAAAATCATCATCACCCAAACAAAACAGTAAATTATGATAAACATGTACCTATTTGTCAGGCAAACAATTTTATTCTTCTGCTCTAGCCTCCTTGCTATGACCTGTTCAATGTAAGTACTTGTATATGCAAGCAAATGCGACCAATTTTCAATACAGTTCAATATTTGATTCTATTAGGCATAATGGTTCAAAATTATCAAACAAATAAACAAACAACACAAACATCAATCAATTAGTGAATTATCGTTTCAAATTCATAATTTTGATACACATATACAGAAAATCATGTTTTTGATGCCAAATCACAACAATAAACTACCTAGTTTTGGTTCTCACACCAGTCTAATGGAAATATATAAATATCTCACTTCTGAAACACGAACATAAATATTGATGATGCCATGGTCATTATCAACATCATCTCCGGGCGACTAGAGTGTGATTCTATATCTATCCAGTATATTAAAACTTCGAATATACGTTCATGACGCGTATACGCGAAATCTTTATATACTCGATTGTCCAAATTCAATATAAATAAATATTCAAATACGTATAAAACGATTTAAATTTCAAAACAAAAATTGTTTTATTTAAAAAATATACTCTTCACACTCGTTCTAGGATACTACTGATCCTATCTCTAACGAGTCATTCTAATTAGATATTACTAATCCAATATTTGATGAATTCTTTCGTATGGTTCTAATGTGTCTTGTCCTCGAGCTCTGTAAACCAAAGCTCTGATACCACTGTAACGGTAAGGAATTTCGCTCGATCCGAATCAATCGTTAAACCGACTTAGACCGTTCGAAACCCCTGATCGTTTTGAGAACAGGACAAATCAGACGCAGACGGAAGAACATTTCATTGTTTATTACAACAATTCCATCAGAATACAAGAATATACAGAGTATAAATGAATAAATTACATTCGATAAATATCAGAGATTACAATAAATTACATAGCAGCGGAAAAACAATACAAAACACATCTGAAAATAATACACGGATACAGAGCTTTCCGGATATCATTCCAGCTGTAAACCAAGATCCTGTGAATATAAATCTGCAAAACCAAAACTACAAGCTGCCCGTGTGGAAAATAGGGGCACCCAGAGTTTAGGTTAAAACAATAAACTCCAGGTCAGTCATGTGACTAGTGTGAGAACTAAAACAGTTATTTAAAACTTTACTTTAAAAGATAGTAATTCAAGGGACCACGCCGTATAACACGGAACGGGTTTCCTTCCAAGAATACTAGTGCATAGAATAAACAACGCAATGCTTTTTCGAAAAATGAAGCTATTATAAGACCTAGGTCCCATCACACAATGCAACGCAAGCCGGAGGATAGGGTTTTCCCTTATAATAGCCAAACATGGTTGGTACGTTTAAAACAAATCATTTGATACTATTATAAGTGTATAGTGTCAAAACAATTCAAATCATAAATATCAATCATAGGCGGCATGGGTACCATCTATCATGTCGCCATACTAGGCTCTACAAATAAAACTGCAAGTCACATATTGGAAATTGGATTTCCGTCATGAGACGAGGCAAGGGGCAAGCTCTCTCTGATTCGAGACACTCTAGCAAATGTCTCAGGACCCCACTATGATCCTTGGATCTTTAGGGCCAGTCCTCTGTTACTTTTGAGGATTGGCAATTCCTGAGCACACGTTTCCCGGTCCTAACAGACCTAATATCGAGGCGCCTCATCCAACAACCACAAAGGTGAAAAATATATAAATGTCAGCCAGTTTAAGCACTGACACCACTCATAGCTAGAAAGAAACGTCGTGCTCTCCCTGCAATTTGTATCTCGTTTTTGACTCATACCGAGGTGTGAGGCTCGCGAATTCATGTAATACACAAAGCTACGCCACACAGGCCGTGCTTTGATCATCAACCACAAGACTTTGCTTTTCAACAAAAGCCTTGATCATTTGCCACTTACGCATGCCACATAGGCAATTCACTCCATGCGACTGATGTCCATCGATATACAACCTCTGAGCACGTATGTCTCAGAGAAGGGCGTTAAGCAAGAGAATAAATTCTCCACCGCCAAACAGATGTATATTTAATAGAGATCAATCAACACAAAATAAAATCCAATGTTAGACACATAGACCATTTACAATTTCGTTCTGGGTCTGAACGAAACCGGAGGCACTTTCCTCCCATATCCATCCATCTCCAAGTACGTCTGGATGATCACCAACTGATTCCCTCATCTTGGGTGTACAGACCAATCAAGATCATCAGTAATCACCCAAATGATGTGAAGACTTCTAGTCTTCAACCACCGTCTTCACCTTCGACTTATCGTCGAATCGGTTATTCAAAATGGGTATATACCCAGCCTTTCTGAATTACCCACGTATATAATAAACAAATGTTACACAAACACAACAAACGCCTCATTTCAATTCAGAATATTCTTTTATTAACAAAATCACATTCTTAGGGAAAGGTTCCCATTAATTTTATCAAAGATAAATTCTTCTAAATTTATTCTTTAATCTTCTTTTGGATATCATTTCAAACCATATTACGGTTTTCCAAACTAGTCGGGATTAGCGAACCACACCGAAGTAATTATTTATTTTATTTCTCAATCCCAACCTATTCATCCCATGGAGCAAAACTAGTAATACTCCATATCTAACACCACGGTGTTATCGGTAAAGTTAATTACCATTTCACGTTCAAATCTAATTAAGGATTTAACTATCGCTTTGGAGCAAAACTAGTGATACTTCATTCTCGATCACTTTTCAGATTTGATAATTTTAAATTATCAATTCACTTTTCAATCTAATTAAAGATTCATTAAAACTCCACTTAGTTTTAATCTTCTCAAAAATCAATAACCTGTCTTTAACTGGGTTAAAGAACCAATGTCACCTAAAACACGATCCACGGTAAACCCAAATCACATTTGATATTAAATACAAGGCTCTGAATAGAAAATATACCGGCTTATATTCAATATCAAATTCTGAAACCAACAAATATCGTATTGGAAATAACGATATAAAATATATCTTTCAAATTCCCATAACAATATTTGTATAATCACGAAATCCAACATCGAAATATTCCGAAGATAATTTCGATTCAAATCCAGTCCACTTTATATATATTGGAAATTCTGGTTATTTTCAAAACCAATTCAGATTCAATTTATTTATTTCAAAAATAAATTGATTTTAATTCTAGTTCAAAACTAGTTCATCTCGATAAAAATCTATTTTTATCTTTTCAAATGTGGAGTTTTTCATCCCAGTTCTTTCCAATTCACATATTATGAATTTACACAAATTATAGATATTTTTAATAATTTTATCAAGGTCCGTACAGTCGATTTCCATCAACGGCCATCGAACTGCACTTACAGCAACCTTTTCCAAATTCGATTTGAACATAATCCCAAATCCAACCGTTAGATTTCAAATTTTTAATATTCATTGGAAATCTCTTTTCGATACGAACCCAACGGTTCCGGTTTTAGGGGAATCCGATGGTCGGATCTCCCGCAACGTCAATTCGAAGTCAATGGTCGAAATTCACGAGCTGCCGCGGCGCGGCGCGTTCTATTCAGGCCATTATATATAATATATATATATATTATATATTATATATTATATATTTTGTCGATTTCCTTTTAAAACGTACTTTATAAATCGTTTTAAATTCGTTTTCAAAACAATTTCAACTCTATATTCAATTTCAAATCAAAATTGAATATTTCATATCATTACTATATAAATGATAATATTTTCAAAACTTTACATTTTGAAATCACTACCTTTTCTATATTCATTATAAAAACGAATATAATCGATATAAATATCGTTCATGTCAAAATAGCACAACTCTAATCAACACGGCTTTATATATTTCAATAAATTCGTTATTCTATTCAACAAATGAATATTTATTCTATTCAACACATGAATCTATATTTCTTTCAACACATGACTAATCTCAACACATGAGTACTGTCAACACATGACTGTTTTTGTTATGTAATATATTTTATAAAATTATGGTATCTATTGTTTGATTTTTAATCAGACTCCAACCGTAGGGTAGGTTCTAATCTTAAATATGATAAAGATGTAAATTTTATTATTAAAATATTTTACTCAACACAGGAATAGTTTCAACACATGAATATATATTTTATAATATTCTTTATTTTTCTGATTGGAAAGAGGCCCAATCAATTACATATAATGTTAATTATATGGATTCCATACAACACATGTATACAATAGCAACGATAAACAATCAACCATCATCCAAACTGCACCACACAACTGCATAAGCATCAAATATAAATAATTAACGCTTACACAGTCTGTCGACCAATCGATCGACATACAAATAATTAATTGGGATTGATGTATGCCAAATATCATCCCAACACCCGTGTGGGGTTTCAAATCAACAAACACAGATTTTTATTTGTGCAGTTGGGCGATATGTAAAATTTATCGTCCCAATCAATATCGTTCAAATCAGTGTATATAAACAAATCGGCCGATTTGTTTATAAATATTTATTTATTCACATTCACGTCAAAAATTATATTTTTAATGATAATTAATTTATTTCCACCATCAACATTTTATTATCGATTTCACATCAACATCACAAACAAATTTCACCATACATCAAACAAGTATACAAGCCATCCATGGTCTGTGGACGACGGGTGTCGGGTGCTGCTAAGCACCGTCTGCATCCTAGTATATAATTATAACTAGAAAAGTAAATTTAAAGTGAGAAGTTCTCACCAAAGCTATCCCAACTCCATGACACTTCAAATGTAGAAGTCATCGCCGTTCTCTCCTTTTGTCACTTTCGTTACCCGTATTCACTACATATATAAAATCACATTTTTATATTGTTGCTATGTGTATAAAAATCATATTTTTATAATCACTCCATATGGACAAAAAATCTATATTTACATCGCTACTATATAGATAAAAATGCTATTTTTACATCGCTACTATATAGATTAAAATTCTATTTTTACATCGCTGCTATATAGATAAAAATTCTATTTTTATATCGCTACTATATAGTTAAAAATTATATTTTTACATCGCTACTATATAGATAAAAATTCTATTTTTACATCGTTGTTCATATAATAAAGATTATATTTTTATCATGCTATTCTCTATATAAAGATTTCGCCTTTTCAAATATAAAGATTTCGCCTTTTCAAATATAAAGATTTCGCCTTTTCAAATATAAAGATTTCGCCTTTTCAAATATAAATCAAATCTCTTTGTTTTAACAAAATTAAATCTTTTTGTTTAAAAATCAAGCCTTTCACTAAATAAAAATCATTTCTTTATCTCTTCTATAAATTAAAAATCGAAATTTTGTTATACTTTCTAAAATATAAAAATCATATCTTTATAAATAAAAATATAATCTTTTCACTTTTATAACGATGTTTACATAATAAAAATCCTATCTTTATTCGGATAAAAATCCAACCATTCTCTTTCTAAAAATCAAATCTTTTGTCATTAAAAATCATTCCTCTTTCTATAACTAAAAATCCTAACTTTTCTAATCAAAGATCTAAGCTTTACAATGCCTCTCATATGATAAAAATCTTATCCTTTCATGATTAAAAATACGATCTTTTCACGATTAAAAATACGATCTTTTCACGATTAAAAATACGATCTTTTCTACTTAAAAATCGTATTCGTATAGATTCAGATTTATAAAACAAGGTTTATAGAAAATAAATAAACGAAATTGGAAATAAACTTACTGTTTAAAAGGGGGAGGAAGTTCACTGACATCGACGGGAAAAAAAGGGGGGAAATGCTCGCTGATAACTGAGGTAAGACCGGCGGCTGGTTGCAAATCTGGGTTTGGGGTATACAAATCGAAGCGAGGGAGGGAGAGGGGTTTCGGAGGATCGTCTGAGGGTGGAGGGGGTGCGTGGGCTGCGTAGGAAGTGGTTGGAAAGGGGCGCGGGTTCGAGGGTCTCAGGCGGCGTCGGTTTTACAGAGGAGGAGGAGAGGTTGCGGAGGAAGAAGGGTAGGGGTGCGCTGCGCCTCCTGGCGGCGGCGACGAGGCGAACGATCGCCTGGGGGGAATCGCGACTCCCCCCTTTTCTTTCTGTCTTTTTTTTCTTTTTTTTATTTTCGATTGAATGAACTGACGGTGGGGGGGGGGGGAATAAGAGAATAAATATAAATATTATATTTTTTTTAATTTCAAAAAGTTGACTTTTTTATACGACCTCTAAATGTGGCCCATCGCCTGTCGTCCCTAGCGTTTTACCCCCATTTCGAACACAATGGGATATGTATCGCAGGCCAATTCGATCGTTACGATCAGTTTCCATCAAAATCAATATATAACTCTATGTATTGAATTTGAACGTGTATTTCAATTTACTGGGGCCACAAACTAACTCTAAAAATTCCTGTAAAATATTTTCTAGCTTAGTATTGATGATACGGTCCTAACAAAACTAGTTTCGTCGAATTCTGAGACCTATTGAAAAATGGTCATTTTCCAGTCGATTAAAATCAACTAAAACTTGTCAAACACGTTTTCCTTTGCCACGCTCACATATTGAATCGGAAAATTATGAAATTTGAAACCTTGCAATAACCTTACATCCCGGATCCAACAAAAGTGGTTTCGTCGAAATCCGAGGTCGTTTGCAAAATGGCTATTTTTAAGGGCCGAAATTCCATAGCGACTATTCTGAATTTTCAACTGGGCATATCTCTTGATTCCCGCTATGAAATTTTGATTTTTCGGATTCTTTGTAAAGATATTCTCCATTATATTCTATTAGCTTGGTTTCACTAAAATCCGGTTTATTTTGCACCCGGTATGTTCAATTGAAGTTTGAAATCGAAATATCGAACTACCGCGCCATTTTCAATTCCTTTTATAATTTAAAATAAATATTATATTCTAACGATGACGTATATAAATATATACGTTCGAATTCTATTCAAAATAAATTTCTCGTTGATATTATTTAAAATAATTCATTTTAAATATTCAAAATTCACAAAAATTGCCAAAATAAAAATTTTAAACTGGCTCGCATTTCCGAGTTGTTACAGTTTGGGTTGTATTGTGGAAATTTGGTTGTGTTGAAAATTGATTTTATTGTGGTGTATTGAATGTGATTGACTATTGTGTACGGCGCGAGCCAGTATCAGGAGACAGGTAATGCTAGACATTACTCTGGTTTTAATATCGCGCCGTTATAATGCCAAAATTTTCTGAAATATATATTTATTCATTAAAATCTCATTTTTAATGTGTATATGAACTGTATAAAATATTCATGTATGGAATAAAATGTTTACACAATAAAAATTCCATTTTTATTGAATGTATGGACTATTAAAAATATTCATGTGTTGAAATAAATATTGTATTGTTAAAAATATAATTTTTAACGTATATGTGAACGACATAAAATTCTCATGAAATGAAAATAAATATTCATTTACAAATCGGACGATTTATTTATGTACACCTATTTATCTAATATTGATTAGGATGATAAATTTTACACATTGTCCGACTACACAAATAATATTCAGTATTTGTTGGTTGAAACCCCACATGGGTATTGGGATGATATTTGACATACACTAATCCCAACTGTTTAGTTGTATGTCAATCGATTTGTTGACAGACTGTTGTAAGTGCTAATTATTTATATTTAATGCTTGTGTAGTTGTGTAACGCACTCTGGATGATGGTTGACTGTATATCATTATTATTGGGTACTTGCGTGTATGAAATTCATATAAATAACATTATATGGTAATTGACTGTGTCTGATTCCTATTCAGAAAGAACAAATATTTTAAAATAACGAATATTTTAAAATAATATTATGTAAACGATTAAAATATGATTTTGATGTCCGATTTGGGATGGACACGAAAATATTGAAATATGTGAAGCCATATTGATTAGATATGCGTTTAACGCGAATGATATTTATATCGATTTTATTCATTTTTATAATGAATATCGAAAAAGAAATGATTTCAAAATCTGATATTTTGAAAATATTATCGTTTAAATATTATAATGATAAGGAGTATTCAATTTTGACTTAAAATTGAAATGAAAGTGGGAATCGTTTTTCAAACGAATTTATAAAATATGTTTTGAACGAAATATTATTATTATATATATATTAATGGCTTGAATTAAACGCGTCGCGCTGCAACTATTCGCGAATTTCGACCATGGACTTCAAATTGACATTACGGGAGACCCGACCGCCGGATTATCTAAAAACCGAAACTGTTGAGTTTGTATCGGAAAGAGATTTCCAATGAATATAAGAGATTTGAAATCTAACGGTTGGATTTGGAATTATGTCCGAATCAAATTTGGAAAAGGTCGCTGTAAAAGCAGTTCGATGACCGTTTATGGAAACCGACTGTACGGGCCTTGATAAAATTATTAAAAATATTAATAATTTGTGTAAAATCGTAACAAAGGATTTGGATGAAAAATCCACGTTTGTAAATATAAAAATATATTTTTATCAAAATGAACTAGTTATTAATTAGATTTGAAATCCAATAATTTTTAAATAAATAAATTGGATTTATAAAGGGTTTTAATAAAACCAGAAATTTCCAATATATAAACTGGAATGGATTTGGATAGAAATCTTCTTCGAGAGATTTCAATATTGGATTTTGTGACTATACTGATATTGTGGAGGAATTTGGAAGATAGATATATATCGTTATTCCCAATACGATATGTGTTGGTTTCTGAATTTGATATTGAATATAAGCCGATATAATTTCTATTCAGAGCCTTATATTTAATATTAAATTGGATTTTGGGTTTGTCGTGAGTCTTCAGTAACACTGTTCTTAGATCCCGTGTGCAAAGAATAAATTCTTTAATTAAGATTATTAGAGTTTCTAGTTGTATTTAGTAATTGGAATAAAATTGAATGTGAATTGGGTTTATTGTAAACTGTGTTTCTAACGACATTTGTTCTTTTACCCGATTAACAGTGAAATGTGATTTGCAATATATGTAAATCTTTTATTAAGATTTAATGGAAATTTGCCAAAGTAAAGTTTTCCAATTTAATAAAATAGATTGGAATGGAATTCGATATGGTAATAATTGAAGTGAGCTTCTGTGGAGGAAGACCGTTACTATATATGGAATTTAAAAGGCTTTGCTGTTATTCCATTTATATTATTGGTTGGATACGGAAATTTATATCGATTATATATATTGATCTGTTTTCCGTGAAGATTCCATAATTAATGGAATGAGATTTTGGGTTTACCGTGAACTGTGTTTTAAATGACATTGGTTCTTTAACCCAGTTAAAGACAGGATTACATGCCTAACATTGTATTTCGAATTGTATTGTTGATCTCTGCTAAATATATATCTGTTTGGTGGTAGATAATTTATTCTCTTGCTTAACACCCATTTCTGAGACGTACGAGCTTAGAGGTTATATATTGGTAGAAATCAATGGTACGGTGTGGATTGTCAATGCGACATGTTTGTGCTTCCAAAGTTAAATAATCATTAATAATGATTTTTGGGAAGATTAAAACTAAGTGGAATTTTAATGAATCTTTAATTAGATTGGAATGTGAATACGATAATTTAAATTATCAAATTTGTGAACTGATCGAGAATGGAGTATCACCAGTTTTACTCCAGGAGATAGTTAAATCTTTAATTAGATTTGAACGTGAAATGGTAATTAATTTTACCGATAACACCATGGTGTTAGATATGGAGTATTACCAGTTTTGCTCCATGGGATGAATAGGTTGGGATTGGGAAATAAAACAAATGATTACTTCGGTAAGGTGCGCTAATCCCAGCTAGTTTGGAAAACCTTAATTTGGTTTAAATTGTGAAAAGAATATTTGAATAAAAGAATATTCTAGATTGGAATGAGCCGTATGTTGTGCGTTTATAGCACTTAATTATAAGATACGTGAATTATTCGGAAAGGCCGGGTTTGTACCCATTCTGAAGTATTGATTCAACGATAAGTCGACGATGAAGACGGTGGTATTTGCAAACAATAATATTGGACACTATATGTATACACGCATACATATAAAAATGCAGATACCATGACTAGCTTGCATTCCCGCTCCTAACTGTATTTGAATGCACTTTAATTAATTAGTTCATGCAACTGATGAAAGAAACGAAAACAATATCTAATATACATTAAATGATTCAAGAAGCTTTTAACCAATTATTAAAAGATATGATGCATGCTTCCATAGAAAATGCACGTGAAACTTACACTCTTAAGAGAAAACCATTGGGTATTTAAGTGTCAGGTTTACGAAAAAAAATTATTCCTACTTTTCTAGTAAACCCGCAACAGTTGACTGTTTTGTACATTTGGATTATGACATCATCATATTTTTCTGGCAAACATTATATTCACAGAAATGAATGCCAACAACCAAATTTACCATAAAATGCATCAGCTAAACTGAGCTTTAAACCTAGTTTAAAATAGTGTTTAACGGAGCTTTTTTTAAAGGTATACGTGTGACAGTACATTTTCCCCTTCCGATCAAGTTCTAACTGCCTCAATGTTCTAATTATGAACCTAAAATGGAACTGACAGTTCCTGAATGAACTAAAGACACAAAATAGAAACATTGTTTGGGTAAGGAAGAAATAAAAGGAAAAATGGTTCATGCATGAGGCAATTCTACCTAGCCGATCATATATGTATTAGTTCAAAGCATAACCACAAAATGCACAAATGGATGGCAGTCAACACCCAAACCGTATAACAGTCCAAAGCAAAAGCTGGATTTCCACAATGTAAGATTAACAGATAAAATTCCTACTATTATACTCTCGTTTAAAACGAAATTATCTACTTGAAACAACATTTAACCATGATCTATAAAACTCACCTTGAACGATACCGTAGTGGTGGTTTCAGCGAACGGTGGCGACAGCGAAGGTAAACGTCACTGTTCCATGAGCTTTGGCTGGCGTCTCTCAATTTGCTGGTGCAACAGCTTCGAAGAAGGCTGTAGTGCGATTTGCATGGAGAAGGGGAGACGATGGCTTGGGTGGCGGTTGCGGTTGATGGCACGAGATGCAGTGGCAGGGAGGAGGCAAGGCATCGGTTTTCGGTTTGCGAGTCGGCTCTGGTGGCAAAGGGACGGAAGAAGCAGTTTTCATGGTGGCCATGAATTACGAATTGGGGAAAATTCAATTTGGGATGGAAATGAAAAGAAGGATGCATTGAAAATAAAAGAAGAATGGAAAAGAAATGAAGCATGTGAATTCTCAGCATAAGATGAATAAGTTTCAGTATTTCAACACTACTCCAACAAGTGGCAAAGTTAATGAATAAATAAAAAAAATCCAAAAGTGCATACACCATTTAATACTATGGATATATACTAATAAAACTAGGGTATTTGTACTGTTTCAAATACATATATATTTAACATTTTCAAATACAACTTAAGTAAATTTTAAAATCAAAATTCAAAACTAAATAAAATAAAATAAATTCTCAATTAAATCGAGAAATCAAGTTTATGATTTTCTAACATAATTCCAATTCATTTTAAAATATCAGCATTGTTAAATTTAACGAGACTATTCTGATTCAAACACTAAAAATCAACCCAAAATCAAGTTAAATAAAATCAAAAATTCAAAAAAAAAAAAAAATGAATTAGTTTATAACTTAGTAAATAAAATAGAATCAAAGTTTACAAATATTAAAACAACAATATTATAATACTAATGACGCTTAATTTAAATAAAACCATTCAGATTCAAAGATTAAAAATTTAAATTCACACCTATAAATTAATTAAAACCAAGCTTAAATAAACTAGATTCCAATTTAAAATCAAATATCAAGTATAAACATAAAATTTAAATGCCAAAATTCTGGTTTGAAACACTCTCCCCCCTTAAGGCTTTTCGACCTCCAAAAGGAGAGATTGTTAAATTTGAAATCAAAGTATGAAATAGTTCCTTTGACCTAAAATCTTGTTTTTTTAAAATCATTCGAAATACTACATTTTATTTGCAAATCGAATTATACTCGCTTCGAGAATTATAAAACCAAAATCATTTTGATATTGTCAAATATTTCACAATAAATGACATAAAACATTTATGTCCCAAGTCGGGATGTTTCGCCCAATAATAAGGCCATTAGGCACGGCATATGCGTGTGTCGATATAATAAATGATGTCTCTCCGGACACCAGAGCAAACCATCAATCAAGCACACAAGCTAAGTATCTCCCGGCTAACATCCAGACTCGGACACCGAATACAGAGCGCGAAGTATATATATCCCATTTTTCATCCACACTCGGACACCGTATATACTTTATTCACAAACACAAGCTAAGTATCTCTCGGTTAACATCCAAACTCGTACACCGTATATACCTTTCTTTAGTCACGGGTTACTCGAATCTCAATAATAAATCATTATAATTCATATCCTGAAGTTATAAATTATTCCGTAACAATAGTAATTTTAAAATACTTTCAAATCGTATAATTATCGTTTTTCAAACACTTCAAAATACTGGGATTTTAGGTCATCGAAAATTCTTGTTTATAAAACTTTACAAACCATTTTCTATATTCCAAATAATTGGAAAATTAAAAAAAAAAACAATTTACAATACAATTTTACTTAAATCAAGTATCGTACAAATTCAAACTTTGCAAATATCCAAACCATAGGCTTTAAAAACCATATCAAGCTTTCATGAAAATAATTTCGAATCATTTTGAAACATCCTTGAAATTCATTTGTCAACCATTTGCAAAATACAAATTTAATTATAATTCAAAAATACTTGTTTCCAATCTGAAACTATGTTATTAATATAACTTGCCCTCATATTGATCGATGTAAGGCAAAAGGAAAGGTTCAGGAATACAAACAGGACAGTTAACAATTCAAGCATGAATAGATCGAATTCTAAGCGAAAGGTGGCGGTAGGTGAAGTGAAAACTAAATGCGTTAACAAGCGAAGGGACAATATTATATTTTCAAAATATTTGTTCTATTTCAGTTTTATTCAAATTATTCCTTATTACAACTTATAATAAGTTATAGAATTTTAGGACTTCGAAAATTTTCTAACGCCCAGATTTATGAAAAATTTCGGTACCATCTCCCCTGCATGGTTCGATCGGGAAAATAATTCTTGTACACAAATCAACAAAAACACAAAATATACATCTCATTTATACGATGAGGCATCCCTAAACAGGGGAAACAACACAAAAAAAAAATCCAAGTACGGTATTAAATCTAAGATGTGTACCTTATATTAGCGTTTATAAAAATGTTTGCCTAATTTTTAACAAGTAGCGCAAAAGCAAGCTCTCATGTGAAGTGCACGCCATGGCTTCCTACTAAAACACTTGACAGATAACGAGAATCATATATATGTAACAAAAACTTAATATATAAAGCATAAGCAAGCACAATATGTAAACCTAGATATACATGAAGCAAGATTTATTTACAAAAGCAAATGTTCCATTTAAATACAAACTCATTTCATTTTGTTTTAAACATCTACATCATCGTCATTCATTCCAATTACACACATGCACTTACATCAAAAGATTGTCATACAACCATTTACATGTTGATTCATTCTTATTACATTTACTTACCATCAAATGCATATTACCATTCCATTAATATCATTCACTTATTTTAGTTGACTTATATTCAATTATTCGCTATATTCACTTTCAATTTCTCTACCCAATCCAATTTCTCATGTGTTTACTCAATTCATAATTTTATCAACAAATTTAATTTTTCTTTCGCTTTGTTTCATTTTCATATCACTTACCAAGTTAATATCGTTCATTCTCTTAGTCACTTAATAAATTCTATACCTCAAATTCAAATCTTATTACATTGAGTAGGTAGCATTCATTTTTGCACTTATATGTTCATTTTTTTTCCTTTGATAGATTTCATTATAATGGTTTCAAACATATCATTCTTATATAAATTTAATTATATAAGATTTTATTTCAAATCAATTTTCTTTCGAATCAATAATTTTCGAATTTATCATAATTCTTATATACATCTTCCATATATATATATATATAAGGTTCAAGAACTTCATATTGAAAATCAAAGATTTTCAAACTTTCCAATTTCAATATCAATTAAAATTTTCCTTTTTTCACAATCGATTTGAATTTCAGTATCATTTCAAATCTAGTTCATATTCACAATCAATTCCATCATTTTGGACTTAAATTACTTGGATCGGAAATAAATAATCTATCTCGAAATAGTTAGTTACAAACTAGTTTATAAAAAATAAGCTTGAAATAAAATAGGTTTTGAACAATAAGTCTTTGGAAAAATAGGATTTGAATAAATAAAATAAGTGTTGATATAAAATAGCTTGGTAAATAAAATAGGTTTGAAAAAATAGACTTGAATTAAAATAGATAGATTTTGATATAAAGTAAGCTTGCAAAATTTGTTCAACTTGGTACAGAATAATTAAATAAAATAGATAAATTTAATACTCTAGTACAAATAAAATCATGATAAAACATATAATAGTTATAAAATAAATACTACTAATTTCAAGAAATATTCCAATCCAAATCAATTTTCCAAACTTTAAAAAATTAAGTTGACATAGATTCCAATGTCGAAAACAAGCTCAAATTTTACTCAAGATTCAAATTGAAACATTTCAGTTTGTACCAAGTGTTCAAATTAGTTCACGACCCAATTTTTTTTATTCAATTTCTCGTCTTCAATTTTCATTTGAAGTTTGAATTTTCCTTTCCTTTCACATTATTCGTTAAATCGATTTCAAATTTTAAATATTAGTTTCATCCCTTAAATTACTTCTTTACAAGTTAAATTTTATCTTTTGAATCTTAAACTCAACAGAACCCTTAAGTTTAACCAATTCACATTTTAAATTTAAACACCATTTAATTTTGCATTTAACTTCTACTGTCAAAACACTAACTAAATTTCAATAAATCAAAAACCATTCATTGAATTATTTAAGTAAATTCATTTTATTCTACAATTTATCTTTATTTGGAATACACTTCTTATTTTTATTTTAATGGTTCAACGTTTTTTAATTTATTCATCTATTCATCATACATACATAGTTAACCTATCCTATATTTTTTGTAACCATTTAACACAAACATTTCTCTTGAAGTAGATATCTTCAAAATACCATATTCACATTCAATAAATGGATAATTAATTTTATAATTCACTAGAATTACACTCATATATCTCGATAGGCAATGACAACACGTAGATGGATTTCGGATGGGATCATGAATGGACAATTTCAAAAGCTCAAGCATGAATGGTTTGAATCGATAATGACAAGCAAAAGATGACGGCATGTCATGGAATAGCAAAACACAACAACTAGTGGAAAGGCAATATTATATTTTCAAAACATTCACTATTATTCAAATTTTATTCAAATTATTCCCAATCAACTTAATTCATTTGCGAATTCAGTTTTTATTCTACGAACAATGAAGATGTATTTCAATTAAATTTTCGCTTATATATTTATCAAACATTGTATTAGAATTTATCCAAACAATTCAAACACTTATCTACAAGTATTTCTCGATGTCTAAATCAGAACCATATAGTCATCCCAATTTCGAAACTCGAAAATAAATTTCTAATGATGATCGATCAGCCAACAGAATTATCTTCCATCGAATAGAATGTGATACTATATCTATCCAGTATATATTGGACTTTGTACATACGCTGGCCAGACGTATATTTAAAATCCGTATATACCGATAGTCCAATCGTGACATCAAGTTAAATACTCCAAAACTCTTATCATAAATTATATTTCAAAAAAAAATACACTTCCAAAACGATTTACTTAATTTAAAAAATAATTTATATTTCAAAATATGCTCTCTATACAGTGATTCTTATGTCAATTACACTCATTCTAGAGTACTGCTACTCTATCCCTAATGAGATTTTAAACCCGATAAGCTAAGCTTTGTCAAACCTCGCTCTGGTAGCACATGTAACGACCTGCCTTTTTGACCGCTCCAAGTCGGTATTTAAACCAACTCCGAACGTTCAAAACGACGGTAGCTTAGCGGGTGTGACAACCCGGATTCTGACGGACCGATTTTCTTTTCAAAAATCTAATCCACCGACACCCGAGTTGGTTGCTCTGGTATCCTGCAGAAAAAGACAGAGAAAAGAGATATGTCAGAGTTCGGAAAACACCTCACAGCGGAAGGAGTAAAATATAATATATTTAAAACATAGCTTTATCTTAATCACAATACTGCTAAATCAGTATTCCCAAAGCTGTAAGTCTCTGTCTAACCTGCGAATGTTATGAGGAGGGGGTCAGAAATAAGTTCTCTGTGAATGAATTTAAACTACACTTCTTGAACAATCCTACATATACCATTGAATTACACTTTCTTATTTATTAGGTAATACGTGTTATTAGCACTCAAAGCTTACACACACGTCACACCCATCTACCCCCTAGTAGATTAACCTAATATAGTGTATATGTGGCTACCCCCAAATTGAGGTACACCCCGTGATACCCCACTCGCACGGTCTCCTCCGTATCGCCACAGTAATATGCGCAGTCCCTCATCCTATGCCATAGCAACGTACAACGCTACATCCGCATAGAACCACTATCGCTGTGCTACGTAAGCGTACTGACTGCTATCCTCGAACTATTCGATCGAGTTTGGTTCCATCACTGAATAATGCCCTCTAGTCTATGATACACCACCCAGAGCAGACATGGTTGTACCTAGACTTTCCCACGTACGTATCATCAATCATACTCGATGTTTCTACTGCACATAACCTCCACTTGTGCACCCAAGTTCCGTGGCAGGGCTACACCAGAAAACACGAAACTCGGTCGGGAGCTTTTCTATATCTGTACGGGCCTGCCTCTAAGATTGTCCAATGTACAGATATCCCTCGGGTTTGGTTTTTCCATGGTGGCTATAGCCCCACCTCATCCCCTCCCTCAACTAGTAAAGACCACACGAGCTAAGCGACCACCCCTAACAAGCAAACAATCTAAACTCCATGTGGGGTCTCCCAGCACCCGTCCCTTGATAGCAAAGGTTAACGATCTCTAAGGATTAGCTCTTGTCTTTTCGCATTCCTTAGGCTGCTGGTGACAGGTGTTCGACGATCTTGCTATCGTTTGGTCTTGACCCTCTACCTCCGCCTGAGGCAATCACCGAACCACCTTTAATGCCACCGCGTGCAACATTCTGACTGCCCCGTACTTGTGCAGTCAAGGCCCACCCACCTGGTAGTTCCGCGCAGACCCAACCTCTGTAATCCTAGCCTGAAGCTAAACCACTACAGAGGACTACCAGGAGCACCTTTAATGTCTCAGGAAGCTGCGTGCTTCCCCTTCCAGTCCGTTGGAGCTTCCAAAATAGCGGAGGTGCGCTCTCCTCGTGCCTTATGACACCATCATGATCTACCGCGTTGGGTTATTCATCCTACAATGTACGGACTGCTTCAAGCGCCTTAGTTTTATATGTCATTAGACCCTATGTCTAACGATTTATTTCACGCTTGTGCCACCTCGTCAACTTTCTCATTTAACTTGGTTATTCACATTAGCTTCCTTTTTTTCGTATTCACCAAGTTACCCTTGCTTATTAATTCAATTTATACTTAACCAACTTAAGTCCATTAATAAGCCCACAACATGTTATTTTCCAATCTCATAAATTGTTCCCTTTTTGGGTTACAACAACATGTAATACTTAATTCATAGTTAAGTATGCCTTATCCCACATACATATTGATTAGGAGAATAACCCTCTAAACACCAGCCCCGAAGACCGAAATCAACATCAGACTGGCACCCAGAGAATTACTCAACCCAACCAACATATATGATTCTAATTTACTTCTTTTCCACTCATATAACTTATATCATTTTTAATTTCACATTTCTCCTTTCCGAACCACTTAATTTAAGTATATCTTTACATATAAGTTATCTCATCTTCCTTATCATTTCCTGTAACTTATTTTGTCCCATAAGTTATAATTTACACCTATTATCCTTTCTTGCCTTATTCAAGTTTATTCATAATAGGTTATTTATCATTCCCCATTTCTTGTCATTAATTTTAGATTAACTTATTTCATAGTATAAGTCGTCCCATCTTTCAAGTCTTGTATTACATCTTAAGTCATAACCTTCCCTTGTCCCTATGACAAGTTTGCATATTATTTAATTTTACATCGCTGCAACTCAAGTTTATAATAGGTAATTATCATTCCCTCATTACTGTGTCATTAATTTTAGATTTGACTTAACCCTTCCTTTTACTTAACCCGTTACTTAAACTTTACCCAATCCAATTAATTTATGATACCGTTACGGGTCCCATTTGGTTAAGCATATCTAAATTCTGTTTCAAATGTCATACGTGTCCCACTTAACCCCCTTTTTATTACAGTTTCCATGTCTTACACATGTTTTACTATGGTTAAGTCAACCTTTGTTATGTTTTACATCACATGTCTTACAATGGTTAAGTCCACATTAGTCATGCTTTACATGTCGTTTATATCACCCACTTAACCCTCTAACCATACCCATGTCACCCACATGTCTTATTATGGTTAGTATTTCTTAATTTATTTATAATGCCGTAACGATGTATGACCTCTCACATTAGACGTCCGTTCGTGGCTGCTGGATTTGCCGGGCTGTTCCGGGCAGACTTATACCACAACGCGCCTAACCTCGTGCCATACACCGTTACACCTCTAGTTCTTGCCATTGACCTCTCACATTAGACGTCCGCTTGTGGTTGCTGGATTTGCCGGGCGGTTCCAGGCAGTCTTACACCACAAACACGTCTAACCTCGTGTCTTAGGCTTTCATTGACATTCGTCTTTCACCCAAACCGCAAATTCATGTCATGTGGTCCAAATTCAACTTAATCCCAATTCATATTTTTATGCCTATCTTCAAATTTGTCGTTAACTATACCAATTCACATAGTAGTTAGTCAAATTCCAAATTATCCATTTATAGCCAAATTCACCAATTCCAAACATGCTAATTTCCAATATCCTATTGTACTCAATTTCATATAATCAATATTTTCCCTATATATATATATATATATATATATATATATATCCCAACATTCCCATGTTCGTACATATAATCTAATTCACCCTCTAGGCTTATTTTCCAAGTCACAAATAAATTTCACCAACCCATGTTATCCAGTTATATGTTGTTAATATTAAATTATACCAATTCCATATCCAATGAAGATTATGTCAAACTTACATAAATTCAATATTATAGATTATATTCCTCGACCGCATAAAACAGATTATGCCTAATATATGCAATAACAATCGTTATGCCACAAACCCCAAAATTACAGATTATATTCCAATATCCACATATTCCAATCGTGCGTATTGTATAATAATATTTCGTTTAGGTTCGAGATAACCTAGGTCCAAAAATAAAAAGGGACAGGATAAAAGGGAGAGAACTCAAACGTAGGCGTAAATAAAATAACAAATCTTATTAAATTAACATCATATTCATTATGGGGAATGGTAAACGAAAGAAGCAACATTATACAACAAATGTAGTTCAAATCCACTCACCTTGACTGGATTAGAGAAATAAGTGATTTGTTGTTGATGTAGAACGCTGATTTAATCTTCTTATTTGATTATTGGTGAAGAGCTTGAATCGTTGATGAACAATTTTGCTTCTTGATTGGATTAAACTCCAAAGTTGCTGAAGAACTTGTAATTTAGTTTAAGGTTTTGGGGCGGCGGCCATGTTTGGTTGAAGTTTGGTGGCATGGAGGCGTCAAAAGGAATTGTTTATGAATTAGGTTAGGTCTAGGCACTATTTTATAGGTGTAGAGAGCATTTTAGGGCTCTAGGATTGACCTAGAAGCCATCCGGTCCGTACAGCACGTCAACCCACGTCACAAGAACAAAAACTGCCCAGATCTGGGTAGGTCGACCTCCTAGGGGTAGGTCGACCTTCCTTGTTCTGGGCAGGAAATTTCCCGCCCAGCTGCCTGGGTCGAATTTCGAACTGTTTTGAATCTTCCGAAGGCCATAACTCTTTCATACAGAGTCCGATTTTCGAAAACTTGGACTCTGTTTCATGTAGAATTTCGAGACGAACGCAATGGTGATGCCCATTTTACTTAATTCCTAATATTTAAATTAAGTATCCTTATTTTATTATCTTCTCTGTTACGTGTACTGCCATTGAATTAATCTTTCCTTCTCTTTCATGTTAAGTAATTTTCATTGTACATCACCATTATTAACCTATCTATGCATATATATACATTTTTAATTATATTAAAAATGTGGGGTGTTACATTCTCCCACCCTTAAAGAATTTCGTTCCCGAAATTCGATAAGAGTAAAATAGATAATCCCTCGCAACATCCATCCATCAAGTGTGCATCCAATTGTTGCAAACATTGTGCACATGTGTAAAGTGAGATACATCATAGTAAAGTATGTATGCCTAATTTGGATTCACCTATATGTATGAAAATCTTAAAAACTCTTTCAAAACATGATGTTCACATCCTAAATATACTTGCATTTCTATATGAATACAATATTTTTAAAAAAACAAATTGTTTTTCATCCACATTTTCCTACACTCTTACAGAGTAAGAGCATAGTTCATCCAATTTTCGCATCCAAAATCCTACCAACCATCATTAAATTCGAAATTTAGAAAAAACTATTTTTCCAAATTCGATTTCTTATTTTACGAAAAGGTGTAAAACAGAAAAATTCACATCTTCCGTTTTTCTTTTCTAATCGTACTTGGATTTTTATATGACTATTCTATGAAGATTTCCTATTTTCCTATCCAGGTACAATCACATAAGAAAATTTCTTCTCTTTTTCCACTTATCTTGGAAAATTTTAATATTTATTCATCTTTTTCTTAAGATTTCCATTTTCTTTTCCCGTCTCGTTTTGCTGCTTGCTTGATTCTGTTGTTTTCTTTTTAGTTAGGCTAGTTTCTTCCTTAGCTTATTTGACTTAATCAAATTACTTAAGTTTATTATTTTCAAATAAGCCTTTCGTTTTCAACTCAAACAGCATCCTACACAGCTACTACTATGGGCCAAGAATCTTAGGACTTATGTCACGAGTCCACTCAATAGGATCTATACACTTGCTTGCCCTTCACTACCTAGTAGTCACCACAAGTCCATGCTGTGTATTACTAGCTTATACTTCTCTTTCAAGCAACAATCCTTCTACTTTTTCTCAAGCAACAAATCTAGGCTCAATGCTTATGCATTCTACGGGAAATTTTCCATTAGTTTAATATTATCTAATCCCTGACTGTTAATTGGCAAGAAAATAACTCTCTAAGTATCAACCCCGAAGACCGAAATCAACATCAGATTGATACTCAGAGAATTTCTCATCTCAACCAATTCCCAATTGGTTCTAATAGCTTTAACTTTATCTCGTTCTTCCTAGGCCTTAATCCTTAACTACTCCATTTTTAAAACATAGTTTGGCCTTCTTTCTTTTTATTACATTCTTCTTTCAAAAAAACTAAAGTGGTAAAACTTTTATTCTTTTCTCAAAAATTTGCTTTTGCCAAACCATAAAAACATGTTACAAAGTAAAACTGCAAAAATATAATTTTTTTCAAATCACAAACTGGAGTAGACAAGGATGACAAATGAGTTACACTGTTCCTATTTACAATGTTAACTTTGGTTGCTAAGGCCCAAATTTGCACTCTACGCTTAATTTATTTACCCAACAAAATTTATTTTTAAAACAATAACGTAAATGTAAAATCAACAAGGTAGAGATTTCAAAACTTCTTTCCATATACGAAAACTAGCGAGCTAAACATGCTCTATAATATGCGCCTTTTCTTGAGAGATGTAACACCCCACATCCATTAATGTCACTCGGAAAGGGAATGCATTAACTTCCATGGAGCATTATTAGTGTATAGAACAGAATATAACAAGACAGATACATATGTTGGTACTTGAAAGATTTAAAACAACTTTTATTGCAGTGGAGAAATAGTTTGATTACAACAACTTCATAAACCAAGTACACTTCATATCCATCTTGACAAAATTGTTTTCAGAGTACATAAAGTAAAAAAGCATAACCCCAAACACAAGTAGCCATAAAAGAGATGAGTTGAACTTTACTTTCAGCAATCCAAGCACTTCCAAAAGAGAGAGAAAGAGATCCAAGATCAAGCTCCACTAGTACTAGTCCTACCCTGAGAACCTTGGGGGGGGAGAAAAGAGGCGAAAACAAAGGGGGTTAGACATGAAGTCTGGCGAGTACCACAACTTTAATAGTACAGTTATTAAAGTAATTAGGACAAGGCATAAACTAGCAAAATAAGGAATGACTGTGAAGCAAGTGGGCAAGACAAAGCAAACTGAGGAATATTTTGGCGTTAATCTCGCTCCTAATCGCTATAGGATAATTACTATACTGCACCAATGCTAATTACACCGCACCATTACTAGTCACCCTAAAAGTTGATCCCGCCCACTGAACAAAATAATAATAATGGTAGTTTCGTGTACCTCTAGCTGTCTTCATAGGTGCCGTTTGACCGTTTCTCCGCTAATCGTACCCACTACCCTCCCCATTCTAATTACAATATTTATTCATAATATGGTAGTTATACTCCTAGTTGTCTTCATAGGTGTCGTCTGCTCCTATCTCTGCTAGTCGTACCCACTACCTTCCCCATTCGATCGGCTCCCTAACTCGTAGATACCCGTGCTGGTCCCACAGTGGGGTGTATCACTCCCCAAAGTGGCAACCCGATACCACTAAAGATGCACGGCTTATATCTACATGATGCAACAACGTCTTACCTACCAGCCCAAGCCTACGCATGCACATGACCCCGTTGGACTTGCGTTGCCACCGCTAACCCGTCTTGACCTCTTACAATCAAACCCAGTAAGCGTGTCACGTCCTCGACTTGGGTCGATCTCACAAAGATACTTAATGGGTTACTGGTTTGAAAAGGGTCCCCCATTCTTGACACAAGCTTTCCACCTATGCTTGGTCCCCACTAGAATTTCCCACTTAACCCCTCTTATTCATGTCTTCTTACATGTTTCAACTTGGTTAAGTGTTTATAATTATATCCCACATGTTACCCATGTTACTCACTCAACAATTCAACATGTGTTATTGGTTAAGCTTGTCTTACCCTATCCGCTTATCAGATCAATATATTTTATTGGTTTAAATTTGTCTTAACCCTACCAGATCAATGTATATTATTGGTTAAGTTTGTCTTAACCCTACCCACTTATAACATTATTGGTAAAGCTGGTCTTAACCCTATCCACTTATCATGTTTTACTTAATTTATGATTAAGTACATCTTAGTTCACAAACACATTGGTTAAGAGAATAACTCCCTAAGTACCAACCCCGAAGACCGAAATCAACATCAGATTGGTACTCAGAGAATCACTCACTCAACCAAACTTTTGTTTGTCATTTATATTCGTCTTTGATCAGCATTAATTAATTATTAATGCACAGACCTCTCACATTAAGTCGATTGCTTATGGCCGCTGGATATGCCGAGCGGTTCCGGTCAGACTTCCACCACAAGCAAGACTTAACCTCATGTCTAAGCATCTTTTAATTTATGCCTTTGACCTCTTACATTAGACTGCAATTTGTGGTTGTTGGATTTGCTGGGCGGGTCCGGGCAGTCTTACACCACAAACAAGTCTAACCTCGTGTCTTAGGCCTTTATTACCCATTTAATGTATGCCTTTGACCTCTCACATTAGACTACCGTTTGTGGTTGCTGGATTTGCAGGGTAGGTCCGGGCAGTCTTACACCACAAACGAGTCTAACCTCATGTCTTAGGCAGTTAATTATCACACATTATTATTCAACCCCAATTTGAATTAATATCCCTATTTCAAATTGCCAATAACATCCAATTTTTAATCCATGTCCATAATTATCACTTAAATTATGTCCATAATTACTATGCATATAAATAAGGCCAATTAATGTCTCAAATTAATTATATGCCTTTTAAGGCCATTATATGCCAATTCACAATATTAATATTTAATATTTTCCCATTGTCCCCACGCTATTTGCACGTTTTAATATGACATTTGTTGGACTCGCAAATAGTCTAACTTATAAAAAGAAAAGCAACATCACAACTTGCATAACACACAAAATAGATCTAAGAATCATGACACAAGTTTGCATAGCCAATAACTTACATAGGCAACACACAAATTTGCATAACTATCATGGGTCTAAATATAGATCTAAACATGTAATCGTGAACTTGTATATACGGATATGGTTTGCCTATAACTTGCATATGAATTTCTTACAAACTTACATTCAAACTAGCATATGATTCACATACAAAACTAGCATATGATTCACATACAAAACTAGCATAGGAAATGGTCATAAATTTACATAAGCTTGTTACTGCCTTGGATCTAAATATAGATCTAATAAAAATGTGAACTTGTGCATAAATATGGTTTTTCACCTAAACCCATGGATCTTAAATATATATCTAATATAAAAATGTGAACTTGCATATAAATTCCTACAAACTTGCATATGGATCTAAACATATAAATTAATGTTACATGTTTTGCATACAAACTATCATATGTATATACTTGATTCAAATATGTTTTAACATCCTAAACTTGCATACATATGTTTGAACATCCCAAACTTGTATAAGATTCGCATATGATTTAACATCCTAAACTTGCATAAGATTCACATAACATAAACTTGCATAAGATTCACCAATTAACATATGTAAACTTGCATAAGATGAATCAAGTTAAACATGTATAATTGTACATATAAATAGATCTACTAACATATAATAACAAAAACTGTCATATGTTCACAGACAGACAATAACATCACATGTTTCAACAGACATGATCTCATAATCCAATTACAACCCATCATAACTAATTTATTAATTATATTGTGAAAGAAATAGTACTCACTAACAAAAGAACAGTCTTATTTTTCTGGGATCTGTATTCTGAAACTGAATTGCTCGCCTTTGATGTAGATTAATCATTGTTCTAAATTAGATTTAATTTAATTGGATTCTTGCTTCTATCTTGCTTTTGATTTGAAAGAGAGCGGTAGCTACTCTAGGTTTACCATTGACGGCATGACGGTCTTAGGAATATTTTTGTGTGGCTTTAGGGTTGAGGGTTTGGGAGTGTTTTTATAGAAGTTTAATTTAATAAGAGTCGTCGGACTAACCTAGGAATAGCCAGAACCATCCAACCAAAGTAATGTGTCACTCAACCAATCATAGTATGACACATAAGCGCCTACACATCAGAATTTGTCACAAAGCCAATCAGAGAAGGCCACGTAAAAAAAACATTCCTTGACCAACATAGTATGTTAAACTAGAATTTTCAACTCCTCTTTTTAATTTTAATGTCAACCGAGCCGATTTTCCCTCCCGCTCAATCCCATCAAACCCCTTCATCTCTCTCCTCTGCCAACCCGCCGCATAAATTCAATCCCTGCTAGGGCTGTCAACGGATACTTTCGGATACGGATAGTGCCATATCCGTATCTGCATCCGAAATCATTTTCGGATATCGGATATCTGTATCCACGGATACGGACGGATATCGGATAATTATCCGCTCCGCCAACAATCGATAAATCAATGAATATAAATGATTTTTTTTTTTGCTTAATATTAACCTTTTTCAATCTAACTGATTACTAAATTGCTAAAAACAAATAAATATGATGATAATATATAATTTTGAGCAATTAACATGCGTTTAGTAGTCTTTTAATTTTGCAAATTAATAAATTAGTATATTTAATTACGTTAAAATACACATAATTTAAGCTATAATTGAGAAAAAAAAGCGGACGGATAATTTTCGGATGCGGATATGCCTATATCCGCATCCGCATCCGCTTTCCCGGATATCGGATATTTATCCGCTTTTCGGATACGGATGCGGACGGATTTCGGATTTTTCGGATATCCATTGACAGCCCTAATCCCTGCCAACCTCCTCCGATAAGACCTCCTGGCCCTAATCCAACCCCTACATCCATTCAACCATCATTATCGTCCCTATCCCTACCAACATTCATACCATCAACATTGACCCAAACCCTACCAGCAACCATACCCATTCCTCCATCGTCCATACCCAATGTTATCCCTTGCGTAGCCCCAACTGAACAAGCTTGGACTGGTCATCGCCTCTTCCAGCACCTTCCTCGTAATGTGGGCCAGTACAAGCCTGTTCAGTATGATATCCAGTACTATGAAGGTAAAGCAGTTCCCTCTTCAGACATAGTTGAAGCAGGCTCAACAGTCTGGAAGAACTATGTGATTGGGTTCTTTCTAGACAATCCCCTACCTTATTCTATGGTGGTAGAGACGTTACCTTATAGATGGAAGCTTCGAGGTGATTTCAAAGTAAGATCTGATGGTAAAGTCTTTCTCTTTGACTTTGCAAATGATGTTGACAAGGACAAGGTAATCAGAAGTGATCTGATTGTAATGAGGAATAAACTATTCATAACAATGCAATGGGATCCTACAATCAGCAATGTTAGTGGCTTTATCAAAGCAGTGCCTGTTTGGGTAAGATTTACTAACATCCCTATATATCTATGGTCTCATCAAGGAATTAATTGGGTTGCAAACAGAGTTGGAAAACTAATATGCCTAGATGGAGCAACTGAGTCGTTGACTAGAATAGTGGATGCTAAATGCCTTATTGAAATTACTCCTGAAGTTAACTTGTGGGTTCATTTGAAGTCTTGAATCCTGATAAAACAACACAAATGATATTCATTGAATATCTGTGGCAGCCAGATATATGTACGCATTGCAAAGTTTTCGGTCACAAAACAGTCGCATGCAAGGAAGTAATCAAGGAAGTAACTTCAAACAAAGAGAAAACAACAGAAGAAACATTTCAGCCAATGAAACAGAACACAGCATTAAATGTGCAGAAAGCACAAAAGGAAGATCCAAAAGCAAACATGTGGCAAAAAGTGAACATGAATAGAAGGAGGAACATAAGTTTCAAGCAAACTGCTAGGGAAAATGAATATAGAAAGAAAAGTGTTGATGCGGTAACATTGCAGGGAAAGAAAGCAACTAATGAAAATAGGAGCAGACCTGATAAGGCCATGAGCTTGATACACAATAGTTTCAACGTGTTATACACCACAGAAATGGATGACATGGAAGTTCAAACAAATAAAGAGAAAGCAACTTATGAACAAGCAAGGGAGGAAGAGATTGAATTCCTAAGCGCAAATGAGGCAGGAGAAATAACTGAATTTGAATCAGTAGACAATGAAGTTGAGGACAATAGAGAAAAAACAGTAGTACAAATTGGAAATGAGAAGGATGTGAGTGAACAAGCAATAACTATCAGTGAAAAGGAAACAAGAAAGGCATTAAAAGCAAAGAAGAAAAAAGATGAAAGAAGAGAAAATGAAATGCTATGCATGCATGATGCTATGCATGAAACCATAAATGCTCATAACTGCTCTGAAGTTCCTAATGCCATAACGCCTCCCACATTTAACCAACTTCCTGTTTCCAATGATCTCCTCTCCAATGTCAAATCCACTTCCACATCCACTTCCCTATCCATTCATCCCAAACCAGTTCCTGAGCCTACCATTCTGCCTTCATCCAACCCCTCAAAAAGAAGCCACCTGATCCCCTCCTCATCCAGTCTTCCTCTAATCCATCCAAATCCATTCTTAATAGTGTTGTAAATCCTAAACCAAAACCCTTCAGAGCTAGATTATCTATTGAGCCAAATTATTTATCAGAAAAAAATAAGAAAAAGGGAAAGAAAAAAGAAGCAAAAGAATCCCTGAATCCTTCTCTCTATCCCTAATTGACAGTGATTTTGAAACTGATGCTTCCAATCTAACAATCCCGTGTTTGCCTCCATCTTCTTCTCCTAGAAGAACTAGAAGCACTTCCAAAAATCCTATGTTTAATGATGCAGTGTAATATTGCAGCGTGGAACATAAGAGGGGCTCACAAGTTAAATAAACAAGACCAAATTAGAAATCTCATTCACGACCATAACTTATCCCTTTTATCCATTTCTGAATCAAAACTTAACCTTGATCTCTCTACCAGAGCTTCTAACTATATTAATCTAAACTGGTACTTTATGACCAACCATGATCATGCCCCTTATGGCAGGCTGCTCATAATGTACGATCCCAACATATTCATTCTCTCACCTTTCCTCATTCACCGCCATTTTATCCACTCTAGAGTCTTCCACACTCCTACCTCTACCTCAATGTATGTAACCTTCATTTATGGTAGCAACTTTGCTAATGAAAGACAGCTGATGCTTGATTATCTACCTCATTTCCGGCAAGACTCCCACCCTTGGCTGGTAATTGGTGATTTCAATTGCTCCTTCAAATCTAATCATAAATTTGGTGGCAATTCTTTGACCCTGTTAGATGTAGCCCCCCTCAATAACGCCATACATAATGCTGCTTTGATTGAAGTTCCCTCCATTGGTTGTGACTTCACATGGTCTAACAAAAGTATTGATGGGCCTCGTACTCTAACAAGAATTAATCATGCTTTTATAAACCTAAAAGCCCTTACTGTTTGGCCAACCTTAAAAGTTAACATCTCCGCGCCACTCCTCTCTGATCATTGCCCATTAATCCTCTCAATTGGCTCGGCATTTTTAAACAAACAGGTGAACATTAAATTTTTTGATGTATGGACAACCAACTCTTCCTTTCTGCAGATTGTTCAGGAGGCATGGAGCAAACAAACTTACGGCAATCCCATGCTAAATTTACAGAGAAAACTGGAGAATACAAAATGTGCTTTGAAAAAATGGTCATCTGAGATATATGTAAAGGTAATAAACTCTCATCCTCTCCAACTGACAAGCTGAAACAGATACAGGAATTTATGATGCAACCAAACGCCGACATAACCTCCTATCAGCTAGAAAAAGAATTGATTCAGCAACTAGATCTTGCACTCTCTACTGAAGCAAAGATGGCGTGCCAGAAGAACAAGAAGAAATGGGCTATCAAAAGTGATAGAAATACAAAAGAATACCATGCATCGTTGAAGATTAAACAAGCTAAAGATTTCATCCATCAGATTGAAGACAAAAATGGGATAAAACATTCAAGTCCCTCCTCTATTGATGATGCATTGCTCACATATTATACTGACATCCTTGGAAAGGAACCGCCTGAATCAGATATGAATTTGCTGGATAGAATAACCCTCAAGACATTATCCTATGATATGCAAATCTCTCTTAATGAACAAATAAATGATGAAGAGATTAAGGATGCAATATTCACAATGCGAAGGTCTGCATCACTTGGACCTGATGGGTTCACCGTATCCTTTTATGTTCACTGTTGGGATATCATCTCGCCTATTGTATTACGTGTAGTGCATGGGTTTTTTTTTATCTCAAACAGGATTCTGAGCTCAATAAATTCAACGAACCTTGCTCTAGTACCTAAAATCCAAAATGCCAAGAATGTTACGCAATACAGACATATTGCGTGCTGTAATGTTATATACAAGGCTATATCTAGAATTTTAGCGAGGAGACTTAAAGCGGTATTACCTACCCTCATCTCGTCAAATCAAGCTGCATTCCTCCCTGAAAGAAGCATATTAGATAACGTACTGCTCACTCCTGAACTCTTGAATGGTTATCATAAGAAGAACATATCACCTCGTACTATGCTAAAGATTGACATCATGCAAGCTTTCGACTCTGTGCGATGGCAAGATCTCATCATGATAATGAGGAAAATGAATTTTCTTGCTAAGTTTATATCTTGGATTCATCTCTGCATTTCTACTGTCAGCTGCACTCTGGTTTTCAATGCTCATGATGTTGGTTAGTTTAAAGGAAGAAATGGTCTACGTCAAGGAGACCCTATATCAGCGTATTTGTTCGTAATTGTTATGGAAGTACTAACTAATGAACTTTAGCGGCAGGTGACATTGAAAAACTACCATCATCACCCAAAATGCAAATGTCCTCTTATAACCTCTCTTGCATTTGCGGATGACCTTCTTATCTTCACCAACCCTACTCAAAAGTCTCTACAAACCATTATGTCATCTATTAATTCCTTTGCTAATTACACTGGCCTTAGAATGAACATTGCCAAGTCCAAATTACTTGTTGTGGGTCTCCTTCCTAATCGTGTAAATGAGTGCTTGTTTATTACTGGTATGTCCATCATTGGTAACGATATGTCGTATTTGGGTATCCCTCTCACCACCAAAAGAATCTCTAAAACACGGTGTATGCCACTGTATGAGAAGATAACGTCGGTTTTGCTAGATGGGAGAATCGATATCTATCGCAACCTGGTAGACTTGTGATAATTAACACTGTGATTTTCTCAATGACGGTGTACTGGTCAAGAACCTTTCTTCTTCCTGAAAAACTTCAGCCTATGCTAAAGTCAGCAATGAGGAAATTCCTTTGGTTTGGAACTACACACTCCAACAAGCTCGTCCCTATAGCGTACCACAAACTTGAAAAATCAAAGAGGAATGGGGGATTGGGCATCAAAAACATCAAACATTGGAATGTAGCAGCGATCTCCAAGCATTTCGTCAACCTGGTAATAAGGAAAAATACGTTATGGGTTGAATGGTGTTTAATTCATAACCTGAAGGATGATCAAATTTGGACGGTTAGGCCAAAAGCTAGTCAAAGTTGGGTTTAGAAAATGATAATCAGAGTGAGGGAAAAGATAAAAGATTTCTCAAAAATCAAAATTTCAGAGAACAGCAGTGTGAGTTTCTGGACAGCGCCATGGATGCAAATGGGTCTTATTCTCTCTGAAGTCTCTAGCTATGATGATATGATGATATATGGGATTCCATATAATGCTAAAGCAAAAACATATGTTAGAAATGGAAGGATATCTCTGCCAAGGAGCAACAGTGTGAATTTAAATGATCTATGGAGCAAATTTAATGATAACAGATATGATCAAGCGGAAGTGGATGAATACGTTTGGAATGTGGAAGAAGTAAAGCATTCGACCTCTGCTGTGTATAGCTCTCTGATAAATGAAAAAATCATGAGAAAATGTGTATGGAATAGCTGAATATGGACTGAGCAGAACACTGAAAAACTGAATTTTTTCATGTGGAAAGTATGCTACAATGCGTTGAATACAAAGAGGAGACTGGCATGTAGAGGTATGAATGTTGACATGTAGTGTGTATTATGTATGGCAGGAGAGGAGGATGTGCAACATTTATATTTCAACTTCCCTTTTAGCAGCTATGTTTGGAAAAGAACTAAGCATAGAGGAGGATATGCTGCTCCTCTCCCTCGCAGCAATGAAGAATGGCACAATATATATAAATCGATGAGGTGGAAACTGAGTAATACGTTTGAGCTTCTGATTATGCTCAAGGTGATTTTAAATGAAGTTTGGAGGAAAGAAATTGTCGGATTTTCAATCGACAAAGAAGAAGCAAGGGGCAAACTTTCCTAGCAGCAAGTAGAAGAATTGGTCATGAAATCTCAATGTCTTACTATGGTTTTGATACTCTTATAAAAAACAAATGGAAATGATTTTATTTTACTTTTCCTTTTGTATGCATGCTTTATGTTGTAAGAACTTCTTATGATATAAATATATGGTAGGGGCCATTAATCCCCGCTGGCTTTGCCAAAATAAAATGTGCAGCGTGCGCCACATGATGTGTATGTGTCATATATATATATATATATATATATATATATATTCTTTATCTATCTTCCTAATTAACCATTTTCACATTGAACCACATTTTGAACTGCGTTCACACTAAGCCACTTTTTAGCCATTCCCCTAAAACAAAAATATGGTGCTGGCGGGGATGGAACTCTGTACCTCTTGTGTGCAAGTCACACGTTCTAACCAAATGAGCTACTAAGTCTTTCGCTTGCAAACCTTAGAACAATGCTAAACATTATTCTTTTCACATTCCTCTTTTTCATGTTTTGCTACAATGTATATTTAATTTAAAGATAGCTTCCTCATACGGAGTCCGATTTACGCAAACTCGGACTCTATCTCAAGCAGAATTCCGAGACAAAAGCAATGGCGCAACCCGTTTCACCTAATTCTTCTTTTTCAAATTAATTATTCTTTAATTTGTTATTTTAATATTCTCAAAAAATACGGGGTGTTACATTCTCCCCTCCTTAAAGGATTTCGTCCCTGAAATCTCCAAGTTAAGGAGAATGTATATCCTACCATCCAATCATCCATTTACTCAATCATCAAACATAGACATCCATTGTCCTTAAAAGATTTCTAATGCCATATGGACATATGCAAAAAGTGTGTGTATATGTTCCTTATCCAATGCAAAATCAGGCGGTCTACTGATTCAGTTGACCTCCTTAATGCGAATTATGATAGTGCCATGCGTCCATTATGTATGCAAAAGAACCCTATTGATACATATCATTTCTATATGAGTGCGCAACCATACATTCAAATGCAACACCCATATGATAACACATTCAATATGCATCCATTAAATTAAATATGCACACATATTCATATGCAATATGAAAGTGATTGAGCCGATCTAGTGCCTAATGTGTGTGTAAATGTATCCACGAGCAACAACTAGCAAAAAATTGCATCCACTTGCATCCACCAAACATAACATGTCTCAAACACATGTTTTCAAACATAGGATTTTCCTATCTAAAGATCGAAGATATAATCGAGAGGACATACTAAATGATAAAACAGATATAAACAAAGCGATAGAAAAAGGAGAAGTTAAAAACATATCCTCAAAAAGGAAAGGGGTACAACGCATGCATCTTGCTTTCCGTCTCCCAAGTTGCGTCGCCTTGATCAGCTCCCCATTGGACTTTAACTAATTTGACCTCTCTGTTGCGTAGCTTTATGACCTCCAATCCAAGGATGCATGTAAGAGCTCTTCTAATCGTGGCATCTCACTCCACTTCCACTTCTCTAAGTATGCTCGGCTCCACTACCTCCGCCGTATCATGTAAACACTTACGCAAATGTGACACATGAAAACACGTCATGAACACCCCTAAGCTAGTTTCCTCTTCTCATGTCCTTCCAAAATCTAGGATACATAACCTCAAAAGATCTTCAAGGATTCTATTCACCCTTTTCTGTCCATCCACCTATTTGTGGACGATAAGCGATGCTCGTACTTACCGCCTTCTGCCTATCACCTTTTCCTCTTGCATCGAAAACTGCTCCAAACCTCGTCCCGCAAGCACCGGTATATATTGTGAACGGTTTGCTCCCATCTAGCAAAGTTAAAACTGGGGCTGATATCTTCGCAAAGTCCTTAACGAACTTCCTATAACAGCCCATCTTCCCTAGAAAACTTCTTATTTCCGTTGCTTTTCTAGGAACCTTCCAATCTTGGATTGCCACCACCTTTGCAGGATCCACTGTTATTCCTTCCTTAGAGACCATGTGTCCTAAGAACCTTGCCTCCTTCCTCCAAAAATGACATTGGAGAACTTTGCTTCGAGTTGATGCGCTCGTAGGGTCTCGAAGACTTTTCCAAGATGTATGGCATACTTTTCCTCGCTTCTAGAGAAAATCAAGATATCATCCACCAAGACTACCACAAACTTGTTTAGAAACTACCCTACTCATTAAGTCAACGAAATATGCGGGTGCATTCGTCAGACCAAACGGCATGACGAGCCACTCGAAGAAACCGTTAGGAGTTCTAAATGCAATCTTATCTATGTTGTCTTCAGCCACCCTTAGCTGATGAAATCCTGTAGCTAAATCCAACAGAGAGAAAACTGAAGCACTAACCAACTGATCGAACAAATCGTCTATCATCAGCAATGGGTGTCTATTCTTCTTCGTGAGCTTATTCAGCTCTCTATAGCCCACATACAATCTAAGTGAACCATCAACCTTTGTAGCAAAAACAACTGGAGCACCCCATTCCGAAATGCTTCTTCTTATGAACCTCTTCTCAAGCAACTCTTTCACTTGCTTACTGAGTTCTCTTCTCTCCCTCGGAGCCATGTTGTGCACTGGTAATGCAACTGGCTTTGCATTATCTACTAGGTATATACGAATGTCTATCTCGCGCCTTGGGGGTAAACCCCTAACTTCATCGAAGACATCACTATATTCACGGACCACACGAACAGATTCCAAATCATCTTTGGATGCATCAAGGGATTCTAGGTAGCTAAGCATCACCGGACCTCTAGGGTCACAAGAAATATCAAGGGTCTTGCCACAACGAGTCAACAATCTAACTACCCTTCTTTCACAGTCTAGGATGGCACCGTATCTGGCTAGCCAATCCATGCCTGGAATCAAGCCGTAGCTCATGAAGCCAAGAATGAAGGCGTTGCATTCAAACCCAACGCCCAAGATAGACACTCTCAAATCCCGACAAATCATTGAAAGATGAGCCGAACCACCAATAGGATTTGAGACCACTATGGGATCTGTAACTAGACTTGTATTTAGGTGCAGTGTTTCAACTAACGAAGCAGATACATACGAGTATGAAGCACCAGAATTCAAACAAAGTTCGAACAGGATGATCAAAAAGAAAATACCAAACTTCCAACCAAGATATTTCTACCTCTATCTGGTATGCCAGCTGTGAGGGAACGCGTCTGCCCTCCAGAAGATCCCGTACTTTGTCCTTTTGCCCTTTGCTACTTTGGATGATACAAAGATGTCCTGTTTCTCCATAACGATAACAACTAGTCTTCTCTGTCTTTCTAACGTCTTTATTTAAGTATTCAAGTATTTCCCAAGTGTGGCCCTTCCATTTCTCTTGGCCCCTTGTTATCCTTATCGCCTTTCTTTGGATCTACTTTATTGTGTGTCCTTTCCATGTCTCTCCTACACGTTCTCTGTTCGTGACCTCCTACCAAATGAGGCTTCGTTCTTCATTAACCAAGCAGCTAGTTGAACCTTCCTCCCACCGTCTTCCTTAAAGGTACCAAAAAGTCCTCCACTTCCTTCTAGCTTTGACAGACGTCTCAGTCCCATGAAGTGGTTTTCCACCCATCGTACGGAAGTTCTTACACATCTTAGAAAAAGCGTCTATACGTGGAGGAAGAAATTCAAAAAGGAAAGAGGAAAAGATTCAAAATAGAGAATCAAAGGAAAGATATATGGCTCTTGGAGGTTATGTTTTTCAATATAAACTTTTCTCTTGAAAATACTCTCCTTAAAACATACTTTTGAAAGTATTTCTTTATAAAATGCTTTTGAAAAACAGTTTTTCAAAATTCATATCTGTTCTGGTAACCTACAGCTCTGATACCACGTGTAACACCCCACATCCATTAATGTCACTCACAAAGGGAATGCATTAACTTCCATGGAGCATTATTAGTGTATAGAACAGAATATAGCAAGACAGATATATATATTGGTAGTTGAAAGATTTAAAACAACTTTTATTGCAGCGGAGAAATAGTTTGATTACAACAACTTCATAAACCAAGTACACTGCATATCCATCTTGACAAAATTGTTTTCAGAGTACATAAAGTAAAAAGCATAACCCCAAACACAAGTAGCCATAAAAGAGATGAGCTGAACATTACTTTCAGCAATCCAAGCACTTCCAAAAGAGAGAGAAAGAGATCCAAGATCAAGCTCCACTAGTACTAGTCCCACCCTGAGAACCTAGGGGGGAAGGAAGAAAAGAGGCGAAAACAAAGGGGGTCAGACATGAAGTCTTGCGAGTACCATAACTTTAACAATACAATTATTAAAGTAATTAGGATAAGGCATAAACTGGCAAAATAAGGAATGATTGTGAAGCAAGTGGGCAAGACAAAGCAAACAGAGGAATATTTCGGCACTAATCTCGCTCCTAATCGCTATAGGATAATTACTATACTGCACCAATGCTAATTACATGTCACCATTGCTAGTCACCCTAAAAGTTGATCCCGGCCACTGAAAAAAATAGTAAAAATGGTAGTTTCGTGTACCTCTAGCTGTCTTCATAGGTGTCATCTGCCCCTATCTCCGCTAGTCGTACCCACTACCCTCCCCATTCTAATTACAATATTTATTCATAATATGGTAGTTATACCCCTAGCTGTCTTCATAGGTGTCGTCTGCTCCTATCTCCGCTAGTCGTACCCACTACCTTCCCCATTCGATCGGCTCCCTAACTCGTAGATACCTGTGTTGGTCCCACAGTGGGGTGTATCACTCCCCAAAGTGGAAATCCGATAACACTAAAGATGCACGGCTTATATCTACACGATGCAACAACATCTTACCTACCAGCCCGGGCCCACGCACGCACATGACCCCGTTGGACTTGCGTTGCCATCGCTAAGCCGTTTTGACCTCTTACAATCAAACCCAGTAAGTGTGTCCCGTCCTCGACTTGGGTCGAGCTCACAAAGATACTTAATAAGTTACTGGTTTGAAAAGGGCCCCCCACGGTTGACACAAGCTTTCCACCTATGCTTGGTACCCACTAGAATTTCCAACTTAACCCCTCTTATTCATGTCTTCTTACATGTTTCAACTTGGTTAAGTGTTTATAATTATATCCCGCAAGTCACCCATGTTACTCACTCAAAAAATCAACATGTGTTATTGGTTAAGCTTGTCTTAACCCTATCCGCTTATCTGATCGATATATTTTATTGGTTAAGTTTGTCTTAACCCTATCAGATCAATGTATATTATTGGTTCAGTTTGTCTTAACCCTACCCACTTATCAAATTATTGGTTAAGCTGGTCTTAACCCTATCCACTTATCATGTTTTACTTAATTTATGATTAAGTACATCTTAGTTCACAGACACATTGGTTAAGAGAATAACTCTCTAAGTACCAACCTCAAAGACCAAAATCAACATCAGATTGGTACTCAGATAATCACTCACTCAACCAAACTTATGTTTGTCATTTATATTTGTCTTTGATCAACATTAATTAATTATTAAGGCACAGACTTCTCACATTAAGTCGATTGCTTGTGGCCGCTGGATATGCCAGGCGGTTCCGGGCAGACTTCCGCCACAAGCAAGACTTAACCTCGTGTCTATGCATCTTTTAATTTATGTCTTTGACCTCTCATATTAGACTGCAATTTGTGGTTGCTGGATTTGCCGGGCAGGTCCGAGCAGTCTTACACCACAAACGAGTCTAACCTCGTGTCTTAGGCCTTTATTACCCATTTAATTTATGCCTTTGATCTCTCACATTAGACTAACGCTTGTGGTTGCTGGATTTGCCGGGCGGGTCCGGGCAGTCTTACACCACAAACGAGTCTAACCTCGTGTCTTAGGCAATTAATTATCACACATTATTATTCAACCCCAATTTGAATTAATATCCCTATTTCAAATTGCCAAAAACTTCCAATTTTTAATCCATGTCCATAATTGTCACTTAAATTATGTCCATAATTACTATGCATATAAATAAGGCCAATTAATGTCTCAAATTAATTATATGCCTTTTAAGGCCATTATATGCCAATTCACAATATTAATATTTAATATTTTCCGATTGTCCCCACGTTATTTGCATGTTTTAATATGACATTTGTTAGACTCGCAAATAGTCTAACTTATAAAAAGAAAAGCAACATCACAACTTGCATAACACACAAAATAGATCTAAGAATCATGACACAAGTTTGCATAGCCAATAACTTGCATAGGCAACACATAAATTTGCATAACTATCATGGGTCTAAATATAGATCTAAACATGTAATCGTGAACTTGCATATATGGATATGGTTTGCCTATAACTTGCATATAAATTTCTTACAAACTTACATTCAAACTAGCATATGATTCACATACAAAACTAGCATAGGAAATGGTCATAAATTTACATAAGCATGTTATTGCCTTGGATCTAAATATAGATCTAATAAAAATGTGAACTTGTGCATAAATATGGTTTTTCACCTAAACACATGGATCTTAAATATAGTTCTAATATAAAAATGTGAACTTGCATATAAATTCCTACAAACTTGCATATGGATCTAAACATATAAATTAATGTCACTTGTTTTGCATACAAACTAGCATATGTATATACTTGATTCAAATATGTTTTAACATCCTAAACTTGCATACATATGTTTTAACATCCCAAACTTGTATAAGATTCGCATATGATTTAACATCCTAAACTTGCATAAGATTCACATAACATGAACTTGCATAAGATTCACCAATTAACATATGTAAACTTGCATAAGATGAATCAAGTTAAACATGTATAATTGTACATATAAATAGATCTACCAACATATAATAACAAAAACTGTCATATGTTCACAAACAGACAATAACATCACATGTTTCAACAGATATGATCTCATAATCCAATTACAACCCGTCATAACTAATTTATTAATTATATTGTGAAAGAAATTGTACTCACTAACAAAAGAACAGTCTTGTTTTTCTGGGATTTGTATTCTGAAATTGAATTGCTCGCCTTTGATGTAGATTAATCATTGTTCTAAATTAGATTTGATTTAATTGGATTCTTGCTTCTATCTTGCTTTTGAGTTGAAAGAGAGCGGCGGCTACTCTAGGTTTACCATTGACGGCATGACGGTCTTAGGAATATTTTTGTGTGGCTTTAGGGTTGAGGGTTTGGGAGTGTTTTTATAGAAGTTTAATTTAATAAGAGCCGTCGGATTAACCTAGGAATATCTAGAACCATCCAACCAAAGTAATGTGTCACTCAACCAATCATAGTATGACACATAAGCGCTTACACATCAGAATTTGTCACAAAGCCAATCAGAGAAGGCCACGTAAAAAAAACATTCCTTGACCAACAAAAAATGTGCAACGTGCGCCACATGATGCGTACACGTCATATATATACGTATATATATATATATATATATTTTGTATATATATATATATATATATATTTTCTTTATCTATCTTCCTAATTAACCATTTTCACACTAAACCACTTTTTGAATTGCGTTCACACTAAGCCACTTTTTAGCCACTCCCCTAAAACAAAAATATGGCGCTAGTGGGGATCGAACTCTGTACCTCTTGTATGCAAGTCACACGTTCTAACCAAATGAGCTACTAAGTCTTTTGCTTGAAAACCTTAGAACAATGCTAAACATTATTCTTTTCTCATTCCTCTTTTTCATGTTTTGCTACAATATTTAATTTAAAGATAGCTTCCTCATAAAGAGTCCGATTCACACAAACTCGGACTCTATCTCAAGCAGAATTCCGAGATAAACGCAATGGCGCAACCCGTTTCACCTAATTCTTCTTTTTCAAATTAATTATTCTTTAATTTGTTATTTTAATATTCTCAGAAAATACGGGGTGTTACAAGAGAATTCTTTTAAAACAAGAAATCATTGTTTTACCCAATATACCTCACTTTACATTAAAACCCATCAAGCACTAAAAACCTCAAAATACTTTTAAGATCAAAACTTGAAAAAATACCACAAACTCTCTTACAGATTCAAGTTCTTAAAAGCTTATCATTGGGTTAGACTCAAAGCAGGTCTTTAGCTCGACTAGGCTTTCCTAGGAACTTATGCAAATTCAATTCTCTCGACTATATATATTCCTAATCCATTTTCCACATCTTAACCTTTTCCAATCTATAAGGTTTCACTTTCGAACCCACTACTCTGAAATAACATTCCAGTTTTAATTCTATGGGATACTTTCTTTCTCAAATACTAATTCATATTGTACATTTTCCAACCAATCCACCTAAGGGTCTCAAAAATCTCTATGTTTATTACTTTAGCGTACAAACTAAATATCCCAACTCTTTCCCTACCTAGTGGGCTACTTTATGGATTTAGGTTTTTATATATAATATATTTATATTTTAGAAAGGGTGCGGTTTTTACAGGTCCCTATTAACTTTCAAAATAGAAAAAAAACAGCTGATAAAAAGAACGTGAGATACATCCCTATTTTTGAATTTCCGCTCAAAAAATACCAGAAATAACCTTACGAACGAAAAAAATGTCCAACAACGACTCAATCAATTAAGCAGTCCTATTAAGTAGGATCCGCATCCTACTTTATTGCTTCCCCCTGCTGCATTATTTCTTTCGCCTCCTTCAGTTTTGAACAAAAAAAAAGCGGCAGCCAATAAAAAAAAATTCTAAAATCTTAAAATAATCGCAGCAGTCCACGGAAATTGGAAAAAAAAAAGTTGCATATATATATGCAAATTTTGCCAATAGTAGCATACTTATATGCAATATTTGCATAAAAGAAATTAAGAAAATGTTTTGCCTGCGGATTTGTTGCACATATGTGTGCATGTTTTCGCATTATTTGCACAGTCGAACGCAAATAAAAATGAACTGAATTTCACGGTTTTGAATTTGTGCAAAGATATTTATGTAGTTTCTGGACTGAATTTCTGGGGAGTTTTATGTACTAAATTAATTTCTTCTGATTTTAATTGATATTATGAAATTTTGATTACTTGTATACAGTTATTCTTAATAATTGCATATTTATTTGCAAATATTATGCAAATATTTAAAATATATGCATATTTGTATGCATATATCTAGAATATATGCATACATATATGCAACTTTCCTGGATATAACCAAATATATATGCATGAGTTCTAACAAAAGTTGCATACATATATGCTCATATTAACAATATTTGCATATTCTGAAACACGTATTAAGAACATAAGATCAAAAAAGATGAAAAAATAAGTAAACATCAGAGAAATTAACAATTTGTAGAAACCACATTAGAAAAAATAACTACAAACACATAGACGTACAATTTAAAAAAATAACAATAATATCTGCATATTTATCTGCAAGTTTTCTAGATATATGCATACAAATATACATATATTTTATATTCTGGTATTTTCTGCATGTTTGATATAAAGTTGCATACAGATATGCATATATCAAGAGTAGATTCATATTTGAATGCAACATTTTAACATAAATGCTAAAAACAAATATTTAAAAAATATGCATATTTGTATGCATATATCTAGCATATATGCATACATATACGCAACTTTCCTAGATATAACCAAACATATATGCACGAGTTCTAACAAAAGTTGCATACATATATGCTCATATTAACAATATTTGCATATTCTGAAACACGTATTAAGAACATAAGATCAAAAAAAAAGTGAAAAAAATGACACATACGACTGTATGATCCAAAAAAACAAAACAAAAAATTATACAAAAATTGCATTAATTCCATGATCAAAGAATTCTCCACCTTCACAAATCTTGCATTCACATCTCCTCACTATTACAACTCCTCACTATTACATCATCGACTACTGCTCAAAAATTGCGACTTTCTGGAGCAATCTCCATACACGATAACCAAAAAAATTGCAACCACCAGCTTCCCAAAACTTCCATTGCGACTCATCATTGAACCAGCCGTAATTATCTTAACCCCTGCAAATTTCAATCGCTGCTTCTCTCTGCCAATGATCAACCCTAGATCTGACTAAACGGAAGGCGTCAATCCATCGAATAAATCTACGTTCGATATAATTAACGCACCCAAAAGTGAAAATTCATGACGGCGTCGCCATTGAGAACGGAATATAGGTTTCTTGAAAAAAAAGGTTAATTACGTAATGAGATCCGACCTAGGTAATTACGGCGTGAATTAAGAAAAGGGGCAGTTTTGTAAAAATATTAGCCGCTGTTTAAAAATAGGGATGTAATTTATATGTTTTGAAACAGGAGGATGTGAGCCTAATTAAGTTTTATTTTAAGGATGTGACACTAATTTTCACTTTTAGAAAATACAAATACGTTCATTCAATATCTCCCTAAGATCACTAAACCGAAGCTCTAATACCAGATGTGACAACTTGGATTCCTACGGACCGATTTTCTTTTCAAAAATCCAATCCACCGAAACCTGAGTTGGTTGCTCTGGTATCCTGCAGAAAAAGACAGAGAAAAGAGATATGTCAGAGTTCGGAAAACACTTCACAGTGGAAGAAGTAAAATATAATATATTTAAAACATAGCTTTACCTTAATCACAATACTGCTAAATCAGTATTCCCAAAGCTATAAGTCTCTGTCTAACCTGCGAATGTTATGAGGAGGGGGTCAGAACATAAGTTCTGTGTGAATGAATTTAAACTACACTTCTTGAATAATCCTACATATACCGTTCAATTACACTTTCTTATTTATTAGGTTATACGTGTTATTAGCACTCAAAGCTTACACACACGTCACACTCATCTACCCCCTAGTGGATTAACCTAATATAGTGTACATATAGCTACCCCCGAACTGAGGTACACCCCGTGATACCCCACTCACACGGTCTCCTCCGTATCGCCACAGTAATATGCGCAGTCCCTCATCCTAAGCCATAGTAACGTACAACACTACATCCGCATAGAACCACTATCGCTGTGCTACGTAAGCGTACTAACTGCTATCCTCGAACTATTCGATCGATTTTGGTTCCATCACCGAATAATGCCCTCTAGTCTACGATACACCACCCAGAGCAGACATGGTTGTACCTAGACTTTCCCACGTACGTATCATCAATCGTAATAGATGTTTCTACTGCACATAACCTCTACTTGTGCACCCAAGTTCCATGGCAGGGGCTACACCAGAAAACACGGAACTCGGTCAGGAGCTTTTCTATATCTGTACGGGCCCGCCTCTAAGAGTGTCCAATGTACAGATATCCCTCGAGTCTGGTTTTTCAATGGTGGCTATGGCCCCACCTTAGCCCCTCCCTCAACTAGTAAAGACCACACGAGCTAAGCGACCACCCCTAACAAGCAAGCAATCTAAACATCCATGTGGGGTCTCCCCGTACCCATCCCTTGATAGCAAAGGTTAACGATCTCTAGGGGTTAGCTCTTGTCTTTTCGCATTCCTTAGGCTGCTGATGACAAGCGTCCGACGATCTTGCTATCGTTTGGTCTAGACCCTCCACCTCTGCCTGAGGAAATCGCCGAACACTCTTAATGCCACCGAGTACAGCATTCTGACTTCCCCCTACTTGTGCAGTCAAGGCCCACCCACATACATACTGATTAGGAGAATAACCCTCTAAACACCAGCCCCGAAGACCGAAATCAACATCAGACTGACACCCAGAGAATTACTCAATCCAACCAACATATATGATTCTAATTTACTTCTTTTCCACTCATATAACTTATATCATTTTTAATTTCACATTTCTCCTTTCCAAACCACTTAATTTAAGTATATCTTTACATATAAGTTATCTCATCTTCCTTATCATTTCCTATAACTTATATTGTCCCATAAGTTACAATTTCCACCTATATTTTTTTTCTTTCCTTATTCAAGTTTATTCATAATAGTTTATTTAACATTCCGCATTTCTTGTCATTAATTTTAGATTAACTTATTTCATAGTATAAGTCGTCCCGCCCTTCAAATATTGTATTACATCTTAAGTCATAACCTTCCCTTGTCCCTATGACAAGTTTGCATGTTATTTAATTTTACAACACCGCAACTCAAGTTTATAATCGGTAATTATCATTCCCCCATTACTGTGTCATTAATTTTATATTTGACTTAACCCTTATTTTTACTTAACCCGTTACTTAAAATTTACCCAATTCAATTAATTTATGATATCGTTTCGAGTCCCATTTGGTTAGGCATATCTAAATTCTGTTTCACATGTCACATGTGTCCCACTTAACCCCCTTTTTATTACAGTTTCCAAGTCTTACACATGTTTTACGATGGTTAAGTCTACCTTGGTTATGTTTTACATCACATGTCTTACAATGGTTAAGTCCACATTAGTCATGCTTTACATGTCGTTTATAACACCCACTTAACCCTCTAACCATACCCATGTCACCCACATGTCTTATTATGGTTAGTATTACTTAATTTATTTCTAATGCCGTAACGATGTATGACCTCTCACATTAGACGTTTGTTCGTGGCTGCTGGATTTTCCGGGCGGTTCCGGGCAGACTTATACCACAATGCGCCCAACATCGTGTCATAAACCGTTACGTCTCTAGTTCTTGCTGTTGACTTCTCACATTAGACGTGCGCTTGTGGTTTGAATCGATAATGACAAGCAAAAGATGACAGCATGTCATGGAATAGCAAAACACAACAACTAGTGGAAAGGCAATATTATATTTTCAAACATTCACTATTATTCAAATTTTATTCAAATTATTCCCAATCATCTTAATTCATTTGCAAAATCAGTTTTTATTCTACGAACAATGAAGATGTATTTCAATTAAATTTTCGCTTATTTATTTATCAAACATTGTATTAGAATTTATCCAAACAACTCAAACACTTATCTACAAGTATTTCTCGATGTCTAAATCAGAACCATATAGTCATCCCAATTTCGAAACTCAAAAATAAATTTCTAATGATGATCGATCAGCCAACAGAATTATCTTCCAGCGACTAGAATGTGATACTATATCTATCCAGTATATATTGGACTTTGTACATACGCTGGCCAGACGTATATTCAAAATCTGTATATACCAATAGTCCAATCGCGACATCAAGTTAAATACTCTAAAACTCTTATCATAAATTATATTTCAAAAAAATACACTTCCAAAACGATTTAATTAATTTCAAAAATAATTTATATTTCAAAATATGCTCTCTATATAGTGATTCTTATGTCAATTACACTCATTCTAGAGTACTGCTACTCTATCCCTAATGAGATTTCAAACTCGATAAGCTAAGCTTTGTCAAACCTCGCTCTGGTAGCAGATGTAACGACCTGCCTTTTTGACCGCTCCAAGTCGTTATTTAAACCAACTCCGAACTTTCAAAACGACGGTAGCTTAGCGGGTGTGACAACCCGGATTCCGACAGACCGATTTTCTTTTCAAAAATCTAATCCACCGAAATGCAAGTTGGTTGCTCTGGTATCCAGCAGAAAAAGATAGAGAAAAGAGATATGTTAGAGTTCGGAAAACACCTCACAACGGAAGGAGTAAAATATAATATATTTAAAACATAGCTTTACCTTAATCACAATACTGCTAAATCAGTATTCCCAAAGCTATAAGTCTCTGTCTAACCTGCGAATGTTATGAGGAGGGGGCCAGAACATAATTTCTGTGTGAATGAATTTAAACTACACTTCTTGAATAATCCTACATATACCGTTCAATTACACTTTCTTATCTATTAGGTAATACGTGTTATTAGCACTCAAAGCTTACACACACGTCACACCCATCTACCCCCTAGTAGATTAACCAAATATACTATATATGTGGCTACCCCCAAACTGAGGTACACCCCGTGATACCCCACTCGCACGGTCTCCTCCGTATCGCCATAGCAATATGCGCAGTCCCTCATCCTATGCCATAGCAACGTACAACGCTACATACGCATAGAACCACAATCGCTGTGCTACGTAAGCGTACTGACTGCTATCCTCGAACTATTTGATCGAGTTTGGTTCCATCACAGAATAATGCCCTCTAGTCTATGATACACCACCCAGAGCAGACATGGTTGTACCTAGACTTTCCCACGTACGTATCATCAACCGTAATCGATGTTTCTGCTGCACATAACCTCTACTTGTGCACCCAAGTTCCGTGGCAGGGGCTACACCAGAAAACACGGAACTCGGTTGGGAGCTTTTCTATATCTGTACGGGCCCGCCTCTAAGAGTGTCCAATGTACAAATATCCCTCGGGTCTAGTTTTTCAATGGTGGCTATGGCCCCACCTCAGCCCCTCCCTCAACTAGTAAAGACCACACGAGCTAAGCGACCACCCCTAACAAGCAAGCAATCTAAACATCCATGTGGGTTATCCCCGCACCCGTCCCTTGATAGCAAAGGTTAACGATCTCTAGGGGTCAGCTCTTGTCTTTTCGAATTCCTTAGGATGTTGGTGACAGGCGTCCGACGATCTTGCTATCGTTTGGTCTTGACCCTCCACCTCCACCTGAGGCAATCGCCGAACCACCCTTAATGCCACCGAGTACAGCATTATGACTGCCCCCTACTTGTGCAGCCAAGGCCCACCCACATACAAACTGATTAGGTGAATAACCCTCTAAGCACCAGCCCCGAAGACCGAAGTCAACATCAGACTGGCGCCCAGAGAATTACTCAACCTAACCAACATATATGATTCTAATTTACTTCTTTTCCACTCATATAACTTATATCATTTTTAATTTCACATTTCTCCTTTCCAAACCACTTAATTTAAGTATATCTTTACATATAAGTTAACTCATCTTCCTTATCGTTTCCTATTACTTATCTTGTCCCATAAGTTACAATTTCCACCTATTTTCCTTTATTTCCTTATTCAAGTTTATTCATAATAGGTTATTTAACATTCCCCATTTCTTGTCATTAATTTTAGATTAACTTATTTCATAGTATAAGTCGTTCCACCCTTCAAGTCTTGTATTATATTTTAAGTCATAACCTTCCCTTGTCCCTATGACAAGTTTGCCTATTATTTAATTTTACATCACCGCAACTCAAGTTTATAATAGGTAATTATCATTCCCCTATTACTGTGTCATTAATTTTAGGTTTGACTTAACCCTTCCTTTTACTTAACCCGTTACTTAAAATTTACCCAATTCAATTAATTATGATATCGTTACGAGTCCCATTTGGTTAAGAATATCTAAATTCTGTTTCATATGTCATATGTGTCCCACTTATCCCCCTTTTTATTACAGTTTCCAAGTCTGGCACATGTTTTACGATGGTTAAGTCTACCTTGGTTATGTTTTACATCACATGTCTTACAATGGTTAAGTCCACATTAGTCATGCTTTACATGTCGTTTATATCACCCACTTAACCCTCTAACCATACCCATGTCACCCACATGTCTTATTATGGTTAGTATTACTTAATTTATTTATAATGCCGTAACGATGTATGACCTCTCACATTAGACGTCCGTTCGTGGCTGCTGGATTTTCCGGGTGGTTCTGGGCAGACTTATACCACAACGCGCCCAACATCGTGTCATAAACCAATAAGCCTCTAGTTCTTGCCGTTGACCTCTCACATTAGACGTCCGCTTGTGGTTTGAATCGATAATGACAAGCAAAAGATGACGGCATGTCATGGAATAGCAAAACACAACAACTAGTGGAAAGGCAATATTATATTTTCAAAACATTCACTATTATTCAAATTATTCCCAATCATCTTAATTCATTTGTGAATTCAGTTTTATTCTACGAACAATGAAGATGTATTTCAATTAAATTTTCGCTTATATATTTATCAAACATTGTATTAGAATTTATCCAAACAATTCAAACACTTATCTACAAGTATTTCTCGATGTCTAAATCAGACCCATATAGTCATCCCAATTTCGAAACTCGAAAATAAATTTCTAATGATGATCGATCAACAAAAAGAATTATCTTCCAGCGACTAGAATGTGATACTATATCTATCCAGTTTATATTGGACTTTGTACATACGCTGGCCAGACGTATATTCAAAATCCGTATATACCGACAGTCCAATCGCGACATCAAGTTAAATACTCCAAAACTCTTATCATAAATTATATTTCAAAAAAAATACACTTCCAAAACGATTTACTTAATTTCAAAAATGATTTATATTTCAAAATATGCTCTCTATATAGTGATTCTTATGTCAATTACACTCATTCTAGAGTACTGCTACTCTATCGCTAATGAGATTTTAAACCCGATAAGCTAAGCTTTGTCAAACCTCGCTCTGGTAGCACATGTAACGACCTGCCTTATTGACCGCTCCAAGTCGGTATTTAAACCAACTCCGAACGTTCAAAACGACGGTAGCTTAGCGGGTGTGACAACCCGGATTCCGACGGACCGATTTTCTTTTCAAAAATCTAATCCACCGAAACCCGAGTTGGTTGCTCTGGTATCTTGCAGAAAAAGAAAGAGAAAAGAGATATATCAGAGTTCGGAAAACACCTCACAGCGGAAGGAGTAAAATATAATATATTTAAAACATAGCTTTACCTTAATTACAATCCTGCTAAATCAGTATTCCCAAAGCTATAAGTCACTGTCTAACCTGCGAATGTTGTGAGGAGGGGGTCAGAACATAAGTTCTGTGTGAATGAATTTAAACTACACTTCTTGAATAATCCTACATATACCGTTCAATTGCACTTTCTTATTTATTAGGTAATACGTGTTATTAGCACTTAAAGCTTACACACACGTCACACCCATCTACCCCTTAGTAGATTAACCTAATATAGTGTATATGTGGCTACCCCCAAACTGAGGTACACCCCGTGATACCCCACTCGCACGGTCTCTTCTGTGTCGCCACAGTAATATGCGCAGTCCCTTATCCTATGCCATAGCAACGTACAACGCTACATCCGCATAGAACTACTGTCGCTGTGCTACGTAAGCGTATTGACTGCTATCCTCGAATATTCGATCGAGTTTAGTTCCATCACTGAATAATGCCCTCTAGTCTATGATACACCACCCAGAGCAGACATGGTTGTACCTAGACTTTCCCACGTACGTATCATCAATCGTACTCGACGTTTCTACTGCACATAACCTCTAATTGTGCACCCAAGTTCCGTGGCAGGGCTACATCAGAAAACACGGAACTCGGTCGGGAGCTTTTCTATATCTGTACGGGCCCGCCTCTAAGAGTGTCCAATGTACAGATATCCCTCGGGTCTGGTTTTTCTATGGTGGCTATGGCCCCTCCTCAGCCCCTCCCTCAACTAGTAAAGACCACACGAGTTAAGCGACCACCCGTAACAAGCAAACAATCTAAACATCCATGTGGGGTCTCCCAGCACCCGTCCCTTGATAGCAAAGGTTATCGATCTCTAAGGTTTAGCTCTTGTCTTTTCGTATTCCTTAGGCTGCTGGTGACAGGCGTCCGACGATCGTGCTATCGTTTGGTCTTGACCCTCCACCTCCGCCTGAGGCAATCGCCGAACCACCCTTAATGCCACCGCGTACAACATTCTGACTGCCCCTTACTTGTGCAGTCAAGGCCCACCCACCTGGTAGTTCCGCGCAGACCCAACCTCTTTAATCCTAGCCTGAAGCTAAACCACTACAGAGGACTACCAGGAGCACCTTTAACGTCTCAGGAAGCTGCGTGCTTCCCCTTCCAGTCCGTTGGAGCTTCCAAAATAGCGGACGTGCGCTCTCCTCGTGCCTTATGACACCATCATGATCTACCACGTTGGGTTATTCATCCAACAACGTACGGACTGCTTCAAGCGCCTTAGTTTTATATGTCATTAGACCCTAAGTCTAACCATTTATTTCACGCTTGTGCCACCTCGTCAATTTTCTCATTTAACTTGGTTATTCACATTAGCTTCCTTTTTTTCGTATTCACCAAGTTACCCTTGCTTATAAATTTAATTTATACTTAACCTACTTAAGTCCATTAATAAGCCCACAACATGTTATTTTCCAATCTCATAAATTATTCCCTTTTTGGGTTACAACAACATATAACACTTAATTCATAGTTAAGTATTCCTTATCCCACATACATACTGATTAGGAGAATAACCCTCTAAACACCAGCCTCGAAGACCGAAATCAACATCAGACTAGCACCCAGAGAATTACTCGACCCAACCAACATATATGATTCTAATTTACTTCTATTCCACTCATATAACTTATATCATTTTTAATTTCACATTTATCCTTTCCAAACCACTTAATTTAAGTATATCTTTACATATAAGTTATCTCATCTTCCTTATCATTTCCTATAACTTATCTTGTCCCATAAGTTATAATTTCCACCTATTATCCTTTCTTGCCTTATTCAAGTTTATTCATAATAGGTTATTTATCATTCTCCAATTCTTGTCATTAATTTTAGATTAACTTATTTCATAGTATAAGTCATCCCACCCTTCAAGTCTTGTATTACATCTTAAGTCATAACCCTCCCTTGTCCCTATGACAAGTTTGCCTATTATTTAATTTTACATCACCACAACTGAAGTTTATAATAAGTAATTATCATTCCCTCATTACTGTGTCATTAATTTTAGATTTGACTTAACCCTTCCTTTTACTTAACCCGTTACTTAAACTTTACCCAATTCAATTAATTTATGATACCGTTACGGGTCCCATTTGGTTAAGCATATCTAAATTCTGTTTCACATGTCATACGTGTCCCACTTAACCCCCTTTTTATTACATTTTCCATGTCTTACACATGTTTTACTATGGTTAAGTCTACCTTTTTTATTTTTTACATCACATGTCTTATAATGGTTAAGTCCACATTAGTCATGCTTTACATGTCGTTTATATCACCCACTTAACCCTCTAACCATACCCATGTCACCCACATGTCTTATTATGGTTAGTATTTCTTAATTTATTTATAATGCCATAACAATGTATGACCTCTCACATTAGACGTCCGTTCGTGGCTGCTGGATTTGATGGGGGGTTCCGGGCAGACTTATACCACAACGCGCCTAACCTCGTGTCATAAACCATTACGTCTCTAGTTCTTGCCGTTGACCTCTCACATTAGACGTCCGCTTGTGGTTGCTGGATTTGCCAGGCGGTTCCGGGCAGTTTTACACCACAAACGCGTCTAACCTCGTGTCTTAGGCTTTCATTTACATTCGTCTTTCACCCAAACCGTAAATTCATGTCATGTGGTCCAAATTCAACTTAATCCCAATTCATATTTTTATGCCTATCTTCAAATTTGCCATTAACTATACCAATTTACATAATAGTTAGTCAAATTCCAAATTAACCAAATTATCCATTTATAGCCAAATTCACCTATTCCAAACATACCAATTTCCAATATCCAATTATACCCAATTTCATATAATCAATATTTTCCCTATATATATATATATATATATCCCAACATTCCCATGTTCGTACATATAATCTAATTCACCCTCTAAGCATATTTTCCAAGTCACAAATAAATTTCGCCAACCCATGTTATCCAGTTATATGTTGTTAATATTAAATTATACCAATTCCATATCCAATGGCAATTATGTCAAACTTACATAAATTCAACATTATAGATTATATTCCTCGACCACATAAAATAGATTATGCCCAATATATGCAATAACAATTGTTATGCCACAAACCCCAAAGTTACAGATTATATTCCAATATCCCCATATTCCAATCGTGCGTATTGTATAATAAGATTTTGTCTAGGTTCGAGATAACCTAGGTCCAAAAATAAAAAGGGGAAAAGATAAAAGGGAGAGAAATCCAATGTAGGCATAAATAAAATAACAGATCTTATTAAATTAACATCATATTCATTATGGGGAATGGTAAACGAAAGAAGCAACATTATACAACAAATATAGTTCAAATCCACTCATCTTGACTGGATTAGAGAAATAAGTGATTTGTTGTTGATGTAGAACGCAGATTTAATCTTCTTATTCGATTATTGGTGAAGAGCTTGAATCGTTGATGAAGAATTTTGCTTCTTGATTTGATTAAACTCCAAAGTTGCTGAAGAACTTGCAATTTAGTTTAAGGTTTTGGGGCGGCAGCCATGTTTGGTTGAAGTTTGGCGGCATGGAGGCGTCAAAGTGAATTGTTTATGAATTAGGTTAGGTCTAGGCACTATTTTATAAGTGTAGAGAGCGTTTTAGGGCCATAGTATTGACCTAGAAGCCATCCGGTCCGTACAACACATCAAACCACGACACAGGAACCAAAACTGCCCAGATATGGGGTAGGTCGACCCCCAGGTCGACCTCCTAGCGGGTAGGTTGACACCCAGGTCGACCTGCCCTATTTTGGGCGGGAAATTTCCCGCCCAGCTGCCTGGGTCAAATTTCGAACTGTTTTGAATCTTCCGAAGGCCATAACTCTTTCATATGGAGTCCGATTTTCGAAAACTTGGACTCTATTTCATGTAGAATTATGAGACGAACGCAATGGTGATGTCCATTTTACTTAATTCCTGATATTTAAATTAAGTGTCCTTATTTTATTATCTTCTCCGTTACGTACACTGCCATTTAATTAATCTTTCCTTCTCTTTCATATTAAGTAATTTTCATTGTACATCGCCATTATTAACCTATCTATGCATATATATACATTTTTAATTATATTAAAAATGCGGGGTGTTACAGCGGGTTTAAATAAAAAATTCACACAGAATCATAGGTACAATATTTGCATCGGAATAAATTTTCATATACATATCAGAGTTTTACAAAACATTTATACAGCGGAAGAAATGAAATATAATGCACATTCATAAGTTTCAAAATAAAATTAACATTTCAGACGGGCTTGCGCATGCGTATGCGTCTTCACGTGCCTCTCCTCTTCGCGAGCTGAATATCTTTAAATCTGGAACAATCGTATCTGACCCAAACGTTCCATGCAAAAAGATAAAACACTCGAGTCAGGATTAATATTTTTTTCAAGTAAATTAACTTCAATATAAACTGAATATAATGGTTAATCCTAACTTCGAATACATGACTTTTGCAAAATACACGGTGACATGCATAAGTAGAGCAAACTAAGGTCTCAATAAGTATGTATTAGTAGCTTTGACAATCAAGTGCTCACCATATAATAGTTAATCCAATAAGGGCACAAAATCACATTTATGTCCATAGCAACCCATAAAAAGGAATCAAACTTTTAATATGCAAACTATTAATACCTCAAAACAGTATGCATTTACTATGGAAAGCTAGCTAGCAAGTCAACAATTTACTTGGTAGATGTAGCACTTATATGCCTAAAATTGTTACATTTATAAACTTGCTCCAAACTAAGGTACAACCATATTTGAACAAGTCATAAGGATGAATTTTTACTTGAACCATTTTACAGCACCAAAATACATTGAGGTAATTAGAATCCTATTTTTTTTAAAAAAGAAACAATGGCAAAATTCAGATATTTGCAAACAATCCTACTGGTCACTATATATATATATATATATATATATATATATAAATGCAGATACTATGACTAGCTTGCATTGCCACTCCTAACTATATTTGAATGCACTTTTATTATTTAATTCATCCAACTGACGAAAGGAAGGAAAAACAATATCTAACATGCATTAAACGATTCAAGAAGCTTATAACTAATTATTAAAAGAACTGATGCATGCTTCCGTAGAAAATGCACGTGAAACTTACACTCTTAAGAGAAAACCATTGTACATTTGGATTATGGCTTCATCATATTTTTCTGGCAAACATTGTAGTCCCAAAAATGAATCCCAACAACCAAGTTTATCATGTTATGCATTAGCTAAACCGAGCTTTAAACCAGATTTAAAATAGTGTTTAACTGAGCTTTTTTTAAAAGGTATACATGTGACAGTAAATTTTCCCCTTCTGATCAAGTTCTAACTGCCTCAATGTTCTAATTATGAACCCAAAATGGAACTGACAGTTCCTGAATGAACTAAAGACACAAAATTGAAACATTGTTTGGGTAGGGAAGAAATGAAAGCAAAAATGGTTCATGCATGAGGCAATTCTACCTAACTAATCATATATGTATCGGTTCAAAGCATAACCACAAAAATTCACAAATGGATGGCAGTCAACACCCAAACCGTATAACAATCCAATGCAAAAGCAAGATTTCCCCATTATAATATTAATCGATAAAATTCCTACTATTATACTCGTTTAAAACGAAATTAACTACTTGAAATAACATTTAACCGTGAGCTATAAAACTCACCTTAAACGATGTCGTAGCGGTGGTTTCAATGGATGGTGGCGATAGCAAAGGCGAAGGTCACTGTTCTATGAGCTTTGGCTGGCATCGCTCGGTTTTCTAGTGCAATAGCGTCGAAGAAGGCTATGGTGCGATTTGCGTGGAGAAGCGGAGACAATGTACTGAGTGGAGGCTGCGGTTGATGGCACGAGATGCAGTGGCGGAGAGGTAGGTGAGGCATCAGTTTTCGGGTTGTGAGCTCAGCTCCGGTGGCGAAGGGACGAAAGAAGCGGTTTTTCATGGTGGCAATGAAGTACGAATTAGGGAAATTCAAGTTGGGATGGATATGAAAAGAAGGATGCATTGAAAATAAAAGGAGAACGAAAAAGAAATGACGCATGATAATTCTCAGCATAAGATGAACAAGTTTCAATATTTCAACACTACTCCAACAAGTGGCAAAGTTAATGAACAAATAAAAAAATCCAAAGTGTATACACCATTTAATACTATGGATATATACTAACAATACTAGGGTATTTATACCTTTTCAAATACATATATATTTAATATTTTCAAATACAACTTAAGTAAATTTTAGAACAAAAATTCAATACTAAATAAAATAAAATAAATTGTCAAGTTTAATCGAGAAATCAAGTTTATGGTTTTCTACCATAATTCCAATTCGTTTTAAAATATCATCATTGTTAAATTTCACGAGAATAGTCTTACTCAAACACTTAAAATCAACACAAAATCAAGTTAAATAAAATCAAAAATTCAAAACAAATAAGATGAATTGGTTTATAACTTATCAAATAAAATAGGATCAAAATTTACAAGTATTAAAACAACTAGATTATAGTACTAATGACGCTTTATTTAAATAAAACCATTCAGATTCGAAGATTAAAATTTTAAATTCACAGCTATAAATTAATTCAAACCATGCTTAAATAAACTAGATTCCAAATTAAAATCAAATATCAAGTATAAACATAAAATTTAAATGCCAAAATTCTGGTTTGTTACATCATGCATTTAACGAATAGTAATCTGGAACAATTAGTTGCATACCTGGTGGATTGCTGGAAGAATAAATACCAACTTAAATTGTGTTGCCCTAACAACTGCAACTTAGAAGATTTGGAAGGAGCGTAATCATAGGATTTTTAAGAACAACAAAAAAACAGAGGAAATTAGTGGTTTAATTAAAACATAAATCGATAATACGATGAAGATTAAATTGAGAAGAAGACTTACATTCAGCTTGGAAGGCGATAGAGATGATGCGGACCTCGGGGATAGAATAGAGAGAGGCGCTAGAATCCCAAATTGTTCTGCTCACCTACGACCGCCATGATTTGCTAGGGATTTAAGGGAAGATGCTCGAAATGGGAAAGTAGACAGATTAACTCAGTTACATGTTTAGTTGTTCATGTAACGTCGGCTAGCTTTAATTTTAGGTATGAATGTGTTGTATAACCATTATCATCATGGGTTATTATCCCTTAATAAAATTATACCCATTTTAAAAAAAACTCTTTTTTTAATAACCAGTATGTCTCTCATATGTATATTTCCCCACAATCGGGCAAACTATGATCTGATACCATCTATTACAAACCAACCGAAATGGACCTAAATTCCAACCAAAAAAAAGCCCATCGGAACTTAGAGACATTCTAAACGGATTGTTGGTTCCCATAAGGACTACATAAATGGATTCAACTAAAAATGAAATCAAAATTTCAAAGGGGAAAGGATAAAATATAATAACATAAAATAGATATACCATTAATAAAACACAATAATGTCAATTACATCAAATTCTAACTATTATAAAAGGTACATCAATAATAATATTATCTCACGAATTGCAATAAACTGCCAACAATAATAACTATAGGATCTCCTTCGCCAGACTCTAGTCTTCATGACTCCATCACTCAAGCGTTCCCACTTACTAGCCTGTGTAATTGTTATGTGAAGGGAGGCCAGAATAATAAGTTTAGTGAATGAAAATCACTTAAGTTTAAGGAATGTCTATTACCTATACTTGGCGGTATAAATTCATTAAATTATGACTACTCAAGTTCAACACACAAATTCATGTATTTATTAGGTGGACTATTCTAAAGTCACTTAAGGACAGCATGTTTATTTATAAGGGTGGATTCTATTATTACTTAATACCCTACGAGGCGGACTATCATTTGGTCCCTTAAGGTCATTAGATAAATACATATTTATGGGTTGGTTCCTTTGACCACTTAAGACCCTATGGCGGACCATGGTCGCTTAAAATCTCATCTTATAATCATTAACACTATTTAAAATTTCTCTCTTGTAATACGGGAAATAGTAATCTACCACTTAATACCAATTTAAATTGACACTTACTATCATTTAAGAAACTCTGGCGGATCCATGCGTTACTATTTAATCGGTATTATGACCGAACTCCTAGCCACATAATAATTCCTTTAGATCGGTAGTCCCTAAGAAATTTTCATACTGTCAATCCCTAAGTACGCCTTTACACAGCCCCTTGATAAGAAGTAGATTAGTTCAATAGAACTACCCCACTTGAATGTATATCATTTTAATTAAAGACCATTGTAACAACCTGCTCATTCGACGATAATAGATTTAAATATTTTATTTAAATATATCGTCGTGTCCGATGTGTCACTCAAAATGTCATTTTTTACAAACGATAAAATTAGGATTCGGGACCACTTCCATTGAGTCCAGATCATTGTTTACGACCTTTTTGACTATAAGCATCCATATGTTCAGAGTTAGGTAAAATTTGGTCGTTTTCTCATTTGAGTGTATGGCCAAAATATCACTTTTCGCATACGAATGAATTTGGACTTTGAACCACTTCCATTGAGTTCAAAACGTTGTTTAGGAGTTCGAAAAGTATAAACTTTGATATATTCCGAGTTTTGGAATTTTGGCACCTTGGTTAGGGCTTGATTAGACAACTTGCCTACTTCCTTTAAGTGACAATCATCCCTCTCCCATTCATCCATTCCAACACTTAGAGGGAAATTAGAAAATGTAGAGTGGAATGGGAAATAGAAATTCCTAAGCTAGGGTTCTTGATTCCAAGCTCAATTCATGTGCTAATTTGATTCCAAGATATGGGTAAGCTCTCCCTACTCGTTCCCTACCTTTCACTCCTCTCAATTTTGGATTTTTTATGATGTTCTAACACCCATGTGTTTGCATGTGTGATTATATGGTGATTAGAGAGGAATGATTGAAGAAATAAAGCTTCTTTTCTTAAGTTTATGCTTGTTCTTCCTCTGGATGAAACCAAGGTGAGTTCTTTTTAAACTCACATCTATGCCACAAGCCAAGGTGAGTTTATGCTTGTGCTAGTGAATTGGTTATGTTAGAGTAACTTAGCCGATTCCTCATGTTTATGTTCCGTTGAGTTGAAAATATAAGTAGAATTGTTTACATGATCTTATGCATATGTTTTGAGTTGATTTGGTGATGTTGTGAAGCTCCGTTGTCCCCCGACATAGTTCTAATCCTTCACAAGTCGCTTGAATCATATTCGATTGCTTTGGTTAGAGAATTTGTTCATTTTTGAATATATAATCGAATAGCAATCCCATATATATATATATATATATATATATATATATATATATATTTGTGCATGTTTATTTGGTGTTACGAGTTGCTTCGGCATGTTATTGATGCTTCATTTTCACTTAGAAAATGTTATAAGCCATCACCATTGAACCGGCCTCATCCGAGAGCCGTTTGCACTTCATTTCCTAAGAAAAAACGGCCACACTTTAGCTTAGACGTCTGTCCGGGAGGGGGATAGACGTCTGTCATTGTTTAGGAAGCAAAATAAATAACTGCTTCAGCTCAGACGTCTATCCAAAAATGGACAGAAGTCTGTCTGAACTCTCGGGAAACAGTTTTCCTTACAACAGACGTCTGTTCTAACTCTCAGGAAATAGTTTTCCATCCAGGCTCTTTCCCGGTCGGAGCTAGGGCCGTTCGGACGTCATTTGTGAACTTCAGCTTTATGAATTCACATATTCTAGCAGCTTGATTCATCGACTTTGATTCTTTTTTGATTCTTCCAATGTTGATCCTTCTTGGCTAATTCACATTTTTTTATGATGTGAATTGAATAAGTGATCATTTTTAAGTCTGTGCGCTCTATTTTGTATATCGAATTTATTCGATACTCTTGTTAATGTGATTCACGCCATTAAAACATGAATTATCGACTTGATATCCTTCAAGTCTATTCTAATGTAGTTTAAAACCTTTGGGTGCTAGTTTGGGATTTTAATTCGTTCGTTGATCGAAATTACAATCGCTATCCCTTTGATTTCCTGTATGTTGTTGTAATGTGAGTTACGCATTATCGATCACCTTGGTGATTGTACCTTGATCCGTGGCACCGTGTTTTGTGATAAATTGTCATATTTTTGTGCCCTTGTTTTCTATCGCTCCAACGTGGTTTCTAATCGTTTCCTAATGTTACTAAAATCCACTAACGAGCTATATATTTATTCGATTTATCGAATTTATAATTGATGATTTTTGATTTGGATTTATGTCATTATGACGTGAATCCCCTTAATCGATTTGCCTCGGCAATCGTACCATTGTTTACTATCACTTTGAATTATAAGAGGGTTTATATATTATTAATGTACCACGAACCCTTCTACGGATTCCAATCTATTAGTGTGTACGGATCCTCTTTACTCGGTTGGACGAGAAATCTAGTTTATTTACCTTAGTAAAACTGAGGACTATGACCCCTTATACGTTTACTTCGGCGAATACCTCTTGGACTTGTGCGTTCGAACATGTGTGGTGATTTTCTCTGTTTTGAGTATGAACCAACAAAGGGTTCGTCAATATTCGAGAATAGCGAGTGCTTATGGGACATTTAGCTATTTTCTTATATTAATTATCTTGGTGTAATCTATACTCACCCGGATCGATGTGAACTTGTATGATTTATGTTTTGTGGTCCTCGATCGCCCTAGTGGGATTTACGATTCTTGGATTTCACTTCTGGGACTTCGGTCCAACATTTATGATTTATGTTTTTGTGGTCCTTGATCGCCCTAGTGGGATTTACGATTCTTGGATTTCACTTTTGGTACTTCGGTCCAACCTTTATGATTTATGTTTTGTGGTCCTCGACCGCCTTAGTGGGATTTACGATTCTTGGATTTCACTTCTAGGACTTCGGTCCAACCTTATAATTTGTGTTTTTGTGGTCCTCGATCGCCCTAGTGGGAATTAGGTTTCTTGGATTTCACTTCTGGAACTTCGGTCCAACCTTTATATTTTTGTTTTTGTGGTCCTCGATCGCCCTAGTGGGATTTACGATTCTTGGATTTCACTTCTGGGACATCGTTCCAACTTTCTATGATTTATGTATTTTCCTTCTCCGGGGTCACGACCCGGCTTTATAGGGAGCTTCGGCTCAAACTATGGTTTTGCTACCTAGAGATCGTTTCTCATTTGTGACAGGCCTCTTTATGATGTTTTCTGGATTCTTGATTACTTTGATGCGATGCGCGTCAATTTGATTTATGTTTGGCATTCCTCTGTCATTTCCTGTTGTGTGATATTATTTGAATGTTGCATTCTATATTAGCTATGAGATTTTTAAAGATATTTATGTATTGACATTCCATTGTCATTTCCTGATTTTGTTGACATGCCATTTTTCATATTTATCTATGATTAGATATTATTAGTAGAATCATGTCATCTTGCGTTATGTCTCCTATTGTCTCAGTTTATTTGACGAGTACAGCTGGACTGATCCGTTTATTGTTTATTCCTATAAATAATACTCGGGTCAGACCGAGTCATTTTAGGTACTCCTCTGGGACTCCTCGCAGGATTGATCTTCCACTTTCAGTTTGCTACTCTGTCTCCGCAGCTGTATGTACTTTAGTACCTATGACATTATCTATCGTTGTGTACATATTCTATTATTTAGGTCAGGGTACATGTATCTATTCTTTTGGGTCTAGTGGATCTTTGTTGACCACTAACTTGCTGTACACATTCTTGGTTTATTCATATCTATCCCGTATTTGTGATATGATTATTCTGTGTCTGGCGGTGATATATATTATTATTGTTGTCTATTTTATACTGCTTTCCGGATTACATATAGCCGTTGTGTAGTTGCCCTATGTGCCGAATGGTCATGTCAAAATTTTAATCGGTATCAGAATTAGATGTGCATTCCTCACATGGAGTAATCATACAATTGGTCACTCTTCACAAACCTTATTATCCATTATGGTCTACGACATTTCTCTAAAATGAACTAGACGATAGTGGGTATAGAGGCGGTGCGTTACAGTTGGTATCAGATCCACTTTCCGGAACAGTGTAAGATATTGTGACGATGGTATTGTCTTAAGCCGCTCTCGGGAATCGTGCTTTAGTGTTTTAGTTAGAGTCTTAAGACCCGTCATAGCTTATCTTCCTATACGATTCCATTTTGATTGAATTCGCGTCGTTTGAATTCAACTTAAGACTAACTTTTTCCTCCTTCTTTTTCCCTAAAGAACCGAAATAGTTGGTCGTTGTTGTGCAAGTGCCGGTTCACCTAGTGTACCTCCTATGGGAGGGGGTGATTACATCTCAGGTGGCATACTTTTAGTCTTTTAGAATAGTTATCGACTTGTCCCTTCGGGTTGATTTCTATAGTCCATCTAGGGCCCGTATGCTCTAATGGTGCTTCTGTTTCATTCTTTGGCTCGAATTGCTAATCGATGTCTGTTTTTGTATCACACTTATCTTGTTAATCATTTACGATCCTTGTAGTTGATTGATCATTGGACATCTTTCCCGTGCGTCGTTACGCACGTCGTAAGCATCTTTGATCCTGATATTTCTTGATTTCTAGTTAAGATTGTTTCGTACATCGTTACGTACCTAGCATGCTCTATTGATCACTTGCGTTCGGTATGGAGATACCATGTCTTTGTGAGTAAATCTACTCCCTTGTTGTCAGCTATATAGTTTTAGTTTGGTGTTAGATCACCAAGCCTTCGGGCTAAAACAACTCATTTGTTACCTCGTTGTGCCGGTGTGAGTCACCAAGCATTTGTGCTAAATTAACTCAACAAATGTATCGTTGCGTTCCAAACCCAAGATAAATAACGAGGGAAAGAATCCCGCTTCTTGTGATCCCTCTTCTTGAGTGAAGGTACATGTCACTAATCCCTTAATGTCATTTACCTTGTTCAGAGGTTATTTTATTTATGTTCTTTTGATATACGCCGACCGTGTTCTTCGTTATCAAAAGATATCAATTGTGTTTTATTCGTAAGTTAATAAAGGAATTTTATTTCCTTTATGCCATCCCGAATGATTTATTGATTTTTTGTATTTTCGCGAGATCTGCGTGAACGTTAGAAATTGTGAGGACCTTCTTGTGTTAACTTGTCCATCGGGTGCGTTAAGGATCTCGAACGAGATATGGGATGCCATGTTGTAGTTCGGAATTCCTAAACACCATTATATGACAATCCGACATTCGAAATGAGTCCTAAAATTAAAATTCTCCAAATAAGTTAATCAAAATAATAATATTTTTTAGTTTTTGCGATTTTTCGTAATCATTTGTTATTTTTCTAGATAATTCATTTCTAGATATCCTTAGAGTAATTCCAGGAGTGGTTCAAGATTTTTAGTTAGAAATTATCTTGAATCTTTTCTTTGAGTAAATTAAATAACTCCAGGAACAACCAAAAAGTTATTTATTTATTTATGTCTCTTGTTTCTGGGTTTCAGATCTTTGATTTTCAAAATTCTTAGTAATTGAGAATCTTGCCTAATTCTTAATCCTTGTTTCGATTTGCTAAAGAGAGTTTAGTATTCTTGTGATTCTATGGGTTTCCTTATTTTCTCTAGTGAACGATCACTCGAAAGAATAGGAGTTCCCGTTGGGGAGGGAAGATTTGGGTTTTGCGATCCATGGCAAACTCAATAATTCCTTTCTTCGAATCTATGATCTAGTCAATCATCCGGAAGTGCTATAGTTAATTCACTTACGGATTTAGCTTTGCGTTGTTCTTAGAAATTAATATCGAAAGGATGAGCTCTTTTGACATTCCTCCTTTGTTTGTTTGAATCATTTGGATTGACAATTGTCTCCGCACGTTTGTTAACCCGTCTTAATCAAATCTTTGGGGATTATGACCTCTTTGGTTTAATCTCATCTTGTTAGAGAAATTGTCTTTTCCTTCTTTGATTAATTGTTGATGTTTCTGTAATTTGAGATTTTTGGCGGAAAATTATCTTGAATCATGTTGTTCCGAAGTGATAAGTTGTGCACTACTTATCCATCATCTTCTCGATGTTTCTGATTGTCTAAAACTCATACTCGAGTTTCTGAATATTGGGAATTTCGTATAATTCCTAATGAGTCGTCCTTATGGTTACTAAATGAGATTTAGTACCTGGTTAGAAATCGATTTCCCTGAGTAGTCCATTGGTATTCCGTTACCAACCTTCAATCGTTGATATTAGAATTGATTATTCCTTCGAGAATTGCTCTCTGTTTAGCTAAATTGGTTGGAATCTCTATGTTGTGCTTTTGTTGGTGTCAGCCACCTTGTTGACGGACTAAAGTGCTGAAGATCGGTGTTCGCTACATTGTCGTGATTGAGTTTTGGGAATGGATTAGTCAACCATCGTAAATTCCCATTTCATATCCTAAGAGAAATATCTAATATTGATATCTCGCGTCTGTAGGATGCAGTCCCGTTTCTCCTTGAAATTCCAAATTAGATTCGCTTGGTTTTTGTGCATTCTATTGATTCTCATTCCCTTGAGAATCATACGAAGAAAGGCGAGTCTAGTTGAATTCATAGCGCTTATGAATTTTTCTGGAATTATTTTACCCGTTTGAGATGACTACCTTCATGGGTAATGAAGTTCGAGATTGAACTCTAGTTTATATGATCTTGCGAGACAAAATGGGGATCTCACATGGCCATTGGTGTGATCTTTTCATTTCGTGTCGGTTCTTATTGTACCACTTCATGATATAATTTTGGTTGTTACTTATTACTTCATTCTTAAGGAATTGTGGGGACGCAATTCTTTTAAGGGGAAGTCTGTAACAACCCGCTCATTCGATGATAATATATTTAAATATTTTATTTAAATATATCGTCGTGTCTGATGTGTCAATCAAAATGTCGTTTTTCATAAACGATAAAATTAGGATTCTGGACCACTTCCATTGAGTCCGGATTATCGTTTATGACCTTTTTGACTATAAGCATCGATACGTTCGGAGTTAGGTAAAATTTGGTCGTTTTCTCATTTGAGTGTATGACCAAAATATCACTTTTCGCTTACGAATGAATTTGGACTCGTAACCACTTCCATTGAGTTCAGAACGTTGTTTAGGAGTTCGAAAAGTATAAACTTCGATATATTCCGGACTTTGGAATTTTGGCACCTTGGTTAGGGCTTGGTTAGACAACTAGCCTACTTCCTTTAAGTGCCAATCATCCCTTTCCCATTCATTCATTCCAACACTTAGAGGGAAATTAGAAAATGGGGAGTGGAATGGGAAATAGAAATTCGTAAGCTAGGGTTCTTGATTCCAAGCTCAATTCATGTGCTAATTAGATTCTAAGATATGGGTAAGCTCTCTCTACTCGTTCTCTACCTTTCTCTCCTCTCAATTTCAGATTTTTTATGATGTTCTAACACCCATGTGTTTGCATTTGTGATTATATGGTGATTAGAGAGGAGTGATTGAAGAAAGAAAGCTTCTTTGCTTGAGATTGTGCTTGTTCTTCCTCCGAATGAAATCAAGGTGAGTTCTTTTTGAACTCACATCTATGCCACAAGCCATTGGCTTGTACAAGTGTAATTTAATGTTCATATGTGTTTGCATGTGCTAGTGAACTGGTTATGTTAGTGTAACTTAGTTGATTCCGTATGTTTATGTTCCGTTGAGTTGAAATTATAAGTAGAATTGTTTACACGATCTTATGCATATGTTTTGAGTTGATTTGGTGATGTTGTGAATCTCCGTTGTCCCTCGGCATAGTTCTAATCCTTCACAAGTCGCTTGAATCATATTCGATTGCTTTTGTCAGAGAATTTGTTCATTTTTGAATATATAATCGAAATCATAGCAATCCCATATATATATATATATATATATATATATATATATATATATATATATATATATATTTGTGCATGTTTGTTTGATGTTATGAGTTGCTTCGGCATGTTATTGATGCTTCATTTTCACTTACAAAATGTTATAAGCCATCACCATTTATCCGACCTCATCCGAGAGCCGTTTGCACCTCATTTCCTAAGCAAAAATGGCCACACTTCATCTCAGATGTCTGTCCAGGAGGGGGACAGATGTCTGTCATTTTTTAGAAAGCAAAATAAATAATTGCTTCAGCTCAGACGTCTATCCAAAAAAGGACAGATGTCTGTCCAAACTCTCGGGAAACAGTTTTCTTGACAACAGACGTCTGCCCTTAGGGTGACAAACGTCTGTCACTGAAAATCTGTTGTTGACCGGTGGAAACCACGGTCAACAGATTAGTCCCATCCAGGCTCTTTCCCGGCCGGAGCTCGGGCCATTCGGACTTCGTTTGTGAAGTTCAGCTTTACGAATTCACAGATTCCAGCAGCTCGATTCATCGACTTTGATTCTCATTTGATTCTTCCAATGTTGATCCTTCTTGGTCGATTCACATTTTTTATGATCTGAATTGAATAAGTGATCATTCTAAAGCCCGTGCGCTCTATTTTGTATATCGAATTTATTCGATACTCTTTTTAATGTGATTCACGCCGTTAAAACGTGAATTATCAACTCGATATCCTTCAAGTCTATTCCGATGTAGTTAAAAACCTTCAGGTGCTAGTATTGGATTTCGATTCGTTCGTTGATCAAAATTACAATCGTTATCCCTTTGATTTCCTGTATGTTGTTGTAATGTGAATTACGCATTATCGATCACCTTGGTGATTGTACCTTGATCCATGACATCGTGTTTTGTGATAAATTGTCATTGTTTTCTGTCGCTCCAACGTGCACTACTAGAAAACACTGATTTTGCAGTGGAAAAATCCGTCGCTAAACACTCGCTAAAGGCCTGTTAGCGACGGATTTGCAGCAGAATGCGGCTATCGCTAAAAAAACACGTCGGTATTTTAGACACAATTTTGCGACGGAAATTAACGTCGATTCTCCATCACTTCACTGTCGTTTTCTAATATATTATCATTTCATTTTAAAATATTTCACCGGCGTTTTACCGACGAATATATATAACATAATAAAATCAGTAAATATTTTTCCATCGCTAAATGCACGTTATTTAGCAAGGGATTACCAACGGAAATATATAGCAAACATTTTACATTCCAGGTATCCGTCGATAAATCCTAGCTATATAACGACGGATTACTGACGGAAATATATAGCAAACATTTTACAGCATTTATAACCATCAATCTAGACATCAAATACATTAATTTCAACAATACTCAACATTCAATACTCATCGTGCAATGAAACATATATACATATCAACTAGAAAAATTAATGTCACAAAACATTATATAACAATAAAAAATGGTACAATAATTGATAAAATATTAACATAACACCCAACATTCATAACATTATCCGATACAACTAAAAACTAATGTCACATAAATAGAAATTATGCTTACATAGTTGATGGATCTATGCATCATAATGTCTAAAGTTCAACAAAAAAAAAATGAAGAAGAAGAACCTGCACGTACTACAAATATAAACCTTGTTTCAGGCCAATACATGCACAATGGTCGAATGATAGATCTTTGTATTTTGTCATCCGAAATAGATCTAAAATGTTTTGTAGTGCTGTTTGGATAATCTTCAACACAAGCTTTTCCCTTCTGTAGCCTGTAACAAGATGTAAAACTTCAATTAATTGAACTAATTATAGATTTATTACCACAAAGAAGTTAATGATTCATTTTCATATCATGATTATGAGGCCAAGGCAATCTGAGGATGAACTTGCCATTTAGGTGAATACGATAGTATTTCCGTTATGTAATGTAGCACCTGGTATATTAAATAGTTTGATGCATTACAAAAAGTTGATTTAATAGGTTATGCCATGTAGTACTTTTCCAAACAATTTGAGTACATCTGCATTAGTATTTATAGCAACTCATCCCTAGGGAAGTGTTTCCGTGTAAGTGTTTATGTGAAATGCCTAGGCACATTCTATAAGCTACGTATAGCAATTTATGTGAACACTTGGCATTTACTCCAAATACTCCAAAGACATTGCTTATATTGATGGTGAGGAAATTTAAAAGCAGATTCAATATTGAAACCCAATGATGCCCTTCTAGTGTGAAATACTAACATCATCATAAAATTACCAAATGCCGAGTATTAACTAAAAAATGTTTGGTGCAACAAAATTATAGTGCTTACCATATATGTATGGTTTACTCTTCTTTTACTTTAAGTCGCAACTCCCTCCTTCGCATCCTGACATTAAAAGGTTCAAGAAGCATGCTCTTTCCAGCCTTTTTCGTGAACCACTTGCACCAACTAATTTCATGCCCTTCCTAGCCTTTAATTTCCTAAACCACTTGTACCAACTAATGTCATGCTCTTCTTTTACTTTAAGTGCTTTTTCTTGAACCACTTGTACAAACTACTTTTATGCTCTTTGCTGCCTTTAATTTGATGTTGAAATTCCTTAATTTGATGATGCCCGGTCTTAAAGGGTAATGAAACTCAATGCCTCTCATCTTGATTAACCCTTCTACTTTTAGTATTTTCTCCCCAATGTCGCTTTGAATGCCTTTCTTTGTATCTAAAACTTCAAAGACATGAGCTGCCATTTGATTGCCTTTGATTATATCAGGAGCCATTGATATAGTTTCTCCCATGGCTAATACAGTCACTATTTGAACCATGAATGCTTTCATTACTGAACGGAAGCTTGCTAACTCTTTCCCGATGAGTACTAAATCGTACCTGTAAAAACAAACAATTGTTTTAAAAAATAGGAATATGTATTCAAACGGTATGTCAAATCTTTAGTTCATTTTATTTAATTGTGGGATCCCAGTAGCATCATAACAAAGCTTTTACATGTTATGCATACGCATGAATTACTTTTGAGCATTAATGGTGAAAATATATAAATGTAATAAATTTCCAGTTTAGCATATCGTTCTATAGATTCCAGATTCCGGATTCACAGATTGATGAAAACCCTGCTTGACTCATATTGAAATTATTAAACAACCTGCTATAAGAAAAATAACTTGAAAGTATATTTTAGCATCAAGTTTATGTGCATATATGCACAAAGTGCACATATAATATTCTAAACCTCTCAGACTGGTTCTATCCACTGACCACTTTTGAAAATGGTCGCGATGTTTGAGTTATGTGTATAATATTTCCCACATAGATACATCAAGCCTCAAATGCATTAAAAATAATCACAAACCTTGTGAAAAAAAAGAGTGACGGTGCCACAAGGCCAAGGCATATGAAGAAAAGAGAAATAACTGTGAAACATCATAGAAAATGCATGTGGCTTGACCACATGAAAAGATTGCTTAAAAGGTTCCATAAACTCCTTCTCATACATATCAGTTACTTTCTTTTCCCAGCAAATTGCCTCTACTGTTCTGAAGTTATCGGCAGCCTGAACCGCAAGCATGTTTACTTTAAAGTGAGCCTTTTCCAAGTTTCCACTGAATCCTTTCATAGAAAGTTTTTATTAAGAAAAAAAGGGTTCATTTTCATAAATTGAATATATAATGGTGCTCTCGTGTAGTTAATCACAAAGACAAATACGCATACCTTAGGAATATGTCTGCTGGTCATTATTGGACAAGTAGCCAACACTATGAAAGTTATTCTCTAATTAATGATGAAAGCATTAATGAATGATGCCACTACCATCACTGTATTTTGAAAAAGAATTTCTGAGCGATTTACTATGATAGCCTTGACTAGAGTTGCATCAGCTTCAAGCCGAGATGACAATATTGTGCTGTTATGAGTTAATTCATCAAGCCATACAATTTATCAACATTACTGGAAAAATTGTAACCTATTAGCAATCACAATTAATCCAAGCATTACTGTTGGTTTATTTACGAATTCTGTGACAAACTATTGCAGTAACTGAAATTAACCGTTGGCCGTGAAACAAATTTAAGTTGAAAAAAAAAATCTACTTCCTCGAAAACTTTGGACTTACAATTATTAAAACGCGTTCTATCATAAACAAACGCTTAGTCGTGTTTTTAAACATATAGTAGGGTTTTCAATTCTGTTCACGATAATGATTTAAATCAATTTAGAAATAATACAAAATATATACTATACTGCAACATAAAGTATGAAACATATGATTTCACTATTCTTATAACGCATAGGATGTCATGAATGTGAAGTTAGGCTTCTATAAAATTAATATATTTTGCATCTACTCTTTTTCCGTATCTCATTTTTAACTTCACAACTTTGATGTAATAGGACGGTATCTGTGATGGATGAATAAAAAAAATTGCCTTCTCAAAATGGTAAGGCGCTCATACCACGGTGTAAGTGTATTTCAATAATAGATCAATGTTGTGGTAGCGTGGTAGCGTGGTAGTGTCCTTTCATGACTATGACAAACTCTCAAGTGTAGAACCTCACCCACTTAGAGGTGACCAAAAAGTCTTCTTTGAGAGGGACAAATATGAGTTATTATTTAATTAAGCATATTATTGGCCTTACGATTTCATGTACAATTTGGATATATAATTTGCATAGGATAACAATGTTACTGCATATATATGTAAATTAACAGTCACTCATTTTAAAAGACATATCCTATCCGAATTAGAGAATACGGTAAATATTAACCATTCAAAATAAATATTATTACAAAATTATATACGGGCTTCAGCTGTCCATACTAGACAAATATAATGGAACAGCAGATTGTGTTTACAACATTACATATTAGCAAAGATTTTTGGATTTATAAAAGCAATTTAAAATACTGTTTGCTGTCTTTTGTCGTATTTACTGTAGTTAACTACATGAATACATGTTTGCTGTCTTTTGTCGTATTTACTGTAGTTAACTACATGAATACATGTGCCTTTTTTAATCTTGTGAACCATTTACCAACAAGCAAAATAATCCACTTTAATAAATGATTGTTGTTAGAAACATAAAATAGTTATATTTTTTCTCGCTGACATTCGATTAAGTTTTGATCCAGCAAGTTAATAGGGAAAATTTTTATTAACTATTACCCCAATATTCAACTAATTACTATGCAATCAATTAAGCATGTTTCTGCGTTGGCAAAACAAGATAAACTCAATTCCAGTATATATTTGAGGGTTGTTGAAATGACAGATATATTTGAGGGTAGCATCATAAACCTGACAAGAAGAGTTGATGAATTTCTAAACCAGCTACGTGCTGCCGCTCATCTGTTGGAGAAGCTAATTTGGAGAAGAAATTTTGAAGCAGGCAGTGCGAGTCTAAGACGAGGCATAATGTTTGCAAACTCTTTATACTTATGACAAGATATTAATACTTGAGCCTCAGGCAGACAAAATTATGAAACCATAACCATTTGTTTGGTTATTGCACATGGTAGTTTGACACATGCCAGATTAGCTCAAGTTGTAGGGTATGCTCATAAACGGAAAACCATGAGGTTAATATCGCTAATGTTAGAGTGGCCACAATGGTTAGACTACTAAGTATGATGTTCAAATGTACACAGCTTTGGACAGGCCTTCTTCTTAAAACCTAGAAACCCGAATTTTGGTTTCTGATATGAGAAGGGAACCCTTCCATGTCTTGAATCTTTGTACATGTTTCGTTTAGTCTCTCCACATTATATATAAAAAATATTAAAACAAAAATTAACTTTTTTTTTCAAGAATCAAAATTGGTGGTTTTAGAAATGTAACGTGTTTATTTTGGTTACGGCAACTTATTATCAGTTTCATTCCATATATGTGTGCAGTTTGAGTGTTACATTAGGAAGGGTTTAAAAAATTGTTTAACAACAAAATTCAGCAATATATCAATACATTTTTCTAATTCTGAGTTTAACAACTATATCTCCGGCTAATGAAGTAATTTTTTTCTTGTAGGTTGTTGGCGAAGGTCTACTTAACCAATCCTCTAAGTGTAATCAATGATCAAGTAAAAATATGATAGATTAAGCTTAATGAATTGGCATTTTTAGTGAAAGCATTATTTCCCTATATGTCAACCGGAATGTTTTTTCCTTTTCATTTTCTTACATCAATCCCATGTAAGTTGTACACATATACCAAGTTGAAATTTTCAAAGAAAATAAATGTATATGTGGATAGACAGAATAGTTTGTAAATGGTGTCTCCCTTCTTGTGTTATATAGACAATTAGTCTACTCATCTTGATATATTGTGTACACTCATACAATGTTTGCATTTTTTTGCCAATGAATATCCTGCAGTAACCTACAGCTTTAGTTATTTTCTTAAGACTAAGACATATGCCAAGTCTTCTAAGCCATTGATACTGTACTCCAATCTGTTGCGTTATTGTGACTTGTGCATGTTTGTACAATCAACTTTGCTACAACACCCGAAGTAGTCTCGGGTGTTTCAGCCGAACAAGAGAGAAAAATATGGGATCCTACATCCTAATTTTAAGGCTGAATTCAAGCAATTATGGTGGTCCCTGCATTTTTATCTTACATTTCGGGTATTTCGGTCGATTTTCATTCGGGTAAGATAGCATTTTTGTTGTACAATATATGAAAATGGTAGCTGCATGATTTAATTTAATTGTGTTGTTATTCACACCTCATTTCTCTCTTTGGCCACCACATTGTTCAGCTGTTCACCATCAAACGACGTACTCTCCAAAAAGTACACTTCGGCGGCCAAACGAAATTGTGTGGTGATCGGAAGAGCGAAGTGGGTTGTGAATAGCAGCACACTAATTTAATTGTTATCTTTTTTGCAGTATTGATAAATTTTTAATTCTACTACTTTACATGGTCCTATTGCCTCATCTGTGATCACACACTGCTACAAGCCCTTACTTTATACACCAAGTGCTTATGCCTACACAAAAGCATCTTCTACTTCAACTGCTATGTTAACAATTTTCTGCAAGCTTTACAAAATGAAAAGAGAAAAAAAACACAATAATCAAACATGATTACATGTAAAACTAATTTGTGCCATCTACCACCACAACAGCAGAACACAATGACACAATCTAAATTATAAAAATCACTTAGTTGTGTTTTAATAACACCAGTTCACATCCATCACATTCCCACATCCCAAACTAATAAATATCACTGTATGTTAACACGTTGGACTTGCTAAACTACATATCTATGTGATATAATGTTATACTAATTGAACTAAGTCAATACAGCAGTTTCGACTTTAATCCAATATGATTTTAACATATGAAACATTAATAACAACTACATCATGGTTTTCATGTAGTACTAAAAAATACAAAGTCCATCAACTACTACAGGTCGTCAACACATATAACTACACATGCTGCAAGTTTATATATCACCCGAAAAAGTCTTTCTACTGTTTCTTACATATTCTATCAACTGGAAAACAAACAAGCGAAAGAAAAAAGAAATTTAACCTACTAATCCCTCTACTTAAGCTAACAGCAAAAAATCTGTTTTAATAACTGCGGTCCACTTAAAATTTCCAAACAGTAACGAATATCGATTTTCTATAAGCAGGTAACAAGCAAACAAAAAGTAAAATAAAATATAAAAACAACGATTACCAACTGGGGGATCTTCTTCAAACGCTTTATCTCCTGTGGCAGTTAGAGAGTATCCAGCAGAGAGAAAGGCGGCATGAACTACAAATGCTTTATCTCCTCTGGTTTCTTCGTAAATCAAACCGCTGATTCTCTTGACACCTCCCCTTCTGGCAAGGCAGCGAATGACGGGCTTTGTAATTCCCTAGATATTGTCATGGAGGACTTTACGATGACGCTTGGCCCCTCCCTTTCCAAGACCTTTACCCCCTTTTCCTCTTCCTGACATTTTGAACCCTAGAAATTGATTTGGGGATTTACTTGGATTTGATTGCTCTGCGATTGACGATGGGTTCTTCGGACTTCGAAGCTTATGCGGGAGTAATCCGTGTGCTACGAACTAGGATCTTGTACACCGTGTGATATTTAATCTTGGATGGTAAGATGTAAATGGTTCTTTTTTTCGTGGATTGATAACTAATCTTGATGGTGTTTTCTCCATGTTCTCATTTACATCAATATTTTGTTGGGTTTAAACTTTTAAACCATATTAAATGCTACTTTTCTTAATACTTATTACATATTATTTTATTATTAATTAAATATTAATATTATTAATTACTAAATATTATAATTAAAATTAGAGTATATTTCATTGTTCTTTATCTTAGTCACAATTTATAGAAAATTTTTAAATTAGAATATAAAGTATTATACAATTTAAATTAAACTACTAAATGAACTTTTTCAATATTTTGATGTTTAGAAATTTTAGTTATTTCGTGCCAAACAATAATTGGTTTTATAAACTTTATGATTTATTTCAAATTTATTCAAAATGATTTCAAATTTTCAAATTTTTCGAAATTTAAAATATAATTATCAACTATAATTATAAAATATAAGTATCAACTATAATTATCAATTATAATTATTAAATACAATTATATAAAATTAATTATTGAATACTAGATTCCATTTCATAAGTATTAAATTTTACTATTAATTATTAAATAATTTATAAACTGATATTTTCATCTCTTGCAAATCTGTTGGAATTCTGCTGCAAAATAGCTTCGATAAATATTCGTCGGTATTCTGCCTGTATTTGCAGCGGAAAATAACGATAGAAATTTTCTGTCGGTAATTTGACAAAATCTACGACAGATTAGTGAGGGATGACAGAAGACGATGGTTATAAGTAAATGAAAAAAGTTTGAAAATACAAAAAAATTATCCCTTGCAAATCACATGGAATTCCATCGCAAATTAGCGACGGAAATTTCGCTTCTAAATTTTTGACGCTAAATCGGTGTTTACTTGTAGTTGTGGTTTCTAGTCGTTTTCTAACGTTATAAAATCCACGAACGAGCTATATATTTATTCGATTTATCGAATTTATATTTGATGATTTATGATTTGGATTTATGTCAATATGACGTAAATCCCCTTGATTGATTTGCATCGGCAATCGTACCATTGTTTATTGTCACTTCGAATTATAAGAGGGTTTATATATTATTGATGGACCAAGAATCCTTCTACGGATTCCAATCTATTAGCGTGTACGAGTCCTCTTTACTCGGTCGGACGAGAAATCTAGTATATTTACCTTAGTAAAACTAAGGACTATGACCCCTTATACGTTTACTTAGGCGAATAACTCTTGGAATTGTGCATTCGAACATGTGTGGTGATTTTCTCTGTTTTGAGTATGAACCAACAACAGGTTCGTCAATATTCGAGAATAGCGAGTGGTTATGGGACATTTAGCTATTTTCTTATATTAACTATCTCGGTGTAATTTATACTCACCCGGATCGATGTGAACTTGTATGATTTATGTTTTGTGATCCTCGATCGCCCTAGTGGGATTTACGATTCTTGGATTTCACTTCTGGGACTTCGGTCCAACGATTATGATTTATGTTTTTGTGGTCCTTGATCGCCCTAGTGGGATTTACGATTCTTGGATTTCATTTCTGGGACTTCGGTCCAACCTTTATGATTTATGTTTTGTGGTCCTCGATCGCCTTAGTGGGATTTACGATTCTTGGATTTCACTTCTGGGACTTCGGTCCAACCTTATAATTTGTGTTTTTGTGGTCCTCGATCGCCCTGGTGGGATTTAGGATTCTTGGATTTCACTTCTGGGACTTCGGTCCAACCTTTATGATTTGTGCTTTTGTGGTTCTCGATCGCCCTAGTGGGATATACGATTCTTGGATTTCACTTCTGGGACTTCGGTCCAACTTTCTATGATTTATGTATTTTCCTTCTCCGGGGTTACGACCCGACTTCGTGGGGAGCTTCGGCTCAAACATATGGTTTCGCTACATAAAGATCGTTTCTCATTTGTGACAGGCCTCTTTATGATGTTTTCTGGATTCTTGATTACTTTGATGCGATGCGCATCAATTTGATTTATGTTTGGCATTCCTCTGTCATTTCCTGTTGTGTGCTATTATTTGAATGTTGCATTCTATATTAGCTATGAGATTATTTAGAGATATTTGTGTACTGACATTCCATTGTCATTTCCTGATTTTGTTGACATGCCATGTTTCATATTTATCTATGATTAGATGTTATTAGTAGAATCATGTCATCCTGCGCTATGTCTCCTATTATCTCAGTTTATTTGATGAGTACAACTGGACTGATCTGTTTATTGTTTATTCCTATAAATAATACTCGGGTCAGACTCAGTCATTTTAGGTACTCCTCTGGGACTCCTCGCAGGATTGATCTTCCGCTTTCAGTTTGCTACTCTGTCTCTGCAGCTTTATGTACTTTTGTACCTATGACATTATCTATCGTTGTGTGTATATTCTATTATCTAGGTCAGGGTACATGTATCGATTCTTTTGGGTCTAGTGGATCTTTGTTGACCACTAACTTGTTGTACACATTCTCGGTTTATTCATATCTATTCCGTTTTTGTGATATGATTATTCCGTGTTTGGCGGTGATATATATATATTGTTGTTGTCTATTTTATACTGCTTTCCGGATTACATATAGCCTTGTGTAGTTGCCCTATTTGCCGAATGGTCATGTCGAAATTTTAATCGATATCAGAATTCGATGTGCATTCCTCACATGGAGTAATCATACAATTGGTCGCTCTTCACAAACCTCATTCTCCGTTATGGTCTAGGACATTTCTCTCAAATGAACTGGATGATAGTGGGTATAGAGGCGAGGTGTTACAATCATATAATACCTTTTTAATAAAAAGACAGACCCAATGACCACTTAAGACCTTTATAAGGGCGGGTCCCATGACTTGGGTCTTAAACCAAGGAGTGAACCTTAGGAGTGGACCTAGTCCTAACCACTTAATACTCAAACACGATAGGTCAACTCCTTAACACCTTCTGAAGATAGGACTACTTCACACAAATATATACACACACACACATACACACACAGAAGACATCTCACATTAAATTGTTCATTTGTAGATGCTGGATTTGTCGGACGATTTCGGGCAGGCTTCTACTACTAGTTGGGATTAACCCCGAGTCTTTCTGTAATAATTATAATGGTCTATAGCACTTAGACTTCTCATATTAACCCAACTAACTTGTAGACGCTGGATATGTCGACCGGTTTTGGGTAGGCTTCTACTACAAGTTGGGATTAACCTCGTGTCTATGTGTCATTAATACTAATAAAAGTCATTAATGCTCACATACATACAGATTTCCAAGGGGACATTCATAATTCTAATTTCCTATTTTAATGCATTTAGTACAAAATTAATACGCATTAATAATACGTTAATTATGCTATAATTGTAATGAATAAAGCATAAATCAAGCGCACATGAATAAAAATCCCAATTCATTGAAATGTCAATCCTAACATCAAAATAAGGTTTACAAGTTTATTTTCCATAACTTCACCAAATACGACATAAACATGTATATCCATATTCAATTAACAACAGGGAAATAACAACATATACATAAAAAACAATAACCAAGTTTTAAATGATTATTTCAAAAACAAAAGAAAGACAAAATGCAATAATTCAATTATATATGTAAAATCTTCTTTTTGGTACTGCTTCACTTTTCATATGATTTATATATATATATATACACACACACACATAAAAATTTAAGACTTTAGAAATTTGTATATTATACGTTCAAACCATCGGTCTTAGGAATAGATGCTTAAGCCTATAAATTCTAAAATACTCAAGTCTTATGCCTTTGCACACACATATATGAATTTACAATTTTTACAGGAAAATAAATCATATCATTATCAAAAACTGTACAGCGCCCAAAAGCCTATCTTTTATTACATCAATAACCAAAGCCTAATTTACAACCATAAATTGACCATTTCCACAAATTATAAAGGACTTAGGGATTTGTTTACATTTTTTTCATGTAACTCCAAATTCCTGTAGGTATAACAATCCAAATCTACACTACATAATATAAAAAATAGAAACTAATGTAATTTTGACTCATAGAGATTGGAAGAGAAGAACTGTGAATTCAAGGTAGAATCTGACGAATCTGGGTTGAGCCTTTCGAATTAGCATACTCCAAATCCTCTTAAGTATACATATATATAATCATATTTAGATTCATGTATGTATGTATATATATATACACACACACACACACACACACACTACCTAATTCAAGAATCTTAGATTTAGAAGAAATAGAATATAGGTCAGAAGAAAAGAAGAAACCTAACCTATTTCTGGAATTATGAAAAATAGCAGAGAGACAAAATGGAGGCATAGAAGAGAACGAATGTAGGGTTTGAGGGAGAGGCGAGGGGTCTTTTTATAGTTGCTGGTGTGTTTGTGGACTATAGGATTAGTTATATAAAATCTATATGGTACATTTAAGCAAAACTATATAAAAACCCTTAACAAAACAAGCTCTATCTCCACCCTTTTCTGTTAAGGGTGGTCGACACCCTCCTTATGAAAGCAGTTGACCCCAGATCGACCCCTCTTAAAGGGAGGCAATCAACCCCTTAAGAAAAAGGCAGGGAGAATTTAATTCTCCTAAAACATTCCTTTTTATTTATTATTTTATTAATTACATTGACTCTTTCTATTTATATTTATTCTTGTTCCTTTTCTGGATATATATATATTCACACACAAATTCAAATCTCCAGGGAATATTTCATTATGTTAGTTAGTATATAATTATATTCCTTGTTTATATTTATTTAGCTTGAATTTCAAATCTTGTGTGTATACAATTTACGTATAACTTGTTTTTTTTAATAACATGTTCATACAAAATCTGTTTTCAACTAATAAAATTCGAAAATGGATTAGAAATCTCATCAATAATACAATAGTTATACTTTCATAACCCAATTCTCAGTTATCCAAAAATCTTATTTTCATCCTGTTAACATTTTATAACTTTATTATTTATTATTATGTTAATTAATTTGATTGTCAATGTCTGTTTAAGGTATATTTTACGGGGTGATACAGCTCTGTGCAGTTAAAGCGCTTAACGGTTCTATAGCGATGAAGGTGCAAAAAAGTGTAGTGGGGATAAAGCAGGGAAATAGAGAAGATATAGCAGAGGGGCAAAAAGGTACATTAGATGTAAAAATAAGTATTTTGAAATTAATTAATTATCATCCTCGTACCATTCGTGTAGAAGAAATTAATATACGTTAATTTTATATTATAAAATCAAAGAATATCATTGTAACAGCTCGCATTTCACGTATCTGAGGATCGTAAAATATTATTATTTTATTCTCTAAGGGTTGGGTCATTCTCATATTTTAATATGTTGTTAATGGGGATGTGAGACATGTCCATAATTTTCACCAATTTTGTTTATGACCATTTTTCCCATGTCAGTCTTGTATAGGGGATAACTTTTGACTCGAATCGAATCAGGTACTGAGATCGGTCTCATTGGAAAGGAAATGATGATTCACATTCCGTAGAGTGGTCACATTAGTGATTTGGCTCAGCGGTTTGGGAGGAATCGTTATTTTAAGGTTTCATAGTTGGTTGTTCAGGTGTTTAAAGCCATGATGAGCTGATTTGGAGAGGCCTGTTAGTGGGCTGGTGGAAGGCCATAAATTGGGGGGTAATGGCATGGAGAATAGTTTACTTTTTCCATTCTCTCATTTTGGAAGAGCTTATGGTCCTCCATTCCTCCATCTTCTTCACCTTTCCAACATTATAACTTAGAGAATCGAAGATCTACATCATTTGAAGCTAGATCTACGATATTCAAAGAGAGAGTACATCAAATCGAAGAGTTTAGAGCAAATTCTTCGCTGTCAGGATCTAGATCTAAGTTTTTTGGGTTGTTTTAGAGATTTGGTGAGATATATGCGTCTCTCACAAGGATTCAATCAAGTATATGAGTTGTTTGAGTATAATTTCATCATTTTCAAGTGTTTTCCTTTAGATCTACATCATGATAAGTTTATTTTCATAGAATCATCATAGGATCTTATCTAGCAACTTAAAACCAGTAATTTCTATGTTATTTCATATGTTTACGCAAGTTAGATCCATAATTTTAGACTATATATTCATTTATCGTGATTTTATTGAATTATTGAAGAAAATAGCAAATTTTGAGTTGTTAGCGGTTTCATATTGTGTTTATGGCCGTATTGGATGAATTGGAAGAGGTGGTTATGTCGAATTCGTTGTTTGGCGAAGTTTTGGTCATATTTCGAGTTGAAATGGTTATGGATCGGATCTGGAGTAGTATGGATCGGTCGAGTTCATGTCTTGGGGAACATGTCATGAGGGGTCGGGTCGGTCACAAGATGAGGGGTCGGTCGGTCTTAAGATGAGGAGTCGGGTCGGTCTCAAGATAGGGGTCGGGTCGGTCTCAAGATGATGGGTCGGGTCGGGCTCAAGGCGATGGGTCGGGTTAGGCTCAAGGTGATGGGTTCGTTAGGACCCAAGGGTATGGATTAGTCAGTTGCAAGCATGGATCGTTCAGGCTCAAATGGATCGGTCGGACTCTGAAGGGTTGGTCGGTTCTTTTGAATGATGAATGTGGTCTCGACAAGAGTTCAAGTGACAATGTCGAAGTGTTGTGATGTGTTCGTTGTTCGTCGTATGCAACGAATGTGAAGACGACTCAAGGTAGTGAGTTCGTAGTGAAGTTACTCGAGAAGGTTGCTTGAATTAAAACTCAAAGTAGTGAGTTGATGGGTAGTAGTTGCTCGAGAATGTCGCTTGGGCTAAGATCGTTAGGTCGGATGACTAGAGATGTGAAGGTCGGGAGATTATCATTGTCGTAAGTTCTAGCAAACTCAAATAAGGGATATAATAAGGGCAGCTAAAAGACCGGAAGGTTGCTGGTCGAGTACCATGGGCATTCGTGAAGGGTCGAGTCGTCAAGGTTGGACAAACATACGTATTGTTGAAAGGCGTATGGATTTTGAGCTAGAACTGGGGTTACCATTAGTCCTTGACATATGGCAAGGTTGACCATCATATGACTAACAATAGTTTCGAATCAGGATTGGCAGTGATAGCTAGAGTAAGTAATGAGTGTTTGATTGTTTTGTGTGTACCGTCTCACTTAAGTTGTCCGAGGTCAAAGGAGATATTCCTTGGGTGCATGCCTAATATTTGTTTAGGCCTCTGGGTTTTGTGCTTGAGGGATGTTGATCTCGATTAGGATGGTTTATGTGAGATATAACTAGTTGCTGGTTGTTATTGTTTGGTTACTCCTGGTTACCATGGATGTTTAGCTATTGGTTGTTCTTTGATTTACATGGATGAATGGTTGTACCCAATTACATGTTTTGTAAAGGCTGTCACTGTTAGATGTGGGGAAGGATGGTTTGGGTTCTTCTTCGGTGTTAGTAGGTTGGTTTGTTAATCTACCTATTCTCATGTACTTTATTATTGACGTTTGTTAGCTGTTTTATCGCTCACTATGACTGTTGTCTGACTCAAGATTTTATGTTTCCCTTTTATTTTCTTGGGTTGTTCATCCGATTGTGGATGGGCAGACTGAGTAGCAAGTGACAGGTGATACGTTTGTGGGGACGATGATGTTGTTCGATGGTGAACTGGAGGCTTACGTACTAGTTTTATTACTATCTAGTATTTCTGTTTCCTAGGATGTATGGATGATCTTTCAGGATGTTGTGAAAGTATCAAAAGTGTGTTATATGATGCTCCACATATGATGCTCCATTTTTTGTGCCTGTTGTATATGATCTATTATACTTTATCCTTTCGCTGTGAGTTCTATGACAGGTACCATTGTGTTATCATACCTTGATGATCGCCCATATCTGCCTGGCACGTCTTTCAATGAATTATTCCTCTTGTTTAGTGCAGGGGTTATGGGCGGTCATCACAATTGGTATCAGAGCTTTAGTTGTCGATTTTAGCCAAAGTTCAAAGATGTAATTACGTATGAGAGACGTATTTGTATATTTTGATGGATGTGTACTATATAGTGTATATAGTATAGTAGCGTTTGATCTCTATTAGCAGTTTTCCTTGCAAGTGGCTAATCATTCTAATTTGCAGTTTTAGAATTAGTCGAACTACTCTAAGACATATTGCTAGGGAGGAGACTATGCCTGGAGGGGGGGAGTGGTGGTATACCCGACTACCCAGCCATGTTTGAGGCCATGATGGAAGCATTCATGAGAAGGGTACCCGCTCCAGTGGCAGCCACGGTAGATGTAGGTGTTCAGATACTTAGGGTTGTGGATTTTGTGAAGCTATGCAAGGATATACATTTCTAGGAGGGAAACCATTCAGAGGAACAGAGTCGGCTGAAGAGGTTCATAAGTGGATAGATTCTTGTGTTCGTATCTTTGGAGACTTGGGCATAGAAGATACAAATAAGAGAAAGCTTGCATCAAGGCAATGCAAGGCAGGGCCATGGAGTGGTGGAATTCTGTTACACTTGAGACTCTGGAAGCAAAGATTTCATGGGAGCAATTCCAAGCTAAGTTTGAGATGAAGTTTATCTCCACTGCTTAGAAGTCTGCTCTATTCAAGAAGTTTGTGGAATTGAAGCAGAACTGTAGGCCAGTGCCTGATTATGTTTTAGGTTTGGAGCCTTGTCCAGATATGCTTGTTCATACATTGATACACCCTATTAGAAGAACGAGAAGTTTGTTATGGGGCTGGATACCTACATAGGAAAACCGTTGGTGGAGCATCTCGATGATTCATTTGAAAAGCTTTTGGATAAAGTCGTGAGACATGAGAGCTTGTTTCCAAAAGAAGAAGTTGTTGTTGCAACCAAAGAAGCTCCAAAGCCACAGCAGGGTGGTAACAACAAGAAGAGGAAGAAACAGCAGCAGAAAGGGAAGGATGGCAAGAAGAAGCCAAAGAGTGAGGTGGTTTTCTTTAACTGCTAACAGGAACGTTATTTTGCTAATGAGTGCAAGAATCCTAAAGCTGAAAAGAAGTACTTCAAGTGCGGAAAGCCTGGGCATGAGAAGAAGGATTATCCAGAATCGTCTAAGGGAAAGCAGATTGTGAAGGCATATGCTTTGGAAGTCGTGCCATCTTCTTCAAGAGTTCCTACTGCAGAGTAGAAGGGAAAGGGTGTCGTCGTCCAAGGTACTCTTTCTATTCAAGGTGTTTTGGTTCGTATGTTGTTTGATACTGGAGCCTCACATTCATTCATTTGTAATGAGTAAGTGTGTCGCTTGTGTTTGGAACCTGAGATTAGCGATAGACCATTGATCATGACTAATCCGGTTAGGGATTCATCCATTTTATGCATGTTGTGTCAGGGTCTAATGTTGTCGAGTCATAGTTACTCTTTTGTGTGCAATTGCTTTGTTTTGAACTTCGCTGGGTTTGGGATCATCTTGGGCATGGATTGGCTCAAAAGGTATGCAGCAAGAGTGAATTGCAAGAACCTAGAGGTGAGAGTCAGGGATGTGGACAGACGAAAGGTGATGATTAGATGTAAGCTTGAGGACGGGGTCTTCGTGAGCTATCTATATTTGCTTGTGATTCCACGGGAAGACTTGTCATCTGTGTTGATCACTAACGAGTATGAGGATATCTTTAAAGAAGTCAAAGGTTTGCCGCTGCATCGTGAGATCGAGTTTAGAATTGATTTGGTTGAGGATGCTAGACCAATCATTATGCCTCTTAGATGGATGGTGCCTAAGGAACAACGAGAATTAAAGGTGCAAGTTCATGAACTTTTAGATAAAGGATTCATTCAGAGGAGTGTATCCAAATGGGGAGCACCGGTTGTGTTTGCAACCATGGCAGATGGCTCGTTGAGATAGTGTGTGGACTATCGTGAGCTGAACAAGGTGACCAAGAAGAACAAATATCCGTTGTCAAGGATAGACGACTTGTTCGATCAACTTCACAAAGCCAAAATGTTTTTTCAGATGGTTTGGCAACAGGATCTCACTGGTTGAGGGTGGCAAGTGATAGTGTGCCAAAGACAGCTTTTAGGACACCATCCGGTTTCTACGAGTGGTCAGTGATGCCATTCAGGTTGACTAACGTTCCAGCATATTTCGTGGATCTTATTAATAGGGTATTCAGAGATCAGTTGAACAAGTTCGTGCTCGTGTTCATGGATGATATCCTTGTTTACTCTTGGAACGAGGAAGAACACAAGACGCACTTGCGAGTTGTTTTGGTAATCTTGCGAAAGCATCAGCTGAGAGCTAAGTTTTCGAAGTGTCACTTCTGAAAGAGCGAAGTGAGGTTCTTAGGCCATGTTGTTTCTGGAAATGGGATAGCGGTTGACCCCACTAAAGTTGCAGCGATCCAAGATTGGGATAAACCTAAGAATGCGACGTATGTAAGAAGTTTTCTTGGATTGGCAGGATATTACTGATGGTTTATCCATGATTTCTCCAAGACAGCTGCACCATTGACAGCATTGACGAAGAAGAACCAAGTGTTCACATGGGATGCAAAGGGTGAGCAAGCTTTTGAAATCCTGAAGGAGAGACCGACGAGTGCTTCTGTGTTGACCATTCCAAGTGGGAATGAAGAGATGATTGTGTATATCGATGCATGTGGTATTGGGCTTGGAGTAGTACTGATGTAGAAGGATAAGGTTGTGGCTTATGCTAGTTGACAGCTAAAACAGCATGAAAGGAATTATCCAACTCATGATTCAGAGTTGGCAACGGTCGTGTTTGCTATAAAGATGTGGAGACATTACCTGTTGGGAGTTTGATTCAAGTTGTTTACGGATCACAAGTTGTTGAAGTATCTTTTCTCCTAAAAGGATTTGAATCTTCGGCAGCAACGATGGCTAGAGTTTATAGCATCATATAATTTTGGTATAGCCTATACTTCTGGAAAAGGCAACGTAGTGGCAGATGCATTGAGTCAAAGACACGTAAATTTGGGAGCGATGTTTTCAGAAGGGAAGAGCCTCGAGTACTTGGCAGAATTTGATTTTAGACCAAGGTGTGAACTGGAACCTAAAATATTGGTAAGCTTATCGATAAGACCTACTCTCATCAAAAGAATTGGCAAGAGCCAAAAGCGATATGCAAAGCTTGTTGAGTTTATCCAAGAACTGGAACTAGAGGATAAAGAGTTCGAGGTCGATCGAGAAGGATAACTTCGAAAGCAAGGACGACTGGTTGTTCCTGATATCGACAGATTGAGAGATGAGGTTCGGAGGGAATGCCATCACTCGAAGTTGACGATTCATCCCGGTGGTAAAAAGATGTATCAGGACATGAAGAGAGTCTACTACTGGGAAGAGATGAAAAGAGATGTTGGAAATTTCATTTCCAAGTGCATGAACTATCGGTTGGTGAAAGCTGACCAGAAGAAGCCGAGTGGGTTGCTTCAGCCATTGGTGGTTCCTACATGGAAGTGGGAGCAGATATCGATGGATTATCTAGAACCATGGCATGAAATGAAGGAATTTGGGTCATCGTGGATCGCTTGACCAAAAGTGCAAGGTTTATTCCTGTCAAATCAACTAGGATGACATCGAAGTTGGCTGAGCTTTATATAAAATGGATAGTTCAATTACATGGTATTCCGAAGAGCATAGCGAGTGATTGAGATCCATTGTTCACAAGTGTATTTTGGAAGAGTTTGCAAGAGACTTTGGGAACTGAGTTGTGTTTGAGTACGGCTTATCATCCCCGTATTGATGGTCAAACCGAGAGAGTTAATCGAGTTCTGGAAGAACTCCTAAGAGCTTGTATGTTGGATTTTTGTGGATAGTGGGAAGACCATCTACATCTAGTTGAGTTTGTGTATAATAATAGCTACTAATCGAGCATTGGGATGGCACCATACGAGGCGTTGAATGGTACACCGTGTATTTCTCTGGCATGTTGGTTAGAAACCGGAGATAATTTGATACTTGGGCCATAGATGATAAGAGAGACATTAGATTGTATCGAGATCGTTCAACAACAAATGAAGGCAGCCCAAGATTGTCAGAAGAGTTATGCTGATAAGCATCGAATTTTTTTGGAATTCAACGTTGGCGATATGGTTTTCGTGAAGATTTTGCCATTGAAGCATGTGGTTCGATTCAGAAACAAAGGAAAGTTAGCTCCTAGGTTCGTTGGACCATTTCCTATAGTCGAGCGAATTGGAAAGCTCGCATATAGATTGAAGTTACACGAGAATATGTCAAGTGTGCATAGTGTTTTCCATGTGTCATTTCTGTGGAAGTTCGTGTATGATTTGAATGTAGTTGTATCTCTAGAGCAGTATGAAGACCTAGAAGTAGAGACCGTAGTTACGAGATCGTGTAAACTGCTTCGTGTTGTGGCAAATGACACGAAACATCTTAGGAGGAAGACAGTTAAGTTAGTCAAGATTCAATGGAGTAAGGATGGCGACGATTATACGTAAGGGACAGAAGAGAGCATGAAGGCGATCCATCCAGAACTCTTCGTCGGTAGGACCCATTGATATCGTGTCAGCATTATAACCTTTGCTATGGTTGTTGTTAGAATTCCGCGTGCTAGGATAAGGCTATGGAAGCATGGCATGATGATTATTAGTTTTAGTAATAGGATTGATTGCTCATGGATGGTAGGCATGCTGATTGTTTTGGTTGCTTGTGTTGTTGGGATTTCGGGGGTGAAATTCCTAAAGGAGAGGAGAATGTAACAACCCATGTTTTACGTACCGAAGGATCGTAAAATATTTTTATTTTATTCCCTGAGGTTGGATCATTCTCATATTTTAATATGTTGTTTATGGGGATGTAATACATGTCCATAATTTTTACCAAATTTGTTTGTGACTATTTTGCCCCTATCAGCCTTGTATAGGGTATAACTTTTGATTTGAATCGAATCAGGTGCTAAGTTCGGTATCATTGGAAAGGAAATGATGATTCCCATTCCGTAGAGTGGTCACATTAAAGATTTGGCTCAGCGGTTTGGGAGGAATCGTTATTTTAAGGTTTATAGTTGGTTGTTCAAGTTTTTAAAGCCATAATGGGCTAATTTGGAGAGGTCCATTAGTGGGCTGGTGGAAGGCTATAAATAGGGGGTAAGAGGCATGGAAAATAGTTTACTGTCTTCATTCTCTCATTTTGGAAGAGCTTGTGATCCTCCATTCCTCCATCTTCTTCACCTTTCCACCAAACTTATAGAATCGAAGATCCACATCGTTTGTAGCTAAATCTATGCCATTCCAAGAGAGAGTTCATCGAATAGAAGATTTTAGAACAAATTCTTCGCTATCTGTATCTAAACCTAAGTGTTTTGGGTTGTTTTAGAGATTTGGTGAGTGATATGCATCTCTCACACGGATTCAATCAAGTATATGAGTTGTTTGAGTATAATTTCATCATTTTCAAATGTTTTCTCCTAGATCTACATCATGGTAAGTTTATTTTCATACGAATCATTATAGGATCTGATCTAGCAACTTGAACTGGTAATTTTTATGTTATTCCATATGTTTATGCAAGTTAGGTCCATAATTTTAGACCATATATTCATTGATGAAAATAGAAAATTTCAAGTTGTTAACGGTTTCATATTGTGTCTATGGCCATATTGGATGAGTTGGTTTCGTCGAATCTGTCGTTTGGCGAAGTTTTTTTTGAATTAGGGTTGAAATGGTGATGGATCGGATCTAGAGTAGTATGGATTGGTTGGGAAGTTATGGATCGGTCGAGTTCATGTCTTGTGGAACACAACATGAGGGGTCGGGTCGGTCTCAAGATGAGGGTTCGGGTCGGTCTCAAAATGAGGGGTCGGGTCGGTCTTAAGATGAGGGGTTGGGTCGGTCTCAAGATGGGGGGGTCGGGTCGGTCTCAAGATGATGGATCAGGTCGGACTTAAGGCAATGGGTCGGGTCAGGTTCAAGATGATGGGTTGGTCAGGATCCAAGGGTATGGATCGGTCGGTTGCAAGCATGGATCGGTCGGACTACGACGGGTCGGTTAGTTCTTTTGATTGTAGAATGTGGCCTCGACAAGAGTTCAAGTGAGAATGTCAAAGTGTTGTAATGTGTTTGTTTTTTGTCGTATACAGTGAATGTGAAGACGACTCAAGGTAGTGAGTTCGTGGTGAAGTTTCTCGAGAATGTTGCTTGAGCTATAACTCAAAATAGTGAGTTGACGAATAATGGTTGCTCGAGAAGGTTGCTTGAGCTAAGATCGTCAGGTTGGATGAATAGAGATGTGAAGGCCTAGAGATTATCGTTGTCGTAAGTTCTAGCAAACTCAAAGTAGGGGTATAACAGGGGAACCTAAAAGATCGGAAGGTTGCTCGTCGAGTACCCTGGGCAGTCGTGAAGGGCCTAGTCGTCAAGGTTGGACAAACATACGTTTCATTGAAAGGCGTATGGAATTTGAGCTAGAATTGGGGTTACCATTAGCCCTTGACATATGCAAGGTTGGCCGTCATACGATTAACGATAGTTTCGAAGCAGGATTGATGGTGATAGCCAGAGTCAGTCATGAGTGTTTAATTGTTTTGTGCACCGTCTCACTTAAATTGTCCGAGGTCGAAGGAGATATTCCTTGGATGCTTGTCTGATATTCGTTTAGGCCTCCGGAGCTTGTGCTTGAGGGATATTGATCTCGATTAGGATGGTTTACATGAGATATAACTGGTTGTTGGCTGTTATTGTTTGGTTACTCCTGGTTACCATGGATGTTTAGCTGTTGGTTGTTCTTTGATTTCCATGGATGAATGGTTGTTCCCAATTACATGTTTTGTAAAGGCTATCACTGTCGGATGTGGGGAAGGCAGGTATGGGTCTTCTCCGGTGTTGGTAGATTGGTCTGTTTATCTACCTATTCTCATGTACTTTATTGTTGATGTCTGTTAGTTATTTTATCACTCACTAAGACTGTTGTCTGACTCAAGGTTTTATATTTCCCTCTTACTACCTTGGATTGTTCATCCGGTTGTGGATGGGCAGACTGAGTAGCAGGTGACAGGTGATACCTTAGCAGGGATGATGATGTTGCTCGATGGCGAGATGGAGGCTTACGTACTATTTTTATTACTATCTAGTTTTTCTGTTTCCACAGTTTGTCTTGCTCTATGAGTGATTGTAGTGAGGCTTCGTGTACAGACTTTGATTTTTCCTAGGATGTATGGATGGTCTTTCAAGATGTTGTGAAAGTTTCAAAAGTTTGTTATATGATGCTCCACTATTTATGCTTGTTGTATATGATCCATTATATTTTATCCTTGCGCTGTGAGTTCTACGACAGGTACCATTGTGTTATTGTACCTTGACGATCGTCCATAGCTGCCTGGCATGTCTTTCAGCGCACTATTCCTCTTGTTTAGTGCAGGGGTTATGGACGGTCGTCAGAATCATGGTTATCCACATTTGAATTGATGACTATAATAGATTTTTACCATATATTAGACATTTATGTATTAAAATTATCTTTTGGGCTAACTTTATAGATTTATTTTAAAAGAAAACTAGTCAAATCAAGCTTCATATATTAATATTGCTTAAGCGGGCGTTATACATCGTTGATTTAGCGGGTGCTATAGAATGTTGATTTAGCGGGTGCAGCGGAAAATAGCAGGTCTCAAAACATATCTACTATTCATCAGCGCTAAATAGAAATAGCGCAGCGGTTAAAAGACACTATGGGCTATAGCGTGGAATTTGCAGGCTTTTAGCGAGGCTTTGACTGCACAATACATCTCATACCTAGGAATGGGCTAAAAAGAAAGAAAGATCGATTAAAAAAATTTGAGTGTTTGCGTGTAAAATTATAACATGGGGTTTTAGTTAGAGATGAAAAGGGAAATAGATTAAGAAAGTGTAACGACCCGAAAAATCTGAACCAATTTAAAAATTTTAAATTGGTTAAAATAGTGGATTTTAAATATTTAAAATAAATATTTTAAATACTAAAGATGAAAACTGAGTTTGAATCGATAATTGGAAACGAATATAATTAATTCTAATTATAAACAAGGCGTGAAATGGTGCGGCAGTTTCAAATTTTCATTTCAAACTTTGACTAACTGTACTGGGTGCAAAAAAAATGGATTTGAGTGAAACCAAAAATATTTAAATCTGTTAGTGAATACCTTTCTAACGAATCTGAAAAATCGAAGTTTCATAGCAGGAAGCAAAAGTTATGGCCAAATGAATTTTCAGAAAGGTCGCTATGGAATTTATATAGCCCGTGAAAATGGCCATTTTGCAAACGACCTCGGAATTCGACGAAACTACTTTTGTTGGATCTGGGATGTGAAATTATTGCTAGGTTTCAAATTTCATAATTTTTGAAGTTAATATGTGAGCGCGGCAAAGGAAAATGTGTTTTGGCCAATTACAGTTAAATTGGATCGACCAGAAATGGGCCATTTTTCAAACGATCTCAGAATTCGACAAAACTAGTTTTGTTGGGACCGTATCGTCAAAACATAGCTAGATTTATTTTTCTGGAATTTTTCGAATCAGTTTGTGGCCCTGGCAAATTGAAATGTACGTTCAAATCGAATATTGAATGTTTTATATTTTAATTTGAAGGAAAACTGACTGAAACAGTCGAATGGGCCTACAAAACATATCCCATTGTGTTCGGAATGGGGGTATTTAGCTAGGGGAGACAGTCGCTGGGTTTGAAAAGGAGTTCGTTTATGAAAACCCTAATTTTCTGAGTTATATATACACCGGCCAATAGAAATTTTCCTTTATAATTTAATTTTTAAAAATATCTCAAAAAAATCCCTCGTCTCCTTCCAGACTGACGGCGGAACTGTTCTCCTCCATTCCCTTCCATTTTCCGGCGAATCCCTCCACCAAAACCCATTGCCCCTTTGCAACTTTTCGAAGCTCTCTTCCCCCTCTTCAAATCAACACCGACTTCACCCCCTTTCGTCGCTCCACCAGCGAGAACCACCGCTCCAAACTTCGAAGCTTTCGACCGCCGCCCAGGGTGAACCGCTGCACCGAGTTCCACGTGGGACCCCTCGTTCTACGCGGCCTTCCTTCCTCTTCAACCTGGTGTGATCTGATCGAAGTCTTATTGCACGGATTTCGATAGAAATCAAGACCTAGGTTCGAACGTTATTATAGAGGTAGCGGTTTAAATTTATTTAACTGATTATAACAGTTTTAAAGCGTTGCTAATTTAGTTAGCTTATAAAAATCATATCTTTTTCATGTGTGGTCAAAATCTAGTGCAACAAGAGACAGTGGACTCGTGCGGACGTCTTCTACATTTAGAAGAGACCGCATATTTTTCTGAGCCTTCTGCTATTTTTGGTGGAGTGGAACCCAATGTGAGATTTCTAATTTATAAACGATATGGAAAAGGATGATGTATAAATTATATAGTCGATGTATGAGTTATATAAGTGTTGTACACCTCTTGTATAAGCGTTGTATAAGTTGTACGTTCGATGTATAAGTTGTATATGCGTTGTAAAAATTATATATGTGTTGAAATAGAAGTGAAATGCTATATATATATATATATATATATATATATATATATATATATATGCCCCTCGTCCACAAACCATGGACGATATTTATTGGTTGTGATTGGTGTGAAAATTGGTTGATTACGAATGGTTGATTAGAATTGTTTGTGGTTGAAATTGATTGATTGTGGTTGAAAAATACCCGTTTGTGGTTGAGAAATATTTGGTTGAAACCACATAGGATTAGTTTGTGGAAATGAAAAAAAAATACATGCCGCCTGCGAACTAGATGCATGATTCCCCATTGTCAAAAGCTGCGAGGCTTTAAGGTAGAGCGAGGAGCCGTACTAGGGACGGTCCCGGTTTTAACTACCCTGCCGTTATGCTGCCGAAATTTTGAATAATATTCATGTGTTTGAATTATTTTCATTTGCTGAAACTATATTTATTCGTTGAATAGAAAACCTTCATGTGTTGAATCGATATTCGTTCGTTGATTAGAAATTCATGTGTTGAATGGTATTCGTGTTTTAAATATAAAAATCACCTTTTTATCTGTATTTATAAACTATAGAAAACCTTCATGTGTTGAATTGAAATTCATTCGTTGAATAGAAATTCATGTGTTGAATGGTATTCATGTTTTAAATAAATTGTTTTAACAATAAAAATCACATTTTTTACTCTATATATATAAACTATAGAAAACCTTCATGTGTTGAATCGATATTCATTCGTTGGATAGAAATTCATGTGTTGAATGGTATTCGTGTTTTAAATATAAAAATCACCTTTTTATCTATATATATAAACTATAGAAAACCTTCATGTGTTGAATCGAAATTCATTCGTTGAATTGAAATTCATGTGTTGAATGGTATTCATATTTTGAAAGAAATTGTTTTATAATAAAAATCCTATTTTTATCATCAATATGAACTATATAAAATAATCTTGTTTTGAAGTAAATTGTTTTATAATAAAAATCATATTTTTATTACCTATATGAACTATATAAAATAATCTTGTTTTGAAATAAATTGTTTTATAATAAAAATCATATTTTTATTACCTATATGAACTATATAAAATAATCTTGTTTTGAAATAAATTGTTTTATAATAAAAATCATATTTTTATTACCTATATGAACTATAGAAAATAATCGTGTTTTGAAATGAATTGTTTTACAATAAAAATCACCTTTTTATTATATACATGAATTGTTAAAAATAGTGAAGTGTTGAAATAGAAGACAATTAGATAAAAATATCATTTTTATCAAATGTATGAAATCATATAGTTTTGAAATCGAAGGATCGATATATATATATATATATATATATATATAATTGAAATATATCGAATAACGAAGCTGCAGTTCGTATTTTGAAATCGTGATTTCAAACGATTAGTGCGGGAGATCTGGCCATCGGATTTTCCCGAAACCGCAACCGTTGGGTTCGCTTTGGAAATATCTTTCCAACGGCACCAACTTTGTAAAAATCCAACGGTTGGATTGTCTGGAATGTTTAATTCAAATCTGAAGAAAAACAGCGCCAGAATCGATTATATATATATATATATATATATACATATAAATATAATTATATTAAATCGAATAACGACGCTGCAGTTCGTATTTTGAAATCGAAACTTCAAATGATTATACCGGGAGATCCGACCGTCGGATTTTCCCGAAACTGGAACCGTTGGATTCGTTTTGAAAAGGTCTTTCTAATGATGTAAATTTTGTGAAGATCCAACGGTTAGATTTTCAGATATGTGTAAATCAAATCTGAAGAAAAACAGCGCCACGGCCTCGTTATGGCCCGAAGCGTCGTTTGAATAAATTGGCTATTTTAAAATAAATAAAAATGGCGATAAATCGTTATAAAATATTATAAACGATATGGATGTAAAATTTAGAAATTAACTAAAGGTTAGCTAAGTCGAATGGTTTTCTGGGTTTTGATCTGATGTTGGTTTCGGCCTTCGAGGTTAATATTTGGGAAATCGTTCTCTTACTGATTTACGGTTAGTGACTAATGAATTGAAATGGTGCATATGTAGTGTTTGTGTAGCACTTGTTTATTATATACGCAAGTTGCTCAAAAAGACCGAGTTTATCCCATTCTGAATAACTGAATCGACGATAAGTAATCAAAGATTAAGGCGGTGGTCGAAGACCGGAGTTCTTCACCTCGTTTGGATGGTAACTGATGTCCTGATTGGGAGGCATCCCGAAATATGGATAGTGAGTGGTGATGGTCCAGGCGTACGTGGAGATCGATGGGTTTGTGAAGTATATAGTGCCTCCGGTTTCGTTCAGACCCAGAACGGACTTGTAAATGGACTGTGTGTCTGACATTGGAATTTATTCTGTGTGATTGATAGCCATCAGTTACATGGCGTGAATTTCCTGTGTGGCATGCTAAGATGCAGTGATTAGGGCTTCTGTTGAAAAGCAAATCTTATGGTTGATGATCAAAGCACCACTTGTGTGGCGTAGCTTTGTGTATAACGTGAATTCGCGAGCCTCACACCCCGGTATGAACCAGAAACGGGAGATGACATCAGGGAGGGCACGCGTTTCTTCCTAGCTAGAAGTCGCGTCAGTGGTTTTACACGCCCTGACGAGTTTGACTTATGTGGTTGTTGCTGTTGCGAGGCGCCTCGGTTATATCAGTCGATCCAGGACCGATGGAGTCATTCGTTGGCTCATTTACGCCCCAAAGGGCGGGGAAACGTAGTGTTCAGGCATAATAATCCACATCGGTGGACCGACCCTGACGATCCAAAAGGTTGATGCGTTCTGATCCTGAGGCTCGGGCTAGGCAGTCTCGAATTCGATAAGGACTATCTTTTGCCTTGGTTCATGACGGAAATCCAATTTCCAAATACGTGACTGTGCGGTTTTGATTGTATACCTATATATGGCGACATAGTGGTATGTGGCATTAATGCCGTCTATGATTGATACTTATGATTTGAAATTGCTTTTGAAACATATAAACACTAGCAATAATATGAAATTCTTTTGTTTTATTCGTATCAAGCATATTTCAGCCATTATAAGGTAAAAACTCTATCCTCCGGTTTGCGTTGCATTGTATGATGGAAACTGAGTCTTATAATGGCTTCATTTTTATAAAAAGCATTGCGATGTTTAAAAGAATGATTTGTTTTAAAGCACTGGCAATCCAATGGAGTAAACCCGTTCCACGAAAGTGGCGTGGTCCTGTGATTAGCCATATTGTAAATGTGTTGAGTAGATTTCTCATACCAGTCCCATGACTGACTCGTAGTTTGTTACACTTTCAAACTCGGGTGCCCCTTTTTCTACACGGGCAGCCTTGTCTTCAGGTTTGGCAGGCTCTTTCTTGATAGCTGGAGCTGAAGATGGATTCTATCATTTATCTATTTTATGCTGTTCAGCTCCTATTGTACATATTTTTTTTGTTTCCGCTGTAGACATTTATGTATAGCTGAACTGTGTTTGTACTAAGTATGATCCTGTATACTGTGTAACTCTGATGATTACGTTTATCCAGTATATTCTGTTGTGCATCATCTGGTGTATTTATTTATTTCTGTTCTGCCATTATCTGTTTCTGTGTTATATTCCAAGGATTACCCTTGCCACCGTCAGTACGGGGTTTGGAGTCATCTCAGAAAGGCTTACTGTAAATAAAACTTAGATCTAGGAGTAAGTTTAGTAAGCATGTAACCGTAGTGGTTTGTTCCTACAGCAAATGTTGATTAAGCAAAAAAAGTGACCAACGAAAGTTAATAACTATTTCTTGTAAATATAGTAACTTCCTTAGCAATGAACAGTAAGTAAATAAGGCTCGGATTAAAGGGAAATGGACAGGTAACACTAGTTAGTGTTGTAATAAAAGAAAAGAAAAGTAAGCTAAATGCATAAGAAAGATTAGACATATGTTCTACTAAAATAGCGAGGTGCATTTGAAGCGGTTCGAATAGAGTCTGAATGAAAAGCCTAATGAAGTAGATCATCATAGACGTTTTAATGCAGTGCACGTTCAACATGATGCTTGGGAATGTAGGAGGAAAGTGCGAGACTTCTACGGGAGGTGAGAATACACTAGGATGACTCTCTAGAGTTGGCCTAACGAAGTTGCACTCCAAAGGTGGTCTGTAGTGATTCCATCAAGAGAGCATGCCCTTGCTGCATTTATTTCAAGGACAGTCAGAAGACGGATGGGTGACTTGGCGATTGCCTCAGCTCTGAGAGCAGGCTTATGGTTAAGATCCAATAAGGATCGAAATCGTTTAAATACCTGTCATCATTAGTCAAAGCGAGTACGGGAAATACTAGAGTTAAATCAAAAGGCCAATTGTCATTTACTGTCGAGATATTGGATAAGGAACAATGCCAATTGGATGTTTAGATTGTTTATTTTATGACACGGTCATTTAATTCTTGATATGTCTTTTATTTAGTTGAGAGAGGGATACATGGAGCCATAACCATAGAGAAAGAGGCGGACCAAATAAAATATCTGTATTGTAGATCTAATGAAATTGTCCTTTACAGATACCGGAATCCTCGACTGAGTTTTGTACGAGGGTAGGCCTTGTGAGCGGAACTCGGGTAGTAGACAGTACAATTATGTGTAAGTCCTTGATGTATACACCGAGTGGTATATCGTGGATGTTCGAGCATTGGAGCGAGTTGATACAGACGTTGTTTCACGTTTTCTTACCAAACGATGGAACATATGTATTGCAGTCCTCACAAAGTTGTCCTTTACAAATGCAACTGGAGTACTTTTACGTAGCATGACGATGGAGTCCTACCGAGGAGGATACGAAGGTACTATGGGTAGTACCAAGGACCACGATAGTCGATTAGGTATGTAACTATATATGTATGTATGTATATATATATATATATATATATATTATGTTTGGTTTACTAGGTAGTAGATTGGTATGATTTACGCAAAGAGGCGAGAGTGTTATGAACCATATAACCTAATGAAAAGCAAATTAAACATAGAATGGCATATGCAGTGATATTCTTAAAAAGTATAATTTGTTCATTCACTAGAAAGTTAGTTTTGCCCCCTCCTCATAACAAACTCGCATGTTAGATAGATGGCAAAGATTTTCCAACTTAGAGACACTTGCTTAGTCGATGTCATTATTATGGTAAGTTTTTACTTATAATCATATTTTATTCACTTCCGTTGTGAGATATTTATTTGAGCTCTAATATATTTATCTTTGCCTTTCTGCAGGATATCAAGTAATCAACTCAGATTTTAATGGACATGGATTTTAACATTTTGCAAAAAATTCGGATGCCTTGAAATTTGGCTTGTTACAATTAGGTTTAGGCACCAACTAGTTTTCGTTTTAAGTCAACGTTATAAAAGACTAGGAGAAGGAAATGGGCTTGACTTCGATTGTGTTTTGTTTACCTTTTTTCCTTTCGTCTTAGGTATCCCTTTTTTTACTAGTTTGTATTGTTGTTTTAAATTAATTCAAATTAATTTTTCACTCCATTATATTGATAATCTCTCAAATTATTCAAATTCAATACTTATTTATAATATTACCCTTTTTTCTTAATTATTCGTTGTTTAAGAATAAAATATTTTCAACTATTTCAATCATATTGAAATTACATACATCGTAAAATATTTTATATTGATCAAAACAATTAAATCGATTCTAGAACTTTATATGGAGAAGATTTATTAATTTGATTCAATCCATTAAATCATAATCTTTGTTAAATATAATATAATTTAAGTAGAAATTTATTTTCAAAAATATAATGTAACGACCCAAATTTTTGGTCAATTTATTTTAAATATTTAATATGGTTTTAAATATTGAGTTAGTAATATAAATCAATTTTTATATTGAGTTATTGATTTAATAATCGAAATACGTATTTTGAATATATATAATCATTGTAATATGAGAATCTGAGATAATTCAATTCGAAATTAAAACGAAGTCAAATGTGAACCAAAATGATTCAGATGATGAATATAAATTTTATTTGAATATAGACGATAATAATAATAATTTTATTATCAAGGAATTAATTGTTTTGAATTTACTTTATATCGATTTAAATTAATATCTTCTCCATACAATCAAATGAAGATTCGAAATTTGTTCCAGTGTGTTCAGGGTGGTGGTATAGCCCTAAGAATGTCGGTTGTTGCGTTCAAATAGGAGTTTGAAAGCACGTAATGATTTAAATCATACCAGTTCAGTTCAAATTAAAATAAATAAAATAATAATTCCTTCATTTCTAAGCTAAATGAGGCAAGTACAATGCAAGTACCCTAAAAATTAAATCATGCAGTCCCTATACTGTAATCTAAGCACCTAAAAGCATACCAATTCCTTAATGCCTAAGGCATTCTTCAATTATAAATTCACACACACACCCTTCCTTAGCTCCTTCGATTTCAATTCCTCTGAAAACCAAACTCAAAGCTTCGAATAAATATAAAAAAATGGCCAACCTCAATCTATTTCCTTTCTCATTTCATTTTGCAGTTATAAATCAAATGGGAACCACGATACCCTCCTCAATTTTCTCTTTCTTCTGCAAGAAAAAACCAAACCACTGTTCTGTCCATTTCCCCAACCAATCCTCATCGTCAATTAAAAATTTTCAAGTATCGTGAGATCGATAGCAGCTCAACGTCAAGTTTGAAGCATGTAACGACCCGCCTTTTTGGTCGGTTCTCGCTGGTAATTAAACCAACTTAAATCGCTCATAAAGACGAATAGTTATGGGTACTAACATATTTTAACAAAAATAACAGAGGTTTTATTTCATTACAGAAAATTTTCACCAGAGTTACATGAATCAGGGTACAACATAAACTCATAGCGGAAGACAAAATGCTCACAGCGGAAGAAGTAAAAACAAAATAGGACTCTAGCTCCAACTAGAATCCAGCTCTGAAACTAACCTGCAAACTAAACTACTAGCTGCCCATGCAAAATATGGGCACCCAGAGTTTGGGTATAGGAATAATAGACTCCAGGTCAATTGTGGGACTGGTGTGAGAACTCAAAACAGTTATTATTTCTGGTTTATTTTAAAGTTGGTAAAATTCACCGAGCCACGCCGTTAATGCAGAACGGGTTTACTCCATGTGAATTCCCATGCACGGAAATTCGCAATGACTTTGGAAAATGAAGCTATCATAAGCTCGTCCTACATCACACAATGCAAACGCACACCAGATGGGCGAGTTTTGTCTTATGATAACCAATAATGCTTTAATACGTAAATTCCCCTTTAATATTATCATTAATACAAAGTGTCGAAAAATCATTTCGCAAACAAATATAGAATCATAGCCCCCATAACCCCAATTGGTTATATTGACATATAGGTATACAATCAAAATCGCATGGGCTCGTATTGGAGATTGGGTTTCCAATATGATGGTTCCTGACACGAAAGATCATCGAAGGACACAAAGCTAAGTATTCCCGGTCAACATCTAGACAACAGACATCGAATACATAGCGCAAAAGTATATATCCCAGATAACATCTAAATATCAGACACCGTATATACTTTATTCCCTCAAGTTTCAAGGTAGATCTACTGCCGCAGCTTTTAATTTCACAAGAGATTATGTATACAACCTAACTGCCAGATTACCATCAATTCGCGGTGTGAGGTTCGATGATGTCACGACATAAACAAAGCTACGCATCAATAAGCCATGCTTTGATCATCACTAGCTCACTTCATAACTCGAGTATGCCACATTGACAATTCACAACATGTCACTCATTTCCATCAATAAATAGCCTCTAAGTTCGTATATCTTAGAGACGAGAATAATATATTGCCACAAATCCGATATATATATATATATTGTAATGGCCCGAATTTCCGTATCCCTTGAGTCGATCAATACCACCAAACGTCCAACCCAAATCGCACAGAAATACGAATCATTAGTAGAAAGAAGTTAGAGGATGAGGAATAGAAAGAAAGAAATGTTAGAATAGAAGAAAACGAAGAACACAAATCTCACAGCGGAACAGATAAAATTTATTATATAACATAACTTTTGAAAATACAAATCAGTAAGTGTATATACATACCATCATCAGAGTGCAACGGTTATTCCTGGAACAGTTATAAAAACTTGTTTCCAGATACAAGCATAATACACATCGGAAAAATGTGATAGTCTATAGCTAACTGGTGAAGCCTTTTGCTTCAAGCTCCTCCAAGTGAATCTGTAAAATCCCGACTACTTGACCACTAGTGCGAGTAAACTCCAACCATTTGTTTAACTTTCAAAAATCCTTTCTAAAGAAATGACAATCGTAAGACCGATCCACACATAAACACAGATGGTTTTTACCTTACGATAACCAAAATATTTTTGATACTAAATCAGGTGATATTATAATAATGTCTACAACAAATAAATAGAAATCTAGCGATATGCTTTCATCTCACGCTCCATATATAATATTAAATCAAAAACTGCAGGGCGGTTTTTGGAGATTGGATTTCCAGCATGACAAGGTATGGAACCACCTTCCGATAGTGTATCTCTAAAGGGGAATACACTGGGTTCAACAAGAACGTCTTGCAACCCGGCCCACACATGGCTGACCACTCATTTAACTTGATTGTATCGAGCATATTATCACCAAAGGTTGTGATCAGCAATCGTTACTGTAACGACCCGGTTTTTCAGCGACTTTGGTTATCGCCATAAACTCAATGATGACTAATCGAACATCGAAAAATGCGTAGATAAGATAGAAACTTAGAATAGAAGAAGAAGAAGAAGAACACAACATCAGAGTAACACGAACCTCACAGCGGAACGAACAACATATAATAGATAACATATCCCTGAAATAAAATCAGTATACATATGTACAATAACATTATCAGATTACAACACTTACAACACAGCGGAAATAACTATAGCTATATAATCTTGAAGCCTCCTGCTCCAAGCTCTTCCAGTATATCTGTAAATCCCGACTACTTGACTACCCGTACAAAATTGGGCACCCATGAGTTTAGGGAAAACAAAACAAGATAAACTCCGGGTTAGTCATGGGACTGGTATGAGTAAAATAGTTTAAAACAGTTTCAACAAGTAAACAATACTTTCCCGAATTCGATATAATCGAATTCGACGTATAACTCCCTTTCGAGTAATCTCTATTTGATTAACTCTTCTTCGAATAACCTATATTCGATTATCTCTCTTCTTCGAATAACCTATATACGATTATCTCTCTTCGAATAACTTATATTCGATTATCTCTCTTCGAATAACTTATATTCGATTAACTCACTTCGAATAACTTATATTCGATCTCTTTCTTTCGAATACGCTATATTCAATAATCTCCTTTCTTTCGAATACACTATATTCGATAACCTCCTTTCGATTAAACTAACATCGATAACTCCTTTCAATTAAACTAACATCGATTAACTCTTTCGATTAAACTATAATTGATAACTCCTTTCGATAAAACTAACATCGATAACTCCTTTCGATTAAACTAACATCGATAACTCCTTTCGATTAAACTATAATCGATTAACTCCTTTCGATTAAACTAACATCGATAACTCCTTTCGATTAAACTAACATCGATAACTCCTTTCGATTAAACTAACATCGATAACTCCTTTCGATTAAACTAACATCGATAACTCCTTTCGATTAAACTATAATAAATTAACTCCTTTCGAATAAACTAACATTGATAACTCCTTTCGATTAAACTAACATCGATAACTCCTTTCGATTAAACTAACATCGATAACTCCTTTAATTCTATTCGAATAAACTATATTCGATTAACTCCTTTAATTCTATTCGAATAAACTATATTCGACTAACTCCTTTAATTCTATTCGAATAAACTATATTCGATTAACTCCTTTAATTCTATTCGAATAAACTATATTCGATTAAGTCCTTTAATTCTATTCAAATAAACTATATTCGATTAACTCACTTCGAATAACTAGATTCAATAACTCCTTTCGAAGAACTAGATTCGATAACTCCTTTCAAATAACTAGATCCGATAACTCCTTTCGAATAACCAATATTCGATTAACTCACTTCGAATAACCAATATCCGACAACTCTTCTCGAATGAAATATATTCGATAACACTTATATCGAATAAATTATATTCCATAACTCTTCTCGAATGAACTATATTTGATTACTCTTCTTCGAATAAATTATATTTGATAACTCTTCTTTTGACTTTATTCGAATAACTAATATTCGATAACTCCATTTAACTCTATTCGAATAACTAATATTCAATAACTCCTTTTAACTTTATTCGAATAACTAATATTCGATAACTCCTTTTAACTTTATTCTAATCGATTAACTCTATTTAATTACTCTATTGGTTAACTCTAACTGATCAACTCTAACTGATCAATTCTAACTGGTCAACCCTATTTGATTAACTCTAATTGATTAACTCTAACTGGTTAACTCTAACTGATCAACTCTAACTGGTCAACCCTAACTGATTAACTCTAACTGATCAACTCGAACTGGTCAACCCTAACTGATTAACTCTAACTGGTTAACTCTAACAGATCAACTCGAACTGGTCAACCCTAATTGATTTACTCTATTTGGTTAACTCTAACTGATTAACTCTAACTGGTCAACCTTAATTGATTAATTCCAACTGGTTAACTCTAATTGATTAACTCTAACTGGTCAACCTTAATTGATTAATTCCAACTGGTCAGCCCTAACTCATTTGCTCTATTCGATTAACTCTAATCGAATAACTAATATTCGATTAGCTCATTTCGATTAACACATTTTGATTAACTCCTTTAGTTAACTCGACGTCCATATTCAGTTTCAAATATCGATGTTGAAATCGATTCTTACTTCTCTATATAAAACCTGACTTATATGTTCCATTTATTCAATGATAAATATTTTACTTAATTTATAAAATATTGTTTATAAATAAATCTTCCCCGTTCATCTGTTAACACATCTTTCTATTTAATTCCACTTTAAATAAATCTTTTCCATTTATCTGTTAAAAACAGATTTCCATTTTCTATTCATTTTCTAAATATTCCTATTAATTTAATCCTATTTATTTAACAAATAAATATTCCTTTCAATTCTATTTATTTAACCAATAAATATTTCCTTTTTATCTTTCTATTTATTTTCCAAATAAATATCTCATTTATAACATTCTATTTATTTCCTATAAATAAATATTTCCATTGAATCTATTTGTAAATGTTTTACAAACATTTTCTTCCCAATTCCATTTGTAAATGTTTTACAAATGTTTTCCTTTTTATTTCTATTTGTAATTGTTTTACAAATATTTTCTCTTTCTATTTTATTCGTAAATGGTTTACAAATATTTCTCTTTCTATTTGTTTGACAAATATTTTCCTTTACATTTGTTTTACAAATATTTTTCCCTTATATTTGTTTTACAAATATATTCTTTTTAACTCTTTTGATTTTATAATTTATTTCCTTTTATAAAATCCTTTTCCTTTTCTATATAAAATCCATTGATTTTATATAAATAAATTATTTTCAAAATGTACTTTGAAAATCTCCTTTTTACATCCCAGTAGTTCTTATGGTATTTAACATACCATATAACAATGATCGGTATCATTCAAACATATAAAATCATCAACATATTTCATATCACATCATTTAACACAATATATGAACAAAACAGTATTATAAATATTGAGGAGTCCAGTTGGACCCCTCCAACCTGTTTCCCTGCATCACAGATGTTAAACAATATAATTAACATCGATTTCATTTCAATATGAAATATTCTGCTAAACAGAATCAACATTGGATTAACGATTTATATATATATATCATTATCTATAATTTCAACCAATACACAAGCAATTCAACCAAATAATTAACATACATCAATCAACAGATAATTATCAGTTCTAAGAATACGTTATAAAAATATAACTGTTCAGAGTTGGTGAGTTTTACTCACATTGGACGATCATCGTTAATAACGATAACCATCGCTTGATTCAAACGGACAATTTATTTTGCAATAAATTGTAACGAGGTCTGATGGCTTCCAGTCAGTTCCATCATGTTTCTCCCGTTCATACGATTCTAACGCAACTTACGATTCATCAATCTGATATCGTATGCTGAAGTTATCAACATTACAAGTTAATGCAAATATTTAAACTAAATAAACTTGAGTTAATAAGACATTGGACCTCACCCCTTTGTACTTTCCTCGGCCCATCCACCCAAATACCAGCCCAATGGAAATCCCTCCTTCCCTAATCGAAAATACCAGCTCCAGAATAAAACTCCAACCTCCATTATCAACATTTATCACCTCGTTCTCCTCCAACGTTCCATCGATCACCACGAAACCACCATCAACATCTTGCTCTTCCAAAACTCCACCACCCTATACCCAAAACAACCAACCCGCAACCCCATTGTCGACCCCGACATCAGACATCCCCAACAGTACCCCATCGGATTTTTCAATCGAACCCCTCCAGTTTTGAACGCAAGAACCATTTTCAAACCCTGAATTCAAAAACAACTTCGGATTCAAACAATATGGCTTCGATCTTCAGGTTTCCTTAACCCTAGGTGCTCACAACCTTTCGCTAGAAATTTTTCGGCGACGAAAATAGTCGTCGAACCCACTGAAACATATACGGAAATGAAGAGGATTCAAACGTGAATCCAATTATACCTATAACATGATTTATAGAAACTGTTTTGATTTGTTTTGATTTTCTGAAGAGGGATATTTTTTTTGTTTTTGGGTTTTCTGTGTATCTGGGTTTAGAGAACGATTATATATAAGGGATGAGATTTTTGTGGCTGAGAAGGGAGGAGATGTGGCATTGTCTAGGCCTTAGAAAGGATTTTAGATATTTTTCTTTTTATTTTATATTTGTTATTTGTCCTTTAAAATTCCTGTGACCACATACGGTACCCAAAAATCACAAAAATGGTCATGCAGCTACAGTTAGACATTACGGCCCCAACGACACTGGTTTCGTTGAATTCCAACTCCGTTTGCTCACACAGGGTATTTTTAACCGTCAAAATATCGACTGTTTTTCACCTTAAAAATCGGTACGACCACATACTGACTTCAAAAATCACGGAAATTGAAATCTAATCCTAATTTAACATTGCGGATCCAACAAAATTAGTTTCGTCGAATTCTGAGGTCGTTTGCAAAATTGGCTATTTTTAAAGCTCTAAATAACCCTTTTAAATATATAAATATATTTAAAAATAATTAAATTTAATATTTATAAATAAATATTATCGTATATATTCACAACAGAATATCATACAGCTTCATAATATTCCTATATGAATTTCTAACTCGATATTTCAAATCCCAATATAAATCGATATTCGATTTATAATGAAACTCCTTCTTAAAATATAATTAAATTATAAAGGAATTCCACAGCGACTTTTCTAAAATTTGATTTGGACATAAATCAAAATCTACATGACGAAATCTCGATTTTTCTCTTCCACTAGGAAAATATACTTCACCAGCTCCTAACGTTTCTTGTTTCACAGAAATCCAATTTAAAACGGCTTATGTATATTCATTTGAAGTTTGAATCACCAATTTACGAAGTGCAGCGCCATTTCGAGCTCGATTTTAATTATAATATAATTATACGTTCAAACTTCGTTTATATAATATATTTGTCAATGTAATTCAATATAAACTGAATTATATATTTTATATCGTCCAATTCACAACATATCATGAATTCTGTTATTTCCGATTATTCTGAAAAAAAAATTTTCCTATAATTTATATTAATTAAATATAAATATTATTCAATTCCAGTTATCGATATCGTTAAATCGATAATTAATAATTAAATTAATTAATTATTCGACAGCTAAAAATGTGGGTCATTACAGTTACCGAAAGCATACAGCAACGAATAGAATAAGAAGCAAATGAATTTTCTCTAGATTAGGTGATAATACCCCTAATGGGAATGACCCATATGGCCATGCTGCCTGCCCGATTTCTGTCATTTCCCGGGTGATGAGGTTTGAGGTTATGGTTTCCTTTTAGAACATATACTCACCATTTACTTTGAATTCCACATTATCAGATCCATCCATATACGTTGTCCAGGGACTGGACAACCCGAAGGCACCATTCTATTAATCCATCTTGGGCAATTTCTACCTAGAATTAACAAAACAACCTTTGCACTTTACTCCGTCTTCAATTATCTTCAGCATAAATTGATTCGTAACGCTTATGCCTATACGGAGTGGTTTTCAGATAATAAATCTGATCCCGGTCTCTCCATATTGACAACAGAGGTATAAAATAAATCAAAACTTTGATAGTCGGAGATTTAACTATCAAAGAACATCCGTACAATCAATGGTCCTATTTCCAAATGGAAATTCTACCGATCAAACATCAAACAACATTAGCCTCTTTTAAAATCAATTCCTTATTGTATTATAATTTCCAATTCCCATTTCCCATCTTTGTATCCTTTCAAAGCTCTATTTTCTCTCTCGATTCTTGGGAAAAACATTTCCAATATCCTAATTCCTTTATTCGAGAAAATATATCTTATTTCAGTGAGAAAACATTTCTAAATATTCACGAATCATTATTTTCTATATTTAGAAAATATACCTTATTAATATCGGAAAATATTTCCATATTCCATTTATTAATTCCTCGTTGACCAATTCATTTCATTTTCTATGCATAGAAAATATCTCTCATTTTATTTGAGAAAACATTTCAAAATCCTTAAATTACCGCGATGTTATAAAGCATTGTTATTATAACTCAAACCATTATTCATTTATTAACCAACCATATTGCTAACCAATCTTCACTATCGAACTTTAACCATCCCTCCATCAATCATGAAGTCAACCAAGTTGGGGTATAATTACCTCTAAGATCTTAACTGAACAACATTCTCAATTTTGAAATAGTCAAAGCTCACAACTTCAAACAAAACATCGCTTACGCGAAGTAACGACCCAGATTTTTGAACGATTAATTTTAAATATTTAATATCGTTTTAAATATTGTGTTGATAATATAAATGAATTTTTATATTAAGTTATCAATTTAAAATAATCGGTTTTGATTTAATATCGAATATATTAAATTATCGTAATACGAAATATAATTGAAATCGAAGTTAAAATTAAATCAAAACAATTCAGATGATCAGTATTAATTGTATTTGAATATAAATGATAATAAAAATATTTTTTTATCAGAGTATTTATTTGTTTTTGAATTTAAAGTATATTATATCAATTTAATATGGTTATTTTATATATACACATTCGAAATAAAATTCAGAAAAAATATTCTGTTGAGTTCAGTATAACGCTATAACATTGGAACGACGGTCGGTACGCTAAAATAGCGGTTCACGATTTTTAACTGTGAACTCCGAGATATTTATAATTGATAAGATCGAAATCGAATCGAAAATCAAGTCGATATCTGTTTAAAAAGAATAAAAAGATCTCTTTATATCGAATCAAAATCAAATCAAATTAATTAGAAAGTCTTTTTAAATAAACACAAAGATTTGTGTGTACTTCCGGTTCCCTCTCCACCTCTATAAAATCACATTTGGTTTTCTCCTTTCTCTCATAAATCAAAATCCGAACCCCCAGCTTCAGATAAATCGCTACCTTCCCCTTTTGTTTTCTCTACTCTTACTTTCATCCTCAAATCAAAATCACGAATTGGAAGCTCCAACCGAAGACGATTTAGGGTTCGTCACGTTCGAGGTTGGTGAGGTGTTCACGGCGACGTGATGGAATTGGGGAAGGACATCGGCGCGATGGTCTTCAAATCAAGTTCGATTTCGAAGCAAGGGTTCGGGAGCGACGTGAACACTCGAGCTAGGGTGCGACGATACTTCCGAGGGCTCGATTTCTGGTATCGCGAGGGTGAAGGTGATCAAGTAGGAAGGGGCGTCGATCAAGTGGGAAGGCCACGATGGAGTTTTATGGGTTGCGGTTTGGTACTGACATTCAAATTAAACGACTCGAGGTTGCGATGGCAGTTGGGGAGTGGATGGTACAGAGTTGAGACAATAAAAAGTGGTTATTTTTAGGCAGAAAGAAAGTTCGGTTATGGTTTATGGGTTGAAGGGGCATCGCCATTTTTGGGGAAGCTTGTCGAGACAGTGAAGAAGACTGGGAGAGTTTGGGTCTTGGTTATTGAAACCGTGAAGCATTAGGAGGAAGGGGAACAACATCGATGATGTGAAAAGCAGGTGGGTTACTGTAGTAAAGACAGGGAGGAGACGACCTTAACACAAAATAAGAATGTGAGAGTAGGAGCAGGATAATGTTGATTGGAGGAAGCCTATGCGATCGGAGTTGGAGGCCGTCCGGTAGTGATACCGTTAGGAGGAGGGTTAAAGTGTCTTGGACTAGAATGTAGTCAATAAGATAATTAAGGTATGAATTTACTTGAAGATAAATAATTCACATAAGTATTTTTTTGTATGAAATAATTTTAATTAGTAAAAGGATTAGGATTTAATTAGTAAAAGGATTAGAATTTTTATTAGTATAATGGTTAGAATTTTATTAGTATATCAGCTAGAATTGAATTAGTCTCTTTTTAGTATAAAACCTCATTAAGGAGATTCAGTAACTAATTTATAAAATTCAGATTTTTCTTAGGCAAGGACAAATCAAATAAAATCATTTGTATGGAGTTCAAAGACTCAGAAATCAATGAACAAAAATTGAAACTGGTGCAAGCGCAGTTTTAGAACCACGGTGAGTAAATCTCACCCACAGTTTTATATTTAAATTTATTTTTATCGAAAAAAATAAATTTGTTGGTTGCTTGGGTGCATGAATGAATTGTTGAATTTTGTGGTTATTGGATATTTCCCGCAATACTATTAGCGGATGCCCACAGTATCATTAGCGGATGACCCTACGCCCACGTATATAAGTGGATCCCCTTTTACACCGCGATATCCTGCGACGAAGCAGGATGGGTATTATTCCTGTTAACTAACGTCTGTGGATGCAGGGAAAACAGGTTGGCGGAATCCAACTGGGTTCCTCAAAAATATATTATCTGTTTGTTTATTTGTTTGCATGTATACTGTCATATATGATGTGTTAGAAAACCTGAAATAAATAATTTGGTTCTTTGGTGTATAAATATCACTGGGCCTAGGTGTTAATTTATAAAAATACCCTAAAAGGGGTATTTGAGATTGAAAAGGGAAATTCTATTTTAGAAAAATAGAATTTGAATTTTTAAATAGATTTGAAATATAAACTTGTTTTGAAAAAATAAAACAAGTAGTTCCTTTATAAACGAAGTTTATAAATAGTTCTTTTATAAACCAAGTTTATAAATGGAGTGAAAAGAATTATCATTGGGTAATCCAGAAATAAAAATACAAGTGTGAAATTGAAAAGGGAAATCTATTTTACAAAAGTAGAAATATCGATTTCTAAAGGAATTGAAATCGAGACTTGTTTAAAGAATGAATAAAGAAAGTTTGAAATAGAATTTGAATATAGAAATTCAAATGGAGTTTGAATATATAAAATTCAATGGAGTTGAAAATAGAATTTGAATAAAGAAAATTCAAATAGAATTTGAATATAGAATTCCAAATAGAAATTGAATATAGAAATTCAAATGGAATTCAAATATAGAATTTGAATATAGAAAATTAAATAGATGTTGAATGTAATAACCCGGATATTTGACGGTGTAATAATTAACTTATTCGATTAAGGTGATGAAGGGGGTGACTCTGGAGATGTAATAAACTTGCGTGAGTGGTTTCTGCAGTTCCAACGAGGGGGTGATTTGCTGAAGTGAGAAGATGGAAGAAAAGGTTCGGTGGTTCATGCTGTGTGGAGGGATTTCAGGAACGACGGGTTAGGGGCAGATAAAATCGGTGGGTTGAAAATGAAGTGATCTTCATGAAAAGGGAATAGAATGGTGCGCGCCCAGTTTTCGGGTTGGAGAAACTTGCGTTTGGTAGTTGGAGGAAGAAGAAGCTACTGGGGAGACAAGCATGTGAAGAGAAATAATACTGGAGCAGTGCGTGACTGTGTACTGAAGTTTCAAAATGGAAGCTTAATGCGTACAGGAACTTGCGAACTGAAAAAGTGCTGGAGCAAGAGTTACGAAAGTTTTTATGGAGAAGAAAAGGTATGATGGGCGGATCATTTTGTTGGGCTGATGGGAGATTGGCTAGGGCCCAATGAAAAAGAAAATGAAAATAAATGTTAGGGCAGTATTGTTTTGGGAAGAAACAATGGGCATTAAGGAAGCAGGTTAGTTATTTTCGAACGGGCCGAGATAATACAAGAATTTGGAACAGTCTGTCGCATTGGGATCGTAAAGTCAGAAATTTGCGTACTGGAACTGATGCGGAAAACATTCGGAGCTCGTCTCATATTATGGTGGAGTTAAACGTCTGAACGGAAAAACCGATCGTTATTCGTTATTAACGATGATCGTCCAATGTGAGTAAAACTCACCAACTCTGAACAGTTATATTTTTATAACGTACTTTTAGAACTGTTAGATATTGATTGACTGTTGTGTGTAGATTGGTTGATTGAACTGCTAGTCAGTTAGTTGAAATTATATATATATATATAAACCGTTATATATATATATATATATTGATGTTGTTTATCAGAACATTTCATATTGAAATGAAGTTAATGTTAATTATATGGTTTAACATCTGTGGTGCAGGGGAACAGGTTGGAGGGACCCAATTGGGTTCCTCAATATATAAATACTATTTCGTTTCATATATTGTGTTATAGGATGTGATATGAAATCTGTTCATGATTTTATATGTTTGAATGATACCGATCGTTGTTATATGGTACGTTAGATACCATAAGGAATACAGAGTGTTAAAAAGGGAATTTTCAAAATGAATATTGAAAATAGATTATTTATAAAATCAAAGGATTTTATAAAAGAGATAATATTTATAAAATCAAAGAAGAAGTATAACAGGAATTATTTATAAATGGAATATTTATAAATAGAAAATACTTAGAAATAAAATTCGAAAGGAAATATTGGCAAACCATTTGCAAATAGAATAAATAGAAAAGATAAGAGAATTATTTATTTGTTAAATAAATAAAATTAAAATAGAATATTTATTTGAGAAATAAATAGAAGTATTAAAGGGGTTGTTTATTTAGAAAATAAATAGAGTTTAAAAAGGGAATTATTTATAATGGAATAGGATGTTATAAAAAGATAAACGCTATTAAAAGGAAATCCTTATAAGTAGAGAAATGCTATTAAAAGAACATTTATAAAGTGAAGTACCGTTACTAAAAGTAAATATTTATAAATGAATAAACGCTGTTAAAAGGAAATCTTTATAAATGGATAAGCGTTATTAAAAGGAGTAACCAAATATTAGTTATTCGAATACGAGTTAATCAAATAGAGTTAAAACAATATTAGAAACTGACTGGATATTAGTTAAGTCGAATGGTTTTCTGAGTGTGGATATGATGTTGTTTTCGGCCTTCGGGGTTTATATTTAGAGAATTGTTCTCTTACTAGTTTACAGTTAGGGACTGATGGTTGTGAAAGAATAGTGATACGTGAATAAGCTTTGGAAATGTTTTCCAGCGTTAATAACATATATTTTCTAAGCATAGAAAATAAGGAATGTGGATATATATATATGTATGTATGTATATGTTTTGATGATTGGATCGATAATTCCATTTGGAATTTAGATCGTTGTTTGTACACCGACATGTTTTCATTGATAGTTAAATCACAGACTATCAAAGTTTGACCATTTTAACGTTGTTAATATGGAGAGACCGGTTGGATTCTTATCCAAAGAACCACTCTGTATTGGCATAAGCGTTGCGAATATGCCAAAGAAAATTGAAGACGGAGTAAAGTGCAAGGGCTGTTGTATAAGTCTTAGATAACAGTGACTAAGATGGATGTACTGAATAGTGCCTTCGGTTTCGTTCAGTCCCAGAACGAACGTATATGGACGAGTGTCTGACAGAGTATTTCCAATGATCGAATATGATTGGACTGTACAAATATATATGGTGGCAACGGATTTATTCCCTTAGCATAACATCCAGAATATTTGTGCAGATCAATCAGTGATTAACGGATCTGACAATGTGGCATTCAAAGTGATCGTGTTATCAATGAATGGAAAGTAGTCGTAGACTCTGGCCTCAACATCTGGTAAATGACAAAAATCGGGCAAGCAGCATGGCTAAGTCGGCCGCATCGAAGTAGGGTGTATAATCACCTATCTAGAGAATATTCATTTGCTTCTTTAACCTATCAATGCTGTCCCATATATATATATACGGGAACGGTTGCTGATCCCAACCGTTGGTGATGTGCATTCGATACACTCAAGCGAAATGAGTGGTCGGTCATGTGTGGCTGAGTTGCAAGATGTTCTTGTTGAACTCCAGTGTATCTTTCCTTGAGTACACTGATCGGAAGGTGGTTCCTTACCTTGTCATAGTTGGAAATCCATTACCCAATACGTGCTTGCGGTTTTGATTGTATACTATATTTGTAGAACGTGAGATGAAAGCGTTTCTGCTAGATGATTATTATAGTGTAGTTGATAGACATTATTATAATATCAAAAGGTTTTGATATAAAGATATTTTGGATTCTCATAAGGGAAAAACCCGTTCCGTTATACAGCGTGGTCTTATGAGATATCGTTGACTTGTTCGAACTGTTTAAAACTGTTTTAATCACACCAGTCCATGACTGACCCGGAGTTTATTTGTTTGTTTTCCCTAAAGTCTTGGGTGCCTAATTTGTACGGGCAGTCAAGTAGTCGGGATTTTACAGATACACTTGGAGAGCTTGGAGCAGGAGGCTTCAAGATTCTATAGCTATTATTATTTCTGTTGTGTTGTAAGTGTTGTACTCTGAAATGTTATTGTATACATATACTGTTTGTATTTCAAAAGTTATGTTATATTTTATTCGTTCCGCTGCGAGATTCGTGTTACTCTGATGATGATGTTCTTCTTCTTCTATTCTACTAGTTCTATCTTATCTATCCTCACCCTCTATCTTCTTTCTATTAATTTCTTGAATTTTCAGTGCAATTTGGGGTTGGACTTGTGTTATTTAGTCAGCTCAAATTGGATCGGATTTTTGGGTCATTACAGTTGGTATCAGAGCTTAAGTTAAGTGAGTTACCTTGGCTCTGTGGCGTAATTCAGTAGAGATGGGATTAGTAATATCCTAGACTGAGATTGAGTGTATATATACGAGTGAATGTATTTGTTATTTGATATAAAAAATTGTTTTATATTGTGGAGTTTTATTGGTTGAGTGGCTTATGAATTCTGGTCGATAGTGGGGCATCGATAGGGGTTTCTAAACACTCGAATACGATGAACCAACATGATATATTTTGAAATTAACATAGTATAATTGGTTGTATTGGTTGTTATTATAATCGAACGAGACTATAAAAAGGTGAAATGGTTATAAATAAATAAAAATAAATCAGGATTCATATAAGTAAAGTATATGAAATAAGATGAATTAAATCAGGATTTGGAATTAAAATAAGGAAATTTTAAGTTCCTAGGAGATTTTGAAAATGTTTTTCAAATTGAAATTGATATAGTATTGAATTCACCTTGATGACTGGAAAATAATTCCGAGGATGGATCGATACATCATTGGTGTAATTTTCGAGTTGCCAAGTGACGAATTACTACCAAAGATTTTGTCTTGAAATTGTTTTGCAAAAACAAGTTATTCTGGAATTCAAAGGATTTTGAATTGTTATTATGATTTCAAGTGATTTGAATAAACCCAGGAATTTAAATTCGTAAATTAAATTAACTTATGAGTTAAATAGGTGAACTGGTAAAAGTGATTTATAAATTGGGATTTAACTTGAAATAAGTGAATATGAAATTGAATTGGTAAGTTGAGAGATTGAAATTTGAGATTAGAGTTTGAATGGGATTTTACTTGAGTACAATCCAATAATTGTGTTGAGAATAAAGACAGATTGGAGTTTGATTTGGATTGCATGATATATGCAAAATTGATAGCAGATGGTAGGGATATAATGATATACCCGACAAAAAGGTACAACTTTATAATTTATATGAGTTTGGAATTTATGAGCCGAATTGGCAAGCCGCTTGGCTATTTGATTTTCTTTTGGGTTGGAGAAGGCCTAGAGAGGCGAGTTGTGGTTTTACCGATAGGGCTGTACAAAGGAGGTTATGGCGAAATTTTCTGAAAATTTAAAGTGTTAGAAAATTTTCAGAATTTTTGAAAGTTTAGGTTAGTCGGAAGGAATTAATATTTTAGTTAATATTAATTGGTTCAGTTGAAATCAGAAATAAGGGGTAAACAAATCTTAGGAATTCCAATAGATAGGGTCGTCCTCTACCTTAGCAATTTCGAGGACGAAATTATTTTAAGTGGGGAAGAATGTAATGACCCAGATATTTTACGGTGTAATAATTAACTTATTTAATTATTTGAATAACGAATATATTTAAATAACGACAGTTGAACGTAGAATTATATATTAATTAAAATCGAGCTCGAAATGGCGCTGCAGTTCGTAATTTGGCGATTCGAACTTCAACTGAGTGTACAAGATTCATTTTAAATCGAATTTCTGTGAAACAAGAAACGTATGGAGCTGGTGGAGTATATCTTTCTAGTGGAAGAGAAAAATCAGGATTTCGTCGTGTAGATTTTGAGATATGTCCAAATCAAATTTTAGAATAGTCGCTATAGAATCGTTTATCGACCGTAACGGTTTATTCGATATAACTAGAGATCGGGTTTGAATTTAGACAAAGTTCTTTTGAAAAGTAGTGATAAAATAATTTTTAGAATTTTATAGTAATTTTTAATTAATTTAATAAGCAACTTTTTATTTGGAGTATTTGGCACCCTGTATCGATATTTTGAGGTTTCACAATATGAGTCAACCTACCGATATTGTTTTATTTTTAGGATCGTGGTGAAATACTTGACACGACTGTATTTTCATCTCTTCCCGAAACGGTTTGTAATTGAACGGAGTTTTATGTATATGGACTCGTTAACATTGAAATGCAATAAGGCATATGCGAAGAACAACACATTTCGTGGGTGATGCCTCTATTTTGAAAACTTTTTAAGAACATGTTACATTTTTGTTTGACTGTTATTACTCTTGTTGCTTTAAGGAATACACAGTGGCATTCAATATTTGTTAATTGTATGAAAAACGATGTTTGGTAAGAAATAAACAGACAATGGTGTTATGTTATCATCTTTGCTTTACACATTGGAATGAACTAGTGCTATACGTGAAAATACTGTCATCAAACTGATTTTTATGAACTTCATTATCAGCTCGTATAAATATATAAAATGTTTTCATTGCTTAGGGGTTAAGTATCTGCAGACTGTAAATACCCTCCTACTTACCCTAAAACCTAATTCCGGAGTCAACTTCTTATTTTCCGCCGTCATTATTTCCTTTCCAGGAAAATGAGTTCGATCCTCCTAAATTCGTTCTAAAATCAATAACAAAATCCAAAGTAAATATAGTTTAATTCTTTAAACCATCCTCTTCAACCAATGTGCTTTTCATTTGGGTTGTTTTTCTGTTCTGGAAGCTGGGAGCGAAATCTTTGAGAATAGGTGCGAGGTGAGTGAGATGCGGATGAGTTGATGGAGGAAATTTTGGAGGCGAGTTGATGAATGGTGTACAGGGACATAGGAGAGGAGCTGAGAATTAGCGGTGATGAAGGGGGTGACTCTGGAGATGTGATAAACTTGCGTGAGTGGTTTCTGCAGTTCCAACGAGGGGGTGATTTGCTGAAGTGAGAAGATGGAAGAAAAGGTTCGGTGGTTCATGCTGTATGGAGAGATTTCAGGAACGACGGGTTAGGGGCAGATAAAATCGGCGGGTTGAAAATGAAGTGATCTTCATGAAAAGGGAATAGAATGGTGCGCGCCCAGTTTTCGGGTTGGAGAAACTTGCGTTTGGTAGTTGGAGGAAGAAGAAGCTACTGGGGAGACAAGCATGTGAAGAGAAATAATACTGGAGCAGTGCGTGACTGTGTACTGAAGTTTCAAAATGGAAGCTTAATGCGTACAGGAACTTGCGAACTGAAAAAGTGCTGGAGCAAGAGTTACGAAAGTTTTTATGGAGAAGAAAAGGTATGATGGGCGGATCATTTTGTTGGGCTGATGGGAGATTGGCTAGGGCCCAATGAAAAAGAAAATGAAAATAAATGTTAGGGCGGTATTGTTTTGGGAAGAAACCATGGGCATTAAGGAAGCAGACTAGTTATTTTCGAACGGGCCGAGATAATACAAGAATTTGGAACAGTCTGTCGCATTGGGATCGTAGAGTCAGAAATTTGCGTACTGGAACTGATGCGGAAAACATTCGGAGCTCGTCTCATATTATGGTGGAGTTAAACGTCTGAACGGACAAACCGATCGTTATTCGTTATTAACGATGATCGTCCAATGTGAGTAAAACTCACCAACTCTGAACAGTTATATTTTTATAACGTACTTTTAGAACTGTTAGATATTGATTGACTGTTGTGTGTAGATTGGTTAATTGAACTGCTAGTCAATTAGTTGAAATTATATATATAAAAACCGTTATATATATATTGATGTTGTTTATCAGAACATTTCATATTGAAATGAAGTTAATGTTAATTATATGGTTTAACATCTATGGTGCAGGGGAACAGGTTGGAGGGACCCAATTGGGTTCCTCAATATATAAATACTGTTTCGTTTCATATATTGTGTTATAGGATGTGATATGAAATCTGTTGATGATTTTATATGTTTGAATGATACCGATCGTTGTTATATGGTACGTTTGATACCATAAGGAATATCGGAGTGTTAAAAAGGGAATTTTCAAAATGAATATTGAAAATAGATTATTTATAAAATCAAAGGATTTTATAAAAGAGATAATATTTATAAAATCAAAGAAGAAGTATAAAAGGAATTATTTATAAATGGAATATTTATAAATAGAAAATACTTAGAAATAAAATTCGAAAGGAAATATTTGCAAACCATTTTCAAATAGAATAAATAGAAAAGATAAGAGAATTATTTATTTGTTAAATAAATAAAATTAAAATAGAATATTTATTTGAGAAATAAATAGAAGTATTAAAGGGGTTGTTTATTTAGAAAATAAATAGAGTTTAAAAAGGGAATTATTTATAACGGAATATGATGTTATAAAAAGATAAACGCTGTTAAAAGGAAATCCATATAAGTAGAGAAACGCTATTAAAAGAACATTTATAAAGTGAAGAACCGTTACTAAAAGTAAATATTTATAAATGAATAAACGCTGTTAAAAGGAAATCTTTATAAATGGATAAACGTTATTAAAAGGAGTAACCAAATATTAGTTATTCGAATAAGAGTTAATCAAATAGAGTTAAAACAATATTAGAAACTGACTGGATATTAGTCAAGTCGAATGGTTTTCTGAGTGTGGATCTGATGTTGGTTTCGGCCTTCGGGGTTTATATTTATAGAATTGTTCTCTTACTAGTTTACAGTTAGGGACTGATGGTTGTGAAAGAATAGTGATACGTGAATAAGCTTTGGAAATGTTTTCCAGCGTTAATAACATATATTTTCTAAGCATAGAAAATAAGGAATGTGGATATATATATATATATATATATATATATATATATATATATATATGTATCTATATGTTTTGATGATTGGATCGATAATTCCATTTGGAATTTAGATCGTTGTTTGTACACCGACATGTTTTCATTGATAGTTAAATCACAGACTATCAAAGTTTGACCATTTTAACGTTGTTAATATGGAGAGACCGGTTGGATTCTTATCCAAAGAATCACTCTGTATTGGCATAAGCGTTGCGAATATGCCAAAGAAAATTGAAGACGGAGTAAAGTGCAAGGGCTGTTGTATAAGTCTTAGATAACAGTGACTAAGATGGATGTACTGAATAGTGCCTTCGGTTTCGTTCAGTCCCAGAACGAACGTATATGGACGAGTGTCTGACAGAGTATTTCCAATGATCGAATATGATTGGACTGTACAAATATATATGGTGGCAACAGATTTATTCCCTTAGCATAACATCCAGAATATTTGTGCAGATCAATTAGTGATTAACGGATCTGACAATGTGGCATTCAAAGTGATCGTGTTATCAATGAATGGAAAGTAGTCGTAGACTCTGGCCTCAACATCCGGTAAATGACCAAAATCGGGCAAGCAGCATGGCTAAGTCGGTCGCACCGAAGTATGGTGTATAATCACCTATCTAGAGAATATTCATTTGCTTCTTTAATCTATCAATGCTGTCCCATATATATATACGGGAACGGTTGCTGATCCCAACCGTTGGTGATGTACATTCGATACACTCAAGCGAAATGAGTGGTCGGTCATGTGTGGCTGAGTTGCAAGATGTTCTTATTGAACTCCAGTGTATCGTTCCTAGAGTACACTGATCGTAAGGTGGTTACATACCTTGTCATAGTTGGAAATCCATTACCCAATACATGCTTGCGGTTTTGATTGTATACTATATTTGTAGAACGTGAGATGAAAGCATTTCTGCTAGATGATTATTATAGTGTAGTTGATAGACATTATTATAATATCAAAAGGTTTTGATATAAAGATATTTTGGATTCTCATAAGGGAAAAACCCGTTCCGTTATACGGCGTGGTCTTATGATATATCGTTGACTTGTTCGAACTGTTTAAAACTATTTTACTCACACCAGTCCATGACTGACCTGGAGTTTATTTGTTCGTTTTCCCTAAAATCTTGGGTGCCTAATTTGTACGGGCAGTCAAGTAGTCGGGATTTTACAGATACACTTGGAGAGCTTGGAGCAGGAGGCTTCAAGATTCTATAGCTATTATTATTTCTGCTGTGTTGTAAGTGTTGTACTCTGAAATGTTATTGTATACATATACTGTTTGTATTTCAAAAGTTATGTTATATTTTATTCGTTCCGCTGCGAGATTCGTGTTACTCTGATGATGATGTTCTTCTTCTTCTTCTATTCTACTAGTTCTATCTTATCTATCCTCACCCTCTATCTGCTTTCTATTAATTTCTTGAATTTTCAGTGCAATTTGGGGTTGGACTTGTGTTATTTAGTCAGCTCAATTTGGTTCGGATTTTTGGGTCATTACATTGAATATAGAAAATTTAAAGGAAATTCAAATATAGAATTTGAATATAGGAATGTAAATAGAATTTGAATAAGGGAATTTGAAATAGAATTTGAATAAGAGGATTCAAATAGAATTTGAATAATAGAATTAAAAAGGAGTTTGAATATTTGAAATTTCAAATAGAGTTAAAATGGAGTTTGAATATTAGAACTCAAACAGAAATGGAATGGAGTTTGAAAATTAGAATTCGAATAGAGTTAAAATGGAGTTGAATTCATTTTAACGAAGTTTAAAAGTTTTTATATATAAAAATATAATTAAAATGAACTCGCCGCAGCGCGGTAGTTCGTAAATTGGCGATTCGAATTTCAATTGAGTATATAGAAGTCAAATTAAGTCGGAATTCTTTGAGACAAGAAACGACAGGACCGATTTGATAATAGTTTTCTAATAGAGGAGAAAAAATCTGGATTTCGTCGAATAGATTTTGAGTTATATTAAAATCAAATTTTCAGAAAAACAACGCAATAACCATTTAAAAACCATAATGGTTTATTTAATTTTATAAAAGGATTTTTAAGCGAATAAAATCCGAATTTCTATTTAGAAATTTTCAGATTTTGAGTTGTAAATTATATGTGAACGCAAGTGGGGTAACGAATTGATTTTTGAAATAAAAATCAGATTTTTGATTATTGAATAGAATTAACTAATTCGAATAGTAATTAGTTAATGAGATTTTGAATTGTTAGTGGGCTTTGAATAAGTGAATTCGATTTGAAAATTTGTATTCGAAATTGAAAAGGAAACTAGAATTGAAATTGAAATTCAATTTGGTTATGAGCAAGTTAAATATTTTGTTTGAACATGTTATGTTCAAACAAAGAAGTGAAATAGGAAAAATAGCTAATTAAAGAATAAATGAGCGAAACTGAATTGAAACGATTGGATAGTGTTGAATTGAATGGGAAACAGGTGAGCATGTCTTAGACAGGTATGGGATGAAGTATATGAAGATTTTAATTTATGTGCCCGACAAAAAGGTACATGTTTAAATTCATATATGAGGTTTTATGCGCCGTATCGGCAAGCCGCTTGGCTTTTTCTTTTTCTTTTTGGATTGGTGAGAGCCATGGGTGGCTATTAGAAATATCCCGATGCTCCCGGTACAAAGGAGGTTATGGCGAATTTTTCCGGAAATTTAAGGAGTTAGAATATTTTTAAGATAATTGGATAGTTAGTAATCAATGTATCGATATATATAGAATTTGATAAGGAAATGAAATAAAAAATAGAATATTGTAAACAAAAAGGGAAATCTATAAATAAGAAATAGAAAGCGAACCATATACCTGTTTGAAAATGAATAACTGGGTTTTATAGTGTGTTTATTTGAGGTAAGTGGTTTTGCCGTTTTGAAGTTGAGGATGTTTTCAGTCAAGGTCTGAGAGGTAATTTTACCCCAACTTGATTGATTTCATTTTTAATTGATAAATAGCAAGATCCAATCTCGAAGAGAAGTGTTGAATAATAGTTAGTTGAATAAAATATTTTGGGTTGTTGTAACGATGTTTTATACAACATCCGTTTTAACCTAAGTGATGGGATTTTTAAAATATAAAGGTAAATATTCCCTGAGTATAATTAAAGTAGTCGTGAAAGAGATAAGTGATTGAAAATGTTTTCAATTGCGAATAGAATATATTTTCAAAGTATAGAAAATAATAGAAGGCGATATATGGAAATGGTTTTTTTCAAATAGTGTAAGAGACCAAGATGAAAATTGAAAATATTTGTTTAACAAATATTGATAAGGAAATGGAAAGGGTGATTTAATTAATTAATGGTAATCAAGGGGCCCAGTGATTGTTTGATTGTTTTGAATGGATGTTTGTCTATTTTTCTTCGATAGTTAAATAACTAACTATCGAAGTGTTTGCCAATATCGTTGTCAATATAGAGAGACCGGTTGGATTATTATCCGTGAACCACTCTGTATTAGCAGTAGCGTTGCGAATCAGATTATACGAAGATAATCGAAGACGCAGTAAAATGCAAGGATTTTTTCTATTAATAGAAATTGTGCCTTCGGCTTCGTTCAATCCCAGAACGAACGTAAATGGACGAATGTCTGACAAAGTATTTCCAATAATCTAATGGGTTGGTCTGTATAAATATATATGGTTGCAATGGATTTATTCCCTTAGCATAACATCCAGAATATTTGTGCAAATCAATTAGTGATTAACGGATCTGACAATGTAGCATTCCAAGTGATTGTGCTATCAATGAATAGAAAGTAATCGTAGCCTCAGGCCTCAACAACTGGGAAATGACCAAATCGGGCAGGCAACATGGCTATGTGGGTCACTCCCATTAGGGTGTATTATCACCTATCTAGAGATTCATTTAATTCCTTATTCTGTTCGATGCTGTCCCATTCGGGAAACGGTTGCTGATCCCAACCGTTGGTGATAAACATTCGATACACTCAAGCGAAATGAGTGGTCGGTCATGTGTGGGCCGGGTTGCAAGATGTTCTTGTTGAACCCAGTATATTCCTATCTAGAGATACACTATCGGAAGGTGGTTCCATAACTTGTCATGTTGGAAATCCAATCTCCAATAAGTGCCTTGCGGTTTTTCATTTTATATTATATATGGAGCGTGAGATGCAAGCGTTCCGCTAGATTCTATTTATTTGTTAGACATTATTATAATATCACTGGATTTTTGTATCAAAGTGTTTTGGGTTATAGTAAGGTAAAAACCGTCCATATTTTATGTGTGGGCTGGTCTAACTATTATCATTTTTTTAGAAAGGATTTTTAAAGTTAAACAAATGGTTTGAGTTTACTCGCACCAGTCCCATGACTGACCCAGAGTTTATTTTGTTTGTTCCCTAAACTCTTGGGTGCCTAAATTTGTACGGGCAGTCAAGTAGTCGGGATTTTTCAGATTCACTTGGAAGAGCTGGAAGCAGGAGGCTTCACCAGTAAGCTATCGACTATCATATATTCCGCTGTGAACCATGTTTGTATCTGGAAACAGGTGTTTATAACTATTCCAGGAATAACTGTTGTGCTCTGATGATGGTATGTATATACAGTTAATGATTTGTATTTCAAAAGATATGTTATTTAATATATTTTATTCGTTCCGCTGTGAGTTTGTGATCTTCATTTTCTTCTATTCTAATATTTCTTTCTTTCTATTTCTCATCCTCTAACTTCTTTCTAATAATGATTCGTATTTCTGTGCAATTTGGATTGGACGTGTGTTGTTATTAGTCAACCCAGATAGTACGGATTTGCGGGCCATTACAGTTGGTATCAGAGCTTAGGTTGTGTGAATACCTAGGCTTGTGTGGCATGTGCTCATTAGAGATAGGATCAGTAGTATCCTAGAATGAGTTGAGTGCATATGTACAAGAGAGCGTATTTGTTAATTGACATAAAAAAAAAAACTGTTTTATATTGTGTTGGCTAGTCTGTTGAGTGGATTATAAATTTTGGTCGAATTGTGGGACGCCACTAAGTCGATAGGAATTATAAACACTTGAACAGAGAATTCAACATGATAGTATTTAAAATGGGTAGATGAAATTATTTTACCCAAAATTCTATTTTGGTATAGAAAGAATAATTTTTGAAATTATTATAATATATGGATGTGTTGGTTGTTATTATTATAATCAAATAAGATTATAAGAAATGAAATGGTTATATAGAACCAAAAAGAATTTGTATATGAATGAAATATACAAATAAGATGAATTAAAATTGAATTCAAAATAGAATTCAGAATTTAAATACTAGGAAACTGGAAAATATTTTCTGAAGTATATTAAAAGAATATAGCTTTGTTTTGAAAGGGATTTTTGAATAAAAAATCATTTTTGAATGGATTCTGAAAGTGTTAAAGCACTGAACTCACTTCAGTGGCTGGGAAATAATTCTGATGATGACTGCAGCATTATAAGTGTTCATCTAAGTGATGGATTGCTACATTAGAAAAGTTTTTAATGGAAAGTTATTTGAAAGAAAACGAGTTGATTTGAAAATTCAAATGTTTTAAATTTTAGATGGAAATAAATATAAGTATATATTTATGTATTTCAAAGGATTTGAAATGAAAACCCGAGGATTTGAATTCTAGAATTTAAATTTAACTTAAGAAAGTTAAATCAATCGAAGTAAATAAATTGATCAGAATCAATTTGAATGGAATATAAATTGATTGTAAATCATTCAGATAAAAATGAATGTGAGTATATATATGAAAACCAAAAGTTGGTTGGGACTAAAATTGTTGAAATATGAGGAGTTGAGTTTCAACATAAGTGAATTGTTGAAAAGTAATGAGTTTGTACCATTTTTCCTAACTTAGCAATTTTGAGGACGAAATTATTTTAAAGGGGGAATAATGTAACGACCCAGATTTTTGAACAATTAATTTTAAATATTTAATATCGTTTTAAATATTTTGTTGATAATATAAATGAATTTTTATATTAAGTTATCAATTTAAAATAATCGGTTTTGATTTAATATCGAATATATTAAATTATCGTAATACGAAATATAATTGAAATCGAAGTTAAAATTAAATCAGAACAATTCAGATGATCAATATTAATTGTATTTGAATATAGATGATAATAAAAATATTTTTTTTATTAGAGTATTTATTTGTTTTTGAATTTAAGTATATTATATTGATTTAATATGGTAATTTTATATATACACATTCAAAATAAAATTCAGAAAAATATTCTGTTGAGTTCAATATAACGCTATAACATTGGAACGACGGTCGGTACTCTAAAATAGCAGTTCACGATTTTTAATTGTGAACCCCGAGATATTTATAATGGATAAGATCGAAATCGAATCGAAAATCAAATCGATATCTGTTTAAAAAGAATAAAAAGATCTCTTTATATTGAATCAAAATCAAATCAAATAAATTAGAAAATCTTTTTAAATAAATACAAAGATTTGTGTATACTTCCGGTTCCCTCTCCACCTATATAAAATTGCATTTGGTTTTCTCCTTTCTCTCATAAATTAAAATCCGAACCCCCAGCTTCAGATAAATCGCTACCTTCCCCTTTTGTTTTCTCTACTCTTACTTTCATCCTCAAATCAAAATCATGAATTGGAAGCTCCAACCGAAGGTGATTTAAGGTTCGTCGCGTTCGAGGTTGGCGAGGTGTTCAAGGCGACGTGATGGAATTGGGGAAGGACATGGGCGCGATGGTCTTCAAATCAAGTTCAATTTCGAAGCAAGGGTTCGGAAGCGACGTGAACACTCGAGCTAGGGTGCGACTAGACTTCCGAGGGCTCGATTTATGGTATCGCGAGGGTGAAGGTGATCGAGTAGGAAGGGGCGTCGATCAAGTGGGAAGGCGACGATGGAGTTTTATGGGTTGCGGTTTGGTACTGACATTCAAATTAAACGGCTCGAGGTTGCGATAGCAGTTGGGGAGTGGATGGTACAGAGTTGAGACAATAAAAAGTGGTTATTTTTGGGAAGAAAGAAAGTTCGGTTATGGTTTATGGGTTGAAGGGGCATCGCCATTTTTGGGGAAGCTTGTCGAGACAGTGAAAAAGACTGGGAGAGTTTGGGTCTTGGTTGTTGAAACCGTTGTAACGACCCGGAAAATCTGAACCAATTTAAAAAATTTAAATTGGCTAAAATAGTGGATTTTAAATATTTAAAATAAATATTTTAAATAATAATGGTGAAAAGTAAGTTTGAATCGAAGTTGAAAATAAATATAATTACTTTGTATTATAAACAAGGCCTGAAATGGGGCGGTAGTTTCAAAATTTGAATACAAACTTCAACTGACTGTACCGGGTGCAAAACAAAACGGATTTGAGTGAAAACAAAAATATTTAAATCTGTTAGTGGATACCTTTCTAACGAATCTGAAAAATTGAAGTTTCATAGCGGAAAGCAAAAGTCATGGCCAAATGAATTTTCAGAAAGGTCGCTATGGAATTTATATAGCCCGTAAAAATGGCCATTTTGCAAACGACCTCGGAATTCGACGAAACCACTTTTGTTGGATCCGGGATGTGAAGTTATTGCTAGGTTTCAAATTTCATAATTTTTGAAGCTAGTATGTGAGCGTGGAAAAGGAAAATGTGTTTTGGCCAATTACAGTTAAATTGGATCGACCAGAAATGGGCCTTTTAGCAAACGGTCTCAGAATTCGACGAAACTAGTTTTGCTGGGACCGTATTGTCAAAACATAGCTAGATTTATTTTTCTGGAATTTTTCGAATCAGTTTGTGGCCCTGGCAAATTGAAATGTACGTTTAAATCAAATATTGAATGTTATATATTTTAAATTGAATGAAAACTGACTGAAACAGTCGAACGGGCCTACGAAACATATCCCATTGTGTTCGGAATGGGGGTAAAACACTAGGGACGACAGTCGTTGGGTTTGAATTGGAGGTCGCGTCAGAAAACCCCTTTTAAAACCTCCCGGCCAATCAGATTTTTTATAAAAAAAAAGAAAGGAAAAACCCTCGTTTCTCTCTCCCCGATTAAAACGACGAATGACGGCCAGAGCTCTTTTCTTCCCATCCACTTTCCGGCGAAACCATGCCTCGATAGACCCGGCCACAGTTGAACTTTTCGAAGAGCTCGACACCCTCTTCAAATCAAAAAAAACCCCACCTCAAACCGTAGTGTATTTCTCGAGTTTGACCTCTCCAAAGTCACGGTCTTCAAGTTGCCGCCCCTGCTGCGTCGAGCTCCTCTCCGCTTCAGGCGCCAACGCGCCTCTCCAAGCGCTTCGAGGTGGTGCTGTCTGATCGGGACATCGTGCAACGGTTTGAGTGAAAATTAGAAACCTAGTTTCGGACCAATTTTGAAAGGTACGGGTTTGAATTTCTGAAGTGATTTCAACACTATAAAACCGTCGCAAAGTTCGTTCATCGTTTAAAAATCATATCTTTTTCATACGTTAATGAAATTCGAAGAAACAGGGGACACTGGGACCGTGAGGACGTCTTCTACATTCTAGAAGAGACCGGATATTTTTCTGAGCCTTCTGCTATTTTTGGTGGAGTGGAACCCAATGTGATATTTCTAAATTATAAACGATATGGAAAACGACGATGTATAAATTGTATAGTCGATGTATGAGTTATATAAGCGTTGTACACCTCTTGTATAAGCGTTGTATAAGTTGTACGTTCGATGTATAAGTTATATATGCGTTGTAAAAAAAATTATATATGTGTTGAAATAGAAGTGAAATGCTATATATATATATATATATATATATATATATACGCCCCTCGTCCACAAACCATGGACGATATTTATTGGTTGTGATTGGTGTGAAAATTGATTGATAGCGAATGGTTGATTTAAATTGTTTGTTGTTGAAATTGATTGATTGTGGTTGAAAAATACCCGTTTGTGGTTGAGAAATATTTGGTTGAAACCACATAGGATTAGTTTGTGGAAATGAAAAAAATATACATGCCGCCTGCGTGCGAACTAGATGCATGATTCCCCATTGTCAAAAGCTGCGAGGCTTTAAGGTAGAGCGAGGAGCCGTACTAGGGACGGTCTCGGTTTTAACTACCCTGTCGTTATGCTGCCGAAATTTTGAATGATATTCATGTGTTAGAATTATTTTCATTTGTTGAAACTATATTTATTCGTTGAATAGAAAACCTTCATGTGTTGAATTGAAACTCATTCGTTGAATAGAAATTCATGTGTTGAATGGTATTCATGTTTTAAATATAAAAATCACATTTTTACTCTATATATATAAACTATAGAAAACCTTCATGTGTTGAATCGATATTCATTCGTTGGATAGAAATTCATGTGTTGAATGGTATTCGTGTTTTAAATATAAAAACCAAATTTTTACTCTATATATATAAACTATAGAAAACCTTCATGTGTTGAATCGATATTCATTCGTTGGATAGAAATTCATGTGTTGAATGGTATTCATGTTTTAAATATAAAAATCACATTTTTACTCTATATATATAAACTATAGAAAACCTTCATGTGTTGAATCGATATTCATTCATTGGATAGAAGTTCATGTGTTGAATGGTGTTTGTGTTTTGAATATAAAAATCACATTTTTACTCTATATATATAAACTATAGAAAACCTTCATGTGTTGAATCGATATTCATTCTTTGAATTGAAATTCATGTGTTGAATGGTATTCATATTTTGAAAGAAATTGTTTTATAATAAAAATCCTATTTTTATCATCAATATGATCTATATAAAATAATCTTGTTTTGAAATAAATTGTTTTATAATAAAGATCCTATTTTTATCACCTATATGAACTATATAAAATAGTCGAGTTTTGAAATAAATTGTTTTACATTAAAAATCACATTTTTATTATATACATGAATTGTTAAAAATAGTGAAGTGTTGAAATAGAAGACAGTTAGATAAAAATATCATTTTTATCAAATGTATGAAAATCATGTAGTTTTGAAATCGAAGAATCGACATATATATATAAATAGAACAGAAATATATCGAATAACAAAGCTGCAGTTCGTATTTTGAAACCGTGTTTTAAACGATTAGTGCGGGAGATCCGACCATCGGATTTTCCTGAAATCGCAACCGTTGGGTTCGCTTTGGAAATATCTTTCCAACGGCACCAACTTTGTAAAAATCCAACGGTTGGATTGTCTGGAATGTTTAATTCAAATCTGAAAAAAACAACGCCAGAATCGATTATATTTATATACATATATATACAAATATAATTATATATAATCGAATAACGACGCTGCAATTCGTATTTTGAAATCGAAACTTCAAACGATTATACCGGGAGATCCGACCGTCGGATTTTCCCGAAACTGGAACCGTTGGATTCGTTTTGAAAGGATCTTTCTAATGAAGTAAATTTTGTGAAGATCCAATGGTTCGATTTTCAGATATGTGTAAATCAAATCTGAAGAAAAACAGCGCCACAGCCGCGTTATGGCCCGAAGCGTCGTTATGAATAAATTGGCTATTTTAAAATAAATAAAAATAGCGATAAATCGTTATAAAATATTATAAGCGATACGGATGTGAAATTTAGAAACTAACTGAAGGTTGGCTAAGTCGAATGGTTTCCTGGGTGTTGATATGATGTTGGTTTCGGCCTTCGGGGTTAATATTTGGGAAATCGTTCTCTTACTGATTGACGGTTAGTGACTAATGAATTGATGTGTATGTATGTTAGTGTTGCACTTGTTTATTATGTACGCGAGTTGCTCAGAAAGACCGGGTTTATCCCATTCTGAATAACTGAATCGACTATAAGAAGTCGAAGATGAAGACAGGGGTTGAAGACCGATCTTCACCTCGTTTGGATGGTCACTGAGGTCCTGATTGGGAGGCATCCCGAAATATGGATAATGAGTGGTGATCGTCCAGACGTACGTGGGAATCGATGGATATGCGAGGTATTTAGTGCCTCCGGTTTCGTTCAGACCCAGAACGGACTTGCAAATGGACTGTGTGTCTAACATCGGAATTCATTCTGTGCGATTGATAACCATCAGTTGCATGGTGTGAATTGCCGGTGTGGCATGCTGAGATGCAGTGATCAGGGCTTCTGTTGAAAAGCAAAGTCTTGTGACTGATGATCAAAGCACCGCCTGTGTGGCGTAGCTTTGTGTATAACGTGAATTCGTGAGCCTCACACCCCGGTATGAACCAGAAACGGGAAAAGGGACCTCAGGGAGGGCATGCGTTTCCTTCTAGCTAGGAGTTATGTCATTGTTTTTACACGGCCTGACATTTTACTTATGTGGATGATGGATTGTGAGGCGCCTCAGTTTTATCGGTCGATCCGGGACCGATGGAGTCATACGTTGGCTCATTGACGCCCCATAGGGCGGGGAAACGCAGTGTTCAGGAATTTTAACCCACATCGGTGGACCGACCCTGTCGCTCCTAGGGTCACTCGAGCTCTGATCCTGAGACACAGGCTAGAGCGTCTCGAATTCGGTAAGGACTATCTTTTTCCTTGGTTCATGACGGAAATCCAATTTCCAAATACGTAACTGTGCGATTTTGATTGTATATATATATGGCGACATGATATATGGTACCCTTGCCGTCTATGATTGATAGTTATGATTCGAAATCGTTTTTGAAACATGCGAACACTAGTAATAATATCAATTGCTTTTATTTTATTCGTATCAACCATATTTTGGCCATTATAAGGTAAAACTCTATCCTCCGGTTTGTGTTGCATTGTGTGATGGGAACTGAGTCTTATAATGGCTTCATTTTTATAAAAAGCATTGCGATGTTTAAAAGAATTATTTGTTTTAAAAGCACTGGCAATCCGATGGAGTAAACCCGTTCCACGAAAGTGGCGTGGTCCTGTGATTAGCCATATTTTAAATGAGTTGAGTAGATTTCTCATACCAGTCCCATGACTGAATCGTAGTTTGTTTCACTTTCAAACTCGGGTGCCCCTTTTTCTACACGGGCAGCCTTGTATTCAGGTTTAGCAGGCTTTATCCAGATAGCTGGAGCCGAAGATGGATTCTATTATTTATCTCTTTTTATGCTGTTCAACTCCTATTGTACATTATGTTTGTTTTCCGTTGTAGACATTTATGTATAGCTGAACTGTATTTGTACTAAGTATGATCCTGTATACTGTGTAACTCTAATGATTACGTTTATCCAGTATATTCTATTGTGCATTATCTGGTGTATTTATTTATTTCTGTTCTGCTGTTATCTGTTTACGTGTTATATTCCAAGGATTACCCTTGCCACCGTCAGTACGGGGTTTGGGGTCGTCTCAACCGTGAAGCATTAGGAGGAAGGGGAACAACAGCGATGGTGAGAAGAACAGGTGGGTTACTGTAGTAAAGACAGGGAGGAGACGACCTTAACACAAAAGAAGAATGTGAGAGTAGGAGCAGGATAATGTTGATTGGAGGAAGCCTATGCGATCGGAGTTGGATGCCGTCCGGTGGTGATACCGTTAGGAGGAGGGTTGAAGTGTCTTGGACTAGAATGTAGTCAATAAGATAATTAAGGTATGAATTTACTTAAAGATAAATAATTCACATAAGTATTTTTTTGTGTGAAATAATTTTAATTACTAAAAGGATTAGGATTTAATTAGTAAAAGGGTTAGAATTTTTATTAGTATAACGGTTAGAATTTTATTAGTATATCAGCTAGAATTGAATTAGTCTCTTTTTAGTATAAAACCTCATTAAGGAGATTCAGTAGCTAATTTATAAAATTTTGATTTTTCTTAGGCAAGGAAAAATCAAATAAAATCATTTGTATGGAGTTTAAAGACTCAGAAATCAATGAACAGAAATTGAAACTGGTGCAAGTGCAGATTTAAAACCACGGTGAGTAAATCTCACCCACAGTTTTATATTTAAATTTATTTTTATCAAAAAAAAAAAATTGTTGGTTGCTTGGGTGCATGAATGAATTGTTGAATTTTTGTGGTTATGGGATATTTCCCGCAATACTATTAGTGGATGCTCGCAGTATCATTAGCGGATGACCCTACGCCCACGTATATAAGTGGATCCCCTTTTATACTGTGATATCCTGCCATGAAGCAGGATGTGTATTATTCCTGTTAACTAACGTCTGTGGATGCAGGGAAAACAGGTTGGAGGAATCCAACTGGGTTCCTCAAAAATATATTATCTGTATGTTTATTTGTTTGCATATATACTATCATATATGATGTGTTAGAAAACCTGAAATAAATAATTTGGTTCTTTGGTGTTTAAATATCACTGGCCCTAGGTGTTAATTTATAAAAATACCCTGAAAGGGGTATTTGAGATTGAAAAGGGAAATTCTATTTTAGAAAAATAGAATTTGAATTTTTAAATAGATTTGAAATATAAACTTGTTTTGAAAAAATAAAACAAGTAGTTCCTTTATAAACGAAGTTTATAAATAGTTCTTTTATAAACCAAGTTTATAAATGGAGTGAAAAGAATTATCATTGGGTAATCCAGAAATAAAAATACAAGTGTGAAATTGAAAAGGGAAATCTATTTTACAAAAGTAGAAATATCGATTTCTAAAGGAATTGAAATCGACACTTGTTTAAAGAATTAATAAAGAAAGTTTGAAATAGAATTTGAATATAGAAATTCAAATGGAGTTTGAATATATGAAATTCAGTGGAGTTGAAAATAGAATTTGAATAAAGAAAATTCAAATAGAATTTTAATATAGAATTTCAAATAGAAATTGAATATAGAAATTCAAATGGAATTCAAATATAGAATTTGAATATAGAAATTTAAATAGATGTTGAATATAGAAAATTTAAAGGAAATTCAAATATAGAATTTGAATATAGGAATGTAAATAGAATTTGAATAAGGGAATTTGAAATAGAATTTGAATAAGAGGATTCAAATAGAATTTGAAAAATAGAATTGAAAAGGAGTTTGAATATTCGAAATTTCAAATAGAGTTAAAATGGAGTTTGAATATTAGAACTCAAACAGAAAAGGAATGGAGTTTGACTATTAGAATTAGAATAGAGTTAAAATGGAGTTGAATTCATTTTAACGAAGTTTAAAAGTTTATATATATATAAATATAATTAAAACGAACTCGCCGCAGCGCGGCAGTTCGTAAATTGGCGATTCGAACTTCAATTGAGTATATAGAAGTCAAATTAGGTCAGAATTCTTTAAGATAAGAAATGTCAGGACCGACTTGATAATAGTTTTCTAATGGAGGAGAAAAATCTGGATTTCGTCGAATAGATTTTGAGTTATATCAAAATCAAATTTTCGGAAAAACAGCGCCATAACCATTTAAAAACCATAATGGTTTATTTAATTTTATAAAAGGATTTTTAAGCAAATAAAATCCGAATTTCTATTTAGAAAATTTCATATTTTGAGTTGTAAATTATATATTAACGCAAGTGGGGTAATGAATTGATTTTTGAAATAAAAATCAAATTTTTGATTATTGAATAGAATTAACTAATTCGAATAGTAATTAGTTAATGAGATTTTGAATTGTTAGTGGGCTTTGAATAAGTGAATTCAATTTGAAAATTTATATTTGAAATCGAAAAGGAAACTAGAATTGAAATTGAAATTCAATTTGGTTATGAGCAAGTTAAATATTTTGTTTGAACATGTTATGTTCAAACAAAGAAGTGAAATAAGCAAAATAGCTAATTAAAGAATAAATGAGCGAAACTGAATTCAAACGATTGGATAGTGTTGAATTGAATGGGAAACAGGTGAGCATGTTTTAGACAGGTATGGGATGAAGTATATGAAGATTTTAATTTATGTGCCCGAAAAAAAAGGTACATGTTTAAATTCATATATGAGGTTTTATGCGCCGTATCGGCAAGCCTCTTGGCTTTTTCTTTTTCTTTTTGGATTGGTGAGAGCCATGGGAGGCTATTTGAAATATCCCGTTGATCCTAATACAAAGGAGGTTATGGCGAATTTTTCCGAAAATTTAAGGAGTTAGAATATTTTTAAGATAATTGGATAGTTAGTAATCAATGTATCGATATATATAGAATTCAATAAGGAAACGAAATAAAAAATAGAATATTGTAAACAAAAAGGGAAATCTATAAATTAGAAATAGAAAGCGAACCATATACCTGTTCGAAAATGAATAATTAGGTTTTATAGTGTGTTTATTCGAGGTAAGTGGTTTTTCCGTTTTGAAGTTGAGGATGTTTTCAGTCAAGGTCTGAGAGGTAATTTTACCCCAACTTGATTGATTTCATTTTTAATTGATAAATAGCAAGATCCAATCTCGAAGAGAAGCGTTGAATAATAGTTAGTTGAATAAAATATTTTGGGTTGTTGTAACGATGTTTTATACAACATCTGTTTTAACCAAAGTGATGGGATTTTCGAAATATAAAGGTAAATATTCCCTGAGTATAATTAAAGTAGCCGTGAAAGAGATAAGTGATTGAAAATGTTTTCAATTGCGAATAGAATATATTTTCTAGGTATAGAAAATAATAGAAGGCGATATATGGAAATGGTTTTTTTCAAATAGTGTAAGAGACCAAGATGATAATTGAAAATATTTGTTTAACAAATATTGATAAGGAAATGGAAAGGGTGATTTAATTAATGAATGGTAATCAAGGGGCCCAGTGATTGTTTGATTGTTTTGAATGGATGTTTGTATGTTTTTCTTCTATAGTTAAATAACCGACTATCGAAGTGTTTGCCAATATCGTTGTCAATATGGAGAGACCAGTTGGATTATTATCCGTGAACCACTCTGTATTGGCAGTAGCATTGCGAATCAGATTATACGAAGATAATCGAAGACGGAGTAAAATGCAAGGACTTTTTCTATTAATATAAATTGTGACTTCGGTTTCGTTCAATCCCAGAACGAACGTAAATGGATAAATGTCTGACAAAGTATTTCCAATAATCTAATGGGTTGGTCTGTATAAATATATATGGTTGCAACGTATTTATTCCCTTAGCATAACATCCAGAATATTTGTGCAAATCAATTAGTGATTAACGGATCTGACAGTGTGGCATTCAAAGTGATTGTGCTATCAATGAATAGAAAGTAATCGTAGCCTCAGGCCTCAACAACCGGGAAATGACAAAATCGGGCAGGCAGCATGGCTATGTGGGTCGCTCCCATTAGGGTGTATTATCACCTATCTAGAGATTCATTTAATTCCTTATTCTGTTCGATGCTGTCCCATTCGGGAAACGGTTATTGATCCCAACCGTTGGTGATATACATTCGATACACTCAAGCGAAATGAGTGGTCGGTCATGTGTGGGCCGGGTTGCAAGATGTTCTTGTTGAACCCAGTGTATTCCTCTCTAGAGATACACTATCGGAAGGTGGTTCCATAACATGTCATGTTGGAAATCCAATCTCCAATAAGCGCCTTGCGGTTTTTGATTTTATATTATATATGGAGCGTGAGATGCAAGCGTTCCGCTAGATTCTATTTATTGATTAGACATTATTATAATATCACTGGATTTTTGTATCAAAGTGTTTTGGGTTATAGTAAGGTAAAAACTGTTCATGTTTATGTGTGGGATGGTCTTACTATTATCATTTCTTTAGAAAGGATTTTTAAAGTTAAATAAATGGTTGGAGTTTACTCAATCCAGCCCCATGACTGACCCAGAGTTTATTTTGTTTGTTTTCCCTAAACTCTTGGGTGCCCAAATTTGTACGGGCAATCAGGTAGTCGGGATTTTTCAGATTCACTTGGAAGAGCTGGAAGCAGGAGGCTTCACCAGTTAGCTATCGACTATCATATATTCCGCTGTGAACCATGTTTGTATCTGGAAATAGGTGTTTATAACTGTTCCAGGAATAACTGTTGTGCTCTGGTGATGGTATGTATATATAGTTAATGATCTGTATTTCAATAGATATGTTATTTAATATATTTTATTCGTTCCGCTATGAGTTTGTGATCTTCATTTTCTTCTATTCTAATATTTCTTTCTTTCTATTTCTCATCCTCTAACTTCTTTCTAATAATGATTCGTATTTCTGTGCAATTTGGGTTGGACATATGGTGTTATTAGTCAACTCAGATAGTACGGATTTGTGGGCCATTACACGCGACTCTCAGAATCAATCTAAGAATCCACTTCTTTTACGGAAAAATATTGATTATAACGGTAGCGTTTTAATCGCTGTTTCCAAATATTTGATTTATAAAACATTTATTTTAACGGTAACGTTAAAATCGTTGTTTAGATTTCTAAAACATTTATTATAGCAGTAGCATTATAATCATTGTTAAAACATTTATTGTAACGGTAGCGTTAGAATCGTTGTTTCCAAATATTTGGTGTATAAAACATTTATTTTAAAATCTTTTCATTGATTAAAATCAATTCTATATTCTTATTTCAACCAATTTCCTTTTGTTTTCGTTACTTCGGAACATACTATAAACTTATATCCTTATATAAACATATTTTTCAATCAAAACTCGTCCTTATCTCTTTTCCATTAAAGACCTTACTTCAATTACAATGTTTCATTCAAATCTTGAGTAATTGTTTTAAAACCATCACCTTGGTTTTGAAATACCTTCCAAACTTTGTTTGAATTTCCTTTCAAATCTCTTTTTGCCAATCCATTTCACTTTCATTAAGTTGAAAGTCACCTTTTGATTATATCACTTTCACCTAATTTAGTTTTATTAAGTAAATGCTTGACTTAACATCGCCTCATCTTGAGATCGCATTTATAACTTGTTTGTCATATCTGGATTCATTTTCCAATCCTTGTATAAATCCTTCCCTAAGTTCAACCAAAACTTTTTTACAACTCTATTACTTTTTAATTGAAATCCATTAAAAAAAATTCCTTCTATTTCTACTGATTAACTAATAGTTAACTTCAACATCAGCTACAATTAAGGTAGACAACTTCTTGATAAAAATAGACTAGTTGGTCTTTTTACATAATTATAAAAATAATAATAAATTATTTAAATAATATTTCAAAACCCAAATTCTCTTTATTAAATTCCGAAGGTAGAATCACCCACAAATCTTATTTTTATTTTATCCATTCATAATCTTGTTTATAATTTCATTTAAAATCGCTAAGTTCAAATACCATTTATAAATGTCGGTTTAAAAACCGATTTCCACTTCCCTAACTTGAATTTATATTTTTAATTTAAGCAATGATAAATATTTTACTAAATTTATAAGTGTCGTTTATACTCAACTCCTTATTTTATTCATTTAAAACAATTTCCTATTACTAGACCTATTTGAAATATAAATTCTATTTTTGAAATAAATTTCCTTTTTAACATTTCTTTTCTACATCCAAAAATATTTATGGTATTTAAATACCAAAATTTAAGGGCCAGTGTAATTCAAACACACATATAATCAGTCACAGTCTAAATCAAGGTAAATAACAAACAATAATATAAATATTGAGGGACCCAGTTGGATCCCTCTAACCTGTTTCCCTACATCCACAGATGTTAATCAACGTCAACAATATTAATTTCACATCAATATGAAATATCATAATAAACAGATCTAATAATCGATCAATGATATAACTATATCAACCATTCAACAGAATTTATCAACCATTCATCCAAACAACCATCACACGAGTTATGTAATTACCGTAAATAATTTAAAACTCGTTTATATAAAAATATAAACGAGTCAGAGTTAGTGAGTTTACTCACCTTGTTTTGCAGTTGACAATTTTGATTTTTTGTTTCATTTTGTGTTGATCGTTCTATGAGATTCTGGTAGCTTTGTTCTCTGTCATATTAGCTCCACAACATCGTCTCGTTGTCATAATTACAACATGACCGCTCTCGTCGAATTCTGTTCGCATGTGAATTATATATCGACGGTTACAAATTTATAACTTAAATAGAAATGATTATATTATAAATAACATCATAAATTTTTAGTTAATTACTTAATTAATATAATAAACCTTAATTAATTCCCTTTAATCATGGTATAACCACAAATTACCCAGAAAACCTTGTTTCCACCGAGCTTCAACACGATATAATGTTGCGCATGCATCTTCTCCATTGTTCCCGAGGACTGCTCTTGAACCAGAACTCAGTGCCATAACCCATCTCATTCCGACGTTGACCATACAAATCCTGACCATCCACGTTCATTCACGCAATACCCCCTTATTTATCCTTTTTTTCTTCCCCTTTCGAATTCCAGCTGAAACAAACAATCCATAATTAGCATAATTACCATTCAGCCTTAACTGCTAACTCATCTTCCTCTTGTGAAACAATCAACAGTCCACAATTTACTACGTTTACTGCTACTCATCTTCCTCCTATGTTTCAATACCCATGCCAGTACCCAACTTCCAGTCATATACGAAGAACAAACATCTCCCTCCTCACAACTTCGACAGCGAACAAAAGTCAGCATTTAATTAAGAAAAACATTCACCCATTTCTACCACTGTTAATTTACTAAACTGAAATTTTGATGCTACTCCACCACCCAACAGACAAATATCCTCCATCGATCTCCCCAAAATCAACCTACATGCACCGTCTCCTCTCCAATAATCAACATTTGAAACTCCATAAGGGAATACCGCTCACACACCCTACCCAGTCTCATACTCAACTACAACATTGCTACCAACCCTTTCAACAAGAAACTCCACCCAAAACCCAATAGCAGCTGCGCCTTGCAGCTGCACTCCAATGTCGGGATCTATTTGCCCAATTCCTACCCAGTTGACCTCAAATCGAAACCCTAGGGCTGTTCGAAATTGATATGGAACGAAAACTAGTTCGAAGGCATGAGAGTGGAGAGCAATTGCTAGAGAATCAATTTCGATTTATTTATATATATTTTTCTAGAATCGATTTTGGTTATGTAAACAACGGTTTTCGTTTTTATATTTTATTTTGTGGGATGCTTTTTTTCGTTTATCTGTAGATGGGAAAGAATGGGAATTAGAGTATTTAAGGGGAAATGACTTGGGAAGCACAGAATATAACAGCGTGGTACACACGAAAATGAATGGCTTGGAGAGCACGGTGTGTAATAGTTTGGGGTACACGGTTTGTAAAGCGTGGAGAGCACGATTTACAGTAGCTTGAGGGGAACAGTTTTAAATGGCTTTGCGTGCACGGTTAATCAATGTAGAAAGCACGTTGTTATGAAATGTATAGAGGAATAGTGTTTTTTTTATTTGGATATGTAGGCACTGACTATTTAACTAGAGAAAGATCAGAGCGCTTAAATTTTCTTTTTCTCAAAGTAGTGTTTTCAAAATGAAGTTTTACGGTTTTCGTTATACAAAATTTCATCGTCTTACGGACCGTTATAGGCAAGAATAAAAATACCGCTGTGTTAAACAACGTGCCACGATCATTGAAATATAATAAAATAGACAAATTAATAAATTCTATGATATCCCAAAACGCTGATATAAGGTGTAAAATACTTCGAAAAAAAATTTGTTTATTTTTCAAAATAAAAATTACACAAAAAATTCTATAAATTAAATTATAACTACGTCTTAAAAATCTCGTCCAAATTCAAAACCAATATTTAATTTTATTAAATAAACTGTTATGGCTTATACACGACTCCATAGCGACTTTCTGAAAGTTTGATTTGGACCTAACTTACAGTCTGTAAGACGAAATCTCGATTTTTCTCTTCTATTAGAAAAACATAAACAAATAGATCAAAAAGTTTCTTATTTCGAAGAAATCTGACTTATATTGGATTATATATACTCAATTGAAGTTCAAAACGTTAAATTACGAACTATTGCGACATTATGAGCTCATTTTAAATTATATTATAAATTATACGTTCAAACTTCGTTTTAATTAAATAAAATTCCTTATAAAATTCCATTTATAATTCAAATAAAATATTTAAAACATATTTCAATATCCAGAATTAAATGGCTCAAAATCCGGGTTGTTACATTCCTTCCCCCTTAAAATAATTTCGTCCTCGAAATTGTTAAGCAGTAAAAATGCTAAAACTCTAACTCCTCATAACCTACTTAGTTGAAATCTTATATTCCACATCTTCATAACTCAGTTCTTACCCGACCTTTGAATTCTCATACCAATACGCGACCATTCATAATTCTTTCCAAATGATCTATCCACTATTTTTGGACAATGCATCATCACTTTCTTGTCCTTAATCCATATGCTCTTCTGCATATTCACACCCGTTCCATTTGATTCTAAATCCATTTGTCAATTTCATTATTCCACTTGAAATTTTATTAACCAATTCTGGTTTTCTTATTTCAATTACAACTAACAACTCGATTTTAAATTATCAAAAAAAATTCTTGAAAATTTTCTAACTCTTTAAATTATCAGAAAAAATCGCCAGCATCTCCTTTGCACGGCTCAATCGGTACAACCACAACTCATCTTTCTAGGCCTTCCCCAATCCAAAATAAAATTAAAAAGCCAAGCGGCTTGCCCTATAGGCTCATAAACTATCAAACCCTAGTAATATTGTAAACATGTACCTTTTTGTCGGGCATAAATTCTATCTCTTGCATTTGCTTCCATTCAACATCTGCTCCGGATACATATATCCATTTTCAGTGTTTCAAATCAATCCAACTTCCATTTTTTTCTCTAATCAACTTCTGATTAGTTCACTTCCATTATATCAATTCAAATCTGATTTCTATTTAAGTCAATCCACTTATTATACCTGAATCCGAATTTATCACAATTCAATTTCAATTAACAACATCTAATATATATTCAACTTGCTTATTCCAAAGTCGAATTCATATTAATAACTCAAATCTCAACATTTCTCTTTATTTAATTTCATTTGGAATTATTTCTAGTTCAATCCAATTTTATTTAACTTAAGTTAAATTTCAATTCATTTGATTCATGTTTACCATTTCAATCTATTTACTTATACAAGTTAAATTTTAATTTCAGAATTCAAACTGTCGGGTTTTATTTCAAATTAGTTTGAAATCGTATACATTATAACTAGTGCAATTCAAAACATTTGGACTCCTATAAACAATTTTGTTTTTCTCAAACAAATTTCCATTAATATATCTACTATGGTAGCAATCCATCGCTCAGAAACTTGAAAATGAATACCGATAATGTCGCGATCCATTATCAGGATTATTTTCTTGCCACTAAAGTGATTTCAGTGCTTAATCCCTTTAGAAATCCAATTAAACTATTCTTATTCAATAATACTTTACAGTAATGTTATACTACATTGTAATATTTTAGAAAATATTTTCTAAACACCCGGAATTTAAATTCCAATTCGGTTTGAACTTAATATTGGTTTATCTCATTAGCTTACATTATCCATATACAAATTATATAACCATTTCAACATTTCATAATTCCATTTGATTGTAATAACAATCATCCCATCTATATACTATAAGATTTCAAAAATTCCTTTTACATAGAAAATAGTTTTAGGGAAAAATTATTTCATTTGCCCATTTTAAAACAATATTGTACCAAACTGCTTTGTTCGAGAGCTTAGAAACACCTATCGATACAGTTGTACATCCTGTATCGACCAAAATTCATAAATTACTCAACAAACCAATCAATACAATATAAAACAATTTTATATCAAATCTACAAATATGTGCTCAGATATATACACTCAAACTCAACCTAGGGTATTACTAACCTCATCTCTATTGAATCACGCCACATAGCCAATGTTACTACTCAACCTTCTGCTCTGATACCAAATGTAATGTACTTGCGATTTCGGTAGGCTTTTCAACCATCCTTCCACCCCCAAGTCAGCGGGCTAACATCCCATCGTGTCTTACATTCCCCAGCACCTTGTTTTACAGCCAGCCTTTCGGCTTCACAACCAACCTACATTTTCGGGACATGTTGGGGTAAGAGTCTCCCGTCCGCCACCTAACGCGAAGCGAGAACCCCCTATCATGCGTACCAAGCACACAGGAAGCAACAAGGACTGGTGTGAGTAAACTCCAACCATTTGTTTAACTTTCAAAAATCCTTTTGAAAGAAATGATAATTGTAAGACCGATCCACACATAAACACAGATGGTTTTTACCTTACGATAACCAAAATATTTTTGATATTAAATCAAGTGATATTATAATAATATCTACAACAAATAAATAGAAATCTAGCAGAATGCTTGCATCTCATGCTATATATAATATTAAATCAAAAACCGCAGGGTGCTTATTGGAGATTGGATTTCCAACATGACATGGTACGGAACCACCTTCCGATAGTGTATCTCTAGAGGGGAATACATTGAGTTCCACAAGAACGTCTTGCAACCCGGCCCACACATGGCTGACCACTCATTTAACTTGAGTGTATCGAGCACATTATCACCAACGCTTGTGATCAGCAACCATTACCGAAAGCATACAACAGCGAATAAAATAAGAAGCAAATGAATTTTCTCTAGATCAAATGATAATACCCCTAATGGGAATGATCCACATGGCCATGCTGCCTGCCCGATTTCTGTCATTTCGCGGGTGATGAGGCTTGAGGTCATGATTTCCTTTTAGAACATATTGTCACCATTTACTTTGAATTCCACATTGTCAGATCCATTCATATACGTTGTCCTGGGACTGGACAACCCGAAGGCACCATTCTATTAATCCATCTTGGGCAATTTCTACCTAGAATTAACATAAAAACCCTTGCACTTTACTCCGTCTTCACTTATCTTCAGCATAAATTGATTCGTAACGCTTATGCCCATAAGGAGTGGTTTTAGATAATAAATTTGATCCCGTCTCTCCGTATTGACAACAGAGGTATAAAATAAATCAAAACTTTGATATTCGATGATTTAATTATCAAAGAACATCCATACAATCAACAGTCCTATTTCCAAATGGATATTCGACCGATCAAACATCGAACAACATTAGCCTCTTTTTAAATCAATTCCTTATTATATTATAATTTCCAATTCCCATTTCCCAGCTTTGTATCCTTTCAAAGCTCTATTTTCTCTCTCGACTCTGGGGAAAAACATTTCCAATATCCTAATTCCTTTATTCGAGAAAACATATCTTATTCCAATTAGAAAACATTTCTAAATATTCACGAATCCTTATTTTCTATATTTAGAAAATATACCTTATTAATATCGTAAAATATTTCCATATTCCATTTATTAATTCCTCGTTGACCAATTCATTTTATTTTCTATGCATAGAAAATATCTCTCATTTTATTTGAGAAAAATATTTCAAAATCCTTAAATTACCACGTTGTTATAAAACATCGTAATTATAACTCAAACCACTAATCATTTATTAACCAATCATATTGCTAACCAATCTTCACTATCGAACTTTAACCGTTCCTCCATCAATTATGAAGTCAATCAAGTTGGGGTATAATTACCTCTCGGATCTTAATTTAACAAAACTCTCAATTTTGAAATAGTCAAAGCTCACAACTTCAAACAAAACATCGCTTACGCGACTCTCAGATTTAATCTAAGAATCCACTTCTTTTACAGAAAAATATTGATTATAACAGTAGCATTATAATAGCTGTTTCCAAATATTTGATTTATAAAACATTTATTTTAACGGTAACGTTAAAATCGTTGTTTAGATTTATAAAACATTAATTATAGCAGTAGCATTATAATCATTGTTAAAACATTAATTGTAATGGTAGCGTTAGAATCATTGTTTCCAAATATTTAATATATAAAATATTTATTTTAAAACCTCTTCCTTGATTATAATCGATTCTATATTCTTATTTCAACCAATTTCTTTTTGTTTTCGTTACTTCGGAACATACTATAAACTTATATCCTTATATAAACATATTTTTCAATCAAAACTCTTCCTTATCTCTTTTCCATTAAAGACCTTACTTCAATTACAATGTTTCATTCAAATCTTGGGTAATTGTTTCAAAACCATCACCTTGGTTTTAAAATAGCTTCCAAACTTTGTTTGGATTTCCTTTCAAATCCCTTTTTGCCAATCCATTTCACTTTCATTAAGTTGAAAGTCACCTTTTGATTATATCACTTTCACTTAATTTAGTTTAATTAAGTAAATGCTTGACTTAACATCGCCTCGTCTTGAGATTGCTTTTATAACTTGTTTGTCATATCTAGATTCATTTTCCAATCCTTGTATAAATCCTTTTCTAAGTTCAACCAAAAATTTATTACAACTCTATTACTTTTTAATCGAAATCCATCTAAAAAGATAATTCCTTCTATTTCTATTGATTGACTAATAGTTAACTTCAACATCAGCTACAATTGAGGTAGATGAATTCTTGATAAAAACAGACTAGTTGATCTTTTTACATAGTTATAAAAATAATAATAAATTATTTAAATAATATTTCAAAACCCAAATTATCTTTATTAACTTCCGAAGATAGAATCACCCGCAAATCTTATTTTTATTTTATCCATTCATAATCTTGTTTATAATTTCATTTAAAATCGCTAAGCACAATCCCCATTTATAAATGTCGGTTTAAAAACCGATTTCCACTTTCCTAACTTGAATTTATATTTTTAATTTATCCAATGATAAATATTTTACTAAATTTATAAATGTTGTTTATACTCAACTCCTTGTTTTATTCATTTAAAACAAGTTCCTATTACTAGATCTATTCGAAATATAATTTCTATTTTTGAAATAAATTTCCTTTTCAACATTTCTTTTCTACTTCCAAAAAGATTTATGGTATTTAAATACCAAAATTTAAGGGCCAGTGTAATTCAAACACACATGTAATCAGTCACAATCTATTGTGACGAGAAGGAATTTCGCTCGGTCCGAACCAGTCGCTAAACCGACCCAAACCGTTCGAAACGCCCTATCGTTTGAGAACACGACAAATCAGAACGCATATAGAAGAACATTTCATTGCATATTACAACAATGCATCAGATTACAAGAATATGCAGAGTATAAAAGAATATTACACAGAAATATCAGAGATTTAAATTACATTTAAATACATCGCAGCGGAAAATAATACAATACACAACTAGAAGAGATATACGGATACAAAGCTTTCCGGATATCGTTCCAGCTGTAAACCAGGATCCTGTGAATATAAATTTGCAAAACCAAAACTACTAGCTGCCCGTGCGGAAAATAGGGGCACCCAGAGTTTAGGTTAAAACAATAAACTCCAGGTCAGTCATGGGACTGGTGTGAGAACTAAAACAGTTATAATTCTTTATTTTAAAGTTCGGTAAATCAAGGGACCACGCCGTATAACATGGAACGGGTTTCCTCCCAAGAATACCAGTGCATAAAACAAACAACGCAATGCTAAATAAAGAAAAATGAAGCTGTTATAAGACCCAGGTCCCATCACACAATGCAACGCAAGCCGGAGGATAGGGTTTTTACCTTATAACAGCCAAAGCATGCTTGATACGTTTAAAACACATTATTTGATACTATTATAAGTGCATAGTGTATAAAACAACTTCAAATCATAAGTATCAATCATAGGCGGCATGAGCGCCCCATCCCACTATGTCACCATACTAGGTTCTACAAATAAAACCGCAAATGTCACATATTTGGAAATTGGATTTCCGTCTATGAACCGAGGCAAAAGATAGTCCTCTACCGATTCGTGACTCTCTAGCCCGAGCCACAGGACCCAGACTCAGGTGAGCCCTTGGAGCGACAGGGCCGGTCCACCGATGTGGATTAAAATGCCTGAACACTACGTTTCCCCGCCCTTTGGGGCGTAAATGAGCCAACCAAATGACTCCATCGGTTCGAGAACGACCGATCAATCCGAGGCGCCTCGCAACAGCAACAACCACATAAGTCAAACTCGTCAGGGCGTGTAAAACCACTGACGCCACTTCTAACTAGAAAGAAACGCATGCCCTCCCTGAGGTCCGTCTCCCGTTTTTGGTTCATACCGGGTGTGAAACTCGCGAAGTAAACGTTACACAAAGCTACGCCACAAAGGCCGTGCTTTGATCATCACCACGAGACTTTGCTTCTCAACAGAAGCCTCGATCAATTGCCACTTAGGCATGCCACACAGGCAATTCACTCCATGCGTTTGATATCCATCAATATATAACCCCTGAGCTCGTACGTCTCAGAGAAGGGCGTTAAGCAAGAGAATAAATTCTCCGCCGCCAAACAGATATATATTTAATAGAGATCAATCACACAGACTAAAATCCAATGTCAGACACACAGTCCATTTACAAGTCCGTTCTGGGTCTGAACGAAACCGGAGGCACCTAGTACCCCGCATATCCATCGATCTCCAAGTACGTCTGGACGATCACCAACTGTTTCCATCTTCTTGGGTGTACAGCCCAATCAAGATCATCAGTTATCACCCAAACGACGTGAAGACTTCCGGTCTTCGACCATCGTCTTCATCTTCGACTTATCGTCGTATCAGTTATTCAGAATGGGATAAACCCGGTCTTTCCGAATAACTCGCGTATATTTTAAATAAGTGTTACACAAACACAACATACGCCTCATTCCAATCCATTAGTCACTAACTTTCACATTCATAGGGAAAGGTTCCCATTTATTTTATCAAAGATAAACTCCTTGAACTTATTCTTTAATCAATTTTTGAATATCAATTCAAACTAGTCGGGATTAGCGAACCTCACCGAAGTAATCATTTGTTTTAATTTCCCAATCCCAACCTATTCATCCCATGAAGTAAAACTGGTAATACTTCATATTTAACACCACGGTGTTATCGGTAAATTCAATTACCATCTCAACGTTCAAATCTAATTAAAGATTTAACTATCGCCTGGAGCAAAACTGGCGATACTCCATTCTCGATTATTTCAATCTAATTAAAGATTCATTAAAACTCCACTTAGTTTTAATCGTTAATTGGGTTTAAGAATCAGTGTCATTTAAAACACGGTTCACGATAGACCCAAAATCACATTCATTAATTATCGGGTTAAAGAACGAGTGTTATCTAAAACACCGTCCACGATAAACCCAAAAATCAATATCGATTCAATTCCAATTAAATATTATTCAATTGGTACACTTCATTAAATCTAAATAAAAAGATTTAATCTTTTCTCAACTGGGTTCAAGAACAGTGTTAGTGAAGACACCATTCACGACAACCCAAATCACATTTGATATTAAACACAAGGCTCTGAATAGAAAGTATATCGGCTTATATTCAATATCAAATTCTACGACTAACAAATGTCGTATTGGAAATAACGATATAAATATATATCTTTCAAATTTCCATAACAACATCTGTATAATCACGAATTCCAACATCGAAATATTCCGAAGACAATTTCGATTCAAATCCACTCCAATGCAATCATTGGAAATTCTGGTTATTTTTAAAACCCTTTTCAAATTCAATTTATTTATTTAAAAATAAATAGAATTATATTTCTAGTTCAAAACTAGTTCATTTCGATAAAAATCTATTTTTATCTTTTCAAATATGGAGTTTTTCATCCCAATTCTTTCTAAATCATTTCGTATGATTTTACACAAATTATTACTATTTTTAATAATTTTATCAAGGCCCGTACAGTCGATTTCCATCAATGGCCATCGAACTGCACTTACAGCGACCTTTTTCAAATTTGATTTGGACATAATTCCAAATCCAACCGTTAGATTTCAAATTTCTAATATTCATTAGAAAGCTCTTTTCGATACGAACCCAACGGTTCCGGTTTTAGGAGAATCCGACGGTCGGATCTCCCGTAATGTCCGTTTGAAATAAATGGTCGAAATTCACGAACTGCCGCGGCGCGGCGCGTTCTATTCAGGCCATTATATTATATATATAATATATATATCGTCGATTTCTATTTAAAACGAATTATATAAATAGTTTTAAATTCGTTTCAAAAGCAATTTCAACTTCCATTTCAATTCAAATCGAAATTGAATTCTTCTTTATAAATTCGTTTTAAAATTCATTCTTATTCAATTCAAATTTCAATTCAATTTGAATTCGTTTTCAATTCAATTCATTTCGAAATCGTTTTCAATTCAATTCATTTCGAAATCGTTTTCAATTCAATTCATTTCGAAATCGTTTTCAATTCAATTCATTTCGAAATCGTTTTCAATTCAATTCATTTCGAAATCGTTTTCAATTCATTTCGAAATCGTTTTCAATTCAATTCATTTCGAAATCATTTTCAATTCAATTCATTTCGAAATCGTTTTCAATTCAATTCATTTCGAAATCGTTTTCAATTCAATTCATTTCGAAATCGTTTTCAATTCAATTCATTTCGAAATCGTTTACGTCAAAATGACGTCAATCTAATCAACACGGCTTCATATATTCCTTTATTTTCAAATATTCTATTCCAAATATTTCTTTTTCAAAATAGTTGTTATTATCAAAATATTTCGTTCAACACATGACCAATCTCAATGGATGAGTACTGTCAACACATGAACCTTTATTTTATAATATTCTTTATTTTTCAAATTGGAATGAGGCCCAATCAATTACCATATAAAGTTAATTATATGGATTTTCATGCATTACACACATATAATAGCATTGAAAAATAATCAACCATCAACCAAAGTGCACTACACTGTATAAGCATCAAATATAGATATCTAACGCTTATAACAGCCTGTCAATCAATCGATTGACATATTTAACCAATCAGGATGAGTGAACTTCAAATTTCATCCCAACACCCGTGTGGGGTTTCAAACAATCAAACGCATATTTTATTTGTACAGTTGGGCGATGTGTAAAATTTATCGACCCAATCAATGTCCTTCAAATAGGTGTACATAAACAAACCGTCTGGTTTGTAAATGAATATTTATTTATTCACATTCGTGTTAAAAATTATATTTTTAACGACAAAACATTTTATTCCAACATATGAATTTCTATTCAGTTCATTCTTTAAATAAAATGATATTTTTATTTTTCTAACTTATTTTAGAAAATTTCGGCGGCATAACGGCACGATACTAGAAACGGGACGAGGCCTAGCCTTATCCCCGGTCTAGTGAAGGCCCACGCCATTCACACATCAATCATATTCACCAAACAACCAAATTCAAATCAAATCATCAAACTAATCTATGCAACCAAACAAACAAGTCCATGGTCTGTGGACGATTGTGTCGGGTGCTACTAAGCACCGTCTGCATCCTAGTATATATATATATAACTAGAAAATGAAATTGAAAGGTGAGAAATTCTCACATATAGCTATCCTAGCTCCACGGCACTTCATTGATAGAAATCTTCATCGCTATCGCCTCTTCGTCATCTTCGTTGCCCGTAGCCACTACATATATAAAAATCGAATTTTTATTGCGATGTCTTTAAAATAAAAATCACATTTTTATTTTCTCACCTTCAATTTAAAAATCATATTTTTATAATTGCTTCATACTTTTAAAAATCGAATTTTTATTCCGTTATTCAATATATAAAAATCGAATTTTTATTACTATGTTATATAGATAAAAATTATATTTTTATCACGCTATTTTCCATATAAAGATTTCGCCTTTTCAAATTTAAAGATTTCATCTTTATAAAAATCTCATTTTTATTTTTCTACACATCTAAAGATGATATTCTTAATATTCCTTTTATGTAAAAATTATATTTTTAATTTTCTACCTAAACAAAAATCATATTTTTATAGTCGCTATATAGTAAAGACTATATTTTTAATACTTTAAAAATATAAAAATCATATTTTTAATACTTTAAAAATATAAAAATCATATTTTTATTACATAAAAAATCCTATCTTTACAGTCTCTTCCTATATAAAAAAAAATCAAACTTTTTCTAATTATAAGCAAATAAAAAAAATTAAAACTGAAAAGAAAATCAAAGCTTTCAAATAAAAACATTTTTTCTCTATGACTTGAATTTGCAGTTTTATTTTAGGAATGTAAATTACATAATAAATGATAAAGAAAATAAAGCAAATAAATAAATAAAAAAACTAAAATCAACTTACAGCGGGGGGGGGGGGGGGGGAACTGTGCTTGCGGCAGCAGCAAGGTCGGGGGGGGGGGGACTGTGCTTGCGGCAGCAGCAAGGTCGGGGGGGGGGGGGGGTCGAGGTCGCCGGCGAAGGTAGGGGAGGGAAGGAGGAGGAGAAGGCGGCGTGGTGGAGGAAGAAGAAGCTGCGACAGCAGCAGGGGGGTCGCGAGAAGAGGGGGGCCCACGCCTGAAGCGGCGCGGTGGGCGATGCGAGGTTGGGGGGGGGGGGGGGGGGGGGGCGTTTGCCTGGCGGCGGCGGCTCCACGATGGGGGAGGAGCGATTTGTCTTCGTCTCTTTTTTTTTTCTGATCGATTTGGAAATGAGAGAAGGGGGGGGGGAAAGAAAATTAAATTAATTTTTAATTAATTTAATTAATTTAATTGCAAAAAGTTGACTTTTTCATACGACCTTTAAACGAGGTCCACCGCCTGTCGTCTACAGCGTTTTACCCCCATTCCGAACACAATGGTATATGTATCGTAGGCTGGTTCGGCTGTTACAATCAGTTTCCGTTAAATTTACATTTAAATCACTATATTGAATTTTAAACGCACATTTCAAATTACCGGGGTCACATACTAACCCTAAAAATTCCAGAAAAATATTTTCTAACTTCGCATTGACGATACAGTCCTAATAAAACTAGTTTCGTCGAATTCTGAGACTGTTAGAAAAATGGCCATTTTCCAGTCGATTAAAATCAACTGAAACTGGTCAAACGCGTTTTCCTTTGCCACGCTCACACATTGATTCGAAAAATTATGAAATTTGGAATCTAGCAATAACTTTACATCACGGACCCAACAAAAGTGGTTTCGTCGAAATCCGAGGTCGTTTGCAAAAAGTCCATTTTTAAGGGCCTGAATTCCATAGCGACTATTCAGAATTTTCAACTGGACATATCCTATGATTCCCGCTATGAAATCTTGATTTTTCGGATTCGTTGGAAAGATATCATCAATTAGATCCTATGATTTTTGGTTTCACTAAAATCCGGATTGTTTTGCACCCGGTGCATTCAATTGAAGTTTGAAATCGAATTATCGAACCACCGCGCCGTTTTCAATTCTATTTATAATTATATATAAATATTTATATTCTAACGACGACGCGTATAATATATACGTTCGAATTATATTCAAAATAAATTTCTCGTCGATATTATTTAAAATAACTCATTTTAAATAATCAAAATTCGCTAAAATGGCCAAAATAAAAAATTTAAACTGGCCCAGATTTTCGGGTTATTACATCTATATTAAGGTAAATAACAAACAATAATATAAATATCGAGGAATCCAGTTGGATCCCTCCAACCTATTTCCCTACATCCACAGATGTCAATCAGCATCAACAATATTAATTTTACATCAATATGAAATATCATAATAAATAGATCTAATAATCGATCAATGATATAACTAAACCATTCAACCAAATTTATATCACACGAGTTATGTAATTACTATAAATAATTTAAAACTCGTTTATATAAAAATATAAACGAGTCAGAGTTAGTGAGTTTACTCACGTTGTTTTGCAGTTGTTGATTTTGCTTTTTTGTTTCATTTTGCATTTGATCGTTCTATGAGATTCCGGTAACTTTTTCCTCGGTCATAATAGCTCCACAACCTCGTCTTGTTGTCATAATTACAATAGGACCACTCTCGTCGAATTCTGTTCGCATGTAAATTATATATCGACGGTTACAAATTTATAACTTAAATAGAAATGATTATATTATAAATAACATCATAAATTTTTAGTTAATTACCTAATTAATATAATCAACCTTAATTAATTCCCTTTAATCACGGTATAACCACAAATTACCCAGAAAACCTTGTTTCCACTGAGCTTTAACACGATATAATGTTGCATATGCATCTTCTCCATTGTTCCTGAGAACTGATCTTGAACCAGAACTCAGTGCCATAACCCATCTCATTCCCACGTTGACCATACAATCCCTGACCATCCTCGTTCATTCATGCAATACCCCCTTATTTATCCTTTTTTTTCTTCCCCTTTCGGATCCCAGCTGAAACAAACAATCAATAATTAGCCTAATTACCATTCAACCTTAACTACTAACTCATCTTCCTCTTGTGAAACAAAAAATAGTTCACAATTAACTACGCTTACTGGTACTCATCTTCCTCCTGTGTTTCATTACCCACGCCAGTACCTAACTTCCAGTCATATACGAAGAACAAACATCTCCCTCCTCACAACTTCGACAGCAAACAAAAGTCAGCATTTAATTAAGAAAAACATTCACCCACTTCTACCACTGTTAATTTACTGAACTGAAATTTTGGTGCTACTCCATCACCCAACAGACAAATGTCCTCCATCGATCTCCCCAAAATCAACCTACATGTACCGCCTCCTCTCCAGTAATCAACATCTGAAACTCCATAAGGGACTACCGCTCACATACCCCACCCCGTCTCATACTCAACTACAGCATTGCTACCAACCCTTTCAATAAGAAACTCCACCCAAAACCCAATAGCAGCTGCACCTTGCTGCTACACTCTAATGTCGGAATCTATTTGCCCAATTCCTATTCAGTTGACCTCAGATCGAAATCCTAGGGTTGTTCGAAAGTGATATAGAACGAAAACTAGTTCGAAGGCGTGAGAGTGGATATCAACTGCTAGAGAATAAATTTCGATTTATTTTTATATATTTTTTGGAATCGATTTTGGTTATGTAAACATCGGTTTTCATTTTTATATTTTATTTTGAGGGATGCTTTGTTTTCGTTTGCCTGTAGATGGGAAAGAATGGGAATTAAAGTATTTAAAGGGGAAACGACATGGGAAGCACCTAATATAACAGTGTGGTACACACAAAAATGAATGCCTTGGATAGCACGGTGTGTAATAGTTTGGGGTACACGGTTTGTAAAGCATGGAGAGCACGATTTACAGTAGCTTGAGGGGAACAATTTTAAATGGCTTTGCGTGCATGATTAATTAATGTAGAAAGCACGCTGTTATGAAATGTACAGAGGAATAGTGTATATATTTATTATTTATTTGGATATGTAGGCACTGACTATTTAACCGGAGAAAGATTGGAGCGCTTAAATTTTCTTTTTATCAAAGTAGTGTTTTCAAAGTGAAGTTTATTGGTTTTCGTTATACGAAATTTCATCGTCTTACAGACTGTTATAGGTAAGAATAAAAATACCGTTGTGTTAAACAACGTGCCACGTTCACCGAAATATAATAAAATATACAAATTAATAAATTCCGTGATATCCCAAAACGCTGATATTGGGTGTAACATACTTCGAATAAAAAGCTGTTCATTTTTCAAAAAAAAATATATAGAAAAATTATATAAATTAAATTATAACTACGTCTCAGAAATCTTGTCCAAATTCGAAACCAATATTTAATTTTATTTAATAAACTGTTATGGCTTATGCATGACTCCACAACGATTTTCTAAAAATTTGATTTGGACCTAACTTACAATCTATAAGACGAAATCTCGATTTTTCTCTTCTTTTAGAAAAATATAAACAAATAGATCAGAACGTTTCTTATTTCGAAGAAATCTGACTTATATTGGATTATATATACTCAATTGAAGTTCAAAACGTTAAATTACAAACTACCACGACATTACGAGCTCGTTTTAAATTATATTATAAATTATACGTTCAAAATTCGTTTTAATTAAACAAAATTCCTTATAAAAAGACTTCTATAATTTAAATAAAATATTTGAAACATATATAAATATTCAGAATTAAATGGCTCAAAATCCGGGTCGTTAAATATATTAACAGAAATCAGTGCTACGTGGTCAATTTCAATGTCAGACACTCAATCCATACAAGTCCATTTCGGGTCTGAACTGAACAACAATCCGAAAATATTCCAATATATTCAGATCTCATGCCACTTATAACCTCGTATCGGGTGATCGGCCCAAATGAGACATTAGCAAAAAATCTAAACAATTCGAAGATTCTCGGTCTTCACTTATCGATTTCCAAATCTTCAATTTCTTAATAACGTCGTATTATTTCTTGGAATGGTTTTCAAACAAACATAAGATCCCGGTCTTTCCAAGTAATAAGCACATTTAAAAAAAAAAGTTATGAAACATTTCAGATTTCCAATTTAAATATCCTTCCTAGTCGTTATTAATTCAATTATAATCAAGGTTGGATTTATTTCAGTTCCATAATCCCCATTATCGCCTTATCCTTCCTTGAAATTCAATATTCATTTTCCCAAATTTTATATTTCAAACGTATTTCTTTTATTCGTTATTATCCCTTCATAATGTTTCCAAATTACGGAAACTTAATTGGATTAAATTCCACACAATAATTCTACCAATTGATATTTCAAATAAAAATAAATTAACTTATTATTCGATATCAATTCAAACTTAAGTACATATCAGATTGCCTTAACAATTTAAAATTTTCTTTTTACATTGAATATTCGACTAATTCTAACCATGCTCATTTCCTTTTACATTTTCTAACTTTCAAATCTTACTTAGAATCAGTAATTTTTAAATAAATTTCAAACAAGATAATCTCAACTCTTTAGAATCTTTCAAAATAATTAAAAAAAAAATCCTTTTCGAAGTTTTTAACCAATAATTCATGGTTTAAAATCTTTAAAACAAATCATTTCCAAGAAAAAATATAATAATGTAAAAGTGTTACCGAAAGCGCTAAAATGGTTATTTAGTTCAAATAGATCCAAAATTATTCAAATTTAAAATATTTCAACTCATATTACTTTTAAATAAAGAAATATGATTTATTATAATTTTCCAAAATTTTAATAATTTATATAAACCTTTTTTGAATCAATTTTCCCTTTACGGTCGCCGAACTACACGTGTAGCGACCTTTTCAATTTTTGGTTTAAACATACCTCGAAACCCATACGTTAAAATTTTAAAATTTCTTTTCTATTCAAAAGTTATTATTAATAGAATCCCGATGTTTCTTGTTTTACATCAATCCGGTTTTAAATGTCCAAGTTACAGTTGTTTGAAAAATAAATTCGATATTGACGAACTGCCGCTACGTAATTTGTTTAATTCAAACCATATAATGATTTAATATAAACGCATCATTTCTTCCTAAATAAAATTCAATTTTCATAAATTTACTTTAAAACTATATTTCAAATAATATTTTATATCTACAATTGATTTCCAAAATTGCTTTACTTCAAAATCATCATTTCAAATTTCAAATATTTCGAATTAAATTGAAATCTCAAAATAATATTTTTCAAATCTTTTTAATAATATTTTATATGCTCATTTAGTTTGAAGCCACTTTTTTTCAAATTATCAATTTTTTTTGAATCTCTATTCAAAATAAATTGAATAACAATTCTTAAACCTATTCAATTATTATTTTCATAAAATCCTTTTTCGTGTACAATATTTCAAAATCCCATTTCTTTTTAACTTTCAAAACCAGTTTCTTTTGAAATCGTTGTCCTTAGCAAATATCGTTACATTATTACAGATTTCCAACAAATGTAAATAAAATTAGAAGTTTAATTTTGAATTGTTAATTTTAATAATAAAACTGCTATTTGCATGGTAAGGAGATTCAAAACGATTTTCCATACAGTTACGCAACTATAGTGTGTGTATGTGTTGCAACCATAACGAACAATAAAACAACCATATGAACATAAGTACATCCATCATAAACATGCAATTAAACAATTAAATCTTGTTGTGCACAATTGTTATGTTCAATAACGCTTCGTTTTCAGTGTGTTTCGACTACATATCGTCAATTCCACACATTTCATACAACATCCATATCCCCAGCAATCAACTATCATTGATTCACTGTAATTATCAGCTAATTTAAAATCTGCTGTTTTTAATAATCCGAAAATAAATTAAATTTATAATTCTCAACCCGTGCAGTGATGGTCACGCGAAGACTCATCCAAGCTCAACATATTGGCGTCTATAGAATAACAGCCTTCCATCTAAACACTGCTCATGCCTTGCATGTAACTGTACCCTCCTTGGCTTTGTCACACTTCCATTTACTTGCTATATATGCTCATGCAACATACAAATTCACTCATACATGAACTCCACACTCCCTGCTCAACAGCCATTCACAATCCAAAACTTCCTCTCAGACTCATCTTTCACAACAGCTTCCCACCTAGAACAGCCAAACCAGAACCGTCCTAGACTCCCAATATAGACGCAAGCCTCAAGCCACCACTTCTCCAGCTAATCACCTCATCTTCTTGAATTTCCATACTCCTCACTGTCCATAGCATAGCATGACTACACACAGCCACATGCACCATCCCATTCCCCAGATCTCCTATACACATATATGCTTCCCATACCACTTCGAACGCATGCCTCATCTTACTGATGCAACTGTTGTTGAGCAAAACACCACCATTTTCCACACTACACTCATATATAAAGACCATACAACAGAAAACAGACCAAGGAACGGAAGAATGGTTGCATAATGGTAAATGGTGAAAATTTTGCTGTAGGGGAGGACAAACAAGGAGAGTGGAACAATAGTCTTATGTAGAGGAAAGAGGAAAGAAGGAAGTGGGGTTTGGTGAACGGAGGACAAACTGCCGGACTGACGGGTGGCGAAGCGGCAGCGTCTGCGATTGAGGAGACATATGGTAAAGCTTGCTACAAGAAGAACTGATGGTTTTCCTTAGTCGAGGAGGAGGAATCGCAGGGTTAAGGAGAGGAGAGACGGAAGTGAAGATGGTTTGCTGGCGGCCTTGGAAGTCGCGGATGACAAATGATGCGCTAAAGGAAGATGAGGCTAAGCAGTATTGATGGAAGGAGGAACGACATTAAAGAAAGACGTAAATTTTGTGTGAAGGAGGAGATACCAGGCAAAAGAAGATGGTGGTGAAACGCTTCATGGCATCCGGATTAACAAGTGGCGAAACAAAATAGAAGTGAATAGCATGTGTAGTATTTGAGGACAACTGTCCTTTGCAAGCCTCGGCTATTGCACGTTTTATTATTAGTTACATATGTTATTAATTTTCTCTTCAAAAATGTGAAGCTTTTACTGTCTTAGATTAGCATATCGAACAATCATGCCATCATGTATTTTATTTAATTTATAATCATTAACTACTTGGTGTCAAATGGATAATAAAATCGTGTACAGCAATGTGACACGATCCCAAAACCATAATAAAATAGACTGGTTAATTGATTCTTTATAGTGTCAAAAGGACCCCAGTTACCCTAAAATACATTAGAAAAATATGCTAATTTTTCAAATTAAAATTTACAATAAAATTATATAAAATATTTTAAGACTGCGCATTAAAAAATTGAACGACTTTTTATTTTATATTGCTATTTAACTATAATTTATATTCCAATTTTGATCATTACAGCAACTAAATAACCAACCGTTGAGATAAACCTCCTAACAACGAACTATTTTTCCATTCGAACTTTGGTTCAAACATTGTTCTCGATTAATTTCTTTTATTTCAACCTTATAAAATAATTCATTTGCTTTTTTAAACTTAATTTAATTATATTTCTGCCTTCCAAAAATTAACAAATCTTACACTCAATTTAAATTTTAAATTAAAAATCTTGGGTCGTCACATTCTCCCCCCTTAAGGCTTTTCATCCTCGAAAAGGAGGAATTGGTAAATTTATACTTGTATATATTTAACAACACTTATACTAGTGCTACATTTAAATAAATAAAATAAACAATAAAATGTAAACCACATCAAAACTATTTTTTATCAAAATCTAATTTCAATAAAACTTGAAATCGAAATGATTTCTTCGACTCAAAATCCCAATTTTATTTTCAAGATATCTATAATACTATATTTCCTTTTAATATCGAATCGTACTTGCTTTGGGATTTCAAAACCAAAATCGTTTCAAAGATTACAAATATTTCACGATAAAATAACAACATTTATGTCACAAGTCGAGAGGTTTCTCCCAGTGACAAGGCCACTAAGCACGACCTACGCACATATCAATATAAATAAATGATGTCTCTTTGGATCCCAAAGAAGACCATCAATCAAGGGTTTTGCACCCACGTCATACCTTTCTTTTGTCACGGGTTACTCGAATCTTAGTACTAAATCATTTTATTTCATATCCCAAAGTTATTAACCATTTTGTAACTATATTTTACAAATATTTTCAAATCATATTTCAAGATCTCGGGATTTCAAGTCCTCGAACTTTACATTTAAATAACTTGGAAAAAAAATAAACTTCGTTCAAAAATTGGGAATCAGAATTTCCGCTATACAAAACAATTTAGCTTAAATCGAGCATTGTACAAACTTAACTTTACAAATTTCCAAATCATAGGCTTTATATGCCATTTCAATTTATAAACCAAACCAACTTTCGTGATAATAAATTTTCAAATCATTTGCACCAAGTATATGATTTATTCTTTACGGTTTCAAATATTTAGATCCTGCTTGAATTACATTATTCGAATAGTTGAAAAATAACTTGGAACCTTTTATCTTGTAAGTTTCATTTTCCCAAAACAAATTATCTTGGGAAAATTCACCCCTTTAAAATTCAATTTCCAATCATTTACAAACATTCAATGTTACTTACAATTCGAAATACTCATTTCCAAATTTGAAACTATGCTATTAATACAGCTTGTCTTTATTTTGGTCAAAACAAGGAAAAAGGAAGGGTTCAAGGATGGCACAATTTCAAAATTTCAAGCACAAAGAGATTACAAAGATGATAAGCAAAGACGAAGGAGGGTGAATACCAACGAGCGAAGAATTATTTTCAAACATTCATTACTGCTCATATTTTATTCATTTACAAGTTCAATTTATATTTTACAGACAAGGAATACATCACTTATTCAAGTTTAATTTACTATTTCATTCCATACATGTTTATCGAAACATTTTATTAAAATTTATCCAAGCAATTTCAAACACTTATCGAATGGTTTTAAGTATTTCTCGACGTATAAATTGGAATCATATAGTCATCCCACTTTCGAAACTCGAAAATAAATACTGATGATGCTGCAGTCATACACAGAATCATCTTCAAGCGACTAGAGTGTGATTCTATATCTATCTAATATATTTAGGACTTTGTATATACATTAGCTAGGCGTATATTCAAAATCCTTATATACTCGATAGTCCAGTCTGGACGTCAATAATATACTCAAAACCATTATTATATTTCTAAATAATCACACTTTTTAAATTGTTACTTAGTTTCAAAAATAATTTATAATTTAAACATACGCTCTCTCGAATATAATACTCCAAAATCTCATTCTTGGGTGTTTCTAACCCTATCTCTAATGAGATATTACAACTCTGATGAGTTCTATCCTTTGTTCGAATATGTCATACCCCATAGCTTCGTTTAAACCAAAGCTCCGATATCAGATGTAATGACCCGCCCTTTTGCTCGGTTCTTGCCGGTGGTTAAACCAACTTAAATCACTCATAAAGACGAATAATTATGGGTACTAACATATTTGAACAAAAATAAAGGGCTTTTATTTCATTACAGAAAATTTTCACTAGAGTTACATGAATCAGAGTACAACATAAACCCAGCGAAAGTCAAAATGCTCACAGCGTAAGAAGTAAAACCAAAATAAGACTCTAGCTCCAACCAGAATCCAACTCCGAAACTAACCTACAAACTAAACTACTAGCTGCCCATGCAAAATATGGGCACCCAGAGTTTAGGTATAGGAACAATAAACTCCAGGTCAGTCGTGGGATTGGTGTGAGAACTCAAAACAGTTATTATTTATGTTTATTTTAAAGTTGGGAAAATTCACCGGACCACGCCACTAATGCGGAATGGGTTTACTCCACGTGAATTCCCATGCACAGAAATTCGCAATGACTTTGGAAAAAGAAGCTATCATAAGCTCGTCCCACATCACACAATGCAAATGCACACCAGATGGGCGAGTTTTGTCTTATAATAACCAAGAATGCTTTAATACGTAAAATCCTCTTAATATTATCATTAATACATAGTGTTGAAAAATCATTTCGCAAATAAATATAGAATCATAGCCCCCATAACCCCAATTTGTTATATTGACATATAGGTATACAATCAAAATCGCATGGGCTCGTATTGGAGATTGGGTTTCCAACATGATGGTTCCTGACATGAAAGATCATTGGAGGACACAAAGCTAAGTATTCCCGGTTAACATCCAGACAACGGACACCGAATACATAGCGCAAAAGTATATATCGCAGATAACATCCAGACATCGAACATCGTATATACTTTATTCCCTCATGTTTCAAGGTAGATCTACCGCTGCAACTTTCAATTTCACTAGAGATTATGTATACAACCTAACCGCCAGTTTACCATCAATCCGGGGGGTGAGGTTCGACGATGTCATTACATACACAAAGCTACGCTTCAATAAGCCATGCTTTGATCATTACTAGCTCACTTCATACTCGAGTATGCCAAATTGACAATTCACAACATGTCACTGATTTCCATCAATACATAGCGCCTAAGTTTGTATATCTTAGAGATGAGAATAATATATTGCCACAAATCCGATATATATATATATATTAACAGAAATTAGTGTTACGCGGTCAATTCCAATGTCAGACATATAATCCATACAAGTTCATTCTGGGTTTGAACGGAACAACAATTCGAAAATATTCAAATATATTCAGATCTCATGCCACTTATAACCTTGTATCGGGGGTCGGCCCAAACGAGACATCAGAAATAAATCTAAACAATTCAAAGATTTTCGGTCTTCACTTATCGATTTCCAAGCCTTCAATTTCTTAATAACGTCGTATTGTTACTCAGAATGGTTTTCAAAAATACATTCGATCCCGGTCTTTCCAAGTAACAAGCGCATTTTAAAAACAATAGTTATGAACCATTTCAGATTTCCAATTTAAATCTCCTTCCCAATCTTCATTAATTAAATTATAATCAAGGTTCGATTTATTTCAGTTCCATAAACCCCGTTATTGCCTTATCCTTCCTTGAAATTAAATATTCATTTTTCCAAATTTTATATTTCAAACATATTTATTTTATTCGTTATTATCCCTTCATAAGTTTCCAAATTACCAAAACTTAATCGGATTAAATTTCATTCACAATAATTCTACCAACTGATATTTCAAATAAAAATAAATTAACTTATTATTCGATATCAATTCAAACTTAAGTACATATCAGATTGCCTTAACAATTTAAAATTTTCTTCTTACATCAAATATTCGACTAACTCTAACCAAGCTCATTTCCTTTTACATTGTCTAACTTTCAAATCTTACTTAGAATCAATAATTTTTAAATAAATTTCAAACAAAATAATCAAAACTCTTTAGAATCTTTCAAAATATTTAACAAACTCCTTTTCAAAGTTTTTAACCAATAATTCATGGTTTAAAATCTTTAAAACAAATCATTCCCAAGAAAAATTATAATAGCGTAAAAGTGTTACTGAAAGCGCTAAAATGGTTATTTATTTCAAATAGATCCAAAATTATTCAAATTCCAAATATTTCAACTCATATTACTTTTAAATAATGAAATATGATTTATTATAATTTTCCAAAACTTTAATAATTTATATAAACCTTTTTTGAATCAATTTTTCCTTTATGGTCGTCGAACTGCTCGTATAACGACCTTTTCAATTTTTGGTTTAAACTTACCTTGAAACCCATACATTAAAATTTTAAAATTTCTTTTCTATTCAAAAGTTATTATTAATAGAATCTCGAGGTTTCTCGTTTCATGTCAATTCGATTTTAAATGTTCAAGTTATAGTCGTTTGAAAAATAAAATCGATATTGATGAACTGCCGCTACGTAACGCGTTCAATTCAATCCATATAATGATTTAATATAAACGCATCATTTCTTCCCAAATAAACTTCAATTTTCATAAATTTACTTTAAAACTATATTTCAAATAATATTTAATATTTACAATTGAGTTCCAAAATTGCTTTACTTCAAAATCATCATTTCAAATTTCAAATATTTTGAATTAAATCAAAATCTCAAAATAATATTTTTAAATCTTTTTAATAATATTTTATATTCTCACTTAGTTCGAAGCCATTTTATTTCAAATTATCATTTTTTTCGAATCTCTATTCAAAATAAATTGAATAATAATTCCTTAAACCCGTACAATTACAAGTTTAATTACTACAGATTTCCAATTAAATAAAATTAAAAGTTTAATTTTGAATTATTAATTTTAATAATAAAACCGCTATTTGGATGGTAAGGAGATTCAAAAAAAATTCCGTACAGTTACACAACTATAGTGTGTGTGTTGCAACCATAACCAACAATAAAACAACCACACGAACATAAGTCCATCCATCGTAAACTTGCAATTAAACAACCAAATCTTGTTGTGCACAATCGTTATGTTCAATAACACTTCGTGTTCAGTGTGTTTCGACTACATATTGTCAATTCCAAACATTTCATACAACATCCATATCCCCAACAATCAACTAACATTGATTCACTGTAATTATCAGCTAATTTAAAATCTACCGTTTGTAATAATCTGAAATTAAATTAAATTTAGAATTCTCACCCCGTGAAGCGATGGTCATGCGAAGGCTCATCCGAGCTCAACATATTATCATCTACAGAATAACAACCTTCTATTTGAACACTGCTCACGCCTTGCATGTAACTGTACCCTCCTTGGCGTTTTCACACTTAAATTTACTTGCTATATATGCTCATGCAACATATAAATTCACTCATACATGAACTCCACACTCATTGTTCAACTACCATTCGCAATCTGTTACTGCCTCTCAGACTCATCTTTCACAACAACTTCCCACCTAGAACAGTCAAACCCGAACCATCTTGGACTCCCAATACAGACGCAAGCCTCAAGCCACGACTTCTCCAACTAATCATCTCATCTGTTTAAATTTCCACACTCCTCACTGTCCAGAGCATAGCATGACTACACACGGCCACATGCACCATCCCATTCCCCAGATCTCCCGTACACATGTATGCTTCCCACACCACTTCGAACGCATGCCTCATCTTACTGATGCAACTGTTGTTGAGCAAAACACCACCATTTTCCACACTACACTCATATAGAAAGACCAAACAACAGAAAAACGGACCAAGGAACGGAAGAATGGTTGCATAATGGTAAATGGTGAAGTTTTTGTTGTATGGGAGGACAAACAAGGAGAGTGGAACAACAGTCATATGTAGAGGAAAGAGGAAAGAAGGAAGTGGGGTTTGGTGAATGGAGGACTGACTGCCGGACTGACGGGTGGCGAAGAGGCAGCGTCTGCGACTGAGGAGACATACGGTAAAGCTTTCTACAAGAAGAACCGATGGTTTTCTTTAGTCAAGGAGGAGGAATCGCCGGGTTAAGGAGAGGAGAGACGGAAGTGAATATGGTTTGCTTGCGGCATGAGAAGTCGCGGATGGACGGATGTTGCGCTAAAGGAAGATGGAGCTGAGCAGTATTGATGGAAGGAGGAACGACATTAAAGAAGGAAGTAAGTTTCGTGAGAAGGAGGAAATACCAGGCATAAGAAGATGGTGGGGAAACGCTTCATGGCATGTGGATTAACAAGTGGCGAAACAAAATAGAAGTGAATAGCACGTGTAGTATTTGAGGGCAACTGTCCTTTGCAAGCCTCGACTATTGCACGTTTTATTATTAGTTACATATGTTATTAATTTTCTCTTCAAAAAGGGAAGCTTTTACCATCTCTTGTTAGCATATCGAAAAATCATGCCATCATGTATTTTATTTAATTTATAATCATTAACTACTTGGTGTCAGACGGATAATAAAATCGTGTACAGTGATGTGACACGATCCCAAAACCATAATAAAATAGACCAGTTAATTGATTCTTTATAGTGTCAAAAGGACCCCAGTTACACTAAAATTCACTAGAGAAATATGCTTATTTTCCAAATTAAAATTTACAATAAAATTCTATAAAATATTTTAAGACTGCACATTCAAAAATTGAACGACTTTTTATTTTATACTGCTATTAAACTATAATCTATATTCTAAAATTGATCGTTACTGCAACTAAATAACCAACCGTTGAGACAAACCTCCTTACAACGAACTGTTTGGCCATCCGAACATTGGTTAAAACATAGTTCTCGATTAATTTCTTTTATTTCAACCTTATAAAATAATTCCTTTGCTTTTCTAACTTAATTATATTTCTGCCTTTCAAAAATTAAAAAATCTTACACTCAATTTAAATTTTAAATTGAAAATCTTGGGACGTCACAAGGCGCATGCATTTTGAAGCACGATGGGAAGGTGAAGGTGACAAGAAGTGCAGTTTCAGTTTTGGGTGATTCGATCTTCAGAAGAGGAAAAAAATCGAACAACTATAGTGGGAAAGTCGAGGTCGCGACTTTCAGAAGGATAAATTTGAGCTAATTGAGGATGTTTCCATGGTGATGCTCAGGTGTTGAGGGCACTGAGTAACTTAAATGGTTATTTTATTTGAGGATTCAATGCTAGAAATTGTCGAATGTCTGTAAGGGGTTAAGGCCAGCGACGCATTTTTTTACCGAGGGCAACAAGTTGAGCACGGGTATGTCAAAGGGGTGGAGTTCGGTCTTATTTGAGGTGTGCTAGGCATTGTTAGGAGAAGGATAAGTAGGAGGAAGCTGGTGTGTTAATCTTGATTTTTGGTGGAGTAAAGGTTATTGGCAGTGTCTGGGAAAAGACTGTGGTCAACAGATGTGAGGGAGAACAAGGAGGAGAGGCTCACTTTTTGCTATAGGTATCGGCCTTGTTTAGGGCGCAGAAAGGAGAAGGATTAAATGAGGAACTAAGGTATATAATTATTTAAAATAAGTAATTAATTTACAATTATCATTATTAAAACTCAAATTGTAGTTATATGATTAATCACATATATTTGATCGTGAAATTAATAAAGGGAATAAATAAATTTATAAGGTTGAATCGATCAAATCAGGTCGTACGGGGTGGAACTAAAAAATCTTTGCTAAGGAATAGGAATTGGAACGAATAACAATTAAGAATCAGGTGAGCAAACTCACTCTCTGGATTTTATTTAAATAATTTTTATATACTGTTTGTTGGTTGTTTGGATGCGTTTAAATATTTTTATGACTATTATAAATATATTAGTTATTTAGGCTTGGTGGTTGTGGCTATATATATATATATATATATATATATATATATATTGGTGGTTGGATATTTCCCGTAGTATCATTAGTGGATGCCCGTAGTATCATTTGCGGATGACCCTATGCGTCCCACAATATGTTAGTGGATGACATTTTATACCGCGATATCATGCCTCGAAGCAGGATGGGTATTATTTATGTTGGCTAACGTCTGTGGATGCAGGTCATATATGATGTGTAAGAAAACCTGTGATCGATAATTGAGTGTTTTGGATGTATAAAATATCACTGGGCCTAAATGTTGATATATAAAATATTGTGAAAAAGAAATTTTGAGATTTAAACGGTAAAAATCTATTTTTTCTAAATAGAATTTGAATTTCAATGGGCTATAAAGATATTAACTTGCTTTGAATAAATAAAACAAGTGGTGAATTTATAAACGATGTTTATAAATTAAATAATCAGGAATTTAAGTAAATTTATAAATGGTGTTTATAACTATAATGGAAAATTTATCATTTTGATAATTTGGGAAGTCTAAATTTAGATGTGAATTTAAAAAGGGAAATTTAAATTAGTTTCAAAGAGGAACGATAAATTTACTCTGATATTCAGAATGTAAATTGAATTAAAATAAATCCGTATGGATTTATGATTTGAATTCAATTAGATCGAATTTATTTAAACATATATTTTCAGAAAAACTATTAGAATTATATTAAATAGAAGTTTAAGTTTTAAATATTAAAATGGATTCACTGTATATATATATTTATAGCTTATAATCAATAAAATTTCCAGAATAGGAATTGGGTTTCAAATGGATTTGAAATGGAATTTTGTTTTAAATTATAAAACAAGGAAGTTAAATTTATAAACAACGTTTATGAATTAAGTGAGATAATTATCATTGGATAGTTTGAAATTTGAAATTCAAGTATGAATTTAAAAGTGAATTGGAAAACGTGTTGAAAAATAGAACTATTGATTATATTTCGAGAATTCGGAATATAAACTGAACTGAAATAAGTTTAAAGGATTTATAATTGAAATTCGATTATACCTAATTTTATTAAATAATTTATTTAAAAGGGAATTGGAATTCGGTATAGAAGATTGAATTATAAATAAATTTATAATTGAATTATGAAATAATCGGTGATTATGGATAATTAGAAATATTAAGTTGAATTGGGAAATTGGTTTAATATATATTAAAATATGAAGAATGAAGTTGAAATTTATTTATAAACAAAGTTTAAACGTTTATATATAAATATAATTAAAACGAGCTCGTCGTGGCGCGACAGTTCGTAAATTGGTGTTTCGAACTTCAGTTGATTATATAGAATTCAGTTTAAGTCGAAATTCTTTGAAACAAGAACCGTCAGGACCGATTTGAGTATAGTTTTCGACTGGAAGAGAAAATTATGGATTTCGTCTTATAGATTTTGAGTTATGTCAAAATCAAATTTTCAGAAAAACAGCGCCATAACCATTGTAAAACTATAACGGTTTATTTAAATAAATAAAAGGCTTTTTAAGCAAATAAAATCCGAATTTCCATTATAAAAACCCAGATTTGAGTTTTAAAATAAATACGAACTCTAGTTGTGTAAATGAAATGATTTTTGAAACAAAAATCATATTTTTATTTATTGAATAGAGTTAACTAATTTGAAGAATAATTAGTTAACGGAATTTTTGGATCGAAATCGGGTTTTGGAAAAGTGAATTGAACTGGTTAATTCATATTTGAGATAGAATATGAAACTTAAATTGAAAATAAAATTAAATTGGTTTTTATGCAAAGTAAAATTATATATGAACGTGATATGTTCAACTAAAAAGTGAAATAGGCAAAAGAGCTAATTAAAGAATAAATTAGCGAATTGAGTTAAAAATGATCGGATTGAGTTGGAATAAATTAGGAATGGACGTATATGAGTTAGATAGGAATGGAATGAAGTGTATGAATATTATAATTTGAGTGTCTAACAAAAAGGTACATGTTTATATTCCATATGAGATTTTATATGCCGAATCAGCAAGCCACTTGGCTTTTTGATTTTCTTTTTGAATGGAAAGGGCCTAGAGAGGCGAGTTGAGGTTTGAGCTATTAACTGGTACAAAGGAGGTGCTGGCAAAATTTTCCTGAAATTTAAAGAGTTAGAATATTTTTAAGAAAAAATTGATAACTAGAAATTAATATATCGATGTATATAGAATTCGATAAGGAAATGAACTTGAAATAGAATATTATAAACAAAAAGGATATCTATAATTAAATCTGGTAAAAATGGAAAGAGAAACGTATACACGTTTTAAAAATGAATAATTTGTTTATATGATGTTGATTATTCGAGATAAGTAGTCTTGTCCGTTTTGAAGTTAAGAATGTTACTCTGTCAAGGTCTGAGAGATAGTTATACCCCAACTTGATTGATTTCATTATTAACCAATAAATAGAAAGATTTAGGCTCAAAGACAAATGTTTGAATAAGATTTAATTGAATGCAATATTTTGGGTTGTTGTAATGATGTTTTACACGACATTCATTTTAACCCAAGTAAGTGGAATTTTGGAAATATAATGATAAATATTTCATAAGTGTTGAATGAACGATCGTGAAAGGGAGAAGTGTTTGGAAATGTTTCCCAATTATAAATAGAAGATTCTTTCTAAATATAGAAAATAAAAGAAGGTGATATATGAAAATGTTTTTTCAATAGCGTAAGAGGCCAAGATGATTATTGGAAATACTGGGTTAACAAATATTGATAAGGAAATGGAAAGGTAATTAATTAATGAAATATTAATCAAAGGGACCAGTGTTTGTTAATTCTTTGGATGGATGTTTGTTTTTCCTTCGATAGTTTAATAACCGACTATCGAAGTTTTTGACCATCTTTGTCAACATGGAGAGACTGGTTGGATTATTATCTGAGAACCACTTCATATTGGCAGTAGCATTGCGAATCAGATTATATGAAGACAATCGAAGATGAAGTACGGTGCAAGGGCTTTTTCTGTTAATCCTAGGTAGAAATTGCCTAAGATGGATTAATAGAAATTGTGCTATCGGTTTCGTTCAGTCCCAGAACGAACATGTATGGACGAATTGTCCGACGGAGTATTTCCAATGGTCGCATATGTTGGTCTGTACAAATATACATATGGTGGCGGAGAATTTATTCTCTTAGCATAATATCCATATTATATTTGTGCAAATCAGTTAGTGATTAACGGATCTGACAATGTGGCATTCAAAGTGATTGTGCTATAAATGAAAGGTAAGTAATCGTAACCTCAAGCCTCGCAACTGGGAAATTGTATAAAATCGAGTAGGTCGCTTGGCTTAGTGGGTCATACCCAAGTAGGGTTTATTGTCACCTGATCTAGAGAAATTCCATTTTGCTTTCTAAAACTTTCGATGTTTCCCTTTCGGGAAACGGTTGCTGATCTCGACCGTTGTGACAATCCATCCAGTATTCTCAAGCGAAGTGAGGGGACGGTCATGTTTAGCCTGGTTTGCAAGATGTTCTTGTTGATCCTGATGTATTCCTCTCTAGAGATATACTGTCGGAAGGTGGTCTCATACCTTGCCAGTTGGAATCCATTCTCTAAAAAGAGCCCGCAGTTTTAATTGTATACTATATATATAGAGCGTGAGATGCAAGTGTTCTGCTAGATTGTTATCTACTTGTTTTAGACACTATTATAATATCAGAATAATATTGATTTCAAAGAATGTTTTGGGTTATCGTAAGGTAAAAACCATCTGTGTTTATGTGTGAATCAGTCTTACGATTATCCTTTCTTTTAAAAAGGATTTTTAAAAGTTAAATCAAGTGGTTGGAGTTTACTCACACTAGTCCCATGACCGACCCGGAGTTTATTTTGTTTTGTCTTACCCTAAAATCTTGGGTGCCCAAATTTGTACAGGTAGTTAAGTAGTTCAGGTGTTTACAGATATACTTGGAGGAGCTTGGAGCAGGAGGCTTCAGCGTTAGATATTTACTGTTATTTTCCGTTGTGTTGTATTGTACTCTGAAAGTGGTATGTATATGTATATACAGTAAACAATTTGTATCCCAAAAGTTGTTGTATATATTATATTTTGTTCCGCTGCGATGTGAGATTCTGTGTTGTTATTTCTGTTCTTCTTCTATCTATTTTCTTCTATTCTGATTTTCTTTCTTTCTATTTCTCGTCCTCTAACTTCTTTCTATTAATGATCCAATAATATCAGGTGTTTGGTTAGTCGATATGGTATTTGTATCGATAATCATGATCAAGAAATTGATGGTTCGTTACAGTGGTATCAGAGCTTAGTTTGAGCAAACACCTGGGCTTTGGTGGGGGTTTACTCATTAAAGATAGGGTCAGTAGTACCCTAGAATGAGTTGAGTGTATATATACGAGAGCGCGTATTTCTTAATTGATATAAAAATTGTTTTATATCGTGTTGGCTAGTTTGTTGAGTGGTTTATGAATTCTGATCGAACCGTGGAATGCCACGACGTCGATAAGAGTTTTTAAACACTTGAACAGAGAAATTCAACCTAATAATTTTTTAAAGTGGGTAAATGAAATAATTTTACCTTAAATTTATATTTTGATATAAAAGATTTTTTTGAAATTATTATAGTATATGGATGTGTTGGTTGTTAGGATTATAATCAGATGAGAATATAAAATTGAAATTTATTATATATATATAACCAAATATAATTTGTATAAGGATAATATATACAAAAAAGATGAGCTGGAGTTGGATTCAAACTAGAATTTGAAATTTAAAATCCCATAAAGTGGGAAAATATTTTCTGAAGTATATTAGAACAATATAGCTTTGTGTTTGAAGGATTTTTGAAATCAAAATCATTTTGAAAGTGATAAAGCACTAAACTCACTTCAGTGGCTGGAAAATAATTTTGATTATGAGTGCGACATCATCAGTGTTCATTTTTGAGTTTCTAAGTGATGAATTGCTGCCTTAGAAAATTTTTGGTGGAAATTTGTTTGAAAGAAAATAAGTTGGTTTGAAAATTCAAACGTTTTGAATTTGTGATGGTTTTAAATATATGTATATATTTATGTAATTTCTAAAGGATCTGAAATGAGAACCCAGGAATTTGAATTATGGAATTGAAATTTAACTTAAGCAAGTAAAGTCGAAGTGGATAAATTGATTAGAATCAATTTGGATGAATTTTAATACATGTGAATGGAATATGAATTGGATGTGAATTTATTGATTGTAAACCATTCGAATAAGATGAATGTAAGCATATATGGTATGCAAAGTAAATGGAAACCAAAAGTTTGTGGGAACTAAATTTTTGTAGTAATACGAAATGTTGAGTTTCAACATAAGTGGTTTTTGAAAAGTTAATGGGTTTGAAGCATTTTTCCTACCTTAGTAATTTAGGGGATGAAATTCTTTTAAGGGGGGAAAAATGTAATGACCCGAATTTTTGGTCAATTTATTTTAAATATTTAATATGGTTTTAAATATTGAGTTAGCAATATAAATGAATTTTTATATTGAGTTATCGATTTAATAATCGAAATATGATTTATTTCGAATATATATAATCATCGTAATAAGAGAATCTGGAATAATTCAATTCGAAATTAAAACGAAGTCAAAACTGAATCAAAATGATTCATATGTTGAATATAGATTCTGTTTGAATATAGACGATAATAATAATAATTTTATTATTAAGGAATTAATTGTTTTGGATTTATTTTATATCAACTTAAATTAATATCTTCTCCATACAATCAAATGAGGATTCGAAATCTGTTCCAGTGTGTTCAGGGTAGTGGTATAACCCTAGGAATGTCGGTTGTTGCGTTCAAATAGGAGTTCGAAAGCACGTAATGATTTAAATCGTACCGGTTCAGTTCAAACTAAAACAAATAAAATTATAATTCCTTCATTCCTAAGCTAAATGAGGCAAGTACAATGCAAGTACCCTAAAAATTAAGTCATACAGTCCCTATACTGTAACTAAGCAGCATAAAAGCGTACCAATTCCTTAATTCCTAAGATGTTCTTCAATTATAAATTCGCACATACCCCCTTCCTTAATTTTTTGATTCAATTCCTTTGAAAACCAGAGTCAAAGCTTCAAACAAATGGCAAAAATGGCCTTTCCTTTCTCATTTATGTTTGTAGTTATAAATCAAATGGGAACCATGATACCCTCCTCAATATTCTCTTTCTTCTGCAAGAAAAATCAAACTACTGTTCAGTCCATTTCCCCAAACAGTCCGCTTTGCCAATTAAAAAAAAGAATCAAGTATCGCAAGATCGATAGAAGCTCAACGTCAAGTTTGAGGCGCATGCATTTTGAAGCATGATGGAGAGGTGAAGGTCACGAGAAGTGTGATTTCATGTTGTGGGATTCGATCTTCGGAAGAGAAAAAATCGAACAAATATAGTGGGAAAGTCAAGGTCGCGACTTTCTGAAGGATAAGTTCGAGCTAATTGAGGATATTTCCGTGGTGATGCTCAGGTGTTGAGAGTAGTGAGTGGCTTAAATGATTCTTTTATTTGAGGATTCGATGCTGGAAATTGCCGAATGTCTGTAAGGGGTTAAGGCCAGTGACACATTTTTTATTTACTGAGGGCAACAAGTTGAGCACGGTGATGTCAAAGGGGTGGAGTTCGGTCTTATTTAAGATGTGCTAGGTGTTGTCAGGAGAAGGATAAGTAGGAGGAAGCTGGTGTGTTAATCTTGATTTTTGGTGGAGTAATGGTTATTGGTAGTGTCTGGGTAAAGACTGTGATTAGCAGATGTGAGGGAGAACAAGGAGAGGGGGCTTGCTTTCTTGTTGCAGGTATCGGCCTTGTTTAAGGCGCAGAAAGTTGAAGGATTAAATGAGGAACTAAGGTATATAATTATTTTAAAATAAGTAATTAATTTACAATTATCATTATTAGAAATCAAATTGTAGTTATGTGATTAATCACATATATTTGATCGTGAAATTAATAAAGGGAATAAATAAATTTACAAGGTTGAATCGATCAAATCAAGTCGTGTGGGGTGGAGATGAAAAACCTTTGCTAAGGAATAGGAATTGGAACGAATAGCAATTTAGAATCAGGTGAGTAAACTCACTCTCTGGATTTTATTTAAATAATTTTTATATACTGTTTGTTGGTTGTTCGGATGCGTCTAAATATTTTTATGGCTATTATAAATATATTAGTTATTTAGGCTTGGTGGTTGTGGATATTATATATATATACACACACACATACATACATACATACATATATATATATATATTGGTGGTTGGATATTTCCCACAGTAGTGGATGCCCGCAGTATTATTAGTGGATGACCCTACGCGCCCCACACTATGATAGTGGATAACCTTCTATACCGCGATATCATGCCTCGAAGCAGCATGTGTATTATTTATGTTGGCTAACGTTTGTGGATATAGGGAAACAGGTTGGAGGAAACAAACAGGATTCCTCAAAATATTATTATTTGTTTATTTTCATATATATTATCATATATGATGTGTTAGAAAACCTATGACTGATAATTGAGTGTTTTGGATGTATAAAATATCACTGGGCCTAAATGTTGATTTATAAAAATATTGTGAAAAAGGAATTTTGAGATTTAAACGGTAAAAATCTATTTTTCATAAAAATAGAATTTGAATTTCGAATGGGCTATTAAGACATTAGCTTGGTTTGAATAAATAAAACAAGTGGTGAATTTATAAACGATGTTTATAAATTAAGTAATGCGGGAATTTAAGTAAATTTATAAATGGTGTTTATAACTAAAATGGAAAAATTATCATTTGGATAATTTGGGATGTCTAAACTCTTATGTGAATTTAAAAAGGGAAATTTAAATTAGTTTCAAAGGGAAACGAAAAATTTATTTTGATATTCAGAACGTAAATTGAATTAAAATAAATCCGTATAGATTTATGATTTGAATTTGATTGGATCGAATTTAGTTAAATAGATATTTTCAAAAAAAATATTAGGATTATATTAAATAGAAGTTTAAGTTTTAAATATGAAAATAGATTCACTGTATATATATGTTATAATCAATAAAATATTCCAGAATAAGAATTGGGTTTCAATTGGATTTGAAATAGAAACATGTTTTAAATTATAAAACAAGGAAGTTAAATTTATAAACGATGTTTATAAATTAAGTGAGATAATTATCATTGGATAATTTGAAATTTTAAATTCAAGTATGAATTTAAAAGTGAATTGGAAAACGTGTTGGAAAATAGAACGATTGATTATATTTTGGGAATTCGGAATATAAACTAAATTGAAATAAGTTTAAAGAATTTATAATTGAAATACGATTTTATCGAATTTTATAAAATAATTTATTTAAAAGGGAATTGGAATTCAGTATAGAAGTTTGAATTATAAATAAATTTATAACTGAATTATGAAATAATCGAAGATTAAGGATAATCAGAAATATTAAGTTGAATTGGGAAATTGGTTTAATACATATTAAAATTTAGAAGAATGAAGTTGAAATTTATTTATAAATGAAGTTTAAATGTTTATATTTAAATATAATTAAAACGAGCTCGCTGTGGAGCGACAGTTCGTAAATTGGCGTTTCAAACTTCAATTAAGCATACAGAACTCAATTTAAGTCTGCATTCTTTGGAACGAGAACCATCAGGACAGATTTGATAATAGTTTTCCAATGGAAGAAAAAAAAATCTGGATTTCGTCTTATAGATTTTGAGTTATATCAAAATCAAGTTTTTAGAAAAACAGTGTCATAACCATTATAAAACCATAACGGTTTATTTAAATAAATCAAAGGATTTTTAAGCAAATAAAATCCAAAGTTCCATTATAAAAACCCATAATTGAGTTGTAAAATAAATACGAACTCAAGGTGTAAATACAATGATTTTTGAAACAAAAATCGTATTTTTAATTATTGAATAGAGTTAAATAATTTGAAGAATAAATAGTTTTTAATTATTGAATAGAGTTAACTAATTTGAAGAATAATTAGTTAACAAAATTTTTGAATCGAAATCGGGTTTTGGATAAGTGAATTGAACTGGTGAATTCATATACGAGATCAAATATGAAACTTATATTGAAAATGGAATTAAATCGGTTTATAAGAAAATTGAAATTGTATATGAACGTGATATGTTCAATTAATAAGTGAAATAGGCAAAAGAGCCAATTAAAGAATAAATTAGCAAATTGAGTTAAAAATGATCGGATTGAGTTGGAATAAATTAGGAATGGATGTATATATGGGTTAGACAGGAATGGAGTGAAGTGTATGAAGATTATAATCCGAGTGCCCAACAAAAAGGTACACATTTAAATTCCATATGAGATTTTATGTGCCGAATCAGCAAGCCACTTGGCTTTTTGATTTTCTTTTTGAATGGAAAGGGCCTAGAGAGGCGAGTTGAGGTTTGAGTTATTGACCGGTACAAAGGAGGTGCTGGAGAAATTTTCGAGTTAGAATATTTTTAAGAAAAATTTGATAACTAGAAATCAATACATCGATGTATACATAATTCGATAAGGAAACGAACATAAAATAGAGTATTATCAAAAAAGGAAATCTATAATTAAATCTGGTAAAAATAGAAAGAGAAACGTATACACATTTTAAAATTAAATCATTTGTTTATATGATGTTGATTTTTCGAGATAAGTAGTCTTGTCCGTTTTGAAGTTAAAAATGTTATTTAGTCAAGGTCTGAAAGGTAGTTATACCCCAACCTTCATTATTAACTGATAAATAGTAAGATTCAGGCTTAAAGACAAATGTTCGAATAAGATTTAGTTGAATGCAGTATTTTGGGTTGTTGTAACGATGTTTTACACGACATTCGTTTTAACCCAAGTAAGTGGAATTTTGGAAATATAACAATAAATATTTCCAAAGTATAGAGTGAATGCTCATGAAAGGGGGAAGTGTTTGGAAATGTTTTCCAATTATAAATAGAAGATACTTTCTCAATATAGAAAATAAAAGAAGGTGATATATGAAAATGTTTTTTTCAATAACGTAAGAGGCCAAGATGATTATTGGGAATATTGGGTGAACAAATATTGATAAGGAAATGGAGAGGTGATTAATTAATAAAATATTAATTAAGGGGCCCAGTGTTTGTTGATGCTTTCGATGGATGTTTGTTTTTTCCTTCGATGGTTAAATAACCGACTATCGAAGTTTTTGACCATCGTTGTCAATGTGGAGAGACCGGTTGGATTATTATCCGAGAACCACTCCGTATTGGCAGTAGTGTTGCGAATCAGATTATATGAAGACAATCGAATACGAAATAAAGTGCAAGGGCTTTTCCTGTTAATCCTATGTAGAATTTGTCTAAGATGGATTAATAGAAATTATGCTTCGGTTTTGTTCAATCCCAGAACGAACGTGTATGGACGAATTGTCTGACGGAGTATTTCCAATGGTCGCACATGTTGGTCTGTACAAATATACATATGGTGGCGGAGAATTTATTCTCTTAGCATAATATCCAGATTATATTTGTGCAAATCAATTAGTGATTAACGGATCTGACAATATGGCATTCAAAGTGATAGCTATAAATGAAAGGTAAGTAATCGTAACCTCAAGCCTCGCAACTAAGAAATGGTATAAAATCGGGTAGGTCGCATGGCTATGTGGGTCGCACCCAAGTAGGATGTATTGTCACCTGATCTAGAGAAATTCCATTTTGCTTTCTAAATCTTTCGATGATGTCCCTTTCAGGAAACGGTTGCTGATCTCAACCGTTGGTGACAATACTGTAACACCCCGTATTTCTGTTAACACTAAAGTAACAAATTAAAGAATAACTAATCTCAGATAAGAGAATTAAGGGAAACGGGTTGCGCCATTGTGTTCGTCTCGGAATTATGGTTGAGATAGAATCCGAGTTTGCATGAATTGGACTTCGTATGAAGAAGTTATGGCAATCGGAAGTTTCAGAAAATTCAAAACAGATTTCAGAAAATTCAAATTTCAGAGTCAAACAGGCTAGGCGGGAAAATTCCCACCAGGGCCAGGTCGACCATAGGGTCGACCTACCCTAACCAGGTCGACCTACCCCCCCCCCCCCCCCCCCGGGGGCAGATTTGATTGGTGACCTGTTTATGACTGTATGCTGACTCGTTAGGGTTTCTGATCTGTTCTAATTGGCTGGGATTAATTATTGGTTGATCGGACGACCTAAACTAATCCAAAACTCTATAAAAACACCTATAGACTCAAACCCTAAAATCAAATTAAAATTAGAGTCATGGCCTCCATGCCATCACCTTGCAACTCAGAATAGCCGCCACCAATTAGAGAGGAAGAAAGCTAATAAAATTCAATTCTTTTCAACTTTAACAATGAATCTTCTTCAAGGGAAAGCTAATACAACTTCAGAACTCAGAATTCAGAACTCAAGACCTTCTTTGAGTTGTGAGTTCGATTTCTTTAATAAAATAATTAGCAATTTAATTGGATTGAGTTATTATGTGGATTATATGGATATGATGTGAATTATTGACCGCATGTTATAATTATGTTGTAAAATTGTGATGTTATCATACATGTTGTAAATTCTATGATATTATGTTGTGATGTTATCATCTATGTGGGATGCACTAGAGGGGGCCAAGCTTAGGTGGATAACTTGTATCAAGTAATGGGGGGGTTGTTTCAACCAGTAACCCATATGGGTGTGTGGACCCGGGCTGCTAGGTAAGACGTTGTTGCATCGTGTAGGTATAAGCCGTGCATTGTTGGTTGTATCGGGTTGCCACTTTGGGGAGTGATACACCCAACTATGGGGCCAGCACGGGTATTAACAAGTTAGGGAGCCGATCGCATGGGGGTAGTGGGTACACCTAGTGGAGATAGGGGCAGGCAGCACCTATAAAGGCAACTAGGGGTGCACGAAACTACCATTATCATTATTAAGTTCTGTAGGCGGGATCAACCTTAGGGTGACTAGTGGTGGTGCAGTCTAATAGTAGTGGTGTAGTATAGTAATTATCTTATAGTGGTTTAGGGTGCGCTTTAACGTTATCTTTGTTCACCTTATTTCCATGTTTACTCTGTCATACCAATTGTTCACAGTCATTTCCTTATTTTCTAACTTATGCCTTAGCCTGGTTATTTTGGTAATTATATTGTTAAAGTTATCGCACTCGCCAGACTTTATGTCTGACTCCCTTTGTTTCCACCTTTTTTCTTCCTCTTCCCCCCCCCCCAACCCTCAGGTGCTCAGGTTGGAACTAACACCAGTGGAGCTTGATTTTGGACAGTTGTATCTCTTGCTTTTAGAAGTTGCTTGGATCGCTGAAGTAAAGTTCAGCCTCTCTTATTTATGGCTATTTTGTACTGGGGTTATGTCTTTCAATTTATGTACTTTGATTTAGTCAAGATGGATATTATGTACTTTGACTTTGGTTTTTGACGATGTAATCAAACCTACGTGTTTATCCGCTGCAATGAATAAAGTTTTAAAGTTTTAGTACTGTTTATATCTGTCTTGTTGTTAAGTTTTTGTTCTATACTCACTTAAAACGCTCCATAGAAGTTAATGCATTCTCTTTGTGAGTGACATTAATGGACGTGGGGTGTTACACGTGGTATCAGAGCTGATGGTTACCAGAACAGATATGAATTTTTAAAAGTGTTTTTGAAAAACAACTTTTATAAAGAAGTACCTTCAAAAGTATGTTTTAGGGAAAGTATTTTCAGAGAAAAGCTTATTTATAAAGTATAACCCCTAAGAGCCATATATCTTTCCTTCGGTCCTTTTGTATTGAATCTTTCCTTTTTCGTTTTAGCATGTCTGGAATTACCGAGATATCCGAGGGAATAACGATACTAGGATGGTTTAGGAGGTATTTGGAGACTAGGGCCACCACTACAGGTCCAGCAAATGCTCCTCCTCCTCCTCCTCGTGTCGATACTTTCGCGAAAATATATAAGGACTTTCGGGCAATGGGTGGAAAACCTTTTCACGGAACGGAGACATTTGTTGAAGCTCGAAATCGGCTAAAGGAGGTGGAAGAATTGTTTGGGATCTTTGAAGTGGAAGATGGGAGAAAGGTCCAGTTAGCTGTCTGGCTAATGAAGGATGATGCCTCGTTTTGGTGGGAGGTCACTAATGGAGAACATCCAGTCGATACATGGCCAGATTTTAGGCGGAGGTTTGAGGCGAAGTTTCTGTCACGGGCTGAAGAGAATCTATACATGGAAAGGTTTTTGGCATTGAAGCAAGGGAATCTATCGGTGAAAGAATATGTCAACAAGTTCAATCAGTTGGCGAGATTTGGCTTGGACTTGGTGAATACACCAGAAAAGAAGGCCCTAAGATTTATTATGGGTTTGAACGAGCCGCTTCATGGGTTAGCTATGACCCACATCCCTATGGGGGCTACCTTTGAGAGACTAGTTGACATGGCGCTTATGCATGAAGAGGAGAAGGGCGCCAATGCTAATAAGGCACTCGAGAAGAAAGGGGATCAAAAGAAGCCGCAACAGCAATAATAGAACAAGAAAGGTGGTAAAGGCAACAATGCTAAGGGAAAGAAAAGATGCTTTAACTGTGGGACACCAGGCCATCTAAGCAAAGATTGTAGGAAGAAAAAGAAGACTAGTTGTTTCCACTGTGGCGAAGCGGGACATCAGATTAAGGACTGCCCAAAGAAAGGGCAGAGGGGAGGGTCTACCTCGGGAGGACAGGTGCAGGCTCTTATGGCACCAGGGCAGGCAAGGGGGCAAGTTCAGGCTCTCGTGGTCCCACCGCTGCAAGAACGAGGTAGAGAAATTTCCGTTGAAAGTTTAGTTTTTCTGTTTGATCATCCTATCCGTACTTTATTCGATTCTGGCGCATCACATTCATTTATTTCTACATCATTAATTGAAACACTGCACCTAGATACTAGTCTAGTTACGGATCCCTTAGTAGTCTCAAATCCTATTGGTGGTTCGGCTCATCTTTCTATGATCTGTCGGTATTTGAGTGTGTTTATCTTGGGCATTGAGTTTGAATGCAACGCCTTTGTTCTTGGCTTCATGGGCTATGGCTTGATTCTAGGTATGGATAGGCTGACTAGATATGGGGCCATCCTAGATTGTGAAAGAAGGGTAGTTAGATTGTTGACTCGTTGTGGAAAGACCCTTAATATTTCTTGTGACCCTAGAGGTCCAGTAATGCTTAGCTACCTAGAATCCTTTGACGCATCCGATGATGATTTACATTCTATTCGTATAGTCCGTGAATATGTTGATGTCTTCGATGAGGTGAGGGGTTTACCCCCAAAACGCGAGATAGACTTTCGAATATATCTAGTGGATAATGCAAAGCCAGTTGCATTACCAGTGTGCCACATGGCTCCAAGAGAGAGAAGAGAACTTAGTAAGCAAATGAAAGAATTGCTTGAGAAGGGGTTCATCAGACGTAGTATATCGGAGTAGGGTGCTCCAGTAGTATTTTCTACGAAGGCAGATGGGTGCCTTAGACTTTGTGTGGACTATAGAGAACTTAATAAGCTTACTAAGAAGAATATACACCCACTGCCGAGGATTGACAATCTCTTCGATCAGTTAGTTGGTGCCTCGGTGTTTTCGCAGTTGGACTTAGCCACGGGTTTCCATCAGTTGAGAGTGGCTAAGGATAACATAGACAAGATTGCCTTTAGGACTCCAGATGGCTTCTATGAATGGCTTGTGATGCCCTTCGGTTTGATAAACGCCCCTGCATACTTTGTTGATTTGATGAGTAGGGTGTTTAGGGAGTACCTTAATAAATTCGTGGTAGTCTTTGTGGACGACATCTTGGTCTTTTCTAAAAGCGAGGAAGAACATGCCCTACATCTTAGGGAAGTGTTGGAGACCCTTCGAGCGCATAGCCTTAAAGCTAAATTTTCTAAATGTCACTTTTGGAGGAAGGAAGTGCGATTCTTATGGCACGTGGTTTCCAAAGAAGGGATAGTTGTGGATCCCGCGAAATTAGTGGCCATCCAAGATTGGAAGGTCCCTAAAAATGCTACCGAGGTGAGAAGTTTCTTAGGGTTAGCTGGCTACTATAGGAAGTTTATCAAAGACTTCGCAAAAATATCAGCCGCATTAACACGCTTGACGAAGAGAACCTAGTTTTCATATGGGACGTAGATTGTGATGATGCGTTCCAACGTTTGAAGAGAGCTTTGACCACAGACCCAGTCTTAGTGTTGCCAGATGGAAGTAAGACATTTACCGTTTATACCGATGCTTGTGGGACAGGACTAGGCGCAGTTTTAAGGCAAGAGGGAAGGGTAATAGCCTATGGTGGAAGGCAGTTGAGAGTGCATGAGAGAAATTACCCTACACATGACCTAGAGTTGGCCGCTATTGTTTTCTCACTTAAGTCTTGGCGTCATTATCTTCTTGGCAAGAAATTCGAATTATTCACTGACCACAAATCGCTAAAATACTTGTTCTCTTAGAAGGGCTTGAACTTAAGGCAGCAAAGGTGGATGGAATTCTTAGTGTCCTACGATTTCGAGATAGCGTATACCCCTGGCAAGGGTAACGTGGTGGCGGATGCCTTAAGTAGGAAAAGGTTGTCCTTGAGTCCGTTGTTTGTTGAGCGGCGAAGCTTAGAGTTCATCTCTACGTTTGACTTTAGACCTTCCATTGACTTCGTACCCGGTTTGCTAGCATCCTTAGAGGTCGGACCTACGCTTTTGGGACGGATTGGTGAGGCACAGAGAGATGACCCACAGTTGGTTGAGTAAGTAGAAAAGATCAAAAGGTGGGAGTCATCGAGCCATCTCTATAGATATACCCTAGATGATAAGGGTTGGTTACGTAGGGACGGTAGACTTTGTGTACCACGGGACGAGAATTCGAGGAAGACCATTGTTGATGATGCACATCGTTTGAAGATGACCATCCATCCCGGCGGGGACAAGATGTACATGGACATGAGACGAGTTTACTTTTGGGCTGGCATGAAGAGGGATGTGGCCGAGTTTGGTGCTAGATGCTTGGTATGCCAACAAGTAAAAGCAGAGCAAAAGAAGCCCAGTGGATTGCTTCACCCATTGGAGGTCCCACAATGGAAGTGGGAAAGTGTCTCGATGGACTTTATCGATGGGTTACCGAGATCGAGGAAGGGCAATACGGGGATTTGGGTCGTGGTAGACAGACTTACTAAGAGCGCCCATTTCATTCCCGTGAAGAGTAAGAGGACTGCTCCATGGTTAGCCTCCGTATACATTCGAGAGATAGTTCGTTTGCACGGTGTTCCTTCTAGCATAGTGAGCGACCGCGATCCTATCTTTACTAGCGAATTTTGGAAGAGCTTGCAAGTGGCGGTAGGAACTCAGTTATGTTTGAGCACCGCATATCATCCTCAGACGGACGACCAGACCGAGAGGGGGAATCGTATTCTAGAGGACCTATTGAGGTTGTGTGTCTTAGACTTCGGAGGTACATGGGAGGAACATCTTCTGTTGGTAGAGTTCGCATATAATAACAGCTTTCAGTCCAGCATTGGCATGGCACCATTCGAGGCTCTTTATGGACGGTCGTGTCATTCGCCTACATGTTGGTGGGAGTCTACAGATAAGATCTTGCTTGGGCCCGGTATGATTAGAGAGACTTCGAAAAGGATCGATTTAATTCGAAGGAGGATGAAGACGGCGCAAGATAGGCAGAAATATTATGCGGACAAGAGGAGGATGGATCTTGAGTTTGATATTGGGGACATGGCCTTTGTCAAGGTGTCTCCATTATGGAATGTCGTTCGCTTTGGGTCCGTTGGGAAGTTAGCACCAAGGTTTGTAGGGCCGTTTCCTATTAAGGAGAGGGTTGGACAGATGGCGTATAGAGTGGAGTTGCCCGAGAGACTTGGTGGTGTACACGATGTATTCCATGTATCACATTTGAGGAAGTTCTTGCACGAGACCGTGGAAGTGGTAGAGCCTAGCTTGCTTAGAGGTGGAGATAGAGCATGATGCGACGATTCGACGAGCTCCTACGTGCATTCTTGGGTCGGAGATTAAGATGTTGAGGAATCGAGAGGTCAAGCTAGTCAAAATGCAATAGGGAGATGACGAGAGCAACGCTGCTTGGGAGACGGAAGAGAAGATGCGTTCATTGTACCCTTTTCTTTTCGAGGGTATGTCTTTTAATTTCTCCTTTATCGCTTAGCTTGTACTTATCTTATCTTTAGTATGTCCTCTCGCTAGTATCTTTGACCTTTAGATAGGGTAGTCCTATGGTTGAAACATGTGTTTGAGACATGTTATGTATGATGGATGCATGTGGATGCAAGTGTTTGCTAGTGGTTGCTCGTGGATGCATATACACACACTTTAGGCACTAGATCGGCTCAGTCACTTCATATTGCATATTGCATAAAAATGTGTGTGCATATTTAAGTTAATGGATGAATAATGGTTGTGCTATCATATGGATGCTGCATTTTGGTGAATGGTTGTGCACACATGTAGAAATAATATGTATCGATAGGATTTTTCGCATACATAATGGACGCATGGCACTATCATGGTTTGCATTAAGGAGGTCAACTGAATCAGTAGACCTCCTGATTTTGTATTAGATAGAGAACATATACACACACTTCTTGCATATGTTCTCATAGCATTAGGAATTTTATAAGGAGTATGGATGCCTGTGTTTGATGGTTGAGTAGATGGTTGTTTGGATGTTAGGATATGCATTCTCCTTAACTTGGAGATTTCGGGGGCAAAATCCTTTAAGGAGGGGAGAATGTAACACCCCGTATTTCTGTCATCACTAAAGTAACAAATTAAAGAATAACTAATCTCAGATGTGAGAATTAAGGGAAACGGGTTGCGCCATTGTGTTCGTCTCGGAATTCTGGTTGAGATAGAATCCGTGTTTGGGTGAATTGGACTTTGTATGAAGAAGTTATGGTGATCGGAAGTTTCAGAAAATTCAAAACAGATTTCAGAAAATTCAAATTTCAGAGTCAAATAGGCTAGGCGGGAAAATTCCTGCCAGGGCCAGGTCGACCATAGGGTCGACCTACCCTAACCAGGTTGACTTGGGGGTCGACTTGCCCCCCCCCCCCGGGCAGATTTGATTGGTGACCTGTTTATGATTGTATGCTGACTCATTAGGGTTTCTGATCTGCTCTGATTGGCTGGGATTAATTCTGGGTTGATCGGATGGCCTAAACTAATCCTAAACTCTATAAAAACACCTATAGACTCAAACCCTAAAATCAAATTAAAATTAGAGTCATGGCCTTCATGCCGTCACCTTGTAACTCAAAATAGCCGCCACCAATTAGAGAGGAAGAAAGCTAATCAAATTCAATTCTTTTCAATTTTAACAACGAATCTTCTTCAAAGGAAAGCTAATACAACTTCAAAACTCAGAATTCAGAACTCAAGACCTTCTTTGAGTTGTGAGTTCGATTTCTTCAATAAAATAATTAGCAATTAAATTGGATTGAGTTATGATGTGGATTATATGGATATGATGTGAATTATTGACCGCATGTTATAATTATGTTGTAAAATTGTGATGTTATCATACATGTTGTAAATTCTATGATGTTATGTTGTGATGTTATCATCTATGTTGTAAAGTTATGATGCTATCATCTATGTTGTAATTCTAAGATTGGCTTATCTATAATCAAATCATCATGTTGTTCATATGCTAGTTTGGTTATGTTGATTCATATGATAAATCTTATGTAAGTAAGCAAGTTTAGGTGTTGATTTAGATGTGAACCATATGCAATTTAGTAAAGATTATGTATAACCTTACATGTTTCATGATATTTATTTTAGATCTAAAGTTAGGCTATGACATGTGTGAGTTATATGCTAAATTCTACATGCTAGTTTATATGTTTAGATGTAAGTTTACACCATCGTTATGTCGCATAAATCACATATGCAAGTTTATATAAATATATGGGTTTGGAGTATGAACCATGTTATGTAAGTTTGCGGTTATTGCCTATGCAAGTTTACACCTTTAGATGTAGATCTATGACATACATGACTTATTCAAGTTTGTGACCATTATCTCAACAAGTTTACACCTTTAGAATTGGATCTATGACATATGTAGTTTTATGCAAGTTGTGACTTTGGCCTATGCAAATTTTAGATGTAGAACCCCATTCACACATGCAAGTTCACCCCTTATGTTTAGATCTAGTTTTAATTATATGTATGTTGTGATGTTTTCTCTTTGTTCCATGAGTTAGACTATTCGAGTCTAACGTATATTTTACGTTAAACGAACGAACGTACAACGTGGGGTAATGGGATAATATTAAAAGATTTAATATTGAGAATTGGCATAAATGCCTTAAAAGGCATAAAAATAAATTTGTGATGAAAATTGGTATGATTTTACATACCATAAATAGATGGACATAATTGAGTCAATTATGGGCATAGTTAAATTTGGGATTGATTGATAATTTGAATAGGGAAATTAATTCAAATTGGGGGAATGATTAATTAGGTGTAATTAATCGTCTAAGACACGAGGTTAGGCTCTTTTGTGGTGTAAGACTGCCCGGACCTGCCCGACAAATCCAGCTGCGACAAATGTTAGTATAATGTGGGAGGTCTTAGGCATAAATTAAATACGTAACAATTGTAAAAACACGAGGTTAGGCTCGTTTGTGGTGTAAGACTGCCCGGACCCGCCCGGCAAATCCAACTGCCACAAATGTCAGCCTAATGTGAGAGGTCTTTATAAGGTTACGGTCTTAATGAATTAAGAAACACTTAACCAGATAAACATGTAGTGGGACATGAGGGGGTTAAGTGGGTGTCTTGGGTGGCATGTGGAATTTAGTGGGTGCCTTGGGTGGCATTTGAAATACGATTAGAAACACTTAACCAAAATTGAAACATGTAAGTGAACATGAATAAGAAGAGGGTTAAGTGGGATGCACTAGAGGGGACCAAGCTTAGGTGGATAACTTGTGTCAAGTAATAGGGGGCCCGTTTCAACCAGTAACCCATACGTATCTTTGTGGGCTCGACCCAAGTCGAAGACGGGACACGCATACTGGGCTTGACTGTAAGAGGCCAAAACCGGGTTAGCGGTGGCAACGCAAGTCCAACGGATTCATATGCGTGTGTGTGGACCCGGGCTGGTAGGTAAGACATTGTTGCATCATGTAGGTATAAGTCGTGCATTGTTGGTTGTATCGGGTTGCCACTTTTGGGAGTGATACACCCCACTGTGGGGCCAACACGGGTATCTACGAGTTAGGGAGCCGATCGCATGAGGGTAGTGGGTACACCTAGTGGAGATAGGGGCAGGCGACACCTATGAAGGCAACTAGGGGTGCACGAAACTACCATTATCATTATTAAGTTCTGTAGGCGGGATCAACCTTAGGGTGACTAATGGTGGTGTAGTATAATAGTGGTGGTGCAGTATAGTAATTATCTTATAGTGGTTTAGGGTGCGCTTTAACGTTATCTTTGTTCACCTTTTTTCCATGTTTACTCTGTCATACCCAATTGTTCACAGTCGTTTCCTTATTTTCCAACTTATGCCTTAGCTTGGTTATTTTGGAAATTATATTGTTAAAGTTATCGCACTCGCCAGACTTTATGTCTGACCCCCTTTGTCTCCACCTCTTTTCTTCATCTCCCCCCCCCCAGGTGCTCAGGTTGGAACTAGCATCGGTGGAGCTTGATTTTGGACAGCTGTATCTCTTACTTTTAGAAGTTGCTTGGATCGCTGAAGTAAAGTTCAGCCTCTCTTATTTATGGCAATTTTGTACTGCGGTTATGTCTTTCAATTTATGTACTTTGATTTAGTCAAGATGGATATTATGTACTTTGACTCTTGTTTTTGATGATGTAATCAAACCTACATGTTTATCCGCTGCAATGAATAAAGTTTTAATGTTTTAGTACTGTTTATATCTGTCTTGTTGTTAAGTTTCTGTTCTATACTTACTTAAAACGCTCCATAGAAGTTAATGCATTCCCTTTGTGAGTGACATTAATGGATGTGGGGTATTACAAATACATTCAGTACTCTCAAGCGAAGTGAGGGGTCGGTCATGTTTAGCCTAGGTTGTAGGATGTTCTTGTTGAACCCGGTGTATTCCTCTCTAGAGATACACTATCGGAAGGTGATCCCATACCTTACTAGTTGGAATCCATTCTCCAATAAGAGCCCGTGGTTTTAACTGTATACTATATATGTAGAGCGTGAGCTGCAAACGTTTTGCTAGGCTGTTATTTACTTGTTTTAGACACTATTATAATGTCAGAATAATATTGATTTCAAAGATTGTTTTGGGTTATCATAAGGTAAAAACCAATTGTGTTTATGTATGGATCGGTCTTAGATTATCCTTTCTTTTATAAAGGATTGTTAAAAGTTAAATCAAGTGGTTGGAGTTTACTCACACCAGTCTCATGACTGACCCAGAGTTTATTTTGTTTTGTTTTACCCTAAACTCTTTGGTGTCCAAATTTGTACGGACAGTCAAGTAGTTCAAGTATTTACAGATATACTTGGAGGAGCTTGGAGCAGGATGCTTCAGCGTTAGATATTTACTGTTATTTCCTGTTGTATTGTATTGTACTCTGAAAATGGTACGTATATGCATATACAGTAAAAGTTTTGTGTCCCAAAAGTTGTTATATATATATTATATTTTATTATGCTGCGATATGAGATTCTATGTTTTTGTCTCTGTTCTTCTTCTTTCTGTTTTCTACTATTCTAATTTGCTTTCTATTTCTCATCATCTAACTTCTTTTTATTATTGATTCGGTAATTTCTGGTGTTTGGTTAGTCGATAAGGCATTTGTATCAATAATCAGGATTGGAAAGACATTTCGTTACATATAAATTATGTAATATTAATTTGAACAATTTTATTTTAATTCGAATTCACATATAATTACGTGTAGAAAGCAAGACTAATACAAACTTCTCTCCTTACAAAAATTGTTGCCCTCTTCCCAACGTCTTATTGGAAGGCATAAAAAAAACTCATAGTAAGACTTTCTTCAAGCCAACAATCTTTTATAAAACTCAACTAGTCAATTCTCACGTGGCTCATGCTCTAACTCCACTTATCACACATAATGAATTTAAATAATTTCATGTAACATCTTTTGCTACTTGACATAGCTCTACATAAAATTATTATTTCTGATTTTCTAATTTTCTGAATGTTTTGGATAGAATCCTTCGTACGGAGAGGCTCTAGAACAAAGATAAAATGATAAACAAAATATACATCGATCAAAACATGGTTGGATATAGTATATATTGAAAATTCACATACGGCGTAAATACACAATATACTGAAAATTCGCACACGGTATATCTTTTATTTTCCTTTTTTTAAGTGCAATGTATCAAAAACTCAACTGCATTTTCATTACAAATAAATACATCACTGTGTGTTCGATGTCAACATATTGAATACACTAGCAGTAAAAATGATGTGCGTTGAGGTCTTTAGGTCTCAATATATATAGTTGCTTATATTTCTTAGATATCTTTAAAACAAATTACCATTATTAATATACATTGCGGTATATTGATGTCATCAGGTCTCAAATTTCCTTAGCAAAGATGTATATTAGTAGTGTTGTATCTGTAGTTGCTGCTTACGAAAATAAGTGGTTGAAAACGAGGCCATTGTGCTAGGGTAAGACTTCAACTTATTTTTATAATTGCTTGACGATACAGTATATCAGTCATCCTTACACTTACTCTAGAATTTTTCAAGTTGCAATGGTGTGCCTTCAACAATTGTTGTGTGGAAAATTTGTCTATCGCAGCTACAGTAACCTCAGACGCAGGGAAAATTAACAAATTTGAGTACCAACTTTATTCAGACATCTCCAATGACCTTGCTTCAGTGAATGACCAATTCGACTAACTTAATAATAATAAAGCATCAATTGACAATAAAAAGAAAAACTCAAACGTAAGTAGAGTACCAATGATTTGGATTGTGAAACCATTGACAAGCAGTCCGAACTGGATGTTACTTAAATCACATGCAAGTCCCTGCAAGTCTCCTAATTGTGGTAGGGGAGTAGTTGATAACTTCAGTAAAGCAGGCAGAGTCGAACATTTTCATTTGATGAAAAGAGTAAGAAGCTACATTGATGAGAAACCTCGTGCTGAGTGCTGAGGGAGATGGAAGTACAAAGATTCAGTAATTTGGAAGGTTAGTAAGTTTTAGACACATGTTTTGTTAGTAGAAATGAAGTTGCCTTGCCTCCATCTCGAGGCCTTCGTCGCTTAAGGTATGTATGTACATGCCCGCAACAGAACAGCAGTGTTACTGGTATATTTAGCTTGGTGAGGGTATCAATTATGACTCCGATAAAATTAAAATCAGTGTGTTCCTAAAAGCATCCAAAAAAAATTCTTTTTAATATCATAAATGGTATTAAGAAGTGTAAAGCATGGTGTTATTTCTTTTTAATAGCATGGGTGGCATTAGAAAGTGTAAAACACACATAAAATTGAAAGCATGTGATTTTATACTTTTTAATATCACTCACGTATCAGAAAGAAAAATTTGAATGCTCTTAGCAACACTCTTACTTATTAAAACAACAAACATGATTAGTTGCAAACATTGAAATTCACAGTAACAGAATTTTGACAAACTGTATGTAGTTCAGGTCAAAAGTTAAGGAATTGAACAACCATGACCGGCCATTTGAAGCAACCACTTTCAAAAATAGAACTACATACATTTAGAAGATTATATCTAAATACATTTTAGAACAAACAAACCCCTGTTACTAAATTTAAACATTATCCACCGTTATCAAAGTTAAAAACAGGATTACTTGTAGCTCTTAGTATGATCTAAGAGAACACAGAAATTCATGACACTGAAACTTTCAATAAGCATAATACAGGTTGAAAGTTAAGGAGTAAAACAACCATGGTCGACCATTTGAAACAACGACCTCCAAAAAGAGAACTATGAAATTTATCAGATTATGCATTAAATATATAGCGGGCCAAATAAACGCTTGCCCTACATTTAAAATTTTATCCAGCGTTGCCAAATTTGACTAAAAAACGGGTATGCAGCAAAAAAAAATTAAATAAATAAAAATGAGGTATGTAACCATAGAGATGGAACAATATATCATCAAATCAGGTTTTATGATGCAACCTACTATAACAACCAATTTCTGACTGATTTGATGACGGGCTTCCAGGGTTGGTGTGCATGGCCAAAGAGTGTAGAAAATGCGGGTTTTCGGTCTTGTTTACCAAAGAAAGATCTACTTGTAAGTGCACATTTATTTATTGTGTGTGTTGAATAAACGTTTGAGTTATAATTTCTGGGTCCGTTGTGTATTTAGATGCACGATTAGTTAAGTCTGGTTAAATCAACAGTGTGTTAGTCCATTAGCAGCTTGAGTTCACATATAAATAGTCATGCATTGGCCATATGTAATTGTATGGAGAGAAAAGAAAAATATCTGAAGTAATATTTTAAATTCTTTTTTTGAATTTGTTCAGAAGTGAAACCGATCGGAGCCGTAAAACCTTCTCCAGTGCATATTGTCTGGTCTGCGGGTACCGCATAACACTACAAGAAAAGAGCAGATTTAAGGCAATTCTTTGAGACAAAAATTATTTTTGTCTTTAGATGAGATCTAATTAAAGACAAAAATAATTTTGTTATTATTAATTAATAAAATGATGAAATTATGTCTTTAGTGGGTCTCAACACCAAAGGGCCTACTTATTGCAATAGTTCGCTTAAGTTTTCGTGGATTGGTATCCACCTCATCAGCTCGTATCACGTTCCTCTTTTGCTGCCAAAAAAAAAGAGCAAAACCATGATACTCTTAATTTGCAGCTGGAAAGAAGGAAACCACGAATGATCCTCTTTTCATCCATGGATCATCCGATCTTCTCCTCCTAAACAATAAAAACCCTAATCCTTTTCACCCAAATTCTCATACTCCTCTTTTCCAGTCGACTACCATCAATTCCTACGGGGTTCCTCCGAGCTGCTGATGACGTAATCGAAGAAAATAGCGGTTTGTTTATTTCTCATAGTCCGCTAAAAAAAATTTGCATGAATTATTTGATTTTGCTGCAAGCGCAGAATGATTTTACGAATTATAGTGAGGTTTTAATTCAGTTATCACTTTGATGAATATTTTTCAATTCAATGTTAGAATTATTATTCTCAAATTTTTTGTTCTTCTTGGTTCTACGTTGATTTTTTAATTGGATTTTAAATCTTATAATTGGAAGTGAATATATGTGACGGCCGGGAATTTCGCTCGATCTGAATCAGTCGTTAAACCGATCTAGACCGTTCGAAACCCCTGACCGTTTGAGAACAGGACAAATCAGAACGCACACGGAAGAACATTTCATTGCTATTACAACAATTCCATCAGATACAAGAATATACAGAGTATAAATGAATAAATTACATTCGACAAATATCAGAGATTACAATAAATTACATAGCAGCGGAAAATAATACAAAGCACAACTGAAGGTGATATACGGATACAGAGCTTTCCGGATATCATTCCAGCTGTAAACCAGGATCTTGTGAATATAAATCTGCAAAACCAAAACTACTAGCTGCCCGTGTGGAAAATAGGGGCACCCAGAGTTTGGGTTAAAACAATAAACTCCAGGTCAGTCATGTGACTGGTGTGAGAACTAAAACAGTTATTTAAAACTTTACTTTAAAAGAGAGTAATTCAAGGGACCACGCCGCATAACACGGAACGGGTTTCCTCCCAAGAATACCAGTGCATAGAGTAAGCAACGCAATGTTTTTTCGGAAAATGAAGCTGTTATAAGACCCAGGTCCCATCACATAATGCAACGCAAGCCGGAGGATAGGGTTTTCCCTTATAATAGCCAAACATGCTTGATACGTTTAAAACAAATCCTTTGATACTATAATAAGTGTATAGTGTCAAAACAATTTCAATCATAAATATAAATCATAGACGGCATGGGTACCATATATCATGTCGTCATACTAGTTCTACAATTAAAACCGCAATATCACGTATTGGAAATTGGATTTCTGTCATGAGTCGAGGCAAGGGGCAAGCTCCTCTCCGCGTTCGAGACACTCTAGCAAATGTCCCAGGGCTACGCACTCTGGGCAACCCTTGTATGCTTCAGGGCCGGTCCTCACTTACGTTAGAGGATTGGCAATTCCTGAACACACATTTTCCGGTCCTTACAGACCTATAATCGAGGCGCCTCATCCAACAACCACATAGGTGAAAATTATATAAATGTCAGGGCTGGTAAGTCACTGACACCACCAAAGCCAGAAAGAAACGTCGTGCTCTCCCTGCAGTTCGTATCCCGTTTTTGACTCATACCGAGGTGTGAGGCTCGCGAATTCACGTTATACACAAAGCTACGCCACAAAGGTCGTGCTTTGATCATCAACCACAAGACTTTGCTTTTCAACAGAAGCCTTGATCCATGCAACTCAGTGTGCCACACAGGCAATTCATGCCATGCGATTGATATCTATCGATATATAACCTCTAAGCTCGTACGTCTCAGAGAAGGGCGTTAAGCAAGAGAATAAATTCTCCGCCGCCAAACAGATATATATTTAATAGAAATCAATCAACACAGAATAAAATCCAATGTCAGACACACAATCCATTTACAAGTTCGTTCTGGGTCTGAACGAAACCGGAGGCACTTTCCTCGCATATCCATCCATCTCCAAGTACGTCTGGACGACCACCAACTATTTCCATCCTCTTGGGTGTACAGCCCAATCAGGATCGTCAGTAATTATCCAAACGATGTGAAGACTTCCGGTCTTCAACCACCGTCTTCATCTTCGACTTATCGTCGAATCGGTTATTCAGAATGGGTATAAACTTGGCCTTTCCGAACAAACCGCGTATATTAAAAACAAATGTTACACAAACTCAACATACGCCTCATTCCAATTCAGAATATTCTCTTATTCACGAAATCACATTCTTAGGGAAAGGTTCCCATTAATTTTATCCAAGATAAATTCTTTAAAATTAATCCTTTAATCTTCCTTTGGATGTCGTTTCAAACCAAATAATGGTTTTCTAAACTAGTCGAGATTAGCGAACCACACCGAAGTAATTATTTATTTTATTTACCAATCCCAACCTATTCATCCCATGAAGCAAAACTGGTAATACTCCATATCTAACACCACGGTGTTATCAGTAAAATTAATTACCATTTCACGTTCAAATCTAATTAAAGATTTAACTATTGCTTTGGAGAAAAACTGGTGATACTCCATTCTCGCTTATTTTCTAAATTTGATAATTTAGATTATCAATTCACATTTCAATCTAATTGCAGATTCATTAAAACTCCTTTTACTGGGTTAAAGAACTAGTGTCATTTAAAACACAGTCCACGGTAAACCCAAATCACATTCTATTTATTGTCGGGTTAAAGAACAAGTGTTATTTAAACACTGTTCACGATAAACCCATGAATCAATTCTATTTAAACCCATTTCAAATCCAATTTATTTATAAAAATAAATGGGTTTTAATTTCAGTTCAAAACTAGTTCATTTCGATAAAAATCTATTTTTATCTTTTCAAATATGGAGTTTTTCATCCCAAATTTTCCCAAATCATTTCTTATGATTTTACACAAATTATTACTATTTTTAATAATTTTATCAAGGCCCGTACAGTCGATTTCCATCAACGGCCATCGAATTGCACTTACAGCGACCTTTTTCAAATTTGATTTGGACGTAACTCCAAATCCAACCGTTAGATTTCAAATTTATAATATTCGTTAGAAAGCTCTTTTCGATACGAACCCAACGGTTCCGGTTTTAGGAGAATCCGTCGGTCGGATCTCCCGTAATGTCCGTTTGAAATAAATGGTCGAAATTCACGAACTGCCGCGGCGCGGCGCGTTCTATTCAGGCCATTATATTATATATATATAATATATATTTCGTCGATTTCTATTTAAAACGAATTATATACATCGTTTTAAATTCGTTTCAAAAATAATTTCAACTTCCATTTCAATTCAAATCAAAATTGAATTTTTCCTTATAAATTCGTTTTAAAATTCATTTCTATTCAATTCAAATTTCAATTCAAATTTCAATTCAATTTGAATTCATTTCAATTCGTTTCCAATTCAATTCGAATTCGTTTTCAATTCAAATCAAGTTCGTTTTCTTTTCAATTCATTTCGAAATCGTTTTATATTTAATTCGAATTCAATTGATTTTCTATTCGATTCAATTCAAATTGGTTTTCTGTTCGATTCAATTCAAATTGGTTTTTTTATTCGATTCCATTCAAATTGGTTTTCTATTCAATTTAATTCAAATTGGTTTTCTCTTCGATTCAATTCGAATTGATTTTCTCTTCGATTCAATTCGAATTCGTTTTCAATTCAAATCAAATTCGTTTTCTTTTCAATTCAATTCGAATTCATTTCGAAATATTCGATTTCGAAATCTTTTTTCAATATTCATTTTAAAATGAATAAAATCGATATAAATATCGTTCACGTCAAAATGGCGTCAATCTAATCAACCCGGCTTCATATATTTCTATTTTCAAATATTCTATTTCAAATATTTCGTTTTCAAATATTTCTATTTCAAATATTCTATTCCAAATATTTCGTTCAACACATGAACCTTTATATTATATTGATAAAGATGTAAATTTTATTATTAAAATATTTCGTTCAACACATGACTAATCTCAACGGATGAGTACAGTCAACACATGAACCTTTATTCTATAATATTCTTTATCTTCTAAATTGGAATGAGGCCCAATCAATTACCATATAAAGTTAATTATATGGATTCCATTCAACACATGTATATAATAGCAATGATAAATAATCAACCATCATCCAAAGTGCACTACACTGTATAAGCATCAAATATAGATATCTAACGCTTATACAGCCTGTCAATCAATCGATCGACATATTTAATCAATCAGGATGAGCGAACTTCAAATTTCATCCCAACACCCGTGTGGGGTTTCAAACAATCAAACACAGATTTTATTTGTGCAGTTGGGCGATGTGTAAAATTTATCGACCCAATCAATATTAGTCAAATCAGTGTATATAAACAAATCGGCCGATTTGTTTATAAATATTTATTTATTCACATTCACGCTAAAAATTATATTTTTAACGATAAAACATTTTATTCAACCTATGAAAATATTCTATTCTGTTCATTTATTAAATAAAATGATATTTTTATTTTTCTAACTTATTTTAGAAAATTTCGGCGGCATAACGGCACGATACTAGAAACGGGACGAGGCCTAGCCTTATCCCCGGTCGAGTGAAGGCCCACGCCATTCACACATCAATCAAATCAAATTCAATTCACCAAACAATTCAATTCAAACCAAATAATCTAACCAAATACACAACCAAACAATTAAACAAACAAGTCATCCATGGTCTGTGGATGACGGGTGTCGGGTGCTACTAAACACCGTCTGCATCCTAGTATATATATATAACTAGAAAAAGAAATTTAGAGTGAGAAGTTCTCACCGATAGCTATCCCAATTCCACGACTCTTCATTGATAGAAATCTTCATCATTCTCCCCTTTTGTCGCTTTCGTTGCTCGTAGCCACTACATATATAAAAATCACATTTTTATATACTGTCCTTTTTAAAAATAAAAATCACATTTTTATTTGTTTAATTTAAATTTTAAAAATCATGTTTTTATAATCACTTCATATATTTAAAAATTGAATTTTTACTTCGCTATTCAATATATAAAAATCGAATTTTTACTTTCACGCTATATGGATAAAATTCTATTTTTTCCTCGTTATTCTCCATATAAAGATCCCGCCTTTTCAACTATAAAGATTTTACCTTTTCAATTTCATCACTATAAAAATCACATTTTTATTTTGCTACATAATAAAGATTATATTTTTAATACTTTAAAAATATAAAAATCATATTTTTGATCCACTACATATATAAAAGTTATATCTTTAACCTTTTTATAAATTAAAAATTATATTTTTAAACTTTCTATAATATAAAAATTATATTTTTAAACTTTCTATAATATAAAAATTATATTTTTATTCGCTAACAATCCTATATTTTCAAAACAACGATATCTATATTCTCAAAACAACGATATCTATATTCTCAAAACAATTTTAAACTAATTTGAAAATAATTTTTAAACTGATTTTAAAACTAATTTCATATAACACTAACTAATACATATAAAAACTGACTTACATTAAGTAAAAACTAAGACCAAATAAAATAAAATAACACAAAAAAAACTTACTTTTGCTTTTTCTATCTTCTTGTTCGCAGAGGGGGGTGGTTTCTGGGCGTTGACGGAAGTGGAGGGGGAACAGACGGAGGTGGTGCAGCACGAGGTAGGGGTGGATTCGCCGGAGATTGGTTGTGCTCGTGGTGGTCTCGAATCGCAGGGGGGGGCTCTGTCATTGAGCTGTTGCGCGAGGGGGGGGGCATCGGGAAGTAAGTCTTGACACGGCGAGGAGGAAGGGGGGAAGGAGAGAGGGTCGGCGAGAGGAGGAGGGGGGAAGCGCCATCGATCGGCAGCGGCGGCGCGTTGAATCGACGAGGGGCTTTTGTTTTTTTTTTCTTTTGATTCGAACTGATTTACACGGGGGGGGGGGGGGGGGCAGAAGGATTTAAGGGGAGGGAGAGAGAAATTTAATTTTTAATTTATTTAATTAATTATTTTCAAAAAGTTGACTTTTACATACGACCTCGAAACGAGGCCCACCGCCTGTCGTCCATAGCGTTTTACCCCTATTCCGAACCCAATGGGATATGTATCGCAAGCTGATTTGATCGTTTCGATCAGTTTTCGTCAAAATCAACATATAACTCTATATATGGAATTTGAACACGCATTTCAATTTACCGGGGTCACATACTAACTAGAAAAATTCCAGAGAAATATTTTCTAGCTTCGTATTGACGATACGGTCCTAACAAAACTAGTTTCGTCGAATTCTGAGACCGTTTGAAAAATGGCCATTTTCCAGTCGATTAAAATCAACTGAAACTGGTCAAACGCGTTATCATTTGCCCCGCTCACATATTGATTCGAAAAATTATGAAATTTGAAACCTAGCAATAATTTGACATCACGGACCCAACAAAAGTGGTTTCGTCGAAATCCGAGGTCATTTGCAAAATGTCCATTTTTAAGGGCCTGAATTCCATAGCGACTATTCAGAATTTTCAACTGGACATATCTTTTGATTCCCGCTATGAAATTTTGATTTTTCGGATTCGTTGGAAAGATATTCACGAATAGATCCTAATGTTTTTGGTTTCACTAAAATCCGGATTGTTTTTCATCCGGTATGTTCAATTGAAGTTTGAAATCGAATTATCGAACTACCGCGCCATTTTCAATTCCTTTTATAATTATATACAAATATTTATATTCTAACGACGGCGTATATAATATATACGTTTGAATTATATTCAAAATAAATTTCTCGTCGATATTATTTAAAATAATCTATTTTAAATAATCAAAATTCGCTAAAATTGCCAAAACAAAATTTTTAAACTGGTTCAGAATTTCCGGGTTATTACAATCTCTCCCGACTTAAAACTTTTCGTCCCCGAAAAGGAACAAAGTCGAAAGTGGTTTGATTAATCAACTCTACGTTCGATCTGGCTTCCATTCTCTAACTTTTCAGTTTCTGAGAATTTTCCAATTCTTCAAAAATTTGGCTAACACCCTAAATTTTTGAAAAATTTCGCCATAACCTCCCCTGCACCGGGACCACGGGAAAATCCCGAAATTGCCATATAGGCCTTCTGATCTCAAAAAGAAAAAAGAAAAAGCCAAGCGGCTAGCCAATAGGCTCATAAAATCATCATCACCCAAACAAAACAGTAAATTATAGTAAACATGTACCTATTTGTCGGGCAAACAAATTTTATTCTCTACTCTAGCCTCCTTGCTATGACCTGTTCAATGTAAGTATGTGTATATGCAAGCAAATGCAACCAATTTTCAATACCATTCATTATTTGATGCAATTAGGCATAATGGTTCAAAATTATTAAACAAATAACCAAACATCACAAACATCAATCAATTAGTGGATTAACGTTTCAAATTCATAAATTTTGATATATATACAAAAATCACATTTTTGATGCCAAATCACAACAATAAATCTAGTTATATAAGTTTTGGTTCTCACACCAGTCTAATGGAAATATATAGATATCACACCTTCGTCACTCGAAAATAAATGTTGATGATGTTTCGAACCACCATCAGAACATCTCCGGGTTACTAGAGTGCGGTTCTATATCTATCCGGTATATTAAAACTTCGAATATACGTTCATGACGCGTATATGCAAAATCTTTATATAGCGGATTGTCCAAACTCAAAATAAATAAATATTCAATTACGCATAAAATGGTTTAAATTTTCAAAACAAAATTGTTTTCTTTTGAAAAATATACTCTTCACACTCGTTCTAGGATACTACTAATCCTATCTCTAACGAGTCATTCTAATTGGATATTACTAATCCAATATCTGATGAATTCATTTGTATGGTTCTAATGTGCCTTGTTCTCGAGCTCTGTAAACCAAAGCTCTGATACCAAATGTGACGGCCGGGAATTTCGCTCGATCCGAATCAGTCGTTAAACCGATCTAGACCGTTCGAAACCCCTGATCGTTTGAGAACAGGACAAATCAGAACGCACATGGAAGAACATTTCATTACTATTACAACAATTCCATCAGATACAAGAATATACAGAGTATAAATGAATAAATTACATTCGACAAATATCAGAGATTACAATAAATTACATAGCAGCGGAAAATAATACAAAGCACAACTGAAGGTGATATACGGATACAGAGCTTTCCGGATATCATTCTAGCTGTGAACCAGGATCCTGTGAATATAAATCTGCAAAACCAAAACTACTAGCTGCCCGTGCGGAAAATAGGGGCACCCAGAGTTTAGGTTAAAATAATAAACTCCAGGTCAGTCATGTGACTGGTGTGAGAACTAAAACAGTTATTTAAAACTTTACTTTAAAAGAGAGTAATTCAAGGGACCACGCCGCATAACACGGAACGGGTTTCCTCCCAAGAATACCAGTGCATAGAGTAAACAACGCAATGCTTTTTCGGGAAATGAAGCTGTTATAAGACCCAGGTCCCATCACACAATGCAACGCAAGCCAGAGGATAGGGTTTTCCCTTATAATAGCCAAACATGCTTGATACGTTTAAAACAAATCCTTTGAAACTATAATAAGTGTATAGTGTCAAAACAATTTCAATCATAAATATAAATTATAGATGGCATGGGTACCATATATCATGTCGACATACTAGTTCTACAATTAAAACCGCAATATCACGTATTGGAAATTGGATTTCTGTCATGAGTCGAGGCAAGGGGCAAGCTCCTCTCCGCGTTCGAGACACTCTAGCAAATGTCCCAGGGCTACGCACTCTGGGCAACCCTTGGATGCTTCAGGGTCGGTCCTCACTTACGTTAGAGGATTGGCAATTCCTGAACACACGTTTCCCGGTCCTTACAGACCTATAATCGAGGCGCCTCATCCAACAACCACATAGGTGAAAAGTATATAAATGTCAGGGCTGGTAAGTCACTGACACCACCAAAGCTAGAAAGAAACGTCGTGCTCTCCCTGCAGTCCGTATCCCGTTTTTGACTCATACCGAGGTGTGAGGCTCGCGAATTCACGTTATACACAAAGCTACGCCACAAAGGCCGTGCTTTGATCATCAACTACAAGACTTTGCTTTTCAACAGAAGCCTTGATCCATGCAACTCAGTGTGCCACACAGGCAATTCATGCCATGCGATTGATATCTATCGATATATAACCTCTAAGCTCGTACGTCTCAGAGAAGGGCGTTAAGCAAGATAATAAATTCTCCACCGCCAAACAGATATATATTTAATAGAAATCAATCAACGCAGAATAAAATCCAATGTCAGACACACAATCCATTTACAAGTTCGTTCTAGGTCTGAACGAAACCGGAGGCACTTTCCTCGCATATCCATCCATCTCCAAGTACGTCTGGACGACCACCAACTATTTCCATCCTCTTGGGTGTACAGCTCAATCAGGATCGTCAATAATTATCCAAACGATGTGAAGACTTCCGGTCTTCAACCACCGTCTTCATCTTCGACTTATCGTCGAATCGGTTATTCAGAATGGGTATAAACCCGGCCTTTCCGAACAAACCGCGTATATTAAAAACAAATGTTACACAAACTCAACATACGCCTCATTCCAATTCAGAATATTCTTTTATTCACAAAATCACATTCTTAGGGAAAGGTTCCCATTAATTTTATCTAAGATAAATTCTTTAAAATTTATCCTTTAATCTTCCTTTGGATGTCGTTTCAAACCAAATTATGGTTTTCTAAACTAGTCGAGATTAGCAAACCACACCGAAGTAATTATTTATTTTATTTCCCAATCCCAACCTATTCATCCCATGAAGCAAAACTGGTAATACTCCATATCTAACACCACGGTGTTATCGGTAAAATTAATTACCATTTCACGTTCAAATCTAATTAAAGATTTAACTATCGCTTTGGAGCAAAACTGGTGATACTCCATTCTCGCTTATTTTCTAAATTTGATAATTTAGATTATCAATTCACATTTCAATCTAATTGCAGATTCATTAAAACTCCTTTTACTGGGTTAAAGAACTAGTGTCATTTGAAACACAGTCCACGGTAAACCCAAATCACATTCTATTTATTGTCGGGTTAAAGAACAAGTGTTATTTAAAACACTGTTCACGATAAACCCATGAATCAATTCTATTTAAACCCATTTCAAATCCAATTTATTTATTAAAATAAATGGGTTTTAATTTCAGTTCAAAACTAGTTCATTTCGATAAAAATCTATTTTTATCTTTTCAAATATGGAGTTTTTCATCCCAAATTTTCCCAAATCATTTCTTATGATTTTACAAAATTATTACTATTTTTAATAATTTTATCAAGGCCCGTACAGTCGATTTCCATCAACGGCCATCGAACTGCACTTACAGCGACCTTTTTCAAATTTGATTTGGACGTAACTCCAAATCAAACCATTAGATTTCAAATTTCTAATATTCGTTAGAAAGCTCTTTTTGATATGAACTCAACGGTTCCGGTGTTAGGAGAATCCGTCGGTCGGATCTCCCGTAATGTCCGTTTGAAATAAATGGTCGAAATTCACGAACTGCCGCGCCGTGGCGCGTTCTATTCAGGCCATTATATTATATATATAATATATATTTCGTCGATTTCTATTTAAAACGAATTATATACATCGTTTTAAATTCGCTTCAAAAACAATTTCAACTTCCATTTCAATTCAAATCAAAATTGAATTTTTCCTTATAAATCCGTTTTAAAATTCATTTCTATTCAATTCAAATTTCAATTCAATTTGAATTCATTTCAATTCGTTTCTAATTCAATTCGAATTCGTTTTCAATTCAAATCAAGTTCGTTTTCTTTTCAATTCATTTCGAAATCGTTTTATATTTAATTCGAATTCAATTGATTTTCTATTCGATTCAATTCAAATTGGTTTTCTATTCGATTCAATTCAAATTGGTTTTTTTTTATTCGATTCAATTCAAATTGGTTTTCTATTCGATTCAATTCAAATTGGTTTTCTCTTCGATTCAATTCAAATTGGTTTTCTCTTCTATTCAATTCGAATTCGTTATCAATTCAAATCAAATTCGTTTTCTTTTCAATTCAATTCGAATTCATTTCGAAATATTCGATTTCGAAATCTCTTTTAAATATTCATTTTAAAATGAATAAAATCGATATAAATATCGTTCACGTCAAAATGGCGTCAATCTAATCAACCCGGCTTCATATATTTCTAATTTCAAATATTCTATTTCAAATATTTCATTTTCAAATATTTCTATTTCAAATATTCTATTCCAAATATTTCGTTCAACACATGACTAATCTCAACGGATGAGTACAGTCAACACATGAACCTTTATATTATATTGATAAAGATGTAAATTTTATTATTAAAATATTTCGTTCAACACATGACTAATCTCAACGGATGAGTACAGTCAACACATGAACCTTTATATTATATTGATAAAGATGTAACTTTTATTATTAAAATATTTCGTTCAACACATGACTAATCTCAACGGATGAGTACAGTCAACACATGAACCTTTATTCTATAATATTCTTTATCTTCTAAATTGGAATGAGGCCCAATCAATCACCATATAAAGTTAATTATATGGATTCCATTCAACACATGTATATAATAGCAATGATAAATAATCAACCATCATCCAAAGTGCACTACACTGTATAAGCATCAAATATAGATATCTAACGCTTATACAGCCTGTCAATCAATCGATCGACATATTTAATCAATCAGGATGAGCGAACTTCAAATTTCATCCCAACACCCGTGTGGGGTTTCAAACAATCAAACACAGATTTTATTTGTGCAGTTGGGTGATGTGTAAAATTTATCGACCCAATCAATATTAGTCAAATCAGTGTATATAAACAAATCGACCGATTTGTTTATAAATATTTATTTATTCACATTCACGCTAAAAATTATATTTTTAACGATAAAACATTTTATTCAACCTATGAAAATATTCTATTCTGTTCATTTATTAAATAAAATGATATTTTTATTTTTCTAACTTATTTTAGAAAATTTCGGCGGCATAACGGCACGATACTAGAAACGGGACGAGGCCTAGCCTTATCCCCGGTCTAGTGAAGGCCCACGCCATTCACACATCAATCAAATCAATTTCAATTCACCAAACGATTCAATTCAAACCAAATAATCTAACAAAATACACAACCAAACAATTAAACAAACAAGTCATCCATGGTCTGTGGATGACGGGTGTCGGGTGCTACTAAACACCGTCTGCATCCTACTATATATATATATATATATATATATATATATATATATATAACTAAAAAAAGAAATTTAGAGTGAGAAGTTCTCACCGATAGCTATCCCAATTCCACGACTCTTCATTGATAGAAATCTTCATCATTCTCACCTTTTGTCGCTTTCGTTGCCCGTAGCCACTACATATATAAAAATCACATTTTTATATACTGTCCTTTTTAAAAATAAAAATCACATTTTTATTTGTTTAGTTTAAATTTTAAAAAATCATGTTTTTATAATCACTTCATATATTTAAAAATCGAATTTTTACTTCGCTATTCAATATATAAAACTCGAATTTTTACTTTCACGCTATATGGATAAAATTCTATTTTTTCCTCGTTATTCTCCGTATAAAGATCCCGCCTTTTCAACTATAAAGATTTTACCTTTTCAATTTCATCACTATAAAAATCACATTTTTATTTTCTACATAATAAAGATTATATTTTTAATACTTTAAAAATATAAAAATCATATTTTTGATCCACTACATATATAAAAGTTATATCTTTAACCTTTTTATAAATTAAAAATTATATTTTTAAACTTTCTATAATATAAAAATTATATTTTTAAACTTTCTATAATATAAAAATTATATTTTTATTCGCTAACAATCCTATATTTTCAAAACAACGATATCTATATTCTCAAAACAACGATATCTATATTCTCAAAACAATTTTAAACTAATTTGAAAATAATTTTTAAACTGATTTTAAAACTAATTTCATATAACACTAACTAATACATATAAAAACTGACTTACATTAAGTAAAAACTAAGACCAAATAAAATAAAATAACACAAAAAAAACTTACTTTTGCTTTTTCTATCTTCTTGTTCGCGGAGGGGGGGTGGTTTCTGGGCGTTGACGGAAGTGGAGGGGGAACATGCGGAGGTGGTGCGGCACGAGGTAGGGGTGGATTCGCCGGAGATTGGTTGCGCTCGTGGTGGTCTCGAATCGCAGGGGGGGCTCTGTCGTCGAGCTGCTGCGCGAGGGGGGGGCATCGGGAAGTGGGTCTTGACACGGCGAGGAGGAAGGGGGGAAGGAGAGAGGGTCGGCGAGAGGAGGAGGGGGGAAGCGCCATCGATCGACAGCGGCGGCGCATTGAATCGACGAGGGGCTTTTGTTTTTTTTTCTTTTGATTCGAACTGATTTACACGGGGGGGGGGGGGGGGGCAGAAGGATTTTAAGGGGAGGGAGAGAGAAATTTAATTTTTAATTTATTTAATTAATTTATTTTCAAAAAGTTGACTTTTACATACGACCTCGAAACGAGGCCCACCGCCTGTCGTCCATAGCGTTTTACCCCTATTCCGAACCCAATGGGATATGTATCGCAAGCTGATTTGATCGTTTCGATCAGTTTTCGTCAAAATCAACATATAACTCTATATATGGAATTTGAACGCGCATTTCAATTTACCGGGGTCACATACTAACTAGAAAAATTCCAGAGAAATATTTTCTAGCTTCGTATTGACGATACGGTCCTAACAAAACTAGTTTCGTCGAATTCTAAGACCGTTTGAAAAATGGCCATTTTTCATCGATTAAAATCAACTGAAACTGGTCAAACGCTTTATCATTTGCCCCGCTCACATATTGATTCGAAAAATTATGAAATTTGAAACCTAGCAATAATTTGACATCACGGACCCAACAAAAGTGGTTTCGTCGAAATCCGAGGTCGTTTGCAAAATGTCCATTTTTAAGGGCCCGAATTCCATAGCGACTATTCAGAATTTTCAACTGGACATATCTTTTGATTCCCGCTATGAAATTTTGATTTTTCATATTCGTTGGAAAGATATTCACGAATAGATCCTAATGTTTTTGGTTTCACTAAAATCCGGATTGTTTTGCACCCGGTATGTTCAATTGAAGTTTGAAATCGAATTATCGAACTACCGCGCCATTTTCAATTCCTTTTATAATTATATACAAATATTTATATTCTAACGACGGCGTATATAATATATACGTTTGAATTATATTCAAAATAAATTTCTCGTCGATATTATTTAAAATAATCTATTTAAAATAATCTATTTTAAATAATCAAAATTCGCTAAAATTGCCAAAACAAAAATTTTAAACTGGTTCAGAATTTCCGGGTTATTACAATATACGTTTGTTTGACCTTCAGCGAAACCTGAAACAGCTCACACACAGTCTATCACAAAGGTTGAAGATTGCATTCTTAGAAAAAAATTTCTAAATCCCAATTGTAGAACTCCAATCCATAAGAGCTTTATTTTACACTGCTATTGCAATTTAAATGCAGTATATGGTGCTGCTCTTGCAATGTTCGTATTAATTAGATTTATAAGAGCTTTAGTCAATAGGAAACTATTCAGAATTCTTTTGAATAGTTTATGAAATTTGGGAAATGTAATGGTATAAAAACATAGCACTGTCTTGGTTAGTTTATAGTAATTATGTTGAAAAATTCCAGTTTAAAGCTCCACAATTCTGCTATGATGTATGTTTTCATGTAATACAATTTACCTGGCTTACATGTTAGCAGCCTATGTTACCAAGTTCAATATCTTCCATAAATTATAACTTGTTGCAATTTAGTTTCGATAATATCTGAATTATGACAATATATTAACCGGTTGCATTCTACTTTTATCTCCGGTATTTTGTAAGTTCAATGTAATAATTCAATTATCGATGTTGTGAGTGGTTCTTATTAGAACTCATTCAAAGACCATATATTGCAAACCGAATGTCTTTTTCTATGCATATTTTTTGCATAACAAGGGAAAATTCCGTCCAAATTAAAATAGTTATTGCTTGAATATTATTCAATCGTTGCAGGGAAATGTGCATTCAACCAGTAATTTAAGACAATGTTTTAGTGTTAGATGCGATGGATCACCATTTCGCTGATATCAAATAAATTTTATTTTTTCATGGTTGTTTTCTCCCATCTATTTTCCTTACGGCAACCACTTTCCCTTTCCATTGTACCCAGTTTCAACTTCGTTATCTGCTTTGCATCACTGTTGCTAAAAAAACAAGGTAAAACCTAAATCTACGCCAACGTAAACTTCACGCCATACTCAAAGCTGCTTTAAGACCCATAGCCCCACCACACACCGCTTTGCGTTGTTTCACTTTGTGTTGAACTAGTTCACGTCGCAGCCAAAGTATATATGTTCTTCTTTTTCATTAGCCTTTCATTCAAACAGTTTTCTTTTACTCTTAAGTTGATCTATGTTACGAGCTAGTAATGAGTTTTGTGTATTAAACATGGCATTATTATTATTATTATTATTAAACACCTCATTTTATCAAACAATTCATTTGTTAATTTATTTTTACTCTTATTACAGGTAGGAAAATGTCTATATTGGTTTAAGGGCGCTAACACGGAATTGATTAGTCTTACTAGCCTGGATTGTTTCCTTAGTTTTTGAAGAGAGCACTGGATATACCTGGTATATTTGTTAGGTACGCTATAATTTCAAGAATTATTTTCTACTTAGCTTTTAATAGTGCAAATTTAATGGATAATAATAACAGTACTATGATAACTATATATGTATATGGGGATGCTCTGATAGCTTGTAGTAATATGTTATCACAAAACAAAGAGGCTGCCATAATATATTAAAAGTTTGTTGATGCTGAACCCCGATAGTGTTCTTTCATACCTTGCAGTTTACAATATCTTAAGAAACAACAACATCCAAAAACAGAACTTAAATAGATGATTTTTTTTTATTGATCTCGGTCAGTTAAGCAGATGTTTGTTAGTTCGTGTGCAATTACATCCTGTCATCAATAACTATTGATCTTGTTCATTTTTCTTTTATCTCCTTATAGCAAATAGATCCATCATTGCTTGCATCCATGGTTTTGTTGGCCTTTCCATGATTTCATTCTCTTGTATCTCTAACTCTCACGAAACCATGAAATTTTTATTTATATCTTTGAAGTTGTGTTTTCATATCCTCTTCTTTATAATACCATTAATGCCATATTAAAAATTCATGTGAACAGTGCCTTAAGTAAACCATATAGGGTGCAATTTTTGTAATAAATGACAACTCGTTTAACGGATTGATGAAGAGGAGAAGAAAATAATAAAGAGGCGAGTGTAGAAATCAACCTTAATATTGAAGCGTGTGAACCAAAGCATAAAGGCTAAAAAAGTTATTAATGTATGTATTTAATTTAAAGAAAGATTAAGAGAGTGTAATTAATGATACCAGCTAATCGTCATTTCTGGGAAGCGACCTAATTTATTTTGTGAGCTTTATACTTCGTATTAAAGGTCTTCATTCAGATCTTAGAAAGTTTTCATGTAAAATAAAATATAAAATAAAACAGAGTTTCCCAACAAAAATTACTGTATGTTTCTAAGGATATAAAAATTTAGTGATAAGATTGCACAAAATTTCTGGAAATTTCAATCACATGAGCAAAGTAGGGTAATCATTATTGTTAACTACTTATAAACGGTATTCCGTCAAGTGAAAAATGCTTAATGTTTATTGATTCCATAGTAACTAACTAATACAATGCAGAAAAAACAAATAACTACAATAAACTAATAAATGTCATGCATATTCAATAGTATATTTTCAATCATATATATATATATATATCCAATTATTATTGTTAGATTTCTGTGGAATTTCTACGTATCACTAATTGATGTGATCTTAATAAACGTAGTTACTTTTAATTAGCTTAATACATACAACCAAAATTTATATTTTTGAATGAAATAGAATAAAATAATTAGATTCCACTTCAAAACAAATTGAAGGCATGTGTATTATGCGTGCACGTGCATTATCTACCACCATAATAACAAGCACATCATAATCTAACAAAAAGTATAATTTTATGAACAATGAGAGTGGAACGATATTCGATCGCAACACAATATTCGATAGCAACATAATATGGAAAATTTAAATCTTTAATCGTATAAGATCAATTGACAGATCTTTACATTTATATAATATTTAAATTGCATTATTGTACAATCACTCTCTAACTTGTGTGTTAGAGAATTCGACAAACTAATCATATTGAGCGAAGACTAAATCAACATGGCAATTGATAAATCTGATAACTAAAGCCTTTTAATATTGTACTTCGAGACTGTAAGGAAATTTTTTTTGCTAATAATTAAATAATATGTTAGTTTTCTCATTTATGTAGGACTAATCTCAAAATGAGTGAACGTTCATGGATGTATCAGAGAGTTAAAGATAGATACATAAATCTAGAATTTGTTGACGGTGTTAACAAGTTTATTGAGCATGCATTTCTTCATGTAGAAACTGGACGAACTATCAGGTATTCATGCTTCATGTGCAAAAATAAAAAGTTTCAGATAAAAGAAGAAGTTACCAAGCATTTACTACAAAAAGGTTTTGTTCCGCTTTATGCTACATGGATTTTCCATGGAGAGGAAGAGGTGGGTGAATCGGTAACGTCTGGGTTAGAAAGTAATAGCTCGAGTGATGAGAACCCATATAGAGATATGGTTCTAGATGCAATGCATATTGATCATTATGAGGAAGAGCAACCACCGAATATCGAAGCACAAAAGTTCTTAGACGTGTTAAAAGCAGTCGGTGAACCACTTTGGGTTGGATGCACAAATGAGACAAAGCTATCTGCATGTGCAAAATTGATGGCTCTTAAATCTCGACGAAATATGACGAAGGCTTGTTTTAAGGATACGAGTGCATTAATTGACAACATGTTACCAGAAGGGCATAAACTAATTCCAAAAATTTTATGAAGCTAAGAAAATGTTGAAACCTCTTGGACTTGGTTATGATAAAATTGATGTTTGTCTAAAATTTTGCATGTTGTATTACAAAGAAAATAATGTGAAGGTTGTCTGTGATATTTGTAAAAGTCCTCGTTATAAGATTGAAAATGCGGGAAATAATTGCAAAAATATTGTTGTTAAACAACTTCGATACTTCCCAATCATTCCAAGATTGAAAAGAATATTCATGTCACCAAAGCATGCTAAAGACATGACATTACTATAATAAATCCACCGGTGGTTCAATGGTTCATCCAGTTGATGGTGAAGCTTGGAAGGAATTTGATTATCGTTATCCTGAATTTGCTTCATCTGATCGAAATGTCCGAATAGGCTTATGTACCGATGGTTTTAGTACATTTAGAACTTCTGCAAAAGCTTATTCTTGTTGGCCAGTGATTTTAACGGTTTACAATTTACCACCGTGGAAATGAATGAAACGACCATTTTTGTTCTTAAATATGGTCATACCAGGGCCTAAAGGTCCTGGTAAGAATCTTGATGTTTTCTTACGACCTTTGATTGATGAACTATTGGAGTTATGGAAAGGTGTTGTCGTTTATGATGTTCACAAAAAAGAATTTTTTTTTAAGAGCAGCGCTAATATGGACAATTAGTGATTTTCCGGCATATGGCATGTTGTCTGGTTGGAGTACACATGGAAGATTGTCATGTCCTTATTGTATGGAGAAAACAAAGTCATTTACTCTTGAAAATGGTGGAAAAGCTTGTTTTTTTGGTTGCCATCGACAATTCTTACCATTGGATCATCCATTCAGAAGGCAAAAGGAAAAGTTCAAGAGGAATACCATCGATCAAGACGTACCACCTCTTCGACGTTCTGGTTTGAAATGAGAGATATCGTGTCAAGTTTGCCAAATGTTGTATTTGGATTTGAATCAGGAAATCAAAAAATAACCGGATTTGGTGAATCACATAATTGGGTACGTAGGAGTATATTTTGGGATCTTCCTTATTGGGATGCAAATTTAATTCGTCATAATTTAGATGTGATGCATATTAAAAAAAAAATTGACAACATATTCAACACACTAATGGATATAGATAAAACAAAAGACAATCTGAAGGCTAGGCTTGATCTTGAAAATATTTGTAGCAAACATCGTTGGATGAGCTTAACTCAAAATTCCAGTGGCAATTATTTCAAGCCAAAGGCTCCTTATTGTCTTGTAAAAAAAGATCTAAAGGATGTTTGTCAGTAGTTAAATGCATAAGATTTCGAGACGGGTATGCTTCTAACATTCAAAGATGTGTTAATGAGCCTGAAGCTAAAATTAGAAGATTCAAAAGTCATGATTGTCACGTGTTTATGCAAAGACTTCTTCCTATAGCATTTCGGCCATTCTTACCAAAAACTATATGGGAAACTTTAATCGAACTTAGTAATTTCTTTCGTGATGTTTGTGCTAAAAATTTACATGTTGATCACATGAGTTTGTTGGAAAAAAATATCGTCGAAATAATTTGTAAGCTTGAAAAAGTATTTCCTCCGTTTTTTGATTCTATGGAGCATTTGCTGATTCAAATCCCTTATGAAGCTAGAGTTGGTGGTCCTGTTCAATATCAATGGATGTATCCTTTTGAAAGGTATGTTTATAAATTATTTTAATTATTTTACAAATTATTTTATTTATTTTATAAATTATTTTCTGAATTTTTATATATGATCTAGGTATTTGTACTATTTGAAAAAGAAAGTGGGTAATAAGGCTCATGTTGAAGGATCCATAGCATAAGCATATCTTATTGACGAGATATCAAACCTTTCATCATGCTATTTTGGTTCAAATGTTGAAACTGTATGGAATCAAGCTACGAGAAACGATGACGGAGATGAAATTTTTTCTGATGAGCGACTATCGATTTTTTATCATTCAGGTAGGGTGCTATCGAATGCATTCGTTAAAAGACGACTAACTGAAATAGAACATCGTGCTATACATAAACATGTACTTTTCAATTGCCTCGAAATGGAAAACATGATAATGTGAGTAATATTGAATTACATTATAATTAGATATATCATTATATAGTTTTATCAACATATATTTTATGCTTAGAAAATGCAAAGACGAACTACGTGGACAACATCCACAAAACGACGAGAATTATGCTGGAATCAGTATTTCCTAGCTGGTTAAAGTCTAATGTAAGTTATGTTTATATATATACACATTATATGTTACATATAGTTTTGTGGTATATAAATTATTGCTTGTCACATGTAATAAATTTTAAACAGATTCCTTTTCATCTTGATGGTATCCAGCATCAATTATATTTACTTTCTTAAGGGCCAAGTTTTTTGGTTGTGACGGCCCGCCCCGCACCAACCGACATTTACTTCAAAAGTGCGCTGTACACATGCCCGACTAGCACGGAACGGTCGCCAAAGAAAGGAAAGAAGGGAATGAACTAATCAAGGAACCTATAGAATGTCTCACAACGCATGAGATAAAATATAATAATAACATACTTGACATAAAACAGGCGAGACAGTGCATAAGCTGATAACTAATAATCAATGTCAACATCAGAGCAGCGGAAATCCAAATACAGCTTATTACAACTTTTCAGAATCTACTATCTCTAAACAAAAGAAAGCCAAAGTAGAAGATACACCACCAATGCCCAAGCAGTGATCTTCAACAACACAGGGAGAATAGTATATATATGTATTACGTGGAAGCCTCCTGCTCGTCTCCGGATCATCTACTCGTGCATCACCAGCTAACCTGTCTCTAGTCTGCTCGTGTGAGCACCCAGAGTAATAAGAGGAGACATAAAACTCTGGGTCAGACATAAAGCCTGGTATGAGCGATAAGCATCTAAACATAACGATAACAGGTATACTAAACCATACCTGAACCTGGACCTGCAACCAAAGAGTTAGTACCACATACCGTACAGCACTCCAAGGTGCCACAATGAATAGCGTAAAGAATACGGGGGTGGGGTGTGTATGTCATAATGATAGCAACCAAGTCAACCATAGCAACCATCCTCACGTCTCTCACTCAGTGCGTAAAGCATACGATATCTACCACTTTGGAACACTAGACAAATTGAGGTAACGACGAATCCCGACTTGTAGAAACCCTGCTATGACCAAGCTAAACACATAGAGTCATGACCAAACATTTCAATGACCCACCACATTGGTCGTAGCCCTTGGTCCTACCAATGCCATAATGGCCCTGAATCCGCCTTCGTACCTCCTACCATAGTGGTCCAAAGCTGTAGACATCGATAACCCCATAACACGCGTCCCGCAGCAAAGCCCAATCATGAAGCGAACTCGTTGATTCCCATCTAAATCTTGAGCTCTAACTTCCCATTTGGACTTCCTTTGCATCTCGGGTTTTGATCGAATTGGAGTGGGTCTTCAGAAGAGTCATCGCGTAGTAGTAATAGCCCACGTACGGTTTGGTTCGGTGCTCCTCGTCTAGCTTGGTTCGGTTCGGTGTAACCTTCCTGATCGGTTCGGATCGGTGGTCCTCGTCTAGCTTGGTTCGGGTCGGATACTCCACTTCGGGTCGGGTCGGTGTCCTCCTCCGGGTCGGGTCGGGTTACTGTCTTCCTTCCAGTTTTCTTCGATCAGCTCTCTCGTTTCCCATCTACTTCGATCCGATCCGCTCCCATTTTCCATCCACTCCGATCCGATCCGCTCCCTTCGCCTTACTCCAGTCGTAGCCTTCCATTCTTGAGTCGATCCGATCTGGCCTTCATTATTCTTCCGATCCGATCCCCTTGTCCACTCCAACTCTAAGCAAACGGCCTTCCTTCTCGCCAAGCCTCCTATGTGCCAAACTCCGGTTCGGGTCGGGTTTCTTGCCCAGTTCACATATCCGATCCGAGCCCTCATCCGATCCGATCCGGTTCGGAACCTGCACACTTCTGCAACTTTCCAGCGAGCTTTCTACGCCATTCGACGACGTTTTCGACCAATTTAACTATTCTAATCAATCATAAAACATACCATAGAATCATAGCAACATGTAAGAGCAACCACAAACACCAAAACCATGAATTTACATGTCAAAATGGATCAAAGATGCCCAAAATCCTATTTTTCCCTTAAGCATGATTAAATAAGACTAATCATAGAATTAATAAAACTTAACTAAATCGAACCAAATTTCTAACACAGGCATAAAATATTATTTAAGAATTTCTAAACATTTTTCCAGAATTTATTGGTGTATAAATTCGCTAATCTTCACTAATCACCCTTAATTAACTGTAATTAGTGTCAAAACGATACTATCACTCACCTTTGCCACAACTAAAACCCCAAAACTGAAATATTCTCTGATTTGGTGTTGTTCCCAATCTTACACATCAGCTCTACCTCGGTTCTCGTGCTAATACTTCTTGATTTGATGCTTGTTAAGCCTAATCTTCAATTAGAAAGTGATTAAGAGGTGTTTTGAAGAGATTTAGAGGGTGGAGGCCATGGCTAGGTTAAGAGGAATGAATAGTGACGGCTGAAAAATGAGAAAAAGGTATTCTTCAAACCCTAACAGCCCTTTTAAACTCCTAATCCCGAAATTCCCCTTTGGGCCTAGCTGCTAATCACCCGGTTAAGCCCAATTAAGCTGTTTTTCACCATCTGAAACTTGTTTCAGCCATATCTCCCAAACGGTGAGTCCGTTTGGCTAATGTGACCACCCTACGGAAAGAGAAACCATCATCCGGAGCCAATGGAAGTGGTTTCAAGTCAAAATTCATTTCCAGTCAAAAGTTATGGCCAAAACAGTACCAACTAGGGGTAAAATGGTCATTTAAAAATCGGGAAAAATCATGAACATGGGAAATGACCCCAATAGTCGTTTCCCAAAGTTACATGACCATACAACTTCGTATGTGAAAGAAATAAATATTCTACGATCCTATGATGCGTAGAATGCGGGTCGTTACACTCTCCCCCCCTTAAGAAATTTCGTCCCCGAAATTTCTTAACCCAAAACATACAAAGGACCCCGCATGCCTAACAACCACATACAACAATCAAACATGCAAAACAAGCAAACAAGCCTATCCTAGCATGCGGAAAACTAAATCGAAGTCAAAATCTTACCAGGCAAAGAGTTCTGGGTGTGTCTTCCTAATGTCCTCCTCTGTCTCCCAAGTACAATCATTCTCGTCCTCGCTCCACTGTACCTTGACTAGCTTCACCGCCTTCCTTCGAAGTTGCTTCATGTCGTGTTCGACAATACGGGCCGGCTTACGGTTCCCAACCGCCTCGGGTTCTACTTCGAAGTCCTCTAACTGATCAGGTGAAATAGTCATATCCGAGTCGTGAACGAACTTCCTTAGTTGGGAAACATGGAATACGTTGTGAACTCCCGCCATCTTCTCCGGTAAGTCAATTCTATATGCCAAATTCCCGACTAGTTCAAGAACAGGGAATGGGCCAACAAATCTTGGTGCCAACTTGCCTCTCCTGCCAAATCGTATTACGCTCTTCAACGGAGAAATCTTGACAAACACCAAGTCACCAACGGAGAATTTTAGGTCTCTTCTCCTCTTATCAGCATAACTCTTCTGCCTATCTTGGGCATCCTTCATTCGTTGTTGAATGATCCTGATCTTATCTGAAGTTTCCCTCACCACATCTGGTCCAAGCATAAACTTCTCGCCAGTCTCTATCCAACATGATGGTGAGTTGCATGGTCTTCCGTACAAAGCTTCAAACGGTGCCATACCGATACTGGATTGGTAGCTATTATTATATGCAAACTCTACTAGATGCAAATGGTCATCCCATGATCCACCAAAATCCAATATACATGCTCTCAAGAGATCTTCCAAAATACGATTCACCCTCTCCGTCTGACCGTCGGTCTGAGGATGATAGGCGGTACTGAGATGTAACTCTGACCCTAGAGCCTCTTGTAAGCTCTTCCAAAACCCACTAGTGAACAACGGGTCTCGGTCACTCACGATGCTTTTAGGTACTCCATGAAATCTCACTACCCACTTCATATATAATTCTGCTAACTTGGTTGCCGTTCTGGTCGATTTGACTGGTATAAATCTTGCACTTTTAGTCAGTCGGTCCACAATCACCCAAATGCTATCATGTCCCGATCTAGTCCTTGGTAAACCATCAATGAAATCCATCGAGACTTGCTCCCATTTCCATTCGGGAATTTCTAAGGGCTGTAACAACCCACTAGGCTTCTTTTGCTCGGCTTTAACTAGCTGGCAATTCATGCACTTGGATATAAACTTCCCAACGTCTCTTTTCATCCCTTCCCAGTAGTAGGTCTGCTTCATATCTCGATACATCTTATTACCACCGGGGTGTATAGTCAGTTTTGAGTGATGACACTCTCTAAGCACTTCATCTCTTAATCCATTGACATTGGGTACAACAAGCTTTCCATTCTTTCTAAGCCATCCATCTCGATCAAGCCCATACTTGTTCATCTCCTCATCGATATCCATCTTTAACTTGGAGATAATTTCCAATAGGTTAGGATCGTCCCTCTGACTAGAGCCGATCCGCTCAATTAAAGTGGGTCTGATCGTCAAACTTGCTAACATTTCTGGATCCAATTCGTACTTTGGTCTGAAATCAAACCCCGCAATATACTCCAGTTGCTTCCATTCAAGGAACATAGCCCCTAAGCTGGCATGTCTTCTACTCAATGCATCAGCCACCGCATTGGCCTTTCCCGGTGTATATGCGATGTCAAAATCATAGGAAGCTAAGAACTCTAACCATCTCTGCTGACGGAGATTCAGATCTTTCTGAGAGAAGAGATACTTTAACGACTTATGATCTGTAAACAGCTCAAATCTTTCTCCCAAGAGATAGTGTCTCCACATCTTTAACGCGAACACGATCGCTGCCAATTCTAAATCATGGGTAGGGTATCTTCTCTCGTGTGGTTTCAATTGCCGACTTGCGTAAGCTACAACCCTACCGCCTTGCATCAATACAGCACCCAGTCCGGTACCACATGCATCCATGTATACCGTCATCTCTTCATCCCCCTTAGGAATGACTAACACTGGTGCGCTTATCAACTTGTCCTTTAGACTCGTGAATGCATTCTCGCACCTTTCATCCCAGATAAAAGCTTGATTCTTCTTGGTCAACTGGGTCAATGGTGCTGCTATCTTGGAGAAACCTTGGATAAACTTACGATAATATCCAGCTAATCCCAAGAAACTTCTTACATCTGTTGCATTCTTGGGCGTAGGCCAATCCTGTACCGTAGCCACCTTTGCTGGGTCCACGGCAATACCATTCTCTGATACAACATGACCCAAGAACCTCACTTCCCTCTTCCAGAAGTGACACTTAGAAAACTTTGCTTTCAATTGGTGTTTTCTCAACACCTCCATCGCTACTCTTAAATGTCCCTTGTGTTCCTCCTCTGTCCTCGAATAGACCAAAATATCATCAACGAACACAAGGACAAACTTATTCAACTGATCTCTGAATACCCTATTCATAAGATCCACAAAATATGCCGGGGCATTAGTCAGCCCAAATGGCATAAGCAACCATTCATAAAATCCAGACGGCGTTCGAAATGCCGTTTTAGCTATACTCTCAGCTTCCACTCTAAGCTGATGAAAACCTGTCGCGAGATCCAACTGAGAAAATATTCTCGCGCCACTCAACTGATCGAACAAATCATCTATCCGCGGTAGAGGATACTTATTCTTCCTCGTCACTTTATTCAACTCGCGGTAGTCTACACACAAACGAAGGGAACCATCTGCCTTGGTAGCAAACACAACTGGTGCTCCCCATTCAGAAACAATCCTTCTGATAAATCCCTTCTTCAAAAGATCGCTGACTTGCACCTCGAGCTCTCGCTGCTCTCTTGGTGCCATACGACGAAGTGGCATCAGTATAGGTCTGACATCTTTTACTAAATCAATACGGAACTCAATCTCTCGGTGTGGTGGAAGTCCGATCACTTCTTCGAAAACATCCGGATACTGGCCAACCACGAGCAAACCTGACAACTCACTATGCGGAATGTCAAGAGAGTTTAGAAAACTAGCCAATACCCCCTCATTGGGTAGACCACCAAACACTATCCTCTGCCCATCATCCGCTCTAGCTGTCACCAAAAAGCCCTCACGGTCTACCACCACCCCGTATCTTTGGAGCCAATCTACTCCCAAAATAATGCCAAACCCAGTAAAGCCCAAAACAAAGCAATCACAAACAAACATGCATCCATGACTCGATAAGACCACATTACGACAAATCATGCTAAGGCTAGTCGAACCACCAATCGGGTTCGTCACTACTAAAGGTCTATCGACAATCTCGGACTCCAATCCCAACCTATCTACCAGGTCACTAGATATGAAAGAACTGGAAGCTCCGGTATCAAACAAAACTCTAACAGGAACATCGTAAACAGAAAGCATACCTTGAATGACGATACTCTTTCCTTTCTCCGCCGCAGTTGGGGCATTCGACGAAGAAGGAATAGCATTAAGGGCATATGCTTTCACCATTTGCTTTTCTTTGGGGGGTTGTGGACACTTGTCCTTGTGATGTCCCATCTGGCCACAATTGAAGCACTTCCTATCCGCTGGCTTGGCCTGACAATTACTAGCATAATGGCCCTTCTTACCACAGCTGAAGCACTCAACATCTTGCTTATTCTTTTTCTTCTGGCCATCCTTAGTCTGATTCTGCTTTCTCTTATTCTGAGAACCACCCTTGCCTCCACCACTTGCTTGTGGCTTTGGCTTATCTGCGGATGCAACCTCAGTCTTCGGCTTAGGGTAGAGACTTTCTGATCTTAATGCTTTCCCCACAATCGACTCAAACGTCTCATCGATGTGGTTAATAAGCTTTTCCCCCAAGTACTGATCCAAACCAGTTATGAATTTCTCATTCTTCTTCTCGGCAGTATCAATAAGAGATAACCCATACTTTGACAAAGTGTCGAATTAAGCAATATACTCCGAGACAGCCCTGCCATTCTGTTTGAGCTCCAAGAACTTCTTAAACAGCACTGACTTCTGAGCAGCTGGAATGAACTTCTCGCTAAAGCGAGCCTTAAATTGCTCCCAAGTAATCTGATCTTCGGGAGTAGCTGCCTTTATAGCATTCCACCAATTCATTGCCCGCCCTTGCAACTGACGGGACGCTAGCTTTCTCTTCATCGCATCCTCGATACCCAAATCCTCAAAGATACGTTCGCAACTATCCAACCAATCCTGAACATCCGTGGCCGACTCCGTTCCGTGGAACGACTTCCCACCAAGACTAGTATAATCCTTATTCATCTTGGCGAAGTCAACTCTTGGCGCCTGCACTATTGGACCACCACCATTTCCATCATTGGGAGCTGCACTTCGTACATCTCTAAGCATCTCTCTCATGAGGTCAGTAAACATCGTCCTCATGTCAGCAGCATTCCCATTATTGGCTCCCCTACCAGCACCTCTAGTATATCGGCTCATCGTCAATCTGAAAAAGGAAACGATTAACGACTTCATAGTGGTGCTAGTGCAGTACGACTTCATCCTCATACCATTAATAGTATATATATATATATAGCTTTTAAAAACCAAAGTAATCACAAATACGCTCTCTCGTATACGTATATTATCTCTCCCTGATAACTTCCCTAGGTTAACTACGCAACCTAGAACTCTGATACCAAGTGTGACGGCCCGCCCCGCACCAACCGACATTTACTTCAAAAGTGCACTGTACACATGCCTGACTAGCACGGAACAGTCGCCAAAGAAAGGAAAGAAGGGAATGAACTAATCAAGGAACCTGTAGAATGTCTCACAGCGCATGAGATAAAATATAATAATAACATACTTGACATAAAACAGGCGAGACAGTGCATAAGCTGATAACTAATAATCAATGTCAACATCAGAGCAGCGGAAATCCAAATACAGCTTATTACAACTTTTCAGAATCTACTATCTCTAAACAAAAGAAAGCCAAAGTAGAAGATACACCACCAATGCCCAAGCAGTGATCTTCAACAACACAGGGAGAATACTATATATATGTATTACGTGGAAGCCTCCTGCTCGTCTCCGGATCATCTACTCGTGCATCACCAGCTAACCTGTCTCTAGTCTGCTCGTGTGAGCACCCAGAGTAATAAGAGGAGACATAAAACTCTGGGTCAGACATAAAGCCTGGTATGAGTGATAAGCATCTAAACATAACGATAACAGGTATACTAAACCATACCTGAACCTGGACCTGCAACCAAAGAGTTAGTACCACATACCGTACAGCACTCCAAGGTGCCACAATGAATAGTGTAAAGAATACGGGGGTGGGGTGTGTATGTCATAATGATAGCAACCAAGTCAACCATAGCAACCATCCTCACGTCTCTCACTCAGTGCGTAAAGCATACGATATCTACCACTTTGGAACACTAGACAAATTGAGGTAACGACGAATCCCGACTTGTAGAAACCCTGCTATGACCAAGCTAAACACATGGAGTCATGACCAAACATTTCAATGACCCACCACATTGGTCGTAGCCCTTGGTCCTACCAATGCCATAATGGCCCTGAATCTGCCTTCGTACCTCCTACCATAGTGGTCCAAAGCTGTAGACATCGATAACCCCTTAACACGTGTCCCGCAGCAAAGCCCAATCATGAAGCGAACTCGTTGATTCCCATCTAAATCTTGAGCTCTAACTTCCCATTTGGACTTCCTTTGCATCTCGGGTTTTGATCGAATTGGAGTGGGTCTTCAGAAGAGTCATTGCATAGTAGTAATAGCCCACGTACGGTTCGGTTCGGTGCTCCTCGTCTAGCTTGGTTCGGTTCGGTGTAACCTTCCTGATCGGTTCGGATCGGTGGTCCTCGTCTAGCTTGGTTCGGGTCGGATACTCCACTTCGGGTCGGGTCGGTGTCCTCCTCCGGGTCGGGTCGGGTTACTGTCTTCCTTCCAGTTTTCTTCGATCAGCTCCCTCGTTTCCCATCTACTCCGATCCGATCCGCTCCCGTTTTCCATCCACTCCGATCCGATCCGCTCCCTTCGCCTTACTCCAGTCGTAGCCTTCCATTCTTGAGTCGATCTGATCTGGCCTCCATTATTCTTCCGATCCGATCCCCTTGTCCACTCCAACTCTAAGCAAACGGCCTTCCTTCTCGCCAAGCCTCCTATGTGCCAAACTCCGGTTCGGGTCGGGTTTCTTGCCCAGTTCACATATCCGATCCGAGCCCTCATCCGATCCGATCCGGTTCGGAACCTGCACACTTCTGCAACTTTCCAGCGAGCTTTCTACGCCATTCGACGACGTTTTCGACCAATTTAACTATTCTAATCAATCATAAAACATACCATAGAATCATAGCAACATGTAAGAGCAACCACAAACACCAAAACCATGAATTTACATGTCAAAATGGATCAAAGATGCCCAAAATCCTATTTTTCCCTTAAGCATGATTAAATAACACTAATCATAGAATTAATAAAACTTAACTAAATCGAACCAAATTTCTAACACAGGCATAAAATATTATTTAAGAATTTCTAAACATTTTTCCAGAATTTATTGGTGTATAAATTCGCTAATCTTCACTAATCACCCTTAATTAACTGTAATTAGTGTCAATGGTTCATCCAGTTGATGGTGAGGCTTGGAAGGAATTTGATTATCGTTATCCTGAATTTGCTTCATCTGATCGAAATGTCCGAATAGGCTTATGTACCGATGGTTTTAGTACATTTAGAACTTCTGCAAAAGCTTATTCTTGTTGGCCAGTGATTTTAACGGTTTACAATTTACCACCGTGGAAATGAATGAAACGACCATTTTTGTTCTTAAATATGGTCATACCAGGGCCTAAAGGTCCTGGTAAGAATCTTGATGTTTTCTTACGACCTTTGATTGATGAACTATTGGAGTTATGGAAAGGTGTTGTCGTTTATGATGTTCACAAAAAAGAATTTTTTTTTAAGAGCAGCGCTAATATGGACAATTAGTGATTTTCCGCCATATGGCATGTTGTCTGGTTGGAGTACACATGGAAGATTGTCATGTCCTTATTGTATGGAGAAAACAAAGTCATTTACTCTTGAACATGGTGGAAAAGCTTGTTTTTTTGGTTGCCATCGACAATTCTTACCATTGGATCATCCATTCAGAAGGCAAAAGGAAAAGTTCAAGAGGAATACCATCGATCAAGACGTACCACCTCTTCGACGTTCTGGTTTGAAATGAGAGATATTGTGTCAAGTTTGCCAAATGTTGTATTTGGATTTGAATCGGGAAATCAAAAAATAACCGGATTTGGTGAATCACATAATTGGGTACGTAGGAGTATATTTTGGGATCTTCCTTATTGGGATGCAAATTTAATTCGTCATAATTTAGATGTGATGCATATTAAAAAAAAATTGACAACATATTCAACACACTAATGGATATAGATAAAACAAAAGACAATCTGAAGGCTAGGCTTGATCTTGAAAATATTTGTAGCAAACATCGTTGGATGAGCTTAACTCAAAATTCCAGTGGCAATTATTTCAAGCCAAAGGCTCCTTATTGTCTTGTAAAAAAAGATCTAAAGGATGTTTGTCAGTAGTTAAATGCATAAGATTTCGAGACGGGTATGCTTCTAACATTCAAAGATGTGTTAATGAGCCTGAAGCTAAAATTAGAAGATTCAAAAGTCATGATTGTCACGTGTTTATGCAAAGACTTCTTCCTATAGCATTTCGGCCATTCTTACCAAAAACTATATGGGAAACTTTAATCGAACTTAGTAATTTCTTTCGTGATGTTTGTGCTAAAAATTTACATGTTGATCACATGAGTTTGTTGGAAAAAAATATCGTCGAAATAATTTGTAAGCTTGAAAAAGTATTTCCTCCGTTTTTTGATTCTATGGAGCATTTGCTGATTCAAATCCCTTATGAAGCTAGAGTTGGTGGTCCTGTTCAATATCAATGGATGTATCCTTTTGAAAGGTATGTTTATAAATTATTTTAATTATTTTACAAATTATTTTATTTATTTTATAAATTATTTTCTGAATTTTTATATATGATCTAGGTATTTGTACTATTTGAAAAAGAAAGTGGGTAATAAGGCTCATGTTGAAGGATCCATAGCATAAGCATATCTTATTGACGAGATATCAAACCTTTCATCATGCTATTTTGGTTCAAATGTTGAAACTATATGGAATCAAGCTACGAGAAACAATGACGGAGATGAAATTTTTTTTGATGAGCGACTATCGATTTTTTATCATTCAGGTAGGGTGCTATCGAATGCATTCGTTAAAAGACGACTAACTGAAATAGAACATCGTGCTATACATAAACATGTACTTTTCAATTGCCTCGAAATGGAAAACATGATAATGTGAGTAATATTGAATTACATTATAATTAGATATATCATTATATAGTTTTATCAACATATATTTTATGCTTAGAAAATGCAAAGACGAACTACGTGGACAACATCCACAAAACGACGAGAATTATGCTGGAATCAGTATTTCCTAGCTGGTTAAAGTCTAATGTAAGTTATGTTTATATATATACACATTATATGTTACATATAGTTTTGTGGTATATAAATTATTGCTTGTCACATGTAATAAATTTTAAACAGATTCCTTTTCATCTTGATGGTATCCAGCATCAATTATATTTACTTTCTTAAGGGCCAAGTTTTTTGGTTGTGACGGCCCGCCCCGCACCAACCGACATTTACTTCAAAAGTGCGCTGTACACATGCCCGACTAGCACGGAACGGTCGCCAAAGAAAGGAAAGAAGAGAATGAACTAATCAAGGAACCTGTAGAATGTCTCACAGCGCATGAGATAAAATATAATAATAACATACTTGACATAAAACAGGCGAGACAGTGCATAAGCTGATAACTAATAATCAATGTCAACATCAGAGCAGCGGAAATCCAAATACAGCTTATTACAACTTTTCAGAATCTACTATCTCTAAACAAAAGAAAGCCAAAGTAGAAGATACACCACCAATGCCCAAGCAGTGATCTTCAACAACACAGGGAGAATAGTATATATATGTATTACGTGGAAGCCTCCTGCTCGTCTCCGGATCATCTACTCGTGCATCACCAGCTAACCTGTCTCTAGTCTGCTCGTGTGAGCACCCAGAGTAATAAGAGGAGACATAAAACTCTGGATCAGACATAAAGCCTGGTATGAGCGATAAGCATCTAAACATAACGATAACAGGTATACTAAACCATACCTGAACCTGGACCTGCAACCAAAGAGTTAGTACCACATACCGTACAGCACTCCAAGGTGCCACAATGAATAGTGTAAAGAATACGGGGGTGGGGTGTGTATGTCATAATGATAGCAACCAAGTCAACCATAGCAACCATCCTCACGTCTCTCACTCAGTGCGTAAAGCATACGATATCTACCACTTTGGAACACTAGACAAATTGAGGTAACGACGAATCCCGACTTGTAGAAACCCTGCTATGACCAAGCTAAACACATGGAGTCATGACCAAACATTTCAATGACCCACCACATTGGTCGTAGCCCTTGGTCCTACCAATGCCATAATGTCCCTGAATCCGCCTTCGTACCTCCTACCATAGTGGTCCAAAGCTGTAGACATCGATAACCCCTTAACACGCGTCCCGCAGCAAAGCCCAATCATGAAGCGAACTCGTTGATTCCCATCTAAATCTTGAGCTCTAACTTCCCATTTGGACTTCCTTTGCATCTCGGGTTTTGATCGAATTGTAGTGGGTCTTCAGAAGAGTCATCGCGTAGTAGTAATAGCCCACGTACAGTTCGGTTCGGTGCTCCTCGTCTAGCTTGGTTCGGTTCGGTGTAACCTTCCTGATCGGTTCGGATCGGTGGTCCTCGTCTAGCTTGGTTCGGGTCGGATACTCCACTTCGGGTCGAGTCGGTGTCCTCCTCCGGGTCGGGTTACTGTCTTCCTTCCAGTTTTCTTCGATCAGCTCCCTCGTTTCCCATCTACTACGATCCGATCCGCTCCCGTTTTCCATCCACTCCGATCCGATCCGCTCCCTTCGCCTTACTCCAGTCGTAGCCTTCCATTCTTGAGTCGATCCGATCTGGCCTCCATTATTCTTCCGATCCGATCCCCTTGTCCACTCCAACTCTAAGCAAATGGCCTTCCTTCTCGCTAAGCCTCCTATGTGCCAAACTCCGGTTCGGGTCGGGTTTCTTGCCCAGTTCACATATCCGATCCGAGCCCTCATTCGATCCGATCCGGTTCGGAACCTGCACACTTCTGCAACTTTCCAGCGAGCTTTCTACGCCATTCGACGACGTTTTCGACCAATTTAACTATTCTAATCAATCATAAAACATACCATAGAATCATAGCAACATGTAAGAGCAACCACAAACACCAAAACCATGAATTTACATGTCAAAATGGATCAAAGATGCCCAAAATCCTATTTTTTCCTTAAGCATGATTAAATAAGACTAATCATAGAATTAATAAAACTTAACTAAATCGAACCAAATTTCTAACACAGGCATAAAATATTATTTAAGAATTTCTAAACATTTTTCCAGAATTTATTGGTGTATAAATTCGCTAATCTTCACTAATCACCCTTAATTAACTGTAATTAGTGTCAAAACGATACTATCACTCACCTTTGCCATAACTAAAACCCCAAAACTGAAATATTCTCTGATTTGGTGTTGTTCCCAATCTTACACAACATCTCTACCTCGGTTCTCGTGCTAATACTTCTTGATTTGATGCTTGCTAAGCCTAATCTTCAATTAGAAAGTGATTAAGAGGTGTTTTGAAGAGATTTAGAGGGTGGAGGCCATGGCTAGGTTAAGAGGAATGAATAGTGACGGCTGAAAAATGAGAAAAATGTATTCTCCAAACCCTAACAGCCCTTTTAAACTCCTAATCCCGAAATCCCCCTTTGGGCCTAGCTGTTAATCACCCGGTTAAGCCCAATTAAGCTGTTTTTCACCATCTGAAACTTGTTTCAGCCATATCTCCCAAACGGTGAGTCCGTTTGGCTAATGTGACCACCCTACGGAAAGAGAAACCATCATCCGGAGCCAATGGAAGTGGTTTCAAGTCAAAATTCATTTCCAGTCAAAAGTTATGGCCAAAACAGTACCAACTAGGGGTAAAATGGTCATTTAAAAATCGGGAAAAATCATGAACATGGGAAATGACCCCAATAGTCGTTTCCCAAAGTTACATGACCATACAACTTCGTATGTGAAAGAAATAAATATTCTACGATCCTATGATGCGTATAATGCGGGTCGTTACATTGGTGGAGTGTTACAATGGTTACTTTGTTAATGGCTATAAGTTTCATACAATGCAGTACGAAAGGAACAAAAAAACAATTAATTACGGTGTATGTGTGAAGGGAAGTTGTTATGATGATCTAGAAAGTGATTATTATGGGATGGTTAAAGAAGTTATTAAATTAACATATTTTGGGGAATGAAATTTTTATGTTTAATTGTGACTGATTTGACACAGTAACAAAAAATGGGATAAGAGTGCACCATACAAATGGGTTGATTGAAGTAAAAAGTAATTCTCGGCTTCAAATAGAAGATGTTTTTGTCTTTGCACACAAGTGTCAACAAGTTTAGTTCACGTGTTAACCTAGAAATGCATCGAATGAATGGTTATCCGTAATTAAAACTGCTGCAAGAAGTCGTTTTTCGCTTAATGTATTCAATTCCGAGGAAAATGCAGACGTGGATCAAGAAGATGAGATATGCCAACCGTCTACTGTTAATGTTGATGATAGTCTTGATCAGCCATTAATAATTGAGCAGTATAACATTATAGATAATGAAGAGCTAATTTGTGCAATGAACTCGTCGATTAATCATAGCGATGAGTCAGAGGAGGTTATAGAAGTTGACAGCGAAGATGATGAAGATGATGTTGATGAAAGCGATGATGAAATTGCAATAGAGAATGAATATTCTCCCTAGTAGCGTTAAATTCATAGTAGATGATGTTTCAATTACTATTTTATTGTTGTTTAGGAATAATTTTGGAAAAGATATTGAATACAGATTTCCTCAAAATATTTTAGAGTATTCGTTTTTTTTTCATTATTATTATTGTTATAATAATGTGATAAGCTGAACTGAATTATTATTATTCACCAACATTTGACTTCAAGTTTATTACATCACATTTTTTTAAATTTAAATGCTCTAATTCTTTGGTCCTGTCAAATAAAAAAACACAATCAACAAATATTTATTGTTGCCAATGTACTGTGGCTTGATGGTTTATGTTGAATTCAGTGGGGTAAATAGAGTTTAGTTGTAGCGTCAACTGAACTATTCTCGACCACACACACACACACACACACACACACACACACACACACACACACATATATATATATATATATATTCTCAACGGTTTACATAATTATATGTTAACTGCTTGGCAGCTTGAACGCACATACCTACTGCAGCCATTGGGGTGAGTTTGTAGAGCTATTTAAATGGTAAAATGCACCGTAATTTTTGTTGATCTTTAAAACAAATAAGTGCATACTCCATTTGCATCCGTATAAATAGATACCTCAGACTTCAAAACCTTCTATACTTGAATTTTTATCTCGAAAGCAAGATCCATGAGTAATTGACTGTGTACCATCTCCTTAAGTTTTAATCAATTTTAATTTGGATCTAGAACTTCTTGCGTTAAATAAGTTCCCACTATGTTGCTCATTCATCCATTGAGGAAATCTTGATTGCACCAATAACATGTTGTAATGCATTAAAAATTCATTATACGTCTATCACTTCCAAGTAAAAGTTACCCCTAATTTCAATTTTAAACACTGATTGTGTTCAGACCTTATATTAATATTAGCCTTGCATGTAGATGTAAAGATTGACTGGTATGATTTCGTATAGAGGCTTAAGTTTGTTTCCTGTCACTATGCATGTCATAGAAAGTATTGACTGTAAGACAAGTCAATCATCTCACACACATTTTACCTGAATTCGTTTGAGATATAAGTAGGGTATAGATTATCAGAGTAGTATAACTCTTTAGCATTTTCACCTGCTTTTCAAAACATGTTACAGTTTCTAGTCTGTCTTTGTTGTGTTAGTGTTGATTTGATAATTTTCATAAAAACACATTTGGAAAAAATCCTTCAGAAAACTTATACCGATGCAACATCAAAATGTTAGAGGAAATTCTTAAAAAAAACTAAATAGATATATTTTTAAAATGATCTATATTATTAAATGCTAGATAACAACAAAACACTGGAATTATGCCTTGGAAGTCTAGGTTATGATTATGGACATGTACTTGTCAAGTTCATTCAGTTTTTGATGGAGCTAGCTGCCAATACAGTTGAAACTATATTTATCTGTTTATCATTTTGCACATAGGAATGTGATGTAATATCATAGATGTTTACCATTTATGGGTTTGTGGTATAAATTACATATGTTCTTCAGATTTAAAATATATTGGGGACATTAACTTTCATATCTAAACTAAAATATTAACCAGTGATCGCTGATGGTATTTTCATGTTATCTTAGTAATACAATAAATCCATCCTTCGTTTATGAAGTTTAATAACAATTTTTTATGCTACTTCGAAAAGGATTAATGGCAGGTTCAAAGTTTCGAGGCCTCATGAGAAAGGTAACTAGTACAGGACGCAGACGATCTGGACAAACTGATAGATTATCTAACATCAATGAAAGCTTGTCAAACATATCCGAGGATAGAGTAGAACCTATGATGGAAACTATAGCGGACCAACATGTTGAAAGAGAAGCAAGTGCACACCTATATGCTTCTGAGAATAGGGTAGCAGACATTTGGGGAGCTAGAGAGGAGCAGGTTTCCAAGAGAGAAACAATGAAATGGAAAGCAGAGAAAATGAGGAAGGAGCAGAGACAGAAAATCTAGCTGGTAAAGGGAAGTGTATTCCAGTCGAAGGATATGATACTCCAATTGATCCTCTTACGCAGAAAAGGCCTCTAGAATGGAAAGGAACTCAGTAAGTTTTGCATAATTTACGTATTTACATTATGACAAAATGTGAATTAAATGGTATATTTTTCTTTTGCTTCTCTTTTAGATTTAAAAACAAATCCGCTGCACGTCTTATCGGTTCTATTTGGGATATGCGATTCACTGAACCATGGTATAAATTTTCTAACGTTCCCCATGATAAAAGAGCACTATTGTTTAATGAGTTTAAGGTATGCCACTAGTAGATTTGTGTTTGAGTTGATTAATTGTAATAAAAATAAATGTAACTTATAATCATCTTGCATTTATTTGCAGAGGGCATACACGTATGACACAATTTACGAGCACACAGTTTATGACATTTAGAAAAGGAAGGCAGCATCCATCTTGAAGAAAAAATCAAATCATGCACGAACGAGTGCCAAAAAAATAAAACAAACCACAACAATGATCAACTGCAGAGACACACCACCTGCATGGATCCAAAAAGATGTATGGAACAAGATGATCGATATTGAATGGCACAAAAGTACGTATGAAGACAAATGTAAAAAGATGAGAGCAAATCGTTTAACTCCAAAAGAAGGGACACATACACGTCATACTGCAGGTTCCGTTATCGTTTCACATGAGGCTCAAGTGGTAAGTATTTCATTAAAGATAACAATAATGTCATATGTTTAAATGTCACATATTAAATGCATAAATTTCAAGTAGTAATACAAATAAATACATAATTAACCACTTGATATTGTTATTGCTAATGATACATGAATAAAATCGATTATAGATTTATATTTACATGTAACTGGGCATGAGATATTAAGAGGGAAGGCTAGAAGCAGAAAACTATGCTAAAGTCTAAGAAGATATTAAGATACCTATTTAGTTCAATTTTTTTAATTGCCTGCATAACTCAAAATCCTTATAATTTAATCTTAACTCCTGAAAAAATGATGTAACTCTATTCCTAATAGCGCTCATTGATATAAGATTTTCGGGATTATTTTCATCATACACATTTTATGTTCATCCAATGCTACTGTCAACCTCAGTTACATTATTATTTAAGAGGCTTTGAAGCGCATTCACACTTTATATAATATTTCTGCTGTGAAGAGTTTTGTCAAATATCATGTATTGAAGACTATTAAGGGCATATTTCTGTTGTAAAGAGTTTTGTCAAATATCACGTATTGAAGACTATTAAGGACATATTTTTGCTGTAAAGAGTTTAGTTAAATATCACGTACTTATGACTATTAAGGGCGACTTTTCTTTGTTATTTTACGGTCAGTATAATAACTGTTGTTATATGATTTTACCATGTTCTTTTAATCTGGAATTCTTTCTTCCTATTGCCAGAATTATTACCTTTCCAATTGGGCATTTGAGATGTTTCGCCTTTGATAAATTTATTAGGATGCCAAGGCATGTCATTTTCAAAACTTACATGGATTGATGGGGGTATGGGTTTGGTTAGGTTCCTTTTTTTCTACATGAATATACCGCTACATAGGTGCAAGGCAAATTTATTTATCTCCAAATGAAAGCGATTTTAATCTATAGCAGACATTGAATGGTTTTTTTTTACACCATGGTCTAAGTAAATTTTTGTGATTATGTGATAAGATGTTTTACAATCATTCACAAATTTATTAAAAGAATTAGTCCATCATCTGCTATTGGATTTTCTTTCATTTATCAATTTTTTTTTTCAATTGTGTGGAATTGATGGGCATACTTTTAGACCTTTTTTGCAACTTGATAAGTTTAGTTATTTTCTTATTTGAGCTCATATTCACATTATCATGACAGTCTAATTGTTTGGTTGTTTCATTTTAGTTTAGTTAACTTGATCAACTTGACCAACCTAACCAACTTGACCAGTCTGACAAATATGAGCTCATATTTCCAAATAGTTTAGTTAACTTGACCGACTTGACCAATCTGATTGAAGGTGTCTACACTATTAATTTTCTAAGCTCTATATTATCTACAGGAACTTGAGACGGGTAAGCCTATGAGTTTCGGGGAAAGTTTCGTGACTTGCCATACTAAAAGAGAAAAAGCAGAAGAAAAGGGGAAAGCGAAGTGTGCACCTACATCGACTTGTGAATTTATTGACAACAAATCACGAAAAGTCTACGTGAGTTATTTTTACTTTTTTTAGTTGTTTTTAAGTAGGAACTATTTTTTATGTTTAAGAACATATAAATTCCAGGATCTGTGTGAATTTAATGTCCACAGTTCTGGCTTCTTACAATCACCGAACCAATTCCTCATCATAGTTAAAAGATCGATAATATACGGTACAAGATATTATCTGTTTGTAAGTTCAATTTTCTAGCACCCGTGCCAACAAAATGCTGAGGCAATAAATTGAAACTGCCTGTCATTTGCGACTAACAATGCTTTAATTCAAGCTACCTATCATTTAGCCTCATCTACAAATTTCAGAACATCTCCAAGCTCTAATTCAAATTTCTTAGAATTAGTTGTAAGCTCAAATTCAATTTTTACAGCAGTAAACATATGCAAGTCTTGCACATTATCAAATTACAGCATGCTAAATGTCCATAAAAAGTCAACAGTTCAATTCTCAGCCATCAGTGAAAACAAATACATCAGAATTAGATTGATCTTATTTATGCTAACCAAAAAGTCTGTTTTTCCATCATCAAGCAAAAATATACTGTTTACTTGTATTTAAACTCACTTTTGTCTTCTTAATTCTCTTGATCTTCCACTAATATTAAAATTATAACTAATAAGTTTTTTATTGTTGTGTCGTGTATAATATATTACACATTATGAGCTTTTTAATTTTTAGGAAACATACATGAAGGAAAAAGCCGAGCTACAAGAAGATGAAAATGTATGGAATCCAAGACTTTTGGTTGAGTCATCTGGAGGCTTTACACCGGGAAGAGTGTATGGAGCACCTTATATTGATACGAGTGCCATAATGAATAAAAGTTCTCAATCCAACATGTTAGAAGATCGAGTAAATCAAGAGCAACCAATTATGTCCACGGGCATGACGTCCACTGATGTTAAGTCGATAGTAGAAAAAGAAGTGCAGTTGGCAATATCTAGCTTTTTTGGCTCAGTTAACTATAACGGTCTCCAAAGCACAAACCAACAAGCATGAATGGATAAGCAACCGTCTAATCAAACTTCCAAACCCTTCGGTCAGTCTTTTGTACAACCACCAAGTCAAATTTCGCAACCACCTACTCATCCATTTTTAACACCTACTCATCCATTATCAAACCAAACAAGTCAAGTCCCCCAACCTGCTACTCAATTATTACAACATCCTCCAACTCAAATCCAACAACCCCATGGTGGACTATTTGCACAGCCACCAAGTTTTCTATCTCAGCAACCATATCAGGTCCCACAGCCATGTGATCAACCATTTCCACAACATCCTAATTATATCTCGCAGTCGTCATGTCAGTCTTCTCAATCTCTTTATCAACGGACACAACCTGCTTGACAACAACCACTCGAACGATGCCAACCCATGCATATGCCTCTTCAAATAGCTTTTGAAAACAGTTCGCAGCCAGTTGAATCTTTTATGCAACTATTGAGGCCTATAACACAAGGTGGCATTGATCTAAATCAAAGTGGAAACTATGAAGCATCAACAGAAAATCATCCATTCCGAAATGAAGGCAACACATGATTGAAGTGTGAGTTTCTTCTTTGCTAGCTTCAAATTTCAAGTGCAACATGCTTACTTCTTTAACCAGCTTATTCCAGATTTCAGTTTAAGTGTTTTAGGTCAGATTTGGGTACGTTTTAGTTTAGATTTCACTATTTTAGCTAAGTTTTGGTTAAGATTTCAATCTTTCACTGTTTTTGTTCAGATTTGCATATGTAAAACTTGAAACTTTCTGCCTATGATGTATTGTACTCAAGATGCTATTTTTAATTCAGCGTATGATAGTACATTAAGTTTGTTTTTCATATTTAATTACGTCACGTTCATTTTGCTGCTATGCTATTTATCCTATCCTTTGTATGATGCCTGTGCTTGCTGTGTTACATTTTGTCAATCGTAAGATGTTGCTAAATATATATGTGATAGAGATATATGCTGAATGATAGAGGTATATCATTCTTATCAGACGTGCCAAGTATTTTACATTTGTTTTGGCTGGTTATGTATATTTGAATGTTGCTGAATATAGTTGCTGTTTCGGTTATAGAGATGGATTTGAGACAACATGTATGGTCCCTGTTGTTGGCGCAGAGACTCTAATTTGTCTCTAAATTGTGTTTCAAATCACAAACTAATTTGGAACCACTTTTTGGGTTTGTAATATTTTTGAGATCCATCTTTGTGGTCTGAAATATTTTTGACACTAAAATTTAAAGACAACAAAATTTGTTTTTAATATGTCTCAACTAATAATTAGAGACAAATTATTTTGATTTGATACAAAATACATTTGTCTTTAATTACCTTTATTTTTGTAGTGAAGTGATTGATCCATAGTTTTGGATACTGAACCGCACAAGTGAAACCATCATCACTCATGGTCGAGGGTTTCAAATGTAAAACCGATTAAACCGTGAAAACCATGCAGTTTCTATTTTAATTAAATAAATCATTAAATAAAATATAGTATTGTAATACTTTACTAAATCATATAATATTGTATGGTATCAAAACATATAATTTAAACTTTACTAAATTGTATTATTGATGATATATGAAACAGTATCAAATTACCACATCTATATCTTAAGTATATAGTGATAGTAGTGTATTGTTGCTAAGAAGAATCACAAAAGAGCATATATAACGTGATATTCTTTATGATGAACAAAACAAAAGAGCACCACCAATATCACATAAAGAACAATAACCGTAATAATATTAACTATTTCAATTACAGTTGCAGCAAAGTAGCGAATTATGAGGTTGAGAAAAATGAGAACTTAGCGAGCACTATTTGATTTTTGAAAACTGTGGTTTTTAAGGGTTTGATTTAAAGGTTTCTCAGGGTTATAGGGTTAAACTGCGCAGTTCAAGGTTAACCGAGACTGGTTTTGTCCTTTGAAACACCGGACAGATCCACTTTTAGTTGTTCTTATCAATACAAATTATGCACATTTCAGTATCTGTTCTTTAATTTTTCGCACATGGATTTAGTGTTTAATTAGTATTACCGTACAATTGTGGAAAAACCGACCGTTAAGTTGTGTTATATATACAAAAATATCTATTAAATATTTTCGTAAATAGGAAATTAATGAAAAATTCACTGGGTTATCTAAAAAACAAATGAAAATGAATACAAACATGTAAATTTAATTAACTAATATATTCTAAATCATTGTTGAATTTATAAAATGAAATAACAAATCAAAAGAATGTTGGCTTAAAACACATCATTATATTTGTGGATACTCAATTAAAAAAAAAAGAATAATGCAATAACAAATGTTAGTTAACAGAAACTTCTATCAATTTTAATATTTTTAGAATGTTGTCAAAATTCTAGAATAGTTCATTCGAAGTTTTTTCAGTTCTTATTTTCATTTCACTTTTTGGACCTCCACATTTGAATATGAGAAGAATACTTAGTTTTGCATGAGAAAATTTTGTCATTGATACGCTTCAAAATTTGGGTGCACGTGAATAAAAGAAATGTACCCTTAAAGATGTGGCAAAATGAACTGAAGAAATTTGTTTATGCTTCATAAATGCAAAAGGACATGTATATCAACTTTTAAGGCTAAATCACGAAGATAAATGGGCTCAAAGTCAAAAAAACGAAATAAAGGAAACAAGTCAGTAGGCTTTTAGAACAGTTAGAAGCATACTTAGCTGTCGAATTTGGTGAAGACTTCCAGCAACTCTTATCTTATGCATTAATTAAAGTGGTATATATGGCCATAAGTCAATATGTACTCCATACCAATGACAAGTAGTAGATGAAAATTCTCCCAACAACTTGAAAACACTAAACGGTACTTGCATAGAGATGGTTAAATACCCCCATGTAATTGAGAGAAACAAAGTTTAACTTGCTATATTGAAATGTAACAGGCTGGAGACTTTCTAAAATTTCTAGTTCCTTGTTTTGTATATTCTGCTAAGTTTAACTTGCTCTATTGAAATATATACCGCTTAACCTGGTTCAATCAATAACCGCTTAATTAAGCGGAGAGGAATTTATCAGTAAAAGTGACGAGAGCAAATCTCCTGTACCTAAAATTTCATATCCCTCTATATCCAACCAATCAAAATCCCTGCATTTTACATTTTTGCAATTAAGTCAGAAAAAAAGAGGGTTTAATTGTAAAAAAAGTAAAAATCAGGAGGTGCTGATTAGTTGGATATAGAAAAACATTAGTTGGATATAGAAAAACAGAGGATTTGATTTCAAAAGCGATTACATAGATAAACAAGAGTGAAATCTATAAAAAAAATAGGTTGATAAATAAGTGCATTAGTATGGACACTTAGAAAATAGTTCTGCGTGCATAACCAATGACAACCATATAAACTTTGCTTACACGCTTATCAATACTGTATTATTTTGTTTTATCAAATAGCAATCAAATATTGTTGGGCTATTTATCATTGAAATTAGGTTGTTTATCACTGTATGACTAAGAATAACTGTTGAAAATAAAAAAAAACTTTCGATTGTTCATATCCATATCCATATCCATCCACTTCTTTAATCAAATCAGTGGGCATCTTGATTCATGATTCATGGTTCATGTACATAAATTTATGTCTGCTTCATGATTCATGGTCTACATAGAATTATTTCAGCTCATAACTTCTTTTTTTCCCTTCATAAATAGATTACAGAAAAACTAAAACTCAAGCTATATTGTGATTCTAATACAACACTCAGCATATGTAGTATTTAATACAAAACATGTACTGTACAATAAGAAAGGTTTCTTCCCTACACAGAATTCATCCAGTTGAAGACCAAAAACAGCAGCATTCATGGAAATGCAACAAAAGGAACATGGTCATCACTCATCAATCATAACTATGGGGATGAAAATGCATCTTGAAACCAATCATCATGTTCCCCTTCCTTATCGAGAAATTCGTAGCATCTCGATCTCCAAAATCATCCTACAACACCTTGCAAATTCGTTCAAAATTCATCGGAAACGACATTAATTTGCTGTTGACTTTCAAAACGATAAACCTAATTCTTTGCTATACTAAAAGCATTGTTTGCCAACAGGGAAGTCCTTATTTTTGAATATGTGGGGCGTGCCAATGGCAAGTGGGTAAACCATATTTATAACTATGTACATCATGTGAAAGTCAAACAAAAGTTGGTGCTATTAGGCTAATGATAGATATAAGATATTCCATATAAATGTTTATTCAATATATAAGTTTTGCAAAACTTATTCAACATATAATAATGTTTCTTATATCATGGTCAGAGATCGAGGATAATAGATCAGGTAAGGCGGAAAGATTCAACTTGCTTGTATAGGATTTGCTGCATTTGCTAGAAGTGCTTCCTGGTTTTGAGTACTGAAGCCTTACCCAACACACATTAAAATACATGCTAATAAATAAACAAGCGACACGGAGATTGAATCTTGAAAACAAATAAAATAGTCAGTATAAGAAGAGCTAAAAACCAAATTTAGCTAGAAAATATCATCGCATGGATGATCAAAACGGAATGCTAGTTACAAAGAAACCAAAATGTGAGTACTTAAAAAATACAGTATAATTAATAATGGAGTTGCAGCTAAAGACATACTGTGAAGAGCTACACAGTGGTGGACAGGTTGAATTCTTGCAATATAATAATGAACTTATTACCGAAAACTCTCAATGAAGTGCTTTACACCAAACCAATATGCATAAAACCAGAGTTGAAACAAAGCAATTGAAAAGATGCCTCAAAATCCAAAGAAACCATAAGACAATTGTATAAGAATAAGGCAGCTAAAAACTGCATAATATTGTTGTGTGAATAGCTAAATAGAGCCAACAAGTGCGAATGAAGAAGCATAAGACTACTGGGAGAAAATGCACATTGTGAAAGAACCAACATAACAGTGCAGTGCATACAAGCAGGTACATTTAACAAGACAAATATAATGTGTATGGTCCCAATTTTTTTTACTAGTTTTCAATCATTTTCTTACATTTTTTTTGTATGCTATCATCTGTTAAAACCGCAACAAAACTGAAAAAAAAATCAGTACCATATTTACGTAGTGCCAACACTTACAGATATGAACAACGATCAGCAAGTGACAAGGCGAGCGGTTTAATAAATGACGACCAGTAAGTGTCAGGACTAGCAAGTAGAATGGCTTCTTATAGTTCAAATCTAAGAAATAAAAAATAAGCAATGTTAAAAAAACAAGGAAATACCAGAGCTGGCGAATAGAAGTCAAATCGGGTTGGGAGGTGAGAAGATCGACAACGAAAAGGTATGAGGGGTCAGCAGCAAGCGGTGGTTAGGGAACAAAAGGGGTTAGGTAGTAAGCAGCAAGTAGCGCCAACGATGGAGAGGCTGAATGAAGGAGGGGATGTAGGCGAGGGGATTAGGATTTCAGCACTGAGAGGTACACAGTAGAAAAAAATCAAGGTCGCTGTAATGAAACAATTGAAGATGAAGAAACTGATAGTCTGGAATTATAGAGAAAAAGGAGGCCAATGAGTAAGAGTTGGATTAGAGAAGAATTGGCAAGATTGGAAGAGAAGTAAGCGATAAAAATAAGATTTTGGGAGAGAAGTAGACGACGTTGCTGAGAAAACGCGAAAGAAATATTGATGCGCAAAGATTATGCTGAAATTTACTGGCACAGACAAATTGAATTTGGCTCTTACAGCATAGAAACCTCCCGGAGAGTCGGTTTGATAACTACTTGCTCCTCATTTTCAGTAGACAAATTCTATTTAGACCCATAAAGTTGCTGAGTATACTCAAGTTTTTGTTAAAAAAATTATGATAAAACTGCCCCTACTCAATAGTTTTTTTTAAATCTTTCAGCACACCTAGTAGGGCAACTACGTGGTGCCTTTAGGGTACCGAGTAGTACCACTATGTGGTACCATGAAGGCACCACGCAGGGGCACTATGTGGTATCCTAAAGGCACCACGTTATTGCTCTACGAGGTGCCTTTAGGGCACCACGTAGGATTCCTACGTGGAAGAGTAAAATTGTCTTTTTGAATTATGCATGGGTAAACTCAACAAAAAACTGGATATTACTTCTTTTTCCATATTTCATGGGTATACTCAGCAAGATTATGGGTTTAAATAGAATTTGCCTTTCTAGTATGTTTCGTGTTACTTTAGCTTGTCATTTGCTATCCTGACTACATAAATTTCCAGTTCTCGTTTCTTACAATTTCATCTCTAATGTTCTCAGTTCTTTTAGTTTCATGTCATTTGTTCTTGTTCCATTGATTCACTGTTTCACTGATATGTAATTTCCTTCTTCTCTGCCAAATCTTGATCATCATTTCTAAGCACACTTGTTAAAATACAAATTTGCATCATTTGCTCATCAGACACCAAAACCATTCACCAAGAACAGCCACTGTCACCATGAACAGGAAATTCCCACTGACTGGGCCCTTCCACCTACCAACTATCTGGTCAACTGTATGCATGATACTCAACTTGAGAAAAATGTGTTAACAAATTAGTGACCTGAAACCCTTCTACTATACTAATAATAAAGAAACAGAAAGTAACACGGAGTTGGAACAACAAATAATCTTTCAAATGTATGCGGAATCTGTAACAACCATGCATTGATCAACATGATTAGCAAGACGAAGGAGGAGATTGTGCTTGAATTGGACGCAACAGCCTTGCTACAGTGCTAACAATGCATCATATTCTCTTCTATTTGCACGGCCAGTCATTCAGCATCTTAGCACATGCAGGCCCAATCTTTCAACCTTGTTTCAGTCCCTTGGATTCACCACATCACTCACCCTATTGCTTTTGTGTGATTGATCCAAGGCTAACAGCAGCACGATGGCAGCAATTTTCAATCACTGCAGTACCATGGCACCAAAATTCATTCTCTTGTGGCTGACACTTCACTCTAGCAACAGCACCTTGACATCAACAATTTCGCTTTGTTCACTTATTACCATGCAGCTTCTCATTTACTACCTATAGCACCTTGGCATCTCAATTCTCCATGCATCCGCAGCTACTCATCTATTGCCATGCAGCATTAGCGGCTCTTAGGTTTCTTCCACTGCCTCAGCCCATGATCGCACACCAAGATTGATTTGCTTCCGCCAAGACTGAATTTGAAACATTTACAACTACAACATATAAATCAAACTTAAAATTTCTAGCAAGGTGATTTTTTTCTATTAGAAAATAAAAATAAAAATAAAAATAAAAATCTTTGCATATATTTAGGTGATGGCTTTAACATATTCCAAGCAGCAGGTGTTACTATTCTCAAAATGATAATGATAAATAGTTAGCAATACAAAGCACATCAACGTAAGCACATATAACAAATAACAATTCTCTTCTCGCTGAATAGCAAGCAGAAGAGCATTCCATTTTAAAGAATCCATTAATTATCTAATCCCTATGAGTAAAGCAGAAATCCAGAGAAGTTGAAACATAAAATTGTACCTAAGAAGTTTGACCAAGAAACATATTTTAATGCTTTTGGGATATTTCAAATTCGTACTTCCATATTAAAAACATTTCATTCTACACATAATTCATGAACAATAAAACATCATATTCGCATGGATGTTCAACCGGATGAATTAAAGCTTATTCATTATCCATGATAAGGAAGAATATTATGACATTACTGTTGGTCGCAAAAAGAAGAAAAGTTCATCGACTTAACTCAATTTTGTGTACTACAGTTTAAAACTTGAAATGTCATATATATAGCAAAATACAATCACACAGACTGAAATTAACCAATACTTGGGAATATTCAAGCATGTGTTGTGCAAATTCAGTTCTCGCATTTCATGCAATAAGCCGGCTAAATTGGAATCTAAATTCAGAATAAACATAGCAGTACTAGAGACTGCAGAGCCATGTGGGTTCACTAAGAATATGTATGTCTATGATTAAATCAATTTTAAAAGCTATTTTAATTCTAATTTCCACAAACTGGTCCGTACATGGTGTAAATTGTTCTATAGAACAAAACTATAACTGCAATATATATGCGTCAAAAATAGAAGAAAGTGAATCAAATTGATTGGGTAGGGTACTTACCAGTTGCTACAAACTTTGGTATAGTATATCACATAAATATCAAAATGCCCTTCCAAGTTGGAAATCGATGTATTCTAAGATAATTTCATTTTAGTTTTATCTTACAATTGAAATGACTCAACTTACGTAATATTAAAATATCTCTCATTTACATTATCTTGTATTCAATTGCTTTAGCTGGAGAATTTAGATGAACTACAATTATTAAATACTTTCAATGATGTAATATAACATATTTTTATTACTATTAATTAGGATGTCATAATGTTAACACGCCTTTCACAAGACCGTTACACATCAAATTCACGTAATTAAACTTTACAACCATCGAGGTGGAAAAGTCGAAGAGATGGTCGGATCGCTCGGGGATGGACAAAACTGTAAAGCTACGAAAAGCTGGGTTCGCTCTTAAAGCACTTGGAATTGGTTAGGTATGGAAAAGACTTTGAGAAAGCTAGAGGTCGGTATGCATTTGGAGCGCAAGAATTCAAGCTTCAATTTCAACAAAACAATGATCAAAACTTGAAGACAACAAAAGAAAAATGCATAACAAATCACATAAACGTAGCGAAGAAGGGAATGGGGTCTTACCCTAGGTGTAGCACCTCCCATGGGGGCGATCTCTAAGGCTTGGTATTGATCCCTCGGTAGGAATCACACCCCACTTTCCTGTAGCACCCTAGACGTGGTCTTTACTTTATAACATAATCAAAGTTTACAATATAATATAATCATACTTTACTACAAGTGGACGTAGGTCGGAATTTGTCGAACCGCTATAAAATTTGCGAGTTCTTTAATTTTTCCGTGTCCTGTGATTGTGACTTGTGCGGCTGTGCCAGTGAATCTACTTGTAATCTATCGGAGTATTAATGACGTCAGTGACCAAAAATATCACTAACACATGATATTGCAAGAATATTAAAGTCTTCTATCATTAGATGCACAAGTGTGAACCCATGCGTAGCACACGGGCTTCACCGAAATTCTGTTTAGTAACATGTTTTTATATTTTAGTTATATAAAGATGAAGTATAAACTTCTTAAGTAGTGTATATTAGAAGCACACATATTAAGTATAAACTTCTTTAGTGACTATTAAGGATTTTTATTGTTTTATTTTTTTAGGACCAATAGAAAATGTTTATCAATTAATCTTCTTAAGTAGTATAGAAGCACACATAGGAGAGTAACTTTTAGAGAATAGAATATTTATACAAAAATTGAACATCATATTTAATTATTTCTTGCTTGGTAGCAATACATTACTACACATGCTGATTATTGACTTGAAAATTGGTTTTCTAAAAGTTCAAAGCCAAATCCAAGTAATAATCATAGAACATGCGAATAATTCAAACAAAGAATGTAGAAAGTAAATTGATACAATACTTAAAATGGTTTGGAAAATCCTGCCTACATCCACTTTGAAGTTATCTTAGTTTATTATACTGTACGATTACAAATACAATCCTTTTGATTGTAATAAACGGGGAGAAAAGAGTGTTTAGAATGGCACTAGCGAAGTCCTCACGTAAGAGTGCCAAAATCCAGCATTTGGTCCCTTAAAATGATCATCTTGTCATGCATTTATAGGTGATACCGTGTTCGGTTCGGCATAGAGTAGTAGCTGAAAATCCAGAGTGGTGGAAGTAGTGGAGCAGGCCACGTTTAGGAGTGGAGAAGGTGAGACACGTCAATGGACGTGCCCCTTCCAGTTGGGCATGGTCGAACCGGACCAGGTCGGCATGGTCGATCCAGATCTATGCCGAAACGAAGTCAAGCCAAGCTGGAACCATCAGAGAGTGTCGAGCCTGGCTTCGTGGTACCATATTGATCCGCTCCTTAAGTAGCAAAGCCGATCCGTGCATTAGTGCCAAAGCCAAACCGGATTTTCACCCTCTGAAATCCAAGTGTTTATGACGTCCATGACTTCGACCAAGTCTTTCCGAGCTCATCCCAAGCCTGTGTTCAAGTCTTGAACACTTTATCACCCATGAATCCTAAGTGTTACTGTCTTGTCAAAAGATAGGTCAACAATTATTAATTTAAGTTATACATAATTTTTAAATGGATTCATCTTATATAGGGTATATGTTCAAAGATACGCGCATTCGTTGTAATAATAGCATTCCATATATGAAATAAAGCAACTGTGTTAAGTGTAAAATTAATATTATTATTGTTACAAATTAAAACTGATTAAATCAGAAAAATATTTTAGTGCATCCATATGTTATATTTAAATTGGTACAGTAAATTACAATGTAAAAAACATAAGTAATTGATAAATATTACATGCTATATCATAATGTAAGCAATATAAGTAATAAATATTGGTACGCACACAAATACAACTATAAATGTTTGGAACCGTTAAACCAAAAAACAATTTAGATTAAGGCACCATTAGTGTATTTGTTAAGAGGAAAAAAAAAAATGGGTTTTTCCTATTGTGATTGTCATATTTAATACAGCTGACCTTTTCAATAAACAGAAAATGAAAATTTTACACTAGACAAATAGAGTGTGTGTGTGTGTGTGTGTGTGTGTGTGTGTGTGTATGTGTGTGTATGCGTTTTTTGGGGTTTAAACAGATCTGGCTGGTACGAATCTGGATTTGTTTATCGCGATTTGGGTTGTGTATTGGAGACAAATCAGTAAAACTGCACTTTCAACTGTCCTACAGTGTGAATTTAGCAAGGTTTTAAATCTCGGATATCAGTCGCGTTTCGTCTCGGTGATTTTATAGACTCGGTCTCGTATCGGAGGAGATCTCGGACGAGATGAGTCTAACTCGGGAGTTCGTCTCGGATTTTCATCTCAGGTCTGAAAGTTCATATCGGAACAATCTCGGGGTACATGATATTTAAACAAAATGATTTTTATGAATGCTGTTAAGAACATAGCAACTTAAACTTAAAATGCAAAATAACTTTATTATTCTTTATTTTGTGAAAGATCATTCATACTCTAAATCGTAATATGCTTAAAACAGAAATATTGTTAGACAGGAAACATTAAAAGGATCCAAACATTAAAAAAATCAGCATAAATAGACCATAAAATATATAATTTCATAAGCAACATGCATGTAAAAAGATGAATATGAAAATCATAAGCATTGTAATACATATACGAACATACAATATAGCCATTTAACATGCAAAATGTAAAATAACAAAAGATTGATATGGCTATATTTGAGATTTTTAATTATAGTTCTAGTTCAGGCACAAATTTAAATTTAACCAAAAAAACTAAGATCTCGGACGAAACTCCAGTATTTCGTCTCGGTTGATATATCGTTTGATATTGCAATATCTCGGGCGATATATTCGAAAGGAGATTTAGACTGATATTTGTCGTTTCGTTTCGGAAGGAACCCAAAACGAGATCTTGGAGAACTCGGGCGATATTTGCGAGATTTTAAGCAGTGGAATTTAGTGGTAGGCTTTACAAGCCTTATTACCAGTGCTCCTAATTACTCGAAGATCAACCAACTGGAGATATGATTCTGTCGAGATTGACTACAACACAACTCATGCACTGTTGTTCACGGCTGGTACTCCACTGAAGATCAAGCCTTGTTTTCCAACCGATCTTCTTTAACCTGGCCCTACTTTCTGTTTCAGTTTAGAGCAATAAGGTATGAATGTTTGTGATTTTTCAATCTTGGCAAGTTTGGGATTCTCTGTGCGTTTCAAAGTCAAAAGATTTGAGGTCACTTCGTTGGTTTTGGGGTTGACTGGCAAACAAGGACTATTGCAAATATTGACTATGGTGATATTGGCCTTACAGTTTATTTGCCTTTGATTATTACAATTAAACTCCAAGCAAAATGATGACTTGCGCCTGTATTGCTTTACATTGCTTGGTAAACCAATCTTTAATTTTCTATAATATTTGGTTTTCTCCCTGGTGCATACCAATTTGGAATCCGCTGGATATTGCCACCGCTTCCAATTATATCTCGTAGACAATTTCTTGTTTTGCATGTGTAACCGTTTATGCAATGCCAGGAAATGTTTATGGGGCGAACACCTGGTATGGCGAAAATCAAATTAAGAGTAACGGAATGGTGGCAAACTGTTTTAATCTCTACCACTCGAAGGATAGTAATCGAGGACTAGAAGTGCAGCGGGATCGCACTTACTATGGAGTTTGTAACCTCATCATGGGTTCAAAACTCTCTTGTATGATTTAATTTAGTACTTCGTATGTATTTATTTTATGCTTTTCAGTTTGTATTTAGGTTAGTATGCTAACCTTATTATGTATTTTTCTAGTTGTTAATAAAAATGAACCAGTTTTCAATATATATATATATATATATATATATATATATATAGAGAGAGAGAGAGAGAGAGAGAGAGAGAGTTTTGAGATATTAAAGTTGTCTTTGTTAAGTATTTATTTTTAAAGGTTGGGTTTTCCAGATTTTTGAGCTTTGAAAACTCAATGCTATAGGAAATGAAAACTGGATTTTCAAAGTTTAAATTTAAGATTCATTTGGTTGATTTTCATTTCGTCATAAAACTATTTATAAAGAAACATTGCAGTTTTTTTCCAATAAATGGTATAAGAACAAAACCATTTACTATCTTTTCATACTTTACTTTTAATCATTCACCATAACATTCTTTGCTAGGAACATGTAACAACCCGCATTCTACGCATCGAAGGATCGTAGAATATTTATTTCTTTCCCATATGAAGTCGTATGGTCATGTAACTTTGGGAAACAACCATTTGACTCATTTCCCATGTTCATGATTTTTGTCGATTTTTAAATGACCGTTTTGCCCCTAGCTGATCTTGTTTTGGCCATAACTTTTGATTGAAAATGAATTTTGACCTGAAACCACTTCCATTAAATTCGTTTGATGGTTTACCTTTCCGTAGAGTGATCATAATAGCCAAACGGACTTACCGTTTGGGAGTTATGGCTGAATTAAGGTTTGGAAGGTGAAAAACTGCTTAACCGGGCCAAATAGGGTGATTAGTGAATGAGCCCATAACCCATTTCGGGATTAGGGTTATGGGGAGGCTGAAAAGGGGTAGAGAACCATTCCATTCCAGTTTTCTGGCCTCCACTTATCTCCAAGAAACCCTAAAAATGACCTCCAACCTCTAAATCACCTCCAAAGCATCTTTTGATCAAGGATTAAGTTTAGCAACATCAAATCAAGGGAGATCTATACCAAATCAACATTGGAGCTGCTGTTTAGCATTGGGATTCGCATCAAATCAGAGATTTACTTCAGATCTAGAGTTTATTTGTGGCTTAGGTGAGTGATTTGCATAGTTTCTCACTAGTTATGGGTGATTAGTGTTAATTAGCGAATTTAAACATGATAAAATTCTGGAAAAATGTTCATAAATTCTTAAATGATGTTTTAGACCTCTGATATGAATTTGGGTTAATTTGGTTAAGTTTTGCTAATCACATCATTAGTTCCAACTAAACATGCTTAATGGAAAATATGGGGTTTTGGGTATGTTTGATCCATTTTAACCTATCATATTGATGTTTTGATGTTTGTGGTTGATTATGCATGTTGCTATGACTGTATGATATGCTTTGTGATTGATTTCAATAGTTAGAATGGTCGAAAACGTCGTCGAATGACGTAAAACACTCGCTGGAAAAGTTTCAGGAAACAGTGCAGGATCGGATATGGTGGCTCGGATCGGATAAGTTGAACTGGGCAAGGAATTTGATCGGATCGGAACTTGACACTGGAGAAACCTGGCAAAAAGGAAGGCCATACTAATTGAACTGAGATCGGATCGGCTAAAGGAGGAGGATCGGATCGGAACAAATGAAGAATGAGGGAGCTGATCGGAGCGGGAGCACGAACTGGATGGGAGATGGCAACCCGACCCGACCCGAAGTGGGACACCCGACCCGAACCGACGCAATGTAGTGAACCCGAACCGAACCGTTACCAAAGGAAGATCATGAACCGACGCAACGTAGTGGACCCGACCCGAACCGATGGCTTGAAGGGGAAACCCGACCCGACCCAGTATTGACCAATAACCCGAGATGCAAAGGTAGCCCAATATGGGAAGTTAGAGCTCAGGATCCAATTGGGAACCGATGAATTCACTTCATGGTTGGGCTTTGCTGCGGGACGTGTGCTAAGAAGTTGTCGACGTTCATAACTTCGATTCACCACTGAAAATGGATGATGGGCTACTTATCAGTGCAGTAGAGTCATTATGACTCGAGGGGCAAGGTGATGGTAGCAAGACTACGTTATCAGTGCAGTAAAGTCATTGTGACTTGAGGGGCAAAGTGATGCGTAGTAAGACTATGAGCCAGTGCAGTGGGGTCATTGTGACTCCATAGGGCAGAGTGGACATAGTAAAGGATTGGTAAGGCTATGAGCCAGCGCAGATGGGGTGAATAACTCCATGGGGCAAGTGGACATAGCGAAGGATTAGTGGCTACGTTATCAGTGCAGTGAAACCATTTATGACTTCATGGGGCAAAGTGATCGTAGCAAGGTATGTTGGGTGATCGAAGTGGTGAATATCGTATACTTTACGCACTGAGTGAGAGATGTGAGGATGAATGCTATGTTTGATTGTTTGCCATCACTATGACATGCACACCTCCACCTCCGTATCTTTACATCGTTTGATATGGCACCTTAGAGTGTTGTACAGTATGTAGTGCTAACTCTTTGGTTGCAGGTTCAGGTATGTTTTAGTCTACCTGTTATTGTTCTGTTTAGATGCTTATCGCTCATACCAGGCTTTATGTCTGACCCAGAGTTTTATGTCTCATCTTATTACTCTGGGTGCTCACACGAGCAGACTAGAGACAGGTTAGCTGGTGATGCGCGAGTAGCTGATTCGGAGGCGAGCAGGAGGCTTCCACGTATGATATATAGATATTCTCCCTGTGTCGCTGGTGGTCGCTACTTGGGCATTAGTAGTGTACCTCCTTTATCTTGCTTTTGCTTTTGAGACAGTTTGAAAAGTTGTAATAATGTTTAACTTTGGATCATAGGCTGTATTTGGATTTTCCGCTGCTATGTTAGTTGTTTCGGCTTATGCACTGTCTCACCTGTTTTATGTCAAGTATGTTATTATTATATTTTATCTTATGCGCTGTGAGACATTCTACAGGTTCTTGATTAGTTCATTTCCTTCTTCCCTTTCCTTCTGACGACCCGTTCCGTGCTAACTGGACATGTGTACAGCGCACTTTTGGAGTAAATGTCGGTTGGTGCGGGGCGGGCCGTCACAGAACATGTGGCTAGTACGACGACCACAGTTAAAAATCATCTGAAATGATTAATATTTACAACAAAAAAGTTTGCATTAAATCCAAGAAAGCAAAATTTAAGCAACGGAGCATAGTGCCTTTAAAAATAATATACTCTCGCATATTACCTAAATCAATTTTAATGCAAAATCAATTAATAAATCAAGCATCATACAGGTAGTCATTAAGTTAATTCAAACCTTCAAATAGTGCAATTACATTCCAAATTAATTTGATATTGACCAAAAGTCAAATTGAACATAAGCTCATTGCTCTTTGACCAAGAGGGCAATAAACTTATGCTGCATAAAATTTGGCAACCTCTCCGTTATGCTAGAACATTTAAAAAAAATTAGTTACAATTGCTAGGTATTCATATAATATAAATTTAATCTTTGGAAAACGCAGAAATAGAGTGCCAGCTATACATAGTGAGAAAATATGTAAACATGATAGATATTTTCCTTATAACTAATACTCAAGTTGGAAAAAAAAAACGAACAGTGAAGATACAATCTCTTACTACTCATATTTAGGCATGCGGAACAAAATCTTAAGCTTTGAACAAATAGTGCAATCCTAATGTAGCCTGCTTTCCCAAAATGTTCTCTGTTGACATTACAAATACAAATGTGTATATATTTGATAGAAGACCCATAGAGAAAAAATATATCTGAGCAAAACAATACTGTTCCATTCAAGTTTAATATATTCATAAAACCTTTTTCATGCTGAAAATGAAACTAATTATATCAAGTTTTGATTGAGCTTTCAACTAAAATTAAATGACAGCATATGGAAGTCACTAAAATTGGGATGAAATATAGAGGTTTCATCAAACTAAGAAATATAATCAACATTAAAATTTTAGACAAATATTGCAGGAAATTTGAAATGTATAAATAAGATACATGGAATTCACCTACTCCACCTTGGAGTTGACGTTCAACTGAAAATGTGCACAACTAATTTGAATCAAAAGATGCAATACAAAAAGTAGTAGTCACAGTATTGGAAATATCTGCCGGAACTTTGTTCTTTTTAAACAAAAAGGTTAACAAAGAACGACAAAAAAACAAAGAGGTAAATTGCCAAATCAGTCTACTTTCTAGTTACATGTTTATCAGAAAGTGCTGGTAATATGTATCGATGACTGATATCCAGCACTAGCAACATGTCATACATCATTATCTGCATCAAGGAATGGCGAACTTTAGAGTGGTAAGATAACCAAGAACTGTACTGACAGAACAATCTTTATGAAATAGCAGCACAACAAATATTTTCTTGGTAACACTGATATGTATCACTCAAACGTTCATAACAATCACAATATTAACATATTAGCAAACAACAGTGAATTACCTAATTATTGCAACAGTAGTAAATCTAAGAATTTCATTATACTCATAGGAGGCTAATACCATGGATTATGATTTAATAAATTAATACATTAAGGAACAATGAATATTATTCATGAAATGAAAATTGCAAAAGAAGTCATTATTCACGGAAGAAAAGGAAGTTAAGACTGAAACAAATTTAGTTCAAAAAATAAAAGTAATAATCCATGCAGTATATCGTCAAAGAGTAGAATATTCTGCTAGATGAACATTTATAGCTATATGATGCGGTGCAAATACCCCAAAAGGCACCTGGATTGAAGCAAGTGTAGAGATGAATGCAAGTTGTTAGCATAGACCTGCCTATTTACTTTAAGTTTGTTATTTTTTATTTCTTTTTGCAAGCATGCTATTTCTCTTCTTATTTTTTTTTATGCAAGTTGATAGCCACGTAGGCAATACTGTTAGAAGATGGCTTTAAATATAGGCTGTGTAGAAACCGTAAAAGGAGTAAAGAAATATTTTTGCATTTTCTTCTCTGAATTCTCTGTTTCTCCTCCTTTTGTTCTTAATCTTCCCTCCCCTCTAGCAGTGCCGTATCAATTTGGTGCTTTCACCGAAGTTCTCCCCTCCCTCATCGTCCAGATCTGCTCTTCCACCTCAACTTTCATCGTCTAGATCTGCTCTCTCACCTCGGTTCTCTTCATCGTCCAGATCTAATTCTAAAAAAAAGAAGTCATATATTCCAGATCAGATTTGAAATCAGGTATGTCTGTTGCTACTGATTTTGGAGCCTATCATAACGTACTTAATTCTGAAGCTGCTGGATTTATTACCAATGAATCCAGTAAATTTCTACTAGTCACAGTCCATAACATTATCCATCCAATCACTGAGTATGTACTCCATCTAGTGTTTGATCCATATGGGTATGTGGAGATAATTGATATATTACAATCAAGTGAATTGGTGCAAGCAATTGTTCGATTTGATTCATGTCCAAATGCTAGTTGGGCAAAGAGTCAATTGCAAGAAAGATACATATACGATCGATGTTGTCAACTTGATATTCAATTTTATAAAAAAAACCGATTATGAGGATAAAACTGAAAATTTATTGATGGAGAACGAATTTGCATCAGATCGGAATTTTATAAGAAATAAACTTAATGAGATGATGACTGTTATTGAGAGAATGCAAGATAGAATAAAATCAAGGAATTCTTCAATTCAAAAAAATTCCCATACAACATCTTATAGTTCTTTATCTACTAGACCGAGGTTGGAACTTGATATCATGAAATTGAAGTCATCTATAAGATCATCTTCAATACTAATGTCATCATCCATTGTAGTTCCTGCTCCTTGTCCAGTGGTATCACTAAGCATTGCACCTTCAAAACTGGAGCTAAATATTCATCCTCATCTTAAGTTGCTTGAGAGACCACCCTTCGTATTTACTGCTGCAGCAGAAGTTTGTTTTCCGGCAACGCTATATGCTGCAACATTATCCCATTTGTTGTTATCTACTTCAATAAAAGTAGCTCCAGCGAAAGAATTTCCCTTAATGATAGAATGTGCTCTATTGCGGTATGAATTAAATGAATATAAGATGTTCGACTTAATGCTGGAACAAAATGGCAGGAAGACTTGTGAGCGGAAAGTATTCATATTTGATCCGGGTGGGAACCTTACCATAGCAGCTAAGTTGTTCGATGAAATTTTTAAAGGAATTTTTGATGGGAAATATCACAATCATCTATACATGACATTGGATACATTTAAAAGAGTTGAATGGACAAAAAGGAGTGCTGGACAAGTTGTTTACCAAATTTTACTACAAGCAGCCCTTATCCAACCAGTTCTCCACATCTCCATGCTTAAACTTTGTCCTAACCTTCATGAGGCAACCTCATTACCATCAGCTTCTACTATAAGCATCGCATCTTCAAAGCTGGAATTAAACCATCCTTCCTATCTTACGTTGCTTGAGAGATCACCCTCCATATTTACTGCTCCAGCCGAAGTTTCTTTTTCAGCAACATCAAATGCTACATCATTATCTCATTTGGTGCCGTCTACTCCAATGGAATTAGCTCCAGCGAAAGAATCTTCTTCAATGATAGAATGTGTTCCTTTGCAGATAATCCCGCTGTCACACTCTCATTTTATTAGTGGCTCATGTCTCGCTGGCAATATACTATGTTTGGAAAGGAAAGTATTAATATTTGATCCGGGTGGCAATTTTAAACTTGGATGCTCATTTGCAGTGCGGATGATACAAGGTGATGCTAAACTTACTCATAATTCGAACTCCATCACTTGTTACTGCTGCCACCAACGTCCGACCTTGAGGACAAGGTCGTTTTCAAGGGGTCGGTAATGATGCGGTGCAAATACCCCAAAAGGCACCTGGATTGAAGCAAGTGTAGAGATGAATGCAAGTTGTTAGCATAGACCTGCCTATTTACTTTAAGTTTGTTATTTTTTTTTTTTTTTTTTTTTTGCAAGCATGCTATTTCTCTTCTTATTTTTTTTTATGCAAGTTGATAGCCACGTAGGCAATACTGTTAGAAGATGGCTTTAAATATAGGCTGTGTAGAAACCGTAAAAGGAGTAAAGAAATATTTTTGCATTTTCTTCTCTGAATTCTCTGTTTCTCCTCCTTTTGTTCTTAATCTTCCCTCCCCTCTAGCAGTGCCGTATCACTATAGCTATGTCAAAAGTTAAACCATTGATGTGAATAGTACATAAAATTTGGAGGAAGAAATTTATTTGATGTCCATTGGTAATTAACTTCCAACAATCAGGCATTACTGTTTGAAATAACTAATTTCTAACTATTTTTCTACATATATTTATTACAGATAGCAACTCATTCAGCCTTGAAAGGAAAAAAGCAACAGAGCACACCCTGGACAAACTACAACTTAACAAAACAAATATAACATCAAATGCAAACTAAGCTAATGCAGGCTAATTAATATCATATATTATTTACATAAACTAAGCTAATGCTTTAGTTTGTTAAGAAAGTAATTCATAATTGGACGTCATAACAGAGATTTTCTTTTGGGAATACCAATCAACTAATTTTAATCACTATAAAAATGTCGATAAAATATTAGACAAAGAGAATGCAAAGTAATACGGCCAAATACCATATTTTTAGTACTCCAAGCACATTCCTTGTAAGAAGGAACAATATTTTCCAAAGATATTTTATACTTTGATTGATACTAGTGGTGACACGCCAACTAAGTTAGATAACTGCGCAGAGATAAAGGAGACCTTAAACAAAATGGCAGTGTTTGTTAAAGTAGAAAACATAAGTTGAATATCCAAACTCATTCATAAGAGGATGTTTTGAATTTGGTTTAGCGTATGAAGGATTAGAAAAATTCATATAATTTATATTATATATATACATGCAAGTATGTAATTAATAAAGATACTGATCTATAACTAAAAGTTATATTATGATTTATGTATTACACAATATTGAGCTATTAGGATTAGACTACAAATACAATAATTAAATTGCTATTTGAAGGGACTTAAATCACAAAGTTTACGTAAACGACAAAAATAACGTAAACAAAAGGAAATAAATATATGTGAATTTATAGAGTGGAAAAGGGAAAACCAGTGTTTTTTATTTTTTTTATTTTTTATTTATTTATTTTATTTATTTATTTATTTTTATTTTTATTTTGAGGAGGGATTGAACTAAAGCGAACCAAACATTAACAATTATACATTTCAAAGAATTGTTATTGTGATATTTTATTTCATAGTAAGTAAAATAGAAGTGGAATTAAAGATAAAGAACTGTAATTTGATTACTTATTCAAAAATAATAACATGAAGCAATTAAAATATTTTAAATCATCATTGACTAAATAAAATAAACTATTGAGAAACTCAAGTGCATACAGCGAGATCTTAAATACGGTACAGGAGAAGGATTACGAATTTCTCTGATTTTGTTCGGGCTCAATATTCTAAGTAGTTCAGGCTGACAACTCTTGACTTGTCACTGTTTTAGAAAGGAAAGTATAGCGCTGGATATAGATCCGCCTTGGATATAGAATAGAGATCCGCTCCTCTCGGTACCGACCCTAACTCCGCTACCACATATTTTTAGATATGCATATTCTCCATTAGTGCTTTGAAATAACATGCTAATTGTTGGCATATGGGTAAGCATCATATCGAAAGAATGTGTGTACCCAAAGTTAGAGAAGATAAATAAAACTTAAAAAGAAGAAAAAACATATAAGGATGTGAAATTGGCAGCAAATCCAACAAAACACGACCTGAATGCAGTCGCGACCATGAAATCACTCATTGCGCTATAACTGGTAAAGGAGAGGTGCCGAAGCTCCAATGATGTTCTAACGTCAAAACTCAAAATTAGTTCCAGGGTGAAAAAAGAAATGAAAATAAGGACGTATTAGGCCTTTGACAGTGGTTTGGCGATATAGAGGTTATAAGTTAGGTTTTTTTTCATACAAAACAGGCAAGTTAGGAAATGAAGGTTTTTTCCATACAAAACAGGCAAGTTAGGAAATGACGAAGGGCAAAGAAATGAACAACTTGAGTGAAAGAAGCGATGAAGATCGGAAAAGGTTATGAAAATCTGGAATCAAGGTCTCTCACAATCAGAAGAGTCAGCTGTAGAAATTGAAATTGAAGGAGTCAGCAATAGGAAATGAAATTGAAGAGGATACTTTCGTGATTTAATTCTAAACCACTAATTTGGGCAATAATCGAATTTGGGGTAAAACGTGGGAGAAGCAAAGAATGAATTAAAAAGGAGAAAAAATACAGCACAAAGAAAAGAAAGTGTTCTACTGGAAAAGTGGGGCGGATTCTTAGTTGAGACAGAAGAAAAATGGGACGCTTCACTGGAAAAAGGCGGTTGGGAAACACTACGACGTTGGGAAGACGGAAGGAATTATCGACGCTTCATTTCAAGAAAACTTTAGAATGCTTGTGCGCCCTCCAAATCCAACTCATTAATTATAATATAGTACGTGCTAAGGGCACCCCAATATGTTCTTTCTAATACCGCAATTAAAAAATAAAACTCAGTAAATTTTGTATATTTCTTAATACCACATTACCTCTCCATTCTAATATCCCACTCAATCATTATTTATTGAACTAATCGCGTACTAAGCTAATCTAAAAATTACAAAAACATAACATATATTACAGTAGTGGATTTATCGGTAGTTGTCAGGTAAATCGATCTAAAGAGGAAAAAATAAAGCAAATGCAGCCTTCACGGAGTATCTAAACATAAGGGTTTGAACAAAAAAGGTTACATCCAAATTACCAAAACTAACAGAAATAAATGAGAAAATATGGATTTGGGGCTCATGACATACAAAACATCTTTTTTGGTACTAAAATTTAGGGCTACAATAAACCACTGTCCTACATAGCCAAAAAAAACTTAAGCATCTTGTATTTATCAACAAATATCAGATTGAGACAAAATGGTATGTTTGAGATAGTATGTACAAAAAATGATAAGATTGTATCAAACGGATGAAACACGTTGATTTACAGCTGATCAGTATGTTAAATAGTGAAAAAAGGAGTGGCTTATATGCAACCTATAATTAGTTAGAGATTAAGTAATTTTTTGGAACATACCACCTCCATTTAAAATGTGTAATACAATTAATGTCAATTTGGTGTAGTATAGTTTGTCCAACATTACAGAAATAACAAACATGATTAGTTGTAGATCTTACCGTGATTTAAGTAAACATTGAAATTCATGGTTATAGAATTTTGACAAACTGTATGCAGGTCAAAAATTAAGGAGTTAAACAACCATGATCGGCCATTTGAAGCAACCACTACATATATCTAAATACATTTTAGAACAAATAAACTCTTGCTGCTAAATTTTAAAAATTATCCACAGCTATTGAAGTTATAAAAACAGGATTACTTGTAGCTCATACTGTGATTTAAGAGAACACAGAAATTTATGACACAGAAACTTTCAATAAGCATAACGCACGTTGAATGTTAAGGAGTAAAACAATCATGGTCGAACATTTGAAACAACCACCTTCAAAATGAGAACTATGAAATTTATAAGATTATGCGCTATATATATATATATATATATCAGGCCAAATAAACCCTTACTCTACATTTAAAAATTTATCCAGCGCTGTCAAATTTGATTAAAAAACGGGTATGCAGCAAAATAAAAATAAATAAAAAAATGAGGTATGTACCATAGAGATGGAACAACATATCATCAAATCAGGTTTTATGAGGCAACCTACTCTACTGTAACAACCAATTTCTCACTGATTTGGTTACGGGCTTCCAGGGTTGGTGTGCATAGCCAAATAGTGTAGAAAATGTCGGTTTCCAGTCTTTTTTGCCAAAGCAAAATCTACGTTCATCGGAGAAGGTGACTGGAGATGTCAGACAGTTGTCAAAGGTCACAGAAGTTGAAAGCAAGGCTTTCTGTGAGAGATATTGAAGTGTATCAGTCTGTGCATATGCACGGCTGATAGATGAGGAGATGAATTTAAATGGCACTATGTATAAGAGCAGTATTTTATTTTTATTTTTATTTATTTATTTATTTATTTTGCGCGTGTTGAATAAATGTTTGAGTTGTAATTTCTGGGTCTATTTTGTATTTTGGTGCATGATTAGTTAAGTCTGGTTTACTTAAAAATAGCTGTGCATTGGCCATTTGTAACTGCATGGAGAAAAAAAAATCTTAAGTAATATTTCAAATTCATTTTCATTTCAGTCGTAATTATTTTCAGTTCATTTCCTTTCAGCTTGTTCTTAGGTAATCTTTGGATAGATCCATATTTTTGGATACCGGACCGCAAGTCGACCGTGATCACTCGTGTTCCAGGGTTTCAAAGGTAGAACCGATTAAACCATGGAAATTGTGTTTTTTATTTTTTTAATTAAATAAATCATTACATTAAAAAATGGTATTGAAATATTTTACTACATCATATGATATTGTATGGTTTCAAATTATATAATTTAAACCTTACAAAATCGTGATCACTCATGTTCCAGGGTTTCAAAGATAGAACCGATTAAACAGTGGAAATCATGTTTTTTTTTTTAAATTAAATAAATCATTACATTAAAAAAATGGTATTGTAATACTTTACTACATCATATAATATTGTATGGTTTCAAATTATATAATGTCGACCGTGATCACTCATGTTCCAGGGTTTCAAAGGTAGAAACGATTAAACTGTGGAAATCGTGTTTTTTTTTAATTAAATAAATCATTACATTAAAAAATGGTATTGTGATACTTTACTACATCATATAATATTGTATGGTTTCAAATTATATAATTTAAACCTTACAAAATCGTATTATTGATGATATATGAAACAATATCAAATTACCACATTTAAATCTCAAGTATATAGTGATAGTATTGTATTGTTGCTAAGAAGAATCACAGATACTATAACATGATATTATTTATGATGAATAAAACAAAAGAGCAGTACCAATATCACAAAAAGAGCAATAAGCCAATAACCATAACAAAATTAATTATATCAATTATAACTGCAACTGAGTGATGAATTATGAGGATGAGAAAAATGAAAACTTAGCGAGCGCTATTCAATTTTTGAGAACCGTGGGTTTTAAGTTTTGATTTAAATTTTAAGGTTTCCTCAAGGTTATAGAGTTGAACCGTGCATCTATGTACAAGCAACGTTATTTTAATTTGAGGGCAGTAACGTTTCAGGATTAACCGCGATCAGACCGAGGTTGGGTTTGGTCTTTGAAACACTGGATAGATCCACTTATAATTGTTCTTTTCAATATTAAATTTTGCACATTTCAATATCTATTCTTTAATTTTCGCAATTGGATTTAGGGTTTAATAACTGCTTGTTCCTCATTTCCAGTATGTTTCGTGTTACTTTAGCTTGTCATTTACTTTCCTGGTTACATCAATTTCCAGACTATTCCAGTTCTCATTCCTTGTAATTTCATTTCTATGTTCTCGGTTCTTTCAATTTCATGTCATTTGTTCTTGTTCCATTGACTCACTGATATGTAATTTCTTCCATCCCTGCCAAATCTTGATCAACATTTCTACAAACACTTCTTTAAATGCAAATTTGCATCATTTGTTCATCAAACACCACAACCAGTCATCATGAACAGACACCATCACCGTGAACAGGAAATTCCCACTGACTGAACCCTTCCACCTACCAACTATCTAGTCAACTGTATGCATGATACCCAACTTAAGTAAAAAGTGCTAACAAACTAGTGACCGGAAACCCTGCTACTATACTAACAGTAAAGAAACGGAAAGCAGCGTAGAGTTGGAACAACAAATAATCAATTCGAGTAATAAAAATCAACAAATTACTGACCAAATTCAAGTTAACCCCAGTTCGACTCTGTGACTTCACGGAACACGGAACCCGGAACCGCTCAGATGTGACGGCATTGGGGGTAAGATTAGCTGGTAGAAAGAAAAGAAGAGGGTGGTAGGGTAGGGTTTGTAGAGCCTGAAGAATGAAGTAGCAAGTATGAAAAGGAAATCGATACGGGGAGTAAAATCAACGGTGGGGATAAAATCATTGGTTGATGATACGGACACGTGTCGTAAATGAAAAAACCATGAAGCTGCTGCACGAGGTCTGGTCTGAAATGGCACACAAGAAAGTTGTGTTTCAATCTAAGGTTTGACGTATTTCCTCGTGGAAGAAAAAAAAAATAACGACAAAACAAACGAAGATGGCTTGGGTTATTACAGCCTCATTAATTTGATATTCTCCGTGCTTAAATGAATGAACATGTCATTGTCGGCGTACCATGTAGGAAACGTGGTATAGTGACATGTCACATCAATTAAGAGTATTGAAAATGACCTTCTGTCCACAGCTGAATCATAGATTCAGAATTATCACTGGTCGTGAGTTTTACGCGATAATTTAGAGCTGTGCTTTGCACAGGCCCCCCCTCCCCCCACCAAAGGAATTCGGGGGCTATTAAAAAATTTAAATTTTTTTTATAGCGGACCCCATAGTTTGTCTTTTGTGGGACCCGCGAGTTTCAGCAAAGTCGCTTTTAAATGACTGTATTTGGTATTTCCGCGATAATTTATACTAATTGTAATTTTAAGGTTACAAAAATTAGAACTTTATACAACATAGGATGATTTCGCCACAAATAAATAAACTGCAAATGTCAATCACATCAGTTGGATCGAGCCAATCAAACAGAAAAAAACAAAACTGGCGTAAACCTAAAATTTGACTTGCTCCAAAACAAACAACGACTTCGTAGCAAACAAAATATCTTAAACTGAGAATCCAAAAAAAATATTCACGGCAAACATAACATATCATAACGGAAGAAGACGCAACTAACCATGACAGCTACCAAAAGTGTGTAACACCCCATAATTTAAAACAGCACTAGAAGAGGATAAACTAAATAATAATTAACTTAATATTCAGATGTAAGGGAAACGGACTGCACCATTGCATTCGTCTCGAAATTCTGGTCAAGATAGACATTTGGTTTGCGTAGAACGGAAGCCGTATGAGTAAGTTATGAAGGTTTGAAGTTTGTATACGCGCAGGATTATTATATATATATATATATATATATATATATATATATATATATATATATAGAGAGAGAGAGAGAGAGAGAGAGAGAGAGAGAGGAGGGTTCTGCTACACCTCTTATATTGCACATGAACTCTCCCCCTTAATCTTCACCACTCATTCCCCGCTCATTCTCTCTCTTCCCACTAAGAAATAACATTGAAATGGGAAGAGAGAGAATGAGCAGGGAAATGGGTGGTGGAGATTAAGGGGGGGGGGGTCACATGCAATATAACAGGTGTAGTGGAACCCTCCTTATATATATATATATATATATATATATATATATATATATATATATATATATATATATATATATATATATATACATACATACATACATACATACATACACACACACACACACATATATATATAGGGTCCATGAATTCAAAATTTCAGTTCATAATTCGAAAATCTTGTAGGCGGTAAGATTCCCGCTCCATGGGTGTCGACCCCCCTAGGGCTGAGGTGGCAGTCAATTTCTGGAGGGCTGACAGCTATAAATAAATGTCCATTTCTCTTGTTTCTTCACTAGAAATCAGTGGAAGCCAAATGCTGCCGGTGCCTGAGCTGAAACGAATCTTTTTCTTCAACAACAATCAACTATAGCTAATCCGTTAGAGATTCGTGTTTAGACCTGAGTTTCAACACCAACAATTTCTCTTCTATCTTCTAAAATCCAAATACTATGAGTTAGTTACTTTTAGATTTAAATGATTAAAAGTAAACGTGATATGACTGTGATTTGGATCTGTAATAAATTGTGAATCCATGATATTCTTGGATCTTAAACTTTATTATGATAGATCTACCTTTATAGATCTAATTCACTTGTGGTTAATTTATCATATCACCTTTGTGGATCTTAACTTTTATCTATGTTTGTGGTTAATATGGATCTGTCATTATTTGACAGTTAAAATCTATCATCTTGTACCTATCGTGTGGTGGTTAATTTAGATCTATCATCAATTGGACATATGAATCCTTATTTAGATATATTCATGCCTATTAGAACATCCTCATTATGTTAGATCTAGTTTTATCATCACCTGTTCACTAGATTTGCTTTTATATCCACCTTATTATTATGTCAATTACATGTTTATGTCAGTGTGTGTGTGTGTGTGTGTGTGTGTGTGTGTGTGTGTATACCGGTTATGCTAGAATAATCACTATTGTCATTTTCCCATCATCTTTCCCTTTTTATTGTTTATGGCCAGGCTACTCTCTAGCCTAAGCATGCCGCCAAATATATGTGAATGTGTTAGCTAGGGAACGGGGGAAAATATTAAAATTGGCATAATTTGTATAATGAATATGAATTTGGGCATGAACACCTATAAGACATAGGTAATTAATTGGTTAAAATGCTTAGGATTACAGTAATTAGAAACTGTAACTGCACTTATGACACGAGGTTAGATTGCATTTGTGGTGGAAGTCTGCCCAGACCCGACCGGCATATCCAGCAACCGCAAAATGTTGAATCTAATGTGAGGGTTCTAAGTGCACAAATACGAGACAGGCTAAGACACGAGGTTAGGCTCAACTTGTGGAAGAAGTCTACCCGAACCCGACCAGCATATCCAGCATCCATAAGCTGAAGGCCTAATGTGGGAGGTTTAGCCCCTTATAAACCATAAATGGACATGGTAACGAATTGGAATACTTAACCCAGTTGAATCCACAGGAATTGTATGAACATGAATATGATTAGGGGTTAAGTAAACTTAGTTAAACAGTGGGAGGGTTAAGTTAAGTATATCTTGGTTGGGTGGGTAATATTAAATATAGGGCCATAAAACTTAACCAATTAGGGGTTATGTATTAAAGACACCTATGGGTAAGCATAACCGGTAGAAAGATTGGGGTTATGTAATTAAAGACGCATTTAGGGTAAATATAGCCTGTGGAAAACCTAGTGGGGGATACAAGACAAAGGAGAGAGCTTGTATCATATTGTGTGGGACCCGTTTCAATCAGTAACCCAGAGTAGGTATTAAACAAAGTACTCCAAACTAGGTCGGAGAAGGGGCACGCTTACTGAACTGATTGTGAGAGAGATCCAAACGTGGAGGACGGTGTGGGCGGCGCAAACCGACCGGGTCATATGCGTGCATAGGCCGGGCAGAAGGGGATAAGACGACTGTGGCACCTGTAGATATGGGGTTGTGCATATCAGCGAATAGTTGCCACTTTAGGACGTGATACATTCTACGGTGCGCCCGACACAAAGTATCTACGCGGATTAGGGAGCCGATCGATTAGGGTTGTAGTTATAGTACATTTGGACGTATGCCTAAGTCTACCACCTTATAGTGGAAAGGATCATCTCATTCTGATTATACTAATAATAATGAAGAGTAATCATTAGGGAAGCGTATACACTCTGTCATGTTACCTTGTCATACTTACGTTTTGTGATGTCATCTTTCTTATCCACTTTATGTGTCTGTCATGATACTTTTATTTATTTACTTACTAAAAGTAACTGGACTCGCCAGACTTTATGTCTGACCCTTTTTGTTTCCTCTTCTCTCTTCCGTCCCCCCCCCCTCCTCCAGGTGCTCCGGGCGGGAACACTCAGGCTTGACCGTGATTCTGCTTTTATCTTGCTAGGAGCTGCTCTTGAAGTATTGCTCAAGTTCTTACCTCTACTATGGTTATATTTTGTTTGGGGAATTTTGCTTCTTTCATGTACTCTGATGTTTTAAACTATAAGACGGTAGTTTTTATGTCGTAATGGTTTTTGTGTATTTCAGACATGTGATGTTTTTGGACCACGATGCTTTATTATAAATAAAGTTTTAATTCTGCTGTCATTTTATATCAGTCTTCTAATATTTCTGTTTCTGTTTACCTATAACGCTTCACGAAACTTAATGCATTCCCTTTGTAAGTGACATTAACGGACGTGGGGTGTCACAAAGTGCAGCAAAATCGAACAACACGTCAAACTAGACACACCCTTGCTGCAAAGGCAGTCGCCAAGGTGGTAGTAACATAGACAGTGAACCGGTAGCAGCAACAAACCAAAAAAACACGTAACACAGCCAATAACTCTCCAATGTAACATGCATCAGCGAACCGTCCAAAGCAAACCATCACTAATGGATCTTAACTTAGCACAGTATACACTTGAAACAGCTGAGAATGGCAAAGAATCTTGATACCATCGCCACAGGGAGAGCTGCAGAAAAGTTATGGTGCACAACAACCAGCCAATAACAATCGTAGCTAGGTTGTCACATAGGTTAACAAAGTAGGAGGAGTACCAGAAATAATAGCACCCCAACAAAAATCCTCACAAACACTAAAGAAGACCAAAATCAAACCAACAAATACCAACCAGGGGCGGAGCCACATTGATGTGAGACAGGGCCAATTGCCCCATCTCAAATTTCTAGCTCCACCACTGATACCAACCCAATTTTAATATAGTGCCCTATCTCGTTCAAATCTCTAGCTCCGCCATTGATACCAACCCAACAAATTTGGGAGATGCAAACACCAACATAATGGTCATACAGAGTTCACCATACGTGAGACGAAACCAACTAGACCAAAAACACTCGCACAATCTGCTGATGACAGTCGCGTTTGGCAGAGCTATGAAGCCGACCGTAGCTAATCGCGCAAGACTGTAACGAAAAGGAATTTCGCTCGATCCGAATCGATCGCTAAACCGACCAAGATCGTTCGAAACCCCTGATTGTTTCGAGAACACGACAAATTAGAACCCAAATAGAAGAACATTTCATTGCTTATTACAACAATTCCATCAGAATACAAGAATATACAGAGTATGAATAAATATTACACAGAAAATATCAGAGATTTAAATTACATTTAAATACATAGCAGCGGAAAATAATACGATACACAACTAAAAGAGATAAACGGATACAGAGCTTTTCGGATATCGTTCCAGCTGTAAATCAGGATCCTGTGAATATAAATCTGCAAACGCAAAACTACTAGCTGCCCATGTCAAAATAAGGGCACCCAGAGTTTATGTTAAAACAATAAACTCCAGGTCAGTCATGTGACTGGTGTGAGAACTAAAACAGTTATTTAAAACTTTACTTTAAATCAGATATATCAAGGGACCACGCCATATAACACGGAACGAGTTTCCTCCCAAGAATACCAGTGCATATAACAAACAGCGCAATGTTTTTTGGAAAAATGAAGCTATTATAAGACCCATGTCCTATCACACAATGCAACGCAAGCCGGGGGATAGGGTTTTCCCTTATAATAGCCAAACATGCTTGGTACATTTAAAACAAATCATTTGATACTATTATAAGTGCATAGTGTATAAAACAACTTCAAATCATAAGTATCAATCATAGACGGCATAAGTACCTCATACCACTATGTCGCCATATATAGGATTACAACTAAAACCGAAATGTCTCGTATTGGAAATTGGATTTCCATCTGTGAACGGAGGCTAGGGATCGTCCTCACCGAATTCGAAACTGTCTAGCCCGAGCCTCGGGAACAGCCGCAACTGCCCCATGGATCGTCAGGGTCGGTCCACCGATGTGGATTATTATGCCTGAACACTGCGTTTCCCCGCCCTTTGGGGCGTAAAGCCAAATGACTCCGTCGGCTCCACACAGTCACCGATATATCCGAGGTGCCTCGCAACAGCAACAACCACACAGGTGAAAATAATATAAATGTCAGGGCTGGTAGGTCACTGACACCACCCTAGCTAGAAGGAAACGCATGCCCTCCCTGAGGTCCTCTCCCGTTTCTGGTTCACAACCGGGGTGTGAGGCTCGCGAATCAACGCTACACAAAGCTATGTCACACAGGTTGTGCTTTGATCATCAACCACAAGACTTTGTTTTTCAACAGAAGCCTTGATCATTTGCCACTCAGGCATGTCACACAGGCAATTCACTCCATGCGATTGATATCCATCAATATATAACCCCAGAGCTCGTACGTCTCAGAGAAGGGCGTTAAGAAAAAGAATAAATTCTCCCCGCCAAACAGATATATATTTAATAGAAATCAATCACACAGAATAAAATCCAATGTCAGATACACAGTCCATTTACAAGTTCGTTCTGGGTCTGAACGAAACCGGAGGCATCTTGTACCTCGCATATCCATCGATCTTCAAGTACGTCTGGACGATCACCAACTGATTCCCTCCTCTTGGGTGTACAACCCAATCAAGATCATCAGTAATCACCCAAACGATGTGAAGACCTACGGTCTTCATCCACCGTCTTCATCCTCGACACCACGTCGAATCAGTTATTCAGAATGGGATAAACCCGGTCTTTCTGAATAACTCGCGTATATAATAAACAAGTGTTACACAAACACAACATACGCCTCATTCCAATTCAGAATATTCTTTTATTCAAATATTCTTATACTTTGGGAAAGGTTCCCATTAATTTTATCAAAGATAAATTCTTTAAATTTATTCTTTAATCTTCTTTTGAATATCAATTCAAATTAGTCGGGATTAGCGAACCACACCGAAGTAATCATTTATTTTATTTCCCAATCCCAACCTATTCATCCCATGAAGTAAAACTGGTCATACTTCATATTTAACACCACAGTGTTATCGGTAAATTCAATTACCATTTCACGTTCAAATCTAATTAAAGATTTAACTATCGCCTGGAGCAAAACTGGTGATACTCCATTCTCGATCTTTTCAATCTAATTAAAGATTCATCAAAACTCCACTTGGTTTTAATCTTCCCAGTAATCACTATCAATGATTGTTTACCTTGGGAAATCACATCCTGTCTTTAACTGGGTTAAAGAACTAATGTTATTTAAAACACGGTTCACTATAAACCCAAAATCACATTCTAATTCAATTCTAATTAAATATCATTTAATTGGTATCCTTCATTAAATCTAAATAAAAAGATTTAATCTTTTTCTCAACTGGGTTTAAGAACAGTGTTAATGAAGAAACCATTCACGACAAACCCAAATCCCATTTGATATTAAATACAAGGCTCTGAATAAAAAATATATCGGCTTATATTCAATATCAAATCCTACGACCAAAAAATATCGTATTGGAAATAACGATATAAATATATCTTTCAAATTTCCATAACAATATCTGTGTAATCACGAAATCCAACATCGAAATATTTCAAAGACAATTTCGATTCAAATTCATTCCAATTCAATTATTGGAAATTCTGGTTACTTTTAAAACCCTTTCAAATCCAATTTATTATTATTCTAGTTCAAAACTAGTTCATTTCGATAAAAAATCTATTTTTATCTTTTCAAATTTGAAATTTTTCATCTCAATTCTTCACAAATCATTTCTTATGATTTTACACAAATTATTGATACTTTTAATAATTTTATCAAGGCCCGTACAATCGGTTTCCATCAACGGCCATCGAACTGCACTTACAGGGACCTTTTCCAAATTTGATTTGGACATAATTCCAAATCCAACCGTTAGATTTCACATCACTAACATTTGTTAGAAAGCTCTTTTCGATACGAACCCAACAGTTCCGATTTTAGGAGAATCCGACGGTCGGATCTCCCATAATATCTATTCGAAGTCAATGGTCGAAATTCGTGAACTGCCGCAGCGTGGAGCGTTCTATTCAGGCCATTCTATATATATAATATATATATATTATATATATTTCGTCGATTTCCTTTTAAAACGTATTTTAAAAATCGTTTTCGAAACGATTTCAACTTCATATTCAATTTCGAATCAAAAGTAAATATTCCACATCATCGATGTACAAATGATAATATTTTCAAAACGTTATATTTTGAAATCACTTCCTTTTCTATAATCACTATAAAAACGAATATAATCGATATAAATATCGTTCGCGTCAAATGGCGCATATCTAACCAACACGGCTTTATATATTTTAATAACTTCGTTATTCTATTCAACAAATGAATATTTTCTTCAACACATGAATATTTATTTTTATTCAACACATGAATATTTATTTTATTCAACACATGAATTTTCTTTCTATTCAACACATGAATTTTCTTTCTATTCAACGCATGGATTTTCTTTCTATTTAACACATGAATTTTCTATTCTATTCAACACGTGAATTTTTATTCTATTCAACACATGAATATTCTTTCTATAATATTCTTTATTTTTCAAATTAGAATGAGGCCCAATCAATTACCATATAATGTTAATTATATGGATTCCATATAACACATGTATATAACAGCAACGATAAATAATCAACCATCATCCAGAGTGCACCACACAACTGTATAAGAATTAAATATCAATAATTAACGCTTACACAGTCTGTCAACCCATCGATTGACATACAACTAAACAATCGGGATTAGTGTACGTCAAATATCATCCCAATACCCGTGTGGGGTTTCAAATCAACAAACACAGATTTTTAATTGTGCAGTTGGGCGATGTGTAAAATTTATTGTCCCAATCAATATCAGTCAAATCAGTGTATATAAACAAATCGTCCGATTTGTTTATTACTATTTATTTTATATACACGTTAAAAATCATATTTTTAACTATAAAATATTTCCCACTACAAAATATTTTATTTCATTCTGCATCACACAATCAAATTTCACAACACAGCAATCAAACAAACAAGTCATCCATGGTCTGTGGACGATGGGTGTCGGGTGCTGCTAAGCACCGTCTGCATCCTAGTATATATTTCAACTAGAAAATAAATTAGAAGTGAGGACTTCTCACCGACTAGCTAAACCAATTCACCGCGACTCTTCTAATATAGAAAATCTTCGTCGCTCGCCTTTTATCACTTTCGTTGTCCGTATTCACTACATATATAAAAATCACATGTTTTTATTTCACTTTCAAGATGATAAAAATAGCATCTTTAACACGACGTTTTCATTATAAAGATTATATTTTTATAATGCTACTTCATATTTATAAAAATCGAATTTTTATCGTTACTTCATACATAAAAATCTCGCCTTCATTATATAAAAACCGAACCTTTCATCTATATAAAAATCCGACCTATGTTTATATAAAAATCCGACCTTTGTTTATATAAAAATCCGACCTTTGTTTATATAAAAATCCCATCTTTTTCTCTTAAAAATCAAATCTTTATTTTCTATTCATATATATAAAAATCCAATCTTTATGATGATGACAACACTATAAAAATTATATTTCTATTTCGCTCTTCCTATAATAAAATTCACATTTTTATCATATTGTTATATATATAAAGATCAAATTTTTATCTTCGCTATCTACATATAAAAATCTAATTTTTATTTATACCATTCATAAAAATCAAGTTTTTATTTATACCATTCATAAAAATCAAGTTTTTATTTATACCATTCTAATGTCGAAAACTGAGGTCGTTTGCAAAATGGCCATTTTTAAGGGCCAGAATTCCATAGCGACTATTCTGAATTTTCAACTGGGCATAACTTTTTATCCCCGCTGTGAAATTTCAATTTTTCATATTCATTGGAAAGATATTCTCAATTAGATTCAAATATTTTTGGTTTCACTAAAATCCGGTTTATTTTGAATCTTGTACATTCATTTGAATTTTGAAATCGAATTATCGAACTACCGCGCCTTTTTCAATTCCTTTTATAATTATAAATAAATATTTATATTCTAACGACGAATCAAATAAATATATACGTTCTATTTCTATTCAAAATAAATTTCTCGTCGTTATTATTTAAAATAATTCATTTTAAATATTCAAAATTCACTAAAATTGCCAAAATAAAAATTTTAAATTGCCTCGGATTTCCGGGTTATTACAAAGACAAGGTATCCACACAAGAACTAAATACTGGGGATCATCAGATCCAAAGAAGAGCGGGCGAATTTGAAAGGAAGTTAATCTATGGAGATAAAGAATGATGGTTAAGAGGAGAGCGCACTGCCAAAAAATGGAGAAGAGAAACATAGTTCATAAATTTATTGTTTATGCATAAAAATGATTATAGCCAATTCACAAATTAACTTTATTATTATTGTTTATGTTCATAGTTGAGCATAAATTGTTTGTTGTGGTTTTATTAGTTTGTATCTATAAATATATACGATTGTTATATAAATTTCTAAAATACTTCAAATTTGAGATTTTGTGAGCAATTTAAATACATGGATCTAAACGTAAAAAATAGAAAATAATCAATGATGTTGTACGTAGCTATAGAAATGTTAAAATATAAATATTTGAAGTTACAAAAATAATTCTATAATGCAAATAAAGTAATGGAATAAATGGATAATAAATTACTTTAGTCAATATTACTCTTGTATATTATTTAAGATACCTGAACTATATATGTTTATATTTACATGAAAAATCAATACGGCTATTTTTTAATATGAATATGATATACATATTGAAACCGTCACATTTAAGGATTTAATAGATGAATTAATGAATATTTATTAGTTAAATTTATCAAAATTTTAAAATCAAGATTACTTGATTAATTATAAATTTATTGATGTATATATACCAAATTATGTGATATTGAGGTGGATTTTTTAAGCAACCGTAGAAATTTCAAAATGCAAGCACTTTAGTTGAAATAAGAATTATATAGTATAATGCATTTAGTGTATCGATATAGATGAGTCATAAATTAAACTTACTATTACTGCATATGTATATAATTATGTTATATGACTAACGTATCTGTATATCCAAATAAATTTTATATAATTTTTTGCTTTTATAAATATGGTGCAAATATTGAAATTTTCATATTTTTATGATTTATTTGACACATTAAACAAATCATTTACTAAATTTAATTATAATTTTAAAGTTCATGATTAACTATAATATATGAAGTTAAATATAGAATATTAGAATATAACTGAGATAGTTCGGTAAAATATTATATGAATTTTAAAATTATGATTTTTGCTGTAAAAACAGTATTTTCGTAATGCATGATGAATTTATTAATACTTTTTTGATATTATTTTGCCAATATTTTTTGTTTTATTTCGAAAATTAAATTTTGACTTTATCTCGCGAATCTATAAACAACTTTTGCTGAACTTTCTTTGCAAAAGTGCAATTCTTTTTTCTTTTCTTTTTTGGCTAAATCGACAACTAAAAGAAATAGTGTCTTTTAAACATGCTTTAAAGAAAATATATCTATGCATTTCAAAATATAAAGAATGTATTTTACAAAATTTCTTATTTGGTTTCGTTACATTGCATGTCGTGTGAATTATATATTTTAGTTTAATAAAAATGCAATTTTATCATATTTTACTGATATAGTTATGATGTATATTATTGAAATTTTCATATTGTCATTAGTGATTGAACTAAAAAATATCGCTTAATTACATTATCTTATTACTTTAAACTTAAGTTTCCATAATTAACTTAAACGTATTGACTGAATGTAAAACTTATGAGAAAGTGAGGTAGGTTTGTAAATAATTGTGGTAATTTTAAATAGTTAAATATAGAATTTTATAATGCGATGCATGATAAATATATTTTTTCCATTTTTAATTCAGCTACTTTAAGTTAAATGATAAACGAATAAAAAAGTAAACTTTTTATTCTTGTTCTATGAGGTTTATATATTGTAACTCAATAAAAAAATTACTATTTTATTAGTACAATAGTCGTATACATATCGAATTATCGTTCTTTAATATTAATAATAGTTGACTAAATTTATTTAAATATTTTAAATTTTAGATTATGTAATAAATATAAATATATGGGCATGAATATAAAATGTTAGAAGTCAATGGACGAATTATTTATAGATAATTATACAAACCGTAAAATAAAGAAAGATTTTGTTAAATAATTCAATTTTGGCGATTTAAAAGATTTTAATATTAAATATTAGGAGAGTATTATGCAGAAGATGGAGAACTTCTAAAATCACGTAAAGTGTAAGAAATTCTTCTGCTTTACTATTATTTAATAGATTAGCGACATGTTGTGGCTTCAGAACAAAGTTTGTCTTCTGACGACTTTATTTGATTTTGAACGGCTATGTATTTCAAGGGTTATCATAACATTTTCTTTTAGTTTTTTTTCCACATTGGGCGTTGTTGGATATAAAGCCGAACGGTGTACTAATTGTAATAACAACTCTCAACCCATCAAATTAGAGTGTTTTAATGGATTATAACTTCTTCCTCCACTTATTCCCCTACTAGTTATTATAAAATTAATCTTCATAAGGCAAAGTAATAAATATAAGGATATATACGTTACATTAAAAGAGTTATGGATCCTTGATTTGGTGTTTGTTAGACCAAAAAATGGCACTAACACCCAATATACTAGATTTCGTAGAGATTAATGAAGAAAAACAAATTAAAAGCAAGGAAAAGCATACAAGCACACAACATTTATAGTGGTTCGGCGTTAACAAGCCTACGTCCACTTCATAATCCTTATATTCAGCAAGGAAGTACAAGTACAATGCTTAGAATCTCTCAAACATTGGAGCTACAACTCGTTTCCTCACAAAAATATTGAAAATTACTCAAACAAGATTAAACAGCGTTTGGGTCGAACGTTAATGGTGGCAGCAGTTAATGGTTTCAAGAATTAAAGTGTCCAAAAGATCCCTTTGTACTACTCAGGTCGGGTATTCATAGGGGGTGGTTAGGAGATTTTAGGCGGGAACGGTCGATGAGTGCGTGGCAATGCTCCCACGTTTGTAGGCCACGAACTGTAGCGGATTGGTGCAGGTAGTGGATCGTGGCCACGTGGCGATCGATCCGTCAAAGTAGGAAATAGTAGTGTTAGTGGGTAACTGCTTCAGCTAATATAGGAATAGGGATCGAGTCGAGTCGAGCCCATTCGACCCGAATCTCACTTTTCCTTACATGACCAGGACCTCCCTTTTACCTGTTCGACCCGAAGTCTTTTTTCTCGAATTCGACTCGATCCTAGCCCTTGGGCAGACATGATTCTTGACCTTCTTGCATGTAATAGATATCATTTGATTGTTGGACGACCTTGTCTTATGGTAGGCTAACATTTTTCCCTCCAAAGTATGTCTTATCGAAGATGAGGCGTGCTTTGAACTCGTCAATCTATCCATTCTCAAATAGGCAACAATCAATAGTCGTGTTCTTCTGTGGAGCCTTTTCTCTTAATTCCCTTGTTATTCTGGACATAAGGACACCGACTTTTTCAACATTACGTCGCACAGTGAATAAATGCATGCCTTTACTGCTTCCCTCCTTTATGCAATTTAATCATATCTTCACTACATACACTAGCACACACAGGGGGCACAGGTTACTATACTCTAATCATTGACGTTTCTTGGATAGTATAACAAGCATGTTTAGGAGATATCGAACAAGATATTCAAAGTTTGCGAAGGGAAAAGCTCCAGAGTCGTCAAATAATCCCAATATTCTTCCATCGGATTCCAATTCAGAAAGTACTGACCCAGAGTATGAAGTTGATATTCATGAAGATGTAGTACCCTTCGAGGCAGAGACTTCTGTAGATGAAGAAGACAGAGTGACGCGATTATTCTAAATGAACCTCACAACTCTTGGGTTTCTACAACTGATGAACCCAGACTTAGACGATTGTGCCTAAGGCACGGGATATCTTGGAAGGAGGTTAGAGTTGCAAAGAACATTCTAGACAAAACTCACAATCCTCAAGAAAGATACATGGCCATAAGCCGGTTAATGTGCTCAGTTAGAGCCATTCCTCCATTTCCTTCTTTCGTTGTCGATTTTCTAAGACGATTGAGAATAGCTCCGATGCAATTCCAACAAACAGCGTACTCATATATATATATATATATATATATATCACTACACATAGCATACATGGAGACTCTAGGTGTGCAACCGACCTTTGAGGACATAATTTTTTTTCTATCACTTCAAGCATTGCCAATGAGAGATTCCTTCCTTTCTCTATTTTCAATTTGTTCCTTCTTTCTTTATTTTCAGTTTGTTCCCAAGAGAAAGATCATCATTGATGGATTCAGTAATGTGGGCAACATAAGGCCCGATTAATTCTATATTCGACACCAACCCGAATGTGCTAGAGGTGGCTTCAATCTAGTGAGTTTCAAACCCTGGCTTTCTCATTCCAACTATACTTATAGATTCACAAACATTTCTTTCATATTTTCAGTTTCAAATCCAAAGAAAACACAAGGCCAAGTATACCAAGACCGCCTAAACATTTTACTGAATGCTAACCCGGATTTCTTAAGTGTCAGAAAATGCTTAGTGGACGAGTTCCTTCATCGGCATCATCTACTTGACATACAGTGGATCATAGGACTAGGTGGAGGTCGTGCTTACGTATATGTGCCCCCAGCTCAGATCCCTCCCATACTAGCGGGGATAGAGGACATGCCCCTGGTTGAGGGGAAGACAACAGTGGTATTTGAAACTGGAGAGATGACAAAGATTAGGGATCCTATTGGTCCGAGTCAGGAATATTAGCCGGGAGAGAAAGAGAAAACCTTTGAAAAAGATACAGAAAAGGTGTTTAAGAGTTACTCTCCAATAAACGAAATTACTGAGGAGCTTTTTGGAATGACCAATTGTTGAAGTGCCTCAGGGTATTTCTCCAAAAGATGCATTTACTTCTAAGAGACAACCTTCTTCTAAGACCTCATTTCCTTCCAAGTTACACGCTCATGATTCTCACTAAGAAGAGTCCATATTCACAGGCTTGGGTGACCTCGCTTTGCCCAACCAGATATACTCTCCCGAAGACATCGGTTCTGGTTCCTTCTTTCATCCTTTTGAGGAGGAAGTTACACCTACTAAGGCGTGGAAGACCTACCAGCCAAACTCCGGGCTCTGGTTTGTCGGGGGGATCACTTAGGACACACAACACACTGACACTGCACGTCACAACACCTGTGTGTTGTACTACCTTGGTTCTAATACCGGTTTGTGTTATCATACAGGAACAATGTCTCACTGGATCTATGATACCAGAAAACTCCACCAAAGTCTTCCTAGATCTTATTCCGACGCGGAGCATGAATATCGAGATGACCATGGAAGGAACGACAGAAAGCATTATCAATCGAGATACCATCAATCCTCACTTTCCCGTTATTTAGGCCATTCAGATTCTGAGAAGTATAAAAGTCACCAGAGCCATCGTGAGGAGGACAACCAGGTTCCCAAAGCTCCAATCTCTCCAAAAGAGTCCTACTCCCAAGATAAACCACAGAAGAAGCATGCTGACCACCAAAGAGAAATCCAAGAACACGGATAAGGATAAGGGTAGTGCGGCAATCATTCCTACCAAGCGCAAATTCACCAACGTTTCCACATCAATATCTGTGGTGCTTGACCCTCCATTGAGCAAAGAATAAAGGTCTTGATGGAGAAATTTCCTGCCTACTACTTCGGGAATATGCATTTCGTGCCTCACCTTGAACCAGTCCCTGCCAAGTGGTCTGATGGAGTCAAAGCTCAAATAGATTTCATGGATCGTCAATACCGAGAAACTTACAAGTACTCACAAAAGCTATTCATGGTTATAAAGGACCTCCTACTGTATTTAGATAATCTCATGTAGATGTCTGAATTTTACGTATCCTCCAGGAAGGCCGCTGAAAAGGAGTGTGAGGAAGCTCAATCCAAGCTTGCCTTTGCATAACGCGACGCTGAGAACTACAAGAAGCTACATAGCGAGTTACAACGACGCTTCCATAACGAGCTCTACACCAACAGCAAGGAACATATGACTCTTGGAAAGCATGTTGAGGGTGTCACCACGAAGAACGTTGAATTGAAAGTATCATGCACTCGCCTTGAGAAGGAAAAGTCTGAACTCGAGAGAGAGATTGCCAACCTGAAGGCTAAGTTGGCGGAGGCTGAGGAGAGGGTCGTAACTGCTGAGGGAAATGCCAATATCGCCGTTGAATTTGCTTCTACTTCCAAGGTACAACTCATTGAAGCCTAAGGAAAGCTGGATGATTTTGGACGTCTTTTAGTTTCTTTTTTTCGCTCAAGTGCTATGGACCCGTGACATATCTTGGGTACAGGATTATCCCACAACATTAGCCGATGCATGGGACGAGCTTGTTGATGAAGATAAGCGCAGACTTAAGGTCGATATTGTGGATGAAGAGGAGTTGATGAAGACATATCTGAGGGGCAAAGAGGCAGAACGTCCAACAGAGGGGAGAAGACTAGTTAGAGAAGCTATGGAGGCTACCAAAAGCACTAAGTCAAGGGTAAATATGCCATTGAAGGTGGCTCTAGTTCCTCCTCTGTGGTGCTCGAGACAGTGGAGACAGAGAAATATGATACAAAATTCCCATGGCTTACCTTATGTGCTCTTCTCTCTCTTATAGTCGAGGCCACGACTCCTGCCACTCCTGGAGATCAACCGGTTGAAGTTATTTCCACCTTTTCTCCACAGTTTGTCAAAGCTATTTTGGCATGTCATCATGCTATGAGGCTTCTAATTGAGAGGCCCTATAGTTCCCCAGAGCTAGTAACTATTGCTCTCTCTTCTTTAGGTACGAAGCATACCGACACCACTGTAGCGCAGCAGAAAGAGCCAACTATCTTACCTGCAGCGCTTCCTAGTGCTGATGCCCCCAAGGAGGGAGAAATGATTGCATCTCCGAAGGACCTTGATGGCAAAGAGGGTGAAGGAGATGAACACGTTGTATGCACTGGAGCGTTCGTCGAGATCGAGGAGCTAACCCTAGCACAATTGCAAGCAAGGAATGTGTAACGACCCACATTCTACGCATCGGAGGATCGTAGAATATTTATTTCGTTCTCATACGAAGTCGTATGGTTATGTGAATTTAAGGAACGACTATTGGGGTCATTTCCCATGTACACAATTTTTGCTGAATTTTAAATGACCGTTTTGGCCCTAACGAATCTTGTTTCGCCTATAACTTTTGATTGGTAAGGAGTTTTGACCTGAAACCACTTCCATTGGATTCAAATGATGGGTTACCTTTCCGTAGAGTGGTCACGTTTGTCAGACAGACTTACCGTTTGGGAGATATGATTGAAATAAGGTTTGGAAGGTGAAAAACAGCTTACCCGGGCTTAATTGGGTGATTAGCAGCTAGGCCCATAACCCATTTCAGGATTAGGGTTATGGGAGGGCTGGAAGGGTTTGGGAAAACGTTTCATTTTAGTTTTCTAGCCACCACTTACATCTCTTGAACCCTAGCAATGGTCTCCAACTCCCAAATCATCTTTTAATCACTTTCTAATCACATATTAGCCAAATCTACATAAATTAAGGCAGATTAACATCAAAATCGAGATAGAGCTGCTGGAATACATAGGAATTTGACCCAAATCAGTGGAGTTTTCATATCTATAATTTATTTGTGGCTAAGGTGAGTGATTAGCATGTTTTTACACTAACTACGGCTAATTAGGGGTGATTAGTGATAATTAGCGAAATTATGACTCAGAAAAATATGGGAAAATATGCATAAATTCTAAAATATTATTTTATGTGTCTTATAAAAATTTGGGTTAATTTGGATTAAGTTTGCTAATCCTATAGTTAAACATGGTTAAGGGGATTAAGGGAAAAACATAGGTTTTGGGTATGTTTGATCCATATTAACATGTTAAATTGTTCTTTTGGTGTTTATGGTTGATCCTATATGTTATTAATACTATTTGGAATGCTTCATGATTGTTTAGTAAGGTTAGAATGGTTGCAAACACCGTCGTATGGCGAGATTAGACGTAATAAGCTTGTTGGAGAAGTGCCAGGATTCTGGATCGGATCGGAGAAGGAAGATCGGATCAGAACGGATGTACCGAACCGGACCAGAGCGTGGCATTGGATAAAACATGGAAATAAGGAAGGCCACTTGTATGGAATTGGAGTTGGAATGGAGAGTTGTACCGGAACGAGATGGAGTAGAATTGAACCGCACGGAGATGATGAACCCGAACCGAACCGCACAGAGATGATGAACCCAAACCGAACCGCACAGAGATGATGAATCCGAGCCGAACTGAGGGAATGAGATTGAGCTGAACCGAATAGGGAGTTGAGAACCATATGCCTGAACTGAACCGATTACGTCGAACCGAACCGAGTTTGAACCTCTATTACTACTACGCGATGACTACTCTGAAGGCCAACTCCAATTCGACCAAAACACGAGATGCAAAGGAAGTCCAAGTGAGAAGTTATTACTCAGGATCTAGATAAGAACCAACGAGTTAACTTCATGATTGGACTTTGTTGTGGGATGTGTGCAAAGGGGTTATCGATATCTATAGCTTTAGTTCACCACTGAGAGACGGATTAGTGGCTATGGATCAGCGCAATGGGATCATTAAGACTCCCAAGAGCAAGTGATCGTAGCATGGCTATGGATCAGTGCAATGGGGCCATTAGGACTCCTAAGTGCAAGGTGATCGTAGCAAGGGATTAGTGGCTATGGACCAGTGCAATGGGGACATTAAGACCCCAAGGGCAAAGTGGTCGTAACAAAGGATTTGGTGATCAAAGTGGTAGATATCGTATACTTTACGCACTGAGTGAGAGATGTGAGGTTGATTGCTATGTTTGATGTTTGCTATCACCATGACATGCACACTCCCATTTTACACTTTATGTTAGTGTTACCTTAGAGTACTGTACATCTTGTTGTGCTAACTCTTTGGTTGCAGGTCCAGGTATGATTATTTATACTTTTTATTGTTCTGTTTTGCTGCTATCGCTCATACTAGACTTTTGTCTGACCCAGAGTTTTATATCTCTTCTTATTACTCCGGGTGCTCCTAAACGAGCAGACCAGAGACATGTTAGGTGGTTACGCACGAGTAGCTGTCCGGAGATGAGCAGGAGGCTTCCACGTACTATTTACATATATTATGTCTGTTTTGTTGATGGTCACTGCTTTGGGCATTAGTAGTGTATCTTTCTATTTTGCTTTAGAGATAGTATTTTGAAGTTGTAATAATGATGGTTTAGATCATAAGCTGCATTTTGGATTCCGCTGCTATGATGATTTAGTTCTCAGCTTATGCACTGTCTCGCCTGTTTTATGTCAAGTTATATTATTATTATATTTTATTCCATGCGTTGTGAGATATACTACAGGTTCTTTGATGATTAGTCGTTTCAAATCTTTTTTTCTTGACGACCGTCCCGTGCTAGTCGGCCATTGGCACAGTGCATTTCTAGGTAAATTTTGGCTGGCGCGGAGCGAGCCGTCACAGAATCAATATGTTTTGAAGATCAAAACTGAAACCTTGGAAGCGCCTATCTTGGTTAAACCCATCCAAATGATTCCTTCCCCTAGTGCAAAGACTTCTATTGAGGCTTCCGGGTCCATCTCGAACCAAGAAGAAGAAATGCATCCTTAAAAAGACCGAGAAGGAGAAGCAGCGAAAACTTAGGGATTCCAAGAAGTCCACGGCTACTCCCAAGTCGAAGTGAAACTTTTATTTTGACGTAGTGTTTTCCACTGGCCTATCATGGTTGTTGCGAGTGCGGCCCTCACGTTTTTGTCTTGTATAAACCTACATCCACTAAATAATGCAATGTTCCTGCAATGTCACATATTTACAAGTTTATTATCTTTCTCAATACTATGTATTCATAATCCAGATATTACTAAACTAAGTAATAAACAGTAAAACACATCAAAATTCAACTTTCTTGCAATCAAAGTATTACTGAACCAATTAATAAACAACAAATCATATTGCAGTCATCTAAGGGGTGTGATGTGTATGTATATTCCCCAATCAATCTTGAATAGAGCGCCTGGCCAGGCACTGTTCGGGATGATTAGTAACGACATACCATTTCCCCCATTGTCAGGGGAGATTTCAGGCTCAGCTCGCATTCATGCCCTCAATCCTTCTATGGGGGTACGAGCCAAGTTCTTTGAGCACTCATTTCGAGTGCTTTTATACTCTCCTGTCGTAAGTCTAGGTTAGAGTTTAGGATAAGGCGGTCTCGAGTCGTGGTGCACCATTTCATGCCTACCCTGCTTTTATACTTACTCTCAAATCGAGATAGTTTGAGTTATTCGTGCGAATAGTTACCTCATTTGCTTCAACATTCCATCTACACTATAATTTTTAAAGCGGGAATTTGCCGACTCGAGTGTCGATATCAAACTCGAATTCAGTCCATACTTTGTTCTATGCTCCGGTTAGCTAAGCAGAATGGTTTTCTGGATATTGATCTGATGTTGGTTTCGGCCTTCGGGGTTAATAATTGGGGAATTATTCTCTTGATTAATTTACGGTTAGTAACTGATGAATTGGAATGAGGCGTATGTTGTGTTTGTGTAACACTTATTTAAAATATACGCGAGTTATTCGGAAAGACCGGGTTTATCCCATTCTGAATAACTGATACGACGTTAAGTCGAAGATGAAGACGATGGTCGAAGACCGGAGGTCTTCACGTCGTTTGGGTGATTACTGATGATCTTGATTGGGCTGTACACCCAAGAAGATGGAAACAGTTGGTGATCGTCCAGACGTACTTGGAGATCGATGGATATGCGGGGTACTAGGTGCCTCCGGTTTCGTTCAGCCCCAGAACGGACTTGTAAATGGACTGTGTGTCTGACATTGGATTTCAGTCCGTGTGATTTATCTCTATTAAATATATATCTGCTTGGCGGCGGAGAATTTATTCTCTTGCTTAACGCCCTTCTCTGAGACGTACGAGCTCAGGGGTTATATATTGATGGATATCAATCGCATGGAGTGAATTGCCTGTGTGGCATGCCTAAGTGGCAAATGATCAAGGCTTCTGTTGAAAAGAAAAGTCTTGTGGTTGATGATCGAAGCACGACCTTTGTGGCGTAGCTTTGTGTAACGTTCACTTCGCGAGTTTCACACCCGGTATGAACCAAAAACGGGAGACGGACCTCAGGGAGGGCATGCGTTTCTTTCTAGTTAGAAGTGGCGTCAGTGGTTTTATACGCCCTGACGAGTTTGACTTATGTGGTTGTTGCTGTTGCGAGGCGCCTCGGTTATATCGGTTTCGGCCGATGCATTCTGGTCGGCAGACGGACCAGACTTACACCTCATAGGGTGGGGAAACGTAGTGTTCAGGCATAATAATCCACATCGGTGGACCGGCCCTGACGATCTAAAGGCTTGCCTGCGCGCTTGCCTGTGGCTCGGGCTAGAGAGTCACAAATCGGTAGAGGATCTTGCCCCTAGCCTCGGTTCATACCATAAATGATAACCCAACTTCCAATACGACGTCTTGCGGTTTTGATTGTAAACTTATATATGGCGACATAGTGGTATGGGGCATTCATGCCGCCTATGATTGATACTTATGATTTGAAGTTGTTTTATACACTATACACTTATAATAGTATCAAATGATTCCTTTTAAACATATCAAGCATTCATGGCTATTATAAGGTAAAAACCCTATCCCCCGGCTTGCGTTGCATTGTGTGATAGGACCTGGGTCTTATAATAGCTTCATTTTTCTTTATTTAGCATTGCGCTGTTTGTTTTATGCACTGGTATTCTTGGGAGGAAACCCGTTCCGTGTTATACGGCGTGGTCCCTTGATTTACCTAACTTTAAAAGTAAAGATTTATAACTGTTTTAGTTCTCACACCAGTCACATGACTGACCTGGAGTTTATTGTTTTAACCAAAACTCTGGGTGCCCCTATTTTCCGCACGGGCAGCTAGTAGTTTTGGTTTTGCAGATTTATATTCACAGGATCCTGGATTACAGCTGGAACGATATCCGGAAAGCTTTGTATCCGTATATCTCTTCTAGTTGTGTATTGTATTATTTTCCGCTGCTATGTATTTAAATGTAATTTAAATCTCTGATATTTCTGTGTAATATTCATTTATACTCTGTATATTCATGTATCTGATGGAATTGTTGTAATATACAATGAAATGTTCTTTTGTATGTATTCTGTTGTGGCTTGTTCTCGAACTATCCACCGCTTTCCTTTACGGGGGAGTTGCGGGTTTTCACAGTTGGTATCAGAGCTTTGGTTTACAGAGCTCGATAATAAGACACATTAGAACCATACGAAAGAATTCATCAGATATTGGATTAGTAATATCCAATTAGAATGACTCGTTAGAGATAGGATCAGTAGTATCCTAGAACGAGTGTGAAGAGTATATCTTTCAAATGAAACAATTTTGTTTTGAAAATTTAAATCAATTGTTCGTATTTGATTATTTATTTATATTGAATTTGGACAGTCCAGTATATAAAGATTTTGCATATTCGCCTTGCAAACGTGTATTTGAAGTTTTAATATAATGGATAGATATAGAATTACACTCGAATCGCTCGGAGATGATTTTGATGATGGAGCTCCATCATTAGAATTCATGTTCGAGTGACGAAAGTGGACTTTCTATATATTTCCTATTGACTGGTGTGAGAACCAAAAAAAAATTTAGATAAGGCCTATTGTTGTGATTTGGCATCAAAAACATGATTTTTGTATATGTATCAAAATTATGAATTTGAGACTCTAATTCACTAATTGATTGATGTTTGTGTTGTTTGTTTATTTGGTTGATAATTTTGAACCATTTAGCCTAATTGAACCAAATATTGGACGGTATTGAAAATTGGTTGCGTTTGCTTGCATATACTTGTACTTACCTTGAACAGGTCATAGCAAGGAGGCTAGAGCAGAGAATAAAATTTGTTTGCCCGACAAATAGGTACATATTTACTACATAATTTACTGTTTTGTTTGGGTGATGATGATTTTATGAGCCTATTGGCTAGCCGCTTGGCTTTTTCTTTTTCTTTTTGAGATCTGAAGGACCGGGGAAGCTATTTGAGATTTCCCGATGCTCCCATTGCAGGGGAGGTTATGGCGAAATTTTTCGAAAATTTAGGGTGTTAGCCAAATTTTTGAAGAATTTGAAAATTCTCAGAAACTGAAAGGTTGGAGAATGAAAACCAGATCGAACGTAGAGTTGATTAATCAAACCACTTTCAACTTTGTTCCTTTTCGGGGACGAAAAGTTTTAAGTGGGGGAGATTGTAACAACCCGAAAATCTGGGCCAGTTTAAAATTTTTATTTTGGCAATTTTAGCGAATTTTGATTATTTAAAATGAATTATTTTAAATAAAATCGACGAGAAATTTATTTTGAATATAATTCGAACGTATATATTTATACGCGTCGTCGTTAGAATATAAATATTTATATATAATTATAAATAGAATTGAAAATGGCGCGGTAGTTCGATAATTCGATTTCAAACTTCAATTGAATGTACCGGGTGCAAAACAATCCGGATTTTAGTGAAACCAAAAATAATAGGATCTATTGGATAATATCTTTCCAACGAATCCGAAAAATCAAACTTTCATAGCGCGAATCAAAAGATATGTCCAGTTGAAAATTCTGAATAGTCGCTATGGAATTCAGGCCCTTAAAAATAGCCATTTTGCAAACGACCTCGGATTTCGACGAAACCACTTTTGTTGGATCCGTGATGTAAAGTTATTGCTAGATTTCAAATTTCATAATTTTCCGAATCAATATGTGAGCGTGGCAAAGGAAAACGCGTTTGACCAGTTTTAGTTGATTTTAATCGACTGGAAATTGGCCATTTTTCAAACGGTCTCAGAATCCGACGAAATTAGTTTTTTTAGGACCGTATCGTCGATACGATGCCAGAAAATATATTTTTTGGAATTTTTAGAGTTCGTAGGTGGCCCCGGTAAATTGAAATGTACATTTAAATTGATTATACACTGATTTATATTTTAATTTGAAGAAAAACTTATCGAAACAGTCGAATGGGCTTACGAAACATATCCCATTGTGTTCGGAATAGGGGTATTTAGCTAGGGGAGACACTCGTTGAGTTCGATTTGGAGTTAGTATGAGCAAACAAATATATTTCAAATTAAAAGAATAAAATAATAATAAAATCTTCTATAAAGGGCCAAGCCCAAACCCTAGCCTACCCTTCTTTCAGCACCGCCACTAAGCTATAGACGGCTGATATCGCTCTATTCTTTTTCTAATTTTTCCTTCCAATCCACGAAGCATTTCCAGAAATCTCTAATACGAAATGAAAGAGAATCGAAGGGGCTTCACATCCATACTAGATTCCTAATTTATCGTGGAGTTTAGGGATCGATTTTAGGGCTCGAACAGCCGACGTTGGCAGCGGATTTTGGGGCTAAAGGGAGGTGCGAACGGACGACGCTCGTGGCGGAAGGTGGCGGACGCGAGGGCGCTTCTCGGGGGCATGGCAGATCGGGCTCCGGCGCCGTTTATTGTCAGAGGCGATGAACCCTAGGAGGCGGCCTCCTTTTGGGGTACCTGAAGCTTGTAAAAACAGTGGAAGGTAATTGTTTTTTTATTTTTATACAACATTGTTTTAAAATCAGTTTCTAGTTTAAATAACAATGTATAAAAAGAAGGATTTTATATAAATTAACATTAATTTATTTTTAGTTCTTATTTAATAAAATACATTGAATAAAATTCAGTTTTTATAAAAGGAAATTCGCATTGTTATTAAATAAAATTCTTTGTTTTTAAAAATAGATATGCATTGTTTTTCAAATGAAAATATCGTCTTGTGTCAAATAAAATTAGTATTGATTTTGCAAATAGAAAATAATCATCGTTGTTTTTGAATTGAAGGTATAATATATATGAAGTTGAAAAAGTAATCGAAAACAAAGAATAGATTTTTATAGAAACAAAGACAAGATTTTTGTGGAAACAAAGACAAGTTTTTTTAAAATAAAAAGAGTTCTTTTTAAATAGGAAAGATTAGATTTTTTTACTATAAAAATATAATTTTTATATAGTAGAGATTATGAAAATATAATTTTTATAAGGTAGAGAAAGTAAAAATGTGATTTTTATATATTGAACGTCGAAGTAAAAATGTGATTTTTATATATTGAACATCGAAGTAAAAATGTGATTTTTATATATTGAACATCGAAGTAAAAATGTGATTTTTATATATTGAACGTCGAAGTAAAAATGTGATTTTTATATATTGAACATCGAAGTAAAAATGTGATTTTTATATATTGAACATCGAAGTAAAAATGTGATTTTTATATATTGAACATCGAAGTAAAAATGTGATTTTTATATATTGAACATCGAAGTAAAAATGTGATTTTTATATATTGAACATCGAAGTAAAAATGTGATTTTTATATATTGAACATCGAAGTAAAAATGTGATTTTTATATATTGAACATCGAAGTAAAAATGTGATTTTTATATATTGAACATCGAAGTAAAAATGTGATTTTTATATATATAGTGGCTACGGGCAACGAAGATGACAGAAATGCGATAACGATGAAGACTTCTATAAATGAAGAGTCAAGATGATTGGATAGCTTTTGGTGAGAATTTCTCACCTTTCAATTTCTTTTTCTAGTTATATATATACTAGGATGCAGACGGTGCTTAGTAGCACCCGACACAATCGTCCACAGACCATGGACTTGTTTGTTTGGTTGCATAAATTAGTTAGATGCTTTGGTTTGAATTGAATTGTTTGGTGAAATGAAATTGATTTGATTGATGTGTGAATGGCGTGGGCCTTCACTAGACCGGGGATAAGGCTAGGCCTCGTCCCGTTTCTAGTATTGTGCCGTTATGCCGCCGAAATTTTCTAAAATATGTTAGAAAAATAAAAATATCCTTTTATTGAATGAATGAACTGAATAGAACATTCATAAGTTAAATAAAATATTTTATCGTTAAAAATATAGTTTTAACGTGGAAGTGAATAAAATAAATATTCATTTACAAACCGGACGGTTTGTTTATGTACACCTATTTGAAGGACATTGATTGGGTCGATAGATTTTACACATCGCCCAACTGTACAACTAAAATCTGTGTTTGATTATTTGAAACCCCACACGGGTGTTGGGATGAAATTTGAAGTTCACTCATCCTGATTGATTAAATATGTCGATCGATTGATTGACAGGCTGTTATAAGCGTTAGATATCTATATTTGATGCTTATACAGTGTAGTGCACTTTGGTTGATGGTTGATTATTTTGCAATGCTATTATATACGTGTGATGTAGGAAAATCCATATAATTAACATTATATGGTGATTGATTGGGCCTCATTCCAATTTAGAAGATAAAGAATATTATAAAATAAAGGTTCATGTGTTGACTGTACTCATCCGTTGAGATAAGTCATGTGTTGAACGAAATATTTTAATAATAAAATTTACATCTTTATCAATATAAAATAAAGGTTCATGTGTTGACTGTACTCATCCATTGAGATAAGTCATGTGTTGAACGAAATATTTTAATATAGAAATATTTGAATAGGAAATATTTGAAAAAAGAAATATTTGAAATAGAATATTTGAAAATAGAATGATATGAAGCCGTGTTGATTAGAGATGCGCCATTTTGACGTGAACGATGTTTGTATCGATTTTACTCATTTTAAAATGAATATTGAAAAGTGATTTCGAAATCGCATATTTTGAAATGAAATTTGAATTAAATTGAATAGGAAACTAATTCGAATTGAATATATAACGAATTTGATTTCAATTGAATTTATAATGAATTTGATTCAAATATAAAACCAATTTGAATTGAATCGAATAGAAAACCAATTTGAATTGAATCGAATAGAAAACCAAGTTGAATTGAATCGAATAGAAAACCAATTTGAATTGAATCGAATAGAAAACCAATTTGAACTGAATCGAATAGAAAACGACTTTGGAATTGAATTAATTTGAAAACGAATTCAAATTGAATTGAAAGCGAATTGAAATGAATTCAAATTGAATTGAAATTTGAAATGAATAGAAATGAATTTTAAAACGAATTTATAAAAAAGAATTCAATTTTGATTTGAATTGAAATGGAAGTTGAAATTGCTTTTGAAACGAATTTAAAACTATTTATATAATTCGTTTTAAATAGAAATCGACAAAATATATATTATATATATATAATATAATGGCCTGAATAGAACGCGCCGCGCCGCGGCAGTTCGTGAATTTCGACCATTTATTTCAAACGGACATTACGGGAGATCCGACCGTCGGATTCTCCTAAAACCGGAACCGTTGGGTTCGTATCGAAAAGAGATTTCTAACGAATGTTAGAAATTTGAAATCTAACGGTTGGATTTGGAGATACGTCCAAATCAAATTCGAAAAAGGCCGCTGTAAGTGCAGTTCGATGGCCGTTGATGGAAATCGACTGTACTGGCCTTGATAAAATTATTAAAAATAGTAATAATTTGTGTAAAATCATAAGAAATGATTTGAGAAGAATTGGGATGAAAAACTCCATATTTGAAAAGATAAAAATAGATTTTTATCGAAGTAAACTAGTTTTGAACTAGAATTATAATTCTATTTATTTTTAAATAAATAAATTGAATTTGAAAAGGGTTTTAAAAATAACCAGAATTTCCAATGATTGCATTAGAGTGGATTTGAATCGAAATTGTCTTCGGAATATTTCGATGTTGGAATTCGTGATTATACAGATGTTGTTATGAAAATTTGAAAGATATATATTTATATCGTTATTTCCAATACGACATTTGTTAGTCGTAGAATTTGATATTGAATATAAGCCGATATATTTTCTTTTCAGAGCCTTGTATTGAATATCAAATGTGATTTGGGTTTGTCGTGAATGGTGTCTTCACTAACACTGTTCTTGAACCCAGTTGAGAAAAGATTAAATCTTTTTATTTAGATTTAATGAAGGGTACCAATTAAATAATATTTAATTGGAATTGAATTGATATTGAATTTTGGGTTTATCGTGGACAGTGTTTTAAATAACACTCGTTCTTTAACCCGACAATTAATGAATGTGATTTTGGGTTTATCGTGAACTGTGTTTTTAAATGACACTGATTCTTTAACCCAGTTAAAGATTAAAAATAAGTGGAGTTTTAATGAATCTTTAATTAGATTGAAAAGATCAAAAATGGAGTACCACCAGTTTTGCTCCAGGCGATAGTTAAATCTTTAATTAGATTTGAACGTGAAATGGTAATTGAATTTACCGATAACACCATGGTGTTAGATATGAAGTATTACCAGTTTTACTTCATGGGATGAATAGGTTGGGATTGGGAAATTAAAACAAATGGTTACTTCGGTAAGGTTCATTAATCCCGACTAGTTGAATCAAAATTCAAAAAAATAGATTAAAGAATAAATTCAAGAAATTTATCTTGGATAAAATTAATGGGAACCTTTCCCTATGAATGTGAAATTTAGAAACTAACTGTCGGTTAGCTAAGCAGAATGGTTTTCTGGATATTGATCTGATGTTGGTTTCGGCCTTCGGGGTTAATAATTGGTGAATTATTCTCATGATTAATTTACGGTTAGTAACCGATGAATTGGAATGAGGCGTATGTTGTGTTTGTGTAACACTTATTTAAAATATACGCGAGTTATTCGGAAAGACCGGGTTTATCCCATTCGGAATAACTGATACGACGTTAAGTCGAAGATGAAGACGATGGTCGAAGACCGGAGGTCTTCACGTCGTTTGGGTGATTACTGATGATCTTGATTGGGCTGTACACCCAAGAAGATGGAAACAGTTGGTGATCGTCCAGACGTACTTGGAGATCGATGGATATGCGGGGTACTAGGTGCCTCCGGTTTCGTTCAGCCCCAGAACGGACTTGTAAATGGACTGTGTGTCTGACATTGGATTTCAGTCCGTGTGATTGATCTCTATTAAATATATATCTGCTTGGCGGCGGAGAATTTATTCTCTTGCTTAACGCCCTTCTCTGAGACGTACGAGCTCAGGGGTTATATATTGATGGATATCAATCGCATGAAGTGAATTGCCTGTGTGGCATGCCTAAGTGGCAAATGATCAAGGCTTCTGTTGAAAAGCAAAGTCTTGTGGTTGATGATCGAAGCACGGCCTTTGTGGCGTAGCTTTGTGTAACGTTCACTTCGCGAGTTTCACACCCGGTATGAACCAAAAACGGGAGACGGACCTCAGGGAGGGCATGCGTTTCTTTCTAGTTAGAAGTGGCGTCAGTGGTTTTACACGCCCTGACGAGTTTGACTTATGTGGTTGTTGCTATTGCGAGGCGCCTCGGTTATATCGGTTTCGGCCGATGCATTCTGGTCGGCAGACGGACCAGACTTACACCCCATAGGGTGGGGAAACGTAGTGTTCAGGCATAATAATCCACATCGGTGGACTGGCCCTGACGATCTAAAGGCTTGCCTGCGCGATTGCCTGTGGCTCGGGCTAGAGAGTCACAAATCGGTAGAGGATCTTGCCCCTAGCCTCGGTTCATACCATAAATGATAACCCAACTTTCAATACGACGTCTTGCGGTTTTGATTGTAAACTTATATATGGCGACATAGTGGTATGGGGCATTCATGCCGCCTATGATTGATACTTATGATTTGAAGTTGTTTTATACACTATACACTTATAATAGTATCAAATGATTTCTTTTAAACGTATCAAGCATTCTTGGCTATTATAAGGTAAAAACCCTATCCCCCGGCTTGCGTTGCATTGTGTGATAGGACCTGGGTCTTATAATAGCTTCATTTTTCTTTATTTAGCATTGCGCTGTTTGTTTTATGCACTGGTATTCTTGGGAGGAAACCCGTTCCGTGTTATACGGCGTGGTCCCTTGATTTACCTAACTTTAAAAGTAAAGATTTATAACTGTTTTAGTTCTCACACCAGTCACATGACTGACCTGGAGTTTATTGTTTTAACCTAAACTCTGGGTGCCCCTATTTTCCGCACGGGCAGCTAGTAGTTTTGGTTTTGCAGATTTATATTCACAGGATCCTGGATTACAGCTGGAACGATATCCGGAAAGCTTTGTATCCGTATATCTCTTCTAGTTGTGTATTGTATTATTTTCCGCTGCTATGTATTTAAATGTAATTTAAATCTCTGATATTTCTGTGTAATATTCATTTATACTCTGTATATTCATGTATCTGATGGAATTGTTGTAATATACAATGAAATGTTCTTTTGTATGTATTCTGTTGTGGCTTGTTCTCGAACTATCCGCCGCTTTCCTTTACGGGGGAGTTGCGGGTTTTCACAGTTGGCCACCTCTATCGGATTACCTAAGATAGATATGGGAAGCTTTAACATATTTACTAATTACTTGGAGATAAAAGAATGGTTTGCTAAGGAATCGAACAAGGTGTATACAAAATTTCCTAAAACAGAGGTTATACCTTCAAGTGTGGGTGGCCCTTGGCTCTTGGGGGTCGACTTTGAATCGGCGTTGCCTCTATTGCATAATTCTGGCAACTTTTAACAACTTTGGGATGTCCTTGGACATGTGTCCTTCTTCCTGGCAGTTGAAACATTTTTCTTTGAACTTCATCTTCGCCAACGAGGTCCTACAATCTTTGGCCTCATGGTCCATGCGGTTGCACCTCGTACAAGTCTTTGCTTCCTTTTTGATTTTGTTTCCCTTCTTCTGGTTTTTCCACTATTTCTTCTTCTTATTTTTGGTGGAGCTTCCTTCCCCATTCTCTCCTTCTTTATCCTCCTTGGAGCCTTCCACTGTGCACAAGATAGCTGTCTAAACTGGAGTCTAAAAATTGCCACAAATGTTACTTGGGTTAATAAGGTTTCTTTCAACGGAGAGTTCAGTCCTTTAACAAATCTCCGGGCTTTGTTAATGGATGTGTCTACCAATCCTCTTACAAATTTACATAATTCGGTAAATTTGGATACATACTCTTTCAAGCTCAAGCTTCCTTGCTTGAGATGGATGAATTTCTCTAGCTGGGTAGTCATTTCTTCCCTTGGAAAAAACTTTGTTTTGAAAAGGGTCTTGAATTTGGCCCATGTAAAAATCCGGCCCTCTTTCTCTCCAGATATTAGATTCCAACATTCAAGGGCGTCATCCTTCGTGTGTCAGGAAGTTATCCTCCTTTTCACTTCATCGATCCAGCTAGTAGCCTCAAAAATTCTTTCACTATCCATTATCCAAGATTGAGCATTAGCAAAGCCTTCATTTCCCGAAAACGGTTTCCCTCAAAGATTCGTAAAGGTCTTACAATAGTGAGAAAAGTCAAATGCTACCTCAGCGGCAGGAGATGCAGGAGCCATTAGGGCAGGATTAGCGAAACAGACATGTTCCACGGTACAGAGGTACTACTGGAACCACCCTGGAAAGTATCGGGGTCTTGCCTGGTTACCCTGCTCAGTTGGATTTTCAGCCACTCTACTATCTGAAAAAAGTAAGAATCCTTTAGTGGATACTCCTGAGATAGTATTTAAGCCGAAAAAGGAAGAAAACGATAAAGATGCCTAGTATAAATGCGTATATTTATTGGGGTAAATATTATATATATTGTTTGAAATATCATTTTCAAATTACAAATACGTCTCTCAAACGTATAGTTCCCTTATAATCGGGTAACCTATGCTCTGATACCAAATGCAACAACCCGCCTGAAATAGAACTAAATTTCGACCTAAAAATGGCCTATCGAAACTTAGAGCTATTCTAAATGGGTCGCTGGTTCCTATAAGCATTACATTTACACAAAATATATATATACATATACTTCGAACGGAAATCTCACACAATGGAAAGAGAAAATATAATTCTGAAATAATATGTACCACTTATTTAAAAACCACTGGAATGCAACAGTCAAAGTTACATCTGTTCAATGGGTACATCAAATAGTTCATTCTCACAAGTTTCCAATAGAAGTAAAGCAATAACTACTAATAATGGCATAATGACTTCGTCTTCGTCTTCAGCTTCCATCATAACGTCGTCCATAACTTTACCCTATCTACTAACCTGTTAGATATGTTAAGGAGAGGGGTCAGAACATAAAGTTCTATGTGACAGAAATATGGTGTTACTTAATGTCCATACCCTATATTTTAGCATGTTACATATGTCAAGGCATGTCTACGCAGCATACAAGATTTATACAAACACCAAGTATCTAACCATTGAGCTGGATATCCAAGTCAATCGCTCATTAATGTTTTTAGGGTAAAGGCCCAACGAGATGGACATTCTCGATCACTTATGCCCCTATTAAAGGTGGATTCTTATGATCTCTTATAACCCCGAGGCGGACCCTAGCCCCTTAAGACCCCATCCTAATACGTTAATGTTCTTAAGTCTATACTCTCAATTGTAATATGAGAAGTAGTATTGCAAACGTTACTACTTAACTGATACTGTGGTAGGACACCTATATTGCTTAAGACTTCCCTTAGACACTTGGTGAGCATGTAATGGCCATATATCTTTCATATACCAATCATGTCCCTAGTTATGCCCTTACGAACCTCTAGAGGAAGTGGACATCCCCGTGAACTACCCTACTCTGTTACCGTTTATGCTTAACCACTTTTACATAAGGAGGACCCAAAAACTTACTTTAAATCTAATAAGCATGGGTCCCATGACTGTGGTTCCTCTCTAAGGAATAAACCTTCGGAGGGATCCTAGTCCTAACTACTTAAGACCCAAACTAGATAAAAAGAGAGTCAGCCACTTAAGACCTTCTCAAGGTGTAGTAAACCTGCCTATTTTCACATGCAATGGACTTATATATATATATATTTATATACACACACACACTAGACCTCTTATATTAAACCGTATACCTATAGATGTTGAATATTTCGGTCGGTTCCGGGCAAGCTTCTACTACAGGTTGGTCTAACCTCGTGTCTAGTGTACTAAGTTTTTGAATGACCCGTGGCACCTAGACATCTCACATTAGTGGGGCCTACTTGTGGTTGTTGGATTTGTCGGTCGGTTCCGGGCAGACTTCTATCGCAAATGGCAACTAACATGGTGTCCATGTGTCACTATTAAAAAGCCATTTGATATATGAGTACACAAGCAATCAATATATATTCATATATGGAGAAATTTCACATTCGTGTCCTATTCTAATCGCATTTATTACGTTAAGATTACGTTAATTACACTATATTAATAATATAATAATAATTGCATAACAATGTTAAACATTTGTATAAACGAGAAAACATTCTAACTAGGTGGCAATTGTCAATTTGTCCAAATCAAGGTATACAAGTTAATTTTTCCATACTTTTACCACTACAACTTAGGCATGAAATCATAATAATACTATAACAAATAGCAATGAATGGAAAACATACATACATACAAATTTCAACTTACATACTAGGCTTGTTGGAATGATCTCAATATTGGATTAAAAATAGAGTATTACATACACTTACATGTATGTTTATAATTTCCACTTTGTCCAATTCACCCCTTTTGGGTGTTATGCACATAAAAACATTTACATTTGGTCTATTTTAAGTATGAACACGTTTGGATTCAAATTAGAACCCAAACCTATTCAAATCATGAAATACCCAAATTTAAACCTTTTTAGGTTACAATCAAATGTTTGATAAAGGTGAATTATACAAAATAGAAATAATAGTAACAACACCCATTTTCATCTTTAACCCAATATTAACATCAAAAGTCCACAAAACCCAAATATCATTACAATTCATATGCAAATATAAAATAGAGGATTTGGGGGTTCTGGTATTTACATTATCGATTTCCAAATATTCCTAGGCGTATCTATCAACATGATAATCTAATAAAAATATGAATATGCCTAAGTAAACGATATTTCACTCACAGATCTAGGCAGAATAGAGTGAAATCTATAGTAGATCTAGATCTACACTAATTCTTTGCGGTCAAACGTACTCCAATAATCCTTCTAATTATGTATATAAGAGACATGTATTAGAATCTCATATATATATATATATATATATACATACCAAATTCCAGAATATTAAACCTATTTAAATTAGAACAGAAGGAGATAAAATAAAGGTTGGAGGAATAGAAGAAATTTCTAAGCTTTTATTTTCTGGAAATTAGTAATGGTAGAGAGGAAGCATGGATGCAGGGATAAAAAAATAGCTAGGGTTCTAATGTGTCATAGGAGGGGATATATGTAGTTACCCGTGTGAGCGTTGACCGTCAAATTACTTCGATTTAATCCAGGACTTTTATTTATATATATCCCTTAAAAAACACCTAACCAGATAGATTTATTGGGCTATCCACCCGCCTGACGGTCGACCGGCGGTCGACCCCTCTAAGGGGTGGTCGACCCCCTGGGTGCTGGAACGTCCAGTAAAGGTGCATTGCGGTCGACCCCCCGGGTGCTGGAATGTTCCTTAATCTCTTAATTTATTCCTTATATGCAATATCCTTTGCCGCCATGATCTTATCTTCATTTCAAAATTCAAATTCTCCCTCTTTATTTTAAATATATCTTGGCACATATATATTATCCATTTAATTATATATATTCTGTGTTTACTGTCCAAATTCATTTGTTCATAACTTCTTCATACATTGACCATTTTCAGCATATTATATATGAAAACGATTCAGAATTTCGCCATGAATCCAAATAAAAGAATTTCGTAGCCAAATTCCAAAAGCCGCAAAATTTCATTTTCAGCCTTACTATTTAAGTGCTTATTTTTATTTATTTATTTATTTATTTATTAGTACTTACTAATTTTACGGGGTGTTACATGGTTGCTTGGAATTTCAGGGGCGAAATTCCTGAAGGGGGAGAATGTAACAACCCACATTTTACGTATCGGAGGATCGTAAAATATTTTTATTCAATTCCCTGAGGGTTGGATCATTCTCATATTTTGATATGTTGGGTATGAAAGTATGAGACATGTCCATAATTTTTACCAATTTTATTTGTGACCATTTTCCCTCGTTAGTTTTGTACAGGGTATAACTTTTGACTAGGATCAAACCAGGTGCTGAGATCGATTTCATTGGAAAGGAAATAGCGTTGCCAATTCCGTAGAGTGGTCACACTAAAGATTTAATTCAGTGGTTTGGGAGGAATCACTATTTTAGTGTTTCACAATTTCTGTTTAGGTTTTGTGAGCCATTGATTGGCTGGTTTTGTGTGGCCCATTAGTGGGCTGGTGGGAGGCTATAAATAGTGGGATAAAGGCACGTAGAATGGTTTTCTTTCTCCATTCTCTCATTTAGTTGAGCTCATGATCCTCCTTGCTCAATCAAATTCATCTTTCCACTATTAAAATTCTAGACCAACATATGAGAGTCAAAGATCTACATCGTTTGAAGCTAGATCTATGCCAAGTGAAGAGAGATCACATCAAATCAATAGGTTTGAAGCATATTCTTTACTATCCAAATTGAGAATTTAGCGATTTTGAGTTAATTCGAAGAATTGTTGAGTGATATGCATCTCTCACGCGGATTCAATCAAGTATATGAGTTGTTTGATCCTATTTTCATCATTTTAAGTTTTTTCACTAAGATTTACATCATGGTAAGTATATTTCCATTTGAATCGCCATAGGATCTAATTTAGCAACTGAAAACTGGAAATTCTTATGTTAATTCGTATGCTTATGCATGTTAGATTCATTATTTTAGATTATGCATTGTTTTATCATGATTCGGTGGATTTTATATGATTATTGATTAATAATCGTCGTTTTGATGTTGTCAATGATTTCATAAAATGTTGAATGATGAGTTGGATGATTTGGACAATTTGTTTGAATTGATATTGTTGTTTTGCGATGATTTGGTCAAGATTGGAGCCATTTTGGCTAGATCTGGAGTCGGTCATTTTTCATAGGTCAGGTCGCATGGCTTGTTGCTCAAGAAACGAGGCCAAGTTGTTGGAGAAGTTTCAAGCGTGGGGAAAGATTTGGGCCACAGGATGGGCTTTGGAGCATGGTACTTAGATTGTTCGGCCTTTGGTCGTTCGGTATTAAATGGCTAATGGCATGGCATGCTTCCAATCGTTGGAGCATTTTTGGCACTAGATCGCTCAATAGTGTTGGAAGGCAGTAGGTCGTTGGGGGCTTTGATGGTGCTAGGTCGGGCGGTGTTAGATTGTTCAAGCTAGGTCATTGAAGTTCCTAATGTGGGTAGTAAGAGCTAGGTCGTGGAATAACCTAGGGAAGCAGGTCGGATGAAGTAAGATCGTGCGAAGCTGGCAAGTGATGAACCAAAGCTTGAGTGATGGGGAGTGGGAGGGCTTAGGTCGTTGAACGTCCTAAGCGACTAGGTCGTGAGGACACACTAGTGTGTTTAGATCGGTGAACAATCTAAGGAAGTAACAGCGTTATAGAAACGCAGTGGATTGAGATGCAAACGCTGTGGTTTGTTTTTTCATAGCGCGAAGTTTGGAAATGCTGTGAAATGGAATATTGACAAAATGGTGCATATTTTGACTCGACAATGATTTTGGCTTCAAAGTGAATTCAAGTATGAATGTTCGTAGTGTTGTGATGTGTACATTGATCGTCGAAATGCAACGAATCTGAAGACGACTCAAGGTAGTGAGTTGATGGATAATGGTTGCTCGAGAAGGTTGCTTGAGCTAAAAATAGTCATCAGGTTGGATGGCTAAGAGATATAAAAGGTTGAGAGATTATCGTTGTCGTAGATTTTAGATGGCTCAAAGCAAGGGTATAATAGGGGCACCTAAAAGACCGGAAGGTTGCCGGTCGAGTACCCTGGGTATCATTAAAAGGCCTAGATACGTATCATTGAAAGGCGTATGGAGTTTTTTCTAGAATCATGGTTACTATTAGCCCTTGACGTATGGCAAGGTTGGCCGTCATATGATTAACGATGGTTTCGAAGCAGGATAGGCAGTGATAGCCAGGGTTAGTAAATGTTGGTTGTTTTGCTTGTACCGTTTCACGTAAGTTGTCTGACGTCGAGGAAGATTTTTCTTGGGTTCTTGTCTGATGTTGGTTTAGGCCTTCGAGGCTTGTGCTTGAGAGATGTTGATCTCAATTAGGGTGTTAGCTGAGATATAACTGGTTGCTATGGTTGCTATTGTGTGGTTACTTTTGATTGCCCTGGATGAACTGTTGTTAGTAAATGCTTATTTGTAAAGGCTTCCACTGTCAGATATGGGGAAGACGGGTTTGGGTTCTTCTTTGGAGTTTTGGTAGATCAGTTGGTTAATCTGTCTATTCTCATATACTTTGTTGATGATGTTAGATAGTTATTTTATCGCTCATTAGGACTGTTGTCTGACTCAAGGTTTTATGTTTCCTCTTATTAACTTGGGTTGTTCATCCAATTGTAGATGGGTAGACTAAGTAGCAGGTTATAGGGAGTAGATCTTAGTGAGGCGAGGATGCAGAGCGATGATGAGCGGCGGCTGGCATATTGTTTATCTACTATCTAGTATTAGATGTTTCCGCTGTTATGATGATGTATACTCTGAGTGTTGTAGTGAGGCAAATTTGTACAGACACTTATGTTGTAATCCAAAGATGTATGGATATTCTTTCTAGTTGTTATGAAAGCTCGAGTTTCTAGTTAAATATGCTTCACTGTTATAGCTTGTTATATATGTTCTATTCTGTTTTATCCTTGCACTGTTTGTTATACGACAGGTTCCGCATTGTGTTTCATATATTGATGATCATCTGTGACATCCTGGAACGTCTTACAACACATTATTCCCTTTGTTTAGTGTAGGAGTTGTGGGCGGTCGTCACAGTTGTTGTAGGTTCTACCAGACTCAAAGTAGGGGTATAATAGGACGCCTAAAAGTTCGGTCGAATGGTCGAGTACTATGGGCAGTCATGATGGGCTTAGAGATACGGGTCACGATGGCGTATGAAGTTTTTCCAAGAACCGGGGTAACCATTAGCCCTTGACAAATGTCATGGCATATTTGTCATACGATTAACGGTGGTTTCAAAGAAGGATAGGCGGTAATAGTCAGAGTCATGGATGTTGATTTGTTTATTTGTATCGTCTTGTGTGGATTATTCGACATCGAAGGAGACATCTCTTGGGTGCTTGTCTGATGTTGGTTTAGGCCTTCAGGGCTTGTGCTTGGGGGATGTTGATCTCGATTAGGATGATCTACAATGGATAATTAATTTCTATGTCTGCAATGTTTTTTTATCTGGTTATTTGTAAAGGCTATCACTGACAGATGTGGGGGAGGCGATTTGGGTTTGTTCTTTGTTGTTGAGTTGGTAGATTAGTTGATTGATCTACCTATTTCTCATGTACTTTATTGATGATGTTAGAATGTTGTTTTATCCCTCATTAAGACTGTCGTCTAAATTAAGGCTTTTTGTTTCCCTCTTATTACCTTGGGTTGTTCATCCATGTTTTGGATGGGTAGACTGAGTAGCAGGTAGCAGATCTTTATGAGGATGATGCTGCAGAGTGATGTCGAGCAGGAGGCTGACGTATTATTTCCTACATATTACATGTTTCTACTGTTATGGTTGTTATGATACTCTGAGTGATTTTAGTGAGGTTTTTCATATAAAATTTGATGATGTATTCCTGTGGTACTACGGATATCCTTTTGGTGATATGAAAGTTTAAAATTCTGTGCGATTTTGTTTCGCTACCACCGCCTGTTGTATATGTTCTATTATATTTTATCCTTGCGCTGTGATTTTTATGACAGGTTTCGCTTGTACTTGTTTTGCCTTGATGATTGTCCATAGCTGCCTGGCACATATTTTAGTGCATTATTGCTCTTGTTAAGTGCAAGAGTTATGGGCGGTCGTCACATTCTAATTCAACCAGTCCCTAATCTAATTCCTAGTGTGTGTCTATGCATCCATTGCATCAACTAGCAAACACTTGCATCCATGTGAATCCATTCAACCATAACATGTTCTATTAACATGTTTTAAAACATTCCTATCATCCACAGACTTCCACCTAAGGATCGAGATTTCAATGATAGGAAAATTGATTCAAAGTAAAAAAGCTTAAAAAGTAAGTAAGAACGTATTCTCAAAGAGAAAAGGAAAAGAAACGCGAATATTATCTTCAGGTTTCCAAGTCGCGTCGTTACTATCTTCTCCTCGTTGTATCTTAACTAGCTTGATCTCCTTATTCTGTAGCTTCTTAACTTCAGATCCTAGTATCCAAGTAGGAACTTTTCTTATTGATGCCTCCTTCTCTATCTTTATGTCTTCAAGGGTACTCAGCTCTACTACCTCTATGGAATCATGTAGACACTTCCTCAGGTATGAAACGTGGAACACATCGTGAATTCCCACCAATCTCTTCGGTAGTCTAACTCTGTAAGCCATCTGACCTGTCCTCCTACTATAGGGAATGACCTTGCAAACCATTGTGCTAACTTCCCTTTAGAGCTAAATCGAACAACACTCCTCAAAGGTATCACCTTGATAAAGACCATATCTCCTACCTCAAACTCTAGGTCTGTCCTCCTCCGATCGACATACGACTTCTGCCTATCATGAGCTTCTTTCATCCGTCTTCGTATCAAGTCTATCTTTCCCGAAGTTTCTTTAACCATCTCAGGTCCAAGTAGAAGTCTGTCCATAGACTCCCACCAACATGTAAATGATCTACATGGTCGTCCATAATGTGCCTCAAAGGGACCCATACCAATACTCATCTAATAGCAATTATTGTTTGGAATTCTACTAACGAAAGATCTTCCTCCAAGTCCCTTCAAAGTCTAGGATTGTAACATCCCGAATTTTTAGCCAGTTAATATTGAATATTTAAATTTATTTTAAATATTTAATTGGGATAATATGTTAATTTTTATATTGAATTTATCGGTTTAATAATCGGTATATGAATTAATATCGAATATATTTAATTATCGTAATACTAGACTGACAACAATTCGATTTAGAATTTAAAACCGAGTCGAAACAATTCTATATATTAATATAAATTTCATTTGAACTAGAACGATAATAATTATTTATTTTCATGGATTTAATTGTTTGGAATCGATTTATATTTGAAATCGAATTTAAATTAAAATCGTTAATTTAATGTGGTTATTCCATATATACGTTCAAATTAAAATTTGAAATATGCTCCATTGAGATCAGAATATCGTTTTGGTAACATCAATCATTATCTTAAAATAGCTGGTTCAGGGTTGCAAGTTAGGTACGAGATATTTTTGATATTATATATATAATAAAATCAAATCAAAATAAATTAATGTGTGTATTCAAGCCAACATTTCAGCAAACTGTACGTTTACATCGCACAACATATTTCCCTCGAGCTGAGAATTTTGTCCCTCCATTTTGATATCAAAGAAGCAAGAATTTAATGGCGTAAGTATGTATGTCTCCCCTTTCTTCATTTATAAATAAGGCGTACCCCTTTTCTTCCATCTCATCCCTCGGTAGTTTTCCCCGTCCCCTTCTTTCAGTTCGAAATCCAGATCCCACAAATCGAAATCAAACTCATATTCTTCCATTCCACAAAAAATTCAAGCCGACCCATTTTTATTCAATCCGTATTTGTGAGCTTGTAGGCTCGTGAGCTCCAACACCATAGCTCACGTCACTCAGTTTGATTTCTGCTGTTCAATTTTGAATAGAGCAACTCGGTGCTAGGATGGGATCCATTACTACGAAGGTGGTCGGTCTGGGTATTAGCGCGATGGAGGGAGACTAGAACTCAAACTCGAACTTGAATTTTTGGCGATGGAGTTTCAACATGAGGTGGATGTTATGGAGGGCTGACACTGGTATTAAGGATCAAATTATATGGAGTTCGAACTGTGTAAATATGAGGGGAAGCTGGAGCGTAGTCTGTAAATTGGGTTGATGAATGTTTGGCTCGGCAGTTGATGATTGAGGAAGAAAAGGAGTGCGGTCTGCGTAATTTTTCTGGGATGGCGATGTTTAAACCAATGATTGGAGAATTTCGGGTCTGTTGTGATGTTGAAGGGGGTGCGATTTTGGGGAAGAGATATTGACAATTGTGAAGGGTGCGACTGTGTTATTTGGGGGGGGGGAATAATGCTTAAAAGGGAATTATGAAGTTTCAACATTTAGATTTAAAGTGGTTAGTCTGAAGTGTGTTAACATGGAGGTGACTGGAAGAAGGGTCGAACATCTTAATGATGGCTGATTCAGTTTTTGCCGTGGAGAATGAGATGACTAAAGTCAGATATGTGTTAAAGTTAGAGGTGGAGGATGTGCATGTGAATTCAGGTGTGATGAAATGGGGTTCGAAGTGAACTGGAGTGGGATTAACATTTACTAACATGATTAAGGGAAGGTGTGTTAATGCTGCTTTGATCCAAACATGGAATTTTTGCATTCGAGTTTTATTTAGTTGTTAACAAGAAGAAAGGGGAAATCCGAAGTCAAGATTTTGGTTTTGATTATCGCGATGAAGTTTGGAGTTGGGTTTTCTGTTTCCTGAGATGAAAATTTGAACATTGAAAACAATGGACTGTTATTTAGAGGAGTGTGGTCTGGAGGATGGAACTGATGGAATTTGTGGCATTTCAGTGATGATCAGATGTCTAATTGAAATATTGGTTAGGAGGGGGCATATTAATTGGCACTAGAGTGTGAAATGGTAGTGGAGTCAATTGGGTAGATTGCATTTTAGAGTTGTTTGAAGTTATGTTTCATCGGTTAGTCAAGTATAATTGCAGCAACAATATGGTATATATTCTTACCGTAATTTATACATAGGATAAATAATTCATTTATGTTGTAGTTAGTTTAATGAATGAATGTTTAATCGATTGATTAAATCAAATAATCATAGGTACAACATAAATCAACTCGAGTTGATTCGATGCCGAGACCAAATGGAAATAAACTGGATATGCAACAAAGAAAAATCGGGTGTGTAAATCTCACTTAAAAATTTATTTTTATCGTCAAAAATAAATTGTTGGCTGTTTGAATGCATGCATGGATTGTTGAACCATTGTGGTTGTTATATATAATATATATTAGTTATTTAGGCTGGGTGATTGTGGTTATTATATATATATATATATAGGATATTTCCCGCAGTACCATTAGCGGGCAGATAACCTTATCGCCCCACGATATATGAGTAGATGACCTTCTATACCATGATATCCTACCTTGAAGCAGGATTTGTATTATTTATATTATCTAAAATCTGTGGATGCAGGAAAACAGGTTGGAGGAATCCAACTGGATTCCTCAGATTTATTTACCGTTGTTTACATATTTATATATGTGTGTGATGTGTGAATTGAATGGATGATTTGTGTGTTAGGATTTTAGAATATCACTAGCCCTAGATATTTATATTAAAAATATCATAAAAAGAGATTTTTAAATTTGAAAAGGGAAAATTATATTTTTCAAAATAAAATTTGAATTTCGAATAGGCTAAGAAAATTATAACTTGTTTTAATAATAAAACAGGTATTGAATTTATAAACGATGTTTATAAATGGAAAAATATCATCATTTGATAATACTAAATTTTAAATGCAGGTATGAATTTGAAAAGGGAAAATTTATTCTTCGAAAAACAAATTTGATTTCAATGGGATTTGAAATAGAAGGGGTTTTAATATTTAAAACAAGAAGAGAGATTTATAAATGATATTTACAAATAAAGAAAACAACTACCATTGGATAAATTAAAATTCGAATTCAAGTATATATAAAGTGAATTTGGAACCGTTTTGAGAAGGAAATGATGGAATTTATTCCGATATTTGGAATGTAAATTGAATTAGAATAAATCCATAAGGATTTATGATTTGGAATTCGACTATGTCGAATTTATAAAAATAAACAATTTTTAGAAGGAATATTGTAAATGTATCAATTAGAAACTATAATCTAAATTAAATATGAAATATATTCTATGTTTATACATATATAAGTTAAAATTTTAAATATCGCTGAATGTAAAGTAAAAAGGGAATTTAACTTTCTGCAAAGTAGAATTTGAATTTCAAATGAATTTTGAAATGGAAAGCTTCTTTTAAATTATAGAACATGGAAATTAATTTACGACTGATATTTATTGTCGTAGGATAATTGGAAGTTAGTTTCAAATGGAGTTTAAATATGGAAGTTTGTTAATATAAAATAAGGAAGTGATTTGTAAACCATGTTCAGAAATGAAATGAAGTAATTTTCATTGGATAAATTGGAAATAGATTTTCCAAATATAAGAACTGATATCTAAAAAAAAACATATTTTTAAATAAGAAAGAAGAGGTGATTTTTATGATAAGAAATGGAAATTTTGTATTACAAACTCTTATCTGTGTCAAGATAAAAACGATGTCGGTCAAGGTCTGAGAGGTAATTAAAATACCCCAACTTGAATGGCTTCACTATTATCAAGGGAAGATATTAGTTTGTAATGATGAAGTATGATGAAATAATTGATTATTCGCATAAAAGAATTAATAATTCAAATTCGATTATATCGAATTTTAATAATTCAATTCCATGTGAATTGAAAATGAATATAAAAAATTGGAGTTGAATTAATTTGTAATGGAATATGAATAAGGAATAAGGAATAAAATGACAATGCAGGTGCATATATTAAACATGTATGGGATAAAGTGAATGAAGAGTATGAAGATTTTAATTTAAGTGCCCAACAAAAAGGTACATGTTTAAATTTCCATATGAGGTTTTATGCGCCGAATCGGCAAGCCGCTTGGCTTTTTGATTTTCTTTTTCGATGGAAAGGGCCTAGAGAGGCGAGCTGAGGTTTGAACTATTGACCGGTACAAAGGAGGTGCTGGCGAAATTTTCCGAAAATTTAAGGAGTTAGAATATTTTTAAGAAGTTTAGATAACTAGAAATCAATATATCGATATATATAGGATTCGATAAGGAAACTTAAAATAGAATATTAATTAGAATGGGCCAGTGATTGTTTGATGGATGATTGTTTTTCTTTGATAGTTAAATCACTGGCTAACAAAGTTTTTTTTTACCCATCGTTATAAATATGGAGAGATCGGTTGGATTTAATATCCAAAAACCACTCCATATAGGCATAGGCGTTGCGAATTAGATTATGTTGAAGATAATTGAAGACGGAGTGAAATGCAAGGGCTGTTTTGTTTGTCCAGACCTAGGACAACTTGTATGGACGAATGTCTGACAGAGTATTCCTAACGAATCACATAAGACGTTATTTTCAAGATATTACGTCTGGTGGCGGAGGAATTCGTTTCTCTTAGCTTTTATACCCGTAATATTTTTGGGAAGATCAACTAGTGATTTGACGGGTCTGACGATGTGGCATTCAAAGTGAATGGTGACCAGATGTTCTGAAAGTAAACGTAGCCTCAAGCCTCGCAATCGGGAAATGACAAAAATTGGGCAGGCAGCATGGCTAGTTGGGTCATACCCAAGCAGGGTATATTTGTCACCGATCTAGAGAAAATTCATTATTTGTTCTTCTTTCGATTTTGTATCTTACGGATTACGGTTGAACGACTGACAACCGTGGGTTACAATATATTCGCTACACTCAAGCTAAATGAGTGGATGGTCATGTGTGGCCGGGTTGCAAGACGTTCTTGCTGAACCCCAGTGTATCCCCTCTAGAGTACACTGATCGGGAGGTGGTCCCATACCTTGTCATAGTTGGAATCCAATCTCCAATAAGCGCCTTGCGGTTTTAGATTTTATGTTATGTATGTGGAGCGTGAGATGCAAGCGTTCCTGCTATTTGGTTATTTATTTGATTAGACATTATTATAATATAACTGGATTTAGATATCAAAAATGTTTTGGTTATAGTAAGGTAAAAACCGTCCATATTTATATGTGGGCTGGTCTTAGTATTACCCTTTCTTTCAAAGGATTTTTCAAAGTTAAACAATATGGTTGGAGTTTACTCACACCAGTCCCATGACTGACCCATAGTTTATTTGGTTTGTTTTTCCTAAACTCTTGGGTGCCCAAATTTGTACAGACAATCAAGTGTTTCAGGCTTTTACAGATATACTTGGAGGAGTTTGAAGCAGGCGGCTTCACCGTTAGATAATTAAGAGTTATTTTCCGCTGTATCAAATGTTGTATTATACTCTGATGATGGTATGTATATATGATACAAAATTTTGTATTTCAAAGGTTATATTATATAATATATTTTATTCATTCCGCTGTGAGATTCTATGTTATTATTTCCTTTCTCCTTCTATCTGATCTATTTCTTTAACCCTAGTGACTCGTATTTCTGTATTATTTGGGTTTGGACGTGTGTTGTTTTAGTCAACTCAGATAGTACGGACTTGCGGGCCATCACAAGGATACACAACCTCAATAATTCCTTGAGAACCCTATTGACCCTCTTGCCAACCAAGCTAACATCCTCTTGCTCTTGACTGGAATAAAGTGAGCGCTCTTAGTCAATCTATCAACAATAACCCAAATGTCAATGTTGCCCCTCCTCGATGTGGGCAAACCATCTATAAAATCCATAGAAATGCTCTCCCACTTCCACTGTGGTATGTCTAAGGGCAGAAGCAACCCGTCGGGCTTTCTCGGTTCAACTTTCACTTGCTGATAAGTAATACACCAGGAAACATATTCTTCCATGTCTTTCTTCATTCTAGTCCAATGAAAAACCCTCCTCATATCTCTGTACATCTTGTCACCGCCCAGATGGATAGTCATCCGAGAGTGATGAGCCTCCTCTAGAACTGATCTCAACAAATCTCTAACTCTAGGAACACGTAGTCTCCCATCTCGATGTAGCCACCCTCTCTCATACACATAATACATATCAAGGTGGCTAGAGGTCTCTCCTCCACTGATTCAGTCCATGATGTCCACTAATTATTAGTCTTCGCGTTGACTGGATCTAATGCGCTCTAAAAGAGTAGGTTGCACCTTCATTGGTGCCAACAATCCGGATGCAAAATCTGTAGATTGTCTAAAATCGAATGACAAGATAAAGTCCAAGCTCTGCCACTCTAGAATAATGGACTCAAGGCCATCCTTTGCCCGCTCAATGCGTCTGCAAACATATTCCCCTTTCCCAGAGTAAACGCTATCTCAAAGTCATAGGACGCAAGGAACTCCATCCAACGCTGTTGTCGCAAATTGAGATCTTTTTGCAAGAACAAGTACTTGAGCGACTTATGATCTGTATAAAGCTCGAACCTCTTACCTAGTAAATAGTGTCTCCAAGACTTGAGTGCAGACACTATCCCTGCTAGCTCTAAATCATGGGTAAGGTAGTTCTTTACATGTACCCTCAACTGCCTACTCCCATAGCAGACAACCATACCTTTCTACATCAACCCCGTGCCACAGACATCCGAGTAAACGGTAAACATCTTGGTAACATTAGGAAGAATCAAAACTGGAGCTGATGTAAGAGCCTTCTTCAATCTCAAGAACGCATCCTCACAATCCACGTCCGAAGAAAGAACTAGGTTCTTCTTCGTTAGACGGGTAAGCGGAGCCGAGATCCATGCAAAATCTTTAATGAACTTTCTGTAGTAGCTCGCCAATCCCAAGAAACTCCTAACCTTTGTCGCATTCTTAGGGGCTTTCCAATCTTGTGCTGTGACAGCCTTAGCGGGGTCCACCGCTATACCATCTCTAGAGACAACATGCCGTAGGAACCTTACTTCCTTCTGCCAGAAATGACACTTAGAAAACTTAGCATTTAGCTGATATGCTCAAAGAGTGTGGAAAATCTCTCCTAAGTGTATGGCGTGCTTTTCCTCGCTCCTCGATAAAACCAGGATATCATCAACAAAAACAGCCACAAACTTATTAAGGTACTCCCTAAATACCCGACTCATCAAATCTACGAAGTATGCTGGTGCATTGGTCAACCAAAAAGCATAATTAGCCACTCAAAGAATCCGTCGGGAGTTCTAAAAGCATTCTTGTCTATGCTGTCATCCCCTACTCTAAGCTGATAAAAACCTATGGCTAGATCCAACTGTGAGAAAACCGAAACGCCCACTAACTGGTCAAACAAGTTATCTATCCATGGAAGTGAGTGTCTATTCTTCTTGGTGAGCTTGTTCAACTCCCTATAGTCCACACATATATAGAGAGAGCCGTCTGCCTTGTTCAAAAGACGACTGGTTCTCTCAACTCAAAAATGTTCCCTACTCAAAATTGCTCCGTCTAATAAACCCCTTCTTGAACAACTCGCCCACTTACTTTCTGAGCTCCCTCCTCTCTCTAGGAGCCATGTCGCACACTGGTAAAGCAATAGGCTTAGCACTCTCCACAAAGTATATCGGGAAATCTATCTCATGCCTATGATGTAATCCTCTCATCTTATCGAATACGTCCGGAAAGTCTCTAACTATGGATACCAAACTGAGATTGTTAACATAAACATCTAGGAAATTTAAGAAACCAAGCATAATTGACCTTCGCGGGTCACAAGAAATCTCGAGAATTCTAACGTGGCATGTCAGCAGCCTAGCAACTCTCCTCTCGTAATCAAGGATGGCACCATACATGGCTATCCAATCCATTCCTAGAATAAGCCCGTAACCCATAAAACCTAAAAAATATGCGTCACACTCAAACTCGACGCCCAGAAGAGAAATCCTTATCCCCTAATATCATAGACAAGTGAGCCATACCTCCTATAGGGTTTGAGACAACCGCAGGATCAGAAATTATGCAAGTATCTAGGTGTAGACTATCAACAACAAAATTTGATATGAAAGAATAAGAAGCACCGAAATCGAACAATGCCTTAATAGGAGAGTCAAAAAGAGAAATCAAACCTTTTATGGTGAATTTCCTACCTCGGTCTTGACTACCAGTCCGAGTCGCCTCAAGCGCATGAACTTGTGCTCCGGATGATCCTGCCCCTTGACCCTGCTTCTTAGGGCACTACTGGTGTAATGTCCAGTCTGTCGGCAATTGAAACAAGAATTCTTAGTCTTTCTACAGTCTTTGACAATGTGTCCCTCCTTTCCATAGCTACGACATCTAACATCTGTTGATTTGAGCCTTCTCAAGTTTCTCTCCCTTCTTTGTTGCACCCTTCTTGAGTCACCACTTTTTCATTTCCGTTTTGGGCTTGGCCTCTTCGGCCTTATCCTCCTACTTTCCCACTTTTCCATCCTCATGCATCTGGTCCATATCATCTAACCTCTCAAATGTAGCTCCTATAGGGATATGTGTCATCGCCGGTCCTTGGAGGGGTTGATTCGGCCCTTTTGCCAATCTCAAAGCCTTCTTATAAGAAGTGTTAACTAGATCCAAGCCAAACCTTGCAAATTCATTAAATCTATTCACATACTCTTTCACCACTATACTCCCTTGCTTCAGACTTAAGAACTTTTCCACTAGCATTGCTTCTTCATATCGTGATAAAAACTTCACTTCGAACCTATCCTTGAACTTATCCCATGTTTCCGCCATCCGTTCTACCCGAGCTACGTCCCACCAGTATAATGCTTCCGCTTTCAGTTGCCAAGCGACCAACTGAATCCTCCTCCTTTCATCTAGGTCCAATAATACACACACACATTCGGTCTACCTAAGCTAGTTGCGAGCCTCCATGTAACTTACCATTTCAAGAAATAGCTTGCCACCCATCGCATAGAAATCCTTATAGAGCTTAAAGAAATTAACGACTGGATTAGGTGGAGCTACTATGGTTGCAGCTGGGGGTGGGAAATTTCCTTGCGCTTCGGTAGGTGTCGTAGCCTCTACGTATCCACAGAACCATGTCGGAATGGGAATTCCCTCGGGAAATTGGGATCCTCAGACATGCTGAAAAGAGAAGGGATAAGGATTCAAAAAGAGATCAAAGAATATTGTAATTGACTTAAAGGGATATTTTTTTTTCAAAAATTGGTTTTACTTGAAAATTCTTTGCTTTGAAAACATTTTTTCAAAAAAAATTCTCCGATCTTGTAACCTTAGGCTCTATACCAAATGTGACATCCCACATCCTTCAATGTCACTCATATGAAGATGCAATAAGTTTTGTGAAGCGCAATAGGTATAAAGTACAAACAAGAGACTAAAATTCACAAGACAGAATGTAAAACACAACGGAAACTTTTTAAAACATTTATTATCAAATCAGTCATAACATTACAGTTCAGAAATACCATGGAATCATTATCATAAAACAAATTGTCTCGTGGAAAGAAAAACACCAGAGTACAAAAATAAAACCGCAAAATTTATCTCCTTCATAAGTCACTACAATTGTCAGAAAGTAAGTATTGAAGTAATACATGAAGTAAGAAATGGTCCAAGCCTAAACTGAATCAATAGATCAAAAGTCACAGCTGCGATCCTCCATCTTGAAAACTTAGGGAGAGGGAAGAAGAGAGAGAAAACAAACTAGGTCAGACATAAGTCTATCGAGTTCCATTGATTTTTATCATAAGCATAAGATAAAGAAGCATTCGAATAGATGAATAGTAATGGAAATGAAAATACATTAAAGTATACCATACGAAACAAGATAAGCTTCTCATTCATATCCCCAGAATCGCTGCACCAACTATCAGAATATCAGGATTAGATTTTATCTAATTTCTACACAATGATCGTCTTTATATACAAAATGTGAATAACCTGTGCCAGCATGGCATTCAGGGTTATCAGTCCCGAACCCATCAACTATAAAGACACAACTTTAATCACGGGCGTTACAGTGTCTTATCTTCCCTGTTCAAAACAATGCACGCACATGGTGCCGCCGGAACGTGCCTGTAGCCACATCGTTTTGAACCTCTTGCAATCACGGTTAGTAAAGCATGCCTAAGCCTCTACCTAACGCGAGACTCAGATGATAATAACATGGACACTGATTGATACGGGTTTCAGATAGACAAGCAAGCAAGTATTAGCATAAGACACCCCTATAATTGGTCCCCAAGTTACCTAGGATTTTTACGAGCCTCCTTATATTTTATCAGAATGAACTTCTTAGCTTACTAAGCATACAGGTTTAACTTAACATGTATAAGTTCATTAATAAGCTTAATATAACCATGTGTTATATTCCTCGGTTGAAATTAACATTTGTAATTAAATGTAATCTTTTTACATAACCCTTTCCCCAAGTCAGACAGATCCAGTGTATTACTACTTAGATGTTTTACAGTTACAAGGTACATATTAATTAATGTACAATAAAGTATATTTTATTCCAATTAACCTGGTTTCTAATAACATGTTTACTTAATGTATAATTAAGTACAGTTTATTCCAATTCACAAGTTTGCATATTCTTTCATTAGAACTTACCCCAATTTATAGTCCATAATTCACCAATTCTCAATATGCCCAAAACCCTTTTAACGTTCTTTCAGATTACCAATTTTTACGCAAATTAGACAGTAAAGGCCTAGGCTCTCACTGGCCTAGGCTCGGCGCAAAAACAAAGCTAAAAGGTGAAATAGATCTAGGCTTAGAAATAAACAAAATGAATAAATAGGCATTACATGACTGTAAATAAAATAATGACAAAGAAGGGGATAAAGAAGAAGAACTTACTTATAAATAAATAACAATTGAAAAAGAATAGATAATAGACTGTAAATAAAATGAAAATAACTTGTAAAAGACAAACTTATAAACACTGTAATTGTCAAAATTTCAGATCCAATCTATTTTACTGTCTTAATCCTTTTTATTTAGATTGACAATCTAGAAATAATATAGAACTCACAGAGAATTGTTGCAGGTCCAGAAAAGGCCTATGGAACAGAAGAAGAGGAAGCATAATATCCTTTCAAATCTATAATTCGATAGCACCCAAACTTTTCCCCAATTTTATTTTTATTTCAGAGCATAATGGAGTGGAGGCTAAGAATATGAAGAAGAATAGGTGTGGGGAAGAAATAAAGAGTAGTAGTTTATTTATAGGTGTGTAAGGACAGTTTCGACCATAGGATATTTGGTTTTTAATCTGAACGATAGAAGACACCTCAGCATTACACCAGAAAAGAATTATCTAGAAACTTGCGACATTGGCCAGGCACAGGCTCATGCCTGCCACAAATGGGTCAACTCATCTTCTATGTAAGTCGATACATGTGTCGATCCAGGGGTCGACACATGTGTCGATCCAGGGGTCGATACAGGGGTCGACCCTTATGTGGGCTGGGTCGCCCTTTTATTATTGCTTTATTATGATTTGTTAATTAAATTATTTAATTTAATTTCAAACTTTGATTGATTATAACTTGTTCATTTTTAGTTCGACTTACGCAAACTAGAAGTCTATCTGAATCAGAATTTCGTAACGAACGCAATGGTGAAATCCATTTTTCCCAATTCTAAAATTTTAATTTAATTAATACTTGTTTTATTTATCTTCTTCGTATAATTATTGTGTACTAAAATTTGGGATGTTACACTTTAGAGTAAGTCTAGTCAGAGAAAGCATGATGCAGGAAAAGTCTTTGATGAATCGATAACAATAACCATCTGTTCCCATAAACTATAGATTCTTTTGACATTCTTAGGCCTCTTTCAAATTTGAATGACTTTGATCTTTGATAGATTGACCAAAACACCATCAGATGATACAACATGGCCTAAGATTTTTTTTTTTAAAAGCAAAAATGTGCGATCTTCTATAAAGAAGAGAGCGCACACACACATAAACACACACACACACACACACACACACATATATATATATATATAAACAAATAGTTTGCAAAAACTGCCAACCAGCCTGGCAGGTAACCTAACAAATACAAACGACACGAACTATGACTATATATATGTATAGAATAGTAGATAGACGAGCTTCGGATAAATTACCGCCCATCATACTTCAAAATCGAGTTCCGGCAAGGCCACCACCCAATAATGAAGTATATCTATTTCTACACAATATAATAGTCTCTCCAAACAAAAAAAAACAACAAGTGTACATAACAATTCAAAAAGCTCCACAACATATGTCAACTGCCTATACTCTATAAGAGAATCTGAAATCCAATAAGCTCTTCGTCCAGAACCAATCTCCAATATGCTCCTCATCGAAAAACAAACCTAGCTGTAACCTGAAATAAAACTAAACAAAGCATAAGCTAATGTACATATATGAATGTATATATTTATAGAAATATATACAAACATATATGTGTTAAGAAAAGACAATAAAGAGAAAAAAAACTAATTAAAAAATACACAAAGACAAATATCAATAACAAATACACATTATATTAGATCTAAAATATTTAGTGATTCTAATAAACAGATTCAAATTATTCCTAACCTTAATCATGAATCTTTCAAACAAAAGCTCCCGACGCATTTTATAATAAGGATTAGACATCCAATCCAAACAAAAAGAAACAATCTTAACAATAAGTTTGTCTCAAGAATCACAATCTAAATGAAACATTTTCTGGTTTCTATTAAATCAAATAAATCAACTAATAATGGTTACAAGCGTATCAAGAATATATTTATTCTTAGAATTAAAATTAAATCTGAAAGAATTCCAGTAACAATCACAATTAATAAAATTATGAGAGAAACTAAATTTTCTTAAAACCATAATTAAAATATAGGAAGCTTTAATACAAGTAAAAAAAGAGATGATCAATAATTTCATCAAATCGATTACAAAAACTGCAATTACTGTCAAAAATAATATTTTTCTTGCTCAGATGCTCTACATTGTTTAATTTTTTATGCATAATCAGCTGCATATGAAATTTGGCTTTGGGTGCAGCATCTATCTTCCAGATAAATTTGTACATTAAAACCTTAACGCCCATAAAATTTAGGAACTTATACATAGATTTAGAAGAGAATTTCAGACTCCTATCAAAGCCCTAATACATACCATCACTATTATTATCAATATGATACAACGATAGTTTAGATTATAACAAAGCAAATTGTCTAAACACTAAACCATCCAAAATATTTTCAAAGGTAAATTCCCACGAACGATTAGCATTATCTCTATAAACATCCTTAAACATGGCCTAAGAACTTGACTTGCTTTTACCAAAAATGACACTTAGAAAATTTATTTTGAGTAGATATTATCGAGAAGTACTCAAACAATTCTCAAATGAATGGCATGATCAATCTCATTCTTCAAATAAACAAGAATATTGTTGATGAATATAAGAGCGAACATATCGAGATATTCCCAGAATACTCAATTCATAAGGTCGATGAAGTATATAGAAGCGTTTGTCAAATCAAATAGCATGACAAGTCACTCATAAGATCTGTATCGAGTGTGGAAAGCTATGAGAGGAATGTTGTCCTTTGCAACTCAAAGCTGATGAAATCCCGTGGTAATTCATTATTAAATAGTTTAGCACCATTTAACTGATCGAACGTATCGTTGATCCTAGGAAACAAGTAACGTTTCTTGATGATTAAAGCATTAGCTTGTGGTAATTGGCCCGTAGTCTAAGAGTCCTATCAGAGTCTTTACAAATACCACTGCAGCTCCCGACAATAAAGAACTAGACTGAATAACTTGCTTGGCTTCAAGATCTATAAGTAATTTCTTAAGTTCCTCATTCTCTTTAGTCAATATCCTACCAGAAAACCGACTAGCTCATTGTGCATTGGGAATTACATGGATGCGGAACTCGATAGCCCAGCTTGGGTGGTGAACTCGAAACAGGCTCGAATATATCTACAAAATCACAAACAACTAGAATTCGAGATATATAATCCTCATTCGGGTTGAAGATCATATAGAGATGCTTTGGACTCATGATGTACATCCTAAAGTATTAGTGATAACTGAGCTGGTAAATTTGGGTGTCGAAGAAATAAGATCCTCTTAGAAAATAAAATCCTAGTCTTGTATCATAGGAGCCAGTCCATACCCAAGATCATATCAAACCCAAGAAAATGAATCACGTGAAGATTCACATGGAAAGAAAAACCAAATATAAGTATCTCAATGTACTCACATAATAAGCTAAGAGTTACAGATCCGCCAATAGGATTTATAATCTGTAATGAAGTCATCATGCAGTAAAATTCAAGGATATAACATCTACAAGTTCTTTCGATACAAATGAATTTGACGCACCTATATCAAATAAAACTCAAGTCGATCGACCACAAAACAATAAAGAGCCTTCAAGAATGGAAGTAGATGTACCACGAAGCTGAGATCAACCATGAGATGCTTTCTTCATATTGAAATTCCCGAAACTAGAATTCTAACATCCTAGACTGTTGTAACATTCTAATGTCCTAGACTGTTGGAGTGTTACTTGAAAATGAGAGCTAGACTTGCTTAGCTTCTTCTTCTTATTTTGTTGGAAAGATTTGTATTTAAAAAAGGTAAACCACTTCTTTTCAGATTTTTCTGAACCTCTATCTCATCTCCACTTTCCTTTTCATTCTCGACGATTTGAGATAAAGGGCCACATCTACAGGCTCCTCGAAAGTTAAGTTGCAATATAAGATATTTCTTAAGATATTTTTTGAAGCCATTCACAAATTTAATATTCTTTTTGTAGGAAGTTATAATATCCTCTAGGTCATATGTAACTACCCGGAATTTCTGAAGCAATTTTATTTTAGCTATTCTTATGAACTTTGAAAATTTAAAATGGTTTGTTTTAAATAATAACGATTTAAAATTTATTTAAATCGAAGTTAGAACTTATAAACTTATTTTAAAAAATAAAACGAGCCTGGAATGGCACGGTAGTTTGAAAATTCGATTTTAAACTTCAACTGAAGGTACAAGATTCAAATAAATCGGATTTCTGTAAAACAAGAAACATTAGAATCTGTTTAATTATATCTTTCTAATGATTGTGAAAAATTCAGATTTCATAACATAAATTGAAAATTATGGCTAATTTAAAATTTAGAATAGTCGCTATGGAATTTAGATATATATTTTAATATAATATATAGCCCTTAAAAATAGTCATTTTGCAAACAAGCTCTGCTTTCAACGAAACATTTTTTTGTTGGATCCAGAATGTCAAATTATTGTTAGGTTTCAAATTTCATAATTTTTGGAATTAATATGTGAGCACAGTGAATTTAAACGTGTTTGGTAATTTCAATTTGAATTTAATCGAATGGAAAAAGGCCATTTTTCAAGCGGTCTCTAAATTTGATGAAATTAGTTTTGTTAGGACCGTATCATCAAAACATTGCAAGATTAATTTTTCTGTAATTTTTGGAGTCAGTATATGGCCCTGGTAAATTAAAATGTTGGTTTAAATTCAATATATATTGATTTATATTTTAATTTAGATAAAAACTGATCGAAACAGTCGAATTGGTTTACGAAACATATCCCATTGTGTCTGGAATGGGAGTATGTAGCTAGGGACAACAATCATTGGGTTTGATATGGAGTCCGGACGCAATATGACCATTTGGAAATAATAATATTTTATTTTTCTGTATATACCCTATTCTTCAGAACCCTAGTCCCAAATAACAGGCCGCCGCCCTCTCCCAATAAATGGCTGAAAAGCTCTAAATTAAATTCGTCGATCACCTTAAATTCGCGTAGAATTAATTGATGATTCCAAAAGAAATATCGAAGAATGCTTTAAGGGATATCAATGCATACCAAAATGATCATTTTTGTTTAGGTATTCTGCTCGAATTTGAGCCCTGAAGTCGCGCCTTTCAGGCACGAATTGCAGCGAGAAGGAGGCATCGGACTGGGGCCCACTCCTGGCTTGGGGAGGAGGAGGGACGACGCATCTCGTGGAGTTGTCAGATCGGGTGGTTGCGGCTTCTAGGAGGTGGCACAAGGAACCCTAGAAAGGAGCAAAATTGGTTTTCTTCGGTCCTGGAACGATGAAGACGGTTAACAGCTACTTGAGGGTTAAGTGGTGTAATTGATTTCTTAATTACTTTAATTGATTTTAATAATGTGATTAATATTCGAACTATCATATCTTGTGCAAACGGAAACAGAATGAGACGATTTCAATTGCGTTAGAATCGCGGAGATGAGATCCACGCGATGAACTGACCTAAACCAAAAAGGAGCACGTTGGAATTTGAGGGAAATTTGAATTCGAACAGTGTTAAAACCATCGCTAAATAAAGAATGAAGGAGTGGAACCCAATGTGAGAATTATCTTACTATAATTTTGTACAGTTATTTAATTTATTTTATTACTGTAAATATACAGAAATTACCTGTATTGATTTTTACCTTTTATATGGAGTTCAACACTCGAATTCGCACAAATCACATAAACTGGAAACGATGTATGGATATTACCGACTCTCGGATTTCATACTCCACGAATGGCCACTTATAGCGCTGTAAATGGCATTGGGTAGTTGAGTATTTATTTATTTAGATGATTTAGTGATTTGTGTATTGTGATGATGATTTTGTGATATTTAACATGTTAGAAATGTTAATATTAAACTGATCATGAAAATGGACAAAATAATCATCTATATATTAAAACAGTGAAAATTGGTCAAGTAGAAAAATAATTCAAACCGAATTTGAATCGGTTAAATTTATTAACCAATGATTTATTTAAATCGACTATTGTTGTTTAAAAACCCCACACGGTTATTGGGATGATATTTGGCATACACTAATCCCAATATTAGTTGCATGTCAATCGATGGGTTGACAAGCTATGATAAGCGTTATTTACACTTATACAGTTGTAAAAGCACTCTGGATGATGTTTGAATGTGTAATGATTATTTATCATTATCGTTGAATACATGCGATGTTTGAAATTCATATAATTGAAATTATATGGTAATTGATTGAGTCGCATTCCAATTCATAAATAACGAATATTTTAAAATAATATTCAGTGAATAATCAAAATATGATTTTAATGTCCGATTTTGGATGGACACGAAAATATTGAAATATATGGAAGCCGAGTTAAGCAGAAAATGCTATTTTTACTCGAGCGGTTTTATAAATTAATTTTATTCATTTTATAATGAATACGAAAAGGAAATGGATTTCAAAATATGATATTTTGAAAATATTATCAATTTGAAATATAATGATATAGAATATCCAATTTTGATTTAAAATTGAAAAATGAAGTTGAAATCGTTTTAAAATGAATTTATAAACGATTTATAAAATATGTTCTAAATAGAAATTGACGAAATATTATATATATAAATATATATATATATATGTATATATATATATATTTAATGGCCTTAATGGAACGCGTCGCGCAGCGACCGTTCGCGAATTTCAACCATTACCTTCAAATTGATGTAACTGGATATTCGACCGTCGGATTCTCCTAAAACCGGAACAGTTGGGTTCGTATCGAAAAGATCTTTCCAATGAATATAAGAGATTTAAATTTAAATGGATATATTTTAAAATATGTCCAAGTCAATTTTAGGAAAGGTCGCTATGGATGTAGTTCGATGGCCGTTATTGGAAACCGACTGTACGGGCCTTAATAAAATTATTAAAAATACGAAAAAATTGTGTAAATTCATAACAAATGATTTGGAAAGATTTTGGATCAAAAATTCGAAGTTTGAAAAGATAAAACTATATTTTTATCGAAATGAACTAGTTAATAAATAGAATAATAATCCAATTATTTTTAGAAATAATAAATTGGATTGAAAATGGGTTTTAAAATAACCAGAATTTTTCAACATATGAATTGGAAAGGATTTAAATGGAAATAATCTCCAGAATATTTCGATACTGGATTCCGTGATTATACAGATGTTGTTGAGGATTTGGAAGATATATATCGTTATTCCCAATATGATATTTGTTGGTTTCAGAATTGGATATTGAATATAAGCTGATATAATTTCCATTCAGAGCCTTGTATTTAATATCAAATTGGGTTTTGGGTTTATCATGAGCGATGTTTTAAATAACATTAGTTCTTTAACCCAATAGGAGTAAAGATATGATTTGGAATTTATAAACATGTTTATTAAGATTTAATGGAAATTTTCCAAAGTAAAGTTTTCTAATTTAATATACTAAATTGGAACTGAACGGAATTCGATTTAATAATAATCGAGATGAGCTTCTGAGAATGAAGGCCGGTACTATATATGGAATTTAAAAGGCTTTGCCACTATTCCATTTAGACTATTAGTCTGATACGGAAATTTATATCGATTATATATTGATCTGTGTTCCGTGAAGATTCCATAATTAATGGAATATGATTTGGTTTTATCGTGAACTGTGTTTTCAATAATGTTGGTTCTTTAACCCAGTTAAAGACAAGATTAATTTCTTAAAGTTGAATAATCATAAAATGTTGATTTTTGAGATTAAAACTAAACTAGAGTTTTAATGAATTTTTAATTAGATTGGAATGAGAATGGGATAATTAAATTTATCAAATTCGAGGAATGATCGAGAAGTGAGCACCACCAGTTTTACTCCAGGCAATAGTTAAATATTTAATTAGATTTGAATGTGAAATGTTAATTAAATTTACTGATAACACTGTGGCTGTTAGATGTGGGGCACTACCAGTTTTGCTCCATAGGATAAATAGGTTGGGACTGGAAAATTAATAGGAACCTTTCCCTAAGATGTGAATAGTTGAATAAAAGAATATTTTGAATGGGAATGAGGTGTATGATGTGTTTTTATAGAACTTGATTATTGATTATAAAATACACGAGTTATTAGGAACGACGTGGTTTAATCCCATTCTGAATAACTGTTACGACGACTAAAAGTCGACGATGAAGACAGTGGTTGAAGACCGAAGATCTTCATATCATTTGGATGATTACTGATGTCTTGATTGGGTTGTACACCCAAGAAGGTAATAAGTGGTGATTGTCCAGACGTACTTGGAGACCGACTGGATATGCGAGGACCTCTCTCTTGTATTGGACATATGGGACGAGGAATAAGGGGCCTCGGGTTTCGTTCAGACCCAGAATGGACTTGTAAATGGATGTGTGTCTGACATTGTATTTCATTATGTAATGATTGATTTCTGTTAAATATATATCTGTTTGGTGACGGAGAATTTATTCACTTGCTTAACACCCTTCTCTGAGACGTACGAGCTTAGAGGTTATATATTGATAGACATTAGTCGTATGGCATGAATTATCAATGTGGCATGCTAAGATGCAAATGATCAAGGCTTTTGTTGAAAAGCAAAGTCTTGTGGTTGATGATCAAAGCACGGCTTTAAATAGCATAACTTTGTGTATAGTGTTAATTCGCGAGCCTCACACTTGGTATGAGTCAAAAACGGATAGTGACCGTAGGGAGAACTTGCGTTTCTTTCAAGCTAGAAGTAGTGTCATGATATAGAGCCTATTTTTTTTTACTTATGTGGATGATGGATTGCAAGGCGCCTTGGATATAGGGCTATATGCTCACGGGGTCGACGTACTGATCTATTTGGAGATCCGATAGGACTGGGAAATGTATTGTTCAGGAATAATTAATCCAGTAAAGTAAGTGTGGACAGGCCCTACTATTCACAGGGCTCGCCAGCGTCCGAGTCTTGAGGCATTTGCTAGAGTGTCTCGAATTGGAGAGGAGCCATCCCTTGCCTTGACTCATAGATGGAATCCAATTTCCAATACGACATGTTTCGGTTTTAGTTGTAAACCTATATGGCGACATAGTAGGATGGGGTACTATGCCGTCTATGATTGATACATTTATGTTTGAAGTTGTTTTAACACTATACAATTATAGTAATGTCAAAATGATTTGTTTTAAAACGTACCAAGCATGTTTGGATATTATAAGGTAAAACTCTATCCTCCGGCTTGCGTTACATTGTGTGATGGGACCTGAGTCTTATAATAGCTTCATTTTCTAAAAAACATTACATTTTTTTATTTTAAACTGAGATTCATGTGGAGGAAAACCATTCCGTGTTACACGGCGTGGTCCCATGATTTCCCAACTTTTGCAGTAAAGTAAAGATTTAATAATTATTTTAGCTATTACACCAGTCCCATGACTAACTCGGAGTTTATTGCTTTAACCCAAACTACGGGTGCCCATATTTTCCACACGAGTGGCTAGTAGTTTTGGTTTTTGTAGATTTATTTTCACTGGATCCTGGATTACAGTTGGAGCTAAATTCAGAATGCTTTGTATCCATGTATTTCTTTCCGTTGTGGTTGTAGATGATTTCCGCTATACATTATACTCGTGTATTATTTTCCGCTGCTTTGCAATGTATTTTAATCTTTGATATTTCTCTGATGTATATTATTTATTGGAACTTTGATATCTTACACTCTGATGTAAATTGTCGTAATAGCAATGAAATGTTCTATTGTTCTGTGTTCTGATGCGTCGTGTTCTCAAAGCAATCCGCTGTTTTCTGTCTCTTCGGAGATCGAGGGATTTCGGATCGCTACATCATATTTGGATAAGGCCTCAAAAGAAGTGACATACTCAGGCACGTTTGACTTCCTTTGCTTAAGATCAAGGAAACATCAAACCAAGATCTCCTTCTCGGACTCAGGCACGAATTTGAGCTCAAATCTCTCTTTAAATTTCTTCCATTCCAAGGTAGCCTCGTTAATCTTTGCCACTAACAACACATAGACCAATCTAACGCTCAATCTTGTAGCATGCTCGATGCTACAAGAACGGGGTGCTGGTCTGAAATTTCCATATAGGTGCAAAAGCATTTTCCGGTATCGAGCCAAGCCTAAATATCAAGAACTGACTCGGTGCCGTTGAACGGTTTGCCTCTGAAGTCGATGCACATACATGCAAATACAGATTTGCACGGAGGAGAAAAGTGGGATGGAGTTGGTGGTTGAGTGCTCCTAATTAGCTCAAGAATCTAGTCGGTCGACAAATAGATGCCTTTAAGACATAAGCCACTAGATAGCTCAACATCTGAAGGCCGCTCACTATCATTTCCAACCATTAGCTGAAAGTTTAAGATAAAATTGGATTATTCATAAGGGTAATATTACCTATTGAATTCATTACATAGTATATGCTACGGACTTCAAAATATACATTCCTAAAGGCATTCCCACATATCAACCGCTAAAGGACTCAGGAGGAAAAGGACAAGATTAGGAACAACTTTGATTACGGACGACGCTTGCACTCATATTGTACTTTGATGTACTATTATATGTAAACTGTTCATTGTTTATCACATTTTTTTCTAAATTCATCTCGGATACAAAGCTGTAACGCCCCACCTTGAAATCTATATTAACAAAGTACATTAACAAGTAATGCCATCTACTAATACGGATAATAAGGCAAGTTAAGAGCGACATCCATAAAACAAGTATCAAATAAGTCAATAAAATTCTGTTTTTTCCTTACCTCAAGTGGATCGACATACTTAATTTTGATCTAATACAATACTATGATGACAAAAGGATTTATTCTGAACAAAACACAATATATATATAATATATACAGAACATAAACTGCTAAACATTCATATATATATATATATATATATATATATATAAACATGATGCACAATGCAAAGTGCTACACTTAAGTGGTTATATAAACTACTATACGTATATAAATATATATACACATCAAGTCCCATGAAAGAATATGTACATAACCATTTCACAATACAAACTACAAGATGAGATACTCAAAAACTATGCATATGTTCCAAAATGGAGATAATGACATCCAAAGAAGAACAAATAAGCAGGAACCAAACAATCTAACCTGCAACTCGATTTGACCCGAGTAATAAATACATGGGTTAGTCTAACTTGGACAAAATGATTAATATATGACAAGGTAGATATAGTTTTACTTAAGTGAAACATTTCTTTAAATCATAGAGGAATGATATAAACACAGATTCACTTGGATTGCATGTGATGAATGCATGGAATCATGCTAAGGTTTTACTAATGAATGGCGAATATATTAATATAGATGTTTCCTTCAATAAAAGCTATTTGATAAATTATCAGGAAAAAAACCATAGAAATCTCGAAATCATAGAAATTCAAGAACTCAACTAAAAGTTCAAAATCTTAGAAATTAAATCACCATATACACACAAATTCTCAGATAGCTCCAAGCTATATAACTCAGAATTCAGGAAATAACCCAGATTTGGATCCAAAAATTCAAATCGGTAAGCGAAGTTACGCCACATATGCAAACCTTAGATGGCCCAAAGCCATACTTGTACTAATATATATAATAAGTACCTTCTCAGATAAGCAGATGGTCATAAATGCCTCTGATGACCAGAAACTCATAAATGTCTTGGATGTCTCAGATTCCTCAAATAACCTAATAGTCAAAATGCCTTAGATTGATGTGAAGGTCTAGTATCGGCGAAACCTCGGAATGTGTCACAATATCTCAAATAGTAACCCAATTAGTAGCAACCGTACATTTCATACCATACATTCCTATTTATCAATTTACTTCCTATAAGTTGATTTTACACCAGAAAATAATAGCTTCGAACAGACAAGTTTGGAATTAACAAATATAATAAAATTGTGTGTGCCATACCACATGGTTTACTAATTCGTTCAAATCAAAACCTCGCCTTCTCGAAGGGTGCAAAATTATATGATTTTATATAGGAAAATAATATACCTTAGAAATTCGATTTTAAAATCGATTTTGGGAAATATTTGTAAATCAATGATTTTTGAAAACCCCTTTTATAATATGAAATATTTCTATTTTAAAATTTTAAAATATTTTTTCATAATATAGTAAATATTTTCTTAAATCGATAGATTTATATAGTAAAAATCTCATTTGAAAACAGTTTATAATAACATTCATAGTGTCATGAAACTCTTAAAAAGAGTTGAGCAATAACACATAAGATTCGCACAATAACTACGAAATCTTGGACTTGGATTCACATAAATGTTGGCATGTTCAAATATATATCAAGCCCTTGAGAATTCACATGAGCTAGCACTAAGCATTCAAAGAACAAAAATTCATCAAAACCAAGCCCTGAAACCCAAAAACACGAAGCAAATCACCCGACAACACTAGGCTCGACCTAGCCTAAAATAACATAGGGCATGTTGACACTAGGGTCGACTCTAGATTTCTCCAAGTCGACCTGGGGACACAAATGTTCCCAGGTTGCAATCCTACTCCGATTACAACTTCCAGCAAATTTTGTGATCAATTACATGCAATATTCAAGCTCATTTTCGAGAATACATGCAAATAAATATTCAGATTAAGGATCAAAAGAGATTTTGCATGACTGGGCATGTAACAAAGAAGTCACATAGCCTCGAAGATGGATTCAACATTGTTTATAACATTCTCAGAAAACATAGAAATTACTTACTATAACAACAAAATTTTCATAGAAACTAACATTGAATTTATTCTAAAGAATTTGAATCAAGTTAGAATGTGTGAGAAATCTCACTTTTGATTTTAGCAAGCAATTTGTGAATATACAACAAGAAATTTGATCAAAATCGTAGCTTGATGGCTCAAATAGATGTTTCGGCACGTGTATCAACATATACAATAACATGCAAGGAAATCTCAACATATAGTGATAAGATTTTACAAACCTAAGACAAATTGAGATAAATATATAGTTATGAGGAGATTACTATACTAGCTTTGCTTTCTCTCTTTAACTTCAGTTTTGATTAATTTTTAGAGTTAAGATTCGGATTTTTGCAAGAGATAGTTATTTTACTTTTTCTTTTTGTTGTTGTATGTTTATAGGAAAAGAGGAATTGTCTGTAGGAAGAAGAGTACGCATAGCCCAGATTCTTCTTTCCTTAGTCTGTATCTGTGCAGTTAAAGCGCTTAGCGGTTCTATAGCGGTAGAGGTGTTAAAAGCTGTAGCGGGGATAAAACGGGGATATAGCGAATTTGCAAAAATGTTAACTGTATGTAAAACTACATAATTAAAATTAATTAGTAATCATTCTCTCATCATTTGTGTATAAGAAACGGATATTAATTAATATTATATAACAAAATCAAAGAATATCATGGTTATGCACACTAGGTTCTAAGGTAACTACAGATTTCTATCTTATATAAGACACTTATGACTTAAAATTAGCTCTTGACATTAAATTTTTCTACTTATTTTTAAAAAAAATTGGTTAAATCATCCTTTGTATATTAATATTGCTAAAGCGGGTGCTAAATATTGTTGATTTAGCGGATGAAGCCAAAAATAGCGGGTCTTTAAGTGGAGCTATTGTTCATCAGCGCTAAATTGAAATAGCGTAGCGGCCAAAGAGCGCTACGGGCTATAGCGGGGATTTTGCTGGACTTTAGTGGGGCTTTAACTGCATAGGTCTATCTGTTAGTGGGCTCAATTAGGCCTAATTTGGGTGATTAGCTATTTGTTTAGGCTTATATTAAAAGAAGAGACCCTATTCACATCGTTTTGGCCTTTTCTTCTCTAGTTTTAATGTTTTAAGCTTTTAACGTGTAACTTTAACACTTAACAATTTTACTAAAACACATAAACATATTTTATAACATTTTCAACACTTTAAGTACTATTTCGGTGTTGTTTATACCAAAATTTACAATTTTTATAAAAGCATACATTTTACACTTCGTTTTGATCTAATTTTGCAATCTTAAATGTTAAAATTACTCAAATCTTACTTTCTTGACACAGATATATTTACGAATGCATAAAAATTATTTTTACACACATAAAAATAATTTCAAATAATATTTACATGTTTAGCATTTATTTACATCTCAAATTCATTCGAAAAAAAATGTTTGTACAAAAATTCACCTTTTTCACTTATATTGCAATTTAATGCAGCATGAAATATAAGAATTTTATAGATTGTTATATTATATCAATCCACACATTATAAAATTTTCTAAAAACTTTATTTACTATTTTGTTGTTTATTTACACTCAAATGTTGAATTTGAAACTCTGTTCGTTCACAATATTTTATTTATTCCAAATTCAACCCAACCTCATAATTTGAACTCATTTTCTCCAATTTTTCCATATTTCGATTATATTTTCCCAAACTCCATATTTTGGATTCCATTCAGATTTTTACTTATATTATTTATCCAAGTAATACTTTTCCCTTGATTAATAAGTCATAATCTCATTGTAATTTATTTATTTATTGCTATTATAGATAATCGCAAAACTAGGGTTGTTACAATTATAATTCACGACTCATAGTTTTTGTGAATTTGACCGATTGAACTACCGATATATATAGTTATGCTAGTTAGTTTATTAAATTGTCAAATAAGTGATTTAGATTAATATTGACATTGATATTATTGTTAGTTAACACCTAATATTAAAATTTAATCGATTGGACGCTAGTTGATTGGTTTTAATATATTTTACAGTTATATTGAATTTAAAGTAAAATTTACCGTATTAAATTCGAATTGAATTAACTGGAATATTTTGTCATTTTAATTGAAATTGAAAATTTGAATTCGAATTGAATATGTATTCTATTGAAATTGAAATAGATTAAATAAATATGAGATTTATTGTTTTAAAAATTAATTTGATATTAAATTTTAACATTCTTAATAATCAAACACACTCGTTTCTGATTGTTGTGTTATATATTTATTGCATATTGACTGTATGCATAAACCTATTAATTGTTATGATACATGATATTGTATTGATTGTTGTGATATATCTCTACCATTGTATTGTTTGATACTGAAATAATATTGTAATTAAATGGCTGTATATCATGGTTGGACTCGAAGACTGGAAATAAGTTGAAATTATATATACCTATGAAATTTGAATATGATTTGAAATGATATACTCTTATGTAAATTTAAATTTATTTGAATCATTTAAATCTTATTATTTTAAAGAAATCAGAAGTTAAATTTATTAATGGATTTTGTTAAAACCTAGTTTGAAAATCTGAGTCCAACTAATGAATTTTTTTCATTTAAACTTGTTTAAAATTGAATTGGAAATTTAAATTGGTATAAGTTAATTTTGAATTATAAATCTACTAAACTTGAAATGAATGCTAAATTTGTCCTAAATGAAATTAAAATAAAAAAAGGTTTAATTCTGAATTTATATTTCTTAAATTTGATTTAAATTGAAGTATGAATATACTATAAAATAAAATCTAAAGCTTAAGTGGTTTTTAATTAATAATTGAAATATAAATTGTTTTGAAATAAAGTTATCAGCTTGAACTGTTTAAATTAAATGGTTTAAAATTAAGTGATAATATTAGGTATAATAAGAGTAATTGAATAAAAAATGAATTGATCTTATTTACAATGATGTTTATAAATTAATAAGATTTTGAAGTGTTATCTTGAAACATAATCCTTAATGAGTTGAAATCACTTTTCAACGATTTGAAAAATAATCGACAATATGATTTGTGGAGTTTATAAATATAAGTAAAAATGATTTGTCACTTTAAGTAACAAATGACTTGATATGTTACCAACGACTCAAATAACCTATAGTTGACAGATGGGCATTTGATTCGATGGTTCGTTTAGAACCTTAGTAAACCAATTCGATTGATTTATTCATTTCTATAAAATATGACCTTTTGGACTTATTACTGGGAGAAACTCCTACTTTGATTTTACATTTCTGGATACATTTGATCGTAATATTCAAATTTTGAATTAACTATATTTTTTAAAAGAATTTGTTTAAATCCCAAATATTAAAAGATGAAATGAATTTGAATACCTTATTATTCTAAAGATTTTGAAATAAGATGGAATTAAATTCAAAAAATTATCCTTGAAAGGACTATTAATTTGAATAATTAAGTAATTAGATTTAACTTGAGTTGAACTTGAAATTATCTCACTTTTATTTCCTAATTTTAATTTACTGACACAAGAATACATATTCCAGACTTGAGAGTTTTATTTTCCATTACTCTGTTCAGCCTAAGCTGTTTTTAGTTATCGAAGATCTTAATTACTTAACGACGAAGATGGAATTGAAAACTATATTCATAACTGTTATTTCTACTACATGATTGGTATGTTGTTAAATTTATAACTCTTATATATTATAAACTGAAATCAAATGTATTATTTAATAGTCTCATGAACTGTTTATGTTATTATTATATTTTATCATTCCGCTATGAGCTTTTGTGTATTATTTAGTTCCTTCTCTTCTTATTTTTTTATTCTTGTATAAAACCTTAAAAATAACTTGTCATTTTGGATGGGTTTGAGTTAGACATGTGTAGTTTATTGTTGATTTGAATCGTCTTAAATCAGGGGTCGTTATAGTTGGTATTAGTGCTTTGATTGAGTGAATACCAAAGCCTATTAGGGTAAACCCATTAGAGATGGGGTAAGTGATATTTTAGAATGAGTTGAGTGTATTATATATATGAGAGCACACTTTTTTTGTAATTGATAGACAATTAAACAATTTTTAAAAGATATATATGTAAGATTTGTAAATATTTTGAATTATAAAGAAACGCTTCTTATCTAAATTGCTAAGGAAAATATGGTTAGTTTGTAAGAATACAAGTAAAGGTATAAACTTTAATGTTTAAGTTAGTAAAATAAAATTAATATGAAATATGAGGCTTGAAACTTCCAAAATCTAAAGATAATGAAATGTTTAAAATTCCATTAAATATTTGGTTAACTAAATTATACATAAATCTAAAAATCAAATGGCTTTAAATTGAATTTATAACTAAAATTTAGTTGCATTGAAAAATATTTATGACTTTAGTAATATTTTATGAATAATTTAAGTAATACTAATTTGAAAAATATGTATGAACTGAAAAGGTTGAATTTATTAAATTCATGACTTTTGAGGTGAGTATTTACATGGTAATGATTTGGTGAAATGATTAAATAACGATTTTAATTTAAATGGAAATGTATGCAAGTAAATGAACATGTGTTAATATAAATGATCTTTGTAAATAGAATTTGGAAAATCAAAATGAAATTGATATGTTTTGAAAAAGCAATATAATAAATTACGTAAGCTATATATATATATATATATATATATCATTTGTTGCATGTTGATTTGATCTAAAGACTCAAGTACGTAGTTTCGAGGTGATTGACATTGATTCGAATAAAGATTTTTTTTGCTCGGTTCTTGAAGGTGAGCATCTAATACAGATTATTGATATGATTTCGAAGTTTTCCATCATACTATATGGATATGTGAGGAAAATTGAGAATTCGAATCAAAAATCCATATTAGAGTTCACATTGAATAATTGGGTTAACGATACTAGTTCGGATGAGGAACCACGTGACCAATGGAACGTTCAGATTTGATACTGCATGTGGATGATACATGCACATTGAACAGACCATAATAAATTCTTTAATAATATGTTATTCGCTTTTGGATGTTTGGGAAATGACATTTCAAATTTCTCTTGGCTGCATGAATGATCGACCAATCAAATAACTAAGGCTGGGCCAACTGATTTGCAATGATTTCTAATAGTGATGGATGCTATTAAGCTTAGATATGTAACGATTTTTAGAATTATTTTCAAAGAATACTAAATAATGGGAATTCAGTTCACAAATTTTGTAATTTACTTTGAAATGATTATAAGTACTCGTAATTGTAACAACGATAACATTGAATAAAAGTGAGCCTGATACTGATTTGAATATAAAATAATGATGTTAATCAAGTTGAATGTTTATAAGGTGAAAATATTGACTTTAACATAAATTTATCAATTACTTGAAAATATGTATGGAATATATATTAAAATGAACCTTATATAGTATTTATAAATGAAACTTACTTTACGAAAATTCAGAAATCATACAAATAACTCTACAAGTAATCCATCTTGAAAGATATTAACTTGATATAAATGAAATTGATAAGAACTACCCTTGTTAAATTTATGTGAAAAATGATCTTTAAGGGATATTTGAAAATGTCTAGAAAGAATGCTACTCAAACATGAAAAGTATCAAAAAACTGTTAAATTCTGAAATGTTAGAATTTGAAAATAGACAATCTTATATTTATATAAGTGTGAAACTGAAATAGTTTTGGAATCTATTGATTAATAAAATCTTTGAATTCAAAAAAGATTAAAAATTTGGTTCTTAAATAAAAAAGGAAATTAATAAGTATGTAGTGATCTCGAAAATACTGAATGTATTTGATTTGGGAAGAATAACAATCTTATGTAAATTGAATTTTATATAACTATGATATATGCGAAATTATGAAATGAAAAATATTATATATATAGTACCATATGTTTTGAAATCAAAAGTATGAGAAGTGTCTTCTTTTAGAAATCGCGATTCTACTCGGTATGATTACGCTGGAACTTTACTTGGTCATTCCATTGGAAATGGACTCCTAATCAATAAAAATATGTCGGAATCTCAATCAGTGAGGTCGTGTTTAAATCTCAGTCTGTGAGATCACTTCAGAATTCTACTCGATGGGGTCATAATGAATTAATTATACTTATTTGATATTGATTGATAACATAATTCGAGAGCGGTGATTGTCTATAGTACTATTGTTCTGCTGGGATTACAGATGAGTGTAATAATTATTCATATTTTTGAGTAATTGAAAAAAATAGGGGTTTTTAATAGTTGTAGTTTTTCTTACAATCTTTCTTACAGTTTTTAATAGTTTTTAGTTAGTGTTTCTATAATTTATTTTCTACAAGTATTTTTCTGTGCCATCTTGAAGTTTTCTTTTATATTTAAATTATGTAAGAAAGTTTTAGTCTTCTTTCCCTTATCAGTATTACATTCTTGTCAACAATTTACATTTTGTGTTATTATTTTAGTTTATGCCTAAAACATTCCTAGATATGTAAATGTCAATTGATTGACGATTGATTTAATCCTCTTTTTATGCATGAAAAATGAAATTAAAAGTAATAACTGTGAAAATACAGATTAAAAAAGGAAAGTAAATTTACAAAATTATGTGTGTAAATTGTAGAATTGTATTTAAAAAGTAATTAGGTTGAATTAGGAAAATTAATGAGAATTTGAAACAAATTATAACATAGGTTGTAATTTGAAAATAAACAGAGAATAAACATATTATTATGATGGTTGTATGGACAATTTAGTAATCACAATATCCAAGTTTGGGATATTTGCAACTGGAATTATAACATGGGGGTTATAATTAAAACTAATATGTAATAAACAAACGGTAGATAGAAACAGAAACTTTGGGATATTTGCAACTAAATTATAACACAAGGGATCATAATTAAATGGAAAGGCTTATTATGTTAGAACTTAGATCTGAGAATAATTTTAATAAGCATGTAACAGTATGGTCCATTCCAAAAAAAATCCTGATTAGGGAAAGTTAGTGACTAACAAAGTTTAATAAGCATGTAACCGTAGTGGTACGTTCCGGTAGCAATTATCAATTGGGTAAAATAAGTAGCCATGCAGTGGTCCATTCTGATGGTAATGTTGATTGCGAAAAATAAGTAACCAATAAATAAGACTTAGATCAAGAGGGATGGGTGGGGGCGCAAATTAGAATATTTATTTTCTAGGATCAGTGCCGATAATATTCCCTTTCTAATTTAACACTGATGGTCTCGTGTCAGTAGGGGTAGAGGATAAGCACGCTTATTGCCGATTGGGGGTAAGGGGTCAACAAAGATAGGCCCTTATGTGGGTGCATTCCAGCAATGTCCGAGAATCCGGAAACATCGATAGAGGATAATAAGTCATAACTACATCCAATAATGTTTCATTATGTTTTTACTAGTGGGTTATTGGGTAAGCCTTAGATCCACAATGACATTTTACCATGTGGGATGGTAAGCCGGTAGGATAAAACCGGTTGATGAGTAGTATTAGGAAATTATCATGGTCGTATTTATCTTGTTCAGTAATTGGGTAAGTACAAACAATTGAGCAATTAGTTTAAGTGTGTTTTCCTTATGTACTTGTGCACAGACACTTTACCATATTTTACTCTAGAATTGTTACTGAGTCCATTTCCTTTATCTTACTCGATCATGATAGTAATTACTTCATTCGCCGTACTTTATGTCTAATCCACTCCTTTTCTTTCCTTTTTCTCCCCCATTGGGCTCACAAGACAAAATTACAATTTATACTAGCAATTTGGGGGGATAAATTGCAGATATCTTATTTTCTTTCTAATTACTGAACTTTCTTATATTTTATGACATCTTGTTTTTTATGGTTAGGATTTGCACTTATGAAGGGAAATGTTTTATTATATAGTCTGACTTGGGCTAAGATCATGTAAGACATGTCATTTTATTCAAAAAATAAATTTGTAAGGTATTATTTTGGAATAATAAGTTGTTTTTAAATAAATAATCCATTGTTTCTATTTATGTCTTGTAAATTTTAGTCTCCACAATCAATTTCTTTATACCTACAATGTTCCACATTCCTTTGTATGACCCGTGTGGGGAATACTAAGGGGTGCGGGGTGTTATATTTTGGTATCAGAGCCTAAGGTTACATGATTCCAAAAAAATTATTTTAAAATAAAGTATTTTTCCGAAGAAAAATTGATTTTTAAAATAAAAAGTATTTTTGAAAACAAAAGTTTTACAAAATTCCCCTCAAGTTCATTTCCTTTTCTTTTCCGATTCTCTCTTTTCTTTATTGAGTTATCTATAGAATAACCTATCTAAGCTTACCAACGTATATTGGGAACTTAAATATTTATAAGTTGGATTTTTGATTATTTTCTCATAAAAACATTTAGGTCATTATTTGTAAATATTTTATGGGACCGGAGTTAGGAGAAACACTTGCTACTTGATAAATATTAAGTAGGGCCTGGTATGGATAAGGAAACCTTAAAGGCCAAGGATTGTGAGATGACTTAAGTGTATTCTCAAAAGGATTCGGGAAGAAATTACTATCTTTGAAAAGGAAATAGTTGATGTATCATAAGAGTTAACGAGATGGGGAACGCTGCCTTGAGTGTTATTGGAAAGGTGTTGATCAAAAGGACGGAGTAATGGAAATGGGTAAAGTTTGATAACAGAGGTGTTATCTATCTATAGTTGTTTCAATTTTCCCTATTTTGGAGCATCTGACTCCTTTATTTTTGATCCATTAGCTGAGGACTGACCACATAGGGCCATAGCAGCGTTGACACGAGAGATACCATGTAGGGCATCTGTAGTGTAGGTCTGATGAGGTTGACCTTTATAGATGCAGTAAATCCGTGTTCCATATAGAGTGTGCATGAGTGGCACTAGTTGATTATTTGTGTAACGACACAGATTTCGCCCGGACACAATCGATCGCAAAATCGACTAAGACCGTTCAAAACCCGAATACGTTAACTCTGGGAATACAACACATTAGAACAATAACAACAGACTTTTATAAACATTACAATAATGTTACATCAGAGTACAGAACATATCAGAGTACATCGAATAAAATTACAGCAGAAGATAAATTATAGAAAATTAAATACAATAAACAGCGGAAGATTTCTATGCTCTGGACACAGCTTTAGGCTTCGATCCAGAATCCTGCTGAAGAGATAAATATCTACAAAAAGCTACTCGACTTCCCATGTGGAAAAGAGGGCACTCGAGTTTGCAAAGTGAAATAAACTATGAGTCAATCATGGGACTGGTGTGAGAATTCTTAACTAATATTACTAATAGCAATAAGGCAAATCCAAGGACCACGCTGCTAACGTGGAACGGGTTTTATTCCAATGGATTATCGGTGCATAAATTAAAGTAAATCGTTAAAGAACGCAATGTTTTTTAGAAAAATGGAACATCATAAGACTCAAGTCCCATCACACAATGCAACGCAAACCAGAGGATAAAGTTTTACCTTATGATGATTAAACATGCTTGGTACGATAAAAACAAATTTGATATTATTATTAGTGTGTATTTGTTTCAAAAACATTTCAAAGTAAATGTATCATTCCTAGGAAGCATAGCTACCATATACTATGCCTCCATACTAGTAATACAATCAAGTCCGTAGGGTCGTATTGGGAATTGGGTTTCCATCATGAGTCAAGGCTAGGAACGATCTCCTTACTGATTCGAGACACTCTAGCTAATGTCTCAGGATCCCCCGCAGTGAACCCATGGAAAGCTGCAGGGCCGGTCCGCGCATACGATTTTGCGGATTAGTTATTCCTGAACACACGTTTCCCGGTCCTATAGGACCTATCATCCGAGGCGCCTCATTCCATCATCCACATAAGTAAAATGTCGGGTCGTGTAAAAACCAAACACCACTTCTAGCTAGAAAGAAACGTGTTTCTCTCCCTGCATTCCCTTGCTCCGTTTTAGACTCAACCGGGTTGTGAGGCTCGTGAAGCTACGTAATACACAAAGCTATGCTTATCCAAGCTGTGCTTTGATCGTCACCACAAGGTTCTGCTTTTCAGCAAGAAACCTTGATCATTGCATCTTAGTATGCCACACTGTCACTCCATATCACACTACCAATCCTTCGCCGAAATATATGAAAGGCTGTTAAGCAAGAGAATAAATTCTCCGCCACCAAACATTCATACATTCGACAGAAAATCAATAAATACAATATAAAGGAGTACAATGTCGGACACACATTCCATTTATAAGCCCGTTCTGGATCTGAACGAAACTGGAGATACCCTCGTCCCGTATGTCCATTATGGAAAGGAGATACCCACATATCCGTGAAATCAACACGTACGTTTGGGCAATTACCCCGACCCTTGAATTGGGAGCAAGTCAATTCAGGATCTTGATCGTTGTCCATTCGAGGGAAGATTTACGGTCTTCATACGCCGTCTTCATACTTCGATTCTTAACGTTGTTTGATTATTTGGAATGAGAGTAACTCAGATTTTACAAATAATCCTCGTATATATATATATATTGAAAATCCTTCCTTATCGTTAATATTATTTTATAATGATTAATTCCTATTTCAATTATTTAAAATAGTTAAATCTTTATATAATGACGCCTCGGGTCAGTGGCGACCCTGGCGCTGCTTTCAACCAATTTTGATTTTCACATTTCTCAAAATCTGACTGTTGGATCTTAACGTAGTTTATATCATTGGAAAGATCTTCCCAAGACAGTCCTAACGGTTTCAGTTTTGGGAAAATCCGAGGGTCGGATCTCTTGGTATAGCCGTTTAAAGGTACGATTTCAAAACGCGAACTACCGCGCTCGATTCGTTTAATTTTAATTATATTTTTATATATAAATATATAAATATAATCGTTCAACCATAATAACGTCGTTTGATTCAACAAGAGCTAAACAACTACCGATCTCCATTAAATTTTAATTCATTAAAAAAAATGAAGATAATATTTCAGCATTCTGAATACATTCTTTTATTCCTTTAGTTACACTAAAGATGTGAATTATAATTCAAAGTCCAATTTCTCCCTTTATTCTCTAATTCTTATATTAACATAGAAGTGTAAATTATGTTGAATCTCATTCCTTATTCTTTTATTTACATTAAAAATGTAAATTCCATTCTTTATTCTTTTACTTATATTAGAAATGTAAATTCCGTTCTTTATTCTTTTATTTACATTAGAAATGCAAATTCCGTTCTTTATTCTTTTATTTACGTTAGAAATGCAAATTCCGTTCTTTATTCTTTTATTTACACTAGAAATGTAAATTCCATTCTTCCAATTACACTGTAAAATCCTCTTGTAGTTACATTAAAATGTAATTAACATTTCCTGTTAAAATTTTCAATATAATGTAAATCCTTCTTTTTAAATTACATAAAAAATGTAATATTCCTAACAGTGCAAATTTCTATCTTTTAATTTGTCTCTTAATTTACAATATAAAATCATACTTTTTAATCACGTTAAAAATGTAATTTATATTACATGTCAAATTTTGTCTTTTAATTTGCAAGGTAAAATCCTATCTCTAATTACATATAAAAATGAAATTTTATATTACATACCAATTCTCATTCTTAATTTACAAAAAAAAGTGTAACTTTAATTTACAATGTAAATTCTTCTCTTTAATTACAAAATAAAAATGTAATTTTTATTTACAGTGCAAATTCTCTTTTGACAATAAAAAGATCATATTTTTAATGTAATGTTAGAACAGACAAAAGATTTATGTTTTATTATGGAATCATGTTTTACATTAAAAACGCATTTTTGTTATGTAAATAAAGAGTAAGTTTGGGGTTATCACAATTTGCACTTAGGCACTTTTCTAGACCCAATAGTAGTTTCTCAACCCCATAGAAGGATTGACAGGTTATTTACGATGAGTTGGTCTTTGAGGCTAGAGATTCTAAATATAGGGATTGCTTGGGGTATTTCTGGGGTTGTTTTGGTTTTGGGTCTAGGTAGGTTAGCCATACAGTTGACTTTATTAGTGTTTGAAATTAATAGTAGAGTTTGACTCAGATGCTTATATTTTGAGATTTTCGAAATAGGAAAATTTTGAGGATAGATCAATTAGCCACTTGTGGGGCTATTTTAACAGCAAAAGGAGAGTTTTCAGACTAGGATAGGTAATAGATGGACTCTTGAGATTTTTTATGACCTAAGGGTTCAATCGTTTTTTAGTTTCCCATTTCCCTTAGTGCATCTATACGTTATAACAAACTCATTCCCGTTGTGGTAGATTTTTCGAACAATGGAAGGGACCGAATGTTAGATTCATATTTATGACAGTGCTAAAACTGTAGCATCAGCAATAAGACACATAGTTCCAAAGGAAAAAAGAGAGTTGGGTTACATACCTGTGGCTAGACAATTTTTTAGATATAGAATGATGCTTTTAACATTACTATGTATTAGTTGATTTGGATTTCAGATAGGTTAGCATGCGATAAGCCATCTAAAATGTTGAGAGGAGGATAGTTACTTGGGGGTGTGCATAATAGATGAATCCTAGGGTTGTCCTATGAAGGATCGATTGGGGTAGATTATTTTCTCCTTAGACCTATATTTTGGTAGGTGGAGTTTTGTACTTGTGATAGGAGTTTTTTCACTTGTATTTCGAGGAAGTCATTGGACTTCAACCACAGTAGAAAGATTTTAGGAAAAATAAATCAAGGATCATTTGCAAAAGATTGGTAAGAGTAAGTATTTTTGGATGAGAGGAACCACTTGTCTTTGCCACAAAGACGGATAGTTCCTTTGGCTTTGTAGTAACCATAAATAAGTTGTTTCAAAAGAACAGCTATTCTTAGCCTCATGTAGATGGTCTTTCTATTATTATTTAGTACGAGCTAAAAAAATTTGATAGTTGATTTATTTTCTAGTGATTTCCAATAGAGTAGTGGAAAGGATTTGAGATAAAGCAGCTAGTAGAACACCTAGTGGATTTTAAGAGCAGTTGCCATACCTTTTGGGCTAGCTTATACCTAAGACTAGTTATTGACTTAATTGGAGATGGTGTTTAATGAGATTTTGGAGTAAGTTAGTAGGGGTCAGTGTAGATGACATCTTGGTCTAATCAAGGTAAAGCAAGGAGTAAATTCAGTATTTAATAAAGGAATTCGGTACCTAGTAAGAACATTAACCCAAAACCAAGTTCTCCAGGGATTACTTTTGGAAGGTAAGAAATTTTCTTCTATAAGTGGATTATTTGAAAAAAGTTATTGAAAATTTTCCTAAGATATAGATTTTCTTAACCTACCTCACGGAGAAAATTAGCTTTTATGGACACAAATTAAGAAGCTATTTTTAAATAATTCTGATTAATATCTTAGTATTAATTCTATTTAATTGCGTTAGTAAAAGGATATGTTAGAGTAGTTACTTCAGAATATCTACCATTAGTTTTTATGTTAAGTCATGAAGGTGTTATCTTTTAGGATAAAATGTTGAAATTTTAGTGACCATGAAATGCTGGCCTAAATTTTTCTCTATAAGAGATTGGGACTTAAGACTATAAAGCTTAATTAAGTTCAAGTATCCATTGATTTTTGGTTTTTCTTGTACTTTATGCCAGAGTAAAGATGTAGCTGGCATTAGATTCTTGGCTTTTAGTATAAGAATTCTTGGGATGGAAGCATTGAGAATATATGTAGCTTCTGTGGAAACACCATGAAGCATGTTGTCGTAAGATCTCTAATAATGAGGAAGAAAAAAGATGAAATATTAGCATAGCGATTAGGACTTTAAAAGATTTAACTTGGAAAATTATGGTAGGATATGAGGATGAATTTCACCATTAGTTATGTTAAATGAATGAGAGTTTGGTGTTCATCATAGCTATGCCATTTGGATATGAGACGAAGATCATTGAAATTCCGTTTGAGAGAAAAAAACTTATACGGATAAGTTGATACCTAATTATAAGAAAAACCAAACTAATAGAACAAATTCCTATATGACCACTAAATTGAAGCAAGCAATAAGTATGGCTAGTATATAAATGGTTAACTGTTTATATGTTTTAGAAAAAAAGAATATAAAGGTTTAAAACGGATTAATGAAAAGGTGAATAACTATGTTCTAGAAAGGAAATTTGAAGAAGAGTACTTTATTAAGAAAGAAGAAAATTTTTGTTGGTCCACTTTGAGTCTAAAACCCACATATATATATATGGTTTTAGATAAGGAAGTTTTGAAGGCTAGCATGCTTTGATACGAGTTATAATTTTTCTCGCTTAGATTTTCCAAATAAAGTTTTGAAAGGATAAAGTGAATTTTTAAAATACGTAAAGAACTTAAATGAAAAAGTGCATCCATATAAGGTTAGACGATGTAAGTGGAACAGATAGAGCAATGCAAGACAGTAAGGTAACGACCAAAATTTTATAAAGGAAAAAATGGTTAACTTTATTGAAAGTTTTTTTAGGGGTAAGCGTTCAGGTTGGTTTGGACGTAAAAAAACTCAAACCCGATTAGAACCAATTTTTTTCCAAACCGAACCGAATTAATTTCGGTTAATTCTATCGGCAATTGATTTAACTGAACTTGAAGGATGTATTATTGTTCAAATGATGGATTGTAACGAACCGCTAATCCATACTATTTGAGTTGACTACATACATCACACGTCCAACCCAAATATCACAGAAATACGAATTATTATTTTTAAGAAGAAAAAGGTAGAAGAAGAATAGAAATAACAACACAGAATCTCACATCGTAGAAAAACAAAATATAATTATCATAACTTTTAAAATACAAAATTTTAACTGTATAACATACAATTGTCAGAGTACAACACTTACTACACAGCGGAAAAAATACTATATTTCAAACACTGAAGCCTCCTACTCCAAGCTCCTTTAGATAGATCTGTAAAATACTGAACTACTTGACTACCTGTACAAATTTGGGCACCCAAGAGTTTAGGTAAAACAAAAAAAACTCTGGGTCAGTCATGGGACTGGTGTAAGTAACACTTTAAAGCAGTTTGAGAAAATAAACAATATCTCATAAGACCACGTCGTATAACACAGAACGGGTCTTTCCCTTATGAGAATCCAACACTTGATTTAACTTTCAAAATCCTTTTGAAAGAAAACGAAAATCTTTATATCAAAATCTTTTTGATATTATAATAGTGTCTAGATCAAATAAATAGAAATCTAGTGGAACGCTTTCATCTCACGCTCCACATACATAATATACAATCAAAACCGCCGGCACTTATTGGGTAATGAATTTTCAACTATGACAAGGTATGGAACCACCTTCCGATAATGTATCTCTAGAGGAGAATACACTGGGTTCAACAAGAACATCTTGTAACCTGGCAACACATGACCGACCACTCATTTCACTTGAGTGTATCGAATGTATATCAGCAACAGTTGGGATCAACAACCGTTTTCCCAAATGGGACATCATCAAATATAATAAAGAATGAAATAAATTTCTCTAGATAGGTGATAATACACCCTAACTGGGAGCCATCCACTTAGCAATGCTTCCTGCTCGATTTTTGTCGTTTCCCGGTTGTTGAGGCCTGAGGCTACGATTACTTACCATTCATTGATAACACAATCACTTTGAATGCCACATTGTCAGATCCGTTAATCATTAATTTATTTGCATAAATATATTCTGGATATTATGCTAAGAGAATAAATTCTCCGCCACCATATATATTTATACAGACCAACATATGTGATCATTGGAAATACTCTTTCAAACACTTGTCCATACACTTCGTTCTAGGACTGAACGAAACCCGAAGGCACAATTTCCATTAATAGAAAAAGCCCTTGCACTCTACTCCATCTCCGATTATCTTCATATAATCTGATGCGCAATGCTACTGCCAATACGGAGTGGTTCTTGGATAATAATCCAACCGATCTCTCCATATTGACAACGATATTGGCAAATACTCCAGTACTCGGTTATTTAACTATCGAAGACAAACAAACATTCACTCAAAGCATCAAACAAATCACGGGGCCTCTTAATTAATATTTCATTAATTAAATCACTTATCCATTTCCTTATCAATATTGGTTAACCCAATATTTTCAATATTCATCTTGGCCTCCTACACTAATTGGAAAACATTTCCATATATCGACTCCTTTTATTTTCTATATATAGAAAATACCTTCTATTTATAATTGGAAAACATTTCAATTACTTGTATCCTTCCCGACTCATTTAATTCTATACTCAGGAAATATTCGTTATACTTCCAAAATTCCACTTCTTGGGTAAAAACGAATGTTGTGTAAAACATCATTACAACAACCCAAAATACTGCGTTCAACTAAATCTTATTCAAAACATTTATCTTCGAGCCTGAATCTTGTTATTTATTAGTTAATAATGAAATCAATCAAGTTGGGGAATAACTACCTCTCAGACCTTGAATGAAAACATCCTTAACTTCAAAATGGATAAGACTACTTATCTCGACTAATCAACGTCATATTAAACCAATTATCCGTATCTTTTAAACGTGTATATATTTCTCTTTCTATTTTTTTCACATTAAATTTATTGATTTCCTTTTCGTTTATAACATTCTATTTTAATTTCATTTCCTTATCGACAATTAATATATTTATATGCTAATTTCCAGTTTTCAATATTTCTTAAAAATATTCTAACTCCTTAAATTGTCGGATAATTTCTCCATAACCTCCTTTGTACGGGTCACTCGGTACAACTACAAAATGCCTCTCTGGGCCATTTCCATTCAAAAAGAAAATCAAAAAGCCAAGCGGCTTGCCGATTCGGCACATAAAACCTCATATGAAACTTAAACATGTACCTTTTTGTCGGGCACTCGAATTATAGTCTTTATACACTTCATTCCACACCTGTCTAACTCATATACGTCTATTCACATTTTATTCCAACTCAATCTAGTCATTTTAATTCTATTCGCTAATTAATTCTCTAATTAGTTCTTTTGCCTATTTCCACTTTTTAATTGAACATATCACGCTCATATACTATTTTTAATTTGGTTATAAACCAATCGAATTCCATTTTTAATTCAAGTTTCATGTTCGAAAATTTACAAACCTAATTTACTTATCCAATGCCCAATTTCAATTCAAACTCCATTAACTAATTATTTTTCAAACTAGTTAATTCTGTTCAATAATTAACAAAATCTAAATTTTTTGTTCCAAAAATCATTTCATTACTCCACTTGAGTTCAGATGTATTTTATCACTCAAATCTGGATTTTTCTAATGAAGATCCGGATTCTATTTTCTCAAAAATCCTTTTATAAATTTAAATAAACCATTATTTATGGCATTGTTTTTCTGAAAATTTGATTTTTAAAATAACTCAAAATCTATAAAATGAAATCCAGATTTTTCTCTACCATTAGAAAACTATTATCAAATCAGTCCTTACGGTTCTTGTTTCAAAGAATTCTGACTTAAACTGAGTTCTGTATACTCAATTGAAGTTCGAAATGCCAATTTATGAACTGTCGCACCGCAACGAGTTCGTTTTAATTTTACTTAAATATAACGTTTAAATTTCGTTTATAAATAAATTTCAACTCCATTCTAATATATTTTAATATATATATTAATCCAATTTTCCCAATCTAACTTATATACTCCGATTATCCCTAATCGTCGATTATTTCGGCATTTAGTTATAAATTCAATCCTAACTTCATTTTAAATATTAATTTCTAATTCCGTTAGCAATAAATTACTTTATAAAATTCGATGAAATTGAATTCCCAATATATTTCTTAGACTTATCTTAATTCATTTTTATATTTCGAATATCGAAATAAAACACGTCATTCCCTTTCTGAAACGATTTCCAATTCATAGTTAAATTCATATTTAAAATTAAATTTCTAAATTATTAAATGATAATTTAATTTCCCTAATTTATAAACATTGTATAAAAAAATCTAACTTCCATGTTTTTTAATTTACAACAAGTTTCCATTTCGAAATTTGTTTGAAAACCAAAATCTTATTTTGGATATATTTTATTTATTATAACTTAACTATATAAATATAGAATCTATTTCCATATTTAAATTTAAACCTCTATCTAATACAATCCTAATATATTTTCTAAAAATATATTGTTCAAATAAATTCGATCTAATCGAATTCAAATCATAAATCCGTACGGATTTATTTTTAGTTCAATTTACATTCTGAGCATCAAAATAAATTTCATTGTTTACTTCTTTAAAATGATTCCCCGTTTCTATTTTTAAATTCACATTTGAATTTAAATATTCAAATTATTGAATGATATTTTTTCCAATTCATTTATATACACCGTTTATAAATTTATTTCAATTCGCTGATTTATTTAATTTTTAAACATCGTTTATAAACTCAATACTTGTTTTATATATTCAAAGAAAATTAATATTTCTATAGCCCATTCGAAATTCAAATCTATTTTAGAAAAAATAGGATTTTCCTTTTAAATCTCAAAATCCCTTTTCATAATATTTTTATAAATTAACATTTTGGCCCAATGATATTCAAACATTCAGAAACACTTAATTATCAAATCACGGGTTTTATAACACATCATCTACGATAATATATATATGAAAATAATAATAATAAATTTTGAGGAATCTAGTTGGATCCCTCCAACCTGTTCTCCTGCATCCACGGACGTTAGCCAACATAAATAATACCCAACCTCCTTCGAGGTAGGATATCATGGTATAGTAGGTCATCCACTATCATAGCGTGGGGCGCATAGGGTCATCGACTAATGATATTGCGGGCATCCACTAATGATACTGCGGGAACTATCCAATCACCAATATATATATATATATATATATATATATAATAACCACAAACACCAATCCTAAATAACTAATATATATTTAATAGCCACAATAATATTTCATTACATGCAAACAACCAACGAACAATTATTTTAACGAATAAAATAATTCTAAATAAAAACAGGAGTGAGATTTGCTCACCTTAAATTTAATTTCTGATTCGTTCCAATCCGACTTGTCATGCACGATTTATCCTCGTAAAATTTCCAGCTATTTACTGTAATTAATTTACCCAATTACTTAACTTACAAACCAATTTACTATTGTAAATTTTTAATTATTAGAAAATTTGATTTGTACCTCACTGCCTTTTCCAAAACGGAACAAAAACTATCGTGTACATACACAGCCTTGGCCACATCTTCACTTCACCGTGACTCGCACCTCATTCTCCAGATCTAAACAGCTTTCCTCCACTATATAATTTCCTAAAAAAACTCAAACCAACTCCTTTAGGTAATACTTTGATTCAATGTATCCATCACAGATCGAACTCCCTTCATTTTACCGTTGAACACTAATTAAACACCTAATTCAACACAGCCCTAAACTTCCTCATTTCAGACCAGTGTCATACTCCAGTAATCCCCAAGATTAAACAAAATGAACCCCATTTGCCAATTTCCTAAACCCCATTTCGAACTCCTAACACCCATTATCTAGGATCGATCACCAAGATAATTTTGACCCCATTCCCTAAACCAATCACGAACGTCAGTCTTGAAACCCCCAATCGCGAAGCTACTGTGATGGTTGTGGAATCGTGCACCCCTGTATATCACCCCTGACATCAAAATTTTGATTGCCTCCCTCATCGTGCGTACCGCAACAAAGGGCATAATCCCTCTGATAAACACATGATGACAACGACCTCCTCCTCCTTTCAGATTCGCGAGCATCTTTGTCTTGTTCGAGCTTCAAGAAAATACTTCGACCTCAATTGGATTTGGTTTTCCCTTTTTTTAAATTGATTTTGAGGAAATAGAAGCCGGGATGGCACGGTTTGATTTTGCTGAGATTCGAAATGGAAAGAATAGAAAAGGCAAGCCTCGGTTTCATTTTTAGTTAGCAGAAGGAATTAAAAAGGGAGAAAGAGGTATGCTTGATTTCATAGAGGAGAAATACTTCCTGGTTAAGGAAGTGAAGGTAGGTACTTTACTGGGTAAGGTTTATTAGAGGTAGGTTTTTTCTAGTGTACTGTTAGCTTAGGACGTAAGGAACTTATTTTATAGTAATATTTTATTTTATTTTAATTTTATTTGAACCAGTACGATTTTTATTCAATTAAAAATACCCCATGGTTCTGAACTCCTTTTTGAACACAACAACTGGCATTCCTAGGGTTATAATACTATGTTGAACATACCGGAACAAGTTTCAGAGCCCTATTGAATATGATCTTTCTTGTTTTAATACCCTTGGGGAGGGTACATCTTAGGATTGAGTTTATGGATCGTAGGATTTGTTGTAAACTTGTTGTTCAAACATGCTATGTATGATGGATGCAAATTGTTGCATGTATTTGCTAGTGGTGCAAATGGACGCATATATGCACATTAATCACCAATAGAGATTAGCAAACTAGGACACCAAGATTATGCATATGGATGTGTGAGCATTTTTATTTTATTTTATTCTATTTCTATGATTGTTATAAACATATGATTATTATATGATTGTTGCATATGGATATGATTATGGCTAGCATATGGATATATCCGTTATCATTAGGATATTTTTCATACATTTGGATGCATGACACAAGCATATTTACATAAAAAGAAGGTCGACTGAATCAGTAGACCACCTAATCTTTGCATTAGTTAGGAACATATACAGTACACTATTGCATAATAACATGAATTACAACTGAAAACCTAAGGACAATGGATGTAGTGGATGATAATTAAGTAAATGAATGCAGGCATTCGTCGTAATTCATTTTTCATTATTCTGTCCTTGGAGATTTTGGGAACGAAATCCTTTAAGGAAAGGAGAATATAGCAACCCAATATTTAAAAATAATTAATTAAAAAAATTTGAATATTAAAAGTGAATGTTATAAAAGTACAACGTTACAAGCTAATAAATAGAATTAATGGAATGTTCACAGTAACATTACAAAAGAATAAATGGGGGAATTAAATATTAATGTTATAACCATAACATTAAAAGCATTAATTTCGCAAGTGTTGGCATGCACCTTTAAATTATAAAGAGTAACGCGTGTATTAAAACAGATATTAACTGGGGTATTAATAGAATTTATAGGTAGTTAAATAACATTAATAAAGGGGAATGAGTTATGAATTTACTTGAAAGGTGTTAACTTTAAATAAAGATAGAGGTTAAAAAGATAATTTTTATAAACATCTGAATTTGGCTGCGAAAACTTTTCCATTATGTCCATAGCAATTTTATGGTCAATATTCATATATAGCTCGACAGAATACGAGTTAGTATAAATAAGTTATAACAGAAACAGGTTATACGAACAATTAGGAAATTTAAAAAAAATATACGTTGGTCGGGTCACCCCAATCCTTAGCCAGGCCGATCCACTGGTCAACCTAAGAGATGGCTAGGTCAACCCGCCAATTGTAGTTGGATGTTTTTTTCCAGATGCGAGCTGAATGAGATTTAACTGATTTTAAATATGACTTGGTCAATTTTTGAGCGTTTGATGGTTAATCTGAAGGATGTAAATGAATTCATGACATACCTAGATCGAATTAAATCTTAAAATCCAACGGCCTGAGATCCCTGGACTTCATTATAAACAAAATCATAAGCGTAGCTCTTTATACATAATAAATTCTTTTCCCTGTGGGTTCTCTCCTAAATGAGATGAGCCTAAAACTTAATATTTTTTCTTTGGTAGAGATTTGTACGAATAAAAATATATCATTAATCAACTTAAGGATGGGATCGGGGAAGGATGTGCTCTCCAAAAGCCGTGGATTACATGAGAGTTTAGTAATTCTTCAGATATTTAGTAACTAAAAAAAGGTTCTAAATAGGTGTAGTTTTTATAGTAGGCCTTTTTACACTTCTTAGTAGTTTTTCTATAAGTCAGTGTTTCCGTAAGTTATTTTCCAATAAGTTATTTTCTGATAGTATTATTCTATTATTTCTTATAGTCTTCTTTCATATCTAAATTCGATAAGAAGGTTTTACACTCTTCTTTCCCTTATCATTATATCATTCTTGTCAGTTATTTACATTTTCTGCAATTATTTAAGTTTATGCCTAAAACATGCTTAGATCTATAAATGTTAGTTTATTTACGACTCATTTAATCCTCTTTTTTCACATGGAAAATAGAATCAAAAGTAATAATTGAAATGACCCAAACTTCCCCTTTCGGGAAATCCCGGATTGAGTTGAGAACATGACGCATCAGAATACAAACAATAGAACATTTCATTGCTATTACAACAATTACATCAGATTACAAGAATATATCAAAGCATGAATAAATATTACACAGAAAAATATCAGAGATTTAAAATACATAGTAGCAGAAATAAAATGTATAAATACAATGACTAACACAACTGAATGAAATACACGGATACAAAGCTTTCCGAATATCGCTCCAGCTGTAATCCAGGATCCTGGAAAAAGAAATATATGCGAAAACCAAAACTACAAGCTGCTCGTGTGGAAAATAAGGGTATCCAGAGTTTAGGTTAAAACAGTAAACTCCAAATCAGTCATGGGATTAGTGTGAGAACTAAAACAGTTATTAATTTGATTTTAAAGTTTGGTAAATCAAGGGATCACGCCGTATAACATGGAACGGGTTTACCCTCAAGAATACCAGTGCATAAAGCAAACAGCGCAATGCTAAATAAAGAAAAATGAAGCTGTTATAAGACTTAGGTCCCATCACACAATGCAACGCAAGCCGGAGGATAGAGTTTAACCTTATAATAGCCAAATTTGCTTGGTACGCGAAATTTATCTTTTATTATTACTATAAGTATATATTGTAGAAATCAATTTCGAAAGCAAATTTATCAATCCTAGGCGGCATAGGTACCATATATTATGTCGCCAATATACGTTTACAATTAAAACCGCAAAGCTCATATTGGAAAGTTGGATTTCCATCATGATGGCTCCTAATTCGAAAGATCTATCGCGTAGTGCAATACTCAACGGCTTACGTCCCAGCTAGAGAAAAAACCATAATGCACATCCGCCGTTTTGGGAAATCAAGTATCACTGCAGATTACGTCCCAGCGAGAGAAAACACTATTTACTCTATCCCTTTGGGAATCAGGGGTGTGCCCTATCCCTCTGAGCGTGGAGAGACTACACTCAGCTCATCTCGATCGACCGAATCCATCCTCCTATCGAAAGCATACTGACTTGACCATCAGTTTACTATCATACCGGTGTGTGAGGCTCACGAAGAAATGCTACACAAAGCTATGCTAATTAAAGATATGCTTTGATCATCATCCACAAGGCTCTGCTTTTCAAGAAAAGCCTTGATCCATGCATCCCAGTATGCCACATTGTCAATCCATACCATACCATTACTTTCTGCCAATATATAACCTCTTAGCTCGTACGTCTCAGAGAAGGGTGCTAAGTAAGAGAATAAATTCTCCGCCACCAAACAGATATATATTTAGCAGAGATCAACGAATACAGCATAAAGGAATACAATGTTAGACATACCATCCATTTACAAGTCCATTCTGGGTCTGAACGAAACCGGAGGCACCTTATTCCTCATCCCGTATGTCCAATACAAGAAAGAGGCCCTCGTATATCCGAACAATCAACAAGTACGTCCGGACGGCTACCACTGTAGCCCCTTCAAGGTAGCAACTCGAATCATGGGCATCAGTAGCAACTCATCCATTTGATGTGAAGATTATCGGTCTTGCACCGTCTTCAATCTCTTCGACTGTTAGTCATTGTATTCATTATTTAGAATGGGTTAAATCCGGTCTTTCCGAATAACTCGCGTAATTTATAATCAAGTGCTATAAAAACACATCATATGCCTCATTCCAATTTAGAATATTCTTTTGTTCAAATATTCACATTTTGAGGGAAAGGTTCCCATTAATTTTATCAAAGATAAATTCTTTAAATTTACTTTTTTAATCTTCTTTTTTATCCCATTTCAAAAGATTTTATTTTATCTTTTCACAATTCTAAACCATATTAAGGTTTATCAATTAGTCGGTATTAGCGAACCTTACCAAAGTAATCATTTATTTTATTAATCCCATTCACAATCTATTCATCCCATGAAGCAAAACTGGTAGTACTCCATATCTAACACCTACGGTGTTATCGGTAAATTTAATTACCATTTCACGTTCAAATCTAATTAAAGAGTTAACTATCACTTGGAGTAAAACTGGAGGTACTACATCCTCGAACATTTCATAAATTCGAACATTTTAATCCCCTCTTTCACATTTCAATCTAATTAAAGATTCATTAAAACTCTAGTTTAGTTTTAATCTCAAAAATCATTACTTAATGATTATTCGAATTTAAGAAATTAATCTTATCTTTAAGTGGGTTAAAGAACTAATGTTTTTTAAAACACAGTTCATGATAAACCCAAATCTTCTTCCAATAACTATGGAATCTTCATGAAAATCATAACAGTGTATAATCGATATAAATTCCTGTATCAGACTAATAATATAAATGGAATAGCGGCAATTCCTTTTAAATTCCATACATAGTAGCGGTCTTCATCTACAGAAGCTCATCTCGATTATTACCAAAACGAATTCCATTCAATTCCAATTTAATATATTAAATTGGAAAACTTTACTTCGGAAAATTTCCATTTAAATCTTAATAAAAAGATTTATAAATCCCAAATCATTTCTTCACTGTTAATTGGGTTAAAGAACAAATGTTATTTATAACATTTTTCATGATAAACCCACAATCAACATTCATCTAAATTCCAATTAAATATTAATTAATTGGTAAATTTCTCTAAATCTTAATTAAAGGATTTATTCTTTCCTCAACTGGGTTAAAGAATAGTGTTATTTAAGACACCATTCACGACAAACCCAAAAATCCAATTCGACATTAAATGCAAGGCTCCGAATAGAAATTATATCGACTTTTATTCAATATCAAATTCTGAAACCAATGGACATCGTATTGGGAATAACGATATCTGTATCATCCAATTTCCCATAACAATATCCGTATAATCACGGGATCCAATATCGAAATACTCCGAAGATTATTTCCATTCCAAATCCATTCCAATGTAATTGTGGGAAAATTATGGTTATTTTAAAACTATTTTCAAAGTCCAATTTATTTTATTTAAAACCCATAGGATTATTATTCTAGTTAATAACTAGTTCATTTCGATAAAAATATATTTTTATCTTTTCAAATATGGAATTTTTCACCCAAAACCTTTCCAAATCATTTATTATGATTTTACATAATTTTTCCATATTTTTTATAATTTTAATATCGCATGTACTGTCGGTTTCCAATAACGGCCAACGAACTACATTCATAGCGACCTTTTCGGAAATTGATTTGGACATATATCCAAATCTAACCGTTATATTTAAAATCTCTTATATTCATTGGAAATCTCTTTTCGATATGAATCCAACGGTTCTGGTTTTAAGAGAATCCGATGGTCGGATCTCCCGTTACATCAATTTGAAGTTAATGGTCAAAATTCGCGAACGGTCGCTGCGCGACGCGTTCTATTCAGGCCATTAAATACATATAATATACATATTATATATATTTCATCGATTTCCATTTAAAACGTATTTTATATATCGTTTATACATTTGTTTTAAAAACGATTTCAACTTCATATTCAATTTTAAATCAAAATTGAATATTCTATGTCTTTATCATATTAAAATGATAATATTTTCAAAATATTAGATTTTGAAATCACTTCTTTTAGATATTCATTTTAAAGTGAATAAAATCAGGTCATAAACCCGTTCGGGTTAAAATGGCGTTTGCTACTTAACTCGGCTTCACGTTTCAATATTTTTGTGCCTACCCAAAATCGGGCATCAAAATCATAATTTTATTCTTCACTGAATATTATTTTAAAATATATTTTTATTTTAAAATACTCTTTATTTTAAAAGATTCTTTATTTTAAAATATTCTTTATTTTGAAACATTCTTTATTTTCCAAATTGGAATGAGACCCAAACAATTACCATATAATGTTATTATGGATTCCATACAACACATGTATATAATAACCATGATAAACAATCAACCATCATCCAAAATGCATTTTACACAACCGCATAAGCATTAAAAATAAATAATTAACGCTCATCACAACCTGTCAACCCATCGGTTGACATACAACTAAATATTGGGACTAGTGTAAGTCCAATATCATCCCAATACCCGTATGGGGTTTTCAAACAACAAATACTAATTATTATTTGTGCAATTGGGTGATGTGTAAAATTAATCGTCTCAATCAATATCAGTCAAATGGGTGTACATAAACAAATCGTCCGATTTGTAAATGAATATTTATTTTCATTTCAGGAGAATTTTATGTCGTTCACATACACGTTAAAAATTATAGTTTTAACGATAAAATATTTTATTCAACATATGAATATTTTATATAATTCATTTATACAGTAAAAATGATATTTTTATTGTTCAAACATTTTATTCAACACATGAATACAATACAGTCAATATACACAATTCAATCCAAACAAACATCCATGGTTTCAATCAAAGGTGTCGGGTGCTACTAAGCACCGTCTGCATCCTAGTATATATTTAACTGTAAACAAAATTAGAGTGAGAATGAGCTCTCACCTTTGGTTTCCACTCCGTCATTCTTTAGCGGACGATGGTTTGTATTCCGTTTTGCTTCCAGTCGGTTCCATCGCAATCTGTTTCACACGGTTTATGTTAAAAATCACATTTTTAAACAACGATCTTTATAAATAAAAAATCACATTATTATTTCAATGCTATCTCTATTTAAAAATCACATTTTTATATAATGTAATCTATATTTTAAAAATCCTATTTTCATATTCAAACATTAATATATAAAACCCCATATTTTTATTTCAAACATTATATGTATAAAAATCATATTTTTATACTAATGTTATACATAAAAATCATATTTTTACTATGCTACTACATATATAAAAAATCATATTTTTATACTTCCATGCCATAAATTAGTTAAAAAAAAATCATATTTTTAACTTGCCAAAAATATTTTCTTCCTACGATAAAAATCATATTTTTACATCACTAAAAATCATATTTTTAAATTTTTAAAACCATGCCATTTTTATATATTTTTTTAAAACATTGTACATCTATATTTTTACAACAAAGTATATTTATATTTTTAAAACAAAGTATATTTATATTTTTAAAACTAAAAAAGAATTAAAAATGCTCACTGTAAAACTGTCGTTCTAACTTCGATTTAAATAAATTTTTAGTCGTTATTATTTAAAATAAATCATTTTAAATTCTGAAGATCTATTAAAATTTTTAAAATAAAAATTTTAAATTGGTTCTGAAATTCTGGGTTGTTACAATCTCCCCCACTTAAAATCTTTTCGTCCTCGAAAAGGAACGGAGCTAAATGTTGTTTAACTAAGCAATTCAATCGTGACAACCCGAAAAATCAGAACCAATTTAAATTTTTTATTTTGACTATTTCATCGAATTTTGAATAGTTGAAATAATTTATTTTAAATAATAATGATTAAAAATTTATTTAAATCGAAGTTTGAACGAATATATTTATTTTAACATTAAAAGGAGTTAGAAATAGCGCGGTTGTTCGAAAATTTGAAATTTGACTGACTGTGCAGGATGCAAAATAGATCGGATTTCAGTGAAACCAAAAATATTTAAATCTGTTTAAATATATCTTTCCAAGGAATTTGAAAATTTGAAATTTGATAACGGGAATCAAAAGTTATGGTCAGTTGAATGTTCAGAAAGGTCGCTATAGAATATATATATTTATTTAATATAATATATAGCCCGTATAAATAGCCAATTTGCAAACGATCTCTGTTTTCTACGAAACCATTTTTGTTGGAACCGGAATGTCAAATTATTGCTAGATTCCAATTTTCATAATTTTTGGAATTAATATATGAGTGTGGCAAAATAAAATGTGTTTTGACAATTTCAGTTAATTTCGATCAACCAGAAAATGACCATTTTTCAAACGGTCTCCAAATTCGACGAAATAAGTTTTTTTGAGACTGTATCGTCAAAAAAAAAGCTAGATATAATTTTTCTGAAATTTTTAGAAGCAGTATGTGGCCACGTTAAATTAAAATGTACGATCAAATTAAATAATAAAATGTTTTATTATTTAATTTAAAGAAAAACATATCATAACAGCCGAATTGGATTACGAAACATATCCCAACGTGTCTAGCATGGGGGTATTTAGCTAGGGGCGACACTCGTTGGGTTTGAATTCGAGTTCGTGTGAGCAAAAGGGTATTTTTGGATTTTAGGATAATTAAATAAATAAAATATAAATATAAACACCGTATAAAATATGGTGTACCGTAACCCAAATACATCGTATACTATAGCCGCCTTCTTCAACGATTCATGGCCGGAAAAGCACCAATCTTCCTCCAATAAAAACGATCAATCCACACATTGAAACCTTCCACTCCTTAAGGCAACTTCGAAGAGGACCACACCCTCTTCAAATCAGTACGGCCATATCCTCCCCTGGTGGCGTGTACTTCGAGGACCGCACCCCCAAAGCCACGCCGAACAGATCGTCACCGCACCCCATAACAGCCATGCACCTCCTCGCGTGGGGCCTCTTGCGTGCGCCGCTGGTCCCTCTCTGGCGTGGTGGTCTCCAATCGTCACGAAGCTCAAGGGTTTAGACGCAAGCCCCAACCCTAGAATTAAACCCATCCGTGGAAACCATCAGCCTGAAAAGGATATAAAGGAAGAAAGCAAATTGTAACGGTAATTAAATGTTGTTAAGCAATTAATAAATTTATTTTCCATATTTAAGTTATCCAATGTTTAAAATATTATAACTTGTACAAACAGCAATGAAATTTGATGAGGTTGAGACAGTTGCAACCGTAAATTCAAGATCTACGCACTGGAATCAACTTGGAGATTTTTGGAGCTTGTTAAAAAATTTGGCGTCGTCAAATCAAAGTGAGATATCTGAATTCAGAAATAAAATAAATAAAAATATATTGGGATGTAGACGGAGTTTAGAAACTCCTGACACCCGTCGTCCATAAATCACGGACGACTTGTTTGAGTTGTGATTGGAAATTTGGTGAATATTACGAATGGTTGATTGTTGATTTTTGGTTGAAACCAAATAGGACTAGTTTGTGGAAAAATTCGTCTGCGTAGGAACTAGATTATTGAAATCCCCCTTGTCAAAAGCCGCAAGGCTTTAAGGTAGCGCGAGGAGCCGTACATCGGGACGGTGTCGGTTTTAATTACCCTGCCGTTATCCTGCTGAAATTTTCTGAAAATATTCATGTGTTGTGAAATATTCATATATGAAATGAAATTTGTTTGGACATCCAAAATTCACATTTTTTTATTGAATATAGAAATATGGAAAATATTCATTGTTTCGAAATGAAAATAATTAAACAATAAAAATTCACATTTTTATTGTATATGAAAATTGTTCATGTTTTTAAAATAAAAACATGATTACATTAAAAATCCCATTTTTAATGTAAATTTAGAATGTATGAAAATTGTTCATGTTTTAAAAATAAAACATGATTATATTGAAATCCCATTTTTAATGTGAACAAAGAATATAGGAAATTTGTTCATGTTTTTAAAATAAAACATGATTAACATTAAAAATTTCATTTTTAATGTAAATATAGAAATATGTGAAAAGTGTTCATGTTTTGAAATAAAACATGTTTAACATTAAAAATTTCATTTTTAATGTAACTATAGAATATGAGAAAATTGTTTATGCTTTTAAAGTAAGACATATTAACATTAAAAGTTCCATTTTTAATGTAATGTAAACAACTGGAGAAATGTACATGTTTTAGAAATAAAAACATGTTAACATTAAAAATCATATTTTCAAGATCATGAAATGAAATTAGAAAAATGATCATATTTTGAAGATAAATACAAGTTACATTAAAAATCATATTTTTAATGTCATGAATTGAAATTAAAAAAATGATCATATTTTGAAGACAAAAATAAGTTAACATTAAAAATCATATCTTTAATGTCATGAATGAAATGAAGATAAAAGATTATATTTTTCATAAATGTAATATAAGAAAAGAAAAAGATTACATTTTTCATAAATGTAATATAAGAAAGGAAAAAGAATACATTTTTCATAAATGTAATATAAGAAAAGAAAGGATTACATTTTTTATATAATGTAATAGAAGAATAGAAAAGTTTTACATTTTTTATGTAATGTAAAAAGTTTACATTTTTATGTAATAAAATAGTTTACATTCTTTTATGAAACATAAAAAGATTACATTTTTTATACAATGAAAAAGATTACATTTTTATGTAATATAAAAAGACTATATTTTAATGCAATATAAAAAAGATTATATTCTTATGCACATTTTTAATTTAAAGAAATGAATAGGTAAAATGTCATGTTTAACAAATAAAAACATGATTACATTAAAAATCACATTTTTAATGTAAAGTATGAATCATTAGCAATATTCATTTTTGAAATGAAAGAGTTAAACATTAAAAATTTACATTTTTAATAAAAAAGGGATTGATTAAATATATATATATTTTAATGAAAGATTTAACATTAAAAATTTACATTTTTAATGTATAGAGAATTCATATAAAAAGGCTATGATTTAATAAAAATGTGTATGACATAAAAATGTACATTTCAATGTAATATATGATTTCACCTAAAGGACATCAATGTTGAAACGGAAATGGTTTGAAATGGTCGAACGAATTAATATATATATATATTTATATATATATATATATATATATATATATATATATATAAAAATTAAAATTAAACAAATCGCGCTGTTGCAGTTCGCATTTTTAAATCGTAACTTCAAACGATTATACCGAAAGATCCAACCATTGGATTTTCCCAAAACTGGAACCGTTGGGTTCGTTATGGAAAGATCTTTCAAACGATATAAAATTTGTTAAGATCCAACAGTTATATTATTAGAAATGTGTGAATCAAATTTTGCTGAAAACAGCGCCAGAGCCATGTAATGACCTGAAGCGTCGTTTAATTGAAAATGGCTATATATATATAAATAGCAATAAATCGTTATAAAATATTATTATCGATATGGGATGGAAAGATTGATTTAAATTATATATAATTGAGAATTATCTGAAAAGTCCGAGTTAAATCACATTTCAAATAATTATACGACGATTGGAAGCCGAAGATTTGAAAATGGTGATTGAAGACCGACGATATTCACATCGAATGGATGACTATTGATGCCCTGGATCGGTTAGGCCCCAAGAGGGGTTATAGTGGTAGTTGTCTGGACGTACTTGTTGATCGTCTGGATATGCAAGCACCTCTCTTCCATATTGGACATATAGGACGAGGAATAAGGTGTCTTCGGTTTCTTTCAGACCTAGAACGGACTTGAAAATGGATGTGTGTCTGACATTGGATTTCATTCTATATGAATTGATTTCTATTTAATATATCTGTTGGTGGCGGAGAATTTATTCTCTTGCTTAACACCCTTCTCTGAGACGCACGAGCTCAGAGGTTATATATTGATAGTTATCGATCGCATGGCGTAAATTGTTAGTGTGGCATGCTAAGATGCAAATGATCAAGGATTATTGTTGAAAAGTAGAGCCTTGTGGTTGATGAGCAAAGCATAGCATTATTGTAGCATTGCTTTGTGTATAGCGTTACTTTGCGAGCCTCACACCTCGGTATAAACCAGAAATGGGAGAAGGATCCAGGGAGAACATGCGTTTCTTTCTAGCTAGAAGTGGTGTCTGGGCTTTACACGCCCAGATATTTTACTTATGTGGATGATGAAAAGCGAGGTACCTCGGATATTGAGTCCCTAGTGGCTATATTTACGCCCCATAGGGTGGGGAGACGTATTGTTCAGGAATTTATATATAATCCACTAACATTAGTTGTGGACCGGCCCTGTGGCTCCTAGGTGCAGTTGCGGCTATATCCTGAGACATGGTAGGCTAGATTATCTCGAATTCGGTAAGGACGATCACGTGCCTTGGTTCATGATGAAAATCCAACATCGAATACGACCCATGCGATTTTGATTGTAAACCTATATTTGGCGACATAGTATATGGTAGCTATGCCGTCTATGATTGATACATTATGATTGAAATGTTTCTGAAAACATATACACTAATAATAATATCAAATACATTTTTATCGTATCAAGCATTTTTGACCATTATAAGGTAAAACGCTATCCTCTGGTTTGCGTTGCATTGTATGACGGGACTTGAGTCTTATAATGGTTTCATTTTTCTAAAAAGCATTGCGTTGTTTAACGATTTACTTTATTTATGCACTGGCAATCCAATGGAGTAAACCAATTCCGCGTTAGCGGCGTGGTCCTGTGATTATCCTTATTATTAAATAGGTTGAATAAGATTTCTCACACCAGTCCCATGACTGACTCGTAGTTTGTTTCACTTTGCAAACTCGGGGGCCCTCTTTTCCACACGGCTAGCCTTGTATACGGGTTTAGAAGATTCATTATGGATAGCTATGGAGCTGAAGATGGATATTATCATTTCTATTTTGCTGTTCATACCTCACTTAGTATATTATGTTTTTATTCCGCTGCAGACATTTTATATTAAGCTGAAACTGTATTTTATGCTAAGTATGATCCAATTATGCTGTGTAACTTGATGATGTATTATTTCCATTGTAATTTGATGAACATTATCTGCTTTAATTCTCTATTTCTGTTCTGATGTTACTGTTATGTGTTATATTCCAATGGTTATCCTTGCTTTCGTACTACGGAAGTTTGGGGTCATCACAGTTGGTATCAGAGCTTAGGTTAAACTTAGCTCGGAATATAACATATAAATAAACCGGATAAAAGTAGAATCAGTAGTATTCTAAAACAAATAACTCATTATAGATAGGACTAGTAATGTCCTAGAGTGAGTAAAGAAGAATAAAACACACCCTCCGTAGATTCATTTACATTTAAATATATTTCTCTATGTTTTACAATATCTATTCTGTTGGCCTGACTCTTTGTTTGCTATTTGCAGACATAGTAGAAATGAGTGGCAGAAACAGAAGAAGTAATCCTATGGCTCGACAATCTAGTGAGCCAATCGTGCTCTCACAACCAGAACCAGATCTAGAAGCTCTAGTGATGAAATATCGAAATTTGGGTGGAGTACAATTCTCGGTCAAAGAATCCGTGATTGAAACACAGGCATAGATGCATTCTGCTGAGTGAATTCTTGAAGGCTTAAAGTTGAGAGATGATCAGAAAAGATTAATAGCATCTTGGGCACTCAAAGACGAGGCTCTAATCTGGTGGGAAACTATTACTGAGGAAAATCCAGAAGGTAATATTACCCGGGATAGATTCAAAGAAATGTTCAAAGGAAGATTTATTCCTCCAGAAGCAACTGAGCGACTATATGATGAGTTTTACGATCTGAAATAAGGAGATATGACCATCCAGAAGTATCAGAAGAAATTCAATGAACTTTCTCGCTTTGCCCCAGAACTAGTTCAAGATCCTATAAGGAAGAATCTGAGATTTATCAAAGGACTTCTAAAGAAATACGAAGGTAGAGTATTTGCTCATGTGAATCTCCCATTCTTTGAAATGATACGAATAGCTTGCCGCTATGAGTATAATGATAAGCAATATGGTACGGAGGATAAAGAAGAAAGCAGTTCTAGTAGCAAAAGAAAGTTTGAAGCTGATAGCCTTGAGGCAAGTACAAAGCCTGAGGCAAGCAAGAAGCCTAAAGTCGGTCGGAAAAAGTTAAAGATAGTCGTATGTCTCAAGTGTAATAAGCAAGGTCATTCGATAAGAAATTGCAAATCTTCGAAGAAACGAAAGAATGATGGATCTGAATCCAATAAGAAGTTTCAAGAGGATAGAGAATGCAATCTTTTCCATCAGACTGGTCATGTAAAGCAAGATTGCCCGCTTTTGAAAACGGCCAAGGTGGCTCATGTAAATGAAGTAGCAGAAACTCCAGCACCCTCGGCTAGTCACCAAAGGTCAGATGTTTTAGAAGGCATTCTCACTGTCAACAATATTCCAGTTAAAGTATTGTTTGATACAGGTGCATCACAAAGATTTATCTCTAGCCATACGGTTAAGAAGTTGAAGTTAAAATTAAGGAACCTTAAAGAATCAGTTAGAGTTCATAATCTAATAGAAGGTTCTCTTATTCTCGGTGTGTATTGTAAAGTGCCCGTCTCTTTTTCCTATTATCGGTTTCCTTGCACCTTGATTGTTATGGACTTTTCTGAATTTGACATCATTCTTGGGCTAGACTGGTTAACTAAACATAAAGCCGAGGTTAGATGTGCAGAAAGAGTGGTTAAAGTTAAAACCAAGCTTGCCAATATTGTTATACCCTGTGTAGGCTCAAATTCAGACAGAAAGGAATTTTGGGCTGCTCTTGAGGTTTCTCCCGCTGCTATTGAAGATATCCCTATAGTCAAAAATTATGTGGATGTGTTCGAAGAAGTTGATAGCTTACCTCCGTAAAGAGAAATCGACTTCAGGATTGATTTAATTCCTAATGCAAGGCCAGTTGTGCATTCTATTCGAAGAATGAGATGAAAAGGGAAAGAAGAATTAAGTAACCAAACTAAACAACTTTTATGGAAAGGTCTGATTAGGCCTAGTTTCTCGTAGTGGGGTGCAGCAGTAGTGTTTGTCCTAAAGTCAGACGGTACTCTCAGACTGTGTGTGGATTACTGAGATTTAAACAAGCAGACACTCAAGAATAAATATCCATTGCCTCGTATAGATGATTTATTGGATCGGTTGAAATGAGCAAAAGTGTTTTCAAAGATGGACCTAGCTACAGGTTTCCATCAACTGCGTATTGCTGAAGAGTGTGTTCCTTTGATAGCTTTCAGAGGTCCAGACATATTTTATGAATGGTTAGTAATGCCGTTCGGCTTATGCAACGCTCCTGCCTATTTTGTGGATTTGATGAATCGAGTATTCCGCGATGTCCTAAACAAATTTGTGTTGGTTTTCATCGACGACATTTTAATCTTCTCCAAATCAACTGCCGAGCATGAAAAACATTTGGAACAAGTTTTTGAAATTCTGAGAAAGAATGTATTAAAAGCCAAAATTTTAAAATGTATATTCTGGCAAGAAGAAGTGAAGTTCCTCGGTCATGTAGTATCGAAGGAAGGAATTTTAGTGGATCCCAGCAAAATCACAACTATTCAAGATTGGAAGCAGCCCAACACTCCTACAGAAGTCAGAAGTTTTCTAGGATTGGCTGGATATTATCGGAAATTCGTTGAGGATTTTTCGAAACTATCTTGTCCATTAACGAAGCTTACAAAGAAGCACACAAAGTTTAATTAGACACCCGAATGTGAGGCAGCTTTCCAAGAGCTGAAATTGAGGTCGACAAATGCTCCGGTGTTGACTTTCATTGATGGCAACCAAGATTTGAAAGTCTGGACAGACGCTTCTAAAGAAGGTATTGGTGCAGCATTAATGCAAAGAGACAAAGTAGTTTCTTATGCTAGTCATCAATTGAAACCGCATGAGAAGAAATACCCCACTCATGATCTTGAGTTGATGGCCATCGTATTTGCTTTAAAGATATGGACGCACTATCTTTTGGATGAGAAGTTCGAACTATATACAGATCATAAATCCTTGAAGTATCTGTTCACTCAAAGGGACTTGAATTTGAGGCAGCAACATTGGGTAGAATTTCTTGCGGCTTATGATTTGGACATATTATATACGCCAGGGAAAGCCAATGTTGTGGCGGATGCGCTTAGCATAAAGAATGCGAGTGTCGCCAATCTCATCATTACACCCACATTAATCGACAAAATCTCTGCTCTTCAGAAGGATGATGAATTTATATAGAGAATTAGTAAAAGATTTCGAGAAGGCGAACCCTCGAGTTTCCAAATTGATAACAAGGGAGTTCTGAGGTTAAAAGGCCGAATTTGTGTCCCTAATATTCCTGAGCTCAGAAGAGAAGTAATGAATGAATGTCATAAATCCAATCTTTGTATTTATCCAGGGGTGAGCAAGATGTATCATGATCTCAAGTGTACATTCTGGTGGAAATCTATGAAAAGAAACATCTCCATTTATGTCAGCAGGCGTTCTACTTGCCAGCAAGTCAAGAGTGATCAGCAAAAACCTACCGGCTTGTTACAACCATTACAAGTTCCAAGTTGGAAATGGGATGAAATTTCCATGGATTTTATTGATGGCTTGCCCCGAACTAGAAAAGGCAATGACACCATTTGGGTGATCATTGATCGTTTCACGAAGTCTGCCCATTTCATTCCTGTCAGATCTACCAGGACAGCACAAAGTTCGGTGAAAATTTATTTCAAAGAAATTGTCCGACTACATGGAGTTCTCAATCGCATTGTTAGTGACCGGGACCCTATATTCGCTAGTAAATTCTAGAAATTTCCAAGAAGAACTGGAAACAACATTAAATCTGAGCACCACTTATCATCCTCAAACAGATGGCCAGACTGAGAGGGTGAACCGTATACTGGAAGATTTATTACGGGCATGCATTCTTGACTTCGGTGGATCATGGGAGGACCACTTGCACTTGGTTGAGTTCTCTTATAACAATAGTTACCAAGCAAGCTTGAAAATGTCACCTTTCGAAGCATTATATGGCAGGCCTTGTAGATCTCCCGCATGTTGGGTTGAACCAGGCAATAGACTGGTATTGGGTCCCGATATGATCCGTGAAGCTTCGGATAAAGTTGATTTTATTAAGAAGAGATTACTAGCAGCTCAGAGCCGATAGAAAAGTTATGCAGATGCAAGAAGAAGGGATTTAGAATTTGCGGTTGGCGATTATGTGTACTAGAGAGTTTCTCCATTAAGAGGAGTAGTTCGTTTCCGGAAGAATGGGAAGTTGGCTCCCATATTCGTTGGTCCATTCCCTATTCTAGAAAGAATTGGAACTCTTGCTTACAGGGTTCGGTTACCTGACTGGTTGCCAGGGGTACATGATGTATTCCATGTGTCTCAACTTCGGAAGCATGTACATGATCCAGACATGATTGTGGAGGAAGCTGCATGGCAAGATTTGGAGATTACCCTGAACTTAGCAGTAAGAAGGGAGCCGGTAAAGATCATTGGCAAAAAAGCCTGAATTATGATGAACAAAAGAATTCATCTATTCAAAGTGCAGTAGAGCGAGATCCCAGAGACTGTACATGGGAGACCGAGGATAGCATCAAATAGGCTTATCCCATTGCAGAGTGGATACCTCTGACTAGCTCTAGTGCGAGGTACATTTAAAATATTTTACATTTTCCGTTTTGTTTCCTACTTCACTGTTCTTTCCTTTTCGGGGACGAAAAACTTTTAAGTGGGGGAGATTGTAACAATCCGGAAAATCAGAACCAATTTAAAAATTTTATTTTGACTATTTTTTCGAATTTTGAATAGTTGAAATAATTTATTTTAAATATTAACGATTAAAAATTTATTTAAATCGAAGTTTGAATGAATATATTTATTTTAACATTAAAAGGAGTTAGCAATAGAGCGGTAGTTCGAAAATTTGAATTTGAACTTTGACTGACTGTGTAGGATGCAAAATAGATCGGATTTTAGTGAAACAAAAAATATTTAAATCTGTTTAAATATATCTTTCCAACGAATCTGAAAAATTGAAATTTCGTAGTGGGAATCAAAAGTTATGGTCATTTGAATGTTCAGAAAGGTCGTTATAGAATATATATATATATATATATATATATATATATATATATATATATATATATATATATATATATAATATCCCGTATAAATAGCCATTTTGCAAACGACCTCTGTTTTCGATGAAACCACTTTTGTTGGAACCAGAATGTCAAATTATTGCTAGATTCCAATTTTCATAATTTTTGGAATTAATATGTGAGTGTGGCAAAAAAAATGTGTTTTGACAATTTCAGTCAATTTCGATTAACCAGAAAATGGCCATTTTTCAAACGGTCTCCAAATTCGATGAAATCAGTTTTGTTGAGACCGTATCATCAAAACAAAGCTAGATATATTTTTTCTGAAATTTTTAGAAGCAGTATGTGGCTCTGGTAAATTAAAATGTACGATCAAATTAAATAATAACATGTTTTATTATTTAATTTAAAGAAAAACATATCGTAACAGCCGAATCAGGTAACGAAACGTATCCCATCGTGTCCGGCATGGGGGCATTTAGCTAGGGCGACACTCGTTGAGTTTGAATTGGAGTTCGTGTGAGCAAAAGGGTATTGTTGGATTTTAGGATAAATAAAATATAAATATAAATACCGTATAAAATACGATATACCGTAACCCTAATACATCGTATACTATAGCCGCCTTCTTCAACGATTCATGGCCGGAAGGCAACAATCTTCCTCCATTAAAAATGATCGATCCACACATTGAAACCTTCCACTCCTTAAGGCAATTTCGAAGAGGACCATGCCCTCTTCAAATCACTACGACCAGATCCTCCCCTGGTGGCGTGTACTTCGAGGACCGCACCCCCAAAGCCACGTCAAACAGATCGCCGCTGCACCCCATGACAGCCATCGCACCTCATGACAGCCATCACACCTCCTCGCGTGGGGGCCTCGCGTGCGCCGCTAGTCCCTCTCTTGCGTGGTGGTCTCCGATCATCACAAAGCTCAAGGGTTTGGACGCAAGATCTAGCCCTAGAATTGAACCCTTCCGTGGAAACCATCGTCCTGAAACCGATATTGAGGAAGAAAGAAAATTGTAATGGTAAATAAACGTTGTTAACCAATTAATTAATTTATTTTCCATATTTAAGTTATCCAATGTTTAAAATATTATAACTTGTACAAACCGCGACGATATTTAACGAGGGTGGGACCGTTTCTACCGTAAATTCAAGATCTACGCATTGGAATCAACTTGGAGATTTTTGGAGCTTGTTAAAAATTTTAGCGTTGTCAAATCAAAGTGAGATATCTGAATTCAGAAATAAAATAAATAAAAATATATTAGGATGCAGACGGAGTTTAGAAACTCCCGACACCGGTCGTCCACAAACCACGGACGACTTGTTTGAGTTGTGATTGGAAATTTGGTGAATATTACGAATGGTTGATTGTTGATTTTGGTCGATTATGGTTGAAACCAAATAGGATTAGTTTATGGAAAAATTCGTCTACGTACGAACTATATTATTGAAATCCCCTTTATCAAAAGCCGCGAGGCTTTAAGATAGCGCTAAGAGCCTACTTTGGGACGGTGCCGGTTTTAATTACCCTGCCGTTATGCTGTCGAAATTTTCTTAAATATTCATGTGTTGTAAAATATTCATATATGAAATGAAATTTGTTTGAACATCCAAAATTCACATTTTTTTATTGAATATAGAAATATGGAAAATATTCATTGTTTTGAAATGGAAATAAGTTAAACAATAAAAATTCACATTTTTATTGTATATGAAAATTGTTCATGTTTTTAAAATAAAAACATGACTACATTAAAAATCCCATTTTTAATGTAAATTTAGAATGTATGAAAATTGTTCATGTTTTAAAAATAAAACATGATTACATTGAAATCCCATTTTTAATTTGAATAAAGAATATAGGAAATTTGTTCATGTTTTTAAAATAAAACATGATTAACATTAAAATTTTCATTTTTAATGTAAATATAGAAATATGTGAAAAGTTCTCATGTTTTGAAATAAAACATGTTTAACATTAAAAATTTCATTTTTAATGTAACTATAGAATATGAGAAAATTGTTTATGTTTTTAAAATAAAACATATTAACATTAAAAGTTCCATTTTTAATGTAATGTAGACAACTGGAGAAATGTACATGTTTTAGAGATAAAAACATGTTAACATTAAAAATAATATTTTTAATGTCATGAAATGAAATTAAAAAAATGATCATATTTTGAAGACAAAAATAGGTTAACATTAAAAATCATATTTTTAATGTCATGAAATGAAATTAGAAAAATGATCATATTTTGAAGACAAAAATAAGTTAACATTAAAAATCATATCTTTAATGTCATGAATGAAATGAAGATAAAAAATTACATTTTTCATAAATGTAATATAAGAAAAGAAAATAATTACATTTTTCATAAATGTAATATAAGAAAGGAAAAAGATTACATTTTTCATAAATTTAATATAAGAAAAGAAAGGATTAAATTTTTTATATAATGTAATAGAAGAATAGAAAAGTTTTACATTTTTTATGTAATGTAAAAAGTTTACATTTTTATGTAATAAAATAGTTTACATTCTTTTATGAAATATAAAAAGGTTACATTTTTTTATACAATGAAAAAGATTACATTTTTATGTAATATAAAAAGACTATATTTTTATGCAATATAAAAAAGATTATATTCTTATGCACATTTTTAATGTAAAGAAATGAAATAGGGAAAATGTCATGTTTAACAAATAAAAACATGATTTCATTAAAAATCACATTTTTAATGTAAAGTATGAATCATTAGCAATATTCTTTTTTGAAATAAAAGAGTTAAACATTAAAAATTTACATTTTTAATGAAAAAGGGATTGATTAAAAATATATATATATATTTTAATGAAAGGTTAAACATTAAAAATTTACATTTTTAATGTAAAGAGAATTCATATAAAAAGGCTATGATTTAATGAAAATGTGTACGACATAAAATTGTACATTTTAATGTAATATATGATTTCACTTAAAAGACATCAATGTTGAAACAGAAATGGTTTGAAATCGTCGAATGAATTAATACATATATAAATTAAAATAAAACGAATCGCGCTGCTGCAGTTTCCGTTTTGAAATCGTAACTTCAAACGATTATACCGAAAGATCCGACCGTCCGATTTTCCCAAAACTGGAACCGTTGTGTTCATTTTGGAAAGATCTTTCCAATGATATAAAATTTATTAAGATCCAATAGTTAGATTTTTAGAAATGTGTAAATCAAATTTTGCTGAAAACAACGCCAAAGCCATGTAATGACCTGAAGCGTCATTTAATTGAAAATGGCTATATATATATATAAATAGCGATTAATTGTTATAAAATATTATTATCGATATGGGATGAAAAGATTGATTTAAATTATATATAATCGAGAATTATTAGAAAATTCCGAGTTAAATCTCATTTCAAATAATTACACGACGATTGGAAGACGAGGATTTGAAGACGGTGATTGAAGATCAGCGATCTTCACATTGAATGGATTACTACTAATGTCCTGGATCAGTTAGCTCCTAGGAGGGGTTACAGTGGTAGTTGTCTGGACGTACTTGTTGATCGTCCGGATATGCGAGCACCTCTCTTCCATATTGGACATATAGGACGAGGAATAAGGTGTCTTCGGTTTCTTTCAGACCTAGAACGGACTTGAAAATGGATGTGTGTCTGACATTGGATTTCATTCTATATGAATTGATTTCTATTTAATATATCTGTTGGTGGCGGAGAATTTATTCTCTTGCTTAACACCCTTCTCTGAGACGCACGAGCTCAGAGGATCCAGGGAGAACATGTGTTTCCTTCTAGCTAGAAGCGGTGTCTGGGTTTTACATGCCCAGATAGTTTTACTTATGTGGATGATGGAAAGCGAGTTACCTCGGATATTGAGTCCCTAGTGGCTCTATTTACGCCCCATAGGGCGGGGAGACGTATTGTTTAGGAATTTATATATAATCCACTAACATTAGTTGTGGACCGGCCCTGTGGCTCCTAGGTGCAGTTGCGGCTATATCCTGAGACATGGTAGGCTAGATTATCTCGAATTCGGTAAGGACGATCACGTGCCTTGGTTCATGATGAAAATCCAACATCGAATACGACCCATGCGATTTTGATTGTAAACCTATATTTGGCGACATAGTATATGGTAGCTATGCCGTCTATGATTGATACATTATGATTGAAATGTTTCTGAAAACATATACACTAATAATAATATCAAATACATTTTTATCGTATCAAGCCTTTTTGACCATTATAAGGTAAAACTCTTCCCTCCGGTTTGCGTTGCAGTGTGTGATGGGACTTGAGTCTTATAATGGTTTCATTTTTCTAAAAAGCATTGCGCTATTTAATGATTTACTTATGCACTGGAAATCCAATGGAGTAAACCCGCTCCGCGTTAGCGACGTGGTCATGTGATTAGCCTTATTATTAAATAGGTTAAATAAGATTTCTCATACCAGCCCCATGATGACTCGTAGTTTGTTTCACTTTGCAAACCCGACTTCCCTCTTTTCCATATGGGCAACATTGTATATAGGTTTGGCAGATTCATTCTGGATAGCTATGGAGGTGAAAATGGATATTATCATTTCTATTTTGTTGTTCAGACCTTACTTAGTATAATATGTTTTTATTCCGCTGCAGACATTTTATATTAAGCTGAAACTGTATTTTATACTAAGTATGATCCAATTATGTTATGTAACTCTGATGATGTATTATTTCCAGTGTAATTTGATGAACATTATCTGTTGTAATTCTCTATTTCTGTTCTGCTGTTACTATTATCTATTATATTCCAATGATTATCCTTGCTTTTGTACTACGGGAGTTTGGGTCATCACATCAACTTTCATTCTGCCTTTCATTCTTCAACTTTTCAGTTTCTAAGAATTTTCAAATTTCTCAAAAATTTTGGTTAACACCCTAAATTTTCGAAAAATTTCGCCATAACCTATTTTGTACGGGTTGATATTTAAAACCGCATCTTGCCTCATAGGGCCCTCATCAATCCAAAAGAAAAAGAAAAATCCAATTCGCTCGTAAAATCATCAAAACCTAATAAATACAGTAAATATGTACCTATTTGTCAGACATACAATTTTATTCCTCTTCTTAGCTTCCATGTTATGACCTGTTCACACATATATATATGCTCATATATGCAATTTCAATCAAAATTTCTATTTAGTTCAATATTTGCTCGATTTGGCTAAATTGCTATACATTCTCTTGTTTGTTTTATTAGTCCAACATTTTGATTCATCCAACTAATAATCATACAACACAGGCAGCAATCAATTAGTTGGTTAAATTTTAGTCATATAATTTTTTTATATAGTTAAAAATCATATTTTTGATGCCAAGTCACAACAATAAACCCTATCTATGTCTTGGTTCTCACACCAGTCAATTGGAAATATATAGATATCCCAATTTCAAAACTCGAACATAAATACTGATGATGATCGATCAATCATCAGAATTACCCCCGGACGACTAGAGTGTGATTCTATATCTACCCCGTATATTTGAGACTTCGTATACACGCTAGCTAGGCGTATATGCAAAATCATCATATACTCGATTGTCCAAATTCAATATAAAATAAGATATTTAAATAAGTATAATATGATGTAATTTTCAAAACTAAATTCATTTTTTTTAAATATATAATAATACTCTTTAAACTCATTCTAGGATGCTACTGATCCTATCTCTAATGAATTATTCTTATAGGATGTTACTAATCCTATCTCTGATGAATTCTTCCATTCGGTTCTAATGTGTCTTGTTCTCGAGCTCGGTAAACCAAAGCTCTGATACCACGCTGAAACGACCCAGACTTCCCCTTTCCGGAAAGCCCGGATTGAGTTGAGAATACGATGCATCAGAACAAAAACAATAGAACATTTCGTTATTATTACAACAATTACATAAGAGTACAAGAATATATCAGAGTATGAATAAATATTACACAGAAAAATATCAGAGATTTAAAACACATAGCAGCGGAAATAAAATGTATAAATATAATGACTAACAAAACTGAATGAAATACACGGATACAGAACTTTCTGAATATCGCTCCAGCTGTAATCTAGGATCCTAGGAAAAGAAATATCTGCGAAAACCAAAACCACAAGCTTCCCGTGTGGAAAATAAGGGCACCCAGAGTTTAGGTTAAAACAATAAACTCTAGGTCAGTCATGGGATTGGTGTGAGAACTAAAACAGTTATTAATTTGATTTTGAAGTTAGGTAAATCAAGGGACCACGCCGTATAACACGGTATGGGTTTAGCCCCAAGAATACCGGTGCATAAAACAAACAGCGCAATGCTAAATAAAGAAAAATGAAGCTATTATAAGACTCAGGTCCCATCACATAATGCAATGCAAGCCAGAGGACATAGTTTTACCTTATAATAGCCAAATATGCTTGGTACGCGAAATTTATCTTTTATTATTACTATAAGTGTATAGTGTAGAAATCAATTTTGAAAGTAAATGTACCAATCCTAGGTGGCATAGGTACCATATATTATGTCACCAATATAGATTTAAAACCGCAAAGCTCGTATTGGAAAGTTGGTGTAACAACCCGGATTTTTGGTCGATTTATTTTAAACAGTTAATATTGTTTTGAATGTTGAAAGATAATATAAATGAATTTTTATATTAATCTATCAATTTAATAATCAAGTGCAGTTTAATTTTGAATATATCAAATAATTGTAATACAAGAATCTAAAATAATTGAACTCAGAGTTTGAACTGTGTCAAAACAATTCAGGTGATTAATATAAATTCTATTTAAATAGAAACGACAAAAATAATAATTTATAATCAAGGAATTGCTTATTTCTGCATTTAAATTTTATTATATTGATTTTAATATGGTTATTCTATGTAGAGGATCAAATTAAATTTCAGAATTTGTCCCGTTGAGTTCAGAATAGCATCACAACCTGGTAACGACAGTCGTTGCATTAAAATAGTGGTTCAGGATGGCATGTTATGGACCACGAGATATTTTGGTATATTTTTTTAATTAAAAAACTATTTACTTCCACCCTAAGTTATAAAAGTATGGAAAATCAAATAAAAGGCACATGCCTACAACTGAAAATGGCGTACTCTATTCTAAGCTAGTGAAGGCAACTTCGTTCTTATCTCATCTTCCTTTGTACTATAAATACGCTTTCCACCCACTTCTACTTCATTGGCAAAAAATAAGACTCTCAGAAGTAAATAAAAACCATCTCCTCCATCAGATAAAAACTACGAATCCCTCTTTTTCTTTTTCTTTTTTGTTTTTGTTCTAATTCGAATCCGCCTCCATTGTGTGTGTGTGTGTGTATATATATATATCGAGATCGAAATTGATTTCGAATCCATCTCCGAGGCAAACACTCATGAGCAACTAAGTTAGCCTAGTTGCGATTAGAACTGCGATTTTCTATGGGGCTGACCTTCAAAGGAGAGTGCGAAGTTCAATTTAAGGCTCGCAGTTGCAAGGGTTCTGTGAGCATCCGATAGTGACAGAGTTGCATTCGATTCTGAAGAGGGGGAAGATGCTGCAAAATTCGCGACCTGTAAAGGTCGAAATAGTGTACGATTCAAAAGAGGAATCTGGTAAGGAAACCATCATGATTCTGATGGAGGCCGGCAGTAATCTTTGTCGCTACAGGTAGTAGGAGCAGTAGGCTGTCACGATCTTTGTTGGGCGAACCTGTAGTCGAGATTGGGGGCAAGTTGTTCTTAGTGATTTGGGGATTGTGATGAATACAAAGGATGGAGGCATTTTTACTTCTCATTTGAGGCTTTTAGAAAAATAAAATTCGATAATTATTGCTGCAAAATTTTCTTTGGTGCGTGAGCCAGAGCTTAAAGTCACGATATGGTGGTTTGGTTTGGTGGAAAAACTGGGGAAGTAAGGATGGTTTGTTGCACTGGTATGAAGATTGAGAGGATCCGGAGAGTTCGAATTTTCTTACAGAAAAGATGCTCTGTTCTTGCATGGATCAGTAAAGAGAGAAAAAAATTGATTAAGGTAATTAAATAATAATCAATATATTTACGACCTTTTATTTATAAACAAATCGCTAGTTAAATAGTGTGTATAATTTATAGGAGGTTCAGAAAAATATACAAACATGAGTTACGTTGGGTTTGCTAAATATACGAGCTGGGATTGATTTGAGATTTTTCTGAGTCAACTAAGGATTTAGATAATTCAAAAAGCTGGATATTCGGCAAATAAAATCACGGTGAGTAAATCTCACTCAATTTATTATTTATAATTATTTTTAGTTGTTAAAAATAATTGATGGTTGTTTGGTTGCATTAAAATATTACTGTGGCTATTATTAAATATATATTAGTTATTTAGGATTGGTGGTTGTGGTTATTATATATATATATATTGTTGATTGGATAGTTCCCGTAGTACCATTAGCGGACGCCCACAGTATCATTAGCGGATGACCCTATACGCCCCACGCTATGATAGTGGATGACATTATATACCGCGATATCCTGCATCGAAGCAGGATGGGTATTAGTTATGTTGGCTAACGTTTGCGGATGCAGGAAAACAAGTTGGAGGGATCCGACTAGATTCCTCAAAAATATTATTAATTGTTTGTTTTCATATATATTATCATATATGATGTGTTAGAAAATCTATGGTTGATAACTGGGGGTTTTTGATTGATTGAATATCACTGGGCCTAAAATGTTGATATACGAAAATATCAAGAAAAGGATATTTTGAAATTTAAAGGGAAAAAAGTATTTATCTAAAATAGAATTTGAATTTCGAATAGGCTATAAAGATATTGACTTGTTTTAAATATATAAAACAAGTATCTGAGTTTATAAACGTTGTTTTATAAATTAATAATGCAGAATTTGAAATGAATTTATAAATGATGTTTATAAATTAAATAATACAGGACATTGAAGTAAATTTATAAACGGTGTTTATAAATAAAATGGAATGATTTTCATTGGATAATCAGGGAATTGAAATCAATTTATAAACGGTGTTTATAAATGAAGCAGAAAAATTATCATTAGATAATTTGAATATATAAATTCAAATATGAATTTATAAATAGAAATGGGGAATGAAATTTATTCTGATGTTCAGAATACAAATTGAACTAAAATAAATCCATATGGATTTATGATTTGAATTCGATTAGGTCAAATTTATTTAAATAAAATATGTCTAATAAAAATATTAGGATTATATTAAATAGAAGTTAAATTTAAATGTGAAAATAGACTCTATGTTATACATGGATAAGTTATAATAAATAAAATATTCCAAAATGAGATTTTGGTTTTAAATTGATTTCGAATTGTAACTTGTTTAAATATATAAAACACGAAAATTTATAAACGGTATTTATAAATATGGTGAATTAATTACCAAGAGATAATTGGTAATTTTAAATTCAAGTATGAATTTAAAAATATAATTTAAAATCATTTAGAAAAGAGAATGACGGCTTTATTTTGGAATTCAGAATATAAAACGAATTGGGTTTCAAATGGATTTGAAATGGAAATTTATTTTAATATATAAAACAAGGAAGTTGAATTTATAAACGACGTTTATAAATCTGGTGAAAATAAATTATCATGAGATAATGTAGCAGTTTAAATTCAAATATGAATTTAAAAATGAATTGGAAGGTGTTTTGAAATGGGACGATTGATTATATTTCAAAATCCGAAATATAAACTGAATTGAGAAAAATCCAATGGATTTATAAATGAAATTCGATTTATATCGAATTTTATTAAATAATTATTTCATAAAGGATTGGAATTCAATATCCAAGAATGAATTATAAATAAATTTATAACTAAATTATGAAATAATCAAGGATTAGAAATAATCAAGGATTAGAAATAATCAAGAATATCAACTTGGATTTGGTAAAGTAGATGAATTTATATTAAAATATATATGAACGGAATTGAAATATTATTATAAACGAAGTTTAAACATATATATATATAATTAAACGAACTCGCCGCAACGCTGCAGTTCGTAAATTGGCGTTTCAAACATCAATTGAGTATATAGAACTCAATTTAAGTCAGAATTCTTTGAAACAAGAATCATCAAGATCGATTTAATAATAGTTTTCTAACTGAAGAGAAAAATCTGGATTTCGTCTTATAGATTTTGAGTTATGTCAAAATCAAATTTTTAGAAAAACAGCTCCAGAACCATTATAAAGCCATAACGGTTTTTTTAAATAAATAAAACAATTTTAAGGAAATAAAATCCGAATTGCCATTAGAAAAATCCAGACTGGAGATATAAAATAAATATGAACTCCAATGAAACAAGTGAAATGATTTTTGAACCAAAATTTAGATTTTTAGTTATTAAATAGAACTAACTAATTTGAATAATAATTTGTTAATCGAAATTTTATATGAAATTGGACTTTGAATAAGTAAAGGTAATTTGAGAAATTATATTCGAAATCGAAAAGGGAACTTGAATTGAAAATGGAATTCAATTTGTTTATAAGCAAGTTGATATTATATTTGAACATGTTATGTTCAAACAAAGAAGTGAAATAGGAAAAATAGCTAATTAGAAAATAAATTAGCGAACTGGGTTAAGACGAATAGATTGAGTTGAAACCAAATGGGAATATTTGGATATGTGTTAAACAGGTATGAAATGAAGAGAATGAAGTTTATAAATTTAGTGCCCGACAAAAAGGTACATGTTTAAATTCCATATGAGGTTTTATGCGCCGAATCGGCAAGCCGCTTGGCTTTTTGATTTTCTTTTTGAATGGAAAGGGCCCAGAGAGGCGTTTCGTAGTTGTACCGAGTGACTCATACAAAGGAGGTTATGGCGAAATTTTCCGAAAATTTAAGGAGTTAGAATATTTTTAAGAAAACTGGATAACTAGAAATCAATGTATTGATATATATAAAATCCGATAAGGAAACGAACTTAAAAATATAATATTATAAACAAAAAGGAAATCTATAATTAAATCTGGTAAAATTAGAAAGAGAAACGTATACGGGTTTAAAAATGAATAATTAGTTTTTATGATGTTGATTATTCGAGGTAAGTGGTCTTGTTCGTTTTGAAGTTAAGCATGTTTTCAGTCAAGGTCTGAGAGGTAGTTATACCCCAACTTGATAGATTTCAATTTTAACCGATAAATAGCAAGATCCAGTCTCGAAGAGAAATATTTGAATAAGCGTTATTTGAATGCAGTATTTTGGGTTGTTTTTAACGATGTTTTACACAAAAATCGATTTTACCCAAGTAAGTGGAATTTTCGAAATATAAAGATAAATATTTCCTAAGTATTGAAATAAATGAATAGTCATGAAAGAAATAAATAATTGGAATGTTTTCCAATTATAAATAGAATATTTTCTAAGTACAGAAAATAAAAGAAGGCAATATACAGAAATATTTTTCTAAATAGCGTAAGAGGCCAAGATGATTATTGAAAATATTTGGTTAACAAATATTGATATAGAAATGGAGAAGTGATTTAATTCATGAATATCATTTAAGGGGTCCAGTGATTGTTTTTTGCTTTGAATGCGTGTTTGTTTTTCTTCGATAGTTAAATAACCGACTATCGAAGTATTTGCCAATATCGTTGTCAATATGGAGAGACCAGTTGGATTATTATCCGTGAACCACTCTGTATTGGCAGTAGCGTTGCGAATCAGATTTATATGAAGAAAATCGAAGACGGAGTAAAGTGCAAGGATTTTTTCTATTAATGGAAATTGTGCCTTCGGTTTCATTTAATCCCAGAACGAACGTATATGGACGAATGTCTGACATAGTATTTCCAATGATCGCATATTTTGGTCTATATTAATATATATTGTGACAAAGAATTTATTCTCATAGCATAATATCCAGAATATATTTGTGCAAATCAATTAATGAATTATGGATCTGACAATGTGGCATTCAAAGTGATTTTGTTATCAAATAAATGATAAATAATCGTAGCCCCTGGCCTCAACAACCGGGAAATGACAAAAATCGGGCAGGCAACATGGCTATATTGGTAGCTCCCATTAGGGTGTATTATCACCAACCTAGAGGTTCATTTAATTCCTTATTCTATTCAATTCTGTGCCATTCAGGAAAACGGTTGCTGATCCCAACCGTTGGTGATATACATTCGATACACTCAAGCGAAATGAGTGGTCGGTCATGTATGGCCGGGTTACAAGATATTCTTGTTGAACCCAGTGTATTCCTTTCTAGAGATACACTGCCGGAAGGTGGTTCCATACCTTGTCATAGTTGGAAATTCATTACCGAATAAGTTCTCGCGGTTTTGATTGTATATTATACATGTGGAGTGTGAGATAAAAGCGTTCCACTAGATTTGTATTTATTTGATTTAGACACTATTATAACATCAAAAGAGTTTTTATATAAAGGTTATTGTTTCTTTCAAAGGGATTTTGAAAGTTAAATCAAGTGTTTTGGATTCTCATAAGGGAAAAACCCGTTCCATGTTATACAGCGTGGTCTAATGAGATATCGTTATTTTCCCAAACTGTTTTAAATTGTTTACTCATACCAGTCTCATGACTGACCCAGCGTTTATTTTGTTTTGTTGTACCTAAAATCTTGGGTGCCCAAATTTGTACGGGCAGTCAAGTAGTTTAGGATTTTACAGATCCATCTAATGGATCTTGGAGCAAGAGGCTTCAGTGTTAGATATATATAGTGGTTTTATTTTGGCTATGTTGTAAGTGTTGTACTCTGATAATTGTATGTTATACAGTTAAAATTTTGTATTTCAAAAGTTATGATATATTATATTTTGTTCCACTGTGATGTGAGATTCGTTGTTGTTATTTTTTTTCTTCTTCTACCTTTTTCTTCTAAAAAAATGATTCGTATTTTTACGATATTTGGGTTGGATGTGTGATGTATGTAGTCAACTCAGATAGTACGGATTTGTGGTTCGTTACAGTTGGATTTCCATTATGATGGCTCCTGATTCCAAAGATCTATCGCTAGTGCAATATTCAACGGCTTACGTCCCAGCTAGTGAAAATACTGTAATGCACATCCGCCATTTTGGGAAAACAAGTACCACTGTGGCTTACATCCCAATGAGAGAAAACACCGCTTACTTTATCCCTATGGGAATCGGGGGGTGTGCCCTATCCCTCTGAGCGTGGAGCGACCACACTCAGCTCATCTCAGTCGACCGATTCCATCCTCCTATCGAAAGCATACTGACCTGACCATTAGTTTACCATCATACCAATGTGTGAGGCTCGCGAAGTACCGCTACACAAAGCTATGATAATTAAAGTTATGCCTTGATCATCATCCACAAGGCTCTGCTTTTCAAGAAAAGCGTTGATCCATGCATATCAGTATGCCATATTGTCAATCTGTACCATACCATTGCTTTCTGCTAATATATAACCTCTAAGCTCGTACGTCTCAGAGAAGGGTGTTAAGCAAGAGAATAAATTCTCCACCACCAACAGATATATATATTTAGCAGAGATCAACGAATACAACATAAAGGAATACAACGTCAAACATACCATCCATTTACAAGTCCGTTCTGGGTCTGAACGAAACTGGAGGCACCTTATTCCTCGTCCTATATGTCCAATACAGGAGAGAGACACTCGTATGTCCGAACAATCAACAAGGTCGTCCGGACAGCTACAACTGTAGCCCCTTCAAGGCAGCTACTCCAATCAGGGCATCAGTAGTAACTCATCCATTCGATGTGAAGATTGTCGGTCTTGCACCGTCTTCAATCTCTTCCACTGTTAGTCGTCGTTTCAAAATGGGTTAAACCCAATCTTTCCGATTAACTCGCGTAATTTATAATCAAGTGCTACAAAAACACATCATATGCCTCATTCCAATTTAGAATATTCCTTTGTTCAAATATTCACATTTTTAGCGAAAGGTTCCCATTAATTTTATCAAAGATAAATTATTTGAATTTATTTTTTAATCTTCCTTTTTATCTCATTTCAAAATATTTTATTTTATCTTTTCACAATTCTAAACCATATTAAGATTTATCAACTAGTCGGGATTAGCGAACCTTATCAAAGTAATCATTTATTTTATTGATCCCAATCATAACCTATTCATCCCATGGACCAAAACTGGTAGTACTCCATGTCTAACACCCACGGTGTTATCGGTAAATTTAATTACCATTTCACGTTCAGATCTAATTAAAGATTTAACTATCGCTTGGAGTAAAATTGGTGGTACTACATCCTCGACCATTTCATAAACTCAATAAATTTAATCCCCTCTTTCACATTTCAATCTAATTAAAGATTCATTAAAACTCTAGTTTAGTTTTAATCTCAAAAATCATTACCTAATGATTATTCGAATTTAGGAAATTAATCTTATCTTTAAGTGGGTTAAAGAACTAATGTTTTTTAAAACATAGTTCACGATAAACCCAAATATTCTTCTATCAACTATGGAATCTTCACGGAAATCATAACAGTGCATAATCGATATAAATTCCCGTATCAGACTAATAATATAAATGTAATAGCGGCAAGGTCTTTTAAATTCCATATATAGTAGTGGTCTTCATCCATAGAAGCTCATCTTGATTCTTACCAAAACGAATTCCATTCAATTCCAATTTAATATATTAAATTTGAAAACTTTGCATTGGAAAATTTCCATTTAAATCTTAATAAAAAGATTTATAAATCCCAAATCATTTCTTCACTGTTAATTGGGTTAAAGAACAAATGTTATTTATAACATTGTTCACGATAAACCCACAATCAACTTAAATTCCAATTAAATATTAATTAATTGGTAAATTTCTCTAAATCTTAATTAAAAGATTTATTCTTTCCTCGACTGGGTTTAAGAATAGTGTTATTTAAGACACCATTCACGACAAACCCAAAAATCCAATTCGATATTAAATACAAGGCTCTGAATATAAATTTTATTGGCTTATATTCAATATCGAATTCTGAAACCAACGGATATCGTATTGGGGATAACGATATCTGTATCTTCCAAATTCCCATAACAATATCCGTATAATCACGGAATCCTATATCAAAATATTCCAAAGATTATTTCCATTCCAAATCCATTCCAATTTATTTGTGGGAAAATTTTGGTTATTATAAAACTATTTTCAAAGTCCAATTTATTTTATTCAAAACCCATGGGATTATTGTTCTAGTTAACAAATAGTTCATTTCGATAAAAATGTATTTTTATCTTTTCAAAATGGAATTTTTCATCCAAAACCTTTCCAAATCATTTATTATGATTTTACATAATTTTTCCATATTTTTAATAATTTTAATATCGCCCATTCAGTCGGTTTCCAATAAAGGCCACCGAACTGCATTCAAAGCGACCTTTTCTGAAATTGATTTGGATATATCTCCAAATCTATCCGTTATATTTCAAATCACTTATATTCATTGGAAAGCTCTTTTCGATACGAACCCAATGATTTTGGTTTTAAGAGAATCCGACGGTCGGATATCCCGTAACGTCAATTTGAAGTTAATGGTTGAAATTCGCGAACAGTCGCTGCGCGGCGTGTTCTATTCAGGCCATTATATATATATATATATATATAATATATATATTATATATTTCATCGATTTCCATTTAAAACGTATTTTATATATCATTTATACATTCGTTTTAAAATCGATTTCAACTTCATTTTCAATTTTAAATCGAAATTGAATATTCTATATTTTTATCATACTAAAACGATAATATTTTCAAAATATTAGATTTTGAAATCACTTCTTTTTTGTATTCATTTTAAAGTGAATAAAATCTGATCGATAAACCCGTTCCGGTTAAAATGGCGTTTGCTACTTAACTCGGCTTCACATTTCAATATTTTTGTGCCTATCCAAAATCGGACATCAAAATCATAATTTTATTCTTCAGTGAATATTATTTTAAAATATTTGTTATTTTAAAATATTCTTTATTTTAAAAGATTCTTTATTTTAAAATATACTTTATTTTAAAACATTCTTTATTTTCCAAATGGGAATGAGACCCAAACAATTACCATATAATGTTATTTATATGGATTCCATACAACACACGTATATAATAACCATGATAAACAAGCAACCATCATCCAAAATGCATTTTACACAACTACATAAGCATTAAAAATAAATAATTAACGCTCATCACAGCCTGTCAACCCATCGATTGACATACAACTAAATATTAGGACTAGTGTAAGTCCAACATCATCCCAATACCCGTGTGGGGTTTTCAAACAAAAAATACTAATTATTATTTGTGCAGTTGGGCGATGTGTAAAATGTATCGTCCCAATCAATATTAGTCAAATGGATGTACATAAACAAATCGTCCGATTTGTAAATGAATATTTATTTTCATTTCAGGAGAATTTTGTGTCGTTTACATATATACGTTAAAAATTATATTTTAACGATAAAATATTTTATTCAAATATGAATATTTTATATAATTCATTTATACAATAAAAATGATATTTTTATTGTTCAAACATTTTATTCAACACATGAATACAATACAGTCAATATACACAATTCAATCCAAACAAACATCCATGATTTCAATCAAAGGTGTCGGGTGCTACTAAGCACCTTCTGCATCCTAGGATATATTTAACTGTAAACAAAATTTGAGTGAGAAGGAGTTCTCACCTTTGGTTTCCACTCCGTCATTCTTTAGCGGACGATGGTTTGGATTCCGTTTTGCTTCCAGTCGGTTCCATCGCAATCTGTTTCACGTGCCTTATGTTAAAAATCACATTTTTAAACAACGATCTTTATAAATAAAAATTCACATTATTATATCAATGCTCTCTATTTAAAAATCACATTTTTATGTAATGTAATATATAGTTTAAAAATCATATTTTCATATTCAAACATTAATATATAAAACCCCATATTTTTATTTCAAACATTATATGTTTAAAAATCATATTTTTATACTAATGTTATACATAAAAATCATATTTTTACTACGCTACTACATATATAAAAAAAATCATATTTTTATATTTCCATGCCATACACTAGTTAAAAATCATATTTTTAACTTGCCAAAAATATTTTCTTCCTACGATAAAAATCATATTTTTAAATTTTTAAAACCATTCTATTTTTTTTAAAACAATGTTCATGTATATTTTTACAACAAAGTATATTTATATTTTTAAAACAAAGTATGTTTATATTTTTAAAACTGAAAAAGAAATAAAAATGCCCCCTGTAAAACTGTCATTCTAATTTCGATTTAAATAAATTTTTAGTCGTTATTATTTAAAATAAATCATTTTAAATTCTGAAAATCCATTAAAATTGCTAAAATAAAATTTCTAAATTGGTTCTGAATTTCCGGGTTGTTACAATAATTGTGCAAACATGAATTAAAAATAGTATTTAATTTACAGAATTATGTGCATAAATTGTAGAGTTGTACTCAAAAAGGAACTACACCGAACTAGGCAATTAAGTGAGAATCCGCAACAAATTATAACATGGGTAGCAATTTGAAAAGAAACAGAGAGTAAACATATTGTCACAATAGTTGTATGGACATGTTAGTAAATCATAATAGGAAAATTTGGGATATCTGCAACTGAAGTTTTAACATGGAGGTCATAACTAAAACAAATATGTAATAAACAAAAGGTAGAAAGATATAGGTAAATTTGGGATATATGCAACTAAATTATAACATAGGGGTTATAATTAAATGGAAAGTCTTATTATATTAAAACTTATATCTGAGATTAAGTTTAATAAGCATGTAATATTATTGGTCCATTTTGGCAGCAAATGGTAATTAGGGAAAGTAAGTGACCAATAAAGTCTAACAAGCATGTAATTGTAGTGGTCCGTTCCGGTACTAGTTATCGAGTGAGGAAAATAAGTAGCCATGTAGAGGCTCACTCCAGTGGTAATGCTGATTGGGGAAAGTAGGTGACCAATAAATATGGCCCAGATCAGGAGGTCTTTACAGGAGCGTAAATTGGAATTTTTTTGGCTAGTACCCATACTAATAGCATTCCCTTTTAGGTTTATTACTGATGGTCTTACATAGGTATGGGATGGGGCTGGGCACACTTAGGTTTATTGGGGGTAAGTAAGGGGCCAATGGCGATAGGGGCATGTGTGATTACATTCTGATAGGGTCCAAAAGTGAGGAGACATCGACGGAGGACAATAAGTCATTATTGCATCCAAAAACATTTAGTTATGTCATTATTGGGGGGCTATTGGGTAGGATAAAGCCTTAGATCTATAGTGATATTTTACCATGTGAGATAGTAGACCGGTAGGATCATGCCGATCAATGGGTAGTATTAGGAAATTGTCCTGAACTTATTTATTATGTTTAGTAATTGAGCAAATGCAAACAAACGAGCAAGCAGTTTAAATATGTTTACCTTTTGTAGTTGTGCATGGACATTTTACCCTATTTTACTCTAGAACAGCTATTCGGTCTATTCTCTTTATCTTACTCAATCATGCTAGTAATTACTTTATTCAGCAGAAATTTTTTCTGACCTACTCCTATTTCTTCCTTTTTCTCCCCCATTAGGATCACAAGACAGAGGTCGAATGATACTAACAGCTTGGGAGAATAAATTGCAGAGATCTTTTTTCTAATTGATGTACTTTCTTATATTTTATGGCATATTATTTTTTTATGGCTTGTATTTTTACTTGTGATGGGAAATGTTTTATTGTATACTCTGATCTAGAATGAGATTATGTAAGACATGTCATTTGTAACAAAATTCATTTTGTGTAACGTATTATTTTGGAATAATACGTTGTTTTTAAATAATGTTATGCTATTTTTTTTTATCCCTTATGGATCTTAGTCTATGTGTTTAGTTTCTTTATACCTAAAATGCTCCACATTCTTTGGTATGACCCGTATAAGGAATACTAAGGAGTGTAGGGTGTTACACATAACGTGAATCGAGGGAAATGTTTATTTATAGTACTATCCGTTTCTGCAGGGATAACAGACATAACCACTTGCGTAACTATGATCCATGAGGAGGTGTGCTTTGCATAGCTATTTTTAAATAATTTTAAGTATTTTCACTGGGTGTTAAAATACGTCTATTAAGTATGTAGAGATTTTTAGACGTACGCTTGATTAACGCATGTCTAAATTATGTAAGAAAGAAGATACAATTTTCAAGGCATCGAGTTATAATAGTATTCTGACTTTAAATAACAAATATAACAAGCGTAATTTTTTATTACCTATTAATAATAACGATAATAAATTATAATTAGATTAAAATTTACTAATCAAGAGATAAATATAATTTGGGATACGTAATTTAAGTAAATCATCTGAGTTATATCTAAAATTTGGATTTTTGAGATTTAATTAGGGAAAATTCGAGACAAAGATTATTTTAATCATTGAAAATGATTAAAAATGGTGTTTTAGAGAAAATACAATTAGTGTGAGAAAACTTGTGGAAAATTTTAAACTTAGATTTGATATGAATTTGAATTTATTAAAATTGTGGGAATAAATTAAGCTTCAAATTTAGTATTTTGAATTTGACTAATATATGAGGATGAGAAATAAAGTTTTAGAAAACTCTATAATGTGGACAATTATGATGAAATAAAAATTTATAAATTCCTATGTGTCATATTGTATTAATTTGCAATATGAGTGAAACAGTGAATTTGAGCAAAAAAGCCTTTTTGAATATAATTGTGTTAAAAATAAATGTTAAACAAGTAAATATTTTTTGAAAAATATTTATATGTGTGTTAAAAATAGCTTTGAGGAGCTATGCCAAAAAAATTAGTTTTGAGGTGGTTGTAAATTTATTGTACCAAAACATTATTGTTTAGATAATTTTAACAGATAAAAATGTAAATTTTTCTCAAAAGAAATGTAAAATGTGGATTTTTGTACGAACAGTGAATTTTCCTATAAATAAGCCCAAAATAGTATTTAGTGTTGTTAAAAATATTTTCAAACATCTTTAGATATATTTGTAAAGTAGGTGTGAAATTTTTTTAGTTGAAAGCTTAAAACATTGAAAATAGTGAAGAAAAGCTTAAAACAAACTAGCGTAAATAGTGCTAATTGTGTGAGATAACCCCTAACTATCCTGCTAAGGCCTAATTAATCCCATTATTCCTAGGTTTAGGGATGGAGATATCTGGAAGAATTGTTTATAGTACATATTCTTCCCAAAAGAATCTCCTTCCTCCCAAAAGAAAGTTATAGTAAAGGAAGAAACTAGTGATACCTCTTGCAAACAAATTCAAAAGCCCTAAAACTCAATCAAACGTAAAATTAGAGAGCTAAATCAAGAGATAAATATAGATAATCAATCAAAATCTTGAATTTATACTTATTCATCTTTATTTTGTGAAATTTTGCCTACATGTTGAAGGTTTCTTGTTACATGTCTCTGTAACTCAATTTACTAGAGCTAAAGCGGAAAGGTAAGCTTTCAAGTTTAGTTTTTGATCCATATTCTTGCTGTTAAGTGCCAGTCAATTATTACTAATCTAAGATGAGGGTTTTATTACACATTCTAACTTGATTCAAGTTTATGGTGGTGAAATTTGATGATTATCTATAAAAAATACTGTAAACTTGATTTCTTGAGTTTTTGCAACCATAGCATGAATCCATGTTTAAGACTACATATCCCCTCCATTCCATATCAAAATGTAGTAAATATTTTTCTAATTTTTATTTTAGTTGTTCTAGTATACACTTACCAATTTTTCGTTCAATTTGAGGTCGTTTGATCTTATGAATCACATCTGTAAGTTGTACCCAAAGAAGGTTTCAGGCCTTAGCACTATCCTATGCCTGGGTTGACCGAAATTGAACTTGGGTCGACCAAGGGGGTTTACCCAAGAAATATATGGCTCGACCAAGCCTGATTGGATGCCCAGGCGATTTCATTATTTGTGATCTTGCTATTTTAGATTTTGTTGCATTTTGGGTGGGTTTTTGGCATGTTTTTTGGTGATAAATCCCATGATTATCTAGGTGTTTCGCATCACTTTGATCAAATATCAAAACATGTGTTTTGAGTATGTTTTGGCTCATTTGTATAATTAAGAAGCCTAGATTATTATAATTCTTTGGTTGCAATTTTATGGATTTTTGGATGAATTTGTTGTGTTGTTTTCATTGAGATTTCTGAATATACACGCATGTGTTTTGAACCATTTCAGAAAGCATTTTTAGATACTTAAACAGTGTTTTAAGGAAAAATACTTTACAATGCGATTTTATATAAAGTATAATATATTAATATTTCTAATTAGAAAGAGATTTCCAAAATCGTTGATTTTCCCTATTTTCCAAATCGATTTAAAACTCGATTTTTCCAAAGTATATTTCCCATATAAAATCATATATTTTTGCCTTGAAAAGATGAGGTTGGGATTTAAATGATTTAGTGTATCGTACGACATGGGGACACATAGGTTTATTGTCTCGGTTAGTTCCAGACTTGTTTATTCGAAGCTATTGCTTTCTAGTGTGGAATTGACTAGCGGGGAGTAAACTGATAAGTGAGAACTTGTGGTATGGGATGCATAATTAGAACTATTTAGGTTACTCTTTGAGAATTTGTGACACACTCTAAGGTTTCGCTAGTACTAGTTCTTCAGGTCAATCTGAGGAATAATGAATTTCGGGTCATCTAAGAATCTAAGACATTGAGACATTTGTGACCTTTGGGTCATCTGACGCATTTATGACCATCTGGTCATCTATGGAAGGTATATGTTTTATATACTAGTGCTGGTATGGCTTCAGGCCATCTAAGGTTTGCACGTGCGGCATAGCTTGGGCATGCCAATTTGAGTTTTGGATCCAAACATGAGTTATTTTCTGAATTTTGAGTTTTTAATTATGATTCCACCATTATTGAGAAATATTATTATTATATATATCTTAGAGTTATGAGAAACTGTGTATACGTACTGATTTCATTTCTTAGATTTTGAATTCTTAACCAAGTTCCTAAGTTTTGTGATTTTTGGGATTTCTATGGTTTTCTTCCTGAGATTTGATATGATTTCAAGTTGATAAATCATAAATTTATATATTGAATAGCTTTTATTCAAGGAAACATCTGTGTTAATATATTTTTCATTCTTGAGTAAAACCTTGGCAAGATCCTGTGCATTAATCACATGCAATTCTAGTAAATCTGTGTTTATATCATTCCTTTATGATCCAAAGGAATGTTTCCCTTAAGAAAAATTTATCTACTTCATCGTATACAGATTATCCTGTTCAAGTTAGACTGACCCATTTATTTATTGCTCGGGTCAAACCTAATTACAGGTTAGATCATTCATTTTGCTTAGTTGTTTCTTCTATGGTCCTTCCTATCGACCTTTTGGATTTCTATGCATATTTTTTTTGTATTTTACCTCATAGTTATTTATCTTGACTTGGTTCTTTTGTAGGGATTTGATGTATACCTATATATTGTGGTCATATTACCACTTTTGTATGATATAATGTATTTTTCTTAATGTATCTGTACATATTTATGACTGTATTTGCAGTTTTTTGATATATGTTTATTTGTTAAATTCTATTTTGAATGGATCATGTAGCCATTGGAGTATTGTATTAGATGTTGTGCAGTTAAAGCACTTAGCGGTTCTATAGCAGCGGAGGTACAAAAAGGTGTAGCGGGATAAAGCAGGGAAATAGCGGGGATATAGCGGAGGCACAAAAATGTTCATTAGATGTAAAACCAAATATTTAAAAATTAATTTATCATCTTTCTCACATTATATGTGTACAAGAAATTAATACTAATTAATCTTATATAACAAAATCAAGTAATATCATAGTTATGCATGCTAAATTTAATCAGTGTTATTGACTGATGTTAGGTACATATGCCTTAAATTTAGCCATTTACGCTAAATTTACTGATTTTTTTTAAAAGAGAACTAGTCAAATCAAGCTCTATATGTTAATACTGCTAAAGCGGACACTAAAAAGCGTTGACTTAGTGGATGCAGCGGAAAACAGCGGGGCTAGAAGCGGATCTACTGTTCATTAACGCTAAATTGAAATAGCGTAGCGGTTGAGGAGCGCTATAGGCTATAACGGGGATATTGCAGTGCTTTAGCGGAGATTTAACTGCATAGATTAGATGAGAATTAAGTGTGTCAAACCACTTAAGGTAAGGAAAAAATATTAGCATATTTTTGACGTACTTAAAACTTTTTTAATACGTGACTATGGATAACAACCTTATTCTCTACACTAGCAGATAATATTACAAAGTAATACTCTTTGTTAGTGTAGGTTTGTGGTAGGGTGTTATAGCTTGGTATCATAGCAGAATTCAGAACAAAATGTGATAAAAAATGGAATAGTTTACATATTGAAGTACATTGAAGTATAATATGAGTACAAACACTCATCTCGGAGGTAAGTCGTTTAACGGCTTCGAGTCACTTCTAGATATTCAGGCTTGGCTCTGTACCTACAAGAGCATTTTCACCCGTATATAGATTTTAGACCATCACTGTGTTCTTGTAGCATCGAGCATGCTGTAAGATCGTGCATCAGACTGGTATGAGTTGTTAGTGGTAGAGATTGACGAGGCTACCTTGAAGTAGTAGAAATTCAAAGAGAGATTTGTGCTCAAATTCGTACTTGAGTCCGAGAAGGAGATCTTGGCTCCATGTTTCCTTGATTTTAAGCAAGGGAAGTTTACCGTGTCTGAGTATGTCACTTTTTTGAGGCCTTATCAAAATATGGATTTGTGCACGTTAGCACATCCTACAAAAAAAATCTCAAATTTTGAATGGCCTCAAGAAATATCTTAAGAAATCTCTTATATTGCAAATTGACCATCGAGGAGCTTGTTGTAACACCCCTAAGTCTCACATCGTGGAAGCCTGTGTGAAGTGGGTACTCATATAGTAGAGCCCATCTCTTACTAACGCCGAGGCCTTTTGAGGAACAAAACCCCACACCTATACGGTGGCTAAGTTGGGGACAATATCTTGCATGAACAGAGGTGCGGGTTGTTACATTTGTAGATGCGGCCCTTTATATCGTAGCGTTAAAAATGAAAAGAAGAGTGGAGACGAGTTAGTGTTTAGAAAAATCCAAACAAGAAGTGTTTTCCCTTTCCTAAACCTAAGTCTTTCCAACAAAATAAGAAGAAGGATCTAAGTGTTCTAGCTCTCATTCACAAGTAGCAACCTAATAGTTTTAGACATTGGAATTTTACAACTGTGGCTCTCATGACCATTTTGAGAGAGTGTCCAAATCTGCATAGATGCCACTATTTTAAGAAAGAGGAGCATTATATCTTTTCGTGTCCTAAGAACCAAAAAACTCTAGTTCGAGGAATCTCAATGTGGCAAATGCATCTGGTGGTTCGTCTTGTCCTCGAGGTACATCTGTTCCATTCTTGAAGGTTCTTAACTGCTCCATGACCAATTGATTCGAGTTTTATTTGATACGGATGAGTTATGTTCATTTTTCATTGAAAGAACTCTTTGGTACTTAAATCCTCGGATGTTTCATGTTTGAAGTCTGCATTATGAACTGCAAGAGGAAATCCACAACCTTTAGCTTATTTTGTGAAGACATTGAGATATTTAGATGTGGCTTTTCTTTTGTGTGAATTTACTCATAATTAACTATCTTGGTATTTATATAAATTTTCGGAAAGTGTTAGCTAATTTAATACGAAGCCCAAAACCTATAAATCGTATATCATGAGTATCCTTATTAGATTGTCTTAATATGTATTGTATTTCGGGATTTCAAGTGTGATTCCGAAGCTCTTATATATTTTCCTGAATCCCAAGATGGTAATGGCATATTTCGAATTTCTATAGTTGCGAACCTTCCTTTCTTATTAAACCTGATTCAGTTTATCACCCGAGCGAGAATTGATTTTCATACTGATCTTATTTACAATACTTTGCTGGTACATCACCCTCTAATAAGGATGACTATCAAGAGGATTGGAAACTCAAGTAATCCTTGTGAAACTAAGAACTTAATCCTTTTGCAACCTTTGAGGTATATTCCCATACTAATTTCTCATGTTCTATCATTGTCTTGGTCATTTATTCAAGTTTGGGGAGCTTTTTGTCCTTGATCCGAAACTAGGTTATATCTTACTCATCTTTTTCAATCGTGCGAGTCTTAGTTCAAGGATATTGAGCTAATAATCAAAATGATTAATTGAATTCTTAAATGGGGGATAAGAGTGAATAATTTAAATAAATCAAAGCACACAGCGAAACTAATGTAATGTTTTCAGTTGAGCACCTAGTTGTATGATCTATGCAAGGGAGAAAAATTAATTACCGGGTTATAATCATAATACATATATTAAGTGCATGGGTGGCAGTAAAGTAAATACAACTATAAGGGAAGTTTTGTGATTATTTATCGTGAGTGCTTTGAGAATTCTGGTTGACACATCTGATTAACATTATCAATAAGAAATACTTAAATACTATTACGAGATGTTCGAACATAGTGTTTCAGGCAATGGAATAAGGGGTCAAAAAAACTATAAGTGTCAAGATAACGTTAAGCCATTAAATGGATTGTGAATGGTAGTTAAGTCGGGAGAGGCAAGATTGATATTGAATCGAATTTGCAACCATTGGATAAGTTTAGTGGCTTAATATTATGTTGAGAGGAGTAAACAAAAATTGTTTAAGTGAAAGGGTGTTTGAGAATCCAAAGAGAAAACAAATAAACTAAACGTAGGCAGTATTTCAGAAATACACACTCATATTTTGATGACGTATGAAGCCATCGAATTATGGTAATAGTCGAGAAAGAAATGGCAAGGCCTTTTTAACTTATGTTTAAAATTGCAACCATTTAATCGTATAATTTGTAAAAAAAAAAAAAATAAGGCAAGGAAACATCATTAATTAATTTCAGATTTACAAGGTTGAGCATGTATTTTTAAAATTTGAGCTAAGGATTTTTTAACATGAATTGTGGTTTAGAAACGAATAGATATGAGTTGAAAGGAATTTGTATACTTACTCAAATAAAATAAGTAAGAGTAATTTGGGGATTGGGTGGGTGGTTGAGTTAAACTAGAAATAAGTTGAATTTTGATAAGGAGACAAGCAAATTTAAATTCAACCTATATTTGTTGGTCAAAAGACATGGCATTTTGAATTTTTTTAATGAATGCTACAATTAAAGTGTATTAAAAAATTTGGTTTAGTGAAAATATAACCAGTGCTTCGTAGTTGGAAATGAACTAAGATTGTGTGGTAAGTGAATGTCAAGAATATATAATAACAATTAAAAGTCATTGTGAATACAAAAATATTTTAAAGTGGTTTGCAAGTTCTTTTAAAAGAAGATGAAATTTTTTGAAAATGAAAAGTTTTAAATGAATATAAAATATGGAAACTTAATTTTAGATGCATGTAATATCTTAAGCTAAAGTTATACTGAATCATTTAACTAAAAATCCATTTAACTCATCCCTATTAAATTTAATAAGACATCCTCTCAGGTACCTAAATTTCTATGGTATGAAGATCGTGAAACTTTATGATATTCCCAATTCATTTGTTTTTTGGCAAAGACGACAGGGTTGAGTGGACCCCTACCACTTTTATTGATGTACTCAGTCGATTACATAGATAAAAAGAAAGAAAAAACAAACAAAGAAGAATATAGAGAGTACACAGTTTATCAACGACTATACTAACAGAGACAAAAGTGGAAAACAAATATATACATCAGCGAGAAGCAAGTAGCATCAACGGCCAAAAATTCCAGGATCGAAAGTGAATTTGAGAAATTTCAGGCCATCCCTTATATCACGCTGCATCCACATAGAGTTTTCCAGAGCATCACTATCGACAAAAAGCATGCAATTCTTTCTCTCCATGCATTGCTCACAAATTTCTTCAATCCAAAATTGTATTGCATTTCTTTAGCTCATTTAGTGCCAATTTCCCTTCTAATGTGTTTCCATTCTTCCATACTATTGCTTGCATAACGGCCTTCACCGATTTGCGCAAGAACATCCTTCCATAGCCTTTTAATAGTTGTGCATTCGAAGTAAAGAAGCTCCACACTCTCAGGAAGAGCACCACAAAATAGGCATTTCAATTCGGTAACCATTACATGCGTTGCTAGCCTCTCTTTAGTTAAAATAACATGGTTGAGAGTGTTCCATAGGCTCAAGTTTTTTTTATTGTTGTCCCTCTTCCACACAAGTTTATGCCACCTGCATTCATCAAGTAATAAAGTACCATGCATAGAATTGTAAAAAAAATTAATTATGAACTTCTCACCTTGCCACTTCCAGATTGCTCTAGATTAGAGTCTATTTGATTGTCATTGCTGGTAATTCTGTTCCATAGTCCTTGCACACTCTGATTGGTTGTGCTTGGCAGACTAAACTAGTTATTGTTGAGTAAATCATCCACTTTGTTGTATTTCAGGAAGAGTGAGTTGATATCCAATAATATATCCAAAATACAACTAGAGGTCATCCCAGAAACTTATACGATCATAAACCAGTTGACCATATTTAAATTATTGGAGAATCATACTTTCAAGCTTATTAATGCTTTTCCACATCCAACTAAACCCCTGCAAAGTATTCAAAGTGCGGAAACATTTATCTCGATAACATATTTCTAAGACTAAATAACCCATAAGCTGAGTTTATTGCCTAACAAATCATCAATATGTTTTCCAAATGCAGCAGTATTCCAATGCTTAGTACTGACGATACCACGACCACCCTTGTGTATAAGTTTTTCAAGCTTAGCAAAGGAAATTGGTGCAAGATATTTAGTGTGTATATTTCCTTTCCACGGAAATTTCATAAACGCAGTTTTAATCATGCTATGCAGCTTATATGGAAGTATAATGGTACAAGACCAGTATACTTGCATGGCAGTAATTACTGATTTGATTAAAGTTAATCTACCAGCATGGCTTAACTACTTAGTAGACCAACACTCTAATCTTTTAGTGATTTTCTCGAACAAGGGGAGACATTGGATGGTGGTTATTCTTGAAGTAGCCAAAGGCAGCCCAAAGATTAGATTTCGAGTTTGAAAAAAAAAACCCAGCAATCATAAGATAAGATTTCTCATAGTTGATTTTCAAACCATTCGTAAGATAGAATTTATCATGGGTCATCATGATATTATTCAGAGTTTTATTATCAGGTTTGCCAAAAATGATTAAATCATCTGCAAACATTAAAGAAGTTATAAACGAGTCTTTGAATTTAGGGAGCAATTCAAAGTGGTTGTTTCCAATAAGATTATCAAGCATCCTAATTAACAATTCCATAACAATAATGAATAAGTAAGCTGAAATTGGATCACCTTGCCTAATACCTTGCTTACTGTCAAAAAAGCCAACATGGGTATCATTTATATTGATAAAAGAAATGTGCATTGCTTGAGCATGTAATGATCCATGAAGTAAAACATGCTGGGAAGTTCATATGAGTAAGGATTCTGATAACAGACTTCCATTGAATAATATTAAATGCTTTCATTAAATCAAGCTTGAGCAGGGCTCTAAGGGAGAAGTTTTTAGAGTTATAGCCTTTAATTAATTCATGGGCAGGTAACACATTATCAAGAATATTTCTATTAGGTAAAAATGCAGATTGGTTTGCAGAAATGAGTGATGGAAGAACATGTTTAAATCTACTAAATTGATTTTGATGATGCATTTAGTGTTACAGCAAGAGATGGGTCGAAAAGCATTAACTAAGTTGGCATTTTTGTCTTTTAGAATAAGGGCTATAACAGTATTATTAAATAATTCCAGCATTTTTCCTCTCTTAAAAAACTGTTTAATAGCATTACTAACATCAGTTTTCACAATGTTCCAATAGTGAGTGTAGAAAGAAGCATTGTAGCCATCAGGTACACCACATGAGTTCTGGTTGAGAGAGAACATAGCCTCTTTAATCTTAACATCATGATGATGTGGCACATGTAATCATACTACTCAGAGTTAAGTTTGGGAAGTAGCATTGGATTAATCTCTTCAATTTAAGGTACAAAATTAGCCAAATAGGTTAGTATAAAACTAAACAAATGCACTTTGAATGCCAATTTAAGATGTATGTACCTGGCCTTTAGTGTTAGTAATCGGGTGTATATTTTCCTTTGATTATTTAGCTTTCAAAGAAGCATGGAAATAAGCAGAGTTTCTGCCCTCATCTTCAAACCATTTCATTCTGGTTTTCTGTTTGACAATCAAATATTCCATGAGAAGTGTATCCATATGCTTACAAGAGAGTTCAAACTCAATCCTAGATAAGGAAGGGTTTGAAGGGTCTTGTTGCATCTGATTTTGAATTTGCTCAAGCTGATGGTGAAGCAAATTAGATTGCAAGCTACCACTCCCAAATTTCTTGCTAGACCAATCTTAGAGAGCATTCTTAAGTGCTTTAAGTTTCTTAAAAAAACATACATGGAATTACCATAGTAAGGGACATCTCAGATTTTCTTAACAATAATAAGAAAATCTGAATCCTTAGTCTGCGTGTTAAAAAATTTAAATCTGGGAATTCTAGAGTTTTGCTTTTCACTTAAATGAACAGTTTGTGGTGAGTGATCAGATAGAATTAGCATTGAAAGCTCATTAGATAAACTAGGCCATGTAATAAGTGAAAACTAAGTTGCAAAAAGTATGGTCAATTTTCGAAAAGGTATACACACCATCTCTTTTACAATTATTTCATGTGTATTCTGCTCTATAGGTATTGATTTCAACTAAGGCAGAGTTGGTGATAGCTATATTAACGGGCCTGATTTTAGTTTGGTCACATCAGTACCACCAACTCTGTCTGATAGTTTCAATGGAGAATTGAAATCACCACACACAAGCTAAGGGTGTGTGTGCTGAATCAATGCAGGCAAACTATGGAAAAGTGTTTCCCTAGCAGCAACTGAATTGTGTGCATATACAAAGGTGGAAAAATAATAAGGAGAAAGAGGCAACATGCATAATTTGACAGTGTATAAATTGACAAGAAGAGGAAACTATAGTCTACTTATGCGCAGTGGGATCAAATGTAATTAAAATTCTTCTATAGCTAGCATCATGTAAATTGTGTATTATTTCCCAGTTAGGGTTTATGTACATGGCTGCTCTAATTGTAAGGTCCTCATTGATTTTGGTTTCCAGCAATGCTAGAGTAGAAAGATTGTATTTCCTGATTAGTAACATGCATCTATCCAACTTGATATCCATATGTGCTCCTCCAATGTTCCAAATGCAAAAGTTTTGCAACATTGGAAAACTCATTGTGTTTGTCAGCACTTATTGCCTTCGATCTAGTCAGGATCTTATCTGAGTCATTATGGTAGGCATACAGCTGGACATGGGAGAGTCAAACTTAATTTGCCTATTGGTTTTTGAGGTTTGGATACTTTGCATTTCTTTATTGGTTTTGTTAACCTCATATAGATGGGACTCAGATGTAGTTTTATGCCCAGGTGGTGGAGATATGCCAGGGGTTGACTTTCTTAGGTTTAGGCATACATTCTCCATTTTCATTTGCAGGAACAACTTCCTTGTCTTTCTTAGAAAACATATGCTCCTCCAGATCAATTTGTTCCTTTGGAACGTCATCTAAGTTAGCGACCAAGTTACATACAGTGGTGGCACACCGTCTAGGAAAGAATTTTTGCATTGAAGGTCCAAATTCAGTTGCAATAAAGTCATTGTTGTAATCATTAACTTGAACTTCAGGTACAGTGGTGCAGTTTTCAGAGTTAGGACTATCGTGCACACCATTGAAGAGAATTACTTATGCATTTATGTCTTTTTCACTTTCCTCATTCTAGACACCACCCAAAGTTGCAATGTCAACTATTTCTTTCAAACTTAAAATTTCCATAAGATTGTCTTCAAACATAGAGTTTTCACATATTTGGCCATCATTCATAATTGTATTTTCCACTTCAAAAACTTGGAGAGATTCAAAGGGGTTCTAGTAAGAAGTGGGTCTACAATGATAGTTACTTGCCTCTGCTTGGGCTAATGTTTTGATTCTCTTACTCTTCTGTTTCTTTTTCAATTATTTACCCTTGTTCAAACATTACTTCTTCCAAGCTTGCCATTTTTTCCTCAACTCTTGGCAGTTGTGGGTTGGTTGGATTCACTCTCTATGTTGTTCTAGGAGTATTAAAAGTGACTTTCTGCTTTATGCGCTCAATTTTTTTCCATATTGATAGTTTTTTAGGATTTTCTTTCATGTTATGGATGTTCACTCTTTTAAGCCCGGTTGGTGTAACATCCTTTTTTCCTTGACCATAAACCATAAGCAGAGATGCTTTGCTTGCTTGTGTTCCTTCTTTCACTTGCTTGGCATTGATATTTGCTTTTTGTGGCTCATTCCTTTCTTTTTTTAACATCACAGTCCTCATTTGTGTGACCAAACACACTACAGTTAGTACAGAGATGGGTTTCCATATGTAATTTACTTTAATTCTTTAAGTAACACCATTAGGCAGCTTGACTAAAAAATCTTCGGCAAGCATTTTATCTGGCTTGACCTCAGCAAGGCGCTTTGAGTATTCCAATCTCTCGATCCTTTTAGTCATTTCATCTAAACAAGTAAGTTTCCCTAGCCTATAAGTTAACCAATCAATACCAGTATGTGACCATGCAAATAAAGGAATGTTCAAAAATTGTTCCTATGCTAGAACCGATTAACCATACCACAAACATTGCTAACATGGAGGTCATATAGCTTAATTATAAATAGCTTACTTTTCATAATGGTAAGTTCCCCTATTAGCACTTGTTGTCTATCTTCTTCACACGTAAATAGAAACAAAAATAGAACTCTATTCGATTTGATACTGAGCTCTCCATTAAGCTTCCATAAAGATCTGACTTTCTACACAACTGCCGTAAAGGAAAGTGGATTATCAATGAAGAAACCAACCAAATATTATTTCCAAGCAATCATTCCAGGATCAAGAATTGTCTCAATGTTGATTCACTGCATCATCGATGAATGTAGGTTGCCTATCAATGGGTTTGTACTTCCCTGCATTGCGTGGAAGACGCTGGAAAAGAGAAGTCCAAATACGTTGACAATTCAATGGAGGATTGACATGGAGCGGACCAAAAGGTTGCTCGAGATAGGCGGTGGATCGGGAGGAGTTGGAGGAGAGACATTGTCAGGTGGAATGGCAGAAGGAAGGTCAATTTGGTGGCTCGAGGGAGGAAGCGGCAAAAGGGGGAAGTGATGTCTGCCATTATTTGAACAGTGAAGGAAGATTGTAGACTTGCTGATATAACTAATTCATTTGCTGTAATTGTAATATGATATCTATAAGTAGTTTCAAGCAGAATTTCTAGAAGGCTTTGGAAACAAAGACGAATCTTATTTTACTTTCTAGCCACAGTCTGATATGTAGAGTGAGTAGGTAATCATTAAGGACTTATTTTGTGCACATATCTTGTATTTCGGTGATAGCTAGTAAGGTCACTTTCTATCGTCTAGTTCTCTTATAATACCAACTATAATCTTATATCGGCATAGCCCCTTTTGAAGCATTATACGCCAGGCCATTTCATTTCCTTCTTGTTGGTTCGAGTCTAGGGAGAAGCTTATTTTAGTCCTCAACTTCGTTTTTGAGGCATTTGAGAAGATTATCTTGATAAGAGAGAATAAAATAGGTATAGGGTCATAAGAAATCCTATGCAGACAACCGTAGGAGGCCTCTTGAGTTCTCAGTTGGTTACTCTATTTATGACCATGCGTCTCTTTTAAAAGGGATGATATGCTTCAGTTAGACTAGGAAGTTGGCTTCCCGATACATTTTCCATTTCCAATTACTGAGCATATAGTCCTATATCTTATCAAGTAGCACTACCAGCTCGATTTTCTGGTGTTCATGATGTGTCCCACTTCTCTCAATTAAAGAAGTGTTTAAGAAATTTTGATTCTGTGATCAATACTCATGCTTTAAAGGAGCTTGGCCACCTAGTCTGTTTGTTCTGTAATACCTTAGCATATCCTTGATTAGGAGGGTAAACGCCTTAGCAACGAGAATGTGTCGCTCGTGAAAATTCTACGGTTAAATTAACTGAATGTGACGACGGACTATAACCCCCGCACTATACAAAAGAAATAATGCGCTGAAAGGTGTGCAAGGCGGTCATGGATGATCATCAGGGTAGGTAAACACAAGCGGAACCTGTCGTAAACTCACAGGCAAAGATAAAATATAATAGAACATATACAACAGGTAGCAATAGTGAAGCAGAAACACAAGACTTTCATACAACAAGAAAGTAATATCTGCAACTTGGAAATAGTATTTATACAAAGTTACCTCACTACATTATTCAGGAAAGCAAACAGCGAAAACCCAATTATTAGATAGTAGTAAAACTGGTATAAGGGCCACTTGCTAGCCACCAATCAGCACCATCGTCCTCACTAAAGCATCACCTGTCACCTGCTACTTAGTCTTCCCATCCACAACCGGATGAACAACCCAAGGTAATAAAAGGAAACATAAAACCTTGAGTCAGACAGCAATCTTATTGAGCGATAAAACAGCTAACAAACTTCAGCAATAAAGTGTATGAGAAAGGATAGATAAACATACTAATCTACCCACGACACCAGAGAAGAACTCAACCTTATCTTCCCCACATCGGACAGTGATAGCCTTTACAGTAACAATTCAACCATTCATCCATGGAAACCAGAACACTCATTCAATCATGGAAAACACTCATAACATCCAGATTATATAAGTCTCACACAGACAACCCTAATCGAGTTTAACATTCCCCAAGTACTCTCCCCAGAGGCGTAAACCAATATCAGTTAAGCACTCAGAGAACATCTCCCTCGACTTTGGATAATCTATGTGAGATAGTACAAACAAAACAACCAATCATCCATGACTGACTCTGGCTATCACCGCCAATCCTGCTTTGAGACCATCGTTAATCGTATGACGGCCAACCTTGCCATATGTCAAGGGCTAATGGTAACCCCAGTTCTAGCATAAACTCCATATGTCCAACCTTGACAATGTCCAACCTTGACAACTAGGCCTTTCAACGATACCCAAGGTACTCGAACAGCAATCTCCTGGTCTATTGGGTGCCCCCATTGTACCCCTGCTTTGAGCCTACTAGAACTTACGACAACGATGACTTCTCGACCTTCGCATCTCTAGTCATCCAACCTTGACGACGTTTCATAGCTCAAGAAACCTTCTCGAGCAACCGTTATCCACCAACTCACAACCTTTGAGTTGCCACCTCGTTCGTTGTTCCACCTTGATCAACGAACACATTCAACACTTTGAACCTTCCTACTTGAATTTACTTCGAAGTCACATCATCACTGAGCCAATTACATCACTGCGTTGCGGCTAGAGTTCGGGGTTTGCCCCCAAAAAATATATTTTTCAGACCTTTTCACCAAATCTGAGTCGTATCCGAAAAACGTACTTTTTCAACAAATGACCCTGTTGGAAACCAACCATAGCATCATCAACCATAGCGTAAAAAAATGCTGCTAAAAACATGACCGATCCGCCCCCTTTCAGACCGACCTGATCCAAACTAGGCCAACCCGATCCGGCGCCCTTCTGGCTTCAAACTCGACCGATCCAACCAATACGACCGACCTGATCCAATCACCTATATGACCTACCCGATTCGAATATGACCCGATCTGATCCACTCCTGTCCGATCCAACTTCGTTTCAATCCGACTTCTGGCTGATTCAACCTATGGCCAAGTCAACTCCTGGCCGACTCAACCCATGGCCGAGCCAATTTCTGGCCGATTCAACCTATGGTCGAGCCAATTTCTGCATATTGTAATTCAACTCCGATTTCGACCAAAACTTCTCCAAACGACGAATCCAACGAAACTGACACTACCAATATCATCAAACACAATCATAAACATATCATAACACTACTAACCACATGAATATGACGATTACCACAAAATGATGTAGATCTCACCAAAAACCATTAAAATGAACATATGATCAAAATGAGAGATCTAACTAACACAAACATGTAATATGACATGAAATTAACGGGTAAAACTTGTTAGATTAGATCATAGGGTGATGCATATGAAAATGAACTTGTAATGATGTAAATCTATGGTAAAACATCCCAATTTGATGAGAAGCATGCACAAACACTCATATACTTCATTGCATTCATGTGAGAAATGTAAATCACTCATCGATTTGCCAAAACAATCTAAAAAAATAGAAATAAGAATCCGGACAGCGAGCACTCCAAATCAAACCCCTCGATCCGATGAATTCGCCTTTGAAATGATGTAGATCTTGCCTTGGATGGTGTAGATCTTCGATTTCCTCCCTTAGATTAGGATTTTTAATGGTGGAAAGGTGTAGGAGGAAGAAGGAGATCAAATGCCTTCAAATGAGAGAATGGGAAAAAGTAAACCTTTTCCCTCCACTCTCACCCCCTATTTATAGGATTCCACTAAGGCTCCCAAACCTGAATAGCCTACTGAAAAACCTTAAAACAACGATTTCTCCCAAACTGCTAAGCCAAATCCTTAATGTAACCACTCTACGGAAAGGCAATCATCAATTCCTTTCCAACGACACAGGTCTCACCCTTTGATTCAACCTAAGTCAAAAGTTATGCCCTGTACAAGGTTGACAAGGGCAAAATGGTTGTAAACAAAATCGGTAAAAATTATGGACATGTCTCACATCCCCATAAACAACATATTAAAAGATGAGAATGATCCGACCCTCATAGAATAAAATAAATATATTTTAGATCTTCCGATACGTAAAATGCGGGCTGTTACATTCTTCCCCCTTAAGAATTTCGCCCCCGAAATTCCAAACAAACCCAAGTAATCACAACGATTCCGCATGCCTATAATCCATGAAAAGCCAATTCTATCATCCAAACTAGCAACCATCAAGCCATGCATCCATAGCCTTATCCTAGCACGCGGAATTCTAATAATCAACAACAAGATACAACGATATAACAAAGATACGATATCAAAGGGTCCTACCGACGAAGAGTTCTAGATGAGTCGCTCTCATGCTCTCTTCCATCCCCCATGTACAATCGTCTCCATCCTCACTCCATTGCACCTTGACCAGCTTAACCGTCTTCCTCCTAAGTTGTTTCGTGTCATTCCCCACAACACGAAGTGGCTTACGAGGTCTCGAAACTACGGTCTCTAAGTCTTCCTGCTCTGAAGATACAACTATATTCGAGTCATGCACGAATTTTCGTAGAAACGACACATGGAACACATTATGCACACTCGACATCTTCTCAGGTAACTCCAATCTATATGCGAGCTTTCCAATTCGCTCGACTATCGGAAATGGTCCAACAAACCTTGGAGCTAACTTTCCTTTCTTACCAAATCTAACCATGTGCTTCAACGGCGAAGCTTTCACGAAAACCGTATTACCCACGTCAAATTCCAAGTCCTTACGATGCTTGTCGGCGTAACTCTTCTGACGATCCTGGGCTGCCTTCATTCGTGGCCGAACTATCTCGATACAATCCGAGGTTTCTCTAATCATCTCACTACCAACTTATCCCCAGTTTCTAGCCAACATGCTGGAGAATTGCACGACCTTCCATACAATGCTTCGTATGGTGCCATCCCAATGCTGGACTGGTAGCTATTATTATAAGCAAATTCAACTAGATGTAGATGGTCTTCCCATGATCCTCCAAAGTCTAACACACAAGCCTCAGGAGATATTCCAAAACTCGATTGATTCTCTCGGTCTGACCATCAGTTGGGGGATGATATTCCGTACTTAAGCACAAGTCGTTTTCCAAAGCTTCTTGCAAACTTTTCCAAAATCCACTCGTGAATGACGGATCTCGGTCACTCACTATACTCTTTGGTACACCATGGAATCGAACTATCCATTTCACATAAAGTTCAGCCAATTTCGATGTCGTCCTAGTCGACTTGACATGGATGAATCTCACACTTTTGGTCAAACGATCCACGATGACCCAAATCCCTTTGTTTCCTTCCCTGGTTCTGGGTAATCCATCGATACTTTCTCCCACTTCCACGTAGGAACTTCTAATGGCTGAAGTGAACCGCTCGGCTTCTTCTGTTCAGCTTTCACCAACTTACAGTTCATACACTTGGAAATAAACTTTCTAATATCTCACTTCATCCCTTCCCAGTAGTAGACTCTCTTCATGTCCTAATACATCTTATTTCCACCAGGATGAATCATCAGCTTCGAGTGATGACATTCTCTCAGAACCTCATCCCTCGGGACAACTATCGCCCTTGCTTTTGAAGCCAACCTTCTCGATCGACCTCGAACTCTTTATCTTCCGGTTCCAGTTTCTGAATGAACTCAACAAGCTTCACATCCTTCTTTTGGTTTTCGCCAGTCCTTTCGATAAGAGTAGGTCTTATCGACAAGCTCGCCAACATTTCAGGTTCCAACTTACACATTGGCCTGAAATCGAACCTTGCCAAGTACCCGAGGCTCTTCCATTCCGAAAACATTGCTCCTAAACTTGCGTCTCTTCGACTTAACGCATCTACAACTACGTTACCCTTGCCCGGAGTATAGGCTATGCGAAAATCATATGATGTCAGAAACTCTAACCATCTTTGCTGCCGAAGATTCAAATCCTTTTGGGAGAAAAGATACTTCAACGACTTGTGATCCGTAAACAACTCGAATCGAACTCTCAACAGGTAATGTCTCCACATCTTCAGAGCAAACACAATCACCGCCAACTCCAAATCATGAGTTGGGTAATTCTTCTCATGCGGCTTCAGCTGTCGACTCACATAGGCCACAACCTTATCCTTCTGCATTAGTACTGCTCTAAGTCCAGTACCACATGCATCGGTATATACCACCATGTTGTCATTCCCACTTGGAATGGCCAACACAGGTGCACTCATTAATCTCTCCTTCAGGATTCTGAACGCTTGTTCACACTTTGCATCCCATGTGAATATTTGGTTCTTCTTCGTCAATCCTGTCAACGGTGCAGCTACCTTGGAGAAATCCTTGATAAACTGTCGGTAATATCCTGCCAACCCAAGGAAACTCCGAACATCCGTCGCATTCTTAGGTCGATCCCAGTCCTGGATTGCTGCAACTTTAGCGGGGTCAACCGCTATCCCTTTTCCAGAAACTACATGACCTAAGAACCTCACTTCTTCCTTCCAGAAGTGACACTTTGAGAACTTAGCCTTAAGCTGATGCTTCCACAAGATCTCTAACACAACTCTCAAGTGTGTCTTATGTTCTTCCTCATTTCTGGAGTAAACCAGAATATCATCCACGAACACAAGCACAAACTTGTTCAGTTGATCTCTGAACACTCTATTCATAAGATCCACAAAATACGCTGGCGCGTTAGTCAATCCGAATGGCATCACCAACCATCCGAAGAACCCGATGGTGCCCTCAAAGCAGTCTTTGGAACACTATCCTTAGCCACCCTCAACTGGTGAAATCCCGTTGCCAAATCCATCTGAGAAAACAATTTGGCCTCGTGAAGCTGATCGAACAAGTCATCAATCATTGGCAATGGATACTTGTTCTTCTTAGTCACCTTGTTTAGCTCACGAAAGTCCACACACAATCTTAACGAGCCATCCGCCTTGGTTGCAAATACGACCGGTGTACCCCATTCGGATGCACTCCTCCAAATGAATCCTTTTCCCAAAAGGTCTCTAACTTGCCCCTCTAACTCTCGCTGTTCCTTAGGCACCATCCGCCTAAGTGGCATAACGATTGGTCTAGCACCTTCGACCAAATTGATCCTAAACTCAATCTCACGATGCGGCGGCAACCCTTTGACCTCGTCAAAGACATCTACATACTCATTTGTGATCAGCACTGATGACAGGTCTTCTTGTGGAATCTCAAGCGAATATTGATAACTCACGAATACCCTGTCTTCGCGCTTACATGTAATCAACACCTTTCGCCTTTCCACATCACCGACCCTCACCTTTAGCTTCTCGCAATTCACCCTTGCCGCATACCTCTTGAGCCAATCCATGCCCAAGATGATCCCAAACCCAGGGAAGTTAAGAACAAAACAATCACACACAAAGGAGCAACCATGACTTGACAACACTAGACCTTGACATATCATGCAAAGATTTGACGAACCCCCAATTGGATTAGTCACTACGAAGGGTCTATCACAAATCTCAGGTTCCAAACCCAAGAGACACACAAGCTCGTTACAAATGAAGGACTGCGATGCTACAGTATCGAAAAGCACACGAACTGAAACAGCATTAACTGAAAGAGTACCTTGCACCACGACACCCTTTCCCTTCTCCTCTGCAGTAGGAGCCCTTGAAGAAAATGGCATAGCTTCCAAAGCATATGCCTTCACAATCTGCTTGCCCTTAGCTGATTCTGGACAATCTTTCTTCTCATGCCTAGGCTTCCCATATTTGAAGCACTTCTTCTCAACTTTGGGATTCTTGTAGTCATTAGCAAAATGACCTTTCTGCTGGCAGTTAAAGCAAACCACCTCACTCTTGGGTCTCTTTTGGCCATCTTTTCCCTTTTGTTGTTGCTGCTTCCTCTTCTTATTATACCACCTTGTTGTGGTTTGTGAGCCTCTTTGGTGGCAGCGACAACATTTGCTTCCTTAGGAAACAAACTCTCATGACGAATAGCTTTTTCCACAATCTTCTCAAATGAATCATCAAGATGGTCCACTAACGGTTTTCCGATATAAGCATCCAAACCCAAGACAAACTTCTCGTTCTTCTGATATGGTGTATCAATGTACGAACGAGCATACCTAGACAAGGCTTCGAAATCAGAAATATAGTCAAGCACAGAACGACCATTCTGTTTCAGCTCTACGAACTTCTTGAATAAAGCAGATTTCTGAGTTGTGGAGATAAACTTTGCTTCAAACTTAGCTTGGAATAGATCCCATGAAATTTCTTCCTCTGGAGTCTCGAGTGTAACAGAATTCCACAATTCCATGGCCCTACTCCGAAGTTGCCTTGATGCAAGTTTTCTCTTTATTGCATCCTCGATACTCAAGTCTCTAAAGATTCGAACACAAGAATCCATCCACCTCTGAACCTCTTCAGCTGGTTCAGTTCCCTTGAATGGTTTCCCCTAGAGATGTAAAGTCCTTGCACAGCTTTGCAAAATCTACCACACTAGGAACTCGCACACCAACATCTACCATTGCCGCCACTGGAGCGGGTATCCTTCGCATAATTGCTTCTACCATGGCTTCAAACATGGCCGGGTAATTAGGTTCACCACCATTTCCCCCCCCCCCCCCAGTATTGGCTCCCCTAGCAGCGCGTCTTGTTTCTCGTCTACTCATTCTAAATCTGCAATTTAGAATAATTAGCCACCTCAAGAAAAACTGCTAAAGGAAAACAACCGTTACTACTATATATGCTAATATATATAGTAAGCATCCAATTGAAATCTACAAGTATGTCTCTCATACGCGATTACGTCCTTGAACTTCGGCCAAAAATCGTTGATCAGAGCTCTGATACTAAATGTGATGATCGCCCATAACCCCCGCACTGTACAAAAGAAATATTGCGCTGAAAGGTGTGCAAGGCAGTCATGGACGATCATCAGGGTAGGTAAACACAAGCGGAACCTGTCGTAAACTCACAGCGCAAGGATAAAATATAATATAACGTATACAACAGGTCGTAATAGTGAAGCAAAAACACACGACTTTCATACAACCAGAAAGTAATATCCGGAACTTGGAAATAGTGTTTATACAAAGTTGCCTCACTACATTATTCAGAAAAGCAAACAGTGAAAACCCAATTATTAGATAGTAGTAAAACTGGTACGTGAGCCTCCTGCTCGCCACCGATCCGCACCATCGTCCTCACTAAAGCATCACCTGTCACCTGCTACTTAGTCTGCCCATCCACAACCAGATGAACAGCCCAAGGTAATAAGAGGAAACATAAAACCTTGAGTCAGATAGCAGTCTTAGTGAGTGATAAAACAGCTAACAAACTTCAACAATAAAGTCTATGAGAAATGATAGATAAACATACTAATCTACCCACGACACCAGAGAAGAACTCAACCTTATATTCCCCACATCGGACAGTGATAGCCTTTACAATAACAATTCAACCATTCATCCATGAAAACCAGAACACTCATTCAATCATGGAAAACACTCATAACATCCAGATTATATAAGTCTCACACATACAACCCTAATCGAGTTTAACATTCCCCGAGTACTCTCCCCAGAGGCCTAAACCAATATCAGTTAAGCACTCAGAGAACATCTCCCTCGACTTTGGGTAATCTATTTGAGATATTACAAACAAAACAACCAATCATCCATGACTGACTCTGGCTATCACCGACAATCCTGCTTTGAAACCATCGTTAATCGTATGACGGCCAACCTTGCCATATGTAAAGGGCTAATGGTAACCCCAGTTCTAGCATAAACTCCATATGTCCAACCTTGACAATGTCCAACCTTGACAACTGGGCCTTTCAACGATACCCAAGGTACTCGACCAGCAACCTTCCGGTCTATTGGGTGCCCCCATTGTACCCCTGCCTTGAGCCTGCTAGAACTTACGACAACAATGACTTCTCGGCCTTCACATCTCTAGTAATCCAGCCCTGACAACGTTTCATAGCTCAAGCAACCTTCTCGAGCAACCATTATCCACCAACTCACAACCTTTGAGTTGCCACCTCATTCGTTGTTCCACCTTGATCAACAAACACATTCAACACTTCGAACCTTCCTACTTGAATTTACTTTGAAGTCACATCATCACCGAGCCAATTATATCACTGCGCTGCAGCTAGGGTTCGGAGTGTTGCCCCCAAAAAAAATATTTTTTTCAGATCTTTTCTCCAAATCTGAGTTATATCCGGAAAAACGTACTTTTTCAACAAATGACCCTGTTGGAAACCGACCATAGCATCATCAACCACAACGTAAAAAAACGCTGCTAAAAACATGACCGATCCGCCCCCTTTCAGACCGACCAGATCAAAACTAGGCCGACCCGATCCAGCGCCCTTCTGGCTTCAAACTCGACCGATCCAACAAACACGAGACCTGATCCAATCATCTATATGGCCGACCCGATCCGAATATGACCCGATCTGATCCACTCATGTCTGATCCAACCTTGTTTCAATCCGACTTCTGGACGATTCAGCTTATGGCTGTGTCAACTCCTGGTCGATTCCACCCATGGCCGAGCCAATTTCTAGCCGATTCAACCTATGGTCGAGCCAATTTCTGCATATTGCAATTCAACTCCGATTTCGACCAAAACTTCGCCAAACGACAAATCCGACAAAACCGACACTACCAAAATCATCAAACACAATCATAAACATATCATAACATTACTAACCACATGAATATAATGATTACCACAAAATGATGTAAATCTCACCATAAACCATTAAAATGAACATATGATCAAAATGAGAGATCTAATTAACACAAACATGTAATATGACATGAAATTAACGGGTAAAACTTGTTAGATTAGATCATAGGGTGATGCATATGAAAATGAACTTGTAATGATGTAAATTTATGGTAAACATCCCAATTTGATGAGAAACATGTACAAACACTCATATACTTCATTGCGTTCATGTGGGAGATGTAAATCACTCACCAATTTGCCGAAACAATCTAAAACGATAGAAATAAGAATCCGGATGGCGAGCACTCTGAATCAAACCCCTCGGTCTTATGAATTCGCCTTTGAAATGATGTAGATCTTGCCTTGGATGGTGTAGATCTTCGATTTCCTCCCATATATTTGGATTTTTAATGGTGGAAATGTGTAGGAGGAAGAAGGAGATCAAATGCCTTCAAATGAGAGAATGGGAAAAAGTAAACCTTTTCCCTCCACTCTCAACCCCTATTTATAGGATTCCACTAAGGCTCCAAAACCTGAATAATCAACTGAAAAACCTTAAAACAACGATTTCTCCCAAACCGCTGAGCAAAATCCTTAATGTAACCACTCTACGAAAAGGCAATCATCAATTCCTTTCCAATGGCACAAGTCTCACCCTCTGATTCGACCTGAATCAAAAGTTATGCCATGGACAAGGCTGACAGGGGCAAAATGGTTACAAACAAAATCGGTAAAAATTATGGACATGTCTCACATCCCCATAAACAACATATTGAAAGATGAGAATGATCCAGCTCTCATAGAATAAAATAAATATATTTTACGTTCTTCCGATACGTAAAATGCGGGCTGTTACATCGAACAAATGCACTTGAGAAATCAGAGAGTCTATTGAGTGCTCATATCCATATTTTCTATCTTCTAGTGTTATGGGTGAGAAATTATTTTAAATCAAGATACCTTTTTCCTTGCGTACTTCCTTTGAAAATGAGATAAATTAAGTTGAATACAACTCTTCCCTAAGGAAATTGCTGTAACAACCCTGGTTTTGCAATTACTTGTGAATAACAACAATAATAAATTATAATTTATTAATCAAGAGTAAAATTTAATTTGGGATAGGTAATTCAAGTAAATCATCTGAGTTATATTTAAAATTTGGATTTTAGGAATTTACTTGGGGAAAATTTGAGAAAAATGGAAGCTTAATAATTGAAAATGATTAAATATGGAGTTTCAGAGAAAATACATTTAGTTTGGAGTAAACTTATGGAAAATAAATTTAAACCTAAGAGTTGGATTGAATTGGATTAATTTAAATAGTGGGAATAAATTGAGCTTCAAATTCAATATTTTGAATTTGAATAAAATTTGAGAATGAGAAATAGAGTTTTAGAATACTCTATACTATGGAAAATTGTGATGAAATAAGAATTTATAAACTTCCTATATGTCATATTGTACTAATTTGCAATAAGAGTGAAAACGGTGAATTTTGAGTAAAATGATGTTTTTTTAATACAATTGAGTTAAAAATAAATGTTAAACATGTAAATATTATTTAAAAATATTTATTTCTGTGTTAAAATAGTTATGATGTGTTTGTAAATTTGTTGTGTCAAAATAATATGGTTTAGATAATTTTAGCAAGTGAAAATGTAAATTTTGCTCAAAAGAAGTGTAAAATGTGCATTTTTTTTATGAATTGTAAATTTTGTACAGATAAGCCCAAAATAATATTTGAGGTTGTCAAAATATTCTCTAACATGGTTAGATATTTTTGTAAAGTAGTTAGTGAGAAAATATTTTTTAGTTGAAAGCTTTAATTAGCGAAGAAAAGCTTAAAAAACTAGTGTATATAGTGCTAATTGTGTAACATATCCCCAAAATATCCTATTAAGGCCTAATCAATCCCATTAATTTTATGTTTAGGGAAGAAGATATCTAGAAGAATGTTTTACAACACATATTCTTCCTAAAAGCATCTCCTTCCTCCCCAAAGAAAGTTACCGTAAAAAAAGAAAATGGTGAAAACTCTTGCAAACTAAATTCTCAAGCTTCAAAACTCAATCAAATTTAAAAAATAGAGAGCTCAATCAAGAACTAATTACAAATAATTAGTCAAAACCATGAATTAATACTTATTCATCTCTGTTTTGTGAAATTTTTATTGCATGTTGAAGGTTTCTTCTTGCATGTCTCTGTAGCTCAACTTACAAGTACTAAAGTGGAAAAGTAAGCCCTCAAACTTCATTTTTTATCCTGTGTCTTGCTGTTAAAAGCCAGTCTTTTATTTCTAATCTAAGATGAGGGTTACCTCACACATTCTAACTTGATTCAAGTTTGACTTGGTGAAATTTGATGATTGTTTGTAAAATTTTGTTTATTATAAACTTCATTTCCTAAATTTTTGCAAATATGGGCCAAGTCCATGTTCGAGACTGCATATCTTCTTCGTTCCATGCTCGAATGCAGTGATTCTTTTTTTAGTTGATAGTCTAGTTGTTCTAATATGTACACAACAATTTTTAGTTCAATTTGAGGTCATTTGGTCATATGAATCACGTCTGTAAGTTGAACCCAAAGAGGGTTTCAAGCCAAGGTACAATCACATGCCTGGGTCATCCTAAGCAACATAAAGGTCGACCCAAGCCTGGTTGAACGCCCAGGCATTTTCCCGTGTTAGTAAGCATGTTGCCTTAAGTTCTGTTGCATTTCGGGTGGGTTTTTGGCATCCTTTTTGTTGATAAATCCAAGTGTTCTGCATCACTTTTGGTCAAATATCAAACCATGCTTCTTGAGTTTGTTTTGGCTTGTCTCTACAATGAAAAAGCCAAGATTATCATAAATCCACAATTGTAATTTGATGATTTTTCTTTTGTATTTTCATTGCGATTTCCGAGTACACGTGCAGTGTTTTAAAAACATTTAAAAAAGTGTTTTTAAATATATAAACATTTTTTTAAGGAAAAATACTCTACATTGCGATTTTATATAAAGTATTATACTTTAGTATTTTTAATTATAAAAATATTTTCAAAATCGATGATATTTTAAATAATGGAAATTAGGTTAAGGTCCTTATTTTGAAACTTGATTAGGCTCACATCCCCCCTATGTTTCAAATACAACCCCGCCCCCAATTTTTGTTTTCCGCCTTTTTTTGTTTTTCTGCAAAAAAAAATGCGTTGGCTCATTAAAAAAAATTGTAAATTCTAGAAATATTCAGAGAAGTTTATGGAATTTTTTTTAAAAAAAAAGTTGCATACATATATGCTACTTTTGGTAATAGCTGCATACATGTATGCAACTATTGCATACGTTGTTTCTTCTGAAAATCCGGACCGAAACTTGCATACATGTGTGCATCTTTTTGAAATACTTGCACACTGTATGCAATTATTGCATGCAGAAATCTTAACTGATTTTTTGCCTGTACATTGTTGCACGCTTATGTGCACATATAATGTTTTACTGCATGCTTGAATGTAAATAAATGTGAATTGATTTGCATGCGAGTGAAATTTGCATATTTATGCAAGAAATATGCAATATTTGCACATATGTATGCATTTAACTGCATTTTCGCTGATTTTTGGTATTTTCTTGATTTTGATGCCTTTTTTGATGGTTTTTTGATCTATTTTTTGCGTATACATGTTTTACTTAAATACGAATTTACGTTATTTTTTCATATATTTTTTTTGCTGAATTTTCGAAAAATAGGGACTAAATTTACATTAAGTTTATGACCGGATGTGAGCCTAATTTTGAAACTTAATAGGGACCTGTAAAAAACGCACCCTTTTAAATATTCTTTGAAATCGATTTAAAATTCAATTTTTTCCGAAGTATATTTTTATATATAAAACCGCAGATTTTTGCACTTCCGAGAAGATGAGGTTGAGATTTAAATGCTTTAATAAACCATGTGGTACATGACACATAAGTTTATTATCTCGGATAACTTCAGGCTAGTTTATTTGAAGTTGTTTTTTCTAGTGTGGAATTGACTTAGTGGAGTAAACCAATAAGTGAGAATGTGTGGCATGGGATGCATGGTATTCGAGTTATTGTTTGAGAGTTTGTGACAGATTCTGCGGTTTCGCCAGTACAAGACCTTCGGGTCAATCTGAGGCATCACGACTTTCGGGTCATCTGAGGAATCTGAGATGTCTGAGACATGACCTATGGGTCATCTGAGGCATTTATAACCATCTGGTCATTTAAGTAAGGAACATATATAAATATAATGTATATATATATATATATATATATATATTAGTACTGATATGGATTCGAGTTATTTGTGGTTTACACATGCGACATAGCTTTAGCTTGCCAATCTTAGTTCTGGATCCAAATCTGGTTATTTCCTGAATTCTAGGATTTTAATTATGATTTCGTCATCTTTAGAATGATTATTTTATATATATAGTGATTATTATATATATGTATATATGGTGATTTCATTTCTAAAATTTTGAACTCCTAGCTAAGTTTTCGAGTTTCTGCGATTTCTATGGTTTCCATCCTGAAATTTCATATGATTTAAACTGATAAACCATAGATTTATATATTGAATAGTTTTACTGAAGGAAACATCTGTGCTAATATATTTCCATTCATGAGTAAAACCTTGGCATTATCCTATGCACTCATCACATGAAATCCTAGTAAAACTGTGTTTATATAAATCCTTTATGATTTAAAGGAATGTTTCCCTTAAGAAAAGTTTTGTCTACTTCGTCATGTACTTATTATCCTATTCAAGTTAGACCAACCCGTGTATTTATTGCCTGACTCAAACCGAATTGCAGGTTAGATGATCTGGTTCTGCTTAGCTGATTCTTTTATGGACCTTCATATTGACCTTTGGGACTTCTATGCGTAGTTTTTGTGTAGTTTACCTTATATTTATTATCGTGACTCAGTTATATTTATTCTTTTATGGGTATTAGATGTGTATCTATATATTGTGGTTATATCACCACTTTTATATGACACTATGTACTATACTTGATGTATCTGCATATGTATGATTTAGTTTGCGGTTTTGTGATCTACGTTTATTATTTATGTTTTGTTTTATTCTTAATAGATCCTGTAGCCACAGAGGTATTGTATTAGATAATATTCAGTATGTCAAACCACTTGATCGCTCTTCAACAACACTATTCAACGCACTAGTAGAACTATCTAGTAATACTTTTGTTAGTGTGGGTCTTGTGGTGGGGCGTTACAACAAATTAATAACAAGAAAATTAAATGTTACATAACTTCAAATGATATAAACAAAAAATAAGTTCTTAAATGTTTTACATATTTATTGTTTTGAAATGTGTCAAAATACTATTTTTTTCGTTCTTTTCTTTTTCGAGGACAAAAAGTATTGTGTGAGGGAGATTTTAACGATCCGTAATTTCGACCCATTTTAAAATATTAGATTATATTAAGTTTACAATAAAGTTGTTTGAAAATAAAATTGAATAAGAAATTTAAATCAATTTAAGTTAATTTTGAAATGAATTTGAATTATAAATCTGTTTAACCTGTAATGAATGACAAATTTATTTTAAATGAAATTTAAATTATAATTTTTTGTTTAATTCTAAATTTACATTGTTGAAATTTGATTTAATTTGAAGTACGAATTTACCGTGAAATCAAATTTGAAGCTTAAATGGTTTTCAATTGATAACTGAAATATAAAATGTTTTGAAATAATGTTGTCAACTCGAACGGTTTAAATGAAATGGTTTAAAATTAGTGGAAATTAGGGAGGCATCCCTATTTTGAACTTAATGCAATGTGGCTCCCTGTGTAAGTTTGCATGTAAATTGGGTCCCTGTTTTACTATAGCAACATACTTCCATGTTTTTTGTGCTGTTGTATAAAAAAATTCAAAAAATTGTAAATACTCACGGAAGGATTCTGCAAAAAAAATATGCTGAAATATCATCACTTTTTGTGTAAGTGTAGATATTTATGCAATTATTCACATAGTGCACTACATATGTTGAACGACGGAAGAATAGTTGCAACAATGTCTGCAATTTTTATAATTTTACAATGCAGTGTAAAATTATGTTACTACATGGAAAATTGCAGACGTATATGCAAATTATGCAAATAGTTGCATATTTTACAGCAATTTACTAGAAATGAATTTATTTTCATTTGTGCGCGATTTTTATCATTTTTTCTGCAATACTTGAATGTTTGAATAATTGTAGGCTTTGAGTTTGAATTTTTCACGCAAATCGGCAAAAATTATATGAAAATCCGCGATTGTTTTGATATAATTGCTGTGATGTCTGCATTTTTTTGGAAAATTGCAAGAACTCACTGGTACGTGCGTATTTTAGTTTTTTTTTGTTTTTGTTTTTGAATCATTTTTTGTAGTTTTCTTGCACGAGTATGATGATGATTACGTGTTGAATTTAGTTTCAAAGTTTCATATAATAAGAATATTTTCGAAAATTAAATGAATATGTTTGATATAATAAGAATATTTGAAAAAGAAAGAGAAGCTTCTGCTTTTATCTCAATGGCGACTGGGTTATTATCGCCTCTTTCTCATCGCCCTCTCTCCTCTCCTCCTTCGTTTATCTTTCCCTTTCGCGTCAAATCTTTCCCTTTTCTGTTGTATTCGTCGCTTCTATTACTCAACCGAGCTGTCATTGTTGTGGTAAAAGAATTTTCTCATTGCTCCAGATCCATATCTGCCTCCAAAATTTCGCTTCTTTTTTCTCGTTCTTGCCCAGTCTATCCTCTCTTTTCTCGACCTAATCTCCACGTGCAAGTCGCTTTATCCTTAGATCTAGTTCGTGGTGTTCCACTTCTTCTTCCTTTGCCTTCCTGTTGTCTTTTGCTTGTTTCTTTTTGCGACTCCCACTTCTGCATCTGCCAATCCACTCTGGTATACAACGACACTTGAGATCTTACTAAAAAAGCTAGTCCTTGGTTACAGATCCAATGAAAGTTCGACGTGCTGGTGCCTTGATTGTTTTCTAGTAATCTTGCGTTCTTTGGTTTGTTTTTTGAAATGGGTTCGTTGGGTGGTTACAACATTTTTCTGCTTGCGGTTTATGTGTATTTTGGAGTGTGTATCAACTTGTTATGTTGTGTTTTGGTGTTATGGCTTGTTGTTGTTCTCGAACCGTGTCTGTGTTAGTGAGGTTTCTCTCGATTGTCCTATCTTTTCGACTTGGTGGCTGTGTTTGCATTTAGATCTTGGTTGTGGTAGGAGATCTTTGGTCATCTTGTTGGTCTTGGAAATATTGTTTTACTCGTAGTGATTTGGAGTTTCAAGTTGCTTCCGTGAGCTTGGGACTTTATCGTTTATAGCCCGTTGATGTCAACTTGTAGGTCTTTGTGATTGTATGTTCTGAGTCCAAGTTTGTTCACACTATTTTGAGTAATGTGAACAAAACATAGCTCTGATTGGTGAAAAACGGGGGGGGGGGGAGGGGGGGTCGTATGGGTCCCTCTTATTTCCACCAATCAAAAGTAGTGTTTTGTCGTGAACAAACAACTATTGGTATGCTCTGGTGTTGTTCAAGTTGATTGCTGCATTTGATGTGCACTTGACTCTGCTGTTATTGCCGTTTCTGGTCTGCATGCAGCCTATGGATGTTAGTGTGTACTTGGGATAGCTTGTCCTTTCCACCAGATAGTGAGTGAATTTTAAACTTGAGATTGTTTCCTTGTCTTATTGTTATAGTTAGGATTTCTTTGTCTTGTTGTAGTTAGGAACTAGGACTGCTCTGCAGCCATTTAGGGTCAATTAGTTTGTCATAGCTAACTTGTGCCATTATATTGCACTTGTGTAGTGTTTCTCTTAGACTTTCTTTCTTTCAATGTACTAGTATTGATCATCTCCCTGCATGGAGATTTATCATGCAGTTTTTGTTTTTAGCTCAGTTTAGGTAGATGTTTGTAGCAGGTAGGCGATGTGCTTACCTCCTATATTATTCTGTAATCATTATTTGTTGTAATGAGAATAGTGTTACAGATCACTATAAAACCCGATTGAACTTGCCAAAAAAAAGAAAATTTTAAAACAAATATCTATAAAGTAATCTTATTTATAATAATGTTTAGAAATTAATGAGATTTTGAAGTGTTAACTTGAAATATAAACTCTGATGAGTTAAAATGATTTGAAAAACAAACAACAATATGATTTGAGAAGTTTATGAATATGACTGAAAGTGGTTTGTCACTTCGAGTAACAAATGGTTTGATACGTTACCGATGACTCGAAAAAGCCATAATTGAGAAATAGGTATTTGATTTGAAGGTTCATTTAGAACCTAAGTAAACAAACTGGCCTTGTTATTGGGAGAAATATATCAATTGATTTCATATATTTGGACATGATTGTTCGTAATATTCATATTTTGAATTAACCATATTTTTTAAAAGAGTTTGTTTAAATCTTGAATATTAGATGATGATATGAAATTTAATATATTGTTATTCTAATTTTTTTTTAAAATAAAATGGAATTTAATTTGAAAATATTATCTTTGAAGGGACTATTAATTTGAATAATTCGGTAGTTAAATTTCACTTGTGCTGGCCTTGAAATTACCACACTTTTATTCCAATGATTTGAATTTTCTTACATAAGAATATGTATATCCTTGTCTCGAGTGTTTTGTTTTTCATTATGCATGAGTCAACCTGATTTGTTTTCAATTACCAAAGAGCCTTAATTACTTGAAAACGGAGATGGAATTGTAGACCGTATTTATTACTATTAGTTCCACTACATGATTGGTATGTTCTCTTAAATGTATAACTCTGATGTATTGCAAACTAAAATCAAGTGTATAATATTTAACAATTTGGTGAACTGTTTTTGTAATTATTATATTTTATCATTTTGCTGTGATATTTTGTGTATTTTTTAGTTCCTTCTCTTTTTATTTTCTGTTCTTATATTAAACCCCATAAGTAATAAATTATTTTGAAATGGTTTGAGTTGGAAATATGTAGCTTATTGCCGACTTGAATTGTCTCATAAAGGCGAATCATTACACTCACAAAGAGTACTATTTTACCATTATTAGAAGAAACATAGTTCATAGATCTACATCAAATAGAATGTCCTATTGCACTTAATTTCAACAAGCAACGAGAGTGACAAAGAACCGTTATTCACAAGTGAGTTTTGGAGGGTTATACAAGTAACACTAGTAACATCACTAACTCTTAGCACTGCCAATCATCCATAGACCAATGAACAAACTGAGCAGGTGAATAGAGTTTTGGAAGACATTTTGAGAGCTTGAATTATGGATTTTGGTGGGCATTGGGAGCTACATCTAACTATAGTTAAGTTCTCTACACGAACGACTACTATGCGACGATTGGCGTGGCCCATTACAAGGCACTCTACGGACGACCATGCAAATAGCCAAGCTATCGTTGTGAAACCACTAAAACAATATTATTCAAACTAGATTTAATCTACGATTCCATGAAAAAAGTAGAACAAATCATACAAAGACTTAGGGCTGTCAACGGATACTTTCGGATACGGACAGTGTCATATCCGTATCAGCATCCGAAACCATTTTCGAATATCGAATATCTCCATTCGCGGATAGGGACGGATATCGGATAATTATCCGCTCCGCCAACGGTCGATAAATCAGTGAACATAAATGATTTTTTTAAGCTTAATATTATGCTTTGTTAACCCAATTGATTACAAAAGTGCTAAAAATAAATAAATATGATTTTAATATATAATTTTGAGCAACTAGTGTGCGTTTAGTAGACTTTTAATTTTGCAAAATAATAAACTAGCATGTTCAATTATGTTAAAATACACATAATTTAAGCTATAATCATGGAAAAAAACGGACGGTTAATTTTCGGATGTGGATATGCGCATATCCACATCAGCATCCGCTTTTTCGGATATCAGATATTTATCTACTTTTCGGATGCGGATGCGGACAGATTTCAGATTTTTCGGTTATTTATTGACAGCCCTACAAAGACTAAGGCAGTGCAAGACCATCAACAATCTTATATAGGCCAAAGGAGGAAAGAAATTGAGTTTGAGGCTACAGACATTGTGTTTAGAAAAGTCTTTGCTCCAATAAAAGTAAGTAGGTTCAGTGAGATTGGTAATTTGTTGACCATGTTTGTTAGGCCAATTAAATCTTAGAAGAATAGGAAAACTAGCTTGCTGTGTGCAACTTTCTAATAAATTGGCGGGAGCCCACAACGTTTCCATGTGTCTCACCTGAGGAAATGCCTTCATAATACTGTTGTTAGGTTAGAAATTGATTAATTTAGGGACTTAGAGCTGATAATATTGAATCTCGTGCTACCATACGCATTATGGACAACAGAACAAAGAGGCTTCGCAACAAAACAATCAAGCTAGTTTGAGTTCAACGGGAGAACAACCCCATAGAAAATACTTGGGAAACCGAAGAGAAGATGAAAAATACTCATCTAGAAATTTTTCACGAATAAAACTTCCTCTCAATTAGGATTTTGTTGCATCATGAATTCTGGATTAGAAGATAGGAAATAGTTGCTACACTTTTTCACAGCACAATACACTTATGTAGAGGAGACTTTTATGCATGCTATTGTGTTTTGCATACATTTTGGCATCATGATTACACTTTCACGTTAGGACTGAGATCATTCTACTATATTCGTAGTGCATAATAATCCATCACAATTGGCTGAGTATATGGATGTGTAGATAACTTGGTTGTATAACATGGATGCTAGTATGAGTTACGTTATTTGCCACCTAGGAGAATATGACACCCCATAGAATTAGCCTTAAATAGATATAGTAAATTAAACAAAAATAATAATAACATTAAATATGGAAATTTTTATAAAAGTTGGAGTTTGATCATGAAAAGTTGTTCTGTTGCATTCGTCTTGAAGTTCTAACATGTGTCCATATTGTGTTGAAAATTCGGTTCGAACATAGAAGTTATACGCATACAAATTTTCAGTTCTATATTAATTTGGTTTGAATTAAAATTTAACATGAATAAATAAAATTTAGGTCTAAATTTTAGAGCTTGAAAGAAATATTTGTGTGCTTAGATTGGAGGATAAGCAAAGTCGAAAATAAATTGAATTTTAACAATTAATTAGGAAAATAAGTCAATATACATAAATGGAAGAAAAAAAAATTGTACCCCGCAACGGATGAGCGGCGACTTGCACCTAACAAGTGATCGGCCTTAGCAGTTTATCCATTCATAAGAGGTGGTCAATCGATCTTTGTTAATTTAAAGCAAAGGCAAATTGAGTTTGAAAGGGTTAGTATTTTATTTCTATGTGCTAGATTTATTCATTTCTCACCTACTACAATCTTATGGTTCTGGTCTCTTTCATCCCTTATAAATAAAGATCCTAGTCTCTCCACTTCACTTCACAATAATATGGGGAATATGCTTCAAATCTACCGTCGCTCTTCCTCTGTTCTTTTTAAAACCAATTTTTTTTATAAAACTTCAGGTAGTAGATTCTTTTACTTTTTTCTTTACCCAACCAACGACTTACTCTAGAATGGTTCTAAGTTTTGATGAGCCTTTTATGGATCAAAATTTAGGCCGATTAAGAGGTATGTTATTACACAGATGTTAGTGAGAAGGGTCCTGGTGGCATGAGATCAAAATTCAAAGAAAGCAAAGAAAAGGAGATCAAGAAAACTATGATACAAATTTCCAATAAGGGAAATCATCCCATTAGGTTCAAATTTGATCCCTTTAGTTGTTAACATCTAAATCCACAATCCAAAAATTTTATCCTAGAGATTTTATCCTGCATTACTCATTAGTAAATAAAGGGTATTCAAATATGTTAATTTCTTAATCAAACATTTAAAATCTAAATCAAACACCTACCCTAGAGGATTAGTAATCAAATTTGTTCTTTTTAAAAGATTATTTTTTTAATTTGGTTTTTTAGATTGAGTTAAGTTCGTAAGGTCTGAAGTGACTATAAAGTAAAATGATGAGCTCACAAATGGCATGCCATTTGTCGAGAAATGTCAATGGATATTAGGTAGTGTAGAAACAGTAGAGATAGTTTGATACATGATTCGACTTTTACAGTGGTATTACAGAATCATTTGTTGGATTTGATCGTCAAGATTAGGATATTGCATGTTAAAACCTCATTATTCAATGTTTTAATAGTGACAACTATATAATAATATATCACGTATACTAAGTACTAACCACTTGTATAGGAAAATTTATCGATCAAAATGAGACAAGTAAATAAGTTCTGTATGAAGATATACAATCCAAAAATGATAAATGTATATACAAATTCGACCATCTATTCATTCATTCCATACATTCAAGTGACACTACACGATAAAAGACTTTTAACCGTGTTGGAAAAATGCTACAAAAAGTTTTAATAGTGGAATTAAGAACATTATATAATGACATGTGATGATAGGGCCTACGCACTTTTAGAAATGCTGTAAAAACACCAGTGTTTACAGCGTTTAGACTATGTTTAACCGTACTTTTAGAAATGCTTTGTATACCTCTCCATTTCTTTTTGTCAACATTTCTTAAACGATGTGTATACTTCACGAATTCCTATTCCTTAGGATTTTTTAAACATTATGCATATAATACACTGTTTTTTCTATATTTGCCCCTTGATATTCACTATTATCGATGTTATTAAACCGTAAAGCAATAATATATAATAATATCATAGAAATCTAAATATATAAGAACATATTCAAATGATAATCTTATAAACAAAATATGATAATTCAACACAGTATAATAAATATTCAAATTTGCAAAATATTCATACACCATTTTTGCATATCTATTACATACCAAAGTTTATCAAACCAAAAGAAATCATTCGCTCGCTACAAAAAGGCTTTAAACATTTGAAAATGCAAACACATGCTTATCGTCTTCTACGGAGGTCTTCAATTACCTACAACAATTAAAAAATTGCACAAGATAAAAAAATAGTCATTTTATAACTAACCAGACGTAAATGCCTGAAAGAACAAAAAAAATCAATCCACAACATATTGATGTACCATGTATAAGCCTGGTAATACAACAATAGAAGCTTATAAGGATATATAATTTTTTAGCTCTAGGTTTAAAACAGGGTAAAACATTTTGTCGGTGTGTAGCACCACTGTAGTGGTGCAGCAGCACCATTATGTGTTGCATCTGCACCATGCAGATGCAACACTGCAACGCTGCAGATGCATCACTATGTGGTGCATTTGCGCCACTAAAATGGTGCACAAGTGCACCACTACTGTGGTGCAAATACACCATAGTGGTGAACTGCACTACATAGAGGTGCATCTGTACCATTGCATTGATGTAGTTGCACCACTATGTGGTGCATATTCCTATCTGCACCACTACAGTGGTGTGTGCACCACTACTGTGGTGCAGATGCACCATTATGTGGTGCAGTCCGCCATTATGGTGCATTGGGATCACAATGTTCATTCAACGCTGAGAAGACAAGAATATGATACATGTACAAAATGTATGATATAAAAGACATTTCATCCTTCAAACTTGCAAACTTCTTCATAACTCATGTGAAATGATCAAAATATGTTTAAATGGCCAACATGTTTTAAAAGATGTTTCCATCATTTCACAAGAGTTAAATGGCCAACATGTTATAAAAGACATTTCATCCATCAAACTAGCAAATTTCCACTGCCATGTTTAAATGGCCAACATGTTTGTTGAATATTAAGGTCCGTGTTCTTAACATCCCTCTTAAGCAGGCTACAAAATTCCTTAAGTAGCATAAACATAAAGGACTAGATGTTTGTTAAATGTGTAGAATATCTAAGCCTCCTCAAATCTGTAAACAGTTAAATATAACTATGAGCACCTAGACAATCATGATTCAATTCTGTAAAACGGTGGGGGAAATAAATGCAAAATGCACTAAACGTGAAGCTTACGGTAGTTTTGTTGCTTAAAATTTTTATTCATTGCTAATACAATAGATTTAGGGGAATTATCAATACATATGCATGTTCATTTGCAGACTGAAACTATGACTAGAATAAATATTGTTAGGGAATGTGGATCTTAAGGCAAGATTAACGCTAGAAGGGGGAGGGGTGAATAGTGTTTTCAAAGAATTTACACAAATCTTAAACTTAAATGATTTACTATATGAATCACACAAAATAGAGATGATCACAGAGACATAATCAAATACACACACAGAAATAGAAAAATATAAAATGCAAAAAAAGGAAAGAACACAGCGGATTTTATACCAGTTCAGATTACTCCTACAACCAGTCCCATGCAACACTGGAATGCGCAGAGTTTTATTAATATCACTATCCAAGTACAATCTCCTTGATTTCACGGCTACAAGGTTAACACCACTCCAACCACTCTTGATTTCACGGCTACAAGATTACCACCGCTCAACACACCTTTTCCCAAACACTTCCCAAATGATTACAACAGCCCTATAACTCTTCAATAGCACTTCAATTCAAAGAGTAAAGAGTGAGTAAAGAAGTTTTGTATAATTAGAGTTGAAATCGGCAAAGTATAAATGTAAAAATCAATAAAATAAGAAACATTAATGGAGGGATGAAGAGGGGTGAAGACATTGAAGAAGATGTATTTAAAAATCTCTAATTTAACCCCTATTTTTAAGATTTGAAAGGTTGGAACGTTTCAAATAGTGAAAAGACACTTCTTTTGAAAATTGAAATTCTGGTAGTTATATGTCGACATAGACATATATGTATGTCGACATAGACATATATGTATGTCGACAAAGTCATGTGCAAAATCTAAATTTTGAACTTTTTCAAATGTTTAAACATATATATTGTTCTGGAAATTCTTGAATTAAAACTCAGTGATATAAATGAGTATATATAAAATCATGTGAAAACAAAAATATATATTATATAAACATATTTATAAAATTATAAGGTTTAAAACTATATAAATATAAAACTATAAAATTACATAACTATATAAACATATATAAACTTTAAAACTTATATTTTGAAATCATAAGTAAGATAGAAAACTATTTGAAATTAGAATTTGAAATTTGAAATTTTGAATTTGAAATTTGAAAATCGGAATTTGAAATTTGAACCTGGAGTGCTATTCAGAGTCTTACATATAAACTAGACTCTATTACTATATTTGTCTTGAACTCTAGAACTCTTGATAACTTGATTACTCATGAGTCTTGAATCTCCTCTGAATTTTGAATCTCTTGAAACTCTAAAATTGTACGGTCTTCAGTATTTAAATCCTATATATAAGTCATGCATATATGTGTGTATATATATATATTATAGATAGAGATGTCAGTATATATTTTATAATCAATGATAATTAAATTAAGGTTTTTGTCGTCAAAACTCCATTCTCCAACAACCTCCCTCTTTTGATGATGACAACCTTAGTTTATAAACTATTCATACCTGTTCATATATGTTGATTCTGGTCCTTTTAATATCCCCCATCTCATCATGAATTCTATGTATTCTCCTTAAACTAATCCTTATTTTATAATTTCTCCCCCTTTGTCATTATCAAAAAGAAATTCTAAATATACTCCTCTAAATCATATATCTACATAACCTATGATTATACTGAAGTTAATTACTCCCCTAAATTCATGACTCTAAAAGTAAAATAATCAATACCAAGTATTTAATATTTACACGTGTATCAGTTTTTAAATCAAACAAACCAGTCCAAGCAATATTTATAGACAATGTTAAAAACATTCACACAAATTCAAACATAATTCAATCAAACAAAACAATCAAATCAAACCAAACAATCAAACGTTTCTTGGAACTTCTACCCATCCGTCTTCTCCAAAGATCAGATCCTTCTTGATGACTTCCTAATCTTCATCTTCTTTTTTGGATGGTGCCTTAGCGATATTGTTGTCTTCATCTCTGAAAAGAGAAGATATTAGCCAAAGGATAACATCAATGTGCTTCTCTTGTTGTTCAAACATCATTATTTGGATTAATCCGAGATGACGTTGATTTCATAGAATTATGGAGAGGAAGTTCTTGAAAGAATTCAAAGTTTCTTCAAGATTCTCACTCAAATTATGTATTGGATTTGCCATAATTTGATAGTTTTTGGTTAAGAAATGATTAAAGAGGAAGGGGAAATGATAGAATAAATTTTTCTGGAAGAAATAGATTTATGTAGTGTTTGGAATTCGTTGGGTATGAATGGACAGAAGTTAGTTATTTAAATTTTTAATTTTGAGCAATTTTGAAAAACTAGCAGTTATATATCGACATATTAATATATGTATGTCGACATACTTTATTTTTATTTTTTTTTGAAATTTTCAATTTTGAGTCATTTGTTTTTATATTATATTAATATATTCTATTCTAATGTTTTTACAATAACTTAAAGATAGTTTTGACATAAATAAAACATCATTTATTTCAATTTGAAAGCAAATACATCCAACTAGTTACGAGACACTAAATACGAGGTTCGAAAGAAAATACAAGCAAATACTAAAGACAACTTGAACTAGAAAAGCTTGGATTTCAGTGGAAGATGAGGAAGACAAAATTCCATGTTTTCTTCCTATTTTCCCAATGAACCTAGACATATGAGTAAGTGTCTTTTTGAGCTTCTTTTGGTTCTTGTCTAGTTTTACTTGATTTTGAACAAGTGTCTCTTTGGAAATAGTTCTAGGGTTGATTGGACACCTTACAAAGAAGTTTCTTCTTCTTCTTCAATATCCGTAGGCTCTTGTTCTTGTTGCATTCGAGCTTGTTTGTCTTCGAATGTCTCATAAGTTTAAAAGTTAGTGGAATTTGCATAAAGTGTATATTTTTGGAGTCAAACACCTTTCTTGGTACAAACTCTTCTCCCTTGAAGTCAACTCCGAAATATTTGAAAATTCGAGTAAGGTTAATTCCATAATAAAGAGTGTTCTCTTGTTGATGTTTCTATGGACTTAAATTCTTTTAAGATCATATCAGACCAATTAATGTCACAACCACTAATAATAGCAAAAAGTGCTTTTTGGACTTTGAGAGTTGGGTTATTGAAATTTGCGGAATGAGGTGTGATGGTATGTTAAAGGAGGAGGTTTACAATTTTTGTTTTCGGACAGAAAAAGAGATATTTGAATTCCATGTGAGCTTCGCTTTCAAAAATGTGATGATAAGTTTCCAAGTTCGTTTCTTCATTTTTGAATTCCGAAAAATCTGGGCCCGTACTTTTGCAATTTAGCATATTGCCTAAAATTTTACAATCTAAAATGATTTGGGTGCCTTTTAGGCTACTCCAAATTTGATTTTCATCTCCTTCGTAAAAGTCGCAATTAAGATTTGCACAGAACATTTTGACGAGTTTCAAATAACATACTTCATCGTTATCCTGAGCGTCAATCAAGCTAAACACTTCGTTATGATTGAAAAGAGAAGGGAGATCGTAAGATAGAAAATCTTCAAAGATGGCGAAAGCTCCCTTATTGACTTTTGCATTTGCTACATAGTCAACATAGGTTTTGATTGCTTCTCCATCATTGTGGAGATATCCTTTTAGTTTTAGATAATCTCATTGTTTGAGGAGTGCAAGAGGAAGCCATTAGAGATTTTTTTGAAGAGTACAGATATGAAGAGAGTTGTTTGAATTTTGAATGAAAGGTAGAGAGAATAAGATTGAATAGATATATAAATAGAGATTGAATGGGCACAACTTTTCCAAAATCTATTACATCTTTTCAGACTTTGGGAGTTGATGAAAAGTTAGAGGGAAGTTTTAAATTTTAAACTTTTGAAATTCAAAATTTGAATTTCATTTTCTAGTTCTTACGTCGACATGCTCTTCTATGTATGTCGACTTACATGCAGAAACTCAAAAGACATGTTTTGACTTTTTAGGTTTTATTATATTATCGGTTTATATTTCAGGTTTTATTATTACCTAAATTAATATTAATCCTAACAAACATCCAAAATTTATTATTTTATTATTTATTATTATTTTGAATTTCAAAATTAAAATTTTAAATTTGAATTTTAAATTTTCAAGTTTGAATTTTAAATTTTCAAGTTTGAATTTTGAATTTCAAATTCAATCAAAGCAAACAAAACGTCCATTCAACCAAATTTTTTTAAAAAATAATTAAGGCATAACTGGTTTTTAGATCTATTTTTTTGATATTTTCTGAATCCGGAATAGCTGTGAAACAATTATTTGAATTTTCGGTTTCTGGCTCTTCATCGCTTGATGATGAATCTGAATCATCTAGAGTTGCTGTGTATGCCCTCTTTCTTGTCTTCAATGAATTACTATTGCCCGTCTTTTGAATCGATTTATCTAGATATGGACACATTCTCTTTATATGGCCTGGTTTATTACAGTTATAACATCGATCGTCATTTCTTCCCGAACTTCCTTGATTATTTCTTTGAAAGTTATTTCTCCTTCTGTATCTCAAAAATTTTCTAAATTTCTTGTCATTAAGGTTGTTTCGTCATTGTCTTCGCTGCTTGAATCAGAACATTTCTTGTTGCTTTAAATGCTATGGATATCTTTTCAGTTGGCTTATTTTCCTTTCTTTTCTGTAATTGGACTTCAAACGACATCAAATTCCCGATTAACCCCTCAATCTTCATTTCACTGACATTATTAGCTTCTTCAATCACCGATGTTTTCTGATCCCATTCTAGAGTCAATAAACTAAGTATTTTTCTGATTTGGTCTTCTTCTAAATAAGTTTCTCCCAGTGCTATTAATGAATGCACTATCACTTGGAATCTGCAATACATATCAGAGGTAGACTCATTCTTGTTCATTTTGAATAATTCAAACTGATTAATTAACATTGATATCTTAGTTTGTTTAACTTTATTGGTTCCTTCATGAGTGAGTCGTAATGTTCTCCAAATTTCATAAGTATATTTACAAACAGACACTCCATTAAATTCATTTCTATAAAATGAACATAATAACATACTTATGGCTTTATAATTGCTTATGCAGTAGTCTTTTGTTCATTAGTCCATTGTGCAAAATTAGTTATGGGTTCAACATACTCAGTCTGTGTACTATTCCATGTGTCTAATCCTACTGATTGTAAATATATTTTCATTCTACATTCCAAAATGAATAATTACTACCATTAAACAGTTGTGGTCTAACAGTGGACTGACCCACTACAAAAGAACTATTATTTCCAGTGTTGGTTGCCATTTAATATTTTCAAAAGTCAGATTATGAACTTTTTGAAAACCTATGCTTTGATACCAATTGCTAGGGAATGTGGAATGCGGATCTTAAGGCAAGACTAACACTAGAGGGTGGCGAATAGTGTTTTCAAAGAATTTACACAAATATTAAACTTAAATGATTTACTATATGAATCACGCACAATAGAGATGATCACAGACATAGAATCAAACAGAAACACAGAAACAAAAAAATATAAAATGAAGAAAAAGAAAAGAACATTCCAGATTTTATACTGGATCGGATTAATCCTACGTCCAGTCCCACGCAACGCTGATTGCGCAGAGTTTTATTAATATTTCACTATACAAGTACAATCCCCTTGATTTCACGCCTACAAGGTTAACACCGCTCTAAACACTCTTAATTTCATGGCTACAAGATTACAATCGCTCCCTTTCCTTGATTTCAAGGCTACAAGGAACACACTTTTTCCTAAACACTTCCCAAATGATTATAACAGCCCTATAACTCTTCAATGTCACTTCAATTCAGAAACTAACGAGTAGAGAGTGAGAAAAGAAGAAGTTTTATATAATTAAAGTATAAATCAGCAAAGTAGAAGGGTAGGAATCAATAAAATAAGAAATATTAATGAAAGGATGAAGGGGGTGAAGATGGAGAAGAAGATGTATTAAAAAATTCGAATTTAATACCTATTTATAAGATTTGAAATGTAACAACGCTTTTGGAACGTTACAAATAGTGAAAAGACACTTCCTTTGAAAATTGAAATTCTGACAGTTATATGTCGACATAGACATATATGTATGTTGACACAGTCATGTGTAAAATTTGAATTTTGAATTTTTTCAAGTGTTTAAACATATATATTATTCTGGAAATTCTTGAATTGAAACTTAGTGATATAAATGAGTATTATAAAGTATAAAGTCATATGAAAACATAAATATAAAATTATAAGGTTTAAAATTATATAAATATAAAATTGTAAAATTATATTATTTTTCTTGAAAATGGGTTAAATTTATTACGTAAAACCAATCATATACTCCATATATATGCCTCATCAAAACCTTGTGTCCCCCAATCTAAGTGGGTGCGACAACAAGGAAAAAGAGCACATATATAATCCATATATTAACCATACAATCATGATCAACTATAGCCCTCACAACTACAGTCAAACAACAGCAAAACCTATAAAATGTCATAACAAGAAAACCCGCTACACTCTTCACCACTTCCATCAAATATGCATTCATCAACCATTAACTAGTATCCAATAGCTCTACTCCCCATCTCCTCAAGAAATGTACATTAAGCTCGGATCTAACAGATTTTCTTCCACTCCCATTGATCAAGTAACCGACTTCTTTTTCAATCATCTTCAGCTTCACTTTTTTTGTAATGGCCTGATTAGAAAACAACCTCTTGTTTCTTTCAAGCCAAATATGATAAACCGCAAAAGTAATAGCAGCGCATCCAATATCTTGCTTCTGATCTATTTCATGGAAAACTTCCATTATCAAATTAGCCTCATCTTCGACATAACCAATGGAATAAGAATTCATACCCAACTTCTTTTCTAGACAGCCCCAAATATAATTCGGATACACACATTCAAAAAACAAATGTTTTGTTGATTCTTCTTCTGAACCACACAAATTACACCTGTTTTCCAGAATCACATCAATGCTTCACTAATCTGTCTTTTGTACTTAACTGATCTAGCACCGCTAAATAAGCGAGAAATGACATTCTCCTCGCATTTTTTGAATGCCATATTACTTTGGAAACATGCTTGATTGGTTGCTTCTCCCTAGCAAATTGCCTAGCTTTTTTAAAACCAAACTCGGCCCCTTCACACCATACAAAATAATCACTCTGCCTATCACATTTTATCTCTACTTTTTCCACTAACTGCTTCACTTCACGAATCGCAGGATGAAGATTTGCACCAATTTTCCCGTCTTGAATAATGCAGCTAACCAATTCATTATGTCTGTTCAAAGCTTGAAATCTAGAAGAACCAAGAATATCAACTAAACGTATACAATTTAACCAAGGTACAAACCATAGAAGAGTTGAATTTCCATTTGAAATAACTTTATTAAATAGCTGCCTACCATTTGATCTTAACCTCATGATTTCCTTCCATGTACACAAAGAATTATTATCTAAACTCATATTCCAAAAAAATTACCTCTACAATGTTTGATTGCCATTCATTTGCTCCACATAGAAGAATCGGTCAAAAACTTCCACATTAGTTTAATACTTGCGGCTTTCTTGAGATCCTTGAAAGACTTAAGACCAATGCCACCTTCCTTCTTAGGAGAACACAAAGTTTCCCATTTCACTTATGTTTCGAACTACCCTAAAAAAAAAATTTGCACACAACATGTTCAATTTTCCAATTGTAAACTCTATTAGTTGATAAACGAACATCAATATAGAACTGTTGGAGTTAGTACTGACTGAATTAATTCAGCCCTCCCTGCAAAACTAAGGTAATTAACATCCCAGGCTTGAATCTTCTGCTGAATTCTATGTAAAAGCCGTTGACAATCTTGATAGTGAATGTAGTTAGTTGAGAATGGAACGCCCAAATACTTTATAGGTAGACTACTAACATTGAAACCAAGGATATCAACAATATCATGTGTTAATGAAGCCGAGGAACTGAAATAAATCTTAGTTTTTAAGACGCTGACAGCTAAACCACTGAATAACTCCAATCTATCAAATATTGATTTAAGAGAGGATGCACTTGAAATTGAACATTTGCCAAAAATCGTAAGGTCATCCGCATATAACAAATGAGAAACAATAGGCTCAAATGAATGAACAGGCAAAAATCTTTTCTAAGCAACCATTTCAGACATGGAAAAGGAAAAGAAATCCATTGTAATAGAAAACAAGTGTGGTGAAAGAGGGTCACCTTGTCAAATGCCCCTAGAGATGAAGCCCTTCGGTACCCCTTGAATCATAATAGAGAAGGTTGGCGTAGAAATGTATTCATAGATAACATTAATAAAATGTATAGGAAAACCCATAATCTTCATTATATAGCATATGAATCCACAATTAATCCTATCATAAGCTTTATGCAAATCTACTTTCACACAAAATTTATTCACCTCGGATTTCTTAAAATCTCTTATCAATTCATGTGCAAGCAAAATATTATCTCCTATATACTGTGATGGAATGAATGCACTTTGGTTAGGGGAAGTAATATGAGGAAGAAACCATTTTACCCTATTGTAGAGTATTTTGCTAAACACCTTATAATATAGATTACAACATGCAATAGGTCGAAAGTGAGAAATATCTGATGGTCTATCATTTTTGGGAATAAGAGTAATAAAGGCATGATTACAACCTTCAAGTATCTTGGCTAAATGAAACATATCCTGAAATGCTTGCAATAAATCCATCTTGATTTCCTCCCAATGCAACTGAAAAAATTTCGAACTGAAACCATTAGGGCCGGGACTCGTATCTTCATGAATTGAGAATACATCCTTTTGAACTTCCTCTAAAGAGATTGATGGAAGTAAATCGGATTGTCCACGTTGACTAATGTAATACTGAGACTGGAAGAGTGGAAACTCTCTACAAATGGGTCCATTAAACATATTATCAAAATAAGAGAGAGCTTCTACAACTACATCTTCTTGCTTATAGAGTAAATCACCTTTAGAATTAATTAAAGCCTTCATATTGTTATGATGTCTTCGAGATGACATTTTTGAATGAAAAAATTTAGTATTAGTATCACCATCTTGAAGCCATGATACTTTGGCTTTTTAACTATAACTCCAAAATCTGATTTGTTACCATAAAATGTTGTTTTGCTTCCAACATTTCCTCGTACAAAGCTAAGTTTTCAGGATCCAAATTTGAAGCAGCTTCTTTCTCTTTGAATTTAGTTTTAGCTTCCATGAGCAAATTATCATCCTTGGGTATGACTTTTTTCCAAAGCTTCAACTCTCTCTTGCAAGCTTGAAGTTTTACCAGAAAATTATAACTTGGAGAACCCCAATCATATACATTCAAACCTCTCATAATACAATCCATATAACCTGATTTAAATCTACATTCATTCGAATATCTAAAAGGAAAGCCCTTATTAATAGAAGTAGGCACTAAATCCAGTAATAAAGGATTATGATCACTTAACAATTGTGATAAGGACAGATGTGACAACCCGGATTCCGACAGACCAAATTTTTCAAATTCGATCTATCAAAACCCGAGTTGGGTGCTTTGGTATCCTGCAGAAAAAGACAGAGATGAAGAAACATGTCAGAACTCGTAGGGCATCTCACAGCGGAAGGAATTAAAATATAATATATTCAAAAATAGCTTTACCTTATAAATCATACTGTCTAACCAGTATCCAAAGCTATACCATCTCTGTCATGAACCTAACCTGGAAGTATGTAATGAGGAGGGGGTCAGAACATAAGTTCTGTGCGAGAGGACTTATAATAAACTTCTGTGTAACACTACATATACCGTTCTGTATATTTTCTAGTTATTAGGTTAATCTCATCATTAGCACCTAAGGCTAAACTCATGTCGTTCTTATTCACATACTAGTATATTAACCTAATACCTTGTATATGTGGATACCCCCTACTCGTATTATCTTTTCCATGTATGTGTACAGTCCCTTTCCATTTATCGTATGGACTTCATTACGTAACTATATACTACCTCAGCGTAGTGCTACCATTTCCGTAATTGTTTGGACTGTCACGTTTCCTTAATTCGGTTAGGGTTTATGCCACCTAGGGCTACTAGGGATTATGCTACCTAACGAAATATGCCCTCTAGTCTAGGACACACTACCCAGAGCGATATATGTTCCTAGACCTTCCCCGCGTAAGTATCGTGAATCGTTTTTCGATGACTAGATGCACATGTACCCTATATGTGCTACCCGAGTCCCGTGGCAGGGCAAGTCAAGAAACACGGAACTCGGTCGCGAGCTTTAAGTTGTCTGCCGATGCAGATGCTAAGGTATGTTTTTCTAGTGGCTATGGTCCCACTCGACCCCTCCCTCAACTAATGAAAGACCATCCTTGAAAAATGAGAACTATATGCCCGCCCCTCTATGCCCCCACTAACCTATGGCCAACCGCAACCGCAACCACAACTAGATAGCAAGTATATGGTTCGTAGAAGTTCTCCGCCTTTCCGCTGTGCGTATCTCGACTGACTCAAGATGGTAGGTAGACGACGAGTTGCTATCACAGGGCTACTGGTCTCGCCGAATCACGCTGGTCCATCCTAGTCTTTAGGTTGCCATCTATTGCAACCAAGATGTAACACCCCGTATTTCGGTTAATGCTAAAATTCACTAATTGCAGAATAAATAATCTCAAATGTGAGAATTGGGGGAAACGGACTGCGTCATTGCGTTCGTCTCGGAAAAATACGCAGAATAGAGTCCGAAATTTTGCAAATCGGAGTCCGTGTGGCCCAGTTATGGCCCAATGAAGTTTGCAGAAAATTCAAAGTTAAAAACAGATTTAAAAATTCAAATTTCAGATTTTAAAATAGAACCAGCGGGGCCAGGCGGGAAAGTTCCCGCCCTAGCCATGTCGACAGGGCTTTCGACAGGCCTGTCGACTGGGGGGTCGACTTGCCTGTCGACACGGCCTGTCGAGCCAGAGGGCCTGGGTGCACCAGGTCTGGTTTTCTGGCTAGGGCTGGGCTGGGTTCTAGAGATTTCCTAAATCTGACGGACCTAATCTAACCTAGGGCTAATCCTATGGTCTAAAACACACACTAATCCTATAAATACACCCTAATGCAAGCCTAATCCATACTAAAAATAGAAATGATGGCCTCATGCCGCCAAAATCAAACTTAAGAGGAGCCTCCACTAGTTTATGAAGGAAGTTGCAAGCTAATCAACCTCTAATCATCATCTTCTTCATATTTAGCAACTAGTTCTACTTCATAAGTTTGCTAATCTTGGTTTTGGTGAGTTCCTATGCCTTTAGCAAGTAATTGCTAAACTAATTAGGATAGGATATCAGGAGGCTATGGATGTAAATGTGGATTATGCTAGTTGTGGTTGTCATATGTTATAAGTCCATATGTAGACTTGCCTCTTTTTATGATATGATGTGTTATGTAAGATCATATGCAAGTTTTATGCAAGTTCTTATGCAAACCATATGCAAGTTAGTCCGTTTTTATGATATGCATAACATATGCAAGTTTGCCTTTGTGATATGACATGATATATGCAAGTTCATGTGCAAGTTAGTCTCTTTTTATGATATGCATAACATATGCAAGTTTGCCTTTGTGATATGACATGATATATGCAAGTTCATGTGCAAGATAGTCTCTTTTTATGATATGCATAACATATGCAAGTTTGCCTTTGAGATATGACATGGTATGCAAGTTTTATGCAAGTTCATTTGCAAGTTTTATGCAAGTTTATATGCAAGTTCATTTGCAAGTTTTATGCAAGTTCATATGCAAGTTTTATGCAAGTTTATATACAAACACATATGCAAGTTTGTCTCTTTTTGTGATGTGCATAACATATGCAAAGTTGTCCCTATGAATGACGTGTTATGTAAACGAATTACGTGGGAAACGATGGGGTTAATATGCATGATTATAAAAAAGTGTCAAGTTGTTATGATTAAGCATAACATAAAATGAATGGACATAATTGGGAATTTACCTAATAAGTTAGGTCTACCCACATTATGGAGTTGGGAATTTACCTATTAAGTTAGGTCTACCCATACTATGGAATTGGGAATTTACCTATTGAGTTAGGTCTACCCATATTCTTAAAAATTTGTAATTAATTAGGGATAATTAATTATGGGGGGGTGATTAATTAGGTGTAATTAATCAACTAAGACACGAGGTTGGACCCTTTTGTAGCGGAAGTCTGCCCGGAACCGACCGGCCATCCAGCAGCTACAAATGATTGGCCCAATGTGAGAGGTCTTAGTCATGAATTAAATACGTGATTAAAGTAAAGACACGAGGTTAGACCCTTTTTATGACAGAAGTCTGCCCGGAACCAACCGGCATATCCAGCAGTCATAAAAGATGGTCTAATGTGAGAGGTCTTTATGAGGTCATGATCTTAATTAATTAATTAAGAAACACTTAACCATATTAGCATGTAGAGGGACATGAGGGGTTAAGTGGGTGCCTTGGGTGGCATGTGGAAATCTAGTGGTTGCCTTGGGTGGCAATAGAAAATACGATTAGAATACTTAACCAAAGTGGAACATGTAATTAAAACATGATTAAAGGGTTAAGTGGTATACACTAGAAATGACAAGCTTAGGTGGGTAGCTTGTGGGGGCCCATTTCAACCAATATCCCAAACGTATCTTAGTGGGCTCGACTCTAGTCGAGTGACGGGACACGCATATTGGGTTTGACTATAAGAGGCCAAAACGGGGTATCGGTGGCAACGCGAGTCCAACGGGTTTCATAGGCGTGTGTGGACCCGGGCTGGTAGGTAAGACGTTGTTGCATCGTGTAGGTATAACCCGTGCACCATTTGTTGTATCGGGCTAGCCACTTTGGGGAGTGATACACCCCATTGTGGGGCCAGCACGGATATCTACGATAGGGAGCCGATCGCTTGGGAGTAGTGGGTACACCTAGTGGAGATAGGGGCAGACGGCACCTATGTAGTGAGCTAGGGGTACGCGAAACTACTGGGTAATTTTTCTAAGTCCTTGGGAGGGATCAACCTTTAAGTAGGAATGACTGGTGTGGTGCAGTGTAGTAATTATCCTTGGGTGGGTAAATGCGTCTTTATCGTTATCTTAGTTCACTCTAAGTCTGATTGGCTACTGAGTGTAGTCATTTATCCCCAGTCACACCGTACCAAGTTATATCATATCCTTATTACTTTAATGATTACATTGTTAAAGTTATAGGACTCGCTCAGACTTATGTCTGACCCCGTTGTTTTTATCTTTTTCCCAACCCTCAGGTTCTCAGAGTGGGCCCAGCACGGGTGGGCTTTGATCAGGCTGCTTTTATTTCTCTCTTGGAGCTTGGACCCTAGATGTAGAGCTGAGTTTACCCTTTTCTTTTATGGCTATCAGTTCATGTATTGGGATTATGTATTTTTATTTAGCAGGATGGATATTTGTACTTGACTTCTATTATGGTTTTGTGATGTAACCAGACATGTTTTATTTTCCGCTGCAATTGAAATGATGTTTTAAATTTTCAAAGTATTACTTATATCTGTCTTGCTGTAATTATTCTGTTCTATATTCACTCAAATACTCTACCGATGTTATGGCATTCCCTTAGAGAGTGACCGTAGCGGGCGTGGGGTGTTACACGTGGTATCAGAGCAAAGGTTACCGGAACAGATAAAATTTTTAGAAAACTATTTTTCTAAAAACATTTTTGGAAGAGATATTTTCAAAAACATGTCTTTAAAGAGAAAAGTTTTTGAAAGAAAAACATAATCCCCAATAGCCATATCTTTATCCTTTGAATTCTCCGTTTTGAATCTTTCCTTTTTCGTTTCAGCATGGCTGAGGATCTTAACTTTCCGGAGGGTGTGACGATACCAGTATGGTATAGGAGATTGATGGAGGCCAGGGCCACCACTGCGGGTCCAGCAAATGTTCCTCCACCAACCGTAGCACCCGATCTTCCTCCTCCCCCTCCTCCTCGCACAGATACTTTTGCTAAGACTTGTAGAATTCAAAGCTATGGGAGGGAAACCTTTTCAAGGATCTGAAACTTTTGTGGAGGCTAGAGACTGGCTTAAGGAGGTGGAAGAGTTGATAGATATCTTTGAGATGGAAGAAGGAAAGAAAGTCAAGTTAGCTGCTTGGTTAATGAAGGGAGAGGCCTCATTCTGGTGGGAGGTCACTAATGGAGAACGCCCCGTTGACTCTTGGGCGGATTTTAGGCAAAGATTTGTGGCAAAGTTTCTCTCAAGGGCGGAGGAAAACTTGTATATGGAAAGATTCTTGACTCTAAAGCAAGGAAATCTCTCAGTGAAGGAATATGTCAACAAGTTTAATCAATTGGCAAGGTTTGGCCTAGACATGGTGAATACACCGGAGAAGAAGGCTTTGAGGTTCGTGAAAGGCTTGAATGAACCGATGCATGGGTTGGCTATGACTCATATCCCTATGGGGGCCACCTTTGAGAAGCTCGTTGACATGGCACTCATGCATGAAGAAGAGAAGGGTCCCAATGCTAATAAGGCACCCGAGAAGAAGGGAGATCAAAAGAGACCTCAGCAACAACAGCAAAACAAAGGTGGGAAAGGCAACGGTGGCAAGGGGAAGAAGAAGTGCTTCAATTGTGGGATACCAGGTCACATAAGCAAAGATTGTAGAAAGAAGAAGAAGACTGGTTGCTTTCACTGTGGCGAAGCAGGGAATCTAGTGAAGGATTGCCCTAAGAAGGGGCAAAGGACGGGATCTACCTCAGGAGGACAGGTGCAAGCTCTTATGGCACCGGGTCAGGCTAGGGGGCAAGTACAGGCTCTCGCGGTTCCACCGATTCAGGAAAGAGGTAGAACTATTTCCGTTGAAAGTCTGGTTTTTCTATTTGATCATCCTGTCCGTACATTGTTTGATTCAGGCGCATCGCATTCGTTTATCTCATCATCATTAGTTGAGTCACTGCACTTAGACACCAGTCTTGTAGATGATCCCTTGGTTGTTTCAAACCCAATTGGGGGCTCCACTTATTTGTCCATGATATGTTTGGGTTTGAAGATTTCTATACTTAGCATTGAGTTTAGATGTGATGCTTTTGTTTTGGGCTTCACGGGCTATGGGTTGATTTTGGGCATGGACTGGTTATCCAGTAATGGTGCTGTTCTTGATTGCGAAAGGAGGGTTGTTAGGCTCATGACCCGCTTGGGTAACACTCTCGAGATCTCTTGTAATCCCATGGATTCTGTTATGCTAAGTTATCATGAATCGCTTGACGCTTCGGTCGAGAATTTGCAATCTGTTAGAGTGGTCCGGGAATACTCGGATGTGTTTGAGGAGGTGAAGGGCCTACCTCCGAAGCGGGAGATTGACTTCCGAATATATCTGGTGGATAATGCTAAACCGGTATCTTTACCAGTGCGCCACATGGCTCCTCGTGAGAGGAGGGAACTCCATAAGCAAGTAGGGGAGTTGCTTGAGAAGGGGTTCATAAGACGAAGTATATCGGAGTGGGGTGCTCCAGTAGTTTTTGCTACGAAGGCGGATGGGTCCCTCAGACTTTGTGTAGACTATAGAGAACTCAACAAGCTCACAAAGAAGAATAGACACCCATTGCCGAGGATTGATGATCTTTTCGATCGGTTGGTTGGCGCTTCAGTATTTTCTCAGTTGGACTTAGCCACGGGGTTTCATCAGTTGAGGGTGGCTGAGGATAGCATACACAAGACTGCCTTTAGAACTCCGGATGGTTTCTATGAGTGGCTGGTGATGCCATTTGGGTTGACGAACGCCCCTGCATACTTTGTTGATTTGATGAGTAGGGTGTTCAGGGAGTTCCTTAATAAGTTCGTGGTGGTCTTTGTGGATGATATCTTAGTATTTTCTAAGAGTGAAGAAGAGCATGCCCTACATCTTGGGGAGGTGTTGAAGACTCTTCGAGCACATAGCCTTAAGGATAAATTCTCTAAATGTCACTTCTGGAGGAAGGAGGTACGGTTCTTGGGGCACGTGGTCTCCAAGGAAGGGATAGCTGTGGATCCCGCGAAGGTAGTATCAATTCAGGATTGGAAGGTTCCGAAGAATGCTACCGAAGTAAGAAGTTTCTTGGGGCTGGCGGGTTATTATAGGAAGTTTATCAAAGACTTCGCGAAGATATCAGCCCCATTAACCCGCTTAACGAAGAAGAATCTTGTTTTCGCATGGGACGTAGATTGTGATGATGCGTTCCGACGGTTAAAGAGAGCTTTAACCACTGCTCCAGTTTTAGTGTTGCCAGATGGGAGCAAGCCATTTGTTGTCTATACCGATGCTTGTGGGACAGGACTAGGCGCAGTCTTAATGCAAGAGGGAAGGGTAATAGCCTATGGTGGAAGGCAGTTGAGAGTGCCTGAGAAAAATTACCCTACCCATGATTTAGAGTTGGCCGCTATTGTTTTTGCGCTTAAGATTTGGCGCCATTATCTTCTTGGTGAGAGATTCGAATTGTTCACTGACCACAAATCATTGAAGTACTTGTTTTCTCAGAAGGATTTGAATTTGAGACAGCAAAGGTGGATGGAGTTCTTAGCATCCTATGATTTCGAGATAGCATATACCCCTGGCAAGGGTAACGTGGTGGCGGACGCCTTGAGCAGAAAAAGGTTGTCCTTGAGTCCATTGTTCGTGGAACAGCGAAACTTGGAATTTATCTCGATGTTTGATTTTAGACCTTCCACTGACTTTATACCCGGTTTGCTAGCATCCTTGGAGGTCAGACCTACTCTTTTGGGGCGGGTTGGAGAAGCACAGAGGGACGACCCACAGTTGGTTGAGTTGGTAGAAAAGCTCATAAGGGGGGAGTCGTCCAGCCATTTGAGTAGGTACACCCTAGACGATAGGGGGTGCTTGCGTAGAGACGGTAGACTTTGTGTACCGCAAGACGAGGGTTTGAGGAAGGCTATTCTTGATGATGCGCACCGTTCTAGGATGACCATTCATCCAGGTGGGGACAAGATGTACCAAGACATGAGGCGGGTTTTCTTCTGGGCCGGTATGAAGAAAGATGTGGCCGAATATGTCGCTCGATGCTTGGTATGCCAACAAGTGAAAGCGGAGCAAAAGAAACCAGGTGGGTTGCTTCACCCATTGGAAGTTCCGCAATGGAAGTGGGATAGCGTCTCGATGGATTTTATTGACGGGTTACCCAGATCCAGAAAGGGTAATACGGGAATTTGGGTTGTAGTAGACAGACTTACTAAAAGCGCCCATTTCATACCTGTAAAGAGCAAGAGGACGGCTCCATGGCTAGCTTCAGTATATCTTCGAGAGATAGTTCGATTGCATGGGGTACCCTCTAGCATAGTAAGTGATCGAGATCCTATCTTCACTAGCGAGTTCTGGAGAAGTTTGCAAGAAGCAGTGGGGACTCAATTGTGTCTGAGCATCGCATATCATCCTCAGACGGACGGCCAGACTAAGAGGATGAATCGTGTCCTAGAAGACCTTTTGAGGCTTTGTATCTTAGATTTTGGAGGTACATGGGAAGAGCATCTTCCATTGGTGGAGTTCGCATATAATAATAGCTTTCAGTCCAGTATTGGTATGGCTCCTTTCGAAGCTCTTTATGGAAGGCCTTGTCGATCACCTGCATGTTGGTGGGAATCTACGGATAAGATTTTGCTTGGGCCTGATATGGTTAGGGAGACTTCTGAGAAGATTGACTTGATTCGAAGAAGGATGAAAGCAGCGCAGGATAGGCAAAAATCTTATGCGGACAAGAGAAGGACGGATCTTGAGTTTGAAGTTGGGGACATGGTCTTTGTCAAAGTGTCTCCGTTACGAAATGTGGTTCGCTTTGGATCTGTTGGGAAGTTAGCACCAAGGTTCGTAGGGCCGTTTCCTATTAAGGAAAGGATTGGACGAATGGCATATAGAGTGGAGTTGCCCGACAGACTTAGTGGTGTACATGATGTATTCCATGTGTCACATTTGAGGAAGTGCTTACATGAGACCGCAGAGGTGGTAGAGCCGAGCTTGCTTAAAGAAGTGGAAGTAGAGCGTGATGCGACTATTCGACGAGCTCCTACTCGCATCCTTGGGTCAGAGACTAGGAAATTGAGGAATCGAGAGGTTTAACTAGTCAAAGTACAATGGGGAGAAGACGAGGGCAACGCTACTTGGGAGACGGAAGCGAAGATGCGTTCATTGTACCCATTCCTTTTTGAGGGTATGTCTTTTAACTTCTCCTTTATCGTTTGACTAGTACTTATCTTATCTTTAGTATGTCCTCTCATTAGTACCTTTGGCCTTTAGATAGGGTAAACCTATGGTTGAAACATGTGTTTGAGACATGTTATGCTTGATGGATGCATGTGGATGCAAGTGGTTGCTAGTGGTTGCTCGTGGATGCATATACACACACTCTAGGCACTAGATCGGCTCAATCACTTCATATTGCATATTGCATAAAATTGTGTGTAGGAAGCTATATTTATGGATGTGTAATGATTGTGTTATCATATGGATGATGCATTTTGGTGAATGATTGTGCACTCATGTAGATATTTTATGTGTCGATAGGGTTCTCTCGCATACATAATGGATGCATGACACTATCATGGTTTGCATATGTTCATACATTAGGTAGGGAACATATACACACACTTTTTGCATATGCTCATACATCATTAGAAATTGTTTTAAGGACAATGGATGCCCGTGTTTGATGGATTGAGTAGATGGTTGTTTGGATGGTAGGATATGCATTCTCCTTAGCTTAGAGATTTCGGGGACGAAATCCTTTAAGGAGGGGAGAATGTAACACCCCGTATTTCGGTTAATGCTAAAATTCACTAATTGCAGAATAAATAATCTCAAATGTGAGAATTGGGGGAAACGGGCTGCGTCATTGCGTTCGTCTCGGAAAAATACGCAGAATAGAGTCCGAAATTTTGCAAATCGGAGTCCGTGTGGCCCAGTTATGGCCCAATGAAGTTTGCAGAAAATTCAAAGTTAAAAACAGATTTAAAAATTCAAATTTCAGATTTTAAAATAGAACCAGCGGGGCCCGGCGGGAAAGTTCCCGCCCTAGCCATGTCGACAGGGATGTCGACAGGCCTGTCGACTGGGGGGTCGACTTGCCTATCGACTTGCTTGTCGACACGGCGTGTCGAGCCAGAGGGCCTGGGTGCACCAGGTCTGGTTTCCTGGCTAGGGCTGGGCTGGGTTCTAGAGATTTCCTAAATTTGACGGACCTAATCTAACCTAGGGCTAATCCTATGGTCTAAAACACACCCTAATCCTATAAATACACCCTAATGCAAGCCTAATCCATACTAAAAATAGAAATGATGGCCTCATGCCGCCAAAATCAAACTTAAGAGGAGCCTCCACTAGTTTATGAAGGAAGTTGCAAGCTAATCAACCTCTAATCATCATCTTCTTCATATTTAGCAACTAGTTCTACTTCATAAGTTTGCTAATCTTGGTTTTGGTGAGTTCCTATGCCTTTAGCAAATAATTGCTAAACTAATTAGGATAGGATATTAGGAGGCTATGGATGTAAATGTGGATTATGCTAGTTGTGGTTGTCATATGTTATAAGTCCATATGTAGACTTGCCTCTTTTTATGATATGATGTGTTATGTAAGATCATATGCAAGTTTTATGCAAGTTCTTATGCAAATCATATGCAAGTTAGTCTCTTTTTATGATATGCATAACATATGCAAGTTTTCCTTTGTGATATGACATGATATATGCAAGTTCATGTGCAAGTTAGTCTCTTTTTATGATATGCATAACATATGCAAGTTTGCCTTTGTGATATGACATGATATATGCAAGTTCATGTGCAAGATAGTCTCTTTTTATGATATGCATAACATATGCAAGTTTGCCTTTGAGATATGACATGGTATGCAAGTTCATATGCAAGTTTTATGCAAGTTCATTTGCAAGTTTTATGCAAGTTTATATGCAAGTTCATTTGCAAGTTTTATGCAAGTTCATATGCAAGTTTTATGCAAGTTTATATACAAACTCATATGCAAGTTTGTCTCTTTTTGTGATGTGCATAACATATGCAAAGTTGTCCCTATGAATGACGTGTTATGTAAACGAATTACGTGGGAAACGATGGGGTTAATATGCATGATTATAAAAAAGTGTCAAGTTGTTATGATTAAGCATAACATAAAATGAATGGACATAATTGGGAATTTACCTAATAAGTTAGGTCTACCCACATTATGGAGTTGGGAATTTACCTATTAAGTTAGGTCTACCCATACTATGGAATTGGGAATTTACCTATTGAGTTAGGTCTACCCATATTCTTAAAAATTTGTAATTAATTAGGGATAATTAATTATGGGGGGGTGATTAATTAGGTGTAATTAATCAACTAAGACACGAGGTTGGACCCTTTTGTAGCGGAAGTCTGCCCGGAACCGACCGGCCATCCAGCAGCTACAAATGATTGGCCCAATGTGAGAGGTCTTAGTCATGAATTAAATACGTGATTAAAGTAAAGACACGAAGTTAGACCCTTTTTATGACAGAAGTCTGCCCGGAACCAACCGGCATATCCAGCAGTCATAAAAGATGGTCTAATGTGAGAGGTCTTTATGAGGTCATGATCTTAATTAATTAATTAAGAAACACTTAACCATATTAGCATGTAGAGGGACATGAGGGGTTAAGTGGGTGCCTTGGGTGGCATGTGGAAATCTAGTGGTTGCCTTGGGTGGCAATAGAAAATACGATTAGAATACTTAACCAAAGTGGAACATGTAATTAAAACATGATTAAAGGGTTAAGTGGTATACACTAGAAATGACAAGCTTAGGTGGGTAGCTTGTGGGGGCCCATTTCAACCAATATCCCAAACGTATCTTAGTGGGCTCGACTCTAGTCGAGTGACGGGACACGCATATTGGGTTTGACTATAAGAGGCCAAAACGGGGTAGCGGTGGCAACGCGAGTCCAACGGGTTTCATAGGCGTGTGTGGACCCGGGCTGGTAGGTAAGACGTTGTTGCATCGTGTAGGTATAACCCGTGCACCATTTGTTGTATCGGGCTAGCCACTTTGGGGAGTGATACACCCCATTGTGGGGCCAGCACGGATATCTACGATAGGGAGCCGATCGCTTGGGAGTAGTGGGTACACCTAGTGGAGATAGGGGCAGACGGCACCTATGTAGTGAGCTAGGGGTACGCGAAACTACTGGGTAAATTTTCTAAGTCCTTGGGAGGGATCAACCTTTAAGTAGGAATGACTGGTGTGGTGCAGTGTAGTAATTATCCTTGGGTGGGTAAATGCGTCTTTATCGTTATCTTAGTTCACTCTAAGTCTGATTGGCTACTGAGTGTAGTCATTTATCCCCAGTCACACCGTACCAAGTTATATCATATCCTTATTACTTTAATGATTACATTGTTAAAGTTATAGGACTCGCTCAGACTTATGTCTGACCCCGTTGTTTTTATCTTTTTCCCAACCCTCAGGTTCTCAGAGTGGGCCCAGCACGGGTGGGCTTTGATCAGGCTGCTTTTATTTCTCTCTTGGAGCTTGGACCCTAGATGTAGAGCTCAGTTTACCCTTTTCTTTTATGGCTATCAGTTCATGTATTGGGATTATGTATTTTTATTTAGCAGGATGGATATTTGTACTTGACTTATATTATGGTTTTGTGATGTAACCAGACATGTTTTATTTTACGCTGCAATTGAAATGATGTTTTAAATTTTCAAAGTATTACTTATATCTGTCTTGCTGCAATTACTCTGTTCTATATTCACTCAAATACTCCACCGATGTTATGGCATTCCCTTAGAGAGTGACCGTAGCGGGCGTGGGGTGTTACACAAGACATACCCTTGGTTCTTCTAACGCAGACCTTAACCTCTGTGAGCCCAGGAGGATCATCTGCAGCCTCACAGAGGGATACCAAGAGTACCCTCACGTCCCCTCGAAGCCTCGGGCCTCGTAACCCAATTTGTTGGAGCCTTCTTTAAAATCAGACGGCCGTACGCTCCTTCTGGTGTTCTACTAAGGTTTACAACTTAGTTTCTTTAACTAAGGTTTACTACTTAGCCCTATTAGTTTTTAACTAAGGTTTACTTAGTTTCCTGAATCGTCGTTTCTTAACTAAGGTTTACTACTTAGTCCTTTTAACTAAGGTTTACTACTTAGTTCTATCAATCGTTCATTTTTCTTAACTAAGGTTTACAACTTAGTCCACTTTAACTAAGGTTTATTACTTAGTTTTCTTTCTCGTTATCTACTTAGTTATTTTAACTAAGGTTTATTACTTGATTCTCTTAACCAAGGTTTGATACTTAGATTATGTTTACCGTTGGTTATCAACTGAATTTATACTTAACTTACTTAAGTCCATTGATAAGCCTAATAACATGTTGTCTTTCAATTTCATAAATTATTCCCTTTTTGGGTCACAACATGTTATATTTAATTCATTGTTAACTATACCTTATCCCATATATATACTAATTGGGGGAACAACCCCCTAAATACCAGCCCCAAAGACCGAGATCAACATCAGACTGACACCTCGGGAATTACTCTACCCAACCAATATATATGATTCAAAAATTACTTCTTCTTCCTTTTCAAACCGCTTAATTTATAATTAAGTATATCTCCTCATATAAGTTATCTTATTCTTCCCTTTTTCGTTCTTATAACTTATCGTATCCCATAAGTCATATTTTCCCCTTTTGTCCCTAGGACAAGTCTAACCTATTATCCTTTTTTTTTCTTATTCAAATTTGTAATAGGTTATTTATCATTCCCCATATTCCGTCATTAGTTTAGATTAACCTTTTTATTATTATTGTTTCCATATTTTACACATGTCTTACTATGGTTAAGTCTTATACTTACATGTTTATACATATCTTGTCTTACTACAGTTAAGTCTATACTTACCTGTACCCACTTAACCCTCTAACCATACCCTTGTCACCCACATGTCTTATTATGGTTAGTATTCCTTAATGCATTCATTATGCCATAACGATGTATGACCACCCACATTGGACTAACATTTTGTGGCTGCTGGATGTGCCGGGCGGTTCCGGGCAGTCTTACGCCACAACTTGAGTCCAACCTCGTGTCATAAACCGTTACGCTCAAATTTCCTCCTTTGACCTCTCACATTAGACATCCAATTGTGGCGCTGGATTTGCCGGGCGGTTCCGGGCAGTCTTATACCACAATTGCGTCTAACCTCGTGTCAAAGGTTTATTAATATTCGTATTTCACCTAAACCCCCAAATTTCATGTTATGCAGTTCAAATTTACTTTTAAGCCTATTCAAGTGGTCATTAATTAGACCAATTTAATGTTGATTCATACCAAATTACATGTAACCCAATTACCCAACTTTTATTCAAATTTACCAATTCCAAATCATTTATTTCCAATGGTATTCATATTTTTAAATAAGTTCGAGTCCTATAAAAATATGGCTAACATATTAAATCCCCAAATTCAAATCCATGTTTTATTCTAGTGTCATAGGCTAATTAACAAGTTCAAATCTTTTCAATGATGACAATCTTATGCTAAAACCCAAATCGTGTTCATACTTATACTTCCCAACTTGGTTTACACATTCAAACCTTGCTAATGGTATACTATACCCAAACCCCTTTGTAATTCATAACCAAACTCTCCAATTTATGTCATATCCCAAAATCTAGTGTTTCCCCTTTTCGTTCGCAATATTCAATCTTATTCATTTCATGATAGATCTAGGCTCGAGATAGCATAATTATAAAGAAATAAAGAGGGAAGGATAAAAGGAGGAACGTGACCATATAATAATTTAACATATGGAAACATTACAGGTCCAATCATTCAGAATAATTTAATCGCATGTTTTACATGGGGAATGTTTGAACGATAAATAATAATCTTATACGAAAGTTGTATTATAAACCACTCACATTGCTTGTCGTCTTCAAAATGAGTACTAGATAACTCTAGTATTGTTTTCCCTCTTTTGCTTAGCTTGGATTTCTGTTTTTGAATCATCTTTGATTTCTCTTTGCGGCATAAATTCGCAGATCTGAATCCATTATCTTCTCTTTAGCTTTGCATCTCTTTTCTATTTCATTGTTGTTCTAGATCTTGTTCTTTTTATTTTAAAAAATAGATGTTGTAGAGAATAGAGGGGAGAATAGATCCAAGATCATTTGGAGAAGAAGAAAATAAGAGAGAAGGGAGCCATGGCTTCACCACGAATTGTTGTGAAGTTTACAATGAGCTTAGGGTTGTTTATATAGGTGCCAAACTACGAATCTAGCCCTCTTTTATTTGTTAAAGAACATTAATGAAAATTTATTTAGCAAAACCATTCCTTTGTTTATACCTTAACCGTATAAAATTTGTTTCCCTTTTTCTTTTATTTAAACAAGGCAACAATTTATTTTTCTCTACCTTTTTAACATAATTATTAGTTATTTATGTAAATAAATACCCTACGTTTACTTACACTCATGTTCTTATCAAATATGGTATCCAACTATGCCTTTATTTTTATTTTATTTTTAATCGTAGAAAATATAGTATGTGTTAACTATTTTACTAAAGGGAATTTAATATCTTTTTATTTTTATTTTATCCTTCTCATAGCCATTATTGATGGCTATTTATTCATTGTTTTTCTATTCATGTCATATTTGAAATGCCTAAATGCATTTGCTACATGTACTCTCTTTTTCCATATTTAATGTAACCGTTATATTATCCCTAAATATAACATTAATGTCTTTAGTTTACCAATTTCATTTCTTACCAGTAAAACAAATCCCCTAATCTTGAATTAGTGTTGCCTCTTATATATATATATATATATATATATATATATATATATATATATATATATATATATATATAATACCAAATACTTAACATTTAGTCAACCTCAAGCCAATTTATTAATGTCATAATTATGCATTAACTTTTTAATTTTAATTTTTATTTACATGTTTGCTATAAATAATCGTAGGTGCATGCATCTAGTCTCCTTAATCATAGGTGCATGCATCTAGTCTCCTTAATCACAGGTGCATGCATCTAGTCTCCAAACATTTAAATCGAAAAACGTGCCACATTTATTTCAACCTCTGTCGGTTCCAAAAAGAATACTTAATGCTTTTTTTTTCAAATACATTGAACCTTTTAAGTGCATGATAATCTCTACAATTTAAACTAAATTTATGAACGCGCATATGAATGTATTTCCATTCTCCTCTTTAAACGCGCATTCCTTATTATATATTACTTTTCTTTTCCTTAAATATATCATTGCATATAAAATATATATACATTATCCTACGTGTATATAAACTTCTACGGCTTACAACTTCTTCATATGTTATCCGTTTTACGCAAACTTGGTATCCATCTGAACCAGAATTTTGAGGCAAACGCAATGATGACATCTCTTTTACTTAATTCCTGATATTTAAATTAAGTATCTTTATTTTATTATATTTTTCTGTTACATACAATGTTATCGTATAAATTTTCTTCTTTTCAACGTATGTATTAATTTAAATTGCATATCACTATCATGCATATAAACATTTTTAATTACATTAAAAATGCGGGGTGTTACATTATCCCACCCTTAAGAAATTTCGTCCTCGAAATTTGGTAAGGGTAAAATCAAATAATCCCTCGCATATTATATCATCCATCATGTGTACATCCATTTTTTCAAACATTGTGCACATGTGCAAAGTGAAACACATCATAGTAATGCATGTATGGCTAATTTGGTACCACCTATATGTATGCAAATTTTTAAAAACTCTTTCAAAACATGATGCTCATATCCTAAATATACTTGTTGTTCTATATGAATGCAATATTTTTGAAAAACCAAAACATTTTTCATCCAAATTTTCCCACACTCTTAAATAAGAGCATGGTTCATCCAATTGTTGAATCCAAACCCTACCAACCATCATTAAATTCGAAATTTAGAAAAATCTATTTTTTTTCAAATTCGATTTCTTATGTTACAAGAAGGTATAAAACGGAAAATTTTACATTTTCCGTTTTTCTTTTATGTACCTTTTCTAGTTGCACTTGGATTTTTACATAGCTATTCTATAAAAAGTTCCTATTTTCCTATCCAAGCACAATTACATAAGAAACTTTTTTTTTCAACATATCTTCGAGTAATTTCATATTTATTCATCTTTTTTTTCTTTTTCTTAAGATTTTCAATTTCTTTTCCCGTCACGTTTTGTTGCTTGATTGATTCAGTTGTTTTCTTGTTAGTTAGGCTAGTCTTCTTCTTAAGTTTATTTTTCAACCAAGCTTTTCTGTTTTCTACTCAAGCAGTATCTTACACAGCTACAACTATGGGCCTAGAATCTTAGGACTTTGTTACCTCTAACAATCGCGAGTCCACACAATAGGATCTATACACTTGCTTGCCATTCCCTACCTAGTAGTAACTACTAGTCCATGCTGTGTATTACTAGTCTATACTTTATCTCTTTTTCTCAAGCAACAAACCTAGGTTTCTCGATGTTTATGCATTCTACAGGAATTTTCCATTAGTTTTAACATTAGCTAATCTTTGACCGGAAATTGGTAAGAGAATAATTCCCTAAGCATCAACACCGAAGACCGAAATCAACATCAGATTGATACTCAGAGAATCACTCAACCCCACCAATCTCCAGTTAGGTTCTAATAACTTATCATTGGGTTAGACTCAAAGTGGTTCTTCAACTCACTAGGCTTTCCTAGGCACTTTCGCGAATTCAATTTTCTCGACTATATATATTCCCAATCCATTTTCCACATTTTTCAACCTTTTCTAGTTTATAAGGTTTCACTTCTAAACCCACTACTCTGAAATAATAACATTTCAGTTTTAACTCTATGGGATACTTTCTTTCCCTAATACCAAATCATATTGTACACTTTCCAACCAAACCACCTAAGGGTCTCAAAAATTTCTATGTTTATTACTTTAGTGTACAAACTAAATATCCTAACTCTTTTCATGTCTAGTGGGCTACTATATGGATCTAGGTTTATATATATAATATATTTATATTTAAGAAAATACAAATACGTTCACTCATTATCTCCATAGGAACACTAAACCGAAGCTCTGATACCAGATGTGACAACCCGGATTCCGACAGACCGAATTTTTCAAATTCGATCTATCAAAACCCGAGTTGGGTGCTTTGGTATCCTGCAGAAAAAGACAGAGATAAAGAAACATGTCAGAACTCGTAGGGCATCTCACAGCGGAAGGAATTAAAATATAATATATTCAAAAATAGCTTTACCTTATAAATCATACTGTCTAACCAGTATCCAAAGCAATACCATCTCTGTCATGAACCTAACCTGGAAGTATGTAATGAGGAGGGGGTCAGAACATAAGTTCTGTGCGAGAGGACTTATAATAAACTTCTGTGTAACACTACATATACCGTTCCGTATATTTTCTAGTTATTAGGTTAATCTCGTCATTAGCACCTAAGGCTAAACTCATGTCGTTCTTATTCACATACTAGTATATTAACCTAATACCTTGTATATGTGGATACCCCCTACTCGTATTATCTTTTCCATGTATGTGTACAGTCCCTTTCCATTTATCGTACGGACTTCATTACGTAACTATATACTACCTCAGCGTAGTGCTACCATTTCCGTAATTGTTTGGACTGTCACGTTTCCTTAATTCGGTTAGGGTTTATGCCACCTAGGGCTACTAGGGATTATGCTACCTAACGAAATATGCCCTCTAGTCTAGGACACACTACCCAGAGTGATATATGTTCCTAGACCTTCCCCGCGTAAGTATCGTGAATCGTTTTTCGATGACTAGATGCACATGTACCCTATATGTGCTACCCGAGTCCCGTGGCAGGGCAAGTCAAGAAACACGGAACTCGGTCGGGAGCTTTAAGTTGTCTGCCGATGCAGATGCTAAGGTATGTTTTTCTAGTGTCTATGGTCCCACTCGACCCCTCCCTCAACTAATGAAAGACCATCCTTGAAAAATGAGAACTATATGCCCGCCCCTATATGCCCCCACTAACCTATGGCCAACCGCAACCGCAACCACAACTAGATAGCAAGTATATGGTTCGTAGAAGTTCTCCGCCTTTCCGCTGTGCGTATCTCGACTGACTCAAGATGGTAGGTAGACGACGAGTTGCTATCACAGGGCTACTGGTCTCGCCGAATCACGCTGGTCCATCCTAGTCTTTAGGTTGCCATTTATTGCAACCAAGACATACCCTTGGTTCTTCTAACGCGGACCTTAACCTCTGTGAGCCCAGGAGGATCATCTGCAGCCTCACAGAGGGATACCAAGAGTACCCTCACGTCCCCTCGAAGCCTCGGGCCTCGTAACCCAATTTGTTGGAGCCTTCTTTAAAATCAGACGGCTGTACGCTCCTTCTGGTGTTCTACTAAGGTTTACTACTTAGTTTCTTTAACTAAGGTTTACTACTTAGCCCTATTAGTTTTTAACTAAGGTTTACTTAGTTTCCTGAATCGTCGTTTCTTAACTAAGGTTTACTACTTAGTCCTTTTAACTAAGGTTTACTACTTAGTTCTATCAATCGTTCATTTTTCTTAACTAAGGTTTACAACTTAGTCCGCTTTAACTAAGGTTTACTACTTAGTTTTCTTTCTCGTTATTTACTTAGTTATTTTAACTAAGGTTTATTACTTGATTCTCTTAACCAAGGTTTGATACTTAGTTTATGTTTACCGTTGGTTATCAACTGAATTTATACTTAACTTACTTAAGTCCATTGATAAGCCTTATAACATGTTGTCTTTCAATTTCATAAATTATTCCCTTTTTGGGTCACAACAACATGTTATATTTAATTCGTTGTTTAGTATACCTTATTCCACATATATATTGATTGGGGGAACAACCCCCTAAATACCAGCCCCGAAGACCGAGATCAACATCAGACTGACACCTCGGGAATTACTCTACCCAACCAACATATATGATTCAAAATTTACTTCTTCTTCCTTTTCAAACCGCTTAATTTATAATTAAGTATATCTCCTCATATAAGTTATCTTATTCTTCCCTTTTTCGTTCTTATAACTTATCGTATCCCATAAGTCATATTTTCCCCTTTTGTCCCTACGACAAGTCTAACCTATTATCCTATTTTTTTCTTATTCAAATTTGTAATAGGTTATTTATCATTCCCCATATTCCGTCATTAGTTTAGATTAACCTTTTTATTATTATTGCTTCCATATTTTACACATGTCTTACTACGGTTAAGTCTTATACTTACATGTTTATACATATCTTGTCTTACTACAGTTAAGTCTATACTTACCTGTACCCACTTAGCCCTCTAACCATACCCTTGTCACCCACATGTCTTATTATGGTTAGTATTCCTTAATGCATTCATTATGCCATAACGATGTATGACCACCCACATTGGACTAACATTTTGTGGCTGCTGGATGTGCCGGGCGGTTCCAGGCAGTCTTACGCCACAACTTGAGTCCAACCTCGTGTCATAAACCGTTACGCTCAAATTTCCTCCTTTGACCTCTCACATTAGACGTCCAATTGTGGCAGCTGGATTTGCTGGGCGGTTCCGGGTAGTCTTATACCACAATTGCGTCTAACCTCGTGTCAAAGGTTTATTAATATTCGTATTTCACCCAAACCTCCAAATTTCATGTTATGCAGGTCAAATTTACTTTTAAGCCTATTCAAGTGGTCATTAATTAGACCAATTTAATGTTGATTCATACCAAATTACATGTAACCCAATTACCTAACTTTTATTCAAATTTACCAATTCCAAATCATTTATTTCCATTGGTATTCCTATTTTTAAATAAGTTCGAGTCCTATAAAAATATGACTAACATATTAAATCCCCAAATTCAAATCCATGTTTTATTCTAGTGTCATAGGCTAATTAACAAGTTCAAATCTTTTCAATGATGACAATCTTATGCTAAAACCCAAATTGTGTTCATACTTGTACTTCCCAACTTGGTTTACACATTCAAACCTTGCTAATGGTATACTATACCCAAACCCCTTTGTAATTCATAACCAAAATCTCCAATTTATGTCATATCCCAAAATCTAGTGTTTCCCCTTTTCGTTCGCAATATTCAATCGTATTCATTTCATGATAGATCTAGGCTCGAGATAGCATAATTATAAAGAAATAAAGAGGGAAGGATAAAAGGAGGAACGTGACCGTATAATAATTTAACATATGGAAACATTACAGGTCCAATCTTTCACAATAATTTCATCGCATGTTTTACATGGGGAATGTTTGAACGATAAATAATAATCTTATACGAAAGTTGTATTATAAACCACTCACATTGCTTGTCGTCTTCAAAATGAGTACTAGATAACTCTAGTATTGTTTTCCCTCTTTTGCTTAGCTTGGATTTCTGTTTTTGAATCATCTTTGATTTCTCTTTGCGGCATAAATTCGCAGATCTGGATCCATTATCTTCTCTTTAGCTTTGCATCTCTTTTCTATTTCATTGTTGTTCTAGATCTTGTTCTTTTTATTTTAAAAAATAGATGTTGTAGAGAATAGAGGGGAGAATAGATCCAAGATCATTTGGAGAAGAAGAAAATGAGAGAGAAGGGAGCCATGACTTCGCCACGAATTGTTGTGAAGTTTACAATGAGCTTAGGGTTGTTTATATAGGTGCCAAACTACGAATCTAGCCCTCTTTTATTTGTTAAAGAACATTAATGAAGATTTATTTAGCAAAACCATTCCTTTGTTTATACCTTAACCATATAAAATTTGTTTCCCTTTTTCTTTTATTTAAACAAGGCAACAATTTATTTTTCTCTACCTTTTTAACATAATTATTATTTATTTATGTAAATAAATACCATACGTTTACTTACACTCATGTTCTTATCAAATATGGTATCCAACTATGCCTTTATTTTTATTTCATTTTTAATCGTAGAAAATATAGTATGTGTTAAATATTTTACTAAAGGGAATTTAATATCTTTTTATTTTTATTTTATCCTTCTCATAGCCATTATTGATGGCTATTTATTCATTGTTTTTCTATTCATGTCATATTTGAAATTCCTAAATACATTTACTACATGTACTCTCTTTTTCCATATTTAATGTAACCGTTATATTATCCCTAAATATAACATTAATGTCTTTAATTTACCAATTTCATTTCTTACCAATAAAACAAATCCCCTAATCTCGAATTAGTGTTGCCTTATATATATATATATATATATATATATATATATATATATATATATATATGTGTGTGTGTGTGTGTGTGTGTATATATATAAAATAACAAATACTTAACATTTAGTCAACCTCAAGCCAATTTATTAATGTCATAATTATGCATTAACTTTTTTATTTTTATTTTTATTTACATGTTTGCTATAAATAATCGTAGGTGCATGCATCTAGTCTCCTTAATCACAGGTGCATGCATCTAGTCTCCTTAATCATAGGTGCATGCATCTAGTCTCCTTAATCACAGGTGCATGCATCTAGTCTCCAAACATTTAAATCGAAAAACGTGCCACATTTATTTCAACCTCTGTCGGTTCCAAAAAGAATACTTAATGCTTTTTTTTTTCAAATACATTGAACATTTTAAGTGCATGATAATCTCTACAATTTAAACTAAATTTATGAACGCGCATATGAATGTATTTCCATTCTCCTCTTTAAACGCGCATTCCTTATTGTATATTACTTTTCTTTTCCTTAAATATGTCGTCATTGCATATAAAATATATATATATTTTATCCTACGCGTATATAAACTTCTGCGGCTTACAACTTCTTCATATGTTATCCGTTTTACGCAAACTTGGTATCTATCTGAACCAGAATTTTGAGGCGAACGCAATGATGACATCTCTTAAACTTGTATATACATTGTTATCGTATAAATTTTCTTCTTTTCAACGTATGTATTAATTTAAACTGCATATCACTATCATGCATATAAACCTTTTTAATTACATTAAAAATGCGGGGTGTTACAACAGAGCCTTCATGTCACTGAATTTCTGCAAACAAGAATGGTTCACAAATTTTTTATCTACATGATTAGCCATACCTCGCCTTCTCCATGTATAATTGAAATCCACTGCTTTGATTTCAATAATTCCTGATTGCAACAAACAATTATTTAGTGCCCTTAAATGTTGAGAAGGAATAAGAAGCCCTCCTTTTTTATCAGTAGGCGAAGTAGAATTGTTGAAATCCCCCATTAATAACCATTTGCCATTACACATTGAAGATTCTTGTATAATATTTTGACATAACTCTTGTCTTTCGTAAAAAGAATTACTTGCATATATAATGGAGATAAAAATCTTCAGACCCCCAATACTTGTAGCCTCTACCGTAATGTGTTGCTTAGAGGATGAAATGATGCTCAGAGACCATACCTCAGTATTCCAAATAATAAGAATCCGTCCAGAGAAATTAGTTGGAGTATATGGAGAAAGATCCCAATTACGAGGCAAAAGTTTTTTAAACACAACTAAATTTTCTACAATAATTTTGTTCTCCACCAAACCAACAAAAGTTGATTTGGTTTTTGTCAGAAGGGATAAAACATCTTTCATACGAAAAGAAGAATTCATCCCTCTGACATTCCAGCACATTAATGTCATTTAATCATCATTGAGCTCCTGGTTGCCTTTTAGGAGGAGCAACAAAATAATGGAAGCTTTACCTTTAAGATGAGAAAGATAATCCTTATTCTGAATAATACCATCTGATACATCATGGTGTTCTTCTTCAATATTAGCTTCATTCAACGAATTTGCAACATGATTAATTATATCAGATAAAATATTTGTAGTCAATGAAGAATTTAAGAAGTCTAGATTATCAATATTACTATCTGATTATGTAGCAATATTCTACAAATCTGAAGATGAAGCATTATTCTGCAAATCTGGATTTTCCTCTGATGTAGAAGCTACGTTACTCTACAAATCAGTATAACTATCTGAAGCATTATTCTGCAAATCTGGAATTACCTCTAATGTAGAAGCTTCATTATTCTCCTTAGCAACCCATGCTTAATCTTCCACAATATCATGAATCAAAGTTTGATGTCTAAACAACTTACATTTATCACATTTCGGTGGAATGAACTCATAATAAACCATAATGCTCTTCTTAACACCGTTGTGAAGCTATATAGGAATTTTCTCAAATAAGACAGAAGCAACATCAATAGCCACCAATACTCTGACATACCTCGTAACCTTCTTATTAGCAGTATTGTCATCTATATAGATTTGATTCCCTATATAACTAGCAATTCTTGATAGAGCATTATTCGACCACAATTCCATATCTAGATTATGCATCCTGATCCAGATCTAGACTTTATCCAATATAAGCTTGTCAAACTCATAACCAGGATACCACTTCTCAGCCATTAACAGATTTCCATAATACGAATGCGTCAATGATTTTATAATAGAAGAAAAATCTAATGAATCCTCAAATTGGACTATAAAGTGAAAATCAGCAACTACATGAACAATGAAATTACCATTTGGCTTCCAGACTTTACGAATATATTCCTTCAATTTCCCCACTGATAGTCTGAAATCGGATGTAATGAAATCGAATCGTGCCAAACTTCTCCAAACGAATAGAAATCATCTTCTGGAGTAAGAACAAATTCCTCTGAAGGTTTAAAATGCTTAAGAGACTTTGAATCGATCTTAGAATCAATAGCTGACTTAGGATTAGATGAAGTTCGATTTAGATTTATGGAAATATTGGGCGGGATTTTTGAAGAAGAAGAAGGATCTTTCCGCGCTTCCGCCATTTTTGTGAAAAGAATGTGAAATTTTTTGTGGGATACTATAAAATTATATAACTATATAAACAAATATAAACTTTAAAAATTATATTTGAAATCATAAGTAAGATAGAAAACTATATGAAATTTGAATTTTGAAAATCAAAATTTGAAATTTGAACCTGGAGTGCTATTCAAAGTCTTACATATAAACTCGACTCAATTATTATATTTGTCTTGAACTCTTGATAACCTGATTGCTCATTAGTCTTGAATCTCCTCTGAATTCTGAATCTCTTGAAACTCTAAAACTGTACAATATTTAGTATTTAAATCCTGTGTACAAGTCATGCATATGTATGTGTGTATATATTGTAGATAAAGATGTTAGTATATATTTTATAATCAACGATAATTGAATTATGGTTGTTGTCATCAAAATCATTTTCCAACAAATATACGTGTACATATGTTGCTAGATATTCATAATCAAGCGCATAATTTCCAATTTGCTGAGAATAAGAATAACAAACCATATATTGAGGCAATGAACAAGTCTTCCCTTGCATCATTAACGTTTGATGTTTCATAACAACTTGTTTGGTTCAGATAATGGAACATTCTTGGATCGCCCACTTTAAATCTCTTCACATCCTAAGAAAGTTACATTTTCAAGTAAAGGTCAATTTTTTCAATGTAAATGTAACTTTGTATTTAATACTATTTATGGTATTTTGAATATGATACCTCGGGCAGTGCATTACAGCGCATGTAAAAACAATGGTAGATCCGTTCAGGATCATTCACTTGGCAGACTCTTGAACGCCGCAAAAGATATGTTCTAACAGGTGCTCCCGATATTTTACCATACTCTTCGAATTGTATTTTCATAAATTTACCAAATCGAGTGTTTAAAGACATTTACAAGAGTGAATGGACGTATTTACAACATGAATTTCTATTAGAATCTCTGTAAGAAAAAATAGCAAGAGTTACCTAGAATTGTTGTTCTTAACTATTTTAGCATGAAAGCACCAAAGTAGATGCTATAAATAAGGATTAATGTCAGATTTGAGCATGAGCATCCTGAATAGCGCAGCCAAATAGTTGGATATCATATATTTTTTAATACTTAGGTGAACCAGAAGATGGCAAGATGAAGATTGCAAAATTAAATGGATGAGGCATAATTAAGTAAATGTACCATTCGTTTTGATTTTAGTTTCAGTTGCTTTTGAATGAAGTTGCTCGTCGAGGTTCAGATATCTAAATATCTATTTTTTTCTACGATAATACCATGTTTTTTTAGTAAATAATATAATGCAAGTTATAAAGAATCAAACAAGCAATGCAAAGATCACGCACCTGATCTAAAATCGTCTCAACTGAATAATCGTCCAGCACGATGCACCAATATGGTGCATTTGCACACAGCAGATGCACCACATAGCGGTGTTGGTGCACCACTGCAATAGTTACACCACTGCAACAGTTGCACCACAGAGTGGTGTTGATGCATATTGGTGCAGTTGCACCACTCTGTGGTGCAACTGCTGTAGTGGTGCAGCAGCACCTCTACGTGGTGCATCTGCACCACTGATATATGCAAATGTGCAATACTGGTGCACTGCAGCGGTGCAGATGCACCATAGAGTGGTGTTGTTGCACTATGCAGATGCAACACTTTGTGATGCACCGCACCACTGTCGTACTTGCAATAGAACTATTACATGATCGAGGAAGGAACATCCAATGATCAACTTAATTAACTAAATGTATTCGAAGAAAATAAAGATCAACAACGTGCACCTATTTTTAACACTTTTGTTCCCCTTTATTAACAAAACAGACATATATTTTTTAACTCAAGTGTTAACCGCGTTGTGAAAACACGGTTCAAAACCATGAAGTGTTTAATGATGGTAGCCTGCGGCTTCACTTAGCTCGCGTCTCCATTAAGATCGTTCTCCATGTCTTAGAACATTCCAGGAAAATTAACAACCAACGAGTTAAGGGTTCGACGACCTACGAACTAAATTGGATCATTCACATGGTCTATCCTAGCTCGCACACCATAAGCGGATTGTTCTGGCACCTTAGAGCATTTAAACATTGCTGTTATGTTAAGCCGTTTATGCGACTCAAGTGGCACGTCGTGTTGAGTATATTCGGATCATGGCATACCAAGTTATGTAGTATAGATTGGCTTCACATTGTGACAATTATTGCAGCAATTGATTGATTGTATACGAAAAACGTAAAGGCAAATTATGTATCAGACGCTGCTAAAATGGGCTCATAAAGTAAGCACGCACGATAATTACATGCATGGTAGAACGTGGCACTACTTTGGGTCGTGCTTACAACCTAACTTGGGTCGTCGAGCTTTGTCAGCTTGTTGCCATGTCATCATCGAACTGTTGGGTCGTTTAACAACCACCAAGTCGCGGAGCCATGTGAAGGTCAGGTCATTTGCTTCATTACGGTTAGCAAAGAACATTGGAATGGATGGCAACAAGGAAGTTTGCATGCAAACTAATGCAGCTGGCACACTTTAAAGAGGCTTTCTTTTCTTTACGTAGTCGCTAGCATATATGAAGCCAAATCAGGTCATTCAAGACCTTGATAATGTTGCTAGATCGTTGGAGTTATTTTAGGCCGTTGTCTTTAGGACGTAATTCTTAGGTCGTGTACGAAACCGTGATGCCAGCTATGAGTTTGCAATATAAAGTAACCACGTGTTCTCAAAGATGGGGATGCAGATTCATTGTTTGTAACGTTGGGAGTGTTATTCAAGTACAAAGTAAGACGTCAGCTTATGATCTAAATAGTTATGACATGGAATCATGCAAGCAGGTCACATAGCATATTTTAGGCCGCAAATATGCTCTGACACACAAATGTTGTAGTCCGCAACCTCATTTAGAATATGCCGCATATTCTTAGCTCGCAGCTATATTTAGGTCGTGCAAGGCCTTAATGCTGTATGTAATTACGACCGTGCCACTCCCTGAGCTCCAACTATAAATGCCACTTTTCTCCATCATTAAAGAGGGAGGGAGGCTAATTCCATTCCGACCATGAAGTGCTATCAAATTTGGAGCTCTCCACAACTTCATTAATGGCTTCCATGAATCAAACAACTTATCTTCAACTTCTTACGGATCAAATCTACTCCATTCAACACTAAATCTCTCTCCAATTGAATCAAAGCTCCTCCAATCTCATTCATACATCGTGAAAAGTCTCTCCAACACATTCAAGTGATCTCCAACCTCTCTAAAGCTTAGATCTACCACTAAATCTCTATGGAATCTATGAAGATCATTCAATTGCTCAAGTGGCCAAAGATTGATACATCTATCACCACAAAGCAAGAGATCCTATCGGTTCCTTGCCAAATTCAAGTGGAATTAGATCATGAAGAGAGTGAAAAGAGGGGAAAGTGGAAAATGAATGTATAAATAGAGTTCATACATGTAAACGAAATATCGTAATGAAATGTGATTGGAAAGTGGACGTAGATCCATATTGGATCGAACCACTATAAAAATTCCCTTGTCATTATTTTATGTTCTTTATTTTGTGATTGCGCGGTTCCATATTCTAATCTTACCGAATTGGTGAAATGCAACTTTTGCACCTTTGGTGTTGGGATCGATTTTCGGTTTTAACATCAAGTAAACTAATCAGTCGCTCAAAGGAGAAAATTGCAAGGTCCTATTAACTGGTGCGTCAACGTATAAACTGATAGTTAGGCTAGCATTTCTTAGAATTCCAAGATCCTATTAACTGCAGACCAATGAATGGAAAGAGGCATAAGAAAGGAACGGGAGCAACAAGCAATTAAGCAACAATATGAGTAATGAATGGAAGTTATGCAGCATTGCTTCAGATGTAAGATGTTTATAGATCTTAGAAAGGCAGCCCGTTGGTTTTTGTGAATAAATTCAATGCTTTGACAAAATATGGTCCATCTCTTATAGCACTTCATTAGAGAAAAATCGGAAATTGATTCCTAGTCCGAATATCATGAACAATCTAGTTGGTATATGTATATGCGGTACTTTGGGGCTGAAGCGAAGGAATCTTGATTTATCTAACTGGAAATTCTGTTGGGGTAATGTATTATTTATGGAAATTTTGAATTATAACATATCCTGGGATTAACTTATTCATTTATATCTTATTCAGCACATTAAGACTTAACATATAATTAAAACTAAGAATATGAAACTACTGAATTATTTTAGAAGGGAACCCTGCATTTGCTTCAGCTCCTCGGGTTCTTTGTTCTTTCATCTGCTGTTTGACCAGCCGACAGTGCTTAAATAGTCCAGTCAGTGCTCACAAACTATTAACGTGATAACATAAACAATAATAAGGGATTCTACTACCTTGGATAACCCGTGATAACGGTAACTTATATGATTAACATAACAATAACAATGGATTCTTCCATCCTGGATAACCGCTGATAATAGTAACTTGTATGATTCATCATCTTAAATCCGTTCAATAGACAATTAGGGAAACTATAACAAACTATAAATAATTAATGCAACAAAATTTGGTACCAAGAATCTATCGAAGTAAACCAACTTGGCGGAAACAAAAGATTTAACAGGAGCATACATGTGTGCACCTAGTGTTACATAGATCATATGATCTTAACTATAATCAAACTATAATCATTTTACATAATTCTTCAATAAAAACTCTCTAATAAATCAACATGGATACATTAACAGATAATTAATTCTAAAACAAAAACAATGGAATTTCACAAATACGTCAGAAAACAAAATCCAAAAGAAAAGGCGAGAAACCCATCAAGAATTAATGTAATGGGAAATCTGAATTAGTATCACATTGTAATTAGTAATATTATATCATGCATGTGATTCATAAATTGATTAACTAATGTCAATGCATCTTATAATATACACTGAACCAAAGCAAGTTTACCCATAGGCTGACATACAAATTTCAAACAATTTAAACATATATCAACTCAAACTATAGTCCCAAGTAATAAAAACATGGTGAATAGGTGGCAAGGCACAATCTAATCCTAAAATGTGCACCAGTTTACAAAAGTAGTCACTTTGATCAATATTATAGCTGTTAATGAATGATTCAAAGTATTTAGTTTTTGATTAAGTCTTCCTTTTTTGTTGGATCTAGTTACGTTACTTTTGCTATTTTATTGTTTGAGTGGTATAAATAATGGCTGTGTACTAAGTTTGCTGTAACAATAAAAAAGTCACTTTTTGACTGCTTTTCCTCTTTAGCCAACAGTTTTTGGTATCAGAGCCACAAACAAAAATAAATCTAGGAAAAATGGCATTCAATGGTGCTTCGTCCTCTCAACCTCTTCCAATTTTCAAAGGAGAAAATTATTATTTTTGGAGTCTTAAAATGATGACTCTGTTCAAGTCACAGGAGCTATGGGATTTGGTTGAGAATGGATTTCGTGATCCCGACACGGATGCGCAGCGGTTGCGGGATAATCGAAAGAAGGATGCAAAGGCTTTGTTCCTCATACAACAAGCCCTTGATGATGAAATATTTTCTCGAATTGCAGCAGCAAACACTTCCAATCAAGCATGGGAGATCTTAAAAAAGGAGTATTTGGGTGAAAAAAAGGTAATTGCTGTAAAACTACAAACTCTCCGCCGTGATTTTGAAACTTTGAATATGAAGAATGATGAGTCAGTGCAAGTCTACATGTCTAGAGTCTCATCCATTGTTAACCAAATGAAGTCATATGGCGCTGATGTCAGTAGTCAAACTGTTGTTAGTAAAGTGTTGCGATCCTTAATTCCAAAATTTGATCATGTGGTTGCTGCAATTGAGGAGTCAAAAGACATGTCCGTTTATTCCTTTGATGAGTTAATGGGTTCTTTGATAGCTCATGAAGATAGACTGAATAGGACCGCTACAAAGGTAGAAGAGAAAGCCTTTCAAGTGAACGAGGAGTCCTCTTCTAAATGGAAATCGGAAAATTTCGCAGGTCGTGGGCAAGGCGTTAGAGGCGGTTATCGTGGTCGTGGTGGACGAGGCCGTGGACAAGGCAGAGGCCGTGGTCAGTCCAGAGATCACCAGCAATCTCGAAGCACAATTCAGTGCCATTATTGCAAAAAGTTTGGGCATAAGGAAGCATCTTGTTTTTTGAAGCAAAGAGATGAACAAAAGCAAGTTAACTTTGCTGAGAAGGTTGAAGAGGAAAGTAGACTGTTTATGGCTCATTCTCTCATTAGCAGCGAGATGAATGGAGTATGGTTTATTGACAGTGGATGTTCGAATCACATGACAGGAGCAAGAGCAATGTTTAAGGAGCTGGACGAAACACACAAGACTGAAGTTCGATTCGGAGATAATAAGCAAGTTCGAGTTGAAGGCAAAGGTACTATTGCAATCAAGACATCACAAGGTAGTACAAAACTTCTAAATGATGTGCAATATGTTCCTAATTTAGCTCATAATTTGTTGAGTGTTGGACAATTGATGAAGGGTGGATATAAAATTATGTTTGATGATGGCTTTTGCACTATTACTGAAAAAAAATCTGATGGAAAAATGTTTAGTATTCCAATGGCACAAAATAAAATGTTTCCACTAGACATATCAAGTGCAGAACATTGTGCATTAGTTGCTAAAACTAATGATGCTAAACTTTGGCATTTACGTTATGGTCATTTGCATGAAAAAGGCCTTAAATTATTGGTGGAGAAAAATATGGTTGAGGGATTGCCTAAAATAGAAAATATTGAATTCTGTGAAGCATGTATATATGGGAAACATAGTAGAAATTCTTTTCCAACAGGTAAGTCTTGGAGGGCTTCAAAATGCCTTGAGTTGATTCATTCTGACTTGTGTGGTCCAATGAGCATCGAATCTATTGGTGGCAGCAAGTATTTTTTGATGTTTACGGATGACTATAGTCGAATGAGCTGGGTGTATTTTTTAAAGCTCAAATCTGAAGCATTCGAGTACTTCAAGAAATTCAAGGCGCTGGTCGAGAAGGAAAGTGGTTATTGTATAAAGGTGTTTCGCACAGATCGTGGCGGAGAATTTAACTCTAACGAGTTTAATACTTTTTGTGATGAAAATGGTATTCGCAGGGAATTGACAGCGCCATACACCCCTCAACAAAATGGGATAGCTGAACGTAAGAACCGAACGGTGGTGGAGATGGCAAGAAGCATGATGGCAGGTTGCAATCTTCCAAAAAAATTCTGGGCAGAAGCAGTAGCAACTGCAGTTTATATTCTTAATGTTTCTCCAACGAGGGCTGTCATGAATCAAACACCATACGAAGCTTGGAAGGGTAGAAAACCAAAGGTAAACCATTTAAAAATATTTGGTTGTATAGCATATGCTTTGGTTAACTCTTCGTCACGTTCTAAACTTGATAACAAATCTGAAAAATGCATATTTATTGGCTATAGCTCTCATTCTAAAGCATATAAGTTGTATAACCCAATCAGCGGAAAAGTGATAATAAGCAGGGATGTAAAATTTAATGAAGAAGAAACTTGGGCTTGGAAAAACAACAATAAGCTGCAAGAAACATCACAAATTATTGAAGAAACAGATGATGGTGTTTTGAGACCCGCTGAACCTATAAGTTCGGTTTCTTCTTTTAATGACAACAACACTTTTTCTACTCCAGACAACAACAGTAACAATTCTAATTCCGAATCACCACCAAAGAAGCTTAGATCATTGACTGATATATATACTTCATGTAATTTTGCTTTGTGTGCATCTGATCCTCTATATTATGAAGATGCAGCAAACAGCCGTATATGGCAGGATGCCATGAAGGATGAGATGCTTGTAATTCAGAAAAGCCATACATGGGAGCTAGTTAATCTTCCACCAGAAAAAAATGTTATCGGCCTTAAATGGGTGTATCGTACGAAGTACCGTCCTGATGGAACTATTCAGAAACATAAAGCTCGGTTAGTGGCAAAGGGGTATGCACAAAAACAAGGTGTTGATTTTGAAGAGACGTTTTCGCCTGTTGCTCGCTTCGAGACAGTGAGAACATTTTTAGCTTGCGCTGCTCAACTCCGCTGGCCAGTATATCAATTGGATGTCAAATCCGCTTTTTTAAATGGAGATTTAGAAGAGGAAGTTTATGTTTGTCAACCTGAAGGATTTATCATCGATGGAGAGGAAGATAAAGTGTACAAGTTAAAGAAGGCTCTTTACGGATTGAAGCAAGCTCCAAGAGCATGGTATGGCAAAATTGATTCTTATTTTCAGCAAAATGGATTTAAGAGAAGTCCAAACGAACCTGCTCTTTATGTGAAACAGCAAAATAATTCTGATTTTCTTGTGGTGAGTATTTATGTCGATGATATAATATATATGGGATCAAATGAAGCTGTTGTTGATGAATTTAAGTCTTGCATGATGAGCCAATTTGAGATGACAGATTTGGGTTTGTTGCATTACTTTCTTGGACTTGAGGTGATTCAAAGTGTTGATGGAATTTTTATTTCTCAAAGGAAATTTGCTACTGACTTGCTAAATAAAATGAATATGCTGAACTGCAAATCAGCCCCTACTCCTATGAATGCTAATGAAAAGTTGATATCTGAAGATGGTACTGGTATGACTGAAGCAAGGAAGTTTCGAAGTATTGTTGGCGGTCTAAATTATTTATCTCATACAAGGCCTGACATTGCCTTTTGTGTAAGTTACATTTCCAGATTTATGCATAATCCAACACAGCATCACTATGGGATAGCAAAGAGGATTTTGAGATATGTTGCTGGAACAATTAATAATGGAATATGGTACAATAAAGTATCAAATTTCAGGCTGATTGGTTACTCGGACAGCGATTGGGCAGGCTGTTTGGAAGGTAGAAAAAGTACTTCCGGTTATGTATTCTCTCTAGGTTCTGGAGCTATTTCTTGGAGTTCAAAGAAGCAAGACGTAGTGGCTTTGTCATCGTCGGAAGCTGAATACATAGCTGTAACTGCAGCAGCATGCCAAGCGGTTTGGTTACGAAGATTGTTAGCAGATTTGCTTCAAGAACAGGAAGGTGCAACTGAAATTTTTTGTGACAACAAGGCAACGATCGCAATGGCGAAAAACCCAGCATTTCATAGCAGGACAAAACATATTGATATTCGATATCATTTTATCCGTGATCTCGTCGCAAGTGGAAAAGTTGTTTTGCAGTACTGTGGAACAAGCATGCAAGTTGCTGATATACTCACAAAGTCTCTTCCACAAGCCAAGCACAATTTTTTTCAGGATGAAGCTGGGATTGGGTCATTTTGAATCAAGGGGGAGTGTTAATGAATGATTCAAAGTATTTAGTTTTTGATTAAGTCTTCCTTTTTTGTTGGATCTAGTTACGTTACTTTTGCTATTTTATTGTTTGAGTGGTATAAATAATGGCTGTGTACTAAGTTTGCTGTAACAATAAAAAAGTCACTTTTTGACTGCTTTTCCTCTTTAGCCAACAATAGCTGCATTAGTTTGTTTCAAATATTCAATATCACTTTCGTTTCAATGAAGGATTCATTATCAACAAGGAAAATAATCTTATACCATTTCAGGCTAAGGCTCCTGATGTAGACGTGTTTGCAAATGGGCAAGTTGTGAACAAAAGTAAGGTAGGCAGTGAGGTTAATTTGAATTTTTCAAATAAGTTTAGGGTCTTGGATCAAACGAATGATGATATAGGGGATGAGGAGGGGGTAAATGGCATTCAAGAAAATGGTGAAGAATATGATGTTCAGCCAGTGGGTGTAAGCAAAAGAGACAGAGTTATTTGTGACAAATGACAATATTTTCAATGAGGAACAGGGTAGTGAACAACTTGAGAATACAATGCAAGAGTTGCTGAATGATGTATTACACCATGAAAGTAGCAAGATCTCTGAAGCCAATGGCAATGCGTCGAAGGAAGATGAAAGTTATCGAGCACAACCGAGAACACCACCAGTACTAAACCGGTAAACCCAGTGAAGCAGTTTTGGATGTCAATGTTCCAAATGGTGGTAGTGTATCAAAACCGGTTGCAATGGCAAGTGCAGTTTTGTATTTAATGAATGATGGAGCTAAACAAACTGGTTTTTATCAACTTAACAGCTTCCTGCAACACAATTTTGATGTGATTAACGAAAATAAGGCAAGGGAGCAGACTCCTATTATTTATGATAAAGTTAACGTAAGCAAAAGTGAAAATATCCAAGCTATTAATTATTGATCATCTGAATTCTGAGCTTGGGAGCGGTCAAGTTACTGGAAATGACTTTGTATACAAAAGTGACTTCTTGAACATCTTGCTTAAAAAGCAATCCAGTCCTGGTTTGAAGAATGTTGTTGCGAAAGATAATGGGAAACAAAAAGCAGATTCTAACCCAGTTTCTACTATCGTTAATCATGGTAAGAAACTCTCTCCAATCCCATTTAAACTGGGATTCTTGAATGCGCAAATCCCAAGAGTGACAGTGCTACAATGGTTAAGAGAAACCCATATGCTTATATTATTCCCCCGTCGGCTTACAAGGCACCCCTGTGCTTGTGGTCGATGCTTCTCCTCAAGTTGCTTCTTCATTGAATGTAGACTCAATGAAAACTCCTGTTACTCGTAGCAGGAATAGAGAAATGATGAAAGCTCGGTGTTTATATCAAAAATGGTCTAAACACCCAAAGTACTAAACTGTACTTCACCAATTCGGTAAGTAATAAATGGAACCATGTCCGGTTAGCAATAAACAGTAAAAAAAAATGCGAGAAAAAGTAAAGTAGAGTAACGAGGCCTACGTCCACTATGAAGGTGATTTCCTGTCTTATAATGAGAATTACAAAGTACATCAATTCTCTGACCTCATATATCTCTATATCTACTCAATATACCCTTGTTTATATGTTTTGATCTAGAGAATTATACAGGAGAATAATAGAGTTTGAGGAGAAGGAGGATGGATGAATGATTGAGAGAAAAGATACCTTCCCTTTAAAATGGTACTTGACTCCATGGTCAGATTTGCAGTTGAGTCTGTAGTTTTGCAGCACTTCGTGGTTTTTCCAAAAAGCTCCCCTCCCTAAATGTGTGTAGTCATGGTGTATTTATAGGTGAACTCCTCTCGGGTGATGACCTGGAATCTGTTTATCTAGACTGTGGGTCGTTCATTCTGCTAATTACGACCATGCCACTGGACAGCTGTAGCCAGTTGTCTGTGGTCGCATTCGGTGTTATGTGCGGACGACTTGCCGTGTGTCTTGAATAGCTGAGCGGGACCTTAAATGCGGGCGTAGATGCTTTGGGAGATTTCGTAAGAGCGAAGTGCAGAGCCGATATCGATCCCCCTTTGTTCCTTGTGCAACCGCTCTTCTTGAAACAAGGGCGCTCGTCCTCTTGCTGCCTTTTCATGGTGCCGCTTGGCTTTATGGCTATACTATGAAGCTGTTCTTACTCGTGCCAAACGGATGACCTGTCTTATTTTAGTGCCGGAGCGGTTCTCTGGTTGTGCAACCTTCATCTTTGTTGAGTCGCGCTTCTTATGGCCCGGTCACACTGGTAGACTTGTCCTGCCTTGGGTCTGATATTTGGATTCTGCTTAGTGTGGTTGCGATATGTACGACCGACCCTGGTAAGACCCGCCTTGTACCCTTTACCTAATGTGCGTATGGATTTTTAGGGATTAACACTTGCCCCTCAAAGCCTGTGATTTCTTTTCGATATGGAATTACTGGCTTTGACATATTTGGTCGCACATTGGTTGATGATTTTGTTCTGACTTGCGGGGGGTCGTTCGTGCAAGGGCTGAGGTCGCTTTGTTGTAGCTGACTGGTATTGCCTTTCCCTACGGGCGAGAAGCTTGTTGTACTTTCTTAATTACTGTGCGAATGCCTGAACCTTGGGATGCCAATTGGGACTTGATGAGACACTTTTTGTGTAATCGAGTGTTGAGGTGACGTGGAGAGAATGTACTGGATAAATCAGGTTCATCGTTCTGCGTTCTCATATTTCAAAATTTGGATATTTTGACAGCAGCTGGTTTTGGGCATTTGGCGGGATATTTCTCATGTGCGTCATACCGGATCACTAGGCCCTAATTGAGCTGTCATACCATAAAAATAGGCTTCTAGTCTTCTTTAGCATTATCTCTTCATTTTCCCGCCTTAGTACTTTCTTAATAAACTCATTTTAATCGTGGCTTCATTGTAGAAGACCTCGCTGTTGTTTCTTGAGACTTCGATTTTCCTTACTTGGTTGATCGTCTAGCCCGTCCCCCTCTGGTCAACGGTTTTTTCAACTTTATTTCCGGCTACAACACTCCTCTCTTCGAGTTGAATTTCACTTGTAAGTGATTTTTCCTCTCTTTATTTATGATCCTGGGTTAACTCCTCTAGCTTCATAAAGGAGGGTTCTCCGTTAGCAATGCCGAGTTGTTGGGATAGATAGTTGCGATATTTGAGAAACATCGATTTGACTAGGTTTGCATTCGGACTTCAGATAGGATCCTCCGTTGATAAGCCTTAGCCCTTTTTATGCTGGCAAGTCGTTTATTGAAATGACTAGGAAACGATACTCCCGAATTCGCCATGCTTTAGCCGGCTGTTCAATGGAGTACTTGTGTCATGGCGACACTTCTACTTTTCCTTTGATTCTTAATAATTCAATTTGTAGTTCCTTTTTTGAGCATACTTATCTATGTTAACATGTGACTAACTTCCTGCACATCTCACCCTAGCTAAATGGGGAATAAGAGGATTTGGATCGGGCAATGGAGGTTTCCCCGGCTACTGGTTCTGATTTGGCTGTTAGTGAAACGTATCCTCGGCCTTTCCCTTTTGATAGGGTGGCGACCGGCTGTCGTAAATCGACGCTTCCTTTTGATTAGTTTTTACAAATGTGCAAATGCTTTGGGCTTTCACCAGAAGAAACCAGATATCCCAGGAAGGAAGAATTGGCAGACTGTCCGCCCTCCGGGTATGTGGCAGTCAATTACCACATGCTGTCCAACGGAGCGATTCCCCTCTTCAATCCTTATCTAGAGTCCATTTTGCGGTGGCTGGCCATTGCCCCGTATCAGCTTCATTTTAGTGGGTATAAAATCCTGCTTGGACTGTACATACTTTTCATGAAGGTTCGACAGCGGGAACCCACATACGCGGATATTTTCTCTTTATATTCTTTTAAGAAGAAGGAGGTAGATGGTCCTTCTTTTTTCTAGAAAGTATGCATGACAGAATTATCACCGGCCTGACGGAAGGAGCTAGGGGGCTTCCGGATCAATATTTCTTTGTCCGATGTCCTGCTAGATTCTACGGTCGATGGACCGAAGGAGGTAACTACATCTTTGCTCCTAGAACTCTTGTCCCTTTTCTCTTCCTCATCCGGCTTTTCCTGACTTTTGTAGTGATCCCTCCTATTGCGGGACTTACTTTGGACCAGGGTCTTCTTAATTCTTTAATTTCTGTCGATAAAAGGGAAAGGAACGGAGAGGTGTTGCTTTTGGAGGAAAATCTCTGTAAGTATCAGTTAATTTACCTTACACGATCTCTTGGAAAAGCTCTTGTTCACCCCCAGTGTCCTGCCAGTAAACCTCTTAAAGTGAAACACTTATCCCTTGATGTGAGCGATCGTCCTTCGTTGCTGATTATCGAAGGAGGTGATAAGGAAGTCAACGAGAACGCATGTGGTTTGGGGATTGATATGGCTCCTGAAACGATCGCTGGAAATTTTGCTCGTCCTGCTGTTAAGACGGAGGGTTCCTCAGGGGATTTGGACTCTGCCGAATATTTGAACCAGGGTGATGTGGTGATGCATGTCCCTGCTGCACCTGATGTGGGAGGAATGCGAGGGCCTGCCCTGCGCCCCGAGAATGCCTCCGTTTTCGCGGCATTCCTCAGAACTGATTTTGATTTTTAATTGTGGCACAATTTCCGTTAGTTTGATAATTTTTGAATGCTTGTTGAGCTTCATGTTTCATTTCCCAGGTGTAAACACAGGCTGCTCGCTATCGGACAGTTTCTCTCAACAGGCTGATCTTACTGATCCACGAAGCCTCCTACAATCTTCTCTTTCCTGTTATTCAAAGCACCCCCAATTACCCTCAAGCTCTTAGAACCGACATACCCTGAATCCTCAATGGTTGATTCCTTAAGGCGTGAGGTGCTCGACCAGGCCAAGATGCTTACATCGATTAAATCTTCTGTAAGGTCTATCGTTCCGACTCGTGCTCAAATTCGGATAATACGCGATCGGCCACCTTATAAATTTTCTCCTGAGAATTCGACACTGAAGGAGCGTTTCAGCGGTTGGGACTTGAGGTTAATGCCCTTCGGGTTGGATTTACATCCTCACGATGAGCAAATTGCGGCGGAAAACTTGGATGTCATAAAGAGCGGCGTGAGGGATCGACTTGGTGCTGTTATGAATCAGTTCGAGGCACAGTTGAATTTGGTTATGAAAGATGTCGATAATCAGTTGGAGCATTGGGTCAAATTTGGTTACGAAATCCAAGGATTAAATGCTCAACACCTCGATCATATTAAAATCTTAGAGAATGACAAAGCTGGCTTGATTCATCTGATTGAATCTCAAGAATCTGAGATGGCTTCTTTAAGGAGTGGTCGTGCTAAGGTGGACAAATTGGAAGCCAGGAATGTTGAGCTCAAGGAGGAGTTGGAAAGCGTACGAGCGCAGCTTCTAGATGCCCGGTCTGTTCGTCAGCTTGTTGAGCGTCGCACGGTCTTATAAAAGCAGGCTTCAATTTCTTTAGAACAGGAGAACATGGCTCTCAAAGGCCAACTTGCTTCCCAAAATGAAATCACTAGAACCCTTGAAAAGGATAAGATCAAGTTGCAAAAGGATCTTGAGGAAGCCAGAAACGGAATTGACAATACTTTGTTTCACTTCTATGTTTGCAGTGTCATGAGCCGTGGAAGCTTGAGTTATTTGGACAAGGATTTCCCACAAACTCTGGCACTTGTTTGGGAGCAAATACTTTCATATTCCGATGACATTGATGACGAATTACTTTAAGGGCCGATCTTAGAGGAGAAAGATCGTGGAGCTTTAGCCAAAGGTAAGAGAATATTGGTGAACGAGCGAGCTCGAACACTTATGAAGGAACGCTCGGACGCTATGATTCCTTATGCCCCATCTGACTCTGTTGGGGTTAACACTTCGAGCCCCTTTCCTCTCCCAACGAATTGTCCTACCTTCGATGTTGCTAGAGCTCAATCCGTTGTTGGATGCCCAGACCAAGAAGATGTTATGGCATAGTACGCGAATTACGGTTACACTTCTTCAAATGTGGAAGATCGTGAAGCTGACTTTGCATATCCAGCAGCTTCGGGTAAAATTGACATCTATCAATCTGCCCCGGATCTAGATTTCCTTATTTCTTCACCCGAGATTGCTGAGTCCAGTGCTTGTTCCCCTTTTGCATTAGGTGTGCTTTCGACCTCTTTTTTAGCTGTTGGTGGTGCTGTTGCCCAGCCTGCTGCCATCGACTCCGTTTTGGTCTCTACCTGTATTAATCCTTCCACCATACCCTCATCGGGTGACCCACTTTTACCAGATGCATCCGATCTGGATGATGATGATGAGATTTGGAATACCAAGGTTGTGTCCACCCTAAAATGCAAAAGAAACTGATTGGTTAATGACTGAATATCATACGTATTTCTCCTTTGATGACTCTTTCGTGCGGCTGGATTAGCAAAAGCCTGAACAATTGGTCCACCTTGCACTATATAAAAAATAGCACTCATGACCTTTGTGGTCTGATTTCAGTTTGTTTTATTTTTTAACATGTACTCAGACCGGTCGTTTTGCGAGTGTCGGCCCTCGCTTAACGTTTTATACTTGCGAGCTTATGTTTGTATCGTTTAGGGGCTATCGTAGTATTATAACTTCCATTCTTATGGGTTATACTTTTAGTTTGTTGTTCGTGCAAATCTTATCATTCGAATTGTTCTCGCAACGAAGTTATAACTAGGCTGCGGTATGTCTTGAGTGGGCATTGGTGATTTTTTACACAATGGTGATGTCCCCATACCAAAGCTCTTTTTAATTCCATAGATTCTTTTGTTTTCGGATCGTTGTTTGGTTAATTCGTGATTTCTTAGAAGTAACGCGTGGTTATTATGTGTTTTCTTTTGGGTGCCCCCATAGGAGGTCTTGGGCTCCAATTTCGACCCAAGTTCAGTCTTATTAGTCCTTATTTTTCTAGGACTGTAAGACCTTGTTGGATACCCCCAAAAGGCTAGGATTTCTGGTACCCCCTTTTGGCTAGGATTTCTGCTATTGTAGTCCATCCTTGGCCTTGTTTGACTTGGTTAACAACAAGGAACAAGGATGACCACCTTCCTTTCGGTCGGGTTTTTGGCGTTGGTCCTTCCAGCATGTTTAATCCTTCTCCATTTTATGCTTCATTCGAGGAGTGGACACTAATTCATCTCATCGAGCTTTCGACTCAGAAGGAAGAATTCGTGTTTTTACCTACCAGGGTAGGCCCCCTTTGAAGTCGGCAAATTTTTCGTTTCGGGACATGTCGGTTTTTTCGACTTTATGCTTTGACCGAGGACACAGACGTTGGTTTGCCTCATTGAGTTTCTTTTTTCTCAAGTTGGAAAACCCGTGTCCAACACCTAGGAAGGTCACCTAAGAAGGTGCTTCTTCGGTGGGTTTTAGCAATTAAATCCGTGGGACTTTTGAGTTGCTTTTCACTCTAGCATTGACTTTTTAATCTGGCACCAAGCTTTTGTTGGTTCTGTACTGAGAGGTCCAGTGCTCCTTGACGGAAGTTGGAATCTCCTCGAGTTGTTGATCCCCGATCGCTCGTTTGCCTACATAGGGAAATCAACTTTTAGTGAAGGATGATGAATGAGCGACCTGTGCATGTAATTAAGATTTCATATTCAGTCACTTCATGTGCATCACTAAAATGCGAAGATTTGATTAAAATGCGAAGATTTGATGAACCTTTACAGCATTTTCTACGTATATTTGAATAACACGCTATAAGAAATAATGACGGATATGATCGTTGTTCCATGCTCGTGGAATCTGGTTCCCATCTGTGGTGGCTAATTTGAAAGTTCCGTCCTGGAGTTTCTAGTTTATAACATAAGATCCTTCCTAATTATGGCTGAAGACTCCAATGCCAGTCATTATATTTTTCATAACTAGGTCTCCAACTTCAAAAGTTCTATGCTTGACTTTCGAATTGAAGTGCCTGACCACCCTTCTTTGATGTGCGGCTACTCTGAGTTCCGCTTCTTTTCTTCTTTCCTCGAGCTGGTCGAGGGCTTCGAGCTGTAGCTTCTCGTTTTCTTTGGAGTCAAAATGTAGCCTTCGGTGGGTAGGGACTTCCAATTCCACTGGTATCATAACCTCAGAGCTATCGGATAAAGAAAAGGGAGTATGTCCTGTTGTAGTTTTGTGCGTAGTGCGATACACCCACAATGCCAGCGGGAGTTCATCTACCCATGCGCCTTTAGCCTTTTCTAGTCGCTTCTTGATGGTAGTCTTGATGATTTTATTTACTGCCTCCACCTGCCCATTCGCTTGTGGATGAGCGACCGCTGAAAAGATTTTTTGGATTTTATACTTCGCACAAAAGCTTAGGAATTCTTCACTTTCAAACTAGGTCCCGTTGTCCGTGATTATCTTTTGTGGTACCTCGAACCTGCATATGATGTTTTTCAAGACAAAGTTAATAATCTTCTTTGAAGTTATAAAGGCTAACGGTTCTGCTTCAGCCCATTTTGTAAAATAGTCAACAGCAACAATTGCATATTTGAAACCAGATTTTGCTATGGGCAGGGCTCCTATGAGGTCAATGCCCCAGATAGCAAACAGCCATGGAGAGATTCATCTTTTGGAAAGTGTTTATAAAGATCACATTAACTGATGCCCTGGTGTCAACTAGGACCCTTTTTACCACTGCAGGTCCAAGGCCGATTGTGATCACCATGGCATCAATAGTTGGCGTAATTGAGCCTTCTGCATCCTTGTCTCTGAATATCACGTCCTCGGTTGAGGTTTTCTGCATCTTCGTTGGAAGCTCGTGGTTCAAGATCATGCACCCTTCCTTTTTCATGTCATTCTTCAATTCATTAGTGTATCTTTCCATATCTGCCCAACTATTCCCGGCCGGGTGAGGACCCCCAAATATCATATTGATTACTGGTCTCGAGTCGTCTGGCACATGGTCTTCTTTGTTTGAGTTGGGTTGGCTAGCCGTATTGTTATACCTCTGCACGGACGGAGAGTTTTGGGAATTTTTCACATATTGCTGGAGTCGGTTCTTCCTGATGAGCTCCTCAATCAAACTCTTCAGATGGCGGCATTCGTTAGTGTTGTGCCCTGGTTGGCTATGGAAACGGCAAAATTTCCCGGAATTCGCCTACTGCTCAGTTACCTTCTGCGGCTTCATCTGAGGGAAAAGGCCTGAGTCCTTCGCAGCTTGGTAAATCCTCTCTGGGGTTTCGTTTAAGAGAGTTAGCTCAGAGAGTTTATACATTTGTGTCCTCTTATAAGCTTTGCTATCCCCCTCATTGTTTCCCCTCTTTTGTCCTACGTTGCTCCTCTGCTTAGCCCTGGGCCCATTGTTCTTCCCCTCTCTGGTCGCGTTATTTTCCATAGTCTTCTGGGCACCCAGAGATTCATCTTCAACACTCATATACTCTTTAGCTTTCTTGTAAAACTTCTTTAAGGTCTTTGTTTTCTTCATTTTAAGCCACTTTCCAAACTCTGATTTCTTATCGATGGCCCCTCTCAGGGCTGCGAGCAAATATCAAGGTACTGGTTCTATGACCTCCGTTGCTGCAGCACGGAAGCTTATAAGGAAAGCTCTGATGGTTTCTTCAGGCCACTATCTCATCTCGCTGAGTGACATCACGTCCCTTGCTTTGTGGCCTGCAGCCAAAATTGATCTTGAAATCTCCTCGCCAGATCTGCAAACTGGTCGATACACCTAGGCGGGAGTCTGGTGAACCATAGTGAAGCTACACCTTGGGCAAACGGGAAAGTATAAGCACTTAATTTCGTCAGTGGTTGTAGCTCCATTCATGTGCTGGTCGCATTTGAATAGGAAAATAGTCGGATCTCTGACTCTGCTGTAAGGTGCTATTGTTGGTGGTATAAATTTCTTCGAAAATTTTGCTTGATGGATCTCCTCCGTAAATGGATTTTTGTTGGGGGAAAACTCCCATTCTTTGTCCTCATCCTCTTGAGCCACCTTCTCCTTCATTACTTGCTAGATTAAGTCTGTGATGCACCTTTCATCGCCAGCTTGTCCATCAGGATCGATGCTGACGTTAGCGTGGCCACGTTTTAAGCTTCGGCGCCTTGCATCCTTCTTGAGGGAGGCTATGTCGGAGTGATTCTTCACACGTTCTTCTTTGCGCTGTGGAGATCCGACTTTAGGATCCCCAACGCCGACCTCTTCCCTATCTCTCACTGAGCTGTGAGGTCGTCCATGGTTTGAGGCTTATGAGTCCTCTTTTTTGTCAGCATTACCCACAGCGTTTGATGGTAACAGATTGGCTTGAATATTGGTCAGGACATCTAACCTTTCCATTATCATCTTCGCTGTATTATCCATTTTGTCGTTCAAGCCGGTTACAATCACGTCCAAGTCATCTCGTGTGACAGATGGCCTGGGAGTTTTCCCAGCCCCTTGGTTCAAGATTGGAGGTGTAGCTTCGTTAGCATTATCATCCTCGATGATCGCAGCGGCTTTAGCGGATTTACCGCTTTTCATCGATCCAACCATGATTTCGAAGGAGAAAACAATTTTAGGACGTTTCGACTGCTGAATTATGAAAGGAAATTATGAACATGGCCCCACGGTGGGCGCCAAAATGTTTATACCAAAAATGGTCTGAACACCCAAGGTACTAAACTGTATTTCACCAATTCGGTAAGAAATAAATGGAACCGTGTCCGGTTAGCAATAAACAGTAAAAAAAATGCGAGAAAAAGTAAAGTAGAGACGAGATTCAGAGTGGTTCAGCCGTTAACGAGGCCTACGTCACTATGAAGGCGATTTCCTGTCTTATAATAAGAATTACAAAGTACATCAATTCTCTGACCTCATACATATTTATATCTACTCAGTATACCCTCGTTTATATGTTCTGATCTAGAGAATTATACAGGAGAATAATATAGTTTGAGGAGAAGGAGGATGGATAAATGATTGAGAGTAAATATGCCTTCCCTCTAAAATGGTACTTGACGCCATGGCCAGATCTGCGGTTGAGTCTGAAGTTCTGCAGCACTTCGTGGTTTTTCCAAAAAGCCCCCCCCCCCTTAAATGTGGGTAGTCATGTTGTATTTATAGGTGAACTCCTCTCGATGGATGATCTGGAATCTGTTTATCTAGGCTGTGGGTCGTTCATTCTGCTAATTACGGCCATGCCATTGGACAGCTGTAGCCAGTTGTCTGTGGTCGCATTCGGTGTTATGTGCGGACGACTTTCCGTGTGTCTTGAATAGCTGAGCGGGTCCTTAAGTGCGGGCGCGGATGCTTTGGGAGATTTTGTAAGAGCGGAGTGCGGAGCCGATATCAATCCCCCCTTTGTTCCTTGCGCGACCGCTCTTCTTGGAACAAGGGCACTCGTCCTCTTGCTGCCTTTTCATGGTGTCGCTTGGCTTTATGGCTATATTATGAGGCAGCTCTTACGCGTGCCAAACGGGTGACCTGTCTTATTTTAGTGCCCAAGCGGTTCTCTGGATGTGCAACCTTCATCTTTATTGAGTCACGCTTTATATGGCTCGGTTGCACTGGTAGACTTGTCCTGCCTTGGGTCTGATATTTGGATCCTGCTTAGTGTGGTTGCGTTATGTACGACCGACCCTGGTAAGACCCGCCTTGTACCCTTTACCTAATGTGCGTATGGATTTTTAGGGATTAACACTCGGTATGAGAAAGGTTAGAGCCTAGCGTGGCTTGGAGTGCATGTGTGTTACATTGGATATAACCTAGGTTCCTTGATATGTTAATGTAATCTGTAATTATAAGACAATGGTCTGTCTTGTGTTATGTTGTATGATCAGCCTGTTATCCCCTGCGTGGGAACTTTATATGTTTTTCGTATCACCTGTTATCCTTATACTTTTTTATTTTTTTATAATAAAACAGTGTTACCAAACATTATAAAAACCAATCAGACTTGCCAAAAATAAATAAATAACAATGCAAAATAGTGAAAAACTAGTGACACAACATAATCTAATCAATTTTTTAAACTAAAGTTCAATAAACATTAAAATGAAGCTTGATGTTAAATTGAAATCATAAATCGTTCTCTTAAAATAATTTATCATTCCTCAACTCAAACAAAAATTAGTATTAAAACCAAAAAAATTATACATTCGACTTACCTTACTTGAGATCAAAATTTGAATCAAAGCCCAAAAATTCATGCGTAAATCGAAACATTTGAACCAATACTGGAGAAATATGAAATCAATCTACTGACGAAAATCAAATTAGTATTTGAATACTAAAACCAAACATAAAAAAGAAGACCAATTAGAATTGAATTAATCGATTTAACTAAATGAGGGAATTAGGGCTTGACGGATGTCAAGTAGGTGAGAAATAAGGCATGACGAAACTGAACAAGAGGGAATTATGGCAGGGCGAACAAGGGAAATGAAGCTATAGAAAAGAAAATAAGCGAGGGAAAGCAATTTTTTACAAGGTATAATAACAAGAGAAATGGGGCGAATATTTTGCATAATAACCTGGTAGGCCGATGATTTGTCAGCGTTAAGGTGTAAAATCATTGAGTAAACAAAAAATTTGACCGCATTTGTTAGCTGAACGCTGAGAATGATTGTGATGAAAACATAATTTTGTTGTAGTGTGAGTGTAGTCTTCCTTATCTTCACAAACACACATATACACAACTTAGGAAAATATTATACGATGGGTGTACTAAAAAGACTAGTTTGTGTTATACAAAGAACATACTAAGTCAAAAAATTATTTCTCTTGTATTCGAAGCCCCATTCGGTTGCTAATGCAAAGTTGAAATCCTCTTGTTTTCTTAGGAAATGTTAAAGTCTCATTCGATTGCTTAGGCGAAGTCCAATTAGATTGCTTAAGCAAGGTTAGTGAAATTCTGTTCAAATGCTTCGGCCTTTATTCCTCCAGCCTAAGTGAGGGTGTTGTTTGTGAAATACTAGAAAGAATCTAGTATTAGACATATAACTGGGGATCCAAACTAGTATAAAATTGACTGTATTATTTACATTTTCTACTACTGTTACATTTATATAGTTGTTGCAGCAATTATTGTGCTTCAATTCTATATCTATATATTTGGCCATCATCGATCAGTGTATAACGACTGTTCATTAACGTTGTATTGACCCAACTATTGGTATCCGAGCCTAGTGTTCTACAAATCATAACAACATCCTTGAACATTAGCCAGACATAGAAGATCCACTCAGAGAACAAGGATAAAGAAGAAAGGGAATATTCTAAAAACCAAGCAATCAGTTTTAGAATATCAGAACATGTGCTATATGGATACAATTAGATATTAATGATTCTGTTTATAATGATCTTTTAGCATCTCATTATAGTTTACTTAAAAAGAAATTATTGAAGGTCAATAGTTTTGTTTTAGAAAAATTAAAGGATTATGAATTTGAATGTAATAACCCGAATTTTCAGCACTCGTAATAAATAAACTATTGTGTGTTCTGTTTATTTTAAATCTAAAAAAAATAAAATATGATTTCTCGATCCTAACTCATATAATATTTTGAAAAGAATAAATAAGAATTTGTGATTTTCTGATTTGAGTTTATTAGAATAAATTAAATACCCTTGTTAAAATAAGAAATTTATTACAAGCCGCATCTGCAATTTATAGCCTAAAGATTAATGTAAATATTTAAAATATACCGTATTGAATAGAAATCAATATTTAAGTAAAAATATATTTTTGATGTAGATGTTAAGTTGTATTAAATGAATAATTAATAAATTGTAGATTTGTGTTTCAAACATAAGTCGTATTTCTTGTCAAAATATATTTAGATTCTACTCTAAACTATGGTTGTAATGGTTATGTAATTTTTAAGGTAATAATAAATTGTTGGGTTTGTGTAAAGATAGAAATATAATTGTGGATTATTGCCAAAAGTGAATTAGTGGCTTTTTAGCGATGTTAGTGAATTAATTCAGTTGATATTAAGATAGAAATTGAAATACTGATTGGGAATCAATACTTAATTGATTAAATAACAAGTTGTGTACATTTTGTTTGTAGAGATATAAGTAAGTTTAAATTAAAGATGTGTAAAAGAAATGTTATGATAAACATATTTATATTAGTGTGTTGTGTCAAACAGGTATTTAAATGACTTGGAAAATATTACAACTTGTTTTTGTAAAAAATATGTACAGTTTAAACAATGTAGGAGCGTGTCATAAATTGGAATTTTGTGTTAAAATGTGTGACTTGTGTATATTAGTGTGTAGTCTAACTCAAATAATTTGTAATATTTCATATTTGCAGCACTTTTATTTATTAGGTTTGGATCCTAAAAACTAAAAGCCGAAGTAAGAGCTTCAAGAGAAAAACACCAGTATGCTCTTTTTCTTTTGATCCTTCCTCTTCCTTCTTTTTGAAAATAAAGAACCATGGATACCACTTTTCTTATCCTCAAATCTAAAATCCTTATTCCAATTGAAAAAAGGATAGATTCATTTCTCTAACCTTGCAAAAAGAACCAATTCCAATCCATATCCTAATCTACTAATTTCTGAGAATCAGAAGAAGCAAAGTTACAGTGATTGTTCTTGAGGTTGCATATCGATATTTTCCCTTCAACTAGGTTCATGGTGCCTCAAGCTCTCATTTTGCAGCCAATCAAAGTAAGAAATCTTTAAACCACTCGAGGCGAGTTTGTAAAAACTCTCTTTTCTGGTTTACATATATTTTGTTATGATTGTTTGAAGTTTGGGTTGATAATTCGTTCTTTGTCATCTGAATGAAAGCTTTAGATGTTTTCCTGAGTAAAAAGTAATCTGGGTCTATGTTTATGAAATTATATCTCCTGCATGCTAGATCGGTTTGCTATGAATCTTATTTTAGTTATTTTCATCTCCTCCGGTGGTCAAATGATCATCGGAAAGTTTAACCAAGGTTCAGAGCGAAGCAGGTTGCAAAACCTGCGCATACTGCGTGCTTGGGGTTAACACCTAGATTGACCGTAGGGTCTACCGCCTCTAATGCCATGTCGACCTGTCCAGTGAAAGATTGCGTAATAAATCTTGTTGCTTGCTATGTTTTTCCTTAGTTCTACCTGCTTTTTGTTGTTGCTTGTTGATGAAATTCCCGAACCTATTTAATGTTGGTTATATTATGGCTTTAGTCACTTCAAGGTAAACCAACATTATATTTGATCCATACAATGGATTCGATGATTAATGATGGTTTTGATGCCTTGTTTTATGATAAATTTGATGGGTTGACATACATTAATGATTTATAAAGATGGTTTATACTCGACAAAATGTATATAGATATCTTTGTACCCTTGAGACAAAGTGTTTTATCATTTTGGTTTTATAAATATAATTGTCCCAAGCGAATAATATATATTTATGAAATTATAAAGGCCTTTAAAATAATAAATTCAACTAGTTTCAAAATCATTTATAATCCTACTTTCATTGTCCAAGTATTTTCCATATATTAAAATACATATTTATGCACCCTTCAAGAAGGCGTGTCCATGGTTAGCGATATAGTAAACCTTATGGTAGGGGACACAAAGGTATATTTTATTTGTTAACTACAGACCATCTAATTGAACTTGATGATTTTATGTGTCCATCGATTGATTTTTTTGATGATTTCCATTGTGGAGGTGACTGGTGGGTAGTGAACTAGTAGCGAGAACATGTGGTATGTGATACACAGTTACTACTCCTTGGGTTACTAACAGTGAATCTGTAACACATATTGATTTTTGTTATTGTCCAAGTACTTACTTCGAAGTGGAGCTAGACACGAGGAGTTTTTATTTGTATTTCTTGACCGAAATTGTCAAGTATACCCGACCGTGGTGGGTCGCGGTAAAATCATGTTAGACTGAGATGTGTCATCTTAGTGATATATGCACCCAGAGCGAGATGGGTCGTTATACTAAAGCTACACTCAACCATGACGGGTTGTAGTAGAGCCTACTCGATTGGGACAGATCGTAGTAATAGATGCATATATAGTACTTGGCAAAGCTTGAGGCGGAGCATATATGCACGTGCAAAATATTATGTTAATTTCAGATCCGAATTATTTCTAATGATGATCATTTTGTTTTGGATTCAAATGTTAATGTTCGGTGATTTTGATCTTACGAACATATTTACTCTGGAGTTTTGAATCATAATTGATGTTTGTTGATACTATTGACTTTGTAGTTTCGGAACCATATTACCATAGCTTGTTAGATTATCGCTATTTGATGCTTTGGTTCCTATTTATTTTGGTTTGTTGAAGATGAAACCAATTATAGCCATAGAGCTAATTGGTATCCATTTAAGTGTAATGGTTGCTTTTGGATTGAATAAACTCTTGTACAAGTTTATATTTGTTTTGTTAGAGTTTTGGATGTTATCTCGAGGTTGTATTTATGTGCTTAGCTTGAAGTTTAGCACCTCTTGGAAGAAGATAAAACCCCGTCTGGTAATTTCTTATGTTATTCTTGAAATCTTATAGGTTGTCAAACCATAAGAACCTTACGAGTCAATCATTAATTATCTTGGGCTTGTAAAATTCATTTTGTATAAAAGGTATTATTATCTATAATTTCATATTTCACTTGTTGTATTTTAAGTGATGTGTAAGCTAGATTGATCCACATTTGTAATACTCAGGTCAGACCAAGTTGTTTTAGGTTTAGTTGGCTATTGGCTTGGGTCCTACTATCTCACCTTTGGATTACCTTACCTAAAGTTATTTCATAATTGTAGTTTTAATTTGTTTTACATTTGTTTATTCGGGGATATTATATTCATTTATGACTTATTTGTATGGCTATTCATATTTGTAGCGTATGTATATATGTTATATTCTGAATTTGTACCTAGATGTATCTGTTAACTATGATGGGTTGTATATTGTTCCGAATAAGATCCTCAGTTATCATAGTTTCACATTAGATGGACTGAGTATGTCGGTCCACTTGAGATAAGGAAAGAAAAAATTATACATCCAATCTACGTATTCAATACTCATATAATACTAAATTATGGATGGTCGCCTCCAACCAACCCTATTACGCTCTAATGGACGACATTTCTTGTTAATGCTCTTTATTATGGTGGGTCCCGGGGTAGGGTGTTACATTAAATATGATAAATTAAAGAAAATAATAATAATATTTTAGTATTACAAACTAGAATCATTGAAACTACTATTGAAGAACTTGTTTTACAAAATAATTCCCTTTTAAAAAAAAGTAAGATGTTGATTAATAATAATACTAGGCTTACAAAGAAAAATGAATCTTTGCAAAATAAAATTATATTTTAGAAAATTCTTTAACCAAGTCTAATTCCAAATTTTTGTTTGTTGAAAAAGAGAATAATGCATCAAATGATAGAAACTTAGATTTAATTAAAGAATTGAGTTTTAAAAGTAAATAATGTTATTTTGCAAAAGGAATTTTGTAACTCGAAAGAAATTTTGATGAATTAAATAAGAAAGTTACGAAATTCAATAAGGAAGACAATGGCTTATCTTCTTTATTAAATGCTATGGTTCACGATAATAAAAGTGGTTCTATAAATGTAATAAATATAAAACCAGTATTAGATATGCATTCATGTGTAGACATTTTAATATTAGTACTAGAAATAGAGACGGCTCGAAAACCATACACATCAAGACAATATTTTACTTAGAATTAGAAAATATTCATTAAACACCAAATCAAGAAATACAAATTATATATGTATTTGGGTTCCCATCAAATGAAAAAAATAGAGAACAATATGTTAATGGCTATTTTGATGCTGTGATTAATGACCAAAACTATGTTTTTAAGGAATCAACCACGTCCAACTGGTCATGATTTCCTAAAGTCTAACCCTTGGACTTTAACGTAGGAAGGTATATACCAAAGAATATAGCTTTTTTTGTAGGTATACCAAATATACATGAGAAATTATTCTAGTATCTCTGATGACTACGGAAATAGAGCTAATATTGGAGTAATAATTAGAGAATTTGATATATCTATATTTTAATTTATATTTAGAGCCCTATATTTTTCCTATTGATATCCATTACCTATTTGCTGATGATAAAGGAGAAGAGAAAAAAATAAATATATAAATAAGGGAAGGTCATATCGATAGGGGGAGTATAGATATAGGGGATGACAATCTATATATTAATTTCTTGGAATAGGATAGTTGTCATCATAAAGAAAGATGATAATATTAAAATCTCATATTTCATTGTTTTGATAATGACAAGTGTATAACAATATATCGTGTATACTGACCACTTGTGCAGAAATGAACTACCAATAAAAAAGAGATTAAAAAAAGTTTAGGTTGAAGATATACAATCCAAAGCGGATAAAAGTATACATATATAGAGATATTAGAAGAGATGTACAAGATGAAGATGGCAAAGGTGGAAAAACCAAGTACTATCAGTCATAGGGCATCATGTCTAGAGCATACATATGTTAAAATCTCTTCAAAGTGGTATACACATACAAACACACAACTAATGCAGAAATATATGAAGCAAGACTCGAATTCGGGTCACAAGTTTGGAAAGCAAATGCTTTATCTAGTAGATCTTAGACAATTTTAGCTTTAAATAGGTCTAGTCAACTAAACTAGCTTTACCAGTCAACTTAATCATAGTAATGAGCTCAAATATTCACTAGCATAGGTTTAGTCGGCTAAACCTCCAAATCTATCGACTACATACAAGTTTAGATGACTAAATTAAGAATTTCAGTTGACCAAATTTGCATATTTTTTAATTATTTCCTTTCTGGCTTCAAAATATAATTTTTTATTCAAATTCAGTCGACTAAGCTTGTATATTCAGTAGACTAATTCTACATAATAGTCATATTTTGGAATTTTATGAATAGACATATTCTTAAATGAAGGAATGTTCCTCTTCGTTAATGGTTGCAAGCATTTCTGTTCATCATTTCTCTTCGGCAGAGATTGCAAATCATCAATTATATATATATATACACACACACACACATACACGCACGCACACACACAGAGTTCGCAGGGTTAATTATGGTTTTCGAGTTCTATAATCTCTGTATCTTTCTTTGAACTCTTACGCATTTAAATATATACAAATTCCATCATACATACATTCATTTCATACAATCAAGTGCCCAGTTGTCTTCCATATCTTCACAAATAAATACACACACATATATCACTCAGGAGAAGCTTATAGGAAGAGTGTACTAAAAAGAATAGTATGTGATATACAAAGAACACACAACACAAATAGTTATTTCTCTTGAATTTGAAGTAATGTTCGTTGCTGAGAAAAGATTGAAGTCATGTCCAGTTTGCTCAGGCAAGGCTGAAGTCCAGTTCGATTGCTCAACCGATGTCCTGATTAGCTGCTTGGGCAAGTGCTGTGAAATCCTTTTCGACGGCTCAGGTGCCTACTTTCGAGCTAAGTGAGGGTGCTATTGGTGAAATTTCAGAAAGGGTGTAGAACTTGACGTGGGACTGGAGGTGTGAACCAGTATAAAATTGATTGTGTGATTTACATTTTGCATTGTTAATACATTTATACTGCTGTTATGATTATTGTGTTTCAATTCTATATCTATGTATTTGGTCATCATCGATCCAGTACATAATGACTATTCATCGACGTTGTACCGACTCAACAATGCAATGATGCATACATGATTCCTTATAATGTTGATTACAAAGAGTAAGTCTATATCTCTTGGTTATGTACGACCTTGGGACTACTAAGGTTAGCGATGTATTCTATGGGAAATTATGTAATTTATTACACAAATCAAGACATAAATTAAATGATACTTTATCATTTATAAATATAAATAAAATAAATGATTTTTTAAATGATATATGAAAGAGCTTTAAATAAATTCGATTTCATAGACACAAAATGATCCAGATTTTTTCTTAATTTACCCATAACTTCTATTGTAGGCCTGAACATGTCCAACGATTATATATTTATGTTGATATTATATTTTATTCATCCATTGGGATATTTAGTGTAATCGTAAATGTTGTAGATTTGATTTATATTGCTTTCTTAAATACCATGCTTAACGAACCACCATTCATGGTACTTATGGAATCTGCATTCTTATACGCATTGATTAAAGGAATTATGATTTGTGGGTTGTTTCATTTTGTATTATAGCTTAGGTTACCTTATCACTACAAATTGTACACATTGATATAACATATTTGTATTTTGTTATACTTACGAGTATAATATTCATGCGTTCATTCTTTTATTTGTTATACTCTTTATCTTTTGAGAAAGCTGCTAATAAATCTCATAAACACGTAACTATATGGAATCATGCAATTTGAGAAACATCTGTAAAACACGATGTTGGTATTTAGAGAGTCAAATTCCAACATGGTTTCATAGTTACTTAGCAGCTACACTGTTAAGATTCCTCCTCCAGAAAGATTCCTACCTTCACTGACAATAGTGGGAGTGATGCTAGCTCCTCCACAACCTTGCCTCCCATTCTTAATTTCCCAAGGCTTTATAGATATTACCTTTGTATAAGAGGCTAGAAATATTTATGAGCAGATTCATTCATTTGGATTATATCATGGATCACTCTGGAGGTTTTATCCTGTATTTTATAAGTTTTATGTCTCATAACATGATGAACAAACCATCATGTGTAGATAGCTCGCTTATGTTAAAAAAAGGGACCACGTTGTACAGTAGAAATGTGCATTAGATCTCATTGGATAATCAATAACGAAACCATTATTTGAAGCGATATGAAAGTTTTACTTTCATCGGGACACGAGAAGTGAACAATCTGGAGATGTTATAAAAAAGTGAATATTAGGCTCACGTCCCTATTTTGAAACTTAATTAGGCTCACATCCGGTCATAAACTTATTGTAAATTAGGTCCCTGTTTTCAAAACTTATAAAATAATAATTAAAAAAAATAAAAAAAATTCGTAAATTAGTAATAAAATATATTACGCATTATAAAAAAATTTCAGTTCAAAAAACAACAAAAATAATGTCAGAAAGAAGAAAACAGCAAAAAAACAGAAAAAACTGCAGTTAAATGCATAATATTATGCACCTTTTTGATTTTATTGCATGCATATATGCAATTATTGCAGTTCTTCCAGCGGATAGATTTAACATAATTTTTCAGTTCATTTTTATTTGCATCCAAATGTGCAAATTTCTCAAAAAAATGCACACATGTGTGCAACATTTTTATAGGATAAAAAGTAGGGACCTAATTTATAAAAAAAGACAAAGTTCTGAAAATTTTTAAACCCGCCCCCTATTTTATTTTTTCCGCCTTTTTGTGTTTTTTTTTAAAAAATGTGCATACGTTCATAAAAAAAAATTCTAAAATATGGAAATAATGTCAGGAATCTACGGAAATCGAAAAAAAATAGTTGCATACATTTATGCAATTATTACTGATAATTGCATATATGTATGCAACTTTTCTGTAAGCTGTTTTCAGATTAAAATCTGAAAATAAACCTGCACAAATGTATGCAAGTATTTGAAATTTTTGCACACATGTATGCATTTATTTGCATGAATAAAAATCAACGAAGATGTATGTAGTGAAAAATATGCACGGATGTATGCAGGAAAGTGATATATGTGCATACTATTATGCAATTAACTAGAAATTTCGTTTTTTTTTTTTGTTTTTTTGATTTTTGACGCCTTCGTTGATGGTTTTTTGTTCTGAATTTTTTAGTGTTTACATGTTTTATTTAAATACGAATTTACGTGATTTTTTTATATTTTTTTATGACTTTTCAAAAAATAGGGACCTAATTTACAATAAGTTTATGACCGGTTTTTTTTTTATATTTTGAAACTTAATAGGGACCTCTAAAAAACGCACCCTATAAAAAATGTCATTCAAATAAAGGAACATGCTTGATACGATGTTCTCTAGAAAAAGCTGTCTAGTTAGGATTCTAACGATAATATTCAATCAGAAGAGTGTTAATCAAAGAAAATCAAAGGACTTCGTAGTTGTAAAAATTTAAGTATTTATTCACTTCTCCTAAGCACACCCGGAGTCGAACCCAAATGGATATTAGGTTGGACCTGGGAATAAAATGGGGTGAACTTAGGGATTACTTTGGCCTAACAATTGCCACAAACATCCAAACCAACATCACCAACCATAATGGCCTGTAAGCTCTGCCATTACCAAGCCATAACCCACCTATAAGTTTCAAATCAAATATTGAAGAAAAGAAGGATTTGGTGCCGAATGATTGCAAGGAGTTGAGCAACTATCATTTATGTGGAGGAATGGGTTTGGGAAGAGGTCGATGGCAGGCTAAGGGAACAATAAAGTTGGTAAAAACAAAATTGCTTAGTAATATAGTAGAGAAATGAGGAAATCTCTTAAAGTCTCTAGTATGTATAGTACTCATTGATTAACAAAAGTGTTGGGTACCGCATCGAGCAAACCCACTAGACTCTAAGGTGAATTTTTAAACAAAAATAAGAGAAAACAAGGAAAATAAAGAACATACGTTGCTAAGGCATGGAACGATCTCCAATGTGCAAATCTTGTCCTTAGCATGGAAAATGGAATTTTTACTATGTGAAATAGTAAACAGATACCCATAAGAGGAAGGCAACACATTGAAGCAATTCTTGGATGATCAACTGACATATGTAGATAATGGTTAATTCTTACCTTATTCATAAGCATGCTTGTTTCCAGTGAAAGAATACTCTAGGTGTGAAATAATTTTTTGGCTTTTAACCAAACAGGATTTTACTCGAATTTGAACATCAGGATGAACACGATTCATGAACTTGAGAATGTACTTCAAAGGACTATAGATGTGGACTCAAGAAGTTGCAAAGCAAGTGGACTTAAGGGAACTACTTGGTGACGATTATTGTTAACTAACCTATATAGACATTGTGTCAAACAGTAAGAGTGCATACAACCATATTGTGTATATACAAATAATGGCGCAAGCATACGTGAACACAAGACAACAATATTCAAGGACCTGCTTCCATCCCGGTCGGTCACCCACACAAGCTCAGGTGGTTCACCACACTGGAGTACCAGAGGTCGAGCAGGCCACGTCTTGCTCGGTCGTCCACTTCGGCATCAGCTCGGTCGTCCACTTCGGCATCAGCTCGGTCGAGCGTATCACCAATAAAACATGATCGAGCAGTGATGTTTAGATTGAGGCCGAGAAGAAGCTCATTAGCAAGTCGGTCAAGTGTTAGTGAGGGAGGTCGTGCATCACCTTGTGTACAGGTCGAGCATCCTTTGATGTACAGGTAGCTCGCTCGTCCTCTCCAGCACAGGTCGTTCATAATCCTAGTCAAGCAACTTTTGGTTTGAGCACTAGCAGGAAATGTTGTCGGTTACCTAAGTACGGTCGAGAATGGCAGGACTTCTTGTTGAAGGTCTATGTGATTTATAATGCAACTGAATGGTTTAACTCAAATATGAGGACAATGGAACAAATTGTTGTAAAACAAAAGAACACCAGAAATGAGTGAGAGAAGCCATTATTATTCATTCAGTTATATTTATTACATACACTGGCTCTCTGTTTATAGGCTTTACATGTCTCATTAATTACAATAGTGTCCCTTGCATTAAGCGTATTCACCCTTAAAACATATATATATTACAACACTCCCCCTTGAATATGCGTATGCAAAGATGATAAGATTGATTGCCTCATTAAAAACCTTTTTATGAAAAACCCTATGGGAAAAATCATAAACAAGGAAAAGAGTACAATTTTCATCTCTAGGTAACATATTGACAATGTTCCAATGAGGGTTGATACTTCTGGATCAAAATAGTGCCTCGTTAAAAACCTTACTAACAAAAACCCAGTGGGAAAAATATTAGTGAAGGAAAAGAGTACACTATAGCATTATATATGCTCCCCCTGATTCATAACGCATTATTCAAATAGTTTGGTGATGTAAACGACGCATACCAATTTTATAAACCATCTTCTGAAATGTTGACTTTGGAAGTGCTTTGGTGAATAAATCTGCTGGATTTTCTTGAGATTGAATTTGCTTCACTTCTATCTTATTGTCTTTTTGAAGTTCATGTGTGAAGAAGAATTTGGGAGAAATGTGCTTCGTCCTATCACCCTTGATATATCCTGCTTGAATCTGGGCTATGCATGCGGCATTGTCTTCATAAATGATGGTTGATCTCTCTGTAGTTGAGGGAAGTTGACATGTGTTTCGAATATGTTCGATTAATGATCTTAACCAAATACATTCTCGGCTTGCTTCATGTAGTGCTACTATTTCAGAATGATTGGATGATGTTGCTACTAATGTTTTCTTTGTAGATCTCCATGAAATAGCTGCATTGCTGTTTGTGAACACATATCCAGTTTGTGATCTTGCTTTATGTGGATCAGAAAGGTAACCTGCATCAGCATAACCAACTAGAATCGGATTATTGCCTGTGTTAGAATAAAATAAGCCCAAATCTGTGGTTCCTCGCAGATATCTCATGATATGTTTTATGCCATTCCAGTGTCTTTTAGTTGGTGCAGAACTATATCTTGCTAGAAGATTGACTGAAAATGCAATATCTGGTCTCGTGCATTGGGCTAAATATAACAATGCACCAATTGCACTGAGATATGGTACTTCTGGACCAAGTACATTTTCATCATCTTCTTTTGGTCGGTAAGGGTCCTTTTTAATATCTAGTGATCTGACAACCATAGGTGTACTAAGTGGATATGCTTTATTCATTTGAAAACGCTTCAGGATTTTCTCGATGTAATTTGATTGATGGATTAATATGCCATTTTTACTGTGCTCAATCTGTAGACCAAGGCAATATTTGGTTTTGCCAAGATCTTTCATTTCAAATTCCCGTTTTAGGTAATCTATTGTTTCATTGATCTCTTCTGGAGTTCCAATCAAATTTATATCATCAACATTTACCGCTAAGATAGCAAATCCCTTTACCGATTTCTTTATAAAGACACATGGACAAATGAGATTGTTTTTGTACCCAGCTTTTACTAAATATTCACTAAGACGATTATACCACATTCTTCCAGATTGTTTCAAACCGTATAGTGATCGTCTCAATTTTAATGAATACATTGATTTTGATTTTTCTTCAGGCAATTTATATCCGTCTGGGATTTTCATGTAAATATCAGTATCCAATTCACCGTATAGGTAAGCTGTCACAACATCTGTCAATCTTATATCAAGCTTCTCAGAAACTACAAGGCTTATTAAATATCTAAATGTTATAACATCCATAACGGGAGAGTACGTTTCTTTGAAGTCAAAACCTGGTCTCTGCAGGAAACCTTGTGCAACAAGCCTTGCCTTGTATCTCACAACTTCATTTTTATCATTTCGTTTTCTAACGAATACCCATTTGTAACCGACTGGTTTAACACCTTCTGGTGTTTTCTCTATTGGTCCAAATACACCATGTTTTTGGAGTGAATCTAACTCAACCTGAATAGCATCTTTCCACTTTGGCCAATCTTGTCTTTTCCGACATTCATTTATGCTAGTTGATTCATTATCATTATCCTCATTATAGTCATGACTTTCAGTTATTTCAGTAGCTACTGCGAATGAGAATACATCATCAATTGTTATTTTACTTCGATCCCATATTTCTCCATAATTCGTATAAAACATTGAGATCTCATTATTATTAGGTACCGTTTTATTTTCGGAAGCTTCTATTATTTCTTCTGGGATAATAGTTCCTTCACTGATTTTAGGAGAATTGAGATTTTCTTTTGAGTTATCCTTTGGATCATTTATAACCTCTTCGGGAGGTTTGCTAATTGATGATTTTTCATTAGACTTTCTTTTTCTAGGCGCCAAGTCTTTTGAACCTATCGGTCTTCCACGTTTTTGTCTAGCTTTAGATTCATTTGCTGCTATTGGTCCTTCGGGGATTTCAATTCTAGCTGGTGTATTTGCTGCTGGAATGTGAGATTTAGTTATTTTTGCAGCATCATTAAATGCATCTGGCATTTGATTTGCAATATTTTGAATATGCAAAATTCTTTGTACCTCGTATTGACATTGTTTGGTACGTGGATCCAAATGTAACATAGAGGGATTATTCCATGAAATTTCACGCCGTTCTACTGGAACGGTCTTTTCTCTCCCTAACGGCGGGAAATTTGACTCATCAAATTTGCAATCTGCAAATCTTGCAGTAAATACATCACTCGTAAGAGGTTCAAGATAACGAATTATCGAAGGTGAGTCAAATCCCACGTAAATTCCCAACCTTCTTTGAGGACCCATTTTAGTACGAAGTGGAGGATTAATGGGAACATGCACAGCACAACCGAATTTTCGTAGATGTGAAATATTTGGTTGGGATCCAGTTAAAAGATGTGATGGTGAAAACTGATGATAAGCCGTAGGTCTAATTTTAGTCAATTTGGATGCATGCAAAATTGCATGTCCCCAAGCTGCAATAGGTAGCTTTGTTTGCATAAGTAAAGGTCTTGCAATAAGTTGCAAACGCTTAATTATTGATTCTGCCAGACCATTTTGAGTATGAACATGAGCTACTGGATGTTCAATTTCAATTCCCAGTGATAAACAATAATCATCAAATACTTGAGAAGTGAATTCTCCTGCATTATCTAATCGTATTGATTTAATTTGATGATCCGGGAAACGTGCTCTTAATTTAATTATTTGAGCAAGTAATTTGGCAAATGCCATGTTTCTAGTAGATAGCAAACATACATGTGACCAACGAGTTGATGCATCAATTAACACCATAAAATATCTAAATGGCCCGCAAGCGGGATGAATCGGACCACATATATCACCTTGAATTCTTTGCAAAAATGCTGGAGATTCAGAGGTGATCTTACTGTATGAAGGTCGAGTAATTAATTTTCCTTGTGCACATGATGTGCACATGTAATCATTTGGTAAATTCAACTGATTTGGTAAATCATGCCCATTTGAGTTCTTAGCAATTTTACGCATCATAGTTGATCCAGGATGACCTAAACGATCATGCCAAAGAATCAATTTCTTCGTATCTGTGAGCTTCTGGCTCATGTTTACAAAATGAGATTCAACTATGCCAATTTTGGTAAAGTATAATCCAGTTGAAATTGTACCAAATTTTTCTAAAATAAGCTTCTGCCTTTCAATTTTAGAAATAACACAAAGATATTCTTTGTTGTTTTCATTTATAGTTTCAATATGATATCCATTCATTCTTATATCTTTGAAGCTAAGCAGATTTCTTTTAGAATTGCTTGAATATAGCGCATTTTGAATGAATATATGTGTACCATTTGGTAACACTATATGGGCTCTTCCGGACCCTTCAATTATATTGGCTGAACCAACTATAGTTGAAACTTTATATGAAATATTTTCAGATAATTCAGAGAAAAACTTCGGGTTTTTCAATATCGTATGAGTAGTTCCACTATCAACCAGACAAATATCATCGTTTAAACATTGTCGATCCATACCATAAGAATTAAAAACAGTCAGTCAATAACAGAAATAACTCATAAATATAAATAAATGTCCACGAGAATAAACTAATCATCATGTCCAACATTACACATTATTTTTGCAGTTCCATAAGAAAAGACTAAAAGAAAAATAAATAAACAAAAGTTCCAAACTAATACATGCTGAAAATAAACAAACTGAAAATCATATAATAAGCTTCAGGCTACTTATTGGTTGGTTCGGTCATCTCTTCGAATATTGCATTCAAATTTTCGTCGCTGAACAAATTCCCATCATAGTCTTCAAAGAAATCATCTAACTTCAGGTCAGTGTTATCGGACAATCCCTCAGTATTATTTGTCTCGATATTCTTCGACTTATGATATTCTTCGATTGTTTTCTTCGACGATCTACAAGTCCGTGACCAGTGACCAGTACGCCCGCATCTGTAGCAAATTTCCTCATAATGCTTCTTATTTTCAGCAGCTGGATTATTACTGCTTTCAGGCTCATTTTTCTTTTGCTGCCTTTTGAAATCAGTAGTTTTGTTGCCCCCAAAACCACTGTAACCACCTCTGCTGGGGTTGTATCCACGTCCATGTCCACAACCACGTCCTCTGCCTCTTCCTCTGCCTCTGCCACGACCTCTTCCGGAGTGGGCAAAGTTAGCATTAACTTCAGGTAATGCAGCTGAACCAGTTGGTCTTGAGGAGTGGTTTTTAAGAAGCAATTCATTGTTTTGTTCAGCAATCAACAAACATTCAATAAGTTCAGAATATTTTGTAAAGTGACGCTCTCGATATTGCTGCTGCAGGAGCACATTCGAGGCATGAAATGTTGAGAAGGTCTTTTCCAACATTTGTGCGTCATCTACCCTTTCTCCACATAATTTCAGTTTAGAAGTAATTCTAAACATGGCGGAATTATATTCCCTTACTGTTTTAAAATCTTGAAATCTCAAGTTCAACCATTCTTGTCTCGTATTTGGAAGTATGACCGTCTTCTGGTGGTCATATCGCTCCTTCAGGGAGTTCCATAGGTGGAGAGGGTCTTTTTCAGTTAAATATTCTGATTTTAAATCATCGTGGATGTGGCGTCTTAAAAATATCAGAGCCTTTGCTTTGTCCTGCTGGGACATATTATTGCCATTTTTAATGGCGTTCTCTAAGCACTGAGATTGTAAGTGGATCTCGGCGTCCAGGATCCATGACAAATAATTGTCTCCGGAAATGTCCAATGCTTTAAATTCAAGCTTAGCAATGTTTGACATTTTTCGAACTACAAAAAAAAAATTCATTGCTTAATTAAACAAAATTCAGAAGAAACCAAAAAGAAATAAACAAGGCAATTCGCAGCCGACCAACATAAAATAGATAACTCTTTTATATACACAGATCAACAATCATTCACATATGAATATACATGTTTTACTATCAGAATGAATCAACAAAATAATAAACAGATAAAACAATTAAAATAGAGTACTGCTATCAGTACAATAACAAAACGCAGATCATGTTACAAAAGGGCAAGCTGATTCACATACAATGTCATGAGTGACATTAATGTACTGCATGGCTGTAGCCGTAGTGGAAAAAAAATGGATACAATTTGTAAGCACGGTAGCATCATAGTAACATAGTGGCACAATATACATTATTATTATAAAGGATCAAAGAATACATAAAGTAATTCATATGTTCCCACATACCAACAGTGAGAGCCTGCAGTAGAGAATGACGCAAAACAATATAAAATAGAAAAGTAGAAACCATAGCGAACAGTCCATAGGATGTTTACAATATTCAATGATAAAAGACAAGGTCACTACTATCCAGATGCGGTATATAAGTATATATAATAATACTCGGCTCTGAAGAACACAGTAAAAAAAAAAAATTGAACATGCTTCTACAGAGGAAAGTAGCAAAATTTAGAGATTGGTGTACCTTGTCTCTTGTGAAGAAAGTAATAACAAACTTCTGTTGAAAAGAACCTTTTTTTTTCTTTCGGTTAGAGTATAGAAATGGATCTGTAGGGATGAATGCTATATAAAGTAAGAGTAAAGACGTTGATGTTTGATAGGTGGAATGAGTAAAAAGAGGGTAAAAATATCATAGTCTAAAAACCAATTCAAATTCTTTCCAATAAAAAAATGACGGGTAAGCAGCTATAGGAATTAATAGCTTGACTTATTCAAAATATTACTTAGTTATAGCAAAGACCAGAGAATATGTACAGATCCAAATTTCGAGCGTGAGCACCAAAATGGGTTACGAGGAAGAAGTAAAAATAAATGTTTGAAGTGTTTGAACTAATGCTGTCGTCAATAAAATCAAAAATAATAACAATTCATCGTGCTGATAACGTGTTGTAAAACAAAAGAAGAACACCAGAAATGAGAGAGAGAAGCCATTATTATTCATTCAGTTATATTTATTACATACACTGGCTCTCTATTTATAGGCTTTACATGTCTCATTAATTACAATAGTGTCCCTTGCATTAAGCGTATTCACCCTTAAAACATATATATATTACAACACAAATGTAATTGTTATTCCCCTTTTTGAATAGTAGCACGGCATATGTAATACAAGGGGTCGATCATGTGAGGCTCACTCGTGCAATACGTTTTGAGGTCTCTTGCGCCTTGCTTGGAGGGGTCGTATACGCATTCCTGGACGTGCGAGTTGGAGTTGAAATGGCACTAGCTGTAAAGAACCTACCACCAGCTATCCCACATGGCTTTGCACCCCATATTTACAACATCACCACTCAATTTGCTCCACATAAACTCCACCTATAAATACCCCCTTTCACAATCATTTAGGGGACCGATCTAAGCCACCCCAAAGGGCTGTCATTTCGGTTCTCCACCATCGTCAAGCGCTTCATGATCTCCCTAAGTTCCATTAATGGATTCTCCAACTCACTTCATCTTCCTCCAACGATGTAAAGATCAAATCACCTTCATTCTCCATTAGAAATTTCTCCAAGCTCCATTAATGGCTTCCAAAGCTTTCTCCTCCTTCCGTCATGACCGCAACCACGTCACCTTCTCCAATCTCCATTAGAGATCATTCAAGCTTCATTCTACTTCTCTTCTACCGCCATTAATTCTCTTTAAAGCCTGTATCTACCGCAAATTCATCATGGAACCCAGGAAACTCACCTAAATCTCTAAGTGGTTGAAGATATACACTTCAACCGCCACCAGTTAAGAGATCTCCTCCATTCCTCGACGAATTCAAGCGTAATCTAGGTCATAAAAAGAGAGAAAAGAGTGAAATGAACAATATGAATGAATCCATGTATTTTTTAATCTCCAAAGTGATAATGAGAATAGCATTCAAAGTGGACGTAGATCTATTCTAGATAGAACCACTATAAAATTCCTTGTTCTTAACTATTTTCTGTTTATTATGTGACTGTGGCCTCATTCTTCTAATTCTAACCGTTTGGTGAACTGCTTCTAAAAGCATCTTTGGTGTTTTGACCATTTTTGGTTAAAACATTTGGCGCCCACCGTGAGATTGCATTCGCATCTCCTTCCTTCATACTTCTCTCAATCTAATGAACCTACCATTGGAGTTCTAAGCCTACTTCCACCATAGATTCTACAAGTCTAAGATCTAGGCCAATCGACGAACTCTCTTCCAAATTCAAAGCCTTGTCCGAGATCATGGCCGAATCTAAAAAGACCACAAGCAAAACCGTTGGAGAAAACGATAATGTTGCCAATCCAAGGCTGATCATCAAGTGATAACCTTTGATGGTAATCCAATTTCAATGGCTCAGAATAAACGATCAACATTGCCACCTCTTTACTTCATGCTCTATTTCCTGCTCTAGTTCATGCTTTACTTCATGTTTTACTTTCTGTAAACAATCTGTAATAATTTGCAAGTGATGCATTGAACATTAGCTCTATGACTAAGAGCATATCTGTCTGAATGAATTTCTTGCTTGCAAAATTATGTGTAACTCAAAACTTGCTTAAAGTTGATTTCATAATGTAGGCCATCTGTCGAGCGCTTGTTCCTGTGAAATCTGACGAAACACAGCGACCCCAACAACGCTAGTTCAAGTGCCAAATGCTGTAAATACCAACGTGCATAAGCACTGCCTTGAAAAGTGAATGGGAGGAGTTGCAAAGATTCAAACAGCGAGCAAGCGCCACGACAAACAAACGAGGGAGCTGCAACCTTTGTCAAAGGGGCACTTCCCTAAGTGGGAGGTTCAAAGCTTCAGTTCCTAAACTGAAATAGCCTGCCAAGTCAAGAGTCTGACAAAGGAACTAATGGCTGCCCCCTAGGACAATACAACAACCCCCAATCCATTTGCATAGCATTTGGAAATATTAGATGTGAAGAATGAAATCCATTTGCGTAGCATCTGAAAATATCAGATGTGAAGAATGAAATCCATTTGCGTAGCATCTGAAAATATTAGATGTGAAGAATGAAATCCATTTTCATAACATCTAAAAATATCAAATGTGAAAAATGAAATCCATTTGCGTAACATCTGAAAATACAGATGTGAAGAATGAAATCCATTTGCGCAACATCTGAAAATATCAGATGTGAAGAATGAAATCCATTTGCGTAACATCTGAAAATATCAGATGTGAAGAATGAAATCCATTTGTGTAGCATCTGAAAATCACAGATGTGAAGAATGATAAATCCATTTGCGTAGCATCTGAAAATACCAGATGTGAAGAATAAAAACCATTTGCGTAGCATCTCAGATGTGAAGTATAAAAATCCAAAGTCCTCCCCGAGCAGGGGCACTGAACCAAAAGTTTTCCCCTAGCAGGGGAACAATATATATGACCTCCTCGAGCGGGGGCACAAAGAAAATAAAAACTTATCCAAATAGAAGTGCTAAACCAATCAGTAAAGTCAAAATTCCTGTTGAATTGACCAAACTCAGGGGATCTATGCATGTTGGCAAGTTCAAATAACTTTTACCAACAAAGTATAAGCTTCTAGCATGTTAACTACGATTAAAGAAACCCAGTTAACTGATCACATGGAGTTTTCATAATATCACAACAAGCCAAAAACCAAACAAAGAAGCCATCACATTTGGCTTAAACTTGCCTTCAAAATAGAGGCATTTGAAAAAATTCGACAAAGTTGATATGTTCGATATTTCGGTGAAACTCATTGCACTGGCAAAGATCACCTTGGGAAATCCAGTTAGAATCTCGAACACAAAGGATTCCTTGCCTACAAAGCTCCAATAAGAGAAGATTGAGCGATGATTACGCACTGGAGCAAGCCGTCGTGAAACAAAAATTCAAAATTTTATATATATCTCCCAAGAAGATCCATGTTGTCAAAGCAAATTCAAATTCAAAACTCTGAATCCATCCAAAGGCTGCAGTCGCTCTAGCCTCGGAAAATCAAATCGAAATTCCAATCTAAAATGGTTCATGTTTCATAAAACGTAAACTGTCAAACAAGATCATACATGTCACAAAATAGGGCGAAACTTGAAATCAGCAGTCAATGTACATATCAATTAGCAGAACTCATGTACCGCTACGAATTCGAATTTGAATACCGCATCTATGCAAACAACGTTTAACGAATTCTAAACAGTTAAACAAAGTAGTTCTGCATAAGCACGTCATTCGATTCACCATAAATCATCCATTGATGATTAACTAACCAGTTATTGATGTGGACAATCAATAACCAAGTACAAGTCCAAAACCATGCAAATGCTTGTTTTCATTTAAGAACAGGTGGCACGAAACATATGAATCCAGTCAACAAATCATGAATTTGGATCATTTGAAATCAACGTGTCAAAAGCATCAAAGCGTGATTTGCCATAGCAAACCAAAAGCTGCAACTGAATCTCAACGCAAGTTGTATTAACAATGTTCAGTTCGAAACCCACATTTCTCGAAAGCGAAAAATACAAACTTCGAGGGGCAAATGTTAACTAACCTATTTAAACATTGTATCAAACAGTAAGAGTGGATACAACCATATTGTGTATATAAAAATAATGGTGCAAGCATATGTGAACATAAGACAACAACGGTCAAGAATCTGCTTCCATCCTGGTCGGTCACCCACTTAAGCTCAGGTCGTTCACCACACTGGAGTACCAAGGGTCGAGCATGCTACGTCTTGCTCGGTCGTCCACTTCGGCATCAACTCGGTCAAGCGTCTCACCAATAAAACAGGATCAAACAGTGATGTTTAGATTGAGGTCGAGCAGAAGCTCATTAGCAAGTCGGTCGAGCGTTAGTGAGGGAGGTCGTGCATCGCCTTGTGTATGGGTCGAGCATCCTTTGATGTACAGGTCGCTCGCTCGTCCTCTCCAGCACAGGTCGTTCATAATCCTTGTCAAGCAGCTCTTGGTTCGAGCACCTGTTGGAAAAGTGGTCGGTTACCTAAGTACGGTCGAGATATGGCGGGACTTGTTGTTGAAGGTCTAAGTGATTTATAATGCAACAGAATAGTTTAACTCAAATATAAGGACAATGGCACAAATGTAATTGTTATTCCCCTTTTTGAATAGTAGCACGACATATGTAATACAAGGGGTCGATCATGTGAGGCTCACTCGTGCAATGCGTTTTAAGGTCTCTCGCGCCTTGCTTGGAGGGGTCGCATACGCATTCCTGGACGTGCGAGTTGGAGTTGAACTGGCACCAGCTATAAAGCACCTACCTCCAGCTATTCCACATGGCTTTGCACCCCATATTTACAACATCACCACTCAATTTGCTCCACATAAACTCCACCTATAAATACCCCCTATCACAATCATTTAGGGGACCGATCTAAGCCACCCCAAAGGGCTGTCATTTCGGTTCTCCACCATCGTCAAGCGCTCCATGATCTCCCTAAGTTCCATTGATGGATTCTCCAACTCACCTTTTCTTCCTCCAACGATGTGAAGATCAAATCATCTTCATTCTCCATTAGAAATCTCTCCAAGCTCCATTAATGGCTTCCAAAGCTTTCTCCTCCTTCCGTCATGGCCGCAACCAAGTCACCTTCTCCAATCTCCATTAGAGATCATTCAGGCTTCATTCTACTTCTCTTCTACCGCCATTAATTCTCTTTAAAGCCTATATCTACCACAAATTCATCATGGAACCAAGGAAATGTTGGATCTAGAATAACCCTAAAGGGGGGGTGAATAGGGTTTTTCACAGTTTTTAACTGAATTAAAAACTTAACGAGATATATAATAATAAACTGATCACAGAAAATAGCAGAAACTGAAATGCAGAAAATAAATCACACACAGATATACCCAGCTTCGGCAAAACCCTGCCTACTGCTGCATTTCTAAGGTTTCTACTAGGTGATAGAACAGTTCCCGCATACAAGACCATGTACACTCGCAAACCCCTGGTCCTATTCTAACCCTACGCTCAAAACCCTAGACTGAACGATGTCCTCTCGATCAGATTCCCCAAATTACAACCCCGTAATCTGTATCCCAGAATTTTACAGACTCCAGTGGACTGCCAGTCAACACCCTGACTGAAACTCTAGAATTTTACAGACTTCTAGAAAAACTGTTCAGAATTGTTTTCAGAAGAAAAATCAAAAACAAAACAAAATTAAATAAACAAAGAGAACCCTAGGAATTTAAATATAATGGGTCATCCCCTTTTAAACTAGGCTAAGCCCACAAGAAAAATCAGCCGGCCCATTTCATTTGCGTTTGCCCAAAAACATTTGCTTTATCTCTTTCTGGAATTGTAAATGGCGGCCGATGAAAAATAGCTAGGGTTTCACTTTGCTCTCCCCAAATCAATTCGGTGCTTGATGAAAAATGAATTCATGGTTCTCGGATTGCTTCACTTTGATGATGTAGATCAATTGCGACGCTTCTTGCTTCACTGATTTTGGGGAAATTCGTCTGTTTCTCTCGATCGATTGAAACTGTGAGTTTTTCTGAAAATTCTTTCTTTTAAAAAATGCTTGAATTGATTTGTGGGTGTTCGATTTGTTGTGCCCGTTGCCTATGATGAATCTGTGTGTGTAGAACATATATAGGAAAATATATCTTCCTATAAACACTCTGATTTCAAATAATGATTCGATCTGGATTTGCGGGTTTCCTCTTTTGACACATTTGATTTAATTCGGCCTTTATTTAAAATAATGCACCTGGTCTTGGAATTGACCCTTCAGTGAATTTTCCTTGCGTGATTTTGTGTCTGTATTTGATCCTTGCCAAAAAAAAACATAAGTCCATGATTGTACACTTCTGAAAAACATTGAAAATTTGCCACTTTTGAATTCGAAATAATATTTGATTCAAATCTGGAATCACTTGTAATTCTGGAAACATATTAATCACTTGCCAACCATGTTGTTCACTAACTTGATTTCTTTGCCATGAATATTTGAGAAAATTTTGGAAACAAGTCGTGAAAATAAACTTGATGTTTTCCAGAGAAACTGAAATTGATTTGCTCCTTTGATTTGTTCATGTGTGAAGCTGCAAATAAATTCTTGCCCAATAACAGTTTGATATGAACTAGAACTTGGCAGTAAAATCAGGAAATAAATTCTTTGCCCCTTTCAAAACTATTGCCAAAAATACTTGCTTCATTTCTGGAAAAATCTTTAAACATTTGTCCAAAAATATTAATTCGTTTTCCTTGAATGAAATCTCTGAAAATTTTAAGACTGGAAACAAATATTTGGCAGTAACTAATTTCCACAAGAGTATATGCTCTTGACACTTGCATTTCCAGTTTGCTTGGCATTAATATGTGCACATTCTTTAATCAATATTGTCTTGGAAAGTGTTGTCTATCTCTTTGCTTGATTGATTTATTTCTTGCTCATGATTTTTCTGGAAACCATTTGCATTAATTTTCTGAAGTAGGCATGTTTTGAATTCTCAAAACATTCAAGATCATTGACTTTTCAATGCTGTTACATTTGATTCACCATGCTCGACCACTGTGAAACCTGGAATTATGCCTCGACCACTTGCACTCTTGATTTGTACACTATGCAGGCTTGAGAACTGTTTTGATCAAAACATGACATAATGAAACATCATACCTTGCCATGATCCATATTTGACATATACATTTGCAAGTTTTGCTGTTGCTGCTCTTGTTTATATTTTGTGTATGTATATGGACTTGAAACATGTTGCACCAGTTTACTTGAAACATGTTTAACTTGTCTTGATCTATGTTGATGTCCCATGCTGATATGAGCCTTTTCATACTACTGTTTGCATTGCTGAACACTTGTAGTTTGCTTACCATCCCAATTCACCAGTATTGTTTGCTTTAGTGATCGGCCATTTGTGTGTTGAAACTGCATGCTTAAAACAGTGAACTTGATATATGTAACCATGCTGAATGTCTTCATTGTTCTTCCATTTGGTATACACTTGCTGACATGTGATACTTGACCTCTTATTTGCTGTGTACACATTCTTGAACATTTTGAACTATCACCTTTGTAAAACTGCTACTATGTCCATTGTTGCATTGCATCCTTTTCATGTTTGAGTTGCATTATCACTTTGCCATGAACAAATTGCACAATTGACTTCTGGTTTGAACTTGTCCATACTAGTTTGCTGTTTTGACCTACATGGGCATTTATGTGTTTGTTCACCTGCATCACTTTTGAGCATTCCTTGACTATGAACTTGCTGTTTTCACTTAAGTTTGAACTTGGTTGAATAATGTTGCCATGCCACTTCAGTTTGCTTTCAGTTGCTAGTACTTTATTCAGTTTTCATGTTGGCTGTGCTCGACACTTTGCTTTTGCTGAGTTATATCATGTTCTTGAACCTGTTTGTGGCATGTACTTGTACATTGACCTGAGCTTGTTGCACCATTGTATAGCATTGTTTTTTTTTATGTTGGCTGGACCATACATGTTTGCTGAACTTTTGCAAACTGATTTGCATTGTGCACTGAGTCGAGATGGTCCACGTGGCTACTCCTCAGTTGCACACTGTATTGGCGTGGCAATGCACACGTGTATATATATACACGTGTGTATATGCAGCCATACAGGAATTTTCCTGTACCTGTACATATACAAACTGTCTGCCTAGACACAGACGAATCAGATCAAGTCATGAAAAATGATGAGAAAACACACCAGAAAACTGAGTCAAATAAAATTTAAAAAAAATTATATTTGCATAAATTTTGTAAATTATTCTTGTTCTATTCCTGTTGCAGTGTACTGTGTGTCTGTTTCTATATATGACAGGTATGAAGACTGGACTGACTGTGAAGTGAAGACTGACTTGTAAGCTGTGAAGACAGAAGACTGAGGAAGCCAGTGTGTCAATATGTAAATGAGTAAAATTGTATATTGAAATGTATGAAATCAAAATATTTATATATATACGAGTGTGAGTGTTATAGTGGGAAGCTGTGTACTGAAATGGAGTTGTACTGTAATTTGTAATACACAAGTTTGATTGAAATAAAATAATATCTTATTGTTGTCAAACAAACTCGTCTATTTCATTCTGTTATTTATTAGTACAAATATTCTGTGAGTGTTTAAATAGTGGAGTTTATAAGATTTGTACTGTTGTGTTATTGAAATAGAATATTCAATTTAAATAGAATACAGTATGAATATATCAATGTATGTATTGCCGTATTCCATTTAAATATAAATACTATATTTCAGTCAGTGATGTATATATTTAACAGTACGATTTCAAACACATTTATAATAATATTTATTTGGTTGCTATCATCAAACAAAAAACATATAATTGTGTATACAACAACGTTATATACAACAATCTCCCCCTTTTGATGATGACAAACAAATAAAAGATTTTGATCGTAATAAATGTGTTTGACAGTGAATATTGAACTCCCCCTATTTATTTGCTCCCCCTACAACAGACAACTCCCCCTATAACTGTGCAAGAGTGAAATGTATGAACAATAATAAATTTTCAAAATTGACAGTGAATATTGAACTCCCCCTATTTATTTGCTCCCCCTACAACAGACAACTCCCCCTATAACTGTGCAAGAGTGAAATGTATGAACAATAATAAATTTTCAAAATTAAAAATATTTATAAAATATTCACTCATAAATCAAAATCTCTATCCATTCTCCCCCTTTTGTTATCATCAAAAGGATACAGAATTTAAAACATAGATGAAAATGACTAGCAAATACTATATCAGCTTAAGAGAAAGAACTGTCATCATACATTTCAATCAGTCAAACAAAAATCATAATATTCTGAGAACAGGTGGCATATTTCACATTTCAGAGAATGACTGATTTACGATGAATTTCATACATAATGGAGAGAGTTTTAAAAACAAATCATTTCCAATCATTTTCTAAAGATATATATATATATATTTAAAATAAAGCACAAAAACAGTGATGGATTTGGACTATAATTAATAATCCAATTCAAGTGAAAAAATGGTATAATCTCAAATCCCAATACCCATCAATCAACAAATCATAATACGTCATAAGATTTCAACACATTTCACAGACAGAAAATGGATTGATAGGCTGGTTTATACACAAAGGAGAATTTCATATTAATTTCAATTTAACATATTATTTCCTTTTCCCTTTTATTTTATTTAAGAGCACACTGACTACGCATAACCAGATCTTGGATTTTTAAATGAGGTCAGTCGCAGCTTAAATTATAAGACGTCTCATAACCATGCATAACCAGAGCTTGGATTTTTAAATGAGGTTAGAGACACGCTTATGAATCAATTATATATATAATTATTTTCAGCTTTAAATAAAAAAAAACTCCCCAGTATATACAACCAATATGAATGATAGAAATGTGATAGGTACAGAAATGGACTGTGAAATAAATTTCTAAATTAATTATATTATGATGAAATATGACCAACTATACCGGGATTATTGAAAATTTTCAATTGACACTAATTCTGAAAAATAACATAACCACAATTCCATCGCAAATATTTTCATTGTTTATTCAAGACGATTTTTTAAAAAAAATATTAAACTCTCCACATTTATAAAAAAATTATCATGGATGATAGAATGATGATAGATAATGAGGATGGTCGAAAAATAATTGCCAGTTCAAAGATATTATAATAAATATTCAACCATCATGAAAATCCAAATAAAATTTCCTCTTGTTGTGAAATATATTGCAGTCACAATTCATCACAATTTCAAAATCTGATAATAATTTTGATGAATTCTAAATGCAGTTCAATTTGGATATTGATTTCAATTTCTGAATGAATAATCAATAAATAATTTTAAAATTGAAAATCAATTACAAGAGTAATATGCTGATCTATGCATGACAAGAGGGAAAAATACATATATACAGCAAAAAATATGCAGCACTTTTAAACTGATACCACATGGTGTCTCTACAAAGTGAAAAATCAGAACAGATGGATGTGACAAATATAAGGCGCTTCTGATACCAAATGTTCTCGCTTTCTCAAGGATTTTAATGACACCCCGGTGGCAAACAATGGTACCTCAGTCAACAGAAAAGACTTAATTACAAAGCAAGCAACTCAAGCACACAAATTTCATTTATCAGAACACGATAAATCTTTGATACCAAAGCAGGTAGTCCAAAAAAAAAAAATATTTACAAAACAATTTCTTATAATCAGAGCAGCATAGAGAAATCAGTATCACAACAGACTTGTCAAGATGTTGGTCACATAAGGTGGTTCATGATCCAAGATTTGCAAATATACTCTATTTTAAATCATTTGAAGAAATGTAAAAGTATTAGGATTTAATGAATCAATCACACCAGGTTATATTTCAGATTCAAGATATGTGTGAGATCCAATAAATCAATAATTTCAAATGATTTTAAACAAACAAATATTCAAATCAAATAATCATGAAATAACAATGATTTTCAAAGACCATTTAAAAAAAAACATTTTCAAGAATTTCTCAAAACTATTTCTGACAAGCCCAAGAGAAATTTCAGGTCATTTACATCAAATTTGAACATATTCATGATCGGGATAATTTATTTGAAATCACATGAATCAATGTAAAGTTTTGGGATATAATGAATCAGTCACACAAGATTGACAATTTAAAAAAAATAAGAGGTGTGTGATATTCAAAATATCTAGAATTTCAGATGATTTCAAACAAACATATTTCAATATAATGATCATGAATAAAGATGAATTCCAAGATGTATCACTGATACAAGCCAATCTGAAAATCAATGAAATTATCACAACTGATAAATAACAGAGTGCTGTAATGAGTATAATATTTTGAGCTTTTCTAAAAATGAATTAGAATAAACTCAGAACAACAAAGGTGTGTGACATTTCATTAAATATTCAGATCTTCAAAAAATTTAGAATTCAAATTAACAATGTTCAAGATATGACATGAATTCTTCAGCACTGTTATGAATTCAAGAAGAAAATAAACTTTTAAACAATTGCAGATAATTACAAGATTAAATTCAGAATCCGGAAATGATTATAAACAAGAGAGTTCTATTCAAATGAATTTCCAGAAAGTCATGTGACCTGCATTTGGAAGTTTAAGAAGCACAAAATAAACAAAGAGATATGGTAGTGACTAATCAAAAAAAAAGAAAAACCAGAAAAAAAAATAGAAGGGGTAGAAGAAGGAGAAATAAACCAAAAAAATATATTTACAAGGATGAAGTTAGAAATCATACCTGACATATGATGAGAAACATAATTTCTAACTTATCGGACTTGGCTAAGAAACATTGAATGATTCAATGACATGAAGCAGTTTGAATCGTTTTCTCTTTTTAGCACAGTTGTTTCTCAGCCACTTCAGGTACCTAACAGTTTAGAGAATCGAGTGGTCTAACAAAAATTGTAAAACCACTCACAATTGAATTCATACGTTTTGATACCCAGACCTGTTTATATAACAATCCATCTGAATTTACCTTTGTACCCTTCGGAACCCAAATCTGTTTGAATTTAACGAGGTTTGTTTTATCTCCTTTTGGGATCCAGGATTGTTTAGATGAATTATTACAAAACAAATTCAAATTTTGTTTTTGAAAAAATCCTTTGGAATTAACAAAGTTCAAATTAGCAAGATGATTCTTTTCAAAGAAAGTTGAAGGATTTTTAAAAACGTTTGAGCTTCTCCTTTCAGAAAACTCAGATTTCCCAAAACCAAGTCCACTTCTATTTCCCAATGAAAATTGATTTTTCAACAATATATTTAAAGATTTCTCACCATTTGAAAATTTTGCCAGGGTTGTTTCAAGTTGTTGAATTTTAGTTTTAAGATCACCATTTTCTTTCAATAAATCTGAACAATCATTTTCAGCGATCTTACATCTTTCAAAATTAGATTTCAAAACCAAATTTTCATTTTTAAGCAGATTAATTTTGGTTTGGGACTCAGCAATCTCAGACTCAAAAAGTTTTTGTTTTTCAAACCCAAATTTCTTGGATTTTTCAATTTCGTTTTCCAGTTCTTTCAAAATCAAATCGGATTTCAACAAATTCTCCTTTTCAGCAATTTCAAGTTTGGAATATATATCAGTCTTAAAACTTTCAAGTTCCTTTTTCAAAAGATTATTCAAATTTGATAACTCAGCCTTGTTCTCATTTAAGATCAAAATTTCATTTTCAAACTTTTCAATATTTTTATTGAAATGAACAAGATTGGTTTTCAATTTCAGACAATTTTTGCAAACAGAATTTGAAGAATTTTTAAAATAGTCAAGCTGTGATTCCAAATAATCAATTTTGCTGGTCAACTTAGAATTCCCAGATTTCAGAGATTTGTTTTTAGATTTGAGTTTATCAACAGATTTAGTTAAATCAACACACATATAAACCAAATCTTCGTATGAGAAATTTTCAACTTCAGCATCTGTTGATTCTTCATCATCTGATCCTTCTGAATTTTCATTTGTAAATCCTGTTAAACAGACTTCTGAATCTGAGTTGACTTTCTCTGGTTTTGAGCTGCAGTTGTCAATTTGTCCAAACTTTGTATTGAGGGCTATCCAGATTTCCTGCGCAGTTAAACAATGGGAGATCAGACTGTATTGATCATTGTCAAGATAAGAATACAGAATATGTGTAGCACGAGAATTAAAAACTTTATCTACCATATCGTACCCATTGATAACAACATCCCAACATTTAATATTGACAGATTTTAAATAAAATTCCATTCGGGATTTCCAGTTTAAAAAATCTGTTCCAGTGAAAATAGTTGGAGATGAACTGGACTGACTCTCTATCGACTGACAACAAGGATTCACCATTTCTCTAGAGTTAAAGAAAACCTGCTCTGATACCAATTGTTGGATCTAGAATAACCCTAGAGGGGGGGTGAATAGGGTTTTTCACAGTTTTTAACTGAATTAAAAACTTAACGAGATATATAATAATAAACTGATCACAGAAAATAGCAGAAACTGAAATGCAGAAAATAAATCACACACAGATATACCCAGCTTCGGCAAAACCCTGCCTACTGCTGCATTTCTAAGGTTTCTACTAGGTGATAGAACAGTTCCCGCATACAAGACCATGTACACTCGCAAACCCCTGCTCCTATTCTAACCCTACGCTCAAAACCCTAGACTGAACGATGTCCTCTCGATCAGATTCCCCAAATTACAACCCCGTAATCCGTATCCCAGAATTTTACAGACTCCAGTGGACTGCCAGTCAACACCCTGACTGAAACTCTAGAATTTTACAGACTTCTAGAAAAACTGTTCAGAATTGTTTTCAGAAGAAAAATCAAAAACAAAACAAAATTAAATAAACAAAGAGAACCCTAGGAATTTAAATATAAGGGGTCATCCCCTTTTAAACTAGGCTAAGCCCACAAGAAAAATCAGCCGGCCCATTTCATTTGCGTTTGCCCAAAAACATTTGCTTTATCTCTTTCTGGAATTGTAAATGGCGGCCGATGAAAAATAGCTAGGGTTTCACTTTGCTCTCCCCAAATCAATTCGGTGCTTGATGAAAAATGAATTCATGGTTCTCGGATTGCTTCACTTTGATGATGTAGATCAATTGCGACGCTTCTTGCTTCACTGATTTTGGGGAAATTCGTCTGTTTCTCTCGATCGATTGAAACTGTGAGTTTTTCTGAAAATTCTTTCTTTTAAAAAATGCTTGAATTGATTTGTGGGTGTTCGATTTGTTGTGCCCCTTGCCTATGATGAATCTGTGTGTGTAGAACATATATAGGAAAATATATCTTCCTATAAACACTCTGATTTCAAATAATGATTCGATCTGGATTTGCGGGTTTCCTCTTTTGACACATTTGATTTAATTCGGCCTTGATTTAAAATAATGCACCTGGTCTTGGAATTGACCCTTCAGTGAATTTTCCTTGCGTGATTTTGTGTCTGTATTTGATCCTTGCCAAAAAAAAACATAAGTCCATGATTGTACACTTCTGAAAAACATTGAAAATTTGCCACTTTTGAATTCGAAATAATATTTGATTCAAATCTGGAATCACATGTAATTCTGGAAACATATTAATCACTTGCCAACCATGTTGTTCACTAACTTGATTTCTTTGCCATGAATATTTGAGAAAATTTTGGAAACAAGTCGTGAAAATAAACTTGATGTTTTCCAGAGAAACTGAAATTGATTTGCTCCTTTGATTTGTTCATGTGTGAAGCTGCAAATAAATTCTTGCCCAATAACAGTTTGATATGAACTAGAACTTGGCAGTAAAATCAGGAAATAAATTCTTTGCCCCTTTCAAAACTATTGCCAAAAATACTTGCTTCATTTCTGGAAAAATCTTTAAACATTTGTCCAAAAATATTAATTCGTTTTCCTTGAATGAAATCTCTGAAAATTTTAAGACTGGAAACAAATATTTGGCAGTAGCTAATTTCCACAAGAGTATATGCTCTTGACACTTGCATTTCCAGTTTGCTTGGCATTAATATGTGCACATTCTTTAATCAATATTGTCTTGGAAAGTGTTGTCTATCTCTTTGCTTGATTGATTTATTTCTTGCTCATGATTTTTCTGGAAACCATTTGCATTAATTTTCTGAAGTAGGCATGTTTTGAATTCTCAAAACATTCAAGATCATTGACTTTTCAATGCTGTTACATTTGATTCACCATGCTCGACCACTGTGAAACCTGGAATTATGCCTCGACCACTTGCACTCTTGATTTGTACACTATGCAGGCTTGAGAACTGTTTTGATCAAAACATGACATAATGAAACATCATACCTTGCCATGATCCATATTTGACATATACATTTGCAAGTTTTGCTGTTGCTGCTCTTGTTTATATTTTGTGTATGTATATGGACTTGAAACATGTTGCACCAGTTTACTTGAAACATGTTTAACTTGTCTTGATCTATGTTGATGTCCCATGCTGATATGAGCCTTTTCATACTACTGTTTGCATTGCTGAACACTTGTAGTTTGCTTACCATCCCAATTCACCAGTATTGTTTGCTTTAGTGATCGGCCATTTGTGTGTTGAAACTGCATGCTTAAAACAGTGAACTTGATATATGTAACCATGCTGAATGTCTTCATTGTTCTTCCATTTGGTATACACTTGCTGACATGTGATACTTGACCTCTTATTTGCTGTGTACACATTCTTGAACATTTTGAACTATCACCTTTGTAAAACTGCTACTATGTCCATTGTTGCATTGCATCCTTTTCATGTTTGAGTTGCATTATCACTTTGCCATGAACAAATTGCACAATTGACTTCTGGTTTGAACTTGTCCATACTAGTTTGCTGTTTTGACCTACATGGGCATTTATGTGTTTGTTCACCTGCATCACTTTTGAGCATTCCTTGACTATGAACTTGCTGTTTTCACTTAAGTTTGAACTTGGTTGAATAATGTTGCCATGCCACTTCAGTTTGCTTTCAGTTGCTAGTACTTTATTCAGTTTTCATGTTGGCTGTGCTCGACACTTTGCTTTTGCTGAGTTATATCATGTTCTTGAACCTGTTTGTGGCATGTACTTGTACATTGACCTGAGCTTGTTGCACCATTGTATAGCATTGTTTTTTTTTTATGTTGGCTGGACCATACATGTTTGCTGAACTTTTGCAAACTGATTTGCATTGTGCACTGAGTCGAGATGGTCCACGTGGCTACTCCTCAGTTGCACACTGTATTGGCGTGGCAATGCACACGTGTATATATATACACGTGTGTATATGCAGCCATACAGGAATTTTCCTGTACCTGTACATATACAAACTTTCTGCCTAGACACAGACGAATCAGATCAAGTCATGAAAAATGATGAGAAAACACACCAGAAAACTGAGGTAAATAAAATTTAAAAAAAAATTATATTTGCATAAATTTTGTAAATTATTCTTGTTCTATTCCTGTTGCAGTGTACTGTGTGTCTGTTTCTATATATGACAGGTATGAAGACTGGACTGACTGTGAAGTGAAGACTGACTTGTAAGCTGTGAAGACAGAAGACTGAGGAAGCCAGTGTGTCAATATGTAAATGAGTAAAATTGTATATTGAAATGTATGAAATCAAAATATTTATATATATACGAGTGTGAGTGTTATAGTGGGAAGCTGTGTACTGAAATGGAGTTGTACTGTAATTTGTAATACACAAGTTTGATTGAAATAAAATAATATCTTATTGTTGTCAAACAAACTCGTCTATTTCATTCTGTTATTTATTAGTACAAATATTCTGTGAGTGTTTAAATAGTGGAGTTTATAAGATTTGTACTGTTGTGTTATTGAAATAGAATATTCAATTTAAATAGAATACAGTATGAATATATCAATGTATGTATTGCCGTATTCCATTTAAATATAAATACTATATTTCAGTCAGTGATGTATATATTTAACAATACGATTTCAAACACATTTATAATAATATTTATTTGGTTGCTATCATCAAACAAAAAACATATAATTGTGTATACAACAACGTTATATACAACAGGAAACTCACCTAAATCTCTAAGTGGTTGAAGATCTACACTTCAACCGCCTCCAGTTAAGAGATCTCCTCCATTCCTCCACGAATTCAAGCGTAATCTAGATCATAGAAAGAGAGAAAAGAGTGAAATGAACAATATGAATGAATTCATGTATTTTGTAATCTCCAAAGTGATAATGAGAATAACATTCAAAGTGGACGTAGATCTATTCTAGATCGAATCACTATAAAATTCCTTGTTCTTTACTATTTTCTATTTATTTTGTGATTGTGACGTCATTCTTCTAATTCTAACCATTTGGTGAACTGCTTCTAAAAGCATCTTTGGTGTTTTGACCATTTTTGGTTAAAACATTTGGCGCCCACCGTGAGATCGCGTTCACATCTCCTTCCTTCACACTTCTCTCAATCTAAAGAGCCTACCATTGGAGTTCTAAGACTTCTTCCACCATAGATTCTACAAGTCTAAGATCTAGGCCAATCGACGAACTCTCTTCCAAATTCAAAGCCTTGTCCGAGATCATGGCCAAAACTAAGAAGACCACAAGCAAAACCGTTGGAGAAAACGATAACTTTGCCAACAAAGAAGTTACAACGCTTACTACCTTTTTGAAGTCGGTGAAAACTCGATAGGTGGAGGCGGTGTGACTAAGAACGAGTTGGATACTGCTATTGCCAACAAGAACCAACGAATGGATGCTTCTACTAAAGCTATGATGGAAAAACTTGATGCTATCCTTAACGCTCAAACAAATCCATCAGCTCAAAAGGTCCATGTTGATCTCGAAGAAAATGGCAACTCGTCTGATTCTGATCTTAACCGCAACGACAACATGGAAGACGATAATAAGTGTTTTAGTGATAAGGATGAAGCTAACATTGAAGGCTTGAAACCAAAAGGTAAGAATCATTCCGAGATGAAAGCTCAAAGGGAAACCAATCTTGTCACGGGGGAACCTCTTTGTCGAGAAGGCAAAGTACCTAAGCTCTCTAATCAAGACCTCTTGCCTAGACAAACATTTGGTAAAGAGCTTAGCTTCGCGGAGCGACATAACACTAAAAGATACATCTCGGATATGATTGAACAAATCATGAAGAAGAATCAAGCCGGCAATGGCGATGAAAGAGAGTGGGACTTCTCTCTTGACAGGACTCTATTCACCGAAAGAATCCTTAAAGCAGAGTGTCCAAAGAAGTTCAATCCTCCAACTTTGCCTCCGTACAACGGCCTTGTTGATCCTAACTACATTCTATTCAAATATGAGTGGCATATGAGTACGGCTAAGGCGACTGATGAGTTGAATTGTACAGACTTTCCTCTTAACTTAGAGGGTGTTGCGTCATTATGATTCATAAAGCTACCACCAAAGTCCGTAGACTAGCTCTCTGACTTGACCAAAAAGTTCAAGGAGAAGTTCCGCTTATATGCTACCAAAGCCAAGAATGCGATAACACTTTCAGCGATGAAGCAGAATCCAGGGGAATCTGTTAAAGCTTTTCTCAGTCGATTCAATGTTGCTTTGCCCGAAATGAGAAATCCAGAACCGCGCATAATCCTAATGTCTCTAATTGGCGCTATAGATGAGAAGAGCGAATTCGGAAGATGGATTAAAATTAAAGAACCAAACATGCTTGAAAAATTCTATAAAAAGGCCGAGGAGTACATGAGAGTCGACACTAATCATGTATCTCTTCAGATTATTGATGCTAACCTACTTTTTGACGCTCCCCAGGGGAAGGGGTCATCAAATGATCAGTCTGGTCCAAGCAACGGAGCTACTGCTCAAGCCAATCCAAGGCTGATCATCAACTGATAACCTTTGATGGTAATCCAATTTCAATGGCTCAGAATAAGCGATCAACATTGCCACCGCTTTACTTCATGCTCTATTTCCTGCTCTAGTTCATGCTTTACTTCATGTTTTACTTTCTGTAAACAATTTGTAATAATCTGCAAGTGATGCATTGAACATTAGCTCTACGACTAAGAGCATATCTGTCTGAATGAATTTTTTGCTTGCAAAATTATGTGTCAACTCAAAACTTGATTAAAAGTTGATTTCATAATGTAGGCCATCTGTCGAGCGCTTGTTCCTGTGAAATCTGACGAAACACAGCGACCCCAACAACGCTAGTTCAAGTGCCAAATGTTGTAAACACCAATGTGCATAAGCACTGCCTTGAAAAGTGAATGGGAGGAGTCACAAAGATTCAAACAACGAGCAAGCACCACGACAAACAAACGAGGGAGTTGTAACCTTTGTCAAAGGGGCACTTCCCTAAGTGGGAGGTTCAAAGCTTCAGTTCCTAAACTGAAATAGCCTGCCAAGTCAAGAGTCCGACAAAGGAAATAATGGTTGCCCCCAAGGACAATACAACAACCGCCCCAATCCATTTGTGTAGCATCTGAAAATATTAGATGTGAAGAATGAAATCCATTTGCGTAGCATCTGAAAATTTGAGTAGCATCTGAAAATATCAGCTGTGAAGAATGAAATCCATTTGCGTAGCATCTAAAACTATCAAATGTGAAAAATGAAATCCATTTGCGTAACATCTGAAAATACAGATGTGAAGAATGAAATCCATTTGCGTAGCATCTGTAAATATCAGATGTGAAGAATGAAATCCATTTGCGTAGCATCTGAAAATATCAGATGTGAAGAATGAAATCCATTTGCGTAGCATATGAAAATCTTAGATGCGAAGAATGATCAATCCATTTGCGTGGCATCTGAAAATACCAGATGTGAAGAATAAAAACCATTTGCGTAGCATCTCAGATATCAGATGTGAAGTATAAAAATCCAAAGTCCTCCCCGAGCGGGGGCACTAAACCGAAAGTTCTCCCCTAGCAGGGGAACAATATATATGACCTCCTCGAGCGGGAGCACAAAGATAATAAAAACTTCTCCAAATAGAAGTGCTAAACCAATCAGTAAAGCCAAAATTCCTATTGTATTGACCAAACCCAGGGGATCTATGCCTGTTGGCAAGTTCAAATAACTTTTACCAACAAAGTATAAGCTTCTAGCACGTCAACTATGATTAAGGAAACCCAGTAAACTGATCACATGGAGTTTTCATAACATCGCAACAAGCCAGAAACCAAACAAAGAAGCCATCACATTTGGCTTAAGCTTGCCTTCAAAATAGAGGCATTTGAAAAAATTCGGCAAAATTGATATGTTCGATATTCCGGTGAAACTCATTGCACTGGTAAGGACATCTTGAGAAATCCAGTTAGAATCTCGAACACAAAGGCTTCCTCGCATAGGCAAAGCTCCAATAAGAGAAGATTGAGCGATGATTACGCACTGGAGCAAGCCGTCGTGAAACAAAAATTCAAAATTTTATATATATCTCCCAAGAAGATCCATGCTGTCAAAGCAAATTCAAATTCAAAACTCTGAATCCATCCAAAGGCTGCAGTCGCTCTAGCCTCGGAAAATCAAATCGAAATTCCAATCTAAAATGGTTCATGTTTCATAAAACGTAAACTGTCATACAAGATCATACATGTCACAAAATAGGGTGAAACTTGAAATCAACAGTCAATGTACATATCAATTAGCAGAACTCATGTACCGCTACGAATTCGAATTCGAATACCACATCTATGCAAACAACGTTTAACGAATTCTAAACAGTTAAACAAAGTAGTTCTTCATAAGCACGTCATTCGATTCACTATAAATCATCCATTGATGATTAACTAACCAGTTATTGATGTGGACGATCAATAACCAAGTACAAGTCCAAAACCATGCAAGTGCTTGTTTTCATTACAGAACATGTGGCACAAAACTTATGAATCCAGTCAACAAATCATGAACTTGGATCGTTTGAAATCAACGAGTCAAAAGCATCAAAGCGTGATTTGCCACAACAAACCAAAAGCTGCAACTGAATCTAAACGCAAGTTGTATTAACAATTTTCAGTTCGAAACCCACATTTCTCGCAAGCGAAAAATACAAACTTCGAGGGGCAAATGTTAACTAACCTATTTAGACATTGTATCAAACAGTAAGAGTGCAAACAACCATATTGTGTATATAAAAATAATGGTGCAAGCATATGTGAACATAAGACAACAACAGTCACCTGCTTCCATCCTGGTCGGTCATGCACTTAAGCTCAGGTCGTTCACCACACTGGAGTACCAAGGGTCGAGCAGGCTACGTCTTGCTCGGTCGTCCACTTCGGTATCAACTTGGTCAATCATCTCACCAATAAAACAGGATCGAGCAGTGATGTTTAGATTGAGGTCGAGCAGAGCTCATTAGTAAGTCGGTTGAGCATTAGTGAGGGAGGTCGTGCATCACCTTGTGTATGGGTCGAGCATCCTTTGATGTACAGGTCGCTCGCTCGTCCTCTCTAGCACAGGTCGTTCATAATCCTGGTCAAGCTGCTCTTGGTTCGAGCACCTGCTGGAAATGTGGTCGGTTACCTAAGTATGGTCAAGATATGGCGGGACTTGTTGTTGATGGTCTACGTGATTTATAATGCAACAGAATAGTTTAACTCAAATATGAGGACAATGGCACAAATGTAATTGTTATTCCCCTTTTCGAATAGTAGCATGACATATGTTATACAAGGGGTCAATCACGTGAGGCTCACTCGTGCAATACATTTTGAGGTCGCTCGCACCTTGCTTGGAGGGGTCGTACACGCATTCCTGGACGTGCGAGTTGGAGCTGAACTGGCGCCAGCTGTAAAGCACCTACCACCAGCTATCCCACATGGCTTTGCACCCCATATTTACAACATCGCCACTCCATTTGCTCCACATAAACTCCACCTATAAATATCCCCTTTCATAATCATTTAGGGGACCGATCTAAGCCACCCCGAAGGGCTGTCATCTCAGTTCTCCACCATTCTCAAGCGCTCCATGCTCTCTCCAAGTTCCATTAATGGCTTCTCCAACTCACTTCATTTTGCTCCAACGATGTGAAGATCAAATCACCTTCATTCTCCATTAGAAATCTGTCCAAGCTCCATTAATGACTTCCAAAGCTTTCTCCTCCTTCCGCCATGGCCGATTCAACCAAGTCACATTCTCCAATCTCCATTAGAGATCATTCAAGCTTCATTCTACTTCTCTCCTACCGCCATTAATTCTCTTTAAAGCTTATATCTACCGCAAATTTATCATGGAACCAAGGAAACTCACCTAAATCTCCAAGTGATCATTGAAGATCTACACTTCAACCGCCACCAATTAAGAGATCTCCTCCGTTCCTTTACGAATTCAAGCGTAATCTAGATCATAAAAAGAGAGAAATGAACAATATTAATGAATCCATGTATTTTGTAATCTCCAAAGTAATAATGAGAATAACATTCAAAGTGGACGTAGATCTATTCTAGATCGAAATACTGTAAAAATTTCTTGTTCTTTACTATTTTCTCTTTATTTTGTAATTGTGGCCTCATTCTTATAATTCTAACTGTTTGGTTAAGTGCTTCTAAAAGCATCTTTGGTGTTTTGACCATTTTTGGTTAAAACAATTATTATTTTGGTCCGTAAGTGGGTCCTCCAATTCACGATTCATGAAAATATTTAGTGATTGCCATGAAGTTCATTTTTGAAGGAACAGGCGAACAATTTCAAGGGAGTTCTCGAGGAAAGCAGACAAGAACAATCGATATCAGAACCACCCAAAAGTGACACGATCTCAAAGTGCTCAAAATGCAAAGGAATACAAATAGAAGACAAAAGGAGGGAAGAAGAGGAAGTTTCTCCTCCTAAAATCAGGTCGGTATCGACCACTTCTAGCCAAAACTGAGTAGTTTCTACAGCTCTGTTAAATCAAGCTTTGCCTTCTACATTCTTGGATCGGGACTTGGTATATGTTAAGCCTCAAGTTTTGCTGGATATTTTCTCTATGAATACAACATATATAGCACTTGAAAAGGACTTTCTACTCTTTTGTTTTCTTCATCTTCTATCTTTCCTCACCATAGTCACTAAGGAAGACATTATAGGTTGTTCTAGGCTTTAAGAACTTGTTAATCTCTTGTACCAGTGTCCCTTAATGAAATAATCAATAAGCTACAGTGGAGTGGACGTTGATAAGAGATTGCTAAACCACTATGAAATCTTGGTATATAGCTCATCCTATTTTAGCTTGCTTTGAGTGTTGTGTCATTTATATGTTTAACGTCGATTATAAAATAATTATCATTTTACCACTAAAATTTTAGTGCATTAGACTTTTCAAATTTACATGTACCTGTAGATCTACCATTATCAGACTACGGTTTATCAGATATCGATATACCAACGACCATTTACTAATGGTTACAATAAAATACCAATAGTCGTTTTTGACTTAACAATGCTACTAGTACAGTAATGATTTACTGATATTGGTAGTGATTACCATTATCGTAACAATCCACGATAAACGTTGCCCTCTTCCCGCTCGATCACATCCTCACAAGAGAACATAGAGCATCTCTTCAATCACGTATATTTTCAATGTAAAGTGGATGACACCTAAGTTTTTTGTAATGTTATTCGACTTTTAATCTTTAATGGTGATATGAATGAATTAAGTAGTTCAATGTAGCGATTTCTCTAATAGACACTATAAAATTAAATGTCTAGTTTAGTAATTGAATTTCACAGTGTCAAGTGATAACTTTCAATAGCGTATTACAACATAAGTAAATTTCAAAATTTGTCTAGCACAACCCTTTCACTAGTTAAACGATTTAATTTTATGCTGCCACACATTCGAATATTATGTAGCATGTGATTAAATCATTAAGCATATGTTGATTTGTAATATGATATGTATAGCTAAGACTTGTAGCACAACTTTGCATCATCACCATTTAGATATACAATTTTAAAATTTTAACATTTAGTGTATTTGCATTGGAGCAAGTAATTAATTAAAACTATTTTATGGTGTGCAGACCTTTTTATCCACATCATTCACATTGTTCATATCATATAAGGCTTTTTTGATGGTTTTAGTGGTGGTTTATCCTCTGGTCCACTGTACGAAATTTGATTCGAGTTTCGCTCCGGTGGTCAACTTTGACATGATTTACACGTTGGTCCACAAAGTCTACTTACCCATCATTCCTTCCTCTATAAATGGCGCAACTCTATCAATACGGCCTGCAGTAACTCGATTTCTTCTCTGATTAAACGTTACAGACATGGCTACTTTTACTTCGCCACCGTCCTCCTTTCTAGTTTCTAGATCTGGCTCTTACGCTGCTCAGCGGAGTACCGCAACACTTCTTTACGGATCCAGGTCTCTTAAGCTCGCCACCCGGTATCCTCACCTCACGTTCGACGTTAGGTGCGATGTGCAGCTCCCTGCTTCACGCTCTGGTACTATAACTTCTTACTTGCTATTTTGCTATATTTCTAAGAATCCCTTGAGGGAAAAGGTTTCTGATTTTTGAAGCCCCGCCTGAAAAGGCTAGAGATAAATAACGAACTAAATTCTAAATATGTTTAGTATGTTACTTGTTGAATTTTAATTGTTCATAAACCTTTGAATGGGGGAAAATTTAGTCGAATGAGAGATGTAGAATCACAAGAAAAAGGCATAGATGTTAGAGTCAACACAAATACTATAATTAATTATGACTTGGAGTATAGTAATTATTATTTTGTTCTTCGTTACCCAAGTGCAAGCATAACGAATTTGTCATATCAATAAACATATCTGACTATATTAACATATCTGACTATATTAACTCTAATATCAAATTCCAAATTATTGACTTATCAATTTGGTTCCATTCTAGATTATCTCTAATCCAATTCAATTTTATTTAACTCGGTTCAAGTTAAATTTCAATTTATTTTTACCATCTCATTTTATTTAACTTCATTAGTTAAATTTTAATTCTAGAACTTAAGTTCCTGGGTTTCTTTCAAATCAATTTGAAATCATAATGCCAATTCAAAACATTTGAATTTCTAAACAACTTGTTTTCTCAAAACAATTCAAAACAAAACCTTTGGTAGTAATCCGTCACTTAGAACTCGAAAATGAACACTGATGATGTCTAGATTCATCATCAGAATCTATTTTCCAGCTATCGAAGTGAGTTCAATACTATATCATTTTAACTTTGAAAAACATTTTCAAAATCTCCCAGGAACTTAAAATTTCCTTATTTTAAATTCCAAATTCTGATTTAAATTCATATTTAATTCATCTATTTCATATATTATATTCATATGAATTCTGATTGGTCATTTATAACCATTTCACCCTTTTTTAATCTTATTCAATTATAATAACAACCAACACAATCAATATACTATAAAGATTTCAAGATATATATTTCTTCTATAAACAAATATATTTTGGGAAAAATTATTTCATTTACCCTCTTTCAAAACATACCATGTCGGTTCATCGTATTCGAGTGTTTAGTAACCCTTATCGATACAGTGGATCAATTGATCGACCAGAATTCATAAGCCACTCAACCAATGAGTCTCCACAATATAAAACCATTTTATATTGAATAACATATACGCACTCATATATATACACTCAAACTCAATCTAGGATATTACTAATCCCATCTCTATCGAGTTATGCCACAGAGCCAAGGTAATCACTTAACTTAAGCTCTGATACCAACTGTAACGGCTGGAAATTTCCGACTCCTCGAGAGTCGAAAATTCCGAGACGTTAGTGAAAGAATTTAGAAGGTGAGAAAGAAAAGATAGAACTAATAGAATAGAAGAAGAAGAAGAACATCAGAATCATCAGAGTAACACGAATCTCACAGCGGAACGAATAACATATAATATATAACATAGCTTTGAAGTAAACAGTTATATATATACAATAGCACTTATCAGAGTACAACACTTACAACACAGCGGAAATAACTATAGCTATAGAATCTTGCAGCCTCCTGCTCCAAGCTCTCCAAGCATATCTGTAAATCCCGACTACTTGACTGCCCGTACAAATTTAGGCACCCAAGAGTTTAGGGAAAACAACAAAGTAAACTCCGGGTCAGTCATGGGACTGGTATGAGTAAAATAGTTTAAAACAGGTATAGGATATCTCATAAGACCACGCCGTGAATACGGAACGGGTTTTCCCTTATGAGTATATGAACAACTTGACAAGCAATATCATTGTGATATTATAATAATGTCTAAGTACAAATAGGTATCAATCTAGCAGAAACGCTTGCATCTCACGTTCTACATACATAGTATAAAATCATAAACCGCAGGGCGCTTATCGAAGAATGGATTCCAACAGACAAGGTATGGGAGCACCTTCCAAATAGTGTACTCTAGAGGGGATACACTCAGGGTTCAACAAGAACGTCTTGCAACCCGGCCACACATGACCGCTCACTCATTTAGCTTGAGTGTCGCGAATATATTGCCACCACGGTTGTAGGCCATCAAACCGTCATCCGAAGATACAGAATCAAAAAGAAGTATAAATATGAATATTCACTAGATCGGTGACAATACACCCTGCTTGGGGATGACCCAACTAGCCATGCTGCCTAGCCCAACTTTTGTTACTTCCTGGTGTGAGGCTAGAAGCTACGTCTATCTTCAGAACATCTGATCACCATTCACTTTGAATGCCACATCGTCATACTCGCCAAATCACAAATTGACTTATCCAAAAATAACACGGGTATATAGCTAAAAGAAACGAATTCCTCCGCCACCAAACGTGAATACGTTTGAACAGATCAACTTACGCGATCCATTGGATATACTCTATCAGACCTTCTTCCATATACGTTGTCCCGGGACTGGACAAACCGAAGGCACTATTCAGTATATCCATCTTAGTCACTGTTATCTAAGACTTATACAACAGCCCTTGCACTTTACTCCGTCTTCAATTTATCTTTGGCATATATTGCTCGCAACGCTTATGCCAATACAGAGTGGTTCTTTGGATAATAATCCAACCGGTCTCTCCATATTAACAACGTTAAAATGGTAAAAACTTTGATAGTCTGTGATTTAACTATCAAATGAAAACATGTCAGTGTACAAACAACGATCTTATTTCCAAATGGGAATTCGATCGATCAATCATCATATGTTCATATTTCCTTATTTCATATATTTAGAAAATATATGTTATTAATCATTGGAAAACATTTCCATAGCTTATTTTCACATCACTTTTATTTAGCAACTATCAGTCCCTAACTGTAACTAGTATGAGAACAATTCTCTAAGTATCAATCCGGAAGGTCGAAACCAACATCAGATCGTCACTTAGAAAACCGTTCAACTTACCCTCTCCAGTTAGTCCCTAACTGTAACGATGTGAAGATCAAATCACCTTCATTCTCCATTAGAAATCTGTCCAAGCTCCATTAATGACTTCCAAAGCTTTCTCCTCCTTCCGCCATGGCCGATTCAACCAAGTCACATTCTCCAATCTCCATTAGAGATCATTCAAGCTTCATTCTACTTCTCTCCTACCGCCATTAATTCTCTTTAAAGCTTATATCTACCGCAAATTTATCATGGAACCAAGGAAACTCACCTAAATCTCCAAGTGATCATTGAAGATCTACACTTCAACCGCCACCAATTAAGAGATCTCCTCCGTTCCTTTACGAATTCAAGCGTAATCTAGATCATAAAAAGAGAGAAATGAACAATATTAATGAATCCATGTATTTTGTAATCTCCAAAGTAATAATGAGAATAACATTCAAAGTGGACGTAGATCTATTCTAGATCGAAATACTGTAAAAATTTCTTGTTCTTTACTATTTTCTCTTTATTTTGTAATTGTGGCCTCATTCTTATAATTCTAACTGTTTGGTTAAGTGCTTCTAAAAGCATCTTTGGTGTTTTGACCATTTTTGGTTAAAACAATTATTATTTTGGTCCGTAAGTGGGTCCTCCAATTCACGATTCATGAAAATATTTAGTGATTGCCATGAAGTTCATTTTTGAAGGAACAGGCGAACAATTTCAAGGGAGTTCTCGAGGAAAGCAGACAAGAACAATCGATATCAGAACCACCCAAAAGTGACACGATCTCAAAGTGCTCAAAATGCAAAGGAATACAAATAGAAGACAAAAGGAGGGAAGAAGAGGAAGTTTCTCCTCCTAAAATCAGGTCGGTATCGACCACTTCTAGCCAAAACTAAGTAGTTTCTACAGCTCTGTTAAATCAAGCTTTGCCTTCTACATTCTTGGATCGGGACTTGGTATATGTTAAGCCTCAAGTTTTGCTGGATATTTTCTCTATGAATACAACATATATAGCACTTGAAAAGGACTTTCTACTCTTTTGTTTTCTTCATCTTCTATCTTTCCTCACCATAGTCACTAAGGAAGACATTATAGGTTGTTCTAGGCTTTAAGAACTTGTTAATCTCTTGTACCAGTGTCCCTTAATGAAATAATCAATAAGCTACAGTGGAGTGGACGTTGATAAGAGATTGCTAAACCACTATGAAATCTTGGTATATAGCTCATCCTATTTTAGCTTGCTTTGAGTGTTGTGTCATTTATATGTTTAACGTCGATTATAAAATAATTATCATTTTACCACTGAAATTTCAGTGCATTAGACTTTTCAAATTTACATGTACCTGTAGATCTACCATTATCAGACTACGGTTTATCAGATATCGATATACCAACGACCATTTACTAATGGTTACAATAAAATACCAATAGTCGTTTTTGACTTAACAATGCTACTAGTACAGTAATGATTTACTGATATTGGTAGTGATTACCATTATCGTAACAATCCACGATAAACGTTGCCCTCTTCCCGCTCGATCACATCCTCACAAGAGAACATAGAGCATCTCTTCAATCACGTATATTTTCAATGTAAAGTGGATGACACCTAAGTTTTTTGTAATGTTATTCGACTTTTAATCTTTAATGGTGATATGAATGAATTAAGTAGTTCAATGTAGCGATTTCTCTAATAGACACTATAAAATTAAATGTCTAGTTTAGTAATTGAATTTCACAGTGTCAAGTGATAACTTTCAATAGCGTATTACAACATAAGTAAATTTCAAAATTTGTCTAGCACAACCCTTTCACTAGTTAAACGATTTAATTTTATGCTGCCACACATTCGAATATTATGTAGCATGTGATTAAATCATTAAGCATATGTTGATTTGTAATATGATATGTATAGCTAAGACTTGTAGCACAACTTTGCATCATCACCATTTAGATATACAATTTTAAAATTTTAACATTTAGTGTATTTGCATTGGAGCAAGTAATTAATTAAAACTATTTTATGGTGTGCAGACCTTTTTATCCACATCATTCACATTGTTCATATCATATAAGGCTTTTTTGATGGTTTTAGTGGTGGTTTATCCTCTGGTCCACTGTACGAAATTTGATTCGAGTTTCGCTCCGGTGGTCAACTTTGACATGATTTACACGTTGGTCCACAAAGTCTACTTACCCATCATTCCTTCCTCTATAAATGGCGCAACTCTATCAATACGGCCTGCAGTAACTCGATTTCTTCTCTGATTAAACGTTACAGACATGGCTACTTTTACTTCGCCACCGTCCTCCTTTCTAGTTTCTAGATCTGGCTCTTACGCTGCTCAGCGGAGTACCGCAACACTTCTTTACGGATCCAGGTCTCTTAAGCTCGCCACCCGGTATCCTCACCTCACGTTCGACGTTAGGTGCGATGTGCAGCTCCCTGCTTCACGCTCTGGTACTATAACTTCTTACTTGCTATTTTGCTATATTTCTAAGAATCCCTTGAGGGAAAAGGTTTCTGATTTTTGAAGCCCCGCCTGAAAAGGCTAGAGATAAATAACGAACTAAATTCTAAATATGTTTAGTATGTTACTTGTTGAATTTTAATTGTTCATAAACCTTTGAATGGGGGAAAATTTAGTCGAATGAGAGATGTAGAATCACAAGAAAAAGGCATAGATGTTAGAGTCAACACAAATACTATAATTAATTATGACTTGGAGTATAGTAATTATTATTTTGTTCTTCGTTACCCAAGTGCAAGCATAACGAATTTGTCATATCAATTAATAGTTGCAAAGCTTGAAGCCCCATTCGAGTTTGTTAGAGCACCCTAATGGAGCAAACATGTCAATTGATGCTCGGTTGCTACACAATGGAGTAGCTTTATGATGTTAAACGCCGATATTTTAGAGTCAGCAATGGCTACCTGGCACAAACACTACTTATCTCATCTGATGTTTATAATGAGAACACGATGTTGTTTATTTTTCTAATGTTGGTGGGCCTTGCAATCAACTACATGAATCGGTAACAGCTTAGGAAAAAAAAAATGGCATTGATGGATTCCACACTCTACTCATGTGCCTTGATACTCTTCTTGAAGTAGCAGAGGAACATCTCTGCTCTTAGAGCATCCCAATGGGGTAGCATTTGAGTATTATTATTATTTAATTGTTACTACAAATGAGTAGTTTTTGGGTATTATAAACTCCATTTATACACAAAACGGTGACACGAAATTGAACACAATAAATCTTAACCAGCAGTTCTCCTCCTGAATTTCACTTTATAGATAAAGACAAATAAATTCAGCAGTTCGAAGTTTGTGTTATTACTTTTGAGTTTAATTTTTTGTTCCAATAGCCATTTAAAAAAAAAAAAAAAAAAAAAAAAAAAAAAAAAAAAAAACACTATTGGGTAGTTTTCCTAACCTTGGACACTGTACAATTATATTTGTGAAATGGACCTGTTTTTTGACAGTCATATGGGTTAAGGTGTGTTGATTTGTCTTGGCTATGGTGTTGGGGTAGTACGAAATTTTTGTTTGTTACACTGCAATTTTCCCTATACATTTATGGTTTGGGTTGCTCTTAAACATCAAATAGCTTTGAAATATGATTCACGTATTTTAAAGGTCCATGGGTTCCCTTCTATAAACTTCCAATGGTTATATGTGGTTTTGTACGTGTTTTTTTCCCTTCCCTTTTCTAGAAGCAGCTATAAGATTAAATGCATGCAGAAATGCTGCTGAATAAGTAACTAATACATTTTGAAAGCTGAAGCATATAAGGTGTGTAAATTCAATCCCCATGAATTAAGATTCTTACTGCCTCATATTCAAAGTTGGTCCATTTTAGGTGCTCTATTCAACCTTCAACAAGTTGATACAATATTTTGCATAGCAATACTAAGTCATCCTCTTGGAGGAGCCTTTTCTTGAATCTAAATCTGCATGTGGATGTTGCTGAGATACCAATTATAAAAGTTGACCAGCATACCTTGAAAGCCCATGGTTTCGATGGCTAAAAGCAAAGGATTCAATTCGTTTTACCAAAAACTTAAGATATGGTTGATCCCATCATTTAGTTTGACTCATATGTGAAATAAAAAGAGTTAGGTGAACATATGCTTGTTTGGTACGGAATTTGAATTTAGTATCTCTCGAAGATGGAGGGAGAAATATACTTATAATTTAACCAAGTATAGTCTCATCTTATCCTATTGTAAAAAGCCAACAATAAAAAAATTAGCTTTTGGATGTTGCATATAGAATATTGATATAATTCTAGATTGTCTATCTGGCATCAATCAACCACATTGTTGTTTTCCCCCCTCTAAAAGGATTTTTTTTCCCCCTTCTCTTTTCACTAGCAATTTAATTGGTTGGATTGACATGTTTCCAATTTGTATGTTCTCTCGTTTCTAATTAATCTTTTCATCAACGATATTGGCATGAAATATGTTTTATATGTAAGTTTTGCTACATACCATGTATATGCATGGACTTTGATATGATACCTTAAACAGCACGTAAGTGATAATATAATATGTGAATAATGCAATATGAATAAGAATAAAAAATCAGCAGAGTTTAATACCACCACATGTGAAGTGAGCAAATGTGTCTGCTACTATAATTAATTCGACTATTCTAGTCTGCTACTATAATTAATTCGACTATTCTATTCATGCGATAACTTTTTGTTGGAAGCATTGTCTAATTAGTGCTGAATTTCTTAATTAGTTGTAATTGACTATGTTTCCAAATTAGGCAGTCTGTGTGGATTTAGCTCTTATAAAAAATTACAATACTTCATCTTTGTATAATATAACTCAAAGGGTGCATTCCATTTGCTGGTATAAAAATAACTTATGCTTAATCCAGGATGCAATAGCCGATAGGTATACCCATGCACATGCGCACGTGCGTGCACACACGCACCCACACACACATTTATATGTGTTCATATGCATACGTATGTTATGTTCATTAACAGAATTATCTATGCATAATTTTAATATTTCCGAAACTATCTTTTTCAAAATTACATTTGAAAAAACTTTAAAAAATTCATAATGATTCGAAATTTTGCATAGATGGTCTGGTTGATGAATATTACATGTATAAAATTCCATTGCAACCCCAAGCGGTAATGCAATTGGCTAAGACACATGACACTTACGTGCAAGGAGGTCGAGGTTCAGTCTTTGCTAATTGCATATCCTTGCTATTTATGTATAACATTTGTTGGGGTTTACAGCGCTTGTGCGGGAGCTCCTTATTGTTATATCTTTGATTTGGCATATCCTTCAATTAACCTGAATTTTGATCAAATCGCACTTATTCATAGTGTGTAATTGTAAACTATTTTATTTGTGTAGGTGTGAAAACTAATGTTTCTCTCATTCAACAACAACTTACATCGAATGGCGTCCCAAAAACAGAAGCACCTGTCATTATAATTACTGGAGCTTCTAGAGGGATCGGAAAATGCATTGCCTTGACTTTAGGCAAAGCTGGATGCAAAGTTAATATTTCATCTATCACCCTTTTGTTAATATAATTACTGCTGCTACTTCAAAATTATATGTCTGTTTTTCTGTTTTTTAGTCTGCTTATCATATTCCTTTCCTACTTGTATTGCAGATACTTGTTAACTATGCAAAATCATCAAAGGAGGCTGATGCTGTTGCTGAAGAAGTAAGTCAGTTCCTAACCTGAAGTAGCTACTTTCATTTAATCGACTACAAATGGATTTTGTTTTAGTATCTATTATCCAAGGCATCTGCATATAAACTACACCTAGGCAGCATACAGAGTTTTGTGTTGTACAACCCTCTATGTACAACAGCTAAATTTGCACTATGCATTTCCATTTCACTTTATAGATTGAGGCTTGTGGCGGTCAAGCTCTTACCTTTGGTGGAGATGTTTCAAAAGAAGAAGACGTGAAGGCTATGATGAAAGCTGTAAGTTTACATGTAGTAACAGTTAATTGTCTACATTTAGTGTATGCTAGAAGATTTAAACTATACTGGAATTTTGCTTATTAGGCTATTGATGCATGGGGAACAGTGGATGTATTGATCAACAATGCAGGTTAGTTTGATTTCACAATCTGTTTCCTCCTATATTTTGTTCTTCTTTCAATTTTTTTCTTTCCATTTCCATTGATACAATCAGGAATCACCAGGGATTCCTTGCTCATGAGAATGAGAAAAGATCAATGGGAAGATGTAATTGATTTGAATCTTACTGGTGTTTTCCTTACCATGCAGGTGGGAGTTTGAATATCATTTAAATCTAACACATAACATCATTTAGATATTATTATTTATGTATTTAACGACAGTCTTCTCCATCTTTTAGGCTGCAGCCAAAATTATGATGAAAAATAGAAAGGTTGGTCAAAGGTTATAACTTTAATCATATTATTGTATACTGATGTATGTTTTTACAAGTATTTCACGTCTCACATAATTAATATATTAACAGGGAAGAATAATTAACATAGCATCCATTGTTGGTATTATTGGCAATGGGGGTCAGGCTAACTACAGTGCCGCAAAGGCAGGAGTGATTGGTCTAACCAAAACTGTAGCAAAAGAATATGCAACCAGAAATATTACAGTAATTCCTACTACTTCTTTCCCTATTTACCTAAAATGATTCTTAGATGAGTTACCTCAAAATGTTATGGTGTGTAACAATTTCTGTTCAGGTCAATGCTGTTGCTCCTGGGTTTATTGAGTCCGATATGAGTGCTGCACTTTCTAAAGAGATGAATAAGAAAGTCACAGATGATATTCCAATGGGTAAGAAGGAACTTCATGTAATCCTTTTAAGAAATCATGTTTGCTCGAAAACCTCGTTTTCACTTGTCAAAATTAAAATCAACCAACTATTGTTATCTTCTTTCAAAATGTTGTCCCTTATTTGTTCAAAAATCCCTTATTTTGCAATTTTAAAATTCAACATACTTGAAGTTTTAATTTTTGTTTGTTGTATTATGTTATTAAATAAAATAGTGTATGATAGTAATGATACAAATCAATATGTTTTCAAAATCTTGTTATTTTGTTAGTTTTGGTGGCTTCGTTGTACAATGCATTTTATGAGAAAGCTACATATAACTTTTGATCATAGGAACGTCTTGTTCCACAACTTTGGTTGCTTTTATATATCTGGCGTATGCAGAGTGGATATTTCCATTCATTACAATGCTAGTTACCTAAAAGTCTTAAATTTACGTGTTTTGCTAAAATAACTTTGATCATATTTATTGAAGTAACATATCTCATACATGGAAATGATATAAAAATGCCTGATATTCAAAATACATTTAATTCGTCTGATTTTGGATTTTTTTTTTCTAGTTTAGATTGCTAATTGTGCATGATTTTACTATTGTCAATTTTAGGGGTTAAATTTTGCAATATGAGAAGCAATAATGATTCTTCTTACTCCCTTTTACAGTATCTGTTTTCTTTAGTTTTACTACTTGTTTGTTGTTATGCCTCCAATCCTCTTGCAAGGTACCCCTACACCATGCTTGTCCCCTAAATTCCATCATTTACTTTCATATCAATCATACTAGAGAATAAAGACTATCATATACACAAGAGAGAATTTTTTTGCCCTTATTCATCTCTTGTTTTTATTCAAAATTCATCCATCATTGATGGATGAATGCTGGTGGAAGTTAAGAGGCAAACATGGTACTTCAAATTGGGGTTTTACAGTTTTGTCATGCAAATTTGACCACAGTATTATGATGTGAAAGTGTGTGTTAAGTTGCATGGGAGAATAATGGCGCGCATGTGTGTCTATATTTATTACTAAGTAAACATGAAAGTGAATATTACTTTAAATGCTGTAATTTCCTTACAAAAATAACATCGAAGGTCGATTTGGAAAACCCGAGGAAGTTGCCGGCTTAGTTGAGTTTTTGGCTTTAAATCCTTCGGCAAGTTATATCACTGGACAGGTAGTTCAAATTAATTTTTCAATCACTTTTTATTATTGTAGAAAACTAAATGTCCGACTTTGAATAAAATTTGCTAATTTGAATTTTGCAGGTATTGACCATTGATGGTGGAAGAACAATTCGTTAGGACAAACCATAATTTCCCTTGGGACATTTCCTGTCATTGAAGACTGATGTTTATTTATTTTCAAGAATGTTGTTGATATGTTACTTGCCATTTATAATTACATTAAAGTTTGAAAATCCACGTGTTCTTGTCAATTTGTACTCTTCATTAGCTGTGTAAGAAATGATAAATGTGTAATTTTTATTTATGAATACTTTTGTTAGTCTATGATGGAAAGAGCAAAAAGCTTACATAGGTTGTTCCTACTACTAGAAGGCAAGATTTTGATGTTTATCAGACCAGCAAATTAAAGTGTGTATTATCATAATTAGTATTTTTTGCCCGCTTTGCCCGTCATTAAAATTTATTTTATTAAAAAAAAAATTGTAATGATTAAATATCAAAAATAAAAGAAAACTAAAGTAACGTAATTAATATTAAATAGTTACATTTTTTTTTTAAATAATATAATTTATGCGGCAAAAATAATATATTGTTCTATTGTTCATCAAAAAATAATTTTATTATGGATGATTATTTTGATTAATTGTTCTGTTGTCCATTTAATCATTTATGCAGTAACAATAATTAATTATCATGTTGTTCATCCAACAATAATTTTGTCGTTTTGTCATGGATGATTATTTGATTAATTATTCTGTTATCGATCTAACTTTTTTGTTATGAATGGTTATTTTTTGGCATAGATATAAAAAAATGATTATTTGTGATTTTATTTTGAAAATATGTTCTTAATTCATTACAATTTAAGCTTATTTTGTGATTTTTAAATGTGAAAAATTAAGCAAATAATCGTTAAAATTATATAAATGATACAGTTTAAGTAATATTATATAAATTATATACAAAATACAATATGTTAACTTTTTTTGATGAAGCTAAAATGTGTATATGATGTCATATATATATATATATATATATATATATATATATATATATATATATATATATATATATATATACACACACACACATACACACATATATAATATAATATAATGCAATGTATGCTTTGATATTAAGTTTTAAATATATTTTTATTTGTATAAGCGGCATTCTAACTGAAATTTCAAATTACAGCATAAAAATAAACATCCACAATAGAAAAATACATTAATCAATAGTAGTTTTCAGGGCAAAATAAATATAAGATCATGAGTAGTTTTAATTCCAAACAAAATAAATATGAAAATCAGAGCTAAATAAATACAAGATCATGAGTAGTTTCCATTCCAAACAAAATAAACATGAAAATTATGTTCAAGTCCAATTTTGTTACCAGCATAACTTCATGACTTCCACTTTTTTGAATATTCTTCATTCCTGCAGTGCAATAAACATTTGAATAGATGCACAATATTAATTAGTCGTTCCTTACCAAAAAATAATAATATGTACACTGTATAAAAAATAACCATCAGCGTACATCCACCAACTTCCAAAACTACATTTTCAGATTTCAGTAGAACATCTATCCAAGGGTTTTTTACCAAGTGGCATGATTCAAGATCCTCGTCACAATGCCCATTATCGTTGCAATCATATACTCCCCTTTCAGGAAAGTGACTACAATTCATTTCAGATTGTCAACCATTTCATTCTAGTTTTAATGAACAAATACCTTTTCCCCTATCCATGTAGTTTTCATATTACTTATGTAGACATTATACTTTATAACAGTCATATTTGCAGTAAATTAAGCGAAGAAGTAACAATGTGGAAATTTTCATGTCCACTTTGAAATAGAAAATAACATACAGATTACCGAAAATTGGGATATTTATTGAAGATGACTGCATGTGCTTAATTTAATATGTTAACCAATGACTCAACTTCCATATTTGAGATATAAGTGCATTCGATGGAAAATTTAATACACTTGCAACATTGTGTTTACTTAACAAATAATCAAATACCAAAGTTAGGTCGAAATTTATCCAATAAGTAAATAAACGAAATATAGCCTATATAAAGGCTAAGAAATTGAATTAGATGGCATACAGAAAGTAATTATAAATAATTTTAAAATATCCCAAGACTAAGTCTACATTTAGGTATATGTGAAATTAATTCAAAAAAAATCATTTGTTGTGTTTGTAAGTCTTAACTAAACAACTTTGATCCATAATTTTCTCCTATCCTTTAAAGTTGTCAATATGGATGAAAAAATTGCTAAAAGATTAAATTTAATATATTATTTTGTGAATAAATCCAAAAGTGAAGGGAACTAAAACATTCCAAACATTGAACATTATCTCAATTCGAGAACAATTAATGTCTGGCCCTACCTACTTAGGTCTAATACCAAATAAGTATTCAAAACTAAGCCTATTTTATATACTCAATGCAATGAATCTAGACGTGAATTTAACGGAAATGTCCCAATTTAATGAGGAATGCAAAAGAAAATTTGTCAAACTTTTAAAATTAGGAGAAGAAAAATTAAAATTTGTAATATGGCTAACATAGATATCTTTATCGTGATCTTTATAACATTAATTTTGCCCAAATTTATGCAAGTATCATGACCATTTAATGCTTCTATTTGTTGCAAATAATAATTAAAATATTGTATAAGCAAAATAAGGCAACCATAAATAGTCATGATGGGAAGAGAAATTGCATGCACATTTTAGTATTTAAACATCCAAGGAAAATAATTATTTTTGCAGCAAATAAAAATGAATTGTTCTTACATTCAAAAGATCTTGTTTAATGAGCTCAGCATTACAAATAGTTTGCACAAAATTCTTTAGTTAAGCATCTTTATTTTTGTATTCATTAGTTGAAGATACCATTGGAATATGATCATACAAACTTGTAATCACTTGTATATAGGAGAATGAATATTTTAGAGTGAAGATGCACTTAATACCTTAAATGCTCTTCCATGCTACATTTACCGCAACTCTAAACTATGTTTCCTTATTCTATTCTGCAAAACTGAAGATGATGCGTTTATTAGGAAATAATACAAATTCAATTTATATTAGGATACCTTTCAAAATTAAGAATGGTTTCAAATAAACATCATGTGAAGAAAAACCGATCCACTGAGTGGGGTGAAACACAATCTGTAACAACTCGTATTTCGATAACATGTTAAAACGAGAATCAAGGCAGAATTCAATTTTAAATTCTGAATCAAGTAAAACGGGCTATGCCATTTCGTTCGTCTCGGAAAAATACGCGAAATAGAGTCCGAGTTTTCGAGAATCGGAGTCCGTATGACCCGTTAAAGGCCCAAAGAAGATTTCTGGAAATTTGAACTTCGGAAATAGTTTTGAAAATCAGATCTGGGGCCAGGCGGGAAGTTTCCCGCCTAGGCCATGTCGACAGGGCTGTCGACAGGCCTGTCGACTTGGGCCCAGACCAAGTCGACAGCCCTGTCGACTTGCCTGTCGACAGGGGGTGGCCGGGGCAAGTTGCCTGGCGCACCTGGTCTGGTTCTTGGGCTGGTTCTGGAATCTTCCGAGATCTGATGGTCCTAATCTATCCTAGATCTAATCCTATGGCCTAAAACACACCCTAATCTCTATAAAAACACCCCTAAGGCCACCCTAAACCTCATAACTCACCCTCTCCACGAAGTGCTGCCCAAATGCCAAGTGATCATGGCCTCCATCTCCAATCCCTAGAGCCTATGCATTCAAATCGGGTTCAAATCAAAAGGTGCAAGCTTGCTACACCAAATAGAGGCCAAATCGACATTGCTATGCGAGTTTCATGATGGTTCTTCTTCAAAGGAGCCACCTTTCTTCGTCAAGATGATGCATGATCCCTTTCCTAATCCTTGCCTATGTAAGTTCTAGCTACTTTTGGATCAAAACGGTATTTTTAATGTTGACATGGGATAAAATGAGGCTAAACATGATTATGCGAATCTATATGAACCTTACCATGCCTCTTGTGTTCATATTTATGATCTTAGGCCATGTGAGTGACTTAATCATGCCTCTCATGCTATGCATAACCTAGTTTAACTTGCAAGTTTGGATCTTTATGCATGAAATGCTAGCATGAACCTTTAGGAACCACTTTACTTGTGAAACATTGGCTAAGGCAAGATTTTGGGGCTTATGCATGCTTATGAACCCAAACCCCTTATGCTAACATGCAAGTTTGTGGCCAAATCCTTTATGAGATTATGCATGCTCGTGGCCAATCCCCTCTTTTAAGTTGTGCATGTTTATGGCCAAATCCCTTTTGATAATATGCATGTTTGTGGCCAAATTACCTTATGACACTATGCATGTTTATGGCCAATCCCTTTATGATGTTATGCATGTGGAAGCCAAGCCCTTTTTGGCATCATGCATGTTTTGAGACCAATATGTGACATAGTATTCTTACTATGTTGACTCGCTTTGCTTGCGTTGGGAAAACACGATTTTGGGTAGTTAGATAAACATGAACATGTCGCAAAATCTTAACTTGAATATGACATGTGTTTATACTTGAAAATATGACTTGAAAGATAACATGGAAAATGACATGTAAGTATGCATAAAAACATGAGCTTGGGAATTTACCTATTAAGTTAGGTCTACCCTTTGGGAATTTACCTATTAAGTTAGGTCTACCCAAATGCTTGAAAAACTTGTAACATGTTTTGGAAACATGATGAACTTAGATAATATAAGTATGGCCAACTCGAGGTTGGGTTGAGTTTGCAACGTAAAACTACCCGGAACCGACCGGCCTAACTAGTAGTTGCAAACAATAGGACCCAATGTGAGAAGTTGGTCATGTCGCGCTTAAGACCCGAGGTTAGACTAGGTTGTGGTGTAAATCTACCCGGACCCGCCCGGCTTAACTAGTAACCACAACAAGGTCTAATGTGAGAGGTTGAGGGTGCATTAATTAAATTAATGCCACATAATAGGGTTAAGTTAATTTGATTAATGAGGCTTAACCAAATATGATATGGACAAATGGGTTAAGTAAATTTGACTAATGACACTTAACCGATATGACACAAATGGGTAGGTTAAGTGGGACCGGGCTTGATTTCCTTAATGACACTTAACCATGCAAGATGATTAGGAGATGGGGTTAAGTAATTTACACTTAACTAATCCGACTGGGTAATTAGATGAGGTTAAGTAATTAAGACTTAACTAACCTAACCACGGTAATTAGATGGGGTTAAGTAATCCACACTTAACTAATCTAAACACAGTAATTCGACGGGGTTAAGTTAAACACTTAACCAATTTAAACTTGGTAATTCAATGAGGTTAAGTAACCAATACTTAACCAACTTAACGTGGTAATTTAATGGGGTTAAGTTAAACACTTAACTAATTTAACACGATGATTTGATGAGGTTAAGTGACCTATACTTAACCAATCTAACTCGTTAATTTAATGAGGTTAAGTTAACTTATACTTAACCAATCTAACGTGAAAACATGATAAGGCTAAGTCACGAGTCGTTTCGAATACGCTTGACCGATTTGACTCGGTAATTTGATAGGGTCAAATTAATATATACTTAACCAATCTAAAATAATAATTAGACGAGGTTAAGTCATGGATTGCTTGATATACTTAACCAACTTGACGCATGGTCTATAGGGTTAAGTCTTGGACTTGGATACTTAGCCAGTTTCGACGTGTTTTGTAGACGGGTTAAGTTGTGAACTTGAGTGACACTTAACCCATTAGATAAACCCTAATTCGGAGGATTAGGTAAATAACCATAGTTAACAAGGATTATGGAAATAAGGCTAAGTGGTAAACCTTAGTTAAGGGAAACTAAGTAATAATTCTTAGCCAAGGAAATTTGGACCACTTCTTAGATAGATGAGTAACCCGATACGGTAGGTCATCGTTTAAGTATACGTGTAGGAGCAGGCTATCTGATTTAGATAAAGGCTCCAGCGAACTGGGTAACGAAGCAGCGGCTTCGGGGAACGTGAGGATATTCTTGGTATCCCTCTGTGATGTCGCAGATGATCATCCTGGGCTCACGAGAGGTTGAGGTCTGCGGTAGAAGAACCAAGAATATGCCTTGGTTGCTATGCGAGCGACCTAAAGACTGGGGTGGATAGCAGTGAGTCGGCGAATACATAAGGTGCCTGAGATAGCAAGTTCGTCGATCATCTACCATCTTGAGTCAAGCGTGTACGTACGGAAAGGCAGGGAACACCCAACAGACCATGATTTGCTATCTAATTATGGGTGAGGTAGGCCGTAGGATGTGGGCTGACCGGAGTGTAGTTCTCATGCAAGGTTTTCTCTTGTGTTGCCTTTCACTAGTTGAGGGAGGCGTCTCGTGGGACCATAGCCACGTGTAGAAAAGCAGACCTTAGTATCTGCATCGGCAGATAAATCTAAAGCTCCCGACCGAGTCCTGTATTTCTTGTTTTGCCCTGTGACAGGACTCGGATGGCACGATGTGATACATGTGCATACAGTTATAGAAAAACGATTCACGATGAATGCGTGGGAAAAAGGGCGCGGTTGAGGGTTAGCGTAATCCCTAGTGGCCTAGGTGGTTTAACCCAAACCGAAATACGAAAGCGTGCAATAGGTAAGTGTAATCCCTAGTGGTGCTAGGTGGCGTAAGTCCTAGCAGTTTAAACGATGATTCATATGGAAGAGCCTAGCTAGAACAAGTGTGACAGTCCAAACGATTTCAAGGATAATATGACATGAGGAAGCCCGTACGAGGTACGGCAAAGGACTGAACTTATACACATGGAAAGAAACATATGATTTGAGTAACCTATATATGCGATATATTAGGTTGACATGGACCATTACATGACTTTGAGCAAGGGACATTCATGGTTAACACATGACGCGGGTAGGGATACTAGTACGAGAGGTGCAGAGCAAATATACATGTTAGAACTAGGAAGAATATACCCAATAGATACCGTGGGATGTTAGACGGGGTAGATACCTTGGGATAATGTACTCGATAGAAATCTGACGATGTGATACCTTGACTTATCATAACACCGTAGTTTTTCATGATACCTTAGTCTACCGTGCCGCAGTAGTTTAACCGGCTACTCTGGTTTATCTATCTTGTAGTTATCCTTATGTTTACTTTCAGTTTATGCATGTCATGTTACCTTTACCTATTTTTATACTGGAAGTAGATAGGACTTACTCAGTCTTTTTGACTGACCCGTTTTGTTTCGCCTCTTTTCTTCCGTTCCCCCACCCCCCCCAGGTTTCAGGGAGGAAACAATGCTGTTTAGTTCGGACTTCTTCTGCTTGAAGGTCATCATGGATGGCTTGGACTTCTCTTGGCTATGGCTACTTTACTGTTTTACTTGGGGAATAATTTATTAAAAAGTCTTTATGCTTCTTTACTATTGCAAGACAGGTTTTGATGTACTCTGATGTAAAAGGCTTTAGACCTTATTTATTCATGTTATGAAAGTTTGATTTTACTTCCGCTATTTATATATGTTCTGTCTTGTGATATTTCTGTGCATGTTTACCAATAATGCCCCTCTAAAGCTAGTGCATTCCTTTGCGAGTGACCCTAGCGGAGGCGGGGTGTTACATTTGGTATCAGAGCAGAAGGTTACCAGACTGGGCAAAAGTTTTTAAAGACCTTCTGAAAACTATTTGAAAATCGTTTACAAAGAAGCATTTTTCAAGAAAATTTTCTTTTAAAAGAAAAAGGCTATTCCCCAAAGGCCATTAGCATTATCCTTGTTTCCTTGATTGAATCTCTTTTCCTTTCTTTCCTCCATCTGTAGTCACAGTGGTTTTGACTACGACTAGTCTTTCTAGCTGCGTAAGTGTTTCCCGTACGATGGAGGTGGTTCTCGAGAGACCGTTGCAGAGTTATGAAAGGATAGTAAGAACAAGGATAAAGGATACGAGCTCAGGGATAAGCAACATGTTGGTATGGCTGAGTCCTAAAAGGAGGGAGAAAGATGGACAATAAAACCCATGACGAGAGAGTACCTTTGGCATGGTGAAACGGGACGGATAGTTAAGTATCATGGAACAGGGACAAGATCATTCGGAGGGCAATAGTATGCTCTCATTTCTAGGGTACCTCAGAAGGAGGGTAACGATCTTGTTAAAGGTTCAGCTTTTCTTCTCTATCATCCTGTCGGGACTTTGTTTTGATCACCGCATCTTTTAAGTCCGCTTCGATAATTGAGTCTCTGCACCTTAGTACTAGTATAATAGAGGATCCCGTTTTTGTCTTAAGTCCTATTGGAAGATCGGTCCATTTACTCATGGCTTGTTTGGATTTGAGAATGTCTATGTCAAGTGTTGAGCTTGGAAATAATGCTTATGTTTATAAGCTATGGATGGATTCTAGGGATGAAGTGGTTATCCAGCAAGGGGTGCCATTCTCGGTTTTGGAAAGAGGGTAGTTAGATTCTCGACTCATCTTGGTGATACCCTCGAAATCTCGTGTAACCTTTTGGGTTCTGTCATGGCTAGTTACCTAGAATCCCAGGATGCAGTTGTTGGTAATCCGTTTGAATAGAATTCGCCGTTAAGGCGGATGGTTCGTTTCGATTATGCATGAGTTATGGGAATCACCCTAGTAAGGACTCTTGGCAATTTGGATTGGCATCGGAAAACGAGATCCAGAATTCACTAGTGAATTTTGGGGAGCTGGCTTGAGTACGTAGATATGGTGGAGCCAAGTATACTAGGGAAAGAATAAGTGAAAGTGAAACGAGAGGCGACAGTGAAATGAGTTTCACTCGCACCTTGGAAATAGGAATCAAGGAGCTACGAAATCATGAAGTCAAAGGCAGTCAAGGCACGATGGAACTAAGCTCAAGGTAATGCGACTCAGGAGACTGAAGACTAAATACGTGCATGATATCTCTTTTGGGGAATATATCCTCGATCCCTGTTTTTCTGTTGAGCTTGCTTGTAGGCTATCTTTTATGGATATCCTCTCGGTCCTGTCTCTGTTACAAACCCCGTACGGAGTTTGTTTTGGTTATCTTCTCGACCCTGTTTCAGGGAATCTTAGGTAGAACCCTATGGATGTAAACATGTATTTGAAACATGTTATGGTTGATATGGTTGCAAATGGTTGCAAGTGGTTGCTCGTGGATGCGCGAATTTACATTAGATATTAGCTCGACTCGGTCACATTTCATATTGCATATGCACGAGTATTTATACTTGCTTATGGATGAAATTGAATGTGTTATCATGCGGATGTTGCATATGAATGAATGTTTGTGCACGCATATAGTATTTACATGACTAGGGCTATTTGCATACATGTTGGATTCATGGCACTAAACATACTTTGCATTAGAAAGATTTTTCAGGCCTGATCATTAGCAGTAGCTAAGGAACATGTACACACACGTTTTGCATACATTCATAAAGCATTAGAAGTCGTCTAAGGACAATGGTTGCTTGTGGATGATGGTTTGAGTAGATGGATGATGGATGGTAGGATATGTTCTTCCTAACTTTGAGATTTCGGGGACGAAATCCTAAAAGGTGGGGAGAATGTAACAACTCGTATTTCGATAACATGTTAAAACGAGAATCAAGGCAGAATTCAATTTTAAATTCTGAATCAAGTAAAACGGGCTATGCCATTTCGTTCGTCTCGGAAAAATACGCGAAATAGAGTCCGAGTTTTCGAGAATCGGAGTCCGTATGACCCGTTAAAGGCCCAAAGAAGATTTCTGGAAATTTGAACTTCGGAAATAGTTTTGAAAATCAGATCTGGGGCCAGGCGGGAAGTTTCCCGCCTAGGCCATGTCGACAGGGCTGTCGACAGGCCTGTCGACTTGGGCCCAGACCAAGTCGACAGCCCTGTCGACTTGCCTGTCGACAGGGGGTGGCCGGGGCAAGTTGCCTGGCGCACCTGTTTGTCTCACCTGGTCTGGTTCTTGGGCTGGTTCTGGAATCTTCCGAGATCTGATGGTCCTAATCTATCCTAGATCTAATCCTATGGCCTAAAACACACCCTAATCTCTATAAAAACACCCCTAAGGCCACCCTAAACCCTCATAACTCACCCTCTCCACGAAGTGCTGCCCAAATGCCAAGTGATCATGGCCTCCATCTCCAATCCCTAGAGCCTATGCATTCAAATCGGGTTCAAATCAAAAGGTGCAAGCTTGCTACACCAAATAGAGGCCAAATCGACATTGCTATGCGAGTTTCATGATGGTTCTTCTTCAAAGGAGCCACCTTTCTTCGTCAAGATGATGCATGATCCCTTTCCTAAGCCTTGCATATGTAAGTTCTAGCTACTTTTGGATCAAAACGGTATTTTTAATGTTGACATGGGATAAAATGAGGCTAAACATGATTATGCGAATCTATATGAACCTTACCATGCCTCTTGTGTTCATATTTATGATCTTAGGCCATGTGAGTGACTTAATCATGCCTCTCATGCTATGCATAACCTAGTTTAACTTGCAAGTTTGGATCTTTATGCATGAAATGCTAGCATGAACCTTTAGGAACCACTTTACTTGTGAAACATTGGCTAAGGCAAGATTTTGGGGCTTATGCATGCTTATGAACCCAAACCCCTTATGCTAACATGCAAGTTTGTGGCCAAATCCTTTATGAGATTATGCATGCTCGTGGCCAATCCCCTCTTTTAAGTTGTGCATGTTTATGGCCAAATCCCTTTTGATAATATGCATGTTTGTGGCCAAATTACCTTATGACACTATGCATGTTTATGGCCAATCCCTTTATGATGTTATGCATGTGGAAGCCAAGCCCTTTTTGGCATCATGCATGTTTTGAGACCAATATGTGACATAGTATTCTTACTATGTTGACTCGCTTTGCTTGCGTTGGGAAAACACGATTTTGGGTAGTTAGATAAACATGAACATGTCGCAAAATCTTAACTTGAATATGACATGTGTTTATACTTGAAAATATGACTTGAAAGATAACATGGAAGATGACATGTAAGTATGCATAAAAACATGAGCTTGGGAATTTACCTATTAAGTTAGGTCTACCCTTTGGGAATTTACCTATTAAGTTAGGTCTACCCAAATGCTTGAAAAACTTGTAACATGTTTTGGAAACATGATGAACTTAGATAATATAAGTATGGCCAACTCGAGGTTGGGTTGAGTTTGCAACGTAAAACTACCCGGAACCGACCGGCCTAACTAGTAGTTGCAAACAATAGGACCCAATGTGAGAAGTTGGTCATGTCGCGCTTAAGACCCGAGGTTAGACTAGATTGTGGTGTAAATCTACCCGGACCCGCCCGGCTTAACTAGTAACCACAACAAGGTCTAATGTGAGAGGTTGAGGGTGCATTAATTAAATTAATGCCACATAATAGGGTTAAGTTAATTTGATTAATGAGGCTTAACCAAATATGATATGGACAAATGGGTTAAGTAAATTTGACTAATGACACTTAACCGATATGACACAAATGGGTAGGTTAAGTGGGACCGGGCTTGATTTCCTTAATGACACTTAACCATGCAAGATGATTAGGAGATGGGGTTAAGTAATTTACACTTAACTAATCAGACTGGGTAATTAGATGAGGTTAAGTAATTAAGACTTAACTAACCTAACCACGGTAATTAGATGGGGTTAAGTAATCCACACTTAACTAATCTAAACACGGTAATTCGACGGGGTTAAGTTAAACACTTAACCAATTTAAACTTGGTAATTCAATGAGGTTAAGTAACCAATACTTAACCAACTTAACGTGGTAATTTAATGGGGTTAAGTTAAACACTTAACTAATTTAACACGATGATTTGATGAGGTTAAGTGACCTATACTTAACCAATCTAACTCGTTAATTTAATGAGGTTAAGTTAACTTATACTTAACCAATCTAACGTGAAAACATGATAAGGCTAAGTCACGAGTCGTTTCGAATACGCTTGACCGATTTGACTCGGTAATTTGATAGGGTCAAATTAATATATACTTAACCAATCTAAAATAATAATTAGACGAGGTTAAGTCATGGATTGCTTGATATACTTAACCAACTTGACGCACGGTCTGTAGGGTTAAGTCTTGGACTTGGATACTTAGCCAGTTTCGACATGTTTTGTAGACGGGTTAAGTTGTGAACTTGAGTGACACTTAACCCATTAGATAAACCCTAATTCGGAGGATTAGATAAATAACCATAGTTAACAAGGATTATGGAAATAAGGCTAAGTGGTAAACCTTAGTTAAGGGAAACTAAGTAATAATTCTTAGCCAAGGAAATTTGGACCACTTCTTAGATAGATGAGTAACCCGATACGGAAGGTCATCGTTTAAGTATACGTGTAGGAGCAGGCTATCTGATTTAGATAAAGGCTCCAGTGAACTGGGTAACGAAGCAGCGGCTTCGGGGAACGTGAGGATATTCTTGGTATCCCTCTGTGATGTCGCAGATGATCATCCTGGGCTCACGAGAGGTTGAGGTCTGCGGTAGAAGAACCAAGAATATGCCTTGGTTGCTATGCGAGCGACCTAAAGACTGGGGTGGATAGCAGTGAGTCGGCGAATACATAAGGTGCCTGAGATAGCAAGTTCATCGATCATCTACCATCTTGAGTCAAGCGTGTACGTACGGAAAGGCAGGGAACACCCAACAGACCATGATTTGCTATCTAATTATGGGTGAGGTAGGCCGTAGGATGTGGGCTGGCCGGAGTGTAGTTCTCATGCAAGGTTTTCTCTTGTGTTGCCTTTCACTAGTTGAGGGAGGGGTCTCGTGGGACCATAGCCACGTGTAGAAAAGCAGACCTTAGTATCTGCATCGGCAGATAAATCTAAAGCTCCCGACTGAGTCCTGTATTTCTTGTTTTGCCCTGTGACAGGACTCGGATGGCACGATGTGATACATGTGCATACAGTTATAGAAAAACGATTCACGATGAATGCGTGGGAAAAAGGGCGCGGTTGAGGGTTAGCGTAATCCCTAGTGGCCTAGGTGGTTTAACCCAAACCGAAATACGAAAGCGTGCAATAGGTAAGCGTAATCCCTAGTGGTGCTAGGTGGCGTAAGTCCTAGCAGTTCAAACGATGATTCATATGGAAGAGCCTAGCTAGAACAAGTGTGACAGTCCAAACGATTTCAAGGATAATACGACATGAGGAAGCCCGTACGAGGTACGGCAAAGGACTGAACTTATACACATGGAAAGAAACATATGATTTGAGTAACCTATATATGCGATATATTAGGTTGACATGGACCATTACATGACTTTGAGCAAGGGACATTCATGGTTAACACATGACGCGGGTAGGGATACTAGTACGAGAGGTGCAGAGCAAATATACATGTTAGAACTAGGAAGAATATACCCAATAGATACCGTGGGATGTTAGACGGGGTAGATACCTTGGGATAATGTACTCGATAGAAATCTGACGATGTGATACCTTGACTTATCATAACACCGTAGTTTTTCATGATACCTTAGTCTACCTTGCCGCAGTAGTTTAACCGGCTACTCTGGTTTATCTATCTTGTAGTTATCCTTATGTTTACTTTCAGTTTATGCATGTCATGTTACCTTTACCTGTTTTTATACTGGAAGTAGATAGGACTTACTCAGTCTTTTTGACTGACCCGTTTTGTTTCGCCTCTTTTCTTCCGTTTCCCCCCCCCCCAGGTTTCAGGGAGGAAACAATGCTGTTTAGTTCGGACTTCTTCTGCTTGAAGGTCATCATGGATGGCTTGGACTTCTCTTGGCTATGGCTACTTTACTGTTTTACTTGGGGAATAATTTATTAAAAAGTCTTTATGCTTCTTTACTATTGCAAGACAGGTTTTGATGTACTCTGATGTAAAAGGCTTTAGACCTTATTTATTCATGTTATGAAAGTTTGATTTTACTTCCGCTATTTATATATGTTCTGTCTTGTGATATTTCTGTGCATGTTTACCAATAATGCCCCTCTAAAGCTAGTGCATTCCTTTGCGAGTGACCCTAGCGGAGGCGGGGTGTTACACAATCCAACTTAAAGTGGATTTTCTACAATTTTGTGTTTATTGCATACTCAAAGCAAATAGCATTATAAGCAAGACAATTGAAACGAACAGCTTGGATTCTCCTGTAAGACGTTGAATTATGACATAGGAAATAACACTATAATATTTTTATAGCTTAGAGAGATACCTTAATTTCTGTACACTGCATTTAATATATGTATAACATCTAATGAACAGTTTATCATAACTGGTCACTATCAAATTGTTGCAAAATCAAAAGGTTAAAGCAAAAATGTATAAGGCATGACACAATAAACCTGAAATTGCAATTAAGGTTTACATGCATGGAGCTGGTTTACATGCAAGGAACTTCAACAAATGAAAATAAAGACATAGCACGATAATCCATGCAAATAGTAGGAATAGCTGGTGTTTTACATGTGCAAAGTAATATATACAGATAGCCAAGTATTCCTTTAATACTAAAAGAGATTCACACAATTAGATTCCTTGGTAGAATCTAAAATGCATTAGTTGGAAGAGGACATCAACAATTAGCAAGTTGCACATCCTTTGATTAACCTCATACAGAATGTGCAAATCAATAATTTTATCAACTTAAATCTATGGTAGATTTGTGATGCACACATTTTCAACCCAAAAATAGCTAGTCATAGGCTCCAATTTTCCCATATATGTGATTTCATTGAAATTAAAAAAAAAATTGATAGTCATCAGAATCGCAAATTTGGATTTTTTTTTCTAATGAAGATATTACTTTACAATAGAAAATAGGAGTGATGTAATTGCAAAAGGAAAAAAAACATCTTAAAGCTAGAGATACACCATAAAAAACAAAACGTAAACTATCATAATTAAGAAAATATAAAATTTTGATAATCATTATAAACCCATTGAGAAAAAGATACTCTGATATTTATAAATTTTATTTATGAACCAAATGGTACTCAATTTAGTCTGCTTTGATATAAAAGTATTGAGAGACAAACCCAAGCTAATATTATGGTAATAAAATCAAAATTTTCCTATTATTGCTTAAATGATATTCAAATAAAAGACCAACAAATATATGGTTAAACAGCATGCGCATTTGATGTCAATAATGGAATTTTTGCCATGGATATATGTCATGGTTTTACCTCATTTACCATGGACTCATGTATAGAAATTAGGCAAATCCTGATAAAAATCGAGGGAAGAGGGGTGAAATCCAAATAACATATACAGAAAAATCTATCAAGAATATACAAAAGAAATTTTGAAAAGAAGACACAAAGATATCTAACTTACCAAAACATGCATTTCTATGTGAAGTGCATTCCATTCTCAACATGCCACTTAAATCTTTCCCATAATGGAGCGAAGGTTTCTTCTTTCACTGTAAAATGAAACAAATTAACTTTACATCACAATACGTTGTATGAATCTAATAATACATAAGCAAGATAAAAAGCTACAATAATTAAGCGAAAATAGAACATGAAACTTAATGGATTGTGAAGTAATGGACTTCAAATCCTGCATCAGTCCTCTTAACCCGCACCAACAGTATTGTTTCATATTTTTCATTCAACAAGTAGAGATTAGAATTAAAATTGGAAGTACAAAGAAGAAAACAGGTAGTTAAGAAGAAAATGGAATCTCCATAAATTGGATAGGCGCAGCTGTAACAACATCAAAATATTTTTGTGTATGCAAATTATTAATAAAAAACTGCGAACAAGAAAAAAAATCTAGGAATTCAAAATTGAAAGGAAACTCATAAGTGACAGAAACCTGGATAGGCGAGAGATTAGCACACAAATCCCTCATGAGTGACAAAAACTTGGAAGGCAACGGTGTGTAGATGTAAAAATCGTGACAAGAATTGAGAGAGAAGAAAGAGAGAATTTATGAAAAGTTAGCATGCAAAGTTTTAAGGAAAGGGCATTGTTATTGACACTCCAAGTATTGTTAAGGGGAGGTCAAATTTTAAAAACACTCCAATCATTAAAAAAATGTTAAAGGGGGTCACATACTTAATTTTTTATGTTTCCTTTTTACCCTAGTAATAACATCATATACTATCTCAAATCCTAATCATCTCAAACGCAAAAAAAAAAAAAAAAAAAAGATCCTTAAATTATTTGGAAACGAAAAGGCGATCGTTTGAGGAGAAATAATGGTGCGAGCAAAGAACGTGAAACGCTTCTCCTAAGATGCTAAGATGGGGTGTATCGACAAATTCAACGGTGCGATAATGTATAAAAATAATTTGCATAGATTTCTTATTATTGATATATTTTCATCTGATCTGATAATTTGATATAAAAATTTGATGTAGTTCGACTAATATACCATATAAATTTAAAAAGAAAAGATTATTGCAAAGAAGGATAATTTGGTAAAATAAAATTTGTTTGTTAAGGGGGTGCTCTCTTCATTGGTATTCCCCTTAACAAATTCTTTCTTTTTAACAAATTGAACCTACCTTAACAATATCCGGAGTGTCAATAGCAATTCCCTAAGGAAATTATTCATGAAAATTTGCTAAAAGATTAAATTTAATATATTATTTTGTGAATAAATCCAAAAGTGAAGGGGAGTTAAAACATTCCAAACATTATCTCAATTTGAAAACAAATAATGTCTGGCCCCACCTACTTAGGTCTAATACCAAATTAGTATTCAAAATTAAGCCTATTTTATATACTCAATGCTATGAATCTAGATGTGAATTTAACGGAAATGTTTCTCTGTGTATATATATATTTATGCGCGTGTGTGTAATACAATGATATATTTATGTGTATATATATATACACACACACACACATATATATATATATATATATATATATGCGTGTGCGCGTGTATGTAATACAATGATAGTACACAATATGAACATCTACATGTTGGTCCACTAATATAGCATTAAATCTGGTTGATTTAATTGACAATTTAATATGAACATCTACATGTTGGTCCACTAATATGAACATCTACATGTTGGTCCACTAATATAACATGAATAATACATTTATCGTACATAAAATTTAATTGACAATTTAGAAAGGTTAATTGACAATTTAATAGAGAGAGAATTAGTAAAGGCTAATTGACAATTTAGAAACGTAGAAAGGATAGGTTAATTGACAATTTAGAAAGGTTAATTGATAATTTAATAGAGAGATAATTAGGAAAGGCTAATTGACAATTTAGAAACGTAGAAATGACAGGTTAATTGACAATTTAATAGAGAGAGAATTAGGAAACGCTAATTGACAATTTAGAAACGTAGAAAGAAAATTTACGTATATTATGTAAAGCATTTCCATATACTAATAAAGTTTTTGGTCATATTATGTAAAGAATTTCCAGAAATATTATTGAAAACGTTATTATGTATGTTATTTTTACAAATAATATACATTTGTAAAAAAGATTAGTGAATCTAAGATAAGTAAATTTACGTATATTATGTATGTTATTTCCAGAACTAAAAAAGATTAGTAAATTTACGTATATTATGTTATTATGTATGTTATTTCAATAAATAATACATGCAATATATTGATGAAAGAGTATTGAAAACGTTAATATCTAAGATTTTGAATATTCACAACTATTTCCAGAAATATTATGTATGTAATAAGAAAGTTTTCCGTCATATCAGCGTTTTCAGAAATATTATGTATTAAATAACATCATCATATTTAGTAAGGAATCTTAAATTTACGTATATTATGTAAAGCATTTCCATATACCAATAAAGTTTTTGGTCATATTATGTAAAGCATTTCCAGTAATATTATTGAAAACGTTATTATGTATGTTATTTTTACAAATAATATACATTTGTAAAAAAAGATTAGTGAATCTAAGATTAGTAAATTTACGTATATTATGTATGTTATTTCCAGAACTAAAAAAGATTAGTAAATTTACGTATATTATGTTATTATGTATGTTATTTCAATAAATAATACATGCCATATATAGATGAAAGAGTATTGAAAACATTGATATCTAAGATTTCAAATATTCATAGCTATTTCCAGAAATATTATGTATGTGATAAGAAAGTTTTCCGTCATATCAACGTTTCCAGAAATATTATGTATTAAATAACATCATCATATTTAGTAAGAAATCTTAAATTTACGTATATTATGTAAAGCATTTCCATATACTAATAAAGTTTTTCGTCATATTATGTAAAGCATTTCCAGAAATATTATTGAAAACGTTATTATGTATGTTATTTTTACAAATAATATACATTTGTAAAAAAGATTAGTGAAGAAAACAAAAAATTTCATTTGTAAAAAAGATTAGGGAAGGAAATGTAAATTTTTCTATCTCCAATTAATATCATTTGCCATCCTTGTCAGTTTGAAATAAGTTAAGTGTGAAGAAAATGAAAATTTTCATTCCTTAAATAAAATTGTGCTCCTTTATTAGTTAAATAAGTTAAGAGAAAGGAAAGGAAAGTTTTCCTTATCTGGATAAATTTAATAAATAATCACCTTGCACAAATATGTATATAAGAGTATATTTGATACAATCTAATTTATATACACATTAAACTATAATAAAAATTTATTTGTGAAACTAAATAAAATATTGTGTTTATTTAAATGAAACTTATAAAAGTTCTAAATGAATCTAGATTAATTAATAATTATATCGATATATTTTATGTTATTTTAATTTGTTTAGGATAACGTAAGTAACGTATATAAGATAAAATTTGAAACTAATATGATTTAATTAAATAAATAGATTAACGGTTAAATAATTTGAATCATCATTTCTAACCTTTTAGACTTTTTTGTTGAATATTTATTTATGTATCTAATATTTGCATGTGCTTGATTAGTTAGAATAATTATTCCTAATTTGTAACAATACATGTAATTTTTTTAATATATTGTCATTCGTATGTAGTTCAAATAATTTTAAAAATACAATAAAATAATATTTTTAATCAATTTTATAGCATTACAAAGTTGGAATAATTAAAGATTAGTGCGAATAATTCAAGGTCGGACCAAAGGTTAGAATAATTAAATGACCTTGATAAATATGGTCAATTTGGGTATTTTACGGTCGGACCAATTAGTAATCATTAAAGAGTAGTGGGAATTATAATATAAATAGATAGATCTGCAAAACATAAATTTTGAGATATTCTAATTTATTCTTAAGCTAAAATATGTGATTATTTGAATATTTGCTCCTCTTCATTTTTATTCAACATCCTCTTTTCTTTTTAATTTGATTTATTCACCATTTCAAACTCAAAAATAAATTTTTGCTATATAAATATTAATTACTTAACATTACGATTTTTCATTTTCTATTTCATATATGCAAAAATATCTTATGCTTTCATTTTCGATCTTACTTTCATTTCTTCTACCTTCTCTTTCCAATTTCATCAACCTAAAAGTATCTTCTATTTTCATTTTCCCTTTTTCCTACTCTACCTCTCAATACTGATTTTTCTTTAAAATCGAAATGAAAAGATTACCCCCTTCTTTGTTTGAGATTCTTCTAGCTTTGGTTGTAGTAGTTGAATTTCCTCTTCCGTCGTTCATGGTATCCGTCATGATTTTGGGTTTATAATATTTTATTATGAACCATGCTAATTTGACTTATAGGGATTGGTTATACTTATGAAATTACTACGTAACGTAAAATATGTTGTAATATATATATATATATATATATATGAATGTTGTGAATATGCTTTTATTAGTTCTATGTTTAGTCCCACATCATGGGAATAAGCTAACGATCAGCTCCAAAAGCCTATATGTAAAGGAGCCAATGTAATAGAAAGAAGATACATCTGAATGAATAGAAATGTCCTCTCTCCCTTATTTCTTATGTTTTGTGTTCATTTTATAACACGTTATCAGCACCAAGCTCTATTAGAGCTATTGTTTGAAATATTCTAGATATATATTTATGGATCTATCATGTAAGTTATTTTTTTTTATGTTTTGAAATCATATAGATCTACATATATGAACTTGTTGTATCTTCTGCTTAGATGTGATTCATACTTCTAGATCACTTTTTCTTTTTCAGTTTTTGTAGATTTAGATTCTATTTTAGTGGATCTAAACTTTTTAGATCTAATTAATTTTTAACTTAGTGGTTTTTAGATATCCACCTATTCATATTTGATCTGGTATACCAAATATTTTTTAGGAAGATCCATTCATTTTCTTTTTATAATATTATATATGGATCTTTTACCTCATACGCCATACATAAAACATCTTCATTTGCTACTTTATCTCTTCAATAACAGAGAAGCCATTGCTAATAGGTATGCATATATGTAAATAGCAAACTACTTGTTAGCCAACATATGTATTACTGTGGCCATTATTTTTGTTATGTAACATGGTGTATGGCTCCTTGATGGTTTGTATTGGTTCATTATTATAAGAAGTTCATTGTAAATGCATAGAGAAAGACTTGCATATTTGGATTTTTTTTTTATTATTCTATGCCGTAATATATTCAATTTATTACATCCATGTATACGGTCCTATTCTATTTTACGAGATCTGCATTTTTTTTAATGATATAACAGTACTACAGTTTCATCGTTTTGTCTGTTCATTAATTTATTAATTCGTTTTGATAATTATAGAACATGTATACTGATATGTGAATTTTGTTTAATTAAGCCTCTGCAATTATTATTTTTGTGTACTTCACAAAAATGTCGAACACTGAAATCCATTTACAATCTCTATGCTTAGAGAGTACCATTAAAAATGGTAATAATATGTCCCAGCAGAACAAAGCAAAGCCCTGATATTTTTAAGAAGCCATATCCAAGATGATCTAAAATCAGAATATTTAACTGAAAAAAAAAGATCTTCTCCACTTATGGAACTCTTAGAAGGAGCATTATGACCATCAGAAGACGGTCATACTTCCAAACACAAATCAAGAGTTGTTAAACCTGAAGTTCATATGCAAACAAGGAACATGAAGTTCATATGCAAACAAGGAACCTGAAGTTAATATGCAAACAAGGAACTCGAAGTTCATATTCAAACGAGAAACATGAAATAAAGCATAAAAGCATATAATTGCATTTAATATTTGCATATAGCAAGTGATTGTAAAAGGAAAGGATTTGAAAAATCAATGAAATGAAAAGTTTCAACAAAAGGAAAAAGCCTTATACTCCAATTTTATGCTACACATAATTTCTTGAAGAAACTTATTATTGGAAGAGATCATTACATTTATAATAAATACTATTTTCTAGAAGAAAAATAGTTAAAGGACTCCCATATGTGAAAAAAGGGGCACTTTCTAGAAAAGTTGCTTCAATTTAAAATATATAATAACAATATATGAATTATGATAAAACTTGAAGTTTTATTATAGTCATTTTGGAACATATTATGTTTCTAGAAGAAATATTTCATTGTTTCTTAGAAAAACTTTTATAAAGAAAATATGCATCCTGAAGATCATATTGAGTTAAGAACTAAATATTAATCTTAATTCTGCACACCAGAATTGAATGCAAAAAACTATTTTTGTCATTACATGGAAAATTTAAAACCTGCAGTTTCTAAAAAGGCAAGAAGCAATTTTGATATAAAAAGAAAGATATAAAAGATCTTTATATGAGTTGTATAATTAAAAAAAATGTAATTTTTATGTTTGTGAATTTTATGTAAAAGTTTACAAGTTTTTCAAATCATTCATATTGAAGAATGAGATTTTTTTTTTGAATATGAGACATGTAGTTTATTTTTGTTTATAGTTGTGAATTCTATGTACAGATTTGTAAATTTTTGAACCATTCATGTTAGAGAATGTAAAATGTTGATTATGTGATTGATAAATATATTATATTACCTTATCGTCATAAATGCATTGAATACATTAGTTATAGTTAGTCGATTTATGTATGTTTGTATTTGGAATAAGAATAAACATATGTATTATTATTCGATGTATTTAGCTAGTAATAACTAATGTTATTGAAGAAAGGATAGAACCACAACTTGAAGTTGTGCAAAGAAAATATTTATACTGGAAGTTGTATAACTCAAAGTCTCGGACCTGAAGTCTTGAATTATATATATATATATATATGTATATATATGTATGTATGTATATGTATATAAATATTTTTGATAAAGTATACAAGTTTGAAATCTTGTCAATTAGCAAGAATGTAAAAGCTTCTAAAATAGAAGTATGTTAAAAGATTGAGAACCAGAAGTTCATCATAAATTAATAAACTTGCTATACATATGTATGTGTGTGTGTGTATATATATATATATGCATAGGTACTCGAAGTTACTCAATCAGTGAATTTGAAATACTTCATAATTTAAAAGCCTGAAGCTTTATTCAAACCGTATGAAATAATGACATTACACTTCTTAAAGAAGTTAAATCATATGCAACAATAATAATGCATCCAAAGATTGCACAATTTTCAAAATGAGCTGTATCTTGCTTATATATTTATATTTACATATTGTATTGAAGAATAAATTTTAACAACTCGAAGTTGTTATATTTTATTTGAATCAGAAGTTCAACATAGTGGAACCAGAAGTTCAATACAGTGGAATCATAAGTTCAATACAATACAGAACCAAATGTTCAACACAGTTGAACCAGAAGTTCAATACAGTTTAACAAACTTGAAATTGTTTATATATTATTTGAACTAGAAGTTCAATATAGATTAACAACTTGAAGTTGTTCATATATTTCATTTGAACCAGAAGTTCAATATAGTTCCAAATCAGATATTTTGGATATTATGATACGATATTTAAGATTCGCATTGATATTGCTTGATAAGCAAAAAAAATTAATGATTGGAATCTTATGAACAATTTGTCCTAAAATAGGTAACTCGAATGAGAAAGAATATACAAATCAATTACAAATGTAATACGTAGACGCACGTATATATACATATATGCGAAAATTTTATTAACAACCTGAAGTTGTCATGAGCTCATATTATAAATTATGCATATATTATTTAATATTTTAGAAAGTCAATTGACATCAATATTGAATGACTTGAAGTCATGTGCATATTCAAATGATAGAAAATTCCTCCAAGTCATTAGATCATTGAAAGGGAATAAACAATACAATATGAATGCATCTTATCAACTAATAAGAGCATTATCCTCCTACAATTGAAATACATCTAATGTATTTGCTAGCTATGATGCTATAATGGATCAAAAATGAATCCAAAGTAGGTTTATTATTTAAAGTGACAATGTTTGTCAACACTGAGGAGGAGGATAAAGGAATCATTGATGTTAAATATTTGCTAACATATAGAATTATGCAAAGTATTATGTAACTTGCATAAATTATCAATTATGTCCCTAATAGACTTTCTCCAATATACATTTGAACCCCCAAAGGATCTAAAGGTGTAAATCACAGCTGAAAATGTGGTATAAAAGTCAGTTCAAAATATCTTTGGAGTAAGTCATAAAGATGCAAAATAAGGGAGGAGAGTGTTCCTGAAGAAACACTTAAAGGTGCTTTGAAAGAAACCCATGACATGATTGTCAAAATAACCCCAGAAGTGGTTTAGGTACCTAAAGTATGATAATTTTTTTGAGATATCAATAAATTATGTATAGAACTGACAAAAAATAATCATCGATGATAAATTAATAAATAATAAAGTGCTTATATTTATAAATGGATTAAAATCCCATATTAGAGAGAAACATGATTGGCCATCATGAAATTCTCCTAAATAAGATGTATGGATCGGTAGTCCATAAGATACGAACCTGTTGTTCATAAGATAAAAAAAGAAATATTTATAATGAAAAAATCACACGGAAGTTACTGAAGCACCATAGAGTGTCAACAACATGTTAAGTGCCATGAGCATTGTATTTTCAGACATAATTGAATTGATTGAAGTGGTGAAAGTGTTTAAACGCTTACAATACCCTAAAGGTATAAACAATGAAAGTATACAAATTCCAGAAGAATTTGAATAACTTTGGTAGTGATAAAGAGCAACAAGTGTAGATTACAACATTCTTTTAAGTATTGTTGTGATGAAAATCTGGAAATAATTCATGATGAGTAGATCACTTCCTGCTTTCAAGAATTGTTGTAGTGAAACTCTTAATATTCATTGAAGTGGTAGTTGCGATATGCAAAAATTATTATAATATATGAGTTCCTGAAGAACATAAAGAATACAAAGAACATGTCCGATAGATTGCAGCATTCTTCTAAGTATTGCTGTAATGAAAATCTTGATATACTTCAAGATGAGTAGATTACTTCTTGCTTAGTGTTGATGTAATGAAAGTTGTCTCATTCATCAAATGTGTATTGCAATATTCAAGCCCGATTGAAATCGAAAATTATAAGCACCTGAAGTATATTCATAAATGAATATTAGTAACATACAAATCACAAAAGGAAGGCGTTTTAAATAAGAAAGCATGCCTGAAGCATGGAAATACACATGAAGTTTTAAAAGAAAAACTTCATTAAGAAGGATTTGTAAGCAATTTGAGTTATTGAAAGAAGAATACGAATTCAGAGGACATTATTAAATCAGGGGGAGCATCCATAAGTATGATATAATGCACTCTTTTTCCTTAACTAAGTTTTTCCCCACTGGGTTTTCTTAGTAAGGTTTTAATGAGGCATGGGTCATGATCCAGAAGTATCAACCCAAAGATAACATACAAAAATAAGTTATAAATTACTCTTTTTCCTTATTTAAGATTTTTCCCACTGGGTTTTTCTTAATAAGGTTTTAATGAGGCATAACATTGATCCAGAAGTATCATACTACTTTTGGCGTAGTAAATATGACATTGTATATTGTACTTTATTTCCTTCACTAAGATTTTTCCCATCGGGTTTTTCTTAGTAAGGTTTTAACGAGGCAACATTTTGATCCAGAAGTATCAAACATATTTTGATGCAGTGAACTATTGTTTATGAAGAAGACAAGGCAGTTTGGATGACTCAGATTCAAGTGAATTATATCAAGTATGATAGGATGGAGCACATTTCTTCTAAATTTCTCTTCACACAAGCATGAAAAGATAACAAGAAAGAGGAGAAACAAATTCAGTCTCAAGAAAAGAGGGTAGATCCGTTCTCAAAGGCAATTTCCAAATCAACATTGCAGAAGATGATATACAAAATTGGCATGCATCGACTACATCAATAGACTAATTGAATAATGAGTTATAAATAAGGGGGAGCATATAAAATTATGCTATAATGTACTCTTTTCCTTCACTAATATTTTTCCCACTGGGTTTTTGTTAGTAAGTTTTTTAATGAGGCATTATCTTGATCCTGAAGTATCAATCCTTATTGTAGCATTGTAAAATATGTTACCTAAAGAGGAAATAAATTTGCACTCTTTTCCTTGTTTATGATTTTCCCGCAGGTTTTTTCATAAAAAGGTTTTTAATGAGGCATTGTTTTGATCCTGAAGCATCAAACGCTTTTGAGGAATATCGTTTTAATTTGATATTCATAATGTCAGACGTTGTACTCTTTTTCTCGTTCAAGTCTTTTCCCATTGGGTTTTCCTGATAGAGTTTTGAAGGCAACAGATAATAGTTGTATCGACTTAACAGATATATTCAAGCAAGATAATAATAAGGGGAGCAATCATTATATATATTTTAAAAGGGACAACTTCATGTTAGCAGAGCATTCAAGTTTTTGAAGACGTATATTCAAGGGGGAGTGTTGTAATATATATATATATATATATATATATATATATATATATATATGAATGTTGTGAATATGCTTTTATTAGTTCTATGTTTAGTCCCACATCATGGAAATAAGCTAAAGATCAGCTCCAAAAGCCTATATATAAATGAGCCAATGTAATAGAAAGAAGATACATCTGAATGAATAGAAATGTCCTCTCTCCCTTATTTCTTCTGGTTTGTGTTCATTTTATAACAAAATATCATATAATCCTCAATAAGTGATCAATTTTATACAATCGTGATTAAAGCAATTAGGTCGAAAGAACTGTTCTATCAACAAGTTAACCTGATTTCCTCTTTTTGGTTGCAGGTAATTTGTACGATGAAAAGCCAAAATAAAGAAATTATGAGTGATTTTTTTGTTTTGGCAAAGCCAATGGGGTTGAGTGGACCCCTACCACTTTTATTGATATGCAAAGACTATTACATAGGAACATAGCTAGAAAACAAACGAAAAGAGAGGACTGAGAAAACATGCATACCAACACTACACTACAGAGACAAAAAAGACACATATGTACAATGAAAGCAAGCTTTAAGACACAAAAATCCCTGGATCATACGTAAATTTGGGAAATTTCAGTCCGTTTTTGATATCACGCCAAAGAAGCTGCCTCCATTGCAAGTAATTATGAGTGATTTTAATTTATTTTAGAAATTGTAATAACTTTGTGCCTATTCCTTCTTTGTTACATTTTAGTATGCATTCAATTATCTTGTAATATCTACGATTCTTATATGCATATCAATTCATTTTTCCTTGAATTCTTAACTACAATTAACACTTTGTTTTCATATTATGTAATTTAGAATGTTAATCCTTTATTTTTATTACTTCAAATATCTTTTTTTTTATTCATGACCGCTACCCTATTATGTGAAGGATAACCTACGAGACGGCATACCTATCTTGAAACATGACAGGCATAATTTGATTTATGTAAGAATAATAAAACGTCCCTTATCTTTTAAACTTTAAATCAAAGTGGAAAGTCTGCTTTTTTGGGTGGTTTTGTTTTCTTCTACTTTGGTTGTAGCTATAAAATCTTCTTTTCTGATATTCATAGCATACACCATGATTTTGGATATATGGTATTTATTTTGCTCTATATTAGTCTTTCTTATGTGAATTAGTTTTGAAAAAATACCATGTAACATTTTATTTTTCTCTATATTATGGAACCATGACTAGAAAACATAATTGAAAGGTATCATCCTTTCAAAATGTTATGGTGGTTGTCTGAGAATAGTTGCTGATAATTTGCTCACTAAAAATATATCAAAGTAATAAAATTGAAAGAATGTTTGATTCGACTTCCTACTTTTTTATGCATATTTTTATTTATTTTAGAGTTTATTGCATTTATATATCAATATTTCACCAATTCTTATTTATTACTTTTTTAATCTGTTCAAGTGTTTTGAAGTATCTTCTATAGTTTTACATGTTATCTATTATACTGTATAATGAAACCAATATAGTGTTGACTTTTTCTTTGCGCCATATTTGCTCTTTGTTCAAATCTTGCATCCTCATTCATTTGGATAAATAATAAATTGTATCTAATGGCGCCTTATCAGTTGTTCGTATAAAACATTCGCTTTGTACACAAGCCCTTATTTTTTTTCTAAATGCATATTTATTACCCTTACGTTTATCTTTCACTTTTTATTTCAATTTAATGAAAGTCTAGCCTCTCTAATCTACCTATTCAATTAGCACAAAAAATTAGATAAAATATCTTGTTATGGTATTACTTTTTCCTCATTCATTTCAACTCATAACCTCAATTCCTTTCGATCTAAAAGTGTTATTTTTGTTTAAGCCCTTCATATTTCTTTTTATTTTTCTCTAAATGGCAAAAGCATTAAATTGTAAAAATTAATGATGAAATATGTATTGTTTTTGTACTCTTTTGTTGTGCTTTACTTATTATTTCACTTAATAGCATATTATGTATGATAATCAATTAAAAGCTTATTCACGCACATTCTTATTTCCTTTATTTTGTAGTATCAATATTTTCTTTCATCATTTCAGGCAACTCTTCTCCGGTCAAATAAATTAATGGATCAAAAGATGAATGGTTGCCTATTCGATATGGTGTGGAGTTGAGATGGTTAAGTTTTGCCCTAGTTTATTATCTCCTTTTTAACATTCTTTAATCGATCTTCAAAGTATTGTTTATGTATTTATATATGAAGCTATGATGTATTTCAGTTGTTTTATCGTTGTAGTGTCAAACATACTCTGTGGTTCTTTCTTACTGTGTTTTTGGTTCATTTTAATCACTTGACATCTTTTTTGGTAAATGTTTATCTAATAATTAGATTAGAATTTGATATGTCCATAAAAAATATGCATCTCTTTATACATTTGTAAGTACTTAATTATTTTTGTTGTTAAATTAATGACGATAAATATTTGTAACTACAACGCAAGACGCTAATTTTATTTGTTCCATACTAAACAAGCTAACTAAAGACTCATACCAAAGAAAGATTTAGTTAAAGCTTTTATGGAACTTGCATATTTCATGTTGAATAACAAAAAATATTGATTTCTTTAATATTTAATTAATTGAAAATTTTACTTATCCGTTCTTTGATCATATCGTTAATTCTCCTTGACTTAGAAGTGTTATTTTCGTTTAAGTCCTCATGTTTCCTTTTTCTAAAGACTAAATCATTAAATTACAAAATTTAATAAATGAAAAATGCATGAGAAACTTTAATGGCAGTCTCTTGCTATGTTTAAACTCATTGTTTTGCCTACTCTGTTTTTTTTGGCATGACCGAATGGTTTTTAAAGTGGTCGCAAACAATTATTATTATAACAAATAATAATTACGATGATTATAAGAGATTGACAGTTTATCAATCAACTACATGTTCGGTTTCTAAGATGGACCGTCCACCCTAGATGTCTTAAAAGTGGATCAAACACTGCAACATTCCTAGCTTACAGAATAGGAGCTAGCCTAAGTGACTAGATTACAACAACATACCATGCAAGGTACCCTATTACATGAAAAAACAGAGACATTCCCGTTACTAGTACATAACATACCACAACAGAAGTACATTCTACAAATTGCAGAGTTCTCTAGAGTAAAATACCATCAGCTAGTGTGCCTAAGTCGATCAACAACCCTGTAGGCACTCGAACAACCAAAGCACATCACAAACTCTATTTCCCTTCAAAGAACACAAACCTAAAACCTCATTGCTTCCAACACACCCAAACCAGCACAAAACCTTCAAGACGAAATCCAAGCTACAAGTACAACCAAATTCAACAGACTGCCCCAACCCACACCATCACTACAGATCCAGTAGGCAATGCAAACTCTCCGCTAGCTCATCAAGATTGATACAATGTCCTACTCTCCCAAACAAACTTGGTAAATATAAGAGTAAGAGCAGAGATTACCAGAAATGTAGATCAGGGGAGTCACAAGACCGTCCATGGAACATGGCCGATCACTGTATACTTGAATACTTCACGAAGGGTTCATAACTTTTACTACACAACAATTCGAACCACGCCACAGAAAGCTCACAACACCAAGGTCGAAACTCATACAGGTCAGCCCATTCATACACCATTCGACCCTCACCTCCTAACTACGGTCAGACTACACTGGAAAAAATATATTAGGCAATGGCTAAGGTCATACTCGCCTGGATTTCTAGTGAATCACATCATAAGATATAGGACAGATGGGAAGAAGTGAAAACAAAACCCATATAAGCATCAACTTTAGGTTTAGAACTAACCGGTTTGGACACCGCACTTAGCATAGAAGGGTTGTTGGAGTAGTTTGGGAACGAGGAGGAAACAAGAGGCATGGACTTAAGGAACGAGATAGACAATTAAGGCGTTGGTGTTGTTTTAAATAATTTTTATGGAACTCCCACCATCTATAAGTATTTTCCTTACCAAGGGAGGGCCAATTAAAGCCGATATCACCATCGGATCAATCTTGGGCCTACATCATGTCAGCATCTCTATCACAAAAGACGATGTCATATGTCGTCGTCCTACGTTCTTCAATCAGAACAGACTCTTCTGTAGCATTGTATTCTTCGTCCCCAATGTGCTTTGTTGCATCTACATACTGTTCCTTGGTTCTTAGGTTGGTGCCAACCGATAATTGTGTTGATAACAATTCCTTTTAGCTTTTGTTGGACGATAGCTCTAGGAGCTACCTAACTCTTTCTATTGGGATCCGAAGCTCCTTTCCCATTGTCTTTCGAGGCTACCTTGTACTCATTCAAATTTCCATTTCAGATGAGGTTCTCAATAATATCTCTGAGATGACAACACTCGTTCATCGTATGGCCATACATCTCATAAAATAGACAAAGGTTTTCCATCTATTTTTCCTTCATAGTAGTCTCTCTTGGTGCAGGTTTTCTTGTATTGCATCATATTGCAAGTGTCAAAATAATTTTTTTCCAAAGAATCCCACAATAATGTGTAGTTGTCATATGTTGGGAATCTAGGTCATTTCCTAGAGTCCCTTTTCTAGTCGCAACCACTTCCATTGTTGCCTTTCTGCTAATTGTTATTCCTTTTATTCTGATTTTGAATATTGACTTGAATCTTTCAGAATTATCTCCAGATTGTTTCACTATCACATTGCATTGTACCCTTTCATTGGTGGGATCCTTGATTTTCCTCTTTCATTTTTATAGGCCTCCTTAATTCGCAAGAACCGAGAAGTCTTTTCATTAAAATGGTCTAGGGTAGATAGTGGCTTTCCCATCAACCATAATCCAAACTTCATGTTAGGGTCCACGCCTTCAGTTAATGCCATCAAAATTGCTTTGTCAAAGGGTTATTAACTTCAGTGATGACAACATTGATTCGCTCCAATTATTCCTTGAGAGGTTCCCCTGAAGCTTGATGTATGCGGGACAATGTTATTACATGCTTTGATAGGGATATATGGATACGAAACTGACCCGTGAAATTTCGACCAAGATCATCAAATAAGGGTACTGACTTTGGCCATAATCTCATTAACCACATAAGTGCCACATTATCTAAGTAAATCGAAAAGGCCTTAAACTTAATGGTATCAGAAACCTGATATGAATCTGTATATTATCGGTAGCGCGTTAGATGCTGAGTAGGATCAGTCTTTCCCAAGTCAGGTGATGTCGGCGTAAAGTTGAATCTACGCAGGAACTTAGCATTAAGAATGTCATCGATGAATGAGGTATGGCTTCAGTCGATCCCTCAGTCCACGTTGTAAAAACCACGACTGTCATTCATGATCTATCTGACCATGGAAGTCAAGTTTGGAGTTCGGATGATAGGACATTGAGTCGCTTTATCGCCTGTGCCTTCTCGCCTCCCTTGCAAGAAACATCGCTTGTGTCACAATCTGGGTAGCACTTCTTGAGCTCTGCTTCAATAGTCAGTCACAGGGCGTAGAGAAGGAAGTGTAGGAGAGCGAGAAGGTTTGGGAGTGTCACAGACATGAGGGTGTGCCGCATGTGTTAGGTCGTTGAGTGATCATTAGACCTAGGTCGGCTTGCTCTGGTTCGGCATGGTCTAGCAGAATCAAATTGGCCAAGGCAGACAGCCCCTGCTCGGCCCTGATCCAGATCATGTGAATTTCTTCGGCAGTCATTCTAGCGTCTGCTCCTAGTTGTGACACCTCCATACTTATGTCTGACGATGAGGATTCCTCTGAATGACGACATAGTGGAGTAGGAGTCCTCTGCCTCTTGAGTTCGTTCCAATACACCATCATTAGGTTCATTTCCTTCCTTGTCTTGATGTTTTCGTGCATCTGCTATTCAAGGCGTTATTACCTGGTACTACTAAGTTGTGGCTAGCCTCATCCTGAGCGCGCTTTGCTGGCCTGAAGGAAGAGGCGCTTTTCTTGGACACCCTTGTTGTAAGTTAGTTTGGAGAATTGGACAATTGCAGGAATAAAGGAGATTGGATATTCTCGATGGATTTGAGATTTCAATAGCAGATCTAAAAATCCTTAAGATGAGATATTCATCTTATCAGTGAAAGCACAAAAAATATTGACACAAGAATTGGTTCAACACCCTAAATTGAATGTGTAAAGAAATAAAGTGAAGAAACATAAATGAAAAACAAGAAAACAAACATCACATATGGTTTACGGTGGTTTGGATTAAGTTTACCTATGTCTGCCTGCTCTTTTATTAATCAACTTAAATGATTACAAGTTCTTAGGGTCGAAATGGCCTTGATTACAAAGATCAAGAATGTTTATGAGTTGTCGAAGAGCTAAAAGATCCTTCTTTCTTAAAGGGTTCTTCTATTTATAGTTTGTAGGGTGCCCGGATCGGCCTGGGATCATGGAGAAAAACACCAGAAGATGCGTTAACCACTTCTACAGAATATCATGTCCATCCATAAATTAGCGCTTCAGGTCGGCGGTGACCCTAGGCAATCGGGGATGGGGACGACCTGGATTCTTCATGTTTTCTTGAAATCGGCTTGATGTTGATTTGATGAAAGTATGCACGCACCTATCCAATATACCTCGTGGTATTATACCCAGTCGTGTTACCAAAGTGCTAAGTTGTTGTCATGTTGGAACTTAAAGAGCATAGGATGTAAAGTCCAATCCAGAATGAAGCGAGTTAACCTGACCCAAGGAAATGAAGCATGCCGAGCCGAAAGGTGCGAGTGTAGGCCAATCTGGAGCAAGAGAAACAGGGCCGATCCGAGATAGTATTGGCTAGGCCCACACGAATCTAACAGGTGTCTCTATGTTGATCCAGGGCTGTAGAGGCTTAGCCGATACAAGGCAATAGATCATACCAACCAGAATCCTTGAAGTGATTAACTCTAGAAGTTTATGAGACGCATCTTCTAGTCTAAACCATTTTAGGAATGAGTACGCTTGAGCTCGAGCCTTAAGTGATCGGGAAATGAGAAGTTGGAAGAGTGACTGCCTTGTCATAAAACGGGTCAATACTAAGTAAATGTGGTTTCTTGCCTTTTTTTTAATAGCAGAAACAAAGTCCCTGTAATAGTGTTCCGCCACACATTTCCATTGTGCCTAACCATTATGAAATTTGTTCCAATTGTCCATATAAATTCATCTTGCATATTTAAAAAAGATTTGGACTTAATTTAAATATGTTATAATGTTGTCCGTATGATGTACACTCTTATTTGTACACAAATTATATAACTTCAGAAATTGGAAACAAATATATGATTAAATCACCAGTCCAAAATTTATTGTAGCTTCCTAGTTACATAAATTTATAAATTTCATATTCAATGTAGTTAAAATTCACCAGTCCAAGATTTCCATGTTCGTGTAACACATGTTTCCCATGTTTCCAAAATTTACCAGTTGTGCTATATAGAGAGGATACTTCAAGGAGCGCAAATCTGAAAAGAAAAGGGCCCACATGCTTTCCTCCCTTGTTCCCAATGAAATCGCAATTTTCTGTTACTGAAGATATACCAACATACATACCTGTTGTAAGGAATTTATTGTCTAAGTAAAAATGCAATTTTAGCCTCTATGAAATCTAAAGCAAAATCTGGCAGCAAGAAATTAAGGCTTGCTAGTAAGTGGCGATGTTTTCTATACCATGTCCATAGTGATGTTTTCTTACGTTTTGGAATTATGAAAACGTAGAAGATAAACATACATAATTGTGGTTGAATCAAGTATAAAGAATACAAATAAATCAATCAAACAAGAACGAAAAAAGTAACTTACTCGAAATTAAAACAAAGTGATATTATTCTATATTCTGAAATGAAAAAATGAACAAAAATCAAAATAAATTATAAAAAACCTAAATCAATCAATTAATAATAAGAAAGATAAAAATTAATAACGCACCTGAAATCAGAAATATATTTTCCTGGTTTAAAACAAATAAATGAAATCAAAAAACATATTAAGAAACACAAGTCAATCGACTGATAACAAAATTAATAGTATCATACCTAAGACTGACATAGAAAAAGGTTCTTCTGTATGCTACTATTTACACTTATATTAAAAGGAAAGATGATCTAGATGAGGAAGGATAGCGAAAACCATGGCTAGGCTTTTGGCTGTTATTGAATAAGGAAGAATCAAATAAGAAATTGAGTAAGAAATGGAATCAAATAAGAAAGGGTATTTTGTGAAAAATATGAGAATATGAGACAACTTTATTGCGTTGTTTCTAATTGAATAAGTGACGTACAAATTGTTCATAATTGGATAAGCGACTATTTGTTTTGATTTTACAATTTTGATTTTCATATGGTATGAGAATGGTAAATATTTGTAAACACTCGTACATCACCAAACAAACCACGTACTGTTTTAATTGAAAAGTTGAAATTCGGTTAAATGATGGTTAGTACATATAATTATAAAGATAATTTTATTTAGGTAACAAAAAATTACATTTCATTTTAAAAACAATTGGCGTATATTTTAGTTTGTCGGTGCTTATTTCGACAAGGTGATATTCTCATCAAACACAAAATAGTTCTTACTTTAGTTTTACAATTTTAGTAATTGGTCCGAAAAAATATCATGATACCACCACGATGGTTTTTCCTAATGTATTTGGGTCGTATTTACCATCTCCATTTCACCGGCGTTGCGTTGCGATTTCTAATGCTTTTTCCATCGACGTTAAGGCATCGCTGTTGATCATGTTTCCAACAACGATGTACCTATCTGAAAAGTTAAAATCAATACAATGAGATCTGAAAAATAAATTTACTAAAACATAAGTTTAGATCTGAAAAGTTGAGGAATACATCCAGAATTTTGAATTAAGAATACTTGAATTCAGATAAAAAATAACTGCAAAAACTGTTGGAGAATGAAGTTTTGATGACAACGGCCTTATTTCAATATTAATTGATTATTAAATATATTCTAACACCTTTGTCTAGAATATATATATAAATATATATATATATATACACACACACATGCATGATTTATATACAGGAATTATTACCGAAGACTGTATAGTTTAAAGATATTAGAGATTCAGAATTCAGAGATATTTCAAGACTCATGAGTATTCAAGATTTCAAGACTAATATAGTTATAGAGTCTAGATTATGTAAGACGCTAAATAACACTCCAAGTTCAAATTCAAATTCTGTTTTTCAAATTCTAATTTCATATTTCAAATTATATTTTCAAATTCTATCTTCAATCCTCTCTATTTTATTTTCTATCTTTTCTATTTTTCTTTCTTACTTTACTTTTGTTTTCAAACTCAAGCTTTATAAGTTTTATATATTTATATATTTATACTTTATTTATATACAATTTTAAACTATAAAATTTAATAAATATGTTTACTGTAACGACCCGAAAATCCGTACCAATTTGAGCTGACTAATATCCTACACATTCAACTCAAAGTGCACGAAAATTCAGATCATTAATAGAAAGAGATAAGACGATGAGAAAGATAAGATAGAACTAATAGTATAGAAGAGTAAGAAGAACACAACTGAACAGAATCAGAGTAAACACAAAACTTACAGCGGGACAAATAAAATGTATTATATAACATAACTTTGAAATACAAATCTGAATTTGTATATACATACCATATCAGAGTATAAGTCATATACATCATAGCGGAAATAATTTCTAAATAACTAATAATGAAGCTTCCTGCTTTGAGCTCCTCCAAGTGAATCTGTAAAATCCTGAAACACTTGACTGCCCGTATAAATTTGGGCACCCAAGAGTTTAGGGAAAACATAAACAAAATAAACTCTGGGTCAGTCATGGGACTGGTGTAAATAAATTCCAACCATACTGTTTAACTTAAAAAATCCTTTTGAAACAAAAGGATAATAGTAAGACCAGCCCACACATAAACATGGACGGTTTTTATCTTACTATAACCCAAACCATTTTGGTATCAAAATCCAGTGATATTATGATAATGTCTAATCATATAAATAACCAAGTAGCAGAACGCTTGCATCTCACGCTCCACATATATATAGTATAAAATGATAAACCGCAGGGCGCTTATTGGAGAATGGATTCCAAAAGACAAGGTATGGGAGCACCTTCCGATCAGTGTACTCTAGAGGGTATACACTGGGGTTCAACAAGAACGTCTTGCAACCCAGCCACACATGACTGACCACTCATTTAGCTTGAGTGTATCGAATATATTGCCACCCACGGTTGTTGGCCATCCAACCGTAATCCGAAGATACATAATCGAAAAAGAAGAACAAATATGAATTTTCTCTAAATCGGTGACAATACACCCTGCTTGGGGATGACCCAACTAGCCATGCTGCCTAACCCAACTTTTGTTACTTTCTTGTTGTGAGGCCAGAGGCTACGTCTGTCTTCAGAACATCTGATTACCATTCACTTTGAATGCCACATCGTCAAACCCGTCAATTCACTGATCGATTTCCAAAAATATCACGGGTATAAAAAGCTAAGAGGAAAGAATTCCTCCGCCACCAGACGTAATACCTTTTAAAGATCAACCATACGTGATTTGTTAGGTATACTCTGTCAGACACTCATCCATACAAGTTGTCCTGGGACTGGACAAACAGAAAACACCATTCTGGAACAGAACGACCCTTGCATTTCACTTTGTCTTCAATTATCTTTAGCATAATCTAATTTGCAGTGCTTATGCCTATACGGAGTGGTTTTCGGAATATATATCCAACCGGTCTCTCCGTAATGACAACAATGGTCAAAACACTTCGATAGTCAGTTATTTAACTATCGAAGTAAAAATAAACATCCATTCTAATGTATAACTAAACATCACACAATCCATGGCCATTTTTATATTAATTTTCCAGTTTCCTATATCTTCCTAGATATTTTCCCAAAACCCGTTAAGCCTTACACTTCTTGGAAAACATTTCCAGTTTTCATTATAACTATTTAATTTGCAACATTCGCTTTTTAAACTCTATTCACTTTAAAATGTGGATGTAATCCATTTATAGAAATCTGAACACCTTTATCAAATAAATCTTCATTTAAGTAATAAATACTCATATGGTTTCAATCTTGTTTACCGAGTTATTATATAATTTTATCTTCCCATTCCACTTCATAAACTATGTTTCTAAGTCACTTGTTAAGATCAAATCTATAACTAAATATTGATTACATATCCTTATTCTAATCTATTGGTTTAGATTAAAAATTAACTATCCTATCAGATTAAAATTCCTAAAATAATTTACTTTAATACCTTCGACATCGTCGAATTATAGTTCAAATTCCTAATAGTGTTATATATAAAAAAAATCACGCTTAAGCTTGATCAACAACGTTAATTTATCGTTACAGTTCAAAAACATGTCATACGCTGTAATATTCCCTTTTATAACAAATCTTGACATAACATTCATGCTTATGCCTAGTTAACAATGTTATTTTATCGTTATAGTTCAAAACTTGTCATATGCTACTATATTCCACTTTATAATTAATCTCGACATCAGTTTCGTTACAAACTAATACCATCCATCGATAATAGTGAAGCCGTTCAAGTTGGGGTATTTTAATTACCTCTCAGATCTTGATCAACAACATTCTTATCTTAGAATAGATATAAGTTCGTAACTCTAACCCCTTATACTTTATAATCCGTCAAATCGTACTTCTTACCGTTAGATTTATATAATTAATCTAATGATATTTCTTAACTCTTTGCTTTAAAATAATTATCCAAATTATTCACTCGTAAGATAATTACATCTTAATAACTTATTTAAATGTTAAATAACCATTTATATTTACTTTATAAAATGAACTATAAAATACCAGTTTATAATAGAACTTCTATTATAATTTAAACTTCGCTTAAATTATAAAAATATAATTTTTTTATTTATCTTCATTGATTTGCCTGACGGCCAATCAACTTCTTAACAAAAATGGGTTTATGGCCGACTGTTGCCATTTTCTTAATCGATATCGTCTATTTATTAAATCGACATAACGTTGAATTTTCATTCAACATGGTTCAAATAGTGCATATATAAAACAAACAGTACATATAAATGTTTAGGAATCTGCTTGGATTCCTCCAACCGGTTCCCACATCCACGGATGTTAGTCAAACAATTAACACTGATTCCATACTAGGTAATATTATAATCGATGAAATCAGTATCCAAACGATGATGTGTACATATGCAACGATATATAATATTCAACTAATTTAATTTTAATGTAATGACCCGCATTGTCAGAGGTATTATAATTAATTTATTTAATTATATATATCGTGATGTAGTGAATTAAATAGAGGTTTAATTAAATAATATGGAATAATTAAATAATATATTTAATTCAGAAATAAACAAAAATAGTGAATTGACAATATAATGTGAACAGGGTCATCCCTTAGATTTAATTCAGCTTAGAGTTGAATTATATTGACGAATATATTCAATCGACGTCAGTTTGAACGTAGAATTATAATATAATTAAAATAGAGCTTGAAATGGCGCGGTAGTTCGCTATTTGGCGATTCGAACTTCAACTGGATATACAGGGTTCGTTTTAAATCGGATTTCTGTGAAACAAGAAACGTATGGAGCTGGTGAAGTATATCTTTCTGGTGGAAGAGAAAAATCAGGATTTCGTCGTGTAGATTTTGATTCATGTCCAAATCAAATTTCAGAAAAGTCGCTGTGGAATTCCTTTATAATTTATAAAGGAATTATTTATATTTTAAAAAGGGAATTTCAATATAAATCGAGTATCGGGTTGACCCAGATTGAAATATCGAGCTAGAAATCAATATAGGATTTTTCTGTAGCTGTATGGTATTCCACTATGAATATATACGATAATATAAATTTATTTATATTTAATTTTATTTTTATTTAAATATATTTATATATTTAAATGGGCCATCCACAGCTTTAAAAATACGTTGTGTGAGCATACGAAGTCGGAATTCGACGAAACTAATTTTATTGGATCCACAATATTAAATAGTTGTTAGATTTCCAGTTTCGTGATTTTTAGAGTCAGCGTGTGGCCGTACGGATTTTTAGAGTGTAAAACAGTCAGTATTTTAACGGTTAAAAATACGCTGTGTGAGCAAACGAAGTCGGAATTCGACGAAACCAGTTTTGTTGGGACCCTAATGTCGAACTCTAGCTACATGTCCAGTTTCGTGATTTTTGATTATCGTGTGGGATCACACAGATTTTTAGAAGGCGAAAACTAATTTTAAAAAAAAGGAATATACCGGGAATATTCCTTCTAAAAAAAATATCTAGATATTTGTTTACCATATAAATAGACCACCTACCTTTCCTAAAACCTAATTCTTCATTTTCAAAGTCAACACAATTTCCGCCGTTGCCATTTTCTCTTCACAGCAAAAAGTCGATCAAAGAAAAATCAAGAGAAAATCAAAATCAATTGCTATAAATCCTATAATGTATATATTTGAGTTCACATCAGCTTGCTCTTCGATCCTGTGTAGTTATTGTTGAGTTCGACACCATCGTCCCTCGTTGCGTTTGGTACAGCACTACTCATTCGAGTTCTAGGGTTCGTGGTTTATCAATTTTGGGTGCATTGAGGGTGAGTTTGAGTGTGTATTCGAGTTTGTAGGGTGGTTTAGCATCTCCGTGAGGAGTTTGTGCCGATTCAAGGTGGAAAGATGACGCTCGAATCCTTGGAGGTCGTGCGAACATGAGGAAACAAATGGAATTCGAGTTTGGGATATTGGGTATCGGCAGAACGAGATTTTGAAGAGGAAAACAATGATGTTATTTGTTTGAAATGTTATTGAAGAAGGGAATAGCTTAATCGATGCCAAGGAGATGGGATGGCTGTGTTTGGCTTCCTGGAATTTGCGGAAATCAGTTTTGGGAAGTCACTGTAACAGTGCGGATTTTGTTGGGTAAGTGGGCCGGGTTTTTAAGGTGTTGAGGCCCATTTGTTTGAGTATTTAATTAGGGTAATTTGTATTGGAATCTTTGTGGAGTGTTGATCGAGTTCAGTGATGATATATGTCGTGAAATTCATGGTAGGGAGCACGACAATTGAAACAGCAACAGAGAAGAAGACCAAGAGCGGTCATTGGTTTAAGGGTGGAGTGGGCCATAACTTTGGAATTGGGCAAAACAAGATCCGACAGGATCGTACGGACGGACACTACCTAATGGAACTGGCTAGGAGTGGATTGGAGCTCGTTTGAATTTGCGACGAATAAATTGTTTGATTCAAATCAAATAACAGTTTACCGTTCTTTAACAATGAACTGCAAAGGTGAGTAAAACTCACCAACTCTGAACAGTTCTATTTTTACATTGTATTCTTAGAACTGTTAATTATCTGTTGATTGTTGTGTGTTGACTGTTTGATTGAACTGCTAGTCAGTTAGTAGAAATTATATATATATATGTATATATATATATATAAACCGTTAAATATTTATATGTCGATTCTGTTGATCAGAATAATTCATATTGAACTGAAAGTGATGATAATTATATTGTCTAACATCTGTGATGCAGGGAAACAGGTTGGAGGAATCCAACTGGATTCCTCAACAGTTATTTTACTGTGATTTATATATTGTGATATATAATCTGTTGGCGATTATATGTGTTTGGACGATATTGAACATCGTGATTTGATATGATTGAATACCATAATATACCGGAATGTTGGTAAGGAATAATTTCAAAGTGATATTGAAATAAAAATATTTATAAATGGAATATTTATAAATAAGGAATATTTATAAATTTGGAATATTTATAAATAGGAGATATTCAAAAAGGAAATAATTTCAAACCATTTTCTTTTTGAATGGAAAGGCCTGTGTGGCGGGTTTGGGGATTTTCCCGATGCTTCCGATACAAAGGAGGTTATGGAGAATTTTCCCGGAAATTTAAGGAGTTAGAATAATTTAAAGAATAAATGGGAAAACCAAATAAAAGGGGGATATTTGTGGAAAACCAAATATAAAGGAAATGCTTGTGAAAATAAATAAAGTTATAAAGGAAATATTTATAGGAAATAAATATAGACAAATTGAAGAGGAAAATCATTTTTAAAGTGAAGAACCGTTACTAAAAGTAAACCTTTAAAAATGAATAAACGTTGTTAAAAGGAAATCTTTTATAAAGCGAATATTAGTTATTTGAGTTAGAGTTAACCAGTTAGAGTTAACCACCAGTTAGAGTTAATCAGTTAGAGTTAATCAAATAAGTGTTAATCCAAATGAGTTGTCATCTCGTACGACTGCTAGCGTAATTCGCAGGGCTGTAAATAGCCTAAGGCGGTCGGATGTTTCCTGAGGGAATCAGGCGTAACCATTGTGATCGTTGCGATCTAGAGTCAAGCGAATGGAGTTAAATCGAATATTAGTTATTCGATAGGAGTAACCAGTTGGGTTAAGTAAGTCGGGTTAAGTAAGTCAAGATTAACCAGTTGGGTTAAGTAAGTCGAGTTAACCAGTCGGGTTAAGTAAGTCAAGTTAACCAGTTAGAGTAAATCAGTTAGGGTTGACCAGTTAGAGTTGATTATTTAGAGTAACCCAAAGGAGTTAAATAGTTAGGGTTGACCAGTTAGAGTAATCAACTAGAGTTAACCAGTTAGAGTTAGAGTTGACCAGTTAGAGTTAGAGTTGACCAGTTAGAGTTAGAGTTAACCAGTTAGAGTTAGAGTTGACCAGTTAGAGTTAGATTTAACCAGTTAGAGTTAGAGTTGACCAGTTAGAGTTAGAGTTAACCAGTTAGAGTTAGAGTTGACCAGTTAGAGTTATTCAAATAGAGTTAATCGAGTGGAGTTATCGAATATCACTTATTCGAAGTAGAGTTATCGAATATAGTGTATTCGAAGAGAAGAGAAGTGAAATCGAATATAGTTTATTCGAGAAGTGGAATCGAATATAGTTTATTCGAGAAGTGAAATCGAATGTAGTTTATTCGAGAAGTGAAATCGAATATAGTTCATTCGAGAAGAATTATCGAATATTAGTTATTCGAAGTGAGATAATAGAATATTGGTTATTCGAAGTAAGGTAATCGAATATTGGTTATTCGAGAAGAAGTTATCGAATCTAGTTATTCGAGAAGAAGTTATCGAATCTGGTTATTCGAAAGGAGTTATCGAATCTAGTTATTCGAAAGGAGTTATCAAATCTAGATATTTGAAAGAAGTTAATCGAATATAGTTTATTCGAATAGAGTTAGAGGAGTTATCGAATATAGTTTATTCGACAGGAGTTAAGTGAATAGAGTAAATCAAATAGAGTTAACCAAATAGAGTTAACCAAATAGAGTTAAGCAAATAGAGTTAATCCAAAGGAGATAATCGAATAGAGTTAATTGAAAAGAGTTAACCGAATATAGTTATTCGAAAGAAAGGTTAAGTAAGGAAGTTAGTTACAGAAATATAAAGTGAACTTGGCTTATTTCAAGGTTAGAAGTGTTGTTCAGTTAAGGTCTGAGAGGTAGTTCTACCCCAACTTGATTGGCTTCGTTTTTAACTGAGGAATGGTTAAGGTTCGACAGTAAAGGATGGTAAAGTGAATTTAGTAATTAAAGGAAATGGTGGCATAGCGATGTTTTATCTAAACATCTGCTTAATAAAAACGTAGGAGCTTTGGGAAATGTTTTCCAAACAAGAATCAGAAATGTTTTCTAATACAGAAAACAAGGAATGGAAATGTTACCAATGGTAATAACATATATTTTCTAAATCTATAAAATAAGAAATGTTGAATATCGGGAAACATGAGATGAAAAATGAACTAAGGAGATAAAAGTTGAAATGATGTTTGTTCGATATAATTTCCATCTGGAAATAATATCGTTGTTTGCACACTTGTTTTTCTTTGATAGTTAAATCACAGACTATCAAAGTTTTGACCATTTTAACGTTGTTAATATGGAGAGACCGGTTGGATTATTATCCAAAGAACCACTCTGTATTGGCATAAGCATTGCGAATCATTTATGCCAAAGAAAATTGAAGACGGAGTAAAGTGCAAGGGTTGTTGTATAAGGCTTAGATAACAGTGACTAAGATGGATACACTGAATAGTGCCTTCGGTTTTTCCAGTCCCAGGACAACGTGTATGGACGAAGGTCTGACAGAGTATATCCAATGGATCGCGTAAGTTGATCTCTTCAAACGTATATACGTTGGTGGCGGAGGAATTCGTTTCTCTTAGCTGTATACCCGTTGTATTTTTGAGGAAATCAATTTGTGATTTGGCGGGTATGACAATGTGACATTCTAAGTGAATGAAGATGAATGTCTGACAGAGTATTTCCAGAAAGGTCACGTACATTGATTTCTTCAACCGTACCAAGAGTGGAAGGGGAGAAGGAAACTTCTTTAGCTAACATGTAATGTACTGTTGTAGACGTCAATCAGTGATTTGATGGATTTGCCGATGTGACAATCGAAGGGAATCTGATGTGATGATAAAGCGTAACTTCTAGCCTCATTAACCGGTAAATGACAGAAATCTGGCAGGTAGCATGGCTATGTAGGTCGCACCTATTAGGGTGTATAATCACCTGATCTAGAGTTTCATTTATTTCTAAAAATCTATTGTTGATGTTGTCCTATTCGGGAAACGGTTGTTGATCCCAACCGTTGGTGATATACATTCGATACACTCAAGCGAAATGAGTGGTCGGTCATGTGTGGCCGGGTTGCAAGATGTTCTTGTTGAACCCATTGTTTTCCTCTCTAGAGGTACACTAGCGAAAGGTGGTTCCATACCTTGTCATAGTTGGAAACCCATTACCCAATACGTGCTTGCGGTTTTGATTTTATACTATATATGTAGAACGTGAGATGAAAGCGTTTCTGCTAGATTGATATATATTTGTACTTAGACATTATTATAATATCAGAATGATATTGCTTGTCAAAGATGTTGGATTCTCATAAGGGAAAAACCCGTTCCATATTCACGACGTGGTCTTATGAGATATCATATATCTGTTAAACTGTGTTAAACTATTTTACTCACACCAGTCCCATGACTGACCCGGAGTTTACTTTGTTGTTTTCCCTAAACTCTTGGGTGCCTAAATTTGTATGGGCAGTCAAGTAGTCGGGATTTACAGATATACTTGAAGAGCTGGAACAGGAGGCTTCTGGATCATATAGCTATAGTTTATTTCCGCTGTGTTGTAAGTGTTGTACTCTGATAAGTGCTATTGTATATATATAACTGTTTTACTTAAAAGTTATGTTATATGTTATTCGTTCCGCTGTGAGATTCGTGTTACTATGATGATGTAAGTTCTTCTTTTCTTCTTCTATTCTAAGTTTCTATCTTATCTATCCTCACCCTCTAATTTCTTTCATTAATTACCAGGATTTTTCGATGTTTTGGTTATCGACATCGATCTTATGTCGATAACCAAAGTCGCCAAAAATCCAGGTCATTACAGTTGGTATCAGAGCTTAAGTTAAGAATTACTTGGCTCTGTGGCGTGACTCGGTAGAGATAGGGTTAGTAATAACCTAGATTGAGTTTGAGTGTATATATACGAGTGAACGTATTTGTTATTTGATATAAAAATAATTTTATATTGTGGAGATTCATGGGTTGAGTTGTTTATGAGTTCTGGTCGATCAGTTTGATCCACTGTATCGGTAGGAGTTATTAAACACTTGAATACGATGGGTCGTCACGATATGTTTTGAAAAGAGGGTAAATTAAAATAAGTTTACCCAAGGTATATCTTGACATAGAGAAGATATATATATCAAAAATTATAATATATTGGATATATTGGTTGTTATTATAATCGAGTAAGATTATAAAGTGAAATGGTTATATATAACCAACCAGAATTCATATAAGTGAAAAATGTGAAATCAGAGGAGTTAAATCTGAAATTTAAATCAGAATGGAAATTCAAACTCTGGAAATTGGAAATTTTTTTGTAAATGAATCAGGATTAATTATATGAGAATTTAAGATCCTGGGAGATTTTAAATTGTTTAAAACATTGTGAAGGATATTTTGAACTGATTTCAAAATGGAAATATTCAGAAATGGTTTTGAAAAGTGATATAGTATTGAACTCACTTCGATAGCTGGGAAATAACCCTGATGATGAATCGCGACATCATCAGTGTTCATTCTTTTGAGCTGCTAAGTGACGGATTACTACCAAAGAAATTGTTTTTGAATTGTTTTGAGAAAAACAAATTGTTTTGATATTCCGAATTGAATATTTTGATTTTTGGAAAAGGTTAAGATGTTTAAAAACTCCCAGAAACAGATTATGTGAATTAAAACAAATTAAAGTAGAATTTGTAAAAGCCAATAGAATTGAGATTGAATTAAAAGCCAGTTAAGTAAAAATCGTATTGAAATAGATTGATGTCAAGTGGAATTAGACTTGATTAGAGACAATATGGAATTATATTGGACTGGTGAGTTATGGATTTGAAATCAAGAATAGTGCTTGAGTTTGAAATGAAATTCGACTTAGGTATAAGCGAAAGGTTGTGTTAAAGATAAATTGATTTGAGATCAAGTTGGAATTGCATTGGTATATGTTGAATTGATGACAGGTGAAGGGATAGAGTTGATATGTCCGACAAAAAGGTATGAGTTTATATTTGATATAAGCATGAGATTTATGAGCCAAATTGGCAAGCCGCTTGGCTGTTTGATTTTCTTTTGGGTTGGAGAAGGCCTAGAGAGGCGAGTTGTGGTTTTACCGATAGGGCTGTACAAAGGAGGTTACGGCAAAATTTTCCTAAAATTTAAAGTGTTAGAAAATTTTCAGAATTTTTAAAAATTTAATTTAGTCAGAATGAATAAATATTTTAGTCGATATTAATTGGTTCAGTTGAAATCAGAAATAAGGGGTAAACAAATCTTAGGAATTCCAATAGATAGGGTCGTCCTCTAACTTAGCAATTTCGAGGACGAAATTATTTTAAGTGGGGAAGATTGTAATGACCCGCATTGTCAGAGGTATTATAATTAATTAATTTAATTATATATATCGTGATGTAGTGAATTAAATAGAGGTTTAATTAAATAATATGGAATAATTAATTTAATTAAATAATTAAATAATTAAATAATATATTTAATTCAGAAATAACCAAAAATTGTGAATTGACAATATAATGTGAACAGGGTCATCCCTTAGATTTAATTCAGCTAAGAGTTGAATTATATTGACGAATATATTCAATCAACGTCAGTTTGAACGTAGAATTATAATATAATTAAAATAGAGCTTGAAATGGCGCGACAGTTCGCTATTTGGCGATTCGAACTTCAACTGGATATACAGGGTTCGTTTTAAATCGGATTTCTATGAAACAAGAAACGTATGAAGCTGGTGAAGTATATCTTTCTGGTGGAAGAGAAAAATCAGGATTTAGTCATGTAGATTTTGATTCACGTCCAAATCAAATTTCAGAAAAGTCACTGTGGAATTCCTTTATAATTTATAAAGGAATTATTTATATTTTAAAAAGGGAATTTCAATATAAATCGAGTATCGGGTTGACCCAGATTGAAATATCGAGCTAGAAATCAATAAAGGATTTTTCTGTAGTTGTATGGTATTCCACTGTGAATATATACGATAATATAAATTTATTTATATTTATTTTTATTTTTATTTAAATATATTTATATATTTAAATGGGTCATCCAGAGCTTTAAAAATACGTTGTGTGAGCATACGAAGTCGGAATTCGACGAAACTAATTTTATTAGATCCGCAATATTAAATAGTTGTTAGATTTCCAGTTTCGTGATTTTTAGAGTCAGCGTGTGGCCGTACGGATTTTTAGAGTGTAAAACAATCAGTATTTTAACGGTTAAAAATACGCTGTGTGAGCAAACGAAGTCGGAATTCGACAAAACCAGTTTTGTTGGGACCCTAATGTCGAACTCTAGCTACATGTCCACTTTCGTGATTTTTGGGTATCGTGTGGGATCACACGGATTTTTAGAAGGCGAAAACTAATTAAAAAAAAGGAATATACCGGGAATATTCCTTCTAAAAAAATATCTAGATATTAGTTTACCCTATAAATAAACCACCTACATTTCCTAAAACCTAATTCTTCATTTTCAAAGTCAACACAATTTCTGCCGTTGCCATTTTCTCTTCACAGCAAAAAGTCGATCAAAGAAAAATCAAAATCAATTGCTATAAATCCTCTAATGTATATATTTGAGTTCACATTAGCTTGCTCTTCGATCCTGTGTAGTTATTGTTGAGTTTGACACCATCGTCCCTCGTTGCGTTTGGTACAGCACTACTCATTCGAGTTCTAGGGTTCGTGGTTTATCAATTTTGGGTGCATCGAGGGTGAGTTTGAGTGTGTATTCGAGTTTGTAGGGTGGTTTAGCATCTCCGTGAGGAGTTTGTGCCGATTCGAGGTGGAAAGATGACGCTCGAATCCTTGGAGGTCGTGCGAACGCGAGGAAACAAATGGAATTCGAGTTTGGGATATTGGGTATCGGCAGAACGAGATTTTGAAGAGGAAAACGATGATGTTATTTGTTTGAAATGTTGTTGAAGAAGGGAAAAGCTTGATCAATGCAAAGGAGATGGGATGGCTGTGTTTGGCTTCTTGGAATTTGCGGAAATCAGTTTGGGGAAGTCACTGTAACAGTGCGGATTTTGTTGGGTAAGTGGGCCAGGTTTTTAAGGTGTTGAGGCCCATTTGTTTGAGTATTTAATTAGGGTAATTTGTATTGGAATCTTTGTGGAGTGTTGATCGAGTTCAGTGATGATATATGTCGTGAAATTCATGGTAGGGAGCACGACAATTGAAACAGCAACAGAGAAGAAGACCAGGAGCGGTCATTGGTTTAAGGGTGGAGTGGGCCATAACTTTGGAATTGGGCAAAACAAGACCCGACAAGATCGTACGGACGGACACTACCCAATGGAACTGGATAGGAGTGGATTGGAGCTCATTTGAATTTGCGACGAATAAATTGTTTGATTCAAATCAAATAACAGTTTACCGTTCTTTAACGATGAACTGCAAAGGTGAGTAAAACTCACCAACTCTGAACAGTTCTATTTTTACATTGTATTCTTAGAACCGTTAATTATCTGTTGATTGTTGTGTGTTGACTGTTTGATTGAGCTGCTAGTCAGTTAGTAGAAATTTTATATATATATATATATATATATATATATATATATATAAACCGTTAAATATTTATATGTCGATTCTGTTGATCAGAATAATTCATATTGAACTGAAAGTGATGATAATTATATTTTCTAACATCTGTGATGCAGGGAAATAGTTTGGAGGAATCCAACTGGATTCCTCAACAGTTATTTTACTGTGATTTATATATTGTGATATATAATCTGTTGGCGATTATATGTGTTTGGACGATATTGAACATCGTGATTTGATATGATTGAATACCATAATATACCGGAATGTTGGTAAGGAATAATTTCAAAGTGATATTGAAATAAAAATATTTATAAATGGAATATTTATAAATAAGGAATATTTATAAATTTGGAATATTTATAAATAGGAGATATTCAAAAAGGAAATAATTTCAAACCATTTCTTTTTGAATGGAAAGGCCTGTGTGGCGGGTTTGGGGATTTTCCCGATGCTTCCGATACAAAGGAGGTTATGGCGAATTTTCCCGGAAATTTAAGGAGTTAGAATAATTTAAATAATAAATGGGAAAACCAAATAAAAGGGGGATATTTGTGGAAAACCAAATATAAAGGAAATGCTTGTGAAAATAAATAAAGTTATAAAGGAAATATTTATAGGAAATAAATATAGACAAATTGAAGAGGAAAATCATTTTTAAAGTGAAGAACCGTTACTAAAAGTAAATATTTAAAAATGAATAAACGTTGTTAAAAGGAAATCTTTTATAAAGCGAATAGTAGTTATTTGAGTTAGAGTTAACCAGTTAGAGTTAACCACCAGTTAGAGTTAATTAGTTAGAGTTAATCAAATAAGTGTTAATCCAAATGAGTTGTCATCTCGTACGACTGCTAGCGTAATTCGCAGGGCTGTAAATAGCCTAAGGCGGTCGGATGTTTCCTGAGGGAATCAGGCGTAACCTTTGTGATCGTTGCAATCTAGAGCCAAGCGAATGGAGTTAAATCGAATATTAGTTATTTGATAGGAGTAACCAGTTGGGTTAAGTAAGTCGGGTTAAGTAAGTCAAGATTAACCAGTTGGGTTAAGTAAGTCGAGTTAACCAGTCGGGTTAAGTAAGTCAAGTTAACCAGTTAGAGTAAATCAGTTAGGGTTGACCAGTTAGAGTTGATCAGTTAGAGTAACCCAAAGGAGTTAAATAGTTAGGGTTGACCAGTTAGAGTAATCAACTAGAGTTAACCAGTTAGAGTTAGAGTTAACCAGTTAGAGTTAGAGTTGACCAGTTAGAGTTAGAGTTAACCAGTTAGAGTTAGAGTTAACCAGTTAGAGTTAGAGTTGACCAGTTAGAGTTAGAGTTGACCAGTTAGAGTTAGAGTTAACCAGTTAGAGTTTGAGTTGACCAGTTAGAGTTAGAGTTAACCAGTTAGAGTTAGAGTTGACCAGTTAGAGTTATTCAAATAGAGTTAATCGAGTGGAGTTATCGAATATCACTTATTCGAAGTAGAGTTATCGAATATAGTGTATTCGAAGAGAAGAGAAGTGAAATCGTATATAGTTTATTCGAGAAGTGAAATCAAATATAGTTTATTCGAGAAGTGAAATCGAATGTAGTTTATTCGAGAAGTGAAATCGAATATAGTTCATTCGAGAAGAATTATCGAATATTAGTTATTCGAAGTGAGATAATCGAATATTGGTTATTCGAAGTAAGGTAATCGAATATTGGTTATTTGAGAAGAAGTTATCGAATCTAGTTATTCGAGAAGAAGTTATCGAATCTAGTTATTCGAGAAGAAGTTATCGAATCTGGTTATTCGAAAGGAGTTATCGAATCTAGTTATTCGAAAGGAGTTATCAAATCTAGATATTTGAAAGGAGTTAATCGAATATAGTTTATTCGAATAGAGTTAGAGGAGTTATCGAATATAGTTTATTCGACAAGAGTTAAGTGAATAGAGTAAATCAAATAGAGTAAACCAAATAGAGTTAACCAAATAGAGTTAAGCAAATAGAGTTAATCCAAAGGAGTTAATCGAATAGAGTTATTTGAAAAGAGTTAACCGAATATAGTTATTCGAAAGAAAGGTTAAGTAAGGAAGTTACTTAAAGAAATATAGTGAACTTTGCCTATTTCAAGGTTAGAAGTGTTGTTCAGTTAAGGTCTGATAGGTAGTTCTACCCCAACTTGATTGGCTTCGTTTTTAACTGAGGAATGGTTAAGGTTCGGCAGTAAAGGATGGTAAAGTGAATTTAGTAATTAAAGGAAATGGTTGAGTTGGCATAGCGATGTTTTATCTAAACATCTGCTTAGTAAAGACGTAGGAGTTTTGGGAAATGTTTTCCAAACAAGAATCAGAAATGTTTTCTAATACAGAAAACAAGGAATGGAAATGTTTCCAATGGTAATAACATATATTTTCTAAATCTATAAAATAAGAAATGTTGAATATCGGGAAACAGGAGATGAAAAATGAACTAAGGAGATAAAAGTTGAAATGATGTTTGTTCGATATAATTTCCATCTGGAAATAATATCGTTGTTTGCACACTTGTTTTTCTTTGATAGTTAAATCACAGACTATCAAAGTTTTGACCATTTTAACGTTGTTAATATGGAGAGACCGGTTGGATTATTATCCAAAGAACCACTCTGTATTGGCATAAGCGTTGCGAATCATTTATGCCAAAGAAAATTGAAGACGGAGTAAAGTGCAAGGGCTGTTGTATAAGGCTTAGATAACAGTGACTAAGATGGATATACTAAATAGTGCCTTCGGTTTGTCCAGTCCCAGGACAACGTGTATGGACGAAGGTCTGACAAGGTATATCCAATCGATCGCGTAAGTTGATCTCTTCAAACGTATATACGTTGGTGGCGTAGGAATTTGTTTCTCTTAGCTGTATACCCGTTGTATTTTTGAGGAAATCAATTTGTGATTTGGCGGGTATGACAATGTGACATTCTAAGTGAATGAAGATGAATGTCTGACAGAGTATTTCCAGAAAGGTCACGTACATTGATTTCTTCAACCGTATCAAGAGTGGAAGCGGAGAAGGAAACTTCTTTAGCTAACATGTAATGTACTGTTGTAGACGTCAATCGGTGATTTGATGGATTTGACGATGTGACATTCGAAGGGAATCTGATGTGATGATAAAGCGTAACTTCTAGCCTCATCAACCGGTAAATGACAGAAATCGGGCAGGTAGCATGGCTATGTAGGTCGCACCTATTAGGGTGTATAATCACATGATCTAGAGTTTCATTTATTTCTAAAAATCTATTGTTGATGCTGTCCCATTCGGGAAACGGTTGCTGATCCCAACCGTTGGTGATATACATTCGATACACTCAAGCGAAATGAGTGGTCGGTCATGTGTGGCCGGGTTGCAAGATGTTCTTGTTGAACCCAGTGTATTCCTCTCTAGAGGTACACTAGCGAAAGGTGGTTCCATACCTTGTCATAGTTGGAAACCCATTACCCAATACGTGCTTGCGGTTTTGATTTTATACTATATATGTAGAACGTGAGATGAAAGCGTTTCTGCTAGATTGATATATATTTGTACTTAGACATTATTATAATATCAGAATGATATTGCTTGTCAAAGATGTTGGATTCTCATAAGGGAAAAACCCGTTCCGTATTCACGGCGTGGTCTTATGAGATATCATATATCTGTTAAACTGTGTTAAACTATTTTACTCACACCAGTCTCATGACTGACCCGGAGTTTACTTTGTTGTTTTCCCTAAACTCTTGGGTGCCTAAATTTGTATGGGCAGTCAAGTAGTCGGGATTTACAGATATACTTGAAGAGCTGGAGCAGGAGGCTTCTGGATCATATAGCTATAGTTTATTTCCGCTGTGTTGTAAGTGTTGTACTCTGATAAGTGCTATTGTATATATATAACTGTTTTACTTAAAAGTTATGTTATATGTTATTCGTTCCGCTGTGAGATTCGTGTTACTCTGATGATGTAAGTTCTTCTTTTCTTCTTCTATTCTAAGTTTCTATCTTATCTATCCTCACCCTCTAATTTCTTTCATTAATTACCAGGATTTTTCGATGTTTTGGTTATCGACATCGATCTTATGTCGATAACCAAAGTCGCCAAAAATCCGGGTCATTACACTTGGTATCAGAGCTTAAGTTAAGAATTACTTGGCTCTGTGGCGTGACTCGGTAGAGATAGGGTTAGTAATACCCTAGATTGAGTTTGAGTGTATATATACGAGTGAACGTATTTGTTATTTGATATAAAAATAATTTTATATTATGGAGATTCATGGGTTGAGTTGTTTATGAGTTCTGGTCGATCAGTTTGATCCACTGTATCGGTAGGAGTTATTAAACACTTGAATACGATGGGTCGTCACGATATGTTTTGAAAAGAGGGTAAATTAAAATAAGTTTACCCAAGGTATATCTTGACATAGAGAAGATATATATATCAAAAATTATAATATATTGGATATATTGGTTGTTATTATAATCGAGTAAGATTATAAAGTGAAATGGTTATATATAATCAACCAGAATTCATATAAGTGAAAAATGTGAAATCAGAGGAGTTAAATCTGAAATTTAAATCAGAATGGAAATTCAAACTCTGGAAATTGGAAAAAAATTTGTAAATGAATCAGGATTAAGTATATGAGAATTTAAGATCCTGGGAGATTTTAAATTGTTTAAAACATTGTAAAGGATATTTTGAACTGATTTCAAAATGGAAATATTCAGAAATGGTTTTGAAAAGTGATATAGTATTGAACTCACTTCGATAGCTGGGAAATAACCCTGATGATGAATCGCGACATCATTAGTGTTCATTTTTTTGAGCTGCTAAGTGACGGATTACTACCAAAGAAATTGTTTTTGAATTGTTTTGAGAAAAACAAATTGTTTTGATATTCCAAATTGAATATTTTGATTTTTGGAAAAGGTTAAGATGTTTAAAAACTCCCAGAAACAGATTATGTGAATTAAAACAAATTAAAGTAGAATTTGTAAAAGCCAATAGAATTGAGATTGAATTAAAAGCCAGTTAAGTAAAAATCGTATTGAAATAGATTGATGTCAAGTGGAATTAGACTTGATTAGAGACAATCTGGAATTATATTGGACTGGTGAGTTATGGATTTGAAATCAAGAATAGTGCTTGAGTTTGAAATGAAATTCGACTTAGGTATAAGCGAATGGTTGTGTTAAAGATAAATTGATTTGAGATCAAGTTGGAATTGCATTGGTATATGTTGAATTGATGACAGGTGAAGGGATAGAGTTGATATGCCCGACAAAAAGGTATGAGTTTATATTTGATATAAGCATGAGATTTATGAGCCGAATTGGCAAGCCGCTTGGCTGTTTGATTTTCTTTTGGGTTGGAGAAGGCCTAGAGAGGCGAGTTGTGGTTTTACCGATAGGGCTGTACAAAGGAGGTTACGGCGAAATTTTCCGAAAATTTAAAGTGTTAGAAAATTTTCAGAATATTTAAAAATTTTAGTTAGTCGGAATGAATAAATATTTTAGTCGATATTAATTGGTTCAGTTGAAATCAGAAATAAGGGGTAAACAAATCTTAGGAATTTCAATAGATAGGGTCGTCCTCTAACTTAGCAATTTCGAGGACGAAATTATTTTAAGTGGGGAAGATTGTAATGACCCGCATTGTCAGAGGTATTATAATTAATTTATTTAATTGTATATATCGTGATGTAGTGAATTAAATAGAGGTTTAATTAAATAATATGGAATAATTAATTTAATTAAATAATTAAATAATATATTTAATTCAGAAATAACCAAAAATGTTGAATTGATAATATAATGTGAACAGGGTCATCCCTTAGATTTAATTCAGCTTAGAGTTGAATTATATTGATGAATATATTCAATCGACGTCAGTTTGAACGTAGAATTATAATATAATTAAAATAGAGCTTGAAATGGCGCGGCAGTTCGCTATTTGGCGATTCGAACTTCAACTGGATATACAGGGTTCGTTTTAAATCGGATTTCTGTGAAACAAGAAACGTATGATGCTGGTGAAGTATATCTTTCTGGTGGAAGAGAAAAATCAGGATTTCTTCGTGTAGATTTTGATTCACGTCCAAATCAAATTTCAGAAAAGTCGCTGTGGAATTCCTTTATAATTTATAAAGGAATTATTTATATTTTAAAAAGGGAATTTCAATATAAATCGAGTATCGGGTTGACCCAGATTGAAATATCGAGCTAGAAATCAATATAGGATTTTTCTGTTGTTGTATGGTATTCCACTGTGAATATATACGATAATATAAATTTATTTTTATTTAAATATATTTATATATTTAAATGGGTCATCCAGAGCTTTAAAAATACGTTGTGTGAGCATACGAAGTCGGAATTCGACAAAACTAATTTTATTGGATCCGCAATATTAAATAGTTGTTAGATTTCCAGTTTTGTGATTTTTCGAGTCAGCGTGTGGCCGTACGGATTTTTAGAGTGTAAAACAGTCAGTATTTTAACGGTTAAAAATACGCTGTGTGAGCAAACGGAGTCGGAATTCGACGAAACCAGTTTTGATGGGACCCTAATGTCGAACTCTAGCTACATGTCCAGTTTCGTGATTTTTGGGTATCGTGTGGGATCACACGGATTTTTAGAATGCGAAAACTAATTTTAAAAAAAAGGAATATACCGGGAATATTCCTTCTAAAAAAATATCTAGATATTTGTTTACCCTATAAATAGACCACCTACCTTTCCTAAAACCTAATTCTTCATTTTCAAAGTCAACACAATTTCCGCCGTTGCCATTTTCTCTTCACAGCAAAAAGTCGATCAAAGAAAAATCAAGAGAAAATCAAAATCAATTGCTATAAATCCTCTAATGTATATATTTGAGTTCACATCAGCTTGCTCTTCGATCCTGTGTAGTTATTGTTGAGTTCAACACCATCGTCCCTCGTTGCGTTTGGTACAGCACTACTCATTCGAGTTCTAGGGTTCGTGGTTTATCAATTTTGGGTGCATCGAGGGTGAGTTTGAGTGTATATTCGAGTTTGTAGGGTGGTTTAGCATCTCCGTGAGGAGTTTGTGCCGATTCGAGGTGGAAAGATGACGCTCGAATCCTTGGAGGTCGTGCGAATGTGTGGAAACAAATGGAATTCGAGTTTGGGATATTGGGTATCGGCAGAACGAGATTTTTAAGAGGAAAACGATGATGTTATTTGTTTGAAATGTTGTTGAAGAAGGGAAAAGCTTGATCGATGCAAAGGAGATGGGATGGCTGTGTTTGGCTTCTTGGAATTTGCGGAAATCAGTTTGGGGAAGTCACTGTAACAGTGCGGATTTTGTTGGGTAAGTGGGTCGGGTTTTTAAGGTGTTGAGGCCCATTTGTTTGAGTATTTAATTAGGGTAATTTGTATTGGAATCTTTGTGGAGTGTTGATCGAGTTCAGTGATGATATATGTCGTGAAATTCATGGTAGGGAGCACGACAATTGAAACAACAATAGAGAAGAAGACCAGGAGCGGTCATTGGTTTACGGGTGGAGTGGGCCATAACTTTGGAATTGGGCAAAACAAGATCCGACAGGATCGTACGGACGGACACTACCCAATGGAACTGGCTAGGAGTGGATTGGAGCTCGTTTGAATTTGCGACGAATAAATTGTTTGATTCAAATCAAATTACAGTTTACCGTTCTTTAACGATGAACTGCAAAGGTGAGTAAAACTCACCAACTCTGAACAGTTCTATTTTTACATTGTATTCTTAGAACTGTTAATTATCTGTTGATTGTTGTGTGTTGACTGTTTGATTGAACTGCTAGTCAGTTAGTAGAAATTATATATATATATATATATGTATATATATATATATATATAAACCGTTAAATATTTATATGTCGATTCTGTTGATCAGAATAATTCATATTGAACTGAAAGTGATGATAATTGTATTGTCTAACATCTGTGATGCAGGGAAACAGGTTAGAGGAATCCAACTGGATTCCTCAACAGTTATTTTACTGTGATTTATATATTGTGATATATAATGTGATATATAATCTGTTGGTGATTATACGTGTTTGGACGATATTGAACATCGTGATTTGATATGATTGAATACCATAATATACTGGAATGTTGGTAAGGAATAATTTCAAAGTGATATTGAAATAAAAATATTTATAAATGGAATAATTATAAATAAGGAATATTTATATATTTGGAATATTTATAAATAGGAGATATTCAAAAGGAAATAATTTCAAACCATTTTCTTTTTGAATGGAAAAGCCTGTGTGGCGGGTTTGGGGATTTTCCCGATGCTTCCGATACAAAGGAGGTTATGGCTAATTTTCCCAGAAATTTAAGGAGTTAGAATAATTTAAAGAATAAATGGGAAAACCAAATAAAAGGGGGATATTTGTGGAAAACCAAATATAAAGGAAATGCTTGTGAAAATAAATAAAGTTATAAAGGAAATATTTATAGGAAATAAATATAGACAAATTGAAGAGGAAAATCATTTTTAAAGTGTAGAACCGTTACTAAAAGTAAACCTTTAAAAATGAATAAACGTTGTTAAACGGAAATCTTTTATAAAGCGAATATTAGTTATTTGAGTTAGAGTTAACCAGTTAGAGTTAACCACCAGTTAGAGTTAATTAGTTAGAGTTAATCAAATAAGTGTTAATCCAAATGAGTTGTCATCTCGTACGACTGCTAGCGTAATTCACAGGGCTGTAAATAGCCTAAGGCGGTCGGATGTTTCCTGAGGGAATCAGGCGTAACCATTGTGATCGTTGCGATCTAGAGTCAAGCGAATGGAGTTAAATCGAATATTAGTTATTCGATAGGAGTAACCAGTTGGGTTAAGTAAGTCGGGTTAAGTAAGTCAAGATTAACCAGTTGGGTTAAGTAAGTCGAGTTAACCAGTCGGGTTAAGTAAGTGAAGTTAACCAGTTAGAGTAAATCAGTTAGGGTTGACCAGTTAGAGTAACCCAGAGGAGTTAAATAGTTAGGGTTGACCAGTTAGAGTAATCAACTAGAGTTAACCAGTTAGAGTTAGAGTTAACCAGTTAGAGTTAGAGTTGACCAGTTAGAGTTAGAGTTAATCAGTTAGAGTTAGAGTTAACCAGCTAGAGTTAGAGTTGACCAGTTAGAGTTAACCAGTTAGAGTTAGAGTTGACCAGTTAGAGTTAACCAGTTAGAGTTAGAGTTGACCAGTTAGAGTTAGAGTGAACCAGTTAGAGTTAGAGTTGACCAGTTAGAGTTATTCAAATAGAGTTAATCGAGTGGAGTTATCGAATATCACTTATTCGAAGTAGAGTTATCGAATATAGTGTATTCGAAGAGAAGAGAAGTGAAATCGAATATAGTTTATTCGAGAAGTGAAATCGAATATAGTTTATTCGAGAAGTGAAATCGAATGTAGTTTATTCGAGAAGTGAAATCGAATATAGTTCATTCGAGAAGAATTATCGAATATTAGTTATTCGAAGTGAGATAATAGAATATTGGTTATTCGAAGTAAGGTAATCGAATATTGGTTATTCGAGAAGAAGTTATCGAATCTAGTTATTCGAGAAGAAGTTATCGAATCTAGTTATTCGAGAAGAAGTTATCGAATCTGGTTATTCGAAAGGAGTTATCGAATCTAATTATTCGGAAGGAGTTATCAAATCTAGATATTTGAAAGGAGTTAATCGAATATAGTTTATTCGAATAGAGTTAGAGGAGTTATCGAATATAGTTTATTCGACAGGAGTTAAGTGAATAGAGTAAATCAAATAGAGTAAACCAAATAGAGTTAACCAAATAGAGTTAAGCAAATAGAGTTAATCCAAAGGAGTTAATCGAATAGAGTAAATTGAAAAGAGTTAACCGAATATAGTTATTCGAAAGAAAGGTTAAGTAAGGAAGTTAGTTAAAGAAATATAAAGTGAACTTTGCCTATTTCAAGGTTAGAAGTGTTGTTCAGTTAAGGTCTGAGAGGTAGTTCTACCCCAACTTGATTGGCATCGTTTTTAACTGAGGAATGGTTAAGGTTCGACAGTACAGGATGGTAAAGTGAATTTAGTAATTAAAGGAAATGGTTGAGTTGGCATAGCGATGTTTTATCTAAACATCTGCTTAATAAAAACGTAGGAGTTTTGGGAAATGTTTTCCAAACAAGAATTAGAAATGTTTTCTAATACAGAAAACAAGGAATGGAAATGTTTCCAATGGTAATAACATATATTTTCTAAATCTATAAAATAAGAAATGTTGAATATAAGGAAACAGGAGATGAAAAATGAACTAAGGAGATAAAAGTTGAAATGATGTTTGTTCGATATAATTTCCATCTGGAAATAATATCGTTGTTTGCACACTTGTTTTTCTTTGATAGTTAAATCACAGACTATCAAAGTTTTGACCATTTTAACGTTGTTAATATGGAGAGACCAGTTGGATTATTATCCAAAGAACCACTCTGTATTGGCATAAGCGTTGCGAATCATTTATGCCAAAGAAAATTAAAGACGGATCAAAGTGCAAGGGCTGTTGTATAAGGCTTAGATAACAGTGACTAAGATGGATATACTGAATAGTGCCTTCGGTTTGTCCAGTCCCAGGACAACGTGTACGGACGAAGGTCTGACAGAGTATATCCAATGGATCGCGTAAGTTGATCTCTTCAAACGTATATACGTTGGTGGCGGAGGAATTCATTTCTCTTAGATGTATACCCGTTGTATTTTTGAGGAAATCAATTTGTGATTTGGCGGGTATGACAATGTGACGTTCTAAGTGAATGAAGATGAATGTCTGACAGAGTATTTCCAGAAAGGTCACGTACATTGATTTCTTCAACCGTACCAAGAGTGGAAGCGGAGAAGGAAACTTCTTTAGCTAACATGTAATGTACTGTTGTAGACGTCAATCGGTGATTTGATGGATTTGACGATGTGACATTCGAAGGGAATCTGATGTGATGATAAAGCGTAACTTCTAGCCTCATCAACCGGTAAATGACAGAAATCGGGCAGGTAGCATGGCTATGTAGGTCGCACCTATTAGGGTTTATAATCACCTGATCTAGAGTTTCATTTATTTCTAAAAATCTATTGTTGATGTTGTCCCATTCGGGAAACGGTTGCTGATCCCAACCGTTGGTGATATACATTCGATAAACTCAAGCGAAATGAGTGGTCGGTCATGTGTGGCCGGGTTGCAAGATGTTCTTGTTGAACCCAGTGTATTCCTCTCTAGAGGTACACTAGCGAAAGGTGGTTCCATACCGTGTCATAGTTGGAAACCCATTACCCAATACGTGCTTGCGGTTTTGATTTTATACTATATATGTAGAACGTGAGATGAAAGCGTTTCTGCTAGATTGATATATATATTTGTACTTAGACATTATTATAATATCAGAATGATATTGCTTGTCAAAGATGTTGGATTCTCATAAGGGAAAAACCCGTTCCATATTCACAGCGTGGTCTTATGAGATATCATATATCTGTTAAACTGTGTTAAACTATTTTACTCACACCAGTCCCATGACTGACCCGGAGTTTACTTTGTTGTTTTCCCTAAACTCTTGGGTGCCTAAATTTGTATGGGCAGTCAAGTAGTCGGGATTTACAGATATACTTGAAGAGCTGGAGCAGGAGGCTTCTGGATCATATAGCTATAGTTTATTTCCGCTGTGTTGTAAGTGTTGTACGCTGATAAGTGCTATTGTATATATATATAACTGTTTTACATAAAATTTATGTTATTCGTTCCGCTGTGAGATTCGTGTTACTCTGATGATGTAAGTTCTTCTTTTCTTCTTCTATTCTAAGTTTCAATCTTATCTATCCTCACCCTCTAATTTCTTTCATTAATTACCAGGATTTTTCGATGTTTTGGTTATCGACATCGAGCTTATGTCGATAACCAAAGTCGCCAAAAATCCGGGTCATTACATTTAATCTACCTAATCGACCATCACACAGCATTCAAACAACATTAAAATATAATTATAATAATTTAAAATAGATCAGAGTTAGTGAATTTACTCACCTTCGCGTGTTAACTGTTAAATAATGATTTACGTCAGTCGATTGTATCCAGCGTTTTAATCCTGCCGTAAATCCAAACTAGCTTCAAAAGTTTCCCCACCCGGCTTCATAGCATAGCTCGCGTCTACACGATCTCAATGTGACGAGCGGTTCATAAAACAAATTTAAATGACCCATTCCCAAATCCCGTCTACTCATGTTGAAAGCCCACGCCACGCCACAACAGCTTCTCTTCCATTCCAAATTTTGAACCTGTGAAACCAAGCTCCCTTTCACGTTATTTTTAAATTTTCCTTTTCCACTAATATATTTTCCTTCGTTTTCCTTGAATGGGCTTCACTCTATTTCTCGGGCCACCCCAACAATTACCTCTGCATGTGAACGATGCGTGCACCCTCTTCATTCTCAGGTATTCACGTTTACGAAACATGCTCCCTTTCTCGGGCCACCCCAACAAATACCAGTTTCATGCCATCCACGAACCCATCCGAAACAAGACCCCAACGTCAAAAACCCTGCCTCATACGTGCGCCTACTCCATACATACATCGCTTCACCATTTATCAAAACCGCAACCCCTACTACTGAAGCTTCAAACCATTGCCCTTATGTTTCATCTTCTCAGCTCGAACAAGTTGCTTCTCACCACGTTAATTACTCTACTTCCATGCAATAAGTCACACACCACTTTTTGGCTTCTTCATTCCACCGCATGTACTGACACCCTTACCTCTCGCAGTCCCCCTCCATTTCTTTTACGCACCACGTCAGTTTGCATACAAAACAAAACTACATCCACTTCTAGCTTCCACACTATTTATATTATAATATAATAATACCCTTCCCCAAAAATCTGACACACGTTCCAGAAACCCCTTTATCAGTTTTATAACACACATACCCCTTCTTTGTTGAACCATTCGCCGGCCAACCCAGTAGCCAACTTCTCTCCCATCCTCACCTGTACTCACGCAATTTTACCCCTTCACGCATGTACTTGGCTCATCACTTCTGCATAAAACTCACTACCCGCGTCCAACCCGAGCAGCTTATACCACCTGAACTGATCATCCCCTTCGCTTGGCCATTAGGATAAGAATTTGATGGATGTATTAGTGCGTATAGTGATGTGGTTCATGACTTGCAACTATACACGTTTCAAGATTTTAAATGGAGAATTTTGCTTTGATTTTTATTTTCGATTGAGGACATTAATTTGTCAGCTTCGTTGCTTTCCTTGAAGCGAACGAAAATGCCAAAAGATTTTGGTTCCTGCGTTGTTTATATAGGGTATTGATACTCAATGGTTAAGCAATAGGTTTATATAGGTTTGTAGTGTTTATAGTAGGCAGTATGGGTTTTTATACAGTAGGGTAGGTTGGCATTTCTTTGTTTTCTACTAGGCACCAGTGTACCACAGTGTAGTGTGTAGTGTCCTTCGTTTAATATATATATATATATATATATATATATATATATGATAACTATGCAGGGTAGTCATGCAGGGTAACTATGCAGGGTAGTCATACAGTATTTATAAATCAACACGCACCTATCATCATCCTAAATATCCTAGAGTAAGTAGGTAGGCTTAATGCTTGTGGGTTGTGTCTCTTTTTATTTCTTATGCAATCACAGTAAATTTCAAAATTTAACAGTTTGATATTTCCAGGATGAATATAAGATAAATGAGTTAGTATGAGGGGACCTCTTACGTCAGAAAGAGGTTAATAGGAAAGAAAGTAGCACGTTTAGATGTAGGTGACCATCTTCGTTTAATTTCCATGTGCGTAGCCTTCGAATTAGGATAGGAAACAAACAACAGATAATAGGACAGTGTATGAGACTTGGCCAGGAAGGAATTTCATTTGTTTGATTTTCATTTATAAGTTAAACGTACTCCCTATGAAAACCTCTGTTCACGTACGGATAGAAGTAAGAGTACAGTCGTGCTCAACGAGGTGTCACGATCCCAAAAATATAATAATATCGGTAGATTAACTTATTTTGTGAAACCCCGAAATACTGATATAAGGTGCAAAATATTCCAAATAAAAAGTTGCGTATTTAATTAATTAAAAATTACAGTAAAATCCTAAAATATAAATTATAACTACGCCTCAAAAGAATATTGTCTAAATTCGAAACCGATATTTAAATATATTCAAATAACCGTTATGGCCATAAACGAATATGGCGCTGCTTTTCTCAATATTTAATTTGGACCTATCTTGCAATCTATAAGACGAATCCTTCATTTTCCACTTCCATTAGAAAGATATAGTTCAACAAATTCAATTGTTTCTTGTTTCGAGGAAATCCGACTTGTAACGGATCCTGTATGCTCGGTTGAAGTTCAAAACATTAAATTACGAACTACAGCGTCGTTATGAGCTCAATTATATTTAATATATATTTTTATACGTTCAACTTCATTTTAATAATATATAAATGCACTTATATTACGAATTTAATATTTAAACTGATTCAAATATTCAATTACAAACCGATAAAAATGCGGGACGTTACATTCCTTCCTCCTTAAAAGAATTTCGTCCTCGAAATTACTAAGGTAGAGAAAATGCTACAATCCATATTATAACCAGGTTAAAAATCTTTTGTTTAATTTCTTAAATTCAGTTTTCAATAGAACCGATTAATTCTAATTAAAAATTAATTCCTTCTTATTAACGAATACTTTCAGAAATTCTAAAAATTTCCTAACAGCTCAAATTTTCAGAGAATTTCGCCAGCATCTCCTCTGCATGGCTCATTCGGTACTACTACAACTTGCCTCTCTGGGCATTTTCCACTCCAAAAGAAAATCAACCACCAAACGGCTTGCCAAACTAGCTAAATCCCATATTCAATATAAACGTGCACCATTTTCGAGCATTTAACTCTTTTCTCTTCCAATTGCATTTTTGGTTGATCTCCAATCAATTCATTCTCCAATCTAATCTTTCGCTTTTACTAAGCCAATATTTAAATTTAATCTCCAATTCCAAATGATCATTCAACAATCCCATCTCATAACCAAACTCGGTTCCAATCCAATATCTCATTTCACCAATTCTCTTACTTTACCAAGTTTAATTCTATTCCAATACGATTTTAACTTACTTGGTTCAATTCGACTCCAAATTTTATTCAACTTAGTTAATTTTTATTTATTTACTTCATAAGTAAATTTTAAATTTCAAAATTCAAATTCCTGAGTTTTTACTTCAAATCAGTTTGAAATAATATATATATTCATAACATGGCAATTCAAAACATTTGAATTTTCGAACAACTTATTTCAAACAAAATCTTTGGTAGTAATCCGTCACTTAGAGACTCGAAAATGAACACTGATGATGCATCTGTCGTCATCATAATTTATTTTCCAGCCATCGATGTGAGTTCAATACTATATCACTTTCAAAATTCATTTTAAAATACTTCCATTTTGAATTTTACTTCAAAATATACTTTTCAAAACTTGGAAACCATTTCCAAATTTCCCCAGGATCTTAAAATTCCATATTTTTTTTCAAATTTCATTTACAAACATTTTTCATGTTTCAAATTTTTTATTCAATTCTAGTTTAAATTTCATATTTAATTCATTTGATTTTTGCATATTATCCTTATATAATATTTCGATTGGTTATTTATATAACCAACTCAATTATAATCCTGTTCGATCATAATAATGATCACACATCCAATATATTATAATAATATAAAGACATATACTTCTTTTTTATATCAAAATATATTTTGGGTAAAATTATTTCATTTACCCTCCTTTCAAAACATATTGTGTCAAATTACTTTGTTCAAGAGTTTAGAAATACCTATCGACGCAGTTTGCATTACTGTTTCGACCAGAATTCTTAAACCACTTGACTGACCAATCAACACAATATAAAACAGTTTTTATATAAATCTACAAATATGCGCTCATATATATACACTCAAACTCAATCTAGGGTATTACTAACCCCATCTCTACCGAGTTACGCCACAGAGCCAAGTTAATCACTTAACCTTCAGCTCTGATACCACCTATAACGGCCAGAAAATCCGTACCAATTTGAGCTGACTAATATCCTACACATTCAACTCAAAGTGCACGAAAATTCAGATCATTAATAGAAAGAGATAAGACGATGAGAAAGATAAGATAGAACTAACAGGATAGAAGAGTAAGAAGTACACAACTGAACCGAATCAGAGTAAACACGAAACTCACAGCAGAGCAAATAAAATGTATTATATAACATAACTTTGAAATACAAATCTGAATTTGTATATACATACCATATCAGAGTATGAGTCATATACATCACAACGGAAATAATCTCTAAATAACTAATGGTGAAGCTTCCTGCTTTGAGCTCCTCCAAGTGAATCTGTAAAATCCTGAAACAATTAACAGCCCGTACAAATTTGGGCACCCAAGAGTTTAGGGAAAACACAAACAAAATAAACTCTGGGTCAGTCATGGGACTGGTGTGAATAAATTCCAACCATACTGTTTAACTTTAAAAATCCTTTTGAAACAAAAGGATAATAGTAAGACCAGCCCACACATAAACATGGACGGTTTTTACCTTACTATAACCCAAACCATTTTGATATCAAAATCCAGTGATATTATGATAATGTCTAATCATATAAATAACCAAGTAGCAGAACGCTTGCATCTCACGCTCTACATATATATAGTATAAAATTATAAACTGTAGGGCGCTTATTAGAGAACGGATTCCAACAGACAAGGTATGAGAGCACCTTCCGATCAGTGTACTCTAGAGGGTATACATTGGGGTTCAACAAGAATGTCTTGCAACCCGGTCGCACATGACCGACCACTCATTTAGCATGAGCGTATCGAATATATTTCCACCTACGGTTATTGGCCATCCAACCGTAATCCGAAAATACAGAATCGAAAAAGAAGAACAAATATGAATTTTCTCTAGATCGGTGACAATACACCCTGCTTGGGGATGACCCAACTATCCCTGCTGCCTAGCCCAACTTTTGTTACTTCCTGGTTATGAGGCTAGAGGCTACGTCTATCTTCAGAACATATGATTACCATTCATTTTGAATGCCACATCGTCAAACCCGTCAATTCACTGATCGATTGCCAAAAATATCACGGGTATAAAAAGTTAAGAGGAAAGAATTCCTCCGCCACCAGATGTAATACCTTTAAAAGATCAACCATACGTGATTTGTTAGGTATACTCTGTCAGACACTCGTCCATACAAGTTGTCCTAGGACTGGACAAATAGAAAACACCATTCTAGAATAGAACGACACTTGCATTTCACTTTGTCTTCAATTATCTTTAGCATAATCTAATTCGTAGCGCTTATGCCTATACGGGCTGGTTTTCGGAATATATATCCAACCGGTCTCTCCGTAATGACAACGATGGTCAAAACACTTCGATAGTCGGTTATTTAACTATCGAAGTAAAAATAAACATCCATTCAAATGTATAACTAAACATCACACAATCACTGGCCATTTTTATATTAATTTTCCAGTTTCTTATATCTTCCTAGATATTTTCCCAAAACCCATTAAGCCTTACACTTCTTGGAAAACATTTCCAGTTTTCATTATAACTATTTAATTTGCAACATTCGCTTTTTAAACTCTATTCACTTTAAAATGTGAATATAATCCATTTATAGAAATCTGAACACCTTTATCAAATAAATCTTCATTTAAGTAATAAATACCCATATGGGCTCAATCTTATTTACCGAGTTATTCTATAATTTTATCTTCCCATTCCACTTCGTAAACTCTGTATCTAAGTCACTTCTTGTTAAGATCAAGTCTATAACTAAATATTGATTACATATCCTTATTCTAATCTATTGGTTTAAACTAAATATTAACTATCTTATCAGATTAAAATTCCTAAAATAATTTAATTTAATACCCTCAACATCGTCGAATTATAGTTCCAATTCCTAATAGTTTTATATATAAAAAAAATCACGCTTAAGCTTGTTTAACAACGTTAGTTTATCGTTACAGCTCAAAAACTTGCCATACGCTGTAATATTCCCTTTAATAACTAATCTTGACATAACAGTCACGCTTAAGCCTAGTTAACAACGTTATATTATCGTTATAGTTCAAAACTTGTCATATGCTACTATATTCCACTTTATAATTAATCTCGACATCTCTTTCGTTACAAACTAATTACCATCCATCGATAATAGTGAAGCCATTCAAGTTGGGGTATTTTAATTACCTCTCAGACCTTAATCAACAACATTCTTATCTTAGAATAGATATAAGTTCGTAACTTTAACCCCTTATACTTTATAATTCGTCAAATAGTACTTCTTACCATTAGTTTTATATTATTAATCTAATAATATTTCTTAGCTGTTTGCTTTAAAATAATTATCCAAATTATTCACTCGTAGGATAATTACATCTTAATAACTTATTTAAATGTCAAATAATCGTTTATATTTACTTTATAAAATGAACTATAAAATACCAGATTATACTAGAACTTCTATTATAATTTAAACTTCGCTTAAATTATAAAAATATAATTTTTATAATTATCTTCGTTGATTTGCCTGACGGCCAATCAACTTCTTAAAAAAAATGGGTTTATGGTCGACTGTTGCCATTTTCTTAATCGATATCGTCTATTTATTAAATCAACATAACGTTGAATTTTCATTCAACATGGTTCAAATAGTGCATATATAAAACAAACAGTACATATAAATGTTTAGGAATCCAGTTGGATTCCTCCAACCAGTTTCCGCATCCACGGATGTTAGTCAAACAATTAACACTGATTCCATACTAGGCAATGTTATAATCGATGGAATCAGTATCCAACCAATGATGTGTACATATGCAATGACATATAATATTAAACCAATTTAATTGTAATCTACCTAATCGACCATCACACAACATTCAAACAACATTAAAATATAATTATAATAATTTAAAGTAGATCAGAGTTAGTGAATTTACTCACCTTCGCGCTTTAACCGTTAAATAACGATTTACGTCAGTCGATTATACCCGTCGTTTTACTCCTGCCATAAATCCAAACTAGCTTCAAACGGTTCCCCACTCGGCTTCATAGCATAGCTCGCGTCTACACGATCTCAACGTGACGAGAGGTTCATAAAACAAATTTAAATGACCCATTCCCAAAGCCCGTCCACTCATGTTGAAAGCCCATGCCATGCCACAACAGCTTCTCATCCATTCCAATTTTTGAACCTGTGAAACGAAGCTCCCTTTCACGTTATTTTTAAAATTTTCTTTTCCACATATATATTTTCCTTCGTTTTCCTTGAATAGGCTTCACTCTATTTCTCGGCCTACCTCAACAATAACCTCTGCATGTGAACGATGCTCGCACCCTCTTCATTCTCAGGTATTCACGTTTAAACAGCATTACTAAACACCATGTATTCTTTTAATACCGGCGTTGGACCAACTGTGTCCATTTTTATTTCTAAGTTGGGCCTTTCTTCAATTTTCTTAGCCCACTCCGGAACTTGACTACCCCCTTCAACTACGCAATTTCTTTTAAATTGTTCCTTACCAGTTTCATGCCATCCACGAACCCATCCGAAACAAGACCCCAACGTCAAAAACCCTGCCTCATACGTGCGCCTACTCCATACATACATCGCTTCACCATTTTTCAAAACCGCAACCCCTACTACTGAAGCTTCAAACCATTGCCCTTATGTTTCATCTTCTCAGCTCGAACAAGCTACTGCTCACCACATTAATTACTCCACTTCCATGCAATAAGTCACGCACCACTTTTTGGCTTCTCCATTCCACCGCATGTACGGACACCCTTACCTCTCGCAGTCCCCCTCCATTTCTTTTACACACCATGTCAGTTTGCATACAAAACAAAACTACATCCACTTCTAGCTTCCACACTATTTATATTATAATATAATAATACCCTTCCCCAAAAATCTGACACACGTTCCAGAAACCCCTCCATAAGTTTTTAAACACACGTACCCCTTCTTTGTTGAACCATTCGCCGGCCAACCCAGTAGCTAACTTCTCTCCCATCCTCACCAGTACTCACGCAATTTTACCCCTTCACGCATGTACTTGGCTCATCACTTCTGCATAAAACTCACTACCCCCGTTCAACCCGAGTAGCTTATGCCACCTGAACCGATCATCCCCTTCGCTTAGCCATTAGGATAAGAATTTGATGGATGTATTAGTGCATATAGTGATGTGGTTCAAGACTTGCAACTATACACATTTCAAGATTTTAAATGGAGAATTTTGCTTAGATTTTAATTTTTTATTGAGGACATTAACTTATCAGCTTCGTTGCTTTCCTTGAAGCGAACGAAAATGCCAAAAGATTTTGGTTCCTGCGTTGTTTATATAGGGTATTGATACTTAATGGTTAAGAAATAGGTGTATATAGGTTTGTAGTGTTTATAGTAGGCAGTATAGGTTTTATACAGTAGGGTAGGTTGGCTTTTCTTTGTTTTCTACTAGGCACCAGTGTACCGCAGTCTAGTGTCCTTTTTTTTAATATATATATATATATGATAACCTTAGGAGTTAAGAAATGTAAGGCACTATTTTCTCAAATGAAGGGGAGTAGGCACATGTTGATGTGAGGCAACAATGGTCTGGTGTATAGGGTAACTATGCAGGGTAGTCATGCAGTATTTATAAATCAACACGCACTTGTCATCATCCTAAATATCCTAGAGTAAGTATTTAGCCTTAATGCTTGTGGGTTGTGTCTCGTTTTGGTTCTTATGCAATCACAGTAAATTTCAAAATTTAACAATTTGATATTTATAAATGAGTTAGTACGAGGGGACCTAATACGTGAGAAAGAGGTTAATAGGAAAGAAAGTAGCACGTTTAGATGTAGGTGACCATCTTCATTTAATTTCCATGTGCGTAGCCTTCGAATTAGGATAGGAAACAAACAACAGATAATAGAACAGTGTATGAGACTTGGCCAGGAAGGAATTTCATTTATAAGTTAAACGTACCCCCTACGAAAATTTATGTTCACGTACGGACAGAAGTAAGAGTACAGTCGTGCTCAACGAGGTGTCACGATCCCAAAAATATAATAATATCGGTAGATTAACTTATATTGTGAAACCCCAAAATATTAATATATGGTGCAACATACTCCAAATAAAAAGTTGTGTATTTAATTAATTAAAAATTATAGTAAAATCCTAAAATTTAAATTATAACTATGCCTCAAAAGAATATTGTCTAAATTCGAAACCGATATTTAAATATATTCAAATAACCGTTATGGCCATAAACGAATATGGCGCTGCTTTTCTGAATATTTAATTTGGACATATCTTGCAATCTATAAGACGAAATCTTCATTTTCCACTTCCATTAGAAAGATATATTTCAACAGATTCGAACGTTTCTTGTTTCAAGGAAATCCGACTTGTAACGGATCCTGTACGCTCAGTTGAAGTTCAAAACATTAAAATATGAACTGCAGCGTCGTTATGAGCTCGATTATATTTAATATATATTTTTATACGTTCAACTTCGTTTTAATTAATATATAAATCCACTTATATTACGAATTTAATATTTAAACTGAGTTAAATATTCAAATACAAACAGATAAAAATGCGGGATGTTACATTTATATAGTTTACATTTATGTTTTCGTATGATTTTCTACTTTATAATATTAATTTATGACACTATATTTTAATTCAAGAATTTCCAGAATTATATTTATATCAAAACACTTGGAAAATGCTCAAAAATTAATTTTGTACTAAGTATATGTCGACATAAAGAAAACACCATGTCGACATATAACTGTCATTTTTTCAAATTTGAAAGGAAGTGTCTTTTCACTATTTGTGATGGTTTTGAAGCGTTGCAACCTTTCACATACTATAAAAAGGGCTTGATTTCAAATTTTTATTATCTCCTTCTTCTCCACTTTCACTCTCTTTCATTACACCATTATTTCTTATCATTTTTATGATTCCTACACCTATGCTCTGCCGAATCCAATTCTGTTTTCACTAATCTTCTTCTCTCTACACTCTCTACTCATTACTCTCTGAATCAAGTGCTATTGAAGAGTTATAGGGCTATTGTAATTATTTGGGAAGTATTTGAGAATCGATGTTTTCCTTGCAGCCATGAAACTAAGGAACGGGATCAGTGTTTTCCTTGTTGCAGTGAAATCAAGGAATGAGAGCGGTTTTAACCTTGTAGCCGTGAAATGAAGGGGTGTAATTTGATATTGATATAGTAATAAAATTCTACGCAATCCAGCGTTGTACGGGACTGGACATAGGAGCAATCCGAACCAGTATAAAACCCGGTATGTTCTTTCCTGTTCTATATTTTTATTTCTGATTATTTTGTATCTGTGTTTGATTCTGTGTCTGTGATGTTTGATTCATGTAGTTTATAACATAAATTCTCAAAAACACTATTCACCCCCCTCTAGTTAGACCACCACTGTTTAATAGTAGTAATTATTCATATTGGTCATGTAGAATGAAAATACATTTACAGTCGGTAGGATTGGACACATGGAATAGTACACAAAATGAATTTTTTGAACCATCAACTACTTTTGCATAATGGACAAATGGACAAAAGGCTGCAACACAAAGAAATTCTAAAGCCATGAATATGTTATTTAATTCATTAGATAGGAATGAGTTTAATAGAGTATCAGTATGTAAAACTGCTTATGAAATTTGGAAACTTTATAAGTTACTCGTGAAGGAACTACTTAAGTTAAACAAACTAAAATAGCAATGCTAGTTAATCAGTTTGAGTTATTCAAAATGAACGAGAATGAGTCTATTTCAGATATGTATTGTTGATTTCAAGAGATAGTGCATTCATTGACAACAGTTGGAAAAACATATTCTGAAGTAGATCAAGTCAGAAAAATATTGAGTTCATTGAACCCAGAATGGGATCAGAAAACTTTGGCAACTGAAGAAGCCAATGATGTCATTGAAATGAAGATTGAAGAGTTAATTGGAAATCTAATTTCATATGAAGTCCTATTACAGAAAAGAAAAGAAAACAGATCAACAAAGAAGAAATCTATTGCATTAAAAGCAACAGCAAATAGTTTAGACACACGTAGCGAAGATGATGAAGAAACAGCTCTTATCACAAATCATTTTAGAAAATTTCTGAGATATAGAAAGAAAAATTATAACCAAGCAAGTTCGAAAAGTAATGATGGTCGATGTTATAATTGTAACCAACCAGGCCATATATGGAGAATATGTCCATATCCAGACAAATCGACTCAACAAACAGACAACAACAATTCATTAGGAAAGAGAAAGAAAGCATACGCAGCAACATTAGATGATTCAGATTCATCGTCAAGTGATGAAGAGCCAGAAACCGGAAATATGAATATATGCTTTACAGCAATTCAGATTTCAGGAAATTTCAAAGAAATGGATCTAAAAACCAGGTATGCCTTTATTAATTATTAATTTTATTTGGTTGAATGGGTGCTTTGTTTGTTTGCTTTAATTTTAATTTAAAAAAACTTTAAAAACAAACTTGAAATTTGAAATTCAAATTTGAATTTTGAATTTTAAAATTCAAAATAATAATAAATAATAAACACCAAATAAAATAAATTGTTTGTGTGTGCATTAGGATTAGAATTATTTCAAGAAATCATTAAACCTGAAATGTAAATCGATAATATAAATTTCAATTCACAAAAAATTAATTCCCTTTGAAAATAGACATATATGTCGACATACGTATATGTATGTGTCAACATATCTGATTAGTAATTTGAAATTCAAATTTTGAATTTCAAAAGTTTAAACTTTCAAACTTACCTCCAACTTTTCACCAACTCCCAAGGTCTTAGAAGGTGTCATTTCAATCTAAAAAGTTGTGCCTATTCAGTTCATATCCATTCAATTTCTATATGTACATCTATTCTCTTTACCTTTCATTCACAACTCAAAACAATATTCTTCATATCTATTCTCTTCCAAATTAACAATTCTATGGCTTCCTTAAGTTCATCTCAAAAGTTGAAGATAACCAAAACCATCAAAGGTCATCTTCATATTGACAAAGAGGCCATCAAAACCTATGGTAACTATTTAGCAAGTGCTAAAGTTAACACAGGTGCTTTCGCCATATTAAGCGAATTTCCTCCTACGATCTTACTTCTATCTTTTAACACAATGAATTCTTGAGTCTAGCTGACTCTCGTGATAACAATGAAGTGTGTTATCCCAAACTCGTCAAGATGTTTTATGCGAATCTCAATTGCAGATTTTATGAAGGCAATGAAAATCAATTTTGGAGTAGCGCCAAAGGCACGCAAATTGTCCTCGATGCCGCACTCTTAGGCACTTTCTAAATTGTAAAAGCACGGGTTCAGATTTTTTGGATTATGTTATCGACGAAACCGATTTGGAAACCTTTCATGACATATTTGAAGATGGTGCTCCAATGGAGTTCAAAAATCGCTTCTTTCGTCCAAAAAAAAGAATTGTCAAGCTTCTCCTCCAACGTACCATCACTCCCCACTTCGGAAATTTCATCAATCCAACTCTCAAAGTACAAAAGGCTCTCTTTGCTATTATGGGTGGTTATACTATCAATTGGGCCGAAATGATCCTAAATGAAATTAAACCCATAGAATTATCATCAAGAGAAAACACTCTATACTATGGTGTTTATCTCACTCATATTTTCAAGTACTTTAATGTTGATCTTCATGGAGAAAAATTTGTGCCCAGAAAAGTGTTTGACTCATCAAACATTCATCTCATGCAAATTCCTCTCACTTTCAAACCGTATGAGACATCCGAAGCCAAACAAGCTCGAATGCAACAAGAACAAGAGCCAATGGAAGTCGAAGAAGAAGAGGCTTCTATAGAAAGTGTTGAGTATCTAACCAACAGTAAACGCATTTACAAAGAAACAACTGTTCAAAATCAAGTGAAAATCGTCAACAATCAAAAGAAGCTAAACAAGAAACTTTCCAAAGTGACCAAATTCATGGTCAAGCCAGGAAGAAAGCTTGGAGTTTCACCTCCCTCGTCATCATCAGAAAAATAGACTATCCTGTTTAATCTATCTTTATGAATTCGCCTATTTGCTTTCAAATCTCGTATTTAAGTGTGTCTTGTTTAGTTGGATGTATTTGATTTCTATTAAGTAATGAATGGAGTTTTATTTATGTTAAAATCATATTTATGTATCTGTAAAAAATTTAGAACTAATTATAATATAATAGAGATCAAAAGAATTCAATTTGAAAATATCCAAAATTTTCACTATGATATATCGACATGCAATTAAGTATATATCGACATATAACTGCCAGATTTTCAAATTATTTCAAATTTTAAAATTAAATAACTACTCATATCCATTCAAAATCCAACGAATTCCAGGCCCTATTTAAGTCTATTTCTTCTGGAAAATTTCATTATTCTATCTCTCTTTCTTCCTTATTCATTTTTTTATCAAATCCATGGCAAATCCAATTCATAATCTTAGTGAAATCCTAGAAGAAACCTTGAATTCTTTCAAAAATATTCTCTCTATCATTCTACGAAACCAGCATCATCTCGAGCTAAGCAAATAAAGATGCTTGAACAACAAGAGAAACATTTTGATGCAATGCGATGGCTAGTCTCCTCTCTTTTTAGAGATGAAGATAATAATCTCGCAAAGGCTCCGCCAACCAAAGAAGATGAGGATTGGGAAGTCATTAAGAAGGATCCTATCTTTGGAGAAGACGGTTGAGTAGAAGTTCCAAGAAACGTTTAGTTATTCTGTACGATTTGATTAAGTTGTTTGGATTTGATTTGGATTCTATGATTTGAAACTTGTATATATGTATTAAGACATATGGTGTGATGTGATTTGATTTGTTTGGTTTGTATAACAAACAAACATATGTAATTATAATACTTGCATTGGTTTGTATTTAATCATCATATTGCTGGGAATTACTATCATAGGCTTATATAGATTAAGGGGGAGTATTCTACTTCGAATTAGTTATAGATAAAGGGGGAATATCATAATAGGATTAGTTACTTAATTTCTTATTGGTTTTATTTAGATAGTTATACAACTTAGGGGGAGTTGTTTCAGAATTTCTTTCTGATAATGCCAAAGGGGGAGAAATTATAAAATATAGACATAGTTTATAAGATTCATATAGATAGGGGGAGTATTTGAAGGATCATCATCAACACGTATATACGGGTATGATTTTTTATAAACTAAGGTTGTCGTCATCAAAATGGGGGAGATTGTTAGAGAATGAAGTTTTGATGATAACAACCTTATTTCAATATTAATTGTTTATAAAATATATACTAACACCTTTTTCTAGAATATATATACATATTATATACATACATATATAGGATTTATATACAAGAATTCTTACTAAAGACTGTACAGTTTAAAGATATTAGAGATTCGGAATTCAGAGATATTTCAAGATTCATGAGTATTCAAGATTTCAAGAGTTCAACACTAATATAGTAATAGAGTCTAGATTATGTAAGACTCTAAATAGCACTCCAGGTTCAAATTCAAATTATGTTTTTTAAATTCTGGTTTCAAATTTCAAATTTCAAATTTCAAATTTCAAATTCTATCTTCATTCATCTCTATTTTATTTTCTATCTTTTCTATTTTTCTTTCTTACTTTACTTTTGTTTTCAAACTCAAGTTTTATATATTTATACTTTATATTTATATAATTTTAAACTTTATAATTTTATAAACATGTTTATATAGTTTATATTTATGTTTTCATATGATTTTCTACTTTATAATATTAGTTTATAACACTATATTTTAGTTTAAGGAATTCCACAATTATATTTATATCAAAATACTTGGAAAATGCTCAAAAATTAATTTTGTACTAAGTATATGTCGACATAAAGAAAACACCATGTCGGCATATAACTGTCATTTTTTCAAATTTGAAAGGAAGTGTCTTTTCACTATTTGTAACGGTTCTGGAGCGTTGCAACCTTTCACACACTTTAAAACGGGTTGATTTCAAATTTTTATTATCTCCTTCTTCTCCACTTTCACTCTCTTTCATTACACCATTATTTCTTATCATTTTTATGATTCCTACACCTATATTTTCTCGAATTCAATTCTATTTTCACTAATCTTCTTCTTTCTACACTCTCTACTCATTACTCTCTGAATCAAGTGCTATTGAAGAGTTGTAGGGCTATTGTAATTGTTTGGGAAGTATTTGGGAATCGGTGTTTTCCTTGTAGCCGTGAAACTAAGGAACTGAATCAGTGTTTTCCTTATTGTCGTGAAATCAAGGAACTGGAGCGGTGTTAACCTTCTAGTCGTGAAATCAAGGGGTGTAATTGGATATTGATATAGTAATAAAACTCTATGCAATCCAGCATTGTGCGGGGCTGGACGTAGGAGTAATCTGAACAAGTATAAAATCCATTGTGTTTTTTGCATTTTTATTTATATTTATTTTGTATTTGTCTTTGATTCTGTGTCTGTGATTGCTTCTGTGATGTTTGATTAATATAGTTTATCACATAAATTCTAGATTTTATTTAAATTCTCAAAAACACTACTCACCCGCCCTTTAGTGTTTGTTTGACTTAACGATCCTTTCCGCAATCCCTAACAAAAGCAACTCTAGAAAAGTAAAATTATAAAATTTTGATTAACATAGAAATGTGTTTATTTTATGCTCTTATATTTTATCTTTTGTAAATCAATAAATGATACTACGGTTACTTTTATATGTTTTTACAAATTTTCAATTAATGTCTCCTTCATTTCAATTAAAGGCCAACTACAAAGAAAAACGCTACTTCCCATATTAACTGTGACTACCCAAACTTCCCCGTAAAGGAAAGCCCGGATTGCTTTGAGAACAACACACATCAGAACACAAAACAGAAGAACATTTTATTGTTGTTACAACAATTACATCAGAGTACAAGAATATTACAGAGTATGAATAAATATACTTTGGAAATACAATATCAGAGTTTAAATTACATTTAAATAGCAGTGGAAAAATAGTACAAAACACAACTGAAGGAAATACACGGATACAGAGCCTTCTGAATATCGCTTCAGCTATAAACCAGGATCCTGTGAATATAATATCTGCAAAACCAAAACTACTAGCTGCCCGTTTGGAAAATATGGGCACCTAGAGTTTAGGTTAAAACAATAAACTCCAGGTCAGTCATGGGACTGGTATGAGAACTCAAAAACAGTTATTAATTTGATTTTAAAGTTAGGTAAATCAAGGGACCACGCCGTATAACACGGATCGGGTTTACCCCCAAGAATACCAGTGCATAAAAACAAACAGCGCAATGCTAAATAAAGGGGAATGAAGCTATTATAAGACTCAGGTCCCATCACACAATGCAACGCAAGCCGGAGGATAGAGTTTTAACTTATAATAGCCAAATATGCTTGGTACACGAAATTTATCATTTAATATTACGATAAGTGCATAGTGCAGAAATCAATTTCGAAAGTAAATGTATAAATCATAGACGACATGGGTACCATATATCACATTGCCATACTAGTTCTACAATCAAAACCGCATGGTGTCGTATTGGAAATTGGGTTTCCATCATGAAATCGAGGCTAGGGATCGTCCTCTCCGATTCGAGACACTATAGCAAATGCCTCAGGATCAAACCTATGGGCAACCCTTGGAGCGGTAGGGCCGGTCCCCACCTAACGGTAGTGGATTAGTTATGCCTGAACACACGTTTCCCGGTTCCTTTGAACCTCCATATGGCCACTAACAACCTATAAATCCGAGGTACCTCATAATCCATCATCCACATAAGTAAAAATGACAGGGCTGGTAGGTCACTGACACCACTCTAGCTAGAAAGAAACGTGTGCACTCCCTACGGTCCATATCCTGGGTGTGAGGCTCGTGAGGTTTCGCTATACACAAAGCTACGCCTAAACAGGCTATGCTTTGATCATCAACCACAAGGCCTGCTTTTCAACAAAACCTTGATCATTTGCATCTTGGCATGCCACGTTGTCAGACCATACCATATCATTGATCATCTACCAATATATAACCGGGTGTTAAGCAAGAGAATAAATTCTCCGCCACCAAACAGCTATGTATTAAACAGAGATCAATGAATACAATATAAAGGAATACAATGTCATACACACAATCCATTTACAAGCCCGTTCTGGGTCTGAATGAAACAGGAGGCACCTTATTCCTCGCATTTCCGTCGATCTCCAAGTACGTTTGGATGATCACCACTTTTCCATCGTCTTGGGTGTACGGTCAAATCATGATAGCAATAACTATCCGAACGACATGAAGAACTCCGGTCTTCAACTGCCATCTTCATCTTCGACTCTTGATCGATGTATTAATTATTCAAAATGGGTTAAACCCGGTCTTTCTGAATAATTCTAGTATTTTATAATCAAGTGCTATAAAAACATATCCAACGCCTCATTCCAATTCAGAATATTCTTTTATTAGAATATTCACATTATTAGGGAAAAGTTCCCATTAATTTTATCAAAGATAAAATCCTTTGAATTTATTCTATTCAATCCATTTAAGAATTTATTAAAACTCCAATTCGGTTTTAATATCAAAAATCATTATTTGATGATAACCAATTTTAAGAAGTAAATCATATCTTTAACTGGGTTAAAGAACTAGTGTCATTTAAAACACAGTTCACGATAAACCCAAAATCATCTTCCATAAAATATGGAATCTTTACTGAAATTAGATCAACATATAATCGATATAAATTTCTATATCAGATTAATAATATAAATGGAATAACGGAGAGTCCTTTTAAATTCCATATATAGTAGCAGTCTTCATCCACAGAAGTTCATCTCGATTTTTAACCAATCGAATTTCATTTAATCCCAATTTATTCTATTTAATTGGAATTCTTTTATTCATAAAACTTTTCATTTAAATCTTAATAAAAGATTTATTTTACTCACACGGGGCTTAAGAACAGTGTTATTTAAGACACCATTCACGACAAACCCAAAATCTAATTTTCCTCTTTCAATTCCAATTTAATGTATATTGAATTGGAAAATTCCTCTTTAGAAATTTCAATTAGATTTTAATTAAAAGATTTCTAAATCACAAATCATACTTTAACATCAAATTCTTTTTAATGCAACACATTCAGTGAACATATAATCTTCGTAGTCAAATATTTTCTTAGAAACATGATTCATTATAAATGGAAATAAGACCATAGTAAAAATATAATTTTTGTTTTCTAACCTTTTACTTGAAAAACATATTATAGTGAGAATGTCATTCTTATTTGCTAATCTTTCTAATGAAACAAATTAACTATAAAAATGGATTCTTTCTAATGTAATCAATCTTAAATAAAAATGAAATCTTTTTTAATGTAATCTTTTTAGTTCAACCTTTATTACATTGAAAAATGTAATATTTTCATTTCAATCTTTATTTTCAATTCAATCTTTATTAGATTGAAAAATGTAATATTTTCATTTCAATCTTTATTACATTGAAAAATGTAATATTTTCATTTCAATCTTTATTACATTGAAAAATGTAATATTTTCATTTCAATCTTTATACTGGGCCGGACCTCCCACATTAAGCCTGCGACTTGTGGATGCTGGATATACCGGTTGGTTCCGGGCAGACTTATCCCACAAGTTCGGGTTAACCTCGTGTCATGGCCCAATTCGTACTTGCACGCTTGGACCTCTCACATTAGGTTCAACATTTGTTGCTGCTGGATATGCCGGGCGGGTCCGGGCAGACTTATACTACAAATGTAACCTAACCTCACGTCCAAGTACAATTATAATTAATAGTTATAATTAATCTACTGAAAATATTATTTTAAAATAAAGGTATGATCTATACATTAAATTGTTACTAATTTTATAAAACCCTTTGTTTCCAAATATCCTAACCGACATTTCAATTTTTAATAAAAACTGAACTTTCTATATTATTATTATATCATAATAATAATCTTTTCAAAATATTCAAATTTTGAAATCAAAACTTCTTATCTTAACATACTGACCGTAAAGTTGTAATCTTTTTAATTGAATCCTTTTATTATAACTTTTAACAACAAAAATGTAATCTTTCTAATTCATATGTAAATTAATTCCATTAACTGAATATTAAATTAAAATGTTCTTTTCATTCAAAATTGAAATGAGACCCAATCCATTACCATATAATTTTAATTATATGGATTTCAAACATCGCATTAATTCCATAATAATGATAAAACATTCAATAACAGCCAAAGTGCAATTTAAGCTAACCACAAGGGCGATGAGTAGTTAGAATATCAACCCAAGACCCGTGTGGGGTTTCAACCAAAACAAATTCAAATAATATATTATTAATTGTGCTCTTGGATGATGTATGAAAATTTATCGTCCAATCAACATAAACAAGTCAGGCAACTTGTAAATGGAAGTGTAAACATGTTTTAAATATCATAAATGTCATAACAACATGTTACATATTTCAAATTTCAAACAATTCACAACAGTTATCCAAATCAACATTTATCCAACGAACAATAATTTCAACACAGACAAGTAATTAATATTTAATAATAAAAATAATTAATTGTTCAAAAACTTGAGTGAGACAAAAGTTCTCACCTTTGCCAGGCTTTAATTGACGGTTCGGGCCCAATTTTGGTCCAAAATCCAGCATGCTCTAAAATTGATGAATTTGGTGTCCACACGAAGCTTATGACTCAACGATCATGGCAAATCCTGTTTTGCGCGATTTCGAGTTTGTATCTAAAAGATATGAATTTTCGAAGTTTGTAATAATTAAATAATAAATTTAAATTATGAAAAGGGTGCGTTTTTTAGAGGTCCCTATTAAGTTTCAAAATATAAAAAAAACCCGGTCATAAACTTATTATAAATTAGGTCCCTATTTTCAAAACTTATAAAATAATAATTAAAAAAAAATAAAAAAAATTCGTAAATTAGTAATAAAATATATTACGCATTATAAAAAAAATTCAGTTCAAAAAACAACAAAAATAATGTCAGAAAGAAGAAAACAGCAAAAAAACAGAAAAAACTGCAGTTAAATGCATAATATTATGCACCTTTTTGATTTTATTGCATGCATATATGCAATTATTGCAGTTCTTCCAGCGGATAGATTTAACATAATTTTTCAGTTCATTTTTATTTGCATCCAAATGTGCAAATTTCTCAAAAAAATGCACACATGTGTGCAACATTTTTATAGGATAAAAAGTAGGGACCTAATTTATAAAAAAAAATCAAAGTTCTGAAAATTTTTAAACCCGCCCCCTATTTTATTTTTTCCGCCTTTTTGTATTTTTTTTTTAAAAATGTGCGTACGTTCATAAAAAAAAAATCTAAAATATGGAAATAATGTCAGGAATCTACGGAAATCGAAAAAAAATAGTTGCATACATTTATGCAAATATTACTGATAATTGCATATATGTATGCAACTTTTCCGTAAGCTGTTTTCAGATTAAAATCTGAAAATAAACCTGCACAAATGTATGCAAGTATTTGAAATTTTTGCGCACATGTATGCATTTATTTGCATGAATAAAAATCAACGAAGATGTATGTAGTGAAAAATATGCACGGATGTATGCAGGAAAGTGATATATGTGCATACTATTATGCATTTAACTGGAAATTTCGTTTTTTTTTTGTTTTTTTGATTTTTGACGCCTTCGTTGATGGTTTTTTGTTCTGAATTTTTTAGTGTTTACATGTTTTATTTAAATACGAATTTACGTGATTTTTTTATATTTTTTTATGACTTTTCAAAAAATAGGGACCTAATTTACAATAAGTTTAGGACCGGATGTGAGCCTAATTAAGTTTCAAAATAGGGATGTGAGCTTAATATTCACTTATGAAAATTACCCAAATTTTCAACTCGCTAACAATTGAACGTAGTTAGTGTCATTGCGAAGCTCTGGACTCCACGATCGCAGCAGATCTCAAATTGTCAGATTTCGACCTCGTATGTGGAAGATATGATGTTACGAACATTGATTAAATTATTAAAATAATTAATTAAATTAGGAAAACTAATTTTTTACCCCCAAATTGATTTCCCATGGTTCTCCTTCAGCAATCACCTCCCGCCGACGATCTGAGCCACCACTGACCGGCCTGGACACCCGAGCACCTTCCTCCATCGTCCACACCGCCGCCCTGACCGCCGCTCGCCTCCAAACGCTGTCGATGGACGGAATCGCGCCCAAGAACGGAATTCGCCTCCAGCGGAATTCCGACCACCACATGCCTCCTCCAGATCGCGGACCCCACCGATTCGAACCGCCTTGCCAACCTGAAGCTCCTTCCTTCATATCCCATCAATCACCATCACCCCTATCGGCCAGAAATTTGTGATCTTTGTTTGGAGCCTTATGATTTGGATCATCTCAGTTCATCTCAGTTTTCGTGCCTCCCCGCTCAGTTTTAGGCCGAACATCCAAGGCCAAAGTCGTAGCCCTTCCTTTCCTCCACAATTTCTCTAATTGCGCCATCCTCTATTTCTTCACGGTTTGATTAGAAAATGGCCAAAACCAACATCAATTTTCTGACTTTGACTATCGATTCCGGCGAATCCGTGCGACGATAGATGCTGGAATTTTTATGGTAGATAGAGGATATGATAATTTTCAAAACGCAGAAAGGGTTTAGTTCAATTGTGTACGCTTTGAGAGATATAAATTGTTTTGTTTCCAGGGGCTTATTTGCAAAAAAAAAAATGAGAGAAAAAGAGAGGTGGCTGCTGTTCATTTTTGAGGAAGAAGGAAAACGAGGGTTAGGGAATGAGGACAAGACATTATATAGCCGTGGGTCATGGTTTATTATATTTTATTAATCTTTTAATTCATGTTGTCCTCAATTTACATTTATCGATGCCACGGTCACATACGAGCTCTAAAAATTACAGAAAAATTAGTTTTGGCTTTGTTTTGACGATACGATTCCAATAAGATTAATTTCGTCGAATTCTGAGTCCATTTGAAAAATGGCCATTTTTAAGGCGTATGTAAATTATATTAAAAATACATTTATAAATAAATAAATAAATTCTGAATCTCAAAATATACCAGTGTTTATACTTTTTCAATGTAGAAACATCATTTTGAACTCAATGGAAGTGGTTTCGAGTCCCAATTCATTCGTATGTAAAAAGTAGCGTTTTGGGTCTTATATATTATAAATATAAATTTCATAGCGTTTTTCTGGGATTTCGAATTTGTCATAACTTACAAATTATAAACTGAAATCTTAATTTCTAAAATTCATTAGAAAGATATAGTCAGTACGATCCTAGCATTTCTTGTTTCGTCCCATTCCGACTTAAAATTAATTTTATATAATTTTCCAAAGTTTTAAATCAAAATTTGAAATTACCGCTACATTTCAGTGTCGAAATATAATTAATATAAATTATTCATTCTAACTTCGATTTAAAATAAATTTTTCGTCATTATTATTATTAATAAATTATTTTAAATATTCAAAATCCGATAAATTAACTAAAATAAAAAAATTATATTTGCCCCAAAATTCCGGGTCGTTACAATCTCCCCCACTTAAAATCTTTTCATCCTCGAAAAGGAACGAAGCTGAAAGTCGTTTGATTAACCAACTCAACTTTCAGTTCTAATCGATTTCCAATTCAGTTTAATATTAAATTTGATTTAGCTAAATTTATCAGTAAAATTTTTTTTAGTTAAACTAATAATCAACCATCACATCCAGCAATTAATTAGGTGATTAACTTTTCAAACATATTTAATTTCTATATATAATCAAAAATTTTGTTTTTAGCGCAAATCACAACGATAGACCCTATATAGTTTCGGTTCTCACACTAGTCAATGGAAATATATAGATATACCACTTTCGAAACTCGAACATAAATACTGATGATGATCGATCAATCACCAGAATTATCCTCGGGCGACTAGAGTGTGATTCTATATCTATCTAGTATATTAAAACTTCGAATATCCGTTAATTACTCGTATATTCAAAGTCTTTATATACTCGATTGTTGAAATTAAAATATAAAAATATATCAAATACGTATCTTTAGATAAAATTTTCAAATCTAATTTGTTTTCATTTTTTAAGGAAAATAATACTCTTCACACTCGTTCTAGGATGCTACTGATCCCATCTCTAACGAGTTATTCTTATTGGATATTACTAATCCAATCTCTGATGGATTCTTTTGTTCGGTTCTAATGTGTTTTGCTCTCGAGCTCTGTAAACCAAAGCTCTGATACCAAATGTGACGACCCAAACTTCCCCGTAAAGGAAAGCCCGTATTGCTTTGAGAACAACACACATCAGAACACAAAACAGAAGAACATTTTATTGTTGTTACAACAATTACATCAGAGTACAAGATTATTACAGAGTATGGATAAATATACATTGGAAATACAATATCAGAGTTTAAATTACATTTAAATAGCAGCGGAAAAATAGTACAAAACACAATTGAAGGAAATACACGGATACAGAGCCTTCCGAATATCGCTTCAGCCGTAGACCAGGATTATGTGAATATAATATATGCAAAACCAAAACTACTAGCTGCCCGTGTGGAAAATATGGGCACCCAGAGTTTAGGTTAAAACAATAAACTCCAAGTCAGTCATGGGACTGGTATAAGAACTCAAAAACAGTTATTAATTTGATTTTAAAGTTAGGTAAATCAAGGGACCACGCCGTATAACACGGAACGGATTTACCCCCAAGAATACCTGTGTATAAAAACAAACAGCGCAATGCTAAATAGAAGAAAATGAAGCTATTATAAGACTCAGGTCCCATCACACAATGCAACGCAAGCCGGAGGATAAAGTTTTACCTTATAATAGCAAAATATGCTTGGTACGCGAAATTTATCTTTTAATATTACGATAAGTGCATAGTGCAGAAATCAATTTCGAAAGTAAATGTATAAATTATAGACGACATGGGTACCATATATCATGTCGCCATACTAGTTCTACAATCAAACCGCATGGTGTCGTATTGGAAATTGGGTTTCCATCATGAAATCGAGGCTAGGGATCGTCCTCTCCGATTCGAGACACTATAGCAAATGCCTCAGGATCACACCTATGGGCAACCCTTGGAGCGGTAGGGCCGGTCCCCACCTAATGGTAATGGATTAGTTATGAATAAACACACGTTTCACGGTTCCTTTGAAGCTCCATATGGCCACTAACAACCTATAAATTCGAGGTACCTCATAATCCATCATCCACATAAGTAAAAATGTCAGGGCTGGTAGGTCACTGACACCACTCTAGCTAGAAAGAAACGTGTGCACTCCCTACGGTCCATATTCCATTTTTGACTCATACCGGGGTGTGAGGCTTGTGAGGTTACGCTATACACAAAGCTACGCCTAAAAAGACTATGCTTTGATCATCAACCACAAGGCCTGCTTTTCAACAAAAGCCTTGATCATTTGCATCTTGGCATGCCACATTATCAGACCGTACCATATCATTGATCATCTACCACTATATAACCGGACGTTAAGCAAGAGAATAAATTCTCCGCCACCAAACAGCTATATATTGAACAGAGATCAACGAATACAATATAAAGGAATACAATGTCAGACACACAATCCATTTACAAGTCTGTTCTGGGTCTGAACGAAACCGGAGGCACCTTATTCCTCGCATTTTCGTCGATCTCCAAGTACGTTTGGATGATCACCACTTTTCCATCGTCTTGGGTGTACGATCCAATCAAGATAGCAATAACCATTCGAACGACGTGAAGAACTCCGGTCTTCAACCACCGTCTTCGTCTTCGACTCTTGATCGACGTATTAATTATTCAGAATGGGTTAAACTCGGTCTTTCTGAATAATTCGCGTATTTTATAACCAAGTGCTATAAAAACATATCCAACGCCTCATTCCAATTCAGAATATTCTTTTATTAAAATATTCACATTATTAGGGAAAAGTTCCCATTAATTTTATCAAAGATAAAATCCTTTGAATTTATTCTATTCAATCCATTTAAGAATTTATTAAAACTCCAATTCGGTTTTAATATCAAAAATCATTATTTGATGATAACCAATTTTAAGAAGTAAATCTTATCTTTAACTGGGTTAAAGAACTAGTGTCATTTAAAACACAGTTCACGATAAACCCAAAATCATCTTCCATAAAATATGGAATCTTTACTGAAATTAGATCAACATATAATCGATATAAATTTCTATATTAGATTAATAATATAAATGGAATAACGGCGAGACCTTTTAAATTCCATATATAGTAGCAGTCTTCATCCACAGAAGTTCATCTCGATTTTTAACCAATCGAATTTCATTTAATCCCAATTTATTCTATTTAATTGGAATTCTTTTATTCATAAAACTTTTCATTTAAATCTTAATAAAAGATTTATTTTACTCACACGGGGCTTAAGAACAGTGTTATTTAAGACACCATTCACGACAAACCCAAAATCTAATTTTCCTCTTTCAATTCCAATTTAATGTATATTGAATTGGAAAATTCCTCTTTAGAAATTTCAATTAGATTTTAATTAAAAGATTTCTAAATCACAAATCATACTTTAACATCAAATTCTTTTTAATGCAACACATTCAGTGAACATATAATCTTCGTAGTCAAATATTTTCTTAGAAACATGATTCATTATAAATGGAAATAAGACCATAGTAAAAATATAATTTTTGTTTTCTAACCTTTTACTTGAAAAACATATTATAGTGAGAATGTCATTCTTATTTGCTAATCTTTCTAATGAAACAAATTAACTATAAAAATGGATTCTTTCTAATGTAATCAATCTTAAATAAAAATGAAATCTTTTTTAATGTAATCTTTTTAGTTCAACCTTTATTACATTGAAAAATGTAATATTTTCATTTCAATCTTTATTTTCAATTCAATCTTTATTACATTGAAAAATGTAATATTTTCATTTCAATCTTTATTACATTGAAAAATGTAATATTTTCATTTCAATCTTTATTTTCAATTCAATCTTTATTACATTGAAAAATGTAATATTTTCATTTCAATCTTTATTTTCAATTCAATCTTAATTACATTGAAAAATGTAATATTTTCATTTCAACCTTTGTTACATTGAAAAATATAATATTTTCATTTCAATCTTTATACTGGGCCAGACCTCCCACATTAAGCCTGCGACTTGTGGATGCTGGATATGCCGGTTGGTTACGGGAAGACTTGTCCCACAAGTTAGGGTTAACCTCGTGTCATGGCCCAATTCGTACTTGCGCACTTAGACCTCTCACATTAGGTTCAACATTTGTGGCTGCTGGATATGTCGGGCGGGTCCGGGCAGACTTATACCACAAATGTAGCCTAAACTCGCGTCCAAGTACAATTATAATTAATAGTTATAATTAATCCACTGAAAATATTATTTTAAAATATTCTTTTAAAATAAAGGTATGATCTATACATTAAATTGTAACTAATTTTATAAACCCTTTGTTTTCGAATATCCTAACCGACATTTCAATTTTTAATAAAAATTGAACTTTCTATATTATTATTATATCATAATAATAATCTTTTCAAAATGTTCAAATTTTGAAATCAAAACTTTTTATCTTAACATACTGACCGTAGAGATGCAGTCTTTTTAATTGAATCTTATAACTTTTAAACAACAAAAATATAATCTTTCTAATTCATATGTCAATTAATTCCGTTAACTGAATATTAAATTAAAATGTTCTTTTCATTCAAAACTGGAATGAGACCCAATTCATTACCATAAAATTTTAATTATATGGATTTCAAACATCACATTAATTCCATAATAATGATAAAACGTTCAATAACAACCAAAGTGCATTTTAAGCTAACCACAAGGGCGATGTGTAGTTAGAATATCAATCTAAGACCCGTGTGGGGTTTCAACCAACACAAATTCAAATAATATATTATTAATTGTGCTCCTGGACGATGTATGAAAATTTATCGTCCAATCAACATAAACAAGTGAGGCAACTTGTTAATGGCAGTGTAAACATGTTTTAAATATCATAAATGTCATAACAACATGTTACATATTTCAAATTTCAAACAATTCACATCAGTTATCCAAATCAACATTTATCCAACAAACAATAATTTCAACACAGATAAGTAATTAATATTTAATAATAAAAATAATTAATTGTTCAAAAACTTGAGTGAGATAAAAGTTCTCACCTTTGCCAGGTTTTAATTGACGGTTCGGGCCCAATTTTGGCCCAAAATCCAACATGCTCTAAAATTTATGAATTTGGTGTCCATGCGAAGCTTATGGCTCAACGATCATGACAAATCCTGTTTTGTGCGATTTCGAGTTCGTATCAAAAAGATATGAATTTTCGAAGTTTGTAATAATTAAATAATAAATTTAAATTATGAAAATTACCCAAATTTTCAACTCGCCCAGAATTGCACGTAGTTAGTGTCATTGCGAAGCTCTGGACTCCACGATCGCAGCGGATCTAAAATCGTCAGATTTCGACCTCGTATGTGGAAGATATGATGTTACGAACATTGATTAAATTATTAAAATAATTAATTAAATTAGGAACCCTATTTTTTTACCCCCAAATTGATTTCCCATGGTTCTCCTTTAGCAATCACCTGCGGCCGATGATCTGAGCCACCGCCGACCGGCCTGGACACCCGAGCGCCTTCCTCCATCGTCCACGCCACCGCCCTGACCGCCGCTCGCCTCCAAACGCCGTCGATGGACGGAATCGCGCCCAAGAACGAAATCCGCCTCCAGTGGAATTACGACCACCACATGCCTCCTCCAGAGCGCGGACCCCACCCATTCGAACCGCCTTGCCAACCCGAAGCTCCGCCCTTTATATCCCATCAATCACTATGACCCATAGCGCCTCCCTGCTCTGTTTCAGGTCGAACACCCAAGGCCAAAGTCGTTGCCCTTCCTTTCCTCTACAATTTCTCCAATTGCGCCATCCTCTAATTCTTCACGGGTTGATTAGAAAATGGCCGAAACCGACATTAATTTTCTGACTTTGCCTATCGATTCCGGCGAATCCGTGCGACGATAGGTGCTAGAATTTTTATGGTAGATAGAGGATATGATGATCTTCAAAACCCAGAAAGGGTTTGGTTCAATTATGTATGGTTTGAGAGATATTAATTGTTTTGTTTCCAGGGTCTTATTTGCAAAAAAATTGAGAGAAAAAGAGAGGTGGCTGCTGTTCATTTTTGAGGAAGAAGGAAAATGAGGGTTAGGGAATGAGGACAAGACATTATATAGCCGTGGGTCAGGGTTTATTATATTTTATTAATCCTTTAATTCATGTTGTCCTCAATTTACATTTATCGATGCCACGGTCACATACGAGCTCTAAAAATTACAAAACAATTATTTTTAGCTTTGTTTTGACGATACGATTCCAACAAGATTAATTTCGTCGAATTCTGAGTCCGTTTGAAAAATGGCCATTTTAAGGCGTATATAAATTATATTAAAAATACATTTATAAATAAATAAATTCCGAATCTCAAAATATATCAGGGTTTATACTTCTTCAATGCAGAAACATCATTTTGAACTCAATGGAAGTGGTTTCGAGTTCCAATTCATTCGTATGTAAAAATTAGCGTTTTGGGTCTTATATATTATAAAGTGAATATTAGGCTCACATCCCTATTTTGAAACTTAATTAGGCTCACATCCGGTCATAAACTTATTGTAAATTAGGTCCCTATTTTTTGAAAAGTCATAAAAAAAATATAAAAAAATCACGTAAATTCGTATTTAAATAAAACATGTAAACACTAAAAAATTCAGAACAAAAAACCATCAACGAAGGCATCAAAAATCAAAAAAAAAAAAAAAAAAAAAAAAAAAAACGAAATTTCCAGTTAAATGCATAATAGTATGCACATATATCACTTTCCTGCATACATCCGTGCATATTTTTCACTACATACGTCTTCGTTGATTTTTATTCATGCAAATAAATGCATACATGTGCGCAAAAATTTCAAATACTTGCATACATTTGTGCAGGTTTATTTTCAGATTTTAATCTGAAAACAGCTTACGGAAAAGTTGCATACATATATGCAATTATCAGTAATATTTGCATAAATGTATGCAACTATTTTTTTTCGATTTCCGTAGATTCCTGACATTATTTCCATATTTTAGATTTTTTTTTAATGAACGTACGCACATTTTTTTAAAAAAAATACAAAAAGGCAGAAAAAATAAAATAGGGGGCGGGTTTAAAAATTTTTAGAACTTTGTTTTTTTTTTATAAATTAGGTCCCTACTTTTTATCCTATAAAAATGTTGCACACATGTGTGCATTTTTTTGAGAAATTTGCACATTTGGATGCAAATAAAAATGAACTGAAAAATTATGTTAAATCTATCCGCTGGAAGAACTGCAATAATTGCATATATGCATGCAATAAAATCAAAAAGGTGCATAATATTATGCATTTAACTGCAGTTTTTTCTGTTTTTTTGCTGTTTTCTTCTTTCTGACATTATTTTTGTTGTTTTTTGAACTGAATTTTTTTTATAATGCGTAATATATTTTATTACTAATTTACGAAATTTTTTTATTTATTTTTAATTATTATTTTATAAGTTTTGAAAACAGGGACCTAATTTACAATAAGTTTATGACCGAGTTTTTTTTATATTTTGAAACTTAATAGGGACCTCTAAAAAACGCACCCTATTATAAATATAAATTCCATAACGTTTTTCTGGGATTTTGAATTTGTCATAACTTACAAATTATAAACTAAAATCTTAATTTCTAAAATTCATTAGAAAGATATCGTCTGTACGATCTTAGCGTTTCTTGTTTCGTCCCATTCCGACTTAAAATTCCAAAGTTTTAAATCGAAATTTGAAATTACCGCGACATTTCAGGCTCGAAATATAATTAATATAAATTATTCGTTCTAACTTCGATTTAAAATAAATTTTTCGTCATTATTATTATTAATAAATTTTTTTAAATATTCAAAATCCGATAAATTAACTAAAATAAAAAATTTAAATTTGCCCCAAAATTCCGGGTCGTTTCATTAACGCTGTCTCAATTGCAAAAGAAATTGTAGCTCACTGGTGAAGGCATATAAATGTGTACAGAGTGGCCTGAGTTCGATCCTTGGCAAGTACTATTTTTTTGAAGAGGGGAACACGAATGCTTCATACCCCGCCTCAAAGTGTTTTGAAGAATAAATGAATTAAGTGATATATTATATATATATATATATATATATAATCATATTTATGCATCTGTATATATATAATATGCACTTAATAAGGATTTTTGAAATTTGGCATAATCCTCTCAAAGAATTCAAATCCAATCAATCGCATTTAAATGCCATGCAAAAAGAAAGGGAAGGCTTTGATTACAAATCTCCAATTAAATTTATGATTATCTTCCCGCTGACTGTGCCATACATCAAAAGGAAGGGCTTTGATTACAATCTTCAATCAAGCGCCATGAAAGGAAATCTTCGGAAAGAATTTTTAGGCTTTATGTTCACATAGAGAGAGGAATCTACATCATATATAAATACCCCTGGTGTTCGTTGTAAAGAGGGGGAGAAAATTTCAATTATTCTGTATTCTCTTTTATTCTAAATAAAGTTTTTCTGCATTCTAGTTCTGTTGTTCTTTTCTTTCAAAACAATTTGTGTTATCTACTCAATTGGTTTTGGTAGAACAGGAATTGTTATTGTTATTTTATTGCATATTAGGATTGGTCGTTCGATTAGATTCAACGACAATACTAATTATAATTTCTGTTGTTGTTGTTTTTGTTTGCTATTTCTATTCTAGTAGTTTGTTTTCCGTTTCAATCGTTGAATTTAGTATTGATCTGATTAGATTCAGATCCATAGTAAACTCAATAGCATTATTTCAAACCCGTCTCCAAATATTTTCTAATTCTCCTAAGAAATATATAAATAATAAAATTTAAAACACCTCTCTATGATTCGACCGACATATTACATGATCTGTGCACTTGCAGTTATTATATTAAAATCGTGTTTTTTTAATTCATAGAAAAGTGTCGATCAAGTTCTTAGCGCCGTTGTCGGGGAAGTAACGACTAATATTTTATTATTTATTTAATTTCCAATTCGTGTTAGTTTTCATTTTATTTTATTTTTCCTTGGTTTTTTTTTCTTATTGAAAAAAAATATATTTATTAGTTGATTTGGTATTACTTGTTGATGCCTCAATCTCTATAACAAAAAGGAAAAAAAAAAACTTGCCAAATTTCTTTGATTGTATTTCCTTTTTCTTCATCTCTTAAAAAAAAAGAACTCTTTTGATTTCTTTCCTCTTTATCACTCCTTTCCAATTTTTCATACAATTACTTTCCCTTATTCCTTCACAAGTCTTTCTTTCTTTTTGAAAATTAAAAAAAACTTGCATTTTTTTTATTGATTTCCTTCCAGTTACAACTCTCTTTCTCTTTCCATTTTTGTCATTTGTTCCTTTCCTATTCTCCCTTTTTCAACAATAAAAAAGGGTCATAAAAGATTCTTCTTTTGCAATTCTTCTTACTGTGCATTTCCATTGGTTTAATTTCTTTCCTATACTCTCTTCATATTTTTTTCTATATTTCTTCTGCCTTTATTCTTCCATATTTCTTCTCCATCAACCAAACTCCTCACCACACCATCTTCGGAAAACCATTCTTCATCTTCTTCAAACAGCCAATAGTTCTGATCTCCCCCTTCTACAATTAAAAAAAGGGTTTCAGAAACCGCGTTCAACCTCCGTCCTCTCACCGCAAACATTCCTTCTACCATTTGATTATCAAATCACTTCATCACAAACTCCACCGATCAGCCACACAAGACCTCCCCAAATCGGATTCAACACCGACCACTCACCTAAAAAACCCAAAAACCGATTCGCTTTGAAGATTTCTGCCCTTTTTTGTTGCAATTTTTTTCCTTGTCGTGCTTTGGTTTGGTCAACAAAAAGAAAGAGAAAAAAGAGGCGTGGTTGTATTATTTTGGGGACTGGATTCTATAAGATCATTTAGAGGGCGTGCTTTTTTTTGGCACTCAGAATTTGTGAAGAAACGCCTGTTGTTTTCTAAATCTTGGCGTATTTTATATAAGTGTGTGGCGTTTGAATTTGGTGAACGCGAGCTCGATTTGAGTGCGGTCTGTTTTAATTTAGGGTTGAGTCTAATTCTATTTTTTTCCTATTTGTTGACTCAAGTTTTCGTAATTCTTTAGTTTTTTTGTATTTTGTGTTAGGAGTATTTTTTTAGGATTTTTCTCCCTTTTGATTTTTTTTCTTATCTTTGTTGTTTTATTTGCTTTTCTTTATTAAAAAAAAAAAGAATTCAAATCAAGATTCAAAGTGAAGGAACTGGTTCAAGCAAAGTGAACAAGAATTTGAATCGCTAGCACTACTCAAATTTTATGGATGGACAGCCATACCCCACTGTAAAATTTTCTGAACTTTACAGGTGCTTTGCTGCAAAGAAAAAATATAGACATTACTTGTAAAAAAATTCCGCAGGGGCAGTGACTTGCTTGTATAATTTTAATTTCTGCAATTATCTATGTTTGATTGTTGTCTTGGCTGCATTCTGAAATAAATTTAGTTATGAGCAAAGCCCTAACAAACATATGGTGAGGAAGTCATTACCTTTCCTTGGCTCCAAAACAATTAAATTCGGTCATTTGCATACTTCTTGGACTTAAATAAAAATTGATTAGACGTTGGCCTTAGGAGGAAAACTCAAGCTCAATATGACAAACAAATTGGGTTAAATATTTTAGATTTAAAAATTTATTTTGCTATGTGGAATTCGTTCTATTCCTTTTGTAAAGGACAGTGATACATATTACATTAGGAATCTTTTGACATTCTAGCAACTTAACTTTTCTAATCTATTTGTTTAATTTGATTTGCAAAATATTTAACTACAAGAGTGTATTTTGTGAAATTGATCATCTCAAGGGTTTGATCGCGGATATATATTAATTCAATTTATTGAACTTCTAGCAAAAGAGGTTGCATACTACCGGTAAAACGTTGGTCATATCCGTTAGTATTTATACTGTACGTGAATGGCCATAAGACCCTCTTCCCCCTTCAAATCGAGATTGTCAATTAATAAGATATACTTGAGTTTGTTATTTCTTTTGAATAGGAGCTGTTTGTGTCAACCTTAAGTCTAGGATTTTTCTTGTTCACATTTGACAATAATGAGTGAAAAAAAGTGTTAGCCAACAAAATTCTCCTATAGGTTCTCAAATAAAACAAAATTTTGATACTGAGATGGATCAAAATCGAATAAATCAAAAATTTCAAAATGTCAATGTCAGAATGGATAGACCTTTATCTTTTCAAGATCGTTGTTATCCAACTAGGACTGTTCAACCTTCTATCATTGTGTTCCCACTTGATGAAGTGAACAATTTTGAGCTTAAGCATTTGTTTATCCAAGGGGTACTAAAATTTACTGGGTCTAATAATGCTTATGAATTTATAAATGAATTTGAATTGTATTCGTCCACAACAAAAATGCAACAATTATCTAATGAATCAATCAGGCTAAGGCTAATTCCATTTGTTTTACTTGAAATCGCTAAAAGATGGCTAAATTCTCTTCCAAAACATTCTATAAGAAGTTGGGATGAATTTGTCACTGTATTCTTGAAAAAGTTTTTCCCTTTCCATAAAACTCTAAAGATCAGAATTGAAATAAATCAATTTTCTGGAATGAGGGAGGAACTGTTTCAAAATACTTTAAGAGACTCAACCAACTATTTTATAGTTGTCCTCATCATGCAAATCCTAAACATCACTTATTCCAAATTGCATATGAAGGGCTAAACTATCATACTAGAACTCAACTAGAATCAATGTGTGGAGGAGAATTCATGTCTAAAACAACCGATGAAGCTTCGGAATTCTTAGAAAATTATTCTGAAAAGGACATGCAATGGGAATCAATTCGTGTCCCTATCCGTACTTCCACTAGAGGAGTGCATGCCGTGGATCCAGTTCAAATTCCCTTAGAAACTCAAACTCCTTAATTCGAAGGATAACCCTATTATTATCCTCAAGACCAAGTCAGTGCCATAGCTCAAAATGGTCCTTACCCATCTACGTATAACTCTAGTTGGAGAAATCATCCAAATTTCTCGTGGTCTAATCCCAATAATGTTGCAAATCCATCTCACATGATACCGAATTTAAATCACCAAATTCCATTCCAATCCTCAAACTTCTCAAGTTCCACCTCAATCCAAGCCTTCGAATCAACCATATAGGCAATCCAATTTTCAATCATCAACTCAGTCTGCTCAATCTGTTGAGTCAAGAATTTCATAGAGTTTTGATTTCTGATGAAGAGATAAGCCGTGATTGACAAAAAGAAGTTATTCATTCGTTTAAAGAGACACAAAGGTTAAGTCAAAAAAATCGACTATTCAAGCTTTACCTTTACTAAGAATAAGAAAAGAAAGGGGCCCCACTTGGTTTTGTTGGTCTTTTATTTTATGTTATTTTATTAGTATACTCTTTGTTTTGTTGGATTGGAACGTATACATCAAAAATTCAATGTAAAATTGGAATGAGAATGAAATAAATTGTTTCAAAAGAGCTACATACATTAGAGGTTGATTATTTGGTATGTTAGTAGTGTTATTTATGTTAAAATCTATCCTCAAATAATCTCACACCTTTAATCTTTGAATATATATATATATATATATATATAAGAATACATGATTGCACATTAACTGTGCAATCTGGGCAAAACCAGTCGACCGGTAGAAACCAGGCGGTCGACCGTTTCTGTCCAGAATGCACGGATAATGTGCACAAGTGTACATAACGTATATATATTCAAATTCCTGTCTACCGGTTCTTTTTAACCTATGGACCATTTTCTTCCAGAAGCAACCTTTCGTACAAACACTTCCATTTCTTCAACAGTTGCTTCTCTTTCTCTTCACCAATGATCATATCTATTGTTTGTAACTCTTCATGAATGGTTACAACTGTTTATTCCTTATATAAACATCATGAAATCATCATTTCAATTCACCAATTCTTTCAATCTAATCTTTATTCTCTTGATTTCATTGTTGAACTCTCAAGCGCTCAAATTGCTCATATTCTATCATATATCGTTTGAATCCTAGAATCTATTTAATATTCTTTTGATTCAATACGATATCCACTTCCAAATTTTCATATATACAAATATATTATTTTAGGATATGATTATAGTAAGTTTGTACTACAAGTGAAAAAATCGTGTTATCAAGAACACATATTGTCAACAACAAAATATATTCATCTTACTTGAAGTCCTCGGTGTTGTAAGAGGCACGTGTTGAAATCCTTGGTGTTGTAAGAGGCGTGAGATCCCGTTCGTCTGCTCGGGTGTTGGATATCTATTCCTCCAGGTGAAGTGAGGTGGTTATTAGTGAAAATCCAGATAGAAGTATGGGACATGACGTAGGATGGTGCTCCGAACCAGTATAAAAATCCCTGGTGTGATTTTTCTAGTTTATTGCATCTACTCTTTTTTTTATATATATATATCTGTGATTAGCTATTATTTCATACTTGTGTATTATACACCATATTACACGATCCGTGTGTATTATATTAGCACATACACGAATTTTTGACTTCTTTTTGTTGATCACGGCTTATCTCTTCGTCAGAAATCAAAACTCTATGAAATTCTTGACTCAACATTCTCCCCCCTTTTGATTGATGACAACATACTTTTGAATCTCCTCCTGTATATGATCTCCCCCTATATATGTGCCTGTAAATCTATATTTTTCCTGCATATACACTGTTAGCACAATTCAATCTTCTCAAAAAATTGTTCGATTAGAGAAATAAATCAACAATCAAGATGCTAAACTCGGACAAATGATGAATATGATGAAGGAACTAATGAAAACTAATGAGAAAGGAAAGTTGCCTAGTTAACCCGAGGTGAATCCAAAATATAACTCTCGTACTATGAATTCCTGTGAGGCCGGAAATAATTCGGTTAACCTTGTCACCACCTTGAGGTCCAGAAAAATGATTGACAATAATGTTGGCAATCCCGACAACCATTCGATTTCAACCCCAATTGAAAAGCTTGACACTCTTGCAATGGCAACCAAGGCCAATTCTTCTGAACTTTCTATATCTCTATCTTCTTTGAATGTTGGCAATCCCAACATCTCTTCTTCTAATATTGGCAGCCCCGACAATATATCTCCCTTTAATGTTGGCAATCCCAGCATCTCATCGTCAACACCCTCTTCTCCAAATGATCAAACGGCTGAAAGAGTCTATAAACCAGTTGCTCCTTATCCTCGTAGACTTAACAATAAGAATAAGGAAGCAAATTTTGAAAAAATTCTTGAAATCTTCAAACAAGCTCGTGTCAATATTCCACTCTTAGATACCATCAAACAAACTTCTCAAGATGCTAGGTGTCTCAAGGAGCTATGCACCCGAAAACGAGCCACTAATGTTCCTAAAACTGCCTTCTTGACTGTGAACACTAGCTTTGTTTTCTCAAATTCATCACCAATCAAGTATAAGGACCCCGGTTTCCCTACAATCAGTTGTAAAATAAGAAATACGCATATCAATCATGCCTTACTTGATCTTGGTGCTAGTGTCAATCTTCTTCCTTATACTGTTTATCGTCAACTAGGACTAGGGGAGATTAAAACAACAAACATCACTCTCCATCTAGCTGATCGATCTGTCAAAAAGCCATTAGGCATGATCGAAGACGTCTTGATACAAATCAAACAATTTTACTACCCTGTCGATTTCAAAATTCTAGAAACTGAGCCTATTTTGAGTCATGGTAGCAAAATTCTATTGATTTTGGGTTGTCCCTTCTTAGCCACCTCAAAGACTATCATCAATTGTAGGAGCAACCAACTTCGACTATCATTTGGGCACTTAACCATTGAATTAAATATTTTCCATCAACCCAAAGATTCTAAAATAGGAGAAGTCGACATGATGGAAACAGTTGTAGACGACTCATCTGATTTATCTCCTATGAAAACTTCACTTTCCTCAACAGACATATCTGCTATGTCTTTCGAAGAGCTATGTAACACCCCGTGTATTTTATAACAGTGAAATCCACAAATTAAAGTATAGTAAATTCTAATTAAAGTATTAAAGGAAACGGGATATGCCATTGCGTTCGTCTCGGAAAAATACGCGAAATAAAGTCCGAGTTTTCGAAAAACGGAGTCCGTATGACCAAATTATGGCCCGATGAAGTTTCAGAAAATTCGAATTTCAAAAACAGATTTGAATTTCAGCCTAATCAAAGTAGGCGGGAAAATTCCCGCCCAAACCCACCAGGTCGAACTGGGGGTCGACCCTAGGGTCGACCTCCCAGGCCAGGTCGACCTGGGAGTCGACCTAGGTGTCGACCTGCCCCAGGCAGGTCGACTCTAGAGTCGACCTGGGGGTCGACTGGGGAGTCGACATGGCCCTGAGCCAGGTCGAACCCAGCCCACCCTGGCTGGCCTGGTCTATGTTTGGTCAATTTTCTGAGCCTTGCCTTGTCACTAGGGCTAGGTGTCAGCTCCTGATTGGCCTCTCCTTCAAACGAACAGCTATTATTAAACCAAGCTTCATCGACGGTCTAAATCAACTCGAAAACTCTATAAAAAGGACCTAAGACTAACCCTAATTCACATAAACTAAAATGGAGATGAGACCGTCATGCTGCTGAGGAGAGACTGAGGATAGCCGTCAGAAAATAAAGAGATAATTAGGAGATAAATCAAAAGCTTAAAGCAACGTCAAATCAATCAAAACAACGCCTACAACAAAGGATAGCATCTCCAAATTCAGAATTCAGATTCCTGAATTGAAGATTCGTCACACGTTGTAAGTAGAGTGCTATTCCGATGTGAATTAAATAATTGTGTTGATTTGTGTAAAGTAAGAAATGGAATTGTGGCGATAATAATCTATATTTGTATGTTGCTTTGATGCTAAACGATTTGGGAATATTATGGTATACGATTGGATATTTGCAAGTACTCGATTTGCGTTGGAAGTTAACAACGAAATGGAATTGTGGCGATAATAACTTATGTTTGTATGTTATTTTGATTTGGCAATGCTATGGTGTACGATTTGATTCATACAAGATAATGGTTTATGTTGACAACCACATGTTGTGGAATTTTAATTGGGATTCATGCAAGCATATGATTCATATTGAAAACTACATGATTGGGGTAGTTATTTACAACACCCATTTGATAATTGCAAGTATATGATTCATGTTGAGAATAACAACTATATGTTGTAATAGTTTATTTGAAATTCATGCAAGTCTATGGTTTATTGTTATGCCAACATGATGTAAAATTCTATGGTCATCTTTAGTGTAATTTGATTCACCTAAGTATTATGATTCATATGAAGGTTATGTTGAAATTGGTATCATAGTTCAAGTATAAAAATCATAATTTTGTGATAGTGACAAAAGCAAGCGTCTTTGTAAGCTTGTATTAATTTTATGAACATGACTAGACTATGTTTGTTATTATGCCTAGTTGAAAACATGTTTTTAGGCTTATGTTGTTATCATAATCATATGATAATATTTGACACATAAGTTACATTAGAATTACACTAGAATTACATCCCACTTACAAGTTACATAGGTAGGATAAAAACCATGATTATATGAATAGTAGAATTCATGTTCAATTATGTTTATGCCATGACTATATGAATAGAAGGACTCATGTTCAATTATGATTATGCCATAATTATATGATTAGAATAGTTCATGTTTAAGTATCAATTATGCCATGACTACACGAATGGAATGATTCATGTTTTGTTTATACCATGATTATGTGAATAGAATGATCCATGTTTAAGTATTGCTTATATTATATGTTGTTACAATTGCAAGTTCACATGTGCCTACCTTATGTTAATTGAATCGTTATGTTGCAAGTTCATGCGTTCACACTCCCCTTTTTATGTTACCTTATAAACACCATGTTATAAGCCTCCCCTTTTCATTTCGCTAAATTGGGTTTAAGTATTAAACCCAACACACCTTACATTGGAACGAACGTGCAAAACGGGGGTAATGACGTTTGGGCTAAAATATAGAACATATGTGTTGGCATGTTTGACGCATGCCAACAACCTTGAAAAACAATTAAGTGGCATAAATAAATCTTAATAAATAAAGATGAATTTGAATAATGGGCCGCAAATATTTACATATAAAAAGAAAAGAGACAAAATATGTAAATGTAGAAAATACGATGTGTTTAACCCGAGGTTAGATTGAGTTGTGATGTAAACCTGCCCGGAACCGCCCGGCTGTCCAGTAGTCACCACAATACCTATCCAATGTGGGTGGTTAAACACGGAGCCCAATAAGGACCCAAGGTTAGACTGAGTTGTGGCGTAAGACTGCCCGGACCCAACCGGCAACAGGCAGCCACAACAATACCTGTCTATTGTGAGAGGTCAAGGCTTTAATAAGACAATTAAGGCTGAGTCAAGATTGATAGGATTAAGTGAATTAAGACTTAATCAAAATGGAACATGCTAAACTAAACAGACTGATTGGGGGTTAGGTTTATAAAACACTTAACCAACTTAGCATGTTGGCTAGAAATAGAAAACCTAGTAGCGGGGGACCCTTTTCAGCAGTAACCCTACAAGGCGTATCATGATACCCTGAAACTAGGCAGGGTGGGGCACGATTACTGGGCTGACTGTAAGAGGTCAAATCGACGGCGGTGGTGCAGCAGTGTAGGTTCTAACGGGGTGCGGGCGTGCATACACTCCGGCGTAGAAAAACAAGGCACTGGGTACCAGTAGCATACCTGTGCATTCTAGGATTGTGTCGGGCCGCCACCATGGGACTTGATACACCCCATGGTGGGACCAGCACATGTAACTACAACATTGGGGGTCGTAAGACACATGTAACTATGCGAGTAGGAGCCGATCATCATAAAATGGATCACTTCACCCTGATTATGGGGTGCCTGTTGGGAACTAGTTTATATGGGTACAGAGATTAATATGGGGTACGATAGTATATTCGACCCTAGACAACTTAACTTGGTTTATGGTGCTTTCCCATTTCTAGTTTATACTTATCATACCCAGTTCTTTATTCATAGACTGAATAGTCCTAGACTTACTCAGGCTTTATGTCTGACTCTACTTTTCTTTCGTCTTCTTTTCTTCCGTTCCCCCCAGGTCCACAGGGAGGGAATACCGCAGCTGGACCAGCCTTCATATCCAGCTTGAAGAGAAAGAATGTATTGCTTGGATCTTTTCGTTTTGGACTATGGCTTTGGACAGCAATTATGGGACTTTTGCAGTTTATTTATGTTTTCTTTATGCTTCTTTAAATAATGTAATCAAGACAGTTATGAAGATGTTATGTTTTTGGAAGTATTGTAAGACAATTATGGTATGGTTGGTGTAACACGTATTTGAATGAAATAAAAGTTGTTGTTTTCCGCTGTTCAAAAAATATGTGTTATTATATCTGTCTTGTATATCTGTGATTTATACTTAAAAACCTCCACCAAAATTAGGGCATTCCCTTTGAGAGTGACCCTAACGGAGGTGGGGTGTTTCACTTGGTATCAGAGCATGGTTTACCAGATAAGATAAAATGTTTTGAAAATTTATTTTCAAAAAGGAAATTTAAAGAAGCATTTTTAAGATAAAATATTATTTTATTTTAAAAGGCAAAGTCCCCCCCAAAGCCATAGGAAGTATCTCTTATCCTTCGTTTTGAATCTATCCTTTTTGTTTCAGCATGTCCGAAGAACTTAACTTGCCAGAGGGTGTACCAATACCTGGTTGGTTTAGACGGTTCTTAGAAGCAAGGGCCACTCAGCCAGGTCCTACCGTTCCTCCTCCCCCAGCTGCAGGAAATCATCCAGCTGCAGCAGCACCTCTTCCTCCACCTCCTCCGCGGGGAAACACCTTTGCTAAGATGTGTAAAGATTTTAAAACTATGGGAGGAAAGGATTTTCATGGAACTGAGTCCTTCGTGGCAGCTAGAAATTGGCTGAAAGAAACCGAGGACTTATTCATCATCTTTGAGGTAGAGGATAGACAGAAAGTACAACTGGCAGTATGGCTACTTAAAGGCGAGGCTTCCTACTGGTGGGAAGTCACTAATGCAGAAAGACCAGTGGAAACATGGGAGGACTTTAGGGCAAGGTTTGAGGCTAAATTTCTCTCAGACGCGGAAAGGAGTTTGCAGTTGGAAAAATTCTTATTTCTTAAGCAAGGGAACAAGACAGTCAAAGAGTATGTTAATCAGTTTGATGAGGTGGCTAGGTTCGGACTGGACCTAGTCAGCACCCCGCACAAGAAGGCTCTCCGTTTTGTCAAAGGGTTGAATGAGCCATTACACAGTTTGGCCATGACCCATATACCCATGGGAGCTACGTATGAAAGGTTGGTACAGATGGCGTTGCTGAACGAAGAGGATAAGGGCAAGAAGGAGACAAAGGCATAAAACTCTCAAGGGAAGAAAGAGGGTTTGCAGCCTAAGAAGACAGACTTTAAGAAGGGCGGGAAAGGCAACAAAGAGAAGAGGAAGTGTAATTTCTGTGGCAAAGTGTGGCACTTAGTGAAAGATTGCCGGAAAAAGAAGGCCAAGATGAATGGTGGGTGCTTTTCTTGCGGTGAGACAGGCCACATGGCAAAGGACTGCCCAAAGAAACGAGGACAGGGGCAGAGGGCTGGATCCACCTCAGGGGCACAAGTTCATGTGCTAGAAGCGCCACCTCTGCAACAGCGAGGTACAAATACTTCTGTAGAAAGTGTAGTTTATCTTTATGATCACCCCGTTCGCACTTTATTTGATTCTGGCGCATCACACTCCTTTATCTCGTCTGCTTTAGTAGAATCTCTGCACCTAAAAACTAGTATGGTAGAGGACCCCTTAATTGTTTCAAACCCAATTGGGGGCCCAGCTCATTTGTCTATGATCTGTTTGGGATTGAAAATTTCTATTCTAAGCGTAGAATTTAAGTGTAGTGCCTTTGGTTTGGGCTTTTCGGGATATGGTTTGATTTTGGGCATGGATTGGCTATCCAGTAATGGGGCCATCCTTGATTGTGAGAAAAGGGTTGTTAGGCTCCTAACCCAGCTCGGTAATACTTTGGAAATTTCTTGTAATCCCTCGTATGCGGTTATGCTTAGTTATCTTGAATCGCTAGATGCCTCCGTTGAAAATTTGCAATCGGTTAGAGTGGTCCGGGAATATCCGGATGTTTTCGAAGAGGTGAAGGGCTTGCCTCCGAAGCGGGAGATAGACTTCCGCATATATCTTGGAGATAATGCAAAGCCCGTTGCGTTGCCCGTTAGACACATGGCTCCACGGGAAAGGAGAGAGCTCAGTAAACAGATTAAAGAGCTTCTAGAAAAGGGGTTCATTAGGAGGAGTATTTCAGAATGGGGCGCTCCAGTGGTGTTCGCTACAAAGGCGGATGGTTCACTCCGTCTATGTGTTGACTATAGGGAGCTCAACAAGCTAACAAAAAAGAATAGGCACCCTCTCCCCAGAATTGACGATTTGTTTGATCAGCTTGTAGGAGCGTCTGTTTTCTCCCAACTCGATTTAGCGACCGGTTTTCATCAGCTAAGGGTGGCTGAAGATAGTATCGATAAAACGACATTCAGAACCCCAGATGGCTTCTTTGAATGGCTTGTCATGCCTTTCGGCTTGACAAATGCACCTGCTTACTTCGTGGACCTGATGAGTAGGGTATTCAGAGATTTCCTCAAAAAGTTCGTAGTGGTCTTCGTAGACGATATCCTTATCTTCTCAAAGAATGAAGAGGAACATGCTCAGCACTTGAGGGCAATCATGGAAACTCTGCGAGTCCATCAGCTAAAAGCCAAATTCTCCAAATGCCACTTTTGGAGAGAAGAAGTGAGGTTCCTTGGGCACATAGTATCCAAACAAGGGTTAGCAGTGGACCCTACTAAGGTAGTGGCGGTACAGGATTGGAAGACACCAAGGAATGCAACTGAGGTCCGAAGTTTTCTAGGACTAGCAGGTTTCTATCGAAAGTTCATAAGGGATTTTGCGAAAATCTCAGCTCCGCTCACAAAGTTGACCAAGAAGAATCTAGTGTTCAATTGGGACTTGGATTGCGAGTTTGCTTTCCAGCGACTAAAAAGGGCTCTTACAACAGCCCCAGTTTTGACGTTGCCAGATGGAAGCAAGATGTTCACCGTTTATACAGATGCATGTGGGACAGGGTTAGGCGTCGTCTTAATGCAAGAAGGAAGGGTAGTAGCTTATGGCGGGAGACAATTGAAAGTGCATGAAAAGAACTACCCGACCCACGATCTTGAATTAGCTGCCATCGTCTTTGCACTCAAGTCTTGGCGACACTATCTCCTAGGTGAGAAGTTTGAACTTTACACTGACCATAAATCGTTGAAATACCTTTTCTCGCAGAAGGACCTTAACTTGAGGCAACAGAGGTGGATGGAGTTTCTTGCCTCATATGATTTCGAGATCTCCTATACTCCGGGCAAAGGCAACGTAGTGGCAGACGCGTTGAGCCGAAAGAAACTGACCCTAAGCCCGCTGTTTGTTGAAAGACAAAGCCTAGAGTTTATAGCCAGCTTCGACTTTAGGCCTTCCTCCGATTTTGTACCAGGCTTGCTAGCATCTCTTGAAGTACGCCCGACTTTAGTGGACTCGATAGGGACAACACAACGCGAGGACCCTCAGCTTGTGGAGACGATTGATAGGCTAATTAGGGGTGAGACTTCAAGTCACCTCAACAGATGTTCCGTCGACAATAAGGGTTGGCTAAGGCAAGACGGAAGACTATGCGTCCCACAGACAAGGGATTTAGTAAAGAAGGTTCTCGAGGAAGCACATCACTCCAAGATGACGATACACCCAGGCGGCGATAAAATGTACAAGGACATAAAAAGAACTTTCTTTTGGAACGGCATGAAAAAGGACGTGGCAGAATTCGTTTCTAAGTGTATGGTGTGCCAACAGGTTAAGACAGAACAGAAAAAGCCTGGCGGTCTGCTACATCCTCTAGAGGTCCCGCAGTGGAAGTGGGATAGCATCTCAATGGACTTCATCGATGGGCTGCCTAGGTCTAGGAGAGGCAACACTAGCATATGGGTAATAGTGGATAGGCTTACTAAAAGCGCCCACTTTTTACCTGTCAAAAGTAAAAGAACTGCCTCATCCCTAGCATCTCTTTACCTCAAGGAAATCGTTCGACTCCATGGAATACCGTCCAGCATCGTTAGTGACCGAGACCCTATCTTCACCAGTGAGTTTTGGCGGAGTCTGCAAGAAGCAGTAGGAACACAGTTATACCTGAGTACAGCCTATCATCCCCAAACCGACGGCCAAACAGAAAGAGTGAACAGAGTTTTGGAGGACCTTTTAAGACTGTGCATCCTTGACTTCGGAGGGACATGGGAAGACCATCTTCCTTTGGTGTAATTTGCCTACAACAACAGCTATCAAGCAACCATCGGAATGGCGCCCTTCGAAGCTTTATATGGAAGACCGTGCCGATCACCCACTTGTTGGTGGAAGTCTACTGATAAGCTCATACTTGGACCAGATATGATCCGAGAGACTTCAGAAAAAGTAGACTTAATACGAAGAAGGATGAAGACGGCCCAAGACAGACAAAAGTCCTACGCCGACAAGAGGAGGACCGACCTTGAATTTGAGGTTGGGGACAGAGTTTTTCTTAAGGTATCTCCGCTAACGAATGTTGTTCGTTTTGGAACCACAGGAAAGCTAGCACCAAGGTTCGTAGGGCCATTCCCTATCATTGAGAAAATTGGGAAAATAGCCTATAGATTAGAGCTGCCCGAAAAATTGGCCGGAGTTCACAACGTCTTTCACGTTTCACATCTCCGAAAATGTCTACATGAGTCTGCTGAAGTGGTAGAGCCAAATATCCTAGAAGAAGCTGAAGTGGAACGCGAAGCAACCATAAGGAAAGTTCCAACCCGCATATTAGGAACAGAAGTGAAGAAGCTACGCAACCGCGAAGTCAAGCTCGTCAAAGTTCAGTGGAGCGACGCCGAAGGAGATGCGACTTGGGAAACTGAAGCTAAAATACGCGCTGCCTACCCTTTTCTTTTCGAGGGTACATCTTTGATCTTTCCTTTTTCCTTAAGTTGCGCTTTTATCTATCTTTTTAGGTATATCTCCTCGACCCTATCTTTTAGGTAGAAACCCTTTGGACGAAAACATGTAATTGAAACATGTTATGGATGATGATTGCAAGTGGTTGCAAGTGATTGCTAGTGGTTGCTCGTGGTTGCATATACACACACAATCTAGGTTTTAGATCGGCTCAATCACTTCATATTGCATATGCATATATGTTTGCATTCGTATATGGTTGAACTTTAATGTGTTGTCATATGGATGTTGCATTTGTATGAATGATTGTGCACTCATGTAGAATCATGAATAGGAGGATTTGCATACATAATGGATTCATGGCACTTACATAATTCGCATTAAGGAGGTCAACTGAATCAGTAGACCGCCTGATTTTGCATTAGATAAGTACATGTACACACACACTTCGCATATTATCATGAAGCATTAGAAGTCTTTTAAGGACAATGGATGCTCGTGTTTGATGGATGAGTAGATGGATGTTTGGATGTTAGGATGTACATTCTTCCTGAACTTGAAGATTTCGGGACGAAATCCTTTTAAGTGGGGGAGAATGTAACACCCCGTGTATTTTATAACAGTGAAATCCACAAATTAAAGTATAGTAAATTCTAATTAAAGTATTAAGGGAAACGGGATATGCCATTGGGTTCGTCTCGGAAAAATACGAGAAATAGAGTCCGAGTTTTCGAAAAACGGAGTCCGTATGACCAAATTATGGCCCGATAAAGTTTCAGAAAATTCGAATTTCGAAAACAGATTTGAATTTCAGCCCAATCAAAGTAGGCGGGAAAATTCCCGCCCAAACCCACCAGGTCGACCTGGGGGTCGACCCTAGGGTCGACCTGCCAGGCCAGGTCGACCTGCCAGGCCAGGTCGACCTGGGAGTCGACCTAGGTGTCGACCTGCCCCAGGCAGGTCGACTCTAGAGTCGACCTGGGGGTCGACTGGGGAGTCGACCTGGCCCCTGAGCCAGGTCGAACCCAGCCCACCCTGGCTGGCCTGGTCTATGTTTGGTCGATTTTCCGAGCCTTGCCTTGTCACTAGGGCTAGGTGTCAGCTCCTGATTGTCCTCTCCTTCAAACGAACGGCTATTATTAAACCAAGCTTCATCGACGGTCTAAATCAACTCGAAAACTCTATAAAAAGGACCTAAGACTAACCCTAATTCACATAAACTAAAATGGAGATGAGACCGTCATGCTGCTGAGGAGAGACTGAGGATAGCCGTCAGAAAATAAAGAGATAATTAGGAGATAAATCAAAAGCTTAAAGCAATGTCAAATCAATCAAAACAACGCCTACAACAAAGGATAGCATCTCCAAATTCAGAATTCAGATTCCTGAATTGAAGATTCGTCACACGTTGTAAGTAGAGTGCTATTCCGATGTGAATTAAATAATTGTGTTGATTTGTGTAAAGTAAGAAATGGAATTGTGGCGATAATAATCTATATTTGTATGTTGCTTTGATGCTAAACGATTTGGGAATATTATGGTATACGATTGGATATTTGCAAGTACGCGATTTGTGTTGGAAGTTAACAACGAAATGGAATTGTGGCGATAATAACTTATGTTTGTATGTTATTTTGATTTGGCAATGCTATGGTGTACGATTTGATTCATACAAGATAATGGTTTATGTTGACAACCACATGTTGTGGAATTTTAATTGGGATTCATGCAAGCATATGATTCATATTGAAAACTACATGTTTGGGGTAGTTATTTACAACACCCATTTGATAATTGCAAGTATATGATTCATGTTGAGAATAACAACTATATGTTGTAATAGTTTATTTGAAATTCATGCAAGTCTATGGTTTATTGTTATGCCAACATGATGTAAAATTCTATGGTCATCTTTAGTGTAATTTGATTCACCTAAGTATTATGATTCATATGAAGGTTATGTTGAAATTGGTATCATAGTTCAAGTATAAAAATCATAATTTTGTGATAGTGACAAAAGCAAGCGTCTTTGTAAGCTTGTATTAATTTTATGAACATGACTAGACTATGTTTGTTATTATGCCTAGTTGAAAACATGTTTTTAGGCTTATGTTGTTATCATAATCATATGATAATATTTGACACATAAGTTACATTAGAATTACACTAGAATTACATCCCACTTACAAGTTACATAGGTAGGATAAAAACCATGATTATATGAATAGTAGAATTCATGTTCAATTATGTTTATGCCATGACTATATGAATAGAAGGACTCATGTTCAATTATGATTATGCCATAATTATATGATTAGAATAGTTCATGTTTAAGTATCAATTATGCCATGACTACACGAATGGAATGATTCATGTTTTGTTTATACCATGATTATGTGAATAGAATGATCCATGTTTAAGTATTGCTTATATTATATGTTGTTACAATTGCAAGTTCACATGTGCCTACCTTATGTTAATTGAATCGTTATGTTGCAAGTTCATGCGTTCACACTCCCCTTTTTATGTTACCTTATAAACACCATGTTATAAGCCTCCCCTTTTCATTTCGCTAAATTGGGTTTAAGTATTAAACCCAACACACCTTACATTGGAACGAACGTGCAAAACGGGGGTAATGACGTTTGGGCTAAAATATAGAACATATGTGTTGGCATGTTTGACGCATGCCAACAACCTTGAAAAACAATTAAGTGGCATAAATAAATCTTAATAAATAAAGATGAATTTGAATAATGGGCCGCAAATATTTACATATAAAAAGAAAAGAGACAAAATATGTAAATGTAGAAAATACGATGTGTTTAACCCGAGGTTGGATTGAGTTGTGATGTAAACCTGCCCGGAACCGCCCGGCTGTCCAGTAGTCACAACAATACCTATCCAATGGAGGTGGTTAAACACGGAGCCCAATAAGGACCCGAGGTTAGACTGAGTTGTGGCGTAAGACTGCCCGGACCCAACCGGCAACAGGCAGCCACAACAATACCTGTCTAATGTGAGAGGTCAAGGCTTTAATAAGACAATTAAGGCTGAGTCAGGATTGATAGGATTAAGTGAATTAGGACTTAATCAAAATGGAACATGCTAAACTAAACAGACTGATTGGGGGTTAGGTTTATAAAACACTTAACCAACTTAGCATGTTGGCTAGAAATAGAAAACCTAGTAGCGGGGGACCCTTTTCAGCAGTAACCCTACAAGGCGTATCATGATACCCTGAAACTAGGCAGGGTGGGGCACGATTACTGGGCTGACTGTAAGAGGTCAAATCGACGGCGGTGGTGCAGCAGTGTAGGCTCTAACGGGGTGCGGGCGTGCACACACTCCGGCGCAGAAAAATAAGGCACTGGGTACCAGTAGCATACCTGTGCATTCTAGGATTGTGTCGGGCCGCCACCATGGGACTTGATACATCCCATGGTGGGACCAGCACAGGTAACTACAACATCGGGGGCCGTAAGACACATGTAACTATGCGAGTAGGAGTCGATCATCATAAAATGGATCACTTCACCCTGATTATGGGTGCCTGTTGGGAACTAGTTTATATGGGTACAGAGATTAATATGGAGTACGATAGTATATTCGACCCTAGACAACTTAACTTGGTTTATGGTGCTTTCCCATTTCTAGTTTATACTTATCATACCCAGTTCTTTATTCATAGACTGAATAGTCCTAGACTTACTCAGGCTTTATGTCTGACTCTACTTTTCTTTCGTCTTCTTTTCTTCCGTTTCCCCCCCAGGTCCACAGGGAGGGAATACCGCAGCTTGACCAGCCTTCATATCCAACTTGAAGAGAAAGAATGTATTGCTTGGATCTTTTTGTTTTGGACTATGGCTTTGGACAGCAATTATGGGACTTTTGCAGTTTATTTATGTTTTCTTTATGCTTCTTTAAATAATGTAATCAAGACAGTTATGAAGATGTTATGTTTTTGGAAGTATTGTAAGACAATTATGGTATGGTTGGTGTAACACGTATTTGAATGAAATAAAAGTTGTTGTTTTCCGCTGTTCAAAAAATATGTGTTATTATATCTGTCTTGTATATCTGTGATTTATACTTATAAACCTCCACCAAAATTAGGGCATTCCCTTTGAGAGTGACCCTAACGAAGGTGGGGTGTTTCAAGCTATTTGAGGACGAGATTAATTTTTTACATGACGAATTGGGAGAATGTTTCTAAGATAAATTTAGTTCCATTCCATCAAATGAAATTATTGCTAAAAACTCAAGTTTATGGGACTATGATAGTCTTCAGTTGAATTATTGGCACGATAAAAATTTTATTGGGAGGATTTTGATCACAAAATTCATTGATATGCCAATGATACCTCACAAATCAAATAAGAAATCATCATGCATCGTTTTCGATAGAGGCAAGCGTGGGGGAAAAGGAAATTTCATTCTTCACAAACCATTTATCATCTTCATAGATTTCATCTTGCATATGATTTTTACACGCATATAGTTGCTAAATTGCATTTAATTTTACAAATCATTTTGCATTTAATCCATCTTTGAGTTCTATCTTTCACATTAAGGAAATGTGTAAACAGAGTGGACACTTTTTAGTCCAAGTGTGTGGGGGGGGGGGGCAGTCTGCATTGCATCCTTTTCATTTTTCTTTTTAAAAAAAATTCCTTTTCATTTCATGCATTTAGATTAGACAATCATGCATTTTAGGTCATAGTAACATGCCATTTTTTTTGGAAATATGACTCATGTTAGATTGATACAACAAAATAAGTTAACGATTGTTAATCAGTTGGTAGTATTTTTTCTCTCAACTAATATATCGAATAATAAATATAATGAAAAGTTTAATTTTGAGGGATAATAGTGTAACTGGTACATAGGGAGATTCTTAGGTGATGGCCATGAAATTTATTCTCAATTGTAGTTTTAATGAGTGGAGGACTTAAAATACTTATATTGGCTTTTCGAATCTTTAAACTAAGTTGTGTTAAGATGAATTCGCATAGCTCTCTTTTGTTTTTATATCTTCAATAATAATAATAATAATCCAAGAGTATCCAACATTGCTTGTAAATCTAGCGTTGGTGTGCAAACCCACCAAGCTCTATCCGACATGTTGTTGACAAAGTCAGCATCAGTATATCTTGGTCTCATTTTATGAGATTGGACACCTAAGGATTACCTACATGTTGTTGACAAAGTCAGCGTCGGTCTGCACAATCCGCCAAGCTCTTTCCTAACTCTCCGTTAGTCCGGGAGGCAGTGCATGGGTGGTATACCTTGGTCTTTTAAAGTTAGGTGTATGAAATTAATCATAAATTTTAACTTTTATAGAAATAGAGAATATGCGATGATGCCCAAACATTTCTTGACCTATTGATTTGGCTAGTCATACACATGGAAATTAGAATACCACTTTGCGAACTGTGACAAACAACTAAGAATTTATTTCATGGTTGTACTATTTTATCAACTGAACCAACTGGCCAAACCAGAGTTTAACGTTGAAAACCTGAATTATGTTGAAAATTTGTGACAGGTTGAGGTATCTAAAATACAATCAACTGACTAGGAATTTTTAACTTGCTTTGTTCTATCACGTTTCTGAAACGAGTTGTGTTTTCATTTATTTTTTTCATTTGCATATGTCTGTTGCATTCATATAGTTGCATTAGAACCACAACATACTTCATTTGGATTTGTGGGTAGTATCCTCTGAAAAGCCCCACGAGACACCACTCGTCCTACTAGGGACACCTAGAGGTTTAACGACTTGTTGCATATGCTCAATGCAATCGTGTTTCCTACGAAAGTGTGACCTATCTAGTTTAGCTTTTCTTTCTTTTTTACTCGAGGACGAGTAAAAGATAAATGTGGGGTTATTTGATTAACACTATTCTCCCTCCTTTAGTGTTTGTTTTGACTTAACGATCCTTTCCGCAATCCCTAACAAAAACAACTCTAGAAAAGTAAAATTATAAAATTTCATACATGATTTCATTAACTGGATAAAAGGAAGAGATAGATCTGATTTTAGTAATTGGTTAAGAAAAAAAGATTGCATCTGCATCTAATTTTATTTAGAGATTTTATTGATAATGTATTGTATTATTTAATAAGAATGGAAGATATTGGGGAGAGAGACCCTTTATTTTTTATTAATTCGGATATGCAATACAACGTAGATAAGCTCTCCATTTTTAGACTCTACATGATCTAAAAATTACAATAATGTCTCTTCGTATTTAACACGTTCACCATTATTACTTGCAAATATTACAATAGGAATAAGTTTATCATATTATTCATATTAATCAAAGATATGATAATCTATTATTACTTTCATAAACTTCATTTGGTTAAGCAAACATTTTCTTGTTTCTTTGCTCAATTTTTTATAACTAAATAAAATGTGCTTTTATAGTATTTCAAATGAATTAATTTTACGGGATTTTTTACAGGAGCGTATGGCCCATCATTCAGGCAGACTTTTATCTTGTTGTTCAATCCTTCTTCTCGGATGGAGATCTCCCTACAGGATGGACCTCCACCAACTTGATGCTTATCCCTAAATGCGATCATCTGAGCTCTTGTGGGGATTTCAAGCTGATCAGCTTGTGTAATTTCTCCAACAAGGTCATATCTAAGGTTCTAACCTCCCGTCTAGAACCGTTTCTCGAGTGCCTTATATCTTCTTAGCAGGCTGGATTTGTAAAAGGATGTCTTATCACTGATAACGTCCTTTTAGCCTAGGAGCTGATTTCTCAAATAGACAAGAGTACGAGGCTCTAATGTGGTCGTTAATCTAGATATGGATAAAGCTTACGACTGCATGTCGTGGTACTTCATCATCAAGGTCCTGAGGGCTTTCTGGTTCCTCAGAACCCCTTATCGATGTTGTCTGGAGGCTTATCTCTAACTGCTGGTTTTTCGTTCTCATCAACGAACCAGCCACAGGTTATTTCAGATCCGGGAGAGGCCTTCGTCAGGGAGATCCCCTTTCCCCTTCCCTTTTTGGTGTTGCTGCTGAGGCTTTCGTCCGAGGTCTGCACTCTCTAACGATAGACGGGCAAATTCAAAGGTTCGGCATCCCTCAGGTTGTCCTTTAATCTCTTCTTTGTCTTTTGCTAAAGACATGATCGTTTTCGCAAATGGTTCTCGTCATTCTATCCGTTGCCTACTGGGTCTTATTTGGCAGTATGAGAGTTGCTCGGGGAAACTCGTGAACTCTGCTAAAAGCTGCTTTGTCCCCGCGAAAGTCCTATCTTCGACTAGATCCTCGTGGATCGAGTCATCTACTGGCTTCAAGGCGGCCTCCCTCCTGCTACCTTACCTCGGTATTGTATCATACCGAGGTAGGAAGCTCAACGCTATCTTTGATCCTCTAACTGACAAAGTCAAGGGTAAGATCATTAGGTGGAATGCTTCCCTCCTCTCTCAGGCAGGCAGACTGGTTCTCATTAAGTCTGTTCTTAACTCTATGTTATCTCATATCTTTGCTGTTATGATCCCACTACTTCCTTCTTTCGCTCCTACCGTTCTTTGGCTTCTTCCTTTTTCTGGGGATCCAAGGACAACGCTTCTTGCCACCACTGGATTTCTTGGAATACCATTTGTCATCCCAAAAGTGAGGGTGGCCTTGGCCTCTGTAACCCTAAAGACATCTTCTTGGCTTTTGCTTGCAAGCTTTGGGCGCAGTTTGGAGCGAAATCCCTTTGGACGATGTTCCTCCATGCTAAATATTGTAGGCTTGCTGGTACGAATTACACCAGTATCCCGTCCTACGCTACTGAGACGTCGAAATAGATGCAATCCGTAAGGGCCTTAAAATATGCTTATGGGGGTGGTACCATTTGGGATGATAATCCCTTCTCGCTCAAGGAGGCGTGAAATTCTGTGCGGACTCCTAGTCCATGACTCCTAATTTTCAGGTCCATGTGGAATGTTCGGATTCCGATGTTCAGATTTCGCCGAAGGTTTCTCTGTTTATGTGGAGAACCTTGCATGAGGGGTTACCAACAAATGAGAATCTTCCGCAAATCGGCATCCCTTACGTGTCTAGATGCAGGTGCTGCAATTCTAGAAGTTGCTAATCATCTTTTCTTTTGCTGGTCTCTGGTTCTTGTGTCAGGGAAGTCTGGAATTACTTCGGGAATCTGATGGGTTTTCGAGGCAATACCACATCGATGGAAGCTTTACTGAGATTCTGGTGGTCTGACATCTCAGGTAAATCTGTCCGATCTATCCTTTTTCGTTTGATTCCTTGTCTTGTCTGCTAACACATCTGGTGCTCCAGGAATAAGGCAGGTTTTGATGATGTGGCAATGGACCCTCCTACCATTATCTGGAAAGTTAGGAACGATATGTTCCTTACATTCCGTGGTAGGCCTTTCAGGGGCGTCATTGGAGCCCACTCTAGGAGTTTGGTTGTTACCTTCGATGTTTTATCGATGACAGCTACTACCAGGGCAGGTATTTTCTGATTTTGGTTTGTGCTTATGTTTACTACTGCTTTTACCTATAACTTACACTACCCCTCCTTTCTATCTAATGTCATTTTCTACTTGTGCATTTTGTGGTTTGTAGGCTGTTGGATTTGGTCTGCTTGGAGCTGGATGGAGCTTTCGTGACAGGCCCTTGGAGCAGGAACAGCTGAGGTTATTGGTAGAGCTAGAATCTTGTTGCTATCCTTTGGTTTCGCTACCCACCTTGGACTTGAGGGAGCATGCAGAGAAGGATTTACCTGAGGTTCAGGGATGACTCTTTGTCTCCACCAGCCATTGCCAGCAACCTATATTGAAGGCCTTGTCCGTCATTCTAGTACCGGGTCTTCCTCGAGGAGCTGAGGTTTCCAGGTGCTAAGGCTTCATCTGTCTTGACCGAGGGCTTGCCAGTTTTTGTCTTTTGTTTTTCTCCTTTGTTGTTCTGTTGTTTTTTCTTTCCATCTGTGTGTGCACAGTTTCAACTTTTCAAAAACCGTTTCTGTGAGCCGTTGGAGAATGGCTAGATTCTCCCTTTTGTTATATATCATATAGTTCTTAAAAAATCTCAATTTAAAAAAAAATGAATTAATTTTAGGGCAGCTTGGCTAAGGTCAAAATACACAAAACATCTTTACCAAAAATAGTATGTAAATTAGGGTCCTTTTTTGGGAAATCATCAAAAATAATATTAAAATCTTTAAAATTTCAAAACTTAGTTTAATTTATATCTATCTTCGTGTTTATGTAAATATAATTTATAAAAGGTGGATCAAAACCAAAAAAACGTGGATTAAAAAAAACATTAAGCTTCAGAAAAACTTACAGAAATGTATGCATGCAATTGTAGCAAATAATTAAATAATTTTATGCAATTATTTAATGAATAATTTGAGATATTTCTACAGTCGTTCAAAATATACTATTTCCTGAGAAATATTACAGACAAATTTCATATTTATAGAATAATTTCTTACATTTCTGCAATTTCTTTAGTGCCTACAAAAATTGGTTTATCGAAGGAATGATTGGAGATAAATATTAGATCATTAAATGAACGTGTGGCTCCATATTTGCAATATTTCTCAACAAGTGTAGATATTTTGACACTAAATTGTTGTTTTTTCTAGTTGCCTAAGTTTAGTATAAACAATTCTATGAATTTTTATTAGCGAAACTAAAAATTAGGAAATAAAATTGTCACAATCAGTGGCATACGCAGAGTTTTAATTCAACGAGGGTAGAAATTTAAGAAAAAATAATCATTAACCATATGTTCATAACAAGCACTAACACTTATTTGATCCACAAACATTATATATTAATATTCAATGTAACTATAATAAAATATTACAACATCAAATGTTCATAAACAAATCCTTCTATATTCAATTATTCTGAAAATTTTAATTAGCATGATCGTTTTCATCAATTTTGTCATTCAGCGTAAGTTATTAGGTTGTTAGTCATTATATCATCCCCCAGTCTATTATGTAGTGAAGCCTGAGAATTTTCATAGCTGCCAATTTCCTTTAACGATAGCGGTAGTGATAAAGAACAATAGTGATAAACTTGAAAAGAAATCACACTCACATATATACCGATGTTTCTTCTTTTGAACCATCTTCTTTTAACAAGTTTACCGATTCCCAAACATTAGAAATTAAATTGTCAAACCACAATCTAAGATGTATTTTTAGAGTTTTTGATCAAGTTGCACTAAATCATTTAAATGGAAATCTAATGGATAAAATTTGTTTTTTTGAATTTTTTTAGGGGAGAAACCGACACGGCCGTAAAACTCCCCCTTGGAGTTGCATATCCAAAAATAATTCTATATTTATCTCAGACAGTTATTCAACCCTTGGAGTTGCATATCTAAACTTCATAGAAAAGTTCAACAAGATAATAATGAAGTTGTGTCTTTCCTTTCACTCAACGATATGATCTTCCTGGAAGAACAAATAAGTTATCCCTGTTAGGGATGAGAAATGAGAAGGAAAAACCCAACACACATAAATTTTGGCTAACACAAAATCAATTCCTCAACAAAGAAAGATTTTTTTTATAAAGAAAATCCAATTCAGTGGGGGCGACGGCCCCTACTAAGCCTTACATAGGTACGCCACTGGTTACAGTAAATTAATTATGGAGATTTGCTTTACAATTGTTTTTGCATAGGGATCCACCTTATTTTAAGTTAGTTTTAGGAATATGGCTAATATTCACTTAATTTTAACATGTCTTTAATCAGAGTTGAAGATAATTTAGACGTGGTAACTTTAACAATCCTGATTTTTATAGTTAATGTGGGAGTGCATATGGCAATGGGGTCTATTTCTTTGTCCATGTCATAATTGCTCCCAAATGTCACAGAAATTTAAGGTATTCATCTGCTTTAATCAACCATTTATCACATGTGGTGGATCCCATCAACTTATCAAAACGACCATTAGGGAGGTTTCCCTATTATAAGGAGCCAAAATCAATTTGTTTGAGCCAATCTATTTCAGCACGAAAATATCACTTTCTCTTCGTCTCCGCTTCACGCTCTCTTATGTCTCTCTCGCAAGCCATTCTCAAAATTTTCATCTTCGAATTTCCTATTCTTCTGTTTCTCGATCTAAATTTCTGTATCTGACTTTTGGATTCAAATCACTCTTTGCAACATCCAAAATCCAAATCCTTCCGTGAACTTTATTTTCTTTTATTTTCTCCTCAATTTCCATTTATCTAATTTTGTACTATTTTAATTCTCAAAATCCAAGCCTTCCCCCAATCGCCTCTCTGAACAATGGTTGCACTATTCAAAATCTATCGTGTTCTTCATCAATGTTAGTCTGCTTTTGTCTCGAATCTCGTATTCACAGGTATTAGAAGTTATATATATTTTCATCATATTTAATTTTAGTTAGGTCTTTGCTCTCAGTTTTATATAGATTCTTAATCATAACATTTATTTTTCTTTCCATTTATGTAGAAAGAATCAACACTTGGGCATGTAACATAATATGCTTATCCACGTATATTGAATTACTATCCTTTTTTTAGGGGATTGTTAAAGGGACTCCACTTTTGGTTAAGGGTAGGATAATTTTAAGGGGACTCCACTTGAAAAAAAATGTTAAGGGAGGGTTTGGTTATTTAATTTTATAAAAAACATGGACTAAAATACCCCTCATCATAACAGCATGTGCTACTCCTTATTCGCTATTGTTCTTTTTTGATTGAAACAATCTTCGTGCTTTTTATAAAAAAAATCCAGAACTGAAATACTAGTTTACCATTTTAAATTATTTTTACTACCAGCCTCCCAAAACAATACATTGAAACTTGAAGCTTTCAGATTCATCATTTGGCCTAATGGAGGCTTACTAGTATGCCATACTGTTAATCATCCCATAACATTTTTTCCACCGAACTCCTATCATATAGTAACATACAAGTTCCAAAATAAAGCTTGATACCAAAAAGGATAAAAAGTTGATTATAGATTTATCAGCTGTATAGATGCCTGGGTAAACGCTACGAATACAGGGCTTCCAAAGTAATACAGACTGCATTTAGATTAAATAACTTATAAACAAAAATCACACGAGTCCTTAGTTTTCTGATTAGTATTATTATTATTATTATCCCATTGTGATTTTGGTATTTCTCCAGAATCGGCTATGATAACCTTTTTTCTTGGTTTTCCATTTTTGGTGCCAGCTTCTACCTCTATTGTGTAAACAGTATCCATTCCATTAATCACCCTTCCGAATACTGCATGCTCTCCATCCAACCAATATGTTTTGAAAAACTGGGATCAATTAGAATTAGATCCGAGTTTGCCATTGAAATGGCGACTGCATGTGAATGATTTATGGCAAAATTTTCATTAGGAAAGGTGTCACCATATATTGATTCACCGCCCCTACCATCCTTAAGAGTAATATCAACCCCTTTGTCTTTTTCACCTGTGCACAAAGCTCTGAAATTCTCAACATTCTTGGGAACCACATGTCCATGTAAGCCAATAGTTATTCTACCTATTTGTTGCCCGCCAATAGAAAACCCTATGTGTAATTTCAGGATCCCTTTCAATCCTGCGTTCATCCTTAATGTTCTGAGTAACAAAGAAGACAATGAAGACTAGACTGAAAGCGAAGAAAGCAATTACTGCTTTTTGAAGCATCGCTGCTTCCTGATTGAATTTACATTGTTAATCATCCTATAACATGATTCAATAAAGCATACAATGATGGTTTGCATCATAAGAACCTATAATTTATGATTGAGAACAATATTTTTGTGTTTTCAGAGTACAAGAAGTTGGTTCATAGTTATAGAGACAACAATATTTAGTAAAAATGAATGATAATTATGGGGTTAATATTGGAATTTTTAATTAAATGTTTAAGGGAGGGCTAATTTTTTTGATTCCCCCCTTAACAATTAAACAATAATTTAAAAATTATCCTCCCCTTAATCAAAAGTGGAGTCCCTTTAACAATCCCATTTTTTTACAGAATATTTCAACCTTAGTCATTCAGGTAAAATCAATGATGAGAACCTTTGGATTTAAGAAGATAGAGCAATAGAAACCTATTATATCAACTCAACTAAAAGAAACCAACCAACAGATTAAAAAAATCACTTCTGAGAGAGCATACATAACCGAAGTTATACATTTTAGTCCTACTGTCAAGTTTAGAAAGATAGCAGTAATAAATTAGAACATGTGCTTTTCACATCATGAAACTGGTAAAATGACCCAAGTCACTATTGGCTGAAAAACCCTTTGTTGTAAACTACCACAATTTAGCTATGCTTCCACCGATCTTACGTTCCCAGTAGTACCTTCCATCCAATAGTTGTTTACTACTATAACGTAGCTGCTTCGACCTTAATATGGTAAAGAGCCGTCGTGACCTTAACAGTTCCAATGAATGGCGATAAAATTTTGAAAGGTAAGTTCTTCAACAAAAAATACATTTTTTTAATTGGTTTAGTTGAGAAGTAGATATTTTGAGAATGAAATTTTTGATGCATGTAAAAAGTTAATTGAACCTCTTTATTGTTTTAATTCTCTATTTACATGACAAGTCATATCAGTAATGGTGTTAGAGTGGAATTCTACCAATGTATGATTTATTGGTTGAGTGCATAACTTATTGATTTCCAGTAAGATGTTAAAGTCATTTCTCCAAGTTAATGGATTTCGTTTGGAAAATAACCCATTATTGACACCTCAGACTTATTTATCCAACTTGAAATGCAGATTCACAGAAATAAACCTGAATTTAACTCGAACAGGGATGTTCTTGATCCGTCCTATGTATGATCACTACAACAAAAGGACCCTATTACAACGGTGGAACACCGTTGTAATATACATTTTACAACGGTGGGCAAACCATCGTGTATGAAGAAGTTGTAATAGCCTAATATCTTTTACAACTTTTCTGCACTGTTGCAACACCGTTGTAATATGTATATTTTACAACTTTTTTCCACCGTTGCGATATATTTTATTACAATTTTTATATTTTATAATTGTAATATATCCACAAATTATATACATATCACTAATAAAAGAATTCATTGCAGAACATATTATCTACAAAACTGAAGATACCAAACAAACTAAAAACATGAACCAAAACAATATATCACTAATTTCAAACTCATCATTTTTTTTACATAATACACCGAAAAAACCGAAGATACAAAGACTTTATAACAGTTCTAACTTTCTTATGCTCCTGTTAATCTGCTTGTGCTCCTTTTTCTCCTTAATATCCATTCCTAAGAAAGAAATTATCAAACTGTTAGTGCTGTAGTATAGATTTATGCATGTAACGAAAATTGGAAAAATGTGAGTGCACAAAATAAATAGCTAATACAATGCATTCAAACCATTATATACGTAAATAACCTGACCATTATATACAATGCATGTAACGTTGGATGATTCATTTTGTTACAGCAAGTGTATCAACCAAAGTTTGAAGATTGATGACTCAATTTATTTGAGAAGAGACTAATGACAATTTAAGAAACTTATTACTAGAAAAAATTGAGAAAAAACAAATTTCTCAGCAACCAATGACGGTGGACATTTTTTACTCTATCTAAAATTGCCTAATGGAGAAATAAACAACAAAAAGTGGCCAATATAACAGAGAAAAAACTTTGATTTTGATTTGCAAAAATATTTACACAAAATGAGCATCATTTTAACGGACTAAAGAAAAAATTTAAGGATTGCAGGAACCATATTACTGGATTGAGATATCAAGAAACTAACATTGGTTATCTTGCTTGCTTGAGTAAGTGGATGAGTTGGAGATCTGATTAAAAAAAACAACCATTGATCGAAGTGTGCAGGAACATATTAACAAGCACATCCATCGCTATCCAATGAATGAAATCCCATGTTATTATTGGCAGATAAACTCAAAATCCTATTCATTAAAAATATCAAAGAAGCATTAAATTTTTGTGTTATGATTGACTGTATATCATAGTTCACATGTATACCAGAAGGAACAAATATCATGACATGATGCGTGATATCTCAACAAATAATTTTTATTAGACCTCAAAGGTGAACAATACACCTTCTCTTGGCTATTTTAATTAACTCGAAATTATGCCAAAGCATCTTGAACTAGATGCCGACAATAAAAAAGATCAACGATATGAAGAAACAAGAAGGCATTTGCTGGAAATCGAAAACGATCAAGGCTATTTTAATTAACCCGAAATTATGCCAAACCAGCAAACAAGAATTCATACCACTATCAGTCTACCTCGAGTACAGGAGGCGTCGCTGGAAATCGGAAGTAGGAGATTGTTGGGATGCTCGATTGCTGGGAATAAATAAACGGGTCCTTCCTCGTTGGATGCTCGATTGCTAGGAGCTCGGAACTCGGAGATGCTGGAAATCGAAAGAGGATGAAGATGCTGGAAATCGGAACTCGGAGATGCTAGAAATCGGAAGTCACCATTTTTTTCTTTTGGAACTAGGGTTTTTTTCCCAAGCGAATTGGAATGCAAAAGGTATAGGCGGCGGCTCCTTGTTGAGTGAGTCTTGCGTGTTAGGGTTTGGTAAATCAAATGAGGGCTGCACGTTAATAATGGGCTGGATCCTGAAATTAGGCTGAAATTAAGTTTAAATTTTTAGTATAGTTGTCCTTGGTCTGATTTGCGAGTCATTGGTTAGTTCCAGTGTAATTCAAATGCTCAATTTTGCCAAGTTTTCTCTTAAGTTCATTATCAAAAAAATTCAAAGTTTTTAAAATTAACTATTATTATTTAGAATTAATAATTAAAAACTTATATATTAAATATAATGTGGATTCTTGATAATTATCTTTTACTAAAATACTAAATATTACTTACTAATAATAGCTATTATTGCCTTGCCAAAAAAATTATTATTATTATTATTAATTATTACTCATTTCTTCTTAGTTATAATTGAATAATAATGATTAAAAGTTAATTATTATGTATATATGTTACTAGTTGACTATTAAATACGTAACAACAATTATAAAAGCTTATGTTACTAATTATTAATTAATAAGTAGTTAACATACATTAACTATTAAAAATAAATTACTATTTAATAATAATTGATAAATATTATTGATTCCCAAAGTTTATTATTAATTATTATTATTAAATATTAATATAATAGTTATTAAATATAGGTATTATAAACATGAAGTTTGTAATATGCATCTATTACAACTAATAAAATGAAAAGTTGTGATATATATGTTTATTACAACTTTAGGGAACTGACAGTTGTAAAAAAACATTTATTACAACGGTGATTTTACCACCGTTGTAAAAAACCATTTATTACAACGGTGCTTTTACAACCGTTGCAAAAAACCATTTATTACAACGGTGCTTTTACCACCGTTGTAAAATTAAAGTTGTAATATGGTGTTTTTGTTGTAGTGGATCTACGAGCGATGTAAATTCAATATGCCATTTTTTTCATTTCTCGCGATTTGGATTATAAAAGGGAGTGTAATATACTGATGTATGTCATAATGCATGAAAAATACCCCATATCATATGTATGAATCTATCGTGGTACACAATACTGGCTTTAGTGCTAAAGTGTTCTTTAAATTAACATTCATATAATAGCTAGACATAATTGGATAGTCCTTTATGTTTGATTATATAAAATGCAAAAACAGTTATTCATATGTTATTTTACTATGATCATAGATTTTTATCTTAACATTGTTTCAATTGTGGAAGTGCTTTTGTATGGTACATTAGTTTTCTGATGCAAACAGGGCATTAGTTTTCATTGGTGAATTGAAGCACATATTTGGACCTTAGTTCACCATGTAATCTGACTTGGGAAATGGTAAAGGTTGTACTAACAATACAAGATGATAATATTTATCACTAACAGAAAGATTCTTCATCTCTTTTTATAAAATTCGAATTAGGCATCGAAATAGCTGAGAGATCATCTTATTATGGAATATTCTTAAATTTGATAACCTATTCGACTGCTAACCTTGGTTTGTCAACAGTGATCGTCGTCGCTGGAATCAAAACCTGGTCTCGTGTTCTCAAATGATGCCTTTATTTGGTGCATTTATTGTAGATTCCTATCTTTGTTGCTATTGAATGATTGTTGTTGCTTCCATGCTTTATATCTTGGTATGCTAATTTCTAAAGTTACTATTCATGAATGTTCTGTCAGAGTATATACTAGAAGATATGTTGCCTTTATTTAGTTGCATTGTTTTGGGTTTATATTTGGTATTGAATTATTTATTATAATAGACCCAAATATACTCTAGAATATTCTTATCTACCTGTTCTTTTAGATAAGGATAAACTGTGTATAAATAGAGGCAACGATTGGCAACGTAAGAAAGTATCTTTTGTAAAATAAATCAATAATGCAATAACAATATAGTCCTTTATGTTTTACCGTTTAGTCTCTCTCTCCTCTCTTGATAAAATTCTAACATGTTCAACGCTATTATTGTTTTATGTTTTTAATCCTTTTACGCAATGATACTATATTAACCTTGTATACCCACCCCAGAATTGTTATATTTATCCTAGTTTTTGTTAGGTAGAATCTCAAGAAATCCCATTGTAGGCAGAGGTTATATATATATATATAAGATAATATAGTTTTTTGTATATATGATTTCTAGAATTTTTAGGTATGATAGAACTTCATGTGCATGAATTTCCATAGACAAACATTTTCTCACTTGAAACAACTTATTACTGCACATCTTCAGTAATAAAAAGTAGAACTCTATACAAAATACTGCATGCTATTCAATAGTGTTAAAGGGGTTAATCATTATTGCAACTAGAATCCCTAAACAATGGAAATAAAGAGGCATTGATTTACTTTTACCATGATGCCAAGTGTCTTCTTTACTTATCTTGCATAACATATGGAAAAAATTGGGACTCGTCAAATTTTAAATAGTAAAATTCAATTTATAAATTGAAACTGCATTTATTTCTTCCATTGATTCAGTGGATTCTTATTTTAACAATAATTTGTATGTATACATGTATGCTAGGAATGTTAATTGACGTCTGTTATTAAATAAAATTTACATTTATGTAAAAGTATCGAATGATTTATATTTTCTGAAAATTAAACTTCTAACTCTTAAACCAAAGCTTAAATCCCTTTCTTTTCTTTCATCTTTTATTTTTAGGAAACTTTAGAAATTGATTATAAGTTCTATAAGTGTCTTGATGTTTCTAATTTCAACATGGAATGGATGATATTGAATCAAAATCTTGTTAAAGAAAGATTCATTAGTTAGATGGATTTGTTAACAATGACAGCACAATTTTTTTATAGAACGCATGTTTGTAGTACTCAAGCAGTACACAAACTATTGAAAAAAATAATCTAAAGCTATGGGAAAACATAACAGCAAATGCAGTGAGCACAAAACAATTCTTGCCACTGCTGTGATTGCATGGTACATTAAGTAGTGTGATAGTAGTAGGAAATTCGAAGTACTCAAGCAGTACACAAACTATTGAAAAAATAATCTGTAGCTATGAGAAAACAGAACAGCAAATGCAGTGCGCACAAAACAAGTCTTGCCACTGTTGTGATTGCATGGTACATTAAGTACTGTGATAGCTGTAGGAAATTTGAACAACTGGGCCTCACTCTTAAAAAGTGGCAGTATTCTTATAATCACAACATTTTGAAGTATAGTTTCATAAACTAAATATGAGATATTTACTCAAGTACATGGATGATAAACCATTAAGATGTCTTTAAACAAAAGCTTTAAAAGTAGTAAAGGTAAGAAGTAAATAATTAGACACATTTTTTTTAAAGCATTGATTGCTGATCTTATCAAGTCTAAACTATGAGTACTATTTTAATTATCATGTTATTTTTGTTTTTGCAAGGCGATTTTGATGAATTCATATAAATAAAATGCATTATTTCATACTATATTTTATGTTTTAACGCAATAGCACTATTCAAGTTCAAATAAGTTATATTGGGACAATATCTTCAATTTTTTTAGTCTTTTCGGCATTATTCAAAACCATTGAGATATACTAAGTTTATTTCACTTCTACTTAGTTTCACATGGTCCAACTCGTAGAATTGAATTTAGCAGGCGTTTGGTAGCTAAGGCATTTCATTATGCATATTATTCATGATGCCAAATAATTTAAGGCTTAATTTTCTTATTATTATTGATTTTAACTATAACAGGATAGAGCCACCGATTCGTCTCAAAGAAAAAAAAAAACCCACATTATTATTCCAGTAGATGATGAAAGGGAGGACACAACACTCAAGTCCAATGCATTAAATAGCATAACATAGTTACTTCATGAATTGATTCATTCTGATAGCTTTGGTCATCTTCTCCTTATAAATGGACATGAAACTGTATCTATGCACTTCACTACATGCTAGGTTCGTTAATCTACCTTATGACATAGCATCCAAATCAATTGTACATTTGATAATGTTACTTTGTCTATATTATGCGTTTGATGGGAGATATGTCAATGTGTTTTTGCATGAAGATTAGTATTAACAGAATAGGAAAGTTATCCTATTTAGATCTATTCGTCACCCAGCTTGGGTTTACATGCTTCACAAAGTTTCATGGGCTTTGGGCCAACACGTCATCACATCTTATATTTATAGAAAGTTTATTATAGCTGTTAGGCTTATTCAGCTGTAAGTACAACCCGTATGTTAGTCATTCTATTGTATCAAATAATTTATAAACAATCAATAATAAAATTTCTATTCTGCCTTCAAGTTTCTTTTCTGTTTTTTCAGTTTTGGTATCAGAGCCCTAACAGCTGAAAGGAAACATTATTTTGCTGATCATCTTCGCCAATCAATCCAAGAGGGTTGTTTTACATTATCTCCTTAGTTGTTTTCTCTCATCATCGGAGATTGCTTGGATATTGGGACTGTTGATCAGTTTTCTGGATCATCATAGGAGTTGTGCCACGCCTAGTTCTTCGAATGGCCGCATCAACTCTTATTCATCGGTTTTTGGTTGAGAAAAGGGGCTGAAACCCTCAACTCAGTCGTACCAGGTTGGTTACTGCGACTACCAGATCGAAGCATTGCCGTGCTAAGCTTTATCATCAACCTATACTTCGGTTTGGGACTCTATTCGGACACTCGCTTCTTTAAGTATTGGCTGCAGATCTTTATTCCTGCCTCGCCACATCTTGATCTTTCATGGCTAATGGTAATGAAGCCACTTCAGCCGTAGTTGGCAGCATGAATAATGGAGCATTACCCAGCAGCTGCAGCCTGATAAAGCCAAAAAGCCAAATCTTAACAACTTCTTTAGACGAGGATAATTATATTTTATGGAAATATCAGGTGGAAGTTGCACTAACAGGATATGGGTTACTGGAATACATCAAGGGAACAATAGTAATACGCCCACTCATGATTCTGAATCAAGATGGAAGCACAACTCCAAACCCAAACCATCTCATATACCAAAAACCAGACAGTCTCCTATCGTCTTGGTTGCTATCATCAATAAGTTCAAACTTAATATCACAAATAGTTGGGTGCAACACATCACATGAAATATGGTCAACCATTGAGCAAATTTTTAGCTCTCAATCTGTTGTGTGAATAATGTAGTACAGAAGTGAACTACAAAATGCTAGAAAGGAATATACAAGCATGGAAGAATACGTGAGTAAAATAAAAAACATTTGCGACAAACTGAATGCAGCAGGACACAAAATAAGTGACAACGAGCAAATTTTATTCATTGCTGGTGGACTAGATGAAGAATGTGAATCACTAGTAGCAGTTATCGCTACTCAACAGGCCTTACCTGACCTATAATTCATTCGCTCTGCCTTACTTGCCCATGAAGGAAGAATTGAACAAAGAAAAGCTACACAAAGTGATTTCTCTGTAAATTATGCTATAACTAAAAACAAACAGGCAAACAACAACAACAACAGACAAGAGAATCGGTACCCATGGGGATATCAACCTCAGAGAGGATTTCAACCGCAAAGAGGTCAAGGAAGAGGCAGGTGGAACAACAACAATAGGGTAAAGTGCCAAATATGTCAATAATTTGGATATATGGCGAACAAGTGTTATTTTAGGTATACACTACAAGAAAAACAGCATATAGCAGCGGCAGAATCCGCTTCTAATCCATCGTTAAACAGGCTTTAGCGACGGATTTCCTACATAAGGGTTTGGTCAGTAAAATCCATGACGGTATCTGTGTCAGATTTAGCGACGGAATTTAGCATGAGTTCTCCGACATTTTTCCGTTATTTTACTAATTTTTTAATAAAAATTAAATTTTATATATTAATTTTATTTTAATTTATAGACCAAGTATTTACCGACGGATAATTAATCTATAATAAAATATTATTTATAAAAGGCGTTGGTAAATCCTTACAAATTACGAAGGAATTAGCGACGAAAATTAAATTGAGGTAAACTTAACCTTCCTTTTTTTGTCGGTAATCCGCTGCTATTCCCCTTCTGATCTGTGTGTGTGTGTGTATATATACATACATACATATACATATACATATATATATATATATATATATATATACACACATACACACACACATCACACACATCACACACATAACTTTTGTTCCATTCAATACACAATCCTAATTTAAATACAACACAATTAATATCAACACACACATCTCATAATCAACGTATTATATTAATCACTCATCTCATAATCAACATTCAACATTACATAATAGACATACTAAACATTATTACATCAAAAATACATAATACATCCATAATATTTCATAAACAATACTAAAAAGTACAAACTAAAATATAGTTCTAGCATTTCAAATCCATAACTTGTTGTGGCATGTCCCCGCTTTTTTGCATCATAGATGTCTATCTTCCTGTAAAACAAAAATTCTCTAGTTATACATAGAGTCACAAAAGTAAAGAATTTCACTTTAAATTTGATTAATGTTTACTAACCAAAAAAGAAGAAGAAATAGTTAAAATTTCATCACTCACAACAATGTACGTAACAAACGATCAACGTACATAACAAAAGAGCACAACATCCATGCACGACATAACCAGCTAAATTATCCCAAACGTCATCTATCTTTTGTTGGCTATATGAATCATCTCGTGCAAAGTCCTGTAATTAAGAGATATTTCAAATCTTTAATCTTATGAATTATGTAACATAAAATATATGAAGAGAAATGACATCAAACCGTGTTATGAAAGGATCGGAACTCATCATCTCGTACAAATCACACAGTCATCACAAAGTTCAATTTCATCAACTCATGCCCATATTTATCAGGTAAAGGATCGCAACTCATCATCTCATTACTATCTACCAGAGAAGTGACATCAAACCGTGTTATGAAAGGAACCAACCCGCTAGACTTAGCTGGCTTCTTTCCATGAGACAACTTTGTGAGAGAGAAATCCTCAACCTGGCCAACATGAGATTAACAAGAAATCACAATAATCGTCAACAACAACTTAAGGATCCAATAACTTGCTACCAAACAACTTAAAATTTGAAGCAACTTCGAACTTAGAATCAAAAGAAAGATCCCAGCGAATCCAAAAATAATATAGATTCTACCTGACTAAAATCATCAAAAGGTGTAGCAATTTTTTATTTCATAGAGTGTTATAGAGATGAATCCCAATCTAATGTTAACAACAACATTTAAAACATCAAAATGGCAAAGCATTTCCTCAAACAGTTCAAGGCCTTCAGTTTTTTCCCAAAGAAATATTGTCCAAAAATGTACTTTTTAGCTTTAAAAAAACTTAACCTGAGATGAAAACCATGTTCCTTAGAATTTAAAGGAGAAGGCATTCGTGGAGAACAAGAAAAACCAAACTGTTGTGAAATATGATTATGAACAAATAAATCGATATTGTTCAAAACATCAAAATGCATAAACGGTTTGTCAAAGAAAATATAAACTAGCCTCCATATCAACAGAAATACAATGAACTTCTGTTATACACCGATCTGCAGTAAGGGTATAATCACTATAATATCCACCTGTAAGTAATAATCAAAACTAAACCACATCAAACACTTCAAAACTAAAATGAAAGTCAATAAATCAAGGCTGCCCACAACACTTAGGCCTGCTAAACAAAACTGCAAATCAGCAGACACGGTTTAAAGCCAAAAAAAATATGAACAAAAACACATCAAATAAAGAGAAGGGCGAAATCGAAACCCAAAAATAAAAGAATAAAAATAAGCACGAACACTCTTATTTGAACGGATCTGAACAATTTCTAGGAGAATTGGTGGTTTACTTATTTTCAGCAGACAAGGAGAAAGGAAAAGAAAGAAAAGAGGAGAAGAGAAGTGACTGATGATTTCAGATCGACAGGAAGAAATGATGATTGGAAATAAAGCAAGAGGAAACAGATTTTTGTTTAAACCTGGGGAATTGGAAGGATGGATGAACAGGCGGCTTCGGGGAGGGTCAGCATGGGGTCGGCGCTGGCATTGGGAGGAGCGGAGGTCAGTCAGAGGAGGTTGGTTCACGCTGGTGGAGGCATGGCATACTGACGAGGAGAGGCGACTTGGGATCGGATGGGAAGGCGAGGGGCAGATTGGTGGAGGTAGGGTTTGGTGGAGCTTGGAATTGGGGAACGTGAGGAATTTGATTGTGAGGAAGCTGCTGTTGCTTTTTTTAATTCGATGGAATGAAGGAATTGGGGAATAGGAATGAGCGGACCGACAGGGTAATAAAAATAATAATGGTTTGTTTATGGAGGGAAACGAATTAAGTTGGAGCCAAAATTTCGTGGAAGGAAGCGGCAAAACTTTTACTTTTGCGGTAAATTTTGAATTTGAACCTGGTTTTCAATTTGGTGGAAAAAACGTCAATTAAAAGCCAAAATTATACTACTATAGATTGAAAGAGTGCTTGTTTAAAGCCAAAATTCATTAATTATATACCAAGTAACCACCAAATATCTTTAACGAAATTGTTTCTAATGGAGGTATTTTTTTCCAAATCAATGAAATGAGTCATGCCAATTTAAAGGCATTCAATTAAATATTTTAGAAACGTACCTTTAATTCATTAATTATATACCAAGTAACCACCAAATATCATTAATTATCTTGTATGGCAAAAAATGGAAAGGGTTTCAGGTGCCCTTTTATTTCCAGCTATTTTACTTTTTTCTTATTTCTAGTCCATAATTACTGTTAGTCTTCCAACTTTGGAAATTTGAATTTGGATGGATTCTATAATTAGTATTTTCCTTTATTAATAAATCTACTAATTTTCCACTTCATTGTATTAGAAGAATATACCACGTGTGTTCACCAACTGAAATTTGGTGGTTTCCATCTATTATATAATCAACGAAAATTTTATTCTTTTGAAGTTTGGGAACAAATTCTAAACATAATTTTCTAAATTATTACTTTCCTTTATTTGTAGATTGATTTTTGATACACTTGTATTTGTGTCATGTATATGTGTATATCATTTTGACAATTTACTTGGTGTTTGATTGCTATGATTCATTTGCAGGTGGTATAAAAGGAAATGATGTCAATTGTTATTTTAACATTACTTGGTTAATTATGGAATCATTTATATTTGTCATTATTAGAAACGTAGCTTTAATTCATTAATTATATACCAAGTAACCACCAAATATCTTTAACAAAATTGTTTCTAATGGAGGTATTTTTTTTCCTAATCAATGAAATGAGTCATGCCAATTTAAAGGCATTCAATTAAATATTTAGAAACGTATCTTTAATTCATTAATTATATACCAAGTAACCACCAAATATCATTAATTATCTTGTATGGCAAAAAATGGAAAGGGTTTCAGGTGTCCTTTTATTTCCAGCTATTTTACTTTTTTCTTATTTCTAGTCCATAATTACTGTTAGTCTTCCAACTTTGGAAATTTGAATTTGGATGGATTCTATAATTAGTATTTTCCTTTATTAATAAATACTATTTTTCCACTTCATTGTATTAGAAGAATATACCACGTGTGTTCACCAACTAAAATTTGGTGGTTTCCATCTATTATATAATCAACGAAATTTTTATTCTTTTGAAGTTTAGGAACAAATTCTAAACATAATTTTCTAAATTATTACTTTCCTTTATTTGTAGATTGATTTTTGATACACTTGTATTTGTGACATGTATATGTGCCCAGGACGACTCATATATATATATATATATATATATATATATATATATATATATATATATGATATATGATTGCCTCAGTTTCGTTTGTTTAACATTAATTAACATTAACGTTAAAACTGGTCATAAATGCACATAAAGAAAGAAAATACAAGGAACTGATATACAAGGTTTGTCATGATTATTCAATAGACATTGTAATTAATGCATCATACAAAGGAGGACAAAACGGGTATTGTAAAAAAGCTTCAGATGGACGGAAGTTTTCAAAGGCTCAGTAAAATTAAGAAAAACCGACAAAGTCGGTTTGATTAAGAAAAACCGACAAAGTCGGTTTGATAAAAATAATATTGATTATAGATAATAATTACTAATTATAAATTATTTATCAATAACCATTAATTATTATAAACTTCAATAATGTCTATATAAGTTGACATTTATAATTATTATTTATAAATTACTATTTATAAATTTATGAGTTTTCTTAAATTTGAAGATTATATTTAGTTTAAATTTATCTAAAGTTTTAATTTTTTGGTTTTATTAAAGTTTCAAAATTTGGTTTATAAATTTTATGAATTTTCAAATTTTAATTTAACAAATTTTAGAATTTCAAAAATATAATTAACAATTATAACTAGCATGTAATAAATAAAAAATTGGAATTAACAAGAGAAAATTAGGTACTAATTATTACTTATTTACAATTAATTATTAATTTTAGTTATAATTGTGAGTTCTGGAATTTATGTGAAATTTACTTATTAATTACCTAGTAAAAACACAAATGTAAAATATAAACAATAAATATAAAATATATTTTATTGATTTCTTAAAACCAAATATGTATTAATAATTTCTTGACATTAATTTAATTAATCGTATTAAAGACTATTAAATAATCATTGATTATCAAAACAAATTTAATAAACATCGAACAACAATGTATTTTATTAATTACTATTACCTCTTATTTATATTATATAGTAATTAATAATTAATCAGCATTAATTTTCAAAAAAATAATTTAATCAGGATTAACTATTGAATTTTATTTACTTCTAATAGTTATTATTTATTATTAATTACTAATGTATTATTAACATTAATTATTTAAAATTTAAATTTACTAATTAATTACTAAGTAATAACACAAATTTAAAACATTTTATAAATAATAAATATAAAAGTTCGTTTCAAATCTCTTGGAAAACTGCAGGAAAATAGCTTCAAAATTATGTCGACGGTAATCCGACTCTATTAGCAACAGAATTTAGCGTTAAATATTTTATGATGGTAAAGTGCTGCAATTTCCATTGATTTAGCAACAGAATTAGTATTCGACGGTAATAATTTATAATAAGGTGACATATAAAATCCAAAATATTTTCTCTTACAAAGCCCACAAAAATCAGTCGCTAATTAGCGACGGAATTTTCCACTGCTAAAAATCTGTCGCTATTCTCGGTTTTTCTTGTAGTGTATAATTCAGAAGGGAATCAACAACAAAACAATCAAACTAACACTTCACAAAGAGGAGCACAAGTAAATATGGCTGCTATGGGGAACACAAGTAGATGCAACACTGACACAAGCAGAAATCAGAATAGCAACAGCGATGACACAAGCAAAAATGAAGATAACAACTTCGAGGAATGGTACCCAGACTCTGGTGCAACCCATCGTATTACCAATAACCTACATAACTTAAACATTAGGAGCAAAAACTACTTAGGTATGAAAACTTTACATATGGGTAATGGTGAGACCGCAAGTATTACTCACATTGGCAAGGGCGCTCTTTTTGGCAGAAAACAACTTAAACTAAACAACCTACTTAAAGTACCCGTTATCAACAAAATTTTATTGAGCGTGTCAAATTTTGCTAGTGATAATAATGTATACTTTGAGTTTCACCCCAAATTTTGTGTTGTTAAAGATTTACTAAGTCGATAAATATTACTACAGGGTAGTTTACATGATGGGTTGTACAAATTCAACAACTTGAAGACTGGAAATTCAAGTAAAGAATTATGGTGCAATAATGTAGACACTGGTAGTAATAATAATAATTGTTGTAATGAAAACACAAGTCAAGACAATGTTGAATCAGGGAATAGCATTTGTAATAGGAAAAACAACATTGAATTTTGGCATATGAAACTGGGACACCCCAACTTTGAGACTGTATAATCTATTTTATGTAGTAATAATATAATTTTTGATAATAGGATACCTGTGAAGCACACATGCACATACTGCCAACTCGGCAAGAGCCACAAACTTCCTTTCAGTAATTCTGAAACTAGGTACAATAAGCCATTAAAGCTTGTTGTCGCTGACCTGTGGGGACCAGCACCACTGAATTCCTACCAAGGGCATAGGTACTATCTTTCCTTTGTAGATGCATACTCAAGATATACCTGGATATATATACTGAAAATTAAATCTGAAGCTTGCAACGTGGTTATACAGTTCATAACTTTTGTTGAAAAACAACTCAATAGTAATGTCAAGATTATACAAACCGATGAAGGGGCAGAGTTTAAACCCTTGACCAACTTTTTCATCAAAAAGGGCATTAAGCATACATTGGACTTTTCCCCACACGTCTGAACAAAATATTTTAGTCGAGAGAAAACATAGACATATAGTAGAGATTGGTCTAACGCTGTTATCACAGGGTGCTTTACCCATGAAATACTGGACTGAAGCTTTTTACACTTTAGTGTACCTTACAAACAAGTTATCCACAAAAGTTCTCGATAACAAAACGCCATATGAGCTGATATACAACTTTAGACATGACTGCAAAGCCCGGAAAATGTACGGCTGCCTATGTTTCCATGTTTAAGAGACTATAATAAACATAAATTAACATGAGATCAAGTCCACGCACCTTCATTGGGCATGCTCAAAATTAAAAAGTATACAAGTGCATGGATAAAAATGGCAGAATTTATATTTCAAGGCATGTAATCTTTGATGAAAACAGTTACCTCTTACTAGGGAAGCAAACAAGCAAAGAAAACAATGAGAAAAACATCACCAGAAATGCTCAATTTAAACCAATTTCTATCGAACTATTGGTAGATAACAGCAATCAGGAACAAAATGGTGCAGTCAATGCAAATGTGCAGACAGACACTACTGGGGAAACAAGTTGGAATACAAATGGACCAGACATCAATCCAGAGGATGTGCAGACCAACCACACTGATCAAAATTCACACAATGCAAACAATGCTGAGAGAAGCAGCACAGGGACAAGATGCAATGAAATGGTACAACAAAGAGAACGAGCACAAACTGGACGTCACATGGTTACTAGATCGAAAAGTGGCATATTTAAACCCAAAGTATATAATACAGTCGTAATGGAAACTGAGCCTCTCAATTTTAATCAAGCAATAAAATCGAGCAAGTGGAAGAAAGCAATGGACACTGAATATGAAGCGCTTATGAATAACAAAACATGGAGCTTAGTGACGCCACCAACACATAAGAATGTAATAGGCTGTTGGTAGACATACAAAATAAAAAGGAAAGCAGATGGGACTATCGACAAATATAAGGCTAGACTAGTCGCAAAAGAGTATTCACAACAATTCGGCTTTGATTTCAGCAAAACATTCTCTCCAGTCATAAAACCTACCACAATCAGAATCATTCTAACCATTACAATAAGTAAGGGCTGGAGCATGAGACAACTCAACGTTAACAACGTTTCTTTTAAATGGAGATTTAACTGAAGACGTTTACATGGAGCAGCCCAAAGGCTACAGCAATGGCATTAGACAACTGTGCAAGCTTCACAAGGCAATATATGGACCAAAACAAGCATCGAGAGCATGGTACGAAAAACTAAAAGCTACCCTATCAAATTCAGGGTTCAAGCAAACCAGGTTAGATAATTCTTTATATATGAGAAAAGGAGCACACGAAATAGTATTTGTGTTGGTATACGTTGATGACATGTTAATCACTGGGGATAATGGTCAAGAAATTGATACGACCATCAGCACGCTTGATAGAAGTTTTGCTATTAAAAATTTAGGAGAACTAAGTTTTTTCCTTGGATTATCTAAAAAAACAATAGCGAATTATTTCTATCTCTATAAAGCTACAATTCTGAAATATTGCACAGAGCAAACATGCATCAAGCAAAGCAACTACCGACGCCAATGATAAGTAATCTAAGACTATCAAAACACAAAGGAGAAAATATCGACAACGCCAAGCAACATAGAAATATAATAGGAGCATTACAGTATGCAACCATTACTAGACCAGCCATATGCTACAGTGTGAACAAACTTAGTTAATACATGCAGAATCCCTTATCAGAACATTGGGTCGTAGTTAAACGAGTTTTAAGATATTTGCAAGGAATAAAACAGTGGGCATTAAGCATAAAATCAGGAAAAAAAATCTTAACTTACAGGAGTTTAGTGATGCTGACTGGGCATACGATTTAGATGACAGAAGATCAGTGTCTGGATACTGCGTTTATCTCAGTTCTAATATCATTTCTTGGTGCACGAAGAAGCAGCAAACCACATCGAGATCCAGTACAGAGGCTGAATATAGAGCCCTTGCTAGTACCACGACAGAAATTCTATGGATCGAATCCATCTTGGAAGAATTAGGGTTTTTGCCAAGTCGACAACCAGTGATTTGGTGCGACAATAAAAGAACAGTTTCACTATCCCTTAATCCCATTCAACATTCTCGAACAAAGCAATTAGAAGTCGATCTCCATTTCGTTCGAGAAAGGACACAAACGGGAAAGCTTACGGTTAGCCATGTCCCCGCCTACTATCAAAGGGGGAACATCTTCACGAAGGCCCTTTCTGCAAAAAAAATCATGAGACTAAAGGAGGAGCTAAGGATCATTGAAAGCAGCGGTGGAAATGAAAATGGGGAGATGAAGGAACCCTAGATCCAACGGAATAGGAAAGTTATCCTATTTAGATCTATTCGTCACCCAACTTGGGTTTACATCCTTCACAAAGTTTCAGGGGCCTTGGGCCAACACGTCATCACATCTTATATTTATAGAAAGTTTATTATAGCCATTAGGCTTATTCAGTTATAAATACAACCTATATGTTAGTAATTCTATTGTATCAAATAATTTACAAACAATTAGTAATAAAATTTCTATTCTGCCCTCAAGTTTCTTTTCTGTTTTTTCAATTTATTAGAAAGCAGAAAGGCTAACTTCCAATACTGAGAAAATGACTAATAAATAATATTTGTTGCACAAATAACCTAATTAACAGTTCATTAGTATTTTATTGGGGCGAAGCATTGCATGATGACAATATCTTTGAGCAATGAAAACATTAAGTTTTAAGTTGAGTCTTAGAACACAGATTCTTAGAACTATAGTCTATATAAGAATGAGCAAAACCACAAGTAGTCACAAACTAAAATTATATTGTAGCAAAATATGAAACAGTGAGATGGGCTGGCATGTTGAGAAGGCAACAATGTGATAAATGGATCCAAACAGAGAACACGAATAGAAAGGGCATTACGGGGTAGATGGCATCATGAAGCCGAGCATGAAAACTGCTGAGCTGATGTGTTGACTGAACTAGAGCAAGGTGTTAGAATTTGATCAAGAGAGGGGAGAGATATCAACCGGTAAAACATAAAAGACTACATTGTTATTTCTTTATTGATTTATTTTACAAAAGGTACTTTCTTACATTGCCAATCTTGCCTCTATTTATACATAGTTTATCCTTATCTAAAAGAACATTCTATATAAGAATATACTAGAGTATATTTGGGTTTATTATAATAAATAATTCTACACCAAATATAAGCCCAAATCAATGCAATTAAATAAAGGCAACATATCTTCTAGCATATTCTTTAACATCCCCCCTCAAACTTACAATGCGAAAAATTGTGAGTTTGCCAAATAGAAGTTGCAAACTGAAGAGCAGCAAGATCGAGCAACCATTTCAATATTGTTAGAGAGTAACACCAAACACCAAACATCAAACATTCAACTACAACTCCAAACAACTCCAACCTGAAACTCCAAAACACCTCAACTATTTTCAGTCTGATCGGTAAGCAAAAGATCTGAGCGATCAAATGAAAAAACTAGTCCCATATGTGTTTTTATGTTTGCATCCCCCAAACATACAAAGAAAACAAAATAAACCAAAATGAGATGAGTTTACATATGTTTGCATGCCCCAAACATATCAAACAAAAACAAAACAAAACCAAAATGGGATGAGTCAGCATATGTTTGCTTCCTCTAAACATACCTTACAATACCATCTACTACCTTCAATCAACGTCAATTGTCCTCCTAATAAACATGGTTACCGATACAGACTCAAATAAACAACAAACAACTTCAAACTATTGTTACTCTCTAACAACTCAATCAACCCATCACTTTTGACCACCTACCCTTCATCTTCCTTCTCAAACCATAATTTCAAACCATAAAACAAACTTACATTCAACTTCAAAAAACCAATCACAAACCTGCACCACCCCTGAACCTACAAATTGCATCATTTCACAACCACAACATAGCCTTCTAAACAACATCCCACTCAACACCATCAGTATTACCCACTGAACTCCACTTTTTAACCAAATCACAACCCATCCCTATATACGTCTACCTTTAACCTGTGACCATAGCACAAACCAAACTATACAACTTGATCACCAAGCACCACATCTACCATATCTCTTCATATTCATCTCCCACAATCACCAACTTCCTCTATTACAACTCACAAACACTACACTGCACAACCACCAAGACCACTATACCTTCACCTTAACCACACTCGAAAACTGCTTCACACCCTGAAAAACCACATACATCCAGCTGCCTCGCAAATTCCGATCACCCGTCTACTCCATATTCACACGATCACCCAGTTCTGTTCAACTACAAAGCAAAAGTACCACATCAACCGACCAGGAAATCAAACACGTATAAATCTTCCCATTGCAATCAATCATCAATGTCCAAACCCCAAGCTTGCAACACTCAACATCCACAAACCATACACGCACAACCTCGTCACCTCCTGCAAAACAGACCCTTCATCGTAACCCATCACCACAGCAGTCAACACCAGTCATAACACAATCACAAAACAACACCAACAAGCTCCTCTATGTGAACCGCAAACAGTTAACATGTAAGCTTCCCAAACCAACGTTACACCGAATACATCCACTACATAATCCTCGCGTTCATCATCAAATCACCAAACAAATTCAGTTCTGACATATCTCCCTATCCTCGTTCAAATTCCACAACCTCAACCGTGCTCAACCTTGAAACAAGATCCCGTTGCTAACCCTCTTCTTCACACCAAGCAACAGCGTCATGGTCCAAACACCCAATACACATGATCTTCCTCTTTTTCAGACCCCTCAGCTTCAACCCTAAATCACAAATCGAACAACCTCAATCTTGCTATCATAGACAAATCGAACACCCTAAGTCAAACCCATATCAAATAACCCTGATCCGATCTTTGCACCACCCAGCGATTTCATAACAGGCACGAGCATCGAAGGATAAGTAATTGAGAACTAAAGAGAAGTGAAAGTGGACCGAAACCTTTTTTTAAAGGTTTGGTTTCCGATATTCAGGATGATTACGATGGGCGCATAGAGTGAACTATTCTTTTTGCTTTTATTTTAAGGAGAAGAGCAATTATTAAAAACTCACTTGAACCCTCTATTTCTCTCCCTCTCTCCCCCCTCTAATACTATGTTAGAATTTGATCAAGAGAGGAGAGAGATTAAACAGTAAAACATAAAAGGCTACATTGTTATTTCTTTATTGATTTATTTTACAAAACTTACATTGCAATTTATTGACTCTATTTAATATAGTTTATCCTTATCTAAAAGAACATTCTAGATAAGATTATACTAGAGTATATTTGGGTATATTATAATAAATAATTTTATACCAAATATAAACCCAAATCAATGCCATTAAATAAAGGCAACATATCTTCTAACATATTCTCTAACATAAGGAGCCTAAGCTACTTAAACATAATAGTCAGGTAGTATCATGTTATATTCCTCAATAAGTGAATGCAAATTCACACTTTTAGCATGATTTTCTTACAAATGAAACATTGACAAACTGAAGGAATCCCTGTGTTGCATAACAAATAGTTAAGCATTGATTGATATGAAAATGTGATATTTGACAGTCCAGTTTAAAAGAGCAAAAATATATTTTTAAGAAGCAGACTGAATCGTGGAGCAATCTTTTTCTCACCTTAGATTAATTTAAAAGAAAATTTAAAATAATATAATAAACATTTTGATATAGTAGCAAAACTCATAGCCACAATAACATCGAGCAATTAATAATTTTTGAATTGATGAAGATGACCAATTCAGATGGCCATATAAAATGTGCTATATTAATTTAGTTCTGAATAACAATGTCATTTTAGTTGACCTCTAAGATTTTAACTCCTTTCCTATTTCCTATAGAATAAACAACTCATCATGTTTGGAGCTCACTAGGAAGACAAAGACTAATAGAAGTCGATCTTAATTTTAAGTGGTTAGTGTGTGTATTCCTTTCGTTAGTTAGGTAGTGATTACGTTAATTCAGTAGTACTTTTACCTTAGGAAAATGATTGTTCTGAAGCACGAACTTGTGATCAGTGAAAACATACTATTTAATCCTAAATCTAGTGCAAAGTATGCCCTTTTGCTTCAAACTAACTAGCAATAAAAGTTAATGCATGCTCATTTTCCCATACTGAATTTTATTTACACATTACTCCTAATATTCAGTTTTAGGTCCCGGTTCTTTAATTAGTTAGAAAGGAAGATTAATTGTAAAAACAATGATACGATAACATCGATTTCTGCGTATAGCTTGAATATTGAAGTTCAAAGGATTATTGATAAACTAACATTTATATGCAATTAATATTTATCAAAAATTCTTTGTCAGTAATGTTTCGCTTGTTCCACTTTGAGCTTGGAAATGATTTTTGGAAACCGAAGGCTAGTATTGCATTGATGCAATGTGTGGTAAGCATGTCTAATTTTAATAGTAGAAAGTAAAAGATGTTTTATGCACATATGAAAAAGATGCATGACCGGACTAAAAGTATTGCGAGCATCATATGCACCGTGACAAAAAGGGTTCAAGAAAGCATGTGGAAACCCAAACCCTCTCTCAGTTACAGAATTCATCCTTATCGGCCTTATGTAAACCGGTGGAAGTAACATATATAGTTCCATATCACCCTATTTTGTTCCTTGAGGGGCCAACACCAACACGGTGAACATGTGCTCTTATGGTAATGGAGGAATCAATGAGTCCAGGTATCAAAATGGAGTGCAAACTGAGCTAGGATTGCGCAGTTTCATGTCTGAAGCTTCTAGAAGCACAACTTTAGATGGCTCAGCTCTTTCCTACTCAGAGCTTAGTGCAGCACAAGACATTGGATGCCAACATCGGTCCACTTGATTGCAAGAGAGCAGTCCTCTCTAACCTTTCTTTAGCGGATGGCCAAAGACTAATAATCTTTGGTCTGATCTGGAGGACGAAAGGTCAAACCAGATATCCTTTTGAAATACCCATCTTTCAATTTCAATCCCAATGACATCTTCAGATTTCTCTTATATTGCATTTGGATCTAATTATCTTTAAAGAAGTTATATACTACTGATTTATCCATGTACAATGAAATCTGACAGTTGTACCTAGATTCAGGATTCTCACTGTGGTTTACATGTGGCATTGAAAGGAAAATTTTGCCTTAGATGGTTTGAATTGTCAAAAAAACATCCTGCAGATTGTTATCGTCTATGTATTTTGTTGGTTTCAGTTTTTGTCTGTGTAAAATAAACTTAATAGACTTAGCCCTGCTTAACACTACACCAAAACAGGTGATTACCAACGAGTATAACCGTCGCAAACAATTTCAGCAACACTTATTAGTGTTGCTATGAGGGCGTGACAATTTATTTCCAACGCATATAAGCGTTGGTAGATTTTCTCTACCAACGCTTATAAGCGTTGGCATATCTTCCTACGCAACGGTTATAAGTGTTGGTAGATCTTCCTTCGCGGCGCTTATAAGCATTGGTAGATCTTCTTTCGCAACACTTATAAACGTTGGTAGATTTTCTGCCGCAATGTTTATAAGCGTTGGTAGATTTTCTTAGAATAGTCAATTAATAACAGTAATAGTCAATTAATGTTGCTAAAACGACAATTAATAACTAATATGATTATAATATAGAAGGTGTTTAATACGAATCCAAAACTAATATTATTCTCAATTTAAAACGTATAACTCAATGAATATCAATAAACAACATTTATAATCAAATAACGACATAAAATATAAGTTAACGAGAGACAGATATAATACATAATTAAGTTGCTAAATTCAATTCATAAATGAAATTCTACAAATACCAAATATGAAACGCCGACAAGATGACGAAGCCTCAATTTGAAAATTCATATAACTTGTACATCCGGTTCATGAACATCAACCAACCAAATTATTTTCTCTACCTTTGGTATCACCTTCCTAAAATGACAAATTGTTTGCGTTCCAATTTCCTCTTTTCTTTTGCTTCCTCTACAAGTTCCTGCATTCATTTATTGAAATTTTCAGTTCCTTGTTAAAAACAATTGAATTCAAGAAGTCAACAAATGAAAACACAATAAATTAATTGCCAAACCATCATATACACTGATACAATTATTCAATTTTTAAACATAGTGATTTAATTTCAATGTAGCAATTCAATTTCAAGCAAGTAATTTGGTTTCAAACACGTAACTAAATTTTAACACAATTATTTGTTTGAGTACAACGGTTCAAGAACTGTAAATTCAATTTCAATGCAGTAATTCGATATTTTGATTGTCAAACCAGACTAACAGAGTATAATTTTATTATCACACAAAAACCAAAATAAAAATTCATACAGTATTTGTCATTATTTAGGAGCATTTTACTCTCCCTGCGTATGCATGCCCACCTCATGTGAGCTCGATATTATAGGAAAATAAATGTAGAAAAACATGAATGTTACATCTGCAAATGTACTGATATGTATTTATCCAATACTGTAAACAGATGATCAATTATTACATTGTTTAGAATGCTATTTATGACCAACTGGAGTAAACCTGATGCAACACTGATAATATATACAGTTATCTATTGACAGTGCCAATATTGAAAATGTTGCATCGTATTATTCATGGTTATCCATAAAAATGTCCCAAAATTCTATTATAAAGACGTGAAACCTTGTAAACTAAGCATGGCTCAGTTTTGAACTGAGCCAGAAAGGCTAAGATTCTAAATTGAGCCAGGCTCAGTTTAGAAATTACCATCAACTGGTCAATAAGCTTAATAGACTTACAGTATGCTCTGATAAAGAATGGCATCATAATATGAATGAAAGGCTTTCTTAATTATTTTCTTCTACTCGACAGTGACATTTAGGGCTGTCAATGGATACCCGAAAAATCCGAAATCCGTCCGCATCCGTATCCGAAAAGCGGATAAATATCCGATATCCGGGAAAGCGGATGCGGATGCGGATATAGGCATATCCGCATCCGAAAATTATCCGTCCGCTTTTTTCCCGATTATAGCTTAAATTGTGTGTATTTTAACATAATTAAATAGACTAATTTATTCATTTGCAAAATTAAAAGTCTACTAAATGCATGTTAGTTACTCAAAATTATATATTATCATCATATTTATTTACTTTTAGCACTTTAGTAATCAATTAGGTTGAAAAAGCTTAATATTAAACTAAAAAAATTCATTTATGTTCATTGATTTATCGATTGTTGGCGGAGCGCATAATTATCCGATATCCGTCCGTATCCGCGGATACGGATATCCGATATCCGAAAATGGTTTCGGATGCGGATACGGATATGGCACTATCTGTATCCGAAAGTATCCGTTGACAGCCCTAGTGACATTAAGGCCTCTAAAGACCTGTTCAGATAAATAGAAAGTCATCATAATAGAAAATGCAAACTGTATTTATTTTCCTGAATTGAAAAACTGCTCTGATAAATTGTTTATCTTTCCTGGAAAGAAGTAAATTCAAGGTTTAGTGTTTCTAATTAATATAATTAATTACCTTCTATTCATACCTTATATTTACCATAAAATTTAAATTTATCAATTCATATAGGAAGAAATGAATAAATTCCTTCCCTAGTAACATAAGGGAGAATTCATAATCATCTATCGCTGAGTTAATTACCTATTATAAATGAGTTAAATTTAAACCAAAAGAATTCAAGTTTTGACAATTTGTATGTTTGAGTACATATCGTTTCTTGTAAATTAACCTGGAAAAAAAATCATACCATATATCATATTTAAGACAGACATTCTATGCAATGCATGACATACCTTTGGTAAATCATTCGACTGGTTTGCTACATCATATTTGTTCTTCATTTTCCTCCAGGAGAAAAAACCATTCTTTTTTGGAAATAATATAAATAACATTTTTTGTGTCCTTTTTTAGTGGATGGCTACATCATATCAATTTAAAAAAAATCTAGCAAGGTAGTTTTTAAACAACTTAGTGGATATAATATGTGTTATATGGATTCCTTAAATAACAAGTGTTTAGTGATACTATTTAATTGCTTATTAACATGTGCATAAGCAAATTGGTCTAAATATTTGGTGCCTATTTAATTAAAAGTAATCAATGACAGTAAACACTCAAGTAAACATTTTATTTCTCAGGTGCAAAAGATACCATTTTCAAACATGCTTATATAAGGGTCCAAAGTTGAAACTATTTCTACTTGTCAAATGTTTTGAAAATGGACTTAATTTATAATAATTCTTATTTTCTAGCATATGACATTCATGAGCGCAAAACCCAAATATATCAGTATTTATTTCTCACCATAAGTGTAAAACAAAGCTTCAATCATCACTTTTGCATTTGAAGCTTTGCATTTCTTTAAATGATTAAAAGCTTCCTAAAAATATAAAAGTTCTGAAACAAACTAAAATTAAATGTATAGTACTATATACTACACTTGATGTTAAATGAATACTAGATCATTGAATTTTCAATAGGAAAACTTAATTATAATTTTTTTTGATTTTATTTTCATCTCGTTTTACCAAGATGTTCAAAAAAAATCAATACTATATAATATATAATAAACTACTATTTATGCATGAAACAATGGGTTTAAATTCTGCGTTCAAATATGCTAATTTAAACCAATCAAAACCATGACATATGTTTACATTTTGCTAAAACTGAAAGCACTCAATTAAATTCTGTCTCCATAAATTTGGTTTTTGATCTTGAAAAGAGACTGAAGCAAAATTGTTTGATGCATGAGAAAAAAGAACTTTTGCATTTGATGCTTGTATTTCTTTAAATGATTAATAACTTCACTAAAAAAAAGTCCTTGATGCTGGAATGAGACTGAAGCAAAATTCCTTGATCCATGAAAAAAAGAGAGCAAAAATCAAGTAATTTCTTTTCAGCATAAATAGGAAAAATAAGCAAAATACTATGAACACTAGATAATAATCTGAAATAATTAAATCAATTACATCGAAATCATACAAAAATATTTTCAACTGATAATGCAGTAATCAAATTATCACTATACAATATACATGTACAACTATGAAAGAAAAATTCCGTATCACAATAATAATGCTTGAAATGGTTCTTTAATGTTTAATCTTACTTTTTTGCAAAATTCTATATCGCATATAGGTTCTAACTGACAGCGAAATGTAGATTCTAATTCACAATTATAGGTTCAGCTTCACTTGAATAGAGCAATTACCAAATTGAGTGCTATAATAACATGAATAGGTTATCATGCCTATTTATATTTTATTAATAAACAGAATTAGTTATACTATTAAAGATTATGGTGAAATAAGTTGGGCCATTTTTTTGGTCGCCAGATGAGCATTAAAAAAGGAAAGAAATGCATGGCAATAGCCATTCATATATATTGATAGTTAGCTTGCTAGAAGCAGTAAGGAAAGGCATGATTCAAAAGGAAATGATGAATTAGTTAGGGAGTAGATTGAGGAGACAGGTAGAATTATCATTTGATTCCATAGTAGAGAGCAACATTTGAAGAAAGCTAAATGAAATAAATGCTGAAGTAAAAGGAATTAAAGTCAGACTGCCTTACCTACCCTGCCTTCTCTTCAACATGACAACATCTGTTGCTCCCATATATATACTTCATGTCCTTGCTTTCACCTCCGTCCTCCAATAAGCATGCAACCCAAAACTATCCAACTTGTCTATTGCATGCTGCTCATATACACTGCAAATTCAACAGGAAGTAAAGCATAAAGAAAAGACAACCTAAATCAAGGCTGTTAATTATATGGCAACATATAGATTACTAAGAAAATTTAATGTGAAAGAATGTAAACACAAAATAGAAATAGTTCCTAAATCATTGCATAATTTTTTATCAGTTTAAGTAAATAAAATGGTTAAAATCATCAGACATCCATATAATGTCATTTCTAGGAATGGATTAAATATCTATCTCTCCTATGTACATTTAAAACTACAATCTGACCTAAGAAATTGCATAATTTTATGAAAAGAGAGTAGATTTAGCATTTGAAGCTAAATATCAGTTATTATTCACAAACACATATAGAATTGAAAATCCAAACGTAGACACAGATTAGGCCAAAAACTATCTTATTAACCTTAAAAGCTATATAACATATATACAAAACAACCATTATTAACCTTATACTTGAGAGAGAGATGTAACAGAAGAAAACCCAGAAGCATCATGTTTCAACCAACAGCAACTAAAAGTCCACCAACCAAAAACTTCAAGCACCAAGCTTGCCATCAAATGCCAGCGCCAAAACAAAGACAGAACAGAACTTAACTACAGCTCCAAAGCTCTTGTAACCCAGAACGTAGCAAATACAAGATACCCACAACTAAGCTAATCAGAATATATAACCAACACTGAAATCCCATCATGCGAAGCCACCACAGTACTACGCTAATCTCCAAGAAGCTCCAAAAACACAGATTTAACCAAAATCAACAGCAACCAAGAATTGATTTTACTAACAGTTATTTACAAGAGGTTAGTTTGTTGTATGTATATTAGAACAAAAAAGATACTCTACTAAATTTGAACAGCAGACGCCACTTTAAACAAGTGGTTGTGTAAACTAATAATATGGAATAACAAATGTTGTTGTGTAAACTAATAATATGGAATACCGATCTTATTATAGCTTTAAAAATCCATCATAGGGCAAATTACTCTGCAAACATGAGGTTGTATTTGATATTGAAAGATGTTCCACCATGCAAGCTAGCTATAGCAAAATAACAAATGTGAGGTTGTATTTGATATTCAAAGCAAATGCCGAGGCCTGTAAATATACATTGATACCAACTTACTCCAAAGTTTGTGAAATATCATAAAACACAAATGAAAGATGGTGTAATATACGAGTGTCATGCAAAGCACAAACCAGTCGCAACATATAATGTGCTTGCGATGGTGAGCAACAAATATTACAACTGCTATATCTGATATGCAAACATAAAGAGGAGAGGAATCTGAATAGGTTTAATCAACGCTGGGTCATCGTTAAGAACAATCTCCAAGAATATAGATCCGGCTTCTACCTAGGTAGAACTCAAAACATTTATTCGTGCAACTGTAACAATATCCATGTCCAGTTTCAAATTTTAAACCACTCTCCATGTAAAAGTCATCGTATATTTGGCACAAATAATTTAAAACCAATGATGAATCAAATCACAGTACCTGAAAAAATGTAGTACAATATAACATGTCATACAACAATATGGTGTAAGATCAACAAGTACTTTTGGACTGCATCCCTTAATCTTTGGAAAAAAGAAAGCAGTCTGTCAAATGTTTGGATCTAACCATAGAGGTGACATGCAAAAAAATTCACAAAATGTGGAGTTGCCAATACATTAATTTGAAATATATGGAAATTAGTCTGCTAAACTGCAGTCAATACGAATGAACGAGTACAGTGTTACAATGTTTGACAAGATTGTTAATTTTACTACACTTGATCGACATCAACAGATCGATTACCAAGATCGACAACAACAGATAGTTTATGGGTTACTGAGACCGAATCGAAGGCAACAGATACTCTATGGGTTATTGATTATATAAATGAAACCAAAAAAAAGAAATTAAAGTAGGTCAAGCCTAGCAAGATGTTCACCTGAAGACAAAATCCAAGAGCTGAAATCGCAACTCCTTTACTCAACATCAAATAACCTATTATCGGTCTACACGAATATGAAGTCGAAGATGATGAGTTGATTCTCTAAAGTCATAGTCAATTGCCCAGATTCGAAGAAGGGATCTGAACTCGACGTCCCCAAATTTGCAAAGCTCAAGTCGTGGAGTCTGAAACCGATGCCGATTTCCCCGAGTTCGAAGTTGATCAGAAATGGATGGATTGAGAAATAGAGTCAGAAATCGATCAATTAGTTGCTTTTTTTCTTCTTTCCCAAAGAAGAAGTCGCTTTTTTCTTTTCCAAAGAAGCGGCCTTGCAAATGAAAAGCGTTTAGAAAGGGGATGAGAGAGGGGCTAGGGTTTAGCATGCTGAAAATAATAGGCTGTTTACCTTTTTGCCCCTAGGACTTCGGCTTAGCAACGCATATAAGTGTTGGTAGTAAAAAGATTATAATTATGTATTTTTGGTGACACATAATTAATATAGCAACATTTATTATTGTCACCGCTCCACAACACAAATAAGTGTTGGCAATTGAAAAAAATAAGTGTTACCAAATGACCATTATGGTGTAGTGTAAGTTTTAATTTGTGATTTATTTATCAAAAAAAAATGTAAGATGTTATTTGTGCAGTTAAGCGCTTAATTGTTGTTCATTGATCTTGTTGGTACAACGTACTGAATTTCGAAACTTCTGTATTGAGCTTGATATTATGATATGGATTAAAACTAGCGTTGTGCTAAAAGCACCCATAAAGATGATACTGGCTGCCAATGTCGGAAAACCGCCGAACGCGGTTAAAAAAAAACTGCCAAACATTGCAAAAAAAAAAAAAAAAAAAGGTGGTGGTAGTCTATGTCACCTTTACGAGTGTTTTTAGCACTACACTAAAACTATTGAATGTGAAATGCATGAGATTTCATCAGTGGTTAAGCTCAGTAATAAACATGTTAAAATTTAAAATATAATATTTTGAAGGCATCAGAAATGATTAGTGCAAGTGAGTTTTAAACAACAATGTAGTTTTCATATATAAGGAACGAGAATATCACGATTGTCAAGTTCTTAAAATATGTATGCACAAGTTTGGAAAATTTTCATGTATTTTTGTTTTAAATAAGTTTTTAATAAATAGAATGGTTTTGCATTCAATAGCATCATATATGTTATTTGTTTGCAGTTATTTTGAGATGGTAATTTTTATTTTAATCCATAATTTTAGTAAGTTAATCCACCCTATTTTATAGGATCATTGATTTTTATTAAAATTAAAATTAAAATTAGTGTATCCACATAAAAAAACGTATGTATGTTTCTTCTTCTCAGCCTTCTTCTTTGCGTTTTGTGTCGTATTATTGTTTTCTGCTGATGATGCATCTTTCTCATTGTTTTCTGCTTTTGATAAGGATAGAGAGTTTACTGAACGGAACTTATCTGGGTTTTGTATTATAGAAGGACCTGAAATGGTTCAGAATTTTGCTAAGATGGAGTTGCAGGATATTCAAGATAATATGAAGAGTAGAAGGAATGAGATATTCTTGCATATGGAAGAGGTGCGCAGATTTAAGGATACAACAGGGAATTAAAAATGTTGAACTTGGTATTGTTCCAAAGGAGGAAGTGAATGAGCTCTCTGATTTTCCATCTTTCATACCATTTTTACCTCCACTCACACCTCCACGAATTGAGTCATTTGATTAAACATCACTGTGTTTGATTGGTCTTAAGTAGTTGTGGATTAACTTATTAACGTAAAATGGTGGATTAACTTATTAAAATCGTGGATTAGAATAAAAATTACCTTTTGAGATAGCTGTCTATTTAATTTCTTAATGATAATTTTAAGGATGTATCCACTTGTCATAGAAAAATGGATTTTCAAGTAAAAAATGATATGTGAATAGATAAAAGGTTCTGAAGCAATCATATTTAATGTATCGATTTTCAATTTTTATGTATATGAAAAGGCTTTTGAGCATGACAATGAATCAATCATTTGAAAGTATATTCAATTTCTTAGTTTATGCATGCGCGTATTGGTTTTTTCCGTTAAAATCTTAACTTACGATAAATTTTAACAAATAATTTTTTAATATTAAAATATTAACGGTCGGTTTTCTCCGTCGTTCTGCGGTAATACTAGTTAAATTTGTCATGATTATGATTAATAAAAGGAAGGTAGTATGATCCCATCAACTTATTAAGTTTAAGCCAATTTTGACAATAGAAAAGGGAGGGCTGTGCTGCCTGCAATTACACGTGGTCACTGCACGTAAACACAGGAAAAGCGCACTCCTGGATGGCGTGCTTGCGCTGGACCTGAATGAAACATGAATGGCTTACTGCAAACTCACTTTGACGCCCGACCTAAAGCAGTCAAACGAGAAATAAAAAATAGCAAAGACATAATTAGTTACGGACTTACGGTGGCAACGCCACTAACTAGAGGTCAAACGCAGTCATAGCCAAAAACACCATGCAAAACATGAGCACTGCGCGTGGCAACAGCTGTTTCCACGCGTGTCACACATTCCCTACATGCAAAACCCAACCGCCGCAGCAAAACCGTCCTCCTCTTCCCCTAAACGCATAAAAATCCAACTGCACGGCGATGAACACAAAAACCTCCATGGATCAAAACCACCAAAAACACCAATGCTCAAACATCCCGTGGGAGTTAGTCCTGGAGCTAATATCCCACCTCCTCGATCCGAAAACGATAGGAGTATCGCTATGCGTGTCGAAAGAATGGAACTCCCTGCTGTCCTCGAACCACATATGGCAGCCCCATCTAACGTCGAACTACCCATCGACGTCCTCGGCTTCGACGATGCCGCCCCACCGCCTGTACTCCGTCCTCCAGTCATGCCGCCGTAAGAAGCCGAGAACATTAAGACTGGCCCTAGAGCAGATATTCTTCATGGTGGACGTGTTTCAGAATGACAGCTCGGTGCTTTCTTTCATCCTACGAGGGAGCGAGCTCGTGGGGAGGTGTCGGGACGAGCGAGGGCTGTTTCTGTTTGAGGTGGAGATGGATGAGGGGGACGGTGGGTGCAGGAGGGATGAGGGGGTGAGGGTGGTGTGGAACGTGGTGATGGAGGGGTGGGGAGGGTGTTTTCTGATGATGGACCGGAGGTGCGGGGAGGGTAGGACGTGGTTGGTGGAGGAGTTGCCGGGGCATGGGTGCTGTGGGTCTGGTAGAGGGAAGAAGGGAGGGTTTGTGGCGGAGGTGGGGTTGGAGATGGTGGAAGGCGAGGGTGTGGGGAGGAGGGTTGAGAGAGTTAGGTTGGGGTTGATGGATGCGGATGAGTGGAGGTACGCCACCCTTGGAGATGCCTTGCTCTATTTGCAGGAGTTTCTTCTTTGAATTTTGGATGAACGTAGGTGAAGAATGTAAGGTTGGCTGCATGGAATTGTTGTTATGGATGTTGTTTTTGTAGACGGACGTGATCCAGAGAATCGATCCCTTGTTAATCTCCCCCACATGAAATGAACATCGGTTGACTTTTTTTTTTTTTCATGCATCTCCATTTCTTTATGGCATATTCCATTTTTAGGAATTTAGTAGTAATTATTATTTTACAATTCAAAATTAAACGTTATTTGTGAATTCTGTGAATAAATTTTTGAAGAGGAAGATATAGAGTGTGAATTCTGTGAATAAATTTTTGAAAAGGAAGATAGAGAGTGGAAAACAAATATGGAGAAAATGGAAGAAGAAGAGAATGTTTCAAGATAAATAAATTGAAACTGCGTACCCGCCCAATCGTTTCCGTCTACAAAATTCTTACCATCTTCAAAAATAATATCACATGATTAAAGATTATAGGTCACCACACTTAATAGATGTATTCCGTAAACCTTCGCGAAGTTACTTCTAAATTTTCCTTCAACAAAGCAATAAAAACTCATCTTTAGAGCATCTCCAACCCACCTAAAATTCTTTTGAAATGTGATGCCAAGTAAGCAATTAGACAAAATTACTAAATATTCTCTCTTCAATGGGACTTTGTACACAGCGTGAAAGAAGAAATTGTAAAATAAAATGTCTACTCCTGGACATTCAACATCACATTTTAAAACGTGCCACGTCATTTTTCTGGTACCACTTCTCTTTTCTCTCTACCGCTGAATAATTCTTCTCCTCTTTCATATCCACAAAAATATATGATTCTAAACTAATGCAATTTTCCTCTTATCGTGATTAAACATGCGTTGAAAACCTGGAATCTCAGCCAAACATTTATTGAATCCAAATGGCCATGTTGGCTGTTTAATTTTCATGTCTCGTTCCTTCCAGATTGAGCGAATGAGCAACATTAATTTCGGTCATACAATAAAACTTCTGTTTTTCTGTCCATTTCATATAATACATGTTGTTTTATGCACAGTAGGGATGTCAGCTAGTACAATTGTTTATATTCTCTTCTTCCTCCATTGCGGAATGGTATGCTTCGTGACAGCTATTTTAATTTTGTAAAATTGATGCTCCGAAAACCAACTTGGCATTTTTAATGGGAAATTTTTATGGGAAAATAGAGCGGCAATTTTAACTGCAAATAAATTGTTCAGTAGCCATTTTGTAGGATTGGAGCTAATTTGTAGTTGACATTTTCAATCAGATCCACATTGTAAAACATAGCATGCCACCTATGATTTACAAGACACTACATTCACAAAGGGTTGGAGATGCTCTTAATTCTGATTCGTTCAATTAAATCACCGTCAGTTTCATCTTGAAACTAATAACCTAAACCTAAACCACAAAGAAGTTCAATGTTCTTGAAATGGGACAATTGAACACCCAGATAAAACTAAAGAAAAACGTAGAAAAGGAAAACGAGCGCTTATTTTGTTTCAGCTTTAGTTGTATTGGCATAGCATGATAAAAGTCTCAACTAGGTTTTGTACAATATTCCCTGGTCAGCATGTCATTCAGGGGCGAATCTAGCCTTTCCTTTTAGAGGAATCAAGATTTGAGGGGATCAAAGTTTTAGGCAAAGTTGGGTAAAACTGGGGCAAGCTGAGCAAAATTGGATTAAGTAATATGGGATAATTATTGTTTTAGGGGGGTCAGTTGCCCCCTGTCTTCTGTGAATAGATTCGCCCCTGATGTCATTCACATAAAAACTTTCATGGGTCGCAAAGTTGGCCCAGCCGAACTTTCGAGGGTTGAGCAAAAATATTTCTATCATGCTAGAAATCGAACCCTAACCGTCCCATTTAAATGCAAACAACTTTCTGCTGCACCATGAGCATTTGTTTTATCTTAAACAAAACATCGAACATATCACCCCCTCATCGTTGTCTCTACCGGACCGGTTGTCGTAGGCGGTCGTCTTGCCAGCCATACCCCGGGTCTGTCCTGATGGGTCGATCAACTTCCTCAGAAAACATAGAGTTGATGAGATATTTAAAGATTATGTGTACATTCTACAAATCAAAAGGCATGACATGATAGAGTGGAATAGTGTTCATTCAATGGTTTCTATTTGATGTTAATAAACATATGTTTTATTTAGTGTATTTGCCTTATGTTGACAGCAAAAATGTCGTAACATCCAAGGATTCTCCGTTATTTGGAGAATTATATTTCGCGTGGAAAAGTAAGTGCGGAAAGCAATAAATGACACAATAGATTTATAGTGGTTCGGTCCCGTGAGGAGTCTACGTCCAATTTGAAGGCATTCGCTGATATTTTATTCACAACAATGAATTACAAGCTACGACATCATCTACGTTTGATTACAAGTGTTTCAATGTAACTTGGAGTCATAATTGTTATATATGAGTCTTGGAAAAAAATGTTTTTACGCTTCTTCTTCCTCAAAACGATGCTGCCATTAATGAGTTCTTGGAGATCTTAAGAGATGTAAAATCAGCAAAAATCCAACCCTTTTGACGTGTGAGCAAGGGGGCATTTATGATGGAAAGAGTTATGTGAGAGTAGGTACGTAGGATTTGAGGACCACACCGCAGATTTTCGTATCCTTGAGAGGAGGTATCAGGAATTCCGACTCCACCTTAGCACGTCCAGAAGAATTCATATCCCACTTTTGGGATATGAAGACTCCACCTTAGCACGTCCAGAAGAATTCATATCCCACTTTTGGGATACGAATTTCATATTCTAAGGGGTACAAAATTCGTATCCCTTAGGATACGAAATGGTGTATCCCTTAGGGATACAGTCATTCTATGTCCCTAGGGGATACGAATTATTTATATCCCTAAAAGGGATACGAACTCGATTGTATCCGAAGGGATACATTGCTTGTGTTATGTGCAGGGTCCGAAGTTTGGTAGCGTTATGGGAGTCGAAATGTTAGACGACCGAGGGACAAGAAAGTACTGCGGCTTAAGGGATCTGAACCTTTGTGGATGTGAGGGAGTCGAAGCTTTTAGTAAGAGGATCAGGGAGTCGATACTTTGGGTACGAAGCATCTGAGAGGAGGGAGTCGAGGCTAATGGTAGGTGAGGGATCCGAGATTCGAAGTAGGGGGAGTCGAACCACGGGGGTTCGAAACCTTTGGTATGTGAGTGGAACGAAAATGTAATTAACGCAGATTTTTGAGGAGTTGGGAGGCTCCTACTCGTACGACTTCTTCTAAGCATGTATCCTTGGTTTTTTGGCCACACTTCGGGCTTTAACGTCACGCAATGTGTTGAGTCGAGCGTGTCTAGTGCACTTATGAGAACCGGACAAAAAGACCGGCTAATGTTTGCCTTCCCCCCCCCCCCCCCCCCAAGTACGTCTTGTCTCGACATGATCTGTTTTGAATTGAAAGAATTATTTTTGTTGAATCATCTAATTCCTGTCTGTTAACTCTTGAGAACAAACTTTAGTTGTCGACTCTCGCTACATTGCAACGTAAACGAGTGGTTTTCGACTTGGCGTCGCACATACGCTTACATGTTTTCATGTGGTTTTGCATGACGCGACAAAAGGGAAAATGAAATGCAATGCAATGTACATGTGTAAGTGTGCATATATGTGAGTGTATGATAGCAAGTGTTCGATCATTTGGAACACGGAGATTTACATGTGGAAAGTGTGCGCGTCCACAGCGTCGTTATGCATATATCATTCGTACTCACACATATGTCATATATGCACATACACACACACGCATATGTATGTATAAACGCGCATATATATAAGTAATAGATAAGTATGCACACACACACACACACACACACACACACATATATATATATATATTACTACACACACTTTTTTTTAAAAGATTTTGTACCCCGCATAGAGGACACAATATTTCATATCTCTATGCGGGGGTATGAAATCTCATGTCCCAGTGGGATACGAAATTTTGTATCCTACTGGGATTATGAGATTTCGTATTCCCTCGTGGGATACTCGCCACTGGGCCGAGCCCAAACCTCTTCCTCCCCTATAAATTCGAACAACCCTCCCTATCATTCCTTCTTCTTTTACGTTACCTAATTTTGTGACTTAAGAAATTCGGATCGAGAATCTCGAATACTTTGAATCATTGAAAAACAGGTGGGCCCCTGTAACACCCTGAATTTTCGGTTAAACATTAAATTAACAAATTTAAGTATAATTAATTCTAAATGAAAGAATTTTGGGAAACGGGTTTCGCCATTGCGCTCGTCTCGGAATTCTGCTTGAGATAGAGTCCGAGTTTGCGTAAATTGGACTCCGTATGAAGGAGTTACGACCTCCGGAAGTTTCAGAATTGGATTTAAAATTCAAACAGTTCAAAATCAGTTCGAAATTCGAAAAACAGACCCAAACTGGGCTGGGCGGGAAAATTCCCTCCTAGGACCCAGGTCGACCAGGGGGTTGACTTGGGTAACCAGGTCGACCACATGGTCGACTTGGGGGTCGACCTGCCCAGTCGACCTGGTCAGGCCCTGACTGGCCTGGTCGGGTTCTGGTCGAATTTCTGAGTCTTGGTGTGTCACTAGGGATGATTTGTCACATTCTGGTTGGCTCCTCTCGAAGTGAATGGTCTAGATTTATCTATGATCATCTGACGGCTCAAATCAATCTAAAATTCTATATAAACAACTTAAGTCTCCAACCTAAATTCACATAAAAATTAGAGATGGAGCCGCCATGCTGTCGGGAGAAAACTGAGAGAATCCTCCACTTGTAGAAAGCTTAGAGACGAGCAAAACTAAAGTAAAAACAAGATTCAAACAATGTTTATCTACCCAAAGGAAATCATTGCAAATTCAGAACTTAGAAACCAGAAACCAAGATCGTCGTTGGTTGTAAGTATAGTGATTTTTCCGATGAGAATAAAATTAAGACTTGATTCGATGTAAAGTGGAAATGGAATTTTACTATTGTATAACGACGATGTTAATTCATATCTGTGTATTGCAATGATTGTATTGTGAATGGTATCTGGATGTTTGTGGTATAACTGACTTGATGTTGGTCCTATTGTACATTTAGAATGAAGGCAACATCACATACAAGTATATGATTAAAGTTAGGATTTACACCTATATGTTTATATATTAACTTTGTCACATGCTAGTTTGTGTTTGAAGTTATGCATAGATAAGAATATGTTTAGGCTTATGTTTTATGCAAGTTTTAGGTTGTAAAATCCTATCACATATGTGACCAAATGTTAGTTCTACATGTTTAGGTGTGTATGTTAAACCTATGTCATATTTCAAGTTCACACTTATTCATATGTTTGTGATTGATTTGCAAGTTCACATATATGTAAGATGATTTAGTCTATGTTGCAAATTCACATATATGTCTATGATGCAAATTCACATATATGTATGTGGTTTAGTCTACGTTGCAAGTTCACACCTATAACATTTATGATGCCTATTTTGCAAGTTCACCCCTATTATGTTCATATTGACTATGCCAAAAATGCCAAAGTTTACACCTATGTCATGTTTATGTTAATGCATTCCTTTATGCAAACTTTGTACGCTAAATTAGGCTAAGTTTTTAGCCTAATGTTATATGTCAAAAATCATGCGAGCGGAAAATTAGGCTAAGATTGTTAGCCTAATATTTAGACGGGGTAATGTTGGGAAAAATTGGTAATTATAGGAAACTTGACATAAATGGATGAAAAACCACCTAGGTAATTTATGGCATGAAACGGTATAAATTATATACCCAAAAACGATGAACTTGGAAAGTGGACCATAACATTTAATGGTTAAAAAATTTACATATAACAAGTAAAAGAGACAAATATGTAAATTTAGAAAATACGAGTATGCTTAACCCGAGGTTGGACGGAGTTGTGATGTAAACCTGCCCGGACCCGCCCGGCTGTCCAGTAATCACAACAATACCTATCCAATGTGGGAGGTTAAGACATTGGGCCCAATAAGGACCCGAGGTTAGACTCAGTTACGGTGTAAACCTGCCCGGAACCGACCGGCACATCCAGTAACCGTAACAATATCCGTCAAATGTGAGTGGTTGGTGCTTTAACTAATTAAAGCTAAGGACAGACAAGTCAGGATGGTACGGTTAAGTTAACTAAAAACACTTAACCAATTCAACATTTTAATTCAAACTGATAGGTGGGGTTAGGTTAATACAGACACTTAACCACTTAACATGTTTGACTAGAAAACCCTAGTAACGGGGACCCATTTCAGCAGTAACCCAATTAGGTATCATGGTACCCTGAAACTAGGCAGGGTGGGGCACGATTACTGGGCTGATTATAAGCGGTCAAAAGCGACGGCGGTTGGTGCAACAGTGTGGGTTCTAATGGAGTGCGTGCGTGCACACACTTCGGAGCAGACAAACAGGGCACTGGGCATCAGTAGTATAACCTATGTATCCTAGAATTGTGTCGGGCCGCCACCACGGGACTTGATACACCCCATGGTGGGACCAGCATAGGTATCTACAAACATTGGGGGCCGCATGACACATATGATTATGCGAGTAGGTGCCGATCTTTAGGAAAAGGGGATCACTTCACCCTGATCATGAGGTGCCAGTCAGAATAAGTACAAGTAGGTGCAGAGATATAGTGTGGGGTGCGATAGTTTATTCGGTCTAAACTACATTATCTTAGTTTATGATACTTTCCTATATCCAGTTTATTCCTTCCATGCTCTTTTTCTTATTCACATACTGAAGAGTCACTAGACTTACCAGGCTTTATGTCTGACTCTGTTTTTCTTTCGTCTTCTTCTCTTCCGTCCCCCCCCCCACCCAGGTCCACAGGGAGGAAACAACCCAGCTTAGTCAGATTCTTTGCAAGCTCAAGATAGTAGATGTATGGTTTGGACTCTCTTTCATTGGCCATGGCTTTTGGACACATCCTATGGGGACTTGTGCAGTTTTAATTATGTTTTATGCTTCTTTATTCAATAATCAAGACAGAAATGATGTTGTAATGTTTTGAAAGTATTGTGAGACAATTATGAAAATGTTTTGTATGAACATGTATTTATGAAATGAAAGTTTGTTTGTTTTCCGCTGCTTATATATATGTGTTTATATCTGTCTTGTGTTTTATCTGTGACTTTTACCTATAAACCTCCACCAAAGTTAAGGCATTTCCTTTGTGAGTGACCTTAACGAAGGTGGGGTGTTTCACTTGGTATCACAGCATAGGTTTACCAGATCAGATAAAAGTTTTCGAAACTATTTTCAAAAGAGAAGTTTAAAGAAGCATTTTTTTCAAGAAAAAGTGTTGATATTTTAAAAGGCATAATCCCCCAAAGCCATATGCACTATCTCTCTATCCTTCGTTTTGAACCTTTCCTTTTTGTTTCAGTATGTCTTGAAATCTTAACCTTCCAGAAGGGGTACCGATACCTGACTGGTTCCGTAGGTACCTAGAGGCTAGGGCCAATAACGCAGACCCAGCAGACATTCCTACTCCCCAGCTACAAACACTTTTACTCCTCCTCCTCCTCCTCCTCTACGTGAACCAGCAAGCGGAAGAATCGCAGAACAAGAAGACGGAAAATAGTCAAGGAGGAAGGGACCACAACAATAATAACAAAACACGTGGAAAAAGGAAATGTTATTTCTGTGGCATTGTTGGACATATAGTGAAAGACTGCAGAAAGAAGAAGGCGAAGATGAATGGTGGTTGTTTCCACTGTGGCGAGACTGGACACATGGCTAAGGACTGCCCAAAGAAGCGGGGGCAGGGACAAAGGACTGGATCCACTTCAGGGGTTCAGGTTCACGCACTAGTGGCACCTCCACAAGAACGAGGTAGTAATATTTCTGTAGAAAGTGTAGTCTATCTTTATGATCATCCAGTTCGTACTCTCTTTGATTCTGGTGCATCACACTCCTTTATTTCATCTGCTTTAGTAGAATCTCTGCACCTAGACACTAGTATGGTAGAGGATCCCTTGGTTGTTTCAAATCCAATTGGGGGCTCAGCTTATTTGTCAACGGTTTGTTTGGATTTGAAAATCTCTATTCTAAGTGTTGAGTTTAGATGTAGTGCCTTTGTTTTGGGTTTCTCGGGATATGGATTGATCTTAGGCATGGACTGGTTATCCAGTAATGGTGCCATTCTTGATTGTGAGAAGAGAGTGGTTAGACTCTTAACTCGGCTCGGTAACATTCTAGAAATTTCTTGTAATCCCTTGAATGCTGTTATGCTTAGTTATCTAGAGTCGCTTGATGCTTCTGTTGAGAATTTGCAGTCGGTTAGAGTGATCCGGGAATATCCGGATGTCTTTGAAGAGGCAAAAGGCTTACCTCCGAGGTGGGAAATAGACTTCCGCATATATCTTGTTGATAATGCAAAGCCCGTAGCTTTACCTGTTAGACACATGGCTCCAAGGGAGAGAAAGGAGCTCAGTAAGCAGGTTAAAGAGCTTCTCGAGAAGGGGTTCATTAGACGGAGCATTTCGGAATAGGGTGCTCCAGTGGTGTTCGCAACCAAAGCGGATGGTTCGCTCCGCCTATGCGTTGACTATAGGGAGCTAAACAAGCTGACCAAGAAAAATAGGCACCCTCTTCCCAGAATCGACGATTTGTTTGATCAGCTTGTAGGTGCATCGGTTTTCTCCCAACTTGATCTAGCTACTGGGTTCCATCAGCTAAGAGTAGCTGAAGATAACATTGATAAAAAGGCATTCAGAACCCCAGACAGTTTCTTTGAGTGGCTTGTCATGCCTTTCGGCTTGACAAACGCACCCGCTTATTTCGTAGACCTAATGAGCAGGGTGTTCAGAGAATTCCTCAATAAGTTTGTGGTTGTCTTCGTAGACAATATTTTGATCTTCTCAAAGAATGAGGAAGAACATGCTCAGCATTTGAAAGAAATCATGGATACTCTCCGTGCACATCGGCTAAAAGCCAAATTTTCCAAGTGCCACTTTTGGAGAGAAGAAGTAAGGTTTCTTGGGCATGTAGTGTCCAAAGAGGGGTTGGCCGTAGACCCCGCGAAAGTAGTGGCAGTGCAAGATTGGAAGGCACCAAGGAACGCAACCGAAGTCTGAAGTTCTCTTGGGCTAGCAGGATTTTATCGAAAGTTCATCAGAGACTTTGCAAAAATCTCAGCTCCTCTTACAAGGCTGACGAAGAAGAACTTGACTTTCGCTTGGGACTTGGATTGCGAGTTTGCTTTCCAACGCTTGAAAAGGGCTCTTACAACAGCCCCAGTTCTAACTTTGCCTGACGGAAGCAAGATGTTCACAGTATACACAGATGCATGTGGTACGGGACTAGGCATTGTTCTAATGTAAGAAGGGAGGGTAGTAGCTTATGGTGGAAGGCAATTGAAAGTTCATGAAAAGAACTACCCAACCCACGATCTTGAGTTGGCCGCCATCGTCTTTGCACTTAAGTCTTGGCGCCATTATCTCCTAGGTGAGAAGTTCGAATTATACACTGACCATAAATCGTTGAAGTATCTTTTCTCGCAGAAAGATCTTAATTTGAGGCAACAAAGATGGATGGAGTTTCTTGCCTCGTATAATTTCGAGATTTCCTACACTCCTGGCAAAGGCAATGTAGTAGCAGACGCCTTGAGCAGAAAGAAGCTGACACTAAGCCCTCTCTTTGTAGAAAGGCAAAGCTTGGAGTATATAATCAGTTTTAACTTTAGGCCCTCCTCTGATTTTGTACCAGGTATGTTAGCATCTCTTGAAGTGCGCCCTACTCTTTTGGACTCAATAGGGACTACACAATGAGAAGACCCTCAGCTTGATGATGTGATTGATAAGCTTATTAGAGGTGAGACTTCTAGTCACCTCAATAGATACACCATCGATGATAAAAGTTAGCTGAGACGAGATGGAAGACTATGCGTCCCACAAGCAAGGGAGTTGATAAAGAAGGTTCTCGAGGAAGTACATCATTCCAAGATGACTATACACCCTGGCGGAGACAAGATGTACAAGGATATAAAAAGAACTTTCTTTTGGAGTGGCATGAAGAAGGACGTGGCAGATTTCGTTTCTAAGTGCATGACCTGCCAACAGGTCAAGGCGGAATAGAAGAAGCCTGGAGGACTGCTTCATCCTCTAGAAGTCCCGCAATGGAAGTGGGACAGCATTTCAATGGACTTCATTGATGGGTTTCCTAGGTCAAGAAGAGGCAATACTAGCATTTGGGTAATAGTGGACAGGCTCACAAAAAGCGCTCACTTTTTACCTGTCAAGAGTAGAAGGACTGCCTCATCTCTATCATCTCTTTATCTTAAAGAAATAGTTTGACTCCATGGAATACCCTCCAGTATTGTTAGTGACCGAGACCCTATCTTTACAAGCGAGTTTTGGCGGAGTCTGCAAGAAGTTGTAGGCACACAGTTATGCTTGAGCACGGCCTATCACTCCCAAACCGATGGCCAGATGGAAAGGATGAACAGAGTTTTAGAGGATCTTTTGAGACTTTGCGTTCTTGACTTTGGAGGGACACGGGAGGATCATCTTCCTTTAGTGGAATTCACCTACAACAACAACTACCAAGCCACCATAGGCATGGCACCCTTCGAAGCCTTGTATGGAAGACCGTGCCGATCACCAACTTGTTGGTGGGAGTCCACAGATAAGCTTATACTTGGGCCAGACATGATTAGAGAGACTTCAGAGAAAGTGGACTTAATACGAAGAAGGATGAAGATGGCCCAAGATAGACAGAAGTCCTACGCCGACAAAAGAAGAACTGACCTTGAGTTTGAGGTTGGGGACAGGGTTTTCCTTAAGGTATCTCCTTTAAGGAACGTCGTTCTCTTTGGATCTGCAGGAAAGCTAGCACCAAGATTTGTAGGGTCGTTCCCTATCATCGAGAAGATTGGGAAGATGGCTTATAGAGTAGAGCTGCCTGAATGATTGGCTGGAGTCCACAATGTCTTTCATGTTTCTCATCTTCGGAAATGTTTACATGAGTCTGCGGAAGTGGTGGAGCCAAGCATCCTAGAGGAAGTTGAAATAGAACGAGAAGCGACTGTGAGGAAAGTTCCAATTCGTATCTTGGGAACTGAAATAAAAAAGCTACGCATCCGTGAAGTCAAGCTCGTTAAAGTGCAATGGAGCGACGCCGAGGAAGACACGACTTGGGAAACTGAGGATAGAATACGTGATGCCTACCCTTTTCTTTTTTAGGGTACATCTTTGATCTCTCTTTTTCCTTAAGTTATGCTTGTATCTATCTTCTTAGGTATATCTTCTCGGTCCTTTTCCTAACTCCTTAGGTAGAAAACTAATGGATGCAAACATGTTATGGATGATGGCTGCAAGTGGTTGTCGTGGATGCATATACACACACCCTAGGTTTTAGATCGGCTCAGTCACTTCATATTGCATATGCATATATGTATTCATATTTGTATGTGGTTTAAACTTGATATGTTGTCATATGGATGTCGCATTTGTATGAATGGTTCTGCACTCATGTAGAATAATGAGTAGGAAAAAAAAATTCGCATACATAATGGATTCATGACACTTACATGATTCGCATTAAGGAGGTCAACTGAATCAGTAGACCGCCTAATTTTTGCATTAGATAAGGAGATATACACACACTTTGCATATGATCATGAAGCATTAAAAGTCTTTAAGGACAATGGACGCTTGTGTATGATGGTTGAGTAGATGGACGATTGGATGGTAGGATATATGTTCTTCCAGACTTAAAGATTTCGGGGACGAAATCCTAAAAGGAGGGGAGAATGTAACACCCCAAATTTTCGGTTAAACATTAAATTAACAAATTTAAGTATAATTAATTCTAAATGAAAGAATTTAGGGAAACGGGTTTCGCCATTGCGCTCATCTCGGAATTCTGCTTGAGATAGAGTCCGAGTTTGTAAATCGGACTCCGTATGAAGGAGTTACGACCTCCGAAAGTTTCAGAATTCGATTTAAAATTCAAACAGTTCAAAATCAGTTCGAAATTCGAAAAAAAGACCCAAACTGGGCTGGGCGGGAAAATTCCCGCCCAGGACCCAGGTTGACCAGGGGGTCGATCTGGGGGTCGACCTGGGTAACTAGGTCGACCACATGGTCGACCTGGTCAGGCCCTGACTGGCCTGGTCGGGTTCTGGTCAAATTTCTGAATCTTGCTGTGTCACTAAGGTTGATTTGTCACATTCTGGTTGGCTCCTCTCGAAGTGAATGGTCTAGATTCATCTATGATCATCTGACGACTCAAATCAATCTGAAATTCTATATAAACAACTTAAGTCTCCAACCTAAATTCACATAAAAATTAGAGACGGAGCCGCCATGCTGTCGGGAGAAAACTGAGAGAAGCCTCCACTTGTAGAAAGCTTAGAGACGAGCAAAACTAAAGTAAAAACAAGATTCAAACAACGTTTATCTACCCAAAGGAAAGCATTGCAAATTCAGAACTTAGAAACTAGAAACCAAGATCGTCGTTGGTTGTAAGTATAGTGATTTTTCCGATGAGAATAAAATTAAGACTTGATTCGATGTAAAGTGGAAATGGAATTTTACTATTGTATAATGATGATGTTAATTCATATTTGTGTATTGCAATGATTGTATTGTGAATGGTATTGGGATGTTTGTGGTATAATTGACTTGATGTTGGTCCTATTGTACATTTAGAATGAAGGCAACATCACATACAAGTATATGGTTAAAGTTAGGATTTACACCTATATGTTTATATATTAACTTTGTCACATGCTAGTTTGTGTTTGAAGTTATGCCTAGATAAGAATATGTTTAGGCTTATGTTTTATGCAAGTTTTAGGTTGTAAAATCCTATCACATATGTGACCAAATGTTAGTTCTACATGTTTAGGTGTGTATGTAAAACCTATGTCATATTTCAAGTTCACACTTATTCATATGTTTGTGATTGATTTGCAAGTTCACATATATGTAAGCTGATTTTGTCTATGTTGCAAATTCACATATATGTCTATGATGCAAATTCACATATATGTATGTGGTTTAGTCTACGTTGCAAGTTCACACCTATAACATTTATGATGACTATTTTGCAAGTTCACCCCTATTATGTTCATATTGACTATGCCAAAAATGCCAAGTTTACACCTATGTCATGTTTATGTTAATGGATTCCTTTATGCAAACTTTGTACGCTAAATTAGGCTAAGTTTTTAGCCTAATATTATATGTCAAAAATCATGCGAGCGGAAAATTAGGCTATGATTGTTAGCCTAATATTTAGACGGGGTAACGTTGGGAAAAATTGGTAATTATAGGAAACTTGACATAAATGGATGAAAAACCACCTAGGTAATTTATGGCATGAAACGGTATAAATTATATACCCAAAAAACGATGAACTTGGAAAGTGGGCCATAACATTTAATGGTTAACAAATTTACATATAACAAGTAAAAGAGACAAATATGTAAATTTATAAAATACGAGTATGCTTAACCCGAGGTTGGATTGAGTTGTGATGTAAACCTGCCCGGACCCGCCCGGCTGTCCAGTAATCACAACAATACCTATCCAATGTGGGAGGTTAAGACATTGAGCCCAATAAGGACCCGAGGTTAGACCGAGTTACGGTGTAAACCTGCCCGAAACTGACCGACACATCCAGTAACCGTAACAATATCCGTCTAATGTGAGTGGTTGGTGCTTTAACTAATTAAAGCTAAGGACAGACAAGTCAGGATGGTAGGGTTAAGTTAACTAAAAACACTTAACTAATTCAACATGTTAATTCAAACTGATAGGTGGGGTTAGGTTAATACAGACACTTAACCACTTAACATGTTTGACTAGAAAACCCTAGTAACGGGGACCCATTTCAGCAGTAACCCAATTAGGTATCATGGTACCCTGAAACTAGGCAGGGTGGGGCACGATTACTAGGCTGATTATAAGCGGTCAAAAGCGACGGCGGTTTGTGCAACAGTGTGGGTTCTAATGGAGTGCGGGCGTGCACACACTTCGGAGCAGACAAACAGGGCATTGGGCATCAGTAGTATAATATATGTATCCTAGAATTGTGTCGGGCCGCCGCCACGCGACTTGATACACCCCATGGTGGGACCAGCATAGGTATCTACAAACATTAGGGGCCGTATGACACATATGATTATGCGAGTAGGAGCCGATCTTTAGAAAAAGGGGATCACTTCACCCTGATCATGGGGTGCCAGTCAGAATAAGTACAAGTAGGTGTAGAGATATGGTGTGGGGTGCGATAGTTTATTCGGTTCTAAACTACATTATCTTAGTTTATGATACTTTCCTATTTCCAGTTTATTCCTGCCATGCTCTTTTTCTTATTCACATATTGAAGAGTCACTAGATTTACCAGGCTTTATGTCTGACTCTGTTTTTCTTTTGTCTTCTTTTCTTCCAGTTCCCCTCCAGGTCCACAGGGAGGAAACAACCCAGCTTAGTCAGACTGTTTGCAAGCTTCAAGATAGTAGATGTATGGTTTGGATTCTCTTTCATTGGCCATGGCTTTTGGACACATCCTATGGGGACTTATGCAGTTTTAATTATGTTTTATGCTTCTTTATTCAATAATCAAGACAGAAATGATGTTGTAATGTTTTGGAAGTATTGTGAGACAATTATGAAAATGTTTTGTATAAACATGCATTTATGAAATGAAAGTCTGTTTGTTTTCCGCTGCTTATATATATATATGTGTGTTTATATATGTCTTGTGTTTTATCTGTGACTTTTACCTATAAACCTCCACCAAAGTTAAGGCATTCCCTTTGTGAGTGACCTTATTGGAGGTGGGGTGTTTCAGCCCCAACATTGATTTTGGCCATTGATATGGGGTTGAACTTCAACCTGAGCGCGACCATGGTGCTCGGAAGGATCTCGAGGCAGGTCTCGAGACGGTTTCGAAGGCGGTCATGCCTTCAAGCTCCAAATTGGAGTTCGTGGGGCTTAAGTCCAATCTTTGAGCTTGAAATCGAGGTCGTCCCTCGGGGTCTTGGTCTGGGCTAGGCGCACTCGGTTGAATTGGTTATTGGTGAGAAGGGAGAATTGGGAGAGGAGGGGCCATAAGGAGGAGTTTGGAGAAGAAGAAGAGGGGGAGTCAAAAATTTGTATCGGATGAGGAGACACAGAGCGGTGGAGGGAAGCTGAAGCTTTGAGACCTAAAGAGATGAAATTCGTACCCCTTTGTCGGGGACACAGAATTTCGTGCCCCTGAGGGTTACGAAATTTCGTATCCCTAGCGGGTACAGAATTTCATTTCTGTAACAACCCGTAAAATCTGAACCAATTTAAAAAATTTAAATTGGCTATTTTATTGAATTTTAAATATTCAAAATAAATATTTTAAATAATAACGATGAAATGTATGTCTGAATCGATGTTAAAAATGAATATAATTAATTTGAATTATAAACAATGCCTGAAATGGCGCGGCAGTTTCGAAATTTCAATTCAAACTTCGTCTGACTGTACCGGGTGCAAAATAAAACAGATTTTAGTGAAACCAAAAATATTTAAATCTGTTACTGAATATCTTTCTAATGAATCTGAAAAATCGAAATTTCGTAGCAGGAGTCAAAAGTTATGGCCAAATGAATTTTCAGAAAGGTCGCTATAGAATTTATATAGCCCGTGAAAATAGACATTTTGCAAACGACCTCGGAATTCGACGAAACTACTTTTGTTGGATCTGGGATGTGAAGTTATTTCTAGGTTTCAAATTTCATAATTTTTGAAGCTAGTATGTGAGCGTGGCAAGGGAAAATGTATTCTGGTCAATTAGAGTTCAATTGGATCGGCCAAAAAAGGGCCATTTATCAAACGGTCTTAGAATTCGACGAAACTAGTTTTGTTGAGACCGTATCGTCAAAACATAGCTGGATTTATTTTTCTGGAAATTTTCGAATCAGTTTGTGGCCCTGGAAAATTGAAATGTATGTTCAAATTGAATATTAAATGTTTTATTCTTTAATTCAAAAAATAACTGACTGTAACAATCGAATTGGCCTACGAAACATATCCCATTGTGTTCGGAATGGGGGTATTTAGCTAGGGGCGACAGTCGTTGGGTTTGGATTGGTGTTCGTGTGTGACAAGGGGTATTTTTGAGAATTTAAAAATTATAAAATAAAATAAAAAAATTCTATTGGTCATCATCAATCTTCTTCCCCGATACCCCCTGAAGTCGACGGCGGAACTCATCCCATCCTTCCCTCCTCTTTTTCTCTTCCATCTCTCAACGAAACCACACCCCTCTTTGGAACTTTTTGAAGATCCGAGCCTCCACTTCAAATCCATATAGGAAGTCACCGCCGTTCGCACCAAAATCCGCCGCCACCTGCAGTTCGAGTTCGACGAAGGTGGTACCCCTGGGTGCGCCACTCCAAGCCCGATAAGGTGGTGAAGCCTGATCGTCATATCGCGCATCGATTCGCGTGAAATTTGAAGAACTAGTTTCGAACAAATTATGAAGGTAACGTCTGATTTTAAAATAAACTATTTAATAGTAGTTTAAAGCGCTACGATTTTTGATTTCACTGTAAAAATCATATCTTTTTCGTTTGTTGATGAAATTCAGTGAGACAAGAGACAATGGACTCGTGTGGACGTCTTCTACATTCTGGAAGAGACCGCATATTTTTCTGAGCCTTCTACTATTTTTGGTGGAGTGGAACCCAAAGTGAGATTTCTAATTTATAAACGATAAGGAAAACAACGATGTATTAATTATATAGTCGATGTATGAGTTATATAAGCGTTGTACACCTCATGTATAAGCGTTGTATAAGTTGTATGTTCGATGTATAAGTTATATATGCGTTGTAAAAATTATATGTGCGTTGAAATGAATTGAAGTGAATTGAAATATATTTATATACGAATATATATATATATATACACACACTCCCCTCGTCCATAGACCATGGTGATATTTATTGGTTGTGATATTGTTTGGATTATTTGGTTAATGTGAAATTTGATGAATAATGCGAATTGTTGTTATAAATTGTTTGTGGTTGAGAATGATTGACTATAGTTGAAAAATACCCATTTGTGGTCGAAACAAATTAGAATAGGATTGTGGAAATGAAAATAAAACATGCCGCCTGCGTGCGAACTAGATGCATGAATCCCCATTGTCAAAAACCGCAAAGTTTTAAGGTAGAGCGAGGAGCCGTACTTCGATACGGTCCCGGTTTTAACTACCCTGCCGTTATGCTGTCGAAATTTTCAATAATATTCATGTGTTAGAATTATTTTCATGTGTTGAAACTAAATTCGTGTGTTGAATAGAAATAAATTTGTTGACTATAAATTCATATGTTGAACGACATTCATGTTTTGAAATAAATTGTTTTATAATAAAAATCATACTTTTATCATCTATATGAACTATATAAAATAGTCGTGTTTTGAAATAAATTGTTTTACAATAAAAATCACATTTTTATTATATACATGAATTGTTAAAAATAGTGAAGTGTTGAAATAAATGTCTGTTGGATAAAAATATCATTTTTATCAAATATATAAAGTGGAAATAGTTTTGAAATCGAAGAAAGAATTATATTTATATATATTTACATAAATATAATTAAAATATAGTGAATAACGACGCTGTAGTTCGTATTTTGAAATCGTGATTTCAAACGATTAGTGCGGGAGATCCGACCATCGGATTTTCCCGAAACCACAACCGTTGGGTTCACCTTGGGAATATCTTTCCAACGGCACTAACTTTGTAAAGATCCAACGGTTGGATTGTCTGGAATGTTTAATTCAAATCTGAAGAAAAACAGTGCCAGAATCGATTATATATATATATATATATATATATATATAATTAAATCGAATAACGACGCTGCAGTTCGTATTTTGAAATCGTAACTTCAAACGATTAGTGCGGGAGATCCGACCATCGAATTTTCCCAAAACTGAAACCGTTGTATTCGTTTTGAAAAGATCTTTCTAATGATATAAATTTTTTGAAGATCCAAAGGTTAGATTTTCAGATATGTGTATATCAAATCTGGAGAAAAACAGCGCCACGGTCGCATTATGGCCTGAAGCTTCGTTTTGAATGAAATTGATTATTTTTAAATAAATAAAAATAGCGATAAATCGTGATAAAATATTATAAATGATATGGAATGGAAATAAACTGAACTTGCTCGGTTTATGTGATATTAATGGTTGAATGTGTTTGGTGTGAAAATTACATTAAAGAACAGAAATGGTGATGTCGAATAATTTGACCATTGAAATGAATTGATTTGAAATTCGAAATATACGTGAATTATTTGAAAAGGCCGAGCTAATTCTCATTTCAAATAATTGATCGACGGGTGAAAGTCGAAGATATGAAGACGGTGCAAGACCGATGATCTTCACGTCGAAGGGAGGGGTGCTACTGATGCTCATGATAGGAGTAGCTACCTTGACGGGGTTGAAGTAGTAGCCACCCGGACGTACTTGTTGATTGTACGGATATGCGAGGTATTGAGTGCCTCCGGTTTCGTTCAGACCCAGAACGAACGTGTAAATGGACTATGTGTCTGACATTGGATTTTATTCTGTGCTGATTGATCTCTATTAAATATATATCTGTTTGGCGGTGGAGAATTTATTCTCTTGCTTAACGCCCTTCTCTGAGACGTACGAGCTCAGAGGTTATATATCGATGGAAACCAGTCGCACGGAGTGAATTGCCTGTGTGGCACGCCTAAGTGATAGATGATCAAGGCTTCTGTTGAAAAGAAAAGTCTATTGGTCGATGATCAAAGCACGGCCTGTGTGGCATGGCTTTGTGTATAGCGTTGTTTCGCGAGCCTCACACCCCGGTATGAGCCAGAAACGGGAGAAGGACTTCAGGGAGGACATGTGTTTTCTTCTAGCTAGGAGTGGTGCTTTGGGTTTTACACGCCCGGGTATTTTACTTATGTGGATGTTGGAAAGCGAGGCCTCGGTTTGCTTCGGTCTCTTCGGAGCCGATGGTGTGGTCAGATATGACCAGTTTATGCCCCATAGGGCAGGGAAACGCAGTGTTCAGGAAATTTGATCCACATCGGTGGACCGGCCCTGATGATCCGAGGGCCCATCTGAGTCTGGGTCCTGAGGCTCGGGCTAGACAGTCTCGAAGCGGTGAGGACGATCCCTGGCCTCGGTTCATGATGGAAATCCAATTTCCAAATACAACATCATGCGGTTTTGATTGTATACCCATATATGGTGACATAGTGGTATGGGGCATTAATGCCGTCTACGATTGATACTTTTGATTTGAAATTGTTTTTGAAACTTATGAACACTAGTAATAATATCAAATGCTTTTGTTTTATTCGTATCAAGCATATTTTGGCCATTACAAGGTAAAACTCTATCCTTCGGTTTGTGTTGCATTGTGTGATGGGAACTGAGTCTTATAATGGCTTCATTTTTTTTACAAAAAGCATTGCGATGTTTAAAAGACTTATTTGTTTTAAAGCACTGGAAATCCAATGGAGTAAACCCGTTCCGTGAAAGTGGCGTGGTCCTGTGATTAGCCATATTGTAAAATGTGTTAAGTAGATTTCTAATACCAGTCCCATGACTGACTCGTAGTTTGTTTCATTTGCAAACTCGGGTGCCACTATTTCTACACGGGCAGCCTTGTATTCAGGTTTTAGCAGGCTCTTCCTGGATAGCTGGAGCTGAAGATGGATTCTATCATTTATCACTTTTTATGATGTTCAGCTCCTGTTGTACATATTATGTTTTCTTTTCCACAGTAGACATTTATGTATAGCTGATCTGTATTTTGTACTAAGTATGATCCTATATACTGTGTAACTCTGATGATTATGTTTATCCAGTGTATTCTATTGTACATTATCTGGTGTATTTAATTATTTATGTTCTGCACTTATCTGTTTATGTGTTATATTCCAAAGATTACCCTTGCACCGTCTCATCGGGAATGGGGTCATCACAATATCCTTAAAGGGGTACGAAATTTCGTATCCCAAATTGGGGTATGAAGCTCTCTGTTGGCCTGGGGACTTCGGGTCGCGATTCGTGAGACGTGTGTTGCCTCTTTTCTAAGATTTCGAATCTTCGACTCTTTGCCCCATGATTCGCATTGTTTCCATGGCGTTTGTACTATTGAGCTGAAGCTTACGTTAGCCATCATTTGATAATTCAGCCTGACATATAGGATTAGAGTGTATACTTGGACTCTGACAGAACTATCAAACTGTTGAATGTGCTTTTTCGTCTTTAGTCATAATGTAGTCGTGACTCAATGCGAATCTAGCAGCGCTGGGTGACGACGACGATGGTTATTGTCTTAGAGACTTATGATCATTGTCATGTCCCAAGTTTTTAAGCTATAATCATATTACCATAGAACTGCACTTCATGTACATGTTACTTTACACCAACACGAGGGGTATAGGTTATACAATGCGATGTTTAATGCAAGTATATTGAAAGTATAGTTAGTAATGGAAACAAGGTCTAAAACACAGTAGATTCTGGAAGCCGAAGCTTCGCAGCATTCACCGTCCCTGTCCATTTCAATTAGCTATGCTAGCTCGGGGGAGGGGGGTGAGCTTAAGACCTTTGGAGAGTCCACCCCTTCTCAACCGATAGATTCACCGAAAGTGTCTGATCGTGGGGTGCAGCGGGGAGGACAACAACCGTCGGCCGAGCCTTCGACGAAGTTACCAGCTCCGGGAAGGCTTGGAACAACCGGGGGTGAGCATGAAGAGGAAGAGCACGTGGATATCGTCGAGTGAAGCACGTTGGTGGCGCCGGATATGATGGCCGGCATGGTTATACTTGAGAACCTGCCGGATTCGGTGCCATCACACATGGATGAGATGGCGGTGAGGTGCACGGCGATGCAGTTTGGTATTCCCCAAAGAGATGTTCGCATGCCCGGGAGGAACGATAGTGCTCACGTACCACTGGAAGAGTACACTACTTGGAACAAGTACACATGCATTTCTGGGTGCGTGCCCTGGCTAAGAACTTCGTTTGGGATATACTACACTACTTTCGCCTTGCGCCGTCGCAGCTCCATCTGAATGCGTATGCTTCCCTTTTTGGTACCCGCGTTCTCTACAGAGAGTACCTGCAGCGAGAACCCATCGGAGAGGACATTTAGTATCTTTTTCAGTTGAAGAGGAGGGCCAATGTCGCAACCTCTCAGTATTTCCTGGAAGCTCTGCCCAGCAACAAGTTCTTTGACGAAAGTGGAGCAAGTTAAGCATGTATAAGCATGACCGGTTCTTTGTGCACTATCCTTTCGGATTTGCGCGGAGATGGTTGGAAGGAAGTAAGCATTTCCAATTTCTTCGAGCTTGAAACTCGTTGAGATGATAGTTTAGTGCTAAATTTTTTTGTGTGACAGAAATCCTGCTGCGCCCATAGACACTATATACTAGTAACATCTTGAATCTTTGTTGGACATTTCGGCCAAGGCTCGTTCTACCGAGAGCGTTTTGGATCAGGACCGACTTCGTCGTGTGGGCCTTCTTCCTGCTGATCGTGCAATAATCAGACCGGCCATTGCCGCGGGTGTAAAGAAAACGGAAACTGGAAAGGAAATAAGCTCTTCGAGCCGAAAAAGGACAACACCCCATGTCAGGTCTAAGCCGCACAGGGATGTAAAGATTCAGGAGGAAGCCGGTAGGGGTGAGACCGATGATGAGGAGGTGGTGGCTAGGGACGAGGATCCGTCATTCGCTCCTGCCCTGCCCACGGCAGGCGAGGCAAGGATAGAAACGTCGACTAGGACGCAGTCTCGTGTAACTCCCTCTGAGACTGCCATTGCACTTGAAAAGGAGGGTCAGTTTGACAAGATGAACAAGCTCTGACTTGTTACGTTTTCTGCCCTAGCTCCACAAGTATGGTGGAATTATCTCTAGCCGCAAGGGAGATCACTCCTTCGAGAGGGCCGCTATATGGTTTGTTGAGAGAACACTTAGGACACACATTCATAAACACTGCATGACACAGCATTTATTTGTGTGCATAGGGTGTTCGAGTCTAATCTTGAATTTGTTCCTTTTGCAAGTGAAATGGCTAGAGGAGGTAGAGGCCGTAGTTATGGGTCTGGGAGTTACCGGCCTTCAAGGTGTGCTTTCTTCGGGAATTTTAGAAAAGGCGTTAGTTTGGGTAATGAGCCTCATCACTCCCGCGACCGTGGTAGTGAATATCATCACAAATAAAGACATCGACATTTTGTATCTCCTCCACCATACACTCGGTCATCTGGGGCGATACGAGATATGTTTCTACGAGCACCAGGTAGGTCTCTTCAACGATGCCTTATAACGTTCTGCCTAGAGCACCAGTCGCTACTTTCGAAGGAAAAGAGTTGACACATACCGAAAGAAAGAAAAGAGTTGCTTCAAAGAAGAAGGGGCAATTTCTCGAGTTACCCGAAGCTCCATAGCTTACTGTAGAAGAGAGGAAGGTCCAGCTGAAAGAAAATTTTCCCAAGCATTATTTTGGTGAGATAAAGTAGCTTTCGGATCTTGATCCAATTCCTCGGGAGGACAGAGAAATGGTGTGGCATCAGGTGTATGCTGCTTATTACCACTGCAATGAGTACTATAAGTATTTTGGGCACCTCTCAGAGCTTATCATCAACAAGAACGTAGAGATTGCCAATCTGAGGCAGGAGGTGAAGGATAAGCAGCTGACTGTCCGGAATCGGGAAGAGTCTTTGTGTAAGATATATATATTAAGTTGCGCCTATTTCTGTGTATTTGAGCAGCATATTTATGTGCTAACTCTTCGTTGTTGAAATAGGTGAGCTAAAGGAGAAGTATGAGAAGCTGGAGAGGGAATCAAAGCACGCTGCTTCAACTTTTAAAGATACTGTGGCCTCGGCGTTAACAGAAAACGCACGTCTGAAGAAGGAAAACTCTGAGTCGGTGGAGGTAAACATCCATCTGACCAAAAAAAATGAGAGAGTACGTCAACTCTAGACGAACAATGAGGCCTTGGTAAAGGAGAACCAAAGGCTGATTTTCCTGAGTCGATAAGAATCCTTCGAACGAAAGCTGAGTCAATCTAGGTATTGATGACGGGAGGGTCTATGGTTGGGATCTCGACTCTTGTAGGCTCCCTCATGGAAGACGATATCAACCTGCGTTGTTTTCTAGAGCTTGGCGGGGACGTATTCGTCCAGAGTAGAGAAAGCTTCATAGGTGGCATGCTTCACTCCTTCATCTTGCGGAAGCTGTCGTGTGTGGGGTAAGGTCCGCCACAGATATCATTGATCCAAATGCGACGTGACCTTTGATTGGACGGCCTTGGGGACGCAGTAGCAGATGATGGAGGTTTGGGCGTTGGAGGGCCCGTAGCTGCTTCAGGAGGAGTGATATCATGAACGTACTATTCCAGACTTTTCTCGCGGATGAGTTTTTAAATCGCATCTTTGAGGTGGCAAAAGTCGTTAGTATTGTGCCTATACATGTCGTGGAACCTGCTATACTTGTCGGAGTTTTTCTCGCGGTCGGTGGATTTTGGAACATTGGGCTTCTTGTATTGGAGAGTATTAAAGGTTTCTATGTAGATCGTCTTGATATCTTGGTTCAGTGGAGTGTAGTTCCGTAATTTTGATAGCAGTTGTGCTTCTTAGGATTTGTTAGAGCTTGATTATTGTTACGACCGTCGGGTTTGCCGCTGTTCGGCTTTGGATTTCCTTTGACACTGTCGTCGATGGTGCCAGCGTTTGGGTTGTTGGAATGGCTACCCTGAGAGGCTCGAGTGCACCTTGCTTCTTTCTGATACAGGTATTGCCCAGCCTTCTCGTAGGGAGCCGCTAAGGTCTTACGCTACTTTCTGTAGATCCAAACTCCAAACTCAGAGGTAGGGAGGACACCTTTTGCAAGTTGGAAAAGGACGGTGCGGGCCTTCTTGTCGTCGACCTCAACGAGGGCAGTATTGAATCGCTCGAGGTAGCTCTTGAGAGATTCTATAGGGACCTAATAAAGGTTGGAGAGGATGAGGGCGTTCTTCGGAGTCTGAACTGTATCCTGAACTGCCTAACCAACTTCGTGGCCAACTGGCCGAAGGTGCTGATAGATTGGGGTGGAAGGTGAGATAACCAAAGAAAAGTTGTGCCTGCTAAATAAACTAGGAAGCATTTACACTTGACGACATGAATGGCCTGATTAGAGTCCATCTGCCACTCGTAGCGGTTTAGAAAGGCACAAGGGTCAGTCTGCCCACGTAGAATGCCATTTGTGGCATGTCGAAGCATCGGGGACACTCGGCTTCATGCACAACCCTAGTGAAGGGATTATGCCTCAAGTGGGTTTCCCACGAGTCTTTGGCGTTCCCTCGCATATCTCACATGATCCTTCGGACCGTGTTGGGGAGATATGCTGGTGGGACATCCTCCGGCGAAATCCATTAGTTTCGGTGAACTTCAGGAGTCTTGTTCGCGAACGCCTTCTGTGATGCACACCGGGCTCATCCTCATTCATGCCGTCGACATTGATTGCCTAGTTCTTGTATGGACGATGAGGTTGAGTAGGCTGATGTGCATTCTGATTTGATGGAACTTGGGCCTGCTGGGTTGCCAGGAGTGTGGGCCCCAAGTTCTAAGCAGTAGCAGTCGGGTTCTGTCAAGGAGGGAGTCGGTTACTCGAACCCAGTTCATCGTTGATAACCAACCGGGAGCGATCACGGTGATGCGTTCCCCCGATGTAAGTAATAGTGGTTCTATTTCCATTTCCATTTTAGGAAACGAATTTCGTATCCCAAGGGATAACAAATTTGTAACTCTTGGCATACGAAATGGTGTATCCCTTAGGGGATATGGTCATTTCGTATCCCCAGGGAATACGAGTTTTTCGTATCCCTAAAAGGGATACGAACTCGTATCCCAAGGGATACGTTGCTTGTGTTATGTTCGAGGTTCGATGTTTGGTGGCATTGTGGGAGTCGAAATGTTAGGGGGCCGAGGTACATGAAAGTACTGCAACTTGAGGGATCCGAAACTTTGTGGAGGTGAGGGAGTCGAAGCTTTTAGTGAGAGGAGGGAGTCAATATTTCGGGTACAAATCATTTGAGAGGAGGCAGTCGAGGCTAATGGTAGGTGAGGGATACGAGTGATACGAGATTCAAAGTATGGGGAGTCAAACCACAAGGGTTCGATACCTTTGATATATGAGGGGTACGAAAATGTAATTAGTGCATGTTTTTGAGGAGTTATGAGGCTCTTGCTCGCATGACTTCTTCTAAGCTTGTATCCTTGGCTTTTTGGCGACACTTCGGGCTTTAACATCACGTGATGTGTGTAGTCGAGCTTGTTTGGTGCACTTTTGGGAATCAGACAAAAAGGTCAGTCAACACCTTATCCATTGGATTATTTTATCTTTACATGAGGAGTAAAATCAGGGGGTAATCCAAAAGTGGAAATTTTGTGTCTTTCCATTTTTTATTTATTTTTTATGTTTAAATAGACTATATATGTGTGTATATATATAGCACGCTCTATGACACCCCAATTTTCTAGTACCTCATTTGCTTTCGAATTGTAGCCATTCAATTATAATTAAATAAGTTAGTGGGAAGAGAGAGAGTTAGTAAGAGGAGAGTGAATACGGAATGCATGGTGGAAATTTGAGGGCTCATGAGGTGTTGCACTATTTGGGGTTCTCTTGATCCTATCCCTATATATATACACACACATGCGAGCGTTCAGTGGCATCTTGAACAGTGCAGCACCTCTTTGGCCCCTTGATTTCCACCATTCATTTCTCCTTCCACTTACTCTCTCCCCTCCCACCAAATTAATTTAATATAAATGGGCGGTGGAAATTTGGGGGCCAAAGGGGTGCTCAACTGTTTGGGGTGTCATTAAACGCTGCTTATATATATATATATATATATATATATGTGTGTGTGTGTGTGTGTGTGTGAGAGAGAGAGAGAGAGAAAGTCTATTTAGACACAAATTTTTGACATAGTTGGTGGCATGATTGATCTCCACCGTTGGATCGCCCCCTAAATTCCACTCCTCCACATAAGGACAAAAATATCCAGCGATCAAGGTTTTTTGTCTCCATGTTTGTGTCTAATTTTATATCCAAATAGTCAATATATATGTTTGAAATATGCCATTTTAGCGGTCAGAGTAGGTCTCGAACTCCTAACCTCTTACCAAGCAGGTGCACATCTTTGCACTATGTCACACTATATTGGCATATATACACACATACATACATATACATACACACAAATATTCACAGGAAAAAGCGAACTGAGCCGATAGTAAAGTTTCTTCCAAGTATAATTAAGGGCCTTCCCATTAAAAGGAAAATATAGAGAAATGTGAAGAAATGAAAATATATCAATTTTTTGTTAAAGAACAAAGTTCATGGTTAAGCAAGCATTCAAAGACAAGAGGCATCTACATATATTAAACAGAAAATTCATATTTTCAGGCATTCACTTGGAAGAATTTGATGCGATTAGAAGAGAAAAAGAGATTAAGAGGGGGATAGAAGTGTGTTGAATGTATTTTTTTAAAAAAAAGGAAGAAAATTTAAGAAATAGGATTTTTTTTGTTCTTGAAAACTATTATTTTATTGATATTTGATTTCTTGCTTAATACAGAATAAGGAAAGAGCTCATCTATTTATAAGATTCCATAAGCAGTTCTAAAAACATGACTCCTTAAATAATTCTAAAAATAAGACTCCATGCATAATTTTCTATTAAAAAATTCAAGAGCTCTCAACTAACTAAGAAGACTCTAGAAACTATAATAATAGGAAACTTCTAGAGAACTTAATAAATCAAGTTTAATAATTTAACACCCCCTTTAAACTTGATTTTTGACTCCAGGCAGATTCCTCAACCTGACAAAATCTTAGTGCTTGAGAGGCTTGGTGAAGATATCAGCTATTTGATTATGCGTCTTCACGTACTCTAGTTACACATCCTTTTTAGCGATATACTCTCTAATATAGTCGTAATGTGTATCGATATGCTTGCTTCATTCATGAAAGGATGGATTCTTGGCCAAAGTAATTGCTGACTTATTGTCCTCAAAACTCTTGGTTGGCTCCTCTTGTAGCAATTTTATTCATTATCAGAATACATTGCAATTAAGTCAAAATACAACATCACTGAAGCTGCGTTTACGACTATTTTACAAGCTGCAAAAAGACACATACTGCCCGATAATTTAATGTGATAACCACTACGAAGTAAAAAAACTTAGGTCGGTTTTTAGTTTACCTTATCATGTACATGTTTAAATAGCAGCATGTTGTTTTGGAACGATGACGTAAACCTTAGAAAATGTAAAATATGTAATCAGAAAAGGTACAAACCAAGAAGAAAGAAGAGAAAAGAAGTTCAGTACAAGCGTATGCAATACTTACCCATCACTCCGAGGCTTCAAGGATTATATCCATCTTCTATAGCTGCATCTCATATGATATATCATGGTGTGAAATCGGAGAAAGAGGATATGTTGATCCATCCAGTCTATAGAGAAGCATGGAAGTATTCCGATAAAAGTTATCCCAATTTTGCAGTAAAGAGTCATAATGTTAGATTATGATTATGTACGGATGGTTTTTCACCATTTTCTCAATTTGATGCTAAATATTTATCATGGCCCATTATCATCAAACCGTATAATTTACCTCCATAGATGTGAATGAAAACGTAATATATGTTTCTTATCGTTGTCATTCCTGACCCCGACGATTCGACACAAGGAAGTGATGTTCATTTACAACCGTTGATTGGGGAATTAAAAACACCATGGAACGAAGGAGTGGAAAAATACAATGTTTCAAAAAGAAAAAAATTTGGTATGTTTTCTTCTTTATTGTGGACTATAAGTGATTTTCCTTCCTGTGCTTTCCGGATAGAGCACTGCTGGTCGTCTAGAATGTCCATATTGCATGGAAGGAACACGAGTGTTTTTCTTTACCGCATGGTAAGGAAATTTCGTGGTTTGACTATCATCGATGTTTTCTCCATGTAAATCATCCTTTTAAAGGAGACAAGAAAAACTTTTTAGCTAATAGAGTAGAAACTAGATGACTAATATGGTCAAGCGAAGTCATGTACGTACTGGTCAAGGACTATCCAAAGATATATGAAACTGAAATGCAAACAGAAATCGAAGGCAAATCGAATGTTCATAATTGGTGCGAACAAACTATTTTTTGGGAGTTGCCATATTGGAAACATCTTCTGCTTCATCATAATATTGATGTGATGCACAATGAGAAAAATATATTTGATAATGTCTTTAACACAATTTGGAATGTCAAAGGGAAGACTAAAGATGATTTGAAATCAAGATGCGATATAGAAGAATTATGCGAACGTCCTAAGCTTCATGTGAAACCAAATGACAGTAAAAAACCAAAGGCATATTGTTACGCATTAGATAGTAATCAAGTTAAAGTTGTTTTATAGTGGGTGAAAGGTTCAAGATTTCCTGATGGGATTTATTTAAATCTTCGTAGATATATTGACTTTAAAAAGGGTAGATTGAGCTGAATGAAAAGCCATGACTGTCGCATAATGATGGAAAATTTATTACCCGTTATATTAAAAGAACTATTGTCGTTAAAGGTTTGGAAAGTAGTAACAAAGCTTAGTATGTTTTATAAAGAGTTTTATTTGACTACTTTAAAAGTGCAACGTTTACGTAAGGTTGAAGTAGATATTCCTATAAAGCTATGCAAATTAGAGAAAATATTTCTGCTAGGTTTTTTTAATGTAATGGAGCATTTACCTATTCATCTCCTATCTGAAGCATGATTTCGAGGTCATGTCCAATATGGATGGATGTAGGGCTGTATATTGGACAGGACGGTCTGTTGTCCGGCTCGGTCCGAGGCTATCTGGTGTCCGGTCCGTGTCCGCACGATACTCTTATAGGACAGAGCTTGGACACACGAGTGTTCGGGCCGATCCAAATTGTTCAATGTTTTTCTATTATCCAAGGCTATATCGGATAGGACAGTCCGGCTTGGTCCGAAGCTGTATGGTGTCTGATCCGTGTCTGTCCGAATCTGTTATATGATAGAGCTTGGACACACCTCCGTCCAGTCCGGTCCGACCTGTTTACATCCCTTGATGGATGTATCCATTTGAGAGGTATATAACATGTGTTACCTAGTAATTTAATTGCATTTAAAATATGAATTTAATGTAAATTAATTTTGCATAGATATCTGAATCATATGAAGAAAAAAGTGAGACAAAAAGCACGAGTTGAAGGTTCGATATGTAAATCTTACATCGAAGAAGAAACTTTGTTATTTTTCTCTCATTATTTCAGTGACCTTGTGAATATATCATTTGAAAGTGTTCCTCGTAATGACAAAGGCGACGAACTAGAGTCCTCTCAAATAATGTTATCTATTTTTAAACAACATGGTCGATCATTTGGGAAATGTGTAAAAGTATGGCTAGACGATAGAGATCTTCATGTAGCATATACTTATATTCCTCTAAATTGTGCCAACGTTGAACCATTTGTTAGGTAATCCTGAAATAATAATTTGTGTTTTTATTCATTTCTATAATGCATGCATGTGTAGAGTCTAATGTAATATTTTATTTATATATATAGTATTTATGAACGTGAACATTTGAACGAAGATCTCAGTAAAAAAAATTCTGTTGGTTTTCAAAATACGTTTACGAGTCGAAAATTTGTGTTGTTGACGAAGGGTTGAAACATCTTGCAATGAGACCAAAATGAGTGGTGAAGACATATCCAATATACCTCGTTAATGGATATAAATTTAACATTAAAGAACATGGTGCAGAAAAATCAACCAATATTATAGGTGTATTTGTTAAAGGTAGCGACGATCCAAAAAATCACATAAATGATTTTATTGCATTTTAACACAAATTTTGCAGCTAACATATTTCTCACATCCCGTGGAGGAAATGTTTCTATTTAAATGCAAGTGGTTTAGCAATATTCCAGATTTTGGAATTAATGTGCACAAGGATTTTAATTCATCGAAATAGAGCACACATTGCATTGTCACAAGTACGATCTTTTTGTGCTAGCCAAACAAGCATTACAAGTTTATTATGCTCTTTACCCGTCACTAAATGGAGATAATGTAGATTGGTTGGCAATTTTTAAAACAAATGCCAGATTTACTTTTGATGGGAAGAATATTCCAGATGAACAAGCTTGTCTGGCAGATCTCGAGAACAACGAAATAATAATTACAGATGATCATACGGATTTTGGACCTTTGATCGATGAATCAAATGTTCTAGTAGAAGCGTTTGATAATACTGAGGAAAATAATGCAGAAAATTAGACCGAATCTGAATCAAAAATCAATCATGATTGATATAAAATGAGTAGTATTTGTAACAACCTGAAACTTCGGGCAGTAAATATTTAAATATCGAGGTTATTTAAATATCTAAATCTTGGATTTAATGTTATAAAAATGGTTTTATAAGCTTGATTAAATCCATTTATAAATAATAATTAATGAGGAGAAAACATGTTATTGAATTTTTTTGTTTACAAAGATAGGTAGTTCGAAGAAATATCGATAATGTGACCGAAAACATTTTTATCGATAAATGACGTTTTACTTGTTAAAAGTTATTAGAACAACATGTGTATGTAGTAACAATAAAAGAACACAAATATGAATGTACATAACATATAAATAAAATACAAATGATATATACATATATATATTCTAGAAAATGAAAAATGGCATAAAATGATAGGGACACGTGTCATCAAATGAATGGTACACATGTCTTAAGATTAAATAAGATAAAGAAACATAAATACATTAGGTGTCCCTATGTAGAAACATCAAAAGACACCTAAGGAAGCATGTGTCTACATCCTAAATCTTGCACGAAGATAAGGTGGACAAGTGTCCAAAACCAATTTACCAAACTAGCCTTAAGAAATGTTATATAAATGGTGGAAATGTTCACTACTGTCCATGCATTCACAAAACAAAAACGAGATAAGATAAAGAGGAAAAGTTTAGGAGAAGCGAAGAGAATAAATACAAGTTCAAACTACAATTCTAAGGTGAGAAAAACTATTAAAGAACATGTATTCATTTTATTTTTTGAAGAAAAGTTGTGAAATTTAAGGATGAATGATTGGTCTCGAACCTATGAAAATGACGTTAGGTATTTTGACCATAACTTCCCCAATTCTTGATGAAATTTTGATTTATTTATCAATATGGAAACCTAATTCAACGGCCTGCAACTTTCATTTCGGACAATTTTTCTAATTTGATAGTTTGTGTACCTGAAAACTGGATGTAAAGTTAGGTAAAAATCTGCCTAAAATGGACACGTTAAAAATGCCTTGTATTGTTGAATTATATAAATTAGATTAGTAAATGATTTTTAGGTTTTCATTTCATGATAATTAAGTAGACTAAGAAAGCTTCTTAATGTAGAAATTTTGTAGTCAAAAAATATATTTAACATAGAGAAATATAATCAAACATTTTGCCGAAAAACAGGACAAAAATCTGAATTTCAGAACTTTTCGTAGCTTTCTGAAATGCTATCTTTTCTTTGAATTATTTATGAAGCACTGTACCAAGGCCAGAACTTTTTATAGCATTTCAAAAATGTTGTCTTGTCTCTGAATTATTTACAAAGCACTTTGACGAGTCCAAAAGTTTTCACACCGCGCCAGAAACGCTGTAATATCTGGTTGGAATCTTATAAACTACAGAAAACTTTTCACAGCACACCTGAAATGCAGTAATAGCTATTTAGAGTCTAAAAATATTATAAACTACCCAGAACTTTTCACAGCGCAACAGAAGCGCTGTAATAACTTTTTGATTATAAAACGATGGTAAACTACTCCAAATCCTCTTAAATTTGGACTTGAGCTTCCTCATCGTAGCATAAACAAACTGTCAAAAGTGGGGATGTTAAATCAAAGTAAAAGAAAGTCAAAACATGTCAAAACCTAGAACAAAGTGAGGTGACATGAGTTTTGTGAATTACGATGGTTCGAGGAATTTACATTCAATTCCTTTGGGGTGATGATAAGTACTATATTATGTTCTACAAAGCATTTGCATGAAGATATCAAGGAGTACTGTGAGTATACTCATCATCTAAACAATTACTTATTTCTTAAGCTTGTGTTTTAATTTAATGTTGCACATGACTTCAGCATACTATATTGACTTCAATCTTTGCTTCAAAAAGCAAACAACATATACGACTGATGATTGAGGACATTGATGACTTATAGTATGACTTGCATAGAGTCCTGAAATCAAGAACATAAGGATTAGTAGGGGATTGGGGCAGATACAGAATATCTACGGTTTGATAGCCATAATTGCATTATCGAAATTCATTACTTTGACAAATGTTTTATGTAAAACAATATTTTCAAGTATTCCTTTTCTTGATGATTAGTTTGGAGTTATAATCTATTTTATCACAAGGGAGTTTCTTGGTATTTAAAAAAGAAGATGTTTATCTTTTGAAAGGAAGTTCTATGAGAGATATATAGATATCTTTCAAAATGAGTATTTGCAGAGTGTTTCACCCTTGATATAAAGAGTACTTTTGGAAGTAAATATTGATTTTAAACGTTTTGTGTAAAAAAGAACTACGTCGGCTTGATTCTGTATCTAATTGCTTACCCGATTAGAGAAAGGTACGTAGGCAGTCACAAGTGGTAGTGATGCAGCTGCTATATTAATAAAAATATTTTTTGTTTATTATTTGATATTTCATCTTGTAATGGTGCATTTTTCATGTTTACCATTTAAGCCATGCTAACATGTTTATCGAGTGTATAGGAATGAATATCGATGTCCATCTCATCAGAGTTGCACAATGATAGATGTATGGTAATTGTGCTTAATTTTTATTTAAGCACACCCTGTGAATTTAATGAATTCTCTGATAAGTGTCATCTATTAAAATTCTATCTAGTGCATTTAGTGATGTTGTACATATTTATAAAATATGATGGTAGCTGTCATTGTCTGTTTTTGAACGGAAGGATTTTCGACAATTTTGACTGGTCCGAAATTTCCAGGGCGTTACAAGTTGGTATCAGAGCTTATGTTAGGTGCCTAAATAAAATTTCATATAAGATTAGAAAATCATCTTGGAAATTTTGAAATGAAACTACCTTAATTTGATAAATAAAACTAGATTGGGTAAGGCACCATTCCTCTAACCAGGTTTATGAGTAGTATTTATTTTATGTGTTTAACTTTTGTTTAATGTACGCAGTAATAAATATAATGTGTTGAATCGTTATCAAGCACCACATAGAGAGAGATTTAACGAAATTGTAAGTGCATATGATTAGTCATAAAGTAACGAAGGAAGGAATGAAGTGGCACATAAAGGAAGGTATGTAGTAGCTTAAAATAGATGCAATGGAGTGGCTTAAAAGAAATATGGAATAACAATTTATCGAGGAAGGAATTAAATGAGCTTGGGCAAATAAACCTGAGGAAAATCAAGATGAGTAAATTGAACACTACATTCAAGCAAAACCAAGGTGAGAAAATCTCTTTAAACATTTATGTCATTACGTAATATGATATTAGAGTTGTTTAGCATTGATGATGTTAGCTTAAAGCTGCTAAAATACTTCTCAGCAATTTGGTCATAATTTTTGATTCCTTGATTTGGGTTTAGTCGAAGTTAATCTTATTAGGAAGCTAAATTAATTATCTAGAATACTTACATCATACATATTTTAAAATTTTAAATTATTGTATCTCAAAACATTGTTGCAAATTGTCTATGTGTTTGAAAAAAAAAAGTTTCGTACTTAATGCCTTATGATTTTCAAAGTCGAGAGTGTGGATTTTTTCAAAAGAAAATGGTTATCTATGTTGGAGTAATGATTACAAAGTATAAAAGTACTTTTATAACACTTTGTTTATAATTACAAAAGATTTTGATGGATATCATTTCATTAATCACGGAACCTTCGGATTGAAAAGTCGAGTGTGTACGACTTGTGCAGGATCTATAATATGGCTATGCGGAATATGATAACAATATATATATATATATCACAGATAACTTTAAATGCAGTAAAGTAAAGTAAAGTAAAGACACCAGGATTTTATACTGGTTCGGACTTCCCGTCCTACGTCCAGTCCCGAAGCTCCTCTTCGGCTTTTCACTAAACAACACCCTCACTTCACCCGGAGGAACAGGTTCACTACTTGATTTGCGGGCTACAAGTTTACCCACTTGATTTCACGGGCTACAAGCTTACCCACTTGATTTCACGGGCTACAAGCTTACCCACAAGACGATTACAAGAGTTTGACCTTGAATGTGTTCTTTCTTCAACACTGAATAGTCAATGATTGAGTACACCCTTCCTATAATCTTATCCTCAAATGTATTTTGATGTTTAGAAAGATTAGGAAGTAAATTATCGAGTTGAATCACAAGTGTATTAATTATGCTTGGAGATTCAAACGATAATTGAATGCTTTTGAGTGCTTTTTGAGAGAAAAGGATAATGCAAGATAGATCAGAAAATAGAGAGTAAATTCGATGATTTGAATGATTGCAAACTCATGTATTTATAGAAATCGAGAGGTTGCAATTGTTGATGAAAAGTTGCATCTAAAATAAGTGATTATTCATGAAGAGAAATGGATGCAACTCTTAAAGGAAGAAGATGACTTTTCATGAAAATTCAAAAAGCTGTTGACCTATAGAATTTTGTAGGTCGACATGTTTTTAGCCGTTGGAGTTCAAAAACCTGTTGACCTATAAAATTTTGTAGGTCGACCTATTTTTGACCGTTACATTTTAAAATCCTGTTGACCTATAAAAAGTTGTAGGTCGACATGTTTTTGACCATATGCATAAAAAATGTTTTCATGAGTGATATTTTTAAGCAATTAGAAGTATGATCATTTGAGGATAGATTTTAACATTATATAACTCTAAAATAATCAACTTCTAACCTATGAAGTCATCTCGTCTTCTTTTTGTCGATGTAGAAGCTTCTTCTTGTCATAAATCAAAATAACCATCGAAGCTTTGACTCAACATTCTCCCCCTTTTTGATTGATGACAACATGGCCTAATAAAGGTATTGTTCCTTGTATATTGCTCCCCTGTATATATGCTCCCCCTGAATTATATATAATCTGCATAGCATTCGTTAGTAATATTTTCTCCCCCTTTGTCATCGACAAAAAGGGTGTTTATAAGAGAAAGCAATAATTCATAGAGAAACCATACAACAAAATACATAGATTGTGTTATACATTCAATGCAAACCAAAAATAAACACACCAGAAGTACCAGGAAGTAGCATAGTTAAATACATAAGCAAATTAAAAAATCTTGAAAGATAAAAACGAGACGACTATTGTGATGGCCAATCCGAATCACTATCTTCTTCTTCATCTTTGTTTCCTTCCTCCTCTTGTTCCTCATTGTTGCTATCACCATTGTCCTTCTCAATATCGTCATGAGCTCCTTCTTCAATATGCGACAGTCCACGACCACGAGTATGTTGGGTACTTGCTCCAGAGCTAGTACCTTCTTCAGATGAGGACCATGTAAACGTAGGTGGCATTAGTCGTTTTCCTGGGTCTTGAGCAAGCGGTGCGGAGGTTGATGCACAAGAGATTGCATCCCAAATCGTTCCAAAGAAGGACTTTAATTTGTTGAACCGCTTATCAAGTTTAGAATCTAAGCGGTTAATTTTATTGTCAGTTCTTTTGAGTCTAGCTTCGAGTAAGAATTGATTACGTGCAATTTGCTCAAGAGTGTCCTTAGTTGAAGAAGTAGGAGGCGGAATTAAAACGTCTTCAGGCCTTTGCGTGGGAACTTGAGAAGAGAAAGTCTGTGGAGGTCCTTGTTCGACATATCGCTCAAAAGGAATAATATTCAAATAAGGAAACGGTAGCTTCATCCTCTTTTTAGATGCTTTATCAATACATTTTGGTATTGAGATTTTAGATTCGGGAGATCTTACGTGACATTCCATGAGACAACGCATAATATACTCGTTATAAAACAAGTGTGGCCTTGAACGTTTATTTACCATCACAATCTCGTCGAAAATCATCTCAATCCAATTTACCTTGATATTTGCATAAATGGCATACAGTGCCTTAAAGTTTTCTCTGTAAACTGCATCAAAGTTTCCAGTCCTTGGAAGAAGAGAGTGTGTGATACAAAGGTGTAGAAGTCTGGCAGATGGTCTTAGATGGATACCTTTAGTACTTGACTTATGGTCTTCTATGAAAAGGTGACTATTTTTGTCGTGAATATGTATAGGGCAGAAATCACTACCGAATTGAATACCTTCGTTATGGGTTCGAAGAATTTCTGCCATCCGGTCTTTGGAGAGAAAGATGTGTTGACCACAAACAACGGACCATAAGCAATCATCCGAGTTTTGGGGTTTAAATTTGTCTAAATTGAGATTAGCATAGAATAGTTTTATCAAAGTATGGCTTATCTCAACATGATTGTCTTCAAAATTTAGAAGAGACTCTATACCCGCTCTGTTTGATAGTCCACTAACATCGTAGAGGGCGAAATCAGAGAATTTGAGAAAAGAACCGTGGTGAATTGTATAGTCTTTCATCTTTTTCCATCTCTTCACCGCAAGAGGATCCATTAGCCATTGTTTGATTTGAGTATCAATAGGTTGAACAGGGGCTTGAGAAGATGATGTTTTGGACTTCTTTTGCTTTGGAGCCATTGGAGAGGTTAGGAAATTTGAAAAATTCTAATAGATCAGGTTATAAAGAGTATAGAGAATGAAAAGAAATGACCTTTGATGAAGAGTTGTGAAGTTTGAAAAGGGAATGGACGTGTTGATTGGGTGAAAAGGAAGTTTCCAGCGAAACCGGTCGACAGATATCAATGAGCCGGTCGACCAGTAAAATCTCTGGAAAAATTGATGCACGTGTTTTCGAACTGACCGGTCGACAGGTTGGAGTTTGGGCGGTCGACAGGAAATAGTTCTGGAACACAAACATACATATGTTTGGTCTGACCGGTCGACAGGAGGAATAAGGAGCGGTCGACAGGTAAAAGTTCTGTTTGATAAAGAACTTAAACTTGAACTATGGCGGTCAACATGATTTAAATGACCGGTCGACAGTTATTAGTTCTAGAAATGTTTGAAATCAATTCTTTAGGCATAACGGTTGACAGGGGAGTATGATGCGGTCGACCGTTTTTAATTCTGGTTTCAATATAAAGGCTAAGAATCCTTAACCGGTCGACAGCGTGAACAAGATCGGTCGACAGGTGCAGAGAAAATTTGTTTTCCTGGCTTTTGAAAAGATATATATATATTAAAACAAATTTTATTCAATAACAAGATTTCAAAACACCAAATACTTGAAGAACAAAATACAAATTTATTTTTTAAAGAAGAGTTTAAACGATATAAATTATTTCCTTGGCTCCCATGAATTCTTTGGTTCCCAATGGATAAACCTTCCACTAGCTCCTTCATTGTTTTGATAATTTCTATCCCATGAATTTGGAGTTCGTGAAGACGATGGTATTGGCATTGGCTCATGTACATTATGTCTGTCAGAGCCACAAAAGAGAGTAGCTAATCGTTCGAGGTACGTCAAACGAGAAGTCGTCAGTTTTTGCTCATAAAACATTTGTTGTTGATAATAATGCATTTCATCTATCTTCTCCTTAGTTCATGGAGAACAAAATAAAACTTTCTTGCTCTTCTTAGAAGTAGGAGTTGTTCCTGGCGTTCGAGAAGGCGGATGAAAGCCAGGTGGATGCTCTGGTGTTTTTGGGGAGTTATATTCAGTCGGTTCGGAACTTGTGATTGAAATGTGGGAATTTTCAGCACATTTCTCACAGATGTGTGCCATGAGATTTTAAAAGTTATAGAAGTTTGAGAGAATGAATGAAAGCACTCAAAAATAGTCATATATATAGTAGGAGTTTTCTATTTTAAGATAATAAATAAATGGTTTGTATATGTTTTACCATAGAAAAATCCTCTGCTATATATAGTAAAAAGACATTGGTTTCTGATAAACAAAATACGAATTCTTATAAAAATTAATCTTCGAGTTCTTTTCGTGAAACCAATCCTAGCTCTCTACGTAACTTGATAAAGCTTGACTCTAGTAGAGGCTTTGTAAATATATCTGCTAGTTGATTTTCCGTGTTGACATATTCGAGGTTTATATTTCCCTTTTCAATGTTATCTCGTAGAAAATGATGACGAATGTCAATGTGTTTAGTCCGAGAGTGATTAACTGGGTTTTTGGATAAATTTATCGCACTAGTGTTATCGCAATATATAATGGAATTCGATAAATTCATACCAAAATCTTTAAGTGTTTGTTGCATATATATAACTTGTGTACATGCCAAAGCTGCTGAAATATACTCTGCCTCGCATGTTGATAGTGAAACACAATTTTGTTTCTTACTAAACCAAGAGACAAGTGATTTTCCAATGAAATGGCACATACCACTTGTACTCTTTCTATCCGTTCGTGATCCTCCGAAATCAGCATCACTATATGATACTAATTCGAATGCACAATCCTTAGGATAGAAAAGACCGAAATCTTTGGTGTTATTAAGATATCGAATAATTCGTTTCACTGCTCGCAAATGTGATTCCTTAGGATCAGCTTGAAAACGTGCACACAAACAAACACTCATCATAATGTCAGGACGACTAGCTGTTAAATATAGGAGAGAACCTATCATACTACGATACGTCTTTTGGTCTATACTCTTTCCACTTTCATCCTTTTCAAGATGACTAGTGGTACTCATTGGAGTCGGTTTTCCAGAAGTATTTTCAAGTCCGAATCTTTTAACAAGATTTTCACAATATTTTTCTTGATTTATGAAAATACCATTTGAAAGTTGTTTAATTTGAAGACCAATAAAGTATGATAACTCTCCCATATGTGACATTTCAAATTCTTTGGTCATGATATCTGAAAATTCTTTACAAAGTCTCTCGTTTGTTGAACCAAAGATTATGTCATCCACATATATTTGAACAACAAGTATCTCTTTGTGCGAATGTTTAATAAATAATGTTTGATCAACCTTTCCTATTTGAAATCCAGAGTTGATAAGATGACTTCGTAGTCGTTCATACCAAGCACGTGGTGCTTGTTTTAAACCGTACAAAGCCTTCTTAAGCTTGAAAACATGATCTGGATATTTTTCATGTTTGAATAAAGGTGGTTGTTCAACATATACTTTTTCTTTTATAAAACCATTTAGGAACGCACTCTTGACATCCATCTGATATAATTTAAAATTATGGTGACAAGCAAAAGATAGAAGTATTCGAATTGCTTCTAGTCTAGCAACAGGTGCAAAAGTTTCTTCATAATCGATACCCTCTTCTTGATTATATCCTTGTGCTACTAACCGTGCTTTGTTTCGTGTTATGTTTCCTTGTTCATCATCCTTGTTTTTGTAAACCCATTTAGTTCCGATAACTGATTGATCGGTTGGCCTTGGAACAAGTTCCCATACATCATTGCGTTCGAACTGATTTAGTTCTTCTTGCATAGCAATGATCCAATATTCATCGGTAGTAGCTTCTTTAGGATTCTTAGGTTCGATGTTTGAAATAAATGCAACATGTCCCATTTGGTTAAGTTGACTTCTAGTTCTAATTTGAGATGATACTTCTCCAATTACATTTTGAACCGGATGATCTCTCAATATTCTTGGAGGAGATCTCATTCTAGGTGGAGAAACTATCACAAGAGGTTGAGGAATATCGTTGATAATTTCGGAGTCAGAATCCTCATTTGTGACAACAGTGTCATTTGTATTGATATTTTCGTCATCATCAATTTTTATATTAGAAAACTTGTAGTATTCATCGAAAGATATATGAAGTGATTCTTCAATAATTTTGGTTCTTTTATTGAATATACGATAAGCCTTACTTCGATCCGAATAACCAACAAAGATTCCTTCGTCAGCTTTTGAATCAAATTTTCCAAGGTGATCTTTCGTATTTAAAATAAAACATTTCGAACCAAAAACTTTGAAATAAGAAATATTTGGTTTTCTTTCATTGAATAACTCATATGGTGTATTTTTAGTTAGAGGTCGAATGGAAACTCGATTCAAAACATAACACGCAGTTGCTACAGCTTCTGCCCAAAAATGTTTTGATAGAGTGCTTCCATTTAATAATGTTCTTGCTCATTCTTGTAATGTTCGATTTTTCCGTTCTACACCCCCATTTTGTTGTGGAGTTCTAGGAAAGGAAAAATTGTGTGATATACCTTTCTTTGCACAAAAATGTTCAAATTCATTATTTTCGAACTCTCCGCCATGATCACTTCTTATATTTTTGACTTTAAGTCCCTTCGATTTCTGAATACGTTTGACGAAAGATTTGAATTTTTCGAAAGTGTCACTTTTATTTTTCAAAAACATAGTCCAAGTATAACGAGAATAATCATCAACAATTACAAACACATACCGACTATGATTTATGGATTGTATTTGAGTAGGTCCAAATAAATCCAAATGTAATAGTTCAAGTGGTTGTAATGTCGAGATTACCTTCTTAGATTTAAATGATGACTTGGTTAATTTTCCGATTTGGCAAGCGTCACAAAGATTGTCAACTTTGAAACTCAGTTTTGGTAAACCTTTGACTAGATCATTTTTAGCTAGCTTGTCAATAGTTTTAAAGTTTATATGACAGAACCGTTTGTGCCATATCCATGGATCATTTTCCTTAGCAATAAGGCACATATTTGAATTTTGATTAAAAATCATATTTAAAATATATATATTTCTGTCTCTATATCCTTCAAAAACTAAATTTTTATCTTGGTCAAGAATGTTACATTTGTCATTTGAAAAGGAAATTGTAACCCCTTTATCACATAACTGACTAATACTAAGTAAGTTATGTTTTAGATTTCTAACTAGCATGATATTCGTAATAAGAGGTAAATTAGATGTACCGTAATTGCTCACATCGCCTTTGCCGATGATGAAGCCTTTTGAATTATCTCCAAAAGTGACTGAGCCCCCATCAAAGTATGTAATATTCGTCAATATGCTCTTGTCTCCAGTCATATGCTTCGAGCAACCACTGTCCAAAATCCATATTCCTCTTTTCTTTAGTGGGACCTGCAAAAAATAAAGTTAAATCCATGGTACCCACTTTTTATAGGGTCCTAAGAGTTAGGTCTTAGGAGTCCAAACCCATACGGGTCCGGTATCCCCTTTATACAAATAATTTGGATTATGATGCACAGTACTCAAGAAATTTTGAATGTACTTGTTCCTAATCAAAATATTATTTGTTTTAGGAACCCATACTTTGACATTCTTCTTTTGAGATTTCACACTCGGTTTTGGTTTGAAATATAATAAACTAGGATTTTTCTTAGCTTCAGTTTCTTTTACTAACTTATTTTTCTTTCTTCTTTTACCAAGATGTTTCTTGATAACTTGTTTCTTATATCCCAATCCTTGCTTATTTGTAGCTGATTGTGAATTCTCAATGATTTTTGTCAGATTTTCTCGACCTTTGTTAAAGTTAGAAACATTTTTAGTAATGTCGTCTAACTTTGATTGTAAACTAGCTTTTTCAAGGTCTAGAATCTTGACTTTAGCTTTAAGCTCATGATTTTCAGTAGTGAGAATATCATTCTTTTCTTTTTGAACTTCAGTTTCTTGAGTCAAAAGAGATAGTTGAGAATTAGAATTAGAAGATGATTCTTGAGCCTTTTCAAGTTCCTCTTCTAATATTTTCTTCTCATCTTTTAACATATCTCTTTCTAATTCTGATCTATTCAACATTGTCTTGACTTCTTTTAATTGATGTTTTGTATCTTTAAATTTAACCATTAATTTATCATAAATATCAAGCATATCCTCAAGAGTAGGAATTTGTACCTCATCCTCTGTTGCCATAAAACATACATTTGCTTGTTCAGTGTCTGAGTCACTTTCGCTATCAGATGAAGATAAGTCTGAATCATCCCATGTTACTGAGAATGCTCTTTTCTTTGATTTGTCCTTCTTGAATTTTTCGGATTTCTTCTTTTTATCCGGACAATCTTTTTGCAAATGTCCCTTTTTGTGACAGTTGAAGCATTCCATAATTGAAGATGATGGTTTATTTGATCCAAACTTCTTTTTGTCGTATCGACTAGCTTTTCTTTGCTTCAAGAACTTCTTAAAACCTTTTGCAATAAGTACTAACTCTTCATCTTCAGAATCTGAAATGTCTTCATCTTTTTCGGCATGAAAAGCAACATTTTTCTTTTCTTCTTTTTGTTCTCTTCTAGCCTGTAAATTTGCTTCGTAGGACATTAGATTTCCTATTAATTCATCTGGCTTCATGGTAGAAAGATCATTAGCTTCTTCTATGGCTAATACTTTTCCTTCCCATTCATTAGTCAGTGAATGTAGGATTGTTGACACTACATCAAAGTCAGAATATTTTTGTCCTAATCCAATAAGAGCATGATGAATGGTTTGAAACCTTGAATACATCTCATTGATTGTTTCATTTGGCTTCATTTTGAAATTTTGGAATTGGCTTTTCAACAAAGCTATTTTTGCTTGTTTAACCTTGTTAGTACCTTCATGAGTGGTTTTTAGCGTTTGCCAAATTTGATAAGCAGTGGTACAGATACTAACACGGTTATACTCATTTTGATCTAATGCACAAAACAACATATTTATTGCTTTTGCATTTACTGTTGCTGCTGTTTTCTCAGCAGGAGTCCATTCTGCATACTCAGTAGTTGGATTAACTATTTCTTTCTGAGTAGCATTCCAAGCATCATAACTTGTTGATTGCATATAGAAAGCCATACGTGTTGCCCAATAACTATAGTTTAGGCCATTAAAGAAAGGAGGTCTTTGTGTAGATTGACCTTCAGTGTAAGTGTTAGTGCTGGTGCTTGCGTTATTTGCCATATTACTAGAATATATCAAATAACTGTGTTACGGTTATAAGATGACCGCGCTCTGATACCAATTGAAAAGTCGAGTGTGTACGACTTGTGCAGGATCTATAATATGGCTATGCGGAATATGATAACAATATATATATATATATATATCACAGATAACTTTAAATGCAGTAAAGTAAAGTAAAGTAAAGACACCAGGATTTTATACTGGTTCGGACTTCCCGTCCTACGTCCAGTCCCGAAGCTCCTCTTCGGCTTTTCACTAAACAACACCCTCACTTCACCCGGAGGAACAGGTTCACTACTTGATTTGCGGGCTACAAGTTTACCCACTTGATTTCACGGGCTACAAGCTTACCCACTTGATTTCACGGGCTACAAGCTTACCCACAAGACGATTACAAGAGTTTGACCTTGAATGTGTTCTTTCTTCAACACTGAATAGTCAATGATTGAGTACACCCTTCCTATAATCTTATCCTCAAATGTATTTTGATGTTTAGAAAGATTAGGAAGTAAATTATCGAGTTGAATCACAAGTGTATTAATTATGCTTGGAGATTCAAACGATAATTGAATGCTTTTGAGTGCTTTTTGAGAGAAAAGGATAATGCAAGATAGATCAGAAAATAGAGAGTAAATTCAATGATTTGAATGATTGCAAACTCATGTATTTATAGAAATCGAGAGGTTGCAATTGTTGATGAAAAGTTGCATCTAAAATAAGTGATTATTCATGAAGAGAAATGGATGCAACTCTTAAAGGAAGAAGATGACTTTTCATGAAAATTCAAAAAGCTGTTGACCTATAGAATTTTGTAGGTCGACATGTTTTTAGCCGTTGGAGTTCAAAAACCTGTTGACCTATAAAATTTTGTAGGTCGACCTATTTTTGACCGTTACATTTTAAAATCCTGTTGACCTATAAAAAGTTGTAGGTCGACATGTTTTTGACCATATGCATAAAAAATGTTTTCATGAGTGATATTTTTAAGCAATTAGAAGTATGATCATTTGAGGATAGATTTTAACATTATATAACTCTAAAATAATCAACTTCTAACCTATGAAATCATTTCGTCTTCTTTTTGTCGATGTAGAAGCTTCTTCTTGTCATAAATCAAAATAACCATCGAAGCTTTGACTCAACACGGATGACAATGACGATGTGCGGTATAAGACAATAGATCTTGGGTAGTGCACTATTACTCTATGTGGTATTGAGTCGGTAGAGTACATCCCTACTTAGTGAGGGGATGCCGACCGCAATATGTTGATTACCTTCAGATGATGATGATGTGTGGCAAAAGCTATGTAGTTAAAGCGCTTAGGGGTTCTACAACGGTAGAGGTCTAAAAAGCTACGGCGGGGATAAAGCGGGGAAATATCGGGGGTATAGCGGAGGAGAAAAAATGTTTATTAGATGTAAAACTATAAAATTAAAATTAATTAATTATCATTCTCGCATCATTTATGTAGAAGAAACGAATATTAGTTAATGTTATGTAACAAAATTAAAGAATATCATGGTTATGCACACTAGATTCGAGGATTACTACGGATTTCTATCTTGTATAAGACACTTATGACTTAAAATTAGCTCTTTACATTAACTTTTTTGATTTATTTCAAAAAAGAACCAGTCAAATCATCATTTGTATATTAATATTGCTAAAGCGGATGCTAAATATCGTCGATTTAGTGGGTGCAGCAGAAAATAGCAGGCTTAAAGCGGAACTATTTTTCATTAGTGCTAAACTGAAATAGCGTAGAGGTTGGAGAGTGCTACGGGCTATAGCGAGGATTTTGCAAGGTTTTAGCGAAGCTTTAACTGCATTGGGCATAAGACAATAGATCTTGTATATTGCAACTATTACTCTATGTGGTATTGAGCCAGTACAGTACGTCCCTACTTGGTGAGGGGATGTTGACTGCAATAGGATAAAATATCCTAGATTGAGTATGTGGCTTGGATCCACTTTGATAAATATAATCATCTTTCTGAACAAAGAATTTCCTATAAAAACTGGTTTGACTCAATTGAAAATATTGTTTGGAGTCTAACTTGAAAATCTTACTCTCCGGTACATTTTTGATGGGTACCGCAATAAGGGGAGTACACCTTCACTCGATTAGTTGACATTCGTTGAAATAGGATGAATATCTTACATTGAGTGTGCAATATAAATCCACTTAGATGAATAAGATGTCGCTTTGATAAAAGTATTTGTTATCAAAATTACTATTGCAAACTTGTTTGATTTATTTGTGGATATCATTTGAAAGCCTACCTTGAGTACTATTTTGAACTTTGATGTGATATTGTCCCGACTAAGTTAAATGATGAAAAACTTGAAGTTCCTTAAAACATGACTGCCACGATTACTTTTTGGTGCATTTCGAAGGGTACCACAACAAGAATATTATGTCTTTAATTGATGATTTGACATTGGCCGCAATTATATATAAAAAAGAAGAAGAAGAGGTCCTAGAATCTACCCCTAATTGAGCATGGGAAGGAGACAAGCTTGCAGGATTGATAAAATGTTGATCACAAATTGAGGAGTTCCAATCATATAAATATCCAGGTATGTCTTAAACTCTAAATTTCGATTTATGAAATTGTTTTGAAAGTACACTTTCAAGAAAAACATCCTGGATACATAGAATTTCCTTTGTGGAATATCTGGAATTCTTTTGATTAATTACTGCATAGAATTTCGGGGACGAAATTCCTTTTAAGGAAGGAAGAATGTAACAACCTGAAACTTTGAGCAGTAAATATTTAAATATCAAGGTTATTTAAATATTTAAATCTTGGACTTAATGTTATAAAAATAGTTTTATAACCTTGATTAAATCCCTTTATACATAATAATTAATAAGGAGAAAACATGTTGTTAAATTTTTGTTTACAAAGATAAGTAGTTCGAATAAATATTGATAATGTGATTGAAAACTGTTTTATCAATAAACGACGTTTATTTTTTTTGGCAAAGCCGACGGGGTTGAGTGGGCCCCTACCACTTTTATTGATATACCAAGAAAGAATACATAGAAACACAGACAATCAAAAGAAAAAAGAGAAAACATAAAAAACAAGGCATATCAATATCCTATGCGAGCTACTACAAATAACACATATTTACAAACAACAAAACGCTAATAAAATTAGCCAAAAATCTCGGGATCAAAAGCAACTTTTAGAAATTTGAGCCCCTCCTGAATGTCTTGCCAGTCGTGCCTTCTCCACTGGACAAAATTCATTGCACTTGCAGGATCGAAAACTTTAGCATTACAATGTCTCCAGACGTTAGATACAATCTTTTTCAGCACATAGCAATAAATTCTGGCCTTAAGACTTCTGCTTTTCACTTTGGCGTGAATCTTATCCCATTGTTGGTGGAGTTGACACAGCTAGATTCCCCAATTTGATGCAAAGCTTCTTCATTGGGCAAACGAAATATAGGTGCTGAATGGTCTCATTGTTCATGCAGAATGAGCAGCTCCTATCAAGAACCATTCCATAGTTGATGAGCTTGCTCTTGTAAGCATTGCACGTTGAATAACCTTCCACCGTTTTAAGTTTTCTTTTGCGGGGTTGTCTTTACGCTACACCATACAATGCCATCTGCAATCAAGGAGATTTGTAATACCATGCAAACCATTGTAGAAAGATTTAATGGAGAACTGATACCCTTTCTAATTCCAAATGACTTCACAATTTTTGAATCCAAGCATGTCTTTCTCGTGAATCTTGTTCCATAGTGCAGCCACGTTTTGATTAGAAAAATTAGGCAAACAAATATGATTATTTACCATGACATTAGCCACGCGACTGTCAACCGGAACACCAGTATGTTGCCAGTCGAAGTAAGATATTTATTTGTTATTGATAACTCCAAATTCAACCCATGGTTCTTTCCAGAAAAAATTCAATGAAAGGTTGCGTTGCCAAACTTAAAATGTGGCAGCAGAAGGTCCCTCAAATTCATAAGACTCTTCGATGTCCAACTGAAACTTTGTAAAGCGTTAATGTCCCAAAAACTATTGCTTTCAATATAAGTTCATAGGACCAAACAACCCAAAGGCTATTATTCAAGCACATAATATCATTAACATGTTTGCCAAAGGCAGACAGATTCCACACTTTCATGTTAATAATGCCCAAAACCCCCTTAATAACGGGTTTTTCAAGAATAGAAAAAGAGATGGGAGCTTAGTATTTGGCATGGATATTGCCTTTCCATATAAATTTCATGAAGGCACAATTGATCGTGCTAAGAAGTTTACTGGGGAGAACAAGGTTCTCGCCTAATAGACTTGCATAGCTATGATCATGGCCTTGACCAGAGTTATTCTACTCGATTGACTCAAGTGTTTCATAGACCAGCATTCAAGTTTGTGCGCGATTTTCTCTTAAAGATGTAAACATTGAATCATCTTAACTCTAGATGTAGCCATAGGCAGACCCAGGTAGGTTGATTCAATGTGCATGCATTTTAAACCAGTTAAATCATAAATTTGCTGCTTTCTAATCTGATTAACACTTGCCACACGTACTTCAGATTTATTAAGTTAACTCTCGGACCAGTCATAAGGTAAAATTGATTAAGTGTGGACATGATGTTGGTCAGGGTAGCACTCTCAGGTTTACAAAAAATAATCAAATCATCGGCGAACATAAAATAAGTAATGTGCGGGTTCTTACATTTAATTACAATAGAAGAACAAATATATGTAGATACTTAGCATATAAATTTAATACAAATGATATATATATATATATTCTAGAATATGTAAAATGGCTTAAAATGATAGGGACACATGTCATCAAATGAACGGTACACATGTCTTAAGATTAAATAAGATAAAGAAACATAAATACATTAGGTGTCCCTGTGTAGAAACATCAAAAGACACCTACGGAAGCATGTGTCTACATCCTAAAGCTTGCACGAAGATAAGGTGGACAAGTGTCCAAAACCAAATTACCAAACTAGCCTTAAGAAATGTTATATAAATGGTGGAAATGTTCACTTCTTTCCATGCATTCACAAAACAAAAACAGGATAAGATAAAGAGGAGAATTTTAGGAGAAGCCAAGAGAATAAATACAAGTTCAAACTACAATTCTAAGGTGAGAAAAAACTATTAAAGAACAAGTATTCATTTCAATTTTTTGAAGAAAAGTTGTGAAATTTAAGGATGAATGATTGGTCTCGAACCTATGAAAATGACATTCGGTATTTTGGCCATAACTTCCTCAATTCTTGATGAAATTTTGATTTATTTATCAATATGGAAACCTAATTCAAAGGCCTACAACTTTCATTTCGGGCACTTTTTCTAATTTGATAGTTTGTGTACCTGAAAACTGGATGCAAAGTTAGGTAAAAGTCTGCCTAAAATGGACATGTTAAAAATATCTTGTGTTATTGAATTATATATATTAAATTAATAAATGATTTTGAGGTTTATAAGTAGACTAAGACAGTTTCTTACTGTATAAATTTTGGAGTCAAATACTATATTTATCATAGAGAAATAGAATCAAACATTTTGCCGAAAATCTGGTCAAAAATCTGAATTTCAGAACTTTTCGTAGTTTTCTGAAATGCTATCTTTTCTCTGAATTATTTATGAAGCACTGTATCAAGGCCAGAACTTTTTATAGCATTTCAGAAATGTTGTCTTGTCTCTGAATTATTTATAAGGCACTTTAACGAGTCCAGAAGTTTTCACAACGTGCCAGAAACGTTGTAATATCTATTTTAAGTCTTATAAACTACATAGAACTTTTCATAACCCACCTGAAACGCTGTAACAGGCTGTTTTGAGTCTAAAACTATTATAAACTACCCAAAACTTTTCACAACGCAACATAAATGTTGTAGTAACTTGAGTATAAAACGATGATAAACTACAAATCCTCTCAAATTTGGATTTGAGCTTCCTCATTTTATCATAAACAAACTATCAAATGTGGGGATATTAAATCAAAGTAAAAGAGAGCCAAAACGTGTCAAAACTGAGAACAAAATAGGTTGCCGTTAGTTTTGCGAATTACGATGATTCGAGGAAGACATCTGATTGCTTTGGGGTGATGATAAATACTATATTATGTTCTACAAAGCTTTTGCATGAAGATAGAAAGGAGTATTATGAGTATACTCATCATCTAAACAATTATTTAGTTCTTAAGCTTGTGTTTTAAATTAATGTTGCACATGACTTCAACATACTATATTGACTGCAATCTTTGCTTCGGTAAGCAAACAACATATATGACTGATGATTAAGGACATTGATGACTTAGTATGACTTGCATAGAGTCCTGGAATCAAGAATATAAGAATTAGTAGGGGGTTGGGGCAAACATAGAATGCCTACGGTTTGATAGCCATAATTGCATTATCGAAATGCATTACTTTGACAAATGTTTTATGTAAAACAATATTTTCAAGTATTCCTTTTCTTGATCATTAGTTTGGAGTTATAATCTATTTTATCACTGGGAGTTTCTTGGTATTTAAAATAGAAGATGTTTATCTTTTGAAAGGAAGTTCTACAGGAGATATATAGATATCTTTCAAAGCGATATTCGCACAGTGTTTTACCCTTACTTGATATAAAGACTATTTTTGGAAGTACATATTGATTTTAAATGTTTTTTTTATAAAGAAGAACTGCATTGGCTTGATCCTGTATCTAATTGCTTACCCAATTAGATAAAGGTACGTAGGCAGTCATAAGTGGTATTGATGTAGCTGCTATATTAATAATAAAAATATTTATTATTTGATATTTCATCTTGTAATGGTGCATTTTTCATGTTTACCATTTAATTTATGCTAACGTGTTTATCGAGTGTACAGGAATAAATATTGATGTCCATCTCATCAGAGTTGCACAATGATAGATGTATAGTAATTGTGCTTAATTCGTATTTAAGCACACCCTGTGGATTTAATGAATACTTTGATAAGTGGCATTTATTAAAATTCTATCTAGTGTATTTAGTGATGTTGTACATATTTATAAAATATGATGGTAGTTGTCATTGTTTGTTTTTGAACGGAAGGATTTTCAGCAATTTTGACTGGTCCGAAATTTCCGGGGAGTTACAGTATTAATTTGATGGTTATGTTACCATGTAAAATTTTCAATTGTAGTCACTATGTTGAATTCTTGGTATGTTATGAAACTGATGCAACTATGAAATTAAATATGCTTACTATTGTTTACATCTTTTAATATATTTCCATTTGTCATTTATTCAGCATTTTTTATTAAAAATGCAATGTAATTGCTTATCGTTGGAACATAAGACCCGATATGAATCAGGTATATACATTTCCATTTCTATTTCCATTTTACGTAGCAACTTATATTGTTTACGAAATTTAAGTATGATTATCATGCTATTATTCTCTTATGAATTCTTTTGTTTATATGTTATAGGTATAGACATGTCATCTACGGGTAGGAGTTCGTGTAGATCATCAGGAGGCTGTGGCACTGGTCCACTGCAAACATCACCGTGGACTATCGTTACATTAGTACCTAGAGCTGGGGGGTAAGAAATAAACTATATTCACCATTCTAATTTTCTTTAACGATATATGTACTTATGCGAGTCATATTAAAAAACAGTGGATTCGATTTACAGCCATCACGAATTGTGTTAGATGTTTCTAGAGCAACATATCGGAGTATGTCAGTTTGGTGGACGAAGTGGGACACCTTCCCTCCGCACATAGTAGAGTGCATCTGGCAGGACGTGCTTGTAAGTATTTTTTTCTGTTTTTCATTTCTAATTATTTTTTATTGTTTTTGTGCTATTTATCATTTACAGAGTGATGTTTTTTTGGTGAAGCACTGGCTGAGCTAGACTTCCAGACAGATGATATGCAGCTCGCATGGGATTACTAGATGCGTAAAATGCTAAAGAACTATAAGGATGCAGTGTATGTAATGAAGAAACAATCAAAGAAACCGAATTGGATGGGGGCGAATGTATGAGAAGGTTGGTTGAAATACTGGAATAGTGAGGACGCAAAGGTAAGTGTACTAAACTTTTTTCAAGTATTTGATTGGTAGATAATTAAATATCAAAAAATAATTAATCCATAACTAATGTGTCCAATTTTGAATTTACAGGTAGAGTCGGAAAGAAACTCTGCAAATAAAAATAAAAATCTCGTCATCCATTGAGGAGGATCAAAGTCATTCCAGCAATATCGACAAGAGTTGGTAAATTTCTTGAATTTGAATCGTAAATATTTGTTTTATTATATAATTTTGAATGTACAATAATTGTATAAAATAATCAATTTCAAGAAGCAGAGGTGGAGGGTCTTATGTCGTATATAGACGTGTTTACCCGTACGCATGTCGTTGAGCATGTAAATCCAGACGGGATAGTTTCATATACATGGCACGATCTGAAATCCAGCAAGAGCCATGTAATCATATTTAAATTTATTTACTATTAGTAATTGTTTTACTTATTGAACTATATATAATGAAATAAGATATAATATTAAATTTAGCTACATGCTTATTTGTTCATGCAACAAAAGTATATGGAACAGCGGCAAAAAAGGTTGGATGAGACGGGGCGGGAGCAGCCGACAACGGATGAGGAAGATGCTATATTCGAGTTAGTTATGGATCCACTGTCACGGAGCAGACGATATGGATTTGACGATCAAGCAGTAAGTAAATAATACATTAGAAGATACGAGTTTAATAATATATTAGAAACTAAAATATATAACTATTACAGACTAGAAGCCAAAGACGAGGCAAACATAGCCAAGCCGATATCGATCGTGCGAAGATCGAAAATTTGAGGGCTAGAATAGTGCAGCTTGAGGATCAAAACTATTGTTGGGCCATAGAGATGACACAGCTGCTGGATCAGTGTATTGCCGAGTACATGCAGCTGTTTGGTCACTTCCCTCCTCTATTGGCTCTAAAGGTAATTTTGCGGATGATTGATGCTTTAAGAGGGATGTTTTTTGTGACTGGGTGGATAGCATACTTGTTTTGACTGCATAGCTTTATTTTTTATTTTTGGTTTGAATAGTGTATACTGGATACTATATAGCAGTGGTGGAAGAGTGTTTGTATATGAAATGTGGTAGAAAGGTTATAATACAGCAGAATTTTTAAAAATTAACAAATTTTCCGACGATTCCCAACGGCTTCCGATGGCTTATGGGTATTTATTATCCGGCGGCTTCCGACACATGTCGGGAGTTGTCGGGAACTGTTGAAAGCCGCCTGAAGCCGTTGGAAATGTACACGACGGCTGTTGTCAGGAACCGTTGGAAACACTGCTCCCCAACACCTTTATTTGCGGCGCCTTTCTCCGGCGGCTTCTGACGGCAGTCGATGGTTTTTATCCGTTAGAAATGTCGCTCTTTCTTGTAGTGAACGTTAAAATCAAACATTCTATTTCTTGGTATTTGTACCTCAACAATGAAGTTACTTGCACCATCTCCTATAGAAAAGTTACTATCTTTTAATCGAATATCGTAACTTTCACTGAGAGTTGTCCTAAGATCAAGATGTTGCTCAAGATGTTTGGCACATAGTACACATGGGAAATGAATTGGTGCTCTCCATTCTTCAGTCGGACAAGAACAATTTCTTTACTTTTCACTGTTATCTTTAATTCATCTCCAAATGTCACGTTGCCCTTCACTGACTTATCAAGCTCCACAAACATGTTTTTTCTTCCACGCATATGGTTGCTTGCATCATTATCTAGGTACCATCGATTTTCCTCCCCATTTTCTTTTTCTTTTTGAGCCAATAGTAATGCACCTTCCTCTTGACTTTTTTAGCGTAATTGGTCTTCTCTTCAACTTTATTGTTTCTTGGAGCTTCACACTCAGAAGCTTAATGTCCAAATTTCTCACGGCTATAGCTGTAATGTCCCGTATTTTTGGTAGTCGGATATTTTATATATATTTTTATTTTAAATATTATATTTGGAACATTAATGGATTTTAATATTTAATTCATTTATTTAAAACAAAATTTGAACATTAAAAATATATTTAATTTAAATCGAGCTCATAATGGCGCCGTAGTTCGTAATATTGAGTTTTGAACTTCAACTGAATATACAGAATCCATTTTAAATCAAAATTCTGTGATACAAGAAACACTGGAATCTTGTTGATTATAATTTTCATATGGAAGAGAAAAATCCAGATTTCGTGTTATAAATTGTTAGTTATGTCTAATTCATCTTTTAAAATAGTCGCTATGGAATTCGTTAATAAATGGTAACGTTTATTTAATAAATTTAAAAGGATTTTTTTATATTTTGAATACCAGCTTAACTCAGAATGTTGATATGGAGTTGTATAATCCATAGTTGTTTATATTTGAGGCTATATGATATTTTTATTTGGATATTTATGATAATAATAATTTATTATTACATTATTTGATTATTTTGGATTTTTATAATATTTATTCGATATTTTATAAGCATTAAAAATGGTCATTTTGCAGACGGTCTCGGTTTTCAATAAAATTAAATTCGTTGGAACCGCAATGATAAATTATTGTACGGTATTAAATTTTATGGTAAACTAATTTCGTATGTGACAACGCCAGTAGTAAATGCCCAGTAATTTTCTATAGCGCGTAATTAAATTAATTTAATAAAGGGAGATTTGTGTAAACTTGAGTAGACGATTGAATTAAGCCACAAAACCAATTTCGTTGAGTTCGTATCGACGTTTAGGGTCAGGATAGGCAGGTAGTTTGTTATTTTTGGACACCGGGTATTTTGGTGTCCAAAATAGCGTTGTTTGGCGTATAAAAATAGCGTACCGGAAAACAGTCTCGGAATGCGATGAAATTTATGCCGTGGATTCGCATTAATTAGTTATTATGGGATTTCAATTTTCGTGTCAATCGGACTTACCGTTTGATCATGGCAACGATAGACGTCTCTGATTTTTATTTAATCGGTTATATTATTTGACAAAGGTAACTTTAAAGGTATAAACAACTGGCCAAATGAACCCCGATTTTAACGAAACAAATTTCATTGGATCCGTAAGGAAAAGGTCTAATAGAATTTCAATGTTTCAAGTTGATTGGATTTATTTTCTGCACGTGAGAAATTTAAACGTGTGATTTTTAGCTTGTGATTTATAAAGGACTTTTACAAACAACCTCGGAATTCGATGAAACATGTCCCTTCGGGTCCGGAATATTTTTTTATGCTAGGATTAGGAGTTTCATCTCGAATGGACATCGTATGTGCTTGTTTTAACACGATACTTTATCGGTAAGTTTCGTTATAGTATAATAATATTATTTCTATCCAAGTCTCACTAAACTATGAATACACGTAACACGTTAGTGAAAAACTAAAATCTTTTCACTGCATGGTCAAACATTATGAAGCTGCCACTCCAAAATCACGAATGGCGGTACGATTTTAACCATAAATGTTAACACGCGGCTTCATATTGAAATTAAAATAATTCTACGATGTACATGCCTTGCGTCTCAAACTACTCTTTTTCTTGCGCCCCAATCCATTTTAAAGGCCTTGATCCCCACGTTTTTGTAAATCGCTGCTAATCTACTTAACAGCTGCAGACCTATACCCAAAATTGCTTCGCCTCCACGATGCTCTTTTCCCTATATAAACATCGCTACCCATTCGTTATTTTATCGTCTCTAGTAATGAAAAATGTGTTTTCCTCGACTAAAAAAGAAAAAGAAAGAGTGCATCTCTCCTTTAATTTATAAACGGAAAAGAAAGCAAAAAATAGAAAGTGTGAATGCGTGAAAGTTGGATGGGGAAGCATGCAGTGGAATGCATGGGAATTTGGGTTCAAAGAATAATAGCAGGTTGGGGTTGAATGGAGAAGCAATAGGTTAGTATTGTTTGTGGCACGGTTTCCAAAAGGTTGGTGCATGGAACGAGCAGCAGTCGAGAAAAGAAGGGAGCTCAATGTGAACACTGGTGAGGGCAGAGTCGGGTTTTCTTAGCTGGACGGGCTGTTGAAGTGGAAGGTCGTGGTGTACTGCGCTGGCACTCGGATGGATGTATTCGGTGGGGAAGTTCATTTCTTGCATGCATGCACGAAGTAATATAACGAACAGGAGAAAGGAGTTAAGGAGATAAACAGTGCTTCGAAAACTGGGTATAATTTCGTGCCTAATTATTAAATTTAAAGTGCTTAAGCCAGTATTTAATATGTCCAAGACGTTATACAGTAGTTTTAATAAGTGCCTAAGTTTCGTATGTTCCTAGAAAATTATTTTGTGTCCAAACTTGTTTTCTAATCACTTAATTTTTATTACTAACGTGATGTGGCCATTATAGATTATAACGTACCTAATTACATAATACTAAACTGCCTAATAATATACTTGTGCCTACTTTTATACTCAAAACGTGACCTAATTTATGCGTTATAATATACATAACATGGGCCATCACATGCTATAACAGGGCTTACTAAGTACATAACTAACATGAATAACATTAGTTGCCTAACCTTAGTACGTGGCAAATCATATATTTTTAAAACATATAATTAATGAATAATTTATGATTTGTTTAAAGGTTAATTAATTTAAATTAACTCTGTAACTCGAAAATGTGTGTAACATGCTCTTATGTTACCAGAATTCGACAAGATCAGTTGTGTTGGGACCGTGCTAACGAGCGCTTCATGATGGAGTTGGTTTGAACAGAGTTGGGTGCAGCTAGGGATGGCAATGGGGCGGGGCAGGCGCGGGTAGTACCAACCCATCACCCGCCCCGTTGGGTGATTTTTTGCCCCGTGCCCGCCCCATACCCGCACGGGTATCCATTAAACGGGTTTTAAACAGGTTGCGGGTAATGGCGGGTATTCGTGGGTATCCATTATATTTATTCAATTTATTTTTTAGCCATTTATTGAAATTATTCAAAAGTACATTTGGTTAAAAAAACAAATTAGACCAATGATTATATGCTAACCTCAAAATACAAATACATATTTATACCAACATCCAAGAAAGAAGAGATAGCAACAGAAGTATCCATCAAAATATCAACAGTCAATTATAAATTGTTGAGTAAAAGCATGCACACAAATACCGAACAACCAACAACAATATTTTTTGTATTAACTATTGAAAATAAATCACATTCAATACGGGCACGGGTACCCGCAGATATGGATATCTTACTATCTGTACCCGCCCCATTAATTAACGGATATTAAAAATACCCGTTTATTTTACCATGGATACCCATTTAACTATCCGTTTCATATCCATGACGGATTTTACCCGCGGATAACCGCGAGTACGGATTTTTTTGCCATCCCTAGGTGCAGCGTATAGTTTTAATTAAATTAGATGATTGTTTAATTTAATTAAAACAAGTCGTTTTAGCGACGGATGAAATCAAGGTGAGTTTAACTCGCTCGGTTTATCATAGGTTTTTTATTTTGTGTGCAATGATTGCTAATGTTTGATGATTGGATGACTTTTGCATGTGTGCTGAATATTTTAAATATTCATTGATTAAATTAAACGTTTGTTTAATTTAATCAAATCATTATTTTAATGATTAGATTCCAAACGAGGTAACTTACCTTGTTAGTTATGTTTATAATAATATAAACGTATTAAATAAATAATTGAATGCTTGATTAGATGTTATAAATTGCTTGTTGACTATTATTAGTTGAACTGTTTATCGTGATGAATAAATATATTGCTGTACTGAAATTGAGATAACCCATTTGATGTAGGGAAGGACATGTTGAAGGGATCCAACCGGATTTCTCGATTATTGTTGTTTATTTATATGAACTATTTAATCAATCTAATTGATTGTTGATTATGGAAACCAAATTCAACACTTGTTTGATATTAACCAATGTGTGATATTGGTTGAGTAATTATCGGAAGATGGCCTGTAAATGAATCGTTGTATAGAGATTGATTTACTGTCAGGTAAATCAATAGAAAGAAGGTTATAAGATTTGTTTCATAACTAAAGAAAGTTTTTGAAATATATTTTCTATAGATTATTTTTAAATGAAAGTAATAAAGGAAATGGATTATTACATTTATCTATTAATTATAAACCGAGTATATAAAGCAAATTCTTATATTGATGAGTTGTATAAACAAATGAGCAGAAATTAACCAAATGGCTAAGGATTGAATTAATTGTTTCAAATGAACAATGAAATGCGATTTTTTAATTTAACTAGATTAAATTAAATGGAATTATTTAAAATTGATTTTTATAAATTAATTATTTTAATTTAAATAGAAAGACTAATCAGGACTGGTTAACGAATTTACCATGATTTGAATTGACTAAGCCAGCTGTTTAAAATCAAGATAGATTATTAGCTAAATTATTGAATCGATTATTTTTTTTGAAACCAATTAATATTTTATTTATCTGAATAGAGAAGATTAACTACTAATGTTGAAGTTAAAAAATTTGTTTCTAAAATGTTGGAATTGATTATTATTAGTAATAATCAAAGTGGTAAATCTTGAAATTTATTTCCTTGAATAGAAATTTACGAAGTCATAAAGCCTTATGTGTAGTTTAAATGAATTTAAGCGAATCTATATTTAATATGAACCCCTATTAAGAATTTTATTGGTCGAATTTTTATAAAATCCAAATTGGTCAATTATAAAGGCGAGTTATAAAAGGATTAATGTTATAATAGTCGAAATAAGTTCAAAATGGGATTTTTAATCTGATGGAAGTAAAAGGGAATTTAAAAGCCTAAAGATGGGGAAATATAGATGTTTTAAATTGAGAAAGCATGATTTTGGAATTGAAAGGAAAAGGGTTTTCAAAAGAAAATAGATGGAGTTAAACCCATGTTTTAAAATCATATGGTAAATAGAAGCATTGGGATATTTATTATAATGAGATTTCGTTGATAAACTTCTGTCTATTCCGAAGATAAGAATGCTGTCGACTCAAGGTCTAAGAGGTAAATAAAATACCCCAACTTGAACGACTTCATGATTATCCAAGCATGATATTAGTTTAGAAACGATGGTGGTTGAGGAGATTAAAATAATATTTCCATGAAGAATTTTTTAAGCTATAATTTGAAGAATTATAAGTTGAATAATTTGATTTGGAAATAAGAAGTGGAAGGGCGGTATTCCAAATGTTGGGAGATTTAGAAATTTAATTAACAATTGTTTAACTAAAGAGGCCAAGTGATGCTATATACTAAACCAATGAATCCACTTTATTTTTCTATGGATAATGATTGTTTATTTTGAAAGTTAAATCACTGACTATCAAAATATGAACAAATCGATTGTTGGTACAGAAAGTCCGGGATCGAATTTATATTCGAAAACCATTCCGACCAGCAAACAAGTAAATGTTAAAGATGAAGAATGTTGATCAAGATGGAGCAATTGAAGACCGTGGATCTTCATAAGCAGAAGGATTGTTGTTGAATTTCTTTGGCTAGCTACCATAGGTTTTTAAACTGTGATTCAGTCATGGTTGAGAATTTGCGGATTGCAAAGACGTCTCACTACTGATCCTTTGGATGCGGTAGGAGGGTACTTTCGGTTCATCCTGTTCCTGGATGATTGTATGGACGATTGTCTGACAGAGTATTACCAGATGGTCACGTACATTGATTTCTTCAAACGTGCCTAGCGTAATTTTTGAGTACGTCAATTAGTGATTTGACGGATCTGATGATGCGACATTCAAAGTTTGATGTGCTGATCTAAAAAGGTAGATAATTGTAGCCTCAAGCCTCATCAACCAAGAAATGACAAAAATCGGGCAGGCAACAAGGCTAAGTAGGTTGCTCCCAAATAGGGTGTATAATCACCTATATAGAGAAATTTCATTTCCTTCTTTAAATCTATTCGATGTTGTCCCTTTTGGGAAACGGTTGCTGATCCCAATTGTTGGTGATATGCATTCGATACACTCAAGCGAAATGAGGGGTCAGTCATGTGTGGTCGGGTCGCAAGATGTTCCTGTTGAATCGAGTGTATTCCCCTCTAGAGATACGATATTGGCCGGTCATTCCATACCTTGTCATAGCCGGAATCCAATCTCCAATAAGCGCCCGCGGTTTTCGATTTTATATTATATATGTAAAGCGTGAGATGCAAGCGTACTGCTAAATGGTTATTTATTTGATTTAGACACTATTATAATACCAGAACATATATATATATATATATATATATAATTTCAGAATATTTTGGGTTATCGTAAGGTAAAAACCGTTCGTGTTTATATGTGGACTAGTCTTACGATTATCCTTTTCTTTCAGAAAAAATTTGTTAAACTTTAAAATCAAGTTGGATGTTGCTTGTAAATTTAGTGGGTTTCTCTCTCTGGTTCACCAGACTGATCCAGCATTTGAAATGCTCGGGTTATACCGGGTTTTACAGGTTTAAGTTATTGGATACGACGAAGTTCAGAAGACGCGAGCTGGAGGAGTTCAGATGTATTAGCATTTATTCCAATGTATGTTGTATATGAGGACATGTATTTATAACTGTCCGGATGTATTGATGTACTCTGATGATTGTAAGTTTTTTCCAAGCTTTCAATAAAGATTTATTTTCATGTTATATTTTATTCCGCTGCAATGTGAGACTCTGTGTGGTGTTGGTTTTTCTTCTTCTTCCATTCTAATATTTCTTTCTTTCTTATCCCACCCTCCAATTTCTTTCTATTAACTATTTGGTGTTTTTGATACTTGGGTTTTGGCAAGTAATATGGGTTTATGTATTATTGTCGAAATTTTGGCATCGAATTCTGCTGGGTCGTTACAGTGGTATCAGAGCCATGGTCTAGTAATAACCTTGGTTTTGTTGTGTAACTCGATAAAGATGGGATTAGTAATATCCTAGATTGAGTTGAGTGTATATATGAGAGAGCGTATTTGTAGATTTCATAAACAATGTTTTGTATTGTGTTGGTTGATTGGTTTAAGTGTTGAGAAGCATTGAACCGACAATGGACACAATATTGTTCTATAAATGGGTAAATTAAATAATTTTACTCGAAATATATTTTTGTATTAAAAAGAAATTATTATATTATTGAAATATTGGTGTGTTTGGTTGATTTGAATAAAATTCAAATTGGATTAGGGATTTGAATTGGAACTTAACTTGGTTAAGTGAAATTAATAACGATATTGAAATTAAACTAAATAAATTTAGAATTCGGAATTTGAAAAAATAGTAACTAAATAGAAATCGATCGGATATTAACTGATTAATGTTCTAATATGTTAAATCAAGGTAAATATTAAATTGAATGAAAAATTCAATTGAGTTGGTTGTGCATTTGTTGTTGACTGATTATTGATTGTGTGTTAGATTGGTGGAAATATATTCATCAATGGTTTAAAACAAGTTAAATGAATTGGAAATCAAGAGAAATGAATTCCAATATTATAAATTAGAATAAAACCACAAACGAATTGAAATTGGGTAATTATACCATGTATTTGTAAACGAATTGATGTTTCATGTTTGATTATTGGAATCGGTGTAGTATACTAGTTGATTAACGAAAATTATCTAAGAATTTCATATATTTGTTACTTGTATGTTGAATTAAGTTGAGTACAGGCGCCAGATGACTTGAGATTGAGTTTGGTTGCGTAGACTGCAGTAAATTGAGCAAGTATACTCAATAGCGCTCGTAAAAGGTACGCCTACGCGAAATATAAAATTTTGGTTTTGGTTTTCCGACCGGGTGGGTCGATGTATATATTATTTGTTCCTGCGATATTGCAGTTGTCACTCCGTACAGGGGAGACTCTGCCAATTTTTTCCTGGAATTTAAAAGTGTTAGAATATTTTCGATATTTTCAAAAAAAAATATTTACAATAATGAATTAAAATTTTGAAAGATAATGAGATTTAGAGCATTTTTCTCACCTTAGTAATTTCGGGGATGAAATTCTATTAAGGGGGAAGAATGTAATATCCTGTATTTTTGGTAGTCGGATATTTAATATATTTTATTATTTTAAAATTATATTTGGAATATTAAAGGATTTTAGTATTTAATTCGTTTATTAAAAACGAAGTTTAAACGTTAAAAATATATTTAATTTAATTCGAGCTCCTAATGGCGCGGTTGTTCGTAATATTGAGTTTTGAACTTCAATTGAATATATAGAATCCGTTTTAAGTCGGAATTCTGTGAAATAAGAAACATTAGAATCTTGTTGATTACAATTTTCATATGGAAGAGAAAAATCCAGATTTTGTGTTATAAATTGTTAGTTATGTCCAATTCAACTTTTAAAATAGTCGTTATGGAATTCATTAATAAACGATAATGTTTATTTAATAAATTTAAAAGGATTTTTTATATATTTTGAATACCGTTTTGTGACGACCCCAAATCCCGTTCTGACGGAGACAAGGGTTATCTTTGGAATATAACACAGAAACAGATAATAGCAGAACAGAATAATTAAATACACCAGATAATGAACAATAGAATATACTGGATAAACGTAATCATCAGAGTTACACAGTATACAGGATCTTACTTAGTACAAATACAGTTCAGCTATACATAAATGTCTACAGCGGAAATAAACAAAATATGTACAATAGGAGCTGAACAGCATAAAAAGAGATAAATAATAGAATCCATCCTCAGCTCCAGCTATCCAGAAAGAACCAGCTAAACCTGAATACAAGGCTGCCCATGTAGAAAAAGGGGCACCCGAGTTTGAAAGTGAAACAAACTACGAGTCAGTCATGGGACTGGTATGAGAAATCTACTCAATACATATATAATTTGGCTAATCTCAGGACCACGCCACTTTCGTGGAACGGGTTTTCTCCATTGGATTGCCAGTGCTTTAAAACAAATCTTTCTTTTAAACAACACAATGCATTTTATAAAAATGAAGCCATTATAAGACTCAGTTCCCATCACATAATGCACTGCAAACCGGAGGATAGAGTTTTTACCTTATAACGGCCAAGATATGCTTGATACGAATAAAACAAAGGCATTTGACATTATTGCTAGTGTTTATATATTTTGAAAACAATTTCAAATCATAACTATCAATCATAGACGACATTAATGCCCCATATCACTATGTCGCCATATATAGGTATACAATCAAAACCGCACGATGTCGTATTTGGAAATTGGATTTCCGTCATGAACCAAGGCAAAAGATAGTCCTTACCGAATTCGAGACAATCTAGCCTACCATGTCTCAGGATCAGAGCTCGAGTGACCCTTGGATCGTCAGGGTCGGTCCACCGATGTGGATTAAAATGCCTGAGCAATACGTCTCCCCGCCCTATGGGGCACAAATGAGCCAACGAATGACTCCATCGGACCCGGATCGTCCGATCTAACCGAGGCGCCTCGTAACAGCAACAACCACACAGGTGAAAATTATATAAATGTCAGGGCTGGTAGGTCACTGACACCACCCTAGCTAGAAAGAAACGCATGCCCTCCCTGAGGTCCTTCTCCCGTTTTTGGTTCATACCGGGGTGTGAGGCTCGCGAATCCACTTTATACACAAAGCTACGCCACATAGGCGGGGCTTTGATCATCACCACAAGACTTTGCTTTTCAACAGAAGCCCTGATCATTTTCCACTTAGGCATGCCACATTAGCAATTCATGCCGTGCGACTGATGTCCATCGATATACAACCTCTGAGCTCGTGCGTTTCAGAGAAGGGCGTTAAGCAAAAGAATAAATTCTCCGCCGCCAAACAGATGTATATTTAATAGAGATCAATCAACACAGAATAAAATCCAATGTCAGACACACAGTCTATTTACAAGTCCGTTCTGGGTCTGAACGAAACCGGAGGCACTATATACCTCGCAAACCAATCGATCACCACGTACGTCTGGACGATCACCACTCATTATCCATATTTCGGGATGCCTCCCAATCAGGACCTCGGTTACCACCCAAACGAGGTGAAGATCTCCGGTCTTCGACCACCGTCTTCATCTTCGACTTTCAATCGCCGATCAATTATTTGAAATGAGAATTAGCTCGGCCTTCTCAAATAATTCACGTATATTTAGAATTTCAAATCAATTTATTTCAATGGTTAAATCATTCGACAACACCAATTTTGTTATTTAATGTAATTTTCACACCAAACACAGTCAACCATCAAATACCACTTAAATCGAGCAAATTCAGTTTATTTCCATTCCATATCGTTTATGATATTTTATAACGATTTATCGCTATTTTTATTTATTTTACAATAGCCGATTTATTCAAAACGACGCTTCGGGCCATAACGCGGCCGTGGCGCTGTTTTTCTTCAGATTTGATTTACACATATCTGAAAATCTAACTGTTGGATTTTTACAAAATTTACATCATTAGAAAGATCTTTTCAAAACGAATCCAACGGTTCCAGTTTCGGGAAATTCCGACGGTCGGATCTCCCGGTACAATCGTTTGAAGTTTCAATTTCAAAATACGAACTGCAGCGTCGTTATTCGATTAACTATAATTATATTTATATATATATATATAAATATAATCGTTTTTGGCGCTGTTTTTCTTCAGATTTGAATTAAACATTCCAGACAATCCAACCGTTGGATTTTTACAAAGTTGGTGCCGTTGGAAAGATTATTCCAAGGCGAACCCAACGGTTGCGGTTTCGGGAAAATCCAATGGTCGGATTTCCCGCACTAGTTGTTTGAAATCACGGTTTCAAAACACGAACTGCACGGCCACATTTCGTTTTAATTTTATTTATATTTATATAAATATAGTTCATTCAACAATTTCAATATCGTTTTCACTTCAAATATTTCACTAACGCCTTTAAATTTTGGAAAATTTCGCCATAACCTCTTTTGTACGGGAGAGGCTGGGAAAATTCCCAAATAACCACATGGGCGTCTCATGTCAAAAAGAAAAAGAAAAAGCCAAGCGGCTAGCCAACAGGCTCATAAAATCATCACCCAAACAAAACAGTAAATGTGTACCTATTTGTCAGGCACAAAATTTTATTCCTCTTCTCTAGCCCCTTTGCTATAACCTGTTCAAATAAATATGCATGTACATATATACAGTTCTTATCACTTATCATTTTCCATTCAACTTCATATTTGATTCCATTTGGTTTAAAAACACCATTCATTCAAAAGTTGCATGCATAGGCAAAAATCATATCATTAGCTAATTAATGAATATTTCGACTCATGCATATTTATTTGAACGAGTTGCTATTTTTAACACTTCACATTTCAAAAATTCATGTATATAATAAAAATGTGATTTTTGTTGTAAAACAATTCATTTCAAAACACTATTATTTTATATAGTTAATATAGGGGATAAAAATAGGATTTTTATTGTAAAACAATTTATTTCGAAACAGGATTATTTTATACTTTTCATATTGATGTAAAAAAAATGGGATTTTTATTATAAAACAATTTCTTTCAAAATATGAATACCATTCAACATATGAATATCAATTCAACGAATGAATATCGATTCAACACATGAAGGTTTTCTATAGTTTATATATATAGACAAAAATGTGATTTTTATATTTAAAACACGAATACCATTCAACACATGAATTTCTAATCAACGAATGAATATCGATTCAACACATGAAGGTTTTCTATTCAACGAATAAATATAGTTTCAGCAAATGAAAATAATTCAAACACATGAATATTATTCAAAATTTCGGCAGCATAACGGCAGGGTTGTTAAAACCGGGACCGTCCCAAGTACGGCTCCTCGTTCTACCTTAAAACCTCGCGGTTTTTGACAATGGGGATCATACATCTAGTTCGCACGCAGGCGGCATGTATATATTTATTTCATTTCCTCAAACTAATCCTATGTGGTTTCAACCAAATATTTCTCAACCACAAACGGGTATTTTTCAACCACAATCAATCAATATCAACCACAAACAATCCCAACCAACCATTCGATATCAATCAATTTTCACACCAATCACAACCAATAAATATCGTCCATGGTTTGTGGACGAGGGGCGTATATATATATATATATATATATATATAGCAATTCACTTCTATTTCTACACATATATAATTTTTACAACGCATATACAACTTATACATCGAACGTACAACTTGTACAACGCTTATACATGAGGTGTACAACGCTTATATAACTCATACATCGACTATATAATTTATACATCGTCATTTTCCATATCGTTTATAAATTAGAAATCTCACATTGGGTTCCACTCCACCAAAAATAGCAGAAGGCTCAGAAAAATATGCGGTCTCTTCTAAAATGTAGAAGACGTCCCCACGGTCTCGATGTTTCCTGTTTCATCGAATTTCGTCAAGAAACGAAAAAGATATGATTTTTCGAAGTTTGCAACGGTTTAAAGGTGTTAAAACTGTTGAAAATAAATTTGGCCGTATACCTTTCAATATGGTTCAAAACTAGGTTTGATCTTTTCTCTCAATCTGAAGCACGATATGCCGATCAGCCTAAGCCACGTCGACGAGCTTAGAGAGGCGCGCCTGCACCCCTGACGGCGGTGAACTCGGCGGCGGCGAGGAAGAGAAAATCGGCCGTGAACGGCGCGACTTTGGAGGAGGAGATCTTGCTGATGGGGCGACGAGGGGTGGCGTACCAGCTATGGATGTGAAGCTCTCGGAGAGATCTACAAAAACCTTAACTGGGTGGAGGTGTTTCGTTGCGTGGATTAGCCAGAAAAGAGGAGAGAAGATTGGTGTTGCTGCCGCCGTATAATCGGGGAGAGAGAAAATTAGGTTTTTTTTTTAAAAAAAAATATGATTGGCCGGGGGAGTTTTAAAGGGGTTTTCTGACACGACCACCAATCCAAACCCAATGACTGTCGTCCCTAGCGTTTCACCCCCATTCCGAACACAATGGGATATGTTTCGAAGGCCCATTCGAATGTTTCAGTCAGTTTTCCTTCAAATTAAAATATAAAACATTCAATATTTAATTTGAACGTACATTTCAATTTGCCAGGGCCACAAACTGATTCGAAAATTCCAGAAAAATAAATCTAGCTATGTTTTGACGATACGGTCCCAACAAAACCAGTTTCGTCGAATTCTGAGACCGTTTGCAAAAAGGCCCATTTCTGGTCGATCCATTTTAACTGTAATTGACCAAAACACATTTTCCTTTGCCACGCTCACATACTAGCTTCAAAAATTATGAAATTTGAAACCTAGCAATAACTTCACATCCCGAATCCAACAAAAGTGGTTTCGTCGAATTCCGAGGTCGTATGCAAAATGGCCAATTTCACGGGCTATATAAATTCCATAGCGACCTTTCTGAAAATTCATTTGGCCATAACTTTTGCTTTCCGTTATGAAAATTCGATTTTTCAGATTCGTTAGAAAGGTATTTACTAACAGATTTAAATATTTTTGGTTTCACTCAAATCCGTTTTGTTTTGCACCCCGTACAGTCCGACAAAGTTTGAATTCAATTTTTAAAACTGCAGCGCCATTTCTGGCCTTGTTTATAATTATAATTAATTATATTCGTTTTCAATTGTCGATTCAACTCACTTTTCATCTCTATTATTTAAAATATTTATTTTAAATATTTTAAAATCCATTATTTTAGCCAATTTAAACAATTTAAATTGGTTCAGATGTTCTGGGTCGTTACAATCTCCCCCACTTAAAACTTTTCGTCCCCCAAAAGGAACAAAGTCGAAAGTGGTTTGATAAATCTACAATCACACAACACAACAACCAATCCAATTGTTTTCAACTTTTCAAAAATATACTAATCAATTTCTATACTCTTTTTAAAATCATTCAGACTATAGAATTTAAAAGTGCACATCCATGGAAAGAAAATAACAACAGAGTAGAGAATTAAATGGTAATGCAAAGTATGGTAAATGTACCTTGCACCAGAGTCAATCAGAGATATCCACTCGGCATCTAGGATAAGCTTTATGAATGCTCTCCTCAGTTTCCCAATTACAATCTCGCGGATCTCCACTCCATTGCACTTTGACTAAGTGAACCTTCTTGGTCCTCAGCTCTTTGGTTTCTTTGCCGATGATCTTTAGCGGCTCTCGTCTCACAGCTAATTCTGGAGTAATTTCAATATCCTGTTGAGCTGCCTCTTCCACGATCAAGTCTGGATCATGAACGTGCTTTCGGAGTTGAGATATGTGAAATACATCATGAACTTCAGGCAACCAATCAGGCAATTTAACCCTATAAGCGAGAGTTCCTATCCGTTCCAGAATAGGAAACGGACCAATGAATTTGGGCGCCAACTTGCCAGTTTTACCGAACCGGATCACCCCTCTCATCGGCGATACTTTCAAATATACGTAGTCGCCAACAACAAAGGATATATCTCTTCTTCTCCTATCGGCATAGCTCTTTTGTCGGCTTTGAGCGGCGAGTAATCTCTTCTTAATAAAGTCGACTTTGTCGGCAGCTTCTCGAATCATATCAGGACCCAACACAAGTCTATTTCCGGGTTCGACCCAACAAGCAGGAGATCGGCATGGTCTACCATACAATGCTTCGAATGGCGACATTGTCAGACTCGCCTGGTAGCTGTTGTTATAAGAGAATTCATCCAAATGCAGATGGTCTTCCCATGATCCACCGAAATCTAGAACACAAGCCCGCAATAGATCTTCTAAAATACGATTCACCCTCTCAGTCTGACCGTCTGTCTGAGGATGATAAGCGGTGCTCAAGTTCAACTTCGTTCCCAGCTCGACTTGAAACGCCTCCCAGAATTTGCTAGTGAATATTGTATCTCTATCACTGACTATACTGAGCGGCACTCCATGTAGCCTCACTATTTCCTTGAAGTATATCTGCTCCAGACTCTGAGCAGTTCTGTTTGATCTGACAGGTATGAAATGGGCGGTCTTCGTGAAGCGATCTACGATCACCCAAATACTGTCATTCCCTTTTCTGGTTCTGGGCAGACCATCAATGAAATCCATAGAAATATGTTCCCACTTCCAACCAGGAACGTCCAGCGGTTGCAATAATCCAGCTAGTTTCTGTTGGTCGTTTTTGACTAGCTGGCAAGTAGGGCATCGGCTAACATATATCGAAACGTCCCTTTTCATAGCCTTCCACCAGAATGTTCGTTTGAGATCGTTATACATTTTGGCTACACCAAGATGGATACTCAGCTTGGACTTGTGACACTCGTCTAACACTTCCCTTTTTAACTCTGGGATATCAGGAACACAAATCCTTCCTTTCAACCTCAAAGTCTCGTCGTTATTTATTTGAAAACATGAGGGTTCGCCTTTCTGAATCCTTTTAATCATATCCTTAATAAAGTTATCCTCCTTCTGAAGAATATATATTTTGTCAATCAAGGAAGTCGTGATAACAAAGCTGGCGATCATTATATTCTTTCGGCTCAGCGCATCGGCCACGACATTGGCTTTCCCTGGAGTGTATAAAATCTCAAAATCGTATGCTGCAAGAAACTCCAGCCAACGCTGCTGCCTCAGATTCAAGTCCTTCTGGGTGAACAGATACTTTAACGACTGGTGATCTGTAAACAGTTCAAATCTCTCACCCAGAAGATAGTGCCTCCAGATTTTCAAGGAAAATACTATAGCCAATAACTCAAGATCATGAGTTACGTAGTTTTTCTCGTGCGGCTTCAGTTGACGGCTAGCATAAGCAATCACTTGACCCCTTTGCATTAACACTGCGCCAAGGCCTTCTCTAGAAGCATCAGTCCAGACTTTCAAATCTTGATTGCCATCGATGATGGTTAACACTGGAGCTGTCGTTAGTCTTAACTTTAGCTCTTTGAAAGCCTCCTCACTTTCTGGAGTCCATTTGAATTTAGAGTGCTTCTTCGTAAGCTTTGTTAAATGACCAGATATCTTCAACGAACTTCCGGTAATAGCTAGCCAATCCGAGAAAACTGCGGACTTCAGTGGGGGTACTGGGTTGTTTCCAATTCTGAATAGCTGTGATTTTGCTTGGATCCACAGCGATTCCTTCTTTCGACACGACGTGGCCTAGAAATTTTACTTCATCTTGCCAGAAGATACATTTGGAAAATTTGGCTTTTAATACATTCCATCTCAGAATTTCTAGAACCTGTTCCTGATGCTTTTCATGTTCTGCCTTTGATTTAGAGAAGATTAGAATATCGTCAATGAAAACCAGAACAAATTTATTCAAAACTCCTCTGAATACTCTATTCATTAGATCGACGAAATAGGCTGGAGCATTACATAAGCCGAACGGCATTACTAACCACTCGTAGAACAAGTCGGGACCTCTGAATGCTGTCATTGGAACACACTCTTCGGCAATTCGAAGTTGATGGAAACCTGTAGCTAGGTCCATTCATGAAAATACTTGTGCGCCATTTAATCGATCCAACAAATCATCAATCCACGGCAATGGATATTTGTTCTTTATGGTCTGCTTATTCAAATCACGATAATCCACACATAGCCGTAGAGTACCGTCAGATTTTGGGACAAATACCACTGCTGCACCCCAATCAGAGAAACTGGGCCTGATCAGACCTTTCCATACTAACTGTCGTGTTTGATTGTCTAATTCCTCTTTCTCTTTCAAGGACATTCTTCGATTAGCGTGAACTACCGGCCTTGCATTCGGAATTAAAGCAACTTTAAAATCTATTTCTCTCTACGGAGGTAAGCGAACAACTTCTTCGAACACATCCGCATAGTTCTTGACGACAGGAATGTCTTTGATGAGGTCAGGAATATTCTTTGCGACTTCAGGGATATTTTCTATTTGAGCTGGAGAAACATTCAAAGTTGCCCAAAAGTCTTTTCTATTAGCATTCTGACCTTCACAGGGAATGGTTATATAATCACCTGATTTAATCCTCGCCTTAACGACTCTGTCGGCGCATTTAACTTCAGCTTCATATTTGGTCAACTAGTCTAACCCCAAGATAAGATCAAACTCTGTAAAATTCATGACGGCCGCGATGGTGGGAAACCGATAACGAGAGAAAGAAATCAGCACTCCACAAACCCAACTGAGATCAATGGAACCCCCAACCGGATTCTGGACAGTCACTGGTTTCTTCAGCTTTTTCAAATTCAAATCCAGTTTCTTAGCTGCATCCTTTGCAATGAAGCTTCGTGACGCGCCTGTGTCAAACAGTACTTTAACTGGAATATCTTTGACAGTTAGCGTGCCTTCTAAAACATCTGGCCTCTCTTGAGCAGACGAAGATGCAGGCACTTTTGCCACTTCATTTACATGTACTGCTTCAGGTTTTCTGAATAGCGGACAAGCCTTTAAAAGATGACCGGCCTGTTGGCATTGACTACACTTTCTATTTTCTTGAAAATTCATTCCGGATTTAGACCCATCACCCTTTCGTCTGTTCGAAGATCTACAGTTTCTCATCGAATGCCCTTGCTGATCGCACTTTAGACATACGACTGCCTTTACCTTCTTGTGATTGGTCTTCGGCCTCTTTTTGACTTCAGCCTTCGTACTGGCCTCAGGCTGCACACTTGTCTCTGGGCTATCAGCTTCAAATTTTCTTTTGCTGCTAGAGCTGATTTCTTCTTCGTCTCGCAACATGCCTTTCATATGGAGGTCTTCATACTGATAAGCCATATAAATCATTTCTGAAAAAGGAAGCTTCACATGCCCCATTACTTTATTCTGATATTTCCTTTGAAGCCCGTAAATAAATCTCAGATTCTTTCTCTTCGTATTCTGAATTAGATGGGGAGCAAAGTGAGAAAGTTCGTTGAATTTCTTATGATATTCTGGGATTGTCATATCTCCTTGTATCAAATAAGAAAATTCATCACATAGGCGCTCAGTCGCTTCGAGAGGAGTAAATCTTTCTAGGAAAATCCCTTTGAATCTATCCCAGGTGATATCACCTTCTGGATTATCCTTAATAACTGAATCCCACCAGAATAAAGCTTCGTCTTCGAGTGCCCAGGAGGCCAGTAATCTTTTCTGGTCATCCCTCAGTTTTAATGCTTCGAAAATTTTCTCAGTCGAACGAATCCAAGCTTGTGTTCTCATAATAGATTCTTCGCCTGAGAAGGGTTTTCCACCCAGATTTCTATATTTCATAAATAGAGCTTCAATATCCAATTCTGCATTCCTTCTGTTTCTGATACTCATTTTCTAGTACTTCTGCAAATAGCAGATCAAGTGTCAGGTCAACATAAAAGATATTTTAAAATATAGAGACAAATACTTGAATGTAAATGTGTCTATCGAGGTGTAATTTCGTTCTGCTTTACTCACACTAGGATATTACTGATCCTATCTGTATAGAGTTACTCGTTCTAGAACACTACTGGTTCTATTTCTGACGAGTTCGTTAATATGTTATATTCCATAACTAAGCTTAACCAAAGCTCTGATACCACGTTGTGACGACCCCAAATCCCGTTCTGACGGAGACAAGGGTTATCTTTAGAATATAACACAGAAACAGATAATAGCAGAACAGAATAATTAAATACACCATATAATGAACAATAGAATATACTGGATAAACGTAATCATCAGAGTTACATAGTATACAGGATCTTACTTAGTACAAATACAGTTCAGCTATACATAAATGTCTACAGCGGAAATAAACAAAATATGTACAATAGGAGCTGAACAGCATAAAAAGAGATAAATAATAGAATCCATCCTCAGCTCCAGCTATCCAGAAAGAACCAGCTAAACCTGAATACAAGGCTGCCCGTGTAGAAAAAGGGGCACCCGAGTTTGAAAGTGAAACAAACTACGAGTCAGTCATGGTACTGGTATGAGAAATCTACTCAACACATGTATAATTTGGCTAATCTCAGGACCACGCCACTTTCGTGGAACGTGTTTTCTCCGTTGGATTGCCAGTGCTTTAAAACAAATCTTTCTTTTAAACAACGCAATGCATTTTATAAAAATGAAGCCATTATAAGACTCAGTTCCCATCACACAATGCAACGCAAACCGGAGGATAGAGTTTTTACCTTATAACGGCCAATATATGCTTGATACGGATAAAACAAAGGCATTTGACATTATTGCTAGTGTTTATATGTTTTGAAAACAATTTCAAATCATAACTATCAATCATAGACGACATTAATGCCCCATACCACTATGTCGCCATATATAGGTATACAATCAAAACCGCACGATGTCGTATTTGGAAATTGGATTTCCGTCATGAACCAAGGCAAAAGATAGTCCTTACCGAATTCGAGACAATCTAGCCTACCATGTCTCAGGATCAGAGCTCGAGTGACCCTTGGATCGTCAGGGCCGGTCCACCGATGTGGATTAAAATGCCTGAGCAATACGTCTCCTCGCCCTATGGGGCGCAAATGAGCCAACGAATGACTCCATCGGACCCGGATCGTCCGATCTAACCGAGGCGCCTCGTAACAGCAACAACCACACAGGTGAAAAGTATATAAATGTCAGGGCTGGTAGGTCATTGACACCACCCTAGCTAGAAAGAAACGCATGCCCTCCCTGAGGTCCTTCTCCCGTTTTTGGTTCATACCGGGGTATGAGGCTCGCGAATCCACATTATACACAAAGCTACGCCACACAGGCGGGGCTTTGATCATCACCACAAGACTTTGCTTTTCAACAGAAGCCCTGATCATTTGCCACTTAGGCATGCCACATTAGCAATTCATGCCGTGCGACTGATGTCCATCGATATACAACCTCTGAGCTCGTGCGTTTCAGAGAAGGGCGTTAAGCAAAAGAATAAATTCTCCGCTGCCAAACAGATGTTTATTTAATAGAGATCAATTAACACAGAATAAAATCCAATGTCAGACACACAGTCCATTTACAAGTCCATTATGGGTCTGAACGAAACCGGAGGCACTATATACCTCGCAAACCCATCGATCACCACGTACGTCTGGACGATCACCACTCATTATCCATATTTCGGGATGCCTCCCAATCAGGACCTCGGTTACCACCCAAACGAGGTGAAGATCTCCGGTCTTCGACCACCGTCTTCATCTTCGACTTTCAATCGCCGATCAATTATTTGAAATGAGAATTAGCTCGGCCTTCTCAAATAATTCACGTATATTTAGAATTTCAAATCAATTTATTTCAATGGTTAAATCATTCGACAACACCAATTTTGTTCTTTAATGTAATTTTCAAACCAAACACAGTCAACCATCAAATACTACATAAATCGAGCAAATTCTGCTTATTTCCATTCCATATCGTTTATGATATTTTATAACGATTTATCGCTATTTTTATTTATTTTAAAATAGCCGATTTATTCTAAAAGACGCTTCGGGCCATAACGCGGTCGTGGCGCTGTTTTTCTTCAGATTTGATTTACACATATCTGAAAATCTAACCGTTGGATCTTTACAAAATTTACATCATTAGAAAGATCTTTTCAAAACGAATCCAACGGTTCCAGTTTCGGGAAATTCCGACGGTCGGATCTCCCGGTACAATCGTTTGAAGTTTCAATTTCAAAATACGAACTGCAGCGTCGTTATTCGATTAATTATAATTATATTTATATATATATATAAATATAATCGTTTCTGGCGCTGTTTTTCTTCAGATTTGAATTAAACATTTCAGACAATCCAACCGTTGGATTTTTACAAAGTTGGTGCCGTTGGAAAGATTATTCCAAGGCGAACCCAAGGGTTGCGGTTTTGGGAAAATCCAATGGTCGGATTTCCCGCACTAGTTGTTTGAAATCACGGTTTCAAAACACGAACTGCACGACCACGTTTTGTTTTAATTTTATTTATATTTATATATTTATATAAATATAGTTCATTCAACAATTTCAATATCGTTTTCACTTCAAATATTTCACTAACGCCTTTAAATTTTGGAAAATTTCGCCATAACCTCCTTTGTACAGGAGGGGCTGGGAAAATTCCCAAATAGCCACACGGGCGTCTCATGTCAAAAAGAAAAAGAAAAAGCCAAGCGGCTAGCCAACAGGCTCATAAAATCATCACCCAAACAAAACAGTAAATGTGTACCTATTTGTCGAGCACAAAATTTTATTCCTCTTCTCTAGCCCCTTTACTATAACCTGTTCAAATAAATATGCATGTACATATATACAGTTCTTATCACTTATCATTTTCCATTCAACTTCATATTTGATTCCATTTGGTTTAAAAACACCATTCATTCTAATGTTGCATGCATAAGCAAAAATCATATCATTAGCTAATTAATGAATATTTCGACTCATGCATATTTATTTGAACGAGTTGCTATTTTTAACACTTCACATTTCAACAATTCATGTATATAATAAAAATGAGATTTTTATTGTAAAACAATTCATTTCAAAACATTATTATTTTATATAGTTAATATAGGGGATAAAAATAGGATTTTTATTGTAAAACAATTTATTTCGAAACAGGATTATTTTATACTTTTCATATTGATGTAAAAAAAATGGGATTTTTATTATAAAACAATTTCTTTCAAAATATGAATACCATTCAACACATGAATATCAATTCAACGAATGAATATCGATTCAACACATGAAGGTTTTCTATAGTTTATATATATAGACAAAAATGTGATTTTTATATTTAAAACACGAATACCATTCAACACATGAATTTCTAATCAACGAATGAATATCGATTCAACACATGAAGGTTTTCTATTCAACGAATAAATATAGTTTCAGCAAATGAAAATAATTCAAACACATGAATATTATTCAAAATTTCGGCAGCATAACGGCAGGGTAGTTAAAACCAGGACTGTCCCTAGTACGACTCCTCGCTCTACCTTAAAACCTCGCGGTTTTTGACAATGGGGATCATGCATCTAGTTCGCACGCAGGCGGCATGTATATATTTATTTCATTTCCACAAACTAATCCTATGTGGTTTCAACCAAATATTTCTCAACCACAAACGGGTATTTTTCAACCACAATCAATCAATATCAACCACAAACAATCCCAAACAACCATTCGCTATCAATCAATTTTCACACCAATCACAACCAATAAATATCGTCCATGGTTTGTGGACGAGGGGCGTATATATATATATATATATATATATATATATATATATATATATATATATATATATATATATATATATATATATAGCAATTCACTTCTATTTCTACACATATATAATTTTTACAACGCATATACAACTTATACATCGAACGTACAACTTGTACAATGCTTATACATGAGGTGTACAATGCTTATATAACTCATACATCGACTATATAATTTATACATCGTCGTTTTCCATATCGTTTATAAATTAGAAATCTCACATTGGGTTCCACTCCACCAAAAATAGCAGAAGGCTCAGAAAAATATGCGGTCTCTTCTAAAATGTAGAAGACGTCCCCACGGTCTCGATGTTTCCTGTTTCATCGAATTTCATCAAGAAACGAAAAAGATATGATTTTTCAAAGTTTGCAACGGTTTAAAGGTGTTAAAACTATTGAAAATAAATCTGGCCGTATACCTTTCAATATGGTTCAAAACTAGGTTTGATCTTTTCTCTCAATCCGAAGCACGATATGCCGATCAGCCTAAGCCGCGTCGACGAGCTTGGAGAGGCGCGCCTGCACCCCTGACGGCGGCGAACTCGGCGGCGGCGGGGAAGAGAAAATCGGCCGCGAACGGCGCGACTTTGGAGGAGGAGATCTCGCTGATGGGGCGACGAGGGGTGGCGTACCAGCTATGGATGTGAAGCTCTCGGAGAGATCTACAAAAACCTTAACTGGGTGGAGGTGTTTCGTTGCGTGGATTAGCCAGAAAAGAGGAGAGAAGATTGGTGCTGCTGCCGCCGTATAATCGGGGAGAGAGAAAATTAGGTTTTTTTTTAAAATATGATTGGCCGGGGGAGTTTTAAAGGGGTTTTCTGACACGACCACCAATCCAAACCCAACGACTTTCATCCCCAGCGTTTTACCCCCATTCTGAACACAATGGGATATGTTTCGAAGGCCCATTCGAATGTTTCAGTCAGTTTTCCTTCAAATTAAAATATAAAACATTCAATATTTAATTTGAACGTACATTTCAATTTGCCAGGGCCACAAACTGATTCGAAAAATTCCAGAAAAATAAATCTAGCTATGTTTTGACGATACGGTCCCAACAAAACCTGTTTCGTCGAATTCTGTGACCGTTTGCAAAAAGGCCCATTTCTGGTCGATCCATTTTAACTGTAATTGACCAAAACACATTTTCCTTTGCCACGCTCACATACTAGCTTCAAAAATTATGAAATTTGAAACCTAGCAATAACTTTACATCCCGGATCCAACAAAAGAGGTTTCGTCGAATTCCGAGGTCGTATGCAAAATGGCCAATTTCACGGGCTATATAAATTCCATAGCGACCTTTCTGAAAATTCATTTGGCCATAACTTTTGCTTTCCGTTATGAAAATTCGATTTTTCAGATTCGTTAGAAAGTTATTTACTTAAAGATTTAAATATTTTTGGTTTCACTCAAATCCGTTTTGTTTTGCACCCCGTACAGTCCGACAAAGTTTGAATTCAATTTTTAAAACTGCAGCGCCATTTCAGGCCTTGTTTATAATTATAATTAATTATATTCGTTTTCAATTGTCGATTCAACTCATTTTTCATCTCTATTATTTAAAATATTTATTTTAAATATTTTAAAATCCATTATTTTAGCCAATTAAAAAATTTTAAATTGGTTCAGATTTTCTGGGTCGTTACACGTTTTAACTCAGAATGTTTATATAGAGTTGTATAATCCGTAGTTGTTTATATTTGAGGCTATATGATAATGTTATTTGGATATTTATGACACTAATAATTTATTATTATTTTATTTGATTATTTTGGATTTTTATAATATTTGTTCGATATTTTATAAGCGTTAAAAATGGTCATTTTGCAAACGGTCTCGGTTTGCAATAAAATTAAATTCATTAGAACCGTAACGTTAAATTATTGTACGGTATTAAATTTTGTGGCAAACCGATGTCATATGTGACAACGGCAGCAGTAAACGCCCAGTCATTTTCTTTAGTGCGTAATTAAATTAATTTAATAAAGGGAGATTTGTGTATAACTTAAGCAGACAATCTGTAACACCCCACATCTATTAAGGTCACTCACAAAGGGAATGCCTTAATTTCAATGGAGCATTATGGGTACTTGAACAGAAATATTACAAGACAGACATATATAAAACAACGGAAAGTGAAGTAGAAGTACTTCAAATCATTTATTAAATAGAATTGTTTACAACAAAAGCCCATCAACTTCCAATACCCAAATACATAGCTAAAATATATGTCTTGCTCAAAAACAAAGAAGCATAAAAATAAACTGTAGCATTCCCCAATAAAGCAAAACAAGCCATAGCCAAGAGAAATCCAAGCCGTACATGAAAGAGCCTTGGAGCTTGGTAAGATCCGAATTAAGCTGTATTCCCACCCTGTGAACCGGGTGGGAACGGAAGAAAAAGAGGCGAAACAAACCGGGTCAGTCATAAAGACTGAGTAAGTCCTAGTGACTTTCAGCATAAAAACAGGTAAAGATAACATGGCATGAATAACCAGAAAGTAAATGTAAGCATGATGACAAGATAAGCTACAGGCACGATAACTAAGAATAACATCATAGGATTTCTGTCATGTATAACATTGCAAGGTTCCCATTCAAGATGAACTAAGTATAGTTTCGCAAGATTTCTATCAAGCATCGCAAGATTTCTATGCTTCACCATTAAAATGATATCCATTTTCTCTGCACCACCTAACTAGTGTCCCAACTAGTAATCTATATAAAATGATAAAATCATAACGTGATCCCAATCCCCGAAAATTAAGGTTACTTTCACGTGTACATCTATTATTTATTACCTAGATCTAATCTAGGGTTTTCTATTGAGCGCTTCCTAGATTCAACCAGGATTTATGCCACCTAGGTCCAACCTAGGGATTATGCTACCTATTGAACACTTCTCGGATTTAGGGTTTATGCCACCTAGGTCCAACCTAGGGATTATGCTACCTATTGAACACTTCTCGGATTTAGGGTTTATGCCACCTAGGTCCAACCTAGGGATTATGCTACCTACGTGTGTCATACGGCCCCCAACGATTGTAGATACCTATGATGGTCCAACCATGGGGTGTATCAAGACCCATGGTGGCGGCCCGACGCAATTCTAGAAGGCATAGGTTATACTACTGGTGTCCCCAGTGCCCTAGTTGTCTGCTCCGGAGTGTGTGCACGCCTGCACCCCGTTAGACCTACACTGTGCACCCACCATCGTCGTTTGACCGCTTACAACCATCCCAGTAATTGTGCCCCACCCTGCCTAGTTTCAGGGTACCGTTGATACCTGATTTGGGTTACTACTGAAATGGGTCCCCGTTACTAGGGTTTCCTACTGGTTAAATGCGTGGTCCTATATATATATACAGATATTACCCACCTTCCCGTGATGTACTTAACCCACCTATTCAAGCGTGCTTATTAATGGTTAAGTTTGTGGGCCTATATTTTCTAATATTACCCACCAACCCGATATGTACTTAACCCTCTCCGTCCATTACGTTAAGTTGGTTAAGTGTTTCATCTTGTTTTACTTAACCCTACCACACATCATGTTATATCGGTTAAGTGTTGTTCCTTGTGTTACTTAACCCTACCGCAAGCCTTGTTATACTAGCTAAGTGTTCTCCCTTGTGTTAACTTAACCCCACCGCATGTCATGTCATATTGGTTAAGTGTACATTGACTTAGCCCACCCACTTATCATGTTGTGACGGTTAAGTGTTACCCTCTGTTGTTACTTAACCTTACCACGCATCACGTTATATTGGTTAAGTGCATGTTAACCTAACCCCATCCACCAGTCATATTATAATGGTTAAGTGTTACCCTCGTGTGTTTACTTAACCCTACCACGCATCAGGTTATATCGATTGGGTGTTATCAACCTATTCAAGTTAGCCCAACCCATCCGCTAGTCATGTTATAATGGTCAAGTGTCATTAGCCATGCTATGTTACTTAACCTACCCATTAGTCTGATTAACAGTTATGTTGGTTAAGCCCACATTTATAAGTTTTACATGTTCTTAACTCATACCGGTTAGGTCCATACTCATATGTCAAATTTCCATGTCATCCCACCTAACCCTCTAACCATACCCACGTCTTATTATGGTTAGTATTCCTTAATTCATTCGTTATGACGAACGAATCATGACCTCTCACATTAGACCGTGCATTTTGTGGCCACTGGATTTGCCGGGCGGTTCCGGGCAGATTTACACCACAAACTGGGTCTAACCTCGTGTCATAAATCGTTACGCCTACTATTCAACCTTCGACCTCTCACATTAGACTGACACTTTGTAGCTACTGGGTTTGCCGAGCGGTTCCGGGCAGATTTACACCACAAACCGAGTCTAACCTCGTGTCAAAGGTTCATTAATGGTCGTATTCCACCCGAAACCCCAATATCAGTTCATGTGTTTAAATATAGAAATGTTCATGATTCACGTTTTTGCCCCAAAACGTATTCCCAAATTTTTATCATAATTCACTATAAGGTTATGCCAAGTTATAGCCTTTATTTTACAATACATGCCAATTACCCAAATCCCAACTTAGGCGCGTTCATATTAAACCTCTACTAAGTCATAAATTATCATATATGTTTCAACTCCAAATTTTACATAATTAACATATGCCTAAGTTCTAGATTACATGTAAATTTTAAATATGCCCAATTCGTACCAAATTTACATATGTTCAATTTAAGCCGTTTTACATGTATGCCAATTTACACATATATCAAGTTTCAGGCCGCTTTACATATGTCAAGGTTCATGATTTACATGTTTACAAAGCTATGCCCAATTTACATAGATCAAGTTTTATACCCAAAATTACATGTATACTACGTTTACACCAATTTACTCATAACAAGTTCTAGCCAAATTACATATATCAAGATCCATGTCAAATTATATATATATCAAGATCCATATCAAATTATATATGCCAATCCCCATTATTGCAATTACCATTATAATGACAATACCCAAATATCAAGTTTCAAGTTAATGGTAAATTATCCCCAAACATCAAATTTTCATATTATGCCTTCGATTCCACCAAACACATATATTCCACTAGGCAATATTCCAATATTTCCCCCGTATACCATCGCACGTATATCGTAGTTTAGGCCTAGGTCCGAAATTGACCTAGGTTCATCAAAAGAAAATAAATAGGGGGAGGTAGAAGTTGCAATAAAAACAAGATCAAAGAGAAAACGACATAAAAGCATCATCTCAGGCATAAAGAATAGATCTTGATAATAATATCAACATAAACCAAGAAAAATTGATTTACAACAGGCTGAATAGACCATAAACTTGTCATGCAAATAAAGATAGAAAAGTTCTCAAGATCGAGATCCAAGAAGAAACAAGAATTGAATCAAAAGTCCAATTTCATTTCATCACATGTCCATATTAAATTTAATTATTTTAATCTGAAAATAACTAAAACTTACAGAGCATGGCTAATGAATTAGAACGTTGCAGAGACATTGATTTATCTTCTTGAATTGTTGTAGAAGCTTTAATCTCTAGTTTGAATCTAGTTTGGAGGCTAAGAGAAAAGTTTAGAGAGCGGCGACCATGATCAAGAGGAAGTCCAGCAGCATAATAGTGTAAGAATGATTTGATATGAATTAGGTTAGGTCTAAGGGTGTTTTATAGGTGTAGCAACTAGTTTAGGCCCTTAGATTAACCCAAGAATCAATCCGGACCGTTAAAACACGTCTCAGGCTTCAAAAATGAGTTTTGGGTCAAACCAGGCCGACCAGGTCGACCTGTATGGTGGGGAGGTCGACACTATGGTCGACCTGGGGTGTAGGTCGACCCTATGGTCGACTTGAGGGGGGGTAGGTCAACCCCCTGGTCCAGTCTGCTTGAAAACTACTGAAACTTGTACAGGCCATAACTTCTTCATCCGGACTCCGATTTTCGAAAACTCAGACTCTATTTCATGTAAAATTTCAAGACGAACGCAATGGCGTAACCCGTTTCCCCTGATTCTGAATTTAAAATTTAATTCTTCCTTGATTTCTTGTTTTAACATGTTATAAGAATACGGGTTGTTACATTCTCCCCTCCTTAAAGGATTTCGTCCCCGAAAAATTCAAGTTAAGAAGAATGTGTCCTACCATCCAATCATCCATCTACTCAATCATCAATCACAGGCATCCATTGTCCTTAAGAGATATATAATGCTGTATGAACATATGCAGAAAGTGTGTGTATATGTTCCTTATCTAATGCAAATGATCAGGCCTGATTGATCTTCTTAATGCAAAATATGTTTAGTGCCATGAGTCCAACATGTATGCAAATAGACCTAATCACATAAACACTATATGTGTGCTCAAACATCCATCCATATGCAACATTCACATGATAACACATTCAATTTCATCCATAAACAAGTATAAACACTCATGCATATGCAATATGAAAATGTGTCTGAGCCGATCTAGTGCCTAATGTGTGTTATGCAACCACGAGCAACCACTTGCGACCACTTGCAACCACTTGCAACCATCAATCATAACATGTCTCAAACACATGTTTCACCCAATTGTTCCTACCTGAAGATGTAGCCGAATGATAGAAGCAAGTAAGAACCTTGTGCTCATTAGGCAATGCCAAAGCTGGAAATCTACGTCACATATACACTGAATAGGAGGAGAACTCCCTAAGCACCAGCCCATATCCTATAAAAACCAAAAAAGTTTAGTCAACCCAACGGACACCCTCAAGCCCTAACATGTACTACAACCAGATGAGTCATACTCCTTATGGGGTTTGCAACCGAAATAAGATTGAGAATAGGACCAAGAGGATATACATAAAAGATAGCGTGCAAGTAAGCTCTACAGGAAAAGAGGGATCAAGGATATACTCTTAAAAAGAGATATGATGCACGTGTCTAGTATTCAATCTTCTAAGTCGTATTTCCTTGAGCTTAACTCCATTGTGCTTTGACCGTCCTTAACTTCACAATTTCGTAGTTCCTTAATTCTTGTTCCCAGAATATGAGTTGGAACTCATTCCACTGTCGCCTCTCGTTCCACTTTCGCTTATTCTCTTTCTAGTATACCCGATTCAAACATAACTGCGTACTCATGGTTTCATGCAAGCTCTCCAAAATTCACTGGTGAATCTTGGATCTCATTCACTTACTAGAAGGTATTCCACATAAATGGAATATCTCTTGAGAATAAACAAATGCCAACCATGTTGCCAAGTGTACTTACTAAGGTGATTTTCTATAACTCATGCATAAGCGAAATGAACCATCCACCTTAGTGGCGAACACTACTCAGGATCAATAGATGTATCAAGAGATTCTAGGTAACTAAGCATGGAAGAACCCTAAGGGTTACCCTAGACTTCGAGGACATTACCGGGGCAAGTCAAGAGTCTAACTACCCTCTTTTCATACTCGAGAATGGTACCATTTATGGACAACCACTCCATCCCTAGAATCAACCCACAGCCCAAAAACATAAGCATTGCTTAGCCTAGACATTCTCAAATCCAAACAAGTCATGAATAAATGAGCCGATTACCCAACATGATTTGAGACACAAAAATGGGATCCTTTACTTCGCTAGTACTAAGGTGCAGAGACTCAACTATCAAAGCAGAATTAAAAGGATGCGATGTATATAAAAACAAAGTTCCCACAGTATGATAGAAAAGAGCAGCTAAACTTTTAACAGAAGCGTTACCACCTCTCTTAGGTATGCTAGTAGTGAGAGCATAAAATTGCCCTCTCGACGATCTTATTCTTTGCCCTTGCCTTTGTCCTATGATACTTATTACATGTCCCTTTTTACCATACCAACGATGTTCTTTCTTGTCATGGGTTTTTATTATTCTTTCACTTGGCCTCTTTCCTTTTACTTTTTTTTCCTCTTCGTGGATTAAGCCATATCAACAAGTTTCTCATCCTTAGACTTGTGTTCTTTATCCTCGTTCCTACTATACTTGTATAGCTTGTTGACAAGTTTCTCGAAAGCTACTTCCATCACACGGCAACCCTACAAAGCTTGAGATAAGATTGGTCGCAAGTAAAACTACCGCGGCTACAGATGGAGGTTGGACACTACTTTGCCTTCCGACATGTGTCGCATGCCTACAAACTATAGTGAAAAAGAAAGGGAGAAGAGACTCAAGGAGAGAATCAAAAGATAGTGCATATGGCTTTGGGGAATAGTATTTAAATAAAACAACATTTTTCTTGAAAAATGCTTCTTTGTAAACGGGTTTGAAAATAATTTCAGAAGGTTTTAAAAACTTTTGCCCAGTCTAGTAACCTTCTGCTCTGATACCAAATGTAACACCCCACATCTGTTAAGGTCACTCACAAAGGGAATGCCTTAATTTCAATGGAGCATTATGGGCACTGGAACAGAAATATTACAAGACAGACATATATAAAACAGCGGAAAGTGAAGTAGAAGTACTTCAAATCATTTATTAAATAGAATTGCTTACAACAAAAGCCCATCAACTTCCAATACCCAAATACATAGCTAAAATATCTGTCTTGCTCAAAAACCAAGGAGCATAAAAATAAACTGTAGCATTCCCCAATAAAGCAAAGCAAGCCATAGCCAAGAGAAATCCAAGACGTACATGAAAGAGCCTTGGAGCTTGGTAAGATCCGAATTAAGCTGTATTCCCACCCTGTGAACCTGGGGGGGGGAACGGAAGAAAAAGAGGCGAAACAAACCGGGTCAGTCATAAAGACTAAGTAAGTCCTAGTGACTTTCAGCTTAAAAACAGGTAAAGATAACATGGCATGAATAAACTGAAAGTAAACGTAAGCATGATGACAAGATAAGCTACAGGCACGATAACTAAGAATAACATCATAGGATTTCTGTCATGTATAACATTGCATGGTTCCCATTCAAGATGAACTAAGTATAGTTTCTCAAGATTTCTATCAAGCATCGCAAGATTTCTCTACTTCACCATTAAAATGATATCTATTTTCTCTGCACCACCTAACTAGTGTCCCAACTAGTAATCTATATAAAATGATAAAATCATAACGTGATTCCAATCCCCGAAAATTAAGGTTACTTTCACGTGTACATCTATTATTTATTACCTAGATATAATCTAGGGTTTTCTATCGAGCGCTTCCTAGATTCAACCAGAATTTATGCCACCTAGGTCCAACCTAGGGATTATGCTACCTATTGAACACTTCTCGGATTTAGGGTTTATGCCACCTAGGTCCAACCTAGGGATTATGCTACCTATTGAACACTTCTTGGATTTAGGGTTTATGCCACCTAGGTCCAACCTAGGGATTATGCTACCTACGTGTGTCATACGGCCCCAATGATTGTAGATACCTATGCTGGTCCCACCATGGGGTGTATCAAGACCCATGGTGGCGGCCCGATGCAATTCTAGAAGGCATAGGTTATACTACTGGTGTCCCCAGTGCCCTGGTTGTCTGCTCCGGAGTGTGTGCACGCCCGCACCCCGTTAGACCTACACTGTGCACCCACCGCCGTCGTTTGACCGCTTACAATCAGCCCAGTAATCGTGCCCCACCCTGCCTAGTTTCAGGGTACCGTTGATACCTGATTTGGGTTACTGCTGAAATGGGTCCCCGTTACTAGGGTTTCCTACTGGTTAAGTGTGTGGGCCTATATATATACAGATATTACCCACCTTCCCGTGATGTACTTAACCCACCTATTCAAGCGTGCTTATTAATGGTTAAGTTTGTGGGCCTATATTTACTAATATTACCCACCAACCCGATATGTACTTAACCCTCTCCGTCCATTACGTTAAGTAGGTTAAGTGTTTCATCTTGTTTTACTTAACCCTACCACACATCATGTTATATCGGTTAAGTGTTGTTCCTTGTGTTACTTAACCCTACCGCAAGCCTTATTATACTGGCTAAGTGTTCTCCCTTGTGTTAACTTAACCCCACTGTATGTCATGTCATATTGGTTAAGTGTACATTGACTTAGCCCACCCACTTATCATGTTGTGACGGTTAAGTGTTACCCTCTGTTGCTACTTAACCTTACCACGCATCACGTTATATTGGTTAAGTGTATGTTAACTTAACCCCATCCACCAGTCATATTATAATGGTTAAGTGTTACCCTCGTGTGTTTACTTAACCCTACCACGCATCAGGTTGTATCGATTGGGTGTTATCAACCTATTCAAGTTAGCCCAACCCATCCGCTAGTCATGTTATAATGGTCAAGTGTCATTAGCCAAGCTATGATACTTAACCTACCCATTAGTCTGATTAATAGTTATGTTGGTTAATCCCACATTTATAAGTTTTATATGTTCTTAACTCATACCGGTTAGGTCCATATTCACATGTCAAATTTCCATGTCATCCCACCTAACCCTTTAACCTTACCCACGTATTATTATGGTTAGTATCCCTTAATTCATTCATTATGATGAACGAATCATGACCTCTCACATTTGACCGTGCATTTTGTGGCCACTAGATTTGCCGGGCGGTTCCGGGTAGATTTACACCATAAACTGGGTCTAACCTCATGTCATAAATCGTTACGCCTACAATTCGACCTTCGACCTCTCACATTAGACTGACACTTTGTGGCTACTGGATTTGCCGAGCGGTTCCGGGCAGATTTACACCACAAACCGAGTCTAACCTCGTGTCAAAGGTTCATTAATGGTCGTATTCCACCCAAATCCCCAATATCAGTTCATGTGTTTAACATATAGAAATGTTCATGATTCACGTTTTTGCCCCAAAACGTATTCCCAAATTTTTATCATAATTCACTATAAGGTTATGCCAAGTTATAGCCTCTATTTTACAATACATGCCAATTACCCAAAACCCAACTTAGGCGCGTTCATATTAAACCTCTACTAAGTCATAAATTATCATATATGTTTCAACTCCAAATTTTACATAATTAACATATGCCCAAGTTTTAGATTACATGTAAATTTTACATATGCCCAATTCGTACCAAATTTACATATGTTCAATTTAAGCCATTTTACATGTATGCCAATTTACACATATACCAAGTTTCATGCCGCTTTACATATGTCAAGGTTCATGATTTACATGTTTACAAAGCTATTCCCAATTTACATAGATCAAGTTTTATACACAAAATTACATGTATACTACGTTTACACCAATTTACTCATAACAAGTTCTAGCCAAATTACATATATCAAGATCCATGTCAAATTATATATATATATATATATATATATATATATATCAAGATCCATATCAAATTATATATGCCAATCCTCATTCTTGCAATTACCATTATAATGACAATACCCAAATTTCAAGTTTCAAGTTAATGGTAAATTATCCCCAAACGTCAAATTTTCATATTATGCCTTCGATTCCACCAAACACATATATTCCACTAGGCAATATTCCAATATTTCCCCCGTATACCATCGCACTTATATCGTAGTTTAGGCCTAGGTCCGAAATTGACCTAGGTTCATCAAAAGAAAATAAATAGGGGGAGGTAGAAGTTGCAATAAAAACAAGATCAGAGAGAAAACGACATAAAAGCATCATCTCAGGCAAAAAGAATAGATCTTGATTATAATATCAACATGAACCAAGAAAAATTGATTTACAACAGGCTGAATAGACCATAAACTTGTCATTCGAATAAAGATAGAAAAGTTCTCAAGATCGAGATCCAAGAAGAAATATGAATTGAATCAAAAGTCCAATTTCATTTCATCACATGTCCATATTAAATTTAATTATTTTAATCTGAAAATAACTAGAACTTACAGAGCATGGCTAATGAATTAAGAACTAAAATTGTCAAAGAACGTTGCAGAGACATTGATTTATCTTCTTGAATTGTTGTTGAATTGTTGTAGAAGCTTTAATCTCTAGTTTGAATCTAGTTTGGAGGCTAAGAGAAAAGTTTAGAGAGCGGCGACCATGATCAAGAGGAAGTCCAGCAGCATAATAGTGTAAGAATGATTTGATATGAATTAGGTTAGGTCTAAGGGTGTTTTTATAGGTGTAGCAACTAGTTTAGGCCCTTAGATTAACCCTAGAATCAATCCGAACCGTTAAAACACGTCTCAGGCTTCAAAAATGAGTTCTGGGTCAAACCAGGTCGACCAGGTCGGCTTGCAAGGTGGGGAGGTCGACACTATGGTCGACCTGGGGGGTAGGTCGACCCTATGGTCGACCTGGGGGGGTAAGGTCGACCCTATTGGTCGACCCCCTGGTCCAGTCTGCCTGAAAACTATTGAAACTTGTACAGGCCATAACTTCTTCATCCGGACTCCGATTTTCGAAAACTCGGACTCTATTTCATGTAAAATTTTGAGATGAACGTAATGGCGTAACCCATTTCCCCTGATTCTGAATTTAAAATTTAATTCTGCCTTGATTTCTTGTTTTAACATGTTATAAAAATACGGGTTGTTACACAATCGAATTAAACCATGAAACCAATTCCGTTGAGTTCGTATCGTTGTTTAGAGTCAGGATAGCCAGGTAGTTTGTTATTTTTGGACACCAGGTATTTCGGTGTCCAAAATAACGTTATTTGGCATATAAAAATAGCGCACCGGGAAATAGTCTCAGAATGCGATGAAATTTGTGTGATTGGATTCGTATTAATTAATTATTATAGAATTTCGATTTTTGTGTCAATCGGGCTTAACGTTTGATCGTGGCAACGATAAACGTCCCTGATTTTTATTTAATTGGTTATATTTTTTGACAAGGGTAACTTTAAAGGAATAAACGACTGGCCAAATGAACTTTGATTTTAACGAAACAAATTTCATTGGATCCGTAAGGAAAAGGTCTAGTAGAATTTCAAAGTTTCAAGTTGATTGGATTTATTTTGTGATTGTGAGAAATTTAAACGCATGATTTTTAGCCTATGATTTATAAAGGACCTTTTACAAATGACCTCGCAACTCGACGAGACCTGTCCCATCGGGTCCGAGTACTTTTTATGCTAGGATTAGAAGTTTTGTCTCGAATGGACATCGTATGTACTTGTTTTAGCGCAATACTTCATTGGTAAGTTTTGTTACAATATAATAATATTATTCCTATCCAAATCTCACTAAATTATGAATATACGTAACACGTTAGTCAAAACCTAAAATCTCTTCACTGCGTGGTCAAACCTTATGAAGCCGCCACTCCAAAATCGCTAATGGCGGTACGGTTTTAACAATGAATGTTAACATGCGGCAACATAACGAAATTAAAATAATTCTATGTTGTACATGCCTTGCGTCCCAAACTACTCTTTTTCTTGCACCCAATCCATTTCAAAGCCTTGATCACCACGTTTTTGTAAATCACGGCTAATCTACTCAACAACTCCAGACCTATACCTAAAAGTACTTGGCCGCCATGGTGCTCTTTTCCCTATATAAACATCACTACCCATTCATCATTCTATCGTCTCCAGTAATGAAAATTGTGTTTTCCTCGACTAAAAAAGAAAAAGAAAGAGCGCATCTCTCCTTCAATTTATAAACGGAAAAGAAGGAAAAAAATAGAAAGTGTGGATGTGTGAAAGTTGGATGGGGAAGCATGTAGTGGAATGCATGGGAAGTTGGGTTCAAAGAATAATAGCAGGTTGGGGTGAATGGAGAAGCAGTAGGTTAGTATTGTTTGTGGCATGGTTTCCAAACGGTTGGTGCTTGGAACGAGCAGCAATCGGAAAAAGAGGGGAGATCAACGTGAACGTTGGTAAGGGCAGAGTCGGGTTTTCTTAGCTGGACGGGCTGTTGAAGTAGAAGGCCATGGTGTACTGCGTTAGCGTTCAGATGGATGTATTCGGTGGGGATGTTCATTTCTTGCATTCATGTTCGAAGTAAGATAACGAACAGGAGAATGGAGTTGGGGATATGAACACTGCTTTGAAAACTGGGTATAATTTCGTGCCTAATTATTAAATCTAAAGTGCTTATGCCAGTATTTAATATGCTCAAGACGTTATATAGTGGTTTTAATAAGTGCATAAGTTTCGTATGTTCCTAGAAAATTATTTTGTGTCCAAACCTATTTTCTAATCACTTAATTTTTATTACTAACGTGGTGTGGCCATTATAGAATATAGCATACCTAATTACATAATACTAAACTGCCTAATAATATATTTGTGCCTACTTTTATACTCAGAACGTGACCTAATTTATGTGTTAATATGCATAACATGGGCCACCACATGTTATAACAGGGCTAACTAACTACATAACTAACATGAATTACATTAGTTGCCTAACCTTAGTGTGTGCCAAATCATATATATTTTTAAACATATAATTAATAAATAATTTAAGATTTAATTAAAGGTTAATTAATTTAAATTAAAACTGTAACTCGAAAATGTGTGTAATGTGCTCTTATGTTACCAGAATTCTACAAGGTAAGTCGCGTTGGACCGTGCTGACAAGTGCTTCATGATGGAGCTGGTTTAAACAGAGTTGGGTGCAGCAGGCAGTTTTAACTAAATTAGACGATTGTTTAATTTAATTAAAACAAGTCATTTCAGCGACATATGAAATCAAGGTGAGTTTAACTCAATCTTTTTAACCAACTTATATTTTATATAAGTAGGGTTTTTATTTTGTATGTAATGCTTGCTAATGATTGATGATTGTTTTCATGTGTGCTGAATATTTTAAATATTCATTGATTAAATTAATAGTTTGTTTAATTTAATAAAATCATTATTTTGACGATTAGATTCCAAACGAGGTAACTTACCTTGTTAGTTATGTTTATAATAATACAAACGTATTAAATAAATAATTGAATGCTTGATTGGATGTTATAGATTGCTTGTTGACTATTATTAGTTGAACTGTTTATTTCTATTTATCGTGATGAATAAATATATCGTTGTATTGAAATTGAGGTAACCCATTTGATGTAGAGAAGGACTGGTTGGAGGGATCCAACCGGATTCCTCAATTATTTTTGTTTATTTATATGAACTGTTTAATCAATCTGATTGATTGTTAATTGTTGAAACCAAATTCAACACTCGTTTGATATTAACCAATGAGTGATATTGTTTGCATAGTTATCGGCAGATGGCCTGTAAATGAATCGTTTTATAGAGATTGATTTACTGTTAGGTAAATCAATAGAAAGAAGGTTGTACGATTTGTTTTATAACTAAAGACATATTTTGAAATCTATTTTCTATAGATTATTTTTAAACAAAAGTATTAAAGGAAATGGATAACTATATTTGTCTATTAATTATAAACTGAGTATATAAAGCAAATTCTTATGTTTTTGAGTTGTATAAACAAATGAGCATAAATTAACCAAATTGTTAAGGATTGAATTAATTGTTTCAAATAAACAATTAAATGTCATTATTTAATTTAACTAGATTAAATTAAATGGAATTATTTAAAATTGATTTTTATAAATTAATTATTTTAATTTAAATAGAAAGACTAATTAGAACTGGTTAATGAATTTACCATGATTTGAGTTGACTAAGTCAACTATTTAAAATCAAGATAGATTATTAACTAAATTATTGAATCGATTATTTTTTTGAAACCAGTTATTATTTTATTATCTGAAATGGGAAGATTAACTGAACAAATTTGTTTCTAAAATGTTCGAATTGTTATTATTAATAATAATCAAAGTGGTAAATCTTGAAATTTAGTTCCTTGAATGTAAATTTATGAAGCCGTAAAGCCTTATGTGTAGTTTAAATGAATTATAAGAGAATCTATATTTAACACGAACCCCTATTAAGAATTCTATTGGTCGGATTTTAAAAAAATCCAAAATGGTCAATTATAAAGGCGAATTATAAATGGATTAATGTTATAAGAGTCGAAATAAGTTCAAAATGGGATTTGTAATCTGAAGGAAGTTAAAGGAAAAGCCTAAAGATAGGAAAATAGATATGTTTTAAATTGAGAAAGCATGATTTTGGAATTGAAAGGAAAAGGGTTTTCAAAAGAAAATAGATGGAGTTAAACCCATATTTTAAAATCACATGGTAAATAAAAGCGTTAGGATATTTATTGGAATGAGATTTCGTTGATAAACTTCTATCTATTCCGAAGATAAGAATGTTGTCGACTCAAGGTCTGAGAGGTAAATAAAATACCCTAACTTCATACGTGGAATATTTTTATAAAATCACATGGTAAATAAAATACCCAAGATAAACTTCTATCTATTTCCATGAAGAATTTTTTAAGCTATAATTTGAAGAATTATAAGTTGAATAATTTGATTTGGAAATAAGAAGTGGAAGGGCGGTATTCCAAATGTTGGGAGATTTAGAAATTTAATTAACAACTGTTTAACTAAAGAGACCAAGTGACGCTGTATACTAAACCAATGAATCCACTTTATTTTTCTACGGATGATGGTTGTTTATTTTGATAGTTAAATCACCGACTATCAAAATCTGGCCAAATCGATTGTTGGTACGGAAAGTCCCGGATCGAATTTATATTCGAGAACCATTCCGACCAGCAAACACGTAAATATTAAAGATGAAGAATGCTGATCAAGGTGGATAAATTGAAGACCGTGGATCTTCATAAGTGGAAGGATTGTTGTTGAATTTCTCTGGCTAGCTACCAGAGGTTTTTAAACTGTGATTCAGTCGTGGTTAAGAATTTACGGATTTGCAAGGACTTCTCGGTACTAATCCTTTGGATGCGATAGGAGGGTGCTTTCAGTTCATCCTATTTCTGGATGACTTCTATGGACGAGTGTATGACAGAGTATTTCTAGATGGTCACGTTATTTCTTCAAACGTGCCCAGTGTATTTTTTAGGATGTCAATTAGTGATTTGATTGATCTGACGATGTGGCATTCAAAGTTTGATGTGCTAATCTAAAAAGGTAGATAATCGTAGCCTCAAGCCTCACTAACCGGGAAATGACAAAAATCGGGTAGGCAGCATGGCTAAGTGGGTCGCTCCCAACTTGGGTGTATAATCACCTATCTAGAGAAATTTCATTTCCTTCTTTAAATCTACTTGATGTTGTCCCTTTTCGGGAAACGGTCGCAGATCCCAGCCGTTGGTGATATTCATACGATCTTTTATTTTGAAAGAATCTTATAGCTCTGATACCACTTTGTTGAATATTTTTTGGAGAAAGAGGAAGAGAATTTAAGGAATAAACTTTTTTGTTCTTGAAAACTTTTCTTTTATTGATGCTTGATTTGTTGCTTAAAATGAGGTGAGAGCTCGTCTACTTATAAGATTTCATAGGCTATTCTAGAAACATGACTCCCTGAACAATTCTAGAAACATGACCTTATACATAATTCTTATTTCCATTAGAAAATTGAAGAGCTCTCAACAAACCATATCAAACACAAGAAAACTCTAAAAACTATGATAAGAGGAAACTTCTAGAAACCATAACAAATCAAGCTTAATAATTCAACAGTGAAGAAGAATATAAAATTCTCATTTGTTGGCCCTTTATTCTCATTGAATTCATTCAGTTATAAAAACACAACAATTTTGAATAAGGAGTGGTCATTTTTTTTTTTTTTTGGAATTATTACAGGGTAACTGTTATAAGCAGCTCTACCTTAATAATACACTAAGATATGACCAAATTACCCCCTTTAATTTTTTTATGTTATTTTTATGGCAAGAGATGACCGTTTATGCAACTAATTTTCATCCATATAACACGAAATATAGTAAACACGTGAAGTGGTCACTCCTCACCATTTTAATATATTAAATGCCGTCATAGTCATATAGGGTAATTTTGTCCAAAAGTTTGGAAAAAAAATCTAGTTCGAGACCTCCTTAACAATTCAAAAGTGGGTGGTGTGCCTTTAAAAAATTACCATCTCTTATCCAAAATTGGAGTGTCATTAACAGTGCTTTAGTCATATAAGGTTCACATCTAACAAACTTGACGCATGGCTTTAACATAGCCATTATGTTTTGCACTCAATTACTACACATAATGTGAACCATGCTTTGCACATGGGTTGATGCAACTAGTTGTATAAAGATACAAAGTCAATAGTAGTCGAAAAGCACTCTCATTCAATAAATATTTTGTAGAAGGCAACTTGGAGCCTTAAAGAATAACACTGCCCTTATTTATTGAATAAAAATTGCAGAAAAATGTATGTTATTATTCGTATTTTTTTTCCGCAAACAATGTCTTATTTATTGTATTTCTAGAAAGTCACATACCACAATGGGAAAGAGAGTAATAGTTGGATTTGTATAAATTTCTTATTCTTAATCAGTATCATATTGTCAATTGTGCATATACAACAGAGTTATGCATAGGGAAAAAAATCAAGCTGGGCATCATATTCTTAGATTTAAGTCAGGTTACCCGGCAAAGGTGGCTATATTTACAATGTCAAGAATAAAGGACTTCGTAATTTTATACAAAAGCCCAAGACGTAGAATTTGCATTTCAAACATTAAATAGTATAAGATGATTAATAATAGAATATAATTCAGTACGTTGAACCATTGTCCATGGATATGCTTTTGGATAGTAATTCAACATCAAAACTAATTTTTTAGTAATTAACTGAACTGTCAATAATGCAAACGATGGACAATTTCTCATGTAAAATAACCTTAGATTGAATGCTTCTTGACTCTAAAAACTGCTGAAAATATCTCATATCTTTTGCAAACCTATTAAGAATTGAATATGCGTTATAAATAATAATACTTCAATCGAACCAACCATAGTTTTCACACATTAGAACAGTCATAGCAACAATACATAAATGTAACGAAGTGCATGTTATTATAAAACATCATATGTAACACATATATTGCAATGACAAATAACACTAGAAAAGTGGATAAAACTGCATTTGGTTTAGGTCAAAGCACATGACATTTCATGTACTACGACCTCCTTAATTTGAGTTTAGCAGTTAAATCAAATAAAAAGAGAGTTTTCTAAATACAAGATCATTTACACTTCTCGTTATTCCTATTTAATAAAGACATGCAAGACATTTGAATATTTACGGTAAGCTTAACGGGTAAAATGTAGTTAATTATCCTATGATGAACAGAGCATAGCAGATAAACACTTGGTATTAAAACAATGCCATCATCAAGAAAAGTCTGAGTATATATCACATAGTTGCAATCCCTAAAGTACAAGTCTTCAACTGATTTTTTGACTGTAAAAACAGTCCTCTGCTCTATTGATTTTGTAATATACAACTCTTCATGAGGATTATGGTTTACCAATATGTTTCATATACTCCCTCCATTTCTAAATATAAGATGTTTTAAGAAGTTTGGTATGTTCCAAAATATAATATGTTTAAAGTTTTAATGCCCTCTTTATTCGTGATTCATAATAAATGATGAGACTTTTTTATTCATATATTCATGTTTCAACCACTAGTTGTGCATGAAAAGAAGCATATTTAAGAGAGAGACTTAATTTGAGTATGCAATAGAGCACCATTAATTGATTCCTTAATTCTTGTTCAAACAAGTAAAACATCTTTTTTTACCAAAACGATGTAGTATAACAAAAAGGAGAACCTAGCCATTCTCCAACGGCTCACAATAACAGTTTCTGTAGAGATGACTACAGAAACCGTGAACACACACAAACAGTAGATAAACAACATACAAACAAAGAGCATCTCTAATACAGTAGGTAGAAAAGAATAAAAGAAATAGAGCATGGGTTAGGCAGCCGAAGCCTCTCTAGCCAGACCCCAAAGGCAAGGGTCGCGCTGAAGTCTCCATAAGTCATCAAAAGATGGACCAATAACTGGGACCAAGGACCATGTGCGCAGGCAAGAAACTCCAGGCACTCTGAAATCATCTTCTCATCTATAAGTAAAACATCTTACATTTAAAAACGGAGGAAATATAAGTTATCTCATGTTTTAGTCTTTTACACATGTATTGTAACAGCCCGCACCTCCGTTCGTACAAGATATTGTCCCCAACTTAGCCACCGTACAGGTATGGGGTTTTGTTCCTCAAATGGCCTCAGCGTTAATAGGAGATGGGCTCTACTATATAAGTCTGCACTTTCACACAGGCTTCCATGATGTGGGACTTATATTTCACTAGAAGTAGGGGTGTTACATGTATAGTTTTGAAAATAAGAAAACTTTTGCTTTGACACATGTATACTAAGTCGTGAAATTTTGAGCAAACCATTAATGAGCCGTGTGTTTAATTTTGATAATAACATCAATAATAGTGTTAATATTATGCGCACATAATTTGTAAAATGTGGATCAGTAATTCATTAAGCATATGATTCTTACTAAAAGAGGTTTATATATTAATAATGCATTTACATGAAATGTCAATACATCCGAACAAAACTGAAAAGTTAACATGTAATGAACTCTATAGAAAAAGAGCGACCATATATTGACTTAAAGAAAAATAAGAACTAAATATCCATATTGAATTTTATTTTGGTAATGTGCACTAATTGTATTTATCTTATTAGTAATAAGGATGTTAAGAAAATAAAAAGATAGAATTTGCATCTTTTGTCTTAACATTGTAAGCATTTGACTTGAGAAGTCATTGCTTCATGCACCATGTTATCCATTATTTCATTTGTTATAGCCAAATACATGAAGTATTTCAAAATAAGTTTAAATTGATGTTATTATTTCCTTTTGCAATAGCTTGTTGGCTTCAACCGCCCACCTAAATGCATTCCTGCAAAATAAAGCAAAAAAGAATTAGTATAAATTAAACTGTAAATACATGTTTCTGTGAATATAATTTATGGTCACATTTTGATATGCGGACGGATTTTCATATACTTTATGTAACTTATTAGAAAATAGTTGTAACAAATTATGAAATTTATAAGGCTTGATTCAATCCAGCTAAATGTTGTAAAAATGTGTAATGTGTGTCGTCATTATCTCACTACTGAGAGCATATAGCGTTGCACATAATAATGCATTTATAAATAATATTAGTGGTTGCAATAATATTTCAGCTCATAGGATTTAGTGTTTCCTCCTCGAAACACAAACAGTGCGTAGTGTGAACAAATCTAGAGCATCCAAATTGCAAAATATATTTTAATCACTGCACTGGAATCAAAATTCTTAACATGTGGGCATTTGTTTCCAAAATTTGAAAATATAGTCATTATAACTAACCAAGTGTCTATCCATTCAAAAATAATAAAATAGTTTTCAAATTTTGGCTTCAAATTTTTAACACGACCAAGTATATCTCTCTACTTATACTTAAGAAATTTCAATTATAAATTATTAATTTATATTTTCTTGGATTTAAAACATGCTGCTTTGGTTTATATTCTTTGTCTTGTTTTCAAAGTATATAGTCGATTTTATAAAAAAAATGAGAAATGAAAAAAAAATCTATAAAATCTTTTCCATACTTTCAGTGATTAATGTTAATTAGAACTCTTTATAGATAAAATCATAGGATATCTTAAAAACAAAAGTGTCTTTTCAGTTTTAAAAACTAGTCGTTATTTTTGGAGGGAAATCTTTCTTTTTTACTTGTTTATATCAATTTTGATTATTCTGAAGATCTAAAATTATTCTCTACTTAGAGCATTTATATAAAATAAAGTTTTAGAATTATCGATTTTCCTTATGTCTCCAATCCAGTGTTATCGTCTCTTCGACCAATGGTTTTTCTTCAAGTATCTTTATCTCCATTTGTTCTTTTGATCGATGAATGATCATCTAGTGTCTTTTAACCAATAGTCTTCAGACATAACTCTTTTTTGCAAAAACAATACAACTTTTTAGAGAATCAAGTGACTTTTCAAAATAGCTAAATGTAACAACAACATCATCATCATCATGACGATTCTGTGACATATCCATATGAAAAAAAAATTCCATTTAAAATTATCAAAAATTAAATTTTAAAAACTTCAAAAAACCAATGCTCTGATATCAATTGTTGGGAAATGCAAATCGCGGATCTTAAGGCATACTTAACACTAAAGGGAGGATGAATAGCGTTTAATAGAATTTATGATATCTTTTTGATTTAACATAATCAAATGCAAATCAGATACAAATCAAGCACATAATCAGACACAGATGCAAATAATAAATAAAAGGAGGAAATAAAAGAACACACCGGGATTTTGTACTGGTTCGGAGTTACCCTACATCCAGTCCCATATAACTCTGGGTTATGCAGATTTTTTTTCAATATAATCTTCAAATTACAATCCTCGATTTCACATGTCACGAGGTACACCCTGTCTGTTTCCGGAGTATAGTAAGACTCAACTGATTTGCGGGCTATAATCACACCCAATTGATTTGCAGGTTATAATCACACCCAGTTGATTTGCAGGCTACAATCACACCTAGTTGATTTGAACGTGCTACAAGCACACCTTTTCAGTATCTGTTTTGGAAGAAAGAGTCGACAGAACTTTGATCTTGTGATTTTTGAGTACAAAACTCCTATAACTCTGAATAGCACTTGATTCTTTGAGAGAGAATGGTAGAGAATTAAACTAGAATTGAACTGGTTTAATTCTCTTTGAAATTCGGCAGAGTTTTATTATAGAAACTGGAAATCTAAGAGTAATAATAAAGAGGAGAAAAAAGAGGAAGAAGATAATGAAAGTGGTTTAAAAATTCGAAATTAGATGGGTATTTATACGTGTTTAACAATCATATCTCTTTAGAAAAAGATTTAAACAAATAGACACCACTTTTGAATTTTGAAAATAACGGTAGCCATGTCGATATGGGGGTAGGGGATGACAACATGCCTTAGTAAATTTTGATATATTTTTTTTTTTTTGAAAACAATGTAAATGATGTGTAAATAATTCAAGGTAATTCTGAATTTTAAATATACTTTTTTCCTATGTATATTAAAGTAGTATAATAGAGTAAGAATATAAATTAACATATATTTACAATTTACAAAAGTGATATAAAACTTAATTTAAAACTATAAATATAAATATAAAACCTTTAAAACTTAATATACAAATATATATATACGAATAAAAGTACATAATAATATTGAAACTTAAATAATCACATATGATTAAAACTAAAATATAAATAAGAAAACCTAAAATATTTAAATTAGTTAAAACTAAAATATAGGTAATCCATTCTAAAATATTTTTTTGGCAAGACGACCAGTTTTTAAGGTGACCGCAAACACCTTTTTATTATTACCAATAATAAAAAATACAAAATAAGCACAAGTGACTATGGTTGACAGTCAGCTAAATTCGGTTTTTAAGGTGGACCGTCCACCGCATACGGAGTTTATAGTGTTCCGTCCACTACGCCTATCAGGCTAAAATGGTGAGAAAATATTTAAATTAGTTAAAACTAAAATATAACAAATCAATTCTAAAATATTTAAATCAGCTAAAACTAAAATATAAGTAATCAAATCTAAAATATTTAAATTAGTAATTAGATTAAAATTCAATAAATAAATAAATAAAATCAAAAAAGAAAGTAATTTTGAAATCATTTGAAAATAAAATTTAAGAACAATTAAAATATTATAAGGCTAAAATGGTGAGAAAATTGGAATAAGGATTTAAGTGATATTACAGAGTTTTAACAAAAATTCTGGACTCTATTACTTATCTTGATTTCTTGAAATCTTGAACTCTTATTTATCACGGGTCTTCAATCTTAAACTCTTATTCTTTGTAGTCTTAAACCTTTAAACTGTACAGTTTTCAAATCAATATTAACATAAGATACCTGCATATACATCCTACATAGATTTCTTTATAACGGAGTTAGTATATATTTTATAATAATAGTTAAACAAGGTTGTTGTCATCAAAACCATCATCATCATCTCGGTCCTTAACAATACTATGTGGATATGGAATTATATTTGAAAAATAACTTTAGATACTTTAATATGTAAAGCAAATGTTTTTATTTGTTGATGTGAAAAATATATATGGGGGTTATATAGCACCTTTTTTCATGTCATCCCTTTTGCACCACAATAATAGTTACTCGTTTATATTTAAATTAGGGGTAATTAGGAAGAAGGACAAACTTTAAAAAAATAGCCTGAAGGACATCAACTTTTATTTTTAGGCTGAAGGACAAACTTTGAAGAAAATTAGTCTGAAGGAAAATGCTAAATACAACTAGCATATATATATATATGTGTGTGTGTGTGTGTGTGTGTGTGTGTAACGGCTATATCTTAATCATATATATATATATATATATATATAATTGCCTTGAAAGCACAAACTTTTGGTCGGATCGTAAACTTTCAAAAATACCCATGCATATCTTATATTCATAAATCACTTAAAAAAGGATCCAACAATTAAATTTATTCACTAGTCCAAACTACATTCCTAAAAATAGCAATAAATTTTAACATAACTTGTAAATAAGATCTAGCAAATAAATATTCTTTACAACATTATTTTTTATTAATTAAAAACACACAAAATTTAATAAATAAAAAAGTTAAATTTTGCAATTTAGATACAAAAATTCAAACTAATCACACATGATTTCACTTATAAATATAACTAAATATACGTGCAAATCACTTTTTTTAAGTGTTAAACATATTCACATCTTGAAAATGTAATTCATGCACAATTCATGTATCAGGATCACGCACGAAGCACGTGTCGTAATCCTCATTTATATATATATACATACATATATATACATATATATATATATATAACACAACATTTTATATGTAATGACCCGCAAATCCGTGCTATCTGAGTTGACTAAATACAACACACGTCCAACCCAAATAACACAGAAATACGAACCATTAATAGAAAGAAGTTAGAGGATGAGAAATAGAAAGAAAGAAATATTAGAATAGAAGAAAAACGAAGATCACAACTCACAGCGGAACGAATAAAATATATTATATAGCATAACTTTTGAAATACAAAACTGTTTTGTACATATATACATACCATCATCAGAGTACATAACATTTGATTCAGCGGAAGTAACTCTAAATAACTAACGTTGAAGCCTCCAGCTTCAAGCTCCTCCAAGTGTATCTGTAAAAGCCTGAAACACTTGACTGCCCGTACAAATTTGGGCACCCAAGAGTTTAGGAAAAACAAAACAAAACAAACTCTGGGTCAGTCATGGGACTGGTGTGAGTAAACTCCAACCACTTGTTTAACTTTCAAAACTCTTTTCGAAAGAAAAGATAATAGTAAGACCAGCCCACACATAAACATGGACGGTTTTTACCTTACTATAACCCAAGACACTTGATACGAAAATCCAGTGATATTATAATAATGTCTACATCAAGTAAATAATCAAGTAGCAGAACGCTTGCATCTCACGCTCCACATATATAGTATAAAATCAAAAACCGCATGGCGCTTATTGGAGATTGGATTTCCAACATGACAAGGTATGGGACCACCTTCCGACTGTGTATCTCTAGAGACGAATACACCTGGGTTCAACAAGAACATCTTGTAACCCGGCCCACACATGACCGACCACTCATTTCGCTTGAGTGTATCGAATGTATATCACCAACGGTTGGACTCAAACCACCATTTCCCGAATGGGCAGAATCGATAGATTTAGAAACAAAAGGAATTTCTCTAGATAGGTGATTATACACCCTAATGGGTGCGACCCACATAGCCATGCTGCCTGCCCGATTTTTGTCCTTTCCCGGTTGTTGAGGCCTGAGGCTACGAATACTTACCATTCATTGATAGCACAATCACTTTGAATGCCACATTGTCAGATCCGTTAATCACTAGTTGAGTTTGCACAAATATTCTGGATATTATGCTAAGGGATAAATCCGTTGCAACCATATATATATTCATACAGACCAACCCATTTGATCATTGGAAATACTCTGTCAGACATTCGTCCATTTACGTTCGTTCTGGGATTGAACGAAACCGAAGGCACTATTTCTATTAATAGAAAAAGCCCTTGCACTTCACTCCGTCTTCAATATATTCAGCATACTTGGTTCGTAACGCTTATGCCGATACGGAGTGGTTCTTCGGATAATAATCCAACCGGTCTCTCCATATTGACAACGATGGTCAAAAACTTCGATAGTCTGTGATTTAACTATCGAATAAAAACAAGTGTTCATCCAAACATATCAAACAAATCACTGGGCCCTTTAATTAATATTTCATTAATTAAACCACTTCTCTATTTTCTCTATCAATATTTGTTAACCAAATATTTCAATAATCATCTTGGCCTCTTATGTCATTTGGAAAACGTTTCCAAACATTAACTTCTTTTATTTTCTATATATTAGAAAATACCTCTATTTGCAATTGGAAACAATTCCAATCACTTATCTCTATCCCTTTTTGTTTACAACATTCGATTTTTATATTCACTTTACTATCGAATTTAATACGTCGATACAATGATTTCAAATTATCAAAATATCTTAAAAATATTCTAACTCCTTAAATTTCCGGAAAATTTCGCCATAACCTCCCCTGTATCGGGAGCATCGGGAAATTTCAAATAGCTTCCCGGTATCTTCCTCAATCAAAAAGAAAAAGGAAAAGCCAAGCGGCTTGCCGATACGGCGCATAAAACCCATATATGAATTAAACATGTACCTTGTTGTCGAGCACATAAATTTAAATCTTCATATACTTCCTATCAAACCTGCTTACACATGTTCACCTGTTTGCAATTCAATTCAACACCATCTAATCGTTTGAATTCAGTTTCGCCCATTTATTCTTTAAATTGGCCATTTTGCCTATTTCACTTTTTGTTGAACATACATGTTCAAACAAAATGTTTAACTCGTCCATAACCAAATTGAATTTTGATTTCAATTCTAGTTCTCTTTTTGATTTCGAATATAAATTTTCAAATCGAATTTACTTATTTAAAGCTCAATATTCATTCGAAATCTCATTAACTAATTTCTATTCAATTTAGTTAATTCCATTCAATAAATCAAAATCTGGTTTCTGTTTCAAAAAATCATATTCATTTACACACTTGAATTCGCATATATTTTACAACTCAACTCTGAAATTTTCTAAATAGAAACTTCGGATTTTATTTGCTTAAAATCCCTTTAAAATATTAAATAAACCATTTTGGTCGTTAAATAGTTCTGGCGCTGTTTTTCTGAAAATTTGATTTTGACATATCTCAAAATCTATACGACGAAATTCAGATTTTTCTCCTTCATTAGAAAACTATTATCAAACCGGTCCTGACGTTTCTTGTTTCGAAGAATTCCGACTTCAATTGAGTCCTGTATACTCGATTGAAGTTCGAATCGCTATTTTACGAACTGCAGCGCTGCGGCGAGTTCGTTTTAATTATATTTATAAAAATATATATAAACTTTTAAACTTCTAAACTTCTTTAAATATAAATTCAACTCCGTTTAGCTCTATTTGAATTCTTGATTCAAATTCCAATCTCACTTTTGAATTCTACATTTCAAATTCAAATCCCTTTTCTATTTGATATTCAAATTCAATACTTAAATTCCTATTTGAATTTCCTATATTCAAATTCAATACTTGAATTCTTTTGAATTCTTTTATTCAAACTTTATATTTAAATTCCCTTGAAACTTCTATATTTCCATTTCTATATTTGAATTCTATTGAAGTTCAAATATTCAAACTCCTTTTTAAATTCTATATTCAAAATTCTATTTTGAAAATCTACATTCAAATCTCTATTTGAATTTCTTTATTCGAATTCCTTTGAATTCAAATCTTATTTTAATTTCTTGAATTCAAATTCTATTTTCCAATCTAATTTCGTCTATTCAAATTCTATTTGAACTTCTATTTGAATTTCTAACATTCAAACCCCTTTTCTTTTCTATTTAAAATTCAAATAGTTAAACTCTTTTTCTAACTCTAATATTCAAATCCCATTTGATTTCTATTATTCAAATTCTACTATTTTAAATGTTCTTTTAAATTTCCTTTATTCAAACTCTATTTGAATCTCTATACCAAAATTCAATTTTGGAATTTCTTTATTCAAATTCTATATTCAAATGTTATACTCAAATTTTAATTGAATTATATATTTAAAAATTCCATTCCAAATCCTATTTGAAATTTCTTTTGTATTTCAAATATTTCAACTCCTTTCTAATATTTAAATTCTATTTAAAAATTCTATTTCAAGTTCTATTTTGAAATTTCATTTCAAAATCCTATTTCACACTTGTGTTTTCTATTTCTGAATTATCAAATGATAATTCTTTTTACTTCATTTATAACTTCGTTATAAAAGACTGTTTATAAACTTCGTTTAAAAGAAACTACTTGGTTTATTTTTCAAAACAAGTTTATATTTTATTTCCATTTAAAAATTCAAATTCTATTTAAAAATAGAATTTTCCCTTTTTATATCTCAAATATCCTTCCACGATATTTTTAAATATCATTACTTAAGCCCAGTGATATTTAAACACACAAAGCAACAAATTATTTATTTTTCTAACACATCATATATAACAATATATATGCAAACAAATAAACAAACAGATAATATATTTTTGAGGAATCCAGTTGGATTCCTCCAACCTGTTTTCCTGCATCCACAGATGTTAGCACATAAATAATACCCATTCTGCTTCGTGGCAGAATATCGCGGTATAGAAGGTCATCCACTAATCATAGCGTGGGGCGTATAGGGTAATCATCCGCTATGAAACTGCGGGCATCCGCTAATGAGACTGCGGGAATCCAACCAATCAATCAACCCAATATATATATATATATATATATATATATATATAGTAGCCTAGATAACTAATATATATATAAAACAAGCAGAAACATTCACACAAGCAACAGACAATTATTTTTAATGAAATAAAAATAATTCTAAAGGTGAGTGAGATTTACTCACCGTGATTTCATTTGCCGAACATCCATTCAAATGTTGTATCGTTGTTTACGAATTTATTCAAGTCATCATCAACTGAATCTATTCGAGTTAATTTCACCTTTCACCTACGAATATTAATTTAACGATTAACATTTCAATTAACGAATAAATAAATGTCTTATATATATGTATCCCTTTTTTCATTTAAATAAAACATCAAATTGTTTTAATTAAATATCCAACTTCTTTTATTTATTTTGAGTTTGAAATCTAAATCAACTAATATAGTTTAAATAAAAGAAACAAAACTAACTAATTCCTATATATTTAATCTATTTCCAATTAAATAAACTAATTTACTTTAAATAAATTTCCAAAGTAAACAAAATTTTCGTTTCTTTCAACAGTACTCATTTGGGTCTAACTAATATATATTGATATATAAATTAAATATCCTAAATCAATTTAGATAACTAAAATTTATTTACCTTAATTACTTCTTTCTCCTTGGTATTTCACCGAGCACTTCCCCTTCACTCTCGGAAATTGCTCCTCACTACTGGTATTGGCCTCCCTACCTCAGCTTCAACGTCGACTGCTAGTCACCCAGTTCGACCCCTCCGGATTCACGAACCCTGAATCATCCCAGCATCCCACTGTCGAACCCCATTCCACGTTCAACCTCCGTCTCTTCTAACCCCAGCTCAACGTCTGATGCTTCGAACTTCATTTTCCCCTATACCATTTGCTGCATCGAACCACGACCTCGACCTCCCTTGAATTCGCTGAAACCCCCAAAGTGCGTCGCTCCAGAATTGATGCTCGAAGAACTCGAGCCTGGAAAATTCCATCGCGACTCACGATTGGTACTGCGTCGGCCTTAAACTCTGAACTGGATTTGATTTCTCATATGAAAGAGGAAGTTAGGGCGATTGGTCCCTGGAAGTTTCGATATTTAGCTGAGGAGTTCGCCATTTTTATTGTTTTGGATTTCTGAGGCTTGTGAATTAAAAAGGGCGATGGCCTCAATATATAGAGGTGCAGAAGGAAACAGATAGTACTTTGGCCATTAAATTTGTGTTTGCTCGATAACGATGGCAGGAGACAAATTTTCCAACTCGAAGAGAAACTAGGTCTGCGCGATAAAATTATAGGTTGGTTGTATTTTTAAATAGGTCGGCTGATGTATTTTTATTTTGATTAAAAAGCTAAATATCTTGTGGTCCTTAAAATTAAAACCCTGAACCGCTATTTAACACAACGACCGATGCTACCAGATTCTTACGTTATTCTAAACTTAACTGAGCATATTCTGAAATTTAATTCGTTTGCTTATACAGACTATCAATATCAAATAAACGATTAAAGTCATTGAAAATAACTCGTCAATATTCAACTAGAATTATATTGATCGACTGAATCATTTCGGTTCAGTTTTAAATCTGAATTATATCCTATATCGATTATTAAATCGATAAATTCAATATAAAAATTCTTTTATATTACCAACACAATATTTAAAACGATATTAAATATTTAAAATTAATTGTTCAAAAACCTGGGTCGTTACATTCTTCCCCCCTTAAAATAATTTCGTCCTCGAAATTGCTAGGATAGGAAAAGTGATACAAATCTATTACTTTTCAAAAATTCACTTATGTTGAAACTCAACCCCTCATATTTCTATGACTTTAATTTCAACCAAAACTTTTGGTTTCCATTCATATGCATTCTAATTCATATTCATTTCAATTTATTTCAAATTGATTCTAGTCAATTTACTTACCTCGAACCATTTAACTTGCTTCAGTTAAATTTTAATTCCAGAATCCAAATCCCAGGGTTTTCATTTCAAATCCTTTTGAAATCCCATAAATATATACATATATTTATTTTTATCTCAAATTCCAAAACATTTGAATTTTCAAACTACTTGTTTTCTTTCAAACAAATTTCCATCAAACTTTTTTCTAAGGCAGCAATTCATCACTTAGAAACTCGGAAATGAACACTGATGACGTTGCAATCATCATCAGAATTATTTCCCAACCACTGAAGTGAGTTCAGTGCTTAACAATTTCAAAATCCATTAAAAATGATTTTTATTCAAAAACCCTTCCAAATCAAAGCTATATTATCTTAATATACTTCGCAAATGATTTCAAACCTCCCAGGATTTTGAATTCTTAATTCTGGTTTGAATTTAATTCTAATTCATCTCATTTGTATATATTTTTCATATACAAATTTTATTTGGTTATAAATAACCATTTCCATTTTATAATCTCATTTGATTAAAATCCTAACAATCAACACATCCATATAATAATTTCAGAAAATTATTCCTTCTATATCAAAATAGAAATTTGGGTGAAATTATTTCATTTACCCTCTTTAAAACAATATCATGTCGTATTTTCTGTCCAAGTGTTTAGAAATCCCTATCGACTTCGTGGCGTCCCACGATTCGACCAGAATTCATAAACTACTCAACAGACTAGCCAACACAATATAAAACAATTTTTATATTAATAACAAATACGCGCTCTCGTATATATACACTCAACTCATTCTAGGGTACTACTGACCCTATCTCTAATGAGTACATGCCACACAAGCCTAGGTATTCGCTCAACCTAAGCTCTGATACCACTGTAAAGACCCGCAAATCCGTGCTATCTGAGTTGACTAAATACAACACACGTCCAACCCAAATAACACAGAAATACGAACCATTAATAGAAAGAAGTTAGAGGATGAGAAATAGAAAGAAAGAAATATTAGAATAGAAGAAAAACGAAGATCACAACTCACAGCGGAACGAATAAAATATATTATATAACATAACTTTTGAAATACAAAACTGTTTTGTACATATATACATACCATCATCAGAGTACATAACATTTGATTCAGCGGAAGTAACTCTAAATAACTAACGTTGAAGCCTCCAGCTTCAAGCTCCTCCAAGTATATCTGTAAAAGCCTGAAACACTTGACTGCCCGTACAAATTTGGGCACCCAAGAGTTTAGGAAAAACAAAACAAAACAAACTCTGGGTCAGTCATGGGACTGGTGTGAGTAAACTCCAACCACTTGTTTAACTTTCAAAACTCTTTTCGAAAGAAAAGATAATAGTAAGACCAGCCCACACATAAACATGGACGGTTTTTACCTTACTATAACCCAAGACACTTGATACGAAAATCCAGTGATATTATAATAATGTCTACATCAAGTAAATAATCAAGTAGCAGAACGCTTGCATCTCACGCTCCACATATATAGTATAAAATCAAAAACCGCATGGCGCTTATTGGAGATTGGATTTCCAACATGACAAGGTATGGGACCACCTTCCGACTGTGTATCTCTAGAGACGAATACACCTGGGTTCAACAAGAACATCTTGTAACCCGGCCCACACATGACCGACCACTCATTTCGCTTGAGTGTATCGAATGTATATCACCAACGGTTGGACTCAAACCACCGTTTCCCGAATGGGCAGAATCGATAGATTTAGAAACAAAAGGAATTTCTCTAGATAGGTGATTATACACCCTAATGGGTGCGACCCACATAGCCATGCTGCCTGCCCGATTTTTGTCCTTTCCCGGTTGTTGAGGCCTGAGGCTACGAATACTTACCATTCATTGATAGCAAAATCACTTTGAATGCCACATTGTCAGATCCGTTAATCACTAGTTGAGTTTGCACAAATATTCTGGATATTATGCTAAGGGATAAATCCGTTGCAACCATATATATATTCATACAGACCAACCCATTTGATCATTGGAAATACTCTGTCAGACATTCGTCCATTTACGTTCGTTCTGGGATTGAACGAAACCGAAGGCACTATTTCTATTAATAGAAAAAGCCCTTGCACTTCACTCCGTCTTCAATATATTCAGCATACTTGGTTCGTAACGCTTATGCCGATACGGAGTGGTTCTTCGGATAATAATCCAACCGGTCTCTCCATATTGACAACGATGGTCAAAAACTTCGATAGTCTGTGATTTAACTATCGAATAAAAACAAGTGTTCATCCAAACATATCAAACAAATCACTGGGCCCTTTAATTAATATTTCATTAATTAAACCACTTCTCTATTTTCTCTATCAATATTTGTTAACCAAATATTTCAATAATCATCTTGGCCTCTTATGTCATTTGGAAAACGTTTCCAAACATTAACTTCTTTTATTTTCTATATATTAGAAAATACCTCTATTTGCAATTGGAAACAATTCCAATCACTTATCTCTATCCCTTTTTGTTTACAACATTCGATTTTTATATTCACTTTACTATCGAATTTAATACGTCGATACAATGATTTCAAATTATCAAAATATCTTAAAAATATTCTAACTCCTTAAATTTCCGGAAAATTTCGCCATAACCTCCCCTGTATCGGGAGCATCGGGAAATTTCAAATAGCTTCCCGGTATCTTCCTCAATCAAAAAGAAAAAGGAAAAGCCAAGCGGCTTGCCGATACGGCGCATAAAACCCATATATGAATTAAACATGTACCTTGTTGTCGAGCACATAAATTTAAATCTTCATATACTTCCTATCAAACCTGCTTACACATGTTCACCTGTTTGCAATTCAATTCAACACCATCTAATTGTTTGAATTCAGTTTCGCCCATTTATTCTTTAAATTGGCCATTTTGCCTATTTCACTTTTTGTTGAACATACATGTTCAAACAAAATGTTTAACTCGTCCATAACCAAATTGAATTTTGATTTCAATTCTAGTTCTCTTTTTGATTTCGAATATAAATTTTCAAATCGAATTTACTTATTTAAAGCTCAATATTCATTCGAAATCTCATTAACTAATTTCTATTCAATTTAGTTAATTCCATTCAATAAATCAAAATCTGGTTTCTGTTTCAAAAAATCATATTCATTTACACACTTGAATTCGCATATATTTTACAACTCAACTCTGAAATTTTCTAAATAGAAACTTCGGATTTTATTTGCTTAAAATCCCTTTAAAATATTAAATAAACCATTTTGGTCGTTAAATAGTTCTGGCGCTGTTTTTCTGAAAATTTGATTTTGACATATCTCAAAATCTATACGACGAAATTCAGATTTTTCTCCTTCATTAGAAAACTATTATCAAACCGGTCCTGACGTTTCTTGTTTCGAAGAATTCCGACTTCAATTGAGTCCTGTATACTCGATTGAAGTTCGAATCGCTATTTTACGAACTGCAGCGCTGCGGCGAGTTCGTTTTAATTATATTTATAAAAATATATATAAACTTTTAAACTTCTAAACTTCTTTAAATATAAATTCAACTCCGTTTAGCTCTATTTGAATTCTTGATTCAAATTCCAATCTCACTTTTGAATTCTACATTTCAAATTCAAATCCCTTTTCTATTTGATATTCAAATTCAATACTTAAATTCCTATTTGAATTTCCTATATTCAAATTCAATACTTGAATTCTTTTGAATTCTTTTATTCAAACTTTATATTTAAATTCCCTTGAAACTTCTATATTTCCATTTCTATATTTGAATTCTATTGAAGTTCAAATATTCAAACTCCTTTTTAAATTCTATATTCAAAATTCTATTTTGAAAATCTACATTCAAATCTCTATTTGAATTTCTTTATTCGAATTCCTTTGAATTCAAATCTTATTTTAATTTCTTGAATTCAAATTCTATTTTCCAATCTAATTTCGTCTATTCAAATTCTATTTGAACTTCTATTTGAATTTCTAACATTCAAACCCCTTTTCTTTTCTATTTAAAATTCAAATAGTTAAACTCTTTTTCTAACTCTAATATTCAAATCCCATTTGATTTCTATTATTCAAATTCTACTATTTTAAATGTTCTTTTAAATTTCCTTTATTCAAACTCTATTTGAATCTCTATACCAAAATTCAATTTTGGAATTTCTTTATTCAAATTCTATATTCAAATGTTATACTCAAATTTTAATTGAATTATATATTTAAAAATTCCATTCCAAATCCTATTTGAAATTTCTTTTGTATTTCAAATATTTCAACTCCTTTCTAATATTTAAATTCTATTTAAAAATTCTATTTCAAGTTCTATTTTGAAATTTCATTTCAAAATCCTATTTCACACTTGTGTTTTCTATTTCTGAATTATCAAATGATAATTCTTTTTACTTCATTTATAACTTCGTTATAAAAGACTGTTTATAAACTTCGTTTAAAAGAAACTACTTGGTTTATTTTTCAAAACAAGTTTATATTTTATTTCCATTTAAAAATTCAAATTCTATTTAAAAATAGAATTTTCCCTTTTTATATCTCAAATATCCTTCCACGATATTTTTAAATATCATTACTTAAGCCCAGTGATATTTAAACACACAAAGCAACAAATTATTTATTTTTCTAACACATCATATATAACAATATATATGCAAACAAATAAACAAACAGATAATATATTTTTGAGGAATCCAGTTGGATTCCTCCAACCTGTTTTCCTGCATCCACAGATGTTAGCACATAAATAATACCCATTCTGCTTCGTGGCAGAATATCGCGGTATAGAAGGTCATCCACTAATCATAGCGTGGGGCGTATAGGGTAATCATCCGCTATGAAACTGCGGGCATCCGCTAATGAGACTGCGGGAATCCAACCAATCAATCAACCCAATATATATATACATATATATATATATATAGTAGCCTAGATAACTAATATATATATAAAACAAGCAGAAACATTCACACAAGCAACAGACAATTATTTTTAATGAAATAAAAATAATTCTAAAGGTGAGTGAGATTTACTCACCGTGATTTCATTTGCCGAACATCCATTCAAATGTTGTATCGTTGTTTACGAATTTATTCAAGTCATCATCAACTGAATCTATTCGAGTTAATTTCACCTTTCACCTACGAATATTAATTTAACGATTAACATTTCAATTAACGAATAAATAAATGTCTTATATATATGTATCCCTTTTTTCATTTAAATAAAACATCAAATTGTTTTAATTAAATATCCAACTTCTTTTATTTATTTTGAGTTTGAAATCTAAATCAACTAATATAGTTTAAATAAAAGAAACAAAACTAACTAATTCCTATATATTTAATCTATTTCCAATTAAATAAACTAATTTACTTTAAATAAATTTCCAAAGTAAACAAAATTTTCGTTTCTTTCAACAGTACTCATTTGGGTCTAACTAATATATATTGATATATAAATTAAATATCCTAAATCAATTTAGATAACTAAAATTTATTTACCTTAATTACTTCTTTCTCCTTGGTATTTCACCGAGCACTTCCCCTTCACTCTCGGAAATTGCTCCTCACTACTGGTATTGGCCTCCCTACCTCAGCTTCAACGTCGACTGCTAGTCACCCAGTTCGACCCCTCCGGATTCACGAACCCTGAATCATCCCAGCATCCCACTGTCGAACCCCATTCCACGTTCAACCTCCGTCTCTTCTAACCCCAGCTCAACGTCTGATGCTTCGAACTTCATTTTCCCCTATACCATTTGCTGCATCGAACCACGACCTCGACCTCCCTTGAATTCGCTGAAACCCCCAAAGTGCGTCGCTCCAGAATTGATGCTCGAAGAACTCGAGCCTGGAAAATTCCATCGCGACTCACGATTGGTACTGCGTCGGCCTTAAACTCTGAACTGGATTTGATTTCTCATATGAAAGAGGAAGTTAGGGCGATTGGTCCCTGGAAGTTTCGATATTTAGCTGAGGAGTTCGCCATTTTTATTGTTTTGGATTTCTGAGGCTTGTGAATTAAAAAGGGCGATGGCCTCAATATATAGAGGTGCAGAAGGAAACAGATAGTACTTTGGCCATTAAATTTGTGTTTGCTCGATAACGATGGCAGGAGACAAATTTTCCAACTCGAAGAGAAACTAGGTCTGCGCGATAAAATTATAGGTTGCTTGTATTTTTAAATAGGTCGGCTGATGTATTTTTATTTTGATTAAAAAGCTAAATATCTTGTGGTCCTTAAAATTAAAACCCTGAACCGCTATTTAACACAACGACCGATGCTACCAGATTCTTACGTTATTCTAAACTTAACTGAGCATATTCTGAAATTTAATTCGTTTGCTTATACAGACTATCAATATCAAATAAACGATTAAAGTCATTGAAAATAACTCGTCAATATTCAACTAGAATTATATTGATCGACTGAATCATTTCGGTTCAGTTTTAAATCTGAATTATATCCTATATCGATTATTAAATCGATAAATTCAATATAAAAATTCTTTTATATTACCAACACAATATTTAAAACGATATTAAATATTTAAAATTAATTGTTCAAAAACCTGGGTCGTTACATTATAGCACCTCAAACAGTGTAACACCTCATTTACCCGCTGATTTCCATCACCTTTTCCCCTCTCTTTTTCCTTCCACTAACTTTCTCTCATATCACTAACTTATTCTAATATAAATGGATGGTGGAAATTAAGGGGCTATTGGGGTGTTGCACTGTTTGACATGTTGTAGTACACTCCTTTATATATATATATATATATATATATATATGTATATATATATATATAGGAGCGATCGGGGGCACCCCTGTTGCACCACCAATCCGTTCGTGAGCTACAACGATCCAAATCCAACGAGAATTTGTATATGTTCAATCCACATAATATAATGATTTATCCAAAATTTGAGCACGTTCCGACATTCGTAACATTTTCAAAATCATAGCTCAATTAATCACCGTTCAGACATTTATTCAAACCGTTAAAGTTAAACATCAAATATATTATTATACGAATGTCAGAACGAGCTCAAATTGTAACAACCCGGAAAATCAGAACCAATCTAAAATTTTTATTTTGGCAATTTTAATGAATTTTGAATATTGAAAATGATTTATTTTAAATAATAACGACTAGATATTTATTTTGAATAGAATTAGAACAATTAAATTTATTTAAATCGAAATTAGAATATAAATATTTATTTTAATTATATAACGAGCCTGAAATGGCGCGGTAGTTCGAAAATTCGATTTCAAATTTCAAATGAATGTACAGGATTCAAAATAAACCGGATTTTAGTAAAACCAGAAATATTTGAATCTGTTCGAAAATATCTTTCCAAGAATCTGAAAAATCCAGATTTCGTAGAGCGAATAAAAAGTTATATCCAGTTGAAAATTCAGAATAGTCGTTATGGGAAATATAGCCCGTAAAAATAGCAATTCTGCAAACGACCTCCGTTTTCAACGAGACCACTTTTGTTGGATTCGGAATGTCAAATTATTGCTAGATTCCAATTTTCATAATTTTTGGAATCAATATGTGAGCGTGGTGAATTTAAACGTGTTTGGTCAATTCAGTTTGATTTAAATCGACCGGAAAATGACCGTTTTTCAAACAGTCTCCAAATTCGACGAAATTAGTTTTGTTAGGATTGTATCGTCAAAACATAGCTAGATTTATTTTTCGGGAATTTTCGGAGTCCGTATGTGACCCCAGTAAATTGAAATGTACATTTAAATTAAATATATATTGATTTATATTGTAATTTAAATGAAAACTGATCGTAACAGCCGAATTGGCTTGCGAAGCATATCCCATTGTGTTCGGAATGGGGATAATTAGTTAGGGGCGACAGTCGTTGATTCCGATTTGGAGTTCGATTTAAAAAACAACTTTTTTTTGGAGAAAAAATAAAAAATAAAATAATATATATATATTCAAATACCCCCTCCTTCTTTCCCTCTCCTTCACTATCTTCCCGTCAGTTTTTGGAGAAGTAAAAAAAATCGATCGCATCGCTGCCCCCGGCCCACGCCGCCAACGCCGGTGTGACGGCCCACCCCGCACCAGCCGGCATTTCCAATGAAAGTGCGTTGTGCCAATGCCCGACTAGCACGGGACGGTCGCCAAAGAAAGGAAAAGAAAGGAATTTGAACTAACAAGGAACCTATAGTATATCTCACAGCGCATGGAACAAAATATAATAATAACATAACTTTGACATGAAACAGGTGAGATAGTGCATAAGCTGAAAATAAACCATCATAGCAGCGGAAAATCCAAAATACAGCTTATGTAACGACCTAGATTTTTCAGCTATTTGATTCGAATATATTTAAATTTATTTTAAATATTTTATTTGGAATTTAATATCGAAATCATTAATTAAACAATGGCTGAGCGTTTATATTTATATTTATTAAATAACGAACTTAAAACTGCACGGTAGTTCGTAAAATTGAATTTCAACTTCAATTGACTATACTGAATCCGTGTTAAGTCGGATTTCGGTGAAACAAGAAGCGTCTGAATCTAGTTGATAATATTTTTCTAATGGAGGAGGAAAATCAAATTTCCGTATTGTAGATTTTATTTTACGTCCAAAGCAAGTTTTGAAATAGTCGCTGTGGAATCGTTTATACGCCGTAACGGTTTGTTTCAATATGATTAAATATTGGCTTCGAATTTAGACAAGTTCTTTGAGGCGTAGTCATAATTTAATTTTTAGAATTTTACTGTAATTTTTATTTCACAAAATAAGCAACTTTTCATTTGGAGTATTTTACACCCTGTATCAACATTTTGGGGTTTCTCAATATAAGTTAACATACCGATATTATTATATATTTGGGATCGTGACACACTGCTGAACGCGACGGTATATTTATTTCTGTCGTTAACGAGACGTATGCAGACGGAGTTTTATATAGTGGGGTACGTTCACTTTAAACTAAAAATCCTTAGTCTCCATCATAGAAATCAAATAAAAATTTAATTTATAGGGGCCAACCCCTATTCTTGCGCCAACCTAAGCCTAGAAGCAGTTGTTTCTTTTCACTTCCCGCAGCAAGAGGTAAGCCCATGTTCATTTCTCTTTTTGAAAACAGTGATCCCATGTGCCGTCTCTACACCCCAAATATCTACCAAAGATTTGACAAAATCCAAGCCAACATCAAACAGCTATGACAGCAGAACACAGCTACATACCCTACCTTTCGTAATGTCTTTCAGCATTTATAAAACGTGACGGCCACGCTGTTTCATTTTCTTGGCGGCCAAACTAATCCCACCGTGCTCCTCAAGTAAACGTGACTTCCACGTTTCTCCTTCCTATATAAACCCATTCCATGTTCTCTCCACTCGACAGAAGAAATACTGAACCCGTATATATATATATATATATATATATATATAAAGGAGAAGAAGGGTAATAGCGAATTGCCTGGAACGAAACAAGAGTAGGGAGGAAAGAAGGACGTGGAGTTTGGTTTGTAGAGGAGTGGTAGGCGTAGTCACCAACGAACTGCTGGAGCTGAAACGCACGTGAGGACGCCAAAGTGGCTGGTCTGATCATCGGAAGAAGTTGCAGCGGCGCACCGTCTTGCAGCAATGGGGTTTGTAGTGGCGGCGGGAAGAAGACATCGACGTTGAGAGGGTGTCTGGTGGCGCAGCTCTAAAATGGAGCAGTATAATTTGGTGTGGGTGGAACTTTGAAGTGGAGGAAGTGTATTGTGATTGACTTGGAAAGGGTACTGGGTGTTAAAGTGGGGCTTGCATGGAAATGAATGGGTACTGGGAGTGATATACGAATGAGAAAGAGTTGAGATGATGTGAAGAATGACGGCGGTTTTCACGTTTTCCGTGAAGAACGTGAAGGGTTGGGAGGAAGCAAAGTATAATTGAGGAGATACGTTGCATGTGGAAAGAAAAATGGAAGAGCAAAGTATGGTAGCAGGTTGGTAGGCAAGCACGGTGAAGCATGTATTATGCGGTGGAAGATTTGAAGAAAAGTGGGTGGGTTTGGCACATGAATAGCGTCTATAGGAGGAGCCTGGGCGGTGTTAACGGTGGTGCAGGAATCATGAGGTGGATGGCGTGCGTTAGAGCATTTCAGTTGGAAGCACGGGCGGTTCAATATCGCAAGGAAGGGTCCTAATCATGGTTTATTAAATTAGTAAGGTAATTAAAGATTTATAATATTAGTAGTTAATTAAATTATTTTATAATGGTACCTGCCTTATTTTCAACAGTCTGGAGATCGCCAAATTCCTTGTTTGTGGAAGTAAACCGCTTGAGTAACGAACGCTGAGGACGTGGGTTTTTATATTAAGGTAATTAGTTATTTTAAATTTGAATTTATATTATATTAAAAACCAGTTTAACTTATAACGATCGTAACGTGTACGCTCGATGTCAGAATTTTGCAGAAACGGGAAACGATGGAATCACTGTAAAGAGCACTACAAATTTGGGAGGAATCGGATGCAACCCGAATTTCGATTAATTTTAAACGGGGTTTAAAATTTTACGAACAACGTTGAATTCACAAATGGAAAACAAAGGTGAGTTAATTCTCACACATTTCTGAAATACTAGGATGTGCTAAATTCATATATTTTAATTGGTTGATTGGATGTTTTGGATGCCTATGATTGCTTTAATGGTTGACGTTAATTATATTATCGTCGTTTAAAATATCTCTATGTACTGATATGAAATATTTTAATGGTCTGTGTTGCAGGGAAGAACAGGTAGGAGGAACCAAACCGGTTCCTCAAATATTTATTATGCTGTTATTTCATATTTTATGAACTGTTCAAACCCGTTGACTTTAAACCCTATTGATCATTGAATGTGGTTGGGTTTTGAATCGATAAATAGCATGGTCAATAAGTAAATAGCAGATGGCCCAAATATGCACTGTTTTATAAAGAACGAGTCACCGTCAGGTAAATCGCTAGAAATAGAGTTATAAAAATTATTGTATAACCGAATATATATTTTTAAATATATATATATTTTTAAATGAAGTTCTAAAAGGGGAATATATTTATCACATATATTCATTGGTTCGTTTTAACCACAAAGCGTCGTTTTGGTTTAACCAAAATATAACGTGCGCGAAGCACGTGCTTATCAAATGACTGTTAAACAATTTTATTTAGCAAGTTCAAGTGGCCAGATTTGATGTAACAAATAGAATGGGGTTTATATTGATATTGACTTATTGAAAATCAAAGTGAATAGCATTATTTAAATTAATTATTAATTAATTTAAATGACAAGATCGATAACGATTGACTAACTAGTTAGTCATGTTTAAAGAGAAACAAGTAAACGACTTTGCTGAAATTGGTTGTTAAATAAGTTCATTAATTTAAAGAAAGTAGTTGATGGTTGGGTAACCTAGTTTTATTTTTAAAGGTTGAAATTTAATTATTTGTCATTTATTAAAAATCGAAGTGATATTTTGGAATGTCAAATATAGTAAGGAATGTTGTGAAGTTTAAAGTCGTGTTGATAGTTAATAAAGCGATTTAGTATCTATAATGTGAAACCGAAGTTTTATTTCAATTCTTATTGAATTATACTAAATCGGATTATATGAAATCCAAGTTGGACGAAGTTATAAAACCCGACTTGAATTAGAGTAGTGAATCGAGATAAGTTAAAAGGGTGTGATATAGAATTGCCATTTTTAAAAGAAGAGATGATATTCCATCAAGATGGAATTATAATGGGATTTGTCGTATTGGAAATGAGTGTCAGTTTTTGTATTACAATTGATATTCATCTTACGATAAGAACGTTGTTGATCAAGGTCTGAGAGGTAATTAAAATACCCCAACTTGAATAACTTCAGGATTATCAAAAGATGATATCAGTCGAAATATTGAAGAGGTGAGAATAAAATATTTTGGGAAAAATAACAGTGTAACGCCATTAAAGATTTGGAAATATAAGATTCCAAAATAAAAGGATTATAAAGGGGTTAGAGAATATGAAATGTTATTTCCTAATAAAGAAAATAAAAAGGGAAATTGGTAAAAGTATAACGGCATTTTCAAAGTTAATGAGATTTAACTGGGTTTATTCTAAAAGAATAAGTGGTGGTTTTGGTATTCAAATAATGAAGCCAAGGAAGATGTCGTAATAATTATTTTACGAATGATAAGTGATTCGATAAGATAATAAAAAATGTTGTGGCCAAGTGATGCTGTGTATAAACCAATGGGTTTGTTTGTTTTTATGGTTGTTTATTTTGATAGTTAAATAACCGACTATCAAAATCTGACCCAACGTTATTGGTATAGAAAGACCGGGATCGAATTTATATTCGAAAACCATTCTGACCAATAAATACGAATACGTCGAAGATGCTGATCGAGATGGAGCAATTGAAGACCGTAAGTCTCCATGAGCGGAAGAACTATTGTTAAATATCTTTGGCTGATCCCCAGAGTTAACGATGATTCTGTCATGATTGGAATCTACGGATTGTAAGGACTACTCGCTACTGATCTATAGGGTGATTCCTAGGATGTGGTAGGAGAGTACCTTCGGTTCATCCTGTTCCTGGATGACGTGTATGATGTGAATGGTGGCCAGATGTTTCAAAAGTCGATTATAGCCTCAAGCCTCATCAACCGGGAAATGACAAAAAAATCGGGCAGGCAGCATGGCTATGTGGGTCGCACCCATTAGGGTGTATTGTCACCATCTAGAGAATATTCATATTTGTTACTTCTTTTCAATTCTGTATCTCCCGGGGATTTCGGTGGTCGCGACAAAAAGCCGAAAGGGTGACAATACATTCGATACACTCAAGAGAAATGAGTGGTCGGTCATGTGTGGGCCGGGTTGCAAGATGTTCTTGTTGAACCCAGTGTATTCGTCTCTAGAGATACACTAGCGGCAGGTGGTCCCATACCTTGTCATAGTTGGAAATCCAATCTCCGATAAGCGCCTGCGGTCTTGATTGTATACTATATATGTGGAGCGTGAGATGCAAGCGTTCTGCTAGATTCTATTTACTTGTATTTAGACACTATGATAATATCAGATGAAGATATTGATTTCAAAACGATTTGGGTTATAGTAAGGTAAAAACCGTCCGTGTTTATGTGTGGACTGGTCTTACTATTATCCTTTTGTTTTCAAAAGGATTTCAAAGTTAAATAAGTTGGTTGCTATATGAATTTATCACTGAAAGTATTCCAGACTGATCCGGGTGAATTTTGTTTTAAATCAAATGTGCTCGGGTCAGACCGAGTATATTTACAGGTTAGATTTCGCTTGGAGCTTCAGAGAAGGAGTTGAAGTCGAGACGTTTTCCATATATACTGGTACTAGTTTATTTCCGCTGTGTGTTGTATTGATTTGAATGTATACTCTGAGGTTGTAATATACAGTTCTTTTATAAAGTATTATTGATTATTATATTTTGTCCATTCCACCGTGAGACTCTGATCTTCTTATTCTTCTATTCTAATATTTCTTTCTTTCTTCTCTCACCCTCTAACTTCTTTCTATTAGCTTCCTGGGTTTTCCGATGCTTGAGTTTGGACACGGGACGTGTTAGTGTCTGGATTCGAGTGGCGAAATACCCGGGTCGCTACAGTTGGTATCAGAGCAATGGTTTAGGAATAACCTTGGCTCTGTGGTGTAACTCGATAGAGATTGGGCTAGTAATACCCTAGCTCGAGTTGAATACATATATATGAGAGCGCGTATTTGTAATTTGAATATAAAATTATTTTATAAGAGAGTAAAATTTATAATTTTCTCAAATTATTATTTTATTCAAATTTGGATGAAATGGAAACATTTCAAATATGAAATGGGAATAAATTTTAACTTGTATGAGTTAAAATGAATCTTTTGAATTGAGACAAGCCAATTAGAAATTTGACTTGTGTTGGGTAAAATAAAAAAGTAAATGAATCCAAACAGGATAAATGGGAATTTGTTGAATGGTATGATTGGAATATGGCTTGGAATTAGACTTTGAACCAATGAATATATTGGGCTTGTTAAAATGAGAATTAAGGGTAATAAAATTTGAATTTGGAATTAAATATTTAACTGAAGACAGGTTAAATAAAAAAAAATTAAAAAGAAAATGAAATTGTTGCTTGCTTGGCTGGATTGGATTAAATCGAAACCATCAGCAGTTAATTGAGAAGTTGAATGGATTGAAAAGAAAGGAATTCTAGCATAACGACTTTTGAATGGGATTATATGATATAACCCAGTATCAGTTTTTGAATTGGAAGTTGAGTAAAGGGCAGACTGCCAGAAGGCTATGATAATTGACTTGATCACGAAGATTGAAGCATAGATTGGAAAATGAAGAGCTGTTGGTTGATTTGCTTCGCAACTGGGATGAAGTGGCCCAACAAAAAGGTAAATCTTAATATTATTGATTGGGTGTTTGAATTTATACCTGAATTGGATAGCCACTTGGCTTTATTTTCTTTGCATAAACATGAGAGGCCCAGAGTGGCGGTTGTAGTTGTTAGATCGAACAGTACAGAGGAGGTGCTGGCAAATTTCTCGAAAATTTTCGAAACTTAGAAACATCTTTGATAATATTTTAAATTAATTATTTTGGTGATGATTGAAATTTGAAAATTCGTCTTAATCTAGCAATTTCGAGGACGAAATTTATTTAAGGGGGAAAGAATGTAACGACCTAGATTTTTCAGCTATTTGATTCGAATATATTTAAATTTATTTTAAATATTTTATTTGGAATTTAATATCGAAATCATTAATTAAACAATGGCTGAGCGTTTATATTTATATTTATTAAATAACGAACTTAAAACTGCACGGTAGTTCGTAAAATTGAGTTTCAACTTCAATTGACTATACTGAATCCGTGTTAAGTCGGATTTCGGTGAAACAAGAAGCGTCTGAATCTAGTTGATAATATTTTTCTAATGGAGGAGGAAAATCAAATTTCCGTATTGTAGATTTTATTTTACGTCCAAAGCAAGTTTTGAAATAGTCGCTGTGGAATCGTTTATACGCCGTAACGGTTTGTTTCAATATGATTAAATATTGGCTTCGAATTTAGACAAGTTCTTTGAGGCGTAGTCATAATTTAATTTTTAGAATTTTACTGTAATTTTTATTTCGCAAAATAAGCAACTTTTCATTTGGAGTATTTTACACCCTGTATCAACATTTTGGGGTTTCTCAATATAAGTTAACATACCGATATTATTATATATTTGGGATCGTGACACACTGCTGAACGCGACGGTATATTTATTTCTGTCGTTAACGAGACGTATGCAGACGGAGTTTTATATAGTGGGGTACGTTCACTTTAAACTAAAAATCCTTAGTCTCCATCATAGAAATCAAATAAAAATTTAATTTATAGGGGCCAACCCCTATTCTTGCGCCAACCTAAGCCTAGAAGCAGTTGTTTCTTTTCACTTCCCGCAGCAAGAGGTAAGCCCATGTTCATTTCTCTTTTTGAAAACAGTGATCCCATGTGCCGTCTCTACACCCCAAATATCTACCAAAGATTTGACAAAATCCAAGCCAACATCAAACAGCTATGACAGCAGAACACAACTACATACCCTACCTTTCGTAATGTCTTTCAGCATTTATAAAACGTGACGGCCACGCTGTTTCATTTTCTTGGCGGCCAAACTAATCCCACCGTGCTCCTCAAGTAAACGTGACTTCCACGTTTCTCCTTCCTATATAAACCCATTCCATGTTCTCTCCACTCGACAGAAGAAATACTGAACCCGTATATATATATATATATATATATATATATATATATATATATAAAAGGAGAAGAAGGGTAATAGCGAATTGCCTGGAACGAAACAAGAATAGGGAGGAAAGAAGGACGTGGAGTTTGGTTTGTAGAGGAGTGGTAGGCGTAGTCACCAACGAACTGCTGGAGCTGAAACGCACGTGAGGACGCCAAAGTGGCTGGTCTGATCGTCGGAAGAAGTTGCAGCGGCGCACCGTCTTGCAGCAATGGGGTTTGTAGTGGCGGCGGGAAGAAGACATCGACGTTGAGAGGGTGTCTGGTGGCGCAGCTCTAAAATGGAGCAGTATAATTTGGTGTGGGTGGAACTTTGAAGTGGAGGAAGTGTATTGTGATTGACTTGGAAAGGGTACTGGGTGTTAAAGTGGGGCTTGCGTGGAAATGAATGGGTACTGGGAGTGATATACGAATGAGAAAGAGTTGAGATGATGTGAAGAATGACGGCGGTTTTCACGTTTTCCGTGAAGAACGTGAAGGGTTGGGAGGAAGCAAAGTATAATTGAGGAGATACGTTGCATGTGGAAAGAAAAATGGAAGAGCAAAGTATGGTAGCAGGTTGGTAGGCAAGCACGGTGAAGCATGTATTATGCGGTGGAAGATATGAAGAAAAGTGGGTGGGTTTGGCACATGAATAGCGTCTATAGGAGGAGCCTGGGCGGTGTTAACGGTGGTGCAGGAATCATGAGGTGGATGGCGTGCGTTAGAGCATTTCAGTTGGAAGCACGGGCGGTTCAATATCGCAAGGAAGGGTCCTAATCATGGTTTATTAAATTAGTAAGGTAATTAAAGATTTATAATATTAGTAGTTAATTAAATTATTTTATAATGGTACCTGCCTTATTTTCAACAGTCTGGAGATCGCCAAATTCCTTGTTTGTGGAAGTAAACCGCTTGAGTAACGAACGCTGAGGACGTGGGTTTTTATATTAAGGTAATTAGTTATTTTAAATTTGAATTTATATTATATTAAAAACCAGTTTAACTTATAACGATCGTAACGTGTACGCTCGATGTCAGAATTTTGCAGAAACGGGAAACGATGGAATCACTGTAAAGAGCACTACAAATTTGGGAGGAATCGGATGCAACCCGAATTTCAATTAATTTTAAACGGGGTTTAAAATTTTACGAACAACGTTGAATTCACAAATGGAAAACAAAGGTGAGTTAATTCTCACACATTTCTGAAATACTAGGATGTGCTAAATTCATATATTTTAATTGGTTGATTGGATGTTTTGGATGCCTATGATTGCTTTAATGGTTGACGTTAATTATATTATCGTCGTTTAAAATATCTCTATGTACTGATATGAAATATTTTAATGGTCTGTGTTGCAGGGAAGAACAGGTAGGAGGAACCAAACCGGTTCCTCAAATATTTATTATGCTGTTATTTCATATTTTATGAACTGTTCAAACCCGTTGACTTTAAACCCTATTGATCATTGAATGTGGTTGGGTTTTGAATCGATAAATAGCATGGTCAATAAGTAAATAGCAGATGGCCCAAATATGCACTGTTTTATAAAGAACGAGTCACCGTCAGGTAAATCGCTAGAAATAGAGTTATAAAAATTATTGTATAACCGAATATATATTTTTAAATATATATATATTTTTAAATGAAGTTCTAAAAGGGGAATATATTTATCACATATATTCATTGGTTCGTTTTAACCACAAAGCGTCGTTTTGGTTTAACCAAAATCTACCGTGCGCGAAGCACGTGCTTATCAAATGACTGTTAAACAATTTTATTTAGCAAGTTCAAGTGGCCAGATTTGATGTAACAAATAGAATGGGGTTTATATTGATATTGACTTATTGAAAATCAAAGTGAATAGCATTATTTAAATTAATTATTAATTAATTTAAATGACAAGATCGATAACGATTGACTAACTAGTTAGTCATGTTTAAAGATAAACAAGTAAACGGCTTTGCTGAAATTGGTTGTTAAATAAGTTCATTAATTTAAAGAAAGTAGTTGATGGTTGGATAACCTAGTTTTATTTTTAAAGGTTGAAATTTAATTATTTGTCATTTATTAAAAATCGAAGTGATATTTTGGAATGTCAAATATAGTAAGGAATGTTGTGAAGTTTAAAGTCGTGTTGATAGTTAATAAAGCGATTTAGTATCTATAATGTGAAACCGAAGTTTTATTTCAATTCTTATTGAATTATACTAAATCGGATTATATGAAATCCAAGTTGGACGAAGTTATAAAACCCGACTTGAATTAGAGTAGTGAATCGAGATAAGTTAAAAGGGTGCGATATAGAATTGCCATTTTTAAAAGAAGAGATGATATTCTATCAAGATGGAATTATAATGGGATTTGTCGTATTGGAAATGAGTGTCAGTTTTTGTATTACAATTGATATTCATCTTACGATAAGAACGTTGTTGATCAAGGTCTGAGAGGTAATTAAAATACCCCAACTTGAATAACTTCAGGATTATCAAAAGATGATATCAGTCGAAATATTGAAGAGGTGAGAATAAAATATTTTGGGAAAAATAACAGTGTAACGCCATTAAAGATTTGGAAATATAAGATTCCAAAATAAAAGGATTATAAAGGGGTTAGAGAATATGAAATGTTATTTCCTAATAAAGAAAATAAAAAGGGAAATTGGTAAAAGTATAACGGCATTTTCAAAGTTAATGAGATTTAACTGGGTTTATTCTAAAAGAATAAGTGGTGGTTTTGGTATTCAAATAATGAAGCCAAGGAAGATGTCGTAATAATTATTTTACGAATGATAAGTGATTCGATAAGATAATAAGAAATGTTGTGGCCAAGTGATGCTGTGTATAAACCAATGGGTTTGTTTGTTTTTATGGTTGTTTATTTTGATAGTTAAATAACCGACTATCAAAATCTGACCCAACGTTATTGGTATAGAAAGACCGGGATCGAATTTATATTCGAAAACCATTCTGACCAATAAATACGAATACGTCGAAGATGCTGATCGAGATGGAGCAATTGAAGACCGTAAGTCTCCATGAGCGGAAGAACTATTGTTAAATATCTTTGGCTGATCCCCAGAGTTAACGATGATTCTGTCATGATTGGAATCTACGGATTGCAAGGACTACTCGCTACTGATCTATAGGGTGATTCCTAGGATGTGGTAGGAGAGTACCTTCGGTTCATCCTGTTCCTGGATGACGTGTATGATGTGAATGGTGGCCAGATGTTTCAAAAGTCGATTATAGCCTCAAGCCTCATTAACCGGGAAATGACAAAAAAATCGGGCAGGCAGCATGGCTATGTGGGTCGCACCCATTAGGGTGTATTGTCACCATCTAGAGAATATTCATATTTGTTACTTCTTTTCAATTCTGTATCTCCCGGGGATTTCGGTGGTCGCGACAAAAAGCCGAAAGGGTGACAATACATTCGATACACTCAAGAGAAATGAGTGGTCGGTCATGTGTGGGCCGGGTTGCAAGATGTTCTTGTTGAACCCAGTGTATTCGTCTCTAGAGATACACTAGCGGCAGGTGGTCCCATACCTTGTCATAGTTGGAAATCCAATCTCCGATAAGCGCCTGCGGTCTTGATTGTATACTATATATGTGGAGCGTGAGATGCAAGCGTTCTGCTAGATTCTATTTACTTGTATTTAGATACTATGATAATATCAGATGAAGATATTGATTTCAAAACGATTTGGGTTATAGTAAGGTAAAAACCGTCCGTGTTTATGTGTGGACTGGTCTTACTATTATCCTTTTGTTTTCAAAAGGATTTCAAAGTTAAATAAGTTGGTTGCTATATGAATTTATCACTGAAAGTATTCCAGACTGATCCGGGTGAATTTTGTTTTAAATCAAATGTGCTCGGGTCAGACCGAGTATATTTACAGGTTAGATTTCGCTTGGAGCTTCAGAGAAGGAGTTGAAGTCGAGACGTTTTCCATATATACTGGTACTAGTTTATTTCCGCTGTGTGTTGTATTGATTTGAATGTATACTCTGAGGTTGTAATATACAGTTCTTTTATAAAGTATTATTGATTATTATATTTTGTCCATTCCACCGTGAGACTCTGATCTTCTTATTCTTCTATTCTAATATTTCTTTCTTTCTTCTCTCACCCTCTAACTTCTTTCTATTAGCTTCCTGGGTTTTCCGATGCTTGAGTTTGGACACGGGACGTGTTAGTGTCTGGATTCGAGTGGCGAAATACCCGGGTCGCTACAGCTTATGTTCCACATCATCATTATTACAACTTTTAAAACTGTCTCCAAAGCAAAATAAGAAAGGTACACTGCTAATGCCCAAAGTAGTGACTAGTAGCGACACAGGGAGATTATATATATATGTTCATACGTAGAAGCCTCCTGCTCGTCTCCGGTGCAGCTATTCGTGCATAATCACTTGACATGTCTCTAGTCTGCCCGTTTAAGAGCACCCAGAGTAATAAGAAGAGACATAAAACTCTGGGTCAGACAAAAGTTTGGTATGAGCGATAAGCAGCAAAACAGAACAATAACAGGTATACATAACCATACCTGAACCTGGACCTGCAACCAAAGAGTTAGCACAACAAGATGTACAATAAATACTCCAAGGTGACACTAACATATAGTGTAAAGATACGGGGGAGGGGTGTGCATGTCATAGTGATATCTAATAATCAAGCATAGAAACCATCCTCACATCTCTCAGTCAGTGCGTAAAGCATACGATATCCATTGCTTTGATCACCCAAATCCTTGCTATGATCACTCTGCCCCATGGAGTCATAGCGACTCCACTGCACTGATCCATAGCCACTATTCCTTGCTATGTCCACTCTGCCCCCATGAAGTCATGACGAATTCACTGCACTGGCTCATAGCCATGCAACGATCACTCTTCCCCATGGAGTAATAACTACCCCACTGCACTGATCCATAACCTAACATCCATCTTGGTGGTGAATCAAAGTTATGCACGTCGATAACCCCTTAGCACACGTCCCGCAGCAAAGTCCAATCATGAAGTCAACTCGTTAGTTCCCATATGGATCATGAGTTCTACTTCCCATTTGGACTACCCTTGCATCTCGGGTTTGGTCTTCTTCGGATCGGTCTCCATTCGGTTCGTGATCATCATCAAGGCTCGGATCCTCCATCGGTTCGTGAGCAGCTCTGGTTCGTGGACATCAAGCGGTTCAGTTCGTAGCACCCTCTCCAGATTGGTTCAGGTCGTGGTGCCTCACTGGGTTCGGTTCGGTCGTGATGCTCCTCTGGGTCGGGTCGTGATGATCCTATCGGTTCGGGTCGTGTTCTCTGGTTCGGGAGTGATCGTCTCCAAGCATCGAATCGTGATTAGCTTCCTCGGGCGGTTCGTGGCACACTCCAAGTGAGCGGTCGGTTCGTGAGCCTTCATCTTGGACGATCGAGCAAGCGGCTCATGATGCACGTACATGGCTCGGACTCGTGGGATTGGACTCGCGATCGGGTCGGTTCGGGGGGGGGGGCAATCCGATCCGGTTCCTGCACAATTTCCTACAACTCTTCTAGCGACTGTTTTACTCCATACGACGGCGTTTTCGACCATTCTGACTTTTCTAATCAATCACAAAGCATATTATACAGTCATAGCAACATGTATAATCAATCACAAACACCAAAACAACAATATGATATGTCAAAATGGATCAAACATACCCAAAACCCATATTTTCCCCTTAATCCCCCTTAATCATATTTAAGAATACAATTAGCAAAACTTATCCAAATTAGCCCAAATTTCTATCAGAGCCCTAAAATAATATTTTAGAATTTTACAAAAAAAATTCCAAATTTTTCTGAGCCATAATTTCGCTAATTATCACTAATTAGCCGTAATTAGTGAAAAACAATGCAAATCACTCACCTTAGCCACAAATAAAACTTAGATCTGAAACTATACCTAATTTGGTGCATTTTTCAGTGCGACACAGCAGCTCCAACTCTGATTTGGTGTTGATTTTCCTTGATTTGACGTAGATTAGCTTAATCCTTGATTGGAGAGTGATTTGGGATAAAATTAGAAGGTGAAGGCCATTGTTAGGGTTTCTAAGAGGTAAATGGCGGCTAGAAAACTGAAATAGAATGAAAACCTAACTTATTTCAGCCTCCCCATAACCCTAATCCCGAAATGGGTTATGGGCCTATTTGACCCTAATCAGCCCACTTAAGCAGTTTTCACCTTTTAAACCTTGTTTCAGCCATATCTCCCAAACGGTGAGTCCGTTTGGCTAATGTGACCACTCTACGGAATTGTAAACCATCATCTGAATCCAATGAAAGTGGTTTCTGGTCAAAACTTCTTACAAATCAAAAGTAATGGCCGAAACAAGATCAGCTAGGGGCAAAATGGTCATTTAAAAATCGGCAAAAATCATGAACATGAGAAATGACCCCAATAGTCGTCCCCTAAAGTTACACGACCATATGACCTCATATAAAAAAGAAATAAATATTCTACGATCCTTCGATACGTAGAATGCGGGTTGTTACACTCTCCCCCCCTTAAAAAATTTCGCCCTCGAAATTCCTCAACTAAGAAACAAACAATGGATCCCGCATGCCTATTAGCCATATACAACAATCAAACATGCAAAACAAAAAAAAACTAATCTATCCTAACATGCGGAAAAACTAAATCGAAATGAAAACCTCACCAGGCAAAGAGTTCTGGATACGTCTCCTTAATGCTCTTCTTTGTCTCCCAAGTACAGTCATTCTCATCCTCGCCCCACTGAACCTTGACTAGATTCACCGCTTTCCTTCGAAGTTTCTTCGTACCGTGCTCGACAATACGAATCGGATTGCGGTTCCCAACCGCCTCAGGTTCTACTTCGATATCATCCAACCGATCAGGTGAAATAGCCACACTGGGGTCGTGCACGAATTTCCTTAACTGGGAAACATGAAATACGTTATGAACTCCCACCATCTTGTCTGGCAACTCTACTTTATATGCCAAATTCCCAACTTGTTCGAGAACTGGGAATGGACTAACAAATCTTGGTGTTAACTTGCCTCTCCTACCAAATCGAATCACACTCTTTAACGGAGAAATCTTGATAAACACCAAGTCGCCAATGGAGAATTTTTACTCTCTTCGTCTCTTATCAGCATAACTCTTCTGCCTATCTTGGGAAGCCTTCATTCGCTGTTGGATAACCTTGATCTTGTCTGAAGTTTCTCTTATTGCATATGGCCCAAGCACAAACTTCTCACCGGTTTCTAACCAACATGATGGTGAGTTGCATGGTCTTCTGTACAAAGCTTAAAATGGAGTCATACCAATACTGGATTGATAACTGTTATTATATGCGAATTCAACCAGATGCAAATGGTCATCCCATGACCCTCCAAAGTCCATTATGCAAGCTCTCAAGAGATCTTCTAATACTCAATTCACCCTCTCTGTCTGACCGTCGGTTTGAGGATGGTATGCGGTACTAAGATGTAGTTTTGATCCTAAAGCCTCTTGTAAGCTCTTCCAAAATACACTAGTGAACAACGGATCTCGGTCACTTACAATGCCTTTGGGTACTCCATGAAATCTCACTACCCACTTCATATATAGTTCTGCTAACTTAGCTGCTATTCTATTCGACTTGATGGGTATAAACCTTGCACTCTTGGTCAATCGGTCCATAATCACCCAAATGCTATCATGGTCCGATCTAGTCCTTGGTAACCCATCAATAAAATCCACTGAGACTTGTTCCCATTTCCATTCGGGGATTTCTAATGGTTGCAACAAACCACTAGGCTTCTTCTGTTCGGCTTTAACTAGTTGACAATTCATGCACTTGGATATAAACTTTCCAACGTCCTTTTTCATCCCTTCCCAGTAGTAGGTCTGCTTCATGTCTCGATACATTTTGTTACCACCGGGATGTATGGTTAGTTTCGAGTGATGGCATTCTCTAAGCTCTTCATCTCTCAATCCATTAACATTGGGTACAACTAGTCTCCCATTCTTTCTAAGCCATCCATCTCGATCAAGCCCATACTTGTTTATCTCCTCATCGATACCCATCTCTAACATGGAGATGGTCTCCAATAAGTTAGGATCATCCTTCTGACTGGAACCAATCCGCTCAATCAAAGTGGGTCTGATCATCAAACTTGCTAACATTTCTGGATCCAATTCACACTTTGGTCTGAAATCGTACCCTGCGATATACTCCAGTTGCTTCCACTCAAGAAACATAGCCCCTAAATTGGCATGTCTTCTACTCAATGCATCAGCTACTGCATTGCTCTTTCCAGGTGTATATGCGATATTGAAATCATAGGAAGCCAAGAACTCTAACCATCTGTGCTGACGAAATTTAAATCCTTTTGGGAGAAAAGATACTTTAACGATTTATGATCAGTAAACAACTGGAATCTTTCTCCCAAGAGATAATGTCTCCACATCTTCAACGCGAACACAATCGCTAGTAATTCCAAATCGTGGGTAGGGTATCTTTTCTTATGCGGTTTCAGTTGTCGACTTGCATAGGCTATAACCCTACCTCTTTGGATCAACACAACACCTAGTCTGGTACCACATGCATCCGTGTATCCTACCATCTCTTCATTCCCTTTAGGAATGACTAACATCGGTGCACGCGTCAACTTTTCCTTTAGACTCTTGAATGCATTTTCACACCTTTCGTCCTAAACGAAAGTTTGATTCTTCTTGGTCAACTGAATTAACGGTGCCGCTATCTTGGAGAAATCTTGGATAAACTTACGATAATATCCAGCTAAACCCAAGAACTTCTTATGTCTGTTGCATTCTTGGGCGTAGACCAATCTCGTACCGTAGTCACCTTCGCAGGATCCACAACAATACCGTTCTTTGAAACAACATGGCCCAAGAATCTCACTTCCCTCCTCTAGAAGGGACACTTAGAAAACTTTGCTTTCAATTGGTGTTTTCTTAACACCTCCATCACTATCCTCAAATGTTCCTTGTGTTCTTCCTCTGTCTTCGAATAAACCAAGATATAGTCTAGGAACACAAGAACAAACTTATTCAATTGATCACTGAATACTCTATTCATAAGATCCACAAAATATGTTGGTGCATTGGTCAACCCGAATGGCATGACCAACCACTCATAGAATCCAGACGGCGTCCGAAAGGCCGTTTTAGCTGTACTCTTAGCTTCCACCCTAAGCTGATGAAAACCTATCGCGAGATCCAACTGGGAGAACACTCTTGCGCCACTCAACTGATCAAACAAATCATCTACCCGCGGTAGAGGATACTTATTCTTCCTCATCACCTTATTCAACTTGCGGTAGTCCACACACAATCTAAGGGAACCATCTGCCTTGGTAGCAAACATAACTGGTGCTCCCCACTCGGAGACACTTCTTCTAATAAATCCCTTCTTCAAAAGATCGCTTACTTGCACCCCGAGCTCTCGCTGCTCCCTTGGTGTTATACGACGAAGTGGCATCACTATAGGTCTGGCATCTTTCACTAAATCAATACGAAACTCAATCTCTCGGTGTGGTGGAAGTCCGGTCACTTCCTCGAAGACGTCCGGATACTGGCCAGCCACGGGCACATCTGACAACTCATCATGCGGGATGTTGAGGGAATTTGGAAAACTATCCATTACTCCATCATTAGGTAGACCACCAAACACTACCCTCCGCCCATCATCTGCTCTAGCTGTCACCAAAAAGCCCTCACAGTCTACCACCACCCCATATCTTTAGAGCCAATCGACTCCCAAAATAATGTCAAACCCATTAAAGCCCAAAACAAAGCAATCACAAGCAAACATGCATCCATGAGTCGATAAGACCACATTACGACAAATCATACTAAGGCTAGTCGAACCACCAATCAGGTTCGTCACAACTAAAGGTCTATCGACTATCTTGGATTCCAATCCCAACCTATCTACCGGGTCACTAGATATGAAGGAACGGGAAGCCCCGGTATCAAACAATACTCGAACAGGAACATCATAAATAGAAAGCATACCTTGAATGGCGACATTCTTTCCTTTCTCCGCTGCAGTTGGGGCATCCGACGAAGAAGGAACAACCTTAAGAGCATATGCTTTCACAATCTGCTTCTCTTTAGGGGGTTGCGGACATTTATCCTTGTGATGTCCCACTTGGCCCCAGTTGAAGCACTTCTTGTCTGCAGGCTTTGCTCGACATTCTTTAGCATAATGGCCCATCTTGCCACAACTAAAGCACTCAACATCTTTCTTACTCTTTTTCTGACCATCCTTAGTTTGGTTCTGCTTCCTCTTATTCTGAGAATTATTCTTGCGTCCACCGCTTGCTTGCGGCGTCCTCTGCAGATACAACAGCGACTTCAGTCTTGGGTTTAGGATAAAGGCTCTCTGACCTCAATGCTTTCCCAACAATTGATTCAAAAGTCTCATCAATATGATTTATAAGCCTTTCTCCCAAGTACTGATCTAAACCAGTTATGAACTTATCATTCTTCTTCTCGGGAGTGTCGATAAGAGATAATCCATACTTCGATAAAGTATCGAACTCAGCAATGTACTCCGAGACTGCCCTACCATTCTGCTTAAGCTCCATAAATTTCCTAAACAATTCTGATTAAGGTTCTTCCTAACCAATTCCTAATTTTAAATATATTAAAAAAACGAAAAACAATGTTTTGTCTATTCGATCCAAAAAAAGTGGGGAATGCGCATTTGCTTGAAATATTTTCAAGATAATTGTTTTATGTCTTTGAGCACGCATAGATCCTTTCTGAGCAGCTGGGATGAACTTATCACTAAATCGGGCCTTAAACTGATCCCAAGTAACCCGATCCTCAGGAGAAGCTGCCATAATAGCATTCCACTAATTCATAGCTCGTCCTTGCAGCTGACGGGATGCTAGCTTTCTCTTCATTGCATCATCGATTCCTATGTCCTCAAAGATACGCTCACAACTATCAAGCCTATCCTGAACTTCTATAGTTGATTCCGTTCCGTGGAACGGCTTCCCACCAAGACTAGTGTAGTCCTTACAGAGCTTGGCAAAATCGGCCCTAGGCACCTGCACCGCTGCACCACCACCATTAGCAGCATTAGGAACTGCTCCTTCCACATCTCTAAGCATCTCTCTCATGAAGTCAGTGAACATTGTCCTCATATCAGGAGCATTCCCATTATTAGCTCCTCTACCAATACCCTTCGTACGTTGGCTCATCGTTCAATCTATAAGGAGAAAACGATTAACCATCCCTTCAGTGGTGCCAGTGTAGTGCGACTTCATCCATAAATATACTAACAGTGTATATGTATATATGTATAGCTTTTGAAAACCAAAATATCACAAATACGCGCTCTCATATACGTACTATCTCTCCCTGGTGTCTTTCCCAAGGTTAAATACGCAACCTAGAGCTCTAATACAAAGTGTGACAGCCCGCCCCGCACCAGCTGACATTTCCAATGAAAGTGCGTTGTGCCAATGCTCGACTAGCACGGAATGGTTGCCAAAGAAAGGAAAAGAAAGGAATTTGAACTAACAAGGAACCTGTAGTATATCTCATAGCGCATGGAACAAAATATAATAATAACATAACTTTGACATAAAACAGGTGAGACGGTGCATAAGCTGAAAACTAAACCATCATAGCAGCGGAAAATCCAAAATACAGCTTATGTTCCACATCATCATTATTACAACTTTTAAAACTGTCTCCAAAGAAAAATAAGAAAGGTACACTACTAATGCCCAAATAGTGACCAGCAGCGACACAGGGAGATTATATATATATATATATATATGTATCATACGTAGAAGCCTCCTGCTCGTCTCCGGTAATGCTACTCATGCATAATCACCTGACTTGTCTCTAGTCTGCCCGTTTAAGAGCACCCAGAGTAATAAGAAGAGACATAAAACTCTGGGTCAGACAAAAGTATGGTATAAGCGATAAGCAGCACAATAGAACAATAACAGGTATACATAACCATACCTGAACCTGGACCTGCAACCAAAGAGTTAGCACAACAAGATGTACAATACTCTAAGGTGACACTAACATATAGTGTAAAGATACGAGGGAGGGGTGTGCATGTCATAGTGATATCTAATAATCAAGCATAGCAACCATCCTCACATCTCTCACTCAGTGCGTAAAGCATACGATATCCATTGCTTTGATCATCCAAGTCCTTGCTATGATCACTCTGCCTCATGGAGTCATAGCGACTCCACTGCACTGATCCATAGCCACTAGTCCTTGCTATGTCCACTCTGGCCCATGAAGTCATGATGACTTCACTGCACTGGCTCATAGCCATGCTACGATCACTCTTCCCCATGGAGTAATAACTACCCCACTGCACTGATCTATAGCCTAACATCCGTCTTGGTGGTGAATCAAAGTTATGGACGTCGATAACCCCTTAGCACACGTCCCGCAGCAAAGTCCAATCATGAAGTCAACTCGTTGGTTCCCATCTGGATCCTGAGTTCTACTTCCCATTTGGACTACCTTTGCATCTTGGGTTTGGTCTTCTCCGGATCGGTCTCCATTCGGTTCGTGATCATCATCTAGGCTCGGATCCTCCATCGGTTCGTGAGCAGCTCTGGTTCGTGGCCATCAAGCGGCTCAGTTCGTAGCACCCTATCCAGATCGATTCGGGTCGTGGTGCCTCACTGGGTTCTGTTCGGTCGCGATGTTCCTTTGGGTCGGGTCGTGATGATCCTATCAGTTCGGGTCGTGTTCGCTGGTTCGGGAGTGATCCTCTCCAAGCATCGGATCGTGATTAGCTTCCTCAGACGGTTTGTGGCACACTCCAGGTGAGCAGTCGGTTCGTGAACCTTCATCTTAGACGATCGAGCAAGCGGCTCGTGATACACGTGCATGGCTGGGACTTGTGGGGTTGGACTCGTGATCGGGTCGCTTCGGGGGGCGATCCGATCCGGTTCCTGCACAATTTCCTGCAACTCTTCCAGTGACTGTTTTATGCCATACGACGGCGTTTTCGACCATTCTAACTTTTCTAATCAATCACAAAGCATACCATACAGTCATAGCAACATGTATAATCAACTACAAACACCAAAACAACAATATGATATGTTAAAATGGATCAAACATACCCAAAACCCATATTTTCCCCTTAATCCCCCTTAATCATGTTTAAGCATACAATTAGCAAAACTTATCCAAATTAGCCCAAATTTCTATCAGAGCCCTAAAATAATATTTTAGAATTTTATAAATTTTTGTCCAAATTTTTCTGAGCCATAATTTCTCTAATTATCATTAATCACCCCTAGTTAGTCGTAATTAGTGAAAAACAATGCAAATCACTCACCTTAGCCACAAATAAAACTTAGATCTGAAACTATCTCTGATTTGGGGCGTTTTCCTATGCGACACAACAGCTCCAACTCTGATTTGGTGTTGATTTGACGTAGATTAGCTTAATCCTTGATTAGAGAGCGATTTGGGATGAAATTAGAAGGTGGAGGCCATTGTTAGGGTTTCTAAGAGGTAAATGGTGGCTAGAAAACTGAAATAGAATGAAAACCTAACTCATTTCAGCCTCCCCATAACCCTAATCCCTAAATGGGTTATGGGCCCATTTGCTAATTACCCTAATCAGCCCACTTAAGCAATTTTTCACCTTTTAAACCTTGTTTCAGCCATATCTCCCAAACGGTGAGTCCGCTTGGCTAATGTGACCAAACCATCATTTGAATCCAAAGGAAGTAGTTTCTGGTCAAAACTCCTTACCAATCAAAAGTTGTGGCCGAAACAAGATCGGTTAGGGGCAAAACGGTCATTTAAAAATCGGCAAAAATCATGAACATGGGAAATGACCCCAATAGTTGTCCTCCAAAGTTACACGACCATATGACCTCATATGAAAAAGAAATAAATATTCTACGATCCTTCGATATGTAGAATGTGGGTCGTTACAGCCGGAGGCGCTCCCTCGCCACCATCGATGATCTCTACGACAACCCACCCCCCCCTTTCGCGTCTATCTCCTCCTCCCCCCTTCTTCTCCAATTAGATTCCGCCCAAACCCCTACAGCCCAAATTTGAAGTCGCCCCCAGGTCTGTCCAGCCTCCCACCACCTCAGCGCCGCCATCTCCGACCACCTCCGACCGTTAGGCGCCCCCCCTTCAATAAGCAACACAGTGGGTTTTTATTTAATATTTAAATTTCTTTTCATTTTTTAATATATATTATAAAAATGTTAAAATAAAAAGATAGTTTTTTTAAATAAAAAGATAGAACTTTTTATATGTTAAAAATAGAATTTTTAAAAGTTAAAAGATTGAATTTTTATATGTTGAAAGATTATATTTTTATAAAAGAAAGATTATATTTTTAAAATAGTAAAGATTTTTTTAATAGAAAGACAAGATTTTTTAAAATAGAAAGACGAGATTTTTAAAAATAGAAAGACGAGATTTTTAAAAATATAAAGACGAGATTTTTGAAAATAGAGATTTTTAAAAATATAAAGACGAGAATTTTAAAAATATAAAGATGAGATTTTTAAATATAGGAAGACGAGATTTTTAAAAATATAAAGATGAGATTTTTAAAAATAGAAAGACGATATTTTTAAAAATAGGAGGACGAGATTTTTAAAAATATAAAGACGAGATTTTTAAAAATAGAAAGACGAGATTTTTAGAAATAGGAAGACGAGTTTTTTAAAATATAAATACGAGATTCTTAAAAATAGAAAGACGAGATTTTTAAAAATAGAAGGACGAGATTTTTAAAAATAGAAAGACGAGATTTTTAAAAATATAAAGACGAGATTTTAAAAAAATATAAAGACGAGATTTATAAAAATATAAAGACGAGATTTTTAGAAATATAAAATGAGATTTTTATCGTATGAATCATAATGTTTTTAGTTATATAAAAAAATCGATTTTTAATTAGATTAAAAATTCGATTTTTAGTTATATGAAAAATCTGATTTTTAATATATATATAGCGATATAAAAATGTGATTTTTAATATATATATAGCGATATAAAAATGTGATCTTTTATATATATGTAGCGATATAAAAATATGGTTTTTAATATATAAACATCATATAAAAATGTGATTTTTAGTATGAACAACGTGGAAAAGTTTATGTTGGAATTTTGGGCGATTCCCAACGGTTCAGAAATTCAGAAAAAAAAACTGCAGTAGTGGATCCCAAAGGTGAGAGCTTCTCACTTTAATTTCTTTTCTAGTAAAATATATATACTAGGATGCAGACGGTGCTTAGTAGCACCCGGCACCTTTGTTTGAAACCATATTTGTTTGGTTGTTAGGTTGATTAGATTATTTGGTTGAATTTGGTTTGGGAAATGAAATGAATTGATTAGAATTGGTTTGTACATGGCACAAGCCATTATTAGGCGAGGAATAAGGCTAGACCTTATTCCGGCTCTAATATCGCGCCGTTATGCTACCGAAATTTTCTAAAAATATTAGAACAATAAAAATATCATTTTTATTGTATAAAATATTCATGAGTTGAAATAAATATTTTATAGTTAAAAATATAATTTTTAACGTGTATATGAATAAAATAAATATTCATTTACAAATCGGACGATTTGTTTATGTACACACATTTGACTGATATTGATTGGGACGATATATTTTACACATCGCCCAACTGCACAAATGATAATCAGTGTTTGTTGTTTGAAAACCCCACACGGGTATTGAGATGATATTAGACATACACTAATCCCAATATTTAGTTGTATGTCAATCGATGGGTTGACATACTGTTGTAAGCGTTAATTATTTATATTTAACGCTTATGCAGTTGTGTAATACACTCTGGATGATGATTGACTGAGTTTGGTTATTGTTGTGTACACGTATACATAAAATCCATATAAATAAAATTATATGCTAATTGACTGTGCCTGATTCCAATTCGGAAAGAACAAATATTTTAAATTAAAGAATATATTAAAATGACGAATAATGAATATTTTAAAATAACTAATATTTTAAAATAATATTCAGTAATGGATCAAAATATGATTTTGATGTCCGATTTGGGATGGACACGACAATATTGAAAAATATGAAGCCGTGTTGATTAGATTAACGCCACTTTCACGTGAACGATATTTATATCGATTTTATTCATTTTTATAATGAATATCGAAAAGGAAGTGATTTCAAAATCTAATGTTTAGAAAATATTATCATTTATATATTAATGATATGGAATATTCAATTTTGATTTAAAATTGAATATGAAGTCGAAGTCATTTTGAAAATGAATTTAAAACGATTTATAAAATACGTTTTAAATGGAAATCAACGAAATATATACAATATATATAGTATATATTTAGTGGCCTGAATAGAACGCGTCGCGCCGCGGCATTTCGTGAAATTCGACCATTGACTTCGAATTGACATTACGGGAGATCCGACCTTCGGATTCTCCTAAAAACGGAACCGTTAGGTTCGTATCGAAAAGATCTTTCCAACGAATATAAGGAATTTGAAATCTAACGGTTGGATTTGGAATTACGTCCAAATCAAATTTGGAAAAGGTTGTTGTAAGTGAAGTTCGATGGTCGTTTATGGAAATCGACTGTACGGGCCTTGATAAAATTATTAAAAATATCAATAATTTGTGTAAAATCATAATAAATGATTTGGAAAGAATTGGGATGAAAATTCCATATTTGAAAAGATAAAAATATATTTTTATCAAAATGAACTAGTTATGAACTAGAATTATAATCCAATATTTTTAAATAAATAAATTGGATTTGAAATGGTTTAAAAATAACCAGAATTTCCAATATATTAATTGGAATAGATTTGAATCGAAATTATCTTCGAAATATTTCGATATTAGATTCCGTGATTATACAGATATTGTGAAGGAATTTGGAAGTTATATATATATATCATTATTCCCAATACGATATTTGTTGATTTCAGAATTTGATATTAAATATAAGCCGATATAATTTCTATTCTGAGCCTTGTATTTAATATTGAATTGGATTTGGGGTTTGTCGTGAATGGTGTCTTCATTAACACCGTTCTTAAACCCAGTCGAGAAAAGAATAAATCTTTAATTAAGATTTAATGAAGTTTTTCCAATTAATTAATATTTAATTAGAATTGAATAAAAGAATTGGATTTTGGGTTTGTCGTGAATGGTGTTTTTAATAACACTGTTCTTAAACCCCGTGTGAAAAGAATAAATCTTTTATTTAAGATTATTAGTGTTTCCAGTTAATTAACATTTAATTGGAAAAAAATGGAATGTGAATTGGGTTTATTGTGAACTGTGTTTTAAACGACATTCGTTCTTTAACCCGATTTACAGTGAAATGTGATTTGGAATTTATAAATCTTTTTATTAAGATTTAATGGGAATTTTCCAAAGTAAAGTTTTCTACATTAATATATTAAATTGGAATAGAATGGAATTCGATTTGATAATAATCGAAATGAGCTTCTGTGGAGGAAGACTGTTAATATATATGGAATTTAAAAGGCTTTGTCATTATTCCATTTATACTATTAGTCGGATACAGAAATTGATATCGATTATATATTGATCTATTTTCCATGAGGATTCCATAATTAATGGAATGTGATTTGGGTTTACTGTGAACTGTGTTCTAAATGACATTAGTTCTTTAACCCAGTTAAAGAGAGGATTACATGTCTAACATTGTATTTCGAACTGTATGGTTGATCTCTGCTAAATATATCTGTTTGGTGGTGGAGAATTTATTCTCTTGTTTAACAACCTTCTCTAAGACGTACGAGCTTATAGGTTATATATCGGCAGAAATCAATAGTATGGTATAGATTGTCGTGCAGCATGTTTGTGTTTCCAAAGTTAAATAATCATTAATATTGATTTTTAGGAAGACTAAAACTAAGTGGAGTTTTAATGAATCTTTAATTAGATTGAAAATGGAATTGATAATTTAAATTATCAAATTTGGGAAATGATCGAGGATGGAATACCGCCGGTTTTACTCCAAGCGATAGTTAAATCTTTAATTAGATTTGAACGTGAAATGGTAATTAAATTTACCGACACACCGTGGTGTTAGATATGGAGTATGACCAGTTTTGTTTCATGGGATGAATAGGTTGGGATTGGGAAATTAAACAAATACTTTGGTAAGGTGCGCTAATCCCGACTAGTTTGGATAAACCTTAATTTGGTTCGAATTAATATCCAAAGGAAGATTAAAGAATAAATTTAAAGAATTTATCTTTGATAAAATTAATGGGAACCTTTCCCAAAGGATATGAATATTTAAATAAAAGAATATTCAGAATTGGAATGAGGCGTATGTTGTGTTTTTATAGCACTTGTTTATTATATATGCGAGTTATTCGAAAAGGTCGGGTTTATACCCATTCTGAATAAATGATTCGACGATAAGTCGACGATGAAGATGGTGGTTGAAGACCGGAGGTCTTCGCATCGTTTGGATGATTACTGATGTCTTGATTGAGCAGTACACCCAAGACAAGGTAATAAGTGGTGATCGTCCAACGTACTTGGAGATCGACCGGATATGCGAGGACCTTTCTCCTGTATCGGACATATAGGACGAGGAATAAGGTGCCTCCGGTTTCGTTCAGACCTAGAATGAACTTGTAAATGGATGTGTGTTTGACATTGGATTTTATTCTGTGTTGATTGATCTCTATTAAATATATATCTGTTTGGCGGCGGAGAATTTATTCTCTTGCTTAACGCCCTTCTCTGAGACATACGAGCTCAGAGGTTATATATCGATAGACATCAGTCGCATGGCGTGAATTGCCTGTGTGGCATGCAGAGATGCAGTGATCAAGGCTTATGTTGGAAAGCAGGGTCTTGTGGTTGATGATCAAAGCACGGCTTTAATATAGCATAAATTTGTGTAAAGTATTAATTCGCGAGCCTCACACCTTGGTATGAGTCAAAAACGGGATAAGGGACGCAGTGAGAACATGACGTTTCTTTCTAACTATGTGCGGTGTCATGGTATGGAGCCCAGACATTTATTATTTTTACCTATGTGGTTGTTGGATTGCGAGGTGCCTCGGTTATTTCGGTTACTACGGAGCCGATGGATAGGTCTGATATGACCGGGAAACGTGTGTTCAGGAATAATTAATCCTCAAACGTAAGGGAGGATCAGCACTGTAGGATCCAGGGGTTGCCCAGAGTGTGCAGTCCTGAGACATTTGCTAGAGTGTCTCGAAGCAAAAAGGAGTACATCCCTTGCCCAGACTCATGACGGAAATCCAATTTCCAATACGTGACATTTCGGTTTTGATTGTAGAGCCTAGTATTGGCGACATAGTAGCATGGGATACTATGTCGTCTATGATTGATACATTTATATTTGAAGTTGTTTTCATACACTTTACACTATAGTAGTATCAAAATGATTTTTTTTAAACGTACCAAGCATGTTTGGCTATTATAAGGTAAAACTCTATCCTCCGGCTTGTGTTGCATTGTGTGATGGGACTTGAGTCTTATAATAGCTTCATTTTTTCAAAAAGCATTGCGTTGTTAGTTCTATGCACTGGTATTCTTGGGAGGAACCCGTTCTGTGTTATACGGCGTGGTCTCTTGATATATCTGATGTTAAAGTAAAGTTTTAAATAACTGTTTTAGTTCTCACACCAGTCACATGACTGGCCTGGAGTTTATTGTTTTAACCTAAACTTTGGGTGCCCCTATTTTTCGCTCGGGCAGCTAGTAGTTTTGGTTTTGCATATTTATATTCACAGGATCCTGGTTTACAGCTGGAATAATATTCGGAAAGCTCTGTATCCGTATATCTCTTTCAGTTGTGTTTTGTATTATTTTCCGCTGCATTGTAATTTGTAAATCTCTGATATTTATCAAATGTATATTATTTTTTCATACTCTGTATATTCTTGTACTCTGATGTAAATTGTTGTAATAAGCAATGAAATGTTCTTCTATTTGTGTTTCGATTTGTCGTGTTCTCAACTCAATCCGGGCTTTCCTTTACGGGGAAGTTCGGGTCGTCACAGTTTGGTATTAGAGCTTCGGTTTACAGATCTCAAGAACAAGACACATTGGAACCAAACGAAAGAATTCATCAGAGATTGGATTGGCAATATCCAATAAGAATGACTCGTTAGAGATAGGATCAGTAGTATCCTAGAACGAGTGTGAAGAGTAGCGTTTTGTCTTAAAATAAAAATGAAAACAAATTTTGTTTTGAAAAATTCATTCTAATTATACGTATTTGATTATATTATTTTATATTGAATTTGGATAATCGAGTATAAAAAGATTTTGCATATACGCCTTGCAAACGTATATTAGAAGTTTTAATATACTGGATAGATATAGAATCACACTCTAGTCGCCCGGAGATAACTCTGATGATTAACTAGTCGTCATCAGCATTTATGTTCGAGTTTCGAAAGTGGAGTTTCTACATATTTCCAATTGACTGGTGTGAGAACCAAAACTAGATAGGGTCTATTGTTGTGACTTGGCATCAAAAATGGATTTTTGTATTATATAAAAATTATGAATTTGAAAAGATAATCAACTAATTGATTGCTAGTTGTGTTGTTTGATTATTGGTTGATTAATTAAAATTTTGAACCATTAGGCCAAATCAAGTCAAATATTGGACTGAATTGAAATTTGATTGAAATTGCATGCATACACATGTATATACATTGAACAGGTCACAGCAGGGAAGCTAAGCAGAGGAATAAAATTGTATGCCTGACAAATAGGTACATGTTTACAAATTTATTGGGTTTGGATGATTTTATGAGCCGCTTGGCTTTTTCTTTTTATTTATGGATGGAGAGGGCCCTGCATGGCAAATTGCGGTTTTAAATGTCTCCCTGTACAAAGGAGGTTATGGTGAAATTTTTCGAAAATTTAGGGTGTTAGCCAAATTTTTGAAGAATTTGAAAATTCTTAGAAACTGAAAAGTTGAAGAATGAAAGTCAAACTGAAAGTTGAGTTGATTTGTTAAACAACTTTCAGCTCCGTTCCTTTTCGAGGATGAAAATATTTTAACTGGGGAAGATTGTAACAACCCGGAAAATCAGAACCAATTTAAAAATTTTATTTTGGCAATTTTAACGAATTTTGAATATTTAAAATGATTTATTTTAAATAATAACGACTATAAATTTATGTTGAATAGAATTAGAACGTATAAATTTATTTAAATCAAAATTAGAATATAAATATTTATTTTAATTATATAACGAGCGTGAAATGGCGCGGTAGTTCGAAAATTCGATTTCAAATTTCAAATGAATGTACAGGATTCAAAACAAACCGGATTTTAGTAAAAACAAAAATATTTGAATCTGTTCGAAATATCTTTCCGACGAACCTGAGAAATCCAAATTTCATAGCGGGAATAAAAAGTTATGTCCAGTTTAAAATTCAGAATAGTTGCTATGGAAATGTAGCCCGTAAAAATAGCAATTTTGCAAACGATCTCCGTTTTTGACGTGACCACTTTTGTTGGATTCGCAATGTAAAATTATTTCTAGATTCCAATTTTCATAATTTTTGGAATTAATATGTGAGCGTGGTGAATTTAAACGTGTTTGGTCAATTCAACTTGATTTAAATCGATTGGAAAATGACCGTTTTTCAAACGGTCTCCAAATTCGACGAAAGTAGTTTTGTTAGGACCGTATCGTCAAAACATAGCTAGATTTATTTTTTGGGAATTTTTGGAGTCCGTATGTGGCCCCAATAAATTGAAATGTACGTTTAAATTAAATATATATTGATTTATATTGTAATTTAAATGAAAACTGAACGTAACAGCCGAATTGGCTTGCGAAGCATATCCCATTGTGTTCGAAATGGGGGTAATTAGTTCGGGGCGACAGTCATTGATTCTGATTTGGAGTATTTAAAAAACAACTTTTTTCTGGAGAAAAAAATAATAAATTATTTAATATTTTTTTTCATATACCTCCCTCCTTCTTTCCCTCTCCTTCACTATCTCCCCGTCGTTTTTTGGAGAAATTAAATTAAAAAAATTGATCGTGTCGCTGCCCCTTGGCCCACGCTGGAGCCGCTCCCTCGCCGCCATCGATGATCTCTCCGGCAACCCCCCCTCTCACGTCTCTCTCCTCCACCTCCCCCTTCTTCTCCAATTCGATTCCCCCCAAACCCTTACAGCCCCAATTTGAAGCCGCCACCGCCCCCAGGTCTGCCGCAGCCTCCCACCACTCAGCACCGCCATCTCCGACCACCTCAGCGCCGCCATCTCCGACCACCTCCGACCGTTAGGCGCCCCCCCCCCCCCCACCCCCTTCTTCAATAAGCAACACAGTGAGTTTTATTTATTATTTAAATTTCTTTTCATTTTTTATATATATATAATATAAAAATGTTAAAATAAAAAGATAGGTTTTTTTAAATAAAAAGATAGGTTTTTTTAAAATAAAAAGATAGAACTTTTTTCATATTAAAAATAGAATTTTTGAAAGTTAAAAGATTGAATTTTTGTACGTTGAAAGATTATATTTTTATAAAAGAAAGATTATATTTTTAAAATAGTAAAGATTTTTTTAATAGAAAGACGAGATTTTTAAAAATAGAAAGACGAGATTTTTAAAAATAGAAAGACGAGATTTTTAAAAATATAAAGACGAGATTTTTAAAAATAGAAAGACTAGATTTTTAAAAATAGGAAGATGAGATTTTAAAAAATATAAAGATGAGATTTTTTAAAATAGAAAGACGAGATTATAAAAAATAGAAAGATGAGATTTTTAAAAATAGAAAGACGAGATTTTCAAAAATAGAAAGAGAAGATTTTTAAAAATAGAAAGACGAGATTTTTAAAAATATAAAGATGAGATTTTAAAAAATATATAAAAACGAGATTTTTAAAAATATAAAGATGAGATTTAAAAAAATATAAACACGAGATTTTTAGAAATATAAAATGAGATTTTTATCGTATGAATCATAATGTTTTTAGTTATATAAAAAAATAGATTTTTAGTTAGATTAAAAATTCGATTTTTAGTTATATGAAAATATGATTTTTAATATATATATATATATATATATATATATATATAGCGATATAAAAATGTGATTTTTAATATATACATATATAGCGATATAAAAATATGATCTTTTATACATACGTAGCGATATAAAAATATGATTTTTAATATACAAACATCATATTAAAAATGTGATTTTTACAATGAACAACGTGGAAAAGTTTACGTTAGAATTTCGGGCGAATCCCAACGGTTCAGAAATTCAGAAATAAAAGTGGAGGAGTGGATCCCAAAGGTGAGAGCTTCTCACTTTAATTTCTTTTCTAGTAAAATATATATACTAGGATGCAGACGGTGCTTAGTTGCACCCGACACCTTTGTTTGAAACCATGTTTGTTTGGTTGATTAGATTATTTGGTTGAATTTGGTTTGGCAAATGAAATGAATTGATTAGAATTGGTTTGTACATGGCGCGAGCCATTATTAGGCGAGGGATAAGGCTAGACCTTATTCTTGTTCTAGTATCGCGCCGTTATCCTGCTGAAATTTTCTAAAAATATTAAAACAATAAAAATATCATTTTTATTATATAAATGAACTGTATAAAATATTCATGAGTTGAAATAAATATTTTATAGTTAAAAATATAATTTTTAACGTGTATATGAATAATATAAATATTCATTTACAAATCGGATGATTTGTTTATGTACACACATTTGACTGATATTGAGTAGGACAATATATTTTACACATCGCCCAACTGCACAAATGATAATCAGTGTTTGTTGTTTGAAAACCCCACACGGGTATTGGGATGATATTAGACATACAATAATCCCAATATTTAGTTGTATATCAATTGATGGGTTGACAGACTGTTGTAAGCGTTAATTATTTATATTTAACGCTTATGCAGTTGTGTAATGCACTCTAGATGATGATTGATTGAGTTTGGTTATTGTTGTGTACACGTATGTATGAAATCCATATAAATAAAATTATATATTAATTGACTACGCCTGATTCCAATTCGGAAAGAACGAATATTTCAAATTAAAGAATATTTTAAAATGACGAATAATGAATATTTTAAAATAATTAATATTTTAAAATAATATTCAGTAATGGATCAAAATATGATTTTGATGTCCGATTTGGGATGGACACGAAAATATTGAAAAATATGAAGCCGTGTTGATTAGATTAATGCCACTTTGACGTGAATAATATTTATATCGATTTTATTCATTTTTATAATGAATATCGAAAAGGAAGTGATTTCAAAATCTAATGTTTAGAAAATATTATCAATTATATATTAATGATACAAAATATTCAATTTTGATTTAAATTTGAATATGAAGTTGAAGTCGTTTCGAAAATGAATTTAGAACGATTTATAAAATACGTTTTAAATGGAAATCGATGAAATATATATATTATATATATTTTATGGCTTGAATAGAACGTGTCGCGCCGCGGCAGTTCGCGAATTTCGACCATTGAATTCGAATTGACATTACGGGAGATTCGACCGTCGGATTCTCCTAAAACCGAAACCGTTGGGTTCGTACCGAAAAGAGCTTTCCAATGAATATAAGGAATCTGAAATCTAACGGTTGGATTTGGAATTATGTCCAAATCAAATTTGGAAAAGGTTGTTGTAAGTGTAGTTCGATGGCCGTTTATGGAAATCGACTGTACGGGCCCTGATAAAATTATTAAAAATATCAATAATTTGTGTAAATCATAATAAATGATTTGGAAAGAATTGGGATGAAAAATTCCATATTTGAAAAGATAAAAATATATGTTTATTAAAATGAACTAGTTAAGAACTAGAATAATAATCCAATATTTTTAAATAAATAAATTGATTTTGAAATGGTTTTAAAAATAACTAGATTTTCCAATATATGAATTAGAATGGATTTGAATCGAAATTATCTTCGGAACATTTCGATATTGGATTCCGTTATTATACGGATATTATGGAGGAATTTGGAAGATATATATATATATCTCGTTATTCCCAATACGATATTTGTTAATTTCAGAATTTGATATTGAATATAAGCCGATATAATTTCTATTCTGAGCCTTGTATTTAATATCGAATTGGATTTTGGGTTTGTCGTGAATGGTGTCTTCATTAACACTGTTCTTAAACCCATTCGAGAAAGAATAAATCTTTAATTAAGATTTAGTGAAGTTTTTCCAATTAATTAATATTTAATTGGAATTGAATAAAAGAATTGGATTTTAGGTTTGTTGTGAATGGTGTTTTAAATAACACTGTTCTTAAACCCCGTGTGAAAAGAATAAATCTTTTAATTAAGATTATTAGTGTTTCCAGTTAATTAACATTTAATTGGAAAAAAAATGGAATGTGAATTGGGTTTATTGTGAACTGTGTTTTAAACGACATTTGTTCTTTAACCCGATTTACAGTGAAATGTGATTTGAATTTATAAATCTTTTTATTAAGATTTAATGGGAATTTTTCAAAGTAAAGTTTTCCAATTTAATATATTAAATTGGAATAGAATGGAATTCAATTTGATAATAATCGAAATGAGCTTCTGTGGAGGAAGACTGTTAATATATATGAAATTTAAAAGGCTTTGTCGTTATTCCATTTATACTATTAGTCGGATACGGAAATTGATATCGATTATATATTGATCTGTTTTTCGTGAGGATTCCATAATTAATGGAATGTGATTTGGGTTTATTGTGAACTGTGTTCTAAATGACATTAGTTCTTTAACCCAGTTAAAGAGAGGATTACATGTCTAACATTGTATTTCGAACTGTATGGTTGATCTCTACTAAATATATATCTGTTTGGTGGCGGAGAATTTATTCTCTTTCTTAACAACCTTCTCTAAGACGTACGAGCTTAGTGGTTATATATCAGCAGAAATCAATAGTACGGTGTAGATTGTCGTGCATCATGTTTGTGTTTCCAAAGTTAAATATTCATTAATATTGATTTTTGGGAAGACTAAAACTAAGTGGAGTTTTAATGAATCTTTAATTAGATTGAAAAGGGAATTGATAATTTAAATTATCAAATTTGGGAAATGATCGAGGATGGAATACCGCTGGTTTTACTCCAAGCGATAGTTAAATCTTTAATTAAATTTGAACGTGAAATGGTAATTAAATTTTCCGATAGCACCGTGGTGTTAGATATGGAGTATGACCAGTTTTGCTTCATGGGATGAATAAGTGGGGATTGGGAAATTAAACAAATGATTACTTCGGTAAGGTGTGCTAATCCCGACTAGTTTGGATAAACCTTAATTTGATTCGAATTAATATCCAAAGGAAGATTAAAGAATAAATTTAAAGAATTTATCTTTGATAAAGTTAATGGGAACCTTTCCCAAAGGATATGAATATTTAAATAAAAGAATATTCAGAATTGGAATGAGGCGTATGTTGTGTTTTTATAGCACTTGTTTATTATATACGCGAGTTATTCGGAAAGGCCGGCTTTATACCCATTCTGAATAACTGATTCGACGATAAGTCGACGATGAAGACGGTGGTTGAAGACAAGGTAATAAGTGGTGATCGTACAGACGTACTTGGAGATCGACCGGATATGCGAGGACCTCTCTCCTGTATTGGACATATGGGACGAGGAATAAGGTGCCTCCAGTTTCGTTCAGACCCAGAACGGACTTGTAAATGGATGTGTGTCTGACATTGGATTTTATTCTGTGTTGATTGATCTCTATTAAATATATATATCTATTTGGCGGCGGAGAATTTATTCTCTTTCTTAAAGCTCTTCTCTGAGACGTACAAGCTTAGAGGTTATATGTCGATAGACATATGTCGCATGGCGTGAATTGCATGTGTAGCATGCAGAGATGCAGTGATCAAGGCTTCTGTTGGAAAGTAGAGTCTTGTGGTTGATGATCAAAGCACGGATTTAATATAGCACAGCTTTGTGTAAAGTTTTAATTCACGAGCCTCACACCTTGGTATGAGTTAAAAACGGGATAAGGAACGCAGTGAGAACATGACGTTTCTTTCTAGCTATGGGTGGTGTCATGGTATAGAGCCCAGACATTTATTATTTTTACCTATGTGGTTGTTGAATTGTGAGGCATCTCGGTTATATCGGTTACTACGGAGCCGATGGATAGGTCCGATAGGACCGGGAAACGTGTATTCACGAATAATTAATCCTCAAACGTAAGGGAGGACCGACACTGCAGGATTCAGGGGTTGCCCAGAGTGTGAAGTCCTGAGACATTTGCTAGAGTGTCTCGAAGCGGAAAGGAGTACATCCCTTTCCTAGACTCATGACAGAAATCCAATTTCCAATACGTGACATTTCGGTTTTGATTGTAAAGCCTAGTATTGGCGACATAGTAGCATGGGATACTATGTCGTCTATGATAGATACATTTATATTTGAAGTTGTTTTCATACACTTTACACTATAATAGTATCAAAATGATTTGTTTTAAACATACCAAGCATGTTTAGCTATTATAAGGTAAAACTCTATCCTCTGGCTTGCGTTGCATTGTGTGATGGGACCTGAGTCTTATGATAGCTTCATTTTTCCAAAAAAGTATTGTGCTGTTTATTCTATGCACTGGTATTCTTGGGAGGAACCCGTTCTGTGTTATACGGCGTGGTCCGTTGATATATCTGATTTTAATTTAAAGTTTTAAATAACTATTTTAGTTCTCACACCAGTCACATGACTGGCCTGGAGTTTATATTCACAGGATCCTGATTTACAGCTGGAATGATATTCAGAAAGCTCTGTATCCGTGTATCTCTTTCAGTTGTGTTTTGTATTATTTTCCGCTGCATTGTAATTTGTAAATCTCTGATATTTATCAAATGTATATTATTTGTTCATACTCTGTATATTGTTGTACTCTGATGTAAATTGTTGTAATAAGCAATGAAATGTTCTTCTGTTTGTGTTCCGATTTGTCGTGTTCTCAACTCAATCCGGGCTTTTCTTTACGGGGAAGTTCAGGTCGTCACACAAATTTTGGATAGATGCTAATATATATGTGGATTGAGCTTCTACAAATTCTCGTTGGATTTGGATCGTCGTAGCTCACGGTAGGGTAGGGATGCAATAGGGGTACCCCCGATCGCTCATCATATATATATATATATATATATATATATATATATATATATATGAAACATAAATATTTGACACAAATTAGGGGACATAAAATTTTAATCGTTGGATCAATTTTTCTTTATGTGAACGGTGAAAATCAAGGGAAAATCCAATGGTTACAATTTGTGTCAAATTTTTGTGTTTTACACAAACACACACACACACACACACACTCTCTCTCTCTCTCTCTCTCTCACACACACACACACACACACACACATATATATATATATATATACATATATATATAAGGAGTGAGAATCAAGAGGACCCCAAACAGTGCAACACCTCTGTACCCCCTTGATTTCCACCACACATTTCTGTTTCTCCTCCCACTAACTCTCCTCCTCCACTAACTTATTTAAATTAAATTACTGACCATTATCAAAAGACGAATGGGTGCTACAAAACATGGGTGTCATGGAACCCTCGTTATATATATATATATATATATATATATATATATATATATATATATATATATATATATATATATATATATATATCCCTTAGGGGACAAACAAAGAGACAAAGAAGGGCTGAGATCAATTCATCCAACACAACATCTGCCGTCTAATTAATTTTCACGCGGATCACCACTACTCCCACGTTTCCTCACCCGCGTCCCCCCCCCCCACTCCTTTCTCCACTCCCTGCCAATATATCTTCCAATTTCATCCATTATTCCCGCAGCTGGAACATTTCAATCTTCTTCCAACCCATCTTCCTCACCACTACTCCCACGTTTCCTCACCCGCGTCCCCCCCCCCCCCAACACTCCTTTCTCCACTCCCTGCCAATATATCTTCCAATTTCATCCATTATTCCCGCAGTTGGAACATTTCAATCTTCTTCCAACCTATCTTCCTTATTTCGAAAATTGATTCAGCGTTATCTAATTCCAAGCTGCCTGTACCTTCTCATTTAATCTCATCTCCTTTCTTCTTACTTTTACATATCTCTGCTTCTATATTTGTTGATAACTAACATTATTTTTCTTTCCATAAAGCTTTGCTCCCTGTACCTAGCATATTGTGTCCGCGGCTATGGAAAGGGTCTCACTTTTACCTGTTTTTTCCCTGCCAGCTACGGTTTAGTATTTCTTTCTCCTCACCGTGTTTCTTCTCCTATTTACAGAAAAGATCAACCGCATGCGCTTCAAACTATGACCTATCACAGCTCACACAGGCTAAATCATTAACTAAAGTGAAGGAAGAGATCGATGATGACAACGGAACAACTGATTCCAAAAAGTTCAATAATTCTAACGTCGAGCTTCAACCGTTGCTGCCAGTGCCAACCACAGTTCGACCGATTCTCAAGGAGATTATGCCAGTTTCTGCCCCTGCATCAACACCAAAAAAAGCTGAACCATGTGAACTGAACTTCAACCTGTACAAGTGGCACCAGAGATAAATAACGAACCCGTAACGACCGGGAATTTCGCTCGATCCGAATCGGTCGTTAAACCGATCAAGACCGTTTGAAACACCTGATTGTTTTGAGAACACGACAAAATAGAACGCAGATAGAAGAACATTTCATTGTATATTACAACAATACCATCAGAATACACGAATATACAGAGTATGAATCAATATTACACAGAAATATCAGAGAGTTAAATTACATTTAAATACATCGCAGCGGAAAATAATACAATACACAACTAGAAGTAATACACGGATACAGAGCTTTCCGAGTATCGTTCCAGCTGTAAATAGGATCCTGTGAATATAAATCTGCAAAACCAAAACTACTAGCTGCCCGTGTCAAAATAAGGGCACCCAGAGTTTAGGTTAAAACAATAAACTCCAGGTCAGTCATGGGACTGGTGTGAGAATTAAAACAATTATTAATGTTTATTTTAAAGTCAGGTAAATCAAGGGATCACGCCGTATAACACGGAACGGGTTTCCTCCCAAGAATACCAGTGCATAAAACAACAACGCAATGCTAAATAAAGAACAATGAAGCTATTATAAGACCCAGGTCCCATCACACAATGCAACACAAGCCGGAGGATAGGGTTTTACCTTAATAGCCAAATAATGCTTGATACGCTAAATCATCTTTTGATACTATTATATGTGTATAGTGTCAAAACAATTTCAGTCATAAATATTAATCATAGACGGCATGGGTACCATATATCATGTCGCCATACTAGGCTCTACAATCAAAACCGCAAAGTCACGTATTTGGAAATTGGATTTCCATCTGTGAACCTAAGCCAGGGATCTCCCTCTACCGATTCGAGACGCTCTAGCCCGTGTCTCAGGAAAGCGCGCAGACAAGCCTTGGATCGTCAGGGCCGGTCCACCGATGTGGATTAAAATGCCTGAACACTATGTTTCCCCACCCTATGGGGTGTCAATGAGCCAACAAATGACTCCATCGGCTCCACATAGTCACCGGTATATCTAAGGCGCCTCGCAACAGCAACAACCACATAAGTCAAACTCGTCAGGGCGTGTAAAACCACTGACGCCACTTCGAGCTAGAAGGAAACGCATGCCCTCCCGGATGTTCTCTCCTGTTTCTGGTCCACTGCCGGGGTGTGAGGCTCGCGAATCAACGCTACACAAAGTTGTGCCACACAGGCTGTGCTTCGATCATCAACCACAGGACTCTGCTTTTCAATAGAAGCCTCGATCATATTGCCACTTAGGCATGCCACACAGGAAATTCACTCCATGCGTTTGATATCCATCAATATATAACCTCTGAGCTCGTACGTCTCAGAGAAGGGCGTTAAGAAAGAGAATAAATTCTCCGCCGCCAAACAGATATATATTTAATAGAAATCAATCATACAGAATAAAATCCAATGTCAGACACACAGTCCATTTACAAGTTCATTCTGGGTCTGAACGAAACCGAAGGCACCTAGTACCCCACATATCCATCGATCTCCAAGTACGTCTGGACGATCACTAACTGATTCCCTCCTCTTGGGTGTACGGCCCAATCAAGATAATCAGTAATCACCCAAACGACGTGAAGACCTCCGGTCTTCGACCACCTTCTTCATCCTCGACACCACGTCGAATCAGTTATTCAGAATGGGATAAACCCGGTCTTTCTTAATAACTCGTGTATATAATAAACAAGTGTTACACAGACACAACATACGCCTCATTCCAATTCAGAATATTCTTTTATTCAAATATCTTATACTATGGGAAAGGTTCCCATTAATTTTATCAAAGATAAATTCTTTATATTTATTCTTTAATCTTCTTTTGAATATCAATTCAAACTAGTCGGGATTAGCGAACCACACCGAAGTAATCATTTATTTTATTTCCCAATCCCAACCTATTCATCCCATGAAGTAAAACTGGTAATACTTCATACCTAACACCATGGTGTTATCGGTAAATTCAATTACCATTTCACGTTCAAATCTAATTAAAGATTTAACTATCGCCTGGAGCAAAACTGGTGATACCCATTCTAGACCATTCCAATCTAATTAAAGATTCATTAAAACACCACTTGGTTTTAATCTTCCCAAAAATCAATATTAATAATTATTTGACTTGGGAAATCACCTCCTGTCTTTAACTGGGTTAAAGAAATAATGTCATTTAAAACACGGTTCACTATAAACCCAAAATCACATTCCATTAATTATCGGGTTAAAGAACAAGTGTTATTTAAAACACCGTTGAAGATAAACCCAAAAATCAATTCAAATTCAATCCCAATTAAATAACATTTAATTGGTACACTTCATTAAATCTAAACAAAAAGATTTAATCTTTTTTCTCAACTGGGTTTAAGAACAGTGTTAATGAAGACACTATTCACGACAAATCCAAATCACATTTGATATTAAATACAAGGCTCCGAATAGAAAATATATCGGCTTATATTCAATATCAAATTCTACGACCAATAAATATCGTATTGGAAATAACAATATAAATATATCTTTCAAATTTCCATAACAATATTTATATAATCACGAAATCCAACATCGAAATATTCCAAAGACAATTTCGATTCAAATCCATTTCCACTTTATATATTGGAAAATCTGGTTATATTTCAAAACCATTTCAAATTCACTTTATTTATTCCAAAAATAAATGAATTATAATTCTAGTTCAAAACTAGTTCATTTCGATAAAAATCTATTTTTATCTTTTCAAATTCGGAATTTTTCATCCCAATTCTTCACAAATCATTTCTTATGATTTTACACAAACTATTACTATTTTTAATAATTTTATCAAGGCCTGTACAGTCGATTTCCATCAACGGCCATCGAACTGCACTTACATCGACCTTTTCCAAATTTGATCTGGACATAATTCCAAATCCAACAGTTAGATTTCAAATCTCTAATATTCGTTAGAAAGCTCTTTTCGATACGAACCCAACGGTTTTAGTTTTAGGAGAATCCGACGGTCGGATCTCCCGTAACGTCCATTCGAAGTCAATGGTCGAGATTCATGAACTACCGCGGCGCGTTCTATTCAAGCTATTATTTATATAATATATATATTATATATATTTCGTCGATTTCCTTTTTTAAAACGTATTTTATAAATCGTTTTAAATTCGTTTTCAAAACGATTTCAACTTCATTTCAAATTCAAATCAAAATCGAATTTTTTTCATTATAAATTCATTTTAATTTCATTTCAAATCGATTTCAATTCAATTTCAGTTTAATTCGAATTTCAATTTAACGCGAATTTAAATTCTATTCAATTTAATTCGAATTTCAATTCTATTCAATTTAATTCGAATTTCAATTCTATTCAATTTGATTCGAATTTCAATTCTATTCAATTTAATTCGAATTTCATTTCAAAATATTCGATTTTGAAATCACTTTTCAATATTCATTATAAAAACGAATATAATCGATATGAATATCGTTTGCATCAAAATAGCGCATATCTAATCAACACGGCTTTATATATTTCTGTTTCAAATATTCTATTCAAATATTTCCCTTCAAATATTCTATTCGAAACTGGAATGAGGCCCAATCAATTTCCATAGATTTTATTTCTATGGATTTCCATACAACGCATGTATATATCAACAATGACAAATAATCAACCATCATCCAAAGTGCATTCTACACTGTATAAGTATCAAATATAAATATTTAACGCTTATAACAGCCTGTCAATCAATTGATCGACATACAACTAATTATTGGGATTAGTGTACGTCATATATCATCCCAATACCCGTGTGGGGTTTCAAACAATCAAACAGAGATTTTGTTTACGCAGTTGGGCGATGTGTAAAATTTATCGTCCCAATCAATATCAGTCAAATGGGTGTATATAAACAAATCGTCCGACTGGTTTATATTTATTTCACTATAAATACACGTTAAAAATTCTATTTTCAACAATAAAATATTTTTAACTATATAAATATTTTATTTCATTTCACATCACACAATCAACTACACATCAAAATCAAACAAACAAGCATACAAGCCATCCATGGTCTGTGGACGACGGGTGTCGGGTGCTACTAAACACCGTCTGCATCCTAGTATATATTTCAACTAGAAATAGAAATAAAAGTGAGGAGTTCTCACCGACTAGCTAAACCAAACGCCACAACTCTTCTTATGTAGAAATCTTCGTCCTGCTCGCCTTTCATCCCTTTCGTTGCCCATATTCACTACATATATAAAAATCACATTTTTATATTGTTGCCATGTATATAAAAGTCACATTTTATAACTATGCTATATGGATAAAATTTCTATTTTTATACCGCTACTATATAGATAAAAATTCTATTTTTACACCGGTGTTCATATAATAAAGATTATATTTTTATATCGCTACTCATATAAAAATCACATCTTTGCTTCTTCTACATAATAAAAATCATATTTTTATATCTCCTTCATAATAAAGATCGAATTTTTATTATCTATAAAATATAAAAAATCATATTTTCATTATTTACATCGTATAAAAATTTCGCCTTTCTACGTATAAAAATAACGCCTTTCTACTTAGAAAAATATCACCTTTCTACTTAGAACAATATCACCTTTCTACTTAGAAAAATCCGACCTTTCTATTTGATTTACTATATAAAATTTCAGATTTTAACCATATAAAAATTCAGTTTTTAATCATATAAAAATTCAGAACTTTAACTCTATAAAATCAAAATACTTTCAATTAAAATGGAAGAGGGGGTTTCCTTGCACCGGGGTCGGAGAAGAAGAAGGGGAGGAGGGAGCTTCGGAGGTTATCGGAGATCAGTGTGGGGGGGGGGGGAAGGGAAAGAGAGGGAGAACGGAGAAGAAGGGGACGGAGGGCGAGAGTAGGGGGGCCAGCGCCAGTGTTGGTGGCGCGCCGGAGGGGGTCTGGGGTCCAGGCGGCCCGGCGACGATATTAGGGCTCGAAGCCCCTTTTTTTTTCTTTCTCGATCGATTAACTGAAAGAGAAAAAGGCAGTGGTCAACGGTGTATAGGAAGAGAGAGAGAGGTTTTATTTTTTTTATTTAATTGATTATTTCAAAAAGCAACTTTTTATTTTCGACCTTTAAACGAGACCCACCGCCTGTCGTCCATAGCTAATTACACCCATTCCGAACACAATGGGATATGTATCATAAGCTGATTCGATCGTTTCGATCAGTTTTCGTCCAAATCAAAATATAACTCTATATATTGAATTTGAACGCACATTTCAATTTACCGGGGCCACATACTGACTCAATAAATTCTAGAAAAATATTTTCTAGCTTCGTATTGTCGATACGGTCCTAACAAAACCAGTTTCGTCGAATTCTGAGACCGTTTGAAAAATGACCATTTTCCAATCGATTAAAATCAACCGAAACTGGTCAAACGCGTTTTCCTTTGCCACGCTCACATATTGATTCGAAAAATTATGAATTTTGGAATCTAGCAATAACTTGACATCGCGGATCCAACAAAAGTGGTTTCGTCGAAAACCGAGGTCGTTTGCATAATATCCATTTTTAAGGGCCAGAATTTCATAACGACTATTCGGAATTTTCTACTTGGCATATCTTTTTATCCCTGCTATGAAATTTTGATTTTTCGGATTCATTGGAAAGATATTCTAAAATAGATTCTAATATTTTTTGTTTCGCCAAAATCCGGTTTATTTTGCAACCGGTATGTTCATTTGAACTTTGAAGTCGAATTATCGAACTACCACACCATTTTCAATTCCTTTTATAATTATAAATAAAATATTTATATTCTAACGACGATGTATAAAAATATATACATTCGAATTCTATTCAAAATAAATTTCTCGTCGAATTATTTAAAATAATTCTTTTTAAATATTCAAAATTTGCTAAAATTGCCAAAATAAAAATTTTAAATTGGCTTAGAATTTCCGGGTTATTACAATCTCCCCCACTTAAAACTTTTCATCCCCGAAAAGGAACGAAGCCGAAAGTTGTTTAACTAATCAACTCAATTTTTATCGTTTTCTTTACGGCTTAAGTTCTTCAACGTTTCAGTTTCTAAGAACTTTTCAAATTTTTCAAAAATTTAGCTAACACCCTAAATTTTCGAAAAATTTCACCATAACCGCCCCTGCACCGGGAACTTCGGGATATTTCATATAGCCTCCCATGGCCTTCTTCAATCCAAAAGAAAAAGAAAAAGCCAATCGGCTCACAAAATCATCATCACCCAAACAAAACAGTAAATTATGGTAAACATGTACCTATTTATCGGGCAAACAATTTTATTCTTATTCTCTAGCCTCCTTGCTATGACCTGTTCAATGTAAGTACATGTATATGCATGCAAATGCGACTAATTTTCAATACAACTCAATATTCGGTTCAAATTGACTGTATGGTTCAAATTTATGAATCAAACAATAATCAAACAACACAATCATCAATCAATTAATGAATTAGCTTTTCAAATTCATAATTTTGATATATAGTCCAAAAATCGGATTTTTGATGTCAAATCACAACAATAAGCCCTATCTAATTTTGGTTCTCACACCAGCCTAATGGAAATATATAGATATCACACTTTTGAAACTCGAAAATAGATACTGGCGATGGTGCCCCATCACCAGAATTATCCCTGGGCAACTAGAGTGTGATTCTATAACTATCCAGTACATTAAAACTTCGTATACACGCTAGCTAGGCGCATATGCAAAATCTTTATATATCGGATGGTCCAAATCAATTTAAAATAAATTTTCAAATACGTATAGAACGATTTAAATTTTCAAAACAAAATTTGTTTTCACTTTTATTTCAAAAACACTACTCCTAACATTCGTTCTAGGATACTACTGATCCCATCTCTAACGAGTCATTCTCATTGGATATTCTTTCGTATATATGGTTCTAATGCGTCTTGTTCTTCGAGCTTTATAAACCAAAGCTCTGATACCACGCTGTAACGAACGGGAATTTCGCTCGATCCGAATCAGTCGCTAAACTGATCAAGACCGTTCGAAACGCCTGATTGTTATGAGAACACGACAAAATAAAACGCAGACAGAAGAACATTTCATTGTATATTACAACAATACCATCAGAATACACGAATTTACAGAGTATGAATCAATATTACACAGAAATATCATAGATTTAAATTACATTTAAATACATCACAGCGGAAAATAATACAATACACAACTAGAAGTAATACACGGATACAGAGCTTTCCGAGTATCGTTCCAGCTGTAAATCAGGATCCTGTGAATATAAATCTTCAAAACCAAAACTACTAGCTGCCCGTGTCAAAATAAGGGCACTCGGAGTTTAGGTTAAAACAATAAACTCCAGGTCAGTCATGGGACTGGTGTGAGAACTAAAACAGTTATTAATCTTTATTTTAAAGTCAGCTAAATCAAGGGACCACGCCGTATAACACGGAATGGGTTTCCTTCCAAGAATACCAGTGCATAAAACAACAACGCAATGCTAAATAAAGAACAATGAAGCTATTATAAGACCCAGGTCCCATCACACAATGCAACACAAGCCAGAGGATAGGGTTTTACCTTATAATAGCCAAATAATGCTTGATACGCTAAATCATCTTTTGATACTATTATATGTGTATAGTGTCAAAACAATTTCAATCATAAATATTAATCATAGACGGCATGGGTATCATATATCATGTCGCCATACTAGGCTCTACAATCGAAACCGCAAAGTCACGTATTTGAAAATTGGATTTCCGTCTGTGAACCGAGGCCAGGGATCGTCCTCTACCGATTCGAGACGCTCTAGCTCATGTCTCAGGCAAGCGCGCAGACAAGCCTTGGATCGTCAGGGCCGGTCCACCGATGTGGATTAAAATGCCTGAACACTGCGTTTCCCTACCCTATGGGGTGTCAATGAGCCAACAAATGACTCCATTGGATCCACATAGTCACCGATATATCCGAGGCGCCTCATAACAGCAACAACCACATAAGTCAAACTCGTCAGGGTGTGTAAAACCACTGACGCCACTACTAGCTAGAAGGAAACACATGCCCTCCCTGATGTCCTCTCCCGTTTCTGGTCCACTACCGGGGTGTGAGGCTCGCGAATCAACGCTACACAAAGCTGTGCCACACAGGCTGTGCTTTGATCATCAACCTGCTTTTCAACAGAAGCCTCGATCATATTACCACTTAGGCATGCCACACAGGCAATTCACTCCATGCGTTTGATATCTATCAATATATAACCTCTGAGCTCGTACGTCTCAGAGAATGGCGTTAAGCAAGAGAATAAATTCTCCGCCGCCAAACAGATATATGTTTAATAGCAATCAATCATACAGAATAAAATCCAATGTCAGACACACAGTCCATTTACAAGTTCGTTCTGGGTCTGAACGAAACCGGAGGCACCTAGTACCCCGCATATCCATCGATCTCCAAGTACGTCTGGACAATCACTAACTGATTCCCTCCTCTTGGGTGTATGGCCCAATCAAGATAATCGGTAATCACCCAAACGACGTGAAGACCTCCGGTCTTCGACCACCGTCTTCCTCCTCAACACCACGTCAAATCAGTTATTCAGAATGGGATAAACCCGGTCTTTCTGAGTAACTCGTGTATATAATAAACAAGTGTGACACAGACACAACATACCCTCATTCCAATGCAGAATATTCTTTTATTCAAATATTCTTATACTATGGGAAAGGTTCCCATTAATTTTATCAAAGATAAATTCTTTAAATTTATTCTTTAATCTTCTTTTGAATATCAATTCAAACTAGTCGGGATTAGCGAACCACAGCGAAGTAATCATTTATTTTATTTCCCAATCCCAGCCTATTCATCCCATGAAGTAAAACTGGTAATAATTCATATCTAACACCACGGTGTTATTGGTAAATTCAATTACCATTTCACATTCAAATCTAATTAAAGATTTAGCTATCGCCTGGAGCAAAACTGGTGATACTCTATTCTCGACCATTCCAATCTAATTAAAGACTCATTAAAACACCACTTGGTTTTAATCTTCCCAAAAATCAATATTAATGATTATTTGACTTGGGAAATCACCTCTTGTCTTTAATTGGGTTAAAGAACCAATGTCATTTAAAACACGGTTCACTATAAACCCAAAATCACATTCCATTAATTATCGGGTTAAAGAACAAGTGTTATTTAAAACACCGTTCACGATAAACCCAAAAATCAATTCAAATTCAATCCCAATTAAATACCATTTAATTGGTACACTTCATTAAATCTAAACAAAAAGATTTAATCTTTTTTCTCAACTGGGTTTAAGAACAGTGTTAATGAAGACACCATTCACGACAAACCCAAATCACATTTGATATTAAATACAAGGCTCTGAATAGAAAATATATCGGCTTATATTCAATACCAAATTCTACGACCGGCAAATATCGTATTGGAAATAACGATATAAATATATCTTTCAAATTTCCATAACAATATCTGTATAATCACGAAATCCAACATCGAAATATTCCAAAGACAATTTCGATTCAAATCCATTTCCACTTTATATATTGGAAAATCTGGTTATATGTCAAAACCATTTCAAATTCACTTTATTTATTACAAAAATAAATGAATTATAATTCTAGTTCAAAACTAGTTCATTTCGATAAAAATCTATTTTTATCTTTTTAAATTTGGAATTTTTCATCCCAATTCTTCACAAATCATTTCTTATGATTTTACACAAATTATTACTATTTTTAATAATTTTATCAAGGCCCGTACAGTCGATTTCCATCAACAGCCATCGAACTGCACTTACAGCGACCTTTTCCAAATTTGATTTGGACATAATTCCAAATCCAACCGTTAGATTTCAAATCTCTAATATTCGTTAGAAATCTCTTTTCGATATGAACCCAAGGTTCCGGTTTTAGGAGAACCCGACAGTCGGATCTCCCGTAATGTCCATTCGAAGTCAATGGTCGAGATTCACGAACTGCCGCGGCGCGGCGCGTTCTATTCAAGCTATTATATATATATAATATATATACATTATATATATTTCATAGATTTCCTTTTTTAAAACGTATTTTATAAATCGTTTTAAATTCGTTTTCAAAACGATTTCAACTTCATTTCAAATTCAAATCAAAATCGAATTTTTTTCAATATAAATTCATTTTAATTTCATTTCAAATCGATTTCAATTTAATTCGAATTTCAATTCATTTCAATTTAACTCGAATTTCAATTCTATTCAATTTAATTCGAATTTCAATTCTATTCAATTTAATTCGATTTTCAATTCTATTCAGTTTAATTCGCATTTCATTTCAAAATATTCGATTTTGAAATCACTTTTCAATATTCATTATAAAAACGAATATAATCGATATGAATATCGTTCGCGTCAAAATAGCGCATATCTAATCAACATGGCTTTATATATTTCTGTTTCAAATATTCTGTTCAAATATTTCCCTTCAAATATTCTATTCAAAACTGGAATGAGGCTCAATCAATTTCCATAGATTTTATTTCTATGGATTTCCATACAACACATGTATATATCAACAACGACAAATAATCAACCATCATCCAAAGTGCATTCTACACTGTATAAGCATCAAATACAAATATTTAATGCTTCTAACAGCCTGTCAAACAATCGATCGACATACAACTAATTATTGGGATTAGTGTACGTCATATATCATCCCAATACCCGTGTGGGGTTTCAAACAATCAAACACAAATTTTATTTGTACAGTTGGGCGATGTGTAAAATTTATCGTCCCAATCAATATCAGTCAAATGAGTGTATATAAACAAATCGTCCGACTGGTTTATATTTATTTCATTTTAAATACACGTTAAAAATTCTATTTTCAACAATAAAATATTTTTAACTATATAAATATTTTATTTCACATCACATCACACAATCAACTACACATCAAAATCAAACAAACAAGCATACAAGCCATCCATGGTCTGTGGACGACAGGTGTCGGGTGCTACTAAACACCGTCTGCATCCTAGTATATATTTCAACTAGAAATAGAAATAAAAGTGAGGAGTTCTCACTGACTAGCTAAACTAAACGCCACGACTCTTCTTATGTAGAAATCTTCGTCCTGCTCGCCTTTCATCCCTTTCGTTACCCGTATTCACTACATATATAAAAATCACATTTTTATATTGTTGCCATGTATATAAAAATCACATTTTTATAACTACGCTATATGGATAAAATTTCTATTTTTATACCGCTACTATATAGATAAAAATTCTATTTTTACACCGGTGTTCATATAATAAAGATTATATTTTTATATCGCCACTCATATAAAAATCACATCTTTGCTTCTTCTACATAATAAAAATTATATTTTTATATCTCCTATGTAATAAAGATCGAATTTTTATTATCTATGAAATATAAAAATCATATTTTCATTATTTACATCATATAAAAATTTCGCCTTTCTACGTATAAAAATATCGCCTTTCTACTTAGAAAAATATCACCTTCCTACTTAGAAAAATATCACCTTTCTACTTAGAAAAATCCGACCTTTCTATTCGATTTACTATATAAAAATTCAGATTTTAACCATATAAAAATTCAGTTTTTAATCATATAAAAATTCAGAACTTTAACTCTATAAAATCAAAATACTTACAATTAAAATGGAAGAGGGGGTTTCCTTCCGCCGGGGTCGGAGAAGAAGAAGGGGAGGAGGGAGCTTCGGAGGTCATCGGAGATCAGTGTGGGAGGGGGAGGAGGGAAAGAGAGGGAGAACGGAGAAGAAGGGGACGGAGGGCGAGAGTAGGGGGGCCAGCGCCGGTGCTGGTGGCGCGCCAGAGGGAGCGGTCGGGGTCCAGGCGGCGCGGCGACGATATTAGGGCTCGAAGCCCTTTTTTTTTTCTTCCTCGATCGATTAACTGAAAGAGAAAAAGGGGGGGTCAACGCAGTATAGGAAGAGAGAGAGAGAGAGAGGTTTTATTTTTTTATATAATTAATTATTTCAAAAAGCAACTTTTTATTTTCGACCTCTAAACGAGACCCACCGCCTGTCGCCCGTAGCTAATTCCCCCCATTTCGAACACAATGGGATACGTATCGTAAGCTGATTCGATCGTTTCGATCAGTTTTCGTCCAAATCAAAATATAACTCTATATATTGAATTTGAACGCACATTTCAATTTACCGGGGCCACATACTGACTCAATAAATTCTAGAAAAATATTTTCTAGCTTCGTATTGTAGATACGGTCCTAACAAAACCAGTTTAGTCGAATTCTGAGACCGTTTGAAAAATGACCATTTTCCAGTCGATTAAAATCAACCGAAACTGGTCAAATGCGTTTTCCTTTGCCACACTCACATATTGATTCGAAAAATTACGAATTTTGGAATCTAGCAATAACTTGACTTCGCGGATCCAACAAAAGTGGTTTCGTCGAAAACCGAGGTCATTTGCAAAATTTCCATTTTTAAGGGCCAGAATTCCACAGTGACTATTCTGAATTTTCAACTGGGCATATCTTTTTATCCCCGCTATGAAATTTTGATTTTACGGATTTGTTGGAAAGATATTCTCAAATAGATTCTAATATTTTTTGTTTCGTCAAAATCCGGTTTATTTTGCAACCGGTATGTTCATTTGAACTTTGAAGTCGAATTATCGAACTACCGCCATTTTCAATTCCTTTTATAAATATAAATAAAATATTTATATTCTAACGACGACGTATAAAAATATATACGTTTGAATTCTATTCAAAATAAATTTCTCGTCGAATTATTTAAAATAATTCTTTTCTAAATGTTCCAAATTCGCTAAAATTGCCAAAATAAAAATTTTAAATTGGCTCAGAATTTCTGGATTATTACAGAACCCATGCCATCAGAATCGTTGGTTGAATGGAACACGTGAAGACATCGTTTCGACATTGCGACGATCAACATTGCGGCCATTTATTCATGTTTTAACACTAAACAAAAACTTGAGACTAAATTCGAATGAGGTTGAGAGTCATGGTTTTGCTGAATATTTAAACAAGGTACTACTTTTTTCTTTACCTGTTATTTTCCTCATATCAACCTAAATACGCAAGTATCTAATACTATTGCAATTCTGCACTTTTTCTACTATATAGATTGGATCATCGGCTGAAAAAAACATTGATCTGTCAATGATGCAAAAATGCAGCAGCCTTGCTAAATTAATTGACACTATTTACCCACAACTTATAGCCAACCAACAATCTCCAGCTTTTTTAAAGGAGAGAACCATTCTCTCTGCACGTAATGAAGACGTTAGTGCAATAAATTATGCATGTCTACAAAAATGCCCGGGAGATGTTACTACTTTTCTTGCTGCTGACAAGTTAGTAGAAAATGAGGAAAATGATCGTTATCCGAGCGAGTTCTTAAATTCATTAGAATGTAATGGATTACCACCATTCAAACTAGAACTTAAGGTTGAATGCCCAATTATGCTACTCAGAAACCTCGCTTCTAAAGTAGGTCTTTGTAATGGAACAAGACTAATCGTGGTCCGAAGCGCAACTCGAATAATTGAAGCTTAAATACTTACTAGGGATAAAGCTGGTAACTTTGTTTTCATACCAAGAATATCTGTGACGGCCCGTCCCGCACCAACCGGCATTTCCTCCGAAAGTGCGTTGTACACATGCCCGACTAGCACGGAACGGTCGCCAAAGAAAGGAAAGAAGAGAATGAACTAATTAAGAACCTGTAGAATGTCTCACAGCGCATGAAATAAAATATAATAACAACATACTTGACATAAAACAAGCGAGACAGTGCATAAGCTGAAAACTAAAACTAAACATCATAGCAGCGGAAATCCAAATACAACTTATGATCCACATCATCATTATTACATCCTTTCAACTGTCTCTAAAGCAAAGGAAAGGAAAAGGTACACTACTAATGCCCAAAGTAGTGACCCACAGCGACACAGGGAGAATATATATATATATCATATGTGGAAGCCTCCTGCTCGTCTCCGGTACAGCTACTCGTGCATCACCAGCTAACCTGTCTCTAGTCTGCTCGTGAGAGCACCCAGAGTAATAAGAAGAGACATAAAACTCTGGGTCAGACAAAAGTCTGGTATGAGTGATAAGCAGCAAAACAGAACAATAACAGGTATACTAAACCATACCTGATCCTGGACCTGCAACCAAAGAGTTAGCACTACATAATGTACAATACTCTGAGGTGCCACTAACACATGGTGTAAAGAATACAGGGGTGGGGGTGTGCATGTCATACCGATGGAAAACAAATCAAGCATAGCAACCATCCTCACATCTCTCACTCAGGGCGTAAAGTATACGATGTCCACCACTTCGATCACTAGACCCATTGAGGTAATGACGGAGTCCGATCACTCAGGGCGTAAAGTTGATTTGGGTGTTGGAGGCCATTGCTAGAGTTCCAAGAATGAAAGTGGCGGCTAGAAAATGAGTGAAAAACCGAAATCCTAACCCTAGCAGCCCTTAAATACCTCTAATCCTGAAAAACTCCATTGGGCCTAGCTGTTAATTACCCAATTAAGCCCAGTTAAGCAGTTTTTCACCTTTCGAACCTTGTTTCCGCCATATCTCCCAAACGGTGAGCCCGTTTGGCTAATGTGACCACTCTACGGAATTGTAAACCATCATCGGAATCAAATGGAAGTTGTTTCAGGTCAAAATTCCTTTCCAGTCAAAAGTTATGGCCGAAACAAGATCAGCTAGGGGCAAAACGGTCATTTAAAAATCTGGAAAAATCATGAACATGGGAAATGACCACAATAGTCGTCTCCCAAAGTTACATGACCATAAGACTTCATATGTGAAAGAAATAAATATTCTACGATCTTTCGATGCGTAGAATGCGACTCTCCCCCCCTTAAGAAATTTCGTCCCCGAAATTCCTTAACCCAAAACATACAAGGATCCAGCATGCCTACCAATCATATACAACAATCAAACATGCAAAACAAATAAAACAAACCTATCCTAGCATGCGGAAAGACTAAATCGAAACTGAAATCTTACCAGGCGAAGAGTTCTGGATACGTCTTCCTAATGCTCTCCTCTGTCTCCCAAGTACAGTCATTCTCATTCTCACCCCACTGAACTATGACTAGATTCACCGCTTTCCTTCGAAGTTGCTTCGTATCGTTCCCAACAATACGCATAGGCTTGCGGTTCCCAACCGCCTCAGGTTCAACCTCGATATCATCCAACTGATCAGGTAAAACAGCCATGTCGGGGTCGTGTACGAACTTCCTTAACTGGGAAACATGAAATACATTGTGAACTCCTTCCATTTTGTCTGGTAACTCTACTTTATATGCCAAATTCCCAATTTGCTCAAGAACTGGGAACTAACCAACAAATCTTGGTGCTAACTTGCCTCTCCTGCCAAATCGTATCACGCTCTTCAAAGGAGAAATCTTGACAAACACCAAGTCACAAATGGAGAACTTTAAATCTCTTCTCCTCTTATCAGCATAACTCTTCTGCCTATCTTGGGCAGCCTTCATTCGATGTTGGATAACCTTAATCTTAGCTGAAGTTTCTCTTATCACATCTGGTCCAAGCACAAACTTCTCACCAGTTTCTAACCAACATGACGGTGAGTTGCACGGTCTTCCGTACAAAGCTTCAAATGGAGCCATACCAATACTGGATTGATAACTGTTATTATATGCAAACTCTACTAGATGCAAATGGTCATCCCATGATCCACCAAAGTCTAATATGCAAGCTCTCAAGAGATCTTCTAATATACGATTCACCCTCTCTGTTTGACCGTCTGTTTGAGGATGATACGCGGTATCGAGATGTAACTCTGATCCTAACGCCTCGTGTAAGCTCTTCCAAAATCCACTAGTAAACAACGGATCTCAGTCGCTCACAATGCTTTTAGGTATCCCATGAAATCTCACTAACCAATTTATATACAGTTCCGCTAACTTAGTTGTCGTCCTGTTTGACTTGATGGGTATAAATCTTACACTTTTGGTCAATCGGTCCACAATCACCCAAATGCTATCATGGCCTGATCTAGTTCTTGGTAACCCATCAACGAAATCCATTGAGACTTGTTCCCATTTCCATTCTAGAATTTTTAATGGTTGTAACAAACTACTAGGCTTCTTTTGCTCAGCTTTAACCAGCTAGCAATTCATGCATTTGGATATAAACTTCCCAACGTCTCTTTTCATCCCTTCCCGGTAGTAGGTCTGCTTCATGTCTCGATACATCTTGTTACCACCGGGATGTATAGTCAGTTTTGAGTGATGACATTCTCTAAGCACTTCGTCTCTCAATCCATTGACACTGGGCACAACAAGTCTTCCATTCTTTCTAAGCCATCCATCTCGATCAAGCCTATACATGTTCATCTCCTCATCGATACTCATCTCTAACTTGGAGATGACTTCCAATAAGTTAGGATCGTTCTTCTGACTGGAACCAATCCGCTCAATCAAAGTGGGTCTGATCGTCAAATTTGCTAACATTTCCGGATCCAATTCGCACCTTGGTCTGAAATCATACCCAGCGATGTACTCCAGTTGCTTCCATTCTAGAAACATAGCCCCTAAACTAGCATGTCTTCTACTCAATGCATCAGCTATCGCATTGCCCTTTCCTGGTGTATATGTGATGTCGAAATCATAGGAAGCCAAGAATTCTAACCATCTTTGTTGTCGGAGATTTAGATCCTTTTGGGAGAAAAGATACTTTAATGACTTATGATCAGTAAGCAACTCGAATCTTTCTCCCAAGAGATAATGTCTCCACATCTTCAATGCAAATACGATCGCTGCTAATTCCAAATCATGGGTAGGGTATCTTTTCTCGTGCGGTTTCAATTGCCGACTTGCATAAGCTACAACCCTACCTCCTTGCATCAATACAACACCTAGTCCGGTACCACATGCATCTGTGTATACTGTCATCTCTTCATTCCCCTTAGGAATGACTAACACTGGTGCACATGTCAACTTGTCCTTTAGACTCTTGAATGCATTTTCACACTTTTCGTCCCAGACGAAAGCTTGATTCTTCTTGGTCAATTGAGTCAACGGTGCTGCTATCTTGGAGAAGTCTTGGATAAACTTACGATAATATCCAGCTAATCCCAAGAAACTTCTTATGTCCGTTGCATTCTTGGGCGTAGACCAATCTTGTACCGTAGCCACCTTCGCAGGGTCCACGGCGATACCATTTTCTGAAACAACATGGCCCAAGAATCTCACTTCCCTCCTCCAGAAGTGACACTTAGAAAACTTTGCTTTCAACTGGTGTTTTCTCAACACCTCCATCACTATCCTCAAGTGTTCCTTGTGTTCTTCCTGTGTCCTCGAATAAACAAGTATATCGTCCACTAACACAAGAACAAACTTATTCAACTGATCTCTGAATACCCTATTCACAAGATCCACAAAATATGCTGGCGCATTGGTCAACCCGAATGGCATGACCAACCACTCATAAAATCCAGACGACGTCCGAAATGTCGTTTTAGCTATACTCTCAGCTTCCACTCTAAGCTGATGAAAATCTGTCACGAGATCCAACTGGGAGAATACTCTCGCGCCACTCAACTGATCAAACAAATCATTTATCCGCGGTAGAGGATACTTATTCTTCCTCGTCACTTTATTCAATTCGCGGTAGTCCACAACAATCAAAGGGAACCATCTGCCTTGGTAGCAAACACAACTGGTGCTCCCCACTCAGAAACACTTCTTCTGATAAATCCCTTCTTCAAAAGATCGCTTACTTGCACCCCGAGCTCTCGCTGCTCCCTTGGTGCCATACGACGAAGTGGCATCACTATAGGTCTGGCATCTTTCACTAAATCAATACAGAACTCAATCTCTCGGTGTAGTGGAAGCTCGGTCACTTCCTCGAAGACGTCCGGATACCGGCCAACCACGGGCAAACATGACAACTCATCATGCGGGATGTCGAGGGAATTTAGAAAACTAGCCATTACCCCATCACTAGGTAGACCACCAAACACTACCCTTTGCCCATCATTCGCTCTAACTATCACCAAAAAGCCCTCACAGTCTACCACTACCCTGTATCTTTGGAGCCAATCGACTCTCAGAATAATGCCAAACCCAGTAAAGCCCAAAACAAAGCAATCACAAACAAACATGCATCCATGACTCGATAAGACCACATTACGACAAATCATGCTAAGGCTAGTTGAACCACCAATCGGGTTCGTCACTACTAAAGGTCTATCAACAATCTTGGGCTCCAATCCCAACCTATCTATCAGGTCACTAGTATGAAAGAACTGGAAGCTCCGGTATCAAACAAAACTTTAACATGAACATCATAAACAGAAAGCATACCTTGAATAACGACATTCTTTCCCTTCTCCGCCGCAGTTGGGGCATTCGACGAAGAAGGAATAGCATTAAGGGCATATGCTTTCACCATCTGCTTTTCTTTAGGGGGTTGTGGACACTTGTCCTTGTGATGTCCCACTTGGCCACAGTTGAAGCACTTCCTGTATGCTGGCTTGGCTCGACAATTACTGGCATAATGGCCCTTCTTTCCACAGCTAAAGCACTCAACATCTTTCTTCTTCTTCTGGCCATCTTTATTCTGGTTCTGCTTCCTCTTATTATGAGAACCACTCTTACCTCCACCGCTTGCTTGTGGCTTTGGCTCCTCTGCAGATGTAACTTCAGTCTTCAACTTAGGGTAAAGACTTTGCGATCTTAAAGCTATTCCCACAATCGATTCAAACGTCTCATCGATGTGGTTAATAAGCCTTTCCCCCAAGTATCCATCCAGGCCAGTTATGAACTTCTCGTTCTTCTTCTCGGCATTATCTATTAGGGATAACCCATATTTCGACAAAGTGTCGAATTCGGCAATATATTCCGAGACAGTCTGCCATTCTGCTTGAGTTCCAAGAATTTCTTAAACAACACTGACTTCTGAGCAGCTGGAATGAACTTATCGCTAAAGCGAGCCTTAAACTGATCCCATGTAATCCGATCCTCTGGGGTAGCTGCCTTTATAGCATTCCACCAATTCATTGCCCGTCCTTGCAGCTGACGGGATGCTAGCCTTCTTTTCATTGCATCCTCGATACCCAAGTCTTCAAAGATACGCTCGCAGCTATCCAACCAATCCTGAACATCCGTAGTCGACTCCGTTCCGTGGAACGGCTTCCCACCAAGACAAGTATAATCCTTGTTCAGCTTGGCGAAATCGGCCCCAGGCGCCTGCACTACTGGACCACCACCATTACCAGCATTGGGAGCTGCCCTCAGCACATCCCTAAGCATCTCTCTCATGAGGTCAGTAAACGTCGTCCTCATCTCAGCATCATTCCCATTATTGGCTCCCCTACCGGTACCCCTTGCGTATCGGCTCATCGTTCAATCTGCACAGAGAAAACGATTAACCATCTCCATAGTTGTGCCAGTGCAGTGCGACTACATCCTTATATATAACAATAATAAATATAGCTTTTAAAAACCAAAATAATCACAAATAAGCGCTCTCATATACGTATACTATCTCTCCCTGATAACTTCCCTAGGTTAACTACGCAACCTAGAGCTCTGATACCAAGTGTGACGGCCTGCCCCACACTAGCCTGCATTTCCTCCGAAAGTGCGTTGTACACATGCCCGACTAGCACGGAACAGTCGCCAAAGAAAGGAAAGAAGAGAATGAACTAATTAAGAACCTGTAGAATGTCTCACAGCGCATGGAATAAAATATAATAACAACATAATTGACATAAAACAGGCGAGACAGTGCATAAGCTGAAAACTGAAACTAAACATCATAGCAGCGGAAATCCAAATACAGCTTATGTTCTACATCATTATTATTACAACTTTTCAACCATCTCTAAAGAAAAGGAAAGGAAAAGGTACACTACTAATGCCCAAAGTAGTGACCCGCAGCGACACAGGGAGAATATATATATATATATATATATATATATATATATATCATACGTGGAAGCCTCCTGCTCGTCTCCGATACAGCTACTCGTGCATCACCAGCTAACCTGTCTCTAGTCTGCTCGTGAGAGCACCCAGAGTAATAAGAAGAGACATAAAACTCTGGGTCAGACAAAAGTCTGGTATGAGCGATAAGCAACAAAACAGAACAATAACAGGTATACTAAACCATACCTGAACCTGGACCTGCAACCAAAGAGTTAGCACTACATACTGTACAATACTCTGAGGTGCCGCTAACACATGGTGTAAAGAATACGGGGGTGGGGTGTGCATGTCATAGTGATGGCAAACAAATCAAGCATAGCAACCATCCTCACATCTCTCACTCAGTGCGTAAAGTATATGATGTCCACCACTTCGATCACTAGACCCATCGAGGTAATGACGGAGTTCGACTTGTACAACTACTGCTACCACCAAGCTTATCCCATGGGATCATGACCAAACCTCTTCAAATGACCCCACTTCATTGGTCTATAGCCCACTAGTCGTACCTAGGCCACTGTGGCCCTGAATCCGTCCACGTACCTCCCATACATATTGATCCAAAGTCATAGACATCGACAACCCCTTAGAACACGTCCCGCAGCAAAGCCCAACTCATGAAGTTAACTCGTTGGTTCCCAACTGGATCATGAGTACAAATTTCCTACTTGGACTACCTTTGCATCTCGGGTTTTTGGTCTCTTCCTTCCCGGATCGGTTCGGCTTATGTTCTTCACTCCAACTCGTACTTCTAGTCCGGATCATGGTTCACGCCTCAAATCCAAGCACTTAGATTCGGATCGGAATACCCATACGGGTCGGATCGTGACTCCTACTTCGGATCGGTTCGTGGCCATCTCCAAAGCATCAGATCGTCTTCAGGTGAGCGGTTCATAATGGAGCTTCGGATCGGGTCGGGTCTTCATCACCAGTTCGAGCTCGACTCCTGGTCAGATCGGGATCTCCGAGTGGTTCGGGTCGGATGGCTCTCTAAGTGAGAGGTTCGGTTCGAATAGGGTACTCCGATTTGGGATCCTCCTTGGCCATCAGTTCACGAGCTTCCAGGCGGTTCGGATCGGGGATATCATCTGTGAGCAGATCGGTTCGTACTCCCATCCGATCCGATCTGGTTCGGGTACTTTTCTGCACTTTTCCTGCAACTTCCAGCGACTGTTTATACGCCACTCGACGGCGTTTTCGACCACTATAACTATTTTAGACAATCATAAAGCATACCATACAGTCATAGCAACAAATAGAAGTGACCACAAACACCAAAACAACAACTTGATAGGTTAAAATGGATCAAACATAGCCAAAACCCCATATTTCCCCTTAAGCATGTTTAAGCAAAACTAATGATAGGATTAGCAAAACTTAACCAAATTAACCAAATTTCCTAACAGAGGCCTAAAACAATATTTCAAAATTTATAAATATTTTTCCAGAATTTATTGATGTATAAATTCGCTAATTATCACTAATTACCCTTAATTACCCATAATTAGTGAGGAACCTTGCAAATCACTCACTTTAGCCACAAATAAAACACCAAATCTGAAACTCCACTGATTTGGGCGTGAATACCAATACAACACAGCAGCTCTACCTCGATTTGTGTGCTAAACCGCCTTGATTTGATGTAGATTATGCCAAAACTTGATTAGAAAGTGATTAGAAGTTGATTTGGGTGTTGGAGGTCATTGCTAGGGTTCCAAGAATGAAAGTGGCGGCTGGAAAATGAGTGAAAAACCGAAATCCTAACCCTATCAGCCCTTAAACACCTCTAATCCAGAAATCCCTCATTGGGCCTAGCTGTTAATTACCCAATTAAGCCAGTTAAGCAGTTTTTCACCTTCCGAACCTTGTTTCAACCATATCTCCCAAACGGTGAGCCCATTTGGCTAATGTGACCACTCTACGGAATTGTAAACCATCATTTGAATTCAATGGAAGTGGTTTCAAGTCAAAATTCCTTTCCAGTCAAAAGTTATGGCCAAAACAAGATCAGCTAGGGGCAAAACGGTCATTTAAAAATCGGGAAAAATAATGAACATGGGAAATGACCCCAATAGTCGTCTCCCAAAGTTACATGACCATACGACTTCGTATGTGAAAGAAATAAATATTCTACGATCCTTCGATGTGTAGAATGCGGGTCGTTACAATATCTCTTCAACCATCATCCTCATAATAAACTATTAACATGTCTAGACGTCAATTTCTTGTTAAGCTTGCTTATGCATTGACTATCAACAAAGCTCAAGGTCAATCCGTGAAGCATGTCGGCATTGATTTACGAACTGAAGTGTTTAGTCATGGACAATTATATGTTGCACTATCCAGATGCACTGCGTTCAGTAGAATTTCAATCATACTACCTTCATCCACAACAACAACAACCACAAATATCGTTTACCAGAGGTTCTGTTGTGATTTCCAACGAAAGGTTAGACTGAAAAACATACATCTTTATTTACTCTAAATTTCCCTCTTACTGCACTTTTCGTTTTTTTTTAATATTATAAACTATTTGTTTATTTTTGTAGGTTTTCGTTTGTGCTAAAGGGGATTTGGATCAACTGTATTTCTTTTGCTATGCATTGTCATTGACACCGCTCTTCGGTCCTCTCCAATTTTCATTACTTTGAGAACATAACTACTATATCATTAAATCGTTGCATTATGTTTATTTGTGATCTTTCCATGAACAGAGTAACTTTCCTGCACTATTCATAGATTTTGCTGATATGGGTTTCATTAATCAGTTCTGCCTCCGTACAGTCTGAAGTATTAGAAAATCATCTATGTCTTATAACCAAGCACGAGTGCAATGTATGGTTTGTTAGTACTGATTTTGTTCATATGCATTACTAATTATTTATTCTTTTGAAACTACAATTGTTGACATCGATTGTGTAATTGTTGATTCATTATGTTTTAATCCATTCATCTTTGTTTCATAACCAACTATGTCATAATTTATAATTTATGATATGTAATAAATATTAGAATGCAGAATCCATTGGTAAGAAATGAGGATATATTTTTTACCAAATACCCAACCAAACAAATATCAGTCTTAAACATCCGTGCAACGCACGGGCTGTGTACTATATATATATATATATATATATATATATATATATATATATATATATATGAAAATTGGTTCATTTTATTATGAAAAGGCAGTACAAAATACAGGTTAGCATACTAACCGTTACAACAAAAATAAAAGTGAGAAAAAAAAGGAAATACAAGTAATTCTAAATCTAAGTAACACAATCGGCCCATGGTTAGGCCATCACCAACTTGTGACTCGCTGCACTCATCAAACTCGTTGCGCTATAAGCAGATGAAGGCAATAATCACCCTCAATTCAAATTTATAATACTTGGCATCAGAAAGTACCAGTACCAAAATCCTTTAACATGTTTTACTTCAAAACTTGAATGCAGTCTTCACTTCCTATAAATAATATCAGATCAAATGGATCTGCCATCTATCCTTCCCTTCACATACAGAAAGAAAGATATATAAGTAGCATGATATTTTCTGAATGCGGGTAGCTTTCTCCACTCATGCATGAACCCCTTTTTTCAAATTCAAAGCCATTATTGGCACCAGAAATTGCAAGGCTATCACCAAATAACCTTAACTGCCATAGTTTGATTACATGATCACAAACTGTTTGATTGGAGAACCAAGTACTTTCCAGGAGAAGTAAAAAGAAGTAAACCATATACAAAGGTATCAGTCAGGAATAAGCCAATCTCCAACCTCTAATTCTTCCATCCCTATTCTTTGTACATGAGGTTGGACAATACCACTGGTAAGAACTGGACTGGAACAAAGCTGAATGTTGAGACATTTTCCTAGGTGACTAAATTATCATTCAAGCAATATCAGCCTTTGACAAATGACTGACACCTGGATTTGCATGCTTAACCTGTTTGAAATTACGAATTCACCCACTTGAATCATGAACAATGGTGAGATCATGTAAGAACCAGACCAACCATATTGCCACTCCTATGTTTAGCTTCTACATAGCATCAAATGCATGCCATATAGCAACAAGGTGAAGAAATAACACACCATTAGTTTGATACAACAATACGCTACATCCCACCACTGTAAGTTCTTCAGATTAACATCACCTCTCATGATAACCAGAATCGTCCCATCACTATTCTCCAAAATTTTCTAGGTGAATATCAGGAAGACAGATAGTGAAAGCTGCAGTGGAAAACTACTATAACTTGTTGTACTAGCATTGTGTACAACCTGATTCACCTGTCCGGATTCATGAGGAAGGTCGGCAGTGAAACTACCCACTGATAAGAACTAGAACCCATGCAGTTTGTCAGAAAAACTGGCACCCAAATTCAGCAAATAATCCAGGTGCCAACTTCTTAAAACCGGCTACCATAACCTAATAACCAGCAGCAGCCCTTAGCTTAACATCTGAATTCAACAAATAATTCAAGTGGCAAACGCATAGTTCCATATCACAAATCATTGGGGAAAATCAAAGTATTGGAATCATGAACATTATAGGAAGAAATCACGGATTACCAATAAAATATTCTGCTCGATCAACTAACATCACTTGATAAATGTTGAAAACCAGATCGCTCAAAAACCAAATCATATCCCAAGTAGAAAACCAATCCAATAAAAGAATGCCAAATTCTATTGCATGAATTAAATCTATATATATTGCATATACAATATTCCTATAATCTAATCGTAGATACCAGATCTAGACAAAGCTAAAGATTCCAATCATCCAAACCTAACAAACAAATCTTACCCACACCCATAGTTAAGATCGATCTAGTTCAACAGAGGAAAGAACGGTTGGAGAATTTGGAACTAAAACTTGTTCAGTTGCGCCGGCAATGCCAGAAACCAAATCCACAGAGGCTTACCCTTTCATGATTGAAACTAAACCAATCCAAACGAGTGAGAAGAGTGATTATTATTATTTGGGGATCGACAATTAAGAACCCTAGATCTGACACGATCTAGATTAAATCATTTGTTGATCCGGCTTTTGATTGTGAAAATCGAATAAATGTCTATTATCTTGTCAACGAATAAAGAAATTCGTTGAAAGTTAAAAGAAGAAATTAGAAGATAAGAGAGAACTCACGCATAACGAAAGCAGGGAAAATTATTTCGTCTGTCGTCATTAACGAGCCTATTCCATCATCCATTATATATATATATATATATATATGTGTGTGTGTGTGTGTGTGTGTGTGTGTGTGTGCGCGCGCGCGCGCGTTTTGTGACCATCATGCACTTGCCCTATGTAGTGCCTTCCTACGTGGTGCACTAAGGTTACCACGTAGAGCTGGTGCATGTTTTTAATTCAGATGAGACTACTCAGTAAAAACGTGAGTTTTTTCAATTGGGACTACTCGACATATTTTTGAATTCAAATAGAATAAGCCTAAACAATAATAGATCAATCATAATGTTTGTAGAGTGTAAATAAATAGTAAATAATGATGGTACAATACAAATATTGGAACAAAAACGAAGTTACACCCAATGAACAAAGTAGGAACCAACTTTGAATTTTAAGATAGCAAAATTCAATCAGGTTAATGAAAATGAACGAAAAATTACCTTTGCTTGATGTCTAACGGATAACGACATAAGGATAAAGACATAATGATGGTTGAGCGTAGTCGTGAAATCCACTGGCCCATCGGTCGACAACCATCATTAGTCGTTGCAACAGAGGGTAGCAAAGAAGAAAACTCCCAGAATTGTTCTTGCCAAGCCGTCAGAGGTAATGGAAGTCAACATAAAAGGACTTGTGGTTCAATAACGGTTGAACTTAAATCAGTAATTGCTAACCAGAGTCAATTGTGTTTTTTTAGGGCTTTTTACTGTCTGAGTTCAGTCGAATGAAAAGGAGTAATTAGCATTCTATAGTTCCAAAAATTAAGGCCAAATGCGGATAATGACCTCTCCAGTAAAAGTCCCGTTAGGAGCTGTAAAATTATAGTTAAATTCTAGTTATAGCACATAACGTTCTTTCGATCAGTGTGCCTTTTGAATTTAGCTCCAATGAACAATAGATCAGTTTTAAGCTCCATTATTTTCTGCCACATTTGCTGAATCAAACCTTTTCTACATCCACTTCAACAAAATTGATGTAAAAAGATTGATTTCAATAGCTAGTTGATAAAGTAAAGGCTAAAATCAAATTTTAAGGCATAAGTGATCAAAGTCACCGCATCTAGCTTCAGTTATGTTTTGTTAAATCAAACAAATTTTTTTTAGACATATGACCTACATAAATTAAAATTTAATATTTCATTTTATATCTAATAAAGCTTTTTGCATCTCTGTTGTTTCTCATTATACCCCTGTTTTATCTCCACTGTTACTTTCTGTACTAACATCGGTATACAACCGCTAGCTGCTTTAATCGGACAGACAACACCACAAGCTTTGTTTGCTAGTAGTAAAATAAATATTACAAACAAAAATTGTCAAGCTCTACCCCTCTGCAAACACCCCCGAGCAAGAAGCAACATTTACTCTTTGATCTTTGTACGAAGATAGACATATTCAAGTAACCAAAATAAACAAACAAGAAAGTAGAATCTCAAACCATGTAAGATCCTATTCTCCCATTTTCTCAATCATTTCAATCATCAAAGCAGATATAAAGTTACATACGGCTCACGAACACCAATGGTTAATGCATTCAAGTAAACTACATACACATATAAGCAGCTGTGTACATAAACACTTGGTAAAAGACACAGACCAAACAAAAAGGTTCTAAGGCTTGATGTTTTCCCATTCTTACAAGGCCTCTCAAATTGAGAATCTTTCACCAATGACAAAGATAAAAGCACATACAGAATAAAAGATATAACAAAAATTAACCATCAGAGTTTGTAACATTAGCTACTAGAAAAAGAAAAATCGAAATTCATCGACTCCATATCTACACAGCATATATATTATAATAATAATACATAATGTACCTTGATCTTTTAAGCACAGGCCTCAAGCTAGTTTTGAAGTATCGCAGTAAGCACCAAACTGCAAACTTTGAAACCGCATTTGCCATAAATGCATCCTGTAACAAAAAGTTAATACATATACCAAGGAATGTTAGTGTACTCTAAGAATTTGCAACATCAGAAGATAACCCTAATATGACTTAAGTTAAACTACTCTATGAAATGTAACTTTGTGATGCTCGACGCACATCTCTATTTCACATCCACCTAAGTTATCTAACGCATGACTTATGGATTGGATATACTTACAAAATTACATAATAGCACACCAACAGGAAAATTCAATATTTTACAACAGTACAAAATTTCGTTTGAAAAAAAGACATGATATCTCACCGTCCCTCAAAATACAAATCAAATTGTATGCAATCTTCCAATCAATGATACACACTTCTGCTCCTCTCTGCAACTGTAAACGCACTACCGATATATCTGACAACCAGAACTGCCGTACATCACCTACGATCACTGGAAGGAAGAAACTACAATCGCCAAACATGCGCATCGCACGAGCCACACATCAGTCTATCAAACAATAGCACTGATCAAATAAGAATTAGAAGATTTTATTTTATTAAATCTTAACTGTTGGCTCATCCTATTTTCTTTAGGATAACAAGAACTGCTTTGTTTGGTCATATTTGAATCTACAAGGTTAGCGTATTTATCTCTTTAGATAGTAGAAGCCATCCCTCATTTCAAGTTTATCTTCACTTATGAGGCTCGAAAGAAAGCTTTGCAATTGCTGAAGTGACTTGTCGTAAGGTTGCTCGGGTGAACAAAACATCTGAAACATTAGGTTGTAACAAACACCATGTTAAATTTTGCATAGCATGGATTACTAAATAATTAATTAATTCCAAAAAATGATAGCTTTAAAACATTTACCTTGAGGGAATTGTGTATTCTATCCAACGTCAAACTTCCAAAATTTGTCAGCATCCCTTCAATAAATTTCTGCAAAGAGGTAAATAGTTGGTTGGACTAGCAGAAAAAAAATATACTCATGAAAGATGCAGTTTCTAGCTTGATTGCTTTATATGCTGCAATCAAGGATATATAATAGAGACACTGCACTAATTTTGAATGCATCTACATCATTCTGCAGTTAATGGAAAAGTAGCAAAGGAAGAATTACATGTTTCTAGGTATGGGAGCTGCAAAAACAAAAAGGTTCACAGAAATAAACATGTTTATGGTTGAAGAGTCGTAACTGGCGTCTGTTACTACGAGTACCTTTTGAAATATTTGACTTCAAACCAGCTCAATGCATATCTTTTCTCAAATAATAAAAAGGAAAATGATAGCATATGATTCACCAGTTTTCCTCGTTTCAACCGTCCTCAGACATAAGTACCCTTTTAGTTTTCAAAACTTTAAAGCATCTTTAGATCATGTATGCACATTGTATGCGTCATAAACTAGTAACTAGTAAGTAATAAAATAAGATATACTTTCATGCATAGAACATATATAACATTCCAAACCTACAGGCGTAACATAACATTCTATGCATGGGACATATATTTGAATATATAAAATTGCATCCATGGAACAAAACCTCGTATATAGTCATTTCTTTCCGTAATTGTTCCTCAACAGAAGCCACAGATCCTTCTCCTTCTTCCTCTGTAGCCAGAAATCCATCATAGTTACCGCTTGTTTTGTTATTATTATATGCATCAATTACTTCATCGACAAGGGTATAGATTCGGCTATTAGTTTCTTCTCCTTCTGACTCTATAAGCACTCCCTGAAAATTTATATTAAGCTACATGAGAAACGTTTAAAATGCTTTATGAATGCAGAAAAAAGTTCCAAGTGTCTTTAGATGTCGAAAGTAATAACGCATAAAGTTAACTGAATACAGCAAAAGGTGCATAACCAAATAGTTCACAGAATAAAATAAACATTTGGTTCTGTTCATATGAAGGGAGAATAAATAATACTCACACTTTAAAAGATTGTTTATGTTGTTCCCCTACGTAGCACTTAAGTTGCTCAGAGTTTTAATGAGAAATAAACTTAAATTCTCTCTCTTTTTTAAGGCACCCAAACGGTTTGGTAGTACACTTAACGTCCCCCAAGAATTAAATAAATATCATACGCACGCCCAAGCATATTCAACTGATATATCTTACCGAATCCCATAATTGGTGCTTGTGCCCTTGGAAGCACTATTGCAATTTGCAATCCATTTGGGTATTCAAGTATTATAAATAAGAGTTTTTTAATAGTAATTTCTAATAAAAGTTGGTATTCAAAGTAAATACAGAATAGTTTCTTCTACTTATGACTTTTAATTTATCTATTGACTTAAATTGCTTCTCACCCTTATGAATTGCAAAATACCTTTTGCAATTAAAAATTGACTAAACGCCCAAGAACATAGATCTTTGGTAGAACCTAGAATCCTGGATGTGATCCTAGTGCTAATTTTTGGTAAGTCAAATCGCTGGTGGTCAAACATGTCAGTTCTTACTCTAATTCAGATTGCAAATCATGGACAGATATACTAGAAAGCAAGTAGTAAAGTACAGAAATATTTTAAACACAAAACTTTATAGTGGTTTAGTAATATTTGGCCTACGTCCACGTTATCCTTTATATTAAGATTCACCAATTTCCAATTGTTAAAACGCTTAGTAGACCTCTTTAGATCGGTTACAACAATCGCTGGTTGCTAGATCCACGTTTAGCAAAGCTCTAATGATGTAGATTTTGAGGTTGATCCGCCATAATTCGATGTTAGACGATGGATTGGAGGATTGAACGTGGTTGGATAAATCACATTTCCTTGTTGCCCGTGCTCCAAATATCCGGGACGACCACTATGGTTTTGTAGTTTTAGTGCTCCTAATAGCTAATATGTCCGTAATTATTGTTCATCCATAGTGTATTTACAGATGTGAGTAGGTAAAGAAGTGTATATGGGTAGGAGTAATTCAGTTCAGTGGGAGCATAGTTGTCAAGGCAAAAAAAAACACCCTAGGCTAGCGCCTTGAGCTTTTTTGGATGCCTTGAGCATCGCTTTTTCTGATCTTAGAACCCAAAAAAAAAAAAAGAACACCCTCTTCAATTCTGTTTTTAAAACAATATAGGAAATTTTAAAATCAAAATTTAAAACTTAAAATCCAACTTGAAATAACTTAAAACTTCGAATATGATTTAAATTTAAAATTTAAACTCAAAAACTTGTAACTTTAGATTTGAACTAAACTAAACTAAACTTGACATTTAATTTTTAAATAAGCTGAACTTTAAAATAGTTTTAAGCTAAAACTAAAGTAAACTAAATTATAAATTTTGCAATTTAAATCTAAACTTAAAACTAACCTAATCTTTAAAACAAACTAAACTTTAAACTTAAAACTGTAGACTCAAATTTAAATTAAACTAAAACTGAATATAATAATAAACTAAACTAATAAACCTTAAGAGTCTGCTCCGAGTCTGTTGCAAATTTTCCTCTAACACCGATTAGAACAGACACAATATGTGATGCAGTTGGCATATCTTCACATGCATATGACTAATGCAGACTTACCTTGTTTACCCAGTAACTTATTTTCCTATGGAGCAAGTCATCTGATATTCCTACTATTCCAGCAAGGCACTTAGAATTCCAACTGCAAATAGAAGAAGAAAAACATCAATGATGCATAAATTCTAAGTGGTCCTAGATGACAATATCAAAGTATCTACCTCTTCTGCTCCTGAAATTGCATAATAATGGTTGCGTGTAATGGAGTGACAGTAAAATGCATGGTCCGATCTTCGAATTCCAGTTCCAGCTAAAATAACACAAATTTTGCAATATGTTTTTGTAAGGAATGAATGGTTTTAATCATGGTCAACAGTTAATAACTAAAATAAATTTGTTCCGTTTGATAGAAAAGGATATTCCAGAATATCATTCAAGCCCCTTTTAGATAAACTTTAAAAAGCACAAGTAAATAGGTTCATTTGGATGAATATACTAACTTTCAAAAGCACTTCTGCTTTTCATTACCAAAAGGGACCCTTGTTAAAATATGTAGTAACAAGTGGTCGTGCATTTGAAAATACACAGAGAGTCCTTCAACTTCAAGATATGTTCAGGAAAAAAGATCAAACCTTTACTGTTCCAAGGTTTTTCTTCCACAATAGCTTACGTGGAGTTTTAACTTCATGAAACCTCTTGGCATAATCAGAAAGCAGCTGATCGATTGAAGATGGTAAGTTAAGCGTCTCCTCCTGCATTTTCTCAAAGACAAGAGGCACAAAACATGAAACTGTAATAGGACTATAAATATTATAAAACGGTTATTTAGACTGATATCATTCAATAAGCAGATCTACAGAAAAATACGGTATAACTATAACAACCAAGTTATCATCAAGTTTTCAAAATGGCTACATATAGCAGCACATAGCAAGAACATCATCAGGCATCCGAAATGGATACATATAACACATAGCAGGACTTAATCTATTACGTGCAAAATAGTTTTCTTGCATTTTCCTAATTTATGTGAATCTAACTATGATGTATCTTGAAAAGAAAAGGAAAAAAAAATACCTGTATCGGTGGCCAAAAATTTGAAGATATAATTGTAACATCAATATGGTCGAGAGATAAATTTGATCCCCCTTGATCAGATCCTGAAGAACAAGAGAAGGTAAATAACATGCAGAAACTGAAACCTTGTTTGGCCTAATATATCTATGAACTTCCAAATCAAATTTTGGTATACCACATATAGATGATTTTGGCATGCTTGCCTTGATGTTAGCATTGGTCCTTTTAGAGTGAATAAGATCGTTAGTCATAATTTCGCACCTTTGCATTATACTCTCTCCAAAATGTATCTAGTTCAAAAGAAGATTACCAAATCATTCTCCAATATATTTGACAGAATAAATTAAAGGTTAAAGACAGGGAAATATGACTGACTCTGTCTAATCAAGAATAAATATTGATAGAAATTGAATTGGCTTATGGTAAGGTAACAACCTTAAGAAGCTCTAAAGTACGTATTTCCGAGTCAATCTCGTAATCTGATTTATTCAGAAGCTTTTCTGCCAGCATAACCCGATATTCATTAACCAGTTGTTCCTTGGATCCTATAATACTGACCATCATTGCAAGTATATCAATCTTCCTCTTATGTCGACTACCTTTTAAGGGATCAACTTCTATTGGATCAGGTTCCCAACTGAAAAGGAGCACAAAGAGTTAAGTCGGTGTAAGGTTGTACAATGTTAGGAGAAGGCCGGCTATTTAACAAAGGTTTCGCTATTGTGTATATGTATATTAAGTACTGGAATGACAAATTTGCACGGTATATGAACATATACAGAATCATAAAAATAAAATTAAGGTTTGCTACCGCAAGTGTACTGCGTCATCTTACTTTATCCAAACAAGCTTGGGACCCACAGAAACCTGCTGATATGAGCATAGTATGAAGAATGTGGCGCAGATAACTAAAGGTATGTTGGAGTGTAACACTTCCAGTAAAATGAGACAGATAAAACAAAGTGAAAAATGAATAAATTGGAGCAATGGTCACTTCGAACCTTCTAAGAGATGAGACAAAAGAAAATGCTTATGCTGGTTTAAGGAGGGAAGTGCGATTTTTATATCATAATATTTCTACATAAAGCGTTGTGGTGAATAATACGGAAGTTGCAATAATCTAGGATTGGGATAGACCCAAGAATGCTACATATGGAGGAGTTTCCTTAAGATTAACGGGACATTTCAGACGTTTTATTAAGAACTTCTCGATGATAGTAGCATCGTTGACCAATTTAACGAAAAAGAATCAGACTTGCTTGTGATGCGAGATGCACACGTTCATCGGTCAAAAAGACGAGTCGACGAGTGCACCGGTGTTAGTTACGAGCAGGTATGAGGAATTGGTGGTAAACACAGATGTATGTGGTATTCGACTGGGTGCGGTATCAATGCAGATAGGAAAATTTATCGCATAGACACATGCAAGTCGACAGTTGAAACTGCATAAGAGAAGTATTCGACCCGTGTTTTGAAGATGGTGATGGTAGTGTTTGCATTGAAGAAATGGGGATGCTACTTGCTTGAATAGAGGTTTAAGTTATTCATGGACCACAACTCGTTGAAGTACCTCTTTGCATATAAGAACTTCAACTTTCATCAGCAGCGATGGATAGAGTTTCCAACCTCCTACGACTTTGACTTCGGACCTCGATATGAGCATGAGCTAGAGTATATTGGTGACTATGACTTCAAAACTGGATGTAAGCTTGAGCCTAACATGTTAGCTTGTATACATATCTTATTTTGATTAAGTGGATCAGCATTAGTCAGAGACGTGACGCTAGATTAATGAAGATTACAGCTAAGATTGAGATGAGAGCAGAGTCTGAGGATATGAGGCGGTATGGACTCAACCGGGACGGTTGGCTCTATAAGGAGCGAAGATTGTTTGTACCCGATGCCTACGGATGAGGTACCTGAAAGTGTCATTATTCGATATTTATTATACATCATGAAGACAAACAAAATATTTAACTGTGAAACAAATATTTTATTGAGGACGGATGAAAACAGACGTTGGGACATTTATCTTGAAATATATGAACTGTTAGTTAATAAAAACTGAGCAGAAGAAGTCAGATGGTTTGCTGTAAACGCTCGAGATTCTCCAGCGGAAGTGGAAACTTGTATTGATGGACACTTGCATTCTTGATTTTAAAGGTACATTGGACGATCATTGCATCTTGCTGAGTAATAATTATCAGCTTATCATCGCTATAATATTTGATATATTATATGGTCGATCATGCAACACTTTTTTCATGACAGTAGGAAATGAACGAGAAATTTAGGTAACGTCTGGTTTAACATTTTTTTTATTTTGGATTTTAGTCCATACAAAAACGCGAACGACGCATGTATATCATAAAAACAAATGTTTTGGAAAATGAAGTAAACACAAAAAACAAAAAACAGCTTTTATTTTTTTACATGTTTTGTGAAGGAATGGAAGAATGCGACATAATTCTGCCCTCCGTCGTCCCCTCCGCCGTTCTTTCATTTCCACCCCCATCTCAACTTTTCTTATTTTTTGCAGTTAATTTTGAAAACTCAAACATAATATAAACCAAACACAACCTTATATTTTTGACAGATATGATTAGAGCGACTACAGATAAAATCGAGATCAATCGGCACAAACGAAAGTTGCTCAAGATAGACATGAGCTACGCTGGTAGGCAGTGTGTTTTGAAGTTTTCAATTGACGATATAATGTTTGCCAAGATTTTTCCATTGAACAATGTGATTCGATCCGGTAAGTGGTAGTTCGTGCATGACTCGAGCTTAACTATTACACTATTACACTGGATCAACTAGATATCGAGTTTGAACCAAATGCTATGAGACCTCATAGGTCAATTTGTATCATCAAATGTGATACAAAGGAGGAAGATGGTGAAGCTGATGAAGGTTTGATGGTATGAAAACAAAAGTAATTGTACTTGGTAGACCTAGGCGAACCTAATGATCGCTTATCCAGAGCTCTTCACTTTGCAAGATTTTCATTTGTCATTAACGTTCACTTTTGAAAAGTATTTGACTACCATGCATGCTAGGAGTACTATATTTACTGCTTTGGCACACATCTTTATTGTTTGACATGATTGCTTATGCTTGGTAGGCATGCGATATAACTATATTGCTTAACATTGTTTTGGCTAATGGAATTTTGGGTGTGATATCCCCAAAGAGTGGTGATTGTGGGACCCATGTTTAATGTATCAAAAGATCAAAAAATATTATTTTTAAATGCATATTGGGTCATATGATGCTAAAACTCTATGGAATGTTGAGTATTAACATTTCTGACCACGATAAATTTTATCAGAACTTGACCATGAAAATACTTATTGATACGAGCGAATTAGATACATTGAGGTTTCATACATAAGAAAGATATGATGATTTCTGTTACCGTAGAATGATTATAATAACATTTTAAACTTACCATTTAGGAGATAATGTCATTTGAAGTTAAATAATTTGTAGACAACTTAATGGATAATTAGTTAGGCGTAATTTAGACTCAATAGTCATTTCGAGATTTGTGCCTAATGGTAAGGTCGTCAATGAATATCTATAAAATATCAAATTTGTCTACATCTATATCCCAAAAGCGGATAGTTATTCGATATTCTAAATAAGGATGAATGCCAATACAAAGGCATCTAAATCAAAAATTTATTTGTTTGATTTTTTCTCTTCAAAATTATAGTTAAATTTCAGTACTTTAACACAATGAAAAATATGTATTTTTTTAATTAATTTAGTAGTTTATAATATACGTGTTAAATGCATGCTAGCCGCTCAAAACTATTTACTATTGTCATATATGTTGATTTCGCATAATTATAATCTTTGGAATTCGAAAAAATTATGTTAAACCAACATTTTATATACATGTTTTTTTATTTATTGTTTGTTAGCAGATATGATAATTATCTTATATCTTTCTGCATACGTGAATGCGGATATTCGAAAATGGTTTTGAATATGAATGCGAATGTGGTATTGTCTATATCCGAAAGTACCAATTGACAGATCTACCTAAGGAAGATAGTGGGATAGCCTCCTAACCGTTTTTTCACTCCTAAAACTTATGTAAACCACCATTAATCTTCTCCAAAGCCATAAGACAACTATCTTCTTGCTTCAATTAGCCAAATCTTATCAGCAAAGGGTAATTAATTAGCGAGGGAATTAGCTTGTTTACTATTTGGGCATCTTGGAAAAAATGAAGGTTACTGTCCATCACGAGATTCCGTTGGTATTTGCGTTTGACTTGATCTAGATGAATGGTTTTACACTTTTTATTATGCTAGTTTATGTCGTAAAAATGACGTGTTTAAATGGTTTGTGAATGTTAAAAATGATTTCAATTAATAATATAACATTAACATTCCATTTATTTTAAAAAGCAAACTTTTGTTTTGATTATTTAGGATGTTTGCCCACACAGTCGTCGCTTTCAACTCCAATTGATCAGGATAACAGAACTGTTTGGACATTGATTATATTTCTTTGTAATGAAGTATGAATCTTGTATATTGATTAGTGGTTGTAATTTTGTTGTGATTTGGATTCGTTTTAATGTAAGAGAGTGGTCGTTATAACGGCGCTCGACTAGTCGTCGATTAGTCGAGATTGAAGCCTCGACTCGTCAATTATCGACTGGAAGCTACAGTAGAAGGAAGAAAATAAGAAGAAGAAAAAAAGCGAAGTAGCTGCAGGAAGGAATAAGAGATATGAAAACCAAACGAAAATGGAATAGAAAGGAAAATTTGGAAAAATAATAAATAGAACTTACCGCATACACCTTCAGCAAATCGCTTTCAATTTTAACAGCAAACCGAGCATCGTCGAGGATAACTTGAGCGGATTCGAGCATCTACTTCAACCAAAATTGAGCAGACGAGGTTCAATTTCTTGTCTGTTTTTCTTCTCGCTTTTTGTCTGATTGGATTTAATGTCGTATTTTGTTTTGTTTCCTATTTGTCGCTTTTTATCTGATTGGATCTGATATCGTTTTTAGTTTCATATGAGTGGGTAGGAAGATTCAAGGTTAAGATTTTAGGTGTTGGTGTGGACTGAATACTTGTGGGCTGTTAAAATTGAAATGGTTAATTATTAGATGGGCTATTTTTTCAAAGTTTTCCAGTGAAGTAATTATTATTCAACTTTTACTTTAATTACTGGAGACTTTAATGTACTTCTAACTGTTTGACTCATATCTTTTTTATCCATTAAAAATACAAAATTAATTATTACTTTAATTACTGGAGACTTTAATGTACTTCTAACTGTTTGACTCATATCTTTTTTATCCGTTAAAAATACAAAATTAATTATTACTTTAATTACTGGAGACTTTAATGTATATATTTATTTATTTATCGACTAGTCTACGACTAGTCCACTAGTCGACTCGACTTAGCCGTAACAACCATGGTTGTTATTTGTATAAATACGAGTAGAAGTGCTCAAATTTGCAAGTGACTATTTTTTAGAGTTCGATGAAGATATAAGAAGCTTACATATTTAATCATTTTTTGATTTTGATTCAAAATGGTAGAGTTCGGTTGGTTGTAAATAATGGCCGGTGGTTGTTGCAAAAGTTGTTGGAAGTAGGCTGCATCGTGGACTTTGATGAAATACAAGCTAGAGTGATCATCATCCGACTGCTATTTTAGACCAAGGAAAGTGGAAGTATTATGGACTTAGAAAAGATTTCAAGCCTGGAGTGCCCGACACCGAGCATATCTACTTGGAGGCATCAGCGCAGCTGCTTTAGGATTGCGAACGGTCTGCTTCGAGGCAAGGAGCTTCGACAAGAGGTTTTAAGAATCAAAGTACTTTAGTCAACTTTTAACCAAGTAACTTGGTTGATGACAACCAACTACAATGAAGTCAAGTTTTTGGGTTTTGAAAAGGAGCATGGCACGACAACTTGTATGTTCAGTTGATATTCGATTTTGATCTTATGGCCCTACCATGAGTGGCTATGACGGTGAAGCAATGACGTAACGCTTGACACAATGACTTCGGGACTGACTAAGTGACTGTAAGAGATTATGAATGTATAAAGATGTTCCGACAATAACAGCTCGAAGATAGATGTTGTGATGATGATCCATAAGGACATATTCGACGAAGGTGAACTTGTGGATAAAACGATGATGAGTACTACTATAGAGATAAATGGAATGGAAAGATGACGGATTTGACTATGAAGACGTGTACAAATGGATCGTTGATACTTAGATGTTTCAAAGTATGCTTGTAAAGAGGGGGTATGTGGTGACGTCCATCTAGATTAGTTGATACGATATCCTTAATTGATATGTGGATTTAGTTTCCAACCTTACGAAGTGACATGGACTCGAGAAATCAAGATTATCCATTAATTTATGGCAAAAGATAGGTCATACAAGTTATCATATATAAAACACACATATGTAAGGATTGTTCGATGGATGTTATATTTGATGTGTTTATTTTCGCTCTACAAATGTCAAATAGCATATTGAATTGGTTAACCTAACATCCAACATTGCACCTTGATTTATAGTACACATATATGATGATAATGACGATAGTAGTTGGTATATATTGTTATGTGTTACTCTTTGGATGCAAGCACATGTCAGGTATTACTCTACAGTCTACATACTGTCTTATCTACTAAATCGACTTTCAAAATATGTTGAAATTGTTTATCACTCACACTAAACTGTTATTTGACTTAGGGTTTTATGTTTTGTTTTGTGTTATCTTGAATACTCTTAAATGAGTATGCCAAATAGCAAGTGTCGAACATCACATGGAGTTCTGCAGATGGACCGGCAGAAGGCTGTGCTTTCATATACTTGTATTTGGCTTGCTGTGCAGCACTGTGGTCCTTTATCCATGCTTTAGCTTATTTAGAGACAGTATATTTTGGTCTTTTTTTTTTTAACGCATAAACTCTAAGGTCTATGTATGTAGCTGTGATGAACTTGTGCACTACGTAGAATGTTACTGTATACCATGCTTTACATATGTGATGATTATTATATTTTATTTGATGTTATGTGAGATATATGACAGGTTCAGATTTATAATGTTTTATTACTTTAGCACTTGACAATCATCTTCATTGGATCGGTTAGCATTACAACGCATTATACAAGTTATACTTGGATATCAACGGAGTAGGACGATCGTCACAAATACGTTTAGTATAACAAAATTATACCGTTCAGCACTCATCCATGCTTGCTTATCATCAGAATTAATATCTTCATCGCAGTCAGCATTATCTTGATTTTCAACATCTTTATTTATTTCTTCCAGTAAGCTGTCCGCATTATTTCCAATTCCGGTTGAGTTTCCACCGGTCCCATCAGTAAGCATTGTGACAATGCATTTTATAGTATCTTTCCTCCCCTTTAAATAATCTCGTATTGGTTCACCTACAGCTTCTAGAAATACACCTGCTGGATCTATTGTTCTCAATGCCTTGATAGTAGAAACATATTGGTGTAGTATATCATTGGTTGAAGCACCAGCTGTAAGCAGGCGATATCTTAATGAAGAGATGAATGAGTCAACTAGCTTTGAATGCTGACCAGTATATTCTAAGCACTGTTTTAAATCTTCGATTGCTGGGGAACTGCACAGATTTAAAGAAAAAACCATAGTTGTATGAAAATGAAATAGATAGGCATTTAGACCATAGGTAGCCAGGAAAAAAACAAACCTCAAGCACATAAATTTAATGAAAAATCTGGCATCAAATATGCTCACCTTAGCTATCAATGTTAAATAAGTCATGAAAGTTATAGACTTAGCCATGTTTACAAACTGCATATGTAAACTGGGATATTAAGAGAGAGAAAAAAAATGAAGAAGGCAATAATAAGATTTTTCAGTTAGCAAGACGAATTATAACTTCATTAAGAGGAAAACAAAATGAAAATGGCAATGATAAGATTTTATTTTATAATAAAATAGAATTAGAAAAAAACAACCCACCTGTCAGGATAGTCCACAATGATCTCAAAAAGTTTTCCTATTCTCAAGTCTTGCAAAGTTTCATAAGCAAAGTACTCCAGTCGTAACTGCCATCTTACAAGTCCTTCAGAAGGATTATCAATTCCCGGGTAAGAAAAAGGGCATGAAGCCAAAGGTGATTTATGAGACGCAGGTGAATCATAATCTATTGAGTCTCCCAAATATGCCAAAAGTGCATTTAAGAATTGCATAGGTACAGCCTGAACCCAAAAAATATATATAGTTATTTTCAATTCACATATGGGTGTAATACACAAATTATAAAATAACTAGAAAGTAGATTTTTTTTTTTTTTTTTTTTTTTTTGTGGTATAACGGAATATAAAAGGGTTTCAATAATATTAACAAAGAATTCTTAAATTTTCACTTGTTTCTCACTGAAACATAATTTTAGGATTAAAAATTGTCACAAGGAGCCTTGTAATATACACAGTATGTGCATTATATATTGGGTATTGGGCCTACCGAAAAAAGGGAAAATCAGGAGTACTGCAATTTTGGCCAAGGAAACTTGATAAAGAACATGTTTGAAATATCAATTGATGCTTACCAAATTGTCCTTAAATCCCATCTATTCTTCAATATTAAAAGAACCAAATCAAGACCAGGCCTGTTAGATTTCCACTGATTTTCATCATGAACTCTTGGTATAAATTCAACTTTGCATATTCTGGAAAATTATGTCAAAAACTAGAGATGATTTATCTGCTATAATTTTTTGACAGGCTATGATAAGACAATTTCGTGAAGAAGAGCTTTGATTGTTCATGATAGTATATCGTAAATACTGAAATAGTTAATCAAAAGACAGAATTGTTCAAGAAAAACCCGAGATCAATTCTAGCCTGAAAAACATAAATTTTAAAATTTAGTTGGAAAAACACTGAAAGTTATATTAATATAGCATCAGATAAATAGAATGCTATATTCAACTAGCATCAGATAGACGAAATGCAAAATTAAACAAACATCGGATGAAGCACAGTATATGAACTAAATAGCATCCATTTTCACACTTATATATTATTACACGTATATAATGCCAAGTTCACATAGCATTCGTTTTCATGTTCATATAGCATATGTTTCCTCTAATGCTATATTAATATAGCATTCCGTGTCCAACAGACTAAATTCTAAATCTTGTGTTATTCATTCAAAAATGTAGCTAAAGTTTTTCCTTCTCTTATTTTCTTGGAAGCAAAGTATATCTTCGCCTATGATTGCAAATATCGATGTTGATGGAGATGGCCAAGATTTTTTATTATATACTGTTGGATATTACTGGTCTGTGGCTGATATATAAATACACAATACAAATTTGAGCGATTTTAACATGTTCCCCGATATTTGGAAAATAGTGGAAAAGATGAAATTTGATGAACTTCTAATAGTACATTTTGACAAGGCTAAAAAAAAGAATGTGGTTTGTCCATCTATCAAATTTCAGTAACAGAACCTGTAACTAAATATAGCAACTTTGTAGACAAGGACAAATGCACACATGAACAGTTTGATATGGATTAGTAAAAATTTAAATGTATAGTCCCTAGTTTCCATTGTATCTAAGTCCTTAGACCAACATAATTTCATCATCGATTACTTTGCAATTACTTGAAGAATCAAATAACAGATCAAGCAACGATGGTAAATTGCTTAAATAATGGAAAAGAACAGGAATTGAGTTAAAAATATCTAGTTATTAACTAAAGTCGTGATAACAACAGATAGCCACAACACTACCAAAAAAAGCACCTGTATCCACTCTTTAATTGACTCCAAAACAGGACTCCTATATTCTTCGCCTGCTAGGCTATGAACTTTGTTCTGTCACAAAGCAATAAATGTATAAATATAAAAGGCAAATGTGATAATACTGACATATGTTTTGTACAGAAGAATAAACAGAATAAAGATGGGATATTTATAAGTTTTTCACTTGCATGCTAACCTTTAGGAGAAAAAAGATTGCAGAAGCATAAGCATCTTCTGTCAAAGATGTAAAACCAAGCCTTCTGAGATCACGAACAACTTTACCTATGTTTTTAACCAACCTGTGGTTAATTGAGATTGTGGGCATATGATCGCTCCCATCAATATCCATATGGCTCGTGGATTGTTTATTGAAATTATGGTTCCCACTGTTAGATACATCTCTGCTTTCGTAGTCGGCATCTATCATAGTACTTAGCTCTTCCAGATTCTTTCTGAAGTATAAACGAAGTATTTCTACAGAAAGGAAAAGAGAACGATTCAATTACTGAAATCTGTACATAGAAAAGAGTTGATTATATATAGCCTATGATGAGAAATGTTTTGTGAAAATTAGTTTCCACTCTTCTTTCTTTTTAGAGTTAAATCTTCCTCCAACTTCTGAAAATAAAGCGAGTGCCTAAAAGAAGTTAAAAATTCTACTTTTAAGTTATTAAATAAAATGATGCATGATAGGTCTAAGGAAATGAACCTACGGGGAAAATGGGATTATCTAGTTCCAACAAGCTTGAGTTAGTTCACTGTTTCCTAGATATCAAGGTTTTAAGTCCGGAGATTAGTTACTCTTCCCTCAAGGGGTGAGTGTCACGCTTACGAGACTCAAGGACCAACAATTACCTTGGACTAAGGGTTCCCTAAGCTCAACACAAGATAGAAAGCTAAACGGCTTGTGGAAAGGGTTTTTTTAAATAATTTTGAGGAAGGGTTAGGACTTAGGTAAGAACCCGTTGTCGTGTAGGAAACATAAGGTAGTATGTTAAGGAAGAAGTTAAACTCATGAAAATTATGTCAAGTGTCGATCCGCTCTTTATTGCTCATTGATTTGAGTATACAAGTATTTATAAAGGAAATTCCCAAATCGATTTAGAAATTAAGGTTTACTCTACAAGAAAAGAGTACAAGATCAGAGAACAAGAATTTGGCCCTTAAAATGTGACCCTTGGAGTCTTATTTATAGACAAACTGGAATCCCTTTTGACCTTGGGTCAGCAAAAACCTCTTTCGGATGCAGCAGCTGTGTCAGACGCTTTTCACCTTTCGATTCTGATTGCTTGGGTCTTGGTTGTTGTTGAGAGATATGACATAGCCTTTAATGTGCCGGTCTTAGCTTCCGGAAACCTGGTTTCGGTCTTTGGAACTTCTCTTTGAAGTTGTTTCTACCTTCCGTATCGATACCAAGCCTGTTGGTATTGATAACATCGGTATAGCCTCCGACTTTCGGAGATCAGTTTTTCGGTTTTGTCAAGACTTCATGATGTTTGCCTTCGTGCTTTGATCGCTTACGTTCTTGGAGCCGTCACCCCTTTCGGTATCAACACTAAGCATGTCAGTGTGGATAGCTATTCTTCTTAAAGACTTTAGCTTACTTTCTGTGAATCTCTAGGGTTGATCTTTGGTCTTCCGGAAGGGTGCTTTCAGTATACTTCTTGTTGAAGTTGTTTATAAGCAGCCGGCAAGCTTTGAGTCTGATAGCTGGCTTTCGGGATGCTTGTGTTTCGGCCTTTTGTGCCTTGATTGTCTTCATCTCCTTTTGTATCGACATTAAGTAAATAAATGTCGATAGTCCTTTCGTCTTTCTTTGCTTTGCATTGCTCCTTGTCGGGTCTTTGGTCTCGGATCATGGGTTGCCATCCTTTCTTTCTTATTTGCTTCCGGCTTGAGGTGACTGACTTCCGGAATTAACTTCACATTATTGGTCTCTTGTTTCGGATCCACTCTACTAGAGTCCCTTTTTCTTGTTGGTTCTAAGCTCTCTCCTTGCAGGGTGGCGACGATTATCGGTTGTCGCCATTGCTTCTTTTATGTTTTTGGCTTTATCCTAATGCCGAGTTTATGCTTTCGGATCACTCCCTTCTACTGATGGCGGTTCGATACCCGTTCACTGATAGCCTGTCTCGGTGTTGAATTTTGGTAACATTCCCCTTTTGTGAAGAGGTATTTTCGACTTTTTAAGTCAATATTTGGATTAAGTAGTTGCTTCTTTTCACCTATATATACTCTCTCCACTTCCTTTTGTTAGCTCCTTCCGTCTCCTTCATCGTTGCATGTATTTGAAAATTTTCTCGAAAAAGCATCAGTTGTTTCAAACTTCTATACTCAAGTTGCTTCTAGGTAAGTATTACTTCGGTTGTCTTAAAATAATTTGAAATGATTCGACCCAATCAATCTTATAAGCTCTATTAATGGTATAACTGGTACGGGGTGTTATATCTTTACTTTCAGCTTCAAACAGGCATATTTATAAAGAATGGCATATACTTGTTACACTGATTATGCAGTTGAAGTACATGTTATTCCTTATTCAACCTAAGCTGATGTAGTTGTCAAATTTGCTTGTCATGAATTGGTTTCAATTTCACAGTCAAAACCAATCTCTGGAAAACAACTTTGAGTTGACTCAAAAACTTCGTCGCTTTCTGCTTATTTCTACTCTCCCGAGGATGTATGAAGGATGACCTATTGTTATTGTCAAAACACTCTCGGGGTAATAATGACTGCTTCTTCCCAACATTGTTTTTACCTTGTTTTATAAAATATACAGATTATACTTGACAACATGGGTAAGAAACGTATTGCCTCCAAACCTGATAGAAGTTGTCCCTTGCCGAGTGACCCATCTTCTTCAAAGAAAGTTAATGTCGTCGAAAAGCGTTCTTTGATTTCATCGCAAGAGCAAGTCAATGCTATTCTTCAGGATTTTAACATCTTCGGTGTCGAAGTCATTCCACATGAAACGGATACCATCTCTTCTCCATTGGAAGGCTACTTTGCTTACTTCGCTATTCATATCTAGCATGGGGGTTTTATCCATTTTCTTGATTTTATTTCCCGCTTCTTACAGTACTTAAGAACAGCTTCTATACAGCTTTCTCCAAATACTTATACTTACCTGCTTGGCTTTTTATCCTTAGAGTCTGGTAACCCTTCTCTTCTCGATTACCTAGTTCGCCCTTCCAAGCTTAGTGATGTGAACCAGCAAATTTTCCGTGCGAACCCTACAAAGAAATTGTTATCTGAAGGAACGATGAGATTCAAAGATTGGAAAACCCAATTTTTCTTTGTACGATGTCCTTCTGCTATTTCTGGCAGCTTCCACACTCCAAGTATTAAACTTAAATACACTATTTTCTCGTTTTTATCATAGGTGGTTAACCTTCATTCCATGTTCGTTTTTTATTGCAGATGTCGCTCCCAAACTTTCGAGTTTTTCGGATAAGGAGTTGATAAGCCTTCTTGACGCTGCTTCCGAAAAACTCGGTAACAGGTAGGGCCGTCAATTTCTAACACGACTCGTAACTCGCACGAAAAAAAAAAAACCGACCCGGCCCATTTATAAACGGGTCAATTTCGGGTCAACCCGCTCTGACCCGTTTAATAAACGGGTTAACCCGACCTGACCCATGAACCCGTCATGACCCGTTTAATATAAAACATATTTTTATTACTCTACAATCTACAAAACACAGGCCCAATCCACTACCCATTTGCCGCTTTACCTTAATTTAACAATTACCAAGCCGCCACTTATTCAGTCATTCTAATTTCTGCGGCACTACTTCTTCACTGATACACTCCTTCACGTTTTCACGTTTATTCCCACATTAATAACTTTTTACATTTTTATTCTCAACTTAACTTGCAACAAGTGAATGACGACAACACTCTTCTTTCATGTTTTCATCTTTTTATACAATTATTTTTCTTAACGAGTTACACGAATCAAACCCGAAACCCGCACGATTATAAATGGATCAACCCGAAACCGACCCGTTTAATAAACAGGTTGAGCTGACACGACCCGAACTCAACCCGAACCCGACTTGACCCGACCCGAGCCCGACCCGAGCCCGACCCATTGACAACCCTAGTAACAGGTCCTCCTTACTGACTTCTGCTATTCTTCGAAGGCACTCTTTTTTGCTGCCTGGTCAATCCGTTATTGGACAGCCTCCCTGGTTTCGTTTAGTAAAGGGATTCTCTCTTTATCACTAGGAAGAACTGCTCCTTTTTCGCTCAATTCTCCTTTGTTTCTTGACAACCCTTTGTTTTCATCTTTTTACACAAATATTTTTCTTAACGGGTTACACGAATCAAACCTGAAATTTGCATGATTATAAATGGGTCACCCCGAAGCCGACCCGTTTAATAAACAAGTTGAGCTGACACGACGCGAACTCAACCCGACCCCGACTTGACCCGACCCGAACCCAACCCGACCAATTGACAACCCTAGTAACAGGTCCTCGTTACTGACTTCTGCTATTCTAGGAAGGCACTCTCTTTTGTCGCCTGGTCAATCCGTTATTGGACAGCCTCCCCTGGTTTCGTTTAGTAAAGGGATTCTTTCTTTATCACTAGGAAGAAATGCTCCTTTTTCTCCCAATTCTCCTTTGTTTCTAGACAACCCAAGTATGCTCTTTGCGTGATAATCTGGAATTTAGCAGCATTTGAATTCTTATTGATTCAGCTTTTTACCCTACGTCAGGGGTTATCCGTACTGAATTTAGTAAAACGGATTAATCTTCTTTAGTTCCTAAGGATGGAATTTCCTCTCTTAAGGATGCTTCGTTCAAGTCTAGAGAAAATGTAAAAAGGGAACTCATAGACATGAACTCAGAAGGATCCTTGTCAAAAAGGTCTAAAGATGCTGTGGACTCAAATCCTTGTCTTAATGTGATTGCTGATACTCCTGTGGCTATCTCCCCGAGGATAGTTCCTTACTTGAATATTCACCTTGTTGGATCTTCTGAAATTTGGCTATCTCCCCAAAGATGGTTCCTTACTTGAATACTCACCTTGTTGGATCTTCTGAACTTTGGCTATCTCCCCGAGGATGGTTCCTTACATGAATACTCACCTTGTTGGATCTTCTGAACTTTCGAACTAGCTACACCATGCGACGGGGTTTTCCTCCTCTTTCGAGGACCTTAACCCTCTGGATTCTTCCAACCCTCCTACCGATGATGGCTTTGATGAACTGGTTAAACAAGTTATCTCTTCTTCAACATTTTCCAATATTGGCCTTCCATCGGATTCTCCTGGCCATTGGTGCACTCTTGTTGATAAGCTATTCTTGGTATAGGTTTTAATTTTCCCGTCTTTTCGAACTTTTCTACTTGTTTTGTTCGCGATTGCTGCATTTTTTACTTTTTGTAGGCTATTAAGCAGTGATTCTTAACGCAAGAAGACGTTTCCAAATCTTTTCTTGGTTATCCAAGGCTTAAAGAAGAAATCTTGCCTTTAAAGAAAACGAAGATCTTATTCATGCTAAAGAAGATGCGGTTAGGGAGCGAAAGAGATTGGAGTCTACTCTTGCTGAAGCGAAAAATTCAGTTGTTATGGAAAAGGAATCCAACTTGGTCTTGTCTGAAGAAATTCAGGTTCTTAAGAGGGCTCTGCAGAAGTCCAAAGAAGAGGCTTCCGTGCTTGACGCTCGTTCTTCTTTATAAAAACAAAATTCTCTTTTGAATGAAAATAGTGATTCTCTCAAGGCCGATCTTGATAAGAAGAAGGCCTTACTGATCAAGGCTGTGGGGGTAATGAGTGATGCTAAGCGGAAAGTTTCTTGTTTCCTCCAGACCACCGTGGATGAAATTATGGCAACTCTTTTGAGGATGTTTTCTTCCACTATGCAGACAATATAAAACAAATGCCTGGATCTAGATTTTTCTTCTCTCGACCCCTCCTTGTTGGTGGGAAGATTTATATCCAAAATAACTTGTATGAAGAAAGGGAACGTTGATCCCATGAGAGAAGAACTTGACGTGGTCAAACTTCTGTTTATATAGAACACAGGTGATGGAAGAGATGCTCTTATGGTGCCGAAGATTGTTTGTGTTAATGATGATATTCCCATGGTCACAAACGTTGTTGAAAATGAAGATGATCACAACGGTTCCACAGGTGCTGGTGGTACCTCTCTAGTCTTTGATGGTCAAGACAGATTGTTTGACGGAAATCCTGAAGATTCTGAACATGATTCGGTTCTAGTTAGAGTTCCTAACCTTCCTAGACCACAAAAGATGAGAAAAGATCCAAGCTTCAAGAGTATTGACTATGTTAAGTCTCTATAAGACACAAGTTCATACTCCTATTTCTGAGGTATGATAACTTCTATGATATCCTTTTTTCTTTAATTTCTAATAATTGGTTCCCTTCCCTTTCCACATAGACGACAAGGAGAAGAGTAGGTTTTAGGTGTCCCCTCCTAGAAAAGGCTCGATCGGAAGTGTCTCGTCTTACCAGAGAGCTAAACAAACAAACAAGTGAATATAACATTTTGTTCCATAGATATCACCTTTTCAACAAAAGTGCTGCGAAATTATTGTTTTTCAAAAAGAGAGAAGTTGCTCCTAGGTTAAAGGCTGCTCCATTGTGATGCGAAAAACTTTTGAAAGAAAATGATGAGCTTACGACCTTGTTCTGGAGGTTAATCGAAGATAGGGACATATTATTAAACTTTTTTGTATCAAATTTACAGTAGATATGAAACAGTGGCTTTTTCCTTTCTAGGTGATTATAGCGGGGGCTTACTTAGGAGTCTCCATAGAAAATGCCTAGATGAACGTGGTGTTGACCTTCACCCGGGTGATTGCTGGAACCTTCCACGAGTTACCTCTATTCCCAAAGAGCTACCATCAGACAAACTTAAGTTTAACAAACATCGATTTGTATCTGAAACTTTTAAGAGATCTATTTTGTATGAGCAAGAAGATCGTCTGTAATGTGTGCATTTTCTCAATTTCTAATGTAATGAATTGCTCTTCTCCTGATCCCTTTAATATTTTCTTCAGCATCTGCCTTCTGCTACAAGTCTGCTTTCTAAGGATTTCCTAAGGGATTACGTTAAGTTGAAAAGAGAATATTGTTGGAAGTCTTTTCTCGTTAAGTCTTCATCATTGGCGTGGTATTGCTTCCTCAGGGACCTTGAAAAGGTTTACACCCAAAACCCTCACATCCGTCTTGACTTCCTAGGCGAAGAGAAGGACCACTTTTTGAGAGAAATCCGCACTTATCGGTCGAGACTGGGCCGAGGTTATGACAGTCCACCTGCCGGGAAATGGAACTACCGCAAGTGTCCTCCAGTTTACACACCCGAAGGATTTGGAATTCCATTTGATTCCTCACTGACTCTTTCTGCTAATACTTCAAGTAGAGCCAAGAGAGCCGCATCCTGTCCTAAAAGCTATACCAACTTGTAAACGTGATTTTGTAATTTTAGTCATGGTCACATCTAGGTCATGATGTTGGAACTAAATTGTCTTCCTCGTTGGAGACATACTTTCTTTAAAAAATCTCTTGTAAAGAAACATGCAGAATGCATGGTATTTGATGTTACCATACTTCATATGCCATGATTTGTAGGGATAGTACCATAAACAGGGTGGTGAATTGTAAAAATATCACCTAACGTGTAGTTATTAACTTTGTCGAGAACATTCTCCTTCAGAAGCCTTGTTGCATTGTCCTGCGCAAACTTGATACACATTATTTGGTGTTAAACTTGTAGGATATGTACAGTGATTTGCCTGTTTTCTGTGAGACAACATTCTTATGGCAAATGCATGACAGGATGATGGGCGTACTAGAGATGATAACTCGATTTAATACAGATTCTCAAAGATCTTTCATTTGTGAGTTATTTGGGAAAAGCGTAACCTTTATCAAAAGGTTTTTAAGATATCTAATCGAGCTCTTCTTTGAGCTTGAGTAATGTGTTTATTTATGCTACTTATTTTGTTGAAATAATTAGCAATGACTTTTGTGTGTGTGTGTATATATATATATATATATATATATGTATGTATATATATATTATCTTCTTGAGCAAAATGGAAGATCAAAATCTCCGTTTGTAGGCTCTTGGGCAGTTGAACCAAGTCATTATTCTGAGAACTGATAGTTGATCCCTTCCTCCAGGGTTAAGAATCAGATTCTTGTGACCCAGATAAGGGTATCAATAAAAGATGACTAGAACGCTCATTCTAGCAATAATTAGGAGCTTTGATCCCTTTTCTGGATTAAGGCATTTGAAAGAAGTCCGGAAATCCACCCCTGGTGGTAATAGAAGTCCCGAATCAAACCCGATTCAGGTTATCTGATAGAAGTCCAGAAATCCACTTCTGGCATTTAATAGAAGTCGCGATTCAACCCAGATTCGGGTATTAAGAATAAACGACCAGAAATCCACTTCTGGCAATTAGTTTCGTTACCCCTTTGGGTTTGATTTTGAAAACAGAGGATGTACGTGCTTTGGGAACCATTCTCTAGGCTTTTGAATGTCAAAGCAGAGAATGTATGTGTTTTGTTTGACCACTCTCTGTGCATGTGCGTTCGGTGCGCATGGCTAGCTTATTCTTAAGCAGGGCCCAAGGACTTACCCGACCTCCCTCCAGGAGGCGCCTTATCCCAGCCATCGTAGGCGATGACACGGGATTAGATGCTTAAATCGGACCATCGTAGACGCGGAATTAAGGCTTACTCTTTTGATGTTGTACCCTGACCATCGTAGGCGATGATAGAGGCTTACACTCCACCCTCATCCAAGGATTGTCTTATCCCGGCCATCGTATGCGATGATAAGGGTTGACGTTCCCTTCTACAGGTAACGAGGAACATAAGCAGAGGTAGGACGTGCTTAGTTCAAAGTAGATGTAGGGCGTACTCTTATGCGAGCAGAGGCAGGGCATGCTAAATAGATGCTCCGTCCCAACCATTTCTAGCGTGGATCGGAGGCTTACGCTTTCGATGCTTTAAAGGCTTAACATCACCCCTCCCCCTCCTCCGAGGGGTGCCTTGCCCCGGCCAACTTGGCGATAACAAGGGTTTTTATCCATTTGTATTTTGTCCATTCTCGAGTTTTTCCAGAGTTTGAGAGGGTTTCCATACCCTTATCTATGTGAATAATCCTTTTCTAAAAACCCTCCATTGGACTTGGTTCGATTGTCGGTTGACTTGGAGATTTCGACTTGTTTGTGAAGAGTTGTTGTCGTTCTTGAGTGAGTCTGTTTGTTTGTTATTAAATCTTGTTGTGCTTGTTATTGGGTTTGATTGGAGGATTATGTATCGATTGGAGCTTGCAATTGTTTCTTTGGAGCTGATTGTATGCTGTTAATCGCTTTGTGTTAGTTATTCTGCTCTTGTCATGTTGTTTTTTAGCGTGCGAGTTACCATGTAATTTTGTACACACTGTACATTGTATTGTGTTTGTTTGTGTATATTGTAAGCGTCCAGTAATACTCCCTGCGTGGAGATATGCGATGAACGGACCACCTTAAAAACCGAATGTTGTTGTTAGACAATCTGTCTAACACCTGAAATAATGTACTTATTATTTGTTATAATAAGAAATGTAATAGATCATTTAAAAAACTGGACGGTCATGCCAAAAAAAAAGTAGATTACAACATGTGGTTCTATATTTTGAACAGTTAAGCAACAAAATTTGCAACAGTATGATTTTGTTATATATAACACGGTCAATTCAATCTGAGCTTTTACTTCAGAATCTAATATACTCAACAACCTAACTGAAATTGTATTCTCATATATTGTACAGCAAAGAAACAAAACAGAAACCTAAGAAAGAAAGGCTCCAAGATGCAGAACTTCAACTAGTACTCATTCATGCATCATTTCAAAAAAAAAAAAAAAGATAATTAACAATTATAGTAAAAAAATCAAAAAATTAAACGTACATAACAGGCTATTACCACAACATATGGTTGTTCCACTAAAAATATTGTATACATTTATTTTATTATTCTAGGAGTTGAAGCATTTAAGGTAGTGACATGTATGCTCTAAATCAATCATTTTTCAATATGGTTTCTTCCCATGACCATCAAACACTGACCAACGCATCGTAATACAAATTTAACGATAATAAAGTTTGATGAAGATAATAAATTGATGTATACGGCATATGAAATATTGCACTATTAAACAATATAATACTTATTATTTAATTCAACCTGAGCTTTTACTTCAGATTCTAATATGCTCAACAACCTAACTGAAATTGTATTCTCTTATATTGTACAGCAAAGAAACAAAACAGAAACCTAGGAAAGAAAGGCTCCAAGATGCAAAACTCCAACTAGTACTCATTCATGCATCATTTAAAAAAAACAGATAATTAACAATTATAGTAAAAAAAATCAAAAAAATAAATGTACATAACAGGCTATTACCACAACATATGGTTGTTCCACTAAAAATACTGTATACATTTATTTCATTATTCTAGAAGTTGAAGCATTTAAGGTAGTGACACATATGATCTAAATCAATCATTTTTCAATATGATTTCTTACCGCGACCATCAAACATTGACCAACGCATCGTAATACAAATTTAATGATAGTACAGTATGATGAAGGTAATAAATTAATGTATACGGCATATGAAATATTCCACTATTGAACAATATAATACTTATTATACTACCTAACTATGGAGAGTTAGGAGGCAATTTATGCTATAGTGACCTTATGTTCCATATGTTTTACATTATCGTTTTTTTTTTTTTTTTGGCCTGCGGACAACTCAATGGCCTTTTAATTCTTTCTTTAACACCACTTTGAACATATCTTTTATCAAACTTTGGTCGCCTCTTTGTTTGTGAGGATCTTGAATTACCAATGGTACTTGATCATTGTTTATTATACACTGTGGATCATCTTTTTTTTGTCTTCCTTTCATCAAGCTTAGATTTTTTGTCATATACTCTTGTGAAAAGATCCTCTAATCCATTGATCAATATTTTGTATAATGTTTCATATTTTAATGCAATACATGAAAGTTGTATTGCTCTACGATAGACATGACTAAGTCGAAATGTTTCGCTAGAATTAGATTGACATTTGTACGTAAAATCATCCATAACCTTAAATGAGTTGCTTGTTTTTGTCCGTCTTTTTAAAATGAAATGAGAAGGTATCTAACCCATATTCAGTTTGGTGAAAATTTTCAATATATGCTTACAAAGTATTCCTTAAACTCAAATAGCCGACATTGACAATAGCCTCATTAAGTGCACACATTAATTTTCACACCAAAACTGTCATATAGTAGACACAATATATATAATGTCACTACTTCGGTAGTTTCATTCTCAACAGATCTAATGAAATTTTTTAGTTGTCCACAAAATTGATCAAACATATTTCAAGTGTATATGTTTTCTGCATGTTTCAAAATTAAATTGTTTTCATTAATGCTTCTTTTTTATGCTTAAAAACAAAATCTTCGTCAACTTCTCTTCAGATAATATTTTGCAATGTTTGTCATATTTAAAAACAACATCCTTAAGATTTGTCGTGGTAGAGACAAACGCATTAAAAAAATTATTAATTCCTTCATTTTGACCTGTAGTGTTCGTTCCGGCATAAAAGATCGAACGATGAAACACATGTACCCACGACTAACGTTGTTTATTTTTTTTTCGCAAACAATGCTTATTTTGCAATTCATATTTCTGTATTGATGGTATTCAATTATCTTCAAAATTTGCTATCGTGCATGAGAAATTCAAACAATTTTTAAGATCTTAAAAGGAGAATTTTTGTGATACATGTGGTAATTTCTCTCCAAATTTTTTTTAACATGTCAAAGACATAAGCTATGTTGAGTGTTAGGAAATACCTTTTGAATAGCCTATATTGATCGGTAATCATTGAGACTGGATGACGACCTCTAATGCTTCAAGCCAAGTTGTAAATAACCAAACAAAATGTAGGTTCAGTTTCATCGCATAAAAAAGCATATCCAAACTGTATTGTTAGATAATGATGATTTACACGAGTAAAAAGATCAAATGACACTGAACACTAATTAGTTCTAAATGTAGTATCAAAAGTAATCATATCTTCAAAATGTTGGTAAGACATACATGATCGTGCATTTACCAAAAAAATTAGTACATTCTTGTTTGTCAAATTGAATTACATCAAAAAAATTGTGGATTCTCTCTTTGCCTCATTTGAAAGTAACTCAACACAACTCGTAGGTCACCTGTTTCCAAATCTTTAAGTCTAGCTTTCTTTAGATGATTATAGTAATCCTTTTCGTTGAATCTTGCATTCACACCACTGAAAACTGCAGGAATTTTAGCTATTGGTAAATTTTGTTGCTGGAATGCTTCGGTTAAGTCTTTTGCAACCGCTGACGTATTCATGTTACTTCGTAGTTGGACTCTTCTTATAGAAGATAAAAATGGGTGGTTATAATTATCATTAAACTTCGTTATAGACCATTTATTTATCAACTCACTATATAGAATTCTCATCTTTGCTTGACATCCACATTTGATAATATTTGTGCTTCTATATATATGATCTATGCCAGTTACATTATCAGTTTTATGAAGCTTCCCTAAACTTGAACAAACCGAAGTTATTTTTATCAACATGATAAATAGTTCTAGATCGAACAAGTATATCAAAACCTTTTGTTGTCTGTACTCAATATAATAGTTTTTTGCCTTGTCTCAGCTATCAAAACTCATCACAATATATGGTTCAATCAAAATAGCATTACCTTTGTTTGGAGAGAAAGGTGAAACAATGATCTCCTGGGTAAATTCTTCTGATACACTATAAATGATCCAATCATCTATGGTAGACACTGAAAATTATAGAAAATGATATATTTCATTTACATAACGAACTGAGACTTTATGATTGTATCAACATTTACTGAAATATGTATGATGATTCGAGCATACTATATGTAAGAACATGTCATACTGGCTATATTGAAAAAATGCAAGGAAATGTCATAATCATTAATTAGATACCCATTCTAAATTTGAGAAAAAAATCTACAATTAGGAAAAAGTTGAATTGTTGTTTTGAGATATTATAGTTTAAAACTAATGATTTAGAATATAAACTACTTACCATAGGTCAACAAAATTAGCAAACTACGTACTGATTGTGACAAGTAGACAAATTTGGTGTAAAATTGCAAAATTACGTGAGTAATTAAATAAATTTGAAGATTCAAAATTTACCGGCTTAATTTAATATTGGAGATCTAACTTCAAGTTTTGTTTAACCGCAACATCTGCATGGGTTAAATCCTATGCTGAAGTAAAAAAGAACCCATGCAGATGCTGCGGTTAAACAATAAGACTCAATAACTGGACGTTGGATCTCCAATATTAAATTAAATTTTGGTAAATTTCAAACCCTTAAATTTACTTAATTACTCCCGTAACTTGCAATTTCGCATCAATGTTTCCCACTTGTCACAATTAGTATGTAGTTTGCTAATTTTGTTGACATATGGTAAGTAGTTTATGTTTTAAATCATTAATTTTAAACTATCATATTTCAAAACAACAATACAACTTTTTGCTAGTTGTAGATCTTTCTCCCAAATTTAGAATAAATATTTAATTAATGATTATGACATTGTCTAACATTTTTCCAATATAGCTGACATTTTCTTACATATAGCGTACTTAAATCATCATTCATCGTTCAGTAAATGTTAATGCAATCATAAAATCTAAGTTCCCTATGTAAATAAAATATACCATTTTCTATAATTTTCAATGTCTATCATGGATGATCGGATCATTTATAGTGTATCAGAAGAATTTACCCACGAGATCATTGGTTCATCTTTATCTCCAAACAAATGTAATACTATTTTGATTAAACCATATATTGGGATGAGTTTTGATAGCCTATACGAGGTAAAAGACTATTGTATTTACTACAGACATATGCAGTTAAAGCGCTCAGCGGATCCAATGTGGCAGAGATGCAAAAAGTTATAGTGAGATGATGCGAGGAAATAACGGATATAGCGGATGAGTCCAAAAAACATATAAAACTCATATTTAATGCTTTTACAAATATACAAATGATAAATAAATGAAAAAAGTAACAATCAATTTAATTATAATTAATGCATTCTTAATTTTAAATAAAAACATGTGCAAATATACGTAGATAAATGTGAACTTTTACTTAGTTTGATTAAATTTAATAGAATTTATAGTATTTTTCATTTTAAAAAATATGTGTCAAAAAATTCTATTAAAAACTAATTTTACATATTTTATAATAAATAAATGTAATTTTTCAATTCATTTCTTTTATAAAAAATATGGCGGAATATAGCTGAAAGAATGAAATATATCAGGAATATCAAAAAATAGCGAAGCTGAAAGCGGAAAAGCCATTTCAGAGGCTATTTGGTAGCGTAGCAGTAGAAATCCGCTACATGATATAGCGGGGTAATAGTAGGCATTAACTGAACAGGTACAGACGACAAAAAGGTTTGGCTATACGTGTTCGATCGTCAAATAAAAGTATTTATCACATTGATAAAATAACTTCGATTTTTTTAGTTTGTTCACGTTCACGCAAGCTTCATAAAAATGATAATGTTATTATAATATATCATATATCTGGAAGCACAACACTATCAAATGTGGATGTCAAGCAAAAGATGAGACTTTTATTTAGCGAGTTGACAAATAAACGGTTGATAACGAAGTTTAATGATGATCATAACCATTCATTTGTATCTTATAAGAAGTAACAGGAATATGTCAGTTATATTGCAAAAGACTTAATCGAAGTATTCTAGCAACAAAATTTAAAAATTCATGTAGTTTTTGGTGGTGTGAATGCAAGATTCAACTAAAACGATTGATATTATCATTTAAAGGCAGCTAGACTTGAAGATTTGGAAACAGATGACCCACAACATGTGTTGAATTATTATCAAATGAGGCAAAGAGAGAATCCACAATTATTTTTATGCAATTCAACTTGACCAAAAAGGATATACTACTTTTTTTTTGGATAGATGCACGATCACGTATGTCTTACCAACATTCGGGAGAAATAGTCACTTTTGATGCTACATTTAGATCTAATAAGTATTCGATGACATTTGCTCCATTTATCAGTGTAAATCATCATTATCAAACAATACAGTTTGGATATGTATTCTATGCGATGAAACTTAACCTACATTTTGTTTAGTTATTTACAATCTAACTTGAAGCAATGGGAGGTCGTCATCCAATCTCAATAACTACCGATCAAGATTTTGCAATACGTGCAGCTATTTAAAAGGGATTTCCTAACACTCGACATCGCTTATGTCGTTGGCACGTTAAATTTTTTTTTGAAGAGAAGTTACCATATATGTATCGCAAAAATTCTCATTTCAAGAAAGATCTTAAAAATTGTTCGGATTTCACATACACGATAGCTGATTTTGAAGATAATTGAAACCATTAATAGAGAAATATGAATTCTAAACCAATCATTTGTTGCGAATTTTTTTTTTTTGAACAACATGAGTTGTGGGTACCTATGTTTCATCGTTCGATCTATTATGCCGAAATGAACATTACAGGTCGTAGTGAAGGAATTAATAGTTTTTTAATACGTTTGTCTCTATCACAACAAATCTTAAGGACATTGTTTTTTGATATGAACAAGCATTATAAAATATTATCCGAAGAGAAATTGACAAGTGTTTCTAAACATAAAAAAGAAGCACTGATGAAAACAATTTAATTAACACATACACTAAAAATATGTTTGATAAGTTTTGTGAACAACTAAAAAATTCCATTCGTTTTAGATCTATTGAGAATGGAACTACCAAAGAAGTGACATCGTATATTGTGTCTTCTATATGAGAGTTTTGTTGTGAAAATTAATGTATGCACTTACAGAGGCTATTGTCAATGTCAACTATTTGAGTTTAAAGAAATACAATGTAAGCATATATTAAAAAAATTTCACCAAACTGAAAGTGGATGAGATAACTTCTTATTTTATTTTAAAAAGACTGACAAAAGCAGCTAACTCATTTAGAGTTATGGATGATTTTACATACAAAGGTCGATTTAATTCTAGCGGAGCATTTCAACTTAGTCGTGTCTATAGAAGAGCAACATAACTTACATGCATTGCATCGAAATCTAAAACATTATACAAAATAGTGATCAATGGATTTAATGAACTTTTCACAAGAGTATATGACGAAAATCTAAGCTTGACGAACGAGAGACAAAAAGAAGATGATACACGGTATATAATAAACAATGATCAAATACCATTGGTAATTCAAGATCCTCAAAAGCAAAGCGGCGACCAAAGTCCGATAAAAGATATGTTCAAAGTGGTGTTAATGAAGGAACTAAAAGCCCCATCGAGTTTTCTACTGGCAAGAAAAAGCCATGCAGAATAGATGGTCATGATAGCAAAAATTGCTCCCGTAGCTCTGCATAGTCAAATAGTATAATAAGTATTATATTGTTTTGTTATGTATTATTTAATAATGGAATATTTCATATGTCGTGTGCATTAATTTATTATCTTCATCAAACTGTACTATCGGTAAATCTGTATTACGACGCGTTGGTCAGTATTTGATGGTCGTTGGGAAGAAATCATACTAAAAAATGATTGATGTAGATCATATGTGTCACAACCTTCAATGCTTCAACTCCTAAAATAATGAAATAAATGCTTCAACTCCTAGAATAATGAAATAAATATGTAAAGTGTTTTTTGTGGAACAACTGTGTGTTGCGGTAATAGTCTGTTACGTACATTTGGTTTTTCGATATTGAATTTTTTATTTACTATTATTGTTAATTATTTGTATTTTTTATTTTTTGAAATGATGCATGAGTGAGTGAATACTAGTTGAAGTTCTGCGTCCTGGAGCCTTTCATAGGTTTCTATTTTCTTTCTTTGTTGTACAATACAAGAGAATACAATTTCATCCAGGTTGTTGAGTATATTAGAGTCCGAAGTAAAAGCTGCATGCCTGATCGGGTGAAAATTTGCTGCAAAATTGTTTTTTTTTCCTTCCTGTTTTCCCCCATCAGTCCATGTCAGTTACTACTTATTTCATACTAATGTTCATATATCTACAGAAGTAAAAAAACAAAAAACTAGTGCCTGCCATTTACTTCATGCTAGTGTTCCTGTATGCCTTGCAATGGAGTACCTTGTGTGCTTGCTCTTTGGTGTGTTGAAGATAAGAAGCTCAGGACTGACCGTATTACGTACAACAAAATCATACTGTTGCAAATTTTATTGCATAATTGTTCAAAATATAGCACCACGTGTTGTAATCCACTTTAAATAGAGTCAAATATACACGTCATAGCTTATGAAGTGTCTGCATACTGGATTCTTTTGTTCGTTTGTGTTGTTGGTGCTGCCACTTTTGATATTACCAATTTCGCATGTACTAGAAAATAATTATTTTGCATGCTGAGGTTAATGGATCATATATACGCTTTCTAACATTACTTCATTTTTTGCATGTCCCTACTGTTGGTTGCTTCAAAAGATTTCGTTTCACTACTTTATCAAGTTCATGCATCTTGTTGTTTCATTTGTAGCTTAATTTAATCATTGCCTTCTTTCGGCAGCTTGATTTTTCTAGTCATCGTGATAGCCTGCACATTCGTCACGTCCCTCATTGTTTATGCGTTAGAGTTAGTCATCCATTCCAGTGCAGGACTGAGAATATTCATTAGAAATCAAATGCAAATCCCCTCTTTGATCAAGGCTGCATTTCATCTTCAGTTAAAAAAACAGTTTATTAGCATGTGCAGTTCAGGTCTGTACGTTTATGTCATTCAGAAACTATTGCTGGAGTTTATTCCTGTAATGTTGTTGAAGTTTGTGTCATATGTTGCTTAGTAGGTATCTTAGGTTTGTTCTCTTTTTCTTTTCTGGGTCCTTACACTTACATCTAAACATAATAGCCAGTAATTACATCAGTTAACATGAAAATTCACCTTCTCTTCAAACTACATACAATTATACCAAGTAAAGTTAGTATTTGTAGTTTGATATCATGTTAATATTTAGACGTAGAAATATACTTTGTTGTTAGTCACGAGTTTTACGCAAATATCTGACATTGTGAGTTATAGAAAAACAATCAAACCACCAGCTATTCATAATGAAATCTTTTATTAAAATGGTTAAAAATAAATAAATGCTGCTGTTACGAAAACTAAAACGAAAATTTGCTTCATTTTTTCTGCATGGTTTCCTTTCACTGTTGGAGAATCTCGAAACGAAGATATTGGAAAGGAAGGATTCGAATAAGTATGTTAAATAAATAGTTTAATTGGATGAAGGTTGCGTGTAAAAACCAGAGAACACTCGCTGAGCGCTAGAATAATTATGAGAGCAGAGATAGTGAAGAGGAAAGATGAAGTGAACCACTTTCTTATCTACGGCTTTGATTAAATAGATTGTACGGTAACTGATTTGTACCACTGAGCGTGTCTAAACTTATGTCCCGGACGCTCCCTTTAAAATAATATTAATTGTGCATTTTTATTTATTGACAACAGCTTGCAGTTTAAACAATGCAAGCAACTTGAATCATCATCATTGCACTTAATTTTCTCTTTTAAATGGAAATTTATTATTTTAGATTATTATTATTTTATTGTGTTGAGTTTGTTTGTGATTTTATTATTGTAAATTTGAAGTACTTACTTGACAATATGAAAAGCGAATGGTGGATTTTACCATAAAACATAATCCTCAAATGTTAGTACATATAAAAATTGTGCAAATGTCAAGGTTGTAAAAATCGCTAGACGATAGGCATGAATTAAAGATTAATTGCTTAAGCAGGGATTAATTGATGATTAACTGGAATTAGACATTTTTCAATAAAATTAACTATTTATTAAGAAGAAGAAAGTAAGCATTAAACATAGAAAACTTTATCCTCATTTAAATGGTCTTATATTTTAACTACTGGAATTATATTTTTGGGTTTTGAGATGGATCTACATGCCATATTCCACTTTCCAATGAACTTTAATTCAGTTTAGCATGTATTTTTTACATACTTGAATGGTGAAATAAAAATGTACCAAAATTATATGATAATAAACTACTGCTATATGCTCATGCAAACAATATCACATATACAATCTAGAAGCCTTAAAGAAGTGGTGAAAATTCAAATTAGATATTAAAAAAAAAAAAGTAACCCAAAAATTAGATGAACCTAAATAACTCTGAAAAAGATTTAGGTTAAAGCAGGCAGATCCAGGCGAACTCAAGCAGGCTTAGGTGCTTCTACGCAGGATTAGGCAAAATTTGAAAGGCCTGCTCGGGCATAGGCAGGTTTAGGCACTGCCTAGGTCGAATCAGGCGAGCCTAGGCCCTTCTAGGGGGGATTATGTGGAACTTGAAGGGCTTAATCAGGCCTTGGTGGATCTAAGTGCTTCCTAGGCAGGCGCAATCTCCGCCTAGGCACTCTGGCCGCCTATACACCACCTAGCTCCTAGGCGGACGCTTAGCCCGATTTTTACAACTGCGGCAAATGTTGTACTAAAATTACTTAAACAACCATTCGCGCAAGAAATACAACCTGAGGGATGACTTGACAAATATGTACAAGGAATGAACACTGTTCAGACCCAATTATATACACATTACCAGCTTGACTAATGTCAGGCTCTTGATTACCATTAAATTTTACGCACAGACAAAATATATAGCATTTTAGGTTAAGTAAACTGGTAAGTAATTGCAGAAGTTCAAGAAAATTACTGGTCAGTCTACGAACATCAGAAAATAATAGGTCGTATTGATTTGTATTCATGCAGCACTGGAGAAATAAGTCCATTCGACCGTAGGACAATCCAAGAATGATAAGATATGAGTAATGGGTGCTTACAAAAATCTCAAAATCTGTCCTATGTCAAATTTGAACCTATACTTTTTTGATTTGTTACTTAAGTCATGACTGAAAACACAATTAAAATTGCTATTGAGAAGAATCATTGAAACACAGAAGTTCAATGGTCAATTAAAGTTTTACTGCTTCTGAACAAAATATAGATAGAACATGAAAGAAACAGAGCTTTAGGTTTTAGACGTACAATCCCAAGCATCAAAGGAAATTATAAATTATAAATTCGTATTGTAGAAAGAAAAATCAATGCTTTTACATTTTTGGTATCTTTTGAATTTTGATAACCCACAGAGCTCAAATTTCCTGAAATGTAAGTATGCAGTAAAAAAAACAGATCCTTTGAATTAACAATTCACGAGTTGAAATTTTGATTTTTTTTCTATTACCAGCTTGAATCCCAATTTGAAAACATTAGAGTATCATATGATTATCTTACTATCTTACCACAATGGTTGCTCCATAAACAAAGTGGGTATTTCTCATAGCATAATAGAAAGCAAAAAAGTATGCCTAACAACAAAAGGTCTTCATGATTTCCGATATGGTCTTGATGATTTTTGATATGCCCAGTTAATGTGTTTAAAATAATAAACGCTGTAATTTCCAAAATATAAGAAGGGTTAAAATTTTGCTTGAGCTGAAAAAAAAAATCTTTATGGCATGAATGCTAATATGTAAATAACTATAATCTGAATGGCAAGGACTTTAAAATGTACAAAAAATTATAAATAAAATAGAAATATAATGAGATCAGCAAATATTTAAAAACTCAATGATGTTTTCTAATTTTCTCATTGGCTAGTAGAATCTTACAATCCTAGCAAGAGTGCGAGCTTATCACAAAATACAAAAAAAAAAATAAGGTTAATATAGAAAAATATAAAAGGTCACATACCCTGAAAATGGAGAGGAAGAGTTGTAAGAAGAACGGATGAAACCATCAATTGGAACTTGGAGATAAGAATGGACTGAAAGTCTTGAGACTCGGTTTTTTCGTCTATGCTTTCATCAGAAGATTGTAAAGCCTGAACGAGAATCAATAAACATCTCTCCAAGTAACTCATCTCTGAGCAGATTCCTTCAAGTGATCTACATAAGATTTCTCCAAGAAGACCATCATGAGCCTGCAGCCAAGTGCATTCAGTGACTAAATTAGCAAATCCACATGATGCATGTATTTGCATATCTGACTGATTAGCCAATGAACAGCATAAAAATCGTGTAATAATCTGCACTTCCCGACACACTGATCCAAAGCTTAGAATGACTTTCGGACTCGTGTTATGCTGAGAAATACGAGCTGTTGGGTTCTTAAAACAGTACAGAACATAATTATAAGGGTAGATCCTAAGACGTTCTACAATTTTAGATCTCACAACGGAAGGAAAAAAAAAAAAAAAAACCTCGGCTGAATGGCTGATATCTCAATATCTCATCTTAGTTGATATCTCAGCATCTCATCTTAGCTGATATATCGTTCAATATTGCCGTATATCGGACGATATATTCAAATCGAGATTTACAGCGAGGTTTGCTATTTCATTTCGGAAGGAGATCAAAATGAGATCTCGGACGAGATTTCGAGAGATATTTCCAGGATCCAAAACAGTGGTGTATTTTGCAATTGTAGACTTTGTAGTTGGCCTTATTGCTCCCTATTGCCTCGGCTACTGTTGTAAGAGTGCTTTCAGCAATCAAAATTATTAAAATTCTGTCATGCAATCAACTATGTGATGATGTAATGAATGATTGCCTAATGGTTTATATCGACTTAGATACAATAGAACTGCCAAAATTAATGACATTGTTAAACATTTCCAAAACATGAGCTCTAGAAAGGTTTGTTTTTGACATTATTTTTACAGTGTTATATTTTGTTATGCTAAAGTTGAGTACTATTTATGATTTTCAAGGATCAAAATTGTGTTATTTTATTATGAAAAATATTAACAGAAATAGTCAAATTCCAACAATTCCAACCCTACTGACTGAAATCTTTGCATATCCCGTTGAGCAAGATACAACATTTACTCTTTTATCTTTGTATGAAGATAGTCAAATATTCAAGTAACCACATAAACAGCAAGAAAGTTGAACCTCAAACCATGTAGGTGGGTATTCTTACATTTTCTCAATCATCAAAGCAGATACAAATCAAGTTACATATGGCTCATGAACATCAATAGTTGATGCGTTTGAGTAAGTACACATATAAGCAGCCGTGTACATAAACACTTAGAGAAAGATGCAGATCAAAAGGTTCAAAGGCTTGATGTTTTCTTAATCTTACAAGGCCTTTTAGGTTAAAAATCTTTCACCAATGATAAAGAAAAAATATAAACAGATTATAAGATTTTAACAAAATTGACCATCAGAAAGTTCACTCACATCTAGTTTTGAAGTATCGCAATAAGCACCGAACTGCTTCCAGAACTCTGAAACTGCATTTGCCTTAAATGTCTCCTGTAAAAAATAAAAAAAATGTATGCATATACGAAGGAATGTTAGTGTGCTTTCAGAATTCGTTACATCAGAAGATACCCTAATACGACATGCTATGTATATAAACAACAAATAAAAGTATACTTCTTTCTGGTATCGAGAAATAAGTCTAGTTTATACATGGGAAATATTATTTTGGTCCTGCTCCATGTAACGAATATTTCATGACAGTCAAGAGTAATCCAATCAATTCATGTTGACCTATCAAAAATAGCTAAACAAATCCATTTCCTACTGTTTTCGAGGCAGTTTATGACAATGTTTTATCACTTAGAAATTTGTATATATTGAAGTATTAGCTTTAACTTGCCATTACAGTGCTACTATTTCCTTGATTAACTTGAAGTACTTTATATTACAAGTTCAGATTACAAAGATCACTGATCATAGCCTCATATTATATTCAAATTTTAACTATTGACGTACTTATACGCTAGTAAATTACATCATTTAGATACCAAAATAATAACTCTTTGATCAAATTGGGTAATGACTAAACATTGCTGCAAATTATACTCCAACTTTAGCCGCTGGTCCACTTCAACATATCAGATCCAACATCAAAGAATATTACGTTTTCATCGGAACAAGAAATTACTACCTCAAGAGACTGAAGGAAGCGGTCCTGAACTAGAGAAGAAAGTCCATGGCTGCATAATGTGGATACTAAAGGAACGATTTGGGATGCCATAGCGAGATCTCCTTGGCCTTCGTTTAGGGTTTCAATGCACGTAACGAACTTCTTCCATGATTCAAGAATCTCTATCATCGATTCTTCTTTTACTGAATCCATAGTTTTATTTTACAGGAAATGTGGAAGAGGAAAATGGAACGAAATTTACCCCTCATTCGTTTCAAGCAAACAATCTATAGAACCCAAAACCCCAAAAGCACGAGGGTCGCACGGTACTTTCCATTTTAATTTATCTAGGATACGTTTGCAGTCAAAATTTTGCGCGCTCATTTTTTTTCGCGTCGGACGCAAGCTACTTTTCTTCCTTCCAGATAGCGCGATTATTGAACGTTGGAAAATCAACTGTTGGCGTCCGACGCGTCCGACGCCAACTATTGATTTGCCAACGTATCCTTTCACCGTCTATAAAACTGCCCCTCCCTCCCTTCTTCCTCATTTCAACCCAATTCTTCCACTCTTTACCCACGAATTTCAATTTTTTGGTGCAATTTCGAGCTGCAAAAACGGTAAATTTTTATACTGTTGTGTTTCTTTTTCAATTCTCTACAACATATATTTTTTTCGAATTTTTCTGGATTTTTTTTTTTTTTGTTACGCAGATGGCATCCTCTTCCACCTCTGCTACCTCGCAGCCATTTGCGAACTGGACGGACGACCGGGAGTCCGCTTTTATAGATATTTGCGTTGAGTTTATAGCCGCTCGCGATACAGGCGTCAGTGGGTTCTACTCAACGGTCGCGGCAATAATGAATGACCGTTATAATCTGGAGTTCACAGAAACTCAGATCAAAAATAAATGGGACAACATGAAGCGCTCTTTTCGCGATTGAGATAGACTGCTACGAACACCCGACGGTATATGGAATGCAGAGTTCGATTATCTGGACGGTCCAGATGATTTTTGGAGTACTGACGGTGACAGACCTTACAGACGGTTCAGGAGGAACTCGCCTTTGAAGTTCCGATAGCAGGACATTATGTTCGAGGGTTGTTTACGGAAAGATACTTGTGCGTATCTGATACATGCGGTTGCACCTCCTACTGCACCAGCACCTCCACCAGCGCCTGTGTCAGCTGCTTCTTTCTCCCCTGTCGACGCGGGTTTCTATGCTGGTTGGATGGCTTCGGGCGATCCCCCTTCTGGTCAGCCATCTAGGCGCAGACAGGTAGCGCGTGCCAGCTCGTTTATGACCGACGATACGAGACAGCTTGTCCGGCGGTGCTTGGAGCTTCTTCAGAGATCGGGTACGCGTGTGGACCTTTGGGAGATTCTGACGATTTTCTGCAATGACGAGCGGAATGTGGATATTGTTCGGGAGCTTACCGATGAGGGCATATGTGGGTTTATTTCAGCTGAGTTGAGTCAGTTACCTCATCGTCATTTATTTTAGATTTTCATGTACTTGTTTTAATTCCAGTACCGTTGTGTTCTTTATATTTTATGAAAAACGTTGTCGTTTATTTTATGAAATATGTTGTCGTTTTGTTTGATGCAATTAGAATTTAATTAAATCAAAACCATTAATTTAACAATTAAATACCATGCTTAAATGCCACGCTCAAATACCCCGTTCGCAGCTAAAAACACATTCCCCGTTCGCTACAGTACCACGCTCAAATGTCACGCTCAAATGCCCCGCTCGCGTTGGTTAAGAACGCACCCTTAGGGTGCTTTCGGAAAATGCACTTGCGGTTTATAAAAGAGCATTTAACCTCAAAGGTCAAAGCATTTAAATGCAGTATTTTATTTTGTTTGTATTTTTAATTGTTATATAGTTAATTAAATATTTTTAATTGTAATAAGCATATAATAACTGAAAATAAGCACATATAGTCTGAACATGTTTTACAACTACTAGCAAAACAAATTGATTACAAATCAAACTAAATAAACATACAACAACAAACTGAATAAAGTAATAACAAACCAAACAAAATACATAAATACTAATGCTGACCACCGCAGAATTTTCTCACATGATAATTAATATAATCAATCAAATCTAGCTAACCAAGCATCGTCATCACATCCAAAATCATATGATCGATGCGAAAAATCTCGACAAGTTGTCACCTTTGAATGTTCGTAACATTAATCAGTGCAGAAAAACAATGGTCCACCGTCTCGTTAAAGCGTTCGGTTAGAAACAAAGACGGTGTCGCCGCAACTATTGCATCCCTGCTATATGTCTGATGTCTCAGCGGGGATTGTAAACTCTCATCAATCATCCAATCGATGTACAGAGATGCGTCCGAAGCAGTGAACGGATAGGGATGAGGCACGGCCTGGGATGGTGCAACTGGAGCTATCTCATACTGGTATATGACATTTCCTAGCACCAACCAAAGATTTGATCTAATTCCCTCAATTCAAGAGGACCATTCCTCAAAAACCTCCGGTACCTGTGCGCACTCCACCATTTGTCGGGTCAATCCAGGTAGTTCATGTCCACATTCTACTCCCCATCCGGAATCTATAACAATGCGTCCCACGATTGCCACAACAATAGTTGTTTTTTTATCCAATTTGTTCTTAAATTGTGTTTCGGTTCAAGTATCATTATATGCTGTTGGAAATTCTAGAGTGAAAAGAAAGTGAGTGAAAGCTAAAATGAAATATCCCACATTGAAATATTGTATCAGTTACAATATTGTATTAATGGCAATATTCAATTTTCTAGGCATTGGCTTCCCTATTAATTGAGAACCATTACAATATTGTATGTATTACAATATTCAATTTTCTAGCCGTTTTATGATCATTTAGCTTCACTATTAATTGAGAATTTACACCTCTTAATGGTTGATTAATGCCATCAATTACTCCTTGCATTGTATTTTCTTACAGCCTATAAATTGGTCTTTCTTTTCTTCTCAAAAAAAAAAATACATGGAAAAAAAACCATCAATATTCCCCTCTAAAATTCTCCTCTAGTGTTTGGGAAAATATTCTGAGTTCTAGTCGGGGTTGTGAGTGCACACAAATTCCGGCGTCGTGCTTATCCTGGAGGGCAACCGCTTCTTATCTATTGTACCGAAGGTAGCGCGGAATTGTCTTTTAGTTCAGTGGTTCACCACAACGCGGTTATTATCAGTTAACTTCACTCAACATCAAGATAAGTAATTTCAATTTTATTACTGCTTGAATCTGACAAACTAAAAGACAATTATGACTTCCAAATTTCTTATTCCTGATATGTCCAAAATAGAACCTCTTGAGGGTAAAAATTATAAAATTGGGCTGTTAGGATGCGCTTTTATTTGGAACAAATTGATGTTGCGTATGTGATTGATGAAATTATTGAAACTGACAATAAGGATAACATGTCTGAATCTGAACTGAAATTTGTTAAGGATGATAGGACCTGTAAAGGAATGTTGTCGCATCATATGTCAAATTCTTTGTTGGATATTTACATGGGTTTTAGTCATGCTAAGGATGTTTGAGATGCTTTAGAAAAGAAATATGAATCTGATGATGTTGGAACTAAACGTTATTATGTTAGTAAGTGGTTACGTTTTCAAGTTCAGGAAGATAAACCTGTTATTGATCAGATTCATGCTTATGAGAATGTTTGCATAAATATGGCTGCTAAAGGTCTGTCTATTTGTGGTATTACTCTAGCTATTGTTCGGATTGAGAAACTTCCTCCCTCTTGGAAGGATTTTCGTAACCAGTTAATGCACAAAAAGAAAGACCTAACCTTAGAGGGGCTTGTAGGTCACCTGAAAATTGAGGAGGATAATCGTATTAAGGATAAAGGCCAATCTCATTTTCCTTCTTCTTCTGTCAAAGCTAACCTCATTGAACCCAAGCCCAATAATCAGTGCAAAGGCAAAAACCCTTCTTTTAAGCCTAAAGAGAAAATCAAAAAACATAAGTTTAAGGGTATTTGTTTTGAGTGTGGCCTGACTGGTCACATGGCTAAGAATTGCAGGGTCAAGGAAAAAACCGGGCAAAATCAAGCTAACCCTATTGGAAGTACTAATAACATTGTTATTGTTGTTTTAGAAGCTAACTTGACAGGTGATGTTGCTGAATGGATTGTTGGCATTGGAGCAACAAGGCACATTTGCACCAACAAAGACATGTTCATTACCTACAGCAAAGTTAATGGTGAAAATGTCTTCATGGGTAACTTAGCTTCCGCTTCTATTCAAGGCAAAGGGAATATCACGCTCATTCTCACTTCTGGAAAATTGCTTACCCTCACTAATGTCTTGCGCGTTCTAGAAATGCGCAGAAACTTAATTTCTGGCAGTTTGCTCATGAAATTTGGACTAAAGTTCTCTGTTGATTATGATAGACTAGTTCTTACGCGGAATGGAGAATTTGTGGGGAAGGGTTTTTGTAATGGGGGGCTTTAAAGTTATATATTGTTTCTTTCAGCTATACAGTTTTGTTCAGGTGTGTATGGGGATGTTGTTTCGTGAACTGTGTCATTTTTCTCACAGAATGCCTTAAGAGTGTTAGAGTCATACTCACCACCCTTATTGTACATCCCATAATTTCCGTATTACAGTGTAATCCAAAAAGAAGATTAACATGATATATTTGTACAATAGTATATTCTTAACATTCTAGAGAATAAAATATATCACAATTATCACATATTACAGTTATTTAACATGTTAAGAATAACGGGGAACATAAACGGTAAATATACCATTATCCAAAAGGTATCATTCTAAATCTCCTCACCTGACAGCTTTCCAATCCTTAATGATTCAGATTTGTTATTCCGTGGTCGTCCTAACTGAATCTATTATCAAAATAACCACGGATTTATAAATCTGATGCTAAAAGAAGAGGGAAAGGAAGAGAGAAACCGAAATAAATCAGATTCAAGAACTTACCTCACGTTGATCAGAAATCTAAACACTTATGTTGTAGATTTACATTCTTTATCTTTAAATTTTGAATCAGAATTCCTAAAAATCTAATATTCTAATTCTGAAAGATTTGGAGAAGAAAGAAAATGGCAAAGCCTTGGCAGTGTCACGAAAAATATGATTTGAAGGTAGACGCTGCTAATCTATTTATAGGTGTACATGACACTCTGATCCATCAGATTAAATAATATAAAATCCGAACCGTTTAAATCAGAAAAACACGTCACAAACAAAATAGATCTGGCCTGGATGGGTCGATCCTTGTGTTTACCCACCTTAAAGGTGGGTCGACCCTACAATCGACACATGGGTCGACCCAATCGACCTAAGTAAAGCCTGGGTCGACCCAGCTCCTGGGTCTGAACGTAATTTCCTATCAATTTTAATTTCTAATTAACGTTGATTTTAACGTTTAGTTTATTTCTAACTATAACTCATCTGAATTATTATCTTCCACATATAATTCATATTAATTCTAAATTTTTGCGCTATATACGCATATGACATTTTTATTCTTTATTACTTAATAACTTTCCCATACAGTCTCCGTTTTGGGGTAAGTCATATGTCAAAACGAATCATAAAAATGCCACGAACACATGGTATATGTTTCGATTTGAAATTCTAAAACTATAAAGTATCGATATTTTCACTTATTATTCATGTAAAATACGTGGTGTTATATTCTTCCCTCCTTAGGAAATTTCGTCCCTGAAATTTGATAAGGATACAGCAATGTTCTTCCTCGTATAAGTTACAATCATTATGTGTTCACCCAATTTTTCATCCATCTGTGCACTCGTGCAGAGTGTAACACAAATAATAATATATGAGTGTAATGAATACCTAAGCGGTATCTCCTATATGAATGAAAAATTTTCTTGAAAACTTTTTGAAAATATGATGCACACATCCTAAATATACTAGCAATTTCTATATGAATGCAACATTTTAAAAATCAAAATACTTTTTCATCCAATTTTCCTACACTGATACAGGGCAAGAGCGTAGTTCATCCATCTTTTTGCATTTAAATCCTACCAACCAACTTTAAATTTTGTGAATTACAAAAAAGTCTAATTTTTTGAATTTGATTTCTTATGTTACAAAAAGGTGGAAAACGGGAAACTTCACATCTTCCATTTTTCTCTCATGTTCCTTTTCTATCTGTACTTGGGTTTTATGCAACTATTATATAAAGTTTCCCTATCTTCCCACCTAAGCACAGTTCACATAATAAAATTATCTTTGTTATAGATTTTCTTTTTCAACTTACTTTGAAAAAAATCCCTTTTTTCTCAACTGTCGTGTTTGTTGCTTTACTAAATTTGTTGTTTTCTTTTTAGTTATGTCATTACTCTTTTCTTAGCTTATTTAACTTAATCCACTGATCTTCTTAGTTTATTTAACTTAGTCCACTGATCTAATTAAGTTTAGTCTTCAAATAAGCCTCTTAATTCTTTCCAAACTAAAGTAGGAAAACAAACTCACTACACAACAATTTCCAAGGGTTAAGAATCCTAGGACCATGTCCCCATTGATAAAGAAAAGTCCAAACCATAGGATCTCAACAACTCGCTTTCCCTCTACCGCCTACTTGTCACAACTAGTCCTTGTTGTGTACTGTAACACCTCGTATTTTCTGTTAACATTATAATAACAAATTCAAGAACACTTAATTTTTAGAATAATAATTAAGTGAAATGGGTTGCGCTATTACGTTCGTCTCAAAATTTTGGTCAGGATAGACATTTGGTTTGCATAAAACGGATACCTTATGAAGAAGTTATTAAGCCTTGAAGTTTGTATGCATATGAGAATATATATATATATAATAAATAAATAAATAAATATGCAAAAAAAGTTCAAAACAACGAATCGGGAGGGGGAATAACCAAACCGGCCCATTTTTGAGGTCGACCCAAGCTCTACTGGGTCGACTAGGGGTTGATTCGGGGTGTTTGGCTGTCAACCCGTAGGACGATCCGCTCTAAGGCAGATGTGGCATCTGATTGGTTCTGACACTACAACAAAAACACCATATTACAACTTTAATTTTACAATGGTGGTAAAAGCACAACTGTAATAAATGTTTTTTTACAACTTTTTTTCAGAAAAATTGTAATAAACTTATTTTTAACAACTGTGTTATTTTGACAGTTGTAATAAAAGCCTATCACAAATTTTATTTTTTGACTGTTGTAATATATGACTATATTTTAATATTAATTATTTTCATTAAAAAAATTTAATAATTAATATTAATAACTAATTAGTAATTATTAATTAATAACCTACATATTTAATTTAAAATATTTCAATAAATAAATATTCATGCTAATAATTAGTAATTGACAACCAGTTAGTAATTATTAATTAATAATCAATAAATACATATTAAATATTTAATTAAAAATACTTCGATAAATAAATAATTCCTACTAATAATTACTAATTAACAACCGATTAGTAATTATATAATCGGTAACATATACATAATAAGCTTTTAATAATTAATATTCAATTATGACTACGAAGAAATAAGTTATAATTGATAGTAACTACTATTCATAAGTAATATTTAACATTTTAATAAAAATTAATTCTCAAAAAATCCATATTAAATTTGGTATAAATTTTTACTTATAAATTCTCAAGAAATCCATAATTATAATTAAATAATAATACTTGATTATTAATCAAAAATATTAATAATCAATAAATACTATTAATCAATAATTGTTATTTAACTTATAATATTTAAATTCAATGATGTGAATATCTAAATATAATAAAAGTTTAATAAATAGTTACTACATAATATTTAATTGATAATATTAAATAACTTTCAAAATAATAGTTAAATGATGGGATCATTAAGACACTTCCCTTTGTATCGGTAATTTTTCGTCTACATATATCTGCAACACAACACTTAATTATCATACTAAACAATTTTCAAAGCAACTGGACAAAATCTCAAAAGTTTCCCGCCATACGAAAATTTTGGCTCCAACGCAAAATTGAAATTACCTCCGTAAACTTCACAATTCCCAATCGCATACCCTTTCGTTTTATACCAAACCCTTCAAAGTCATTTTACGGTCATTACACTACCTTCACAATTTCCAATCGCATACACTTTCGTTTTCCTCCTTGCCAAATCCATACCACCATTCAAATCCGACTTATCCCTAAATCTCCTCAGCTGTGAATCGCTTCTCTTCACCAACTTTCAGTAATCCGACTCCAACTGTCAGACCTAAGTCATTGAATCGACATCTTCGATTCAAGCCGAATTCGCATCACCTCTTCCTTTATTTGTAGATCGAAAACAGCACGCCATGGTCGATGTCGGGGAGGGGCTTTTTGGGTTTTGGATTTTTGCGTATTTAGTTGTAAGTTTTGTGTAACGACCCAGAAAATCTGAACCAATTTAAAAAAATTAAATTGGCTAAAATAATGGATTTTAAATATTTAAAATAAATATTTTAAATTATAGCAATGAAAAGTGAGTTTGAATCGATGTTTGAAAACGAATATAATTAATTCTAATTATAAACAAGGCCTGAAATGGCGCTGTAGTTTCAAAAATTGAATTCAAACTTTGTCGGACTGTACTGGGTGCAAAACAAAACGGATTTGAGTGAAACCAAAAATATTTAAATCTGTTAGTGAATACCTTTCTAACGAATCTGAAAAATCGAATTTTCATAGCAGAAAGCAAAAGTTATGGCCAAATGAATTTTCAGAAAGGTCGCTATGGAATTTATATAGCCCGTGAAATTGGCCATTTTGCAAACGACCTCGGAATTCGACGAAACCACTTTTGTTGGATCCGGGATGTGAAGTTAGTGCTAGGTTTCAAATTTCATAATTTTTGAAGCTAGTATGTGAGCGTGGCAAAGGAAAACGTGTTTTGATCAATTATAGTTAAATTGGATCGACCAGAAATGGGCCTTTTTGCAAACGGTCTCAGAATTCGACAAAACTAGTTTTTTTGGGACCGTATCGTCAAAACATAGTCAGATTTAGTTTTCTGGAATTTTTCGAATTAGTTTGTAGCCATAGCAAATTGAAATGTACGTTCAAATTGAATATTGAATGTTTTATATTTTAATTTGAAGGAAAACTGTCTGAAACAGTCGAATGGGCCAGCGAAACATATCCCATTGTGTTCGGAATGGGGGTAAAACGCTAGGGACGACAAGCGTTGGGTTTGGATTGGGGTTCGTGTGTGAAAGGGGTATTTTAGAGAGCTTAAAAATTATAAAATAAAATAAAAAATCCCTATTGGCCCTCATTCTTTCTTCTTCCCCGATGCCCTGTAATGATCGGCGGCTACCCCTTCCCTCCTTCTCTCCTCATTTTCTCCCTCCACAAGCCATAAAACCCATCGACCCTTTGGAGATTTTTGAAGGGCTCTCCATCCTCTTCCAATCCATACCAGCATCACCCCCTATCGTCCCGCCTCCCTCGAGAACCGTGCCCTGGAAGCCGCCGCGTTTGAAGCTCCGCCGCCAGTCATAGTCGCCATCGCACCTAGCGCCGCCACCACCAATTCGAGCGCGCTTCCGAGCCCTTTCACGTGGTGCTGCCCGATCGTCACCTCGTGCTACGGATTTTGCAAAAATTCGAACCCTAGTTTCGAGCTCGAAGGAAAGGTATCGGCTGTGTTTTATTTGAACTGATTTTAACAGTTTAAAACCGTTGCAAATTTTGAAAAATCATATCTTTTTCGTTTCTTGACGAAATTCGATGAAACAAGAAACATCGTGACGGTGTGGACGTCTTCTACCTTCTAGAAGAGACCGCATATTTTTCTGAGCCTTCTGCTATTTTTGGTGGAGTGTGGTGGAGTGGAACCCAATGTAAGATTTCTAATTTATAAACGATATAGAAAACGATGATGTATAAATTATATGGTTGATGTATGGGTTATATAAGCGTTGTACACCTCATGTATAAGCGTTGTATAAGTTGTACGTTCGATGTATAAGTTATATATGCATTGTAAAAATTACATATGTGTTGAAATAGAAGTGAATTGCTATATAAATATATATATATATATATATATATATATATATATATATATATATATATACGCCCCTCGTCCACAAACCATGGACGATATTTATTGGATGTGATTGGTGTGAAAATTGATTGATAGCGAATGGTTGATTGGAATTGTTTGTGGTTGATATTGATTGTTTGTGGTTGAAAAATACCCAATTGTGGTTGAGAAATATTTGGTTGAAACCACATAGGATTAGTTTGTGGAAATGAAATAAATATACATGCCGCCTGCGTGCGAACTAGATGCATGATTCCCCATTGTCAAAAACCGCGAGGTTTTAAGGTAGAGCGTGGAGCCGTACTAGGGACGGTCCCGGTTTTAACTACCCTGCCTTTATGCTGCCGAAATTTTAAATAATATTCATGTGTTTGAATTATTTTCATTTGTTGAAACTATATTTATTCGTTGAATAGAAAGCCTTCATGTGTTGAGTCGATATTCATTCGTTGGATTGAAATTCATGTGTTGAATGGTGTTCGTGTTTTAAATATAAAAATCACATTTTTATCTATATATATAAACTATTGAAAACCTTCATGTGTTGAATCGATATTCATTCGTTGAATTGAAATTCATGTGTTGAATGGTATTCATACTTTGAAATAAATTGTTTTATAATAAAAATCACATTTTTATCATCTATATGAACTATATAAAATAACCTTGTTTTGAAAGAAATTGTTTTATAATAAAAATCCTATTTTTATTACCTGAATGAACTATATAAAATAATAGTGTTTTGAAATGAATTATTTTACAATAAAAATCACATTTTTATTATATACATGAATTGTTAAATATAGTGAAGTGTTGAAATAGAAGACAGTTGGATAAAAATATCATTTTTATCAAATGTATGCAAAGAATATAGCTTTGAAATCGAAGAATCGATATATATATTTAAATAGAATCAAAATATATTGAATAACGACGCTGTAGTTTGTATTCTGAAATCGTGATTTCAAATGATTAGTGCGGGAGATCCGACCATCGGATTTTCCCGAAACCGCAACCGTTGAGTTCGCTTTGGGAATATCTTTCCAACGGCACCAACTTTGTAAAAATCCAACGGTTGGATTTTCTGGAATGTTTAATTCAAATCTGAAGAAAAACAGCGCCAGAATCGATTATATTTATATATATATATATATATAAATATAATTATATTTAATCGAGTAACGATGCTGCAGTTCGTATTTTGAAATCGAAACTTCAAACGATTATATCGGGAGATCCGACCGTCGGAATTTCCCGAAACTGAAACCGTTGGATTCGTTTTGAAAAGATCTTTCTAACGATGTAAATTTTGTGAAGATCCAACGGTTAGATTTTCAGATATATGTAAATCAAATCTGAAGAAAAACAGCGTCACGGCCGCGTTATGGCCCGAAGCGTCGTTTTGAATAAATTGGCTATTTTAAAATAAATAAAAATAGCGATAAATCGTTATAAAATATTATAAACGATATGGATGTGATTTAGAAATTAACTGAAGGTTGGCTAAGTCGAATGGTTTCCTGGGTGTTGATCTGATGTTGGTTTCGGCCTTCGGGGTTAATATTTGGGAAATCGTTCTCTTACTGATTGACGGTTAGTGACTAATGAATTGAAATGATGCGTGTGTATGTCAGTGTTGCACTTGTTTATTATATACGCGAATTGTTCGGAAAGACCGGGTTTATCCCATTCTGAATAACTGAATCGACGATAAGAAATCGAAGATGAAGACGGTGGTCGAAGACCGGAGATCTTCACCTCGTTTGGATGGCAACCGAGATCCTGATTGGGAGGCATCCCGAAATATGGATAATGAGTGGTGATCGTCCAGACGTACGTGGTGATCGATGGGTTTGCGAGGTATTTAGTGCCTCCGGTTTCGTTCAGACCCAGAACGGACTTGCAAATGGACAGTGTGTCTGACATTGGAATTTATTCGGTGTGATTGATAGCCATCAATTGCACGGTGTGAATTGCCTGTGTGGCATACTAAGATGCAGTGATCAGGGCTTCTGTTGAAAAGCAAAGTCTTGTGGTGATGATCAAAGCCCCGTCTGTGTGGCATAGCTTTGTGTATAACGTAAATTCGCGAGCCTCACACCCCGGTATGAACCAGAAACGGGAGAAGGACCTCAGGGAGGGCATGCGTTTCTTTCTAGCTAGGAGTTGTGTCAGTGTTTTTACATGGCCTGACATTTTACTTATGTGGTTGTTACTGTTGTGAGGCGCCTCGGTTAGATCGGACGATCCGGGTCCGATGGAGTCATTCGTTGGCTCATTTGCGCCCCATAGGGCGGGGAGACGTATTGCTCAGGCATTTTAATCCACATCGGTGGACCGGCCCTGACGATCCAAGGGTCACTCGAGCTATGATCCTGAGACATGGTAGGCTAGATTGTCTCGAAGTCGGTAAGGACTATCTTTTGCCTTGGTTCATGACGGAAATCAAATTTCCAAATACGTGACTGTGCGGTTTTGATTGTATACCTATATATGGCGACATAGTGGTATGGGGCATTAATGTCGTCTATGATTGATAGTTATGATTGAAATTGTTTTCAAACATATAAACACTAGCAATAATATCAAATGCCTTTGTTTTATTCGTATCAAGCATATTTTGGCCGTTATAAGGTAAAAACTCTATCCTCCGGTTTGCGTTGCATTGTGTGATGGGAACTGAGTCTTATAATGGCTTCATTTTTTATAAAAAGCATTGCGATGTTTAAAATAATGATTTGTTTTAAAAGCACTGGCAATCCAATGGAGTAAACCCGTTCCACAAAAGTGGCGTGGTCCTGTGATTAGCCTTATTTCAAATGTGTTGAGTAGACTTCTCATACCAGTCCCATGACTGACTCGTAGTTTGTTTCACTTTCAAACTCGGGTGCCCCTTTTTCTACACGGGCAGCCTTGTATTCAGGTTTAGCTGGCTCTTTCTGGATAGCTGGAGCTGAAGATGGATTCTATTATTTATCTCTTTTTATGCTGTTCAGCTCCTGTTGTACATATTTTGTTTGTTTCCACTGTAGACATTTATGTATAGCTGAACTGTATTTGTACTAAGTATGACCCTGTATACTGTGTAACTCTGATGATTACGTTTATCCGGTATATTCTATTGTTCATTATCTGGTGTATTTATTTAATTCTGTTCTGCTATTATCTGTTTCTGTGTTATATTCCAAGGATTACCCCTGCCGCTGTCAGTACGGGGTTTGGGGTCGTCTCATTTTGTGTATTTAGTTACAAGATTCGATTCTAAGTTTCAACAATATGAATTTGGTTGCTTTAGGATTTGGTTGCTTTAGGATCTGGTGCGCTTGATTTAGGATTTGGTGTATTTTGACAATATATAGTTATGGTATTCTAAAACTAGTCAAAACCGCTGAATAAGCTGCATAGCACCCTGTTGTGATTTGTGAATGAATATTATGCGAATTCAACATATTATGTATGTTAGTGATTACATATAAAATTGTATATTATTTAGGATGTCCAGTGCACAGGCTATTGGTTTTCCTGGTTATTTGCTCTATGATACCTGTAATTCCCAAGAAACAAAGAAGAGAGTGCTAGTCTCTGGTTGAAAATAATTTGTCCATTGATTAGGTTAAATTTCCGAAAGAAAGGAATTTCCGATCCAAATTAATGGTCTATTTTAACTGCTCCAGGTTATATATTTGTTGATGAATGAGTTACGGATCAAAATCTCTTTGCTATTTCATGCATAAATTTCTACTCAAGGTATGGTATGACTTTTGAAACCAAATTGATTTCAGTTTGTAGCCAACTGAATGTTCTACTTAGGGGTGTCAATGGGACGGGTTCGGGTCGGGTCAATTCGGGTTCGGGTTGATTTTAAACGGGTCGGGTCAACCCGTTTATTAAACGGGTCTGAAATAGCTCAACCCGAACCCGACCCGTTTATAAACGGGTTGACCCGACCCGACCCGTGTAACACGTTTAATTTGGTCGGGTCGTAAATGGGTCGGGTCGTAAATGGGTCGGGTCGGGTCATAAACGGGTCGGGTCGTAAATGGGTTGGGTCGTAAACGGGTCGGGTCGTAAATGGGTTATAAACGGGTCGGGTCAACCTATATAAGGTATAAACGGGTCATAAATGGGTCAAATTCGGATTTACGGGTCATAAACGGGTCAAATTCGGGTTCACGGGTCAAACGGATTGTAAACAGGTCGGTCCAACCCATATAAATATAAACAGGTTAACTGGTCATGACGGGTAGTGGATTGGGTTGGGCCTATGTTTTGTAGATTGTAGAGTAATAAAAATATGTTTTATAATTATAACGGGTCATAACGGGTCAAAAACGAGTTCACAGGTCGGGTCGGGTCAACCCGTTTATTAAATGGGTCAGAGCGGGTTGACCCGAAATTGACCCGTTTATAAATGGGTCGGTTCGGGTTTTTATCGTGCGGGTTACGTGTCGTGTTTCGGGTCGTGCTAGAAATTGACGGCCCTAGTTCTACTCAAGGTATGGTTTTTCTTGAATATGCCTTTTTGGTGTTAGATATAAGTGCTAGGTTTTAAAAGTTTGGTCCAGTCCTGTTTTGGTGAATGCATATGCCAATTTAAAGGTTTGGTATACACGTTTGGAACCCTTTTATGTTTAAAGGTACACTGCTAAGTGAGTAAGATTCAATACAAAATGGGATTCCAGTTTATCTGTTATTCATGGTTATGAAATTAGTAAACACAATGATTTGAACTAAGTTTATATACATTTGTGTAAGTGAATGCTGAGTCCTTTGTGCAACTGTTTTAATGGCATGAGTCTTATGTTTAACAAATATTAGAAATAAGTGGTTTATAAACCCTTAAGCCAAGAACAGAATAATGACTAATTGATGTAATGAAGTACCAATAATATGACTAAATTATGTTCATATCTTGGTCGATATATAAAGTGTAACTATATATATGCATGTATAATGATGGAGAAAACATGAATAATCAATTATAAAGGAATAGAAATGCATTATTTTGTATGCTCGTAGTCATAGAGTGATGCTAGATATATATTGTTGGCTTAAAAAAAACACTTTATGTTCGTTTTTTGACAACATACGTATTCTTATGCAACAGGTTTCAGATCACTGTAGTGAACTTGCAGCAAAAAGATAAATGGCGTAAAGATTTTGTTGTCTTCGAGTTGTGTACTCCCATAGGATATGTAATTTTTGTGGATAACTTGTGCTTGTACTAAGTTGCTTTGTAACGGTCAAGTATGTAATAATGCGCAAAATGTTTTCTAAAACTTTTTGTTTGTAATACTGAAAATTTGAGTATTTTAATAAATTAGTTTGCAAATAATTGTAATGTCTGATTTGCTTATGGAGTATTGCTACATTTAGTGTATTGTTCATTTCAGTTGCAAAAGGTCTATTTTTTTTAAAATGCAACTATCAATCACAACGGTGGATAACAGTTGTAGTAGATATTATTACAACGGTGCATAACTATTGTAATAAAGTTTATTACAACAGTGGGAAAAAGTTGTAATATACATATTACAACGGTGTTGCAACGGTGCAGAAAAGTAAAAGATTTTAGTCTATTACAACTTCTTAATACACGATGGTAAGCCCACCGTTGTAAAATGTATATTACTACGGTGTTCCACCGTTGTAATAGGGTCATTTTGTTGTAGTGTGATGGACTCCTTGCTGAGTCATTAGGGCTGATGTGGCTATTCTATCTTGTCTGAATGGCTTTGATTTGCTCTAGGTTAATATGACGGTTCCTATTAAATCAAACTTCTATATAAGCAACCTAATACCTCAATCCTAAATCATATTAAAAATCATACCAAGAGTCGTCATGCTGCCGTTGGACAACCTCGAGTAGCCGCCGTTCAACTTGAAGCAAATTAAAAGAGACAAACCAAATCAAATCAAAATTAAACTAAAACAACGATTGTCTACATCAAAGGCGAGCATTTCAACTTCAGAATACAGATTCCAGAAATCAAGATTTGCTTTTGTAAGTGTAGTTATCTTTTAGATGTAAATAAATTTAAGACATGATTTGATATAAAGTGAAAAATAGAATTATACCATGTTGTACAATATTGACGATGCTAATTCATGTTTGTTTCTTGTGATGATTTTATCATGAATTGTCTTGGAATGTTTGTGGCTTATTGGACTTGGTGTTGGATCTATTAAAGATTGAGAATGAAACTATCAATATCATATGCAAGTTATATGTTTCATGTTAAGATCTACATATATATGTTTATATGATTAATGCAAGTTGTATGTATTATGTTAGATCCGAGTCAAGATCTACATATATATATTCATATGCTTTATGTTAGATCCGTATGCATATATATATATATATATATATATGTGTGTGTGTGTGTGTGTGTGTGTGTGTGTTCATCTGAAAATTACAAGTTTTATGTTGGATCCATGTCAAGATCTATCTAGGTTCATATGATTAATGCAAGTTATATGTTTTATGATAGATCCAAGTCACGATCTAATTATACATATGTTCATATGCAAGTTACATGTTAGATCCAAAACTAGATCTATATTTATATGCATGTTTGTAAAGTGGACTAATGCAAGTTCACCTTGTTAAATCTAGTTCACACCTATATGTTAATGTTAAAATTATACATGCTTTGGGATTGGACATGTCATGATTATGTCATATGCTAGTTTATAATCGAGGTTATGTTCACACATGCCTAGATCTACATATTAACATGTTTTAGGCTTATGATTATCTAAGTCTAAATTATATGCAAGTTCATGTGACATGTTAAATTATATGAATAAAGTTTTATGCAAAATTTACATGTTTGGTTGAATCTATATTATGCATGTTCCCTTCTTTACCTCTTGTTTATAAATTGGGCTGATATGCGGGCCCAATGACTTTATATGATTAATATGAACGAACAAACGGGGTAACGTGGGGATAGTTGTTAAATCAAAACATGTTAATAATGTAGGTGGGCCCAAAACCATGTAAATGGTTAAGTCCATGAATGGTATAATTTATACCACTAATCTTGAACATAATTAAAATATGTGACATGAAACACTTGTAGAAAATTTACATATATAAAATGTAAAAGATGAATATGCCTAACCCGAGGTTAGACTGAGTTGTTGTGTAAACCTGCCCGAAACCGACCGAAACATCCAGTAACCACAACAATACCTATCTAATGTGAGAGGTTAGTGCATCAAGCCCAGAAAGACCCGAGGTTAGACAGAGTCGTGGTGTAAAACTGCCCGGAACCGACCGGCACATCCAGTAACCACAACAATACCTGTCTAATGTGAGTGGTTGGTGCATTAATTAATTAATTAATTAATTAAAGCTCATGAACAATGAAGCTAGAAATGGTGAGGTTAAATAATTAAGGGAACACTTAACCAACTTAACATGTTAACAAGGCAAGATTGGTGGGGTTAAGTAATTGAGGAAACACTTAACCAACTTAATATGTTAACTAGACAAGATTGATAGGGGTTAAGTCAAACCAAGGACACTTAACCAATTTAGCATGTTGACTAGAAAAACCCTAGTAACGGGGACTCGTTTCAGCAGTAACCCACATGGATGTATCAAGGTACCCTGAACTAGGCAGGATGGGGCACGATTACTGGGCTGAATATAAGCGGTCAAAAAGGCGGCGGTTAGGTGCGTCAGTGTAGGTTCCGACGGAGTACGGGCGTGCACGGGCTCCAGAGTGGAAAAAGCAGGCACTGGGCACCAGGCGTACACTTGTGCATCTTGAATCATGTCAGGGTTACCATTATAGGACTTGATACACCATGTACTGGAACCAGCACAAGTACTTAAAAATCACGTGGGGCCGCATGACACCAGAAATACATGAATGCGAGTAGGAGCCGATCAATACATGAATGGGATCACTTTATCATGAATATACATTGCTAGTTAAACAGCTCTTAGTGGGTGCAGAGAAGTAAAAGTGGGTGCGATAGCCAAATCTACTTAAATCTTACTTTACCTCGTTTTAGGATACCATATCCTTGTGGTATCATTCTAAGTCCAGTTTATTCATGTCATAGTCTTTTACTTGTTTACATGCTATTAAATAACTGGGCTTACCGGACTTATGTCTAACCCATTTTTCTTTCGCTTCTTTTCTTCCGTTTCCCCCCCAGGTCCGCAGGGAGGAAACACTTCTTTTTAGTCCAGGTTAGCCAAAGCTTGAAGACCATAGATGTAAGGCTTGGACTTTCCTTTTTGAGCTATGGCTATGGTCAAGCACTTATTGGGGATTTATGTCATTTTATTTTCAGTATTGCTTCTTTATGTTTTCAAGACAGATGAAAAGTTGTAATAATTTGGAAGGTTGAAACAGTTGTTGAATTGTTGTGTTGAACAAGTATTTATGAAATAATATTGATATTTTTATGCTGCATAAATTTTCTGTCTTGTAATTTATTAGTACCTTGTACCTTAAAACGCTCCACCGAAGTTAAGGCATTCCCTTTGAGAGTGACCTTAACAGAGGTAGAGTGTTACATGTACTAACAATCTTTTCCAAGCAACAACCTAGGCTTTCTAATGCTTATGCACTCTACGGGGATTCACTATTTTTCCAAAAACAATTCTTGCTATCTACTTTATAGCCTCAAAATACTCTCCGTTTTTCCTAGGCGCTAATCCTTACCTACTCCATGATTTTAAATAGTGGTTTGGCATCATCATTTCATTTTCCTTCCAAAAATTAAAAGCTTCAAAACTTCAGGTAGTGTTTGATTTAAAGTATATTTTGAGTTTTCAATTTTGATAACAAAACTTATAAAATTTAAGGGATGACGAAGGGAGTAAAGGGTGATGGAGGGGGCCACGTAAAGAAGAAAGGGATGATGGAATGATATATTATCTCTTTTTCATGTTTTAATTCCCAAAATAGGGAAAACAAATAAAAGTTGTCTTCTATTCTATGTGCTAACTTTGTTTTCTAAAACAATCGTTTTTGGCGTTATACATGTATCATTCGCATTTTACTATGGGCAAAAACTAAAAGCTAAAAAGCGTAAACCAAACGCCACCTTATTTTTCCTTCATTAAACTCAAACCACAAAAATGACATCTCATAAAAAAACGCAAAACTTTTTTTTCCAAATCATTAAACTGGAGTAGACAAGAACAGCTATTTCTCAATTAATTTTACAACATCTCGTTTTTATTACGTTAGTTCAATTACTTACAACTAGGTGCAAACATCTACTCTATCCTACATTTTTAACAATGTGTTTTGTGCACCCACCATAGTTTATATCAAAACAATTGTCAAAAATAATCGTCAAAAAAATAGAGATTATCAAATTTTTCTTTACCAAATTTTTTTGTGTTTAACAAAATGCAATCTTTTCTATGTTTTGATATTTAATACTTTCATACTTTATAGCTTAAAAACTAGTGAGTTACTCATGCTCTATAATGTACACATTTTCTGAAAGAATTCATTTTGATGAAAATTCATAAGAAATCATTATTTTGAAAATATACCCCATTTTCCCAAAAACCAATATGTGCTTTTCAAATATGTTACTTACATTTCTTTTTAAACGTCAAAAATATCTCTTTTTGTTTCAAAAATTGTTTCTGCACAATTTAGCCAGTACATATTTTAAAATTGTAAGCTTTTAAGGTCAAAACTTGAAAATCACAATAACTATCACCCAATAGCTTTTAAATTTTCAAGTTCATAAAAGTTAACAATGGGGCTAGACTCAAAATGAGTTTCTACTTATTTAGACCTCCTTAAATACTTCCCCCAAGGTCATTTCTCTCAAATATACATATTCCAAATCCATTTTTTCTTTTTACTCTTTTTCAATTTATAAGGCTCAACTCCCAAACCCACCAATCTGAAATACTAACATATGGGATCTATCTTTCTTTATTACAAAATACATTGTACACTTTTCACCCAAACCACCTAAGGTCTCTTATTCTCAAATTTTCGTAAGTGTTTCTTTAGTGTGCATATCTGGTATCCCAATCCTTTCCATATGCAACACTTTCTATTTAATGGGTTCTTTTATGCATCTAGGTGTGTTTATATATAATATTTTTATTCTAAAAATACAAATATGTTCACTCACTATTTATATAAGAATTCTAAAGCTAAGCTCTAATACCAGATGTAACAACCCGAACTTCAACATACCGATTTTTTTCCTTCAAAAATCCCAATATATAGAAGCTCGAGTCAGCTTGTCTGGTACCCAGCAAAAAAGACAGAGATAATAAATATATCAGAGCTAAGTAAATACCTCACAGCGGAATGGATAAAATATATTATGATCAAATGTTGCCTTACCGAAGTAATAATATTGTTTAACCAGTATCTAAAGCTATCATATCTTTGCCACAAACCTAACATGCGAGTGTGTTATGAGGAGGGGATCAGAACACAAAGTTCTGGTGATTGGACAAATTAACATTCTTAAATAACCCTACATATAATGTTCGTTTATGTTTTCTTATTTATTAGGTTATTTGGGTTAGCAAAACTTAAGGCTCTATACGCACGTCGTACCCATCTACTCCCCAGTAGATCAACATAATATAGTATATATGTAGCTACCCCCAACATATCAAGGTACTCCCCATAATACTCTACTTGCACGGTCTCTGCCGCCCCGCCATGGAAGCATACGCAAATCTCATCCTACGTCGAAAAATGTACATAAATTCATATTACTACGCCACGTTACCGCATAGAACCACCTTCGTTATGCCATGCAAGCTTACAGATCGTCATATCCAAGCTCCTCGGTCAAACCAAGTCTCAACATGAAGTAATGCCCTGACGTCTACGATACACCACTCAGTGGGTGTATCCAGACCCTCACACGTACGTATTGTCTATTGTACCCCGAATCCCGTAATAGGGCTGCATCCAATGCACAGAACTCAGTTGGAAGCTTTCCATACCTGTATAGGTCTACTCAAAGGGCCTAAAGTATAGATATCCAGAGTATGGTGAAACGACTCAAACTTCCCCGTAAAGGAAAGCCCAGATTGCTTTGAGAACAACACACATAAGAACACAAACAGAAGAACATTTTATTGCTGTTACAATAATTACATCAGAGTACAAGAATATTCCAGAGTATGAATGAATAATATACATTGGAAATACAGTATACATTTAAATAACAATGGAAAAATAATACAAAACACAACTGAAATAAGTACACGGATACAGGGCCTTCCGAATATCACTTCAGCTGTGGACCAAGATCCTGTGAATGTAATATGTGCAAAACCAAAACTACTAGCTGCCCGTGTGGAAAATATGGGCACACAGAGTTTAGGTTAAAACAATAAACTCCAGGTCAGTCATGGGACTGGTATGAGAACTCAAAACAGTTGTTAAGTTGATTTTAAAGTTAGGTAAATCAAGGGACCACGCCGTATAACACGGAACGACTTTACTCCCAAGAATACCATTGCATAAAAATAAACAGCGCAATGCTAAATAAAGGAAAATGAAGCTATTATAAGACTCAGGTCCCATCACACAATGCAACGCAAGACGGAGGATAGAGTTTTACCTTATAATAGCCAAATATGCTTGGTACGCGAAATTTATCTTTTAATATTACTATAAATGCATAGTGCAGAAATCAATTTCAAAAGTAAATGTATTAATCATAGACGGCATAGGTACCATATACTATGTCGCCATATATAGGGTTTACAATCAAAACCATAATGTCGTATTGGAAATTGGTTTTCCATCGTGAGATCGAGGCTAGGGATCGTCCTCTCTGATTCGAGACACTCTAGCAAATGCCTCAGGATTCCCCGCAGTGAACCCTTGGATCTTCAGGGCCAGTCCGCCCATAGTGCAATGGTTGGATTAGTTATGCCTGAACACATGTTTCCCGGTCCCTTTGAACCTCCATATGGCCACTAACAAACTATAAATTCGAGGTACCTCATAATCCATCATCCACATAAGTAAAAATGTCAGGGCTGGTAGGTCACTGACACCACTCTAGCTAGAAAGAAACGTGTGCACTCCCTGCAGTCCTAATCCCGTTTTTGACTCATACCGAGGTGAGAGGCTCGCGAAGTAATATTTTACACAAAGCTACACCTATACAGGCTATGCTTTGATCATCCCACAAGGCCCTGCTTTTCAACAAAAGCCTTGATCATTTGCATCTTGGCATGTCACATTGTCAATCCATACCATACCATTGATTTCTACCAATATATAACCTCTAAGCTCGTACGTCTCAGAGAAGGGTGTTAAACACCAAACAGATATATATTTAGCAGAGATCAACAAATACAACATAACGGGATACAATGTCAGACATACCATCCATTTACAAGTCCGTTCTGGGTTTGAACGAAACCGGAGGCACCTTATACCTCGCATATCCGGTCGATCTCTAACTACGTTTGGATGATCACCACTTTTTCCATCGTCTTGGGTGTACGGTCCAATCAAGATATCAGTAATCACCCAAACGACGTGAAGATCTCCGGTCTTCAACCACCATCTTCATCTTCGACTCTTGATTGTCGTACTTATTATTCAGAATGAGTTAAACCCAGTCCTTCCGAATAATTCGCGTATTTTATAATCAAGTGCTATAAAAACATAACATACACCTCATTCCAATTCAAAATATTCTTTTATTAAAGTATTCTAATTTTTAATCAAATTAAAGATTCATTAAAACTCTAGTTCAGTTTTAGTCTCAAAATTCATTACTTAATGATTATTCATATTTAAGAAATTACTCTTATCTTTAACTAGGTTAAAGAACAAATGTCATTTAAAACACAGTTCACAATAAACCCAAAATCATCTTCCATCAAAATGGAATCTTCACAGAAATCAGATTAATATATTATCGATATAAATTCCCGTATCAGACTGATAATATAAATGGAATAACGGCAAAGTCTTTTATGTAAAGACTCGTAACTTCCCCGATAAGGAAAGCACAGATACTTTGAGAACGACACAGAAAAGAACGCAGACGGAAGAACATTTCATTGTATATTACAACAATTCTATCAGAATACAAGAATATACAGAGTATGAATGAATAAAATACATTCGATAAATATTAGAGATTACAATAAAGTACATAGCAGCGGAAAATAATACAATACACAACTGAAGGAGATACACGGATACAAAGCTTTCCGGATATCGTTCCAGCTGTAAACCAGGTTCCTATGAATATAAATCTGCAAAACCAAAACTACTAGCTGCCCGTGTCAAAATAGGGGGCACCCAGAGTTTAGGTTAAAACAATAAACTCCAGGTCAGTCATGTGACTGGTGTGAGAACTAAAACAATTATTAATCTTTATTTTAAAGTTAGGTAAATCAAGGGACCACGCCGTATAACACGGAACAGGTTTCCTCCCAAGAATACCAGTGCATAAAACAAACAGCGCAATGCTAAATAAATAAAAATGAAGCTATTATAAGACCCAAGTCCCATCACACAATGCAACGCAAGCCGGAGGATAGGGTTTTTACCTTATAATAGCCAAGAATGCTTGATACGTTTAAAACAAATCATTTGATATTATTGTAAGTGCATAGTGTATAAAACAACTTCACATCATAATTATCAATCATAGACGGCATAAGCGCCCCATCCCACTATGTCGCCATACTAGGCTCTACAAATAAAACCGCAAAATCACGTATTTGGAAATTGGATTTCCATCTATGAACCGAGGCTAGGGACCATCCTCTACCGATTCGAGACTGTCTAGCCCGAGTCTCAGGGACAGAACGCATCGACCATGGGATCCCCAGGGCCGGTCCACCGATGTGGATTAGACGAAATCCTGAACACTACGTCTCCCCGTCCTATGGGGCATAAATGAGCCAACGAATGACTCCATCGGTTCGAGAACGACCGATATATCCGAGGCGCCTTGCAACAGCAACAACCACATAAGTCAAACTCGTCAGGGCGTGTAAAACCACTGACGCCACTTCTAGCTAGAAGGAAACACATGTTCTCCCTGATGTCCTCTCCCGTTTCTGGTTCACAACCGGGGTGTGAGGCTCGCGATCAATGCTACACAAAGCTATGCCACACAGGTCGTGCTTTGATCATCAACCACAAGACTCTGCTTTTCAACAGAAGCCTTGATCATTTGCATCTTAGCATGCCACACAGGCAAACCACTCTATGCAACCGATATCAGTCACACAGAATGATATCCAATGTCAGACACACAGTCCATTTACAAGTCCGTTCTGGGTCTGAACAAAACCGAAGGCACCTAGTACCCCGCATATCCATTGATTTCCAAGTATGTCTGGACGACCACCAACTGATTCCCTCCTCTTGGGTGTACGGCCCAATCAAGATCGTCAGTAATTATCCAAACGATGTGAAGACCTCCGGTCTTCAACCACCGTCTTCTTCTTCGACACCACGTCGAATCAGTTATTCAGAATGGGATAAACCCGGTCTTTCCGAATAACTCGCGTATATAATAAACAAGTGTTACACAAACACAACATACGCCTCATTCCAATTCAGAATATTCTTTTATTCAGATATTCTTACACTTTGGGAAAGGTTCCCATTAATTTTATCAAAGATAAATTCTTTAAATTTATTCTTTAGTCTCCTTTGAATATCAATTCAAACTAGTCGGGATTAGCGAACCACACCGAAGTAATCATTTATTTTATTTCCCAATCCCAACCTATTCATCCCATGAAGTAAAACTGGTAATACTTCATATCTAACACCACGGTGTTATCGGTAAATTGAATTACCATGTCACGTTCAAATCCACTTAAAGATTTAACTATCGCCTGGAGCAAAACTAATGATACTCCATTCTCGATCTTTTCAATCTAATTAATGATTCATTAAAACTCCACTAAGTTTTAATCTTTAACTGGGTTAAAGAGTCAATGTCATTTAAAACACGGTTCACGACAAACCCAAAATCACATCACATTAATTAACGGGTTAAAGAACCAGTGTTATTTAAAACACCGTTCACGATAAACCCAAAAATTAATTCCATTTCAATTCCAATTAAATATTGTTTAATTGGTACACTTCATTAAATCTAAATAAAAAGATTTAATCTTTTTCTCAACTGGGCTTAAGAACAGTGTTAATGAAGACACCATTCACGACAAACCCAAATCACATTTGATATTAAATACAAGGCTCTGAATAGAAAATATATCGGCTTATATTCAATATCAAATTCTACGACCAACAAATATCGTATTGGAAATAACGATATAAATATATCTTTCAAATTCCCATAACAATACCTGTATCATCACGAAATCCAACATCGAAACATTCCAAAGACAATTTTGATTCAAATCCATTCCAATTCAATTATTGGAAATTATGGTTACTTTTAAAACCCTTTTCAAATTCAATTTATCTATTTAAAAATAAATAGAATTATAATTCTAGTTCAAAACTAGTTCATTACGATAAAAATCTATTTTTATCTTTTCAAATATGGAGTTTTTCATCCCAATTCTTCCCAAATCATTTCTTATGATTTCACACAAATTATTACTATTTTAATAATTTTATCAAGGCCCGTACAGTCGATTTCCATCAACGGCCATCGAACTGCACTTACAACGACCTTTTCCAAATTTGATTTGGACATATTTCCAAATCCAACCGTTAGATTTCTAATATTCGTTAGAAAGCTCTTTTCGATACGAACCCAAGGTTCCGGTTTTAGGAGAATCCGACGGTCGGATCTCCCGCAACGTCAATTCGAAGTCAATGGTCGAAATTCGCGAACTGCCGCTGCGCGGCGCGAACTGCACTTACAACGACCTTTTCCAAATTTGATTTGGACATATTTCCAAATCCAACCGTTAGATTTCTAATTTCTAATATTCGTTAGAAAGCTCTTTTCTATACGAACCCAAGGTTCCGGTTTTAGGAGAATCCGACGGTCGGATCTCCCGCAACGTCAATTCGAAGTCAATGGTCGAAATTCGCGAAATGCCGCAGCGCGGCGCGTTCTATTCAGGCCATTATTTTATATATATAATATATATAATATATACTTTGTTGATTTCCTTTTAAAACGATTTTTATTCGTTTTCAAAATGATTTCAACTTCATTTTCAAATTTAAATCAAGATAGGATTTTTCAATATAAATTCGTTTTAAATTCATCTCAAATTGATTTCAATTTAAATCGATTTTTAATTCAATTCAATTCGTTTTCAATTCAATTCAATTTCAATTCGAATTCATTTCAATTCAATTTCTATTCGAATTCATTTTCAATTCGAATCCAATTCTATTCAATTTCAATTCTAATTCATTTCAAATTGATTTCCATTCAATTTCAATTCGATTCGAATTCATTTTCAAAATATTCGATTTTGAAATCACTTTTCAATATTCATTATAAAAACGAATATAATCGATATAAATATCGTTTGTGTCAAAATGGCGTCAATCTAATCAACACGACTTCATAAATTTCTATTTTCAAATATTCTATTTCAAATATTTCTATTTTCAAAACTGGAATGAGGCCCAATCAATAACCATAGATTTTATTTCTATGGATTTCCATACAACGCATGTATATATCAACAATGACAAATAATCAACCATCATCCAAAGTGCATTCTACACTGTATAAGCATCAAATATAAATATTCAACGCTTATAACAGTTTGTCAATCAATCGATCGACATACAACTAATTATTGGGATTAGTGTATGTCATATATCACCCCAATACCCGTGTGGGGTTTCAAACAATCAAACACATATTTTATTTGTGTAGTTGGGCGATGTGTAAAATTTATCGTCCCAATCAATATCAGTCAAATGTGTATATAAACAAATCGTCCGATTTGTTTATATTTATTTCATTTCAAATACACGTTAAAAATTCTATTTTCAACTATAAAATATTTTAACTATATAAATATTTTATTTCATTTCACATTACATCACACAATCAACTACACAGCAAAATCAAACAAATAAGCATACAAGCCGTCCATGGTCTGTGGACGACGGGTGTTACTAAACACCGTCTGCATCCTATTATATATATTAACTAGAAAATTAAATTAAAAGTGAGAAGTTCTCACCTTAGGGTTCCACTCCACCATTTTATATTTCTGAAATTTTGGAACCGTCTGGATTTGCCCAAACTTCCTACGCCATCCTTTTCACGCTGTTCATATTAAAAATCACATTTTTAATATGACGTTTATATATTTCTAAAAACCTCGTCTGTCTATTTTTAAAAGATCTAACTTTTCACTTATAAAAATATAATCTTTTCATTGCTGTCTCCTATATAAAAATCGAATTTTTATTGCTATACAAATATAAAAGATTATATTTTTATATCGCTACATTTATAAAAATCAAATTTTTATACTCTACATCATATAAAAATCATATTTTTAACTTCTCTATTATATAAAAATTTAAGCTTTATCCTCACTACTTCATGATAAAAATAAAGTTCATATTTTTATTCCACTTCTCATATAATAAAAATTATATTTTTATTCAATTAAAAATCCTATCTTTGTTTTTATAAAAATCACATCTTCGTTCGATTTAAAAATCAAAGCTTATTCGGTTTAAAAATCAAAGCTTTGTTCGATAAAAATCACATCTTTGTTCGATTTAAAATTCAAAGTTTATTCGATTTAAAAATCAAAGCTTTGTTCGATAAAAATCACATCTTTGTTCGATTTAAAAATCAAAGTTTATTCGGTTTAAAAATCAAAGCTTTGTTCGATAAAAATCACATCTTTGTTCGATTTAAATTCAACATCAACTAATACAATGAATAAATTAATTTTAAATCACCTTTCTTCGCTGAGCTAAGAGGGAGGAGGGGTTTTAGGATTCGATTTCGGATCTGGAAGCGTCGGAAGTGGTGCATTCACTGGTGCCGGACTGCAGGGGGTGCTGGAGGATCGGCGGCGGGTTAATGGTGGAAGCGGCAGCGGAGGGGCGGTTTCAGGTGGGATTGGTTCCTCGAGGTGGTCGCAGGCTCTGAGGGGGGTCGCGGTTCACTCAGAAGAGGAGGGAAGAGAGAAGGAGGTCGGAGTGAGGAGGAGGGGTGGGCGCGCGCCAGGCCAGGCGGCGGAGGGGCGAACGAAGGGAGAACGACAGGGATCGAGGTCTGGGGAAAAAAAAGGAGGGCGCGACTTTTCTTTTTATTTTCTATTTTGGGGTTTGACTGAATATGAGGGAGAGGGTAGGGTTATATTTTAATATATATATATTATATTTTATTTAATTTATCCTCCCAAAAAGTAACTTTAAATTTCGATCTCCAAACGAAACCCACCGCCTGTCGCCCCTAGCTAATTACCCCCACTCCAAACACAATGGGATATGTTTCATTAGCCAATTCCCTCGTTTCGATCAGTTTTTGTTGAAATTAAAATATAAATTATATATATTCAATTCAAACGCACATTTCCATTTACCAGGGCCACATACAGTCTCTAAAAATTCCCGAAAAATATTTTCTAGCTTCGTATTGACGATACGGTCCTAACAAAACTACTTTCGTCAAATTCCGAGATCGTTTGAAAAATGGTCATTTTCTGGTCGATCGAAATTGACTGAAACTGTCAAAACACGTTTAACTTCACCACGCTCACACATTGATTCAGAAAATTATGAATTTTGAACCCTAGTAATAATTTGACATCACGGATCCAACAAAAGTGGTTTCGTAGAAAACCGAGGTCGTTTGCAAAATTTCCATTTTTAAGGGCTTGAATTCCATAGCGACTATTCAAAATTTTCAACTGGACATATCTTTTGATTCCCGCTATGAAATCTTGATCTTTCGGATTCGTTGGAAAGATACTCTCAATTCGATTCAAATATTTTTGGTTTCACTAAAATCCGGTTTATTTTGAATCCTGTACATTCATTTGAATTTTGAAATCGAATTATCGAACTATCGCGCCATTTTCAATTCCTTTTATAATTATATATAATTATTTATATTCTAACGACGACGTATATAAATATATACGTTCTAATTCTATTCAAAATACATTTCTCGTCGATATTATTTAAAATAATCCATTTTAAATGTTCAAACTTCATTAAAATTGCCAAAATAAATTTTTTAAATTGGCTCGCATTTCCGGGTTATTACGATCTCCCCCACTTAAAACTTTTTGTCCCCGAAAAGGAACGAAGCCGAAAGTTGTTTAACTAATCAACTCAACTTTCAGTATTTTCATTACGGCTTAAGTTCTTCAACTTTTCAGTTTCTAAGAACTTTTCAAATTTTTCAAAAATTTGGCTAACACCCTAAATTTTCCAAAAATTTCGCCATAACCTCCCCTGCACCGGGGACTTCGGGATATTTCATATAGCCTCCCATGGCCTTCTTCAATCCAAAAGAAAAAGAAAAGGCCAAGTGGCTCATAAAATCATCATCACCCAAACAATACGGTAATTTATGGTAAACATGTACCTATTTGTCGGGCAAACAATTTTATTCTGCTGCTCTAGCCTCCTTGCTATGACCTGTTCAATGTAAGTACATGTACATGCAAGCAAATGCGACTAATTTTCAATATAATTCACTATTTGATATAATTTGGCTAAAGGTTCAACATTTAATTAATCAAACAATAATCAAACAACGCAATCAGCAATCAATTAGTGAATTAACGTTTCAAATTCATAATTTTGATATATAGTCAAAAATCAGATTTTTGATGCCAAACCACAACAATAGGCCCTATCTAATTTTGGTTCTCACACCAGCCTAATGGAAATATATAGAAATCTCACTTTCGTCACTCGAACACAAACTACTGATGCTATATAGTCATTAATAGTTTCATCCCCGGGCGACTATAGTGTGATTCTATATCTACCCAGTATATTAAAGCTTCGAATACCCATGGATCAGACGTATATGCGAAATCTTTATATATTGGATTGTCCAAATTCAATATAAAATAAATAATCAGGTACGAATAATTGATTTAAATTTTCAAAACAAAAATTGGTTTCATTTGAAAAATATACTCTTCACACTCGTTGTAGGATACTACTGATCCCGTTTCTAACGAGTCATTCTAATTGGATATTACTAATCCAATCTCTGATGAATTCTTTCATATGGTTCTAACGTGTCTTGTTCTTTGAGCTTTGTAAACCAAAGCTCTGATACCAACTGTAAAGACCCGTAACTTCCCCGGTAAGGAAAGCACGGGTACTTTGAGAACGACTCAAAAAAGAACGCAGACGGAAGAACATTTCATTGTATATTACAACAATTTCATTGTTTAATTGGTACACTTCATTAAATCTAAATAAAAAGATTTAATCTTTTTCTCAACTGGGCTTAAGAACAGTGTTAATTAAGACACCATTCACGACAAACCCAAATCACATTTGATATTAAATACAAGGCTCTGAATAGAAAATATATCGGCTTATATTCAATATCAAATTCTACGACCAACAAATATCGTATTGGAAATAACGATATAAATATATCTTTCAAATTCCCATAACAATACCTGTATCATCACGAAATCCAACATCGAAACATTCCAAAGACAATTTTGATTCAAATCCATTCCAATTCAATTATTGGAAATTATGGTTACTTTTAAAACCCTTTTCAAATTCAATTTATCTATTTAAAAATAAATAGAATTATAATTCTTGTTCAAAACTAGTTCATTACGATAAAAATCTATTTTTATCTTTTCAAATATGGAGTTTTTCATCCCAATTCTTCCTAAGTCATTTCTTATGATTTTACACAAATTATTACTATTTTAATAGTTTTATCAAAGCCCGTACAATCGATTTCCATCAACGGCCATCACTGCACTTACAGCGACCTTTTTCAAACTTGATTTGGACATAATTCCAAATCCAACCGTTAGATTTCTAATTTCTAATATTCGTTAGAAAGCTCTTTTCGATATGAACCCAACGGTTCCAGTTTTAGGAGAATCCGACGGTCGAATCTCTCGCAACGTAAATTCGAAGTCAATGGTCGAAATTCGCGAACTGCCGCAGCGCGGCGCGTTCTATTCAGACCATTATATTATATATATAATATATATAATATATACTTCGTCGATTTCCTTTTAAAATGATTTTTATTCGTTTTCAAAATGATTTCAACTTCATTTTCAAATTCAAATCAAGATTGAATTTTTCAATATAAATTCGTTTTAAATTCATCTCAAATTGATTTCAATTTAAATCGATTTTTAATTCAATTCAATTCGTTTTCAATTCAATTCAATTTCAATTCGAATTCATTTCAATTCAATTTCTATTCGAATTCATTTTCAATTTGAATTCGATTCTATTCAATTTCAAGTCTAATTCATTTCAAATTGAATTCCATTTAATTTCAATTCGATTTGAATTCATTTTCAAAATATTCGATTTTGAAAACACTTTTCAATATTCATTATAAAAACGAATATAATCGATATAAATATCGTTTGCATCAAAATGGCGTCAATCTAATCAACACGGCTTCATAAATTTCTATTTTCAAATATTCTATTTCAAGTATTTCTATTTTCAAAACTGGAATGAGGCCCAATCAATAACCATATATTTTATTTCTATGGATTTCCATACAACGCATGTATATATCAACAATGACAAATAATCAACCATCATCCAAAGTGCATTCTACACTGTATAAGCATCAAATATAAATATTCAACGCTTATAACAGTCTGTCAATCAATCGATCGACATGCAACTAATTATTAGGATTAGTGTATGCCATATATCACCTCAATACCCGTGTGGGGTTTCAAACAATCAAACACAGATTTTATTTGTGCAGTTGGGCGATGTGTAAAATTTATCGTCCCAATCAATATCAGTCAAATGTGTGTATATAAAAAAATCGTCTGATTTGTTTATATTTATTTCATTTCAAATACACGTTAAAAATTCTATTTTCAACTATAAAATATTTTAACTATATAAATATTTTATTTCATTCCACATTACATCACACAATCAACTACACAGCAAAATCAAATAAACAAGCATACAAGCCGTCCATGGTCTGTGGACGACGGGTGTTGGGTGCTACTAAACACCGTCTGCATCCTAGTATATATACTAACTAGAAAATTAAATTAAAAGTGAGAAGTTCTCACCTTGGGGTTCCACTCCACCATTCTATATTTCTCAAAATTTCAGAACCGTCTGGATTTGCCCAAACTTCCTACGCCATCCTTTTTACGCTGTTCATATTAAAAATCACATTTTTAATATGATGTTTATATATTTCTAAAAACCTCGTCTTTCTATTTTTAAAAGATCTAACTTTTCACTTATAAAAATATAACCTTTTCATTGCTACCTCCTATATAAAATCGAATTTTTATTGCTATACATGTATAAAAGATTATATTTTTATACCGCTACATTTATAAAAATCAAATTTTTGTACTCTACATCATATAAAAATCATATTTTTAACTTCTCTATTATATTAAAATCTAAGCTTTATCCTCACTACTTCATGATAAAAATAAAGTTCATATTTTTATTCCACTTCTCATATAATAAAAATTATATTTTTATTCAATTAAAAATCCTATCTTTGTTTTTATAAAAATCACATCTTCGTTCGATTTAAAAATCAAAGCTTATTCGGTTTAAAAATCAAAGCTTTGTTCGATAAAAATCACATCTTTGTTCGATTTAAAAATCAAAGTTTATTCGGTTTAAAAATCAAAGCTTTGTTCGATAAAAATCACATCTTTGTTCGATTTAAAAATCAAAGTTTATTCGGTTTAAAAATCAAAGCTTTGTTCGATAAAAATCACATCTTTATTCGATTTAAAATCAATATGAACTAATACAATGAATAAATTAATTTTAAATCACCTTTCTTCGCTGAGCTAAGAGGGAGGAGGGGTTTTAGGGTTCGATTTCGGATCTGGAAGCGTCGGAAGTGGTGCATTCGCCGGCGTCGGATTGCAGGGGGGTGCTGGAGGATCGACGGCGGGTTACTGGTGGAAGCGGCGGCGGAGGGGCAGTTTCAGGTAGGATTGGTTCCTCGATGTGGTCGCAGGCTTTGAGGGGGGTCGCGGCTCACTCAGAAGAGGAGGGAAGAGAGAAGGAGGTCAGAGTGAGGAGGAGGGGGTGGGCGCGCGCCAGGCCAGGCGGCGGAGGGGCGAACGGAGGGGGAACGACAAGGATCGAGGTCGGGGGAAAAAAAGGAGGGCGTGACTTTTCTTTTTATTTTCTATTTCGGGTTTGACTGAATATGAGGGAGAGGGTAGGGTTATATTTTAATATATATATTATATTTTATTTAATTTATCCTCCCAAAAAGTAACTTTAAATTTCGATCTCCAAACGAAACCCACCGCCTGTCGCCCCTAGCTAATTACCCCCACTCCGAACACAATTGGATATGTTTCATTAGCCAATTCCCTCATTTCGATCTGTTTGGGTTGAAATTAAAATATAAATTATATATATTCAATTCAAACGCACATTTCCATTTACCGGGGCCACATACAGTCTCAAAAAATTCCCGAAAAATATTTTCTAGCTTCGTATTGATGATACGGTCCTAAAAAAACTACTTTTGTCAAATTCCGAGACCGTTTGAAAAATGGTCATTTTCTGGTCGATCGAAATTGACTGAAACTGTCAAAACACGTTTAACTTCGCCACGCACACACATTGATTCAGAAAATTATGAATTTTGAACCCTAGCAATAAATTGACATCACGGATCCAACAAAAGTGGTTTCGTCGAAAACCAAGGTCGTTTGCAAAATTTCCATTTTTAAGGGCCTGAATTCCATAGCGACTATTCAGAATTTTCAATTGGATATATCTTTTGTTTCCCGCTATGAAATCTTGATCTTTAGGATTCGCTGGAAAGATACTCTCAATTAGATTCAAATATTTGTGGTTTCACTAAAATCCGGTTTATTTTGAATCCTGTACATTCATTTGAATTTTGAAATCGAATTATCGAACTACCGCGCCATTTTCAATTCCTTTTATAATTATGTATAATTATTTATATTCTAACGACGACGTATATAAATATATACGTTCTAATTCTATTCAAAATACATTTCTCGTCGATATTATTTAAAATAATCCATTTTAAATGTTCAAACTTCATTAAAATTGCCAAAATAAAATTTTCAAATTGGCTCGCATTTCCGGGTTATTACATTTTAAATTCCATATATAGTAACGGTCTTCTTTTACAGAAGCTCATCTCGATTATTGTTAAATCGAATTTTATTCAATTCCAATTTAATATATTAAATTGGAAATCTTTATCTTGGAAAATTTTCATTAAATCTAAATAAAAGATTTATAAATTCCAAATCATATTTTCACTGTAAATTGGGTTAAAGAACGAATGTCGTTAAAAACATAGTCCACAATAAACCTAACTCACATTTCATTTTATTCCAATTACTAAATATAATTGGCAACTCTAATAATCTTGATTTAAAAGATTTATAAATTCCAAAATAATATTCAATTTAAATCCAATTAAATATTATTTGGAAAACTTCGTTAAATCTTATTTAAATGATTTATTCTTTTCTAATCGGGGTATAAGAACAATGTTATAAAAGACATTGTTCACGACAACCCAAAAATCCAATTTATTCTATTTAATTCCAATTAAAGATTAATTAATTTGATTTTTTTTCTAGTTAAAAACTAGTTCATTTTGATAAAAATATATTTTTATCTTTTAAAAACTGATTTTTTTATCAAAATCTTTTCAAATCATTTATTATGATTTTACATAATTTTTACATATTTTTAATAATTTAATTATCGCTCGTAATAGCCAGTTTCCAATAACGGCCACCGAACTACACTTACAGCGACCTTTTCTGAAATTGATTTGGATATATCTCCAAATCTATACCTTATATTCGTTGGAAAGCTCTTTTCGATACGAACCGAAGGGTTCCGGTTTTAGGAGAATCCGACGGTCGGATCTCCCGTTACGCCAATTTGAAGTTAATGGTTGAAATTCGCGAAAGGTCACTACGCAGCGCGTTCTATTCAGGCCATTATATATATATATATATAATATATATAATATATATAATATATATATTTTGTGGATTACCATTTAAAACGTATTTCAATAAATCGTTTTAAAACGATTCCAACTTCATTTTCAATTTTAAATCAAAACTGAATATTCTATATTTTTATAACATTATAATGATAATATTTTCAAAATATAAAATTTTGAAATCATTTCTTTTCGATATTCATTATAAAATGAATAAAATCGATCAGTAAACCCGTTCGGGTTAAAATGGCGTTCACTGCATAACTCGGCTTCACATATTTATATTTTTGTGTCCATTCAAAATCGAACATCAAAATCATACTTTTATTCTTCACTGAATATTATTTTAAAATCTTCATTATTCTAAAATAATCTTTATTTTAAAAAATTCCTTATTCCAAATGTGCTTCTATATAAAATGTTCTTCTTTATATAATGTTCTTCTTTATATAATGTTCTTCTACATTGAAAATGTACTTTTACATAAAATGATCTTTACATTAGAGATGATCTTCACATTAGAAATGATCTTTTCATTAAAAATGATCTTTACATTAGAAATGATATTTTCATTCTTTTACATTGAATTGTATATTTACATTAAAATGAATCTTTTTCATTCTTAAATGTTATTTTATTCTATTTTCATGATCAAGTAAAAATAGTGACATTTTTAATGTAGAAAATATATTTTAACCTATACTTCTTTTATTCTCTATACATACAACAAAAATGTGATTTTTATTATTAAAATATTTTATTTTAAAATATTCTTTATTTTAAAAATATTCTGAATCGGAATGTGGCTTCAACAATTACAATATAAATTTGATTATATGGATTTCAAACATTACATGTATCCTACAATAATGATGAAACATCCAAATAACAACCAAAGTGCAATTTACGACTAATCCCAAGGGAGATGTGTAATCAGAATATCATCCCAAGACCCGTGTGGGGTTTCAACCAACACATAACAAAATAATAGATTATTATTTGTGCACTAGGACGATGTGTGAAAATTATCGTTCCAATCACATAAACAAGTCGGGTTAACTTGTAAATGGAAGTGTAATCATATTTTAATTATCATAAATATATTAACCTTATTTTTAATACATTAGTCACTACAACATCACAAACAATATACAATATAGCCAATTTAAATCGCCCATGGTTTATGGACGGGAAATGTGATCTAACAGGTACCGTGTACAGTTTATAATGATTTAACTGATAAAAATCTACGCTGGCAATTTTATATATTTTTCAATTATGAAAATAAATAAATAACTGTGCAGAATCGTAGAGAGGAGTTCTCACCTTTGGTTTACACTCTGCCTTTCTATAACGGACGATTTTGACTCCGTTCAGCTTCCAATCAGTTTCATCGCAATCTGTTTTCACGCAGTTTGTGTTAAAATCATATTTTTAATGTTGTTCTAGATATATGGTAAAAATCATATTTTTATTTATGATGCGATTTTTATATTCAAAACAGTGCGATATTTATATGGTTAAAACAATGTTATTTATACGATGAAAAACAATGTTATTTTATTTTTATAAAACAATGCTATTTTCTTTTCAAAAACAATGCTGATTTTCATTTGAAAATAATGCTTAATTTTTATATAATAAAACCATTCTATTTTATCTTAAAAACAATGCTTTCTTTTTATTACAAAACCATGTCCTTTTATATTTTATAAAGAATGTTATTTCATATTTTATAAACAATGGTATTTCATATTTTATAAACAATGGTATTCATAAACAATGCCATTTTATATTTCAAATAATAATTATTATTTTTATTTACATGTCACTTACAAAACAATATGATTTTAATTTACAAAACTATATGGTTTTTATTTTCAAAACTATATGATTTTCTTTTTCAAAACTATATGATTTTCCTTTACTAAAACTGAATTTAAATCATGTTAATTTAAATAATAAAATTGATTTTAATTAAGTAGAATAATTAGCTTAACCAAACTAATAAAATGCAAAACAACCCTCTTCTATTAATCCCTTTGTTCGTTGTTTTCATGCGTCCAGGTAACGAAACAAACCCGAACCCGTTCATGAAGATTAGGGCTCGCTGCCGCTCCCTACTCCGGTGATCGGAGTTCGATCGCCAGTCTTCCCTCGGGGTGCCTCTGGTTGCTCGACTACCGCCCCATATACCATGAAGTTCGGTGGTCCCTTCATCTTGAACTTGGCTACTTCGTGGCCAGAAATCTTGTAATACATTCCACTATCTCCGATCTCAACCATATAGATTGAAAGGGTTTGAAAAGCTCTACGATTTTTGCCTTGAAGTTGGATTGAAATTCGAAGAGGAAGAGGAGAGATTAATGAATCGAAATGGGAGGATATCGGCCATCAAAAATAAGGGTAGCGGCTATACGATGGAGTGAGATTAGGGCTCCACTGGGTTGGCCCTTTTATAACAATAAAATATTAATATTATTTTTTTAATTTATAAAATACTTGTTTATCCGTTCGAACTTCAAATCAAACCCAACGACTATCGCCCCTAACTAAATACCCCCATTCTGGACACAATGGGATATGTTTCGTAACCCAATTCGGCTGTTACGATCAGTTTTTCTTTAAATTAAAATATAAATAAATATATATTGAATTTAAACGTACATATTAAATTACCGAGGCTACATACTGACTCTAAAAATTACAGAAAAAATTATTTCTAGTTATGTTTTGACGATACGGTCCTAACAAGACTAATTTCATCGAATTTCGAGACAGTTTGAAAAATGGTCATTTTCTGGTCGATCCAAATTGACTAAAACTATCAAACACGTTTTCTTTTACCACACTCACATATTAATTCGAGAAATTACGACAATTGAAACCTAGCAAAAATTTGACATTCCGTATCCAAAAAAAGTGGTTTCGTCGAAAACAGAGGTCACTTGCAAAATGGCTATTTTTAAGGGCCATGTATTATATTAAAAAATATATAAATTATACAGCGACTTTTCTAAAATTTAAACTGGGCATAACTTACAATTTCTAAAGTGAAATTTTAGTTTCTTACATCCGTTAGAAAGATATTATCAAACAGATTTCAATACTTCTTGTTTCGTTCAATTCTGATTTAAAATGAATTCTGTATAATAAATTGAAATTTGAAATCGAATTTTCAAACTGCCACGCCATTTCAGGCTCGTTATATAATTAAAATAGATTTATCTGTTCTAACTTCAATTTAAATAAATTTTTCACCGTTATTATTTTAAATATTCAAAATCCATTAAATTAACTAAAATAAATTTTTTAACTTGGTTCAGAAATTCCGGGTTGTTACAATCTTCCCCACTTAAAATCTTTTCGTCCTCGAAAAGGAACGAAGCAGAAAGTTGTTTACTTAACCAACTCAACTTCCAATTCTAATCGATTTCCAATTCAGTTCGATATTAAATTCGATCTGGTTAAATTTAACATTCTAATAATTTTATTAGTTAAACTACTTATCAAACATCACAGCCAGCAATCAATTAGGTGATTAATTTTTTCGGAATTTTTTTTATATATAGTCAAAAATCATATTTTGTGTGCAAATCACAGTAATAATCCCTATCTAGTTTTGGTTCTCACACCAGTCAATGGAAATATATAGATATCCCACTTTCGAAACTCGAACATAAATTCTGATGATGGTCGACCGATCATCAGAGTTGTCTCCGGATGACTAGAGTGTGATTCTATATCTATCCAGTATATTAAAAATTCGAATATCCGATAATTACTCGTATATTCAAATTTTTATATACTCAGTTGTCCAAATTGAAATATAATAATATCTCAAATACGTATTTTAAGATAAGATTTTAAAACTAAATTTGTTTTCTTATTTTTATTTTAAAATTAGTACTCTTCACACTCGTTCTAGGAAACTACCAATCCCATCTCTAACGAGTCATTCTTATTGGATATTACTAATCCAATCTCTGATGAATTCCTTCGTTCAGTTCCAATGTGTCTTGTTCTCGAGCTCTGTAAACCTGGCTCCGATAACAAATGAAACGACCCAAACTTCCACGTAAAGGAAAGCCCAGATTGCTTTGAGAACAACACACATCAGAACACAAACAGAAGAACATTTTATTGCTGTTACAACAATTACATCAGAGTACGAGAATGTTCCAGAGTATGAATGAATAATATACATTGGAAATACAATATACATTTAAATAGCAGCAGAAAAATAATACAAAATACAATTGAAAGAAATACACGGATACGGAGCCTTCCGAATATCACTTCAACTGTGGACCAAGATCCTGTGAATGTAATATCTGCAAAACCAAAACTACTAGCAGCCCGTGTGGAAAATATGATCACCCAGAGTTTAGGTTAAAACAATAAACTCCAGGTTAGTCATGGGACTGGTATGAGAACTCAAAACAGTTGTTAAGTTGATTTTAAAGTTAGGCAAATCAAGGGACCACGCCGTATAACACGGAACGGGTTTATCCCCAAGAATACCAGTGCATAAAAATAAACAGCGCAATGCTAAATAAAGGAAAATGAAGCTATTATAAGACTTAGGTCCCATCACACAATGCAACGCAAGCCAGAGGATAGAGTTTTACTTTATAATAGCCAAATATGCTTGGTACGCGAAATTTATCTTTTAATATTACTATAAGTGCATAGTGCAGAAATAATTTCAAAAGTAAATGTATTAATCATAGACGACATAGGTACCATATACTATGTCGCCATATATAGGGTTTACAATCAAAACCGTAATGTCGTGATGGAAATTGGTTTTTCATCGTGAGATCGAGGCTAGGGATCATCCTCTCCGATTCGACACTCTAGCAAATGCCTCAGGATTCCCTGCAGTGAACCCTTGGATCTTCTGGGCTGGTCCGCCCATAGTGCAATGGCTGGATTAGTTATGCCTGAACACACGTTTCCCGTTTCCTTTGAACTTCCATATGGCCACTAACAACCTATAAATCCGAGGTACCTCATAATCCATCATCCACATAAGTAAAAATGTCAGGGCTGGTAGGTCACTGACACCACTCTAGCTAGAAAGAATCGTGTGCACCCTGCAGTCCTAATCCCCTTTTTGACTCATACCGGGGTGTGAGGCTCGCGAAGTAACGTTGTACACAAAGCAACACCTATACAGGCTATGCTTTGATCATCCCACAAGGCCCTCTTTTCAACAAAAGCCTTGATCATTTGCATCTTGGCATGCCACATTGTCAATCCATACCGTACCATTGATTTCTACCAATATATAACCTCTAAGCTCGTATGTCTCAGAGAAGGGTGTTAAACACCAAACAGATATATATTTAGCAGAGATCAACGAATACAGTATAACGGGATACAACGTCAGACATACCATCCATTTACAAGTCCGTTCTAGGTTTGAACGAAACCGGAGGCACCTTATACCTCGCATATCCGGTCGATCTCCAACTACGTTTGGATGATCACCACTTTTTCCATCGTCTTGGGTGTACCATCCAATCAAGATATCAGTAATCACCCAAATGACGTGAAGATCTCCGGTCTTCAACCACCGTCTTCATCTTCGACTCATGATCGTCGTACTTATTATTCAGAATGGGTTAAACCCGGTCTTTTCGAATGATTCGCGTATTTCATAATCAAGTGCTATAAAAACATAACATACGCCTCATTCCAATTCAGAATATTCTTTTATTAAAATATTCTCATTTTTAATCTAATTAAAAATTCGTTAAAACTCTAGTTCGGTTTTAGTCTAAAAAATCATTACTTAATGATTATTCACATTTGAGAAATTACTCTTATCTTTAACTGGGTTAAAGAACAAATGTCATTTAAAACACAGTTCATAATAAACCCAAAATCATCTTCCATCAAAATGGAATCTTCACAGAAATCAGATTAATATATAATTGATATAAATTCCCGTATCAGACTGATAATATAAATGGAATAACGACAAAGTCTTTTAAATTCCATATATAGTAACAGTCTTCTTTTACATAAGCTCATCTCGATTATTGATAAATCGAATTTTATTCAATCCCAATATAATATATTAAATTGGAAATCTTTATCTTGGAAAATTTTCATTAAATCTAAATAAAAGATTTTGTAAATTCCAATTGATATTTACACTGTAAATTGGGTTAAAGAACGAATGTCGTTAAAACCATAGTCCATAATAAACCCAACTCACATTTCATTTTATTCCAATTACTAAATATAATTGGCAACTCTAATAATCTTGATTTAATAGATTTATAAATTCCAAAATAATATTCAATTTAATTCCAATTAAATATTAATTGGAAAACTTCGTTAAATCTTATTTAAAAGATTTATTCTTTTCTAATCAGGGTCTAAGAACAATGTTATTAAAGACACCATTCACGACAACCCAAAAATCCAATTTATTCTATTTAATTCCAATTAAAGATTAATTAATTGGATTTTTATTCTAGTTAAAAACTAGTTCATTTCGATAAAAATATATTTTTATCTTTTCAAAACTGGAATTTTTTATCAAAATCTTTTCAAATCATTTATTATGATTTTACATAATTTTTCCATATTTCTATTAATTTTATTATCGCTCGTAATAGCCGGTTTCCAATAACGGCCACCGAACTGCACTTACAGCGACCTTTTCTGAAATTGATTTGGACATATCTCCAAATCTAACCGTTAGATTTCAAATACCTTATATTCGTTGGAAAGCTCTTTTCGATACGAACCCAACGGTTCCGGTTTTAGGAGAATCCGACGGTCGGATCTCCCGTTACGCCAATTTGAAGTTAATGGTTGAAATTCGCGAACGGTCGCTGCGCGGCGCGTTCTATTCAGGCCATTATATATATTATATATATTTCGTCGATTTCCATTTAAAACGTATTTTAGTAAATCATTTTAAAACGATTCCAACTTCATTTTCAATTTTAAATCACAATTGAATATTCTATATTTTTATAACATTATAATGAGAATATTTTCAAAATATAAATTTTTGAAATCATTTCTTTTCGATATTTATTGTAAAATGAATAAAATCGATCAATAAACCCGTCCGGGTTAAAATGACGTTCACTACATAACCCGGCTTCACATATTTATATTTTTGTATCCATTCAAAATCGGACATCAAAATCATACTTTTATTCTTCACTGAATATTATTTTAAAATCTTCATTATTCTAAAATAATCTTTATTTTAAAATATTCTTTATTCCAAATGTGCTTCTTTATAAAATGTTCTTCTTTATATAATTTTCTTCTTTATATAATGTTCTTTTTTATATAATGTTCCTCTACATTGAAAATGTACTTTTACATTAAAATGTAATATTACATTAAATTTTTTCTTTTATATAAAAATGTTCTTTTATATAAAAATGTACTTTTACATAAAATGATCTTTACATTAGAGATGATCTTCACATTAGAAATGATCTTTTCATTAAAAATGATCTTTACATTAGAAATGATCTTTTCATTCTTTTACATTGAATTATATATTTACATTAAAATGAATCTTTTTCATTCTTAAATGTTATTTTATTCTATTTTCATGATCAAGTAAAAACAGTGACATTTTTAATGTAGAAAATATATTTTAACCTATACTTCTTTTATTCTCTATACATACAATAAAAATGCGATTTTTATTATTAAAATATTTTATTTTAAAATATTCTGAATCGGAATGCGGCTTCAACAATTACCATATAAATTTGATTATATGGATTTCAAACATTACATGTATCCTATAATAATGATGAAACATCCAAATAACAACCAAATTGCAATTTACGACTAATCCCAATGGAGATGTGTAATCAGAATATCATCCCAAGACCCGTGTGGGGTTTCAACCAACACATAACAAAATAATAGATTATTATTTGTGCACTTGGACGATGTGTGAAAATTATCGTTCCAATCACATAAACAAGTCGGGTTAACTTGTAAATGGAAGTGTAATCATATCTGAATTATCATAAATATATTAACCGTATTTTTAATACGTTAGTCACCACAACATCACAAACAACATACAATACAACCAATTTAAATCGTCCTTGGTTTGTGGATGGGAAATGTGATCTAACAGGTACCGTGTACAGTTTATAATGATTTAATTGATAAAAATCTACACCGGCAATTTTATATATTTTTCAATTATGAAAATAAATAAGTAACTGTGCAGAATTGTAGAGAGGAGTTCTCACCTTCGGTTTCCACTCTGCCATTCTTTAGCGGATGATTTTGACTCTGTTCAGCTTCTAGTCAGTTTCATCGCAATCTGTTTTCACGCAGTTTGTGTTAAAACCATATTTTTAATGTTGTTCTAGATATACGGTAAAAATCATATTTTTATTTACGATGCGATTTTTATATTCAAAACAGTGCGATATTTATATGATTAAAACAATGCTATTTATACGATGAAAAACAATGTTATTTTATTTTTATAAAACAATGCTATTTTCTTTTCAAAAACAATGCTAATTTTCATTTGAAAACAATGCTTAATTTTTATATTATAAAACCATTCTATTTTATCTTAAAAACAATGCTTTCTTTTTATTACAAAACCATGTCCTTTTATATTTTATGAACAATGTTATTTCATATTTTATAGACAATGGTATTTATAAACAATGCCATTTTATATTTCAAACAATTATTATTTTTATTTATAAATCACTTACAAAACAATATGATTTTAATTTACAAAACAATGTGGTTTTTATTTTCAAAATTATATGGTTTTTATTTTCAAAACTATATGATTTTCATTTTCAACACTATATGATTTTCCTTTACTAAAACTAAATTTAAATCATGTTAATTTAAATAATAAAATTGATTTTAATTAAGTAGAATAATTAGCTTAACCAAACGAGTAAAATACAACACAACCCCCTTCTGTTAATCCCTTTGTTCACTGTTTTCATGCTTCCAGGTAACGAAACAAACCCGAACCCATTCATGAAGATTAGGGCTCACTGCCGCTCCATACTCCGGTGATCGGAGTTCAATCGCTAGTCTTCCCTCGGGGCGCCTCTGGTTGCTCAACTACCGCCCCAAAACCCATGAAGTTCGGTGGTCCCTTCAACTTGAAATTCGAGCTTGAACTTGGCTACTTCATGGCTAGAAATCTCGTAATACATTCCACTATCTCCAATCTTGACCATATGGATTGAAAGGGTTTGAAAAGCTCTACGATTTTTGCCTTGATGTTGGATTGAAATTCGAAGAGGAAGAGGAGAGATTAATGAATAGAAATGGGAGGATATCAGCCATCAAAAATAAGGGTGACTGCTATACGATGGAGTGAGATTAGGTTTCCACTGGGTTGGCCCTTTTATAACAATAAAATATTAATATTTTTTTAATTTATAAAATACTTGTTTATCCATTCGAACTTCAAATCAAACCCAACGACTATCGCCCCTAACTAAATAACCCCATTCCAGACACAATGGGATATGTTTTGTAACCCAATTCGGCTGTTACGATCAGTTTTTCTTTAAATTAAAATATAAATTAATATATATTGAATTTAAACGTACATTTTAAATTACCGAGACCACATACTGACTCTATAAATTACAGAAAATTATTTCTAGTTATGTTTTGACGATATGGTCCTAACAAGACTAATTTCATCGAATTCGAGACCATTTGAAAAATGGTCATTTTCTGGTCGATCCAAATTGACTAAAACTGTCAAAACACGTTTTCGTTTGCCATACTCACATATTAATTCGAGAAATTACGAAAATTGAAACCTAGCAAAAAATTGACATTCCGAATCCAACAAAAGTGGTTTCGTCGGAAACAAAGGTCGTTTGCAAAATGGCTATTTTTAAGGGCCATATATTATATTAAAATATATATAAATTCTACAACGACTTTTCTAAAATTTAAACTGGACATAACTTACAATTTCTAAAGTGAAATTTCAGTTTCTTACATCCGTTAGAAAGATATTATTAAGCAGATTTAATTATTTCTTGTTTCGTTCAAATTCTGATTTAAAATGAATTCTGTATATTAAATTGAAATTTGAAATCGAATTTTCAAATTGCCACGCCATTTTAGGCTCGTTATATAATTAAAATAGATTTATTCGTTCTAACTTCAATTTAAATAAATTTTTCGCCATTATTATTTAAAATAAACTATTTTAAATATTCAAAATCCATTAAATTAACTAAAATAATTTTTTTACATTGGTTCAGAAATTTCGGGTTGTTACATATGGTCGCATTTTCACGGTGGCTATGGTCCCACCCTGACCCCTCCCTCAATTAGTGAAAGACTACGTCAAGAGCTAAGTGATGTGCCCCTAGCAAATAATCTAACATCCAATTTGGCATGTCACGCAACCAACGTCTCGATAGTAAAAAATCGATGGTCTCTTTCTTTAGCTCTAATCTTCCCGCATCCCATTGACGGCCGATGATAGGTATCCGACGATTACTATCCTTAATTTGGTCCTGACCAACTTCTCCCAAGGCCAACTGCCAAATCATCTAATGTCATCCGCCACAACCTTCTAACTGCCAAGCCATGGTTGCAGTCAACGTATACTCACCAGGTGGTACCATGCAGAGTAAACCTCTGCGAGTACAGCTTGAGCATGTACCGCAATAGAGGACCACCATGGAGTACCCTACAACTTCCCAGCTGCATGCTTCCCTCCAGTCCCGTAGAGCAAGGAAGCAGAATAACCAAGCAAAATAATCAGATGGGCGTGCTCCTCTCATGTCTCCAGATACCTCGATGATCTACCTCGTTAGGTTCTTCACCTTCGTACGTGTGGATTGGTCCAAGCGCATCACATTGACATGTTATTAGATCTTACGTCTAATCTTTTAATCGTATGTTTGTCTTATCTTATTAGATTTCCAATTAGACTGATTATCTACATATTAGCTTTTTATTTAATTTATTAGGTTTTCTCCGAGCTCCTTATATCTCAACGGAATGGGCCCCTCTCACTTATTAATCCAGCGATTTAACTTAACCTGTTTTAAGTTCATGAGTATGTCCAGTGACATAACACGTTATTTCTTAGATTGTAATTAAATAAAGTAATCTACAACCTTTTACCCTCAAATTGTAATTAACGAAAGTAATCTACAACCACTATGTTATTTATTAACCAATTACATGTTTATAAGTTACAATAACATGTTTTACTTAATGTATAATTAGGTACATCTTACCCCAGTTCTCATGCTCTCTAACGACATGTCTACTTAATGCATAATTCAGATCTACTTATTTCATTTCATAAGTCTACTTTATTCTTCCTTATTTAATCATAACCTCATCTTACACTATCATTATAACCTGTTGTTGTTTACTTATTAACTTAGTTCTCTTAACTAAGGTTTATTAAAAAGTTCTCCTTTTCATTTATTATAACCTATGTTATAATTTCCACTTGTCCCTAGAATAAGCCTGCCTATTATATAACATTCTCATTCATATAAATGATTATGATAGGTTATATTCCCCGTTCGTCACATTTTCTTTGGTTCTTTAACATTAACCAAACTTTTACTGTTGTAACATCCATTTATTTACTGTCTTGTATATTCCATTATTTCAGGAAAATATTTCACACGCCTTATTAGATTGATTAGTGGAAAATATAAAGATCCATTTCTAGAATGCACATAAATCAAGATCCGTAGTTGCAAGCTATTTCTTTTATTTTCGTCGTTGACATACATATATCTTTTTATTTGATTACTGTGCAATACGGTAAAAGAATCCATACTTCACACTAATCCTTTTTTCCTTTATTTCTTGCAACTACGTTCTTAGTAATTTTACCATTATGAAAATGTATCAATTTTTCCCAAATCCATCTAACTCAGTCCACAACTAATTTCCCCCTTTTTATTTCCTAAGTTAGATGTTATTTACAATTTCCAAATTACTATAAATTTTCTATGCAAATTTGCCACATCTATTCTTTTTCCATTATTCCCAATTTCACTGTAATTTGATTTACAACGTATCCAATTTTTCATTAAACAACATTTTTTGTAGCATGTTCACGTTTATTGTAAATCCCACAATTTTAGTATTATAGTGATTTTTTATCCAAACCGAAGATTAACAGAATAAATTTGTACAACAGTATATTCTTAACATTATAAAGAATAAATTACATCATAATTACCACAAATTATAGTTATTTAACATGTTAAAAATAACGGGGAACGTGAACGGTAAATATATCAATATCCAAAAGGTACAATTCTAACTCCACTCACCTAACAACTTTCTAATCCTTGAATATGATTCATCTATGTTATTCCATGGTCTTCCCAACTGAATCTATTATCAAAATAACCATGGATTTACAAATCTGATGTTAAAAGAAGAGGAAAAGGAAGAGAGAAACATAAATAAATCATTTTCAAGAACTTACCTCACATTGATTAGAAATTTGAACATATATGTAGTAGATTTACATTCTCTATCTTCAAATCTTGAATCAGAACTCTTAAAAGCTAATATTCTAACTTCTGAAAGATTTTGAAAAGAAAGAAAATGGCAAAGCCTTGGCAGCATCTCAGAAAATATGTAATAACCCGGAAAATCAGAACCAATTTGAAATTTTTATTTTGGCAATTTTGATGAATTTTGAATATTTAAAATGATTTATTTTAAATAACGATGACGAGAAATTTATTTTGAATAGAATTAGAATGTATATATTTATTTGAATTGTCGTTAGAATATAAATATATATTTTAAATTATAAAAGGAATTGAAAATGGCGTGGTAGTTCGAAAATTCGATTTCAAATTTCAAATGAATGTACAGGATTCAAAATAAACCGGATTTTAGCAAAACCAAAAATATTAGAATCTATTTGAAAATATCTTTCCAATGAATCTGAAAAATTGAAATTTCATAGCTGGGATAAAAAGTTATGCCCAGATGAAAATTCAGAATACGCTATGGAAAATATAGCCCTTAAAAATGGAAATTTTGCAAACGATCTATGTTTTCGACGAAACCACTTTTGTTGGATCCGAAATTTTGAATTATTTCTAGATTCCAAAATTCGTAATTTTTGAAATCAATATATGAGCGTGGCGCGGGAAAACGTGTTTTGACAGTTTAAGTCAATTTCGATCGACCCGAAAATGGCCATTTTTCAAACGGTCTTCAAATTTGATGAAATTAGTTTTGTTAGAACCATTTTGTCGATACGAAGCTAGAAAATAATTTTCGGGAATTTTTGGGGTTCGTATGCGGCCCCGGTAAATTGAAATGCGCGTTCAAATTCAATATATAGATTTATATTTTGATTTTGACGGAAGCTGATCGAAACGATCAAATCAGCTTACGATACATATCCCATTGTGTTCGGAATGGGGGTAATTAGCTAGGGATGACAGTCGTTTGGTATGATTTGGGGTTCGATTGAAAGGTTAACTTTATAAAAGAAAGAAAAATAAAATAATAATAATAAATATATATATATTATCTTCCCCCCTCTAAACCTAGTTCAGAAAAACGAGCCCCTTTTTAAATCAAAACCCGTCGCTACCAGAAGCTCCCCCAAATCGACCTCATTGTCGTCATTGGCCTCCCTGGCGCCACCGCACCGCCGGTGCCGCCACCCACAAGGACCACCGTCCCTCTCCCCATCTTCTCCTTCCTTCCCCTTGCCCCGTTTGATCACCTCAAACCCCGAACCACGGAAAACCCCAAACCTTGAAACCGATGAAACCACGCCTAATCCCATAAACCGCCAACCCCCCTTTCGCATACCACACACCGCGACTTCGAGCCACCACCAGACTCCGGCGCTACGCCTAGGCGCGGGCTCCACTGCGCCGCCACCCAACGGCAACCACTGATTCGCCCCTGCTACTCCACTGATTTGGATTTGCTCCTCCGATCGGTGATCGGTGAGTGTTTAGATTCTTACGAATATAAAGAGTTGATTTTTATTTAAAATCTTTGATTTTTATTAGTATAAAAGGCATGATTTTTATTAAAATAAAGAAGCAATCTTTAATATGATAAAGGTATGGTTTTTACTTAGGTAAAAAAATACAATTTTTATATATGATAAAAAAAATATTTTTGTTCATAGAAAAGTTTGATTTTCATTTAAAGAAAGAATAGATTTTAATAAGTATAAAGAATAGATTTTTAAAAATAGAAAAGGTAAGTTTTCTATTATAAAAGATATGATTTTTAAATATAGAAAAAAGATTTGTTTTTTTATTATCATAGAGATGTGATTTTTAGATTGGATCAAAATGTGATTTTTTTAATTCTATGTAGGAATATTTTTAGTTGCTAAAAATATAATTCTTAGTCGCATGAAAATAAGGGTTTTATCGTATGAAAGAAAAATATTTCTAGTTTTATAAAAATATAATTTTTAGTGAAATAAAAATATGAAGTAGCAATATAAAGATTCGATTTTTATATGAGTAGCGGGTTAAAAATTGGATTTTTATATAATAGAGAATATAAAAATATGATTTTTATATATGTAGCGAAATAAAAATCTGATTTTTATTATATATATAGTGAAGTAAAAATGTGATTTTTATTTCAGATGAAGCGATAAAAATATGATTTTTATCTATTTGAATGAAGCGATAAAAACGTGATTTTTAATATGAGTTGCGTAGAGAAGACTGCGTTGGAAAGTCAGGCTAATCCCGACTGTTCTGATGTTCAGAAATATAATATGGCGGAGTGGAACCCGAAGGTGAGAACTCTCTCACTACATTTATTTATAAAGTTATTTATTTATAACTGCATATATGAACTGTTCCCCATCGTCCACAGACGATGGACGACTTGTTTGATTGTTTGGTTTGGTTGATTAGGTTATTTGGATGAATTTGGTTTGGAAAATGAATTGAAATTGATAGAATTTGGTTTGTGTATGATGTGCGCCGTTATGAGGCGAGGGATAAGGCTAGACCTTATCCCAGTTCTAGTATCGCGCCGTTATGCCGCCAATTTTTTTTAAAATATGTTAGAAAAATAAAAATATCATTTTATTAGATAAATGAATAAAATAGAATATTCATTTACAAATCAGACAATTTGTATATGTACACCCATTTGGCTGATATGGATTGGGGCGATAAATTTTACACATCGCCCAACTGGACAAATAATATTCTGTATTTGTTGGTTGAAACCCCATACGGGTGTTGGGATGATATTTGATGTACACTAATCCCAATTGTTTAGTTGTATGTCGATCGATTGGTTGGCAGGCTGTTGTAAGCGTTAAATATTTATATTTAATGCTTATACAATGTAGAATGCACTCTGGATGATGGATTGTTGTTTTCATTGTTGTTATACACATTTGTTGTGTGAAATCCATATAATCAAATTATATGGTAATTGACTGTGTCTGATTCCAGTTCAGAAAGAAGGAATATTTTAAAATAACGATTATTTTCAAATAATATTCAGAAAAGAATCAAAATATGATTTTGATGTCCAATTTGGGATGGACACGATTATATTTAAATATATAAAGCCGTGTTGATTAGATTGATGCCATTTTGACGTGAACGATATTTTTATTGATTTTATTCATTTTTATAATGAATATCGAAAAGGAATTGATTTCAAAATATAATGTTTTGAAAATATTATCATTTATATGTCGATGATATGGAATATTCAATTTAGATTTGAAATTGAATAGGAAGTTGAAATCGTTTTGAAAACGAATTTAAAACGATTTATAAAGTACGTTTTATAAGGAAATCGACGAAATATATACATACATACATACATACATATATATATATAATGGCCTGAATAGAACGTGCCGCGCTGCGGCAGTTCGCGAATTTCGACCATTGACTTCGAACGGATATTACGGGAGATCCGACCGTCGGATTCTTCTAAAACCGGAACCGTTGGGTTCGTATCGAAAAGAGCTTTCTAAAGAATATTAGAGATTTGAAATCTAAAAGTTGGATTTGGAATTATGTCCAAATCAAAATTGGAAAAGGTCGTTGTAAGTGCAGTTCGATGGCCGTTTATAGACATCGACTGTACGGGCCTTGATAAAATTATTAAATGTAGCAATAATTTGTGTAAAATCATAAGAAATGATTTGGAAAGAATTGGGATGAAAAATTCCATATTTGAAAAGATAAAAATAGATTTTTTATCGAAATGAACTAGTTTTGAACTAGAATTATAATCCATTTATTTTTAAAATAAATAAATTGGATTTGAAATGGTTTTAAAAATAACCAGAATTTCTAATATGTAAATTGGAATGGATTTGAATCGAAATTGTCTTCGGAATATTTCTATGTTGGATTTCATGATTATACAGATATTGTTATGGAAATTTGAAAGATATATTTATATCATTATTTCCAATACGATATTTGTTGGTCGTAGAGTTTGATATTGAATATAAGCTGATATATTTTCTTTTCAAAGCTTTGTATTTAATATCAAATGGGATTTGGGTTTGTCGTGAATGGTATCTTCATTAACACTGTTCTTAAACCCAGTTGAGAAAAAGATTAAATCTTTTATTTAGATTTAATGAAATATACCAATTAATTAATATTTAATTGGAATTGATTTTCGGGTTTATCGTGAACGGTGTTTTAAATAACACTTGTTCTTTAACCCGATAATTAATGGAATATGAATTGGGTTTGTTGTGAACTGTGTTTTAACGACATTCGTTCTTTAACCTAATTTACAGTGAAATATGATTTGGAATTTATAAATCTTTTATTAAGATTTAAAGGAGATTTTCCAAAGTAATGTTTTTTCCAATTTAATAAAATAAATTGGAATGGAATGGAATTCAATTTGGTAATAATTGAAGTAAATTTCTGTGGATGAGGACTGCTAATAGATATGGAATTTAAAAGGCTTTGATGTTATTCCATTTATATTATTAGTCGGATAAGGAAGTTTATATCAATTATATATATATCAATTTGTTTTCCATGAAGATTCCATTGTTAATGGAATGTAATTTTGGGTTGTCGTGAATGGTACCTTTAATAATATTGTTCTTAAACCTAACGGAGTTAAGAAAATCAGAAACTAACTGGAGATTAGTTAAGTTGAATGGTTTCCTGGGTATTGATCTGATGATTGGTTTCAGCCTTCGGGGTTATTACTTAGGGAATTGTTCACTAGCTAGTTTACGGTTAAAGGCTGATGGAATAGAATGTGATTTTGGGTTTATCGTGATTCGTGTTTTAAATGACATTGGTTCTTTAACCCAGTTAAAGACAGGATATGATTTCCCAAGTTAAACAATCATGAATATTGATTTTTGGGAAGATTAAAACCAAGTGGAGTTTTAATGAATCTTTAATTAGATTGAAATGATCGAGAATGGAGTATCACCAGTTTTTCTCTAGGCGATAGTTAAATCTTTAATTAGATTTGAACGTGAATTGGTAATTGAATTTACCGATAGCACTGTGGTGTTAGATATTAAGTATTACCAGCTTTACTTCATGGGATGAATTGGTTGGGGTTGGGAGATTTAACAATTGATTACTTTGGTAAGGTTCGCTAATCCCGACTAGTTTGGATAAACCATAATTTGGTTTGAATTGATATTCAAAAGAAGATTAAAGAATAAATTTAAAAAATTTATCTTTGATAAAATTAATGGGAACCTTTCCCAAAGTAAAAAAATATTTGAATAAAGGAATACTCTGGATAGGAATAAGGTGTATGTTGTGCTTTTATAACAATTGTTTATTATATACGCGAGTTATTCGGAAAGACCGGGTTTACCCCATTCTGAATAACTGAATCGACGATAAGTCGACGATGAAGACGGTGGTTGAAGATCGGAGGTCTTCACGTCGTTTGGATAATTACTGATGATCTTGATTGGGTTGTACACCCAAGAGGAGGGAATCAGTTGGTGATCGTCCAGACGTACTTGGAGATCGATGGATATGCGAGGAATAAGGTTCCTCCGGTTTCGTTCAGACCCAGAACGGACTTGTAAATGGATTGTGTGTCTGACATTGGATTTTGTTCTGTGTTGATTGATTTCTATTAAATATATATCTGTTTGGCGGCAGAGAATTTATTCTCTTGCTTAACGCCCTTCTCTGAGACGTACGAGCTCAGAGGTTATATATCGATAGATATCAGTCGCATGGCATGAATTGCCTGTGTGGCATGCTGAGATGCAAATGATCAAGGCTTCCGTTGAAAAGCAAAGTCTTGTGGTTGATGATCAAAGCACGGCTTTAATACAGTGTAGCTTTGTGTAGCGTTAATTCGCGAACCTCACATCCTGGTGTGAACCAGAAACGGGAGAAGGACCTCAGGGAGGGCATGCGTTTCCTTCTAGCTAGGAGTGGTGTTTTGGGTTTTACACGCCCGGGCATTTTACTTATGTGGATGATGGATAGCGAGGCGCCTCGGTTATATCGGTCGATCCGGGACCGATGGAGTCATTTGGCTCATTTACGCCCCATAGGGTGGGGAAACGTAGTGCTCAGGGTTTAAGTTTAATCCACATCGTGTGGACCGGCCCTGACGATCCAAGGGTCACTCGAGCTCTGATCCTGAGACATGATAGACTAGATTGTCTCGAAGCGGTGAGGACGATCCCTGGCCTCGGTTCACAGATGGAAATCCAACTTCCAATATGTGACATTTGCGGTTTTGATTGTAGAGCCTAGTATTGACGACATGATATATGGTACCCATGCCGCCTAGGATTGATACATTTATATTTGAAGTTGTTTTATACACTATGCACTTATAATAGTATCAAATGATTTTTTTAAACGTACCAAGCTTGTTTGGCTATTATAAGGGAAAACCCTATCCTCCAGCTTGCGTTGCATTGTGTGATGGGACCTGGGTCTTATAATAGCCTCATTTTTCCAAAAAGCATTGTGCTGTTTTGTTATATGCACTGGTATTCTTGGGAGGAAACCCGTTCCGTGTTATACGGCGTGGTCCCTCGATATATCTGATTTTGAAGTAAAGTTTTAAATAACTGTTTTAGTTCTCACACCAGTCGCATGACTGACCTGGAGTTCATTGTTTTAACCTAAACTCTGTGTGCCTCTATTTTTGACACGGGCAATTAGTAGTTTTGGTTTTGTAGATTTATATTCACAGGATCCTAGTTTACAGCTGGAATGATATTCGGAAAGCTCTGTATCCGTATGTTCCTTTCAGTTGTGTTTTATATTATTTTCCGCTGCATTGTAATTTGTAAATCTCTGATATTTTTCTGATGTATAATATTTATTCATACTCTGTATATTCTTGTATTCTGATGAAATTATTGTAATAAGCAATGAAATGTTCTTCTGTTTGTGTTCTGATGTGGCTTGTTCTCAATTCAATCCGGGCTTTCCTTTACGGGGAAGTTCGGGTCGTTATATTTGGTATCAGAGCTTTGGTTTATAGAGCTCGGAGAACAAGATACATTAGAACCAAACGAAAGAATTCATCAGAGATTGGATTAGTAATATCCAATATGAATGACTCGTTAGAGATGGGATCAGTAGTATCCTAGAATGAGTCGGAAGAGAGTTGTCTTCAAATAAAGGTGAAAACAATTTTTGTTTTGGAAATTTAAATCAATTATTCGTATTTAAATATTATTTTTATATTGATTTGGACAATCAAGTATGTAAAGATTTTGCGTATACGTCTGATCCGCGTGTATTTGAAGTTTTAATATACTCGATAGATATAGAATCACACTCTAGTCGCCCGTAGATGTTCTGATGGTGGTTCGAAACATCATCAGAATTTATGTTCGAGTTTCGAAAGTGGGATTTCTATATATTTCCAATTGACTGGTGTGAGAACCAAAACTAGATAGGGCTTATTGTTGTGATTTGGCATCAAAAATCTGATTTTTGGACTATGTATCAAAGTTATGAATTTGAAAAGCTAATCAACTAATTGATTAATGGTTGTGTTGTATGATTGTTCCTTTAAACCATTATGTGAAAGAAAGGTGAATTTAGGCCAAATTGAACCTAATATTGAACTGTATTGAAAATTGTTTGAAATTGCATGCATATACATGTATATACATTGAACAAGGCATAGTAAGGAGGCTAGAGAAGAGGAATAAAATTGTTTGCCCGACAAATAAGTACATGTTTATTGCATTTCTTGGGTTTTGGATGATTTTATGAGCCGATTGGCTAACCGCTTGGCTGTTTCTTTTTCTTTTTGGATTGGAGAGGCCTGTATGGCAATTTCAGGATTTTCCCGGTGCTCCCGTGCAAGGGAGGTTATGGAATTTTTTTTCGAAAATTTAGAGTGTTAGCCAAATTTTTGAAAAATTTGAAAAGTTCTTAGAAACTAAAAAGTTGAAGAACTTAAGCCATAATAAAAATAATGAAAGTTGAGTTGATTAGGTAAACAACTTTCAGCTTCGTTCCTTTTCGGGGACGAAAAGTTTTAAGTAGGGGAGATTGTAATAACCCGGAAAATCAGAACCAATTTAAAAAAATTATTTTGGCAATTTTGATGAATTTTGAATATTTAAAATGATTTATTTTAAATAATGATGACGAGAAATTTATTTTGAACAGAATTAGAACGTATATATTTATTTGAATCGTCGTTAGAATATAAATATATACTTTAAATTATAAAAGGAATAGAAAATGGCGCGGTAGTTTGAAAATTCGATTTCAAATTTCAAATGAATGTACAGGATTCAAAATAAACCGAATTTTAGTGAAACCAAAAAATATTAGAATCTATTTGAAAATATCTTTCCAACAAATCCGAAAAATTGAAATTTCAAAGCGGGGATAAAAAGTTATGCCTAGATGAAAATTCAGAATAGTCGCTATGGAAAATATAGCCCTTAAAAATGGAAATTTTGCAAACGATCTATGTTTTCGACGAAATCACTTTTGTTGGATCCCGGATGTCGAATTATTGCTAGATTCCAAAATTCGTAATTTTGGAAATCAATATGTGATCGTGGCACGGGAAAATGTGTTTTGACAGTTTCAGTCAATTTTGATCGACTAGAAAATTGCCATTTCTCAAACAGTCTTCAAATTTGACGAAATTAGTTCTGTTAGAACCGTATCAATCGATACGAAGTTAGAAAAAAAAATCGGGAATTTTTAGGGTTCATATGTGGCCCCGGTAAGTTGAAATGCACGTTCAAATTCAATATATAAATTTATATTTTGATTTTGACGGAAACTGATCGAAAAATCGAATCAGCTTACGACACATATCCCATTGTGTTCGGAATGAGGGTAATTAGCTAGGGATGACAGTCGTTGGGTAAGATTTGGGGTTCGGTTGAAAGGTTAACTTTCAAAAGAAAGAAAAATAAAATAATAATAAATAAATATATGTTATCTCCCCCCTCTAAACCTAGTTCAGAAAAACGAGCCCCTTTTTAAATCAAAACCTGTCGCTACCAGAAGCTCCCCCAAATTGACCTCATTGTCGTCGTTGGCCTCCCTGACGCCACCGCACCGTCGGCGCCGCCACCCACAAGGACCGCAGCCCCTCTCCTCTTCTTCTTCTCCTTCCTTTCCCTTGCCCCGTTCGATCACCTCAAACCCCGAACCATGGAAAACCCCCAAACCTTGAAACCGATGAAACCGCGCCTAATCCCTTTGTAAAGACCCGGAAATTCCCGCTCTTTAAATCGACCATAAACCACATATGTCTGACCCAAAGATTGGAAATCTTCGAATACTTTAACTTTAGGAATACAATACATCAGAACAAATAACAGCAGACTTTTATTACATTACAATAATGTTACATCAGAGTACAGAATATATCAGAGTACATTGAAATAAAATTACAGCGGAAGATAAATTACAAAAGATTTAATACATTAAAATAAAATACAGTAAACAGCGGTAGACTACTAAGCTCTGGACATAGCTTTAGGCTTCGATCCAGGATCCTGCTAAAAGAATAGATATCTGCAAAAAGCTACTCGACTGCCCGTGTGGAAAAGAGGGCACCCGAGTTTGCAAAGTGAAACAAACTACGAGTCAGTCATGGGACTGGTGTGAGAATTCTAAACTAATTTAATTAATAAGACAAATCCAAGGACCACGCCGCTAATGCGGAACGGGTTTTATTCCAATGGATTGCCGGTGCATAAATTAAAGTAAATCGTTAAACAACGCAATGCTTTTTGGAAAATGAAACCATTATAAGACCCAAGTCCCATCACACAATGCAACGCACACCAGAGGATAGGGTTTTACCTTATAATGGTCAAAAGATGCTAAATACGTAAAACGGATTACTACTAGTGTGTATATGTTTTAAATAAAAACATTTCAATCATAAGTATCAATCCTAGACGGCATGGGTACCATATATCATGTCGCCAATACTAGTTCTACAATCAAAATCGCAAGGTCGTATTGGAAATTGGATTTCCACCATGAGTCGAGGCTAGGGGCAAGCTCCTCTCCGATTCGAGACACTCTAGCAAATGCCTCAGGATCCCCCGCAGTGAACCCTTGGATCTTCAGGGCCGGTCCCCGCCTATGGGCAGTGGATTAGTTATGCCTGAACACACGCTTCCCGGTCCCTTTGGACCTATAATATGACCACCAACGGCCTATAAAACACGAGGCGCCTCAAAATCCATCATCCACATAAGTAAAATGTCAGCGCTGGTAGGTCCCTGACATCACTCTAGCTAGAAAGAAACGTGTGTACTCCCTGCAGTCCGTATCCCGTTTTTGACTCATACCGGGGTGTGAGGCTCGCGAAGTCACGCTATACACAAAGCTACGCCTAAACAGGTCGTGCTTTGATCATCAACCACAAGGCCTGCTTTTCAACAAAAGCCTTGATCAATGCATCTTAGTATGCCACATTGTCAGTCCATACTATACCATTGATTTCTACCAATATATAACCTCTAAGATTGTACGTCTCAAAGAAGGGTGTTAACCACCAAACAGATATATATTAAGAGAGATCAATGAATGTAGTATAAAGGACTACAACGTCAGACATACATTCCATTTATAAACTTATGCCCTGGGTCTAAGCGAAAGTCAAATCCGTACAAATCAACACTTCGTCCGAACGGCCACCACTGAAGCCCTTTCAAGGTAGCTACTCCTCTCATGGGTCTCAGTAGCAACACATCCATTCGATGTGAAGATCGCCGGTCTTCAATCACCGTCTTTAAATCTTCGACTTAGAACGTCGTATAATCATTTGAAATGAGATTGAACTCTGTCTGCTCAAATGATTCTCGCATATATATATATATATATATATATATATATATATATAATAATTTGAAAACATTTCCTATCGTTATTAATATTTGATAACGACCTATCGCTATTTTTATTTATATAAAAATAGCCTAAATTAATTTAACGACGCTTCGGGTCAATGGGCGACCCTGGCGCTGTTTTCAACCAAATTTGATTTACACATAACTTGAAATCTAATCGTTGGATTTTGGCGAAATTTATGTCATTGGAAAGATCTTCCCAAAGCAGTCCTAACGGCTCCAGTTTTGGGAAAATTCGGCGGTCGGATCTCTCGGTATAACCGTTTAAAGTTACGATTGCCGATACGCGAACTGCCGTGCGCGTTCCGTTTAATTTATAATATATATATATATATATATATATATATATAAATCGTTTGGCGATCTCAACTATTAACGTCTATTCTTTTATCGCATTTAAAATGACGATAAAAATATCACTTTTATTTTACTCTGTTTTTATTTACATTTAAAATGTAAATAAAATGTGCTTTTTAAATTCACTTTAATTCATGCTTTATTTACACCAAATATAAATCGATGTTCTTTTTCTATCTTTGGTTTATTTACACTAAATGTAAATAAATAAATAATTAATCTTTTTCTATCTTTTGATTTATTTACTCTAAATGTAAATAAATATTCTTTCTTACCATTTATTTATTTACCTAGATATAAATAAATGTTTTCATTTTCCTTTTCTTATTTCTTTACCCAAATGTAAATAAATGGTTTTTCTACTTCTACTTTTTCTTATTTACTTACACTATTTGTAAATAAATGTTTTTACTTTTCTTTTATCTTATTTATTTACACTATTTGTAAATAAATGTTTTACTTTTACTTTTGCTATATTTATTTACATTAATTGTAAATAAATGTATCTAATTTCTTATTCATATTTATTTACGCTATTTGTAAATAAATGGTTTCAATTTCCTTGCCAATCCTATTTACATAGTAAATGTAAATAAATGTATTTCTTTAATTCTTTTCTAATATATTTTTTTAACATAAAAAGAATATCTTATGTTAATTCTTTTCTAACCTTTCTTTTTATTATTTTTATTTACATAAAAAAAATGTAAATAATTACCATCCACAATTTGGTTCTTTTTATTCTTTTTTTACATAAGAAAATGTAAATAAATTCTAATTCACAAGTTTAGTCTTATAATCTTAATTACATAGAAATGTAATTTTATTTACAATGTAAAAACGTGTTCTTTAATTACATAAAAGTATAATTTTATTTAATCTTTTATTTATCTAATGTAAATAAATGTCTTACTTTTTCTATGTTTTATTGTATTTACACTAAATAATTTATATATGCTTTAACCTCCCACATTGGATAGGTATTGTTGTGATTACTGGACAGTCGGGCGGGTCCGGGCAGGTTTACATCACAACTCAATCCAACCTCGGATTAAGCATCCTTTTTCTTATTTATTTACCTAAGTATAAATAAATGTTTTAAAATTTTCTTATTAATTTACACTATTTGTAAATAGATGTTTTAATTTCTTTTCATATTTATTTACTAAATATAAATAAATATTCTTTTTCTCTTTCTCTAATTTACAAAGAAATGTCAACTTTGTTTCAACTATATTATTTCAATTAACATGGTAATTTAGTTTTGTCTAATTTGTTTTACAACCATTTCATGATAACAAGATGACATATTTGTTTTGAATTATTTCATTTTAACAAATATGATATATTTGTTTTTCACTATCTTACAAATCAACACCATTAATCATCCTTTTTGAATCGACACATTTAATTAACACAATTGTTAATTCTTAAATTAACCAAAATGGCTTTTTTTTTGTTCACACAAACATTATAATAACTAAAATGTTTATTCAAAATAAGCAATTCTAATAAAATGGGGTGTTTATTCAAAATACACAATTCTAATAAAATGGGGTGTTTATTCTAAATACACATGTTGTAACAAAATGTTACTTTATACTAATGCAACAAAAATAACATTACTCTTTTATCAATTAACAAACGAAAATTTGGTTTTGTCTAGTTCTTTTTGTATAAACCAAATGACAGTTTGTCTAATTCTCTTTTTATGTAAACAAGATGTGAATTTTGTCTAATCCTCTTTTTAAATATGTACACAAAATATGATTTTTTTTTATATCCCTTTTAATGAAATCAAAATGCTCATTTTTATTTTTATCTAAAAGGGAAAATGACACAAACATGTTTCTTTTTAATCCCTAAAGGGGAAAAAGGATGTTAACCAAAAATGATACCCATAATTCCAAAAAGAAGAGCTAGCAAAAATGTTCTAATTGATGTTGAAAGGAAATGGCGACAAAAATGATCCTTTTTGATTCATACTTCTATCTAAAATGTTAATAAAAATAATGCAACTTTCAACTTCATAATTTTTATTTTTAAAATGAAAAAAAAAACCTTTTTAATTTTAAAAGGAATGACACAAAATGATCTTTTTAATATTAAAAGAAATAACAACAAAATGTTTCTTTTTACCTAAAAGGGAAAATGACACAAACATGTTTCTTTTTAATCCCTAAAAGAAAATGGCAACAAAAATTTCTTTTTATTAAATTGACAATTTATCTCAATTCAATAAAATAGGAAAAATGATAAATTTATATTGAATTGACGCTTTTATTTAAATTCAATAAAATAGACGAAACAATATTTTTACAATTATTCAACAAACATTTCCAACATGATCTAATTTAAATTCAACCACATCGATCTATAATTTTAGCGAACCAACCTATGTTATTACAACACAGAACAAATTAATTAAATCATCGCATCACAATCATTAAAATCAATACACAACAGATTCAACACAACATAGATAAATCAATGAATTTTATATCACAACAACACAGATCTAGATTATTAACAAACAAACGATGAATTATAATGCGAGTAAATTAATTAAATTTAATTAAATTAATAAATCAGGAATTCTCACATCGATTGGTTTTGGTACCGATTTTCTCTGAATTTCCAACAGTCTCTATTTTGGTCTTGGTCAGTTCTATGTTGTAGTGTTCTTCAATACGATTGCAACGCATTTCATTTCGTTGTATTATTTGTTAATTAAACTTTTGCTGATCCTTCTTTCCTTCTTCTTCATGAATTGCCTGTCATCGTGAACCCACTTGCTCCCCGCCTCCATGGAAATCGATGTGAACGCTGCCACTTTGAAGCTCGATTTCTCATAGATTAGCGCACAAGAATTGATCTCAACCGTTGGTTGTGATGAGCTCCCCTAGCTATACACCTTTCCCTTTAGAAATTTTGGAAATCATCGACTAGATTGAAAGAAAAAAAAAAAACGAGAGAGCATTTCAACCATTAAAAAGAGAAGGGGCTGCGGCTACGTTTGTTTTTTCTGAAATAAGGGTTATCGATTAATTTTAGGGTATTTATAAATTTATTTAATTCTCTTTTTTTTTAACCCCTTATGTTTTATTCTATTTTTGACTTATTAAATAATAACCTTTATGTTATTATTTTCTTCAATTTTTAGTCCTTGTATGTTGTAGGAGTTACAATAGCATTTATACACTATTCGAAAAAATATGATACTAACTTAACAGATGTATTCATTTATCGATTTTCCATATATGAAATTTATGTATCAAATGGACGGACATTCAAAGGAATTCATACGAATCATTTTTGATATGTTCAAGAAAAAGAAAATGACAATAACCTATTCATTATGTCAACTTAATTTATAAGTTTAGATTTTCTAGCAAATGTGCAATAGAATAAAACAAACTTATAAATATTTGATTTGCTTTAAATGATTTTATAGGCATTAAATCATACAAATGATTTATTACTTATTTTGGTTCCCTCTAATTTCTTCGTTTGAAAAGAGAATTTGTATACATAAGTCTTTCATTGATTAACCTATTATTTTGTCTATTAATGAAAAAATCGTTTTCATTCATGATAGGTTTATTACCGAGATTGATTTAACATAAGGAAACAAGGAGAATTCATGAAAAAAACAAAAATGCAACCTTTGTAATTAAGATAGAAATGTATATTTGATTCCATTTTGTTTGTCTAAATATTGAATTTTCATTCGCAGAATGTTAAAAAGAAAGGTATTATTAATTTCCATATATGTTATTAATTTATACAAAGTCATTTAATGGAAATTAATAGCATGCAACATTTCTAAGGCAATAATATGTATATAGAATAAAAACAAATGCCTTCTAAAAGGTAACCAAAATTATAATTATTTTTCTTCGAAAAGAAAAAATAATTATTTTAAAATTAATGAAAAATTACATGAGATAGAAATGAAAAGGAAAAGAAAAGAAAAGAAGGAAATACAATGCAATATTTATGAGAGGATAAATAAGAAGAATATTTCAATTTGGAAGGAGATGAATGGTGTAGTATTAATGAAACAACGAAGAAAGGACAATGAAATAAATGCAGCTATTCACATTTAAAAAATAAATAAATTTATAAAGGTTTGAACCATTTCAAATTCCTGCACATTATTTGCAATACAAAATTAGTCTTTATTTATAAACTTCAATTTTTAAACTGTCACCGAAAAAAGAAAATTTCTTTCTTATTATTCTCTTCCTTTCTCTTAAATTCAAATATAGAGTAAAACGTTTTCTTTTGTCAAACGTTCATATTAAGGGTTCAAATCTACAGGATATTCCAATATAAATTGGGTGTTCTTAGTATTCCATTTATACTTAATGTCATATTAAATATAATTCATTATGCTTAATACGTTTTTCCAATAAGATTATTTAAGTCATATTAAATACAATTAATTTGTTTTTCAATACTAACATCAAATTAACGTACTTCCCAAGTTAACATAGAATGAACGTGTTTCCCATATTTTCTAACCTACATCTTACTTCAAATAACATAAATTTTTAATCGTGATTATTTAAAATAATTTATTTTAAATATCAAAAACTCATTAAAATTACTTAAAATAAATTTTAAATTTACCCCAAAATTCAGGATTGTTACAATCTCCCCCACTTAAAATCTTTTCGTCCTCGAAAAGAAACTAAGCTAAAAGTTGTTTAATTATTCAACTCAGTTTTAAATTTTCTTTTATATTTTCAATAATTTTATTTAGGTGATTAACTTATCAAATATATATAACTTTTATATATATTCAAAAATCATATTTTCTAATATTGGATTATATATAATCAAAATACGTTAATTATTAACTGGGCACTCTCAACTCATTCTAGGGCATTACAAACCCCATCTCTAACGAGTTTTCTCATTCTAGGATACTGCTGATCCTATCTCTAATGAGTATTCTTATTGGATATTACTAATCCAATCTCTGATGAGTCTTTTGTTCAGTTCTAACGAGTTGTACCCCAAAGATTTGAGCTAACCAGAGCTCTGATACCAACTGTAAAGACCCGGAAATTCCCGCTCTTTAAATCGACCATAAACCACACAGGTCTGACCCAAAGATTGGAAATTTTCGAATACTTTAACTTTGGGAATACAATACATCAGAACAAATAACAGCAGACTTTTATTACATTACAATAATATTACATCAGAGTACAGAATATATCAGAGTACATTGAAATAAAATTACAGCGGAAGATAAATTACAAAAGATTTAATACATTAAAATAAAATACAGTAAACAGCGGTAGACTACTAAGCTCTGGACACAGCTTTAGGCTTCGATCCAGGATCCTGCTAAAAGAATAGATATCTGCAAAAAGCTACTCGACTGCCCGTGTGGAAAAGAGGGCACCCGAGTTTGCAAAGTGAAACAAACTACGAGTCAGTCATGGGATTGGTGTGAGAATTCTAAACTAATTTAATTAATAAGACAAATCCAAGGACCACGCCGCTAATGCGGAACGGGTTTTATTCCAATGGATTGCCGGTGCATAAATTAAAGTAAATCGTTAAACAACGCAATGCTTTTTGGAAAATGAAACCATTATAAGACCCAAGTCCCATCACACAATGCAACGCACACCAGAGGATAGGGTTTTACCTTATAATGGTCAAAAGATGCTAAATACGTAAAACGGATTACTACTAGTGTGTATATGTTTTAAATAAAAACATTTCAATCATAAGTATCAATCCTAGACGGCATGGGTACCATATATCATGTCGCCAATACTAGTTCTACAATCAAAATCGCAAGGTCGTATTGGAAATTGGATTTCCACCATGAGTCAAGGCTAGGGGCAAGCTCCTCTCCGATTCGAGACACTCTAGCAAATGCCTCAGGATCCCCCGCAGTGAACCCTTGGATCTTCAGGGCCGGTCCCCGCCTATGGGCAGTGGATTAGTTATGCCTGAACACATGCTTCCCGGTCCCTTTGGACCTATAATATGACCACCAACGGCCTATAAAACACGAGGCGCCTCAAAATCCATCATCCACATAAGTAAAATGTCAGCGCTGGTAGGTCCCTGACATCACTCTAGCTAGAAAGAAACGTGTGTACTCCCTGCAGTCCGTATCCCGTTTTTGACTCATACCGGGGTGTGAGGCTCGCGAAGTCACGCTATACACAAAGCTACGCCTAAACAAATCGTGCTTTGATCATCAACCACAAGGCCTGCTTTTCAACAAAAGCCTTGATCAATGCATCTTAGTATGCCCCATTGTCAGTCCATACTATACCATTGATTTCTACCAATATATAACCTCTAAGATTGTACGTCTCAGAGAAGGGTGTTAACCACCAAACAGATATATATTAAGAGAGATCAATGAATGTAGTATAAAGGACTACAACGTCAGACATACATTCCATTTATAAACTTATGCCCTGGGTCTGAGCGAAAGTCAAATCCGTACAAATCAACACTTCGTCCGAACGGCCACCACTGAAGCCCTTTCAAGGTAGCTACTCCTCTCATGGGTCTCAGTAGCAACACATCCATTCGATGTGAAGATCACCGGTCTTCAATCACCGTCTTTAAATCTTCGACTTAGAACGTCGTATAATCATTTGAAATGAGATTGAACTCTGTCTGCTCAAATGATTCTCGCATATATATATATATATATATATATATAATAATTTGAAAACATTTCCTATCGTTATTAATATTTGATAACGACCTATCGCTATTTTTATTTATATAAAAATAGCCTAAATTAATTTAACGACGCTTCGGGTCAATGGGCGACCCTGGCGCTGTTTTCAACCAAATTTGATTTACACATAACTTGAAATCTAATCGTTGGATTTTGGCGAAATTTATGTCATTGGAAAGATCTTCCCAAAGCAGTCCTAACGGCTCCAGTTTGGGGAAAATTCGGCGGTCGGATCTCTCGGTATAACCGTTTAAAGTTACGATTGCCGATACGCGAACTGCCGTGCGCGTTCCGTTTAATTTATAATTTATATATATATATATATAAATATAAATCGTTTGGCGATCTCAAATATTAACGTCTATTCTTTTATCGCATTTAAAATGACGATAAAAATATCACTTTTATTTTATTCTGTTTTTATTTACATTTAAAATGTAAATAAAATGTGCTTTTTAAATTCACTTTAATTCATGCTTTATTTACACCAAATATAAATCGATGTTCTTTTTCTATCTTTGGTTTATTTACACTAAATGTAAATAAATAATTAAATAATCTTTTTCTATCTTTTGATTTATTTACTCTAAATGTAAATAAATATTCTTTCTTACCATTTACTTATTTACCTAGATATAAATAAATGTTTTCATTTTCCTTTTCTTATTTCTTTACCCAAATGTAAATAAATGGTTTTTCTACTTCTACTTTTTCTTATTTACTTACACTATTTGTAAATAAATGTTTTTACTTTTCTTTTATCTTATTTATTTACACTATTTGTAAATAAATGTTTTACTTTTACTTTTGCTATATTTATTTACATTAATTGTAAATAAATGTATCTAATTTCTTATTCATATTTATTTACGCTATTTGTAAATAAATGGTTTCAATTTCCTTGCCAATCCTATTTACATAGTAAATGTAAATAAATGTATTTCTTTAATTCTTTTCTAATATATTTTTTTAACATAGAAAGAATATCTTATGTTAATTCTTTTCTAACCTTTCTTTTTATTATTTTTATTTACATAAAAAAATGTAAATAATTACCATCCACAATTTGGTTCTTTTTATTCTTTTTTTTACATAAGAAAATGTAAATAAATTCTAATTCACAAGTTTAGTCTTATAATCTTAATTACATAGAAATGTAATTTTATTTACAATGTCAAAACATGTTCTTTAATTACATAAAAGTATAATTTTATTTAATCTTTTATTTATCTAATGTAAATAAATGTCTTACTTTTTCTATGTTTTATTGTATTTACACTAAATAGTTTATATATGCTTTAACCTCCCACATTGGATAGGTATTGTTGTGATTATTGGACAGCCGGGCGGGTCCGGGCAGGTTTACATCACAACTCAATCCAACCACGGATTAAACATCCTTTTTCTTATTTATTTACCTAAGTATAAATAAATGTTTTAAATTTTCTTATTAATTTACACTATTTGTAAATAGATGTTTTAATTTCTTTTCATATTTATTTACTAAATATAAATAAATATTCTTTTTCTCTTTCTCTAATTTACAAAGAAATGTCAACTTTGTTTCAACTATATTATTTCAATTAACATGGTAATTTAGTTTTGTCTAATTTGTTTTACAACCATTTCATGATAACAAGATGACATATTTGTTTTGATTTATTTCATTTTAACAAATATGATATATTTGTTTTTCACTATCTTACAAATCAACACCATTAATCATCCTTTTTGAATCGACACATTTAATTAACACAATTGTTAATTCTTAAATTAACCAAAATGGCTTCTTTTTTGTTCACACAAACATTATAATAACTAAAATGTTTATTCAAAATAAGCAATTCTAATAAAATGGGGTGTTTATTCAAAATACACAATTCTAATAAAATGGGGTGTTTATTCTAAATACACATGTTGTAACAAAATGTTACTTTATACTAATGCAACAAAAATAACATTACTCTTTTATCAATTAACAAACGAAAATTTGGTTTTGTCTAGTTCTTTTTATGTAAACCAAATGACAGTTTGTCTAATTCTCTTTTTATGTAAACAAGATGTGAATTTTGTCTAATCCTCTTTTTAAATATGTACACAAAATATGATTTTTTTTATATCCCTTTTAATGAAATCAAAATGCTCATTTTTATTTTTATCTAAAAGGGAAAATGACACAAACATGTTTCTTTTTAATCCCTAAAGGGGAAAAAGGATGTTAACCAAAAATGATACCCATAATTCCAAAAAGAAGAGCTAGCAAAAATGTTCTAATTGATGTTGAAAGGAAATGGCGACAAAAATGATCCTTTTTGTTTCATACTTCTATCTAAAATGTTAATAAAAATAATGCAACTTTCAACTTCATAATTTTTATTTTTAAAATGAAAAAAAAACAAACCTTTTTAATTTTAAAAGGAATGACACAAAATGATCTTTTTAATATTAAAAGAAATAACAACAAAATGTTTCTTTTTACCTAAAAGGGAAAATGACACAAACATGTTTCTTTTTAATCCCTAAAAGAAAATGGCAACAAAAATTTCTTTTTATTAAATTGACAATTTATCTCAATTCAATAAAATAGGAAAAATGATAAATTTATATTGAATTGACGCTTTTATTTCAATTCAATAAAATAGACAAAACAATATTTTTACAATTATTCAACAAACATTTCCAACATGATCTAATTTAAATTCAACCACATCGATCTATAATTTTAGCGAACCAACCTATGTTATTACAACACAGAACAAATTAATTAAATCATCGCATCACAATCATTAAAATCAATACACAACAGATTCAACACAACATAGATAAATCAATGAATTTTATATCACAACAACACAGATCTAGATTATTAACAAACAAACAATGAATTATAATGCGAGTAAATTAATTAAATTTAATTAAATTAATAAATCAGGAATTCTCACATCGATTGGTTTTGGTACTGATTTTCTCTGAATTTCCAACAGTCTCTATTTTGGTCTTGGTCAGTTCTATGTTGTAGTGTTCTTCAATACGATTGCAACACATTTCATTTCGTTGTATTATTTGTTAATTAAACTTTTGCTGATCCTTCTTTCCTTCTTCTTCGTGAATTGCCTGTCATCGTGAACCCACTTGCTCCCCGCCTCCATGGAAATCGATGCGAACGCTGCCACTTTGAAGCTCGATTTCTCATAAATTAGCGCACAAGAATTGATCTCAACCGTTGGTTGTGATGAGCTCCCCTAGCTATACACCTTTCCCTTTAGAAATTTTGGAAACCATCGACTAGATTGAAAGAAGAAAAAAAAAAAAGAACGAGAGAGCATTTCAACCATTGAAAAGAGAAGCGGCGGCGACTACGTTTGTTTTTCTGAAATAAGGGTTATCGATTAATTTTAGGGTATTTATAAATTTACTTAATTCTCTTTTTTTTTTTAACCCCTTATGTTTTATTCTATTTTTGACTTATTAAATAATAACCTTTATGTTATTATTTTCTTCAATTTTTAGTCCTTGTATGTTGTAGGAGTTACAATAGCATTTATACACTATTCGGAAAAATATGATACTAACTTAACAGCTGTATTCATTTATCGATTTTCCATATATGAAATTTATGTATCAAATGGACGGACATTCAAAGGAATTCATACGAATCATTTTTGATATGTTCAAGAAAAAGAAAATGACAATAACCTATTCATTATGTCAACTTAATTTATAAGTTTAGATTTTCTAGCAAATGTGCAATAGAATAAAACAAACTTATAAATATTTGATTTGCTTTAAATGATTTTATAGGCATTAAATCATACAAATGATTTATTACTTATTTTGGTTCCCTCTAATTTCTTCGTTTGAAAAGAGAATTTGTATACATAAGTCTTTCATTGATTAACCTATTATTTTGTCTATTAATGAAAAAATTGTTTTCATTCATGATAGGTTTATTATCGAGATTGATTTAACATAAGGAAACAAGGAGAATTCATGAAAAAAAAATGCAACCTTTGTAATTAAGATAGAAATGTATATTTAATTCCATTTTGTTTGTCTAAATATTGAATTTTCATTCGCAGAATGTTAAAAAGAAAGGTATTATTAATTTCCATATATGTTATTAATTTATACAAAGTCATTTAATGGAAATTAATAACATGCAACATTTCTAAGGCAATAATATGTATATAGAATAAAAACAAATGCCTTCTAAAAGGTAACCAAAATTATAATTATTTTTCTTCGAAAAGAAAAAAAAAATATTTTAAAATTAATGAAAAATTACATGAGATAGAAATGAAAAGGAAAAGAAAAGAAAAGAAGGAAATACAATGCAATATTTATGAGAGGATAAATAAGAAGAATATTTCAATTTGGAAGGAGATGAATGGTGTAGTATTAATGAAACAACGAAGAAAGGACAATGAAATAAATGCAGTTATTCACATTTAAAATAAATAAATTTATGAAGGTTTGAACCATTTCAAATTCCTGCACATTATTTGCAATACAAAATTAGTCTTTATTTATAAACTTCAATTTTTAAACTGTCACCGAAAAAAGAATTTTTTTTTCTTATTATTCTCTTCCTTTCTCTTAAATTCAAATATAGAGTAAAACGTTTTCTTTTGTCAAACGTTCATATTAAGGGTTCAAATCTACAGAATATTCCAATATAAATTTGGTGTTCTTAGTATTCCATTTATACTTAATGTCATATTAATATAATTCATTATGATTAATACGTTTTTCCAATAAGATTATTTAAGTCATATTAAATACAATTAATTTGTTTTTCAATACTAACATCAAATTAACGTACTTTCCAAGTTAACATAGAATGAACGTGTTTCCCATATTTTCTAACCTACGACTTACTTCAAATAACATAAATTTTTAATCGTGATTATTTAAAATAATTTATTTTAAATATCAAAAACTCATTAAAATTACTTAAAATAAATTTTAAATTTACCCCAAAATTCAGGATTGTTACACCCTTAAACCGCCACCCCCTTTCATAGACCACACACCGCGACTTCGAGCCACCACTAGACTCCGACGCTGCGCCTGGACGTGGGCTCCACTGCGCCGCCACTCAACGACAACCACCAATTCGCCGCTGCTACCCCACTGATTTGGATTTGCTCCTCCGATCGGTTATCGGTGAGTGTTTAGATTCTTACGAATATAAAGAGTTTATTTTTATTTAAAATCTTTGATTTTTATTAGTATAAAAGGCATGATTTTTACTAAAATAAAGATGCGATATTTAATATGATAAAGGTATGGTTTTTACTTAGGTAAAAAATACAATTTTTATATATGATAAAAAAATATTTTTGTTTATAGAAAAGTTTGATTTTCATTTAAAAGAAAGAATAGATTTTAATAAGTATAAAGAATAGATTTTTAAAAATAGAAAAGGTAAAATTTGTATTATAAAAGATATGATTTTTATATATGAAAAAAAAGATTTGGTTTTTATTATCATGGAGATGTGATTTTTAGATTGGATCAAAATGTGATTTTTTTAATTCTATGTAGGAATATTTTTAATTGCTAAAAATATATTCTTAGTCGCATGAAAATAAGGGTTTTATCGTATGAAAGAAAAATATTTCTAGTTTTATGAAAAATATTTTTTTTAGTGAAATAAAAATTAGAAGTAGCAATATAAAGATTCGATTTTTATTTGAGTAGTGGGTTAAAAATAGGATTTTTATATAATAGAGAATATAAAAATATGATTTTTATATATGTAGTGAAATAAAAATCTGATTTTTATTATATATATGGTGAAGTAAAAATGTGATTTTCATTTCAGAAGAAGCGATAAAAATATAATTTTTATCTATTTGAATGAAGCAATAAAAACGTGATTTTTAATACGAGCAGCGTAGAGAAGACTACGTTGGAATTTCAGGCTAATCCTGACTGTTCTGAAGTTCAGAAATATAATATGGCGGAGTGGAACCACAAGGTGAGAACTCCCTCATTGCATTTATTTATACAATTATTTATTTATAACTGCATAGATGATCTGTTCCCCGTCATCCACAGACGACTTGTTTGATTGTTTGGTTTGGTTGATTAGATTATTTGGTTGAATATGGTTTGGGAAATGAATTGAAATTGATAGAATTTGGTTTGTGTATGACGTGCGTCGTTATGAGGCAAGTGATAAGGTTAGACCTTATCCCAGTGCTAGTATCACGCCGTTATGCCGCCAAAATTTTCTAAAATATGTTAGAAAAATAAAAATATCATTTTATTAGATAAATGAATAAAATAGAATATTCATTTACAAATCAGACGATTTGTATATGTATACCCATTTGACTGATATGGATTGGGGCGATAAATTTTACACATCGCCCAACTGCACAAATAATATTCAGTATTTGTTGGTTGAAACCCCACATGGGTGTTGGGATGATATTTGACGTACACTAATCCCAATTGTTTAGTTGTATGTCGATCGATTGGTTGACAGGCTGTTGTAAGCATTAAATATTTATATTTAATGCTTATATAGTATAAAATGCACTCTGGATGATGGATTGTCGTTTTCATTGTAGTTATACACATTTGTTGTGTGAAATCCATATAATCAAATTATGTGGTAATTGGTTGTGTTTGATTCCAGTTCAGAAAGAAGGAATATTTTAAAATAACGAATATTTTAAAATAACGAATAATTTCAAATAATATTCAGAAAAGAATCAAAATATGATTTTGATGTCCGATTTGGGATGGACACGTTTATATTTAAATATATAAAGCCGTGTTGATTAGATTGACGCCATTTTGACGTGAACGATATTTATATTGATTTTGTTCATTTTTATAATGAATATCGAAAATGAATTGATTTCAAAATGTAATGTTTTGAAAATATTATCATTTATATGTCAATGATATGGAATATTCAATTTAGATTTGAAATTGAATAGGAAGTTGAAATCGTTTTGAAAACGAATTTAAATCGATTTATAAAATACGTTTTAAAAGGAAATCGATGAAATATATATAATATATATATTATATATATGTATATATATGTGTATATATATATATATATATATATATATATATATATATAACGGCCTGAATAGAACGCGCCGCGCTGCGGCAGTTCGCGAATTTCGACCATTGACTTCGAACGGATAATACTGGAGATCCGACCGTCGGATTCTCCTAAAACCGAAACCGTTGGGTTCGTATCGAAATGATCTTTCTAACGAATATTAGAGATTTGAAATCTAATGGTTGGATTTGGAATTATGTCCAAATCAAAATTGGAAAAGGTCGTTGTAAGTGCAGTTCGATGGCCGTTTATGGAAATCGACTGTACGGGCCTTGATAAAATTATTAAAAATAGCAATAATTTGTGTAAAATCATAAGAAATGATTTGGAAAGAATTAGGATGAAAAATTCCATATTTGAAAAGATAAAAATAGATTTTTTATCGAAATGAACTAGTTTTGAACTAGAATTATAATCCATTTATTTTTAAAATAAATAAATTGGATTTGAAATGGTTTTACAAATAACTAGAATTTCCAATATGTAAATTGGAATGGATTTGAATCGAAATTATCTTCAGAATATTTCGATGTTGGATTTCGTGATTATACAGATATTGTTATGGAAATTTGAAAGATATATTTATATCGTTATTTCTAATACGATATTTGTTGGTCGTAGAATTTGATATTGAATATAAGCCGATATATTTTCTATTCAGATGGGATTTGGGTTTGTCGTTAATGGTGTCTTCATTAACATTGTTCTTAAACCCAGTTGAGAAAAAGATTAAATCTTTTATTTAGATTTAATGAAATATACCAATTAATTAATATTTAATTGGAATTGAATTGGAATTGATTTTCGGGTTTATCGTGAACGGTGTTTTAAATAACACTTGTTCTTTAACCCGATAATTAACGGAATGTGAATTGGGTTTGTTATGAACTGTGTTTTAACGACATTCGTTCTTTAACCCGATTTATAGTGAAATATGATTTGGAATTTATAAATCTTTTGTTAATATTTAAAGGAGATTTTCCAAAGTAAAGTTTTTCCAATTTAATAAAATGAATTGGAATGGAATGGAATTTGATTTGGTAATAATCGAAGTGAATTTTTGTGGATGAGGACTGCTAATAGATATGGAATTTAAAAGGCTTTTCCATTATTACGTTTATATTATTAGTCGGATATGGAAGTTTATATCGATTATATATATATATATATATATCGATTTGTTTTCCATGAAGATTCCATTGTTAATGGAATGTAATTTTGGGTTGTCGTGAATGGTATCTTTAATAATAATGTTCTTAGACTCAACGGAGTTAAGAAAATTAGAAACTAACTAGAGATTAGTTAAGTTGAATTGTTTCCTGGGTATTGATCTGATGATTGGTTTCGACCTTTGGGGTTATTATTTAGGGAATTGTTCACTTGCTAGTTTACGGTTAAAGGCTGATGGAGTAGAATGTGATTTTGGGTTTATCGTGAACCGTGTTTTAAATGAGATTGGTTCTTTAACCCAGTTAAAGATAGGAAATGATTTCCCAAGTTAAACAATCATTAATATTGATTTTTGGGAAGATTAAAACCAAGTGGAGTTTTAATGAATCTTTAATTAGATTGAAATGATCGAGAATGGAGTATCACCCGTTTTGCTCCAGGCGATAGTTAAATCTTTAATTAGATTTGAACGTGAATTGGTAATTGAATTTACCGATAACACTGTGGTATTAGATATGAAGTATTACCAGTTTTACTTCATGGGATGAATAGGTTGGGGTTGGGAGATTTAACAAATGATTACTTCGGTAAGGTTCACTAATCCCGACTAGTTTGGATAAACCGTAATTTGGTTTGAATTGATATTCAAAAGAAGATTAAAGAATAAATATAAAATATTTATCTTTGATAAAATTAATGGGAACCTTTCCCAAAGTAAAAAATATATTTGAATAAAGGAATATTCTGGATTGGAATAAGGCGTATGTTGTGCTTTTATAACACTTGTTTATTATATACGCGAGTTATTCGGAAAGACCGGGTTTACCCCATTCTGAATAACTGAATCGACGATAAGTCGAGATGAAGACGGTGGTTGAAGACCGGAGGTCTTCACATTGTTTAGATAATTACTGATAATCTTGGTTGGGCTGTACACCCAAGAGGAGGGAATCAGTTGGTGATCATCCAGACGTACTTGGAGATCGATGGATATGCGAGGAATAAGGTTCCTCCGGTTTCATTCAGACCCAGAACGGACTTGTAAATGGATTTTGTGTCTGACATTGGATTTTGTTATGTGTTGATTGATTTCTATTAAATATATATCTGTTTGGCGACAGAGAATTTATTCTCTTGCTTAACGCCCTTCTCTAAGACGTACGAGCTCAGAGGTTATATATCGATAGATATCAGTCGCATGGCATGAATTGCCTGTGTGGCATGCTGAGATGCAAATGATCAAGGCTTCTGTTGAAAAGCAGAGTCTTGTGGTTGATGATTGTAATAACCCGGAAATCCGAGCCAATTTATAATTTTGGTTTTGGCAATTTTGGTGAATTTTGATTATTTAAAATGAATTATTTTAAATAATATCGACGAGAAATTTATTTTGAATAGAATTCGAACGTATATATTATATAGATCGTCGTTAGAATATAAATAATTATTTATAATTATAAAAGGAATTGAAAATGGCGCGGTAGTTCGATAATTCGATTTCAAACTTCAAATGAATGTACAGGATTCAAAATAAACCAGAATTTAGCGAAACCAAAAATATTAGAATCTAATTGAGGATATATTTCCAATGAACCGGAAAATTCAAAATTTCATAGCGGGGATAAAAAGTTATGCCCAGCTGAAAATTCAGAATAGTCGCTATGGAATTCTGGCCCTTAAAAATGGTCATTTTTCAAACGGTCTCAAAATTCAACGAAATTAGTTTTGTTGGGACCGTATCGTCAATACGAAGCTAGAAAACATTTTTCTGTAATTTTTCGAGTCCGTATGTGGCTCCGATAAATTGAAAGGTGCGTTTAAATTGAATATATAAAGATTTAAATTTTAAATTTGATGGAAACCTGTCATAATGGTCGAAGTGGCCTGCGATACATATCCCACTGTGTTCGGAATGGGGGTAATTAGCTAGGGATGACAGTCATTGGGTCCCGATTGGAGTTTGAACGAAAAGTCAACACTTAGGGTTTTAAAGAGGAAAATAAAAATAATAATTATATAAATATACAGCCCCCACCTTATTTCTCTCTCCCCGAACAAAATCGAAATTAGGAAAAAATGGCGATGCCTCTTTCCACACCACCGCTCCGTCCCCATCGACCTCGCGCGCCGCCACCTCTGGCGTGGCCTCCCCAGTCCGCGGCCCTCCCCTCGCGCTTTTCTCTCCGATCCTCTCTCGAAACCCACGCTCCCCCTGAACCCATCGATATATGTCCTGGTTTTGAAACCCATCGATATATGATTAAAATAAAGATTAATAACTGGTTTTGCAGATTTATATTCACAGGATCCTGGTTTACAGCTGGAATGATATCCGGAAAGCTTTGTATCCGTATATGTCCTTCAGTTGTGTATTGTATTATTTTCCGCTGCTATGTAGTTTATTTTAATCTCTGATATTTGGTAATTGTGTAATATTGATTTATACTCTTTATATTCTTGTATTCTGATGAATTATTGTAATATACAATGAAATGTTCTTCCGTCTGCGTTCTATTTTGTCGTGTTCTCAAAACAATCAGGCGTTTCGAACGGTCTTGATTGGTTTAGCGACTGATTCAGATCGAGCGTAATTCCTTGTTGTCACAGTTGGTATCAGAGCTTTGGTTTACAAAGCTCAGAGAACAAGACACGTTAGAACCATACGAAAGAATTCATCAGAAATTGGATTAGTAATATCCAAAGGGAATGACTCGTTAAAGATGGGATCAGTAATATCCTAGAACGAGTGTGAAGAGTATATTTTTGAAATAAAATCAAAAACAAATTTTGTTTTGAAATTTAAATCGTTTTATACGTATTTAATTATTTATTTTATATTGAATTTGGACAATCCAGTATATAAAGATTTTGCGTATACGTCTGATCCGCGTGTATTTGAAGTTTTAATGTATTGGTAGATATAGAATCACACTCTTGTCGCCCGGGGATGATTCTGATAATGCTGCAGCGTTATCAGTATTTATTTTCGAGTATCGAAAGTGAGGTGTCTATATATTTCCATTAGATTGGTGTGAGAACCAAAATTAGGCAGGACCTATTGTTGTGATTTGGCATCAAAAATATGATTTTTGGACTATATATCAAAGTTATGAGTTTGAAAAGCTAACCAACTAATTGATTGATGGTTGTGTTGTTTGATTAATTAAATTTAAACCATATAGCCAATTTGAACCAAATAGTAAATTGTATTGAAAATTTATCGCATTTGCTTGCATATACATGTACTTACGTTGAACAGGTCATTGCAAGGAGGCTAGAGCAGAGAATAAAATTGTTTGCCCGACAAATAGGTACACGTTTACCATAATCTACTGTTTTGTTTGGGTGATGATGATTTTATGAGCCGATTGGCTAGCCGCTTGGCCTTTTCTTTTTCTTTTGGATTGAAGAAGGCCATGGGAGGCTATATGAAATATCCCGAAGTCCCTGGTGCAGGGGAGATTATGGCGAAATTTTTCGAAAATTTAGGGTGTTAGCCAAATTTTTGAAAAATTTGAAAAGTTCTTCGAAACTAAAAAGTTGAAGAACTTAAGCCGTAATGAAAATAGTGAAAGTGGAGTTGATTTGTTAAACAACTTTCGGCTTTGTTCCTTTTCGGGGACGAAAAGTTTTAAGTAGGGGAGATTGTAATAACCCGGAAATCCAAGCCAATTTAAAAATTTTATTTTGGCAATTTTGGTGAATTTTGATTATTTAAAATGAATTATTTTAAATAATACCGACGAGAAATTTATTTTGAATAGAATTCGAACGTATATATTATATAGATCGTCGTTAGAATATAAATAATTATTTATAATTATAAAAGGAATTGAAAATGGCGCGGTAGTTCGATAATTCGATTTCAAACTTCAAATGAATGTACATGATTCAAAATAAACCGGAATTTAGCGAAACCAAAAATATTAGAATCTAATTGAGGATATCTTTCCAATGAACCTGAAAAATCAAAATTTCATAGCGGGGATTAAAAGTTATGCCCAGTTAAAAATTCAGAATAGTCGCTATGGAATTCTGGCCCTTAAAAATGGCCAATTTTCAAACGGTCTCAGAATTCGAAGAAATTAGTTTTGTTGGGACCGTATCGTCAATACGAAGCTAGAAAATATTTTTCTGTAATTTTTCGAGTCCGTATGTGGCTCCGGTAAATTAAAAGGTGCGTTTAAATTGAATATATAAAGATTTAAATTTTAAATTTGACGGAAACCTGTCATAATGGTCAAAGTGGCTGATACATATCCCATTGTGTTCGGAATGGGGGTAATAAGCTAGGGATGACAGTCGTTGGGTCCCGATTGGAGTTTGAACGAAAAGTCAACACTTAGGGTTTTAAAGAGGAAAATAAAAATAATAATTATATAAATATACAGCCCCACCTTATTTCTCTCTCCCCGAACAAAATCGAAATCAGGAAAAAATGGCGACGCCTCTTTCCACACCACCGCTCCATCCCCGTCGACCTCGCGCGCCGCCACCTCTGGCGTGGCCTCCCCAGTCCGCGGCCCTCCCCTCGCGCTTTTCTCTCCGATCCTCTCTCGAAACCCACGCTCCCCCTGAACCCATCGACGCAACGCCCCCGACAGCAACTCCGCCGCGCCTCAGGCATCTCCGCTCCCTCAAGCCGCCACCAATGCACCCCTCCTCTCTCCTCAGCACCTCTCTCTCCCTCCAACTCGCGGAAACAAGAAGCCCTAGCCCCGATTCGACCCCAAATCGAGCGCGCCACCCTGATGAAAGCCGCTGGCCTCCCCCTTCGACCACTGCAAACGCACAACACCCCCTCCCTTTCCAACTCGATCAACAAACCCCCTGCGCTGTGAGTGTTTTGATTTCTCCATGTATGTTGATTTTTAGTTTATTAAAAATATGATATTTTAGCTTATAAAATTCTGATTTCTTTGATTCTAAGAACTATGATTTTTATGTTGTTAAACATAGAAAGCTACGATTTTTACTATACGAAAATTAGGATTTTTAAGACTAGAAAGTTCGAATGTTTTTAAAAATAAAAAGATCATATTTTTTAAAAGTGAAAAGACCATAATTTTAAAGTGAAAAGATCGTATTTTTAATATAGGAAAGGTTAGATTTTTAAATATGAAAAGATTCAATTTTTATATATTTGAAAATGGAACAAAAATATGATTTTTATACAGCAGAGACTATAAAAATATAATTTTTATAAAATGGAGAATATAAAAATACGATTTTTATATATGTAGCGAAATAAAAATTCGATTTTTATATGAGTAGCAAAGTGAAAATTTGATCTTTGTATATGTAGCGATATAATAAAAAGGAGATTTTTATTATATGTATAAAAAAATAAAAATATGATTTTTATATAATGTAGATATTAAAAATACGATTTCTATATCCTATAACTAGTAAAAATTTGATCTTTATCTATATAGCGAAATAAAAATCTGATTTTTATTATATATATTTTGAAATAAAAATGTGTTTTTTATCCATATAGCGTAGTTATAAAAATATGATTTTTATATACTAGAGAATATAAAAATGTGATTTTTATATATGTAGTGGCTACGGGCAGTTGACAAAAGGCGAGAACGGCGAAGATTCCTACATAAGAAGAGTCGTGGCTTTTGGATTAGCTAGTCGGTGAGAACTCCTCACTTTATTTTTATTTCTAGTTGAAATATATATTAGGATGCAGACGGTGTTTAGTAGCACCCGACACCCGTCGTTCACAGACCATGGACGGCTTGTATGCTTGTTTGTTTGATTTTGATGTGTAGTTGATTGTGTGATGTGATGTGAAATGAAATAAAATATTTATATAGATAAAAATATTTTTATAGTTAAAAATAGAATTTTTAACGTGTATATGAAATGAAATAAATTAATATAAACAAATCGAACGATTTGTTTATATACACATTTGACTGATATTAATTGGGATGATAAATTTTACACATCGCCCAACTGAACAAATAAAATCTGTGTTTGATTGTTTGAAACCCCACACGGGTATTGGGATGATATATGACATACACTAATCCCAATAATTAGTTGTATGTCGATCGATTGATTGACAGACTGTTATGAGCATTAAATATTTATATTTGATGCTTATACAGTGTAGAATGCACTTTGGATGATGGTTGATTATTTGTCATTGTTGATATATACACGCGTTGTATGGAAATCCATGGATATAAAATCTATGGTGATTGATTGGGCCTCATTCCAGTTTTGAAATAGAATATTTGAAAAAGAAATATTTGAATAGAAATATTTGAAATGGAATATTTGAATATTGAAATATATGAAGCCGTGTTGATTAGATTGACGCCATTTTGACGTGAAAGATATTTATATCAATTTTATTCATTTTTCAATGAATATTGAAAGTGATTTGAAATTCGAATTAAATTGAATAGATTTGAATTCGAATTAAATTGAATAGATTTGAAATTCGATTTAAATTGAAATGAAGTGAAGTTCGAATTAAATTGAAATTGAATTGAAATCGATTTGAAATGAAATTGAAATGAATTTATATGGAAAAATTCAATTTTGATTTGAATTTGAAATGAAGATGAAATCGTTTTGAAAACGAATTTAAAATGATTTATAAAATACGTTTTAAAAGGGAAATCGACGAAGTGTATATTATATATATTATATATATATAATATAATGGCCTGAATAGAACGCGCCGCGCTGCGGTAGTTCGTGAATTTCGACCATTGACTTCGAATGGATATTGCGGGAGATCCGACTGTCAGATTCTCCTAAAACCGGAACCGTTGGGTTCGTATCGAAAAGAGCTTTCTTATGAATATTAGAGATCTGAAATCTAATGGTTGCATTTGGAATTATGTCCAAATTAAATTTGGAAAAGGTCGCTGTAAGTGCAGTTCGATGGCCGTTGATGGAAATCGACTGTACGGGCCTTGATAAAATTATTAAAAATAGTAATAATTGGTGTAAAATCATAAGAAATGATTTGTGAAGAATTTGGATGAAAAACTCCATATTTGAAAAGATAAAAATAGATTTTTATCGAAATGAACTAGTTTTGAACTAGAATTATAATTCATTGAATTTGAAAAGGGTTTTAAAAGTAACCAGAATTTCCAATAATTGAATGGGAATGGATTTGAATCAAAATTGTCTTTGGAATATTTCGATGTTGGATTTCGTGATGATACAGATATTGTTATGGGAATTTGAAAGATATATTTATATCGTTATTTCCAATACGATATTTGTTGGTCGTAGAATTTGATATTGAATATAAGCCGATATATTTTCTATTTAGAGCCTTGTATTTAATACCAAATGTGATATGGGTTTGTCGTGAATGGTGTCTTCATTAACACTGTTCTTAAGCCCAGTTGAGAAAAAGATTAAATCTTTTTTATTTAGATTTAATGAAGTGTACCAATTAAATGATATTTAATTGGAATTGAATTGGTATTGATTTTTGGATTTATCGTGAATAGTGTTATAAAATAACACTTGTTCTTTAACCCGATAATCAATGGAATGTGATTTTGGGGTTTATCGTGAACCGTGTTTTAAATGACACTGATTCTTTAACCCAGTTAAAGATTAAAACTAAGTGGAGTTTTAATGAATCTTTAATTAGATTGAAAAAATCGAGAATGGAGTATCACCAGTTTTACTCCAGGCGGTAGTTAAATCTTTAATTAGATTTGAACGTGAAATGGTAATTGAATTTATCGATAACACCGTGGTGTTAGATATGAAGTATGACCAGTTTTACTTCATGGGATATATAGGTTGGGATAGGGAAATGAAATAAATGATTATTTCGGTAAGGTTCGTTAATCCCGACTAGTTTGAAGTGATATTCAAAGGAGGATTAAAGAATAAATTTAAAATAATTTATCTTTGATAAAATTAATGGGAAACTATCCCTAAGAATGTGAAATTTAGAAACTAACTGTTGGTTAGCTAATATTAATGGTTTCCTGGGTATTGATCTGATGTTGGTTTCTACTGATTCGGATAGAGCGAAATTCCTTGTTGTCACAATGATCAAAGCACGGCTTTAATACAACATAGCTTTGTGTATCGTTAATTCGCGAACCTCACACCCCGGTGTGAACCAGATACGGGAGAAGGACCTCAGGGAGGGCATGCGTTTCCTTCTAGCTAGGAGTGGTGTTTTGGGTTTTACACGCCCGGACATTTTACTTATGTGGATGATGGATAGCGAGGCGCCTCGGTTATATCGGTCGATCCGGGACCGATGGAGTCATTTGGCTCATTTACGCCCCATAGGGTGGGGAAACGTAGTGCTCAGGGTTTAAGTTTAATCCACATCGAGTGGACCGGCCGTGACGATCCAAGGGTCACTCAAGCTCTAATCCTGAGACATGGTAGGCTAGATTGTCTCGAAGCGGTGAGGACGATCCCTGGCCTCGGTTCACAGATGGAAATCCAACTTCCAATACGTGACATTTGCGGTTTTGATTGTGCAGCCTAGTATTGGCGACATGATATATGGTACCCATGTTGCCTTGGATTGATACATTTATATTTGAAGTTGTTTTATACACTATGCACTTATAATAGTATCAAATGATTTGTTTTAAAAGTACTAAGCATGTTTGGCTATTATAAGGGAAAACCCTATCCTCCGGCTTGCGTTGCATTGTGTGATGGGACCTGGGTCTTATAATAGCCTCATTTTTCCAAAAAGCATTGCGCTGTTTTATTATATGCACTAGTATTCTTGGGAGGAAACTCGTTCCATGTTATACGGCGTGGTCCCTCGATATATCTGATTTTGAAGTAAAGTTTTAAATAACCGTTTTAGTTCTCACACCAATCACATGACTGACCCAGAGTTTATTGTTTTAACCTAAACTCTGGGTGCCCCTATTTTTGACACGGGCGGCTAGTAGTTTTGGTTTTGCAGATTTATATTCACAGGATCCTGGTTTACAGCTGGAATGATATTCGGAAAGCTCTGTATCTGTATATTCCTTTCAGTTTTGTTTTATATTATTTTCCGCTGCATTGTAATTTGTAAATCTCTGATATTTTTCTGATGTATAATATTTATTCATACTCTGTATATTCTTGTATTCTGATGAAATTGTTGTAATAAGCAATGAAATGTTCTTCTGTTTGTGTTCTGATGTGGCTTGTTCTCAATTCAATCCGGGCTTTTCTTTACGGGGAAGTTCAGGTCGTTATAAAATATGAGTTGAAGACTAGGCTCTACTAGTCTATTTATAGGTGTATAAGACACTATGATCTATTAGATTTAATAATATAAAATCTAAACCATTTAAATCAAAAAAACGCATCACAAACAAAATAGATCTGGCCCAGGTGAGTCGACCCCTGTATCGATCCACCTTAAAGGTGGGTCGACCCTATCGTCGACACATGGGTCGACCCAAGTGAAGCCTCGGTCGAACTAGCTCCTAGGTCTGAACGTGTTTTCCTGTCAGTTTTAATTTTTAATTAATGTTAATTTTAACGTTTAGTTTATTTCTAACTATAACTCATCTAAATTATTATCTTCCAAGTATAACTCATGTTTAATTTAAAATTTTGAGTTTGTGCGCGTATATTGTTTGGGCCATAACTTTGATAAGAATCAAATCAGGTGCTAAGGTCGATTCCATTGGATCAAAATGATTGTTTACAATTCCGTAGAGTGGTCACATGAAGGATTTAGTCCAGCGGTTTGAGAGGAATCGCTGTTTTAAGTTTCAGCTTGTGTTAGGCAGATTGGCAGCAGCTAATGGGTTGAGCAGCCAAACCCATTAGACCTATGGCCAGCGGATATAAACAGGGGAACTTAGAGAGAGAACTACGGTTACTCTCTTTATTCTAAACATTAGGTTGGGCATATTTGATTCTCCAGTTCAAGCCAAAGCTCCATTTCTTTATTCTTTTCAATCAAATTCATTGTAGATTGCATCTAGGGGATAGATAAACATCAAGGGGGATTAGATCACATAAAACGACATCGAATTCAAGGGGTCACAGCACTGTCCAGATCTGATCTCATTGAATCTACATCAAATCAAGGATTAGGAAAGTGATATATCTCTCACATGGAAATTACGGATTATATGGGTAAATTTGGATCATATTCAAATGTTATATGTTAAAATCACCTTAGATCTGATCATTTATGTTTAACTCAGATTTAGAAACCCTAGAAAACCTAATTTGAACAAATTAACCAGACAATTATTAGATTAATCATGTTTTATGCATATATTTGGATCCAAATCATGTTAAATCTCATAATTGTGATATGTTTATTTTTTAATTAGAATTTTTCCATGTTTGTATGATCATGTATTGCTGAATTGCTGTTTGTTTTGATTGCGTTGCTTGAGTTGTATATTAGATTATTTGCCGTAGAATCATAGGACTGAATGTTGGAGAATGGAGTTTTGATGACGACAACCTTATTTCAATTATCATTATTAATTGATTATAAAATATATACTAACATTTATATGTAGAATATATATATATATATATATATGTATATATATATGTATATGCGGGGTTTGTATACAAGACTTAAATACTCAAGAATGTACAGTTTTAGAGTTCCAAGAGATTCAGGATTCAGAAGAGGTTCAAGACTCATGAGTTACTACGTTATCAAGATGTCAACAGTTCAAGAAAAATAAAGTAATTGAGTCTAGATATATGTAAGATTTTGGATAACACTCAAGGTTCAAATTCTAATTTCAAAATTCAAATCCTAATTTCAAATCATTTTCAAACTATTATCTTACTTATGATTTCAAACATATATGTTTATAAGGTTTTAATATATATAAGTTTATAATATATAGTTATATAGTTTTAAATCTTATAACTTTATAAATATCTTTATATAATATATTACTATGTTTCCATATGATTTTACACGTTAGAATATTCATTTAAATTACTAACTTTTGATTCAAGAATTTCCAGAATAATATATATGTCTAAATACTTGAAAAATAGTCTTAAAAGTCAAAATGTTATACATATGTCGACAAACATAATTAACTATGTTGACATACAACTGTCATAATTTCAATTTTCAAAGGAAGTGTCTTTTCACTATTTGTAACGTTTCTGAAACGCCGCAACCATTGACACTATAAATAGGGACATATTTCAATTTTTTTTAATCATTCTTCTTCTCCATCATCACCCTTTACTTACCACCGTTAATATACATCATTTTCTTGATTTCTACCCTTTATACTTTGCCGATTTCTACTTAAGTTATTTCAAACTTATTCTTTTCTCAATCTCTATCAAATACTCTATAAATCGAAGTGTTATTGAAGAGTTATAGGACTGTTGTAATCATTAGGGAATTGTTTGAGAAAGGGTATGTTCCTTGTAGCCCTGAAATTAAGGAACGGGAGCGGTGTTAACCTTGTAGCCATGAAATCAAGGGTGTTTGGAGCGGTGTTAACGTTGTAGCCATGAAATCAAGGGGTTGTACTTGGATACTGATAATAATATAACTCTGCGCAATCCAGCATTGTGTGAGACGTAGGAGTAATCTGAACCAATTTAAAATCCAGTGTGTTCTTTCCTTTTCTGCACTTTACATTTACTTATTTTTGTGTCTGTATTTGATTATGTGTTCGTGATATCTGGTGTGTGTGATTCATATAGTAGATCTATTAAGTTTAAGATTTTCCTAAATTCCTTACAAACACTATTCACCCTCGTCTAGTATTTGTTTTGCCTTAAGATCCTCATTCCCTAACAATTGGTATCAGAGCATAGGTTTTCAAAAATTTCATTTTCTGATTTTTGAAAATATTAAATGAAAACCAACACTGGTAATAATAGTTCTTTTGTAGAGAGTCAGTCCATTATTAGACCACCACTATTTAATGGCAGTAATTATTCATATTGGGAAAGTATAATGAAATATATTTACAATCAGTATGACTAGACAATGGAATAGTACACAGACTGAATATGTTGAACCCACTACTAATTTTGCACAATGGACTAACGAACAAAAGGCTACTGCATAGAGTTATTCTAAAGCCATGAATGTGTTGTTCTATTAATTAGATAGAAATGAATTTAATAGAGTGTCAGTTTGTAAATCTGCTTATGAAATATGGAGAACATTACAAGTTACTCATGAAGGAACCAATGAAATTAACCAGACAGAAATATCAATGCTACTTAATCAGTTTGAGTTATTTAAAATGAAAATGAGAATGAATCTATCTTCGATATGTATTGCAGATTCCATGAGATCGTGCACTCATTAATAGTATTGGGAAAAACTTATTCAGAAGAAGACCAAGTTAGAAAAATACTTAATTCATTGACTCCAGAATGGTATCAGAAAACATTATCGATTGAAGAAGCCAATAATGTCAATGAATTGAAGATTGAGGAGTTAATTGGAAATTTGATGTCATTTGAAGTCCAATTACCGAAAACAAAGGAAAATAAACCCACAGAAAATAAATCTATATCATTCAAAGTGACAACAAATGTTTCTGATTCAAGTAGTGAAGATGATGAAGAAACTGCATTAATGACCAGGAATTTCAGAAAATTTATGAGATATAAAAGGAGAAATAATTTTTTGAAGAAATGATGATAGATGTTATAACTGCAAAATACCAGGTCATATAAAGATAGTGTGTCCATATCCAGATAAATCAAATCAACAAACAGATAATAGTAATTCGTCAAAGAAGAGAAAGAGGGAACATGCAGCAACTTTCACTATAAGAAAAGCTGTATATAGCGTCAGATTTTTAGCGACGGAAAACTCCATCGCAAATTAGCGACGGATTTTCGTAGACTTTGTAAGGGATAATATTTTTGATTTTATATGTCAACTTATTTTAAATTATTACAGTCGAATCTAATTTATGTCGCTAAATCATTGGAAATTGCAGCACTTTACCGTCATAAAAAGTTTAACGCTGAATTTTGTTGCAGATAGAGGCTTTTTACCATCGTCAAAATTTTGACGCTATTTTTTACAGTAGTTTTTCAATAGATTTGAAAAGGACTTTAATATTTATTATTTATAAAATGTTTTACATTGTTGTTTTTACTTAGTAATTAATAAGTAAATATAAATTGTAAACAATTAATGTTAATAATACACTAAAAATAAATAATAAATAATTACTATTAAAAGTAAATAATATTCAATAGTTGGTATTAATTATTAATTACTATAAACTATAAATAAGAGGTAATAATAATTAATAAAATAGATTAATATTCGATGTTTAATTAAATTTATTTTGATAATCAATGATTAATAAGTAATCTTTAATAAGACTAAAGAAATTACTATCAAGGAATTATTAATAAATATTTACTTTTAAGAAATTGATTTGTACGTGTTAATCAATAAATAATTTATAATTAAGTAAAACAAAATGGTCAAAAATTGAAAATGAGAAATTGAATAAATATTAAAGAATTTCGAAATTAAAAAATTCAATAAAATATACATCACAGTTAACATTTAATTATTAATATTCAATTATAATTGGAAAGTAATAAGTAATCGTTAATAAATAAGAAGTAACATCCAACAATCAATAACTAGTTTTACTATTAAATATAATTAACAATTAAGACTAATATTTAATGGATAATAATTTATAATTAATAAGTAATAACAATATTAACACATAAATGGTTTGAATGGAAGTCTCTAGAATTTCCTTTGTGTAACCATACTCTTCCGCATGTGCAAATTTCTTTGGTTAAAATAAAAATTGATGTCGAATGAAATTTTCCTTCCAACCTGAAACTTTTTGGCTCCGAATTTTCCCTCCATCATTTTTTACATCTCCCAACATAAAACGTATTCATTTTTATTTCCCTAAAATCGAAACTCCCAGATCTTGCTGACCTCTTCCTCTCGAACCCTAAATTCAAAAGATACCTTCAATCGTCGCTTCGAAATCCATCCTAAGGGATAAATCAGATCGATTTTGAATGATCTGAATCAGCTACCCATTGATCTGGGAACTAAATTGCTAAAGAGATCGATCTCTCTCAACATCCCAGATGTTGGGCTGCCTTAAACGACAACAAAAGGTGCTTCATTGCTCTCATGCTTTGCTTCTTCATCGCCTCCGATGGAATCGTCTTGAAAACTCACCGTCAAATTCAAGAAGGAGGTTCAAATTGCTAAAGCTCACGTCTTTTGCGGATTTCAGATCGTCACTGAAACCATCCTCTCGGAGATGTACTCACTGCTGGAAACATGCATCAAAGACTCTGTAGTAAAAGGCAATGGTATTAGGTTTGAAAGGAAATCATAGGAACGGGTCTAGAGAAGAAAATAAACAAAAAGGTTTGAATTTTCATTGTTACTATCGCTAGATTGTCTATTTAGCATCTACTCACTTTTTTCTATTTTTTATTTATTTATAAGTTTTAAGAGTGAACTGTGGATATAGTACAGACTCTAATTTATGTGTATATCATTGACCGTTGTTGATACATATAACTAGTTATATGTGTTTCACATCTGTGGATCATTAAAGATTAAAAGATTCATGCTTTGATAAGTTAGGATGGTTACAGTATCTAGCCTTTATAAAGTTGGTCATATTTCATATTTGTATGTTTTTGGTAATAGCAGGAGAGGAAAGTCGAGCTTGAGCAAATCCATGCCAACTCACTAAGACTATTTCGAGGTATTCAGATGCACCCTTACATTATTTCTCAAGTTAAAATATACTAGGTGGAGATCGTGCTTCACACACGGTCAGATTCTATTTCAGACGGTAATTGGTATAAAGTTTGGAATAAAAAGTAACATATTCTATGATTGTCGAATGGTATTAAAGAAGTTGATATGTGTTATTTAATCTGATAAAATGGTCACATGTATGTTATTATGAAAATGAGCAAAATCATCAACAGAGATACATGAAAATTGTACAACTTCGGTTGTAAAAGTAAAGTGTACTGAGATTATTTGTTTATGAGAGAAAAGTAACAGGGGGAATATAACATAATAATAGTATATCGGTTGTTGTAAATTTATCAACATAAGCAATTAAGCATAATGAAATGGTAAAGCTCATTCCAAGTGCCTAAATTTTGAAATATGAATGTAACATTATGTTTACAGATTGAGTACAACCATGTAGACAGAGAAGTAGAACAACTTATGTACTATATTAATAGACATATAATCAAATTTAGCAATTAATCCACTGTACAAACATTTAGGAACAATGAAGAACAGAGAATCAATAGGAGGCCCATTTTAATATTTCTGTTTAATGACAGTTTTGCATCATGTGCAACAACTTAAGAAGAGGAATAAAGTCGGAAAGAAAATGACAGTAGTGAAAAAAGGGACTTAGGCTTGTAGTGCTACCCTCAGGAAAGTGAAAGTGGTTAAAATTATGTTTTTTTTGTGTCACGTGGAGTGGACCAAGTAATCTGGCCATTTTCTTGTAAATTTGAAATAAGTAAATAGCAGTAACCTTCTTTTTCTCACAATTACATGGAACGGTCATTAGATGCAAGCAGATAAAAGGGTAAAAAGTGTGAATGTTTAATTACCATTTGATGACAGTGGTCATTATTAGAAAACACTCTCCCTGCCATTGATAATGCTCGGGTGCCCAAAAGAAAGATATGATAGTTGGTTTTGATAATAAACAATCTGGAGATAGAAGCCAAGGTTACAGACTGAAAACTACATTAAAAAGCTTTGTTATTGTGTAGTATACATTGGTTTGAATACATTCCAGTATAAGTTTATGGAAAAAACGACAATAATTACCATAAGATAACAAAGCAGCGTGTAAGCACAAAACTGAGTTTTTGTATAGTAGCTACTTCTAGTTCATTATATATTTTTGTATTGTAAAACAAACATAAGTACAACATGATTAAAAATTATTAATATGATCAGTGGCGCTAAAGGATCAAGCTACAAAATGGAAAGTATTATGTTTCTTGACCAACAATACATGAATTAATTAATATTAGTTAGCAGAGGTGTAGTTTTCTGCCCTGTTTTTATCCTTCTGTTTTACAGGCCACGTAATACATATTTGACATCTACATTTGACGTAAAAGTTCTAGTTAACAACTTGCTTGAATTCCGAAGTCATAAATTATGCAGATTAAAAACATTGTCTTTTGCCTAACGTTATTTTGCCGTTCTTCAATAAGAAACACAGGACGCTTCGTTTATGCCAGTCCCTCTTATCCAGAAGCTCATCAGTTTTAGAGAAAATAAGAAGCATAAAGCTAGAGATTTCAAAAAAGTGAGTTTTCAAACCAGGTTTCCAGTTTGTATTTGTTTAATGTGAGGAAGTATATTGTAGATTGAAAGAATTTATTGTCTGTTTCAGAATCAGAACAAGTTTCCTTAGTCAATCTGATGTTAGGTCTATATGTGATTGTTCAGATGATGAGTTCGCTCAAAAAAAGTCGGAGAAATTAAAGGAAATAAATGATGCAAAAGTTGATAAGGAAGTTGCCAAAGTGGTATTTTTTTTCTTTGTTTCAGCTGTCTTTCTGTTAAGTAGTGTTGATATGTAAAATTAATTTAACACCATGATTCAAATATATAGGATAATCCACTTGATGTTTAGACTGCTAGAAGCGATACTTGTGCACAGGATTCATGTGAAGAAGCCTCTGGTAAATATGTAAGTTTGATTTCATGCAGCATGACAAGTTATGAACTTGGGAACTAGTTATGATACTTAACAGATCATATGCCTGCTAATATGAAGTTAGACATAGTTGGATCAGCCTCAAAGCACTTAGATCATGAGTGATTGCATGCTTATTTTCATATGCAGTAATAAATATACCACTAATGTAACGACCCGGAAAATCTGAACCAATTTAAAAAATTTAAATTGGCTAAAATAGTGGATTTTAAATATTTAAAATGAATATTTCAAATAATAGCAATGAAAAGTGAGTTTGAATCGACGTTTGAAAGCAAATATAATTAATTCTAATTATAAACAACGCCTGAAATGGCGCGGCAGTCTCAAATTTTCATTTCAAACTTTGACTGACTGTACCAGGTGCAAAACAAAATGGATTTGAGTGAAACCAAAAATATTTAAATCTGTTAGTGAATACCTTTCTAACAAATCTGAAAAATCGAAGTTTCATAGCGGGAAGCAAAAGTTATGGCCAAATGAATTTTAAGAAAGGTCGCTATGGAATTTATATAGCCCGTGAAATTGGCCATTTTGCAAACGACCACGGAATTTGACGAAACCACTTTAGTTGGATCCGGGATGTGAAGTTATTACTAGGTTTCAAATTTCATAATTTTTGAAGCTAGTATGTAAGCATGGCAAAGGAAAATGTATTTTGGTCAATTACAGTTAAATTGGATCGACCAGAAAAGGGCCATTTTGCAAACGGTCTCAGAATTCGACGAAACTAGTTTTGTTGGGACTGTATCATCAAAACATAACTAGATTTATTTTTCTGGAATTTTCGAATCAGTTTGTGGCCCTGGCAAATTGAAATGTACGTTCAAATCGAATATTGAACGTTATATATTTTAAATTGAAGGAAAACTGACTGAAACAGTCGAATGGGCCTTCGAAACATATCCCATTGTGTTCGGAATGGGGGTAAAACGCAAAGGACGACAGTCGTTGGGTTTGGATTGGGGTTCGTGTGTGAAAGGGGGTATTTTCGAAATTTAAAAATATATAAATAAATGGAAAAATCTCATTGGCCCATACGATTTTCTCTCACCCCGACATTCTCTCTCTACCCTCCGATTGAACGCGGAAAGCCGTTCGCCGCTTCCAGGCCATATTCCGGCCGCCACGATCATCGTTGACCCTCGCCCCAGTTGGGTTTTTTGGAGAGCTCGACCTCCTCTCCACATCCATAGCCGGAGTGCCACCCTTCGTCGCCTGTAGGAGGAGATTCGACGCCGAGAAGTCGACGTCTTCAAGCCGCCGCCTCGCCCTGATCTCGCCACCGAACGCCATCGCACCACCGTAGAAAGGAGCGCCTCTCCAAGCTCTTCGACACCGTATCACCTGATCTAGACGAAGTACAACGGATTTGCATAGAAATCTAAACCTAGTTTTGAAGATCGAGGAAAGGTATACGGCTTGAATTTTCTGAATTAAAAATAACACTTTTTAGTGTTGCAAACTTTGAAAAATCATATCTTTTTCGTGTATTGACGAAATTCGATGAAACATAAAACACCGTGACCGTGTGGACGCCTTCTACATTCTAGAAGAGACTGCATATTTTTCTGAGCCTTCTGCTATTTTTGGTGGAGTGGAACCCAATGTGAGATTTCTAATTTATAAACGGTATGGAAAACGACGATGTATAAATTATATAGTCGATGTATGAGTTATATAAGCGTTGTACACCTCTTGTATAAGCATTGAATAAGTTGTACGCTCGATGTATAAGTTATATATGCGTTGTAAAAATTATATATGTGTTGAAATAGAAGTGAAATGCTCTCTCTCTCTCTCTCTCTCTCTCTATATATATATATATATATATATATATATATATATATATATATATATATATATATATATATATATACGCCCCTCGTCCACAAACCATGGACGATATTTATTGGTTGTGATTGGTGTGAAAATTGATTGATAGTGAATGGTTGATTGAAATTGTTTGTGGTTGAAATTGATTGATTGTGGTTGAAAAATACTCGTTTGTGGTTGAGAAATATTTGGTTGAAACCACATAGGATTAGTTTGTGGAAATGAAAAAAATATACATGCCGCCTGCGTGCGAACTAGATGCATGATTCCCCAATGTCGAAAGCTGCGAGGCTTTAAGGTAGAGCGAGGAGCCGTACTAGGGACGGTCTCGGTTTTAACTACCCTGCCGTTATGCTGCCGAAATTTTGAATAATATTCATGTGTTAGAATTATTTTCCTGTGTTGAAACTATATTTGTCCGTTGAATAGAAAACCTTCATGTATTGAATCGAAATTCATTCGTTGAATTTAAATTCATGTGTTGAATGGTATTCGTGTTTTAAATAAATTGTTTTAACAATAAAAATCACATTTTTACCCTATATATACAAACTATAGAAAACCTTCATGTGTTGAATCGATATTCATTCATTGAATTGAAATTCATGTGTTGAATGGTATTCGTGTTTTAAATAAATTGTTTTAACAATAAAAATCACATTTTTACCCTATTTATATAAACTATAGAAAACCTTCATGTGTTGAATCGAAATTCATTCGTTGAATTGAAATTCATGTGTTGAATGGTATTCGTGTTTTAAATAAATTGTTTTAACAATAAAAATCACATTTTTACCCTATATATATAAACTATAGAAAACCTTCATGTGTTGAATCGAAATTCATTCGTTGAATTGAAATTCATGTGTTGAATGGTATTCGTGTTTTGAATAAATTGTTTTAACAATAAAATCATCCTTTTATCTATATATATATATATATATATATATATATATATATATATATAAACTATAGAAAACCTTCATGTGTTGAATCGAAATTCATTCGTTGAATTGAAATTCATGTGTTGAATAGTATTCGTGTTTTAAATATAAAAATCACCTTTTTATCTATATATATAAACTATAGAAAATCTTCATGCGTTGAATCGAAATTCATTCGTTGAATTGAAATTCATATGTTGAATGGTATTCATATTTTGAAACAAATTGTTTTATAATAAAAATCATATTTTTATCTTCTATATGAACTATATAAAATAGTCGTGTTTTGAAATAAATTGTTTTACATTAAAAATCACATTTTTATTATATACATGAATTGTTAAAAATAGTGAAGTGTGGAAATAGAAGACAGTTAGATAAAAATATCATTTTTATCAAATGTATGAAAATCATATAGCTTTGAAATCGAAGAATCGATATATATATATATATATATATATATATATAATTATATTAAATCGAATAACGACGCTGTAGTTCGTATTTTGAAATCGAAACTTCAAACGATTATACCGGGAGATCCGACCGTCGGATTTTCCCGAAATTGGAACCGTTGGATTCGTTTTGAAAAGATCTTTCTAATGATGTAAATTTTGTAAAAATCCAACGGTTAGATTTTCAGATATGTGTAAATCAAATCTGGAGAAAAACAGCGCCACGGCCGCGTTATGGCCCGAAGCGTTGTTTGAATAAATTGGCTATTTTAAAATAAATAAAAATGGCAATAAATCATTATAAAATATTATAAATGGTATAGATGTGAAATTTAGAAACTAACTGAAGGTTGGCTAAGTCGAATGGTTTCCTGGGTGTTGATCTGATGTTGGTTTCGGCCTTCGGGGTTAATATTTGGGAAATCGTTCTCTTACTGATTTACGGTTAGCGACTAATGAATTGAAATGATGCGTATGTGTATTTGTGTTGCACTTGTTTATCATATACGCGAGTTGCTCAGAAAGACTGGGTTTATCCCATTCTGAATAACTGAATCGACGATAAGAAATCGAAGATGAAGACGGTGGTCGAAGACCGGAGATCTTCACCTCGTTTGGATGGTAACTGATGTCCTGATTGGGAGGCATCCCGAAATATGGATAATGAGTGGTGATCGTCCAGACGTACGTGGAGGTCGATGGGTTTGCGAGGTATATAGTGCCTCCGGTTTCGTTCAGACCCAGGACGGACTTGTAAATGGACCGTGTGGTCTGACATTGGAATTTATTCTGTGTGACTGATAGCCATCGGTTGCATGGTGTGAATTGCCTGTGTGGCATGCTAAGATGCAGTGATCAAGGCTTCTGTTGAAAAGCAAAGTCTTGTGGTGATGATCAAAGCACCGCCTGTGTGGCGTAGCTTTGTGTACAACGTGAATTCGCGAACCTCACACCCCGGTATGAACCAGAAACGGGAGAGGACCTCAGGGGGGACATGCGTTTCTTCCTAGCTAGAAGTGGCATCAGTGGTTTTACACGCGCTGACGAGTTTGACTTATGTGGTTGTTACTATTGCGAGGCGCCTCGGATATATCGTTCGATCCAGGACCGATGGAGTCATTCGTTGGCTTACTTACGCCCCAAAGGGAGGGGAAACGTAGTGTTCAGGCATTTTAATCCACATCGGTGGACCGGCCCTGACGATCCAAGGGTCACTCGAGCTCTGATCCTGAGACTCGGGCTAGGATGTCTCGAAGTCGGTAAGGACTATCTTTTGCCTTAGTTCATGACAGAAATCCAATTTCCAAATACGCGACTGTGCGGTTTTGATTGTATATATATATGGCGACATGATATATGGTACCCATGTCGTCTATGATTGATAGTTATGATTGAAATTGTTTTCGAAACCTATAAACACTAGTAATAATATCAAATGCTTTTGTTTTATTCGTATCAATCATATTTTGGCCATTATAAGGTAAAACTCTATCCTCTGGTTTGCGTTGCATTGTGTGATGGGAACTGAATTTTATAATGGCTTCATTTTTATAAAAAGCATTGCGATGTTTAAAAGAATTATTTGTTTAAAGCACTGGCGATCCAATGGAGTAAACCCGTTCCACGAAAGTGGCATGGTCCTATGATTAGCCATATTTCAAATGTGTTGAGTAGATTTCTCATACCAGTCCCATGACTGACTCGTAGTTTGTTTCACTTTCAAACTCGGGTGCCCCTTTTTCTATACGGGCAGCCTTGTATTCAGGTTTTAGCTGGCTTTATCCGGATAGCTGGAGCTGAAGATGGATTCTATCATTTATCTCTTTTTATGCTGTTCAACTCCTATTGTACATTATGTTTGTTTTCCACTGTAGACATTTATGTATAGCTGAACTGTATTTGTACTAAGTATGATCCTGTATACTGTGTAACTCTGATGATTACGTTTATCCAGTATATTCTATTGTTCATTATCTGGTGTATTTATTTATTTATTTCTGTTCTGCTGTTATCTGTTTATGTGTTATATTCCAAGGATTACCCTTGCCGCCGTCAGTACGGGGTTCGGGGTCGTCTCATTTGGTATCAGAGCTTTGGTTAAGCTTAGTTCTGGAATATAACATATGAACGAACTCGTCAGAAATAGAACCAGTAGTGTTCTAGGACGGGTAACTCTATACAGATAGGATCAGTAATATCCTAGTATAAGTAAAGCAGAATGAAATACACCCCAGTAGACGCATTTACATTGAAGTATTTGTCTCTTTGTTTTGCAATATCTTTTCTGCTGACCTAACACTTTGTCTGCTAATTGCAGACGCACTAGAAAATAAGTGACAGGAACAGAAGAAACAATCGTATGGCTCGACCAGCTAATGAGCCAGTTGTGCTCCCCCAGCCAGAATCAGATATAGAATTTCTATTCAAGAGATTTCGAAATCTTGGGGGATCACCATTCTTAGGCAAAGAGTCCATTATGGAAACACAAGCTTGGATCCATTCTGCAGAGAAAATCTTTGAGGGCTTAAAGCTGAGAGATGATCAAAAAAAATTACTGGCGTCTTGGGCACTCAAAGCAGAAGCTTTGTTTTGGTGGGATTCAGGTATTAAAGATAACCCCGAAGGTGATATCACCTAGGATAGATTCAAAGTGATTTTCCTAGAAAGATATACTCCTCCCGAAGCAACTGAGCAGTTATGTGATGAATTTTCTTATCTGATACAAGGTGATATGCCCATTCCCGAATATCATAAGAAATTCAACGAACTTTCTCACTTTGCTCCTCATCTGATTCAAGATCCAAAGAGGAAGAATCTGAGATTTATTCATGGACTGCAAAGAAAATATCAGAATAGTGTAATGAGGAATGTGAAGCTTCCTTTTTCTGAAATGATATACATGGCTTACCAATACGAGGATCTCGACAAGAAAGGTATGTTACATTACGAAGGGGAAGTCAGCTCTAGTAATAAAATTGAGTCTGAAATTGATCGTCCTGAGGCCAGTACAATGTCAGAGGTCAGTAAGAAGCCTAAAATCAATCGGAAAAGGGCCAGATCTGAAAAAGAACCAGCAATGATGGCCATATGCAGTAACTACCATAAACAGGGGCATTTGACAAGGAATTTTAAACCCTCGAAGAAGCTAAAGAAGGATGAAACTAAATCCGGTAAGAAGTTTCAAGAGAATAGAAAGTGCAGTCAATGCCATCATACCGATCATCTTTCAAAGGCCTGCCCGCTATTCAGAAAACCTAAAATAGTTCAAGTGAATGAAGTAGTAGAAACTTATGATCCCTCAACTATTCAGGAAAGGCCGGATGTTTTAGAAGGCACGGTTACTGTCAAAGATATTCCAGTTAAAGTACTGTTTGACACAGGCGCGTCGCGAAGCTTTGTTGCAAAGAATGCGGTTAAGAAACTGGATTTAAATTTGAAGAAGCTCAAAGAACCAATGACTGTCCAAAATCCGGTCGGGGGTTCCATCTATCTCAGTTGGGTTTGCGGGTTGCCGGTTTCTTTTTCTCGTTATCGATTCCCTACCATCGCAGTCGTCATGAATTTTACAGAATTTGATCTTATCTTGGGGATAGACTGGTTGACCAAGTATGAAGCCGAGGTTAAATGCGCCGACAGAGTCGTTAAGGCGAAGATTAAATCAGGTGATTATATAACCATTCCCTGCAAAGGTCAGAATTCTAATAGAAATGACTTCTGGGCAGCTTTGGATGTCTCTCCTGCTCAAATAGAAAATATCCCTGAAGTCACAGAGAATATTCCCGACCTAGTAAAAGATATTCATGTCGTCAAGAATTATGCGGATGTGTTTGAAGAAGTTGTTCGCTTACCTCCGCAGAGGGAAATAGATTTCAAGATCGCCTTGATTCCGAATGCAAGGCCGGTAGTTCACGCTATTCGAAGAATGTCCTTGAAAGAGAAAGAGGAATTAGACAATCAAACACGACAGCTCGTATGGAAGGGTCTGATCAGGCCTAGTTTCTCTGATTGGGGTGCAGCAGTGGTGTTTGTCCCAAAATCTGACGGTACTCTACGGCTATGTGTGGGTTATCGTGATTTGAACAAGCAGACCATAAAGAACAAATATCCATTGCCGCGAATCGATGATTTATTGGATCGTCTGAATGGAGCACAGGTATTTTCAAGGATGGACCTAGCTACAGGCTTCCGTCAGCTTCGAATTGCCAAAGAGTGTGTTCCTATGACAGCATTCAGAGGTCCAGATTTAATCTACGAGTGGTTAGTAATGCCGTTCGGCTTATGTAACGCTCCAGCATACTTCGTCGATTTGATGAATAGAGTGTTCAGAGGAGTCCTGAATAAATTTGTTCTGGTTTTTATCGATGATATTCTAATCTTCTCTATATCAAAAGCCGAACATGAAAAGCATTTGGAACAGGTTCTAGAAATTCTAAGAAAGAATGTATTGAAAGCCAAACTGTCGAAATGTATATTCTGTCAAGATGAAGTGAAATTTCTGGGCCACATCGTATTGAAAGAAGGAATTGCTGTGGATCCAAGTAAAATCACAGCTATTCAAAATTGGAAACAACCCAGTACCCCTACAGAAGTCCGCAGTTTTCTCGGATTGGCTAGTTATTACCAGAAGTTCGTTAAAAACTTTTCGAAGATATCTGGTCACTTAACGAAGCTTACAAAGAAGCACTCAAAATTCAAATGGACTCTAGAATGTGAAGAGGCTTTTGAAGAGCTAAAGTTAAGATTAACGACTGCCCCAGTGTTAACCATTATTGATGGTAATCAGGATTTAAAAGTCTGGACAGATGCCTCTAGAGAAGGCCTTGGCGCAGTGTTAATGCAAAGGGGTCAAGTGATTGCTTATGTTAGCCGTCAGCTGAAGCCGAACGAGAAAAACTACGTCACTCATGATCTTGAGTTGTTGGCTATCGTATTCTCTTTGAAAATCTGGAGACACTATCTTCTGGGTGAGAGATTTGAACTGTTTATAGATCACTAGTCGCTAAAGTACCTGTTCACCCAGAAAGACTTGAATCTGAGGCAGCAACGTTGGCTAGAGTTCCTTGCAGCATATGATTTTGAGATTATATACACTCCAGGGAAAGCCAATGTCGTGGCCGATGCGTTAAGCCGAAAGAATGAAATGATCGCCAGTTTTATTATCACGACTTCATTGATAGATAAAATATATGTTCTTCAGAAGGATGATCACTTCATTCAGAAGATCAAAAAGATAATTCAGCAAGGCGAACCCTCGAGTTTTCAGGTTGATAATGATGGAGTTCTAAGGCTAAAAGGTCGAATCTGTGTTCCTAACATTGCTGAGCTCCGAAAGGAAGTACTGGATGAATGCCACAAGTCAAAACTTAGTATCCATCCGGGAGTAAGCAAAATGTATAATGACATCAAACGCACTTTCTGGTGGAGGTCGATGAAGAGGGACATTTCTTTATATGTTAGTCGATGCCCTACTTGCCAACTAGTAAAAAGCGACCAACAAAAACTTGTTGGATTATTGCAACCACTAGATGTTCTAGGTTGGAAGTGGGAACATATTTCCATGGACTTCATTGATGGTTTGCCCAGAACCAGGAAAGGAAATGACAGTATTTGGGTGATCATAGATCGCTTCACGAAGACCGCCCATTTCATACCTGTCAGATCAAACAGAACTGCTCAGAGTCTGGCGCAAATATATTTCAAGGAAATTGTTAGACTACACGGAGTGCCGATCAGTATAGTGAGTGATAGAGATCCAATATTCACTAACAAATTCTGGGAGGCATTTCAAGTAGAGCTGGGAACAAAGCTGAACTTGAGCACCGCCTATCATCCTCAGACAGATGGTCAGACTGAGAGGGTGAATCGTATTTTAGAAGATCTATTGCGGGCTTGTGTTCTTGATTTCGGTGGATCATGGGAAAACCATCTGCATTTGGCGGAATTCTCATATAATAACAGCTACCAGGCGAGCCTAACAATGTCTCCATTCGAAGCATTATATGGTAGACCGTGCCGATCCCCTGCTTGTTGGGTTGAACCTAGAAATAGGCTTGTGTTAGGGCCTGATATGATCCGAGAAGCTGCCGACAAAGTCGATTTTATTAAGAAACGATTACTCGCCGCTCAGAGCCGACAGAAGAGCTATGCTGATTCGAGAAGAAGGGATTTGGCTTTTTCTGTTGGTGATTATGTGTATATAAAGGTTTCCCCGATGAGGGGAGTGATTCGCTTTGGCAAAACTGGGAAATTAGCGCCCAGATTTATTGGTCTATTCCCTATTCTTGAACGGATTGGAACTCTGGCCTATAGAATTAAATTGCCTGATTGGTTGCCTGGAGTGCATGATGTATTCCACATATCTCAACTTCGAAAGCACGTTCATGATCCAGACTTGATCGTGGAAGAAGTAGCTCAACAAGATATTGAAATTACTCCAGAATTAGCTGTGAGAAGAGAGCCGCTAAAGATCATCGACAAAGAAACCAAAGAGCCGAGGAACAAGAAGGTTCACTTAGTCAAAGTGCAATGGAGTGGAGATCAGCGAGATTGTACTTGGGAAACTGAAGAGAGCATTCAGAAAGCCTATCCTAAGTGTCGAGTAGATATCTCTGATTGACTCCGGTGCAAGGTACATTTACCATCCTTTGCATTACCAATTAGTTCTCTACTCTGTTGTTATTTTCTTTCCATGGATGTGCACTTTTAATTCTATAGTCTAAATGATTTTAAAAGAATATAGAAATTGATTAGTATATTTTTGAAAAGTTAAAAACAAATTGCTTGTTGTTTGCATTATGTGATAGTAAATTGGATTAATTAAATTATTAAAACGATGGTTAATTTAATCAATACTAGAATGAATGGTAGAATTTATTCGATTAACTCACGCATTGAACTGATTAGAAAATAGATAGAAATATATACTTGTGCATTATATATGTTTGAACAGGTAATTTTATAGCTGTTGAGTAAAGAATTTATTTGCGTGTCCGACAAATAGGTAAACCTTAATGAGTTGGATGCGAAATATTATTATATCAACTCCTGTGAGTGCCATTGGATGCGGAGAGCTGGTTGTTCTGTGTGTAATAATAAACATCGCCATAGCATAGTAACAATTAATTTTGAACTACATTACATGGCATACTTCTTGAAGATAGGCATACTTCATCATATACCACATAAGCATTTGGAGCTTGTGTGACGAGGTGAAAGATTTACCATACGAGCGAGAGTCTTGTATGGCGATGACTTTATTTTACAGGTTGAACTGATGACTGATATGACCATATAAATTGTAACGATAAAATTGCCAGATTAATAAAAACCACACACGGGTCTGGAGTTGACAATAATCACGTCTCTCTAGTCATTCGATACAGCACATGGACTATTTATTTCCCACTCGGGACGAGGTGACGAGGATTTATCATCTGGAGCAATTAAAATACACACTCCCTCAGGCTTTGACAGGGTGACGAGAATTTATTCCCTGGATTTATTATCTATACACGCTCCCCTGTAAACACCAGACTATATCACTATAAATATGTGTATGCTTATTAGGATTTATTGGGTACCTAATACGGCCCAATAAATTTCCAAACCTCTCCCCGTAAAAAGGAGGTTATGGCGAAATTTTTTCGAAAATTCCGGGTGTTAGCGAAATTTTTGAAGAATTTGAAAATTCTCAAAAACTAAAAAGTTGGAGAATGGAAGCCAGATTGAACATAGAGTTGATTAATCAAACCACTTTCGACTTTGTACCTTTTCGGGACGAAAAGTTTTAAGTGGGGGAGATTGTAACGACCCGGAAAATCTGAACCAATTTAAATTTTTTAAATAGGCTAAAATAGTGGATTTTAAATATTTTAAATGAATATTTTAAATAATAGCAATGAAAAGTGAGTTTGAATCGACGTTTGAAAATAAATATAATTAATTCTAATTATAAACAAGGCCAGAAATGGCGCGGCAGTTTCAAATTTTCATTTCAAACTTTGACAGACTGTACCGGGTGCAAAACAAAACGGATTTGAGTGAAACCAAAAATATTTAAATCTGTTAGTGAATACCTTTCTAACGAATCTGAAAAATCGAAGTTTCATAGCGGGAAGCAAAAGTTATGGCCAAATGAATTTTCAGAAAGGTCGCTATGAAATTTATATAGCCCGTGAAATTGGCCATTTAGCAAACGACCTCAGAATTCGACGAAACCACTTTTGTTGGATCCGAGATGTGAAATTATTGCTAGGTTTCAAATTTCATAATTTTTGAAGCTAGTATGTGAGCGTGGCAAAGGAAAATGTGTTTGGGTTAATTACAGTTAAATTGGATCGACCAGAAAAGGACCATTTTGCAAACGGTCTCAGAATTCGACGAAACTAGTTTTGTTGGGACCGTATCATCAAAAAATAGCTAGATTTATTTTTCTGGAATTTTTCGAATCAGTTTGTGGCCCTGGCAAATTGAAATGTACGTTCAAATCGAATATTGAATGTTATATATTTTAAATTGAAGGAAAACTGACTGAAACAGTCGAATGGGCCTTCGAAACATATCCCATTGTGTTCGGAATGGGGGTAAAACGCTAGGGACGACAGTCGTTGGGTTTAGATTGGGGTTCGTGTGTGAAAGGGGGTATTTTCGAAATTTAAAAATATGTAAATAAAAGGAAAAATCTCATTGGCCCGTACGATTTTCTCTCACCCCGACATTCTCTCTACCCTCCGATTGAAGGCGGAAAACCGTTCGCCGCTTCCAGGCCATATTCCGGTCGCCACGATCATCGTTGACCCTCGCCCCAGTTGGTTTTTTTGGAGAGCTCGACCTCCTCTCCACATCCATAGCCGGAGTGCCACCCCTCGTCGCCTGTAGGAGGAGATTCGACGCCGAGAAGTCGACGTCTTCAAGCCGCCGCCTCGCCCTGATCTCGCTACCGAACGCCATCGCACCACCGTAGAAAGGAGCGCCTCTCCAAGCTCTTCGACACCGTATCACCTGATCTAGACGAAATACAACGGATTTGCATAGAAATCTAAACCTAGTTTTGAAGATCGAGGAAAGGTATACGGCTTGAATTTTCTGAATTAAAAATAACACTTTTTAGTGTTGCAAACTTAGAAAAATCATATCTTTTTTGTGTATTGACGAAATTCGATGAAACAGGAAACATCGTGACCGTGTGGACGCCTTCTACATTCTAGAAGAGACCGCATATTTTTCTGAGCCTTCTGCTATTTTTGGTGGAGTGGAACCCAATGTGAGATTTCTAATTTATAAATGATATGGAAAACAACGATGTATAAATTATATAGTCGATGTATGAGTTATATAAGCGTTGTACACCTCTTGTATAAGCGTTGTATAAGTTGTACGTTTAATGTATAAGTTATATATGCATTGTAAAAATTATATATATGTTGAAATAGAAGTGAAATGCTATATATATATATATATATATATATATATATATACGCCCCTCGTCCACAAACCATGGACGATATTTATTGGTTGTGATTGGTGTGAAAATTGATTGATAGCGAATGGTTGATTGAAATTGTTTGTGGCTGAAATTGATTGATTGTGGTTGAAAAATACCCGTTTGTGGTTGAGAAATATTTGGTTGAAACCACATAGGATTAGTTTGTGGAAATGAAAAAAATATACATGCTGCCTGCGTGCGAACTAGATGCATGATTCCCCATTGTCAAAAGCTGCGAGGCTTTAAGGTAGAGCGAGGAGCCGTACTAGGGACGGTCCCGGTTTTAACTACCCTGCCGTTATGCTGCCGAAATTTTGAATAATATTCATGTGTTAGAATTATTTTCCTGTGTTGAAACTATATTCGTCCGTTGAATAGAAAACCTTCATGTGTTGAATCGAAATTCATTCGTTGAATTGAAATTCATGTGTTGAATGGTATTCGTGTTTTAAATAAATTGTTTTGACAATAAAAATCACATTTTTACCCTATATATACAAACTATAGAAAACCTTAATGTGTTGAATTGATATTCATTCGTTGAATGGAAATTCATGTGTTGAATGGTATTCGTGTTTTAAATAAATTGTTTTAACAATAAAAATCACATTTTTACCCTATATATTTAAACTATAGAAAACCTTCATGTGTTGAATCGAAATTCATTCGTTGAATTGAAATTCATGTGTTGAATGGTATTCGTGTTTTAAATAAATTGTTTTAACAATAAAAAATCACATTTTTACCCTATATATAAACTATAGAAAACCTTCATGTGTTGAATCGAAATTCATTCGTTGAATTGAAATTCATGTGTTGAATGGTATTCGTGTTTTGAATAAATTGTTTTAACAATAAAATCATCTTTTTATCTACATATATATAAAAACTATAGAAAACCTTCATGTGTTGAATCGAAATTCATTCGTTGAATTGAAATTCATGTGTTGAATGGTATTCGTGTTTTAAATATAAAAATCACCTTTATATCTATATATATAAACAATAGAAAACCTTCATGTGTTGAATATAAATTCATTCGTTGAATTGAAATTCATATGTTGAATGGTATTCATATTTTGAAAGAAATTGTTTTATAATAAAAATCATATTTTTATCATCTATATGAACTATATAAAATAGTCGTGTTTTGAAATAAATTGTTTTACATTAAAAATCACATTTTTATTATATACATGAATTGTTAAAATAGTGAAGTGTGGAAATAGAAGACAGTTAGATAAAAATATCATTTTTATCAAATGTATGAAAATCATATAGCTTTGAAATCGAAGAATCGATATATATATATAATTATATTAAATCGAATAACGACGCTGCAGTTCGTATTTTGAAATCGAAACTTCAAACGATTATACCGGGAGATTCGACCGTTGGATTTTCCCGAAACTGGAACCGTTGGATTCGTTTTGAAAAGATCTTTCTAATGATGTAAATTTTGTAAAAATCCAACGGTTAGATTTTCAGATATGTGTAAATCAAATCTGGAGAAAAATAGCGCCACGGCCGCGTTATGGCTCGAAGCGTTGTTTGAATAAATTGGCTATTTTAAAATAAATAAAAATGGCGATAAATCGTTATAAAATATTATAAACGATATAGATGTGAAATTTAGAAACTAACTGAAGGTTGGCTAAGTCGAATGGTTTCCTGGGTGTTGATCTGATGTTGGTTTCGGCCTTCGGGGTTAATATTTGGGAAATCGTTCTCTTACTAATTTACGGTTAGCGACTAATGAATTAAAATGATGCGTATGTGTATTTGTGTTGCACTTGTTTATCATATACGCGAGTTGCTCAGAAAGACCGGGTTTATCCCATTCTGAGTAACTGAATCGACGATAAGAAATCGAAGATGAAGACGGTGGTCGAAGACCGGAGATCTTCACCTCGTTTGGATGGTAACTGATGTCCTGATTGGGAGGCATCTCGAAATATGGATAATGAGTGGTGATCGTCCAGACGTACGTGGAGGTCGATGGGTTTGCGAGGTATATAGTGCCTCCGGTTTCGTTCAGACCCAGGACAGACTTGTAAATGGACTGTGTGTCTGACATTGGAATTTATTTTGTGTGATTGATAGCCATCAGTTGCATGGTGTGAATTGCCTGTGTGGCATGCTAAGATGCAGTGATCAAGGCTTCTGTTGAAAAGCATAGTCTTGTGGTGATGATCAAAGCACCGCCTATGTGGCGTAGCTTTGTGTACAACGTGAATTCGCGAACCTCGCACCCCGGTATGAACCAAGAACGGGAGAGGACCTCAGGGGGGACATGCGTTTCTTCCTAGCTATAAGTGGCGTCAGTGGTTTTACACGCCCTGACGAGTTTGACTTATGTGGTTGTTACTGTTGCGAGGCGCCTCAGATATATCGGTCGATCCGGGACCGATGGAGTCATTCATTGGCTCACTTACGCCCCAAAGGGCGGGGAAACGTAGTGTTCAGGCATTTTAATCCACATCGGTGGACCGACACTAACGATCCAAGGGTCACTCGAGCTCTGATCCTGAGACTCGGGCTAGGCAGTCTCGAAGTCGGTAAGGACTATCTTTTGCCTTGGTTCATGACGGAAATCCAATTTCCAAATACGTGACTGTGCGGTTTTGATTGTGTACACACACACACACACACACAAATATATATATATATATATATATATATATATATATATATATATATATATATATATGGCGACATGATATATGGTACCCATGCCGTCTATGATTGAAATTGTTTTCGAAACTTATAAACACTAGTAATAATATCAAATGCTTTTGTTTTATTCGTATCAATCATATTTTGGCCATTATAAGGTAAAACTCTATCCTTCAGTTTGCATTGCATTGTGTGCTGGGAACTGAGTCTTATAATGGCTTCATTTTTATAAAAAGCATTGTGATGTTTAAAAGAATTATTTGTTTTAAAGCACTGGCGATCCAATGGAGTAAACCCGTTCCACGAAAGTGGCGTGGTCCTGTGATTAGCCATATTTCAAATGTGTTGAGTAGATTTCTCATACCAGTCCCATGACTGACTCGTAGTTTGTTTCACTTTCAAACTCGGGTGCCCCTTTTTCTACACGGGCAGCCTTGTATTCAGGTTTTAGCTGGCTTTATCCGGATAGCTGGAGCTGAAGATGGATTCTATCATTTATCTCTTTTTATGTTGTTCAGCTCCTATTGTACATTATGTTTGTTTTCCGCTGTAGACATTTATGTATAGCTGAACTGTATTTGTACTAAGTATGATCCTGTATACCGTGTAACTCTGATGATTACGTTTATCTAGTATATTCTATTGTTCATTATCTGGTGTATTTATTTATTTCTGTTCTGCTGTTATCAGTTTATGTGTTATATTCCAAGGATTACCCTTGCCGCCGTCCGTACGGGGTTCGGGGTCGTCTCAACTAATATGTGCAAATTTTCATATGTAGAGTTTTACTTGGTTGTTAAGTGAGAACGACATAGAATTGATGTGTTGCTGCCAATTGATGCGCACAGCAAGGAACAAAAGGGCGGAAGAAGCATACATAAACATCTTTGTAAAGGAGTAGTACTATATTTTAGTAGACTAGTATGTGTATTTAGGCTTTATCATTTTGTATCGTACTATATTTTGAAATTATTACTCGGATATGTTTTGTATGTTTTAGTATGCTAGAAAATTAATTGTAATCTTATCGAACATTTATAAATATGTTAGAAATTTGTTTATGTAATTTTATTTTGCTTACATTTTAAGAATGTGTTTTTGGTTATTACATTGTGATATTTGTTTTTAGCAATGGATTATTGCATAATACATATAGATAATGGTGATATGTATATATATATATATATATAATATTGGAGGATCAGAAGGGGAATAGCGGCGGCTTACCAACAAAAAAAAGTAAGTTAAGTTTACCACAATTTAATTTCTGTCGCTAATCCTTTGGCAATCGGTAACGGTTTAGCAACGTTTTTTATAAATAATAATTTATTATAAGTTACTTATCCGTCGGTAATTAGTCGGTACTTAAATTAAAATTAAATTAATAAATAAAATTTTATTTTTATTATATAATTAGTAAAATGATGGAAAACTGTCGGAAAACTCATGTTAATTTCCGTTGCTAAAATCTGACACAGATACCGTCATGGTTTTTACCGACCACCATGTTATGTAGGAAATCCGTCGCTAAGGCCAATATAGCGATGGATTAGAAGCGGATATTGCCGCTGCTATATGCAGATTTCTTGTAGTGTTTAGACAATTCAAATTCATCAACAAGTGATGAAGAGCCAGAATCCGGAAATTCAAATATGTGTTTCACAACTATTCAAAATTCAAAAAATATCAAAGTAATGGATCTAAGAACCAGGTACACCTTAATTAATTTTTAATTTTTTAGTTGATTTGGATGAATGGATGTTTTATTTATTTGCCTTGTTCGAATTTGAAATTTAAAGTTTTAAATTTAAACCTAAACTTTAAAATTTAAAATTTAAATTTGAAATTCAAAATAATAATAAAGTAATAAATAGTAAATATGATAATAAAATAAATTTTAGATGTTCGTTAGGATTAAAATTATTTCAGGAAATAATAAATCTGAAATATAAAACATTAATATAATCAAACAAAAGTCAAATCAACATGTCTTTTGAAAATCAACATGTATGTTGACATACATAAATCGACATGTCGACATATAGGCCAGTAAATGAAATTCAAAATTTGAATTTCAAGAGTTTGAACTTTCAAACTTCCCTCCAACTTTTCACCAACTCCTAAGGTCTGAAAATGTGTCATTAATTTCAGAAAAGTTGTGCCCATTCAAACTCTATTTGTTTATCTATTTAATCTCAATCTCTCTACCTCTAATTCAAATTTCAAATAACTTTCTTTATATCTATACTCTTCAAAACAACTCTCTAATGGCTTCCTCAAGCACACCTAAACAATGGGATTAACCAAAACAATCAAAGGTTATCTCTACAATGATAAAGAAGCCTATGTTGACTACTTAGCAAATGCAAAAGTCAATACGGAAGCTCCTGCCAGCTTTGAAGATTTTCTATCTTACGATCTTCCTTCTCTTTTCAACCAAAATGAAGTTCTAAGCTTAATTGAAGCTCGGGATAACAATGAAGTATGTTAACTGAAACTCGTCAAAATGTTCTACGCAAATTTGAATCATGGCTTTTACGAAGGAGACAAAAATAAAGTATGGAGTAGTATAAAAGCCACTCAAATCATTTTGGATTGTGAAATTTTGGGTACTATCTTAATTTGTAAGTGTACGGGCTCAGGATTTTTGGAATTCGAAATAGATGAATCGGATTTGGAAACCTTTCATCACATATTTGAAAGTGATGCCCGTTTAGTATTTAAAAATTGCTTTTTCCATCCAAAGCAAGAATCGTCAACCTCCTCTTTCAACATACCATCACTCCTCGTTCGGGAAATTTCAATAACCCTACCCTCAAAGTCCAAAAGACCCACTTTGCTATTTTTGGTGTTTATGACATCAATTGGGCTATATGATTTTGAATGAATTTAAACCCAAAGAAATGTCCACAACAGAAAACACTCTTTACTATGGAGTTTATCCTACTCAGTTTTTTAAGTATTTTGTAGTGGATCTCAAAGGAGAAGAATTTGTGTCAAGAAAGGTGTTTGACTCAACAAATATACATCTTATACAAATTCCAGTCCCCTTTAAGCCTTATGAAACAATCGAAGATAAAAAAGCTCGAATTCAACAACAACAACAAGAAAATTCTACGAATATCGAAGAAGAAGAAACCTCTTTGGAAGGTATATAGTGTCCATCTAATACTAGAACCATATCCAAAGAAATGCTTGTTCAAAATCAAGCCAAGATAGCAAAGAACCAAAAGAAGATCCAAAAGACTCTTACCCATATGTCTAAGATCATTGGAAAAATAGGAAGAAAACTTAGAATATCATCTTCCACCTTATCACCAATTGAAATCTAAGCTTATCTGGTTTACGTTATCTTTCGTATTTGCTTGTATTTACTTTTGAATCTTGTATTTAGTATCTTGTATTAGTTGAATGTATTTGCTTTCAAGTAGTAATGGATGATGTTTATTTCTATCAAAAAAATCTTTAATTTACTGTAAAAACACATTAGAATTAAATATATTAAAATAATATAATAAGAAATAACTAAAAATTGAAAAAGCCCAGAAAATTAGTGGGGTATGTTGACATACATTTTTAAGCATGTCGACATACAACTGCCAGTTTTTCGAATTTGTTCAAAATTTGGAGTTTAAATAACCAACTAATGTCTATTCATTTCCAACAAATTCCAGACCCTCTAAATACCTTATTCTTCCAGAAGAAATTATTCCAATCTTTCTCCTTCTTCTCTAATCGTTCCTTTTCTAAAAATATCAAATTATGCAAATCCTATTTATAATTTGAGTGAGAATCTTGAAGAAACATTGAATTCATTCAAGAATATCCCATCTATAATATTACGCAATCAACATCATCTCGAATTGAGTCAAATAAAGATGGTTGAACATCAAGAGAAGCACTTTGATGCCATCCGCTAGCTAATATCTTCTCTTTTCAGAGATGAAGACAACAATCTCGCTAAAGCACCACCCATAAAAGAAAATGAAGATTGGGAAGTCATCAAAAAGGATTCAATCTTTGGAGGAGATGGATAGGTGGAAGTTCCAAGAGATATTTGAATTGTTTGGTATGGTTTGTTTGATTTTAATATTGTTTGAACTTGATTGTAAATATTGATTGATTTGAATTGCTTAGTTTAAAACTTGTACATATATGGATTGAAATATTTATAAATAATGACTATAATACTTGGATTGTTAAATTTATTTATAATTTTAGAACTAGGATATTATATAGGCATGAATTTAGGGGGAGTGATGTATATTTGAATGAGAATTAAGTATTGAAACCTTAGAACATATAAATATATATAGGATATAGTTATTTATGGTATAAATTTAAGGGGGGTATATTTAGAATTCGTTTTTTTGATAACAAAGGGGGAGAAATTATAAAATAAGGATTAGTTAGGCTTAGTTTTAAGGGGAGTATGTAGGAATCATGGTGAAAGGAGGAGTAATCGAAGGATCAGATCAAAAAGTATCAACAGGTATGAATAGGTATGAATATTTTATAAATCAAGATCGTCATCATAATAAAGGGGAGATCATTGGAGAATGAAGTTTTGATGTCAACAACCTTATTTCAATTATCATTATTAATTGACTATAAAATACATACTAACATTTCTATCTAGAATATATAAACATACATACATACATACATACATATATATATATATATATTTATATATATATATATATATATATATATATATATATGCAGGGTTTGTATACAGGACTTAAATACTGAAGACTGTGCAGTTTTAGAGTTCCAAGAGATTCAAGATTTAGAAGAGATTCAAGACTCATGAGTTGTCAAGTCATCAAGATATCAAGTGTTCAAGAAAAATATAGTAATTGAGTCTAGTTTATATGTAAGACTCTGAATAGCACTCTAGGTTCAAATTATGATTTTCAAATTTCAAATTTTGTTTTCAAAGTTCAAATCCTGATTTCAATTATTTTCAAACTACTATCTTACTTGTGATTTCAAACATATATGTTTATAAAATTTAAATATATATAAGTTTATAATATATAGTTATATAATATTATAGTTTTAATTCTTATAACTTTATAAATATTTTTATATAATATATTACTATGTTCCCATATGATTTTACACTTTAGAATATTCATTTAAATTGCTAAGTTTTGATCAAGAATTTCCAAAATAATATATATGTCTAAACACTTGAAAAATAGTTTTAAAAATCAAAATGTTATACATATTTTGACATACAACTGTCATAATTTCAATTTTCAAAGGAAGTTTCTTTTCACTATTTGTAATGTTTTTGAAACATTGCAACCATTGAGACATTATAAATAGAGGCTGATTTCAAAGTTTTTAATCATTCTTCTTCTCCATTGTTTGCGAACAAATTGAACAACTGTAAACGGTTATTTAATTCATTCGACTTTCCTAAACAACAAGGGTTGTTATAAAGGATGTCGAATTCTGGGACCAAAATTATTTTACTAGTAAATCCAATCAAGTTATTCCGAAATTTTGAATGTTTGAAAATAACAGAAAATGAAGAAAAAGAGAGTTTTTTATATTAAATGAAAGCAATTAGGGAGAAATGACATAAACTGGATTAATAATCATCAATAGCCAAAAATATTAATATAGATCTAATTCATGTTTCTGTCATAAACATGAATCAACGATAATTAGATTTTTAGAATTAAAAATGTGAATAACGACAAGCATAGCCTATGCAGTAGCTAAGCTCTTAAACAACCATAGGCTATCAGGACATATTCACTACTTTATTTCTAAATCCCTAAAAATTAGATCTAAATCTGATAAGCATTGGATCGAACTCGAATATACTTTGTGAAGGAGCATAACTCTTAAACGACACATAATATGAAGGTTCAGATCTAATTCTTGGTTCAAATCCAAATCTATATGCATAAAGTCCTAATCTATTTGGTTATGTGATTCATATTGAATCCAGTATAAGCTCCATCACCCCCTAATTAAAGGGGATTAGTTAGACATAGCTAAATGAGAAAAAACAAAAAATAAAAGAACAAACATAAATAAAACTAAAACTAAAGAGAACAGGGGAATAATAGTTTTATTCCTAGAGAAGAGTTATAGAATAAACCCCAATGTAATTCTAAATTAAAGAGATACAGTGTATTTATAACTGTCATGACCAAGACTAAGTGGCCAATTACAAGATGTGAGACAAAAAGGCTTTGCCCAAATAACAACTAGCTCAGTGTGAACGCAAGTGAATGGACATGCAAATGTCATGGAAAAATAGGTTGCGGACATCGAACGGAATCAACTTCAATGAATAATAACTCCATAATATCTGAGATAAGCGATCTTTATGAAAAGACATTGAATCTTGACTTTAAAATATGCGGCAGAAGGTGGTTGAACAACAACATTTCTTCAGGTCTTCATGCTTTAATCCAGCTCTAAAAATCAACACTCTTCTTGTACCAATTCTTCAAGCTTTTCAACAATTAAGTGCATTAATCCATTCATCTTAAATAATCTGAAAACACAACTATAAATACACGGTATCAATTATTTTAAAGAGAAAATAAGATAAATAAGCGGATAAAATATACACATTTACGTGTATATCAAATACCCCCACACATATCTTTTTATTCATCCTCGAATAAACTAAACTAAGATATGTCACACTTTCGTAGGTAACACGATTGCATTTAGCGTATACAACAAGCCATTAAACCCCTAGGTGTCCCTAGTAGGATGAGTCTCATCTCGTGAGGGTTTTCAACGAATATTACCCACAAAATCCAAAGTGTCATATGTACGGGAATTAATCAAATAATATATTTAAGGTTTTCAAATTCCAAGGACTTTACCTAACTTCAATAATAACGGTTTGGTCCTAAATTGTCCATCCCATTATTAGTGCAAAAATGAATACAAAATTTCAAGCTGAATTGTAATTCCTTAATAAAAACTGTATTGCCTTGAAGATTAAGAGTGTGGTGTCAACTAAAGTTCTACACATTGACAATGTGCACCCAATTATTTATTTATTCCTTCTTTCGTTTTTGAATAATTTTGCACCAATGTAACTGTAATGTAGTGGATGTGAGTCATGCAAAGATGATGGAAAATTTTGTACGATCTAAAAAAATATTATAGATAAGAGGACGAGTGTATTAGTTGAACTTCAAGCTACAAAAGACAAAGTAATACTAAGGCACATATGGACGTTTTGTTTCCTTTCATCTCCTCTACTACAATCCTCACTTCTAAGTATGGTATAATGGATGTGGTTTGAATGGAAATGAATGACTTATAGTCAAGAATGACGAATGACTATTTTATTCTTTTTTTCATTTAATTTTTTTCATTTTTTCCTTTTTGCATGATGAACGATGAGTGGAGATGGAATGGAATGATACCGTATATTATTTCATTTGATTCCTCCTCTACTAAGCGAATCATAACCAACAATTCATGAAAGGAAAATTTTGTGCCCTAGTTACTCTATTTCTATAACCCTAATTCAACACACAAGTCTGGATTGATATTATATAAAGAGCTGAAAGGAAAAATAAGCAAAGTTTCGTAAGATAGATAACCCAAATAAAATAAGATGTGGTATATGGTAACCTTTAACAATAAATCCGTCAAAAGGTTTTTAAGTATACCAATATAATAAAAATTTGTCGAAACATGGATGTACATCGACTAAAACTTGGGTTTGAACAATGCGGGGTATCAAAGAAGAACGCTACAATGAGTCATTTCTCTTAAAGTGGGCCAAGTGGAATTTAGAACTTACAAGTTTAAAATTTTTAGTGAAAAAAATATTATGCACGAAAAAAAACTTAGAAAATCCAACAAATGTAGGTGCATAATCATTTTTATTTGATTTTTTTTAGGTTTTTTTAACTTACACATTCTAACATGTATAACAGGGGTTGACACGCTTAATCCAGAACATAATTGACGTTTGCATAGTCTCAAGCCAGCATCTTAATAAGACACATTACCACTCAATGAATAATTAATGTTCATTCCGATTACCCAGCAATTCAACTATCAATAAAGAACCAAGGTGCTATTTATGAATTTTAAGTTAGTCTTTGTTCAACGAATGACATAGTTCATAAAATTTGACTGCTGATGTAATGTAAATTCCCTCCCCCCCCCCCCCCCACTTAAAAATAGACTGTGTCCTTGTGTCCCCGCAATCGTCAATCAGACATATCTTAGTGAAAGGGAAATAAAATAAGAGGGTAAGCGCGACTTACCGTATACGCGTGCAAAAAATATGCAGTCATCGAATATATGAACCGGTCAACAATGGACCAATGGATCAGCCTCATTAAGATTATGAGACACAGATTAAGCACAAAAAACCAAATCATAATGGATTTTATATTACGTTTTAGATTTGGTAAAACAAATTTTGTTTTTTCAAAAGTTTGAGTTGCTGATTTTAAAATTTTGAGCTTACAATTGATCCTAAAATCGAATTGAATTTCAGTAGCAACTAAAGAGAGGTCATCGAACCGGGGTTCAATAAAAGTTTCAAAAACAAAGTTTGATTTGTTCAGATGATGTATAAATTGAGAGACGTATGCATCATTCTCACCCCCACACTTGTTTTGAGAAATATTGTCCAGTTTTTCTTTGACATTTGAAATGTTGTTGACTAAAGGTTCATTCGTAAACCTAAAGTTAAAACCAACCAAATGAATTTTTAGTAAATTTTAAAATTGTGTTTTCTCAAAAACTGTGTTATTCCAAAAAGAGTTCATATACTGTAGAAATTTATCATTGAAAAACAAGTGATCACAGTAAGGTTCAGTTGAAACAATCAAGTCGCAAGGAGTTTCAACAGCTTTAGAAAATCTTCATTGTGTTTAAGATCACATTCAGCAGTTTCGTTGTTTTGAACCTCAAGAATTTCAAAGTTTTCTAATGTTTCATTTTCAATTTTTGACCCAACAACATCATCGTCAATCAGTTAAAGAAGTTTTCGCTCATCAAAGTAGTCCTCACTTAAACAGTTGTTAACAACTTCATCATTTTTGTAAGGTTGACAATCTAAATTTTCAAAATTTTCAGAATATGAGAGAGGAAGCTTAATTTGAAGATTGACATCTTCGATTTTAAGAGAATTTAAATTCAAATCAATTACAGAGTTTTCAACAAGTTCATTCACATTTTCATCAATTTCAAAAGTTGTTAGTTGAAGATCGTCGATTGTGGTAAAAGGTGGATTATCATTTGACCCATCACATGTTGAAATTTGATTTTGTTGGTCACGTAGTTTCAAGTATGTTTCAAATACCAAATCTGCGTGGTTATCGAAAATTTCGTTCATTTTCTCAACAAAATCAAATTTATAATTATTTGCATGAGAATCTTCAGTTTGAAATTGTTGAGAACAAAGATTGTTAATCGCACCATATTGAAATTATATCCATTTCCAAAATCATTTGAAAAGTTATTTACATTTCCATTTTGAATTTGAAATTCATTTTGGAGTTTGAAATTGATTTGGCTGGGGTTATAATCAAAATCATTTGAATTTGGAAGTGAATTCGAATTTTGATTATTTTGAAAACTTTGACTCGAATTGTTGCACAATTATGAATTACACCATTCATTTATTTTTTTCATTTTATTTTTTTCTTATTTCAAGTAAAGATTCATTTTTTGTTTCCAAAGTGGAGGGTCGATCGTTAGTTTGAAAATTTTGTTGTGAAAAATCCAAATTATTTTGAAAAGTTGATGGTGTAAATTCCAAATTATTTGTACAATAGTTATTATCAAAATATCCATATAAATTTGGTGTAAAATTATATGGATTATATTGATTTTCACAACTATCATAAATTCCATAGGAGTATGGAAACTGGGACATTTTCAAGAAAGTTTTTCGTTGAAAAATCAGTTGCAAAACTTTTGGCTGTATGGAAGCTATTTTAAAAATATGTTAAAATTAACAACTTCGGATTATATGAATATAAGTCTAGGCCAGGTTCGGACAGGGGATATCAGTGTGCCACGAATCACCGTAGAAACACGGCTGAAGATTTAAGAACCTGTTTGATTTTAGACTCTACCATTCCTTAGACACCTAAGAGAGTATCAATCCTAATTGTGATTTAACAAATATTTTGTTTTATGAGCTTTGGGGAATCCTCGATTTTATTTTAAAAATAATTTATTTCAAAAAAAAAAACTTTCCAATTTATCCCACGTTCATTTTAAAATTTCCAACCATACATCAACAGGCAAAATAATCAATCACAGAACAGTCACAGAATAATAAACTGCAGAAATAATTTTTTACAAGCAAGTCGCGATACGTATAGGAAATTTTTACAAGCAATTTTTATATATATTTTAAGCAGCAGCAGACCCTATAGAGTTTAGAAAATTTTACAGTGGTGTATGGTTGTCCATCCAGAATAATTTAGTAGTGCTAACTATTCAAATCCCAATGTTTGCAAATTATTTGACCTCTAAATCCTTGATTTGTTGCTTAATTGTCTTCCACACTTGGTATTTGCTTTAGTTTTTCTTTCTCTCTTTTTTTCTTTTTTTCAGAAAGCAAATAAAATTGATAAAATGAAAAATAGAAAACTGACAACTGACTAAAAATAGAAAATAAAAAACTTGGCAAACTAAACTAAACTAAACTTAAAAAAAAAACTAAATAAGCTAAAAGGGCAAATTAAAAAAAAGAGAAAAAAGGCCTAACAAAAACAAAAACAAGGCTCAACAAAAATGCTTGCACTCAAAATGCCAACCACCATTCAAAATATATTGCTCGAACTAATTTACTTGCCCCTTTATGATTTGTTTCCCCTTTTTTTGTGCTTCATAAGTCAGTGCATGACATATACTTCAGTGTTAAGAATTAAAAAAGGATGTAATATCCTAAACAAAATCACATATACTTCAATGTTTAGTTTTCAGATCGAAGTGGAGTTAGCAATTGTTTTTTCTTCTTCAAATTGGGTACTCAGATTGGTAGTTCAATATGAACGTTATTCGAAGAAGTGATTGTGGTTGAGTTCGGTTCGAACTAATTTTATTTTGGGACTGGTGATGATGGTTGTTTTTGGTGAAAGTGAGGTTTTGTGGTTTTCGAGATTGGGGGTTTCGATTTGGAATTGAGGCAAGGGTTTTTATGGGTCTTGAGTCTTCGAATTGCGGCTGTGTGGTACGATTTTGGAGAAGGTGGTTTCAGGGTGGTGACTGTGGGTTGGATTATGATGTAACAAGGGAGTGGGTGGTGTTCTGATTAGCTTTGGGTTTGTGTGAATAAGGTGATCGGAGATGGGATCGTTTATTCAAGTAGATGGTTATTCGTCAAGTTGGAGAAGAACGAGGGGTATGGACTGGAGATAGTAATGAAGATGGTTTGTGTATGAATTATGGAAGAAGATGCTATTGGTGGGAGGCGGTTTTGGGTGGGGATGAAGCCGAAATGGTGAGTTCTGGTACTAGGTGGTTGTGGTACTTAAACTGGTCAGTTGGCAGAGGAAGTGTGGTTGATTTGTGATTGTGATTTTGGCCGAGATTGTGACTTTGACTTTTTGTGATGAAGATGACCTGGTGGACAGGAAGGTGAGTCTGTGAATATGGTTTGTGAACATGGTGATCAGTTGTTGAAAGCCATGGATGATGGGGTATAGATGTTTGAGCATGGATGGGTTAAGATACAGGAAGCAGTATGGTAATATGGTGGTGAAGGGGTTGATCAAAGAAACAAGACAGAGAAGGGGAGTAAAATCATAAAAATATTTTTTTTTCTTTCTGTAAATTTGTAGGAAAATGGAAAGAAATGTAAAAGGAAAAAAATTGTAAAGGTGAAAGAAATAAATAAATAAAAGGAAAGAAAAAAAATGGCAAGAATTCTTTTTTTCTTGATTCGCAGATTGTAGTATCAACTATGTTAAAACCAAATCAGCTAATCTATTTTTTTATATATGAAAGAAAACTAAATGAATGATAAAAAAATATTTTTGTGTTTTTTATAGAAAAATAAGAAAATAAAAATATAACTTGAAGGATTTATGAATAAAAATTATTTTTGTCCCTAGCAACGACGCCAAAATTTGTTTGCGAACAAATTGAACAACTGTGAACAGTTATTTAATTCATTCAGCTTTCTTAAACAACAAGGATTATTGTAAAGGGTGTCCAACTCTAGGAAAAAAATTATTTTACTAATAAATCCAATCAAGTTATTCCGAAATTTTGATTGTTTGAAAATAACAGAAAATTAAGAAAAAGAGAGTTTTTATATTAAATGAAAGCAATTACGGAGTAATAACATAAACTGGATTAATAATCATCAATAGCCAAAATTATTAATATAGATCTAATTCATGTTTCTGTCACATACATGAATCAACGATAATTAGGTTTTAAGAATTAAAAATGTGAATAACGACAAGCATAGCCTTTGCAGGAGCTAAGCTTTTAAACAACCATAGGCTATCAGGACAGATTCACTACTTTATTTCTAAATCCCTAAAAATTAGATCTAAATCTGATAAGAGTTGGATCGAACTCGAATATACTCTATGAATGAGCATAGCTCTTAAACGACACAGAATACGAAGGTTCAGATCTAACTCTTGGTTCAAATCCAGATCTATATGCATAAATTCCTTATCTGTTTGGCTATGTGATTCATATTGAATCCAGTATATAAGCATCATTACCCCTTAATTAAAGGGGATTAGCTGGACAAAACTAAACGATAAAAATAAAAAATAAAAGAACAAACATAAATAAAACTAAAACTAAAGAGAACAGGGGAAGAATAGTTTTATTCCAAGAGAAGAGTTACAGAATAAAACCCAATGTAATTCTAAATGAAAGAAATACAGTGTATTTATAGCTGTCATGACCAAGACTAAGTGGTCAATTACAAGATGTGGGACAAAAAGGCTTTGCCCAAATAACAACTAGATCAACGTGAACGAAAGTGAATGGGCATGCAAATGTCATGGAAAAATAGCTTGCGGGCATCGAACGGAATCAACTTCAATGAATAATAACTCCATAACATCTGAGACAAGCGATCTTTATGAAAAGACATTGAGTCTTGACTTTAAAATATGTGACAGAAGGTGGTTGAACAACAACATTTCTTCAGTTCTTCATGCTTTAATCCAACTCTAAAAATCAACACTCTTCTTGCACCAATCCTTCAAGCTTTTCAACAATTAAGTGCATCAATCCATTCATCTTAAATAATCTGAAAACACAACTATAAATACACAATATCAACTATTTTAAAGAGAAAATAAGATAAATAAGCGGATAAAATATACACGTTTACGTGTATATCATCCATATTCACCACTTTACTTACCACCATCAATATACATCATTTTCTTGATTTCTACACTTATACTTTGCCAATTTCTACTCAAATTATATCAGACTTCTTATCTTCTCAATCTCCATCAAATACTCTCTGAATTAAAGAGTTATATGGTTGTTGTAATCATTTAGGAATTGTTTGGGAAAGGATGTGTTCCTTGTAGCCCTGAAATCAAGGAAAGGGAGCGGTGTTGACCTTGTAGCTATGAAATCAAGGGTGTTTGGAGCGGTGTTAACCTTGTAGTCATGAAATTAAGAGAATGTACTCGGATATTGATAATAATAATAATAAAATTCTACGAAGTCCAGCGTTACGTCGGACTGGACGCAGGAGTAACCTGAACCAGTATAAAATCCGGTGTGTTCTTTCCTTTTCTGCACTTTATATTTACTTATTTCTGTGTTTCTACTTGATTCTTTGTTTGTGATCATCTCTGGTGTGTGTGATTCATATAGTAGATCAATTAAGTTTAATATTTTCATAAATTCCTTATAAGCACTATTCACCCCACTCTAGTGTTTGTTTTGCCTTAAGATCTGCATTCCTTGACATTGAAGAACAGAGCAAATCGGAGGTTCAGATGTAACTTGGCGGAGGCGCTCTGGAAGACGGGGGAATGGAGCATGCAAATTTTGGTGCATAAATGCACTAAGTGCATGGGTCGGCATCGACCCATGATAGGGGTTGGCACCGACCCATGTGAGTAGCTCGTGTGGCGACGATTCGTTGAGGCGTGGAGGCGATGAGCGGAGACCATTGCAAATTTTCAGACCTTTCGGAGTGATTCGTAATGGATCGAAGGTTGATTGCTCGAGACGTGAATAGAGTGGCAGAAGTTTCAACATGAACGCCGAAACGATTAGAGAATGGATTACCGGAATGTTCTCAAGGTGAAGAAGAAGATGGGTCAGCCACTTAGCCAAAAATGGCAAGGTGGATGGGTCGGCACCGACCCATTTTGGAAGGTCGTACGGATGTGTGTTTTTGGGGGCATGGTAGCGATGTCTTCTGAAGGTTGCTGGTAAAGTTTGGATTGAAATGTACTTCAAATGATTGATGTGCAACTCAAAAATGGATGGTGCTTCGATTGTGAACTCTCATTGAAGTGGTCGGAGCCGGATTGACGCAAAACTGGTTGTGATTCGATATACGATCCAGTATGATGTTGGATTGACAAAATGTGAGTCAATCATGGATGATAATGGAATGACTCAAGAAATGGATTGAGTCGCCGAAGTGAAAGGCTTGACAAATTTGATGTGGCAAGGAATCCTTAGTTATCGAAGTGTTCTAGTGGACTCAAAGCATGGGTATCGTGGGGACACCCATTAAGACCGGATTCGAGAGACCGCGTATCTTGAGCAATCATGATGGGCCTGGTTGTCGAGAATGGAGAAGACGAACATACGAGTCACGATAGCATATGGTAGTTTAGCTAGAACCAGGGATTTCCATCAGCCTTTTTGATCGTTGAAATGCAAATTAGATAATTGATGGATTCATGGCTGTAGACGGTGATAGCTAGGATATTGAATGCTATGCTATGGTTGATTGTGTGTTTTACTTCTCTCTTGTCTCTCGGTAGGCTACCTCGTAGGTTGTCTAAGAGAAGCAAGATTGGGGTTGTCCTTCCTATTCTGTAATGACTGGCGATGGATGGTTTTCACGTGTTAACTTGTTGGTTGGTGGGAAGCTCGGTTGGTTAATCAGCCTATACTCATATTATCCTGTGTAACTATTGTTAGCTATTTTATCACTTAGTAAGACTGTTTTCTAACTCAAAGTTTTGTGTTTCCCCCTTATTACCTTGGGTTGTTCGCCAATTTGATGGTGGGCATACTGAGTATAGCAGGTAGCAAATTTGGTGCCAGTGTTGCTGTGCGGGGATGAGCGAAAGGATGGCGTATCATCACTACCTGCTATTTAGTTATTTCTTGTCTATTTCCGTTATATGTTGATGTTATTGAGAATCTGAGGGGATGCAGTGAGGCATATGTATTCAGAGATTTCTGTATCAAGAAGTATTATACCCAAGATTCTATGGTTTATGGAAAGTTGATTCTCTGTTCAGTTGTGCTTCATTATTGAATCATATTGTATATTATTATTATATATTATCCATGCGCTGTAAGTTATACGAAAGGTTCTATTTTTGAATTATTCTTCCTTGATGATCGTCCCATATCGGTCTGACATGTCATACAACACTCTTCCCTTAGTTCGGGGCAGTAGGTATTGGGTTGTTGTCACAGTTGGTAACAGAGCAAGGTTAATTGATTTTACCCAAAGTTTGCAAACTTAAACGCTTATGAGAGACATATCTATAGTTTTATTCGGATGATTACTGTATTATATATGCATATAGTATAGTATAATGTAGTTGGTGTAATAACTCGCATTTTACGTATTGGAAGATCGTAAAATATTTTTATTTTATTCCCTGAGGGTTGGATCATTCTCATCTTTTAATATGTTGCTTATAGGGATGTGAGACATGTCCATAATTTTTACTGATTTTATTTGTGACCATTTTGCCCCTGTTAGTCTTGTACATGGCATAACTTTTGACTCAGGTTGAATCAGAGAGAGTAGTTACATTAAAGATTTGTCTCAGCGGTTTGGGAGAAATCGCTATTTTAAGGTTTTTCAGTTGGTTGTTCAGGTTTGGAGAGCCTAATGGGTTTAATTAGGGAGGCCCATTAGTGGGCTAGTGGAATCCTATAAATAGGGGGTGATAGTGGAGGGAAAATGTTTACTTTCCCATTCTCTCATTTGGAGGCATTGATCTCCTTCTTCCTCTAACACCTTTCCACCATTAAAAATCCAAATCTAAGGAGGGAAATCATATATCTACACCATTGGAGGCTAGATCTACATCGTTTTCAAAGGTGAATTCATCGGATTGAGGAGTTTGGTTCGAATTGTTCACTGTCCGGATTCATAATTCTATCATTTTAGCTTGTATTGGGGAATCGGTGAGTGTATTACATCTCTCACATGGATTCAATAAAGTGTATAGGTAGTAGATCATGTTTTTCATCAAATTCAAGTGTTTTTCCTTAGATCCATGCATTGGTAAGTTCATTTTCATATAGATCAATCACCCTTCGATCTGAATTAGCAAGTTTAGATAGGTAATTTCTATGATATTTCATACGAATGTGCAAGTTAGATCCATGGTTTTTGTTCATATGCATATTTGTGGTGATTTTGGTGAATTTGACATTATCATGGATAGAATTGTCATATTGATGATATTGTTGATTTCATAATATGCTTGTAATTCTTTTGGATGAATTGAATAAGTTAGTTTCGTCGGATTTATCGTTGGCGAAGTTTTGGTCGAAATCGGAGTTGAATTGTAATATGCGGGTTTTGGATCAGACTGAAGTTGGATCAGACCATAGTTGGGTTAGACCAAAGTTGGATCGGACCAAAGTGGGTCGAACTGAAGTTGGGTCAGACTGAAGTTGGATCAGACTGAAGTTGGATCGGACCAAAGTGGATCGGACCAAAGTTGGGTCGGATGGAAGTTGGGTCGAACTGAAGTCGGGTCGGATTGAAGTTGGGTCGAACTGAAGTTGGGTTGGACCAAAGTTCGGTCGAACTTACGTTGGGTCGGACCAAAGTTGGGTCGGACATAAGTTGGGACAGACCAAAGTGGGTCGGCCTATTCTGGTCAGCCATTTTTGCCATTTCTGGTCGGACACTTCCGGTGATGACGTGACTTCAAAGTGAATTCAATTGGGAAGTTTGGAAGTGTTGAAAAGTGCTTGTTGTTCATTGTATGCAACAAATGGAAGACAACTCAAGGATGTATTGAGTTTGTGTGAAGTGACAGTTCTAAGGTGTTTTGAGCTAATTAGGTGGAAATGTCGACAGCTAAGGCTTTGTCCTCGTTAATAGTCGTAATTGATAACGACTATAGAGGAGAAGGCCGGGGAATTATCGTTGTTGTAGGTTCTAGCGGACTCAAAGCAGAGGTACAATTGAAGACCAATTGTAGGCCGAGTGCCTTGGGCGTCGTGTATGGCCTAGACATGTGTTGAGTATAGAGTGTAGCATGTGTTGAGTATAGCATATGGAGTTTTGCTAGATATGGGGCATCGTGTGTGGTCCTTGACAATTGACGACAAATTGTTAGCCAGTCATACGATAATGAAGTTTCCAAAGCAAGGTTTGCAGTGATAGCCAGAGTCAGTCATGGATGTTTGAATGCATGTTGTAATCATGATTGAGTTGCTTTTCCATATATGAATGGATGCTTTAATTGCCGTGACTGAATTGTTATTCCTTTAGGTGTATGGATTGTAAAGGCTATCACTGTCATGTAATGGGGAAGGAAATTGAGAGTTCTTCTCTAAAGCTGGGTAGATTTGTTGATTATTTACCCATTCTCATATACTTTATTGATGAAGTTTGTTAGTTGTTTTATCGCTCACTAAGACTGTTGTCAGACTCAAGGTTTTATGTTTCCTCTTATTACCTTGGGATGTTCATCCGGTTGTGGATGGGCAGACTGAGTAACAGGTGGCAGGTATTGCATTAGTGAGGACGACGATACTGATCGATGGCGAGCAGGAGGCTCACGTACCAGTTTTATTACTATCTAGTATTTTTTCCGCTGTTTGCTATTTCTCTGAGTGTTGTAGTGAGTCAAATTGTACAAACACTATTGTTGTTATCCACATGTATGGAAAATACTTTCTAGTTGTCATGAAAGTTTAGTGTTTTCTGCTTCACTATCACTACCTGTTGTATATGTTCTATTATATTTTATCCTTGCGCTGTGAGTTTACGACAAGTTTCGTTTGTGTACCATACCTTGATGATCGTCCATTGCTTCCTGCACACCTTTTAACGCATTATTCCTCTTATATAGTGTGGGGGCTGTGGGCGGTCGTCACATTTGGTATCAGAGCCAGGTTAACGATTTTAGTCAAAGTTCAAGGATGTAATCACATATGAGAGATGTACTTGTAGATTTCAGTTGGTTGTTTACTATATATATTAGAATATATAGTAATAGTGGTTGTATTTTTTAGCAGTTTTTCTTAGAAATGGCTAATTATTCTAAATTGCAGATTTAGAATGAGTAGACGATCGTCAAGACACGCTGCTAGGGAAGCTAATACTGGAGGGGGTAATGGCGGGGCACAAGACTACCCGACCATGTTTGAAGCTATTATTTAAGCATGCCTTCGAAGGAACCCCACTCCAGTGGCAGCTACGGTTGATGTTGGAGTCCAAGTGCCTAGATCTGTAGAATTTGCAAAGCTATGCGAAGACTTTTCTTCACTACGAGGAAAACAATTCAAAGGCACTGAGCCAGTTGAAAAAGTCCAGAGATGGATGGATACTTATGTTAGGATTTTCAAAGACATGGTCAGTTGGTGGTCTGGTCGGTCCGAAGGATGAGGAGCGGATCGGTCTAGTACCGGGTCGGGTCGGTCCATAGAGGAGTGGGTCGGATCGGCCAACTGAGTAGAAAATGAATTGAGTGAAGCTGACCAGGTCGGTCACAAGAGTTGGATCGGGTCGGTCATATAAAGTTGGCTGTGTTGAGGTGTTTGTTTTGGGTCAGCCGATTCTAAAAGAGCAAGTGGGTCGGTCTCAAGTGGTAGAGGCGGGTCGGTCGGTGGGGATGCTTTGATGAGAAGCAGCATTGGGTCCGTCAGCCTGTGATTTTTGGGTCGGTCGGGGACAAGTGGGTCGGTCGAGTATTCAGGCCTATCGGTCAAGTTGCAGGAGTTTTCAGCAGCGCTTCTAAACGCTGTGGTGGATAGCCTAGGTGTTGTGGCCAATTTCCTGAGCTTGTGTGTCGCTTGGGTTTGGAACCTGAGATTTGTGATAGACCATTGATCATGACTAATCCAGTTGGGGGTTCGTCTAGTTTGTTCATGTTGTGTCCTGGTCTTGTATTGTCGAGTCATGGTTGCTCTTTTGTGTGTGATTGCTTTGTTCTTAACTTCGCTGGGTTTGGGATCATCTTGGGCATGGATTGGCTCAAGAGGTATGCGGCAAAGGTGAATTGCGAGAAACTAGAGGTGAGAGTCGGGGATGTGAAAGGGCAAAAGGTGTTGATAAAGTTTAAGCGCGAAGAGGGTGTCTTCGTTAGCTATCTATATTTGCTTGTGATTCCACAAGAAGACTTGTCATCTGTGTCGATCGCTAATGAGTGTGAGAATGCCTTTGACGAGGTCAAAGGTTTGCTGCCGCATCCTGAGATTGAGTTTAGGATCGATTTGGTTGAGGGTGCTAGACCAATTGTTATGCCTCTTAGGTGGATGGCGCCTAAGGAACAACGAGAGTTGGAGGTGCAAGTTCGTGACCTTCTAAGGAAGGGATTCGTTCAGAGAAGTGTTTCTGAATGGGGTGCACCGGTCGTGTTTGCAACCAAGGCAGATGGCTCGTTAAGATTGTGTGTGGACTACCGTGAGCTAAACAAGATGACTAAGAAGAAAAAGTATCCGTTGCCAAGGATTGATGACTTATTCGATCAGCTTCACGAAGCCAAAGTGTTCTCTCAGATGGATCTGGCAACGGGATTTCACCAGTTGAGGGTGGCTAAGGATAGTGTGCCAAAGACTGCTTTTAGGACACCGTCTGGTTTCTTCGAGTGGTTGGTGATGCTATTCAGGTTGACTAACGCGCCAACGTACTTTGTGGATCTTATGAATAGAGTGTTCAGAGATCAGTTGAATAAGTTTGTGCTTGTGTTCTTGTATGATATTCTGGTTCACTCCAGGATTGAGGAAGAACACAAAACACACCTGAGAGTTGTGTTATAGATCTTGCGAAAGCATCAGTTGAAAGCTAAGTTCTCGAAGTGTCACTTCTGGAAGGATGAAGTGAGGTTCTTAGGTCATGTTGTTTCTGGAAATGGGATAATGGTTGACCCCGCTAAGGTGGCAGCAATCCAGGACTGGGATAGACCTAAGAATGTGACAAATGTTTGGAGTTTCCTTGGGTTGGCAGGATATTACCGACGGTTTATCAAATATTTCTCCAAGATAGCTGCACCGTTGATAGGATTAACGAAGAAGAGCCAAGTATTCACATGGGATGCAAAGTGTGAACAAGCATTCGGGATCCTGAAGGAGAGATTGACTAGTGCTCATGTGTTAACCTTTCCAAGTGGGAATGAAGAGATGGTGGTATATACCAATGCATGTGGTACTTGGCTTGGAGCAGTACTAATGCAAAAGGATAAGGTTGTGGCCTACACGAGTCGACAGCTAAAGCCGCATGAGAAGAATTACCCAACTCATGATTTTGGTGTTGGCAGCGATTGTGTTTGCTCTGAAGATGTGGAGACATTACCTGTTGGGAGTCCGATTCGAGTTGTTTACAGATCATAAGTCGTTGAAGTATCTTTTCTCCCAATAGGATTTGATTCTTCGGCAGCAACGATGGTTAGAGTTTCTGGTATCGTATGATTTTGATATAGCCTATACTCCTGGTAAAGGTAACGCAGTTGCAGATACATTGAGTCGAAGACATGCAAGTTTGGGAGCTTTGTTTCCAGAATGGAAGAGCCTCGAGTATTTGGCAAGGTTTGATTTTAGGCTAAGGTGTGAGTTGGAACATGAAATGTTGGCAAGCTTATCGATAAGGCCTACTCTCATCGAAAGGATTGGCGAGAGCCAAAAGCGATATGCAAAGCTTGTCGAGTTTATCCAGAAGCTAGAACCAGAAGATAAAGAGTACGAAGTCGATCGAGAAGGCTGGCTTCGGAAGCAAGGGCGTTTAGTTGTTCCTGATGTCGATGGATTGAGAGATGAGGCTCTAACAGAATGTCATCATTTGAAATTGACAATTCATCCCAGTGGTAATAAAATGTATCAGGACATGAAGAGAATTTACTACTGGGATGGGATGAAGCGAGATATTGGAAAGTTCATTTCCAAGTGCAGGAACTGTTAGTTGGTGTAAGATGAACAGAAGAAGCCAAGTGATTTGCTTCAGTCATTGGAAGTTCGTATGTGGAAGTGGGAGAAAATATTGATGGATTTTATCGATGGACTACCGAGAACCAGGGAAGGAAATGAAGGAATTTGGGTCATTGTGGATCGCTTGACCAAAAGTGCAAGGTTCATTCCTGTTAAGTCAAATAGGACAGCGTCGAAGCTGACTGAACTTTATATGAATCCGGATTGTTAGATTCCATGGCATCCCAAAGAGTATAGTGAGTGATTGAGATCCTTTATTCATTAGCGGATTTTGGAAGAGTTTACAAAAAGCTATGGGAACCGAGTTGTGCTTGAGTACGGCATATCATCCCCAAACTGATGGTCAGACCGAGAGAGTCAATCAAGTTTTGGAAGATCTCCTAAGAGCTTGTGTGTTGGATTTTGGGGGATCATGGGAGGACCATCCACATTTGGTTGAGTTTGCATATAATAATAGCTACCAGTCTAACATTGGGATGGCACCATACGAGGCGTTGTATGGGAGACCGTGCAATTCTCCAGCATGTCGGTTAGAAACTGGAGATAAGTTGGTACTTTGGCCATAAATGATAAGAGATACCTCAGATTGTATCGATATCGTTCGGCAACGAATGAAGGCAGCCCAAGATCATCAGAAAAGCTACGTGAGATGACCCCAAACCCCGTACTGACGGCGGCAAGGGTAATCCGTGGAATATAACAGAGAAACGGATAATAGCAGAACAGAATTAAATAAATACACCAGATAATGAACAATAGAATATACTGGATAAAAGTAATCATCAAAGTTACACAGTATACAGGATCATACTTAGTAAAAATACAGTTCCGCTATACATAAATGTCTACAGCGGAAAACAAACATAATATGTACAATAGGAGCTGAACAGCATAAAAAGAGATAAATGATAGAATCCATCTTCAGCTCCAGCTATCCGAAAAGAACCAGCTAAACCTGAATACAAGGCTGCCAGTGTAGAAAAGGGGCACCCGAGTTTGAAAGTGAAACAAACTACGAGTCAGTCATGGGACTGGTATGAGAAATCTACTCAACACATATATAGTTTGGCTAATCACAGGACCACGCCACTTTCGTGGAACGGGTTTACTCCATTGGATTGCCAGTGCTTTAAAACAAATCTTTCTTTTAAACAACGCAATGCATTTTATAAAAATGAAGCCATTATAAGACTCAGTTCCCATCACACAATGCAACGCAAACCGGAGCATAGAGTTTTTACCTTATAACGGCCAAGATATGCTTGATACGAATAAAACAAAAGCATTTGATATTATTACTAGTGTTGATGTGTTTCAAAAACAATTTCAATCATAACTATCAATCATAAACGGCATGGGTACCATATATCATGTCGCCATATATATACAATCAAAACCGCACAGTCACGTATTTGGAAATTGGATTTCCGTCATGAACCAAGGCAAAAGATAGTCCTTACCGAATTCGAGACTGCCTAGCCCGAGTTTTAGGATCAGAGCTCGAGTGACCCTTGGATCGTCAGGGCCGGTCCACCGATGTGGATTATTATGCCTGAATAATACGTTTCCCCGCCCTTTGGGGCGTAAACGAGCCAATGAATGACTCCATCGGACCTGGATCGTCCGATCAAACCGAGGCGCCTCGCAACAGCAACAACCACACAGGTGAAAAGTATATAAATGTCAGGGCTGGTAGGTCACTGACACCACCCTAGCTAGGAAGAAACGCATGCCCTCCCTGAGGTCCTTCTCCCGTTTCTGGTTCATACCGGGGTGTGAGGCTCGCGAAATCGCGCTATACACAAAGCTACGCTACACAGGCGGTGCTTTGATCATCACCACAAGACTTTGCTTTTCAACAGAAGCCCTGATCATTTGCCACTTAGGCATGCCACACTAGCAATTCATGCCATGCGACTGATGTCCATCGGTATACAACCTCTAAGCTCGTGCGTCTCAGAGAAGGGCGTTAAGCAAAAGAATAAATTCTCCGCCGCCAAACAGATGTATATTTAACAGAGATCAATCAACACAGAATAAACTCCAATGTCAGACACACAGTCCATTTACAAGTCCGTTCTAGGTCTGAACGAAACCGGAGGCACTAAATACCTCGCAAACCCATCGATCACCACGTATGTCTGGACGATCACCACTCATTATCCATATTTCGGGATGCCTCCCAATCAGGACCTCGGTTACCATCCAAACGAGGTGAAGATCTCCGGTCTTCGACCACCGTCTTCATCTTCGACTTTCAATCGTCGGTCAATTATTCGAAATGAGACTTAACTCGGCCTTTTCAAATAATTCACGTATATTTAGAATTTCAAATCAATTTATTTCAATGGTTAAATCATTCGACAACACCAATTTTGTTCTTTAATGTAATTTTCACACCAGACACATTCAACCATCAAATACCACATAAATCGAGCAAATTCAGTTTATTTCCATTCCATATCATTTATGATATTTTATAACGATTTATCGCTATTTTTATTTATTTTAAAATAGCCAATTTATTCAAAACGACGCTTCGGGCCATAACGCGGCCGTGGCGCTGTTTTTCTTCAGATTTGATTTACACATATCTGAAAATCTAACCGTTGGATCTTCACAAAATTTACATCATTAGAAAGGTCTTTTCAAAACGAATCCAACGGTTCCAGTTTCGGGAAAATCCAACGGTCGGATCTCCCGGTACAATCGTTTGAAGTTTCGATTTCAAAATATGAACTGCAGCGTCGTTATTCGATTAAATATAATTATATTTATATATATATATGTATAAATATAATCGTTTCTGGCGCTATTTTTCTTCAGATTTGAATTAAACATTACAGACAATCCAACCGTTGGATTTTTACAAAGTTGGTGCCGTTGGAAAGATATTTCCAAGGCGAACCCGACGGTTGCGGTTTCGGGAAAATCCAATGGTCGGATTTCCCGCACTAGTTGTTTGAAAACACGGTTTCAAAACACGAACTGCACGGCCACGTTTCGTTTTAATTTTATTTATATATTTATATAAATATAGTTCATTCAACAATTTCAATATCGTTTTCAATTCAATTATTTCACTAACGCCTTTAAATTTTGGAAAATTTCGCCATAACCTCCTTTGTACGGGAGGGGCTGGGAAAATTCCCAAATAGCCACACGGGCGTCTCATGTCAAAAAGAAAAAGAAAAATCCAAACGGCTAGCCAACAGGCTCATAAAATCATCACCCAAACAAAACAGTAAATGTGTACCTATTCGTCGGGCAAAAAATTTTATTCCTCTTCTCTAGCCCATTTGATATAACCTGTTCAATAAATATGCATGTACATATATACAGTTCCTATCACGTATCATTTTCCATTCAACTTCATATCTGATTCCATTTGGTTTAAAAATACCATTCATTCTAATGTTGCATGCATAGGCAAAAATCATATCATTAGCTAATTGATGAATATTTCGACTCATGCATATTTATTTGAACGAGTTGCTATTTTTAACACTTCACATTTCAACGATTCATGTATATAATAAAAATGTGATTTTTATTGTAAAACAATTCATTTCAAAACACTATTATTTTATATAGTTTATATAGGTGATAAAAATAGGATTTTTCTTATAAAACAATTTCTTTTAAAACGAGATTATTTTACATAGCCCATATAGTTGATAAAAGGTGATTTTTATTATGAAACAATTTATTTCAAAATATGAATACCATTCAACACATGAATTTCAATTCAACGAATGAATATCGATTCAACACATGAAGGTTTTCTATAGTTTCTATATATAGATAAAAATGTGATTTTTATATTTAAAACACGAATACCATTCAACACATGAATTTCTAATCAACGAATGAATATCGATTCAACACATGAAGGTTTTCTATTCAACGAATAAATATAGTTTCAGCAAATGAAAATAATTCAAACACATGAATATTATTCAAAATTTCGGCAACATAACGGCAGGGTAGTTAAAACCGGGACCGTCCCTAGTACGGCTCCTCGCTCTACCTTAAAACCTCGCGGTTTTTGACAATGGGGGTCATGCATCTAGTTCGCACACAGGCGGCATGTATATATTTATTTCATTTCCCACAAACTAATCCTATGTGGTTTCAACCAAATATTTCTCAACCACAAACGGGTATTTTTCAACCACAATCAATCAATATCAACCACAAACAATCCCAAACAATCATTCGCTATCAATCAATTAATATCGTCCATGGTTTGTGGACGAGGGGCGTATATATATAGCAATTCACTTCTATTTCAACACATATATAATTTTTACGATGCATATATAACTTATACATCGACCGTACAACTTATACAACGCTTATACAAGAGGTGTACAACGCTTATATAACTCGTACATCGACTATATAATTTATACATCGTCGTTTTCCATATCGTTTATAAATTAGAAATCTCACATTGGGTTCCACTCCACCAAAAATAGCAGAAGGCTCAGAAAAATATGCGGTCTCTTCTAAAATGTAGAAGGCCTCCACACGGGTCCACTGTCTCTTGTTTCACTGAATTTCGTCAACACAGCAAAAAGATATGATTTTTCAAAGTTTGCAACGGTTTAAAGGTGTTAAAACAGCTGAAAATAAAACAAGCCGTATACCTTTCTGAAATGTTCAAAACTAGGTCACGCGATTTCGTGAAATCCGTGAATCGATAGCTCGATCGGCCTACGCAGTGTCGAAGGGGAAGGAGAGAGCTTTCGGTGCAGGGGGGTGCGGTGGCGTTCGATCGCCTGAGGCGGCGGCGGCTTGAACGCGCAACCTTCCCGAGCCTAATTCTCCCCCAATACTCCACGAAAAAATCGAAACCAGTGATAGATTTGAAGCTTGTCTCGAGCTCTTCAAAATCTTCAACTGGAGCTCTTGAAATTATTGAGTGGATTGATCAGAAAATGGACGGGAAGGTTACGAACGTTTTCCGCCTTCGATCGGGGAGAGATAAAAGGATTTTTTTTATATAAAAATTCTGATTGGTCGGGGAAGTTTTAAAGGGGTTTTCTTACGCGACCACCAATCTAAACCCAATGACTGTCGTCCCTAGCATTTTACCCCCATTCCGAACACAATGGGATATGTTTCGAAGGCCTATTCGGATGTTTCAGTCAGTTTTCCTTCAAATTAAAATATAAAACATTCAATATTTAATTTGAACGTACATTTCAATTTGCCAGGGCCACAAACTGATTCGAAAAATTCCAGAAAAATAAATCTAGCTATGTTTTGACGATACGGTCCCAACAAAACTAGTTTCGTCGAATTCTTAGACCGTTTGCAAAAAGGCCCATTTTTGGTCGATCCAATTTAACTATAATTGACCAAAACACATTTTCCTTTGCTCCGCTCACATATTAGCTTCAAAAATTATGAAATTTGAAACCTAGCAATAACTTCACATTCCGGATCCAACAAAAGTGGTTTCGTCGAATTCCGAGGTCGTATGCAAAATGGCCAATTTCACGGGCTATATAAATTCCATAGCGACCCTTCTGAAAATTCATTCGGCCATAACTTTTGCTTTCCACTATGAAAATTCGATTTTTCAGATTCGTTAGAAAGGTATTCACTAACAGATTTAAATATTTTTGGTTTCACTAAAATCCGTTTTGTTTTGCACCAGTACAGTCCGACAAAGTTTGAATTCAATTTTTGAAACTGCAGCGCCTTTTCAAGCCTTGTTTATAATTAGGATTAATTATATTCGTTTTCAATTGTCGATTCAAACTCACTTTTCATTGCCATTATTTAAAATATTTATTTTAAATATTTAAAATCCATTATTTTAGCCAATTTAAAAATTTTAAATTGGTTCAGATTTTCTGGGTCGTTACAATCTCCCCCACTTAAAACTTTTCGTCCCCGAAAAGGAACAAAGTCGAAAGTGGTTTGATTAATCAACTCTTCGTTCGATCTGGCTTCCATTCTCCAACTTTTCAGCTTCTGGGAATTTACAAATTCTTCAAAAATTTGGCTAACACCCGGAATTTTCGAAAAATTTCGCCATAACCTCCCTTGTACGGAGAGAGGTTTGGAAATTTATTGGGCCGTATTAGGTACCCAATAAATCCTAATAAGCATACACATATTTATAGTGATATATTCTGGTGTTTACAGGGGAGCATGTATTGATGATAACTCCAGAGAATAAATTCTCGTCACCCTACCCCGTGTGGGAAATAAATAGTCCATGTGCCGTATCTAATAACTAGAGAGACGTGGTTATTGTCAAATCCAGACCCATGTGGGGTTTTTATTAATCTGGCAATTTAATCGTTACAATTTAAATAGTCCATATCAGTCATCAGTTCAACCTGTAAAATATAATCATCGCCATACAAGCCTCTCGCTCGTATGGTTAATCTTCCACCTCGTCACACAAGCTCCAAATGCTTATGTGGTATATGATGAAGTATGCCTATCTTCAGAAGTATGCCATATAATGTAGTTCAAAATTAATTGTTACTATCCTACGGCGACGTTTATTATTTCACACAGAAAAACCAGCACTCCGCATCCAATGGCATTCACAGGAGTTGATATAACAATATTTCGCATCCAACTCATTAAGGTTTACCTATTTGTCGGGCACGCAAATAAAATCTTTACTCAACAGCTGATCCATTTACCTGTTCAAATATATAAAATGTACATGTATATATTTCTATTTATTTTTAAATCGTTCAATGTGTGATTTAAATGAATAAATTCTAACATTATTCTATTGTTAATTAAATTAACTATCGTTTCAATAATTTAAATTAATCTAATCTACAATCACACAACTCAACCAACAAGCAAATTGTTTTTAACTTTTCAAAACCATTTAAATTAATTCCTATTCTCCTTTTAAAATCATTCAGTCTATAGAGTTAAAAGTGCACATCCATGGGAAGAAAATAACAATAGAATAGAGAATTAAATGGTGATGTAAAGTATGGTAAATATACCTTGCACCAGAGTCAATCAGAGATATCCACTCGGCATCTAGGATAAGCTTTCTGAATGCTCTCCTCCGTTTCCCAAGTACAATCTCGCGGATCTCCACTCCATTGCACTTTGACTAAGTGAACCTTCTTGTTCCTCATCTCTTTGGTTTCTTTGCCGATAATCTTTAGCGGCTCTCGTCTCACAGCTAATTCTGGGGTAATTTCAATGTCCTGTTGAGCTGCTTCTTCCACGATCAAGTCTGGATCATGAACGTGCTTTCGAAGTTGAGATATATGAAATACATCATGAACCCCAGGCAACCAATCAGGCAGTTTGACCCTATAAGCGAGAGTTCCGATCCGTTCCAGAATAGGAAACGGACCAATGAATTTGGGCGCTAACTTTCTAGTTTTACCGAACCGGATAACTCCTCTCATCGGCGATACTTTCAAATATACATAGTCGCTTCAAAGGATATATCTCTTCTTCTCCTATCGGCGTAGCTCTTTTGTCGGCTCTGAGCGGCGAGTAATCGCTTCTTAATAAAATCGACTTTGTCGGCGGCTTCTCGGATCATATCAGGCCCCAATACAAGTCTATTACCGGGTTCGACCCAACAAGCAGGAGATCGACACGGTCTACCATACAATGCTTCGAATGGCGACATTGTCAAACTCGCCTGGTAGCTGTTGTTATAAGAGAATTCAGCCAAATGCAGATGGTCTTCCCATGATCCACCGAAGTCTATAACACAAGCCCGCAACAGATCTTCTAAAATACGATTCACCCTCTCAGTCTGACCGTCTGTCTAAGGATGATAAGCGGTGCTCAAGTTCAACTTCGTTCCCAGCTCGACTTGAAATGCCTCCCAGAATTTGCTAGTAAATATTGTATCTCTATCATTGACTATACTGAGCGGCACTCCATGTAGTCTAACTATTTCCTTGAAGTAAATCTGCGCCAGACTCTGAGCGGTTCTGTTTGATCTGACAGGTATGAAATGGGCGGTCTTCGTGAAGCGATCTACGATCACCCAAATACTGTCATTCCCTTTTCTGGTTCTGGGCAGACCATCAATGAAATCCATAGAAATATGTTCCCACTTCCAACCAGGAACTTCTAGTGGTTGTAACAATCCAGCCAATTTCTGTTGGTCGCTTTTGACTAGCTGGCAAGTAGGGCATCGACTAACATATAAAGAAATGTCCCTCTTCATCGACTTCCACCAGAAAGTGCGTTTGATGTCATTATACATTTTGTTTACTCCCGGATGGATACTAAGTTTTGACTTGTGGCATTCATCCAGTACTTCCTTTCGAAGCTCAGGAATGTTAGGGACACAGATTCGACCTTTGAGCCTTAGAATTCCATCATTATCAACTTGAAAACTCGAGGGTTCGCCTTGTTGAATTATCTCTTCGATCTTCTGAATGAAGTGATCATCCTTTTGAAGAGCAGATATTTTATCTAGCAATGAAGTCGTGATAATAAAACTGGCGATCATTTCATTCTTTCGGCTTAACGCATCGGCCACGACATTTGCTTTCCCTGGAGTGTATATAATTTCAAAGTCATATGCTGCAAGAAACTCCATCCAACGTTGTTGCCTCAGATTCAGGTCCTTCTGAGTGAACAGATACTTTAACGACTGGTGATCTGTAAACAGTTCAAATCTCTCACCTAGAAGATAGTGCCTCCAGATTTTCAAGGCGAATACTATAGCCAATAACTCAAGATCATGAGTTACATAGTTTTTCTCGTGTGGCTTCAGCTGACGGCTAGCATAAGCAATCACTTGACCCCTTTGCATTAACACTGCGCCAAGGCCTTCTCTAGAAGCATCAGTCCAGACTATCAAATCCTGGTTGCCATCGATGATGGTTAACACTGGAGCAGTCGTTAATCTTAACTTTAGCTCTTCGAAAGCCACCTCACTTTCAGGAGTCCATTTGAATTTCACGTGCTTCTTTGTGAGCTTCGTTAAGTGACCAGATATCTTCGAAAAGTTTTTAACGAACTTCCGGTAATAGCTGGCCAGTCCGAGAAAACTGCGGACTTCAGTGGGGGTACTGGGCTGTTTCCAATTTTGAATAGCCGTGATTTTACTTGGATCCACAGCAATTCCTTCTTTTGATACGACATGGCCCAGAAATTTCACTTCATCTTGCCAGAATATACATTTGGAAAACTTTGCTTTCAATACATTCCTTCTGAGGATTTCCAACACTTGTTCCAAATGTTTTTCATGTTCGGCCTTTGATTTAGAGAAGATTAAAATATCGTCAATGAAAACCAGAACAAATTTATTCAAAACCCCTCTAAACACCCTATTCATCAGATCGACGAAGTAAGCAGGAGAGTTACATAAGCCGAACGACATTACTAACCACTCGTAGAATAAGTCGGGACCTCTGAACGCTGTCATTGGAACACACTCTTCGGCAATTCGAAGTTGATGGAAGCCTGTAGCTAGGTCCATTCGTGAAAATACTTGTGCTCCATTTAATCGATCTAACAAATCATCAATCCGCGGCAAAGGATATTTGTTCTTTATTGTCTGTTTGTTCAGATCACGATAATCCACACATAGACGTAGAGTACCATCAGATTTTGGGACAAACACCACTGTTGCTCCCCAATCAGAGAAACTAGGCCTGATCAGACCCTTCCATACTAGCTGTCGTGTTTGATTGTCTAATTCCTCCTTCTCTTTCAAGGACATTCGTCGAATAGCGTGAACTACCGGCCTTGCATTGGGAATCAAAGCAATCTTGAAATCTATTTCTCTCTGCGGAGGTAAGCGAACAACTTCTTCGAACACATCCGCATAGTTCTTGACGACAGGGATATCTTTGATGAGATCTAGAATATTCTCTGTAACTTCAGGGATATTTTCTATTTGGGCTGGAGAAACATTCAAAGCTGCCCAGAAGTCTTTTCTATTAGCATTCTGACCTTCACAGGGAATGGTTATATAATCACCTGATTTAATCTTCGCCTTTACGACTCTGTCGGCGCATTTAACTTCAGCTTCATATTTGGTCAGCCAGTCTAATCCCAAGATAAGATCAAACTCTCTAAAATTCATGACGACCGCGATGGTAGGAAATCGATAACGAGAGAAAGAAACTGGCACTCCACAAACCCAACTGAGATCAATGGAACCCCCAACTGGATTCTGGACAGTCATTGGTTCCTTCAGCTTTCTCAAATTCAAATCTAGCTTCTTAGCGGCATCCTTCGAAATGAAGCTTCGTGACGCGCCCGTGTCAAACAACACTTTAACTGGAATATCTTTGACAGTAAGCGTGCCTTTTAAAACATCTGGCCTTTCCTGAGCAGACGAAGATGCAGGTACTTCTACCACTTCATTTAGATGTAGTGCTTCAGGCTTTCTGAATAGCGGGCAGACCTTTGAAAGATGACCGGTCTGATGGCATTGACTGCACTTTCTATTCTCTTGGAACTTCTTACCGGATTTAGTTTCATCTTTCCTTAGCTTCTTCGAGGGTTTACAATTCCTGGTCAAATGCCTCTGTTTATGGCAGTTACTGCATACAGCTGTCGTTACTGGTTCTTTTCCGGATCTGGCCCTTTTTCGATTAACTTTGGGCTCCTTACCGACTTCAGACATTGTACTGGCCTCAGGACGATCAGTTGTAGACTCAATTTTATTACTAGAGCTGACTTCTTCTTCATACTGTAACATACCCTTCTTGTCTAGATCTTCGTACTGATAAGCCATGTATATCATTTCAGAAAAGGGGAGCTTCACGTTCCTCATTACACTGTTCTGATATTTTCTTTGCAGGCCATTAATAAATCTCATATTCTTTCTCTTCGGATTTTCAATTAGATGAGGGGCAAAGTGAGAAAGTTCATTGAATTTCTTATGATATTCTGGGATGGTCATATCTCCTTGTATTAGATAAGAAAATTCATCACATAGTCGCTTTATTGCTTCTGGAGGAGTAAATCTTTCCAGGAAAATCACTTTGAATCTATCCCAGGTGATATCACCCTCTGGATTATCCTTAACAAAATAATCCCACCAGAATAAAGCTTCGTCTTTGAGTGCCCAGGAGGCCAGTAATCTTTTCTGGTCATCCCTCAGCTTTAATCCTTCAAAGATTTTCTCAGCCGAACGAATCCATGCTTGTGTCCTCATAATAGATTCTTCGCCCGAGAATGGCTTTCCACCGAGATTTCTATATTTCATATATAGGGCTTCAATATCCGGGTCAGTATTACTTCTTCTGTTTCTGGCATTCATTTTCTAGTTCTTCTGCAAATAGCAGATCAAGTGTCAGGTCAACAGAAAAGATATTTCAAAATATAGAGACAAATACTTGAATGTAAATGTGTCTATCTAGGTGTTATTTCATTCTGCTACTCATACTAGGATATTACTGATCCTATCTGTAATGAGTTACCCATCCTAGAACACTACTGGTCCTATTTCTGATGAGTTCGTTAATATGTTATATTCCAGAACTAAGCTTAACCAAAGCTCTGATACCAAATGAGACGACCCCAAACCCCGTACTGACGAAGGCAAGGGTAATCCGTGGAATATAACAGAGAAACGGATAATAGCAGAACAAAATTAAATAAATACACCAGATAATGAACAATAGAATATACTGGATAAAAGTAATCATCAGAGTTACACAATATACATGATCATACTTAGTAAAAATACAGTTCAGCTATACATAAATGTCTACAGCGGAAAACAAACATAATATGTACAATAGAAGCTAAACGGCATAAAAAGAGATAAATGATAGAATCCATCTTCAGCTCCAGCTATCCGGAAAGAACCAGCTAAACCTGAATACAAGGCTGCCCGTGTAGAAAAGGGGCACCCGAGTTTGAAAGTGAAACAAACTACGAGTCAGTCATGGGACTGGTATGAGAAATCTACTCAACACATATATAGTTTGGCTAATCACAGGACCACGCCACTTTCGTGGAACGGGTTTACTCCATTGGATTGCCAGTGCTTTAAAACAAATCTTTCTTTTAAACAACGCAATGCATTTTATAAAAATGAAGCCATTATAAGACTCAGTTCCCATCACACAATGCAACGCAAACCGGAGGATAGAGTTTTTACCTTATAACGACCAAGATATGCTTGATACGAATAAAACAAAAGCATTTGATATTATTACTAGTGTTTATGTGTTTCAAAAACAATTTCAATCATAATTATCAATCATAGACGGCATGGGTACCATATATCATGTCGCCATATATATATACGATCAAAACCGCACAGTCACGTATTTGGAAATTGGATTTCCGTCATGAACCAAGGCAAAAGATAGTCCTTACCGAATTCGAGACTGCCTAGCCCGAGTCTCAGGATCTTGCTCGAGTGACCCTTGGATCGTCAGGGCCGGTCCACCGATGTGGATTATTATGCCTGAACAATACGTTTCCCCACCCTTTGGGGTGTAAACGAGCCAATGAATGACTCCATCGGACCTGGATCGTCCGATCAAACCGAGGCGCCTCGCAATAGCAACAACCACACAGGTGAAAAGTATATAAATGTCAGGGCCGGTAGATCACTGACACCACCCTAGCTAGGAAGAAATGCATGCCCTCCCTGAGGTCCTTCTCCCGTTTCTAGTTCATACCGGGGTGTGAGCCTCGCGAAATCGCGCTATACACAAAGCTACGCTACACAGGCGGTGCTTTGATCATCACCACAAGACTTTGCTTTTCAACAGAAGCCCTGATCATTTGCCACTTAGGCATGCCACACTAGCAATTCATGCCATGCGACTGATGTCCATCGGTATACAACCTCTAAGCTCGTGCGTCTCAGAGAAGGGCGTTAAGCAAAAGAATAAATTCTCCGCTGCCAAACAGATGTATATTTAACAGAGATCAATCAACACAGAATAAACTCCAATGTCAGACACACAGTCCATTTACAAGTCCGTTCTGGGTCTGAACGAAACTGGATGGTAAAAATTAACTATAATAGAGTAGCTTATATAATTCTAACATTTCATGACATTTATCATATGTGAAGTAATATGATAAAATAAACCGAGCTAGAGTACCACATGTAAACCAATATGATATAAAATAGCATATATAAAACAATATGATACTCATCAAGTCAGGGTATCACATATAAATCAATCTGATGCTCTTGATTGTTATCATATGTAAATAAATATGAAAAATTAAATCAAAATAGAGTATTGCATATAAATCAATGTGAAACTCTCAACAAATCACATATAAATTAATAGGATACTAATATTAATTAAGTCAGAGTATCATAAACTAATGAAATCCACATTATCTTTATCATATATAAAACAATATGATAAAATAACCCAAAACAGAGTACCATATATAAATCAATACGATACTCATAACAAATACATATACAAAACAATAAGATGCTTATAATAAATATCTTGTGATAATTAATCAAGTCAATAAAATCTTTATGGCATTTGTCATTTGTAAATCAAATCAGAGTATCATATATAAATCAATACGATACTCATAACATTTATCATATATAAATCAATACGATAAAATAAATCAACCCGGAGTATCATATATAAATCAATATGATACTCATAACAATTATCATGTATAAATCAATATGATAATTAAATTGATCAATTATAGTAATGAAATATAATATTAGAGGATTATGGGATAAATATAACCTGACTCATAACATACCAAACAATTAAACATACGCTAATTTGTAAATCACAGTGGTAGAGCTCGAGCGCGCATCGAGACATCAGCACCGTAATCTACTCATAGCGCCATAACACACTTGGCAATCAACCCACGATAACCAAGACGGTCTAAGGCTAAGGCCGTATGCTACTCGTTCACTACACTACACGTGGGACCCCCACGCCTCCATCTAATGTAGTCCGTGACCTGCCGATCAGGAATCCCGATCGAAACAACAAAATTGCCCAATGTAGCAGATCGTTAATCTTTGGTGGTAGATGAGAAAAATTTAAAACAACCCATTCAGGTCCACAAAGATGAAGTTTTGGTCCATTGGTACAACAGAGTCCAATCTATCCTAACGCAAAATCAAAAGCATTCTTGAAATGTTATTTTATAATAAATATGCCATGAAGTTAAAAGTGTTTATAACGTCAAAACACTTTATAAACTTAATCATGCTTTGAAAATATACCATCACATGCAAAACAAAATAATAATCACAACCCGAATTAAACGAAACAAAGTTGATATTCAACTTTATCGTATGTAAAAACAATATGATAACATAAATCAAGTCAGAGTATTATATATAAACCAATATGATACTCACAAATATCATATATAAGATAATATGACAAAATAAATCAAATCACAATATGAGAAATCAAGAGAGTAATCAAAAAAGTATTACCAAACATCCCATACCGTTTGGTATTACTAATCCATTTAATCAAAATCCTCATCATACATAATTTCACATAAATTTCAATGAAAATTATGTTCATTCAAATTATATATTCGTCAAACTAATTTTCTCTTGGTTGTTTTTATTATTTATTTATTATCACCAGTATTCTTACTTTATTTCAATCCTAATTCGATCCGCGTCAATTCCAATACTGGTTCAGCTCTTGGTTCGACGTTCATTTCTCAAATCAAACATCGTTCGGGTTCCGCTTTGTCAAAATTTCTAAGTATTTTTTTTCAAAACCCTACACTTATTACCCATCTTGATTTTTAACCAATAGTCCCCTCTTAAAACTGCTTAAAAGATTTCAAAACACTTGGCCAAACCAATTCATTATATTTTCCTTCGAATTTTTTGTTGTCGCATGGAGATTTAAAATAGTTATTGCAAAAAGGAAACTTATTTTTTGAAAATATTTCCTTCAAAATATTTACTACACACATATTTTTATTTTTCTCTTCTAAAATGTCATCAAAATATTTTTATTTTCAAAAAATGCTCTCTCTCAAGAGCGATTCTTGTATCAATTCCGCTCAATCTAGGGTATTTCCACCCTATCTCTAATGAGTTTTAAACCCAATAAGCCAAGTTTTATATAAACCATAGCTCTAATACCAAATGTAACAGTTCAACATTTTGACCGCCCCAAGTCAGTGATTAAACCAACACGAAGCATTCAAAATGATGGATTATTATTGGCTTATAGAGTTTAAAATGGAATTTAACAAAGAATTACAATGCACAATATTTGTAGCAAAATAATTTTTTATATAAGTATCAGATTTTTTACAACATTTTTGTACAACGGAAGAAATATAAATATATACATAAATTTCTTTAAACAAATTACTGCTTTCGTTGAGCTTTGTGATGAACATCAAATTATGTAAATTTTACATTCCTTAATTACGTATTTTATTATTCCAAAACAGTATTACTCGGTCTTTTTAGTTGTGTTTATTACAGGTACTTTATTTTCAGAATAAGAAGAAAAATCCTTCTAAAAAGGGCCAACTCAAGAAGATTCTAGAATATACTAGAGAAAGAAGCTTCTAGAAGAACATGGAACAAGTGCTTTATTTTCAGAATAAGAAGAAAATTCCTTCTAAAAAGGGCCAACTCAAGAAGATTCTAGAATATACTAGAGAAAGAAGCTTCTAGAAGAATATAGAACAAGCTAGATAAAGAAGCATGTGCAAAAGGTTCAAGTCAAAAGTTCTAGAATGTGCTAGATCAAGACGCCACTTCAAAAAAAAGAAAGAGATTTCCAGAATAATAAAGAAGGAGAAAATAAAGAAAGACCAAGTAAAAGCTCCTAGAAAAATCTTCTTTTTAGATCTAGATCCAAGGAGCACTATAAATACCCCTATCCAGCATTTGTTTAGACATCTTGGCATTAGATGCCAATAGGGCATCAACTTAGATTTTCTTGTATTTTCTTTTAGTCTATTCTCTTGTAGTCAACTTCTACTTTATTAATAAAATTTGGTTTTCTTCTTGTTCTTCTCTTTATTATATTTCTTCCTATTAAATTCTTCTTTACACCTTTCAATTTGTGATCTCTTTTGCTTTATTTCAACTTTTGTTCTTGCTTGCATTGTATTTTCTATTTTCAATTCTTAATTTCTTGAGATCTATTGATTTGCCAAGAGGTTAATAAATCTCATCTCTAATTCTCAGAGCTCTTACATATTCTCTACTTGCTGTTCTCTTCTAATTCTTAATTAAACATTAATCTTGAATTCGTCTAACTCACCTAGAATTTAAATAAACATTAGCAAATTATACAGCTACCTGTGGATTCGACCCGTACTCGCACAATTATTACAACAAACACCGTGCGCTTGCGGTAAAATAAAATCATGGTTTGTGTTAACAACAAAAACCGTCGATTAAGTTTTTGGCGCCATTGCCGAGGATTTTTTTATAATTCCTAGTGTTTGTTTAATATTCGATTCATGTTAGTTTTTTTTAAATTTGCACTTTGTTTTCTATTTTCTATTTAGTTTTAGTTCTTTATTTTTTTTATTCGTATTTGAAAAGAAAAAAAATCATTTTTTTCTTAGTTTAGTCACTTAGTTTTCTTATTAGAAGTCTTAGATTTTTGTTTTCCATTTTTCTTTGTTTCCTTTTATTATCCGAAAAAAAGGGTGTTGTTATTGACACTCCAAATATTGTTAAGGGGGGTCAAATTTTAAAAACACTCCAATCATAAAAAAAATGTTAGGGGGAGTCACGTACTTAATATTTTATGTTCCCTTTTTACCTTGGTAATAACATCAATTACCATCCCAAATCCCAATCAATTTTAAATGCAAAAAAAACTAAATCCCTAAATTATTTGCAAATAAAAAAAGAGCAATTGTTTGGGGAGAAATAATGGCGCAAACGAAGAATGTGAAACAAATGAGATTGTTGATAATTTAACAAATGAGAAATGAAATTATTAAGAAAAAAAAGCAATCGACAGATGAGAAATGAAATTATTTAAAAAAAAAAGCGATCGACAAATGAGATTATTGATATTTTGATATAACAATCTAATGTAGTTTGATTAATATACCGTATAATTTTTTTAAATTAACAACTAAAAAAAGGATTATTGTAAAGAAGGCTAATTTGGTAAAATAAACTTTATTTGTTAAAGGGGGGGGTGCTCTCTGCATTGATACTCCCCTTAACAAATTCTTTATTTTTTAAAACTGATCTTGCCTTAACAATACTTGAAGTGTCAATAACAATCCCAAAAAAAAAAAAATCGTTTTTTTAGTTGAATTGCTCATTTGCCTTTGTTTTCCACTAGTTGTTTTTGCTTTCTTTAGTTAAAAAAAAATGATTTTTTTCCTTTTTGTTTTCATTTCTAGTATTTCTTATTTCTTGATTTTGTTCTCTTTCATTATCAAAAAAAAATCATTTTTTTTTCTTTAATTTAGCTGCTTGTTTTGCTTAGTTTTCTAGTGGTTATATTAGTAGTTTTTGTTTGCTTTTATCTACTAAAAATATTAGTTTTTGTTTTCCGTTTTCTTTAATTTAGTTGTTTGATTTTCTTATTTCTTATTCTTGTTTTCATTCATTAAAAAAAGGAAGACAACTTTCTCTCCTTAGTATTTCGTATTTCATAACATCAAAAAAGAAGAAAAAAATCATTTTTTTACTCATTTACATTTCCTTTTTACAATATTAAAAAAAATTGTTTTTTTTCTCGTTAGTTTGCTTACTTAGTTTTCTTGTTAGCAGTTTCAGATTTTTTTCTTTGTTTTCTTTTATTAACCGTAAGAAAAAAAATCATTTTTTCCTTTATCTTTTTTAGTTTAATTGCTTATTTCCCTTTGTTTTCTTATTACTAGTTTATGTTTTCTAAAATCAAAAAATCGTTTTTTTTCTCCTTTCTATTTCATTTCAGCAGTTCTTATTTTTTTTGTTCCTCCGAGTCTTTTACAATTTTCTCATTCTCTGGACAACTTCAATTTTCACCTCACCTCAACTTGCTACCCACGTTTGAGCCACTGTCACAAGCCTTGCAATCGAAGTGAAGCCCAAAACCACCATCACCATGCACTAACCGAACAACTACTCACCGTTAGCACAAATCAAACTAGCACATCATTGCTGCCAATCCTCGCGTGACACGTCCTCAAGGATCGAACCCAAATTGTAAAACTCCTTGTCCAGGTCCGTGCTCCTTAAAGCAATTGAAAAAAAAGGGAAGAGGGCCTGCATAGATTATAGAGAAAGAAAGGTGAACGGAGGAGACTGGCTAAAACAATTTTTGCGTGAAAAGCCTCATAAGGAAGATTACTGTGAGTTCATGGAGAGAAAAAAAATTAACATTTAGCATTTAAGCTAGCTGTACAAAGGGTGGACTATGTTTTGATACAAGGCTGAGTACAAGCACTTAAAAAGTAAAGACCTTAGCCATCCAACCCCGGTGAGCAATCTAATTTCCATTTTTTTAATCATTTACTGTTGATAATTTTAGTTTGTTGATAGTAATTGGTTGATTATTCTTATGCAAACGTGGTTTTGAAACGATCGTAAACGTTTAGAAAGACGCAACAACACTTCTGAACAATTTACATCAATGAGTAATCACGGTTCTGCACCACAATCACCTAGACAAAACGAAGTGAATTTTAATAATCAAAATGTTTAAAACCTAGTTTTTCCTTTTCAACCAATTTTTCAACAACCACAACCACCTCAAGGTTTATCGTTAAGAGAACAATGTTATCCAGCTGGAATTGCACAACCTCTAGTTATTGTATATCGACCAAATGAAGGAAATAATTTTGAATTAAAAAGTTCTTTTATTCAAGGGGTTCCTAAATTCACTGGCTCTGAAAACGCATATGAATTTCTTGATGATCTTAAACTATATACATCGACCATAAAAATGCAACAACTTCCACACGAATCCATTAAACTTAGGTTGATTCCATTTGCTCTAGTAGGTAGTGTTAGAAGGTGGTTCAAGTCTCTTCCACGACCTTCTATTTATAGTTGGAATGATTTCGAAACAATATTCATAAAAAAGTTCTTTCCTTTTTATAAAACTCAAAAAATTAGAATTGAAATTCATCAATTCACGCAAAATGAAAGGGAATTTTTTTTCCAATATTTTGAATGATTCAACCAACTATTACAAAATTGTCCTCATCATGGAATTCCAAAACACATATTATGCCAAATATTATATGAAGGACTTAATTATCCAACTCGAACTAAACTTGAAATGATGTACTGTGGAGAATTTTTGGATAAATCAAGCGAGGAAGCTTGGCTCTCTTCGAAGAATATGCTTATAAAGATCAATAATGGAAATCTATCCATAGCCCAACTTGTACAAATCCACGAGGAGTTCACGCTGTAGACCCTTCTTTCTTTTCTACTGAGGAGTCCCAAGAAGAAGAAGGGCAACTTCTGTATCCTCAAGGACAAGTGAACGCCTTCGCTCCAACTAATCCTTCATACATTTCTAATTGGAGGAAGCATCCAAATTTGTCATGGTCAAATCGAAATAATTTTTCAAGATCTTCACATTTGTGTTCAACGAGCCAAAATACTCAACCTCCTCAAATACTCAATTCAGCATTTGTTCCTCAAAGTAAGAGTTCTACTAGTCAAACTTATATACCTCCATATCGTAGAAACACATCAAAACATCTCAACAGCCATAGTGTTATGTTCTTCCTGAAAGACAAATTAAGGAAATTCGAAGGGAATCTGATAATAAATGCAATCAACTCATGAAAATGGTAAAGAATTTGTCCATAGATAACAAGAATGAGAAATTATCAAGTCAAATGGAAGTAAAATCTAAATATAATAATTCTTGGGAAGTGAATTCTAGTGAGGATAAAAATTTAAACTCGAAGAATTCAATTGTTAACTTAAGATCGAGTAAGAAAATTGATAATATCAGAGATTTTAGTGCTTTCAATAATACGATATCTTCAATTGTTGACTTACCACGCTTCCAACTGTTATCGAAAGGTGGCACTCATAACATTCTTTCCTCCACTGTAAGAAAGCCTAACGATAATCCAAATCTTATTCGCAATAATAATTTTGAAATAACCACTTATGAAATTGAAAATGACAATCTTAATGATGTTGTTAAAAATTCACAGATAGATTTGGATTTTGGTTCTTTTAAAGAACAAGATTTAGGTTTGAATTTTGATCTCCCTTACCTAACACTAACAAGATAGAAACCAAAAATTTTGAGGTTGGAAAATTTAAAAACAGTAAGGCGGTTGTTAGTGTGGAATTTGGTGAACTCAAATTTATTGGACTGTTTGAAAATGAATTCTCAAATGATGTTGAGTCAAATTTAATTTTTAAAGAAATTGCAAAAGAGGAAAAATGTGAGAGCTTAGTGTGTGAAGTAAAAAATTCCACTAATGAGGCTAATGGTGAAGTGAACCCAAGATTAATTTTGAACTTGTTGAGAATATCAAAATATCAACTAACAAAGCACTTGATATTGAACATGCATGATCTCGGATCACCTCTTGATTCTACTAATTTATCTACAATTGTGCACGATCAATTATTTTTTAAGTATACACCGATAAATTTGTCGAGTATATGAATCACATCATGCACAAAGCTTGGTTGGAGAAATCTACATTTACAAGATACCTAGATATCAATCTAATTAACTATAAATCTAGGTATAAAAATGAGATGCTGGTGAAAAGAAGTTTCTTATTAAGCAATGTACCTAAGCATAGTGTGGAGGGACCAAATAATACAAAAACCAAGTGCGAAAGAAAGAAGCGGTGGAAATATATGCATCGCATTCATTGTAAACATATATATTATTTTATACACGATCCATTTCTGCATATCAGTAAATTGCATTTTATATTACAAATCATTTTGCATTGCATCCCTTTTTGGGTACATTCTTTCAAGTTTAGAAAACATTATGAAAAGTGAGGACACTGTTAAATTTAAGTGTGGGGGGAGACTCATATTGCTTTCATTTTTCTAGTTGCATTCATTTTTTTTTCTTTTTCTTTTCTTGCATGTAAAATATGACATTTATTTTAAGCATGCGCATTTAGGCCATAACATCTATTTGAAAAAAATTAATTTTTTTTATTGAATTCGATTTATTTTAAATAGGCACAGTCTAGTAGATATATTATACTAGACATTTGATGGAAACTTTTGTGAATCATTAGCTTCAGATGGAAAATAAGATGAAAGTGTAAATCGCATGTGATAATAGTAAACTAAAATGTTGGTTGATTCATAGGTGGCAATTGAGAAGTTGGTTATTTATTGTCATTGTTTAAAAAATGTTATCTCTAGAATACACAAGTTAACACTTTTCAAATCTATATAATAAAGAGATTCTAAGATGATTTCGCATTATCCTCTCTTGGCTAATAATTATAATGATAGTGATAATTAATAAACCAAGGGTATCCAACATTGCTAGTACATCTAGCGTTGGTTTGCACACCCGCCAAGCTCTATCCCACTCTCACGTAAGCCCGAAAGGCAGTGCATGAGAGGTATACCTTGGTCTCATTATGAGTTGGGCACCTAAGGATCACCAACCTATACTGACATTGTCAGAGTCGGTTTGCACAATCCGCCAAGATGTATTTCATTCTCAAGTAAGCCCGAAAGGCAGTGCATGGATGGTGTACCTTGGTTCATGGGTTAGGTGTACGAGTAAATAAAGTGGTATCATTAAGTAAAAATATAAATAAGAAGAGTGGATAAGTGAATGAAATCAAAACATACTCTTAGTTATATCGATTTGAAATTGTTATACAAGTGAAAATAGAAATATCACTTTGCAAACTTTGACAATCACGAAAAAACGAACTTCATAATTTCACCATGTTTTAACCTAAAATATTAGCAAGCTAGAGTCTGATACGATGAAAACTTGATTTTTGTTTGAAGTTTGTTGCTAGGTGATGAACTTAAATTTCTTGATTTTGACTAGTGTATTTATATGCTACAATATTGTATGTAACAACCCGAAAATCAGAGCCAATTAAATTTTTTTATTTTGGCAATTTTAGCGAATTCTGAATATTTAAAATGAATTATTTTGAATAATAACGACAAGAAATTTATTTTGAATAGAATTAGAATGAATATATTTATTTGAATCGACGTTAGAATATAAATATTTTATTTTAATTATAAAAGGAATTGAAAATGGCGTGGTAGTTTGAAAATTCGATTTAAAATTTCAAATGAATGTACAGGACTCAAAATAAACCGGATTTTAGCTAAACAAAAAATATTAGAATCTATTTGAAAATATCTTTTCAACAAATCCGAAAAATTGAAATTTCACAGCGGGGATAAAAAGTTATGCCCAGTTGAAAATTCAGAATAGTCGCTATGGAATTTTGGCCCTTAAAAATGGGAATTTTGCAAACGACCTCTGTTTTCGACGAAACCACTTTTGTTGGGTCCGGGATGTCAAGTTATTGCTGAAGTCCAAAATTAATAATTTTCTGAATCAATATGTGAGCGTGGCACAGGAAAACGTGTGTTAACAGTTTCAGTCAATTTCGATCGACCAGAAAATGACCATTTTTCAAACGATCTCAGAATTTGACGAAATTAGTTTTGTTAGGACCGTATCGTCAATACGAAGCTAGAAAATAATTTTGGGGAATTTTTATAGTCCGTATGTGGCCTCAGTAAATTGAAATGCACATTAAAAAATTTGAATATACTGATTATATTTTAATTTTGACGAAAGCTGATCGAAACAGTCGAATTAGCTTATGAAACATATCCCATTGTGTTCAGAATGGGGGTAATTAGCTAGAAGCGACAGTCGTTGGGTTCGATTTGAAGTTAGTATCAACAAGCAAATATTTAACGGATTAAAATAATAAAAATATATATATACACTATTTTCTCGGTCAAAACCCTTATTACTCAAACCCGTTAGTCAACCAAACTCCCAGAGCCCTTTTCTCTAAAAATCCTATCGCCATGCCTCTGAAGCCGCCGCCGCTTCAGGCGTTCGCCCCTCCCCCTCCCCCTCCCGCGCGTCGTCGCCTATGGCGAGGCACCCCCAGTTAGACGCCTCCCACCGCCTCTCTCCTCTTTCGATTTGAAACCTCCTCGAACCAAACCCACCCAAACCCGCTGCAGGCCCCGCACGAGCCCAGGAACCCCACCGCCGGTGATCCCCCGTCTCCCCCGATTGTCGGAACCCCCTGCGCCGCCTGCTATGCTTCAGCAATCCTCCTCCTTCGAAATCGATGGTGAAAGGTGTTTTTTTTAACATATATTAAATCAGTTTTTAACTTAAAATCAGTTTTGTTTTAATTTGAAAACATGTATAAAATCTGATTTTGATTTAACATAAAGTTTTGACTTATAAAAACGAAAAGTTTAGATTTATAAATACAAAAAGGTTCGATTTTTTATTAGAGAAAATAGGATTTCTTTGATATATGAAATATATGATTTTTAATCAATGAAAGATCAGATTTTTAACTTAGAAAAATCGAGATTTTCTAATATATAAAAGATTATATTTTTAATATATATAAAAGATTATATTTTTATCATATAAAAAGATAAGATTTTTATATAGGAAAAGGTTAGATTTTTAACACTGTCAAGAATAAAAATTGGATTTTTATTTATATGAACACCATATAAAAATGTGATCTTTGTAATGTAAACATCGAAATAAAAACGTGATTTTTATCTATATAGTAGCAGTATAAGAATGTGATTTTTATTTGAATGGCTTCGAAATAAAAATTGGATTTTTATTATAAAGTTAGATCTATAAAAATAGGATTTTTATTATGAAGTTAGATTTATAAAAATATGAACTTTATTTTTGTCATGAAGTAGTGAGAATAAAAATATATGAAGTAGAAATAAAAATATGATTTTTATTTATTGGAATGAAGTGATAAAAATATGATTTTTTATATATGAACAGCGTGAAAAGGATGCGTTGGAATTTCGAACAAATCCAGACCGTTCAGAAATAGAGAATGGAGGAGTGGAACCCTCGGTGAGAACTCCTCACTTTTAATTTATTTTATTTCTAGTTAAAATATATACTAGGATGCAGACGGTGCTTAGTAGCACCCGAGCCCGTCGTCCACAGACCATGAATGACTTGTTTGTTTGTTGTTTGTGGTGTGAATATTGATTGTGTGATGTGGAATGGAATAAATTATTTTATGGTTAAAAATATAGTTTTTAACGTGTATATAAAATAAATATTTATAAACAAATCGGACGATTTGTTTATATACACACATTTGACTAATATTGACTGGGACAATAAATTTTACACATCGCCCAACTGCACAAATAAAACCTGTGTTTGATTGTTTGAAACCCCACACAGTTATTGGGATGATATTGGACATACACTAATCCCAATAGTTGGTTGTATGTCGATCGATTGATTGACAGGTTGTTATAAGCGTTAAATATTTAAATTTGATGCTTATACAATGTAGAATGCACTCTGGATGATGGATTGTTGTTTTCATTGTGGTTATACACATTTGTTGTGTGAAATCCATATAAATCACATTATATGGTAATTGACTGTGTCTGATTCCAGTTCAGATAGAAAGAATATTTTAAAATAACAATTATTTTAAAATAACGAATATTTTCAAATAATATTCAGAAAAGAATCAAAATTTGATTTTGATGTCTGACTTGGGATGGACACGAATATATTTAAATATATATAGCCATGTCGATTAGATTGACGCCATTTTGACGTGAACGATATTTATATCGATTTTATTCATTTTTATAATGAATATAGAAAAGGAAGTGATTTCAAAATATAACGTTTTGAAAATATTATCATTTATATATTAATGATATGGAATATTCAATTTTGATCAGAAATTGAATATGAAGTTGAAATTGTTTTGAAAACGAATTTAAAACGATTTATAAAATACGTTTTGAAAGGAAATCGCCGATATATATATATATATATATATAATGGCCTGAATAGAACGCGCCGCGCTGCAGCAGTTCGCGAATTTCGACCATTGACTTCGAATGGATATTACGGGAGATCCCACCGTCGGATTCTCTAAAACCGTAACCGTTGGGTTCGTATTGAAAAGAGCTCTCTAACGTATATTAAAGATTTGAAATCTAACAGTTGGATTTGGAATTATGTCCAAATCAAATTTGGAAAAGGTCGCTGTAAGTGCAGTTCGATGGCCGTTTATGGAAATCGACTGTACGGGCCTTGATAAAATTATTAAAAATAGTAATAATTTGTGTAAAATCATAAGAAATGATTTGGAAAGAATTGGATGAAAATTCCATATTTGAAAAGATAAAAATAGATTTTTATCGAAATGAACTAGTTTTGAAATAGAATTATAATCCATTTATTTTTGAAATAAATAAATTGGATTTGAAAGGGTTTTAAAAGTAACCAGAATTTCCAATAATTGAATTGGAATGGATTCGAATCGAAATTGTCTTTGGAATATTTCAATGTTGGATTTCGTGATTATACAATATTGTTATGGAAATTTGAAAGATATATTTATTTCGTTATTTCCAACACGATATTTGTTGGTCGTAGAATTTGATATTGAATATAAGCCGGTATATTTTCTATTCAGAGCCTTGTATTTAATATCAAATGGGACTTGGGTTTGTCGTGAATGGTGTCTTCATTAACACTGTTCTTAAACCCAGTTGAGAAAAAGATTAAATCTTTTTATTTAGATTTAATGAAGTATACCAATTAAATGGTATTTAATTGGAATTGAATTTGAATCGATTTTTGGGTTTATCGTGAACGGTGTTTTAAATAACACTTGTTCTTTAAACCGATGATTAATGGAATGTGAATTGGGTTTATCGTGGACTGTGTTTAAACGACATTCGTTCTTTAACCCGATTTACAGTGAAATGTGATTTGGAATTTATAAATCTTTTGTAAAGATTTAAAGAAGATTTTCCAAAGTAAAGTTTTCCAATTTAATAAAATAAATTGGAGTGGAATGGAATTCGATTTGGTAAGAATCGAAGTGAATTTCTGTGGAGGAAGACTGCTAATATATCTAGAATTTAAAAGGCGTTGTCGTTATTCCATTTATATTATTAGTCGGATATGGAAGTTTATATCGATTATATATATCGATTTGTTTTCCGTGAAGATTCCATCATTAATGGAATGTGATTTTGGGTTGTCGTGGATGGTATCTTTAATAATATTGTTCTTAGACCCAAAAGAGTTAAGAAAATCAGAAACTAACTGGAGATTAGTTAAGTTGAATGGTTTCTTGGGTATTGATCTAATGTTGGTTTCGGCCTTCGAGGTTAATACTTAGGGAATTGTTCACTTGCTAATTTACGGTTAAGGGCTGATGGAATGGAATGGAATGTGATTTTGGGTTTATAGTGAACCATGTTTTAAATGACATTGGTTCTTTAACCCAGTTAAAGACAGGATATGATTTCCCAAGTTAAACAATCATTAATATTGATTTTTGGGAAGATTAAAACCAAGTGAAGTTTTAATGAATCTTTAATTAGATTGAAATGATCAAGAATGGAGTATCACCAGTTTTGCTCCAAGCGATAGTTAAATCTTTAATTAGATTTGAACATGAAATGGTAATTGAATTTACCGATGACACCGTGGTGTTAGATATGAAGTATTATCGGTTTTACTTCATGGGATGAATAGGTTGGGGTTGGGAAATTTAACAATTGATTTCTTCGGTAAGGTTCGCTAATCCCGACTAGTTTGGATAAACCATAATTTGGTTTGAATTGATATTCAAAAGAAGATTAAAGAATAAATTTAAAGAATTTATCTTTGATAAAATTAATGGGAACCTTTCCCAAAGTATAAGAATATTTGAATAAAAGAATATTATGAATTGGAATGAGGCGTATTATGTGTTTGTGTAACACTTGTTTATTATATACGCGAGTTATTCAGAAAGACCGGGTTTATCCCATTCTGAATAATTGATTTGACGATGGGTCAAGGATGAAGACGGTGGTCGAAGACCGGAGGTCTTCACATCGTTTGGATAATTACTGATGATCTTGATTGGGATGTACACCCAAGAGGAGGGAATCAGTTGGTGATCATCCAGACGTACTTGGAGATCGATGGATATGCGAGGTACAAGGTGCCTCCGGTTTCGTTCAGACCCAGAACGGACTTGTATATAGACTGTGTGTCTGACATTGGATACCATTCTGTGTGACTGATGGATATCGGTGGCATGGAGTGGTTTGCCTGTGTGGCATGCTAAGACGCAAATGATCAAGGCTTCTGTTGAAAAGCAGAGTCTTGTGGTTGATGATCAAAGCACGGCCTTTGTGGCATAGCTTTATGTAGCGTTAATTCGCGAGCCTCACACCCCGGTGTGAACCAAGAACGGGAGAGGACCTCAGGGAGGGCATGCGTTTCCTTCTAGCTAGAAGTGGTGTTTTGGGTTTTACACGCCTGGACATTTTACTTTTTTGGATGATGGATTGCGAGGCGCCTCGGTTAATTCGGTCTGTTCGGAGCCGATGGCACCAGTTTACACCCCATAGGGTGGGGAATGCAGTGTTCAGGCATTTTAATCCACATCGAGTGGACCGACCCTGACTATCCAATGGCCTACCTGTGTCTGGGTCCTGAGGCTCGGGCTAGAGAGTCTTGAAGCGGTAAGGACGATCCCTTGCCTTGGTTCACAGATGGAAATCCAACTTCCAATACGTGACAATTGCGGTTTTGATTGTAAACCTATATATGGCGACATAGTGGTATGGGGCACTTATGCCATCTATGATTGATACTTATGATTGAAATTGTTTTGACACTATGCACTTATAATAGTATCAAATGATTTTTTTTAACGTACCAAGCATGTTTGGCTATTATAAGGGAAAACCCTATCCCCCGGCTTGCGTTGCATTGTGTGATAGGACCTGGGTCTTATAATAGCTTCATTTTTCCAAAAAGCATTGCGCTGTTTTGTTATATGCACTGGTATTCTTGGGAGGAAACCCGTTCCGTGTTATACGGCGTGGTCTCTTGATATATCTGATTTAAAATAAAGTTTTAAATAATTATTTTAGTTCTCACACCAGTCGCATGATTGACCTGGAGTTTATTGTTTTGACCTAAACTCTGGGTGCCCCTATTTTCCACACGGGCAGCTAGTAGTTTTGGTTTTGCAGATTTATATTCACAGGATCATGGTTTACAGCTGGAATGATATTCGGAAAGCTCTGTATTCGTTTATCTCTTTCAGTTGTATTTTGTATTATTTTCCGCTGCTATGTAATGTATTATAATCTCTGATATTTTTCTGATGTATTTTATTCATTCATACTCTGTATATTCTTGTATTTTGATGGAATTGTTGTAATTGACAATGAAATGTGCTTCTGTTTGTGTTCTGATTTGTCGTGTTCTCAACTCAATCCGTGCTTTCCTTCACGGGGAGGTTCAGGTCATGTCATTGTAACTATTTAGAACAAACCGATTCATCATGTTTTACATATATTCTTTTCATTCATATAGTTGCATTAATAGCATATCATGTTGCATTGGCTTTTTTGGGTAGTATCCGCTGAAAACCCTCACGAGACACAACTCGTCCTACTAGGGACACCTAGGGGTTTAAAGGCTTGTTGCATACGCTAAATGCAATCGTGATTCCCTACAAAAGTGTGACTAATAAATTTAGTTACGTTTTTATTCGAGGACGAATAAAAGTTCCAGTGTGGGGGTATTTGATGAACATCAAATTATGTAAATTTTACATTGCTTAATTACGTATTTTATTATTCTAACACAGTATTACTCGGTCTTTTTAGTTGTGTTTACTACAGGTACTTTATTTTCAGAATAAGAAGAAAATTCCTTCTAAAAAGGGCCAACTCAAGAAGATTCTAGAACATACTAGAGAAAGAAGCTTCTAGAAGAATATGGAACAAGCTAGATTAAGAAGCATGTGCAAAAAGATCGAGTCAAAAGTTCTAGAATGTGCTAGATCAAGACGCCCCTTCAAATAAAAGAAAGAGATTTCCAGAATAATAAAGAAGGAGAAAATAAAGGAAGACCAAGTAAAAGCTCCTAGAAAAATCTTCTTTTTAGATCTAGATCCAAGGAGCACTATAAATACCCCTATCCAGCATTAGTTTAGACATCTTGGCATTAGATGCCAATAGGGCATCAACTTAGATTTTTCTTGTATTTTCTTTTAGTATATTCTCTTGTAGTCAACTTCTACTTCATTAATAAAATTTGGTTTTCTTCTTGTTCTTCTCTTTATTATATTTCTTCCTATTAAATTCTTCTTCACACCTTTCAATTTGTGATCTCTTTTGCTTTATTTCAACTTTTGTTCTTGCTTGCGTTATATTTTCTGTTTTCAATTCTTAATTTCTTGAGATCTATTGATTTGCCAAGAGGTTAATAGATATCATCTCTAATTCTCAGAGCTCTTACATATTCTCTGCTTGTTGTTCTCTTCTAATTCTAAATTAAAACATTAATCCTGAATTTGCCTAACTCACCTAGAATTTAAATAAAAATTAGCAAATTATACAGCTCCCTGTGGATTCGACCCGTACTCACACAATTATTACAGCAGACGTAGTGCACTTGCGGTAAAATAAAATCGCGGTTTGTGTTAACAACAAAAACCATCGATCATTTTGCACGCGCACGCGTCTTCACGCGTCGCTCCTCTCTGCGAGCTGAAATATTTGCATCTATAACACTTGGGGCCTGACCCGAGCTTTCCATGCAAAAACATAAAACACTCGAGTCAGGATTAAACTTATTTCAAGTTAGTTAACTCCGAGTAAACACATAAATGTAATTAGTTTAATTCCGATGTATATTAAATGTTTCGACCGTAGAACCCATGAACTGTCGACATACACATTATGGTATATTTAAATGCCAACATCTTGAGGGTGAGGCATGTACTAAACAAAATGACCTATAAACATTATGAGATATTTCAATGCACGACACGGTGAGGCATACTAAAGAATACAACATTATGGAATAATTCAAGGCACAACATGCTGAGACATATTGTAAAGAATACAAAGGTTGTGGAATATTTCAATGCACAACATACTGAGGCATATACTAAAGAGTACAAATATTATGGAATGTTAAGGGGACAAACACTGATTTTAATATCAATCGAGTGTTATTTCTTCTAAATTTCTTTAAACCAACTGCAATTGATTTGCTAGAAAATATTTTGACAGCTAAAAAGGTAAGCAGAGGCTTATTAAAATTTTGACCAGAAGTGGAGGCTTATACATAATAACATGTGTAGCTCAAAGGGTAGAATTATCCCTTCATGAGATAGGACATTGTGGGGATTTAATTGTTATCCACGCTTCCACCGAGCTAATGACGTGTAAATAAGACAATTTAGGTGGATATTTGATGAATGAAACTGTTGTGCATATACTGCAAGTGCTGTTGACCAAGCATTACTACCAATTAGGCGTTGCTTGCATGCAACACCCTTTTTGTACAAGAATCAGTTTAATGCTTATGAGGGAATGATGTCAAAGAGTTTACTATGCCATTAACAGACAAGGAAAGAGTAACATAAGATTACAACTTAACATGAGAGCATGTAACTTTCTTGCATTTAGAACAACTTGCCTTCTCTTCATTTTAAGTACTCACAAGATATACAAAAAGCATGAACCTGGAGAAAGGAATTCAACTTTCCTATTATTATTATTATTATTATTATTATTTTAGACCAACTATAACAGCCCTATCAAAGAAAAGAGCAGTTAATGAAGCAAGCATGGCACTACGCTACATTAAGTAATAACTAAAGTGTACCTACAGACAATGAAGAGAATAGCAAAACAGTAGGAAGGAAGCCATTTGTTTCTAAAATAGATGCTTATCTATGCCCAAATTTATCATTTTCTCCATTCATGTTTTTGAAATATAATTACAAATGATAAGAAAAATATGTATTTGCGTTATTACAAGCTACCCAATATAAATTCATTACTGAAATATAAAATCAATATACTATTACAAGGTCCTTGAACCAAAAGCACGAAAGCTCCGCTTGAAATTAGACATTACGTTAAGTAGTAAATGTACGCTTTTAATCATTAATTAATTCCCTTTTATCTTCTATGATTATGGCATTTAAGATATACAGTAAACACATGTGGGCTACTATGCAAATAACATTTATCATGTGTACTCAACAAGACAATATGCATGTTACAGGTGAGCACGTGCAAAGAATGTTACCGCCATTTTAAATGGCAAGAAGATTCCATAAGCAAGACCACTAACATGTTTCACTTAAGATACACCAAAGAAAGAGGTTCCAGCTTTATAAGAGAATGAAAAAAAAAAAGTCTCATGCATGAGAATTGGCATGCACCTATAAGGCAACTGTGTGTTCATATTGCCAAAACTTCAGAGCCGTGTGGTCAGGGAAGCAAGGTCCATCAGCAAGTTAAACATTAAGGTGCTACTATATATATATATATATATATATATATATATATATATATATATATATATAATGGGCTAGACAACAGCAAGTAAGGTATGTAAGGGAGAAATGGCAAGCATGAATAGTGACGACATGCAAGGAGACAATTGGGTTTAAATGGACATAACATATGGGTGCAGCATGTAACTTACATCTTAACCAAAAATTCTAGGTCTCAATAACTTAACAGGGTAACACTACACAACTCGAATGAAGATCATGGCCATAACTAAGGCGAAGACAAGCTCAAGACCCAAAGTGTTGGGGTTTTGTACGCAGCAGAAGTTTGACAAAAACGCCCAGAAAAATAGGGTCTTTATCACCCAATCACTTTGAGATAAATGTGGTTGAAAAAATAAAACACCACAAAAATATTGGAAATATGAGCACACTATATTCCACCCAACCACTCTCTTTATTGATTCACCAATAAAAATTGTTTGCAATCGATCTCAACTATCGTTACAAACAATTACAACTTGAACCAATAACCTTATTGAGAAATAAGTAGATAATATCTAATGGCTAAAAATTTAAGGAGAAAGACATTGAATAATAATGACAAATTTTCCATGCTTAATGAAGATGTTAGCTAGGCTTTTTATAGAGTGAATTGTTTCATACCTAAGTAAATTTGGCACCCAAATTATCTTCATATAAGTTAAAAAACTATTTGGATAAGCAAATATCCTTGCCTTAATTATCCCACAAATATAGCAACTCTCCATAAAATCTAACAACAAATCTCTCCATAAAATTTAGCAACAAATCTCTCCACAAAATATGTAAGATTATTTGTTGTTTAAAATTGTGATTTGCGTATCAACAATTTCAACACAAAGTATATACACATATGAAGATACTCAGCACTTAAAGCAACATATACTAGGGTGCATGCGCAGTACCTATGAGTGTATAAATGGAAACACATATACATATACACCTATCCTAACATACACAGTGGTGGGGAGCTCATGAGATTAAACAATAGGTTAACATGGCCATTAACCCAAAAGATGTTATGCAGTAGCAACAGCACACCCCAATTATATTTAGTGAACCAAGAAGTATAGAACTTAAAATAAATTTAATCATAAGCCGTACTTACCTTTTGACGGTTCAGCGACAACAAAGAGGCAGCATGCGATTGGTGCGGTGGAGTGACGAACCCGTCGGAGCCAAGGCGCAGGCCAATCTCAGGTGGAGTTCGTCGGACTTGTAATAGGTTGAGGCGTGGAGTTGAGTTAGATGGCGGTCGCGGTATGGGCTTTGGCGATGCTTGCGTCGGCCTCGAGTGGCGATGGGAAACAGTGGGTGTGGTTGATCGGAAGGGCCGACGGCTGCGGTAATGGAGATGCAAGGTTGGTGGCGGTTTCTACAAGGTGGAGGACGGATTCAGGCAAAGCAGTTGCCATGATTTTTTTTTTGAATTTGGGAAATAAACGATTTTAGGGCAAAAACATAATCAAATATCAAATACATTTTCAAGCCTAATTAAATTACAAGATCCATATTTTCAAGTTGAATTCTATAAATAATTTCAAATCACTTCACTTATTTGCCAAATTTTGACATATGGTCACAAAAATAAAATTTACACAAAGAATTTCTTCGTATAAGTTTATCCAAATATGTTTAAAACCAACTAAAGAACATATCTTAAATTGAAACCCAAATATAAGTATTTGTTTTAACGTCAAATGTATATTTTACTTTATATTTTAAGCATCAAAATCTCTGAGTCCTTACTGTCACCCTCCAAAAATCTGGATTGTTAAATCGTTGGCTTTGTTTTACATGCTAAGTGACCTTAATTTTATCGTTACAGTGCATTTTTAATTGTATTCAAAAGTAATTTATATAAAGTAATCGATTATTTTACTTTGAATTTTACTAATAACCATGTTATACAACTATTATTTCTGTACGGATATATATAGTATCGGGAAACTATTATTTGGTTATTCCATAAATTAGCTACACAATGTTCATATTTTTGTACTTTTGTCCTATCATATAATGATACATGCATATAGATTGCTTTGAAGCAGCTGATATTTTCAGTATTCAATTAGTATCGGCTAATGTCGAAATTGGAAGAAACATATTTTGGAATGTTCTTTGTTTGAATAAAACTGAAGCATTATTTCATTCACTGATTAATTAATGAGGTTTACAACATTACCATCGACTAATCTATACGTATTTTAATTCGTACGTTGAATATATGAAAATCTCATGTTTAATTATACATTTCATATGAATTTTAACATCCAAAACTCAATTATAAAACGATTACCATTATATAGTAAATGGATAATTAATGTCAACATCCATTGTATAAAGTTATTAAGAATGAAATTTGGTTGTTATCCTCGTAGTTTGATACTTTGTATGACTTAGACTTACCAAACAATATTTATCAATAAACTTTTGATAATAGTATTAACAGAAAATAATAACCCCAGAAAATTACAATTCGTTAAGAAATGCTTTTCCTACATAAAACCTTAAAAAAAATGTTTTATTATTAAACTAAATGGTAATCCATGTGTGCGTATTACGGGTTCACACCAGTATTAATATAATTTGAAAATAAGATTCAACAATCAAAATATGATGCAACACTTAAAGTATTTTAACAAATTCAAAATGTTTATCTATACATACTACTAGTCAAAATACAAAATGTTTATCTATACATATAATACTAACAAATAAATTACTAATTATAATATAAACAGAAGTTCAAACTAAAAAAGTAGATGCTGGTTTAAAAGTTAAATTTAAACTAACAACCTAAGGAATTGCTTTAGTACCCGAACAACATGTTTTTGTCATTTTCTGCGGTAAGAAACATTTTTTTCGATGGACTCATGGGTGCAATTACATTTTTGCCCCCCGCATGACACGAATTGTACTAATTCGTAGGATTTGACAAATTTTGTTTTTCAATTTTAAAAAAATAACTGAAAATAATTCATGATCGTTCGGTTGATAATCATCTCTCTACAAAAATTCCTTGGTTTGTGCTTTGGATTGGTCTGTTTGCTCAACTGTTGGGAAAAGGAATGCTCTTACATAACCGGCCTGTAAGGTGAGAACAGGATCTTGCTGTCTAAACCGAATAAAGGTGAGGAAACATAGCGTTTTGCAGAGTAGAAACTCTGATGCTTGGAAGGATATATCCGCCACCGCCTTATTCAACAATTTGTATCATTATCAACCCACTCATTCTCTCCATTCTCTAAAAACCTCAACAAACGAAAATAATTTAGCTGTCATTCTGATTCTGTTATGCTCTTTTGATTCCAATTTGGGAGAAAATGGCGGGCTCGTGGGGATCTTGGGGTTCGGATTTCCAAAATAGACCACCAAAACTTCCCGGTAAGTCTCTTATACCTTGATTGACGTGTTTTCCTTTGAATTACCATGTATTTGAATTTTAAAATCTTTTTGGTTTTCTTATAATTATAATTGCCGGGGTTTTGGAGTTCCGAATTCGTTGGTAATTTGAGTTGGTTATTGGGAAAAGAATATATTAACTGATTGTATTTGAATTTTGATTTCGGTGCAACAATTGTGCTTGAAAGAAGTGAAATCTAATTGCTTTTGCATGATTACTTTTTTTATTTTGTAAAACTAGGGTTGCCTGCTCTATGTATACTGAAGTGGCAAAATATCAGATTGAAAGGCTTGGTTTTGTTGGAATATGTTATGATTGCGATGAGTGTGGTACAAATATGAATCAAAGAAGATGACGAAGCAAATACTCACATAATACTGCAATATTGATTGGTTATGAAACAAATCATGTAATTGGTGTTCTATTTCATGCATTTTGGTTCTTTTGTTAAGCCGTAAATTTGTATTGTACGCGCTTAAGGCACAGCTGGTATATGCTAAAAATTTGGATCCTTTAGTCATATAAACACCTTATTAGGAGCATATGCTAAAGAACACTTTGATTAATCAAATTTAAGCAAGACTTCTGACAAAAAGGAAACTTGAAAGCATGTAAGTTTTATGCTCAGTCTATGCTACAACAATCGGCATAGATTGATCAAGATCTTTTAAAACTACGTTCTTAACGGTGATAATCGACTTAGATGGGTGGATTAACCGAATGTTTTATATGAGTATAATCATTTAGCATGGTGAGGACCAAGGGGATCAAAAAGTCTGGTAGAAATCTGGAAACGAGAAACATGAATTTTTAGTCTTTTAAATTTAAAATTGGGAAATTGAAATCTGCCCTATTTGTTTTAAGTACATTACACTTTTCACCTTAGCACCTTTTCTGGTTCATTAGACTTAAAATACCAATTTTTCATTTTCAGGGTTCAAGTTTTTAGTGTGATGCGTATAAATGTTCTTACTTTTGTTTTCTCGGTGTTTCATAAAAAAATGTAGCCTAAGTTAGTCAAGAAAGTAGAAAATCAGTCATGTCTTGTGATTAAGGGTTGGAAAATGGTAAAGCTTGAAACAAATGGTGCATGAAAGGAGATTGTTGGAAAATGTTTTTTTGTATTGCGAAGGCCACAATTTGAAAGATGTTAATTTTGTTATTATTATTTGTATTGTTAATGCATTTGTATTGATTCAAAATTGATGTATTTTGGGAATGTAAATTAATATTAAAATTGATAATAATAATAATTTTTGAAGAAATTTTGTTTTATAGTAAATACAATAATTCTGAATCACAGTTACACTACCGGTACAGTTACAGTTGAACTGTTACAGCAGTTAGGAATTACATATACATTGATGATATTATTAAAGTTACACAAATACAAATAGTTTCTAGCGTAGTCTGGTAGCAACTAATCCATTATATATGATCAATATGGAGTAGAAATGGTGTGGTAATGGACCATTAAGTTGGGTCATACCATCAATGCGTCGGAAACATTGAACTCGAGGTGCACCTTACCGTACCCAATAAGGCTTCGAATGCACCTTGAATGTTCTGATCATCCATGATACATCTAACACCACGGCTTGGCAAGACATGCCACCCTGCTTACAGTGGGGACCATAATTAGTGACAGTGCCATTTTTCAAATATTATGGAATAACATAACATGTCGGGGGGTAGGATGACTTTTTAATTATCTGGTCTGCATCTATGTTTATCTAGCCTGTACCTTAACGACCAAACTTGGTTAGGTGAAATCCTCGCTATACTTGTCATATGGCATTTGAATCATTTCAGCACTTTCTATGTGATTTCTCATAATGGAATATATGATCTTAAGTTTACACTATGTCAATTATATATGACTGTTATGGTAATGGTAACCGCTACCGATACACGAGAATCATTACCATACCAGTACTACTGCTAAGTCAAAATTAGCTACTGATAATTTACCGTTACCAATGGTAAAATATTCATTGGTATACCGATAAACTAGTATACCATTGCCTGGTAATGGGAAATTTACCAGTACAACAAACATTCAAATTTTGTTGCACTAAAATTAAAAAAAAAAAAAAACAGTTATCTTGTTTTTTTATTTTTACTCTATGATGTTTATATTAGCATTACGACATGTTTTAGTTGACATCTAAGTATTTCTTAATCAATCACAGCTTATTTACAATAATATGAGATAATAATATTTATAATCTCAAACTTTGAGCCTAAAAAAACTTCAAAAGAATCATCCTCATAAATAAAACTACAAAATCTTCTTAAAAACCACGATGTATCGTTAGAATTGTCTACGATTAAGGTTTGATCTAATAGTGAAAAATAAATTTAATATGATTGTAAAATTTACCGTTACCACTGGTTTTGACTTTTCTTTACCGCTATATTTACCGTTAACAATGGTAAATTTACCGTTACCATACCGATAACATTGGTAAACCAAAGTGGTTCAATTTTTTTTACCAACTACTTGGTATTGGTATGGTACGGGTAAATTTAACATTACCATAACAGCCATATATATATATATATATATATATATATATATATATATATATATATATATATATATATATATATGCTCAGTTGGAGTGGATTTTGTTAGTTATCCCACATGATGTATATTTTTACGGACACCACATTTTATTCGTTGAACTGTTATTTGTCGTCGTATTTTTGAAAATGCACTCATTTTTATTGAACATCATTTCTATAGGACCTAAGGCAACCTCAGTTCCAGTATGGGAGAAGAAATTCTGTACTTCAGTCTGTGCGATTCCATGGGGGAAAATATGCGGAGCCCAAACTTCTTTACTTGGACATAAAAACATAGCTCAGTGGGATGATTCAGAAGCTCTAGAAGCTTTCCAAAATGCAAAACGTCGATACTATTCACACATAAGTGGCATTCCATGTAACATTCCCTTACCAGACCCGAACCTGTATATCAATGAAGTGGATCACAATATCATTATCGATCCAAAACTGATTGAGGATTTGGAAAAAGAAGAGCCACCTTCTAATAACAACGAAAATAATGCAGATAAGGGAAATGGTGAAGGTGAAGTTAGAAATTCCAGTACAGGCTGGGACAGGTATATTGAGAAACCACAGTCTGTTGCTTTAAATAAATGGAAGTGTAATGATGCTTGGGAAGAATTAGCTAACAATGCATCATGGAATGATGGAAGAAACGATCCATGGGGACGACAGGGCGGCAATTGTGTTGATAGTTGGGGAGATGCCGGAAACAATGGAATTTGGCGTAATGGAGATGACCCGAATAATTTATGGGGTTCATATGGGAACAATGTGAATGTGAATAGCAGGAAAAGAAATGGAGGATACTATAGATCAAATTATTCCACATCAAGGCATAATACTAACAATTACAATGGAAATTATAGCAATAACTCGAACACGACGGATCATCAATTTGAAAAATCTAAGGCAAGGCGCTTTTATGGGCCGGGCTGTAATCAGAGACCTGAGACTGGTGATTCTTGGTATAGAAGAAATCGTTAAAACTTAAAAATAAAGACAATAATACTTTTGTTTTATGGAGAGGGAAGTGATAGTTCACAAGCTGGTCTCTTCCTGTTTTGCGATCCATATGTTGGTTAATGTTTAATTTTTAAGTTTATTTTCTGAATGGTATGGGCTGAATTATTTGTCTCTTCTATTTTTGGTCAGCGTGTCCTGTAATACCATTGACTTTTTATGTTATAAGCAAATTTGGTTGTTGGTTTGGACAGAGTCTAAACTTGGTATTGATATTTATTGTTGCTGTATGCTGATTTTCTTTGTTCAAACAACTGAGCTTAAAACTGTACTACTAAACCATGCACGCATCCTCCTTTTTAGTAGAGATGACATTTAAATCCAATCCTATGGATCTTGATCTGACCCAACTGGTCTTGTTCTCCGATGGATCGGGTTTTGTCGGATTTGATACAGTTCAAAAATGTAGATCCAACCCCAATTCGAGAGATCTTGACCCGATCCGACGGATCTTGGTTTTGTTGGATTCAATATAATTAAAAAATGTGGATCGGACCCGAGCTTTAGTTTGGATTGGATATGATTGGATAATAACATTAAAAATGCATATATTTTAACATTTTCTGATTTGATCTTTCCGATTGGGTTAGTTTCTTTCTATTTTGATCGGGTTTTTGTTGCATTTTTCGTCATTTAGATCCAGTTTGAGATCCATCGGGTTTAGATTTGATTTTGAGGTTCTCACTTCTTTCTGTCATTCTTACTTCTTAACTGTAGGCTTGTCGGCATGTTTATTTTGTGTGTGGTAGATTGTTGGTCAAGCCCTATTTTGTTGGAAGTAGTTGCTACCATACCAGTACAACTGGTTCCCTACGAAGCTTTTTAAAGAAGAGAAAATTATGTCATCCATTGTAATTTTTTGTGTCTTGATGCATATAAAAGCATCGTCTATCCTTATGTGTTTCTGATGTAAATTAAATACCATGTACGTAATTAACAATGTCATTTAATTTTAATTTCAAGTGCAGATATTAATGATATATGTGATATGATATGTCGAATTTTTTGTTAGATATTGTGAAGTGAAATATACAGTACGAAAAATTGTATTTTACAATGTTAAAGTTAACTACGTTTTTTCTGAGATATAAACTAATTTTAACATTTTAATATGTTTGCATTGAATCAACTAAAATCATTTTATTGTGATATGCAATAGATTAAATTTGTTTCACGTTGTCTAGCGCTTGTTGTCACATATGAATTGCATTGTGGAAGACTGAAGATGTCATAACATTGTGAAGTGAAATATACAGTCCTAGAAATTGATTTTACAATGTTAAAAGTTATCTTTTTTCTGATATACAAACATGCTTGCATTGAAGCAACTAAAATTATTTTATTGTAATATGCATTAGATTGAATTTGTTTCACGCTGTCTAGCCCTTGTTGTCACGTATGAATTACATTATGAACAAATAAGACTCTCTAACAATGTAAACACAATACAGAATAATAAAAAGTTGCAGGTGGATGTTAGAGAATCACTCCCATGCAATTGTCTATGGAGCACGCTCATCACCTATCGTTTCCGTAATAAAATGCTAGTATGGCATCCAACATTTAATGTTCTTCTTATATTTAAGCCTTATACACGACAATTTTACAATATCAAATTCCCTTCTTTCTCCTTAGTTTGTGCTTCCTTATTCCCTCACAAAAAAAATTCATAAAAGAAAATGTACAAAAGGATCTAGGGAAAAAGTAGTCAAAAAGAAAGCAAAATTTATAATACAATTCTATCAATTTCAGTACCTCTGCCAATTCCACACTACTATTATAAAGACCATCACAAACTTAGTTCATCCTACTAATGAGTATGCATACATCTATCCTCCATGAAACAACTAAATCACTACCTCGTCACTAATATGGACACGTTCCATGTAACAACTCGAATTTTTGGGTATCCGAACTGGATAGACCATTGCGCGTTTTCTAGATTTAAAATCTAAAGAGATTAAAATATGAGTTCGGAAGCCCGACTCGTATATTATTTTAAAACAAGAACCGAGGAATTGTTGTTTTCATAATTGGTGCGACTGGAATAAATTATATGTTCTTAATTTAATAAGTAATTTATTCCAACATGTGTTCATAAATTATACCTTGTTGATTAAAGCGAATATTGAAAACAAAAAATATTGATTTGGGAAGCGATATTTAAGAGGAAAATATATTTTCAATATTTTTATGATAAATCATTGGTTGAAATAAGTATTAAATTACTAAGTTGGGTTTTTAAATATGAGATGTATTCTAATCAACAATAAAATAGAGAACTGTGTTTTTGAACTATGTTGTAAGATTTGAGATAATAGTGATAGTAGTAATGTAACATTGGATTTGCTGGTTGCTGTTAGTAAATAAATATGTGGTTTTCATTATGATATTAACAGCAACAATCAGTGATTTAATTGAATTGTTTTTAATATAAAATACGAATATTGATTGTAAATCAATATTCGTAGTTGTAAAATATTTATTTGAATAAATAGGTTCGATTTATTAAATCGATAATGGATGTAAACTTTTTTTTTTAAAATATAACAAGGTTTCTTAATAACATTAGTGACAGCATTGGTGTTTTAATTGGGTTGTTGTTAATTTAGAAATATAAATATTGATTATGAATCAATATTGGGGTTTTAAGATGTTTATTATAATTAATTGATCTAATTTGTTAAATCAATGGAGATTTTAAACCGTGTTATAGAAATATAAATATGTTTTAAAAGATAAGAAAATTATTTAAACATATTTATATTAATGTGTTGTGTCTAAAATTTAAAGTTAAATAATCAATATAGGTGTAAATATAACACCAAATCTCCATGGCGACTAGGGGATGCGATTTTTTACTTCTTCATTCTCTAAATCTACTCATCATCGCTTCCTTTTTTCTAGATCCCATTGGCCTCTACTTCCCTCCTTCCCCTCCGATCTACTCCTACCCTAGCTTTCTCCAGCGTGGATTAGCTGCACTTCCTCCAGATCTAGACCTAACTTCGTGTAACATCCCATAATTTTAAAGAACATTAATAAAATATAATTTAATATTGGGAACTAAGTGAAACAGAATGTACCATTGTGTTCGTCTCGGAATTCTGGTTCAGATAGACTCTGAGTTTGCATAAAACAGGCATCGTATGAAGAAGATATAAAGGTTTGAAGTTTGTGTATATATATATATACACACACACACATATAAGGGAAATATATATAAACAAATCCGTCCAAAAATTCAAAAATGTTCAAAATCAAAGCGGGAAAACAATGCAGGAGTTGGACCCATTGGGGGTCGACCCACTCAAGGGGGTGTCGACCCTAGGGTCAACCCCGGGGTCGACCCACCCCAGATCCAGCTAGGTTCATTCCCTGAACCTAAACTTGTTTTTGAGCGAGATTCGTTGGAAAAAGTCTATATAGGGCTGGTATTTCTATTGTTTTATACATCTAAAACGATGGAGACAAGGAGGTTCTGCCTTAACTTGGATTGAATTAGCCTACTTTCTTCAACAATAGCTTATACGCATACAAGAATTTCTTCTGCAGCTTCAGCCTAATTATTCTCTGTTCTTTAGATCTAGTCACTGTGGGTTCATGTTGTTTTTAGATATAAACAAAGTAATCCTGACATGTTTATAAATATGAATTCAAAACCTGTGCCTGTTAAGAATCTGATTCGTACCTAATCAGTCCTGCTATTACATGTACACCTGACCTGTTATTCAGTTCTTATATGCCTATTTCTGATATGCCTATTTCTGCTATCATATACCCATCTCTGTTATTATATGCTTATTTTGTTTTATGCCTATTCCGTTCTTCTCTCTCTTTCCATTTTTATTTTTATAGCCTAGGCTACCTTCGAGCCTAGGTTAATACCGCTGAAATATGCGTACGAACGAAATTGTGAATGATTGGGAATGGTAATTTTGGGGTATACCCTATACTATGAATATGACTAAAATTTGGGGCATAACTTATACTGTCGAATATAACTGAAATACGAGGTGTATGAACATGTAAACATGTAAGCTTAATTCAAAGATTAAGTGGAACATGTTAATGGAACTGTATGTCACTTATATAATCTGTTTGATCTGTTGAGGGTTAAGTAAACTTGTTAATCTGTTGGGGTTGTAGGGACACTATTAGCCCGTGTAAAACTTAACATGTGGAAATCCTAGTTGATTGGGGACACAAGTTTAGGGGTTTGACTTGTGTCATCTGTTGTATGGGTCACATATTAGTCAGTAACCCATTCTAGTATAAAAAGGGGACCCCGCACTAGGTAGGGGTCAGAGCACACTTACTGAGCTAATTATAAGTGGTTCATTTGGGATGGGGTGATCTGATGGCATGTTCCAATGGGGTCATGTGCGTGCATGGGTCCGGTCTGTCTGGGAAAATAAGACACCATAACACATGTAATTAGGTTTGTGTCATTCTAGTGATTGCCACTTTAGGAAGTAATACACCCTACCGTGGGGTCGACACACGGTATTTACGTGGTAAGGAGCCGACCATTTGGGCATATTTATTAAGGTACATCTAGTTCTGTTTAGGTACCTATTATTTCTGTTTGGGGTAACACCCGTTATTTATGTTTAGGTACCTGTTACTTCTGTTTGGGGGTAAAACCCGTTTCTAGAAGTACACCTAAGTCTACCATTTATATTTTGTTGGGATCATTCTGTTTCTGTTAAGTAATTGGAAAACACTTAATTCAGTACATTAGTATTGGTGCAGAGAAAAGTATTTGAGAAGGATAGTCTGTTTTGTTTACTCTATTTATTATGTCCATCTTGTTCATACTTGTTATATGATACTGTTATCTCTCATTTAGTTTATATGCTTGTCATGATACTTTTACTTATTTATATGCTAAAAGTAACTGGACTCGCTAGACTTTATGCCTGACCCGTTTTGTTTTGTTGTCTCTCTCTTCCTTCCCCCAAGTTCTCAGGGAGGGAACGCTTAGGCTTGACTAGGACTCTCTCTTCTGTTTTCTGCTTGGATTTGGATTTGCTTAGATGCACTGCTTTGACTTCTTGTCTACTTGTTTATGGCTACTTATGGGGACTATAGCTTTTTACTTCTGTATTCTGATGGTTTTTAGCGCAAGACAGATGTTTTTATTTGATGTATTTTATTCCAGTATTTCAGTTTGATGTTGTAACTGGATTTGGACCACGACGTTTTTTGTTGGAAAATAAAGTTCTAAAATTCCGCTGCTATTTTATATATCTGTCTTGTGAGATTCTGTTCTGTTTACCTATAATGCTTTACAGAATTTAACGCATTCTATTAAAGAGTGACATTAACGGACGTGGGGTGTCACATTTGGTATCAGAGTTGAAGGTTACAAGATCTGATAAAAGGTTTTGAAATTGTTTATAGAAGGTTTCAAAAAGAAAGTATTTTCAAAGGAAAGTCTGTTTTTGAAAAACATATTCTCCAAAGCCATATAAAATATCTTGCGGTTCTCTGTTTGAATCCCTTTTTCTTTTCTTTTCAGCATGTCTGGGGAACCAAATATTCTCGAGGCTGTTCAGATACCGGCTTGGTTCCATAGATATCTTGAGGTTACTGCACCTACCAGTGGCCAAGCAAACGCCCTTCCCCCAGGTGCAGCCGCTGTGCCACCTCCTCCGCGAGCGGATAATTTCTCTAAGATATGCAAGGACTTCTGTGCTATGGGAGGAAAACCATTCCGTGGAACTGAAAGCTTCGTAGAAGCACAAAATTGGCTTAAAGAGACGGAGGATTTTTTCGCAATTTCTGATGTTGACGAGCGTAGGAAGATTCAGTTGGTCGCATGGCAGGTGAAGGACGAGGCTTCGTTCTGGTGGGAAGTAACGCAAGCAGGGCGTCCAGTGATACTTGGGATGATTTTTGGGAGAGATTCTTCTCTCTCAAGCATAAGAGAGCATGTAGATGGAGAAATTTCTGGAACTTAAGCAAGGGAGCTTGTCTGTCAAAGAGTATGTCAATAAGTTCAATCAATTGGCAAGGTTTGGAGTTGGTGAATACCCCACACAAGAAAGCTTTGAGGTTGCGAGAGAATCGAGTCAACCTCTTCAAGCATTGGCATTATCTCACATACCTGTGGGAGCAACTTTGAGAGACTGGTTGATATGGTGCTGATGCACGAAGATGATAAAGATGTGAAAAGGAGGCTAAGATTGAGGAGACGCAAAACAAGAAGGTGTGGCCTAAGAAAGAACAATAAAAGAAAGATGGAAAGAATGATGAAGATAAGAATAAGACGAAATGTCATGGTTGTGGAGGCTTAGGTCATGTGATCAAGGATTGTAGAAAAATGAAGAATTCTTGTTCCAACCGCGGTGAAATTGGACGCTATAGTAGGGAATGCCCGAAGAAGCAAGGACAGGGGTAAAGTGAATGTTCTCGAGGCTAGCAGACCGGACAGAGGTAGGAAAGTTTCCGTTGAAGGTTTGATTTCTCTTTCTGATCATCCAGTTAGGACCGTTTTTGATTCTTGCGCTTCTCATTCTTTTATATCTAGTTCTGTGGTTAAGTCTCTGCACCTTAGTACCAGTATTGTTTCTGATCCCGTTATGGTCTCAAACCCCATTGGGGACACAACTCATCTTTCAATGATTTGTCGGGGTTTAAAGATATCTGTGTTGGTCGTCGAGTTTGTGTGTGATGCATATGTGCTTGGTTTCATGGGATAAGGTTTGATTCTAGGGATGGATTGGCTAGCCATGTATGGTGCCATTCTAGACTGTAAGAGAAGGGTCGTTAGACTTTTGAATTGCCATGGGAGGATTCTTGAGATTTCCTGTGACTTAAGGGGGTCTGTCGTGATTAGTTTCCTAGATTCACTTGATGCTTTTGTCGATGATTTATGTTCTGTACCTGTAGTCTATAAGTATCTAGATGTTTTTGAGGTGGTTAAGGGCTTACCTCCGAGGCACGAGATTGTGGATAATGCGAAGCCAGTCGTATTACCTGTACGTCACATGGCTCCTAAGGAGAGGAGGGAGCTTAGCAAGCAAGTAGGGGAGCTACTTGAGAAGGGGATTATTAGGCGAAGTATATCAGAATGGGGTGCTCCAGTTATCTTTGCAACTAAGGCGGATGGCTCGCTTCGCCTATGTGTGGATTACAGGGAATTGAATAAGCTCACTAAGGAAAATAGGCACCCACTTCCGAGGGTAGATGATCTGTTTGACCATCTTGTTGGTGCATCTAATTTTTCTTAGTTGGACTTGGCCACGGGGTTTCATCAGTTGAGGGTGGCCGAGGACAGTATATATAAGACCGCTTTCAGAACTCCAGATGGCTTCTTTGAATGGTTAGTCATGCCTTTTGGTTTGATGAATGCACCAACGTATTTCATGATCTGATGAGTAGGGTGTTCAGGGAGTTTCTGAATAAATTCGTTGTGGTCTTCGTGGATGACATTCTGATTTTCTGGAAGAATGAATAAGAGCATGCCCAACATTTAGGAGAGGTCTTGAGGACTCTCATAATACACCAATTTAAGGCGAAATTCTCCAAGTGCCACTTTTGGAGAAAGGAGGTAAGATTTTTAGGGCATGTGGTCTCCAAAGAAGGGATAGCAGTGGATCCCGCAAAAGTATTTGCAGTTCAAGATTGGAAAGTTCCAAAGAATGCAATGGAGGTGAGAAATTTTCTTGATTTAGCGGGCTACTATAGGAAGTTTATTAAGGACTTTACAAGGATATCAGCCCTACTCACCAGACTGACGAAGAAAATCTGACCTTTGCTTGGAGTATTGATTGTGAGGGTGCTTTTCAGCGATTAAAACGGGCTCTGAAAGCAGCCCCAGTTTTGACATTGGCTGATGGAAACAAGGTGTTCACAGTGTATACTGATGCATGTGCTACAGGACTCGGAGCCGTTTTGGTGCAAGAGGGAAGGGTAATATGTTATGGAAGTAGACAATTGAAGGTTCATGAGAAAAACTACTCCACTCACAATTTGGAATTGGCTGTTATAGCGTTCACAGTTAAGTCTTGGCGACATTATCTACTTGGAGAAAGGTTTGAGTTATATACGAACCATAAATCTCTCAAGTATTTGTTCTCGCAGAAGGATCTCAATTTGAGACAGTAGAGATGGATGGAGTTCCGAGCGTCCTATGACTTTGAGATTGCTTATACCCCTGGCAATGGTAATGTGGTGGGGAACGTGTTGTGTGGGCAGAGGATGACCTTAAGTCCTTTATTCGTAGAGAGGCAGAGCTTGTAGTACATATCGACCTTTGATTTTAGGTGTGACCTACTCTTATGGATTAGATAGGATCTTCGCAGCGAGAGGACCCATAGATAGCAGACATCTTGGATAGACTCAGTAGAGGGGAGACTTCTAGTCACTTTAGTAGATATTTTGTGGATGTTAGAGGATGGTTACAACGGGATGAGAGACTTTGTGTTCCCCGAGTTGGGAGTTTGTTGAAGACAGTCCTTGAGGAAGCCCATCATTCTAGGATGACTATCCATCTGGCAGTGATAAGATGTATAAAGACATGAAGAGGGTTTTCTTTTGGGCTGGGATGACGAAAGATGTAGCGGAGTTTGTCTCTCGATGTTTAGTTTGCCAGCAAGTTAAAGCTGAACAAAGGAAGCCTGGTGGTTTGCTTCATCCTTTGGAGGTCCCACAGTGAAATTGGGATAGCATCTCTATGGATTTCAACGATGGTTTTCCTAGATCGAGGAAGGGCAATACCAGCATCTGGGTTATAGTAGATAGGATTAATAAGAGAGATTTTATTCCTGTTAAGAGCAAGAGAACGACAACATGGTTGGCATCAGTTTATAAGAGCAAGAGAACGACAACATGGTTAGCATCAGTTTATCTTCATGGGATAGTCCATCTACATGGAGTACCTTCTAGCATAGTGAGTGATCGTGATCCCATCTTCAGTAGTGAGCTCTAGAAGAGCTTGCAAGAGGCATTAGGTACACAGTTGTGTTTGAGAGCCGCATATCACCCTTTAACCGATGGACAAACTGAGAGGGTGAATAGAGTTCTTGAGGATCTTTTGAGGCCATGTATTCTAGACTTCGGAGGGACTTGGGAGGAGCATCTTCTGTTGGTTGAGTTCGCCTGCAATAACATTTATCAGGCTAGTATAGGCATGGCAACCTTCGAGGCATTATATGGACGACCTTGTAGATCACCGACTTGTTGGTGGGAGTCTACAGATAAGCTTCTACTTGGACCTAATATGATTATAGAAACTTCAGAAAAGATTGATCTTATCCACAGACGCACGAAGACAACTCAGGACAGGCAGAAGTCCTACGTAGATAAGAGAAGGACAGATATTGAGTTTCAGGTGGAAGAAATGGTTTTCATCAAAGTATCACCTTTGAGGAATGTGGTTCGCTTTGGATCTGTAGGGCAGTTGGCACCAAGGTTCGTAGGGCCATTTCCCATAGTGGAAAGAATAGGTCAAATGTCCTATAGAGTAAAGCTACCAGAGAGATTGACAGGTGTTCATGATGTTTACCACATTTCTCATTTGCGGAATTGTCTACACGATACAACAGAGGCAGTTGAGCCGAGCATGCTTGAGGAAGTAGAGGTAGAGTGGGAGGCGACAGTTAGATGAGTTCCTACCCGTATACTTGGATTAGAGGTTAAGAATCTACGTAACAAAGAGGTCAAGTTGATGAAAGTGCAATGGGAAGAAGATAGGGAGGATGCAACTTGGGAAACTGAGGACAAGATTCGCGCTTCGTACCCTTTTCTTTTCAAGGGTATGCTCTTTACTTCTTTTTTCTAAGCTTTTATTAGTACTTGTTTCTATCATTTGTATGTATCCTATCGATCGAATCTTCGACCTTTAGGTAGAAATCCAATGGCTGTAAACATGTGTTTGAGACATGTTATGTTTGATGGATGCAAGTGTTTGCTAGTGGTTGCTCATGGATGCATACACACACACTAGGCACTAGATCGGCTCAATCACTTACATATTGCATATGGATGTGTGTGCATTAGGATTTTATATGCATGAAAATGGATGTATCATCATATGGATGTTGCATTTGGATAAATGATTATGCACACGTATAGAACTTACATGTCATACTAGGATTATTTGCATACATTTTGGTTACATGGAAAGAGCATAAATTGCATTAAGGAGATCAACTAAATCAGTCGACCACCTAATTTTTTCGCATTAGTGTAAGGACATATACACACACTATTGCATATGTTCATAAAAGCATTAGAAAAATCTTAAGGATAATGGATGCTTATGGATGATGAATGAGTAGATGGATGTGGTTGTTAGGATAATAACATTCTTCTTAAATTTGGAGATTTCAGGGACGAAATCCTTTAAGTATCGGAGAATGTAACACCCCGTAATTTTAAAGAACATTACTAAACTAAAGAATATTAATTTTATATTGGGAATTAAGTGAAATAGAATGTATCATTGCGTTCGTCTCGGAATTCTGGTTTAGATAGACTCCAAGTTTGCGTAAAATGGACATCGTATGAAGAAGATATGAAGCTTTGAAGTTTGTATACACATAAGAGAAATATATAAAAACAAATCAGTCTAGGAATTCAAAAAAATAAAAATCAAAATCAAAGCTGGAAAACGATGCGGGAGTTGGACCCATTGGGGTTCAAAAAAAATCAAAATCAAAGCTGGAAAACGATGCGGGAGTTGGACCCATTGGGGGTCGACCCATTAGTCGACCCACTCAAAGGGGTGTCGACCTCGGGGTCGACCCACCCCAGATCTAGCCAGGTTCATTCCCTGAACCTAGACTTATTTTTGAGCGAGATTTGTTGGAAAAAGTCTATATAAGGGATGGTATTTCAATTGTTTTATACACCTAAAACAATAGAGAAAAGGAGATGTTGCCTCAGCTTGGATTGAATTAGTCTATTTTCTTCAACAACAGCTTATACACATGCAAGAATTTCTTCTACATCATCTGCCTAATTATTCTCTGTTCTTTAAATCCAGTCTTTGTGAGTTCATGTTGCTTTTAGATATAAACATTTAACAAGTAATCTTGACATGTTTATAAATCTGGATCTAAAACCTATGCCTGTTAAGAATCTGATTCATACATAATCAGTCCTGCTATTACATGTACACCTAATCTGTTATTCAATTCTTATATGCCTATTTCTGATATGCCTATTTCTGCTATCATATGCCCATCTCTGTTATTATATGATTATTTTGTTTTATGCCTATTTCGTTCTTCTCTCTCTTTCCCTTTTTATTTTTATAGCCTAGACTACCTTCAAGCCTAGGTCAATACCGCGGGAATATGCGTACGAACGAAATTGGGATCAATTAAGAATGATGGGAATGGTAATTTGGAGGCATAACCTACACTATGAATACGACTAAAATTTAGGGCGTCTTATACAGCGGAATATAACTGAAATATGGGGTGTACGAACATGTAAACACGTAGGCTTAATTCAAAGATTAAGTGGAAGATGTTAATGGAACTGCATGTTACTTATGTAATCTGTTTGATCTGTTGGGGGTCAAGTAAACTTGTTAATCTGTTGGGGATGTAGAGACACTATTAACCCATGTAAAACTTAACCTGTGGAAATCCTAGTTGATCGGGGACACATGTTTAGGGGTTTGACTTGTGTCATATGTTGTGTGGGACCCATATTAGTCAGTAATCCATTCTAGTATTAAAAGGAGACCTTGCACTAGGTAGGGGTCAGGGCACGCTTTCTAAGCTAATTATAAGTGGTTCATTTGGGATGGGGTGTTCTGATGGCGCGTTTCAACGGGGTCATGTGCGTTCATGGGTCCGGTATGTCTAGGAAAATAAGACGCCATAACACCTGTAAATAGGTCCGTGTCCTTCTGGTGGTTGCCACTTTAGGGAGTAATACACCCTACTGTGGGCCGATACTGGGTATTTACGTGGTAGGGAGCCGATCGTTTGGGGGTAGTAATTAGGGTACATCTAGTTCTGGTTAGGTACCTGTTATTTCTGTTTGGGGTAACACATGTTATTTCTGTTTAGGTACCTGTTATTTCTGTTTCAGGTAAAACCCGTTGCTAGAAGTACAACCAAGTCTACCATTTATGTTCTGTTGGGATCAGTCTTTTTCTGTTAAGTAATTGTAAAACACTTAATTTGGTACACTAGTATTAGCGCGGAGAAAAGTATTTGAGAACCATAGTCTATTTTGTTTATTCTATTTACTGTGTCCATCTACTCATACTTGTTATATGATATATCTCTCATCTAGTTTAAATGTCTATCATGATACTTTTACTTATTTATATGCTAAAAGTAACTGGACTCGTCAAACTTTATGTCTGACCCGTTTTGTTTCCTTTTCACTCTCTTCCTCCCCCCAAGGTTCTCAGGGTGGGAACGCCTAGGCTTGATCAGGACTCTCTCTTCTGTTTTCTACTTGGATTTGGATTTGCTTAGATGTACCGCTTTGACTTCTTGTCTACTTGTTTATGGCTACTTATGGGGACTATGGCTTTTTACTCCTGTACTCTGATGGTTTTTAGTGCAAGAAAAATGTTTTTATTTGACGTATTTTATTCCAGTATTTTAGTTTGATGTTGTAACTGGATTTTGGGCCACGATGTTTTCTGTTGGAAAATAAAGTTTTAAATTTCCGCTGCTATTTTATATATCTGTCTTGTGAGATTCTGTTCTGTTCACCGATAATGCTTCACGGAACTTAATGCATTCTATTAAAGAGTGACAATAACGAACATGAGGTGTCACCCTTCGTACCACCAATCATCCTCCAACCCATTGCTGAACCTGTCCCTCTTATAATCCACTTTTCTAGTAGCCCAACGCTGCTATCCTTTCTTCCACTCGACCCAAGTTTTAAGCATCCCTTGTCTCATCCTCTTAGTTTCCACTAGTTCTGACCCTTGGCCTTTCCTATTAGTAGCCAGTATTTTCTCCTTAGGCTATTTCTTCCTTACAGGATGATCTCGATGCTAGTGTTAAATCAGTATGAGATCATGCTCTCCATAGTCTTCTCCTTTGGTTGTCCCCTACCATGTCAGTTTGGCTTGTTGTTAGTGACGAGCTGGAAGTTGCCTCGGCTACATCGGTAAGGTTCTGGGTCTCTACTTAGTGTTGGTGAGTGTTATTGAGTCTTTAGTTGATGTTATCTTGGGTTCTCTGAGAGTGGGAGTATCTGTTTATGTGCATGCTACCTTAGTGTGGTTCCTAGGGTGTTGAGTGTGGTTACTTGTGTTTGGCAATCCTTGGTAGTCAATCTTGGTGGTTAGTCTGCTCTGGCATTGAAGATATTATGTTGGTGCCAATGGTCTATTCCTTTATTTGGTAATGTTGTGAATTAAGCCTTGTTTTCTGCAACTTACTTCAATCTCCTGCCCTTGGTTCATGTGTTGCACCCGGTTCATTACTTTATAATAAGAACAATAAAGCCTACTAGATAGCCCATGTAGTGCTTAATGTTTGAAGTTCTGATTAGTGCTAGAATTGCAGTTTCACTGAGTATTCAATTATTTGCTTATCAATTCTCTGCAACTCAACTTGCTTGTTGTTGTGCCCAGCTTATGGTCTGAGCTCCTGTGATAGCGGTTTCAACCTAATTCTGTTGCATTAGACTATTTGTAGCCAGCTTCATGAAAACTACGATGTGTAATGTTTTGTAATACTTTGATATGATTTGTAACTATTTTGTATAACCAATCTCACCCTGCGTGGTGATAGATCATAGTTTAGGAAGTAGTTAAGGCAAATCATGTTTACAACAGATAGACAATCAGTCTATCTCTTATTATATCTTGTATTCATTACTTGTTATAACGAAAATATGGTACGGTCCATAATAAATCAACAGGCTTTTGCAAAAAAAAAAGTTAAATGCTTAAGAGATTTTGGAAATTTATTGTGGTGGATATGTTGTTTTTCATAAATAAAAACAATCTAATTGGCATATGTATAAGTTGGTGAAATTTGTAAGTGTGTTTCATTAGTAGAATAATTATTGTGATAAACATATAAAATTTGTATACATTGTTAGAAGTAGTTCAAAACATTGTTTAAGTGTTTCAAAACCTAATATAAAATGTGTTTGTGTTTTATGTATTAAACACAATTTAATTAGTGATTTGTAGAATGGTTAAGTGACTTAGGAGTGTTTAAAGTATTGTAATTAGGAATAAAAGGGTGGTTATCTATATTATCTCTTTTGGGACTTGATGGATGGTGTAGCCCGTTATTCTTTGGGTTGACAAATTTCTGGAAGGAAAAAACAAACAACGATACTTTTCTTTCTCATTCTTTCTTCCTCCTTTAGCCGAAAGCTTTACAGTTTAAATTTCATAGCCTCTTGGCTTTCTAATTTACCAAAACCCAAGACAATTCTCATGAAATCAAGAGAGAGGCTTACAATTCTCCTTTCTCATGAGTTTTATCGATCAATTCAATTGTTATCTCTTAATTGGAAGAATTGAAGTTATTGTATAATCTAGTGCTACTGCATGTCAATGTTTCATGGTTATCTGAGTTCTTGGTGCTCTAGTCTGCCCCCAACAAGCTTGAAATCCTTCTAATATCCAAGCTAGGTGAATTTTCGCTCACACTTTTTTAGTTTACAAGCTTTCAGTTTCATTTTTAGCATTCTTGAGGTATAATACGTAACTTTTCTAGCTTTGTTGATCATATTGTTTCTGAGATAAAATCACAGCCAAAGTCCAACTTTATACTGTCATATCTTTCTAGTCTTTAAGTATTTTGGGGTAAGTCTATTTACTTGTAGTATAATGTTTTGTGACCATGAATGCTAAATATCAGCTCAATCCGACGCCATTAGGGTGCCAGAATATGGCGTGGAAGTTAGGGTTTGTCGTGATTTCAATCTGGAGCAAAGCTTGTAAAGTGGGTCAACCCACTTTCTACCTATGTTGACTCAAGGGTCGACCCAGTAAGTGGTGTAGGACGACCCACCTTAAGAATTTCATAGGGAAGTGTTTCCCTACTTCCTGTAGTATGCCTATGTCATATTTTTTTCTTGGAAACTTGATTTTTGAGTGTATCTTTGAGGTTTCATGACTTGGTTTATTACTTTATAAACTTGAGAAACCAAGTTTATATTTTAAACAATTTTAACTCCGGATTTTAGGGAAATTTATGACAATTCATTATTGAAAATTTTGATGATATTGGGCACACTATGCAGATTTGAACTAGTTTTCGATATGTAAATAAATATTGATTTCTTTATAGTTTTGGGGCTAAAATAAGTTTATGGTTTTGGTTTTAAAAATAAATAGCCTCAAGCAATAGTATAAAATTTATTTACTAAAAAATAAGGATTTTAGAAATATAAACGGATTTGGGAAATCATTTTATAAACTTATTTTAGTAAAGCCAAGTATTTTACTATATACACGATGGTATATGAAATTAGTTAATTTTCGGTTTCGTTTGACTGAAGATATTGATTTGTTTATTGAGATTCGATGATTTTTCTGAGTGAAATTGACAAATGGCTAGTATACCAAATAGTGAGAACATATGTTATAGGACACAATATTACCACTTTTTGGGTTACGGACTATGAGGCAGTGACACTTATTGAGGGGAATGAGCCAGTACTAGCTTCATAGGTTGTCTAGACTCGGGGGAGTAACGTATACGTTATCACTTGTCCAAAGTGGTCAAGATATACTCAACCCAAGTGGTTGCAGTAATAGGCACCTATTTCGAATACGTATAAGTGCTTGTCTAGGCTCGAAGCGGGCCTTATTAAAGCTTGAAGTGGGATATATTATGATGGCATGTGCACATTAGTTATCATAATTTCATTTTATGACTTGGTGTTTAATGATTTTAACTTGATCGAAGTGATCATTCATTTGCGAATTGCATTTGGGATTCTAATCCATTTATTTTGAGATTTATGATATTTGGAGTGAAGTACTCCTTTTATTGATGTTTTACCCTCTTGAGATTATATATGATGATTTTTACGATTTCGATGTTGTGGTATGGTGCTGTACTCAGCCTAGTGCTAGTACAAGAGACTAAAGTATACCTCTGTATTTGTGATGTGTAAATTTAACCTTTTGACACCTTTATGTCATAATATTCTCAACTCTTAGGGTAAAGAGTTGTATGTCACATGCTTATTCATTCTTATAGCGAGTTGTAAACTAGACTGGCCCATGTGTGTTAATGCTTGGGTTAGACAGAGTTGTTTCAGGTTCAATTGCCATTGATTCATGATTAGATGGATATAGCTTGGATTATCTTTGAAGACTCTTTAAAGTTGATCATTAGTATTCTCTTGTCATTGTATAAATGTTCCTATGTCCTGATGTATACATGTTGTATAATAATTTAAGATGTAGCACATGTATAAGTTCTAATTTTGAGATTGCATCTATGTGTAATTGTGATATATCGTATATTGTTCTGAAACGGTCCTTAGTTAACACGATTTCTTAATAGAAGTATTGAGTATGTCTATCCACTTGAGAAAAGAAAGGAAAATGTATACACCCAATCAGCGTATTCATTACTCATATAATACGAAATTATGGATGGTCGCCCTTATCCAGCCCTATCCTACGCTCTAATAGACGACGTTACTTGTTAATGATCTTTTTTAGAGTGGGTCTCAGGGTGAGGTGTCACATTTGGTATCAGAGCAAAGGTTCATAACAAAATGCGATAAACAAAAAATAGAACTAGAGGAATACACAAGCTACAACAAGGACGGATAACACATGTGTCAACTATTTCATTCCCATTGTTATCCTTCTTGTGATTCTTATCCATCGAGCTATGTGAAATCCAAGATTTTGGAATACGTTTCAGAATATAATTTGTTCCGTAGTATTCCTTGAGCAGTGTCATATCTATTGTATCCTATCTTGAATTTTTTTCTTCTTTTGTCCTTTTTGGTACTTTAATCTTGAGTTTAAATTTTTGACACAAATTTGAACCCACTCTTTTGGTGTTTGTGTTAACTGTTATTATAAAATAAAACGGGATGAGTTAGTGAATTAAAATTATGATAAATATAGAGTTAATTTATGCTGAGATAATATGGTGTTAAATTGAAGTGAATCAGAATTGTACAGTGGAAGCAAGTGAATTATTTCAGTTGTTCAGAGTTTAGTAAATTAATAAACAGGACTAAGGGATATTAGACATTGATGATTAATTGTAGAACTAATCACCTTTTAGATATAAATTAAGTGAATTATTGTGAAAAGTAGTGTTGGGTTGTACTTATTTTGGAAATAATTGTTTTAGTGAATAATAGAAAAACAACCATTATGTGATTTGAAAATCTAGTGATTTCTTTCGTGTTAGATTGTCTATTAGGTAGCTTAGGGGATTTTGATCAATATGTCTAATCAACGATATCGATAAGGATTTCTTAAATGCCTTGATAAGACAATCGAATATAGTAACTTGTGAGCTAAATAAAAAGTTTTTAGGAAATGATAAATGAATAATTAGTGGGAACGGTGTTAAACCACTACATTGGTCGGTAATGTTAAAGTTGGATGGCGAGGCAATAACGATCTTGTATCGACATTACAGCAACATAATGAGAAGAAAGGTGACAAACGGACTATTTAATACTGTTCGAACTGAAACAAGAAATTATTTAATGAGAAATTTGGTGTTTTGAAATTATAAAGGGATTAAATATTGATGTTTCATTAAATAAAAGTGTTTTGAAATATAAAACACTTTTGAGAAAAAGCAATATTTTAGAATATTCACTCCAAAGTTTAGTTAGGAAACGGTTGCAGCCATCAAGTTAGTAGCATAAATCGAGGAATAGTAAGGCTACTTGGTGTTGAAATCAAGTTAGCAACCATCGTTTATTGAGATTAATATAGAGAAGATGGTGTGGCAAGGTTTCTATTTTGGCTAAAATTCGACGGAGATAAGTGTGTATTCTAAAAAATTAGTTTTGTGAAGGAGGTGTTGTATGTTTTGAATCCTTATGATAAAATGTTTGGAGAAATAATTGATTTTCATGAGTTAAGTTTTAATTTTTTTTCAAATCTTTTGTGGGTTGAACATTAATTAAGTGTAAAAGTTTGAAAGTTGTGTGGCTTTTGTATAAAATAAACTTTTCCCAAGTCGATAAATGATGGATCAATTATTTGGAATGGAAATTTATTTTGGTTTTGTTATAATAAAACTGCAGGACACAATTTATTTAAGGGAGGAGTCTGTAACAACCTAAATTTTTGGGTATCCGCATTAAATAGACTATTGTCCGTTTTCTAGATTTTAAATCTTAAGTGATTAAAATACGAGTTTGGAAGCCAACTCGTATATTATTTAAAACAAGAATTAAGGAATTGTGGTTTTCATAATTAGTGTGATTGGAATAAATTATATGTTCTTAATTTAATAAGTAATTTATTCCAACATGTATTCATAAATTATACCTTGTTGATTATAGTAAATATTGAAAATATATAATATTGATTGGGAATCAATATTTAAGAGAAAAATATATCTTCAATATTCATTGGTTGAAACAATTATTAAGTTACTAAGTTGGGTTTTTAAATACAAGATGTATTCTTGTCAATAGTAAAATAGAGAATTGTGTTTTTGAACTATGTTGTAATATTTAAGATAATAGTAATAGTATTAATGCAACATTGGATTTGCTGGTTGTTGTTAATAAATAAATATTTGGCTTTCATTATAATATTAACAACAACATTCAGTGATTTAATTAGATCATTTTTAGCATAAAATATAAATATTGATTGTGATTCAATATTTGTAGCTATTGAATATTTATTTGAGTAAATTGGTTTAATTTATTAAATCAATAATGGATGTAAACTTTGTTGTTAAATTATAACTATGTTTCTTAACAATATTAGTGACAACATTGGTGTATTAATTGGGTTACTGTTAATTTAAAAATATAAGTATTGATTATGAATGAATATTGGGGTTTTAAGATGTTTATTGTAATTAATTGATCTAGTTTTTTAAATCAATGGAGATTTAAAACCGTGTTGTAGAAATATAAATATGTTTCAAAAGATAAGAGAAGCACTTAAACATATTTATATCAATATGTCGTGTCTAAAACTTGAAGTTAGATGTAGTTTAAGGGCTTTTGGAAAGTTATTGTGGTGGATATGTTGTGTTTCATAAATCAAATACAATCAAATTAGCATTTGTATGTATTGGTGAAATTTGTAAGTGTGTTTCATTAGTAAAATAATTATTGTGATAAACATATAAAATTTGTATACAACGTTAAAAGTAATTCAAAACATTGTTTAAAGTGTTTTGAAGCCTAATATAAAGTGCGTTTGTGTTTTATGTATTAAACACAATTTAATTAGTGATTTATAATGCATGTGTAACACCCCACCTCCATTAAGGTCACTCACAAAGGGAATGTCTTAACTTCGGTGGAGCGTTTTAGGTAAACAGATACAGAATATCACAAGACAAATATTAAAAATTTTGCAGCGGAAACAAATAGCTTTATTAAATCACCAAAATACTTTGTTACATAATACTATGAGTCATAAAACCCTTAAAACAAAACACTTCTGTCTTACATTATCAGAGTACATAGGTATTTAAAAGAAAAATATCATTCCCCAGATTAAAGAGCAGGCCATATAAGAGACAGAGACCCGAGCCATACTTCAGAAGTAGCTCCTAGAAGATGATATCCAAATCTTGACTAAACCTGGGTGTTTCCTCTCTAAGAACCTGGGGGGGGGGGGGAGGGGACGGAAGAAAAGAGGCGAAACAAACTAGGTCAGACATACGTCTGGTGAGTCCAGTAACTTTTAGCCAGTAAATAAATAAAGGTAAACATGACAGGCATACAAAGTGGATAAGAGGATTCACGGTACGGATGGCAGGTATGACAGGACAAATAAGGTAAGATGTATGCTTCACTACAAACTACTCTGCACTATTACTAGTAAAATCAAGATGGGATGATATCTTCCGCTAACCATAATAACGATAACGATGGTGGTAGTTTCGTGTATTCCTAGCTGCTATCATAGGTGCCGCCTGCTCCTATCTCAACTAGTCGTACCCACTACGCCTACTATAAATTGGTAGACTTAGGGCATACGTCCGGGTATACCCTAACCACTACCCTAATCGATCGGCTCCCTACTTTGTAGATACCCTGTGCTGGTCCCACAACTAGGAGGTATCACTTCCCTAAAGCGGCAACCCAAGGTGTGCACAGTTATACCTACTGGTGTCACGGTCGTCTTGTCCCCCTCTGCCCGGCCCATGCATGCACATGTCCCCGGTCGGTTTGCACCACCCACACCATCCGTCTCGTTTTGGATCTCTTACAATCAATCAGTAAGCGTGCCTCTTCCCCTCCTAGTACGGAGTTGTTTACTTTGATACCCCTCCGGGTTACTGACTGAAATGAGTCCCACACGACATGATACAAGCTCTCCCCTATGTCTTGTGTACCCACTAGGTTTTCTACTGACTATGTATACCCTAAGGTTTCTTTAATTACATAGCCCTCAATCAGTTATGCGTACCTATAGGTGTCTATAATACATAACCCTTAATCTACCTATCGGTTATGCTTACCTATAGGTGTCTTTAATACATAACTCTATCTATTCCCATTAGTTATGCGTACCCCTAAGGGTGTCTTTAATACATAACTTTACTATTTTGCCCCGGTTATGTATACCATTAGGTGTCTTTAATTACATAACCCTTTTTATCCGGTTAAGTTTGTGGGCCTATATATATTAACATTACCCACCTACCCTTCAGTTGTACTTAACCCTCCCACTGATTTAATCATGTTTATTTAATGGTTAAGTTTATGGGCTTATATATATTAATATTACCGACCTACCCATCAGTTGTACATAACCCACACACAATCCAACTCGTTTTAATTAACCCTAACTTATGTCTATCATCATACATTCCATATGTATTAAGTTAGGTTAAGTAGTCTTTTCTTATTACCATGTCCAATTATGGTTATATTGGGCTAGACCTCCCACATTAGGCCTACAACATGTGGATGCTGGATATGCCGGTCGGGTCCGGGCAGTCTTATTCCATAGTTGGGTCTAACCTCGTGTCTTAGCCCGAGTCGTATTTATACACTTAGACCTCTCACATTAGGTTCAACATCAGTGGCTGCTGGATATGCCGGTCGGGTCCGGGCAGACTTCCACGACTAATGTAACCTAACCTCGTGTCATATGTGTTAATTAAATTTTCAGACTTTAACTGCTTAAACATTCCTCTTTTGATTAATTAAGTTAATTAATTAATCCTTTCCTTTTTGTAGGTGTCATTGCCTATTTTATTAACAATTTGAATTTCCATAAATGGTCATATTCAAATTATAACATTTTTACCCCACTTTACCTATGTCATAATAGGTAATTATTTATATGTTTCCCTACTAGAATTATGTGTCCAATTTACATAATCACTTTGTAAATTATGCCTATTACAAATTCCCCTTTTTCCCCGTTTCTTAACTAGCGTGATCGCGTGCATTTTGGCGTTATCGAGGTTACAAAGTAGTCTCGACATAAAATAAAGGGAATGACAAGGTGATTGTTTCAATACATTTTTTGGCATAAGCATGACAACTAGGGAAAATGACATGATAACTTCGCATATAATTATGATTCATCACATAATTAACAACTTGCATAGATTCATGATTTTGCAACATAACAACTTGCATAGGTTCATGATTTCAACATAACAACTTGCATAGGTTCATGAATTAACAACTCACATAGGTTCATGATTCACAACATAACAACTTGCATAGGTTCATGATTCACAACATAACAACTTGCATAGGTTCATGATTCACAACATAACAAATAGCATAGGTTCATGAATTCATCACACAATAACTTGCATAGGTAACTTGCATGATCTCATAACAATTTGCATAGGTTCATGATAACAACTTGCATAGATTCATGATAACAACTTGCATAGATTCATGAATTCGCAACATAATAACTTACATAGGTAACTTGCATAGGTTTTTGAATTTCACTTGCATAATTTCATGATTCACCACAACAATAAACTTGTATAATTTCATGATCCACAACAACAATAAACTGGTATAATTTCGTGATCGACAACAAAATAAACTTGCATAACTACAAACAACATACACCAAAATCATAGTCTACCACAATTCACTTTTATCTATTTAAACCTAAAAGTGACTAGAACTCACAGAAAAGGGGTCTTGAGTTCTGGGATCTGAATTCTGTAATTGATTAGCGTTCCCTTGATGTAGGCAATTTTGTTGTTGTAGTTTTAGGCTTGATTTGATTTGAATTGTTGTCTTTAATTTGCTCTAGTTGGTGGCGGCTACTCTTAGGGTTTGTAGTGACAACATGACGGCCATTGATCAAATTTTGATTTGATTTTAGGGTTTGAGTCTACCCATGTTTATATAGAATTTCAATTTAATTATAGCCGTCGGATGATCTTAGGATTAATCAAAACCACTCAATCAGGATAGGGTGACAAGTCAGCCCTAATGACTCAGCAAGGAGTCAGAAAGGACTCAGCAATGAGTCACAATATGGATCAGAACACACCAGAAAGATGTGCAGGCTTTTACCTCGGTCTGAGCGCACTTGGGAAGTGCGCCAGTGTATTTTTGTACTGGCGCACTTCCCAAGTGCGCCAGTGCATTTCTACTTTTTTTCTTCTTTCTGGTTTTTCTTCTAACTTCGTTCGACCATATCTCCTTCATACGGTATCCGTTTTATGCAAACTCGAACTCTATCTCAACCAGAATTCCGAGACAAACGCAATGGCGTAACCCGTTTCCTTTAATTCTCACATTTACAATTAAGTATTCTTTAATTTGTTAATTTTAATATTTAAAATTACGGGGTGTTACATTCTCCCTCCTTAAAGGATTTCGTCCCCGAAATCTTCAATCAAGAACAATGTGCATCCTACCATCCAATCATCCATCTACTCAACCATCAAACACAGACATCCATTGTCCTTAGAAAACTTCTAATGTTGTATGAACATATGCAAAAGTATGTGTATATGTTCCTTATCTAATGCAAAGATTAGGCGGTCCACTGATTCAGTTGACCTTCTTAATGCAAATTATGTCAGTGCCATGAGTCCATTATGTATGCAAGTAAACCTATTACATCGTATAAGTTCTATATGTGTGCACATACATTAATCCAAATGCAACATCCATATGTTAGCTCATCCATTTTCATCCTTAAAAATAAAAGAAAATGTACATACATCCATATGCAGAATGAGAGAGTGATTGAGCCGATCTAGTGCCTAATGTGTGTGTAAATGCATCCACGAGCAACCACTAGCAAACACTTGCATCCGCTTGCAACCATCAAACATAACATGTCTCAAACACATGTTTACATCCATGGATTTACTATCTAAAGGTCGAAGATTCGGTTGATGGGATACGAACAAATGATATAACTAAAACAAAAGCTCTGTTCCCATTTGACATCGGGTAAGAGAATAATTCCCTAAGTCTCAGCCCCGAAGACCGAAATCAACATCAGACTGACACTCGGAGAATTACCCCCATTAAACAATGTCAAAACTGGAAATCTACTTCATGCTTCGAGTAGAAACCCCTATCCTTCAGAAATATTCAGATACTTACAGACTACTGGTACAGATCAAATTACAGAATGATTCTCAGAAAGCTAAGCATAACAGACCCTTGCGGGTCACAAGAAACTTTGGGGGTCTTCCCATGACAAGTTAGAAACTTAACGACCCTCCTCTCAAAATCTAGAACGACCCTCTACATAGAAAGCCGGTCCATTTAGAACCAACCAATAGCCCATAAACTTGAGCACACAAATGTCACATTCAAATTTTTGACGCCTAACACAGATAATTTCAACCCCTTACAAATCACCAATAAATGAGCCTAGCCACCAAAGGGGTTTGAAACAACTACGGGATCAGAAACAAGACTAGTATTAAAGTGCAGAGTCTCAATTACAAAATCAAAATGCCAGAATCCAAAAGAGTCTTAAATTCATAATCAGGTAAGGAAATTAAACCTTTTACATAAATTTTTCCTATCTCTATCCTATCCATCTGCCACGAGAGCATTCGCCTGCCGTCTAGAAGTCCCTTGCGATCCCTGCGCCTTCGGGCATTCCTTGGAGAAGTGTCCGACCTCTCCGCACTTAAAGGAATTGAACTTCCACCTTTTACATTCTTTGACTAGGTGACCTTCTTTCCCACAATAGTGGCATTTCCTCTTATCCTTTCCCTTGTCATCCTTCTCGCCTTTCTTCTGCTGTTGCTATTGCTGTCCTTTCTTGGGTCCCGCCTTCTCATTTTTCAATGTCCCTTCAACTTTTTCCTCTTTCTTTGCTCCTTTGTCCTCTTCATGCATTAGGGCCATATCCACCAGCTTTTCAAAAGTGGCCCCCATGGGAACGTGGGTCATAGCCAATCCATGTAGCGGCTCATTCAAGCCTTTAACAAATTTCGGAGCCTTCTTCTCAGGTGTGTTCACCAAGTCTAAGCCAAACCTCGCCAACTGATTGAACTTGTTGACATACTCTTTTACTGACAGATTTCCCCACTTCAATGCCAAGAACCTTTCCATGTATAGATTTTCTTCTGCTCATGAGAGAAATTTTTCCTCAAACCTACGCCTGAGATCCGACCATGTATCCACTGGACGCTCTCCATTAGTGACCTCCCACCAAAATGAGGTCTCATCCTTCATTAACCAAGCAGCTAACTGGACCTTTCTTCCATCTTCAACTTCAAAGATTCCAAACAATTCTTCCACCTCATTTAGCCAATTTCGAGCTTCAACAAACGTCTCCGACCCGTGAAAAGGTTTCCCACCCATTGCCCGAAAGTCCTCATATATCTTTGCAAAAGTATCAACACGAGGAAGGGGAGGAGGAGGAACGGGTGCAGTTGGGGGAGGAAGAACATTTGCTGGACCTGCGGCGGTGGCCCTAGCTTCCAAATACCTCCTAAACCATCCTGGTATCGGTACACCCTCTGAAAGGTTAAGATCCTCAGACATGCTAAGAAGAAAAAAGGGGGAGATTTTAGAAAAAGGACCGAAAGATATTACATATGGCTTTTCGGGGAATGTTTTTCAAAACAGGCTTTCCTTTTTGAAAATACTTTCTTTTAAAAACCTTTTTGAAAAATATTTTCAAAACTTTTATCTAATCTGGTAACCTTCAGCTCTGATACCAAGTGTAACACCCCACCTCCATTAAGGTCACTCACAAAGGGAATGCCTTAACTTCAATGGAGCGTTTTAGGTAAACAGATACAGAATATCACAAGACAGATATTAAAAATTTTGCAGCTGAAACAAACAGCTTTATTAAATCACCAAAATACTTTGTTACATAATACTATGAGTCATAAAACCCTTACACCAAAACATTTCTGTCTTACATTATCAGAGTACATAGGTATTTAAAAGAAAAACATCATTCCCCAGATTAAAGAGCAGGCCATATAAGAGACAGAGACTCGAGCCATACTTCAGAAGTAGCTCCTAGAAGATGATATCCAAATCCTGACTAAACCTGGGTGTTTCCTCCCTGAGAACCTGAGGAAGGGAAACGGAAGAAAAGAGGCGGAACAAACTAGGTCAGACAAACGTCTGGTGAGTCCAGTAACTTTTAGCCAATAAATAAATAAAGGTAAACATAACAGGCATACAAAGTGGACAAGAGGATTCACGGTACAGATGGCAGGTATGACAGGACAAATAAGGTAAGATGTATGCTTCACTACAAACTACTCTACACTATTACTAGTAAATTCAAGATGGGATGATCTCTTCTGCTAACCATAATAATGATAATGATGGTGGTAGTTTCGTGTATTCCTAGCTGCTATCATAAGTGCCGCCTACTCCTATCTCAACTAGTCGTACCCACTACCCCTCCCATAAATTGGTAGACTTAGGGCATACGTCCGGGTATACCCTAACCACTACCCTAATTGATCAGCTCCCTACTTTGTAGATACCCTGTGCTGGTCCCACAACTAGGGGGTATCACTTCCCTAAAGTGGCAACCCGAGGTGTGCACAGTTATATCAACTGGTGTCACGGTCGTCTTATCCCCCTCTGCCCGGCCCATGCATGCACATGTCCCCGGTCGGTTTGCGCCGCCTACACCATCCGTCTAGTTTTGGATCTCTTACAATCAATCAGTAAGCGTGCCCCATCCCCGCCCAGTACGGAGTTGTTTACTTTGATACCCCTCCGGGTTACTGACTGAAATGGGTCCCACACAACATGTACAAGCTCTCCCCTATGTCTTGTATCCCCACTAGGTTTTCTACTGACTATGTATACCCTAAGGTGTCTTTAATTACATAGCCCTCAATCAGTTATGCGTACCTATAGGTGTCTTTAATACATAACCCTTAATCTACCTATCGGTTATGCTTACCTATAGGTGTCTTTAATACATAACTCTATCTATTCCCATTAGTTGTGCGTACCCCTAAGGGTGTCTTTAATACATAACTTTACTATTTTGCCCCGGTTATGTATACCATTAGGTGTCTTTAATTACATAAACCTTTTTATCCGGTTAAGTTTGTGGGCCTATATATATTAACATTACCCACCTACCCTTCAGTTGTACTTAACCCTCCCACTGATTTAATCCTATTTATTTAATGGTTAAGTTTATGGGCCTATATATATATATATATATATATATTAATATTACCCACCTACCCATCAGTTGTACTTAACCCACCCACAATCCAACTCGTTTTACTTAACCCTAACTTATATCTATCATCATATAGTCCATATGTATTAGGTTAGGTTAAGTAGTCTTTTCTTATTACCATGTCCAATTATGGTTATATTGAGCTAGACCTCCCACATTAGGCCTACAACATGTGGATGCTGGATATGCCGGTCGGGTCCGGGAAGTCTTATTCCACAGTTGGGTCTAACCTCGTGTCTTATCCCGAGTCGTATTTACACACTTAGACCTCTCACATTAGGTTCAACATTAGTGGCTGCTGGATATGCCGGTCGGGTCTGGGCAGACTTCCACCACTAATGTAACCTAACCTCGTGTCATAAGTGTTAATTAAATTTTAGACTTTAATTGCTTAAACATTCCTCTTTTGATTAATTAAGTTAATTAATTAATCCTTTCCTTTTTATAGGTGTCATTGCCTATTTTATTTACAATTTGAATTTCCATAAATGGTCATATTCAAATTATACCATTTTTACCCCACTTTACCTATGTCATAATAGGTAATTATTTATATGTTTCCCTACTAGAATTATGTGTCCAATTTACATAATCACTTTGTAAATTTTGCCTATTACAAATTCCCCTTTTCCCCATTTCTTAACTAGCGTAATCGCGTGCATTTTGGCGTTATCGAGGCTACAAAGTAGCCTCGCCATAAAATAAAGGGAATGGCAAGGTGATTGTTTCAGTACAATTTTTGGCACAAGCATGACAACTAGGGAAAATGACATGATAACTTCGCATATAATTACGATTCATCACATAATTAACAACTTGCATAGATTCATGATTTTGCAACATAACAACTTGCATAGGTTCATGATTTCAACATAACAACTTGCATAGGTTCATGAATTAACAACTCACATAGGTTCATGATTCACAACATAACAGCTTGCATATGTGACTTGCATAGGTTCATGATTCACAACATAACAACTTGCATAGGTGACTTGCATAGGTTCATGATTCACAACATAATAACTAACATAGGTTCATGAATTCATCACACAATAACTTGCATAGGTAACCTGCATGATCTCATAACAACTTGCATAGGTTCATGATAACAACTTGCACAGATTCATGATAACAACTTGCATAGATTCATGAATTCGCAACATAATAACTTGCATAGGTAACTTGCATAGGTTTATGAATTTCACTTGCATAATTTCATGATTCACCACAACAATAAACTTGTATAATTTCATGATCCACAACAACAATAAACTTGTATAATTTCATGATCCACAACAAAATAAACTTGCATAACTACAAACAACTTATACCCAAATCATAGTCTACCACAGTTCACTTTTATCTATTTAAACCTAAAAGTGACTAGAATTCACAGAAAAGGGGTCTTGAGTTCTGGGATCTGAATTCTGTAATTGATTAGCGTTCCCTTGATGTAGGCAATTTCATTGTTGTAGTTTTAGGCTTGATTTGATTTGAATTGTTGTCTTTAATTTGCTTCTAGTTGGTGGCGGCTACTCTTAGGGTTTGGAGTGACAACATGATCACCATTGATCAAATTTTGATTTGATTTTAAGGTTTGAGTCTGCCCATGTTTATATAGAATTTCAGTTTAATTATAGCCGTCGGATGATCTTAGGGTTAATCAAAACCACTCAGTCACGATAGGGTGACAAGTCAGCCCTAATGACTCAGCAAGGAGTCAGAAAGGACTCAGCAATGAGTCACAATATGGATCAGAACACACCAGAAGGCTGTGCAGGCTTTTAGCTCGGCCTGGGCGCACAGTGTATTTTTGTACTGGCGCACTTCCCAAGTGCGCTAGTGCATTTCTACTTTTTTTCTTCTTCTTTCTGGTTTTTCTATCTAACTTCGTTCGCCCATATCTCCTTCATACGGTATCCGTTTTTACGCAAACTCGGACTCTATCTCAACCAGAATTCCGAGACGAACACAATGGCGTAACCCGTTCCCCTTAATTCTCACATTTACAATTAAGTATTCTTTAATTCGTTAATTTTAATATTTAAAATTACGGGGTGTTACAACATGTTTAGTGATTTAGAAGTGTTTGAAGTATTGTAATTGGGACTTAAATGGCGATTTGCTATATTATATCTTTTCAGCATTATTGGATGGTGTAGCCCATTATTTTTTTGGGTTGATATATTTCTGGAAGGAAAAAAACAAACAACGACACATTTCTTTCTCATTCTTTCTTCCTCCTTCAACTGAAATCTTTACAGTGTAAATTTAATGGCCTCTTGCCTTTCTAATTCACCAAAAAACAAGCCAATCCTTATGAAATCAAGAGAGAGGCTTATAATTATCCATTCTAATGAGTTTTATTGATCAATTCAAGTGTTATATCTTAACTGGAAGAACTGAAATTACCGTGTTATTGTAACAACCCTGAATTTTGGGGGTAAATTTAAAATTTATTTTAACTAATTTTAATGAGTTTTTGATATTTAAAATAAATTATTTAAAATAATAAAGATTAAAAAATTGATTTAAATCAAAGTTAGAATGAATAATTTAATTTTAATTATAAAAATAGTTAGAAATAACGCGGTAGTTTGAAAAGTCAAACATGAACTTTGACTGATCATACAGGATGCAAAATTTAACGGATTTTAGTGAAACCAAAAATATTAGAATCTATTTAAAAATATATTTCTAACGAATCTGAAAAATTGAAATTTCATAGCGGGAATCAAAAGTTATGCCCAAATTAAAATTTAGAAAGGTCGCTATGAAATTTATAAAGGTCAAAATGCTACTTTTTGCATACGAAGGAATTTGGACTCGGAACCACTTCCATTGAGTTCAAAATGATGTTTCTGCATTGAAAAACTGTAAACACTTATATATTTCGAGTTTCGAAAATTATTTGTTTAAAAATGTATTTTTAATATTAAATATATACGCCTTGAAAATGGCCATTTTTCAAACGACCTCTGTTTTCGTCGAAACCACTTTTGTTGGATTCAGAATATCAAAATATAGTTAAGTTTAATTTTTCATAATTTTTGGTATTAATTTGTGACCATGGCAAAAAGATTTCTGTTTTGTCAATTTTAGTAAATTTCAATCGACTTGAAAATAGTCATTTTTCAAACGGACTCAGAATTTAAAGAAATTAATTTTGTTAGGACTGTATCATTAAAACATAGCTAAATATTTTTTTCGGGAATTTTTGGAGTTAATTTGTGACCCCGGTAAATTTATTTGTACGGTTTAATTAAAAATAAAAGACTTAAATTTTAAAACTGAGAAATGGGGGTCAAGACGATCGTTTAGGCCTGCGGGACATAGCCAGATGAGTCCGGAATAGGGGTAATTGGGTAAGTACGACAGTCGTTGGGCTGAAATCAGACAAAGTTGCCAAACAGGCCTTTATTGGAAAATTAAGGAATAAAATAATATTTATATAAAGTACGACATCGTTCTTCTTCTTCCTGAATCAACTGAACCCATAGCCGCCTAAACCCTTCTACCTTCTCTCCTCCTTAGCTCCCAATCCATGAAGAATTAGCCTTGGCCACAGTTAAACTTTTTGAAGCTCTTGATCTCCTCTTTCCATTGATACCAATCTCAAACTCTCTCGTGCCCTCTAGCTCCCTCCCCGAACCCACGAACCCGCCGCCTTTTCACCCAAACTGCACCCCACATAAGCCGCCGCACCCTACACCATTTGGGGCGCCCAAAGCCCTCTCATAGCCGGTCGTTTTGCCACAAACCGTTCGTAAAACCATCAACCACAGACCGAGAAAACTTGATTCAAAGTTTTGAACAAAACTGAAAATAAATGGCCAAGGTATGAATTGGTGAATACAACACTTTTAAATGTCGCAAATCTTGATTTTATTTTTAAAAATTGATATTTCACTCATACGACATTGGAATCTGAATTTTTCAGATCCTGTGGAACCGTATCGTCGAGTAGATCGTGTTGGAACTGATTGGGGATGTTTTTGAAATTGTTTGGATTTTCAGATCTGATTTAAAGCAAGGTGAGAATCTCTAATCTTTACAATTTAAATTTATTTAATTAATCATTCTAATTTGTCACCTTCTTCAAGAACCCTAAAACTATTTTCCTTAACAATTTCTTGTACAACACTATTTTCCTTCCTCACCCAATTTCCTTTCCATGGCCAACCTTTTACATTGTCCTTAGCTTGTATTACATTTCTTCCTTTTTCACACTGTTCGTAGTAAAAATCACATTATTAATATGATGTTTACATATTTAAAAATTGCATTTTTAAACCTTTCTATATATATTAAAAATCACATTTTTAAATCGCTATTCTATGTATAAAAATCATTTTCCTTTGTTCTTCGACCAACGCAAGAGAAAATCCCCTTTCTAAAATCATAATAAATTCATTTTGGTCCGGTTCCCAAAAGTATGCAAGACACGCTCGACTCAACATATCGCGTGATATTACAGCACCGAGGCGTTGTCAGTAGCAAAAGACTGGAGTCTGGCCACTAGCAGAATGTCGCATCCCTCGAATGCGACAATGGTACAAGAGATTCGATCATTTCATGCTTGAAAGTGGCTTCCATCGAAGCATCAAGGATGCTTGCGTATATTTCAAGAGGTTAGGAAATGATTGTTGGGTGTATTTACTCTTATATGTGGATGATATGCTCATTGCTTCCAGGACTGCCTCATCGTTAGCATTCATTTATCCTAAAGAGGTGGTTCGACTACATGGAACACCCTCTAGCATTTCTCGGCTCCCTTTAGAGGATGAAGCAGACCACAAGGCTTCTTATGCTCTGCTTTGACTTGCTGGCATATCAAGCATTTACAAACAAACTCAGCTACATCCTTCTTCATGCCGTTCCAAAAGAAAACCCTTTTTATGTCTTTGTGCATCTTGTCCCCACCTAGGTGTATGGTCAACTTAGAATGGTGCCTGGCTCCCATCCATAGCCATAGTTGTTTTACCTATAGCCAGTTTTCTTTCAAGCTTAGTAGGGTTTTCTGTACGAGCAAGAATTTCACAGTTGGAAGAAGAGATTCGCATGTTGAAGAAATTTTTGGTATATGAATTCAGTTTTTGTTGAATTAATTGCGTAGCAATATTAGATATAATTTTTGATTTTGTTTTTTAACCCAGGTCGACTGGGTAGTCGACCTGGGTAGCCCAAGTCGACTACCCAGTCGACCTGGGTGTCTTGGGCAGGAAAATTCCCGCCCTGGCCAATCCGGCCCGATTTTTGAATTTTAAATTTGTTTTCTAAGCTGTTTTCCAAACGCTTCATGACTTTGACCAAATGGCTTCGTGTTTTCATGAGTTCGTACTCAAGTCCCGAATACTTAGAAAACCTTGAATCCATCGTGTGACTGCTTTACCAAAAAGCGGGTCAACACATATAATTCCATGTATCAAAATAATTATCTGCATGATCTATGCTGTGATATATTGTGTGGATTGTTTTGATGGATTGTATGGTGTTGTATTGCGTTGTATTGAATAGATCTGTCATTTTATCGTTTGGATTTGTATGGATCTGATATTAAACATCGCAGTTGGTAATATAGATTAAACCAGAATTTTGATCTATACCCGCGATGTTATTTTTTTTTCTTTTAGTTCTATACATCATAAGATTTGCCGCAATGGAAAGATTCAATTTTTAATTGTTTACATAAGATTTGTTGTAATGAAAGATTCAGTTTTTGAATATGGATTTGTACATAAAATTTTGTTTATAAAAAAAAATATTAATTTTTTTTAACTTGGTTAGTTTATATAGAATTGTTCACATTAAGAAGTATTGTTTGTTGAAATAAAAGAGTATTGATTTTGTTGAGACCAAAGCAGCATTTTTGTTAAAACGAAAGTATCGTTTTTGTTGAAGCGACAAAAATAACAACATTTTTGATAGAAAGTTGAAGCGACAAAAATAATAATATTTTTGATGGAAATTAGAAACGACAAAAATAATCATATTTTTGTTGTTGAATTGAAACGACAAAAATAATCATATTTTTGTTGTTGAAATGAAATGATCATATTTTTGTTGTCGAAATGAAACATGAAAATAAACGTATTTTTAGTGTTTGTTTAGAAACTTGAAATATAGTCACGTTTTTGATGTCATGTATCGCAATGAAACACAATCATATTTGACGTCATATACTGCATATGAAATATATGAATATTAGGATCACTGATTGTATATGTAGTATAATCATGTTTAAGTGCATTGAAAATATAACACATTTTATTATGTAATTAAAAAGTAGAATTTATATTGAAAATATAATTACATTTTTATGTAAGGAAAAGACATGAAATTTTTATCGCATATAAAACTACATTTTTATATGAAAATAAAAGTATGATTTGCATGTTAACTAAAAATTACATTCCTTTAAAATGTGAATTTACACTGTATGATAAAAATTACATTTTTACATGTGATTTAGATATAAATGAGAATGGTAAATTAAAAATTACATTCCTTTAAAATGTGAATTTACACTGTATGATAAAAATTACATTTTTATATGTAATTTATATATGAATTTACATCACATGATAAACATTACATTTTTATATGTAATTAAGGTATGAACTTGCATTGTTATAAAGATCACATTTTTATATGTAAACAAAAGTATAATTTATACCGCATAAAAAAAATTACATTTTTATATGTAATTAGAAGAGAGCATTTGCACTGTAAATAGAATTCCATTTTTTTTATGTCAATTATGTCAACATAAAAGTATGTCATTTATGATAGTAGACAAAGTTAGAATTTAAAGAGATTACCTTTTTAATTATCAATGTGTTAAATTAAGAAGATTTTGGTTTCAAAATGTTATCAATTTTGAAATAAAGGAATGTTTTTATTTTATATTCAATTAATGAAATTAATTGACGTTGGTTTAGAAAGATTACATCTTTGGCGTCAATATATTAAAGTAAAAAGATATGGTTTTAAAATTGTACATCTTGAAAAGATTTTTATTAGAAAATCATAAAAATAAGGAAAGTTACAATGTAAATTAAGATACTTGAAATCAAGAGATATTGAAATATAAAATACCTTAAAATTAAGATTCTTTAATGGAAAGGATAATTTCAAATAATGACATGTTTTGAAAAAAAAATTAATTATAATTCATTAAAATTGTACTTGGACATGAGGTTAGGTCACATTTGTGGTGGAAGTCTGGCCGGACCCGACCGGCATATCCAGCAGCCACAAATGTTGGGCCTAATGTGAGAGGTCCAAGTGCGCACATACAGATTGGGCCAAGACACGAGGTTAAGCCCAACTTGTGGGAGAAGTCTTCCCGGAACCGACCGGCCTATCCAGCATCCACAAGTTGCAGGCCTAATGTGAGAGGTCTGGCCCATATTAAAATATAAATGGATAACTTAGAAATTGACGTTATTTTCACACCGTTAAGTGTTAATAATGAAATGAATATTTTCACCTCCAAGTTTGTTATAAAAGAAAGTTACATTTTTAATAAAATAAGATAAGGATTATAAAAGTTTTACATTTTTCTTAATGTAAATATTAGAAAAGTTACATTTTTCTTAATGTAAATAAAAGGAAAATAGGAAGTTACATTTTTATATGTAATTGGTGTAATATAGAAACCTACATTTTTCAATGTAAATAAGGATGAAATAGAATTTACATTTTTATATGCAAATAAAAGAGTTTACATTTTTCAATGTAAACAAAGGAATGATTAGGAATTTACATTTCCCAACGTAAATAAAATATGAAATAAAGGTTACATTTTCAATATAATAATATATTGAAGTATAAACTTACATTCCTCAATGTAAATAAAATAGGAATATAAATTTACATTTTTCAACGTAAATAATAAGATTAGAAATTTACATTTCTAAGGAATGGATTTTCATTGGAAAAATAATGAAACCAAATATACATTTGGTGTATATTGAAAAATGGAAGAGTAAAATATACATTGTTATGTTTAGGATGTGTATGTAAAGTAAAAATAGCGATAGATCGTTATAAATTATTAACAACGATATGAAATGGTTTTCAAATTTATATATGCGAGAGTTATTTGGAAAGTCCGAGTTTACTCTCATTCCAAATAATGATACGACGTTCAAAGAATTGAAGACGGCGATTGAAGACCGACGATCTTCACATCGAATGGGTAACTAGTGTTGAGGCCCTTGATTGATTTGCTCCCAAGATGGGGCTAAATGGTAGTTATCCGGATGTAGTGCTGATTTGTACGGATTTGGCTTTCGCTCAGACCCATAGCATAAGCTTATAAATGGAATGTGTGTCTGACATTGTACTCCTTTATATTGTATTTATTGATTTTCTGTCGAATGTATGAATGTTTGGTGGCAGAGAATTTATTCTCTTGCTTAACACCCTTTCATATATTTCGGCAAAGGATTGGTAGTGTGATATGGAGTGACGATGTGGCAGGCTAAGATGCATATGATCAAGGCTTTGTTGAAAAGCAGGCCTTGTGGGATGATCAAAGCATAGCCTGTTTAGGCATAGCTTTGTGTATCGCGTGACTTTGCGAGCCTCACACACCGGCGGAGTCTAAAACGGGAGAAGGGAACGCAGGGAGAGCAGCACGTTTCTTTCTAGCTAGAAGTGGTGTTTGGGCTTTAACACGGCCCGACATTTTACTTATGTGGATGATGGAATGAGGCGCCTCGAATGATAGGTCCTATAGGACGGGGAAACGTGTGTTCAGGAATAACTAATCCGCAACTCGTATGGTGGACCGGCCCTACAGGATCCAAGGGTTAACTGTGGGGAATCCTGAGACATTAGCTAGAGTATCTCGAATTGGTAAGGAGCTCCTCCCTAGCCTTGACTCATGATGGAAACCCAATTTCCAATACGACCTCATGCGGTTTTGATTGTATTACTAGTATGGAAGCATAGTATTATGGTATCTATGTGTCCTAGGATTGATACATTATGATTGAACTGTTTTTGAAAACATATATACACTAATAATAATATCAAATTCGTTTTTATCGTATCAAGCATTTTTGACCATTATAAGGTAAAACCCTATCCTTTGGTTTGCGTTGCATTGTGTGATGGGACTTGGGTCTTATGATGGTTTCATTTTTATAAAAAACATTGTGTTGTTTTGACGATTTACTTTAATCTATGCACGACAATCCATTGGAGTAAACCCGTTCCGCGTTAACGGCGTGGTCCTTGGATTTGCTTTATTACTATTAGCTAAACTAGTTAAGAATTCTCACACCAGTCCCATGACTGACCCGTTGTTTGTTTCCACCTTTACAAACTCGGGTGCCCTCTCTCCACACGGGAAGTCGAGTAGTTTGTCTATAGGTTCTTATCTCGAGCAGGATTCTGGATGGAAGCTTAAAGCTGTGTCCAGAGCATAGTTGTCTTCCGCTGTTTCTATTTTATTGTTTCCGCTGCAATGTATTATAATATTGTAATTTATCTTCCGCTGTAATTTGAATCGATGTACTCTGATATTTTGTACTCTGATGTAACATTATCATGATGTAATAAAAGTTTGCTGTTATTGTTCTGATGTTGCTGTATTCCCAAAGTTAAAGTATTCGTGGATTTCCAACCTTTTGGGTCAGGCTTGTGTGGTTTATGGTCGATCCAAAGAGCGGGAATTTACGGGTCTTTACAGTTATCCAATTCTACTGTATGTCAATGTTTCATGGTTTTCTAAGTTCCTGGTGTTCTAATCCGCCTCCAACAAGCTTGAAATCCTTCTAATATCCAAGCAAGGTGAGTGTGCGTTCACACTTTTGCAGTATACAAGCCTTTAATGTTCATCCGTAGAAATCCTGGGGTATAATATGTAACCTTTCTATCATTGTTAATAATATTGTTTTTGAGCTGGAATCGCTGCCAAAGTCCAACTTTTGGATGTCATATCTTTCTGGTCTTTGTGTGTTTTGGGGTAAATCTTTTTGCATGTTTTAGTAGAATGTTTTATGAACATTCATGTCAAATTTCAGCTCAATCTGACGCCGTTAGGGAGCCACAATATGGCTTGGAAGTTAGGGTTTCGTCATGATTACAATGTGTTGACCCATTGAGTGGTATAGGTCAACCCTCCTCAAGAATTTCATTGGAAATTGTTTTCCTACTTCCTGTAGCTTGCCTGTGTCATACTTTTGCCTAGAAACTTGATTCATGTGTGTATCTTTGAGGTTTCATGACTTAGTTTATTATTTTATTGACTTGAGAAACCAAGCTCATATCTTAAATAATATGAACTCTGGATTTTAGGGAAATTTATGATGATTCATTATTAAGTTTTTTGATGAAATTTTGACGATATTGGACACACTTTGTACGATTTGAACTAGTTTTCGATATGTAAATAAATATCGATTACTTTATATTTTTGGGGCTAAAATAAGTTTATGGCTTTGGTTTTGAAAACAAATATCCTCAAAACAATAGTTTAATTTTTTTTATAAATAAGGATTTTAGAAAGATTTTAAGCGGTTTCGGGAAATCGGTTTATAAACTTGTTTTAGTAAAGCCAAGTATTTTACTATATAAAAACCACACCTTTCTGCACCCTTTGGGATGATGTTACAGATATTAACTGATATCATAAACCCCGTGGTATAGGACATGATGGTATACAAAATTGGTTAATTTCCAGTTTCGTTTGGTTGAAGCTACTAATTCGTTGATTTCTATGATTTAAGGATTTCTGAGTTTTCTAGTATGAAGTTGACAAGCGGCTAGTAAACTAAATAGTGAGAACGTGTGGTATGGGACACACTATTAACATTGTTTGGGTTATTGAGTGTGAGTCAGTGATGTATATTGTGGGGGATGAACCAGTACTAGCTGCAGGGGAAGCCGAGACTTGGGGGAATCACGTATACGTATTCACTTGACCGAAGTTGCCAAGATATACTTGACCGAAGCGGTCGCAGTATCAGTCGCTTATTTCTAATAAATATAAGTGCTTGGCTAGGCTCTAAGTGGGCCTTATTAACGCCCGAAGTGGGAAATAGCTCGAAGTTTGCTATATTATGGTAGCGCATGCACATTAATTATGATGATTTCATTTTATGACTCGGTGTTTCATGATTTTAACCTTAATCGAAGTGATCATACATTTGTGAAATGCATTTGGGATTTTAGTCCATTTATTTTGATATTTATGATTTTTGGAGTAAAGTACTCCTTTTATCGATATTTTACCCTCTTGAGATTATATATGATGACTTTGATGATTTCGATGTTATGGTCCCCTATGGCTTGAGTATGGTGTTGTTCTCAGCCTAGTGCTAGTACAAGAGACTAATATATAGATCCTTTTGTTATGGTGTGTGAATTTAACCTTTTGACCACTTTATGTCATCATATTTTCAGCTCTTAGGGTAAAGAGTTGTATATCACATGTTATTAATTCTTATATTGACTTGTAAACTAGACTGACTCGTGTGTGTTAGTGCTCGAGTCGGGCCAAGTTGTTTCGGGTGCAGTTGTTGTTGATTCGTGGTTAGATGGCTGTAGCTTGGACTATCTTTGAAGTCTTTTTACAGTTGTTCATTAGTATTCTCGTATCATTGTATAAATGTTCCTTTGTCCGTGATATATTCATGTTGTATACTCATTTGAGATGTAGCACATGCGTAAGTTGTATTCCTGAGATTGTATCTATGTGCAATTGTTTCGTGATTTTTGACTATGATGTATCGTATATTGTTCTGAAACGACCCATAATCAATGTGATTTCTTATTAGAAGAATTGAGTATGTCAATCTACTTGAGAAAAGAAAAGTAAAATGTATACACCCAATCGACGTATTCAATACTTGTCTAATACGAAATTACGGATAGTCGCCCCTATCCAGCCTTATTCTCTGATCTAACAGACGACATTACTCGTTAACGCTCTTTATTGGAGTAGGTTTCGGGGTGGAGTGTCATTCCACATCGCCCAACCTTATCAGCCTCTTCGAAATTCATCTTCAAAAAAATAGGATTTCCAAGAATGTTTATTCGCAACACGAGTGCTATAATGCGACACTACATGAACGCTATAATGTGACACCATAATGTTAACAACAACCATCCTACCATTATCATTACAAAAATTAAGTTTCATAAGTAAGTCATTAAGTAAATACGACTGTCCTTATGCAACCACCTACATGCTTAAGAAATTGCTACTCGAAATTAAAATGTTACATTAAACTTGATGCAATAATTTTACTCCATTCAACATCTTAATATGTCACCAAAAGTCTCTACCCTAATAGAGCGGAGGAAGAAGGCAGAAGTGGTCAACAATTCCATAAGAAACCAAAGGTTTTGGAAACCCATTTGTCAATTAGTTCAGAATACTAGCAAATGCAAAAAAGTAGGGGTGGACGCTATCGGTAAACCAAACTAATTGGTTAGTATTTTTGGTTAACTGAACCATTGGTTAACTAAATGTTCAGTTAATCGAATTTATCGGTTGATGAGGTTCGGATGAGTCGGTTGAAATGGTTATGTCGGTTAAACGTAATATATATTTATTACTATATGTATATATGTATATTATAATATATATATATTATTACTAATGTATGTGTGTGTGTATATTATAATGATAACATATATTTATGTGTGTGTGTATATATTAGTATATATGCAAGATCATCATGATTACTATATTACTATGTATAAGTATGTACATATACACAATACATATATATAGGTTGCAGGAAATGGTTATGATAATACTTGTGTTATTGGTCTTACAATATGTATATATAAGTGTGTGTGTGTGTGTGTATGTTATCGGACCCATTATATATATATGTATGTGTGTGCGTGTGTATGTGTCTAGATATATGCGTGTGTATTTTCAGCTAATTGTTAACCGAAGTATTATATGGTTAACCATAATTTGTCGATTAACATTGATCGATTAACTGAATGTATAGTTAATCAAATCTGTCAATTAATGTGATTCGTTTAAGGTCAGTTGAATCGGTTGATTGTAAATATAGCCCATCTCTATAAAAAAGGGAAAAACCGTGAAACTACTTATCTTTAGTAGGTTTCTTGATCAGTGAATTGTTAAGAAGCATTCTATTGCTAAACTCTACTTGGCTTGAAGATATCAATCTATAACATATGCAGATGAGAGCGGAAGAAAGAATAGAATTTAGTTTAGCTCATTATTCTTCTCATTCTTCGATTTCCATAACCTAAGCAAAGGAAAAAATTGAAGATGAAGTTGGAGCGAGGTTAGCTCACTACGGAAGATATTGATCGATTTCAAAAAAGCCTATTGGACCTAACGAGATGTAATTTATTTAGAAATTTTTTAATTTTAATTTAAATAAAATCATATATTTTATTTAAATTCACAAATTGAAGCATGGACTATATGTGATTTAAATTTACTTAATATATACGCTAACATATGTGTATATGATTGCATGTATAACATGATATTTCATGCAAGGTATAACATTTTCATATACCGACACTAGGATTTACATCCCCACAGATATACTAGTGAAAAGGCAAGTAGGATCGAGTAATATGAAAATACGTGTATATGCAGAAGTTTTGATAAGGTGATATATTATTCTTGATATATGCAAGTAAATTTTTGATAACATAAATATATAGAGATGATATCACAAATAAGTAATATAAATGCATTAAACAAAAGTAGAAAACACAAGGAACTTTTATACTGCTTCGGAGTACCGTCCTCGTCTAGTCCAAGATTCCTTCTGGAATTTAACGGATCAACACCCTCACTTAACCTAGAGGAACAAGTACTACAACATCTAAGAAGCAGAACAAGGACATGAGCAGCAGAACTGGATTTCGTCTCTACAACCGAAGATGACTTCTTGCTTGAGTAGTGAAACAGGACTTTAACAGATACAAACAGTTGTTTTGACTGTCTATATGTTCTTGATAATACAGATAAGAAAAAATCGAGTACACCCTTCCTATAATCTTCCCCTTTATATATATATATATATATATATATATAATTGAAAGCAATTGAAGAATAGAGAAGGAAAGTGATTTATAATCACAGAATATTAAAAATTTGAGAGCATAAATGAATATTGTATAGAAATATTTCAGAATCAAAGAGTATAGTAATCAGGAAAGTTCGGTAATTAAAATAAACGATTCTAAAGTATATTTATAGTAAATAAAAGATTGCAATTATTCATGAAAACGTTTAATTAAAAGACATAATCATAATTCTCGGATTAAAGAGTTATGACTTTAAAAAGTCCCAACCCTTCAGGTCAGCCGGCTGAATTTTTAATTCAGCTGGCTGAAAAACAGCTAGTATTTAAAAATATGTGTGCATGTGCACAAGTCATAATATTCAGCAAGCTAAATATTTAAACTCAGAAGTTTGAGTATTCAGCAATCAGTCGGCTGATGCACATGACTCATGCCCATGTTTCAGCCTTTTGAAATTTAAAATTGTATTATATATATATACACTATATGAGAGATTTTAACAATAAAAACTAACTAAATACAGACTCGAATACATTACAAATATACCAATAAATCTTCTTGCCGAATCTTCGTATATTAAGACTATATTCTTCTTCTTCTTCCTGTAAAAGATGTTACTGAATGATATCTTCAATATATAGTTATTGTAATCAAAGTCTAGTCCAAAAATGGAGGATCTAACAGTCTCCCCCTTTTTGATGATGAAAACTATATATGACTTAAATATATATATATATATATATGAAAAATATTATTTTAAATTTCACCAGTGCTCCTCTTGAGTATAATTCTCCCCCTATATTTACGTGTTATATATATATATATATGAAAAATATTATTTTAAATTTCATCTGTGCTCGTTCTGAGTATAATTCTCCCTCTATATTTACGTTATATATATATATATATATATATATATGAAAAATATTATTTTAAATTTCACTTGTTCTCCTCTTGAGTATAATTCTCCCCGTATATTTACGTTATATATATTTTTCTCCCCCTTTGTCATCGACAAAAAGGAAGAACATCTTACCAGAAACTAAGTAATACATGGTTCATAAGAAAAAATAGAAATGATAGTGTATATGAACTATTAAACTATAAATGTTTTGTCTTTACTTGATACATATGTTTAACATATACTCAAAAACAATGATATCAATTATGATGTTATATCGTTTCTTAACCAACATATATACATATACATATACATATATATATATATATCCATTATGATATTTTTAGAAAACAACAAGAACATGTAATGAATTTAAAAAAAAATCATTTATCATATAAGTTTAACAAATGTCATAATCCATCATCATAAGTTAATCAAACATAAGCATAGCATAACATAAGTTTCAACACAAGAGACCAACATAAACATAGCATATGTCCAACTTCAAGCATCGACATACAAAAGCATAGAATATAGATTTTTAAAGCCAAAGCGAACTATTTATACAAGCCAAAAATTAAACTTTAATGTTCATTCTTCCCCAACCTTTTCTCCATTGCCATCATCGTCCTCGTCGTCATCAGCTTCTTCCTTAGTGGACCATTCAAAGATGGTAGGTTCATAAACCTCGGGAGAAAATATGCCAATGCAAGCTATTTTATTCTAAATCTTTGGAAGAAATCCCTTAATCGAATTAAAACATCTCTCTGTCTTATCTTGCAACCTAGTCATTTGTTTTGGGAGTTTAAATTGATCATTGGAAATAGTAGCAAAATCTTTCTTCGGATTTTCTTCCGGACTAACAACTTGTATAGTTTCTTCATCATCTGTTGTCATGGAAGAATATGGCCTTTTGGAGGTTGTAGGCTTGGTGGGTGTGCTATTTTATTAGAAACAGTTATATGTCATTTCTCAAAGGATATTATATTGAGAATGTGTGGCCTTGCAGAAATACGCATCAAAGACAAGGTCTTTGCACCAATTTCTCCTATCGAAGGCGTCGTGGAATCAGTACGCCTAACCTCTGAATCAAGAATAATATGTGTGATATAAGCACCATAACGGATTGTTTTATATTTACTTTTATATGTTATGTCGAGAAACTCATCCATTATGATCATTGCCTAATTTACTTGAACATTGTCGTGGATGGCATATAAAGCTTGATAATCCCTCTTATATAATTTTCATAGCTACCGGTGTGGGGTTGGAAAGATCGAATCAAAGTCCTGTGTAAAATGCAAGCTTGGGCTCACATGGCACTTGATTTAAACTTCTATATATCAACCAAGCTATCAAATAGAAATACATGTGAGACTTCATCCCTTTCATCCATATCCACATCGATATCATCAATATTAGTTCCTTCAGATGCAAAATGTAGCATACAATCTAGAAGAGCAATGTGGATAAACATAGAAATTCCACAAACCTAAGACCTAATCACATTATTTCTTTCTTCGGGATTTTTAAAATCTAGGTTAAGGTTGGCCTAAAATCACTTAATAAGAAGATGATCAAATTTCTTATTACCAGCATCAAAATCAACTAGAGATTCAAGATGAATGGACCTTGCGATTTGCTGAATCTGATAACTGGTAAATACAAAGAACTTGATAATTAGTACCGGGTAGAATTTTGAATCCTTTATAACTTTAAATCGCTGAATTGCAACATTATTATGTATCCATTGTTTGATCTGATCATCTGCAGGGCCAATAATCGTTTGTTTGAGTTTCTTACACTGAGAAGGCATGATTTTTGGTTGAATTTTAAGTTTGGAATGATTTAGATTTTGGAGATTTTGAGTTGAATTTCGTTTTTAGGTTTAGAGTTATGAAGAAATGAGGAAGCCAAGAGAGATATACATATGTTTTTTTATTTGATTTTGGGTTTGTAAACCCTAAAAAAATCATTCTAAATCAATTCAACTGGTTGTTTTTAAGATTCAATCAGCAGAATTAAGTTAAAATCCAAATAGAGAGCAACCAGTATTTTCAGATGCCCGCCTTTATGGATTCAGTCGGCTGAATTTTGGACTTAATTTTTTGTTTATCAGGATAAGTCAATCGACTGAAACAAAATAATAGTCAGTTGAATCTGCTGATTTTTCTAAGTTTTCAAAACTTTTACTGAGTTTATGATTCAAACTTTGTCGTTGTTTGTTTGTTTGTTTTTAGAACATGAACTTATATATATTTATATATTTATAAACAATTTATACGTTTGTATGATTGATTCACATATTATAATTACATATTTATGTTATTAAATACGAGACCTATATTTATTTAAATCCCAACAAGACATTATTGACTATATATTTTGTAAACAACATAAGAAAAATTCTGGGAATTTATTCAGAACTTGAGGAAGATGATTTCTATGAGGAGTTTTTCTTGTTAATCTCTTCATTTGCTACAAAACTCCTATCCCATGAATTTGGAGTGTACGGAGGTTATTGTGGACTCGGGTGTAATGGATCATAAGAAGATGAAGGATCGTGAACATCTGGCTTGACATATCTGCAGACTCTTAAACTTATTTGTTCTAAAAAGGTTAATCTTCTCGTCATAACCTTTTGTTTATAATATAATTCATGTTAAAGTTCAAGTTATTGCTATTGGAAATGAGGGATATCATCGATCTTTTCTTTTGTTGACGGTGATCTAGTTATTGTACGTTTAGATTTTTTTATTGGAAATGGCGGGTTATCCACAGACTCTTAAATAACTAGTTGACAGTGAGCTAGTTATTGCTATTGGAAATGAAGGGTTTTTCCTTATTCAGACAGTAGAAATGGCTGATAATCAGCCCGAGCAGGGGAACCCGACAAGGCTACGGTAGTAGGAATGCGGAACAAGTCTCTACTGCTTCTCTTGCCCTAGCAGAACCAGCTTCTCAACTCGTTGATGGGGATTTCAACTTTCCTCGACTTTACTAAGATATCATGAATTTGGGTGGCAAGCCATTTTTAGGGACCGCAAGCTTCCTTGAAGGTTAAACATGGATAACCAAGTGCGAATGGATCTCGAGGCTACCAGATGGGATGACCAACTAAAGCGTAAGGTAGCGGCCTGACATTTGAAGGGAGAAGCCCTAGAGTGGTGAAACATGATTTCGGAAGAGAATATGGGTAGAGTGTTTACTTGAGAGGAATTTAAGACCTGTTTTGAAAATAAATTCTTACCTAATGTCGAGATATGCCTAAGATAGAAAAGTTCATTCAGCTAAAGCAAGGGGAGTTAATTCTGAAAGTGTATGTAATGAGATATATAGAGTTATCCAAATTTGGGAAAGGATTGGTCAACACTCCGATGAATAAAAAATTCAGGTTTGTTAAGGGACTGAATTCTCCATCGAGGGAAATATTATTGGCTTAGGTGACATTTGAAGCTACGTTCGAGGAGTTTGTTGAGATAGCTATCTTATATACGGCTGAGAAAATGAAGGCGTTTAAGAATGAAAAAGGGGAAGGTGCTTCTAGTTTTGTGAAAAACATAAAAGGAATTTTTTTTGGCTTAAAAAGAACAAAGGAGAAAAATTTAAGAAGGAGGCTAAGGTGTGTTCGAGGTGCCATAAAAAGAGTCATGAGGCCAAGGACTATTAGATGAACCTAGCGAAACTTGAATTCAAAGGAAAATGCTTCAACTATCATGAGGATGGGCAGTTGGAAAAGAACTGCACTAAAATCATAGTAGTGCAGGATGAACTATGCTTCGCAGGTAATGCCACTTCGAAGTCAACCCTTAGAGATCAAGGACAACTAGCATTAGTAGGTATAATCTCTATCCTAGGAATTTCTTTATATACCCAGTTAGATTCAGGAGAAACCCGCTCCTTCATTACTAAAAAGATTGTTGGTTCCTTAAATATTCCCTTGTCCTTTGCTAGTCGTACGATAGGGGCTTCTAACCCTATCAGAGGGGCTATGCAACTTTTGCTCATGTGTAAAGAACTAGTATTGGATATCAACGATGTTGATTTCTTTTGCGATGCGTATGTACTTAATTCGACGGGTATGGTCTCTTATTAGGAATGAACTGACTATCATTTTATGGTGCCGTCCTTAACTGTGATAGGAGAGTAGTTTGCATGAGAAGCCATAGGACCGTAGTTTAGAAATCCCTTGTGGGACTAGGAACAGGAATTCAGCCTTGTTGCATTTCTTATCATTTGATTTAGAAAGACCATCTTCGACGCCTACTGTCTGTGAGTTTCCAGATGCCTTCAATGAAGCCGTAGGACTCCCATCCCAAAGGGAAATCTCGTTTAGGATAGATTTTTTTTTGATCGACCCACATTTCAGCATGGTTTCTGCCCGATTCATCCAATTTTCGAATAAAACCAACAACAAAAAATTTGCGTAGATTTTTCGGTGAAATTATTATTTTTTAAATGCGAGGCCTGTAGCATTGCCATTATAGAACATGGCTCCTAAGGAAAGGAGAGCTATATTAAAAAAATCTCTTAGTTATTACAGTAAGGGTTTATTCTAAGGAGCGCGTCTAAGTGGGGTGCACCAGTAGTATTTTCCACCAATTCTGATGGGTCATTAAGATTGTGTGTAGATTATAGGGAACTCAACAAGCTGAATAATAAGAGTAGATACCTCAGCTTACCTAGGATTGATGATTTGTTTACCCATTTGGGAGGTGCCCAAATCTTTTCCCGGTTGGATCTAGCAACTGGGTTTCACCAATTGAGGATTTCTGAAGAAAGTAAGCCTAAGAAAATGTTTAAGACGCCAGATGGAATATTTGAGTGGGAGGCTATGCCCTTCGGTTTGACGACTGCCCCCGCTTTCTATGTGGATCTTATGTAGGGTATCTACGAGCATTCTCAGCAATATAGTTATGTTTGTAGATGACATTCTTATCTTTTCCAAGGACTTTAAGGAGTATGAGGATCACTTGAGAAAAGTCCTTGGAATTCTGCGGGAAAACCAACTTAAGGCCAACTTTTCGAAATGTCACTTTTGGAAGAGAGAAGTCAAATTTCTTGGACATGTTGTTTCGGGGAAAGGATTGGTCATAGACCCCACTAAGGTAGAGACTGTTCAAGAGTGGAGGATACCCCGCATATGACGGAGGTTCGGATTTTTAGCAGGCTATTGAAAGAAATTTATTAAGGACTTCACAAGGACTAACCCAGTTGACAAATAATAACATGAACTTGTGTACAATGAGAAGTGTGGTAGTGCCTTTGAAAGGATAAAGGAATCTCTCATGTGTGCACCTATTCTTGTTATTTCTGCGAAAATGTTCACAGTTTTCACTGATGCTTCTAGGACTGGTTTAGGAGAAGTCCTCATGCAAGAGGGTAGAGCAGTTTCCTATATAAGTAGACAACTTGAGGACCATGAGAAAAAGTACACCGTCCACGACCTAGAGTTAGCAGCTGTGGTTTTTTCCTTAAATATGTGGAGTCACTACCTTTTAAGAGAAAAGTTTGAGCTCTTTTCTAACCATAAGTCTCTTAGATATGTGTTTCCTTAGTGAGATCTGACCCTTAGACAATAGTGGTGGATGGAGTATCTGGCATCGTCCAATTTTTCTATCCATTATACCTCTGTGAAGGGTAATGTCGTAGCTGGCACTTTAAGTTGGAGGCATGCTACCCTAAGCGGAATCACTGAGTGGAAGTAGTTAGAGTTTCTTTCTAGTTCCATTTTACAGTACCATTTGAAGTAGCTCAAGGATTCCTTCGATTCATGGAAGTGATACCAATTTTGATAGAAAGAATTAAGAGCGAGCAAGATCGCGATGATGAGTTGAGGACGCTATAGGAATGAATTTCTAAGAAAGAATCTTTATCTCATTTGGATAGATATTCTATTGATAGTAGTGGTAATATGAGAAGGGACAATCAGCATTGTGTCGCTAAGAATAGAGGCCTTAGAAGGGAAACTCCGGAGGAGTGTCATCGGTTGAGGATGAACATACACTCCGGAGGAGATATAATGTTTAGGAATATGAAAAGAAGTCTTTATTAGGAAGGAATGTAGAAGGATGTTGCAGAGTTTGTAGCTAGATGTGTGACTTGTCAAAAAGTTAAGGCCGAGCAAGGTATGCCTAGAGGATTATTGTTACACTTAGGGATTCTCACTTTGAAATGGGAACACATTTCTATGGATTTTATCGACGGGCTTCCAAGGAGGCAGAAGGGAAATGAAGCCATTTGGGTCGTTGTGGATTGATTAATGAAAAGTGACCATTTTATCTCAATCAGGAAGAGTAGGGACGCCACTTCATTAGCTCTGTTATATATCAAGGAGATAGTTAGACTGCATGAGATCCCGACTAACATAGTTAGTGATAAAGGCCCTTTGTTTACTAGTGAATTTTAGGGTTGACGCTGCAACACCCCATAAAATATACCCTAAATAGATGTAGATAATTAAATTAAATATAAATAATAATAAATTAACAAAATAATAATGCGCTAAAAATAAGAATTTTGTATAAGCTGGAATTGGGCCATGAAAGTGTTGTAATTGCGTTCATGGCGAGATTCTGATCCGTTTTCATATTTTATTTACTAAAAATAGAGCCCGTATGTAAAAGATATATTAACGCACAAGGTTTGAATTTGAAAGAATAAATATACAAATCTAGAATATATTAAGTGAGATAAGAATGAAAGAATATCCCAATCGAATTCAAATTTGTGTGTATATATTTATATACAAGAGGGGAAAGAATATCAACATGAGATAAACAATCAATCAAATTAATTCAAAAATTAATGAAAAGGAAATGTACAGGAGAACAATTCTCTTGGGCTCGACCCCAGAATAGGGATCGAATTCCCCAATAGAAGAGGGGTCGACCGGGGGTGTCGACCGCCCTCCTATAGGTTGTGCCTAGTGGAGGTGTTTTTAAAGGAGGATTTATTTATATTTTTCATCAAACGGACTGCTTTGATTTAAGGGTGTGTTTGGCACAGGTCCTTATTAAGTTTCAAAATTAGGCTCAAGTCCAACCTTAAACTTATTATAAAATAAATCCCTATTTTTCGAAAATTCATCAAAAAAACAAAAAAAAATCACATTTAAATAAAACATGTAATCATCAAAAATTTCAGCTCATAAAACCATAAAAAATATGTCAAAAACAAAAAATACAGAAAAACAGCGAAACGACAATTAATTGCATCATAATATGCACATATTTGAAATTCTTGCATTCATCTATGCAACTATTTCAGTGTTGCATCTGCATTGGCTTTTATGCATACATGCATGCAAGTAATATAGATTCTTGCATACAAGTGTGCAATAATTCGCAATCATGCAAATCAGTTCATGATTATTTGCATACACCTATGCAATAAAACAGAATACTTGCACATTTGTAAGCAATAATCTACAGGCACAAATATCAGTTCACGTGCACTTGCATAAATGTATGCAAGAAAACAGAATACTTGCATGCAAGTATTCACACCTATTTTTCAACCTGAAATCTTCATGATTTACTTGCATACATGTATATAAGTATTTAGAATAGTTGCATACGTGTATGCAAGATTTCACGCAGATTTTCAGTGTAAACCGCTTCATGAATACTTGCATACATGTGTGAAACTATTGTGTATAGTTGCATACATGTATGCAAGTGATTTTTTTCCTTGGTCTTCTAGGAACATTTGCAGATTTTAGATTTTTTTTATAGGACAACGCGTTTTTTTTGGCCAAAAATGCATAACCACGAAAAGAAGGACCTGCTTTGCATAGAAAAGTTAGGAGGGAGGTCGTTTATATTTCGATAGTTTTTAGGGATGTGTGCCTTATTTTCACTAGATTTAACCCATTGAATCTAACAGCCTGTATACACGATGTAAAGTATAAATATGACCCCAACCTTCACTCAAAATCCTACATCTATTCTTCTTCATGCCTCTATTTTGCCATTATCAATATCTAGAGAAAGTTTAGATCTTTTATTCCTCTATTATCTTCATTTCTAACTTCTCTTATCTAGGTTTTTTTATAGATTAGAATTCTAGGCCAAATCCAGGTTTCATTACTTCAGCAAATTCTACTGCTTTCTATCTCAAAATCTCTGTGAGTGGAATTCATTGAAGTTTACTATTTTCTATGATTTGTTGGTTAAAATTTGGATTATTATGCCTAGGAAGGTTTGAGTTTATACGAAAAGAAAATAATACCGAATCCCTCAAATCATTCATTTTTTATGTTTGTATGAAGAAATAGTCAACCTGTTATATACGTTGCTCTGGATTATTGAGACAATAAAAGAGAAGCATGTTGGTGTTGTTTAATTCTCTATATTGTTCAGACTTATCTTATTTTATTTTGTTTTGTTTAAATTCATATTTGTGGTTTTGTTGAAAAAGGTTAAGATTTGGAGAAATTGTAAATATGAATAGGTTTAAATCTCTATTTTTTTAAAGGGAGTATTTGAAGTATTGTTTGCAAGATGTCCAAATATTAAGATTTTGCATATAAACTTATTTAATCAGTGAATCTGTACCAAAATAGGATATATATATATATATATATATATACATATATATATATATATTGGATATATGACACTTTGTTTATCTTTTATTGTTGAGATAATCAAACAAACCTAGGTTACAAGTTTTGTGTTAATATTGTTGTTGTTTTTCCAATTTGATTATTACATGCTAATATGTATATTTATGCATGATTGAAGAGAATATGGAAAATAACTTGTACACCTTTAATTTGAATAGGGATTGAAATATCAAACATGGTAAGTACGTTATTCACATTCGCATAATTTACGCCTATATTTATATATATTTGTAATGTAACAAACGTAATATTGACACATATTAAGTGAGTATGTTTAAATTAGGAAATAGAATTTGAATGTCCCTATAGGAATTTGTATGTATGTGTGTGAGTTAATGACTTAAATTATACTAAATGACACATAGACACGAGGTTGAGCATTACTTGTAGCAGAATCCAACCCAGAACCGACCGGCATATCCAGCATCTATAAGTAAGTCAGGTTAATGTGATAGGTCTAGGTGTAAGTGGCCATTATAATTAGTACACTTAGATGCGAGGATAAACCCATCTTGTAGTAGATGATAGGCCGGAATTGCCTGGCAAATCCAGCATCTACAAGTAGATGGCTAAATGTGAGATGTCTAGTGTGTGTGTATATATATATATGTGTGTGTGTGTGCGCGCGCACGCACGCGCACGTGTGTGTAAAGTAGGCCTACCTTGAGGGAAATGTATTAAGTGGCCGATTTACTTTGATTTAGGTATTAAGTAGTTAGGATCAGTTCCATTCCTAAGGCTTACTCCTTGGTCAGGACCCATGTCATGGGACTCACCCTTACAAAGGACTTAAGAGGTCATTGGGTCTGCCTTTCTCCAATAAGGTATTAAATGATCTTAGTAGATGATAGCACGAGTAGGATAGTTCTTCAAGTAATGCCCGCTTCTTATCCAGGGGCTAGTGAGGGCTGACCTAGGGACGATATACATACATACATACATACATACATACATATATATATATATATATATATATATATATATATGACTTAAGGAACCACCGTCTAAGGAAAGTATTAAGCAACTAAGAGTTCACCCGTAGGGACAGTTAGAAGGTAACAAGAGGATTCATAGGAGGGTTTTCTTAAATGAAGTCGTGTTCTTGACCCAAACTTGGTGGTAAGTGGTTGTTACTATTTCTCGACCTTCTAGAAGAGTTATTATGACGTTGACGTTAGGACGAGGTCTTAAGTGGCTAGGGGTCTATCATGGGTATTAAGTGACTGTAGGGATGTCCGCCCTTGGTAATTTAGATAATAGCCTTAAGTGACAAGGTATAGCCTGCCTTGTAGGGTATTAATTGATTGTAAGAATATCCACCCTTAAATTAATTTACAGGGTATTAAGTGACTGTAAGTACATCCGCCTTTAGGTTTACATATATGCCTAAAGTGACTGTTCGGATGTTCGCCTCATATGTTTAATTATATGTATGTTTGTTTGCGTAGACATAACATGAAGAATTTACACTACCAAACATAGGGAATAGTCATTCCTAAACTTATATGCATTTCATTCACCAAAAATTTATGTTTTGACCTCCCTCCTCATAACATAAACAGGTTAGTAGATGAGGTGATTAGCGATGCTTTGGAGATGGAGGCTTTTAGTTAATTATGGCAGTGTTATCGTACTATGGGATAACAAATATTCATGTACCATTTATGTTTGTCTGAGGCTCATTTTAATCAACATTTATTATGGTTTTTAATTAAAGGTACATCTATCTTATGTTATTATATTTATCCCTTCTGCTGTGTGAGATTCTGATTTCATGCAGACTGGTCTATGATATCTATTTTAGTATTTTCTTATATGAACCAATGATCCATTTATAACGGCTCTAATTTCCGATGGGCCTTTTCTAGGTTGGAATTTAGGCTCATTTCAGATGGATTGTTACATTTGGTATCCGAGCTAGATTACCCGATTACGGGGAAATATATACGTATTAGAGGCATACTTATTATTTTGAAAAAAGTTTTTCAAAAGTTTGACTATATATATATACATATAAGTGTGTGCGTGTGTATATATATATTTAAAAGTATCATGCCTTTAGAAAATATTATTTGTAGGTCCTTTCAGGAAAGGATTAAACTTAATTTCTAGAAACTCACTGCAAGCCATGAAGTGATTTCAGCAGCTCCCTTATCGATCTAGAAGCCTATATGAACCTAAGGGATGTTAGAACAAAAATGTTGGAAATGTGGAAAGGAATGAAACTCCCAAATTAAATAGGCAGTTAATAAAAAATAATTGGCCACTTAACCATTATTTATGGAAAGGATAAGGGAGAAATTAATAGTAAGAATTTGGAATAGGACAAATTAATGTCCATAGCATAAAAGATGTGCTCCAAGAAAAACAAAAGAATATTTTCTGTTAAATGTAATAAACTTCCGTATTAGTAAATATGGAATTTTGAATTCGAAAGAGCACTAAATGGTTAATAAGTGAAAGGATGTTGAAAATGAAAAACATTTACGATAAAATTATGGTCATTTATGTAAAATTATGAATATTCAATTTTGGATTAAATGTCTGTAAAAATAAGAATTATTTAATGGAGAAAATGGATATAAAGGATGTTGAGGAGCAATAACTAGAGGAATGTCAAGAATTGAAAGATAAGAACTCAGAAGAAAAGATTTAATAAAAGAGGCAGACTTCCATAAAATAGTTTGTCAGAAGGCTTAGATGAAAAGATCAAAAATATAATGACCTAGAATTTTGAAACCAATTTAAAAATTATTTTTAATTTAATTATATGAGAATTTATGGTTAATTTTGAAAATTCAATGATTAGTGCTAATTTCAGTAGTTTACAAAGGAACATTGCTGAGATGATCTCAGAATTTGACGAAACCAATTTTATCAGATTCAAAATGTCGAAAAATGGTAGGATTCTAAATTTCGAAATTTTTGGAGTTAGTATGTGAGCGTGCGAGAATTAAACGCGTACTGGGTCAACCCATTGAAATTAAGAACATGATTGAAAAACAAAATGGAGGTTCAAACAAAACTTGGAATTGGATGAGACATATTCCATTGGAACTGGAATTACGTTTTATGCTAGGTTCAAATTTCCATATAAAACGAAATTACCATTTGATCACACGATGGAATGAACCGAAGTCGAAATAACACACTTTAGCATTCGAAAATGGAAACTAAGCCTAATAAGGCAAAATGAGGTGTCGCAGCATTAACGACCTTGGTTGTTTTTCTTCCTCCTTCCCTTCTCACGACACATCATCAATCTGGAGTACTTCACTTTTGCACAGAACCCCCTCTTCCTTTCTTCTTCCCTTTCCTTCCTTTCATTCTTCACAAAACACCTTCACCTCCTCACCTTGGCTCCCATGTCCGCCACCCTTGCCGTCGCCACCATCTGACCACCTGCGCATCCTCCCCACCACCGCTCTGACCTGCGCCACTAGCCCCACCCACTATCTCGACCATCATGGGCCCCTCCTCCTCCTCCATAAACCCTAAATCACCAATTTTCACCTCTTTTAACAATTTATCCCTTCCAAAACCACTCCTTTACACATCCTACCTCCTCTACAACCCACGCCTCTCACTCCTTGACATGCGCCAACCCAAAATCGCCTTGCACTGTGGGTCCCACCCCCATTGTGTGAGACCTAAGACCCCATACCCCCGTCCTATAGACTTAAAACTTATGATCCATAAGTATCCGTGAGTTTGAGTGTGTGCATGAGGTGTTAGAATTCAATAGTTACCATTTCTTTCACAGTAAGCTGTCGGCAAGTCCGTAGGTGTCGTACGTGAGCCATAGCTGTGTACAATAGTCTGTGTCCCTTCCGAATGAAATTTGGTGGAGTGGAATCCAAATGTGAGAAACCAAAACTCACGTAGAAAGGGATAGAATTAGTTAATTGTTAATTAATTATGTTTAGTTATGTTTAATAATGATCATATAAATTACATATGATGTTATACATTGAGTAATGTGATAAAATTATGATTTTTATATCATATATGTGATATCCCTTGATTACATAACACTTATATTATATACAGTGTTGATTGGAAATTAATTGAACCCTAAATGGATTTGGATTGAGTAATTTATTAATTACTATACATTGGTTGTGTAGCAAACCCCACACAGGTTTTGGGATGACAATAGTCTACACGTCTCCCAAGTGTGTAAATAAGTTACATGGATTGTGATGTAAACCGCACACGAGTATTGAGATGATAATTTTACACATCTCCCAAGTGTGTAGATAATAATCACTTTGTATGTGATTGGATATAAACCCCACACAGATACTGGGATGATGATGAACACTAATCCAAAGTTTTGATTTGGATGTCAATCGGTTGATTAACATGACTTTATAAGCATGATTTATTTAAGCTTTTGTAGCGATGTGCACATTGCATGTGAATTGGAAACCATTTTGATGGTTGTTTAAGTGTAATAAAATCACTACAAGAAAATTATTTTTTTGTAGCACTTAAAAAACGCTACTGAGTATTTTTGGTGGCGTTTCGATAATCGGTACGAGAAAACATGCCACAAAAAATAAAATAAAATATTTGTTGCACTTTTAACAAGCGCCATTGTAATTACTTTTATTGTAATTTTTCCAAACGCCATCATAAATATTTTTGTAGCGCTTCAAAAACGCTATAAAAAAGTTTTTGATGCTATTAATAAAATTTACAATTTTACCCCTGATTTACAATTGCGTTTACTCAACGCCACTACATGTATTTCTGTAGCGTTTTCAAAATGCTACTAAAAATTATTGATTAATTTGCTGTATTTTTTCATACAATTATTTCTTGTTAATAGTCTATTTTGTTTCTACACATCAATCAATAATCATTCATATAATCATCATGTTTAAACAATTTAAAAAACAATTAACCATATAATCAAATAGAATATGCATAAGCATTTGAATACAATAGTTTTCTAAATAAATGACCAAACTCACATATAATAGCTATTGACATACAAATTTACACATCTAGTAACATGAATAAATGACCAAACCGACTTTGGTGAATAAGATCTCATCTCATCAGTAGTGAAAGTTTGACAAAGTAAAATGCGTCATCTCGACCATTATAGTCTGGTAGAGTGTGACGGCCCGCCCCGCACCAGCCTGCATTTCCTCCGAAAGTGCGCTGTACACATGCCCAGCTAGCACGGAATGGTCGTCAGAAGAAAAGAAAGAATAGAAATGAACATACAAAGAACCTGTAGAATGTCTCACAGCGCATGAAATAAAATATAATAACAAAATACTTGACATAAAACAGGTGAGACAGCGCATAAGCTGATAACTAAAACCAACATCAATGTCAGAGCAGCGGAAATCCAAATACATCTTATTACAACTTTTCAAATTTACTGTCTCTAACAAAAGAAAGCTAAAGTAGAAGATGCACCACCAATGCCCAAGCAGTGATCTTCAACAACACAAGGAGAATACTATATATATATTACGTGGAAGCCTCCTGCTCGTCTCCGGATCACCTACCTGTGCATCACCAGCTAACCTGTCTCTTGTCTGCTCGTGTGAGCACCCAGAGTAATAAGAGGAGACATAAAACTCTGGGTCAGACATAAAGCCTGGTATGAGCGATAAGCGTCTAAACAGAATAATAACAGGTATACTAAACCATACCTGAACCTGGACGTGCAACCAAAGAGTTAGTACCACATACCGTACAATACTCTAAGGTGCCATAATAAATAGTGTAAGAATTCGGGGGTGGGGTGTGCATGTCATAATGATAGGAAACAAATCATCCATAGCAACCATCCTCACATCTCTCACTCCGTGCGTAAAGCATACGGTATCTACCACTTTGGAACACTAGACAAATTGAGGTAACGACGAATCCCGACTTGTAGAAACCCTGCTGTGACCAAGCTAAACACATGGAGTCATGACCAAACATTTCAATGACCCACCACATTGGTCGTAGCCCTTGGTCCTACCAATGCCATAATGGCCCTGAATCCTCCTTCGTACCTCCTACCATAGTGGTCCAAAGCTATAGACATCGATAACCCCTTAACACGCGTCCCGCAGCAAAGCCCAATCATGAAGCGAACTCGTTGATTCTCATCTGGATCTTGAGCTCTAGCCTCTCATTTGGACTTTCTTTGCATCTCGGGTTTGGTCGAATTGGAGTGGGTCTTCAGAAGAGTTGTCGTGCAGTAGCAGCCCTAGAATTCGATTCGGTTCGGTAGTCATTACCCTCGTCGGTTCGGTTCGGTCCTCCTTCTTTGTCATCTTTCCTTCCGGTTCGGATCAGGTACTTCACTTCGGGTCGGGTCGGTGTCCTCCTCCGGGTCGGGTCGGGTTGCTGTCTTCCTTCCAGTTCATGCTCCTTCTCCGATCAGCTCCCTCGTTTTCCATCTACTTCAATCCGATCTGATCCCTTCGCCTTACCCCAGTCGTAGCCTTCCATTCTTGAGTCGATCCGATCTGGCCTCCATTATTCTTCCGATCCGATCCCCTTGTCCACTCCAACTCTAAGTAAACGGCCTTCCTTTTTGCCAAATCTCTTTTGTGCCAAACTCCAGTTCGGCTCGGGTTTTCTTGCCCAGTTCACATATCCGATCCGAGCCCTCATCCGATCCGATCCGAAGCCCTGCACAACTTTCTGCAACTTTTTCCAGCAACTTGTTTACGCCGTTCGACGACGTTTTTGACAAATCTAACTATTCTAACCAATCACAAATCATGTCAAATAGTCATAACAACATAACAAACTAACCACGAACACCAAAACAATGGATTTACATGTCAAAATGGATCAAATGTGCCCAAAACCCCTTATTTTCCCTTAAGCATGTTTAAGTAAATCTAATCATAGGGTTAACAAAACTCAATCAAATTAAACCAAATTTCTACCAGAGGCATAAAATATTATTTAAGAATTTCTAAACATTTTTCCAGAATTTATTAGTGTATAAATCTGCTAATCCTCACTAATTACCCTTAATTACCGTAATTAGTGCAAAAACTATGCAAATCACTCACCTTGGCCATAGATGAAACACCAAATCTGAAATACTCTCTATTTGGGTCGAATTCCTATGTATAGCAGCAGCTCCAACCTTGCTCTGTTGCTATTTGGCCTTGCTTTGATGTAGTTTAGGCTTAATCTCTACTAAAAATGTGTTTTGGAGTGGTTTTAGAGGATGAAAGCCATTACTAAGGTCTCAAGAAGGTTTGTGGCGGCTCAAAACTGAAATGAAAGTGATTTCTTAACCCTAATCAGTCCTCCTATACCTCTATACCCGAAATTCCCCTCTGGGCCTAGCTGCTAATCACCCGGTTAAGCCCAATTAAGCTGTTTTTCACCATCTGAAACTTGTTTCAGCCATATCTCCCAAACGGTGAGTCCGTTTGGCTAATGTGACCACTCTACGGAATTGTAAACCATCATCCAGAGCCAATGGAAGTGGTTTCAGGTCAAAATTTCTTTCAAGTCAAAAGTTATGGCCAAAACAGTGCCAACTAGGGGTAAAATGGTCATTTAAAAATCGGGAAAAATCATGAACAAGGGAAATGACCACAATAGTCGTCTCCCAAAGTTACATGACCATATGACTTCGTATGCGAAAGAAATAAATATCCTACGATCCTATGATGTGTAGAATACGGGTCGTTACACTCTTCCCCCCTTAAGAAATTTCGTCCCCGAAATTCCTTAACCCAAAACATACAAAGGATCCCGCATGCCTAACAACCACATACATCAATCAAACATGCAAAACAAGCAAACAAGCCTATCCTAGCATGCGGAAAACTAAATCGAAGTCAAAATCTTACCAGGTAAAGAGTTCTGGGTGTGTCTTCCTAATGTTCTCCTCTGTCTCCCAAGTACAATCATTCTCGTCCTCGCCCCACTGAATCTTGACTAGCTTCACCGCCTTCCTTTGAAGTTGCTTCATGTCGTGCTCGATAATATGGGCCGGCTTGCGGTTCCCAACCGCCTCGGGTTCTACTTCGAAGTCCTCTAACTGATCAGGTGAAATAGTCATATCTGGGTCATGAACGAACTTCCTCAGTTGGGAAACATGAAACACATTGTGAACTCCCGCCATATTCTCTGGTAAGTCAACTCTATATGCCAAATTCCCGATTGGTTCAAGAACAGGGAATGGGCCAACAAATCTTGGTGCCAACTTGCCTCTCCTGGCAAATCGTATCATGCTCTTTAACGGAGAAATTTTGACAAACACCAAGTCACCAACAGAGAATTTTAAGTCTCTTCTTCTCTTATCAGCATAACTCTTCTGCCTATCTTGGGCAGCCTTCATTCGTTGTTGAATGATCTTAATCTTATCTAAAGTTTCCCTCACCACATCTGGTCCAAGCATAAACTTCTCGCCAGTCTCTATCCAACATGATGGTGAGTTGCACGGTCTTCCGTACAAAGCTTCATATGGAGCCATACCGATACTGGATTGGTAGCTATTATTACATGCAAACTCTACTAGATGCAAATGGTCATCCCATGATCCACCAAAATCCAATATACATGCCCTCAAGAGATCTTCCAAAATACGATTCACCCTCTCCGTCTGACCGTCGGTCTGAGGATGATATGCGGTACTGAGATGTAACTCTGACCCTAGAGCCTCTTGTAAGCTCTTCCAAAACCCACTAGTGAACAACGGGTCTCGGTCGCTCACAATGCTTTTAGGTATTCCATGAAATCTCACTACCCACTTTATATACAATTCTGCTAACTTAGCTACCGTTCTGGTCGATTTTACTGGTATAAATCTTGCACTTTTTGTCAGTCGATCCACAACTACCCAAATGCTATCATGTCCCGATCTAGTCCTTGGTAAACCATCAATGAAATCTATCAAGACTTGCTCCCATTTCCATTCGGGAATTTCTAAGGCTGTAACAACCCACTAGGCTTCTTTTGCTCGGCTTTAACTAGCTGGCAATTCATGCACTTGGATATAAACTTCCCAACGTCTCTTTTCATCCCTCCCCAGTAGTAAGTCTGCTTCATATCTCGATACATCTTATTACCACCGGGGTGTATAGTTAGTTTTGAGCGATGACATTCTCTAAGCACTTCATCTCTCAATCCATTGACATTGGGTACAACAAGCTTTCCATTCTTTCTAAGCCATCCATCTCGATCAAGCCCATAATTGTTCATCTCCTCATCGATCTCCATCTTTAACTTGGAGATGATTTCCAATAGGTTAGGATCGTCCCTCTGACTAGATCCGATCCGCTCAATTAAAGTGGGTCTGATCGTCAAACTTGCTAACATTTCTGGATCCAATTCGCACTTTGGTCTGAAATCAAACTCCGCGATATACTCCAGTTGCTTCCATTCAAGGAACATAGCCCCTAAGCTGGCATGTCTTCTACTCAATGCATCAGCCACCGCATTACCTTTCCCAGGTGTGTATGCGATATCAAAATCATACGAAGCCAAGAACTCTAACCACCTTTGTTGCCGGAGATTTAGATCCTTCTGGGAGAAGAGATACTTCAACGACTTATGATCTGTAAATAGCTCAAATCTTTCTCCCAAGAGATAGTGTCTCCACACCTTTAACGCGAACACGATCGCTGCCAATTCCAAGTCATGGGTAGGGTATCTTTTCTCGTGCGGTTTCAATTGCCGACTTGCATAAGCTACAACCCTACCGCCTTGCATCAATACAGCACCCAGTCCGGTACCACAGGAATCCGTGTATACCGTCATCTCTTTATCCCCCTTAGGAATGACTAATACTGGTGCGCTTGTCAACTTGTCCTTTAGACTCTTGAATGCATTCTCGCACCTTTCATCCCAGACAAAAGCTTGATTCTTCTTGGTCAACTGGGTCAATGGTGCTGCTATCTTGGAGAAACCTTGGATAAACTTACGATAATATCCAACTAATCCCAAGAAACTTCTTACATCTGTTGCATTCTTGGGCGTAGGCCAATCTTGTACCGTAGCCACCTTCGCCGGGTCCACGGCAATACCATTCTCTGATACAACATGGCCCAAGAACCTCACTTCCCTCTTCCAGAAGTGACACTTAGAAAACTTTGCTTTCAATTGGTGTTTTCTCAACACCTCCATCACTACTCTTAAATGTTCCTTGTGTTCTTCCTCTGTCCTCGAATAGACCAAAATATCATCAACGAACACAAGGACAAACCTATTCAACTGATCTCTGATTACTCTATTCATAAGATCCACAAAATATGCTGGGGCATTGGTCAACCCGAATGGCATGACCAACCACTCATAAAATCCAGACGACGTTCGAAATGCCGTTTTAGCTATACTGTCAGCTTCCACTCTAAGCTGAAGAAAACCTGTCGCGAGATCCAACTGAGAAAATACTCTCGCGCCACTCAACCGATCGAACAAATCATCTATCCGCGGTAGAGGATACTTGTTCTCCCTCGTCACTTTATTCAACTCGCGGTAGTCTACACACAAACGAAGGGAACCATCCGCCTTGGTAGCAAACACAACTGGTGCTCCCCATTCAGAAACACTCCTTCTGATAAATCCCTTCCTCAAAAGATCGCTGACTTGCACCTCGAGCTCTCGCTGCTCCCTTGGTGCCATACGACGAAGTGGCATCACTATAGGTCTGGCATCTTTTACCAAATCAATATGGAACTCAATCTCTCGGTGTGGTGGAAGTCCGGTCACTTCTTCGAAAACATCCGGATACTGGCCAACCACGGGCAAACCTGACAACTCACTATGCGGAATGTCGAGGGAATTTAGAAAACTAGCCAATACCCCCTTACTGGGTAGACCACCAAACACTATCCTCCGCCCATCATCCGCTCTAGCTGTCACTAAAAAGCCCTCACAGTCTACCACCACCCCGTATCTTTGGAGCCAATCTACTCCCAAAATAATGCCGAACCCAGTAAAGCCCAAAACAAAGCAATCACAAACAAACATTCATCCATGACTCGATAGGACCACATTACGACAAATCATGCTAAGGCTAGTCGAACCACCAATCGAGTTCGTCACTACTAAAGGTCTATCGACAATCTCAGGCTCCAATCCCAACCTATCTACCAGGTCCCTAAATATGAAAGAACTGGAAGCTCCGGTATCAAACAAAACTCTAACAGGAACATCATAAACATAAAGCATACCTTGAATTATGACATTCTTTCCCTTCTCCGCCGTTGTTGGGGCATTCGACGAAGAAGGAATAACATTAAGGGCGTAGGCTTTCACCATTTGCTTTTCTTTGGGAGGTTGCGGACACTTGTCCTTGTGATGTCCCATTTGGCCACAGTTGAAGCACTTCCTATCCGCTGGCTTGGCCCGACAATTACTAGCATAATGGCCCTTCTTACCACAGCTGAAGCACTCAACATCTTGCTTATTCTTTTTCTTCTGGCCATCCTTAGTCTGATTCTGCTTTCTCTTATTCTGGGAACCGCCCTTGCCTCCACCACTTGCTTGTGGCTTTGGCTCATCTGCAGATGCATCCTCAGTCTTCGGCTTAGGGTAGAGACTTTCTGATCTTAATGCTTTCCCCACAATCGATTCAAACGTCTCATCGATGTGGTTAATAAGTCTTTCCCCCAAGTACTGATCCAAACCAGTTATGAATTTCTCATTCTTTTTCTCGGCAGTATCAATAAGAGATAACCCATATTTTGACAAAGTGTCAAATTCAGCAATATACTCCGAGACAGCTCTGCCATTCTGCTTGAGCTCCAAGAATTTCTTAAACAGCACTGACTTCTGAGCAGCTGGAATGAACTTCTCGCTAAAGCGAGCCTTAAACTGCTCCCAAGTAATCTGATCTTCGGGAGTAGCTGCCTTTATAGCATTCCACCAATTCATTGCCCGCCCTTGCAGCTGACGGGACGCTAGCTTTCTCTTCATCGCATCCTCGATACCCAAATCCTCGAAGATACGTTCGCAACTATCCAACCAATCCTGCACATCCGTGGCCGACTCCGTTCCGTGGAACGGCTTCCCACCAAGGCTAGTATAATCCTTATTCAGCTTGGTGAAGTCGACTCTTGGCGCCTGCACTATTGGACCACCACCATTTCCACCATTGGGAGCTGCCCTCTGTACATCTCTAAGCATCTCTCTCATGAGGTCAGTAAACATCGTTCTCATGTCAGCAGCATTCCCATTATTGGCTCACCTACCAGCACCTCTAGTATATCGGCTCATCGTCAATCTGAAAAAGGAAACGATTAACGACTCCATAGTGGTGCTAGTGCAGTACGACTTCATCCTTATACTAGTAATAGTATATATATATAGCTTTTAAAAACCAAAGTAATCACAAATACGCTCTCTCGTATACGTATATTATCTCTCCCTGATAACTTCCCTAGGTTAACTACGCAACCTAGAGCTCTGATACCAAGTGTGACGGCCCGCCCCGCACCAGCCTGCATTTCCTCCGAAAGTGCGCGGTACACATGCCCAGCTAGCACGGAACGGTCGTCAGAAGAAAAGAAAGAAAAGAAATGAACATACAAAGAACCTGTAGAATGTCTCACAACGCATGAAATAAAATATAATAACAAAATACTTGACATAAAACAGGTGAGACAGCGCATAAGCTGATAACTAAAACCAACATCAACGTCAGAGCAGCGGAAATCCAAATACAGCTTATTACAACTTTTCAAATTTACTGTCTCTAACAAAAGAAAGCTAAAGTAGAAGATGCACCACCAATGATCAAGCAGTGATCTTCAACAACACAGGGAGAATACTATATATATATTACGTGGAAGCCTCCTCCTCGTCTCCGGATCACCTACCCGTGCATCACCAGCTAACCTGTCTCTAGTCTGCTCGTGTGAGTACCCAGAGTAATAAGAGGAGACATAAAACTCTGGGTCAGACATAAAGCCTGGTATGAGCGATAAGCGTCTAAACAGAATAATAACAGGTATACTAAACCATACCTGAACCTGGACCTGCAACCAAAGAGTTAGTACCACATACCGTACAATACTCTAAGGTGCCATAATAAATAGTGTAAGAATACGGGGGTGGGGTGTGCATGTCATAATGATAGGAAACAAATCATCCATAGCAACCATCCTCACATCTCTCACTCCGTGCGTAAAGCATACGGTATCTACCACTTTGGAACACTAGACAAATTGAGGTAACGACGAATTCCGACTTGTAGAAACCCTGCTGTGACCAAGCTAAACACATGGAGTCATGACCAAACATTTCAATGACCCACCACATTGGTCGTAGCCCTTGGTCCTACCAATGCCATAATGGCCCTGAATCCGCCTTCGTACCTCCTACCATAGTGGTCCAAAGCTATAGACATCGATAACCCCTTAACACGCGTCCCGCAGCAAAGCCCAATCATGAAGCGAACTCGTTAATTCCTATCTGGATCTTGAGCTCTAGCCTCTCATTTGGACTTTCTTTGCATCTCGGGTTTGGTCGAATTGGAGTGGGTCTTCAGAAGAGTTGCCGTGCAGTAGCAGCCCTAGAATTCGATTCGGTTCGGTAGTCATTACCCTCGTCGGTTCGGTTCGGTCCTCCTTCTTTGTCATCTTTCCTTCCGGTTCGGATCAGGTACTTCACTTCGGGTCGGGTCGGTGTCCTCCTCCGTGTCGGGTCGGGTTGCTGTCTTCCTTCCAGTTCATGCTCCTTCTCCGATCAGCTCCCTCGTTTTCCATCTACTTCGATCCGATCCGATCCCTTCGCCTTACCCCAGTCGTAGCCTTCCATTCTTGAGTCGATCCGATCTGGCCTCCATCATTCTTCCGATCCGATCCCCTTGTCCACTCCAACTCTAAGTAAACGGCCTTCCTTTTTGCCAAGTCTCTTATGTGCCAAACTCCAGTTCGGGTCGGGTTTTCTTGCCCAGTTCACATATCCGATCCGAGCCCTCATCCGATCCGATCCGAAGCACTGCACAACTTTCTGCAACTTTTTCCAGCAACTTGTTTACGCCGTTCGACGACGTTTTTGACAAATCTAACTATTCTAATCAATCACAAATCATGTCAAATAGTCATAACAACATAGCAAACTAACCACGAACATCAAAATAATGGATTTACATGTCAAAATGGATCAAATGTGCCCAAAACCCCTTATTTTCCCTTAAGCATGTTTAAGTAAATCTAATCATAGGGTTAACAAAACTCAATCAAATTAAACCAAATTTCTACCAGAGGCATAAAATATTATTTAAGAATTTCTAAACATTTTTCCAGAATTTATTAGTGTATAAATCCGCTAATCCTCACTAATTACCCTTAATTACCGTATAATTAGTGCAAAAACTATGCAAATCACTCACCTTGGCCACAAATGAAACACCAAATATGAATTACTCTCTGTTTGGGTCAAATTCCTATGTATAATAGCAGCTCCAACCTTGCTCTGTTGCTATTTGGCCTTGCTTTGATGTAGTTTAGGCTTAATCTCTACTAAAAATGTGTTTTGGAGTGGTTTTAGAGGATGGAAGCCATTACTAAGGTCTCAAGAAGGTTTGTGGCGGCTCAAAACTGAAATGAAAGTGATTTCCTAACCCTAATCAGTCCTCCTATACCTCTAAACCCGAAATTCCCCTCTGGGCCTAGCTGCTAATCACCCGGTTAAGCCCAATTAAGCTGTTTTTCACCATCTAAAACTTGTTTCAGCCATATCTCCCAAACGGTGAGTCCGTTTGGCTAATGTGATCACTCTACAGAATTGTAAACAATCATCCGGAGCCAATGGAAGTGGTTTCAGGTCAAAATTCCTTTCCAGTCAAAAGTTATGGCCAAAACAGTGCCAACTAGGGGTAAAATGGTCATTTAAAAATCTGGAAAAATCATGAACATGGGAAATGACCACAATAGTCGTCTCCCAAAGTTACATGACCATATGACTTCGTATGTGAAAGAAATAAATATCCTACGATCCTATGATGTGTAGAATACGGGTCGTTACATAGAGACATTTGTTTCTGGCTACCACTTTCAAATGTTTATCGAAGAAAAGCCATTCTCTTAGCGATTCACCATCGAGAACAGATAAATCAAATAGAACAGATAAATCAACAGAATCATGCAAACCGCGATGAAAGAAATATTATACGAATTCATGCAAACTATGATAAATCAAAAGAATTCATGCTTACTTTAGCTTCCGATTCGATTTGTTACATGTGCCTCCACCAGAGCTCGGTACATTTATTGTCAGAACTGAAAAATGGAAAATAAATATTATACGAATTTGGATAATAAAAGGACAAAAGAACTGAAACAAACTATTACAATTAAACTAAAATTTATGCATTTAGTGTCAATGTCCTACTGTTCATAATTTATATCTTGTAACACCAATAAAAGAAACAAGAAACAACAATAATAAAGTAGAAAATGACAATTTTTGATTAAGTTTATAACTTGGAAAATAATATCTCATTACCAATGTCAGCTGAATCTGGGCTAGGAGTTTCCACCAAACCACTCATCCAAGCCACTTGTTCTCAATGCCACATCAGAATAACTCATACCATGAAATCCATGACCTTGCTTTTCTTGCACACATTACATCAAGTATGAACCGCATGAGCAATGTTACTTATTGGGCAGAGTTGGCGAGATGACGAGAGCAATGTTACTTTCATCGCACCATCGCCAATATATCATTATGGTTGCTGATTATGTCCTATGATATTGAATTCTATTAGGTGTCATGAATTAACAAATATTTAAACATCACATTTTGAATGATTATCAATGGTTGAATTATAGATGGTGAAAGCTAGAAGTCATATATGCTTATATATATCTACCACAATCAACATCAAATTCAATTAGTTAAAAGATAAACAATGCTCAGCTGTAATAAAGAAAGGAAACACTTAGTTATCACTGAGCCTGATGGTAGTAATTTTTTAAAGGATCTCACATGAACAACAACACTTAGTTATACAAACTCATAAACACATGCTATACATGGAGAGCAAGGATCTCACAGGAACAACACGATATGCAGGTGCTAATACTCATCTTAGAATTGTGCAAAGCAGGAGGATGATTTGGAATCTCTTTGTTATGTATTCATGTATTTCTAAGATGAAGCCTACCATGGCAGGGCTTGAGAGCTGGAACCAAAAAGCAAAAATATGATAAAATTAGTGAAAAGAAAATGCTTACTTCTGTGGGGGCTCTCTGTAAATCATATCCAACAGAATCTATATCATATATTGACCACTGCCAATCAATATGTTTTGATGACAAACCAGATTGTACTTATCTAAAGAGGCTTTTCCGTGACCTGTTCGTAAGGAAAGCTTATCGGTTAGATTATATATTTGACCGGGCTTTATTTGAACAGTTTGCCTTTGCTTTGCAGCAAATTAAGGAAACCGCATACAACTCCAAATATTTGTGAGCACTAACTATTAGATCTACCATGTATGTCGATTGATTAGATGATAAAAAAGAACCTTGTTCTAATCTTTCCTTTCATTATCATATGAAAAGGATTCACGTCCTCCATCAGTTTGTAGACTGTTAGATCCATAATTTGTGGAATCTCTTCTTTTTAGTGTATGTATCATCAAAACCATAAGCACTGCTGTAATGACCCGGTATTTTACACATCATTGGCACAGATATTAATTTATCGTAAGTATGTATTTACGAATACGATTTAAAATCTAGACTTTAAAATTTCAAAACATGTTCACTTGTGAATAATAGCATTTACATCACAGCATTTACCAAAAACCATTTTTACATATTCATGTTTGATAGCATGTATTCGATAGCTTTTGTTTAAATTATTTCATACATGTATGAATGATAACACTTTTAATAGCAAGTTTTTAATGCCATTTTATTATTTACATTTTGTTCATTTTTTTTAAGGATTTTAGAATTTGGTCTTTTGTAAATTCTTGATTTAAAAACTTTTAATCACTTGAATTAAAAACATGCCAAAATCTTTTCTTTTGTCAAGCAAGTATTTAAAACAAGTTCAAGTTCACATCAACACTAAGACATGAAACACCATTTCTTTTTCAAATATGTTATATATATATATATATATATATATATGTGTGTGTGTGTGTGTGTGTGTGTGTGTACTTGAGCATACAACCTACCTTAGAAATAAGCTAGAGAGGGGATCTAGTGAAATATTTGTTCACATGGCAAGATCTATTTAGATCAAATAATTTCAGTTTCAAAATCTTTCTTTTATCTCTAAAGATTTTGTGAAAATGACATTTCTCTTGCATTTTTTAAAACATCTTTATATTTATCAAAAGACATGTGCCTATAGATTTACAAAATCTTGCATTATCTTACCTACACTAGTTAAACATTAAAAACATAGATTTGTCTAAGATTTTTCCGTGTACTATCATCATATGGCCGAGATCAAAGTGTACAAGAAATTTCAAATTTTGTAAAACCTTGAAAGGGAAGTAAAAGTATTTATATGTTTTATGTTAAAACAGAATTTTCATGAGAGATCTTGGGGTAGAAATCCAAAGTAAAACCGAACATGTATGGTACCAAAAAGGATGCTAATTTTTTTTTTAACCAAGGAGAGATTTGGGAAGAACATGGGGGGGGGGGGTACAATGGCATTTAAAGTGATGTTTATGGTAGGCCAATGGGGGAAAAGTAGTGGATTGCATAGGGGATTTTCAGGGTGATGATGGCCGAGGTAAGCCATGTGAATAAGGGGTGATGGTACTTTGATTTGATAAGAGAAAAAGGATTTTTTTTGAGTTGTCACAACAAAATCTGAAAAACAGTTTTTAAATGCAACAATATTTTATGATTTTCCTCTACTATAAATAGACCCTAAGCACACTTTTCTCCACACACAACACAAGCCATTCAGGATTAGATCAGTAAAGGGAATAAAGCTAAGGGATTCAATCTTGTAAGGTGAGTAAACACTATTTCCCTTCTACTGTTTTTGTACATTTAAATTTTGGTGAATTAAATGTTTGCTTATATGAATTTGAAAGTGTGTTATAAAATTCCTGAGGTTGGATATGATCATTGCTAAAAATTGGTTTGTGTCTGAGATGATTGATCGAACTAGAAATGCTAAGTCAGTAGTCACATTAAACTTAAAATGAGTGGAAACTGGAATGCTAAAGCAGTATAAAATAGTGAGTAAACTACTTGTAATTTCTGTTTTAAGATTCCTGCATTTTCTGTTTGAACTGTCATAGTTGAACTGTTAGTTTATGGTATGTTCTTTGATTTCAGCTTTGTTTAAATATCCTATTTTTGCCTAATCAAGGGACTAGTGGTAGGCACTTTTAATTTATTAAATATCATTGGTTTAACAGTTTATACTGGCAGGATATTTGAGTCCTATTGTTTTGTTCTAGCCTAATAGATTAACTTGATGATCTTTGATTAGTAAATCCATATTAGGAGAGTTGAATAGGATGGCATTCTAGTTGTAAAACTCTCTACATAATCCCTTAAGTGGATAGAAATAGAACAACTTGTTCAAAGACCATTCAGAACATGAAACAGAAAATGAACATCAGTACCCTCTGTATATAAAAATCAAAGTAGATTTTCAAACGTTTTAAAAACTTGATTTCATGTAATCGTAATCATGGATCCAAATGATGATATTTAAAAGTAAAATCAAGAATTTTAAAGTTGAAAATCATGAGAATTTTGGGGATGATCGAAAAGAGAATTAGGCCCATCCACGACGTCCGAGTTGATCGGAGGAGTTATTGTTTTTAGAGAAGATATTGGACGGCATAAGGAATTCAAGAAAAATACTACACGATTTTTAAAACCAGTAAATTTCTAGTTCAAGATCAATTTAGGTATTTTTGGGGTGTTTTTCTTGCTCGAGTTTGAGACTGGACTGCGCCGCCGTGGAGGCGAACTGGACCATCGCACCAGGGGGAAACGAAGGTGGGGGTCGTCGCGAGTCTCTGACCAACGTGCAGTGGCAACTGGAGCAGGGTGGTGGCGTCTGGGGGTGTTTTCTTGGATCGAGGTACATCGGGAGGGTACGGTTGGCACTGTCAGATTTTGATACAGTGGGGTACTAGTGTTTTTAGTGATGTAGATGAACTCTGGCGGTGTTGTGGCATTTGCGGGGATGATGGAAGGGCGAGATGACGGGAGGGTAGATTGGTGTTGGTGCACCATGCACGTTACATGAGCAGATATGTGTGAAACAAAAACTGGGAAGAAACAGAAGAAAGAGGGAAGAGAAGGACTTCGGTCCAGTATTTGGTAAGTAGTGTAGTTGGGCTGACGGCTTGGCCCACAATAATAGTAATAATAAAGTTTTAAACTTAATTTAAAAAGGTTTAAATATATTAAGTATGTATATATATGGGTATGTATATATATAAACATAGAAAGGAGGTAAGTGGGCTGAATTCAATGGGCTTGGCCCGTTAGAAGAAAAAGATTTAAATAAGAAATGAAGATTTGTTTAAGTCAAAGTCCAATATAAATTTTATTATTGCTATATATATGAGTTTAAAAATGTATTCATATAGATTTTGACATAGGCATGTTAGTCGAACAAATCGATAAACGGTGTATGTACTTGACGTAAGCTAGCGAAATTTTAATTAATTCAAGTTAAAATAAATTGATAAATAAATATTTAAATAAAAAGAGAATTTTTATTTAAATTAGCAAAGAAGTGAATCAGGATTGAATGCAGTTTTTGTCAAGAATTGAAATTGAAATATGGAAGCTGAAATTTTAAATTAAATTATAAATTAGTTAGAGTTAGAAATGGTTTTCTAATAAAAATACTTAAATTTTAAAGTCAACAAAAATGGAAGGAAACAGTATGTTATGCATATTGACTACTGTAGGTCTAAATGTTATGACACGAGTAATCTGGTCATATACTATTCAGTATTTTATAATGAGAATTATAAATCATACTTTTAATCGTGTTGAGATAAATAAAAAGAGAAATTTTATTTGGTCTATAGATGAAAATGGGAAGTAGATCGAGTATAAAGAATAAAAGGGAAATTTGACGAAAAACAATACAAAGAGAAAAATGCTGAATTATAAATAATAAATTATTCATTTATGAATAATTAGAATAAGAAGTAATTATGAGAAATATAATTTCAAAAGAATAATGTAAGTATTTATTTTAAAAGTGACAAACCAAATGGAAAGAAAAACCCCGTGCAGCGCGCACACTAAAATTTGTCCAATTCTAAGAGATGATCAAAATACCAGACATAGATAAGATGATCATATACTGTGTAGTTTGACTGTAATTGTGTATGTAAATTTGATTTTAATCATGTTAGATTGATAAATTAAAAAGAAATTATTCGCTAATCATTTCAAAGAGGCTGAAATAAATATTTCACTTTGATTTGATTATATGCCGCGCGTCAGAGATTTTCAAACTGAAGACGACGATGTGCAAGAAAATTGTAAATAATATCTTCGATCTGTTCAGTCCCAGGACAAACCCGAATGGACGAGTGTCTGACAACGTATATCAGTTAGATTCTACACATCGAATTTACATAAGTATATTACGTTGGTGGCGGAGAAATTCGTTTCTTTTAGCTTTATTGCCCGTAATATATTTGGGTAATCGAACGAGTATTTCTGACGGATAGGACGATGTGGCATTCAAAGAAAATAAACAGCGATGATGGAAAGGTAAGTCTAGCCTCAAGCCTCACACCTAGGAAATGACAAAAATCGGGCAGGCAGCATGGCTATGTGGGTCGCTACCATTAGGGTGTATAATCACCTATCTAAAGAAATTCCTTTTGTTTCTTGCTCTATCGATTCTGCCCATTCGGGAAACGGTGGTTTGAGTCCAACCGTTGGTGATATACATTCGATACACTCAAGAGAAATGAGTGGTCGGTCATGTGTGGGCCGGGTTGCAAGACGTTCTTTTGAACCCATGTGTATTCGCCTCTAGAGATACATCATCGGAAGGTGGTCCCATACCTTGTCATAGTTGGAAATCCAATTTCCAAAAGCGCCAAGCGATTTTTATTTGTATACTATATAGGAGAATGTGAGATGCAAGCATTCTTCTAGGTTCTAAATTTATTTGTGAAACACTTAGACACTATGATAATAACTGATTTCAAGTATACAAGTGTTTTGATCTCATGAGGTAAAAACCCGTTCCGTATTTACGGCGTGGTCTTATGAGATATTTTTATTTTGTTTTAACTGTTTACTCATACCAGTCCCCTGACTGACCCGAAGTTTATTTTTCTGTGTTTCCCTTAAACTCTTGGGTATTCATAACACTTGTTATGAATAGACAAGTGAATCAGGATTGGAAAAAACTTGGAAACCTGGAATGGAACTTTCTGTGTGCTGATCTACTTATCATATCTACTGTATATTTATAAGTATGCAAGTTTGGTCATCAATGATATGTATAATTAAAGATGTACTATGAATAGCTTGTATCACTAGATCTATGATGCTCTGATGTAATATATTCCACTGTGTAATATTATGAAGTATTATCTTTTGTAAAAATTCTGTTGTGAGATTCTGATGTTTTCTGTGATTTTAACTTCTATCTATTCTAATTCTTATTAATGACACGACTTCCGATGTGTTCGAAAGTTGGGTCATTATAGTTGGTATCAGAGCTTAGGTTACTGATTACCTAGCCTTTGAGTGAGTGTGAAAGAGCATATTTTTATAATAAAATTTAAAATAAATTTAGATCAACTTGGACGATATACCTAAGTTAGTTATATCCAGTCTGGAATGACGACCTGTTACTGATTACCTATTAGATCAACTTGGACGATATACCTAGCCTTTGAGTGAGTGTGAAAGAGCGTATTTTTATAATAAAATTTAAAATAAATTTAGATCAACTTGGACGATATACCTAAGTTAGTTATATCCAGTCTGGAATGACGACCTGTTATATTCAGGTGATTAAGCTGAGTAACCGAGGACGAAGAGGTCGAGCTAGAGGGTCTTCCACTACTACTGGTCGTAATACTGGATCCAAGATCAAGGAGAACTGTGGAGGAAGTTGCACCAGTCCAGCAGGATAAAAGAAGTTAACTAACCAGGGTCAGCCTTAAGATAAATTAAATACGGTTGAATTAAATTAGAATAATATCCAATCATATTGATACCATAAATCAAATTGAATTAAAATTTGGATTTCCTGAAATTAAGGCTGGACTCAAGTATTTAATTGGATATAAACTCAGGAGATATGAACTGGTCGATTTGTGGAATCAAATCATATTGAATCCCGAAATGGAGATGATTAACTAAGTGAATGAAGATTTTGGGGTAATACTTAACGGAGTTAAGAAAATTGACTGATGAGTTAAAAAGGGAATTTGGACAAATATTTTTGGTTATAAGATTGCTGATGTGTGTGAAATATTTATTGATGTGAGTCGATAACTCTAATCTACTATTTACAAATTTCGAGGACGAAATTTTTATGAGGGGGTAGATTGTAATGACCCGGTATTTTACACATCACTAACACAGATATTAATTTATCGTAAGTATGTATTTAAGAATACGATTTAAAATCTAGACTTTAAAATTTCAAAACATGTTCACTTGTGAATAATAGCATTTATATCACAGCATTTACCAAAAACCATTTTTACATATTCATGTTTGATAACATGTATTCGATAGCGTTTGTTTAAATTTATTTCATACATGTATGAATGATAACACTTTTAATAGCAAGTTTTTAATGCCATTTTATTATTTACATGTTTGTTCATTTTTTTAAGGATATTAGAATTTGGTCTTTTGTAAATTTTTGATTTAAAAACTTTTAATCACTTGAATTAAAAACATCCAAAACCTTTTCTTTTGTCAAGCAAGTATTTAAAACAAGTTCAAGTTCACATCAACACTAAGACATGAAACACCATTTCTTTTTCAAATATGTTATATATATATATATGTGTGTGTGTGTATGTGTGTGTGTGTACTTGAGCATACAACCTACCTTAGAAACAAGATAGAGAAGGGATCTAGTGAAATATTTGTTCACATGGCAAGATCCATTTAGATCAAATAATTTTAGTTTCAAAAGCTTTCTTTTATCTCTCAAGATTTTGTGAAAATGACATTTCTCTTGCATTTTTCAAAACATCTTTATATTTGTCAAAAGACATGTGCCTATAGATTTACAAAATCTTGCATTATCTTATCTACACTAGTTAAACATTAAAAACATAGATTTATCTAAAAAAATTCCATGTACTATCATCACATGGCCGAGATCAAAGTGTACAAGAAATTTCAAATTTTACACTTGAAAGGGAAGTAAAAGTATTTATATGGTTTATGTTAAAACATAATTTTCATGAGAGATCTTGGGGTAGAAATCCAAGGTAAAACTGAATATGTATGGTACCAAAAAGGATGCTAAAATTTGTTTAAGCCAAGGAGAGATTTGGGAAGAACATGGGGGGGGGGGGGGTGGTACAATGGCATTTTAAAGTGATGTTTATGGTAGGCCAATGGGGGAAAAGTGGTGGATTGCATAGGGGATTTTCAGGGTGATGATGGCCGAGGTAAGCCATGTGAATAAGGGGTGATGGTACTTTGATTTGATAAGAGAAAAGGGATTTTTTTGAGTTGTCACAACAAAATCTGAAAAACAATTTTTAAATGCAACAATATTTTATGATTTTCCTCTACTATAAATAGACCATAAGCACACTCTTCTCCACACAACACAAGCCATTCATGATTAGATCAGTAAAGGGAATAAAGCTAAGGGATTCAATCTTGTAAGGTGAGTAAACACTATTTCCTTTCTACTGTTTTTGTACATTTAAATTTTGGTGAATTAAATGTTTGCTTATATGAATCTGAAAGCGTGCTATAAAATTCCTGAGGTTGGGTATGATCATTGCTAAAAATTGGTTTCTGTCTAAGATGATTGATCGAATTGGAAATGCTAAGTCAATAGTCATATTAAACTTAAAATGAGTGGAAACTGGAATGCTAAATACAGTATGAAATAGTGAGTAAACTACTTGTAAATTCTGTTTTAAGATTCCTGCATTTTCTGTTTGAACTGCCATAGTTGAACAGTTAGTTTATGGTATGTTCTTTGATTTCAGCTTTGTTTGAATATCCTATTTTTGCCTAATCAAGGGACTAGTGGTAAGCACTTGTAATTTATTAAGTATCATTGGTTTTAGAGTTTATACTGGCAGGATATTTGAGTCTTGTTGTTTTGTTCTAGCCTAATAGATTAACCTGATGATCTTTGATCAGTAAATCCATATTAGGAGATTTGAATAGGATGGCATTCTAGTTGTAAAACTCTCTACATAATCCCTTAAGTGGTTAGAAATAGAACAACGTGTTCAAAGACCATTCAGAACATGAAACAGAAAATGAACATCAGTACCCTCTGTATATAAAAATCAAAGTAGATTTTCAAACGTTTTAAAAACTTGATTTGATGTAATCGTAATCATGGATCCAAATGATGGTTTTTAAAAGTAAATCAAGAATTTTAAAGTTGAAAATCATGAGAATTTTGGGGATGATCAAAAAAGAGAGTTAGGTCCATCCACGACGTCAGAGTTAATCGGAGGAGTTATTGTTTTTAAAGAAGATATTGGACGGCATAAGGAATTCAAGAAAAATACTACACGATTTTTAAAACCAGTAAATTTCTAGTTCAAGATCAATTTAGGTATTTTTGGGGTGTTTTTCTTGCTCGAGTTTGAGACTAGACTGCGCCGCCGTGGAGGCAAACTGGACCATCGCACCAGGGGGAAACGAAGGTGGGGGTCGTCGCGAGTCTCTGACCAATGTGCGGTGGCAACTAGAGCAGGGTGGTGGCGTCTGGGGGTGTTTTCTTGGATCGAGGTACATCGGGAGGGTACGGTTGGCACTGTCAGATTTTGATACAGTGGGGTACTAGGGTTTTTAGTGTTGTAGATGAACTCTGGCGGTGTTGTGGCATTTGCGGGGATGATGGAAGTGCGAGATGATCGGAGGGTTGATTAGTGCAGGTGCACCGTGCACGTTACATGAGCAGATATGTGTGGAACAAAAACTGGGAAGAAACAGAAGAAAGAGGGAAGAGAAGGACTTCAGTCCAGTATTTGGTAAGTAATGTAGTTGGGCTGACGGCTTGGCCCATAATAATAGTAATAAAGTTTTAAACTTAATTTAAAAAGGTTTAAATATATCAAGTATGTATATATATGGGTATGTATATATATAAACATAGAAAGGAGGTAAGTGGGCTGAATTCAATGGGCTTGGCCCATTAGAAAAAAAATTAAATAAGAAATGAAGATTTGTTTAAGTCAAAGTCCAATATAAATTTTATTATTGCTATATATATGAGTTTAAAAATGTATTCAAATAGATTTTGACATAGGCATGTTAGTCGAACAAATCGATAAATGGTGTATGTAAGTTACTTGACGTAAGCTAGCAAAATTTTAAATAATTCGAGTTAAAATAAATTGATAAATAAATATTTAAATAAAAATGGAATTTTTATTTAAATTAGCAAAGAAGTGAATCAGGATTGAATGCAGTTTTTGTCAAGAATTGAAATTGAAATACGGAAGCTGAAATTTTAAATTAGATTATAAATTTAATTTATAGTTAGAGTTAGAAATGGTTTTCTAATAAAAATATTTAAATTTTAAAGTCAACAAAAATGGAAGGAAACCGTATGTTATGCATATTGACTACTGTTGGTCTAAATGTTCTGACACAAGTAATCTGGTCATATACTGTTCAGTATTTTATAATGAGAATTATAAATCATACTTTTAATCATGTTGAGATAAATAAAAAGAGAAATATTATTTGGTCTATAGATGAAAATGGGAAGTAGATCGAGTATAAAGAATAAAAGGGAAATTTGACAAAAAACAATACAAAGAGAAAAAGGCTGAATTATAAATAGTAAATTATTCATTTATGAATAATTAGAATAAGAAGTAATTATGAGAAATATAATTTCTAAAGAATAATGTAAGTATTTATTTTAAAAGTGATGAACCAAATGGAAAGAAAAACCCCGTGTAGCGCGCATACTAAAGTTTGTCCAATTCTAAGAGATGATCAAAATACCAGATATAGACAAGATGATCATATACTGTGTAGTTTGACTGTATTTGTGTATGTAAATTTGATTTTAATCATGTTAGATTGATAAATTAAAAAGAAATTATTCGCTAATCATTTCAAAGAGGCCAAAATAAATATTTCACTTTGATTTGATTATATGCCGCGCGTCAGAGATTTTCAAACTGAAGACGACGATGTGCAAGAAAACTGTAAATAATATCTTCGGTCTGTTCGGTCCCAGGACAAACTCGAACGAACGAGTTTCTGACAATGTATATCAGTTAGATTCTACACATCGAATTTACATAAGTATATTACGTTGGTGGTGGAGAAATTCGTTTCTTTTAGCTTTATTGCCGGTAATATATTTGGGTAATCGAACGAGTATTTCTGACGGATAGGACGATGTGGCATTCAAAGAAAATAAACAGTGATGATGGAATGGTAAGTCTAGCCTCAAGCCTCACACCCAGGAAATGACAAAAATCGGGCAGGCAGCATGGCTATGTGGGTCGCTCCCATTAGGGTGTATAATCACCTATCTAGAGAAATTCCTTTTGTTTCTTACTCTATCGATTCTGCCCATTCGGGAAACGGTGGTTTGAGTCCAACCATTGGTGATATACATTCGATACACTCAAGAGAAATGAGTGGTCGGTCATGTGTGGGCCGGGTTGCAAGACGTTCTTGTTGAACCCAGGTGTATTCGCCTCTAGAGATACATCATCGGAAGGTGGTCCCATACCTTGTCGTAGTTGGAAATCCAATTTCCATAAGCGCCAAGCGGTTTTTATTTGTATACTATATAGGAGAATGTGAGATGCAAGCATTCTTTTAGATTCTAAATTTATTTGTGAAACACCTAGACACTATGATAATATCTGATTTCAAGTATACAAGTGTTTTGATCTCATGAGGTAAAACCCCTTCCGTTTTTACGGCGTGGTCTTATGAGATATTTTTATTTTGTTTTAACTGTTTACTCATACCAGTCCCCTGACTGACCCAGAGTTTATTTTTCTGTGTTTCCCTTAAACTCTTGGGTATTCATAACACTTTGTTATGAATAGACAAGTGAATCAAGATTGGAAAAAACTTGGAAAGCTGGAATGGAACTTTCTGTGTGCTGATCTACTTATCATATCTACTGTATATTTATAAATATGTAAGTTTGGTCATCAATGATATGTATAATTAAAGATGTACTATGAATAGCTTGTATCACTAGATCTATGATGCTCTGATGTAATATATTCCGCTGTGTAATATTATGAAGTATCATCTTTTGTAAAAATTCCGCTGTGAGATTCTGATGTTTTCTGTGATTATAACTTCTATCTATTCTTATGCTTATTAATGACACAACTTCCGATGTGTTCGAAAGTTGGGTCGTTACAACTGCCTTCCCCTCTACATGAATCAACAGACTCGAAAGCTGCAACATCTGCACCATCCGACTCATTGTCATCGAAATCGATGTTCCATGCATTATAAATAACTTGTGCTCTTATCGTTTGAGGCAGTTTTTTTAAGTTGATTATCAGTGAACTCCTCAGGAGGCCGCTTGGTGTCACAATGCAAACATGCCATATTTCTCCTATAATTTAGAAAGTTGCACCTACAATTCCAAAAGATCGACAATCGTTAATGAACTCTTCAGGATTATTGAAGGGTAACATAACGCTGGATAGTAATTCGAATGTGGAAACAATGCATTGTGAATTACAGAAGAAACATACCGTGGACACTCCCACTCTCTAGGGAGTAGCTGCCTCTTGGGATGATCTTCATCAAATTGAAAGCAAAAGTGTTTTTGGAATAATTCATGAAGTCACACCTGAGAACCATAGTATAATTTAATTTATAAATAAACAAATATAATTTAACTTGTGGTTAGATTAAGTGTTGATTAAACATAAACATGGCAATGATGAGCACAAATCCATTGGTTGATGAAAGAAGGTAAAACATTAACTCAAATAAATGACATATAACTTGATAATATTGGACAATGGGATATTTAATTCTTTACAAAGGACTGCAAATCTGTTTTTTGGCATGAAATGAGAAATTAGACAATGAATTTTCTCTATAAAGATTATCTTATGATTAGAATTTATCGATTTCAATCTTCTGAAAGAGATAAAAAGTCAGATACGTAAAATTGTACAATTTTTTCACACTATCAGCATGGATAGTCTCTTATTGTAATTATAGTAACTAAATTAATGTTTTATGTAACTATAATAACCAGATTTTTATTATTAACCACTCATATAAAAATATTGAACAAACAACTAACTAGTAGGTAATGGATTCTTTTTTATAAACTAACTGCCGGATTTTTATAAAGAGTTTAATATAATTTACTGATCTAATGAATTAACTAAACTATTGATCTAGCGTAATTATAGAAGGTAATTAACTAAATTATGTACTGCATTAGAATAGATTAATTATGTACTGCATACCCTCATGTCACAAAAAATATCAACATTTCAAGTGTGTTAGTTTTTCCTTGTGTATTTTACATTGCTCACAATATGCAAACGCAAATTTGCACTTCATATTTGGAATGAACCTAACCATTATCGACCAGCTAAGGTACTAGACTTGTTAAAATCAAGCCTAGCATATCTAAGAAAGATAGTTCAGATCTAACTTTACGCTTCCATTTAAGAACCCAAACAAATTATGAACCTAAGTTACCAAATCCTTGAAGACATGCACATAATTCATAAGCATAAGCATTAGCAACGAGATCTAATTCAGTAGAAAACATTAAAATACCAACACACTATAAATTACTTATCAAATTAACGGTTAAATCAAATTAATATTTAGCGCCCGACATAATTATAACTATTTACTGTAATGGCCATCATCATTCAAATAATTTGAATTAAACTGATAAGCATGTTTTATTAAATACCTGAAATGAAAGCAGAGATCAATATCATGTTCATGCGAAAATAGCTGCATTTGATTGGGCTGATTGTGGTTTCTTGTGAAGCTTCTTAGGGCGCAGACCGAAAGAGATATTCTGTGCTTGTTGGATCATCCCTTGTTGCCCACTTTGTATTGCTACTTTGAGATGGAGAAGTTTTTCTGCCTTATGATAGAGTATTGTAGTGGGGAAAATTTTCATTCGCTTTAGCAGAAGTAGCCTAGCAAGTATTTCACTGAACAAGCTGCCAAGTAAATCATACCATGACAGAATTTCCATATCTTTTTTTCAATTGAAAACCAGATAAATTATCGTTTTTCATAACTTATAAATACCAATGGTTCAGCTAAATTTTGACCATGCAGCTAATACATATTACTAAAGATTTGTTAGATGCGTATGTTACAAAGTAACTAAGTAAAATACAGTGAACATATTTGGTGAATGTACTATCCATAAAATAATAAATATTTTGGAAACTCACCTTTGAGGTTGACTACAGTAAACGAAAGCACCTACTTGAGTATTTTGCTTAAGGTTATCTTAAGGTTAACTAGCGCTCATATTAATTATCATAGGGAAGCATATTAGAATATTTTCCAACTTGAGTATTTCGCTTTTTCAAATATTTACCGTATAAGCTCCTACTGAACCACCTACAACACTCTTGACTCCCACTTCACCATATTGATCATATAAAGCTCTTTTCTTATCATCTGATAATACCTGATGCATGTTAGAAATGAAGATATTCACATGTCAGGTAAGCCAGGAATATGTTACAACTAAAGATATGTGTTCATCTTGATTACACATTAAAATAATAATGTAATGCTGAAACATAAATGATAATAAGCATTTCTCTTATATTAAGAATGACTTAACTCCTGCATGATGAGGCTTGATGTACAAATAATCTTCTGCTTACTAAGAAATCAATTTGAGAGAACTTAGGTTCATAGGTGAAGAAAGCGTATAGAAATAAAAATAGAACTTACCAATTTAAGAGCACCTAGGATCTGGCCTCCTAATCTAACGAGGAAAAAGCGATTGCATGCTGATAATGATGAAATTAAATAATAAGAAACAACTTATAATAATTGGAACAGCAACAAGCGAGTATGTGTAACACTATACCCTTACCTAAACTTGAATCCACTACGAGGAGGATCCAACTGCTGGTTACCAAAATGTAATCCATTTTCGATGCCATCACCTGTAGCCTTACCATCTTCGTCATTATCGTCGTCTAACCAATAAATTTCTAATATTTTCACAGCCTTCTCATATATTTCAGCGTTATCATGACAGTACAGCTTTTCTCAGCTTCGTCAACCTTCAATATGTTTACAAGCCCTTCTAAGCACACAGTAACTATTCTGGCATCCATACAGACAAGCAGATCACACAATGGTTTGATACAGTCTTGACGAACTAAGTACCTACATACACAACGTTTATCCATGAAACTTATATGCTGGATTTGGCAGACATTTTGAATGCCATTATTACATGGCCTTGGTAACTGTTTGTTTCATTTCATTTCACTATTTACAATAAAATCATATGCAAGTACCTGGTGTATCATAAAAGTAAACCTAAAACAAATTAACCATACATACACTGGTGTATCATAAAAGTAAATCTAAAACAATTTAGCACAAAAATCCTATGGTGATTGAATTTTCTTTTTATCATCCATTTTACTTTATTTTATACCACACCCAAGTATTCTTAGAATTTACAGTCAATCACTAACAACTGTCAATACACTCACTTACAGCCAGTAGACAAAAACTCTCAAACTAAGCTATAAGAAACAATTATCAAGCATCAAGCATGTCAAGGTAAACATGCATTGCAAGTCAGTCATATCTTGATAATTAAAACAAAAAAAGTAAAACTAATAACATAAATATAAAAAATAACTATTAATCTTCAGATTTATATATAGATACATATATCCGCAATGTATCATCCGCATTTTCTAAAGAAAACTTTTCTTTACCGAGTTTTGAAGTAAGGTAGTGAAGCAATAATCGAGGGATGAGCAAATGTATGGAATCTTTGAGCCCCCCTAATCGTCAATTTTTGTTAAAGAAAACTGGCTTCTGAAGGGCTCACTTACGTGCTCGGCTGCGTCTCTGATTTTGCCTCACTTGACTTCGTCTCGGAAAGCTCGACTTCGTCTCTGAGGGCTCCACTTCGTCACACTCGACTCGTAACCTACCACTTTACTTCATCTTACTCGACTGCATCTCCCTCGACTCGTTTCAGAAACCTTGACTCCGTCTTGGGAGCCTCGACTTCGACTCTTTCTTGGCTTCGTCTCCATAGTAAGCAAATCCTATGATTATTAATAAATTTTGTTAGGAATCGAGACATGAGATCATCACTCAGAGTAAGATTATTAGTAAATTTCGTTGGATGATTATTAGTAAATTTACTTGGACGTAGAAATTGGGCTGAAATAAAATGGATTGCAAATTCAGAGTAAGATTAGCAATCAGGGAAGAGGGACAGCTAACTATTGAGGATTGAGGCAGAACCATTGGATAGAAGCTAGGGTTTCTTTACCGAAGAGGACAGAAGAGGAAGAAATGGATGTAGATCAAATTAACAAAAGAAAGGGAAGTACGAGCGGGAGGAATAGAAAACAGGCGGCCACGTTTTTTCTAGACCATGCGGAATAATTTTTACTAAGGCGGGAACATGAAATATTTTTTACCACATTCATATTGTTAGTAAAAACATTTTAGTTTGCATTTGACAATAAACGCCACCAAGTTTTGCAATAAAAAATCAATTTTCTTGTGGTGAATACATTAGTTGATAATGAACAATAAAAGTGGTCATTGATTCATTGGTTAAGTCTCCATCAAGAAAATAGGTTTTCAATGAATATTTTATTAATATAATAGTAACTGAAAAATCAAAGTTTTTTTTTGATATCCGATTTTGGATGCACGCGAAGATATTAAAATATCTATGAATATTCATAAATGTAGCAAATGGTTTTGAAGTAAATTTCACATACTTATGGCATATCAAAGTTTTATTTTTGAAATGAATAGTAGCTTTTGAAAGTAAAGTTCGGTTAGGCTATCTAGAAGATGTTTAAAAAGAAGTTTCTTGTTTATTTTTACAACGAATACCAGGAAAGTTTGGATTGAAAATATTCTATTTGAAAAATAATATTATTTTAATTGTAACGACCCGGGGATTTCAGCGACCTTGGTTATCGACATAAACTTAATGACGACTAACCAAACATCACAAAAACCCGGATAGTCCAAGAAAGAAATTAGAGGGTGAGGATAGATAAGATAGAACTAATAGAATAGAAGAAGAAGAAGAAGACAACAACATCAGAGTAACACGAATCTCACAGCGGAACGAATAAAATATAATATACAATATAACTTGAAATCAAAAGCAGTATATGTATACAATACCATTATCAGAGTACAATACTTACAATACAGCGGAATAAGCAATAGCTACATAAGTCCTGAAGCCTCCTGCTCCAAGCTCTCCAAGTATATCTGTAAAATCCTGACTACTTGACTGCCCGTACAAATTTGGGAACCCAAGAGTTTAGGGAAAACAAACAAAATAAACTCTGGGTCAGTCATGGGACTGGTGTGAGTAAACTCAAATCATTTGGTTTAACTTTTCAAAATCCTTTTCAAAAGAAAAGATAATCGTAAGACCAATCCACACATAAATACAGATGGTTTTTACCTTACGATAACCCAAATCATTTTTTTTTGAAATCATATCTTATCTGATATTATAATAGTGTCTAATCACAAGTAATTAACAATCTAGCAGAACGCTTGCATCTCACGCTCCACATATATAGTATACAATCGAAAACCGCGAGCGCTTATTGGATATTGGATTCCAACTTGACAAGGTATGGGACCACCTTCCGAACGTGTATCTCTAGAGGCGAATACACTGGGTTCAACAAGAACATCTTGCAACCCGGCCCACACATGACCGACCACTCATTTCGCTTGAGTGTATCGAATGTATATCACCAACGGTTGGGATCAGCAACCGTCTCCCGAAATGGGACAGCATCGATAGATTAAAGAACAAAAGGAATTTCTCTAGATAGGTGATCATACATCCTAATGGGTGCGACCTACATAGCCATGCTGCCTGCCCGATTTTTGTCATTTCCCGGTTGATGAGGCTTGAGGTCATAACGTATCTTTTGATAGATCACACCTCCATTACTTTGAATGCCACATCGTCATACCCGCCAAATCACAAATTGATTTCACCAAAAATACCACGAGTAAACAGCTAAGAGAAACGAATTCCTCCGCCACCAAACGTAAGTACGTTTGAAGAGATCAACCTACACGATCTATTGGATATACTCTGTCAGACACTCGTCCATTTACGTTTGTCCTGGGACTGGACAAACCGAAGGTACTATTCAGTACATCCATCTTAGGCACTGTTGTCTAAGACTTATACAATAGCCCTTGCACTTCACTCTGTCTTCACGATATTCAGCATACTTGATTCGCAACGCTTATGCCAATACGGAGTGGTTCTTCGGATAATAACCCAACCGGTCTCTCCATATTAACAACGTTAAAATGGTCAAAACTTTGATAGTCGGTGATTTAACTATCAAATGAAAACATGTCGGTGTGCAAACAACGATATTATTTCCAGAAGAAAATACTATCGATCAATCATCATGTAACGCTTATCTTTAATTCATTCATTTATTCATTTCCCTTTCCCTATTATTTAACATTTCTTATTTACTATATTTAGAAAATATACGTTATTAACCTTGGAAAACATTCCCATTCCTTGTGTTTTTCTATATTTAGAAAAACATTTCTGATCTTCTTTGGAAAACCTTTCCAAATGCCCTTCACTGGTTTTAAACAGATGTTTGAATAAACATCACTCTGCCAAATCTCCTTCATTTGGTTTCCACTTAACCACTTTCCACTATCGAACCTTAACCATTTCTTAGTTAAAAACGAAGTCAATCAAGTTGGGGTATAATTACCTCCCAGACCTTAACTGAACGACATTTCTAACTTCGAAATAGACAAAGTTCATCTCTTCAAAACATTAACACTTCTTTACGACATTCTCAGATTCTATTCACGAGTCCGCTTCTCGTACAGTAAGCACTTGATTATACAATAGTGTTATAATTCCCTGCATCCGAATATAATAACTTTATTACGACTTTGATTCTCTATCTCGAATGAATAATCGAACAATGAACTTATCAACTCCTATTGGGTTAATGCTAATCTATAATCCTTATTCTATTAACTCTTACTGGGTTAACTCTTATTCTATTAACCTAGTTTGATTAACTCAACTTGACCAACTTACTTGATCAGCTCAACTTGGCTTAATTAACTCGACTTATCTAACTCCACTTATTTAACTCGACTTATCTGACTCAATTTGCCTAACTCCTATCGAATAACTAATATTCGATTAACTTATATTCAACTAACTATGTTTTTTCTAACTTTATTTTCGAATATCTAATATTTGATTTAACTCTATTCGCTCGACTCTAGATCGCAGCGATCACAATCGTTACGCCTGATTCCCTCAAGAAACATCCGTCCGCCTTAGGCTATCTGCAGCCCTGCGAATTACGCTAGCAGTCGTGCTCACTGGTAGCTTATCTTAAATGACTACTTCTGTTTAACTCTATCTCGAATAACTAAATTCGAGCAAATCTAATTGAATAACTAATATTCCATCATCCCTCATTCGATTACTATATTTGGATGACTCTAGTTCGATTAGACTCTAATCGATTAACTCTAACTGATTAACTCTAATTGGTTAACTCTAACTAACTAACTAACTCTAAATGTTTACTCCAACGGTTTAACTCTACGGTTTAACCCTAACGGTTTAATTCTAACAGTTCAACTCTAACAGTTTAACTCTAACGGTTGATCTCAATCAATTTGTTCTATTGGATTAACTCTATTGGATTAACTCTCTTGGATCAACCCATTTCGAATAACTAATATTCAATAAAACTTCCTTTCGAATAAACTGATATTCGATAACTTTACTTCGAATAACTCTTATTTGATAAATTCTCCTTCATCCTTATTCAGTTTCAAACATCGATGTGGAAATCGATTTTTTACTTCTCTATATAAGTCTTGACTTATATATTCTATTTATCCAAAGATAAATAACTAAATTAATTTATAAAACTTTATTTATAAATTAACCTTCTCACTTTATCTGTTAAAACAGATCTCTCTTAAATTCTCACTTCGAATTCATATTCTGTTTACCCGTGTGCGAAGCACGGGCCTAAATTCTTCCTAATGTAAAACTCTCCTTTATTACACTTTTATCCATTTTCAAGTACTTCAATATTCTATTTATTTTCTAAATAAATAATTCCTTTTTATAACTCAGTTTATTTCTCTGGATAAATATTCCCTTTTAATCTATTTGTAAATGTTTTACAAATATTTTTTTTTCTAATTCCATTTGTAAATGTTCTACAAATGTTTTCTTTTTATCTCTATTTGCAATGGTTTTACAAATATTTTCTTTTCTATTTTATTTGTAAATGTTTTACAAACAATTTCCCTTCTCTATTTGTTTTACAAATATTTTTCCTTTATTGCTTTGATTTTATAAAATGATTTCTTTTATAAAACCCTTTTTCCTTTCATATATAAAATATGCTGATTTTATATAAATAATCTATTTTCAAAATATACTTTGAAAATTTCCCTTTTCCCTTTCTCGTATCACTTATGGTGTAAAAATATCAAACCAACTGATCGGTCATCATCCAAACACACAGAATCAATAACGAATGATGTAACACATCATATATCAAAATATATGAAAAGCGGTAAATAAATATTGAGGAACCCAGTTGGGTCCCTCCGACCTGTTTCCCTGCATCCACCGATGTCAGTCAACATAAATAACATGAGTATAAAATATTCTGATAAACAGAATCAATATTTCGAAACGATTTATATATATCGTTATCGATAAATCCAACCAACTGACTAGCAGTTCAACCAAACAGCCAACACACATCAATTCAATCAATATTTATTACTTCTAAAAATGCATTATAAAAATATAAATTGTTCAGAGTTAGTGAGATTTACTCACATTGGACGGTTTATCGTTGAATAACGATTATCGGTCTCTGATTTGATTCATGTGTTTAAATTCACCATAAATCCAAACGAGCTCCAATCGACTCGCGGTCAGTTCCATTGTGAAGCTCTCGTCCATATGGTCCTAAAGCAACTTACGGTTCGTCAATCTGATATCGTATGACCAAGTTATCCAATTTCGAAGTTGATGCATATTTAAATTGAATTTAAACATGAATTTAAATACAAACGGGCTATACCCTTCTTACGGCCCATTATCCCCTTGAAATACCACGGCCCATCTCCTATTTCTTCTTCCTCCTTCAGCCGTGAGTTCTCCAGTAAACAAACTCCCCCATTGCCGAACCTTCCCTCCACCATATCTCTACCATCTATCAACGATATCACATGAAACTACCTCCATTCCTCTTCTCTTCAAAATGTCATCATCTCCATCATCATAAACTAAAACTCGGTGTATGGCATCCAAACCCGTCGTCCCTCCTACACAGTTCAGGATCGACGAAAATTTCAACCGAATACCCTAAAAAAAATCACGTCAGTGCGTTTTCCTCTCTTGAATCCAAATACGAACTCCAATTTCTCAATCGATGAACCAAAACCCCAAATACTACAACCCTAGAACTACCGCTCAACAACTGGATGTCCAAATACTGCGTCACACCCCCCAAAACGAGCATGAAAATGGAGAGAATCAACTCACGAGTACAAATATATTCATCTAGGAATTTATTGATTTGTTTTTTTTGATTTTGTTTTGATTTCTAGAAGAGGGGTTTTTCACGTTTTGGTGAAGAACGATGGCGGCGCAATTTTTGCCAGAGAGAAAAATGTCTGATTAGGGTTAGGAATGTATACGGTATTTATAGGATGGTATATTATTTTTTTATTCGATTATTTTATTTTATTTTAATCAATCGCTAATTTTACTTGTCCTCTAAAATTCCTGTGATCACATACGATACCCAAAAATTATGAAAATTGACATGCAGCTAGAGTTTGACATTACGGACCCAACGAAACTTGTTTCATCGAATTCCGACTCCGTTTGCTCCCACAGCGTATTTTTAACCATCAAAATACTGACTATTTCTCACTCTTAAAATTCGTACGTCCACACACTGACTCTAAAAATCACGAAACTTTGGAATCTAACAATAATTTGACATTGCGGATCCAACAAAATTAGTTTCGTCGAAAACGGAGGTCGTATGAAAAACTGGCTATTTTTCAAGCGCTGAACTGACCTTTTAAATATATAAATATATTTAAATATTATTAAATTTAATATTAATAAATTAATATTCTCGTATATATCCGCAGATGATGTCGTACGGCTCCAGAATATCCTGCCAGAAATTTATGACTTGATTTTCAGAATTCTGATTTGATCGATATTTAGTTCGTATCGAAAAATCGATTTATAACGTATATAAAGCGTTGCAAATCATAAAGGAATTTCATAGCGACTTTTCTAAAATTTGATTTGGACATAAAACATAATCTACATGACGAAATCCAGATTTTTCTCTTCCACTAGAAAAATATACTTCACCAGCTCCGTGCGTTTCTTGTTTCACAGAAATCCGATGTAAAACGGACCCTGTACATCCAGTTGAAGTTCAAATCACCAAACTGCGAACTGCCACGCCATTACGGGCTCGAATTTAATTATAATATAAATTATACGTTCAAATTTCGTTCAAACAGTAAATTCGTTATTGTATTTCAATTCTGAGCTGAATTATATATTGTGGGTCGTCCAGTTCACACCATATTGCCATTTCAGCTAATTCTAATTATTCCAGAATTATATATATTGTAACAACCCGTATTTTCAATAACCATTTATAACATAAATCGAGGCAGAATTTAATTCTAAAATATGAATCAAGAGAAACGGGCTCTGCCATTGCATTCGTCTCGGAAAAATACGCGAAATAGAGTCCGAGTTTTTGAAAATCGGAGTCCGTATGACCCGATTAAGGCCCAACGAAGTTTTCAGAAAAATTCTAAGTAAAAACAGATTTCAAATTCAAGTTTGAATTTGGAAATTTGGGCCAGTTTGGGCCAGGCGGGAAAATTCCCGCCAGAGCACCCAAGTCGACAGCCATGTCGACTTGGGAGTCGACTTGGTTGGACCCAAGTCGACAGCCCTGTCGACTTGGCTGTCGACTTGGTCCAGCCGGGCAGTTCTGCCTGGTGCACCATTTTGGGTTTGTGTTGAGCTTGGGGGCCAGATTCGGTTTTGAGGGCTGAGATTGGAACTAGGGTTTAATCCTAGGGTTGAAACTAATCCTAATCTCTATAAATAAGCCCCTAACCTAACCCTAAATCATCATTATTCATTCTAGTAACTAAACTATGGCAAAATCAATCCTCTCATGGCCTCCACTCTCTTCATAAAATTCCTAAATAAATTTCTATGAGATTTTCCATGCATACAAGTGTTTTCAAGCTTGTATGAGCATCATTAGCTTGCATTTAAGTCAAGTTTCTATATTTGCATCATAAAGAAAGAGTTTTGATCATTTTGGCTCAAGGGTTTTTATGTTAGAGCTTGCATTTTGGGTCTATTTGATTGCATAAGGGCTTTGTCATATCTTTTGTGCCTTCATAAGTATTGTAAGCCCTTTTCTACTTTCATATTTAAACTCTAAAGTTAATGAATGATGCAAGTTGTGTTTGATCATTATGATATGATATGCAAGTTTATCATGTTATGCAAGTATGCTAAGATATGATAGGCAAGTTTATCATGATATGTTATGCAAGTTCACTATGATGTAATATGCAAGTCTATCATGTTATGTTATGCAAGTTTGATATGCAAGTTTGTCATATGATATGCAAGTTATGTTATGCAAGTTTGCCATGTTATGATATGCAAGTTTGCCATGCTATGTTATGCAAGTTAATCATGTTATGATATGCAAGTTTATCATGTTATGATATGCAAGTTTATATGCAAGTTTGCCATGTTATGTTATGCAAGTTTGCTATGTTATGATATGCAAGTTTGCCATGTATGTTATGCAAGTTTGGGTGAATCATTTTACTCATGTTATCATGTTATGCAAGCTTATCTTGGGTTTATGAGCCTAAAGCTCCAAGCTTTATGCTAAAGGTTGCATTTTGGCAACATGTAAGTTATCATATCTCTTATGATAACTTGCATGTGAGGCTAAATGCGAACTTATGGCTATTTCTACATGTCATTTATTACCATGTATCACCAATATGCTAAGTTTGGTTTTATGCATGCTTTTGAGGCCTAAAAATGTAATATGCAAGTATATGAACATATGTACATTTCATATGCCACCATGTTAAACTTGTGGCTTCAACACCTTTATGTCACGATTATGCCAAGTTCCCTCTTTCTATCCTTTATGCGCTATTGCGATATGTAAGCGATGGGATTGCGTTTGGGGTTGGGTAAACTTAAAAGACATAAAAACATAAGCTTGGGAATTTACCTATTAAGTTAGGTCTACCCTTTTGGGAATTTACCTATTAAGTTAGGTCTACCCAAATGCTTGAAAACTTGTAACATGTTTTGGAAACATGATGGACATGACACTTAGAAAAGATAAGTGTGGCCAACTCGAGGTTGGGTTGAGTTTGTAGCGTAAACCTACCCGGAACCGACCGGCTTAACTAGTTGCTACAAACAATAGGACCCAATGTGAGAAGTTGGCCATGTTGTACCTTGAACCCGAGGTTAGACCAAGTTGTGGTGTAAAGCTACCCGGACCCGCCCGGCTTAACTAGTAACCACAACAAGGTCTAATGTGAGAGGTTAAGGCGCATTAAATTAATTAATGCCTCGTGATTAGGGTTAAGTCATGGTCCACTTAGTACTTAACCAATTTGGGCATGGTAGATTAATCGGGGTTAAGTCGTGAACTCATCGTTACACTTAACCAAGTTAATCCATGATTAGCAAGAGGGTTAAACCGTACTTAACCCACTAGAAAAATCCTAGCAATGGGGGTCTACTCCAGCAGTAATCCCAAGTTTGTATCATTAAGGCCCTAGGGTCTAGGCTAGGGAGGGAGCACGATTACTAAACTGGAGGTAAGTGACCAAAAACAACGGCAGAGTGGTACGCCGGTGTAGTTCCGGGCGGACTTATGGTCGTGCACATGGTCCGAAGCCGGGGAAAACATGCACGGGTACCAGTAGATCGAGACTGTGCACGCATGTTTATGGTGTCCAGGGGTTGCCACCCTAGGGCTTGATACACCCGACGGGAGACCCGGCACAGTCTGACTACAATTATGTTTGGGCCGTATGGACACCAACACGTGACGAGTTAGGCTTATAGGGAGCCGATCGACTAGACCGTTTGGTTAGACCTTGTATTAGGGTCATTTCATGTTATTGGGCCGAAGCTTGGGCCAAGGGATCAATACTTGTATATTCAAGTCATGTTAGTTTGCTAGTACACCTGTGGTGCAAAAACCTTAAACCTGATTATGCGATGACACCTTTATCTACCTTATTAGTTAATCATCATGCTAGTATGTTGTTATCCTTATGTTCATTCCTGCTTCTCATGCCAGTTAACTTTATCAGTTTACATTGATTGTAGTAGGGCTTACTCAGTCTTTTTGACTGACCTGTTTTCTTTCGCCTCTTTTCTTCCGTTCCCCCCCCAAAGGTTCTCAGGGTGGGAATATTGGAGCTTAGCTTGGATTTCTGATCGCTTGCTTGTGGGATTTTAGCTCATGTACGGTCTTGACATGAAGCTAGCTATGGTTATTACTTATTTTGGGGATAGTACTTATGTATTTCAGTTTTTCAGTAATGTTGTTTTTATCTAGACTTGTGTATTTGGAAAATTGACATTATGTTGTACCAGACTTGTTTTGAAATGGTTTGAAATCTTCTGCTGTTTTATCTATGTTATTTACTCTGTTTACATATATACATATGTTCTTGTTCAGCCTTGATATATCATTATGCATGTTTACATGATTCAAACGCCCCTCCAAAGTCAGAGTGCTTGCAAGAGACACCCTGGCGGAGGCGGGGTGTTACATATATTATTTAATTATTAAATTAATTAAATATTCAGTATTAATTCAATTAAACGACCATTAAATCCATAAATCACTATTTAAACAATTAAATAAATTAACTATTATTGCTGAAAAATACGGGTCGTTACATTCTTCCCCCCTTAAAATAATTTCGTCCTAGAAATTGCTAAGGTAGAGAACAACCCTATTAACTGGTTTTGAATTATCTGGTCACTTATTTACTTCAATTTCAATTGAACCAAATTAATTTCAATTAAATTTTTAATTCATTTTTATTAACCAAACAGTTTCAAAAATTCTAAAAAATTTCTAACACCCGAAATTTCTGAAAAATTTCGCCATAACCTCCTTTGTACAGCCCTATCGGTAAAACCACAACTCGCCTCTCTAGGCCCTCTTCAACCCAAAAGAAAATCAAAACAGCCAAGCGGCTTGCCAAATAGGCTCAGAAATCTCATCAAACTCATATGAATATAAATGTGTACCTTTTTGTCGGGCATATCCTTATATCACTTCCATCTGCTGCCAATTCGGCATATACCCATGTTATTCCAATCAAATTCCAATCAGACACAGCTATTCGCTTACCCAAGCCCAATTCCAATCAACTGCTAATTCCAATCTCAATTCACAATTCTTACTCAACAATTCATTTCTATTCCATCTTACCTCTAATCCAGTCCAATATAATTCCAAACCCCCATCTCCCAATCCAAACAATTCTATTTCATATTTACTTTCACAAATTTCTATTTAATTTGCTTTTTATTTCAAGCAATCTTTACCTGGGAGTTCAAATAGCTTCGCCTTTTCAAAAATCAAATATCCTTTTCTGGAATTTCATTTCAAAACAACTTGTTCTCCTCCAAACAATTCAAAAACAAAATCTTTGGTAGTAATCCGTCACTTACAAACTCGAAAATGAGCACCGATGATGTCCGGATCAACATCGGAATTTATTTTCCAGCTATCGAAGTGAGTTCAATAATATAGCACTTTCAAAACCCATTTTTAAACATTTTCAATTTGAAATTCATTTCAAAATATCCCTTTTCAATGCTTGTAACAAATTTAAAATCTCCCAGGATTTTAAAATTCACATATATTCAATTTAATTCCATTTACAACGCTTATTCAAATTTTAGCAATTTTAATTCCAATTCTGAACTTAAATTCAGATTTAATTCATCTGATTTCATATATTTCACTTATATGAATTTTGATTTGTTATTTACATAACCATTTCACATTTTATAATCTTATTCGATTATAATCACAACCAACACATTCAATATACTATAATAATTTCAAAATATCTATACTTTGCTTATATCAAAATATAATTTGGGTAAAATTATTTCATTTACCCTTTTTTCAAAACATATCGTGTTGACCCATCGTATTCAAGTGTTTATAAACTCCTATCGATACAGTGGATCAAACTGATCGACTAGAACTCATAAACGACTCAACCAATAAATCTCCACGGTATAAAATCATTTTATATAAAATAACAAATACATTCACTCTTATATATACACTCAAACTCAGTCTAGGGTATTACTAACCCCATCTCTACTAAGTCACGCCACAGAGCCAAGGTAAATCACTTAACCTTCAGCTCTGACACCAACTGTAACGACCACAAGGGCAGTGGGCTAACCTCCCACCGTGGCTTACAAAGATACCTCAGAACTGCTTTTACGGCCAGCCTCTCGACTCGACCAACCCACATTGTCGGGAGATGTAGGGGTAAGAGTCTCCCGTTCGCCACCAAACGTGAAGCGAGAACCCCCTATCATCCGTACCAATTAAGCAACCAGCTCTGATACCACTGTAACGACCCGGGGATTTCAGCGACCTTGGTTATCGACATAAACTTAATGATGACTAACTAAACATCACAAAAACCCGGATAGTCCAAGAAAGAAATTAGAGGGTGAGGATAGATAAGATAGAACTAATAGAATTGAAGAAGAAGAAGAAGAAGACAACAACATCAGAGTAACACGAATCTCACAGCGGAACGAATAAAATATAATATACAATATAACTTGAAATCAAAAGCAGTATATGTATACGATACCATTATCAGAGTACAATACTTACAATACAGCGGAATAAGCAATAGCTACATAAGTCCTGAAGCCTCCTGCTCCAAGCTCTCCAAGTATATCTGTAAAATCCTGACTACTTGACTGCCCGTACAAATTTGGGCACCCAAGAGTTTAGGGAAAACAAACAAAATAAACTCTGGGTCAGTCATGGGACTGGTGTGAGTAAACTCAAATCATTTGGTTTAACTTTTCAAAATCCTTTTCAAAAGAAAAGATAATCGTAAGACCAATCCACACATAAATACGGATGGTTTTTACCTTACGATACCCAAATCATTTTTTTTGAAATCATATCTTATCTGATATTATAATAGTGTCTAATCACAAGTAATTAACAATCTAGCAGAACGCTTGCATCTCACGCTCCACATATATAGTATACAATCGAAAACCGCGAGCGCTTATTGGATATTGGATTCCAACTTGACAAGGTATGGGACCACCTTCCGAACGTGTATCTCTAGAGGCGAATACACTAGGTTCAACAAGAACATCTTGCAACCCGGCCCACACATGACCGACCACTCATTTTGCTTGAGTGTATCAAATGTATATCACCAACGGTTGGGATCAACAACTGTCTCCCGAAATGGGACAGCATCGATAGATTAAAGAACAAAAGGAATTTCTCTAGATAGGTGATCATACATCCTAATGGGTGCGACCCACATAGCCATGCTGCCTGCCCGATTTTTGTCATTTCCCGGTTGATGAGGCTTGAGGTCATAACGTATCTTTTGATAGATCACACCTCCATTACTTTGAATGCCACATCGTCATACCCGCCAAATCACAAATTGATTTCACCAAAAATACCACGGGTAAACAGCTAAGAGAAATGAATTCCTCCACCACCAAACGTAAGTACGTTTGAAGAGATCAACCTACGCGATCTATTGGATATACTCTGTCAGACACTCGTCCATTTACGTTTGTCCTGGGACTGGACAAACCGAAGGCACTATTCAGTACATCCATCTTAGGCACTGTTATCTAAGACTTATACAATAGCCCTTGCACTTCACTCTGTCTTCACGATATTAAGCATACTTGATTCGCAACGCTTATGCCAATACGGAGTGGTTCTTCGGATAATAATCCAAGCGGTCTCTCCATATTAACAACGTTAAAATGGTCAAAACTTTGATAGTCGGTGATTTAACTATCAAATGAAAACATGTCGGTGTGCAAACAACGATATTATTTCCAGAAGAAAATACTATCGATCAATCATCATGTAACGCTTATCTTTAATTCATTCATTTATTCATTTCCCTTTCCCTGTTATTTAACATTTCTTATTTACTATATTTAGAAAATATACGTTATTAACCTTGGAAAACATTTCCATTCCTTGTGTTTTTCTATAGTCAGAAAAACATCTCTGATCTTCTTTGGAAAACCTTTCCAAATCCCCTTCACTGGTTTTAAACAGATGTTTGAATAAACATCACTCTGCCAAATCTCCTTCATTTGGTTTCCACTTAACCACTTTCCACTATCGAACCTTAACCATTTCTTAGTTAAAAACGAAGTCAATCAAGTTGGGGTATAATTACCTCTCAGACCTTAACTGAACGACATTTCTAACTTCGAAATAGACAAAGTTCATCTCTTCAAAACATTAACACTTCTTTACGACATTCTCAGATTCTATTCACGAGTCCGCTTCTCGTACAGTAAGCACTTGATTATACAATAGTGTTATAATTCCCTGCATCCGAATATAAGAACTTTATTACGACTTTGATTCTCTATCTCGAATGAATAATCGAACAATGAACTTATCAACTCCTATTGGGTTAATGCTAATCTATAATCCTTATTCTATTAACTCTTACTGGGTTAACTCTTATTCCATTAACCTAGTTTGATTAACTCAACTTGACCAACTTACTTGATCAGCTCAACTTGGCTTAATTAACTCGACTTATCTAACTCCACTTATTTAACTCGACTTATCTGACTCAATTTGCCTAACTCCTATCGAATAACTAATATACGATTAACTTATATTCAACTAACTATGTTTGTTCTAACTTTATTTTCGAATATCTAATATTCGATTTAACTCTATTCGCTCGACTCTAGATCGCAGCGATCACAATGGTTACGCCTGATTCCCTCAGGAAACATCCGTCCGCCTTAGGCTATCTGCAGCCCTGCGAATTACGCTAGCAGTCATGCTCACTGGTAGCTTATCTTAAATGACTACTTTTGTTTAACTCTATCTCGAATAACTAAATTCGAGCAAATCTAATTGAATAACTAATATTCCATCATCCCTCATTCGATTACTATATTTGGATGACTCTAGTTCGATTAGACTCTAATCGATTAACTCTAACTGATTAACTCTAATTGGTTAACTCTAACTAACTAACTCTAAATGTTTACTCCAACGGTTTAACTCTACGGTTTAACCCTAACGGTTTAATTCTAACAGTTCAACTCTAACAGTTTAACTCTAACGGTTGATCTCAATCAATTTGTTCTATTGGATTAACTCTATTGGATTAACTCTCTTGGATCAACCCATTTCGAATAACTAATATTCAATAAAACTTCCTTTCGAATAAACTGATATTTGATAACTTTACTTCGAGTAACTCTTATTTGATAAATTCTCCGTCATCCTTATTCAGTTTCAAACATCGATGTGGAAATCGATTTTTTACTTCTCTATATAAGTCTTGACTTATATATTCTATTTATCCAAAGATAAATAACTAAATTAATTTATAAAACTTTATTTATAAATTAACCTTCTCACTTTATCTGTTAAAACAGATCTCTCTTAAATTCTCACTTCGAATTCATATTCTGTTTACCCGTGTGCGAAGCACGGGCCTAAATTCTTCCTAATGTAAAACTCTCCTTTATTACACTTTTATCCATTTTCAAGTACTTCAATATTCTATTTATTTTCTAAATAAATAATTCCTTTTTATAACTCAGTTTATTTCTCTGGATAAATATTTTTTTTTAATCTATTTGTAAATGTTTTACAAATATTTTTTTTTTCTAATTCCATTTGTAAATGTTCTACAAATGTTTTCTTTTTATCTCTATTTGCAATGGTTTTACAAATATTTTCTTTTCTATTTTATTTGTAAATGTTTTACAAACAATTTCCCTTCTCTATTTGTTTTACAAATATTTTTCCTTTATTGCTTTGATTTTATAAAATGATTTCTTTTATAAAACCCTTTTTCCTTTCATATATAAAATATGCTGATTTTATATAAATAATCTATTTTCAAAATATACTTTGAAAATTTCCCTTTTCCTTTTCTCGTATCACTTATGGTGTAAAAATATCAAATCAACTGATCGGTCATCATCCAAACACACAGAATCAATAACGGATGATGTAACACATCATATATCAAAATATATGAAAAGCGGTAAATAAATGTTGAGGAACCTAGTTGGGTCCCTCCGACCTGTTTCCCTGCATCCACCGATGTCAGTCAACATAAATAACATGAGTATAAAATATTTTGATAAACAGAATCAATATTTCGATACGATTTATATATATCGTTATCGATAAATCCAATCAACTGACTAGCAGTTCAACCGAACAGCCAACACACAGCAATTCAATCAATATTTATTACTTCTAAAAATGCATTATAAAAATATAAATTGTTCAGAGTTAGTGAGATTTACTCACATTGGACGGTTTATCGTTGAATAACGATTATCGGTCTCTGATTTGATTCATGTGTTTAAATTCACCATAAATCCAAACAAGCTCCAATCGACTCGCGGTCAGTTCCATTGTGAAGCTCTCGTCCATATGGTCCCAAAGCAACTTACGGTTCGTCAATCTGATATCGTATGACCAAGTTATCCAATTTCGAAGTTGATGCATATTTAAATTGAATTTAAACATGAATTTAAATACAAACGGGCTATACCCTTCTTACGGCCCATTATCCCCTTGAAATACCACGGCCCATCTCCTATTTCTTCTTCCTCCTTCAACTGTGAGTTCTCCAGTAAACAAACTCCCCCATTGCCGAACCTTCCCTCCACCATATCTCTACCATCTCTCAATGATATCACATGAAACTACCTCCATTCCTCTTCTCTTCAAAATGTCATCATCTCCATCATCATAAACTGAAACTCGGTGTATGGCATCCAAACCCGTCGTCCCTCCTACACAGTTCAGGATTGACGAAAATTTCAACCGAATACCCTAAAAAAAATCACGTCAGTGCGTTTTCCTCTCTTGAATCCAAATACGAACTCCAATTTCTCAATCGATGAACCAAAACCCCAAATACTACAACCCTAGAACTACTGCTCAACAACTGGATGTCCAAATACTGCGTCGCACCCCCCAAAACGAGCATGAAAATGGAGAGAATCAACTCACGAGTACAAATATATTCATCTAGGAATTTATTGATTTGTTTTTTTTTATTTTGTTTTGATTTCTAGAAGAGGGTTTTTTCACGTTTTGGTGAAGAACGATGGCGGCGCAATTTTTGCCAGAGAGAAAAATGTCTGATTAGGGTTAGGAATGTATACGGTATTTATAGGATGGTATATTATTTTTTTATTCGATTATTTTATTTTATTTTAATCAATCGCTAATTTTACTTGTCCTTTAAAATTCCTGTGATCACATACGATACCCAAAAATTATGAAAATTGACATGCAGCTAGAGTTTGACATTACGGACCCAACGAAACTTGTTTCATCGAATTCCGACTCCGTTTGCTCCCACAGCGTATTTTTAACCGTTAAAATACTGACTGTTTCTCACTCTTAAAATCCGTACGGCCACACACTGACTCTAAAAATCACGAAACTTGGAATCTAACAATAATTTGACATTGCGGATCCAACAAAATTAGTTTCGTCGAAAACGGAGGTCGTATGAAAAACTGGCTATTTTTCAAGCGCTGAACTGACCTTTTAAATATATAAATATATTTAAATATTATTAAATTTAGTATTAATAAATTAATATTCTCGTATATATCCACAGATGATGTCGTACGGCTCCAGAATATCCTGCCAGAAATTTATGACTTGATTTTCAGAATTCTGATTTGATCGATATTCAGTTCGTATCGAAAAATCGATTTATAACGTATATAAAGCGTCGCAAATCATAAAGGAATTTCATAGCGACTTTTCTAAAATTTGATTTGGACATAAAACAAAATCTACATGACGAAATCCAGATTTTTCTCTTCCACTAGAAAAATATACTTCACCAGCTCCGTGCGTTTCTTGTTTCACAGAAATCCGATGTAAAACGGACCCTGTACATCCAGTTGAAGTTCAAATCGCCAAACTGCGTATTGCCGCGCCATTACGGGCTCGAATTTAATTATAATATAAATTATACATTCAAATTTCGTTCAAACAGTAAATTCGTTATTATATTTCAATTCTGAGCAGAATTATATATTGTGGGTCGTCCAGTTCACACCATATTGCCATTTCAGCTAATTCTAATTATTCCAGAATTATATATATTATTTATTTATTAAATTAATTAAATATTCAATATTAATTCAATTAAACGACCATTAAATCCATAAATCACTATTTAAACAATTAAATAAATTAACTATTATTGCTGAAAAATACGGGTCGTTACATTAATCATTATAATATTATTATATTATCGTAATATTTAAATAAATGATTTTGAGGTTGGAAAATTAAAATATGGCTTTGAAAAATTATTATATATATTTTATATAATAAATAGAGTGATTTCGAAGCAATTCAAGATATTTTATATTATATATCGAATATGGGTTAGAATAGAATGTGTCGCGCAGCGGTAGTTAGCGATTTTGACTTGTAACTTTAAATGAATGTACCGGAAGATCCAACGTCAGGCTTTCCCGAAATTGAAATCGTTTGGTTCGTTTTGAAAAGATTTTTCAAATGATAAGAAGTATTTTGAAATCTAACGGTTACATTTTACGAAATTTTCAATTCATATTTGAATAAAAAACAGCGTCATGACCCGTAATTGGAAATTACGAGTATGGGCTATTTATATATATATATATATATATATAAAGTGTAAAATCATTATAAATTATTATAAATGATTTGGAATGGGTTTAAACTAATTTCACATGGTTTTACCAATACAAATGGTTAAGTGGAATTTGGCGTTTTCGGTAAAAGCGTATATAACTGATTTTGAGATATGTTTGGAAATAAGGATAAATTGAATGGAATTCTTAAATAAACCTTTAATATAGGTTATGAAATGATTTTTTGAAATCCAAATGACTTAAACAGATTTGAGAATAATTTTTAATTCTTATGAAAGGAACCAATTATAGAAGACTTAATTGGTGAGTCAATAATCCAAATAAGCATTTGATTTGATTTGTCTTGGCATGAATTATTCGAAAAGACCGGGTTTAACCCATTTCGAATAATTGAACGATGACTAAAAGTCGAAGATATTAAAGACGGTGTAAGATAGGAAATCTTCACATCGAATGGATTGTTGCTGATGCGTTGGATTTGGGTAGCTCCCTTGAAGGGTTATCGTGGCAGTGGTCCGGACATACTTGTTGATTGTCCGGATGTGCGTGGTACTCTCTCCTGTATTGGACATATGGGACGAGGAATAAGGTGCCTCTAGTTTTGTTCAGACCCATAACGTACTTGCAAATGGATTGTGTGTCTGACATTGTATCTCATGCTGTATTGATTGCTCATTGTTTGTTATATATCTATTTTGTGATGGATTCTCATAGCTTAACACCTTTCTCTAAGACATATGAGTTTCGATGTTATATATTAATAAACATTAGTTGTATAGTATGAATTGACAACGTTGCATGCTGACTGGCCCTGCCGCTCCAAAGGAATGTTGTTTTCCTTGGGAATTTTGCTAAAGATGTTCTGAAATTCGGATTGAGGAAGATCCTTCGCCTTGGCTCATGATGGAAATCCAAATTCCAATACATAACTTTACTGTTTGAGTTGTAAACCTATATGCAGACATAATAGAATGGGGTATTATGTCGTCTAATATTGATACATTTATTAATGAAATTGTTTTCAATACTTAGATATTAATAATAAGATCAAATGATTTTCGCGTATCAAACATGTTTGGCCATTATAAGCTAAAACTCTATCCTATGGCTTGCGCTTGCATTATGTGATAGGACCTGAATTTTATAATGGCTTCATTTTTCAAAAAAGCATTGCATATTTTTTATGCACTGGCATTCATTTAGAGGGTACCTGTTCCGTCTTATACAGTGTGGTCCCATGATATGCTTATATTGTTGTATATAACGCAGTTGTATATAACGCAGTTGTATACAAAATTATATGATTTTTGTTTGATGATAACAAACAAATATATATGATTCTAAATGTGTTTATTATCGTACTGTTTCATATATGACATCACAGACAGGAATATAATATTTATATTTAAGTGAAATACTACTGTATAGAAATTCAAATATTAACACAGAATTTTATTTAAATAGAATATTTTATTTCAATATTCAAACAGTACAAATTTTTATAGCTCCACTATTTGTACATCTCTGTATTACATATCAAATGCAATTTCATATACAGTGTTCCTCACTACATCACTCATCACTTGGTACTTTTTCATATATACATTCGTTCACTGTTATACACACTGACACTATAATATACTTGTTTTCTATCTTTTGCTTCAGTCAGTCCAACATCTTCACTGTCAGTTCAGTCATCGCCTACTAACCTGTAAAATGAAACACACGCACAATACATTGCAATAGAAATAAAACTGAATACACGCAAATATAATTTTTAATTTTAAAAATTTTATTTGCCATAGAATTTCGGTGTGTTTCTCATCATTTTTCATGACTTGATCTGGTATGTGAATATAGCACGCACACGACACATGTATACACACACATGTGTATGTATATACGTATATTATAGTGCAGGGACAGAAAAATCATTCAATTTGACTGCATGTACACACATGCATGAATATACACGTGTGCACTGCCTCGCCTAACAGTGTGCAACTGAGGAGTAGCCACGTGGACCATCTCGACTCAGTGCACATATGAAATCAAAAATGAATACAAGCAAGAAAATGGAGGAGCCAGCATAGAGCATAGACAAGTGTGCAACAACAAATAATGGAGTATGGTGCAAATGTAAAAGTCAAGACAATCATGTGGACTAGTAACACAACAAAGGTTCAAAACATCATACATAGAAAAACATGGTAGCAGCAAATTGCAACAATGTAGATGGTGAATGGTGCAAACTCAATAATGTACATCATGATTGAAGCAAGCCAGAAAAAAGTGACCAAAATGTTTCAGCATTTACTCAAGCACACATACATTAACATCAACATATTACTGAACAATGGTGATCAAAACAGTTTGGTACAAACACAAAGGCAACATGGTGTCACATGACAAAGTCAGTTATTTCAGACAGCAAAATGGTTCGGCATGCATGGACCAACAATGTTCATATCAACATCTCAAAGGATATATGATTTTGCAGTGCATCAAAGCATTTTAGGTTCAAGAAATCAGGGCAAAGAATTTTGCAAATCATCATTGGCAAGTCATCAACAAATTTCCAGAATTGCAAGTGAATATACAAGTTAAAAAAAAAAGATGACCAGTCAACGTTGAAGCAATCAAGTTCAAAATGACGAGGCAAGACATCAGTGTTCAAAAATAGGCAATGAATCAACATGTTTCTCAGCATGCAAGCTTTAATAGGGGGAGTAAAACTCATGACAACATGAGCATTCAGTGTTCAAGTGCAATTCATCTCACAAACAAATGGCAAGACTCAAGCATGTGTGAATTAATGTGCCATATGTACAAGAACAATACATGAGCAAGTGCATGCAAGAGTTTTTGGAAAGAAATCACAAACATTTCTTTTTGAAATTCTAATAAATGTGGCAAGTGTTATTTGTCCTCTAGAAATTCAAATTATGTCTTCCAGAAATTACAGGAACCAGGTTTGGCAAGCAAGAATATATTTGTCAAGCTTTTATGACACTCCAAAAATTCACACATGATTTTATGTAAACTGTTTTTAAGAGTCAATGTTGGCAAGGAATCAATTTTTTGGCAAAAAAAATTTCAAGCAAAACCAATCAAGTCAGCATTGCTTATGTGTGTTTCCTGAATTCAATCACAAAAGTCACTGTTTGTTTTTGGGCAAGAAAAAATTTATTTGTTTTCAATTTCTTTCCAGATATTCATCCTAGACAGTATTTTTGGGAAGTGTGTTATTGCCAAATTTATAGTGTGAAAGAACAATTTCCAGAAATGTTCAAGTTGATTCCACAAGGGACAGTAAATAAATGTTTTTCAATCAAAAGAGCATATACGGTGTGCAAATAAATATATGGAAAGAGTGTTCATGGTCCTGAAACTAATTTCTTTTTTTTTCTTACAAATTGTATTATGCAAATCTATTTCAGGAAATTACTTCACAAGCAAATCAATTCGGGGCATAATTTCTTCTCAGCATTTTTTTCAGATTCATTAGAATGCCAAGAACATGTCTATGTTCATCAACAACAACCATTCAAGCAAAATTAGCCAAGCAAGGGAGTCTAAATCAGAGTATTAATTTATTGAAAGAGTTCAATATCATTTTTGTATGAATAGAAATCACTGTTTATTTTTATGGCAAGGAAACATTTCAAGCATTACAAAACCAAGGGAAAAACCAAGCAATTTCATTCAAAGCCGAGGCAGCAAAAAGGGGAAACAAATGAAAATCAAATCAAGCCATTTATGGTGAAATCAGAGAGATGTAAGGATTTGATTATCCTATTTAAACACCTTTACATCATCGGCTTTACATCATCGAATTTACAAACGACAAATTCAAAGAGGGGAAAGTCATAGAACTCACAAAATTCCATCTGGGATTCGATCGCCACAACCACTCCAAATCGATCGGGAAAGCAACATAAAACATTGGGGCAATCAGATAAAACACGACATCGTTTCCATCAAGCTTCGATTGGATTTGGAGCATCAAAGAAGGAAACCCTATTTTTCACGTCGCCATTTTCATTGAAAAGGGAAAGTAATCAGAATAATAAAGAAATGGATGGGCCGGCCTAGTTTATTCTTGGCTAAGCCAAGTTTATAAAAGGGGAGGAATAAATTTGTTTTAAGGGTCTTTCTTTGTTTTTTATTTTTATGTATTTTCAATTTCTTTTGTAAACCGATCAATCAGTTCTAGAGTCTGTAAAATCTAGAGATTCAGTTAGGGGTTAACTGACAGTTTACCAGTGTCTGTAAAATCTAGAGATTCAGTTAGGGGTTAACTGACAGTTTACTAGTGTCTGTAAAACTAGGGGAAAATCTGGTCTAGTGGATATAGACCAGTCTAGGGTTTTGAGTATAGGATTAGAATAGGAGCGAGGGGTTCGTAAGTGTACATGGTCTTGTATGCGGGATCTGTTCTTTTACATAGTAGAAACTTTAGGAATGCAGCAGTATGCAAGGTTTTGCCAAAGCTGGGTATATCTGTGTGTGATTTATTTTATGCACTTTTATTTCTGCTGCATTCTGCGATCTGTCTATTATTTTAATATCCATTAAGTTTTGAACTCAGCAATGAATTGTATAAACCCTATTTACCCCCCCCTCTAGGGTTAATCTAGATCCAACAAGTGGTATCAAAGCAGGTATTCTGTTTAACTTTAGAATAATGGTGATCCCTTGTTGTCAGTCCATAGAGAGCCAGTCCAGTCATATCCCATCTATTTTTAATGGTACAGATTTTTTAAATTGGAAATTAGAAATGAAATCCTATTTAAAATCTTTTGACATTAAATATTGGAATAGTATTATAAATGGGTATGATATTGTAAATAGGGTTGATATTGAATTTAATTTACGCGCTACTTATATTTCATGTTCTTATATTGATGATGTACAATATAGCCTTATTTCCCATTGTTTAACTGCGCAGGAAATCTGGCAGACTCTCAACGCGTTGTATGGAAAAAATGACGACTGATCAAAACCCCAGAAAGTCAACTCAGCTTCAGATTTGTGCTTAACAGGTTGTACAGATGGAAATTCAGTTGGAGACTCAATAGGAAATATTTCTTATAAACATTTAACTCATTATTCAAATGGTTTAACTGAATCTATTGAGAATCTAAAATCTAAAAATAAACTTCTGAAATCTGAGAAGCTTGAGTTGATCTGCAAAATTAATCTTTTGGAATCGAAACTCAAAAACGTTAAGAAGTCTTCAAATTCTAGTTGCAAAAATTGTTTAAATTTGAAAAATGATCTTGTTCATCAAAGTAAAAATATTCAGAAACTTGAAAATGAAATCCTGATTTTAAAAGAGAACAAGATAGAGCTTGAAAGCACAAATAATTGTTTGCAAAAAGAATTTGAAAATTTTAAGGCGACTAAATATTCAAAATATATTTTTACTGAACGACAAAATTTGTCGAAAACTGAGTCTATTCTGAATGAGCTAGAAATTGAGATTGAAAAACTCAAGAAATTTGAATCTGAGAGTCGAAAACAATTTGAATTCCAAATTGCGGAGTCCGAAACCAAAATTAAATTTCTTAATGATGAAAATTTGGTTTTGAAATATGATTTTGAGAGATGTAAGATCACTAAAAATCGCTGCTCAGATTTAATGAAAGAAAATGTTGATCTTGAAACTAAAATTCAACAACTTGAAACAATTTTGAGTAAATTTTCTGATGGAGAAAAATCTTTGAATATGTTGTTGAAAAATCAATTTTCTGGTGGTAATAAAAATGGTCTTGGTTTTGGGAAAAGAAATGATTTTGAAAATTTGAACTCTTATGATTTCAAAAATCCTTCAAACTGCTTCAAGAAGGGTCATTTAGAAAATTTAAATTTTAAAAATTCCAAAAGTTTTTTGAATCATAATCGCGATAAAAATTGGTCTGATAACAATTCATTTTGGACCCTGGAAGGAAATAAAGTAAATTCGTTTAAATTCAAACAAGTTTGGGTTCAAAAGGGTATGAAGATAAATTCGGATGGATTGTTATACAAACAGATCTGGGTACCAAAAGATGTTAACAAAACTATGAGTGGTTTTACTAATTTTGCTAGACCACTCAATCCCCTAAACTGTTAGGTACCAGAGGAGGCTGAGGAACTGCTTTGCGAAAGAGAAACTGAAATCAAACTGCCTCATATCACTGAATCATTCACAAGTTCCTTAGCCCAGTCTGTTGAGTTAGAGAATCATTTGCTTACATCGATTTCAGGTATAATATCTAAACTCATGTTTGTAAATATTTTTTATGTTTTCCCTCCTTCTATCTCTTCTGTTTATTTTTTTTGTCTGCTTGATTTGTCACTGTCATATCATTGTAATTTTTCTTGTATTTCCTTTACCTCCAATTGTAGTACTCGTGATCTTCTGGAAATTCACTTCATTTGTATAAAACTCTAATGTTTTAATCATTTCCGGATATTGTATCTAAACTTGTAAATATCTGCAATTATTTAAAGTTTATTTTCTGATTTATGAATTCATAACAGTGTTGTTGTATTCGTGTCATATCTTGAACACCGTTATTTTGAATTCTAAATTTTTGAAGATCTAAATAATTAATGAAATTTCACACACTTATGATGTTTTGAGTTTCTTCCAATTCATTTTGGAAACTCTTAAAATAATATACTCATTACAGTACACTGCTTCTTATCATTTGTGATAATTTCATTGATTTTCGGATTGGCTTGAATCTCAGTGATACATCTTTAAATTCATTTTGTATTCATGATCAGTATGGTTGAAATTTGTTTATTTGAAATCATCTAAATTTTTTTATATTTTGAATATCACACACCACTTAAATTTCCAATTATCAAACTTGTGTGAATAATTCATTATATCTCAAACTTGGCATTGTTTCAAGTGATTTCAAATAAATTATTTTTAATTTTTTTTGGATCATGAATACCTTTCAGAATTGATGTAAATGATCTGAAATTTCTCTTATACTTGTCAGAGATAATTTTGAAAATTCTTTGAAGAAAAGGTCTTAAATCTCTCTACTGTTTCATGGTTATTTGATTTAAATATTTGTTTGTTCAAAATCATTTGAAATTATTAATTTATTGAATCACACACATATTTTGAATCTGGAATTTACATTCTGGTGTGACTGATTCACTGAATCTTGAGAGTTTCATATTCCTCAAATGATTTCAAGTAAACAGTATTTTTAATCATTGGATCATGAATCATCTTATGTGACCGTCATCTTGACAAGTATGATTTGAAATTATTTTCTATGCTGCTCTGATACTGTTTTGAAAAATATTTGGTTTAGAATCATCTGTTTGCTGCTCTGATACATGTGCATAAGCTGTTATCCTGTCTGCTTGGGCTTCATACTTAATAAATCTTTTGTCTATGATATTATTGTTCAGTTTCATGTCAAAATTCTCATTATTAGAGACATCAAGTGGTATCAGTTCAGAAGTGCTGCATATTTTTTGCTGTATATATATTTTTAATCCCTCTTGGCTTGTATAGTTTTTTTCCATATCCCTCTTGTAATTGATTTTCAATTTTAAAATTATTTATTGATTATTCATTCAGAAATTGAAATATATATCCAAATTGAAACATATTTATAATTCATCAAAATTATTAACAGATTTTGAAACTGTGATGAATTGTGACTGCAGTCATATATTATAATATCCTTGAATTGGCAATTCTTTCACGACCATCTTCTTTATCTTCCACTATTCTTTCATCCATTATGATTTTATATAAATATGGAGAGTTAATATTTTTTAAAAATCTTTTTGAATAAACAGTGGAATTATTTGTGATAGAAATTGGACTATGTTATTATTCAGAATTAGTGATAATTGAAAATTTTCAATGATCCCGGTACAGTCGGGCATATTTCATAATATAATTAATTTAGAAATTTATTTCATAGTCCATTTCTGTACCTACCACATTTCTATCATTCATATTGGTTTTATATCTCGAGGAGTTTTTCTTTTGAAGCTGAAAACGATAAATATATAATTAATACATAAGTGTGTCTCTAACCTCATTTAAAAATCCAAGCTCTGGTCATGCATGGTTATGAGACAACTTATAATTTAAGCTGCGATTGACCTCTTAAAAATCCAAGCTCTGGTTATGCGTGGTCAGTGTGCTCTTAAATAAAATAAAAGGAAGAAGGAATTAATGCGCTATAAATTAAAATTAATATGAAATTCTCCTTGTTGTATAAAAATCAGTTTATCAATCTATTTTCTAATCTGTGAAATGTGTTAATATTTTATGACATATTATGAGTTGTTGATTGATAGCTATTGGGATTTGACAGTATTTTATTTTGCCACTTAAATTGAATTATTAATTATAGTCCAAATCCATCACGGTTTTTTTTACTTCATTTTTATAAAATCTTTTGAAAATAGTTGAAATTCATACTTTTATAACCCTCCTCATTTTTATAAAATTCATTGTAAATCCATCGTTCTACAATGTGAAATATGCCACATGTTCTCAGTTTATTATGATTTTTGTTTGACTGATTAAGATCTTTGATGACCGTTCTTCCTCTTATGCTGAAATTATAATTTTAGTCATTTTTTTCATCTATATTTTAATAGCAGTATCCTTTTGATGATAACAAAAGGGGGAGAATGGGGTTGAGATTTTGATGTATGAGTGAATATTTTATAAATACTTTTAATTTTGAAAATTTATAAAATTTTCATTTTTTTCCACTTATTCACAGTTATAGGGGGAGTTTAGTTGTAGGGGGAGCATACATTTAGGGGGAGTTCCATTATTCACGAACAAACACATTTATTATATTCAAAATCTTTCATTTGTTTGTCATCATCAAAAGGGGGAGATTGTTGTATATAACGTAGTTGTATACACAATTATATGATATATTTTTTATGATAACAACCAAATATATACTATTCTAAATGTGTTTGTTATCGTACTGTTTCATATATGACATCACAGACAGGAATATAATATTTATATTTAAGTGAAATACTACTGTATAGAAATTCAAATACTAACACAATATTTTATTTAAATAGAATATTTTATTTCAATATTCAATCAGTACAAATTTTTATAACTCCACTATTTGTACATCTTTGTATTACATATCAAATGCAATTTCATATACAGTGTTCCTCACTACATCACTCATCACTTCGTACTTTTTCATATATACATTTGTTCACTGTTATACACACTGACACTGCAATATACTTGTTTTATGTCTTCTGCTTCAGTCATTCCAGCATCTTCACTGTCAGTTCAGTCATCGCCTACTAACCTGTAAAATGAAACACACGCACAGTACACTACAATAGAAATAAAACTGAATACATGCGAATATAATTTTTAATTTTAAAAAATTTATTTGCCTCAGAATTTCGGTGTGTTTCTCATCATTTTTCATGACTTTATCTGGTATGTGAATATAGCACGCACACGATACATGAATTCACACACATGTGTATGTATATACGTATATTATAGTGCAGGGACAGAAAAATCATTCAGTTTGACTGCATGTACACACGTGTATGAATATACATGTGTGCACTGCCTCGCCAAATAGTGTGCAATCGAGGAGTAGCCGCGTGGACCATCTCGACTCAGTGCACATATGAAATCAAAAATGAATACAAGCAAGAAAATGGATGAGCCAGCATAAAGCATAGACAAGTGTGCAACAGCAAATAATGGAGTATGGTGCAAATGTAAAAGTCAAGACAATCATGTGGACTAGTAACACAACAAAGGTTCAAAACATCATACATAGAAAAACATGGCAGCAACAAATTACAACAATATAGATGGTGAATGGTGCAAACTCAATAGTGAACAACATGATTGAAGCAAGCCAGAAAAAAGTGACCAAAATGTTTCAGCATTTACTCAAGCACACATACATTAACATCAACACATTACTGAACAATGGTGATCAAAACAGTTTGGTACAAACACAAAGGCAACATGATATAGTATGGTGTCACATGACAAAGTCAGTTGTTCAGACAGCAAAATGGTTCGGCATGCATGGACCAATAATGTTCATATCAGCATCTCAAAGGATATATGATTTTGCAATGCATCAAAGCATTTCAGGATCAAGAATTCAGTGCAAAGAATTTTGCAAATCATCATTGGCAAGTCATCAACAAATTTCCAGAATTGCAAGTGAATATACAAGTTAAAAAAAATGACCTGTCAACGTTGAAGCAATTAAGTTCAAAATGTCTAGGCAAGACATCAGTGTTCAAAAATAGGCAATGAATCAACATGTTTCTCAGCATGCAAGCTTTAATAGGGGGAGTAAAACTCATGACAACATGAGCATTCAATGTTCAAGTGCAATTCATCTCACAAACAAATGGCAAGACTCAAGCATGTGTGAATTAATGTGCCAGATGTACAAGAACAATACATGAGCAAGTGCATGCAAGAGTTTTTGGAAATAAATCATAAACATTTCTTTTTGAAATTCTGCTAAATGTGGCAAGTGTTATTTGTCCTCTAGAAATTCAAATTATGTCTTTCCAGAAATTACAGGAACCAGGTTTGGCAAACAAGAATATATTTGTCAAGCTTTTATGACAATCCAAAAATTCACACATGATTGTTTGTAAACTGTTTTTAAGAGTCAATGTTGGCAAGGAATCAATTTTTTGGCAAAAAGAATTTCAAGCAAAACAAATCAAGTCAGCATTGCTTATGTGTATTTCCTGAATTCAATCACAAAAGTCACTGTTTGTTTTTGGGCAAGAAACCATTTATTTGTTTTCAATTTCTTTCAAATATTCATCCTAGACAATATTTTTGGGAAGTGTGTTATTGCCAAATTTATAGTGTGAAAGAACAATTTCCAGAAATGTTCAAGCTGATTCCACAAGGGACAGTAAATAAATGTTTTTCAATCAACAGAGCATATATGGTGTACAAATAAATATATGGAAAGAGTGTTCATGGTCCTGAAACTAATTTATTTTTTTTACAAATGGAATTGTGCAAATCTATTTCAGGAAATTACTTCACAAGCAAATCAATTCGAGGCATAATTTCTACTCAGCATTTTTTCAGATTCATTCAAATGCCAAGAACATGTCTATGTCCATCAACAACAACCACGCAAGCAAAATTAGCCAAGCAAGGGAATCTAAATCAGAGCATTAATTTATGGGAAGAGTTCAATATCATTTTTGTATGAAAAGAAATCACTATTTATTTTTATGGCAAGGAAACATTTCAAGCATTACAAAACCAAGGGAAAAATCAAGCAATTTCATTCAAAGCCGAGGCAGCAAAAAAGGGAAACAAACAAAAATCAAATCAAGCCATTTATGGTGAAATCAGAGAGATGTAAGGATTTGATTATCCTATTTAAAAACCTTTACATCATCGACTTTATATCATCGAATTTACAAACAACAAATTCAAAGAGAGGAAAGTCAGAAAATTCACAAAATTCCATCTGGGATTCGATCGCCACAACCTCTCCAAATCGATCGAGAAAGCAACACAAAACGTTGGAGCAATCAGATAAAACACGACATCATTTCCATCAAGCATCGATTGGATTTGGAGCATCAAAGAAGGAAACTCTATTTTTCACGCCGCCAGTTTCATTGAAAAGGGAAAGTAATCGGAATAATAAAGAAATGGATGGGCCGGCTTAGTTTATTCTTGGCTAAGCCAAGTTTATAAAAGGGAAGGATTAAATTTGTTTTAAGGGTCTTTCTTTATTTTCAATTTCTTTTTGTATTTTCAATTTCTTTTGTAAACCGATCAATCAGTTCTAGAGTCTGTAAAATCTAGAGATTCAATTAGGGGTTAACTGACAGTTTACTAGTGTCTTTAAAATTAGGGGGAAATCTGGTCTATTGGATATAGACCAGTCTAGGGTTTTGAGCGTAGGATTAGAATAGGAGTGAGGGGTTCGCGAGTGTACATGGTCTTGTATGCGGGATCTGTTCTTTTACCTAGTAGAAACCTTAGGAATGCAGTAGTAGGCAGGGTTTTGCCGAAGCTGGGTATATCTGTGTGTGATTTATTTTTTGCACTTTTATTTCTGTTGCATTCTGTGATTTGTCTTTTATTTTAATATCCTGTAAGTTTTGAACTCAGCGATAAATTGTATAAACCCTATTCACCCCCTTCTAGGGTTAATCTAGATCCAACATATATGCCTTATTTTAATTAAATTAAGTTAAATGTGGGGTTTCACGTACCATTCACATGACTGATTCGTAGTTTGTTTTCCCTTGCAAACTTGGATGCCCATATTTTTACATGGGCAGCGAAGTGAATAGGTTGTTAGCTTTTCTCTTTTGGGATGTGCACTGGAGCTGTGGATGTTGTTTTGGACTTGGAACTAAAGTTTGGAATTTATGTTTCTTTTGAACTTTTTCAAGACTCTTCTATGTTAATTATCTTTAACTCCGTTGTGTAATATTCGATATTTGAAACTTTGTATGTATAATTATGTTCCTACGTCATTGTAAAATCTAGTATTATCCTTTGATGTAAATTTAGGTACATTATTATCTGATGTTATGCTTAGTTCTATGATCTACTTTTGTGCTTAACGTGTTATATTCCATCGACTATCATTTCCACCTAGGATCGGGGGTTTGGGTCATCACAAGAAATGTTAAGAAACCTATAAAAGTGATTTTTGACATACTATTATATTAACTGAAAATGGAAATTTTAGTATAGACCCAAGTTACATAATAATTCCATTAAGAAAGAAAATTGAAAATATGGTTTTCGAGAAAATAAATGTTTTTAACAAATTGAAAAGTTTACTATTACTTCTGTTAGACAAACTGTAAATTTAAACTTTAAGGAAAACAGAATATTAATTCATTACTAAAGGATAATAGTAAACATTTTCAGTTATGAGCTTTAAAAAGATAAGAAATGTAAGTGTCAAGCAGAAGATAATTATAATGTCAAATTCATAGTTATCATTGCCTTGATATAGCAGGATTTTAATATTGGAATGAATTTGAAATGATTCTTTTCTTAAAAATCCTATGTAAATTGTGACAATAAATTTGACGTTCAATCAGAAAGAAAAGAAGACAAATAAAAGTTTGGTAGAATACACGTCATAAATATACTCATTTAAGAAAGAGTAGATAGTAAATTTATTTACTAAATTTAGGTATAATTTGAAATAGTAAAATTCTATAATAAAGAGTATATAAGGGAGTAATATTACTAGGAGTATAACTATTGGTAAATGGCTACACCAATAAGTTAATTTAGTAACTTATAATTTATTTTTAACTATTAAATTAAATTTTTGAAAAGCACCCTCATTGTGAAAACGAAGTGTAATGAGTAATTAAAGATTTCCTAAATTGAAATGCACATTACGGAGAAATCTGATAAAAGTATATGTACAGAGCAGTAAAGGTTTTAAATTATATTGCTAAAATGAAAATTGTCTTGAATTAATGTTTTAAAACATATTCTGGTAATAACAGCACAAATTGAGAATATAGAAATGAATGTGTTAGGAGGCATAGTTGCTACTTAATTTAATGTTGTATTATTAAAGTCTTGTTTTCAAATAAAAACAAGCATTTACCTCAAAACATTTTCCATTTGAAGGGCACTAATGTCCGACATTCAGAATACAAATAAAAGACAAGTGTTAAAATAAGAGAGGTTATTTCTTCGAATTTAAAAATTTATATGCATTTGATAAATGTTATAATTTTAAAAATGGGGCATTTGTTTGAAATGTTTTATAAGAAAGTTATTAAGATTTATTGTTAAAAAGGTACACAAACTCTGAGTAATGCCTCAAAAATATTATTATGTGAAGTAATAAGGTAATTTGAAATTTAGCAATAAATGTCACTAGACATTTTTGGAAACTTAATTACCACAAAAATTCAATCTTGTATATTAATTAAGATTCTACGAGCAATTGTTTTATTATCAATTAAAAGTATTTTTGACCATTTAGAAAGTGTGAGTGGCTGGAATTCAAATAGTTAATAAAGTTAAGTGTTTAACAAGAAAAGTATTTCTATTCTTATTTTTAAATATTTATTTAACATTTGAAAAGAAGCATTTGAATCCTTACTGTAACATTTTAGAACAAATTCTAAATAAAGGATGTTTTATCAAAACGAAACATGTATTGACATTGAGTACAGTAAGTATTAAAGTCTTCACAGAAGTTTGACATCTTAGGTTAACAACCCGGATTTTCAGAATCAATTAAAAAAAAATATTTTGGCTATTTTTATGGATTTTGAATATTTAAAATGATTTATTTTAAATAATAATGACTAAAAATTTATTTTTATTGAAGTTAGAATGAATAAATTTATTTTAATTATAAAACAAGCCTGAAATGACGTGGTAGTTTAAATATTCGATTTTAATTTTCAAATGAATGCACAGAATTCAAAATAAATTAGATTTCAGTAAAACAAGAAATATTTGAATACGTTTGATTATATCTTTCTTATTAATATGAAAAATCCAGATTTTATAATATAAATTGAAAGCTATGTCCAGATTAAAATTCAGAATAGTCGCTATGAAATATACATATATATATATATTCTAATATTATATATAGCCCAAAAAGTCACATTTTGCATATGGATGAATTTGGACTTGAAACCACTTCTGTTGTGTTCAAAATGTCGTTTGCGACTTCGAAAAGTATAAACTTCGATAGATTCTGAGATCTGGAATAGTGGCAATTGGATGGGGTTTTTGGTTAGCAATACATAGCCCTTAAAAAGTGAAATTTTGCGTATAAGCTCAGAATTCAACGAGATAAATTTTTCTGGATTCATAATGACAAATCATTGTTGAGTTTCAAAATGCATGTCGAACGGAGTTAGTATGTGGTCGTGCGAGCTAAAACAGTTCAAGGAAAAACAAACAGTTATTTTACAAAGGAACATTATTGTGACGATCTCAGAATTCAATTCCCTTTTTATTTTGGATTCCTATCGCCTAATAATGGTTAAATCCAAAAGGGCATGATTTTTGGAGTTAGCGTGTGAACGTGCAAGAAGAAAATGTGTGCTAAAATCGTATTTTTGAACAATATCTGAGCATCTTTGACAATTTTAATGGACAGTCAAACAAACACGAAATTCGAAGAAACTTGTCTCGTTGGACTCGTCTTGATGTGTACTATCTCGTGCCCGAAATCCATGGCAAATGGAGATCGTTTGTATTCGGATAATCGGAGAGACGTAGGGACGATAGACTTTGTGTACCACGAGACGAGAACTTGAGGAAGACCATTCTTGATGATGCACATCGTTCGAAGATGACCATTCATCCCGGCAGGGACAAGATGTACATGGACATGAGACGAGTTTACTTTTGGGCCGGTATGAAGAAGGATGTGGCCGAGTTTGTCGCTAGATGCTTGGTGTGCCAACAAGTAAAAGCAGAGCAAAGGAAGCCCGGTGGGATGCTTCACCCATTGGAGGTCCCACAATGGAAGTGGGAGAGTGTCTCGATGAACTTTGTTGATGGGTTACCGAGTTCGAGGAAGGGTAATACGGGGATTTGGGTTGTGGTAGACAGACTTACTAAAAGTGCCCATTTCATTCCCGTGAAGAGTAAGAAGACAGCTCCATGGTTAGCCTCCGTATACATTCGAGAGATAGTTCGTTTGCACGGTGTTCCTTCCAGCATAGTGAGCGATCGCGATCCTATCTTTACTAGCGAATTTTGGAAGAGCTTGCAAGAGGCGGTAGGGACTCAGTTATGTTTGAGCACCGCATATCATCCTCAGACGGATGACCAGACCGAGAGGGTGAATCGTATTCTAGAGGACCTTTTGAGGTTGTGTGTCTTGGACTTCGGAGGTACATAAGAGGAGCATCTTCCTTTGGTGGAGTTCGCATATAATAATAGCTTTCAGTCTAGCATTGGCAAGACACCTTTCGAGGCTCTTTATGGAAGGCCTTGTCGTTCACCTACATGTTGGAGGGAATCTACGGATAAGATCTTACATGGGACCGATATGATTAGAGATACTTCGGAAAAGATCGATTTGATTCGAAGGAGGATGAAGACGGTGCAAGATAGGCACAAATTGTATGCGGATGAGAGGAGGACAGATCTTGATTTTGATATTGGGGATATGGTCTTTATCAAGGTGTCTCCATTACAGAATGTTGTTCGCTTTGGGTCCGTTGGGAAGTTAGCACCAAGGTTCGTAGGGCTGTTTCCTATTAAGGATAGGATTGGACAGATGGCATATAGAGTGGAGTTGCCCGAGAGACTTAGTGGTGTACACGACGTATTACATGTATCAAATTTGAGGAAGTGCTTGCATGAGACCGCGGAAGTGGTAGAGCCGAGCTTGCTTAGAGAGGTGGAGATAAAGCGTGATGCGGCGATTCGACGAGCTCCTATGTGCATTCTTGGGTCGGAGATTAAGAAGTATAGGAATCGAGAGGTCAAGCTAGTTAAAGTGCAATGAGGAAATGATGAGAGCAACGCTACTTGGGAGACGGAAGAGAAGATGCGTTCATTGTACCCTTTTCTTTTCGAGGGTATGTCTTCTAATTTCTCCTTTATCGCTTAGCTTGTACTTGTTCTATCTTTAGTATGTCCTCTCGCTAGTATCTTTGACCTTTAGATAGGGTAGTCCTATGGTTGAAACATGTGTTTGAGACATGTTATGTATGGTGGATGCATGTGGATGCAAGTGTTTGCTAGTGGATTCATATACACACACTTTAGGCACTAGATCGGCTCAATCACTTTCATATTGCATATAAATGGATGTATTTAGTAAAATGAATGTACATTGAATGTGTGTATCATATGGTTGTTACATTTAAATGAATGGTTGGGCACACATGTAGTAATGATAAGTATAGGGTTCTTTGCATACATGATGGATACATGGCACTATCATTATTTGCATTAAGGAGGTCGACTGAATCAGTGGACCGCCTGATTTTGCATTAGTATACGGACATATACACACTATGCATATGTACATGAAAAGCATTAGAAATCTTTTAAGGACCATGGTTGCTTGTGGTTGATGGTTGAGTAGATGGATGATGGGATGGTAGGATATGTTCTTCTTGACTTAGAGATTTCGAGGACGAAATCCTTTAAGTAGGGGAGAATGTAACACCCCGAATTTTGAATGTTTGAATTAACTAAATTTAAGAACAATTAATTTTTAAAAGAGGAATGAAGAGAAAGGGTTGCACCATTGCGTTCGTCTCGAAATTCTGCATGGAATAGAGTCCAAGTTTTCGAAAAACGGAGTCCGGACGAAGGAGATATGGCCCTCGGAAGATAAGAATAAAAATTATATTTGAGCAGGCCGACCAGGAAGGTCGACCATAGTGTCGACCTGGGTACTCCCATTGGAGGGTCGAACGTGGTTCGGCTAGGTTGCTGAATGGTGCGATTTTTGGGCTGGGACGATTTTTGATGGTCCAGATCAGTTCTAGGTTAATCCTAAGGCCTAAATAACTTCCTACACCTATATATACACCCTAAGACCTAATCCTAATTCATAAAATAATTTCTAAGACACCATTATGCTGTCAAACTCTCTCTTAAACCCTAGTCGCCGCCTCTAATTCAAATTGCAAGCATTCAACTTCAATTCAAATCAAAGTTTAGAGCTTCAACAACAATTCAAGAAGATAAATCAGCAACACCGCAACGTTTCTACACCAATTTCAGTGCATAATTCTGTTCTTTAACCACAAAAGGTGAGTATGGTGATTTTCACAATATAATGGGATTAAAAGTAACATGATGAAGTTTTAAAAAGGATTCATGTGTATGTATGTAATTTAAATCTCATCCAAGTTTTCACCTTTTGATCCATGTCATCATATGCCTATGTTTCTATGTAAAGTTCATACCTTTTATCAGTTTATTCATGTTGAATCTTTTATTATGCCTCTATGCCAGTCTATATGCCTCTTTATTTCATGATGATGTTTTATTCCAATTTTCTATGAATTGATTCTCTTATTAACCCTATTCATTTTATTTGTGGATCTAGGCAACCTTCGAGTCTATATTAAAAATATCCGCGAATGCGAATACGTGGGAATGATGGGGAATATTGGGAATATGGGAAATTTGGAAAATTGGATATTATTGGATAATTGGATAATATGTGAAATTGGCATATTTGGGTATGAATTGCATGGAACTGATGAAATTGAAATTTGTAATTGAGGCTAATTAATATGTAATTAGTATAATTAATGACAAGTTGAAATAGGCAAAAAACTGTAAGCATGATTATATGTTTAATTGGATAAATATGACATGAAAATTGGGTATGGGTGAAATACGATGTTAATGAACCTTTGACATGAGGTTCGGCGCAATTGTGACGTAAGACTGCCCGGAACCGCCCGACAAATCCAGCGATCACAATTGGACGTCTAATGTGAGAGGTCAAAGGAATGAATTGTAGGCGTAACGGTTAATGACACGAGGTTAGACCCGGTTTGTGGCGTAAGACTACCCGGAACCGCCCGGCAAATCCAGCGGCCACAAAGTGTTCGGTTTAATGTAGAAGGTCATGCACCGTTCGTCATAAGGAATGAATTAAAGAATATTAACCATAATAAAACGGGTGTGGTTAGAGGGTGAAGTGGGGTGACATGTAAATATGGACTTAACCGGAATAAGATAAAGCATGTAAATTATGACATGTAAGTATGGACTTAACCGTAGCATGTGTAAGACATGGACATTTAAATTAAAATGGTTAAGTGGGAGAAAAACCTAGTGGGGGCCAAGCATAGGTAGGAGGCTTGTGTCGGATGGGGACCCGTTTCAACCAGTAACCCGTTTGAGTATCTAATTGGGCCTGGTACTAGGCCGGGGTTGGGACACGCTTACTGGGCTTGAAAATAAGAGGTCAAACGTGAATAGCGGTGCTAACGCAAGTACAACGGGTTCATGTGCGTGCATGGGTCCGGGCTGGTAGGTAAGACGTTGTTGCATCGTGTAGGTATGGCCATGCATTTCATGTTAGTATCAGGGTTGCCACTTTGGGGAGTGATACACCCCATTGTGGGGCCATCACGGGTGCCTACGAGGTTTAGGGAGCCGATCGAATGGGTAGAGTGAGGGTACCTTAGCGGTGGTAGGAGCAAGGCGGCACCTACAATAGCAGCTAGGTACAAGTAACTACCAAGTTTGTCATATGAGAACAGTTAGTGGGAAGGGATCAACCTTGAGTAAAAGAGACTAGTAGATGTACGGTGCAATTAAGTAATGTGGTGTAACTTAGCAAAAGTGCGGTGTAACGAAATACATGTTAGTTGAGTTGGATAGTCCTTTGTGTGCTAGTCTGATGTTGACTTCGGTCTTCGGGGTTAGTACTTGGAGGGTTGTTCGCTTAGCCAAGGTGTAGGATTGTCTTAGTACTTAGGAACAAAATCATCTTGTCCATCTTTTTTTATTTACCTTATCTATGTTACAGCCATATCATGATGCCTATTTATGTCTTGATCATTTACCTTACCTATTATTTGTTAAAATTACTGGACTCGCCAGACTTTATGTCTGACCCGTTTGTTTCCACCTATTTTCTTCCCTTCCCCCCCCCCCTCAGGTTCGCAAGGAGGGAATACTATAGCTTAGTGCCGATTTCTTTCAGTTGCTTGAAGAGAGTAGATGTATAGCTTTGGACTCTCTCATCTTTATGGTTTTGCTTATGCTCAGTGGGGATTTATGCATTTATGTTATTTAAGTATTTGCTTCTTTATGTACTTTGAAGTTTTTGGAAAAGACTATTGATCCTGTTGTAAGGGTTTTGGAAACTACTTATGTAAGCTTGTTTTGAATTATGATGCTATGAAATAAGTTTTATCTTCCGCTGTGTTGTTTTATTCATTTATTCTTGTAATTTATCTATTCCATACAACAATAACGCTTCATGGACATTGATGCATTCCCTTTGTGAGTGACATTAATGGGCATGGGGTGTTACACGTGGTATAAGAGCAAGGTTACAAGAACATATAAAAAGTTTTGAAAAGTGTTTTCAAAAGTATTATTTTCCTAGAAAATATTTTCAAAAACTTGTTTTAAAGAAGCTATTTTCAAGAAAAGTTTACTTTAAAAAGCATAATCCCCGCAAGCCATACATCTCTCTTTCGCTTCCCTTGTTTTGAAACTCTTTCTTTTTCTTTTCAGCATGTCTGGAGCATCTGAGATACCAGGGTGTTCATGTGCCCGGTTGGTTTCGTCAATATCTCGAGGCTAGGGCCGCTACCGCGGGTCCGGCCAACGTTCCTCCTCCCCCAGCTCTAGTCATTCCTCCGCATGGAGATACTTTCTCCAAGATATGTAAATACTTTCGTTCGATGGGTGGAAAACCTTTTAGTGGGTCTGAAACGTTCGTTGAAGCTAGAAATTGGTTGAAAGAAGTGGAAGATTTGTTTGGCATTTTCGATTTGGACGATTGTAAGAAGGTCCAATTGGCGGCTTGGTTGATGAAGGACGAAGCTTCATTTTGGTGGGAGGTCACTAATGGAGAGCGTGCTGTAGAGACGTGGGCAGATTTTAAAGGAAGGTTGAGTTGAAATTCCTTTCTCAAGCCGAGGAGAGTATGTACATGGAGAGGTTCTTGACATTGAAGCAGAAAAACTTGACCGTGAAGGAGTATGTGACCGAATTTAATAAGTTGGAGAGATTTGGGCTAGAGTTGGTGAATACGCCTCACAAGAAGGCCTTGAGGTTTGCAAAGGACCTAAATGAACTGCTTCATAGTTTGGCTTTGTCCCACATTCCAATGGGGGCTACATATGAAAAGCTTGTTGATGTGGCATACATGCATGAAGAAGAGAAGGGTGTAAGTACTTTTAGGCCGCAAGATAAGAAGGAGGATCCAAAGAAAGCCCAACAACAAAAGAAAGGTGGTAAAGAAAAGAGGAAGTGTCACAACTATGGGAAACCCGACCATCTGAAGAAAGACTGTAGGAAGAAGAAGAAGTTCGCTTGTTATCATTGTGGTGATGCGGGTCATGCTGTGAAGGACTGTCCTAAGAAGCAAGGGAAGAGGGCAGGTTCTACTTCGGGAGGGCAGATTCACGCTCTCATGGCTCTGGGACAAGAAGACGGTAGAAAAATTTCTGTCGAAAGTTTGATTTTCTTGTTTGATCATCCTGTTCGTATTTTATTCGATTCTGGCGCATCACATTCATTTATCTCTAGATCATTAGTTGAAACACTGCACTTAAATACTAGTCTCGTTGTGGATCCCATTGTAGTCTCAAATCCTATTGGTGGGTCGGCTCATTTATCCATGGTTTGTAGGGATTTGAGATTGTCTATCTTAGGCATTGGTTTTGAATGTAATGCTTTTGTGCTTGGTTTCATGGGCTATGGGTTGATTCTAGGGATGGATTGGCTAGCCGGATATGGTGCCATCCTAGTTTGTGAACGAAGGGTAGTAAAATTGTTGACTCGTAGTGGAAAGACCCTTGATATTTTCTACGACCCTAGAGGATCGGTAATGCTTAGTTATCTTGAGTCACTTGACGCGTCCAATGATGATTTACATTCTTTTCGTATAGTCCGTGAATATGTTGATGTCTTCAATGAGGTGAGGGGTCTACCTCCAAAACGTGAGGTAGACTTTCGTATTTATCTTGTAGACAATGCAAAACCGGTATCTCTGCCAGTACGCCACATGGCTCCTCGTGAGAGGTGGGAGCTCAATAAGCAAGTAGGAGAGTTGCTTGAGAAGGGGTTCATAAGATGTAGTATATCGGAGTGGGGTGCTCCAGTAGTATTTGCCACGAAGGCGGATAGGTCCCTTAGACTTTGTGTGGACTATAGAGAACTTAGTATGCTTACTAAGAAGAATAGGCACCCACTGCCGAGGATTGACGATCTCTTCGATCAGTTAGTTGGCGCCTTATGGCTCCAAGAGAGAGAATGCAAAGCCAGTTGCATTGCCAGTGCGCCATATGGCTCCAAGAGAGAGAAGAGAACTCAGTAAGCAAGTGAAAGAATTGCTTGAGAATGGATTCATCAGACGTAGTATATCGGAGTGGGGTGCTCCAGTAGTATTTTCCATAAAGGCAGATGGGTCCCTTAGACTTTGTGTGGACTATAGAGAACTTAATAAGCTTACTAAGAAGAATAGACACCCACTGCCGATGATTGACGATCTCTTCTATCAGTTAGTTGGTGCCTCAGTGTTTTCGCAGTTGGACTTAGCCACTGGTTTCCATCAGTTGAGAGTGGCTGAGGATAGCATAGACAAGACTGCCTTTAGGACTCCGAACGGTTTCTATGAGTGGCTTGTAATGCCCTTCGGTTTGACAAACTCCCCCGCATACTTTATTGACTTGATGAGTAGGGTGTTTAGGGAGTACCTTAATAAATTCGTGGTGGTCTTTGTGGATGACATCTTGATCTTTTCTAAGAGCGAGGAAGAGCATTCCCTACATCTTAGGGAAGTGTTGGAGACCCTTCGAGCGCATAACCTTAAAGCTAAATTTTCTAAATGTCACTTTTGGAGGAAGGAAGTGCGATTCTTAAGGCACGTGATTTCCAAAGAAGGGATAACTGTGGATCCCGTGAAGGTGGTGGCCATCTAAGATTGGAAGGTCCATAAAAATGCTACTGAGGTGAGGATTTTCTTAGGGTTGGCAGGCTACTATAGGAAGTTTATCAAGGACTTCATAAAGATATCAGCCCCACCGGCACGCTTGACGAAGAAGAACCTAGTTTTCACATGGGACGTAGATTGTGATGATGCGGTCCAACGTTTAAAGAAAGCTTTGACCACAACCCCAGTCTTAGTGTTGCCATATAGGAGTAAGCCATTTACCGTTTATACCGATGCTTGTGGGACAGGACTAGGCGCAGTCTTAATGCAAGAGGGGAGGGTAATAGCCTATGGAGGAAAGCAACTGAGAGTGCATGAGAGAAATTACCCTACACATGACCTAGAGTTGGCCGCTATTGTTTTCGCGCTTAAATCGTGGCGCCATTATCTTCTTGGCGAGAAATTCGAATTGTTCACAGACCAAAAATCGCTAAAATACTTGTTCTCTCAGAAGGACTTGAACTTAAGGCAGCAAAGGTGGATGGAATTCTTAGCGTCCTACGATTTCGAGATAGCATATATCCCTGGCAAGGGTAACGTGGTGGAAGACGCCTTAAGTAGGAAAAGGTTGTCCTTGAGTCCGTTGTTTGTTGAGCGGCAAAGCTTAGAGTTCAACTCTACGTTTGACTTTAGACCTTCCATTGACCATGTACCCGGTTTGCTAGCATCCTTAGAGGTCAGACCTACGCTTTTGGGACGGATTGGTGAGGCACAGCGAGATGACCCACAGTTGGTTGAGTTAATAGAGAAGCTCATAAGGGGGAGTCATCGAGCCATCTCAGTAGGTATACCCTAGATGATAAGGGTTGGTTACGTAGGGACGGTAGACTTTGTGTACCATGAGACGAGAACTTGAGGAAGACCATTCTTGATGATGCACATCGTTCGAAGATGACCATTCATCCCCGCGGGGACAAGATGTACATGGAAATGAGATGAGTTTACTTTTGGGCCGGTATGAAGAAGGATGTGGCCGAGTTTGTCGCTAGATGCTTGGTGTGCCAACAAGTAAAAGAAGAGCAAAGGAAGCCCGATGGGTTGCTTTACCCATTGGAGGTCCCACAATGGAAGTGGGAGAGTGTCTCGATGGACTTTGTTGATGGGTTACCGAGATCGAGTAAGGGTAATACGGGGATTTGGGTCGTGGTAGACAGACTTACTAAGAGCGCCCATTTCATTCCCGTGAAGAGTAAGAGGACAGATCCATGGTTAGCCTCCGTATACATTCGGGAGATAGTTCGTTTGCACGGTGTTCCTTCTAGCATAGTGAGCGATTGCGATCCTATCTTTACTAGCGAATTTTGGAAGAGCTTGCAAGAGGCGGTAGGGACTCAGTTATGTTTGAGCACCGCATATCATCCTCAGACGGACGACCAGACCGAGAGGGTGAATCGTATTCTAGAGGACCTTTTGAGGTTGTGTGTCTTGGACTTCGGAGGTACATAAGAGGAGCATCTTCCTTTGGTGGAGTTCGCATATAATAATAGCTTTCAGTCTAGCATTGGCATGACACCTTTCGAGGCTCTTTATGGAAGGCCTTGTCGTTCACCTACATGTTGGTGGGAATCTACAGATAAGATCTTACTTGGGATCGATATGATTAGAGAGACTTCGAAAAAAATCGATTTGATTCGAAGGAGGATGAAGACGGCGCAAGATAGGCAGAAATCGTATGCGAACAAGAGGAGGACAGATCTTGAATTTGATTTTGGGGACATGGTCTTAATCAAGGTGTCTCCATTACGGAATGTTGTTCGCTTTGGGTCCGTTGGGAAGTTAGCACCAAGGTTCTTAGGGCCGTTTCCTATTAAGGAGAGGATTGGACAGATGGCATATAGAGTGGAGTTGCCCGAGAGACTTAGTGGTGTACACGACGTATTCCATGTATCACATTTGAGGAAGTGCTTGAATGAGACCGCAGAAGTGGTAGAGCCGAGCTTGCTTAGAGAGGTGGAGGTAGAGCGTGATGCAACGATTCGACGAGCTCCTACATGCATTCTTGGGTCGGAGATTAAGAAGTTAAGGAATCGAGAGTTCAAGCTAGTCAAAGTGCAATGGGGAGATGATGAGAGCGACGCTACTTGGGAGACGGAAGAGAAGATGCGTTCATTGTACCCTTTTCTTTTCGAGGGTATGTCTTTTAATTTCTCCTTTATCGCTTAGCTTGTACTTGTTCTATCTTTAGTATGTCCTCTCGCTAGTATCTTTGACCTTTAGATAGGGTAGTCCTATGGTTGAAACATGTGTTTGAGACATGTTATGTATGGTGGATGCATGTGGATGTAAGTGTTTGCTAGTGGTTGCTCGTGGATGCATATATACACACTTTAGGCACTAGATCGGCTCAGTCACTTTCATATTGCATATTGCATATAAATGGATGTATTTAGTAAAATGAATGTACATTGAATGTGTTTATCATATGGATGTTGCATTTAAATGAGTGGTTGTGCACACATGTAGTAATGATATGTATAGGGTTCTTTGCATACATGATGGATACATGGCACTATCATTATTTGCATTAAGGAGGTCGACTGAATCAATGGTCTGCTTGATTTTGCATTAGTATACGGACATATACACACACTATGCATATGTACATGAAAAGCATTAGAAATATTTAAGGACTATGGTTGCTTGTGGTTGATGGTTGAGTATATGGATGATGGGTTGGTAGGATACGTTCTTCTTGACTTGGAGATTTCGAGGACGAAATCCTTTAAGTAGGGGAGAATGTAACACCCCGAATTTTGAATGATTGAATTAACTAAACTTAAGAACACTTAATTTTTAAAGGAGGAATGAAGGAAAACGGGTTACACCATTGCGTTCGTCTCGGAATTCTGCATGGAATAGAGTCCAAGTTTTCGAAAAACGGAGTCCGGACGAAGGAGATATGGCCCTCGGAAGCTAAGAAAGAAAATTAAATTTGAGCAGGCCGACCAGGGAGGTCGACCTTCCAAGGGGGGAGGTCGACCATACTGTCGACCTGGGTACTCCTAGGTCGACCTGGGGGTAGACCTCCCCCTTTGGGGGGTCGAACCTGGTTCGGCCAGGTTGCTGGATGGTGCAATTTTTTGGACTGGGACGATTTTTGATGGTCCAGATCAGTTCTAGGGTTAATCCTAAGGCCTAAATAAATTCGTACACCTATATATACACCCTAAGACCTAACCCTAATTCATAAAATAATTTCTAAGACACCATTATGTTGTCAAACTCTCTCCTAAGCCCTAGCCGTCGCCTCTAATTCAAATTGCAAGCATTCAACTTCAATTCAAATCAAAGTTTAGAGCTTCAACAACAATTAAAGAAGATAAATCAGCAACACCGCAATGTTTCTACACTGATTTCAGTGCATAATTCTATTCTTTAACCACAAAAGGTGAGAACCATGATTTTCACAATATAATGGGATTAAAAGTAACATGATGAAGTTTTAAAAAGGATTCATGTGTACGTATGTATTTAAATCTCATCCAAGTTTTCACCTTTTGATTCATGTCATCATATGCCTATGTTTCTATGTAAAGTTCATACCTTTTATCAGTTTATTCATGATGAATCTTTTATTATGCCTCTATGCCAGTCTATATGCCTCTTTATTTCATGATGATGTTTTATTCCAATTTTCTATGGATTGATTCCCTCTTCTTACCCCTATTCCTTTTATTTGTGGATCTAGGCTACCTTCGAGCCTATATTAAAAATATGCGTGAATGCGAATACGTGGGAACGATGGGGAATATTGGGAATATGGGAAATTTGGAAAATTGGATAATTGGATAATATGTGAAATTGGCATATTTGGGTATGAATTGCATGGAACTGATGAAATTGCCTATAATTGGAAATTTGTAATTGAGGCTAATTAATATGTAATTAGTATAATTAATGACAAGTTGAAATAGGCAAAAAATTGTAAGCATGATTATATGTTTAATTGGATAAATATGACATGAAAATTGGGTATGGGTGAAATACGATGTTAATGAACCTTTGACACGAGGTTAGGCGCAATTATGACGTAAGACTGCCCGGAACCACCCGGCAAATCCAACGGTCACAGTTGGACATCTAATGTGAGAGGTCAAAGGAATGAATTGTAGGCGTAACGGTTAATGACACGAGGTTAGACCCGGTTTGTGGCATAAGACTGCCCGGAACCGCCCGGCAAATCCAGCGGCCACAAATTGTTCGGTTTAATGTGGGAGGTCATGCACCGTTCATCATAAGGAATGAATTAAAGAATACTAACCATAATAAGACATGGGTATGGTTAGAGGGTTAAGTGGGGTGACATGTAAATTATGACATGTAAATATGGACTTAACCGGAATAAGATAAAGCATGTAAATTATGACATGTAAGTATGGACTTAACCGTAGCATGTGTAAGACATGGGCATTTAAATTAAAATGGTTAAGTGGGAGAAAAACCTAGTGGGGGCCAAGCATAGGTGGGAGGCTTGTGTTGGATGGGGACCCATTTCAACCAGTAACCCGTTTGAGTATCTAATTGGGTCCGGTACTAGGCCGGGGTTAGGACACGCTTACTGGGCTTGAATATAAGAGGTCAAACGTGAATAGCGGTGGCAACGCAAGTCCAACGGGTTCATGTGCGTGCATGGGTCCGGGCTGGTAGGTAAGACGTTGTTGCATCGTGTAGGTATGGCCGTGCATTTCATGTTAGTATCGGGGTTTCCACCTTGGGGAGTGATACACCCCATTGTGGGGCCAGCACGGGTGCCTACGAGGTTTAGGGAGCCGATCGAATGAGTAGAGTAAGGGTACCTTAGCGGTGGTAGGAGCAAGGCGGCACCTACGATAGCAGCTAGGTACAAGTAACTACCAAGTTTGTCATGTGGGTACAGTTAGTGGGAAGGGATCAACCTTGAGTAAAAGAGACTAGTAGATGTGCGGTGCAATTAAGTAATGTGGTGTAACTTAGCAAAAGTGCAGTGTAACGAAATACATGTTGGTTGAGTTGGATAGTCCTTTGGGTGCTAGTCTGATGTTGACTTCGGTCTTCGGGGTTAGTACTTGGAGGGTTGTTCGCTTAGCCAAGGTGTAGGATTGTCTTAGTACTTAGGAACGAAATCATCTTGTCCATCTTTTTTATCTACCTTACCTATGTTGCAGCCATATCATGATGCCTATTTATGTCTTGATCATTTACCTTACCTATTATTTGTTTAAATTACTGGACTCGCCAGACTTTATGTCTGACCCGTTTGTTTCCACCTGTTTTCTTCCCTTCCCCCCCCCCAGGTTCGCAAGGAGGGAATACTACAATTTAGTGCCGATTTCTTTCAGTTGCTTGAAGAGATTAGATGTATCGCTTTGGACTCTCTCATCTTTATGGCTTTGCTTATGCTCAGTGGGGATTTATGCATAAATGTTATTTAAGTATTTGCTTCTTTATGTACTTTGAAGATTTTGGAAAAGACTATTGATCCTGTTGTAATGGTTTTGGAAACTACTTATGTAAGCTTGTTTTGAATTATGATGCAATGAAATAAGTTTTATTTTCCGCTGTGTTGTTTTATTTATTTATCTTGTAATTTATCTGTTCTATACAATAATAATGCTTCATGGATATTGATGCATTCCCTTTGTGAGTGACATTAATGGACATGGGGTGTTATAGAAACCATGGATGTTTGGTTGTTTATTTTACTTGATTGACTGTTATTTAATAGGGTTTGGCAACCTTATTAAGAAATTATTTGAATTTGGTTTGGGATGTGAATGGAATTGATTGAATTTGGTATGTGTATGGCGCGAGCAAGTATTAGGTGAGGGATAAGGCTAGACTTTATTCCGGTTCTAGTATCGCGCCGTTATACTGCCGAAATTTCTAAACTAAAATGTGTAAGTTAGAAATAACATTTTTAATGTGTATATGAATTGTATAAAATATTCTTGTGTTGAAATAAATATTTTATTGTTAAAAATATAATTTTTAACGTATATATGAAAGACAAAAATTCCTCTGAAATGAAAATAAATATTCATACACAAATTGGACGGCTTGTTTATGCACACTCATTTAACTGACAGGGATTGAGGCGATATATTTTACACATCGCCCAAGTGCACAAATAATAATTATTTTTTGATGGTTGAAACCCCATACAGGTGTTGGGATGATATTTGACGTACAACAGTCCCAATTGTTTAGTTTTATGTCAATCCATTGTTTGACAGACTGTTGTAAGCGTTAATTATTTATATTTGATGCTTATGCAACCATATAGTGCACTCTGGCTGATGGTTGATTATTTATCGTTGTTGATATATACATGTGTTGTGTGAAATCCTTATAAATAAAATTATATGATAATTGACTGGGTCTGATTCCAATTCAAAAATAAGGAATATTTTAAAATGACGAATATTTTAAAATAACGAATTTTTTAAAATAATATTCAATAAAGGATTAAAATATGATTTTAATGTCCTATTTTGGATGGACACGAAAATATTGAAATATATGAAGCCGTATGGATTAAAATGCACCGTTTTGACGCGAACGATATTTATATCGATTTTATTCATTTTTATAATGAATATTGAAAAGGAAAATAATTCAAAATCTGATTTTTGAAAATATTATCATTTATATATTACTATGATAAAGAATATTCAATTTGATTTAAAATTGAAATGAAAGGGGAAATAGAATTTTTTTAAAAGAATTTATAAAATACGTTTTAAATGGAAATCGACGAAATATATATATTACACATATTTAATGGCCTGAATAAAACGCACCGCGTCGCGACCGTTCGCAAATTTCAACCATTGACTTTGAACTGATATTACGGGGGATCCGACCATCGGATTCTTCTAAAACAGGAATCATTGGGTTCGTATTGAAAAGAGCTTTCCAACAAATATAAGAGATTTGAAATATAACGGTTGGATTTGGAATTATGTCCAAATCAAATTTGGAAAAGGTTGTTGTAAGTGCAGTTCGATGACCGTTTATGGAAATCGACTGAAAGGGCCTTAAGAAAAATATTAAAAATATTAATGATTTGTGTACAGTCATAATAAATGTTCTGAAAAGAATTAGGATGAAAAATTCCATATTTGAAAAGATAAAAATATATTTTTATCGAAATGAACTAGTTATTAACTAGAATTATTATCCAATTATTTTTAAATAAATAAATTGGATTGAGAATGGGTTTTAATATAACCAGAATTTCCAATACATGAATTGGAATGGATTTGAATGGAAATCATCTTCGAAATATTTCAATATTGGATTCCGTGATTATACGGATATTGATATGGAAATTTGGAAGATATGTATATATATATATATATATATATATCGTTATTTCCAATACGATATTTGCTGGTTTCAGATTTGATATTGAATATAAGCTGATATAATTTCTATTCAGAGTCTTGTATTTAATATCAAATGGGATTTTGGGTTTGTCGTGAACGGTGTCTTAAATAACACTGTTCTCAACCCAGTTGAGAAAAGAATAAATCTTTTAATTAAGATTATTATTGTTTCCAATTAATTAACATTTAATTGGAATAAAATGGAATGTGAATTGGGCCCATTGTGAGCTGTGTTTTTAATGACATTTGTTCTTTAACCTGATTAACAGTTAAATGAGATTTGGAACTTATAAATCTTTTAATTAAGATTAATGGGATTTTCCAAACTAAAGTTTTCCAATTTAATATATTAAATTGGAATAGAATGGAATTCGATTTGGTAATAATCGAAGTGAGCTTCCGTGGAGGATAACTGTTAATATATATGGAATTTAAAAGGCTTTGTCGTTATTCCATTTATATTATTAGTCAGATACGAAAATTGATATCGATTATATATTGATCTGTTTTCTTTAAAGATTCCATAATTAATGGAATGTGATTTTGGGTTTTTCGTGAACTGTGTTTTGAATTACATTAGTTCTTTTTTTAAAAAGAAAAATGTGTGATCTTCTGAAAAGAAGAGAGCACACATATATATAGAATAAAGACCAGAGGTACAGAGTCTGACTAAAGAACATAAGAATACAAGATAAACCTAACAGTGCTCTAGGGATGTAAGGATCGTAGATAGATGAGCTCCGGATAAACCACCGCCCATCTACTCCAATATCGAATTCCGGCAAGGCCACCACCCGATATTGAAGTATATCTACCCCCATACAAAAACCCATACACTCAAACTAATAACACAAATATAAAGATACAACATCAAAAAAAACCTCTAACTATAAGCCATCATGTAAAACTAATCATCAATCTAAACAGCAATCTTCAAAGATACATAGCTGCTACCAATCCATCCTGCTATCGCAAATCTCCAACATTAAAATAACATCCTGAATCTGCGAAAAAAACACAAACAAACTGTAAGTAATTTGATACACACATATATGTATGGGGATATGTGTGCCTAAATATATATAAATATATTTATTATATATATATATATTCATACATATATATTAGCCATACATATATGTGTTAAAGAAAATACAATGAGGAACTAATAAGAAGAATTAACAACCAATGCGATATCTATTACAAAAAAAACTGTTTATTCGAATAAATAGTTACAAATTCAGCCTAACCTTAATCAATAAATTTTCAAAGTTCGATTTCCCAAAAAGTTTATAATGAGAATTAGACATCCAATTCAAACAATAATAAACTATTTTAACGATTAAATTATCAGTAGAAACAGAAATAGAATGGAAAGATCTCTGATTTCTCTCATACCAAATGAACCAACATACAATAATGACTAAGGAATCTAAAATGTACCTTTGACTACTATTATAAACAAATCTATGAGAATCCCAATACTCTACACAACAATTGAAAGAAAACTGAAAATCAAAAACAAATAACCTTAATACCATACTAAGAATATAGTTAGTGATATTGCACGAGAAAAACAAATGATCAACATCCTCATTCATAATATTACAAAAATAACATTTAACATCAAAAAAGATATTCTTCCTCTTAAGTAATTCCATAGTGTTAAGTTTCTTATGAGCGATTAACCACATTATAAATTTAGCTTTAGGAGGAGAATTAGATTTCCAAATATATTTATAGGACCGAAATGAGATTCCCGAAAAATTAATGAAATTATACATAGAATTAACCGAATAAGCTTGACTTTTATCCATACCCCAACTAATTAAATCTTTACTTTCATCGATGTGATATAATGATAACTTAGCATAAAGTAGAGCCAATTGACTTAACGTTTCCCTTTCTAGAATATTATCGAAAGAAAACTCCCATGGGGGATCCAACTCTCTTCTATATATATCTTTTATCAAAGCATTTTTAAAACTACAATTATTAAATAGCTCCCTAAATTCATTTTTAAGTGGTGAACGAGAAATCCACCTATCATGCCAAAAGTAAGTTGTATTACCAGAATGAACAATAACCTTATAACCTAAATTAAAAAAATCAAAGCACTTTAAAACTGACTTCCAAAAGTGAGGTAATCTATTGTACCAACTACCATTAGAACCTACAACGAGTTCTCCTCCTGAATAATAAAACTTTAATATAATACCTTTCCACGTTGTAGATACCTCGGGAGACCTAAATTTCCACAACCATTTGGCTAATAAGGAAGAATTAAAATTAGTTAAATTAATTATCCCCAAACCCCCATCTTTCTTGGCCTTACAACACACCTCCCAATTTACTAAACATTTGAATCCCCTACAAAAAGAATCTCTACCCCCACCCCATAGATAATTACGTCTTATTCTATCAATCCTATCGATAACCCATTGAGGAAATCTGTGTACTGACATCCAATACATAGGGATAGCCGATAAGACTGAATTAACCAAAACTAATCTACCTGCTCTGGATAAAAATCTATTACTCCAACTAGATAATCTACTATTAATCTTATCAATTATGACTAGCCAATCCTCCTTCTTTAATTTAGATGGCCTAATCTTGAAACCTAAATAATCAAAAGGAAATTTCATGACTGAACAGTTTAAAGTGTTTGTTACCATAGACTCGACATTATCAATATCATTAATGACCATAACAGAGCTCTTATCAAAATTAATACTAAGACCTGGTAACATCTCAAAACAATAGAGTATAAATTTAAGAGCAATAATGTGTTTAGGACGATGGGAAGAAAATAATAAAGTATCATCCGCAAATTGAAGTATAGATAGTTCATTGTTAAAAACATCATTACCAACATGACCCAAAACACCTAATCTCCCAGCTCTCTTAATGATTCTGGTAAAAACGTCAACTGCTAAATTAAAGAGTAAAGGTGACAGGGGATCTCCCTGTCTGAGACCCCTCTTAGATTGGATCTTCTTTCCCATCACCCCATTAACTACAATATTAGAACTACCAGACCTAAGTAAGAGCATAATCCAGTTAGTCCATTTAATACTAAAACCTCTAGCAAGACATATTTCACAAATATAGTCCCAATCAATAGAGTCCAAGGCTTTCTCAAAATCTAACTTTAAAATAGCACACGAAAAATTATTTTTAACACACAAATTAATGTACTCCTGTACCGCTGTCACTCCATCTACTATTTGCCTACCTTTAATAAATGCAGTTTGTGAATGATCTATAAGGTCATTCATCTTCCCACTTAGCCTATTCGCTAGAACTTTATAAATGATCTTAACAGATACATTAATCAAGGATATAGGTCTAAAATCCTTTAAATATTTAGCTCCCTCTCTCTTCTTAATAAGAATAACATTAGCAAAATTAAAATTACACAATAACAAATCACCACTATAAAAATCATTAAATAATCTAATAACGTCATATTTCAAGACCTCCCAAAACTGTTTGTAAAATAGAACAGAAAAACCATCAGGCCCCGGAGCTTTGTCACTAGGCATATCACAAATTGCCATCCAAATCTCCTGTTCAGAAAAAGGTTTATCTAAATCCAATAACTCCCCCTTAAAATCATTAGGATAAACTTCCTTCCAATTAACATTAATTCTTCCCTTTAACCTAGTCCCAAAAATTTGTTTATAATAGTTAGTGAAAGCTTCATTTAAATCCCGCTGCACGGTCAACTCCTCATTATTTAAAAAATAGAGTGAATAAGATTATCACGTCTCCTCTTATTAGCCATACTATGAAAAAATTTCGTATTATTATCCCCTTCCTTAATCCATTGAACACGTGATCTTTGTTTCCACATTATTTCTTCTTTCTCCAAAATCGACTTAAGATTATTTCTGAGATCATATAATCTATCTCTCTCCCCTAAATTAAGCGACCTAGATTCACTTAGCTTATCTAAGTCTAACATCTCACAAAGGATCTTATCCTTCTTAATTCTAACATTTCCGAAAACAAATTTATTCCACCTCTTAAGAAAAAATCTTAATTTACCAAGTTTAGACACAAAAATCTTTGCCGAATTACCATTGCACAATTTATTAAAATAACATAACGATTTCCACTTAACAGTAACAAGATTAATAAAACTGATGTCTAGAAGCCACATCTTTTCAAATTTGAAGCTGTTACTAATTAACACATTCAAATCACACGAAAGGATTAAAGGACAATGATCCGAATACAAAAAAGGTAGCCCTTTTACTTTACAATTTGGGAACTTTTCATCAACCTCAGTACTTATAAAAAATCTATCTAGTAAGGAAAAAATCGGACTGTCACTAGTATTAGACCTTGACCAAGTAAATGACCTATTGTTAAGCGGGATCTCAATCAAATTATTATCTAATATGAAACCATTAAATTCTTCCATATCTGAAAAATCACCTTCCCTTGGTGACCTCTCCCCTAAAAACCTAGTGACATTAAAATCCCCCCCCCCCCCATAATCCAAAGATTGGGGGAAAGAATCCTAAAATCAGAACATTCTTCCCATAGAAGTCTCCTTTCTACCTTTGTATGAGGGCCATACACATTAGTGATGCCCAAGGAGGAATTATCCAAAAGGGAAGATAAAATAATGTGTAACGAATGTGACTTAGGAAACTCCTGCAAAAGTCTATAATGATTATCTTTCCATCCAATCATAAGTCCCCCGGCAGTACCAATTGCCGGAAGACAAGACCAATTACTAAAATGGGTCCCACCTAACCTAGCATAGAAACTTGAATCGGGGTTCTCAATTTTAGTCTCTTGAAGCAAAACAATATCTATATGATGGTCTCTAAAAAAAGCCCTTACTTTAGCACATTTATTAGGATCATTTAGACCCCTTATATTCCAACTAAGTATCCTCATCTACATAAAGAAGAAACCCTCTCTAATTCCCTACTCCTAATGTACTCCGAATCAATCTCAATATCAGAAAAATAAAGGCAGTATCATTCGCAAGTTGAAATAACTGACTAGACGAAAGACCACCTAAAGCAAAAGGAGTATAATCACTACCAAAAATCAGAGGCGTACCTGAGCCCACATCCGAACTGCTACTACTAGCATTCGAATTTGGGAACTTACCTCGAGAAGAAGATGAACCATATATGATTCTAGCACTACGCCGAACCAGTCCTGAACTGGGTAAAACACTCCTACGTCTCCTCCTCCTAGGCGTAAAAGTGGATACAACACTACCGAGAGAGTGGTCATCAACTAACTCGCTCAATCCATTGCAATCTGTACAACTGGACCCAACATCAGATGTAAACCCAGATCGAGGCAAATCAAGCTCTAAGGGAGACTAACCAAAACACGACCTCACAGACATAGAGCAGAGTCTCGCACCCATCCTACTAATCAAAATCGAACCAACAACACAATCCCACGAAAGCGATAAACCGTACCAGTCATTACCGGTCCACGACAATTCAAAGACTGTCCAACCCCTGCCCATAATCCCAATACGGTTAACCATGTTATTCATTGCATCCGAACCTCCCAGTCTACCATACTCTCTTCTTCTAACACCCCTTTGTTCAATACAACAATCAGCTGACATCATTTCACCCCCAGCCATTTCTTTACACACTATGATAGCAAAGGGAGAACACATCCCTTCCTTGCTTATTGAGGCATGAGCCTCAAAATTAACGCAACAGCATGAATTTCTGCTAGTATGCCTTACTACTTTAACTCTCCCCACTCTGAACCCTTTCCTCTTTCAGCCAAACAAATATTGTGCAGACCCAATACTTACATCATAAATCGACTTCATCAATGGATCATTGACTGACATCACCTGATGAGATTTATCCCCATCCTCATAATCCTCCAACAAGTCAAAAGAGTTCGACAGCACAACATCGCCAGCCACTTCCCAATCAACCTCCTCCGCAGATACTGAACTAGAAATTGTCTCCCCATCATCATCAACAGCTATATAACCACTCCTTGCAGTCAAGACATCAACAGACATTAAGTCCCTTACCCTTGTTCTCAAACGGGCAGAACCCCGAGGGACTTCAGCGAAGCCCATATAATATAATACACCAGGATCCAAGAGCAAAGGATCAACACGCCACAAATCCCCTGCAAACCCCACAGAACTCGCCAAAAATTCATCATAGAAACACCCTATTTCATCGACCAAAACCTCTTTCTCAATCTAGCCATTTTCCGACATTGACGTATTAAACTGCATGTTATCCAACCCCTCCGCCTGAACAATACCCGAGTGAAGAGAATCCTCCCAAACTGCAGACTTCTGGTAAGCAACGATTCTTCTCTCACAGTTAATAACAGTATTAACAACGTCGAAGTGCTTCAAAGTCTCATTCAAAATCAAGATAACTTTCCTCTTATTAACTGAGAACACATCAGCATATATCCTTCTAAACTTCAACAAATTTAAACAAAAAGAAAGCGCATGATCCTTTCTGTCTAATGGACGAGGCAGCGGCGGGAAAATAACATTGTTATCAAACTCCTTACTCCATAAAATACCATCAATAATTCCTTCTAAATGCCAACCCATCAACAACAGCATGTAAGCCCCTCCATTCAGATCTTCAGAAAAATCCAAACTATAAATGTCCGCCAGCAAAATTATATTTTGGCATATTTTCAAACAATTGAAGTGCAATAAATCAAGAACTGAGTTCCCTCTGAAAATCACTGGACAATTATGCTTTCGATGCCCCAAACCTCCACAAACAAAGCATCGGATTCCATTTCGACAATCCTTCGCAAGGTGTGAAGATTCTCTACATTTATAACAACATCGATCACTAACCTTTTTCCTATGCAAAGGATTTTTTACTATAATTGAATCCCAGTCCTAAATAGAAGCAGGCCTTCTAACAATATCAGCGAAAGAAATAGTACCAGAGTTCTTTGGATTACGAGAGAAAGAATTCTGATTTAAATCTCCATCTTTTATATGCTCTCGCGAATACTTTGAGGTGAAATTTCCTCTGGACAAAACAGAACAGAAATCCATAGTAGTAATCTGATCTGATCGAGAGATCCAATTCGCCCTATGCCTCTTTTCATTTTGATTTATTTTACCCAAAGAAGATTGCAAATTTGGACGATATCTGATCCAAGAAGAAGAGGACGCCATTCTTGAAGAGGACGATATCATTATTAAGGAATTACATTAGTTCTTTAACCCAGTTAAAGACAGGATTACATGTCTAACATTGTATTTCGAACTGTATGGTTGGTCTTTGCTAAATATATATCTGGTTGGTGGCGGAGAATTTATTCTATTGCTTAACAACCTTCTCTAAGATGTACAAGCTTAGAGGTTATATATCGGTAGAAATCAATAGTACGGCGTAGATTGTCGATGCAGCATGTTTGATTTTCCAAAGGTAAATAATCATTAATATTGATTTTTCGGAAGATTAAAACTAAGTGGAGTTTTAATGAATCTTTAATTAGATTGAAATGTGAATGTGATAATTTAAATTATCAAATTTGGGAAATGATCGAGAATGGAGTATCACTAGTTTTGGTCCAAGCGATAGTTAAATCTTTAATTAGATTTGAACGTGAAATGGTAATTAAATTTACCGATAACACTGTGGTGTTAGATATGGAGTACGACCAGTTTTGCTCCATGAGATGAATAGGTTGGGATTGGGAAATTAAACAAATGATTACTTAGGTAAGGCTCGGTAATCCCGACTAGTTTAGATAAACCTTAATTTCATTTGAATTGATATCCAAAGGAAGATTAAAGAACAATTTTAAAGAACATATTTTTGATAAAATTAATGGGTACCTTTCCCAAAGGATATGAATATTTAAATAAAAGAGTATTCTGAGTTGGAATGAGGTGTATTTTGTGTTTGTGTAGTGCTTGTTTATAATATACACGAGTTATTCGGAAAAGCCAGGTTTACACCCATTTTGAATAACTGATTCTACGATAAGTCGACGATGAAAACGGCGGTTGAAGACCGGAGGTCTTCACATTGTTTGGATGATTACTGATGTCTTGATTGGGCTGTACACCCAAGACAAGGTAATAAGTGGTGATCATCCAGACGTACTTGGAGATCGACCGGATATGCGAGGACCTCTCTCCTGTATTGGACATATGGGATGAGGAATAAGGTGCCTTCAAGAACTGCTGGTAAATGGATGTGTGTCTGACATTGGATTTTATTCTGTGTTGATTGATCTCTATTAAATATATATCTATTTGGTGATGGAGAATTTATTCTCTTGCTTAACACCCTTCTCTGAGACGTACGAGGTCAGAGGTTATACATCGATAGACTTTAGTTGCATGGCGTGAATTGCCAGTGTGGCATGCTGAGATGCAAGTGATCAAGGCTTCTGTTGAAAAGCAGAGTCTTGTGTTTGATGATCAAAGCATGGCTTTAATATAACATAGTTTTATGTATAGCGTTAATTCGCAAGCCTCACACCTCGGTATGAGTCAAAAACGGGATTGTACTGCAGGGAGTGCACGACGTTACTTTCTAGCTATGGGTGGTGTCATGGTACGGAGCCCAGGCATTTATTATATTTTTACCTATGTGATTATTGGATTGCAAGGCACCTCAGATATATCGGTTACTACGGAGCCGATGGATAGGTCCGATAGGACTGAGAAACGCATGTTCAGGAATAACCAATCCTCAAACGTTGGAGAGGACCGGCCCTGAAGCATCCAAGGGTTACCCAGAGTGTGTAGTCCTGAGACATTTGCTAGAGTGTTTCGAAGCGGTGAGGAGCCATCCCTGGCCTCGACTCATAGATGGAATCCAATTTCCAATATGCGACATTTTGGTTTTGATTGTAGAGCCTAGTATGGCGACATGATATATGGTACCCATGCCGTCTATGATTCATACATTTATATTTGAAGTTGTTTTATACACTATGCACTTATAATAGTATCAAATGATTTGTTTTAAATGTACCAAACATGTTTGGCTATTATAAGAGAAAACTCTATCCTCCGGCTTGCGTTGCATTGTGTAATGGGACCTGAGTCTTATAATAGCTTCATTTTTCCAAAAAGCATTGCGTTGTTTGTTTTATGCACTTGTAATCTGGGGAGAAAACCCGTTCTGTGTTATACGGCGTGGTCCCTAGATTTACTTTATTTTTAAAGTAAAATTTTAAATAGTTGTTTTAGTTCTCACACCAGTCCCATGACTGATCTGGAGTTTATTGTTTTAACCTAAACTCTAGGTGCCCCTATTTTCCAATCGGATAGCTAGTAGTTTTGGTTTTGTAGATATTATGTTCACGGGATCTTGGTTTACAGCTGGAGAGATATTCGGAAAGCTCTGTATCTGTGTATTCCTTTCAGTTGTTTTATGTATTGTTTTTCCGCTGCTATGTATTTAAATGTAATTTAACTCTATGGTATTTATCAAATGTATATTATTTATTCATACTCTGCTATATTCTTGTACTCTGATGTAAACTGTTGTAATAGCAATGAAATGTTCTTCTATTTGTGTTCTGATTTGTCGTGTTCTCAACTCAATCCGGGCTTTCCCATAAGGGCGAGTTTGGGTCGTTTCATCGTGGTATCAGAGCTTTGGTTTACAGAGCTCGAGAACAAGACATGTTAGAACCGAACGAAAGAATTCATCAGAGATTGGATTAGTAGTATCCAATAAGAATGACTCGTTAGAGATGAGATCAGTAGTATCCTAGAATGAGTCTGAAGAGTGTTGTTTTTAAAATAAAAATGAAAGCAAATTTTTTTTTGAAAATTTAAACCTTATTATTCGTATTTGAATATTATATTTTAAATCGATTTGGAATATCAGGTATATGGAGATTTTGAATATGCGTCTGATCCACGTGTATACGAAGCCTCAAATATACTGGATAGATATAGAATCACACTCTAGTCGCCCGAAGACGATTCTGATGATAGTACGTACATCATCAGCATTTATGTTTGCGTTTCGAAAGTGCGATATCTATATATTTCCATTGACTAGTGTGAGAACCAAAACCAGATAGGATTTATTGTTATGATTTGGCACTAAAAATTTGGATTTTTGAATATATATATATATATATATATATATATATATAGAAAAATGTATGTTTGAAAAGCTAATCAACAAATTGATTGATGATTGTGTTGTGTGATTATTCATTTAAAACCAATATGTGAATGAAAGTTAAATTTATCCAAATCGAATCAAATATTGAACTGAATTGAAAATTGTTTGAAATTGCATACATGTACATATATATATGTGTGAATAGGTCATAGCATGGAAGATAAGAAGAGGAATAAGATTGTATGCCCAACAAATAGGTACTTATTTACTAATTTATTGGGTTTTGATGATTTTATAAGCCGATTGGCTAGCCGCTTGGCTTTTTCTTTTTCTTTTGGATTGGTAAGGGCCCTGTGAGGCAAGTTGCGGTTTTAAAGGTCTCCCCATACAAAAAAGGTTATGGCAATTTTTTTTGAAAATTTAGGGTGTTAGCCAAATTTTTGAAAAATTAGAAATTCTTAAAAACTGAAAAAGTTAAGGAATGAAAGGCAGAGTGAAAGTTGAGTTGGTTAGTTAAACAACTTTCAGCTCCATTCTTTTTCGAGGACGAAAAGATTTTAAGTGAGGGAGATTTTCAGAACTAATTTAAAATTTTTATTTTGGCTATTTTTATGAATTTTGAATATTTAAAATGATTTATTTTAAATAATAACGACTAAAAATTTATTTTAATCGAAGTTAGAATGAATAAGTTTATTTTAATTATAAAAATGAGCCTGAAATAATGCGACAGTTCGAAAATTCGATTTTAATTCTCATATGAATGTACAGAATTCAAAATAAATTGGATTTCAGTAAAACTAGAAATATTTGAATCTGTTTAATTATATCTTTCTAACGAATGTGAAAAATCCAGATTTCATAATATAAATTGAAAGCTATGTCTAGTTTAAAATTCAGAATAGTCGCTATGAAATATATATATATATATATATATATATATATATATATTCTAGTATTATATATATCCCAAAAAGTCATATTTTGCATATAGATGAATTTTAACTCGAAACCACTTCCATTGAGTTCAAAATGTTGTTTGCGACTTCGAAAAGTATAAAATTCGATATATTCCGAGATCCGGAATAGTGGCAATTGGATGGGGTTTTCGGTTAGCAATACATAGTCCTTAAAAAGTGAAATTTTGCGTATGAGCTAAGAATTCGACAAGATAAATTTTTCTGAATTCATAATGACAAATCATTGTTGAGTTCCAAAATGCGCGTCAAACGGAGTTAGTATGTGGCCGTCCGAGCTAAAACAGTTCAGGGTAAAACAAGAGGTCATTTTACAAAGGAATATTATTGTGACGATCTCAGAATTCAATTCCATTTTATTTTTGGATTCGTATCGCCTAATAATGGTTAAATCCAAAAGGGCATGATTTTTGGAGTAGCGTGCAAGAAGAAAATGTGCGCTAAAATCGCATTTTTGAATAATATCTGAGCATCTTTAACAATTTTAATGGACGGTTAAACGAACTCAGAATTCGACGAAACTTATTCCGTTGGACTCGTCTTAACGTGTACTATCTCGTGCCCGAAATCCGTGGCAAAGGAGATTGTTTGTATTTGGACAATCAGAGAGAAACGAGCATATAATCACTTTTCCACCTTTTATTTCCTCACTTTCTCTCTTCCTCTCTTTTCTTCATTTTTCCATTTAATGGAGAGCTCCTCCCTCCATGGTGTTGCCGCCCCCTACCCCACTGTCACCGGCCTCCCCAGCCGCCGCCTCCCCTCCGGCACCATCCCTCCTCCTCCCTCTCCTCCTCCTCCTTCTCTCCTTTCCCTTTTCCATTCACAAACCCTATATCCCAAACACCACCACCCCTACTGGCCCCACCATCACTACCCGCACCCTCCCGCTGCCTAGTCAGGCCCTATCGCTGCCCAATCAGGCCCTGCTGCCACCACCCTCCACCTAGCTCCGGCTGTGGGCCCCCCATCACCAAAAAAACCCATTTTTCATAAATTTCCCGTTTTGCAAATAACACCCTGTTACTAAGTAGCAACCCGTATTTTGAATAACATGTTATAACGTAAATCAAGGAAGAATTAAATTTTAAAATCTAAATCAAGGGAAACAAGCTGTGCCATTGCGTTCGTCTCGGAAAAATACGCGAAATAGAGTCCGAGTTTTCGAAAATCGGAGTCCGTATGACCAAGTTATGGCCCGTCGAAGTTTTCAGAAAATCCAGAGTTTAAAAACAGTTCGAAAATCAAATCTGGAGCCAAACAAACTGGGCGGAAAAATTTCCCGCCCAACCCCAAGTCGACTGGGGAGTCGACTTGCCCCAGCTGGTGTCGACTGCCCAGTCGACACCCCTATCGACCTGGGTGGTCGGGCCAGTTTGGCCTGGTGCACCTGTTTTGGCTCCTGGATCTTGTTTTGTTGGCTTATGATGTGATTTGATGGCTCAGATCTGAATTAGGGTTAATCCTATGGCCTAAACTAACCTAAACTTCTATATAAGCACCCTTAGACCTACCCTAAACCCTCATTAATCATTCCTACAACTAAATTCTGCCAAAATGCTCCCTAATCATGGCCTCCATCTTCATCTTGAGAGCTTCTAAGGCAAAAAGGAGCCATCTTTCTTCATCAAATCAAAGGAGCTACTTATTCTCAAGGCTATTTGTGTTGCTACATCATTCCTATAGCTTCTACAATGTCTCTATCTTGTTCTATTTGGTTTCTAGATCTCATAGCCGCGATTTGTAAGCCCCACTCTACTCTTAGATTTAAACTATGAAGTTAATATGATCATGTAGCAAGTTGAAATGATATTTTTGGGTATAATACTTGCCTTGGGCTATATTTGTATGCATAGATCCATTTATGACTCTTTTGATCTACGATTGGGGCACTATCATGAACCTAGTATCATTTACCTTGATTTTTGGGTAGAAAACTATGAGCTTTATTTGGTGGTTATGCATAATGCAACATAGAACTTGGTAGTTATGCATAATGCAACATAGAACCTCTCATAACCTTGATGTTAACTTGCATATGATGTTGAACTACATGCTACCCACAAGTTTATCACCCTATGTCAACTATTATCATGTTATCACCTTTGCCTATGATGTTGAACTACATGCTACCCACAAGTTTATTTGCTAAGTTTGAAGTCATACATGTTTGAGGCCAAATCACCCTTATGCTATTTGACATGTTTGAGGCCAAATCACCTTTATGTTATTGTCATGTTTGAGGCCAAATCACCCTTATGCTATTTGACATGTTTTAGGCCAAACCACCTTTATGTTATTGTCATGTTTGAGGCCAACTCACCTTTTATGCTATCATACATGTCGAGGCCATATGCTAGTATGTTGAACCCCTTTTGCCTCAAATATCACCATGTTTAACTTGTGATAGACTTTGCCATCTTATGCCCACCTTGTCATATTCTTATGTTCCCTCTTTGATCTATGTGTGTTGATGCGAATTTACGTGCGATGGGAATACGTTATGGGTAGTTAGGCAAACTTAGATGACATGAAAACATGACTTGAAAATATGACATGAAAGTTTGACATGTGTTTATGCTTGAAAACATGAACATGGACATGACACTTAGAAAACATGAAAGTGGACAACTAGAGGTTGGGTAGCATAAATCTACCCGGAACCGCCCGGCTTAACTAGTAGCTACAAACAATAGGACCCAATGTGAGTAGTTGGTCATGTCGCGCTTAAAACCCGAGGTTAGACTAGGTTGTGGTGTAAAGCTACCCGGACCCACCCGGCTTAACTAGTAACCACAACAAGGTCTAATGTGAGAGGTTGGGGTGCATTAAGTTAATTAATGCCACATGGTAGGGTTAAGTCATGGACCACTTGAATATACTTAACCAGTTGAACACGGTGTATTGATAGGGTTAAGTCATGAATTTCTTGGACACACTTAACCAACTCGATACATGGTTAGGATAGGGTTAACCACACTTAACCCATTTGAAATCATAGTTACATTGTCCTTTTCAGTAGTAACCCTCTTGGATGTATCAACGATACCCTAGGGACTAGGCTAGGGTGGGGCACGATTACTGGGCTGATCGTAAGAGACCAAAAAGAGACAGCTGAATGAGTGCACCAGTTAAGTTCAGGCGGAACATGGTCGTGCACATGAGTCCGGGGTTGAACATGGGCACCAGTAGGTTTAGATTGTGCGTGCTTGTTTTGTGTCAGTGGTTAACACCTTAGGGCTGGATACACCCTAGGGTGGACCTTGCACAGTTTGGATGGTAGGATATACATTCTTCCTAAACTTGAAGATTTCGGGGACGAAATCCTTTTAAGTGGGGGAGAATGTAAAACCCCGTATATTCTATAACAGTGAAATTCATAAATTAAAGTATAATTAATTTCAAATCAAAGAATTAAGGGAAACGGGATACGCCATTTCGTTCGTCTCAGAATTCTGCTTGAGATAGAGTCCGAGTTTGCGTAAAACGGACTACGTGTGAGAGAGATATGACCTCCGGAAGTTTCAGAATTCAATTTAAAATTCAAACAGGCAGAAACAGTTCGAAAAACGAATTCAAATTCAAAATCGGACCCAGATTGGGCTGGGCGGGAATTTTCCCGTCCAAGACCCAGGTCGACTAGGTAGTCGACCTGGGGTACCCAGGTCGACTGGGCAGTCGACCTGGGTGTCGAGTGGGTAGTCGACCTGGCCCCTGAGCCAGGTCGAACCCAGCCCCTCCTGGCTAGCCTGGTCTGTGCTTGGCCGAATTTCTGGACTTGGTCTTGTCACTAGGGCTTATGTGTCAACCCTTGATTGGTTTCTCTTTAAAACGAACGGCTTATATTAATCTTGGCTCCATCGACGGCTCTAATCAATTCACAAACTCTATAAAAAGGACCTAAGACTCCACCTAATTCACACAAATAAAAATGAGTATGGAGCCGTCATGCTGCTGAAGAATGACTAGGAGTAGCCGTCAAATCAAGAGACAATTAGGAGTTGATTCAAAAGCTTAAAGCCACGACAATTAAATCAAAACAACGCCTACAACAAAGGATAAGCATCACCAAATTCAGAATTCAGAGTCCTGAATACAAGACTCGTCATATGTTGTAAGTAGAGTGTTATTCCGATGTGAATGAATAATTGAGACTTGATTGTGTAGAATAAGAAATGGGATTGTACTTTAATTATAATAATGTTAATTCATAATTGTATGTTGTTATGATTTGCTATGAATGGATTTGGGATGTGGTAGTGTAATTAACATGATATTGGATCTATTGAATAGTTGCGATACAAGTATATAACTCATGTTGGAAATTTGATACGTTGTGGTTAATGAGAAGTTATATATATTTCATTGCAACCAAGTTAAGACTTATGCAAGTATATGATTCACTATTATGCCAACATGATTTACGATCCTTCTATGTATATTTTTATGATCATTTTTAGTGTAGTTGGATCTAATTGGGTATTATGATTCATATGAATTTATGTTGGAATAGGCATCATGATTCAAGTGAAAACCATACTTTTGTATTAGTGACAAAAGTAAGCATCTTTGTGAACTTGTGTTGACTTTATGAACATAACTAGTTTATGTTTAACTTTATGCCCAAACAAAATATGTTTAGGCTTAGCTTGTTGTTAAAAAAACATATGATAATATATGTGGCACATAATTAAGTCAGATTCATACTTTAAATAAAAGTTTACATGATTAGATTAAAACCATGATTCATGTTTAGGTATGTTTTATGTCAAGATTATATGCTATTACAATGCAAGTTCACAAGTGCCTAATCTATGTTAATTAGATCGCTATGTTGCAAGTTCATGCGTTTACACTCCCCTTTTTGATGTTACTTAGAATATATATATACATCATGTTCTAAGCCTCCCCTTTTTATGTGGCTAAGTTGGGCTAAAATGTTGAAGCCCAACATATGTTATATTATTACGTAAAAACGGGGGAATACGTTGGGGTTAATTAAAATATATGTGTTGGCATGTTTGGCACATGCCAACGATTCATGGCATTTAAAATGGTATAAATTACTATACCCAAGAATAATGAATTTGAATAATGGGCCGCAAATATTTACATATAAAAGAAAAAGAGACAAAATATGTAAACTTAGAAAATACGACATGCTTAACCCGAGGTTGGATTGCTTTGTGACATAAACCTGCCCGGACCCGCCCGGCTGTCCAGTAGTCACAACAATACCTATCCAATGTGGGTGGTTAAGCATTGAGCCCCATAAAGACCCGAGGTTAGACTGAGTTGTGACGTAAGACTGCCCAGACCCAACCGACAACAGGCAGTCACAACAATACCTGTCTAATGTGAGTGGTTGGAGCTTTAATAAGACAATTAAGGCTAAGTCAGGATTGATAGGATTAAGTAAATTGAATTAATACTTAATCAAATACAACATGCTAAACTATACAGACTGATTGGGGGTTAGGTTTATACAGAACACTTAACCAACTTAGCATGTTGGCTAGAAATAGAAAACCTAGTAACGGGGGACCCTTTTCAGCAGTAACCCTACAAGGTGCATCAGGATACCCTGAACTAGGCAGGGTGGGGCACGATTACTAGGATGACAGTAAGAGGTCAAATCGACGGCGGTGGTGCAGCAGTGTAGGTTCTAACGGGGTGCGGGCGTGCACACACTCCGGCGCAGAAAAATTAGGCACTGGGCACCAGTAGTATACGTGTGCATTCTGGAACTGTGTCGGGCCACCACCATGGGACTTGATACACCCCATGGTGGGGCCAGCATAGGTAGCTACAACATCGGGGGCCGTAAGACACATGTAACTATGCGAGTAGGAGCCGATCATTAAAAAGGATCACTTCACCCTGGTTGTAGGGTGCCAGTTGGGAACTAGTTTATAGGGGGTGCAGAGATTAATATGGGGTACGATAGTGTATTCGACTCTAGACAACTTAACTTAGTTTATGGTGTTTTCCCATTTCCAGTTTTTACTTATCATGCTCTTTTTCTTATTCATGGACTGAATAGTCCTAGACTTACTCAGGCTTTATGTCTGACTCTACTTTTCTTTCGTCCCCCCCCCCCCCCGGTCCGCAGGGAGGGAATACCGCAGCTTGACCAGTTTCACATCCAGCTTGAAGAGAGAGAATGTATTGCTTGGATCTCTTTCATTTAAAACTATGGCTTTGGATAACAACTATGGGGACTTATGCAGTTTACTTATGTTTTTATGCCTCTTTAAGTTATGAAATCAAGACAGTTATGGAAATCTAATGTTTTTGGAAGTATTGTAAGACAATTATGGTATAGTTTGTGTAACATGTATTTTGATGAAATAAAAGTTGCTGTTATTTCCGCTGTTTAAAAATATGTGTATTTATATATGTCTTGTGTATCTGTGACTTATACTTATAAACCTCCACCAAAATTAGGGCATTCCCTTTGTGAGTGACCCTAACGGAGGTGGGGTGTTTCACTTGGTATCAGAGCATAGGTTAACCAGATCAGATAAAAAAGTTTTGAAAATTTATTTCCAAAAGAAAATTTAAAGAAGCATTTTTAAAGATAAAATGTTATTTTTTTTAAAAAAAAAAAGGCATAGTCCCCCAAAGCCGTAGGTACTATCTTTTATCCTTCGTTTTGAATCTGTCCTTTTTGTTTTAGCATGTCCGAAGAACTTAACTTGCCAGAGTGGTGTACCAATACCTGGTTGGTTCAGACGATTCTTAGAAGCAAGGGCCAATCAGCCAGGACCCGCTATTCCTCCTCCCCCAGCTGCAAAAAATCATCCTCCTCCCCCAGCTGCAGCAGCACCTCCTCCTCCACCTCCTCCGCGTGGTAATGCCTTTGCTAAGACATGTAAAGATTTCAAAGCTATGGGAGGGAAGGACTTTCATGGAACCGAGTCCTTCGTGGCAGCTAGGAACTGGCTGAAGGAAACCGAGGACTTATTCGTCATCTTTGAGGTAGAAGATAGGCAGAAGGTACAACTGGCGGTATGGCTACTTAAAGGCAAGGCTTCCTACTGGTGGGAAGTTACCAATGTAGAAAGACCAGTGGAAACATGGGAGGACTTTAGGGCGAGGTTTGAGGCTAAATTTCTCTCAGAAGCTGAAAGGAATCTTCAATTGGAAAAATTCTTATTTCTTAAGCAAGGGAATATGACAGTCAAAGAGTACGTTAATCAGTTCAATCAACTGGCTAGGTTCGGACTGGACCTAGTCTACACTCCGCACAAGAAGGCTCTCCGCTTTGTCAAAGGATTGAATGAGCCATTACACAGCTTGGCCATGACCCATATACCTATGGGAGCTACGTATGAAAGGTTGGTACAGATGGCATTGCTGAACGAAGAGGATAAGGGCAAGAAGGAGACAAAGGCAGAAGGGTCTCAAGGGAAGAAAGAAGGTTTACAGCCTAAGAAGACAGACTTTAAGAAGGGCGGGAAAGACAGCAAGTCCCAAGAGAAGAGGAAGTGTAATTTCTATGGCAAAGTGGGGCACTTAGTGAAAGACTGCTGGAAAAAAGAAGGCCAAGTTGAATGGTGGGTGCTTTTCTTGTGGTGAGACAAGCCACATGGCTAAGGATTGCCCAAAAAAGCAAGGGCAGGGGCAGAAGGCTGGATCCACCTCAGGGGCACAGGTTCATGCGCTAGAAGCACCGCCTCTGCAACAGCGAGGTATAAATACTTCTGTAGAAAGTGTAGTTTATCTTTATGATCACCCAGTTCACACTTTATTTGATTCTGGCGCATCACACTCCTTTATCTCATCTGCTTTAGTAGAATCTCTGCACCTAGAAACTAGTATGGTAGAGGACCCCTTAATTGTTTCAAATCCAATCGGGGGGCCAGCTCATTTGTCTATGATATGTGTGGGATTGAAAATTTCTATTCTAAGCGTAGAATTTAGATGTAGTGCCTTTGTTTTGGGCTTCTCGAGATATGGTTTGATTTTGGGCATGGATTGGCTATCCAGTAATGGTGCCATCCTTGATTGTGAGAAAAGGGTGGTTAGGCTTCTGACCCAACTCGGTAACACTCTGGAAATTACTTGTAATCCCTCGTATGCGGTTATGCTTAGTTATCTTGAATCGCTAGATGCTTCTGTTGAGAGTTTGCAATCGGTTAGAGTGGTCCGTGAATATCCGGACGTCTTCGAAGAGGTGAAGGGCTTACCTCCGAAGCGGAAGATAGACTTCCGCATATATCTTGTAGATAATGCAAAGCCCGTTGTGTTGCCCGTTAGACACATGGCTCCACGGGAAAGGAAAGAGCTCAGTAAACAGGTTAAAGAGCTTCTAGAGAAGGGGTTCATTAGAAGGAGCATTTCAGAATGGGGCGCTCCAGTGGTGTTCGCTACAAAGGCGGATGGTTCACTCCGTCTATGTGTTGACTATAGGGAGCTCAACAAGCTAACGAAAAAGAATAGGCACCCTCTCCCCAAAAATGACGATCTGTTTGATCAGCTTGTAGGAGCGTCAGTTTTCTCCCAACTCGATCTGGCGACCGGATTTCATCAGCTAAGGGTGGCTAAAGATAGCATCGATAAGACAACATTCAGAACCCTAGACGGCTTCTTTGAATGGCTTGTCATGCCTTTCGGCTTGACAAACGCACCCGCTTACTTCGTGGACCTGATGAGTAGGGTGTTCAGAAAATTCCTCAACAAGTTCGTGGTAGTCTTCGTAGACGATATCTTGATCTTCTCAAAGAGTGAAGAAGAACATGCCCAGCACCTAAGGGCAATCATGGAAACTCTGCGAGTCCATCAGCTAAAAGCCAAATTCTCCAACTGCCACTTTTGGAGAGAGGAAGTAAGGTTTCTTGGGCATGTAGTATCCAAAGAAGGGTTAGCTGTGGACCCTGCTAAGGTAGTAGCGGTACAGGATTGGAAGACACCAAGGAATGCAACTGAGGTCTGAAGTTTTCTAGGACTAGCAGGTTTCTACCAAAAATTCATAAGGGATTTTGCGAAAATCTAAGCTCCACTCACAAGGTTGACAAAGAAGAATCTAGTATTCAATTGGGACTTGGATTGCGAGTTGGCTTTCCAACGCCTAAAAAGGGCTCTTACAACAGCCCCAGTCCTGACTCTGCCAGACGGAAGCAAGATGTTCACAGTTTATACAGATGCATGTGGGACAGGGCTAGGCGCTGTCTTGATGCAAGAAGGGAGGGTAGTAGCTTATGGTGGAAGGCAGTTGAAAGTTCATGAAAAGAACTACCCGACCCACGATCTTGAGTTAGCCGCCATCGTCTTTTCACTTAAATCTTGGCGACATTATCTCCTAGGTGAGAAGTTCGAACTTTACACTGACCATAAATCGTTGAAATATCTTTTCTCACAGAAGGACCTTAACTTGAGGCAACAAAGGTGGATGGAGTTTCTTGCCTCGTATGATTTCGAGATCTCCTACACTCCGGGCAAAGGCAACGTAGTTGCAGATGCTTTGAGCAGAAAGAAGCTAACATTAAGCCCGCTGCTTGTTGAAAGGCAAAGCCTAGAGTATATAGCTAGTTTTAACTTTAGGCCCTCCTCTGATTTCGTACCTGGTTTATTAGCATCTCTTGAGGTGCGCCCTACTATTTTGGACTCAATAGGGACAACACAACGCGAAGACCCTCAGCTTGTGGAGACGATTGATAGGCTAATCAGGGGTGAGACTTCAAGTCACCTCAACAGATACTCCATCGATGATAAGGGTTGGCTAAGGCGAGACGGAAGAATATGCGTCCCACGGATAAGAGATTTAGTAAAGACGGTTCTCGAGGAAGCACATCACTCCAAGATGACGATACATGCAGGCGGAGTCAAAATGTACAAGGTCATGAAAAGAGTTTTCTTTTGGAACGACATGAAGAAGGACGTGGCAGATTTCATTTCTAAGTGTGTGGTATGCCAACAAGTTAAAGCGGAACAGAAAAATGCTGGAGGACTGCTTCATCCCTAGAGGTCCCACAGTGGAAGTGGGATAGCATTTCAATGGACTTCGTTGATGGGATGCCTAGGTCGAGAGGGGGCAATACTAGCATTTGGGTAATAGTGGATAGGCTTACTAAGAGCGCCCACTTTTTACCTGTCAAGAGTAGGAGGACCGCCTCATCTTTAGCGTCTCTTTACATCAAGGAGATAGTTCGGCTCCATGGGATACCCTCCAGCATTGTCAGTGACTGAGACCCTATCTTCACAAGCGAGTTTTGGCGAAGTTTGCAAGAAGCTGTAGGCACACAGTTATGTTTGAGCACGGCCTATCACCCCCAGACCGATGGACAGACGGAAAGGGTGAATAGAGTTTTAGAGGATCTTTTGAGACTTTGCGTTCTAGACTTTGGAGGGACATGGGAGGATCACCTTCCCTTAGTGGAGTTTTCTTACAACAATAGCTTCCAAGCTACCATAGGCATGGCGCCCTTCGAAGCATTGTATGGAAGACCGTGCAAGGCACCAACTTGTTGGTGGGAGTCTACAGATAAGGTTATTCTTGGTCTAGACATGATCAGAGAAACCTCAGAAAAAGTGGACTTGATTCGAAGAAGGATGGAGACGGCCCAAGATAGACAGAAATCCTACGCCGACAAGAGAAGGACCGACCCTGAGTTTGAGGTTGGGGACAGAGTTTTTCTTAAGGTATCCCCTCTAAGGAACGTTGTTCGTTTTGGATCCATTGGAAAGCTAACACCGAGATTTGTAGGACCATTTCCTATCATCGAGAAGGTTGGGAAGATGGCCTATAGATTAGAGCTACCGAAAAAACTGGCCGGAGTTCACAACGTCTTTCATGTTTCCCACCTCCGGAAGTGTTTACACGAGTCTGCTGAAATAGTAGAGCCTAGCATTCTAGAAGAAGCCGAAGTGGAACGTGAAGCAACTGTGAGAAGAGTTCCAACACGCATCTTAGGAACTGAAGTGAAAAAGCTACGCAACAGCGAAGTCAAGCTCATCAAAGTTCAGTGGAGCGACGCCGAGGAAGACGTGACTTGGGAAACTGAGGCTAGAATACGCGCAGCCTACCCTTTTCTTTTTGAGGGTACATCTTTGATCTTTCTTTTTCCTTAAGTTGTGCTTTTATCTATCTTTTAGGGTATATCTCCTCGACCTTATCTTTTAGGTAGAAACCCTTTGGATGAAAACATGTAATTAAAACATGTTATGGATGATGGTTGCAAGTGGTTGCAAGTGATTGCTAGTGGTTGCTCGTGGTTGCATATACACACACAATCTAGGTTTTAGATCGGCTCAGTCACTTCATATTGCATATGCATATATGTATTTACATTCTTATGTGGTTGAAGTTTAATGCGTTGTCATATGGATGTTGTATTTATATGAATGATTGTGCACTCATGTAGAATCATGAATAGGAAGGTTTGCATACATAATGGATTCATGACACTTACATAATTTGCATTAAGGAGGTCAATTGAATCAGTAGACCGACTGATTTTGCATTAGATAAGTACATATACACACACTTCGCATATGATCATGAAGCATTAAAAGTCTTTTAAGGACAATGGACGCTCATGTTTGATGGATGAGTAGATGGACGTTTGGATGGTAGGATATACATTCTTCCTAAACTTGAAGATTTCGGGGACGAAATCGTTTTAAGTGGGGGAGAATGTAACACCCCGTATATTCTATAACAGTGAAATTCATAAATTAAAGTATAATTAATTTCAAATCAAAGAATTAAGGGAAACGGGATATGCCATTTCGTTCGTCTCGGAATTCTGCTTGAGATAGAGTCCGAGTTTGCATAAAACGGACTACGTATGAGAGAGATATGACCTCCGGAAGTTTCAGAATTCGGTTTAAAATTCAAACAGGCAGAAACAGTTCAGAAAAACGAATTCAAATTCAAAATCGGACCCAGATTGGGCTGGGCGGGAATTTTCGCGCCCAAGACCCAGGTCGACTGGGTAGTCGACCTGGGGTACCCAGGTCGACTGGGCAGTCGACCTGGGTGTCGAGTGGGTAGTCGACCTGGCCCCTGAGCCAGGTCGAACCCAGCCCCTCCTGGATGGCCTAGTCTGTGCTTGGCCGAATTTCTGGACTTGGTCTTGTCACTAAGGCTTATGTGTCAACCCTTGATTGGTTTCTCTTTAAAACGAACAACTTATATTAATCTTGGCTCCATCGACGGCTCTAATCAATTCACAAACTCTATAAAAAGGACCTAAGACTCCACCTAATTCACACAAATAAAAATGAGTATGGAGCCGTCATGCTGCTGAAGAAAGACTAGGAGTAGCCGTCAAATCAAGAGACAATTAGGAGTTGATTCAAAAGCTTAAAGCCACAACAATTAAATCAAAACAACGCCTACAACAAAGGATAAGCATCACCAAATTCAGAATTCAGAGGCCTGAATACAAGACTCGTCATACGTTGTAAGTAGAGTGCTATTCCGATGTGAATGAATAATTGAGACTTGATTGTGTAGAATAAGAAATGGGATTGTACTTTAATTATAATAACGTTAATTCATAATTGTATGTTGTTATGATTTGCTATGAATGGATTTGGGATGTGGTAGTGTAATTAACATGATATTGGATCTATTGAATAGTTGCGATACAAGTATATAACTCTTGTTGGAAATTTGATACGTTGTGGTTAATGAGAAGTTATATATATTTCATTGCAACCAAGTTAAGACTTATGCAAGTATATGATTCACTATTATGCCAACATGATTTACGATCCTTCTATGTATATTTTTATGATCATTTTTAGTGTAGTTGGATCTAATTGGGTATTATGATTCATATGAATTTATGTTGGAATAGGCATCATGATTCAAGTGAAAACCATACTTTTGTATTAGTGACAAAAGTAAGCATCTTTGTGAACTTGTGTTGACTTTATGAACATGACTAGTTTATGTTTAACTTTATGCCCAAACAAAATATGTTTAGGCTTAGGTTGTTGTTAAAAAAACATATGATAATATATGTGGCACATAATTAAGTCAGATTCATACTTTAAATAAAAGTTTACATGATTAGATTAAAACCATGATTCATGTTTAGGTATGTTTTATGTCAAGATTATATGCTATTACAATGCAAGTTCACAAGTGCCTAATCTATGTTAATTAGATCGCAATGTTGCAAGTTCATGCGTTTACACTCCCCTTTTGATGTTACTTAGAATATATATATATATATACATCATGTTCTAAGCCTCCCCTTTTTATGTGGCTAAGTTGGGCTAAAATGTTGAAGCCCAACATATGTTATATTATTACGTACAAACGGGGGAATACGTTGGGGTTAATTAAAATATATGTGTTGGCATGTTTGGCACATGCCAACGATTCATGGCATTTAAAATGGTATAAATTACTATACCCAAGAATAATGAATTTGAATAATGGGCCGCAAATATTTACATATAAAAGAAAAAGAGACAAAATATGTAAACTTATAAAATACGACATGCTTAACCCGAGGTTGGATTGCATTGTGACATAAACCTGCCCGGGCCCGCCCGGCTGTCCAGTAGTCACAACAATACCTATCCAATGTGGGTGGTTAAGCATTGAGCCCCATAAAGACCCGAGGTTAGACTGAGTTGTGACGTAAGACTGCCCGGACCCAACCGACAACAGGCAGTCACAACAATACCTGTCTAATGTGAGTGGTTGGAGCTTTAATAAGACAATTAAGGCTAAGTCAGGATTGATAGGATTAAGTAAATTGAATTAATACTTAATCAAATACAACATGCTAAACTATACAGACTGATTGGGGGTTAGGTTTATACAGAACACTTAACCAACTTAGCATGTTGGCTAGAAATAGAAAACCTAGTAACGGGGGACCCTTTTCAGCAGTAACCCTACAAGGTGTATCAGGATACCCTGAACTAGGCAGGGTGGGGCACGATTACTGGGCTGACTGTAAGAGGTCAAATCGACGGCGGTGGTGCAGCAGTGTAGGTTCTAACGGGGTGCGGGCGTGCATACACTCCGGCGCAGAAAAATTAGGCACTGGGCACCAGTAGTATACGTGTGCATTCTAGAACTGTGTCGGGCCACCACCATGGGACTTGATACACCTCATGGTGGGACCAGCATAGGTAGCTACAACATCGGGGGCCGTAAGACACATGTAACTATGCGAGTAGGAGCCGATCATTAAAAAAGATCACTTCACCCTGGTTGTGGGGTGCCAGTTGGGAACTAATTTATAGGGGGTGCAGAGATTAATATGGGGTACGATAGTGTATTCGACTCTTGACAACTTAACTTAGTTTATGGTGTTTTCCCATTTCCAGTTTGTACTTATCATGCTCTTTTTCTTATTCATAGACTGAATAGTCCTAGACTTACTCAGGCTTTATGTCTGACTCTACTTTTCTTTTGTCTTCTTTTCTTTCGTCCCCCCCCCCCCAGCCAGGTCCACAGGGAGGGAATACTCCAGCTTGACCAGTTTCACATCCAGCTTGAAGAGAGAGAATGTATTGCTTGGATCTCTTTCGTTTAGAACTATGGCTTTGGATAGCAACTATGGGGACTTATGCAGTTTACTTATGTTTTTATGCTTCTTTAAGTTATGAAATCAAGACAGTTATGGAAATGTAATGTTTTTGGAAGTATTGTAAGACAATTATGGTATAGTTTGTGTAACACGTATTTTGATGAAATAAAAGTTGCTGTTATTTCCGCTGTTTAAAAATATGTATATTTATATCTGTCTTGTGTATCTGTGACTTATACTTATAAACCTCCACCAAAATTAGGGCATTCCCTTTGTGAGTGACCCTAACCGAGGTGGGGTGTTTCAATCCTTGTTTCTTCTCTTTTCAACATGTATGGGGCTCCTAATTTCCCCAAGGGCATTCCCATTCCGATATTGTTTCGTAGATATGTAGAGGCAACGACACCTGCCGAAGTGCAAGGCAATGTCCCACCCCAGCTGCAAATGCAATAGTTCTACCCAATCCTATAGTCAACTTCTCTAAGCTTCGTAAGGATTTATGTGTGATGGGAGGAAAGCCATTTTGTGGCATAGATCGTTTCATGGAGGTGCTCAATTGGCTTAGGGAGACGGAGAATGTGTTTGATTTGTTGGAGCTGGATGATAGGAGAAAAATTCAGTTGGCCGCTTGGCAACTGAAAAAGGTAGCATCTTATTGGTGGGAGGTGACTCGGGCGGGCAAGATGGTGGCCACATGGTATGATTCTAAGCATAGATTTGAGATGAAGTTCTTGTCATAGGCTGAAGAAGGAATGCAAATGGAGAATTTCTTAAATCTGAAGCAAGGAAGTATAACTGTGGAGGAATATGTCAATAGCTTTAATTAACTGGCAAAATTTGGCTTGGATTTGGTAAACACTCCTCACAAGAAGGCTTTAAGATTCGTGAAAGGGTTGAATTAACCTCTCCAAGGACTAGCATTGACACATATCCTGACGAGGGCGAATTTTGAGAGGTTAGTGGATATGGCTTTGATGCATGAGGACGGGAAAGAGTAAAAGAAAGAAGTTAAGACTGAAGAGGACAAGCCCAAGACTAATAAGAAGAAGTGGTGGCTCAAGAAGGGTACAACAAAGAAGGGAGGAAAACCTATTAAGGCACAAATCAAGATAAAGGTTAAGTGTCATGGCCATAGGAATATGGGGCACTTTGTTAAAGATTGTATGAAGGCCAAGAATGTTTGTTTCAGCTGTGGTTAAGTTGGACATTTCACTATGCAGTGCCCTAACTGGTAAGGTCAGAAGGCAGGATCATCTAGGGGACAAGTTCATGCACTAGAGGCAGCTCACACTAGCACATAAGATCGAGGTAGGAAAGTCACCGTTGAAGGTTTGATTTCTCTATTTGATTCCCGCATTAGGACTCTGTTTTATTCTGGTGCTTCTCATTCATTCATGTCCAATTCTGTGGTAGATAGTATGCACCTAGACACTAGTATAGTTTCTGATCCCATTGTTGTCTCAAACTCCATAGGAGGTACAACTTACCTATCTGTGATATGTAGGGGTTTGAGAATTTATGTTATAGGCATCGAGTTTGAGTGCAATGCGTATGTTCTTGACTTTATGAGTTACGGGCTTATTCTAGGAATGTATTGGCTATCCATGTATGGTGCCATTCTAGATTGCAAGAGGAGAGTTGTTAGGCTTTTGATGTGCCAGGGGAGAACTCTCTATATTTCTTGTGATCCACGAGGGCCTCTCATGCTTAGTTTTCTAGATTCCTTCGATGCTTCTGTTGACGATCTTAAATCGGTAACCCATAGTTAGAGATTTTTCGAACAAGTTCGATGAGGTTAGAGGGTTACCTCCTAGGCGAGATATATACTTCTGAATATACTTGGTAGAGAATGCGAAACTTGTCGCTTTACCAATGCGCCATATGGCTCCTAGAGAGAGGAGGGAGCTTAGCAAGCAAGTGGGCGAGCTATTCGAGACGGGATTCATTAGACGAAGCATTTCTGAGTGAAGAGATCTAGTCGTGTTTACGACAAAAGCAGACGGCTCTCTCCGTCTATGCGTGGGCTATAGGGAGTTGAATAAGCTCACCAAGAAGATTAGACACCCACTCCCATGGATTAACTACTTGTATGACTAGTTGGTGGGCGCTTCGATTTTCTCACAGTTGGATCTAACCATGAGATTTCATCAATTGAGGATAGCAAATGACAGGATAGACAAGGCTGCTTTCAGGACTCCATATGGATTATTTGAGTGGTTGGTCATGCCTTTTGGGCTGACCAATGCACCCGCGTACTTTGTGGATTTGATGAGTCGGGTGTTCTGGAAGTACCTAAACAAGTTCGTTGTGGTTTTTGTGGATGACATTCTGGTTTTCTCAAGGAGCGAGGAAGATCATGTCGTACACCTAGGAAAGGTTCTTCGCACTCTCAGATCGTATCATCTTAAGGCCAAGTTTTCTAAGTTGTAAATTCTGGTTGAAGGAAGTAAGGTTCCTAGGGCATGTTGTCTCTAAGGATGGTATAGCGGTGGACCCCGATAAAGTTATCGCAGTTCAAGATTGGAAAGCCCTTAAGAATTCGCCTGAGTTAGGAGTTTCTTGGAGTTGGCGAGTTATTACAAAAAGTTCATTAAGGACTTTGCATGGATATTAGCTCTGCTCACCATCTGATAAAGAAGAATTTGATTTTCGCTTGAAGCATAGATTGCGAGGATGCATTCTAGAGGTTAAAGAGGGCTCTGACATCATCTCATGTTCTGATTCTTCCTGATGGTAGCAAGGTATTTACAGTCTACACAGATGCTTCCAGCACGGGATTGGGTGTTGTGTTGATGCAAGAAGGTAGGGCAGTCTGCTATGGGAGTAAGCAGTTGAGGGTTCATGAGAAGAACTACTCTACCCGCGATTTAGAATTAGCAGCAATAGTATTCACACTCAAGTCTTGGAAACACTACTTACTTGGAGAGAGGTTCGAGCTTTACACGGATCACAAGTCGCTCAAGTATTTGTTCTTGTAGAAGGAACTCAATTTAAGGCAGCAATGATGTATGGAGTTCCTTGCGTCCTACGATTTTGAGATAGCTTATACCCCAGGCAAGGGGAATGTGGTTGCGAACGCGTTGAGTAGGCATAGGATGGCCTTAAGTCCTCTATTCATAGAGGGGAAGGGCTTGGAGTTTATCACGACATTTGATTTTAGCCCATCTATGGATTTTACACCTGGTTTGTTGGCACGTTAAAGGTTCGAGCTATTCTTATGGAGCAAATTGGATCATACAGCGAGAGGATCAATAGTTAGTGGACACCTTGGATAGACTCCGTAGAAGAGAGATATCTAGTCACCTAGCTAGATATTCTATGAACGAGAAGGGGTGGCTACATCGAGATGGAAGATTGTGTGTTCCCAGAGTTGGAGATTTGCTGTGATCAGTTCTTAAGGAGGCTCATCACTCTTGGACGACTATCTATCCGGGTGGTGACAAGATGTACCGAGACATGAAGAGAGTTTTTCATCGGACTAGTATAAAGAAGGACGTTGCAGAGTTTATAGCCCGATGTTTGACTTACCAGCAAGTAAAGGCTGAATAGAGGAAACCTGGCAGATTGCTTCAGCCCTTAGATATTTCATAGTGGAAGTGGGAGAGTGTCTCTATGGATTTTATCGATGGATTTCCCAGATCAAGGAAGGAAGACACCAGTATATGGGTTATAGTTGACAGATTGACTCATAGCGCTCACTTTGTCCCAATTAAGAGCAAGAGGACGACAACTTGGTTAGCATCGGTATACCTTAGAGAGATTGTTCGACTTCATGGGGTACCTTCTAGTATTGTTTGTGACCATGACCTCATCTTTATGAGTGGGTTTTGGAGGAGCTTGCAGGAGGTACTAGGTACTCAGTTATGACTTAGTGTAGCCTATTACCCTCGGATTGATGGACAAACTAAGAGGGTCAATAGCGTTCTTGAGGATTTATTGAGACTATGTATCCTATACTTCAGAGATACTTGGGAGGAGCATCTCCCATTGGTAGAGTTTGCCTATAATAATAATTATCTATCAAGTATTGGTATGGCTCCCTTTAAGGAAATTTATGGATGACCTTGCAGATCACCTACATGTTGGTAGGAGTCTACAGACAGACTTCTACTTGGGCCCGATATGATCATAGAGGCTGCTGAGAAGATAGACCTTATTCGAAGACGAATCAAAGCAGCTCAGGACATGCATAAATCATAGTTGATCAGAAGAGGACTGACTTGGAGTTTGAGGTAGGAGACATGGCTTTATCAAGGTGTCACCTTTCAGGAACGTTATTCGCTTTGGCTCGGTAGGGAAGTTGGCACTAAAGTTTGTAAGGCCATTTCCCATAGTTGAGAGGATATGTCATATGTTATATACCAGAGAGGCTGGGTGAGTTCACGACATGTTCCATGTTTCCCACTTGAGGAAATGTCTACATAATTCAGCAGAGGTACTGGAGCCAAGTACACTTGAGAACGTTGAAGTTAAAAAAGGAGGCATTAGTTACAAAAGTTCCTACCTGTTTTCTTGGATCGGGAGTTAAAAAGTTGCGCAATAAGGAGATCAAGCTAGTGAAGGTGCAATGAGGAGTAGATCATGAAGATGCAACATGATAAGTGAAGACGAGATTCCCGCATCTTAAATTTTTCTCTTTTAGAGTACGTTCTTAATTCCTTTCTAAGCTTTTGAATTCAAGTTTGTTTTTCCTATTGTTTGAATCTTATCCTTAGGTAGAAGCCTATGGTTAAAAACATATGTTTGAGACAGTTATGTTTGATGGTTGCAATTGGATGCAAGTGTTTTCTAGTGGATGTTGTGGATGCATATACACACACATTAGGCGCTAGATCGACTCAAGCACTTACATATTGCATATGGATGTGTGTGCGTTTTAATTTACAATGGATGAAATGGTTGAATCATCACGTGAAGTTGAATTATGGTGAATGGTTGTTGCACACATATAGAATTTATATGTACTATTAAAATTCTTTTGCATACATTTTGGATGCATGACACAAACATAACTTGCATTAAGGAGGTCAATTGAATCAGTAGACCGTCTGATTTTCTCATTAGCATAGGGACATATACACAACACTCTTGGATATGTTCATACAGATCATTAAAATTTTAAAAGACAATGGATGTCAGTGGTTGATGAATGAGTAGATAGGTGTAGGTTCTTAACATTTATAACATTCTTCTTAACTTGGAGATCTCGAGGACGAAATCCTTTAAGGAAGGGAGAATGTAACACCCCATATTTAATACACCATAATTACATGAAGAAGATAATAAAATGAATATTAATGAATATTCAGAATTAGGTAAAAGAGACTTTACCATTGTGTTCAATACGAAATTCTGATTCGCATAGATTCTTGGTTTTCGTAAATCGGACTAAGTATGAAAAGTTATGAATAAAAGAAGTTTGAACTAAATTAAAATAAATAAATAAATAAACTCAAACAGAAGCAACAGTAATGGGTCAACCTGACCCTACATGGGTCGACCCATGGGTGGCCACTAGTATCGGCCTAGGTAGTAGGTGGGTCGACCCACCTTCGACCCGACTAGAGCCTGAACCTGGACTGTTTTGTGTGCTTTATTCCTTGCTGACTCGGCAGTGATGTGTATTCCATGGTTTGATTTAAATCCCTAAGATCCTATGGTTTATATTATCCTAACGTATCTATAAATCGGCTAGCAACCTCACCATTTTCTTACACAAATATTTCTTCATCTTCTTGCTCATCTAAGTTATGTTCTAAAATAAAATTAAGAAAATGTCGGGGTGCTGTCAGAATAGAGATTGAAAGGATAATTCTTCTTCTACTAAAACTATTTCAAAGGCCTTTTCTGAATCTAATACTTATCCCTGTGAGTGCTACATTATTTTTAGATTTGCAATTTAAAAAGGTTTTTTACAGTAAATATATTGGATTTGAAATTTAGCAGTGTTTATAAGTTTATTCTTATATCTTGTTATTTGTTTAATTACTATCAATTACCTATTCTGATTTTAGTTATTAACTGTTTATATATACATCTTTCTTCCCTATCCCCTTTTCTGCCTTAGTTTTATTTCAGTTTTATTATGCCTATTTATTCAGTTTGTCCATTTTTGAGTTGGACCTATTTTCTCCTTTTCCTTTTTATTTTGCGCTGAGCCTAGGCCATCGAGAGCCTAGGCCATTTCCGTTTGAATTGCGTAAAATTTGAATAATATGTAATAACAGTAAAAAAGGAGATTTAGGCATATTGGAACTTGAAAACCGTTGAATGTATAATTGGGATTATAAAGGAAGAATAGGCAAACATGTTAATCTGGGTAGGTTGGACTTAATTACATATTAAGTAGAACATGTTATGGATAATGTGTGAATCAGATGTAAAATAAGTAAAACATGTTACTATAATCTACATACATCTGACCAGGTGCCTATATGATTTATGTAAGGGTTGTTACATTTAATAAATGTCATTTACAACTGGGAAATATAACATAGGGTTATATGATGCTTATTTATGAACTTAAACCTGCTAAGTTAGATATGTTTGATTAATAAGCTAAAAGGTTCCACGTTTGCTGTTAATATAATTTTGGGAGGAACTCTTAAAATCCTAGCTTACTTGGGGGCACAAGCCTAGGGGTGGCTTGTGTCAATTTGTTGTTTGCTTGAAATCCATATCAATCAGTACCCTCATGTTATCAAACGAGTCCTGCACTAGGTATGGACTAGGGCGCGCTTGGATGATTGTAAGAGGTTCAAATTCTCGAGGTAGGTACGGGCGCGTTCCGGCGGAGTCATGAGCGTGCGTAGGTCCGATGGGGGGAAGATAAGACGTTGTAACATCGACGGATAGAGATGTGTCGTTTACAGTTGATGGGTTCAGGACTGATATCCCCGACTGCCATGGCTGGCACAGGTTATTTGCGTCTGTAGGAAGCCGATCACTGGGTAGTAATTTGGGTAAAACCTAATCTTGATATTCTGATAGTTAGTGCAGAAACTCTGTTCTGGGATATGAATGAAAAGCTTACTCAGTCTTACCTTATCTCGTTTATTTCATACTTGTATATTTTACTACATTTCTTATCCAGTACAATTTATCTATCTTAATACTTCTTATCTTTTGCTTATGCTAAATATCACTGGAACTCGCTGTCTGACCTATTTTGTTTTTCCTTCCCTCTCTTCCTCCTCCCCCCATAGGTTCTCAAGGTGGTGGATTGCAGCAGTGACTGTGATTCTTTGATTCAGCTTGGACTTGGAATATTTCTCACTCTATGTATTACTTCAGTTTTCGTTCTTTGCTTATTGTTATGGCTCATGTGATATATGATTTTTATGGTTTTGTACTTGTACTCTTATGGTTTATCCCACGAGACAGATGTTTATGATTATGACTTTATGGTATTTGAAACATAAATGTTGTACTTGGTTTGCATAATAAAAGTTTTAAAAAAAATTCCGCTGCATTTTATATTTTGTCTTGTGAAATTAGCCTTTGTGTTATTACATTATACATATTGCACTTCATAGAACTTAATGCATCCTCATATGGGTGACATTAAGGGACGTGGGGTGTCACAATCGAGGGGACAATTTCCCAGTCTAACTGAAGCATACCACCCCCTTCAAAGGAGATCCACGAATGTAAACAAAATCACTAACTAGTGATTCAAGTGGCTTCCTATGGCTGTCTGTGTAGGATTTCTAGCAACTTTGCACTTTTTCATACACTCTCAAATTAAAAAAATCTTATCGAATGATCCACCAATAGATTCGAGGCCTAAAATAATCTTCTCCCTAGACTCAAGCCACCAAAAAGGAGAACAACACGGTCTACCATATGCGGCTTTAAAAGTAGCAACGCCGAGAGAAGATTCGTAGCTATTATTATATGAGAATAAATATTTTAATTCTCATTCTTATACACCGAAATTTAGAAGAATAAGCTAAAATATATATTTAAAATAATTTTATAGAGAAAATAGAACTTTTAAATGATTTTAAGAAACATATATACATAAGCTTTATAAAGAAAAACTCTTATTTAAATAGATTATCTATTTAAAAATATTTTACTAAATAATTCAATTAAAAATCTTTTAAAAGTCCTATTTTCTCTATAAAATTATTTTAAATGTATATTTTAGCTTATTATTTTAAATTTCGGTGTATAAGAATGAGAATTAAACAATCTAGTAAAAACACAGGGTCAAGAGGGAAATGACCCTCCAAAGTGTTGTGGTTGTGGATTAAGGACCTTAAGGAAAGTTAAACACTAGAGGGAGGGTGACTAGTTTTCAATGGAATTTATAAATTTTCTTGAAATCTTTTTGAATCAAACATACATTGTATAGATCACAGAAACAAACAAACACAAAATCAATCACAGAGTGCAGAAAGTAAAAGTAAAAGCAATAAAAGGAAAGTACACACCAGGATTTTATACTGGTTTGGGACTCCTCTACATCTAATCCCACAAAACGCTGGGTTGATGTGGAATTATATTCAAAAATATCCAGTTACCATGTTTGATTTCAAGTATACAAGGGCGCACCCCAACTGATTCAAAGTACAGTGAGACTTGGTTAATTTATAGGGCCACAACTTTACACCCGATCGATATCTGGGGCACAATCACACCCAAACACTTTTAATGGGATTGAACCGCACCCTTCTCTTATCAGTTTTTGTAGTATTGACTCTATAGACTTAATCCTGAGATCTTTGATTACAAACAACCTATAAATCTTGAGAAGCACTTGAATTCATAGAGTATTTGGTTTAGAATTGAAAGAGAAGAAGAGTGATATGATTTCTATTGAAATTGGCAGAGTTTAAGTGTAGAAATTCAAGAACTAAAGTACTCTAATGGTAGGAAATTGAGGGAGGAAGAAAAAGATGAAAATTAGCTAAAAATTAGAATTCTGAAAGGAATTTATAGGTTTCCTATAATTACAATGTTTTTGGAACGTTTTAAATTCAAAAGTCACTCCTTTTCAAAATTCAAAATTGCCCTAATGGCTAGTATGTCGTCATACCCCTTTTCATATGTCGACATTTAGGCAAATTTAAAAAATTAATGTTTAAATCAATTCAAATAATATTTAAATAAACTATAATGAATCAAGAGTTAAAACAAATTAAATTCCTTTATATTTAAACATTCATTTCAAGGTATAATATATTTTAAAACTCGTATATACTTAAAATACTTAAGAAATTAAATATAACATGATAGAACAGTATAAATATATAAAACTATATATATATACATATATATATTAAATAACTTATTACAAACAAAAAGCTTGAAATATAAGTAATTAAGCAAAACATAAATTATAAATTTGAAGATAAACTTAATTTTCAGAAGATTATAAAATAATTAAAAGGCGTTAAAATATCATTAAAACAAACAATTATATATTCTGAATAAGGAAGTAATTTTGAAATCATTTGAAAACAAGTTTTAAAATCAAGTTTGAAATCAGGACTTGAATTTTAAAATCATAACTTAAATTTGAAAATAGAATCAAGTGCTAACTAGAGTTTTAACAAAATTTCTAGACATACTGACTCTATAACTCTTGAACTCTTGATACTCATGAGTCTTGAAACTTGAACTCTTCTATTTGAAATCTTGACTCTTGTAAACTGTATAGTCTTCAAGTATAAAATACCTACATAAATTTCCTGTATATACATACATACATATATATATATTCTAGAGAATTGTGTGAGTATAAATTTGTAACATAATAATAGAATCAAAGTAGAAACAAGGTTGTTGTCATCAAAACCATCATCATTATCCCAATCCTTAACAATCTATCCATTTTTTATGATGACAACTTTGGTTATAGAATATTCATACCTGATATCTTGATTCTTTTATTACTCCCCCTTACTTCATTAACTTCCCTTGAAACAACTAACTCCCCCTTAATTTAAGACCTATTTTATAATTCTCCCCCTTTGTCATCAACAAAAACTGTAGTCCTAAATTTAATAAACTAAGACATAAGTCCAAAAGTGAGAGCAATATAACTAATCTAATCTAATTTACGATAAAATCTTATTATAAAAGTTTTAAATTGAATAACTATAATATTCAAACTATAATATTTTGAACCACTATACCAAACCAATCCAATATATATCAATATTTGTTAATACATCAGTTCAAAAAAAATCAAATCAAGCCATACCATAGTATTTTATTTACAAATTTGAATAAATCAACCAAACCACAAAAATTAAAACAAATTCATACATTTCGAGGAACTTCATCTTAACCATCTCTATCGAAGATTGGATCAGCCTTTATAGCATCCCAGTCTTCGTTGTCTTTGGTGAGAGGTTCTCTAGTGATGTTGTTATCTTCATCTTTTGAAAGAGAGGCAATCATCCATTGAATTGCATCAAAAAAATTTATGTTTATTTGATCATCTTTATTTGACTTAATTCAAGATGACACTGATTATCGAGGATAATTAAAAGGATATTCTTGAAGGAATTAAGGATTTCTTCAAGGTTTTCACTAAGATTATGGAATTGAGTAGCCATAGTTTTGATTATATTAAGAAATATTGAAAGGAAATGAAGAAGAAAGGAATAAAGAATTTTTTCTAGGAGATTTGGGTAGAAAAAGGCTCTAAAGTTCGTTAGAGTTGAATAGACACGAGTAAGTTAGAGTAGTTTCAAAATTTAAACATTTCTAAAAATTTTACAGTTATATGTCGACATGCACAAATACATATGTCGACATATATATATGTGTATTTTTAATTTTTGAAGGATTTTGTGATTTGTTTTAAATTTTATAAACTTATTTTTCTTGATTTAATAACTATTCCAGAGATATTTAAACAAGAATTGACAGAAATAAATAACTTCATTTCATTCTAATGATAACGATGCATGAAATGAGTACATAACTTAAGATAGAAATACAAGAAAGCATTCTACGAAATCACACTTAGAACTTAGCGGAGGATGAGGATGACAAGCCAAGTTTTCTTCCAACTTTCCCAAAGAACTTACTCATTTTAGTAGAAATCTTTTCAGATTTCTTACTAAACGATCTCTTAAATAACTTTTGGTTTTTGGCTAAAATGTTTTAATTTTGGAGAATCGTTTTCTTGGAGGGGCTAATAGGACCTTCAATACTCTCTAAAGAGGTATCTTCAACTTCTTAATCAATAACCATTTCTTCCAATTCTAGCTTGTTTTTCCGCATATGTTTCATATGGATGAAACATAAGTGGAATCTTCGTAAGAGAAATATTCCCCGCATTGAAAACTTTTTCCAAAAACGAACTCTTCTCCTTTGAAATAAACTCCAAAATATTTGAAAATACATGCAAGATAAACTTCATGGCATAAGTATTTTCATTTTTTTGACGTTTCTTTTACTTGACATTTACTTAAAATAACTTTGGCCCAATTATTTCATAATCCCCAAAGATAGCAAAAAGAGCCTTCTAACTTTCATGGTAGGGTTGTTGAAATTTTCGGATCGTGGGGTGATGGTATGTTGAAGTAATAAATTGACAATTCTTACTTTTGGATGATAAGAACAATTTTTGAATTCCAAATGTTGATCACTTTCAAAAATGTGATGACAAAATTCCAAATCACTTTCATTAATATTAAAATCTGATAGATCCATCCCTGAATTCTTACAACGCAAAATAGTATTTAAAACATCATAATCCAAAACAATTTGTGTTCCTTTAACACTACTCCAAATTTATTCTTCGCTTCCTTGATTAAAGTTGCGATTCAAATTTGCATAAAACATTTTCATATGGTTAGGATAACAAACTTCATCATTATCTCGAGAATCAATAAGACTTAAAACATCATTTTGACGAAAGAGATTTTCAAGTTCATAAGAATCAAAATCATTAAAGATAGCAAATTTTCCTGTATCTGCTTTTCCAAAATTTACATAACTAATGTAATATTGGATAACATCCGGGTTATTTAAGAGGAAGCCTTCGATGGTCTTGGTTAATCTTATGGTTTTTGGAGTGCTTGAGGAAGCCATTAGAATAGTTTTTGAAGAGTATAGATTATGAAGAGTAGTTTTGAATTTTGAGATAAAGTGAAAAAGAAATGAATGGAATAAATAGTAAATATAGAGAATCAAAGGACAATTCGCTAGTTTCAAAGACACCTTTTCAGTCACATTGAAGTTGGTGAAAAGTTGGTGGGAATTTCAAATTTTGAAATTCAAATTTGGCATATCTAATATATGTCATCATGGTTAGAAGTATACGTTGACATATCCCTTCATATTTCAAGATGACTTTTGAAATTTGAGTTTTTGAAATATTTAGTAATCTATATTCCCATTTGACTATATTTTGGAACAATATTTATTATAAAAATGCTTATTACATTATTAATTTATTATTAAATAATAATTATTTTGTATTTTAAATTTCAAATTTGATTATTGAATTTAAAATTCAAATTCAAAAAAAAAACAAATAAACGAACAACCAAACATCAATTCAACCAAAAAATTAATATAAAGGCATACCTTTTAGATGACTTGAACCAAACATCTATTCAATTGATGCTTTGAACGTTATCGATTTCTTTTCAGATGATTTATTTTCTTACCTTCCTTGCATCTGAACTTCAAACGACATTAAATTACCAGTTAATTCCTCAATTTTCATTGTATTGATGTCATTGGCTTCTTCGATGGAAAGTATCTTTTGATCCCAATTAGAAGTTAGTGAATTTAAAAAATTTCTGACTTAATCTTCCTCATAATATGATTTTCCCAAAGCCATTAGTGAATGCACTATTTCCTGGAACCTGCAATACATATCGGAGATAGACTCATTCTGATTCATTTTAAATAACTCAAATTGATTTGTCAACATAGATATTTTGGTCTGTTTAACTTTTCTTATTCCTTTATGAGTTACTTGCAAAGTTTTCAAAATTTCATTTGCAGATTTACAAACAGACACCCTATTAATTTCATTTCTGTCTAATGAGCAGAATAAAATATTCATAGCCTTAGAATTATTCTACATAGTGACTTTCTGATCATTAGTCCATTGTGCATAATTAACAGTGGGTTCAACATATCCAGTTTATGTGATATTCCAAGTGTCTAATCCTACAGATTGCAAATAAAATTTTATTCTACCTATGTAATATGCATATTTACTGCCATTAAAGAGCGGTAATATAATAGTGGACAAACCCTCTACGAATGAACTACCATTTGTGACAATTCCAGTGTTGGTTGCCATTTAAACTTTTCAAAATTCAGATTATGGAAACTTTGAAAATCAATGCTCTGATACCAATTATTGGAGATGCGGGTTAAGAATCTTAAGGCAAGTTAAACACTAGAGGGGGTGAATAGTGTTTAATGGAATTTATAAATTTCTTGTAATCTTATTTAACTAAACACACAGTATACAGATCACAGAAACAAACAAACACAGAATCAATCCCAGAATGTAAAAGTAAAAGCAATAAAAGGAAAGTACATACTGGGAATTAATACTGGTTCGGAACTCCCCTACATCCAATCCCATAGAACGCCGGTTTGATGCGAAATTCTATTCAACAACATCCACATACAATCCTTGATACTAGGGCTACAAGGGCACACTCCAACTGATTCCAAGTACAGTGAGACTTAATTGATTTACTGAGCCACAATTTTACACCGAATCGATATCCGGGACACAATCACACCCAGTCACTTTTAACGAGACAGGACCACACTCTTTTCTTATCAGTTTTTGTAGTACTGACTCTATAGGACTTATATCTTGAGATCTTTGATTACAAACAGCCTATAACTCTTGAAAAGCACTTGAATTCATAGAGTATTTGTTTTAGAATTGAACGAGAAGAAGAGTGACATGATTTCTATTGAAATCGACAGAGTATAAGTGTACTCTAATGGTAGGAAGTTAAGGTAGGAAGAAGAAGATAAAAATTAGTTAAAAATTCAAATTCTTTAAGGTATTTATTGGTCTCCAATAGTCACATTGTTTTTGAAACGTTTTAAATTCAAAAGACACTTCTTTTCAAAATTCAAAACTACCCTAACAGCTAGTATGTCGACATTCCCTTTTTTGTATGTCGACATATGTTAGGAAATTTTCAAAAATTAATTTTTAACTCAATTCAAACAATATTTAAATAAATTATAATGAATTCAGAGTTAAAACAAATTAAATTCCTTTATATTTAAACATTCTTTTCAAGGTAAAATATATTTTAAAACTCATATATACTTAAAATACTTAAGAAATTAAATATAAATGATATAAATATATAAATATATAAAACTATATATATGTATATATTAAGAAACTTATTATAAACAAGAAGTTTGAAATTTACATTATTAAGCAAAACTTAAATTGTAAATTTGAATTTAAACTTAATTTTCATAAGCTTAGAAAATAATTATAAGGAGTTAAAATGTTATTAAAACAAAGAATTATATATTCTGAATAAGGAAGTAATTTTGAAATCATTTGAAAACAAATTTTAAAATCAAGTTCATAAATTTGAAATTATTTTGAAATCAATTTTAAAATCAGAATTTAAATTTGAAAATTGAATCAAGTGCTAACCAGAGTTTTAACAAAATTTCTAGACGTACCGACTCTATAATTCTTGAACTTTTGATACACATGAGTCTTAAAAGTTGAACTCTTCTATTTGCGATCTTGATTTTGTAAACTGTATAGTCTTCAAATATAAAATACCTGCATATATTTTCCCTCTCTCTCTCTATATATATATATATTCCAGAGAATTTGTGTGAGTATATATTTTATAACAATAATAATAGAATCAAAGTAGAAATAAGGTTGTTGTCATCAAAACCATCATCATCACCATCCCACTCTTTAACACAAAGAACCATCGAAGTTTTAAAAACAAGAACAATCCAAATCCTCCAAGATGCGATTTACCCGCTCAGTTTGTCCATCAAACAGTGGACAGTGGGTGATAAGTTGTATTGAAATTAATCTTTGTGTCCAAAGCTTTCTAAATGCTCTTCCAGAAATGACTGGAAAAAAGTGAATCACGATCACATACAATTGAATTAGGAATACAGCACAATCTCGTGATTTCATTAATATATAACTTCGAAAGGGAGGACGTCGTTCTATTAGATTTAATAGGAACAAAATGTGAAGACTTAGTAAGACAGTCCATGATAACCTAAATGCTACTATAGCCCGACATCAAACGAGGTAATCCATCAATAAAATTCATCGCAATATGATCCCACTTCCACTATGAGACCTCAAGAGATGGAAAAGACCACTAGTTCATTGATGTTCAGCCTTAACTGGTATGCATGTAAATACGCACATTTTTACTCACATATTTAATCTTATTTTTGTTAAATAAATGATCATATAGGGTATTTTAACATGTTTAAACCATAATTTCAATTATTTTCAAATCATTATATATTCATCTTTATTTAGGAGAAAAATGGTCATTTGTATGCATATATCAATTTGATAAAATTTACTTAAATGTTTTTTTTTGTTTTGTAGGAATTTGGATTCAAATGCAAGTGGTTTCATGGAAAATATGCATGCACTAGTGAATACACAAAGAATGAAAATGGAAATAATTCAAACATAAGTTAGTGGAGGACCTTATCTACCCATCTAACCCATTTACCTTAAAGCTACAATTAGGAGCTAATATATAAGTTAGCAAAAGCTAAAAGCTTCACGCATATCTAATGAGTGATTATTTGCTAATGAACTTGGAGCTTCTACATATGACAAGGTTATTTTGGGCAGTTCCCAAAAATGAAGATTAGGATTTTATGCTTGTTTAAATACTCTTATGTTCATGTAAAAAGGATCTAATCTCTTTTAGTTAGTTAAGTTGTAGGATCTCAAAAGATTAAGTTGTAGGATCTCAAATAAAAAATCTTTTTCTTTTATGGATTCTTAGTCATTTCCCATCTTATGTAATTTTCACTTTTATATGGTATAATTACATGGTCTTTTAATTCTTTACTTCATGCAACTAGTGTACTTTAATTTCATGCAAGTATATTAGTTTTAGTTTATGCTTGTTAATTACTTCTCTCCTTATTTTTGTTTATGTTTATGTTGTAATCTAGATTTGTTGACATGATAACAAATATGAGAGGTTGAACCCCTTTCAATTTAGGAGTAATGAAGCTCTATTAATCATGTAGATCAACATTTTAATGATTTTGATATCTTTTTGTTCTTAATGGAAATTATTGAAGTGGTCGAATTTTGTTGTTTTGGCTTTGAATCGATATCCTATGTTGTTGACACCAAATTGGACATGCTTAGACAAAAAAAACATAAATTACCTCTCATTTATATATGATGTCGGTAATGATGTCAATGTTAAAATCAAAATTTGATGATCTATATTTCTAATCAATAGTTAATAGATCATACTTAGAATAGATTTAATTTTCATGTTCATTATCAATTTTCATGAGAGTTAGGAAGTGGTTTAGTGGACATGTTAGAGTTTGATGGTTTATTTTGGGATAACTAATAGCACAAATAAATCATACTTATGATAAACATATTAATTAAATTCACTAGTAACCAAAAGAGAGATTATACTTTCACGTATGTTGATTTGTTTTATCTAAAGAGTGTATTTGCTTCTAAATTGTCATTTGAACTTGTAGTTTTCATTCACTTTTGCACTACTTAGTTTTTAGAATTTTTTATTAGTTAGTTAGCACTCTCTCTCGACTTTAGTTTAATTTGATTGAGTGAAACTAAAATAAATTTTTTCCTGTGGATCGACCTTTATTCGGCACATACTAAAATTGTACGTCGTGCACTTGCAGTAATTATTTCTATAATTCGCGCAACGAATTTTTAATTAAATAGAAATTTCTGTAGCGACGAACAAGTCTTTGGATGCGTTGCTGGTGTTTTAATTTTAATTTTTGACTTTACTCTTCGAATTATTATTTTGTGTCCTACAAAAAGTTGTGTGTGATGCATTATGTTTTGTTTCATTTTATTTTGTTTGTTTGTATGTGTTTGTTCATTTTATTTTTGTGTTAGTTTTCAAAAAAAAATTGTATTGTTTCATTTTTGTAGTTTGCTATCTTGTTGTGTTCATTTGCATTCGTGCATGTATATGTGCTTGATTGTGTGTTCGTTTTCATTGTATGTTATTTTCTTCTTAGGAAAAAAATTGTTGCATTCCTTGATTCACTTGAATTTTGTTTTGTTTGTGTGTGAGTTTCTTTCTTAGTTTTCATTTAGTATTTAGTTCATTTTTATTTAAAAAAAAACTACATTTGCTTTGTTCAATTCTCTACACAGCATTACTTTGCATTCACTATTGCATTTTAGCATTTCTATTGTCAAATTTTCACTGATTTTTATCATTCCACCTTGCATTCCAATTTTATATACAACAAAAATGCATTTAATAGAATAAATATTTTGCATTTTTTTTTTGAAATAAAATATTATATAATCCAAAAGGGAGAAATTAGCCTTTCTCTAACGGCTTACAAAAATGGATTTCGGCAAGCGAAACCATGCACACACAAAACTGATCAAAAAAAAGTAAAAGCAAACACAGACAAAGGGAATAAAGAAGACTCCAAGCCAAATCCAGGCGGATCAACTGCCAAAGCCAGGACGGAGCGACTGCCACAGCCAACTGTTTTTCAAGGCTAACCAAATCTCCTACACGTAGGGCAAAGACCAGCACAAGGGTCTGGGCCTCCAACTGAGACAAGGAGGGCCGGACTGGTAGTGCCCAAGATGACTCCCCCGCAGTAACCCTCTAGTTCTACCATGACCCAGAGCCGCTCCTGCATCACCATGAAACCTCGATTCCCATCTAAATCTCCCGCCCAAGCAACTCCATTACCTAAAAAAGCGACCTGCACACTAGTAAACAATATAAATCCGGCCCGGGGGGGGGGGGGGTGTTGGAAGGGGTAAAGGGAGAAACCAAAAGCAAAAAGAGCAAAATACGAAAATTAGAACTTAACCAATGCCTGCCCTAGGTGTCCCCCTCATCGACAGAACGTCGAATGTAACAGCTAACCTTCTAGAGCGGGAACCAATGACATCTCTGAACGGCCTACCACGGAAGGCAAGGAATACATCGTTCCTCATTTTCCGGATAATGGTAGGAGGATCCATCGGCACATCGTCAAAAACGGCTTTATTCCTGGCACACCAAATGTGCCAGCAGATAAGACAAGGAATAAGGCGCAGAAGGATAGAACGTAAAGTCTTGCTTGAGACTCCAGACCACCAGAGTTGTAGCAATTCTCCCATCAAATTGGCATTACGTTGGCAACCCATTAGGTTCCCGAAGTAATTCCAGACAGCCCGGGCACAAGAACCATCTAATAAAAGATGATAACTGGATTCAGAACTTCCAGCTCTGCAGCACCTGCATATGGACACTAGAGGGTTACCAATACGCTGGAGATTCTTGTTGATCGGCAAACCTTCATGTAAGGTTTTCCACATAAACAGAGAAACCTTTGGTGGGATACGGACATTCCAAACAGCGTAGAAAATTGGCAGATGTGGATTAGGAGTCCTAATCGAGTTCCACGCCGCCTTCAGCGAGAAGGGGCTGCCGTCCCAAATGGTGCCGCCCCCATGAGCATTTGTTATGCCTTTTACGGATTGCATCCATTTCCCCGTCTCACTGATTTAGTTTACATCCGTTATGCCTTTTACGCATTGCATTCATATTCTAGTTTACATGCTGATCTTTGTTTATACATTTAGTTTTACATTTTTTTTCTACATCATACTTCTGCCCTTCTTTCCTATCATCAGTTCTTCGTTCTTATTCCAAACCGAAGACCAATTCTTCTCTCATCATTCCCATTGTCCCCTCGTGTCCCTCCAGTCAGATCCTCTGATTTTCGCTGTTATCATTTAAGTCCCCAAACAATTCAGGGGTTTAAGTACAAAAAGTGAAAATCGGAGGCTCTAATTGGATGGAACACGGAGAGCACTGAATTTAAAGACAGAACAATTGGTGCGTCCAAACTGCCATATACCTCTGCTATACTGACATTCTTTACTAGTTCTAAACCCAAAGCCATATACAACAATTATCACCATCCACTTCAAAACCCGCTTCTGTGCTATATACAACTCCACAAATTTTGTCATACACAAGGACTCCATCAATTTCTCCTTCTTCTATCTGCCTCGAGCTCCACTCTGCCTATTGCTCAAACGCAACAACAGCTCCCTACCTTAACTGTGAAACCTTCAACTCATTCACCATCCTCATTCACTACCTTGAACCATCCTCCGTAGACATCACCCTCAACCAAGATCATTTCCACCCACTCAACAACTATCACTTGACCTGATGCCAGAATCTCTACATTACACATCCCCTCCTTGCTACCATACCCCCATCCATCATTGCAATCCATCAAACTTATCGTTCAACACTCCTTATCATCAACCATCAAATATTTGCCTCAAATTCCACTGCCATATCAACTTACATCATTAAACTCCTACCATCAAACATATATAGCAACTTCTGTCTTTGAATTACTACACTTTGCAACCCATAAAAATCCAATTCCTACTCCATATCCTACTTCAACAAATTGTCTGCCATTTATCACCACTTATATCACCTACTGGTGCTAAACAACCGCATACTAGTTCACCATCCTCCTCATACTTACATCGCACTGCTGCTCCTCTACCCGCTATCTCATTACAACTTCACAACCCCACCATTTAATCACCAGTTCAATCATCACAAACTAAAAACATTCCACTAGTTTTCACCATACTTCAACAACCGTCACACTACTGATAATAACAAAACTTCCTGTAACCAAATTCTCTGCATCCTCCAAGTCATACAACCACTTCATCTCCGTCCCTCTTCCATTCCAGCATCTGCCTCCTACACCTACAAACCAACCAATCCCAAAACTTAACCGCTTTCTCCTTACTACTGAACACCCAATACCACCAGCCTTCACAATCCTGTCACAAACAAAAGCAATCAACCACACTCACTCACCGGCTCCTCCAATCGCCTCCCCAAATCAAGCTGCAAGTCCACCATTCTCAAACAAAACAACTAAATCCACATTAAATCATAAATTGCCTCTCCCTAATTCTTCAACCACCTTCTCTCTTTAATACCGCAACTCTTTCAAACCCCTTTCAACCTCCAACTACATCGATCACCGTCGCTGTCTGTTTGTGGGATTTGGACAGCAGTCAATTTTCTTTTAAGAATTCGGATTTTGTTTGAATTTGAATATAAAGAGCCTGTTAATGCTTCGAATGATTGGTCATTTGGTCTTAATGTGTGAACTAGCCGAGTGTTCGAGGTTCCCTTTTGAAGTGAATTTGTTAGGCTTATCAGCCGGGTGCAAAGCATTTGTTTATGTTAAATAGTTTTGAGTTTTTCCTAGCATTTTAAACCGTTTTTATTTGGTCGCTTTTGTTTTGTTTACGTTTCGCTTCTGAGTATTTTAAATTGATGGATCTTGCTTCTATTTTTTGAAGTTTTGATTTTGAAAAAAATGTTTTCTTTTGTATTTGGGTTTTATTGCTTTATTTTTACGTATTTTAAAAAAGGTTTGTTTATGAAGTTGTTTTTGCCTTTTGCCTTTTGTGATTTTTTTTAAAGTTGTTGAGCACTTCTCATTTTCTATTTTTTTAAAAAGAAAATATCTTTTTAGGTTGTAGAAAATAATGAGACGAACTTCTTAAGCTCCTCTTTGCTTTGCTCTACACTTGCTTAAAATAAAAAATCATGGCTAAATAAATTTTGCATGCTCTGGTATCGAATTCTAACTCTATTTTATTTATCTGCATTGTTGGTTGCTTGCATTTACACGAAAAAAATCCCAAAAAATAAATTCATTCGTTATTTCATTATAATTTACGTTTACCTTCTGTTTTGCATTCATCTTTTTTTTTCGATGAGCATTATTATATTTTGACAAGTTGATTTCTTTCCAACAAATTATTTCTCGGTGTCTAGACTACCACAGAGTAATAATCATTTAGAAATATTACAGTGATTCGTAAATATTATAGCGATTGTTTCTATGTAGATACTTAAACCTTTGACTACATTGCTAGAGTGATTACTGGTGCACTGATATCTTGTCTGTTAAATTGCTTAGAAATCTTTTGTTGAAATTAATCAGAGCGTCACTATATAATTTATAAAGTTAGTAAATATGTCATTTGCATTCATATGATTGTATTAGGTTCATGCATATATATAAAAAATTGAAAATCTTGGAAAAAAACACACATTTTCTATTTCATAGATTTTGCTTTTTCCCATTTCTCTTTAAAAAAAATAAAAATCCAAAAACAAAATTCTCCATTTGTAAGCAGTCTCTTTCCATTTTTATTTAAGCATTTTGTTTTAGAAAAAGAAACATTCAAAAATCTTTAAAAAGGTTTAAAAAAAACTTCTTTTGTAAGTATTTATTTTCTTTTCTTCTTTATAAACAAAGAAATCAAAAAAATCAAAAAGAAAAAGAAGAAGAACTTTATTTTTTGAAGTGTCTCAATTTCCTTACTCGTTAGAATTTTATGATAGTTGTGAAATCAATATAATACATACAATTTGTCACCAAATTATTATATAATTTTAATTACAATTATTGTACAAACAATATGGATTTTGCACCATTAAATTTTCAAACAAACGAACAACCTCAACTTTTGAAACAAAAATGGAATCTTTAATTGAACTCCCTACACAACAAAATCAAAAAATAAATGAATGGTGTGATTCACATTTGTATTAATTTGAGTCAAAGTATTCAAAATAATCAAAATTCGAATTCACTTCAAAATTCAAATAATTTAGATTATAACTCATTCCAGTTCAATTTCAAACTCCAAAATGAATTTCAAACTCAAAACAGGAAGATGAAAACTTTTCAAATGATTCTGGAAATGGGAATCATTTCAATTGTGGTGCGATTAACAATTTTTGTTCTTGGCAATTTCAAATTGAAAATTCTCAAGTAAACAATTATAAATTTGATTTTGTTGAGCAAATGAATGAAAATTACGATAACCACATGAATTTATTATTTGAAACCTACTTGAATTTCGCAAAAAACAAAGCCAAATTCCAAAGTGTGACGATTCAAATAATAATCCATCTTTTACTACAATTGAGAATCTTCAAATCACAACTTTTGAAATAGAAAATGAAGATTTTATTGAAGTTGTAAAAATTACGGTAATTGATTTAGATTTTAATCCGCTTGAGTGTGTGGAACCAAATTTAAAATTCGGTCTTCCTTGTCCCGATTTCAAAATTTTAAAAACAACATTGGATTTTGAAAATGTTACATGCATAGAAGTTGTTGACAACTCACTAAAGAAAGACGAATTTAATGTACATGCGAATCGTGAAGTAGATTTAGATCACCATTTAGAGTTTGAAATCGATACTATTGAACAATTTTTCAATGGTAAATATGAAATTCAAATTGGTAAAATTAAACATAAACTTTAACCAACTATTCTATCTACCACAAAATTCATCAAAAATAAAATAATGTTAGGGATTGTGGAAAGAATCATTAAGGCAGAACTAACACTAGATGGGGGTGAATAGTGTTTTTGAAAATTTAAACAAAATCTAAAACTTATATGAACTGCTATATGAATCATACACCATAGAAACAATCATAGAATCAAACACAAAAACAAAGATAAATAGAAATAAAATGCAGAAAAGGAGAGAACACACCGGATTTTATACTGGTTCAGAATTGCTGCTACGTCCAGTCCCATGCAAACCTGGATTGCGCAGAGTTTTATTACTATATCAATATCCAATTACAATCCTCTTCTTGATTTCACGGCTATAAGGGATACCACTGATTACACACACACTTGATCAAGTATACTCTCCTTGATTTAACGGTTACAAGGGGTACCACCAATTCTAACCTCCTTGATTTAACGGCTACAAGGGATTCCACTGATTACATACACTACCCAAACAATTACAATAACCCTATAACTCTTCAATAGCACTTTGATTCAGAGAGTAATGAGTAGAGAGTGAGAAGTGAAGAAGTTTTATTAAAATAGAATTGAATTCGACAAAGTATAAGTATAGAAATCATAAAAATGAGAAGATATAATGGTGTAAAGAAAGGAGATAAAGATGGAGAAGAATTATAATAAAATTCGAAATCAGCCCCTATTTATAATATTTAAAAGGTTGCAGCGTTTCTGGACCGCCACAAATAGTGAAAAGACACTTCCTTTCAATTTTGAAAAAATGACAGTTATATGTCGACATGTATATAAATGTATGTCGAAATATCTCAGTACAAAATTGAAATTTGAGTATTTTTGAAGTGTTTTGATATATATATATATATATATATATATATAATTCTGGAAATTCTCAAATTAAAACATAGTGTTATAAATGAATATTATAAAGTAGAAAGTCATATGAAAAATGTGACGACCCCAAAACCCCGTACGACGGTGTTAAGGGTAATCATTGGAATATAACACATAAATAGATAATAGCAGAACAGAATTAAATAAATACACCTGACAATGAACAAATAATACACTGAATAAACGTAATCATCAGAGTTACACAGTATACAGGATCATACTTAGTGCAAATACAGCGGAAAACAAACATAATATGTACAATAGGAGCTGAACAACATAAAAAGAGATAAATGATAGAATCCATCTTCGGCTCCAGCTATCCAGAAAGAGCCTGCTAAAACCTGAATACAAGGTTGCTCGTGTAAAAAAAGGGGCACCCGAGTTTGCAAGAGAAACAAACTACGAGTCAGTCATTGGACTGGTATGAGAAATCTACTTAACTCATTTTATAATATGGATAATCACAGGACCACGCCACTTTCGCGGAACGGGTTTACTCCATTGGATTGCCAGTGCTTTAAAACAAGTAAATCTTTTAAATATCGCAATGCTCTTTATAAAAATGAAGCCACTATAAGACTTAGTTCCCATCACACAATGCAACGCAAACCGGAGGATAGAGTTTTACCTTATAATGGCCAAAATATGCTTGATACGAATAAAACAAAAGCATTTGATATTATTACTAGTGTTTATATGTTTCAAAATCAATTTCAATCATAACTATCAATCATAGACGGCATGGGTACCATATATCATGTCGCCATATATATATACAATCAAAACGCCATGGTGTCGTATTTGGAAATTGGATTTCCGTCATGAACCAAGGCAAAAGATAGTCCTTACCGACTTCGAGACGCTCTAGCTCGCCCCTCAGGATCAAAACTCGAGTGACCCTTGGATCATCAGGGCCGGTCCACCGATGTGGATTAAAATGCCCGAACACTGCGTTTACCCGCCCTTTGGGGCGTCAATGAGCCAACGAATGACTCCATCGGCTTCACATAGTCACCGATAAATCCGAGGCGCCTCGCAACAGCAACAACCACATAGGTGAAAATAATATAAATGTCAGCCAGTTTAAGCACCGACACCACCTCTAGCCAGAAATAAACGCATGTCCTCCCTGAGGTCCTCTCCCGTTTCTGGTTCATACCGGGGTGTGAGGCTCGCGAATTCACGTTATACACAAAGCTATGCCACACAGGCCGTGCTTTGATCATCAACCACAAGACTTTGCTTTTCAACAGAAGCCTTGATCACTGCATCTTAGCATGCCACACAGGCAATTCACACCATGCAACTGATGGCTATCAATCACACAGAATGAATTCCAATGTCAGACACACAGTCCATTTGCAAGTCCGTTCTGGGTCTGAATGAAACTGGAGGCACTATATACCTCGCATACCCATCGATCTCCACGTACGTATGGACGATCATCGCACATTATCCATATTTTGGGATGCCTCCCAATCAGGACATCAGTTATCATCCAACCGAGGTGAAGATCTCCGGTCTTCAACCACCATCTTCATCTTCGATTTCTTATCGTCGATTCAGTTATTCAGAATGGGATAAACCCGGTCTTTCTGAGCAACTCACATATATAATAAAAAAGTGCTATACAAACACGTCATACGCCTTATTCCAATTCATTAGTCACTAACCGTAATCAGTAAGAGAACGATTTCCCAAATATTAACCCCGGAGGCCGAAACCAACATCAGATCAAAACCCAGGAAACCATTCGACTTAGCTAACCTTCAGTTAGTTTCTAAATTTCACATTTCATATCGTTCATAATATTTTATAATGATTTATCGCTATTTTTATTTATTTAAAAATAGCCAATTTATTCAAATGACGCTTCAGACCATAACGCGGCTGTGGCGCTGTTTTTCTTCAGATTTGATTTACACATATCTGAAAATTTAACCGTTGGATCATCACAAAATTTATATCATTAGAAAGATATTTTCAAAACGAATCCGAAGGTTCCAGTTTTGGGAAAATCCGATGGTCGGATCTCCCGGTACACTCGTTTGAAGTTTCGATTTCAAAATACGAACTGCAGCGTCGTTATTCGATTTAATTTAAATATATATATATATATATATATAATCAATTTTGGCGCTGTTTTTCTTCAGTTTTGAATTAAACATTTCAGACAATCCAACCATTGGATCTTCACAAATTTGGTGTCGTTGGAAAGATATTTCCAAAGCGAACCCAACGGTTTCGGTTTCGGGAAAATCCGATGGTCGGATCTCCCGCACTAATCGTTTGAAGTCACGATTTCAAAACACGAACTGCAGCTTCATTATTCGATTTATTTTAATTATATATATATATATATATATATATATATATAATTGATTCTTCAATTTCAAAACGATATTCTTTTCATATATTTGATAAAAATGATAATTTTATCTAGCCGACATTTATTTCAGCACTTCACTATTTTTAACAATTCATGTATATAATAAAAATGTGATTTTTATTGTAAATCCATTGATTTCAAAACCCGACTATTTTATATAGTTCATATAGATGATAAAAATATGATTTTTATTATAAAACAATTTATTTCAAAACACGAATATCATTCAACACATGAATTTCTATTCAACGAATGAATTTCTATTCAACACATGAATGTTTTCTATAGTTTATATATACACAATGAAATGGTGATTTTTATATTTAAAACAATTTATTTAAAATACAAATACCATTCAACACATGAATTTCTATTCAACGAATGAATTTCTATTCAACACATGAATGTTTTCTATAGTTTATATATGTACAATAAAAAGGTGATTTTTATATTTAAAACAATTTATTTAAAACACGAATACCATTCAACACATGAATTTCTATTCAACGAATGAATTTCTATTCAACACATGAATGTTTTCTATAGTTTATATATATACAATAAAAAGGTGATTTTTATATTTAAAACAATTTATTTAAAACACGAATACCATTCAACACATGAATTTCTATTCAACGATTGAATTTCTATTCAACACATGAATGTTTTCTATAGTTTATATATATATAATAAAAATGTGATTTTTATCGCAAAACAATTTATTTCAAAACGCGACTATTTTATATAGTTCATATAGATGATAAAAATATGATTTTTATTATGAAACAATTTATTTCAAAACACAAATGTTGTTCAACACATGAATTTCTATTCAACACGCGAATATAGTTTCAACACATGAAAATAATTCTAACACATGAATATTATTCAAATTTCGGCAGCATGACGGCAGGGTAGTTAAAACCGGGGCCGTCCCTAGTACGACTCCTCGCTCTACCTTAAAGCCCCGCAGCTTTTGACAATGGGGATTTCATGCATCTAGTTCGCACGCAAGCGGCAAGTATATTTTTTTTCTTTCTTTTCCACAAACTAATCCTATGTGGTTTCAACCAAATAATTCTCAACCACAAACGGGTATTTTTCAGCCACAATCAATCAATTTCATCCACAAACAATTCAAATCAACCATTCGCTATCAACCAATTTTCACACCAATCACAACCAATAAATATCGTCCATGGTTTGTGGACGAGGGGCGTATTTATATATATAAGCATTTCACTTCAATTTCAACACATATATAATTTTTACAACGCATATATAACTTATACATCGAACGTATAACTTATACATCAAACGTACAACTTATACAACACTTATACATGAGGTGTACAACGCTTATATAACTCATACATCGACTATACAATTTATACATCGTCGTTTTCCATATCGTTTATAATTTAGAAATCTCACTTTGGGTTCCACTCCACCAAAAATAGCAGAAGGCTCAGAAAAATATGCGGTCTCTTCTAAAGTGTAGAGAGCATCGACACGGTCTCGATGTTTCCTGTTTCATCGAATTTCATTAACACACCATAAAGATATGGTTTTTCAAAGTTTGCAACAGTTAAAAGTGTTATTTTCAATTCAATTAAACTAAAGCTGATACCTTTCAAAGATATTCAAAACTATGTTTTGAAAATTCGTGAAATCCGAGGCTCGATACGACGATCGGAGGGTATAGCATGGAAGAGGGAGGAGGGGGCTTCGCGGCGCCGGGGTTTTTGGCCAAATCGATGGCCTGAGGAAGTGGCGGCGGCGCTTCTAAGTCGCCGACTTCTTGGGCGTCGTTCTCGACGCTGGCGAGGAGAGAGAGGGCGGGGGTTGGTCGGATTTGAAGGGGAGGAGCGGCGCTTCAAGGTTTGGGTAGTGGCAGGGGTCAACGTGGCGTGTGGTGGCGACGATTTGGTCGGGAAGTGGGGAGGCTTCGTCGCCATTAAAATTGAGGGGAGGGGCGGGTTTTTCTGATTTTTTTTTATTATGAAGGAGAAATCCTATTGGCTCATGGTTTTATTAAATTTTAAAATAGTGTTTCTCCACACGGACACCAATTCAAACCCAATGACTATCGCCCCTAGATAAATACCCCCATCCCGGACACAATGGGATATGTTTCGTAGGCCAATTCGACTGTTACAGTCAGTTATTTTTCAAATTAAAGTATAAAGCATTAAATATTTAATTTGAACGTACATTTCAATTTGCCAGGGCCACAAACTGATTCGAAAAATTCCAGAAAAATAAATTTGGCTATGTTTTGACGCTATGGTCCCAACAAAACTAGTTTCGTCGAATTCTGAGACCGTTTGAAAATTGGCCCTTTTCTGGTCTATCCAATTTAATAGAAATCGACCAAACACATTTTCCTTTGTCATGCTCACATACTAGCTTCAAAAATTATGAAATTTGAAACCTAGCAATAATTTGACATCCCGGATCCAACAAAAGAGGTTTCGTCGAATTCTGAGGTCGTTTGCAAAATAGCCATTTTCACGGGCTATATAAATTCTATAGCGGCCTTTCTGAAAATTCATTTGGCCATAACTTTTGCTTCCCGCTACGAAACTTCGATTTTTCAGATTCGTTAGAAAGATATTCACTAACAGATTTAAATATTTTTGGTTTCACTAAAATTCGTTTTGTTTTGCACCCGGTACAGTCCGTCAAAGTTTTAATTCAATTTTTGAAACTACCGCGCCATTTCAGGCCTTGTTTATAATTAGAATTAATTATATTTATTTTCAAACGTCGATTCAAACTTACTTTTCATTGTTATTATTTAAAATATTTATTTTAAATATTTTAAATTCACTAAAATCGCCAAATTAAAAATTTCAAACTGGTTCAAATTTTCCGGGTTGTTACAATCTCCCCCACTTAAAACTTTTCATCCCCGAAAAGGAACAAAGTCGAAAGTGGATTGATTAATCAACTCTACTTTCAATATGGCTTCCTTTCTCCAACTTTTCAGTTTCTGAGAATTTTCTAATTCTTTAAAATTTGGCTAACACCCTAAATTTTCGAAAAATTTCGCCATAACCTCCTTTGTACGGGGAGGGGTTTGGAAATTTATTGGGCCGTATTAGGTACCCAATAAATCCTAATAAGCATGCACATATTTATAGTGATATATTCCGGTGTCCACAGGGGAGTGTGTATAGATCATAACTCCAGAGAATAAATTCTCGTCACCATATAAATGGTTTTTGTGCCTTAATGACCAAAGAGACGTGTTTATTGTCATCTCCAGACCCGTGTGGGGTTTTTATTAATCTTGCAATTTACCGTTACATTTTACATGGTCCATATCAGTCATCAGTTCAACCTGTAATACATAATCATCGCCATACAAGCCTCTCGCTCGTATGGTAAATCTTCAACCTCGTCACACAAGCTCCAAATGCTTATGTGGTATATGATGAAGTATGCCCATCTTCAAGAAGTATGCCATGTAGCGTAGTTCAAAATTAATTGTTACTATCCTATGGCGACATTTATTATTACACACGGAACAACCAGCACTCTGCATCCAATGGCATTCACAGGAGTTGATATAATAATATTTCGCATCCAACTCATTAAGGTTTACCTATTTGTCGGGCACGCAAATAAATTCTTTACTCAACAGCTAATCCATTTACCTTTTGAAACATATATAATGCACATGTATATATTTCTATCAATTTTTATATCGGTTAAATGTGTGATTTAATCGAATAAATTCTACCATTCATTCTTTTATTAATTAAATTAACTATCGTTCTAATAATTTAATTAATCCAACCCACTATCGCACAACACAAACAACAAGCAATTTGTTTTTAACTTTTCAAAATCATACAAATTAATTCATACACTCTTTTTAAATTAATCAGACTATAAAATTACAAGTGCATATCCATGGAAAGAAAATAACAACAAAGTAGAGAACTAAATGATAATGCAAAGTATGGTAAATGTACCTTGCACCGGAGTCAATCAGAGATATCTACTCGACACTTAGGATAGGCTTTCTGAATGCTCTCCTCAGTTTCCCAAGTACAATCTCGCGGATCTCCACTCCATTGCACTTTGACTAAGTGTACCTTCTTGTTCCTCAGTTCTTTGGTTTCTTTGCCAATGATCTTTAGCAGCTCTCTTCTCACAGCCAATTCTGGAGTAATTTCAATATCCTGTTGGGCGGCTTCTTCCACAACCAAGTCTGGGTCATGAATATGCTTTCAAAGTTGAGATACGTGAAATACATCATGTACCCCAGGCAACCAATCAGGCAATTGAATTCTGTAAGCGAGGGTTCCAATCCGTTCAAGGATAGGAAATGGACCAATGAATTTGGGCGCCAATTTCCCTGTTTTACCGAATCGGATAACTCCTCTCATCGACGATACTTTCAAATATACATAGTCGCCAACAACAAATGATATATCTCTTCTTCTCTTATCAACATAGCTCTTCTGTCGGCTTTGAGCGGCGAGTAATCGTTTCTTAACGAAATCGACTTTGTCGGCAGCTTCTCGGATCATATCAGGTCCCAATACAAGCCTATTACCAGGTTCGACCCAACAAGCAGGAGATCGGCGCGGTCTACCGTACAATGCTTCGAATGGAGACATTATCAAGCTCGCTTGGTAGCTGTTGTTGTATGAGAACTCAGCTAAATGCAGATGGTCTTCCCATGATCCACCAAAGTCAAGAACACAAGCCCGCAATAAATCTTCTAGTATACGATTCACCCTCTCAGTTTGACCATCTGTCTGAGGATGATAAGCGGTGCTCAAGTTCAGCTTCATTCCCAGTTCTACTTGAAATGCCTCCCAGAATTTGCTAGTAAATATTGGATCTCTATCACTAACTATACTGATCGGTACTCCATGTAGCCTAACAATTTCCTTGAAATATATCTGCGCCAGACTCTAAGCAGTTCTTTTCGATCTGACAGGTATGAAATGGGCGGTCTGCATGAAGCGATCTACGATCACCCAAATACTTTCATTTCCTTTTGTAGTTCTGGGCAAACCATCTGTGAAGTCCATGGAAATATGCTCCCACTTCCAACCTGGAACATCCAGCGGTTGCAACAATCCAGCTAGTTTATGTTGGTCGCTTTTGACTAGTTGGCAAGTAGGGCATCGGCTAACATATAAAGAAATGTCTCTCTTCATCGACCTCCACCAGAAAGTGCGTTTGATGTCATTATACATTTTGCTTACTCCTGGATGGATACTAAGTTTTGACTCGTGGCATTCATCCAGCACTTCCTTTCGGAGCTCAGAAATGTTAGGAACACAGATTCGACCTTTTAGCCTTAGAATCCCATCATTATCAACCTGAAAACTCGAGGGCTTGCCTTTCTGAATTATCTCTCTGATCTTCTGAATGAAGTGATCATCCTTCTGACGAGCATATATTTTATTAATCAATGAAGTGGTAATAATAAAATTGGCGATCATTACATTCTTTCTACTTAGTGCATCGACCACAACATTGGCTTTCCCTGAAGTGTACAAAATCTCAAAATCGTATGCTGCAAGAAACTCTAGCCAACGTTGCTGCCTCAGATTCAAGTCTTTCTGGGTGAATAGATACTTTAGCGACTGGTGATCTGTAAACAGTTCGAATTTCTCAACCAGAAGATAGTGCCTCTAGATTTTCAAAGCGAATACGATAGCCAACAACTCAAGATCATGAGTAACGCAGTTCTTTTCATGTGGCTTCAGCTGACGGCTAGCATAAGCAACCACTTGACCCCTTTGCATTAATACGGCTCCAAGGCCTTCTCTAGAGGCATATGACCATATTTTAAATCCTGATTGCCGTCGATAATCATTAACACTGGAGCCGTTGTTAATCTTAACTTAAGCTCCTCAAAAGCCTCCTCACATTCGGGAGTCCACTTGAATTTCAAGTGTTTCTTTGTAAGCTTCGTTAAGTGACTAGATATATTCGAAAAATCTTTAACGAACTTCCGGTAATAACTAGCCAATCCAAGAAAACTTCGGACTTCTGTGGGAGTACTAGGATGTTTCCAATTTTGAATAGTGGTAATTTTACTTGGGTCCACAACAATTCCCTCTTTTGATACGACGTGGCCAAGAAATTTCACTTCATCTTGCCAGAATATACATTTGGACAGTTTAGCTTTCAATACATTCCTTCTCAGAATTTCCAGAACTTGTTTCAAATGTTTTTCCATGTTCGGCCTTTGACTTAGAGAAGATTAAAATATCGTCAATAAAAACCAGAACAAATTTATTCAAGACTCCTCTGAACACTCGATTCATCAAATCGACGAAGTAAGCTGGAGCATTACATAAGCTGAACGACATTACTAACCACTCATAGAGTAAGTCTGGACCTCTGAATGCTGTCATAGGAACACACTCTTCGACAATACGAAGCTGATGGAAGCCTGTAACTAGGTCCATCCTTGAAAATACTTGTGCTCCATTCGGACGATCCAACAAATCATCGATTCGCTGCAATGGATATTTATTCTTTATTGTCTGCTTATTCAAGTCACGATAATCCACACATAGTCGCAGAGTACCGTCAGACTTTGGGACAAACACCACTACTACTCCCCAATCAGAGAAACTAGGCCTGATCAGACCCTTCCATACAAGCTGTCGAGTTTGATTGTCTAGTTCTTCTTTCTCCTTTAGAGTCATTCTCCGAATAGCGTGCACTACTGGCCTTGCATTCGGAATTAAAGCGATCTTGAAATCTATTTCTCTCTACGGAGGCAAGCTGACCACTTCTTCGAACACATCTGCATAATTCTTGATGACGGGAATATCTTTTATGAGGTCGGGAATATTCTCTGCGACTACAGGGATATTTTCTATTTGAGCAGGAGAAACATCCAAAGCTGCCCAGAAGTCTTTTCTATTAGAATTATGACCTTCACATGGAATGGTTATATAATCACCTGATTTAATCTTCGCCTTAACGACTTTGTCGGCGCATTTAACCTCAGCTTCATATTTGGTCAACCAGTCTAACCCCAAGATAAGATCAAATTCTGTAAAATTCATGACGACCGCGATGGTAGGGAACCAATAACGAGAAAAAGAAACCGGCACTCCACAAACCCAACTGAGATCGAGGGAACCCCCAACCGGATTATGGACAGTCATTGGTTCTTTGAGCTTCTTCAAATTCAAATCCAGTTTCTTAACCACATTCTTTGCAACAAAGCATCGCGATGGGCCGGTGTCAAACAGTACTTTAACTGGAATATCTTTGAGAGTTAGTGTGCCTTCTAAAACATCTGGCCTTTCCTGAGCAGACGAAGATGCAGGCACTTCTGCCACTTCATTTACATGCACTGCTTCTGGTTTTCTGAATAGCGGGCAGGCCTTGGAAAGATGACCGGCCTGGTGGCATTGACTGCACTTTCTATTCTCTTGAAATCCCTTCTTGGGTTTGAACTTATTCTTTCTTCGTTGGTTCCAAGATTTACAACTTGTCGCCAAATGCCCTTGCCTATTGCAGCTTGAGCATGTGGCAGTCATTACTGGTTCTTTCTCAGATCTGGCCCTTTTTCGATTGACTTTGGGCTTCTTACTCACCTCAGACATCGTACTGGCCTCAAGACTATCAGTTTCAGCCTCATCTTTATTACTACAACTGACTTCCTCTTCGTAGCGCAACATGCCTTTTTTGTCGAGATCCTCATACTGGTAAGCCATGTATATCATTTCAGAAAAAGGAAGCTTCACATTCCTCATTACACTATTCTGATATTTTCTTTGCAGGCCATGAATAAACCTCAGATTCTTCCTTTTCGGATTTTGAATTAGATGAGGGGCAAAGTGAGAAAGTTCATTGAATTTCTTATGATATTCTGGAATGGTCATATCTCCTTGTATCAGATAAGAAAATTCATCACATAGCTGCTCAGTTGCTTCAGGAGGAGTAAATCTTTCCAAGAAAATCACTTTGAATCTATCCCAGGTGATATCACCTTCTGGATTATCCTTAATAATTGAATCCCACCAGAACAAGGCTTCGTCCTTGAGTGCCCAAGAGGCCAGTAATCTTTTCTGGTCATCTCTCAGCTTTAATCCTTCAAAGATTTTCTCAGCCGAACGAATCCAGGCTTGTGTTTTCATAATAGATTCTTCGCCCGAGAATGGTTTCCCACCCAGATTTCTATATTTCATAAATAGAGCTTCTATACCCGGGTTAGCATTACTTCTTCTGTTTCTGGCACTCATTTTCTAGTACGTCTGCAAATGGCAGACAAAGTGTCAGGTTAACAAAAAGAATATTTTAAAGCATAGAAACATATACTTGAATGTAAATGTATCTATCGAGGTGTTATTTCATTCTGCTACTCATGCTAGGATATTACTGATCCTATCTGTAATGAGTTATTCGTCCCAGAACACTACTGGTTCTATTTCTGACGAGTTCGTTAATATGTTATATTCCAGCACTAAGATTAACCAAATCTCTGATACTACGATGTGACGACCCCAAAACCTCGTACGATGGTGTTAAGGGTAATCTTTGGAATATAACACATAAACAGATAATAGCAGAACAGAAATAAATAAATGCACCAGACAATGAACAAATAATACATTGGATAAACGTAATCATCGTAGTTACGCAGTATACAGGATCATACTTAGTGCAAATACAGCGGAAAACAAACATAATATGTACAATAGGAGCTGAACAGCATAAAAAGAGATAAATGATAGAATCCATCTTCAGCTCTAGCTATCCAGAAAGAGCCTGCTAAAACCTGAATACAAGGCTGCCCGTGTAGAAAAAGGGGCACCTGAGTTTGCAAGTGAAACAAACTACGAGTCAGTCATTAGACTGGTATCAGAAATCTACTTAACACATTTTATAATATGGCTAATCACAGGACCACGCCACTTTCGCAGAACGGGTTTTCTCCATTGGATTGCCAGTGCTTTAAAACAAGTAAATCTTTTAAACATCGCAATGCTCTTTATAAAAATGAAGCCACTATAAGACTCAGTTCCCATCACACAATGCAACGCAAACCGGAGGATAGAGTTTTACCTTATAATGGCCAAAATATGCTTGATACAAATAAAACAAAAGCATTTGATATTATTACTAGTGTTTATATGTTTCAAAAACAATTTCAATCATAACTATCAATCATAGACGGTACGGGTACCATATATCATGTCGCCATACATATATACAATCAAAATCGCACGGTGTCGTATTTGGAAATTGGATTTCCGTCATGAACAAAGGCAAAAGATAGTCCTTACCGACTTCAAAATGCTCTAGCTCGCCCCTCAGGATCATAGCTCGAGTGACCCTTGGATCGTCAGGGTCGGTCCACCGATGTGGATTAAAATGCCTGAACATTGTGTTTCCCCGCCCTTTGGGGGCGTCAATGAGCCAATGAATGACTCCATCGGCTTCACATAGTCACCGATAAATCCGAGGTGCCTCACAACAGCAACAACCACATAGGTGAAAATAATATAAATGTCAGCCAGTTTAAGCACCGACACCACCTCTAGCTAGAAAGAAACGCATGTCCTCCCTGAGGTCCTCTCCCGTTTCTGGTTCATACCGGGGTGTGAGGCTCGCGAATTCACGTTATACACAAAGCTATGCCACACAGGCCATGCTTTGATCATCAACCACAAGACTTTGCTTTTCAACGGAAGCCTTGATCACTGCATCTTAGCATGCCACACAGGCAATTCACACCATGCAACTGATGGCTATCAATCACACAGAATGAATTCCAATGTCAGACTCACAGTCCATTTGCAAGTCCGTTCTGGGTCTGAACAAAACCGGAGGCACTATATACCTCGCATACCTATCGATCTCCACGTACGTCTGGACAATAACCACTCATTATCCATATTTCGGGATGCCTCCCAATCAGGACATCAGTTATCATCCAACCGAGGTGAAGATCTCCGGTCTTCAACCACCATCTTCATCTTCGATTTCTTATCGTCGATTCAGTTATTCAGAATGGGATAAACCCGGTCTTTCTGAGCAACTCGCATATATAATAAACAAGTGCTACACAAACACGTCATATGCCTTATTCCAATTCATTAGTCACTAACCGTAAATCAGTAAGAGAACGATTTCCCAAATATTAACCCCGAAGGCCTAAACCAACATCAGATCAAAACCCAGGAAACCATTCGACTTAGCTAACCTTCAGTTAGTTTCTAAATTTCACATTTCATATCGGTTATAATATTTTATAACGATTTATCGCTATTTTTATTTATTTAAAAATAGCCAATTTATTCAAACGACGCTTCAGACCATAACGCGGCCGTGGCGCTATTTTTCTTCATATTTGATTTACACATATCTGAAAATCTAACCGTTGGATCATCACAAAATTTGTATCATTGGAAAGACCTTTTCAAAACGAATCCAACGGTTCCAGTTTTGGGAAAATCCGACGGTCGGATCTCCCGGTACACTCGTTTGAAGTTCCGATTTCAAAATACGAACTGCAGCGTTGTTATTCGATTTAATTTAATTATATATATATATATATAATCGATTCTGGCACTATTTTTCTACAGATTTGAATTAAACATTCCAGACAATCCAATCGTTGGATCTTCACAAAGTTGGTGTCGTTGGAAAGATATTTCCAAAGCGAACCCAACGGTTTCGGTTTCAGGAAAATCCGATGGTCGGATCTCCCGCACAAATCGTTTGAAGTCTCGGTTTCAAAACACGAACTGCAGCTTTGTTATTCGATTTATTTTAATTATATTTATATATATATAAATATAATCGATTCTTCGATTTCAAAACGATATTCTTTTCATATATTTGATAAAAATGATAATTTTATCCTACCGACATTTATTTCAACACTTCACTATTTTTAACAATTCATGTATATAATAAAAATGTGATTTTTATTGTAAAGCCATTGGTTTCAAAACACGACTATTTTATATAGTTCATATAGATGATAAAAATATGTTTTTTATTATAAAACAATTTATTTCAAAACACGAATACCATTCAATACATGAATTTCTATTCAACGAATGAATTTCTATTCAACACATGAATGTTTTCTATAGTTTATATATATACAATGAAAAGGTGATTTTTATATTTAAAAAAATTTATTTAAAACATGAATACCATTCAACACATGAATTTCTATTTAACGAATGAATTTCTATTCAACACATGAATGTTTTCTATAGTTTATATATATACCATAAAAAGGTGATTTTTATATTTAAAACAATTTATTTAAAACACGAATACCATTCAACACATGAATTTCTATTCAATGAATGAATTTCTATTCAACACATGAATGTTTTCTATAGTTTATATATATACAATAAAAAGGTGATTTTTATATTTAAAACTATTTATTTAAAACACGAATACCATTCAACACATGAATTTCTATTCAACGAATGAATTTCTATTCAACACATGAATGTTTTCTATAGTTTATATATATACAATAAAAAGGTGAATTTTATTGCAAAATAATTTATTTCAAAACACGACTATTTTATATTGTTCATATAGATGATAAAAATATGATTTTTATTATGAAACAATTTATTTCAAAACACAAATGTCGTTCAACACATGAATTTCTATTCAACACACGAATATAGTTTCAACACATGAAAATAATTCTAACACATGAATATTATTCAAAATTTCGACAGCATAACGGTAGGGTAGTTAAAACCGGGGTCGTCCCTAATACGGCTCCTCGCTCTACCTTAAAGCCTCGCAACTTTTGACAATGGGGATTTCATGCATCTAGTTCGCACGCAGGCGGCATGTATATTTTTTTTTCTTTCTTTTCCACAAACTAATCCTATGTGGTTTCAACCAAATAATTCTCAACCACAAACGGGTATTTTTCAACCACAATAAATCAATTTCAACCATAAACAATTCAAATCAACCGTTCGCTATCCCCCAATTTTCACACCAATCATAACCAATAAATATCGTCCATGGTTTGTGGACGAGGGGCGTGTATATATATATATATATATATATATATATATATATATATAAGCATTTCACTTCTATTTGAACACATAAATAATTTTTACAACGCATGTATAACTTATACATCGAACGTACAACTTATACAACGCTTATACATGAGGTGTACAATGCTTATATAACTCATACATCGACTATATAATTTATACATCCTCGTTTTCCATATCGTTTATAATTTAGAAATCTCATTTTGGGTTCCACTCCAACAAAAATAGCAGAAGGCTCAGAAAAATATGCGGTCTCTTCTAGAGTGTAGAGAGCGTCGACACGATCTCGATGTTTCCTGTTTCATCGATTTTTCGTTAACACACCATAAAGATATGGTTCCTCAAAGTTTGCAACACTTAAAAGTGTTATTTTCAATTCAATTAAACTAAAGATGATACCTTTCAATGATATTCAAAACTAGGTTTTGAAAATTCGTGAAATCCGAGGCTCGATACGACGATCGGAGGGTACAACATGGAAGAGGGATGAGAGGGCTTCGCGACGCCGGGGGTTTTGGCCAGATCGATGGCCTGAGGAAGTGGCAGCGGTGCTTCTAATTCGCCGACTTCTTGGGCGTCGTTCTCGACGCTGGCGAGGAGAGAGAGGGCGGGGGTTGGTCGGATTTGAAGGGGAAGAGCGGCGCTTCAAGGTTTGTGTGGTGGCAGGGGTCAACGTGGCGTGTGGCGGTGGCGATTTGGTCGGGAAGTGGGTAGGCTTCGTCGCCGTTAAAGTCGAGGGGAGGGGCGGGTTTTTCTGATATTTTTATTTTTTTTATTATGAAGGAGAAATCCTATTGGCCCATGGTTTTATTAAATTTTAAAAAAGTGTTTCTCCACACGGACACCAATTCAAACCCAACGACTGTCTCCCCTAGCTAAATACGCCCATCCCGGACAAAATGGGATATGTTTCGTAGGCCAATTCGACTGTTACAGTCAGTTATTTTTCAAATTAAAGTATAAAGCATTAAATAATTAATTTGAACGTACATTTCAATTTGCCAGGGCCACAAATTGATTCAAAAAATTCCAGAAAAATAAATCTGGCTATGTTTTGATGCTACGGTCCCAACAAAACTAGTTTCGTCGAATTTTGAGTCCGTTTGAAAAATGGCCCTTTTCTGGTCGATCCAATTTAATAGAAATCGATTAAACACATTTTCCTTTGCCACGCTCACATACTAGCTTCAAAAATTATGAAATTTGAAACCTAGCAATAATTTGACATCCCGGATCTAATAAAAGAGGTTTCGTCGAATTCTGAGGTCATTTGCAAAATGGCCATTTTCACGGGCTATATAAATTCTATAGCGACCTTTCTGAATATTCATTTGGCCATAACTTTTGCTTCCCGCTACGAAACTTCGATTTTTCAGATTTGTTAGAAAGATGTTCACTAACAGATTTAAATATTTTTGGTTTCACTAAAATCCGTTTTTTTTGCACCCGGTACAGTCAGTCAAAGTTTGGATTCAATTTTTGAAACTACCGCGCCATTTCAGGCCTTGTTTACAGTTAGAATTAATTATATTTATTTTCAAACATCGATTCAAACTTGCTTTTCATTGTTATTATTTAAAATATTTATTTTAAAAATTTTAAATTCATTAAAATCACCAAATTAAAATTTTCAAACTGGTTCAGATTTTCCGGGTTGTTACAAAAACATAAATATAAACTATATAAACATATTTATAAAATTATAGAGTTAAAACTATAAAAATATAAAGTATATAAAAGTATAAATATAAAACTTATAAAACTTCAGTTTAAAATCAAAAGTAAAGTAAAGAAAATAAAATAGAGAAGATAAAGATTGAAGATAGAATTTGAAAATAGACTTTGAAATCAGAATTTGAAAAATAGAATTTTAATTTGAATTTGAACCTGGAGTTTTATTCAGAGTCTTACATAATCTGGACTATATTACTATATTTATCTTGAACTCTTTAATACTCATGAGTCTTGAATCATCTCTGAATTCTGAATCTCTAACATCTTTAAACTGTACAGTCTTCAGTAATAATTCCTGCATATAGGGGTGTGTGTGTGTGTATATATTCTAGATAAAAGTGTTAGTATATATTTTGTAATCAATTAATATTGAAATAAGGATGTTGTCATCAAAACTCCATTCTCCAACAATCTCCCCCTTTTGATGATGACAACCTTAGTTTATAAAATATCATACTTGTTGGTGATGATCCTTCTAATACTCCCCATGTCTATATGAATCCTATAAACTAATTCTATATTTTATAATTTCTCCCCCTTTGGCATTATCAAAAAGAAATTCTAAAACTACCCCCTCCATAATCAATAATTTTCCTTGTATCTACAAATTTCAATAAATCCCTCTAAATTATGACTATGATAGTCTAATAAACTAAACTAAGCAAACAAATCAATATTTATAATCAATTCAAACAAACAATTCAAACAAGCAAGCAATTTAAACAATCAATCTAAACCATCAACTAAAGCAATAATACATGTCTATTGAGACTTCAACTAATCCTAGAAGCTATAAAACTCCTATTAAACACAAATGCTTAAGTATGTACCTATCAACTACTAATGAAATTCAACCATGTCAAGTAAGTCAACTTATTCAAGTCAATCAATCCAATCAATTCAATCAAGCTAATTAATTTAATCAAGTCAAATAAGTCAATCAAGTTAATTAAGACAAAGTAAATATGTTATGTATTTGATTAATAATCATATATTTCTAACTAGATAAAAACTTCTCATACTGTATATTTGTTATGTGTGGAGCTAAAGTTAACATGTAATGCAGTGTGTTGCTTATGATGTAGCATGTCGTATGCAAAACTATATGAAATGGTGTATTGAATGAAATTAACTTGTGATGTGAGTGATTTAAGATGCACTGTAATTTGTAATAATGATGTATGATATGAAATAAGATGGGTAACGATAATAATAATATGCATAATGGTTTGATGATGATATGTATTATTGTAGAAGATATTTAAAGTAATATCTAACTAATATGCATTATTTGAATCACACAAAGGTAGTAAAAACATTAATTTCTAGATTTAGGTTAATGATACTAATGAAAGAGATTAAAAGACTACTTAAAGATAAGTGTTTAGTTAAAAAATATTCACGATAGTTAGTAAAATATTCAGAGTAATTATATGATGAATATGGAGTTAAATAATCCTAAAACTTAAAATTTAATTTATTATGAGATATAAGTCAATTTTAAATTTAAACTTTACAAATCAAAACATATTAATTTGCTTAAAAAAAACATTTATATATTAAAATTTTAAAAGAAATTTATAGTTATGACAAAATAATTTTTGATGAAATCTGGTATTATAAAGTAGACTATAATTTCTAAACATATTTGAGATAAAAGTCATATATATATATATATACCCAAACATTAAGTTAAATATACAAGTTTTTATAAATCTTAATAAAATAAAATAAAATCAAAATTAGCATTAAGTTACAAATAGTATTTGTGATAAGATAACCCTAAATTGTTATGAAATCATAAAAAAGTATGTTAAACTATGTATGTTTAAACTACATATAAAAGGTATATAAAGTTATATTTCATAACAATATCAAATATTTGAAAAATTAAATTATTTCAATCATACTAATATGTCTATATAATTTTATATATATTTTGAAACAAGATATAAGAAAATAAGTAGACAAACAAAGTTAATAACAAGAATTTGAACTGACATTTTCTTATTTAAAAGATGGATGGAAGTTTGAAAGTTTAAGCTTTTGAAACTCAAAATTTGAATTTCATTTTACAAGCCTTTACGTCGACATAAGAACATATGTATGTCGACATACATGCGTAAATTTCAAAGAACATATGGTTTTGTGACTTTGGTTTTAAATTATCGATTTATATTTCAGGATTAACTATTTCCTGAAATATTTATATTTCAAGTTTAACTATTTCCTAAAATAATATTAATCCTAACAAACATCCAAATTTTATTTTCTACTTATGTTTATTATTTATTATTTTATTAAAATTTTAAATTCCAAAATTCAAATTTCAAATTTGAATTTTAAATTTCAAGTTTGAATTTTAAAGTTTTAAATTTTAAATTCAAAGCAAAGCAAACAAAACATCTATTCAAAAATTTAAAAATTAATTAAGGCATACCCGGTTTTTATATCCATTTCTTCGACATTCCCTGAATACATATTTGAATTTTCGATTTCTGGCTCTTCATCGCTTGATGATGAATCTGAATCATATTTATATCTTCCGGAATTTAATGATGAGATCTGGTCTATTGCATCGGGCTCATTTTTCTGAACAGCATAATATATTCATTTGCTGAATTTGAGGATCATACGAGAAAGATATTGATGATTTAGTGGTTTATTCATCTTGGTGCCAAAAATTCGAATTTAAATTTGAATTTGAATGAATGGACACTTCAACTACTATAAATAGGCCCAAAAGTCATGTCTCTTCATAACAACTTCTCTTCTTCTTCTTCTTCTTCCTGTTTTTCTATTTTGTATCAATCTTGAAAGAGCCATAACTTCTTCATTTCTTAACAAAATTGGACGAAATCAGCAACAAATCGAAGAGAAATTCAAGGAATATGATTTAGTAACAGTTTGGGGATGAATTTGGATGGTATTGATGTGCAACAAGTCGAACCAGTAAGAGCAATGCATGAAATTTTGTAACAGTTTTTTCTGTTTTTCATAGCCAACTTCAAATAGTCATATTTCACTCAATTTTGATTAGAATTTGATGATCTACCCATCAAAACGACCGCAAGAATGAGAACTTAAATTTGGAAAAGGATCCGGGACAAAATAGTTTAACCTGTGGATGAAATTTGAAGATAATTGTCGATGGTTTTAATTTCCTTCCCTCTTTATTCACCAAAACTTCATTTGATCATTACTTGGTCAATTCTTGATGGATTCACACGAAATTAGCGGTATTACGAAGCAAATGAAGAGAATTAAAATATGGAGATAAGTTGTAGATCAAAATCCAAGGTTATAAATTGATTTGACACCCATTTCTTTGCTGATTTACATTATATATATATATCCATTTCTTCTTGATGTCTTTTCACCAACCATCATTACTCTTCTCCTCTTTTTGATTTCCACTATGTTTCATAAGATTTTTGAATCTCAATAGCCATGCAACATACCATTTTGGAATTTGAAGTTCCAACAGCCACTTTACCTATCTTTTTAGAGTTTGAATATCCAATAGCCATATAACACATTTTTCCTGTGAAACAACACAACTTTTCAAATAATCAAATAACTTTTCAAACTAACTAGTCTACAATTTTAAACAACAATATCATGATGGTTATGTAACATATCCATATATCAAAAATTTCAAAATCTAAAAAAATTTCAAATTTCAAAAATCAAATCATAGTAACTTGATTTTTCGATAAAATTGAATGCATACTCGTCTAATACTGATGCAATACATGAATTAAAAATAGTGTTAATAATTATTTCAAAATTGCAATTTAAAATTTTTCAAAAATCAGATTATGAACTTTTTGAAAAACCTTGCTCTGATACCAATTGTTAGGGACTGCGGAAAGGATCGTTAAGGCAAAATTAACACTAGAGGGGGTGAATAAGGTTTTTAAGAATTTAAACAAAATCTAAAACTTTTATGAACTACTTTATGAATCAAACACCACATAAACAATCACAGACACAGAATTAAACACAAACACAAAGATAAACATAAATAAAATGCAGAAAAGGAAAGAACACACCATATTTTATACTGGTTTGGAATTGCTCCTACGTTGAGTCCCACGCAACGCTGAATTGTGAAGAGCTTTATTACTATATCAATATCCAATTACAATCCTCTCCTTGATTTCACGTCTACAAGGGATACCATTGATTCCACACACACTTGATCAAGTATACTCTCTTTGATTTAACGACTACTGGGGATACCATGATTCTAACCTCCTTGATTTATCAGTTACAAGGGATACCATAGATTACATACACTACCCAAACAATTAAAACAACCCTATAACTCTTGAATAACACTTTGATTCAAAGAGTAATGAGTAGAGAGTGATAAGTGAAGAAGTTTTATGAAAATAGAATTGAATTCGGCAGAGTATAAGTGCAGAAATCATAAAAATGAGAAGATATATTGGTGTAAAGAAAGGAGATGAAGATGGAGAAGAAGAATTATAATAAAATTCAAAATGAACCCCTATTTATAATATTTGAAAGCTTGCAACGTTTCTGAACCGTCATAAATAGTGAAAATACACTTCCTTTCAATCTTGGAAAAATGAAAGTTATATGTCAACATGTATATAAATGTATGTCGACATATCTTAGTATAAAATTGAAATTTGAGTATTTTTGAAGTGTTTTGTTATATATATATATATATATATATATATATATATATATAATTCTAGAAATTCTTGAATCAAAACATAGTTGTTAGCATAAGCCATACTCGAGTTTTATTGAGTTCCTTTACCAAATCCTGACAAGATCATTTGTCGTTCCGGAGTATAATCCATACTTTAAAATCCCACGGAGTACAATCCATACTCATATCGAGAAAGAGCTGCACTTTCCAAAGCCTGACAAGACAGTCGATCCATAGGCATAATCCATACCTAGGGGTCCGAGATAAATATAAGTCGTACTTTTAATTGAGATTGAGATTCCTTCCACAACCTGACATGATACTTAATTTTGCCAAACATAATCCATGTTCGGAAATTCCTTCCTTATTCAATTCAAAATACAGAACCAAAGCAAATCCTGATTGGTTTGTCATCAAGTCCAGAGCACGCTTTGGGGCTAAATCCTAACCCCATACGTGTGTACTCCGATTTATCCAATCGGAAAACCTAAAGAAAGCAAAAAAACATATCTTAAATCCTAAGAAATGCAGAAAATGCAAAGTGATCCAATCCAGATTAGTTGATGATGATCCCACGAGAGCTCGATCCAGCGTCATTTCCTCTCTAGGGAGCAGGTGGTGGTAGCGCAGATGAAGGTGTTGTTGGTTGTTTCACATACTCGGGTCCTCGATCAAGTCTCGTAAATGCCTACAGTCATTTATGTCATGACCGTCCATGTCATGGACTATGCAATGTTTTCCAGAATCGTGTTCTCTTTGCGATGGCTCCCTCCTGGGAGGCTGGGTAGGAGATGGCATCGTTTGTGTCCATGTAAATGTCGATGAGCGAAGCACTGAGTTCAGTGTATTTTTCATATCTGGGCCCTATTCGGGGCTGAGCGTTGCGGTTATTCATGACAGTAGCCTTTCCCTTGCCTTTTCCAGAATCAGACGGTCCTCCGTCTTTAAGCATGTTGACTTCGAGAATGCTCTTCTCGGATGTCGCATCTTCTTCCTGCAGAAATATGTCTGCTTTAAGGTAGAATTCGCTGAGATTTCATGGTGGATCTCAGTGCAAAGATTTTTTGAATTCTGAGCTATCTAGGACACTGGATACTACTGCCATCTGTACGATCGATGGTTCAGGTCGATCAACTGATGTTGTTGCCACATGGAATCTTTCCAGAAATGATCGCAGAGTCTCATTAGGTCTCTCCTTGATTGTAGTGAGCGACATTACGTTCTTGGTCAAGCGATGTGGACCCGAAATTGCTCGATAAAGCGAGCGACCGACATGTTCCAACAGTTGATCGATTCAGATTCCAGCTGCTGAATCCACATAGCAGCTATATCAGTCAAAAAGAAGGGGAAGCATTTAGCCATGACGTTTTTCGATGCCGATTGAACTTCCATATGTCGTTTGTATCGCATCAGGTGTACGGTAGGATCCGTCCTACCGTTATAAAGCTCCAGAATTGGGAGCTTGAAATCCGGAGGGTTATAGGAGTTCATGATCTCCTGTACGAACGGATTGTGATTGACGTCATCCACGTCGTTTTGATAGGTGCGGCCCCTCGAAAGGCGTTGGAAGAGATTGGCAAATCGATCGCCTTCAAAGAGCTATTGCAAGTTGCTGAGATTAGAGCTGGTGCCCCCAGCGTAACCTTCAGGATAGTGATGGGAACCTGGGATGCGATCCGGTTCGGATCAGATGGACCAAGCCGGCCCAAACCTGACTCCCTGACCTGAGTCGTATCCTGTTGCTGTTGAGGTTATGGTTGGGTGTCCATACGAACCAGAGCAAAAGAGGGTCGAACTTGACCATTTCCAAGAGTAAGGGGGTTTCCCCCGAGTCCAAGTGGAGTCGTGGGTCGGAGGACATCCGATCCAATCTGGTTAGGCTAAGCACGTATGTCTCGAGCTGCTACTTGAGTCGTGTCAGTTCCAGTGTGTTGTATGTTACCGCTCGGGTTTCCACTCATTCGAGCGAAGAATCTATATCATCTTGCCTTGCCATCTGAGCTCTTAATTCAGTGAGAACGACATTCATCTCTTTTTTGGTTAAGTATGCTGATGGATTTTCATGAGAGGAAGCCTCTTAGATCGCCTCGTTTCTCATGCCTTGAGCTCCAACATTGTCTGCTCGAGATATCTTTCGTTTGACCATTGATCCAATAGCCAAAAAAATCCGCTTCCTTTCAAGCTAGAAGAAAAAGTTATATCGTGTTCCCCCTTCCTGGCATGCCAAAATGTTAGAGCAAAATTTGGTACTAACACCCAACTATAGTGTGTAGTCCTCACAAATTACAGATTACATAATGCAGAAAATAGTAAATATCAGGAGACATAAGAAGTTTTTATAGTGTTTTGGCTCAAACCAAGCCTACGTCCACTTTATCTCTTCTTAAATCCTAAGAAGTTACAAGTATAAATCATTCAGTTTTATACATGAAGTCCTTGTGTATACAATGAAAAGGGGTAAGAAAGTGGAGATTATACACGAAATCCTCGTGTCGTATTGTGGAATTCGGCTTCTTTGTTGAGCAATGGACTTGTATAGAAGAATGGCGGAAGCTATGAGGAGTTAGAGCTAAAAGATCCTTTTATTTGCCTTCAAGTGGTGTATTTGTAGATGTAAAGGGGCTCCAGGTCGGATGCCATGTGGCGCGCATCCTAAAAATCTCGAAATGGAGTGGAGAATGCTCTCTAAAACATGTTGTTCCAAGTGGAAGTCAATCCAAACAAGAAGGAGCGATTTCTCCTTAAGAATAGGTATGTGACGACCCAAACTTCCATAGAACGAAATTAAGGATAATCATAGGAGTATAACATAATTAAAACAATAACAAATCACAGTTACATAGCAGGACATATAAATCATTGCAGTGGAAAGGAATTGTCATCACAACATCATCACAGAACATCAGAGTACGCAATACAGGATACACTTAGCAAAACAAATGTCTAAAACAGGGAAAGAAATAAAGTCTCAATCTCCCAAAATACATCAATATCCAATACTGTCTCAAAATCTCAAGAAGAAAATAAAGATAAAAAGAAAGGATCTTCCAACATCTTCATCAGCCAGCTCTAGTCCAGAAAAATCCCTACCTGAAACCTGTCAATTGGATGCCCGTGTGAAAAGAGGGCACCCGAGTTTGCAAAGTGAAACAAACTATGGGTCAGTCATGGGACTGGTATGAGAAATCTTACTAAACTAATAATATGGCTAATCATTGGACCACGCCGCTAATGCGGAACGGATTTAATTCCATTGGATTGCCAGTGCAAAAGTTTTATACATTTTTAAGTCAAAACAACATAATGCTTTTTAGAAAATGAAATCATTATAAGACTCAAGTCCCATCACGTAATGCAACGCAAACGGAGGATAGAGTTTTACCTTATAATGATCAAAAATGCTTGATACGTAGAAAATAATATTTTTAATATTATTATTAGTGTCTAATATGTTCCAAAAATACTTCAAAGTAAATGTATCAATCCTAGACGGCATAGCTACCAAATACTATGTCGCCATATATAGGTTTACAATCAAGACCGTAATGTTGTATTGGAAGTTGGATTTCCATCATGAGTCAAGGCTATGGACGATCTCTTAACTGATTCGAGACACTCTAGCAATGTCTTAGGATTCGGACGCTGGCGAACCCTTGGATACAACAGGGCCGGTCCACAAATACTTTAGTAGATCAGTTATGCCTGAACAGACGCTTTCCGATCCTATTGGACCTTTAAATTGGCCATTGGCGACTAATAAAAATCCGAAGCGCCTCATTCCATCAACCACATAAGTAAAAATGTCGGGCCGTGTAAAAACCCAAACACCACTTCTAGCTAGAAAGAAACGTGTGCACTTCCTGCGTTCCCTTGTCCCGTTTTTTGACTCTACCGGGGTGTGAGGCTCGCGAAGTAATGTAATACACAAAGCTATGCCTAAATAGGCTATGCTTTAATCATCAACCACAAGGCTCTGCTTTTCAACAAAAGCCTTGATCAATTCCATCTTGGCATGTCACATTGACAGTCCATACCATGTGATCGATAACTACCAATATATAACCTTCGAGCTCGTGCGTCTCAAAGAAAGGTGTTTAAGCAAGAGAATAAATTCTCCGCCACCTCAGAAATATATTAATAGATAACAATTTAATTACATGGCATGAAATTCAATGTCGGGCACACATCCATTTACAAGTCCGTTCTGGGTCTGAACGAAACCGGATTCACTTAGGTACTCGCGTATCCGAACGATCGATAAATACGTCAGGGCAACTACTATATTAACCCTCTAGTGGTAGCTAGTCAATGCCAGGCATCATTAGTTACCCTTTCGATGTGAAAATCGCCGGTCTTCAATCGTCTTCTTGAAGATCTTCAATTTAGAACGTCGTATGATCATTTGAAATGAGATTTAACTCGGACTTTTCAAATGATCCTCGTATATATATAATTTGAAATCATTCTATATCGTTAGTGATATTTATTAACGATTAATTGCTATTCTTATTTTATATAAATATAACCAAATTTAATTAACGACGCTTTGGGTCGATGAGCGGCCCTAGCCCTGTTTTTACCAAAATTTGATTTACATATATCTTCAAATCTAACCGTTGAATTTTAACAAAATTCATATCATTGGAAAGTTCTCCTCAAAGCGGTCCTAAGGGTTCCGGTTTTGGGAAAATCCAATGGTCGGTTCTTACGGTATAATCGTTTGAAGTTACGATTACCGAAACGCAAACTACCGCGCGCGATTCGTTTTAATTTTATTATATATATATATATATATATATATATATATATATATAAATCAATGGCGGTTTCAACTGCTTTTCAAACCATCACATGAAAGCCAAATACGGTCTACATTCACGTTAGAAATTTATATATGATTTTCATAATTCTTCTAACATGACAAAATGATGATTTGGAGTAAATCATGTTTTTAATGACCAATTATTTCCAATGGTAATTAAATTACATTAGAAATATATTTTCCTAATGTTCACTCTTTATGTTGAAAACGAATGATAATAACAACATGATTTTTATTTCCACTATTTTTTATTGCATCTAAATATATGATTAAAAAATGATATTTTAAAACTATTCTTTTTATTGTCTCTAAAATGACAATAAAGATGATACTTTAATTCTTATCATTTTTACTGTAACTAAAATGTAACTTTTTAAATTCTATCTTTGTATTGTCTCTAATTTAAAGATAAAAATGATACCTTTAATCTTATTCTTTTATTTACATCTAAAATGTAAATAAAAAGGTAAATTCTAATTTGAAAGAAAAAAATGCAACCTTTAATCCATGTTTTATTAGCATCAAAGAATGCAAATAAAAATGCAACTTTCATTTTAATGGTTTGCTTGCATTCAAAAATTTGCAAACAAAAATGCAACTTTAATTCTAATGTTTTGTTTGCATCTAAAATTGCAAACAAAAATGTAACTTTAATTCTAATATTTTGTTTGCATCTAAAATTGCAAACAAAAATGTAACTGTAATTCTAATGTTTTGTTTGCATCTAAAATTACAAACAAAAATGTAACTTTTCAAATCATGTTTTTAATTTGTATCTAAAATACAATTAAAAATATAACCTTTTTAAAACTATGTTTTATTTGCATCAAGGAATGTAAATAAAAATTCAGCTTCCAATTTCAACATTTTATTTCAATGTTTATTTGCATCAACGAATGCAAATAAAAGAATAACTTTCGATTTCACTGTATATTTGCATCAAAGAATGCAAATAAAATAATAACTTTTTATTTCAATGTTTATTTGCATCAAAGAATGCAAATAAAGGAATACCTTTTTATTTCAATGTATATTTGCATCAAAGAATGCAAATAAAGGAATAACTTTTTGTTTCAATGTATATTTGCATCAAAGAATGCAAATAAAGGAATAACTTTTTATTTCGTATTGTATTTGCATCTAAAATGTAAACAAAAAAGTAACTTTTTATATCATGTTGTATTTGCATCTAAAATGCAAACAAAAAAGTAACTTTTTATAACATGTTGTATTTGCATCTAAAATGCAAAAAAAAAAGTAACTTTTTATATCGTGTTGTATTTGCATCTAAAATGCAAACAAAAATATAACTTTTTATATCCATGTCTTGTTTGCATCTAAAATGAAAACAAAAATATAACTTTTTATATCCATGTTTTGTTTACATCTAAAATGCCAACAAAAATATAACTTTTTATATCCATGTTAAAACAACAACAAAGGTGATATTTTATAAATCAACCCAACAAGTGATGTATTTAATATTTAATTGGAAAGGTTAACTCAATCCAATAACATAACAAGAATGATACTTTTAATTGAATTGACCATTCTAATCCAATTCAATAATATAACAAAATGATATATTTTATTGAATCGACAATTCTATTTCAATCCAATAATAAGAAAATAATATTTTTAATTGAATTGACAAACTAATTCAGTTCAACAAATATGAACAAAACTGGCATTTTTCATTGAATTGACAATTCTATTTCAATTTAACAAATATGATAAAAATGATATTTTCAATTGAATTGACAACTAATTCAATTCAACAAATATGAACAAAACTGACATTTTTCATTGAGTTGACAATTCTATTTCAATTCAACAAATATGATAAAAATGATATTTTTAATTTGAATTGACAACTAATTCAATTCAACAAATATGAACAAAACTGACATTTTTCATTGAATTGACCATCTAATTCAACTCAACCAAAAATGACAAAAATAATAATTTTATATTGAATTGACAATCTAATTCAATTCAACAAAAAATGACAAAAATAATAATTTTATATTGAATTGACAATCTAATTCAATTCAAACAAAAATGAATATAATGATATTTTAATATTGTTTACTACACATGATTCTCCAAATATTGACAAAGAGAAAATGATTTAATTTAACTAACACATTCAAATCTATAACTATTCATCACCAAACAATAGATCAATTATCATCCAAAACGTCAGAACAAAGCAGATCTAAATCATATAGTACAATCATTACATAGCATGTAAAATAATTTAATTGATTAATTAAAAAAACAGAAATCTCACGTCACGTTGCAAATTTGGAAATAAAATTCAAACAGCTCGGAATCGCTCCTTTTCAGTCTAGAGTCGTAGATCTTTGTCGTATGATCGCAACGCTTCAGAAATTGGTCAATTCTAAATCAGTACGAAAGAGTTATGATTTAATTAAGGTTTACAACATTTTAAATTAATTAAATATTAAAAAAATAGTGCCATACTCTTCTTCTTCCCTTTACAGTATACGGCCGTGCTTTTTCCTTTTGGTTCGATTCTAGGTCAAGAATTATCAACTAATCCGTCAGGTTTCGAGGTGATTAGAGATCACCACGCCATAGCGCTACAAGAGGCGCACATGGGGACTCAAAATGGAGGAGCTCGATCGAGCCTAGGGGGTGCGGCGGCTCTTCAATACGTCAGTTTTGGAGCGCTGTACCTCGGTCTGTGATGAACTAGGTTGGATCCAAACGTATAGGATTGTAGAGGAGAAGAAGTGCAATGATAAAGTCAAAAGGAGTAGCTAATTTTAATGAGAGGATTGACGGGAATTAGTGGAGGAAGGATGGAGCATTCTCAGCCGTTGGAATAGGGGGTGGCGGCGGCTTTGCATAGGGGTAGGGTTTTGGAAGAAGATGAGTGTATTTTTATATTATTTTAATGGTATTTTTACAAATAAATCCATACATCTTAAACTAATCTGAGTTCAGTTTAATCGGAGTTGAGCCCACCCAATAGCCCCCGTTCCGGATCCAATGGGCTAGATCTCGTCAGCTCAAACGACTGTCCGTGGTCTGAAATCTTTAATTTATTATTTAGATCATTTATTAAATTAATTTGATCGTATATTTAAATCGACCGGGGCCACATACGAACTCAGAAAAATCCAAAAAATCATTTCTAGCTTTTTTTGGACGATACGATCCTAACAAAATTAATTTCGTTGGATTCTGAGACTGTTTGAAAAATGGTCATTTTCAAGTCGATCAGATTTGACTGAAATTGATAAAACACATTTTCGTTTTCCACGCTCACATATTAATTCCAAAAATTCCAGAATATTAAACTTAGCAATAATTTGACGTTCCGGATCCAACAAAAGTGGTTTCATCAAAAACGGAGGTCGTTTGAAAAATGGCCTTTTATACGGGCTATAAATTACACTATAGCAACCATTCTGAATATTCAACTGGACATAACTTTTGATTACCGCTATGAAATTTCGATTTTTCGGATTCGTTGGAAAGATATTTTTAAACAGATTTAGATATTTATGGTTTCACTAAAATCCGTTAAATTATGAATTCGGTACATTCGGTCAAAGAACAGGTTTGACTTTTCAAACCACCGTAATATTTCTAATTCCTTTAGTAATCAAAATCAATATATTCACTCTAACTTCGATTAAAATAAATTTTTAATCATTATTATTTAAAATAAATTATTTTAACTATTCAAAATTTACTGAAATAGTCAAAATAAAAAATTTAAATTGGTTCGGATTTTCCGGGTTGTTACAATCTCCCCCATTTAAAAGCTTTTCGTCCTCGAAAAGGAAATAATAGAAAAGTAGGAAACAAAATGGAAAATGTAAGGTATTGTAAATGTACCTCAACACAAGAGTCACTCGGAGATACCAACTCTGCACCTGGGATAGGCCTGTTTGATGCTATCCTCAGTCTCCCATCAAGGAAAGAGTCAAACTAAGAGAAATGATAATTTTAAAGGAAAGGTTAAAAGTAGAGACATATGATAAGATGATAATGATGTGATGACTGATTTATATGTGCTATTCTGTTGTGCTCATTCTAGGACATTGCTAATCTTATCTCTAATGAGCTACACGTCTTAGAATACTACTGATTCTATCTAGACGAATTGTTCTAAAAATGTTATACTCCGTAGCTAAGGTTAACCTTTAGCTCTGATACCAAATGTGACGACCCAAACTTCCGTATAACGAAAGTAAGGATAATCATAGGAGTATAACAGAATTAAAACAATAACAGATCACAGTTACATAGCAGGACATATAAATCGTTATAGCGGAAAGGAAATGTCATCACAACATCATCACAGAACATCAGAGTACGCAGTACATGATACACTTAGCAAAACGGATGTCTAAAACAAGGAAAGAAATAAAGTCTCAATCTCCCAAAATACATCAACATCGAATGTTGTCTCAAAATCTCAAGAAGAAAATAAAGATAAAAAGAAAAGATCTTCCAACATCTTCATCAGCCAGCTCTAGTCCAGAAAACATCCCTACCTGAAACCTGTCAATTGGTTGCCCGTGTGGAAAGAGGGCACCCGAGTTTGCAAAGTGAAACAAACTACGAGTCAGTTATGGGACCGGTATGAGAAATCTTGCTAAACTAATAATATGGCTAATCACTGGACCATGCCGCTAACGCGAAACGGGTTTAATTTCATTGGATTGCCAGTGCATAAGTTTTATACATTTTTTAGTCAAAACAACGTAATGCTTTTTAGAAAATGAAATCATTATAAGACTCAAGTCCCATCACACAATGCAACGCAAACGGAGGATAGAATTATACCTTATAATGATAAAAAATGCTTGACATGTAGAAAATAATATTTTAATATTATTATTAGTGTCTAATATGTTCCAAAAATACTTCAAAGTAAATGTATCAATCCTAGACGGCATAACTACCATATACTATGTTGCCATATATAGGTTTACAATCAAGACTGTAATGTCATATTGGAAGTTGGATTTCCATCATGAGTCAAGGCTAGGGATGATTACCTAACCGATTCGAGACACTCTAGCAATGTCCCAGGATTCGGACGCTGGCGAACCCTTGGATACAGCAGGGCAGGTCCACAATACTTTAGTGGATTAGTTATGCCTGCACACACGCTTCCCAATCCTATTGGACCTATAAATTGGCCATTGGCGACCAATAAAAATCGAGGCGCCTCATTGCATCAACCACATAAGTAAAAATGTCGGGCCGTGTAAAAACCCAAACACCACTTCTAGCTAGAAAGAAACGTGTGCACTCCCTGCGTTCCCTTGTCCCGTTTTTGACTCTACCGAGGTGTCAGGCTTGCGAAGTAATGTAATACACAAAGCTATGCCTAAATAGGCTATGCTTTGATCATCAACCACAAGGCTCTACTTTTCAACAAAAGCCTTGATCAATTGCATCTTGGCATGTCACATTGACAGTCCATGCCATGCGATCGATAACTACCAATATATAACCTTCGAGCTCGTGTGTCTCAAAGAAGGGTGTTTTAGCAAGAGAATAAATTCTCCGCCACCTCAAAAATATATTAACAAATATCAATTTAATTACACGACATGAAATTCAATGTCGGACACATATCCATTTACAAGTCCGTTCTGGGTCTGAACGAAACCGGAGTTACCTAGGTGCTCGCGTATCCGGACGATCGACAAATACGTCAGAGCAACTACCACTTTATCCCTTTATTGGTAGCTAGTCAATGCCAAGCATCAGTAGTTACCCTTTCGATGTGAAAATCGCCGGTCTTCAATCGCCGTCTTAAAGATCTTCAATTTAGAACGTCGTATGATCATTTGAAATGAGATTTAACTCGGTCTTTTCAAATGAATCCTCGCATATATATAATTTAAAATCATTATATATCGTTATTGATATTTATTAACGATTAATTGCTATTTTTATTTTACATAAATATAGCCAAATTTAATTAATGACGCTTCGGGTCGATGGGCGGCCCTGGCGTTGTTTCTACCAAAATTTGATTTACACATAACTTAAAATTTAACTAACAAAATTCATATTATTGGAAAGATATTCCCAAAGCGGTCTTAACGGTTCCGATTTTGGGAAAATCCAACAGTCTAATCTTACGGTATAATCGTTTGAAGTTACGATTACCAAAACGCGAACTACCACGCACGATTTGTTTTAATTTTAATTTATATTTATATATATATATATAAATATAAATCAATGGCGGTTTCAACTACTTTTCAAACCATCATATGAAAGCCAAATACGGTCTACATTCACGTTAGAAATTTATATATGATTTTCATAATTCCTCTAACATGACAAAATGATGATTTGGAATAAATCATGTTTTTAATGACCAATTATTTCCAATGGTAATTAAATTACATTTGTAACACCCCGCCTCCGCTAGGGTCACTCGCAAAGGAATGCACTAGCTTTAGAGGGGCATTATTGGTAAACATGCACAGAATTATCACAAGACAGAACATATAAAATAGCGGAAGTAAAATCGAACTTTCATAAACATCAATAATTAAGGTCTAAAGCCTTTTACATCAGAGTACATCAAAACCTGTCTTGCAATAGTAAAGAAGCATAAAGACTTTTTCATAAATTATTCCCCAAGTAAAAACAGTAAAGTAGCCATAGCCAAGAAAAGTCCAAGCCATCCATGATGACCTTCAAGCAGAAGAAGTCCGAACTAAACAATAGTATTTCCTCCCTGTAACCTGGGGGGGAAACGGAAGAAAAGAGGCGAAACAAAACGGGTCAGTCAAAAAGACTGAGTAAGCCCTATCTACTATCAGCATAAAAACTAGTAAAGTTAACTGACATAAGAAACTGAGATGAACATAAGCATGATAACAAGATAGATAAGCTAAATCAAAACAACATGATGAACTACTGAACTTAGATAAACTAAGGTGTCATGATAAATTACAATGTCAAGATAAAACAAGGTATCCCTCCGTCAGGTTCCTATCAAGTATAACATCCCCAAGGTATCTATCACGTATAACGTCCCATGGTATCTATCCTGTATTTTAGCTCTGCACCTACCGTACTAGTATCCCAACTGTATCATGTGTTATCCGTGAATGACCCTTACTCAAAAGTCGTATAATGGTCCATGTCAACCTAATATGCCGCATATATAGGTTACTCAACTCATATGTTCCTTTCCGTGTAAATGTTCAGTCCCTTGCCGTAGACCATACGGGCTTTCCCATGAGGTTCTTTACTACTTTAACATAGTTCCATGATCCTTAAGATCGTTTTGGATTGTCACCCTATATCTAACTAGGGTCTTTCAACATGAATCATTGTTTGTACAACTAGGACTTATGCTACCTAGGACTACTAGGGATTACGCTTACCTATTGCACGTTTTCGTATCTCGGTTTTGGTTCAACCACCCAGGGCCACTAGGATTTACGCTAACCGTCAACCGCGCCCTTTTTTCCCACGCATTCATCGTGAATCGTTTTCCATGACTGTATGCACATGTATCACATCGTGCCATCCGAGTCCTGTCACAGGGCAGATCAAGAAATACAGGACTCGGTCGGGAGCTTTCGATTTATCTGCCGATGCAGATGCTAAGGTCTAGTTTTCTATACGTGGCTATGGTCCCACGCGACCCCTCCCTCAACTAGTGAAAGACAAGACAGGATAAATCCTGTATGAGAACACACTACTGGCCAACCCACAATCCTAGCCTTACCGCAACCATAATTAGATAGCAATTATGGTCTATTGGGTGTTCTCTGCCTTTCCGTACGTACACGCTTGACCGAAGATGGTAGGTAGTCTGACGAAATGCTATCTAGGGTACGACCGTGTATCGTCGACTATCCCCTATCCATCCCCGTCTTTAGGTCGCTCGTATAGCAACCAAGGCATACTCTTGGCTCTTCTAACGCAGACCTTAACCTCTCATGAGCCTAGTATAATCACCTGGCAGCTCATAGAGGGATACCAAGAGTATCCTCACGTTCCCCGAAGCCGCTGCTTCGTTACCCAGTTCGCTGGAGCCTTTATCTAAATCAGATACTTGCTCCTACTCGTATACTTAAACGATGACCTACCGTATCAGGTTACTCATCTATCTATGAACTGGTCTAAATTTCCTTGACTAAGAATCATTACTAAGTTATTCCTCAACTAAGGTTTACCACTTAGCCTTATTCCCGTTATCCTTGTTAACTACGGTTATCCACCTAATCCTCAGAACTAGGGTTTACATAATGGATTAAGTGTCACTTAAGTTCATGACTTAACCCGTATACAAATCATGTCAAAATTGGCTAAGTATCCAAGTCCAAGACTTAACCCTACAAACCATGTTCACGTTGGTTAAGTATGTATCAACTTGACCCTATCAAATTACTGAGCCAAATTGGTCAAGTGTATTCAAACAATTCGTGACTTAGCCTTTTCATGTTATCACGTTGGATTGGTTAAATATTGGTTAACTTAACCTCAATAAATTCACGAGTTAGATTGGTTAAGTATAGGTCACTTAACCACATCAAATCATCATGTTAGATTAGTTAAGTGTTTAACTTAACCCCATTAAACTACCAAGTGGGATTAATTAAGTTTAGGCTAACTTAACCCCATCCGATTTCCGTGTTTAGACTAGTTGAGTCTAATCTTAACCCTATCCATTAACTGTATTTTTCGGTTAAGCGCCATTAAGAAAACTTACTTAACCTTAAGTGTTGGTTAACTTAACCCCGTCCACTAGTCGTATAAAAATGGTTAAGTGTCATTAGGCAAATCGAATTACTTAACCTACCCAACCTTGTCATGTTTTGTTAAGTATCATTAGCCTAATCAAATTACTTAACCCATTTGTCCATGTCATATTTGATTAAGAGTCATTAATCAAATTAACTTAACCCTATCATGTGGCATTAATTACTTAATGCACCTCAACCTCTCACATTAGACTTTGTTGTGGTTACTAGTTAAGCCGGTCGGTTCCGGGTAGCTTTACACCACAACTTGGTCTAACCTCGGGTTCAAGCACAACATGACCAACTTCTCACATTGGGTCCTATTGTTTGCAACTACTAGTTAGGCCGGTCGGTTCCGGGTAGTTTTACGTTGCAAACTCAACCCAACCTCGAGTTGGCCACACTTATATTATCTAAGTGTCATGTCCATCGTGTTTCCAAAACATGTTACAAGTTTTCAAGCATTTGGGTAGACCTAACTTAATAGGTAAATTCCCAAAGGGTAGACCTAACTTAATAGGTAAATTCCCAAGCTTATGTTTTTATGCATACTTACATGTCAACTTCCATGTTATATTTCAAGTCATATTTTCAAGTTATATTTTCATGTCACTAGAAATTACCCATAACATAACCCAACGCTTTTAAACTCGCATATACGTTCGCAACAACGTAATGGATTGAAAGAAGAGACTTGGCAAAGGCATGACAAAAATGGATATTAAGCCACAAGTTAATCATGGTGGCAAATAAGGCACAAATGTGTTCATTAACTTGCATGTTACATTCTTAAGCCTCAAAAACATGCATAAACCCAAACTTGGCACATAAGCGAATCATGGTGACAAAAGACATGGAATGATGACTAGTAACTCGCATATATCATCATATAAGGGTTATGACTTCATATGCAAGTTGACATAAAGGTTATGAGGGTTCTCATGTTGCATAATGCAACATTTCAACATAAAGGTTGTAGCTTTTAGCCCACAAGATCAAGATAATAACTTCATAAACTTGCATGACATGATAGCATGTATCATACTCAATGATCAAACCCAAACTTGCAACATGAACATTTAACTTCATAGTTAATATCTAAGAGTAGGGAAAGGGCTTACATTGCTATGAAGGCACAAAAGATATGACAAAGCCCTTATGCAATCAAATAGACCCAAAATGCAAGCTCTAACATAAAAACCCTTGAGCCAAAATGATCAAAACTCTTTCTTTATGACGCAAATATAGAAACTTGACTTGAATGCAAGCTAATGATGCTCATACAAGTTTGAAAACACTTGTATGCATGGAAAATCACTTAGAAATTTATTTAGGAATTTTATGAAGAGAGTGGAGGCCATGAGAGGATTGATTTTGCCATAGTTTAGTTACTAGAATGAATAATGAGGGTTTTAGGAGAGGGTTAGGGGTCTTTTTATAGAAGACTAGGATAGTTTTAGCCATAGGATAAACCCTAGTTTAGATCCTAGCCATCCAAAGCATGTCTTGGGGAAGAAGTCAAGTCTAAAAAATGGAGTGGTGTCTTAACCAGGCCTAAAAATGGAGTGGTGTCTTAATTGGGCTGAATTTCAAATCTGTTTTCAGATTTGAATTTTCGTGAAACTTTGCGAGGCCATATCTCGGTCATACGAACTCCGATTTACGAAATATCGGACTCTATTTCGCGTATTTTTCCGAGACGAACGCAATGGCCAACCCGTTTATCCTGATTCAGGTTTTATAATTAAATTCTGCCTTGATTCTTGTCTTAACACGTTGTTAAAATTCGGGTTGTTACATTCTTTCCTCCTTTAAGGATTTCGTCCCCGAAATCTCCAAGTTAGGAAGAACGTATCCTACCATCCATCATCCATCTACTCAAAACATCATCCACAGGCAACCATTGTCCTTATACAATTTCTAATGCCATATGAACACATGCAGAAAGTGTGTGTATATGTTCCTTAGCTAATGCTAATGATCCGGCCTGAATGATCTTTCTAATGCAAAATATGTATAGTGCCATGAATCCAACATGTATGCAAATAATCCTAGTCATATAGATACTATATGCGTGCACAATCATTCATTCATATGCAACAACCACATGATAATACATTCGATTTCATCCATAAACAAGTATAAATACTCGTGCATATGCAATATGAAATGTGACCGAGTCGAGCTAGTATCTAATGTGTATTCGCGCATCCACGAGCAACCACTTGCAACCACTTGCAACCATATCAATCATAACATGTTTCAAATACATGTTTACATCCATAGGGTTCTACCTAGAATTCCCTGAAACAGGGTCGAGAAGATAAACAAGACAAACTCATTACGGGGTTTGTAACAGAAAATAGGACCGAGAGGATGTCCACAAAAGATAGCCTACAAGTAAGCTCTACAGAAAACAGGGATCAAGGATATACTCCCAAAAAGAGATATCATGCGTGTATCTAGTCTTTGACCATCAAAGTCGTATTTCCTCGATCTTAATTCCATTGTGCCTTGACCGTCTTTTAACTTCGCGATTTCGTAGCTTCTTATTTCCTGTTTCCATAACATGAGCTGGAACTTATTTCTTTGTCGCCTCTCGTTCCACTTGCACTTATCCTTTTCCTAGAATACTTGACGCAAACATGACTGCGTACTCATGATCTCATGCAATCTTTCCAAAATTCACTAGTGAATCTTGGATCTCGTTTATATACTATAAGGCATTCCATGTAGAAGAACTTTCTCTTGAAAGTAAACAGATGTCAATCAGGTTATCATGCGCACTTACTAGGGTGATCTCTATAACCCATGCATAAATGAAGTAAACCATCCGTCTTATTGGCGAACACCACTCGATCGGGCTTCAAATTTCCAATAAAGGCATCAAGGGATTCTAAGTAACTAGTCATGACAGAACCTCAAAAAGGTTACCCGATACTTCGAGGGCATTACCAAGGCTAGTCAAAAGGTCTAACTACCCGCCTATCAAAACCGAGAGTGGCACCTCCTACTGGATAACCACTTCATCCCTAGAATCCATCCATAGCTTATAAACATAAGCATTATTTCCAAACTCAACACTTGGCATAGACATTCCCAAATCCAAACAAGTCATGTATAAATGGACTGATTCTCCAATAGGACTTTGAGACAAAAATGGGATTCTCTATTACGCTAGTACTTAAGGTGCAGAGACTCAGCTATCGAAGCAGACTTAAATGATACGAACAACGAAGTCCTAAAGGGATGATAGAGAAGAAAAGCTAAACCTTTAACAAGATCGTTACCCTCCTTCCGAGGTACTCTAGAAATGAGAGCATACTACTGCCCTCCCGATGATCTTGTCCTTGTCCCATAATACTTAACTATTCGCCCCGTTTTACCATGCTAAAGGTACTCTCTCGTCATGGGTTTCATTGTTCATCTTTCTCCCTCCTTTGAGGACTAAGCCATACCAACAAGTTGCTCATTCTTAAGCTCGTATCCTTTATCCTTCTTTCTCACGATCCTTTCTTATAACGCGGCCACTGGTCTCTCGAGAACCACCTCCATCGTATGGAAAGCACTTTCGTAGGTAGAAAAGACTAGTCGTAGTTAAAACTACTGTGACTACAGATGGAGGAAAGAAAGGAAAAGAGACTCAATTAAGGAAACAAGGATAGTGCTAATGGCCTTTGGGGAATAGCCTTTTTCTTTTAAAAGAAAATTTTCTTGAAAAATGCTTCTTTGTAAACGGTTTTTTTTTCAAATAGTTTTCAGAAGGTCTTTAAAAACTTTTGCCCAGTCTGGTAACCTTCTGCTCTGATACCAAATGTAACACCCCGCCTCCGCTAGGGTCACTCGCAAAGGAATGCACTAGCTTTAGAGGGGCATTATTGGTAAACATGCACAGAATTATCACAAGACAGAACATATAAAATAGCGGAAGTAAAATCGAACTTTCATAAACATCAATAATTAAGGTCTAAAGCCTTTTACATCAGAGTACATCAAAACCTGTCTTGCAATAGTAAAGAAGCATAAAGACTTTTTCATAAATTATTCCCCAAGTAAAAACAGTAAAGTAGCCATAGCCAAGAAAAGTCCAAGCCATCCATGATGACCTTCAAGAAGAAGAAGTCCGAACTAAACAACAATATTTCCTACCTGTAACCAGGGGGGAAACAGAAGAAAAGAGGCGAAACAAAACGGGTCAGTCAAAAAGACTGAGTAAGCCCTATCTACTATCAGCATAAAAACTAGTAAAGTTAACTGACATGAGAAACTGAGATGAACATAAGCATGATAACAAGATAGATAAGCTAAATCAAAATAACATGATGAACTACTGAACTTATATAAACTAAGGTGTCATGATAAATTACAATGTCAAGATAAAACAAGGTATCCCTCCGTCAGGTTCCTATCAAGTATAATATCCCCAAGGTATCTATCACGTATAACGTCCCATGGTATCTATCCTGTATTTTAGCTCTGCACCTACCGTACTAGTATCCCAACTGTATCATGTGTTATCCGTGAATGACCCTTACTGAAAAGTCGTATAATGGTCCATGTCAACCTAATATGCCACATATATAGGTTACTCAACTCATATGTTCCTTTCCGTGTAAATGTTCAGTCCCTTGCCGTAGACCATACGGGCTTTCCCATGAGGTTCTATACTACTTTAACATAGTTCCATGATCCTTAAGATCGTTTTGGATTGTCACCCTATATCTAACTAGGGTCTTTCAACATGAATCATTGTTTGTACAACTAGGACTTATGCTACCTGGGACTACTAGGGATTACGCTTACCTATTGCACGTTTTCGTATCTCGGTTTTGGTTCAACCACCCAGGGCCACTAGGATTTACGCTAACCGTCAACCGCGCCCTTTTTTCCCACGCATTCATCGTGAATCGTTTTCCATGACTGTATGCACATGTATCACATCGTGCCATCCGAGTCCTGTCACAGGGCAGATCAAGAAATACAGGACTCGGTCGGGAGCTTTCGATTTATCTGCCGATGCAGATGCTAAGGTCTGTTTTTCTATACGTGGCTATGGTCCCACGCGACCCCTCCCTCAACTAGTGAAAGACAAGACAGGATAAATCCTGTATGAGAACACACTACTGGCCAACCCACAATCCTAGCCTTACCGCAACCATAATTAGATAGCAATTATGGTCTATTGGGTGTTCTCTGCCTTTCCGTACGTACACGCTTGACCGAAGATGGTAGGTAGTCTGACGAAATGCTATCTAGGGTACGACCGTGTATCGTCGACTATCCCCTATCCATCCCCGTCTTTAGGTCGCTCGTATAGCAACCAAGGCATACTCTTGGCTCTTCTAACGCAGATCTTAACCTCTCATGAGCCTAGTATAATCACCTGGCAGCTCATAGAGGGATACCAAGAGTATCCTCACGTTACCCGAAGCCGCTGCTTCGTTACCCAGTTCGCTGGAGCCTTTATCTAAATCAGATACTTTCTCCTACTCGTATACTTAAACGATGACCTACCGTATCAGGTTACTCATCTATCTATGAACTGGTCTAAATTTCCTTGACTAAGAATCATTACTTAGTTATTCCTCAACTAAGGTTTACCACTTAGCCTTATTCCCGTTATGCTTGTTAACTACGGTTATCCACCTAATCCTCAGAACTAGGGTTTACATAATGGATTAAGTGTCACTTAAGTTCATGACTTAACCCGTATACAAATCATGTCAAAATTGGCTAAGTATCCAAGTCCAAGACTTAACCCTACAAACCATGTTCACGTTGGTTAAGTATGTATCAACTTGACCCTATCAAATTACTGAGCCAAATTGGTCAAGTGTATTCAAACGATTCGTGACTTAGCCTTTTCATGTTATCACGTTGGATTGGTTAAATATTGGTTAACTTAACCTCAATAAATTCACGAGTTTGATTGGTTAAGTATAGGTCACTTAACCACATCAAATCATCATGTTAGATTAGTTAAGTGTTTAACTTAACCCCAATAAACTACCAAGTGGGATTAATTAAGTTTAGGCTAATTTAACCCCATCCGATTTCCGTGTTTAGACTAGTTGAGTCTAATCTTAACCCCATCCATTAACTGTATTTTTCGGTTAAGCGCCATTAAGAAAACTTACTTAACCTTACCAAGTTATCGGGTTGGATTGATTAAGTGTTGGTTAACTTAACCCCGTCCACTAGTCGTATAAAAATGGTTAAGTGTCATTAGGCAAATCAAATTACTTAACCTACCCAACCTTGTCATGTTTTGTTAAGTATCATTAGCCTAATCAAATTACTTAACCCATTTGTCCATGTCATATTTGATTAAGAGTCATTAATCAAATTAACTTAATCCTATCATGTGGCATTAATTACTTAATGCACCTCAACCTCTCACATTAGACTTTGTTGTGGTTACTAGTTAAGCCGGTCGGTTCCGGGTAGCTTTACACCACAACTTGGTCTAACCTCGGGTTCAAGCACAACATGACCAACTTCTCACATTGAGTCCTATTGTTTGCAACTACTAGTTAGGCCGGTCGGTTCCGGGTAGTTTTACGTTGCAAACTCAACCCAACCTCGAGTTGGCCACACTTATATTATCTAAGTGTCATGTCCATCGTGTTTCCAAAACTTGTTACAAGTTTTCAAGCATTTGGGTAGACCTAACTTAATAGGTAAATTCCCAAAGGGTAGACCTAACTTAATAGGTAAATTCCCAAGCTTATGTTTTTATGCATACTTACATGTCAACTTCCATGTTATATTTCAAGTCATATTTTCAAGTTATATTTTCATGTCACTAGAAATTACCCATAACATAACCCAACGCTTTTAAACTCGCATATACGTTCGCAACAACGTAATGGATTGAAAGAAGAGACTTGGCAAAGGCATGACAAAAATGGATATTAAGCCACAAGTTAATCATGGTGGCAAATGAGGCACAAATGTGTTCATTAACTTGCATGTTACATTCTTAAGCCTCAAAAACATGCATAAACCCAAACTTGGCACATAAGCGAATCATGGTGACAAAAGACATGGAATGATGACTAGTAACTCGCATATATCATCATATAAGGGTTATGACTTCATATGCAAGTTGACATAAAGGTTATGAGGGTTCTCATGTTGCATAATGCAACATTTCAACATAAAGGTTGTAGCTTTTAGCCCACAAGTTCAAGATAATGACTTCATAAACTTGCATGACATGATAGCATGTATCATACTCAATGATCAAACCCAAACTTGCAACATGAACATTTAACTTCATAGTTAATATCTAAGAGTAGGGAAAGGGCTTACATTGCTATGAAGGCACAAAAGATATGACAAAGCCCTTATGCAATCAAATAGACCCAAAATGCAAGCTCTAACATAAAAACCCTTGAGCCAAAATGATCAAAACTCTTTCTTTATGACGCAAATATAGAAACTTGACTTGAATGCAAGCTAATGATGCTCATACAAGTTTGAAAACACTTGTATGCATGGAAAATCACTTAGAAATTTATTTAGGAATTTTATGAAGAGAGTGGAGGCCATGAGAGGATTGATTTTGCCATAGTTTAGTTACTAGAATGAATAATGAGGGTTTTAGGAGAGGGTTAGGGGTCTTTTTATAGAAGACTAGGATAGTTTTAGCCATAGGATAAACCCTAGTTTAGATCCTAGCCATCCAAAGCATGTCTTGGGGAAGAAGTCAAGTCTAAAAAATGGAGTGGTGTCTTAACCAGGCCTAAAAATGGAGTGGTGTCTTAATTGGGCTGAATTTCAAATCTGTTTTCGGATTTGAATTTTCGTGAAACTTTGCGAGGCCATATCTCGGTCATACAAACTCCGATTTACGAAATTTCGGACTCTATTTCGCGTATTTTTCCGAGACGAACGCAATGGCCCAGCCCGTTTATCCTGATTCAGGTTTTATAATTAAATTCTGCCTTGATTCTTGTCTTAACACGTTGTTAAAATTCGGGTTGTTACAACATTAGAAATATATTTTCCTAATGTTCACTCTTTATGTTGAAAACAAATGATAATAACAACATGATTTTATTTCCACTATTTTTTATTGTATCTAAATATATGATTAAAAAAAGGTATTTTAAAACTATTCTTTTTATTGTCTCTAAAATGACAATAAAGATGATACTTTAATTCTTATCATTTTTGCTTCAACAAGAGTGTAACTAAAATGCAACTTTTTAAATTCTCTCTTTGTATTGTCTCTAATTTAAAGGTAAAAGTGATACCTTTAATCCTATTCTTTTATTTACATCTAAAATATAAATAAAAAGGTAAATTCTAATTTGAAAGGAAAAAATGCAACCTTTAATCCATGTTTTATTTGCATCAAAGAATGCAAACAAAAATGCAACTTTCATTCTAATGGTTTGCTTGCATTAAAAAATTTGCAAACAAAAATGCAAAATTTTAATGTTTTGTTTGCATCTAAATTTCAAACAAAAATGCAACTTTTATTCCAATGCTTTGTTTGCATCTAAAATTGCAAACAAAAATGTAACTTAAATTTTAATGTTCTGTTTGCGTCTAAAATTGCAAACAAAAATGTAACTTTAATTCTAATGTTTTGTTTGCATCTAAAATTGCAAACAAAAATGTAACTTTTCAAATCATATTTTTAATTTGTATCTAAAATACAAATAAAAATATAACCTTTTTAAAACTATGTTTTATTTGCATCAAGGAATGCAAATAAAAATTCAACTTCCAATTTCAACATTTTATTTCAATGTTTATTTGCATCAAAGAATACAAACAAAAGAATAACTTTCTGTTTCAAAGTATATTTGCATCAAAGAATGCAAATAAAAGAATATCTTTTTATTTCACTGTATATTTGTATCAAAGAATGCAAATAAAGGAATAACTATTTATTTCAATGTATATTTGCATCAAAGAATACAAATAAAGGAATAACTTTATATTTCAATGTATATTTGCATCAAAGAATGCAAGTAAAAGAATAACTTTTTATTTCGTGTTGTATTTGCATCTAAAATGCAAAAAAAAAGTAACTTTTTATATCATGTTGTATTTACATGTAAAATGCAAAAAAAAAAAAAAAAAAAAAAAACGTAATTTTTTATATCATATTGTATTTGCATCTAAAATGCAAACAAAAATATAACTTTTTATATCCATGTCTTGTTTGCATCTAAAATGCAAACAAAAATGTAACTTTTTATATCCATGTTTTGTTTACATCTAAAATGCAAACAAAAATATAACTTTTTATATCCATGTTAAAACAACAACAAAGGTAATATTTTATAAATCAACCCAACAAGTGATGTATTTAATATTTAATTGGAAGGTTAACTCAATTCAATAACATAACAAGAATGATACTTTTAATTGAATTGACCATTCTAATCCCATTCAATAATATATAACAAAATGATACATTTTATTGAATCGACAATTCTATTTCAATCCAATAATATGACGAAAATGATATTTTGAATTGAATTGACAAACTAATTCAATTCAACAAATATGAACAAAATTGACATTTTTCATTGAATTGACAATTCTATTTCAATTCAACAAATATGATAAAAATGATATTTTTAATTTGAATTGACAACTAACTCAATTCAACAAACATGAACAAAACTGACATTTTTCATTGAATTGACAATTCTATTTCAATTCAGCAAATATGATAAAAATGATATTTTTAATTTGAATTGACAACTAATTCAATTCAACAAATACGAACAAAACTGGCATTTTTCATTGAATTGACCATCTAATTCAACTCGACCAAAAATGACGAAAATAATAATTTTATATTGAATTGACAATCTAATTCAATTCAACAAAAAATGAAAAAAAAATAATTTTATATTGAATTGACAAACTAATTCAATTCAACCAAAAATGAATATAATGATATTTTAATATTGTTTACTGCACATGAATCTCCAAATATTGACAAAGAAAAAATGATTTAATTTAACTAACACATTCAGATCTATAACTATTCATCACCAAACAATAGATCAATCATCATCCAAAACGGCAGAACAAAGCAGATCTAAATCATATACATACAATCATTGCATAGCATGTAAAATAATTTAATTGATTAATTGAAAAAAAAAGAAATCTCAACGTCGCGTTGCAAATTTGGCCAAAATTCAAACAGCTCGGAATCGCTCCTTTTCAGTCTAGAGTCGTAGATCTCTGTCGTACGATCGCAAGCTTCATAAATTGATCAATTCTGAATCAGTACGAAAGAGTTATGATTCAATTAAGGTTTACAACACTTTAAATTAATTAAATATTAAAAAAATAGTGCCATGCTCTTCTTCTTCCCTTTACAGTATATGGCCGTGCTTTTTTCCTTTAGGTTCGATTATAGGTCAAGAATTATCAACCAATCCGTCAGGTTTCGAGGCAATCAAAGATCACTACGCCGTAGCGCTACAGGAGGCGCACAGGGGGGACCCAAAATGGAGGAGCTCGATCGAGCCTAGGGGGTGCGGCGGCTCTTCAATACGTCGGTTTTGGAGCGCTGTACCTCGGTCTGTGATGAACTAGGTGGGATCCAACCGTATAGGATTGTAGAGGAGAAGGAGTGCAATGATAAAATCAAAAAGAGTAGCTAATTTTAATGAGAGGATTGACGGGAATTAGTGGACGAAGGATGGAGCATTCTCAGCCATTGGAATAGGGGTTGGCGACGGCTTTGCATAGGGGTAGGGTTTTGGAAGAAGATGAGTGTATTTTTATATTATTTTAATAATATTTTTACAAATAAATCCATACATCTTAAACTAATCCGATTTCAGTCCAACCGGAGTTGACCTACCCAATAGCCCCCGTTCCGGATCCAATGGGCTAGGTCTCGTCAGCCCAAACGACTGTCTGTGGTCTGAAATCTTTAATTTATTATTTAAATCAATTATTAAATTAATTTGATCGTATATTTAAATCCACCGGGGCCACATACGAACTCAGAAAAATCCAAAAAAAAAATATTTTTGGCTTTGTGTTGACGATACGATCCTAATAAAATTAATTTCGTTAGATTCTGAGACTGTTTGAAAAATGACCATTTTCAAGTCGATCAGATTTGACTGAAATTGACAAAACACATTTTCGTTTGCCACGCTCACATATTAACTCCGAAAATTCCAGAAAATTAAACTTAGCAATAATTTGACGTTCCGGATCCAACAAAAGTGGTTTCGTCGAAAATGGAGGTCGTTTGAAAAATGGCCTTTTATACGGGCTATAAATTAAACTATAGCGACCATTCTGAATATTCAACTGGCCATAACTTTTGATTCCCGCTATGAAATTTCGATTTTTTGGATTCGTTGGAAAGATGTTTTCAAACAGATTTAGATATTTTTGGTTTCACTAAAATCCGTTAAATTTTGAATTCGATACATTCAGTCAAAGTACAGGTTTGACTTTTCAAACTACCGTACTATTTCTAATTCCTTTAGAAATCAAAATCAATATATTCGCTCTAACTTCGATTAATATAAAATTTTAGTTGTTATTGTTTAAAATAAATTATTTTAACTATTCAAATTTTACTGAAATAGCCAAAATAAAAAATTTAAATTGGTTCAGATTTTCCGGGTTGTTACAAGGTCAAAACAAATAGTGCAGGAATGTTCCAAGCGGATCGGATCAGTTTCTCTCTCCTTCGATCCGAGCCGGTTCCGATGAATCAAAGGCGTTGTCTCATCTTCAGTGAATCCAACCGGTTCGGGTCCCCTTCTCCGAACTGGAGATTGCCAAAGATACTTAACAAGCCATGCATGGTGGATTGTTGTGGTGGGATCGGGTCCTCCTCACCGATCTGAACCGTTAATTCGATCCGACCCGAAAGGGTCATGCTAATTCCAGACTTTCTGGTATTATGAGTGTTCACGGAAACAGGTGTAACTTCCATACCATAAGGCCGATTGGGCCAAACGAAAGCTGTACTTGAAACTAATTCAGAGGGCTACAAGAGTTACTGCGCCAAGCACCGTAACTAATGTTTTCGAGTCCAAAAGTGGTCATTTGTTAGGAGTTTTGGGCTATTTTATGTCTGCGGTGCGACTTCAACCAAATCGCTTCATGTTTTCGTATGATCTTCTCATTTCTTAAGCACGTTATTAACCAGGAATCTCATATGTGACAGCTTATACCAAAAAGCATGTCAATAATGGTGTTATAAATGACTATTATAAAGTAGAAAATCAAAAGAAAACATAAATATAAACTTTATAAAAATATTTATAAACTTATAGAATTAAAACTATAAAAATATAAAGTATATAAAAGTATAAATATAAAACTTATAAAACCTAAGTTTAAAATCAAAATTAAAGTAAAGAAAATAACATAGAGAAGATAGAATTTGAAATTAGACTTTGAAATCAAAATTTGAAAAACAGAATTTGAATTTGAACCTGGAGTGTTATTCAGAGTCTTACATAATCTAGACTCTATTGCTATATTTATCTTGAACTCTTGAACTCTTGAAATCTTGAATACTCATGGGTCTTGAATCACCTCTAAATTCTGAATCTCTAACATCTTTAAACTGTACAGTCTTCAGTAATAATTCTTGTATATAAATCCTACATATGTATATATATATTCTAGATAAAAGTGTTAGTATATATTTTCTAATCAATTAATATTGAAATATGTTGTTATCATCAAAACTCCATTCTCCAAAAAATAACTCATTCAACACACAATAAAGCAACATTCATTTTTTCCAAACCAACGTTCAAATTCGAAATCTTTCAAGGTTTGGTTTTCCAAGCTTAATCTGTGTCCATCGTGCTTGAAGAGACAAACGAATCGGTCTTTAGAAGACCGTTTCATTTACTTCTTGACAATATTCTTTCTGATATAGTGCAAATAATAACTATTTCTTGTAAATATAGCTCATATTTAAAAAAAACTTTTCCTTTTGTCCTTTCACTTAGGTTGACTGTGGGGACACAGACAAAATTAAGCGTGGGAGGAGTTTCATATTTATTTTGGTTTTGCATGAATCTTTCTTTTCTTTTTCATTCCATTTTTTTAAAATTGCATTATAATTTACTTTTGAAGGGCACGATGAAGTTAATATATGATTTTTGGTCATTAAATTGAAATTTTAAAGAAATTACTTATCTTAACAAATAACAAATGGAAAAGTTTGAATTATAATCAACTTTAGTGAAACCAGTATATAGGACGATTCATATGTGATGATTATGAAATTTATTCTAAATTAAAATCTTCATTTAAATGAGTGGGTTAATTTAAAGTACTTCCGATAATATTTCGATTTTCTTAAGTTAAAGTGGTGCTAAGATATTCTTGCTTAAATCACTCTTTCTAAAAAAAATGTATGTAACGACCCGTATTTTACGTATCAGAGGGTCGTAAAATATTTTTAAGGGTCAAACCATTCTCATCTTTTGATATGTTTTTCATGGGAATGCGAGACATGCCCATGATTTTTACCAATTCTATTTGTGACCATTTTTCCTCTATTATTTTTGTTTAGGGAATAACTTTTGAATGGGATTAAGTCAGGAGTTCGGATTGATCTCATTGGATCGGGAATGGTGTTTCCAATTCCATAGAGTGGTCACAAGGATTTGGCTAGGCGACTTTGGAGAAATCGTTGTCTTGTGTTGCTTCTTTTCGGGATAAGCTAATTAGTCATTAGTGGGCTGATTAGTGAGGCCCATTAAGGATGCGGGCTGTTGGCTATAAATAGGAGGGTAGGGATAAAGAGATTTGTTAAGTTTCTTTGCTTTCTCATTTGGTTGAGTGTATGTGATTCTCCATCCTAATCAAATGCACCTCCACTCCATTTCAATTCGTAGAGTTGTGAAACAGGATTGAAGATCAACATCGAGGAAAGGTAGATCGTATCAATTGGATTGATTAGGAGGCCGTTTTTCTTTGTTCTTCACTTTCTGGGATTAGAGATTGTTGTTTTGTGATTATTTTGTGGATTTCGTGAGTGAAATCATCTCTCACACGGATTCAATCGAGTATATGGGTTTGTTTGACCTTAATTTCATCCATACAAGTTATATTCACCTAGATCTAATCAATGTAAAAATAATTCAAATTTGGATCACACCATAGGATCTAAATTAGTTAATTATAACAACAATTTACGTGTTGATGCTGAAATCACATGTTCATCATTGATTATATACAAGTTAGATCCAATTATTGATTTGTTTATCGTTATTTCATGATTTGGTGAATTTAATATGATTGTATGAAGATTATTTGTTCTGCTGATGATTGTATGATTATTGTTTGTAGTGCTATTGATTGTTTGGTCGAAAATGGATGTTTTAGACAAATTATATGCATAAGTGTTCATCATTAAAGCTTAGATTGATTTATCGGAGTAAATCAGAGAATCGGCTGATTGGAATCAGACAAAACTTGATGGAGAAGTTCCGGAGGAGGAGTCAAGGAAGCCTGGGAAGTTAGGGATCCAAACTCCGCAATTTTTGGATGGATCAGTGCGATCCAGGACATGCTGTCTAGGATGTATCGGTGCAATCCAGGATGGATCGATGCGATCTAGGGGTGCGATCCAGGATGGATCCAGTGCAATCCGGGGGGTACGATTTAGGAGGGTGTGATCCGTAGATGGGTTATGAATGATTTATCACAAAGTGGCTAGAATGAGTTGATTTTGGTGAGATCAATGGGCATGGTTTGGAAAGGCTGTTTGTGAAGTTTGATAGGCATTGGACCTAACATGACGAAGAAGAGACTCGGCAAATTTTATAGCTTCGATGTGGATTCAGATGGAATATTAGAAGCAGGGTCGAGTGATCGTAAATCGTTGAATGATGCAACGATGTTATGAAGACGACTCAAAAGGTGGTTTGAGCTAGTAGATAATGGATTGCCTGAGAAGGTGCTTGAGCTTATAGATATGTTCGTCAGGTTGGATGGATAGTGTTTTGAAGCGCCAAGGGATCGTCGTTAGTCAGAGGTTCTAGTGGACTCAAAGAAGGGGTATAATGGGGATAATCAAAAGACTAGGTGATTAGTCGAGTACCCTGGGCAGTCACGTTGGGCCTAGATACAAGTCACAATCGCGTATGGAGTTTTTCCAGAAACAGGATTGCCATTAGCCCTTGACAAATGGCAGGATGGGCCAGTCATATGATTAAGGATGGATTCAAGGCAAGGTAGACGATGATAGCTAGGGTCATGGATGTTATTGCTTGCTTGTATCGTCTTGTGTGGATTATTCAACGTTGAAGGAGATATTTCCTGGGTGCTCATATGATGTTGGTTTTGGTCTTCAGGGTTTGTGCTAAAGGGATATTAAACTCGATTAGGATGATTCATGCTTGATAATTGGCTACTATGGATGTTACTTGTTGTTTCTTCTCTAATTCTCTGGGAAGGCTATCATCGTAGGTTGTGGAAGAGACGTGGGATTAGGAATCTCCTTCTTTTGATGTATTGGGCGGATTAGATGATTGATCTGCCTAATATCCATATGCTTTATTGTTGATATTGATAATTGTTTTATCGCTCATTAAGACTATTGTCTGACTCATGGTTTTATGTTCCCTCTTATTACTTTGGGTTGTTCATCAATGTTGTTGATGGGTAGACTAAATGACAGGTAGTAAATCTTGATGAGGACGATGGTGTTGAGAGATGACAAGTAGGAGATTGACGTATTACTATATACTATCCATAGTTGTTATTTCTGCTGATTTTGTTGATATGTTACTCTGAGTGAAATTATACTGAGGCTCTTTATACAGATTATGATGTAATACAGTTGTTTGTATTGGGTATTTTCATGGAGATATGAAAAGTTGAAATTATGTTCTATTGTGCTTCACATTTATTTCCTATTGTATATATTCTATTTTATCCATGCGATGTGAGTTATATGACAGGTTCCGTTGATGTTATTTTTCCTTGATGATTATCCATAACTGCCAGGCACGTCTTTTAGTGCACTGCTTCCTTTGTTAAGTGCGGGAGTTATGGGCGGTCGTCACAATGTATATACATTTTTTGAAAATAATAAAGCTTAGAGTCCTCATAGTTATATTTTCACCCTCATTAAAAAGTCCTCGTGGTTATGTGTGGGTGAATAACATTAACCTCTTTTATATGTGCTTTCATTCTCATTTAAATGTCCTCGTAGTTATGCATGGATGGAACTCATATAAGAGAAGAATAAAAGTCTAAGTATTCTTCTAATCTCATTTAAAAGTCCTCACTGTTATGCATGGTTAGAAATACTGGATAGTTTCCTTGGTTTACCTGTGCTAGGCATGTACATATAATGTCAATATTAATCATAACAATAAGAGAATGTAAGCAATTGAAATCCAAGCACTATCTTCACTTAATTGAACTTGTTATTCAAAAAGAAATAAAAACTCCACTTTGAAAATGTTGATAGTCGATTATACAATTTATTTCATAATTACACTATGTTTTCATCAGAAACACTTACCAAACTTGAGGAAATTGTAAGGATAACTTAGGATTTATTTGACATTTTGATTAATAAAAGAATGAAATTTCATGGTGATGACCCAAACTTGTATCTAATGTACTCATGTCAAATTTAAAAATAAATTCTTCATTTGAACACTTTTCTAAAACTTTCATTCATTTTGTAAATATACCCTCATTTAGGAAGTTTTTATCATTGCATTTGGATTTTTTGGGTAATATCCGTTGTAAACCCTCATGAGACAACACTCGGCCTACTGGGGACACCCATAGGTTTAACGACTTGTTGCATATGCTCAATGCAATCGTGCTTCCTACGAAAGTGGATTTATCTCAGTTTTTTTTTCCTTTGTTCAAGGATGAAAGATACATGTGGGGTTATTTAATGTGCATGCAAATGTGCACATTTTTACTCACATGTTTAACCTTTTTTAGTTGTCATATAAGGTATTGTAACATGTTTAAACCATAGTTTCAGTTATTTTCAAATCATCATATATTCATCTTTATTTAAGGGAAAAATGGTCGTTTGTATGCATATATCAATTTAAGAAAATTTACTTGGATATTTTTATCTTGTTTTGTAGGAAATTGGATTTAAATGCAAGTGGTTTCATGGAAAATATACATGCACCAGTGAAAATACAAGGAATGAAGATGGAAATAATTCAAACACATGTTAGTTGAGGACCCCACCTACCCACCTAACTCACTAACCTTAAGCAATAATTAGGAGCTAATGCACAAGTTAATGAAGGCTAAAAGCTTCATGCATATCTAATGAGTGATTACTTTTTAATGAATTTGGAAGCTTCTACATATAACAACGGTATTTTGGGTAGTCCCCAAAAAGGTGGATTTGGGTTTTAGGCTTGTTTATATACCTGTATGTTCATGTAAAAAGGATCCGCACTCTTTTGGTTAGTTTAGTTGTAAAATACCAAATAAAAGCTTTCTTTCTTTCATGGCTTCTGAGCTATTTTCCCTCTTATGTAACAACATGGCTAACAAACTTAACTTGCTTCCCCTGAAAATGGAACATTGAGAATCTTGTTTTGAGTTGATTATGTTGAATTGTACTCAAAACACTTCACAAATGTCTAGCATGATCAACCTTAGACTTAGAATAAATATCGTTAATGAATACAAGAACGAACTTATTGAGATATTCTCCAATACTTGATTCATCAAATCGATGAAATAAGCTGGGGTGTTCATCAAACTGAACGACATGACGAGCAAGTCATATGAACCACAGCGAGTGCGGAACGCCGTGAGAATAATGTTATCCTTCGTGACACGCAAGTAGTAAGGTCAAGATGAGAAAAGACCTTAGTGGCACTTAACTGATCGAACACATCATCGATCCTCGAAAAAAGATAGAGATTCTTGATGGTCAAATTATTAATCTTGCGGTAATTAATGCAAATCAAAAGGTACCATCAGATTTCTTCATGAATACTACCACGGTGTCCCATGATAAAGTATTAGGCTGAATGAAATGTATCGCCTCAAGCTCCAAAAATTTCTTTTTGAGTTCCTCGTTCTCTTTAATCGACATCCTCGTAGGAGGCTGACTAAATGGCTATGCGCATGGAATCAATTCGAAGCAGAACTCAATGGCCTACTTGGGTAGCAAACCAAAAACAGGCTCGAAAATATCAGTGAAATCAGAAATGACTGAAATCCAAGATATGTCATCCTCATCCCAGGACCCATGGTCATATAAATGTACTTCGGACTCGTGATCGACATCCCAAGGTATAAGAGATAACTGGTAATACAAGTCGGGATGTCGTAGATATAGAGCTCCCTCAGAACATAAGATTTTGGCTTTGTATTGCATGTGCCAGTACATACCCAAAATCATATTAATCCAAATAAATGAGTCACATGCAGATTCGCATGGAAAGAAAAGCCACAAAAAAATATCTCTATGTCCTTGCAAAGCGTGCTAAGGGTTGCGGATCCCCCGGTAGGATTCACAATCTGTAATGAAGTCATCAAACAAGTAACATCTCAAGATAAAGTATTAGTGAGTTCTTACGATACAAATGAATGTGATGCACCCGTGTTGAATAGATCGGTTATGGAATAATAAAGAGCCCTCAGGGATAGAAGTAGATATACTACAAGGCTGAGATGGACCACCAGAAGCATCAACAACATTGAGATTTCTCAACTTAGTATTTTTAGGAGTAGCGGGGAATGAAGACGCCTCCTCGCAATAACGACATATGCAGAGCCTAGGACAATCCTAAATCGTATGATCCCTAGTGCCACAATTGTAACATCTCCTCTTTCTAGGAGGCGCTACTCTAGGCTGATAACTAGACAAAAAAATCCTTCTTCTTATAAAGAAAAGTCTTGGACTTAGAAAAAGGAAATATCTTTTTTTTGGATTCTTGTGAAACTCGGCCTCGTCACTGCTTTCGTTTTCATTCTTGACTGTGTCAAGATGAAAGGCTGCATCAACAAGCTCTTTGAAAGAAAGTTTGAGTTGCTACATAAGAGATTCCTTCAAGTAACTCTTAAGACGGGTGACAAATTTGACGTTAATGTTGTAATGAGCGATAATGTGCTCTAGGGCGTATTTGGATACGACCTCAAAAGAAGTAATATACTCGGTAGTGATCAACTTCCTTTGGTTTAAGTCAAGGAAACATTGAGCTATAATCTCTTTCTTGGAGTCGGACATGAATTTGAGCTCAAACCTCTCTTCGAATTGTTCCCACTTCAAGGTGAATTCATCATCCTCTGCCATTAACAATTCATACCAATCCAACGTACGATCTTGTAGCATGCTCGATGCTATAATAATGCAGTGATGGTAGGATATCTCCACACAGGAAAATACGCCTGCATGTGCGAAGTTAAGTCTAGATATCTAATACAATGGAACTAAAGTTATATTCCTAGACGTATTACTACTTATATCTACCCCTAAAGAAAACAGAAGGGAAAAGATACGATTAGGGACAACTTTGATCAGGGATGATGTTATGCTCATATTGTACTTTGGTGTATTGTATTATGTATATTATTCTATGTTTATCACATTTTGTTCTGAACCTGACTCTAATACCAAGATGTGACACCCCACCCTGAGATCCATGTCAATAAAAAGCATTAGCGAATAATGTCGTTTGCTAATATAAAGAATAGGGTAGGTTCAAATACGTAGATAAAGTGCTCATTTATTTTTCTTTTCTCAATGGATCGACATATCTAATCATGTCCATTACAATACTATGGTAGATAGATGATAAATTTCAGAACAAAATACAACTATAATAATCAACACGGAACACAGAAAATCAAATGCAATCACATATAATACATATATATACACATACATCAAGTAAAACACAAAGTAATATACATGAGTGGATATACAACCCACAATATACACAACACAAAACACCATCTCCCCTACAAAAGAATATGTATGTGTGTGTGTGTGTTTGCGTGCGTGTGTGTGTGTATATATATATATGTATATCAGAGTCTGCAACTACTATAAGGTAACTACACAAAAACTATGCATCACGGGTCCAAAAAGGTTGATAAAGATATCTAGGATGATATAGCTAAGCAAAGTCCAAAAATTGCCTAGCCTACAACTCGATCTGACCCGAGAATAAAATACATGGGTCAATCTAGTTTAAACAGTATCAGTAGATCATTAAAGAGGAATATGATATCATAAGGCATAACTCTTTTTGTGTAGAGAAAGAGTAGGTTCAAATGAGTACAACAAGGGTTCATGAGATAGGGTGCGACTAAACATCATATAATAATATCGTGAATGGTGTCTCCAACAATATAAACAACAAACACTAATGCATATATAGAACATATAGGAGTGTTCTGAAAACATAATTAAATAGAACACTTATGAATGTTCCATACGAAATAGTGAAATCACCAAACATTTATATGAACATCGTAGTAGCTCTAAGGACACATAAATAAATCAATATCAACACCAATTTGGCATTTCAAGTAGTATCTAAAACATCAGTTTGCAACAAAGCATCAAAGATGAATCAAAAGCATCAAATGATATCAAAATGGATCCCAACATCAAATAACATCAAAAGATGGATTAAAAAAACAAATAACACGTGCAATAAATATATAGCTCCCATGAGCTTCGCCAAGTACTTTATACATATTCAAGCGCTTATCACTATGATCCTCTCCCCTTAGACGAGTGTAGGCCAAGTGAATATGTAGATATTAGACTCCCCTCGAGCCTAACTCCCCCTCGTAGTGAGTACTGGTAACAACAAATAACAATAATGTTTACGGACTATCAAAAAATAACTTGAAAAGTGAAAACAATACGTCCCATACTGTAAGTTTCACTAATCGATTTACTACTACTCAGCCTACATCACGCTTGAGAAGTAGAAATAGCTCTAATCAACGAGTCATGAATTAACTGACATAATAAACCAATTTGTCTCGTACTACATGGTTTTCTACATCATTTAAATCATAACAGTGCCTTCCCGGAGGATGCAAAATCTGTGGTTATATATATAATATTTGGATTTGATAAAGCGTGTTTTTAAAATGATTCTGAAATCATTTGGTTTGTTTCTTAGAAAATCTTTATATAAAGTAAAATATCATATACAGTATAGTCTTGAGACAATTTTATTTTTATAAAAACAAAATATTGAAAATCCTTTATCTCAAAGAGATATATACATAAAGTAATTTCTTGTTGAAATCATTTTATAAAACTTGAACAGTGTCGAAGGTCTCATGAATTAATCATGAAACCAATCAGGAATAACCACATAAAAATTTCATCAATTTAGCATGAAAATTGGTGATAATATTGGCTTATCTATTATGATATTAAGCCTAAGAAATCATCATACAAATTCACCTCAAATCCATCGAAAATTTGCTGCAAAAATATTAAGAAACATACAGGAAACATGAGCAAATATCAACAAAACAGGAAAATAGTGTGTGCGTCTAAAACAAATATGGGGTCGACCCTACTATTGCCGGGTCATCCCCTAGGTCGACCCTCATATGCTTGGACCGACCCATAAGTCAACCTAAATAAGTGCATGGGTCGACCTGGGAATGAGATTTTGCTTAGGTCTAAAATCTTCTCTGATTCAAACTTTGACACAATATTACTTCATGATACAAAGGCCAGACCTAAAAATCAATATGCACAAATATTAGAAACACTACTACCATTCAAAAGATGTTTCGCATGATTTCAGCCAGTATTGAAGAAGATATATCATCACAAATTTGGATAGAGACCTGTTTTTTAGCTATGAACGTAATATCAACTTTTTGGGTTTACATAAAAACATATACTCACTGAATCAATATAACATGACCACAAATAACTAATAAACTAGAAGGTGTGAGTTCTACTCAACGATTTGACTTTTAATAGAAAGTTATAGCAACATATTTGAGAAAATATTAACTTTTAGCCTGCTATGAGATCTCACCAAGCTGTAACCCAAGTTACAACAACATGCAAAGGAGAATTTTCAACGTACAACAACAAAATTTACAAACTGGAATAAAAATGAAATAAACTCAAGGTTTTGATGTGACTACCAGATTATAATTTGAGTATGCAGCTAGTTTTCGCTTTTAAATTCAACTTTAAGGTGAAGGATTAGATTTTGGAAGAAGATTTCATAATTTTCCTGACTGTATATTTTATTGTTGAGAAAAATGTTTTTTAGGAAAGGGAGAAGTACGTACTGAGAATGAAATGCAGATCTTTCCTCTCTTAAACACCTTTGTTTTGGCCTTGATTAATCCCAATTCGGCTACTGGTGTAGGATTTAAGCTAAGTATGGACTTAAATGGCAGTGCTAAGCTAATATGTGTTGTTTAACATATATCTTATATTTTGCTAAATTAACATAAAAAACATAGTTTAGCTTCATTAAAATTTTATACAACATATTTAAAACCTTTTACACCTTTTTAACATAAATTTGTTCATTTTGACACAAAACATTCATATTTTACAACAAATTGCACATTTATACTTTTTATGTATAGAATTTACATTTTTTATGTTTGTTATTGCGCAAAACACAATGTTTTGACACAATTAACTTATACAAACATAGTAAAAGTTACTTTTTCACATAAATATTGATTTTCACCAATATTTACCTTTTTTGCTCTATTTACAATTCATTTGTATTTATAAAACACAGCTTACACCAAAAATTCATTGTAGTTATATATATATATGTATATTGTAGTTCAACATTATAAAATCTTAAAAACATTTATTTCATCTTAATTTCCAATTTATAAATTTTTGTTAAACTTTATTTTCCATATTTATACTCATTTTCATGAATTCAACCACAAAATTTAATTAATTGTCCCAAATACCTTATTTACTTCAATTTTCTTCAAATCTTTAATTTACCTCAAAACCCAACCATCTTGCTCAATTTAGATAACTATTTTAAATTATTTCCTCATACAATTTTTACTATTTAATTATCAAGTTAAAATCCTTGTTATCATTTATTAATTGATACCTCAGGTGACCACAAAAGCCTGGGTTGTTACAACGCTTAGAAATCTTACCAGATTCCGTGCATGGGTAGGAAGACAACCATTCAATATCCAAATCCAAATTGATCGATTAATGATTATCCCACTCAAGCTAAATCCTAGCTCGATCCATTATCCTATCCTATGCGCACCTTCCATCCAACTCCAAATTCCAAGTCTAAAGTCCTGAATCCAAGTTCCGATATCTAAAATCATATATCCAGAAATTCCAAGTCAATCCATCCAGAGAGTGTGGTCGTTCCGGAGCCATGAGTGATACCAATCCAATGAAAACCAAATCGAGGCTATAGACGATAGCCAATGCCAATTAGGAGTTGATCCTCGGTCTGAGATGGGACAGTGCCGATCTGATGCTGAGCGGTACTGATGATACAGGGCGGAGTACCCTTGAGCAATGTACATCGCCTAACACACCACTGGGTCCTACTCAATAGGTGTATCCTTGAAATGAATCGCTTCCTCGATCCTTGGAAATTCACGCTGTTACATTCATGTTATTAACATGTCGTAAAACCAAGTGCCGGAGAAGCAAACTGTTTTTTATAATAAAGAACAGGGCGAGAATGTAGAAACAACAAAATTTTATAAGGCAGAAATATGTGTATTTATTTATCATCTAAAATTATTATAGAGAAGACTTTAATCTTACTTATCATAGTGAAATTATATTAGCCCGGATAGTAATAGAACTTGTCCTTACAATTACTGAAAGAAACCAAGAAAAAGTGATTATCTTCAAATTCTTTAGATCCAAGCTTCATCTGATTGATCCAAGTTAAACCTAAACTACTAGGCTACCGGGAGAAATTAGGGGCACATAAAGTTTAAGGGGAAAACAACTCTGAGTCAGTCATGGAACCATTGTAAGAGATTTAAATTCACCATTTAGAAATAAAGGGTATCCCTTAAGACTGCGACCACACATAAACATGGCACGAGTTTTTACCTTATGGTAACTAAATCATTATACGTCAAAATTGTTTGATATTACCTTTGGTGACTTGTAGGGTAAAACCCATTAAAATAAATTATAAAATATGTGAAATTGTTTATAATTAAATTTCTCACCCCTAATAGGGATCTACAATAGAATACGCGAGCTCTTAGGGAAATAGTTTTTCATACGATGGCAAGGTATGGGACTACCTTTCTGTAAAGTACACCTCTAGAGGAGGGATGCACGGAGGATCACTCCCCTCCACTTAACTGGAAAGGCCGAAATGTTGCACAAACATTTTCCCCAAGTGGTGCACTGCCCAAATACGTTATCACCCTGTTCACAACTGACTTAATCCCCGATGCCTCTTAGCATACACTACTTACTCAACATATAATGAGTAATCTAGAAAGGTGATAAAAGTCGTCTCACGGGGAACTATCCAAACCGACCTCATTATGCGCCTTGTTTTCGCTAACACCAGTTGTTGAGGATTAAAGGTCTATGTTTACCTTTATTCAAGCACGTTCTTCACTTCTAATGCCACATTACCAAGTCCAACACACACCACTGGTTTCCACTAATGTACAACCCCTAAGCTCGTATGTCTTAGAAAAAGGTGTTAAGCGAAGAGAATTTGCCATCTCCGTCACCAACATATGTACAGTCGTAGATATCAACAAATGCATGTTAAAGTGCAATGCTAGAGATTCATCTATACAATTCAACCTGGTTTTGGACAAACCAACCGAAGATCTAAATGCAAAATTGTTGTCGATTCGTAATATAAAAAAAAAACAAAGAGTCAATGACAGCATCTCTTCATTCAATCTCCATAAATCTTCAATCTTAAATCTTCAATGCTTCGAAACTTTTAATTGATCTGAAATGGTTTTCAAGTAGAAATCACCCAATGCGATCTTGTCTCCTTGAACCAGTTATCGCAAAAATATTGTTTAAGCAGTTTTGGGTTTTGGGTGTTATTCATTTCCTAATTCATTACTCCATACAATATCTATGAAGGATGTATAACTCCATATACACTTCAGATATATATATATATATATAACCATTAAACCTCCTTCATTAAATCATACTTCCTTCATTAAGTCATTTGGATGGTAAGTTCGATTTACTTTAATGGATCAGAAGAAAACACACTTGTCTTGCTCGATATCAATTTTTATGTTTAGGCCTGACTTTCCATTGAATAATAATGTAAACACCTTTTAAAATTCTTATAGATAGTAAGAATTCCCTCCTCAGAATTTGATACTACATACAACAAGATCATCTCCAAGAGAACCGATTTATTTGTCTACAGAAAATTGATCTTTTATACTTAACTCGCTTATGAAATTTCAACCTTATCTAGTCCTCGCCCAGGAAAGGGCCAGGTGAGCCAGGACATTGGTTGCTCCTGAACATCTCCTTGGTTAAACGCCCATTTCCGGATCTCAAAAATAGAAAAACCAGGCTTACTCGTTGGCTTATTATAGCCAAGATTAAATCATTGCTCACTATAACTTTTGATTTGATTTAATTATCTAACGTCTTCAATTTATTTATAGATATTCAAAACAATCTTCAAATTACTTCATTAATCATTTAAAAAGATTCATTAAAGATCTAAAGAGGATTCGTTAAGTTTAAACTTCAATTTCAATCATTATTGAAAAATGTTGCAAAACGTAGCAAAAAGTATCATTTTAAGCTTAATTTATAGAAATAAATTTTAAGATTTATATAATCAACTTAAATCACTTTAAATGATTTATAAGTTTTATTCCATAATTTTATGGAATTTCAAAATTCCTTTTTTCAAAATCTCATTTTTTGGATTTTTCAATTGCAAAACTGCGATATTTTTCAAAACTTGTTTTGATCATATTTTAAAGCTTGTCCAATGAAATCTTAATATTTTAGATTCATCGAAAAGATATGATTATATGGATTTGGAAAAATCTTAATTTAAAGAATTTTATTTCATATTTTTTCATATACAAAAGATTCGATTTTTAAGTAGTGAAATCGCGAGTTACTGTTTCGCAACACACTAAAATTTCTCCAAAATTTGTATTCTTTTCAAACTTCATCAAAACACTTGGAAGTGTTTATAAAACATTTAAAAAACGTTTAAAACCATTTTTAAGATGTTAGTCATTTTATTTTCTCCATTTCGTTCAATTAAAGGAAAGTGATTTTCTTTATACTTATCGATGTGTATTTAACGTGGCTTGTTAAATATCCATACAATCAAACATATAAGCATCCAAAATTTTCAAACATTCATCATAGCATTCATAAGAAACATTTAAAATACATATAACTATCATTTTAATTTCGTTAAACAAACATTAACTTATGTATAATTAGGGTCATTTAAGGTTAATTTTTCACCTTAGATCAGTTCTTAACTTTCCTAAAATCGATTATAGCTCCGCTACGGTCACACTGAAACAACTCTAACTAGCTTATTCTTCCTTCCTATGCTCGGCCTCCATTCATTCACGCTCCTTGCTCATGGCCAAGATTAGGTAGCGGTTCCTAGCTCCTTGCTTTGACTTCAAATTTGGTATAGAACCTCGATATAAGAACTTTGGAAGAATTTGAGAGGGTTTTGGTTTCGTTTGATACAACTTTGAAAAAGTTAGTAAGGAAAGAGGATATTTTTTCTAGGGCTTTGGAAGCCATTAATAAGTTTTCTAAGAGCTTAAAGAAGAGAGAAGTAGAGTATATTTTTGGAGTAAATAAACGAGTGAAAGCGGATGAGCATTTATAGGAAACATTTTGGAATAAAATAAGGGATGGAAAATTATTGGAAACCCCATCCCCTTTCACCTATCATTTCAGCCATACCCCCCTCGATGTGACATATTCATGTGCAAGGGTGATTTTTGTAAGTGTAGTGATGGTGTGTAAGAGTGGTGATGTTAGGGAGTGCTATTATTTTAATAAAAGTAAACTCTCTTTGTCTTCTTATACTTACTTTTTCTAATCATTTTTTGGCAAAGCCGACCGGTCTTTGAAGTGGCCGCAAACACTTATTATTATAACAAATAACAACTACAATATTACACAAGATTGACGGCTTATCAACCTACTACATCTTCGGTTTTTAAGGTGGACCATCCACCATAGACGTTTCTATAGTGGATCTACCACTACTAAGTCTAGCTAAGAGTACAGGAGCTAATCTAAAGGGTTAAACTACTATTACATACCATACAAGGCTCGAAAATTACATGCATACATAAACATTGCTAATTTGCATAGTAACAAACAAATATCCTAGAAGGAGTTCCTTCCTTAACAAAGAAAGGGATAATGTCTTCAAAGCCCACACATAGATAAATACTAGCCAGGCCAATAAACTCATTACCAGGGGATAATAGCAGTTGTACAAGACCAGCTCAACAACCACTACCCAAAGCAACTAGACCAGGGCAAAGCAAGTGCATAAGGAACAAGGCTGCCATATAACATAGAATGAAACCACTTAGAGTCAATAAGCATCACCACCAGCATTAGGCATCAACGCAGGGTTGAACTCCAACATAAACCATGACCATGCACACTACAGGGGAACAACCACCTGGCAGTAGCTCGACTTGGAGCATGTCACATACACCAAAACTCCCCAGGGAAAACATACTCACCAAAATCAACTTCGCACTACCCAAAAATACACACAATAAACAATTCATAATCCCTCAAGATGACAACCAAAACTCTCTGACAGTCCAACACCACACATAGCACCAACTCATGCCTGCTATGACAGATCCAGACACACGAGGCACGAATCCCCCACAGCTACTTGATAGACAAGAGATCTAGACCTCGGCTTAACATATAAGGTGGAAAGCAGAGTCTCATAGCTTACACATGTTGCATGACCGTAAGAGAAACACTGGGAGCTTCTCGAAGAAGACGAAACTGCTTCGACTTAGCAAGTCAAACCACACCCTAAAAATTCCAAAAATCCATAAATAAAACTATCACACAAATACCATACCCACTAAGCAAACTGACAAAAGCCAGACAAACACAGGACATAAGTTCACCTAGCAATGAATGTGAACAAAGTCGCTGGGATACCTTACGCTGCAATTTACAGGAGTGGAACGGCAGGGAAGTCGTGAAAACAAGTTGGAAAGGTAACATTAAGGAGATTAAGTAGGTTAAGGAGGGACATCACGCTAAGAAAAATAGGGTTTACTAGAGAAAAAGGGAACTAGGAAGCATCAAATGGATTCATATCTAGAATGAAGTGGGGACTTTGGTATCAGAAAATGGGAGTCAGATCTACAGTCGAGATCTAAAAGTATTGATTTAGAGCACCAATCACACAGACGAAAGCAGGGAAGAGAAGGGAGAGGAGAAGAGAGTTGGTGAAACGATTGGCATGAGGAGGAGAGGAAGGCATTAGGATATGAGAATGTGATGAAAAGGAAAAAAGGAAAAATCCCTTATGTGTGTTAACACACATGGTATGTATATACATGTAACGACCCACAAATCCGTACTATTAGAGCTGAGTGAATATAACTCATGCCCAACCCAAATTGCACGAAAATACGAATTATTAATAGAAGGAAGTTAGAGGATGAGAAATAGAAAGATAGAAAATTAGGATAGAAGAAAATAGATAGAAGATAGAACTGAACAATAACACAGAATCTCACAACCGTAGCGGAATAAAATATAATATATATAAATCACTTTTGAAATACAAACTGTATTTTTCACTTACATACATTATCAGAGTACACAATATACAACACAGCGGAATAAGCTCTAAATATTTAACGCTGAAGCCTCCTGCTCCATTCTCCTTAAGATAAATATGTAAAATCCTGAACTATTGGACTATCCGTATAAATTTGGGCACCCAAGAGTTTTGGGAAAACATAGAAAAATAAACTCTAGGTCAGTCATAGGACTGGTATGAGTAGATGATTTTAAAACAGTTTGAGAAAATAAATCATAAAACCATACCGTATAACACGGAACGGGTTTTTCCCTTATGAGAATCCAGAATACTTGGTTTAACTTTTCAAAATTTCTTTAAAAGGAAAGATAATCGTAAGACTGATCTACACATAAACATGGATGGTTTTTACCTTATGATAACCAAAACATCTTTATATCAAAACTCTTCTGATATTATAACTATGTCTATCAACCACATATAAATAATCATCTAGTAGAACGTTTGCATCTCACGCTCTATATACATAGTATACAATAAAAACCATGAGCGCTTATTGGATAATGGATTTCCAAATATGACAAGGTATGGAACCATCTTCCAATAGTGTATCTCTAGAGGGGAATACATCAGGTTCAACAAGAACATCTTGCAACCCGACCACACATGATCGACAACTCATCTTGCTTGAGTGTATTAAATATATTGTCACCAACAATTGGGAGAGCTACCCTCTATTTCCCGAATGGGGAAGCATCGAAAGAATAAAGAAGTAAATGTAATTTCTCTAGATGGGTGATAATACAACCTAATTGGGAGCGACTCACTTAGCCATGTTGCCTGCCCGATTTTTGTCATTTCCTGGTTGTGAGGCTTGAGGGTGAACTACCTTTGATAAAACATTTCTTTACTTACTTTGAATGCCACATGGTCAATACCTCCAACAACTAATTGACTTCCCAAAACAAAATATTATCGGCATAAAGCAAGAGAAATGAATTCCCCTGCCACCAACATAAATACGTTTTAAGAGATCAATGTACGTGATTAGTTAGGTATACTCTGTCAGACATTCGTCTATACAAGTTGTCCTGGGACTGGACAAACCGAAGGCACTATTCTGTAAATCCATCTTACGTAATTTCTACCTTGGATTGACAGAATAACCCTTGCATAACACCGTCTTTAATGGTATTAAATAATCTCTGATTCGAAACGTATATATTAAATTGAAGTGGAATTTAGATTCCGGTCTCTTCGAAAACGATAACGAAAAGGTCCAGATTTGATAGTCGGTGATTTAACCATCAAATATAAAATAAAGTAAACAAATTTATTATCATTGGATCTGCTAAGCCTCATTTAAATAATCTAAATTATTTAAATGCAAATATTAACTTTGTATAAATATTCATTTGAAAACATAATTACTAATTAAACAATAACACTCTTATTTTCTATCTTATGTGATAAACTCACTCTCGAATATTCGTTTCACAACTGAAAACGATATTCAACTCTAATACCCATTTCAAACACAAACTAATACAATCTATCGGGAAAAAGTGAAATCATTCAAGATGGGGTATTTTAATTACCTCTCAGACCTTGAGTCGTAATCATTCTTATCGTTCAAGATTCGTGGAGGTTCGATATCCAAAATATTCGTCAAACCAGCATTTGTAAATCCAATTGATTTCCAAAACTTAAACCATTTCAAACAACGTTGTTGTTTTGAACCATTCATCAATTTAACTTAATATTAAATCAGGGGAATTTAATCCAAATTATCGACCTGTTATCCCTTTTTCCTTTTATAACTTAATTTATCTTTAAAACTTACTTAATTAAAAGATCAATTAAGTTAAAAACACCCTTTTGGGAATATTTATCCAAATTTAAATTACTATTAAATCTACCCAATTTGTTAAATCTAAAACTTATCAAGTTTTTAAACAACCATTTATTGAAACCTCTTCTATCAAATTAATTGAAACATATTAATTTAATAATTAATTCCCATTAAAATAGTTGATTTAAATCAACCCTAACCAACCTGGTTAACTGATTAAAATTAATACTACCATTTTAAATTAATTATTAATATAATTAATTTAATATAATCCATTTAATTATTCCGTAAAACAATTTAAATTCATTTATAAAACTCGAGTATATTTCCGAGTTACTTTATAGAAAAAGGGTTAGCAACTCAAGAAAAGCCTACAAAGAACTGCTCTTTACTCAAGTTCTCCATCCAGCAAGGACTTTATTAATTCATTTTTTTACTTTCACTTTTGAACTTTCTGAATTTATTATTTATGATAAAATACAATTTAAATGTGAAATTATTGAGTATACTACTTCCCTTCAAATAATTAAAATTAAAGGAATAACTTTGGGACTCGTAAGGGATTTACTTGTCTATATTTCGTTTCATTCCTTTCGATCTTTTAGGTGTATATAATAGTTCAGACGACATTCAAGTCGCTAACCCAATTTGCATAAACAACTATGTGAATTCAATACAATATTATCAATTGATAGTATAATAACTCAGCAACATATATTTGCTAAATAAATATGTCAAAAAAATATAATATAATAGCAGAACGGTGTTTATTTCTACTAGTAGGGTGTCCAAACAATTCAGTCAATTCAATTTATAGTGGAATGGTTTTTATCTCCACTAACAACTGTCCATATAATATATAATTACGATTACCGAAATTAAACATAACTTAATTAATAAATCAATTAATTAAACATCCAATTCATAATCTATTGCATTATAGATTATTACCGATTAATAGTTCGCACGTTAATTTAGTTTAGGATTAAATTTACGTTCGATTTATTTTAAATTGTATTTTTTATTAAAGGCGTCGTTAATTAAATCAGTAAATCAATTCATTTTTAATTTTAATTGTTTAGAACTCGATTACTACATCAAATTACTTAATATGCCAACGATCGACTCAATGGCAAAACATGAGCCAAACTATTTGATCAATTCTCCTTGATCTATCTTTGTATATATATTCATCACTGTGTGACCATAATTTTATTTAGATTTTTAACTTAAAACATTTTCTTCCTTTTTATTTATTTTGGGTCGAGCCCAAAGAAGTCGGCCCATACAAAAAAATGCATATGATCACTAATATATACATATATATTAATTTATATTTAAACTTAAATTAGATTAAACTTTTCTTTTCTTTCCTCTTCTCTTCTTTTAGTGGGCCTAGCCCAAGCCCACAACCTATGTTCAACACAATAAGGAAGGAAAACTGCACGCATTTACCAACTGCCAGCACCCATTTTTCTTCCGTGATGCCTACTCTCTTTCTCCCACCCTTTTTCTTTATTTCCTTCTGCTATTGTTTCCTTTCACGTTCTTTCTTCTTTACGTTTGGTTTCTAATTCATCATTTTTTAGTACGTAACTTGTCCTCCCCAGTCTCAAGCCAATGAAGCCACGCAGCGCATCTTCCTTGCATCTTCAAGCAAGCAAAAACTACCCCATCCACTAAGACATGCGTATTGTTACCTGATAGCTTACCTTCTCCACTCTCATGCACACACTATAACGAGCCCATAGTTTCTCTTCTCTTATATTTTTTTATACTGTCAAGCCCCAAAGTCTAACAGTTGCATGCACAATCCCAGACCAATCTCTATTTCCTACTTCTAACTTCCCTGCTAATGATTTACTTTAACAGTTGTATTTAGCAGTGTAATTTCACCTTTAATTTTGTAGCCCTTGCATGATATATTTCTTATGTTCTTTTATTTTTTATTTATATACAGATGTATCCTTTCACCCATCACAGTGTGCACCGTTGCTTCTACCACTTGGCGACTGTCACCACTACCCACGAATCCCATCTCCACCCAACATCGTTGTCCACCACTCGTTCCAACCCCAGAAACCATCTTTTCCAAAATCACCTCACAGCCATTATACTCTTGATACCCATATACTTTGTTTTATTTTTAGTTTTGTTGGGTCAATAACCTCTACTTATTAGGAGATAACTGATGCCTATTATTTGGTTTTATGACCGCTTCATTAGCTGTTTCAGTCACCTAGTTCATGTCTATGAACGTGATTTATTACATGTCTTTGTTTTCATGTAAGACATTATATAATCCCCTATTTTTCTGTCATCAATAAGAAAGATTTATCCACTCAAGTCTAAGGTATTTGCGGTTAATACTTTAACAATATTAGCCACTTAAAACAATTCACAAAAATAACAGATATCACCTCTTAATCTTGCATTCAAATATTTACCAAACCAAAAGATTAAATGAGTTACTCACATTCGAATGAACTACCAATGCATAAATATGTATCTTTGTATATATTTATCAGGAATAGATTCTAATATAAAAAGAGTTTACTCACAATATTTCTCACAAGTTTTTCATGTTATTGTTGGTTCCAATGAAACGACCTAAACTTCCCCGTAAAGGAAAGCTCGGATTGAGTTGAGGACAATATCAACCAGAACACAAACAGAAGAACATCTAATTGCTATTACAACAATTTACATCAGAGCACAAGAATACAACAGAGTATGAACGAATATTACACATTGCAAAATATCAAAGATTTAAATTACTAAGCAGCGGAAAAATAATACATAACACAATTGTAAGAAATAAACGGATATAGAGCGTTCCGAACATAGCTCCAGCTATAAATCAAGGATCATGGAAAAGAAATATCTGCAAAAACCAAAACTACTTGCTGCCTGTGTGGAAAATAGGGGAACCCAGAGTTTAGATTAAAATAATAAACTCTAGGCCAGTCATGTGACTGGTGTGAGAAATAAAAACAGTTATTAAGTTGATTTTACAGTTAAATAAATCAAGGGACCACGCCGTATAACATGGAACGGGTTTAACCCCAAGAATACCAGTGCAGAAAACAAGCAGCGCAATGCTAATTAAAGAAAATGAAGCTATTATAAGACTCAGGTCCCATCACACAATGCAACGCAAGCCAGAGGATAGAGTTTTACCTTATAATAGCCAAATAATGCTTGATACGCGAAATTTAATCTTTTATTATTACTATAAGTGAATAAATCTGCTTCAAATATAAATGTATCAATCATAGACGACATAGTATCCCATGCTACTATGTCATCATACTAGTTCTGCAATTAAAACCGAAATGTCGTATTGGAAGTTGGATTTCCATCATTAACCAAGGCAAGGGATCGTCCTTACCGAATTCGAGACGCTCTAGCCCATATCTCAGGATTAGAACGCATCAACCCTTAGGAGCTCCAGGGTCGATCCTCTCTTAAGTTTGAGGATTGAATGTTCCTGAACAATACGTTTCCCCGCCCTATGGGGCGTAAATCTCGTTAGTATGTCGACCATATAATCCATCAGCCCCATAGTGACCGATATATCAGAGGTACCTCATTATCTATCAAATAATATGCAACATCCACATAAGTAAATGTCTAGGCACCATACCATGACATCACTCCTAGCTAGAAATAAACCCATGTCCTCCCTGGGGTCCTTCTCTGTAACGACCCGCCATTTTGACCGTGCCGAATTGACAAAATATGTCAACTCGAATCGTCCAAAACAACAGATTGTTATTAGCTTCTGAGGTAAATAGAATAAATCACAGAATCGCAGATCACAGACACAGATACACAGCAATATGATATCTCGCAGCGGAAAAATTCAAAATACAATAGTAGTTCACGAAGCTTTACATCAGAGTTTACATAAATAATTCAGCGGAAGTTTGATACAATAAATAACTGATAACAATCTGAAACAGAATGACAAAGATAACTGAACAGGTAGATATAAATGAGAAAACCCAATAATCTTCAAACTCCAAGAGTGGATCTCGAAAGCTGTGATAATCGATCTGACCCGAGCAATAATGCAAAACAAGATAACTCGGATCAGGACTAACATTCTCGTGGAAGTAAATCAATTCAAATGAAATGTTCGATGAAATGCAAATAGTAACTTAGAGGATGTTTGGGATCACCATCCTCTAAGGATCCGTCAAACTAATACTATATAGTATAATACGTTATATACAATAGTGTCTATCAGTAAAGTAAAATATCCAAATAGCGTAAGCGGGATTACCATGATTACCCTTACACCGTTTATATATTCCCATAGTATATACAGTACCGTAATTCCTCCATAAACTGGAGGTTGATCAGAGGGCACTCCATATAAAACAGTACAAAACAAAGTCGTAGTGGGCTCGTATAAGGCATGTGACAAGGCACGCAAGGAATGCTAGGGTGGATTCACCGTTTGCAGAGCCGGACTGGTGGTAACGCATAGTAGCAACTACCGCCCACCTCGATACACACTCCCATAATCAAAAGGGCCCAAATCGAATCTCAACAGTAATAGAATAATATCGAAGAAGTGTGCTCGATAAGAGGTATGACCTCACTTGGTCTGTGCGTAGCTCCTGTTTTAGCCACATTAAGCTGACTCAAGGTAGTCAGGGTCTCGTAATTAATATGAAATAAAAATGGAGTCGTTCGCCAAATCATCCCCTTCATTCTGGAACTCCACCGCGTACACAGTTGTCAAAGTGATTTTCGGTATTGGCAGAGAGTATGACAATAGCCGATCCCGGTCTCTTTAACAACCAATCGTTTACATTTTTCACACCGCGGTCATTATTTCCTTCATAAGGAATCGTTTCAATTCGATTCATTTAAATCCGACATTTGATTCGAATTCGAATATACGATTCAAGTCAAAATTACATTTCAAATTAAACAAATTTTATCGTACTTTATCACTCAAGTCATATAGTTCAAAATTGTTACTTCTACATTTTGAATCAAAATCTTATATTTCTATTCAAACGAATTACTATTTAAATCCATTCTTATGCATCAATTTAACAAAAATTTTAATTCAAACCAAACAATATAAAAACCAATTCCGCATATAACATATATATATATATATTCCAATTCATGTTTAATCAATTAAAACTTGAATTCAATTCATATCGATTATAAATTAAAATAAATCAATTTACCCAATTCACATTCATTCCTTATCAAGGTTCATAATTTAAACCAAATCAAATTCAATTTCTTAAATTTACCAATTCAAGTTCATCTCTACAAAAATTCGTATCGGTTCCAATTCATAACATAATATGAGTTCATTCATTATTCAAACATCGTTATACAAATTTACATCTTTAAACTTCGAATTTAAATCGCGAAATATAAACTATCCATCTTGACTTTATTAAAGTTTATAAAATATATATATAAGAAAATTAACTTTGAAAACAGATATGTATATATATATAAGTTTATAAAATTCTAAAATAAATTAGAAATAGAATATAAACATATATAAGTTTAAAATGATATAAATAGATTTAAAGAAATATTTATAATAAAATAAAAAGGCTAAAATACTTATAGGAATAAAGTATATGGTTTAAAATAAATACATTTATAAGTAAAATCTTAAATAAACATTTAAATTCGAATTTACAAATAAAATCATTTTAGAACACATAATTTAAAATATACAAAACAATTTAAATTTAAATAAAATATAAATATATAAATATAAAGTCTTAAGTAAATATTTTAAAATAAAACTCGTTTTACTTCGAAAACATGACCGACGGTGTCTGTATATAGTTTTCTACCCTATGGTCAAGTGATACGGATATTTATCATTTCAACCCGCGATCCCAAATTCAATAAAAATCGTTCAGATCTATCATTTCAACCCATAACGATTTTCCTTATTCTAATGTTCGTTTGGGTATGTATCATTTCAACCCTTAGTGATTTTCCCAAAACTAGGGTATCATATAGTATCAGTCACAACATATATATCATCAGTGCAACTACGTGTCATATGAATATATCGTGTCGCATATGAAATGTGCATACATATCAAATCAAACAATTTCTACTAGCAACCTATACATTTCATATAACAGTTCATTATTGATCTAACATCCATGAAATAAATGTGAGTCAGGTGTGAGATAAACTCACCTTTCGTGGCATAGATTGGAAACAACAGATGAATTTGACACCGAAATGAAATAGCGTCTTTAAGGCACAATCCAGGATTGATTTAAATCACGGTAACCACTCAACAATTTATTTTTATTGGATACGATGAGAAATGGATTGGTTCAGATATTGGATTTTGGACGAGTTTCGGACTGAACACCATACTCAACTCAAATAAACACAGACCCAATTCAACCGAAAGTAAAACACAAAATATTATATTTTACATATACGAATACATGCTGTAATATTACATAAAATATACAAACACTTCTAAAGTCATATGCATATATATATATATATATATATATATATATATAAATTCTTTTACAATACATATATATATATATTCTAAACATAAGATTTCAAAACACCTATATATATTTTTAAAATAATACAGGCACAAACCCAAACTATATGTTTACTTTGCATACACATATAGGTTTAAAAACACACACAGACCACACAAACATACACACAGTACTCAACTCAACACACCCACAAACTTAACACCCACACCAATATTTCACACAAAACTCACACCGAACGAAGACACTCACATAAGGGGAGATGGGCATGGGTCCTGAGGAGTCGGTTTGGAGGCTAGACGTGAGAAAACAGGGGACAACTACAGGGGTTAGTCATGCTGAGCGCTGCTAAAAGGAGAGGCAGGTGGCGTCGCGGGTGAGTTCAGTTCGTTGGGGAAGAGAGGGTTCAAGGCTCAGCAGCAGGAGTCGATGCGGTGGGGTCTTCCAGCTGGGCAGAGGGAAGGACGCGGAGGTGGATAGGTGGATGGCGGTCACGCTGGGAAGGCCGATGGGGTTTTTGGCGGAGGAGGCACTCACGACTTGGCGCAGATCAGGGAGGCAGATGGCTCGGATGGTGACGCAGAGCAGCAGCAAGGCTTCGCGGTCTCGGGTCGGAAGGAGGAGCAGCAATCGCGCTGGGGCAATGGGACGGAGGAGCAGCCATTTAGTTTCGTGAAGGAAGAAAAGTGGGAGCAGTTTCTTTTGTTAGAAAAGAACGAATGGCTTTTGGGAAAAGGGAATAGCCAATTGGTTATTATATACTATTATATATATATATATATGGAAGGAATAACCGTTTAGTTTATAAATTTGAAGTTTTCTTCTGCCACAAAGTAGGCTCGGGAATTGGAGAAAGTGGGGACTATTTCTAAACTTTTGAAAAATACAATGTGTGATTTTAATGAGTCAAAAACAACCGAACACTCAAAGTGAAATGGTAACAAGTTTTGAACAGTTTTAAAATTAAAAGGGAACATAAAGAGTAGCTTGTTTATAGATAAACATACATGCATTGAAAAAAAAAATGGACGTGCATGCTTTCCAGGTTTTGGAAAAATATGATGGAGTTCCACCGTATGCATGCATGTTGCATTGTAGTGTACAACTTATCCACCTATAGAAAAAATGATAAATGGTGGTTTAACAAAAATAAAATGATGGGCTTTGCAGACCCAAAATTGCTAGAAAAATATGTAGAATCGTAAAAGGGACACATCGAACTCAAATGTCACCGTTTCAAAAATGAATTGTGCAAGCCTTTTCGTAGTTTCAGCGCGAACCGAGCACCAAAACTGACAAATAAATATATTTTGGTAATCAGCTCGACGAGACGGACACAACGGTGTATAATATGCAGTGTCAGGATGCTCCGTTCAAAAGCGCGTTACGGACCCCTTTGACGTAAAAATGCGGACGGAAAACGGAGGTCAAAACATCCGATTTTCGCGAAACGAATTTCGCCGTCGGATTCGCGACAACGAATAGAATGTTTTTCGTGTTTTTCCGAACTGGTTTTGGAGAAATTTTAAAATCGTTAAAATTTGAACTGATATGCGCAACTTTGCACTGAAAATTGCGCGACCGACAACAGTCAAATTTTCCGATGAAATTTTTACAATTGCTATATCTCACTGTACGTATTACAAATTTCGAATTCCCGTTATGAAAAACCATAGAATAATTTCAAAATAAAATTTTGATTTAAATCGGATTTTAAATCGTTAAAAACTACCGGTTGTTACAATCTCCCCTACTCAAAACTTTTCGTCCACGAAAAGGAACGAGATAGGGAAATAGTAATTAAATAATTAATATATTTAAACCAATGGTTCATATTTATCACTATACATATATAATTTTAAATATATATAAATCAAATGATAAAATATTTTCAACCATTTCAAACATTTCAAGTATTCACTCGACGTTACGATTGGCTATATATATTTATCCCACTTTCGAAACCCGAAAATAGATATCGATGATGCCGCGGTCATCACCAGAATCATTTTCAAGCGACTAGGGTATGACTCTATTTCTATCTAATACGTATAGGATTTAACATAGACGTTGATCAGACGTATACACCAAGTCACTAAGTATTCGATAGGCCAATTTTAACGTCAAATAAGTACTCAAAACATCTTTTTATATTTAAATAGAATATATACCACTCTAAATCATATATTATAAATAATATATTTCAAATCATTAAAATTTCAAGTAGGGAAAATGTATCTCTCCCCTACTCATTTATTTGTTAAAATTCAATTACAATTCTTAATAAATATACAACAATATTATTATTAAATCAAATATATAACAAAATCATTATATACTATATCTAAATCTTTTCAAATTCATGTTATCAATATTTAAACTTATAACACTTAATTAATTCTATAAGTTAACATATGAATATATTACACATAAAATCTTTACAAACCATTGGTATTACCAAATTATTTACAAATATCAAATTAAATATTACATTAAGAAGATCTTATATAATAATATCTTTCAAAATATAAATTTCAAACCAATATTTAATAAAGACAGACTGGCTAGAAGACTTACACTCTTCTTCTACTTCTTACCTTGAAATGGACAAGTATAAATTATAGAATTCGAGGTAAAAGCTGAAAGAACAAAAGAACCTAATCAAAGAGGATCTACGAAGGAAGATAGATTCAAATGGAAAGGAAACTCAGAAGAAGATTTAAATATTAAACAGAATATTATATTCGAAATATTTATTTAAAAACATTTTAAAACCATTTTGAAAACAATTTTTACTTTAAAAGTACGCTCTCTCAAGAAGGATTCTGCAACTGATTCCACTCATTCTAGGGTATCACTGCCCTATCTCTAATGAGCTTTTACCCCATAGGCTAAAGCTTTGAAAAACCAAAGCTCCGATACCACTTGTAACGACCCGGCATTTTGACCGTGCCGAATTGACAAAATATGTCAACTCGAATCGTCCAAAACAACAGATTGTTATTAGCTTCTGAGGTAAATAGAATAAATCACAGAATCGCAGATCACAGACACAGATACACAGTAATATGATATCTCGCAGCGGAAAAATTCAAAATACAATAGTAGTTCACGAAGCTTTACATCAGAGTTTACATAAATAATTCAGCGGAAGTTTGATACAATAAATAACTGATAACAATCTGAAATAGAATGAAAAAGATAACTGAACAGGTAGATATAAATGAGAAAACCCAATAATCTTCAAACTCCAAGAGTGGATCTCGAAAGCTGTGATAATCGATCTGACCCGAACAATAATGCAAAACAAGATAACTCGGATCAGGACTAACATTCTCGTGGAAGTAAATCAATTCAAATGAAATGTTCGATGAAATGCAAATAGTAACTTAGAGGATGTTTGGGATCACCATCCTCTAAGGATCCGTCAAACTAATACTATATAGTATAATACGTTATATACAATAGTGTCTATCAGTAAAGTAAAATATCAAAATAGCGTAAGCGGGATTACCATGATTACCCTTACACCGTTTATATATTCCCATAGTATATACAGTACTGTAATTCCTCCGTAAACTAGAGGTTGATCAGAGGGCACTCCATATAAAACAGTACAAAACAAAGTCGTAGTGGGCTCGTATAAGGCATGTGACAAGGCACGCAAGGAATGCCAGGGTGGATTCACCGTTTGCAGAGCCGGACTGGTGGTAACGCATAGTAGCAACTATCGCCCACCTCGATAAACACTCCCATAATCAAAAGGGCCCAAATCGAATCTCAACAGTAATAGAATAATATCGAAGAAGTGTGCTCGATAAGAGGTATGACCTCACTTGGTCCGTGCGTAGCTCCTGTTTTAGCCACATTAAGCTGACTCAAGGCAGTCAGGGTCTCGTAATTAATATGAAATAAAAATGGAGTCGTTCGCCAAATCATCCCCTTCATTCTGGAACTCCACCGCGTACACAGTTGTCAAAGTGGTTTTCGGTATTGGCAGAGAGTATGACAATAGCCGATCCCGGTCTCTTTAACAACCAATCGTTTACATTTTTCACACCGCGGTCATTATTTCCTTCATAAGGAATCGTTTCAATTCGATTCATTTAAATCCAACATTTGATTCGAATTCGAATATACGATTCAAGTCAAAATTACATTTCAAATTAAACAAATTTTATCGTACTTTATCACTTAAGTCATATAGTTCAAAATTGTTACTTCTACATTTTGAATCAAAATCTTATATTTCTATTCAAACGAATTACTATTTAAATCCATTCTTATGCATCAATTTAACAAAATTCTTAATTCAAACAAAACAATATAAAAACCAATTCCGCATATAACATATATATATATATTCCAATTCATGTTTAATCAATTAAAACTTGAATTCAATTCATATCGATTATAAATTAAAATAAATCAATTTACCCAATTCACATTCATTTCTTATCAAGGTTCGTAATTTAAACCAAATCAAATTCAATTTCTTAAATTTACCAATTCAAGTTCATCTCTACAAAAATTCGTATCGGTTCCAATTCATAACATAATATGAGTTCATTCATTATTCAAACATCGTTATACAAATTTACATCTTTAAACTTCGAATTTAAATCGCGAAATATAAACTATCCATCTTGACTTTATTAAAGTTTATAAAATATATATATAAGAAAATTAACTTTGAAAACAGATATGTATATATATATAAGTTTATAAAATTCTAAAATAAATTAGAAATAAAATATAAACATATATAAGTTTAAAATGATATAAATAGATTTAAAGAAATATTTATAATAAAATAAAAAGGCTAAAATACTTATAGGAATAAAGTATATGGTTTAAAATAAATACATTTATAAGTAAAATCTTAAATAAACAATTAAATTTGAATTTACAAATAAAATCATTTTAGAACACATAATTTAAAATATACAAAACAATTTAAATTTAAATAAAATATAAATATATAAATATAAAGTCTTAAGTAAATATTTTAAAATAAAACTCGTTTTACTTCGAAAACATGACCGACGGTGTCTGTATATAGTTTTCTACCCTATGGTCAAGTGATACGGATATTTATCATTTCAACCCGCAATTGATAAAATTTCTACGGGTCTATCATTTCAACCCGCGATCCCAAATTCAATAAAAATCGTTCAGATCTATCATTTCAACCCATAACGATTTTCCTTATTCTAATGTTCGTTCGGGTATGTATCATTTCAACCCTTAGTGATTTTCCCAAAACTAGGGTATCATATAGTATCAGTCACAACATATTTATCATCAGTGCAACTACGTGTCATATGAATATATCGTGTCGCATATGAAATGTGCATACATATCAAATCAAACAATTTCTACTAGCAACCTATACATTTCATATAACAGTTCATTATTGATCTAACATCCATGAAATAAATGTGAGTCAGGTGTGAGATAAACTCACCTTTCGTGGCATAGATTGGAAACAACAGATGAATTTGACACCGAAATGAAATAGCGTCTTTAAGGCACAATCCAGGATTGATTTAAATCACGGTAACCACTCAACAATTTATTTTTATTGGATACGATGAGAAATGGATTGGTTCAGATATTGGATTTTGGACGAGTTTCGGACTGAACACCATACTCAACTCAAATAAACACAGACCCAATTCAACCAAAGTAAAACACAAAATATTATATTTTACATATACGAATACATGCTGTAATATTACATAAAATATACAAACACTTCTAAAGTCATATGCATATATATATATATATATATATAAATTCTTTTACAATACATACATATATATATTCTAAACATAAGATTTCAAAACACCTATATATATTTTTAAAATAATACAGGCACAAACCCAAACTATATGTTTACTTTGCATACACATATAGGTTTAAAAACACACACAGACCACACAAACATACACACAGTACTCAACTCAACACACCCACAAACTTAACACCCACACCAATATTTCACACAAAACTCACACCGAACGAAGATACTCACATAAGGGGAGATGGGCATGGGTCCTGAGGAGTCGGTTTGGAGGCTAGACGTGAGAAAGCAGGGGACAACTACAGGGGTTAGTCATGCTGAGCGCTGCTAAAAGGAGAGGCAGGTGGCATCGCGGGTGAGTTCAGTTCGTCGGGGAAGAGAGGGTTCAAGGCTCAGCAGCAGGAGTCGATGCGGTGGGGTCTTCCAGCTGGGCGGAGGGATGGACGCGGAGGTGGATACGTGGATGGCGGTCACGCTGGGAAGGCCGATGGGGTTTTTGGCGGAGGAGGCACTCACGACTTGGCGCAGATCAGGGAGGCGGATGGCTCGGATGGTGACGCAGAGCAGCAGCAAGGCTTCGCGGTCTCGGGTCGGAAGGAGGACGGAGGAGCAGCAATCGCGATGGGGCAATGGGACGGAGGAGCAGCCATTTAGTTTCGTGAAGGAAGAAAAGTGGGAGCAGTTTCTTTTGTTAGAAAAGAACGAATGGCTTTTGGGAAAAGGGAATAGCCAATTGGTTATTATATACTATTATATATATATATATGGAAGGAATAACCGTTTAGTTTATAAATTTGAAGTTTTCTTCTGCCACAGAGTAGGCTCGAGAATTGGAGAAAGTGAGGACTATTTCTAAACTTTTGAAAAATACAATGTGTGATTTTAATGAGTCAAAAACAACCGAACACTCAAAGTGAAATGGTAACAAGTTTTGAACAGTTTTAAAATTAAAAGGGAACATAAAGAGTAGCTTGTTTATAGATAAACATACATGCATTGAAAAAAAAAATGGACGTGCATGCTTTCCAGGTTTTGGAAAAATATGATGGAGTTCCACCGTATGCATGCATGTTGCATTGTAGTGTACAACTTATCCACCTATAGAAAAAATGATAAATGGTGGTTTAACAAAAATAAAATGATGGGCTTTGCAGACCCAAAATTGCTAGAAAAATATGTAGAATCGTAAAAGGGACACATCAAACTCAAATGTCACCGTTTCAAAAATGAATTGTGCAAGCCTTTTCGCAGTTTCAGCGCGAACCGAGCACCGAAACTGACAAATAAATATATTTTGGTAATCAGCTCGACGAGACGGACACAACGGTGTATAATATGCAGTGCCAGGATGCTCCGTTCAAAAGCGCGTTACGGACCCCTTTGACGTAAAAATGCGGACGGAAAACGGAGGTCAAAACATCCGATTTTCGCGAAACGAATTTCGCCTTCGGATTCGCGACAACGAATAGAATATTTTTCGTGTTTTTTCGAACTGGTTTTGGAGAAATTTTAAAATCGTTAAAATTTGAACTGATATGCGCAACTTTGCACTGAAAATTGCGCGACCGACAACAGTCAAATTTTCCGATGAAATTTTTACAGTTGCTATATCTCACTGTACGTATTACAAATTTCGAATTCCCGTTATGAAAAACCATAGAATAATTTCAAAATAAAATTTTGATTTAAATCGGATTTTAAATCGTTAAAAACTACCGGTTGTTACAATCTCCCCTACTCAAAACTTTTCGTCCACGAAAAGGAACGAGATAGGGAAATAGTAATTAAATAATTAATATATTTAAACCAATGGTTCATATTTATCCCTATACATATATAATTTTAAATATATATAAATCAAATGATAAAATATTTTCAACCATTTCAAACATTTCAAGTATTCACTCGACGTTACGATTGGCTATATATATTTATCCCACTTTCGAAACCCGAAAATAGATATCGATGATGCCGCGGTCATCACCAGAATCATTTTCGAGCGACTAGGGTATGACTCTATATCTATCTAATACGTATAGGATTTAACATAGACGTTGATCAGACGTATACACCAAGTCACTAAGTATTCGATAGGCCAATTTTAACGTCAAATAAGTACTCAAAACATCTTTTTATATTTAAATAGAATATATACCACTCTAAATCATATATTATAAATAATATATTTCAAATCATTAAAATTTCAAGTAGGGAAAATGTATCTCTCCCCTACTCATTTATTTGTTAAAATTCAATTACAATTCTGAATAAATATACAACAATATTATTATTAAATCAAATATATAACAAAATCATTATATACTATATCTAAATCTTTTCAAATTCATGTTATCAATATTTAAACTTATAACACTTAATTAATTCTATAAGTTAACATATGAATATATTACACATAAAATCTTTACAAACCATTGGTATTACCAAATTATTTACAAATATCAAATTAAATATTACATTAAGAAGATCTTATATAATAATATCTTTCAAAATATAAATTTCAAACCAATATTTAATAAAGACAGACTGGCTAGAAGACTTACACTCTTCTTCTACTTCTTACCTTGAAATGGACAAGTATAAATTATAGAATTCGAGGTAAAAGCTGAAAGAACAAAAGAACCTAATCAAAGAGGATCTACGAAGGAAGATAGATTCAAATGGAAAGGAAACTCAGAAGAAGATTTAAATATTAAACAGAATATTATATTCGAAATATTTATTTAAAAACATTTTAAAACCATTTTGAAAACTATTTTTACTTTAAAAGTACGCTCTCTCAAGAAGGATTCTGCAACTGATTCCACTCATTCTAGGGTATCACTGCCCTATCTTTAATGAGCTTTTACCCCATAGGCTAAAGCTTTGAAAAACCAAAGCTCTGATACCACTTGTAACGACCCGCCATTTTGACCGTGCCGAATTGACAAAATATGTCAACTCGAATCGTCCAAAACAACAGATTGTTATTAGCTTCTGAGGTAAATAGAATAAATCACAGAATCGCAGATCACAGACACAGATACACAGCAATATGATATCTCGCAGCGGAAAAATTCAAAATACAATAGTAGTTCACGAAGCTTTACATCAGAGTTTACATAAATAATTCGGCGGAAGTTTAATACAATAAATAACTGATAACAATCTGAAACAGAATGACAAAGATAACTGAACAGGTAGATATAAATGAGAAAACCCAATAATCTTCAAACTCCAAGAGTGGATCTCGAAAGCTGTGATAATCGATCTGACCCGAGCAATAATGCAAAACAAGATAACTCGGATCAGGACTAACATTCTCGTGGAAGTAAATCAATTCAAATGAAATGTTCGATGAAATGCAAATAGTAACTTAGAGGATGTTTGGGATCACCATCCTCTAAGGATCCGTCAAACTAATACTATATAGTATAATACGTTATATACAATAGTGTCTATCAGTAAAGTAAAATATCAAAATAGCGTAAGCGGGATTACCATGATTACCCTTACACCGTTTATATATTCCCATAGTATATACAGTACCGTAATTCCTCCGTAAACTGGAGGTTGATCAGAGGGCACTCCATATAAAACAGTACAAAACAAAGTCGTAGTGGGCTCGTATAAGGCATGCGACAAGGCATGCAAGGAATGCCAGGGTGGATTCACCGTTTGCAGAGCTGGACTGGTGGTAACGCATAGTAGCAACTACCGCCCACCTCGATACACACTCCCATAATCAAAAGGGCCCAAATCGAATCTCAACAGTAATAGAATAATATCGAAGAAGTGTGCTCGATAAGAGGTATGACCTCACTTGGTCCGTGCGTAGCTCCTGTTTTAGCCACATTAAGCTGACTCAAGGCAGTCAGGGTCTCGTAATTAATATGAAATAAAAATGGAGTCGTTCGCCAAATCATCCCCTTCATTCTGGAACTCCACCGCGTACACAGTTGTCAAAGTGGTTTTCGGTATTGGCAGAGAGTATGACAATAGCCGATCCCGGTCTCTTTAACAACCAATCGTTTACATTTTTCACACCGCGGTCATTATTTCCTTCATAAGGAATCGTTTCAATTCGATTCATTTAAATCCGACATTTGATTCGAATTCGAATATACGATTCAAGTCAAAATTACATTTCAAATTAAACAAATTTTATCGTACTTTATCACTCAAGTCATATAGTTCAAAATTGTTACTTCTACATTTTGAATCAAAATCTTATATTTCTATTCAAACGAATTACTATTTAAATCCATTCTTATGCATCAATTTAACAAAATTCTTAATTCAAACCAAACAATATAAAAACCAATTCCGCATATAACATACATACATATATATATATATATATATATATATATATATATATATATATATTCCAATTCATGTTTAATCAATTAAAACTTGAATTCAATTCATATCGATTATAAATTAAAATAAATCAATTTACCCAATTCACATTCATTCCTTATCAAGGTTCGTAATTTAAACCAAATCAAATTCAATTTCTTAAATTTACCAATTCAAGTTCATCTCTACAAAAATTCGTATCGGTTCCAATTCATAACATAATATGAGTTCATTCATTATTCAAACATCGTTATACAAATTTACATCTTTAAACTTCGAATTTAAATCGCGAAATATAAACTATCCATCTTGACTTTATTAAAGTTTATAAAATATATATATAAGAAAATTAACTTTGAAAACAGATATGTATATATATATATGTTTATACAATTCTAAAATAAATTAGAAATAGAATATAAACATATATAAGTTTAAAATGATATAAATAGATTTAAAGAAATATTTATAATAAAATAAAAAGGCTAAAATACTTATAGGAATAAAGTATATGGTTTAAAATAAATACATTTATAAGTAAAATCTTAAATAAACATTTAAATTCGAATTTATAAATAAAATCATTTTAGAACACATAATTTAAAATATACAAAACAATTTAAATTTAAATAAAATATAAATATATAAATATAAAGTCTTAAGTAAATATTTTAAAATAAAACTCGTTTTACTTCGAAAACATGACCGACGGTGTCTGTATATAGTTTTCTACCCTATGGTCAAGTGATACGGATATTTATCATTTCAACCCGCGATCCCAAATTCAATAAAAATCGTTCAGATCTATCATTTCAACCCATAACGATTTTCCTTATTCTAATTTTCGTTCGGGTATGTATCATTTCAACCCTTAGTGATTTTCCCAAAACTAGGGTATCATATAGTATCAGTCACAACATATATATCATCAGTGCAACTACGTGTCATATGAATATATCGTGTCGCATATGAAATGTGCATACATATCAAATCAAACAATTTCTACTAGCAACCTATACATTTCATATAACAGTTCATTATTGATCTAACATCCATGAAATAAATGTGAGTCAGGTGTGAGATAAACTCACCTTTCGTGGCATAGATTGGAAACAACAGATGAATTTGACACCGAAATGAAATAGCGTCTTTAAGGCACAATCCAGGATTGATTTAAATCACAGTAACCACTCAACAATTTATTTTTATTGGATACGATGAGAAATGGATTGGTTCAGATATTGGATTTTGGACGAGTTTCGGACTGAACACCATACTCAACTCAAATAAACACAGACCCAATTCAACCGAAAGTAAAACACAAAATATTATATTTTACATATACGAATACATGCTGTAATATTACATAAAATATACAAACACTTCTAAAGTCATATGCATATATATATATATATATATATATATAAATTCTTTTACAATACATATATATATATATTCTAAACATAAGATTTCAAAACACCTATATATATTTTTAAAATAATACAGGCACAAACCCAAACTATATGTTTACTTTGCATACACATATAGGTTTAAAAACACACACAGACCACACAAACATACACACAGTACTCAACTCAACACACCCACAAACTTAACACCCACACCAATATTTCACACAAAACTCACACCGAACGAAGACACTCACATAAGGGGAGATGGGCATGGGTCCTGAGGAGTCGGTTTGGAGGCTAGACGTGAGAAAGCAGGGGACAACTACAGGGGTTAGTCATGCTGAGCGCTACTAAAAGGAGAGGCAGGTGGCGTCGCGGGTGAGTTCAGTTCGTTGGGGAAGAGAGGGTTCAAGGCTCAGCAGCAGGAGTCGATGCGGTGGGGTCTTCCAGCTGGGCGGAGGGATGGACGCGGAGGTGGATAGGTGGATGGCGGTCACGCTGGGAAGGCCGATGGGGTTTTTGGCGGAGGAGGCACTCACGACTTGGCGCAGATCAGGGAGGCGGATGGCTCGGATGGTGACGCAGAGCAGCAGCAAGGCTTCGCGGTCTCGGGTCGGAAGGAGGACGGAGGAGCAGCAATCGCGATGGGGCAATGGGACGGAGGAGCAGCCATTTAGTTTCGTGAAGGAAGAAAAGTGGGAGCAGTTTCTTTTGTTAGAAAAGAACGAATGGCTTTTGGGAAAAGGGAATAGCCAATTGGTTATTATATACTATTATATATATATATATATATGGAAGGAATAACCGTTTAGTTTATAAATTTGAAGTTTTCTTCTGCCACAAAGTAGGCTCGGGAATTGGAGAAAGTGGGGACTATTTCTAAACTTTTGAAAAATACAACGTGTGATTTTAATGAGTCAAAAACAACCGAACACTCAAAGTGAAATGGTAACAAGTTTTGAACAGTTTTAAAATTAAAAGGGAACATAAAGAGTAGCTTGTTTATAGATAAACATACATGCATTGAAAAAAAAAAAATGGACGTGCATGCTTTCCAGGTTTTGGAAAAATATGATGGAGTTCCACCGTATGCATGCATGTTGCATTGTAGTGTACAACTTATCCACCTATAGAAAAAATGATAAATGGTGGTTTAACAAAAATAAAATGATGGTCTTTGCAGACCCAAAATTTCTAGAAAAATATGTAGAATCGTAAAAGGGACACATCGAACTCAAATGTCACCGTTTCAAAAATGAATTGTGCAAGCCTTTTCGCAGTTTCAGCGCGAACCGAGCACCAAAACTGACAAATAAATATATTTTGGTAATCAGCTCGACGAGACGGACACAACGGTGTATAATATGCAGTGTCAGGATGCTCCGTTCAAAAGCGCGTTACGGACCCCTTTGACGTAAAAATGCGGACGAAAAACGGAGGTCAAAACATCCGAATTTCGCCGTCGGATTCGCGACAACGAATAGAATATTTTTCGTGTTTTTCCGAACTGGTTTTGGAGAAATTTTAAAATCGTTAAAATTTGAACTGATATGCGCAACTTTGCACTGAAAATTGTGCCACCGACAACAGTCAAATTTTCCGATGAAATTTTTACAGTTGCTATATCTCACTGTACGTATTACAAATTTCGAATTCCCGTTATGAAAAACCAAAGAATAATTTCAAAATAAAATTTTGATTTAAATCGGATTTTAAATCGTTAAAAACTACCGGTTGTTACATTCTCCCATTTCTGGTTCACACAGAGTGTGAGGCTCGCGAAATAACGCTATACACAAAGCTATGCTATTTTAAGCCCTGCTTTAATCATCAACCACAAGACTTTGCTTTTCAACAGAAGCCTTGATCATTTGCATCTCAGCTTGCCACACTGACAATTAATGCCATGCAACTGATGTCTATCGATATATAACTTCTGAGCTCGTACGTCTCAGAGAGGGGTGTTAAGCAAGAGAATAAGTTCTCCGCCACCAAACAGATATATATTTAATAGAGATCAATCAACATAGAATAAAATACAATGTCAGACACACATCCATTTAATAGTTTGTTCTGGGTCTGAATGAAACCGGAGGCACCTTATTCCTCGTCCCATATGTCCAATACAGGGGAGAGGTCCTCACATATCTGGTCGATCTCCAAGTACGTCTGGACGATCACCACTTATTACCTTGTCTTAGGTGTACAGCCCAATCAAGACATCAGTAATCATCCAAACGATGTGAAGATCTCTGGTCTTCAACCACCGTCTTCATCTTCGACTTATTGTTAAATCAATTATTCGGAATGGGTATAAACCTGGCCTTTCCGAATAACTCGCGTATATTATAAATAAGTGCTACACAAACACAATAACACCTCATTCCAATTCAGAATATTCTTTTATTCAAATATTCACATCATTAGGGAAATGTTCCCATTAATTTTATAAATTCCTTAAATTTATCCTTTAATCTTCCTTTGGATATCAATTCAAACCAAATTAAGGTTTATCCAAACTAGTCGGGATTAGTGCACCTTGTCGAAGTAATCATTTGTTATATTTCCTAATCCCAGCCTATTCATCCCATGGAGCAAAACTGGTAATACTCCATATCTAACACCATAGTGTTATCGGTAAATTTAATTACCATTTTACGATCAAATCTAATTAAAGATTTAACAATCGCCTGAAGTAAAACTGGTGGTACTTCATTCTCATTCATTTCCTAAATTTGATAATTTAAATTATCACATTCTCATTTCAATCTAGTTAAAGATTCATTAAAACTCCACTTAGTTTTAATCTTCCCAAAAATCAATTAATGATCGTTTAACTTTGGGAGATCAAACATGTCGCATCGACAATCTACACCGTACCATTGATTTCTGCCGATATATAACCTCTAAGGTCGTACATCTTAGAGAAGGATGTTAAGCAAGAGAATAAATTCTCCGCCACCAAATAGATATATATTTAGCAGAGATCAACAATACAGTTCAAAATACAATGTTAGACATGTAATCCTGTATTTTACGGGTTAAAGAACCAGTGTCATTTAAAACGATGATAAACCCAAAATCACATTCCATTAATTATGGAATCTACATGGAAAACAGATCAATATATAATCGATATCAATTTCCATATCCGACTAATAATATAAATGGAATAACGACAAAGTCTTTTAAATTCAATATATATTAATAGTCTTCCTCCACAGAAGCTCACTTCGATTATTACCCAATCGAATTCCATTCCATTCCATTCCATTCACAACAAACCCCAAATCCCATTTGATAAATACAAGGTTATGAATAGAAATTATATCGGCTTATATCCAATATCAAGTTTTGAAACCAATAAATATCGTATTGGAAATAACAATATAAATATATCTCCCAAATTTCCATAACAATATCCGTATAATTACGAAATCCAACATCAAAATATTCCGAAGATGATTTCCATTCGAATCCGCTTACGAAATCCAACATCAAAATATTCCGAAGATGATTTCCATTCGAATCCACTCCAATTCATATATTGGAAATTCTGGTTATATTAAAACCCATTTTCAATCCAATTTATTTATTTAAAAATAAATGGATTATAATTCTAATTAATAACTAGTTCATTTCGATAAAAATATACTTTTATCTTTTCAAATATTTAATTTTTCATCATACTTCTTTCCAAATCATTTATTATGATTTTACACAAATCATTAACATTTTTAATAATTTTATTAAGGCCCTTTCAGTCGATTTTCATAAACGGTCATTGAACCGCACTTACAATGACCTTTTCCAAATTTGATTTGGACATAATTCCAAATCTAACCATTAAATTTCAAATCTCTTATATTCGATGGAAAGCGCTTTTCGATACGAACCCAACGGTTCCGATTTTAGAGAATCTGACGGTCAGATCTCCCGTAATATCAATTCGAAGTCAATGGTCAAAATTTGCGGACGGTCGCGGCGCGACACATTCTATGGCCATTAAGTATATATAATATATATATTATATATATTTAGTCGATTTCCATTTAAAACATATTTTATAAATCATTTATAAATTCATTTTAAAATGACTCCAACTTCATTTTCAATTTTAAATCGAAATTGAATATTCCATATCATTATAATATTAAATTGATAATATTTTCAAAATATCATATTTTGAAATAATTTCTTTTTTGATATTCATTATAAAAATGAACAAAATCGATATAAATATCGTTCATGTTAAAATGGCGAAAATCTAATCAACACGGCTTCACATACATTTCACTATTTTCTTGGCCATCCAAAATCGGATATCAAATTCACATTTTGATCCTTTACTGAATATTATTTTAAAATATTTGTTCCTTCTTGAATTGGAATCAGACCCAGTCAATTACCATATAATTTATTTATATGGATTTCATACAATACATGTATACAACAACAATGATACACAATCATCTATCATCCAGAGTGCTTTAAACAACTGCATAAGAATTAAATATAAATAATTAATGCTTACCGTAGTTTGTCAACCAATTGATTGACATACAACTAAACAATTGGGATTAGTGTATGTCAAATATCATCCCAATACCCGTGTGGGATTTCAACCAACAAATACTGAATATTATTTGCATAGTTGGGCGATATGTAAAATTTATCGTCCCAATCAATGTCAGTTAAATGGGTGTACATAAACAAATCGTCCGATTTGTAAATGAATATTTGTTTTCATTCCAGGAGAATTTTATGCCGTTCACATATACGTTAAAAATTATATTTTTAACGATAAAATATTTATTTCAACACTTGACTATTTTTAATAGTTCATACATTCAATAAAAATAATATTTTTATTGTTCAAACATTTTATTCAACACATGAATACGTTACACATTTCATATACACATTAAAAATTATATTTTTAATGAATAGATATTTATTTCAGAAAATTTCAGCATTATAACGGCGTGATATTAAAACCGGAGTAATGTCTAGCATTACCCCTCTCCTGATACTGGCTCGCGCTATACATAAACCAATTCCAATCAATTCACAATTAATTCACAACCAATTTTATAATCACAATCAAATCGCGTAGAACATCCAAATAAATAAATACTCAACTACCACAAATGCCATTTACGGTGCCATAAGTGGATAGTTGCGGAGTATGAAATCCGTTTATCGGTAATATCCAAACGTTGCTTTCAATTATGTGATTGTGCGAATTCGAGTGTTGAACTCCATGTAATTCAAATCACATTATATGGTTTGTACAATAAATAGTGTCGGGGGCTTCTAAGCCCTGTCTGCATCCTAGAATATTTTTAATTGTAAAATACTTTTAGTGAGGAAGAGTTCTCACATTTGGTTTGCACTCCGCCATTCTTTAATTGAACGGTTTGGATTTGGATTTGCTTCCAATCAGTCCATCGCAATTTGTTTCACGCGGTTTATATTAAAAACCACATTTTTAATAACGCTATACATATAATAAAAATCATATTTTTATTCCTATGTTGTCTACATAAAAATCATATTTTTATTTCAATGCCATATGCGTAAAAATCAAATTTTTATATTCGCTATTATATATAAAAATCATATTTTTATAATGATGCTATTTATATAAAAATCACATTTTTATATCATTATCTATATAACAAAAACCACAATTTTATATGCTATTCATTTAAAAAAAATCACATTTTCATATGTTATTCATTTAAATAAAAATCACATTTTTATCTTGCTATTATATATATATGTATAAATTATATTTTTATTACAAAATCATATATGCAAAAAACATAACTTTATATTATTAAAAATATAGCTTTGTATTATTAAAAATCATATCTTTATATTTAAAAATACTGAAAATAAAATTAATGTTAATAACAGAAAAAACTCATAATTTTAGGTTGGAGGAGGGTTGCTAGGGGTGGCGTCGGATGTCTACAGGGTGGGGGAGGCCTTGGTGGTCGACGGTGGGACCAGGCGGTGGCCGGAGCAGCGGATTGGGGCTGTGCGGGTTTTAATTGAAGGAGGAAGAGGAGAGGGAGGTCGGGGAGGAAGGGGGTCGCCGGAGGGGGAGGCAGAGGGTCGTTGGTTGGCGGTGGAGGCGGAGGGTCTGCATGAAGGGCGGCACGGATCTGAACGAGGCGATGGGAATAAGTTTGGGGGGCTAGGTTTTAGAACGACGGTTTATAGGGGGAGAATAGGTTAGGTTTTAATATGTATATATACATATATATAATTAATTATTATTTTAATTTCCAAAAAGTGTGTTTTCGCATTCGAACTCCAAATCGAACCCAATGACAGTCGCCCCTAGCTAATTACCTCCATTTTGAACACAATGGGATATGTCCAGTAAGCCAATTTGATTGTTTTGACCATATTTTATCCAAATTAAAATATAAATTAATATAATGTTCTAAATTGATTTCAACATACATTTTAATTTATCGGGGCCGCATACTGACTCTAAAAATTCCAGAAAAATTATGTCTAGCTTTGTTTTGGCGATACGGTCCTAACAAAAGTAATTTCGTCAAATTTGGAGACCATTTGAAAAATGGTCATTTTCCAGTCGATTAAATTAACTGAAATTACCAAACACGTTTAAATCCGCCACGCTCATATATTAATTCCAATAATTATGAAAATTGGAATCTAGTAATAGTCTGATATTCCAGATCCAACAAAAGTGGTTTCGTCGAAAACGGAGTTCGTTTGCAAAATGACTATTTTTAAGTGTTGTATATTATTTAAAGGGTCCGTTTGTCACAGGTCCCTATTAAATTTCAAAATTAGGCTCACATCTGGTCACTTTTCATGTAAATTAGGTCCCTTTTTTAAAAAAATTGCTTAATAAATATAAAAAAAATCATGAAAATTCATTATTAAATAAAAAACATACACGCCAAAAAATTCATGCGTTAAAACAATCAAAAACCACATCAACACCCAAAATAACACAAAAACGGCGAAACAGCAGGTTCATGCATCAAAAGATGCACATATTTGTACATAGTTGCATACATTCATGCCTATTTTTCAGCGTTGCGCCCAACTGCAGTATAAATGCATACATTTATGCAGCTAAACAACATTATATGCATCCTTTTATGCATATATTCAAATTTGGCTTATTTTTCCGAGCATTCGCCGTTTTCAGACATTGTTGCACACATTTATGTTGTGGTACAGAATACATGCATGCATTCATGCGCATATTCATAAGCCGTCGTCCATTTTAAATTTGTTGCACACATGCATGCATATATATGTAATAGTTGCATACATGTATGCAACCATTCGTAACACATGAAACTCAGTTCAACTTTGTATGCATGCATGTATGCGACTATTGGTAATAGTTGCATACATATATGCGTATATTGGTCCAGATTTTCAACATAAATACACTACATGAATATATGCATGTATGTATGCTACTATTGCCAATAGTTGCACAGATGTATGCAACTTTTTTTTTGTTTTTTTGCAAATACTTTCGGGAATATTTCCTATTTTTTTATAAAGCAGCGCATTTTTTGGGTGAAAACACGTAAAAGGCGGAAGATGTTGGACGAAGAAGCGGAAGGGACCAAAAAGAAGGAGCGGCAGCTCCAAAATAGGGACCGAATTTAAATCAAACTTTGGGGTGGATGTGGCATGGATTTTGAAATGTTTAGGGATGTGAGACTAATTTTCACTTATTTAAATTCCATAACGACTATTCTGAATTTTAAACTAGACATAACTTTTTATTCCCATTATGAAATCTGGATTTTTCACATTCGTTAGAAAGATATAATTAAATAGATTCAAATATTTCTGGTTTTACTGAAATCTGATTTATTTTGAATCCTGTACATTCGAAATTTGAAATTGAATTTTCAAACTACCGCGCCATTTCAGGCTCGTTTTATAATTAAAATAAATTTATACGTTCTAACTTCGATTTAAATAAATTTTAAGTCATTATTATTTAAAAGAAATCATTTTAAATATCCAAAATCCATTAAAATAGCTAAAATAAAAATTTTAAACTGGTTCTGAAAATCCGGGTTGTTACAATCTCCCCTACTTAAAATCTTTTCATCCTCGAAAAGGAATAGAGCTGAAAGTTGTTAAACTAACCAACTCAACTTTCATTATGGCGTTCATTCTTCAACTTTTCGGTTCCTAAGAATTTTCAATTTCTCAAAAATTTGGCTAACACCCTAAATTTTTGAAAAATTTCGCCATAGCCTCCTTTGTGCGAGGAGACCTTTAAAACCGCAACTAGCCACGCAGGGCTCTCATCAGTCCAAAAGAAAAGGAAAAAGCCAATCGGCTCATAAAATCATCAAAATCAAAAAAATTGTGAACATGTGCTATTTCTCAGGCATACAATTTTATTCCTCTTCTTAGCTTCCATGCTATGACATGTTCACACATATATATGTACATGTATGCAATTCCAATCAAATTTTCAGCTAAGTTAAATATTTAATTCAATTTGGCTAAAATTTACCTTTCCTTCTCGTATTGGTTAAATGAATAATCATACAAGACAATCATCAATCAATTTGTTGATTAAATTTTCAAACATATAACTTTTGTATATATAATCAAAAATCATATTTCAGTGCTAAATCACAAACAATAAACCCTATCTAAGCTTTGGTTCTCACACAGTCAATTGGAAAAATATAGATATCCCACTTTCGAAGCTCGAACATAAGCACTGATGATGATACATCATCTTCAGAATTATCCCCGGGCGTCTAAAGTGTGATTCTATATCCATCCAGTATATTTGAGCCTTCGTACACACGCTAGCTAGGCATATATGAAAAATATCTGTAACGACCCGTATTTTCAGTGATAATAATAATTAATTTATTTAATTATTTAAATAGCGATTTAAAGAATTAAATGGACATTTAATTAAATAACTTTGAATATTTAATTAAAATAATAATTAAATAATATATTTAATTCTGGAATAATCAGAATTTGGCTGAATGGCGATATGGTGTGAATTGGGCAATTCAAAATATATAATTCAGTTTAGAATTAAATTACGATAACGAATATATTTAATTAACGATAGTTGGATGTATTAATTATATTATAAATATAATCGAGCTCGAAATGGCACGGAAGTTCGCAAAATGGCGATTCGAACTTTAAATGAATATACAGAAGCCGTTTTAAATCGGATTTCTATAAAACAAGAAACGTTCAGAACTGGTGAAGTATATTTTTCTGATGGAAGAGAAAAATCAGGATTTCGTCGTGTAGATTATGAGTTGTGTCCAAATCAAATTTTAAAATAGTCGCTATATAATCATTTATCGATCGGAACGGTTTATTCGATATAACTAGATACCGGTTTCGAATTTGGACAAGATTCTTTTAAGACGTAGTGATAATTAAATTTTTAGAATTTTATTGAAATTTTTAATTAATTAAATAAGCAACTTCTTGTTTGGAGTATTTTGCACCCTTAATCAGCGATTTTGGGGTTTCACAATATGAGTTAATCTACCGGTATTATTATATTTTTGGAATCCTAGCACATCGCTGACCACAACGGTAATTTTGTTTCCGTTGTTCATGGCTCGTATGTATAGGAGATAGTGTGAAAAGGGGTATCTATATTCTCTATTTTTAAAAGGTAAAAAGAAGGTCCACACATCCTTTTTTTGCAACCGCCAGTTTTTTCTTGGCCTCAAACTAGAACCCGTGGTCTTCACATATCCACGAAAAAAGAAAGGAGTCCATCTAAAATCTATAAATACAAATGTATAACCTAAACAAATTCTTTTCTGCTCATTTGTTCGACCGCCACAAAAATGTACGTTCCTCAAACAAAACTGAAACGAGATTCGTTGGCTTTCCGGGCAGGGTAAGCTTCAATCTCATCTGGCTTTTAAGTGGTGCGGTTCGTTTTGTTTGGAATCGATCTCGAGCAGCGAGGTCTGGGCGACGACGCGAGGGAGTTGGCGGAGGCAGTAGGGACGTAGAGACTGGGATGGAGGGGGTAACGGTGGAGTGGGTTTTGTTTCATGAAGTGGATTGTTTTGTACAGGGTGTTTGGGGTTCTGTTTGTAAAGGGGAGGGATGTGAAGAGGTGGTGACGGGAAAGAGCATCTGAAGGACATGCAGTTCGAAAATGGAGGATGGTGGGTTCAACAGGCAAGGGCGCAACTGAAAACGTGAAGGGTTAGCTGAGAAGAAAGGCTTAGCATTGAAAAAAAAACCCAGAAAGAAGGCAGAAGGCACACAAAATAGCCGTGAAGCTTTACAGGAGGTCACGAATGTAATCAAAGAAGAAGATCATACCTAAAGCATATGGGCCGTGTATGTTATTTTCATGCTGGGCTGATTTTATTCTAAGTAAGGCCCAATCAAAAGAAAAACAAAAATAAAGAAAAAGGAGAATATATCAAGGCCCAAAAAGGGGTAACTAAAGTAGCTAAAAGTTAGAAAGGGCGGTTCGATTTAACGCAGCAGGGAAGGATCCATGCAAGGCAGGTTCAATTTGGTTGCGGGCCGCATATATAATGGGTGAGGCCCAAGTATAAAATAAACCAAGATTTATTTTAATTTAAAATTTGTACACTAACTTAGAAACTGCATAACATGTACATACATTATCAGTTCTGCGGACGATTCGATCCATTGGGATCGTATGGACGGTGGCTACACCATGGAACTGATGAGAAGCGAATTGGAACTCGTTACAATTTATAGCGAAATAAATTGTCTGATCTGAATCAAGCGACAATTATCGTTATTTAACGATGATCGTCCAATGTGAGTAAAACTCACCAACTCTAAACAGTTATATTTTTATAACGTATTTTTAGAACTGTTAATCATCTGTTGATTGTTGTGTGTTAACTGTTTGGTTGAATTGCTTGTGTATTGGTTGAAAGTATAGATAACGATATATATATATATAAATCGTTAATTGAATATTGATTCTGTTTATCAGAATAATTTTATATTCGTGTTGTTTAACATCTGTGATGCAGGGAAACAGGTTGGAGGGACCCAACCGGGTTCCTCAATATTTATAATACTGTTTTGTTCATATATTGTGTAATATGATGTGATGTATAATCTGTGATTGATTATAATGACAATTGTTATGTTATTTGGTACTGTTAAATACCAGAAGAAATATTGAAATAAAATATTATATAAAATCAAAAGATTTTATATAGAAGGAAGATTTCAAACTATGCATTGAAATAAAATAATTATAAAACGAAAAGAATTTTATAAAAGGGTATTTACTTAGAAAGTAAATAGAAGGATAAAAAGGGATATTTACTTAGAAAGTAAATAGAATTAGAAAAGGAATATTTATTTATAAAAGAAACTGTTTATAAAATCAATGGATTTTATAAAGGAAACATTTGGAAAGCCAAATAAGAATCGAACAGAAATATTTGTAAAACACTTACAAATAGAATTGAAGGGAAAATATTTGTGAAATCAAATATAAGGGAAAATATTTGTGAAATCAAGTATAAAGGAAAATATTTGTTAAATAAATAAAAAAGATAAAAGAAATATTTATTTGTTAAATAAATAGAATTTAAAAGGGAATAGTTATTTGTTAAGTAAACAAATAAGAAAGGAATAAATCAAAGGAGTTAATTCAAAGGAATAAATCAAAGGAGTTAATTCAAAGGAATAAATCAAAGGAGTTAATTCAAAAGAGTTAATCGAAAAGAGTTAATCGAATATTAGTTATTCGATTAGAGTTAATCGAATAGAGTAAATAAGTTAGAGTTAAACCAGTTAGGGTTAATCAATTAGGGTTGACCAATTAGAGTTGATCAGTTAGAGTTAACCAGTTAGAGCTAATCAATTAGGGTTGACCAGTTAGAGTTGATCAGTTAGAGTTAAACCAGTTAGAGTTAACCAATAGAGTAATTAAATAGAGTTAATCGAATTAGAATAAATCGATTAGAGATAGTAGAATTAGGAGTTATCGAATATAGTTTATTCGAATAGAATTAAAGGAGTTAATCGAATATAGTTTATTCGAATAGAATTAAAGGAGTTATCGAATATAGTTTATTCGAAAGGAGTTAAGTGAAAAGAGTTAATCCAATAGAGTTAATCGATTAGAGTTAAATCAAAAGAGTTAATCCAATAAGAGTTAATTGATAAGAGTTAATTGAATAGAGTTAATCGAATATAGTTTATTCGAAGAAAGGTTTTCGAATCTAGTTATTCATAAGAGAGACTATCGAATATAGTTATTCGAAGGGAGGAGTTATCGAATAGAGATTATTCAAAAGAGAGTTACGTAAGGAAGATTGCTAAAGGTTTAAAAGATAAACTTTGACTATTCGAAGTTAAAATGTTGTTCAGTTAAGGTCTGAGAGGTAATTATACCCCAACTTGATTGACTTCCTTCTTAACTAAGGAATGGTAAGGTTTGATAGTGAAGGAGTTTTGGAAATGTTTTCCAAATAAGAATCAGAAATGTTTTCTGATAATAGAAAATAAGAATTTAGAATACATGGAAACAGGAGATAAATAAATTAATGAACTAAAGAGATAAATGTTAAATGATGATTGATTGATATAATTTCCATCTTGAAATAAGATCGTTGTTTGCACACGTGTTTTTCTTCGATAGTTAACTCACCGACTATCGAAGTTTTTGACCATTTTAACGTTGTTAATATGGAGAGACCGGTTGGATTATTATCCGAAGAACCACTCCGTATTGGCATAAGCGTTGCAAATCATATATGCTAAAGATAATTGAAGACGGAGTAAAGTGCAAGGGCTGTTGTATAAATCTTAGGTAAAGATTGCCTAAGATGAATGTACTGAATAGTGCTTTCGGTTGTCCAGTCCCAGGACGACCTGTATGGAAGAATGTCTGACAGAGTATATTTAATAGATCGCGTAAGTTGATCTCTTCAAACGTATTTACGTTTGGTGGCGGAGGAATTCGTTTCTCTTAGCTTATACCCGTGGTATTTTTTGGGAAATCAATTTGTGATTTGGCGGGTATGACGATGTGACATTCAAAGTGAATAAACGTGTGATCCGTTAGAGATAAGCGTGGCCTCTAGCCTCACAACCGGGAAATGACAAAAATCGGGCAGGGAGCATGGCTATGTAGGTCGCACCTATTAGGGTGTATAATCACCTGATCTAGAGTTTCATTTACTTCTAAAAATCTATTGTCGATGATGTCCCATTCGGGAAGCGGTTGCTGATCCCAATCGTTAGTGATATACGTTCGACACACTCAAGCGAAATGAGTGGTCGGTCATGTGTGGCCGGGTTGCAAGATGTTCTTGTTGAACCAAGTGTATTCCTCTCTAGAGGTACACTAGCGAAAGGTGGTTCCATACCTTGTCAGAAATGGAAATCCATTATCCAATACGTGCTTGTGGTTTTGATTATATACTATATATGTAGAACGTGAGATGAAAGCGTTTCTTCTAGATGTTTATTATATTGTAGTTGATAGACATTATTATAATATCAAAAGGTTTTTGATATAAAGATATTTTGGATTCTCATAAGGGAAAAACCCGTTCCGTTATACGGCGCGGTCTTATGAGATATCGTTTAATGGCTCAAACTGTTTTAAACTGTTTTACTCATACCAGTCCCATGACTGACCCGAAGTTTATCTTGTTTTGTTTTCCCTAAATTCTTGGGTGCTTAATTTTGTACGGGCAGTCAAGTAGTCGGGATTTACAGATATGATGGAAGAGCTTGGAGCAGGAGGCTTCAGGATTATATAGCTATAGTTATTTCCGCTGTGTTGTAAGTGCTGTACTCTGATAATGTTATTGTATACATATACTAATTTTATTTCAAGGATATGTTATCTATTATATGTTGTTCATTCCGTTGTGAGATTCATGTTCATCTGATGTTGTATCTTCTTCTTCTTCTTCTATTCTAAGTTTCTATATTATATATTCTCACCCTCTAACTTCTTTCATTAACTACCGGTTTTTTTCGATGTTTGGTTAGTCGTCATTGAGTTTATGTCGATAACCAAAATCGACAAAAACCGAGTCGTTATAGTTGGTATCAGAGCTTAAGGTTAAGTGAATTACCTTGGCACTGTGGCGTGACTCGGTAGAGATGGGGTTAGTAATACCCTAGATTGAGTTTGAGTGTATATATACGAGAGCGTATTTGTTATTTAATATAAAATGGTTTTATATTGTGGATATTTGTTGGTTGAGTTGTTTATGGAATCTGATCGATCAGTTTGATCCACTGTATCGGTAGGAGTTTCTAAACACTCGAATACGATGGGTCGACATGATATGTTTTGAAAAGAAGGTAAATAAAATAATTTTACCCAAAGTATATTTTGATAAAGAGAAAATATACATACTGGAATTATAGTATATTGGATATATTGGTTGTTATTACAATCGAGTAAGATTATAAATTGAATGGTTATGTAAATAACCAATCAGAATTCATATAAGTGTAGTATATGGAATTAGATGGATTAAATCTAAATTTAGAATCAGGATTGGAATTAGAAGTTGGAAAGGTGTTTGTAAATGAAATTGTATTAAATATATGAGAATTTTAAAATCCTGGGAGACTTTAAATTGTTTTAAGCATTGTAAATGGTATTTAGAGATGAATTTCAAAATGGAAGTGTTTAAATATGGTTTTGATAAGTGATATAGTATTGACCTCACTTCAATAATTGGGAGATAACTCTGATGATGTTGGCCACATCATCAGTGTTCATTTTTGAGTTTGTAAGTGATGGATTACTACCAGGGATACTGTTTTGAATTTGTTTTGGGAAAAACAAGTTGTGTTGAATTTCAAAAAGGAAAATTTGATTTTTGAAAGAGGTAAACTATTTAAAAAATCCCAGGAAGAAAAAAAATTTAAATTAAAAACAAATTTAATAAAAAAAAATAAGAAAACAAATTGAGATTTAATTAAGGGAAAGTTTATTTAGACACAAAATTTTGACATAAATGGTGACATAATTGATTTGCACCATTGGATTACCCCATGAATTCCACCTCTTCATATAAAGACAAAAAGATCCAACGGTTGAGGCTTTGTGTCTCTTTGTTTGTGTCTAATTTTGTTTCCAAATAGCAACCCCCTTTAATTAAAGCCAGTTAAGTGAAAACTGAATGGAAATAGAATGATATCAGGAAAAATTTGAAAATTTGTTCTTGAATAAAATTGGATTGTCGAGATAAGAATCTGGAATGAAAATTGGATTGGGAAGGTAAGAGTTTGAAATCGAGAATGGAACTCGAATTTGAAATGGAATTTGACTTGGGTATAAGCAAATTATTCTGTTTGAGAATGAATTGATTGGAGTTTGGTTGGGATAACATTGGTATATGCTGAATTAACGGCAGATGGAAGTGATAAAGTTGATATGCCCGACAAAAATGTACAAGTTTATATTTCATATGGTATGAGATTTATGAGCCGAATTGGCAAGCCGCTTGGCTGTTTGATTTACTTTTGGATTGGAGAAGACCTAGAAAGGCGATTTGTGGTTGTATCGATTGACCAGTACAAAGGAGGTGCTGGCGAAATTTTTCGAAAAGTTAAGGCGTTAGAAATTTTTTCAGGATTTTTGGAAATTTTCGTTGATAAAAATGAATTAATATTTTAATTGTAATTTAATTGGTTCAGTTGAAAAATGAAGTTAAGAAGTGAACAAATAAGTTCGAACCAGTCAATAGGGTTTGTTTTCTACGTTAGCAATTTCGAGGATGAAACTATTTTAAGTGGGGAAGATATGTAACGACCCGTATTTTCAGTGATAATAATAATTAATTTATTTAATTATTTAAATAGTGATTTAAAGAATTAAATAGTCGTTTAATTAAATAACTTTGAATACTTAATTAAAATAATAATTAAATAATATATTTAATTCTGGAATATTCAGAATTTGGCTGAAATGGCGATATGGTGTGAATTGGGCAATTCAAAATATATAATTCATTTTAGAACTGAATTACGATAACGAATATATTTAATTAACGACAGTTGGACGTATTAATTATATTATAAAAATAATCGAGCTTGAAATGGCGCGGCAGTTCGCGAATTGACGATTTGAACTTTAAACGAATATACAGAAGCCGTTTTAAATCGGATTTCTGTAAAACAAGAAATGTTCAGAGCTGGTGAAGTATATTTTTCTGATGGAAGAGAAAAATCAGGATTTCGTCATGTAGATTGTGAGTTGTGTCCAAATCAAATTTTAAAATAGTCGTTATAGAATCGTTTATCGACCGTAACGGTTTATTCGATATAACTAGATACCAATTTTGAATTTAGACAAGATTCTTTTGAGATGTAGTGATAATTAAATTTTTAGAATTTTATTGAAAATTTTAATTAATTAAATAAACAACTTTTTGTTTGGAGTATTTTGCACCCTTAATCAGCGATTTTGGGGTTCCACAATATGAGTTAATCTACCGGTATTATTATATTTTTGGAATCCTAGCACATCGCTGACCACAATGGTAATTTTTTTTCATTGTTTGTGGCTCGTATGTATAGGAGATAGTGTGAAAAGGGGTATCTATATTCTCTATTTTTAAAAGGTAAAAAGAAGGTCCACACATCTTTTTTTGCAACCGCCAGTTTTTCCTTGGCCTCAAACTAGAACTCGTGGTCTTCACATATCCACGAAAAAAGAAAGGAGTCCATTTAAAATCTATAAGTACAAATGCATAACAAATTTTTTTCTGCGCATTTGTTCGGCCGCCACAAAAATGTACGTTCCTTAAACAAAACTGAAACGAGATTCGTTGGCTTTCCGGGCAGGGTGAGCTTCGATCTCATCTTGCTTTCAAGTGGTGCGGTTCGTTTTGCCTGGAATCGGTCTCGAGCAGCGAGGTCTGGGTGACAACGCGAGGGAGTTGGCGGAGGCAGTAGGGACGTAGAGACTGGGATGGAGGGGGGTAACGGCGGAGTGGGTTTTGTTTCATGAAGTGGACTGTTTTGTATAGGGTGTTTGGGGTTCTATTTGTAAAAGGGAGGGATGTGAAGAGGTGGTGACGGGAAAGAGCATCTAGAGGACGTGCAGTTCTAAAATGTTGGATGGTGGGTTCAACAGGCAAGGGCGCAACTAAAAACGTGAAGGGTTAGCTGAGAAGAAAGGCTCAGCGTTGGCAAAAAAACAAAACAGAAAGAAGGCAGATGGCACACAAAATAGCCGTGAAGCTTTACAGGATGTCACGAATGTAATCAAAGAAGAAGATCATACCTGAAGCATACGGGCCGTGTATGTTATTTTCATGCCGGGCCGATTTTATTCTAAGTAAGGCCCAATTAAAAGAAAAACAAAAATAAAGAAAAAGGAATATATATCAAGGCCCGAAAAGGGTAACTGAATTAGCTAAAAGTTGGCAAGGGCGGTTCGGTTTATCACAGCAGGGAAGGATCCATGCAAGGCAGGTTCAATTTGGTTGTGGGCCGCATATATAATGGGTGAGGCCCAAGTATAAAATAGACCAAGTTTTATTTTGATTTAAAATTTGTACACTAACTTAGAAACTGCATAACTTGTACATACATTATCTGTTTTGTGGACGGTTTGATCCGTTGGGATCATGTGGACGGTGGCTACACCATGGAACTGACGGGAAGCGAACTGGAACTCATTACAATTTATAGCGAAATAAATTGTCCGATCAGAATCAAGCGACAACTATCGTTATTTAACGATGATCGTCCAATGTGAGTAAAACTAACCAACTCCGAACAGTTATATTTTTATAACGTATTTTTTGAACTGTTAATCATCTGGTGATTGCTGTGTGTTAACTGTTTGGTTGAATTGCTTGTGTATTGGTTAAAAGAATAGATAACGATATATATATATATATATAAATCGTTAATCGAATATTGATTCTGTTTATCAAAATAATTTTATATTCGTGTTGTTTAACATCTGTGATGCAGGGAAACAGGTTGGAGGGACCCAACTGGGTTCCTCAATATTTATAATACTGTTTTGTTCATATATTGTGTTATATGAAGTGATGTATAATCTGTGATTGATTACAATGACAATTGTCTTGTTATTTGGTACTGTTAAATACCAGAAGAAATATTGAAATAAAACATTATATAAAATCGAAAGATTTTATATAGAAGGAAGATTTCAAACTGTGCATTGAAATAAAATAATTATAAAACGAAAAGAATTTTATAATAGGGTATTTACTTAGAAAGTAAATAGAAGGATAAAAGGGATATTTACTTAGAAAGTAAATAGTATTAGAAAAGGAATATTTATTTATAAATAGAATTTATAAAAGAAACTATTTATAAAATCAAAGGATTTTATAAAGGAAATATTTGGAAATCCAAATAAGAATTGAACGGAAATCTTTGTAAAACACTTACAAATAGAATTGAAGGGAAAATATTTGTGAAATCAAATATAAAGGAAAATATTTATGAAATCAAATATAAAGGAAAATATTTGTCAAATAAATAGAAAAGATAAAAGAAATATATATATTTGTTAAATAAATAGAATTGAAAAGGGAATAGTTACTTGTTAAGTAAACAAATAGGAAAGGAATAAATCAAAGGAGTTAATTCAAAGAATAAATCAAAGGAGTTAATTCAAAGGAATAAATCAAAGGAGTTAATTCAAAAGAGTTAATCGAAAAGAGTTATTCGAATATTAGTTATTCGATTAGAGTTAATCGAATAGAGTAAATAAGTTAGAGTTAAACCAGTTAGGGTTAATCAACTAGGGTTGACCAGTTAGAGTTGATCAGTTAGAGTTAATCAATTAGGGTTGACCAGTTAGAGTTGATCAGTCAGAGTTAAACCAGTTAGAGTTAACCAATAGAGTAATTAAATAGAGTTAATCGAACTAGAATAAATCGATTAGAGTTAGTCGAATTAGGAATTATTGAATATAGTTTATTCGAATAGAATTAAAGGAGTTATCGAATATAGTTTATTTGAAAGGAGTTAAGTGAAAAGAGTTAATCCAATAGAGTTAATCAAATAGAGTTAATCGATTAGATTTAAATCAAAAGAGTTAATCCAATAAGAGTTAATTGAATAGAGTTAATCGAATATAGTTTATTCGAAGAAAGGTTTTCGAATCTAGTTATTGGTAAGAGAGATTATCGAATATAGTTATTTGAAGGGAGGTGTTATCGAATAGAGATTATTCAAAGCAGAGTTACGTAAGGAAGATTGTTAAAGGTTTAAAAGATAAACTTTGACTATTTCGAAGTTAAAACGTTGTTCAGTTAAGGTCTGAGAGGTAATTATACCCCAACTTGATTGACTTCCTTCTTAACTAAGGAATGGTAAGGTTTGATAGTGAAGGAGTTTTGGAAAAGTTTTCCAAATAAGAATCAGAAATGTTTTCTGTTAATAGAAAATAAGAATTTAGAATACATGGAAATAGGAGATAAATAAATTAATGAACTAAAGAGATAAATGTTAAATGATGATTGATCGATATAATTTCCATCTGGAAATAAGATCGTTGTTTGCACACGTGTTTTTCTTTGATAGTTAACTCACCGACTATCGAAGTTTTTGACCTTTTTAACGTTGTTAATATGGAGAGACCGGTTGGATTATTATCCGAAGAACCACTCCGTATTGGCATAAGCGCTGCGGATCATATATGCCAAAGATAATTGAAGACGGAGTAAAGTGCAAGGGCTGTTGTATAAATCTTAGGTAAAGATTGCCTAAGATGGATGTACTGAATAGTGCCTTCTGTTTGTCTAGTTCCAGGACGACCTGTATGGAAGAAAGTCTGACAGAGTATATTTAATAGATCGCGTAAGTTGATCTCTTCAAACGTATTTACGTTTGGTGGCGGAGGAATTTGTTTCTCTTGGCTTATACCCATGGTATTTTTGGGGAAATCAATTTGTGATTTGGCGGGTATAACGATGTGACATTCAAAGTGAATAAACATGTGATCTGTCAGAGATAAGCGTGGCCTCTAGCCTTACAACCGGGAAATTACAAAAATCGAGCAGGCAGCATGACTATGTAAGTCACACCTATTAGGGTGTATAATCACTTGATCTAGAGTTTCATTTACTTCTAAAAATCTATTGTCGATGCTGTCCTATTCGGGAAGCGATTGCTGATCCCAACCGTTGGTGATATACATTCGATACACTCAAGTGAAATGAGTGGTCGGTCATGTGTGGTCGGGTTGCAAGATGTTCTTGTTGAACCCAGTGTATTCCTCTCTAGAGGTACACTAGCGAAAGGTGGTTCCATACCTTGTCATAGTTGGAAATCCATTACCCAATACGTGCTTGCGGTTTTGATTATATACTACATATGTTAAACGTGAGATGAAAGCGTTTCTGCTAGATGATGATTATATTGTGGTTGATAGACATTATTATAATATCAAAATGTTTTTGATATAAAGATATTTTGGATTCTCATAAGGGAAAAACCCGTTCCGTTATACGGCGTGGTCTTATGAGATATCGTTTAATGGCTCAAACTGTTTTAAACTGTTTTACTCATACTAGTCCCACGACTGACCCGGAGTTTATCTTGTTTTGTTTTCCCTAAACTCTTGGGTGCCCAATTTTGTATGGGCAGTCAAGTAGTTGGGATTTGCAGATATACTGGAAGAGCTTGGAGCAGGAGGCTTCAGGATTATATAGCTATAGTTATTTCCGCTGTGTTGTAAGTGTTGTACTCTGATAATGTTATTGTATACATATACTGATTTTATTTCAAGGATAAGTTATCTATTATATGTTGTTCATTCCGCTGTGAGATTCGTGTTACTCTGATGTTGTATCTTCTTCTTCTTCTATTCTAAGTTTCTATCTTATCTATTTTCACCCTCTAACTTCTTTCATTAACTACCTTTTTTTTTCGATGTTTGGTTAGTCGTCATTGAGTTTATGTCGATAACCAAAGTCGACAAAAAACAGGTCGTTACAATATCTATATACCCGATAGTCCAAATTCAAAATAAAATAAATATTCAAATACATTTAATAAGGTTTAAATTTTAAAAACAAAATTTGTTTTCATTTTTATTTTAAAAATAACACTCTTCCAAATCATTCTAAGATACTACTGATCCCATCTCTAACGAGTCATTCTTATTGGATATTACTAATCCAATCTCTGAAGTTTTCTTTCGTTTGGTTCTAATGTGTCTTGTTCTCGAGCTCTGTAAACCAAAGCTCTGATACCAGGTGAAATGACCCAAACTTCCCCGTAAAGGAAAGCCCAGATTGAGTCAAGGACAACACAAATCAGAACACAAACAAAAGAACATCTCATTACTATTACAACAATTTACATCAGAGTACAAGAATATAACAGAGTATGAATGAATATCACACATTGTAAAATATCGGAGATTTAAATTACTAAGCAGCAAAAAAATAATACATAACACAATTATAAGAAATACACGGATACAGAGCGTTCCGAATATAGCCACAGCTGTAAATTCAGGATCCTGGAAAAGAAATATCTGCAAAAACCAAAACTACTAGCTGTCTGTGTGGATAATAGGAGCACCCAGAGTTTAGGTTAAAACAATAAACTCCAGGTCAGTCATGTGACTAGTGTGAGAACTGAAAACAGTTATTAAATTGATTTTACAGTTAAATAAATCAAGGGACCATGCCGTATAACACAGAACGGGTTTAACCCCAAGAATACCCGTGCAGAAAACAAGCAACGCAATGCTAATTAAAGAAAATGAAGCTATTATAAGACTCAGGTCCCATCACACAGTGCAACACAAGCCGAAGGATACAGTTTTACCTTATAATAGCAAAAATAATGCTTGATACGCGAAATTTAATCTTTTATTATTACTATAAGTGAAGAAATCAACTTCAAATATAAATGTATCAATCATAGACGGCATAGTATCCCATGCTACTATGTCATCATACCAGTTCTGCAATTAAAACCGAAATGTTGTATTGGAAGTTCGATTTCCATCATGAACCAAGGCAAGGCATTATCCTTACCGAATTTGGGACGCACTAGCCCGTGTCTCAGGATCAGAACGCATCGACCTTTAGGAGCGTCAGGCTCGGCCCTCTCTTACGTTTGGGGATTGGTTATTCCTGAACAATACGTTTCCCTGCCCTATGGGGCGTAAGTCTGGTCAGTATGTCGACCATATAATCCATCCGCCCCGTAGTGACCGATACATCCGAGGTACCTCGCTATCCATCAAATAATATGCAACATCCACATGAGTAAAATGTCTGGGCTCCATACCATGACACCACTCCTAGCTAGAAAGAAACGCATGTCCTCCCTGGTGTCCTTCTCCTGTTTCTGGTTCACACCGAGGTGTGAGACTCGCGAATTAACGCTATACACAAAGCTATGCTATTTAAAGCCATGCTTTGATCATCAACCACAAGACTTTGCTTTTCAACAGAAGCCTTTATCATTTGCATCTCAGCATGCCACATTGACAATTCACGCCATGTAACTAATGCCTATCGATATATAACCTCTAAGCTCGTACATCTTAGAGAGGGGTGTTAAGCAAGAGAATAAGTTCTCCTTCACCAAACAGATATATATTTAATAGACATCAATCAACACAGAATAAGATCCAATGTCAGACACACATCCATTTAATAGTTCATTCTAGGTCTGAATGAAACCGAAGGCACCTTATTCCTCGTCCTATATGTCCAATACAGGAGAGAGGTCCTCGCATATCCAGTCAATCTCTAAGTACGTCTGGACGATCATCACTTATTACATTGTCTTGGGTGTACAACCCAATCAAGACATCAGTAATCATCCAAACGATTTGAAGATCTCCGATCTTCAACCACCGTCTTCATCGTCGACTTATCGTCGAGTCGGTTATTCAAAATGGGTATAAATCCGGCCTTTCCGAATAACTCGCATATATTAAAAACAAGTGCTACACAAACACAACATATGCCTCATTCCAATTCAGAATATTATTTTATTAAAATATTCACATCATTAGAGAAAGGTTCCCATTAATTTGGTCAAAGATAAATTCTTTAAATTTATTCTTTAATCTTCCTTTGGATATCAATTCAAACCAAATTAAGGTTTATCCAACCTAGTCGGGATTAGCGCAGCTTACCGAAGTAATCATTTGTTATATTTCCCAATCCCAACCTATTCATCCCATGGAGCAAAACTGGTAATACTCCATATCTAACACCACGGTGTTATCGGTAAATTTGATTACCATTTTACGTTCAAATCTAATTAAAGATTTAACTATTGCTTGGAGTAAAACTGGTGGTACTCCATTCTCAGTCATTTCCCGAATTTGATAATTTAAATTATCACATTCTCATTTCAATCTAACTAAAGATTCATTAAAAATCCACTTAGTTTTAATCTTCCCAAAATCAATATTAATGATTGTTTAACTTTGGGAAATCAAACATGTCGCATCGACAATGTAACAACCCGGAATTTGGGGCCAATTTAAAATTTTTCATTTTAGAGATTTTAGGGGTGTTTATATATTTAAAATAAATTATTTCAAACAAAAATGAATGGAAAATTATTTTGGGAAAAGTTAATGCAAATATATTCAAATAAATTACATAAAGAATTAGAAATAGGATGGTAGTTTGAAAAGTCAAACTTGAACTTTGACTAACTACACAGGATGCAGGATAAACCGGATTTTGATGAAACGAAAAGTATTTAAATCTGTTAGTGAATATCTTTCTAACGAATCTGAAAAATTGAAGTTTCATAGCGGGAATCAAAAGTTATGGCCAAATGAATTTTCAGAAAGGTCGCTATAGAAAATATACCGCCCTTGAAAATCGACATTTTGCATACGACCTCGGAATTCGACGAAACCACTTTTGTTCGATTTGGGATGTAAAATTATTGCTAGGTTTCAAATTTCATGATTTTTGAAGCTAGTATGTGAGCATGGCAAAAGAAACTGTGTTTTGTCAATTTCGGTCAAAATTAGTTGACTGAAAAATAGCCATTTTTCAAACAGTCTCAGAATTCGACGAAATAAAGTTTGTTAGGATTGTATCGTCATAAGAAAGTCAAAAATATTTTTTTTGGATTTTTCTGACTTCGTATGTGACCCCAGTAAAATTAGAAAGTACGTTCGAATTAAAAATAAAAGAATTAATTTGAAAATAAAAGAAACATGCTTTTAACTTCAGAATTGGACTTCGGCAATAGCACCATTGCGTTCAGAAGGCGTCAAAACCTATTGTTCGATAGTCGTTGAGCGCGAATTGGAGTTCGTACGAAAAAAATCCTATTTTCCGGAATTAAATAAATTAAATAAAATAGAAAATACGTGGAAAATACTAGTATGTATACGGCCGTACCTTCTTCCTCTTCTTCCTGATCGCGTGAAACCCATAGCCGCCCCCTTTTAAAACTTCCTCTCCATTTTCCCATCAATCCACTCACAATTAGACTTAGCCGTAGTTGAACTTTTTGAAGCTCTTCCCTTCCTCTCCAATCTCCGACAAGTTTCATTCGATTTCACGCCCCGTAGCTCTCGAATTTCGTGCCCCAACCCGCAACCTTTAAGCCGCCACCGCCCCCTGCATAGGCCGCCGCACCCCCCTATCTTCCCGGCGTGGATGCGCCTCTCATAGCTCTCCAATCTCCCGTAAACCGTTCGCAAAACCATCGACTACAACTCCCGAAATCCGAATTCAAAGTTTTGAACATTTCTGAAATTTAAGGTATGAATATTTCAGATTTTGCGACGCTTTTAAGCGTTACAGCGACAGTTGTTAAAAGTCAGTTCTGATTTATTCATATGATCTTCGAATTGAAATCTTTCAGATCTGTAACTGTCGTGACTTTGAACACGAGATCTGATTGAACCCGAACCTTCGTCTCAAATCCAAGCTAGGTGAGAATTTATTTTTATTTAAATTAAATTAATATAATTATTATTATTATTATAGCGTTATGTGGAATTGAAAGTCAAACACAATTGAATTTGCGATGAAATGTTACCATGGGATGGATTCAAATTGTTGTGATGCTATGATTGTAGATCCATTATTTTTATTCATAGATCTGTTAATTATAAACATAGATCGGTAGGAAAAATTAGATTTTTCCTCGTTTAAATTTGTTGAAGTATGCCTTGTGGATATGAATCATATATAAATCTATCATCATATACGTCGTTATGCAATTCACATTATTTTAACGTGAATTAAAGTAGGAAATTCGCATCGTCGTGAAATTTACATCGTTAAGCAATTTACATTATTTTTTATTGTGAATTAAAGTAGGAAAATTTACATTTTTATAATGTTAAATTAAGGTAGATTATATTGTATGTTAAAAATTACATTTTTCTTTGTAATTAAAAGGTGAATTTCATCGTATGTCAAAATTTACATTTTTATATGTAAATTATAAAGTGAAATTATATTGTATGTTAAAAATTACATTTTTCTTTGTAATTAAAAGGTGAATTTCATCGTATGTCAAAATTTACATTTTTATATGTAAATTATAAAGTGAATTAATGTCGTATGTTAAAAATTACATTTTTCTTTGTAATTAACATGGAAATTTCATCGTATGTTAAAATTTACATTTTTATATGTAAATTATATAGGGAATTACACCGTAGGATAAAATTACATTTTTTTGTATGTAATTAAAACATGAATTTACATTGTGTGTTAAATATTACATTTTTATATGTAAGGTCTATAGGAAATTATACCGTATGACAAAAACTACATTTTTCAATGAAATTAAAGGATGCAATTTCATTGTATGATAGAATTTACATTTTTCTTATATATATATGTAACATAGAATGGGAATGAACATTAGAAATAAAATTTATTTGTTTTATATGTAAATAAGATGTAGAAATGTGACATTGTAATTAAAAATCATATTTTTACAATGTGAATTAGAAGTATTGTTTGTATTATAATTAAAAATCATATTTTTACAATGTGAATTAGAAGTAGTGTTAGCATTGTAATTAAAAACCATATTTTTACAGTGTAAATAGAAAGTGGAGTTTGCATGAAATTAAAAATCATATTTTTACTATGTGAATTAGAAGTAGTGTTTGCATCGTAATTAAAAATCATATTTTTACAATGTGAATTAGAAGTAGTGTTTGCATTGTAATTAAAAACCATATTTTTACAATGTAAATAGAAAGTAGAGTTTGCATTGTAATTAAAAACCATATTTTTACAATGTAAATAGAAAGTAGAGTTTGCATTGTAATTAAAAATCATATTTTTACAATGTAAATTAGAAGTAGAGTTTGCATTGTAATTAAAAACCATATTTTTACAATGTAAATTAGAAGTAGAGTTTGCATTGTAATTAAAAACCATATTTTTACAATGTAAATTAGAAGTAGAGTTTGCATTGTAATTAAAAACCATATTTTTACAATGTAAATAGAAAGTAGAGTTTGCATGAAATTAGAAACCATATTTTTTTACAATGTAAATTGAAAGTAGAGTTTGCATGAAATTAGAAACCATATTTTTACAATGTAAATAGAAAGTAGAGTTTGCATTGTAATTAAACTTACGTTTTTATATGTAAGTTGAGAATGTACGTTGGAGTTGAAATCTACATTTGTATATGTAATTTAAAAAGTAGGATTTTGCATGTATCAAAATTTACATTTTTTACATGTAAATAAAAAATATAGGAATTTACATAGGAATTGAATTTACATTTTTTTTATGTAAATAAAAAGGATGGAATTTACATTTTCAATGTAAGTAAAAGAATGAATTTAGGATCCTGTAATATTATTTTCATTTTCAAATCAATTAAAATTTGGTAAGTATCGGTAGTTGTGTAGAGCGTTGTTTTAATCAAACAACGTTATTACGATTCAATGATTATATATATATATATATATATATATTATTAAAATTAAACGAATAGGTCGTGGTAGTTCGCGTTTTGGAATCATACTTTTAAACGACTATACAAGAAGATCCGACCGTCAGATTTTCTTGAAACTGAAACCATTAGGACCATCTTGGAAAAATCTTTCCAACGATATATATAACACTAAGATCCAAAGGTTAGATTCTGAGAAATGTAAAAATCAAAATTGGTTGAATGCAGCGCCATAGTCGCCCATGGACGTAAGGCGTCGTTATATAAAAATTTAATTATTTTAAATAATTAAAATAGGAACGAATCATTAATAAAAATAATTATTAAGGTATAAGAAGGATTTTAAATATATATATACGAGGATTATTTAAGAAGTCCGAGTTCTCTCATTCTAAATAATCCAAACGACGTTAATTGAAAATATGAAGATGGCATATGAAGACCGTAAATCTTCCTTCGAATGGACAACGATCGAGGCCCTGATTTGACTTGCTCCCAATTCAAGGGTCATGGTCATTGCCCAAACGTACGTGTTGATTTCACGGGTTTGGCTTTCATTCAGAGCCAGAGCATAAGCTACTAAATGGATTGTGTGTCTGACATCATACTCTATCAAATATCATGTTATTGATCTTTTGTCGAATGTATGGATGTTTGGTGGCGGGGAATTTATTCTCTTGCTTAACACCCGTTCATATATTTCGGCAAAGGGTTGGTAGTACGATATGGAGTGATGATGTGGCATGCTAAGATGCGTAGAATCAAGGTTTTGTTGAAAAGCAGGCCTTGTGGGACGATCAAAGCATAGCCTGTTTAGGCATAGCATTGTGTACAGCGTAACTTCGCGAGCCTCACACACCGGCGGAGTCTAAAATGGGAGAAGGGAACGCAGGGAGAGCAACACGTTTCATTCTAGCTAGAAGTGGTGATTGGGTTTTAACACGACCCAACATTTTACTTATGTGGATGATGGAATGAGGCGCCTCGGATGATAGGTCCTATAGGACTGGGAAACGTGTGTTCAGGAATAACTAATCCGCAACTCGTATGGTGGACCGGCCCTGCAGCTTTCCAAGGGTTCACTGCGGGGGATCCTGAGACATTAGCTAGAGTGTCTCGAATCGGTAGGAGCTCCTCCCTAGCATTGACTCATGATGGAAACCAAAATCCAAATACGACCCTACGAATATGATTGTATTACTAGTATGGAGGCATAGTAGTATGGAATACTATTCTTCCTAGGATTTCTACATTTACTTTGAAATGTTTTAATATATACTAATAATAATATTAAACTCGTATTTGCCGTATTTAGCATGTTTAATCACTATAAGGTAAAACCCTATCCTCTGGTTTGTGTTGCATTGTGTGATGGGACCTGGGTCTTATGGTGATTCCATTTTTCTAAAAGCATAACGTTGTTGTACGATTTATTTATCATTTATTCTGACATTTTTATGCACGGCAGTCCATTAGAGTAAACCCGTTCCGCGTTAGCGGCGTTGTCTTTGGATCTAACCTATAAATAGTGATAAATTAGTTAAGAATTCTCACACCAGTCCCACGACTGACCCGTTGTTTGTTTCCACCTTTTTGCAAACTCGGGTGCCCTCCTTTCTACACGGCCAGCCAAGTAAACAGGTTTATTCTACGCTTGGAGTCTTTTCTTTGGGGCTGCTTACTATCTTTCTTGGGTTTGCTTGTGGAGAGGTGATGACTAGAAGCTTGAAAACACTTATCATTCGTTGCTTTTTGATTGACATAGAAATGTGTTTATTTTATGCTCTTATATCTTATCTTTTGTATATAAATAAATATTACTTGGGTATTGTTTTGTTACTTTTACAGATATTCCAACCCAGCCCGCATGCAACCAGAAAAGTAGAGAAATAGGGATGAAATTGATATATATTTACATTTTGAAGAATTGTAGATAAAGATCTCACATCTAGTTGCTGTTGGACAAGAAAAAAAGGCTTTGCACATCACAAATCAATGAAGAAGTGTCAAGGAAGCAAGAGGAAAAGAGAAAAGGCCCAAATTTGCTTTATTTATCTAAGGCCCATTTATGTTTCTTATTGTAAACTCTCTTGTGATTTCCCTAAGGCCCATTTATCATTGTATTAGGGTTAGGGTTAGGGTTTGGTTATCCCCTATATATACCCTTGTAGTATCATTGTAGCCACCATCCTATATCTCATTCTATTCTCTTCTTCATTAATAAAACTCATTTTTCTTTTATGCAATTTTTTATTTCTTAGCACTTAGTGTTGTCTGTACGATTAGATTCGGTAGAACACTATTTGTATTTTGCAATTCTTTTCATTAGTGATTGACTGTCTGATTAGATTCAGCGGTAATCCTAATTTTATTTCCTGTTGTTATTTATATTCTGCACTTTTATTTTCTGTATTTTAATCGCGTTCATAGGTTAAATTGGTTTTGATTAGATTTGAATCTGATTCATAGTTTCATTGCTTTTCCATTGAAATTGTGATTTGATCGTCGGTTCAGTTAGATCTGTTCTGAATCAAATTACAGTTTTAATTTTGTTTTGTTTTATTTTCAAAATCAACCTCCAAAATTTCGTCTAACTTGCCTAAGAATGAATAAATAATAATTTTTAATTACACCTCCCTGTGTTCGACCTGTTTGCTACACACCTGTATGCTTGCAGAATTTAATTTAAATGTCGCGCTTTTCTAATTCATAGATAAGCGACGATCAAGTTTTTGGCGCCGTTGCCGGGGAGGTAACGATTAAATTCGATTATTTATTTTATTTCTGATTCGTGTTAGTTTTATTTTTATTTTGTTTTTTTTCCTTTTGTTTTCTTGTATATATTAGAAAAAGAAAATTCTTGATTGGGTTGATTTGGTATCATTCAATGGTACTGTAATCCTCCTAACAAAAGAAAAAAAAAGGTGGCCAAATTTCTTTTGATTTCTTTCCTTCTTTGTCCTTCCTTCCTGGTTTTAGTACATTATTCTTCTTTTGTTTAATATTTCTTCCCCAAAAATAATAAATATAAAAAGGGAATTTTTGCAAAAAAATAATTCCTTCTTTTGAATTCTTTCCTCCTTTGTCTACCCTAATTCAGTTCTACACAGTGCCAAACGAATTACATCAGTCATTGCCGAACCCCACTTACACCACCCCATTTTCATCTAAATTTCCATCGCAAAACCACTCCTCAATACGTTGAAATTCTGACCATCTCCCTCGTTCAAATACTCCCTGCCAAAAATCACCAAACCAATTTTCATATTTCATCCACATCTCTCTTAGCACCATTGTCTTCTTGCCTATATAAACAAAACTTTACCACCAATACCATCCCTACACACGTTCAACACCAAGTTCAGCCCCTTTCTTCAATAACCTTCAGATCCTCGGAGCAGCATCACCCTTCCGATCAATAACCATCCATACCAAACCAAGCCCTTCACCACTCCATCCTTCCCGTCATCACAAACCACACATACAGACAACAATCCCCAAGTCGTACACCAGTACTCACCCTTCAGACCCACCTCGTCACGCAATCCCCAGACCCGAATTCATACCCATACCCACTTACAGACCATCAACTTCTCCGCTTGTCCATCTCCACAAAATCACCACTACAAAAAAAAACATCCATCAAACTCACCACCCAGCAAGTTCTTCCACGCACCCACACGAAAAATAGCAGCAAACTCATCTCAGCAATAAAACCAATCACAATCCGATACTCAAATCCATAACCCCACAAACTCTTTGAACAACAACTTCCATTATCAATTACTCGAAGACTCCAGCATGACCACCTTCATTCATGTTCTGCATCAAACCCAGTCCTTCTACTTTGACCAGCCTCTGACCATCAGTCGCAACTCTTATCACCACATCGGAACCGTACTTCAGTTCATACAAAAATTCACGCCACTTCCACCACGCTCTTCACAGTTCACACCGAAACTGAACTCCCTCCCAAACCAGTACACCACCGCCAGAAAGTTCACCACAACCCCTGCGTCCATCAGCTTTCCCCTCCACTTCTGCGAATTATCTGCTCATAACGTGCCCCCTCACCGATCAACAAGCCACCCCGTTCACAGCATAAACTCTCCTCCCTTACCACATTTACAAAACAGCGAACCAACCAAGACCCCAACTGCAGTGTTCACAAACCACAACAGCCCTCCTCACAAAAGTCAAAACGCAACACTCACCACCGCATACATCCCATCCAAAGCCAATACCCCAAAATCCATTCACGCAATCACGTTCGAAACCCCCTACCTACTTCGCAAAAGCAAACCCAACCAAATTCCTACCAAAACCCCTAGCTTCGCCGACATATCAACGTTCAACCTCCACAGCCTCCACCGCGTTGACCAACAAAGGAATCCATTACCGAACACCATCAGGTCAATTTCCACGCAAATCACCATCCACGCACAACAATTCGCCCTATTCGAACCGCATCAAATTGAAACAATACCCCACTTCAGACCCTATCGTGATTTCAAAAACAGAAATAGAGAAAAGAGGGGGCGAACCCGATTAGAAAGAAAGAAAGAAAAAAAAGTCCGTGCGTGATTTTCTTTCCTGATTTAAAGGAGGCGTGTATTTGGAGTTGAGATCCTGGCGGTCATTAAATGATTTGTTTCTCCTTTTCTTTTGGGAACGGTTTGATTTGAAGAAGATAAAGGGACAATGTTTTGTTGATTCCATTGGGTTACTGAGAAACCAATCAAAATAATAGGGGTATGTGTTTGTTGTGGCTTTGTCATTTATAATTGTATTGGGAAAGGGAGCGTGATTTTACCATATTTGTTTGGCAAGTAGATTTCAGTAATTTTCCTTTGGAGCGACCTTGATTTGGTGCATCCGGGGCGGATTTTGAGCATGCCTTCCTTGTTGAGTAAACTGCCATATTTTGTTTTTATTTTTTTTTAATTTATTTGTGGGATGTGTCTAGTTTGTTTTAGTTGAGCCTTGGATTCTATTGAGTCTAATTTTGCTTTTGTGATTTTGTTGGGTTAGTTTTTGTTCAGCCTAGTTTTTATTTTATTTTATTTTTAGCTTAGTTTGTTTTAAATTTTTTTTAAGGTTGAGTTTAGTTTGTTTCTTTTATTTTATTCAGAGTAGTCAACTTTTAGTTTGGTTCTTATTGTAATTCGGAGTTAGTTTTTGTTTTCTTTTCCTTTCAAAAAAAAAGAAAAAAAAAAGAGAGAGACCAGTCAATCTTGATTTATTTATTTTTTCTCTGTTTTCTTCTGTTTGTTCCCCTTTCTTTTTTTTCTTTTCAAAAAAAAAAACCACATCAAAAGCGAGAAGAGATAGTGTCAAGCAACAAATCAGAGAATTCAACAGTCAAACAATCAAACAAAGGTTCGAAGGTTAGACAAGACGCAAACAGTGAGGTTAGAATCACTAGCATCACTCAAACCCTCACGAGACACCACTCGTCCTACTAGGGACACCTAGAGGTTTAACGACTTATTGCATACGCTCAATGCAATCGTGTTTCCTACGAAAGTGTGACCTACCTAGTTAGTTTTTCATTTTTGTTTTACTCGAGGACGAGTAAAAGATAAGTGTAGGGGTATTTGATTGACATAGAAATGTGTTTATTTTATGCTCTTATATCTTATTTTTTGTATATAAATAAATATTACTTGGGTATTGTTTTGTTACTTTTACCGATATTCCAACCCAGCCCGCATGCAACCAGAAAAGTAGATAAATAGGGATGAAATTGATATATATTTACATTTTGAAGAATTGTAGATAAAGATCTCACATCTAGTTGCTGTTGGACAAGAAAAAAAAGGCTTTGCACATCACAAATCAATGAAGAAGTGTCAAGGAAGCAAGAGGAAAAGAGAAAAGGCCCAAATTTGCTTTATTTATCTAAGGCCCATTTATGTTTCTTATTGTAAACTCTCTTGTGATTTCCCTAAGGCCCATTTATCATTGTATTAGGGTTAGGGTTAGGGTTTGGTTATCCCCTATATATACCCTTGTAGTATCATTGTAGCCACCATCCTATATCTCATTCTATTCTCTTCTTCATTAATAAAACTCATTTTTCTTTTATGCAATTTTCTATTTCTTAGCACTTAGTGTTGTCTATACGATTAGATTCGGTAGAACACTATTTGTATTTTGCAATTCTTTTCATTAGTGATTGACCGTCTGATTAGATTCAGCGGTAATCCTAATTTTATTTCCTGTTGTTATTTATATTCTGCACTTTTATTTTCTGTATTTTAATCGCGTTCATAGGTTAAATTGGATTTGATTAGATTTGAATCTGATTCATAGTTTCATTGCTTTTCCATTGAAATTGTGATTTGATCGTCGGTTCAGTTAGATCTGTTCTGAATCAAATTACAGTTTTAATTTTGTTTTGTTTTATTTTCAAAATCAACCTCCAAAATTTCGTCAAACTCGCCTAATAATAAATAAATAATAATTTTTAATTACACCTCCCTGTGTTCGACCTGTTTGCTACACACCTGTATGCTTGCAGAATTTAATTTAAATGTCGCGCTTTTCTAATTCATAGATAAGCGACGATCACTTTTGCATTTTTCTCTTTCTTTTTATTTTAGACATCAAACTTGGTTTCTTCCACATTGTTTAAGTTGGAGTTGGAACTTATTTCTTTTCTGCAAACTTGATGTAATAATGTAGAATTCTGTGACTGTGGATTTTCTGTGGTTGATGACATTATATTTCCGCTGCTATGATGTTGTTACTCTATGAATTTCCTATGCTATGTTGTATCTGTGATATATATTATTGTATTTACGTTGTATTCCAAATGATTATTCCTTACTTTCATTCCGTGAAAGTTTGGGGTCATCACAGTTGGTATCAGAGCTTTGGTTAAACTTAGTTTTGGGATATAACATATTTATGATAATTCGTTTACATATAATCACAATATTCTATGGCGAACATTTCATGTGAATACATAATAGTCAGTCATTCTATCATTATCTTTTATCCGTCCTTTTATCTTGATCAACTCTTCAAATCACCATTATAGTTGTTCTGACTCTTTCCTTGATCGTACAAAACTAACTAGAAATGAGTACCGCTGCCGCTAGAGCTAGAGCAAGGAGGCAGAATGCTGCTGGAACTGAGGAGGCTACTGTCCAACAACCACCATCGCAGCCCTTTGATTTGGATAAGATAGCAAAGAAATACAAGAACCTTGGAGGAGTGCCATTCAAGGGTACTGAGACTGTGACACAAGCTCAAGCTTGGCTGAGGAACCGTGAAAAGATTTTTGGAGGATTAGAGCTGGAGGATCATAGGAAAAGATTAGTAGCTTCATGGCTGTTACAAGAGGAAGCTCAAAACTGGTGGGACACTGTCACGGTTGGAGGGATTGCAGACAATATGACTTGGACAAGGTTTAAGGAGCTTTTCAATGACAAATACATTCCAAGGCAGGAGGTAGAGAAACTACATGAAGAGTTCGCCAATTTGAAGCAAGGCGACAAGACCATTTTAGAATATGTACGAAGATTTGAAGACCTCTCCTGCTATGCCCCTGAATTGGTTCAGGATGACTTTCAGAAGAACAAGAGGTTCATTAATGGGCTTGCGAGGAAGTATATTGATAGAGCCACTGCCCACATCGACCTCTCTTTCAATAGGCTGGTGGAGTTCGCTTGTCGATATGAGGAAAATGATAGGAAGAATTCCCAACAAGATAGGGAAAGGAGCTTGGCCAACAATAAGAGGAAGCAAATAGAGAAGAAGACTGAAGGAAGCAATTCTGGAGCTGCTAAGGGGCACGATAAGTCAAAGGTGCAATGCTACAACTGCCAAAAATTTGGGCACTACAGCAAGGACTGCAGAAATCCTAAGAAGGCCCGAAGCGACGACACCAAGGAATGCTACAATTGCCACAAGAAGGGTCATATCAAGCCAAACTGTCCGCTGTTGAAAGGAGCGCAGGTAGCACATGTGTATGAAGGGGCAAGTGCACCATCTTCTTCCGCTCCTACTTCTTCCGAAGGAGCAGGTAAGCCCGATGTTTTAGATGGTACCATTTCTGTTAAAAATATCCCTGTTACTGGCTTATTTGATACGGGTGCATCGAGAAGCTTTATTTCTAGCAATGTGGTCCAGAAATTGAAACTAAAGCAAAGAAATCTTAAAGAACCACTAAATGTTCACAACCCTGTAGGAGGTTCTACCACTCTAGATTTATTTTGTAAAGTGCCTGTATCTTACTCCTCTTTCAAATTTCCATTTAACTTGATCATTATGAATTTCTCCGAGTTTGATATCATCCTCGGTCTGGATTGGCTAACCCAATATGAGGCTGAAGTGTTATGTTCAGAAAGAGTGGTTAAGGTGAAAACAGGTTTCGGAAACACTGTTGCTATACCTTGCCATGGGCCAAAATCAGACAGAAAGGCATTTTGGTCTTCCCTAGAGATCACTCCCATTTCCTTAGAAAATATTCCCGTGGTCAAAGATTACGCGGATGTATTTGAAGAAGTGGACAGCCTACCCCCGCGAAGGGAAATCGATTTCAAGATTGATCTTGTTCCTAATGCAAGACATGTAGTTCATGCTATCAGAAGGATGACTCCTAAAGAAAAGGAAGAATTGCAAACCCAAACTAAGCAGCTTCTGTGGAAGGGACTCATCCGACCTAGCTTTTCTAATTGGGGTGCAGCTGTGGTGTTTGTCCCCAAATCGGACGGTACTCTAAGACTTTGTGTCGATTACCGCGATCTTAACAAACAAACATTGAAGAACAAATACCCCTTGCCCCGCATAGATGATTTGATGGACCAATTGAATGGAGCCAAGGTGTTTTCGAAGATGGACCTAGACACAGGTTTCCACCAACTCCGCATAGCTGAAGAATGCATACCTTGGACCGCCTTCAGAGGTCCCGATATATTCTACGAATGGTTAGTGATGCCGTTCGGTTTATGCAATGCTCCAGCCTACTTTGTTGACTTGATGAATAGGGTCTTCCAGGAGGTCCTAAATAAATTCGTCCTAGTCTTCATTGATGATATTCTAATCTATTCTAAAACTAAGGAGGAGCATGAAGGGCATTTAAGGGAAGTGTTGGAAATTCTGCGACGAAATGTTCTAAAAGCAAAGTTTTCCAAATGCACATTTTGGCAAGAGGAAGTAAAATTCTTGGGCCATGTTGTGTCAAAAGAAGGAATCGTAGTTGATCCAAGTAAAATTGCCGCCATTCGAGATTGGAAGAAGCCCAGTACACCCACTGAAGTAAGAAGCTTCCTAGGTTTGGCCGGATATTATAGGAAATTTGTCGAAGGTTTCGCCAAGCTGTCTAGCCCATTAACAAAGCTTACCAAGAAGCATGCCAAGTTCAATTGGACATCGGATTGTGAGGAGGCATTCCAAAAGCTAAAGGTGAGTTTGACTACTGCTCCCGTACTTACCATCATCGATGGCAACCAAGATTTAAAGGTCTACACCGATGCTTCTCAAAGTGGTGGTCTTGGTGTGGTACTGATGCAAAGGGGCAGGGTTGTTGCATATGCAAGTCGTCAATTAAAGCCGCATGAGAAAAATTATCGTATCCATGACTTAGAGTTGTTGGCCGTAGTCTTTGCTTTAAAAATTTGGAGACATTATATTTTTGGTGAAAATTTTGAATTATACACAAACCATCAATCTTTGAAATATCTCTTCGATCAAAAGGATCTGAATTTAAGGCAGCAACGATGGCTAGAATTTCTGGCGGCATACGATCTTGACATCTTATATACGCCAGGGAAAGCCAATGTTGTGGCAGACGCACTTAGTAGAAAGGAAGTCATTGTCGCAAGCCTCATCATCACCCCTTCTTTGATTGATAAGATCGCCTCTCTTCAAAAAAGTGATGCTTTTATTCGGAAAATGATTGAAAGAATTCAAGGAGGTGAAAACACGGACTTCCAAATAGATGGCAAGGGAGTTCTTAGATTGCACGGGCGGATTTGTGTTCCAAGTATCCCCGAGCTCATAAGAGAAGTTTTAGATGAGGGTCACAAATTAAAGCTTTGCATCCACCCCGGTGTGAGCAAAATGTATCAAAACCTAAAGCGCACATTTTGGTGATCTATGAAGAGGGATATATCCATTTATGTGAGTAGATGCCCCACATGCCAACAAGTAAAAGGTGATCAACAAAAGCTGACAGGGTTGTTGCAGCCATTAGAAGTCCCAGATTGGAAGTGGGACCAAGTCTCCATGGATTTTATAGATGGTCTGCCTCGTATTAGGAAAGGTAATTACAACATATGGGTGATCGTGGATCGCTTCACAAAGTCCGCTCATTTCATACCTGTCAAATCCACTAGAACTGCTCAAAGTCTGGCGCAGATCTATTTCAAAGAAATCGTCAGGCTACATGGGTAATAAAACTAAATCTTTCCTTTTCATCATAATCTGAATGAAAATTTTCTTTTGCAAATTAAATGATAATCTTTTCTTTTACACAGAGTTCCTAGTAGCATCGTTAGCGACCGTGATCCTATCTTTGCTAGTAAATTTTGGGAAGCATTCCAAAATGAGTTGGGAACGAAGTTGAATCTCAGTACCGCATATCAACCTCAGACTGACGGCCAGACCGAGCGAGTGAATCGCATTCTTGAAGATCTATTGCGAGCTTGCATACTCGATTTTGGAGATTCTTGGGAGGATCACTTGCATTTAGTTGAATTCTCGTACAACAATAGCTATCAAGCAAGTTTGAAAATGTATCCATTTGAAGCCTTATATGGTAGGCCGTGTAGATCGCCAGCATGTTGGGTTGAAAAAGGAAATCGGCTTGTGTTGGGTCCAGACATGATCCGAGAAGCTTCGGACAAAGTTGACTTTGTTAAGAAGCGACTATTGGCTGCCCAAAGTAGACAGAAAAGCTATGCAGACGTAAGAAGGCGAGAGCTAGCTTTTGAAGTGGGTGACTATGTCTATCTGAAAGTCCCCCCAATGCGAGGTGTTATCCGTTTTGGAAAGACAGGAAAATTAGCACCTAGATTCATCGGCCCCTTCCCTATTCTTGAAAAGATTGGCACCCTAGCTTATAGAATTCAGATGCCAGACTGGTTGCCTGGAGTGCACGATGTATTCCATGTATCTCAACTTCGAAGGCATGTCCATGATCCAGATCTGACTGTGGAAGAAGCAGCACAGCAAGATTTGGAGATTACCCCGAGCCTTGCAGTGAGAAGAGAACCACTGAAAATTATTGACAAGGAGACTAGGAAGCTGAGAAATAAAAGTATCAACCTAGTCAAGGTGCAATGGAGCGGTGATCCTAAGACTGCACTTGGGAAACCGAGGAGAGTATCAAACAAGCCTATCCCAAATGCAGAGTGGATATCCCCGATTTGTTTTATTTTGAGGTACGCTTAGAATATTTTCTATTCTTTATGTTAATTCCTACCCTTCTATTCTTCTCTTTTTCTTTTCGAGGACGAAAAGTTCTTAAGCGGGGGAGACTGTAACAACCCGGAATTTGGGGCCAATTTAAAAATTTTCATTTTAGAGATTTTAGGGGTGTTTAAATATTTAAAATAAATTATTTCAAATAAAAATGAATGGAAATTTATTTTGGGCAAAGTTAATGCAAATATATTCAAATAAATTACATAAAGAATTAGAAATAGGATGGTAGTTTGAAAAGTCAAACTTGAACTTTGACTAACTACACAGGATGCAGGATAAACCGGATTTTGATGAATCAAAAAATATTTAAATCTGTTAGTGAATATCTTTCTAACGAATCTGAAAAATCAAAGTTTCATAGCGGGAATCAAAAGTTATGGCCAAATGAATTTTCAGAAAGGTCGCTATAGAAAATATATCACCCTTGAAAATCGACATTTTGCATACGACCTCGGAATTAGATGAAACCACTTTTGTTGGATCCGGGATGTAAAATTATTGCTAGGTTTCAAATTTCATGATTTTTGAAGCTAGTATGTGAGCGTGGCAAAAGAAACCGTGTTTTGTCAATTTCGGTCAAAATTAGTTGACTGAAAAATAGCCATTTTTCAAATAGTCTCAGAAATAAATTTTGTTATGATCGTATCGTCATAAAAAAGCCAAAAATATTTTTTCTGGATTTTTCTGACTTCATATGTGACCCCAGTAAAATTAGAAAGTACATTCGAATTAAAAATAAAAGAATTAATTTGAAAATAAAAGAAACATGCTTTTAACTTCAGAATTGGACTTCAGCAATAGCGCCATTGCGTTCAGAAGGCATCAAAACCTATTGTTCGACAGTCGTTGAGCGCGAATTGGAGTTCGTACGAAAAAACCCTATTTTCCGGAATTAATTAAATTAAATAAAATAGAAAATACGTGGAAAATACTAGTATATATACGGCTGTACCTTCTTCCTCTTCTTCCTAATCGCGTGAAACCCATAGCCGCCCCCCTTTTAAAACTTCCTCTCCATTTTCCCATCAATCCACTCACAATTAGACATAGCCGTAGTTGAACTTTTTGAAGCTCTTCCCTTCCTCTCCAATCTCCGACAAGTTTCATTCGATTTCACGCCCCGTAGCTCTCGAATTTCGTGCCCCAACCCGCAGCCTTTAAGCCGCCCCCTGCATAGGCCGCCACACCCCCTATCTTTCCGGTGTGGATGCGCCTCTCGTAGCTCTCCAATCTCCCGCAAACCGTTCGCAAAACCATCGACTACAGCTCCCGAAATCCGAATTCAAAGTTTTGAACATTTCTGAAATTTAAGGTATGAATATTTCATATTTTGTGACGCTTTTAAGCGTTACAGCGACAGTTCTTAAAAGTCAGTTCTGATTTATTCATATGATATTCGAATTGAAATCTTTCAGATCTGTAACTGCCGTGACTTTGAACACGAGAACTGATTGAACCCGAACCTTTATCTCAAATCCAAGCTAGGTGAGAATTTATTTTTATTTAAATTAAATTAATTTAATTATTATTATTATTATGGCGTTATGTGGAATTGAAAGTCAAACACAATTGAATTTGCGATGAAATGTTACCATGGGATGGATTCAAATTGTTGTGATGCTATGATTGTAGATCCATTATTTTTATTCATAGATCTGTTAATTATAAACATAGATCGGTAGGAAAAATTAGATTTTTTCCTCGTTTAAATTTGTTGAAGTATGCCTTGTGGATATGAATCATATATAAATCTATCATCGTACACGTCGTTATGCAATTCACATTATTTTAACGTGAATTAAAGTAGGAAATTCGCATCGTCGTGAAATTTACATCGTTATGCAATTTACATTATTTTTTATTGAGAATTAAAGTAGGAAAATTTACATTTTTATAATGTTAAATTAAGGTAGATTATATTGTATGTTATAAATTACATTTTTCTTTGTAATTAAAAGGTAAATTTCATCGTATGTCAAAATTTACATTTTTATATGTAAATTATAAAGTGAAATTATATTGTATGTTAAAAATTATATTTTTCTTTGTAATTAAAAGGGGAATTTCATCGTATGTCAAAATTTACATTTTTATATGTAAATTATAAAGTGAATTAATGTCATATGTTAAAAATTACATTTTTCTTTGTAATTAACATGGAAATTTCATCGTATGTTAAAATTTACATTTTTATATGTAAATTATACAGGGAATTACACCGTAGGATAAAATTACATTTTTTTTTTATATGTAATTAAAACATGAATTTACATTGTGTGTTAAATATTACATTTTTATATGTAAGGTCTATAGAAAATTATACCGTATGACAAAAACTACATTTTTCAATGAAATTAAAGGATGCAATTTCATTATATGATAGAATTTACATTTTTCTTATATATATGTAACATAGAATGGGAATGGACATTAGAAATAAAATTTATTTGTTTTATATGTAAATAAGATGTAGAAATGTGACATTGTAATTAAAAATCATATTTTTACAATGTGAATTAGAAGTAGTCTTTGCATTGTAATTAAAAATCATATTTTTACAATGTGAATTAGAAGTAGTGTTTGCATTGTAATTAAAAACCATATTTTTACAATGTAAATAGAAAGTGGAGTTTGCATGAAATTAAAAATCATATTTTTACAATGTGAATTAGAAGTAGTGTTTGCATTGTAATTAAAAATCATATTTTTACAATGTGAATTAGAAGTAGTGTTTGCATTGTAATTAAAAACCATATTTTTACAATGTAAATAGAAAGTAGAGTTTGCATTGTAATTAAAAACCATATTTTTACAATATAAATAGAAAGTAGAGTTTGCATTGTTATTAAAAATCATATTTTTACAACGTAAATTAGAAGTAGAGTTTGCATTGTAATTAAAAACCATATTTTTACAATGTAAATTAGAAGTAGAGTTTGCATTGTAATTAAAAACCATATTTTTACAATGTAAATAGAAAGTAGAGTTTGCATGAAATTAGAAACCATATTTTTTTACAATGTAAATAGAAAGTAGAGTTTGCATGAAATTAGAAACCATATTTTTACAATGTAAATAGAAAGTAGAGTTTGCATTGTAATTAAACTTACGTTTTTATATGTAAGTTGAGAATGTACATTGGAGTTGAAATCTACATTTGTATATGTAATTTAAAAAGTAGGATTTTGCATGTATCAAAATTTACATTTTTTACATGTAAATAAAAAATATAGGAATTTACATAGGAATTGAATTTATATTTTTTTTATGTAAATAAAAAGGATGGAATTTACATTTTCAATGTAAGTAAAAGAATGAATTTAGGATGCGGTAATATTATTTTCATTTTCAAATGAATTAAAATTTGGTAAGTGTCGGTAGTTATGTAGAGCGTTGTTTTAATCAAACGACGTTATTACGATTCAATGATTATATATATATATAATTAAAATTAAACGAATAGGTCGTGGTAGTTCGCGTTTTGGAATCATACTTTTAAACGACTATACAAGAAGATCCGACCGTCGGATTTTCTTGAAACTGAAACCGTTAGGACCGTCTTGGAAAAATCTTTCCAACGATATATATAACATTAAGATCCAACGGTTAGATTCTGAGAAATGTAAAAATCAAAATTAGTTGAATGCAGCGCCATAGTCGCCCATGGACGTAAGGCGTCGTTATATAAAAATTTAATTATTTTAAATAATTAAAATAGGAACGAATCGTTAATAAAAATAATTATTAAGGTATAAGAAGGATTTTAAATATATATATATATATATATATATATATATACGAGGATTATTTGGGAAGTCCGAGTTCTCTCATTCTAAATAATCCAAACGACGTTAATTGAAAATATGAAGATGGCGTATGAAGACCGTAAATCTTCCCTCGAATGGACAACGATCGAGGCCCTGATTTGACTTGCTCCCAATTCAAGGGTCATGGTCATTGCCCAAACGTACGTGTTGATTTCACGGGTTTGGCTTTCGCTCAGATCCAGAGCATAAGCTACTAAATGGATTGTGTGTCTGACATCATACTCTATCAAATATCATGTTATTGATCATTTGTCGAATGTATGGATGTTTGGTGGCAGGGAATTTATTCTCTTGCTTAACACCCGTTTATATATTTCGGCAAAGGGTTGGTAGTACGATATGGACTGATGATGTGGCATGCTAAGATGCATAGAATCAAGGTTTTGTTGAAAAGCAGGCCTTGTGGGACGATCAAAGCATAGCCTATTTAGGCATAGCTTTGTGTACAGCGTAACTTCGCGAGCCTCACACACCGGCGGAGTCTAAAACGGGAGAAGGGAACGCAGGGAGAGCAGCATGTTTCTTTATAGCTAAAAGTGGTGATTGGGTTTTAACACGGCCCAACATTTTACTTATGTGGATGATGGAATGAGGCGCCTCGGATGATAGGTCCTATAGGACTGGGAAATGTGTGTTCAGGAATAACTAATCTGCAATTCGTATGGTGGACCGGCCCTGCAGCTTTCCAAGGGTTCACTGCGGGGGATCCTGAGACATTAGCTAGAGTGTCTCGAATCGATAGGAGCTCCTCCCTAGCCTTGACTCATGATGGAAACCAAAATCCAAATACAACCCTACGAATTTGACTGTATTACTAGTATGGAGGCATAGTAGTATGGGATACTATTCTTCCTAGGATTTCTACATTTACTTTGAAATGTTTTAATATATACTAATAATAATAATATTAAACTCGTATTTGCCGTATTTAGCATGTTTAATCACTATAAGGTAAAACCCTATCCTCTGGTTTGTGTTGCATTGTGTGATGGGACCTGGGTCTTATGGTGATTCCATTTTTCTAAAAAGCATAACGTTGTTGTACGATTTACTTATCATTTATTCTGACACTTTTATGCACGGCAGTCCATTAGAGTAAACCCGTTCCACGTTAGCGGCGTGGTCTTTGGATTTGACCTATAAATAGTGATTAATTAGTTAAGAATTCTCACACCAGTCCCACGACTAACCCGTTGTTTGTTTCCAACTTTTTGCAAACTCGGGTGCCCTCCTTTCTACACGGGCAGCCAAGTAAACAGGTTTATTCTACACTTGGAGTCTTTTCTTTGGAGCTGCTTACTATCTTTCTTGGGTTTGCTTGTGGAGAGGTGATGACTAGAAGCTTGAAGACACTTATCATTCGCTGCTTTTGCGTTTTTCTCTTTCTTTTTATTTCAGACATTAAACTTGGTTTATTCCACGTTGTTTAAGTTGGAGTTGGAACTTATTTCTTTTCTGCAAACTTGATGTAATAATGTAGAATTCTGTGACTGTGGATTTTCTGTGGTTGATGACATTATATTTCCGCTGCTATGATGTTGTTACTCTATGAATTTCCTATGCTATGTTGTATATGTGATATGTATTATTGTATTTATGTTGTATTCCAAATGATTATTCCTTACTTTCATTCCGTGGAAGTTTGGGGTCATCACAGACAATCTACATCATACCATTGGTTTATGCCGATGTATAACCTCTAAGCTCGTACGTCTTAGAGAAGGGTGTTAAGCAAGAGAATAAATTCTCCGCCACCAAACAGATATATATTTAGCAGAGATCAACAATACAGTTCGAAATACAATATTAGACATGTAATCCTGTCTTCAACTGGGTTAAAGAACCAATGTCATTTAAAACACAGTTCATGATAAACCCAAAATCACATTCCATTAATTATGGAATCTTCATGGAAAACAGATCAGTATATAATTGATATCAATTTCCGTATCCGACTAATAATATAAATGGAAAAACGACAAAGCCTTTTAAATTCCATATATATTAACAGTCTTCCTCCACAGAAGCTCACTTCGATTATTACCCAATCGAATTCCATTCCATTCCAATTTATTTTATTAAATTGGAAAACTTTACTTTGTAAAATTTCCATTAAATCTTAATAAAAAGATTTATAAATTCCGAATCACATTTCACAGTTAATCGGGTTAAAGAACAAGTGTTATTTAAAACACCGTTCACGATAAACCCAAAAATCCAATTCTTTCATTCAATTCCAATTAAATATTAATTAATGGGAAAACTTCTCTAAATCTTAATTAAAAGATTTATTACTTTTCTCAACTAGGTTTAAGAACAGTGTCAATAAAGACACCATTCACGACAAACCCAAAACCCCGTTTGATATTAAATACAAGGCTCTGAATAGAAATTATATCGGCTTATATTCAATATCAAATTCAGAAACCAACAAATATCGTATTGGAAATAACGATATAAAATATCTTCCAAATTTCCATAACAATATCCGTATAATCAAGAAATCCAACATCGAAATATTCCGAAGATGATTTCCATTCGAATCCACTCCAATTCATATATTGGAAATTCTGGTTATATTAAAACCCATTTTTAGTCCAATTTATTTATTTAAAAATAATTGGGTTATAATTCTAGTTAATAACTAGTTCATTTCGATAAAAATATATTTTTATCTTTTCAAATGAGGAATTTTTCATCCTAATTCTTCCCATATCATTTATTATGATTTTACACAAATTATTAATATTTTTAATAATTTTATTAAGGCTCTTTCAGTCGATCTCCATAAATGGTCATCGAACTGCACTTACAACAACCTTTTCCAAATTTGATTTTGACATAATTCCAAATCCAACCGTTAGATTTCAAATTTCTTATATTCATTGGAAACCACTTTTCGATACGAACCCAATGGTTCCGGTTTTAAGAGAATCCGACGGCGGATCTCTCATGATATCAATTCGAAGTCAATGGTCGAAATTCGTGAACGGTCATGGCGCAGTGTGTCTGAATCAGGCCATTAAATATATATAATATATATTATATATATTTTGTCGATTTCCATTTAAAGCATATATTATAAATCGTTTATAAATTCATTTTAAAATGATTCCAACTTCATTTTCAATTTTAAATCAAAATTGAATATTCCATATCATTATAATATTAAAATGATAATATTTTCAAAATATCAGATTTTGAAATCATTTCTTTTTCGATATTCATTATAAAAATGAACAAAATCGATATAAAATCGTTCGCATTAAAATGGCACAAATCTAATCAACACGGCTTCACATACATTTCAATATTTTCCTATCCATCCAAAATCGGGCATCAAATTCACATTTTAATCCTTTATTGAATATTATTTTAAAATATTCGTTATTTTAAAATGTTCATTCCTTTATGAATTGGAATCAGACCCAGTCAATTACCATATAATTTATTTATATGGATTTCATACAACACATGTATACAACAACAATGACACACAATCGTTTATCATCCAGAGTGCATTACACAACTGCATTAAGCATTAAATATAAATAATTAACAATTTCCACAGTCCGTCAACAATGGATTGACATACAACTAAACAATTGGGATTATTGTATGTCAAATATCATCCCAATACCCGTGTAGTGTTTCAACCAACAAATGCTGAATATTATTTGTGCAGTTGGGCGATGCGTAAAATTTTTCGTCCCAATCAATGTCAGTTAAATGGGTGTACATAAACAAATCGTCCGATTTGTAAATGAATATTTATTTTCATTCTAGGAGAATTTTATGTCGTTTACATATATGTTAAAAATTATATTTTTAACGATAAAATATTTATTTCAACACTTGACTATTTTTAATAGTTCACACATTCAATAAAATAATATTTTTATTGTTCAAACATTTTATTCAACACATGAATATTTTATACAGTTCATATACACATTAAAAATTATATTTTTAATGAATAAATATTTATTTCAGAAAATTTCGGTATTATAACGGCGCGATATTAAAACCGGAGTAATGTCTAGCATTACCCCTCTCCTGATATTGGCTCACGCCATACATAAAACAATTCCAATTAATTCACAATCAATTTTATAATCACAATCAAATCACGCAGAACATCCAAATAAATAAATACTCAACTACCCCAAATGCCATTTACGGTGCCATAAGTGGCTAGTCGCGGAGTACGAAATCCATTTGTTGGTAATATCCATACATTGCTTTCAATTATGTGATTGTGAGAATTCGAGTGTTGAACTCCATATAATTCAAATCACATAATATGGTTTGTACAATAAATAGTATCCGGGGCTTCTAAGCCCCATATGCATCCTAGAATAATTTTAATTGTAAAATAATTTTAGTGAGAAAAAGTTCTCGCCTTTGGTTTCCACTCCGCCATTCTTTAATTGAACGGTTTGGATTTGCTTCCAATTAGTTCCATCGCAATCTATTTCACGTGGTTTATATTAAAAATCACATTTTTAATAATGCTATACATATAATAAAAATCTTATTTTTATTTCTATGTTGTCTACATAAAAATCATATTTTTATTTCAATGCCATATGCGTAAAAATCATATTTTTATATTCGCTATTATATATAAAAAATCATATTTTATAACGATGCTATATATATAAAAATCACAATTTTTATATCGTTATCTATATAATAAAAATCACAATTTTATGTGCTGTTCATTTAAAAAAATCACATTTTTATATGCTATTCATTTAAATAAAAATCACATTTTTATATGTTACTCATTTAAATAAAAATCACATTTTTATCTTGCTATTATATATATATATATATATATTATATTTTTATTACAAAACCATATATGCAAAAATCACAACTTTATAGTATTAAAAATCATAGCTTCGTATTATTAAAATTCACATCTTTATATTTAAAAAAGCTGAAAACAAAACTAGTGTTAATAATAAAAAAACTCACAGTTTTCGGTTGGAGGAGGGTTGCTAGGGGTGGAGCCGGATGTCTGTAGGGTGGGGGAGGCCTTGCCAATCGACTATGGGGCCAGGCGGTGGATGGAGCGGCGGATTGGGGCTGTGTGGGTTTTAATTGAAGGAGGAAGGGAAGAGGGAGGTCGGGGAGGAGGGGGTCGCCGGAGGGTGAGGCAGAGGGCCGTTGGTGGGCGGTGGAGGTGGTGGGTCCGCATGGAGGGCGGCACGGATCTGAACGAGGCGACGAGAATTAGTTTTGGGGGCTAGGTTTTAGAACGACGGGTTATGGAGGGAGAATAGGTTAGGTTTTAATATATATAATTATTATTTTAATTTCCAAAAAGTGTGTTTTTGCATTCGAACTCCAAATCGAACCCAATGACAGTCGCCCCTAGCTAGTTACCCTCATTCCGGACACAATGTGATATGTCCGATAAGCCAATTCCACTATTTTGATCAGTTTTTATCCAAATTAAAATATAAATTAAAATAACGTTCTAAATTGATTTCAACGTACATTTTAATTTATCGGGCCCACATACTGACTCTAAAAATTCCCAAAAAATTATATCTAGCTTTGTTTTGGCGATATGGTCCTAACAGAACTAATTTCATCGAATTTGGAGACCGTTTGAAAAACGGTCATTTTCCAGTCGATTAAATTCAAACTGAAATTACCAAACATATTTAAATCCACCACGTTCATATATTAATTCCAAAAATTATGAAAATTGGAATCTAGCAATAATTCAATATTCTGGATCCAACAAAAGTGGTTTCGTCGAAAACGGAGTTCATTTGCAAAATGGCTATTTTTAAGGGCTGTATATTATTTAAATTCCATAGCGACTATTCTAAATTTTAAACTGGACATAATTTTTTATTCCCAATATGAAATCTATATTTTTCACATTCATCAGAAAGATATAATTAAACAGATTCAAATATTTCTGGTTTTACTGAAATCCGATTTACTTTGAATCTTGTACGTTCGTTTGAAATTTGAAATTGAATTTTCCGCACCATTTCAGGCTCGTTTTATAATTAAAATAAATTTATACAATCTAACTTCGATTTAAATAAATTTTTAATTGTTATTATTTAAAATAAATCATTTTAAATATACAAAATCTATTAAAATAGCTAAAATAAATTTTTTAAATTGGTTCTGAAAATCCGGGTTGTTACATCCAACCTCTGTCATTTTCCATTCCAATCTTGGTTCGAGTTTACTAAGTTTTGTGAGTAAGTTTTGTGATGCAAGTGTATTTATAGCTGAACAACTAGGAAAATATAACTTGATCTGTAGGCTTTAGATGGAGTGATCGAGGGCTGCTACCCAGTGATTGAAAAGGGATGTATTGTTTGGTCAGTTCTAAATCTTCCTAGGTTATATGTAGTACATGGCTAGTCTATAAAAATGTACATATGCAGGTGTACTTCCTAAATGATTTAAAAATTAATGCTTTTTGCTTAATAAATACATTGATTTAAGGGTACTTATGCTAGGTTGCCTATGCTATGAACAAGCTATCTAAAACAAATGAATTAAAAACCAAACCTTTGCTCCTAAGAAATACTAGTTGCTTAGACTTTGGTAGAAAATGTGTAGGCTAGTATAATTGATTGGTAGGAGTGCAATGGCTAAGGCTACCTTATTTAGATACATAGCCATGTGCTTATATACTTAAATGTGAAGTAATTGTATTTTAAAATATTCTTATATATATATATATATATATATACGCCTTTTAAAACAAGTTTTAAAGAAAAATAAAAGGTTAAACAATATATACATGCATAGATATATTCATATATATATACACAACAAGTAATAATATTCACATATTATGTTTAACAATTATTATACAAATTTTTCTATGATATTCATATCTAATACAATCTGCCTTTTTAATCATAGTTTAAAAATACAGTCAAAAATACAAAGCAAAATGACCAAAATTACTTATTGCCATTATATACATATGTACATACAATGGTTAAAATATTTTAAACCATAAAATTATGAATACTTGGAATTTTTCAATATTTATCACTCACAATTTATTATTTAAATCAATTATTGAAATACTTCAAAATAAATTGTATTACAGAAGCAGTCAAAAACTGGGACGTTATAATCTACCCCACTTAAAAGAAATTCGTCCTCGAAATTAAAGAGTGACGAGGAGATTCCAGATATATATTCATAGACTTATAACAAAACACATACATGGGTCATCCCCTAACAATCACCTTAAACAAGGCATCCAAATACACAGGTTATGCACCTATCGTTTCACAGCAATCAAAACATTCAATATACCAGCAATTAGCTATCAATCACAGTCATTTTCATAACCAGAAATATTTGTTACTACAGTTGGAAAACATTTTCATTTATTGATATTATTCAACATTCATCAGTCACTGACTGTAAATTGGTAGGAAATATCCCTCTAGGTATCAACCCTGAAAACTGAAATCAACATCAGATCAATACTCATAAAATCATTAATCTCAACCAATCTCCAGTTAGGTTCTAATTTCTTAACTCGAGTTAAATTTTCAAATTCCAGAATCCAAATTTCCAGTTTTTGTCCCAAACCAGTTTGAAATCACATATCTTGATTCCATTTTAAATTTAAAACGTTTGAATTTTTCAAAACATCTTGTTTTCTCAAACAATTTCCGAATTTTTCTTATTTGTATATCTTATTCTTAAACAAACTCATTTGGTTCAACATATACCCATTTTAGTGTTTATAATCGTATTTGATTATAATAACAACAATCGACACATATATATATAATAATTCCAGAAAATTTATTATTCTATAACAAAGTATAGTTTTGAGAAATATTATTTCATTTACCTACCTTTTAAGACAATACCGTGTCGAATTACTCTGTTCGAGAGTTTAGAAACACCTATCGATACAGTTGTGCACCCTAGATCGACCATAATCCATAAACCACTCGACAAACCAATCAACACAATATAAAACGGTTTTTTATATCAATTAACAAATGTGCACTCATGTATATGCACTCAAACTCAATCTAGGTATTACTAACCCTGTCTCTATCGAGTTACTCCATAGAAAAATAAACTCTAGGTCAGTCATGGGACTGGTATGAATAAACGATTTTAAAACAGTTTGAGAAAATAAACGATATCTCATAAGACCATGTCGTATAACATAGAACGGGTTTTCCATTATGAGAATCCAGAATACTTGGTTTAGCCTTTCAAAATTTCTTTGAAAGGAAAGATAATCGTAAGACTGATCCACACATAAACACGGATGGTTTTTACCTTACGATAACCAAAATAGGGCTGTCAATGGGTACTCGAAAAATCCGGTATCCATCTGCATCTGCATCCGAAAAAATGAAATATATCTGATATCTGAAAAGCGGATACAGATATCTGATATCTGAAAATCTTTCCGGATACGGATATGGTGATAGCGGTATCCGTATCCGAAAAATATCCGTCCGATTTTCTATTACATGCACAATTGAATAATTATTTGAATTAATATTATATAATACTAATTGATTGGATAGTGTTAACTCTTGTGCAACCCGACCTAGCCATTAGACGCAACAAGTATACTAATAATTCAAGCGGTCCAAGCAGATAGCAAATTAAAAAAAATTGACCCGCATCCAAAACAAATAAAACCCTATATGTTATAATGCTTTTTCTTTTCGTTCGTTTCCTGTATTCTCCTTCCCGTCACCATTCCAAAACTTAAGTATCATTCCCACATAAAAAAATCGAGATCTACCTCCGTGATCACATTCGCCTAAGTCTCCATCCACGTTCGCCTAGGTCTCCGCCTACGTTCGCATTCATCTGCCTCGACCTCAGTTTCTAAGTTCGAGCTTTGACTGTGTCAATTTGTGATTCTGTTCATCTTCTTATTTGGGTTTATTTTAATGATTTTTTTTTAATCTGCCTCGACCTAGCTGAAGCTTGGTTAACTTTCATCTGCCTCGACCTAGCTGAAGCTTGCCTGCAGCAGGCTAGCTGAAGCTTAAGCTAGCTGAAGCTAGCAGGAAGCTTAAGGTAGCTGATGCTTGCTTGCAGGAAGCTTAAGCTAGCTGAAGCTTGGTTAACTTTCATCTGCCTCGACCTAGCTGAAGCTTGCCTGCAGCAGGCTAGCTGAAGCTAGCAGGAAGCTTAAGGTAGCTGATGCTTGCTTGCAGGAAGCTTAAGCTAGCTGAAGCTTGCTTGTAGCAAGCTGAAGCTTGCTTGTAGCAAGCTTAAGCTTTGCTAACTTGATTGTAGCAAGCTTCTTGCACCAAGCATGCCTGCTTGCGGCAAGCACAACCTTGCTTTGGACAGCAAGCGTATGACATTATTTTTAGTCTCAAAACAACTTTATTTTTGTCCCATTTGTTTCTCACATGTTGAAGCAAAAATTTACTAGTCACAATGTCAAATATGCAGCATATTTCAAGTTGTTACAAAGGACGAAGCACTGTTTGATTTATGCTATGTTAAAAAAATGATGTATTTGTAATCGTGTACTAGTTTAATTCATGTTCTATTTGTGTTTTATGGTACCAGTTATAAGTTAAAACATGAATTTTGTGTTTGTGTGATGATGTTTGTATGGAATTTGTGTAGTTGATGTTTGTATGGAACTTTTGTGATTGATATCTTATTTTCTGATGGTAATTAGTTGTATTTAGCCATTTAAATATTTGGTTTGCTAGATTTTACTGTTGGTTTTTTTTTTCAACTTTTCAAGTAAAAATGAAAAACCTTCATTTTTGTTATTTAATTTTCAGATATCCCTGAATTTGACATGCATTTTCCAGTTTCGGATACAGATATTTTTGGATGTTTGAAAATATCCGTTACTTGACAAGTCAGATACGGATATTTTTGGATATCCGAAAATATCCGCAAATACGGATGCGGATATGTTTTAACTGATATCCGTGGGTATCGGATGCGGATTTTTATTTTCGGATACGGATATAGCACTATCTGTATCCGTTTGCATTGGTTTACAGCCCTAAACCAAAACATCTTTATATCAAAACTCTTTTGATATTACAATAGTGTTTATCAACCACAAACAAAAAATCATCTAGTAGAACGCTTGCATCTCACGCTTTACATACACAGTATAAAATCAAAACCGCGAGCTCTTATTGGATAATGGATTTCCAAATATAACAAGGTATGGAACCACCTTCCGATAGTGTATCTCTAGAGGGGAATACACTGGGTTCAACAAGAACATCTTGCAACCTAGCCACACATGACCGACCACTCATTTCGTTTGAGTGTATCAAATATATTGTCACCAACGGTTGAGAGCTACCCACTGTGTTCCGAAAGGGACAGCATCGAAAGAATAAAGAAGTAAATGGAATTTCTCTAGATAGGTAACAATACACCCCAATTGGGAGCGACTCACTTAGCCATGTTGCATGCCCGATTTTTGTCATTTCCCGGTTGTGAGTCTTAAGGGTGAACTTACCTTTGACAAATCATTTCTTTACTTACTTTGAATGCCACATGGTCAATACCGCTAACAACTAATTGACTTCCCAAAAAAATATTACGGGCATAAAGCAAGAGAAATGAATTCCTTTTCCACCAATATAAATACATTTGAAGATATCAACGCACATGATCAGATAAGCATACTCTGTCAGGCATTCGTCCATACAAGTTGCCTTAGGACTGGACAAACCGAAGGCACTATTCTGTAAATCCATCTTAGGCAATTTCTACCTAGGATTGACAGAATAACGCTTGAATAACACCGTCTTCAGTGTCTTTAATAATCTCTGACTCAAAATGAGTATATCGAATCGAAGTGGAATTTAGATTCCGGTCTCTTTGAAAACGATAACGAAAATGTCCAGATTTGATAGTCGATGATTTAACTATCAAATATAAAATAAAGTAAACAAATTTATTATCATTGAATCTGTTAAGCCTCATTTAAATAATATTTAAATGCAAATATTAACTTTGTATATATATTCATTTGAAAACATAATTACTAGTTAAACAATGAAAATCTTATTTTCAATCTTATGTAATAATCTCATTCTCGAATATTTATCTCGAATATTTGTTTCGTAACTGAAAACAATATTAAGTCTAATACCCATTTCGAACACAAACTAATACAATCTATCGGAAAATAGTGAAATCGTTCAAATTGGGGTATTTTAATTACCTCTCAGACCTTGAGTCAAAATCATTCTTATTGTTCAAGATTTGTGGAAGTTTGATATCCAAATTATTCGTCAAACCAATATTTGTAAATCCAATTGATTTCCAAAACTTAAACCATTTCAAAAAATGTTGTTGCTTTGAACCATTCATCAATTTAACTTGATATTAAATCAGGGGAATTTAATCCAAATGATTGACTTGTTTTCCCTTTTTCCTCTATAATAAACTTATCTTTAAAACTTACTTAAAAGATCAATTAAGTTAAAAACACCCTTCTGGGAATATTTATCCAAATTTAAATTACTATTAAATCTACCTAATTTGTTAAATATAAACCTTATCAAGTTTTTAATCAACCGTCTATTTAAAAAAATCTCTACTATTAAATTAATTGAAACAGATTAATTTAATAATTAATTCCCATTAAAATAGTTGATTTAAATCAACCCTAACCAAGCTGATTAACTGATTAAAATTAGTACAACCTTTTTAAAAATTAATTAATAATATAATTAATTTAAAATAATCCACTTAATTGTTTCGTAAAACAATTTAAATTCAACTATAAAACTCGAGTATATTTCTGAGTTACTTTACAGAAAACGGCTTAGCAACTCCAATAGTATAAAACAGTTCAGACGACATCCAAGTCGTTAACCCAATTTGCACAACAACTATGTGAATTCAATAATATATTATCAATTGATAATATAATAGCTTAACAACATATATTTGCTGAATAAATATGTCAAACAAATATAATAGCAGAACGGTGTTTATTTGTGCTAGTAGGGTGTCCAAACAATTCAGTCAATTCAATTTATAGTGGAACGGTGTTTATCTCCACTAACAAATGTCCATACAATATATAATTACGATTACCAAAATTACACATAACTTAATTAATAAATCAATTAATTAAACATCCAATTCAGAATTTATTGCATTACAGATGATTACCGATCAATAGGTCATGCGTTAATTTAGTTCACGATTAAATTTATGTTTGATTTATTTTAAATCATATTTGGTATTAAAAGCATTGTTAATTAAATCAGTATATCAATTCATTTTTTAATTTAATTGTTTATAACTCGATTACTACATTGAATTACTTACATATGCCAACGATCGACTCAATTACAGAAACATGAGCCGAACTATTCGATCAATTCTCCATGATCTATCTTGTATATATATTCATCACTACAAGACCATAGTATTATTTAAATTTTTAACTTAAAATATTTTCTTCCTTTTTATTTATTTTGGGCCTAGCCCAAGCCCACAACCCATGTTCAACACAGTGAGGAAGGAAAATCACACGCATTTACCAACTGCCAGTACCCATTTTTCTTCTATGGTGCCTACTCTCTTTCTCCAACCTTTTTTCTTTATTTCCTTCTACTGTTGTTTCCTTCCACGTTCTTTCTTCTTTACGTTTTGTTTCAGATTCATCATTTTTTAATACGTAAATTCTCCTCCCCAGGCTCAAGCCAGTGAAGCCACGCAGCGCATCTTCCTTGCATCTTCACACAAGCAAAAACTACCTCATCCACTAAGCCATGTGTATTGTTACCTGATACCTTACCTTCTCCACTCTCATGCACACACTACAACGAACCCACGGTCAGTGGCGACGCCACGTTGGACCTGGGGAGGGCACGTGCCCCTCCCAGGATTAAGGTTCCCTTCAATTTACTATACTAACCTGCAAATGAAATATATGTTGCAATTCACTACTTGTAGACTATTGTACAGGAAATGTAAATAAGTGAAATGGTAGGTGCTAATTTTAGATAATTATTACACGTGTAATGTACTTCTGTCAGTATTGATAATACAAAAAATGAACGCCTGTCACATTCATTGGTAATATTGTAACGTTTTCCTTTTGGTCATGTATTTGTTCAGTTTAATTGCTTTGTTGGTTTCTGATATTTGATTTTCTTCCCCTTTTTTGGGTTTTTTTTTCCTTTTGGTTTTATATATCTAAGAACCTTGAAAATTTCAACTTCTACAAATTAGCATCAACATCAATTTACTGAGGAGCGGCATTATTATTATTCTAGTGTCCAAATTTTTGCAAACAATAATAATAAAATAATAATATTGCTATTTGTTAATCATAAATTTCTCAATTGTGCCCCTGCCAATAGAAAATCTTGGCTCTGCCACTGCCCACGGTTTCAAGCCCCAAAGTCTAATAGTTGCCCGCACAAACCCAGACCAATCTCTATTTCCTACTTCCAACTTCCCTGCTAATGATTTACTTTAACAGTTGTATTTAGTAGTGTAATTTCACCTTTAATTTTGTAGCCCTTGCATGATATATTTCTTGCGTTCTTTTTTATTTATTTATATATTGATGTTTCCTTTCACATAACATAATGTGCACTGTGCACGTGCACCATTGCTCCTACCACCTGGCGAATGTCGCACCACCACCCGCGAACCCCATCTCCACCCAGCATCATTGTCCACCACTCATTCCAGCCCTAGAAACCATCTTTTCCAAAATCACCTCACAGCCATTATACTCTTGATACCCATATACTCTGTTTTATTTTTAGTTTGCTTGGTCAATAACTTCAACTTATTAGGAGATAACTGATGCCTATTTTATGGTTTTGTAACCGCTTCGTTAGTTGTTTCAGTCACCTTGTTCGTGTCTATAAACGTGATTTATCACGTGTCTTTGTTTTCATGTAAGGCATAATATAAGCCCCTATTTTTCTATCATCAATAAGAAAGATTTATCCACTCAAGTTTGAGGTATTTACGGTTAATACTTTAACAACATTAGCCACTTAAAACAATTCACAAAAAAAATTATCAGATATCACCTCTTAACCTTGCATTCAAACAATTACCAAACCAAAAGTTCAAATGAATTACTCACATTCGAATGAACTATCAATGCATATATGTATCTTCGTATACATTTACCAGGAACAGATTCTAATATATAAAGAGTTTACTCACAATATTGCTCACAGGTTTTTCATGTTATTTCTGGTTCTAAGTTGTACCATTTTTCCATTACAATCTTGGTTCGAGTATACCAAGTTTTGTGAGTGAATTTTGTGATGCAAAGCAAGTGTATTTATAGCTGAATAACTAGGAAAATATAGCTTGTTCTATAGGCTTTAGATGGAGTGATTGAGGGATTCTACTCAGTGATTGAAAAGGGATGTATTGTTTGGTCAGTTCTAAATCTTCGCAGGCTATATGTAGTACACGGTCAGTCTATAAAAATGTACATATGCAGGTGTATTCCCTAAATGATTTAAAAATTAATGCTTAGTACTTAAGAAATACATTGAGTTAAGGGTACTTATGCTAGGCTGCCTATGCTATGAACAAGCTATCTAAAACAAATGAATTAAAAACTAAACCTTTGCTCCCAAGCAATACTTGCTACTTAGACTTTGGTTGAAAATGTGTAAGCTGGTAGAATTGATTGATTGGAGTGCAATGGCTTAGGCTACCTTATTTAGATACACAGCCATGTGCTTATATACATAAATGTAAAGTAATTGCAATTTAAAATATTATATATATATATATATGCATTTTAAAACAAGTTTTAAAGAAAAATAAAAGGTTAAACAATATTTACTTGCATAGACATATTCATATTCATATATACACACACACACACACACAAGTAAGAATATTCACATATTATTTTTAATAATTATTATACGAATTTTTCTATGATATTCAAATCAAATACAATCTATATTTTTAATCATAGTTTAAAAGCATAGTCAAAAATACAAAACAAAATGACTAACATTACTTATTGCCATTATATACATATGTATATACAATGGTTAAAATATTTTAAACTGTAAAATTATAAATAATTGGAATTTTTCAATATTTATCACTCACAATTTATTATTGAAATCAATTATTAAAATAATATAAAATAAATTATATTACATAAGCATTCAAAAACTGTTTGTTGACACACTTTTTAGTCAAAGTTGTCACACGTCAAGTATTTAGTGAGCGACGCATTCAAACGTCAAAGAAACACAAAGCGACTCGGTCAAAGTCGCATCACAAATAAAAGAAGGCCCAAGACTCCTATTAGATGGCCTCTTCTGGGCCTAAGAACGTCTGCTTCAAGGTTTTGCAGTATAACTCTGAGGCGAACCATCAGCCGAGCCGAAGGCGAGCCGTTCTCTGAGCTGAAGGCGAGCCGTCAAGCGGGTCCGGGCGCAGCGCTAGTGGGGGTCCGGGGCCCACAGTCCCTTTAGTTCGAACTTCATTCGGGTTAGGTCGAAGAAGTGGGCACCGCCCGATTCATTCGATTTTCTCCAATCCGGAAGCTCAGATCCCTTTAGTTCGAACTCATCAGAGGAACTTCAACACCCTAAAATGACAAGGTTTCGGCACAATAAGTTCGGCCTCGTCCATTAGTACCCACGGAGAGGTTCAAAATTTCGTACCCCTCGGGGGGTTCGACATTTCGAACCCTTCGGAGGGGTATGAAATTTCGCACCCCCCGGAAGGGTGCGAAATTTCGTATCCCCCATAGGATATGAAATTTCGAGCCTCTGTGTGTGAAATTTCGTACCCTGGCCAGGGGGTGCGAAATTTCCTGATTTTGGTTGTTTTCTGGGGTGCAAAAATTAGCTTATGTGGGTCCCGACCTACTCCCACCTAACCTTCCTCCTGTAAATATCCCAAGCCTTGGGCTTCATTTGGGGCCTTCTCCCTTGGAATTTTTGGACCTTAAGAGCTCCAAACACTCCTTAATGGCTTCCAACACCTTCATCATGGCCATTGGAGATGGCATGGATAATTAAAACATGGCATGCATATTTTCCTTCAACACTTGAACACTAACAAGGATTGTCATGCTACTTTTGAACTTCATGGACACGAGCACTAAACTTGGATATTGTTGACCAAGTCGACGCTTCTCAACGAAGAAGAAAATGGGCAATTTGGTCAAAGTGTAGAACAAACATATATTTTGTTATTTTATTGTAACACTTTGAACTTAGCTATTGTCCGAACTTGTACAACTTTGTAATCGACCAAAGATATGATGAATGATGATTATAAAGTAGACGTAGGCGTTAGTGCCGAACCACTATAAAAACTGTGTCTCCCCACACTTGCATTGTTTACTACTTATTTGGATAATTGTACACCCGTACACATTAGGTGTTGGCGTGCGACAATTTTGCTCGTCAACACTGTTGTGAAAGCGGAACTCGTTTATCAGTCATATTTTTTGGTTTCTCTTAAACTATTTATTTGGGTAAATAAAATTTATCAATAAATAGCTTAATATTTTTAAATAATCAAAACATGATTATTTAGTCATTAAAACCATATTAAATAATATTTATCCATTATTTGTAGTTTGGTATTTTATCGGTAAAGCGATACTGATTTTCCTATATTTTTAGGTCAAGCATATTTCTTTATTGACTTGTTCACCGTTGATATGTTATCACTATGTAACATTTTAAAAATGGTTTCTTATCGTTTATATCATTATTTGAATGATTATGAAATTGCTAAATTCAACATTTAAATCCATAATTCAATTACTGAGTATGATATTGTTTGATGATGTCATCAAAAGCTTAAATTTCCCAAAAATAAAATATAACATTTTATTTTATATTCTTCTTCAATAATGAAAATAAGTGTATGTATCCAGAATCGTTCAGGATTCTTATGGATAGAAATTCATTTGTGGATAAAAAGAATTTGGTCATTTTGCTACTATTTCCATAGGGAAATATTTCCTAAACAAAATTCCCAATATAAGTTAATTATCATTGTTCCTTACTTTAAACTTCATTATTAATTAGAATTAATCCAATTTCATGTTGTTTCAATCTTGGACCCGGCCTTCCAAATTGTTCCTTGCATGAGATATCCAACTATCACTTCCTCTTGTCATTTGAAGAGTCCTTACCATTCAAGCGAGATTCAAGTTCCTTGACCACTCCATACATCCGTTCTCGAGTTAGATAGATGAAGAAATTTCCAATGGAGGAGTCCACCTGACTCCCTTCTAATCCAGCACCTTTAACCTGAGTAATAGCATCTGCTTTCTTCCTTTTCTCCACAACCGAATCCTAAAGCAATCTAAACCCTTAAGCAATCCAAATCCAATGGTATCACCCTTCCTTACGCATAAAAAATGTTAGACGGAAAAGTGGTCACTCTTCGCTTAACCAAAAAAACATATATGCAAATTTACTATAATTTTAATATTATGAATTAATCATTTAAACTATCATAAATAAAAAATATTATAATTATATGATAAAAATATCAAATTTAAAATTTTTTGAAAATCAAGAATAATGAATTTAAGGGTAAAGATTTTTTTAGATTTATCGAGTAAAGGTAATATATTTAATTAATTGAATGTTATTCGCCCGATTTTTCAAACAATATTAAAATATAAAACCATGTTTAAAAAAATATAATTTTTTAGCTTTAAGCTTCTACAACAAGAAGTTAATTTTATAAAGTTTAAAACTTAATTTTTGGAAACTAGATTTGTATTTTTATGAATTTATTAAATAAAAAGTGACTATATACTAATGAGAAATATTTCATAATTAAAAAAAAGGTTTCTAAAATAAATAAATAAATAATATACTATACATTAGAAAACTACTAGCGTGTAGATGTATATATGCTACAAGTGATATACATATTAATTAATGTAAAATTAAAATAATATATAGTTTTATGGCATAAGACATTAGATTATTAATAAAATATATGTATGAATATGTTAAACGTATGCACATAACTAATCATTATCATAATAAAATCATTAGCTAAACTAATCTCACCTATCTAATAAAATTATAGTGATATACACACACTGAAAATGATTATAACTTTATTTAAGGCTTTTTAACCTAAATGAGGATTCGTTCAATACAATCGACAACACACCCGATTACAATGTTGTAACCCATTAAATTACATTAAACACATAGTAAACAAAAAGTGTAAATAAGCATCTCGTAGTCATTTACAGCGACCATAGGTTTGTAATATGATGGGGAAATTATGGCATCTTTGGTCGATCCACTACTCCAATTCGAGATCCCGATGATCCCAACGTCTCGTAGTATCCTCTTCCTTTCCTTCTCAGTATATTTCGATAACTGTTATAATCAACTTTTTCATTCCTGTCACTGAGCATCTTTTGTTTCGATACGTTCATCAGTTCCTCTTGTGCCACAACCACCAAATGGTAACAATTAGGAAAAATCTACGTATTTTAGCTTGCTAATTTTTACTCTTCCAGTTTTCAATCAAGCATGACATAACCGACCGCATGCTTGGATTTTGATTTTCAATTCATGTATTTATAACTTGCTAACAGTTTAAGAACATATTTTTTGAATATTCGCACTGAAAAAATATGTGTTCATCAATTTCAATTTTATTTTCACACAAACAGCAAATGTTCTCTGATATAATACGTTGTTTACTTAACCAATAGATTGGCAATCTGTTAACATTGGTTTGTGCACTATTAAAGCCATTTTTAGTGGATTAATTTTGTTCCATATAATTTTACACCAACCAGCTTTATTGCTTGGAATTTTAGTTGCTTCCATAGAATTTGATAATGGAATCACTATTAGAATGTCTCCACAACCACTTATCAAATTCCCATAAAAAAGGCATGCAGTTTATTTTTCTTCATTGTTCATCCGTGCAACAACCTTGTTTTGTGACTACCTGTAATATTGCTTAAATAACATATAACGAGTTAATTGAAAAAAAAAACATTATATTGAGTAATATATATTAGGTTGAGTTGAATTGTGCTTGAGAATGCAATTCAATTAAAATAGTTGCTAGATTAATCAAAGAAATAAAAGAGGATTTGGTGTAAATAACTTAATTAATCATTTGCTTTATTAATTAAGGAGTTGGGATAATTTAAAAAGAAAATTAGTTTAATCATTGAGACGATCAGATAATGTGTTTTAGGATAATTGAGAAGTAAATATGGCTTGGGAAGATGATTCAATAATTATCTAAGTTTATTTTAATATTAGTCTTTTGTTAATTTTGGGATTTGGAGAAAACTTGTCGTTTATTCATTTACATTGATTAAACATGGTGTTTGGCCAAATACAATGAATTTTGAGGTTAAATTGGTGTAATGGAAAATGAAGATTTAGAAAACTTTATAATGTGAAATTGAGATGAAATAAATATTTATAAGATTTTTTTTGTGTTATATTGTAATAAAATGGGTATAATGAATTTTTGTGCGAAGTCGTTGTTGACGTCAGATGTTTGGACTAGTGACAGCCAACCCCCAAAGTGTGCAAACCACACAAAATCATAATCACGGAAAACAAGAAAGTAAACAAAGACAAGGACCGTAACACAATTTTTATAGTGGTTCAGCTTCAACCAAGTCTACATTCACTTTATAATCTCTGTTTATACTATCGATTACAGGCTATAGTTGCTTTGATTGAAAGAAAGAAGTGGTTTATACACAAAATCCTTGTGTTATGAAGTTGAATGTTTGAAGTGTATGGTATGCTATTTTTGGAGTGCCGACCATGAGATTTTCAGAAGAATTTTCCAATATCCTTTCTATTTCTGGAAATGATGTATTTATAAGCGAAGGTGGGCCGGTTGGAATGCTACGTGGCACACATCCTATCCGAGGTCGATCACGTGTAACTCGATCCCAAAAAGTAATTGTAGACGGAGGGACCCGGTCTTCTGCTGAGGAATGGTTCTCCTCGAGAATTATAGCATACGTGGAGCTCGGAATCTAGTGTATGAAAAGTAGTGCAAGATAAAGTTGATCAATTTTGTAGCCTTGGGAATAAGACTTCATTTTGTAGCGTATAACTTGGCCTAATATTTTAGGTCCGATATTACATGCTTGATCCGATCTTCCAGGAGTGACTCAATCAATTAGTTGGATTGACCTCGGAAGTTTATGCCAAATCCGAGGAAGGGTGTCTTTGCCTGCCATGAGATTGGTTCGAGTCGAACCATAATCGATTGTTCCAAAATGAAGGTCGATCCTGAGGATAGTTAATTGGATCGGTATCCAAGAATGAGTCTAGACCTTGAGTTGTGACGACTTTTTGCCAAAAAGCTGGTCAACACTTTGCCCCCTAAAACATATCTTTTTGGCAGAGGAAGGTATGTTTTGGATGATAAGTAGAGATCCAATAGAAGTCAGGAAGGCCATGGTTATGTCGAATCATATTATGAAAAGGCCAGAAAACCGATGATCGTCGATGATTGTATTAAGGCTAGAAGACCGACGACCACTAAGGATCGTATTAAGGCCAAAAAACCGATAATCACTAAGGATCGTATTAAGGCCAATAGAAATCCAAGAATTCCAGAAAACCACCGACCATACCGGGTCGATCTTAGAGAAAGGCAGAAGGATCGGGGCCTTGCCAAGTTAAATTATACCTGTAAAGAGCTTAAAATAGACATGTCAGATCCTGATGATGTCGTTCGATATTTCAAGCATAGGCCATGTTTAGGTGTTTGTTAGGAGCATAAACCGTAATCATATTGTGATCGAGTTTTCTTGTCAAATCCTAACAAGGTAGCTTGGTTCGTTAGGTACAAGCCATACTTGGAAATCCAAAGAGGGTTATAGACCATACCCAGAGGTTTGAGGAGGGGTATAAACCACACCCTGAAGTTTAAGGTGGGATATCAACCATACCTTGGTATTCGAGGTGGGATATCAACCATACCCTGGAGTACGAGTATAATATCAACCATACCAGGAAGTTCAAGTATAAACCGTACTCGAAGGTTAATGGAGTGCTCTGCCACATCCTGGCAGGTTAGTGGGACTTGCCTAAGCATAATCCATACTTGGAAGTCCGGTTTGAGTATAATCCATACTCATTTAGAAAAGAGCCAAGCTTGCCACATCCTGGCAAGTAATGTTTAAACATAGGTATTAACCATACCCTTAGTTAAAGGATGAGTATAAACCATACTCCCGTTATAATCCATACCACACAGTGGAGCATAAGCCATGCTCATTTTATAGAGAAAATTTATGTTTGTCAACCCCTAACGAGTGATTTGTGTGCCTAGGTATCAACCATACCTTAGAGACGAGTATAAACCATACTCGGTTTTGGATTGAGGACCCAGCCAAATCTCGGCAAGGGACTTATGCTCATCAAACATAATCCATGCTTGAGAAATAGAAATTTATTTATGCTAGAAAATTATTACATAATCTAAATAAATTTTGATTGGTTCGTGGTTGAATCCAGAGCACGCCTTAGGATTAAATCCTAACCCCGTACACGTGTACTTCAACCCGATCATTTTATTCGTAGAGTAGTTGGGATACCTTTAAAAGATAAAAACTTAAATAGTGGTACATCTCTTAGATTCTATGAGATGTAGTAGACTGATCTAATCCAGATCAGTTGATGATGATGCCACAAGTGCTCGACTCAGGGTCCCTCCCTTTCCGAGGAGTACGGGAACCATTCTAAGGAGCATTGGAGGTAGCAAGGGAAGTGCGTATGCCATAAGTTTCTTAACATACGTGGGTAGCTCTCCACGTCTAACCCATTCTATGATGAGATCACGCAAGTGTCTACAGTCATTGGTGCCTTGACCTGTCATATCATGATACATGCAGTGCTTTCCTGATTCACACTCTCTTTGGGTCGGCTCCCTCTTGGGAGTCTTGAGGAATGGTAGAGATCCTCGCACATTGAGGTATATATCTAGCAGTGAGGAATTGAGCTCGGTGTATTGATTATATTTGAGCTCTCTCCGGAATCGCACATTCCTATCATTTTTTCCGAGGCTTTCCCCTTTCCTTTGTTCTGGGAAGCAATGGATGGTCCTCTATCCTTCATAGCAAGTATCTCAGGATTTTTCACCTCAATATTAGCATCCTCTTGTCGAAGGAACCTATCTGCTTCAGAGTAGAAGTCTCTAACATCCTTAGGGGGATCCGTAGTAAGGGAAATCTTGACATCTGTTCGATCCAAGACACCGACCATGGCGGCCATAAGCACCATCAACGGCTTAGGTCGATCGACCAATGCTGCAACCGCGTTGAATCTTTCTAGGAAGGAGCGTAGGGTCTCGCCGGACATCTGCTTAATAGATGTGAGGAACATGATACTCTTCGGTCGAGATATGTGAACTCTGAACTATTCAATGAAGCGAGTGACCAACATATTCCAGTCGTTGATCGATTCAGTTGTTAGCTGTCGGAACCACATTCTAGCTATATCGGTTAGGAAGAGAGGGAAGCACTTGGCCATCATATTGACCGATGATGATAGTACTTCCATGTGACACATGTATTGCATGAGATTTATGGTAAGATCAGTCGTGTCGTTGTAGGGTTCCAGGACCGGAAGCTTGAAGTTCGGAGGGTTGCGGGAGTTTCTGATTTGCCGCGTGAAAGGACTGCGATGGACGTTATCCACATCTTGCTGAGAGGAGGCGCCTATGATGAAGCGCTTAGTGATGCTAATAATATGAGTCCCATCCCCGAGAAGTTGATGCCATATGAATCCAATTCAGCATCGGGGACATTGGCAAGAATCCCTGTACGAGGTGGAAGCATGTCGTGAGTTCTTGGGGTCAGTTCGGTGCGTCCCACGAGTGATGGGTGGAGGTGGTCCCCAGCCTCTGCCGTTGGTTCGGGATTGACTGGAACCCCTCGAGGTGCATGTGTATTGGGCCAAACCATGTCCATGTAGGTAGGATTGGACCGACTAAGATAAGCATCATCAGCTCGGGGTTCGGCATTGCCCCCACCTGGGGCGATATCAAAGTGGTTTGCAGTAGTGTTTTCGTTGGTTGCATTAGGAGCCGGTATGGTAGAGTGGTCTTGGTGAGACGGAGGGTTGTTGCCCCCAGCCCTTCTTGGATCGGCATGTTGGAAAGGTTGTGCGGGAGGTTGCATAAGTTCAGTTTGCGGTAAGATGTCGGACCGAACCATAGGTTGCATCGAACTAGGCTCTGGTCGATCCGAAGGTTGCATCGATTGATCTAACCTAAGAGTCGGTCGATCGGTTTGAACCAGGTGGAGGCAGAGCGGTAGACCGACCTGGGGTTTGGATTTCATCAACCCGAAGATTAGTTGTTGCCTCAGCTTCGCCTGGTGTAGGAAGCGATGCTAGGTTACTTAGCCTTCCTTCCATCCGAGCAAAAAAGTTGTTCATTTCCTGTTGCTTTTTGAGGAGTCCATCCTGATGTGCCAATTGAGCTCTGAGTTCATCTAGAACTCTATCCATCTTGTCCCTAGTTAAGTATCGGGACAGCTCTTCATGGGAGGAAGCCTTCAGGTTTGCCTCCGCTACTGCATCTACTGGGTCGGCGGTTTGAGCCTGGAAAGATGTTATATCTTTCTTCCTTTTTGCCATTGTATCTTCAACAAGTACCTATCAAACCCTTAAGCAAGAGGTCGAAGGTTTGTCCCCCCACCTGGTGTGCCAAAGTGTTGACATCAAAAGTTTGGCCTAGTGAAAGTCAACCCCCAAAGTGTGTAAACCACACACAATCACAATCACAAAATACAAGAAAGTAAATGAAGAAATGGAGCACAACACAATTTTTACAGTGGTTCGGGATTACGTCCACTTTATAATCTTTGTTTATACAGTCGATTACAGGTTACAGTAGCTTTGATTGGAAGAAAGTAGAGAAAGAAGTAGTTTATACACAAAATCCTTTTGTTATGAAGGTGAATGTTTGAAGTGTATTATAGTCTATTTTTGGAGTGCCAACCATGAGCTTTTCGGAAGAATTTCCAAGATCCTTTCTATTTCTGGAAATGATGTATTTATAGGCGAGAAGGTAGGCCAGTTGGAATGCTACATGGCAAGCATCCTATCCCGGGTTAGCCATGTGTAACTCGATCCCAAAAAGTAGTTGTAGGCGGAGGGACTCGGTCTTCTACTGAGGAATAGTTCTCCTCGAGAATTGTTGCATACGTGGAGCTCGAAATCTGGTGTATGAAAAGTAGTGTGAGATAAAGCTCACCAATTCTATAGCCTTGGGAGTAGGGCTTCGTTTTGTAGCATATAACTCGGCCTGATATTTTAGGTCCGATATTCCAGGCTTGATCCAATCTTCCAGGAGTCACTCAATCGGTCGGTTGGAATGACTTCAGATGTTTATGCCAAATCTGAGGAAGGATATCTTTTCCTGTCGTGAGAATGGTTCGAGTCAAACCATAATCATTCGTTCCAAAATGAAGGTCGATCCTAAGGATAGGTAACTGGATCGATATCTGAGAATGAGTCTGGACCTTGAGTTGCGATAGCTTTTTGCCAAAAAGCTGGTCAACAATTGTGTTTTATGAATATAATTGAGTTGTGAAAAATTTGTAAAAATGTAAATATTGACGAAAATCAATATTTGTATCAAAAAATTATTTTAATATGATAGTACAAGTTATTGTGTCAAAACATTCTGATTTGTGCAATTCCAAACTTGAGAATGTAAAATATGCAATTTGTTTGCAAAATGAGAAATTTTTTGTCAACTTGTACAAAAAAAAATATTTTCTAAAAGATTTAAAATATCTTAAATATGTTGTATAAAGTTTTAGCAAAGCTAAATTATGTTTTTGATGTTAATTTAATGAAATATAAGATAAATAGGATGAGTTATGTACTAACTCACTCATTTTTAACTTAGCATAGCCATTGTAAACTAAATATGGTCACTTAAGATCACACTTAGCTTAAATCTAATATCGATGGCCTAGTAAAACCCTAATCGAACCCATATTAATTATTTTTGGAGAGGAAAGATCTAGAAATCTTATACTGTATTCACTCTTTCTTCATGAAAGTCTTTCTTTTCCAAGGAGAAAGAAAGACACGGTAAGAAAAATAGGAAATTTTCTCCTAAAATCAAATCTTTCACTTCCAAATTCAATTCTAAAAGCATAAAAACTATGATAAGATAAGCACCTAAAAACCTTAAAAATATTCCATTTTATCTCAATTTCTAAAGTTTGTTTACGGTATTCTTTTGCATGTTGTTGTAACCTTGGTTATAGGTTAGGTAGCACAATTCTTGCTCAAATCTTCCACTACAAATTGCTACAAATCACCAAATCGATGAGTAAAACTCACACTTTCTATATTATCAGTTGTTTGTGGTCATTTGTAGTTGTTTCAGTGAGTATACATATCATCGTAAACATAAGAGTTGTATTATTATGTTTATAGATGTAAACGGCTCTTTGTCCAACTTTGTGATACTATAACGCTTGCTGAAATCGTGTGAATCTTCTTTTGAATGTTGGTATTGTTTCTGTTCTTTGTGCATGTCAAATTTCAGCTTATTCCAACCTCTATTTCATATAGAAATTCATTGTCAAAATTTAAATCGAAGATGAAATCGGGTCAAGGTGAAAGTCCACTACCTAGGTCAACCCAAACATTCTCAGGCTCAACCTAGAGAGTATCAGGGTCGACCTTTGGGTCACCCATGAATTGTCAAGGTCAATCCCTATGGTACTTTGGTCGTAGGCTATATTGCTTGTAGGAACTGGTGTTTAAACATCTTCTCTACCTAAATTCTGAGTATATTTCCTAGTAGTTTTTGGTGAATTATATAACAATTTTTGTGATGTTTTCTTAGACTTATCCTAAAACAGAAAAGCCAACATTGACGCTAATTCGCACATCGAATTGGTGAAGTTTTATGTGATTTTTGCTCTTGATTTCGTGAGCTATTTCATGAGATTTTCGACACCGTGCATATTATATAAAATAGTGTCAATAAAGTAATTTTCTATATATATATATATATATATATATATATCGCTTTAAGACAAATGATTCTCGATGTTTTATTTATTTTGAATAAAATTGTTTCAAGGCTATACTATATACAATATTTTCCAAAATAAATATTTCAAAGAATCAGTTCGAATTATTACAGAATCGTTTTATAAACTCATTTACTCAAATCAAGTATTTTCAATATATAAAAACTACACTTTTTTCATACTTCGAGAAAGCGAGAATGTGATTTAAATGATATAATAAGTCAAGTGACATAGGACACTTAGACTAATTATATCGATTAATTCCATACTCATTGGTTGAAGCTATTTCTGTTTCTCAGTGTGAAGTAGACCGATTTGTTGTGAATTAATTAGTGAAATGTGCGGTATGAGACATATTATTTTCACCTTCGGTTTACTATTTGGTAGTCTATCGTTCTTTATTTATTGTTGTGCAAGTTGTGCTAGTTCTTGCTCTTGATGAAAGCCAGGACCAAAGGGGTCTCATATATGTATTCACTTGGTCAAGGCCCAAGTTACGCTCAGTCTAGGGTCATTGTGTCATGCTCCTGAATACGTATACAGTACCAAGAAAAGTTCGGGGAACTATATTTTTATGCATGTGCAATTTGTTTTTTTGTTTTTTGAACAAGGTAAAAAGACTTTTGGCCCAAGGCCCAATTGGGTAAACACAAACAAAACCCGAAACAATAACAAAAACACCCCAGCGTCTCTCATTCTCATAACCCTAGCCGCCACTCAACAGAAACTCTGCTTCAACAATGGCAGACGGCAGGGGAAAAACATCTCGAATTGTGGCACGCCGAGCTTTATGGTGGCTTCCTTACTTGCAATTTGTTGTTTTGAATCTATTTTATGATGATATTGATGATTTTGTCTCTCTTTGCTGCTTTGGATCCACTTTTTGATAATTTTAAATTGTTGTATTTCTTCTATAACTGAGAGTTTATCTTGAGGCTCATATGGCTAAGAGCTAGGTTTTTGTGTGTATATGGGTGTGTGTGTGTATAGTGATCCCTTACATGTTAAATATACTCTCACGTGAGATTTATATGTTCGCATTTGATGTATTTGCCTTGTTGTTTTGGAGTTTGGAGAATTTATACTCGTGCTTAACTTGGATGCTCAGCGCTGCTTGTTAATAGCAAATCTTCACATGTTGATACTGATGCCATTCATGGGACCCTTATATATGATGTTTAGTTGTACTCTATCTCATGAATCCTATGTTATATCAAGTTTAACCTACTCTACCTCTTTTAGAGAAGTGTTTTCCCTTATAATGTTATATTCATCTGTTATGATCTAATAATACTGTTTAAACTAGACTGACCCGTGTATATTATATGATTGGGTCAGGCCAGGTCCTTTCAGGTTAACTTCTATGTAGACTCCTACTCATCTTGTTTTCCTATTGGCTACGTAATGTTTTTTTAGAAGCTATTATATGCACATTCTATTATCTTATGGGATACGATGTGAACTCTATTATATGCACATTCTATTATGGGATACGATGTTGTACGTATATTTTGGTTTTTAACCACTTATGTATGTCTTTATGTATTGTACTTGATGTATATGTATAAATATCAATGTGTTTGCTGTTCTGTTATCTGTGCTATTTAAATATGTTATGTTTTGTTCTAATTGACCCACTAGCCACTGTAATATTTTAATAAGCAAAAATTAAGTATGTTGATTCTCTTAAGATTAGAAAAAAATAAGCACTATATCAACGTACTTGATACTTGTTTAATATAAGAATTACGGGTAGTTGCTCCTAACCAGCCCTAATTTTCATATTAGCAAAAAAACGTTCTCTTTGCCAATATGAGCCTTGGAGTAGGGCGTCACAGCTTGATATTGGAACATGATTTAGAACAAAATGTGATAAACATATAACATTATATATATTACAGTGCATCGAACTATAATATGAGTGGTAACATCGTCCCACGTTGAAATCGTCCCATGTTGAAGTTGTCCCTAATCAAATCCTTAACTTTTTCATGTGGTTTGGAGATGGATATAAGTTGGGAATATGTCTAGGAATACAATTTCAAATTTTGTAGTATTCCATTTCAAATTTAAACTAATAAAATCTTACCCTGAAGAATGATATCTATCTTATCTTATCCTTTAGTTTATTGCTGAAAAGGAAGTGATGAAAACTTTTGTGTTGTACAATCCAACAACCCATTTCCAGATAGAGTTCATATATTTGTTGAGCAATTTAGGGAGTTGTTCGTGGTAACCAGCTTCCAGCCTTTGATCATTTATCTCCTACACATAAGAAGGATGCGACACTCCGGCTTAAGTATTCTTTTGATGAACCAGCCAACTCGCCTCTTCGTTTGGAAGTAGCCTAGGAAGGAAAAGGTTACGGTGATGAATTGATAGTTCAGAGGTGTCCGAATAATTAGAAGCGACTACCTTTTCATGAATCCTTATCAAATCATCCTAGCAAGAAGACAAGGCAGAATGGCCGTACTTCTTCTTCTTCTAGAGTGGCATCCCCTAGACCATGGAAGTGGTATAACTGCAAGCCTTGCGATCATTTGGCTAGAGATTGCCTCAAGCCTCTTGCGTATTGCTACTGCAAGAGAAAGGGACATTGGTCCTTCTCTTGTCCTAAAAAGTTGAATAAACATGGATCTGGGAAACTCACCGTTGCGAATGCTCCTGGAGAATCTTCTCAGTCTGAAGGTACTATCTTCATTTTGCTTCATTAAACGACAACAAGACAAAAAAGAACTACAACAATGGAGTCCAACTATAACAAAGACAAGGAACCTAGAGCAACACGAACCACCACAGCTCAGTCAGGAAGAGCCACAAGATAAAACAAGGAAAATACAACAGCCAGGGTTGCACACAGCTCAAAGAAGTGCAACCATCCAAAGCCAATTTCCCTTGCCCAGCCCCAGACCATCTAGCTCCCAGCATAATTCAGCGCGCTCCTACCAAAACATCGAGCAAAGTCATCCAAAGCACTCTCCATTACCAATATTACATACAACTCTTCTCCTCCCCGCATGTTATCATTCTCCAGCAGTTCTTCCATTAGCAAAAGGAAACTTGAAGTAGAAAATACGTTTAGAAACTCTTAGGTAGCGTTCGGTTTATCTTGTGTTTTGCATTTTTAGTTTTCGGCGTTAATCATGAAAGTTGTGAAGATTTGAAGTGTAGCGCTGGTGATGGATCAAAGGGAAAGGGAGTGACGCAGGGGACCGCGAGAATAATGGATAGACGGATTTGTTATTGTCATTCCCTTATTTCTTAAAATATGAAAAATAATAAAAAGTTGTTTTCGGTTTTGTGTGTTAACTCCGTTTTGTAAAACGGTCATTTTTCACGATATATGTGCATTGTCGGTATTTTTGTATGTGTGAAAACTCAAAATTGAAAAATCTAAACCAAACGCTACCTTATTTTCTAGATCGTAACATGCTTGAAGGTAGGGTCCATGACCATAGCGTTTAATGAGGTTGTTCTAAGCTGACAACAAATGGGTTGAATCAGAGTGGGGTGACCATAGAAGATGGAGACGGAGGTTAAGATTCAAATAGGACAAGTGAGGCATTAAATAGGACAAGTGAGGTGATTTGCCAAAGAAAAAGAAAAAAATAGGACATGCTCGATCCGTGTTTCGTACGATTCTCTTATAGGATAAAAACACATCATACTCTAGTCCAATCTGACCTGTTTACACCCCCTATCAAGCAGGGAAACTGCATCATCCCTTTCTATTTTGACTTCGTTTGGATTCACTGGGCATTCTCGGTTGCCCGTATCATAACATTCTGACAAGGTTGTATAACCACATTGCTCGCATTCCCTCTCACATCCCAAAAGAGAATTAAAGCGCAAAAGCTTTTCTTTCAATAACAAGATTCCGACAACCTTGTTTCATTATAAATCATTGTGCAGCGTCAACTTAATTTCACACACTTTAAAACTCCACTGCTGTGTATCATCAATTTACACGGTATTGTTGTAAGACATAAAAGATTGGCCAAGTTAAAAAATTTAGACGAATTCACTAAGGGGCCCTTCGCAGCCTCGAAATGTCACGCTTGGTTTTTCGTTCGCGTCCGACGCGTCGGACGCGAGCAGAATATTCCACGCTCATGTGGAACGACATGTGAACGTTGGGAAAGTTTCCGTTGGCGTCCGACGCATCGGACGCCATCAGGAACTTTCCCAACGTCTCCTTTCCTGCTCTATATATAATCCCCTACCCCCCTCCATTTTCTTCATCCAACCCGAAAACACCCCCTTTCAACCCACAATTTCGAATTTTTTCAGCCTCCTAACGTCGGAAAAAAGGTAAATTTTTTATACGGTTATGTTAATTTTTAATTTTTATACATCATATATTTTTTTCGGAATTTTTTGAATTTTTTTTTTTCATACAGATGTCTTCCTCTTCTACCTCTGCCACTTCGCAATCCATTGGGTTATGGACTACCGAAAGAGAGTCCGTGTTCATAGATATTTGTGTACAGTTTCTGTCCGAACGCACTCTAGGCGTCAACCATTTTTACTCTTTGGTCGCAACAGAACTGAGCCTCCGCTACAATCTGGATTTTACAGTAGTCCAGATTAAAAACAAATGGGATAACATGAGGCGGACCTGGCGCGAATGGGACAGGCTTCTTAGCACAGATGGCGGGACTTGGGATGTTGCGTTTGATTGTATGGACGGGTCTGATGAATTTTGGAATACCGGCGGCGGTAGACACTTCAAGCGATTTAGGAGGAACTCTCTGCTGAAGTTCCGCGAGCAGGACATTATGTTCGATGGTTGTTTGCGCAAAGCTTCTTGTGCGTACGACATTCCGATTGTTGCGCCTCCTACTGCACCTCCACCTCCACCAGCGCTACATGCCGATAGAGAGGACTATGAGGAATGGATGTCTACCAGTGATCCCCCTTCTGGTCAACCCTCTAGGCGCAGACCCGTAGACCGTGGCAGCACGAGCCGCCAATTCATGACTGACTCGTTGAGACAGCTTACCACTCGGTGCATGACGCTTGTTCAGGGATCGGTGCGTGTGCAGAGTTGGGAGATTATGACCATTTTCCGCAATGATGCGCGGAATGCGGAGATTGCTTACGAGCTTTGCGATGAGGAGCTACGTGAGTTTATTTTAGTGGAGTTGAGCACATTACCTCATCGTGCTAATCGTGATTTATTTTAGATTTTCATGTATTTGTTTTAATTTCATTTTCTGTCATGTTGTGTTGCTTATGTTTGTATTTCTGATTGTCCAATGAATGAAGTAGTCGTTTTGTTTTATGCAATTAGTATTTAATTAATTCAACACAATTAATTTAACAATTAAATACCACGCTCAAATGTCACGCTCAAATACCCCGTTCGCAGCTAAAAACACAATTCCCCGTTGCTACAGTACCACGCTCAAATGCCACACTCAAATGCCACGCTCAAATACCCCGTTCCTGTTCGCAAAGAACGCACCCTAATAAAATTTGGTAGCCACGAGGAAAATCCGATAGCCACCAATAAAACTTTTCACAGCTAAAAAAAATGTACTGCAGGAGCAAGAGATATAGATTACAACTTCTGTTGCAACAATTGCAAATTAGATTGAGAAAAAACAATACAGTAAAAGAAAAGAAAAAACATACTATTTTACCACTGTAAAATAAAAGAACCAGTATAAAGAACAACATTAACAGTATATATCTTAGAAACGACAGTTTGCATCTCTCAATTTGCTGAAACCCAAAAAAGCTTCCAGAAGTTTGGACTGAAGAGGTCCTTCCTAATTAACACTGCCTCAAGCACAGGCATTTTCACTATTATTTCTTGTTACTGCACATATAATTTATTGCACAGCAATATGAACATTGAAGGTGAAGTTCACTTAGATTGTTACCATCTGAGCTCAACAAGCTCTTCAACCAATTCAAAGCAATAAATAAAAATGTTCATGCAAACGAATCCACTCTTAGGAACACTTAACGCATGGGACTAAAAATGTTCTCACAAATAAATTTTAAAAAAAATTAGTTGAAGTATAAAATTGTTCCAGGTCCCAAAATTTGATAGATTATATCAATTAACATAATGAAGCATTAAGATAAAACTACGGCCAGAATAGATGCAGTTTTTCAAAATTAAATATAACATAAACCCAACTATAATCACCTCCCATAGTAATGGATATCTAATCATGGTTGGTTGATGATTATAAGAAAAATCTTCTGCGGCTAGTATCCATATCACCCTACATTGCAAAACAGACATTCATCAAAATAAGTTCCAAGTCATTTTCAAGCATTTAACTGATCAAGGGACGAACCTTGTGGACCCATTCATACTCTCCTCCTTTCGTATCGAATGTTCCATGTTGCAGACTCCTTAATTTTAATGTGAATCTGGGGCCACATTCCTCAATAGAAACAAAACGCTAAGTTAGCACATCAGCATTCAATTATCAATAAAAACATCATGAAACAAGGTACATGATGTTGCATCCTATTTGTATACCCATACGGACTTGGTTATTTTGTTTAACTATTTAGTACACAGCGATATGGTACGCTCTCAAAACTGAATGTCGAAACGAGCTCAAATTTTGGATATATGATAGTATATGTGGATGGAACATCTACATATTTTTGTTAGATTTGAATTGGTGTAGCTAACGATACGGTAAAGGTGCTAAAGGGATGTTACAAAACATGAGTGCACCGGAACGCTCCTTTTTAATTAATATTAACCATGTAAACTTCAGAAATGTAATCATATATTAAGCGGATGCATGTAGCATTACTTATAATTGTAGTATTATATGATAATATTTCATTTTGGTTTTATTAACTTCAAAGTTTAAGGTTAGCAAAATTATTATTTATGATGAACCAAGAGAATTTTTTGTATCAACTAAAATTAAATCAAAATGTTTGTAAAAGCATTTAGAGCTAGAATTAGTAACAAAATGTTTATTTTTTTACATTATCAAAATTTTTAAGTAATAAAAATTTAATAGTTTTATGTATCAGTAAATTAACCATTACCTACCAACGCATGACATTTTACCGGAATTATCAGTAAGGTATCGGCAGTCATTTTTTTGACTTAGCAACAGTATTGTATGGTAACCGCATTATCATAAGTCCTACAACTTATGATTCTAATTTAATTAGAGGTGTAGATCCTATTTATATCATTTCATTAATTTGGTACATGTTGCTCTGTAACCAATTAATTAAACGTTTTGTCTGAAATATACTTGCTTATAATTTTGTCAGAAAAAAAGGCGATAAACTTGAACTAGATGCTCACTTCACCTCAATATTTCTCTACGGAACCTTTTTATTAACCAGAATTCCATTTTACATCTTTTTGGATGGTAAAAGGAACCTTTCTTTCAATCAATTTGTTAACAATTCATATAGGAGATGAACTGATTTGTTTTTACAATATCCATACAATGTGTTACATTGTTAGAATGTTTGATGTCAATACAGCAAGAAATTAGTATATATGGTTAAAATATAGCAATCTATCTGTTGGAGTAAAATCTTGATCGGATGTTGTCCTAGAATTTAAAGTCCTCAAAAGTAAAAGGTACATCAGTAAGATAAGCTTAAAAAAAACTACGAACCAGTACGATAAACTTAAAAAAAAAATTACGAACCATGACGTCTATAGATTCCATACTTTCTAACAATATACCTCTAACGCTATTATTTGTTTCCATGGCAAGCTTTTTCATAAAAACTCCTAAAATTGCTTAATGTTTTATTAGAAAATTTAGGTATAAAAAAATTAAACAAGTAGATCACTTCACATCAATATCTCTAAAGAACCTTTTTATTAACCAAATTTCACTTTACATTTTTATTTATCATGATAAAAAGAGCCTTTTTATCAATCAATCTATGAACTAACCATATATGAGATGAACGGATTTGTTTTTACAACTGTTAGCACGCAAAGTTGCAACAACACCCAGAAGAGATTGTATGAAGATTATAAATGAAAAACGAGATAAGCATGCAAATATAATCGCACAAGGCAATTACAGTGGTTCCGCAGCAAAGGCCTAAGTCCAATTTTCAGATATTTTTGCTATTTTAAACTCATTTTTACAATTACAAGATTTCGGATTGGCGAAGATCCAGATCGGTATAAATTGTCAGGAAATTATTAAGAATACCAAAAGAACTTGGGCTCTTCGTATATATAGACGTTGGAGGCCCAAAAGTTGCAAAAGGCGAAGTGAACGAGGGAGGCGTGGAGAACGTGGCTATCCCACGTTCAGGTGACGGATCCGAATCAGCATAGGGGGTTGGATCTAGAACGGTACCGATCAGGATTAGGCACCCTCTCGTGTAAATTCAAATTGAAAGCAAGTTTGGCCCTTGCTTGGTTCTCTGTGTCGACCTTTGAATTGGAGCATTTAGATCCATCTTCAGTTGTTTGACGTTCCAGGTGAGATAAGTTTATCTTCATCTTAGGTTGATTCCAAATTTGGGAGCGTTTGACCTTAAATTTTGAGGATTCATTCTCATAATTCCCTCGAGCTTGTTGAATCATCGCCCTATGGTGGATGAGCTTTGAGTATGGACCATCATATCATCATTTCTGACTGTTCGACAAACAACCATTCGGTTAGACATAAGATGAGAGGTCTGAAATAGCTGAACTGAAAGGTTGGGTAACATTCTATCCTCCAAGCACATCTTGTGTAAACTTGGCATGCTCTGAATCTGAGCCGACTTTTGTAACTCAAAAGGAAGTTCCGTCTTTGGAACAACTAAAGCTTTCTTCACAGTGTTTCATGTTGTCAGTGATCGTTGCGACTCTTGGTCAGCTCTTCCATTTATATAAGCATCTGAACAGATTCCGAAGATCATTTATTCTGGCTTGGTTCCATCGAGTCAGGTGTTTGAATCAATAATCTTTGACAGATTCCACCGAGTCTCTCTTTGGAGTTCTCGAGTGAGTTATTTCACTTTTGAGAAATCAAGAAACTAGTTGCGAGTCATGCACACACTTTCTGAGTGATATATAAATTTCGGGTTCTTAACTCCGAGATAGCTAAAAATACGACCAAGTTTTGATCATATGAAAGCGATTATAGTCGTAAATATGTTCAAGCGTAATTATGAGCATGGGTTTTGTCCTTTCTTTTCTCTTTTTTTTTTTAATTATTCAGGATCGATGCTCAATCCAGATAGGAATGAGCTTGTCGATCCGAAGCATGCTTGTTTCATAAGGACAGCAAGGGTCATTTTTGCCTAATTTCTCCTTATATAACCCCGTTCTCTTCCTCTCTTCTATTACTTTAACTTCTTATTTTCATTTCATAACTTACAGACCAAAACGTTAATTTCAAACGTCCGGACTTTACCATTCGCTCCTTAGGAATCTTGCCACTTTGAAACACCTACACACTGAATTACGCGTGCTCGTGAACTCGTGAACTCGTATTTCGAATCAAAAGCGGATTTAAGGTTGGGTTTTCACCATGATTCGTACATTTTAAGTTTCTGGAGCGATTAGATAGGAGCATCGACTGTTTAGTGTTAGAGGTGGGAGAACGCAACCTTTATGGGTTTGTCAGAGATTCTGGGAAGGCAGAGGAGTAAATTGATGGTCGTGTCGATGTGGTAAAGAAAGAAAAGCGAAGGTCGGATGCGATTCTTGAGGTCAAGGTGATGAGGAGATGGTGATGGTTGAGTATGAGAGCAAGACGAAGTGTGGAAGATGATATTTCATTCAGTCCGGCTCGGTATGAATTGGTATCAATTCGGATCGCCATGGTCATGCCCATCCGTTTTGACGTTGTGATTTCGTGAACTTCTGGATCATTTTGCCTTACGATCTTACCCAAACTTTCTAACTATCGATCCAACTGTGCATATTGAACTTTGATTATTGAACATGGCATTTGACATGCCTCGGACTCGTATGTACATCGAGCTTGGACAAAGGACTTAGAATATAGACCATATCTCTGAACCTAACATCCGAACTTGGACAGAGAACTTAGAATATAGAGCATATCTCTGAACCTGACATCCGGATTCGACTGTATATGCTTATATATATAAGCTCACAAACTGATGAATTGAAAATTAATATGAAATCACCGACCATATGGTTGATCCCAATGTCTGGTTCGAGTTCATGTATGACGATTCGAGGGTCGGTGAGACGATCAGCGATGACAGTCTTTCCAGCTAACACCTGAGCGTGTAATTGACAACACTTTAATTACGAAACTGCTTATTTTTAGTATTGCACTGCACATAATACACTAAACTTCACACACGGTGAGGTACATGCAGATTGCTCTAATCGTAATCACTTGCCCACTTCCATAGTCAATGGACGTATGACAATCCACGCGTGTTGCCGATATGGCCGCTAGATGAAAAATGAAACATGAGGCTTCCGGCATCTCTTTAAGCTCCCCCAATTCATCTAAAGACTCCAAAGAAACAACCTCTAACTACCAAATATAACATGTAAAGCAGCATGAGGTTGAGACGGAAGATATCGCTCCGGCAATTCAAGGCCTCGACACTTTAGAATAAGTCATATTATTATAGAACCCGCCTGATTCATTGGCTTCAATCATGGATGAATTCAAGTAAAGGAGACTCTTCTCCAAACATATTATCCCATTCGAGGACTTCGCGGTCCAGACGATGGGGCGCACCTACCTTTGAAAGGCTATACTCCTTGCAAACGAAACATATGCATGATCACGTATGTCCTACCATTTAAATCGTACACTTGTGAGATCCTACACCATATGAGGCTTGCCCCCATGCAATTTCATCAGAATTCTCATGTGTATCTGCATTGCACGTACATTCTATTTATATGGTACATTCATCGTGTTCCAACCATTGATGATATTCGTTTTCTTTTCAACTTCAAGCAAAAAAGTGGCTCATCGTCCTTCATTCATTTCGAAGCTACTTCGAGCAATAGGATATTGGTTGACGACTAGAACAAGCTAAGTGACTTCAAGTCCGATTGACTATGTTCAATGCCCAGAAGGCGTCGCTAGGAGTGTGGCTTCTTCACAATCCATTGTATAATTCTAATAATTATAATGTAGTATATCTGTAGTAACTAATGAGAACTCTAATTCTAACTTAGAAATCCAAGACGCGATGAGGAAATTTGAATCAACGCTTGTCAAGTTACGTTGCGTGCTCGCCAATCCTCGCAAAGCTTAAAGTTTTATTAATGATTAGGGGTGGCAATTAGACCCGACATAGCGGATCTGGATCCGGGCACGAAAGGTCTCGGTTCTAGGTAGGTTGGGTTTTATCGGGTCTATACCATACATTTAAAAAATGTGGATCCGACCCGAGCTTCGATCAAGGTCGATTCGGTTGGGCAGTAATACTAAAAATACATATATTTCAATGCTTTTGAGTTGGGTATTTCGAGTCGGATCGGGTCGGTTCGGGTCTTTACTGTATTTCTCATCACCTAATCCTGACCAAAGAATAAAAGGGTTCGGTTTGGGTTTAGGCTTTCTCGAGTCGATTCGGTTCAATTTTTCAGTTTTTAATTCTAAATGTCATCCCCATTAACGATGAATTTATTCGTGGCTTCGACTTATTAGAAAATAGTCGAAGTGTTGGACCTGATGGATCAGGGCGTCAGGAGATGCTCATATCGATAGGAAGGTGTTGATTGAGAAGGTGCTAGCCCTACCGTTCCCCTAGCTCCTGAACAAGACGTAGAAAGGGATCGTGGTCAAGTCGAAGGCAGAGACGTAGCCCAGATCAAGAACCAAGAATATGAGATAAAGGAGACACTCAGTCGTCTTCGCCCATAATCCATTCGCAGTTATGGCTCGACGTGGGACCATCATCGCAACCCCAATCTTCTCAAACCATGTTAGATCAGGAGATCTCAATGGACCCGAAGAAGATACACAAAGGATTGGCCTCCGCTTATAACCAAATCATTTGACTTTGGAGATGTTAATCCCGACACCTTTTTTGCGAGTTTAGGAAAAACCGGCATTTCTGTCGAAGTCAAAGAGACCACTTCGTTAAGAGCTTAAAAATATAATCTATTAGAAGGACAATACAACACACACGACACTAGCACTGCACTTTATCACACTTTCTCATGCTTCTATGATCGATACTTGTCTTCATTTTACGTAAGATGATGAGGAAGCATCGTTATGGTCGCAATTTGAGTTCCAATGTCTACAAAGAGCAACATTCATAGTCTAAATGTCAAGGTCAGAATGGTCAATATCAACGGGGCATATCTAATAGTGAATAATATTATGTTAGGAGCATTAGCCTACTCGAAATAATTGGAAAAAGTAGCCTTGCAACAATGATCACAAAGAATCTTCTTACGTTCCTCCACCAATTTCGCTTACTAAATACTAAACACAAAGGATGCACCCATTTTGAAAAAGCTGCGGAGCCGGTTAAAAAAATACTATCCACTTTGAATTATCCAGGGGTCATTCAACTCAAATTACCCATATAGTCGATCCAAGCATCCCTACTCATGAATGAAAGCTCCAACTCCAGACAATGTTGCCTACTCTTCACTTCGATTGGTTGATGTTTGTTCTGCAAATTCACCTGATTTCTCTCGAAGCTGACAGAGAAGTCTTAGATAAGACGTATGATGCTTATAACAATATAGGAAACTTTTTGAAGTGGATGACAAGTACTCGACCGTCATTAAGGGATTGGAGTTAGACCTTGATAATGCAAAGCAAAGCGCTGGTTGCGATAAGGAGATGAGCAAGCCTCTGGGCAAGGATGTGATCGATTATAAGATCAACTGACTGCGATGACAACACAGATCGAAACCATTAAAAAAGGAATTCTCCGGGGAACGGTTTCAAAATGAGTTGAATAGATTGTCTTTTACAGCCACCTCTCTGGAGAAGGATAATAAAGCTCTTTCGATTGAAAACCAAAGCATGAAGGAGGAGATGGTTGCCCTCAAGTCCAAACTTGTTGAGGCTGAGCAAGCAAAGACTTCTGCCAAGTAAATAACCCGGTTAACCTATGAGGAGGTTGTGGATGGGAGGATCAAGCACGAAAAGGAAATGACGAAGGCAAAGGCCAAACTTGAGGAGGCAGAGTAGGAAAGAGAAGAACTCAAGCCCACTATACTTGGATTTTATGCAAAGGTTCCCCGTCATCGCATATCTAGGGTTCTGGAGTACCCTGTAACACACAATGAATCTTGGAATGCATTCAATAAAGAATAGAAGTTCATAATCAAGAGAGAGATTGTGGATGAAGAACAGCTAATTAAGAAATATTTGCAGGGGAACGAGTCAGACATTCTTATTAAAGGTGGTCGTATACTCAAAGAGGAAAGGGAAGCCAAATGGGAAGCCAAGATAACCCAAAAGAAAGGGAAAGGAGATGCTGATTGAAGCTCCAGCATTGTGCATGCTACCGAGTCAGCAGCTCAACCATCGAGTCGCAATATTCTTGTTACTTCAGGCTTACAATCTTTTTCCTTTGATCCTGGTTATGACCCCAAACATTCAAGACTTATCAAAACAACCTGCTTAGAACCCCCCCCCCCCCCCCAAATCTAGGAGGGCGAGGCACCTCAAGGTGACGACGATAAAGATAAGGATCTTGAATGTATATCGATAATTTCTCCTGTTTTCGAAAGGGATCTCATTAAGTATGAAAGAGCTAGTAGACTTTCCTTTGAGTCTTTTAAAAGGAATAAGCATCTAACTATCACAGCTAGGGTCGTCAATTTTTAACACGACTCGTAACCCATACGAAAAAACCCAACCCGACTCATTTATAAACGGGTCAATTTCGGATCAACTCGTTTTGACCGTTTAATAAACGGATTGACCCGACCCGAGAACCCGTTTCTGACCTGTCACGACCCGTTTAATATAAAACATATTTTATTACTCTATAATCAACAAAACATAGTCTCAGCCCAGTCAACCACCCATTTATCACTTTACCCTAGTTTACCAATTACCAAACCACCACTCTAGAAAGCAAGGATATAGGTGTGGGGGTGCGGGTGCGTAGTACGGGGATACATAAATTCGACAAATATGAAAATATGAGGATTCGGGTGCGGGGGATACAACATGTGTATATATATATATGTGTGTGTGTGTGTGTGTGATAAAATCTATTACGAAAATTAAGAGTTTTATTAAAATTAAACCAAATAGTCAAATACATTACTTTATCATCCTTAAACCTTAATAGTTAAAATACAAAAAAAAAATAAACGTTCATTTCACACTTGCTATTCATCGTGTTGAATAATCATGGCTTCCATCTTCGGCTCATCAAGTGAAGTGATTCATCATCCTCTCTATTGCTTCACTTTGCCGCATGTACTTTTCCTCTCTTTTTTGTCTGAACCTGTGGATATTGAAGTGATTCTTTGAATGCAATTTTATAATAAATCATGTTGACTGCTTTGAATTTTTTAGAGCTGCTTGTCACATTAATTGTGCTTAGATTGATGCTTCGTCTCCCACAATTTCAACAGCCATCTAAGATTCCAAACTGAAATTTACCTTTCAAGCCACCGACACCCCCAAATTCGCACCCTTCCCGCACCCCCAGCACAAATACGGGGGGACACACCACATGGCGCACTGCGTACGCACCCCTTGCCGTACCGCCGCACCCCTGCACCCCAGCCGCACCTGATATGCAGTACGTCACCCAGAAGCCGCACCCCTGCTTCCTAGCCACCACTCATTCAGTCATTCTAATTTATGTGGTTCTACCTCTTCATTGATTCACTCCTTCACGTTTTCATGTTTATTCCCACATTATCAACTTTTTACATTTTTATTCTCATCTTAGCTTGCAACAAGTGAATGAAGACAACACCCTTCTTTCATATTTTTATACAAATATTTTTCTTAACGGGTTACACGAATCAAACCCGAAACTTGCACGATTATAAATGGGTCAACCCGAAACCGACCCGTTTAATAAATGGGTTTAGCTGACACGACCCGAACTCAACCCGAACTCAACCCGAACACGACTTGATCCGACCCGAACTCGACCTGACCCGACCCATTGACATCCCTAATCATGGCTCTCCCTGTTGTGTGTACCTATGCTGAGAAGTCCCCAGCTGTGCCCCTCGTTGCTTCAGCTTTACCAGCTCAACAGCCTGCAGCGTCTGTACCAGGTGAGGGAGTCGACTTGGATAAGGAGATAACTGATGCTCTTCAAGACACGAACACCGGCGCTTTCAAGCTGGATAGGAATCCAAAAGAGGTGGTCACGGGAGAACGCGAGAAGAATGGTGAGCCAGGCAAGGAAAAGATGCTTGCCAAACAGAAAAAGGAATCAGCCCTCGAGACAGAAGAGCCTCTCGCCTCTTCACAACCACTTGTAATGATAACGTCGGGCGATCCAAACTACGGGAAATCAAGACTCCAACTACCGACCCATTTAAGATAATGCTTTCCCCCCAGGTCAAACTCGCCAAAGGTGATAAGAGACAAGTTTGAGGATGGTGATAAGTCAGGGAAAGATGACAAGGTCGGCAGCAACAAAGTCTCCAAATGCAAACTTCGCAAAACCTCTGAAGATGAGCCATCGATGAAGCATAAGAAAGATGATAAAGATAAATGAAGATCATTCACTTTGAAGCTTATACGTTTCTTGTTTATTGGTCGGGATTTATGCACGCACGACCAGCGTTTTTGGCTTTATGATTGGTCTTGTATCCACGTCGTTCTCCCTACTGTAAATAAAGTAAATGTTTTTGTTTAGGTGTCTCGAATATTTTCGTTTTCCATTCAATATACTCGGCATAGCTTCTCATCATCAACACTTAAACTGTATGAAATTAAATTAACATGCAAGTGATAAAGACGAAAAAGCACAAAAAAGCCTTAGGCCCTTGCCAAGCGCTTTTTGCGCTTAAGGCTTTTTTATGTGCCTTGAATGGCCTTTTTTTATTTTTCAACTAAAAGAACTGCATTTAGAAAACAGAATAAAACATGATTTTTTTTTGTTATGAAAAGGGGTGTACAATAGCAATATTTGAACAAAACATTAGAAGATTAGCATAAATCAAATTAAGGGAAAAGTCATTCAATTTAAGCCTACGAATAACAAAATATTTGAAATATAAAAATTACAAATAACATTACGTAGAGTCTTAAATAGAGGTATAAACTTTCACAAATTATTTTTTTTGACAGCTCGATGAAAAATACCTAGTATCTAGGGTTTTTTCTTTCTGATAGGACGATGAAAGAAAAGCAACGTTTCTATTAGAGAATATTCCCCAAATCAATAGTCAATCGAGCACATTTTTCTTATTGTGTAGGATTTCTAGCTCCTATTGGGTCAAATGCTGAAAATTTCAACTTCTACTCAAATGTCGCAAAGCCATTTTTTGTCGTTTCACAAAACAAGCACACTGGCACCTTTCGGGCTTTTTTGGCGCCTCACGCCTCGTAGACATCTTAGGAAATGAGAAAAGCCTAGGGCTTTTTGAAGCCTAGACACGCCTAGGCGAGAGCTTTGATAGCATAGAGCTTAACAAGCCACTCTCAAATGATCTTGAATCGTGCGGTACGTCGAGGAATCGTCTTTTTATACTTTCATGTCCGGATTCAGGTTAGAGTCGGTGGACATCGGCGAATCGCCTTTTATACTCTTGTCGGGATTCAGGTTAAAGTTAATGGATTGAGTGGATGTAAATCATGGCGCACCAATCACACTCATCCATGTTTCACGCTCTAATCCAAGCTTTGAGAATTGGAGGTATTGTGGCATGTTACCGGATCGCGTATGTCATGATTATACTCTAGTCAAGCTCCGAGAAATAAAGTTACTTTGGCCGACGAGCATGTCTATCTCAGTTTATACTCGGAATAAGCTCTGAGGAATAGAGTTAATATGATAGGTGATTGATCCATGTTTGTCACATTTTAAACTCCAAGCCAAACTCTGAGGAGTAAAGTAAATCAATGCTCGAGCAAATGATGCTCCCATTAGTATGTGTAGATGCTAGTTGGTCGTAACCCGACTGTTGATCTACGACTTGAATTACATCAATAGAAAAACCAAGAGCTTTATTAAAAAAGGTGTAAGATTGGTATATCTTACCCTATTACAATATTTACAAGCAAAATTGCCAATCGAGCGAGTAAAATAACGTCTGAGGCGTTCTCCATTCCATTCTCTTGGTAGCTAATCGACATCAACGGTCGTTAGCTCGAAAGTTCCATTTCCAAGCCTCTGTTGGATGACGTATGGTCCTTTCCATTTCAAACTCAGATACACATGGCTGGGGAAGACGAGCTTCAAAATGAGACTACTAATGTCGAAGATTCTGGGTAAAACCTTGTTGTTGTAGTATTGGATGACCCGATGTCTATGTGATGCCACTTTTAAATTATCTTCCTCACGCTTCTCATCAATCCTATTCAGGGATTCCAAGAGAAGTTCATTGTTCAATAAAAGATCATAATATGCTACACGATGAAAAGGAACTTCCAGTTCAATTGGAATGACTTCTGTAGTATTGCAAATAAAGTGTAACCGGTCGCGGATTTGTAGTTGGTATTGTAAGCCCATAACGGGAAGGGTAACTCATCGACCCACGCCTCTAGCCTTCTCCAGATGTTTCTTTAAAATGGATTTGACAATCTTGTTTACAGCTTCAACCTGTCAATTTGATTGAGGATGAGCGACCATCGAGTGTCGCTTATCAATAAGGTAGCGCTAACATATATCTCGAAACTTGGCACTGTCAAATTAGATCATGTTATTTGTTATGATGGTTCGAGGAAAACTGAAACGACAGTTGTTCCGTATGATAGAGTTGATTACTCTCTTAGTTTTCATGGTAGTCAATGACTTAGCTTCAGCCCACTTGATTTGTAATCAACCGTAACAATAGTATATTTCGCGCCACCTTTTAAAATTGGCAAGGAGCTAATGATATCGATGCCCCAAATTGCGAAGGGCCAAGAATTGACAATTTAAGTAAGCTCAGCTCAAGGGCGCTAGGAATCTTGGCAAATTTCTGACATTTATCGCATCGTAGCGTATAATCAGACACATCCCGATCAACGGTAGGCCAGAAGTATTTATAACAAAGTATCATCTTTGCCTGAGTTTGTCCTCCGGCGTGATCACCGCACTCACATATGCACTTCCCGCAACACGTTTGGCGGTCATGGACTACACACCGGAGCAATGGGGCAGATGAACCCTTCCTCTACAACACGCCTTCTTGGATAATACAGCGTGTTGCTTGGCAAACGACGGCTCGCTTTTTGTTCTTTCTCTCAGAAAGGGTTCCATTCAGTAAGATATTCTTGATTTGAGTCATCCGTGACTCCTCTGGCTCCGTTTTGTACCTGATCAACTTTCATTTGATTGATGGTCGGAGCATCAAGAACTTCTACCAGAACCAAGCCCACATGTTACGCATTTCCAAAACTAGCCAACTTCTTTGATGAATCCACCTTTTCTTTCTAAAAACGTGGAATATGTGAAATACTCGAAGTCGACAAGGACTAGCAGATCCGTTGAAACCGTGAATACGAGTTAAGCATGGTTTCAAATCTTTTTCAACATCGTTTGATCGTAGACTTTTTTTAACAAAATATTCGCAGAGCTCAAGCAGTCAACAAGGATTCTCCGCACTAGTGTCGAACCAATCGTAACCGAGATTACTTATGCATCGTCAATGGGAATTCCACCCCATCTGCTTCTCAATTCCTATTGATGATATCATCCATCATTATCCTCCTTTGTTTAGCTAGCGCCAAATCTTCTGGAATATTATACTCCTCGTACACCACATGCTTTACTGTGTTAGCATACTGCTCCATGTTTTTCCAACTCTTGCCAACTAGACGCGGTCCACAAGCTATCGTGTTGATGACAATTTGTTTTCCATTTTGCTGAGGAGTAGCTTTAGATGCTACCTGACATTGATTATTTCTGTCAACATCATGCCCCGTCTCTTGGGGCAACTTTATATTCATCCAACTTCCTTTCAAGGATTAATTCTCGATAATATCTCGCAAGTGACGACATTTACTAGTCATATGCGTCATATGACCATGAATCTTGTGGAACAAACAAAACTTTCCCAAATGTTTCTCATTGTCAGTCGACTCTCTAAAAGAAGGCTTCTTGTATTAGATGGTACTACAAGTATCTGCTTTCGTTTTAAAGCATGAATATGGAACTGATTCAAGAATTTTGTTTCTAGCTCTTGAAACGATGAAACTGACTTCAACGACAGTTGTGTAAACTGCATTGTCGCTACTCCTAAGTAAATCGGAAATGTCTTGTACTTCCTAGCATCTATAGTTTGTGTCGAGTTCATATATTATTGACACCTTATCAGGTGTTGCATCAGATCGAACTTACCCACGTAGTGAAGCATCGCTGACAAATTGAATCTACAGTCACTCGACCTCTAAAATATCATCTGTAAATAGGGTATGACTTCGTTCAATTCCTCGATCCTTATTATTGAAACATTAACTATTGCTCATTATCTACCGAACCGTGAAAGTTAAATCAGGGGTCTAGATTGCAACGGGGTAGTTTCCAGACTCTGTTTCACGTTTATATCTCCCCGACTTCCTCTTCTCAAGTCGAACCCATGGAGTAGCATCTACGTCCACGTTTCCCCGGTCTTTAACATCTCGATTATTCATGGGACGTACCGAAAGTGCGGTAGTGGCGCGAAAGGAGTAGAAAGCGGCTCGGCTTACATCAGAATAAGGCAAATTCGGTCCGGATCGTCATGACTACCCTGATTCGGTTGGGCATGGGTGGTGCGAATCAATGCTTCTGTGCACAGGACCGATCCGATTATGTTGTTTTGTGACTTCGAGTCCAACTTTCGTCCTCCTACATTGACTCTGCTGGCTTTGTTCCGAGGATGATGACCTTTCTGACCCAACAAACTGAGAGTTAAAGAACGTTTTCTCTATAAATTCCACTCTACATTCATCTGATTAACTTGATTTCTCAAATCAATATTATCTCCCAGCTGTTGATTCAACGCTTCCTGCATTTGCTCCAACTTCTTCATATTCATGACGTCGGGTTGAGTGACCATTCCCACCGTCGCGGAAGTGGTGGCAACAATAGTAGCAGTGGGAAGATCAGCGCTATCAAAAGTACGATTTTGGCCTCCTCGTTGAGTGCTCGTCTGTTCTTCGGCTTAAGCATATGCACGGAAGGTAGAATCCTTCTTTTTTGCGGTCATGTTGGCTTCTTGATGATATCAACTACTTCAATACTATAATGACAAGAGAATGGATCCTTCATCCATGGAATCGCTATATCAACAGACTGAGAATCATATCAATGAAAAGCACTAAAACATTAGCATGTAAAGTCGCACTAACACCAGAAAGAGATTATATGAAGAGGATAATGAAGGTTATGAATGAAAAGCTAGAAAAACATCCAAATATAATCACATAGCAAATGTAGTGGTTTGGCAGCAAAGGCCTACGCCTACTTCCCAGAAAATTTCACTATTTCTCGCTCATTTTTAATAGTACAAGATTTCGAATTGGTGAAAACCAATATCGATATAAATTGTCGGGAAATTACCAAGAATGCAAAAGCATCCATCTCCGAGCATAGGCCTCCTCATATATATAGGCGTTGGAGGCCCAAAAATTATGGAAAGCGAAGTGAACATGGGAGGAGTGCAGAACATAGGTAGCCCACGTCCAGGTGATGGATCTAAATCGACATAGGGGTTGGATCTAGATCTAGATCAATACCTATCCAAATTTGGCACCTCCCCCATGTTGATCCGGTTTGGAAGTGAACATGGCCATTGCTTGAATCTCCGCTTCGAACATTGGATTGAAGCTTTTAAAGTCGTCTCATGTTGCTTAACGTTCCGGTTAAAAGAACTTAACTTCATGTTAGGTTGATCCGAATTCGTGAACTTCTTGATTTAAGTTTTGAGAACTCTTTCTCATAATTCCCTTGAGCTTGTCGAATCATCACCTTTGTGGTGGATGGGCTTTTGAGTCTGGGCCACCATATCATCATTTCTAATTGTTCGACCAATCACCGTTCGGTTAATCGTAAGATGAGAAGTCTGAGATAGACGGGCTAAAAGGCTATGTAACAGCAGTATATCTTCGATGTTTTACATTGTTAGAATGTTTAGTGTCAATTCAGCATCAAATTCGTAAATATGATTAAAACATAGCAATCTATCTGTTGAAGAAAAAACCTGTTTGGGATGTTGTCCAAACATAAGAAGTCTTCAAAAGTAGAAGGTTTTTCAGTAAAATAAGCAAAAGAACAAAAATAAAAACCGTCATGTTTATAGGTTTCATTCTTTCATACAATAACAACTCGTATGCCCTCACCCCGAAACATCACCCCCTCCCTCCCCTCAAAAAAACTTTTAAAAAAAGGAGGTAAAATATAATACGGACACATAGGTATAACATAAAAAAATAACCCTCGAACGATTACTGTTCTTTTTAGCCCTGTGATTTCAAGTTCAACATGTTCCTATATGTAACAGAAAACAATTAAGATTCTGAGGTTCAAATTTTTTGCTTCATATGCTGTGTTACTGACAAAGTAGAGCATATAAACATTCGGGGAAAAAATTGGACGTGAAACTGTGAAGACTTCAGTTGTGTGGAACATTATTAGATGCTTCAAAGAAAAACTAAAAGTAAAACTCAGATGAGTTCAACAGCATAGGTTTTTTACTTGCACCATCAAAAGCAACTTCTTATATAAGGGGAAATTTTGCATTTTGATTGATAAATTAATTATTTAAGTTGCAATGAAAATTAAGAGTTCAATAGTTTATTTCTAATATTAGCCAAAAGTTAGGTGATACGTTGAAGTTTAGCCAAATTGTTCAGCATCAAGATTTATGCCAAATTGTTCAGTATCAAGATTAATGTAGTCGAAACTGCTTAGCTTTATATTTAAGAGTTCATGGTTTGTTCTTATAATTATGGTCCACGGTTCAGGATGTCACTTGACATATGCTGGTCTGAATTTATACCTCAAACACGTTAAGTACATAAAACAAAATCCAATAGAAACAGCTTGGTACCTGAAGGCGGGCAATCACTCTCTTTTGAGATAATTTCTTTGTCTTGTCTCCTTTGGCTGCTTTACTCTTTGCATCTTCTTTCTTCTCTCTGGTCTCAAAGATATATCTACGTGCAAAAGCAGGCACGGGTTGGCAACAATACTTCATAACCAAGTAATATAACAGTTCCAATTACAAGTTAAAAGCAATGGAAAAAAAAAAATTACTCATGAAACAGAATATTGATAATTAGGATCCTACCAATGGAAAAATAATTAGAAAGCGACTTATTATCAAAAATAAAGTCAGTGAGTCATGAAATGTCATAGATATGCTAGCTCTTTACGAAAAATGGATGCACCAGTAAAGCTTTGCTTAGAAACACTGTATTCTCAACCATACTCATTAGCACTACAAAACAATCAGCTTCTCTTTTCGTCAGCATATGCTCAAGAGTTCAAGACAACAAGTTAAAACAGAAAACTTGTTTGAAGGACCAACTTCCAGCAAAATGGACAAGTAATTTTTTTAGCCTCAAGGTCAAAGTTCATGGAATAATCAAGCAAACGGTTAAATGTTATCATGGATATGTATTAGCTCGAATAAAATATTCCAAACATATTTGGATATATTAGCCTAGTTTTAGGCCTTTTTTAGTATTCTTCTCAACTAATTAAAACTTGTATGATATTTGAATTTCAAATTATAATATTATGTGCAATATGTGATGAAATGAGGTGTGGGGTTGGATTTACGACGGTTAGCGTTTGTTAGGATTGAGATGGTGTAATAAAGTAGTGGTTAGGGATGATGGCAAGGGGGGGCATGGTGGGAGATGTGGCATGGTAAAGGTGAAATCGATGCGAGAACGAGGTTTGGAGTTGATTAGTTACTGTATTTGAAGTTGAGAATAAAGTTGAGGTTACTTGTGTCCTTCAAATTAACATCTAAACTTGATGGTTTAGAAATTAAAAGCGTTTTCAAGTTTCACTTAAACTAGTTTCCCCATGCTTAGTAGTTAAGGCGTAAAGGTGCAAAAAGGTGCAAGGCTTGAGCCCTGGGCTTTTTTGAGCGACTTTTATACAAATATGAGTTTTTTTGCTAGAAAAAAACTGCACTACAAAATGCTACTAAAAATGATAAATTTAATGATAAAAAAACATAGATTAGTAGGTATGAAGTCACAAATGGAATTTCGGAACTAAAACGATCGCAAATTCAATAAATTTAATTATTTAAAACGTAATCTTTAAACTTTAAAACTAAAACATAACTCAATAAATTTTAAGACATTTAAATTTAAATTTAAAGTTTAAAACATAACTCAGTAAATTAACTAACAAGTTTAGATTAAAGTTTAAACCTTTAAACAAATTAATTTAAATGAAAAACAGTTAAAAGAATTGGTGCTGATATATATATATATATATATATATATATATATATACATACACACACACACACACACACACACACCTGACGGTGACAACAGCATATTTTTTAGTGTCAAATGCGTTAAAACGAAAGGGAAAACCCTAGAAATCGAACAAAACTGTCGGAATTTGATAGCCAAGAGTCGGATTGGGTCTAAACGAAAGTGGGCTTGGCATAAAATCAATTATTTTTTGAGGCACGCTTATTTTTGCGCCTTGGTTAGCCGAGGCGCCTTGAAGGCCAGCGAGGCGCAAAGCCTGTGCCTGAGCCTTAGGCGCGCCTTAACAACTATGTCCCCATGTAAGAAGGATTCCTACATACTAATGTAATTGTATCAAACATTAGACAGCGGGGGACCAATATTGTGAAAAAAGCACAAATAAGGAAATATTCACAACTCAATGATCATATATTTTTTAACTTGGACTTCAATCAGCGCTAAAGCACCTGATATGCAGCTTCTTATTGCATTTATTAGCATAGCTTAAGCGTTGGAAATGCAAAACAATCAAAATTCTTTCAAAAATGCCCATAATCAAGATTTATATGTAAATGATAGGAAGTTTGAAATGAGTGAAGACCTTGCTCATATGAGAGGGTCTTACATTGCTATGTAACTGAATCAAATATTAGAATGTGGGACGAACACTGTGAATGGTGCACTTGAGCAAATATTTACCATTTGAGAGATGGCAGTCACAATAATGAAAATTTTGACTGGCAGATGTATATGAAAAAGCATTAGAAATTAAACTGTGAAAATCATCTAATGGATCAGTAAAGTTATCACAGGGTGAAAAAATATGAAGCCCAAATTTTTATATTTCTCAATATCCTGGCCAGTGGGCATCTTCCAAAGAATTTCATTTGCTTACAAATTCTGCTCATTATTTGCAGATCATTATCAACAGAAAATCAGCCTTGAAAATTTCATAATATTAGTCTCATCACCGTATTATGGAAGTATTATTGCAGACATTGACTGTAAAAGTAGAAAAATCTTCTTAGTGCTTAAATGCTAAGCATAAGCCTTCGACAAAAAATAAAGTGGTGATATGATATTATCGATGCATTGGAAGGTCCTAGCATTTGAGTGCCATTAAGCTAGACAATAACCTTACCATCTCAATCACTTCCCACTTCTCGTATAATTAAACATTATTATCTGATTCACTGGGTAAGGGCTAGCTCGACAGCTTAAAACAATAGAGTACTTCATTAGACAGAAACAAACTTAGCTGTCCATACAATCAACAAAAGATGCAATTTTAAAAGGCTTTAAGCGGGGGCAATGCAGAAAGGCAAATTCTTAGACTTGGATTTGTCTACTTGGCTCTGTACAAAATTACAGGCCAGTGCAAAATAGAATAACATGGGAAGTTCAAAAAATGTGGTACATTAATAATCTAATTTTGAAAAGGGAAATGGTTACCTGTGATGACGGAAGAATATGAAATCTCGCTGATTATGGAAGGTTACAACCCTACGACCACGGAAGTTTGGATGTACGGGGAATAAAGATTGTATCATCCTAGATCACAATGAGTAGTACTGTAACTATAAATAAATATAACAAGGGATGACAACATGTAATTAGTTAAATTTAACAACCTCATTCCTCAAGCTAAGGACAACAACATCATTTAAGAAAATTCAGTGCAATGTAGAATATCGATTGAAAGTTATCAGCAGAATGGGAAATGCGGATTTTAAATTATAAAGTGAAAGATCACTAAATTCGTGAAACATGCGATTTGAATGCCAATAAAAATCAACTTAACCTGACTTTGATTAGATTTTCAAATTTCAATTCCAAATTAAATTGCAACTGAGAAATACTATTCAATCCATTTTAAAACAGTAGCAAAATAGCTTTAATCTACAAACCAAAATTTACTGTTTCCCAAAACAAAACAAAAAAGCATGAGAGAAAATTAAGCATTGAGCTTATATGGGCAGAAACTCAATCATCAAAATGAAGTAAAAAAATAAATTGTAACTATGAAATTTTTTTGCATACTAAGATGTCATTTTGTAACCTACATAGAAAAAGATAGCATATACATGTCACAAAATGAATTTTTTTAACCTATAATCCACAATTTAAATCCAATTTTGACTTAAATCTAGATTTGAGATTTACGGTCTGAATCCTGCTTTAATAAATAAATAGTCCTATTTGACATCTATCTATTCAGGGTAAATTTAACAAAGCTTACCTTCCCACGCGATGGCCAAGACGAGTTCCGAAATTGTTTAAAACCAACTCAGGTATATGTCCAGTAGGATTCCCATGTCCCTGGAGAAAAGTTCACAAAGCTTCAGTCTGCATGCCTTATAACATTAATGTTTTTTTCCCATTGACTATAAAGTATCAAAACAATAAGTTAGGTACAGGCAGCATCTGGATCTATGTCAATACACAATGCTAAATATGACCATATGAGAGATGGAGTTATATGGTGAATTAACATGAAACTTCTTCATACAATATGTGAATCAACATGTAATACGACATGTTCATCTTAGATGATATAAACTCTGTAAGCCAACCAAGTACATGAAATTGGCTTTGTTAGATAATATGGGAATTCAAAGCATTGTTATGGTAGTTAAAATTGTTATTGCCAAGTCAGAAGAAACCAAATATCGTGAGTACCTTAATGTCCTTCCGCAAAACAAGACTGGATAACTTGAAATGTGCAGTTGGCCCTTCAGGTAAATTGATTATTAACATGGCATCTGAAAAAACCAATTACAAAATGATAGGAATAAGGTTTTAAAAAAAATTATGTTCTAACAAAAAATGGAAATAGCTAGAAGAGAAAACAATTACAGGTCCAGGAGATTGTCAAGCATATTAAAGAAAAGCACAAAACCGGAAAATTACACATACTGAGTACGTATAGGTAAAAGCTTACCTGGTTCTCTTCTGTTAGTGTGGACAACTATAACTGAAGTAAAATCCTTCTCCTTGGCATACTCTATAATCTGCAGTGAAAATATATCCATAAAGATATATTGAATAAATATGATGGTAAATAAGTAACACGAAGAAAATTCATACTTTTTTTAGCTCATATGTTCCTCTTTTAAAGTAATAAGCATTGGGAATAACCGTCAGCAGCTCCTGAATAAAAGCAGGTCCTCTCTAGGAAAAAAAAATGTGGTTTTAATTATGTCAGCTGTGGCTAATAACCTGAATAATTTATTATCATAAAAAAATCGCTAGCTAGGCAAAAGCAATATGGATGTGGCAACGATGCTGGAAAAAACAGAACAAAATGAAGATGTGAACAGACAGTGGAATTGAAACGACAAGTAGTCATCAATATCTTGGGAGTTCCCTCTTGTTTTAGGACTGCGCTAAACTCATCGGCCTCATTCCCTGCAAAAAGCTGCAAATACAGAGGAACAATTGGTTAAATTGTAATGTTATATCAAATTAGCAAAGAACCTTCAATCAAGAAACTGGATAGTCCGGAAGAAGTTTTCAAAGTGGATTAAAGAATATTGTGAATATAAAGGATTTGGGTCCGGCTATTGCCACCCCGTTATTTGCTCTTCACCCCCCGACTTAAAGTTTTAAAGTTTTATTTCCAACTGTACCCTTTAACAACTTATTTAATAACTTGTCTAATGTTGTGCGACGATTAAAAAGTAATAAAATCAACTATATGCATCTACGAATGTTTGAGGTTGAATCACAAAAAATAATTAAAATAAAAAAAGTGGTGTACGTGATTTTAAAAAAAATAAGACAAGAATTACTAGCAGTGATTAAAAATAATTAAAACAACGAATAAGATTAGCAAATAATGATTAAAAATTATTTGGAAATTGCAAAGTCGACGGGGTATATGATTATGTATTTTGGGATGAATAAGTCAACAATATACAAGAATTGCAAAGACTTGAATAATACGTAAATAAATCATCAGTATAGCATTTGTTGATTCAAATAAATCAACAATCATATGCAGCGTTAATTTTCATAACCAACACCAGTCAATCAATGACGTCGCCTACAAACGTTAGTTAATTCGATTAAGATTTAAAGAGAGCAGAACTAATAAACCGCAAGCTGGAAATAAGAAGAAAAGAGAAAAAGAAACAATGAGAATGAAATAGAACAAGGGCATTTTTGGGAAAAAGCGGGGTGGGAAAAGAAAACAAAGGGGTGTGCATTTTATTTTCTAATCAACGGGGGGGTGAAGAGCAAATAACGGGGTGTTAATAGACGGACCCAAAGGATTTTTATTAACCTGTTCTATCCAACAATAAAAAAACATTTTGCAGTTTTATAGTAGAAACTAAGCATAGAAAAACAGAACTCATTGTATTCATCAGACATGCATGGTTGCTTTTAAATTACCAGCATGTTTAACAAAGCCTTGTTTGAGAATTAGGACTTTCAAATTATCATAGGTCAGAGAATTTGTCTTTTCCTCCAATCACAAAATTTCATTTAATCTAGTGAAAACATAGCAATCAAACATCCGCCAACCAATTACACATAAAAGAAACCAATAAACTAGTAAATTGAAGTACCTCCTCATCGTCAGGTTTACAAACAGTCTCGTCTGGCTCCCTAGTATTTTCGATTGTCTTCGGTACCTGCTTCTCTGGCGGCTGTAACTCCCAAACAAAAATTGCATTAAACCACGTCGAAATAAAAGAATAAAAAACACAGGAAGAGGTTAAGATAAAAGAAATACTTCTTCTCCAAGCTCGATAGCCCTTTTATAAGCAGCATCTCGAGCTTTGGCTTTATTTCTCTTCTCAATCTTTTTTTCTTTCTTGAGTTTTGCATACAGCTGGCTTCTTTTTTCTTTGTTTTTTATTTGAGAAGGATCCACCTTGTTCCTTTTAACATGGTTTTCAGTGTTGGATACATTGGATGGAGCTGACTCTTCTGCCCCAGCTTTATTTTTTCTGTCTTTCGCCATGAATTTATTCTAAAGAACGGATTAAATTTGGGGATTGTTAAAAGGAGCTCCATTTTCTGTTAGGGAGGATAAATCTAAGGGCAAATTCTATTTTAACCCGTAAAAATGCTGAGTAGCCCCCCAAAGCATGAAAAAACCGGTATACCCCCTAATTTGCTGAGTAGCCCCCCGCTAATTTAAAAAAAGTCCGAAAATACTCTCTCACGTAGAGAGAACGCGTGGTTTATCATTGTACCTCGTAGCAGCCCTACGTGGTTACTTAGTGTACCTCGTAGCAGCTCTCCGTGGTTCTTTCAAAGACCACGTAGTGCTGCTACGAGGTACACTGATAAACCACGTAAGGGGACTACGAGGTGTTCAGAAAACTGAAAAAAAAACATAACATAAAAAGGGCATTTTCGTCCTTGTATTTTTAGGTTAAAATGGGGGCTACTCAGCATGTTTCTGGGTTGAAATAGAAGGGGACTCCATCTTATTTTTTTTATTTGTTGGGGGCGTTGGAATTTTAAAAATAAAATAAAATATATACTAAATTACCCCGGCTTCATCATCCCTTAAACCCTATCGATCAAAATTCAATTTCGGTTCAATCCAAACATGCCGCGAGGTAAAAAGAAAAAGAAAAAAAAAAATTCAAACATTGATAAATCTCCTTTTTGAAATTTTAGATTTTGTTGAAAAAGATGAATACAGTTTGTAGAAAGCGGATGAATTTCGTTCATTTGCATGAACGATGAATACAGTTCGTTATGGAAAGTTTGGATTTTGTTCGAAGGTGAATATAGTGTGTTACGTTTTAGATCTTATAGTTTGATAAGAAAAACAATCTCATTGTGAGATGATTTGTCAAAAGTAATTACATTAAAACAGTGTACATATTCCAATATTAAAACAAATGTTTGTTAAGTGAATTAATGCTTATGTTCATGCTGTGTTAAGCATATGTGTATGTTGTTACTCTTTTTTTTCATTTGTGGCTAGTGTGTTTTGTATGTGTTTATTTGTTGTTATTGTGTTCCATGCTTACTTTGACAGCGAAAACTAAAGTAAACAATGCTTGAATATGTTGTTTTTATGTGTGCAGAACGTTTATGTTTCATGTATTATTATTTTTCTATGTGCAGAATTAAATTAGAGTTTATGTTTTAAGATTGCATTAATGAAGAGCATAAGGTTAGTATTGGAAACTTTATTATTATGTTAAGGGGAGGCTAATTTATTTTAACCCTCCCTTAACAATTTAAAAACAAATTGAAAATGGTACTCCCCTTAATCAAAAGTGGAGTCCCTTTAACAATCCCCTTAAATTTAAGGTTAGTTTAAAGCTAGTGTTACACACTCAGAATTAATGTGTTTTATCCATAAGTACTTTTATTGGAAATTTATTACCCAATAGCACAATTGTATCTTAAAATATAAAACAGGAAAATACTGTGAATGACAAAAATATTGGGCTTTTTGTCCACAAGGACAGTCCATCTTTTTTTTTCCCTCCAGGACAATATATAGGTTTTTCTCACATCATCGCGCGCACAATTACTTCTGAAATTATCTTACCCTAATTTCGCTCCTTCCATCGTGCAAAATCGATTTGCAAATTTCTGTGCGCGTTTGAAAATTATGTGCACGTTTGAAAATCTAGGTGCGAATTTCTCGGTCGTGATTGCAAAATCGATTTTGCTTTGCTTGATTTTCTTATTCGTGATTTTCTCATTCAGGTGTGATTTTCTCATTCGTGATTTTCTCGGTCGTGATTGCAAAATCGGTTGAGCATTATTTGTCAGGTGCGATTTTCTCATTCGTGATTTTTTTTTTTTTTTTTGCTTTTCTTGTTCTGAAATTCCTTTGCGCGATCTTCTTTATTTTTTTTTATTTTTTTTATGTGATTGATTCTCTTTAGGTTTTCTCCTATTGATTTGAATTGGCTGATTAATGGATTCGATTTGCAGCATCAGCAGGTTATATGTTTTACACTGAGTAATTTTTTTTTCCTTTAGACTGTGTTCATATATGTATCAAACTGTCCTCATTTTTATGATGTTTTCATTTAGATTACATTATTGTAATGTGTTATGCTATGTGCTTAATGGATTTAGTATCAGTTTTATTCTGTCAAATAGCATAAGTTTGAGTAACTCTATATTGCAATCTTTTGAGGCATGTGGTAATGGTGGTATGTTCATAAATATTATGTTTATATCTGGGTATCAGTTTTATGTCATTGGTGGTATCATTTTGTTCTCTGTTGTTAAGTGTACAGCAATATAGTATCAGTTTTATGTCACTGGTGGTATCAGTTTGTTCTCTGTTGCTAAGTGTACAGCAATACAGTATCAGTTTTTTGTCATTGGTGGTATCAGTTTGTTCTCTGTTGTTAAGTGTACAGCAATACAGTATTAGTTTTGAATCAAAATTTGTATCAATTATATAATAATTTGGTGACTGTTTTTTTTTTTTCTTCAGCGGTGATGATAGTCTTTTGATTTTGTTTTTGTTCAACAATCTTACCTTCGGTACTCGGTTGGTCGTTAATTGTTCATTATATGATTTGAAGAATGAATTATGCCATCATTGGTCTCAACTTACTCCTGATTCAATTGAGATTAGTTATTTGCTTGAGAACAAAATAATATATGTTGATACTAATTTCGATCTTCAAAGTGCAATTTGCTTTCAACTACATAAAAAGAGTGCTTTCTTTTCTTTCACTATTAAGCGAAAGGATTGTCAGCTCCAAAATATTGATACTCGTTCTCATTCAACTGCATCTGAAGTTTCGTCTAATGCATCTTTGTGTTCTACTATTGTTGTACATCGAAAAAGTTACTTATAAGACATGATGAAGAGAGGATCTAATCTTTCCATTTCTGATTTTAAAGGGTTCTGTTTTGGGGGTGCTAATGACTTTAGGGGATTATTGATGGCAAATCAAATTCAGACAGGGTATGAACTAATTTTTTTAAAGAATAGTTCTTCTAGGATAACGGTTGTTTGCTCTTCTTTGTCGTCTACTGGATGTCAATTTAAAGTTCATGCTACTTGTGATTCCGAACAACTTAATAGGTTTTTCATACGGAATTTAGTTAGCGAGCATTCTTGTGGTGGTGGACTTAAAAATTTGAGCAATCCGCCTATTTCTAGCTCGTTTATTAAATCATTGATTACAGATAAAATTCGTGATCGTCCAAGCAAGAAGCCTAAGGAGATCATAGATGATTTTCGTAGAGAATATAATATTGAGTTGAATTATGCGGTTGCTTATTTTGCAAAAAAACATGCTTTGATTGAATTGTATGGTAATGATGCTATGTCTTATGATGACTTGAGATGGTATTTGGAGGCACTACAAAATCATAACCCAGGTAGTTATGTTGATTTAGAGGTTAATGCCAGTACTAACCAGTTTGAGAGAGTGTTAGTTGCCCTTTCTGCATGTATACGTGGGTTTGAGTATTGCCGAGCCATGATTTTTTTGGATGCTACTCACTTAAAGGGACGACTAGGTGTATTGATGGGAGCTACTGCAAAGAATGGTAATCAAAGTATTTTTTTTATGTTGTCAAGTTTTTTTTTTTTTAATTCTTACATATTGGTGTTAGGTGACATGTAGTATCAGCTTATGTTAAGTCTTATTTTTAATTGTTTTTATATATCAGTTTTAGAAGCCTAGTAGTATCAGTTTCTTTAAGTATTAGTTAATGTTTATTTTTCCAGTTAGTTGGTATCACTTTTCATAGCATGATAGTATCAGCTTTTATGATGTCTTGTTAAAAATTAATTTTCCAGTTTTTAGGTATCAGTTTTATGTGCCTGGTAGTATCAGTTTTTTAATTTTTTACTTAATAATTATTTTCTCCAGTTTCCTGGTATTAGTTTTCATAGCCTGGTAGTATCTGTTTTTATGATTCTTGTAAGAAATTTAATTTCCAGATTTTTGGTATCAGTTTTATGTGCCTGGTAGTATCAGTTATTTTTTACATGTAATTTGATTGTCTATTTAACTGTTATTTAATTTGCAGGCTTTTTCCCCTTAGCTATGGGTAGTCTCCATTGAAAATGTGGATAATTGGAGATGGTTTTTAAGTCACTTGAAGAAAATGCTTGAAGAAACTCGTGATTTGGTTTTTATTTCAGATCGTCATCAAGGGTTAGTTTTGGGTAATCGTGAAGTTTTCCCTAATGCATTTCATAGTTTTTGTTATCTTCATATGGAACAAAACTTGCTTTCAGCTGTTAAGTCAAAGAATACAAATGTTTCGATTGTTGAGTTGTTTAAGTTGTGTTCTCGAGCTTCAAATTTAAATGAATTTGAAGCTACATATTCTAAATTTTTGGATGTTGGAGGTACTGCAGCTATGAACTTTTTAAAGGATAAACCGTTTGATAAGAGGACTGATTTGTTTTTTAAGGGTAAACGATATGGAGAGTATAGTTCAAATGTAGCTGAAAGTTTTAATAGTTGGATTATAGAGGAAAGAGCGTTGCCAATTACTTCATGCTTAGATGGAATTAGGATTAAAATTATGGAACAAATGGCCAAAAGGAGAGAGGAGTGTCATTTGTGGACTACCATTCTTTGTTCATCTATGGAGCATAGGTTAAAAGGGTTGATTGATGAAGGGTTTGGTTGGGTTGTTTATAAATCTTCGGAATTCATATTTGAAGTCAAGTCTCCATCTTCGCATCATGTTGATCTTCAAAATCGAAGTTGTACTTGCAATCAATGGAAAGTTACCGGATTTCCTTGTGCTCATGCTATCAAGTGCATTACTAGATCTAAACTTTGGGTATACGATTTTGTTGAACACTATTTCACCGTAGATGCTTATCGATCTTCTTATGCTAATCCGGTGAATCCAATTCCTAACTATGATAAGCCCATTGTTGATCCTTGCAATGAAGATTTCATTAAGCCTCCTAAAGACAAACGTGGTGCTGGTAGACCTTCTACCAAATGAAAAGGTGGATTCGCATTTTTCCAGAATAAACAAAATCAGTGTGGTGTGTGTAAGCAATATGGACACAACAAGCGCAACTGCCAAGCTTCGAAGAATTGATATTTTCTTACAATTGTATTACAGATTTTACAGTTTTTTCCTTCACTTTATGCATTAAAATTTGGAAATGTAATAAATTTGATATTAGTTGTGAGTATTCATTGAATTTTTGGTTTACTATCATGTTTTAGTTGATGCTTTTTTATATATATGTATGTATGTTCTATGTCTATTTTATGTTGCTTGTTTTGTAGATATCAATTATTGATGATATTGGTATCATTCAATGTTGTAATATACAGTTTCTGGTATCTGTTTTGAAGCATAATGGTATCAGTTTTGGTACTGTAATTATGTTTAAACAAATGTGGTATCAGACCTTCAAGCTAACTGATATCAGTTTTGATAGTGGGATTTGTTTATGTGAATATGGTATATTTTTGTCAAATTACCTAGTATCAGTTTTGAACGAAATCTAGTACCATTTTTTGACTGTGACTTTATTTACATGATTAAGGCGTCCTTTTGATATAAAAATAGGTTAGTATATGAATTTTAAAGCCATAGTTACTTGATTAGGTTTTTCTATAAGATATATTTTATGTGTGATAGGTATGCACTTGGTTTAAGAATTCCTATGAGGTATGGTTGTGTTCCCAATCATGGGCTATTATATGTTGTAATAGCATAGTCAATGTATTACTTTTGGAAGCACATTAATAATATAGTGTAAGATTTATTTCTGAAATTATGTATACATTAACATGGTATTAAATTATGTTTACATTAATATGGTATCAGATTTCTTTCTGAAACTATGTATACATTAATATGGTATGATCGAGCCCATAATCGAGTCCATGACCGGACAGTTGACCAAGCATGTGATCGAGCACATGATTGTGAACATAAACAAGCCCTTGACCGAGCCCATAACTGAGTCCATGATCGGACACTTGATCGAACCCATGACCTGGTACATTACCGAGCACCTGAATGAGGACATGATTGAGCACGTGACAGAGCACATGACCAAGCCCATGACTTTGCCATAACAAAGCATATAACCGGACACATAACCAAGCACATGATCAAGCACATGACCAAGTGCATGGTTGAGCATATAACAAATCACATAGTGGTATAAGTTATGGTATAGTTAGTAGTTTTCTAGTATCAGTTTTTCATTCATGCTGGTATCAGTTTGGGATTATTATATTTAACATCAGTAGGGTATCTGTTTTGAACCAAATCTGGTATCAGTTTTTCATCTTTTATCATGTTTTGTTCAAATTATATTATTTAGGTATCAGTTTTGTGTTAATGTTGGTATCAGTTTTTTTTTTTTTTTTAAATATGTATGTCAGTTTGGAAAAAAAATGAGATATCAGTTTCATAGATACAACCATAAAACAGTTCACAACACATGATTCAATGCATTTTGACAGCATAAAACTCATTAGTAACATCGCAGCAATTTCAAACTAAAACCATATCATCATATAAAAAAAATACCCACAAGAAATGTTGAACATTTGCAACATTTGACATCCATTACAATAGCTAAAAACAAGTAGTTTTGAAACAAATATCATCATATGTACATTTCTAACAACCAACCAATTTCAACTACCAACTATAATCATTTTTCCTCCTAAAAAAGATTAGACATAAAGTTTGCTAAATCCCAACAATAACCATTGTTTGCCAAAATTTCATACACTAGCTGCACTCTACAATTCAACATGTTCTTCGGGTCGACCTTTAGAGGAATTTCTTTTCTATTCATTGATATTATGAAAATCATAACATATATCGCACAATCAAGCCTGTACAAAGGAAATCATGTCGTTAGTTGTATAAATACTCATTCATTCTGGGTATTAAAATTAATATATAGTAAAGAATTACGTGTCACAGTCTTGTTGTGCGCACTTTTCTTGAACCATTTCAGATGTGCTGAGCTGCTTATTTGTAACATTATGTTTTTGCCATAACCGCGGCAGTAATTCCTCAACTACAGCTCTCTGTAAAATATATAACAGGTTATATGTTAGTGACATAACTGCAGCAGTAGTTTCAAGCATATACAAATAGTGACTTTGTACCAATATTAGTGCAGCTTTCAAACTTGCATTAGTGTTTGTGGTTGATCTTCTAGGCTGATTGGAGTCGAAATGTGCCCACTGCATATTTGCATATGTTAAAGTCACTAGCTTCCAGTGACTTTCACAATGCAATGGAAAGTAAATAACCTCCGTGAACTCGTCTTTCACAGCCTTTTCTAAAATGGGAAGAGCTATTGCCTTTACAAGTGATTCGATTTTGTCAGCCTGTGCTTTCTATTCATAAAAAATATTGTTATTGTTATTTACTAATTTAAGAAATAATATTGCACAAAAGTGACCTGAAATTTTACTTACTGTTCCCATCGTTGGCATTGCGTAATTGTTTACCGTTAAAGCACAGTATCTTGTAAACCAGTTGATAATCTGTAATACACATACATATGTATATAAGAAGTCATATGATATTGCGAAATAAATATGATACTATCAGGCTATGAAAACTGATATCAAGATACTGGTAAAATAATTTTTAAATAGAAATAAAAACAAACTGATACTACCAGCCTATGAAATCTGATATCACAATACTGGAAAAATAATTTTTAACGAGTAATCAAAAAAACTGATACTACCAGTCTATGAAATCTGATATGTTAAAACCGATACAGGTTTAGTCCTTGTTAAAAATGATACAGATTTATGTCTGTGAGTGTACACATAAATGTGCATCATTTCAACATAAATACGTGCACAATCAAACATGCACACAATGCACGTACAAGAAGATCAGTATCAAAAACAGAGATGCTCACTAGCTAAAATTTACTAAAAATAATTTTTAACTAGAAATTAAAAAAACTGATACTACCAGGCTATTAAAACAGATACCAAGAAACTGCAAAAATAAAATTTACTATAACTCAAAAAAAACGATACTAGCAGGCATTGAAAACAGATACTAACAAGCATATATATGGTACATGTCCATCCGTGAAGCTCCCTTCCAGAACATTAACAAGCATACGTTTCATTATGACACAACCACCTAAAATTGTGTCATCATTTATCATAACGTCCCTGTTATGTAGAAATGAAAATTATAGTTAAGTTTTGAACAAATATCTAGTAATATCGATAGAAAAAATGTGTACTTACAAATTTCTTGCTTTTGCAACAGAGAATTTTTCTTTAACCAAGGCTTGTTGTTTTTTATTCAGATGTTTAACACTGTCGCAATGTGACAAATTCAATTCTGCCCATGATGCTTTCAAAATAGCTAGTGGCTTTTCAATTCTAATTAATTCTTGCTCTACATTTTTCTCTGTTTTCTCACTTTGTTTTTCTTCATGCTGTTGCTCTTGCTTTTTTTCTTTTTCTGATTCTTCTGTAGGCTGATCTTCCCTATTTTTTCCTGCTTCAATACTTGTTTTTTTTTTTTTTTTTTTTTTTTTTTTTTTTTTTGAAATTGTAGGATAGTCAAATGAATCTCTTCTTATTGTCTTCTTCCTTTCTCTCTTTTTTATTCTGTCTACATATGAAGGCGGTTCGTCTTCTGATGGCATTTTTTTCCTTTCTTGCTCGGCTGATTTTCTTTCTTCTTGTATTTCCTTAATAATTTGTGTGATACCAAAGTCGAAGTTGGGTGGACTGACTTCGACCGATACATTTTTTCAGATTTCTGAGCTTTGTTCAGCTGGAATTGTTTTTTCTGCAATTTCAAAATTTTCATTTTGTTCACATTTCTCTTTCTCGACTTGAATATTGCATTGGTTTTCATTCTCAACATTCTCATTGTCGTTTTTCCCTTCTTCTTCATCATTATGTTGAGAATGTGAATCACTTTTAGTCCCTTCTGAATCAGATTCTAGAAGTTCCGTTTGTTCAAAATCTGTATTTCTTCCTTGCAACTGTTGTTCCAAACTAACAACCTTTTTTTCTGCTTCTCTTCTCAAAAATCTTTCATTGTCAAATCTTTTTTCAGTTTCTTGTTTTCAGCTTCAATTTTGTCAATATGAATTTACAACACTCTCATAGTCACATCATCCTCAAAAGAATCCATTTGTGTTTGCTGTTCTCGACATTTTCTTTTTTTGTTGCTGGGCGTTCTTTTGCTCCCTTTGATTTAGAAGAAACTTCATCTGCTGTTTCCATTTTTTTTCAATTCATGTGGCTGTATGTCTGAAATTTCATGAACCTAAAAAATTAAATTTGTTTTGATAATATCAGTTTTGATAATAAGAATGTTAAAGTTCTAATACCACTCAACACTTCAGAATGAAACCAAGAATGTGAAAAATTAAATTTCAGTTAACAAAAAGAAAAACAGATACTACCATCCTAATAAAACTGATACAATGCTACTGGACAAATAAATATACTGGGAAAATTGATACCACCAGGCTAGTAAAATTGATACCACCAGACTAGTAAAATTGATACCACCAGGCTAGTAAAATTGATACCACCAGGCTAGCACTCAAAAAAACTGATACCACCAGGCTAATAAAATTGATATCAATATACTGGGAAAAATAATTTTTAAGCAGAACTAAAAAAACTGATACTACCAGTCTCCTATAACTGATACCAAGAAAACGCAAAATTAAATTTTAACTAAAACTCAAAAAAACTGATACTACCAGTCTAGAAAAACTGATATTACATAAAGACTTGACAATTTTATTTAAACAAGAAATCATAAGAAATGATACTAGGGTTGAAAGAGCGCTTGAATGTCTTGAACCAGGAGAGTCAAACTTTGGATGTTCTTTGGGGCAGCAGTCGCAAGTGCCGGAAATATTTCCCTCCCCGAACGACAGCCCTTGACTATATGCCTGCCATAATCCTAAAACTGATACAACTGAAATTAAAAAACATATACCTCTCCTTCATTGATGTCATTCAGGAACTTTTGGGTAACATATTCCTTCAAGCCTCGTAGATCCCATCTAGCAAATCTTGGGTATATCTCGCTAGCCGAGCATCGTGACTTTATTATCTTCATTTTTTCACATATGCAATACTTCGTAAAAAAACAAAATTAATAAAAGTTGTGCCAAATTCACAAATGTTAGAAAAAAATCAAATAAAAAACAAATAAATTACCAGCGGAAGCATTGCACATCCAGACATATTCCTTGGATTATGAATGAAATTTTTAACAAATTTGTGGAAATTCTTTTCAATAGTCAACGGCCAAGAAACTGTTTTCATTTTTTCTAAATCACACAAGTACTGCAGAAGTCCCCATCTCAATTTCTGTTGATTATTGGGGAAGAAAAAAGTAACTACAATGTCCATGATAAGAGGAGTAGGCAAGTCTTCCATCTTGTACTCATCCTCTTTATCTATTATTTTCTTTATTCTAGCTTCAATCAAAGGTCTTGTGATATATGCCGATGATCCAAAATTCCGTAAAGCATAATTTTTACAAGCTGATGGAATTGTTTTGCTAGTCATCATTTTGGGAGGCTCTATATTATTTCCAAGCATCGGCAACCCAAAAAGTAAGTTAATATCTTTGGCCATTACTGTCATTTTTTCTTTGCCAAAGATAAAAGCTCCTTCTTCCACTGAATAACACTTGTAAATCGCATCCAAATTTTTCGTATATTTCTTACATTCCTTCAAATTTGTTTTTCCTTCATAGAAAACATTGAAAAGGTTGAAGAATGGTGATCTTTTCAGTAGTTCTAGTTGTTTTTTGCTTAATGTTTTTTTCTCCTTCACAAACTTTATGATTTTATAAGAAGGTTGCAGCCCACATTTATACGCAGATTCAGTTTTTTCTTTTGCGGCTTTTGCGGTTGTTCTATCTTTTGTTTCTCGTGGCCGAGGATTAGCAAAATCATCGTCCTAATGTAATATAGAAACATTATTGAAAACTGATAAATTACTTTTTAGATAACAAAATGACACAATATTTATGTAAATAGAAATTCAGTAATAATACTGATACCATTTTGGATTCAGAACTGATAACAAAATGCTTTCAAAAATTGTACCATTAATCTCAATATCAAAACTGATACCAGTTAACTGGAAGAACTGATACCACATTCACATAAACAAAATTTTATTAGCATAACTGATACCAGTTAACTGGAAGAACTAATACCACATTCACATAAACAAAATTTTATTAGCATAACTGATACTAGTGTGCTTCCATAACAGATACCAGTTTCATGCAAACAGAATTTTATTATCAACACTGATACTAGTGTGCTTTTAAGACTGATACCATGATAAAGTATATTACAACATTTAAGATATAAATCATACGAACATAATATTCAAAGCTTAGTTTTATACAAATTACAACACAGTTTCAGTTTTTAACATTCGTAACTATCAGCTTTCATAGAATATTTCATAATGAATTACATACCATTAAAAAATTTAATACAATATTTCAAAATAAAATCTCACTGGCATCAGTTTTTATACTACAAAATAAAAGCTCACTGGCTAAGTGTTATCATTTATGATACTACAATTCTGATTTTTTTAATTGTAGTATCAGTTTTCCAAATTATGTAGTATTAGTTTGATACTGAAGGTAATGTACCAATTTTCAAAGCATTCTGGTATCAGATTTTTAAAAACAATGTGGTATCATTTTTAAAAACAAATCTAACTATAAGTTTTTATGGTATATTATTACCGAATTTTCTTCTCCACTTTTAGCCTCTTCAACCTTCTTTCTAGTACTCCTCTGATCTTTCTTAGTATTTTTTCCATCATTCTTTTTTTTTGCTCCTTCTTTCTCTTTTTTGAAGTATTTCTTCTTTCATCTGTTGTAGGGTTTCATCATCTTGAGGTTCTTGTGCAGTAGAAACTTCTACTGTTTCTCTAGGCTTTCCAGACGTGTTTTGTTGACCTTCCACTTCCTGATTCCCCTGTCCTTCTTGCTCGACTGTAATTTTTTCAATTTCTAGGGTTTCGGATTCCGCCTTCTGTTGATCACATCGTATTTCGTTTTGATTTTCTTCAGATTTAACTTGTGTCGATTTTGTTTGTGCTTCTTCAACAATCAGATTCCCAGGGTTTTTGGCAGACATTTTTTTTTTTACTTTTTCGAGAATACGAATGATCAATTTTTCTAAAATAAAACGGATTGAAAATGAAATACGAGAGTGTTTTCTGAGTGAATAGACGGAAGTGTTTTTTGGCTGAACGATTAAATGGGCCAGGCTTTTGTCCTTCAAATTAATTATTTAACGGCCTGTCCTTTTGGATAAAAAATTTAAACTTTTTGTCCTTCTCAATTTTTTAACTGTATGGAAAGAAAATCAAATTTGGGGGATTCAATGATACCCGCATTCAGGGGTGTCAAATGGGTTGGGTTGGATGTAAATGGATTGGGTTAAAAATTTACCCAACCCATTTTATCAAAAAAAAAAAAAAAAAACACCCAACCCATTAAACCCATTTCTAAATGGGTAAATATCCAATCCAACCCATTACTTAATGGGTAAAACCAACCCAACACATTTACCCATTTTGACTGAAATTTTAGCAAAAGCAATAGTATAAAATCATTGAACTATACAACATATGAGCTACAGATAAAAGTAGTAACTAAAACAGCATTTCAGTTGAACATTCAAAACAACATTTGCAACAATGATTAAAATAAAATTCAAACATACTAATTTTCAGTCTTTAGTGCTACAATAATCAAAATATCATTCAAGAAACTACATATAGCAGCTAAAATTAAAAGCAAATAATAAAATCAGTTGTAAAATTCAGTTTTTTGTCACAATATCATATGATTTTGGATGTACTAAGAATCCTTCCAAAATATCCACTTCATCCCTGGACAGTAAAATAAGTACAAGTGATAATCTGAAAATTGAGAAACATGGTACTGACTGATATAAGTGCATTAAAAAAATTCCAAAATTTCAGCAAAAAAGTGGAATGCAACTAGGTCTTAGAGCATGCTTGGTTAGACAGTTAGTGCAACAGTTAAGTCAGTGAACACATCACATATGAATTTTGTTTAACACGTTACAAATTTCCTAAACACCAGCAGGGTTGTTACACATTTGGGCTACTATAGTGGTAAACAAAATACCCTGTTGATGCATTCCAAGAAGAGCAAGATCCAGGCTTACTTATTTGCACACAAGTATGATGTCTTAATTTGATTTAACACTGATATAACAATGACCAGTCTAGAAAGAAAAGGAGTACAAATTGTTACATATCAATAGACCTATATACAAATGAATAACAATCGAAACTTAAGGATAGTAATTTTCATATGCTAACACACGCTATCTTTTTACATCGCAACTGAAACCCTATTTTGATCTCATTTACATTATTCGATGTAAAGAAAACTGCTCTTGGTGTGGGAAAAAATGCATGGGGATGTTAATACAGGAAATTAACTTAGATAAGAACTTTAAGTTAACAGGGGTTCTCAAGTAAAATAACCTGCGAGGATTAAGAACAAAACATATGTTCTAGTTTATTACTTTTTAATAAGCTGGCACATCGGATAAAAAAATAAGTTGTAAAATGTAAAATAAAAGAATAAGAATAAAAGTAATAATAGGGAAAAAATTACGAATGGCATCATAACTTCATGCTGTCAATAAAATTTTGATTTAAGTAATTTTGCATGTTGCAATCGCTCCTAAGCAAAATGATATTATTATAAATAGCGGTCTCTATTCAACAAAAATAAACAAATCTTAAATAATCAAACCGGCTGTTAGGGAGGTTTGCTTACTGTCACTTGGCTAAAATAAATGAAGCCAAAAAAATGCTCCTCTTTTCTCGGAATTGTTTTCTTCGATGTTTTTAACAGCCCAAATTCTAATTCTTAATATTTCTCAAAATATCCATTATATTTCAAATCCAATTCAGATCCACCATTAATATCCTATTTCTTCTACAATATCCTGAATATAAACAAAATTTAAAAATACATTTTTTTTAAATCAATCATGTTTTTGAAGATTAATCTGAAAATACACAGCATTTTTTTAAATTATATAATCAAACGGTCGGTTTTCCCACCGTTGTGCGGTTATACTAGTAATAAAACTGTGAAAAAATAAATTATAGTATCGAACAATATGGTCAAGGTGAAAAGGCGCAAAAAAAAGGCTTGCACCATTTTGCACCTTAGATGCGCTATTTTCCTGTGCCTTGCTAGCACAACTGCAGCTAAAACTAGTACACAATGTGCAATTTTGAAAATAAAAATTGCATCTTCGTGCAATTTTGAGAATTAAAGTACATTAGCTCACATTACAGAGTAAAATGGTTCGAATCAAACCAGATTTGTTATAACTGATTGGATTTGTTTAAACTTTCAAAATTTTAAAATGACTTCAATTCAAGTTATTTTCCAAATAAAATGTTTTATTTTAAAAAAAATTAGTTTTAAGCAAACTTTAAACATCAATATTACAAATTCGATCGATTCTATTTACCTTTTAAACTTATACCAAATTTTAACTTTTAATTTTGAAGTTTCAGACAAATCAGTTATAAAATTTCAAACAAACAGTTTTAACGTTATTAAATTATACCACTGAGAAGCTCGAGGATGGCAGGAGGCTGAGAAGTGTCGACGGCAGGGGAAGGCAAGGTTGACGCAGGGGCAAGCGAATTGACGGTTGGGGAGATTGACGCGGCAGGCAGCGCAAGCGAGGCTAGGTCTTTTGTTTTTCTTTTCTTAATATTGGGGGACGGATGTTTGGTTTGTAGATTCAGGGTTTTTCCTTTAGGTTTAGGGCCTTCGAAAATGGGTTGAATAATGAATATCCACGTTTTTTAAACAACCCTTTCTGTTATTCGCTATCAAAACTTCGGTCGGTCCGTAGGATCCAGTGGTCGCTGCTACGACAAAGAAACGACATGGGCAATGCTACAGTTCCCGGCCTATTTTTTTGTCAAAAAATTAAGCAAAAGTAAAAATGTGAATTCAACAGAAGTAAAATTGAAATTCAGGGTGAGTCAACAAGGACAGAATTGTAATTCATCGTGGGTCCTACCGCATTTTAAGTCTATGTCGCAGAAAGTAAAAAAAAAAACTGTGCGGGTATTTTAGCATTTCTGAACCGATATAAAATTTCTAAACGTTGAACGAACTCACCAATTTAGTATGTCAATTCTTACAGTTTACTTAGGGAAACCGATCCATAATAATTTCTTAAACGATACGAATGGCGTATGGATTCAACACGCGGTGCTGATACTGTGAAGTATATTCCTCGAAGATGCAGTCTTGATATGGTTCTCTTGGCTTCCGTCGAGAACTGGTTCTCTCGGCTTCCATCATGACATATTCTAAGGAATCAACGAATCTTCGAAATGCTTCTTTGACTGATTCGGCAACACTTTAACTGAGGTTGACAACCCTCAAAAGAAGATTATTTTTATCGCACTTATCAAGTGCATTCACCCTGAAATTAATTTTGAGGAATAACTTGATCGAAAGCCTATAAAGACTTTGAAGCGTTTCTACGAGAAAGTTAATCAGTACCTACATCAGAAGGAAGCACACAGGGAACGGGCAAAGCATTGATATCCTCGTAAATTGCAACATTACTATGCACAGTAATGTTGCCATCTAATAAATTGGAGAGCTCCGGAAAAGTCATTGTAAATGTCCAGAGCAAGCCGAAGCAAGGCGACAACAACTCGGAAGGTTGTGATGAGAAGAAGGTGAAGCATTCCTGATTTCCTTCTTACAAGAGCTATACTCCATTGAATTCTCAGTTGAAGACGATTTGCTTAGAGACATGCAACACAATGTAATATAAGAATCCTGATCCTAGGGAATCCACAAAGAGGGAAAAGCAACTCGGTGGTTACTACAAGTTTCGTGAGATGTTTAGTCATAATACTAATGATTGTCGACATCATCATGATGCGATCGAAAAGCTCATTGGTGAGAAGTGTCTTGAGCAATATTTCCAAGTCCCAAAGGATGGGCACCAAGTTGTTCAGCACCCAATCCAACTCAGAGGGCACCAAGGTCATCTAATTAGAGGCCCCGTCTGTAGGGAATTATCACAAACACCACTTGTAACACCCCTAAGTTTCATATCATGGAAGCCTGTGTGAAGTGGATACTTATATAGTAGAGCCCATCTCTTACTAACACCGAGGCCTTCTGAGGAACAAAACCCCACACCTATACGGTGGCTAAGTTGGGGACAGTATCTTGCGCGAATGGAGGTGCGGGTTGTTACAATGGTATCAGAGTCAATACCCAGCCGGAATTGTGGCTCCTGTGTGGACCACAGCGCCTGGGTGAGGTGTGTATAAGCCAACGAGGATGTTGGGCTCTGTAGGAGGGGAGAATGTAACACCCCTAAGTCCTATATCGTGGAAGCCTGTGTGAAGTGGGTACTTATATAGTAGAGCCCATCTCTTACTAACGCTGAGGCCTTTTGAGGAACAAAACCCCACACCTATACAGTGGCTAAGTTGGGGACAATATCTTGCGCAAACGGAGGTGCGGGCTGTTACACCATTTGTGGTGAACAATATTTAGTTGATAAAAGCAGGTGACATATGAAAGAGTACATCAACTCCATTAAGCACGTTGATTATGAAGAGTGCTTAGTTGGGGATGAGGGTGTCCCAGCCAAATGAAAAGAGACAATAAACAATGACATCGTCTTCCACGAGAGAGAAGTTATCGGGGTGGAAGCCTCAACCATTGACCTTCTTGTCATCTCGACTAATATTGGTTCATCCTATGTATGGAAGATCATTGTTGACTCAGGGAGTTCCATCAATATCATCTTCAAAAAGGTTTATGATCAGATGAAACTATATGCCAAAGATCTTAAACCGTGCACTGCCAAGATCTAAGGCTATAACGGTACTACAAATGAGCTTGGGAATTATCGACCTATCGGTTAAACTTGGCGAAGGAGAATGTCGTAAAGTCAATACCGTCTCAGTTTCGTCATCGACATTAACTCTCTTTATAACGCCTTCTTGGATCGTCCTTTCTCAGTCGACTTTAGAATATCATGGAACCATAACGCCTAATATGGAAATTCCCGATGACCTTTTCTCAAAAAATTCTTATCAATCATTGGGTTGGCTTGTTAGCCGACTATCTACTTATCATATATATGGTAGCAAGACTGTGCAACTATGACCACATATCCTTTTTTTCAAAAAATAATAATAATAAATTTTGGCCATATAAGGGTAAACGAATGAAGGGTTTTATTTAAGAAAGGGTTAAGAAATTGATAAGTGTAAGCAAGATGGATTTTAGCCCAAGCCTAGATTATTAACTTTTATATCTCTCAACTAATATTATTGTTTTCATCCTGTCATTCTGCAAAAACAAAACTAAATACTAATGTCATGTAGCGATTAGCAAGAGACAAAGAAACACTATGAACGGACCATTAGAGCTTCACTTCTATAGAAAGAGAAGTATTTTAATCAAACCATTTACTTATGTGGGGAATATTGACTCTACTCTCTACCAAATATGTTAAGATTTGGAGTTTGAATATATTTATCATTTATGAAAATAGTGAGCCTGTTTTGCCAAGGTTACAATGACCATATGTAAATTATATTCTTAAATGGCATGCTTTGTGGCATGTTTAAGATTTAAATGTTGTTAGGTTCAAATTTGGTCACTAACATCTAGATTAAGCCAAATCAAAGATAATCACAGTGTAACACCTTACATTTTTAAATAATAAAATAACCGAAATAATAACAAACGATATGAATTAACATTCTTGGAATTATTAGGAAATGACCTCGGAAGATATACCATTACGTTCGTGACAATATTCTGATCAGTTCACATATATTCCGAACAGAGTTCGTTTGACGTTCGAAGTTCTGCATCAGAAAATAATTATACGCGAAATGTGCATAGATATATTTATAAATGTATGTATGTGTTAATTCTGAAAATAAAGTGCATTTGAAATTCAAAATAAACGCATTAATATAAGGAAGCTAAATCATTGAATGGAAGAAATAAATCGCATTTAATACCAACGTTCAGAAATTTGAATGTTACACAAAAACTCGCCTAAAATGTGCATGGAGGGTCAATCCCCATACCAGTCGGGTCGACCCATATAGGATTAAGTCAACCCAAGGGGGATGCTGGTCGATCCACACGCTTATTTTTTATGCGAAATCTCATTTTTGAATGAACGAGTTTCGTTCGTTCATATCCAACGGACAAGGTCTGTTCTGGCATCTATAAGTAAACGTGCATAGCAAGCCTCTAAACTCATATTTTTTTTGAGTAGGCGCGAAAGCTTTACCATTTTCTTTCTCCTCTGGTTCTTCAGAGATAAAATGTATAAGATTTTGGCTTTGTGATTCAAAATATGAAGGTAGAAACTGTAACAACCCGAATTTTACGAACTAATTTAAAAAAATTATTTTAGCTATTTTAATGGATTTTGAATATATAAAATGATTTATTTTAAATAATAACGACTAATTTTTTTTAAACGTAGTTAGAATGTGTAAATTTATTTTAGTGGAAATTTGCATGAAGGGCTTACTAGTCAGGTCCAATTAGTTTAAAGGACATGGCTTTTAAAGAATAAGTTTCAAGGACAAAAAAATGCCGCGGCCGTTATTTTGCAAATCTGAAACCCTTGTCGATCTTCATTAAATGGCGATTTTCAAAAGCTTTTCATGTTTCAAACAAATCAATTGAACGATTCGATTTTACTTCTACAGCTACAATCGATTGAACGAATCGATTGAACAATTCGATTGAACGAATCGATTGAACAATCTGATTTTCAAAAGCTTCTCATCTTATGTCATGGGTTGATGAGTGAAGGAGGATTGTTGTGTTTTGACGATGGATGGTTGGTTTTAGAGTGCATAGAAATGCAAAACAGAGAGAAGATGGGAAGCAAATGGAAAACAAATTTAAAACAATAGTTAACAATACTGCAAGTGCAATGTAAGATATAATTTTGTGTGGATTGAATGCAAGTGCATTTCCAATTTTGTAACTAATACTTATAATGTTCACGTAGTTGGTTTCATGTACTTCTTTTTATATTTTCAGATAAAGATAAAAACTTTTATCTTTTTCAGAGAAGGAAGAACAAGATACAGTAATGATAAAACGAAATACTGGCTGGTTTATGTGATTGAACTATGAAACCGTCTGCTCATGTATATATTTTTGATACAATGGAATACTAGCTTTAAGCGTTTGTCATGTATACATTTTTATATTTTTCAAATAAAGATAAATATTTTATCTTTTTTAGAAAAGGAAGAACAACTTGCAATAATGATCTAAATCATATTGGCGTACTTGATTTTTTTTTGTATACTATGTACTACAGTACAATTGAAATTGCGAACAATGCAGAAGTAGTAGCTTTTGTTTTTAACACAAAAGATAATTAAAAAGGAAGAACACCCAACTGTGTAACTTCCCACTGTTCTTTCCAGCTCCTTTATACACAAATTTGCACAATTCATTTATGGTTTTAACTCCGCAACAAAGAACAATTAACAAAAAAAAACCTAAGGTCACCAAAACAAAAAAACAAACAAACATGACTCTGCAAGTTCATGGCCATTCTATTTACAAGCACAACAATAAACAATACGACTGCGACTATATGGTAGATCAGTCTCCATATCGTTGCACCCACTAAATAATGCTTGTTGATCCTCGAATTCCTACAAATGTATCAGCAAGGATGAAATTAGAAAGAAAGAAAAATAATTGATAAAATGATAACATATTTTTGACTTAGCCTACCATGGATTTGGAGTTATATGCTCTAGTGTTTTAATTTATTATGTAACTAAATTTTGGCTTATCTTTTGATATTCATAAACAACTAAAAGCATTTCGTTATAATTTACTATATAAGTAAGTTGTTTTATACAAAAACATAAATGCTTTAATCTTTTTTATGCAGGCTTTAAATCAAGTTCATATGGTATGCAATAGTTGTAAATAATGAGTACATCAAACTTGTTTAACATGTATCCTTTTTTTCCAAACATAAGTAGAGCTAAACATGTAATTATCTTTTTTAAATCTGAAGTTCAGTTTTGAAAAGATAGATGTAACTATCTTTTTTAAATCTGAAATAAATTAAGATACTCTACTAAACATTTAAAAATTGTTATTTTTGTAATCAAAAGTTCAGTTTTATCATTAACATTGCATATCTGCAACTAACAAATAACATATGACATATATATTCATTTATTTATTTTAAATCTGAAGTTCAATTTTGAAAAGATAGACGCATCTATCTTTTTTAAATCTGAAATAAAATAAGATATTCTACTAAACATTTTAACATTTTAATTACAAAAACGCAATTTTGTAATCAAAAGTTCAGTTTTAGCATTAACATTCCATATTTGCAACTAACAATTAACACATGACATATATATTCATTTATCTTTTTAAAATCTGAAGTTTAGTTTTGAAAAGATAGATGAAAATATCTTTTTTAAATCAGAAATAAATTAAGATATTCTATTACATCTAAAAATTGTTAATTACAAAATTGCAATTTTGTAATCAAAAGGTCAGTTTTATCATTAACATTGCATATTTGCATTAACAATTAAGATATGACATATACATACATACATATATATATATATATATTCATTTATCTTTTTTAAATCTGAAGTTCAGTTTTGGAAAGATAGATGCATCTATCTTTTTTAAGTTTGAAATAAAATAAGATATTCTATGTAAAAAATAAACATGCTAATATTTATCATTTAGTAAAAGATAAAATAAGATATTATATAACATATCTTTTATTCTACTAAATCTGAAATAAAATGGTATATTATATGTAACTTATCTTTTATCTTTGAGTAAAAGATAAATGCAATTATCTTTTATAAATCTGAAATAAAATAAGTTATTATATGTAAAAAAATAAACATGTTAATATTTATAATTTAGTTAAACATAAAATAAGATAGTCTATGTAACTTATCTTTTATCTTTTAGTAAAAGATAAATGCAATTATCAATTTTAAATCTAAAATAAAATAAAATATTCTATGTAAAAAATAAACATGTTAATATTTCTCATTTAGTAAAAAGATAAAATAAGATATTCTATGTAACTTATCTTGTATTATACTAAATATGAAATAAAAAATGATATTCTTCGTAGCTTATCTTTATCTTTTAGTAAAAGATAGATCCAATTAATTTTTTTAATTCTGAAATAAAATAAGTTATTCTATGTAAAAATTAAACATGTTAATATTTATCATTTAGTTAAAGATAAAATAAGATAGTCTATATAACTTATCTTTTATCTTTCAGAAGATAGATGCAATTATCTATTTTAAATTTTAAATAAAACAAGGTATTCTATGTAAAAAATAAACATGTTAATATTTATCACTTAGTAAAATATAAAATAAAATATTCTACGTAACTTATTTCGTATTCTACTAAATATGAAATAAAAAAAGATATTCTATGTAACTTATCTTTTATCTTTTAGTAATAAAAGATAGATGCAATTATCTTTTTTAAAATATGAAATAAAATATGATATTCTATGTAAATAATAAACATGTTGATATTTATCATTTAGTAAAAGATAAAATAAGATTTTCTATGTAACTTATCTTTTAATGCTTTTATCATAATAAATCCAAATCATAAGAAAAACAAAAAATATATTTAAAATGTGTCAGTAATTATCAAATATTACTAAGATTTAATACGTAATTAAATCATTCAAATCAAAAGATAAACACCTTTATCTTTTTAAGTTGTCAAATAAATAAACATCTACCACTGAATATGTATGTATGAACAGTTTCATCATCACTATAAATTGATTCATATTACTTATTATTAACCCACCGAGTATATACATATGATTAACAAAACAAAAAATATGTTTTACATGTATCAGTAATTTTCAAATATTACTAAATTTTAATACGTAATTAAACAATTCAAATCAAAAGATAAACACCTTTATCTTTTTAAGTTGTGAAACAAAATAAAATCTACCACTGAACATATATGTATAAACTATTTTATATAGCAAATAAAATCAATCAGTGAATGACTACTTACTTTAGCTAACAAAAATAATCGATATATAACAAACAAACAAAATCAAGGAACAACAAACAACAAAGATAAACAAGTACTTACTTGTTCAACAACGAACACAAACCGCGTCTTGCAAATAGTGAATAGAAATTGCGTCTTAGTTTCGTCACCTGAATAAAGGTGAGGCGATTAACATCAGCAATCAATATATAACAGAAAGCAGAAATAAATAATTACTTACTTGTTCAGCTGAGAAAAGTGATCGGTTGGATTTCTTCAGCCAATCGAAAAATCAGCTGAGGCGATTTTGTTTCGAAAGTAGATTAGCAGCAGATTTGATTTCGAAAGTATAAAGATGAAGAAGAAAGCGGATTTGAAATCGATTTGGGGTTTTTTTAGCATCTAGAATGCATACGAAATGAGACGATAAAATTTTGTCCTTAGAAATAATTATTTTAAACCCGTATCCTTAAAATTAATTGGTTGAGGGGAGTAAGCCCTTACTGTAAAATGCCCCTTTATTTTAATTATAAAACGAGCTCAAAATGGCGCAGTAGTTTGAAAGTTCGATTTGAAATTTCAAATGAATGCACAGAATTCAAAATAAATTGGATTTTAGTAAAACCAAAAATATTTGAATCTGTTTAATTATATCCTTCTAATGAATGTAAGGAACAGAGTTTTTATAATATAAATTGAAAGTAACGTCCAGTTTAAAATTTAAAATAGTCGCTATGGAATATATATATATTTTAATATAATATATAGCGCTTAAAAATAGCCATTTTGCAAACAACCTCCGTTTTCGACGAAACCACTTTTGTTGAATCCGGAATGTCAAATTATTACTATATTCTAATTTTCATAATTTTTGGAATTAATACGTGAGCGTGGTAAATTTGAACGCGTTTGGTCAGTTCAGTTTAAATTCGATCGGCTGGAAAATGACCATTTTTCAAACGGTCTCCAAATTCAACGAAATTTGTTTTGTTAGGACCGTTTCATCAAAACATAGCTAGATTTATTTTTCTGTGATTTTTGGAGTCAGTATGTGGCCTCGGTAAATTAAAATGCACGTTCAAATTCAAAATATATTGATTTATATTTTAATTTTAATGAAAACCGATCAAAACGTTAGAATTAGCTTATGAAACATGTTCCATTGTGATCGGAATGGGGGCATTTAGTTAGGGATGATAGTCGATGGGTTTAATTTGGAGTTCGAATGAAAAAGTTGCTTTTTATGGAGAAAAAATTAAAATAAATAAAATATATAAATACACCCCCCCAACCATAGAACCCAAACCCGTCGTTCAAACCCTCCCACCCCTTTTTCTCCAAATCGCGCAGCCGCACCCCCTCCCTCAGCCCTCCGCTGGAGCCGTCACCACCGTGCGCCGCCTCCCCAGGTCCGCCGCGCTTCCTCCGACCCCCCTCCTTCCTCCGCTCGAAAACTGAAACCCCAAATCCGCCCAACACTAAAACAGCCGCCGTTGGCTACAACCAACCGCCACTGCCTGCCCGCACCACCCCACCACCACCAGCAACCCCCTGCGCCGCCCCCTGACCACCAACGCCAACCATGGGACCCCCCCCCCCCCCATTCGTAAAAATCTAATATTTATAAATTTCCTGTTTTGCATTTTACACCCTAAGCTTCCTCAGCCAATATCTCCCAAACCGAGCCACTTTGGCCAAAACTCCACAATGCCAAAATCGAAGAGCATGATTTTCTCTTCGATTTGGCTATATGGAAGATATACTTTGGATTACAGACGTTCAGAAAACGCGTCCAAAGTCTGTTGTCCGGATTATGCCTTTGCACGAATTCCGGCGAAATGAAGCATTTTCGAAAGAAAGGCCACTTGGCGAAAGTCGTCCAGAAAGGCGCGTTTAACCTAGTAAAAAAGACGGTATGAAGATTGGAGCTCGTTTGCAAAGTCTGGAATCAGAACAACAAATCAGAGCATTAGAACATAACGGTGGAGTGGATCCCAATATGAGAACACCTTCTCACTTAAATTATTTTACAATCAAAAATATTTTAGGTTGCAGAGGGGGCTTAGTAGCCCCCGACACTATTTATTGTACAAACCATGATTGTTTGTTTGGATTATATTGTGGAAATTTGGTTGTGTTAAAAATTGATTGTATTGTGGTGCATTGATTGGATTGATTATTGTGTACGACGCGAGCCAGTATCAGGAGAGGGGTAATGCTAGACATTCCTCTGATTTTAATATCATGTTGTTATTATGCCGAAATTTTCTGAAATAAATATTTATTCATTAAAAATATAATTTTGAATGTGTATATGAACTGTATAAAAAAATTCATGTGTTGAATAAAATGTTTGAACAATAAAAATATTATTTTTATTGAATGTAGGAACTATATAAAATAGTCAAGTGTTGATATAAATATTTTATCGTTAAAAATATAATTTTTAACGTATATATAAACAGCATAAAATTCTCCTGAAATAAAAATAAATATTCATTTACAAGTCGGAAAATTTGTTTATGTACACTCATTTAACTGACACGAATTGGGACGATAAATTTTACACATTGCCCAACTGCACAAATAATATTCAGTATTTGTTGGTTGAAACCCAACACGGGTATTGGGATGATATTTGACCCACACTAATCCCAATTGTTTAGTTGTATGTCAGTTAATGGGTTGACAGGCTGTTGTAAGCGTTAATTATTTATATTTAACACTTATGCAGTTGTGTAATGCACTCTGGATGATGGTTGATTATGTATCATTTTTGTTGTGTACATGTGATGTATGAAATCCATATTAATAACATTATATAGTAATTGACTGGGTCTGATTCCAATTCAGAAATAAAGAATATTTTAAAATAACGAATATTTTAAAATAATATTACGTAAAGGATTAAAATATGATTTTATATCCGATTTGGGATGGACACGAAAATATTGAAATATGTGAAGCCGTATTGATTAAATTTGTGCCATTTTAACGCGAACGATATTTATATCGATTTTATTCATTTTTATAATGAATATCGAAAAGGAAATGATTTCAAAATATGATATTCTAAAAATATTATCAATTAATCATTATAGTGATAAGGAGAATTCAATTTTGATTTAGAATTGAAATGAAAGTGAGAATCATTTTAAAACGAATTTATAAAATTCGTTTTGAACGAAATATATATTGTATATATTACATATATATATATATATATATATATATATTAATGGTCTGAATAAAACGCACCGCGCCGTGACCGTTCGCGAATTTCGACCATTGACTTCGAATTGACATTACGCGAGATCCGACCGTCGGATTCTCCTAAAACCGGAATCGTTCAGTTCGTATCGTAAAGAGCTTTCCAATGAATATAAGAGAATTGAATTCTAATGGTTGGATTTGGAATTATGTCCAAATCAAATTTGGAAAAGGTCGCTATGGATGCAGTTCGGTGACCGTTATTGGAAGTTGACTGTACGGGCCATGATGAAATTATTAAAAATATTAATAATTTATGTAAAATCATTATAAATGATTTGGAAAGAATTTGAAAGAAAAATTCCACGTTTGTGAAGATAAAAAGATATTTTTATCCAAATGAACTAGTTATTAACTAGAAAGATAATCCAATGGTTTTAAATAAATAAATTGGATAGGGAAATGGTTTTAAAATAACAGAATTTTCCAATGAATGAATTGGAGTGGATTTGAATAGAAATCATCTTCTGGATATTTCGATATTGGATTTCGTGACTATACGGATATTGTGGAGGAATTTGGAAGATAGATATATATCCTTATTCCCCATATGATATGTGTTGGTTTTAGAATTTGATATTGAATATAAGCCGATATAATTTCTGTTTAGAGCCTTATATTTAATATCGAATTGGATTTTGGGTTTGTCGTGAATGGTGTCTTAAATAACATTGTTCTTAAACGCCATGTGAAAAGAATAAATCTTTCTTAATTAGAGTTTGCAATTATATTTAGTAATTGGAATAAAATGGAATGTAAATTGGGTTTATTGTGAACTGTGTTTTTAATGACACTCGTTCTTTAACCCGATTAACAGTGAAATGTGATTTGGAATTTATAAATCTTTTTATTAATATTTAGTGGAAATTTTCCAAAGTAAAGTTTTCCAATTAAATAAAATAAATTGGGATTGAATGGAGTTCGATTACGTAATAATCGAAGTGAGCTTCTATGGAGGAAGATTGTTAATATGTATGGAATTTAAAAGGCTTAGTCGTTATTCCATTTACATTATTAGTTGGATACGCAAATTGATATCGATTATATATTGATCTGTTTCCCGTGAAGATTCCCTAATTAATGGAATGTGATTTTGTGTTTATAGTGAACTGTTTATTAAATGACATTGGTTTTTTAACCCAGTTAAAGACAGGATTACATGTCTAACATTGTATTTCAAACTGTATTGTTGATCTCTGCTAAATATATATATGTTTAGTGGCGGAGAATTTATTCTCTTGCTTAACAGCCTTCTCTGAGACGTACGAGCTTAGAGGTTATATATCGAGAGAAATCAATGGTACGGTGTAGATTTTCGATGCGGCATGTTTGATTTCCCAAAGTTAAATAATCATTAATAATGATTATTGGAAGATTAAAACTAGATGGAGTTTTAATGAATCTTTAATTAGATTGAAATGTGAATGTGATAATTTAAATTATCAAATTTAGGAAATGATTAAGAATGGAGTACCCCCAGTTTTACTCCAGGCAATAGTTAAATCTTTAATTAGATTTGAACCTGAAATGGTAATTAAATTTATCGACAACACCATGGTGTTAGATATGGAGCATTACCAGTTTTGCTTCATGGGATGAATAGGTTGGGATTGGGAAAATAAACAAAAGATTACTTCGGTAAGGCTCGATAATCCCGACTAGTTGATAAACCTTAATTTGGTTTAGAGTTGATATACAAAGGAAGATTGACGAATGAATTTAAAAGAATTTATCTTTGATAAAATTAATGGGAACGTATCCCTAAAGATGTGAATATTTGAGTAAAAGAATATTCAGAATTGAAATGAGGCGTATGTTGTGTTTTTAAGCACTTGATTATAAGAAATGTGAATTATTCGGAAAGGTCGGGTTTATACCCATTCTGAATAATTGATTCGACGATAAGTCGACAATGAATACGGTGGTTGAAGACCGGAGTTCTTCACACTCATGATAAGGTAATTAGTGATGATCGTCCAGATGTACTTGGAGATCGACCGAATATGCGAGGACCTCTCTCATGTATAAGACATATGGGACGAGGAATAAGATGCCTCCAGTTTCGTTCAGACCTAGAACGAACTAGTAAATGGATGTGTGTCTGACATTGGATTTTATTTTGTGTTGATTGATCTCTATTAAATATTGTTGGCTAGCTTTTTGACCAAGCCACCAAGGCTCACACACAAGAAGAAAGTATGAAACTACGTTCCTTTAATTCATGACAGGTTTGGTCATGGCCCTGCTACCCTCCTCGGGTCGCAAGAACGGATCGCTACCCTCCTCGGAATGCCCCTATCGCATCATCGATCCGTCCACCTCATCACGACTCGATCCGCACCTGCGCCACTTCCTCGCTCCGATCCGATCCCCCGACGCGCAGCGAAGCCCCGGACTTGTTCAACCACGAACTGGTCTTCAGCGATCCGAAATGCACGGATCTCGTAACACCTGTCCACAACTGTCATATTGACCAATTCCTCCTCATTGCTCGATCCGATCCGATTTTCTCGGGATCTACACCACGTGTTACCGCGAACCGCCTGACAGAATCAGCTATAAATAGCCCAGAGACTGGCATTTTTTAGGATCTTTTGGCAGTATTGAGTATTGATTCCACCATTACTGTCGCACCACTATTTCTTATCAGTATTACTTCGAGATTACTGAGAAAAATCATAATTGTAAGAGTGAGGTTGAGAGAAATCATTGGTTGTACTAGCATTCAAAGTATAATCAATAGCATATAAAGTGGACGTAGGCTCGTTAACGCCGAACCACTATAAACTTTGTGTGTTTTCTTCTTTTTTCTCATTTTTCAGTTATAATTCTCTACAAATCAGAACAATTTGCATGTTAGAGCCAAATTTTGATCTAACATTTTGGTGCTTTCACTGAGAATTGAACCCAAGATATTGGATTGTTTCTCCGTTGTTTGGATATTCAAGTCCGAAGAAAACAGTCCCGAAACCTCACTGTTCAGGCCTTCGAAGATTTCAACAATACCTGATATCATGGCTGGAAAGAAATCTAAGGAAGTGCGAGCTTCACATGCGAATGAAGCTGCGAATGAAGCGATTGAAGAAAGCGTGCATGAACAGGTCAACGACAGACCCTCGGATCGCGGAACGGAGATGGCGAACCGAACCATGGAGGGCGATCTGAACCGAACTGTTGAAGGGGTTGTCACCTGGTCCCATGATAACACCACGAACCTCCATCCCAATGTTACCACGATCCGATCCCAGGGGGATGCTGCGAGCCGCCGACACCGATCCACCACGATCCGAGACGATGACCGGATCACAACTCGACCTGGAAAGGAGCCTATGGCTCGCTCTTCCCGTCCTGGTCCCTCTGTTCAACCTGGTTCAAGCTCTTGCGCATAAGGGAAAATATTGATGATCAGTATGACCCCTCTGCTCCAGTTACTAAAAGAGATCTCTCTCGCTTCGTTGAAATGTGGGATAGGCTGTTTGATGAAATAGCTGCTCAAAGGTAGGAAAACTCCATGCCGCGACAGAATTTGACTACTATGGATAGGCGTCTGGATGATCTTGTAAGGCAAAGAACACCTCCTCCAGTCCGTCCGCTCACCCCAGAATATTCTTCTTCCTCGGAAGAATTGCCCAGACCTTCGCGGCCACCATATGAGCGGGCTGAAAACATAGAGCAGCTCCGATTTGGAACCTTGCCATCGCGGGAGGAAGAGGCACTTGGTGAGGGACCCTCAAACTGCAACTTGAATAATCACGCTGCAACTCCTAGAGCTCGAGTTGTGAATAATCCTGTTGAGAATAGACCACCTCAGCTCCTCCGCCATGCAAATGCTCACAGTAACAGGGGCCAGCGAAGCCCAATCCGAGCTCCGGACTTCGTGGATGTTCATAGAAGAGAGATCGGAGAATTCCACCGAGCTAGAAGCGCTGACCCCGAGCCTCCGATGACCAGTGCAAATGTGGCAGCTATGGTCCATCAAATCCTGGCAGATAGCCGTGGACAAAGGAATGAAGACTGGGGGATTGATCGCAGCCACACCCCTTTTACCGATGACATTCTAGATGTAACATTCCCTAGGCGCTTCAACATGCCTCAAATGAACCGTTACGCGGGTAGATCTGATCCAATCCAACATCTAATGAGATATTCTTGGTCAATGACCGCTGCCGCAGCCTCCGACTCTGTAAAGTGCAAAGCGTTCCCTATATTCCTGGAGGATGTTGCGTTATTATGGTTTACTCGCTTACCAGCAAGATCAATTTCCAGTTTCCGGGAATTGAGTGAAAAGTTCGTAAAACAGTTCCGCATCTACGCTCAAAGATCGAAAAGTGTGATCGACCTGTTCCTTGTCAAACAACGACCAGGTGAGAGTTTGAGGGGGTATCTGGATCGTTTCAACCTAGCCGCCACCGAAGTGAAGGATCCTCATGAGCTGACCATTGTGGCAGCCCTAATTGATGGGGTAGATAAAGATACTGAATTTGGGAGATACCTGGCCGGTAAACCACCTCGTACTAGAGAATTGTTTTACGAGAAAGCAAACGTACGCTTACGTCAGGAGGAGGTATATGTTAACCGAGAGATGAAAAAGGCAAATAAGGAGGAAATCCAAAGTAATGTCTCCATCAAGCAAACCGGAGACAGCTCGGGAAAGGTTGAAGTCAACGTTGGAAACCGAAACCAGGGTGGTGGCCGCCAAACAGGAAACAATGGTAACAACAGCAATGGCAATAATCGAAAGAGAAATCGAGGGAACGATTCCCAGAGAAGGACCCGTCCCAGGTCTTTCGAAAATTATACGCCAATAAATGATACTTTGGAAAATATATTCGTTGACTCGTTCAACATTCTCCAACATAAAAGGCCTCCTCCAAGAGATTCGACGGAGAAAGAACGTGAGACAGGGAAGTTTTGTCTCTTTCATCAGACTCATGGCCACTCTACAAATGAATGCCGTCATCTGAGGGACGTAGTTGAGAGGCTGCTCCGAGAAGGGAAGTTGGATGAGTACCGAGTGACTCCTAGAGACAGGGGGCAAGCTATTCAGACCCCGAATCAAAAGCAGAATCAACCTACCTCCAGGCCAACTGCCCAGCAAAAAGGAAAGGGTCTTGTTATTAATACCATAATCGGAGGGCTTCACCTAGCCGGGCATAGTTTCAGGGCGATGGACCAGTACGTAAACGCAGCAAAGCATCATCTCGAGGCAGAAGATTGCAACAACCCTGAAGACAATGCCCCGATAAAACAACAAAAGATGATGTCAAACGACGTCATTTTCCGCAACCGAGAGAGTATTGGAGTCCACGCTCCGACCGAAGATCCGTTTGTAATCACAGTTCCTATTGGCCCGGCCATTGTCCATAAAGTTTTAGTGGATAACGGGAGTTCAGTCAACATTCTATTCAAAAAGACATTTGATCTAATGAACCTTGAATTGAAAGATTTAAAGCCGTGTGAAGGATGGATCCGTGGATTTAATGGGGCATCAACTACTCCCATGGGATATGTAGAACTGCCAGTGACACTTGGGGAAGGAGAACGCCAAAGAGTGAGAATTCTTCCCTTCGTAGTTTTGGATATTGAATCAACTTATAATGCCTTCTTAGGCCGACCGGCCCTAGCAAAGTTTAGAGCTTGTATAGACCCCTGGTGCTTGTTGTTGAAGTTTCCTACAGAAGCTGTTGTTGGCATAGTCAGAGGAGATCAGGTTGCTGCACGTGCATGTTACGTTGCAGAGCTAAAGCTGCTCCGTAAAGGAAAAGATATTGAGATTAAAGACGCTTCTTCCCCCACGAGGGAGGAGACGTCATAGCAATTAAAGAGAATCACTATAGGTGAGTCGCCCAGAGAACTGCCCGAGGATATAGATCCTAGAGAGGACGAAAAAACTGGGGGCAGAATGGCGGCTCCCAACGAAACGACTGTGGATGTACCAATCGATGATAGTGACCCAGAGAAGGTGCTGAAGATTGGATCCCAGTTGGATCCAGTTCGAGCTAAAGAACTGACGGATTTCCTGAATGATAACTTAGACGTATTTGCTTGGACCCACGCGGACATGTGTGGGATATCTCCATCAATCATGAGCCATTCGTTGAACATTAACCCAAAGCATCCCCCTATAAAACAAAAAAGGCGAATGCTGGGCCCGGAGAGGTCCGCAGCCTTAAAAGAAGAAGTTGAAAAGTTAAGGAGTAATGGGTTCATCAGAGATTCAACCTACCCAGATTGGATTTCAAATCCAGTTTTGGTAAAGAAAGCCAATGGAAAGTGGCGTACGTGTATTGATTTTTCGGATTTGAATAAAGCTTGCCCAAAAGATAGATTTCCGTTACCCAGAATTGATCAGTTGGTAGATTCAACGGTAGGTCATGAGCTTCTCTCTTTCATGGATGCTTATTCAGGATATAACTAGATTCCTATGCATGTTCCAGATCAAGAGCACACTAGCTTCATTACTGATCTAGGATTATACTGCTACGTGGTAATGCCTTTTGGTTTGAAGAACGCAGGTGCTACATATCAACGGTTAGTGAACAGAATGATCTATAACCAGATTGGGAAAACGATGGAGGTGTATGTTGACGACATGTTGGTTAAGTCCAGACAATCGTCCGATCACACTACAAACTTGGCAGAGATGTTTGGCATTCTTCGAAAGTATGAGATGAAACTCAACCCAACAAAATGCTCATTTGGAGTTGCATCCGGGAAATTCTTGGGATTCATTGTCAGCTCGCGCGGGATTGAAATTAATCCACAACAGATTGCAACCATCAGAGACATTCAAGAGCCTAGACAAATCAAAGATGTGCAGAGCCTTGCGGGGAAAGTAGCGGCATTAAGCAGATTCATCTCTAGAGTGACAGACAAATGCATCCCGTTCTTTGAATTGATAAAACGAGGAAAACACAATTTTAAGTGGACTCCTGATTGCATTGAAGCATTCCAGAACTTGCTGAATCATCTGGAGAGACCTCCGATACTGTCTAAGCCGGTGGATCACGAGGATTTATTCGTATACTTAGCGGTGTCATCCCACACGATCAGTTCAGCGTTAGTGAGAGAAGAAGACAAGATTCAAAGGCCAGTATACTACGTGAGTAAAAAATTGGCGGCAACTGAACGCAATTATTCGAGGATCGAAAAGCTGGCGTACAGTTTATTGATTGCATCTAGGAAACTCCGACATTATTTCCAAGCTCATCCTATTACCGTGTACACAGATCATCCACTCAAGCAAGTTCTATAGAGACCAGAAGCTTCTGGAAGGTTGCTTAAGTGGAACATTGAACTGAGTCAATTCGATTTAAATTTTCAGCCCCGACGGTCAATACGGGGGCACGTGCTGGCAGATTTCATAGCAGAATTTACTGCCTCGGAGGACGACATGGTAAACAAAGAGGCTGACCCACCAAAGTTACTTCTCAATCCTAGTGCATGGAAATTGTATGTTAATGGCGCTAGGAATGATAAACGATCTGGTGCCGGAGTGGTGTTTGAAACTCTTGAGAAAAGGCTGATATCTTACGCTATCCGGCTGGAATTTCACGCCACTAACAACGACTCCGAATATGAAGCCCTGATAGCCGGGTTAAGGATTGCAAAAGAATTAAAGATCGCGAAGCTGGACATATTTTGTGACTCCAAGTTGGTTGTAAATCAGGTTTCTGGAAAATTTCGAGCTAAGAGCCCAAGATTGATTTCGTATTTGGAGAAAGTAAAGAAGTTGCTGATAGATTTTGATCACTACAGTATATCTCATATTCCATGGTCAGAGAACCAACAGGCAGATAAATTAGCCAAGATGGCTAGTTCCGACGATCCTGAAGAGATCAGACTAGCCCCAGTTGAAGTGCTTCGGTTCCCTTGTATAGATCAGATGGAAATTGATCTGGTACTAGAAACTAAGCCGGAGAGGGAATCATGGATGACCCCACTAAAGAATTTTCTAATGAATGGAACGCTTCCGACCAAGAAGAGCTAGAGGCGTAAAGTAATTCGTAAAGCTTCCCGATATGTTCTGCAAGATGGAGTCCTGTATAGACAGGGATTTTCCATGCCTCTCCTTCGGTGTATAGCCCATGACGACATCAAACGTGTACTGCAGGAAGTGCATGAGGGTGAATGTGGCGATCACACAGGAGGACAAGCTCTGGCAAAAAAGGTGTTGCGGTATGGTTATTTCTGGCCTACCATAAACAAAGACGCAACAAAGTACGCGCGACATTGCGATGCTTGCCAAAGATTTTCAAGGATTCCCAGGGCACCTCCTGGTCAGTTAAAAACGATGACAAGTCCGTGGCCTGTCGCTATGTGGGGAATTGATATCATTGGAACCCTCCCAATAGCAAAAGGCGGAGCAAAGTTCGCCATTGTAGCCGTAGACTACTTCACCAAGTGGGTTGAGGCCGAACCGTTGACTGCAATTACAACCAAGCGAGTGATCAATTTCGTTGTTAGGAACATTATTTGCCGGTTCGGGATTCCGAAGATCCTCATAACTGACAATGGAACCCAGTTTGACAGCAGCGAATTCAAGAACTTCTGCCAGAAATACCACATTGAGAAACGGTACACCTCTGTGGCACACCCGCAGTCGAACGGACAGATCGAAGCAGCAAATAAAGTGATTAAGTCCATTATCAAAAGGAGATTGAAGCGGGCCAAAGCTATATGGGTCGATGAGTTACCCTTGGCATTATGGGCCTATAGAACAACATATAAATCGGCAACAGGCCATACCCCCTTCTCCCTTACTTTTGGAGCGGAAGCGGTCATCCCGGTTGAGCTAAAAGTACCGTCTCACCGAGTTACTTATTACGATCCAATGACTAATAACGAGTTGCTCCTCGAAACCCTAGATTCAATAGAAGAGAAGAGGGATGAAGCAGACTTGCGTGCCTTGAGACACAAGCAGCAGGTCGCCCGATATTACAATAAAAAGGTTCGAGCCCGAACCTTTGAACCCGGAGACTTGGTTCTGAAGCGTGTCTTTCCACCCCAGACTTATATGGGTGCGAAGTGGGAAGGACCGTACTCCATTCTGCGAAAGCTTGATAATGGAACCTTCAAGCTAGCTACAGTGGATGGAGAGGAAATCCCCAGAGTGTGGAATGCCCAACATTTGCGGCCTTATCTGACATAAAGATATCGAATTTATTCTTTTGTTTCATAGGACCATGTAAAAGGAACGACTTGCCTAGAATAGTCCTATTTTTTAAGTAAAATGTTATAAAGTGGACGTAGGTTACGATTTGACCGAACCACTATAAAAATACCGTGTGTCGTTTACCTTTATTGCATTATTATTTATCCGCTTTTTTATCTTTATGAAATTTGCTGCAAACATGCGGCAATCACAGGAACATGTGACTCCAGGTGCCTTCCATCAGGATGGAGAGCAATCTGCAGCAAGAACTTTGAAGGTACAATGGAATGAATCACATCATTGACAGAACTCTAACCTTGGCGACCGCCAGGAGAGTATAAAAGCGTCTATGATTAAGCGCTGAGAAAGGTGCTGGAGACTCAGCGCACCCAGAACTCCCTCCCTGCTGAAGGATCGGGGGGGCAGAATGAAAGCTGAGCTCGAACTCTAACCTTGGCGACTGCCAGGAGAGTATAAAAGTGTCTATGATTAAGCGCTGAGAAAGGTGCTGGAGACTCAGCGCCCCCAGAACTCCCTCCCCGCTGAAGGATCGAGGGGGGGGGGCAGAATGAAAACTGAGCTCGAACTCTAACCCGTTGAAGGATCGGGAGAGTATAAAGGCGTTAGAGACTTAGCGTCACGAGAATTTCTACCCCACTGAAGAATCGAGGAGCAAACATGCATGATGACATATGCCGCTAAAGGGCTCCTATCCCGTTACACAACTGGGAACAAGAATGAAAAATGGAGCCTGAACCCCTCATCTCCGGGAATGGGGGCGGCACACACATGACTCTAATCAATTCCCAATAAACCCTGGCCAGGCACCATATTAATGGTTGATTGGGGACACACCCATACACATATATGCACGCAGAAGTGTAGTGCAGAAATTTTAAAAAAAAGTTTTATTGTTAGAATGATTCATGATTTGAGTATTTGTGTTCGTGACTAAGTATGATAAACTTGCAGGAACACAGCAGTGTAAAAAGAAATAAACTTTCATTCATAAGCTGCAAACCTACAAGATAAAGAGGAACCTAAACAAAAGTGAGGGCCATTCTCATAATTACATTTCATGGCCAGTGGAAAGCCTAAAAAATCCTAAGGACAAAATATGAACTGACATCTGCCGCCTACTTATGCTAGGGGGAGGGGACTATGTAGACTTCTTGCTCTTTTTCTGCTTCCCCGATGCCTCCTTGTCAACATCCGAACGACCGCCTTTTTTCCTCTTCCTCTTATCAACGAGAGGCTCCGGTGAAGAACTAGAGGACTGAGAGGCTAGTTGCGAAGTTATCGATCGGGAGGAAAATCTTACGACCAACCCAGTTTTGGGGTCGATCTCAGAGATAGGGGGCACATATACTGGATCCTGTCTCCCTTTCATAAGGAGCAACTGCTCCTCCCCTTCGGCCTGTTGTTCAGTTAAGATTTCCTCATCACCGCCTCCGCTCTCTTTGGTAATGGCGACTTCCTCTTCATCACCATTGTGGCGCCCGTCCATGTCTCTCAAAGCCTCGATAGTTTCAGCATCTTGGGGGACATCAGCACCAACGCCTGGCAGGATGTCAATCTTCTCTGCCCCTGCCTTCTTTTCAGCATCCTTATCAACCGGCCCACTACCTGTATCATGAGAAACAAATGTTATTGTGAAGACCCGTAACTTCCCCGTAAAGGAAAGCGTCGGATAGTTAGAGAACAAACCACAACAGAGCGCATACAGAAGAACATTTCATTGTATATAACAACAATGCATCAGATTACAAGAATATACAGAGTATGAATGAATATTACACAGAAATATCAGAGATTTAAATTACATTTAAATACATCGCAGCGGAAAAATAATACAATACACAACTAGAATGAGATATACGGATACAAAGCTTTCCGGATATCGTTCCAGCTGTAAACCAGGATCCTGTGAATATAAATCTGCAAAACCAAAACTACTAGCTGCCCGTGTCAAAATAAGGGCATCCAGAGTTTAGGTTAAAACAATAAACTCCAGGTCAGTCATGGGACTGGTGTGAGAACTAAAACAGTTATAAATCTTTATTTTAAAGCTTAGGTAAATCAAGGGACCACGCCGTATAACACGGAACGAGTTTCCTCCCAAGAATACCAGTGCATAAAACAAACAGCGCAATGCTAAATAAAGAAAAATGAAGCTGTTATAAGACCCAGGTCCTATCACACAATGCAAATGCAAGCCGGGGGATAGGGTTTTCCCTTATAACAGCCAAAGAATGCTGGATACGTTTAAAACAAATCATTTGATACTATTATAAGTGCATAGTGTATAAAACAACTTCAAATCATAAGTATCAATCATAGGCGGCATGGGTACCATATATCATGTCGCCATATATAGGTTTACAAATAAAACCGCAAAGTCACGTATTTGGAAATTGGATTTCCTTCTATGAACCGAGGCAAAAGATAGTCCTCAACCGATTCGAGACTGCCTAGCCCGAGTCTCAGGCAAGCGCGCAGGCAAGCCTTGGAGCGACAGGGCCGGTCCACCGACGTGGATTATTATACCTGAGCACTACGTTTCGCCGCCCTTTGGGGCGTAAGCGAGCCAACGAATGACTCCATCGGACCCGGATCGTCCGATCTAACCGAGGCGCCTCGCAACAGCAACAACCACATAAGTCAAACTCGTCAGGGCGTGTAAAACCACTGACGCCACTTCTAGCTAGGAGGAAACGCAGGCCCTCCCTGAGGTCCGTCTCAAGTTTTTGGTTCATACCTGGTGTGAAACACGCGAGGTAAACGTTACACAAAGCTACGCCACAAAGGCCGTGCTTTGATCATCACCACAAGACTTTGCTTTTCAACAGAAGCCTTGATCATTTGCATCTTAGCATGCCACACAGGCAAACCATTCTATGCAACCGATATCAGTCACACAGAATGAAATCCGATGTCAGACACACAGTCCATTTACAAGTCCGTCCTGGGTCTGAACGAAACCGGAGGCACCTAGTACCCCGCATATCCATAGATCTCCAAGTACGTCTGGACGATCACCAACTGTTTCCATCTTCTTGGGTGTACAGCCTAATCAAGATCATCAGTTACCACCCAAACGACGTGAAGACTTCCGGTCTTCGACCATCGTCTTCATCTTCGACTTATCGTCGTATCAGTTATTCAGAATGGGATAAACCCGGTCTTCCCGAATAACTCGCGTATATTTTATAAAAGTGTTACACAAACACAACATACGCCTCATTCCAATTCATTAGTCACTAACCGTAAATTAATCAAGAGAATAATTCCCCAAATACTAACCCCGAAGGCCGAAACCAACATCAGATCAATATCCAGAAAACCATTCTGCTTGGCTAACCGACAGTTAGTTTCTAAATTTCACATTCATAGGGAAAGATTCCCATTAATTTTATCAAAGATAAATTCCTTGAATTTATTCTTTAATCCATTTTTGAATATCAATTCAAACTAGTCGGGATTAGCGAACCTTACCGAAGTAATCATTTGTTTTAATTTCCCAATCCCAACCTATTCATCCCATGAAGTAAAACTGGTAATACTTCATATCTAACACCACAGTGTTATCGGTAAATTCAATTACCATTTCACGTTCAAATCTAATTAAAGATTTAACTATCGCCTGGAGCAAAACTGGTGATACTCCACTTTCGATCATTTCAATCTAATTAAAGATTCATTAAAACTCCACTTAGTTTTAATCTTCGACTGGGTTAAAGAATCAGTGTCATTTAAAACACGGTTCACGATAAACCCAAAATCACATTCATTAATTATCGGGTTAAAGAACGAGTGTTATTTAAAACACTGCTCACGATAAACCCAAAAATCAATATCAATTCAATTCCAATTAAATATTATTTAATTGGTACACTTCATTAAATCTAATTAAAAGATTTAATCTTTTCTCAACTGGGTTCAAGAACAGTGTTAGTGAAGACACCATTCACGACAAACCCAAATCACATTTGATATTCAATACAAGGCTCTGAATAGAAAATATACCGGCTTATATTCAATATCAAATTCCACGACTAACAGATATCGTATTGGAAATAACGATATAAATATATATCTTTCAAATTTCCATATCAACATCCGTATAATCACGAATTCCAACATCGAAATATTCCGAAGACAATTTCGATTCAAATCCACTCCAATGCGATCATTGGAATTTTGGTTACTTTTAAAACCCTTTTCGAATTCAATTTATCTATTTAAAAATAAATAGAATTATAATTCTAGTTCAAAACTAGTTCATTTCGATAAAAATCTACTTTTATCTTTTCAAATATGGAGTTTTTCATCCCAATTCTTTCTAAATCATTTCTTATGATTTTACACAAATTATTACTATTTTTAATAATTTTATCAAGGCCCGTACAGTCGATTTCCAACAACGGCCATCGAACTGCACTTACAGCGACCTTTTTCGAATTTGATTTGGACGTATCTCCAAATCCAACCGTTAGATTTCAAATTTCTAACATTCATTAGAAAGCTCTTTTCGATACGAACCCAACGGTTCCGGTTTTAGGAGAATCCGACGGTCGGATCTCCCGCAATGTCCGTTTGAAATAAATGGTCGAAATTCACGAACTGCCGCGGCGCGGCGCGTTCTATTCAGGCCATTATATTATATATATAATATATACTTCGTCGATTTCTATTTAAAACGAATTATATAAATAGTTTTGAATTCGTATCAAAAGCAATTTCAACCTCCTTTTCAATTCAAATCAAAATCGAATTCTTCCTTATAAATTCGTTTCAAAATTCATTTCAATTCAATTCAAATTTCAATTCAATTTGAATTCATTTCAATTCGATTTCAATTCAATTTGAATTCGTTTTCAATTCAATTCATTTCGAAATCATTTTCAATTCAATTCATTTCGAAATCGTTTTCAATTCAATTCATTTCGAAATCGTTTTCAATTCAATTCATTTCGAAATCGTTTAAAATCGATATAAATATCGTTCACGTCAAAATGGCGTTAATCTAATCAACACGGCTTCATAAATTTCTATTTTCAAAATAGTTGTTATTATCAAAATATTTCGTTCAACACATGACCAATCTCAATGAATGAGTACTGTCAACACATGAACTTTTATTTTATATCGATAAAGATGTAAATTTTAATATTAAAATATTTCGTTCAACACATGACCAATCTCAATGAATGAGTACTGTCAACACATGAACTTTTATTTTATAATATTCTTTATTTTTCAAATTGGAATGAGGCCCAATCAATTACCATATAAAGTTAATTATATGGATTTTCATACAACACATGTATATCATAGCATTGAAAAATAATCAACCATCAACCAAAGTGCACTACACCGTATAAGCATCAAATATAGATATTCAACGCTTATAACAGCCTGTCAATCAATCGATCGACATATTTAATCAATCAGGATGAGTGAACTGCATATTTCATCCTAACACCCGTGTAGGGTTTCAAACAATCAAACAAATATTTTATTTGTGCAGTTGGGCGATGTGTAAAATTTATCGTCCCAATCTATGTCAGTCAAATCAGTGTACATAAACAAACCGTCTGGTTTGTAAATGAATAATTTATTTTGTTCACTTCACTATTTTCATATTCACGTTAAAAATTATATTTTTAACGATAAAACATTTTATTTCAACATATGAATTTCTATTCAATTCATTTATTCTATAAAATGATATTTTTATTTTTCTAACATATTTTAGAAAATTTCGGCGGCATAACGGCACGATACTAGAAACGGGACAAGGCCTAGCCTTATCCCCGGTCTAGTGAAGGCCCACGCCATTCACTCATCAATCAAATCAATTTCATCTCACCAAACAATTCAATTCAAACAAATAATTCAACTAATCTATGCAACCAAACAAACAAGTCCATGGTCTGTGGACGATTGTGTCGGGTGCTACTAAGCACCGTCTGCATCCTAGTATATATATATATAACTAGAAAATAAAATTGAAAGGTGAGAAATTCTCACAGATAGCTATCCTAGTTCCACGGCACTTCTTATGCAGGAAATCTTCCTCGTTATCGCCTCTTCGTCATCTTCGTTGCTGCTTTCACTACATACGTAAAAGTCGAATTTTTACTTTGCTATTCTATATATAAAAAATCTTCGCTATACAATATATAAAAATCCTATTTTTATACCGCTACTATATAGATAAAAATTATAATTTCACATCGATGTTCATATAGTAAAGATTATATTTTTATCATGCTACTCTCTATATAAAGATTTCGCCTTTTTCAAAAATAAAGATTTCACCTCTCTCAAAAACAAAGATTTGATTTTTATAGTTCCTACTATGCAAAGATTATATTTTTACCTTTCTACAATATAAAAGATTATATTTTTACTACTTTAAAAATATAAAAATCATATTTTTAATATTTCTATATTATAAAAATTATATTTTTCTTTAACAAGTTTATATATTTTCCTTAGCAAAGTTTATATTTTTCTTTAACAAATTTATATATTTCAAAATCAAATTCTATATATAAATAAAAAAAACCCATTCTAATTTTATTTTCAAAAGAGTTCTAATTTTATTTTTATAAACAAAATCAGTTTTTTTTTTTTAATAAACGAAATAAATAAATAAAAAATCAAAATCTTACTGTAATTAGAGGAGGGGGTCTTCCGTGCTCTGGAGGCGGTGGGCAGCTTGTCGGAGCTGGCGGAGGTGGGTTTGAAATCGAGGGTTTCGAGGTTTGTTTGGCGCACGAGGCTTTGGGGGCACGGAGGAGCTGACGGGGAGGATCACCTGGGCGGCGGCGTCGATGCTCGGGGCGCTGGACGAAAGGTGGACGGGGCGGCGGCGCGATGGGAGGGGTGCGCTCCATCGTTCGTCAGGTTTTTTTTTTTTTTTTTTTTGTTTTTTTTTTGTTTCTGTAATAAATCGTGGGGGGGGGGGGGCCTGGTAGTATAGGAGGAAGAGAGATATTATATATATTTTTTTTTATTAATTAATTAATTTATTTTATCCTAAAGAGTTGACTTTTACATACGACCTCGAAACGAGGCCCACCGCCTGTCGTCCATAGCGTTTTACCCCCATTCCGAACACAATGGGATATGTATCGTCAGCTGATTCGGCTGTTACAATCAGTCTCCGTTAAATTTACATTTAAATCACTTTATTGAATTTTAAACGTACATTTCAAATTACCGGGGCTACATACTAACTAGAAAAATTCCAGAAAAATATTTTCTAGCTTCGTATTGACGATACGGTCCTAACAAAACTCGTTTCGTCGAATTCTGAGACCGTTTGAGAAATGGCCAATTTCCAGTCGATTAAAATCCACTGAAAATGGTCAAACGCATTTTCCTTTGCCACGCTCACATATTGATTCGAAAAATTATGAAATTTGAAACCTAGCAATAACTTTACATCACGGATCCAACAAAAGTGGTTTCGTCGAAATCCGAGATCGTTTGCAAAATTGCTATTTTTAAGGGCCTTATATATATAAAAATATATATAAATTCCACAGCGACTATTTCTAATTTTAAACTGGACATATCTTATCATTTCTAAGATGAAATCTCAGTTTGTTAACTTCGTTACAAAGATATAGTTATACAGATTCAAATATTTCTTGTTTCGTTCAATTATGACTTATATTGAGTTCTGTATATTCATTTGAAATTAGAAATCGAATTTTCGAACTACCGCGCCATTTTCAATTCCTTTTATAATTATATATAATTATTATATATTCTAACGACGACGTATATAATATATACGTTCTAATTCTATTCAAAATAAATTTCACGTTCATTTTATTTAAAATAATCTATTTTAAATAATCAAAATTCGCTAAAATTGCCAAAATAAAAATTTTAAACTGGCCCAGATTTTCCGGGTTGTTACAATCTCCCCCACTTAAAACTTTTCGTCCCCGAAAAGGAACAAAGTCGAAAGTGGTTTGATTATTCAGCTCTACGCTCGATCTGGCTTCAATTCTCCAACTTTTCAGTTTCTGAGAATTTTCTAAAATCTCAAAAATTTGGCTAACACCCTAAATTTTTGAAAAATTTCGCCATAACCTCCCCTGCACCGGGAGCATCGGGGAATTTCAAATAGCTTCCCCGGTCCTTCTGATCTCAAAAAGAAAAAGAAAAAGCCAAGCGGCTAGCCAATAGGCTCACAAAATCATCATCACCCAAACAAAACAGGAAATTATGTAGTAAACATGTACCTATTTGTCGGGCAAACAAATTTTATTCTCTGCTCTAGCCTCCTTGCTATGACCTGTTCAATGATATATATGTATATGCAAACAAATGCGACCAATTTCAATACAGTTCAATATTTGATTCAATTTGGCATAATGGTTCAAAATTAGCAAACTAATGAACAAACAACACAAACATCAATCAATTAGTGAATTAGAGTCTCAAATTCATAACTTTGATATATATACAAAAAATCATGTTTTGATGCCAATTCACAATAAAGTGTTCTAACTATATTAGTTTTGGTTCTCACACCAGTCCAATGGAAATATATAGAAAATCACACCTTTGAAACACGAACATAAATACTGATGATGCACGTGCTATCATCAGTACCTTCTCCGGGCGACTAGAGTGTGATTCTATATCTATCCAATATATTAAAACTTCGAATACACGCGGATCAGACGTATACGCAAAATCTATATATACTGGATTGTCCACATCAATATAAATAAATAATCAAATACGAATAATTGATTTAAATTTTCAAAACAAAATTTGTTTTCACTTTAAAAATTTACTCTTCACACTCGTTCTAGGATACTACTGATCCTATCTCTAACGAGTCATTCCCATTGGATGTTACTAATCCAATATCTGATGAATTCTTTCGTATGGTTCTAATGTGCCTTGTTCTCTGAGCTTTGTAAACCAAAGCTCTGATACCAACTGTGAAGACCCGTAACTTCCCCGTAAAGGAAAGCGTCGGATAGTTAGAGAACAAACCACAACAGAGCGCATACAGAAGAACATTTCATTGTATATAACAACAATGCATCAGATTACAAGAATATACAGAGTATGAATGAATATTACACAGAAATATCAGAGATTTAAATTACATTTAAATACATCGCAGCGGAAAAATAATACAATACACAACTAGAATGAGATATACGGATACAAAGCTTTCCGGATATCGTTCCAGCTGTAAACCAGGATCCTGTGAATATAAATCTGCAAAACCAAAACTACTAGCTGCCCGTGTCAAAATAAGGGCACCCAGAGTTTAGGTTAAAACAATAAACTCCAGGTCAGTCATGGGACTGGTGTGAGAACTAAAACAGTTATAAATCTTTATTTTAAAGCTTAGGTAAATCAAGGGACCACGCCGTATAACACGGAACGAGTTTCCTCCCAAGAATACCAGTGCATAAAACAAACAGCGCAATGCTAAATAAAGAAAAATGAAGCTGTTATAAGACCCAGGTCCTATCACACAATGCAAACGCAAGCCGGGGGATAGGGTTTTCCCTTATAACAGCCAAAGAATGTTGGATACGTTTAAAACAAATCATTTGATACTATTATAAGTGCATAGTGTATAAAACAACTTCAAATCATAAGTATCAATCATAGGCGGCATGGGTACCATATATCATGTCGCCATATATAGGTTTACAAATAAAACCGCAAAGTCACGTATTTGGAAATTGGATTTCCTTCTATGAACCGAGGCAAAAGATAGTCCTCAACCGATTCGAGACTGCCTAGCCCGAGTCTCAGGCAAGCGCGCAGGCAAGCCTTGGAGCGACAGGGCCGGTCCACCGACGTGGATTATTATACCTGAGCACTACGTTTCGCCGCCCTTTGGGGCGTAAGCGAGCCAACGAATGACTCCATCGGACCCGGATCGTCCGATCTAACCGAGGCGCCTCGCAACAGCAACAACCACATAAGTCAAACTCGTCAGGGCGTGTAAAACCACTGACGCCACTTCTAGCTAGGAGGAAACGCAGGCCCTCCCTGAGGTCCGTCTCCCGTTTTTGGTTCATACCTGGTGTGAAACACGCGAGGTAAACGTTACACAAAGCTACGCCACAAAGGCCGTGCTTTGATCATCACCACAAGACTTTGCTTTTCAACAGAAGCCTTGATCATTTGCATCTTAGCATGCCACACAGGCAAACCATTCTATGCAACCGATATCAGTCACACAGAATGAAATCCGATGTCAGACACACAGTCCATTTACAAGTCCGTCCTGGGTCTGAACGAAACCGGAGGCACCTAGTACCCCGCATATCCATAGATCTCCAAGTACGTCTGGACGATCACCAACTGTTTCCATCTTCTTGGGTGTACAGCCCAATCAAGATCATCAGTTACCACCCAAACGACGTGAAGACTTCCGGTCTTCGACCATCGTCTTCATCTTCGACTTATCGTCGTATCAGTTATTCAGAATGGGATAAACCCGGTCTTCCCGAATAACTCGCGTATATTTTATAAAAGTGTTACACAAACACAACATACGCCTCATTCCAATTCATTAGTCACTAACCGTAAATTAATCAAGAGAATAATTCCCCAAATACTAACCCCGAAGGCCGAAACCAACATCAGATCAATATCCAGAAAACCATTCTGCTTGGCTAACCGACAGTTAGTTTCTAAATTTCACATTCATAGGGAAAGATTCCCATTAATTTTATCAAAGATAAATTCCTTGAATTTATTCTTTAATCCATTTTTGAATATCAATTCAAACTAGTCGGGATTAGCGAACCTTACCGAAGTAATCATTTGTTTTAATTTCCCAATCCCAACCTATTCATCCCATGAAGTAAAACTGGTAATACTTCATATCTAACACCACAGTGTTATCGGTAAATTCAATTACCATTTCACGTTCAAATCTAATTAAAGATTTAACTATCGCCTGGAGCAAAACTGGTGATACTCCACTTTCGATCATTTCAATCTAATTAAAGATTCATTAAAACTCCACTTAGTTTTAATCTTCGACTGGGTTAAAGAATCAGTGTCATTTAAAACACGGTTCACGATAAACCCAAAATCACATTCATTAATTATCGGGTTAAAGAACGAGTGTTATTTAAAACACTGCTCACGATAAACCCAAAAATCAATATCAATTCAATTCCAATTAAATATTATTTAATTGGTACACTTCATTAAATCTAATTAAAAGATTTAATCTTTTCTCAACTGGGTTCAAGAACAGTGTTAGTGAAGACACCATTCACGACAAACCCAAATCACATTTGATATTCAATACAAGGCTCTGAATAGAAAATATACCGGCTTATATTCAATATCAAATTCCACGACTAACAGATATCGTATTGGAAATAACGATATAAATATATATCTTTCAAATTTCCATATCAACATCCGTATAATCACGAATTCCAACATCGAAATATTCCGAAGACAATTTCGATTCAAATCCACTCCAATGCGATCATTGGAATTTTGGTTACTTTTAAAACCCTTTTCGAATTCAATTTATCTATTTAAAAATAAATAGAATTATAATTCTAGTTCAAAACTAGTTCATTTCGATAAAAATCTACTTTTATCTTTTCAAATATGGAGTTTTTCATCCCAATTCTTTCTAAATCATTTCTTATGATTTTACACAAATTATTACTATTTTTAATAATTTTATCAAGGCCCGTACAGTCGATTTCCAACAACGGCCATCGAACTGCACTTACAGCGACCTTTTTCGAATTTGATTTGGACGTATCTCCAAATCCAACCGTTAGATTTCAAATTTCTAACATTCATTAGAAAGCTCTTTTCGATACGAACCCAACGGTTCCGGTTTTAGGAGAATCCGACGGTCGGATCTCCCGCAATGTCCGTTTGAAATAAATGGTCGAAATTCACGAACTGCCGCGGCGCGGCGCGTTCTATTCAGGCCATTATATTATATATATAATATATACTTCGTCGATTTCTATTTAAAACGAATTATATAAATAGTTTTGAATTCGTTTCAAAAGCAATTTCAACCTCCTTTTCAATTCAAATCAAAATCGAATTCTTCCTTATAAATTCGTTTCAAAATTCATTTCAATTCAATTCAAATTTCAATTCAATTTGAATTCATTTCAATTCGATTTCAATTCAATTTGAATTCGTTTTCAATTCAATTCATTTCGAAATCATTTTCAATTCAATTCATTTCGAAATCGTTTTCAATTCAATTCATTTCGAAATCGTTTTCAATTCAATTCATTTCGAAATCGTTTAAAATCGATATAAATATCGTTCACGTCAAAATGGCGTTAATCTAATCAACACGGCTTCATAAATTTCTATTTTCAAAATAGTTGTTATTATCAAAATATTTCGTTCAACACATGACCAATCTCAATGAATGAGTACTGTCAACACATGAACTTTTATTTTATATCGATAAAGATGTAAATTTTAATATTAAAATATTTCGTTCAACACATGACCAATCTCAATGAATGAGTACTGTCAACACATGAACTTTTATTTTATAATATTCTTTATTTTTCAAATTGGAATGAGGCCCAATCAATTACCATATAAAGTTAATTATATGGATTTTCATACAACACATGTATATCATAGCATTGAAAAATAATCAACCATCAACCAAAGTGCACTACACCGTATAAGCATCAAATATAGATATTCAACGCTTATAACAGCCTGTCAATCAATCGATCGACATATTTAATCAATCAGGATGAGTGAACTGCATATTTCATCCTAACACCCGTGTAGGGTTTCAAACAATCAAACAAATATTTTGTTTGTGCAGTTGGGCGATGTGTAAAATTTATCGTCCCAATCTATGTCAGTCAAATCAGTGTACATAAACAAACCGTCTGGTTTGTAAATGAATAATTTATTTTGTTCACTTCACTATTTTCATATTCACGTTAAAAGTTATATTTTTAACGATAAAACATTTTATTTCAACATATGAATTTCTATTCAATTCATTTATTCTATAAAATGATATTTTTATTTTTCTAACATATTTTAGAAAATTTCGGCGGCATAACGGCACGATACTAGAAACGGGACAAGGCCTAGCCTTATCCCCGGTCTAGTGAAGGCCCACGCCATTCACTCATCAATTAAATCAATTTCATCTCACCAAACAATTCAATTCAAACAAATAATTCAACTAATCTATGCAACCAAACAAACAAGTCCATGGTCTGTGGACGATTGTGTCGGGTGCTACTAAGCACCGTCTGCATCCTAGTATATATATATATAACTAGAAAATAAAATTGAAAGGTGAGAAATTCTCACAGATAGCTATCCTAGTTCCACGGCACTTCTTATGCAGGAAATCTTCCTCGTTATCGCCTCTTCGTCATCTTCGTTGCTGCTTTCACTACATACGTAAAAGTCGAATTTTTACTTTGCTATTCTATATATAAAAAATCTTCGCTATACAATATATAAAAATCCTATTTTTATACCGCTACTATATAGATAAAAATTATAATTTCACATCGATGTTCATATAGTAAAGATTATATTTTTATCATGCTACTCTCTATATAAAGATTTCGCCTTTTTCAAAAATAAAGATTTCACCTCTCTCAAAAACAAAGATTTGATTTTTATAGTTCCTACTATGCAAAGATTATATTTTTACCTTTCTACAATATAAAAGATTATATTTTTACTACTTTAAAAATATAAAAATCATATTTTTAATATTTCTATATTATAAAAATTATATTTTTCTTTAACAAGTTTATATATTTTCCTTAGCAAAGTTTATATTTTTCTTTAACAAATTTATATATTTCAAAATCAAATTCTATATATAAATAAAAAAAACCCATTCTAATTTTATTTTCAAAAGAGTTCTAATTTTATTTTTATAAACAAAATCAGTTTTTTTTTTTAATAAACGAAATAAATAAAAAAAAAATCAAAATCTTACTGTAATTAGAGGAGGGGGTCTTCCGTGCTCTGGAGGCGGTGGGCAGCTTGTCGGAGCTGGCGGAGGTGGGTTTGAAATCGAGGGTTTCGAGGTTTGTTTGGCGCACGAGGCTTTGGGGGCACGGAGGAGCTGACGGGGAGGATCACCTGGGCGGCGGCGTCGATGCTCGGGGCGCTGGACGAAAGGTGGACGGGGCGGCGGCGCGATGGGAGGGGTGCGCTCCATCGTTCGTCAGGTTTTTTCTTTTTTTTTTTTGTTTTTTTTTTGTTTCTGTAATAAATCGTGGGGGGGGGGGGGGGGGGGGCTGGTAGTATAGGAGGAAGAGAGATATTATATATTTTTTTTTTATTAATTAATTAATTTATTTTATCCTAAAGAGTTGACTTTTACATACGACCTCGAAACGAGGCCCACCGCCTGTCGTCCATAGCGTTTTACCCCCATTCCGAACACAATGGGATATGTATCGTCAGCTGATTCGGCTGTTACAATCAGTCTCCGTTAAATTTACATTTAAATCACTTTATTGAATTTTAAACGTACATTTCAAATTACCGGGGCTACATACTAACTAGAAAAATTCCAGAAAAATATTTTCTAGCTTCGTATTGACGATACGGTCCTAACAAAACTCGTTTCGTCGAATTCTGAGACCGTTTGAGAAATGGCCAATTTCCAGTCGATTAAAATCCACTGAAAATGGTCAAACGCATTTTCCTTTGCCACGCTCACATATTGATTCGAAAAATTATGAAATTTGAAACCTAGCAATAACTTTACATCACGGATCCAACAAAAGTGGTTTCGTCGAAATCCGAGATCGTTTGCAAAATTGCTATTTTTAAGGGCCTTATATATATAAAAATATATATAAATTCCACAACGACTATTTCTAATTTTAAACTGGACATATCTTATCATTTCTAAGATGAAATCTCAGTTTGTTAACTTCGTTACAAAGATATAGTTATACAGATTCAAATATTTCTTGTTTCGTTCAATTATGACTTATATTGAGTTCTGTATATTCATTTGAAATTAGAAATCGAATTTTCGAACTACCGCGCCATTTTCAATTCCTTTTATAATTATATATAATTATTATATATTCTAACGACGACGTATATAATATATACGTTCTAATTCTATTCAAAATAAATTTCACGTTCATTTTATTTAAAATAATCTATTTTAAATAATCAAAATTCGCTAAAATTGCCAAAATAAAAATTTTAAACTGGCCCAGATTTTCCGGGTTGTTACAATCTCCCCCACTTAAAACTTTTCGTCCCCGAAAAGGAACAAAGTCGAAAGTGGTTTGATTATTCAGCTCTACGCTCGATCTGGCTTCAATTCTCCAACTTTTCAGTTTCTGAGAATTTTCTAAAATCTCAAAAATTTGGCTAACACCCTAAATTTTTGAAAAATTTCGCCATAACCTCCCCTGCACCGGGAGCATCGGGGAATTTCAAATAGCTTCCCCGGTCCTTCTGATCTCAAAAAGAAAAAGAAAAAGCCAAGCGGCTAGCCAATAGGCTCACAAAATCATCATCACCCAAACAAAACAGGAAATTATGTAGTAAACATGTACCTATTTGTCGGGCAAACAAATTTTATTCTCTGCTCTAGCCTCCTTGCTATGACCTGTTCAATGATATATATGTATATGCAAACAAATGCGACCAATTTCAATACAGTTCAATATTTGATTCAATTTGGCATAATGGTTCAAAATTAGCAAACTAATGAACAAACAACACAAACATCAATCAATTAGTGAATTAGAGTCTCAAATTCATAACTTTGATATATATACAAAAAATCATGTTTTGATGCCAATTCACAATAAAGTGTTCTAACTATATTAGTTTTGGTTCTCACACCAGTCCAATGGAAATATATAGAAAATCACACCTTTGAAACACGAACATAAATACTGATGATGCACGTGCTATCATCAGTACCTTCTCCGGGCGACTAGAGTGTGATTCTATATCTATCCAATATATTAAAACTTCGAATACACGCGGATCAGACGTATACGCAAAATCTATATATACTGGATTGTCCACATCAATATAAATAAATAATCAAATACGAATAATTGATTTAAATTTTCAAAACAAAATTTGTTTTCACTTTAAAAATTTACTCTTCACACTCGTTCTAGGATACTACTGATCCTATCTCTAACGAGTCATTCCCATTGGATGTTACTAATCCAATATCTGATGAATTCTTTCGTATGGTTCTAATGTGCCTTGTTCTCTGAGCTTTGTAAACCAAAGCTCTGATACCAACTGTGAAGACCCGTAACTTCCCCGTAAAGGAAAGCGTCGGATAGTTAGAGAACAAACCACAACAGAGCGCATACAGAAGAACATTTCATTGTATATAACAACAATGCATCAGATTACAAGAATATACAGAGTATGAATGAATATTACACAGAAATATCAGAGATTTAAATTACATTTAAATACATCGCAGCGGAAAAATAATACAATACACAACTAGAATGAGATATACGGATACAAAGCTTTCCGGATATCGTTCCAGCTGTAAACCAGGATCCTGTGAATATAAATCTGCAAAACCAAAACTACTAGCTGCCCGTGTCAAAATAAGGGCACCCAGAGTTTAGGTTAAAACAATAAACTCCAGGTCAGTCATGGGACTGGTGTGAGAACTAAAACAGTTATAAATCTTTATTTTAAAGCTTAGGTAAATCAAGGGACCACGCCGTATAACACGGAACGAGTTTCCTCCCAAGAATACCAGTGCATAAAACAAACAGCGCAATGCTAAATAAAGAAAAATGAAGCTGTTATAAGACCCAGGTCCTATCACACAATGCAAACGCAAGCCGGGGGATAGGGTTTTCCCTTATAACAGCCAAAGAATGCTGGATACGTTTAAAACAAATCATTTGATACTATTATAAGTGCATAGTGTATAAAACAACTTCAAATCATAAGTATCAATCATAGGCGGCATGGGTACCATATATCATGTCGCCATATATAGGTTTACAAATAAAACCGCAAAGTCACGTATTTGGAAATTGGATTTCCTTCTATGAACCGAGGCAAAAGATAGTCCTCAACCGATTCGAGACTGCCTAGCCCGAGTCTCAGGCAAGCGCGCAGGCAAGCCTTGGAGCGACAGGGCCGGTCCACCGACGTGGATTATTATACCTGAGCACTACGTTTCGCCGCCCTTTGGGGCGTAAGCGAGCCAACGAATGACTCCATCGGACCCGGATCGTCCGATCTAACCGAGGCGCCTCGCAACAGCAACAACCACATAAGTCAAACTCGTCAGGGCGTGTAAAACCACTGACGCCACTTCTAGCTAGGAGGAAACGCAGGCCCTCCCTGAGGTCCGTCTCCCGTTTTTGGTTCATACCTGGTGTGAAACACGCGAGGTAAACGTTACACAAAGCTACGCCACAAAGGCCGTGCTTTGATCATCACCACAAGACTTTGCTTTTCAACAGAAGCCTTGATCATTTGCATCTTAGCATGCCACACAGGCAAACCATTCTATGCAACCGATATCAGTCACACAGAATGAAATCCGATGTCAGACACACAGTCCATTTACAAGTCCGTCCTGGGTCTGAACGAAACCGGAGGCACCTAGTACCCCGCATATCCATAGATCTCCAAGTACGTCTGGACGATCACCAACTGTTTCCATCTTCTTGGGTGTACAGCCCAATCAAGATCATCAGTTACCACCCAAACGACGTGAAGACTTCCGGTCTTCGACCATCGTCTTCATCTTCGACTTATCGTCGTATCAGTTATTCAGAATGGGATAAACCCGGTCTTCCCGAATAACTCGCGTATATTTTATAAAAGTGTTACACAAACACAACATACGCCTCATTCCAATTCATTAGTCACTAACCGTAAATTAATCAAGAGAATAATTCCCCAAATACTAACCCCGAAGGCCGAAACCAACATCAGATCAATATCCAGAAAACCATTCTGCTTGGCTAACCGACAGTTAGTTTCTAAATTTCACATTCATAGGGAAAGATTCCCATTAATTTTATCAAAGATAAATTCCTTGAATTTATTCTTTAATCCATTTTTGAATATCAATTCAAACTAGTCGGGATTAGCGAACCTTACCGAAGTAATCATTTGTTTTAATTTCCCAATCCCAACCTATTCATCCCATGAAGTAAAACTGGTAATACTTCATATCTAACACCACAGTGTTATCGGTAAATTCAATTACCATTTCACGTTCAAATCTAATTAAAGATTTAACTATCGCCTGGAGCAAAACTGGTGATACTCCACTTTCGATCATTTCAATCTAATTAAAGATTCATTAAAACTCCACTTAGTTTTAATCTTCGACTGGGTTAAAGAATCAGTGTCATTTAAAACACGGTTCACGATAAACCCAAAATCACATTCATTAATTATCGGGTTAAAGAACGAGTGTTATTTAAAACACTGCTCACGATAAACCCAAAAATCAATATCAATTCAATTCCAATTAAATATTATTTAATTGGTACACTTCATTAAATCTAATTAAAAGATTTAATCTTTTCTCAACTGGGTTCAAGAACAGTGTTAGTGAAGACACCATTCACGACAAACCCAAATCACATTTGATATTCAATACAAGGCTCTGAATAGAAAATATACCGGCTTATATTCAATATCAAATTCCACGACTAACAGATATCGTATTGGAAATAACGATATAAATATATATCTTTCAAATTTCCATATCAACATCCGTATAATCACGAATTCCAACATCGAAATATTCCGAAGACAATTTCGATTCAAATCCACTCCAATGCGATCATTGGAATTTTGGTTACTTTTAAAACCCTTTTCGAATTCAATTTATCTATTTAAAAATAAATAGAATTATAATTCTAGTTCAAAACTAGTTCATTTCGATAAAAATCTACTTTTATCTTTTCAAATATGGAGTTTTTCATCCCAATTCTTTCTAAATCATTTCTTATGATTTTACACAAATTATTACTATTTTTAATAATTTTATCAAGGCCCGTACAGTCGATTTCCAACAACGGCCATCGAACTGCACTTACAGCGACCTTTTTCGAATTTGATTTGGACGTATCTCCAAATCCAACCGTTAGATTTCAAATTTCTAACATTCATTAGAAAGCTCTTTTCGATACGAACCCAACGGTTCCGGTTTTAGGAGAATCCGACGGTCGGATCTCCCGCAATGTCCGTTTGAAATAAATGGTCGAAATTCACGAACTGCCGCGGCGCGGCGCGTTCTATTCAGGCCATTATATTATATATATAATATATACTTCGTCGATTTCTATTTAAAACGAATTATATAAATAGTTTTGAATTCGTTTCAAAAGCAATTTCAACCTCCTTTTCAATTCAAATCAAAATCGAATTCTTCCTTATAAATTCGTTTCAAAATTCATTTCAATTCAATTCAAATTTCAATTCAATTTGAATTCATTTCAATTCGATTTCAATTCAATTTGAATTCGTTTTCAATTCAATTCATTTCGAAATCGTTTTCAATTCAATTCATTTCGAAATCGTTTTCAATTCAATTCATTTCGAAATCGTTTTCAATTCAATTCATTTCGAAATCGTTTAAAATCGATATAAATATCGTTCACGTCAAAATGGCGTTAATCTAATCAACACGGCTTCATAAATTTCTATTTTCAAAATAGTTGTTATTATCAAAATATTTCGTTCAACACATGACCAATCTCAATGAATGAGTACTGTCAACACATGAACTTTTATTTTATATCGATAAAGATGTAAATTTTAATATTAAAATATTTCGTTCAACACATGACCAATCTCAATGAATGAGTACTGTCAACACATGAACTTTTATTTTATAATATTCTTTATTTTTCAAATTGGAATGAGGCCCAATCAATTACCATATAAAGTTAATTATATGGATTTTCATACAACACATGTATATCATAGCATTGAAAAATAATCAACCATCAACCAAAGTGCACTACACCGTATAAGCATCAAATATAGATATTCAACGCTTATAACAGCCTGTCAATCAATCGATCGACATATTTAATCAATCAGGATGAGTGAACTGCATATTTCATCCTAACACCCGTGTAGGGTTTCAAACAATCAAACAAATATTTTATTTGTGCAGTTGGGCGATGTGTAAAATTTATCGTCCCAATCTATGTCAGTCAAATCAGTGTACATAAACAAACCGTCTGGTTTGTAAATGAATAATTTATTTTGTTCACTTCACTATTTTCATATTCACGTTAAAAATTATATTTTTAACGATAAAACATTTTATTTCAACATATGAATTTCTATTCAATTCATTTATTCTATAAAATGATATTTTTATTTTTCTAACATATTTTAGAAAATTTCGGCGGCATAACGGCACGATACTAGAAACGGGACAAGGCCTAGCCTTATCCCCGGTCTAGTGAAGGCCCACGCCATTCACTCATCAATCAAATCAATTTCATCTCACCAAACAATTCAATTCAAACAAATAATTCAACTAATCTATGCAACCAAACAAACAAGTCCATGGTCTGTGGACGATTGTGTCGGGTGCTACTAAGCACCGTCTGCATCCTAGTATATATATATATATAACTAGAAAATAAAATTGAAAGGTGAGAAATTCTCACAGATAGCTATCCTAGTTCCACGACACTTCTTATGCAGGAAATCTTCCTCGTTATCGCCTCTTCGTCATCTTCGTTGCTGCTTTCACTACATACGTAAAAGTCGAATTTTTACTTTGCTATTCTATATATAAAAAATCTTCGCTATACAATATATAAAAATCCTATTTTTATACCGCTACTATATAGATAAAAATTATAATTTCACATCGATGTTCATATAGTAAAGATTATATTTTTATCATGCTACTCTCTATATAAAGATTTCGCCTTTTTCAAAAATAAAGATTTCACCTCTCTCAAAAACAAAGATTTGATTTTTATAGTTCCTACTATGCAAAGATTATATTTTTACCTTTCTACAATATAAAAGATTATATTTTTACTACTTTAAAAATATAAAAATCATATTTTTAATATTTCTATATTATAAAAATTATATTTTTCTTTAACAAGTTTATATATTTTCCTTAGCAAAGTTTATATTTTTCTTTAACAAATTTATATATTTCAAAATCAAATTCTATATATAAATAAAAAAAACCCATTCTAATTTTATTTTCAAAAGAGTTCTAATTTTATTTTTATAAACAAAATCAGTTTTTTTTTTTTTAATAAACGAAATAAATAAAAAAAAAATCAAAATCTTACTGTAATTAGAGGAGGGGGTCTTCCGTGCTCTGGAGGCGGTGGGCAGCTTGTCGGAGCTGGCGGAGGTGGGTTTGAAATCGAGGGTTTCGAGGTTTGTTTGGCGCACGAGGCTTTGGGGGCACGGAGGAGCTGACGGGGAGGATCACCTGGGCGGCGGCGTCGATGCTCGGGGCGCTGGACGAAAGGTGGACGGGGCGGCGGCGCGATGGGAGGGGTGCGCTCCATCGTTCGTCAGGTTTTTTCTTTTTTTTTTTTTGTTTTTTTTTTGTTTCTGTAATAAATCGTGGGGGGGGGGGGGCCTGGTAGTATAGGAGGAAGAGAGATATTATATTTTTTTTTTATTAATTAATTAATTTATTTTATCCTAAAGAGTTGACTTTTACATACGACCTCGAAACGAGGCCCACCGCCTGTCGTCCATAGCGTTTTACCCCCATTCCGAACACAATGGGATATGTATCGTCAGCTGATTCGGCTGTTACAATCAGTCTCCGTTAAATTTACATTTAAATCACTTTATTGAATTTTAAACGTACATTTCAAATTACCGGGGCTACATACTAACTAGAAAAATTCCAGAAAAATATTTTCTAGCTTCGTATTGACGATACGGTCCTAACAAAACTCGTTTCGTCGAATTCTGAGACCGTTTGAGAAATGGCCAATTTCCAGTCGATTAAAATCCACTAAAAATGGTCAAACGCATTTTCCTTTGCCACGCTCACATATTGATTCGAAAAATTATGAAATTTGAAACCTAGCAATAACTTTACATCACGGATCCAACAAAAGTGGTTTCGTCGAAATCCGAGATCGTTTGCAAAATTGCTATTTTTAAGGGCCTTATATATATAAAAATATATATAAATTCCATAGCGACTATTTCTAATTTTAAACTGGACATATCTTATCATTTCTAAGATGAAATCTCAGTTTGTTAACTTCGTTACAAAGATATAGTTATACAGATTCAAATATTTCTTGTTTCGTTCAATTATGACTTATATTGAGTTCTGTATATTCATTTGAAATTAGAAATCGAATTTTCGAACTACCGCGCCATTTTCAATTCCTTTTATAATTATATATAATTATTATATATTCTAACGACGACGTATATAATATATACGTTCTAATTCTATTCAAAATAAATTTCACGTTCATTTTATTTAAAATAATCTATTTTAAATAATCAAAATTCGCTAAAATTGCCAAAATAAAAATTTTAAACTGGCCCATATTTTCCGGGTTGTTACAGTTATTTTGGGAGAAAATGCGGTTTGCTCAGTTGATTGTCCGACAAGGCGACGACAAGTGACAATTGCTTTGGCAAGTTGCGGAGAAAATATAGAGATACCTTCCGCTGATCCTCCATCCAAGCTAGCAGTAGAACCCCTGACGACTGGAGGAGTTGGACCTAGAGGAATCAATGGGTAATCTGGATTGTATTCCTCGATTTCGGAAGCCTTGGGCTCTGCGGCTGAGCTCGGGCCTTCTTCCATTTTCTCTTTGCCCTTCGCCTGAGTTTTCTCTAAATCCTCAGGCTCATTATCCCTCAGAATGGTCCGCATCAACTCATTCTCATCAATCTCGTCAACTCCTAATCGCTGTTTCTCGCTCTCAACGATTGCATCCCATATGTTGGCTAGAGTGACATGATAGTCTGGGATCCAGGAGATGTTACGGGTCTTGATGACCTGACCAAGGAAGTCGAATAACATTTCTTCAAATCCTTCGATCTCGTTCTCTCTCTCAAAGAGATTTTCATTAGAAACAGTGGCCATTTCAATGGCACTCTCCACATTATTTTCAACAAGAATAGCGTGCTTCTCTGCACGCGCGAGTTGATCATTCAGGATCACCTTCTCCTTTTCGGCCAGAGCTAAGCTATCTTTCAAACTTGCCTTTTCTTTCTCCCAAGCAGCTCTTTCGGCCTCGAAGTGATCCTGTGTTGTTTTCAGTTCGGAGTTGGCCGTCCTGAGATCTTCCACCTCTTGCTTCAATAACGCTCGCTCTTTGCTATTAGAATCAAGTTCATTATGGAAACGTTGCCTGGCCTCCTCCAGCTCTGTTTTGTAAGCTTTAGCGTCTCGTTGAGCCAAGGCAAGCAGAGATTGTGCATCCTCTAAGTCCTTCTCCATTTTTGCCCTGGCCCTTTCATTGTTATCTATCTTCACTTTGGATCTATGTGCTTCCATCTCAAGCGTTCGGATGACCTCTGAAAGATTAACAACATGTTTCTTCATCGCCTCATACTACCTGGCTACATGGCGAATGTGCCCGATGACTTCAGTATCCCAGTTCCTAGGGACTGGTTCCAAGGCTGGAACAAACATCATCCTTTCAAAGAAGATGTCAGTGAATTGTTCTCGCAACTTTTCCAGCTTAGCCTGAGTCTTAGGACCATGGATGTAATCTCGTGACCCGGGAGCAATCAAACCTTGTTGGCTGGAAGGGACAATGTCAATTTTCTCCTTCTCAGAATCCTTGATTGGATCCTTGCTTTTATCCTTGGGCTCGTAGTGTCTTTTTGATGACCTGCTGTGAGAGGGTGCACTCATCGGAGGGGTTAAGTCTTTGGGAAGTTGTTTTCCCCCTGTAGGTGGCACTGAATGACTGGGAAGCTTGCCAGAGGTTGGTTTTGATGAAGACCTGGATTGTGAAGAAGTAGGCTTGTGAGAGAGGCCGCGAGCACACTCAAGATTTGGATGAAGGCTGGGTGTACCTTCACGGAGAGAGCGATAGGAATAAGATCGCCTGCGAGACATCTTTCCTGCAAAAGAAACAAGAGCATATTAAAACCTTGAATTCTGTTGATATAAAAGTGTGGGGTCAGGCAGTGCATGTGATTTGTGCATCCCATATAATTCCCCCTAACAGACCAGGGCCCGAAGTCAGGCTCATCTGAGTAGTTTCTCGTTCTCCAACTGGAACAGTTGTTTCCTCAGAAACAGGGAAAAATGGCTCCCCTTCGAAGTCTCGCTGTGTATATACATCTTCAGGCAAAGGAATTTTGCTCAGCTCTTTAAATAGCTGCTCTTCTGTTAAATCATCGGGAGCAGCAGGTTCAACTGGAAGAGAGGCCCTTGGGGGGAAACCCCCTGCAGAAACTGGGATTTCCTTAGACTTATCATCATGGTCCTCATCTCCTCTATATACGTTTAGGTCTTCGTCGTCCTGGATGATTATCGGCGAAGGACTCTTACGAAATTTAATTGTTTCTGCTGCCCGTGACGTTCCTTCTCCCTCTGTTGGGGGCATGTATTTGTAGGGTTTGCTGCCTGCACCAAGTCCAAACCTTATATCCAGAAGGCGGTGCTTGTGAAGGTTCTCGTCAGTAATGCACTTCTTGATCTTTAGAAAATCGGATTTGCTTTGCAGAAGAAGAGACAGTCGATTATTGTATACCGAGCCTTCCGTCTTGGGAAAGGCATGATCTGCTTAGAGAAAAAAAGGGGGGGCATGTTAATGATTTGATTTCATAAACAAGTTATTCAGTCAAAAGTTTAAAGTTTACTTGATTTAAGCCATCTTCTTGAACACCCAGCCTGTCTCTTAATATAGAACCAATCGGCCTTGGGATCCCCTATGTTGCTGTATCCGTCAGACAGAACCTTCCTATTTGCTACCGATTTGAAGAAAGAGAAATTTGGGGTTGCCGAGGAGCGATGCTTGAAAAGATAAAAGAATTTTAAATCTTTAAACGTGAGCTCGGTATGCAGGATTTCCGCATATGCGATATATAGAGTGTATAAAGCTGCGTAGGCATTGGGATGAAGCTGCATTGGAGCAATACCCAATCGTTTTAGGGTCTCAATGACGATTGGAGGAAACGGAGGAATAGATCCTACCTGGCACATGAGTCGGCTGACTGTCATATACCCCTCCAGAGCCAAATGAGGTCTATCTTCGCTGCCGGGTGTCCTCACATCATCCCAGGGGATCCCATGTCTCAAGCAAATTCTCTTAAGCTTTATGTCATCAAGTTTGGAAGCTAGAGAGTCTGTGAATTTCTCTATTTCTATTGCACCAGGGACTTCGTCGGGAGCTCGGCCGTCTACCTTTGACTCTTCATCAAGCGAGGTACTCTCAGACGGATTCGATTCTGTTTCTGCCTCATATTCAGATCCAAAATCCGCACCCTCTGGATTAGTTGGAAGAACCTCGGGGTTGAGATGCTCATACACCTCGGGATCCGTCTCGGTGTCAGATCTTGAAGGGGAACGATTATCCGACATTACTGTTTAGGCGGGAAAGCATGAGAAATAAGAATATAATTACCCATCCCCCTGTGTATGTGAGTGCAAGTGTGTGCCTGTGCATGTATTAAAGCAAAAGCATAAAGGTTATCAAGATCATCGAAGTATTAGTCGTCATATGCGGTCAAGTTATGCTTCTGTCCAGTCCAGAAAGTTCATCTCAAAGGCTCTAACCTAACTGTCCATTGGTATGTAAGAATTAAGTTGCATTGAGTGTTCAACAAGTTCATTGGATCGCTCATCCATCCGGATCATGGATTAGGGTTCGAATCGCAGAGAATGGATCGCAGGTAAGGAACCGGATCGTGGAGAGTGGATCGTGGGGCATGGTTCGGTTCGTGGTATGATTATCGCGACCCATATCTTTCCATCCTCACTTAAGCTGATACCCCATTCAAGACTGCGACCCGATCCGCCACCTCACCATTTCCCCGATCCGATCCGCTCCCTTGCCATCTTCCCGATCCAATCCGCTCCCTTGCCATTTCCACGATCCACTGCCTCGCTTGTACCCAAGCCTAAGCCTCACTAACGATCCGACCTGCTCTCTTCTTCTTCCTCCTCTCTTCCTCACTTCCGAGCTTGAGCAGCAACATTAATGGCGTCTCATTAGTCTCCAGAAACTCGGACACCCCATAACTCCGCTCTCTCCTCTCAAACCAGCAAAAACTCCAGGAAAAAGAAGAGAGAAATCGTATGAGTGTGATTTCAGTAAGATTACCTTTCGTAAATTGGAAAAACGAATGGATTTCGGAGATTTAGAAAAACTAGGGTTTTTTCCTTGTTGAAATTAGCGGCAGCGATGAATAAAACGGAGAAGAAGAGAGAAAGAAGCGACGAGGGCTCGAGTTTATATAGGCACGAAGCGACCGTTAGTCTCCCAACTTTTGTTTTATTCGAACCGAACGGGCCGTGGGCTGAAGCCCACCTCGATTCGCCATGAAGCCCGTCAAGTCACTAGATCACGATCCGTGGCCATGGATCGCGAAACAAGGGTGCGATCCGGACCATTAAAAAAAAGGGGGGAAAGAAAGAAAAAATTTCAGAGGTTTACCTGGTGAACTCGATGATGAAGTCTCCAAAAAATTCCTGATTTTTTTTCAATAAACGAGAAGTGATCGAAGACTATACTAGTATTTATACTTGTCAAAAGGTGCAACTTTTCCGAAGTAGCAAGACTTTTCAGACAGGCACGACCATTAAATTGCATCGCTTCGCAAAAAGATATCTCTGCGACTTCGAAGCATGTTCCATCAATGAAACAATACTTCGAGGGGGCAAAATGTTGGATAGCTTTTTGACCAAGCCACTAAGGATCACACACAAGAAGAAAGTATGAAACTACGTTCCTTTAATTCATGAAAGGTTTGGTCATGGCCCTGCTACCCTCCTCGGATCGCAAGAACGGATCGATACCCTCCTCGGATCGCCCCTATCGCATCATCGATCTGTCCACCTCATCACGACTCGATCCGCACCTGCGCCACTTCCTCGCTCCGATCCGATCCCCCGACGCGCAGCGAAGCCCCGGACTTGTTGAACCACGAACTGGTCTTCAGCGATCCGAAATTCACGGATCTCGCGACACCTGTCCACAACTGTTATATTGACCAATTCCTCCTCATTGCTCGATCCAATCTGATTTTCTCGGGATCTACACCACGTGTGACCGCGAACCGCCTGACAGAATCAGCTATAAATAGCCCAGAGACTGGCATTTTTCAGGATCTTTTGGCAGTATTGAGTATTGATTCCACCATTACTGTCGCACCACTATTTCTTATCAGTATTACTTCGAGATTACTGAGAAAAATCATAATTGTAAGAGTGAGTTTGAGAGAAATCATTGGTTGTACTAGCATTCAAAGTATAATCAATAACTTATAAAGTGGACGTAGGCTCGTTAACGCCGAACCACTATAACTTTGTGTGTTTTCTGCTTTTTTCTCATTTTTCAGTTATAATTCTCTACAAATCAGAACAATTTGGGTGTTAGAGCCAAATTTTGATCTAACAAATATATATCTGTTTGGTGGTGGAGAATTTATTCTCTTGCTTAACATTCTTCTCTGAGACGTATGAGCTTAGAGGTTATACATTGATAGACATCAGATGCATGGCGTGAATTGCCTATGTGGCATGCTGAGATGCAAATGATCAAGGCTTCTGTTGAAAAGCAGAGTCTTGTGGTTGATGATCAAAGCACGGCTTTAAATAGCATAGCTTTGTGTATAGCGTTAATTTGCGAGCCTCACACCTCGGTAAAAGTCAAAAACGGGATCATGACTGCAGGGAGTGCATGATGTTTTTTTCTAGTAATGGGTGGTGTCATGATATGGAGCCCGGACATTTATATTTTTACTTATGTGGATGATGAATAGCGAGGTGCCTCAGATATATCGGTCACTACGGGGCCGATGGATAGGTCCGATAAGACTGGGAAACGTGTGTTCAGGAATACTAATCCACTAACGTAAGTGTGGACCGGCCCTGAAGATTCAAGGGTTCACTGTGGAGGATCCTGAGGCATTTTCTTGAGTGTCTTGAATTGGTGAGGAGTCATCCCTAGCCTCGACTCTTAGATGGAACCCAATTTCCAATACGTGACATTTTAGTTTTAATTGTAGAGCCTAGTATGGCGACATGATATATGGTACTCATGCCGTCTATGATTGATACATTTATATGTGAAGTTGATTTTGACACTATACACTTATAGTAATATATTTATTTTAAACTTACTGAGCATATTTGGCTATTATAAGGGAATACTCTATCCTCCGGCTTGCGTTGCATTGTGTGATGGGACCTGAGTCTTATAATAGCTTCATTTTTTCAAAAGGCATTACGTTGTTTGTTTTTGCATTGGTATTCTTAGGAGAAAACCCGTTCCGTGTTATACGGCGTGGCCTCTTGATTTACTTTTTTTAAAAAGTGAAGTTTTAAATAACTGTTTTAGTTCTCACACCAGTCTCATGACTGACCTGGAGTTTATTGTTTAACCTAAACTCTAGATGCCCCTTTTTTCCGCATGGGCAACTAGTAGTTTTGGTTTTTGCAGATATTTCTTTTCCAGGATCCTAGATTTATAGCTAGAGCTATATTCGGAAAGCTTTGTATCCGTGTATTTCATTAAGTTGTGTTATGTATTATTTTTCTACTACTATGTAATGTATTTTAATCTCAGATATTTTTCTGATGTATATTATTTATTCATACTCTGTTATATTCTCGTACTCTTATGTAAATTGTTGTAATAACAATGAAATGTTCTTCTATTTGTGTTCTGATTTGTCGTGTTTTTAACTCAACCCGGGCTTTCCCGTAAGGGTGAGTTTGGGTCGTTTCAGACGTGGTATCAGAGCTTTGGTTTAAAGAGCTCGAGAACAAAATACATTAGAACCAAACGAAATAATTCATCAGAGATTGGATTAGTAATATCCGATGAAAATGACTCATTGGAGATAGGATCAGTAGTATCCTAGAATGAGTTCCAAAGAGTGTTATTTTTAAAATAAAAATGGAAACAAATTTTGTTTTGAAGATTTAAATCTTATTATACGTATTTGAATATTTATTTTATTTTGAATTTGGACTGTTGGGTATATGAAGATTTTGCATATACGCCTAGCTAGCATGTGTAAGAAGTCTCAAATATACTGGATAGGTATAGAATCACACTTTAATCGCCCGGGCATGATTCTGATGATGAAGTATACCATCACCAGCATTTATGTTCGAGTTTCGAAAGTGGGATATATATATATATATATATATATATATATATATATATGTGTGTGTGTGTGTGTGTGTGTGTGTTGCCAATTGACTGATGTGAGAACCAAAACTTAGATAGAGTTTATTGTTGTGATTTGGCACTAAAAATATGATTTTTGAATATATAAGATATATGTTTGAAAAGCTAATAAACTAATTGATGGATGGTTGTGTTGTATGATAATTAGTGTAACTACATAAAAATATTGGACTAATAAAACCAATAAGAAAATGTAAGGTAAATATAGCCAAATCGAGCAAATATTGAACTGAATTGAAATTTTTTTAGAATTGCATATATGTACATGTATATAATTGAACAGGTCATAACATGGAAGCTAAGAAGAGGAATAAAATTGTATGCCCGACAAATAAATACATGTTTACCATTTTCTTGGGTTTTGATGATTTTATGAGCCGATTGGCTGGCCGCTTGGCTTTGTCTATTTCTTTTGGATTGATGAGGGCCCTATGAGGCAAGTTGCGGCTTTAAAGGTCTCCCGGTACAAAGGAGGTTATGGCGAAATTTTTCGAAAATTTAGGGTGTTAGCCAAATTTTTGAAGAATTTGAAAATTCTTAGAAACTGAAAAGTTAAAGATTGAAAGCCAAAATGAAAGTTGAGTTGGTTGGTTAAACAATTTTCAGCTCCGTTCCTTTTCAAGGACGAAAAGATTTTAAGTGGGGGAGATTGTAACAACCCGGATTTTCAGAAATTTTAGCTATTTTAATGGATTTTGGATATTTAAAATGATTTATTTTAAATAATAACGATAAAAAAATTATTTTAAATGTTGTTAGAACGTATAAATTTATTTTAATTATAAAACGAACTCGAAATGGCGTGGTAGTTTGAAAATTCGATTTTAAATTTCAAATTAATGTACATAATTCAAAATAAATCAAATTTTAGTAAAACCAAAAATATTTGAATCTGTTTAATTATATCTTTTCAACGAATGTAGAAACTGAGATTTCATAACATAAATTGAAAGTTACATCCAGTTTATAATTTAAAATATTCGTTATGGAATTCATATATATTTTAATATAATATATAGCCCTAAAAATAACCATTTTGCAAATGACCTCTATTTTCGATCAAACCACTTTTGTTGGATCCGGAATGTCAAATTATTACTGAATTCCAATTTTCATAATTTTTGGATTTAATATGTGAGCGTGGTAAATTTAAACGTGTTTGGTCAGTTTAGTTTGAATTCGATCGACTGGGAAATGACCATTTTTCAAACGGTCTCCAAATTCGACGAAATTAGTTTTGTTAGGACCGTATCGTCAAAACATAGCTAGATTTATTTTTCTGTGATATTTGGAGTCAGTATGTGGCCCCGGTAAATTAAAATGTACGTTCAAATTCAAAATATATTGATTTATATTTTAATTTTGATGAAAACCGACCAAAACATTAGAATTGGCTTACGAAACATGTTCCATTGTGTTCGGAATAGGAGTATTTAGTTAGAGATGATAGTCGGTGGGTTTGATTAGGAGTTCAAACAAAAAATTTGCTTTTTATGGAAAATAAAATAAAATATATAAATACACCCTCCCAACCATAGATCCCAAACCCGTTGTTCAAACCCCTCCACCCCTTTTTCTCCAAATTGCGTCACCGCGCCCCCCTCATCCCTCCGTCGAACCCGCCACCACTGAGCACCGCCTCCCCAGGTCCACCACGCTTCCTCCGATCCCCTCCTCCTTCCTCCGCTCGAAAACGGAAACCCCCAATCCGCCCAACCCTAAAACAGCCGTCGTTGGCCACCTCCGACCGCCATCGCCTGGCTGCACCTCCGCACCACCACCAGCAACACCCTGTGCCGCCCCCTGACCACCAACGCCGACCGTGGGACCCTCCATTCGTAAAAATCTAATTTTTATGAATTTCCTGTTTTGCATTTTACAACCTGAGCTTCCTCAGCCAATTTATCCCAAACCGAGCCACTCTGGCCAAAACTCCACAATGCCAAAATCGAAGAGCACGATTTTCTCTTCGATTTGGCTATATGGAAGTCATATTTTGGATTGCGGAGTTGTTCAGAAAACGCGTCCAAACTCGACTATCCGGATTATGTCTTTTCACGAATTCCGGCGAAATGGAGCATTTTCGGAAGAAAGGCCACTAGGCGAAAGTCGTCCGGAATGGCGCGTTTAAGCTAAAAAAAAGACGGTGTGAAGATTGAAGCTCGTTTGCAAAGTCTGGAATCAGAACAACAAATCAGAGCATTAGAAAATAACAGTGGAGTGGATCCCAAAATGAGAACACCTTCTCACTTAAATTATTTTACAATCAAAAATATTTTAGGTTGCAGACGGGGCTTAGTAGCCCCCGACACTATTTATTGTACAAACCATGATTGTTTTTTGGATTATATTATGGAAATTTGGTTGTGTTGAAAATTGATTGCATTGTAGTGCATTGATTGGATTGATTATTGTGTATGACGCGAGCCAATATCAGGAGAGGGGTAATGCTAGACATTCCTCCGATTTTAATATCGCGTCGTTATAATACCGAAATTTTCTGAAATAAATATTTATTCATAAAAAATATAATTTTTAATGTGTGTATGAACTGTATAAAAAAATTCATGTGTTGAATAAAATGTTTGAACAATAAAAATATTATTTTTATTGAATGTATGAACTATATAAAATAGTCAAGTGTTTAAATAAATATTTTATCGTTAAAAATATAATTTTTAACATATATATGAACGACATAAAATTCTCCTGAAATGAAAATAAATATTCATTTACAAATCGGACAATTTGTTTATGTACACCCATTTAACTGACGTGGATTAGGACGATAAATTTTACACATCGCTCAATTGCACAAATAATATTCAATATTTGTTGGTTGAAACCCCACACGGGTATTGGGATAATATTTGACGCACACTAATCCCAATTGTTTAGATGTATGTCAATCGATGGGTTGACAGACTATTGTAAGCGTTAATTATTTATATTAAATGCTTATGCAGTTGTGTAATGCACCATGTATGATAGCTGATTGTGTATCATTGTTGTTGTGTACATGTGATGTATGAAATCCATATTAATAACATTATATGGTAATTGACTAGGTCTGATTCTAATTCAGAAATAACGAATATTTTAAAATAACGAATATTTTAAAATAAGGAATATTTTAAAATAAAATTCCGTAAAGGTTTGAAATATGATTTTGATGCCCGATTTGGGATGGACACGAAAATACTGAAATATGTGAAGCCGTATTGATAAGATTTGCGCCATTTTAACGCGAACGATATTTATATCGATTTTATTCATTTTTTTAATGAATATCGAAAAGGAAATGATTTCAAAATCTGATATTCTTGAAAATATTATCATTTAATTATTATAATGATAAGGAGTATTCAATTTTGATTTAGAATTGAAATGAAAGTGAGAATTGTTTTAAAACGAATTTATAATATACGTTTTGAACGAAATAAATATTATATATATTACATATATTTATTAATGGCCTAAATAGAACGCGCCGCGACCGTTTGCGAATTTCGACCATTGACTTCGAATTGAAACTACGGGAGATCCGACCGTTGGATTCTCCTAAAACCAAAACCGTTGGGTTTGTATCGAAAAGAGTTTTTCAATGAATATAAGAGATTTGAAATCTAATGGTTGGATTTGGAATTATGTCCAAATCAAATTTGGAAAAAGTCGCTATGGATGCAGTTCGGTGGCCGTTATTGGAATTCGACTGTACGGGCCTTGATAAAATTATTAAAAATATTAATAATTTGTGTAAAATCATAATAAATGATTTGGAAAGAATTTGGAAGAAAAATTCCACATTTGCGAAGATAAAAAGATATTTTTATCCAAATGAACTAGTTATTAACTAGAAAGATAATCCAATGGTTTTAAATAAATAAATTGGAGAGGGAAATGGTGTTAAAATAACCAGAATTTTCCAATGAATGAATTGGAGTGGATTTGAATAGAAATCATCTTCAGTATATTTCGATATTGGATTCCGTGAGTATACGGTTATTGTGGAGGAATTTGGAAGATATATATATATATATATATATCGTTATTCCCCATACGATATGTGTTGGTTTCAGAATTTGATATTGAATATAAGCCGATATAATTTCTGTTTAGAGCCTTATATTTAATATCGAATTGGATTTTGGGTTTTTCGTGAATGGTGTCTTAAATAACACTGTTCTTAAACCCCGTGTGAAAAGAATATATCTTTTAATTAAGATTATTAGAGTTTCCATTTATATTTAGTAATTGGAATAAAATGGAATGTAAATTGGGTTTATTGTGAACTGTGTTTTTAATGACAATCGTTCGTTAACCCGATTAACAATGAAATGTGATTTGGAATTTATAATTCTTTTTATTAAGATTTAATGGAAATTTTCCAAAGTAAAGTTTTCCAATTTAATAAAACAAATTAGGATTGAAAGGAATTCGATTTAGTAATAATCGAAGTGTGCTTCTGTAGAGGTAGACTGCTAATACATGTGGAATTTAAAAGGCTTAGTCGTTATTCCATTTATATTATTAGTCGGATACGGAAATTGATATCGATTATATATTGATCTGTTTCCCGTGAAGATTCCCTAATTAATGGAATGTGATTTTGGGTTTATCGTGAACTATGTTTTAAATGACATTTGTTCTTTAACCCAGTTAAAGACAAGATTACATGTCTAACATTTTATTTCGAACTATATTGTTGATCTCTGCTAAATATATATCTGTTTGATGGCAGAGAATTTATTCTCTTGCTTAACACCCTTCTCTAAGACGTACGAGCTTAGAGGTTATATATCAGCAGAAATCAATGGTACGGTGTAGATTGTCGATGCGACATGTTTGATTTCCCAAAGTTAAATAATCATTAATAATGATTGTTGGAAGATTAAAACTAAGTGGAGTTTTAATGATACTTTAATTAGATTGAAATGTGAATGTGATAATTTAAATTATCAAATTCAGGAAATGATCGAGAATGGAGTACCACAAGTTTTACTCCAGGAGATAGTTAAATCTTTAATTAGACTTGAACGTGAAATGGTAATTAAATTTACCGATAACACCGTGGTGTTAGATATGGAGCATTACCATTTCTGATCCATGGGATGAATAGGTTGGGATTGGGAAATTAGACAAAAGATTACTTCAGTAAGGCTCGATAATCCCGACTAGTTGATAAACCTTAATTTGGTTTAGAATTGATATCCAAAGGAAGATTGACGAATGAATTTAAAAGAATTTATCTTTGATAAAATTAATGGGAACCTATCCCTAAAGATGTGAATATTTGAATAAAAGAATATTCAGAATTGGAATGAGGCGTATGTTGTGTTTTTATAGCACTTGATTATAAGATATGTGAATTATTCGGAAAGGCCGGGTTTATACCCATTTTGAATAATTGATTCGACGATAAGTTGACGATGAAGACGGTGGTTGAAGACCAGAGTTCTTCACATCATTTGGATGATTACTGATGTCTTGATTGGGTTGTTCACCAAAGACAGGGTAATAAGTGGTAATTGTCCAGACATACTTGGAGATCGACCAGATATGCGAGAACCTCTCTTTTGCATTGGACATATGGGATGAGGAATAAGGTGCCTCCGGTTTCGTTCAGACCCAGAACGAACTAGTAAATGGATGTGTGTCTGACATTGGATTTTATTCTATGTTGATTGATCTCTATTAAATATATATCTGTTTGTTGGCGGAGAATTTATTATCTTGCTTAACACCCTTCTCTGAGACGTACGAACTTAGAGGTCATATATTGATAAACATCAGTTGCATGGCGTGAATTGCCTGTGTGGCTTGTTGAGATGCAGATGATCAAGGCTTCTGTTGAAAACAGAGTCTTATGATTGATGATCAAAGCATGGCTTTAAATAACATAGCTTGGTGTATAGCTTTAATTTGCGAGCCTCACACCTCGATATGAGTCAAAAACGGGATCGTGACTGCAGGGAGTGCATAACATTTTTTTTTAGCTATGTGTGGTGTCATGGTATGGAGCACAAACATTTATATTTTTTATCTATGTGGATGATGGATAGCGAGGCGCCTCGGATATATCAGTCACTACGGGGCCGATGAATAGGTCCAATAGGATCGGGAAACGTGTGTATAGGAATACTAATCCATTAATGTAAGTGTGGACCGGCCCTGAAGATCCAAGGGTTCACTACGGAGGATCCCGAGGCATTTGCTTGAGTGTCTCGAATCGGTGAGGAGCCATCCCTGGCCTCGACTCATAGATGGAATCCAATTCCCAATACGTGACATTTCGGTTTTAATGTAGAGCCTAGTATGGCGGCATGATATATGGTACCCTTGCCGTCTATGATTGATACATTTATATTTGAAGTTGATTTTGATACTATACACTTATAGTAATATCAAAATGATTTATTGTAAATGTACCAAGCATGTTTGGCAAATATAAGGGAAAACTCTATCCTCCGGCTTGTGTTGCATTGTGTGATGGGACCTGAGTCTTATAATAGCTTCATTTTTCCAAAAAGCATTACGCTATTTGTTTTATGCACTGGTATTCTTGGGAAAAACTCGTTCCCTGTTATACGGCGTGTTCCCTTGATTTACTTTATTTTTTAAAGTGAAGTTTTAAATAACTGTTTTAGTTCTCACACCAGTCCCATGACTGACCTGAAGTTTATTGTTTAACCTAAACTCTGGGTGCCCTATTTTCCACATGGGCAGCTAGTAGTTTTGGTTTTTGCAAATATTTCTTTTCCAGGATCCCGGATTTATATCTAGAGCTATATTCAGAAAGCTTTGTATCCGTGTATTTCTTTCAGTTGTGTTATATATTATTCTCGGTTGATATGTAATGTATTTAAATCTCTGATATTTTTCTGATGTATATTATTTATTCATACTCTTTTATATTCTCTTACTCTGATGTAAATTGTTGTAATAACAATGAAATGTTCTTCTATTTGCATTCTTATTTGTCGTGTTCTCAACTCAATCCGGTCTTTCCCGTAAGGGTGAGTTTGGGTCGTTTCAGAAATAGCAGATTTATAAAGTAGATGTCAAAATTCGTTGTCTATACGAGGTATGTTTAATAGATCTAATTTTTAAATAATTTATTTTATTTCCTTTAAATCTAGATGTATAAATCTATGTAAATTCTAGTTTGCAAATCCAAGCAGGTCTATAAAAGGGGAAGGTTATGGATAATAAAATTGGACTAAAATCGAATTTGGAACTTAGAATGCTTCTTCTAAGTGAGTGAATTTAGGATAAAATCTTTTAAATAATATATATATATATATATAGCATTGTTTAACTTCTATAATTATCGATTAAATTTGACTACTTAAACAAGAATTATTTGCAGTTATCGTTTATACAGATTTCTTGTGCTGAAACTGCAAAAATTGGAAAAGCGTACATACATGTAAAAAATTATTGTTTTGGGAATTGTGCTTAAATGAATATAAGTAATTGTGGAATTAGAGAGTTGTAAAGAAAGAAGCTGCAAGCCCAAATATTGTAAATTTACTGTGTTATATGTCAAGATTGAAAATTAAAAAGTAAAACATGAAATTAATGTATAAATTAAACTGGAAGTTAGAACCAATTTAGTTTGTTGGTCATGAAAAATGGTATATTTTCATAGTTTATCAGAAATTCAGAAAACGTAAAAGACCATATTACAACTGTTGTTTTACAACTGTCATAAAATGACTATTGTAATAAAGGTTTTTTACAACTTTTTATTTAGGAAGTTGTAATATACTAATTTTCAACAAGTGCTTTATTTTGCCAGTTGAAATAGACGTCTATTACGACTTCTCTTTTAAAGGAAGTTATAGTAAACCTAGAGTTTCATTTGGCTCGCGCTTTTCTCTAGCCTAAATTTTCGTTTTCCCTCCTCCGTTCATTAATTTTATTTTTGATTTTCTTTTACTTTGTCTCGGTCAGACAATAATCTCCCAACGAAACGGCTTGAGTTGAAAATTTTATCACTACCTAAAAAATGGCATCTCCTTCCCTACCTCTTCTCGAAAGAAAACCGCTTTTGCCTCCAAAGTGAAACCACCCACCTCCGTCTTTGTTTATAAGTGACAAAACCTACTTCATGTGAATTAGGAACTGTAACTTTGAGGCGTTTATCTCCGTCGAGCACTCATATAGCAAATTAGGTAAGTCGCTCTACTTATGCCATTGTTTATTCACGAACCTTTAGATTTGAGTTTGAATTTTGTTTTAAATTTCAACTGCATTGGTAGATCTGAAAGCAGTCGAACAAAACCTAGCCTGCTATAATATTTTCTCTTTCCCAATGTTTGATACTTTTCACATTTGATTCTAGGAAACGTTCTAAATAAATTCCATAGATGAAAGCATTATTGAAAGAAAGCGGTGTCGCGTCCAGAAATGAAATCTACCAAAAAATTAAAAATATTTGACATGTCGACGCGTTTAAGCCAATGTGTTTATTAAGTTACGATGACTAAACACGTATCAACTAATTTGTCACCATCCCTTGCTTTATAGTTTAATTCTACCACCTTACAAAATGCTAAAAATTTTGCATTCCCTCCACTATAATTTCCAAACACCGCATCATTTCCAGACGCTCCATTTTCTCAAATCAAACCAACCTAAATCATTAAATTTTCCTAGATCGAAATCTAAATCCCAGGCTTGTAAATATGTCTTTCATCGCAATTTCTCTTACATCTCCTTCTTTCACTCCATATTCCATCGAGATAGCTCCATGTTCCTTCTGGGATCCCATCGCAACACACCTTTGTTGCATAGCTACCTCTGCATTGCCAGTCTTCTCAACCTCGAAGTCCTCCCTCTCGCCATCTGTTGGATAAGTCCCATATCAGGAAATGTCAACCCAAAATCCTGGATAAATACTAAGAGTTACCCCATCACATTGCCAATTGGTTTTGTGATAATATTGGGGACTCTACCATTAATCAACATCGTATCGGAGCAAGGTTCGGGTTTGATTTGCTTGTCCAAGCTATTGTCCCTACGTTATAGGCAAATGATGCTACACATGTGGGGGCGTGTTGGATAAGTCCCATATCGGGAAATGTTAACCCAAAATCCTGGATAAATACTAAGAGTTACCCCATCACATTGCCAATTGGTTTTGTGATAATAAGGGGATTGGTGAACTATTTACACCATCTGAACCCAGCACTTCAATCGCGTAAAGCAGGTTGTATCCACCTCCTCCTTTCGTACAATATAGCGGTCACTGAAAATATAATGATATGCCTTCTTTTCATAAAATCGCTAAAATCTGCTATTTTGGGTTCGACCACTAAAAAGGTCAACTTTTGTTTAAATGAGGAGTATTCTAGAATAAGGAAGAAAATAGAAGTTGGCTTGGGTTTGGGTTTTGACAATGGCAATAGACATGGTTAATTCAACAATTAAGTCTAATAATGATGTTTTAAAAAATATTATATAGGCTGCATGTGTTTTCTAGAGTATCATAGCAGTCTTGTTTAGTGTGAAATAACACGATCGGGGAAATACTAATTTGTTTATTTGCCTTTAAAACAAGAATCAATAACATTTACTTAGTGTAACAGTTCACCGTAACATTTACTGTTTATTGGAGTTAGCTTTGCAGGCAAGAAAGCATATTAATACATTATTTATTGATATCATTTGTCAAGTTTTAATAAAGTACATTGTTTATGGCAGCAAAAGATAGCCTATTAAGGATGTGGCAATGTAGCTGTGGGAGAAAAGAGGTTTAAAATTGGTTAGATTTAGTCTTAAGAGAAGGGAGATTTATAACTAAAAAGTTCTATCTTTATTTAGTCATATTAAATAACGAGTGAGTGGCGTGTGCTTCAGACATGGGCAGAGTATAGTATAGATCGATGTCATCATTGTTTCACTAGGATTAATCTCATGCTTTAGATATGGAAATATATAGGTAATTGTAATATGCTAATTCATAAATTATGAATCGTGATAATATTAAATCAACGAAAAAATATTGTAATATGCTAGCTATACAAAATCAGTCTATTAAAAGAAAGAAAAAGTTGTGTATGAGTACCTTAAGGAACACAGATAACCATATGAGTAAATGGAAATTTCTATCCAAATTCAAGATCTATTGATCAAACTTAGTATTCACCAAGAAAGTCCTACTACCATATACGTTATCGATAGCATACACACAATCGCATATAAATCAATGGAAGTTAGTAGGGCTGCACAAAGTTTGGGTTGGGTCGGATCAAACCAAATACTTTATCCGACCCATATTGGTTTGGGTTGATGAAAACCGAACCCGTATCCGACCACTATGAGGTTGGGTTGGGTTGAAGTATGGGTTGGATCGGGTTAAATAGGGTTGGGTTGGGTTGCATACATGATCAATTCATAACATAAATTTTAACTCAATAGTTTACAACTATATGATAATACACAAATCACTGGAATTATATCCACATGGTTTATGTTTATCACCAGTCGATAACATGTAAATAACTAACATGCATAATTCAGCATATTTTAATAAAGCAGCATAATTCACCGTATTTAACAACATAGAAAAAATTCAAAGCAAAAATTCTGTGTTGAGAATGGTGCGGAGAGCGAATGCGAAGGGAATGCCTGGGATGAATACAATTTCACTAATTTGGTGGAAATATCAAAGCAAAAATCTTATATTTTTTTAAGTGAGGTTGGGTTGGGTTAATATAAGGTTGGGTTGACTGAAAAATTACATCCGACCCATATATAGTATGGGTTGAAAATTGAAACCCATATCCAACCCGAACTACGTTGGGTTGGGTCGGATTTATGTGGGTTGGGTCGGATTGGTGGGTTGGGTCGGGTTGGATATGGGTTGTGTGCAGCTCTAGAACTTAGGATCCACTCTCTATTTCAAGATTTGTAAGTGAAGAATCCATGTTAATTTTAAATTACATCCCTATCTTTAAATTTGGTTAAAAAAATAGTTCGTTTAGGCAATATAATCTAGCTTCAATTGCATTTTTATATAATCGATAAAAAAAATAAAAAATAAATGTAGACATTTGTTTAGAAACTTAAGAAAATGGCAAATTTCTCTACAAATATATTACACCCTCTACAAAATTTGCAACCCTATTTGCAAATGTGCTGGAAATTAAAAATAGTGACTTTTCCCTAAAACATGTTTTTAAGGAGGGACTTATGTTTTTGAAACTTAAAAAAGGTGTTTTACATAAGTTCGTCGTAATTTATAAAGAATGTCTTAAATCCTTTTTGTATATAACCAGGCGGGTATAGGTACACACATAAAACCAACAAGTTACTTAATCTATATGATCAGTCTTTAAGGGAAAAAAGTATTACAATATGTCACAATCCACATTTTTTAGAATAGTACATTGAAAAAGCTTTTAGTCATACAGATAGAAACTTATCACACACACAAGTAGTTGCATGAGAGAGAATGTGTGCATGTATTATGTATGCGCATAACATGAGATCATAATAATCACAACATCGTTTAATTATAACAATAAAAATATGTAAATAGAAATTATCAACTGGGCAGTTATGCAAGTTAAAGTTTTGAATGATATGTGCATTGGTAATCTATTTTTATTTATACATTATATAGTGATAACTGTATGTTCCCATGAACTTGGCTTCCATTGCGACATGAGTGAAGAATGATGTCTTTCTTGCTTTTCGTGGAAGACCGTTTCGAGGTATCTTTCGAGCTCGCTCTCGGCATTTGGCTCGAATTTTTTGTATCTTAGGTGGTTATATTCCACGTGCTGGTGTAAGATGATTTGCTTGTTTCTTTTGGCTTTTGGTGGTTGTTTTAACTATGTTGCGCTCTTTCTGTCCCCCTCCTTTTTTCTGATGTTTAGTTTCATGTACAGGTTGCTTTCTTTTAGGATTGGGACTTTTTAGCTTCTTTGGGTTGAGGAGGTGGTCTCTTCTAGATGTTGGAGTTTCTTTTTGCCGATTGCGTGGGTGCGACTCTGCTAGCTTGTCCCCTTTTCTAGGAGCGATAGCTTTTTCTTGGTGGTATTGGTTGGAGTCTCTCGACTTTCTCCTCCCTCGTCTAATGCGATGGTACTGCCTATCTTTTGATCCTCGTGGTCATGTTGGCTTGTTTTTGATTTGTTGGTGTGAGTGGTGCATTGATGTATTCTCTTGTAGACATGGTTGTATTTTATTTTTGGTTGACTTTGTTTTCGCGTTTCTTTCTATAGCTCTAGTACTTTGCTCAATTGTTTTTGGGAGCCACACGAGATTGCTTATTATCTCAGTTTTGGTTTTTATATAAAACCTATGCTTGAATAAAAAAATAACCATATATTTGATCAATTAATGAATTCCTGGTCTTTGTGGATTGTTTTTCTAATGTATTGAACATTTTTATGGATTTAGAAAACTAAATTATGGGGTAGTATATGAAAAATAATAATAAAACAAATGTGATTGATATACAAGTATCAAAGGTGCAAAAATACTACTTTATTAGAAAAAAGGATTAATTATATGCATGAGGTAATATAAGGGATTGGAAGTTGACATGATATCAAGGTAAACATACTGGCTTACGCAACTCTTTTGAAGCTGCTACATTTTAAGCATGGTCCTTGTCTACTAACCTAGTAAGTAAATCTTCAGCTTAGTGGCATAAGTAGGCCATACCCGTATTGTGAATATGGTATCCAGGCGATCATGGTCAATAGATATGAAGTGTCAATTATTCACTGTTTTCTGAACTAAACAGGAAAAAAAGGATAAGGACTATTTTTGTATGCATTGTTAACTTAGCTAATTAAAAAAACCTACTTGTGTAGAAAGAAAGTCAGGATTAAACAGTGACCATTCATTAGTGCATGTGCTAGCAAGTCAGTCACGAGTAAGAGCAACTCCAACAGCTACCCAATTCATGGTCTGAATCATGAATTGGGTAGCCAACAACTATAATTCCCCTGAGTATTCAGGGGAATATTACGGGGCTAATTTAGAATTGGCCCGGCGAGCCGATTTTTTCGGCTCGTCAACTGGCGAGCCGATTTTATCGGCGCGCACCGATAAAATCGGCTCGCCATTCCCACAACTATATTTTCAATGGCTATTTCCCAACGCCTATTTCCACTTATATTTATATTTCCCAATGGCTATAAAATGGTTAAAATTATTTCAAACGACTATATTTTCAATTATAAATTGGTTCCATTTCACCATTGAACATCACAACATATTCACAATTCCTTTCTATCTCCTTACTCTAAATAAACTCTTGCTATATAATATCATCACCATTCGGAGATTTTCACATCCGACGATAGACGGAAGCCAGTTTTCCCAAGGCAACACGAGCAATTTATTTGGAACTCAGTCAAGCAGGAAAGGAACCATTCCATGGACAGACGAAGAGGACATCGATCTATGCAACATCTATTGTCATTTCTTGCAAGATTCGACAACAGGGAACGACCAATCAGCCGTCACGTTTTGGAAAAAAAGTTAAGAACGGCTTCGTTCAGAAGCATCCAGAATGCCTAAGGACATTATCGGCGATTCAAGGCCGTTTTTGGCAAAATAAGCCATCAAACCCAATTTTATGAGTCACAAGTGTACAAAATAAAGATAGTGAATCCAAGCGGCATGAGAGGGGAAGATAATCTGGTATATTTTTATTTGTGTTTATGTTACAAGCTTCTACGAAACGCAGATGAGCCGTATGAATTTCAGTAGACGATCGTGTAGTAGTGCATGTACGATGGTTGTTATGTAATCTTGTTATCATGGACCAAAATTCATCATAGGTTAGACCTCCTCCATTTCGCATCAGTAGCAAACCTCTTTTATCAACTTCAATATAGTATTTCACGAGTATAAGTAAGTCCTTAGGAGAGAATTCGGCTGTAGTAGCACTGGAGCTAGCATTACTTCGATTGTGATGATTATGGTTAACCATTTGCCTCGCTGTGTTTTTTCGTGGACATGTTTCGGCTTTATTAACTTCAATTACTTGTGTTTCTGGAATGAATCCACCCTCTTTCTCCTCCTCCTTGTTTCGTTCGTACTCATCAAACATTTTATCCATTAGTTCATCATTGATTTCCCGATTTTCCATTTAAGCTACTCAAAAACGAAAAAGTATTGCATAATACAAAGAAGTACTTGAACACGTAGAAGAAAAAAGATTAACGGTTTCTCACCTTAATGTCGTGGTTGATGTAGAACGCACAAATAATAGTTATGGTTGGGAGACGAAATATGAACTATTTAAACAAGTAGGGTTGATTGTTGATAAAGCTCTGTCATCATTACTTGAGCTGTAGCATCGAGACATATGATATGACTACACCATATCCTCAACAGTTGAGTTGCTCTGGCTCTGCCATAAAATAGTTGATGTTACTACACTCTGCGACCTTTAATAACATGACATGTCCACTGCTTTAATAAAGCAAAACACGAAATCTACCTGGGGACTTGTCAACTTTTATGACCACTTAGCCCTCTACCCTTAAATTCATCACTCTCGAAGACTTAGGCTGTCAAATTACTTAGTTTATCTGCCTACCACTTTTAAAGTAGTTCAGTATGTCTGCTTGGGAATACGATGACGAAACCATAGTCCAAATGTACGATCAGTATGAAAGAAATAAGCAACCAATCAAGTTTGTTCCCAAAACGCAATTAGATGATTAAGTGGAAGCTGGAGAAGTGGAGTCTGGGCTCTTCAGTGCCACGCAACCGAACGTTGCCGTCCAATGTATTGGACCTCTTCAAAAAACCCACAATGCTCGGTTAAGGGAAGTAATTGCTCCAGAGAACCCAGATAGTTCAAGCTCCAGCATGACGGGTCGCTCAGTACTTTGCTACTGCGGAGTAGAATGTAATGTGGTTGTTTCTAAAAGCCAAAGCAATGCAAGTCGGCGCTTTTATGGTTGCAAAGCGTACATTACTGCACTTAACTGACAAGGGGTGGAACATTGTATTTTTTTCTCATGGATCGATCCATCGCTTACAGAGAATGGTGTCGCGTACACTCTAGAGATGCAAGTAGAGGTAGCTCGCCTTGAAAGGGTGATTGTTGCAGCAAAGGCTGAAATGTTGTATGGGTTCCACCGTGCGTCCGAAAACTAGGGTCCAACTATATCGTACTATGTCTTATTTCCCTGTATTGTGTTCCACGTTATGTGGCACTTTATCATAGTTGTATTTTGTGTCAAACATCCACTGCATACATGTATCTTTGTATTTTTCAATATTGAATGTAGTTTGTACGCAAGTTAAAAGGTATTATCTATATTTACGATTGCAAAATAGTTAAAAACTCGAGCCGTTCCCGTTTAAATAAAACATTTCAATACACAAAGAAGTTAAAGAATTGGGTCGTCCTCATCCACTATTAAGGACCTCTTCAAAAAAAATTCCCTTCAGTATTACGTTAGTCGAAACAGTGTCGGGCAGCACGTAAAGCACAGTCGTAATAGTGACCGGTAACATCATTATTTATTTTATTGATTTATGCACTACACAGCTATAAATTTCTGTAAATGACTCACAACTTATCTCCCTCAAAAAACTCGGGTCGTCCCCGCTTACATTAAACATTCCAATACACAAAGGAGTTAAAAAATAGGCTCATTCTCATTTACTTGAGCATTATTGCTGACATATGCTTTGGAAATCGCATCACGTAAAGCAAAGTGGAATCAGTGACCGTTCACATCATGACAGTAAGAAAAACAGATTCCCTACAGTATTACGCTAGGTAAAATAATGTCGGGCAGTACGTAAAGCACAGTTGTAACAGTGACTGGTAAAATCATTATTTATTTTATTGATTTGTGCACTACGCAGCTATATATTTCTGTCAGTTTACTCACATCTTACCTCACTCAAACAACTTCGTTCCCATTCTTGTACTTCCTCCTCCTTTTATCACTCATTCAAAATTCCTTCATGGCCATCAGCTACAGATTCTGATGAACAGGCATACGAATAGATAAGACTTTAGGAGCTTGAGGATGAATTCTAGTTTCTAAACCAAATAAGACCCTAGGATGAACCATCACATGAATAGGGGAACGTACATCTTCCACAAGAAGCTCAAGTACCACATGTTCAATTATCGTATGAACATGCACTCGCTCAACCACAACAAAAAGTAGAGTTCTATCGAGTACCACCATATAAACATGAAGTTGATTCTTATCCAGTACGTTGCTGTTGCAGTTATGCGGTTGAAGCTGTGGTTCGAGCAGAGGGCAACAATATAGGTTGACGCATGAAGAAATGTCCATCCTATCCAAATGGATACGGTTATACGGAATGATTGACGAACCGTTGTGCCCAAGGGGAATAGTATATGCAAACGAACTCAAACGAGAGATTAGGCGTCTCCAAAATGATATTGAACAGTTGCGACTGAACGTAATGAGACTCCCTTGAGATTGAACATATAACATGTACTTTACTTTGATATTTTAGTTGGCTTGTACTATTATTAGTTGTTGTATCTTTAATGACCGTTATATCTGTATGCTTATTGTTATGCGAAATACTAGTTGAATCATTTTGATCATAACCACTTGTTTCCGTGTGATTATTACCAGGTGCAGCTGAATCCCTCCGGGTTGAACGTAACAATTAGTTTCGGCTTGTGTATTTATTTTCCTATTTTACTTTGGTCTAATCGTTGGTTGTATTGTCTATAGTGTTGGGAAAGGGGGACTTTAATAATGGTAACTAAGGGGAGGGGACGAGCAGATAAAATTGGCTCGCCATATAACGAGCCGACTAAATCGGCTCGTCCCTGTTGGTATCATCCCACCAATCCCCCATGAATCTTACAGGTCGTAATGTTACGGCCCGTAAGGCTGTTGGAGTTGCTCTAAATGCACATGCACTATAAGAATCAGCTAAGTTAGTGACGACTAAAAACCATCAACGGTCGTCACTAGTCATCGCCAACCGTCGCTAACTGCCGTCACAAAATATGTGGACGCTAAGCAAATAACGTCGAGATTAGTGACGGCTGTGGACACCAATATAGCGACGGTTGGCGGCGGCAAGCATGCCACGTGGACAAACGGTTATATTTTCTGTAGGCATTAGAAGCCGTCACTAACCGTCGCTGCATAGCGGTCACAAGCCGTCACTAATTGTAACAAAACATTGCAAAAGAGATGTCACCAGCCGTTGCTATTCGTGGCAAAACTGTGTAAAAATCCCTTACAAACCGTCGCCAACTGTTGTGCATGACCCGAAATCCGTCACCAGCCGTCGCTAAACAATAATATTTTTTTGTTTTCCAGCAGCTGACAAGCCATCAAACCACACCAACTCAAGCCAACATATCCGCAACTCATATACAATCAGTTTCACATTCCATTACCTCAAATTCACACTCAGTCACCTCATAAATGTTATAAATCAACTCATTCATGAGTAAATAACTAATAAACGATAAATATAAATAATAAAAGGTCCAAAAAACATCAATACATCCACGTCTAATAAACAAACCATCATCGTCTCCACAAACACCACAAACATCTCAAGTTCATGATCAACAACTAGTTTATATTTACAAACCAAGGCCAAAATTAAAAAAAGGACAAGTACCTACTCATCGTCCTTGTCCTCCTCGTCCTCCTCCACGGTAGCAGGCTCACTCGGCGGCATTACCCCATGCTCCTGAAGATATGCAGCAACTGCACATCCAGCATGGTCTTGAGCTTGTTCTTCTGAAAGTCCTCTAGAGCAGCAAACTGCTGTCGAAGCATGATGATCTCTTCCTCCTCCTGACACCTTGTATAAGAGATCTGAGTCCCCACTATCTGTAGTTATTATATTATAAGCGTGTATGAGATAAATTAATATTTCAATGGTATGTCATAAATTTAAGTAATTATTCATGCTAGTATGAGATAAATTAATATTTCATAGAGCGTGATATTTGTTTACGTGGATTGAGTACCTAAGGACATGAATTAATAGTGATCATAATTAAACATGCCAAAGTAATTATTCATGCCAGTATGAGATAAATTAATATTTCATAGAGAGTGGTATTTGTTTACGTGGATTGAGTACTTAAGGACATGAATTAGTAGTGATCATAATTAAACATGCCAAAGTAATTATTCATGCCAGTATGAGATAAATTAATATTTCATAGAGAGTGGTATTTGTTTACGTGGATTGAGTACCTAAGGACATGAATTAGTAGTGATCATAATTAAACATGCCAGTATGGATTTGAGTATATATAATAATATTTGAATATGTTTAAATATGTCAACACTTTAAACCTTTAATAGCATTTGGATATGTTTAAATCCTTTAATAAAATGCTTTACCTCTATGTTTCCAAAGCCGTAGCATCAACTCCTGGTAGGCGGGTCGATGATTTTGGTCCAAATGTGATTGCACTCCTCCACGTCCGGCTCCTGACCTAACTGCGCTGCTCGAGCATTTAACGCCGCTGTGTATTTGTCCTGCGATAGCGTACAATTATGGAATACATTAAATATTCAATTTCAAAATAACAATGTGAAATACAAATTATTACGAATGCTAACCATCACTCCATGGGACTTAGTGTCCGTCCAGGTATATGTGGTGTTACCCTCCTCATCTGTCTACTCGACGGCATGAGTCTGTGTAATCACCTCAGCAAGTGTAGGCTCCCATTAGAGAGTCAACATCTGAAATGATACATATATATTTGGAATTTATCAATACAATTTAAAAAGTTTAGAACTATCTGTAAATATGATTTATCGTTCATACCAATTCGCGACGATGTTGGGAGAAGGACTTGGACCCACCCCGATGCGAAGCAGGATTTTTGAGCCTGTTTGCTCGTTTTCGCTCTGAAAGCTCCTATATATTCAATTATATGATTAATTGATGGATACACAAAATAAAAATTTAAAATATGCTTAATTAATTTACCCTCGCAGCTTCCATGGCCCATAATTTCTTGAAATCGGCGTAGACCTCCTCGCTCATCCATTAAGGCCTCTTTCTCGCTGCTTTTGCCTTGCATACATTGGCTGAATAATTTTTTCTCATCTTCTGGTTCCATGCAGTGAGGAAAATATCCTATCTTTTTCCCGGACCTGTACAACAACCTATAAATTAACAAACAAATTGTATTACATATTTTATATAATTTTGCAAATGAGAAATATATTTATACTTACAAGAACCTCCGCAAGGATGACATTCCTAATCTACATAGGAATATCGTCCCAATGAAGCCACGCCTGTGTCCACTTAGCGACATATGCATTTCTAGACACACTTAAAACAACATCTCTTGGAATAATATCAAACCCCCTGCAGAAAGTATGATATTAATATTTAATAACTTTTGAATACTAAACATTTACGAAATTAAAAACTTGCCCTGCAGACTTGGGCACAAGCTCTACGACCGGACGTAAATCCGGTGTTGTACTGCTCGCACCTGCCTCTGGACTGTGGGTAGGTTGGCGCCTAGGAGGCATATCTGTCACAAACATATTATTTCGTATAATAATAACAACTCATATATCATTACACACATCCATTACCAAATAAACTCATACAACGTATAATATTAAATGCAACTACAAGACCCATTTACATAAAAGAAGAAGAACCAGATAATAGATAACCATAGCACATCATATAAGTTCACAACATAACACATCATATAAAACATATCATTGTATATCGTATGTAAACAACTGACAATACAAATAATATTATTCTTGTTCATTTTCTGATTCAATGTCGGTCTCATACTCTATATCATTATCCTCTGTACACTCAAATGCTTCTATTAATTCATTTGATTCATCGTTCAAAGACCCTAAATTAATATCATTAGCAATTATTATATCATCGTTTTGATTTGCATCCGTTTGATACGCTGCATCATCTGGAATAGCAATTCCTTCAAATGTAATTATTGCCTTTGTTTTAATACAGCAGACCAATCTGCTTTATCTCTTTTTAAGGAGGGTACGGAGCAAAGTAAACTTGTAATGCTTGCTTTTCCGATACAAAAGGATTATACTTATAGTAGTGTGATGTGTGCTTTATTTCTATAAGCTTATAATCTTTATGCACGTTGATTCCAGTACCAGGAACATTGCTGAACCAGTTGCACTTGAATAGAACAATTTTTTCAACGGGTTGTACGTCATAATATGTCAACTCTAAAATTTGTGTCAAGACTTCATAAAAGTCTTTTATATGCTCTTCGGGATCATCAATACCTTTGACAAATACACCACTGTTATATGTTAATCTGTCAGTACCATGGTCTTTGGTGTTGAATTTAAATCCATTGATGAAGAATATTGGATAAGCCTTAACATTTCTTTTTGGTCCAAGCACAAGATGTCGCAAATCCTCATCATTGACGCAGTTTATTGGATCATAAACGTACTTCAAGAACCATTTAGCAAAATCTTTACTGATATCGACATTTGGATTTTCTGATTCGTAAATACTACAGATATAAATGATTTTATTACTAGCTAACAATTGATGTACACATAACTGCAATAAAGTTAAAAAATTAGTACCTAACAAATGGTGAAACTTCATCGCAATTTAGAAGAACATATGTGTGTTCTACATGATGATCAGTATCATTTGACCATATTTCTACACATTTTCCAAAAGATCGTCCATGTTGTCTAAAAACAGATAACATTGTCGGACAAAAATTGGATTCCACGGTTTCATCATTACGAGGACCACTTACAAATGATAGGTTCACATGATCACTGAAGTAATAAGAAAAAAATAATGAAGCTTCTTCTTCAAGATAAGATTTGCAAATCGAACCTACAACTCGTGCTTTTTATCGTACTTTTTTCTTTAGATGATTCAAATACCTAAAATAAAATTAATTCAATTTATATGCACTAATGTCACTTTTAATTGTAAGCATAAATTTTACGTTTCAAAAAGATACATCCATCCATAATGCACTGGACTTCGAAGAATTGCTTCGGATGGAAGATGAATAGGTAAATGCTCCATTACATCAAAAAATCCTAGAGGGAAAATTTCCTTTAATTTGCAAATCAATATCGGAATTTCTACTTTAAGTTTACGGAGACGATCAATTTTTTAACGTTGCCGAACAAAGCTGTTTATAGAATAAGCTTAACTCTGTTAAAACACCGCACACTTTTATAGGCAATAATTCTTTGAATACCACTGATAATAAATATTCCATCATGATATGACAATCATGAATTTTCATCCCACTCAATTTATTGTTTTTATAACCCACACATTTACGATGATCAGAAGAAATCCTATCCGGACATTTCAGTCCCTCAACCCATTTCAGTACAAGTTTTATTTGTTTGTTGTCTAGTTCATAGCACACTTTGGGTTTTTTATTGTCACTAGGCTTCATGCGAAGGATGTTTACAATATTCTTCTATGCCACGTCTCGAATATATATCGTTATTTGTTTTTCTTTTGACATTCAAAACAGTATTAAACATGTTATCAAATACATTTTTTTTTCATTGTGCATAACGTCGATATTATGTCGAAGTTTGAGAACTTTCCAATAAGGTAGCTCCCAGAATATGCTTTGTTTAACCAATTATGAATGTCAGATTTACCCGGAATTTCTGTCTGTTTTCCAGTCTCATGGATCTTGGGATAATACTTTACAATATCGTATATTTCTTCAGTTGTTCAAGTTTTGGGTGCTTGCACTGTCATTCCGCTGTTAGCTTTAAAGTTTTTTTATCTCTTCTAAAAGTATGATTGATATGCAGAAAACAACGGTAACAATCAAACCACGAATGCTTTCTTCCATACTGTAAGAAAAATGCTTGGGTTTCTTCCATGCATAAAGGACAAGATAGACGACCGACCGTACTCCAACCTGAAAGCATCCCATATGCAGGAAAATCACTAATCGTCCATAACAAAGAAGCGAACGGACGAAAATTCTTTTGTTTTTGAAATGTCAAATGTTTCAAATTATTCATCCCATAGTTTTTCAACTCTTCGATTAATGGTTGTAGTTGAACATCGATGCCTTGTTTTGGGTCATTAGGACCAGGAACGACAACAGAGAGAAACAAATATGGAGTTTTCATACACATCCACAGAGGTAAATTATAAGGAGTAATGATAATAGGCCAAGATGAATATTTACTACCAAACTGAGAAAATGGTGAAAACCCATCTGTACATAAACCAAGTCTGCCATTATGGCTCTCTACGGCAAATGTTGGATACGTTCTATCAAAATGTTTCCATGCTTCTCCATCCGATGTATGTGTCAAAGTTTCATCTTCTTGTGTTCGCAGACTATGCCATCGCATATGACATGCAGTGACTGAGGATGCATATAATCGTTGTAGTCTAGGGATGATTGGTAAATAATGCATTCTCGTATACTGTAATGCCCCGAAATTTCCGACCAGTCAAAACTGCCGAAAATCCCATGCATTCCAAAAACAAACGATGACAGTTACCATTTTATTTGATAAATATACAACATCTCTAAATGCTCTGGATAAAATTTAATAAATGTCACTTATCTAATTAACCATTTACGCTTAAATATGAATTAGACACAAATATCGTAAATCAACCATTGTGCAACTCTGACAAATTGGACATTGATATTCATCCCTGCACACTTGATAAAACGTCAGCATAGCTTAAATAATATGAAAGATGCATAAAACCAAGATGTAAAATCAATAATAAACAAAAATATTTTTATTAATAAAGCAGCTGCATCACTATCCCTTGTGACTGCCTACGTACCTTTATCTAATTGAGAAAGCAATTAGTTAAAGGATCAAGCCAACGTAGTTCTTCTTTACTCAAAACATTTAAAATCAATATTTACTTCCAAAATACTCTTTACATCAAATAGGGGTAAAATACTTCTGTAAATACTCATTTTGAAAGACATCTATATATCTCTTGTAAAACTTCCTTTTAAAAGATAAACATCTTTTATTTTAAATACTACTCATCTTCTTTATGCAAAAATTTCTTCATAAACAAATCTCAAACCATCTTTATATTTCTCTGATATATATTTGGAAAGATCTTCAAAGATTGAACTCAAATAGTTAAGTTCAACACCATTCATTACCTCGTTAAAACAAAAACACACCCAATTTATACCTTGTTTAAAACACTAATCATACTTCGTTTAATCACATATTATTCATGCCTCGATTGAACAGTATTAATACCTCGTTTAAAACACTAATCATACTTCGTTAAATCACATACTATTCAAGCCTCGATTAAACAGTATTCATACCTCATTTACACACTATTTATACCTCATTTAAACACTAATCATACCTTGTTTGAACACTAATCATACCTCGTTTAAACACTAATCATAAATGTTCTTAATCATCAATCGTATATGTTGATTGCTTGTCAAAGCAAAGATTACAGCTAATAAAGTATGATGAAGTCACATGCAACATTAAATTAAAACACAAGCATAAGAAATTAGTAATCGTTTAGATAATGAGTATACTCACAGTTTTTCGTGCTAACTTCATGCCAAAGCCTTGTAGAACATAAATATAATTCTTACCAATACCTCAGCATGCAAACTTCTTCCTCGAATCATCACAAAGCTTACAACAACTTAATAATTGCTCTCGGGTTTAACATATTTTGACCCTCTTTCACATTGAATTAGCATATCAGTTTGGAAGATATGGCTAAACTAAGTAGGAGGATTTTCTTAATACATAAGAAGTTAGCTCCCTCTCTTTGCAAATGAACTCCATATATATAAGTGAAGCGAAGCTTCTTTTAGAAGCCACTAATTGTAGGCTTATGAGAGAAGCCACTAATACTTACATTTCTAAGAGAAACCACTAAGGTTGACTAGACTTCTAATAGAAGTCACTAATACTTAGGGTTGTAAAGATGGAATGAATATGAGAAGAGTAGGTGCCTTTGTATAGCCATGTTTAAGGGGCATTTATGTCATTAACTTAGGGACAAATGTCATGTTCCTACCATTACTCAACATGTAAGTATACATGCGATAAAGCTTCCTTAAGAAGCCATAAGCTTAAGGAAGAAAAAACCAAATTGTCTTCTTACACATATTATCCTCTTTATCTTCTTTAAGAAGTCACCAAGAATTGGCTTGCAAGAGAAGCCACTAAGAATATACAAGGCTTCCAATAGAAGCAACAAATAATTAGCTTTCAATAGAAGCCACTAAGAATATGACAAGCCACCAACACTTAGGCTTCTAGTAGAAGCTACTAAGATTTACCTTCTAAGGAAAGTCACTAAACTCCTAGCTTTCTTCTTTCTTAAGACGCTTGTCTTTCATCTACAATGCATACCTTAGGATGATAACACATACCCTTTTAGTTTTTTTTTTAAGGTATACTAGAAGTTTACACCTAAGCCGCATATATGTCACAATTTTATCATGAAATGTCAAATCAAATGTCACATCAAACTTTTATTATTATGATATGTCAAATCAAATGTCACATCAAACCTTTATTATTATGGCATGTCAAATCAAATATCAAGTCGAATGTTTATTAATTTACTTCCTAACACATTGTTACATTAGTTAATCCATGTGTATACTAAAAACAGTTATTACAACGTTCCTTTTGTGCTGTGAAAAGTTCTGGATAGTTTATAAGAATCAAAACAGATATTGCCGCGTTTTTGGAATGCTATGAAAGCTTCTGGGCTCGTTAAAATGCTTTATAAATGATTCAGAGAAAGATAACGTTTCTGAAATGCTATGGAAAGAAGTGAACATTTTCATCCTGTATATAGTAATTTCCAAGGCTAGTTTGGTAATTTAGTTTTGGACATTTGTCCTTCATCATTCATGCAAACCATAAGATGATAACACATGCCTACTTAGGTGTCCTAAGATGTTTCTACCCATGGACACCTAAGAGGGTTATGTGTCCTTAGGTTACATGATAAGCTTCTTATTTTAAATTTATTTTCCCTTACATGAATACATATATTCATGTTTAACAGCCATGCTTTAGGATGTAGAACATGTCTACTTAGGTGTCGTTAGATTTTTCTACACATGGACACCTAATATGGTTATGTGTCATTACATTATTTACTTACAAGACATGTGTTCCATTCTTTTGGGGACACGTGTCCCTATCATGTTAAGCCAATTTTCATTTTCTAAAACATGTACACATATACCATTTGTATGTTACTTCTATGATATGTGCATACACATATATGCGTTCTTGTAACGTTACTACATGCACATGATATTCCAGCAACTTTTAATAAGCAAAACCTCGTTTATCGATAAAACTGTTTTCGGTCACATTATCGATTTTTCTTTGAATTACTTATCTTTGTAAACAAAAATTCAACAACATATTTTCTTCTGTTTAATTATTATTTATAAAGGGATTTAATCAAGGTTATAAAACCATTAAATCCAAGTTTTAAATATTTAAATAACCTTTATATTTAAATATTTACTGCCCGAAGTTTCAGGTTGTTACATATACAGAACTTCCTTATCTTTCTTTTTTCTAGGTTTATACCTTTCCCTGCCACATTTTTACAGTTTCTAAGATTAATATCATCTTTCCAATACAACATACAACATTTAACACAAGTATCTATTTTTTGGTACGGTAATTCAATTCATGTCATCATGCAATACTAAAGTGGGGCAATATTTCAGGTTTTTAAACAAATCATACAATCCAGGAAAACATATATAACATGTATCCAGTATTTATAACTCCTCGTTTTTTCCCTATAAAGTATTTGTAAACCAACAAGTGGACATATAGAATATCAAGAGTGAAGTTACTTCTGCGCTTGGCGAGAGAGTGTTAAGGCCTAAAACAACAGTAGCTTCATATTAACATTAAACAAGTTTATTGTCATTAACTAGCTGTTGTCCTCTTGAATTGCTTGATTTCCGTTGGGGATATGGGTGGCTATATTCCTGTCAACCAACAAATTATGTTCATCTATACATAAATAGTATTTATATTATGATTGGACACATATTCGCAAAACATTTATGCTCTATATATATTACTGTCTGAAATTGTGAGAGTAGGACTAGCATTGTCTAATTTAACTGTTGCATTAGAATTAATAATTTGATAATGCCAACATTAGCTGGGGATTGATCTTCCATTTTCACTTCACTTGTCAAAAGAAATTTACATAGAAGATGAGTGAAATTTCTAAGTTTAAAGCTGGAGCTAGTGGCATATATTGAAAGATATTATTCCATTTCTTTTTATTTGTAAAATGAGTGCACAAATATAACTTGTAAACTTATAAACAGGGAAAATATTATATTCGGCCCGACGTTAGTGTTTTCACTTTGTAATGACTATCGTACATCAGATTATTGGGTGGCATATGTCTTTTTGCAGCTTTTACAACCATTGTAAATGCAGCTTCTGTATGTAAGGTTAAATTTTGATTTCATGGTAACGTACTCAGTGGTTACGATAATTCAGTTGCACTTTCATAACCATTCCACAATGGCCGCTTGGCTGAAGTCAATAAATCATATATATTTTTGGCTTCCGTGTTCGGTTCTTCTTCAATATTGACGTCATCGTAGTCAACCTGACCGGTAGGGAACATGACCGTGCTGCATCTTCCACCATATCTTCTATTGGATTTGTCATAACTAATTCGACCTCCAACGCTACAGGATTTACTGTAGGCACAACAAATTCTCCATGGCGATCCCATAAATAATAATTTGGCACAAAACCTGATTTATACAAATGTATTTTAACGATGTCTGGTTTATGAAACCTCATCAGTTTACACTTACTATACGGACAACAAAGCTCCTCGTAATTTCGATTATTAGATACTACAAATCTAACAAATTCATTTACACCATTATAGAAATGTTCTTTCACTAACCCTTTCATTCCAATTCTAACTTCATACATCCAACTACGGTCAACATAATAATCGAACATTTTTCCTGATTCAAAAATATATGTCAATGATTTTGATAACACATACATATATTATTATAAAGCCTTTTGGAACTAAAGCTTTTACGCACCACACTGTTATATCTCGACAGTATTTCATTTCGGATTTCTCAATTAAACGATAAACTTTAAAACTTATCTTTCTGAAAATTCCTATGCATTACCAAACTGTTTTAAAATTTTTTGCCATTACATACAATAAATATGATGTTTTTATTGTTCAAAGAATTTATTCAACGCATGAATATTTTTAATGGTTCATACATACAATAAAAATGATGTTTTTATTGTTCAAAGAATTTATTCAACGCATGGATATTTTTAATGGTTCATATATACAATAAAAATGATGTTTTTATTATTCAAAAAATTTATTCAATGCATGAATATTTTTAGTGGTTCATACATATAATAAAAATGATATTTTTATTGTTTAAAGAATTTATTAAACAAAACAACTATTTTATATAGTTCATTTCATAAAATTTCGGCATTACAATGGCAGGGTGTTATAACACCGGCACAATGTCTGAGCACTGCTCCTTTTCTAACCTAGGCCTTGCAACCTTACAACAATTTCATTTCCATAATTTCCACAATACAATTCATTTTCACAACATAACCTTACAGCAATTTTACTTCAACTATTTAAAATTTCCAATCATTGTTTAATCAACAACATTAATTCAACAACATTACGTGATCAATAATTGGCTATATTATAAATCACCTAAATAGCTTTTAAATTTAAATTCTAATTGGCTATTATAAATTCAACATCAATAATTGATTATTATCTATAAAGTAACGGTTTATTAACACATACATACACATAAAATCAACCACCACAAAGATAAACAACTAAATCCACAATTTATGGTTCCGATCATTATTAAATCAACTATACTAATTCAACAATCATTGTATGATCACATAACATATACATTTAAATCATTATTATGTAATTAATTCATGAAATTAGGTTAGAAATCATACCTTAGAGAGGAAGCAGCGCAATAACTTTGTGTTGGAAATTTTATGAACTATTTAAAATATGAAATAAGTTTATGATGCCTCCTATTTGTGAATAGTCCCACATCATGAGATTATAAGAAAGATGCATGTATTTATACTTGTTTCTAAGAAGTCATATTGGGGGCCTTGGGCTCCCAATGCATGCTTTGTTGTGAGGAGGCAGACCATGCATCATGACCACCACACACACGCGCGACGGACCGACCGACTCGACTCGACCTGACCCGACTCGGCCCGACCTGGCTCGGCTCGGTTCGGTATTGGGCTTAGGCCTTGGGCCTTGGCTATGTGGTGTAGACACTTATATTTTTGGTCCAGAAAACACTGCATTTTTCGAACCAGTTTTTTAAATACAAAAATATTTCTGAGCCAACTTTTATTATGAAGCGGTAAACTTTTGACCAAGTATTTCGCAGATCCTATTTTCCTCCACTGACCAGTATTTTCGTTCAGCCCTAATCCTGTCTATATATTATCATCAGTTGTAGACGAGATTGAGACACGGAAAAAAAACTGTTTTCTCTTCCTCCGCAATTTAAAAAAAAAGTATTCTTTCAGAAATTTTCGAGCAGTCAAATTCAAAAGTGCAAATCTTCACTGATTTGTTTGTGCAAAGCAAATCGGTTATTCATTTTTATAGAGGCTGTTTTATCCTAGAGGCGGCGGCGGAAGTACGAACTGGTTTTGCACCACTGACCAGATCGCCGAATCATCTTCAAGAAAGCAACAAAGTACATGACTCAGCCATTGTTTCCCAACAATTTGAAGATGATTAGAAACAATGGCTTCGACAACAACCATAGATGATGCTGCTCCTTCCACTACATTCCAGATCCCATTGGTGACTGCTGCCCCATTTCGTTTCAAAGGTCTGCACTTCAAACGATGGCGTCAGAAAATGGAGTTCTACCTGACGATGAGGAAGGTGACTACTGCTCTGACCACCGACAAACCGCAGCTGCCAGACAAGCCTGACGGAGCCGATGAAGCGCAGATGACGTCCTGGACTGAACAATCAAAGCAGTTGCAGACCTGGACTGAACAGGATTATCTGTGCAAGAATTTTATTCTGAACAGATTGAGCGATGATCTGTATGATTACTATAACTCAGAGGACAAAACAGCAAAATAGATCTGGGAAGCACTGCAGAAGAAATACGATACAGAGGAGGCAGGGGCAAAGAAGTATGATGTAACTCGCTATCTCAAGTACCAGATGACAGACGATAGGTCAGTAGAGATGTAGTCTTATGAGCTGCAGAAAATAGCTCATGAGATCATCTCCGAAGGTATGGTTTTGGATGAACAGTTTCAAATTGCTGTTATTATTGACAAACTGCCCCCAGGTTGGAAAGATTTTAAAAATTTCTCATGGCATAAGACTAAGGAATTTTCCTTAGAGAGTTTGATCACTCGCCTTCGCATTGAGGAGGCGGCACGCAAACAGGACCAGAAAGAGGAAGTGTTGTTTGTTTCAAACAACAACACTAAAAAGACCAAACCCGCAGTTCTGAAACCAAACCAGAAGTCTTTTAAGAATCAGAACAGACACAAAAAACAGAATGGGAATCCACAAGGAAACCCAAAAGGACAACAAAAATCAGCCCAAAAGAATGACTCTGGACAGTTGTTTCTATGTTACAACTGTGGAAAACCAGGTCATATGGCACGAAACTATCGAAACAAGCCTAACTCTGTACCACAGGATAACTTGATTGAGGAGGAGCCTCTTATGGCTATGATTACTGAGATTCACTTTGTTGGTGGATCAGAGGGTTAGTGGGTAGACACTGGTGCTTCTCGCCATGTCTGCAATGATCGTGCTATGTTTTCCACATACACGGCTGCTGATGATCAGAAAGTGTTGTTGGGAGATTCTCACACCACTAAAGTTGCAGGGATTGGAAACATGGAGATCAAGTTTACCTTTGGAAAGACTGTGATCCTCAAAGATGTTTTGCATACTCTAGAGATGAGGAAGAATCTGGTGTCTGGCTACCTCCTTAATAAGGCAGGGTTTACTCAATTTATTGGGGCTGATTTGTATACCATAGTGTATAAGGGAAACTTTGTAGGAAAGGGTTATGCTTGTGAGGGAATGTTCAAATTAAATGTTGAATCTAATAAAGTGAATAATTCTGCTTATATGTTGTGTGATTTTAATATTTGGCACTCTAGATTATGTCATGGTAATAAACGGATAATTCATAACATGAGCACTCTAGATATGATACCTAAGATAGCAGAATCTGAATCTGATAAATGTGAATTCTGTACACAAGCAAAAATCACAAAGAAACCTCATAAATATGTTGATAGAGAATCTGAACCCTTAGACTTGATTCATTCTGACATATGTGAACTTGATGGCACATTGACTAGACATGGACATCGTTATTTTATCACTTTTATCGATGATTGTTCTGATTTCACATATGTTTATCTTATGAAAAATAAAAGTGATGCTTTTGACATGTTTAAAACATTCAAAACTGAGATTGAGAATCAAATAAGTAGGAAAATCAAGAGATTTTGTAGTGATAGAGGAACAGAATATGAATCTAATTTAATTCTGGACTTCTATAAATTACATGCTATTGTACATGAGAGAACTGCACCTTATTCACTTGAAATGAACGGTAAAGCCGAAAGAAAAAGTAGGACTTTTACTGAATTAGTAGTTGCCATCCTACTAAGTTCTGGTGCAGCAAAACATTGGTGGGGGGATATTTTATTGACTGTATGTTATGTTCTAAATAGAATCCCTAAATCTAAGAATAAATTTCACCTTATGAAATTTTAAAGAATCATAAACCCAATGTCTCATACTTTAGAACTTGGAGTTGTCTAGCATATGTTCGCATTCCAGACCCTAAGAGAATAAAATTGGCAAATAGGGCATATGAATGTGTATTTGTAGGCTATGCTATTAATAACAAAGCATATCGATTTTATGATATAAATGCACATAACATAATTGAATCAAATGATGCTGATTTTTATGAAACTAAATTTCCTTTTAAATTAAGGAATAGTGGGGGCACATTAAGTACGCTTATTAGAACAGAACTTAATAAAAGTTCTGAAGCTGAACCTAGAAGAAGTAAAAGAGCAAGAACCGTAAAAGACTTTGGTTCGGATTTCAGCGCTTTTACTATAGAGGAGGATCCCTTAAACCTCCAAGAGGCCTTATCTTCATTAGATGCCGATTTCTGGCGAGAGGCTATAAATGATGAAATGGATTCTCTTGAATCCAATAAGACTTGGCATTTGGCAGATTTACCCCCTGGTTGTAAATCTATAGGCTGTAAATGGTACTTAAAAAGAAACTAAAACCTGATGGTACTATAGATAAATTCAAAGCACGACTAGTAGCTAAAGGTTTTAGACAAAAAGAAAATATAGATTTCTTCGATACTTTTTCACCTGTAACTAGAATAACATCCATTCGAGTATTAATCTCACTTGCTTTCATTCATAATTTACTAATACACCAAATGGATGTTAAAACCGCTTTTTTGAACGGTGAATTAGACGAAGAAATTTACATGGACCAGCCTGAAGGATTTGTAGTGCATGGTCAAGAACATAAAGTATGCAAATTAGATAAATCATTATATAAACAATGGCATGAAAAATTTGATAACTTAATCATTTCAAATGATTTTAAAGTTAATGAAAGTGACAAATGCATTTATTACAAATTTGAGAATGACATTTGCACTATTATATGCCTTTATGTAGATGACCTACTCATCTTTGGGTCAAACATTCATGCCATAAATTTAGTCAAATCCTTATTAAGTGCCAATTTTGACATGAAAGATCTAGGTGAGGCGAGTGTAATCCTTGGTATTAAAATTACTAGGTCAGAAAAGGGAATTTCTTTGGATTAGTCTCATTACATTGAGAAGATACTAAAGAAATATAATTGTTTTGACTGTAAACCTGCATGTACATCATACGATCCAAGTGTAAAGTTATTTAAGAACACTGGTGAAGGTGTAAGACAGTCTGATTATGCGAGCATCATTGGCAGCCTTCGGTATGCCACTGATTGTACTAGACCCGACATTGCCTATGTCGTGGGATTATTGTGCAGTTTTACCAGTAGACCTAGTATAGAGCATTGGCATGCTATTGAAAGGGTCATGAGATACCTTAAACGAACCATGAACGTTGGATTACATTATGAGAGGTTTCCAGCTGTACTTGAAGGATATTCTGATGCAGACTGGAATACCTTATCTGATGATTCTAAAGCGACCAGTGGCTATATATTTAGCATCGCTGGAGGAGCTGTTTCTTGGAAATCCAAGAAACAGACTATTTTGGCTCAGTCTACTATGGAGTCTGAGATGATAGCACTAGCCACAGCTAGTGAAGAGGCAGAGTATTTGAGAAACCTGCTAGCTGAGATTCCCTTATGGGAAAAGCCGATACCGGCTGTGTTGATACATTGCGATAGTACCGCGGCTATTGCAAAAGTTCAAAACCGTTATTATAACGGTAAGAGACGACAAATACGTCGTAAGCACAACACGGTTAGAGAACTGCTTTCCACAGATACCGTTAGAGTGGATTACGTACGTAGTGAAGAAAATTTGGCTGATTCTTTGACGAAAGGACCGTCAAGAGAGAAATTCCACAATTCTTCTAAAAGAATGGGACTATTGCCCTTAGATTGTTGAGTCACGCACAATGGTAACCCGACCTAAATGACTGGATATCCCAAGAAATAGGTTCAATGGGTAAAAACAAGTTGTGTAGTGATAAAAGTTGAACATGCTATATGAAAAACTAAGAAGCATGTATTCCTGAAGTGATCGAGGATGAGTTAATAGAAACTCTTAATGAGATCTATACTCTATTTGGAGTGGAGTACCTACCTTCAGGAGTACTCTTGATAGACTCACCTATGTGAGTGTGGAAATGTGGCCGTTTCCTATGGAGTTTTGGGCAAAACTTCTAGAGCGTTCACTAAACTGGGATAGACGTGCATGGCCATAAACGCACGGGCTTAATTGATTGCACTATAGAAAAGATTGTGTGTGGTTTGATGTCAGGAACAGAGTTCAAGACTACATGTCACTCTAGTAAAAACTGAATCTTATTCACTATGCAAAGGTTCAAGTTGGAAGACACCTTTGTTTATGCACAGTCTTATATTTTTAGAAACTGCTCGATAATATTTTAAAAAATTCAAGTGGGGGATTGTTGGAAATTTTATGAATTATTTAAAATATGAAATAAGTTTATGATGCCTCCTATTTGTGAATAGTCCCACATCATGGGATTATAAGAAAGATACAAGTATTTATACTTGTTTCTAAGAAGTCATATTGGGGGCCTTGGGCTCCCAATGCATGCTTTGTTGTGAGGAGGGAGACCATGCATCATGACCACCACACACGCGCGCGATCGACCGGCCGGCCCGGCCCGGCTCGGCTCGGTATTGGGCTTGGGCCTTGGCTATGTGGTGTAGAAACTTATATTTTTGATCCAGAAAACACTGCATTTTTCGAACCAGTTTTTTAAATACAAAAATATTTCTGAGCCGACTTTTATTATGAAGCGGTAAACTTTTGACCAAGTATTTCGCAGATCCTATTTTCCTACACTGACCAGTATTTTCGTTCAGCCCTAATCCCGTCTATATATTATCATCAGTTGTAGACGAGATTGACACACAGAAAAAAAACTGTTTTCTCTTCCTCCGCAATTAAAAAAAAAATCTTTTAGAAATTTTCGAGCAGTCAAATTTGAAAGTGCAAATCTACACTGATTTGTTTGTGCAAAGCAAATCGATTATTCATTTTTATAGAGGCTGTTTTATCCTAGAGGTGGCGGCGGAAGTACGAACTGGTTTTGCACCACCGACCAGATCGCCGAATCGTCTTCAAGAAAGCGACAAAGTACGTGACTCAGCCATTGTTTCCCAACACTTTGTTTAGAGGGGTGGAGTGGGCTTGAGACGGCCGGCAGAGACGGGCGGCGGCGGTTGATCGGCAGCAGTAGGCGACAGGGGTAGGTGGTTAGGGTTTTTGTTTTGAGGTTTTCAGTTTTGGGAGGGAGACCGTGGAAATGAGAATGTTTCCTGTAGGCTCGCAGTTTTATTGTTTTAGGGACGGCTAGCGACGGCTGGTGAAGACCGCTTTTTTTAGCCGTCACCAGCCGTCGCTAGAGTCCGTAACCAATTTTGTTCATTCTTGTAGCGATGCAATAATGATTCTGTCACTTGAAATTCACTTGGTTATCACAAAACCAATAGGTGATGTGATATGTTCCTATTGATTTGTATCAGTTTGTATTTTATGCTATGTTCTTATTTTTGCATATTATTTTCCTGACGGAACTATGTCCATCTCTAACTAAATAGGGAAAAATTGGTTTAAAAGGCATTTCCCTTGAATCATATGTACTGTAATTGCCATTCCATTTCATGTTAAACAATATGAAATTGGAAATCCAGAAATTTAATTCAACATGCACAGCTTTTGGATTGCCTGGTCTTTCCTTATTTGAACTTTTTGATAATCAAATTTGCATATACATAAATTTTATTTTTCTTCCTAGTGATGATGAGATCTTAACATGTAAGAAGATCCAAATATGGGTCATCAGTGAAATACTTCTGTTACGCTTGGCTTCTGAGCTGTGTATTTCTGAACTTTTTTTTGTTTTAATGAGATCTTTGCAACACTTTCAGTCCGAGCTTCTACTATTAGCATGTTTTCAAATTTATGCAACTATGTATTCTTGAAATAGCTCATGTATGTCCTTTTCAATATAATGTCAATTATGAGGACGACCAAATGATTTTCTATGTTGAACTATCTTTTCTTCAAAACATCTTTGTTCTTTTGTTTTTTATTCAAGCAAGAATCATGGTTGTCGTTATACATGCACAGGTTTTCTTAATAAATCATTTTACGAGTATCATATTTTCTCCCTTTTTGAGCCGGTTTAAGGTCCAATTTTCAACCACGTTGTGCTCCACAAAGGTATAGAAGTTCGTTTACTATTGGTTATAAATTTGGTTATTTATTATATTTTGGTGAAGTTTCTTTTTCACTGAAGCAAGGCCGTTGCTATAGCTGAGATTTTTTTATCATGGATTTAATGAAATGATATCGAAAATGACGATCTATTTGTTACATAAGTTGCAATGGTATTATCTCATACAAAATGAAAACATATAAAACTTGTTTTATTTCTGGTCTGAATTCATGTAGCAGTGTTAATTCTATATTCGATGCTCTAGTTGAAATAAAGGTATGATTTCAAATGTGGCAGAAGCTTTGAAACTTGTTATCTTATGGACTTCATTGGACCAACAAACTTTGTTGTCCAGCTTTCTCAGACAATATCTATGCTATCTAAGTTGATGGTAATTCAGATCCAAGTCATGAAATATTTTTGGAACTTAGTAGAAGGAGTGTTGCTTTTGGCTTAAGCAGACCTATAAGAGTTGTCGTATTCATGTAAATTAATAAAAATTTGAAGATGTGTTTGAGGACTACTGACACTGAAGTGGACACTTCACAAATTGCTAAGGTAAGCATTTTTATTGGCTATTGCCTATTAACATGTTTAGCTCGATGTAATTGTTTTTGAATGCTAATGATTTCATTCGTATCTATTAAATAATAGTAAAGCAGAAGAATTTCTAGCTCTCTCCTTAATTCTCTCACTTTTCTCAATTCTCCTTAATTCTCTCACTTTTCTTAATTCTCCTTAAAACTCTAAAGATATTTTTATTAAATCAAAAAATAATAGCTATATCTATCTATGCTATCTATTCTACGGCCGCCTAGAGGTTCTGGGTGAAATTTAGATCCGAACCGTAACTTCCTATCATCCTCCTCTCGCTTCCCTCTTTTGCCCTATTTCATTACACCGCAGTTCCTAGTGGGGAAAAAATCGCCTGGATAACCCACCTACCGATCCCTTTCCACCGCCTTTTCCCCAATTATTCTCTCTTCGATCCTTCGGCGGATGACCTCCTTCCTCCATCTGCATCCCGGAGCCCTAGATGGATTTCACCCTTCCTTCGTTTCTTCCCCCATCTCTAAGGTATGCGTTCTTCCTCTTCTTCCTCCACGTTCTTTACACCGTCTAAAACGAGAAGTATTCAACTTCCTATAAACCAATTTTACCTTGATGTGGAAATGGATTCATATCCCATACCGATTCGATAACAATATTATCATTTCTATTACGTTACAGTTGGTTTAGTCCGAATATTTTTTTAAACGTTTCCTAATATATTTTTGGCCCACTTCCTTTTGCTTAGGGTTTTGAGTTAGCTTTTGTATTGTAACGACCCAGAAAATCTGAACCAATTTAATTTTTTTTAATTGGCTAAAATACTGGATTTTAAATATTTTAAATAAATATTTTAAATAATGGCGATGAAAACTGAGTTTGAATCGACAATTGAAAACGAATATAATTAATTATAATTATAAACAAGGCCTGAAATGGCGCTGTAGTTTCAAGAAATTGAATTCAAACTTTGTCGGACTGTAACGGGTGCAGAACAATTCGGATTTTAGTGAAACCAAAAACATTAGGATCTATTTGATGATATCTTTCTAACGAATCCGACCAATCGAAATTTCATAGCGGGAATCAAAAGATATGTCCAGTTGAAAATTCTGAATAATCGCTATGGAATTCAGGCCCTTAAAAATGGACATTTTGCAAACGACCTCGGATTTCAACGAAACTACTTTTGTTGGGTCTGGGATGTGAAGTTATTGTTAAGTTTCAAATTTCATAATTTTTCGAATCAATATGTGAGCGTGGCAAAGGAAAACGCGTTTGGCCGGTTTCAGTTGATTTCAATCGACTGGAAATTGGCCATTTTTCAAACGGTCTCAGAATATGATGAAACTAGTTTTGTTAGGACCGTATCGTCAATACGAAGCTAGAAAATATTTTTTTGGAATTTTTCTGGTTAGTATGTGACCCCGGTAATTTGAAATGTCCGTTTAAAATTTAATATAGTGATTTAAATGTAAATTCAACGGAAACTGATTGTAACGATCAAATCAGCTTGCGATACATATCCCATTGTGTTCGGAATGGGGGTGAAACGCTAGGGACGACAGGCGGTGGGCCTCGTTTAGAGGTCACATGCAAAAGTCAACTTTTTGCAAAATTAAATAATTAAATATATATATATTTTATATAAACCCCCCCTATTCCCTCTTCTCTCTCCACTTCGAGCAGAAAAAAAGAAAAAAAAAAGCGCTCGATCCCCTTCAGGAATCGCCGACGCCCATCGCGGCGGCGCCACCACCCACGAGCCCACCACCCCGTTCGCTCCTCCCTCCTCCATTCAATTCTCTCCCTCCATGGATCGAAGTCCCGAACCTAGAACCCCCGACGCCCTAACCTAGAACCTCCAACGTCGAGCCCCCCCCCCCCACCTCCGCCTGTCCCTCCTCCAACCGCGACCTCCCCGACGCCGCCAAGAGCAGCAGCAGTCCCCCCCTTTCTTCGCAGACAAAGTAAGTATTTTATTTTATTTTTATTTTAATTAGGTTTAAAACTGATTTATTTTAATTAGGTTTAAAACTGATTTTAAAAGAAAACTGATTTTAAAATGATTTAAAACTGATTTATTTTAATTAGGTTTAAAACTGATTTATTTTAATTAGGTTTAAAACTGATTTTAAAAGAAAACTGATTTTAAAATGATTTAAAACTGATTTATTTTAATTAGGTTTAAAACTGATTTTAAAAGAAAACTGATTTTAAAATGATTTAAAACTGATTTTAAAAGAAAACTGATTTTAAAAGAAAACTGATTTTAAACTGATTTTAAAAGAAAACTGATTTTAAAAGGGTTTAAAAACTGATTTTAATTTTGAAAAAGAAAAAGATTTGAACTTTAAATAGAAAAAGATTTGAACTTTAAATAGAAAAAGATTTGAACTTTAAGTAGAAAAAGATTTGAACTTTAAATAGAGAGAGATTTGAACTTGGATAGAAAAGATCATATTTTTAAAATAGAAAAGACGGAATTTTTATTAAGTAGAAGAAGTAAGATATGATTTTTATATTTTTAAAGTAATAAAAATATAATTTTTACATCATAGGAATATTAAAAATATAATCTTTATTTTTGAAAAGGCGGAATCTATATTTTTGAAATGCAATTTTTATATATTGAATAACGAAGTAAAAATTCGATTTTTACATATGTAGAGAATACGGGCAACGAAAGCGACGAAAGGCGAGATTGGCGAAGATTTCTATAAAGGAAGTGTCGTGAAGTTGGATAGCTATATGTGATAATTTCTCACTCTTCAATTTCTTTTTCTATCTATATATGTGTTGAAATAAAAGTGAATTGCTGTATATATATATATATATATATATATATATATATATATATATATATATATATATATACGCCCCTCGTCCACAAACCATGGACGATATTTATTGGTTGAAATTGTGGTGAAAATTGATTGATAGCGAATGATTGTTTGGGATTGTTTGTGATTGATATTGGTTGATTGTGGTTGAAAAATACCCATTTGTGGTTGAGAAATATTTGGTTGAAACCACATAGGATTAGTTTGTGGAAATGAAATAAATATATACATGCCGCCTGCGTTCGAAATAGATGCATCATCCCCATTGTCAAAAACCACGAGGTTTTAAGGTAGAGCGAGGAGCCGTACTAGGGACGGTCCCGGTTTTAACTACCCTGCCGTTATGCTGCCGAAATTTTGAATAATATTCGTGTGTTTGAATTATTTTCATATGCTTAAACTATATTTATTCATTGAATAGAAAACATTCATGTGTTGAATTGATATTCATTCGTTGATTAGAAATTCATGTGTTGAATGGTATTCATATTTTGAAATAAATTGTTTGATAATAAAAATCACCTTTTATCTATATATAAAAACTATAGAAAACATTCATGTGTTGAATTGATATTTATTCGTTGATTAGAAATTCATGTGTTGAATGGTATTCATATTTTGAAATAAATTGTTTGATAATAAAAATCACCTTTTATCTATATATAAAAACTATAGAAAACATTCATGTGTTGAATTGATATTCATTCGTTGATTAGAAATTCATGTGTTGAATGGTATTCATATTTTGAAATAAATTGTTGGATAATAAAAATCACCTTTTATCGACTATATGAACTGTGTAAAATAATCTCGTTTTAAAGAAATTGTTTTATGATAAAAATCCTATTTTTATCACCAATATGAAGTATATCAAATAATAGTGTTTTGAAATGAATCGTTTTACAATAAAAATCACATTTTTATTGTATGCATGAATCGTTGAAATGTGAAGTGTTAAAAATAGCCACTTGTTCAAAATAAACATATATGAGTTGAAATATTCATTAATTAGCTAATGAAATGATTTGCACCTATGTATGTAACATTAGAATGAATGTTGTTTTTAAACCAAATAGAAATCAAATATGAAGTTGAATAGAAAATGATAAATGATAAGAACCGTATATATATGTACATGCATATTCATTGAACAGGTTATAGCAAAGGGGCTAGAGAAGAGGAATAAAATTTTGTGCCCGACAAATAGGTACACATTTACTACTTTGTTTGGGTGATGATTTTATGAGCCTGTTGGCTAGCCGCTTGGCTTTTTCTTTTTCTTTTTTGAGATTAGAAGGACCGGGAAAGCTATTTGCGATTTCCCGATGCTCCCGGTGCAGGGGAGGTTATGGCGAAATTTTCCAAAATTTTAAGGCGTTAGTGAAATTTTTGAAGTGAAAACGATATTGAAATCATTGAATGAACTATATTTATATAAATATATAAATATAAATAAAATTAAAACGAAACGAGGCCGTGTAGTTCGTATTTTGAAACCGTGATTTCAAACAACTAGTGCGGGAAATCCGACCATTGGATTTTCCCGAAACCTCAACCGTCGGGTTCGCCTTGGAAATATCTTCCCAACGACACCAATTTTGTAGAAATCCAACGGTTGGATTGTCTGGAATGTTTAATTCAAATCTGAAGAAAAACAGCGCCAGAAACGATTATATTTATTTATATATATAAATATAATTATATTTAATCGAATAACGACGCTGCAGTTCGTATTTTGAAATCGAAACTTCAAACGATTGTACCGGGAGATCCGACCGTCGGATTTTACCGAAACTGGAACCGTTGGATTCGTTTTGAAAAGACCTTTCTAATGATGTAAATTTTGTGAAGATCCAACGGTTAGAATTTCAGATATGTTTAATTCAAATCTGAAGAAAAACAGCGCCACGGCCGCATTATGGCCCGAAGCGTCGTTTTAATAAATTGGCTATTTTAAAATAAATAAAAATAGCAATAAATCATTATAAAATATCATAAACGATATGGAAGGGAAATAAACTAAATTTGCTCGATTTATGTGGCTTTTAATGGTTGAATGTGTTTGGTGTGAAAATTACATTAAAGAACACAATCGGTGTTGTCGAATAATTTAACCATTGAAATAAATTGATTTGAAATTCTAAATATACGTGAATTATTTGAAAAGGCCGAGTTAATTCTCATTTTGAATAATTGACCGACGATCGAAATTCGAAGATGAAGACGATGGTCGAAGACCGGAGATCTTCACCTCGTTTGGATGGTAACCGAGGTCCTGATTGGGAGGCATCCCGAAATATGGATAATGAGTGGTGATCGTCCAGACGTACGTGGTGATCGAAGGGTTTGCGAGGTATTTAGTGCCTCCGGTTTCGTTCAGACCCAGAACGGACTTGTAAATGGACTGTGTGTCTGACATTGGAGTTTATTCTGTGTTGATTGATTTCTGTTAAATATACATCTGTTTGGCGGCGGAGAATTTATTCTTTTGCTTAACGCCCTTCTCTGAGACGCACGAGCTCAGAGGTTGTATATCGATGGACATCAGTCGCATGGCATGAATTGCCTGTGTGGCATACTAAGATGCAGTGATCAGGGCTTCTGTTGAAAAGCAAAGTCTTGTGGTGATGATCAAAGCACCGCCTGTGTGGCGTAGCTTTGTGTATAACGTGAATTCGCGAGCCTCACACCCCGGTATCAACCAGAAACGGGAGAAGGACCTTAGGGAGGGCATGCGTTTCTTTCTAGCTAGGGTGGTGTCAGTGACCTACCAACCCTGACATTTATATACTTTTCACCTATGTGGTTGTTGCTGTTGCGAGGCGCCTCGGTTTGATCGGACGATCTGGGTCCGATGGAGTCATTCGTTGGCTCGTTTACGCCCCAAAGGGCGGGGAAACGTATTGTCCAGGCATAATAATCCACATCGGTGGACCGGCCCTGACGATCCAAGGGGCAGTTGCGGCTGTTCCTGAGGGGCGGGCTAGAGCGTCTCGAATTCGGTAAGGACTATCTTTTGCCTTGGTTCATGGCGGAAATCCAATTTCCAGATACGTGATCGTGCGGTTTCGATTGTATAGAGATTTGGCAACATAGTGGCATGGGACGCTCATGTCGCCTATGATTGATAGTTATGATTTGAAATTGTTTTCAAAACATATAAACACTAGCAATAATATCAAATGCCTTTGTTTTATTCGTATCAAGTATATTTTGGCTGTTATAAGGTAAAAACTCTATCCTCCGGTTTGCGTTGCATTGTGTGATGGGAACTGAGTCTTATAACGGCTTCATTTTTATAAAAAGCATAGCGATGTTTATAAGAAAGATTTGTTTTAAAGCACTGGCAATCCAATGGAGTAAACCCGTTCCACGAAAGTGGCGTGGTCCTGTGATTAGCCAATTATATATGTGTTGAGTGGATTTCTCATACCAGTCCCATGACTGACTCGTAGTTTGTTTCACTTTCAAACTCGGGTGCCCCTTTTTCTACATGGGCAGCCTTGTATTCAGGTTTAGCTAGTTCTTTTTCTGGATAGCTGGAGCTGAAGATGGATTCTATCATTTATTTCTTTTTATGCTGTTCAGCTCCTATTGTACATATTTTGTTTATTTCCGCTGTAGACATTTATGTATAGCTGAACTGTATTTGTACTAAGTAAGATCCTGTATACTGTGTAACTCTGATGATTACTTTTATCCATTATATTTTATTGTTCATTATCTGGTGTAATTATTTAAATTCTGTTCTGCTATTATCTGTTTCTGTGTTATATTCCAAAGATAACCCTGGTCTCCGTCTGAACGGGATTTTGGGTCGTCTCAACGTGGTATCAGAGCTTTGGTTAAGCTTAGTTCTGGAATATAACATTTGAACGAACTCGTCAGAAATAGAACCAGTAGTGTTCTAGGACGGGTAACTCAATACAGATAGGATCAGCAATATCCTAGTATGAGTAAAGCAGAATGAAATAACACCTGGATAGACACATTTACATTCAAGTATTTGTCTCTATATTTTGAAATATCTTTCCTGTTGACCTGACACTTGATCTGCTATTTGCAGAAGAACTAGAAAATGAGTGCCAAAAACAGAAGAAGTAATACTGACCCGGATATAGAAGCTCTATTTATGAAGTATAGAAATCTGGGTGGAAAACCCTTTACGGGTGAAGAAGCAAAGTTTTCCAAATGTATCTTCTGGCAAGATGAAGTAAAATTTCTAGGCCACATTGTATCTAAAGAAGGAATCGCTGTGGATCCAAGTAAAATCACAGCTATTCAGAACTGGAAACAGCCTAGTACTCCCACTGAAGTCTGTAGTTTTCTCGGATTGGCTAGCTATTATCGGAAGTTCGTTAAAGACTTTTCGAAGATATCTGGTCACTTAACGAAGCTTACCAAGAAGCATTCTAAATTTAAATGGACTCCAGAAAGTGAGGAAGCTTTCGAAGAGCTAAAGTTAAGACTAACGACAGCTCCAGTGTTAACCATCATCGATGGCAACCAGGATCTAAAAGTCTGGACGGATGCTTCTAGAGAAGGCCTTGGCGCAGTGTTAATGCAAAGGGGCCAAGTAATTGCTTATGCTAGCCGTCAACTGAAGCCACATGAAAAGAACTATGTAACTCATGATCTTGAGTTATTGGCTATTGTGTTCGCTTTGAAAATCTGGAGACACTATCTTCTGGGTGAGAGATTTGAACTGTTTACAGATCACCAGTCGTTAAAGTATCTGTTCACTCAGAAGGACTTGAATTTGAGGCAGCAACGTTGGCTGGAGTTCCTTGCAGCATATGACTTTGAAATTATATATACTCCAGGAAAAGCCAATGTCGTGGCTGATGCGTTAAGCAGAAAGAATGAGATGATCGCCAGTTTCATCATTGCGACTTCGTTAATTGATAAGATATCGGCTCTCCAAGAAGACGACCAATTTATCAAAGGAATAAGTCAGCGAATTCGTGAGGGCAATGCTTCGGATTTCCAGCTAGACAGCGAAGGGATTCTGAGGTTAGAAGGGCGAATTTGCATTCCAGATATTCCTGAACTCAGAAGGGATGTACTGGATGAATGTCACAAATCTAAGCTCAGTGTCCATCCTGGTGTGAATAAAATGTATAACAATATCAAACGCACATTCTGGTGGAAGTCGTTAAAAAGAGACATCTCGATATATGTGAGTCGATGCCCTACTTGCCAGCTAGTCAAAAGCGACCAGCAGAAATTGGCTGGATTATTACAACCACTGGAAGTTCTTGGTTGGAAGTGGGAGCATATTTCGATGGATTTCATTGATGGTTTTCCCAGAACCGGAAAAGGAAATGACAGTATTTGGGTGATCGTAGATCGCTTCACGAAGACCGCCCATTTCATACCTGTCAGATCAAACAGAACTGCTCAGAGTCTGGCGCAGATTTACTTCAGGGAAATAGTTAGACTACATGGAGTGCCGCTCAGTATAGTCAGTGATAGAGATACAATATCCACTAGCAAATTCTGGGAAGCATTTCAAGTCGAGCTGGGAACGAAGTTAAACTTGAGCACCGCTTATCATCCTCAGACAGACGGTCAGACTGAGAGGGTGAATCGCATTTTAGAAGATCTATTGCGGGCTTGTGTTCTAGATTTCGGTGGATCATGGGAAGACCATCTGCATTTGGCTGAATTCTCTTATAAGAACAGCTACCAGGCGAGTCTGACAATGTTGCCATTCGAAGCATTATATGGTAGACCTTGCCGATCTCCTGCTTGTTGGGTCGAGCCTGGAAATAGACTTGTGTTAGGTCCCGATATGATTCGAGAAGCTGCCGACAAAGTCGATTTTATTAAGAAGAGATTACTCGCCGCTCAAAGCCGACAAAAGAGCTATGCCGATAGAAGAAGAAGAAGAGATATATCCTTTGAAGTTGGCGATTATGTATATTTGAAAGTATCGCCGATGAGAGGAGTTATCCGGTTCGGTAAAACTGGAAAGTTAGCGCCCAAATTTATTGGTCCGTTTCCTATTCTGGAACGGATCGGAACTCTCGCTTACAGGGTCAAACTTCCTGGTTGGTTGCCTGGAGTTCATGATGTATTTCATATATCTCAACTTCGAAAACACGTTCATGATCCAGACTTGATCGTGGAAGAAGCAGCTCAGCAGGATATTGAAATTACTCCAGAATTAGCTGTGAGGCGAGAGCCGCTAAAGATCATCGGCAAAGAAACCAAAGAGCTGAGAAACAAGAAGGTTGACTTAGTCAAAGTGCAATGGAGTGGAGATCCGCGAGATTGTACTTGGGAAACTGAGGAGAGCATTCAGAAAGCTTATCCTAGATGCCGAGTGGATATCTCTGATTGACTCCGGTACAAGGTACATTTAACCTACTTTGCACTACCATTCAATTCTCTACTCTATTGTTATTTTCTTTTCATAGATGTGCACTTTTAAATTATATAGTCTGAAAGATTTTTAAGGGGGTATAAAATTTGATTAGTATATTTTTGAAGGTTAAAAACAATTGGATTGGTTGTTGTGTTGCGTGATTGTAGATTTATCAAACCACTTTCGACTTTATTCCTTTTCGGGGACGAAAAGTTTTAAGTGGGGGAGATTGTAACGACCCAGAAAATCTGAACCAATTAAATTTTTTTTAATTGGCTAAAATAATGGATTTTAAATAAATATTTTAAATAATGGCGATGAAAATTGAGTTTGAATCGACAATTGAAAACGAATATAATTAATTATAATTATAAACAAGGCCTGAAATGGCGCTGTAGTTTCAAGAAATTGAATTCAAACTTTGTCGGACTGTACCGGGTGCAGAACAATCCGGATTTTAGTGAAACCAAAAACATTAGGATCTATTTGATGATATCTTTCTAACGAATCCGACCAATCGAAATTTCATAGCGGGAATCAAAAGATATGTCCAGTTGAAAATTCTGAATAGTCGCTATGGAATTCAGGCCCTTAAAAATGGACATTTTGCAAACAACCTCGGATTTCAACGAAACTACTTTTGTTGGGTCCGGGATGTGAAGTTATTGTTAAGTTTCAAATTTCATAATTTTTCGAATCAATATGTGAGCGTGGCAAAGGAAAACGCGTTTGGCCGGTTTCAGTTGATTTCAATCGACTGGAAATTGGCCATTTTTCAAACGGTCTCAGAATTTGACGAAACTAGTTTTGTTAGGACCGTATCGTCAATACGAAGCTAGAAAATATTTTTCTGGAATTTTTCTAGTTAGTATGTGACCCCGGTAATTTGAAATGTCCGTTTAAAATTTAATATAGTGATTTAAATGTAAATTCAACGGAAACTGATTGTAACGATCAAATCAGCTTGCGATACATATCCCATTGTGTTCGGAATGGGGGTGAAACGCTAGGGACGACAGGCGATGTGCCTCGTTTAGAGATCGTATGTAAAAGTCAACTTTTTGCAAAATTAAATAATTAAATATATATATTTTATATAAACCCCCCTATTCCCTCTTCTCCCTCCACTTCGAGCAAAAAAAAAAGAAAAAAAAAGCGCTCGATCCCCTTCAGGAATCGCCGACGCCCATCGCGGCGGCGCCACCACCCACGAGCCCACCACCCCGTTCGCTCCTCCCTCCTCCATTCAATTCTCTCACTCCATGGATCGAAGTCCCGAACCTAGAACCCCCGACGCCCTAACCTAGAACCTCCGACGTCGAGCCCCCCCCCCCCCCCCCCCCGCCTTCGCCTGTCCCTCCTCCAACCGCGACCTCCCCGACGCTGCCAAGAGCAGCAGCAGTCCCCCCCTTTCTTCGCAGACAAAGTAAGTATTTTATTTTATTTTTATTTTAATTAGGTTTAAAACTGATTTATTTTAATTAGGTTTAAAACTGATTTTAAAAGAAAACTGATTTTAAAATGATTTAAAATTGATTTTAAAAGAAAACTGATTTATTTTAATTAGGTTTAAAACTGATTTTAAAAGAAAACTGATTTTAAAACTGATTTTAAAAGAAAATTGATTTTAAAATGATTTAAAACTGATTTTAAAAGAAAACTGATTTTAAAATGATTTAAAACTGATTTTAAAAGAAAACTGATTTTAAAAGGGTTTAAAAACTGATTTTAATTTTGAAAAAGAAAAAGATTTGAACTTTAAATAGAAAAAGATTTGAACTTTAAATAGAAAAAGATTTGAACTTTAAGTAGAAAAAGATTTGAACTTTAAATAGAGAGAGATTTGAACTTGGATAGAAAAGATCATATTTTTAAAATAGAAAAGGCAGAATTTTTATTAAGTAGAAGAAGTAAGATATGATTTTTATATTTTTAAAGTAATAAAAATATAATTTTTACATCATAGGAATATTAAAAATATAATCTTTATTTTTGAAAAGGCGGAATCTATATTTTTGAAATGTAATTTTTATATATTGAATAACGAAGTAAAAATTCGATTTTTACATATGTAGAGAATACGGGCAACGAAAGCGACGAAAGGCGAGATTGGCGAAGATTTCTATAAAGGAAGTGTCGTGAAGTTGGATAGCTATATGTGAGAATTTCTCACTCTTCAATTTCTTAATCTATCTATATATGTGTTGAAATAAAAGTGAATTGCTATATATATATATATATATATATATATATATATATATATATATACGCCCCTCGTCCACAAACCATGGACAATATTTATTGGTTGAAATTGTGGTGAAAATTGATTGATAGCGAATGATTGTTTGGGATTGTTTGTGATTGATATTGGTTGATTGTGGTTGAAAAATACCCATTTGTGGTTGAGAAATATTTGGTTGAAACCACATAGGATTAGTTTGTGGAAATGAAATAAATATATACATGCCGCCTACGTGCGAACTAGATGCATGATCCCCATTGTCAAAAACCGTGAGGTTTTAAGGTAGAGCGAGGAGCCGTACTAGGGACGGTCCCGGTTTTAACTACCCTGCCGTTATGCTGCCGAAATTTTGAATAATATTCGTGTGTTTGAATTATTTTCATATGCTTAAACTATATTTATTCATTGAATAGAAAACATTCATGTGTTGAATTGATATTCATTCGTTGATTAGAAATTCATGTGTTGAATGGTATTCATATTTTGAAATAAATTGTTTGATAATAAAAATCACCTTTTATCTATATATAAAAACTATAGAAAACATTCATGTGTTGAATTGATATTCATTCTTTGATTAGAAATTCATGTGTTGAATGGTATTCATATTTTGAAATAAATTGTTTGATAATAAAAATCACCTTTTATCTATATATAAAAACTATAGAAAACATTCATGTGTTGAATTGATATTCATTCGTTGATTAGAAATTCATGTGTTGAATGATATTCATATTTTGAAATAAATTGTTGGATAACAAAATTCACCTTTTATCGACTATATGAACTGTGTAAAATAATCTCGTTTTAAAGAAATTGTTTTATGATAAAAATCCTATTTTTATCACCAATATGAAGTATATCAAATAATAGTGTTTTGAAATGAATCGTTTTACAATAAAAATCACATTTTTATTGTATGCATGAATCGTTGAAATGTGAAGTGTTAAAAATAGCCACTTGTTCAAAATAAACATATATGAGTTGAAATATTCATTAATTAGCTAATGAAATGATTTGCACCTATGTATGTAACATTAGAATGAATGTTGTTTTTAAACCAAATAGAAATCAAATATGAAGTTGAATAGAAAATGATAAATGATAAGAACCGTATATATATGTACATGCATATTCATTGAACATGTTATAGCAAAGGGGATAGAGAAGAGGAATAAAATTTTGTGCCCGACAAATAGGTACACATTGACTGCTTTGTTTGGGTGATAATTTTATGAGCCTGTTGGCTAGCCGCTTGGCTTTTTCTTTTTCTTTTTTGAGATTAGAAGGACCGGGAAAGCTATTTGCGATTTCCCGATGCTCCCGGTGCAGGGGAGGTTATGGCGAAATTTTCCAAAATTTTAAGGCGTTAGTGAAATTTTTGAAGTGAAAACGATATTGAAATCATTGAATGAACTATATTTATATAAATATATAAATATAAATAAAATTAAAACGAAACGAGGCCGTGCAGTTCGTATTTTGAAACCGTGATTTCAAACAACTAGTGCGGGAAATCCGACCATTGGATTTTCCCGAAACCTCAACCTCGGGTTCGCCTTGGAAATATCTTCCCAACGGCACCAACTTTGTAGAAATCCAACGGTTGGATTGTCTGGAATGTTTAATTCAAATCTGAAGAAAAACAGCGCTAGAAACGATTATATTTATTTATATATATAAATATAATTATATTTAATCGAATAACGACGCTGCAGTTCGTATTTTGAAATCGAAACTTCAAACGATTGTACCGGGAGATCCGACCGTCGGATTTTCCCGAAACTGGAACCGTTGGATTCGTTTTGAAAAGACCTTTCTAATGATGTAAATTTTGTGAAGATCCAACGGTTAGAATTTCAGATATGTTTAATTCAAATCTGAAGAAAAACAGCGCCACGGCCGCATTATGGCCCGAAGCGTCGTTTTAATAAATTGGCTATTTTAAAATAAATAAAAATAGCAATAAATCATTATAAAATATCATAAACGATATGGAAGGGAAATAAACTGAATTTGCTCGATTTATGTGGCTTTTGATGGTTGAATGTATTTGGTGTGAAAATTACATTAAAGAACACAATCGGTGTTGTCGAATAATTTAACCATTGAAATAAATTGATTTGAAATTCTAAATATACGTGAATTATTTGAAAAGGCCAAGTTAATTCTCATTTCGAATAATTGACCGACGATCGAAATTCGAAGATGAAGACGATGGTCGAAGACCGGAGATCTTCTCCTCGTTTGGATGGTAACCGAGGTCCTGATTGGGAGGCATCCCGAAATTTGGATAATGAGTGGTGATCGTCCAGACGTACGTGGTGATCGAAGGGTTTGCGAGGTATTTAGTGCCTCCGGTTTCGTTCAGACCCAGAACGGACTTGTAAATGGACTGTGTGTCTGACATTGGAGTTTATTCTGTGTTGATTGATTTCTGTTAAATATACATCTGTTTGGCGGCGGAGAATTTATTCTTTTGCTTAACGCCCTTCTCTGAGACGCACGAGCTCAGAGGTTGTATATCGATGGACATCAGTCGCATGGCATGAATTGCCTGTGTGGCTTACTAAGATGCAGTGGTCAGGGTTTCTGTTGAAAAGCAAAGTCTTGTGGTGATGATCAAAGCCCCGCCTGTGTGGCGTAGCTTTGTGTATAACGTGAATTTGCGAGCCTCACACCCCGGTATGAACCAGAAACGGGAGAAGCACCTCAGGGAGGGCATGCGTTTCTTTCTAGCTAGGGTGGTGTCAGTGACCTACCAGCCCTGACATTTATATACTTTTCACCTATGTGGTTGTTGCTGTTGCGAGGCGCCTCGGTTTGATCGGACGATCCGGGTCCGATGGAGTCATTCGTTGGCTCGTTTACGCCCCAAAGGGCGGGGAAACGTATTGTCCAGGCATAATAATCCACATCGGTGGACCGGCCCTGACGATCCAAGGGGCAGTTGCGGCTGTTCCTGAGGGGCGGGCTAGAGCGTCTCGAATTCGGTAAGGACTATCTTTTGCCTTGGTTCATGGCGGAAATCCAATTTCCAGATACGTGATCGTGCGGTTTCGATTGTATAGAGATTTGGCGACATAGTGGCATGGGACGCTCATGTCGCCTATGATTGATAGTTATGATTTGAAATTGTTTTCAAAACATATAAACACTAGCAATAATATCAAATGCCTTTGTTTTATTCGTATCAAGCATATTTTGGCTGTTATAAGGTAAAAACTCTATCCTCCGGTTTGCGTTGCATTGTGTGATGGGAACTGAGTCTTATAACGGCTTCATTTTTATAAAAAGTATAGCGATGTTTAAAAGAAAGATTTGTTTTAAAGCACTGGCAATCCAATGGAGTAAACCCTTTCCACGAAAGTGGCGTGGTCCTGTGATTAGCCAATTATATATGTGTTGAGTGGATTTCTCATACCAGTCCCATGACTGACTCGTAGTTTGTTTCACTTTCAAACTCGGGTGCCCCTTTTTCTACACGGGCAGCCTTGTATTCAGGTTTAGCTGGTTCTTTTTCTGGATAGCTGGAGCTGAAGATGGATTCTATCATTTATTTCTTTTTATGCTGTTCAGCTCCTATTGTACATATTTTGTTTATTTCCGCTGTAGACATTTATGTATAGCTGAACTGTATTTGTACTAAGTAAGATCCTGTATACTGTGTAACTCTGATAATTACTTTTATCCAGTATATTTTATTGTTCATTATCTGGTGTAATTATTTAAATTCTGTTATGCTATTATCTGTTTCTGTGTTATATTCCAAAGATAACCCTGGTCTCCGTCTGAACGGGATTTTGGGTCGTCTCATGTTTTATGTTTACTGTATACGATTTTGCCAATTTGTTTTATTTTTCTTTGTTCTCTTATTTTATTTCCTTCTTGCTAATATTAATACATCGGTTAGAAGAACACCTACATCATTCAACAGTTAGATCTGCATCGGTTTGGTATGCCTATTTTCCTTTTGCATTTTCCGCTGATCAGTTTGTATTTTGTAATATGTTTACCTGTCTGTCATGTATACCACTTTAACTCATAGGTAAAACTAACTCAAAAAAATTATTGTAATAATTGCACAGACAAATTTGTAGCTAAGTGAAATAGCAACCTAAGATTAAAATATGCACAATTGATTTCAGGTAAGATCTGGGTTCTCTGTTAACCAAGTAGACCAAATTTGGTATGACAAAATGGTTGATTTGAATTCATTCCATTCCATTCGTAATTGATTTCTTATTAATCAAATATTGTGAAATGCAGGGCATCACATTGATGCACTTAAACAAAGAAAGCGCAAAATATGTGATAATGCTATAGATTAAAATATTGAAACTGGAAATGGGATACAATCACGTTGTATAGGGAGGGAAATTAACTGAATTGAGATCAATTTTTTTGGGTATACTATTATATACGTTATAATTACTAATCATTATATATCTCATCCATACTACAGATTGAAAATTGGCCAGGAGGTGATAGCTCAGGTTTTAATGAATATAAACGAGGCAGGAACCAAATCAAGAGGTTTTTCTTTGCTTTATATCTTCAAAATATAGTAATTTTATACAATTTAATTAGATTTCTTTTGATTCAACCTTCTATATTTTTTAGTTAATTTTGGGGAATTTCATTTCCAACTCTGGTTAGGAATACTTATATATAGCATTGGCTTAAACTTTTGTTAGTTTATCAAAATATTATGTTTTTTTTTATTCTCTATACAGGTTTTCCATTTCAATTTAGATGACTTGAACTCTCCATATTCTTTTTTCTTTTTTAAAAACCATGTTATTTCTTTAAAATATCCAGTAAATTTGAAATTTTAGTCATATGTGGATGAACTGGATGGTTAATTGCCCATTTATTTTAGGAATGATATATTTGTGTTTGGATATTATAGCAAGAGAAATTTTGGATGGTTAATTGCCGTTTATTTTGGGAATGATATGTGTGCATTTAGATATTATATCATAAGAAAATTTGGATGGTTAATTGCCCATTTACTTTAGAATAGTCAATGAAATGGATCGTTAATTTCCCATTTACTCTGGGAATGATATGTTTGAATTTGGATATTATAGCACGAGAAAATTTTGAAATACCAATAATTTTCATTTTCATTTGATTTTCCATTCAAACTTGCAACAAACAACATTTTCCTTTTTTTTTTCATTATAAGAAAAGTACACTGAGAAATAGTTCATTGTGCAAACATTATGCATGGTTTCTAACAGTTTCAAAATTGAATAAAATATTCTACCATATGTAGAATTTGTACAGGTATTGGACATTCAATTTTGTGAACTCTTAGTAAAGGTCTTTTTGAACAAACTGCACAAATCACTAAGTTAACAAATCTGCTCCATAAATAGTGAACTAACTGTAAAATACATTTTTTTCTTTGTTTGTTTGTGTTTTTTTTGTCAACAGTAAAATTTGGGTTGATGTTAGTATTGGACAATAGTCAGATATGACTAATGGTAAATAAGATAAAACTGTTTGCTTTCAATATACTTGATTTGAACTCTATAAATTATGTGTCCACATAAGGAAATATCAGTTAGTAGATCCGTTTTCTTCTATTTTAATAGTCCATGGAACAAAAATACCCAAGAGGTTTCATTTTTTTGTTTGTTTGTGTTTTTTTTTCAGCAGTAAAATTTGGGTTGATGTTAGTATTGGACAATACTCAGATATGACTAATGGTAAATAAGATAAAACTGTTTGCTTTCAATATACTTGATTTAAACTCTATAAATTATGCGTCCACATAAGGAAATATCAGTTAGTAGACCCGTTTTCTTCTATTTTAATAGTCCATGGAACAAAAATACCCAAGAGGTTTCCATATTTGGACGTTTGTAATTAATGTTTGTTTTTGCTGATACCCCATGATCAAGTACAGACCACTGGATAAATGAGATAACTCTCATTTAACGTTGCAAAATTTAACAACTAAGGCTTTTTAAAAGAATAACCTTGGATTTAACCAAGTTTAAATAACTAATAAAAAGTTTCTGACACTTTATATATGGTTAATATTCAAATGAATTTCGTCCACTCCTTTTGCTGATTAATGGGTTTACTTTTTGACTGAAGTTCATTGCCGTTATTTACATGTTGCTTCTTTTAACTATCTTAGAGGATTACTAAATTTTCTCATTCATTATTATTGGTGAGAAATTACAGCTCAATAAACGTATGCAAACCGAATATGAATTCCCTTGGATTTAGTTATGAAGTGCACAATAAATCTGTAGGGTATAAGCTGTCAATAATACCTTTAAACCATGTCACTTTACCATAAGCCTTCGTAGAAATGATTTATATCTCTATTAAACAACGAGTAGAACTGATAATCAATGGCAGTACCACGAAAAGAATAAATTTAATATTTTGTTACCAACTTATACAGCTTTTAATATTTTGTTATGTTTAGGGAAATTAATCAATTAAAGAGGCCATTTATTGCTATGTCACATACAGTATAAAATTTGATTTTCCTATAAACAAACGTTATAAATTCATCTTTTGTATTCAAGTATTAATATATTAACGTCTTATACCATATATTGTGACATGAGTTAATAATAGATGAAAAGGATATCATAAAAACTTGCAATTTGGAATATTTTGTTCAATTTTCACCCTTCGGAGAATGTCCATTTTACTCAATTTGCAAAGGTTGAAATCTGATGTAGAGATAATTTCACCATAAGTTCAGCCTATTTTTTTAAATCAAAATCCGATTATAAATTCCCATTTTGTTTGCAACTATTACTCTACGATTATTTAGAAGGTTCTTAACCACTTGAAGATTAACTGCAGGATTATTCTTTTACAACCACATATTTTTCATCAACATTTATAGGCATTATGTTTCATCGATCACCATGATTCAACCCAGCGATTTTCACTGTTTTCTATCTGTGATTTTTATAGTGGATCCTGACTTCTATTTTTGGGTCATTACAAATCTTCAGGTATGGTATTTTAGTTATTTCATTTTTAATCTTAGGTTTCTTATATGGGTTCATTACTTAATCATCTTCTAACTGCTTCAATTTGTTTCTACCCCATTTTCCAAGCAATACCAATGAGTAAAAATCAGAAATGCCATATAAAATAACCCAGTCGTCAATAACTTTAGCGTTAAAAGTAAATCTTCTATTGACTAGACTGCGGTCATCGCATTGCCGGAAGCCCCTCCTCCTTTGCAGGCGCCTTTAGGCCTTCTTACAATAAAAAAACCACGTCTCATCCTTTTCAGTGCAATTTTTTTTCTTTTTTGCTTTTCTTCCATCAAACTTAGTGATATATTTGTTAATCCTTGATCCCGTAGATTCTAGGAGTTATTATTAATTTTTTGTTTGATTCATTTGGGATACTGAAATGATGGATTTTTTTTCAGTTATCCTATATTACCTTATATTATTACAATCAAAACTGTCAAGTTTTTTCTATTTATCTGGATTTTCAACTCTATCATTAGATGTTGAAGACGTGGCTAGCTACATGAATTTCCATCTTCATATATTCATCACCCAATTGTTAAATAGCTGAGCAAAATTCCTCTGTTTTTTGTTTGTTTTGTTATCGGTCAACGCAAGGAACTTTTTACTGTTCTATGTTATTCAAAATTATGAGTGGGGTTATATTTGAATTTTGTTCCTAATAGCATTGTTGTTATTGTTCTTATCTTACTTTTTTAGTTTCGGTTTGTATTTTTTTAGGGCGACACTAATACACTTTCATCTTCACTATTTAACTGTTCATCAGTTTTAATTTGTTAACTCCTTCCAAAAAAGTTTACTGATACATGTATTATTAATGTTACATGTTATTTTTAAGGTCTTTGCAAATATTATTTTTACTATATTCTTATGGAAAAACTTTTTACTTCACCTTGAATCTCTGACCATTGATTCATGGTTTGAAATAGGCTAATTTATGTAAATAGTTACTAAGAAATATTTTACTAACAAATGTCTAAATAGGCATCCATTATATTTATATGGTAATATAAATGAAATAATTGAACAAAACTTCTTCAAAATTGTGAAACTTTCCTTATAATGTTGGAAAATAAAAAATTATTTTCATTTCTGTTTATTATATCTAAATATTTACTAACATAAGGAATGAAATGATAACAAAATAAGTAGCTTATAAACAATGATTTTAATCTTTTAATCATTCCTTAGAAATGAATGCATCTTTTATGCATATTATATATATGTATGTATACATATTATGGAGACACACACTGTGTGTGTCTGAGTATGTTTGATGTCCATCTAAAACCAACAATCAAGGATAAGAGTAAATTAATGACTTTAAATTACTTGGTTTTCACATAAAATTTTATTTTATTTTTTGTAGGTGAAACTACGGTTCAAGGCTAGATCTATGAGAAATATTTGGTATTTTTCCACTTTGTTATATAATGTGTGTTATGTGAGGGCATGGTCAATGTTAAGCAGGTTGCTTCAATTGTCATTTTCTTTACTATATAAATAGGGGGAAGTCTATTTAAACACCAAAGATGGACATAATACGTGTCTTAATGAATCTCCACCATCAGATTGCTCCCTAATTTCCACCTTCCATGTAAAAATAAATTGATCCAATGGTCAAGAATATATCTTCCAAATCATGTCAAATTTTATATCTGAATATCCCCCTCCAATAAATAAAATATATTTATGTAATTAATTTAAATTATGATTTAATTTTATCAGCTAATGAATGCGAGCGGTCTTCCGATATTCCTGATCGACAGGCTGAGATTAACAACACTTTTGCATGTATAAGTTGGCAAAGTTAATTCAGTTGTAATTATCAATTTTTGGATGGAAATTCTTACAGATAAGATAAAGTAAATTTTTATTATTTTCTGATGATGTATTCTAAGTAAACAAAATTTTAATTCTGAATGTACATGGAGTGTGTAAGTAGATGACAATTCAACAGTCCGTCAGAGGAAAAACTGAATATAACCTCATGGAATATCAGAGAATGAGATGTAAGATTCAGTTCATCATTTGGATTTTGAAATGCTGTTGAAGAAATATTCGGTATTAGTGGACTAATTTTCCATAGGGTGGACTGGGACGTGGGCAATGCAGTTCAAAGTTTGCATGTAAGATACATCAAACATGTTGATGAATTATTGTGCTATGGTACTCCACAAATTTGTAGAATATTGGTGTCATATCTGTACGTTTATTAATATTTTATATATTTATATATTGTAAACAGTGATGTATAATTCAATTGTGTTGAGATGCAGTGCCGACAGTGGTGGAACCAGAGCTGTGAAGGAGGTAGGGCAGTATCATTAGTTTAGATGGGACCAACAGCAAAGAAAGCAGTATTCTAGAAGAAAAAAGAAAAATTTAGGTAGGGCCTTGGCCCTAGGTGGAGCATATGTAGCTCCGCCCCTGTGTGCCGAGATGTGCTAATGTTCTGTATTTAATCTTAAGAAAAATAATAAAACCGTATAGTTTAACTTAAAGTGTGCAGGAATTAAAAAAAACTTAGAATTTGAGAAATTCGTCCTAACTTCTTGATTGTTATACGTTATGAAGAGTATGCACTTGCTGTTGATTATAAATAGTTGCATATCCTAACTTCTACATTTCATTTTCCAGCACAAATTTGACGCACAATTTTGTGTATTTAATCTTAAGAAAAATAATAAAACCATATAGTTTAACTTCAAGTGTGCAGACATAAAAAAACATAGAATTCGAGCAATTCGTCCTAACTTCTTGATTGTTATGCGTTATGAAGAGTATGCACTTGCTGTTGATTATAAATAGTTGGATATCCTAACTTCTACTTTCATTTTCCAGCACAAATTTGATGCACCATTTTGTGAATTTGAAGTATTTTTCCATTTACAGCCTTAGCCATGCATCTTAAAATATTTAAAAATTTATTAATTAATCATTGCCTTATTTAAGTCATTAAAGTACCGTCGAAGTAATTTTTTTACTATAGAATGGAAACTAAGTGATACTTCATCACACAATGAATATGAGGAAGAACATACATAGAAAGTTAGAAATACACCTCACATAATGAAACTTTAGATTATATCGTTGAATATAAATTTCATTTCTAATATTAAATACAATGCTCTAAACAAATATGGAAACATTGAATATAAAGTGTATTGGCATTAGAAGAAAATCAAATTAATATGGAAATATTGCAATAATATCCTGTGAACTTAGGAAAACGTATATGATTTATTTCCATGCTTATTGAGGTTGTATTTTCCATACATGAAATCTATATAACTTTTTATGTTATTAATAGGTACTTATTTGTATGGTATGCTTAATTTCTACTGTATGTTTGATTTTTTGGCTTACTTTGGTCCCAAGATTAATAAAATTTATTTTTATGTACTAACGTTTATTCATAATATTATTTCAGGCAATGATATTTTGGAATTTCATTTAAATAATTTTAGTGCAATTCAAGTAGCCTGATCTAATTTGGTCATGATAAGAACTTTCATATGTTGTCACCCTACATGCCATAAATGTACAAACAAACTGACATTTAGCTAATTTTTAGTTATAAAAGATTAGATGATAAATTCTTCCACAATAAATTATCATTTTACATGTAAAAATGATAATGTAACATGTACTAAAATTCTAAATATTGCTGCCAAATTTTGTTTATGATGATAAACACTACACTTATATAGAAACAGCACAGTAACTTCGTAATGAAATTCATTTATTTATGAACTTTACACTAAAATAATTCAAGTCATCCATAGTGATGAATCTACTCCTTGCATGTATTAGTGAACAGCGAATATGTATCATGTAAGTAAAGCAGGTTATGTATCCAAAGGCATTGGTTATGTAGCCGAAGGCATTCTGGGCTACGCCCATTATCTCAAAACAATTGTTTGTGTTTATATGTATGTCTATATATCACTTTACCATAAGCTTTTGTACAAATGATTCATATCTCAATTAAACAATGAGTAGAACTGATAATTAGTGGCAGTACCATAGAAAGAATAAATTTAATATTTTGTTACCAACTTATACAGCTTTTAATATTTTGTTCAGGGAAATTAATCAATTGAAAAAGGTCATTTATTGCTATATCACATATGATATAAAAATTGAATTTCCTATAAACAAACGTTATAAATTCATCTTTTGTATTCAAGTATTAATATATTAACATCTTATACCATATATTGTGACATGAGTTAATAATAGATGAAAAGGATATCTTAAGCCGTTTTAGATTTCATACAGGCCAGGAGTATCCTAAATTTCATATCCTGTAATAGAAGAATGAAGTTGCATACTTTTCGAATGCTGAATTTTTTAAAAGTGATCATCATGTTTATTGAATGTGGAGGTTTTCAAAAGTTTTTATGGATGAAATAATATTGTGAACAATTTTTTTCCTTTCTAAACTGTAGAATATATCGTTGAATATAAATTTCATTTCTCACATAAAATACAATGCTCTAAACAAATTAATGTGGAAATGTTGAATATAAAGTGTGCCGACGTTAGAAGAAAAGCAAATTAATATCCAAATGTCGCAATAATATCCTGTAAACTTAGGAAAACATATATGATTTTTTTTCATGCTTATTGAGGTTGTATTTTCCATACATGAAATCTATATAAATTTTTATGCTATTAATAGGTACTTATTTTATGGTATGCTTAATTTCTACTATATGTTTGATTACTCTTCATTTTTACTTTTCTTCGTGTTATTCATATGTATATTGTTTTTTTTTGGTTGTTTTAATCAAGTGATCTGTCTCATTGTATTGGCTTTAGGATACATTGACCAGGTTACTGCTTTATAATAAGTTTTTTTTATTGACTTATTATTTAACTTAAAATACTTATATTCAAAATGGTAAAAATATACTTATTATGGACTGCATTATAAAAGTCTACAATCGACTTAAAATACATATATTTAAAATTACCGCAATTATTTACAAAACCCACCTCATTTTCTTTTTGTTTTACATTTCAGTCCATATGTTTAAATTAATTATGCAGTCTTAAGTTCAAAATAATAAGATAAATGTAATTAAGCAATATTCATTAGTTCGATCACTAATGATAATAAGAAAATTTTAATAATATACATCATGTCCATATTTGTAAAATATGGTAAAATTAAGTTTTCATTAAACTAAAATACATAAGGCATATAATTTAACATTAATTAATAAGAAACTTTTGTAATATACACCCTTCTTAATACAGAAACGTTCTTTCTTAAAAACATGTTTGGAATACACTAATACTTTTAAGTCCAGCCAATATTTTTTCTTTTAAAGGCCAAACTTAGCATTTTTCTTTGTGAAAAATATTCTAAGTTTGGATTTGAGGGAGAAAGGCACTATTTAGTGCAAAAGTAGAAATAAGGGGGCCCACTGTCCTTTCCACTTTTGCACTAAATTTGTCTTTCTCCCTAATTTCCAAACTTAGCATATTTTTAACTAAAAATAATGCTAAGTTTGGCCTTTTCACTATTTTCCACATATCTTTACTAATAATCGGAATATGTTTGGTGTCACACTTTTTTGGTGTACACGCAAACTACCGAAAATGCCCTTTATTAAAAACAAACACATATAATAAAAAGAATTAAATCAAGAAAGAAACGGAAAGTAATTAAAGTTAAATAGAAATGTTTCTTTAATTAGCAATGTGTGTCATTAATGACATTAATAAAGACGTAAATGAGAATAACGTTAAAATTTGAAAGCAGACAATTAAATCTAGAAGGGTAACGTAAATGGAATTAAATCACGCGTATGTTCGAATTCGAAAATAAACGTGCATCGTAAATGGAATTTAATCACGCGTATGTGTGGACATATTTATTTCAAGAGAATGTGCATACGTATTAAGAATGGAATTTTTTTTCAATAAAACTAGAAATAAAAATAAATGTTTTGAATAACGGTCACATGAATTAACATGCATGAATTAGAAACAGAAGAAAATTAATGCGCAGTAATGAAAATAGGAAAATAAAAAGAAACTATCAAGCAAATAAATATGCAGAAAAATAAAATGGGCAAGAAATATACCAGACAATGTATTAACGACATATTTTTATTTTGTCATCACAACACGCAGAGCGCATGCCATCACCACGCGCGGAGCGCGTGCCATCACCACGCGCAAAGCGCGTGCCTATACGTCTCGTTATAAATAATTGTGGTAAAAACAGGAAATATTTTTGCTTTTGCAAAAACAATATTGCACTTTTGCAAAGAAAAAGAAAAGATTGTATATAGAAACTTGGTATTAAATACAAATATAATTTTAGCAAAATAAAATCATAAAATGTATCAATAAATTTGGCATGCAGTACAAAATTATGCTTTTTTTATAAAAAAAAAACCTCATTTTTTATATTCCTACAACGTTTTACCGAACCATCTCAGTTCCCTTTTGATATTGTATATTTGACTTATTATATTAGAGTTAATCATGAATCTTAGAAGTTAGAACCATAGTTAAATTTAGTAAGCTATTAGTTGTTGATATGCTTAATAAATCATAAAACATGAAAACTTCAATATTTACACGATATTCATATCAACAAAGAAGGATATAGAATTCATTTGAATATACAAATACATCAGTCGTATAACATAATTATATACGTAAGAAATAATTGTAAATTTAATTTATGATTAATCTATAACGATACATTAATATTGTAAAATATCTTTACTAATAATCGGAATATGTTTGGTGTCACACTTTTTTGGTGTACACGCAAACTACCGAAAATGCCCTTTATTAAAAACAAACACATATAATAAAAAGAATTAAATCAAGAAAGAAACGGAAATTAATTAAAGTTAAATAGCAATGTTTCTTTAATTAGCAATGCGTGTCATTAATGACATTAATAAAGACGTAAATGAGAATAACGTTAAAATTTGAAAGCAGACAATTAAATCTAGAAGGGTAACGTAAATGGAATTAAATCACGCGTATGTTCGAATTCGAAAATAAACGCGCATCGTAAATGGAATTAAATCACGCGTATGTGTGGACATATTTATTTCAAGAGAATGTGCATACGTATTAAGAATGGAATTTTTTTTCAATAAAACTAGAAATAAAAATAAATGTTTTGAATAACGGTCACATGAATTAACATGCATGAATTAGAAACAGAAGAAAATTAATGTGCAGTAATGAAAATAGGAAAATAAAAAGAAACTATCAAGCAAATAAATATGCAGAAAAATAAAATGGGCAAGAAATATACCAGACAATGTATTAACGACATATTTTTATTTTGTCATCACAACACGCAGAGCGCATGCCATCACCACGCGCAGAGCGCGTGCCATCACCACGCGCAAAGCGCGTGCCTATACGTCTCGTTATAAATAATTGTGGTAAAAACAGGAAATATTTTTGCTTTTGCAAAAACAATATTGCACTTTTGCAAAGAAAAAGGAAAGATTGTATATAGAAACTTGATATTAAATACAAATATAATTTTAGCAAAATAAAATCATAAAATGTATCAATAAATTTGGCATGCAGTACAAAATTATGCTTTTTTTATAACAAAAACCTCATTTTTTATATTCCTACAACGTTTTACCGAACCATCTCAGTTCCCTTTTGACATTGTATATTTGACTTATTATATTAGAGTTAATCATGAATCTTAGAAGTTAGAACCATAGTTAAATTTAGTAAGCTATTAGTTGTTGATATGCTTAATAAATCATAAAACATGAAAACTTCAATATTTACACGATATTCATATCAACAAAGAAGGATATAGAATTCATTTGAATATACAAATACATCAGTCGTATAACATAATTATATAGGTAAAAAATAATTGTAAATTTAATTTATGATTAATCTATAACGATACATTAATATTGTAAAATTTTGATTTTAACTGAAGTGCTTACATTTTGAAACTTCTACAGTTGCTTACAAAACCCACCTCAATATCACATAATTTTATATATTTACATCAATATTTTTTTTATTAATCATGTAATTTTGATTTTAATTTATTTGAATAAGTTTAATTAGAAGTATTCATTACTTCATCCAATAAATCCTTAAATGTGACAGCTTCAATATGTATAAATATTCATATTTAAAAAGTATTCAAATAAAAATTCCATTTAAAATAAGATATATGATCCAAATATCATAAGTAACACACGTGAATAACATTAACAAAACTAATTTACTATTCATTTATGTACAACTTCATCAGCTGTTTCCTATTTTTTCATGTTTGTATCCATGTATTTCAATGCTTTATGAAATCCAAAATTTAAAATATTTTAATCTATATATTAGTCGTATATGTATACACATACATACTAATAAAAATCACAACAAAAATTTATGTTTAACTATATAGATTTTATACGTAAATTTATATACATAAACAGTAATAACAAAGTTAATTTGTAAATTAAGTATAATCATTTAAGTATATAAATAATAAATTTATTATGCACTACGTTAAAATATTCTATTTTTAAACTCCACATTAAAATCTATATACTTTTTTTTAACAAAATCCTTCTTGACTTATCCATATTATTTTGCTCTTAAATCAATATATTTTCTACATAATTTCAAATTTATCATATTTAATAAAATTAGTTAAGTAATATTTGTTAATTCATTGAAAATAATTTAATTTTTCTCATTTCAAGATGAATACTTTCTCATATAATAAGAACAATAAGATTACTATTTTATATCAAAGAAATATAAGTTACATGACACAAACCATGTATATGCAACAATAGTAATTTATAGTATATTTATTTTGCCGGATTTATCGTATGTTGTACAATCAAGTTCCAATTTTAACACTGAAATTTTAAACACTACAATTTATAATATTATCGTGTGCAACGCACGGGTTACACACTAGTATCTATAATGGAAAAGGAATATGGATGGGCGACAAGCCTAATGCAAGAACTTTCACAATTAGAATGGAAGAGTACAACTACTGGACTGGGATGAGGTAGCATTCATATTTTGTAGGGAATTAAGCATCGGTTTCTAGAATTGAAGAGGAGGTAGTTACAGACAATGTTTAAGCTTGCATGTTTGTTCTCAGCCATTTACAAGCATTAGGAAATCTTCTTGAAGCCAAAAGATCATGTTTTGCTTGCTATATTGCTAAAATCCAGTCAAAGTAAGTCAGTCTTAACCTTCTAGCTTACTCATAGTGTGTTTGTGTTGAATCTATGTTTATTTCCATGAAATCGTTGTTTACTATAATAAGTTATGTAAATTTCTGAGTCACAGTAAAATAGTGTTTGAAATCTATAGAATCGTTGTTTACTGTATAGTAAGTCCTTAAAAAAGGTATGATCTCAGAATAACACAAAATGTTGGTTGAGCTGGTTGAGCCATTTTAGTTAAATGTGCACATTCCTTTAGGCTCAAGCAATCTGAGAAAAGGCTCACTAGAAATATTTTACAAAATTACCTGAGCCTAAGATATAAAATTCTACACAATGTAATGCAAAATATTAAATATGCGTACCGTGTAGGTACATATGCGTTTCATGCTAGTTTATATTTTCAATATTATTAAGCCTTCTTATTTCCAAAGGTAAACCTGTTTCCTGGAGCATGAAGTGTTTCTACTGCTTGTTAAGTGCATATAACATAAGGTATATATGTTAATAGGATTAGAAAATAAGATTCATTATCCTAACAGTTTATATATTGGGCATGTCAAGTGTTTTTTTTAAAATGGCGGTATATTGGATACCGTATTGATTCTATCTGCCATATATTAATTAAATTTTATATGTGTATGTCATGTCTATCATCGATATTGTGTTCTTCTTTGTGCTAGTCATGTATATAGAATCAAATTAATAATCATAATTTGCGAAATTGTTTCAAATGTAGGGTATCTACTGATCCTAGTTGTTTGGTGCACTTTAAAAAACTTGGATCGCAAGCTTGTAAAGTTGGATCGATGTGGCGGTGGATCCAGAAGCTTTCTTGTGGAAGCCAAATTTCGAGATGAGTGCCATTGGAGAAGTTTTTGGATCAACCGTGGCTTGACATAAAGATTTCGTTGTCTTCGACTAGTGTAATCCCATAGGGTATGCAATCTTTTATGGAAAAACTTTTATCTTTTAAATGTATCTTTTGTATTGTACTGATGTATATATATTGTGGAATGACTATGTTTTCTATTAACGGTTTAGTTGGTGATGTGAATGACTACTTTCGATTGTTTTGTTGGGTATGTATAGAATTTTGGTCAAGTACTATGATTATTAATATACATATAAATGAATCTGATTTAGCTATATTTGTTGCATTGATATATGAATTATATTATTAAATTTATGAATGAATTCTATTATTATTAATACATGAATAATTGGCGCATATATTACTTTTTAGGATTTAAAACGTAACAATCAATTATAGTTGTAATAAAGCATATTACAACTGTAAGAAATAGTTGTAAAAATCACGAAGTTACAACGGTGCATAACAATTGTAGTAGTTATTACTACAACGGAGTATAGTTGTTGTAATAAGATATATGACAATAGTTAGTTGCAATGTTAATACACAGTTGTAAAAAAATTAGTCTATTACAACTTTAATATACAATGGTGTAATCACCGTTGTAAAAGGTCATTTACAACTGTTTTGCACTGTTGTAATATGATGATTCTATTGTAGTGAATAAAAATGAAAGAAAAAGAGAAACATTGTAAAATAAGGATGAAGCTGTATTTTGCACTATTTAGTAATTTAGAAATAATTAAAAGAAGTATCTTGCGATTATGGGTTATTGTTTGTAGAATTGTTCTATAGTAAAATATGAAAACAAAATTTGGTACAGTTTCTATAAACAAGCAAATGGATAAGTATAACATCATAAAAATAGAACTTACAAAGAAGATAAGTAAAAGATGTTATAAAAAGAAAATAATAAAAAAGCAAGTCAAATACTTGACAAGTAATCAAGTTAAATACTTGACAACCAGGGCCGACCTTGGCCTAGTGCGAGTCGTGCGACCGCACATGGCCCATTAGGTCAGGGGGCCCAAAAAAAACTGTATTACCTTTACTATAGCTGCTTTTTCTTGTCAGGATGCGTGTAATTGATAGTAATTTATCTATGCAAAAGTAGATATGATTGTATGATTTGTTGGCATCAATCAATATATTAAAATGGAGATGTGGCTTCTGTGGACCTCTTGTTGACAGATTGAAAATGTGGGTAAAAACTTTATAAATTTGCTGAAACACGCAATTTTCTTAATGGAGATGCACAGTAGAAAAAGCACATTTTCACTTAAGTTCAGTTTCATAAAAAATAATTTAAGGGCCCAAAATTTTGGGTCTGCACTAGGCCATAAATACTCAAGGCCGACCCTGTTGAATACTTGGGTAAAATTAAATAAAGAGCATGATTTAAGATCTACAATTTTGCGTAGATAATAATAAGAAAATAAAATTATTATGATAAATGATGTATGACAAGAAAATACAGCCCTAGAATATGATTATCATAAAGTATAAGTCAGAAAAGATGAGAATAGTATCATAATATAAGAAAAAGAGCAAATTAGGGAAGAAATATAAGAGAAATTGAACGCATAAGGAAAGAAATTAGACATAGGGTCTGATAATAATAAATGTGCCTTTGGAGTAGTTCAAAGCAAATCTGGAGGTATGCCTATCGAAGCGGACCATAACTGTAACAACCCAGAAATTCTGAACCAATTTAAATTTTTATTTTAGCTATTTTAATGGGTTTGGAATATTTAAAATGATTTATTTTAAATAATAATGACTAAAAATTTATCTAAATCGAAGCTAGAACGTATAAATTTATTTTAATTATAAAACGAACTGGAAATTGCACAGTAGTTTGAAAATTCGATTTTAAATTACATTTGAATGTATAGAATTCAAAATAAATCGGATTTCAGTAAAACCAGAAATGTTAGAATCCGTTTAATTATATCTTTCTAATGAATGTGAAAAATTCAGATTTCATAATATAAATTGAAAGTTATGTCCAGTTTAAAATTTTGAATAGTCGATATGGAATTTATTTATATTTTAATATAATCAAACCGACCGTTAGGGAGGTTTCCCTACTGTAAGATGACCCAAATCAATTTCTCTGAAGCCAATTATATTCGGCCAGATTATCTGATTTTCTCTGTTCTTCTGTTGTTTTCTGCACTTTTTTCTTTCTCGTCCGATTTTCTTTCCATATCTTTCAAGCAGAATATTTCAATCCCTAAAATTTGTTCCTATTTTTTTTTGCTTCCTTTGATTTCGCTTCCCAGCCTGCCTCCCAAATCCTACCCTCAGCTAACTCTCTGAGCCGACCATCAATTTCACACAACAACCTAGCTCCAAAAATCTAACCCGCTAACGATCTCAAATATGCAAAGCATTAGATTCATCAGATCTATGATTTTATTCAACGTCCTTTAATCCAGGTATCAACCTTTTTTTTTAGTTTTTTTTGTTCAAATCACTTTCTAATAATCAAGTTTTGAATTAATGTACTGATTTATTATCCACCTTTGAATTTTGATGTTTCAAATCTCAATAAAAAGTAACTTCTTTAATTCTATATGTTTCTTTTTCAGCATCCTTCAGTCTAGACATAATCTCTCTTATTTTTGATTCAGTTTTTGTTAGTCAAAATTTGAATTAGTGTATTGGTTTACTGTAGTACTAAAAGAGAGGAGAATTTGCCGTTAAAAATCTACAATCCTCTAGGGTTGTAAACGGGTCGAACCGGACCGGACGGAGGTGTGTCCAAGCTCTGTCCTATAAGAATTCGGACGGAACGGACCGGACATCATATAGCCTTGGACCGAGCCGGACAATGGACTGTCCTGTCCGATATAGCCTTGGATGATAGAAAAATACCGAACATTTTAGATCGGACTGGACACTAGTGTGTCCACGCTCTGTTCTATAAGAAAATCGGACGGACATGGATCAAACACCTTATAACTTCGGACCGAACCGGACAACGGACTGTCTTGTCCGATATACAACCCTACAATCCTCTAGAAATCAATTTCGAGTTTGAAAATTGTGATTCATTATTAAGTTGAAACATATATTCTAATGGTGCTGCCTTATATGACTTAATTTTTTTCACAAAGCTGAGAGCAACTAGCCTACAGATTGGAACAAAAACCAAGTTAACCCATCTACTTTTGTTTCTTCAGATAACAACAACAATGTTGTCCAACCCGTGAGTTGCACCTACGTTGCTCATACATTTTTCTTAATATTAATAAGCCTGTACTGTTGTTCATACGCCAACATTCAGGGTTGTAGTTCGTCCAATAAAATACTGCATGTTGCATTTTATTACCTATAATGAGATTGATATATAGTCAACCAATCTAGGAAGTTAATGCATTTTGTTTCCCGTATGTTACATTTAGGTATGTAATTAATGAATATTGCTAAATTACAGTTTTTGAAAATTTGAAAAAGGTGCCCACTAGGAAAATGCGTGATATATAATCAAACTATCTAAGAAGTTGAATAGCTAATATTTATCAAAAAATAACTATGATTTTTTCAAATTTGGAAATGTTAAACAGTTTAATAACAGGGGAGTTTGAAATTTTCATTTAATGGAAGTTCTTATATAGAAATACATGTAGGGACTTGTCTAAGTTTAGCGTTTAATGTGAATCAATACATATAAATATGAATTTGAACTTCTGGGGTTAGCTTGAACTCAAGGTACAATACAAATTAATGCAAATTTCAATGCATAACGCTCAAGCGATAATTAGCACGAGAATTACACTTTCATTTTTTTTACATTTGAGATGCAGTTGACACATATGTTCCCTTATTAATAAACAATAGCAAACTTAATTAAATATTAGGCCATTTGTTTATAGCAAACTCAAGAGGTAATTGGACATGCTTTTGTTGCAGCTTAAGTTTTCATTTTAAAGCCAGTGATGAATAATATTTTCATGTCTTGTTAGATATTTCTTGATCAATTTCCCTGTTTTAAGGACTTATTTAATTGTTGGTTTCGAAGAACAGTTTGTTTATTTTAATTGAACTGCAAAAATTTTATTGGATTAAGTGTCGGTCTAACAAAAGGAAAAACAACACATTTTTTCATCCCAAGCCATCGTCTCCTTTTTAATTAGGTTGTGTTACTTTAAATTCAGTGATGTTTGAGCAATTATGAGCCAGTTAGTAGGCGGAAGGGTCACGATTTACATACAGGTCAGTTGAGATGTCTTCTGGTAAGACTGGTTGAAGAGGATTCACATGGGAAGTGCCTTAATGTGGACTGTTGCAATTGCAAGGGAGTTGCTAAGCCTGGTACATGGGAAGTGCCTTGATGTGGACTGTATACTTTACATGGAATACACCATAAATAAAATCACGCATGGTTTGTGTGGTATAACACAGTTACCAAATTCTTTAACCGTTATTGTTGCAGATGGTATACCTGCATACACATTTGTATGGTATAACACAGTTACCATAACTGTACATGTTTTATTCAAGTAACGTTTCATACGATACGTGGGCTGTAACCAAACTCAATTATTTTCGGCTGAAACATCTGATTTTCACGTTTTCTATGCTTCGCTCCATTTCTTCCTCGCCTACGAATAAAATCTGCACTAATTCCTCCGCAACCCAAATCAACGCACAAATTCCTCCTCTTTTTTCTCGTTGTTTCTGTTTGATCGAGCAATCTTCGTATTTGCGAGACCTTCATAAAAACCAATTTTCCCACGAATTCATTTGCAAATTCGCATATTTTGACTATTGCTTGTATTCACCTACTTCTATTTTGGATTTTCGATCCTCTAGGTATGCTCATTTTTTAATTTTGACTCTTGAATTTTTTAATTTATTTGAATTAATGTAGGTTTATTGAACTGATACTTCTTGAACTGAGAACTATTGAACTGTTTGTTTGGTGTTAATTAATTAATTAGTGTTAATTGTTTTGACACTCCGTAGGATATGAACCAGTTGCCGCTAATCGATTTTTGTATGGCAGTTCACAACTTAGGTAATGTTCTTTCGTTTTCTCCAATATAATTTCCTTTTCGATTTGATTGTAGCGAATTTATTTTAATCGAAGCAGCCGCTGTCCGATTTTGTTTGAATCAAAGATTGTTTTGTATTCGATTGGTATATACTTTTTGTTTGGATCGAAGATGCAATTCATTGAAAAACAAGCTCAAGATGTAGTTTTAGAGCCAATTTTTTTTATTTCTTAAAAGATATCCGCCTTCTGTAACTTCAGTAATTTTAATTTTAAACCAACTCCTTTCAAGTTTTTTTTTTCTTCCTTTTTTGGCTTACCACTCAACAAAAGTTTATTATACTGCATTTAATATTTTATTCTTTTTTTCCCTTTTAGAAAGGACAAATTAACAAAGTCACCGAAGTATAAATAATATCTAAATGAAAATGAATGCTTACAGAGTTTGATTGTTATTCCAATATGTTTCGACTGTACAATTGTGAACTGTGTAGATGCTGCTTCGTTAATTTTCAGTACTCACAGTTGGATCAAAATCAGTTTGACTGCTTGAATTGCTGTCCGGATGAAGCTGCTTGCAATTCAGGTGAAGATTAGTTGTGGGATGAACTGATTTTTTTTCATTGGTTTAGGTGGTGTTATTGCTCGGATTATGGCAAGGACCATAGAGTAAAAATATCATAAACTATAAATTATGGCAATTCATTAACAAATAGGCTAAAGATGGTAGTTTTAATGCCAGTTTTTTATTTCCTGAAATATGCAACATATTCAAAATCAATTTCAGATTTCACTCAAAAAATGGTTTGAGTGTATCATGTCTCCAATCTAAATGGCATAACCACCTTCAAAACATCATATACATCCATTTTTTTAAATGTCCTATTAAACAACACATGTTTATACTTCTATACTTGCACCTATTTATTGTTGTATATTACTACCCATTCAAATAAGTAGTGGTACTTCTCTTAATTGTTTGACCTTACACAAACTGATCAATTGAAGGTTGACCACATTTACATGATTTCCAACTTGTCTAATATGATTTATTGCACCTACATGAGAAAATTTGTTGAAATACTGCTCAAATCAGGAATGATCGAAAGTTTGCTTATATGCCATTAAGTTTTTACTTCTATTTAAGTTTTTACTCAAATCAGGTATGATCTTCATTTGAAGTTTCAACGCATGTACTTGTTTCAAGTACTTGATTGTCAAAGATCTCTGTACTTTTCCTGTTCCAAGTTGGAATTGTATTTGCTGCCGGGAATTTTATAATACCTGTCTTATGAAAATCTTAAAGCATCTTTTGTTTTTTAGTACATATATTCATTTATTGTTTATTTTTAATATATGTAAGGCATCATTACACGCACACATTCATGAATATAACACTTTGGCTGTGTCATTTTACGCACATTTTTCTTCTTCTTATTTCAACTTTTATCAATTGTTGCTTGCTTTAAGCACTTGTTTGTAAATCTTGCACAACTTTGAACATTGTGCATGCAAGTTCTGTTACTAAATACAAAAGTAGATATACATGGACTTCTTTTGATAAATAAGGGATTATATTCTTGAAACCATATGCAATTCACAATGAAACCTGGTATGTACAGATGTATACCCAGCGCTGACATACTTGAAATATAGTGACATAGACCTACTATGAAATTTAAATACTGAAGTTCCTCCACATGAATCAATTGTGTATTTATGTTGGTCTTCCAGGCTTATTTGTCGGATACAAAATTAAGTTAAGAAGTCCTTTTGGTTTCAATGAATATACGATATGATTAAGATTTTAAGCCATTGCTTTGGAGCTGCATCTTGAGTTTTTTTTCCCAGTCTTCATTTGCTCAAAGAACTTCATGGCTAATAGAAACACTGTTATATTGCAAGCTTTGAAATATATGAATATTAGTAAAAATTAAGTTATGATATAGGATGATGAGCTGATCCTAAATAGGAATGTAATGAAGCTATGTATACGTAAGCATAATGAATATATAAAAAATTATTTTATCCTATTTTATTGTCCAAAATTAATGTGTGCACAATGGCTTCTTAGCAAGAAAAGCAGGTGAGGTTGTATATAAACAAAAACTGAAAGAGTTGTTATGGACACCTTGGCTTCTCAAAGTTAGTGTTGTCCAAATTGACTACATTAATCAGAAAAAACAAACAGTTATTGCTATGTCTCAATCGATTGTTGATTATTCAGTCGAATCAAATTTTTTGTCGGAAGAAATATCAACGACGAGGGATTCTTCAGTTTATTTATTTATTTCAGTAACGTTAGTTTAGTCACCTCAAAATTTTAATTTTTGTAATTAACAATGGCACTTTTAGATATTTATTTAAATAATATGGCTCATTGACATATGGTTCATTTATTACATTGCATTATTCATCTTTTTAATTAACCATTCACAAATATAATGATACGTTTTAAGCTAATGTTTGCTCAATTTGTTGTCTCATTTTATAAAATCATTAATGATTCCGAATATATTAATTAATAGAATTTATATGTTTGCACTCATTTTCATTTTTTAAAATAACATAGTGAATTTTTCATTAATTTTTTCTTTAGAAATTTTCTATGAAATCACACAATTTAACGGTCGGTTTTTCCCACCGTTGTGCGGTAATACTAGTATATAGCCCTTAAAAATAGCCATTTTGCAAACGACCTTCGTTTTCGACGAAACCACTTTTGTTTGATCCGGAATGTCAAATTATTGTCAGTTTTAAAACTTCATAATTTTTGGAACTAATATGTGAGCGTGGTAAATTTAAACGTGTTTTGTAATTTCAGTTTAAATTTAATCGACTATAAAAAAATGCCATTTTTCAAATAGTCTCCAAATTCAAAGAAATTAGTTTTGTTAGGACCGTATCATCAAAACATAGCTAGATTTAGTTTTTCTGTAATTTTTGGAGTCAGTATGTGGCCCCAGTAAATTAAAATGTATGTAAAAATCAATATTGATCGTTAATATTAAATTATATTTTGATTTTGATAAAAACTGATTGAAACAATCAAATCGGCTTACGAAGCAAAAACTCACTTTAATGAATTAGCTAGAAACGACAATCGTTGAGTTTGATTTAGACTTCGAATGCAAAAATTCACTTTAATGAATTAAATAATATAAAATAATTATTATAAAAGGGGCAAACCCTAGGAAACCCATCCATAATTTCAGCCGCCTCCTCCTTTAATGAATGGCTCGTTTCATTCGAAACTTCTCCTTAAAAATTCGCAAAATCCAAGCCGTTTCAATCAAATTTTATTAAACGAAAATCAAAGATCGTTGCACGATCTTCAAATCCATACCCCTATCATCAGTTTTCATGTAAAGATCTAGGAGAAATCGTCCCTCATCAACGCCGAGTTCGAGCTAATTTTCCGGGTGGTTAGGGGACTCGAGTCCACCAAGGTCGAGGGCGGGGGTGGCTCATGCGAAGGTCGACGAGGCGGCAGTCTCTGATCGTGGCCAAGTGGCGTCGTTAGCGGCGCGTAGGTGGAATTCTTGGATCGAAGATTGGTGCGGTTCCTTCGAACGGTTCCTAGATATGATGACGAAGGGTTTTACCTTAATCACGTGATTAATTAAGTAAAGCAAGGTAATTAAGGTTTAATTAATTACTTTATTAATAATTAATAATGTAATTAACGTATAAACTAACATATCTTTCACATACATGTCAGAATCCAATGAAACAGGAACCATTGGAATCGTGACAATGCATACTACATTCTAGAGATGACCGGAAGGAGTTTGGAGCTAGCTACAAATTTAGGAGGAGTGGAACCCAATGAGAGATTTCTAAATTCAAATAAAATGGAGTAATGAAAATATTTATGTGATATATAAAATATATGCGATAAATTTGTTCATATGGATTGAATTGTGGATTGAATTGTTGGATTGAAATCAACGATGTATGAAAATATATATATGGGTTGTATAAAATATATATATGTGTTGTATAAAATATATATGAGATATATAAAATGGTCATGTATTGAAATAAATATTGGTACGTTAAAAATATTATTTTTAACATATATATGAGATATATAAAATGGTCGTGTATTGAAATAAATATTGGTTGGTTAAAAATATCATTTTTAACATATATATGAGATATATAAAATGGTCATGTATTGAAATAAATATTGATGGGCTAAAAATATTATTTTGAACATATATATGAGATATATAAAATGGTCATGTATTGTAATAAATATTGGTTGGCTAAAAATATTATTTTTAGCTTATATATGAGATATATAAAATTTTCATGTAATGGAATAATTATTGGATTGTTAAAAAATATAATTTTTAACATATATATGCACTGTATAAAATTGTCATGTAATGGAATATTCAATTTTGATTTAAAATTGAAATGGAAGTTGGAATCGTTTTTAAAACGAATTTATAAACGATTTATAAAATACGTTTAAAATACAAATCAACGATAAATATATTATATATATATATACATACATATATATATATACATATATATATATATATATATATATATATATATATATATATATATATATGTAATGGCTTGAATAGAACGCGCCGTGCAGCGACCGTTCGCGAATTTCAACCATTAACTTCAAACTGACGCAATGGGAGATCCGACCGTCGGATTCTCCTAAAACCAGAACCGTTGGGTTCGTATCGAAAAGTTCTTTCCAATGAATATAAGAGATTTAAATTTGAATGGTTGGATTTTAAATTATGTCTAAATCAATTTCAGAAAAGGTCACTATGGATGCAGTTCGGTGGCCAATATTGGAAACCGACTGTAAAGGCCTTAATAAAATTATTGAAAATATGGAAAAATTGTGTAAAACCATAATAAATGATTTGGAAGATTTTGGATGAAAAATTCCAAGTTTGGAAAGATAAAAATATATTTTTATCGAAATGAACCAGCTATTAACTAGAATAATAATCCAATGTTTATAAATAAATAAATTGGATTTGTAACTGGTTTTTGAAATAACCAGAATTTTCCAATGTATGAGTTGGAAAGGATTTGAGTGGAAATAATCTTCGGAATATTTCGATATTGGATTCCGTGATTATACATATATTGTCGTGGAATTTGGAAGATACAGACATCGCTATTCCCAATACAATATCCGTTGGTTTCAGAATTTGATATTGAATATAAGCAAATATTATTTTTATTCAGAGCTTTGTATTTAGTATCATATTGGATTTTGGGTTTGTCGTGAATGGTGTCTTTAATAACACTGTTCTTAAACCCAGTTGAGAATAGAATAAATCTTTTAATTAAGATTTAGAGGAGTTTACCAATTAATTTAATTGGAATTTAAATGGAAGTTGAATTTGGGTTGATTTTGAACAATGTTTTAAACAACATTAGTTTTAAACCTGATTAACAGTGAAGTTAAGATTTGGAATTTATAAATCTTTTAATTAAGATTTAGTGGAAATTTTCCAAAGTAAAGTTTTCCAGTTTAATAAAAGAAATTGAAATTGAATGGAATTCAATTTAATAATAATCGAGATGAGCTTCTGTGAATGAAGACCGCTACTATTTATGGAATTTAAAAGGATTTGCCGTTATTCCACTTATATTATTAGTTTGATACAGAAATTTATATCGATTATAAATTGTTTGAATTTCCGTGAAGGTTCCATTTTTATGGAAGATGATTTTGGGGTTTATCGTGAATGGTGTTTTAAACAACATACGTTCTTTAACCCATGTTAAAGGGAGGATTAATTTCCAGAAAGTTGAATAATCATTAAATAATGATTTTTGAGATTAAAACTTAGAAGAGTTTTAATAAATCTTTAATTAGATTGGAATGGGTAAATGATGATTAAATTTACCAAAACATGAGATATGGTATAAACCAAATATGCTTGGTTGTTGATATTGACTGTGATTGATTGATTGATTGTTTGGATTGTGCTCGACCAGTTTAAGAAAAGGATATGCTTTTACATTTAGCATTGGGTTGGGTAGAAATATTTGTATGCTGACATCTGGTGAAACACTTCATGATTTTACTATGAGATGTTTAGCGATGTTGTTGAGTTCATTTAAAATTCAATGGATGATTTCGAAATGATATTTTCTTAATTGAAAAGAAACGTTTTCCCGATTTTGGACAGGGAATGTTTTATAAAAATGTTTTATAAAACAAAAAGGATTTCGAGGGCTAGCCCGATGTCGAGAGATGATTTAGAAATGTATTATGTGTTACATTGTAGTTCATCACATAATCGATTAATTGCTGTTGATAATGTATCTGTTTGGTGGCAGAGAATTTATTCTCTTGCTTAATACCCTTCTTTGAGACATACTAGCTCAAAGGTTATATGATTAATAGTGACTGATCATATGTGTGAATTGCCGATGTGAAGTACTATAGTTTGAAAGTACATGTGATTATTATGTTGTGAAATGATTTTCCCTACTTTGGGATATAAATATTATTTAGTATGTGGCTAAAGATTCTGGTAACCCGGACGACTAAAGTATGGGTGAGATAGCGGTGTAGGCCCCGAGGGCGTGGGATTGTGCATCGACAGTATAGCCTGCTCCATCGTGGGAGGTGCACACACACACACACACACACATATATATATATATATATCGAGTTGGTAAGGTAGTACCCTTTGCCTTGTCTAAGGGGAGCCTGATATTTGGTTGCATACTTGTTTGCATGCATTGTTATGTTTTGGAATTCATATTTCCAATGTTTTTGGTTTGAGATATCGAAGTGAAATCTACTTTGATATAAAGCTAGATATGTATTTCAAATGATTTGAAATAAGAAATCGGGAAATAAAGTCCAAAGGAATAATTTTTGTAAAGTGAATTGGATTTTGAAAATATGAATTTGGGGATTAAGCCTAAATGGGTAGATTGAGGAATTGCATGTTGTATGATGCATTATAGGTCCATTGTCTATTATTGGTTGTTGTTTATGCACTGGTGTTCATGGCGGTGAACCCGTTCCGTGATATGCGACGTGGTCCCGTGATTTACCTTATTTTAAAACAAAGTTTGATAACTGTTTTGAGTTCTCGCACCAGTCCCATGACTGATTCGGAATTTATTGTTTCTTCCTAAACTCTGGGTGTCCATATTTTCCACAGGGGCAGTCAGTAGTTTTGGTTTTGCAGATTATTTCATTTAGCAGGATTCTGGATCAAAGTTTAAAGTTGTGTCCAGAGCATTGATAGTCTTCCGCTATGTTAGTTTATTTGTTTCCACTGCATTATATTACATTTATGTAAATTTATCATTCGCTATATTATTTTCGATATACTCTGATATTTTGTACGTAACATTATTATGTTGTTTATAAAAGTCTTCTGTTGTTTGTTCTGTTGTGTTGTGCGCCCAAAGTTAGCATATCTGCCTTTTTCGTTCGATCTAAGTCGGTTTAATGATCGATTTGGATCGACCGAGAAGGAGGGTCACTACATATGGTATCAAAGCTTTGGTTAGGCTCAAATCTTTAGGGAGCAACTCGTTAGAACAGAATAAAAGACTCATCAGAGATAGAATTAGTAACATCCCATAAGAATGACTTGTTAGAGATAGGGTTAGTAATACCCTAGAATGAGTTTGAAGAGTATTATTTATAAAAATGAATTTAGTTTTGAAATTTATAACTTATTATATGTACTTGAGTATTTTATTTTGTATTGAATTTGGACTATCGGGTATAAGAAGATTTTGAATATATAGAAGTTATATATATTTGAAAAGTTAATCAACAAATTGATTGCTGGTTGTGTTGTGTGATAATTAGTTTAACTAATAAAAATATTGGATTGATAAAACCAATAAATGAATGAGTGGTAAGTAAAGCCAAATTGAGTCAAATATTGAACTGAATTGAAAATTGATTGGAATTGCATACATGTACATATATGTGTGAACGGTCATAGTGTGGAAGCTAAGAAGAGGAATAAAATTGTATGCCTGACAAATAGGTATATGTTTACTATATTCATTGGGTTTGATGATTTTATGAGCCGATTGGCAAGCCACTTGGATTTTTCTTGTTCTTTTTTATTGATGAGGGCCGTGTGAGGTAAGTTGCGGTTTACCGATCAGCCCGTACGAAGAAGGTTATGGCGAAATTTTTCAAAAATTTAGGGTGTCAGCCAAATTTTTGAGAAATTGGAAAGTTCTTAGAAACTGAAATGTTGAAGAATGAAAGCCAGAATGAAAGTAGAGTTGGTTAGTTAAACAACTTTCAGCTCCATTCCTTATCGAGGACGAAAAGATTTTAAGTGGGGGAAATTGTAACAACCCGAAATTTCTGAACCAATTTAAAATTTTTAATTTAGCTATTTTAATGGGTGTTCAATATTTAGAATGATTTATTTTAATAATAACGACTAAAAATTTATTTAAATTGAAGTTAGAACATATAAATTTATTTTAATTGTAAAACGAACTGGAAATGGCGCGGTAGTTTGAAAAATCAATTTTAAATTTCATTTGAATGTATAGGATTCAAAATAAATCGGATTCTAGTAAAACCAGAAATGTTAGAATCTGTTTAATTATATCTTTCTAATGAATGTGAGAAATTCAGATTTCATAATATAAATTGAAAGTTATATCCAGTTTAAAATTTAGAATAGTTGTTATGGAATTTATTTATATTTTAATATAATATATAACTCTTAAAAATAGCCATTTTGCAAACGACTTCCGTTTTCAATCAAAGCACTTTTGTTGGCTCCGGCATATCAAATTACTGTCAGGTTTAAAATTTCATAAATTTTGAAACTAATATGTGAGCGTGGTAAATTTAAACGTGTTTTGTAATTTCAGTTTAAATTTAATCGTCTATAAAAAGGCCATTTTCAAACGGTCTCCAAATTTAACGAAATTAGTTTTGTTAGGACTATATCGTCAAAACATAGCTAGATTTATTTTTTTTGTAATTTTTGGAGTCAGCATGTGGCCTCGGTAAATTAAAATGTACGTAGAAATCAATATTGACTGTTATATTAATTTATGTTCTAATTTTGATAAAAACTGATCGAAATAGTCGAATTGGCTTACGAAACATATCCCATTGTATTTGGAATGGGGGTAATTAGCTAGGAACGACAATCGTTGGATTTGATTTGGAGTTCGAATGCAAAAACTCACTTTAATGAATTAAATAATATAAAATAATTATTATAAAAGGGGCAAACCCTAGGAAACCCGTCCATAATTTCAGTCGCCGCCTCCTATAACGAATGACCCATTTCATTCGAAACTTCTTCTCAAAAATTCGCAAAATCTAAGCCATTTCAATCAAAGTTTATTAAATGAAAATCAAAGATCGTTCCACGATCTTCAAATCCATACCCCTATCATCATTTTTCATGTAAAGATTTGAGAGAAATCGTCCCTCATCAGCGCCGAGTTCGAGCTGATTTTTCGGGTGGTTTGGGGACTCAAGTCTGCCAAGGTCGAGGGCGGGGGTGGCTCATGCAAAGGCCGACGAGGCGGCAATCTCCGATAGTGGCCAAGTAGCATCGTTGGCGGTGCGCAGGTGGAATTCTTGGATCAGATATTGATGCGGTTCCTTCGAACGGTTCCTGGAGATGATAACGAAGGGTTTTACCTTAATCACGTGATTAATTAAGGAAAGCAAAGTAATTAAGATTTAATTAATTACTTTATTAATAATTAATAATGTAATTAACGTATAAACCAACATATCTTTCACATACGATGTCTAGAATACAATGAAATAGGAACCATTGGAATCGTGACAACACGTATGTGACGGCCCGTCCCGCACCAGCCTGCATTTCCTCCGAAAGTGCGCTGTACACATGCCCAACTAGCACGGGACGGTCGTCAGGAGAAAGGAAAGAAGAAGATGAACCAATCAAGGAACCTGTAGAATGTCTCACAGCGCATGGGATAAAGTATAATAATAACATACTTGACATAAAACAGGCGAGACAGTGCATAAGCTGATAACTAAAATCAACATCAATCATCAAAGCAGCGGAAATCCAAATACAGCTTATTACAATTTTCCAAATTTACTGTCTCTAAACAAAGGAAAGCAGAAGTAGAAGATACACCAACAATGCCCAAGCAGTGATCTTCAACAAAACAGGGAGAATACTATATATATTACGTGGAAGCCTCCTGCTCGTCTCCGGATCATCTACCCGTGCATCACCAGCTAACCTGTCTCTAGTCTGCTCGTGTGAGCACCCAGAGTAATAAGAGGAGACATAAAACTCTGGGTCAGACATAAAGCCTGGTATGAGCGATAAGCATCTAAACAGAATAATAACAGGTATACTAAACCATACCTGAACCTGGACCTGCAACCAAAGAGTTAGTACCACATACCGTACAATACTCTAAGGTGCCATAATAAATAGTGTAAGAATACGGGGGTGGGGTGTGCATGTCACAATGATAGCAAGCAAATCATCCATAGCAACCATCCTCACATCTCTCACTCAGTGCGTAAAGCATACGATATCTACCACTTTGGAACACTAGACAAACTGAGGTAACGACGAATCCCGACTTGTAGAAACCCTGCTGTGACCAAGCCAAACACTTTGAGTCATGACCAAACATTTCAATGACCCACTTCATTGGTCGTAGCCCTTGGTTCTACCGATGCCATAATGGCCCTGAATCCGCCTTCGTACCTCCTACCATAGTGGTCCAAAGCTATAGACGTCGACAACTCCTTGGCACGCGTCCCGCAGCAAAGCCCAACTCATGAAGTGAACTCATTGGTTCCCATCTGGATCCTGAGCTCTAACTTCAAACTTGGACTACCTTTGCATCTCGGGTTTTAGTCTTCTCATGTCCAAGCTACTTGTCTTCCTCACGGTCGCGGTGTGCAGATCGTGGTCTTCCTCACGGTCGCAGTGTGCGGGTCGTGGTCCTCCTCACGGTCGCGGCGTGCGGATCGTGGCCTTCCTCACGCTTCAGGTGTGCGGATCGTGCTCCATCTCCACGCTCCAAGTGTGCGGATCGCTATACTTCGTCACGCTCCAGGTGTGCGGATCGCTATACTTCTTCACGCTTCAGGTGTGCGGATCGCTATACTTTGTCACGCTTCAGGTGGGCGGATCGCTATACTTCATCACGCTCCAGGTGGGCGGATCGCTATACTTCGTCACGCTCCAAGTGTGCGGATCGCTATACTTTGTCACGCTCCAGGTGGGCGGATCGCTATACTTCATCACGCTCCAGGTGGGCGGATCGCGGAAGCCTTCCTGGTTCGGTTCGCCAGCGTCGGATCGTGTCGCACCCTATGGATCGCACCTCGTCAGCTCGTGGCGCCTTGTCGGGTCGGTTCGGGCTTATCAGTTCGTGGCAATCCACTGGTTCGGGTCGAGCTACCCATCTGGATCGTGGCGCCTCATCAGCTCGTGGTGCTTCCTCTCCAAGTTGGATCATGGTCTTCCCTTCGTGGCTCCGAGCTCTGGCACGTGGCGCGGTTCGAGCAGGCGGGTCGGTTCGTGGGCATGGGGGCGATCCGATCCGGACAAATTCCTGCACTTCGTTCCAGCGACAGTTTCTCGCCATTCGACGGCGTTTTTGACCAAACTAACACTTCTAAACAATCACAAAACACACCATAGAGTCATAGCAACTTGTAATAGCAACCACAACAGCCAACAATCACTCCAATGAATCAAAATGGATCAAAAGTGGCCAAAGCTCCTTATTTTCCCTTAAGCATGTTTAAGTAAAACTGATCATAGGGTTAACAAAACTTAATCAAATCGAACCAAATTTCTAACAGAGGCATAAAATATTATTTTCGAATTTCTAAACATTTTTCCAGAATTTATTAGTGTATAAATTCGCTAATCTTTACTAATTACCCTTAATTACCGTAATTAGTGTAAAAACTATGCAAATCACTCACCTTGGCCACAATAAAACTTTCAGATCTGAAGTGAACCTCTGATTTGCACGAATTCCAATATATAACAGCAGCTCTACCTCGATCCTTGTGCTAATCCTCCTTGATTTGACGCCTCTAAGCCTTAATCCTTGATTAGGAAGTGATTTTGGGTGTTTTGAGAGAGATTTAGAGAGTGGAGGCCATGGCTAGGTTAAGAGGAATGAAAGTGGCGGCTGGAAAATGTCTAAAGAAATGTTTTCTAACCCTAATCAGCCCCTATATACCCCTAAACCCGAAATCCCCCTCTGGGCCTAGCTGCTAATCACCCGGTTAGGCCCAATTAAGCTGTTTTTCACCATCTGAAACTTGTTTTAGCCATATCTCCCAAACGGTGAGTCCGTTTGGCTAATGTGACCACTCTACGGAAAGAGAAACCATCATCCGGAGCCAATGGAAGTGGTTTCAGGTCAAAATTCCTTTCCAGTCAAAAGTTATGGCCAAAACAGTGCCAACTAGGGGTAAAATGGTCATTTAAAAATCAGGAAAAATCATGAACATGGGAAATGACCCCAATAGCCGTCCCCCAAAGTTACATGACCATACGACTTCGTATGAGAAAGAAATAAATATTCTACGATCCTATGATGCGTAGAATGCGGGTCATTACACTCTCCCCCCCCCCCCCCCCCCCTTAAGAAATTTCGCCCCCGAAATTTCTTAACCCAAAACATATAAAGGATCCCGCATGCCTAACAACCACATACAACAATCAATCATGCAAAACAAGCAAACAAGTCTATCCTAGCATGCGGAAAAACTAAATCGAAGCCAAAATCTTACCAGGCAAAGAGTTCTGGGTGTGACTTCTTAATGTTCTCCTCTGTCTCCCAAGTACAATCATTCTCGTCCTCGCTCCACTGTACCTTGACTAGCTTCACTGCCTTCCTTCGAAGTTGCTTCATGTCGTACTTGACAATACGGGCCGGCTTGCGGTTCCCAACCGCCTCGGGTTCTACTTCGAAGTCCTCTAACTGATCAGGTGAAATAGTCATATCTGAGTCGTGAACGAACTTCCTTAGTTGGGAAACATGAAATACGTTGTGAACTCCTGCCATCTTCTCTGGTAAGTCAATTCTATATGCCAAATTCCCGACTAGTTCAAGAATAGGGAATGGGCCAACAAACCTTGGTGCCAACTTGCCCCTCCTGCCAAATCGTATTACGCTCTTCAACGGAGAAATCTTGACAAACACCAAGTCACCAACGGAGAATTTTAAGTCTCTTCTCCTTTTATCAGCATAACTCTTCTGCCTATCTTGGGCAGCCTTCATTCGTTGTTGAATGATCTTAATCTTATCTGAAGTTTCCCTCACCACATCTGGTCCAAGCATAAACTTCTCGCCAGTCTCTACCCAACATGATGGTGAGTTGCACGGTCTTCCGTACAAAGCTTCAAACGGAGCCATACCGATACTGGATTGGTAGCTATTATTATATGCAAACTCTACTAGATGCAAATGGTCATCCCATGATCCACCAAAATCCAATATACATGCTCTCAAGAGATCTTCCAAAATACGGTTCACCCTCTCCGTCTGACCGTCGGTCTGAGGATGATAGGCGGTACTGAGATGTAACTCTGACCCTAGAGCCTCTTGTAAGCTCTTCCAAAACCCACTAGTGAACAACGGGTCTCGGTCGCTCACAATGCCTTTAGGTACTCCATGAAATCTCACTACCCACTTCATATACAATTCTGCTAACTTAGCTGCCGTTCTGGTCGATTTGACTGGTATAAACCTTGCACTTTTAGTCAGTCGATCTACAATTACCCAAATGCTGTCATATCCTGATCTAGTCCTTGGTAAACCATCGATGAAATCCATCGAGACTTGCTCCCATTTCCATTCGGGAATTTCTAAGGGCTGTAACAACCCACTAGGCTTCTTTTGCTCGGCTTTAACTAGCTGGCAATTCATGCACTTGGATATAAACTTCCCAACGTCTCTTTTCATCCCTTCCCAGTAGTAAGTCTGCTTCATATCTCGATACATCTTGTTACCACCGGGGTGTATAGTCAGCTTTGAGTGATGACATTCTCTAAGCACTTCATCCCTCAATCCATTGACATTGGGCACAACAAGATTTCCATTCTTTCTAAGCCATCCATCTCGATCAAGCCCGTACTTGTTCACCTCCTCATCGACACACATCTCTAACTTGGAGATGATTTCCAACAGGTTAGGATCGTCCCTCTGACTAGAGCCGATCCGCTCAATTAAAGTGGGTCTGATCGTCAAACTTGCTAACATTTCTGGATCCAATTCGCACTTTGGTCTGAAATCAAACCCCGCGATAAACTCCAGTTGCTTCCATTCAAGGAACATAGCCCCTAAGCTGGCATGTCTTCTACTCAATGCATCAGCCACCGCATTGCCCTTTCCCGGTGTATATGCGATGTCAAAATCGTAGGAAGCTAAGAACTCTAACCATCTCTGCTGACGGAGATTCGGATCTTTCTGAGAGAAGAGATACTTTAACGACTTATGATCAGTAAACAACTCAAATCTTTCTCCCAAGAGATAGTGTCTCCACATCTTTAACGCGAACACGATCGCTGCCAATCCTAAATCATGGGTAGGGTATCTTCTCTCATGCGGTTTCAATTGCCGACTTGCGTAAGCTACAACCCTACCGCCTTGCATCAATACAGCACCCAGTCCGGTACCACAGGCATCCGTGTATACCGTCATCTCTTCATCCCCCTTAGGAATGACTAACACTGGTGCGCTTGTCAACTTGTCCTTTAGACTTCTGAATGCATTCTCGCACCTTTCATCCCAGACAAAAGCTTGATTCTTCTTGGTCAACTGGGTCAATGGTGCTGCTATCTTGGAGAAACCTTGAATAAACTTACGATAATATCCAGCTAATCCCAAGAAACTTCTTACATCTATTGCGTTCTTGGGCGTAGGCCAATCCTGTACCGTGGCCACCTTCGCCGGGTCCACGGCAATACCATTCTCTGATACAACATGGCCCAAGAACCTCACTTCCCTCTTCCAGAAGTGACACTTAGAAAACTTTGCTTTCAATTGGTGTTTTCTCAACACCTCCATCGCTACTCTTAAATGTTCCTTGTGTTCTTCCTCTGTCCTCGAATAGACCAAAATATCATCAACGAACACAAGGACAGACTTATTCAACTGATCTCTGAATACCCTATTCATAAGATCCACAAAATATGCCGGGGCATTAGTCAGCCCAAATGGCATGACCAACCATTCATAAAATCCAGACGGCGTTCGAAAGGCCGTTTTAGCTATACTCTCAGCTTCCACTCTAAGCTGATGAAAACCTGTCGCGAGATCCAACTGAGAAAATATTCTCGCGCCACTCAACTGATCGAACAAATCATCTATCCGCGGTAGAGGATACTTATTCTTCCTCGTCACTTTATTCAACTCGCGGTAGTCTACACACAACCGAAGGGAACCATCCGCCTTGGTAGCAAACACAACTGGTGCTCCCCATTCAGAAACACTCCTTCTGATAAATCCCTTCTTCAAAAGATCGCTGACTTGCACCTCGAGCTCTCGCTGCTCCCTTGGTGCCATACGACGAAGTGGCATCACTATAGGCCTGGCATCCTTTACCAAATCAATACGAAACTCAATCTCTCGGTGTGGTGGAAGTCCGGTCACTTCTTCGAAAACATCCGGATACTGGCCAACCACGGGCAAACCTGACAACTCACTATGCGGAATGTCGAGGGAGTTTAGAAAACTAGCCAATACCCCCTTACTGGGTAGACCACCGAACACTATCCTCCGCCCATCATCCGCTCTAGCTGTCACTAAAAAGCCCTCACAGTCTACCACCACCCTGTATCTTTGGAGCCAATCTACTCCCAAAATAATGCCAAACCCAGTAAAGCCCAAAACAAAGCAATCACAAACAAACATGCATCCATGACTCGATAAGACCACATTACGACAAATCATGCTAAGGCTAGTCGAACCACCAATCGGGTTCGTCACTACTAAAGCTCTATCGACAATCTCGGGCTCCAATCCCAACCTATCTACCAGGTCACTAGATATGAAAGAACTGGAAGCTCCGGTATCAAACAAAACTCTAACAGGAACATCATAAACAGAAAGCATACCTTGAATGACGACATTCTTTCCTTTTTCCGCCGCAGTTGGGGCATTCGACGAAGAAGGAATAGCATTAAGAGCATATGCTTTCACCATTTGCTTTTCCTTAGGGGGCTGTGGACACTTGTCCTTGTGATGTCCCAATTGGCCACAATTGAAGCACTTCCTATCTGCTGGCTTGGCCCGACAATTACTAGCATAATGGCCCTTCTTACCACAGCTGAAGCACTCCACATCTTGCTTATTCTTTTTCTTCTGGCCATCCTTAGCCTGATTCTGCTTTCTCTTATTCTGGGAACCACCTTTGCCTCCACCACTTGCTTGTGGCTTTGGCTCATCTGCGAATGCAACCTCAGTCTTCGGCTTAGGGTAGAGACTTTCTGACCTTAACGCTTTCCCCACAATCGATTCAAATGTCTCATCGATGTGGTTAATAAGTTTTTCCCCCAAGTACTGATCCAAACCAGTTATGAATTTCTCATTCTTCTTCTCGGCAGTATCAATAAGAGATAACCCATATTTTGACAAAGTGTCAAATTCAGCAATATACTCTGAGACAGCTCTGCCATTCTGCTTGAGCTCCAAGAATTTCTTGAACAGCACTGACTTCTGAGCAGCCGGAATGAACTTCTCACTAAAGCGAGCCTTAAACTGCTCCCAAGTAATCTGATCTTCGGGAGTAGCTGCCTTTATAGCATTCCACCAATTCATTGCCCGCCCTTGCAGCTGACGGGATGCTAGCTTTCTCTTCATCGCATCCTCGATACCCAAATCCTCGAAGATACGTTCGCAACTATCCAACCAATCCTGAACATCCGTGGCCGACTCCGTTCCGTGAAACGACTTCCCACCAAGGCTAGTATAATCCTTATTCAACTTGGCGAAGTCGACCCTCGGCGCCTGCACTATTGGACCACCACCATTTCCACCATTGGGAGCTGCCCTCTGTACATCTCTAAGCATCTCTCTCATGAGGTCAGTAAACATCGTCCTCATGTCAGCAGCATTCCCATTGTTGGCTCCTCTACCAGCACCTCTAGTATACCGGCTCATCGTCAATCTGAAAAAAGAAACGATTAACGACTCCATGGTGGTGCTAGTGCAGTACGACTTCATCCTTATACTAGTAATAGTATATATATATAGCTTTTAAAAACCAAAGTAATCACAAATACGCTCTCTCGTATACGTATATTATCTCTCCCTGATAACTTCCCTAGGTTAACTACGCAACCTAGAGCTCTGATACCAAGTGTGACGGCCCGCCCCGCACCAGCCTGCATTTCCTCCGAAAGTGCGCTGTACACATGCCCAACTAGCACGGGACGGTCGTCAGGAGAAAGGAAAGAAGAAGATGAACCAATCAAGGAACCTGTAGAATGTCTCACAGCGCATGGGATAAAGTATAATAATAACATACTTGACATAAAACAGGCGAGACAGTGCATAAGCTGATAACTAAAATCAACATCAATCATCAAAGCAGCGGAAATCCAAATACAGCTTATTACAATTTTCCAAATTTACTGTCTCTAAACAAAGGAAAGCTGAAGTAGAAGATACACCAACAATGCCCAAGCAGTGATCTTCAACAAAACAGGGAGAATACTATATATATTACGTGGAAGCCTCCTGCTCGTCTCCGGATCATCTACCCGTGCATCACCAGCTAACCTGTCTCTAGTCTGCTCGTGTGAGCACCCAGAGTAATAAGAGGAGACATAAAACTCTGGGTCAGACATAAAGCCTGGTATGAGCGATAAGCATCTAAACAGAATAATAACAGGTATACTAAACCATACCTGAACCTGGACCTGCAACCAAAGAGTTAGTACCACATACCGTACAATACTCTAAGGTGCCATAATAAATAGTGTAAGAATACGGGGGTGGGGTGTGCATGTCACAATGATAGCAAGCAAATCATCCATAGCAACCATCCTCACATCTCTCACTCAGTGCGTAAAGCATACGATATCTACCACTTTGGAACACTAGACAAACTGAGGTAACGACGAATCCCGACTTGTAGAAACCCTGCTGTGACCAAGCCAAACACTTTGAGTCATGACCAAACATTTCAATGACCCACTTCATTGGTCGTAGCCCTTGGTTCTACCGATGCCATAATGGCCCTGAATCCGCCTTCGTACCTCCTACCATAGTGGTCCAAAGCTATAGACGTCGACAACTCCTTGGCACGCGTCCCGCAGCAAAGCCCTACTCATGAAGTGAACTCATTGGTTCCCATCTGGATCCTGAGCTCTAACTTCAAACTTGGACTACCTTTGCATCTCGGGTTTTAGTCTTCTCATGTCCAAGCTCCTTGTCTTCCTCACGGTCGCGGTGTGCAGATCGTGGTCTTCCTCACGGTCGCAGTGTGCGGGTCGTGGTCCTCCTCACGGTCGCGGCGTGCGGATCGTGGCCTTCCTCACGCTTCAGGTGTGCGGATCGTGCTCCATCTCCACGCTCCAAGTGTGCGGATCGCTATACTTCGTCATGCTCCAGGTGTGCGGATCGCTATACTTCGTCACGCTTCAGGTGTGCAGATCGCTATACTTTGTCACGCTCCAGGTGGGCGGATCGCTATACTTCATCACGCTCCAGGTGGGCGGATCGCTATACTTCGTCACGCTCCAAGTGTGCGGATCGCTATACTTTGTCACGCTCCAGGTGGGCGGATCGCTATACTTCATCACGCTCCAGGTGGGCGGATCGCGGAAGCCTTCCTGGTTCGGTTCGCCAGCGTCGGATCGTGTCGCACCCTATGGATCGCACCTCGTCAGCTCGTGGCGCCTTGTCGGGTCGGTTCAGGCTTATCAGTTCGTGGCAATCCACTGGTTCGGGTCGAGCTACCCATCTGGATCGTGGCGCCTCATCAGCTCGTGGTGCTTCCTCTCCAAGTTGGATCATGGTCTTCCCTTCGTGGCTCCGAGCTCTGGCACGTGGCGCGGTTCGAGCAGGCGGGTCGGTTCGTGGGCATGGGGGCGATCCGATCCGGACAAATTCCTGCACTTCGTTCCAGCGACAGTTTCTCGCCATTCGACGGCGTTTTTGACCAAACTAACACTTCTAAACAATCACAAAACACACCATAGAGTCATATCAACTTGTAATAGCAACCACAACAGCCAACAATCACTCCAATGAATCAAAATGGATCAAAAGTGGCCAAAGCTCCTTATTTTCCCTTAAGCATGTTTAAGTAAAACTGATCATAGGGTTAACAAAACTTAATCAAATCGAACCAAATTTCTAACAGAGGCATAAAATATTATTTTCGAATTTCTAAACATTTTTCTAGAATTTATTAGTGTATAAATTCGCTAATATTTACTAATTACCCTTAATTACCGTAATTAGTGTAAAAACTATGCAAATCACTCACCTTGGCCACAATAAAACTTTCAGATCTGAAGTGAACCTCTGATTTGCACGAATTCCAATATATAACAGCAGCTCTACCTCGATCCTTGTGCTAATCCTCCTTGATTTGATGCCTCTAAGCCTTAATCCTTGATTAGGAAGTGATTTTGGGTGTTTTGAGAGAGATTTAGAGAGTGGAGGCCATGGCTAGGTTAAGAGGAATGAAAGTGGCGGCTGGAAAATGTCTAAAGAAATGTTTTCTAACCCTAATCAGCCCCTATATACCCCTAAACCCGAAATCCCCCTCTGGGCCTAGCTGCTAATCACCCGGTTAGGCCCAATTAAGCTGTTTTTCACCATCTGAAACTTGTTTTAGCCATATCTCCCAAACGGTGAGTCCGTTTGGCTAATGTGACCACTCTACGGAAAGAGAAACCATCATCCGGAGCCAATGGAAGTGGTTTCAGGTCAAAATTCCTTTCCAGTCAAAAGTTATGGCCAAAACAGTGCCAACTAGGGGTAAAATGGTCATTTAAAAATCGGGAAAAATCATGAACATGGGAAATGACCCCAATAGCCGTCCCCCAAAGTTACATGACCATACGACTTCGTATGAGAAAGAAATAAATATTCTACGATCCTATGATGCGTAGAATGCGGGTCGTTACAACGTACTACATTCTAGAGTTGACTGGAAGGAGTTTGGAGCTAGCTACGAATTTAGGAGGAGTGGAAGTCAATGTCAGATTTCTAAATTCAAATAAAATGGAGTAATTAAAATATTTATGCCATATATAAAATATATATGCGATAAATTTGTTCATGTATATTGAATTGTGGATTAAATTGTGGTCTGAATTGTCGATTAAATTATTGGATTGAAATCGACGATGTGTCAAAACATATATATATATATATATATATATTCGTTGTATAAAATATATATATGCGTTGTATGAAATATATATGAGATATATAAAATGGTCATGTATTGAAATAAATATTGGTTGGTAAAAAATATTATTTTTAACATATATATGAGATATATAAAATGGTCATGTATTGAAATAAATATTGGTTGGTTAAAAACATATTTTTTAGCATATATGTGAGACTTATAAAATGGTCATGTATTGAAATAAATATTGGTGGGCAAAAAATATTATTTTCAACATACATATGAGATATATAAAATGGTCATGTATTGTAATAAATATTTATTTGCTAAACATATTATTTTTAGCTTATATATGAGGTACATAAAATTGTCATGTAATGGAATAATTATTGGATTGTAAAAAAAATATAATTTTTAACATATATATGCATTGTATAAAATTGTCATGTAATGGAATATTAAATTTTGACTTAAAATTGAAATGGAAGTTGGAATCGTTTTTAAAACTAATTTATAAACGATTTATAAATTACATTTTAAATACAAATCGACGATAAATATATTATATATATTTAATGGCTTGAATATCACGCGTCGCGCAGCGACCGTTCGCGAATTTCAACCATTAATTTCAAATTGACGCAACGGGAGATCCGACCGTTGGATTCTCCTAAAATCAGAACCATTAGGTTCGTATCGAAAATATATTTCCAATGAATATAAGAGATTAAAATTTGAACGGTTGGATTTCAAATTATGTCCACATCAATTTCAGAAAAGGTGGCTACGGATGTAGTTCGGCAGCCGATATTGGAAACTGATTGTAAAGGCCTTAATAAAATTATTAAAAATATGAAAAAATTGTGTAAAATCATAATAAATGATTTGGAAAGATTTTGGATGAAAAATTCCTAGTTCGGAAAGATAAAAACATATTTTTATCGAAATGAACTAGTTATTAACTAGAATAATAATCCAATGTTTATAAACAAATAAATTGGATTTGTAAATGGTTTTTGAAATAACTAGAATTTTCCGGCGTATAAGTTGGAAAGGATTTGAGTGGAAATAATCTTCGGAATATTTCGATATTGGATTCCATGATTATACGGATATTGTTGAGGAATTGGGAAGATACAGATATCGTTATTCCCAATACAATGTCCGTTGGTTTTAGAATTTGATATTGAATATAAACCGATATTATTTTTATTTAGAGCCTTGTATTTAATATCATATTGGATTTTCGGTTTGTCGTGAATGGTGTCTTTAATAACACTGTTCTTAAACACAGTTCAGAATAAAATAAATCTTTTAATTAAGATTTAGAGGAGTTTACCAATTAATTTAATTGGAATTTAAATGGAAGTTGAATTTGGGTTGATTGTTAATAATGTTTTAAACAACAATAGTCTTAAACCCAATTAACAGTGAAGTTAAGATTTGGAATTTATAAATCTTTTAATTAAGATTTAATGGAATTTTTCTAAAGTAAAGTTTTCCAATTTAATAAAAGAAATTGGAATTGAATGGAATTCGATTAATTAATAATCGTGATGAGCTTCTATGAATGAAGACCGCTACTATTTATGGAATTTTAAAAGGCTTTGCGTTATTCCACTTATAGTATTAGTTTGATACGGTAATTTATATCGATTATGAATTGTTCGAATTTCCGTGAAGGTTCCATTTTTATGGAAGATGAATTTGGGGTTTATCGTGAATGGTGTTTTAAATAACATGAGTTCTTTAACCCAAGTTAAAGGCAGGATTAATTTCTAGAAAGTTGAATAATCATTAAATAATGATTTTTGAGATTAAAACTAAGAAGAGTTTTAATAAAACTTTAATTAGATTGGAATAGGTAAATGGTGATTAAATCCAAAACATGAGATGTGGTATAAACCAAATATGCTTGGTTGCTGATATTGATTGTGATTGATTGGTTGTTTGGATTGTGCTCGACCAATTTATGAGCAGAATATGCTTTTACATTTAGCATTGGGTTGGGCAGAAATTTTTGTATGCTAACATCTGGTGAAACACTTCACGATTTGACTATGAGATGTTTAGCGATGTTATTGAGTTCATTTCAAATTTAATGAATGATTTTGAAATAATATTTTCTTAATTGAAAAGAAATGTTTTCCCGATTTTGGACAGGGAATGTTTTATAAAACAAAAAGGATTTGGAGGGCTAACCCGATATTGAAAAATGATTTAGAAATGTAATATGTGTTACATTGTAGTTCATCACATAATCGATTAGTTGCTATTGATGATGTATCTATTTGGTGGCGGAGAATTTATTCTCTTGCTTAACACCCTTCTTTGAGACGTATGAGCTCAAAGGTTATGTGATTAATAGTGACTGATCATATGTGTGAATTGCTGATGTGAAGTACTATAGTTTGAATGTACTTGCGATTATTATGTTGTGAAATGATTTTCCCTACTTCGGGATATAAAATGATTTAGTATGTGGCTAAAGATCCTGGTAACCCGGACGACTAAAAGTATGGGTGAGATGGCGGGTAGTCCCCGAGGGCGTGTGATTGTGCATCGTCAGTGTAGCCTGCTCCATCGTGGGGGGTGAATATATATATATATATATATATATATATATATATATATATCAACTTGTTAAGGTAGTACCCTTTGCCTTGTCTAAGGGGAGCCCGATATTTGGTTGCATACTTGTTTGTATGCATTGTTATGTTTTGGAATTCATATTTCCAATGTTTTTGGTTTGAGATCCCAAAGTGAAATCTACTATTATATAAAGCTAGATATGTATTTCAAATGATTTGAAATAAGAAATCGGGAAATAAAGTCCAAAGGAATAATTTATGTAAAGTGAATTGGATTTTGAAAATCCAAATTTGGGGATTAAGCCTAAATGAGTAAATTGAGGAATCACATGTTGTATGATGCATTGTAGATCGAAATGTCTATTATTGGTTGTTGTTTATGCACTGGTATTCATGAGGGTGAACCCGTTCCGTGATATGCGGCGTGGTCCCGTGACTTACCTTATTTAAAACAAAGTTTAATAACTGTTTTGAGTTCTCGCATCGGTCCCATGACTGGCTCGGAGTTTATTGTTTCTATCTAAACTATGGGTACCCATATTTTCCACACGAGCAGTCAGTATTTTTTGTTTTGCAGATTATTTCATTTAATAGGATTCTGAACCGAAGTTTAAAGCTGTGTCCAGCGCATTGATAATCTTCCATTGTGTTAGTTTATTTGTTTCCGCTGTATTGTATTACATTTATGTAAATTTATCTTCTGCGGTATTATTTTCGATATACTCTGATATTCTGTACTCTGATGTAACATTATTATGATGCTTATGAAATTATTATGTTGTTTGTTCTGATGTGTTGTGCGCCCAAAGTTAGCGTATCCACCTTTTTGGTTCGATTTAAGTCGGTTTAACGATCGATTTGGATCGACCGAGAGGGAGGGTCACTACAATAACAGAGTCACTAGAGCGCGTTGATCTCACAAGATGGTTTATTGTAGCATTCTCTATCAGTCGAGGACTGATGATCTCGGTGAGATCAGGACCAACCATTCTGAAGTCAGGAAGCATAGGATTCAAAGCAAGGATACCCCGAGGATGGTCCCCCATGTAGGCATAGTTAGATGACCTATCAGAGGTAGGTCTATAGTTTCCATCAAGATGGTTTTCCTTCACTGTATTCATATTAAGGGAAGACAGAGGGCTGATGAGTGACTTAGTATACAATGGTTGCTTGGGAATAAGCTTTGTGGTCAGGACCCTAAAAGGGTAGTAATCGCCAGATGCTTGTCATCATCAACCAATAGCGAGTACGGAAAGATATGGGTTTGATAAAGAGGACAGTGGTCTTTCACTATCAGAACACTGTATGAGGTAGAAATGCCAATTGTTTGTTTAGCTTGTTTGTTTTAGGACAAGGCCTTGACCCATTAGAGAGTCTTTCACTATTAGAGTGGTGGCTACATAGAGCCTTAGCCACGTTAAAAAAAACAGACCAAGTTTAATATTTATAGGCTCAAGTAATGCCATTTTTCAAATTGTAATAAATCCCCTACCAAGTACCGTAGTGAGCCCAGTTGTGTCACTTATTAGCGGAGCTTAGAGCATAGGTAAAAAAATACATATAGATCCTCAATGTATGCACCAGGTGATACACTATGAATGTCTTAACATTAGAGAGTCCAATGCAGACACAATTTTACTTTTTCTTATCAAACAACGGAACACCTGTATTGTAGGCCTTACGAAGCAGCCCCTTAAGAATGTAGTAGCAGCGTTCATTCGTAGAGAGATGATGGAGATATGTCAAGGATGGTACTATGGGTAGCACCTAGATATACTGGGCATATATGTAACAACCTGGAAATTTGACAATAAATTAGTTATTTAATTAAATTCTCAAAAATAGGAATTTCTAAAAACGTTGGAATTTGACCACGAAACTTTAACTGATGCGTTCATCTTGGAATTCCGGTCAACTTTCATGTCTGGAGTTTCGCAAACGGAGTCCATATGAAGAAGTTACGGACGAAATACAATAACAGATGGAAATTAAATAGTTCAGAATATTTATATATTCTATGCCATATTTAACCACCCTCACTGGGCGGCTGGCGACCCAAGCGGTCGACTTACTGGGCGTGAGAATGCCCAATGACGGCTAGGGTTAAAGAGTTAAAATTATATTGTATTATCGAATGGATGGATGGATATAAATTAAAATAAATCTAACGGTTCATGGCCAACTCCACCCTTATAGATAAAGGAGCAAGGCCTCATTATTTTCCACGAACATCTGTAGGCAGCAGCGAAGCTCTTCCATTTCCTTTTCTCTTCCAGTCAAATTTCTTAATTAAAAATATATTCATATACAATCCATCAAATATAAATCATGCAGATTCGAAAGGGGTTATCAAATTCAAATGGAAAAGAGTGTAAATCGACGGCAAAGCTATTTTACATCAAATTCTCCCCTCTTTTCCTATTTTCTTGCATATCTACAGATATGAAAGTATACTTTTTTCAAATTAATTGTAGATTTGTATGAATTTGGGAATCGCAAGCCTATAAGGTTATTCAGATTTCAGATTTGGATGCTTTTAGGTGAGTGGAAAATTTACATACAAAGTTATAATAGTCTATTAATCTCGTTTTAATTAGATCTAAAAATATATGCCTATTATCGTCAAATCTGTTCATAGTATTGTTGAAATTGAACTGCCACTTAGTCTGCCAACAAATATTGTCAAAACTTGGAAATTGTGAATTGTGGTTAGGAATAATGTTAATTGTAGGTTTACTTAAATTGTTTATACACATTACCTCCAATTATGTTGGAGAATATATTGTAGTTTGTTGTAAAACACCGAAGATTTGGAAATCAACCCCAAAAACATTATTTAGATGTAGGTTTCTTCCAGATCTCCAATTTCAGTGTTAAAAGGATAAATTATGTGATTCTGATTAAAGATACAATAGTGAATTATGTGATTCTAATTTTAAAAGAAAGATGCCTATTTTTGTTCAATGTTGATGGGGTTTTAGCTTAGTTGTTGTAAATATGTCGTGTTCCGCTTTTTGAACAAAAAGGCATTATTTTGAATTCACAAGAGATATGAAAAAAAAATTAAAAAGGGGGAAAGTTGTGTAAATTAACGTATAAATATACATATTTGTGCGTAGTTTGCATCAATTATTCCAAAATATATGATCGTCGCTAATCTATGAATTAGAAAAGCGCGATATTTGTAATAAAATTCTGCAAGTGCACAGGTGTGTAGCATACAGGTCGACCACAGGGAGGTAAATTAAAATCAAATTATTTATCTAATCTCTTGAGCGAGTTAGACGAAGCCTGGAGATTTTGTTGAAATAAAAACAAACTGAAATTGCGAACTTAGGATTATCGTTGAATCTAATCAACGATTAATCACTAAAGAAAGTAAATTGCAAAACAAGAACAACAATGCAGAAAATAAAGTGCAGAATAAGAAGAACAATAAAAATAAAATTAGGATTGTCGTTGAAACTAATCAAATGACTAATCACTAATGAAACAAATGTAAAATACAATTGGTGCTCTTCCAAAACTAATTGTGAAGACAACACCTATTGCTAAGAAAGAAAAATGCAAAAATAGTAAAAAGGAAGAACTTTTATTAATGGAGAAAAGAATACAGAATAATGGATAGGATGGTGGCTACAATGACATTACAAGGGTATTTATAGGATATGTAACGACCCGGATTTTCGGCGGCTTTGGTTATCGACATAAACTCGATGTCGATAACCAAAACATCGAAAAATCCCGGTAATTAATGAAAGAAATTAGAAGGTGAGAATAGATAAGATAGAAACTTAGAATAGAAGAAGAAGAAGAACACAACATCAGAGTAACACGAACCTCACAGCGGAACGAATAACATATAATAGGTAACATAACTTTGAAATATAACAGTTATGTATACAATAGCACTTATCAGAGTATATCACTTACAACACAGCGGAAATAAACTATAGCTATATGATTCTGAAGCCTCCTGCTCCAGCTCTTCAATGTATCTGCAAATCCCGACTACTTGACTGCCCGTACAAATTTAGGCACCCAAGAGTTTAGGGAAAACAACAAAGTAAACTCCGGGTCAGTCATGGGACTGGTGTGAGTAAAACAGTTTAAACAGGTATATGAACAAGTGAATGATATCTCATAAGACCACGCCGCAGAACGGAACGGGTTTTTCCCTTATGAGAATCCAAAATATCTTTATATCAAAAACCTTTTGATATTATAATAATGTCTATCTACAAATAGATATCAACTAGTAGAAACGCTTTCATCTCACGTTCTACATATATAGTATACAATCAAAATCGCAAGCACGTATTGGATAATGGATTTCCAACTATGATAAGGTATGGAATCACCTTCCGATCAGTGTACTCTAGGAACGATACACTGGAGTTCAACAAGAACATCTTGTAACTCAGCCACACATGACCGACCACTCATTTCGCTTGAGTGTATCGAATGTATATCACCAACGGTTGGGATCAGCAACCGTTCCCGTATATATATGGGACAGCATTGATAGATTTAAGAAACAAATGAATATTCACTAGATAGGTGATTATACACCCTACTTCGGTGCGACCGACTTAGCCATGCTGCCTGCCCGATTTCTGTCATTTACTGGTTGATGAGGCTAGAAGCTACGCTTTATCATCACATCAGATTCACTTCGAATGCCACATTGTTAGGTCCATCGAAAATCACTAATTGACATCTACAACCATACATTACGTGTCAGCTAAAAGAAGTTTCCTTCTCCGCTTCCACTCTTGGTACGGTTGAAGAAATCAATGTACGTGACCTTTCTGGAAATACTCTGTCAGACATTCATTCATACAAGTCATCCTCATTCACTTAGAATGTCACATCGTCATACCCGCCAAATCACAAATTGACTTATCCAAAAATAACACGGGTATACAGCTAAGAGAAACGAATTCCTCCGCCACCAAACGTGAATACGTTTGAACAGATCAACTTACGCGGTCCATTGGATATACTCTGTCAGACCTTCGTCCATACAAGTTGTCCTGGGACTGGACAAACCGAAGGCACTATTCCGTATATCCATCTTAGTCACTGTTATCTAAGATTTATACAACAGCCCTTGCATTTTACTCCATCTTCAATTATCTTTGGCATATATGATTCGCGACGCTTATGCCAATACAGAGTGGTTCTATGGATAATAATCCAACTGGTCTCTCCATATTAACAACGTTAAAATGGTCAAAACTTCGATAGTCTGTGAGTTAACTATCAAAGAAAAACAAGTGTGCAAACAACGATATTATTTCCAAGTGGAAATAATATCAATCAAACATCATTTAACATTAATCTCTTTAGTTCATTTATTTACTTATCTCCTGTTTCCCTATATTCTAAATTCTTATTTTCTTTCATCAGAAAACATTTCTGATTCTCGTTTGGAAAACATTTCCAAAACTCCTTTACGATCAAACCTTACCATTTCTTAGTTAAGAAGGAAGTCACTCAAGTTGGGGTATAATTACCTCTCAGACCTTAACTGAACAACGTTATAACTTCAAAATGGTCAAAGTTTATCTTTTAATCTTTAACAACTTCTTTACGCCTTTCTCGGATCCAATTTTACTAATCCACTTCTATATTTAAAACATTGGTTATAAAGATAACGTTATAATCCCTACTTTCGAATTATCTAATCATTAATTATAACTTCTATTCTTATTAGTGAATAATTAACCTAACACTTATTTATTTATAAATAAATAAATCTCTATTTAAACACTGGAAAGTATAAGTACTTTCCCGAATTCGATACAATCGAATTTGCCGATTAACTCTCTTCGAGAAATCTCTATTTGATTAACTCTTCTTCGAATAACCTATATTCGATTAACTCCTTCTCGAATAAACGATATTCGATAATCTCTCTTCGAATAACTAATATTCGATAACTCTTCCTTTTCAAATATCTCATATTTGAAAATCTCACTTCGATTAAACTATAATCGATAACTCCCTTCGATGAAACTAACATCGATAACTCCTTTCGATGAAACTGACATCGATAACTCCTTTCAATGAAACTAACATCGATAACTCCTTTCGATGAAACTAACATCGATTTATTTAACTCGACGAACTTAACTCGACTAACTTAACTTGACTCGACTAACTCGACTTACTTGGTTCGACCAATTCGATTCGATTAACTAGGCTCGACTAACTTGGCTAACTTAACTCGACTTACTTGGTTCGACCAATTCGATTCGATTAACTAGGCTCGACTAACTTGGCTAACTTAACTCGACTTACTTGGTTCGACCAATTCGATTCGATTAACTAGGCTCGACTAACTTGGTCGAACCACCCGATCAACTCAACTTATTTAACATAACTTATTTCTCAACTCGATCAACTCGATTAACTCCTATCGAATAACTAATATTCGATTAAACTCCATTCGCTTGACTCTAGATCGCAGCGATCACAATGGTTACGCCTGACTCCCTCAGGAATCATCCGACCGCCGTAGGCTGTTTACAGCCCTGCGAATTACGCTAGCAGTCGTACAAGATGGCAACTTACCCTGAATACTATGTTTGACTAACTCTGTCTCAAATAACTATATTTGATTAACTCTAGTTCGTTTTAACTTTAATCGATTAACTCTAACTAATTAACTCCAACTGGTTAACTCTAACTGGTTAACTCTATTTGACTAACTCGACTTGACTAACCCCTTTCGAATAACATATTTGATTAACTAACTTTCGAATACCATATTCGATTTACTAACTTCGAATACCATATTCGATTAACTAACTTCGAACACCATATTCGATTAACTCCTTTCGAATGTCTATATTCGATTAACTAACTTCGAATACCATATTCGATTAACTAACTTCGAATACCATATTCGATTAACTAACTTCGAATACCATATTCGATTAACTCCTTTCGAATACCATATTCGATTTCTCCTTTCGAATACCATATTCGATTTCTCCTTTCGAATACCATATTCGATTTACTTTATTCACTTTATAAAGATTTCCTTTTTAACAACGTTTTATTCATTTGAAAAGATTTACTTTTAAATAACGGTTCTGCACTTTAAAATGATTTCCTTTTTATAATGTTCCCTTTCCAATTCTATTTGTAAATGGTTTACAAATATTTCCTTTTCAAATTTATTCTTGAAATATTCTAACTCCTTAAATTCCCGGGAAAATTCGCCATAACCTCCTTTGTATCGGGAGCATCGGGAAATCCCCAAACTCGCCACACAGGCCTTTCCATTCAAAAAGAAATGTTTTGAAATTATTCTCTTTTTCTATGTATCTCCTATTTATAAATATTCCAATTTAAAAACATTTCTTATTTATAAATATTCCACTTTATAAATATTCTATTTTCAATATCACTTTGAAAATCCCCTTATCAACATCCCGTATGTTAGGGTATTCAATCAGATCAAATCACGATGTTCATTATCGTCCAAACACATATAATCGTCACAGATTATATATCACATTATATATCACAATATATAAATCACAGTAAAAATAAATTGTTGAGGAATCCAGTTGGATTCCTCCAACCTGTTTCTGTAACGACCCAAAATTTTTTTTGGACAATTTGAAATATGGAATTAACTGAAGTTTAGCGATTATTGATAAATTTATCGAACATATGACTTTGTGTATGATTTGAACCAATTACTCTATTCAAAACGGTTGGTTGGAAATCAAATATTTATTGATGAATAGTTGAATTGAATCTAGTTGGGTAATTGAATTGAATTCGACAAGAAAATATGAATGGTTGAAAAATAAAATGTTATCGACGTTAAACGAAACTGGAGATTTGATATGTTGGAATATATGAAGCATTGGCTGAATATGTGTGTATGTAAGGAAAATTAAAATAAATGTTTCAAAATTTTGAATCAAACGAAGCTGTATTGTGAATAATAGTGAACCGATAAATATAAATCATAATTAAAATAACGTCATATAAAAATCAAAGTTGGATTACAGACAGAATAGTTTTACTGAATTCTGAACGCGAAGACGAAGTGATAGGTATAATTTTTAAGCTATTTGGAGATTATATGGACGATGAAAATTCAGAACGTTACGGAGTAACTTACGGTAAAGATTAATACTATACCCGAATATTACCTACCCTAAATAAACCTACCTCAGTGAATTCCTTCGCACACCATCGATGACTTGGCCACCACACTATCTAATGCCGTGATCCCAACGTTTCCTTGGCTCCCACGGTTCCACCTTTATAAAATAATCCGCCCCTTCCCAAAATTTCTTCAGCAACAAAAATCATTTCTTTCTTTCTTCCTGTTCATTGTAATGGCCGAAGCCCTATGTGCTCAGCCCCAAATCAATTCGTCCGCTCCTTATCTACTTCCCTCAGCTCAAACCAAAGATCAGGTTTTCCCCCAATTTCCCCAAACCCTAAATGGCCGCCGCGAAGCTGTTGCAACCGCCTCCGAGCTGCCTGAAGCACCACCAACCACCGCAAGTCGCCACCACGTTGAGGACCATCCCATCGCAGCCTCGGAGCAGTCAAAACCGCATCTTGCACCCACAAATAGAAGCTACCATCGTCTTCTACTCCACCGTCACTGCGTCATATTTCTTCGTGGGTTTAAGGTGAGTGTTAACTCACTCACGATTGTCTTGTGTTCAAGTAGTAAATTTCAGCTTAAATTTGAAATTGGGATAGTTAACGGCCGTAATACTTAAATTGTTGCTTAATGCTTAAACTGTTCCCTTGTGGCCTTCAGACTTTTCACTTGAAGTTCCATTGAAATTGGTTCATTCTTATTGCTATTTGCTCGCTTCCTATGTATTGCTACCTTTGGTAGTCCGGATGGTTATAGGCTTTACTGGATAAATGCGTATTCATGATTATTACCCCAGTATTATATGGAATCATGATAGTAATTGTGGATTCAGAGTCGTCCATCTACACCTATAAAGACATTGGCTTGTTTTAGTACTGTTGTCTTCACTTATTAAATACTGTTAAAACAAAGACCTCCTTTTGATTTGAGGATAGTGGACTTGGTACATGATAGCATGTGGTTGATTACTATGTTATGGAACTTAGTTATAATGGTTTTTTTTTAAGATTATAATGACTGTTGGGTTGTCTACTTCCATATATACTGAGTCATTAAACTTACTTTCTGCCTTGGCATTTTGCATGCCAAGTTTTGGAAGAAGAATACATGTGAATTTGCCTTGAAACATAAACTGTTTCTTTATAAACAAAAAAAAACAAAAAACAAAGAACATTTAGATTATATGCTCATTATTTTTAAAATCTGCGCCATGCAATTGCTGTCATACGTATGCAGCCTGCATACTTGTATCTCATTTACTTGATCCAAAAATCTGCTGTAGTAGAGTACATAGTTTGTTTCGGCATGTCCCTTGCTTTAAAATGGGTTACTGACTATTTATGTAGCCTTGCTATTGTTATGTACTCACCTGTAGCCTTGCTATTTATGTAGCCTTGCTATTGTTATGTGCTCACTTGTAGAAAGGAACATATTCACATTTGACCTTGAATAATTCATACGACCCTCTGTCATTTGAACTGACCTGAACATTTACATGGTGACCATTTGATTTCCTGAAACAATGAATTGTGTGTTTACAATAAAAAATTGTTTTATACCAAAATGATATTGTGATTTTCTAGGAACAAATAAAAATTTGTTTTCTTGTCTAAAAATAAAATTGTGATTTTTATTGGCTCCAAAATGCAATTGAAATTCTGGAAACAGCTGTGTATGCTTAAATATACATACGCCTGTATATCCACCATGACTTTACTTTTATGGTTCTTAAACAAGGGTGGTTTGTAACCAGTGCGGTACATAAACCTATAACTTGTTCCACTTGTTTGCTCTGTCCATAACTCCTCTTTTCTTGTAATTTTTTATTGTTTTGTTTACTTTTACTTCTACTTTGGTTACTTTCACTTCTTCCGTTTATGTCAAGTTTTGGGAGGCATAATGTCGTATTAATTTAAATGGATTGTAATTCACAAAGATTATTGTGTTATTATCAGCTGTGTACGGATTTTGGATGAATTTGGGCTTACTCAGTAATCTAGTGACATGTATACAGTATAATAGGCTAAAGGATACAAACTAACATGTGTAGTCAGATCCTCACTAAACTGAAATTTGGTTATTTACATAATGTTTTGTCATGCCTTTGAGATTTACGCATGCAGCTTTTACTTGACAAATGTAATTGCTGTCCTTAAATATAGGATTTAATTCATCAGAAAACTGTAGTTGGATCCTAAGTTTTATAGAGCATTTTGCATTGCTAATGTCCTCGAATCGATAATTATCCCTTTTAATTACCTGTTTGAGTTTTAGCATTGAATTTATTTATTTGTTTTCCTTTTTAGTTTGGTAGTCTAGATGTTTCAATATTCATTTTATTTGGAAGGGTGAAGCTTTGTCGGTTAATAGTCAATACGAAGATTGATAAGGCTGTTGTTTTGAACGCTTCTTGTTTGAATGATGGAAGTTGTTAACTGTAGAAATCTGAAATGATTAGATGGTTATTGGTTATATATGGTGATAAGATAAAATGTTTGGACGATTTTTTTAGCACATATTATAAAGTATCATGTCAATAATTTCACCTTGCTTTGTTTATGTCATGAGAAACATCAGTTTGGAAGTTGTCTAAACAAACATGCTATAACCTCTGAGAATTGGTTGACATATCTGACGCTACTTATACCCTGATTATTCTGGTACCATGATGCCTTGCCGTTTTGAGTGTGTATACTTGGCATTAGGAATATCTTGAAAGTTTAATAACCAAATATAAAATGTGGACTGTTTATATAAATGGATATTAATCAATGAAGCATCATCCTGAAGTTAGAACGATAAATGGGTAGCTTTAATATCCTTAATCCTTAAGGTGGCAGGGTTGGACTTATGATTGATGGTATTGTACTCTCTAAGGTGAGGAATATTTCATTTATAAATAGCATTAGATTTGTTATGTTTATGTTAGGGCAAGTCTGATACCCCATTTCACCATATATATCATGTAATCAAGTGTTGTCTCGTAAACATGTACTTATGCCCCAAACTTTAGTTCCAAAAGACCATTTGACCTTAGAGGAGACTGAATGTCTTTCATGTATGTATTAATGTTCATATTTCAGTTCTTCCTTTTGAAATTAATTTACTTGAACATATGATTAATCCTGACTCGAGTGTTTTATGTTTTTGTATGGGACGCTCGGGTCAGATCCGAGCAGTACAGATTTAAAGATTACAGCTTAGGGTTCGAAGACTGGTAAAGCTGGGATTCCTAAGACGGCGCACTCTGAAGGTTTTAAACCAGTAAATATTTTCTTGTATTTAAAAAGGTTCTTCTTTTTAATATTCCGCTGTACAGAAAATCTTGAATCAAAAATTTTGATTTATAAATAAAAGTTTATTTTGTTGTTAAATTTTGTGTTGTATGTGTTTCCTGTGTTGATTCGGCATTTAAACTCTGTAAGCTAAGTACGCTCCGTCGTTTTGAACATTTTAAGTTGGTTTAACCACCAATTTGAAGTGGTCAAAAAGGCGGGACGTTACAAGTGGTATCAGAGCTCTGGTTTATTAAAAGCTTAGCTTATTGAGTTTAAAAACAGATCTTGAAAATAAAGCGATTTTGAAAAATAATTATTTTTGAAATATCAAATATTTTGAAACTAGTGTTTTGAAATTAATACAGCGGAAATGAATTATTTATTTTAAATATTACCTATTGGTTTAGTAATAACCATTCCAGCGGATTTCGGCCCCGAAAATCGACATAAATACCTTTACCGTAACTCATGTCGACCTTCCAACACCGAAAACACTGGACGTTATTAGAAAGAAATTAGAGGGTGAGATAAGAAAGAAAGAAATATTGAATAGAAGAAGAAGAAGAAGAACACCACACAGAGTCTCACATCGCAGCGGAACAAAATATAATATAGAAATAATTTTATTAAGAGCTTTAAATAAAACTTACAATATCAGAGTACATCAACATCACTGGGACAGTTATAATAACCTGTTCCCATATACCACTCACAGCGGAAAAGAAACTATATAGTATCATACGTCTGGACTCTTCCATCTCGTCTCTTCTCAGCAGTAGATAACCTGAACCTGTACATTCCGGGCTAACCCGAGCATTTACAAAATACCGGGTCAGTCTGGTGAACCAGAGTGAGATAAACTCGCACAGTAATAAGGTAAATCATCCAATCATGATTTTAAAGTTCAAAACCTTTTCAAAAGAAAAGGATAATCGTAAGACCAAATCCACACATAAACACGGACGGTTTTTACCTTACGATAACCCAAAACATTTTTGAAACCAATATCTTGTCTGATATTATAATAATGTCTAAATACAAGTAAATAGAATCTAGTGGAACGCTTGCATCTCACGCTCCACATATATAGTATACAATCAAAACCGCAGGCGCTTATTGGAGATTGGATTCCGACCTTGACAAGGTATGGGACCACCTGCCGCTCGTGTATCTCTAGAGGCGAATACACTGGTTCAACAAGAACGTCTTGCAACCCGGCCCTCACATGACCGACCACTCATTTCGCTTGAGTGTATCGAATGTATATCACCAACGGTTGGACTCAAACCACCGTTCCCGAATGGGCAGAATCGATAGAATAAGAAACAAAAGGAATTTCTCTAGATAGGTGATTATACACCCTAATGGGAGCGACCCACATAGCCATGCTGCCTGCCCGATTTTTGTCATTTCCTGGTTGATGAGGCTTGAGGTCAGCATTATCTTCTGGACACCTGGCCACCATTCGCTTTGAATGCCACATTGTCAGATCCTCCAGATATCACTAATTGACGTCCACAAAAATTCTCTAGTTGGGAGCTAACCAACTATGGCACGTTTGAAGAAATCAACGTACGCGACCCCTTTGGAAATACTCTGTCAGACACTCGTCCATACAAGTCATCCAGGAATAGGATGAACCGAAGGTACTCTCCTACTGCATCTCATATAGGAATCACCCCATGGATCAGTAGCGAGAAGTCCTTGCAACCCGTGGATCACAACCACGACAGAACCACAGTTTATCTCGGCCGCTAAGCCAGAGATTATAAGTAATACTTCCGCTTATGAAGATCCACGGTCTTCAATGCTCCATCTCGACCGTCTCCCAATATCTTCACGTATTTGTTGGTCGGAATGGTTTTCGAACCTAAGTTCGATCCCGGTCTTTCCTTACCAACAATCGTATTGGTCAGATTTGATAGTCGGTGATTTAACTATCAAAATAATCGGTGTTTCAATCATGACAATCCAATGAATTCACTGGCTCAGTATTCAGCACCACTTGGCCTTTAACAACTGATTTACTTTTGTTAAACCAAAACTTCTAGCTCTTTTAACATTCAAAATACGATATTTGAATAACTCTAATTCGATTAAACTCCAATCGATTAACTTTAATTGATTAACTTTAACTGGTTAACTCTAACTGATTAACTCTTCTTGTTTAACTTCTATCGATTAACTAATACTCGACTTACATCCATTCGCTTGACTCCAGATCACAGCGATCACAATGGTTACGCCTGATTCCCTCAGGAAACATCCGACCGCCGTAGGCTATCAGCAGCCCTGCGAATTACGCTAGCAGTCGTACGAAATGGCAACTCGTCCTGCATAATTATGTTTGACCAACTCTAACTTGAATCACTATATTCTTATATACTAATGACCTCAGAACCATTATGTTATAATACTTAGTAAAATACTTTATAACCATATACAATTTCCACTCCATTCCCCTTTCAAAACATTCGTTGTATTAACATGAATCTCTTTCACGATCGCCAACTAATATCAGCTTCAGATAATCCCGATGTTGTTCAAGTTGGGGTATTTTAATTACCTCTCAGACCTTGATCAAGCAACGTTCTTATCCTCAAATGAATATCAGTTGAAATCACAAAATCAATATTCCCATTTCCATATCGAAATACATTCCATTATAACTTGGGTTTAATTATACAATCCTATAATCCACTTCTTTAACCAGATTCATTTATTTCCAATCTTCTTTCAAATCTGTTCGACCATTCCCCACTCTTGAAATCTTATTTCAAATTTCCGTTTTTACTTGATCTCATTTTCAAATAACGTTAATTCAATATTAATGATTTACATCTTGAAACTCATTTATATATATTCTGGTTTATCTTAAACCTTTTTTTAAAACCTTATCCAAATTTAAACGATATTTAATTCAGAAACACATTAATTTGATAATCAATTCAAATTCAAATTGGTTGATTTAATTCCCTCAAACTTGATTATCTCGTTAGCTGATTCCAAATAAATTCCCACTTTAAATCAATTAATTATATAATTAATTTAAATAATTCCATAAATTTCTTCTTTACCAAAAAAAAAAAAACAATTACCAAGGTGTAACTATGCGACCTTATTTCTCATCTTATACTTTCAAATCAATCTAATATCAGCATTTATTCTATAAGATAAATTCCTAACAAATCAAAAATCTTAAATAAATAAAATATTTATTTATTCCCCTTTTATAACTTTTATTCAAAATAATATATTCAAAAACCAACTCCAGTTATAAAAATAAATTTTATAACTTCATCTTTTCAGTTCAACTGACTGGAAATCAATATTCATGACACGATTGATTTTATAGGCCATACGCTGCCAAATACCCAACCAATATCACCCATTGGTTTAAACCAAACAGATGTTGAATATCAAATCCAACAATACAACAGGGCAGTTCATATATGAGAATATGAAAATAAATAATATATTTGAGGAATCCGGTTGGATTCCTCCAACCTGTTCTTCCCTATATACAAATGGTTAACTCAAAACAGATCATTCAACCATTTAACTGATAAGCAATTCAAACAATTCAACCAATTAAACATGTTTATTTTATAAATGTGACCAACAAGGTAAGTTACCTTTATTGGAACCCATCTTTAGGATAACGATTCAGTATTTCACTAAAATTAAACGACGGTTTTATTTCATCAGTTAAATCAACAAGCAAACAGTCAAACATTGGCAAGCAGAGCACACAAAATGAAAACCCAATTTATATAAAAATATAAATGGGGAAAACTGAGTGAGTTTAACTCACCTTGATTTTATTTGTCGTCGAAGTGGTTCCATTACAGTTAAGTAAAATAGTTTAACTGTAGTCTCCAACCGTCTCCATTTCTGTCCGGAACAGTTCCATGACTTAGTGTTCGTCGATGTGAATCCAACGTCACTTGAATCGTCCAAATCTGATCATATATGGACATGTTGTCAATTTTAATAACAGTACAATTTAATTAATCCATATCTAAACTTAACTAACCATTTTATTAAAAACTAACATGTTGATTTATTGGTTTCAATCTATCTCAATTGGTTTCTTTAGTTCCTTAAATATAAATTGTTAACTTATCATAGTTTTAACGTTAAACTAGTTAAAGTTTGACCCGGATTTTTCAGCCGTTGAATTCTAAATATTTAAATTGGTTTGAATATTTTATTTGAATTATATATAGGAATATATAGGGAATTTATTTATAAAACGAAGTTTGAACGTATAATATATAATATAATATAAAACGAGCTCGAAATCGCGCGGCAGTTCGTAATATGGAGTTTTGAACTTCAACTGAGTATACAGAACTCGTTATAAATCGGATTTCTGTGAAACAAGATACGTTGGAGTCATATTTATTATAATTTTCATATGAAAGAGAAAAATCCAGATTTCATGTTATGAATAGAAAGTTATGGCCAAATCAAATTTTGAAGTAGTCGCTGTGGAAAATCGTTATTTAAATTATACGCGTTAAAATAGCCGTTTTGTAAACGGACTCAGATTTCGACGAAATCAGTTTCATTGGGACCGTATCGTTAAATTATTGTACGGTGTTGAATTGCGTGGCAAACCGATGTCGTATGTGACCGCGGTAGCCGTAAACGCTCGTTTAGTGCAATTAAATTAATTCAACTGAATAAAGGAATATTAGAGTGTAACTTGAACAGACGATCAAATCAGGCCACGAAACCAGTTCCGGTGAGTTCGTATCGTCGATTTTAGTCAGGGTAGATATATAATTTGTTATTTTTAGAGATCGGCAAATTTGGTGTTCAGAAGGGCAGTGCGGTACGCGCTAAAAACAGTCTACCGGGGCAACAGTCTCAGAATGCGACGAAACTAGTGTCGTTGGGTTCGTATCGAAAAGTTATTGTCGATGTTCGCAGTTTTGAGTTGTTTTGATTTATCTGGTGATCGTGAAAAATTTAAACGCATGTTGATTTCTGGTTTTATAAAGGAATTTTTTCCAAACGATGTCGGAATTCGACGAAACTTGTCCCATTGGGTTCAGAATACCTTTTTACACCAAGATTAGTTTTTTTATCAGTAAATAGAAATCGACTGTGGTTAGTGTCACTGATACTTCACCGCGAAGTTTCGCTATAAAATAAATAATATAATAAAATAAATATGCATGATACGCAAATCGGTATTGGTTTTGTTGAGACTGTAATGGGAAATTTCATTTATAGATATATGTGTTTGTAACCGTCTAAGCATATTTCCATTTATATAATCTGCGGACAAAAAGAAATGTTCAAGCCGACATAAGAGGTGCTATACACATACCTATTTTATACCTAGCAGCAAACATGTAAACAGGAAGTACTGAGGCCATTTAATAAATTATACAGTGACACCCTATATATATAACAAACGTGCCGACAAAGGAATAAATATTCAGACCTACCTGCGCCTAATGCTACAGCTAGTCTAATGCATGGGTGCCAAACAATCCTACTGCCGTGTCCCCCAAACCAAAATGCTTTCCGTGGGTGCCAAGATGTCTTCTTCTTTAAATACTTAACACCTCAGTGTCTCATCTCTTTTCTCAGACAAAACAGAAAAAAAAAACAACTGAAATCCCTAATCCTCTCTTTCTATTTCATAGCTTCCCTTCTCTACTTTTTTTGTTCTGATAAAGCGAACAACCATTATCTAAATTCTTCCAAAAAAAAAAAATGACGATAAATCAAATTTATAAAATCTCAATGCTCCTTCCTTTGAATTCATGATGGAAAAATCTTTCTGTTAGTACGCTAAAGTTATGCAATCATATTTTTCAGGTTCGACTGTCTACAGTTCGCAAATTTAGGGTTGCTATGCATCGTTAATTCAAGCGAAACTCGGTACAATGGGGTGTGGCGTTGGGATCATGGTAGCAAGGGGATTCAGGAGAGGAAATTTGAGCGGATTCGGTGTTAATCCTTATCGCAACTACTGTAGAGGTAGCGGTTACTGTTGAGTATCGATCATTGGGGGTGAGTACGGGTTTAGAGGGTTCTCCGAGGCGAAGTGGTGCTGGCCGGTTGGAGAGGGGGGAATCCGGTGAACTGGAGGTGGTGAGCTGACCCCACGTGGTCGGAGTACAGTGGACAGGAATAGAAAATGGATGGAGTTGTGGGGAAGAACGGGTTGTATGTGGTGAGGAAGCAGGGAGGAAACGTGAGTTCCCTGTAGCAACTGAACTTGGGTTAGTATTATATTAAGGAAATAAAATGGTGGGATTGGGACATTTGTCTGCTAATACGTGATAAAGCCTAATAGTTGTATTTATAATGAATGAGGTAATTGATCATGGGGTGGTTGTCTTCAGGAAGTAGTTTTTGGGTAAATAGAAGTGGCGGCATGTTGGGTCATCGATGGAGATGTTTTTCTTTTACTGTGAAAGCGAGAGTTGCTAAAACCGGGGAGAAGTTATTGAGATTTATGGAATTGAACACGAGCGGGTCCGTTGCAATCATAATGCCGAAATCTACATTGGAGTATTGATGGAGCGGAGAACCGAGCCATCGGAATTTCACGACAAAATCAATGCTTGTTTGATTTCAGCGGAATTAAAAGCAGAATCGTCAACTGAAAAACAAGGTGAGTAAACTCACTCGTTTAAATTATTTTATAATGTGAAATGGTTGCTTGGTTGAATAGTTGATAAATTGGTTGATATAATCACATCGTTGATTGATTTTTTCATTAATGCGATATTTTTGATGTTACTAACATCGGTGGATGCAGGGAAACAGGATGGAGGGATCCAACTGGATCCCTCAACATTTTATTTACTGTTTTATTTGATGGTGGTATATGTTATGCTACATTATCCATGGTTGAATTTGTGTGTTTGGTTTACCCTGGCCTTAGGAACCTGGTATTTTAGATACCGTAAAATATCATCGAATGTGAAAAAGAAATTAGAATTTAAAAGCAGAGTTTATTTCCAAATTAGAAATAACTTCTTTTTCATTGAGTTGCAAATGGAAACCTATTCCATTGGGTAAACCAAGAAAAATGTTATAAATAAAGATATAAATTAAGTGGATCATTAACCATTGGATAAATTATAAGGTGAGTTCAAATATGAATGTATATTTGAAAGTAAGTATCGGTTTTGAAACCAATATTTGGAAATGGATCCGAATTTAGCAAATTACAGAGGAAAGTTTAAAGAAAGATTTTCAAATGCTTAAAATAAAAGAATAATAGTTTAAAACAAGGAAATATTTTGTAAATAAAATGTATATAAAAAGGGGATTTATAGAAATCGAATTAAGTGGTTAGAAGAATGTATAGTTTATAAATATGGTTAAAGGAGAACTTGAATTGTTTAAAATAAACAGAGTTTATAAATGAACAACGGAAGCGTGTGCGTCGCACACGGTATTTTATTCAAAACAGCATTCATAACGCTGTTGTTATAAGAAATGCTTTTATAGTTTTAAACAGCGATTTTAACGCTATCTTTGTAAGAAATGCTTTTATAAAACTAAAACAGCGATTTTAGCGCTGTTGTTATAATAGATGTTGTAAATCTATACAGCAATTTTAGACGCTGCTGTTATAATAAATGTCTTGGTAAATCTAAATAGCAATTTTAACGCTGCCGTTATAATAACTGTTTTAATAGCAATCTTAATGCTATGGTTATGATAAGTGTTTTATAATGCTAGATAGCGGGTTTAACGCTGTTGTTGAAAGAAATGTGTTATAAACCAAACATTTGAAGACAACAATTATAACGTTATCGTTATAATCAATATTTTTATAAAGAAGGTGTGTTCGTAGATCAAATCCGAGAGTCGTGTAAGCAATGTTTGGTTTAAAGTTGTGAGCTCTGACTAATTCAAAGTTAAGAATGTCGTTCAGTTAACGTCTGAGAGGTAATTATACCTAACTTGATTAATTTTAGTTTTAACTAAGAAGTGGATAAGGTTCGAGAGTGGAAGTGATTAAGTGGATTTAGTAAATGAGTGAAATGGTGAGTTGGCATAGCGATGTTTATTCAAACATCTGTTAAAACAAAAATGAAGGAGATTTGGAAATGTTTTTCCAAATGAGAGTCAGAAATGTTTTCTGAATATAGAGGACAGATAATGGAAATGTTTTCCAATGTTAATAGCGTATATTTTCTTAATATATTGAATAAGGAATGTAAATGAAAGTGAAAAGGGAAATGAATAAATGAATGAACTAAAAGGGATAAACGTTGAATGATGTTTGGTCGATAGAATTTCCTTTTGGAAATAATATCATTGTTTGCACACCGACATGTTTTCATTTGATAGTTAAATCACCGACTATCAAAGTTTGACCATTTTAACGTTGTTAATATGGAGAGACCGGTTGGATTATTATCCAGAGAACCACTCCGTATTGGCATAAGCATTGCGAATCAAGTATGCTGAATATCTTGAAGACGGAGTGAAGTGCAAGGGCTATTGTATAAGTCTTAGATAACAGTGCCTAAGATGGATGTACTGAATAGTGCCTTCGGTTTGTCCAGACCCAGGACAAATGTAAATGGACGAATGTCTGACAGAGTATATCTAACGGATCGCGTAAGTTGATCTCTTCAAACGTACTTACGTTTGGTGGTGGAGAAATTCGTTCCTCTTAGCTTTATACCCGTGGTATTTTTGAGGAAATCAATTTGTGATTTGACGGGTATGACGATGTGGCATTCAAAGTGAATGGTGGCCAGATGTGCTGGAAGGTAATTCAAACCTCAAGCCTCATCAACCAGGAAAGGACAAAAATCGGGCAGGCAGCATGGCTATGTGGGTCGCTCCCATGAGGATGTATAATCACCTATCTAGAGAAATTCCATTTGTTCTTAATCTATCGATGCTGTCCCTTTCGGGAGGCGGTTGCTGATCCCAACCGTCGGTGGTATACATTCGATACACTCAAGCGAAATGATTGGTCGGTCATGTGTGGGCCGGGTTGCAAGATGTTCTTGTTGAACCCAGTGTATTTGCCTCTAGAGATACACGTTCGGAAGGTGGTCCCATACCTTGTCAAGTTGGAATCCAATCTCCAATAAGCGCCTGCGAGTTGATTGTATATTATATATGTAGAGCGTGAGATGCAAGCGTTCTACTAGATTTTAATTACTTGTGATTAGACATTATTATAATATCAGATAATATATGATTTCCAAAGTGTTTTGGGTTATCGTAAGGTAAAAACCATCCGTGTTTATGTGTGGATCGGTCTTACGATTATCATTTCTTTGAAAGGATTTTTGAAAGTTAAACAAATGGTTGGAGTTTACTCACACCAGTCCCATGACTGACCCAGAGTTTATTTTGTTTGTTTTCCCTAAACTCTTGGGTGCCCAAATTTGTACGGGCAGTCAAGTAGTCGGGATTTTACAGATTTACCTGGAGGAGATTGAAGCAGGAGGCTTCACCAGTTAGCTATAGACTATCATATTTTCCGCTGTGTACTATGTTGTATCTGGAAACAGGTGTTTATAACTGTTCCAGGGATAATCGTTGTGCTCTGATAATGGTATGTATATGCAAATACTGATTTGTGCTTCAAAGTTATATTATCTAATATATTTTATTCGTTCCGCTGTGAGTTTGTGATCTTCGTTTTCTTCTATTCTAATAATTCTTTCTTTCTATTTCTCATCCTCTAACTTCTTTCTAATAATGATTCGTATTTCTGTGCAATTTGAGTTGGACGTGTGGTGTTATTAGTCGACTCAAAGGGTACGGAAATTTGGGTCGTTTCATTTGGTATCAGAGCCAGGTTAAGTGATTACCTTGGCTCTGTGGCGTGACTCAATAGAGATGGGGTTAGTGGTACCCTAGATTGAGTTTGAGTGTATATATATATGAGCGCGTATTTGTAAATTTGATATCAAATTGTTTTATATCGTGTTGACTGATTTGCTGAGTGGTTTATGGATTCTGGTCGATACAGGATGTACAACTGTATCGATAGGTGTTTCTAAACTCTCGAACAGAACAATTCGACGCAGTATTGTTTTAAAGTGGGTAAATGACATAATTTTGCCCAAAAGTTATTTTGATATAAAAGGAATAATTTATGAATGTGTTGATTATTATTACGATCAAATGGAATTATAAGATATTGAAATGGTTATATAACCAAGATAAACTAGAATTAAATTCAAACCATAAGTTGGAATTTAAATCCCGGATATTTTGAAAATATTCTTTGAAGTATTTTAAAGGTAATATAGCATTGTTTTGAAGAGATTTTTGAATTAGAATGGTTTAAATGGATTTTAAAAGGGATTAAGCACTGAAACCACTTCAGTGGCGAGAAAATAATTCTGATAATGGACTGCAGCATTATCGGTATTCATTTTCGAGTTCTGAGTGACGAATTGCTACCATAAGTAATTTGGGAATAAAAATTGTTTGGAAAGGACAAGATGATTTAGAAATTCAATTTTGAATTGAGATATATATATGATTTCAAATTAATTTGAAATAAAACCCGGAATTTGAATTCTGAAATTAAAATTTAACTTGTGTAAGTTGAATAGAATGAATTGGTAAAGATGTACCAAAAGAATTGAAATTTAACTTAAGTCGAGTTAAATTAAAAGTGGATTAGATTAGAAATTATTTCGAATGAAGTAAATAAAGAAGTGTTGAGATTCAGATTATAAATATTCGACTTATGTGTGAACAAGTTGAATATATAGTGGATGATGTTGTTGGAATTAAACTACAGTGGAATTGGATTCAAGTATAATAGGTGGGTTGGCTTAAACGAGAATCAGACTTGGATTGATAAAGTGGAAGTTGAATTGATTTAGGAAACTATTGGAAATATATGCGTGTTGAGCAAATATTGAAAGGAAGCAAGTGCAAGAGATAGAATTATGCCCGACAAAAAGGTACATGTTTACAATATTGTTTGGGTTGATGATTTTATGAGCCTATGAGGCAAGCCACTTGGCTTTTTGATTTTCTTTTGGGATTGGAAAAGGCCTAGAAAGGCGAGTTGTGGTTGTACCGATTGAGCCGTGCAGAGGAGATGCTGCCGAAATTTTTCAGAATTTAAAATGTTAGAAAATTTTCAGATTTTTTTTTTCGTTAGTAAAAATAAATGAATATTTTAATTGAAATAAATTGGTCCAATTAAACTGGAGTTAAGAAGTGGGAAAAACAGAAAGGATTATTGGACCTAGTTAACAGGGTATGTAGCATCTTTTCCCTACTTTAGCAATTTCGAGGACGAAATTATTTTAAGGGGGAAGGAATGTAACGACCCGGATTTTTCAGCCGTTGAATTCTGAATATTTAAATTGGTTTGAATATTTTATTTGAATTATATATAGGAATATATAGGGAATTTATTTATAAAACGAAGTTTGAACGTATAATATATAATATAATATAAAACGAGCTCGAAATCGCGCGGCAGTTCGTAATATGGAGTTTTGAACTTCAACCGAGTATACAGAACTCGTTATAAATCGGATTTCTGTGAAACAAGATACGTTGGAGTCATATTTATTATAATTTTCATATGAAAGAGAAAAATCCAGATTTCATGTTATGAATAGAAAGTTATGGCCAAATCAAATTTTGAAGTAGTCGCTGTGGAAAATCGTTATTTAAATTATACGCGTTAAAATAGCCGTTTTGTAAACGGACTCAGATTTGGACGAAATCAGTTTCATTGGGACTGTATCGTTAAATTATTGTACGGTGTTGAATTGTGTGGCAAACCGATGTCGTATGTGACCGCGGTAGCCGTAAACGCTCGTTCAGTGCAATTAAATTAATTCAACTGAATAAAGGAATATTAGAGTGTAACTTGAACAGACGATCAAATCAGGCCACAAAACCAGTTCCGGTGAGTTCGTATCGTCGATTTTAGTCAGGGTAGATATATAATTTGTTATTTTTAGAGATCGGCAAATTTGGTGTTCAGAAGGGCAGTGCGGTACGCGCTAAAAACAGTCTACCGGGGCAACAGTCTCAGAATGCGACGAAACTAGTGCCGTTGGGTTCGTATCGAAAAGTTATTGTCGATGTTCGCAGTTTTGAGTTGTTTTGATTTATCTGGTGATCGTGAAAAATTTAAACGCATGTTGATTTCTGGTTTTATAAAGGAAATTTTTCCAAACGATGTCGGAATTCGACGAAACTTGTCCCATTGGGTTCAGAATACCTTTTTACACCAAGATTAGTTTTTTTATCAGTAAATAGAAATCGACTGTGGTTAGTGTCACTGATACTTCACCGCGAAGTTTCGCTATAAAATAAATAATATAATAAAATAAATATGCATGATACGCAAATCGGTATTGGTTTTGTTGAGACTGTAATGGGAAATTTCATTTATAGATATATGTGTTTGTAACCGTCTAAGCATATTTCCATTTATATAATCTGCGGACAAAAAGAAATGTTCCAGCCGACATAAGAGGTGCTATACACATACCTATTTTATACCTAGCAGCAAACATGTAAACAGGAAGTACTGAGGCCATTTAATAAATTATACAGTGACACCCTATATATATAACAAACGTGCCGACAAAGGAATAAATATTCAGACCTACCTGCGCCTAATGCTACAGCTAGTCTAATGCATGGGTGCAAAACAATCCTACTGCCGTGTCCCCCAAACCAAAATGCTTTCCGTGGGTGCCAAGATGTCTTCTTCTTTAAATACTTAACACCTCAGTGTCTCATCTCTTTTCTCAGACAAAACAGAAAAAAAAAACAACTGAAATCCCTAATCCTCTCTTTCTATTTCATAGCTTCCCTTCTCTACTTTTTTTGTTCTGATAAAGCGAACAACCATTATCTAAATTCTTCCAAAAAAAAAAAATGACGATAAATCAAATTTATAAAATCTCAATGCTCCTTCCTTTGAATTCATGATGGAAAAATCTTTCTGTTAGTACGCTAAAGTTATGCAATCATATTTTTCGGGTTCGACTGTCTACAGTTCGCAAATTTAGGGTTGCTATGCATCGTTAATTCAAGCGAAACTCGGTACAATGGGGTGTGGCGTTGGGATCATGGTAGCAAGGGGATTCAGGAGAGGAAATTTGAGCGGATTCGGTGTTAATCCTTATCGCAACTACTGTAGAGGTGGCGGTTATTGTTGAGTATCGATCATTGGGGGTGAGTACGGGTTTAGAGGGTTCTCCGAGGCGAAGTGGTGCTGGCCGGTTGGAGAGGGGGGAATCCGGTGAACTGGAGGTGGTGAGCTGACCCCACGTGGTCGGAGTACAGTGGACGGGAATAGAAAATGGATGGAGTTGTGGGGAAGAACGGGTTGTATGTGGTGAGGAAGCAGGGAGGAAACGTGAGTTCCCTGTAGCAACTGAACTTGGGTTAGTATTATATTAAGGAAATAAAATGGTGGGATTGGGACATTTGTCTGCTAATACGTGATAAAGCCTAATAGTTGTATTTATAATGAATGAGGTAATTGATCATGGGGTGGTTGTCTTCAGGAAGTAGTTTTTGGGTAAATAGAAGTGGCGGCATGTTGGGTCATCGATGGAGATGTTTTTCTTTTACTGTGAAAGCGAGAGTTGCTGAAACCGGGGAGAAGTTATTGAGAGTTATGGAATTGAACACGAGCGGGTCCGTTGCAATCATAATGCCGAAATCTACATTGGAGTATTGATGGAGCGGAGAACCGAGCCATCGGAATTTCACGACAAAATCAATGCTTGTTTGATTTCAGCGGAATTAAAAGCAGAATCGTCAACTGAAAAACAAGGTGAGTAAACTCACTCGTTTAAATTATTTTATAATGTGAAATGGTTGCTTGGTTGAATAGTTGATAAATTGGTTGATATAATCACATCGTTGATTGATTTTTTCATTAATGCGATATTTTTGATGTTACTAACATCGGTGGATGCAGGGAAACAGGTTGGAGGGATCCAACTGGATCCCTCAACATTTTATTTACTGTTTTATTTGATGGTGGTATATGTTATGCTACATTATCCATGGTTGAATTTGTGTGTTTGGTTTACCCTGGCCTTAGGAACCTGGTATTTTAGATACCGTAAAATATCATCGAATGTGAAAAAGAAATTAGAATTTAAAAGCAGAGTTTATTTCCAAATTAGAAATAACTTCTTTTTCATTGAGTTGCAAATGGAAACCTATTCCATTGGGTAAACCAAGAAAAATGTTATAAATAAAGATATAAATTAAGTGGATCATTAACCATTGGATAAATTATAAGGTGAGTTCAAATATGAATGTATATTTGAAAGTAAGTATCGGTTTTGAAACCAATATTTGGAAATGGATTCGAATTTAGCAAATTACAGAGGAAAGTTTAAAGAAAGATTTTCAAATGCTTAAAATAAAAGAATAATAGTTTAAAACAAGGAAATATTTTGTAAATAAAATGTATATAAAAAGGGGATTTATAGAAATCGAATTAAGTGGTTAGAAGAATGTATAGTTTATAAATATGGTTAAAGGAGAACTTGAATTGTTTAAAATAAACAGAGTTTATAAATGAACAACGGAAGCGTGTGCGTCGCACACGGTATTTTATTCAAAACAGCATTCATAACACTGTTGTTATAAGAAATGCTTTTATAGTTTTAAACAGCGATTTTAACGCTATCTTTGTAAGAAATGCTTTTATAAAACTAAAACAGCGATTTTAGCGCTGTTGTTATAATAGATGTTGTAAATCTATACAGCAATTTTAGACGCTGCTGTTATAATAAATGTCTTGGTAAATCTAAATAGCAATTTTAACGCTGCCGTTATAATAACTGTTTTAATAGCAATCTTAATTCTATGGTTATGATAAGTGTTTTATAATGCTAGATAGCGGGTTTAACGCTGTTGTTGAAAGAAATGTGTTATAAACCAAACATTTGAAGACAACAATTATAACGTTATCGTTATAATCAATATTTTTATAAAGAAGGTGTGTTCGTAGATCAAATCCGAGAGTCGTGTAAGCAATGTTTGGTTTAAAGTTGTGAGCTCTGACTAATCCAAGTTAAGAATGTCGTTCAGTTAACGTCTGAGAGGTAATTATACCTAACTTGATTAATTTTAGTTTTAACTAAGAAGTGGATAAGGTTCGAGAGTGGAAGTGATTAAGTGGATTTAGTAAATGAGTGAAATGGTGAGTTGGCATAGCGATGTTTATTCAAACATCTGTTAAAACAAAAATGAAGGAGATTTGGAAATGTTTTTCCAAATGAGAGTCAGAAATGTTTTCTGAATATAGAGGACAGATAATGGAAATGTTTTCCAATGTTAATAGCGTATATTTTCTTAATATATTGAATAAGGAATGTAAATGAAAGTGAAAAGGGAAATGAATAAATGAATGAACTAAAAGGGATAAACGTTGAATGATGTTTGGTCGATAGAATTTCCTTTTGGAAATAATATCATTGTTTGCACACCGACATGTTTTCATTTGATAGTTAAATCACCGACTATCAAAGTTTGACCATTTTAACGTTGTTAATATGGAGAGACCGGTTGGATTATTATCCAGAGAACCACTCCGTATTGGCATAAGCGTTGCGAATCAAGTATGCTGAATATCTTGAAGACGGAGTGAAGTGCAAGGGCTATTGTATAAGTCTTAGATAACAGTGCCTAAGATGGATGTACTGAATAGTGCCTTCGGTTTGTCCAGACCCAGGACAAACGTAAATGGACGAATGTCTGACAGAGTATATCTAACGGATCGCGTAAGTTGATCTCTTCAAACGTACTTACGTTTGGTGGCGGAGAAATTCGTTCCTCTTAGCTTTATACCCGTGGTATTTTTGAGGAAATCAATTTGTGATTTGACGGGTATGACGATGTGGCATTCAAAGTGAATGGTGGCCAGATGTGCTGGAAGGTAATTCAAACCTCAAGCCTCATCAACCAGGAAAGGACAAAAATCGGGCAGGCAGCATGGCTATGTGGGTCGCTCCCATGAGGATGTATAATCACCTATCTAGAGAAATTCCATTTGTTCTTAATCTATCGATGCTGTCCCTTTCGGGAGGCGGTTGCTGATCCCAACCGTCGGTGGTATACATTCGATACACTCAAGCGAAATGAGTGGTCGGTCATGTGTGGGCCGGGTTGCAAGATGTTCTTGTTGAACCCAGTGTATTTGCCTCTAGAGATACACGTTCGGAAGGTGGTCCCATACCTTGTCAAGTTGGAATCCAATCTCCAATAAGCGCCTGCGAGTTGATTGTATATTATATATGTAGAGCGTGAGATGCAAGCGTTCTACTAGATTTTAATTACTTGTGATTAGACATTATTATAATATCAGATAATATATGATTTCCAAAGTGTTTTGGGTTATCGTAAGGTAAAAACCATCCGTGTTTATGTGTGGATCGGTCTTACGATTATCATTTCTTTGAAAGGATTTTTGAAAGTTAAACAAATGGTTGGAGTTTACTCACACCAGTCCCATGACTGACCCAGAGTTTATTTTGTTTGTTTTCCCTAAACTCTTGGGTGCCCAAATTTGTACGGGTAGTCAAGTAGTCGGGATTTTACAGATTCACCTAGAGGAGATTGAAGCAGGAGGCTTCACCAGTTAGCTATAGACTATCATATTTTCCGCTGTGTACTATGTTGTATCTGGAAACAGGTGTTTATAACTGTTCCAGGGATAATCGTTGTGCTCTGATAATGGTATGTATACGCAAATACTGATTTGTGCTTCAAAGTTATATTATCTAATATATTTTATTCGTTCCGCTGTGAGTTTGTGATCTTCGTTTTCTTCTATTCTAATAATTCTTTCTTTCTATTTCTCATCCTCTAACTTCTTTCTAATAATGATTCGTATTTCTGTGCAATTTGAGTTGGACGTGTGGTGTTATTAGTCGACTCAAAGGGTACGGAAATTTGGGTCGTTTCATTAAGAATAAGAAGAAGAATCAACACTACACAGAGTCTCACATCGCAGCGGAACAAAATATAATATATAAATAAACTTTATAGAGAGCTTTGGAATAAAATTTACAATCATCAGAGTACATCAATACGCCTGGACAGTTATAATAATCTGTCCTCATATACATCACACAGCGGAATAATACTAGATAATATCATACGTCTGAACACCTTCAGCTCGTCTTTGGACTTCACGGCATCCGATAACCTGAACCTGTACACCCGGTCTAACCCGAGCATTTACAAAACACCGGGTCAGTCTGGTGGACCAGAGTGAGAAAAACTCGCACAGCATTTAGAGTATCACACAACTTGATTTTAAAGTTAAAATCCTTTCGAAATAAAAAGATAATCGTAAGACCAATCCACACATAAACACGGACGGTTTTTACCTTACGATAACCCAAACCAGTTTCCGAAATCAATATCTTATCTGATATTATCATAGTGTCCAAATACAAGTAACTATCAATCTAGTGAAACGCTTGCATCTCACGCTCCACATATATATATATATATATATATATATATATATATATATATATACAAACAAAACCGTGGCACTTATTGGAAATTGGATTCCGACCTTGACAAGGTATGGGACCACCTGCCGCTCGTGTATCTCTAGAGGCGAATACACTGGGTTCAACAAGAACGTCTTGCAACCCAGCCCTCACATGACCGACCACTCATTTCGCTTGAGTGTATCGAATGTATATCACCAACGGTTGGGCTCAAACCACCGTTTCCCGAAAAGGGCCAACATCGATAGATTAAGAAACAAAAGGAATTTCTCTAGATAGGTGATTATACACCCTAATGGGTGCGACCCACATAGCCATGTTGCCTGCCCGATTTTTGTCATTTCCCGGTTGATGAGGCATGAGGTTATAATCGACTTTTGGAACACCTGGCCATCGTTCACATCGTCCATACAAGTCATCCAGGAACAGGATGAACCGAAGGCACCCTCCTACTGCATCCAATATAGGAATCACCCCATGGATCAGTAGCGAGTAATCCTTGCAATCCGTAGATTCCAATCACGACAAAATCATTATCGAAATATCTCGGGGGATCAGCCAGAGAAATTCAACAATAGTTTCTCCGCTCATGAAGATTTACGGTCTTCATTGCTCCAACTCGATCAGCATCTTCTACGTTTCGTATTCATTGGTCGGAATGGTTGTCGAATATAAATTCGATCCCGGTCTTTCCGTACCAACAACGTTGGGCAAGATTTTTGATAGTCGGTTATTTAACTATCAAAATAAACAATCAATACAACAAATTCATTGGTTCAATATACAGCGTCACTTGGCCATTACAAATATATCAGTTGTAATACCAAAATAATGTATCAGTTTTAATATATCGATATTCTCAATTCATCTATTTATACACTTGGAAAAATATATCTTAATAATCATATCCAATTTTTGTTAACTATCATTTCAAACCGTTTGCTATAATTTTTCTTATTATCAAATATTGGGTATTCGATCATTGCAAACCCTCGTTATGATATCCCCCTTGTTTCGTTACTCGATCGCCATAATCGTCACTTTCCCTTTCAGAATAATCTCATTTTAAATATCATCTCCTTACGTTGCAAATATCATTATATCTTCGCATACCTCCTTTTGTCTCTTTATTACGGAAATACCATTCCATATCCTCACACCCTTTTTAAATCCCTTTTTGAAATCCCATCGTATGTATTCCAAATTCTTCAACGATACACTATAAATTCTCAAATAAATCACTTTTAACACCTTCACCACTGCAACTAATATCATCTTCCGAAAATCCTGCGGTTGATCAAGTTGGGGTATTTTAATTACCTCTCAGACCTTGATCAACCACAGTCTTATCTTAAGATAGATGTCAGTTGCAATACCCAAAACCGATATTCATTTTCCCATATTACACAAACCCCATTTTAATTCTACCTTGATGAAACATCATCTTTTGTTTAAAATCACAGATCCATATTTCATCTTTATAACTTCACTTATTTAACTATTCAAGTTCAGACTTGGGTTTTCCATTTGATTTCCCATTTCAAAATTCATCCTTAATAACTCGTCCAGTAATATACAGCAAAGCTCGGCTTCGTCATAATCCTGGATTTTATAAAATCCAATTAAATGGAACCTTAAATAAGAATTCTCTTTAAACCTCCATTTAAACTTTTAACTTGTATTATCGCTAATATCATTTAAAATATCATTTTTATTTAAATTGACCTTATCGGTTTGTTCCTCCATTTCTAAATCCAGGATTTCCCCTTTGATTATAATTAAATAAATGATAACCAAATGTCCCATTTTAAGAAAATGTTTACTTAACCATTGATTACATTCCATGAAATTAATGTAATAATTTCATTATGATTTACATAGTTGACTTGGCCAAACTCCAACCTGATTAACTAGTTAATCAGATCTCAATTCATCTTTCCACTAAATTCAATTGATTTAATTAATCACATTTGGTTATTTGGAACAAAAACCACTTCAACATAATCTACTTTTAAATTGTTACTTAAAACAATTAACCTCGGTTGTTAAAATCCGCTCCCTTGCTCATTAGTCTTGTACGTATAAGTATCATCCCATTATTGAGATGAAGCACGTGCTTCGCGCACGGTTGGGTTCCCGGTACAAAATAGTGACTTTGATTAAAACAATCAATGTAAATATGTTTGGTTTATTTCCTCTTTATAAACCCAATTAACTAATATAACTAAAAATATATATATTCAATTTTAAATAAATTTCATAACTTAATTTCTATCGATTCACCTGACGGTGAAACAACTTTTATAAAACCAGTTTGTATTTGGGCCATCTGCAGTAAATTCCTCAACTGATACTAACCATTGGTTAATAACACAACAAACGTTGAATTCATATTCAACAATAATCAAGCCAATAATTCAATCATATGGGTTAAACGGTTCATGTAACGATCATGTGCAAGTAAATAATCAATTCCACTGATAGTGGTCAACCAATAATTCAAACATTCAGTTCAATTTAAATACGTTTATATTATTATAAACGTAACCAACAAGGTAAGTTACCTTCGTTGGAAATAATCGTTAAAAATAACGATTTCATTTCATTTTAAATCAAACAACCGTTTAATTTAAATAATCAATATACCAATACTTAACAACATCCAGACAATCATCAAATCAGCCAATAATTAGCAAACATGGCAACCAAATAATAAAACCCTATTTATATAAAATATAAATGGGGTAACTGAGTGAGTTTTACTCACCTTGATTTTATTCTGTTGTTTTTAATGCTTGTTTTTAACCAAATTAAACTGACGTTTAATTTGATTAAAATTCCCGGTTGCTTCAAATCTTGATTCGACCAGTTACATCTCGAAGCCTCCGTCCCTTCAGTTCCAACGTTTCCATCCGTGCTAAATTCAAATTACGTACAATCGAGATGTCACATGAATATATTTGTAAATAATTTAATTAAATTTTTAACTTAAATTTTAAGTTTAAATATAAAGACCTTACCAAATATATTGCGCTCAGACCAAACATTTACTCAACTGCAAATGCTTTCTCCCAATCCACTGTGTACAACATTCCCCAACAAAGCCACTTTTGTTCTTGAGTAAACTTCACCAACCCCATCACGTAACCATGCAGTTCAAACAAGCATTCCCCCATTTGCCGACTTTTCTTCTTACCGTTCTTTTTTTTTTTTGATGGGCCGTAGCCCAATGTTCCTCATCACGCCCAGATAAACCACGGTCAACCCCCAAAATGGTATGGCTTCCCACGTTCATCCGTAGCAACTCCTCCCCACTACCCTTTCTTTCCTTTCCTCTACGTTTCAGCTCTTCAAACTTTTTTTTTTCTTTTCACAAAGGCCGAAGCCCTTTTTCTCCAAACTTAACAGTTCCAGATATATTCTCTCCCCAACTTTTCTACTCTTCTTTGTGCCCTTCTTCTTCTTTACCACTTTCTAACGCAAACTCAATTAATCAACCTCATGACCAATATTTTACACTACCTGGCACTGTGTATTCCTTCCGCACTAGATGTACTCTACACGCCACCTCCATGAACACTGCTTCGTTCAAACGCTCCGCCCGTACTGTCGAACAACACTCATGCAACTCCTTCACCTTTCAGCAAAGTGTACCCCCACTATTTGGACGCCAAAGCCTGACCATCTGCTATTATATGGTATCAGCAAAACGTTTCGAACCCATGGAGAGACTATACATATCAAAGCTATCAGTACGAGAAAACAAAGGAGAATAAAATTTCAAGATAATCACAGTGTATACGAATGGGTTTATTTCACTTCAGTTGAGGAAAAATGTGGAGAGACAATGATTTCTGCCATTATTGTACACTGTAAAAACAAGTCGGAGAAGAAGAACAAAGTCCCAGTATTTATAACATGAGAACCCTGGATGTCACGGCAATGGATTGGTAGGTCTGCGTAAAGCAGAGATAGGATAGCTGGGTTATTAGACTTAGAGTAGGACTGTTTAAAGGGTTAGCATGCAGTGTCGTTTCAATTTAAAGTCATAGCTGTGCATTCCTAAGCACTGCTTTCTTTTTCCTTTGCTTAAAGTTAAGCTGTGCGTTTGCATTGGAAAAGAATCATGCAGAGGAAACATGCAGGCGTACATGGATTTAGACCTTTCAAGGCTAGACGCGAGGTTTCATAAATTAGAGTAGGTTTGCATGTGCATTTGATAGAAGACAGAACAATTAGCATAGGTAGACAAAGAAAAGATGGGTACAAAGAAAGCATGTGCAAGCTGAGCGATTACACATAGGTTAGGCTTCAGTATTTAAAATGTCAGTGTGTTTTCATTTCACACTACAGACGCGATAGGTAGGATATTCACAATATCAGTCCGCAAAGATTTCCAAAGATTTCCTTCTTTCACTTCGTTTTCCCATGTCTGTCTTGGCACTTCATTTCCAGTGTGTTGTTCTTTCATCTAGCTGTGCGAAGGACATTGTTATGGTGGTTTAGGGTGGCTGTGGGATTTTGATGGCATGTGCAGATACTTAGGCCTTAAGGTACACGGTAGTTCTTGATGTAGATGGAACATCTAACTATAGGCATGTGTTTTTTTTTTCATTAGCTGTTTGATATTTCTTATGATGTGTGCACGTCTGGGCTTTTCAATTGTATGCATGGTTTAGGGTAGGCAACAAATCACTGAAGTGAAAGCCCTACGTGAACACAACTGGGGAAAAAGCTATATGGGGTTGGCAAACAAAAAGGGTTCAACTTGTATATAATATAATTTATACGTTACCGCTGTTTACATAGAATTCCGTTAATGTACAGACGGCCACAGACAGGAATAAAAATATGATTGTGTCCAGCGATGTGTCACGATTCCAAAAATATAATAATACCGGTAGGTTAACTTATATTGTGAAACCCCAAAATATTGATATAGGGTGCAAAACACTCCAAATAAAAAAGTTGCTTATTTAATTAATTAAAAATTACAGTAAAATTCTAATAATTAAATTATCACTGCGCCTCAAAAGAATCTTGTCTAAATTCGAAGCCGATATCTAGTTATTTCAAATAAACCGTTACGGTCGATAAACGATTCAATAGCGACTATTTTAAATTTTGATTTGGCCATTTCTCACAATCTATACGATGAAATTTCGATTTTTCTCTCCCATTAGAAAACTATACTTAGATCAAATCCTAACATTTCTTGTTTCACATAATTCCGACTTAAAACGGGTTCTGTATATTCAATTGAAGTTCAAAACTAAATATTACGAACTACCGCGTCGTTTCGAGCTCGTTTTATATTTTATATAAATACAAACGTTAAATCGTCGTTAAATGACGAATTCAAAATTACAATTCATTAATATTTCCAAATAAAGTATTTAAAACAAGTTTAAATATTCAAATCAAATAGCTGAAAAATCCGGGTTGTTACATTCTTCCCCCCTTAAAATAATTTCGTCCCCGAAATTGCTAAGTTAAGAAGAATGGTCTGAACCCAATTATTTTCAAAATAATTTTATTAAAATATTATCGAAAATAATTTCTAAGTTTAAAAACTTAACGAAAAATTTGTCAGTACCACCTCTATACTGTTCGATCCCATCACTACAACTTGCCACTTAGGACCTCACATCGATCAAAAGAAAACAAAGCCAAATGGCTAACCCATATCAAGGAAAAATCACCAATCAATATATTAAGGTTTACCTTGTTGTCGGGCAACCCATACTCTAGTCATGCTGCAAATCAACTAACAGCTCTTTCTCTTCCAAACTGCACTTATCTCACTATCCAATGCCAATAACAGATACATGGTTCAATCATTTCAGTTTTCATTCCATATTTGATTTTATTTAGATTCATTATCCTGAATATAATTTCCCTTGGTTTCAATTCATTTTACTGATGATGAATTTTACGCTCAATCACTCTATTATTCAACAAACAATCAACATACACAACCATTTCAACCAAATTATTTGTTTCTAACTTATTTTGGTTTACCTAATTTCATATTAAAACTCTTATTCACCAATTTCTTTGGTTATATTAAACCATTTAAATTCACAATTTTATTTGAATCTCCGTTCAAATAAATAATCATCAAACCAATATCTCCATAATTGAGAAAACTCATTTCTTTTTATATAAGAAAATATAATTTGGAAAAATTATTTTTCCTACCCACATTACAAAACAATATTGCATTGATTAGCAGTTCAACTTGAACCGATCAAACAACGCAATACAAAACATTTTTATATATAAAATTTACAAATACGCTCTCATATATATATATACACTCAATCTCGATCTAGGGTATTACTAACCCCATCTTTATCGATTTACACCACAGAGCCAAGGTTGTTCCTAAACCATTGCTCTGATACCAACTGTAGCGACCCGGGAATTTCGACACTTGAATCTTGACACTAACACCACTCGTGTCCAAAACTCAAGTACCGAAACCCTAGAAAGCTAGGAGAAAGAAGTTAGAGGGTGAGATAAGAAGAAAGAATAGAAGAATAGAAGAATAAGAAGAAGAATCAACACTACACAGAGTCTCACATCGCAGCGGAACAAAATATAATATATAAATAAACTTTATAGAGAGCTTTGAAATAAAACTTACAATCATCAGAGTACATCAATACGCCTGGACAGTTATAATAATCTGTCCTCATATACATCACACAGCGGAATAATACTAGATAATATCATACGTCTGAACACCTTCAGCTCGTCTTTGGACTTCACGGCATCCGATAACCTGAACCTGTACACCCGGTCTAAGCCGAGCATTTACAAAACACCGGGTCAGTCTGGTGGACCAGAGTGAGAAAAACTCGCACAGCATTTAGAGTATCACACAACTTGATTTTAAAGTTAAAATCCTTTCGAAAGAAAAAGATAATCGTAAGACCGATCCACACATAAACACGGACGGTTTTTACCTTACGATAACCCAAACCAGTTTCCGAAATCAATATCTTATCTGATATTATCATAGTGTCCAAATACAAGTAACTATCAATCTAGTGAAACGCTTGCATCTCACGCTCCACATATATATATATATACAAACAAAACCGTGGGCACTTATTGGAAATTGGATTCCGACCTTGACAAGGTATGGGACCACCTGCCGCTCGTGTATCTCTAGAGGCGAATACAATGGGTTCAACAAGAACGTCTTGCAACCCGGCCCTCACATGACCGACCACTCATTTCGCTTGAGTGTATCGAATGTATATCACCAACGGTTGGGCTCAAACCACCGTTTCCCGAAAAGGGCCAGCATCGATAGATTAAGAAACAAAAGGAATTTCTCTAGATAGGTGATTATACAACCTAATGGGTGCGACCCACATAGCCATGCTGCCTGCCCGATTTTTGTCATTTCCCGGTTGATGAGGCATGAGGTTATAATCGACTTTTGGAACACCTGGCCATCGTTCACATCGTCCATACAAGTCATCCAGGAACAGGATGAACCGAAGGCACCCTCCTACTGCATCCAATATAGGAATCACCCCATGGATCAGTAGCGAGTAGTCCTTGCAATCCGTAGATTCCAATCACGACAAAATCATTATCGAAATATCTCGGGGGATCAGCCAGAGAAATTCAACAATAGTTTCTCCGCTCATGAAGATTTACGGTCTTCATTGCTCCAACTCGATCAGCATCTTCTACGTTTCGTATTCATTGGTCGGAATGGTTGTCGAATATAAATTCGATCCCGGTCTTTCCGTACCAACAACGTTGGGCAAGATTTTTGATAGTCGGTTATTTAACTATCAAAATAAACAATCAATACAACAAATTCATTGGTTCAATATACAGCGTCACTTGGCCATTACAAATATATCAGTTGTAATACCAAAATAATGTATCAGTTTTAATATATCGATATTCTCAAATCATCTATTTATACACTTGGAAAAATATATCTTAATAATCATATCCAATTTTTGTTAACTATCATTTCAAACCGTTTGCTATAATTTTTCTTATTATCAAATATTGGGTATTCGATCATTGCAAACCCTCGTTATGATATCCCCCTTGTTTCGTTACTCGATCGCCATAATCGTCACTTTCCCTTTCAGAATAATCTCATTTTAAATATCATCTCCTTACGTTGCAAATATCATTATATCTTCGCATACCTCCTTTTGTCTCTTTATTACGGAAATACCATTCCATATCCTCACACCCTTTTTAAATCCCTTTTTGAAATCCCATCGTATGTATTCCAAATTCTTCAACGATACACTATAAATTCTCAAATAAATCACTTTTAACACCTTCACCACTGCAACTAATATCATCTTCCGAAAATCCTGCGGTTGATCAAGTTGGGGTATTTTAATTACCTCTCAGACCTTGATCAACCACAGTCTTATCTTAAGATAGATGTCAGTTGCAATACCCAAAACCGATATTCATTTTCCCATATTACACAAACCCCATTTTAATTCTACCTTGATGAAACATCATCTTTTGTTTAAAATCACAGATCCATATTTCATCTTTATAACTTCACTTATTTAACTATTCAAGTTCAGACTTGGGTTTTCCATTTGATTTCCCATTTCAAAATTCATCCTTAATAACTCGTCCAGTAATATACAGCAAAGCTCGACTTCGTCATAATCCTGGATTTTATAAAATCCAATTAAATGGAACCATAAATAAGAATTCTCTTTAAACCTCCATTTAAACTTTTAACTTGTATTATCGCTAATATCATTTAAAATATCATTTTTATTTAAATTGACCTTATCGGTTTGTTCCTCCATTTCTAAATCCAGGATTTCCCCTTTGATTATAATTAAATAAATGATAACCAAATGTCCCATTTTAAGAAAATGTTTACTTAACCATTGATTACATTCCATGAAATTAATGTAATAATTTCATTATGATTTACATAGTTGACTTGGCCAAACTCCAACCTGATTAACTAGTTAATCAGATCTCAATTCATCTTTCCACTAAATTCAATTGATTTAATTAATCACATTTGGTTATTTGGAACAAAAACCACTTCAACATAATCTACTTTTAAATTGTTACTTAAAACAATTAACCTCGGTTGTTAAAATCCGCTCCCTTGCTCATTAGTCTTGTACGTATAAGTATCATCCCATTATTGAGATGAAGCACGTGCTTCGCGCACGGTTGGGTTCCCGGTACAAAATAGTGACTTTGATTAAAACAATCAATGTAAATATGTTTGGTTTATTTCCTCTTTATAAACCCAATTAACTAATATAACTAAAAATATATATATTCAGTTTTAAATAAATTTCATAACTTAATTTCTATCGATTCACCTGACGGTGAAACAACTTTTATAAAACCAGTTTGTATTTGGGCCATCTGCAGTAAATTCCTCAACCGATACTAACCATTGGTTAATAACACAACAAACGTTGAATTCATATTCAACAATAATCAAGCCAATAATTCAATCGTATGGGTTAAACGGTTCATGTAACGATCATGTGCAAGTAAATAATCAATTCCACTGATAGTGGTCAACCAATAATTCAAACATTCAGTTCAATTTAAATACGTTTATATTATTATAAACGTAACCAACAAGGTAAGTTACCTTCGTTGGAAATAATCGTTAAAAATAACGATTTCATTTCATTTTAAATTAAACAACCGTTTAATTTAAATAATCAATATACCAATACTTAACAACATCCAGACAATCTTCAAATCAGCCAATAATTAGCAAACATGGCAACCAAATAATAAAACCCTATTTATATAAAATATAAATGGGGTAACTGAGTGAGTTTTACTCACCTTGATTTTATTCTGTTGTTTTTAATGCTTGTTTTTAACCAAATTAAACTGACGTTTAATTTGATTAAAATTCCCAGTTGCTTCAAATCTTGATTCGACCAGTTACATCTCGAAGCCTCCGTCCCTTCAGTTCCAACGTTTCCATCCGTGCTAAATTCAAATTACGTACAATCGAGATGTCACATGAATATATTTGTAAATAATTTAATTAAATTTTTAACTTAAATTTTAAGTTTAAATATAAAGACCTTACCAAATATATTGCGCTCAGACCAAACAAGTACTCAACTGCAAATGCTTTCTCCCAATCCACTGTGTACAACATTCCCCAACAAAGCCACTTTTGTTCTTGAGTAAACTTCACCAACCCCATCACGTAACCATGCAGTTCAAACAAGCATTCCCCCATTTGCCGACTTTTCTTCTTACCATTCTTTTTTTTTTTGATGGGCCGTAGCCCAATGTTCCTCATCACGCCCAGATAAACCATGGTCAACCCCCAAAATGGTATGGCTTCCCACGTTCATCCGTAGCAACTCCTCCCCACTACCCTTTCTTTCCTTTCCTCTACGTTTCAGCTCTTCAAACTTTTTTTTCTTTTTTCTTTTCACAAAGGCCGAAGCCCTTTTTCTCCAAACTTAACAGTTCCAGATATATTCTCTCCCCAACTTTTCTACTCTTCTTTGTGCCCTTCTTCTTCTTTACCACTTTCTAACGCAAACTCAATTAATCAACCTCATGACCAATATTTTACACTACCTGGCACTGTGTATTCCTTCCGCACTAGATGTACTCTACACGCCACTTCCATGAACACTGCTTCGTTCAAACGCTCCGCCCGTACTGTCGAACAACACTCATGCAACTCCTTCACCTTTCAGCAAAGTGTACCCCCACTATTTGGACGCCAAAGCCTGACCATCTTCTATTATATGGTATCTGCTATTATATGGTATCAGCAAAGTGTACCCCCACCATTAATTCTGGTTTATTACTAAACCAATCGTTTCAGTTCACCTGTTTCCAATTCAATTCAACTCAATCCATTCGTTTGAATTCAATTTTGAATCGTTTGAGTTTAGTTTCGCTCAATTATCCTTTAATTAGCCCTTTTGCCTATTTCACTTCTTTGTTTGAACATAACATGTTCAAACAAAATGTTTAACTTCCTTACAACCAAATTGAATTTCAATTCTAGTTTCCTTTTTTTTTTTTTGAGCAAACGGATATGTAGCGCGTGGCTACACAGCCGGTTAAATAATAGATAACAGTGTATATCCAACTGACATACCCAGTTGGTGGTCCAAAATACAAACAACACAGAGTCAAAGATACATCATACAACACACATAGAGAGTAGTGAGGATATAAGTACAAAAGCGATCAGAGAAAGCTGAAAACCATCATAATTATACAAGTATTAAGCCAAGAGATAAGGCGGCATTCATCAGACATCACACGAGATCCATACTAGTCTCAGTATCATTGCTGTCGACCGAAGAAGCTGGTGAAGAGGCCGCCGGCAGAGCAAACCGGAATGTATCTGCATGATTGGCACCAGAACCTGAAGCGGATGAATAAATATGAATGATGCGGTGACAGATAGAAATGATTGAATTAGCCTTGTTGTTAAAAATTCGTGCGTTTCTTTCTTTCCAAATACACCAACTATAAGCGGCCAGTAAAATATCAAGAGTAGGACTAGAGTCAGATTCCCAATAGGCAAAGAAAGAGGAAATAGTGGGGATGCAACCAATTAAATATGAGCTCACTGCAGCCCAGATTGGGAAGGAAAATTCACAGGAGAAGAAGAGATGGTGAATGGATTCAGAATGAGAATTACAGATAGGGCAATTGGGATCGGGAGCGACGTTGCATTTGAAGAGTTTTTCTCTTGTATTGACCTTTTCATGAATCAAACACCATTGGAAGAAGAGAATTCTCGGAGCCAACTTGCATTTCCATAGTCTTGAGAATTTAAACCGTCTACCCGAAAAATTCAGGTACTTGTAACATGATGAAACAGAAAAACCTTTAGAAGGAGAGAGCACCCAGACATAATGATCATCTGTATTATTTAACTGAGTGATGCTAATGAGAGCAAAGATCTTAAGCAACTGCGAAAGAATACTCCTATCAAAAAGTGAACCTGGAATTAAGCTTACATAATCATTACTAAATGCATCAGCAACAGACAGTGAAGGATTAGATTGAAGAGAAAAGAGTGAAGAAAATGAAAGAGAAAGGTAACTGACCAGCCCAAATATCATGCCAAAATAAACAGGATGAACCACCCCCCAAAGAGACATGAAACAAGAATTTAATACGAGGAAGACAGGATAGAATCCCATGCAAGAAGGGAGAGATTAAAGAGGAAGGACGATGATGCAAAACGAGATGAGGGTTAGAAGAAAAGTAGCGAGCTAAAATCCAATCTTTCCAAATGAAGTTTCCAGTGTTTAGGAGTCTCCAGACCCATTTAGCCAATAATGCAGTATTGAAATGGTTAAGGTCAAGAACACCAAGCTCCCCCCTGCTCAGGGTGAAGACATACAGTCCTCCAGTTAATTAATTTCTTGATTTTTTGACCATTCCAAAGAAAAGAACTACGAATTGAATCAATCTTGCAGATTACCCACTTGGGGAGTTTGTGAAAAGACATCCAATGTGTAGGGATAGCCGAAAGCACAGATTTAACTAGAGTTAAACGGCCCATGGATGATAATGAGCTTGCCTTCCAAGATGCTAATCTAGATTCAATCTTATTAATAAGGGGGAGCCAATCGTTTTTATGGAGCTTAGAAGGTCTGAGAGGTAAACCGAGGTAGAACAATGGGAATTTTGCTACTTTGCAGTTGAGAGTGGAAGAAATTGAGTCCCCAAGAGATAACACTTTTGTTAAAATTAATGGAAAGACCTGATATCGACTCGAATACATATAACAGGATTTTGAGACACTGGATATGGAAGGGATTAGGTGAAGAGAAAATAATTGTGTCATCTGCAAATTGTAAATTGTTGATGCATAGTGGAGAATTTGGGAGGGAAATACCATCCAAGTAACCATGAGAGGAAGCTTGTTTAACCATTTGGTTGAACACATCAGCGACGAGCACAAAAATCAGAGGGGAAAGAGGATCGCCTTGTCTAAGCCCACATTTAGATTTGAAAAGGTTTCCAGAAGCACCATTTACTGAAACTTTTGAGCAGCTAGAGTTAAGAATATTATCAATCCATGAACACCATTTATCTGAAAAACCCCTGTGTCTAAAAACATCCATGACAAATGGCCAACTTACTGAATCAAATGCTTTGGAAAAGTCAAGCTTTAGTAGAACACCAGGGGTAGATGAATGATGACAGAAGGAGATTATTTCTTGAGTTGCGGCGATACAGTCATGAATATTCCTTCCCAGAATGAAAGCAGACTGTTCTGGTCCAACAAGAGTGGCAATAACAGACTGAAGACGATTTGCTAATACCTTTGTAATGATTTTAAAAGTAGTGTTTAGCAGGCTGATAGGGCGGAAGGAAGATAAAGTATTGTTGATTTCAAATATAAATTTTCAAATCGAATTTACTTATTCAAACCCCAATATCCATTCGAAAACTCATTAACTAATTTCTATTCAATTTAGTTAATTCTATTCAATAAATCAAAATCTGGTTTCTGTTTCAAAAAAAATCAATTCATTACTCCACCTGAGTTCACATATATTTTATAACTCAAACCTGAAATTTTCTAAATAGAAATTCGGATTTTATTTGTTTAAAATCCTTTTATAAAATGAAATAAACCGTTATAGATTTTAAATAGTTCTGGCGCTGTTTTTCTGAAAATTTGATTTTGACATAACTCAAAATCTATACGACGAAATTCATATTTTTCTCTTTCATTAGAAAACTATTATCAAACCGGTCCTGACGTTTCTTGTTTCAAAGAGATCCGACTTCAATTGGGTTCTGTATACTCGATTGAAGTTCGAATCGCTATTTTACGAACTGCAGCGCTGCGGCGAGTTCGTTTTAATTATATATATATATATAAAAAAACTTTGTTTAAATAAAATTCAACTCCCTTTCTGATATATATATCATATATTCAAGTCCATAATTTAAATTCCATTTGAATTCTATATTCAAATCTATTTTCATTTCAAATCCCATATTAAACCTCACTTTGAATTCAAATACCATATTTAATTTTCTCTTGAATTCAAATTCAATATTTATATCTCTTTGGATTCAAATTCAAATTTGTATCTCTTGAATTCCAATTCAGGATTTAAACTCCATTTTCAAATACGTTTGCAATTCCTATATTTGAATTCTCGAATATCCCAACTCCATTTTAATTCTATTTGAAATTCAAATATTCAAACTCCATTTAAATTCTATTTAAAATTCTAAATGTTTCAAGTTCCATTTTCTCTTATTTGAAATTCCCAATATTTCAAATTACAATTTTCTTTTATTTGAAATTCCATTTTTGAATTTCCTTTATTCCAATCCCATTTGAATTCCTTTGAATTCAAATTCTAATTCAATTCCCTTGAATTCAAATTTTATTTCAAAATTATTTGGATTTCCTATTTTGAAATCCTATTTCAATCCTACCTTGAAATCCTATTTTCAAAGTTTATTTCAAATTCTATTTTGAAATTTCATATTCAAATTTCTACTTGAATTTCTATATTCAATTCCATGTTCAAATTCAATACTTGAATTTCTATTTCAAATCTCTATTCAAATTTCATATTTGAATTCCAATTCAAATCTCTATTCAAATTTCATATTTCAATTCTTCTTTGAAATTCTATATTTCAAAGTCTGTTTCTATTTGAATTCTTATATCCAATTCCTTTAAACAAGTCTCGACTTCAATCCCTTTTGAAATAGATATTTCTACTTTTCTTTGAAGATAGATTTCCCATTCCGATTTCACACTTGTGTTTCTATTTCTGAATTATCAAATGATAATTCTTTTCACTTCATTTATAATTTCGTTATAAAAGAACTATTTATAAACTTCGTTTATAAAGGAACTACTTGTTTTATTTTTCAAAAAACAAGTTTATATTTCCATTTAAAATTCAAATTCTATTTAAAAATAGAATTTTTTCCTTTTAAATCTCAAATATCCTTCCACGATATTTTTAAATATCATTACTTAAGCCCAGTGATATTTAAACACACAAAGCAACGAATTATCTATTTTTCTAACACATCATATATAACAATATATATATATATATATATGCAAACAAATAAACAAACAGATAATATATTTTTGAGGAATCCAGTTGGATTCCTCCAACCTGTTTTCCTGCATCCACAGATGTTAGCACATAAATAATACCCATTCTGCTTCGTGGCAGAATATCGCGGTCTAGAAGGTCATCCATTAATCATAGCGTGGGGCGTATAGGGTAATCATCCGCTATGAAACTACGGGCATCCGCTAATGAGACTGCGGGAATCCAACCAATCAATATATATATATATATATATATATATATATAGCCTAAATAACTAATATATATAAAATAACCAGAGACATTCACACAAGCAACAGACAATTATTTTTAATGAGATAAAAATAATTCTAAAGGTGAGTGAGATTTACTCACCGGGATTTTTACTGTGCTGAATATCCACTGAAGCATATTATATAAATTTTACAGTGATTCCTCCATATGCCTGTTTTCCACTGTAAATAATAATTAATAAAATTCCAGTTATTTAAATTTTTCGAATTCAATTTAATTAATTACTCATGTAATATAATTCCATTTTAAACCTAAATTTTATTTAAATGATTTGTCTAACATTTTCTCTCTTTACTAACTAATTCCTTTTATAAAAACTTACTTTAAATCAATTACCAATTTTATAATTTCATTCCATAATAAACATTTGTATATAAATCGAATGGTTTTAAACAAATTACCTTAAGATAAGTACCTTAATTTGGACAATCAACTCTGCACCAGATCCTTTCTACAATACTACATGCTCCAATATTACTCTAACAACCATCGAACCCATACATACGCGAAATCTTCTTCAAGAAATCACCACTGTTCCAAAAATCCGAATTGTGATGAACACCTTTTCCAAAGCTTGAATTGACATCGCATCCCAGCACCTCAAGATCAACTCGCATGCCCTTTTTCTGATCCCGACCTGTAGCTTTGAGCTACAGTACGCTGTCGCACTCATTTATTTGCCACCAGCGATGGCGCAATCGGCCTTTGAAAACCCAAAATCGACGGAGAACTCAACCCCTTTGCCACCGACGTTCAATGCATAGTATCGCCTCAGAAACCCTTCCAGAAATCGAAATCCCTACTCGTGAATGCTCCTGGAAATCGCGACCCTCGATCAGAGCTTCAGGGTATCGCGTTTCCAACTCGCGATATCCGATTTGAGTTGAAAGCTGAGGAAGGGGCTATTTTTCTTCTGAATGATTCTTTTGTTGGAAATGGAATAAAATACGAAAGGCGGAGGGTTGGTCACGGTTATATAGAAGAGCAAGGAAACAATTCGTACACGGGCCATTAAATTATTGTCTCTTAGATTAGGAAGGAGGTAGACAGAATTTACAGCTCGAGAAGAAGAAAATTAGCTGCGCGATTAACTCCTTAGGTCTGCGAAATGAAATAATATAGGTAGGACGGCTGATGGAAAATATTTATTTAATTTTCTTTAAAATATTTTGTGGTCCCTAACTCGAAGTCCCGAACCGCTATTCAACCGTAACGACTGATGGTTCTAACATTACCTATTATTCTAAATTCAACGGAACGGTTTTTTCTAAATTAATTCGGCTGCATAGAAGGGATAACAAATTAAATTAACATTTTAAATTAAATTCGATTTAAAATATAAATCGATCTCAAACCATTAAATAAATTATTATTATCGTTCTAGTTCAAATAGAATTTATACTAATCATCTAAATTGTTTTGATTCAGTTTTCAACTTTGATTTCAATTATATTTCGAATTAAAATAATTCGATGTATTCAATTTAAATTATATTTGATTATCAAATCGATAACTCAACCTAAAAATTAATTTATATTATCAACCAAATATTTAAAACCATATTAAATATTTAAAATAAACTGTTCAAAAATCTGTATAGGATTTTGAATTTCTGTACAGCGGAATATTAAAAAGAAGAACCTTTTTAAACCAATAGGTGGGCTGAACCGGGAACCCAACCGGATCCCCCAAATGTATTATTTATTTTCATATTATCATATATGAACTGATCTGTTTGTGTGATTGATTTGATGGTTGATTATTAATTGAATATTCAACCTCTGTTTGGTTTAAACCAATAGGTAATATTGGTTAAGTATTTGGCAGAGTATGGCCTTTAAAAATCAATCGTGTTATAAATATTGATTCACCGTCAGGTAAATCAATAAAGATGAAGTTATAAAATTTACTTTATAACTAGAGTTGGATTTTTAATGTATTATTTTGAATAAAGTTTTATAAAAGAAAAGTAAATAAATAAATATTTTATTTATTCAAGACTTCGATTTGTTCTGATGTTAATCAGAGCTACAAATATGAGAATAAGGGATGAATCGAAAGGGTTAAACTTTGATCATTGTTGTGTAAAGAGAACAATTAATGGAATTTATTTAAATTAATCATATTTTGATTAATTTAAAGCGAGGATTGTTGAAATCGGTTAATGAGATAATCAAGTTTTTGAGTTAATTAAATCGACCGTTTGGAATTAGAATTGTTATCAAGTTAATGTGTTTTGACTAAAATAGTTAAATGAATATTGTTTGAATTTAAATAAGGATTTAAAAGGGATTTAATATTTAATTTAGTTAATAAAGGGATTAACTACTAAAGTAGTAAATGTTTGAAATAAGTTATTATTTTAATTAATGATGAATTTAGGAAAATATTTTTAAATGGGAATTCATTTAAAAAGTTACCGAATGTGAGATGCAAGCCAATTGAATGGTGAAAGGAAATAAACGTACTCAATTATATGAATTAAGTGAAAGGAGATTACGATAAAAAGGGTTTATTATAAAACAGAGGTTTTAAGTGAGATTCAAAGTGTTAAGACGTTAATTTTACATTAACGTTATTTGAAAACGAGATCTAGTAAAAAGGAGAATTTTAAATGAAATTTCAAATGGGAAATTGAATATATTTATTCGAGATAGAATTAGCCAAACATAATTATTGGGCTAAGTTGCCATTTCGTACGACTGCTAGCGAAATTCGCAGGGCTGCAGATAGCCTACGGCGGTCGGATGTTTCCTGAGGGATTCAGGCGTAACCATTGTGATCGCTGTGATCTAGAGTCAAGCGAATGGGGTTAAGACGAATGTTAATTAATCAATTAGAGTTATTCAAATATCGTATTGTTGAATATTAAAAGAATTGGAAGTTTCAATTTAACAAAAAGAAAAATCAGTTTGTTAAAGGCCAGGTGATGCTGAATACTGAACCAGTGAACTCATTGGAGTGTCATGATTGAAACACTGTTTATTTTGATAGTTAAATCACCGACTATCAAATCTGTCCAATACGATTGTTGGTATGGAAAGACCGGGATCGAATTTATATTCGAAAACCATTCCGACTAACAAATACGTGAAGATCTCCGAAGATGGTCGAGATGGAGCATTGAAGACCGTGGATTTTCATAAACGGAAGAACCACTAATATTCTCTGCCTGGCAAGCAGAGATGAGCTGTGATTCTATCGTAGTTGGAATCTACGGGTTGCAAGGACTTCTCGCTACTGATCCATGGGGTGATTCCTATATGGATGCGGCAGGAGAGTGCCTTCGGTTCATCCTGTTCCTGGATGACGTATATGGACGAATGTCTGACAGAGTATTTCCAAAGTGTCACGTACGTTGATTTCTTCAAACGTACGATAGTTGTTGGCGGAGATTTGCCGTTCTCTTAGCTTAACTGCTAGAGTATTTTTGTGGATATCAATTAGTGATATCTGACGGATCTGACGATGTGGCATTCAAAGTGAATGATGACCAGATGTTCAAAAGCTAATCTAAGCCTCAAGCCTCATCAACCGGGAAATGACAAAAATCGGGCAGGCAGCATGGCTATGTGGGTCACTCCCATTAGGGTGTATGATCACCTATCTAGAGGAAATCCTATTTGTTTCTTTAATCTATGTTTCGATGCTGTCCCTTTTCGGGAGACGGTTGCTGATCCCAACCGTCGGTGATATACATTCGATACACTCAAGCGAAATGAGTGGTCGGTCATGTGAGGGCCGGGTTGCAAGAAGTTCTTGTTGAACCCAGTGTATTCGTCTCTAGAGATACACGATCGGCAGGTGGTCCCATACCTTGGCATAGATGGAATCCAATCTCCAATAAGCGCCTGCGGGTTTTGGTTGTATACTATATATGTAGAGCGTGAGATGCAAGCGTTCTACTAGATTCTATTTACTTGTATTTAGACATTATTATAATATCAGAAAAGATATTGGTTTCAAAACTGTTTTGGGTTATCGTAAGGTAAAACCGTCTGTGTTTATGTGTGGATTTGGTCTTACGATTATCCTTTTCTTTTGAAAAGATTTTGAACTTTAAAATCATGATTGGATGATTCACCCTTATTACTGTGCGAGTTTATCTCACTCTGGTTCACCAGACTGACCCGGTGTTTTGTAAATGCTCGGGTTAGACCGGGTTGTACAGGTTCAGGTTATCGACTGCTATGAAGAGACGAGCTGGAAGAGTCCAGACGTATGATATTATTACTATTCCGCTGTGTGTTATATGAGGACAGCTTAGTATCACTGTCCAGATGTGTACTCTGATATTGTAAGTATTTCAAAAGCTTTCAATAAAGGTTATTTCTGTATATATTTTGTTCCGCTGCGATGTGAGACTCTGTGTTGTGTTGCTTTCTTCTTCTTCTTCTATTCTAATATTTCTATCTTATCTATTCTCACCCTCTAACTTCTTTCTATTAATGATCTGGAATGTTCGATGTCTGAATGGTCAACATGGTAGTTTGATGTTGATTTTCGGAGTCGAAAATCCCGGTTCGTTACAGTGGTATCAGAGCGAGGTTAAGTAAGTACCTTGGCTCTGTGGCGTGACTCAGTAGAGATGGGGTTAGTAATACCCTAGACTGAGTTTGAGTGTATATATATGAGCGCGTATTTGTAAATTGTTATAAAAACTGTTTATATTGTGTTGATTGGTTTGTTGAGTAGTTTATGAATTCTGGTCGACACAGTAATGCAAACTGTGTCGATAAGTGTTTCTAAACTCTTGAACAGAATAATTCGACACAGTATGTTTTTGAAAGAGGGTAAATGAAATAATTTTACCCAAATGGTATTTTAATATAAAGGAATAATTAACATTTGAAATATTATAGTATATTGGATGTGTTGCTTGGTTATAATTGAAAAGGTTATATAAATAACCAATTAGAATTCGTATAATATGAAAACAGATGAATTAAATCTGGAATAAAAATCAGAATTGGAATTAAAATTCCCAAAAGTGGGAAAGGTATTGTAAATAAACTTGGATTGAATGTATGAGAATTTTAAAATCCTGGGAGATTTTAATTTTGTTTTACAAGCCTTGCAAAGGATATTTTGAACTGATTTCAAAATGAAAGTGTTTAGAACTGGTTTTGAAAGTGACATAGGATTGAACTCACTTCGATAGCTGGAAAATAGATTCCAATGATGATCCGGACATCATCGGTGTCTATTTTCGAGTGGTAAGTGACGGATTACTACCAAAGATTTTGTTTTAAATTGCTTTGAGAAAAACAAGTTGTTTTGAATCCTGTAAAAGGAATATTTGATTTTCTTGAAAGAGCTAAACTGTTTAAAAACTCTCAGGGAAATTGTTTGAACAAAAACAAAATTTAATAGAAATTGGAAAAGCAAATATGTATTGAATTGAAACCAATTAACTGGAAATTGGATCGGGATATAATATATCAAGTAGAATCAGATTTTGAATTGTGAAACAGGAATCGGGAATGGTAGTGGACTGGTAAGTTAAGAGTTGAGATTGATATGGATGAAAATTGAGTTAAGAATGAAATTTGGCATGGATGCATGAAAGGATTTGGTTCTGAGGACAAAACTGGAATTTTGTTGGAAATGCATTTATATATGCTGACACGGCAACAGATGGGAAGGATATAATGATATGCCCGACAAAAAGGTACACGTTTATTTTTATATGGGTTTGGTGATTTATGAGCCTATTTGGCAAGCCGCTTGGCTGTTTCATTTTCTTTTGAATTGGAGAAGGCCTAGAATGGCGAGTTGGAGTTGTACTGATTGAGCCGTACAGAGGAGGTGCTGGCAAAAATTTTCGGAAATTTAAGGTGTTAGAAAATTTTCAATATTTTTGAAAATATTTATTTACGATACTGATTTGATTTTCAATAAAATTAGATTTGAAATTAATGAGTTTATAACGTTCTTTCTTACCTTAGCAATTTCGAGGACGAAATTATTTTAAGGGGGGAAGAATGTAACGACCCGTGTTTTTCGACCATTTGAATATGAATATTTAAAGTAGTTTTAAATATTATATTGGAATATTAATGAAATTTAATATTGAATTCGTTATTATAAACGAAGTTGAACGTTACAATTTATATATATAATATAAATCGAGCTTGAAAATGGCGTGCAGTTCGTGAAATGAAGTTTTGAACTTCAACTGAGAATACAGGATTCGATATAAGTCGGATTTCTGTGAAACAAGACACGTTGGAGCCGTATTGGCAATAGCTTTCATATGAAAGAGAAAAATCTATATTTCGTGTTATAGTTTGATAGTTATGACCAAATCAAATTTTGAAATAGTCGCTATGGAAAATCGTTATTTAATTATAGGCCTTTAAAGTAGCCGTTTTGCAAACGGACTCTGTTTTCGACAAAACCAGTTTCATTAGAACCGTATCGTTAAATTATTGTCAGAAAATCAAACTGCGTGGAAAACCGATGTCGTATGTGACCACGGTAGCCATAAACGCCCGTTCATTTCTATAGCGCGTATTTAAATAAATAAAGGGATATTTGAGTGTAACTTGAGCAGACGATCGAAGTAGGCCACGAAACCAGTTCCGTTGAGTTTGTATCGTCGATTAGAGTCAGAATAAGTATATAGTTTGTTATTTTTAGAGACCGGAAAATTTGGTGTTAAATGGGGTATTGCGGCTCGGGGTAAAAATAGCCTACCGGGGCAACAGTCTCAGAATGCGACGAAATTAGTGTCGTTGGGTTCGTATCGAAAAGTTATTGTAAGATATACAAGTTTCAAGTTGATTTGATTATCTGGTGATCGTGGAAAAATTAAACGCGTGTTCATTTCTGGTTTTATAAAGGAAAAATTTCATATGACCTCGGATTTCGACGAAACTTGTCCCATTGAGTCCGGAATACCTTTTTACATCAAGAATAGTTTTTTATCAGAAGACAGAAATCATATATAGTGATTTTTAATACGATTTCTCCGTGACGAAGTTTTCATATAATTTTATATTAATAAATCCATCCCCTTTTCTACTTTAGCTTCTTTGCTCCCCTGTACGCTACTCATAGGGTTGTCTATCCTAAATAATCCATGCACATGCTGCCTCCTACTTCCCTTACAGCCGTACTTCATTTCACCATCAATGTAAACTCAAAACATGACTGAAATGAAAACACGCTGAACGCATTGGCCACCAAATGAAAACTCATGCTGGTTAATAAATGTAATACCAGCTATCCTAAAGCCTCTGCATGCCTACCCGTACCCATAAACCGTGATGCCCACGTTTTCCCTTTCTATAAATACCTGAGAATTAAACACCCTCATCACATTTCCTCTCCTCCTTCAGTACTGAAAGGAAAACCGCAAATGATGTAAAGAAGATCACGACCAAAAAAAAAAAAAAAAAAAAAAAAGAAAAAAAAGAAAATGGGCGCGTTAGCTAGTGCAACTAAACAACAAAAATGGAAAACGCAACCTTTTAACTTTATTTTAGAATCATCTACTCGACTAAGAAAGAAGACCGTGGGCTATATTTGAAGCCACGCCACGGTGACTCAAAGAGGAGCAAACGCTTGCTGAGGGTGGTGACCAGACCGATGATAGGGGAACTGACAGTAGGGAACGTGACTGGGAAAGTCACGATCTGGCGCAGTGATCCTTGCAAGAAGGCATGCTGATCAATGGAGTTTGGGGCGGCGAAGCTGCTCGAACTTGTGGAAAAATGGATTCTTACGTGAGGAAGAATGAGGACGGACATGGATGAAGTGTAAAGGGTATGGGTTGCCAGTCAGTCTCCGGAAATGGCGTGGGGCCGAATGTTTGGGAAAGGTGGTGGCGGAGTTCCGGCATTGGAGACAACATATGGTAGTGGGGATAAGCAAAACAGTGGTGCAAGTTCATCAGCTTTGGGAGAAGGGGGTTCAGGTGTTGAATACTAGTATGGTATTAAGGTGGATAAGTAAGGAAGGGATGGAGCTAGCTGTATGATCATTGGGAGATAGATCTAGGGCTAAATGTTTGAGTTTGAGGAGGAGAATGGGAGCAAGCGGTAGCAACAGGGAAGCAAGGAGACGAGGTGGCGTTGGTCAAGAAGTGGTAAAGAGATGATGGTATGCGGTTTCCAAAAGCAAACGGAAGGGTGCATTTCCTCTGAAGCGAGAAGAACTGGATAAAACAAGTGACGTCAGAGCCTTATCGACGAGCATAACACGATGAGGCTGGTAAGGACAGGATTGCCAGCTATTGGAATTTTAAATTAAACGCTCGTTTAATTAAATTAGCGGACTGTTTCAGAGACGAATGAATCAAGGTGAGTTAAACTCACTCAGTTACCCTTTTTATATTTTATATAAATTGGGTGTTTTTATTTTGTGTACTCTGCTTGCCAATGGTTGACTATTTTGCTAGTTATACAATTGTTTGTTGATTTAACCGATGAAATTAAACTGTGTTTAATTTCAGTGAAATACCAAATCGTATATTTTAACGATTGATTCCAATAAAGGTAACTCACCTTGGTTGGTCACGTTTATTTATAATCGTAGGTACCAAAAAGATTTATTCGAATAGATTCGAAGCTGTGACAGGATATCCGACAAATAAATCAGGTGAGTAAATCCCAACACAGCGGATTTGCTCTGAAAATGTATTCCCGGTTCGACCCACAGAGCCAAGGTTATTACTAAACCAATAGCTCTGATACCAACTGAAACGACCCGCAAATCCGTGCTATCTGAGTTGACTAAATACGCCACACGTCCAACCTAAATAACATAGAATTACGAACCATTAATGGAAAGAAGGTAGAAGATGAGAAATAGAAAGAAAGAAATATTAGAATAGAGGAAAACGAAGATCACAACTCACAGCGGAACGAATAAAATATATTATATAACATAACCTTTGAAATAAACATCTGTTTTGTACATATATACATACCATCATCAGAGCACACATATCATTTGATCCAGCGGAAGTAACTCTAAATAACTAACGTTGAAGCCTCCTGCTTCAAGCTCCTCCAGGTGTATCTGTAAAAAAAAAAAAAACCTGAAACACTTGACTGCCCGTACAAATTTGGGCACCCAAGAGTTTAGGAAAAACAAAACAAAACAAACTCTGGGTCAGTCATGGGACTGGTGTGAGTAAACTCCAACCACTTGTTTAACTTTCAAAACCCTTTTTCCGAAAGAAAAGATAATAGTAAGACCAGCCCACACATAAACATGGACGGTTTTTACCTTACTATAACCCAAAACACTTTGATATCAAATCCAGTGATATTATAGTAATGTCTACATCAAATAAATAACCAAATAGCAGAACGCTTGCATCTCACGCTCCACATATATATTATAAATCAAAAACCACATGGCGCTTATTGGAGATTGGATTTCCAACATGACAAGGTATGGAACCACCTTCCGATGATGTATCTCTAGAGGCGAATACACCTGGGTTCAACAAGAACGTCTTGCAACCCGGCCCACACATGACCGACCACTCATTTCGCTTGAGTGTATCGAATGTATATCACCAACGGTTGGACTCAAACCACCGTTTCCCGAATGGGCAGAATCGATAGAATAAGAACAAAAGGAATTTCTCTAGATAGGTGATTATACACCCTAATGGGTGCGACCCACATAGCCATGCTGCCTGCCCGATTTTTGTCCTTTCCCGGTTGTTGAGGCCTGAGGCTACGATTACTTACCATTCATTGATAACACAATCACTTTGAATGCCACATTGTCAGATCCGTTAATCACTAGTTGAGTTTGCACAAATATTCTGGATATTATGCTAAGGAATAAATCCGTTGCAACCATATACATTCATACAGACCAACCTATTTGATCATTGAAAATACTCTGTCAGACATTCGTCCATTTACGTTCGTTCTGGGATTGAACGAAACCGAAGGCACTATTTCTATTAATAGAAAAAGCCCTTGCACTTTACTCCGTCTTCAATATATTCAGCATACTTGGTTCACAACGCTTATGCCGATACGGAGTGGTTCTTCGGATAAAAATCCAACCGGTCTCTCCATATTGACAACGATGGTCAAAACTTCGATAGTCTGTGATTTAACTATCGAATAAAAACAAGTGTTCATCCAACATATCAAACAAATCACTGGGCTCTTTAATTAATATTTCATTAATTAAATCTCTTCTCCATTTCCTTATCAATATTTGTTAACCAAATATTTTCAATAACCAATCTTGGCCCTTTACGCTATTTTTGATTTCGTTTCCTTATCGAATTCTATATATATCGATATATAGATTTCTAATTGTCAAATTTCTTAAAAATATTCTAACTCCTTAAATTCCCGGAAAAATTCGCCATAACCTCCCCTGTATCGGGAGCATCGGGAAATTTCAAATAGCTTCCCGGTACCTTCTCATTTCAAAAAGAAAAAGAAAAAGCCAAGCGGCTTGCCGATACGGCGCATAAATGTCATATATGAATTAAACATGTACCTTTTTGTCGAGCACATAAATTTAAATCCTCATATACTTCATATCAAACCTGCTTACACATGTTCACCTGTTTTCAATTCAATTCAACACTATCCAATCGTTTTAATTCAATTTTGAATCGTTTGAATTCAGTTTTGCTCAATTATTCTTTAATTAGTCCTTTTGCCTATTTCACTTCTTTGTTTGAACACAACATGTTCAAACAAAATATTTAACTTGCTCATAACCAAATTTCGTTTCAATTCCAATTCTAGTTTCCTTTTGGATTCCGAATATATATTTTCAAATCGAATTCACTTATTCAAACCCCAATATCCCTTCGAAAACTCATTAACTAATTTCTATTAAGTTTAGTTAATTCTATTCAATAAATCAAAATCTGGTTCCTGTTTCAAAAATCATATTCATTTACACAACTTGAATTCGCATATATTTTACAACTCAACTCTGAAATTTTCTAAATAGAAATTCGGATTTTATTTGCTTAAAAATCCTTTTATAAAATGAAATAAACCGTTATGGTTTTTAAATAGTTTTGGCGCTGTTTTTCTGAAAATTTGATTTTGACATAACTCAAAATCTATACGACGAAATCCAGATTTTTCTCCTTCATTAGAAAACCATTATCAAATCGGTCCTGACGTTTCTTGTTTCAAAGAATTCCGACTCCAATTGAGTTCTGTATACTCAATTGAAGTTCGAATCGCCAATTTACGAACTGCATCGCTGCGGCGAGTTCGTTTTAATTATATTTATATATATATATACTTTTAAACTTCTTTAAAATGAATTCAACTCCATTTTAACTCTATTCGAATTTCTAATATTCAAACTCTCTTTTTCCTTTATTTGAATTTCTTGATTCAAATTCCAATTTCTTTGAATTCTATTTTCAAATCCCAATTTCTTTGATATTCAAATTCAGTACTTGAATTTCTATTTCAAATCTTTATTCGAACTTCATATTCAATTCTATTTGAGTTATATATTCAAATTCTATTTCGATTATATTTGAAGTTTATATTCAATTCTCCTTTGAATTCTAAATTCAAATCAATATTCAATTCTCTTGAATTCGATATTTCAAATTTTCATTACAATTCTACCTTGCGATTCTATATTCAAATTCATTTATTCAAATTCTATTTGAATTGCTACATTCAGACCCCATATTTGAATTCTATTTGAAATTCAAATATTCAAACTCCCTTTAAATTCTATTTGAAATTCTAAATGTTTCAAATTCCACTTTCTCTTCTTTGAAATTCTCAATATTTCAAATTACATTTCTTTTATTTGAAATTCCATTTTTGTATTTCCTTTATTCCAATCCCATTCGAATTCCTTTGAATTCAAATCCTATTTTAATTCCCTTGAATTCAAATCCCATATTTAAATTCCTTTGAATTCAAGTTCTATATTTGAATCCCTTTTGAATCTCTATAGTCAAATTCTCTTTCAATTATATTTGAATTCAAATTTCATTGCAATCCTATTTTTGAAATTCTATTTTCAAAGTCTATTTCAAATTCTCTTTTGAAAATTCTGTCTTGAAATTCTATTTCAAATTCTATTTGGAAATTCTATTTCAAATTCTCTATATTCAAACACCATTTGAAAGTTCTATATTCAAATCCACTTTGGATTTTCTATTTGACTTCTAAATTCAAATTTCCATTTCCTTTTCTATTTGAATTCAAATTCTATATTTAAATTTCCTTTTCAATCATATTTTCAAATCTCTATAGTTAACTTCATTGAATTCTATTTTCAAGTCTCTATAGTTAAATCCATTTGAATTTTCTTTATTTAATTTCTTTAAACAAGTCTCGACTTCGATTCCTTTTTGAAATCAATATCTCTATTTTCCTTTTGAAGATAAATTTCCCATTCCAATTTCACACTTGTATTTCTATTTCTGAATTATCAAATGATAATTCTTTTCACTTCATTTATAACTTCGTTATAAAAGAACTATTTATAAATTTCGTTTGTGAAGAAACTACTTGTTTTATTTTCAAAACAAGTTTATATTTTATTTCCATTAAAAATTCAAATTCTATTTAAAATAGAATTTTCCCCTTTTAAAATCTCAAATATCCTTTCACGATATTTTAAATAAATTAACACTTAGCCCGGTGATATTTTAAAACAATCAAATCACCCAATTTTCAATCATTTTATTTTTAACACATCATATATGAATATATGAAATCAGCAAACAACAAACAGATAATATATTTTTGAGGAATCCAGTTGGATTCCTCCAACCTGTTTTCCTGCATCCACAGATGTTAGCACATAAATAATACCCATTCTGCTTCGTGGCAGAATATCGCGGTATAGAAGGTCATCCACTAATCATAGCGTGGGGCGTATAGGGTAATCATCCGCTATGAAACTGCGGGCATCCGCTAATGAGACTGCGGGAATCCAACCAATCAATCAACCCAATATATATATATATAGCCTAAATAACTAATATATAAAACAACCATAAAACATTCACACAAGCAACAGACAATTATTTTTAATGAAATAAAAATAATTATAAATAAAAGGTGAGTGAGATTTACTCACCGATGATTCCTCTTCGATATTCAATTCTTAAATGTTGAATTACGTATCCCGGAGCGACGTTCTCGACTGATTCCACTCGAAAATATCTCGTATATATTTAACATGGCATTTATTATATAAATCATTGAATAGTTTTTAAAAAAAAAATTGATTACTTAACTAAAAATAATTACCTTAATTCCCTCTTTTTTTCTTCTACTACTCTGCGAATTAAACATGCCCAAAATCCTGCAGCATTGAACACATAGCCATGATTTCTTCCTCACTCACTAACCCAATTCTTATTGAATAGGAAAATCTTCGAACTCCTACTAAATAAGCATCATCATATCACCTTATCCATCATCAACATCATACTAAAATCACGTCTCCCTCTTCATTTCCCATCACTACAATTCCTTGCCCAGAAAATCATCAACTACGGTACTACCAAAAATAACCGCACTCACCACCACTCAACTGAAAACCAGGCCATGCACCACTGACCATTACCATTTGATACTCCTCTCCCATCACATCAGACTTCCTCCGCAACCCTAGTTACCAGTTCGTATCATCCACCAATTACTGACCTCGCTCCCTCAACAACCTTAAATCGTAAGTTCCATCCGCCAGCTTCAGTCAAAGATCGAACCCCAAATGCCTCAATTTCCACACAGTTGCTTCGAATTGAACCTCGGATCTCCTTCTGAGTTCGTCAGACTCAAGCGTGAGCCTTGCTGATGTCAAATTCCTCAGAGTTTTTTTCCGAATCGCAATTGTCCCCAAGATGTCTTCGAGCTCCAAGTTGTTATCGTGGTTCCGTAATCGCGATTAAATCCTCGCGATATTCATCTTTAAAAGCCTCGAACTGACCAGATTTCGGAATTTAGATGGAAAAGGGGTTTTCAATTTAGCGGTGGCCATTTTGATTTTGATTTAGAAATTCATCTCATTAAACAGAAATTAGAAGAGGAACGAGAGGAATGAATTCGGCCATTTTATTTCAAATCAAACAAAAGAACTGAAATGAACGAGATGGAATCAAAAATACAGAGGAAAAGGAAGATGGGGTCAGCTCGATTTTTATAGAGGAGGAAACTTGGTCGTTTTGGAATGAAGTACACGAGGCTTGGCTCGTTTATATAGAATGCGAAGGAGAAACAAAATGTACAACACCATTAATTAGTTGTTTCTTTGAAGTGAAGAAAGGGAACAGAACATTCAACTCGAGGATACTAGGTCTGCGATGTAAACTAAATAGGTCGGCCTGTAAAAAGGAAGGGTGGTAGTTTGTTTGTTTTTTTTTTTTTTAAAACTAAACTATATCGCGGTCCTTTAATTCAAAACACCGAACCACAATTTCAGCAAAACAACTGATGTTCCCAACATTATTCACTATTCTGAACTCAACGAAACAGATTATACAATTTAATTTGAACGTAATATAAAATAACCATTTTAAATCAATATCATATAATTTAAATTCAAACAAATGAATTCTTTGATAACAAATTATTATTTGTTATCGTTTAAATTCAAATAAAACTTCATATAAATCAATTTGATTCCATTTCAAATTTAATTACTTAAGATCCTCGTATTACGATAGTTATATCGATAATTCAATATAAAAATTCTTTTATATTGTTAATTCAATATTTAAACGATACTAAATATTCAAAATAACTGTTCGAAAAATCCGGGTCGTTACATTCTTCCCCCCTTAAAATAATTTCGTCCTCGAAATTGCTAAGGTAGGAAAAATGGTACAAACCTATTACCTTTCAAACTCCTTTATGTTGAAACTCACCTCCTTATATTTCAACATATTTAATTTCACCAAAACTTTTGGTCTTCCTTTATTTAATTTGAATGATCTACGATCAATCCATTTATATCCAATCTATGTTCTATTAAACCAAGTCAAATTGATTTTAATCAATTTATTCACTTCGACCCATTTAACTTGTTTAAGTTAAATTTCACTTCAAGAATTCAAATCCCTGGGTTTTCTTTTCAAATTCCTTTGAAATCCCATTAATATATACATATATTTATTTCGAAACATTTGAATTTTCAAACCCCTTGTTTTCTTTCAAACAAATTTCCATCAAAAACTTTTTCTAAGGTAGCAATTCATCACTTAGAAACTCGGAAATGAACACTGATGATGTTGCAATCATCATCAGAATAATTTCCCAGCCACTGAAGTGAGTTCAGTGCCTTATTATTTCAAAATCCATGATTTTCTTTCAAATCCTTTAAAACAAATCTATATTATTTTAATATACTTTGAAAAATATTTTTTCAACTTCCCAGGATTTTGAATTCTTAATTCTGGTTTGAATTTAATTCTAATTCATCTCATTGGTATATATAATTCCTATACAAATTCTATTTGGTTGATTTATAACTGAACTGAAGTTTTCAGATATTTTATACGAGTAATTAAAACAGAAATTTATAAATAAATATTTTTATCGAGTTATAAAAGAAATTATCAATTGGTAAGTGATAATAAGTAAATCATTATTTAGTCAGCTTTAAAAAGGTAATAATTGTGCTGTTTGTAGTTAATGGCAGGGTCAACTATTTTTCATATAGTAAATGTTAAAGCTAATCATTATTTTTATAATGATTTGATGTAATGATTTTTAATTGGAATTCAAGTTAGATGTTATTGAGTGGCGATAAGCCGATTTAAGTCAAATAAGGGCGTTATAAGGGATTTATAACCTAAATGTGCAAACATGCTTTGTAAATGAAATTTGAAAATAAATGTCGGGATTTAAATAAGATTTCACTTGATTGAATAAAGCAAATTCAATTGAAAGTAAATGTTTAAGAGAGATGATAATATATTCAAAATATGTTAATGGTAAGGGTTTAAAATAAAATATAAGAAGTTGTTTAATTTTGTATAAGGAAAGTCAAGCGAGGTTTTGGAAAAAGGGTTTAAACCAAAATGATAAGTTAAAGGTTGTAGTAGGAATGACGACTTAATCAAACGAATTAAGTAAGAGGATGTTTGAAAGAGTATCTCAAATGTAAGAAAACGATGTGTAAAACTAGATTTGAAATCAAGATGGCAAATGAGATTTTAAGATCAGTGGTTAAGTATCGAACTGAGAGTATTCTGAGATAAGGACGTTGTCGATCAAGGTCTGAGAGGTAAATAGAATACCCCAACTTGAACGGCTTCATTTTTATCAAAGAATGGTATTGGTTTGAAACGAGTGGAAGGTGTTGTGATTTAGCGTGATGTTCCATACGTGAGGTATTGAAAATAAAATGCGAGATTTTAGGAATATAAATAAGAATATTGTTTCCAAATTATCTGGAATATTTGTTATTAGAGTTGCCATTGCGTACGACTGCTAGCGTAATTCGCAGGGCTGCAGATAGCCTAAGGCGGTCGGATGTTTCCTGAGGGAATCAGGCGTAACCATTGTAATCGCTGTGATCTAGAGTCAAGCGAATGGAGTTAAGTCAATTTTAGTTAATCAATTGAAGTAATCGAGTCAAGTTAATTCAGTTAAGTTAAGTAAGTCGAATCTGTTAAGTTAGAGTTAATCGATTAAAGTAAATCAGTCAGAGTTAATCAGAGGAAATTTGGTTTATATCATTAAATATATAAATATATCTTAAAGAGGCCAGGAATTGCCAAGTACCGAATCAGCAACTCATTGTATTCACACATATATTATTTGATAGTTAAATCACCGACTATCAAACCCGACAAATGCGATTGTTGGTATGGAAAGACCGGGATCGAATTTATATTCGAAAACCCTTTCGTCCAACAAATACGTGAAGACGTCGATTGAAGACGGAGCAAATGAAGACCGTGGATCTCCATAAGCGGAAGGACTACTTGTCGAATCTCTCTGGCTTGCAAGCAGAGTTATTTGATTTGTGATTCTATCGTGGTTGAATCCACGGATTGCAAGGACTTCTCGCTACTGATCCATGGGGTGATTCCTATATGAGATGCAGTAGGAGAGTACCTTCGGCTCATCCTGTTCCTGGATGACTTGTATGGACGAGTGTCTGACAGAGTATTTCCAAAGGACCACGTACGTTGATTTCTTCAAACGTATTGTAGTTGGTTAGCTCCCAACTAGAGTATTTTTGTGGACGTCAATTAGTGACCTCCAGAGGATCTGACGATGTGGCATTCAAAGTGAATGATGGCCAGATATTTTAAAAGAGATTCTAGCCTCAAGCCTCATCAATCGGGAAATGACAAAAATCGGGCAGGCAGCATGGCTATGTGGGTCGCTCCCATTAGGGTGTATAATCACCTATCTAGAGAAATTCCTTTTGCTTCTTTTATCTATCGATGCTGTCCCTTTACGGGAGACGGTGGTTTGAGCCCAACCGTCGGTGATATACATTCGATACACTCAAGCGAAATGAGTGATCGGTCATGTGAGGGCCGGGTTGCAAGACGTTCTTGTTGAACCCAGTGTACTCGCCTCTAGAGATACACGTGCGGAAGGTGGTCCCATACCTTGTCAAGGTTGGAATCCAATATCCAATAAGCGCCCGCGGTTTTGATTTGTATACTATATATGGGGAGCGTGAGATGCAAGCGTTCCTCTAGATTGTTAATTACTGGTATTTAGACATTATGATAATATCAGATCAAAGTATGATTTCAAAAATGGTTTGGGTTATAGTAAGGTAAAAACCGTCCGTGTTTATGTGTGGACTGGTCTTACTATTATCCTTTGATTTCCTAAAGGATTTTCCAAAGTTAAACAAGTGTGTGTTATGTGAATTTATCACTGATAGTATTCCAGACTGACCCGGTGTATTTTGTTTCAAATCAAATGTGCTCGGGTCAGACCGAGTATGTTCCAGGTTAGGTTTCGCTTGGAGTAATCAGGAGCTAGAAGCAGGTGGCTTCACCGCTAGTCATATAAAGTTATTCCGCTGTGCATTTATATGTTGTACTCTGATGATTGGTATGTTAATACTGTTCTTTGTATAAAGAGATTTGTTATATTATATTTATTCGTTCCGCTGTGAGATTCTGATGCGTTCTTCTTCTTTCTTCTATTCTAATACTTTTTTCTTTCTATTCTCACCCTCTAAATTCTTTCTCATGACAATCTGGGGGTTCGATACTTGGGTTTTGGCAAGCGATACGGGTTTATGTATTGTTGTCGAAGACTCGAGCGTCGAGCTTAATCCCGGGTCGTTACAGTGGTATCAGAGCTATTGGTTTAGTAATAACCTTGGCTCTGTGGCGTGACTCGATAGAGATGGGGTTAGTAATACCCTAGATTGAGCTAAGTGTATATATATGAGAGCGTATTTGTAGATTTTATATAAAAATGTTTTGTATTGTGTTGCTGATCGGTTTGAGTGTTGAAAGGCACTGGGCTGAGAACGTGCACAATATTATTGTATAAATAGGGCAAATAAAATAATTTTGCCCAAAATATATTTTCGTATAGAAATGAAAAAAAAATTAAACCATTAAGATATGGTAGCTTGGTTGATTCATTTGAATAGAATTCAAATGGGAATATGAATTTGAAGGGTTAATATAACCAGAATTTCACGTATATAGTCGTGAACAAGAATTTTTGTATGAAATTGAAAATCAGTATTTAACTCAGGATAAGTTAAAGTAGAACGAATTGGAGTGATGGCTTTCGACAATGAATCAGAATCGGGATTATTAGATGAAAAGTAAACGAATTAGAATATCAAATAGTTAATTAAATATGGAAATTGAACTTAGTAAGGTTGATTGGTGGGGGAGGGCGGTATTGTTTGCTTTTCGGATGCTAGATTCGTTGAAATAAAATTCATCAACAGTTAAAAGAAACCAAATGGATTAGAAACTGAGAAAAATTGAATTCTAATTATAATGAGTTTGAACAAAATAAAATATTGAAATATAAAATAATGATAAAATCATTTATTTGTTATATTGAAATTTGAGTTAAGAACAGGGTGGAAAAGGTTGGTTGCTAATTGGTAATTAGAGTATAATACCCGACAAATAGGTACGCCATGGAATTTACAATTTGATGGTTAATTTTATACATCTAAGTTGGGTTGCCGCTTGGCGTTTATTTACTTTCGACCCATGTGAGATTCAAAGTAGCGAGTTTTGGTTGTTCTGATCGAATCATGCAGATGAGGTGCTGGCAAAATTTACGAAATTTATTTTAAAAGATTTAGATATTTTAGAATATAATTCTAAATAATTAATTTGAAATTAATGAAGTTTGGAATATTTTCCTTACCTTAGCAATTTCGGGGACGAAATTCTTTTAAGGGGGGAAGAATGTAACGATCCAGGTTTTTGGCCATTTTAATAACTTGGAGAAAATATACATGAAAGTTGGCTATTCACTTCGAATTGCTTTACCACCGTCTTAAGTTATATCCACCTCAGTTATTCATTTTCACCCATCTGAATCATCCACATATATATACAGAAATAAGCATCACTTTAATTTAGTTATGTTCAGTTTTTTTATTAGGTGTGTGACTTCTATCTGAGAATTGGATGTTGACTCAAAGTGTGAAAGTTTAGTGAATGTTCAAATTCTTTATCCATCATTGACCATATAATTTTGGTTTAAAGGTATGAAGTATGATAATAATAAAACAAAGAAAACTGCGTTCGTTCAATTTGTTTTATGACTACAACTGTGCATCTATCCATCTTTTTTTATGGCAACTTGTTAGTACGTAACGTCAGTTTTCTTTCTATTTGAATACATCTAACATTGGTCAGCTTTTAATACGTTTCTGTTTTCTGACTTCTCCTTGATATTCAGAGGACCTGTTGATTCCTTGAGACTACTTTGAAAATCCTTAACGACAGTGCTCAATTGTTTGCATGCTCGGGTGTTATCATTCTACTACTCCAATTATTTCAACACAAATCACCATTTTTCCATTGCATTTTATACGGCAGTACACTTGATGTTTACAGCGTACGTTCATAGCTTGGAAATCTTCATTAATTTCTTATTACAGTGAAGTTAATAAGAAAGCAAATCAAGTGGGAAAAGGGAAATTAAACCAAATTTCATTCAATATGAAAGCATTGTAACAAACGAAATACAGTACAAAAAGAGAATAAAATAAACAAGACAGTTCCTTCACATGCATTCTGTACCAAATCAAATAAAAGAAAAAAATGAACAATATAAAGTAAGATTTGAACAGATCTTCATGACCATATATTGTTGTACAAAATCTTTTGACTTGCCAATACAACTTTACAAATCTTCTGTACACGATATTTTGCCAATATACAGTGATGCAAACCCATCCCCTATAGATCATATGTACTTCGGCAGAATTTCCCATCACTTTTGATGAATGACAATACGCTGAGCAACAAAGGAGACTGCTCAGACAACCCCTATCTAGCCTAACCCTCCTAGCTTATCACGCACACCCTATTTGAGGGGACAATTCATGCCTGAAGCCTCAACCATCACCCCGTACACTGTTTTACCCTGTCTTCTCACATCAACGGATTTATGCACAGATGCTACAACGTGGGTAGACAATACATAGCCACAGATCTATTGACTCGACATCGGCCTTATCTTCAATCCCAACTCGGCTATAAATACCACAGCATACCACTGCTTTACCCCAAACCGAAACAATCCCATTCGCTCCATCTTTTCACTTCGAAACTGATTCAATTCAAGACCAAAATACCCAGAACAAAGTCACGCATTAAGGGGCGAACGACAGTAACCCACTCAGTTTCGATCTGAAACTTTATCCACCAAAAATCTGAACAACAAAAATGACAAAGGAAATAAAATATGAGTGCTGACCTTTCGTGGATCAAATCGAAGGGACGGGAAGACTGGACCTCGCCCGAAAAACCCAATCTTGGTGCTCGGGCTGCGCGTCACTGGAAGAACTAGGAGGGGCGAGGATAGGACCGCAGGTGGAGTTGGCGACCGCGCTTGATTTGGGTGGGATGCTGGTGAATCCGGTCAACGGAGGAGAGAGGGGTGACTGGATTTGTCTTTGGCAAAAGACCGGTTTTTATTTTTGACGAGGAAGAAATTAAAATGAAGGGCTGATGGGATCATTAGGAGGTGGATCCGCTATTTTATGCCAAGGTGGGGTCAAACGGGGACGTGTGCGATGGGCTTTAAGGGATTGGGCTGCAATTCAAAGAAAGGAGGACCCAATTTCAGGGAAAACGGCCTGATTTAAAACCATTTGGCTAGGGCCCTGGGACTCCGGTCATGAGTTGAAACAGAGCGGGAACCAACGAGGCACTGAATATAGGAATCGAGCCGTATTATTTAAAACAGAAATTAGCTGTTTCAAGTAGAGTGGAACCATATTCATGGGCAGGACGGTACAGAACGGAGTTGAATCGAACAAGTTGAAACTGTCTGAAATGAGCTGTTCACACAACGCAGATCCAGGTGAGTTAATTCTCACACCTTCTGAAATTCTATGATGTGGCAAATTCATAATAAAATATATTTTATCTTTAAAAATATAAATTGGTTGATTGGTTGCTGTTGAATGTTATGGTTAATTAGATGCTGTTAATTAGATTTAATCGATCATATGAAATTTATTTCATATATTGATATGAAATGCCTAACAAGCTGTGATGTAGGGAAGAACAGGTTGGAGGGATCCGACCGGATTCCTCAAATATGATATATGTTGTTTGTTTGTTTTATATGGTTGATCGTTGAACTGATTGATCACCATATAGTAGTTAAACCTGTTTGAGTGTGATGGTTGAACAAATATTCATCCGTGTTGTGTTTAAAATCAACCGACCGTGTTGATTTGGTACTTGGCAGTGAATGGCCAAAAACGTGTTGTTTAGACGTCGTTCGACCATTTGGTGAAACGACGCAGTTTTAAAGTTATAAATCATTTATAACTGAACTGAAGTTTTCAGATATTTTATACGAGTAATTAAAACAGAAATTTATAAATAAATATTTTTATCGAGTTATAAAAGAAATTATCAATTGGTAAGTGATAATAAGTAAATCATTATTTAGTCAGCTTTAAAAAGGTAATAATTGTGCGGTTTGTAGTTAATGGCAGGGTCAACTATTTTTCATATAGTAAATGTTAAAGCTAATCATTATTTTTATAATGATTTGATGTAATGATTTTTAATTGGAATTCAAGTTAGATGTTATTGAGTGGCGATAAGCCGATTTAAGTCAAATAAGGGCGTTATAAGGGATTTATAACCTAAATGTGCAAACATGCTTTGTAAATGAAATTTGAAAATAAATGTCGGGATTTAAATAAGATTTCACTTGATTGAATAAAGCAAATTCAATTGAAAGTAAATGTTTAAGAGAGATGATAATATATTCGAAATATGTTAATGGTAAGGGTTTAAAATGAAATATAAGAAGTTGTTTAATTTTGTATAAGGAAAGTCAAGCGAGGTTTTGGAAAAAGGGTTTAAACCAAAATGATAAGTTAAAGGTTGTAGTAGGAATGAGGACTTAATCAAACGAATTAAGTAAGAGGATGTTTGAAAGAGTATCTCAAATGTAAGAAAACGATGTGTAAAACTAGATTTGAAATCAAGATGGCAAACGAGATTTTAAGATCAGTGGTTAAGTATCGAACTGATAGTATTCTGAGATAAGGACGTTGTCGATCAAGGTCTGAGAGGTAAATAGAATACCCCAACTTGAACGGCTTCATTTTTATCAAAGAATGGTATTGGTTTGAAACGAGCGGAAGGTGTTGTGATTTAGCGTGATGTTCCATACGTGAGGTATTGAAAATAAAATGCGAGATTTTAGGAATATAAATAAGAATATTGTTTCCAAATTATCTGGAATATTTGTTATTAGAGTTGCCATTGCGTACGACTGCTAGCGTAATTCGCAGGGCTGCAGATAGCCTAAGGCGGTCGGATGTTTCCTGAGGGAATCAGGCGTAACCATTGTAATCGCTGTGATCTAGAGTCAAGCGAATGGAGTTAAGTCAATTTTAGTTAATCAATTGAAGTAATCGAGTCAAGTTAATTCAGTTAAGTTAAGTAAGTCGAATCTGTTAAGTTAGAGTTAATCGATTAAAGTAAATCAGTCAGAGTTAATCAGAGGAAATTTGGTTTATATCATTAAGTATATAAATATATCTTAAAGAGGCCAGGAATTGCCAAGTACCGAATCAGCAACTCATTGTATTCACACATATATTATTTGATAGTTAAATCACCGACTATCAAACCCGACAAATGCGATTGTTGGTATGGAAAGACCGGGATCGAATTTATATTCGAAAACCCTTTCGTCCAACAAATACGTGAAGACGTCGATTGAAGACGGAGCAAATGAAGACCGTGGATCTCCATAAGCGGAAGGACTACTTGTCGAATCTCTCTGGCTTGCAAGCAGAGTTATTTGATTTGTGATTCTATCGTGGTTGAATCCACGGATTGCAAGGACTTCTCGCTACTGATCCATGGGGTGATTCCTATATGAGATGCAGTAGGAGAGTACCTTCGGCTCATCCTGTTCCTGGATGACTTGTATGGACGAGTGTCTGACAGAGTATTTCCAAAGGACCACGTACGTTGATTTCTTCAAACGTATTGTAGTTGGTTAGCTCCCAACTAGAGTATTTTTGTGGACGTCAATTAGTGACCTCCAGAGGATCTGACGATGTGGCATTCAAAGTGAATGATGGCCAGATATTTTAAAAGAGATTCTAGCCTCAAGCCTCATCAACCGGGAAATGACAAAAATCGGGCAGGCAGCATGGCTATGTGGGTCGCTCCCATTAGGGTGTATAATCACATATCTAGAGAAATTCCTTTTGCTTCTTTTATCTATCGATGCTGTCCCTTTACGGGAGACGGTGGTTTGAGCCCAACCGTCGGTGATATACATTCGATACACTCAAGCGAAATGAGTGGTCGGTCATGTGAGGGCCGGGTTGCAAGACGTTCTTGTTGAACCCAGTGTATTCGCCTCTAGAGATACACGTGCGGAAGGTGGTCCCATACCTTGTCAAGGTTGGAATCCAATATCCAATAAGCGCCCGCGGTTTTGATTTGTATACTATATATGGGGAGCGTGAGATGCAAGCGTTCCTCTAGATTGTTAATTACTGGTATTTAGACATTATGATAATATCAGATCAAAGTATGATTTCAAAAATGGTTTGGGTTATAGTAAGGTAAAAACCGTCCGTGTTTATGTGTGGACTGGTCTTACTATTATCCTTTGATTTCCTAAAGGATTTTCCAAAGTTAAACAAGTGTGTGTTATGTGAATTTATCACTGATAGTATTCCAGACTGACCCGGTGTATTTTGTTTCAAATCAAATGTGCTCGGGTCAGACCGAGTATGTTCCAGGTTAGGTTTCGCTTGGAGTAATCAGGAGCTAGAAGCAGGTGGCTTCACCGCTAGTCATATAAAGTTATTCCGCTGTGCAGTTATATGTTGTACTCTGATGATTGGTATGTTAATACTGTTCTTTGTATAAAGAGATTTGTTATATTATATTTATTCGTTCCGCTGTGAGATTCTGATGCGTTCTTCTTCTTTCTTCTATTCTAATACTTCTTTCTTTCTATTCTCACCCTCTAAATTCTTTCTCATGACAATCTGGGGGTTCGATACTTGGGTTTTGGCAAGCGATACGGGTTTATGTATTGTTGTCGAAGACTCGAGCGTCGAGCTTAATCCCGGGTCGTATTTTAAATATATTTGGTTATAAACCAACTGAAACGACCCGCAAATCCGTACCCTTTGATTCGACTAATAACATCACATGTCCAACTCAAATTGCACAGAAATACGAACCATTATTAGAAAGAAGTTAGAGGGTGAGAAATAGAAAGAAAGAAATATTAGAATAGAAGAAAACGAAGATCACAAACTCACAGCGGAACGAATAAAATATATTAGATAATATAACTTTGAAGCACAAATCAGTATTTGTATATACATACCATTATCAAAGCACAACGATTATCCCTGGAACAGTTATAAACACCTGTTTCCAGATACAACATAGTACATAGCGGAAAATATGATAGTCTATAGCTAACTGGTGAAGCCTCCTGCTTCAAGCTTCTCCAAGTGAATCTGTAAAATCCCGACCACTTGACTGCCCGTACAAATTTGGGCACCCAAGAGTTTAGGGAAAACAAAAAAAATAAACTCTGGGTCAGTCATGGGACTGGTGTGAGTAAACTCCAACCATTGGTTTAACTTTCAAAATCTTTTCGAAAGAAATGATAATCGTAAGACCGATCCACACATAAACACGGATGGGTTTTACCTTACGATAACCCAAAACACTTTGGAAATCATATACTATCTGATATTATAATAATGTCTAATCACAAGTAATTAAAATCTAGTAGAACGCTTGCATCTCACGCTCTACATATATAATATACAATCAAACTCGCAGGCGCTTATTGGAGATTGGATTCCAACTTGACAAGGTATGGGACCACCTTCCAAACGTGTATCTCTAGAGGCAAATACACTGGGTTCAACAAGAACATCTTGCAACCCGGCCCACACATGACCGACCACTCATTTCGCTTGAGTGTATCGAATGTATATCACCGACGGTTGGGATCAGCAACCGCCTCCCGATAAGGGACAGCATCGATAGATTTAAGAACAAAAGGAATTTCTCTAGATAGGTGATCATACATCCTAATGGGTGCGACCCACATAGCCATGCTGCCTGCCCGATTTTTGTCCAATTCCGGGTTGATGAGGCTTGAGGTTTGAATCATCTTCCAGAACATCTGGCCATCATTCACTTGGAATGCCACATCGTCAGATCCATCGGAAATCACTAATTGATTCCCACAAAAATACTCAGATTGTTAGGCTAAAGAAGTTTCCCTTCTATGCCACCAACTTCGTACGTTTGAAGGAATCAACGTACGTAACTTCCTTTGGAAATACTCTGTCAGACACTCGTCCATACAAGTTGTCCTGGGTCTGGACAAACCGAAGGCACTATCCCGTAAACAGGATAGCCCTTGCACTTCACTCCGTCTTCAAGATATTCAGCATACTTGATTCGCAACGCTTATGCCAATACGGAGTGGTTCTCTGGATAATAATCCAACCGGTCTCTCCATATTAACAACGTTAAAATGGTCAAAACTTTGATAGTCGGTGATTTAACTATCAAATGAAAACATGTCGGTGTGCAAACAATGATATTATTTCCAGAAGGAAATTATATCGACCAACATCATTCAACGTTTATTCCTTTTAGTTCATTCATTTATTCATTTTCCTTTTCACTTTCATTTACATTCCTTATTTAATATATTTAGAAAATATACGCTATTAACATTGGAAAACATTTCCATTATCTGTCCTCTATATTCAGAAAACATTTCTGACTCTCATTTGGAAACCGTTTCCAAATCTCCTTCATTTTTGTTTTAAACAGATGTTTGAATAAACATCGCTATGCCAACTCACCATTTCACTCATTTACTAAGTCCACCTAATCACTTTCACTCTCGAACCTTATCCACTTCTTAGTTAAAACTAAAGTCAATCAAGTTGGATTATAATTACCTCTCAGACGTTAACTGAACGACATTCTTAACTTTGAATTAGTCAGAGCTCACAACTTTAAACCAAACATTTCTTTCAACAACCGCGTTAAGACCGCTGTCTTAGCATTATAGAACACTTATCATAACCATAGCATTAAAATTGCTATTAAAACAGTTATTATAACGACAGCATTAAAATTGCTATTTAGATTTACCAAGACATTTATCATAACAGCAGCGTCTAAAATTGCTGTATAGATTTACAACATTTATTATAACAACAGCGCTAAAATCGCTGTTTAGGTTTATAAAAGCATTCCTTACAAAGACAGCGTTAAAATTGCTGTTTAAAATTTGAAAAAAAACATTTCTTATAACAACAGCGTTATGATTGCTGTTTTGAATAAAATACCGTGTGCGACGCACACGCTTCCGTTGTTCATTTATAAACTCTGTTTATTTTAAACAATTCAAGTTCTCCTTTAAACATATTTATAAACTATATATTTTTCTAACCACTTAATTCGATTTCTATAAATCCCCTTTTATATTTTATTTGCAAAATATTTCCTTGTTTAAACTATTTATTCTTTTATTTTAAGCATTTGAAAATCTTCCTTTAAACTTTCCTCTGTAATTTGCTAAATTCGGATCCATTTCCAAATATTGGTTTCAAAACCGATACTCACTTTCAAATATACATTCATATTTGAACTCACCTTTTAATTTATTCAATGGTTAATGATCCACTTAATTTATATCTTTATTTATAACATTTTTCTTGGTTTACCCAATGGAATAGGTTTCCATTTGCAACTCAATGAAAAAGGAAATTATTTCCATTCACCTTTTCTTCGTTCAACACATACTTATTACGTCCCCACTCATGAACACCCGCCATGCCACTTCACCATCCTCGCATGAACCAACGGGTCCCTATCCCCTTTTCTTCTTCTCAGATCCAACCGCTTCTTTCCCATCTAAAATCCGCAGGCAACCTACTTCCTCACCCTTTTTCGTGCATGCCGACCTTTCAAAGTTTAATGCTTGCCCATGAATATGGTTCCACTCTACTTGAAACAGCTAATTTCTGTTTTAAATAATACGGCTCGATTCCTGTATTCAGTGCCTCATTGGTTCCCGCTCTGTTTCAACTCGTGACCGGAGTCCCAAGGCCCTAGCCAAATGGTTTTAAATCAGGCCGTTTTCCCTGAAATTGGGTCCTCCTTTCTTTGAATTGCAGCCCAATCCCTTAAAGCCCATCGCACACGTCCCCGTTTGACCCCACCTTGGCATAAAATAGCGGATCCACCTCCTAATGATCCCATCAGCCCTTCATTTTAATTTCTTCCTCGTCAAAAATAAAAACCGGTCTTTTGCCAAAGACAAATCCAGTCACCCCTCTCTCCTCCGTTGACCGGATTCACCAGCATCCCACCCAAATCAAGCGCGGTCGCCAACTCCACCTGCGGTCCTATCCTCGCCCCTCCTAGTTCTTCCAGTGACGCGCAGCTCGAGCACCAAGATTGGGTTTTTCGGGCGAGGTCCAGTCTTCCCGTCCCTTCGATTTGATCCACGAAAGGTCAGCGCTCATATTTTATTTCCTTTGTCATTTTTGTTGTTTATATTTTTGGTGGATAAAGTTTCAGATCGAAACTGAGTGGGTTACTGTCGTTCGCCCCTTAATGCGTGACTTTGTTCTGGGTATTTTGGTCTTGAATTGAATCAGTTTCGAAGTGAAAAGATGGAGCGAATGGGATTGTTTCGGTTTGGGGTAAAGCAGTGGTATGCTGTGGTATTTATAGCCGAGTTGGGATTGAAGATAAGGCTGATGTCGAGTCAATAGATCTGTGGCTATGTATTGTCTACCCACGTTGTAGCATCTGTGCATAAATCCGTTGATGTGAGAAGACGGGGTAAAATAGTGTACGGGGTGATGGTTGAGGCTTCAGGCATGAATTGTCCCCTCAAATAGGGTATGCGTGATAAGCTAGGAGGGTTAGGCTAGATAGGGGTTGTCTGAGCAGTCTCCTTTGTTGCTCAGCGTATTGTCATTCATCAAAAGTGATGGGAAATTCTGCCGAAGTACATATGATCTATAGGGGATGGGTTTGCATCACTGTATATTGGCAAAATATCGTGTACAGAAGATTTGTAAAGTTGTATTGGCAAGTCAAAAGATTTTGTACAACAATATATGGTCATGAAGATCTGTTCAAATCTTACTTTATATTGTTCATTTTTTTCTTTTATTTGATTTGGTACAGAATGCATGTGAAGGAACTGTCTTGTTTATTTTATTCTCTTTTTGTACTGTATTTCGTTTGTTACAATGCTTTCTTATTGAATGAAATTTGGTTTAATTTCCCTTTTCCCACTTGATTTGCTTTCTTATTAACTTCACTGTAATAAGAAATTAATGAAGATTTCCAAGCTATGAACGTACGCTGTAAACATCAAGTGTACTGCCGTATAAAATGCAATGGAAAAATGGTGATTTGTGTTGAAATAATTGGAGTAGTAGAATGATAACACCCGAGCATGCAAACAATTGAGCACTGTCGTTAAGGATTTTCAAAGTAGTCTCAAGGAATCAACAGGTCCTCTGAATATCAAGGAGAAGTCAGAAAACAGAAACATATTAAAGCTGACTAAATTCATATAAAATTCAGTTGGTATCAGAGCTTAGGTTGAGCGAATACCTAGGCTTGTTGGGGGTTGTGCTCATTAGAGATAGGGTCAGTAGTACCCTAGAATGAGTTGAGTGTATAGATACGAGAGAGCTTATTTGTTAGTTGATATAAAAGTTGTTTTATATTGTGTTGGCTAGTCTGTTGAGTGGTTTATGAATTCTGGTCGGATAGTGGGACGCCACGAAGTCGATAGGAATTTCTAAACACTTGAACAGGAGATTGAACACGATATTGTTTAAAGTGGGTGAAATTATTTTACCCAAAATTATATTTTGATATAGAAAGAATAATTTTTGAAATTATTATATTATATGGATGTGTTGATTGATATCTTTATAATCAAATGAGATTATAAATTTAGAATGGTTATTTATAACCAGAGTAGAATTTGTATAGGAATTGAATATACAAATGAGATGAATTAGAATTTAATTCAAACCTGAATTTGGAATTTTAATCCTGGGAAGTTGAAAAATATTTTTCAAAGTATATTAAAATAATATAGATTTGTTTTAGAAGGATTTGAAAGAAAATCATGGATTTTGAAATAATAAGGCACTTAACTCACTTCAGTCGCTGGAAAATAATTCTGATGATGATTGCAACATCATTAGTGTTCATTTCCGAGTTTCTAAGTGATGAATTGCTACCTTAGAAAAGTTTTTGATGGAAATTTGTTTGAAGGAAAACAAGTGGTTTGAAAATTCAAATGTTTTGAATTTGAAATGAAAATAAATATATGTATATATTTATGGGATTTCAAAAGAATTTGAAAAGAAAAACCCAGGGATTTGAATTCTGGAATTGAAATTTAACTTAAACAAGTTAAATGGGTCAAAGTGAATGAATTGATTAAAATCAATTTGAATTGGTTTAATAGAATATAGATTGGATATAAATGGATTGATCGTCGATCATTCGAATTGAATGAAGGAAGACCAAAAGTTTTGGTTGGAGTTAATTTGTTGAAATATGAGAAGTTGAGTTTCAACATAAGTGAGATGTGGGAAAGAAATGGATTTGTACCCTTTTTCCTACCTTAGCAATTTCGAGGACGAAATTATTTTAAGGGGGGAAGAATGTAACGACCCAGATTTTTGAACAGATTATTTTAAATTTTTAGTATGGTTTTAAATATTGAATTCATAATATAAATGAATTTTATATTGGATTTGTCAATTTAATTATCGATATATGATTTAATATCGAATATATTTAATTATCGTAATAGTAACAATTGAATTCCCAGTGTAACACTAAATCAGAACAATTCAGTCAATTAATATAAATTCTGTGTTGAACTAGAACGATAATAATAATTTATTATCGATGAAATTTATTGTTTGAAATCGATTTATATTTTTATTGAATTTTATTTAAATCGTCAATTTAATAGTGTTATTCCGTATTTACGACTAAATTAAATTCATAATCTGTGCCATGAGTCTTGAATAGCGTTTGGTAACGGCGGTCGTTGCGTTAAATATAGTGGTTCGGGAACCGCGAGATATTTTAATTATTTAAATAAAATAAAATCAGAACCTACCTCAAAACAAGCCGACCTAAATTTTAAAACTACGCAGTTGTTTTCTTCTCGAGCCAACAAATCTGTTCCCCGTCTTTCTTATCTGGGAAACGAGAATTTAATGGCCGACCTAGGATGTTGAAATTCTATCAGCTATCTCGTATGTGCGCAGCCCTATTCCTTTGCCTCGAGACAGATAATTTGTCCCCTTTTTCTCTATAAAACCTTATCCTCCTTCATTCCCTTTCGCAAATCACAAACAAGGCTCCAGAGAAAAAAAAATGGCTGTTGTAATTCTTGTCAACAAAATCAAATCGCGTATCGCGATGGATACAAGAAGCTCGACATCACGTTGGTGGCCTCGAGTCGCTATTTAATGAAGTCCCATGGAGTTGGAAGGGGAAGTTCGAAGGGACGGCGCATGGAGTTGGCCGAGGTCAGAATCTCCGTAGTCGATGTCAAAGGGTCGGTCGAGGTTTGGAATCGCCCAGGTGGCGGCGCGATGACTCCAGGCAGGGCATGGTGTCCGATTTGGGTAAATTAGGGTAATGCGATGGTGGAGGGGGTCGCGACTATTTAGGGTTCGAAGCTGTCGGACTTGGAGATTTGGGGGTTCCGTTCGTGCTCAGCTCGGTGGCGTGATTATGTGGAGGTCGATACTGTTGAAGTGGTAATCGATTTTTCTGATGATTGAACTGTGCGGTTTGGGAAAAGTGATCAAGGGATTAAGGTAATCTCAAATTTAATACCTTAATTAGTTTAATGTTTAAAAATAAATAGGTTTGTTCAAATTGGTTAGGTTTGAATTAATTTAGCGGAAAAAATATAGAAAAGTTATTTATTTAATAGTTAATTTAAATAAATGTTTAAACGGTAAATTTAAATAAAAATTATCGTAGGTGCGAATTCATTCAAGAAGATTAGTAGCCGCTAATTTGAGATTAAAACAGGATATTCAGAAATGGAATATTCTGGTGAGTAAATCTCACTCACCTTTAGAATTATTTTTATTTCATTAAAAATAATTGTCTGTTGCTTGTGTGAATGTTTTATGGTTGTTTTATATATATTAGTTATTTAGGCTATATATATATATATATATATATATTGGGTTGATTGATTGGTTGGATTCCCGCAGTCTCATTAGCGGATGCCCGCAGTTTCATAGTGGATGATTACCCTATACGCCCCACGCTATGATTAGTGGATGACCTTCTATACCGCGATATTCTGCCACGAAGCAGAATGGGTATTATTTATGTGCTAACATCTGTGGATGCAGGAAAACAGGTTGGAGGAATCCAACTGGATTCCTCAAAAATATATTATCTGTTTGTTTATTTGTTTGCATATATATTTTTATATATGATGTGTTAGAAAAATAAATAATTGGTTGCTTTGTGTGTTTTATCACTGGGCTTAAGTAATGATATTTAAAAATATCGTGGTAGGATATTTGAGGATTTAAAAGGGAAAATTCTATTTTTAAATAGAATTTGAATTTTTAATGGGATAAAAATATAAACTTGTTTTGAAATAAAACAAGTAGTTCCTTTATAAACGAAGTTTATAAATAGTTCTTTTATAACGAAGTTATAAATGAAGTGAAAAGAATTATCATTTGATAATTCAGAAATAGAAATACAAGCGTGAAATTGGGATTTGAAATGAAATTTCAAAAATAGGATTTGAAATGAAATTTTAAATATATAACTCAAATGAAATTTGAGTATAACATTTGAATTTTAAAAGGAGTTTAAATATTTGAATTTTAAGAGGAGATTGAATATTAGAAATCCAAATAGAAGTTCAAATAGAATTTGAATAGAAGAAATTAGAATGAAAAATAGAATTTGAATTCAAGGAATTAAAATAAAATTTGAATTCAAAGGAATTCGAATAAAGAAATTCAAATAGAGATTTGAATGTAGAATTTCAAAATAGAATTTGAAATAAACTTTGAAAATAGGATTTTCGAAGTAGAATGGGAAATAGAATTTCAAATAGGATTTCAAATTAGGAAATCCAAATAGTTTTGAAATGGAATTTGAATTCAAGGGAATTCAAATGGATTTGAATGGAGAAATTCAAATGGGATTTAAATAATGGGTTTTAAATAAAGAGGATTTAAATATAAGATTTCAAATAGAAATTTAAATGAAGTTTAAATATTTAAATTCAAAATATTATTTTCAAATATAACCATTCAAAAGGGATTTGATTATAGAATTTAAAGTGGAATTTAATTCAAAGGAGTAAAATAGGGTATTGGAATTCAAGAAAATTAAATATGGAGTTTAACTAATGAATTCGAAATTAGAATTCAAATGGTGGTTGAAAGGAAATTGGAACATTTTAATTCAAATGGAGTTTGAATATTTGAATTTCTAAAAGGAAATTCAAAAATGGAATTTCAAATAAAAGAAAATGTAATTTGAAATCTTGGGAGTTTCAAATAAGAGAAAAATGGAATTTGAAACATTTTGAATTTCAAAAGGGAATTCAAAATGGAGTTGAATATCTAAATTCAAGTATGAATTTCAAATATAGGAATTCAAAAAGGGGTTGAATTAAAGTGGACTTCGAATAAAGGATTTGAAATGGAATTCGAATAAATGATTTGAAATGGAATTCGAATAAAGGATTTCAAATGGGATTTGAATACAGGATTTAAAACTACGGAATTTGAAATGTAAAGATTCAAATGGAATTTGGAATATATATATATATATATATATATATATATTATAAGGGAGTTGAATTCATTTTAAACGAAGTTTAACGTTTATATATATAAATATAATTAAAACGAACTCGCCGCAGCGCTGCAGTTCGTAAATTGGCGATTCGAACTTCAATTGAATATATAGAACTCGATTGAAGTCGGAATTCTTTGAAACAAGAAACGTCAGGACCGGTTTGATAATAGTTTTCTAATGAAGGAGAAAAATCTGGATTTCGTCGTATAGATTTTGAGTTATGTCAAAATCAAATTTTCAGAAAAACAGCGCCAGAACTATTTAAAAACCATAACGGTTTATTTCATTTTATAAAAGGATTTTAAGCGAATAAAATTCGAATTTCTATTTAGAAAATCTCAGATTTGAGTTATAAAATATATGTGAATTCAGGTGGAGTAATGAATTAATTTTTGAAACAGAAATCAGATTTTTGATTATTGAATAGAATTAACTAATTCGAATAGTAATTAGTAAAGGAGATGTTGAATTGACATTGGGCCTTAAATAAGTGAATTCGATTTGAGAATTTATATTCGAAATAGAAAAGAGAACTAGAATTGAAATTGAAATTCAATTTGGTTATGAACAAGTTAAATATTTTGTTTGAACATGTTATGTTCAACAAAGAAGTGAAATATGCAAAATGACTAATTAAAGAATAAATGGGCGAAACTGAATTCAAACGATTAGATGATATTGAATTGAATTGAAAACAGGTGAACATGTGTAAGCAGGTTTGATATGGAGTGTATGAAGATTTAAATTTATGTACTCGACCAAAAGGTACATGTTTAATTCATATATGGGTTTTATGCGCCGTATCGGCTAGCCGCTTGGCTTCTTCTTTTTCTTTTTGAGATTAGAAGGACCGGGAAAGCTATTTGAAATTTCCTGATGCTCCCGATACAGGGGAGGTTATGGAGAAATTTTCCGGGAATTTAAGGAGTTAGAATATTTTTAAGAAATTTGACAATTAGAAATCTATATATCGATATATATAGAATTCGATAAGGAAACGAAATCAAAAATAGCGTAAAGGGCCAATATGGTTATTGGAATATTTGGATAACAAATATTGATAAGGGAATAGAGAAGTGGTTTAATTAATGAAATATTAATTAAAGAGCCCAGTGATTTGTTTGATATGTTTGGATGAACACTTGTTTTATTCGATAGTTAAATCACAGACTATCGAAGTTTTGACCATCGTTGTCAATATGGAGAGACCGGTTGGATTATTATCCGAAGAACCACTCCGTATCGGCATAAGCGTTGCGAACCAAGTATGCTGAATATATTGAAGACGGAGTAAAGTGCAAGGGCTTTTCTATTAAATAGAAATAGTGCCTTCGGTTTCGTTCAATCCCTGAACGAACGTATATGGACGAATGTCAGACAGAGTATTTCCAATGATCAAATGGGTTGGTCTGTATGAATATATATGGTTGCAACAGATTTATCCCTTAGCATAATATCCAGAATATTTGTGCAAACTCAACTAGTGATTAACGGATCTGACAATGTGGCATTCAAAGTGATTGTGCTATCAATGAATGGTAAGTATTCGTAGCCTCAGGCCTCAACAACCGGGAAAGGACAAAAATCGGGCAGGCAGCATGGCTATGTGGGTCGCACCCATTAGGGTGTATAATCACCTATCTAGAGAAATTCCTTTTGTTTCTAAATCTATCGATTCTGCCCATTCGGGAAACGGTGGTTTGAGTCCAACCGTTGGTGATATACATTCGATACACTCAAGCGAAATGAGTGGTCGGTCATGTGTGGGCCGGGTTGCAAGACGTTCTTGTTGAACCCAGGTGTATTCTCCTCTAGAGATACATCATCGAAAGGTGGTTCCATACCTTGTCATGTTGGAAATCCAATCTCCAATAAGCGCCATGCGGTTTTTGGATTTTATACTATATATGTGGAGCGTGAGATGCAAGCGTTCTGCTATTTGGTTATTTACTTGATGTAGACATTATTATAATATCACTGGATTTTCGTATCAAAATGTTTTGGGTTATAGTAAGGTAAAAACCGTCCATGTTTATGTATGGGCTGGTCTTACTATTATCTTTTCTTCCGAAAAGAGTTTTGAAAGTTAAACAAGTGGTTGGAGTTTACTCACACCAGTCCCATGACTGACCCAGAGTTTATTTTGTTTTGTTTTTCCTAAACTCTTGGGTGCCCAAATTTGTACGGGCAGTCAAGTGTTTCAGGCCTTTACAGATACACTTGGAGGAGCTTGAAGCTGGAGGCTTCAACGTTAGTTATTTAGAGTTACTTCCGCTGAATCAAATGTTATGTGTACTCTGATGATGGTATGTATATATGTACCAAACAGATTTGTATTTCAAAGCTTATGTTATATAATATATTTTATTCGTTCCGCTGTGAGGTTCATGTTTACCCTGATGTTGTGTATTCTTTTTCTTCTATTCTAATATTTCTTTCTTTCTATTTCTCATCCTCTATCTTCTTTCTATTAATGGTTCGTATTTCTGTGTTATTTGGGTTGAACGTGTGTTGTATTTAGTCAACTCAGATAGCTCGGATCTGCGGGTCTATATATATTCATTAGAGATAGGGTCAGTAGTACCCTAAAATGAGTTGAGTGTATATACGAGAGCGAGTATTTGTAAACTAATATAAAAACTGTTTTATATTGTGTTGGCTAGTCTGTTGAGTGGTTTATGAATTCTGGTCGAATCGTGGGACGCCACGACGTCGATAGGAGTTTGTAAACACTTGGACAGAAGAATCGACATAATATTGTTTTAAACTGGGTAAATGAAATAATTTTACCCGAAATTTCTATTTTGATATAGAAAGAATAATTTTCTAGAATTATTAATATATGGATGTGTTGATTGTTAGGATTATAATTAATGAGATTATAAATTTAGAATGGTTATTTATAACCAGAGTAGAATTTGTATATGAATTAAATATACAAATGAGATGAATTAGAATTTAATTCAAACCAGAATTTAGCATTCAAAATCCTGGGAAGTTGGAAAATATTTTTCAAAGTATATTAAAATAATATAGATTTGTTTTAAAAGAATTTAAAAGAAAATCATTTTAGATGGATTTTGAAATAATAAGGCATTAAACTCACTTCAGTGGCTGGAAAATAATTCTGAAGATAACTGCAGCTTCATAACCGTTCATTTTCAAGTTCCTAAGTGATGTATTGCAACCTTAGAAGAGTTTTGATGGAAATTGATTTGGAAGAAAACAAGCTGATTTAGAAAATTCAAATGTTTTGAATATGTGTATATTTATGTGATTTCAAAGGAATTTGAAATGAAAACCCTGGGATTTGAATTCAAGGGAATTGAAATAGAATTTGAATTCAAAGGAATCCAAATGGGATTGGAATAAAGGAAATTCAAAAATGGAATTTCAAATAAAAGAAATGTAATTTGAAATATTGAGAATTTCAAATAAGAGAAAATGGAATTTGAAACATTAGAATTTCAAATAGAATTTAAATGGAGTTTGAATATTTGAATTTCAAATAGAATTCAAATATGGGATCTGAATATAGTAATTCAAATAGAATTTGAATAAATGAATTTGAATATAGAATTGCAAGGTAGAATTGTAATGAAATTTGAAATTCAAATAGAATAAATATAGAATTTGAATTCGAAGAGAATTGAATAGGGAATTTGAATGTAGAATTCAAAAAGGAATTCAAATGGAATTTAAATTATAGAATTTGAATATTGCATTCAAATGGAATTTTAAACTATGGGATTTAGCTATATAATTCAGACGGAATTTGAAATATGGAATTTGAATATAGGATTCATAGAAGTGAAATTTGAATTTGAATATGGAGTTCAAATAAAAGTGAAAATGAAGTTTGAGTGGAGTTGAATTCATTTTAAACGAAGTTTAACGTTATATTTATAAATATAATTAAAACAAACTCGCCGTAGCGCTGCAGTTCGTAAAATAGCGATTCGAACTTCAATCGAGTATACAGGACTCAATTAGAGTCGGATCTCTTTGAAACAAGAAACGTCAGGATCGGTTTGATAATAGTTTTCTAATGAAGGAGAAAAATCTAAATTTCTTCGTATAGATTTTGAGTTATATCAAAATCAAAATTTCAAAAATGCAGCGCCAGAAACCATTATAAACCATAATGGATTATATATATAAATATAAGGATTTTTAAGCAAATAAAAATCCAAAGTCCCATTTTAAAAGCCTAATCTTGAGTTAGAAAATAAAGGCGAGCTCAAGTGAAGTAAGTACAGAGATTTTTGAAACAATAACCCTATTTTGATTATTTAGGATTAACTAAGTCAAGTAGAAATTTGTTAACCGAGTTTGAACTAAAGTCGAACCTTGAAAAGTAAATTTGGCGTTCGTAAATACATATATTCGAAATCGAACATAGCGCTTAAATTGAAATTTGAATCCAATTATTTGATAAGTAGGTTGAAATATATTTGAAATATGTTATATTCCAATATACAAGCGAAATAGACCAACGAGTTAATTAACGAGTTAATTAACGAGTTGGGTCAAAACGAGTGTGTGAAGTTGAAATAAATTTGACAGGTATAGACATACAGGAGACAGGTATGGGACAAGGATAATGCAGGTATATAAATAATGTGCTCGACAAAAGGTACATGTTTAAATTCATATATGAGTTTTATGCGCCGTATCGGCAAGCCGCTTGGCTTTTTCTTTTCCTTTTTGTGATTAGAAGGACCGGGAAAGCTATTTGAAATTTCCCGATGCTCCCGATACAGGGGAGGTTATGGCGAATTTTTCCGGGAATTTAAGGAGTTAGAATATTTTTAAAAAATTTGACAATTAGAAATCTATATATATCGATATATATATAGAATTCGATAAGGAAACGAAATCAAAAATAGCGTAAAGGGCCAAGATTCGTTATTGAAAATATTTGGTTAACAAATATTGATAAGGAAATGGAGAAGAGATTTAATTAATGAAATATTAATTAAAGAGCCTAGTGATTTGTTTGATATGTTGGATGAACACTTGTTTTTATTCGATAGTTAAATCACAGACTATCGAAGTTTTGACCATCGTTGTCAATATGGAGAGACCGGTTGGATTATTATCCGAAGAACCACTCCGTATCGGCATAAGCGTTGTGAACCAAGTATGCTGAATATATTGAAGACGGAGTAAAGTGCAAGGGCTTTTCTATTAATAGAAATAGTGCCTTCGGTTTCGTTCAATCCCAGAACGAACGTAAATGGACGAATGTCTGACAGAGTATTTCCAATGATCAAATGGGTTGGTCTGTATAAATGTATATGGTTGCAACGGATTTATCCCTTAGCATAATATCCAGAATATTTGTGCAAACTCGACTAGTGATTAACGGATCTGACAATGTGGCATTCAAAGTGATTGTGTTATAAATGAATGGTAAGTAATCGTAGCCTCAGGCCTCAACAACCGGGAAAGGACAAAAATCGGGCAGGCAGCATGGCTATGTGGGTCGCACCCATTAGGGTGTATAATCACCTATCTAGAGAAATTCCTTTTGTTTCTTAATCTATCGATTCTGCCCATTCGGGAAACCGTGGTTTGAGTCCAACCGTTGGTGATATACATTCGATACACTCAAGCGAAATGAGTGGTCGGTCATGTGTGGGCCGGGTTGCAAGACGTTCTTGTTGAACCCAGGTGTATTCGCCTCTAGAGATACACAGTCGGAAGGTGGTTCCATACCTTGTCGTGATGGAAATCCAATCTCCAATAAGCGCCATGCGGGTTTTGATTTTATACTATATATGTGGAGCGTGAGATGCAAGCGTTCTGCTATTTGGTTATTTACTTGATGTAGACATTATTATAATATCACTGGATTTTTATATCAAAGTGTTTTGGGTTATAGTAAGATAAAAACCGTCCGTGTTTATGTGTGGGCTGGTCTTACTATTACTTTTTCTTTGAAAGGATTTTTAAAGTTAAACAAGTGGTTGGAGTTTACTCACACCAGTCCCATGACTGACCCAGAGTTTATTTTGTTTTGTTTTCCCTAAACTCTTGGGTGCCCAATTTGTACGGGCAGTCAAGTGGTCGGGATTTTTACAGATTCATTTGGAGGAGCTGGGAGCAGGAGGCTTCAGCGTTAGTTATCTAGTGTTATTTCCGCTGAATCAAATGTTATGTGTACTCTGATGATGGTATGTATATATGTACCAATAGATTTGTATTTCAAAGCTTATGTTATAGAATATATTTTATTCGTTCCGCTGTGAGTTGTGATCTTCGTTTTTTCTTCTATTCTAACATTTCTTTCTTCCTATTTCTCATCTTCTAACTTCTTTCTAATAATGAGTCGTATTTCTGTGCAATTTGAGTTGGACGTGTGGTGTTTTTAGTCAACTCAGATAGCACGGATTTGCGGGTCGTTTCAGTTGGGCCCAGAGTTTATTTTGAGTTGTATTTAAAAGGTTCTTCTTTTTAATATTCCGCTGTACAGAAATTCTTGTATTCAAAAATCATGATTTATAAATGAAAGTTTTATTTTTATATCGCATACCGTGTTATTTATTATTCTGTATTCTCTGTGTTGATTCTGTTTCTAAACTCTGTAAGCTAAATACGCTCCGTCAAATTTGGACGTTTTAAGTTGGTTTAACCACCAATTTGAGACGGTCAAAATGGCGGGACGTTACAAGTGGTATCAGAGCTCTGGTTTATTAAAAGCTTAGCTTATTGAGTTTAAAAACAGATCTGGAAAATAAAGCGATTTTGAAAAATAATTATTTTTGAAATATCAAATATTTTGAAACTAGTGTTTTGAAATTAATACGGCGGAAATGAAAATTTATTTTGAGATTTAAAATTTTGTTCGGAATCCCCAGTCTTCAGAAGTCTTCGAATCCAGGTTTGCGAGAATTATTCTTCAATAAGTTCCCCTAGGATTTGAATCTAGAATCCATCATCGGATGGTATCTAGGATAGATAGGAAAGAATCAACGAATTAATTTCGTTAAGCGTGAATTTTAGAAATCAAAGATGACTGAAGTTGATTGTAAATGAGAATTCAATTTGAATAGAAAAAGGAAATTTGAAATCATTTCAAAGAAGAAACGATGAATTTTGTTAAGAATATAAGTTGATGAAAAATCAAATAAAAAGGGTTAAGTGAAGAGAGCTAATGAGCGCCAACAGTAAGTGGAAATGACGATGTTTTATTTAACATCTGTTTAAATCAAACCAACAAATTTAGAGATGTTGCAAGAGAATAAAGTATATTCTCGATAGAAAATAAGGCTTTGTGAGTATATGGAGATATTTTCCGGTGACAATAAATGATTTTTAAGAATAGAGAAAATGAATAGAACAATTGGAAATATTTTCAAAGGATAGTGAGAGGTTAACATAATTCAGAATAATAAGAACTGAAGAGCAAAGCGCCGCGTCGAAGACAAAGGAGGGCAGAACGTAAAGAGAAGTGGAATTGTAAATTGAATCCAAGAATTTCGTAAACAATGATTGATAAGGAATTAAGAAGTGGAGTTAAGGAATTTAGAAACTGACTAAAGATTAGTTAAGTTGAATAGTTTTCTGAGTATTGATCTGATGTTGGTTTCGGCCTTCGGGGTTGATACTTAGGGAATTGTTCGCTTGCTAATTGATGGTCGAGGTGTGGACGTGAAGGAGTGATAATGCATGAAGAAAAAATTTGTGAAAAAAATATATGGAATTTTGAGAGAATAAAGTTGTGACTGAAGTGATGAATTTTTAATTAGAGGTTTGGAAGAAGAATTGGTTATAACCAATAGATTCATAAATTCGAGTTAATGGAAATATTAGATATCTGAATTGGATAAGAGATCAAAACTGAAATTGAATGGAGATTTGAGGATGCTCGATGTGAGATAGTGGATATAGAAATTTTCAGAACTTATATGAGAAATGCATAAAAATATAGCGAAGTCGAGAACTATTGATTTGAAAGGTAATCGATTAAGATAAAATCTTATATTACGGAATTTATATAAGACGAGATGTTTGAAATATGATTTGGAAATTAAATCTTATGTAAGTTCACATAAGTATGATTTATGAGAAGTATGAAATAAAATACTATATGTATATAGTATCGTGTGTTTTTCAAAATAAAGATAAGGAAAGTACCTTCCTTCTCTATGAAATTCGAGCTTAGCGGAGATATGTTGCTGGTGGTAGTAGGTTGTCCGGACATAAAACTCATGAGTTGCCATTTAGCACAACTGCTAGCGTAATTCGCAGGGCTGCAGATAGCCTACGGTGGTCGGATGTTTCTGGAGGGAATCAGGCGTAATCATTGTGATCGCTGCGATCTAGAGTCGTTGGAATTCGGCCGTGTAGCGAAATTCGCAGGGCTGTAGATAGCCTACGGCGGACGGATGTTTCTTGGGGGAACCAAGTGTAACCATTGTGACTGCTGCGATCTACAGTCGAATGTAAGGGCGTAATCCGCAAAGCTGTGAAAGCTTACGGGTATGGATGTTTCCTGAGGGACCCAGGCGTAACCATTGTGTACCTGCGGTCCACATGGCATATCTACAAGTGAAAGAGATGTAACCACTAGAGTTACTAAAGGTAGAATGGAGCCATGCAATGTTGAGATATCTTAGCGATAGTAAGCCACCTGTTTGATGCAGCAATTAGTCTTCGTGACTTGATTGGTCCTCGTGACTTGATAATTTGATTTGTGATCCTGAGAGAGAGCAACCAACGCTCAATGACCTCAGATCGTCCTTTGATTCTTAAGTATCTTCCGTTGATCTGTCCATGACGAAATTCGAAGGGAAGTGAATTCCTACGGGTACGGATGTTTTCTGGGGGATCCAGATGAAACCATCGTGTATCTGCGATTCATGAACAATCAACATATCAATATCACATTGGTACTTTCAGTATCTGTTTTTAAAGGGATTTTTGAAATATTTTCACTGGGGGTTGAAGCAAGGATATTTAGTACTTGATGATTTTAATCGTGCGCCTGGCCAGCGTATGCCTAACATCTGTAAGAACGACAATATACTTGTCAAACTTCGAGTTATCAAGTATTTTCGAAACAATTTAAATAAGTTAAGAAGAGAGGTATTCGAATTATTTCCAATTATATACAAATATTTTCTACATGAAATTCGTATTATAAAAGATTTTGGATCTTGGAAAATTTTCAAGTAGACAATTTGTAACTTGAAGAAGAAATGATAATTACACTCTTAAACGAGGAGAAGATTAGATAGACTGAATATATGGAGATGGGATTGAACTTGTGAAACGATGGATAAATAAATATTGGGAGAAGAGATTAATTCGGAAAGAATTTGATTTTTTTCGAGTTAATTGGATATGCTGACTAAACAAAGAAGGTCGATAATTTAAATATCGATATTTAAATGGGTTGTGGAGAAATTACCCACGAATATGAAAATTTAAAGTGTACATTGGCATAACTCTAGCGATCTCTCCTTTTCGAGGACGAAAAGTTTTAAAGGGGGGAAGAATGTAACGACCCAAAATTTTTTTTGGACAATTTGAAATATGGAATTAACTGAAGTTTAGCGATTATTGATAAATTTATCGAACATATGACTTTGTGTATGATTTGAACCAATTACTCTATTCGAAACGGTTGGTTGGAAATCAAATATTTATTGATGAATAGTTGAATTGAATCTAGTTGGGTAATTGAATTGAATTCGACAAGAAAATATGAATGGTTGAAAAATAAAATGTTATCGACGTTAAACGAAACTGGAGATTTGATATGTTGGAATATATGAAGCATTGGCTGAATATGTGTGTATGTAAGGAAAATTAAAATAAATGTTTCAAAATTTTGAATCAAACGAAGCTGTATTGTGAATAATAGTGAACCGATAAATATAAATCATAATTAAAATAACGTCATATAAAAATCAAAGTTGGATTACAGACAGAATAGTTTTACTGAATTCTGAACGCGAAGACGAAGTAATAGGTATAATTTTTAAGCTATTTGGAGATTATATGGACGATGAAAATTCAGAACGTTACGGAGTAACTTACGGTAAAGATTAATACTATACCCGAATATTACCTACCCTAAATAAACCTACCTCAGTGAATTCCTTCGCACACCATCGATGACTTGGCCACCACACTATCTAATGCCGTGATCCCAACGTTTCCTTGGCTCCCACGGTTCCACCTTTATAAAATAATCCGCCCCTTCCCAAAATTTCTTCAGCAACAAAAATCATTTTTTTCTTTCTTCCTGTTCATTGTAATGGCCGAAGCCCTATGTGCTCAGCCCCAAATCAATTCGTCCGCTCCTTATCTACTTCCCTCAGCTCAAACCAAAGATCAGGTTTTCCCCCAATTTCCCCAAACCCTAAATGGCCGCCGCGAAGCTGTTGCAACCGCCTCCGAGCTGCCTGAAGCACCACCAACCACCGCAAGTCGCCACCACGTTGAGGACCATCCCATCGCAGCCTCGGAGCAGTCAAAACCGCATCTTGCACCCACAAATAGAAGCTACCATCGTCTTCTACTCCACCGTCACTGCGTCATATTTCTTCGTGGGTTTAAGGTGAGTGTTAACTCACTCACGATTGTCTTGTGTTCAAGTAGTAAATTTCAGCTTAAATTTGAAATTGGGATAGTTAATGGCCGTAATACTTAAATTGTTGCTTAATGCTTAAACTGTTCCCTTGTGGCCTTCAGACTTTTCACTTGAAGTTCCATTGAAATTGGTTCATTCTTACTGCTATTTGCTCGCTTCCTATGTATTGCTACCTTTGGTAGTCCGGATGGTTATAGGATTTACTGGATAAATGCGTATTCATGATTATTACCCCAGTATTATATGGAATCATGATAGTAATTGTGGATTCAGAGTCGTCCATCTACACCTATAAAGACATTGGCTTGTTTTAATACTGTTGTCTTCACTTATTAAATACTGTTAAAACAAAGACCTCCTTTTGATTTGAGGATAGTGGACTTGGTACATGATAGCATGTGGTTGATTACTATGTTATGGAACTTAGTTATAATGGTTTTTTTAAGATTATAATGACTGTTGGGTTGTCTACTTCCATATATACTGAGTCATTAAACTTACTTTCTGCCTTGGCATTTTGCATGCCAAGTTTTGGAAGAAGAATACATGTGAATTTGCCTTGAAACATAAACTGTTTCTTTATAAACAAAAAAAAAACAAAGAACATTTAGATTATATGCTCATTATTTTTAAAATCTGCGCCATGCAATTGCTGTCATACGTATGCAGTCTGCATACTTGTATCTCATTTACTTGATCCAAAAATCTGCTGTAGTAGAGTACATAGTTTGTTTCGGCATGTCCCTTGCTTTAAAATGGGTTACTGACTATTTATGTAGCCTTGCTATTGTTATGTACTCACCTGTAGCCTTGCTATTTATGTAGCCTTGCTATTGTTATGTGCTCACTTGTAGAAAGGAACATATTCACATTTGACCTTGAATAATTCATACGACCCTCTGTCATTTGAATTGACCTGAACATTTACATGGTGACCATTTGATTTCCTGAAACAATGAATTGTGTGTTTACAATAAAAAATTGTTTTATACCAAAATGATATTGTGATTTTCTAGGAACAAATAAAAATTTGTTTTCTTGTCTAAAAATAAAATTGTGATTTTTATTGGCTCCAAAATGCAATTGAAATTCTGGAAACAGCTGTGTATGCTTAAATATACATACGCCTGTATATCCACCATGACTTTACTTTTATGGTTCTTAAACAAGGCTGGTTTGTAACCAGTGCGGTACATAAACCTATAACTTGTTCCACTTGTTTGCTCTGTCCATAACTCCTCTTTTCTTGTAAATTTTTATTGTTTTGTTTACTTTTACTTCTACTTTGGTTACTTTCACTTCTTCCGTTTATGTCAAGTTTTGGGAGGCATAATGCCGTATTAATTTAAATGGATTGTAATTCACAAAGATTATTGTGTTATTATCAGCTGTGTACGGATTTTGGATGAATTTGGGCTTACTCAGTAATCTAGTGACATGTATACAGTATAATAGGCTAAAGGATACAAACTAACATGTGTAGTCAGATCCTCACTAAACTGAAATTTGGTTATTTACATAATGTTTTGTCATGCCTTTGAGATTTACGCATGCAGCTTTTACTTGACAAATGTAATTGCTGTCCTTAAATATAGGATTTAATTCATCAGAAAACTGTAGTTGGATCCTAAGTTTTATAGAGCATTTTGCATTGCTAATGTCCTCGAATCGATAATTATCCCTTTTAATTACCTGTTCGAGTTTTAGCATTGAATTTATTTATTTGTTTTCCTTTTTAGTTTGGTAGTCTAGATGTTTCAATATTCATTTTATTTGGAAGGGTGAAGCTTTGTCGGTTAATAGTCAATACGAAGATTGATAAGGCTGTTGTTTTGAACGCTTCTTGTTTGAATGATGGAAGTTGTTAACTGTAGAAATCTGAAATGATTAGATGGTTATTGGTTATATATGGTGATAAGATAAAATGTTTGGACGATTTTTTTAGCACATATTATAAAGTATCATGTCAATAATTTCACCTTGCTTTGTTTATGTCATGAGAAACATCAGTTTGGAAGTTGTCTAAACAAACATGCTATAACCTCTGAGAATTGGTTGACATATCTGACGCTACTTATACCCTGATTATTCTGGTACCATGATGCCTTGCCGTTTTGAGTGTGTATACTTGGCATTAGGAATATCTTGAAAGTTTAATAACCAAATATAAAATGTGGACTGTTTATATAAATGGATATTAATCAATGAAGCATCATCCTGAAGTTAGAACGATAAATGGGTAGCTTTAATATCCTTAATCCTTAAGGTGGCAGGGTTGGACTTATGATTGATGGTATTGTACTCTCTAAGGTGAGGAATATTTCATTTATAAATAGCATTAGATTTGTTATGTTTATGTTAGGGCAAGTCTGATACCCCATTTCACCATATATATCATGTAATCAAGTGTTGTCTCGTAAACATGTACTTATGCCCCAAACTTTAGTTCCAAAAGACCATTTGACCTTAGAGGAGACTGAATGTCTTTCATGTATGTATTAATGTTCATATTTCAGTTCTTCCTTTTGAAATTAATTTACTTGAACATATGATTAATCATGACTCGAGTGTTTTATGTTTTTGTATGGGACGCTCGGGTCAGATCCGAGCAGTACAGATTTAAAGATTACAGCTTAGGGTTCGAAGACTGGTAAAGCTGAGATTCCTAAGACGGCGCACTCTGAAGGTTTTAAACCAGTAAATATTTTCTTGTATTTAAAAAGGTTCTTCTTTTTAATATTCCGCTGTACAGAAAATCTTGAATCAAAAATTTTGATTTATAAATAAAAGTTTATTTTGTTGTTAAATTTTGTGTTGTATGTGTTTCCTGTGTTGATTCGGCATTTTAACTCTGTAAGCAAAGTACGCTCCGTCGTTTTGAACATTTTAAGTTGGTTTAACCACCAATTTGAAGTGGTCAAAAAGGCGGGACGTTACAGTTTCCCTGCATCACAGATGTTAAACAATATTGATAACATCACTTTCAGTTCTATATGATATATTCTGTTAAACAGAATCAATATAGAAATTCAACTAACTGACTAGCAGTTCAATCAAACAGTCAACACACAGTAAATCAGACAATTTCTAATAGTTCTAAAAATACAACATGAAATTATAAACTGTTTAGAGTTGGTGAGATTTACTCACATTGGACGATCATCGTCAATGACGATAATTGTCGGTTATTCAGATCGGACAATTTATTTGGTCATAAATTGTAACGAACCCCAATCCACTTCCAGTTGGTTCTATACTGTAGTCTTCGTTCCTATGTTCCCAACGTGACCAGTTTCGCTGAATTTCGTTCAGGTATGACCAAATTACACATTTTTAAAGTTTGTACTATTAAAAATAAAATAAAAATAAAAACGTTACTTTCCTCTAAATCAAATTGGGCTAAAGCAACAACGTTGGGCCCATTCACCATTTAAAGTACCAGACCCGAGCGTATTGCTTCTCCCCTAAACTGATGGTCTCCAGTAAACCACCAAAACAGTTTCGATCCTCAATCCTCCACTCCCTTCTATCGATCACCGAAATCCACCAGGAACTCCACCACAATCTCACCAACAATCTCCTCTTCGTGTACTCCTTCACCCTCATACCACCTAGCAGAACTCGACATCATCCCTACAGCTTCCATCAAACAGCACCGCCGTGAGTACCCAGTGAACCATCGACATTTTTTCTTTCTTAAATTCCCAGAAATTTGAACACGGTGCTAAAAGCTTCGTTGAATCCTAATCTGAACTCGTTATCCACAATAAACCACCATACAAACCAAAATCTCGAACCCTACCCAATTGTGAACCCACGCCACCAACCCAACAGACATCGAACACTGTAAGAATCATACCAAAATGAAGAGGAATGCCATACGAATCTATACATATATAGATTTCGACCAGTAAGGTACCACGATTTCAAAAGTATAAAAATACCGGTAGATGGACTCATATTGTGAAATCCCGAAATGTCGATACAGGGTGCCAAATACTCCAAACAAAAAGTTACTTATTTAATTAATTAAAAATTTCCATAAAATTCTAAAAATTAAATTATCACTACTTCCCAAAAGAACCTTATCTAAAATCAAACCCGATCTCTAGTTATATCGAATAAACCGTTATGGTCGATAAACGATTTTATAGCGACTTTTTCTGAATTTTGATTTGGACGTAAATCAAAATCTACATGACGAAATCCTGATATTTCTCTTCCACTAGAAAGATATACTCCACCAGCTCCACACGTTTCTTGTTTCATAGAAATCCGGTTTAAAATGAATCTTGTACATTCAGTTGAAGTTCAAATCGCCAAATCGCGAACTGTAGCGCCCTTTCGAGCTCGATTTTAATTATAATATAATTATACGTTCAAACTGTCGTCGATTGAATATATTCGTCAATATAATTCAACTCTAAGCTGAATTAAATCTAAGGGACGACCCCGTTCACAGAATATTGTGATTCCCAATATTTTTGATTATTTCTGAATTAAATATATTATTTAATTATTTAATTAAATATTCCACTTATTTAATTAAACGACGATTTAATTCCCTATATCACTATTTATATAATTAAATAAATTAATTATAATACCCCTGACAATGCGGGTCATTACATTCTTCCCCACTTAAAATAATTTCGTCCTCGAAATTGCTATGTTAGAGGACGACCCTATCTATTGGAATTCCTAAGATTTGTTTACCCCTTATCTCTGGTTTCAACTGAACCAACTAATACTGATTTCAATATTAATTCCTTCCGACTACTAAAATTTTCTAACACTTTAAACTTTCGAAAAATTTCGCCAGCACCTCCTTTGTACTGGTCAATAATTCAAACTCCCACTCGCCTCTCTGGGCCTTCTTCAACCCAAAAGAAAATCAAAACGCCAAACGGCTTGCCAGTTCGGCTCATAAATTCCAAATTCATATAAAATATAAACTTGTACCTTTTTGTTGGGCATATCATTATATCCCTACCACTTCCATATGCTATCAACTCAGCATATACCGGTGTTATCTCAATCAAATTCCAATCAGTTCATATCCTCAAATCCAAACCGAATTTTATTCGAACCCCAATATCAAATGTGACGGCAAGGAACTTCGCTCGGTCCGAACCAGTCGCTAAACCGACCCAGACCGTTCGAAACGCCCTATCGTTTGAGAACACGACAAAACAGAACGCATACAGAAGAACATTTCATTGTATATTACAACAATGCATCAGATTACAAGAATATACAGAGTATAAATGAATATTACACAGAAATATCAGAGATTTAAATTACATTTAAATACATAGCAGCGGAAAATAATACAATACACAACTAGAATGAGATATACGGATACAAAGCTTTCCGGATATCGTTCCAGCTGTAAACCAGGATCCTGTGAATATAAATCTGCAAAACCAAAACTACTAGCTGCCCGTGTCGAAAATAGGGGCACCCAGAGTTTAGGTTAAAACAATAAACTCCAGGTCAGTCATGTGACTGGTGTGAGAACTAAAACAGTTATTAATCTTTATTTCAAATCATTAGGTAAATCAAGGGACCACGCCGTATAACACGGAACGGGTTTCCTCCCAAGAATACCAGTGCATAAAACCAACAGCGCAATGCTAAATAAAGAAAAATGAAGCTGTTATAAGACCCAGGTCCCATCACACAATGCAACGCAGTCGAGGATAGGGTTTTCCCTTATAACAGCCAAAGAATGCTTGATACGTTTAAAACAAATCATTTGATACTATTATAAGTGCATAGTATATAAAACACTTCAAATCATAAGTATCAATCATAGGCGGCATGAGCGCCCCATCCCACTATGTCGCCATATATAGGATATACAATCAAAACCGCAAAGTCTCGTATTTGGAAATTGGGTTTCCATCTATGAACCGAGGCAAAAGATAGTCCTCAACCGATTCGAGACAATCTAGCCCATGTCTCAGGCAAGCGCGCAGGCAAGCCTTGGATCGTCAGGGCCGGTCCACACGGAGTGGATTATTATGCCTGAACAATACGTCTCCCCACCCTATGGGGTGTAAGTCTGGTCCGTCAGCCGACCAGAATGCATTCGGCCGAAACCGATATAACCGAGGCGCCTCGCAACAGCAACAACCACATAAGTCAAACTCGTCAGGGCGTGTAAAACCACTGACGCCACTTCTAGCTAGAAAGAAACGCAAGTCCTCCCTGAGGTCCGTCTCCCGTTTTTGGTTCATACCTGGTGTGAAACACGCGAGGTAAACGTTACACAAAGCTACGCCACAAAGGCCGTGCTTTGATCATCACCACAAGACTTTGCTTTTCAACAGAAGCCTTGATCATTTGCATCTTAGCATGCCACACAGGCAAACCATCCTATGCAACCGATATCAGTCACACAGAATGAAATCCGATGTCAGACACACAGTCCATTTACAAGTCCGTTCTGGGTCTGAACGAAACCGGAGGCACCTAGTACCCCGCATATCCATCGATCTCCAAGTACGTCTGGACGATCACTAACTGTTTCCATCTTCTTGGGTGTACAGCCCAATCAAGATCATCAGTTATCACCCAAACGACGTGAAGACTTCCGGTCTTCGACCATCGTCTTCATCTTCGACTTATCGTCGTATCAGTTATTCAGAATGGGATAAACCCGGTCTTTCCGAATAACTCGCGTATATTTTAAGTAAGTGTTACACAAACACAACATACGCCTCATTCCAGTTCATTAGTCACTAACCGTAAATTAATCAAGAGAATAATTCCCCAAATATTAACCCCGAAGGCCGAAACCAACATCAGATCAATATCCAGAAAACCATTCTGCTTGGCTAACCGACAGTTAGTTTCTAAATTTCACGTTCAAATCTAATTAAAGATTTAACTATCGCCTGGAGCAAAACTGGTGATACTCCATTCTCGATCCTTTCAATCTAATTAAAGATTCATTAAAACTCCACTTAGTTTTAATCATTATCTGGGTTAAAGAATCAGTGTCATTTAAAAACACGATTCACGATAAACCCAAAATCACATTCCATTAATTATCGGGTTAAAGAACAAGTGTTATTTAAAACACTATTCACGATAAACCCAAAAATCAATACCAATTCAATTCCAATTAAATATCATTTAATTGGTACACTTCATTAAATCTAAATAAAAAGATTTAATCTTTTCTCAACTGGGTTCAAGAACAGTGTTAGTGAAGACACCATTCACGACAAACCCAAATCACATTCGATTAATTATCGGGTTAAAGAACAAGTGTTATTTAAAACACTGTTCACGATAAACCCAAAAATCAATATCAATTCAATTCCAATTAAATATCATTTAATTGGTACACTTCATTAAATCTAAATAAAAAGATTTAATCTTTTCTCAACTGGGTTCAAGAACAGTGTTAGTGAAGACACCATTCACGACAAACCCAAATCACATTCGATTAATTATCGGGTTAAAGAACAAGTGTTATTTAAAACACTGTTCACGATAAACCCAAAAATCAATACCAATTCAATTCCAATTAAATATCATTTAATTGGTACACTTCATTAAATCTAAATAAAAAGATTTAATCTTTTCTCAACTGGGTTCAAGAACAGTGTTAGTGAAGACACCATTCACGACAAACCCAAATCACATTCGATATTCAATACAAGGCTCTGAATAGAAACTATATCGGCCTATATTCAATATCAAATTCTACGATTAACAAATGTCGTATTGGAAATAACGATATACATATATATCTTTCAAATTTCCATAACAACACCTGTAATATCACGAATTCCAACATCGAAATATTCCGAAGACAATTTCGATTCAAATCCACTCCAATGCAATCATTGGAAATTTTGGTTATTTTCAAAACCATTTCAAATTCAATTTATTTATTTAAAAATAAATAGAATTATAATTCTAGTTCAAAACTAGTTCATTTCGATAAAAATCTATTTTTATCTTTTCAAATATGGAGTTTTTCATCCCAAACTTTCACAAATCATTTCTTATGATTTTACACAAATTATTACTATTTTTAATAATTTTATCAAGGCCCGTACGGTCGATTTCCATTAACGGCCATCGAACTGCACTTACAGCGACCTTTTTCGAATTTGATTTGGACGTATCTCCAAATCCAACCGTTAGATTTCAAATTTCTAACATTCATTAGAAAGCTCTTTTCGATACGAACCCAACGGTTCCGGTTTTAGGAGAATCCGACGGTCGGATCTCCCGTAATGTCCGTTTGAAACAAATGGTCGAAATTCGCGAACTGCCGCAGCGCGGCGCGTTCTATTCAGGCCATTATATTATATATATAATATATATTTCGTCGATTACTATTTAAAACGAATTATATAAATGGTTTTAAATTCGTTTCAAAAGCAATTTCAACTTCCTTTTCAATTCAAATCAAAATTGAATTCTTCTTTATAAATTCGTTTCAAAATTCATTTCTATTCAATTCAAATTTCAATTCAATTTGAATTCATTTCAATTCGCTTTCAATTCAATTCGAATTCGTTTTCAATTCAATTCATTTCGAAATCGTTTTCAATTCAATTCATTTCGAAATCGTTTTCAATTCAATTCATTTCGAAATCGTTTTCAATTCAATTCATTTCGAAATCGTTTTCAATTCAATTCATTTCGAAATCGTTTTCAATTCAATTCATTTCGAAATCGTTTTCAATTCAATTCATTTCGAAATCGTTTTCAATTCAATTCATTTCGAAATCGTTTTCAATTCAATTCATTTCGAAATCGTTTTCAATTCAATTCATTTCGAAATCGTTTTCAATTCAATTCATTTCAAAATATTCGATTTCGAAATCACGTTTCAATATTCATTTTAAAATGAATAAAATCGATATAAATATCGTTCACGTCAAAATGGCGTCAATCTAATCCTCACGGCTTCACATATTTCTATTTTCAAATATTCTATTTCAAATATTTCTATTTCAAATATTTCTATTTCAAATATTTCTATTTCAAATATTTCTATTTCAAATATTTCTTTTTTTCTCGAAACTGGAATGAGGCCCAATCAATTACCATATAATGTTAATTATATGGATTTTCTACAACACATGTATATATCAACAACGATGAATAATCAACCATCAACCAAAGTGCACTACACTGTATAAGCATCAAATATAGACATTTAACGCTTATAGCAGCTTGTCAATCAATCGATCGACATATTTAATAAATCAGGATGAGTGAACTTCAAATTTCATCCTAACACCCGTGTGGGGTTTCAAACAATCAAACACATATTTTATTTGTGCAGTTAGGCGATGTGTAAAATTTATCGACCCAATCAACGTCATTCAAATAGGTGTACATAAACAAACCGTCTGGTTTGTAAATGAATATTTATTTATTCACATTCACGTTAAAAATTATATTTTTAACGATAACACATTTTATTTTAACATATGAATTTATATTCAGTTCATTCGTTAAATAAAATGCTATTTTTATTTTTCTAACTTATTTTAGAAAATTTCGGCGGCATAACGGCACGATACTAGAAACGGGACAAGGCCTAGCCTTATCCCCGGTCTAGTGAAGGCCCACGCCATTCACACATCAATCAAATCAATTCGTTATGCAAACCACAAACTTTGGAGTAAGGGTCTAACCTAGCCTTACTCCTTCGCCTTATAACGGCGCACGTCTAATCCTAACCAATTTATCGATTCGATTTTTCACACCACAAACCACATTCAAACCAATATCACAATCAATCACCAAACAGTCAAACAAACAAGTCCATGGTCTGTGGACGGGTGTCGGGTGCTACTAAGCACCGTCTGCATCCTAGTATATATATAACTAGAAAAATAAATTGAAAGGTGAGGAATTCTCACATATAGCTATCCTAGCTCCACAGCACTTCATTGATAGAAATCTTCATTGTTTTCGCATCTTCTTCAGCTTCGTCGCCTGTAGCCACTACATATGTAAAAATCGAATTTTTACTTCGCTATTCAATATATAAAAATCGAATTTTTATTTCAAAGTTCAATATATAAAAATCGAATTTTCAGTTCAAAGTTCAATATATAAAAATCGAATTTTTAGTTCGAAGTTCAATATATAAAAATCGAATTTTTATTTCAAAGTTCAATATATAAAAATCGAATTTTTATTTCGAAGTTCAATATATAAAAATCGAATTTTTATTTCAAAGTTCAATATATAAAAATCGAATTTTTATTTCAAAGTTCAATACATAAAAATCGAATTTTTATTTCAAAGTTCAATACATAAAAATCGAATTTTTATTTCAAAGTTCAATACATAAAAATCGAATTTTTATTTCAAAGTTCAATATATAAAAATCGAATTTTTATTTCGCTATTCAATATATAAAAATCGAATTTTCAGTTCGAAGTTCCATATATAAAAACCGAATTTTTATATCGCTATTCAATATATAAAAGTCGAATTTTTATATTCTCCATTATATTTTCAAAAGTGATGTCTTTTCATTTTCAAATCAAGATTGCTTGTATTTTTGAATCGATGACAATTTCAGTTTCTTTTCTTTTTAACAATGTAAAAAAAATCAGTTTTTAATCATTTTTAAAAATCTCGTCTTTAACATTTTTAAAAGTCTGTTTTTAATCATTTTAAAAATCTCTTCCCCCCCCCCTTTTTTTTTTTAATCATTAAAAAAAACTGGTTTTAAACTAAATAAAAATCTGGTTTTAAACTAAATAAAAATCTGGTTTTAAACTAAATAAAAATCTGGTTTTAAACTAAATAAAAATCTGGTTTTAAACTAAATAAAAATCTGGTTTTAAACTAAATAAAAATCTGGTTTTAAACTAAATAAAAATCTGGTTTTAAACTAAATAAAAATCTGGTTTTAAACTAAATAAAAATCTGGTTTTAAACTAAATAAAAATCTGGTTTTAAACTAAATAAAAATCTGGTTTTAAACTAAATAAAAATCTGGTTTTAAACTAAATAAAAATCTGGTTTTAAACTAAATAAAAATTAAGTAAATCAGATCAAGAAAACTCACGTTTTCAAGAAGGGGGAGAGATGGCCGAGGTGGAGGAGCTTGCTGAGCTGCGTCGGAGTCGGAGCATCCACTGGAGGAAGTGGCGGCGGTCCATCGGGGAGGGGAAAAGGAGCGGGACGCGAGGGGGTTCGGGTTCTAGGCGTTCGAATGGAGGAAGAAGGGGGTCGCGACAACATCAGGGGGAGGCGGCGGTGCTGGAGTTCGACGAGGGGGTGAGGGTGACTGGATCGTCGAGGGCCGGCGACGAGGCTCCGCCCTTCGTTCGAAATTCTTTTTTTTTTTTTTTTTTTTTTATACCTGGAAATGAAAATGATTGAAAAAGGGGGGGGCCAGGTTAAGAAGGGAAATTAAATATTTTTTTTTTTTTTTTATTATTTTATTTTGCAAAAAAAGTTAACTTTCACATACGATCTCGAAACGAGGCCCACCGCCTGTCGTCCACAGCGTTCTACCCCCATTCCGAACACAATAGGATATGTATCGCAAGCTGATTCGATAGTTACAATCAGTTTCCATTGAATTTACATTTAAATCACTTTATTGAATTTTAAACGTATATTTCAAATTACCGGGGGCACATACTAACTCTAAAAACTCCAGAAAAATATTTTCTAGCTTCGTATTGATGATACGGTCCTAACAAAACTAGTTTCGTCGAATTCTGAGACCGTTGGAAAAATGGCCATCTTCCAGTCGATTAAAATCAACTGAAACTGGTCAAACGCGTTTTCTTTTGCCACGCTCACACATTGATTCGAAAAATTATGAAATTTGGAATCTAGCAATAATTCGACATCACGGACCCAACAAAACTGGTTTCGTCGGAATCCGAGGTCGTTTGCAAAATGTCCATTTTTAAGGGCCTGAATTCCATAGCGACTATTCAGAATTTTCAACTGGACATATCTTTTGATTCCCGCTACGAACTTTTGATTTTTCGGATTCGTTGGAAAGATATTCACTATTAGATTCCATTATTTTCGGTTTCACTAAAATCCGGATTGTTTTGCACCCGGTACATTCAATTGAAGTTTGAAATCGAATTATCGAACTACCGCGCCATTTTCAATTCCTTTTATAATTATATATAATTATTATATATTCTAACGACGACGCGTAAAATATATACGATCGAATTATATTCAAAATAAATTTCTCGTCGATATTCTTTAAAATAATTCCTTTTAAATAATCAAAATTCGCTAAAATTGCCAAAATAAAATTTTCAAACTGGCTCGCATTTTACGGGTTGTTACAATCTCCCCCACTTAAAACTTTTCGTCCCCGAAAAGGAACAAAGTCGAAAGTGGTTTGATTATTCAGCCCTACATTCGATTTGGCTTCCATTCTCCAACTTTTCAGTTTCTGAGAATTTTCAAAATTTCAAAAATTTGGCTAACACCCTAAATTTTCGAAAAATTTCGCCATAACCTCCCCTGCAATGGGAGCATCGGGAAATTGCAAATAGCGTTCCCGGTCCTTCAGATCTCAAAAAGAAAAAGAAAAAGCCAAGCGGCTAGCCAATAGGCTCATAAAATCATCATCACCCAAACAAAACAGTAAATTATGTAATAAACATGTACCTATTTGTCGGGCAAACAAATTTTATTCTCTGGCTCTAGCCTCCTTGCTATGACCTGTTCAATGTAAGTATATGTATATGCAAGCAAATGCGACCAAATTTCAATACAATTCAATATTTGATTCAATTAGGCATAATGATTCAAAATTATCAAACAATACAAACATCAATCAATTAGTGAATTAGAGTTTCAAATTCATAATTTTGATACATATACAAAAAATCATGTTTTGATGCCAAATCACAACAATGAATTCTAACTATATAAGTTTTGGGTTCTCACACCAGCCTAATGGAAATATATAGAAAATCACACATTCGAAACACGAATATAAATACGGATGATGTCATGACAATCATCAGTACCATCTCCGGGCGACTAGAATGTGATTCCATATCTATCCAGTATATTAAAACTTTGAATATACGTTTGCAAGGCGTATATGCAAATTCTTTATATACTGAATTGCCCAAAATCAATATAAACAAATAATCAAATACGAATAGTTGATTTAAATTTTCAAAACAAAATGTTTTCATTTGAAAAATATACTCTTCACACCCGTTCTAGGATACTACTGATCCTATCTCTAACGAGTCATTCCATTGGATATTGCTAATCCAATATCTGATGAATTCTTTCGTATGGTTCTAATGTGCCTTGTTCTCTGAGCTTTGTAAACCAAAGCTCTGATACCAAATGTGACGGCAAGGAACTTCGCTCGGTCCGAACCAGTCGCTAAACCGACCCAGACCGTTCGAAACGCCCTATCGTTTGAGAACACGACAAAACAGAACGCATACAGAAGAACATTTCATTGTATATTACAACAATGCATCAGATTACAAGAATATACAGAGTATAAATGAATATTACACAGAAATATCAGAGATTTAAATTACATTTAAATACATAGCAGCGGAAAATAATACAATACACAACTAGAATGAGATATACGGATACAAAGCTTTCCGGATATCGTTCCAGCTGTAAACCAGGATCCTGTGAATATAAATCTGCAAAACCAAAACTACTAGCTGCCCGTGTCGAAAATAGGGGCACCCAGAGTTTAGGTTAAAACAATAAACTCCAGGTCAGTCATGTGACTGGTGTGAGAACTAAAACAGTTATTAATCTTTATTTCAAATCATTAGGTAAATCAAGGGACCACGCCGTATAACACGGAACGGGTTTCCTCCCAAGAATACCAGTGCATAAAACCAACAGCGCAATGCTAAATAAAGAAAAATGAAGCTGTTATAAGACCCAGGTCCCATCACACAATGCAACGCAGTCGAGGATAGGGTTTTCCCTTATAACAGCCAAAGAATGCTTGATACGTTTAAAACAAATCATTTGATACTATTATAAGTGCATAGTATATAAAACACTTCAAATCATAAGTATCAATCATAGGCGGCATGAGCGCCCCATCCCACTATGTCGCCATATATAGGATATACAATCAAAACCGCAAAGTCTCGTATTTGGAAATTGGGTTTCCATCTATGAACCGAGGCAAAAGATAGTCCTCAACCGATTCGAGACAATCTAGCCCATGTCTCAGGCAAGCGCGCAGGCAAGCCTTGGATCGTCAGGGCCGGTCCACACGGAGTGGATTATTATGCCTGAACAATACGTCTCCCCACCCTATGGGGTGTAAGTCTGGTCCGTCAGCCGACCAGAATGCATTCGGCCGAAACCGATATAACCGAGGCGCCTCGCAACAGCAACAACCACATAAGTCAAACTCGTCAGGGCGTGTAAAACCACTGACGCCACTTCTAGCTAGAAAGAAACGCAAGTCCTCCCTGAGGTCCGTCTCCCGTTTTTGGTTCATACCTGGTGTGAAACACGCGAGGTAAACGTTACACAAAGCTACGCCACAAAGGCCGTGCTTTGATCATCACCACAAGACTTTGCTTTTCAACAGAAGCCTTGATCATTTGCATCTTAGCATGCCACACAGGCAAACCATCCTATGCAACCGATATCAGTCACACAGAATGAAATCCGATGTCAGACACACAGTCCATTTACAAGTCCGTTCTGGGTCTGAACGAAACCGGAGGCACCTAGTACCCCGCATATCCATCGATCTCCAAGTACGTCTGGACGATCACTAACTGTTTCCATCTTCTTGGGTGTACAGCCCAATCAAGATCATCAGTTATCACCCAAACGACGTGAAGACTTCCGGTCTTCGACCATCGTCTTCATCTTCGACTTATCGTCGTATCAGTTATTCAGAATGGGATAAACCCGGTCTTTCCGAATAACTCGCGTATATTTTAAGTAAGTGTTACACAAACACAACATACGCCTCATTCCAGTTCATTAGTCACTAACCGTAAATTAATCAAGAGAATAATTCCCCAAATATTAACCCCGAAGGCCGAAACCAACATCAGATCAATATCCAGAAAACCATTCTGCTTGGCTAACCGACAGTTAGTTTCTAAATTTCACGTTCAAATCTAATTAAAGATTTAACTATCGCCTGGAGCAAAACTGGTGATACTCCATTCTCGATCCTTTCAATCTAATTAAAGATTCATTAAAACTCCACTTAGTTTTAATCATTATCTGGGTTAAAGAATCAGTGTCATTTAAAAACACGATTCACGATAAACCCAAAATCACATTCCATTAATTATCGGGTTAAAGAACAAGTGTTATTTAAAACACTATTCACGATAAACCCAAAAATCAATACCAATTCAATTCCAATTAAATATCATTTAATTGGTACACTTCATTAAATCTAAATAAAAAGATTTAATCTTTTCTCAACTGGGTTCAAGAACAGTGTTAGTGAAGACACCATTCACGACAAACCCAAATCACATTCGATTAATTATCGGGTTAAAGAACAAGTGTTATTTAAAACACTGTTCACGATAAACCCAAAAATCAATATCAATTCAATTCCAATTAAATATCATTTAATTGGTACACTTCATTAAATCTAAATAAAAAGATTTAATCTTTTCTCAACTGGGTTCAAGAACAGTGTTAGTGAAGACACCATTCACGACAAACCCAAATCACATTCGATTAATTATCGGGTTAAAGAACAAGTGTTATTTAAAACACTGTTCACGATAAACCCAAAAATCAATACCAATTCAATTCCAATTAAATATCATTTAATTGGTACACTTCATTAAATCTAAATAAAAAGATTTAATCTTTTCTCAACTGGGTTCAAGAACAGTGTTAGTGAAGACACCATTCACGACAAACCCAAATCACATTCGATATTCAATACAAGGCTCTGAATAGAAACTATATCGGCCTATATTCAATATCAAATTCTACGATTAACAAATGTCGTATTGGAAATAACGATATACATATATATCTTTCAAATTTCCATAACAACACCTGTAATATCACGAATTCCAACATCGAAATATTCCGAAGACAATTTCGATTCAAATCCACTCCAATGCAATCATTGGAAATTTTGGTTATTTTCAAAACCATTTCAAATTCAATTTATTTATTTAAAAATAAATAGAATTATAATTCTAGTTCAAAACTAGTTCATTTCGATAAAAATCTATTTTTATCTTTTCAAATATGGAGTTTTTCATCCCAAACTTTCACAAATCATTTCTTATGATTTTACACAAATTATTACTATTTTTAATAATTTTATCAAGGCCCGTACGGTCGATTTCCATTAACGGCCATCGAACTGCACTTACAGCGACCTTTTTCGAATTTGATTTGGACGTATCTCCAAATCCAACCGTTAGATTTCAAATTTCTAACATTCATTAGAAAGCTCTTTTCGATACGAACCCAACGGTTCCGGTTTTAGGAGAATCCGACGGTCGGATCTCCCGTAATGTCCGTTTGAAACAAATGGTCGAAATTCGCGAACTGCCGCAGCGCGGCGCGTTCTATTCAGGCCATTATATTATATATATAATATATATTTCGTCGATTACTATTTAAAACGAATTATATAAATGGTTTTAAATTCGTTTCAAAAGCAATTTCAACTTCCTTTTCAATTCAAATCAAAATTGAATTCTTCTTTATAAATTCGTTTCAAAATTCATTTCTATTCAATTCAAATTTCAATTCAATTTGAATTCATTTCAATTCGCTTTCAATTCAATTCGAATTCGTTTTCAATTCAATTCATTTCGAAATCGTTTTCAATTCAATTCATTTCGAAATCGTTTTCAATTCAATTCATTTCGAAATCGTTTTCAATTCAATTCATTTCGAAATCGTTTTCAATTCAATTCATTTCGAAATCGTTTTCAATTCAATTCATTTCGAAATCGTTTTCAATTCAATTCATTTCGAAATCGTTTTCAATTCAATTCATTTCGAAATCGTTTTCAATTCAATTCATTTCGAAATCGTTTTCAATTCAATTCATTTCGAAATCGTTTTCAATTCAATTCATTTCAAAATATTCGATTTCGAAATCACGTTTCAATATTCATTTTAAAATGAATAAAATCGATATAAATATCGTTCACGTCAAAATGGCGTCAATCTAATCCTCACGGCTTCACATATTTCTATTTTCAAATATTCTATTTCAAATATTTCTATTTCAAATATTTCTATTTCAAATATTTCTATTTCAAATATTTCTATTTCAAATATTTCTTTTTTTCTCGAAACTGGAATGAGGCCCAATCAATTACCATATAATGTTAATTATATGGATTTTCTACAACACATGTATATATCAACAACGATGAATAATCAACCATCAACCAAAGTGCACTACACTGTATAAGCATCAAATATAGACATTTAACGCTTATAGCAGCTTGTCAATCAATCGATCGACATATTTAATAAATCAGGATGAGTGAACTTCAAATTTCATCCTAACACCCGTGTGGGGTTTCAAACAATCAAACACATATTTTATTTGTGCAGTTAGGCGATGTGTAAAATTTATCGACCCAATCAACGTCATTCAAATAGGTGTACATAAACAAACCGTCTGGTTTGTAAATGAATATTTATTTATTCACATTCACGTTAAAAATTATATTTTTAACGATAACACATTTTATTTTAACATATGAATTTATATTCAGTTCATTCGTTAAATAAAATGCTATTTTTATTTTTCTAACTTATTTTAGAAAATTTCGGCGGCATAACGGCACGATACTAGAAACGGGACAAGGCCTAGCCTTATCCCCGGTCTAGTGAAGGCCCACGCCATTCACACATCAATCAAATCAATTCGTTATGCAAACCACAAACTTTGGAGTAAGGGTCTAACCTAGCCTTACTCCTTCGCCTTATAACGGCGCACGTCTAATCCTAACCAATTTATCGATTCGATTTTTCACACCACAAACCACATTCAAACCAATATCACAATCAATCACCAAACAGTCAAACAAACAAGTCCATGGTCTGTGGACGGGTGTCGGGTGCTACTAAGCACCGTCTGCATCCTAGTATATATATAACTAGAAAAATAAATTGAAAGGTGAGGAATTCTCACATATAGCTATCCTAGCTCCACAGCACTTCATTGATAGAAATCTTCATTGTTTTCGCATCTTCTTCAGCTTCGTCGCCTGTAGCCACTACATATGTAAAAATCGAATTTTTACTTCGCTATTCAATATATAAAAATCGAATTTTTATTTCAAAGTTCAATATATAAAAATCGAATTTTCAGTTCAAAGTTCAATATATAAAAATCGAATTTTTAGTTCGAAGTTCAATATATAAAAATCGAATTTTTATTTCAAAGTTCAATATATAAAAATCGAATTTTTATTTCGAAGTTCAATATATAAAAATCGAATTTTTATTTCAAAGTTCAATATATAAAAATCGAATTTTTATTTCAAAGTTCAATACATAAAAATCGAATTTTTATTTCAAAGTTCAATACATAAAAATCGAATTTTTATTTCAAAGTTCAATACATAAAAATCGAATTTTTATTTCAAAGTTCAATATATAAAAATCGAATTTTTATTTCGCTATTCAATATATAAAAATCGAATTTTCAGTTCGAAGTTCCATATATAAAAACCGAATTTTTATATCGCTATTCAATATATAAAAGTCGAATTTTTATATTCTCCATTATATTTTCAAAAGTGATGTCTTTTCATTTTCAAATCAAGATTGCTTGTATTTTTGAATCGATGACAATTTCAGTTTCTTTTCTTTTTAACAATGTAAAAAAAATCAGTTTTTAATCATTTTTAAAAATCTCGTCTTTAACATTTTTAAAAGTCTGTTTTTAATCATTTTAAAAATCTCTTCCCCCCCCCCCCCTTTTTTTTTTTAATCATTAAAAAAAACTGGTTTTAAACTAAATAAAAATCTGGTTTTAAACTAAATAAAAATCTGGTTTTAAACTAAATAAAAATCTGGTTTTAAACTAAATAAAAATCTGGTTTTAAACTAAATAAAAATCTGGTTTTAAACTAAATAAAAATCTGGTTTTAAACTAAATAAAAATCTGGTTTTAAACTAAATAAAAATCTGGTTTTAAACTAAATAAAAATCTGGTTTTAAACTAAATAAAAATCTGGTTTTAAACTAAATAAAAATCTGGTTTTAAACTAAATAAAAATCTGGTTTTAAACTAAATAAAAATTAAGTAAATCAGATCAAGAAAACTCACGTTTTCAAGAAGGGGGAGAGATGGCCGAGGTGGAGGAGCTTGCTGAGCTGCGTCGGAGTCGGAGCATCCACTGGAGGAAGTGGCGGCGGTCCATCGGGGAGGGGAAAAGGAGCGGGACGCGAGGGGGTTCGGGTTCTAGGCGTTCGAATGGAGGAAGAAGGGGGTCGCGACAACATCAGGGGGAGGCGGCGGTGCTGGAGTTCGACGAGGGGGTGAGGGTGACTGGATCGTCGAGGGCCGGCGACGAGGCTCCGCCCTTCGTTCGAAATTCTTTTTTTTTTTTTTTTTTTTTTTATACCTGGAAATGAAAATGATTGAAAAAGGGGGGGGCCAGGTTAAGAAGGGAAATTAAATATTTTTTTTTTTTTTTATTATTTTATTTTGCAAAAAAAGTTAACTTTCACATACGATCTCGAAACGAGGCCCACCGCCTGTCGTCCACAGCGTTCTACCCCCATTCCGAACACAATAGGATATGTATCGCAAGCTGATTCGATAGTTACAATCAGTTTCCATTGAATTTACATTTAAATCACTTTATTGAATTTTAAACGTATATTTCAAATTACCGGGGGCACATACTAACTCTAAAAACTCCAGAAAAATATTTTCTAGCTTCGTATTGATGATACGGTCCTAACAAAACTAGTTTCGTCGAATTCTGAGACCGTTGGAAAAATGGCCATCTTCCAGTCGATTAAAATCAACTGAAACTGGTCAAACGCGTTTTCTTTTGCCACGCTCACACATTGATTCGAAAAATTATGAAATTTGGAATCTAGCAATAATTCGACATCACGGACCCAACAAAACTGGTTTCGTCGGAATCCGAGGTCGTTTGCAAAATGTCCATTTTTAAGGGCCTGAATTCCATAGCGACTATTCAGAATTTTCAACTGGACATATCTTTTGATTCCCGCTACGAACTTTTGATTTTTCGGATTCGTTGGAAAGATATTCACTATTAGATTCCATTATTTTCGGTTTCACTAAAATCCGGATTGTTTTGCACCCGGTACATTCAATTGAAGTTTGAAATCGAATTATCGAACTACCGCGCCATTTTCAATTCCTTTTATAATTATATATAATTATTATATATTCTAACGACGACGCGTAAAATATATACGATCGAATTATATTCAAAATAAATTTCTCGTCGATATTCTTTAAAATAATTCCTTTTAAATAATCAAAATTCGCTAAAATTGCCAAAATAAAATTTTCAAACTGGCTCGCATTTTACGGGTTGTTACATCAAATTTCAAATTCTTAACTCATCAACCCAATTCCATAACAGATTATTCTCTAATCCAATTCAATTCTTTTTAACTATGTTCAAGTTAAATTTCAATTTATTTTTACCATCTCATTTTATTTAACTTCATTAGTTAAATTTTAATTTCTAGAACTTAAATTCTTGGGTAAATTTCAAATCAATTTGAAATCATACTGCCAATTCAAAACCTTTGAATTTCTAAACACTTGTTTTCTCAAAACAATTCAAATCAAAATCTCTGGTAGTAATCCACCACTTAGAACTCGAAAATCACACCGATGATACTGCGCAGTCATCATCGGAATTATTTTCCAGCGACCCAAGTGATTTCAATACTATATCATTTCAAAACCCTTACTAAATACTTTCATTTTGAAAACATCTCAAAATCTCCCAGGAACTTAAAATTTCCTTATTTTAATTCCAAATCTGATTTAAATTCATATTTAATTCATCTTATTTCATATACTTTACTTATATGATTCTGATTGGTTATATACTTAACCATTTAATTTATAATCTTACTCGATTATAATAACAACAAATATATCCTATATATGATAATATATCACATATCCATACTGTGTCGGTCCATGGTATTCAAGTGTTTATTTACTCCTACCGATACAGTGGATCAAACTGATCGACCAGAACTCATAAACAACTCAGCCAATGATTCCCCACAATATAAAACCATTTTTATATCAAATACAAATACGCACTCGTATATATACACTCAAACTCAATCTAGGGTATTACTAACCCTATCTCTACCGAGTCACGCCACAGAGCCAAGGTAAACTTAACTTAAGCTCTGATACCAACTGTAACGACCCGGATTTTTGGCGGCTTTGGTTATCGACATAAACTCGATGTCGATAACCAAAACATCGAAAAATCCCGGTAATTAATGAAAGAAATTAGAAGGTGAGAATAGATAAGATAGAAACTTAGAATAGAAGAAGAAGAAGAACACAACATCAGAGTAACACGAACCTCACAGCGGAACGAATAACATATAATAGGTAACATAACTTTGAAATATAACAGTTATGTATACAATAGCACTTATCAGAGTACATCACTTACAACACAGCGGAAATAAACTATAGCTATATGATTCTGAAGCCTCCTGCCCCAGCTCTTCAATGTATCTGCAAATCCCGACTACTTGACTGCCCGTACAAATTTAGGCACCCAAGAGTTTAGGGAAAACAACAAAGTAAACTCCGGGTCAGTCATGGGACTGGTGTGAGTAAAACAGTTTAAACAGGTATATGAACAAGTGAATGATATCTCATAAGACCACGCCGTAGAACGGAACAGGTTTTTCCCTTATGAGAATCCAAAATATCTTTATATCAAAAACCTTTTGATATTATAATAATGTCTATCTACAAATAGATATCAACTAGTAGAAACGCTTTCATCTCACGTTCTACATATATAGTATACAATCAAAATCGCAAGCACGTATTGGATAATGGATTTCCAACTATGACAAGGTATGGAACCACCTTCCGATCAGTGTACTCTAGGAACGATACACTGGAGTTCAACAAGAACATCTTGTAACTCAGCCACACATGACCGACCACTCATTTCGCTTGAGTGTATCGAATGTATATCACAAACGGTTGGGATCAGCAACCGTTCCCGTATATATATGGGACAACATTGATAGATTTAAGAAACAAATGAATATTCACTAGATAGGTGATTATACACCCTACTTCGGTGCGACCGACTTAGCCATGCTGCCTGCCCGATTTCTGTCATTTACTGGTTGATGAGGTTAGAAGCTACGCTTTATCATCACATCAGATTCACTTCGAATGCCACATTGTTAGGTCCATCAAAAATCACTAATTGACGTCTACAACCATACATTACGCGTCAGCTAAAAGAAGTTTCCTTCTCCGCTTCCACTCTTGGTACGGTTGAAGAAATCAATGTACGTGACCTTTCTGGAAATACTCTGTCAGACATTCATTCATACAAGTCATCCTCATTCACTTAGAATGTCACATCGTCATACCCGCCAAATCACAAATTGACTTATCCAAAAATAACACGGGTATACAGCTAAGAGAAACGAATTCCTCCGCCACCAAACGTGAATACGTTTGAACAGATCAACTTACGCGGTCCATTGGATATACTCTGTCAGACCTTCGTCCATACAAGTTGTCCTGGGACTGGACAAACCGAAGGCACTATTCCGTATATCCATCTTAGTCACTGTTATCTAAGATTTATACAACAGCCCTTGCATTTTACTCCATCTTCAATTATCTTTGGCATATATGATTCGCGACGCTTATGCCAATACAGAGTGGTTCTATGGATAATAATCCAACCGGTCTCTCCATATTAACAACGTTAAAATGGTCAAAACTTCGATAGTCTGTGAGTTAACTATCAAAGAAAAACAAGTGTGCAAACAACGATATTATTTCCAAGTGGAAATAATATCAATCAAACATCAATTAACATTAATCTCTTTAGTTCATTTATTTACTTATCTCCTGTTTCCCTATATTCTAAATTCTTATTTTCTTTCATCAGAAAACATTTCTGATTCTCGTTTGGAAAACATTTCCAAAACTCCTTTACGATCAAACCTTACCATTTCTTAGTTAAGAAGGAAGTCACTCAAGTTGGGGTATAATTACCTCTCAGACCTTAACTGAACAACGTTATAACTTCAAAATGGTCAAAGTTTATCTTTTAATCTTTAACAACTTCTTTACGCCTTTCTCGGATCCAATTTTACTAATCCACTTCTATATTTAAAACATTGGTTATAAAGATAACGTTATAATCCCTACTTTCGAATTATCTAATCTTTAATTATAACTTCTATTCTTATTAGTGAATAATTAACCTAACACTTATTTATTTAAAAATAAATAAATCTCTATTTAAACACTGGAAAGTATAAGTACTTTCCTGAATTCGATACAATCGAATTTGCCGATTAACTCTCTTCGAGAAATCTCTATTTGATTAACTCTTCTTCGAATAACCTATATTCGATTAACTCCTTCTCGAATAAACGATATTCGATAATCTCTCTTCGAATAACTAATATTCGATAACTCTTCCTTTTCAAATATCTCATATTTGAAAATCTCACTTCGATTAAACTATAATCGATAACTCCCTTCGATGAAACTAACATCGATAACTCCTTTCGATGAAACTAACATCGATAACTTCTTTCGATGAAACTAACATCGATAACTCCTTTCGATGAAACTAACATCGATTTATTTAACTCGACGAACTTAACTCGACTAACTTAACTTGACTCGACTAACTCGACTTACTTGGTTCAACCAATTCGATTCGATTAACTAGGCTCGACTAACTTGGCTAACTTAACTCGACTTACTTGGTTCGACCAATTCGATTCGATTAACTAGGCTCAACTAACTTGGCTAACTTAACTCGACTTACTTGGTTCGACCAATTCGATTCGATTAACTAGGCTCGATTAACTTGGTCGAACCGCCCGATCAACTCAACTTATTTAACATAACTTATTTCTCAACTCGATCAACTCGATTAACTCCTATCGAATAACTAATATTCGATTAAACTCCGTTCGCTTGACTCTAGATCGCAGCGATCACAATGGTTACGCCTGACTCCCTCAGGAAACATCCGACCGCCGTAGGCTATTTACAGCCCTGCGAATTACGCTAGCAGTCGTACAAGATGGCAACTTACCCTGAATACTATGTTTGACTAACTCTGTCTCAAATAACTATATTTGATTAACTCTAGTTCGTTTTAACTTTAATCGATTAACTCTAACTAATTAACTCCAACTGGTTAACTCTAACTGGTTAACTCTATTTGACTAACTCGACTTGACTAACCCCTTTCGAATAACATATTTGATTAACTAACTTTCGAATACCATATTCGATTTACTAACTTCGAATACTATATTCGATTAACTAACTTCGAATACCATATTCGATTAACTCCTTTCGAATGTCTATATTCGATTAACTAACTTCGAATACCATATTCGATTAACTAACTTCGAATACCATATTCGATTAACTAACTTCGAATACCATATTCGATTAACTCCTTTCGAATACCATATTCGATTTCTCCTTTCGAATACCATATTCGATTTTTCCTTTCGAATACCATATTCGATTTCTCCTTTCGAATACCATATTCGATTTACTTTATTCACTTTATAAAGATTTCCTTTTTAGCAACGTTTTATTCATTTGAAAAGATTTACTTTTAAATAACGGTTCTACACTTTAAAAATGATTTCCTTTTTATAATGTTCCCTTTCCAATTCTATTTGTAAATGGTTTACAAATATTTCCTTTTCAAATTTATTCTTGAAATATTCTAACTCCTTAAATTCCCGGGAAAATTCGCCATAACCTCCTTTGTATCGGGAGCATCGGGAAAATCCCCAAACTCGCCACACAGGCCTTTCCATTCAAAAAGAAATGTTTTGAAATTATTTTCTTTTTCTATGTATCTCCTATTTATAAATATTCCAATTTATAAACATTTCTTATTTAAAAATATTCCACTTTATAAATATTCTATTTTCAATATCACTTTGAAAATCCCCTTATCAACATCCCGTATGTTAGGGTATTCAATCAGATCAAATCACGATGTTCATTATCGTCCAAACACATATAATCGTCACTTATTATATATCACATTATATATCACAATATATAAATCACAGTAAAAATAAATTGTTGAGGAATCCAGCTGGATTCCTCCAACCTGTTTCCCTGCATCACAGATGTTAAACAATATTGATAACATCACTTTCAGTTCTATATGATATATTCTGTTAAACAGAATCAATATAGAAATTCAACTAACTGACTAGCAGTTCAATCAAACAGTCAACACACAGTAAATCAGACAATTTCTAATAGTTCTAAAAATACAACATGAAATTATAAACTGTTTAGAGTTGGTGAGATTTACTCACATTGGACGATCATCGTCAATGACGATAATTGTCGGTTATTCAGATCGGACAATTTATTTGGTCATAAATTGTAACGAACCCCAATCCACTTCCAGTTGGTTCTATACTGTAGTCTTCGTTCCTATGTTCCCAACGTGACCAGTTTCGCTGAATTTCGTTCAGGTATGACCAAATTACACATTTTTAAAGTTTGTACTATTAAAAATAAAATAAAAATAAAAACGTTACTTTCCTCTAAATCAAATTGGGCTAAAGCAACAACGTTGGGCCCATTCACCATTTAAAGTACCAGACTCGAGCGTATTGCTTCTCCCCTAAACTGATGGTCTCCAGTAAACCACCAAAACAGTTTCGATCCTCAATCCTCCACTCCCTTCTATCGATCACCGAAATCCACCAGGAACTCCACCACAATCTCACCAACAATCTCCTCTTCGTGTACTCCTTCACCCTCATACCACCTAGCAGAACTCGACATCATCCCTACAGCTTCCATCAAACAGCACCGCCGTGAGTACCCAGTGAACCATCGACATTTTTTCTTTCTTAAATTCCCAGAAATTTGAACACGGTGCTAAAAGCTTCGTTGAATCCTAATCTGAACTCGTTATCCACAATAAACCACCATACAAACCAAAATCTCGAACCCTACCCAATTGTGAACCCACGCCACCAACCCAACAGACATCGAACACTGTAAGAATCATACCAAAATGAAGAGGAATGCCATACGAATCTATACATATATAGATTTCGATTTATAGAAATACATTTGATTTTCTATTGATTTTCGTTTTAGGATTTTCACGTTTGAGGAAGAAAAAGAAGAATGGTGGCGGCTCGTTTTGTTTACAGGAGATGAAATGAATTAGGATTTGATGCTTATATAGATCTAGGAAACTTAAGTATACACGGTAGGCAAAGACTTGGTAGCTAGGAATCATACGTTGCTTTCAATCTATCCATAAAAATTTCAATTTACTTTATCTTTTTACGTATCAAGGATGAATTTGTCACTTCTACATCGTCAAAGACATTGGAACGTGCGTTTGTACGATGTAAGGTTGTTTACTTGGTAGCTAAGAAATAAAAGTATACATATATTATTTATTTAACTTTAGCGTATCCATTTTCGTAAATTCCGTCCCAGTATGAACTACAACAGACAGATATAAAGATACCGTTTTGACCAGTAAGGTACCACGATTTCAAAAGTATAAAAATACCGGTAGATGGACTCATATTGTGAAATCCCGAAATGTCGATACAGGGTGCCAAATACTCCAAACAAAAAGTTACTTATTTAATTAATTAAAAATTTCCATAAAATTCTAAAAATTAAATTATCACTACTTCCCAAAAGAACCTTATCTAAAATCAAACCCGATCTCTAGTTATATCGAATAAACCGTTATGGTCGATAAACGATTTTATAACGACTTTTTCTGAATTTTGATTTGGACGTAAATCAAAATCTACATGACGAAATCCTGATATTTCTCTTCCACTAGAAAGATATACTCCACCAGCTCCACACGTTTCTTGTTTCACAGAAATCCGGTTTAAAATGAATCATGTACATTCAGTTGAAGTTCAAATCGCCAAATCGCGAACTGCAGCGCCCTTTCGAGCTCGATTTTAATTATAATATAATTATACGTTCAAACTGTCGTCGATTGAATATATTCGTCAATATAATTCAACTCTAAGCTGAATTAAATCTAAGGGAAGACCCCGTTCACAGAATATTGTGATTCCCAATATTTTTGATTATTTCTGAATTAAATATATTATTTAATTATTTAATTAAATATTCCACTTATTTAATTAAACGACGATTTAATTCCCTATATCACTATTTATATAATTAAATAAATTAATTATAATACCCCTGACAATGCAGGTCATTACAGGATAGATAGCCAAACCCTAACCCTAACCCTAATACAATGATAGACGGGCCTTAAGGAATTTATGCAAGAGTTTACAATGAGAATTTCAAATGGGCCTTAGTTAAATCTATTAAATTTTTGGCCTTTCTTCTTTTTCTCTTGGTTCATTGACAAGCCTTCCTTGATTTGAGATGTGCATGGCCTTTTTATCAATCATTTTCTTGTCCAACAGCAACTAGATGTGGCATCTTCATATGCAGATATTCAGCAATTTGATCTCTATTTCTCTACTTTTCTGGTTGCATGCCGGCTGGGTTGGGATATCTGTAAAAGTGACAAAACAATACCCAAGTAATATTTATTTATATACAAAAGATAAAATATAAGAGCATAAAATAAACACATTTCTATGTCAATCAAATACCCCCACACTTATCTTTTACTCGTCCTTGAGTAAAACAAGAAATGAAAGACTAAATTAGATAGGTCACACTTTCGTAGGAAACACGATTGCATTGAGCGTATGCAACAAGCCGTTAAACCTCTAGGTGTCCCTAGTAGGACGAGTGGTGTCTCGTGAGGGTTTTCAGCGGATACTACCCACAAAATCCAAATGCAGTATGCTATGATTCTAATGAAACCACATGAATGCAATGGACATATGCAAAATAAAAGCAAAAATGAAAACAAGACTTGTTTCTGAAGTGGCACAACAAATTAAATTAACAATTTCTAGTCAGTTGATTTTATTTTAGATACCTCAACTTGTCACAAATTTTCAATATAAATCAAGTTTTCAAATGTTAAATTCCAGTTTGGTCAGTTAGTTCGGTCGATAACATAGTGCAGCCATGAAATAAATTCTTAGTTTGCTTGGCACAGTTTGCAAAGTGGTATTATTATTTTCTCATGTATGGCTAGTCAGATCAATAAGGTCAAGAAGTGTTTGGGCATCATCGCTTATTCTTTATTCTATAAAATTTTAAAATTTATGTTCAAGTACATACACCTAACTTAGAAGACCAAGGTTTACCACCCATGCACTGCCTCGCGGACTAACGGAGAGTAGGTAAAGAGCTTGGCGGATTGTGCAGGACGACTTTGACTTTGTCAACAACGTGTCGGTAATCCTTAGGTGTCCAATCTCATAAAATGAGACCAAGATATTCCAACGCTGACTTTGTCAACAACATGTCGGATAGAGCTTGGCGGGTTTGCACACCAACGCTTGATATACAAGCAATGTTGGATACCCTTGGATTACTGTTATTATTATTGAAAATATAAGAACAAAAGAGAGTTACGCGAATTCAACTTAACACAACTTAGTTTTAAAGATTTGAAAAGCCAATATAAGTATTTTATGTCCTTCACTTATTTAAACAAAGTCTACAATATAGAATAGATTTCATGGCCATCACCTAAGAATCTCCCTATGTACCGGTTACACTATTATCCCTCAAAATTAAACTTTTCATTATATTTCAAATTCGAATTTAGCTGAGAGAGAAAAATACTATCAACTGGCTAAAAATTGTAAACTTATTTTGTTGTATCAATTGAAAATGAGTCGTATTTCAAAAAAAAAAAAAAGGCATGTTACTACAGTCTAAAATGCATGATGGTCCTATTTAAATGATGAAAATGAAAAGAAAGAAAAATAAAGAAAAAAAAAACGAAAATGAGTGAAATGCAGACTCCCCCCACACTAGAACTAAACAGTGTCCACACTGTAATTTTTTTCTATAATTGAAAGATAGTACCCAAAGGTGTATCAAATGCAGAATGATTTGTAAAATGAAATGCAATCTAACTATATGTAAGAATGGATCATATGTACAATGATATATGTGTTTGCGATGTATGCGATGCAAAGAATTCCACCAACTTTTTCCCCCACACTTGGTTCTAGCCCTATGAGTCCCATTCCCACTATGTCTAGGCGTGTTTTCTAATAAGCAAAGGTTTTTGAAAACCATTTCATCTTTAAACCTAGATTTATAGTCCAGTAAATGAATGTTCAAGGTCGTCCTAACATGAAGTTTTTCAATCAAACTAACATTCCAAAAATAGTTCATGTGTTCAACAAATTTATCAGTGTAATTTTTCAAAAAATTGTGATCGTATATAAATTCAGTGAAATTTGAAATCTGAGTGTTGTTCAAGACTATGTGATCACATTTCTCATCATTAACTGACAATGTATTTTCGACACTGACAATTTCAAGTTCATTTGAAATCTCAAAATTTTCAAACTTGGATTCGTGGCCTAATTCTGTTTCATCCTCATTCGGCAACTCATCCTCATACAATCCAAAGAATTCATGTTCGTTAAAATCCTTTTTCAATTTTGAGTTGAAAAATTCAACATTTTTATTCTGTTCAATTTCCAGAATTTCAAGTTTCTCACAGTCTGAAAGAGGAAGATCAAAATCCAAGCTTAAATCTTTTTTCTGAAAAGAATTGAAGTCTAAATCATTTGCTGAATTGTGAACAACTTCATTTAGATCGCCATTTTCAATTTCCAAAGTTGTAATCTGAAAATTTTCAATGTCAGCAAAGAATGGATTATTTCCTGATTCATCGCATTGAATTTGATTTTGTTGCTCGAGTTGTTCTTTATAAGACGCCATTAAACAAAGAAGTTCATCCATCTTTTTATTTAACCTTTCCGCCCTCTCATCAAAATTACATTCTTCAGAGTCGTTGATTTGAGAGCTCTCGCTTTGGATTTCTTAATTTTCAAAATAGTTTGAATTTTCAGAAAATTGAAATTGAGATTGGAAATCATTTTGATTTTGAAAATTAGGTTCGTAACCAAAATTGTTAAAATTGGTGGGAAAATTCTAATTTTGGTCATTCTCAAGATGTTGATATGGGTTGTAGTTTTGAAAATTTTGATCGATTTGAAAATCACTTTCAAAATTATTTTCGAATTGGTTTCCAACCCCATATTGGTGTGGATCAAAGCTATATTGGAATTCAAAACTATTTTGATACGGATGTGGCCCATAATCGAAACTATTGAAATTTGAATTGAAATCGTCATTTCGATTATAATCATGGTTTTGAAAATGTTGGTCATTTTGAAAATACTGAAAATTGTTGACATTGGTTTCACCAAATTTTAGGAAATCTTGCTTCATGAGTTGTATTTCATATTCATACTCTTCAAGAGGACGTCTACTTTGATTATTATCCCACAATTCTCTCAAGGATTTTTTTGAATCAGACATTTGAAATGAAATCAAGGCAAGATAGAAATTATTCTCAGTTCAAAATAGTATAAAATACTAAGTTGTGCTCTATTAATTAACTGACTCAATTAGAAGGGGGAAGAGGGTCTTATGGCCGTTCACGTATAGTATAAATACTAAGGGATACGACCAATGTTTTACGGGTAGTATGCAACCTCTTTTGCTAATAGTTCAATAAATTGAACTACTATATATCCGCGATCTAATTATACGAGACAGTCAACTTCACAAAACACCATTTTCAATTATATTATTTTGCAACGTCTAATTTATTGTTGAAAACAATGAGAGTGATGACAGTAGTTATGGAAATTTCAACTCACAACAATCAGATAGAAATTTCAATCATAGAACAGTCAAAATAATTGCAGAAAATTAAATTATTGTACAAGCAAGCCGTTGCCCCTGCAAAAGATTTTTACAAGCAATTGTCTATATTTTTTCTTTGCAGCAGAGCACCTGTAGAGTTAAAAGAAATTTACAGTGGGGTATGGCTGTCAATCCAGAAAAAATGAGTAGCGTCAATGATTGAAATCTCACTATTTGCAATTTCTTTTGATTTCTGAAATCTTGATTTGTTGCTTGAACTCCAGTCACCTTGTCCTTAGTTCGAACTCTCTTTTTTTTTGAATGAATTGAATAACAAAAAAACACAAGAAAAAGAAACAAAGGAATTAACAAAAAAAAAGCTAACTTTTTGGAGAAGATGGTGCTGAAGTGTGGATTGAAAAAAAAACTGTGGTGAAATGAGACTATGTGAGAGGAAGGGGTATTTGATCAAAGGGAAGAAATGAAGCAGGGAAAAATAATTGAAAAAAAAAAGAATGAATCTTTTTATTACCTTCCCTTTTTTTAATTATTGTTGAAAAAGTGGACAAATAGGAAAGAAACAAATGACAAAAAAAAATGGGAAGAGAGATTTCAGGAAAGAAAGAGAATTGTAAAGGAAGGAAGGAAAGTAATTGCAAAAGATTTGGAAAGAGAGATTGTAGGAGGTGAATGAGAAATGCAATTGGAAAGAAATTAAAAAAAATGTAAGTTTTTTTTTTAATGAAAATTTGAACAAGAAGAAAGAAAAAGAAATGAATGGTAAAAACCCAAACAAAAAAGGAAAAAAAATTAAAAGAGGAAGGAAATAAGAGAAAAAAAGCAAGGTTTTTTGAGTAGAGAGGAAGGGTAGAAGGAATTGAGGAAAGAAATAAAAGCAGACAAAAACAAGAAAGAAATCAAAGTAGACAGAGAAGAAATTGCAAAAGTTTTTTTTTTAGAAAGTTGTAGACAAAAGATGGAAACAAATAAAAAGAAAAGGAAATGGAAAAGAAAAATGTGAAAATCAGCGAGGTGGTAGAAAGATGGAAAGAAATTGAAGAAAAATTAGCAAGTTTCTTTTTTTTTATATTTTTTTTCTTCTTGAAGGAATTAGATTGGAAGAAATGAAAAATAAAAAAAGGAAAGAAATAAAAAAAAGGAAAATTAAAAGAAAAAGTGGCAAGATTTTTTTCCTTGTCTTAGAGATTATGATATCAATATTTGATACACAATCAACTAATCAAGATTTTTATCTATATATATCTACAAGAAAACAATAGGAAAATAAAAGAAAATTTGGCAAGTTTTTTTTCTTTTTTTTTACAAAATCAAACAAAATGAAAAAAAACTAACACGAATCAGAAATTAAATAAATAATAAAATTCAATTGTTACCTCCCCGGCAACGGCGCCAAAAACTTGTTCGTCGCTAATCTATGAATTAGAAAAGCGTGATATTTGTAATAAAATTCTGCAAGCGCACAGGTGTGTAGCATACAGGTCGAACACAGGGAGGTAAATTAAAATCAAATTATTTATCTAATCTCTTGGGCGAGTTAGACGAAGCCTGGAGAATTTGTTGAAATAAAAACAAACTGAAGTTGCGAACTTAGGATTATCGTTGAATCTAATCAACGATTAATCACTAAAGAAAGTAAATTGCAAAACAAGAACAACAATGCAGAAAATAAAAGTGCAGAATAAGAAGAACAATAAAAATAAAATTAGGATTGTCGTTGAAACTAATCAAACGACTAATCACTAATGAAACAAATGTAAAATACAATTGGTGCTCTTCCAAAACTAATTGTGAAGACAACACCTATTGCTAAGAAAGAAAAATGCAGAAATAGTAAAAAGGAAAAACTTTTATTAATGGAGAAGAGAATACAGAATAATGGATAGGATGGTGGCTACAATGACATTACAAGGGTATTTATAGGATAGATAGCCAAACCCTAACCCTAACCCTAATACAATGATAGATGGGCCTTAGGGAGTTTACACAAGAGTTTACAATGAGAATTTCAAATGGGCCTTAGTTAAATCTATTAAATTTTTGGCCTTTCTTCTTTTTCTCTTGGTTCTTTGACAAGCCTTCCTTGATTCGAGATGTGCATGGCCTTTTTATCAATCATTTTCTTGTCCAACAGCAACTAGATGTGGCATCTTCATATGCAGATATTCAGCAATTTGATCTCTATTTCTCTACTTTTCTGGTTGCATGCGGGTTGGGTTGGGATATCTGTAAAAGTGACAAAACAATACCCAAGTAATATTTATTTATATACAAAAGATAAAATATAAGAGCATAAAATAAACACATTTCTATGTCAATCAATATATTGACATATATTTCTTGTGATTTGAAAATATATCAATTCTAATAATCGGGCATAATTTACAATAACTATAGCTAACAGTCTTTTTGTAAGATTTGGAACCTTATGGCAAGATTGAATACAAAAAGGATTGTTTGGTTATTGACTATAATTATAAAAGAAGATAACCACGCTAACATCATAAAAATAAATATAAATATATATACATCATCCGTCCGAATCTACGTAAACGATGAAATGTACATTGTATTGAATGTTTGAATGTTTGAACGGTATTCATTTATGGAATTACACATGTAAATGTAATCCATATTAAACTAATTGGGCAAAATCAATCAAATCGATACCCTATTTTATAAATCTAAACCATTTATAACTGGATCTATGCGAAATACTAGTAAATCAAAATTAGAATCTTACCAAGTCTCTGTTGAAAACACGAATCTGAATTGGAGGTTTGGAAGCAGTTGATTCGAATCGATCCCTTCAAGTGTAGAGCCTCTACATGTAATCCACGAGAACGGTTTCCTCTTGAATCGAATTGAAGAGAAAGGGAGGAGAACGGTACTAGCCGCCGCCATTATTATCTTGGGTTTTGGACAATGGAAATATTCGGGGCCATTTTTCTATTGATCTAAAATCAAGTAAAAATGACTAGGTATACCCGTGTATAAAAGGGGAAAAGTAAATATCTCTACTTTTAAATTTAAATGTTTACCATAGAATAGGTACCAACCCGTCCACTAATTCCAAGTTCAAATAAAATATCAACTAATTGACGTTTTGTTGGACCTGAAGAAAACAACTTCTCCCTTATAACGTTCCAGTTGTGCGATCCTATAGGTTATTACAATGTTGGCAATAATTTAAATCATATTTAAATTATAAACAGTGAGCGGCATCTAGTAATACATCACTGCTACCCAAGTTATAATAAGATCAATTAACGATTCGATACATCTTTTCTATGACCAGTGTATCAATGTAATATAATCCTTTCAACCAATATATCCAGGATTAAACTCAAGGCATGGATCGTATCATCATCTTTATAATTTAATCTGTTTTTCTTGATCGATGAGTAGACTGTTTAAACAAATCAATATTTGAGCACGGCCATGCATTTCACAGTCTCACTCAATCAAGAGGCCCATGGATATCAGTGCGAATATATCATAGGGTTAAATTCCATCTATATCATTCATAATTTTCATTCGATTCGAGATGTATCCAATAATCACTGTTATCATTACTCTGTTACGAAATAACTTTAGATGATATCAAAACACAAATATCCTCGAATAAAATTATAATTATTTCAGGTCTGAGGACCATTACATCACTGTCACTATGAGAATAACTTGTGATACTGTTAATTATATTCCATATAGTTATCTCACGGTGGGTCAGCCCAATACGCTATTCTCCAATACGTATTTATATCTTGACTTTAATATCACGTATATTAATGATCAATGAGATGTGATCATCAGTCAATCAATATACTAGTCTCAATGCTTTATTGTTGTCCTGTATAAATAATAAAACTCGACTAGGGACTTTTAAGAATTATAATACTTATTACATTATATAATCTCAAGTTCAGTCTTACTCGAACTATATAATTCCGTATTATTATTCTAAGGACTTCTAATATATTAATATTTATATTACGCGGTAAATATAGTATAATAGAATATTATTTTATTCCAAATAAAATAATAACAACAACATTGTCATCATTCTCATCAAATGGATTGCCTCTAGGGCATAAACTCTAACAATCTCCCACTTGCACTAGAGTCAATCATTTACGTATCGCATAGTCATGAAACTAGTGTGACTATTAAACTTCTGCTGCGACAGAGTTTAATTCAGTAGGTCTGCAACATTACAACTTTTGTAACTTTGCAGATATGTTTATTTCTTCTATGAACAACTTCACATGGGAATTATATTTCTTAATTATATGTTTGGATCGATAATGAGTTTAATTTTTTATGCCTGAGCAATAGCCATATTGTCATCGCAATGTATATCATTGGATCAACAATGAATTAAGTTCAATCATGAACTTCTTAATCCAAACATTTTTCTTTCTTAGAATCAGTATTTATCTCTTGTTTTTAAAACTAACATTGTTCTCAATAATTAATGTGTTATCAATATAACATTAAAATTATTGTGGTACTCCCACTCAATTTCTTGTCTATACAAGATTCAATAGTATTTTGTTGTTTCCGAGACATTTCAAATTCTGTTTCATTTCCTTTGGTATCTGAGAGACTGACTCTCCTTTAAAAAGGATACCAATTCGAGCAATAAACGTTTTATTCTCAGAGGATTTATAGAAATGATATCCATTTGTTTCTTTTGGATATTCCATAAAATAGTTATACGATTTGGGTCTAATCTTATCAGAGGAAGGACGTTTAATAAATGCCTTACATCCCAAATCTTCGCTTTAGACACACTAGGACATTTCCTAGTCCATATCTTATATGGGGTCTTTAGATCGTTTTAGTGGGATTTAATACAATTGTTCTATATTTAATTTATTGGAAGATTTATATGACTTATCATTAATCGTATTTTATTTTATAAGGTACGATATCTCCTTTCAGACACACCATTACAATATGGTTTTCTAGATGGAGTAAGTTATGAAACAATTTCAAACTCATATGGACAAACATTAATTAATTGGCTTAAATATTCTCTTTGATCCTTTCAGAGAGAATTTATTTTCTATCAAAGTTGGTTTCTAACTTCATTTTGAATTCTTTGAACTTTTCAAAGGATTCTGATATGTGTTTCAGAAGATACACATATCTGTATCTACTGATATCATCAGTAAACATAATGAAGTAATAAAACCTACCTCTAGCTGATGTATACATTGCTCCGTATACATCATTATGTATGAGACCCAATACTTATTTACCCATTCACTATGTCAAGCGAAAGGTGATTCAGTTATTTTGCCTTATAAATAAGATCTGCTTTCTTCATATGATTCTAAATCAAATGACATCAAAATTCCAGCATTATTGTGCTTTGGTATGCTTTTCTTGTTGATATGGGCTAACTGACAATGCTAAAGGTATGTTGAATTTAAAACATTAAATTTAATCTGCTTAGTATATATATGTCAAACATATCATAGTTAAGGATTTATAAAATCATTAACTATTTATGAAATTCCACGAAATTATTTCATTTAAATAAAATGAATAACAAATGTTCCTTTTATTACAAATGAAATCCAAACTTGTCTAAACAAGATTTATTATAACATTTATTTTACATGGAATTTCGTAATAACAATTATTTTATTGATTTAATTAAGCTAATATATATATATATATATATATATATATATATATATATATATATAACAAGGATTGACTTCCTATGGATAATCCAGTAACATTTGCTTCATTTCCAATCATAAGTCCACTTGTTCTTTTATCAAATTTCTACTTATTTTGCAATTTCTGTAAATTTACATACACTTATGTTATTAATATCTAGTATCTAATATTAGAAATGAGTAAGTAGATTATTATAACATTTATATCTTATTCAGTTGAAGTCACACTTCAGCTTTGTTTAAGATCTTTGATGTTTGTAAAACAATTACTTTCAAATTTGTTTGAGGACAATCCTCAAATTTTAATATTAGTCAAGAAATTTAATTTAATTCAATTTATCCTTCTTAAGGATTAATATAAATTATCATAGTTATTTATTATTTAATATCTACAGTAGATAATAAATAATAACTGATTCTTAATATTCATTTAATAAAATATAAAATTTTGACATAAATGTATTATTTAAACTAAAATACGCTCCCACTCAAATTAACATCCCTCTGTTTATAAATACATATCCGTATACATATATAATGGTGTTCCAAGATCCATATCTAGTCATGCCTTGACCCAGCTTTGGCTAAACCCAAACAACAACCTTTTAGGTAGACATCTTATGTCAATTACATCGTATATAATTCTTGGATCGCATGATGAACATTTTGTTCAGTATTATTCATTTGCTCAAAATATAGAATATTTCATGCTATTGTCTCTAAGGCCATAATCGTATTATGTAGCCTAGTTAAGTCAGACCCAATAATAGGTTGGAACACCACATTTTACTCCATCGCATATAACAAAAATAAAAGGGGCACAACGCTTTGGCGTTAGTTACATCCAATGATTTTGGACAGTGATGAGTATATTATTGGAAGACGTCACCATGACTTAATATAACAAAAAATTGCTTTAGAGGGAATTTATAATTCGTAGTGGCGAACAATATTATAGTCATTTACATATATCAAGTATATGTAATTAATATTCGTAATATTAATTGGATTTAAATAAAATTATATATATATAATATACACCAAGTTTATTTTAATTCGAACATTTCAAAATTAAATAAATAAACTTGAAGCTTGAATGTTGAATACAAGAAATTATAATTATTACTTTAATATAAATTTCAAGTAACCAATTCCATTTCAAGATTCATACAATATACAGGCCTAAACAGTTTAAGGCCCGTCAATGTTAGGTGAGCCCTTCATGGTGATACTATCGTAAACCAAGCCTACTAATTCAAAGTCCAATAGGATTTCCAGGATTTTAACAAAACACATTTTTTAATATAAAGAGAAATTGAGTAGTACACACACAATCTATAATTGTAATACAAACTGCGTACCATCAGGAAATTGTACACTGTATAAGTTGCCTGAAATATGCTATAATAATCAGACTTTGTATTTAGTAACAATTAGACAAATGAATTTCCTGAAAGTCTTTAAAACAAACACACATTTATCATGAATGTGATTCATGTTTACCGTTGCACATCTCAGACAATACAAGACATGTTCCACTTATACATCAAATGTATTCATACTTACCAGATTGTCATTATATACATACATAACATAATCCATTCATAACATAGCAGCTTTTAATGTTGCATACATTATACAAATATACATACATCATAACTAAAATTATGACCATTGATAATCATATACTTTTCATCACACAGTGGGAACAAGTCTGACTTGTTTATGTTCTTCTTGATTTCACTTCCTCGAATCTTTGGAATCAGTATTCCATCAAATCTTTGGAATCAATATTCCTGCAAATCTAATTTGCTTTAAAACATTAAACTGAGCATATTCCAATCGTCTATTATCCAAGACATTCTTGATTTAATAGGCTTCTTCCAATTTATGTTCAGTAATTTTGGTTCATTAACACAAAATTGTGCATTGACAGTTCATGTCTTTATGCAGACAATTGTAGTAATAAAATTAAATAAGACTAAACTATCTCCATTGATCTAATGAAATACGTACGTCATCCAATGATGTATATCATATATTATTGATATGAAGAAAGTCAATGAATATATGCATATAAATTATTGTGTAACACTTGCATATCCACATATCAATTCATCGACACTCAGTTATATGATGAAAAGAGATTTTAAGGGATTGTTCAAAACATGAAATCAAAATAAGATTTTGCATATATGTTTTCACAAAATACGTATAACTTAAGCATGTATCATTATACATAGAAGTTATATATTTATAAGTATTGACTCACAGTTAAACGGAAATTATACACAAGTAATTAGTTGTGGGTATTGTTCATATATTTATATATAAGTATCACTATACATATATGTAAAGATACAAGGAACAAAACCAAATAAGTCACTGGTGTAAAGAACACATTTAATTTGAAATCCTATTCAACATATGATCTAGCTGTTTTATGATATACACACACACACACACACACACACACAAATAAGTCAGTAACTTATAATTTAGAATGGAATATATACAAATAGTCATACTGATGTATGTTTAATCTGGTATATTTATATTTAAATATTCAGACCTCCAGAGAATTAATGCAAAGAGAAAACAACACAGTATCTACTTTGACTTTGTCTCATAAAACGGTATGAAATTAGATCATGTTAGATTAAATTTATATATATCAGTACATATATATAAAGATACAATCAAATTGTGTATTGCATGAACAGTGTGGCTGCAAATCATATTTGCATTGGATCACATATCAAAGTTCATACAATCATAATTTTATAATCAAATAAGATCATATCCATAAGCCTAACAATTAGTATTGGGGAAATTCATATTATATAGATTTATGTATTTGATTACATAAATCAAAAGGGATGCAAACTAAAATTAGCCTATCTCAGTACAGGTTACGATAACATGAAAAATATGCATATTGTATTACTGTCTGGACATGATGTTGGTTTATATTTTATAAAATCAACAAATCAAATTTGTTGTTTGATTTAAAATCATAACTGCATCATGGATATATCACTATATATCATATATATATATATATATATATATATCATATATATATATATATAATATGAGTATTGTATATGGTTATAAGATAAGGGTTATACTATTATTAGTATTACCTTTTCAACTCAGTACAATAAACAAAATTAACTGATCTGGTCCTAAATGGTTCAGAATGATTGACACAGTTATAAGATAAGAGCAAACTGAGCTGACTTATCAGTTTATAATAATATGGTATATCTATATACATCAAGATAATTTTGATATAATCATACAATGATTAGTTAATAGACTAATTCATCATTATGTACAACTGCTACCAATACCGTATCAACATTCAATCGGTAGCAATACCAAAAAGCTATATTAAACATGCTTATAATAAACAAGTTTATTAAAAGGCATTTTGCAATGAGTTATCAGTCAAACTGTTTTGCATCAATGTCATCATTCATCAATATGAATATTATTAGATCAGTATCAATCTGATATCAAGTGGATACTCATCGTTGCATAATAGGAATTCTGAAATCTGTTACACTTTGTATATCAATTTGAACTTATACGGATTAGCATTAAAACCCTTTATAGAATTAAATGGCTTTAACACATTAAGTTTATCAATATAATTGATTCATTTTAATTGGATTAACATGCAAGGAATTAACATCTGAATAGATATCTAATATCAATTCTTGAATAGTTTTTCAAATTTAAATTAAACATAAATTTTTATTCTCGATCAAACAATTTTTGAATAGAACAAATTAGGTTTTAAGTCTTCAGTTCATCCGTATCAGTGTTCTTAACACATATTTCTTATAAAAAACAAACAAGTAAGAAAATCAAAACATTGTTTCAGAACCAAATCTGTATATGTTTTCCAATCGAACATTTTAATTATCACTGTTTACTTTAAACAGATCAATTTATATGCTTTTAGACCAAATCAATGTTTTCATGGTATGATTTTCTAATATGCAGTAAACATAATCAATATCTTATATTAATCCCGATTCAAATTAAACAGTTTTCAATTTTATTTCCAGTTATAAAGATCAAATCTAAAATTTGCCTTAACACATTTTGTAACAACCCGGAAAATACGAGCCAATTTAAAATTTTTAAATTGGTTATTTCAAAGGAATTTAAACAATTGATATATAATATTTCAATAAAATAGTGAATTAGAAATAGTGGGGCAGTTTGAAAATTTGAATTCAAACTTTGACTGACTGCACCGGGTGCAAAATATAACGGATTTTAGTGAAACCAAAAATATTTGAATCTGTTTATGAATATCTTTCCAACGAATCTGAAAAATCGAAGTTTCATAGCAGGAATCAAAAGTTATGGCCAAATGAATGTTCAAAAAGGTCGCTATAGAGAATATATAGCCCTTGAAAATAGACATTTTGCAAACGACCTCGGAATTCGACGAAACCACTTTGTTGGATCCGGGATGTCAAACTATTGCTAGGTTTCAAATTTCGTAATTTTTGAAGCTAGTATGTGAGCGTGGCAAAAGAAAATGTGCTTGGTCAATTTCTGTTAAATTGGATCGACCAGAAAATGGCCATTTTTCAAACGGCCTCAGAATTCGACGAAACTAGTTTTGTTGGGACCGCAGCGTCAAAACATAGCTAGGTTATTTTTCTGGAATTTTTCGAATCAGTTTACGGTCCTGACAAATTGAAATGTACGTTCAAATTGAATATAAAATGTTTTATACTTTAATTTGAAAATTAACTGAATGTAACAATCGAATTGGCCTACGAAACCTATCCCATTGTGTCCGTGGTGGGGGTATTTAGCTGGAGGTGACAGTCGTTGGGTTTGAATTGGTGTCCATGTGGAGAAACGCTATTTTAAAATATAATAAAACCCTTGGCCAATAGAATCTCTCCATTCATAAAAAAAACATCATCAGAATCCCCTCGACGAACGACGGAAGTCGCTCGAAACTTCCAGACCCAATCGCCGCCGCCACGTCGATCTATAGCCCCGCCTCCAGTTGGGTTTTTTGTTAGTTTCCCTTCCCTCTATAAATCCATACAACTTTCGCCTGGTATAGTGGGATATTTTCGTCGAATCACCTCGAAGAAGGCGTCGACTTTGGAGCTCTGCCGTGAGCTGTAGGGACCATCGGATTGGGTGCCACCACCGGCGCCGGAAACCCTGTTTGAAGCTCTTCGATGCTACATCACCTGATCGAGACAACACTTCACGGATCGAGCGAAAATTTAAAACCTAGTTTCGAAGGTTTACAGAGGTGAACGACTTGTTTTTTCTGAATTGAAAATAACACTTTTAAGTGTTGTCAACTTTGAAAAATTATATCTTTGTCGTGTGTTGACGAAATTCGATGAAACAGGAAACATCGTGATCGCAAGGAGGCTCTCTACCACCTAGAAGAGACCGCGGATTTTTCTGAGCTCGCTAGGATCTTTAGCACCTCGAAAACCAAGGTGAGAAATCTAAATCGAAATGTGTGAATGAAATCGCGTTGTATAAATTATATAAGCGAAGTGTAAATTATATACGCATTGTATACCTCATATACATGTGTTGTATAAGTTATATGAGCGATGTATAAATTATATAAGCATTGTATGAAACATATATGCTTTGAATTGTGTTGAAATGCAAGTGAAATATAGAAATAATATATATATATGCTCCCCTCGTCCATAAACCATGGACGATATTTATTGCTTGTGATTGGCGTGATTATGACGAATGGTTGAAAATAATTGTTTGTGGTTGATATTGTTTGGTTGTGGTTGAAAAATACCCATTGGTGATTGAAACAAATTTGAAATAATTGTGGAAAAGAAAATCATACTCGCCTGCGTGCGAATTAGATGTATGAAATCCCCATTGTCAAAAACCGCGAGGTTTTAAGGTAGAGCGAGGAGCCGTACTCGGGACGGTGCCGGTTTTAACTACCCTGCCGTTATGCTGCCGAAATTTTTAATAATATTCATGTGTTAGAATTATTTTCATATGTTGAAAGTATTTTCATGTGTTGAAACCAAAGTCATGTGTTGAAACTATATCCATGTGTTGAAAATGCTCATGTGTTGAGAATTCATGTGTTGAGAATTAATTCATGTGTTGAATGAATAAAGTGTTTAAACAATAAAAATCACATTTTTTATAACATATATGAAGTATGTAACATATTCGCATTATAAATAAATTGTTTCAACAATAAAAATTTCATCTTTCTTATATGAACAAACTATATAAAATATCTATGTGTGGAAATGCTCATGTATTGAGAGGTGCGTGTGTTGAAAAGGTTCATGTGTTGAATAAAAAGATCGAACAATAAATTACATTTTTATTGAAATTACGAAGTGTTAAAAAATATTCATGTGTTGAATAAATATTTTAGATGATAAAAATATCATTTTTATCATGTATGTGATTTGCTAAAAATATACGAGTGTTGAAATAAATATTTGTTTGCTATGAATGTTATTTTTAACATGTATAGGAACTAAATGAAATAGTCAGGTGTTGAAATATATTTTAGTTTGCCAAAAATATCATTTTTGAAATGTGAAGTGTTAAAAATAACCACTTGTTCAAATAAATATGCATGAGTTGAAATATTCATTAATTAGCTAATGATATGATTTTTGCTTGTGTATGCAACATTAGAATGAATGGTGACTTTAAACCCAATTGAATCAAATATGAAGTTGAATGGAAAATGATAAGTGATAAGAATTGCACATATGGACATGCATATTTATTGAACAGGTTATAGCAAAGAGGCTAGAGAAGAGGAATAAAATTGTGTGCTCGACAAATAGGTACATGTTTACTGTTTTGCTTGGGTGATGATTTTATGAGCCTATTGGTCAACCGCTTGGTTTTTTCTTTTTCTTTTTGAGATGAGACGCCCGTGTGGCTATTTGAGAATTTTCCCAACCCCTCCCGTAAAAAGGAGGTTATGGCTAAATTTTCCAAAATTTAAAGGCGTTAGTGAAATATTTGAAGTGAAAACAATATAAAAATCGTCGAATGAACTATATTTACATATATATAAATATAAAAATATAAATAAAATTAAAACGAATCGTGGTCGTGCAGTTCGTGTTTTGAAACCATGATTTCAAACGATTGGTGCGGGAAATCCGACCATCGGATTTTCTCGAAACCGCAACCATTGGCTTCGCCTTAGAAATATCTTTCCAACGACACCAACTTTGTAAAGATCCGACAGTTGGATTCTCTGGAATGTTTAATTCAAATCCGAAGAAAAACAGCGCCAGAATCGATTATATTTATATTTAAATATAAATATAATTAAATTAAATCGAATAACGATGCTGCAGTTCGTATTTTTAAATTGTAACTTCAAACGACTAGTGTGGGAAATCCGACCATCGGATTTTCCCAAAACTGGAACCGTTGGATTCGTTTTGAAAGGATCTTTCTAATGAAATAAAATTTGTGAAGATCCAACGGTTAGATTTTACGATATGGGTAAAACAAATTTAGTGAAAAACAGCGCCAGTGCCTCGGCACGACCTGAAACGTCGTTTAATTAAATATGGCCGTTTTTAAATAAATAAAAATGGCAATATATCGTTATAAAATATTATAAACGATATAGAATGGAAATATACCGATTTTGTTGGGTTTGCTTGATATGTGATGGTTGAATGTATTTAACATGAAAATTATACTAAGGAACTGAAATGTGAATGTTGAGTAATTTAACCATGTGAAGAATTGATTTGAAAATCTAAATATACGTGGATTATTTGAAAAGGCCAAGTTAATTCTCATTTCAAATAATCGATCGACGGTGAGAAGTTGAAGAGATGAAGACGGTTCAAGACCGATGATCTTCACATTGGATGGACGGGCGCTACTGATGCTCGTGATTGGAGTAGCTACCTTGAAAGAGCTGAAGTAGTAGCCGTCCGGACGTATTCTTGATTGTGCGGATATGCGAGGAATATGGTGCCTCCGGCTTCATTCAAACCCGGAACGAACTTGTAAATGGACTATGTGTCTGACATTGGATTTTGTTCTGTGCTGATTGATCTCTATTAAATATATATCTGTTTGGCGGCGGAAAATTTATTCTCTTGCTTAACGCCTTTCTCTGAGACGTACAAGCTCAGAGGTTATATATCGATAGAAATCAGTCGCATGGACTGAATTTCCTGTGTGGCATGCCTAAGTGGCATATGATCAAGGCTTCTGTTGCAAAGCAAAGTCTTGTGGTTGATGATCACAGCATGGTCTATGTGACGTAGCTTTGTGTGTAACATGGATTCGCGAGCCTCACACCCCGATATGAGTCAAAAACGAAAGAAGGACCCAAGGAGTGCACAAAGTTTCTTTCTAGCTATGGTGGTGTCAGCGACTTACCAGCCCTGACACTTATATATACTTTTCACCTGTGTGGTTGTTGGAATGCGAGGCGCCTCGATTATAGGTCTGTAAGGACCAGGAAACGTGTGTTCAGGAATTGCCAATCCTCAAAAGTAAGAGAGGACTGGCCTTGGAGGATCCAGGGATTGCTGTGTGCAGTCCAGGTACATTTGCTAGAGTGTCTCGAACGGAGAGGAGCTTGCCCCTTGCCTCGACTCATGATGGAGTCCAATTTCCAATACGAAATTGCGGATGTGATTGTATTACTGGTATGGCGACATAGTGGTATGGGTCATTTATGCCATCTATGATTGATATTTATGATGGAAATCGTTTTTGAAACATATATGCACTAGTAATAATATCAAACACTTTTGTTTTATTCGAATGAAGCATTTCTTGGCCATTATAAGGTAAAACTCTATCCTTCGGCTTGTGTTGCATTGTGTGATGGGACCTGAGTCTTATAATGGCTTCATTTTTATAAAAAGCATTGCGATGATTTAATCATTTACTTTAATTCATGCACTAGCACACATTGGAGTTAACCCGTTCCGCGAAAGTGGCGTGGTCCTTTGATTTGTGGTATTATTGTTGTTTAATAAGTTAAGTAGATTTCTTTTACCAGTCCCATGACTGACTCATAGTTTGTTTCACCTTGCAAACTCGGGTGCCCTCATTTTCACACGGGCAGCCTAGTTACAGGTAGCTGACATATTTTGGCTTGGCACCGCAGTAGAGGTGCACTTTTGGGCATGGCGAGGTTTGACAACATTGTGATGACTGTGACTTTTCCACCATTATTGTATACGTATTATGATTCCGCCACAGGCGATGTAGACTGATGTTTAGTTTATGTATTCTCTATGTATGATTCCGCCATAGGCGATGTAGATTGATTATGTATTGTTATGCACTAAGTTGTATCCTGCACTGTGTTCTCTGATGTGGTGATATATATATGATTCCGCTGTCATATTTGTGTAAATTATTCTATTTCTTGTTTATGCTATTATCTGTACTCTGCTAATGATGATTAATGTGTTATAATCCAATTATTATCCTTAACACCGTGGCACGGGGTTTTGTGATCGTCACAGCTGGTATCAGAGCTTTGGTTAACCTTAGTTCTGGAATTTAACACATTAAACACTTCGTCAAAATAGAATCAGTAGTATTCTAAGGCAAGTAGCTCATTAGAGATAGGACTAGTAATGTCCTAGAATGAGCTAAGCAGAATAGCAAAAACAATTTGATCAGTACATCGTTGTCTTTCCTTAAGTTCTTCTGCTTTACCATACAATAGAGTTATCGTTTCTGTAGGCCGACTCTTTTCTTGCTTATAAAGAACTTGAACAATGGATACCCGAGCAGCCGCTGGTAGAGGAGGCCGAGCTGGCCGTGGCTGAGGACGAGGAGAAGTTCCAGCTGAAGACGGTCCCTTAATACAACCCCCGGCCGCTCAACCATTCGAGCTTGACCGCGTGGCAAAAAGGTACAAGAACCTAGGAATCAAAACCTTCTCTGTAACGGGCACTGTAATTGAGGCCCTGGCATGGCTGAAAACATGCGAAAAGATACTAGGAGGTCTGAGGCTGGGTGATCAAGACAAAGCTTTCATGGGTGCTTGGCTTCTACAAGAGGAAGCCGAACTATGGTGGGAAGCTCTTAGCGCAACAAACAGAAATGCTGGTAGGACCTGGGACGAATTCAAAGAATTATTCAAAGAAAAGTATGTCCCAGAGCAAGCCCTTGAGCGCATGCACGACGAATTCGCAAACCTCCAGCAGGGGGATCTCTCGGTGCAAGACTATCTGAACAAGTTTACACAATTATCCCGCTATGCTCCTGAGCTCATTGCCACCGCAAAGTCCAAGAACAAGAGGTTCATCCTCGGGCTGAAGCTAAAGTACCAAGACAGGGCAATGGCCCACATCAAGCTGGCGTTTAATGAATTAGTGGAGATGGCATGCAACTATGAGGACCTGGATCAAAAGCACCTGGATCAGGATCGTGCTAAAAGCCAGGCGGGGAATAAGCGCAAGCCCGCTGCAAACCAGCCAGAATCAAGCAACGCGGTGTCCTCGAATCAGCAGACTTGCAGGCCCCCAAAGGTAAGCTGCTACAATTGTGGCAAGGTGGGGCACTACTCAAATGTTTGCACAGCCCCGAAAAGGCAAAAGACCGACTCTCAAGGTTCAAGCCAGGGCTCTCAGAACCCTCGCTCATGCTTTAACTGCCGCAGGACAGATCATCTTGTGAGAGACTATCCCTTGCTTAAGAAGGCCGGGGTTGCTCACGTATATGACGGGACGAACCCGCCAGCTGCTTCCGACGGAGCAGGTAAACCCGATGTTTTGGGAGGTACCCTTACAATTAAAAATATCCCTGTTTCTGTATTATTTGACATGGGTGCATCACGTAGTTTTTTTGCTAGCAACACAGTTCACAAATTAAAGTTAAAACAAAGAAAGCTCAAAGAACCGGTTAAAGTTCATAATCCAATAGGGGGCTCTATTATTCTCAGTTCATATTGTAAAGTGCCAGCCTCTTATTCTTTCTACAAGTTTCCTTTTGATCTAGTCGTTATGGATTTTCCTGAGTTTGATATCATTCTCGGGCTAGATTGGTTAACGAAATACGAAGTTGAAGTAAAGTGTGCAGAAAGAATAGTAAAAATTAGAACGAAGCTTGGATATATTACTGTACCATGCAATGGTTCGAATCCAGATAGAGAGGAATTTTGGTCTGCATTAGAAGTTATCCCCACTTCCTTAGAAAAGATTCATGTTGTTAGAAACTATGCGGATGTGTTTGAAGAAGTCGAAAACTTACCTCCGCAAAGAGAAATAGAATTCAGAATCGATCTAATTCCCAATGCCAGACCAGTAGTACATCCAATTCGTAGAATGAGTCCAAAGGAAAAGGAAGAATTAGGCGACCAAACTCGTCAACTGCTATGGAAGAGTCTGATCAGACCTAGCTTTTCTAGTTGGGGTGCAGCTGTAGTGTTTGTCCCAAAGTCAGACGGTACACTTCGATCGTGTGTTGACTACCGAGACCTCAACGAACAGACGCTCAAAAACAAATATCCATTACCCCGCATCAATGATCTGCTAGACCAATTGAATGGGGCGAGAGTATTTTCCCAAATGGATCTAGCTACGGGTTTTCATCAATTGAGAATTGCCGAAGAGTGTGTTCCTTTGCAGCTTTCAGAGGTCCAGACATATTTTATGAATGGTTAGTAATGTCGTTCGGCCTATGCAATGCTCCAGCATACTTTGTCGATCTAATGAATAGAGTGTTCAGGGGAGTCCTGAATAAATTTGTCCTCGTATTCATCGATGATATTTTAATCTACTCCAAATCAAAACCCGTGCATGAAAAACACTTAGAACAAGTATTGGAGATTCTGAAAAAGAACGTCTTCAAAGCCAAATTCTCTAAATGTGTCTTCTGGCAACAAGAAGTGAAGTTCCTTGGCCACGTCGTGTCAAAGAAAGGGATTTCTGTAGATCCGAGCAAAATTACAGTAATTCAAGACTGGAAACAACCTACTATACCCACAAAGGTCAGAAGTTTTATGGGGTTGGCTAGTTAGTATTGAAAGTTCGTTAAGGATTTTTTGAAGATATCCTGTCCATTAACAAAGCATACGAAGAAGCATGAGAAGTTTAAGTGGATTTCCGACTGTGAGGAAGCTTTCCAGGCATTGAAATCGAAGTTGACAACTGCTCCAGTGTTAACCATTATCGATGGCAATCAGGATTTGACGGTTTGGACAGATGTTTCCATTAGAGGTCTTGGTGCAGTGTTAATGCAAAGAGGCCAAGTAATCGCTTATACTAGCCGCCAGCTAAAAACGACAATTTTGTTAAAGAGATGATTAAAAGAATTCAAAGGGGCAAAAGCTCCAGTTTCCAAGTGGATAGTGAGGGAGTTCTGAGATTGAATGGAAGAATTTGTGTTCCCGACATCCCTGAGCTCAAAAGAGAGGTGCTCGATGAATGCCATAAATACAAGCTTAGCATTCATCCTGGAGTAAGTAAAATGTACAACGATATCAAACGCACTTTTTGGTGGAAGGCGATGAAGAGGGACATTTCTCTATATGTTAGCAGATGCCCTACTTGTCAATTAGTCACGAGCGACCAACAAAAGCTAGCCGGATTGTTGCAACCGTTGGAAGTTCCAGGTTGGAAATGGGAACAGATTTCCATGGATTTCGTAGATGGTTTGCCTCGAACCAAGAAAGGTAATGACAGTATTTGGGTAATCGTAGATCGCTTCACGAAGACTGCCCATTTCATACCTGTCAGATCCAATAGAACCGCTCAAAGTCTAGCACAGATATATTTCAAAGAAATTGTTAAGCAGCATGGAATTCCCATCAGCATAGTCAGTGATAGAGACCCAATATTTGCTAGCAAGTTCTAGGAGGCATTTCAGACAGAATTGGGAACAAAACTGAACATGAGCACCGCTTATCACCCTCAGACAGATGGCCAAACTGAGCGAGTGAATAGAATTCTAGAAGATTTATTGCGGGCTTGTATTATTGATTTTGGTGGGTCATGGGAAGATCACTTGCATTTGGCAGAATTCTCATATAACAATAGCTATCAAGCAAGTTTGGGAATGTTGCCATTTGAAGCATTATACGGTAGACCGTGCAGATCTCCAGCATGTTGGGTAGAACCTGGCAATAGACTTGTGTTGGGACCCGACATGATTAGAGAAGCATCTGATAAAGTCGATTTCATCAAGAAGCGATTGAAAATCATGCAAAGCCGACAGAAAAGTTATGCAGATTCTAGAAGGAGAGATTTGACATTTGCTGTTGGTGATCATGTTTATTTGAAAGTTTCTCCGATGAGAAGAGTAATCAGATTTGGTAAAACTGGGAAGTTAGCACCCAGATTTATTGGTCCCTTTCCTATACTAGAACGAATTTGAACTCTTGCTTATAGGGTTCAATTACCAGATTAGTTGCCTGGAATGCATAATGTATTTCACGTATCTCAACTTAGAAGACATGTGCATGATCCGGATCTTGTTGTAAAAGAAGCAGTGCAACAGGACTTGGAAATTACTCCAGAATTAGCAGTCAGAAGAGAGCCATTAAAGATTGTTGGCAAAGAAACTAAAGAGCTAAGGAGCAAGAAGGTTCATTTAGTTAAAGTGCAGTGGAGTAGTGATCCTAGGGACTGTATTTAGGAGACAGAGGAAAGCATTAAGCAAGCTTACCCCAAATACAGAGTGGACATCTCTGACTAACTCCGATGCAAGGTACCTTCACAATACTTCGCATTTACATTTTGTTTCCTATTTTGCTGTTGTTTCCTTTTCTGGGACGAAATTTTTTAAGTGGGGGAGATTGTAACAACCCGGAAAATACGAGCCAATTTAAAAATTTTAAATTGGTTATTTTAAAGGAATTTAAACAATTGTAATAGAATATTTCAATAAAATAGTGAATTAGAAATAGTGGGGCAGTTTGAAAATTTGAATTCAAACTTTGACTGACTGCATTGGGTGCAAAATATAACGGATTTTAGTGAAACCAAAAATGTTTAAATCTGTTTATGAATATCTTTCCAACGAATCTGAAAAATCAAAGTTTCATAGCGGGAATCAAAAGTTATGGCCAAATAAATGTTAAAAAAGGTCGCTATAGAGAATATGTAGCCCTTGAAAATAGACATTTTGCAAACGACCTCGGAATTCGACGAAGCCACTTTTGTTGGATCCGGGATGTCAAACTATTGCTAGGTTTCAAATTTTGTAATTTTTGAAGCTAGTATGTGAGCGTGGAAAAAGAAAATGTGTTTGGTCAATTTCTATTAAATAGGATCGACCAGAAAATGGCCATTTTTCAAACGGCCTAAGAATTCAACGAAACTAGTTTTGTTGGGATCGCAGCGTCAAAACATAGCTAGATTTATTTTTCTAGAATTTTTCGAATCAGTTTGTGGCCCTGGCAAATTGAAATGTATGTTCAAACTGAATATAAAATGTTTTATACTTTAATTTGAAAAATAACTGACTGTAATAATCGAATTGGCCTACGAAACCTATCCCATTGTGTCCGGGATGGGGGTATTTAGCTAGGGGCGACAGTCGTTGGGTTTGAATTGGTGTCCATGTGGAGAAACGCTATTTTACAATTCAATAAAACCCTTGGCCAATAAAATCTCTCCATTCATAAATAAAATAAACATCATCAGAAGCCCCTCGACGAACGACGGAAGTCGCTCGAAACTTTCAGACCCAATCGCCGCCGCCACATCGATCTATAGCCCCGCCTCCAGTTGGGTTTTTTGTTCCTCTCCCTTCCCTCTATAAATCCATACAACTTTTGCCTGGTATAGTGGGATATTTTCGTCGAATGACCTCGAAGAAGGCGTCGACTTTGGAGCTCCGCCGTGAGCTGTAGATAACATCGGATTGGGTGCCACCACCGGCGCCGGAAACCTTGTTCGAAGCTCTTTGATGCTGCAGTTCCTGATCGAGACAACACTTCACGGATCAAGCGAAAATTTAAAACCTAATTTCGAAGGTTTACAGAGGTGAACGGCTTGTTTTTTTCTAAATTGAAAATAACACTTTTAAGTGTTGTCAACTTTGAAAAATCATATCTTTGTCGTGTGTTGACGAAATTCGATGAAACAGGAAACATCGTGACCGCAAGGAGGCTCTCTACCACCTAGAAGAGACCGCGGATTTTTCTGAGCTCGCTAGGATCTTTATACCTCGAAAACCAAGGTGAGAAATCTAAATCGAAATGTGTGAATGAAATCGCGTTGTATAAATTATATAAGCAAAGTGTAAATTATATATGCATTGTATACCTCATCTACATGTGTTGTATAAGTTATATGAGCGATGTATAAATTATACAAGCATTGTATGAAACATATATGCCTTGAATTGTGTTGAAATGCAAGTGAAATATAGAAATAATATATATATACTCCCCTCGTCCATAAACCATGGACGATATTTATTACTTGTGATTGGCGTGAAAATATGTGGCATGACGAATGGTTGAAAATAGTTGTTTGTGGTTGATATTGTTTGGTTGGGGTTGAAAAATACCTATTGGTGATTGAAACAAGTTTGAAATAATTGTGGAAAAGAAAATCATACTCGCCTGCGTGCGAATTAGATGTATGAAACCCCCATTTTCAAAAACCGCGAGGTTTTAAGGTAGAGCGAGGAGCCCTACTCGGGACGGTGCCGGTTTTAACTACCCTGCCGTTATGCTGCCGAAATTTTTAATAATATTCATGTGTTATAATTATTTTCATGATGAAAGTATTTTCATGTGATGAAACCAAAGTCATGTGTTGAAACTATATCCATGTGTGGAAAATGCTCATGTGTTGAGAAGTCATGTGTTGAAAATTAAATTCATGTGTTGAATGAATAAAGTGTTTAAACAATAAAAATCACATTTTTTATAATATATATGAAGTATGTAAAATATTCGCGTTATAAATAAATTGTTTCAACAATAAAAATTTCATCTTTCTTATACGAACAAACTATATAAAATATCTATGTGTGGAAATGCTCATGTATTGAGAGGTGCGTGTGTTGAAAGGTTCATGTGTTGAATAAAAAGATCGAACAATAAAAATTACATTTTTATTGAAATTACGAAGTGTTAAAAAATATTCATGTGTTGAATAAATATTTTAGATGATAAAAATATCATTTTTATCATGTATGTGATTTGCTAAAAATATACGAGTGTTGAAATAAATATTTGTTTACTATGAATATTATTTTTAACATGTATAGGAACTAAATGAAATAGTCGGGTGTTGAAATATATTTTAGTTCGCCAAAAATATCATTTTTGAAATGTGAAGTGTTAAAAATAACCACTTGTTCAAATAAATATGCATGAGTTGAAATATTCATTAATTAGCTAATGATATGAATTTTGCTTGTGTATGCAACATTAGAATGAATGGTGACTTTAAATCCAATTGAATCAAATATGAAGTTGAATGGAAAATGATAAGTGATAAGAATTGCACATATGGACATGCATATTTATTGAACATGTTATAGCAAAGAGGCTAGAGAAGAGGAATAAAATTGTGTGCCCGACAAATAGGTACATGTTTACTGTTTTGCTTGGGTGATGATTTTATGAGCCTATTGGCTAGCCGCTTGGCTTTTTCTTTTTCTTTTTCTTTTTGAGATGAGACACCTGTGTGGCTATTTGGGAATTTTCCCAGCCCCTCCCGTACAAAGGAGGTTATGGCGAAATTTTCCAAAATTTAAAGGCGTTAGTGAAATATTTGAAGTGAAAACGATATAGAAATCGTCGAATGAACTATATTTACATACATACATATATACATACACACATATATATATATATATATAAAATTAAAACGAATCGTGGCCGTGCAGTTCGTGTTTTGAAACCGTGATTTCAAACGATTAGTGCGGGAAATCCGACCATCGGATTTTCTCGAAACCGCAACCGTTGGATTCGCCTTGGAAATATCTTTCCAACGGCACCAACTTTGTAAAGATCCGACGGTTGGATTCTCTGGAATGTTTAATTCAAATCTGAAGAAAAACAGTGCCAGAATCGATTATATTTATATTTAAATATAAATATAATTAAATTAAATCGAATAACGATGCTGCAGTTCGTATTTTGAAATTGTAACTTCAAACGACTAGTGTGGGAAATCCGACCGTCGGATTTTCCCAAAACTGGAACCGTTGGATTCGTTTTGAAAGGATCTTTCTAATGAAATAAAATTTGTGAAGATCCAACGGTTAGATTTTCAGATATGGGTAAAACAAATTTAGTGAAAAACAGCGCCAGTGCCTCCGCACGACCTGAAACGTCGTTTAATTAAATATGGCCGTTTTTAAATAAATAAAAATGGCGATATATCGTTATAAAATATTATAAACAATATAGAATGGAAATACACCGATTTTTCTGGGTTTGCTTGATATGTGATGGTTGAATGTATTTAACATGAAAATTATACTAAGGAACTGAAATGTGAATGGTGAGTAATTTAACCATGTGAAGAATTGACTTGAAAATCTAAATATACGTGGATTATTTGAAAAGGCCGAGTTAATTCTCATTTCAAATAATCGATCGACGGTGAGAAGTCGAAGAGATGAAGACGGTTCAAGACAGACGATCTTCACATTGGATGGATGGGCGCTACTGATGCTCGTGATTGGAGTAGCTACCTTGAAGGAGCTGACGTAGTAGCCGTCCGGACGTATTGTTGATTGTGCGGATATGCAAGGAATATGGTGCCTCCGGCTTCGTTCAAACCCGGAACAAACTTGTAAATGGACTGTGTGTCTGACATTGGATTTTGTTCTGTGCTGATTGATCTCTATTAAATATATATCTGTTTGGCGGCGGAGAATTTATTCTCTTGCTTAACGCCCTTCTCTGAGACGTACGAGCTCAGAGGTTATATATCGATAGAAATCAGTCGCATGGAGTGAATTGCCTGTGTGGCACGCCTAAGTCGCATATGATCAAGGCTTCTGTTGCAAAGCAAAGTCTTGTGGTTGATGATCAAAGCATGGTCTGTGTGATGCAGCTTTTTGTATAACGTGGATTCGCGAGCCTCACACCCCGATATGAGTCAAAAACGGGAGAAGGACCCAAGAAGTGCACGACGTTTCTTTCTAGCTACGGTAGTGTCAGCGACTTACCAGCCCTGACATTTATATATACTTTTCACCTGTGTGGTTGTTGGAATGCGAGGCGCCTCGATTATAGGTCTGTAAGGACCGGAAAACGTGTGTTCAGGAATTGCCAATCCTCATAAGTAAGAGAGGACCGGCCTTGGAGGATCCAGGGATTGTTGTGTGCGGTCCTGGGATATTTGCTAGAGTGTCTCGAATGGAGAGGAGCTTGCCCCTTGCCTCGACTCATGATGGAATCCAATTTCCGATACGAAATTGCGGATGTGATTATATTACTGGTATGGCGACATAGTGGTATGGGTCATTTATGCCGTCTATGATTGATATTTATGATGGAAATCGTTTTTGAAACATATATGCACTAGTAATAATATCAAACACTTTTGTTTTATTCGTATGAAACATTTCTTGGCTATTATAAGGTAAAACTCTATCCTCTGGCTTGCGTTGCATTGTGTGATGGGACCTGAGTCTTATAAAGGCTTCATTTTTATAAAAAGCATTGCGATGATTTAATCATTTACTTTAATTCATGCACTAGCACTCATTAGAGTAAACCCGTTCCGCGAAAGTGGCGTGGTCCTTTGATTTGCCGTATTATTGTTGTTTAATAAGTTAAGTAGATTTCTCATAACAGTCCCATGACTGACTCGTAGTTTGTTTCACCTTGAAAACTCGGGCGCCCTCATTTTCACATGGGTAGCCTAGTTACAGGTAGCTGACATATTTTGGCTTGGCATCGCAGTAGAGGTGCACTTTTGGGCATGGCGAGGCTTGACTACATTGTGATGACTGTGACTTTTCCTCCATTATTGTATATGTATTATGATTCTGCCACAGGCGATGTAGACTGATGTTTAGTTTATGTATTTTCTACGTATGATTCTGCCACAGGCGATGTAGACTGATTATGTATTGTTATGCACTAAGTTGTATCCTGCACTGTGCTCTCTGATGTGGTGATATATATATGATTCCGTTGTAATATTTGTGTAAATTATTCTATTTCTTATTTATGCTATTATCTGTACTCTGCTAATGATGATTAATGTGTTATATTCCAATGATTATCCTTAACACCGTGGCACGGGGTTTTGTGATCGTCACACATTTCCAAATAGATGATTTTACAAATTCACAAAACAGATTAATACAGTTCATATGTCAATCAAACAAATTTGATTTTACTGTTTTACTCATATAAACAGATCACTACCCTGCTCGAGTTCATGTCTAAATGTTTATGGTTCAGTTATGTTAGATGAGGAAATAGAATCAATATCTGATATTGATTCATATTTGATTGAAACAATTTTATTCCAATACTAATCAACCAATTTATCATATCATTATATGATTCACATCCGTATAAGAGATACAACCGACCAAGATAGGGATCAAACATTTTTGTCTACGGTCTATTGTAAGTCTCTATAGATCTAAATATCTGTATTAATTCAGACAGGGCATATAATCAAATTTCCAGTTTCAACAGTCGAAATTTGGCTGTTTTAAATAAACATAACCCGATCAATATCAAATACTCATTCTGGGTTTATAACAAAAAAAATTGTTAACTTTGAAACAATTTCAAATCTGAATTGAGTTTCTGTCAAATTCAATTATGTATTTAATTAAGCATACAGCCCAAAACATAATTCAATATACAGTAATTTCGCAACTGGCTCCGATACCACAATTGGGCAAAATCAATTAAATCGATACCCTATTTTATAAATCTAAACCATTTATAACTGGATCTATGCGAAATACTAGTAAATCGAAATTAGAATCTTACCAAGTCTCTGTTGAAAACACGAATCTGAATTGGAGGTTTGGAAGCGGTTGATTCGAATCGAGCCCTTCAAGTGTAGAGCCTCTACAGGTAATCCACGAGAACGGTTTCCTCTTGAATCGAATTGAAGAGAAAGGGGGGAGAACGGTACTAGCCGCCACCATTATTATCTAGGGTTTTGGACAATGGAAATAGTCGGGGCCATTTTTCTATTGATCTAAAATCAAGTAAAAATGACTAGGTATACCCGTGTATAAAAGGGGAAAAGTAAATATCGCTCCTTTTAAATTTAAATGTTTACCATAGAATAGGTACCAACCCGTCCACTAATTCCAAGTTCAAATAAAATATCAACTAGTTGACATTTTGTTGGACCCGAAGAAAATAACTTCTCCCTTATAACGTTCCAGTTGTGTGACCCTATAGTTTATTACAATGTTGGCAATAATTTAAATCATATTTAAATTATAAACAGTGAGCGGCATCTAGTAATACATCACTGCTACCCAAGTCATAATAAGATCAATTAATGATTCGATACATTTTTCTGTGACCAGTGTATCAATGTAATATAATCCTTTCAACCAATATATCTAGGATTAAACTCAAGGCATGGATCGTATCATCCTCTTTATAATTTAATCTGTTTTTCTTGATCGATGAGTAGACTGTTTAAACAAATCAATATTTGAGCACGGCCATGCATTTCACAGTCTCACTCAATCAAGAGGCCCATGGATATCAGTACGAATATATCATAGGATTAAATTCCATCTAGATCATTCATAATTTTCATTCGATTCGAGATGTATCCAATAATCACCGTTATCATTAGATGATATCAAAACACAAATATCCTCGAATAAAATTATAATGATTTCAGGTCTGAGGACCATTACATCACTATCACTATGAGAATAACTTATGATACTGTTAATTATATTCCATATAGTAATCTCATGGTGGGTCATCCCAATACGCTATTCTCCAATACATATTTATATCTTGACTTTAATATCACGTATATTAATGATCAATGAGATGTGATCATCAGTCAATCAATATACTAGTCTCAATGCTTTATTGTTGTCCTGTATAAACAATAAAACTCGACTAGGGACTTTTAAGAATTATAATACTTATCACATTATATAATCTCAAGTTCAGTGTTACTCGAACTATATAATTCCGTATTATTATTCTAAGGACTTCTAATATATTAATATTTATATTACGTGGTAAATATAATATAATAGAATATTATTTTATTCCAAATAAAATAATAACAACAACATTGTCATCATTCTCATCAAATGGATTGCCTCTAGGGCATAAACTCTAACAAAACTAATATATTTGTGGTGGCCATTGTAGCAATTAATATAATTGGTTGCTATAAATAGAACCATAAATAAATAAATAACCATTATAAACAATGTTGATTTGTGGAAAGAAAACTTAATTAGTAAATTAAGTTAATTGGTTACCATTCCTAGGATTTATTAGGATTAATGTTGTAAACCCCTGTTAGGGAAATTAATTTAAAATCGTATTTAGGCATGAGGTTAAGCTCAAATTGTGGTTGAAGTCTACCCGGAACTGCCCGGGATCCAACATCCACATGTGGTCAGCGTAATGTGAGGGGTCTAGTGTGTAAATATAATTGTATTAAGACATGAGGTTAATTTCTACTTGTGGTAGAAGTCTACCCGGAACCGACCGACAAATCCAACATCCACAATTGGTCAACTTAATGTGTGAGGTCTGGTGCATAAACATATGTGTATATATATATATAACAGGCAATAAATAAGTAAATAAGAATAGTAATGTTTGTTGGGGTACAACAAATAGATACTTCAGGACTGATAAGATAAGGATATCCATTGTTAATTAATGTCTTAGGAATATTATGGCTGTTATGCTCATAAACGACGTTAATTGTTATCAATGGCAATAAAAAGAAATTAAATATTTAATGGTTTCCTTAGGAAAATATGACCGTTATGGTTATAAAGGGGAATAAACATATAAACAAAGGATGAAAAGATAATAAATGTGTATTGATTGTGGTTTAAATACTAAGTCCAATTAGGTAGATAATCAAATAAATATCATAGGGTAAGGAGGATTTAACTTTCCATATTTATGCTAGTTAATATAGAACTTATAATTAAAAGTTAGAATTGGGTTTAGTAGGTTACTAGTGTGAAACATCATTAACCATAGGAACTCGTGGAGGTAACTAATCGTGTACGCATAGTATTTCCGTAAAGTGAGACTAAACGGGAATGACTCAATAACGCAGCCCACTTCATTCTCATAAGAAGCAGTATTAAGGCTAATTGGGTACAAACTTAATAATCTTTGTGTATAGTCTGCTTCCTTAGGTCTTAAGAGGCTTGGGTTGAGGAGTCCACCTGGGAGTAGGCTTTTCAGTTTAAAGGTCTTAAATGGCATGGGGGGGGGGGGACAAAAACCTGGAAACTTAAAATTATCAGATATGGTTACCTATCCTATGGGAGGTGGTAAGCGACTAAGGAGATTATCCAATAAGGTCAGCTCGATGGTATAGAGAGCGATAGGATGTCATATCTCACCTTACGCGGGGTAAGGGTATATGCGTGAATGACAGAAGCCTTAACTAGTAGGGCCCGTAACTACTGCCCTCTAGTTTAGTTAACGTTGGATAAATCATCGAGGAATGTTAAGTGACTAACAGGTCCGCCTAGGTCTTAAGTGATCAGGAAGAATCCACCCTATCTATCACTAGTAGTGAGGCGTTAAATAATAAAGGATGAGCAAATGAATATATATATGTATGTATGTATAGGAACTCCGTAGTTAAGTGTCCACTTTCGCTTAAATAACCATCCATGTTCTGGTATAAAGACTTCAAAAATATATGCGTAAAAGTTCTATCTCGGTATCATATTTTAGAGAAAACTACTAGGCAAGGGTATTTAGGGTCATGCATAAAGATTTACAAGGTTAGGGTAGAGTCACTAACTTTGGTAGGCATACATCTTGCGTTGAACCAAACGGGATACATCTATGTATTATAATTTGTGTTGTGCATTTCAAGTTCACCAGAATCTTGTTGTTCTGATACCCTCCTCATTACAACCACCTAGGTTTTCTACAGAAGGTCGGGTTCTCACAGGTGTTTAAGTTTGGCTTTCGGTTCTCGTTCTCTCTCACGCTCGGTATTGGCAAAGTGACTTACTTTAAAAAGGTAGTTACTTGAGTTAATACTAGTTTATCATATTTTTGTTTCTGCTGTGAGTTATCTTATCGTACTCTGATTATGCTCATGCTCACTTATATTCAAGTACCATATTTACATGCTCCATGCTTGGATGTGTTCGAGTTTCGATTTCTGCGGTGAGGCCTTGGAAGCATTGTTTTAGCGCAGAAGGTCGACCGCTTGCGCGATATATTATACTATATTTAACCACCCTCACTGGGCGGTTGGCAACCCAAGCGGTCGACCTTCTGGGCGCCAGAACATCCAGTGACGGATAGGGTTAAAGGGTTAAACTTATATTGAATTATCAAACAGATGGACGAATATAAATTAAAATAAATCTAACGGTTCATGGCCAATTCCATCCTTATAAATAAAGGGGTAAGACCTCATTTGTTTCCATACAAATCTGAAGGCAGTAGTGAAGCTTTGCCATTTCCCTTTCTCTTCTAATCAAATTTCTTAATTAAAAATATATTCATATACAATCCATCATATGTAAATCACGTAGATTTGAAAGGGATTATCAGATTCAAATGGAAAAGGGTGTAAATCAACGGCTAAGCTATTCTACATCAGATTCTCCCCTCTTTTCCTATTTTCCTGCATATCTACATATCTAAAAGTATTTCCTTTTCATATTATGTGTAGATTTGTAAGAATTTGAGGTGAGTGGGAAATTTACATACATAGTTACATTAGCCTATTTATCTCATTTGAATTAGATCTCAAAATATATTCCTCTTATCATTAGATCTGTTCATAATATTGTTGAAATATAATTGGCACCTATCAGATCTGCTAACAAACATTGTCAAAACTTGGAAATTGTGAATTTCATTTAGGAATAATGTTAATTATAGGTTTACTCAAATTGTCTATACACATTGCCTACAATTATGTTGGAGAATATATTGTAGTTTGTTGTAATACACTGAAGATTTGGAAATTAGCCCCAATAACATTGTTTAGATGTAGTTTTCTTCCAAATATCTAGTTTCAGTGTTAAAAGGATAAATTATGCGATTTTGATTGAAAAGATACAATGGTGAATTATGTGATTCTAATTTTAAAAGAAATATGTCTACTAGTGTTCAATATTGTTGGGGTTTTGGCTTAGTTATTCTAAATATGTTGTTTTCCTCTTTTTGAACAAAAAGACATTATTTTGAATTCACAAGGGATATGACAAAAAGATTGAAAAAGGGGAAAGTTGTGTAAATTAATGTATAAATATAAATATACAAATTTGTGAGTAGTTTACATCAACTATTCCAAAATATACATTAATATATATTTCTTGTGATTTGAAAATATGTCAATTCCAATAATCAGGCATAATTTGCAATAACTATAGCTAACAATCTTTTTGTCAGATTTGGAACCTTATGGCAAGATTGAACACAAAATGAAATGTTTGGTTATTGACTAAACCAAAGTATTAATTTATAATTTAATAATAATTATTAAAAGAAGATAACCACGCTCACAGCACAAAAATAAATATAAATATATATACATCACCCGTCTTAATCCACGTAAACGATGAAATATACATTGTATTGAATGGTTGATTGTTTGAATGGTATTCATTTATGGAATTTCACATGTAAATGTAATCCATTTTAAACTAATATAATTGTAGTCACCATTTTAGAAATTAATATTATTGGTTGCTATAAATAGGACCACAATTAAATAAATAACCATTGTAAAGAACGTTGATTTAGGGAAAGAAAATTTAATAAGGAAATTAAGTCAATTGGTTACTATTCCTAGGATTTATGAAGATTAATGTTGAAAGCCCAATTAGAGAAATTAATTTAAAATCGCATTTAGGCACGTGGTTAAGCTCAACTTATGGTAGAAGCTAGTCTTCACGGAACCGCTTGCCAAATCCAGCATCCACAGGTGGTCAACTTAATGTGAGGGGTCTAGTCCATAAATATAACTGTACTAAGACACGAGGTTAAGTGCAACTTGTGGTAGAAGTCTGCCCGGAACCGACCGGCAAATCCAACATCCACAAGTGGTCAACTTAATATGAGAGGTCTAGTGCACAAATATATTTATATATATAACAAGCAATAAATAAATAAGAATATTAATGTCTGTTGGTGTACAACAAATAGATACATCGAGACAGATAAGATAAGGATATCCATTGTTAATTAATTCTTAGGAAAATTATGGCTGTTAGGCTCATAAATAACGTTAATTGTAATCAATAGCAATAAAAGGAAATTAAAGATTTAATGGTTGCCTTAGGAAAATATGACCTTTATGGTTATAAAGGGGAATAAACATATGAACAAAGTGTAACACCCCACGTCCATTAATGTCACTCGCAAAGGGAATGCATTAACTTCCATGGAGCATTTTAAGTGAATATAGAACAGAAAATCACAACAAGACAGATATAAAGCAGTACTTGAAAATTTAAAACTTTATTTATTGCAGCAGAAGGTAAATATGGTTGGTTACATCATCAAAAATCATAAACCAAAGTCAAGTACATAATATCCATCTTGATAAAACAAAGTACATAATCCCACTACTAGGGCTGTCAACGGGTACCCGAAAAATCCGATATCCGTCCGCATCCGTATCCGAAAATACGAAATATATCCATTATCCGAGATGCGGATACGGATATCCGATATCCGAAAATTATTTCAGATACGGATATGGTTATAGTGGTATCCGTATCCGAAAAATATCCGTCCGATTTTCTGATACGTGTATGTATGTATATATATTATATAATTTTTAATTTATATTTAAAATTAAATTAATATATAAATTTCCTTAAAATGGTTAACCTAAACTCAACTATTTAATTATAAAGGAATGTTGTATTTTGTATTATGCAACATTTGAAATCATGTACTCATTTTATTTTGTGGTATGATTATAATTAAAACATAATTGTGTATGTGCTTCTATGATTTATGTTTTGTTTTATTTTAGTCTTAGGGTTGTGTATTTCATATTTTGAACACTTTATCTCTTAAAATATTTGTTGTGAGAAATTTATTTGATTGATGTCCTGCTTGTAAATTTTAATTAGACATATTCACATTTTCAAAAAAAATATTTTATAAGCCAAATTTATATGTGAGTGATGTATTTGTAAATTTTTATTGTTTTATTTTCGGATATTTTTTCGGATATTTTTCGGATATTTTCGGATAACCACATCAACGTACAGTTTTAAGTTTCGGATACGGATATTTCGGATATTTTCGGATATCCGTATTCGCTAAGGCGGATACGGATATTTTCGGATATCCGAAAATATCCGCGGATACGGATACGGATATTTTTAACTGGTATCCGCGGATATCGGATACGGATTCGGATACGGATTTTCATTTTCGGATACGGATTCGGATTCGGCACTATCCGTATCCGACTGCATCCGTTTACAGCCCTACCCACTACTCAAATAGCCATAAAGAAAATGATAGGCTGAACTTTACTTCAGCAATCCAAATCCAAGTGCTCCCAAAGAGATCCCAATCAAGCTCCACTAGTACTAGTCCCACCCTTAGAACCTGGGGGGGGTGGGGGGGGGGGGGAGGAACAAAAGAGGTGGAAACAAAGGGGGTCATACATAAAGTCTGGCGAGTCCGATAACTCTAACAACATAATTATTAAAGCAATATGATAAGATATAAGCTGGAGAATAAGGTAATGACTGTGTGAACCACATGGGTATGGCAAGGCAATCAAGAGAAACAGAGATAACGTTAATGGCGCTTCCTAATCAATATAGGATAATTACTATACTCTACCGTACTGTACTGTACTAACACTAACAACACCCCTACTAGTCACTCTAGAAATTTGATCCCTCTTGGCTAAATAGAACGATGATAGCTTCGTGTACTACTAGATGTACCCACTTTCCTCCATGTTTGACTGTATATCTCTAGTTGCTATCATAGGTACCCAGCGTGTACCTATCCCCACTAGATGTACCCCTTCAATAATTAATAATGGTAATTCCATGTACTCTTAGCTGACGTCATAGGTGCCGCCTGCTCCTATCTCCACTAGGTGTACCCCCTTAATAATTATTAATAATAGTGGTAGCTTCGTGTACCCCTAGCTGACTACATAGGTGTCGTCTGCTCCTATCTCCACTAGGTGTACCCACTACCCTGCCCCATTCGATCGGCTCCCTAACTCGTAGATACCCGTGCAGGTCCCATAATGGGGTGTATCACTCCCCAATATGGGAACCTTATACCACGCAAGGAATGCACGACTTATAACTACACGATGCAACAACGTCTTACCTACCAGCCCGGACCCACGCACGCATGTGACCCCGTTGGACTTGCGTTGCCACCGCTAACCCGTTTTGGCCTCTAACAATCAGACCCAGTAGGCGTGTCCCGTCCTCGACTTGGGTCGAGCTCACAAAGATACTTAATGGGCTACTTCACTGAGAAGGGCCCCCCATGCTTGACACAAGCTTTCCACCTAAGCTTGGTCCCCTCTAGTACATCCCACTTAACCTCCTTCATGTCCACTTACATGTTTTAAATTTGGTTAAGGGTTTCTATTAGTAATTCCACATGCCACCCAAGGCACCCACTTAACCCCTATCTCCCACTTACATGTTTTACCTTGGTTAACTGTTACTAATCGTATTTCCTCATGACACCCACTTAACCCCCATGTCCCACCACATGTTTTACTTTGGTTAAGTGTTTCTTAATTTATTACTACCGTAACCCCTGAAGGACCTCTCACATTAGACTGGCATTTGTGGCTGTTGGATTTTCCGGGCGGGTCCGGGCAGTCTTACACCACAAACGAGCCTAACCTCATGTCCATACAATTGTTACGCATTTAGTTTGAGCCTTTGACCTCTCACATTGGGCTACCATTTTGGCTGCTGGATTTGCTGGGCGGGTCTGGGCAGTCTTACACACAAATGAGTTCAACCTCGTGTCTTAGGAAATTAATTATACATAATTAATTTTCCCCAAATTTGAATTACTTTCCCTATTCAAATTTCCATATTTATTTATGTCCATAATTTATCACCTAAATTATGCTCATCTATTTATGGTATATAAATTATACCAATTTCATCACTAATCAATTTTATTCCTTGAAATTAATTACATGCCTTTTTAGGCCATTACATGCCAAATTCACAATATGTGTGTATCACTATTATCCCCATCGTACCCCCGTCATTCGTTCGCTTAACATGACATATACATATTAGACTAGCAAATAGTCTAATACTTTAAAAAAAGGGAATAAACGCCACAAAGTCACATACACACAATAATAGATCTAATTTGAGTCTAACTTGCAATTAAGAATTACAACATACTTGCATAGTCTTTGTATTATCAAGGATCCAAAAATCATAGATCTAAAAGGTGTGAACTTGCATGCATGATCATAGTTTTACACCCAACTAGCCTAGGTAATTATCACAAACTTACATAAACTATGTATGTCGTCAACCTAAACATAAAGGTGCCATCTTGCATAACTATGGATCCAATAAAAGGTGTTAACCTGAGTAAACTATGGATCCACATAAAGGTGTAAACTTGCATAACTATGCATGTCATAGTTTCAACATAAAAATGTCAACTTGAATATGGATCTAAACTTTAAAGGTGTGAACTTGTATATATGTGAATCCAATTATCACTTAAACTTGCATATGAACATAATGCTTATACGAACTAGCATATGTTCCACATCCATATTAGCATAAAAACTGATGTTATAAACCTAGGTGATTGGATTATAAAAAGGAATTCATTGACACAAGTTGACATCATGAACTACTAGCATATATTTTAGATCCAAACTTACATAACATCATATAACTTGCATACAACTTGCGTGATCCTATTAACTTGCATAACATCATATGTACAACTTGCATAATCATATTAACTTGCATAACATCATATATGAAACTTGCATAATCATATTAACTTGCATAACATCATATATGAAACTTGCATAATCATATTAACTTGCATAACATCATATATGAAACTTGCATAATCATATTAATCTTGCATAACATCATACATGAAACTTGCATAACATCATATATAAAACTTGCAAAAAATCATATAATATGAATCAAGTTAACATACATGATTAAACATATGAATTAGATTCACATCCACAACTTATAATCCAACGTATATCACATCATAATTAATTTAGCAATTATTTTGTGAAAGTGATCAAACTCACCATTCAACGAAGTTCTGGAATTTATTAGCGTCCCTTTGTTGTAGTTGAATTTGCTGTTGGATTGAATTGAGTTGCTTTAATCTTCTTTTAATTGGTGGCGGCTATTCCAAGTCGTAGACTGACATCATGACGGCCATGGTTCTAATTTTATTTGATTTTAGAATGTGAGTCTACCCATGTATATATAGAAGTTAGATTTATTTACAGCCATCAGATCATCCTAGGATCCATCTAGGCCTTAGAAACCAAGAAATGATGTCAACAGACCAACTAGAAATCGCCACATAAGCCCTAAAACATAAAATTTTGTCATAGACCATTTAGGGCCGACGGGACCAATTCCAAACCTCCTGAGTCGATCCTGGGGTCGACCCTCTCGGGTTGACCCATAAAATAGGTCGGTTTGGTGTTTTGCCTTCCCGTTTCCGCTCTTTTGAATTTTTTTCTTAAATTTTAGGTTGAATTTTATTTTATTTTTATAAATATATCTATATATATTTCTATCTTCCTAATTAACCATTTTCACACTAAACTACTTTTTGAACCGCATTCACACTAAGCCGCTTTTTAGCCATTCCCCTAAAACAAAAATATGGCATTGGCGGGGATCGAACTCTGTACCTCTTGTATGCAAGTCACATGTTCCAACCAAATGAGCTACTAAGTCTTTTGCTTAAAAACCTTTGAACAATGCTAAACATTTATTCTTTAATTTAGTTAATTCGATTATTCAAAAATCCGGGGTGTTACACAAAGGCTTAATAAAATAGGGATAAATGGGTATTGATTGTGGTTTAATACTAAGTTCAATTAGGGAAATAATCAAATAAATATTCCAGGGTAAGGAGGATATTATTTTCCTTATTTATGCCAGTTAATATAGATCTTATCATTAAAAGTTAGAATTAGGCTTAGTAGGTTACTAATGTGAAACATTATTAACCATAGGAACTAGTGACGATAATTAATTGTGTACATATAGTATTTCCGTAAAATGAAACTAAAGGGGAATGACTCAATAGCGCAACCCACTTCATTCTCATGAGAAGAGGTATTAAAGGCTAATTGGGTACGAACTTAGTAATCTTCACATATAGTCTGCTTCCTAGGGTCTTAAATGGCTTGGGTCGAGGAGTTCACCTGGGAGTAGGTTTTTCAGTTTAGGGGTCTTAAATTGCGTGTGTGTGGGGCCGGGCCAAACCTAGAAACTTAAAAATGTCAGATATGGCTACCAATCTTATGGGAAGTAGTAAGCGACTAAGGAGATTATTCAATAAGGTTAGCTAGACGGTATAACCACCTTACGCTGGGTAAGAGTATATGCGTGTACGATGGAAGCCTTAACTAGCAGGCCCGTAGCTAGTGCTCTCTAGTTTACGTTAACATTGAATAAATCATCAAGGAATATTAAGAGAGCAATAGGACCGCCTAGGGTATTAAGTAATCAGGGAGAATCCACCTTATCTATCATTAATAGTGAGGCGTTAAATAATAAAGGATGAGCGAATGAAAAAAAATATAAACTCCGTAATTAAGGGTCCACCTTCGATTAAATAACCATCCATGTTCTGGTATAAAGGCTTCACAAATATATGCGTAAAAGTTCTGTCTCAGTATCATATTTTAGAGAAAACTGCTTGGGAAGGGTATTTAGGGTCGTATGTAAAGATTTACAAGGTTAGGCTAGAGTCACTAACTTTGGTAGGCATACATCTTGGGTTGAACTAAACAGAATACATCTGTGTATTATAATATGTGTTGTGCATTTCATATTCACTAGAATCTTGTTGTTCTGACCCCCTTTCTCATTGCAACCCCCTAGGTTTTCTAGAGAAGGTCGGTTTCTCACAGGTGTTTAAGTTCGACTTTTGTTTCTCGTTGTCTCTCATGCTTGGTATTGGCAAAGTGACTTACTTAAAAAAGGAAGTTACTTAATTTAATACTAGTCCATCCTATTTTTGTTTCTGCTGTGAGTTACTTTATCGCAATCTAATCATGCTCATTTATTTGCAAGTACCATATTTTCACGCTCCATGTTTGGATGTGTTCGAGTTTCGATTTTTATCAAAATTTGGGCATAGAAAGGAGTGGGATGTTACAATGTACCAACATATATGTATATTTAGGCTTAGTCTACTTGGGGTAGTTAAGTACGATTTACGCATAAGGGCGAAAGTATTGTAAACCCTAATAATCTAATATAGTTAAAAGCAGAAATATATTGGTATATGTAGCATAACAACCTAAAATTTAATAAATCAATTTAAATTGAAAGATTAATAAAATAAATATTAATCAGAAAAATATTGGAAAATGGGCAACGTGGGTTGCACCATTTAGTCCGTTATGAATTTCTGGCTAAGGTAGATACTTAGTTTGTTAAAATCAGACTTACAACAAAAGAGATATTAAAGAAACAAGTTTGAAATTTGAATTTTAAAATAGAGCAAACGTTCGAATTAATCGGAATTAATTATGCGCATGTCACACATAGTTGGGGCGACCCATCCTTCAGTTGGGTCGACCTTGCAGTCGACACAGGAGTCGAGCCACCCGGGCAGCATGCGCACGCTTGTACGCACGTTATCAAACGTATTGGCCGGTTGTTTGGATGTGTTCTTCTAGAGAATTCCTTAATATGATGGCCTAAATTCTTAACCTAAAGTCCAATGATCTAGAATACCCTAGCTCTATTATAAATATGCTCCAAACCAAACCTAATTTTCACTACTTCTGTAACACCCCAACTTTTAACGACATTAAAAGAGGATAAATTAAATAATAATTAATTTAACATTTGAAATTAGAGGGAACGGACTATGTCATTGCGTCCGTCTCGAAATTCTGGTCAGAATGGACATTTGGTTTGCGTAAAACGGACATCGTATGAAAAAGTTATGAGGGTTCGAAGTTTGTTTTCGCACAAGATATATATATATATATGTGTGTGTGTGTATATATATATAAAGTAAATTCCAGAACCTTCAAAAACAATTCAAAAATCAAAATCGGGCCAAAGCAGGCTGAGCGGGAAAATTCCCGCTCGTGGGAGTCGAACCCCCCAAGGGGTGTCGACATAGGTGTCGACCCACCAATAGGGGTGTCTATCCACCAATAGGGGTGTCGACATGGATGTCGACCCCCCTATAGGGGTGTCGATCCACCCAGACAGATCTGGGCAGAATTCGTTTTACGTACCTGGACTTGATTCTGGGTCTGGTTCATTGGTTCTAGGCTATAAATATGGTTCCCTATTCTCTTATTTTCTCCATTGGAGATCATAGAGGCCATATGCTGTCGGGTTGCAAATTGAAACAGAATCAAAGTCTACTACAATTATTTTAGCTATTCAGAATTCAGATCTCTCTCTCTAAATTTTTTGAACCTAACACTGTGATTTTCTAGTCACTTTTAGGTTTAAATAAATAACAGTAAATTGTGAGAGACTATGAATTGGATATGTTGTAAAGTATGAATCTATGCCAGTATTAAATCTTATACCATGTAGATATTCTCTAGATCTGATGCAATTGTGGCTATACTATGATGCTGCCTTTATGGATCTTGATTTGTAACTATGTTGTGGTAAATGTAAATCTATTAATCTTGACAATTGCAACATTTCTTGGATCTAATTTTGTATGTAAATCACCTTTTATGTTGCGATCAACTTAGATATGTTGTAAGTTGGAGATATTTAGATTTGAATATGCTATTATGATAGATCCACTTTATGATCATGTTTTATGCTAGATCCACTTTATTATCATGTTTTATGCTAGATCCACTTTATGATCATGTTTTATGCTAGATCTATTTTACGATCATATCTTATGCTATGATAGATCTATCTCTCGAGATCCAATTCAATTGTGATTGTCCTAGTATGTTATATTGGTTTCATTTGGATAGATCAAATCATTTATGTGAACCATGAACATATGCCACCTTGAATTAACTAGGATTGGGTCCACACCTTTATCTTAATTGTAACCTCTATGATATGGATTTGGGTAGATCTATTTATAAACCTGGAGATCTAAACCTTTATTTATAATTAGATCTAATTTAATCTATTAGATCTAGAGCAAGTGGACATTTTATGTAGATCTAAAGCAATATTTATGTTAGATCCCGTTATGATGATGATTACATGTTCATGACAATATGTATGTTCACCTTGATATGATGTTAATTACATGTCCATTCACTTTGTTATCATACTAGCATGTTTATGCCAATATTTTTGAAACTATCACCACTATCATATTCCCTTTTTCATTGTTATGTCTAGACTACTTATTAGCCTAGATGCCGCCAAAATACGTGCGAATACGTTAGTGAAGGAAACAGGGGAAAAGGGATTTATAATTGGCATGTAATCTTTAAATGAATTGATATGTAATTCAAATTATTGGGTAAAATAGGTATTGACACCTATAAAAGGAAAGGATTAATTAATTGGTAAATTAATTAAAAATGGCCTTATTTGAATATGAACATTTATGGACATGTAATTCAAATTATTGGGCAAAATATGTATTGACACCCAAAAAGGGAAAGGTTTAATAAATTAAAAATGGAATGTTTAGTAATTACAATTAGGAATTGTAATTGTACTTATGACACGAGGTTAGGTTGCACTAGTGGTGGAAGTCTGCCCGGACCCGACCGGCATATCCAGCAGCCACTAATGTTGAACCTAATGTGGGAGGTCTAAGTACGCGAATACGAATCGGCTAAGACACGAGGTTAGGCCCAACTATGGAATAAGACTGCCTAGACCCGACCGGCATATCCAACGTCCACATGTTGTAGGCCTAATGTGGGAGATCTGGCCCATTATAAACCATAAATGGACATGGTAACGAATCAGACTACTTAACCTAATCTAAACCATAAGTGTTTGTATGAATATGAACTAAAGATAGGGTTAAGTAAAACATGCTTGGATCAGTGGGAGGGTTAAGTACATCTTGGGTAGGTGGGTAATATTAATATATAAAGGCCCACAAACTTAACCGTTAAACAAACATGCTTGAATCAGTAGGAGGGTTGGTTGGTAAGTAATATTTATATATATAGGCCCACAAACTTAACCTGTCGAGGTTATGTAATTAAAGACAATGTTAGGTAAACATAACCAGTAGAAAACCTAGTAGTGGAGATGCAAGACAAAGGGGAGAGCTTGCATCATCTTGTGTGGGACCCATTTCAGTCAATAACTCTTAAATAGGTATCAAACGGGTACTCCGAACTAGGTCGGAGTGGGGCACGCTTGCTGAGTTGATTGTAAGAGATCCAAACGTGGAGGCGGTGTTGACAGCGCGTTCCAATGGAGTCATGTACGTGCATGACTCCTCCTGTTGGGGAAGATAAGACGCTATGACATCAGTAGATATAGTTTTGCACATCCGGAAAATGAAGGGTTGCCACTTTAGGGAGTGATACACCCTACTGTGGGGCCAGCACAGGGTATCTACGGAATAGGGAGACGATTGATTGGGAGTAGTAAATAAGGTACATCTAGTCCTGTCTGTTTCTGTGGGGTACCTATGTTTCTGTCTGGGCTAACACCCGTTATTTCTGTTTAGGTACCTGTTCTGTTTGGGTTAAAACCTATTACTAGACTACACCTAAAACTACCATTATGTTTCTGTTGGGATCATTCTGTTTTTGTTAAGCAGTTGGGGAATATGTAATCGTATTACATATCTGTTATACTAGTATTGGTACAGAGCAAGGAAAGTATTAAGAAGCGTTATCTATTATATCCTGTTGTCCTATTTACCTTGTTATGCCTGCCATTTATGTATTGATCTCTCTTATCCGCTTTGTAAGCCTATCATGTTACTTTTATTTATTTACTGGCTAAAAGTAACTAGACTCGCCAGGCTTTATGTCTGACCCTTTTTGTTTCCCCTTCTTTCTTCCGCCCCCCAGGTTCTCAGGGAGGAAACACACAGACTTGATCGTGATTCTTCTTATTTTACTGGAGCTGCTTATATGTATGGATCAAGCTCCTATCCTTGTTGTTATGCCATATTTTGTTCTTGGGAATTTTCTTTCTTTTATGTACTCTGATATTTCTGAAGTACAAGACAGTGGTTTTTATGTTGTAATGGGTTTTTATATTTCAGACAAATGATGCTTTGGACCATGGTATTTTGATGATTAATAAAGTTGTTTATTTCCGCTGCAAAATTTTTATATCTGTCTTGTAATGTTATGTGTCTGTTTACCTAAACGCTTCACGAAACTTAATGCATTCCCTTTGTGAGTGACATTAACGGACGTGGGGTGTCACACTTGGTATCAGAGCTGAAGGTTACCAGATTAGATAAAAGTTTTTGAAAATTATTTTTCAAAAAGCTTTTAAAAGAAAGTATTTTTGAAAAGAAAAGTCTGTTTTGAAAATATTCCCCCCAAGAAGCCATATATAATATCCTTCGGTCCTTTATCTAAATTTCTTCTTTTTTCCTTTTTTTCAGCATGTCTGGGGAACAAAACATTCCTAATATCTCGGAGGGCGTCACAATACCCGGATGGTTCCATAGGTACTTGGAGGCCATGGCGCCTGCCGAAGGCCAAAGAGACGTTCCTCCCCCAACTGCGCTAATCATTCCTCCCCCTCCCCCTCCAAGAGCAGATAACTTCGCCAAGATCTACAAAGACTTCCTTGCTATGGGAGGGAATCCATTCCATGGGAATGAGACATTCGTTGAAGCTCGAAATTTGCTCAAGGAGACCGAGGACTTGTTTGTAATCTTTGAAGTAGAGGATAAGAGGAAGATTCAGTTAGCTGCTTGGTTATTAAAGGATGAAGCCTCATTTTGGCGGGAAGTCACCCAAGCTGGACGTCCTGTGGAAACTTGGGAAGATTTTAGGCAAAGATTTGAAATGAAATTTCTTTCCTAAGCCGAGAAAAGCATGCAGATGGAAAGGTTCTTGGCACTCAAATAAGGAAACTTGACGGTGAAAGAATATGTGAACAAATTCAACCAGCTAGCAAGGTTTGGGTTAGAATTGGTGGATACACCGCACAAAAAGGCTTTGCGGTTTGCTAAAGGGCTGAATGAACCCCTTCATAGGTTAGCCATGTCCCATATCCCAATGGGAGCCACTTTTGAAAAACTTGTTGACATGGCCCTAATGCATGAGGAAGACAAGGGAGAAAAGAAGGAAGTAAAGGCTGAGGAAGCAACGCAAAATGAGAAGGTGTGGCCCAAGAAGGGACAACATCAGAAGAAAGGAGAAAAGAATGACAAGGCTAAAGATAAGAGGAAGTGCCATAGTTGTGGGTGAGAGGGTCACTTAGCCAAGGACTGCAGAAAAAGGAAGAATGCTTGCTTCGCTTGTGGAGAGGTTGGGCATCTTATTAAGGATTGCCCAAAGAAACAAGGACAAGGTCAAAGGGCAGGAACTTCTAGAGGGCAGGTGCACGCTCTCGCGATAAGTGCTCCTGAAAGAGGTAGAAAAATTTCCGTAGAAAGTTTATTTTCTCTTTCAAATCATCCAGTTAGGACATATTTTAATTCTGGTGCTTCACACTCATTTATATCTAGTTTTGTTGTTGAATCTCTGCACTTAATTACGAGTATGGTAGTAGATCTTGTAGTTTCCTCAAATCCCATTGGTGATTCGGCTCATTTATATATGATTTGTAGGGGTTTGAGAATATCTGTGTTAGGCGTCGAAATTGAATGCAATGCATATGTACTCGGGTTTATGGGTTATGGGTTGATTCCAGGGATAGGTTGATTTACCACATATGGTGCCATTCTGGGTGGTGAGAGGAGGGTCGTTAAGCACCCTCGAAATTTCTTGTGACTCACAAGGGTCTATCATGCTTAGTTTCCTAGAGTCTCTTGAGGCGTCTATCGATGGTCTGCGATCGGCACCAGTAGTCCGTGAGTATCCTGATGTCTTAGACGAGGTTCGGGGATTACCCCCGAGGCGCGAGATTGATTTCCGTATATACCTGGTGGACAATGCAAAGCCAGTTGCATTACCTGTGCACCATATGGCTCCTAAAAAAAAGAGGGAACTTGATAAGCAAGTGGCGGGGCTACTTGAGAAGAGGTTTCATAGGTGAATCATATCAGGATGGGAAACCTATTGAAGACAGTCCTTGAGGAAACCCATCATTCCAAAATGACTATTCATCCAAGTGGCGATAAAATGTATAGAGTTCGAGGTAGTGGGGCCAAACTTGCAAAAGGAAGTGAAAATAAATAAGGAAGCAACGATTGGATGAGTTCCGACTTGCATACTGGGATCGGAGGTTAAGAAGCTACGCAAACGAGAAGTCAAGTTGGTGAAGGTCCAGTGGGGAGACAATCAAGAAGATGCAACTTGGGAGACCGAAGACAAGATTTTTACGCTTCATACCCTTTCCTTTTCAAGGGAATGTTCTTAACTTCTCATCCAAAAGCTTTTATTCGCATTTGCTTCTATCATCTGAGTATATCCTGTCAATCGAATCTTCGACCTTTAGGTAGGAAATCCCATTATTGTATACATGTGTTTGAGACATGTTATGTTTGATGGATGCAAGTGGATGAAAGTGTTTGCTAGTGGTTGCATGTGGATGCATATACACACACATTAGGCACTAAATCGGCTCAATCACTCTCATACTGCATATAGATGTGTGTGCATTTTCTTTTCTTTTATAGATGGAAATGAATGAACTATCATATGGATGTTGCATTTGGACAAATGAGTGTGCACACATGTAGAGCTTATATGTTATAATATGCTTATTCGCTTACATATTGGATTCATGTAGGGCTGTCAATGGGTCGTGTCGGGTCGAGTTCGGGTCGGGTCAAGTCGGGTTCGGGTTGATTTATAAACGGGTCGGGTCAACCCGTTTATTAAACGGGTCATATTTTCCCAACCCTAACCCGACCCATTTATAAACGGGTTGACCCGACCCGACCCGCGTAACCCGTTTAACTAAATGGGTCGTGTCAGGTCGTGTTGGGTCGGGTTTACCTGTTTGACCCATTGATAGATATTGCCTACTAATATAAGCAACAAAAGAGTCAAATCATCAACATGCACACTGTTATATAATCACCAACATGCAACAAGTTGCAAAGTCACCAACAGACAACACATATATAAAGCATGAAATCCCCATATTCAAAAATCATTTTCTATACATAAGTATATATTCCTATACTGCATAAATTAAAGACTACCAGTATGGAAGAGATACAGTTGTTATAAGTAAAATATAACTAACAACATATAAGAATAAATTAGTAAAATATAATAGCTTACATATACGAGCATACTGATTATTGCATACATAAAAGACTAACACTAATAGTATACATAAAAGACTAACAATATGGAAGAGATACAATATATAATCGGGTTTGGCGGGTCAAAATCGGGTTAGCGGGTCAACCCTAAACCCACCCGTTTATAAACGGGTCAAATTCGGGTTGACCCGAAAATGACCCGCTAACTAAACGGGTCGGGTTAACCTGCTAATTTCCGTGCGGGTTTCGGGTCGGGTCACGGGTCGGGTAGGAAATTGACAGCCCTAGATTCATGGCACTAATCATACATCGCATTAAGGAGGTCAACTGAATCAGTAGACCGCCTGATTTTCGCATTATTGTTGAGACATATACACACACTTCTGCATATATTCATATAAGCATTAAAGGCTTTTAAGGACAATGGATGTTGGATGAGTAGATGGATGATGGATGGCAGGATATGCATTCTTCCCAACTTAGAGATTTCGGGGACGAAATCCTTTGAGTAGGGGAGAATGTAACACCCTAAATTTTAATGACATTAAAAGAGGATAAATTAAATAATAATTAATTTAACATATGGAATTATAGGGAGTGGACTATGCCATTGCGTCCGTCTCAAAATTCTGGTCAGAATGGACATTTGGTTTGCGTAAAACGGACACCGTATGAAAAAGTTATGAGGGTTCGAAGTTTGTTTATACACAAGATATATATATATATATATATATATAATAAATTCCAGAACCTTCAAAAACAATTCAAAAATCAAAATCAGGCCAAAGCGGGCCGTGAGGGAAAATTCCCACTCGTGGGTGTCGATCCCCCCAGGGGCTGTTCGACATGGGTGTCGACCCCCCTATAGGGGGATCGACCCCCCTGGAAAAATCTGGACAGAATTCGTTTTATGTACCTGGACTTGATTCTGGGTCTAGTTCATTGGTTCTAGGCTATAAATATGGTCGCCTATTCTCTTATTTTCTCCATTGGAGATCATAGAGGCCATATGTTGTCGGGTTGCAAATTAAAACAGAATCAAAGTCTACTACAATCAGTTTAGCTATTCAGAATTCATATCTCTCTCTCTTTAAATTTTCTGAACCTAACGCTGTGAGTTTCTAGTCACTTTTAGGTTTAAATAAATAACAGTAAATTGTGAAAGACTATGAATTGGATATGTTGTAAAGTATTAATCAATGCCAATATTAGATCTTACACCATGTAGATCATTATAGATCTTATTCTCTAGATTTGAAGTAATTGTGGCTATACTATGATGTTGCCTTTATGGATCTTGATTTGTAACTATGTTGTGGTAAATGTAAATCTATTAATCTTGACAGTTGCAACATTGCTTAGATATAATTTTGTATGTAAATTAGCTTTTATGTTGCGATCAACTTAGATATGTTGTAAGTTGGACATATTTAGATCTAAACATGCTATTATGCTAGATCCACTTTATGATCATGTTTTATGCTAGATCCACTTTATTATCATGTTTTATGGTAGATCCACTTTATGATCATGTTTTATGCTAGATCCACTTAATGATCATATCTTATGCTATGACAGATCTATCTCTCGAGATCCAATTCAATTGTGATTGTCCTAGTATGTTATTTTTGTTTCATTTGGATAGATCAAATTATTTATGTGAACCATGAACATATGCCACCTTGAATTGATTAGGATTGGGTCCAAACCTTTATCTTAATTGTAACCTCTATGATGTGGATTTGGGTAGATCTATTTATAAACCTGTAGATCTAAACCTTTATTTATGATTAGATCTAATTTAATCTATTAGATCTAGAGCAAGTGGACATTTTATGTAAATCTAAAGCAATATTTATGTTAGATTCCATTATGATGATGATTACATGTTCATGACAATATGTATGTTCACCTTGATATGATGTTAATTACATGTCCATTCACTTTGTTATCATACTAATATGTTTATGCCAATATATATTTAAACCATCACCTTTATCATATTCCCTTTTTCATTGTTATGGCTAGACTACTTATTAGCCTAGATGCCGCCAAAATATGTGCGAATACGTTAGTGAAGGAAACGGGGAAAAAGGGATTTATAATTGACATGTAATCTTTAAGTGAGTTGATATGTAATTCAAATTATTGGGTAACATAGGTATTAACACCTATAAAAGGAAAGGATTAATTAATTGGTAAATTAATTAAAAATGGCATAATTTGAATATGAACATTTATGGACATGTAATGCAAATTATTGGGCAAAATATGTATTGACACCCAAAAAGGGAAAGGTTTAATTAATTAAAAATGGAATGTTTAGTAATTACAATTAGGAATTGTAATTGTACTTATGGCACGAGGTTAGGTTACATTAGTGGTAGAAGTCTGCCCGGACTCGACCGACATATCCAGCAGCCACTAATGTTGAACCTAATGTGGGAGGTCTAAGTACGCGAATACGAATCGGGCTAAGACACGAGGTTAGGCCCAACTGTGGAATAAGACTGCCCGGACCCGACCGGCATATCCAGCATCCACATATTGTTGGCCTAATGCGGAAGGTCTAGCCCATTATAAACCATAAATGGACATGGTAATGAATCAGACTACTTAACCTAATCTAATCCATAAGGGATTGTATGAATATGAACTAAAGACAGGGTTAAGTAAAACATGCTTGGATCAGTGGGAGGGTTAAGTACATCTTGGGTAAGTGGGTAATATTAATATATATAGGCCCACAAACTTAACCATTAAATAAACATGCTTGAATCCTTAGGAGGGCTAAGTACATCTTGGGTTGGTAGGTAATATTTACATATATAGGCCCACAAACTTAACCTGTCGAGGTTATGTAATTAAAGACATCGTTAGGTAAACATAACCAGTAAAAAACCTAGCAGTGGGGATGCAAGACAAAGGGGAGAGCTTGCATCATCTTGTGTGGGACCCATTTCAGTCAGTAACCCTTAAATAGGTATCAAACGGGTACTCCGAACTAGGTCGGAGTGAGGCACGCTTACTAAGCTGATTGTAAGAGATCCAAACGTGGAGGCGGTGTTGACGGCGCGTTCCAATGGGGTCATGTGCATGCATGAATTCGCCTGCTAGGGAAGATAAGACGCTATGACATCAGTAGATATGGTTGTGCACATCCGGAAAATGAAGGGTTGCCACTTTAGGGAGTGATACACCCTACTGTGGGGCCAGCACAAGGTATCTACGGAATAAGGAGCCGATCGATTGGGTGTAGTAAATAGGGTACATCTAGTATTGTCTATTTCTGTGGGGTACCTGTCTTTCTGTTTGGGCTAACACCCGTTATTTCTGTTTAGGTACCAGTTCTGTTTGGGTTAAAACCCGTTACTAGACTACACCTAAAACTACCGTTATGTTTCTGTTGGGATCATCCTGTTTTTGTTAAGCAATTGGGGAATATGTAGTCCTGTTACATATCTGTTATACTAGTATTGGTGCAGAGAAAGGAAAGTATTAAGAAGCGCTATCTATTCTATCGTGTTGTCCTGTTTACCTTGTTATGCCTGCCATTTATGTATTGATCTCCCTTATCCACTTTGTATGCCTATCATGTTACTTTTATTTAGTTACTGGCTAAAAGTAACTAGACTCACTTGACTTTATGTCTGACCCTTTTTGTTTCCCCTTCTTTCTTCCGTTCCCCTCCCCCTTCAGGTTCTCAGGGAGGAAACACACATGCTTGATCGTGATTCTGCTTATTTTACTGGAGCTGCTTATATGTATGGATCAAGCTCCTATCCTTGTTGATATGGCCATATTTTGTTCTTGGGGAATTTACTTTCTTTTATGTACTCTGATATTTCTGAAGTACAAGACAGTGGTTTTTATGTTATAATGGGTTTTTATATTTCAGACAAATGATGCTTTGGACCATGGTATTTTGATGATTAATAAAGTTGTTTATTTCCACTGCAAAGATTTTATATCTGTCTTGTAATATTCTGTGTCTGTTTACCTAAACGCTTCACGAAACTTAATGCATTCCCTTTGTGAGTGGCATTAACAGACGTGGGGTGTCACAACTTCATTCTCTGCCTCCATATCAAATAACCTCTTCTCAAATATATTTCTAATAGAGTACTAAAGTTTGAGTTTTGCATATATTTTAGGAATATTCATAGATAAAGATTACCTATCGAGGCTAGATTGGATTACTTTGAAATTGTGAGTATATTTCAGTAATTGCAAGATTTAGGACAATTTAGGATTTTTCTTGACAGTATAATAAGCGTAGATTTCTTTTGAATTCTATTTTCATTTTTGTCAATAATCTATGAAATCTGATTTCAGTTCTATCTTTTCTTCTTTATGATTTAGTAATCTATTTTATTACTATAATTTTTATTCATCTCATCTATACCCCTTTTTCTTCTTATGTAATTTCACTATAGTTAAGTTTCAGCCCTATTTTATTTCAAACGTGTTTTTATTATTTTGAGCCTAGGCTATACGAGAGCCTAGGCTATTATTCCTTTTATTTTGATGTTGATTTTGGGCCTTCATGAGCTTAAACCATTTATTTCTTCTTATTTATGCGCCGTTTGGGTTAAAATATGAAATTTACAACAAAAGCGCAATTTGGAAAAATAAGAAACATGTATAAAAAGGATGAATTGGGATTATTAATATTATGCAATAAAAATAACTGAACTGTAACTTTGATAAACCGAATAAATGGAAATTGGATAGATGTTAATGATAGAGGATGGTTTGTACAGTAAAATTAAACAAAAAAGATGTTTATAAACAACCTGTTTACAAAGAAGATAGGCTTATTAATAAATTTAAGATTAGCGTTAAGTTTAAATAATAAATTAATAATTATGTGTAGTGATTGTCCATTTCGATAGCGACAACTAATTAGGAGAAGATACGGGACTCGTAGTATTGGTCCTTTCCGGCAGTAAGGGCAAGCTGATTAGGGAAAATAAAAGGGCAATTAAAATAATGAGTGGGGACTAAGTCTATGGTGACATATGTCAGTTCGCATTTTTTGTTGGAGATCTGTATCAGTTGGTATTCCATTTTATCACACTACACCGAGGTCTCGCGAGGAGACGAAGGCGTGCTTATACTGAACTAGGTAGTGAGAGGTCTAAATGTGGTGGGTATGGGAGCATTCCGATGGGACAATGAGTGTGCATAGCACCGATTGGAGAAGATAAGTCATTGTGATGCCAGTGATTTTCGTTATGTCCATAGATATGATGGGTCGGATCTGATAAACTCGGGGCCATAGTTGGCATAGTTATTACAACTATAGCTAGGAGTCGATCGATGGGTAGAATTAGGTTATGCCTAATTTATAAAATGTAGCAATTGGTGCAGAAGAATGATTTGAGAATCAATTATATTCTTATTTTTTTATATACGGTATTGAGCTTCAATTTATTATCCTGTCTAGATTTCCTATGTTATCATTTATGCTTGTAATAACTGAACTCACCAGGCTTTATGCTTGACTAGTTCTCTTTTTCTTTTCTTCCTTCCTTTCCCCCCTCAGGTTCTCAGGGTGGAGGATCTAGTGCTTGAGAAAGCTTTGACCCAGGTCAGTCCTTTGGAGATTCTTATTTGTCTTGTTCATTGTGCTTACATGTATTTTTCCATGTCTTGTTTATTTTCTGTACTTGATGTTGAGGGACACTTTTTATTGGTACTCCGATCATGTAGTTTTTATGAGACATCTATGGTTTTTATGAGTTGTGATGTAATAGCACTTCTTATTTTGTTTTAAATAAAATTTTAAGTTTCCCACTGTGTTTTTATTTATGCTGCCTTGTGAATTTTAGCCTCAGTGATGTTATCTTATACCTAAAGTGCCCCAAAATTCTTAATGGAATCCTTATACGGGGAACATCAAGAAATATGGAGTGTTACATTTGGTATCAGAGCCCATGGTTACAAGATTAGTAAAAAAATAAAATTAAAAGAAAATGTCTTTTTAAAGAAAAGTGTTCTCAAACAAAAAGCTGTAGATATAACAGAGCATACTAAAATGAAATAAGAATCTCACACAGCTGAAGGGATAAAATATAATAACTTAGAATAGATGTACCTTTAATTAAAATCATCATAAATGTCGGTTACAATTTGTTTCATGCAACAATAGATACATCAACGTTAATTATTCCAATATAATAATACTGTTGTAATGCCAAATAATTATGGATCCTCCATCGCTAGACTCCATCTCCAAGGTATCACCGATCCAAGCGTTCCCACCTATTATACTATTTATATGTTAAAAGGAGGGAGGTCAGAACATAAAGTTCTGGTGAATGAAAATCACATAAGCTTTAGAAATAACTATCTCCTATATTTGGCAGTATAAATTCTTCACGATACGTCTATGGAAACAAGTATACACACAAATAAACATATGAGGCGGACTTTCTAAAATTCACATAATCCCCCAAAGCTAATTTAAGGGTGGGCACCTTCTATGGTCACTTAATATCATGTTTATTTAAGCTGGACATACCTGTAGTCACTTAATACCCAATGGCGTACCTTAACCCACTTAAGACCCTGTTCTAATATTAATCGTTATAGATGATAACTCTCTTATAGGGCAAGAAATAGTAATGACTACTTACTACTAGAATTCGGGTTAGGAACATGGTTTCTTAACCCCTTAGCGAACCCTCTTGTTACCATCTAGTTGTCCCTATGGGTGAACTCGTAGCCACTTAATACAGCCCTCAGACATTGGTTCCTTATGCAATGTATACATAATTTTTCCTTAGGTCATCTCTCTCTAGCCCCTAGATAAGAAGCAAACATTACTTGAAGAACTGCCATACACACGTTATCGTCTACCATGACCATTTTATACCTTATAGGGGAAAGGTGGACCCAACAACCATTTACTTCTCGAAGGGTGGACCCAATGACCAAGGTTTTGAACCAAGGAGTGAACCTTAGGAACGAACCCAATCCTAACCACTTAATACCCAACAAGAGATAGGTCAGCCACTTAATACCTTTTTCCCAAGGCATGCCAACTCCGCACACCCAATATATATATACACACACACACATTGACACACACATACATTAGATATCTCATAGTAGGCCTACCATTTGTAGATGTTGGATTTGCTCAGCGGTTTCGGGCAGGCTTCTACTACAAGTTGGGTCTAAACTCGCATCATAGCATACTAATTATAATGTCCCATGGAACCTAAAACTCTCACATTAACCTGATTTATTTGTAGATGCTGGATATGCCGATTGGTTCCAGGCAGATTTTTACTACAAGTAACGGTTAACCTCGTGTCTATGTGTCATTAATATTAATTAAACTATTAACTCACACACATACAAGAATACAAATTTCTATGGGGACATTCAATTTATGCTCCTAATTTAATCATATTTTTAACGCACTTAATTATGCAGTTACATACGTTGATTACATTATAGATATATATATTTATAAATATAAACGTAAATTAAGCGAACGAGATTAGAGTCCTTACCACCATTTTGAAATGTCAATCCTATTAAAATCTTAAGGTGTGCAAGTCATTTTTCCATATTTTCCTCAACCACCACACAAATGTACATGTAAACATATAACTAAAAAAATGGGAAAAACAATTACATTAGCATATAAACTTGCAACCTAGGTTTGACTTGATTATTGCAATGATAATAGATGAACATAACATTAATTATATATGTTTATAACTTCTATTTTGAACAGATTCCTTTTCTTACATTTATTTATATGCAAAACATTAATATTTAGATGTATAGTAAATAATACGTTTAGATTATCTATTTTGAGAAATAGTGATTCAAACTATTAAATTTACAAATTATTTAAATCTTAATCTTTTTCTCAAAAATCAAATATGTGAACTTACATGAAAATAGAACAACAAGGAATACAAACAATATAGAAAATCATAAAAAAAGAACCATGCTCTTCTTTTATTATTATAACAACCCAAAACCCAAATATAACTAGACTGAACATTTCCGTAAAGATAATAAAAACATATGGAATTTGGAAGGTGTTTAATATAATGTTTCGTATAAATCTAAATTTCCCTAGGCATATAGATCCAAATTCACACTACAAAACAAAGAAAATAGCAAACTGATGTCATTTTCACTCACAGTGCTAAGAAGGATAAAATAGTGGAAATATGGTGGTGTTTGCTTTTGGATCCAACCCTTCGTACAAAATGTTCTCCAGTTCTTGTTAATCCATGTCTGAGAATCAAGAGATTAGAATCTTATATATATATATATATATTTGAATTTCAGAATTTAAAAATCTAAATCTAATCCTAAATCAGAATAGAGGAGAAAAGAAATATAGATTAAGGATTTAGAAGAAAACCTAAACTTTTCTCTCGAATTCCAATGGAAAAATGGAGGCGCAAAAAGAAAATAGATTAAGGTTTGGGAGAGGCTGGGTAGGTGGTATATATAGTTGCAAGTGTGTATACAAACCGTTAGATCAATTAGATTTGATTTGGACAGTTCGATCTTGCAATTTATATACAAGTCCCTATGAAAACAAGCCACCTCCACCCAAAATCCCTTAAGGGCGGTCGACACCCCCATAGGTGGGCGGTCGGCCTCCTTTTTTGGGTCGAGTTCAGGAGACAATTGTCTTCTATACGCGACTATTTAATCAATTCTTATTAATTCTGATTGATTTCTTTCCTTATGTTCATTATTCTTATCCCCATTGTACACGTATATATATACACAAGTTTGAATTCAAAAGGAATATTATATTTCATTCTTACCAAGTTAATATACCCCATAGTTGTAATATATTTATTTGAAATTCAAACTCTTTATGTTTAATATGTACCCACAACACAAACAATATATAAATATTACAATTAATGGCTCCCTGCGATTATTCGATCTGCTCAATCAGTCTATGATGCCCTATCGATGATCCACCTCCCCAAAATCCACTAGCCCAGCCTCTTGGACGCGATCTGGCAGAGCATATAACTCAGACTCCACATTTTTCGGATCTTGACCGATTCCCTCTATGAGCAATACTTCTGCCGTACTATCGGACATCCTTTCTGCTGAACCTTCCCTCCATCGATCGCCAGTCTATGATCTCCCTGGAGTTCACTCCAATTCACCAGTATCGCCCTTGCTTGCAAGTAATGAAAGTACAAGGTGGAAGGACCTTTCGGTACCTGTCTTTGATAATTTTAAATGTAATAATTTGGGTGTTGATGTTTCTAATGTTTTGGGGAAGGATGAGAGTGGTGTTGGTCCGTTGTCTTCTAGTCTAATTGCCTCTACAACTTTGGTTGGTAAACATTACACTCCAAGTGTTTGTGTTAACGAAAAAATGAATGTAGTTGCTGAAACAACTTATCCTACTCCTATGAATCCATCTAGTGAACCTATTTGGACATCATTGTTCAATGCCATCCCTTTAGCTACAGGTAACAACACTCCACAAGAATGTTTCGAAACTAAGATTGTTAATGATCGGAGTGTCATGCCTGAAGATGTACATCATGTTGGTGCGAGCTTCTGGGCTGATCATTTGATTGGCTTTTTCCTCGATTCCTCTCAACCTTACCAAGTCATTCTTGAAAAATCTAACCGATTTAGGAAGTTATGGGACAAGCTGCAAGTCTAGTACTTCGATTCTATGTTATATCTCAAATTCAGTAACCAAGCTGATAAGATGAGTGTTCTTGAGCAAGACCCTTTGGTTATTGAGGGGAGGCCCTTCATTATCACACCATGGAGCGTTACTGTTGGTAAGGCACGTAAGAAAATACTTTCGATTCCGGTTTGGGCCACACTTTCCAATATTCCTTCTGTCCTCCAACCCCTCATCGGTCTTAACTGGCTAGCTAGCTTGATTAGTAAACTCCGCTGCTTTGACACCAATACTGTCACAAGAAAGAGCATAAAATACGCCTGGGCACTTATCGAAATCTCACCATCCATGCCACTGGCTGATAAGCTAAAAGTTACTCTTGTCAAGGGGTTTAACGTTGATATTGATGTATCGTATTCCTAACATCCAGAATTCTGTTCGAAATGTCGGTCCTTCGGACATAACGACGAAACATGTACTTCTCCCCTTGCTGATAACTCGGTGACCCATGCTGCTGAAATACCCCAGCGTAAGCCTACATTGTTATGGATGCCAAAGCCGAAAACCGCTGCTACTATTTCACCAATTGATGTCCCAGGGTCTCATGCAGACTTGAAGAAGCTTTCTACTCCTTCATCACCAATTGTGGACCCTACTACCACTGCTGCTTCGGCAATCAATGTTGTTTCGCATTCTATGGACCCTGCTCCCACTACCGCACCGGATGTTTGTGATGCTGGCACAGTCAAGTAAGAATTCTCTTGGTATCCTCGTGAGTGTGCTTGGGTACATGGAAAAACGGAAATGCGTTATCAACCGGAACAAACACTTTTTACTTATATGTTACTGTTGTTGAAGGAGAACAAAGGTATTTTTGGTACAGTATTGTTGATGAGGAATTAGTTCTGGCTAAAGAAGGAAATGATGATGCTGCTAATGAGGAAATACTTAAAGATGAAACCTAGGATAGATGCTACCTATGCAACATGCAACCAATTCCTTACTTCCCGGACCTTGCTGCTCTTTTTGCTCTGATCAGGAATGTCTCTGGCTCATGTGATGTAGTTGGGGACTAGCGTCCTCACTCGCACATAGTAGTCTTAGTAATTTTGTCAAGCTCCTGTTTTTATGCACTGTGTTCTGTCACTTTGTAACAACCCGCATTCTACACATCGGAGGATCGTAGAATATTTATTTATTTCTTATATGAAGACGTATGGTCGTGTAAGTTTAGGAAACGACTACTGGGGTCATTTCCCATGTTCATGATTTTTGCCGATTTTTAAATGACCGTTTTGCCCCTAGCTAATCTTGTTTCATTCATAAATTTTGACTGGAGAGGAGTTTTGACATGAAACCAATTCCATTAGATCCGAATGATGGTTTACCTTTCCGTAGAGTGGTCATAATAGTCAAACGGATTTACTGTTTGGGAGATATGGCTGAATTAAGGTTTAGAAGGCTAAAAACAGCTTAATTGGGCTTAGCCGGGTGATTAACAGCTAGGCCCAATGGGGGATTTCGGGTTTAGAGGTATTTAAGGGCTGCTAGGGTTTAGAAAACGATTTTTACTTCATTTTCCAGCCGCCACAAACATGTCTTTCACTGTAGTCATGGCCTCCACCTTCTAATTTCATCCCAAATCGCCTCTAATCACTTTCTAATCGAAGATTAAGCAAAACTACATCAAATCACGGGAGGTTAGCACCAAATCAGAGAGAGAGAGTTGCTGGAATACATTAGAATTTTACCCAAATAGAGAATCACTTCAGATCTATAGTTTACTTTGTGGCAAAGGTGAGTGATTTGCATTGTTTTTCACTAATTACGGCTGATTAGGATAATTAGCGAAGATTAGCGAAATTATAACTCAGAAAAATCTAGAAAAATTCTAAAATTCCATAATATTATTTTATGCCTCTGATATGAATTTGGATTGATTTGGACTAATTTTGCTAATCCCGGAATTTAGGGGATTAAGGGGTGATTAGTGATAATTAGCGAAATTATGCATCATAAAAATCTGTAAAAATATTCAAAAATTCTAAAATATTGTTTTACACCTCTATTAGAAAATTTGGCTAATTTGGTTAAGTTTTACTAATCCTATCATTAGTTGTTGTTGAACATGTTTAAGCGGAAAATATGGGGTTTTGGCTATGTTTGATCCATTTTAACCTATCATATTGATGTTTTGGTGTTTGATGTCACTTTTACTTGTTGCTATGACTGTATGGTATGCTTTGTGATTGATTAGAACAGATAGAATGGTCGAAAACGTCGTCGAATGGCGTAAAATGCTCGCTGGAAAAGTTGCAGAAAAACAGTGCAGGTTTTCGGATCGGATCGGAGGAATGGGCTCGGACCAAATAGAGGACTGGGCAAGGGATCACCGAACCAAACCGAGGCTTGGCACAAGGGGAAAGTGTGTCAAAAAGGAAAGCCAAAATGGTTGAACTGGGATCAGATCGAGCTAGAGAAGGGGGGATCGGATCGGAGCGGATGGGAATAGGAATGGGGATCGGATCGGACCAGAAGATCAAGCAAGGGACGGAAGGAAGACAGTTGGCGAACCGACCCGATGTGACATGGAGGACCCGAACCGAACCGACGTACTGCTAAGGGACTTGGAGACCCCCGACCCGAACCGAGGCACTTGGAGGATACCGATCCGGGCCGACAGAGAAGAAGGACAGAGAACCGAACCGATCCAGTGATGACCAATAACCCGAGATGCAAAGGTAGTCCAAATGGAAGTTAGAGCTCAGGATCCAGTTGGGAACCAATGAGTCTACTTCATGAGTTGGGCTTTGCTGCGGGACATGTGCAAAGGGGTTGTCGGTATTCATAACTTTGGTTCACTACTGAGAGGCGGATAGTGGGCTTGTAGTGATAGTTGTACGGGATTGGATTTCATCATGACCCAATGGATAGGTGACCAAGGTAGTGGATATCGTATGCTTTATGCACTGAGTAAGAGATGTGATGATGATTGCTATGTTTGATTTGTTTACCATCATTATGACATGCACAACCCCACCCCGTATTCTTTACACCATCTGCTTAGTGGCACCTTAGAGTATTGTACAGTATGTAGTGCTAACTCTTTGGTTGCAGGTCCAGGTTCAGGTATGATTGGATTATACCTGTTATTTTTCTGTTTTGTTGCTTATCGCTCATACCAGACTTTTTGTCTGACCCAGAGTTTTACGTCTCTTCTTAATACTCTGGGTGCTCACACGAGCAGACTAGAGATAGGTTAGCTGGTGATGCGCGAGTAGCAAATTCGGAGGCGAGCAGGAGGCTTCCACGTATGATATACGCAGATATTCTCCCTGTGTCGTTGCTGGTCACTACTTTAGGCATTAGTAGTGTACCTTACTTGTTTAGCTTTTTGAGACAGTTTTTAAAAGTTGTAATAATGTTGGCTTTGGATCATAAGCTGTACTTTGGATTTTCCGCTGCTATGATAGTTTGTTTTCAGCTTATGCACTGTCTCACCTATTTTATGTCAAGTATGTTGTTATTATAATGCGCTGTAAGACATTCTACAGGTTCCTTGTTGATTCTTTGTCTTCTTTCTTTCCTTTCCTTCTGACGATCCGTCCCGTGCTAACTGTACATGTGTACAGCGCACCCTTGGAGTAAATGTAGGTTGGTGCGGGGCGGGTCGCCACATTTGGTATCAGAGCTCTAGGTTGCATAGTTAACCTAGGGAAAGACATTAGGGGGAGATAGTACGTATATGAGAGTGCGTATTTGTGATTACTTTGGTTTTCAAAAGCTATATATGTATACTATTAGTATAGCTAAGGATGAAGTTGAACTGCACTAGCACCACTATGGAGATGGTTAATCGTTTTCTCTTTACAGATTGAACGATGAGCCGATACGTAAGGGGTACCGGTAGAGGAGCCAATAATGAGAATGCTCCTGACATGAGGACGATGTTCACTGACCTCATGAGAGAGATGCTTAGAGATGTTCAGAGGGCAGCTCCCAATGGTGGTAATGGTGATGGTCCAGTAGTGCAGGCGCCTAGGGCCGATTTCGCCAAGCTAAATAAGGATTATACTAGTCTTGGTGGGAAGCCGTTCCACGGAACGGAGTCGGCCACGGATGTTCAGGATTGGTTGGATAACTGTGATCGTATCTTCGACGACTTGGGTATCGAGGATGCGATGAAGAGAAGGCTAGCGTCTCGTCAGCTGCAAGGGCGAGCGATGAATTGGTGGAATGTTGTTAAGACAACCACTCCAGAAGATCAGGTTACTTGGGATCAGTTTAAGGCTCGCTTTAGAGACAAGTTTATCCCAGCTTCTCAGAAGTCGGAATTGTTTAGGAAGTTCTTGGAGCTTAACCAGAATGGTAGGGCAGTCTCGGACTATATTGCTGAGTTCGACACCTTGTCAAAGTATGGGTTATCCCTTATCGATACTCCTGAGAAGAAGAATGAGAAGTTCATTACTGGTTTGGATGGATACTTGGGGGAAAAGCTTATTAACCACATCGATGAGACGTTTGAATCGATTGTGGGGAAAGCATTAAGGTCAGAGAGTCTTTACCCTAAGCCAAAGACTGAGGTTGCTATTGCATCTGCAGAGGAGCCAAAGCCGCAAGCAGGCGGTGGAGGCAAGAATAATTCCCAGAATAAGAGGAAACAAGACCAAACAGTGGATGGTCAGAATAAGAAAAATAAGAAAGATGGCGAGTGCTTTAGCTGTGGTAAGAAGGGCCACTATGCCAGAGATTGTCGGGAAAAGCCTGGGGAAAGGAAGTGCTTTAATTGTGGCCAAGTGGGACATCACAAGAATGAATGTCCACAACCTCCTAGGGAGAAGCAGATCGTGAAAGCATATGCTGTTCCTTCTTCGTCGATTGCCCCAACTGCGGCGTAGAAGGAAAAAGGTGTCGTTATTTGAGGTATGCTTTCTATTTAAGATGTTTTTGATCGAGTTTTGTTTGACAAACTTGAGTTAGTAGATATACCTTTAGTAGTGACGAACCCGATTGGTGGTTCGACTAGCCTCAGTATGATTTGTCGTAACGTGGTCTTATCGAGTTGTGTATGTATGTTTGTTTGTAATTACTTTTTTTTGGGCTTTACTGGGTTTAGCATTATTTTGGGGAGTCGGTCTACTCTAAAGGAATAGGGTGGTATTAGGTACCTACCTAGTGAGGGCGATAGTAACTGGAGTCAGGGAAGCCGAGAGGTTATCGTTGTAATAAGTTCTAGTTGTCTCTGGGAGGCAAATGAGTGCTCCAGTGCTTAGTTGTTTTGCTAGTATCACTTCACGTGGATTGTCCGAATTCGGAGGAGATGTTCCTTGGGTGCTTGTCTGATATTGGTTTAGGCCTTTGGGGATTGTTCCTGGGGAATGTCAAGTTCGACTAGGATGGTTTGCGTGAGAGATATGTAGTTGTTGTGTTTTTCATTGGATGAGTCAAGTTCACCTTTAGAAGGTGAATGTACGTTGGACGTGCAGTACGAGTATAAGTGGAGTACCTAGGTTCATTGGATGGGTCTAGTTTGCCTCTAAGAGGTGAACGTACGTTGGACATGCAGTACGAATGTAGGAAGGTCTCAAGTTGGACTTGAAAGGACATTTGGAATGTAGTTGGAAATTTGGCATATAGGGTTGGATTACCTAAGAAGATGACTGTATAGATGGATGCCATAGTACCGGACTAGGTGTGGTAGCTGATGCATTGGGTAGGAGACATGCCAGTTTAGAGGCTATGTTTATGGAATGGAAGCAACTAGAGTATATCATGGGATATGACTTTAGACTTAAATGTGAATTGGATTCAGAAATGTTAGTAAGCTTGACGATTAGATCGATCTAGAATAAGTGGATCGGTTCCAGTCAGAGGGACGATCCTAAACTATTGGAAATCACCTCTAAGGTAGAGATGAGAATCGGGGGCGAGAGAACGACTATATTTGGGAACTAGAGGATGACATAAGAAAGTCGTATCCAAAACTCTTTGCCTAGTAAGATTTACTTGGCAATTTAGTTATTCTGCACGCTAGGATAGACTTGTTTTGCATGTTTGATTGTTGTTTTATGGCTGAAAGGCATGCGAACCCTTTGTGTGTTTTGGTTAGGGAATTTCGGGGACGAAATTTCTTAAGGGGGGAAGAATGTAACAACCCGCATTCTACGCATCAGAGGATCGTTGAATATTTATTTCTTTCTTATATGAAGACGTATGGTCATGTAACTTTGGGAAACGACTATTGGGGTCATTTCCCATGTTCATGATTTTTGCCGATTTTTAAATGACCGTTTTTCCCCTAGCTAATCTTGTTTCGTTCATAACTTTTTACTGGAGAGGAGTTTTGACATGAAACCACTTCCATTAGATCCGAATGATGGTTTACCTTTCCGTAGAGTGGTCATAAAAGTCAAACGGATTTACCGTTTGGGAGATATGGCCGAATTAAGGTTTAGAAGGATAAAAACAGCTTAATTGGGCTTAACCGGGTGATTAACAGCTAGGCCCAATGGGGGATTTCGGGTTTAGAGGTATTTAAGGGCTGCTAGGGTTTAGAAAACAATTTTTACTTCATTTTCCAGCTGCAACAAACATGTCTTTCACTCTAGCCATGGCCTCCACCTTCTAATTTCATCCCAGATTGCCTTTAATCACTTTCTAATCGAAGATTAAGCAAAACTACATCAAATCAAGGGAGGTTAGCACCAAATCAGAGAGAGAGTTGCTGGAATACATTAGAATTTGACCCAAACAGAGAATCACTTTAGGTCTATAGTTTACTTTGTGGCAAAGGTGAGTGATTTGCATTGTTTTTCACCAATTACGGCTGATTAGAATAATTAGCGAAGACTAGCGAAACTATAACTCAGAAAAATTCTAAAATTCCAGAATATTATTTTATGCCTCTGATACGAATTTGGGTTGATTTGGACTAATTTTGCTAATCCCGGAATTTAGGGGATTAAGGGGTGATTAGTAATAATTATCGAAATTATGCGTCATAAAAATCTGGAAAAATATTCAAAAATTCAAAAATATTGTTTTATACCTCTGTTAGAAAATTTGGCTAATTTGGTTAAGTTTTGTTAATCCTATCATTAGTTGTTGTTGAACATGTTTAAGGGGAAAATATGGGGTTTTGGCTATGTTTGATCCATTTTTACCTATCATATTGATGTTTTGGTGTTTGAGGTCACTTTTATTTGTTGCTATGACTATATGGTATGCTTTGTGATTGATTAGAATAGATAGAATGGTCGAAAACGTCGTCGAATGGCACAAAATGCTCGCTGGAAAAGTTGTAGAAAAACAGTGCAGGTTTTCGGATCGGATCGGAGGAATGGGCTCGGACCAAATAGAGGACCGGGCAAGGGATCACCGAACCGAACCGAGGCTTGGCACAAGGGGAAAGTGTGGCAAAAAGGAAGGCCAAAATGGTTGAACTGGGATCGAATCGAGCTAGAGAAGGGGGGATCGGATCGGAGCGGATGGGAATAGGAATGGGGATCGGATCGGACCAGAAGATCAAGTAAGGGACGGAAGGAAGACAGTTGGCGAACCGACCCGATGTGACATGGAGGACCCGAACCGACCCGATGTGACATGGAGGACCCGAACCGAACCGACGTACTGCTAAGGGACTTGGAGACCCCCGACCCGAACCGAGGCACTTGGAGGATACCGATCCGAGCCGACAGAGAAGAAGGACAGAGAACCGAACCGATCCAGTGATGACTAATAACCCGAGATGCAAAGGTAGTCCAAATGGAAGTTAGAGCTCAGGATCCAGTTGGAACCAACGAGTCGACTTCATGAGTTGGGCTATGCTGCGGGACGTGTGCAAAGGGGTTGTCGGTATTCATAACTTTGGTTCACCACTGAGAGGCAGATAGTGGGCTTGTAGTGATAGTTGTATGGGATTGGATTCCGTCATGGCCCAATGGATAGGTGACCAAGGTAGTGGATATCGTATGCTTTACGCACTGAGTAGGAGATGTGAGGATGATTGCTATGTTTGATTTGTTTGCCATCATTATGACATGCACAACCCCACCCCCGTATTCTTTACACCATCTGCTTAGTGGCACCTTAGAGTATTGTATAGTATGTAGTGCTAACTCTTTGGTTGTAGGTCCAGGTTCAGGTATGATTGGATTACACCTGTTATTGTTCTGTTTTGTTGCTTATCGCTCATACCATACTTTTTGTCTAACGCAGTATCTTATGTCTCTTCTTATTACTCTGGGTGCTCACAGGAGCAGACTAGAGACAGGTTAGTTGGTGATGCGCGAGTAGCAGATTCGGAGGCGAGCATGAGGCTTCCACGTATGATATACATAGATATTCTCCCTGTGTCGTTGCTGGTCACTACTTTGGGCATTAGTAGTGTACCTTACTTGTTTAGCTTTTTGAGACAGTTTTTAAAAGTTGTAATAATGTTGGCTTTGGATCATAAGCTGTACTTTGGATTTTCCGCTGCTATGATAGTTTGTTTTCAGCTTATGCACTGTCTCACCTATTTTATGTCAAGTATGTTGTTATTATATTTTGTTCTATGCGCTGTGAGACATTCTACCGGTTCCTTGTTGATTCTTCTTCTTTCTTTCCTTTCCTTCTGACGATCCGTCCCGTGCTAACTGTACATGTGTACAGCGCACCCTTGGAGTAAATGTAGGTTGGTGCGGGGTGGGTCGCCACACACTTCAACTAGATCTTTATTGTAGTCTAGTTAATTAGCTAGCGCCAGTGTTTTTATCCTATATAGGTAGAGTGGACGGAACACTATAAACTCTGTAGGCGGTGGACGGTCCACCGCAGAGACCGAATTAGCTGATTGTAAACCACAATCACCTGTACTACACTGCATTTTTATTATTGGTTATAATAAAAGGCGTTTGTGGTCACTTTAAAAACCGATCGGCTCTGCCAAAAAATGTGCATGCACAACTTAATTTATTAATAATTTTTTCATACGGACTCCGTTTTTAGTAAACAAAATATGAAAATGGAACGGAATCTCGCCACGAACGCAATAGTAATATTTTCATGGCTTAATTCTCAATTTTACAAAATTCTTATTTTTAGCCCATTAACATTTTATTATTTTTTATGCTTAATTTAATCATCTATGTCTATCTAGGGCATATTTTTATAGGGTTTTACATGCAAGGCTCCCGATTTTCTGGAGAGTATCCCCATTTCTACTTGGTTCTGTAGATATGCAGAAGCTAAGGCACTAGCTAAAGGGAAAGGGAATGCCCAAACTCCCTCTCTAGCCGTGGTGGTTACCCCAAATCCATAACCAAGGGCTGATTTCTCTAAGCTTTGCAAGGATTTCTTTGCTTTTGGTGGTAATACTTTTCCTTATTCAGAGACGTTTGTCGAGGCCCGTGCTTGGCTTAGGAACACCGAGCGCATACTTGGACTTTTTGAGCTTGATGATAGAAGGAATGTTCAATAGGCTGCACGGCAGCTAAAGGGCGAAGCTTCGTTTTCGTCAAGATGGCTGAGGTAGAGCGTGGCTTTGAGACTTGGGATGACTTTATGTCGAGGTTTGAGAGGAAGTTTCTATCTCTAGCAGAGGGGGACATGCAATTGGAGAAATTTGTAGTCTTAAGGCATGGTGATATTTCAGTGAATATATATGTTAATCAATTCAATGATCTTGCTAGATTTGAAATGAATTTAGTGAATACAACTCATAAAAAGGCTGTGAGGTTTGCAAAGGGTTTGAATCAACAGCTACAGGGACTTGCTATGACTCATATTCCCATGGGCGCTACATTTGAGAATCTTGCGGAGATGGCGCTTATGCACGAGGATGGAAAAAGTGATCTTGTGGACAGTAAGATTGAGGTGGCTAAGGGCAATTAAGGGAAGAAGAAATGGTGGCTCAAGAAAGTTAATAAGAAGTCGGAAAAAGTACAGATTAAGAAAGAGATTAAGTGCCATAGATGCGGCATGACAAGCCATTTTGTAAAGGACTGTAAAAAGACTGCTAAGAAGGGAAGCTGCTTTAATTGTGGACAGCTGGGTCGTTATAGCAAGCAATGCCCTTGGAAACAAGGGCAAGGGGATGATACATCTAGGGCATAGGTGCATTCATTGGAAGCGATGCATGCCAATGTTGGTACGGATAAGGCAGGAAGATTGCAGTCGAAGTTGTGATTTCTCTTTATGACTTTCCAGTTATGACCTTATTTGATTTTGGAACTTCACATTTGTTTGTTTCTACTTCATTAGTTGATTGTCTACACCTTAGTATATCTCTTGTCTCTGATCTGGTGGTTGCCTCAAACCCTATAGGAAGTTCGGATCATTTATCTGTGATGTGTAAGGGTTTGAGACTTTATATTTTAGACATGGAGTTTGATTGTGATGCCTATGTACTAGGGTTCTTGGGTTATAGTAGTATTCTATGGATGGGTTGGCTGGCCAAGTATGGTGCCATTCTTGACTGTGAGAGGAGGGTAGTGGGATTGATGATTTGTCATAGTAGGGCCCTCGAGATATCTTGCGACCCACGAGAGTCGTTCATGTTGAAATTCTTAGAGTCCATAGATACTTCGATCGATGATCTTTGCTTGGTATCTGTGGTGAGAGATTTTCCAGACGTATTTGAGGAGGTGAGAGGACTACCTCCGAGGTAGGAGATCGACTGTCGGATTTATTTAACAGAGAATGCTAAGCCGGTTGCATTGCCTGTATGTCACATGGCTTCGAGAGAAAGGAAAGAATTCAATAAGAAGGTGGGTGAGTTGTTGGAGAAAGTTTTTATTATATAGAGTATATCAGAGTGGGTAGCACAATCGTATTTGCTACTAAGGTAGATGGCTCTCTTCGTCTACGTGTGGATTATATAGCATTAAACAAGCTTACAAAGAAGAACCGACACCCACTCCCTCGGATAGACGATTTGTGTAACACCCCTAAGTCCCACATTGTGGAATTCTGTGTGAAGTGGGTACTTATATAGTAGAGCCCATCTCTTACTAAAGCCGAGGCCTTTTGAGGAACAAAACCCCATACCTATACGGTGGCTAAGTTGGGGACAATATCTTGTGCGAATGGAGGTGCAGGCTGTTACTGTGGTATCAGAGCCAATACCCAGCCGGAATTGTGGCTCCTGTGTGGACCACAACGCCTGGTTGAGGTGCTTGTGAGCCAACGGGGACGTTGGGCTCTGTAGGAGAGGAGAATGTAACACCCCTAAGTCCCACATTGTGGAATTCTGTGTGAAGTGGGTACTTATATAGTAGAGCCCATCTCTTACTAAAGCCGAGGCCTTTTGAGGAACAAAAACGCCACACCTATACGGTGGCTAAGTTGGGGACAATATCTTGCGTGAACGGAGGTGAGGGCTGTTACAATTTGTTTGATTAGTTGGTGTGTGCATATATTTCTCTCAATTAGATTTAGCGATTAGGTTTCATCAACTTCGTGTTGCAAATGATAGTGTGGATAAGGCAACTTTTAAGAATTAAGATGATTTTTTCGAGTGGCTAGTTATGCCCTTCGGGTTAACCAATACACCGACATATTTTGTTTATTTAATGAGCCGGGTATTTAGGGAGTTCTTAAATAAGTTTGTAGTGGTGTTTGCGGATGACATCTTGATATTCTTGGGAGACGAGGAAGATCATGAACAACATTTAGCAGAGGTTCTCCGTACTCTTCGTGCCTATCAGTTAAAGGCGAAGTTCTCGAAGTGCCACTTTTGGCGTAAGGAAGTGAGATTCTTAGGGCATGTAGTTTCGGGAAACAATATAGCGGTAGATCCCGCTAAAGTGGTCGTTGTGCAAGATTGGAAGGTCCCCAAAAATGCGACTGAGATGAGGAGATTTCTAGATTTGGCGAATTTTTATCAGAAATTATGGACCTTGCATGGATTTCAGCTCTTCTTACCCGCCTTACTAAGAACAATCTGGTATTCTCATGAGACGTGGATTGCGAGGATTCCTTCATGAGATTGAAGAAGGCTCTCACGACTACTCCATTGTTGACTCTTCCAAACATAGTTAAGATGTTTTCAATGTATACAGACACTTGTGATATGAGATTGGGCGCAGTCCTAATGTAGAAGGGTAAGTTTGTTTGTTATGGGAGCAGATAGCTAAGGGTGCATGAGAAGAATTACCCTACCTAAGATTTGGAGATAGCAACCATTGTCTTTTCCCTTAGGTCTTAGAGGCACTATTTGTTGGGCGAGAGGTTTGAGTTATATACGGATCATAAGTCTCTCAAGTATCTATTCTCGTAAAAGGATCTTAATTTGAGGCAAGATCGTTGTAAGGAGTTTCTAGCATCTTATGATTTATAGATTTCTTGTACCCAAGGGAAGTTGAATGTTGTAGCATCTTATGACTTTGAGTCCTTTGTTCTTAGAATGGCATAGTTTAGAGTTCGTATCATCTTTCGATTTCAGACCATCTACAGATTATATGCCAGGATTATTAGCATCGCTTGAGGTGCAACTTACTCTTTTGGAATGGATTGGATCCAACCAACGTGATGGTTAGTAGCTTGCCAATATTCTGGACCAATCAGGAAAAGGCGAGACCTCAAGGCACCTTTTTAGATACTTAATAGATGAGAAGGGTGGCGACACCGTGATGGCAAGTTATGTATACCCTGCACGGGTGATGTGACGAACGCGGTATTATCGGAGACCCATCACTCTCGTACGACCATCCATTCGAGAGGAGATAAGATATATATGGGACATGAAGAGGGTATTCTATTAGAAAGGGAAGAAAAGAGACGTAACAGATTTTGTAGCAAGGTGCATATCATGTCAAAGGGTTAAGGATGAGCAAAAGAAACCCGGTGGATTATTTCAGCCATTGGATATGCCACATGGAAATGGGAAAGCGTCTCGATGGATTTCATTGATGGGTAGACTAGGTCGAGGAAATGCAATACCAGCATTTGGGTAATCGTGGATAGATTAACCAAGAACGCTCATTTCAACCCAGTCATGGATAAGAGGACTGCAGCGGGATTGGCTTGGATAGATTTAAGGGAGATTGTGAGGCTTCACGGAGTCCCCGCGATTTGTAAACACGTTATTATGGAAAGAATAAATATAAGATATGTTTTTAAAGTAATGGAAAAAAGATAAATTCGAGAATATAGTATTCCAGTTAGGGATGGCAATGGGGCGGGGCGGGCGCGGGTAGTACGACCCCATCACCCGCCCCATTGGGTGATTTTTTGCCCCGTGCCTGCCCCATACCCACGCGGGTACCCGTTAAACGGGTTGCGGGTAATGGCGAGTATTCGTGTGTATCCATTATATTTATTTAAATTATTTTTTAGTCGTTTATTGAAATTATTCAAAAGTACATTTGGTATAAAAATCAATTAGACCAATGCTCAAATGCTAACTTCAAAATACCAATACATATTTAAACCAACATCCAGAAAAGAAGAGTCAACAACAGAAGTATCCATCAAAATATCAACAGCAATTTATAAATTGTTGAGTAAAAGCATGCACACAAATACTGAATAGCTAACAATAATATGTTTTTTGAATGATAATAAAACACATTCAATACGGGCACGGGTACCCACGGACATGGATATCTTACTATCCGTACCCACCCCATTAATTAACGGATATTAAAAATACCCGTTTATTTTACCCACGGATCCCCATTTAACTATCCGTTTCATATCCATGACGGATTTTACCCACGGATAACCGCGGGTACGGATTTTTTTGCCATCCCTGATTCCAGTTGAGATAAGAAAATGAAATCGATCTTTGAGAATCGATGAATTGGTTTTAATAAATGAATTTAATTAAAAGGGTCTGTGCTGCCAATGTATGATCTGTAATGTTTTTGATTTGATAGTTAAAAACCCAACTATCAGTAAATGTTTCTCTTGGACTTTTGACAAATTAGATCGAAGAGATTGAGATGGGAACTGGACAAAAAACCACTTCGAACCAACTTTGCATTCAAAAACTAATTTGCAGGGATAATTACGAAATGAATTGAAGACATAGTTCTTTACTGTGAGAGGGTTGCTCGCTGATGTCTCTGGTTAATTACTGAGATTAAACTCATGGCAGTGAACCTCTTGTTCTGAGGTATCCCCGGTTTCGTTCAATCCCAGAACAAACCTGTACGAATATCTGAAAGAGTATTCTCTAAGGTCACGTGCGTTGATTTATTTTGATATAAAGGAATAATTTGAACCAAGAAATTTGATATAATATTGTTCTTAAGTGGGGTAAATGAAATAATTTTACCCAGAATTTATTTTGACATAAAGGAATAATTTTCTGAAATTAGTAATGTGTTTGGTTGTTGTTATTATAATATTGAGATGGTTATATTTAATTAAATTGAATTTTTGTAAGAACAGAATATACAAATAACCTAAAGCGAAATTGGATTCAGACCAGAATTGAGAATTTAAAACCCAGATGTTTAGAAATTATTTTCAGAAGTATTATAAGTAATATAACATTATTTAAAGTAATTTTTGTATAAGATCTGTTTGGATGGATTTTGGAAATGATTTGGCACTAAACTCATTTCAGTCACTGAAAAATAGTTCTAAATGTGACTGCAACATCATTAGTATTCATTTTCGAGTTTCTGAGTTACAGATTGCTACTATAGTAAATTTGATAATGAGAATTTGTTTGAGAAAAACAAGTGTTTTAAGATCCATTTTTTTTAATTTGCGGATGATGAAAAAAAAAATTCTATATTTATATGATTTCAAACAAAGTTTGAAATTTAAGCCAAGAATCTGAATTCTCAAATTTAAATTTAACTTGTATAAGTTAAATGGATTGAAATGGTATAAGCGAATCAATCGGATTAAAATTTAACTTTTAGTTAAGTTAAATGAAAAAAGGGATTTTAAGGAAGCTAAAATCTGTTGAAATCCATTAAAATGTAACTTGGTTGAAATTGAATGGAAACTTAGTCGAATGAATTTATGAAATAATTCATAATTAAATGATATAATTTGGGTTGTCATTTGATATAAAACGAAGCAAATAAAATTGTGTGAACCCATAGGAAGTAATTAAATTGGTTAAAACCAAATTAAAAGGAATATGGATTGAGTATAGAATATTGATTGAAATTTATGTGATTTGTTCATGTTGAAGGATTGTATGATTGTTAAAATTCATGTATTGAGACTTATGTACTTGAATCGAGTAAGTACAGGTACACGGAGTGGAACAACTCAGTTTACTTGCATAGATTGCATAAATAGGAAGTGGGTTTGCTTAATAACGCTTATATAAGGTACGCTTACACAATAATACAAAATTTGGTTTATGAATTGAATTTTCCAACCATGTGGGTCGATGTACGTATATTTGTTGTTCCTGTGATATCATAGAAGTCCCTCTGTACAGAGATGACTCTGTCGAAATTTTTCGAAAAATTTATGGTGTTATTTTTTTTAGAATTTTTAAAAACTTTGTTAGCAGAAATGAATTGGAGTTTTAACTGAAACTAATTGGATAGCTGGAACTAAAAGCTTAGTTAGCAGAACTGAATATTTAACTAAACAGATTTTGAAAATTAGAAGGTTAGTAGCATTTTTCCTGCCTAATAATTTCGGGGGCGAAATTCTTTTAAGGGGGAAGGAATGTAATGTCCCGAATTTTTAGTGGTCAATTCTTTTTAAACGTTGATTTGAAATTTAAATTGCTTGAATTCAATGATTTTGAGTAATAATTTAATATTAATGATAAAATAATAATTTAATTCCAAAATAGTTGGGAATAAGTTGAATTTGAGTATTGTATGAGTTGAACAATGTAAAAGATTTTGTTTGGTTCAGGATTGAATTGTAATAACGAATTTATTAATAAAACGAAGTTTGAATGTATTACTTATAATTTAATTAAAAACGAGCCTATAGCATCGCGGTAGTTCGTAGTTTTACGTTTTGAACTTCAATGGAGCGTACAGGATCCAATATATGTAGGAATCCTTTGAAACAAGAATTGTTCGGATCTATTGAATAATAATTTTCTAATAGAAGAGAAAAATTGAGTTTTCATTTTGTAGATTTTGAGTTATGTCCAAAGCAAATTTTCAGAAAGTCGCTATAGAATCATTTATAAACTATAACAATTAAATATGATAAAATAAAATAAAAAGATTTTAAATAAATTGAATGTCGATTTAACCTAAAAATTTAAAATATCGATTTTAAAATTCAAGTTAGATTATTTGGAAATAATATAACATTCTGTTTGAATATATATGATAATAATAATTTATTATCAATATATTTGTTTATATTGGGATCGATTATATTATATTTATTGAATAGGGAACTTAAGAATAACCAATTTTCGAACGATGTCGATTTTCTATGGAACCAGTTCCATCATGTCCAGAATATTTAATTACTGTAGGATTTCAAGTTACGAGCCTATCAAAGTTATTTTGTGAGCGTGCGAAAAATAGACGTGAATCAATTAACGATTTTAATATTTAAAAATACGTTGTTTTTTCAAATGGATTTGGAATTCAATGAAACAAGTTTCATTGGGTTCGGAATGTCAAACAATACCAGGAGGTCCATTTTCATCGGCAAACGAGGTTCGTATGTGACCGAACGAATATAAAATGTCCTACGATAATTAGAGATAGAATATTCTTATTAAAGGAAATATACCAAATACTCATTATATATTTTCCTAAACACAGTAAACCCTTCGTTTATTTCCTTTCTAGTCAGAAACTTTCTCGCTGCATCTTATAATCCATCCCAAAAATCACATAAAATCCAAATTTCAATAAAATCGAATGTTATTTGATCTGTTCTATTTATTTTTCAACTAGCTTCGATTATGTATTGTTCAATCTGGGTTTGAACTTCCTATTATCGCACGGTTCTTTCCCATAGCGCAACCAGGGTTCTTGAATTTGGGGAAATTGGTACTTCAATTCACTAAACGATGCGTTTATTCGATTTTTGGAAGGATATAGGGGTTGCATGCAAATTTTTGTGGGGTTTGGTGAAATTCTCATTCGATGGATGCACTAAGTGGGTTTGCTAGTCTGATAATGCAACCAGGGAGATTGTTGTTGAATTCATGTGATGATTTACCACTTGCGTGAATTTTCTAGTGAATTTTGGTGTAGAAAAGGATTGAACTGTGGTAGGCTTGGGAACACACTTGTTGTAGGGTTGCGTGAAGGAGGAGAACAGGAAGAAGTTCATGGGTAAAGTTGGAGGATGGTTTCATTTGGAATTGAGCTTGGGAAGTGGAATTGTCTTCATGACAATGGTAGGAAGTTGGGTAGTTTTTGTAACGATCTGCATTCTACGTATCGGAGGATCATAGAATATTTATTTCATTTTCATACGAAGACATATGGTCGTGTAACTTTGGGAAATGACTACTAGGGTCATTTTCCACATTCTTGATTTTTTCCGAATTTTAAATGACCATTTTGCCCTTAGCGAATCTTGTTTCGCCTATAATTTTTGATTGCAAAGGAGTTTTGACTAAAACCACTTCCATTGGATCCGGATGATAGTTTTCCCATCCCGTGGTGTGGTCACATTAATCAAACGGACTTACCGTTTGGGAGATATGGTTGAAATAAGATTTGAAGATGGAAAAAACAACCTAATCGGGCTTAATAGGGAGACTAGCAGGTAGGCCCATAACCCATTTCGGGATTAGGATTATGGGAGGGCTGAAAAAAGTTGGGGAATCATCTCCTTTCATTTTCTAGCCGCCACAAACATTCCTTGAACCCTTGTAATGGCCTCCATCTTCTAAATCTCTCTCTTATCACTTTCCAATCACTAATTAATCAAATCTACATCAAGTCAAGTCAGATTAGTACTAAATTTCGAGGTAGAGCCGCTGCACTACATAGGAATCCGAGCCAAATCAGTAAAAGTTTCAGATCTATCACTAATTATTGGCTAAGGTGAGTGATTAGCTTGTTTATTCGCGAATTACGGCTAATTAGGGATGATTAGTGATAATTAGCAAATTTATGACTCAGAAAAGTATAGAAAAATAAGCATAAATTTTAGAATCATATTTTATGTCACATATATGAATTTGGGTTAATTTGGATTAAGTTTGCTAATCCCGAAATCTAGGGGATTATGGGGAAAATCATGGATTTGGGTGTGTTTGATCTAAATAGCCTATGTGATTGATGTTTTTGATCTTTTCAATTGAACCTATATTTTGTTTGAGATGTTTTATGATTATTTAGTAAACTTAGAATGGTTGAAAACGTCGTCGTATGGCGAGAATGGATGAAACAAGCATGTTGGAAATGCTGCAGAGATCTGGATCGGATCGGATAGGGAATCGGGTCGGCTAGCCGAACCGAATTGGAACTTGGCATCTTCAGAAGCGTGCAAATGCAAGGGAAATAAGGAAGTCCTGGTTCGTATCGAATTGGAGCGGGCTGAAGCTTGGCATAGGGGTCGGAACAGAGCAAACAGGAGCACAAAGGGAATTGAACCAAACAAGAATGATGGACCCGAACCGAACCGAAATGGAGGAACCGAACAGGAAAAGAGAACCAAACTGAACGGAGACAATGTAATCGAACTGAACCGAGGGGAGTAGGCCGAACTGAACCAGATGTGTGCTACTACTTCTACACGATGACTCTTCTGAAGACCAACACTAATTTGACCAGAACCGGAGATGCAAAAGAAGTACAAATAGGAAGTTATGACTAAGGATCCAGATGGGAACCAACGAGTTAACTTCTAGAGTTGGGCACTGTTGCGGGACGTGTTCAAAGGGGTTATCAATATCCATAACTTTGGTTCATCAATGAGAGAGGGGGCATGTAGACAAACCAGAGCCAGGGCTGTGTGGACTAGTTGACCCGTTAGGGTTATTTACTATGGACCAGTGTGTTGGGGTCAGAGTGATAGTTGTATGGAGTGGGACTCCGTCATTGTAACGTCCTAGAAATTTAGACAACTGGAATGTGAAATTTATTATTAACGATCATTTTTACTGGAGTTAGAAATTTAAATTCAAATATATTGTTTGTGTATGAATTTAATTTAATATTTAATTCAGAATGGTTGGTGAAAATCAAATATTTATTTGAATCAAATCTGATTAGATATTTGAATTGAATTTGAAATTCGATGGAAAAATATGAAGTGTTGAATTTAAAATAATAAATAAACAAATAAACGTAGTGGACGTCAATTGAATGGGAAAATTTATTTCTGGAGAATGGCTTGAATTGGGGTATGTATATGTAGAAATTGAAATTTGACGTTTCGAAAAAATTGTAAATGAATGGAATTATCAGTGAATAGACGGAGTAAAGCCAGTGAAATAATAATTTAAATTTAAAAATAATGTCGTATATAACCTAAAGTCGGATTAAGACCGGAATAATTTTATCAGATCTAGAACGTGAAGACGGAACGGTACGTTTAATTGTTGTCGCATTAACGATACGAATATTGGGCATTCAACAATAGTTTACGGTACCATTAAATATTAATTTTACCCCAAATATAACCTACCCCATATAAAAATCCGTCAACCTATTCTTTGTTTATCACAGACACCCTATAACCTACGATGGAACATTGTTCATATTACTAATTTTTTTATCTATAAAATATCGCTCCCTCTTCTATTCCTTTCAGCAAAAAATAGTTTTCCCCAATTCAATGGCCGACGCCTAAACCACTTTCCCCAAATCATGGCTTTTCTTCTTTAAATCAAAGTAGTGTTCCCTCAATCGATGCTACCCAAATAAGCTTCGTTGCTCTGACCATCAAGTTCGCACCAGAGAAATCAGAGCCTCTTGCATTCGTTTTTCCAGATCTCGACAACTCAAATGTCACAACTTTCAATGTCAAAGCCCAGCGCCGCCTTGTCTAGGATTAACACGGCCGTATGGTGAGCATCTCACTCGCGATTAATCTTAAGTTTAAGTAGATTAACTCAATATTTAAACTATAATATAATAGTTGGTTCTGTTGTGATTGTCTGCCTTGAATTATTGCGTGATTTTGATTCTTCAAGTTTGGGTATTTAACTTAAAGCTCTGATACCACTTGTAAAGTCCCGCCTTTTTTACCACTTCAAATCGGCAATTAACCAACTTAAAATGTCCAAATCGACGGATCGTTATTTAGCTTATAGAGTTTAAAACAGAATCAACACAGAATAATAAATAACACGATATGTATTCAGCAAAAATAACTTCACATATGTATTAATCAGATTTTTTGTACAACATTTTCTATACAGCGGAATTTGAAACAAATTTAAATACAATAAAAATCTTCTGTTTTGATTCTGTTTTAAAGATTTTCTGATTAATATATATAAAGATTTTCTGATTAATATATATAAAGTTATTTTTGCTGAATATATATCATGTTATTTATTATTCTGTGTTGATTCTGTTTTAAACTCTATAAGCTAAATAACGATCCATCGATTTGGACATCTTAAGTTGGTTTAATTGTCTTTGAAGCAGTCAAAAATGTGGAACGTTACAGTTATGGCCCCAAAGGGCTAAGTGGTCGTAGCGATAGGTGTACGGAGTTGGACTCCGTCATGGCCCCAATGGATATGGCGATCAAAGCGGTGGATATCGTATACTTTACGCACCGAGTGAGAGATGTGAGGATGATTGCTATGTTTGATGTTTGCTATCACCTTGAAATGCACACTCCCATTTTTACACTATATGATAGTGTTAATTTAGAGTATTGTACATCTTGTTGTGCTAACTCTTTGGTTGTAGGTCCAGGTCAGGTATAATTATTTATACCTGTTATTGTTTTATTCTACTGCCATCGCTCATCCCAGACTTTCGTCTAACCCAGAGATTTATGTCTCTTCTTATTACTCTGGGTTCTCCTAAACGAGCAGATTAGGGACAGGTTAGGTGGTTATGCATGAGTAGCTATCCGAAGGCGAGCAAGAGGCTTCCACGTACTATATATATATATATATATATATATATATATATATATATATATATATTCTCCACGTATTGTTGCTGGTCACTGCTTTGGGCATTAGTAGTGTACCTCTTTTATTTCCTTTGGAGACAGTATTTCAAAGTTGTAATAATTGGATATGAAACTGTATTTTGGATTCTGCTACTCTTATGGTTATAGTTTAGTTTTCAGCTTATGCACTGTCTCGCCTGTTTTATAACAAGTTACGTTATTACTATATTTTATTCCATGCGTTGTGAGATATACTACAGGCTCTTTGGTAGTTCATCGTTTTAAACCCTTTTTATATGATGATCGTCCCGTGGCAGTAGGGCATTGGCACAACGCATTTCACGAGAAATGCTAATGGTGCGGGGCTACTATCACACTTGATATCGGAGCCTAGGTTGCGTAGTTTAACGTAAGGGAAGACATGAGGGAGAGATAATATATGTAGATGAGAGCGCGTATTTATGATATTTTGGTTTTCAAAAAGCTATATACATATACTATTAGTATATCTAAGGATGAAGTCGCACTGCACAGGCACCACTAAGGAGAAGGTTAATCGTTATCTCTTTATAGATTGAATGATGAGCCGAAATACAAGGATTACGATGAGGAACCCCACATCGGGATTTGAAGAGGGAGAAGGTTTAGAGGCCAACAATGGGAATTTCCCTGATATAAGGACGATGTTCACTGCCTTCATGAGAGATATGCTTTCGGGAACAGTTCCTAATGCTACTAACGGTGGTGGTGCAGTAGTGCACGTGCCTGAGCCGATTTCGCCAAATTTAACGAGGATTATACTAGTCTTGGTGGGAAGCCGTTCCACGAAATGGAATCGGCTACAGAGGTTCAAGATAGCTTGAAAGTTGTGAGAGCATCTTCGAGGATTTTGGGATCGAGGATGCAATGAAGAGAAAGTTAGCATCGCGTCAACTTCAAGGATGGGATATGAATTAGTGGAATGCTATTAAAGCAGCTACTCCTGAGGATCAAGTTACTTGGGATCAGTTTAAGACTCGTTTCAGTGATAAGTTTATTCCAACTGCTCAAAAATCAGAACTGTTTAGGAATTTTTTGGAACTTAAGTAAAATGGTAGGGCAGTCTCAGAATATAATGTTGAATTCGATACCTTATCGAAATATGGATTATCTCTTATCGATACTACCGAGAAGAAGAACGAGAAGTTCATAACTGGCCTAGATAAGTACTTGGGGGAAAGGCTGATAAATCATATCGATGAGACATTCAAATCTATTATGGAAAGACATTGAGATCATAGAGCCTTTACCCTAAGTCGAAGACCAAGGTTGCTATTGTATCTGCAGGAGAGCCAAAATTGTAGGCAAGTGGTGAAGGCAATAAGAATTCGCAAAATAAGAGAAAATAGAATCAAACCAAGGATGATCAGAAAAAGAAGAATAAGAAAGATGTCGATTGCTTTATCTGCAGCAAGAAGGGCCACTATACCAGAGACTGTCGAGCGAAGCCAGGGGAGAGGAACTGCTTCAATTGTGGCCAAGTGGAACATCACAAGGACAAATGTCCACAACCTCCTAAGGAGAAGCAATTCATGAAAGCATATGCTATCAATGTTGTTCCTTCTTCGTCGAATGCCCTAATTGCGATGGAGAAAGGAAAAGGTGTCATTATTCAAGGTATGCTTTCCATTTATGATGTTCATGTTCGAGTATTGTTTGATACCGGGGCTTCCCATTCCTTCGTATCTAGTGACGTGGTAGATAGGTGGGAATTGGAACCCGAGATTGTTGATAGACCTTTAGTTGTGATGAACCCGATCGGTGGTTTGACTAGCCATTGTATGATTTGTCATAATTTGGTCTTATCGAGTCATGGATGTATGTTTGCTTGTGATTGCTTTGTTTTGGGCTTTACTGAGTTTGGCATTATTTTGGTAGTCAACTGGCTCCAAAGGTATGGGGTAGTGGTAGACTTTGAGGGGTCTTCGGTGACCATTAGAGCGGATGATGGGTAGAGGGTGGTATTGAGTTGCCTACCTAATGATGGAGTGATGGCTAGTTTTCTAAACTCCCTTGAAATCCTACATGATGAGTTATCAGATGTGCCTATTGTCGGTGAGTATCCGGACATCTTCGGGGAAGTGACTGGACTTCTACCACACAGAGAGATCAAGTTTCGGATTGATTTAGTGAAAGATGCCAGAGCTATAGTGATGCCACTTCGTCGTATGGCACCAAAGGAGCAGCGAGAGCTCGAGGTGCAAGTGGGCGAGCTTTTGAAGAAGGGATTTATCCGAAGAAGTGTTTCTGAGTGGGGAGCACCATTTGTATTTGCTACCAAGGCCGATGGTTCCCTTCGCTCATGTGTGGACTACCGCGAGCTGAATAAGGTGACTAGGAAGAATAAGTATCCTCTTCCACGGGTAGATGGTTAGTTTGATCAAATGGATGGAGCAAGAGTGTTCTCCCAGTTGGACTTCATGACAGGATTTCATCAGCTCCGAGTAGCAGCTGAGATTATACCTAAAACGACATTTTGGACGTCGTTTGGATTTTATGAGTGGTTGGTCATGCCATTCGGGTTGACCAATGCACCCGCATATTTTGTGGATCTTATGAATAGGGTTTTCAGATATCAATTAAATAAGTTTGTTCTTGTGTTCGTGGACGATGTCATGATTTACTCAAGCACAGAGGAAGAACACAAGGAACATCTAAGGACAGTGATGGAGGTGTTGAAGAAACACCAATTGGAAGCGAAATTTTTGAAGTGTCACTTACGGAGGAGGAAAGTCAGGTTCTTGGCCATGTTGTTTCATAGAATGCTATTACCGTGGATCCTATGAAGGTGGCTACGGTGCAAGATTGGCCTACGCCCAAGAATGCAACAGACGTGAGAAGTTTCTTAGGGTTAGCTGGATATTATCGTAAATTTATCCAAGAATTCTCCAAGGTAGCGACGTCGTTATCTCAGTTGACCAATAAGAATCTAGATTTTGCTTAGGACGACAAGTGTGAGAATGCATTAAGAGCCTAAAGGAGAAGTTAACGTGCGCATCGGTATTGGTTATTCCTAAGGGAAACGAAGAGATGGCATTATATACGGATGCCTGTGGTACTGGACCATGTGCTGTACTGATGCAAGGAGGTAGGGTTATAGCTTATGCTAGTCGACAACTGAAACCATATGAAAAAAGATATCCTACCCATGATTTGGAATAGGCAGCGATCTTGTTCGCATTAAAGATGTGGAGGCATTACCTCTTGGAAGAAAGGTTCGAGTTGTTTACCGATCATAAGTCGTTAAAGTATCTTTTCTCTCAGAAGGATTTAAATCTTCATCAGCAGAGAAGGTTAGAGTTCTTGGCTTCATATGATTTTAGTATCGCATACACACCTGGAAAGGGAAATGCGGTTGCTGACGCATTGAGTAGGAGACATGCCAATTTAGGGGCTATGTTTCTGAAATGGAAACAACCAGAGTATATCGCAGGATATGATTTCAGACCTAGGTGTGAATTAGATCCAGAGATGTTAGCAAGTTTGACGATCAGACCGATTTTGATTGAGCATATCATCTCCAGTCAGAGGGACGATCCTAACCTATTGGAAATCATCTCCAAAGTAGAGATGGGTACCGATGGTGAGGAAATGAACAAGTATAGGCTTGATCAAGAAGGATGGCTTCGAAAGAGTGGGGGACTAGTTGTACGCAATGTCAATGGGTTGAGAGATGAAATGCTTAGAGAGTGTCATCACTCGAAACTGACTACACATTCCGATGGTAACAAAATTTATCGAGACATGAAGCAGACTACTACTGGGTAGGGATGAAGAGAGACGTTTGGAAGTTTATATCCAAGTGCATGAATTGTCAGTTAGTTAAAGTCGAGCAAAAGAAGCCTAGTGGTTTGTTACAACCGTTAGAAATTCCCGAATGGACATAGGAACAAGTCTCAATGGATTTCATTGATGGTTTGCCAAGGACTAGATCGGGTCATGATGGTATTTGGGTGATTGTGGATCAATTGACCAAGAACGCAAGGTTTATACCGATCAAGTCGAATATAATGGCAGCTAAGTTAGCAGAACTGTATATGAAGTGGGTAGTGAGATTTCATGGAGTTCCTAAAGGTATTGTGAGTGATTGAGATCCATTATTTACTAGTGGGTTTTGGAAGAGCTTACAAGAGGCTTTAGGTTCATAATGACATCTCAGTACCGCATACCATCCTCAAAACAACGATCAAACAGAGAGGGTGAATCGTGTATTAGAGGATCTCTTGAGAGCTTGTATATTGGATTTTGGAGGGTCATGGGATGACCATTTGCATCTGGTTGGGTTTGCATATAATAATAGTTATCAGTCCAGTAGTGGTATAGCTCCATTTGAAGCTTTGTACGGAAGACTGTGCAACTCACCATCATGTTGGTTGGAAACAAGTGAGAAATTCGTGCTTGTGCCAGATGTAATAAGAGAAACTTCAGATAAGATCAAGGTTATTCAACAGCAAATAAAGGCTGCCCAAGATAGGCAGAAGAGTTATGCTGATAAAAGGCGATGAGATTTGAAATTCTTCGTTGGCAACTTGGTATTCGTCAAGATTTCTCCATTGAAGAGTGTGATTCGGTTTGGTAGGAGGGGTAAATTAGCACCTAGGTTTGTTGGTCCATTTCCAGTTCTCGAAAAAATTGGGAATTTAGCATATAAAGTTGGACTATCTGACAAGATGGAGGGAGTGCACAACGTATTTCATGTATCTCAGTTAAGGAAGTTCGTGCACGATTCCGATATGACTATTTCACCATATCAGCTGGATGATATCGAGATAGAACCCAAGGTAGTTCGTAACCGTAGACCACTTCGAATTATCAGACACGATTCGAAGCAACTTCGGAGGAAGACGGTGAAGCTGGTTAAGGTCCAGTGGGGGTGATAATGAGAATGACTGTTCTTGGGAAACTGAGGAGAACATAAGGAAGTCATATCCAGATCTCTTTACCTGGTAAGATTTTAATCGCGATATAGTTGTTCCCTTATTAGTAAACCGCATGCTAGGATAGGCTTGTTGTGTTACTATGTATGTTTGATTGTGTGTAAATGGTTGATTAGCATGCGGGGCACCATTGTATGTTTTCTTAGTTAAGGAATTTTGGGGGTGAAATTTCTTAAGGGGGGAGAGTATAATGACCCGCATTCTACGTATCGGAGGATCATAGAATATTTATTTCATTTTCATACGAAGTCATATGGTCGTGTAACTTTGGGAAATGACTATTGGGGTCATTTCCCACATTCATGATTTTGGCAGAATTTTAAATGACCGTTTTGCACTTTATGAATCTTTTTTCGCCTATAACTTTTTATTAGAAAGGAGTTTTGACCTGAAACCCCCTCCATTAGATCCGGATGATGGTTTCCATTCCGTAGAGTGGTCACATTAATCAAACGGAATTACCGTTCATGAGATATGGCTGAAATAAGATTTAAAGGAAGTAAAAAATAGCCTAATTAGGCTTAATAGGGTGATTAGCAGCTTGGCCCATAACCCATTTCGGGATTAAGGTTTAGGGAGGGCTGAAAGGAGTTGGAGAATCATCTCCTTTCATTTTTCTAGCCGCCACAAACATTCCTTGAACCTTAATAATGGCCTCCATCTTCTAAATCTCTCTCTAATCACTAATTAATCAAATCTCCATCAAATCAAGTTGGATTAGCACCAAATTCGAGGTAGAGCCACTGCACTACATAGGCATCCGAGCCAAATTAGTAAAAGTTTCAGATCTATCACTAATTATTGGCTAAGGTGAGTGATTAATGTATTTGTTCACTAATTACAGCTAATTGGAGATGATTAGTGATAATTAGCGAAATTATGACTTAGAAAAATGTGGAAAAATATGCATAAATTCTAGAATCATATTTTATGTCACATATATAAATTTGGGTTAATTTGGATTAAGCTTGTTAATCCCGAAATCTAGGGGAGTAAGGGGAAAATCATGGATTTGGGTGTGTTTGATCTAAGATAGCCTATGTGATTGATGTTTTTGATCTTTTTGATTGAACCTATATGTTGTTACTGTTTTTGGGATGTTTTATGATTTTTTAGTAAAGTTAGAATGGTTGAACATGCCATCGTATGGCGAGAATGGACGAAACAAGCTTGTTGGAAATGCTGCAGAGATCCGGACGGATTGGATAGGGGAATCGGGTCAGCTAGCCGAACCGAACTGGAACTTGGCATCTTCAGAAGCATGCAAATGCAAGGTCAATAAGGAAGGCCTGGTTCGGATCGGAGCAAACAGGAGCACAAGGACCGAACAAAACCAGAATGATGGACCCGAACCGAACCGAAATGGAGGAACCGAACAGGAGAAGAGAATCGAACCAAACAGAGACAACGTTACCGAAATGAAACGAGGGAAGGAAGCCGAACCGAACCATATGTGTGCTAATACTTCTACGCGACGACTCTTCTTAATACCAACTCTAATTTGACCAGAACCCGAGATGCAAAAGAAGTCCAAATGGGAAGTTATGACTCAGGATCCAGTTGGGAACTAACGAGTTAACTTCTAGAGTTGGGCATTGCAGCTGGACGTATGCAAAGGGGTTATTGACTATGGACCAATGCGTTGGGGTTATTGACTATGGACCAATGCGTTGGGGTTAGAGTGATAGTTGTATGGAGTGGGACTTCATCATGGCCTCAAAGGGCAAAGTGGTCGTGGCGATAGTTATACTGAGTTGGACTCCATCATCGCCTCAATGGATATGGCGATCAAAACAGTGGATATCGTATGCTTTATGCACTAAGTGAAAGATGTGAGGATGATTGCTATTTTTGATGTTTGTTATCACTATGACACGCACACTCCCATTTTACACTACATGATAGTGTTACCTTAGATTATTGTACATCTTGTTGTTCTAACTCTTTGGTTGCAAGTCCAGGTCAGGTATGATTATTTATACATGTTATTGTTTTATTCTACTGCTATCGCTCATACTAGACTTTTGTCTGACCTAGAGTTTTATGTCTCTTCTTATTACTATGGGGTGCTCCTAAACGAGCATACTAACGGCAGGTTAGGTGGTTATGCACGAGTAGCTGTCCGAAGATGAGCAGGAGGCTTCCACGTACTCTATATGTGTATATATATATATATATATATATATGTAACGACCTTAGGCTTTGCAACCATCAGGCAGTGGGCTAACTCCCACCGTGACATACAGTGATACCTCAGAACTGATTTTACGGCCAACCTCTCGACTGCAACAACCAACCCAATCTTCCCATTGGGATGTGTAGGGGTAAGAGTCTCCTGCTCGCCACCAAACAGCCAAGCGAGAACCCCCTATCACATTCTCTAACTAGCTCTGATACCAAGTGTGACGGCCCGCCCCGCACCAACCGGCATTTACTCCAAAAGTGCGCTGTACACATGTCCAGTTAGCACGGAACGGTCGTCAGAAGGAAAGGAAAGAAGGAAATGAACTAACAAAGAACCTATAGAATGTCTCACAGCGCATAGAATAAAATATAATAATAACATACTTGACATAAAACAGGTGAGACAGTGCATAAGCTGAAAACCAGAACTAACATAGCAGCGGAAAATGTAAGTACAACTTATGATCCAAAGTTAAACATTATTACAACTTTTCAAACTGTCTCAAAGCAAAAGCAAGATAAAGGAGGTACACTACTAATGCCCAAGTAGCGACCACCAACGACATAGGGAGAATATCTATATATCATACGTGGAAGCCTCCTGCTCGCCTCCGAATCATCTACTCGCGCATCACCAGCTAACCTGTCTCTAGTCTGCTCGTGTGAGCACCCAGAGTAATAAGAGGAGACATAAAACTCTAGGTCAGACATAAAGCCTGGTATGAGCGATAAGCAACAAAACATAACAATAACAGGTATAATCCAATCATACCTGAACCTGGACTTGCAACCAAAGAGTTAGCACTACATACCGTACAATACTCTAAGGTGCCACTAACATACTGTGTAAGAGATACGGGGGTGGGGGTGTGCATGTCATAGTGGTGTCAAACAATCAAGCATAGCAATCATCCTCACATCCCTCACTCAATGCGTAAATCATACGATATCCACTACTTTGGTCACCTAATACTTTGGGCCATGACGGAATCCAATCCCGTGTAACTATCACTACAAGCCCACCATCCATCTCTCAGTGGTGAACCAAAGTTATGAATACCGACAACCCCTTTGCACACGTCCCGCAGCAAAGCCCAACCATGAAGTGAACTCATTGGTTCCCAACTGGATCCTGAACTCTAACTTCCCATTTGGACTACCTTTGCATCTCAGGTTATGGGTCATCACTGGGTCGGTTCGGGTCGGGTCCTCTACTTTGAATTGGTTCGGTTCGTAGTCTTCCCCTGTAGCGGTTCGGTTCGGGTCCACAACGTTGCATCGGTTCGGGTCCACAGCGTTGCATCGGTTCGGGTCCATAGTGTTGCATCGATTCGGGTCGGGTGTCCCACTTCGGGTCGGGTCGGGTTGCCATCTCCCATTCAGTTCGTGCTCCCGCTCCGATCAGCTCCCTCGTTCTCCATTTACTCCGATCCGATCCTCCTCCTTTAGCCGATCCGATCCTCCTCCTTTAGCCGATCCGATCCCAATATTGCTAGCATGGCCTTCCTTTTTGCCAGATTTCTCAAGTGTCAAGTTCCGATCCGATCGAATCTCTTGCCCAGTTCACTTATCGGATCCGAGCCCCCATATCCGATCCGATCCGAACCCTGCACAACTTTCTGCAACCTTTTTCCAGCAACTTGTTTACGTCATTCGACGACGTTTTCGACCAATCTAACTATACTAATCAACCACAAATCATTCCAAACAGTCATAGCAATATAGTAAACTAACCACAAACACCAAAACAATGAATTAATATGTCAAAATGGATCAAATATACCCAAAACCCCATGTTTTCCTTAAGCATGTTTAAGCAACACTAATCATAGGGTTAGCAAAACTTAACCAAATTAAACCAAATTTCTTCTAGAGGCATAAAATATTATTTTCGAATTTATAGATATTTTTCTAGAATTTATTAGTGTATAAATTCGCTAATCTTCACTAATTACCCTTAATTAACTGTAATTAGTGTCAAAACAATGCTAATCACTCACCTTGGCCACAAATAAGATTCTCAGAACTGAAACCTCGCTGATTTGGGTGAATACTGATGTCCAACAGCAGCTCTAACCTTGCTTTTGCGTTTTCTCTCCTTAATTTGATGTAGATTAAGCCAAAACTTGATTAGAAAGTGATTAGAAGGTGATTTCGGTGTTGGAGGCCATTGCTAGAGTTCCAAGAATGAAAGTAGCGGCTGAAAGAAATGTTTTCTAACCCTAATCAGCCCCTATACATCTCCAATCCCGAAATCCCCTTTAGGCCTAGCTGCTAATTACCCGATTAAGCCCAATTAAGTTGTTTTTCACTATCTGAAACTTGTTTCAGCCATATCTCCCAAACGGTGAGTCCGTTTGGCCAATGTGACCACTCTATGGAATTGTAAACCACCATCCGGAGCCAATGGAAGTGGTTTCAGGTCAAAATTCCTTTCCAGTCAAAAGTTATGGCCAAAACAGTACCAACTATGGGTAAAATGGTCATTTAAAAATCGACAAAAATCATGAACATGGGAAATGACCCCAATAGTCGTCTCCCAAAGTTACATGACCATACGACTTCGTATGTGAAAGAAATAAATATTCTACGATCCTATGATGCGTAGAATATGGGTCGTTACACTCTCTCTCCCCCCCCCCCCCCCTTAAGAAATTTCGTCCCCGAAATTCCTTAACCCATAACATACAAAAGATCATGCATGCCTAACAGCCACATACAACAATCAAACATGCAAAACAAGCAAATAAGCCTATCTTAGCATGCGGAAAACTAAATCGAAGTTAAAATCTTACCAGGCGAAGAGTTCTGGATACATCTTCCTAATACTCTCCTCTGTCTCCCAAGTACAGTCATTCTCGTTCTCGCCCCACTGAACCTTGACTAGCTTCACCGCCTTCCTTCGAAGTTGCTTCATATCGTGCTCGACAATACGGATCGGCTTGCGGTCCCCAACCGCCTTAGGTTCTACTTCGAAGTCCTCTAACTGATCAGGTGAAATAGTCATATCTGAGTCGTGAATGAACTTCCTTAGTTGGGAAACATGAAATACATTGTGAACTCCTGCCATCTTCTCTGGTAAGTCAATTCTATATGCCAAATTCCCGACTAGTTCAAGAACAGGGAATGAGCCAACAAATCTTGGTGCTAACTTACCTCTCCAACCAATCCGAGTCACATTCTCAATGGAGAGATCTTGACGAACACCAAGTTGTTAACGAAGAATTCCAAATATCTTCGTCTCTTATCGAGATAAGTCTTCTACCTATCTTAGGTAGCCTTCATTCTCTAATATACACTTTACTCAAATACCATCATGACCTGACCTGGTCCTTGGTAAACTATCAATATAATCCATTTGAGACTTGTTCTCAACGGTTGTGACAAACCACTAAGCTTCCTTTGCTCAGCTTTAACTAACTGGCAATTCATACATTTGGACATAAACTTCCCAACGTCTTTCTTTATCCTTTCCGAGTAGTAGATCTGCTCCATGCCTCAATACATCTTGTTACCACTGGGATGTATAATCAATTTCGAGTGATGATATGCTTTAAGCACTTCACCTCTCAATCCATCTACGTTGGGTACAACTAGTCCCTTATTCTTTCGAAGCCACCCTTCTCGATCAAATCCTTACCTGATCATTCTCTTTCCATCGATACCCATCTCTACCCTAGAGATGGTTTCCAATAGATTAGGATCGTCCTTCTAACTGGAACCAATCCACTCAATCAAAATCGATCTAATCGTTAAGCTTACTAGTGTTTCTGAATCCAATTCACTCTTGGGCCCGAAATCATATCCTGTGATATACTTTAGTTGCTTCCATCCTAGAAACAAAACCCCTAAACTGGCATGTTTCCTACTCAATGCAACTATTGCCGCACCCAAATCCTTTACTATGATCACCCTGCCCCATGGAGTCATGGCGACTCCACTGCACTGATCCATAGCCACTAGTCCTTTGCTATGTCCACTCTGCCCCCATGAAGTCATAACAACTCCACTGCACTGGCTCATAGCCTTACTAATCATTTACTATGTCCACTTTGCCCCTCGAGTCATGACGACTCTATTGCACTGGCTCATAGTCCTACTACGATCACTTTGTTCCCCATCGCTGGAACCCTACAGGTGATAGTCTACTCAAGGGAAGAAAAATAGGAACAACATAGCAACCATAACATCCATCAAACAAGTCCTACCTATCACCTGCTAAATTGATAAACACATCGACACCTACATGACTGGTCTAACCAATCCCAATATGTCGATTCTAGTATGTCTGGTCCAACCAACATCAATAACTAATGGAAGCCCAGCCTCCATACATACACCGATGCCTACCCGACTGGTCCAACCAATCCCAGGCCAATGGAAGCCCCGCCTCCCTACGGACTACCGTACGTCCAACGTACGTTTATCCTCCAAGGATAATTAAACTAATGGAAGCCCAGCCTCCAATCGGACTATCGTACGTCCAACGTACGTTTATCCTCCAAGGATAACTAGATCACGTCCAACGGATCCAAGGTAACGGGCGTCCCCAAATACCCCTGCTTTTAGTCCTCCTAAAATACTTGAGTCCAACCCAAGTCTATCCATTATCTTGCTGCCCTCTCGAGTCCAACTCGAGCTGAATCCAATTCCTTGCAGCCTTCTCGAGTCCAACTCGAGTCAATCTATAACTCAGACCCAGTCTTGAGTATCCATTAGTGACAAACTCTAGTCCAACGTGAGTCGTCTCCCTATTCGTTGCATCTCCAAGATCAACGAACACCCATTTTCTTTTACGAGTTCAAGTCCAACTTGAATCGCCCTAATCTTCGTTGTATCCTCCATGATCAACGAACACATCCTATTTCTTCAAAGTTCTACTATCCAATAGAGAACATCAACATAGGGTCCTAAACAATCCATTACTTTGCATCTTTCCCGAGTCCCACTCGAGCAATCTCATAACTCTATCGAGTCTAACTCTGGGCAGTCTATACCATTGAACAGTCTCATCATGTTCCGTCTGCCCATCACTCCTCGAGTAAACCAAGATATCATCCAATGAAAAATCACAACAACTATTTACCCCTCACGAAAACCATCCTAGTAGAAATCGACATTCCCCAAGCACAAGCCCCAAAGGCCTAAACCAATATCAGACAAGCACCAAAGGAACATCTCCTCCGAGTTCAGACAATCCACATGAGGTGATACTAGCAAAACAATCTAGCACTGGAGTACTCATTTGCCTCCCAGAGACAATTAGAACTTATTACAACGATAACCTCTTAGCTTCCTTAACTCCAGTTACTATCGCCATCACTAGGTAGGTACCTAATACCACCATATTCTTTTAGAGTAAATCAACTCCCCAAAATAATGCTAAACCCAGTAAAGCCCAAAACAAAGCAATCACAAGGAAACATACATCCATGACTCGATAAGACCAACCACAACAAATCATACTAAGATCAATCGAACCACCTATCAGGTTTGTCACAATTAGAGGTCTATCGACTATCTCGGGTTTGTCAAACAATACCCGAACAGAAACATCTTAAATAGGAAGCATGCCTTTTATAACGACACCCTTTCCCTTTTGCGCCGCACTTGGAGCATTCGACGAAGAAGGAACAGCGTTGATAGCACACGCTTTCACAATCTGCTTCTCCCTAGGAGGTTGTGGGCAATCATCCTTGTGATGTCCCGCCTGGCCGCAGTTAAAGCACTTCCTTTCCCCAGGCTTTTCTCGACAATCTCTGGCATAGTGGCCCTTCTTGCCACAACTAAAGCATTCGCCATCTTTCTTATTTTTCTTATTCTGACCATCCTTGGTCGGCTTCTGCTTCCTCTTGTTCTGAGAATTCTTCTTGCCTTCACCGCCTGCTTGCGGCTTTGGCTCCTCTGCAGATGCAGTAGCAACCTCAGTCTTCGACTTAGGGAAAAGGCTCTCTGACCTTAATGCCTTTCCTACAATAGACTCGAACGTCTCATCGATATGGTTTATAAGTCTTTCCCCCAAGTACCCATCCAAGCCAGTTATGAACTTCTCGTTCTTCTTTTCGACTGTATCGATAAGGGACCATCCATATTTCGATAAAGTGTCGAATTCAGCGATATACTCCGAGACTGCTCCACCGTTCTGCTTAAGCTCCAAGAACTTCCGGAACAGTTCTGATTTATGAGCAGCTGGAATAAACTTATCACAAAAGCGAGTCTTAAACTGATTCCAAGTAACTTGATCCTCTGGAGTAGCTGTCTTAATGGCATTCCACCAATTCATCGCTCGCCCTTGCAGCTGACGAGGCGCTAGCCTTCTCTTCATCGCATCCTCAAGACCCAAGTCGTCGAAGATACGATCACAGCTATCCAACCAATCCTGAACATCTGTGGCCGACTCTGTTCCGTGGAACGGCTTCCCACCAAGGTTAGTGTAATCCTTGCACAACTTGGCGAAATCGACCCTAGGCGCCTGCACTACTGGACCACCACCATTTCCGGGATTGGGAACTGCTCCCCGAACATCCCTAAGCATCTCCCTCATGAAGTTAGTGAACATTTTCCTCATGTCAGGAGCATTCCCATGGTTGGTCCCTCTACCAGCACCCCTGGTGTCTCTACTCATCGTCAATCTGAAAAAGGGAAACGATTAACGATCCCATAGTGGTGCTAGTGCAGTACGACTTCATTCTTATACTACTAATAGTATATATATAGCTTTTGAAAACCAAAGTAATCACAAATACGCGCTCTCGTATATGTACTATCTCTCCCTATTGTCTTTCCCTAGGTTAACTACGCAACCTAGAGTTCTGATACCAAGTGTAACGACCTTAGGCTTTGCAACCATCAGGCAGTGGGCTAACTCCCACCGTGACATACAGTGATACCTCAGAACTGATTTTACGGCCAGCCTCTCGACTACAACAACCAACCCAATCTTCTCATTGGGACCTGTAGGGGTAAGAGTCTCCTGCTCGCCACCAAACAGCCAAGCGAGAACCCCCTATCACATTCTCTAACCAGCTCTGATACCAAGTGTGATGGCCCGCCCCGCACCAACCGACATTTACTCCAAAAGTGCGCTGTACACATGTCCAGTTAGCACGGGACGGTCGTCAGAAGGAAAGGAAAGAAGGAAATGAACTAACAAAGAACCTGTATAATGTCTCACGGCGCATAGAATAAAATATAATAATAACATACTTGACATAAAACAGGTGAGACAGTGCATAAGCTGAAAACCAGAACTAACATAGCAGCGGAAAATGTAAGTACAGCTTATGATCCAAAGTTAAACATTATTACAACTTTTCAAACTGTCTCAAAGCAAAAGCAAGATAAAGGAGGTACACTACTAATGCCCAAGTAGCGACCACCAACGACACAGGGAGAATATCTATATATCATACGTGGAAGCCTCATGCTTGCCTCCGAATCATCTACTCGCGCATCACCAGCTGACTTGTCTCTAGTCTGCTCGTGTGAGCACCCAGAGTAATAAGAGGAGACATAAAACTCTAGGTCAGACATAAAGCCTGGTATGAGCGATAAGCAACAAAACATAACAATAACAGGTATAATCCAATCATACCTGAACCTGGACCTGCAACCAAAGAGTTAGCACTACATACCGTACAATACTCTAAGGTGCCACTAACATACTGTGTAAGAGATACGGGGGTGGGGGTGTGCATGTCATAGTGGTGTCAAACAATCAAGCATAGCAATCATCCTCACATCCCTCACTCAATGCATAAATCATACGATATCCACTACTTTGGTCACCTAATACTTTGGGCCATGACGGAATCCAATCCCGTGTAACAATCACTACAAGCCCACCATCCATCTCTCAGTGGTGAACCAAAGTTATGAATACCGACAACCCCTTTGCACACGTCCCGCAGCAAAGCCCAACCATGAAGTGAACTCATTGGTTCCCAACTGGATCCTGAGCTCTAACTTCCCATTTGGACTACCTTTGCATCTCGGGTTATGGGTCATCACTGGGTCGGTTCGGGTTCCCCTTCTAGCCATCGGTTCGGGTCGGGTCCTCTACTTTGAATTGGTTCGATTCGTAGTCTTCCCCTGTAGGGTTCGGGTCGGGTCCACAACATTGCATCGGTTCGGGTCCACAGCGTTGCATCGGTTCGGGTCGGGTGTTCCACTTCGGGTCGGGTCGGGTTGCCATCTCCCATTCAGTTCGTGCTCCCGCTCCGATCAGCTCCCTCGTTCTCCATTTACTCCGATCCGATCCTCCTCCTTTAGCCGATCCGATCCTCCTCCTTTAGCCGATCCGATCCTCCTCCTTTAGCCGATCCGATCCCAATTTGCTAGCATGGCCTTCCTTTTTGCCAGATTTCTCAAGTGTAAAGTTCCGATCCGATCGAATCTCTTGCCCCGTTCACTTATCCGATCCGAGCCCCCATATTTGATCCGATCCGAAACCCTACACAACTTTCTGCAACCTTTTTCCAGCAACTTGTTTACGTCATTCGACGACGTTTTCGACCAATCTAACTATACTAATAAACCACAAATCATTCCAAACAGTCATAGCAACATAGTAAACTAACCACAAACACCAAAACAATGAATTTATATGTCAAAATGGATCAAATATACCCAAAACCCCATGTTTCCCTTAAGCATGTTTAAGCAAAACTAATCATAGGGTTAACAAAACTTAACCAAATTAAACCAAATTACTTCCAAAGGCATAAAATATTATTTTCGAATTTATAGATATTTTTCCAGAATTTATTAGTGTATAAATTCGCTAATCTTCACTAATTACCCTTAATTAACTGTAATTAGTGTCAAAACAATGCTAATCACTCACCTTGGCCACAAATAAGATTCTCAGAACTGAAACCTCGCTGATTTGGGTGAATACTGATGTCCAACAGCAGCTCTAACCTTGCTTTCGTGTTTTCTCTCCTTAATTTGATGTAGATTAAGCCAAAACTTGATTAGAAAGTGATTAGAAGGTGATTTGGGTGTAGGAGGCCATTGCTAGAGTTCCAAGAATGAAAGTGGCGGCTGAAAGAAATGTTTTCTAACCCTAATCAGCCCCTATACATCTCCAATCCCGAATTCCCCTTTGGGCCTAGCTGCTAATTACCCGATTAAGCCCAATTAAGCTGTTTTTCATTATCTGAAACTTGTTTCAGCCATATCTCCCAAACGGTGAGTCCGTTTGGCCATTGCGACCACTCTACGGAATTGTAAACCATCATCCGAAGCCAATGGAAGTGGTTTCAGGTCAAAATTTCTTTTCAGTCAAAAGTTATGGCCAAAATAGTACCAACTAGGGGTAAAATGGTCATTTAAAAATCGACAAAAATCATGAACATGGGAAATGACCCCAATAGTCGTCTCCCAAAGTTACATGACCATACGACTTCGTATGTGAAAGAAATAAATATTCTACGATCCTATGATGCGTAGAATACGGGTCGTTACAATATATATTCTCCCTGTGTTATTCCTAGTCACTGCTTTGGGCATTAGTAGTGTACCTCTTTTATTTCCTTCGGAGACAGTATTTCAAAGTTGTATAATTGGATATGAAGTTGTATTTTGGATTCCGCTACTCTGATGGTTATAGTTTAGTTTTTCGCTTATGTACCGTCTCGTCTGTTTTGTATTAAGTTATGTTATTACTATATTTTATTCCATGCGCTGTGAGATATACTACAAGTTCTTTGGTTGTTCATGTTTCAAACCCTTTTTAATTGACGATCGTCCCGTGCCAGTCGGGCATTGGCGCAATGCATTTCACGGAAAATGTCTGATGGTGTGGGGGCGGCCGTCACACTTTTTTTTTCACGGTGAAGAACGATTTACATAGTTTTTAAAACGTTAATCATTTGATTAGTATATAAATTATGGTGAGGTGAGTGTTAAAGTTTTTGGCCATGGTAATAGTTAAAGCAACTCCAACAATGGGATGACTCATCCCCTGAATGGTGAATTGAGGCCAATTTGGTTACCAACAGGTATTCCTCCCCTGAATATTCACGGGAAAATTATGGGGCCAATTATGAATCTTGAATTAGCCCCGCGCACCGAATTTATCGGCGTGTAACATAGCGAGCCGACTTTTTTGGCGCGCACCGATAAAATCGGCTCGCTATGTGACACGCCAATAATTCGGCGCGTTAAGACCCAACGGCTATTTCCGTGGCATTTTAACTTAGAACAATAAAACTGTCTTATTTTCCCAATGGCTATAAAACGATCAAAACTTTTCTAATGGCTATATTTTCAGTTATAAATTGTTCATTTCCACCATTCTACATCACATTATATTCACAATTCCTTTCTATCTCTTTAATCTTAACAAATTCTCACTCTATAATGTCGTCATCATTCGGGAATTTTTCACATTCGACGATGGACGAAAGCCAGTTTTCGCAGGCCAATACGAGTAATGTCTTGGGTACTCAATCAAGCAAACAAGGAACTATTCCGTGGACAAACAAAGAGGACATTGATCTATGCACCATCTATTGTCATTTCTCACAAGATTCGGCCACGGGGAGCGATTAATCAGCCGCTACATTTTGGAAAAAAATATGACCGCCTTCGTTGAGAAGCATCCAGTTGGCTTACGGACGTTGTCGGCGATTCAAGGTCATTTTGGAAAAATAAGCCATCAAATAACGTTTTATGAATCACAAATTTACAAAATAAAGATAGTGAATCCAAGCGGCATGGTATGTGAGGATAATCTGGTATATTTTCTTACTATGTACGTTATTGGTTGGTAGATTGTTTTTATGATTCATATTCCTTATTTTAATTAGAAACGAATGGAAAATGAGGAGTTCAAGAAGCTTTTTGCTAGAGAAAATGGCGCGAAAATGCCACATTATTATCAGTTTATGCATTGTTATGATCTGCTTACTAGTCAATCAAAATGGAACTCAGAACTTGTTAAGAGCCTTCGCAATGTTTAAACTACTAGCAAGAGCAAGAAAAAGCCTTCTAAATCTGGGTGTTCTTCCAGTCCAAGCCAGTCAACTGCCAAAATTTCTCAATGGGTAGGGGAAAACCTACTTGATGAGTTCAATACTACGATTGAGCAGGCGTATGAACAGATGAGACTTTAGGAGCTTGCGGATGAATTCCAACATCTAACCCAAATGAGACTTCAGGATGAACCACCGTATGAATAGGCGAACGTACAACCTCCACATGAAGCTCAAGTACCACATGTTCAACTTTCGAATGTACTGTCGGTTTCTCAACCATGGTAAGAAGTAAAGGTATATCTAGTACCACCATATGAATAGGAAGTCGATTCTTATCCTGATTGTTGCTACTGCGGTTATGCGGTTGAAGTTGTGGTTCGAGCAGATGGCAGCAATATAGGTCGACACATTCAGAAATGTCCATCCTATCCGAAAGGATGCATGTAACACCCCAACTCCGTTAGGGTCACTCTCAAAGGGAATGCCCTAATTTTGGTGGAGGTTTATAAGTATAAGTCACAGATATACAAGACAGATATAAGAACACATATTTGTAAACAGCGGAAAAATAACAACTTTTATTTCATAAAAGCAAATACGTGCTACAACAACATCACCATAATTGTCTTACATCTTTTCCAAAAACATAACATAGCACTTTCATAATCTGTCTTGATTATCATTATTTAAAGAAGCATAAAGAAAACGTAGATAAACTGCAAAAGCCCCATAGTGGTTGTCCAAAGCCATAGTTCAAAACGAAAAGGTCCAAGCAATACATTTCTCTTCTTCAAGCTGGATGTTAAGGCTGGTCAAGCTGCTGTGTTCCCTCCCTGTGGACCTGGGGGGGGGAAACGGAAGAAAAGAAGACGAAAGAAAAGTAGAGTCAGACATAAAGCCTGAGTAAGTCTAGTACTATTCTGTCTATGAATAAAGAACTGGGTATGATAAGTATAAACAAGAAGTGGGAAAGCACTATAAACTTGGTTAAGTTGTCTAGGGTCGAATATACTATCGTACCCCATGTTAATCTCTGAACCCATATAAACTAGTTCCAAACTGGCACCCCATAATCAGGGTGAAGTGATCCATTTTATAATGATCGGCTCCTAATCGCATAGTTACATGTGTCTTACGGCCCCCGATGTTGTAGTTACCTATGCTGGTCCCACCATGGGGTGTATCAAGTCCCATGGTGGCGGCCCGACACAATCCTAGAATGCACAGGTATGCTACTGGTGTCCAGTGCCTTATTTTTCTGCGCCGGAGTGTGTGCACGCCCGCACCCCGTTAGAACCTACACTGCTACACCACCGCCGTCGATTTGACCTCTTACAATCAGCCCAGTAATCGTGCCCCACCCTGCCTAGTTTCAGGGTATCCTGATACACCTTCTAGGGTTACTGCTGAAAAGGGTACCCCGTTACTAGGTTTTCTATCTCTAGCCAACATGCTAAGTTGGTTAAGTGTTTTCTAACCTAACCCCCACCAGTCCGTTTAGTTTAGCATGTTCCATTTTGATTAAGTCTTTATTTCACTTAATCCTAACAATCCTGACTCAGCCTTAATTGTCTTATTAAAGCCTTGACCTCTCACATTAGACAGGTATTGTTGTGGCTGCCTGTTGCCGGTTGGTTCCGGGCAGTCTTACGCCACAACTCAGGCTAACCTCAGGTCCTTATTGGGCTCCATGTTTAACCTCCCACATTGGATAGGTATTGTTGTGACTACTGGACAGCCGGGCGGTTCCGGGCAGGTTTACATCACAACTCAATCCAACCTCGGGTTAAACACATCGTATGTTCTACATTTACATATTTTGTCTTTCTTCTTTATTTTCTTATATGTAAATATTTGCGGCCCATTATTAAGTTAATGGTGTAAAGGTTACACCAATCATGGGCCCAACCCATACTTAAATTTGGGCCCTTCTACTTTATATTTTCATTTATTAATAAATTTAACTCAACGTTATTTTCCCCCGTTTAACACGTCCGTTTATTATATATATATGTTGGGCTTAGCCTTTTTAAGCCCAACTTAGCCATGCGAAAAGGGGAGGCTTAAAGCGTGATTACATACACAAAAAGGGAATGTGAACGCATGAACTTGCAATATGACGTTGGAAATACAAAATAGAAACTGGTGTACTTGCATAGTAGTGACATATACTTTGGTCATAAAGCATAAGTGACATGAATCAAACCATGTAAACTTGTAGTTAAGTTAAGAATATCACTATTGACACACATAGGCATAACTACAACATAAACCCATATTTTATTTAGGCATAATATCAAACATAAGCAAATCATGTTCATAAGATTACTACATGTTTACAAAGGTGCTTACTTTTGTTACTAACACAAAAGTATAGTTCAACTTAATCATGATTTTAAATCTATTCACATAACCATGGCATAAATATTTCTAACATGAAATCATGATTTTTACTTTAGTCATGCAAACTGGCAAAAGGGATTTTTGAATCTAACCTAGCTATGTACCACATATGTCATCATATAATTCTTGTTAACAATATGGATTTCAATTATGCAAAATATCAATCATAGCCTAGTCATATTCATAAGTTTGCAAATAGGTTTTCTAGTACAAAAGCATGGCTTAATACATAGATCATGGTGCCAAAATTTCAACATAGTTTCATATGAACTATAATAACCCAAATTTGTTCCAATTAGTACAAAATGATTTTTGTACAAAAATATACATTATGATGGCATAGTAGCAAAACCCCAAACTTGCATGAATTTCAATTAATCAACTACATACATGTAGCTTCAACATGGATTACATAATTTGCGAATATTCCAAACGTATACTTGCATAAAACTACCGCATGTAGTTTTTTATAATGAATAACATAATTCGAGAATATCCAAACGTATACAATATTCCAAATCGATAAGAATCATAGTAACGCACAAATATGAATTACTTTATTGCCACAAATCAAGTATACAAACCAACACAATTATTTGTTCATACCAAAATAATACTCTACTTACAATTGTATGGCGAATTCTCCAATTTAGGGATTTGGAGATGCGATTCCTTGTTGATTTGATTTGTTTAGGTTGCTTTATGCTTTAGAATTTGCCTCCTAATCCTCTCTCCAATTGGCGGCTACTCTTAGTCGTTCCTCAGCAACATGACGGCTTTGTTCTTATTTTTGAATGAATAGATTAGGGTGAGTCTAGGGTCATTTTTATAGGGTTTATGAACTGATTAGGACCATTGATGTTGCTTGGATTGATCGTAGCCATTCATTCGAAAGAGAGACCAATTAGAGCCTGCCACCTAGCCCTAATGACAAAGCAAGCTTCTGAAAATCGGCCAAACACAGACCTGGCCAGCCAGGACTAGACCAGACCTGGCCAGCAGGTCATTTTTGACCTGGGCGCACTTGGCAGGTGCGCCAGGTCAAAAATGTACTGGCACACTTCACAAGTGCGCCAGTTCATTTTTGTTCTGGCGCACTTCCCAAGTGCGCCAGTGCATTCTGACCGTTCTCCGGTTTTTCGCCCAACTTCGTTCGTCCATAACTTCTTCATACGATATCCGTTTTTCGAAAACTCGGACTCTATTTCGCGTATTTTTCCGAGACGAACGCAATGGCGTATCCCGTTTCCCTTAGTTTTTTGATTTGAAATTAATTATACTTTAATTTGTGAATTTCACAGTTATAGAATTCGCGGGGTGTTACATTCTCCCCCACTTAAAAGAATTTCGTCCCCGAAATCTTCAAGTTAGGAGGAATGTATATCCTAACATCAAATCATCCATCTACTCATCCATCAAACACGAGCATCCATTGTCCTTAAAAGACTTCTAATGCTTCATGATCATATGCGAAGTGTGTGTGTACATGTACTTATCTAATGCAAAATCAGGCGGTCTACTGATTCAGTTGACCTCCTTAATGCGAATTATGTAAGTGCCATGAATCCATTATGTATGCAAATTTTCCTATTCATGATTCTACATGAGTGCACAATCATTCAATACAAATGCAACATCCACATGACAACACATTAAAGTTCAACCATATACGAATGCAAACATATATGCATATGCAATATGAAGTGACTGAGCCGATCTAAAACCTAGATTGTGTGTGTATATGCAACCACGAGCAGCCACTAGCAATTCACTTGCAACCACTTGCAACCGTCATCCATAACATGTTTCAATTACATGTTTTCATCCAAAAGGTTTCTACCTAAAAGATAAGGTCGAGGAAATATACCTAAAAGGATAGATAAAAGCGCAACTTAAGGAAAAAGAAAGATCAAGGATGTACCCTCGAAAAGAAAAGGGTAGGCAGTGCATATTCTAGCTTCAGTTTCCCAAGTCGCGTCTCCCTCGGCGTCGCTCCACTGAACTTTGACGAGCTTGACTTCACGGTTGCGTAGCTTCTTCACTTCCGTTCCTAAGATGTGGGTTGGAACTTTTCTTATGGTTGCTTCGCGTTCCACCTCTGCTTCTTCTAGGATATTTGGCTCTACCACTTCAGCAGACTCATGTAGACATTTTCGGAGATCTGAAACGTGAAAAACGTTGTGGACTCCGGCCAACTTCTCGGGTAGCTCTAATCTATAGGCCATTTTCCCAATTTTCTCGATGATAGGGAATGGCCCTATGAACCTTGGCGCTAGCTTTCCTGTGGTTCCAAAACGAACAACGTTCCTTAGCGGAGATACCTTAAGAAAAACTCTGTCCCCAACCTCAAATTCAAGGTCGGTTCTCCTCTTGTCGGCGTAGGACTTTTGTCTGTCTTGGGCCGTCTTCATTCTTCTTCGTATTAAGTCTACTTTCTCTGAAGTCTCTCGGATCATATCTGGTCCAAGTATGAGCTTATCAGTAGACTCCCACCAGCAAGTGGGCGATCGGCACGGTCTTCCATATAAAGCTTCGAAGGGCGCCATTCCGATGGTTGCTTGATAGCTGTTGTTGTAGGCAAATTCCACCAAAGGAAGGTGGTCTTCCCATGTCCCTCCGAAGTCGAGGACGCATAGCCTTAAAAGGTCTTCCAAAACTCTGTTCACTCTCTCTGTTTGGCCGTCAGTTTGGGGATGATAGGCTGTGCTCAGGCATAACTGCGTTCCTACTGCTTCTTGCAGACTCCGCCAAAACTCACTGGTGAAGATGGGGTCTCGGTCACTAACAATGCTAGATGGTATTCCATGGAGTCGAACGATTTCCTTGAGGTAAAGTGATGCTAGGGATGAGGCAGTTCTTTTACTTTTGACAGGTAAAAAGTGGGCGCTTTTAGTAAGCCAATCCACTATTACCCAAATGCTAGTGTTGCCTCTCCTAGACCTAGGCAGCCCATCGATGAAGTCCATTGAGATGCTATCCCACTTCCACTGCGGGACCTCCAGAGGATGTAGCAGTCCGCCAGGCTTTTTTTGTTCCGCCTTAACTTGTTGGCACACCATACACTTAGAAACGAATTCTGCCACGTCCTTTTTCATGCCGTTCCAGAAGAAAGTCCTTTTTATGTCTTTGTACATTTTATCTCCGCCTGGGTGTATCGTCATCTTGGAGTGATGTGCTTCCTCGAGAACCTTCTTTACTAAATCTTTTGTTTGTGGGACGCATAGTCTTCCGTCTCGCCTTAGCAAACCCTTATCGTCGATGGAGTATCTGTTGAGGTGACTTGAAGTCTCACCCCTAATTAGCCTATCAATTGTTTCCACAAGCTGAGGGTCTTCGCGTTGTGCTGTCCCTACTGAATCCACTAAAGTTGGGCACACTTCGAGAGATGCTAGCAAGCCTGGTACGAAATCGGAGGAAGGCTTAAAGTCGAAGCTGGCTATAAACTCTAGGCTTTGTCTTTCAACAAACAACGGGCTTAGGGTCAATTTCTTTCGGCTCAACGCGTCTGCCACTACGTTGCCTTTGCCCGGAGTGTAGGAGATTTCGAAATCGTACGAGGCAAGAAACTCCATCCATCTCTGTTGCCTCAAGTTAAGATCCTTCTGCGAGAAAAGATATTTCAACGATTTATGGTCAGTGTAAAGTTCGAACTTCTCACCTAGGAGATAGTGTCGCCAAGACTTGAGTGCAAAGACGATGGCGGCTAACTCAAGATCGTGGGTTGGGTAGTTCTTTTCGTGCACTTTCAACTGCCTCCCGCCATAAGCTACTACCCTTCCTTCTTGCATTAAGACGGCGCCTAGCCCTGTCCCACAAGCATCCGTATAAACAGTGAACATCTTGCTCCCATCTGGCAGCGTCAAAACTGGGGCTGTTGTGAGAGCCCTTTTCAGTCGTTGGAAAGCAAACTCGCAATCCAAGTCCCAATTGAACACTAGATTCTTCTTAGTCAATTTCGTGAGCGGAGCTGAGATTTTCGCAAAATCCCTTATAAACTTTCGATAGAAACCCGCTAGTCCTAGAAAACTTCGGACCTCAGTCGCATTCCTTGGTGTCTTCCAATCCTGTACCGCCACTACCTTAGCAGGGTCCACTGCTAACCCTTGTTTGGATACTATGTGCCCAAGGAACCTCACCTCTTCTCTCCAAAAGTGGCATTTAGAGAATTTGGCTTTTAGTTGATGGACTCGCAAAGTTTCCATGATTGCCCTTAAGTGTTGAGCATGTTCCTTTTCACTCTTTGAGAAGATAAGGATATCATCTACGAAGACCACTACGAATTTGTTGAGGAAATCTCTAAATACCCTACTCATCAGGTCCACGAAGTAAGCAGGTGCATTTGTCAAGCCGAAAGGCATGACAAGCCATTCAAAGAAGCCGTCTGGGGTTCTGAATGCCGTTTTATCGATGCTATCTTCAGCCACCCTTAGCTGATGAAAACCGGTTGCTAAATCGAATTGGGAGAAAACAGACGCTCCTACAAGCTGGTCAAACAAATCGTCAATTCTAGGGAGAGGGTGCCTATTATTTTTCGTTAGCTTGTTGAGCTCCCTATAGTCAACACATAGACGGAGTGAACCATCCGCCTTTGTAGCGAACACCACTGGAGCGCCCCATTCTGAAATGCTCCTCCTAATGAACCCCTTTTCTAGAAGCTCTTTAATCTGTTTACTGAGCTCTTTCCTTTCCCGTGGAGCCATGTGTCTAACGGGCAACGCAACGGGCTTTGCATTATCTACAAGATATATGCGGAAGTCTATTTCCCGCTTCGGAGGCAAGCCCTTCACCTCTTCGAAGATATCCGGATATTCCCGGACCACTCTAACTGATTGCAAATTTTCAACAGAGGCATCTAGCGATTCAAGATAACTAAGCATAACCGCATACGAGGGATTACAAGAAATTTCCAAAGTATTACCGAGCTGGGTTAGGAGCCTAACAACCCTTTTCTCACAATCAAGGATGGCCCCATTACTGGATAGCCAATCCATACCCAAAATCAAACCATACCCCGAAAAGCCCAAAACAAAGGCACTACATTGAAATTCTACGCTTAGAATAGAAATTTTCAATCCCAAACAGATCATAGACAAATGAGCTGGGCCCCCAATTGGGTTTGAAACAATTAAGGGGTCCTCTACCATACTAGTTTTTAGGTGCAGAGATTCTACTAAAGCAGACGAGATAAAGGAGTGTGATGCGCCAGAATCAAATAAAGTGCGAACGGGGTGATCATAAAGATAAACTACACTTTCTACAGAAGTATTTATACCTCGCTGTTGCAGAGGTGGCGCTTCCAGCACATGAACCTGTGCCCCTGGGGTGGATCCAGCCCTCTGCCCCTGTCCTCGTTTCTTTGGGCAGTCCTTAGCCCTGTGGCCTGTCTCACCGCAAGAAAAGCACCCACCATTCTCCTTGGCCTTCTTTTTCCGGCAGTCCTTTACTAAGTGCCCCACTTTGCCACAGAAATTACACTTCCTCTTCTCTTTGTTGCCTTTCCCGCCTTCTTAAAGTCTGTCTTCTTAGGCTGCAAACCCTCTTTCTTATTATTACTGTTATGATCCATTCTTGTTTGACTATTATTCGTCTTCCTACTCTGAGACTCTTCCGCTTGCTGGTTCACGTGGAGGAGGAGGAGTGAAAGCGTCAGCAGCTGGGGAGTAAGGTCTCCAGACATGCTGAAACAGAAAGGATAGATTCAAAACGAAGGATAAGAGATAATACCTATGGCTTTGGGGAGTGGACTTGGCCTTTTTAAAATAAAATAATATTTTTATCTTTTAAAAATGCTTCTTTAAATTTCCTTTTTGAAAATAAATTTTCAAAACTTTTTAACTTATCTGGTAAACCTATGCTCTGATACCAAGTGAAACACCCCACCTCCGTTAGGGTCACTCTCAAAGGGAATGCCCTAATTTTGGTGGAGGTTTATAAGTATAAGTCACAGATATACAAGACAGATATAAGAACACATATTTGTAAACAGCGGAAAAATAACAACTTTTATTTCATAAAAGAAAATACGTGCTACAACAACATCACCATAATTGTCTTACATCTTTTCCAAAAACATAACATAGCACTTTCATAATCTGTCTTGATTATCATTATTTAAAGAAGCATAAAGAAAACGTAGATAAACTGCAAAAGCCCCATAGTGGTTGTCCAAAGCCATAGTTCAAAACGAAAAGGTCCAAGCAATACATTTCTCTTCTTCAAGCTGGATGTTAAGGCTGGTCAAGCTGCTGTGTTCCCTCCCTGTGGACCTGGGGGGGGAACGGAAGAAAAGAAGACGAAAGAAAAGTAGAGTCAGACATAAAGCCTGAGTAAGTCTAGTACTATTCTGTCTATGAATAAAGAACTGGGTATGATAAGTATAAACAAGAAGTGGGAAAGCACTATAAACTTGGTTAAGTTGTCTAGGGTCGAATATACTATCGTACCCCATGTTAATCTCTGAACCCATATAAACTAGTTCCCAATTGGCACCCCATAATCAGGGTGAAGTGATCCATTTTATAATGATCGGCTCCTAATCGCATAGTTACATGTGTCTTACGGCCCCCGATGTTGTAGTTACCTATGCTGGTCCCACCATGGGGTGTATCAAGTCCCATGGTGGCGGCCCGACACAATCCTAGAATGCACAGGTATGCTACTGGTGTCCAGTGCCTTATTTTTCTGCGCCGGAGTGTGTGCACGCCCGCACCCCGTTAGAACCTACACTGCTACACCACCGCCGTCGATTTGACCTCTTACAATCAGCCCAGTAATCGTGCCCCACCCTGCCTAGTTTCAGGGTATCCTGATACACCTTCTAGGGTTACTGCTGAAAAGGGTCCCCCGTTACTAGGTTTTCTATCTCTAGCCAACATGCTAAGTTGGTTAAGTGTTTTCTAACCTAACCCCCACCAGTCCGTTTAGTTTAGCATGTTCCATTTTGATTAAGTCTTTAGTTCACTTAATCCTAACAATCCTGACTCAGCCTTAATTGTCTTATTAAAGCCTTGACCTCTCACATTAGACAGGTATTGTTGTGGCTGCCTGTTGCCGGTTGGTTCCGGGCAGTCTTACGCCACAACTCAGTCTAACCTCGGGTCCTTATTGGGCTCCATGTTTAACCTCCCACATTGGATAGGTATTGTTGTGACTACTGGACAGCCGGGCGGTTCCGGGCAGGTTTACATCACAACTCAATCCAACCTCGGGTTAAACACATCGTATGTTCTACATTTACATATTTTGTCTTTCTTCTTTATTTTCTTATTTGTAAATATTTGCGGCCCATTATTAAGTTAATGGTGTAAAGGTTACACCAATCATGGGCCCAACCCATACTTGAATTTGGGCCCTTCTACTTTATATTTTCATTTATTAATAAATTTAACCCAACGTTATTTTCCCCCGTTTAACACGTCCGTTTATTATATATATATGTTGGGCTTAGCCTTTTTAAGCCCAACTTAGCCATGCGAAAAGGGGAGGCTTAAAGCGTGATTACATACACAAAAAGGGGAATGTGAACGCATGAACTTACAATATGACGTTGGAAATACAAAATAGAAACTGGTGTACTTGCATAGTAGTGACATATACTTTGGTCATAAAGCATAAGTGACATGAATCAAACCATGTAAACTTGTAGTTAAGTTAAGAATATCACTATTGACACACATAGGCTTAACTACAACATAAACCCATATTTTATTTAGGCATAATATCAAACATAAGCAAATCATGTTCATAAGATTACTACATGTTTACAAAGGTGCTTACTTTTGTTACTAACACAAAAGTATAGTTCAACTTAATCATGATTTTAAATCTATTCACATAACCATGGCATAAATATTTCTAACATGAAATCATGATTTTTACTTTAGTCATGCAAACTGGCAAAAGGGATTTTTGAATCTAACCTAGCTATGTACCACATATGTCATCATATAATTCTTGTTAACAATATGGATTTCAATTATGCAAAATATCAATCATAGCCTAGTCATATTAATAAGTTTGCAAATAGGTTTTCTAGTACAAAAGCATGGCTTAATACATAGATCATGGTGCCAAAATTTCAACATAGTTTCATATGAACTATAATAACCCAAATTTGTTCCAATTACGTACAAAATGATTTTTGTACAAAAATATACATTATGATGGCATAGTAGCAAAACCCCAAACTTGCATGAATTTCAATTAATCAACTACATACATGTAGCTTCAACATGGATTACATAATTTGCGAATATTCCAAACGTATACTTGCATAAAACTACCGCATGTAGTTTTTTATAATGAATAACATAATTCGAGAATATCCAAACGTATACAATATTCCAAATCGATAAGAATCATAGTAACGCACAAATATGAATTACTTTATTGCCACAAATCAAGTATACAAACCAACACAATTATTTGTTCATACCAAAATAATACTCTACTTACAATTGTATGGCGAATTCTCCAATTTAGGGATTTGGAGATGCGATTCCTTGTCGATTTGATTTGTTTAGGTTGCTTTATGCTTTAGAATTTGCCTCCTAATCCTCTCTCCAATTGGCGGCTACTCTTAGTCGTTCCTCAACAACATGACGGCTTTGTTCTTATTTTTGAATGAATAGATTAAGGTGAGTCTAGGGTCATTTTTATAGGGTTTATGAACTGATTAGGACCATTGATGTTGCTTGGATTGATCGTAGCCATTCATTCGAAAGAGAGACCAATTAGAGCCTGCCACCTAGCCCTAATGACAAAGCAAGCTTCTGAAAATCGGCCAAACACAGACCTGGCCAGCCAGGACTAGACCAGACCTGGCCAGCAGGTCATTTTTGACCTGGGCGCACTTGGCAGGTGCGCCAGGTCAAAAATGTACTGGCGCACTTCACAAGTGCGCCAGTTCATTTTTGTTCTGGCGCACTTCCCAAGTGCGCCAGTGCATTCTGACCCTTCTCCGGTTTTTCGCCCAACTTCGTTCGTCCATAACTTCTTCATACGATATCCGTTTTTCGAAAACTCGGACTCTATTTCGCGTATTTTTCCGAGACGAATGCAATGGCGTATCCCGTTTCCCTTAGTTCTTTGATTTGAAATTAATTATACTTTAATTTGTGAATTTCACAGTTATAGAATTCGCGGGGTGTTACAATGCAATTACATATAATTGATAGATGAACCTTTGTGTCCGAGGGGAATAGCATATGCAAACGAACTCGAACAAGAGATTATGCGTCTCTAAAATGTTATTGAAAAGTTGTGGTTTGACCGTAATGATTAGGCGAGACCCTTGAAATAGAACCGCTTTAGACTCCCTTTAGTTTACTTTGATGCTTAAGTTGGCATCTAGTATCATTAGTTATTGTATCTTTATGCACTCTCCTTATTTGAATGGAATAAGCGAGTGAAAGTGACTAGGTAGGCCGAACATGACCGATGATTGGGTGAGACCGCTTCTTGTCTTTCGCTACGCACCTTACGTATGCCTTCTCTTCTGTATGCTTATTGTTAGTTGTATAGTTTGGTGTTCCAATGCATGTACTAACTTTTGTTGTATTTGTTTCTACCGGATGTAGAAACGTCAGTTGTATCGTTATGTTTATGATTAACTGTTTTCTTATGTTGTATTATCAGTTATATCGTGAGTATTATATGTACATTCGAACGTTTTATATCAACCATAAACACTAAATAAACCTAAAGAAGGATAAAAAATTCATTTTCAAAAAATAATTACAGAAGTGTGCCAATAATATTGGTATGCTACTGTAATGAGCCGATTTTATCGGCGTGTGTCGATAAAATCGGAGCGCACCGATAAAATCAGCTCGTTACAGTTGAGGAATTTAGGGCATCTCCCCCTGAATCTTACGGGTCGTAATATTACGACTCGTAAGTCTATTGGAGATGCTCTTACAAGGAGTTGGGCAAAAGTTTGAACTGGAGGAAATTTACAGGAGCGAGCCTATGTGTTTAATCAAGATAGAAGGATTTATTGGTGATTAAGGGTAAAGTAATTATTGATTTACTTGTTATTGACGTTTAATTGTTAAATTTTGTAATATTAATATCTCCTTCATACATTATCAGAATTGAATGTCGTCATTTCTGTTGGAATCATATGGCCGAGCGTTACAAGTCTATGATAAATTGAAGTGGACTAGAGCTAGTCAAGAATTTTATTTAATTTTAAACGTTGTTTAAAATTAAATAAAACGACACTAAATCGCTGATTGAACGACTAATGAGTTATCAACTCACATTTTCTGGAATACTAATTTAAATTATATCACATTGTAAATATCCATCGTTCAATAGATGTTTACTTATATGATATAATCGTTTGCGCATTTAGATGTTTGAAATGATTGTTGTTGAATGGATGTTAACTGATTGAATTATTATTGATTGTTTGATTGTGATTAAACATTTCCATCAATGAACGGATTAAACCCCAACACTATCTGTTTTAAGCAGAGGTTTCATTCTTAGGTAAATTGGCTAAATTTCCTATTATATATATATATAAACAGTTATATCAACAGTGATGAAGGAAAGAACAGGTTGGAGGAATCAAACGAATTCCTCGGTTATTTTAAATATTATTTGCTCTCATATTGTTTATATACACGAACTGTCTGACATTGATGATATTGAAAACCCGTTTGGATGTTGATTGTTGAATTGAAATTTAACAATGTTGTTTATAAATCAATTTTCGATATTTAATAAGTATTGGCAGCAGATGACCTAAAAATCCATCATTTATAAACATTGATTTACCATTAGGTGAATTGACCGAATTGAAGTTATAAAATTCATTTTATAACTGAAGTTTGATTTTTGAATCTGTTTTATTTAATTTATTTAGATAGAGGTTAACCTAAAGAAAAATCAATATTTATTATTTAACTATAAATAATTATAAAATGGTTTGTTTTAGGAAATGCTTATGTTTTAATGAATTTTATAAGTAAGTAAGTCCAAGATTAACCTAAGGATTAATAGTCGGGATTAACTGTTTTTGAGAAACAATTAAGTGGAATTATTTAAATTAATTATATTATTAATTAATTTAAAAGAAATGATTAATCGAAAGTGGTTAACAAGTTAACAATAATTTTCAGTTGACTAAGTCAACTGTTTATTTAAAGTTGATTATTAAATTAATTTAATAAAGGTAGCTGTGGCAAATAGTTATGTAAAATTAAACACAGTTGCTTAAAAAGGCCAAATAATCTTTTAATTTACTATGAATAAAGATGATTGTGAAATATTGTTTATTAACAAAATAAATTATTATTTTAATAACTTCTTAATCTAAATCATCTATTTAATTAATAGTTAATGGTGAAGTAAACCATTTTGATTTAGAGGATATTAAAATTGATTATTATTTAATTAACAATAATCAAGACGATGATCTTGTAATCGGAATTCAACTAATGAGGTTTAATGTGGTCTTAAGACCCTGTTCATAATTAAAGCAGATTTTAAATAAGTTTTTACTTATATTAGTATAAGTAAGATTTTTATTTGAATTCTTGTAAGAGATTATGTTTAGAGGAATTTATGAAACAATCCAAATTAGGGAAGTTTATAGAAAAGGAAGAACAAGTTTAAAAAGAAATAAGCTGTAAATGATTTCAACTATCGAAGAAAGTTATAATTTGGTTAATAAACTTAAAATGGAACCTAAAGTGAATATTGGAATTACTATTTCCATAAGCATTAATATAAACCTTTATTGGGAAAATTTTGAGGATAAATCAAACCATTAAGGTTTGTATAATAAACAATGTACCATATGACATTGTTAAACTCATTTAAGATTTGAAACTGAACCCATACCAATTGAATATGTATACATAGCAATTTTTTGCCAAAGTAAAAGAAATGAAAATAGGATTTGTTTTTATAGAGAGATATTTCTAAAGTAAAGGAAACAAAAAGAGGCTTGATGTTTATATAATTATATTTCCGAAGTAAAGGACATGAAAAGGAATTTTGGTGAAAATATAACAATATTTTCAAGGAAAAAGGTAACAAAGAAACGAGTTCTGTAAATATGTTATTACAGAAAGAATAAGTATCATATATGTTTTCAAACTAATGGATTCCGAAGTAAAGGAACTGAAAAGGAATTTTGGTGAAAATATAACAATATTTTCAAGGAAAAAGGTAACAAAGAAACGAGTTCTGTAAATACGTTATTACGGAAAGAATAAGTATCATATATGTTTTCAAAGTAACAGAAACAAGATAAATTCGAGAATATAGTTATCCAGTTTAGATAAGAAAATGAAATCGATTTTCGAGAATCGATGAATTGGTTTTAATGAGTGAATTTATTTTCAAGGGTATGTGCTGCCAATGTATGGATCTGTACTGTTTTTGATTTGATAGTTAAAAATCCAACTGTCAGCAAATGTTTCTCTTGGACTTGTGACGAGTTAGATCGAAGAGACCGGGATGGGAACTGGACTAAAAACCTCTTCGAACCAACTTTGCGTTTGAAAATTAATTTGCAGGGATAATTATGAAATGAATTGAAGACATATATCTGCAGAGCGAGAGGTTTGTTCGCTGATGTCTCTAGTTAATACTGAGATTAAACTCATGGCAGTAACCTCTTGTTCTGAGGTATCCTCGGTTTCATTCAGTCCCAGAACAAACCTGTACGAATATCTGACAGCCTACCTATAGGTTTTAAGGCCTTCTGAACGCAATAGGACTAGTGACGAACCCCAATTCGGGAGTTTGCAGCAGTTACACTTTAAAATTCCACTATTTTTAATAAATTGCACACATAAACTTTTATGCGTTTTAAATTCGTACAATTAAACGACAAGTCCGACGACTACAAAATTTAAAATCTTACAATAATTTGCAATTCCGGATCCAGTGTAAAGAATTTCATCGAATTCCAAGATCGTTTGTAAAATAGCTATTTTAACAGGTTTATTAATATGATAAAATATTCGGTTATCATTTGTTCACATTTTATTTTGATTCACAGTTTTATTAACTTAAATAAAATCAAATAGAATTCACATAAACAATACAAATTAAACTTTCGTTTATTTTGAATTCAGTTTTGATTATTTTCCAAATCCAATATGGATTTCAATTATAAATTAATCAAATCAATTTCATTCAAATAATTTAATGTTATATTCAAGCTTCAATATTTGACAATACGAACCAAAATCATAATTATGTTTACAATCAAGGCAGGTTCATTTTTGTTATAACTAGTTGAAATTTCTTACATAATCAATTCAGTTAAGTTTAGAATAAAACTTACATAGTTAAATCATAAAATTTTATTTCTAGCCATAAAATATTCAATAATCATATTAAATTCTAAAATTTAAATTGTATAAATGTATGGGTTATTCCAGTTTCGCACCTGTTAGCAAAAGATCTGGACATGGGGAATATTATCGATGATCCCTGCTACATTCTGAGTCACGCTTCCTTTTTCTTAAGCATAGTCCAGTGCTTGCATAAAAGTCGGTCATCCATTTTTATTCGGCAAGAGGAATCCCCTTGACCATGGTCTTCGTCACCTTCGCGAACCCTGATACCTGTAAGGTGCAAACTATGAATCAGAATTGAACGTCCAACACATACAAATCAAGTGTTATGCAATGCTTGTTAGTATGTGTGTCCTATGTGTTTCACCCACGAACCCATTTCGTGAAAGGATAATTTACCTAGCACTTGGAAATAAACTCTCAATGTCTACTCCGTTCAATTCAAAAGAAGATGTCTCAATTGGGACCTTATCCGGGTCCTTAAACCAGTCATCAGCTTCCATCAATACGACGGTCGAGGAGTCCATGGTCAGAGAACTTGGTCCCATAGTGTAACACCCCACGTCCGTTAATGTCACTCACAAAGGGAATGCATTAAGTTTCGTGGAGCATTATAAGTAAACAGAACAGAATACTACATGACAGATACATAAAATAGTACCTAAAAAATTTATAACTTTATTGCAGCGGAAACAGAAATAAGCTTGGTTACATCTTTGAACCCATTGCATCAAAACCAAGTACATAATGTCAGTCTTGTACAAAAGCCATCAGAGTACATAATTTTTAAAACCATAATCCCCAATCCAAAATGCCATATGAAAGAGAAACAAAGTTAAGCATTGCTTTCAATACTTCAAGCAGGAAAGTCCGAATCAAGCTTCAACGTGCCTACCTTGAGAACCTAGGGGGAAAAGGAAAGAAAAGATGCGAAACAAAAAGGGTTAGACATAAAGTCTGGCGAGTCCAATGACTTTAATAATATAATTAGTAAAGAAACATGATAAGAACATAAACTGGATGTAAGAGATGACTATAACATAAGAAGATACGACAAGGTAACAAGATAAACAGGATGTAACATTGACTACGCTTCTAACCCCTATAACATATTCTCTGCACCGCACCAATACTAGTTTTATACTAAAAGATGATCCCTCTTGGCTAAATAGAATGATGATAGTTTCGTGTACTTCTAGCTGCTCTCATAGGTAACCAATGTACACTTATCACTACTAGATGTATCCCTTATCCTCCCTGTTCGATTATGTACCTGTAGCTGCTATCATAGGTAACCAATGTGCACCTATCACCACTAGATGTACCCTCCCTATAATAATGGTAGCTTCGTGTACTCCTAGCTCCTCTCGTAGGTGCCCCACTTGCTCCTACCACCACTAGTTGTACCCACTACCCTCCCCATTCGATCGGCTCCCTAAGCTCATAGATATCTCTGCCAGTCCGACAATAGGGTGTATCACTCCCTAAGGTGGCAACCCCGATACTACTGAAATGCACAGCTTATACCTATATGATGCAACAACGTCTTACCTACCAGCCCGGACCCATGCATGCACATGACTATGTTGGACTTGCACTGCTATCGCTAACTCTTTATTGACCTCGTACAATCAACCCCAGTAAGCATGTCCCTGTCATCGACCTAGTTCGAGCTCATACAGATACTGAAATGGGTTACTGGTTGAAAAGGATCCATACATTTAACACAAGCTTCCTTGCTAAGCTTGGTCCCCGCTAAGAATTCCCACTTAACCCCTTTCTATCCCCATGTCTTATCACATGTATCATTTTGGTTAAGTGCTTGTATTATGTTTCACATGCTGCCCATGTCACCCACTTAACCCCTTTCTATTCCCATGTCTTACCACATGTCTTATCTTGGTTAAGTGTTCATTGTTTATGCTATACGTGCTACCCATGTAATACATGCTACCCATGTCACCCATTTAACCCCTTTACTGTTCCCGTATCTTCTCACATGTCTTATCTTGGTTAAGTGTTTTTAATTGTGTTTCACATGCTATCCATGTCACCCACTAAATCCCTTTACTATTCCCATGTCTTACTACATGTCTCAGCTTGGTTAAGTGCATTAATTATGTTTCACATGCTACCCATGTTACCCACTTAACCCTTTATTACCCCCATGTCTAATCACATGTCTTATCTTGGTTAAGTGTTCATTAATTCATTATAACTGTAATCTTATAGGACCTCTCACATTAGATTATCGTTTTGCAGTTGCTGGATATGCCGGGCGGTTCCAGGAAGGCTTATACCGCAATCCGAATCTAACCTTGTGTCTTTGCATTATTACGCATCTAATTTTTGCCCTTGACCTCTCACATTAGATTACCAAATTGTGGTTGCTGAATATGCCGGGCAGTTCCGGGCAGGCTTATAACGCAGTCCGAATCAAACCCCATGTCTTAGGCGTTCATTATCACTTTCTTGATTCAAGTCCTAATTTCAAATATATTCCAATTACCCATAATTTCCAATCTAAATTATGTTTGTACTCTCATGTGCCAAATTATGCCCAAACCCATCTTCATAGTTATTAACAATTTATGCCAAATCTCATGTATACAAGTCGTACTCAATTATGCCCAAACCAATTCGTGCCAAATCTCATGTATTAAATTATGCCCAATCCATAGTCATCAACAATTTATGCCAAATCTCATTTTATTACATATTTCCTTATTTTTCCCAATCATCCCAACGTTATTTGTACGCAAATCTGAATGCAGTATGTTAGGCTCGAAGTTAGCCTAATCTCAGGAAAAGGAGAAGGGAAGAGAATCAGAACATCAAAATTGGAATAAACATATAAATAGGCACGTTAAATGAATAACGATGAAATAGATCAGACATGCATATGATAATAGCAATTGAGTATGAATCTGAAGGATAACAAATTACAAAACTTGATATGATTCCTCTTATTTACAAGCATATACATTAGATCCAATTTAGCATTCTATCATAATTACTTTTTTATTTAATTATATGTGAAAGTAACATGGACTCACGGTGACAGGATTCTTATAAGAGAGAAATAATCATTGTTGTAGCAATTCCGATCTTGAATAATCTTCTAATTTGATTCTTGAAGAAGAACTATCTCTAAATCTCTACTTTGATTTTGGTTAGAGAAGAAAGGCTAGACTAATTTAGATTAGAGCAGCATGGAGGCGCCATGAATTAGTGTAATGAAATTAGGGTTAGGTTTATGTGCTTATTTATAGGTGTATAGGGTGAACTAGGACCTTTAGATTAGATTGGGAGCCACCATAACCATACAAAACAGAAAAACACATCATTTGGAAGCTGTCCAGAAATTTCTGTCCGAATCTGAAAAGGGGTCGACACCCCCCTTTTAACACTGGTGTCGACACACACCCCATGGGTGTCGACACCCCTGGGAAGGATTTTTCCCGCTCTCTTTTTTTCTGGGTTTTTAATTTCGAATTATTTAATTTAATTATTTATTTTAATTCTACTTATCTTTTAAATCTTCCGAGCCTCATAACTTTTTTCATATAGTGTCCGATTTACGCAAACTCGGACTCTATCCCAAGTAGAATTCCGAGACGAACGCAATGGCGCAACCCATTTTATTTAATTCTTCTTTTAAAAATTAAGTGTTATTAAATTTGTTAATTTTTGATGTTTTAAAATTATGGGGTGTTACATTCTCCCCTACTTAAAGGATTTCGTCCCCGAAATCTCTAAGTTAAGAAGAATGTATGTCCTACCATCCAACATCCATCTACTCAACCATCATCCACACGCATCCATTGTCCTTAAAAGATTTCTAATGCTATATGAATATATGCAAAAGTGTGTGTATATGTTCCTTATCTAATGCAAAGATCAGGCGGTCTACCGATTCAATTTACCTCCTTAATGTGAATTATGTTAGTGCCATGAGTCCAACATGTATGCAATTATTCCTAATGCACTTTATAACTTCTATATGAGTACACAATCATTCATTCAAATGCAACATCCATATGATAGCACATTCAATATACATCCATTAATTTAAATATGCACACTCACCCATATGCAATATGAAAGTGATTGAGCCGATCTAGTGCCTAATGTGTGTGTAAATGCATCCACGAGCAACCACTAGAAACACTTACATCCACTTGCATCCACCCAACATAACATGCCTCAAACACATGTTTACAACCATAGGATTTTCTACCTAAAGGTAAAAGATATAATTAAGAGGATACACTAAACGATAGAACAAGGACAAACGAAGTGGTAGAAAAAGAAGAAGTTAAGAACATAGCCTCAAAAAGGAAGGGTACGATGCACGTATCTTGTGTTCAGTCTCCCAAGTCGCGTCTCCATGATCATCTCCCCGTTTAACTTTAACCAACTTGACCTCTCGGTTGCGTAAATTCTTGACCTCCAATCCAAGGATGCATGTAGGAACTCGTCTAACCGTGACATCTCGCTCTACCTCCGCTTCTCTAAGCATGCTCGGCTCTACTACTTCCGCGGTATCGCGTAAACACTTCCTCAAATGCGACACATGAAATACGTCATGAACACCACTAAGCTTCTCAGGAAGCTTCACTTTGTAGGCCATCTAACCAATTCTTTTTGTAATGGGGAATGGCCCTATGAACCTTGGTGCCAATTTCCCTATAGATTCCAAAACGACATTCCTCAATGGTGACACTTTAATAAAAACCATGTCTTCAACATCAAACTCGAGATCGATTCGTCTCTTATTAGCATATGACTTTTGCCGGTCTTGTGCCGTCTTCATGCTTCTTCGAATCAAGTCTGTCTTCTCTGAAGTTCCCCTAACCATTTTGGGCCCAAGTAAAATCTTATCCGTAGATTCCCACCAAAAAGTCAGTGATCGGCAAGGTCGTCCATATAGATGTTCAAAAGGTGCCATACCAATGCTAGTCTGATAGCTGTTGTGGTAGGTGAACTCTACTAATGGAAGATGTTCCTCCAAAGTCCAAGATGCATAACCTTAAAAGATCTTCTAGAATCCGATTCACTCTTTCTGTTTAGCCGTCCATCTGAGGGTGATAAGCGGTGCTCAAACACAATTGCTTTCCTACTGCATCTTGCATATCACCCTTTCCTCTTGCATCGAAAAATGCTCTAAGCCCTGTCCTGCAAGCATCAATATACACTGTGAATGGTTTACTCCCATCTGGCAAAACTAAAACTGGAGCTGTCATCAATGCCCTCTCCAATCATTGAAAAGCATCATCGCAGCCAACATCCCAAGAAAAGGTCAAATTCTTTTTCGTCAACCGTGTAAGTGGGGCTGATATCATCGCAAAGTCCTTAATGAACTTCCTATACTAGTTTGCCCAACTAAGAAAGCTTCCGTCGTATTCTTTGGAATCCTCCAACCCTAGATTGCCATAATCTTCACGGGATTCTACTGCTATCCCTTCTTTAGAGACCCCGTGTCCTAAGAACCTTACTCCCTTTCCAAAATGACATTTGGAAAATTTTTCCTTAAGCTAATGTAGTTGAAGTGTCTCTAAGACTACCTTAAGATGTAAGGTATGCCCTTCCTTGCTTCTATAGAATATCAAGATATCATCCACAAAGACTACACGAACTTGTTTAGAAACTCACTAAACACCCTACTCATCAAGTCTACAAAATAGGCGGGTGCATTCGTGAAACCAAAAGGCATGACAAGCCACTCAAAGAAACCATCTGGAGTTCTAAATGCAGTCTTATCTAGGCAGTCCTCAGCTACCCTTAGCTGATGAAATCCTGTAGCTAAATCCAACTGCGAGAAAACTGAAGCACCAACCAGCTGATCAAACAAGTCATCTATCCTCGATAATGGGTGTCTGTTCTTCTTCTTGAGCTTATTCAGCTCCCTATAGTCCACGCACAATCTAAGCGAACCATCAGCCTTCGTGGCAAAAACAACTGGAGCACCACACTCCAAGATACTTCTTCTTATGAACTCTTTCTTAAGCAGCTCCCCTACTTGTTTACTGAGTTCCTTCCTCTCTCTCGGAGCAATGTGGCGTATTGGCAATGCATCTGGCTTTGCATTATCTACTAATTATATACGGAAGTCTACCTCATGCCTCAGGGGTAAACCCCGAACCTCATCAAAGACATCATCATACTCATAGACTACTCGAACAAATTACAAATCATCGATGGGTGCGTAAAATGATTCTAGGTAGCTAAGCATCACTGAACCCCTAGGGTCATAAGATATATCAAGTGTCCTTCCACAATGAGTCAACAATCTAACTACCCTCTTTTCACAGTCTAGGATGGCACCATACCTGGCTATCTAATCCATCCTTAGAATCAGACCATAGTCAATGAAACCAAGTATGTAGGCGTTGTATTCAAACCCAACACCCAAGATAGACACTCTCAAATCACGACAAATCATAGATAATTGAGCTGAGCCACCAATAGGATTTAAGACTACAACGGGATCCATGACTAAACTAGTATCTAGGTGCAGAAACTCAACAACAGAAGTAGATATAAACGAATGTGAAGCGCCAGAATTAAACTAAGTATGTACAAGATGATTGAAAAGGAAAATCAAACTTTTAACAGAATCTTTTCTACCTCTATCAAGTATGCCAGCCGTGAGAGCACGCATCTGTCTTCCGAAAGATCCTGTACTTTGTCCTTTCCCTTGCCTTTTTGAACAATCCCTGATAAGATGTCCTGTCTCTCCGCAATGATTACAACCAGTCTTCTTCTTCTTCCTATGGTCTTTGGCTATGTATGACCCACCATACCTCGGTAATGACACTTCCTCTTTTCTCGGGGTCTATAGTTCTTTCTACCCTTCTTAGGCTCCACTTCCTTATTATGTGATTCTTCAACCTTGACCTCCTTCTTTTCTCCTTTATCTTCTTTATGCATCAAGGCTATATCCATGAGTTTCTCATCCTTGGGCTATGCTCCATAGCCCAAACCCCCCATTCTCATTCTCATTCTCATTCTCATTATCTTTGTCATCCTTGTGAAACATATTAACAAGTCTCTCTAAAACTACCTCCATCGCGCGAAAAACCCTGCAAAGTTGGAAAGAAAATTAGCCGTAGGTGAAACTAATGCGGCTATAGATGGAAGTTATGCACTTCTTTGCCCTTCGATAGGCGTCGTAGTCTCATCTTGCCTACGGAACCATGCCGCGATGAGGTTGCCTCCCAGAAAGCCAGGAGCCCCAGAGACTTTGAAAAGAAGGAAACAAGGATTCAAACATAAAAATCAAAAGATAGAGCATATGGATTTGGGGAATATGTCTTTCAAAACAAACTTTTCTTTTGAAAATACTTCTTTTAAAACCGTTTTGAAACCAGTTTTCAAAATCTTTTATCTGATCTGGTAACCTTCAGCTTTGATACCGCGTGTAACACCCCACATCCGTTAATGTCACTCACAAAGGGAATGCATTAAGTTTCATGGAGTGTTACAATTAAACAGACTAGAATATTACAAGACAGATACATAAATAGGACTTGAAAATTTTATAACTTTATTGCAGCGGAAACATAAATAAGTTTGGTTACATCTTCGAACCCATTGCATCAAAACCAAGTACATAATTTCAGTCTTGTACAAAAGCCATTAGAGTAAATAATTTTTAAAACCATAATCCCCAATCCAAAATGCCTTATGAAAGAGAAACAAAGCTAAGCATTGCTTTCAGCACTTCAAGCAGGAAAGTCCGAATCAAGCTTCAATGTGCCTACCCTGAGAACCTGGGGGGAAAAGGAAAGAAAAGAGGTGAAACAAAAAGGGTCAGACATAAAGTATGGCGAGTCCAGTGACTTAAACAACATAATTAGTAAAGCAACATGATAAGAAATAAACTGGATGTAAGAGATAAATGTAACATAAGCAGATACGACAAGGTAACAAGATGAACAAGATGAACAAGATGTAACATTGACTGCGCTTCTAACCCCTATAAGATATTTTCTGCACCGCACCAATACTAGTTTCATACTAAAAGATGATCCCTCTTGGCTAAATAGAATGATGATAGTTTCGTGTACTTCTAGCTGCTCCCATAGGTAACTAATGTGCATCTATCACCACTAGATGTATCCCCTATCCTCCCTGTTCGATTATGTACCTCTAGCTGCTATCATATGTAACCAATGTGCACCTATCACCACTAGATGTACCCTCCCTATAATAATGGTAGATTCGTGTACTCCTAGCAGCTCTCGTAGGTGCTCCACTTGCTCCTACCACCACTAGTTGTACCCACTACCCTCCCCATTTGATCGGCTCCCTAACCTCGTAGATACCTGTGCTGGTCCCACAATAGGGTGTATCACTCCCTAAGGTGGCAACCCCGGTACTACCGAAATGCACAGCTTATACCTATACGATGCAACAACATCTTAGCTACCAGCCCGGACCCACACACGCACATGACTATGTTGGACTTGCACTACCATCGCTAACTCTTTATTGACCTCTTACAATCAACCCCAGTAAGCGTGTCCCTGTCGTCGACCTAGTTCGAGCTCATATAGATACTGAAATGGGTTACTGGTTGAAAAGGGTCCATACACTTGACACAAGCTTCCCTCCTAAGCTTGGTCCCCACTACGAATTCCCACTTAACCCCTTTCTATCCCCATGTCTTATCACATGTCTCATTTTGGTTAATTGCTTTTATTATGTTTCACATGCTACCCATGTCACCCACTTAACCCCTTTACTATTCCTATGTCTTACCATATGTCTTATCTTGGTTAAGTGTTCATTATTTATGTTATACGTGCTACCCATGTAATACATGCTACCCATGTCACCCACTTAACGCCTTTACTGTTCCCAGGTTTTCCCACATATCTTATCTTGGTTAAGTGTTTTAATTGTGTTTCACATGCTATCCATGTTACCCACTTAATCCCTTTACTATTCCCATGTCTTACTACATATCTCAGCTTGGTTAAGTGTTTTAATTATGTTTCAAATGCTACCCATGTTACCCACTTAACCCTTTATTACCCCCATGTCTAATCACATGTCTTATCTTGGTTAAGTTTTCATTAATTCATTATAACCGTAATCTTCCAAGACATCTCACATTAGATTATCGTTTTGCGGTTGCTGGATATGTTGAGCGGTTCCAAGTAGGCTTATACCACAATTCGAATCTAACCTCGTGTCTTTGCATTATTACGCATCTAATTTCTGCCTTTGACCTCTCATATTAGATTACCAAATTGAGGTTGCTGGATATGCCGGGCGGTTCCGGGCAGGCTTATACTGCAATCCAAATCGAACCTCGTGTCTTAGGCGTTCATTATCACTTTCTTGATTCAAGTCCTAATTTCAAAAATATTCCAGTTACCCATAATTTCCAATCTAAATTATGTTTATACTCTCATGTGCCAAATTATGCCCAAACCCATCTCCATAGTTATTAGCAATTTATTCCAAATCTCATGTATACCAATCATACTCAATTATACCCAAACCAATTTGTACCAAATCTCATGTATCCAATTATGCCCAATCCATAGTCATCAACAATTTATGCCAAATCTCATTTTATTACATATTTCCCAACTTTTCCCAATCATCCCAATGTTATTCGTATGCAAATCTCAATGCAATATGTTAGGCTCGAAGTTAGCCTAATCTCATAAGGAAACAAGGAAAAGGAGAAGGGAAGAGAATCAAAACATCAAAATTGGCATGAACATATAAATAGGCACGTGAAATGAATAACAACGAAATAGATCAGACATGCATATGACAGTAGCAATTGAGTATGAATCCGAAGGATAAAAAATTACAAAACTTGATATGATTCCTCTTATTTACAGGCATATACATTAGATCCAATCTACCATTCTATCATAATTACTTTTTTATTTAATTATATGTTAAAGTAACATGGACTCACGGTGATGGGATTCTTAGAAGAGAGAATTAATCGTTGTTGTAGCAATTCTGATCTTGAATAATCTTCTAATTTGATTGTTGAAGAAGAGCTATCTCTAAATCTCTACTTTGATTTTGGTTGGAGAAGAAAGGCTAGACTAATTTAGATTAGAGCAGCATGCAGGCGCCATGAATTAGTGTAATGGAATTATGGTTAGGTTTATGTGCTTATTTATAGGTGTATAGGGTGAACTAGGACCTTTAGAATAGATTAGGAGCCACCAGAACTATACAAAACAAAAAAACACGTCATCTGGAAGCTGTTCGGAAATTTTCGTCCGGATCTGAAAAGGGGTCGACAACCCCCCATGGGTGTCGACACCCATGTCGATACCCCCCCATAGGGGTCGACACCCCTGGGCGGGATTTTTCCCGCCCTCTCTTTTTCAAGGTTTTGAATTTCGAATTATTTAATTTAATTATTTATTTTAATTCATCTTATCTTTTAAATCTTCCGAGCCTCATAACTTTTCATACAGTATCCGATTTACGCAAACTCGAAATCTAACCCAAGCAGAATTCTGAGACGAATGCAATGGCGCAACCCTCTAGTATTACGGGGTGTTACATATAGCCTCTCCTGATCTTATCTCCTCGGTCGGAGAAGGAATGAGAGTGGTTTGTGAACCATTTCCTCTAGTACGCTCCTCTTCACTGTCGGCATTGCCACCTGCATCCCCTTGAGCCTCTATAAGTTTCTCCTCAACCGGGGGCAGATCAGAAGGCACGACAAGGGTCAACTCCTCTTGCAGACCCGACGATATCTCATCTTACTCAGTTTTTGCCACTCCTACTACTCCATAGTCCTAGCGGCCCATCGAACTACCCACTAAAAGCAAATTCAATAGATGAAGACAGTCCGATATATGAGTCTGGAAATAGCGGTACTCACTAGGAACATCCCTCAAAGCCAGGACTTGCTATAAATATTCACCGCTCTTCGAGATCGGTAGAATCCCTACTACATGAAACCCTAAGTTTCACGCTTATGACACAATAAACTCATGTAAATTTTTGAGTACTTACTGCCAGCGAGCCACCTCCTTGCAAACTGTAGCAGGCAACGAATGAAGAACCAATCACCCTTAAAATAGCCAAGTTTGTTTCAAGCCCCCAGGATCAAGTGAATATTGGGTTGTGCCTCCATGTATCGAAAGTAGTACAGAATACCCTGGATGTACGCACAAGAAGGGGTCATGCATCCTGCAACATATATATGCCTATTCCAGGAAATGTGCCCTTCTAGGGGAGCGTGCGCCCTGTCTTCCCTCCTAGGAACTCTAATACCATCCCAAGGTATTCCATACTTCATACAGATTCGATGCAGGGAAGATTCATCTATCTGGGAAGAAACTGAATTTGGGGGATTCCTAGTTGCCACCATCCACTCCTTCCATCGGACCCTCTCTGACAACCTCGCCTCACCTTCGACTACCGGTCCGTGTACATTTACACAGGGATGCGAAGACCCTTCGGGTTGTACCCCTTGTTCTTGTTTGTTAGATGGGCCTACTAGTTAAGATGGGGTAGAAGATCCAGATTCCCCATTACCTTTTGCTGACGAGATAGAATGTTTTGAAGATTTATTGGAGCTCGAAGATGTTTCTAGGGCTCGACTTCCCAGCCATGAAGTCGTCTATAGCTTCTCCTTGTCATTGTGAACTATACTTTCAACATAGTCGCATTAGAAATAGGGATGGCAATGGAGCGGGTCTAGGGTCCAAACCCGCTTGACCCGCCCCTGTTTTGACCCATTTACAGCCACCTCATAGGGTCTTCGGGGCGAGTAGACCTGTGACCCGTTTTGAAGGTCCAAGTCTAGGGTCGGGTCTAGGGAACGACCAACCCACCCCAACCCGACCTGCATGATTGAAATATCATTAAAACACTTTATAACTAATGATTACTTACTAATCTTCTTAGGTATACATGGTTATAACTTTAATATTATCTTCTTTCAATCAATGAACTATAAATTATTCATAGGATTAAGTTACATCAACGATAATCATACAATAACAATGAACAAACTATAAATTTTTCTTAAGTGTACATTTTGAACTATTATCTTAGAACTCATTATATAATATTCTCTTATAACTGTGAATGCATTATAATATGTATATAATTTATCATTTATTGATAAAAAATATAAGTATACAAATTTGTGTATATTAGAACATAAGATCACCACGTCATGGGGTGGGTCAGGTCTACCCTGACCCGTGCGGGTCTCGGGTACGGGGAGAAATTCCAGACCCGCATCGAGTCTACGGGGTGGGTCTGAGGCGGGGTTCAAAAAGTTTGGGTCAGGTCTGGGGCATGAGAAACTTGACTCAACCCGCCCCATTTCCATTCCTAATTAGAAACTACACTGAAAAACCTACACCCCTCGTGTTGGTGTCATGAAATGTGCATTGTTTTGAGGTGCTATTATGATCATGATCGTAACAGTAAAACTTGGAACATGGCGGCGATCACTAGTCTCTAGAACTGTAACCATCGCCTTCATCGACCAATATTGTCTGGTTCATGTCAAGTCCTGATTACGTCGTTTTTGAGATCGGAAATAAAACCTAAAGACGGTAGTTTAGTCATGTGTACATGGTTCGAGTTTACGGTCCAATCCTATGTGCAAGTCCAAATTATCAGCTATTGTCTGAGCGTAAGTGCTTTACTAGTCAATACGTTCAGTCCCAAGCCCGATTCAATCACATAACATCGCGAAAATAGTATGGATTCGATGACAAGTCTCTCGAGTTTCAAATTTTCATTAGGAACATCGGGATGCGACATAGTCAAGAAGGTTTGAAATCATCTTAGTCTCTGGAATGCGAAATTTGCATCCCAAAGAACGAGACATTTTGCTTCTCGCGCGCTGAGAAGAATTCACATCCCCTTTGCCTTAGGAGAATTCACATCCCTCAACTCCCCTCGTTTCGCATCCCGAAACTCCTTCACAAGTCATGTCCCCTTCTAGGATTACGAAGTCGCTAAGTCCTAGGGTTACGAATTTGTATCTCGGGGCTCAATGTGCGAAGTAAGGAATTCGTATTCCCTCTGAGGATACAAAATCTGAAGTTCGCATCACCATCTGGGAAGTGAAATCTGGAGTTTGGTACTCTTTTCCTTCCCCTACTTCTCTCGTCTGTGTCCCTCCTCTCCTTCTCCCTCCTCAGAGTTGCCCTAGCGGTACAATACTATAGGGATGCAAAATCAAATTCATAACTTCCACTTGTCTTCCCCAAAGTCTCTTGAAATCCACAGCTCCATAATGGCTCCCTCACGAGACGTAATGGTCGATCTCGTGCCATGCTCCTATACTTCGAACCCTATATTCAAATCGAAAAACATTGGATTACAAGAAGGATTCAGACCCACCTAAGATTTGTTTAAGTTAGGACACATGATTTCTGGAGTACGTTGTGGGATTACGATCTTCGAGTTTTCATAATATAAAATGCCAGGTGGAAAAGGAAAAGACTTCACATCCCACTATTTATATGAGAGGGAAGAAGTTGAATAGTCTATGAATTATATTCACATTTGGAAGTGAAAATTTGCATCCCCTTGGGATACGAAAATCTATCTCACCGGGATGCGAAAATTCACATCCCTAGGATACGAAGATTTCTTATCCCACTAAGATGAGATTTCGCATCCCCTCGGGATACGAAGATTTCGTATCCCTTCAGAAATAAGGAAAAAAAATAAGAAGTGATAATCGAGTTTCCAAATTCGAGAAATTTGTGACTCACGACTCCGGCTACGACTACGCGTACATGTTTGTAAAACTACGACCATCGAAACCAATTATATTCAATGATCAATCATGCATCCATAAATTTAAGATAGCTCAAGAACGTATGTCAAGAAATCGAGTTAATGATTCGATATCGTATACGAGAACCAACTTGCAAAATCATAATCCGAAGGCAAACTTACCAGTTATGTTATTTATTTCAAACTTCGGCCACATCACACAAAACCACATCCAAGTGTTTGAGTGTATACATCTACTTGTGTCGACAGCGACTCGTTTATATCCCGACATAAGAAAAAGTCAATGTTTAATTTCTTAAGTATATAGGAAACAAGCGTTCATTTGAGCAACATCATGGGATTCCAGTCCAAGCAACCAGAGTTCTCAACAACGTTGGAACTCCATGCAAGTCTCGGTGGAAAATTCATGACCAGTCATCCGACATGACTTGGAGATTTGTCCGTTCAACAAGGATACATGGCTCTTCTCAAAGCATGTAATGCCATCGCAAGACATCCTTTTTGGGGGGAAAGTGTTAACCGGCTTTTCGGACTGGTTACCAAGAGTAGTCGAAGACCTCCCAACTCGGCCCATCACGTGGATAAACAACCCAGAAGCATTGCCGAGACGTCTAGAGCCTAAGTCTGGATAGAATCACGTAATGTTATTCGATATGACTCGGCTAAACTACTCGACGGTGAACCAGTGTCCTGGGATCAACCTCCAGTCTCACCATCAACTCACCCCCGACATCACAACTCCTCGATGCCCGCATGAACCTTATATCCCAAAGTATTTAAAGGAATGTGAATTCACATCCCCTCAAGGGATGCGAATTTGCATCCATCACTCACCAAGGGAAACAAATTCGTAACCCTTGGTGGAATATGAATTTGTGTCCCGCCTCTTCTTCCGGGGTACAGATCAGATCCCCTCGCGGGATACGAATCTATATCCCTTCGCATTAATCGACTCTTGCATCACACTATGGGATGCAAATTCATACCCTATCTACATGATATGAATTCGTATCTGATCCTTGGGATGCGAAATTCGCATCCGATATGTGGGATACGAAATTTCATTGCTAGATACTCCATCTCACCTACTCTACTTCCAACCCACTCCTATAAATACTCTCTCATTTACAACGTGAAGAGGGTTGGTTCTTGCTCACCTCCAACCTATAATGACTGCCTAAGAAGGAAATAGCCTTCCAAAAGCCTCCCTATAACCCTCCATCATCCTAGGAAGAAGAAGAAGAAGCATATTCTTGGACATACGAACTCATTATTAAAAATTTGACTAAACTTTTGGATGTTAGACCATCTTGGGCTATTTTGGCATTCGGGAAGAAGATCAAGAAATCATCTTTTGACCTCATTGCCACCATGGCCATAATGTCCTCATGAAAACTCCATACCCTCTCCGTCCACACTCAACCAAACTTGAAATTTATGAACACGTAAAGTCTCATCCTTTCGCTTCCAAACATTTGGACCACAAAGAAGAGACTTCCTCCTCTATCGACCATATTACTCGAAAATTACTAAATTATGTATTGGAAATCATCATAACTCATGTATACTCAGAAGCATTCGGATCCAATGTTGTAACTTGTACCAAGAGCACAATAAAAAAGTAAAATAATTCAAAGTGTACGTAGGCTCAGACGAGCTGACCACTATTTATTTTAACTTATCGTTTACTTGTGCTTTCCACTGTAGATTACATTACTACTTACTTTCTTTCCACTTCTAGACATTTATTTTTACTCTCGTGGAAACCACGAGGGTTTATGACCACTTTTCGGCGTCAACAATTGGGTCATTTATGACTGTTGATAAAATCGGGAAATTGGCTTGTCGTGTTGAACTTTCCAAGCAATTATCAGGAGTATATAACAATTTCCACGTTTCTCAATGTAGGAAACGCCATCACGACTCTGTCGCTAGACTCAAGCTTGATCAGACTCGAGATTTAAGGAGCTTTGAGTTGAAGCCTGGGATGCCCCGTGCCTTCGCGAGGATAGTGGAGCACAGAATCAAATGGCTTCGCAACAAATCCATCAACCTTGTCTGTCTACCATAAGGAGATACCCCTACGGAAAGCATATGGGAAATGAAAGAAAAGATGAGGCAAACTCATCTAGAGCTTTTCACAGTAATTATTTCCTCTAAATTTCCTTTATGGTTGCATTATGGTTGCTAGATTGCAACACAAATGCACATAGAACTCATATAGAAGTCATATGCATATTAGGGTGTTTTCCATACATACAACATCACATGTTACACTTTTATGCTAGGACTGAACTCGCTTTAGCAAGTCTCTAGTACATTATCACATTAAGTAATTGTTGTTTACATATGTTTAATAAATAACTTGAGTGTATAACATGGTTGTTAGAGGGAGTTGTGTTTTTCGTCCTTTCGAAAATATTTCTAGAAGAAATCTCTTTTAGGGGGTAAGAATGTAGCACTTTGTAAAATAAACCCAAAATAGACATAGATAATTAGATTTACAGTAAATAATAATGAATTAATAAAATATTAAAGAGTTAAAAATATGAATCTAGGATAATTAAGATTTTGGCCACAAATATATTACCGGTGTATTCGTGGCAAGACTCTAACCCATTTTCATATTTTATTTATCGAAAACGAAGTCCATATGAAAAATTTACGAATAAAACAAGTTCTACGAAAATTGTATACACGCAGCATTTGAAATTTAATCTATAAGAATAGAAATTTGGAATAAAATAATAAACTTTCAGCATATTGGAATAATCCTTTGGATTTCCAAATTGTTTGTAAATATATATTTATGCAAGAAAGGGACAAGATCAAATGAAACCGAAATGACTTGATGATTTATTCTCTGTTTAATTTAAATCCTATATGTGCCACAACATTTGATTTAGATACTATAAATAATATAGGTCTAAAAATATGTTTGTATACAATAGATAGTTTTAACATATTAAAAACACACATTACCAATATCTTATGTTCTTGTATAAAATCATATGAAATGTAAGGCAGTACCAAAAAGAGATTATACATAGTATGCATACTATACCTTTTATGTTATTTTATTTTTGAAGTAATCTTTAAAACCTAGGCTATAAGTTATTTTGTTTATGTTTGTCATTTACCTATTATTGATTTGAATATGAATAAACATTATATGCTGTGATGATGAAGTTAGGAAAATAAACTTGTAAACCTTAATTTGCTGGTTTTGATTGACATTTCTAAATTTTTGGATGTTTCTTTATATTTTATTTACGTTTTATATATTTCATTTTATAGCATAATTAACGTCCCATGAATGCGTATTAAATGTGTACTAATTGCATTTAACTAGGAATTCAAATTTAAAATGTCCCCATAGGAAAATTTGTATACGTTGAGTATAAATGGTTATCAAATAATATTAATGATGCATAAACACGAGGTTAATCCCTACCTGTAGTCGAAGCATGCCCTGAACCGATTGGCATATCCAGCATCTATAAGAAGTTGGGTTACTGTGAGAGGTCTAAGTGTCGTGGGCCATTATAATAAATACACAAACGTGCGAGGTTAAGCCCAACTTGTAGTAGAAGCTTGCCCGGAGCCACTCAACAAATCCAGCATCTACAAGGGGTTGACTTAATGTGGGGCATCTAGTGTAATTAATATGTGTATGAAGTAAGCTTGCCTCTATGAGGCATTAAATGGCTAACCTACCTTGTTTGGGTATTAGGTGCTTAGAACTAGTTCTGTTTCTATGGTTCATCCCTTGGTTTTGGGCTAGCTAAAGTCATGGGACCTACCCTTATTAGGTTTTAAGTGTTCATTTGGTCTACCTTTATCTTATAAACTTATGAGGAGTTAAATGGTCTTAAAAAATAGATGTATGAGTAAGGTAGTTCTCCGTAAGTTGTCCGCTTCTTATCTAGGGGATATGTGAGGGAATACCTAGGGATGGGCAAATAAGAGTCCCAAAGAACATGTAAGAAGAACCTCCTATCAAAGGGAAGTATTATCTGGGTAGAAGTTCACTTGTAATGACAGCTATATAGTAATGTGCCTGATGAGAGGATCATAAATGGCGATGAATGTCTACCTAAATCTGGTATTAAGTGGTTGATTACTATCACTCGAATTACATTGAGAATATATTTAATTACATTAACGATTCGAAAACGGGTTCTTAAGTGACCATAGGAATCTGTCCTTAAATAAACATATATATTGACCTTAAGTGATCGAATAGTGGCCCACCTCATATGGTATTAAGTGATAATAGAAATACACCCTAAAAACATGTTGGCCTTAAGTGATTGTAGGGTAGTCCACCTAATAAATACTTGTTATGAGATATTTAATTATGAATTGAAATCGCATACACATAATTTGATGAATTCATACTACCAAGTATAGAAAATAGACATCCATTAAACTTATGTGATTTCATTCATCAGAACTTGTTGATATGACCTCCATCCTCTTAACAAAAGTAGGTTAGTGGGTGGGAACGCTTAATTGATGATGCCATGAAGACTGGAGGTTGACGAAGGAGATTTTATAGACTATTTATATTATTGATATTTTTGGTAGTTTATTGTATTCGTGGGATATTATTATTGATGTATCTTCATATGACATTTGTAGTTATATGTAATCAACATTATTGTGGTTTTTATTTAATGGTACATTTATTTTCAATTTATTATATTTTATCCCATCACTCTAAGATTTTGATTTCATGTTTAGTTTGGCTTTATTTATTTATTCCTTATAGGAACCTACGACTCATTTTGAATGGTTTTTAAGTTTAAATGGGCCATTTCTGGGTTGGGATTTAGGCCCATTCCAAGCGGGTTGTTACATATAATATGACTGGGATGAGAAAGCTATATTAACACCATAGAGGCAATTAAGGCTCTACCATTTCCTTCATTATATGCTTCCCCGAGTTGTGTTACAATCCCAAACAAATAGCCCTTATGACCACACTTATAGTTAACATAGTGAAAAAAAAACGATGGCTAAAACTTCCTCTTCCTATCCCTAATTAATGTGAAAACAATAGTTCGTAGTGCATAAATAATAGATTTTGGTGACAATCACTTGAACCTTAAGCAATATCATCAAATCTACAAATGATCCTGTAAGACAATTCATAATGACCAGCTCAAGTTAAGAAAATATTTCGAAGAGAGATATGTCGTAACAATTCCTATCCTAAAGTAAAAAAGTCAGCACTACTGATTTTGCTATAATCAATAGTAATATTTTTTATCACAGAATTTTTTTTGTTAGCAGCCATAAATATAAAATACATGAGAATGTAAGAAATTTGAAAATGCATTTCATTAATCAACTTCAGTCATTACATTACATATACCCTTACGTAAATCCACATTCAAAGAAACTACCATCATTAGAGAATACTCTAAGAGAAATAAATAAAGATGCCCTCTTGGTTGATTAGAGTCTAATACATGCAATAATACCACTATACTTTTTCATGCATAAAGGAAAAAAGAACAATTAAAATTAAAATATCTAGATAGCCAAATTGCCTCTTGTATGTATCCAGAAGCTTATTCTTCTTAATGGATACTTGGAAACTATACTTAGATCTACTTAAATGAGCAATCTAAGGTTTAAGGAAAAAACAAAAACTTCGGGCTGGATAACGGTATGTTGTGAGTAATAATATACCACCTTGTGCCAGCATGATATCTAGTGAGACCACGCCACTTGTGAAATGGGTTTTCCCTTTACCAATATCCATTAAACTAAAATTACTAATCCAGTTCTCCTGCACTCATAGTGGTTAGAAAAAATAAATAATCATGTCCATATATGCAATATAAAGTAGATTAACCATCATTATTTATTTTACTACCCATCATAAATTTGTAGAGAATAACTATCACCCATATATTATCATAAGGATTATCCTTCCCTTACCATCTGGATTATGTATCCTTATGATTTTTTTCGTTTAATCATTTAAAATTGATATGGACTTCCATTACACGTCTCATAGTTTTCCTAAGATAACTATGAACCTAACTTTTACTAATTGAAGAATATATGTTCTAGCACCATGTGAACTATGCATTACATACTTTTTAGTTTTCCTAAGATAATTATAAACTCATCATGTCCATATTGTTTATGATTTACTATTATATTCCTGTAATGAAAAACATATCTATTCATATCCTAATTTGGTTCCAAAACTCATCATGTGAGCTATGGATATTACATTTATAAGCCAAAACCTTGATTGGTTATCTACCATAACAAAGTAAAACGTAGTGGAACCCATTACTCCTCATCCCAAGTCGAAATAAAGGAGTATGACTATCCATCATTCAAATGAATAACATTAAGTTGGTGTGAAACGTGTCTCACCTTAACTCGTGACGACCCTCTACCCAGGATGCTTGAACAAATAAGATTTATCCAGCTCAAAGCAAAGCTTTTGGCCGAAAAGTATAAAGGCTACTGACCATTAAAAGATAGCATATGCTAAAAAAATAGTGTTTAACCCTCTCCATCTCAGGGTGAAGCAAAAGAAAATGACACCATTGGGTGTCCAAACATAAACATAATAGGGTTCGACCCATATAGAGATGATATAAGTATACTGACTCATAAGGTGTAAGCATCTTGGATAATTTTATAAAACGGGTTAAAAAGAGATGGGCGATATGATAATATGTGTTGTTAAGCCTTTATAGTCGGAGAAAAAGTGTACATGAGAAAAGCATTAGAATAAAGAATGAAGCTGGCATCTTAGTTTAAGACACGCTGCTCGTCTAGATCAAAACAAAGATATTTCAATTGCCTAACCTTCTTTTGCCCTCGGCCTCATGGAAAATCATTCCAAACTAATTGAACTAATATCTTATGCTTTACCCAAATGGATGTGACATAAGTAGAGGCGTCATTGCTAATAATTGCCTATGGTGGAACCATAATAAAATGAAAAATAGATTTCTTACTAAATAAGGTTCTTTCATTTTAGTAGCTTCTATCATGTGTCAAAATGCTATTAGAGAAATTCAAATTATAAGTACTATTCTCAAAAATCATGTAAATTATGCCACATATCTAAAGGTTAAGCACAAAGAATGAATTAATATCCTAAGTTACTTATTGTTCCTCAATTATTTTTAAAAGAAAATTCTAATAATTAAGTTAATTCAAAAAATCACAAAATTATAAATTCAAGAATACCATTCTCTTCATTATATAAAAAAAACAAATTAAAAATTAATATTCATTTATTTTTTGGTTATTGAAACATGAAAGTAGTACATTTCCTTCCTTATAAGATTCATAAAATATTCGTAATTACTTAGAAAATTATGAAAATAATAACCCATCTCCAAATTAGTGTTAAGAATGTCATATTAAAATTTAAAAGCAATTAAAGACTTAAGTTACGAATTTCTATTGATAAAATTCTCTAATTAGTTCAAAACAATTATCGTAAACCATTGTTCTATCCAGATAATAGTTAATCATCCAAATATAATCAAGCAACATTTATGATTTAGGTACTATCCATAGCCAAATAAAATCAAAGAAAAAATGATGACTAAAATGTATTATTCACCTTAAAATGGATGATTTAGTTAAGATTTTATGTAGCTTTAATTTCCTCTCTTTTTCTTCTTTGTTTTCCTTAAATTTGATGTATCCTAAAATGGTCAGCCTTTTCTACTGTATGTTTAATGTGTAGAAGTGAGAATAAAAGAATGAATGAAAGAGGGGAGTTTATGGGATGGAAAAACATTCTTATTTTACCCTTTCCTTGAGCCATCTCCCATGTTAAAATTTAATATTTTTTAGCAGTTCATTAATTAAGGCCAAACCACAATAGCTATCAAATTTTTCTCAGTAATATTTTATTTAGTTTGTCCAAAAAATTTCCTTGAGTAATGCTATACTAAAAATTAAGAGTATTACAACCTCTCTTCCTTAAAAAATTCATCCAGTAAGGACTACTAAACAAACATAACAACCGTGCAAACAACACTACTATATCCTATCAACTATAAATCAACATAAATCAACCATGGAACATATCGTTCAATAGCTATGGATACTAACCCATAATTATGTCCTCTGTTCCTTAATTATAGTCTTTTTCATTGTTGCCCTATAGGACTTTTACCAAGTTGGTTGTCCTGCTTTTTAGTCATTTCTCACCTCTTTCCCCAACACGAACGGGTTGTCCCGCAGAAGCCATATTTGGTTCCATTACTATATCTTCCAATATCTTTGGAGAAATAGTAGTCTTTGGATCATGCACACACCTCTAAATATAAAAGGATGAAAAACATTATAGACCATAATAAATCTGCCAGATGACTTTACTCAATACATGAGTTTCTTAATCCTGTCTATGATAGGGTTGAGTTCAATGGATATTGATTCAAGTATCCCATACTTTCCGAACCGTGAACACCTTCCATCGGTGACACTTCCATAAAGACACGATCTTCAATTATGGGTTGCAGATCCTTATGCCTCTTATCCACATAACTCTTCTACCTATGTGGTACTTGTCTTGAGCTTGGTACCTATAAGGACCCACCTTTTTTAAATAATGGAATTTGCTCAGAATAATAGACAATTATTGGGGTAAAAGTAGAATCATCACAGAACACAGACATAGAGATAAAATTACAACTCAGAATCTTACAGTGGAAATAAATAACACATAAGTGATTTATATATTCACGGTTTTTTAAGTAAGACTACTGGAAATAACATAAGTTAACCTCTACATAATTAAACTGAGGTGATAATATAACTAGAATAAAATAGAGCTTCCAACTATGTCTTCATCTCTAGAAAAGCAATGCATAACTGTAATAATCAGGGCTGACCAGAGCACATTTTGAGGAAAATCAAAAACACTTGAATTAGAACTAACATTCTCATGTAAATCAATAACTCAGCGTGTGTATTAACTTAGGAGATGTTACATGTTTTTCCATATTCTAAGGATTTGTTAAAATATTTACATATAATAGTATACGCTATAATGATAAGGTCTATCATTAAAATAAATACCAAAATAGTCTTAAAGCTTTACATTGATCTACCTTAACACATTAAAATTTGAAAACCAAATTCGTAGTAGGCTCATATAAGGATAAATATGATAAGTTACACGAGGCAATGCCCAAGATATGATTTTACCAATTTACCATTTTTGGCTGGTCGTTCACACGTAGACGACCGCGTCCAACATCCCCAATCAAACCAAAGTATACCAATCGAATCTCAAGTTAAGTAAGTAATACAAAGAGGTGTGTCCGTTAGAGGTAGCTAACCTCAACGGCCAAACATAGGCTCCAGTTTTAGTCACTTTAATTATGACAAAAGTGTCAAGGCTATCCTTCATCGTTCTCTTACTTCATTCTAGTAAACATTCGTCAAATCAACCACTTCATTTTGGAACATCTCCCATGTACATAGTTGTTAAAGTTGTTTGATATTGACAGAGAGTATGCCCATATCCAACCTCGGTCTCTTTAACCACCAATCATCATTTTACACACCGTGGTTATTTATGTTTTAATAAACATCGTATTTCAAATCATAAATTATTTTACTTCAAATTTGATTTTCATTATCATATCTCAAAACAGTTCAATATTGGATAACAACTCCAATTTCATAATTTTGTATTATAATCAGTTTTTACAAAATTCAAATTTGGATTTTTATTCATATCACAATTATCGATATTCAAATGGAAGCATATATTTTAAAAAATTTGGGTTCAACAATTTTGATAGGAAATAAACTTTTAATTAAAATAGTTAGCATAAATAAAAATAGTTAAGATTAAATTATAATAGTTTAGAGGACAGTTATATATAGAATAATATGAAATAAAATAGTATAATTAAAATAGTTTATATAAGATAGGTTAATATACAATAATAATAATTTTTAGAATAAAATAAGTAAAATATTTTGGAGTAAATAATTCATTTTTTCCAAACTATTTGAACCAAATATTGAGTTACAAAATCCACTTTAAACCGTTTCTGATTTTATATCCCAATTCAAAATAAGATTTCGATCATTTCAATTTATCATTTGAAGTGAAACTGAAATCAAGTTAACGATTCAAGAATCAACATCGATTTAACGAATCAATTTTAATTACCAATTTAAACATATTTCATTAAATATGTTTCAGTCTATTCCGAATTCCAAATCCATTTCCATAACATCAATTACACTTAAATCACCAATTTAGCCAATTTCATTGTATGGGTTTAAATCCCATCTCTTAGATTTAATACTTGAAATACTCCAGTTTTGATAAAACCAGTTTAGTCTTACATTCCCCTTAAGATTCCATATTCCACAAATAAAATCAAACTTGATTTTTCGATTTCATTTAACACTTAAATTATACATTTATAACATTACATATTTCAAGTTGATTTTGAAATTATAATTTTCCAAATTTCTATATACAGGTCTTCATTTCAAAATAGAATTCGAATCGGAATTTATTACCATTCTATAAAATTCGTTAAACTCAATTATAACGTATATTCCAAAATAATGGGTTTAACTTGAGATCAAATGTTAAATTCGAAGTTTATTTCGGGTCACCATTTTAAACAATTTAGTTTAAATTACGACATATTTTGTAACAACCATAATTTAAGTTACTAGATTTGAAATATACAATTAATTTAAAATACTTAAATGTTTCAATTTTTGAATTTAATAGATTGAATTCCGATTTTATGGTCTCTTAAATAATTGAATTTGTGATCAAGTTTTAACTAAAACGAATTCGGTAATTTCTTTTGACACAATTTATTTAATATTGATTATAAATCCATTTAGTAAATTTATTGACAATAATAAATAGTTTTTATTCAATCCGATTTGGGGTTGAGATATTTTAAAATAATATTTTAATATGGAAAATAACCAATTTTTATACAGTTTCGAAATTCAACGAAACCAGTTTCTTCAGGTCTGGAATGTTGGAATATAGCAGAGTTGCATGTTTTGTCGCAATTGGAATTTTGACGTAGACGTGCGAGCTTAAAACGTTCAACGGGTTTAATGTGAATATAATATTTTGAATATCTAAATTCTTTTGCCTATAAAATAACTTGAACTCTAACCTAATTTTCACTCTCTCGTTCTTCTTTCTGCTGAAAGCAAGCCGCCACAACAAAAATCATTCAATTAATGAAATCAAACTCTGTACTTAATGAAATCAAATAATTTTTGATTCGTTGGCATCCTATTCTCGTGTACTTTGAATCTATGTACATAGTTTTTGGTGTGCTACATTTTTGGGGTATTCGATATTTGTACAGTAAAGATAGGGATTGGAATGGTCAATGATGGGGGTGGGGCATAGGCCATGGTGAAGGTGGAGTTGAGCTCGTGGTTAGATAAGGTGAAGATTGACAATGTTTGAGGGAATTTCGTGAAAAAAGATGTCGTATGACCTGTAGCATTTTGAAGAGAGAAGCCAAGGTCGGAAATTGATTGGAGATGGCAGAGGGGAAGTGGGGGTGACATATAGGTTTGGTTTGAGGCATGCAACACGATGGCATCATCAGATTTTTGGTTCATCCTTAACAAGCCGGAATTTCAGAACCAATTCAAATTTTTTATTTTATCTATTTTATGGATTTTGAATATTTAAAATGATTTATTTTAAATAATAATGGCTAAAAAATTATTTTAATCGAAGTTAGAATGAATAAATTTATTTTAATTATAAAACGAGCCTGAAATGGCGTGTTAGTTTGAAAATTCGATTTCTAATTTCAATTGAGTATACATAATTCATTTTAAATCAGAATTGGATGGAACAAGAAACATTAAAATCTATTTAACTATATCTTTATAACGAGTGTAAGAAACTGAGATTTCACCTTATAAATTAAAAGTTATGTCCAGTTTAAAATTTAGAATAGTCGCTATGGAAATTATTATATATATATATTAATAAAAAATATATAGCCCTTAAAAATAAACATCTTGTAACCGACCACCAATTTCGATAAAACCACTTTTTTGGATCCATAATGTGAAATTATTGCTAGATTCCAATTCTTATAATTTTTGGAGTTAATATGTGAGCGTGGTGAATTTAAACGTGTTTTGGTCAATTTAGTTTGAATTTAATCGTTTGGACAAATGACCATTTTTCAAATGGTCTCCAAATTCGACGAAATTAGTTTGATTAGGACCGTATCATCAAAACATAGCTAGATTTATTTTTCTGGAATTTTTGGAGTTAGTATGTGGCCTCGGTAAATTAAAATGTACGTTGAAATCAATTTTGAACGTTATATTAATTTATATTTTAATTTTGATGAAAACCGATCGATACAATCGAATTGGCTTGCGGGACATATCCCATTGTGTTCGAAATGGTGGTATTTAGCTAGGGATGGTAGTCGGTGGGTTCGATTTTGAAGTTGGAATTAAAAAGTTACTTTTTGGAATTAAAAATAATAAAATATATAAAAGGGCAACCCCCTCCCCTTTATCTCCATCGTTCAAAATAGAAAATTAAAAGAAAAAAAACAAAACCACTCCCCATCGTTCTCCCTCCACCGCCGCCCAGGCTATCGCCGCACCCCCCCTCGCGCTCCTCCGCCGACCGTTCCCCCCTCTGATCCTCCTTCGCCTCCCTTCTCTCTCCTCTCTCCATTGAACACCCTAAGCCCCAAATTAACTCCAAATCACCACTGTGTGCCCCTCCACCGCCACCACCACCAGGCCGCACCCCCCGCCCCCCCTCCCCACCGTCCTCCCCGACCTTCCAGCCGCCACCTCAGACCGTCATGGGTCCCCCTTAGTTCAAAGATCCAATTTTTATAATTTTCAATGTTTGCAAATAACACCCTGAGCTTCCACAACCCAAATCTCCCCAACCGTGCATTTCTAGACAAAACTCCACAATACCAAAATCGAAGAGCACGATTTTCTCTTCGATTTGAGTATATGGAAGTCCTATTTTGGATTGCGGAGTTATTCAAAAAACGCGTCCAAAGTCTGCTGTTCAAATACTGTCTTTTCGCGATTTCCGGCAAAATGGAGCATTTTCGGGAAAAAGTACATTGGGTGAAAGTTGTCCGGAATGGCGCGCTTAAGCTGGATAAAAAGAGGGTGTGAAGATTGGAGCTTGTTTGCAAAGTCTGGAATCAAAATAGCAAATCGGAGCATCAGAAAATAACGGCGGAATGGATCCCAATGTGAGAACACCTTCTCACTCAATTTATTTTACATTTAAATATATACTAGGTTGCTTATGGGGTTTAGTAGCCCTTGACACTATTTATTGTGCAAACCATAGTTGTTTGTTTGGATTGTATTGTGGAAATTTGGATTATGATAGTAAAATTGATTATGGGATTGTTTGAATTGGTTGTGATTATTGTGTATGGCACGAGCCAGTATCAGGAGAGGGGTAATGCTATACATTACTTCTGTTCTAATATCGCGCCGTTATAATACCGAAATTTTCAAAAATAAATATTTGTTCATTAAAAATATAATTTTAATGTGTATGTGAACTATATAAAATAGTCAAGTGTCGAAATAAATATTTTATCATTAAAAATATAATTTTTAACGTATATATGAACGACATAAAATTCTCCTGAAATGAAAATAAATATTTATTTACAAATCGAACGATTTGTTTATGTACACCCGTTTAACTGACATTGATTGGGACGATAAATTTTACACATTGCCCAACTGCACAAATAATATTCAGTAATTGTTAGTTGAAACCCCACACGGGGTATTGGGATGATATTTGACGTACACTAATCCAAATTGTTTAGTTGTATGTCAATCGATTGGTTGATAGACTGTAGTAAGCGTTAATTATTTATATTTAATGCTTATGCAGTTGTGTAATGCACTCTGGATGATGGATTATTGTTTATCATTGTTGTTGTGTACATGTGTTGTGTGAAATCCATATAAATAAATTATATGGTAATTGATTGTGTCTGATTCCAATTCAGGAATAACGAATATTTTAAAATAATATTCAATAAAGGGTAAAAATGTGAATTTGATGTCCGATTTTGGATGGACACGGAAATATTGAAGTGTGTGAAGCCGTATTGATTAGATATGCACCATTTTTGTAACAACCCGTATTTTCAATAACCTGTTATAACATAAATCGAGGCAGAATTTAATTTATAAATCTGAATCAAGGGAAATGGGCTATGCCATTGCGTTCGTCTCGGAAAAATACGTGAAATAGAGTCCGAGTTTTCGAAAATCGGAGTCCGTATGAAGAAGATATGGACGAACGAAGTTAGGCAGAAAAACCGAAAACAAGCCAGAATGCACTGGCGCACTTGTGAAGTGCGCCAGCACAAAAATACACTGGCGCACTTGGGAAGTGCGCCCGTGTCGAGCCAGAAACCTGCACAGCTTTCTGTCTTGACCCCGGCTGGCTTGGTGCACCTGTTTTGGTTCTCTGGTCTGTTCTGCTGGCCTATGACGATTTTTGATGGTTTAGATCTAAACTAGGGTTAATCCTATGGCCTAAACTAACCTAAACTTCTATAAAAGGACCCCTAAACCTAGCCTAAATCATCATTAATCAACCCTACAACTAAACTATGACAAAATCAATCCTCTCATGGCCTCCACTCTCTTCATAAAATTCCTAAATAAATCTCTAAGTGATTTTCCATGCATACAAGTGTTTTCAAACTTGTATGAGCATCATTAGCTTGCATTCAAGTCAAGTTTTTATATTTGCATCATAAAGAAAGAGTTTTGATCATCTTGGCTCAAGGGTTTTGCTTGCATTTTGGGTTTAATTGATTTCATAAGGGCTTTGTCATATTTTTGTGACTTCTTAAGCATTGTAAGCCCTATTCTACTTTCATACTTAAACTCTAAAGTTAAATGTATGATATGCAAGTTTATATGCGAGTTTACTATGTTATGAAATGCAAGTTTATCATGTTATGCAAGCTTGTTATGTTATAATATGCAAGTTTATCGTGTTATGCAAGTATGCTATGATATGAAATGCAAGTTCATCATGTTATGTTATGCAAGTTGTGTTAAGCAAGTTTGGGTTGATCCTTTTGTTCATGTTATCATGTTATGCAAGCTTATCTTGAGTATGTGAACATAAAGCTTCAAGCTTTATGCTAAAAGTTGCATTTTGGCAACATGTAAGTTATCATATCTCTTATGATAACTTGCATGTGAGGCTAAATGCGAACTTATGGCCATTCCTACATGTCATTTATCACCATGTATCACCAATATGCTAAGTTTGGTTTTATGCATGCTTTTGAGGCCTAAAAATGTAATATGCAAGTATATGAACACATGAACATTTCATATGCCACCATGTTGAACTTGTGGCTTCAACACCTTTATGTTATGATTATGCCAAGTTCCCTCTTTCTATCCTTTATGCGCTATTGCGATATGTAAGCGATGGGATTGCGTTTGGGGTTGGGTAACTTAAAAGACATAAAAACATAAGCTTGGGAATTTACCTATTAAGTTAGGTCTACCCTTTGAGAATTTACCTATTAAGTTAGGTCTATCCAAATGCTTGAAAACTTGTAACATGTTTTGGAAACATGATGGACATGACACTTAGAAAAGATAAGTGTGACCAACTCGAGGTTGGGTTGAGTTTGTAGCATAAACCTACCCGGAACCGACCGACTTAACTAGTTGCTACAAACAATAGGACCCAATGTGAGAAGTTGGTCATGTTGTACCTTGAACCCGAGGTTAGACCAAGTTGTAGGGTAAAGCTACCCGGACCCGCCCGGCTTAACTAGTAACCACAACAAGGTCTAATGTGAGAGGTTAAGGCGCATTAAATTAATTAATGCCTCATGATTAGGGTTAAGTCATGGTCCACTTAATACTTAACCAATTTGGGCTTGGTAGATTAATCAGGGTTAAGTCGTGAACTCATCGTTACACTTAACCAAGTTAATCCATGATTAGCAAGAGGGTTAAACCGTACTTAACCCACTAGAAAAATCCTAGCAATGGGGGTCCACTCCAGCAGTAATCCCAAGTTTGTATCATTAAGGCCCTAGGGTCTAGGCTAGGGAGGGAGCACGATTACTGGACTGGAGGTAAGTGACCAAAAGCGACGGCAGAGGGTACGCCGGTGTAGTTCCGGGCGGACCATGGTCGTGCACATAGTCCGAAGCCGGGGAAAGCATGCACGGGTACCAGTAGATCGAGACTGTGCACTTATGTTTATGGTGTCCAGGGGTTGCCACCCTAGGGCTTGATACACCCGACGGGAGACCCTGCACAGTCTGACTACAATTATGTTTGGGCCGCATTGACACCAACACGTGACGAGTTAGGCTTAGGGAGCCGATCGACTAGACCGTTTTGTTGGACCTTGTAGGGTCATTTCATGTTATTGAACCTCGTGTTAGGGGCACTTCATGTTATTGGGCCAAAGCTTGGGCCAAGGGATCAATACTTGTTTATTCAAGTCATGTTAGTTTGCTAGTACACCTGTGGTGCAAAAACCTTAAACCTGATTATGCGATGACACCTTTATCTACCTTATTAGTTAATCATCATGCTAGTATGTTGTTATCCATATGTTCATCTCAGCTTTCATCATGTCAGTTAACTTTATTAGTTTACATTGATTGTAGTAGGGCTTACTCAGTCTTTTTGACTGACCTGTTTTCTTTCGCTTCTTTTCTTCCGTTTCCCCCCCAGGTTCTCAGGGTGGGAATATTGGAGCTTAGCTTGGATTCCTGATCACTTGCTTGTGGGATTTTAGCTCATGTACGGTCTTGACATGAAGCTAGCTATGGTTATCACTTATTTTGGGGATAGTACTTATGTATTTCTTCGTTTTCAGTAATGTTGTTTTTATCTAGACTTGTGTATTAGGAAAGTTGACATTATGTTGTACCAGACTTGTTTTGAAATGGTTTGAAATCTTCCGTTGTTTTATCTATGTTATTTACTCTGTTTACATATATACATATGTTCTTGTTCTGCCTTGATATATCTTTATGCATGTTTACCTGATTCAAACGCCCCTCCAAAGTCAGAGTGCTTGCAAGAGTCACCCTGGCGGAGGTGGGGTGTTACATTTGGTATCAGAGCATATGGTTTACGAGAAGGAACAAAAAGGTTTTTTAAAGCTTTTGGAAAACTATTTTCAAAACCAAGTATAAAGTATTTTCCAAAGAAAAGTCTAGTTTATTTTAAAGGCTATTCCCCAAAAAAAGCCATTAGCAAAATTCCTTCGTTTTTCTCCATTCTGAATCTGTCTTTTTCTTCGTTTTCAGTATGGCCAATAACTTTGCCATTCCGGAGGGAGTACACGTACCTGTTTGGTATAGGAGACTTTTGGAGGTTAGGGCGACTGAAGCCGGCCCCGCAGATGTTCCTCCTCCTCCTCCGGTAGTTAATGTTCCTCCTCCTCCTGTCGCTAAGGTTCCTCTTCCTCCTCCCCCTCGGCATCCACAATCGGATTTTGCGGAAACTTGTAAGAACTTTAAGGCGATGGGTTGCAAGAATTTCTTTGGAAACGAGACTTATGTAGAGGCAAGGAATTGGTTGAAAGAAACCGAAGATCTTTTCGCCATCTTTGACATAGATGACCGTAGGAAGGTTTTATTGGCAGTGTGGTTGCTAAAGGAAGAAGCTGCACGTTGGTGGGTGGTCACCACCGCTACTAGGCCAATTGAGACTTGGGATGACTTTCGGGGAAAGTTTGGACTATGGTTCCTATCACTGAAGCAAGGGGACATGACCATTAGGGAATACGTGGATAAGTTTAATCAACTTGCTCGGTTCGGTTTAGACTTGGTTAACACAGCTCAGAAGAAGGCCCTATACTTTGCTCTAGGATTAAACAAGCCATTACATGGTTTAGCCATGACTCATATACCCTTGGGGGCAACTTTCGAGAGTTTGGTGAATATGGCCCTACTCAATGAAGAGAATAGGAGTGACAAGAATGAGTCTCAAAACAAGGAAACGGAGCCCAAAAAGGAAATGAAAAAGAAGGAGGAGAAGTCTAAAGATAGGAAGGAAAAGAAGTGCTTTACTTGTGGAAGCTCGACTCATCTAAACAAGGATTGCAGGAAAAGGAAGGGCACTTGCTTTAACTGTGGAGAAATGGGACACTTCACTAGGGATTGCCCGAAGAAGCGAGGGCAAGGCCAGGGTCAGACTCAGCGTGCTGGACCTTCAGGAGGGCAAGCTCATGCTCTCAATGCCGTTCCAGTTCCCGATCGAGGTAGTATTTCCGTTGAAAGTCTTGTTTACATTTCTGATTTTCCTGTTCGTACCTTGTTTGATTTTGGTGCATCGCATAGTTTATTTCATCTAATCTAGTTGAAAGTTTGCACCTAAGTACTAGTCTAGTTAGTGATCCCGTGTGTGTTTCAAATCCAATTGGGGTTTTCCGCCCATTTGTCTATTATCTACGTAGATTTGAAAGTCTCTATCTTGAGTATAGAATTCTCGCGTGATGCTTATATTCTCGGTTTCATGGGGTATGGGTTGATTTTGGGCATGGATTGGTTGTCCAGTTTTGGAGCCATTCTTGATTTTTGAGCATAGGGTTGAGAGGCTCATGACTCGCCTCGGTAATACCCTACAAATTTCTAGTAACCCTATGAGTCCCGTCATGTTGTGTTGTCTTGAATCCTTCAACTCGTCTATCGATAGTTTGTAATCGGTGAGGGTGGTCCGAGAATATCCTGATATCTTGGGTGAAGTGAAGGGGGTTACCCCTAAAAGGGAGACGGATTTCCGCATTTATCTGGTTGATAATGCCAAGATAGTTTCGTGGCCAGTTAGGCACATGGCCCCGCAAGATGAGATTTAAGAAAGCAAGTCAAGGAGTTGCTTGAGAAGAACTTCATTAGATGAAGTATATCTGAATGGGGAGCGCCTGTAGTATTTACTACCAAGGCGGATGGTTCTCTTCGACTTTGTGTTGATTATCATGAGTTAAACAAAGAGAATAGACAACCATTGCCAAGGATCGATGATTTGTTTGATCAGCTTGTAGGAACATCTGTTTTCTCTTGATCTTGCTACTGGATTCGCGCATCATATCTCTTTCTAAGAGTATATCCTTGATCCTTGTTTTCCTGTGGAACTTACTCCCATGTTATCTTTTTACGTATATCCTCTTGGTCCCATTCTCGATCCCATTTCTGTTGTAAACTCCATAAGGGGGTATGACTCATCGGTTAGTAATACATGTCAAGGTTTGAAGGGGTCCGTTAGGTTGACTAAACCTTTTGGGCTTTTTAGAATATGGGTTGGGTTAGGAAGGGATTTCTTGTAATCCGAAAGGAGTATATCCTGCTTATCTTCCCGATCTCTTTGTATCATATCTTTGCTATCCATGTTTATCTAGTTTATCGTGTTAATCTTGTCATGAGAACCTTAGGTAGAAACCCTTTGGATGAAACATGTGTTTGAAACATGTTATGCTTGATGTTTGCAAGTGGTTGCAAGTGTTTGCAAGTGGTTACTCGTGGATGCATTATACACGTTAGGCACCAGATCGGCTCACACACTCCTCATATTGCATATGCATGAGTGTTTACGCTTATTCATGGATGAAAATTTTTGTGTTATCACATGGATGTTGCATATGGATGTATGTTATGTGCACACATATAGATGTTACACATTATGTTAGGAATTGCATACATATGGATTCATTTCACTAACATAATTTGCATTGATGATATTTGCATTAGATAAGTACATATACACACACCTGTGCATATGTTCATACAACATTTAGAATCTTGTAAGGACAATGATTGCTCGTGGATGATGTTTTGAGTAGATGGATGATTGGATGGTAGGATACGTTCTTCCTAACTTGAAGATTTCGGGGACGAAATCCTTTAAGGAGGGGAGAATGTAACAACCCGTATTTTCAATAACCTGTTATAACATAAATCGAGGCAGAATTTAATTTATAAATCTGAATCAAGGGAAACGGGCTATGCCATTGCGTTCGTCTCGGAAAAATACGCGAAATAGAGTCCGAGTTTTCGAAAATCGGAGTCCGTATGAAGAAGATATGGACGAACGAAGTTAGGCAGAAAAACCGAAAACAAGCCAGAATGCACTGGCGCACTTGTGAAGTGCGCCAGCACAAAAATACACTGGCGCACTTGGGAAGTGCGCCCGTGTCGAGCCAGAAACCTGCACAGCTTTCTGGCTTGACCCTGGCAGGCTTGGTGCACCTGTTTTGGTTCTCTGGTCTGTTCTGCTGGCCTATGACGATTTTTGATGGTTTAGATCTAAACTAGGGTTAATCCTATGGCCTAAACTAACCTAAACTTCTATAAAAGGTGTAAAGACCCGCAACCTCCCCGTAAAGGAAAGCGTCGGATAGTTCGAGAACAAACCACAGCAGAACGCATACAGAAGAACATTTCATTGTATATTACAACAATGCATCAGATTACAAGAATATACAGAGTATAAATGAATATTACACAGAAATATCAGAGATTTAAATTACATTTAAATACATAGCAGCGGAAAATAATACAATACACAACTAGAATGAGATATACGGATACAAAGCTTTCCGGATATCGTTCCAGCTGTAAACCAGGATCCTGTGAATATAAATCTGCAAAACCAAAACTACTAGCTGCCCGTGTCGAAAATAGGGGCACCCAGAGTTTAGGTTAAAACAATAAACTCCAGGTCAGTCATGTGACTGGTGTGAGAACTAAAACAGTTATTAATCTTTATTTCAAATCATTAGGTAAATCAAGGGACCACGCCGTATAACACGGAACGGGTTTCCTCCCAAGAATACCAGTGCATAAAACCAACAGCGCAATGCTAAATAAAGAAAAATGAAGCTGTTATAAGACCCAGGTCCCATCACACAATGCAACGCAGTCGAGGATAGGGTTTTCCCTTATAACAGCCAAAGAATGCTTGATACGTTTAAAACAAATCATTTGATACTATTATAAGTGCATAGTATATAAAACACTTCAAATCATAAGTATCAATCATAGGCGGCATGAGCGCCCCATCCCACTATGTCGCCATATATAGGATATACAATCAAAACCGCAAAGTCTCGTATTTGGAAATTGGGTTTCCATCTATGAACCGAGGCAAAAGATAGTCCTCAACCGATTCGAGACAATCTAGCCCATGTCTCAGGCAAGCGCGCAGGCAAGCCTTGGATCGTCAGGGCCGGTCCACACGGAGTGGATTATTATGCCTGAACAATACGTCTCCCCACCCTATGGGGTGTAAGTCTGGTCCGTCAGCCGACCAGAATGCATTCGGCCGAAACCGATATAACCGAGGCGCCTCGCAACAGCAACAACCACATAAGTCAAACTCGTCAGGGCGTGTAAAACCACTGACGCCACTTCTAGCTAGAAAGAAACGCAAGTCCTCCCTGAGGTCCGTCTCCCGTTTTTGGTTCATACCTGGTGTGAAACACGCGAGGTAAACGTTACACAAAGCTACGCCACAAAGGCCGTGCTTTGATCATCACCACAAGACTTTGCTTTTCAACAGAAGCCTTGATCATTTGCATCTTAGCATGCCACACAGGCAAACCATCCTATGCAACCGATATCAGTCACACAGAATGAAATCCGATGTCAGACACACAGTCCATTTACAAGTCCGTTCTGGGTCTGAACGAAACCGGAGGCACCTAGTACCCCGCATATCCATCGATCTCCAAGTACGTCTGGACGATCACTAACTGTTTCCATCTTCTTGGGTGTACAGCCCAATCAAGATCATCAGTTATCACCCAAACGACGTGAAGACTTCCGGTCTTCGACCATCGTCTTCATCTTCGACTTATCGTCGTATCAGTTATTCAGAATGGGATAAACCCGGTCTTTCCGAATAACTCGCGTATATTTTAAGTAAGTGTTACACAAACACAACATACGCCTCATTCCAGTTCATTAGTCACTAACCGTAAATTAATCAAGAGAATAATTCCCCAAATATTAACCCCGAAGGCCGAAACCAACATCAGATCAATATCCAGAAAACCATTCTGCTTGGCTAACCGACAGTTAGTTTCTAAATTTCACGTTCAAATCTAATTAAAGATTTAACTATCGCCTGGAGCAAAACTGGTGATACTCCATTCTCGATCCTTTCAATCTAATTAAAGATTCATTAAAACTCCACTTAGTTTTAATCATTATCTGGGTTAAAGAATCAGTGTCATTTAAAAACACGATTCACGATAAACCCAAAATCACATTCCATTAATTATCGGGTTAAAGAACAAGTGTTATTTAAAACACTATTCACGATAAACCCAAAAATCAATACCAATTCAATTCCAATTAAATATCATTTAATTGGTACACTTCATTAAATCTAAATAAAAAGATTTAATCTTTTCTCAACTGGGTTCAAGAACAGTGTTAGTGAAGACACCATTCACGACAAACCCAAATCACATTCGATTAATTATCGGGTTAAAGAACAAGTGTTATTTAAAACACTGTTCACGATAAACCCAAAAATCAATATCAATTCAATTCCAATTAAATATCATTTAATTGGTACACTTCATTAAATCTAAATAAAAAGATTTAATCTTTTCTCAACTGGGTTCAAGAACAGTGTTAGTGAAGACACCATTCACGACAAACCCAAATCACATTCGATTAATTATCGGGTTAAAGAACAAGTGTTATTTAAAACACTGTTCACGATAAACCCAAAAATCAATACCAATTCAATTCCAATTAAATATCATTTAATTGGTACACTTCATTAAATCTAAATAAAAAGATTTAATCTTTTCTCAACTGGGTTCAAGAACAGTGTTAGTGAAGACACCATTCACGACAAACCCAAATCACATTCGATATTCAATACAAGGCTCTGAATAGAAACTATATCGGCCTATATTCAATATCAAATTCTACGATTAACAAATGTCGTATTGGAAATAACGATATACATATATATCTTTCAAATTTCCATAACAACACCTGTAATATCACGAATTCCAACATCGAAATATTCCGAAGACAATTTCGATTCAAATCCACTCCAATGCAATCATTGGAAATTTTGGTTATTTTCAAAACCATTTCAAATTCAATTTATTTATTTAAAAATAAATAGAATTATAATTCTAGTTCAAAACTAGTTCATTTCGATAAAAATCTATTTTTATCTTTTCAAATATGGAGTTTTTCATCCCAAACTTTCACAAATCATTTCTTATGATTTTACACAAATTATTACTATTTTTAATAATTTTATCAAGGCCCGTACGGTCGATTTCCATTAACGGCCATCGAACTGCACTTACAGCGACCTTTTTCGAATTTGATTTGGACGTATCTCCAAATCCAACCGTTAGATTTCAAATTTCTAACATTCATTAGAAAGCTCTTTTCGATACGAACCCAACGGTTCCGGTTTTAGGAGAATCCGACGGTCGGATCTCCCGTAATGTCCGTTTGAAACAAATGGTCGAAATTCGCGAACTGCCGCAGCGCGGCGCGTTCTATTCAGGCCATTATATTATATATATAATATATATTTCGTCGATTACTATTTAAAACGAATTATATAAATGGTTTTAAATTCGTTTCAAAAGCAATTTCAACTTCCTTTTCAATTCAAATCAAAATTGAATTCTTCTTTATAAATTCGTTTCAAAATTCATTTCTATTCAATTCAAATTTCAATTCAATTTGAATTCATTTCAATTCGCTTTCAATTCAATTCGAATTCGTTTTCAATTCAATTCATTTCGAAATCGTTTTCAATTCAATTCATTTCGAAATCGTTTTCAATTCAATTCATTTCGAAATCGTTTTCAATTCAATTCATTTCGAAATCGTTTTCAATTCAATTCATTTCGAAATCGTTTTCAATTCAATTCATTTCGAAATCGTTTTCAATTCAATTCATTTCGAAATCGTTTTCAATTCAATTCATTTCGAAATCGTTTTCAATTCAATTCATTTCGAAATCGTTTTCAATTCAATTCATTTCGAAATCGTTTTCAATTCAATTCATTTCAAAATATTCGATTTCGAAATCACGTTTCAATATTCATTTTAAAATGAATAAAATCGATATAAATATCGTTCACGTCAAAATGGCGTCAATCTAATCCTCACGGCTTCACATATTTCTATTTTCAAATATTCTATTTCAAATATTTCTATTTCAAATATTTCTATTTCAAATATTTCTATTTCAAATATTTCTATTTCAAATATTTCTTTTTTTCTCGAAACTGGAATGAGGCCCAATCAATTACCATATAATGTTAATTATATGGATTTTCTACAACACATGTATATATCAACAACGATGAATAATCAACCATCAACCAAAGTGCACTACACTGTATAAGCATCAAATATAGACATTTAACGCTTATAGCAGCTTGTCAATCAATCGATCGACATATTTAATAAATCAGGATGAGTGAACTTCAAATTTCATCCTAACACCCGTGTGGGGTTTCAAACAATCAAACACATATTTTATTTGTGCAGTTAGGCGATGTGTAAAATTTATCGACCCAATCAACGTCATTCAAATAGGTGTACATAAACAAACCGTCTGGTTTGTAAATGAATATTTATTTATTCACATTCACGTTAAAAATTATATTTTTAACGATAACACATTTTATTTTAACATATGAATTTATATTCAGTTCATTCGTTAAATAAAATGCTATTTTTATTTTTCTAACTTATTTTAGAAAATTTCGGCGGCATAACGGCACGATACTAGAAACGGGACAAGGCCTAGCCTTATCCCCGGTCTAGTGAAGGCCCACGCCATTCACACATCAATCAAATCAATTCGTTATGCAAACCCCAAACTTTGAAGTAAGGATCTAACCTAGCCTTACTCCTTCGCCTTATAACGGCGCACGTCTAATCCTAACCAATTTATCGATTCGATTTTTCACACCACAAACCACATTCAAACCAATATCGCAATCAATCACCAAACAGTCAAACAAACAAGTCCATGGTCTGTGGACGATTGTGTCGGGTGCTACTAAGCACCGTCTGCATCCTAGTATATATATATAACTAGAAAAGGAGAATTAAGAGTGAGAAGTTCTCACCTATAGCTATCCTAGCTCCACGGCTCTTCTTTTGCAGAAGTCTTCGTCGTTTCGCCTTTTTGTCACCTTCGTTGCCCAAGGCCACTATATATATAAAAATCGAATTTTTATTTCTAAGTTCAATATATAAAAATCGAATTTTTATTTCAAAGTTCAATATATAAAAATCGAATTTTTATTTCAAAGTTCAATATATAAAAATCGAATTTTTATTTCAAAGTTCAATACATAAAAATCGAATTTTTATTTCAAAGTTCAATATATAAAAATCGAATTTTTATTTCAAAGTTTCCGCCTTTTCCATTTCAAAGATCTAATCTTTTCTTTTACTTTTTAAAGTTCAAATCCTTTTACCTTTTAAAAATTCAAATCTTTTACCTTTTAAAAATTCAAATCTTTTTAAACCTCTTAAAAACAAAAATCTTCTTAAACCTTTTAAATTTCTTTACAATCACAGAAACTTATTTTTCCAAAAATCAAAAATCATATATGTAAAATTCATATTTTTATATTTCTATTAATCATATAAAAATCATATTTTTATATGTTAGAAACCATGCTATTCTTATTTTAAAACCAAATCAGTTTTTATTTTTATAATTTTACAAAATCAGTTTTAAATTACTTTAAAAAAAATTAGTTTTAAATTACTAAAAAAAACAGAAAAAGTAAATAATAAAAATAAAAAAAACAGAAAGGGGACTTACAGGGGGGAGGCTTCTCCGTTCGTCAGTGGGGGGGGCTCGTGGCGGAGGGTGGTCGGAGCAGCTCCTGGGGGGGGCGGTTGTGGGTTTCGCGGCGCCTGGCGCCTGGAGGGGGGGGGGTCGGGCTTGAGGGTCTCGCGTCGGAGCAGGGCGGAGATGAAGGGGGGGGGAACTGTGCGAGAGGGAGGCGGCGCGGTGGATGGTGGGGCGGCGCTCCGCCCCCCTGTCGCCCTTTCTTTTTTTTTTTTTTCTTTTTTTTTTTTCTGTTCTGTTTGAAATGAATGGACGGGGGGGGGGGGGGGGCCAGAGTGTTTTAAGGAGGGAGAAGTTTGTTTTTTTTTTTTTTTATTATTATTATTATTATTATTATTATTTAATTCATTAAAGTAGGTTTTTGCGTATGAACTCGAAACCAAACCCAATGACTGTCGCCCCTAGCTAATTACCCCCATCCCAGACACAATGGAATATGTTTCGTTAGCCAATTCGACTGTTTCAGTCAGTTGTCCCGCAAATTAAAGTATAAAACATTTAATTTTCAAATTTGAACGTACATTTCAAATTACCGGGGTCACATACTAACTAGAAAAATTTCAGAAAAATATTTTCTAGCTTCGTATTGACTATACGGTCCTAACAAAACTAGTTTCGTCGAATTCTGAGACCGTTAGAAAAATGGCCAATTTCCAGTCGATTAAAATCAACTGAAACTGGTCAAACGCGTTTTTCTTTGCCACGCTCAAATATTGATTCGAAAAATTATGAAATTTGGAATCTAGCAATAACCTGACATCACGGACCCAACAAAACTGGTTTCGTCGAAATCCGAGGTCATTTGCAAAATGTCCATTTTTAAGGGCCTGAATTCCATAGCGACTATTCAGAATTTTCAACTGGACATATCTTTCGATTCCTGATATGAAATCTTGATTTTTCGGATTCGTTGGAAAGATATTATCAATCAGATCCTAATGTTTTTGGTTTCACTAAAATCCGGATTGTTTTGCACCCGGTACATTCAATTGAAGTTTGAAATCGAATTATCGAACTACCGCGCCATTTTCAATTCTATTTATAATTATATATAAATATTTATATTCTAACGACGACGCGTATAAATATATACGTTCGAATTATATTCAAAATAAATTTCTCGTCGTTATTATTTAAAATAATTCATTTTAAATAATCTGAATTCGCTAAAATTGCCAAAATAAAAATTTCAAACTGGCTCGCATTTTCCGGGTTGTTACAATCTCCCCCACTTAAAACTTTTCGTCCCCGAAAAGGAACAAAGTCGAAAGTGGTTTGATCATTCAACTCTACGCTCGTTCAGGCTTCCATTCTCCAACTCTTTAGTTTCTGAGAATTTTCTAAATTTCAAAAATTTGGCTAACACCCTAAATTTTTGAAAAATTTCGCCATAACCTCCCCTGCACCGGGAGCATCGGGGAATTTCAAATAGCTTCCCCGGTCCTTCAGATCTCAAAAAGAAAAAGAAAAAGCCAAGCGGCTAGCCAATAGGCTCATAAAATCATCATCACCCAAACAAAACAGGAAATTATGTAGTAAACATGTACCTATTTGTCGGGCAAACAAATTTTATTCTCTGGCTCTAGCCTCCTTGCTATGACCTGTTCAATGTAAGTACAAGTATATGCAAGCAAATGCAACCAAATTTCAATACAACACAATATTCGGTTCAATTAGGCTAAATGGTTCAAAATTAGCAAACAAATGAACAAACTACACAAACATCAATCAATTAGTGAATTAGAGCTTCAAATTCATAATTTTGATACATATACAAAAATCAGATTTTTTTTGATGCCAAATCACAACAATAAGCCCTATCTAATTTTGGTTCTCACACCAATCAATAGGAAATATATAAATATCACATCTTCAAAACACGAACATAGATTCTGATGATGATCGATCAATCATCAGAACCATCTCCGGGTGTCTAGAATGTGATTCTATATCTATCCAGTATATTAAAATTTCAAATACACGTTTGCAAGGCGTATATGCAAAATCTTTATATACTGGACTGTCCAACTCAATATAAATAGATAATCAAATACGAATAATTGATTTAAATTTTCAAAACAAAAATTTGTTTTCACTTTAAAAATTTACTCTTCACACTCGTTCTAGGATACTACTGATCCCATCTCTAACGAGTCATTCCCATTGGATTTTACTAATCCAATATCTGATGAATTCTTTCGTATGATTCCAATGTGCCTTGTTCTCTAGCTTTGTAAACCAAAGCTCTGATACCAAATGTAGAAACCCGCAACCTCCCCGTTAAGGAAAGCGTCGGATAGTTCGAGAACAAACCACAGCAGAACGCATACAGAAGAACATTTCATTGTATATTACAACAATGCATCAGATTACAAGAATATACAGAGTATAAATGAATATTACACAGAAATATCAGAGATTTAAATTACATTTAAATACATAGCAGCGGAAAATAATACAATACACAACTAGAATGAGATATACGGATACAAAGCTTTCCGGATATCGTTCCAGCTGTAAACCAGGATCCTGTGAATATAAATCTGCAAAACCAAAACTACTAGCTGCCCGTGTCGAAAATAGGGGCACCCAGAGTTTAGGTTAAAACAATAAACTCCAGGTCAGTCATGTGACTGGTGTGAGAACTAAAACAGTTATTAATCTTTATTTCAAATCATTAGGTAAATCAAGGGACCACGCCGTATAACACGGAACGGGTTTCCTCCCAAGAATACCAGTGCATAAAACCAACAGCGCAATGCTAAATAAAGAAAAATGAAGCTGTTATAAGACCCAGGTCCCATCACACAATGCAACGCAGTCGAGGATAGGGTTTTCCCTTATAACAGCCAAAGAATGCTTGATACGTTTAAAACAAATCATTTGATACTATTATAAGTGCATAGTATATAAAACACTTCAAATCATAAGTATCAATCATAGGCGGCATGAGCGCCCCATCCCACTATGTCGCCATATATAGGATATACAATCAAAACCGCAAAGTCTCGTATTTGGAAATTGGGTTTCCATCTATGAACCGAGGCAAAAGATAGTCCTCAACCGATTCGAGACAATCTAGCCCATGTCTCAGGCAAGCGCGCAGGCAAGCCTTGGATCGTCAGGGCCGGTCCACACGGAGTGGATTATTATGCCTGAACAATACGTCTCCCCACCCTATGGGGTGTAAGTCTGGTCCGTCAGCCGACCAGAATGCATTCGGCCGAAACCGATATAACCGAGGCGCCTCGCAACAGCAACAACCACATAAGTCAAACTCGTCAGGGCGTGTAAAACCACTGACGCCACTTCTAGCTAGAAAGAAACGCAAGTCCTCCCTGAGGTCCGTCTCCCGTTTTTGGTTCATACCTGGTGTGAAACACGCGAGGTAAACGTTACACAAAGCTACGCCACAAAGGCCGTGCTTTGATCATCACCACAAGACTTTGCTTTTCAACAGAAGCCTTGATCATTTGCATCTTAGCATGCCACACAGGCAAACCATCCTATGCAACCGATATCAGTCACACAGAATGAAATCCGATGTCAGACACACAGTCCATTTACAAGTCCGTTCTGGGTCTGAACGAAACCGGAGGCACCTAGTACCCCGCATATCCATCGATCTCCAAGTACGTCTGGACGATCACTAACTGTTTCCATCTTCTTGGGTGTACAGCCCAATCAAGATCATCAGTTATCACCCAAACGACGTGAAGACTTCCGGTCTTCGACCATCGTCTTCATCTTCGACTTATCGTCGTATCAGTTATTCAGAATGGGATAAACCCGGTCTTTCCGAATAACTCGCGTATATTTTAAGTAAGTGTTACACAAACACAACATACGCCTCATTCCAGTTCATTAGTCACTAACCGTAAATTAATCAAGAGAATAATTCCCCAAATATTAACCCCGAAGGCCGAAACCAACATCAGATCAATATCCAGAAAACCATTCTGCTTGGCTAACCGACAGTTAGTTTCTAAATTTCACGTTCAAATCTAATTAAAGATTTAACTATCGCCTGGAGCAAAACTGGTGATACTCCATTCTCGATCCTTTCAATCTAATTAAAGATTCATTAAAACTCCACTTAGTTTTAATCATTATCTGGGTTAAAGAATCAGTGTCATTTAAAAACACGATTCACGATAAACCCAAAATCACATTCCATTAATTATCGGGTTAAAGAACAAGTGTTATTTAAAACACTATTCACGATAAACCCAAAAATCAATACCAATTCAATTCCAATTAAATATCATTTAATTGGTACACTTCATTAAATCTAAATAAAAAGATTTAATCTTTTCTCAACTGGGTTCAAGAACAGTGTTAGTGAAGACACCATTCACGACAAACCCAAATCACATTCGATTAATTATCGGGTTAAAGAACAAGTGTTATTTAAAACACTGTTCACGATAAACCCAAAAATCAATATCAATTCAATTCCAATTAAATATCATTTAATTGGTACACTTCATTAAATCTAAATAAAAAGATTTAATCTTTTCTCAACTGGGTTCAAGAACAGTGTTAGTGAAGACACCATTCACGACAAACCCAAATCACATTCGATTAATTATCGGGTTAAAGAACAAGTGTTATTTAAAACACTGTTCACGATAAACCCAAAAATCAATACCAATTCAATTCCAATTAAATATCATTTAATTGGTACACTTCATTAAATCTAAATAAAAAGATTTAATCTTTTCTCAACTGGGTTCAAGAACAGTGTTAGTGAAGACACCATTCACGACAAACCCAAATCACATTCGATATTCAATACAAGGCTCTGAATAGAAACTATATCGGCCTATATTCAATATCAAATTCTACGATTAACAAATGTCGTATTGGAAATAACGATATACATATATATCTTTCAAATTTCCATAACAACACCTGTAATATCACGAATTCCAACATCGAAATATGCCGAAGACAATTTCGATTCAAATCCACTCCAATGCAATCATTGGAAATTTTGGTTATTTTCAAAACCATTTCAAATTCAATTTATTTATTTAAAAATAAATAGAATTATAATTCTAGTTCAAAACTAGTTCATTTCGATAAAAATCTATTTTTATCTTTTCAAATATGGAGTTTTTCATCCCAAACTTTCACAAATCATTTCTTATGATTTTACACAAATTATTACTATTTTTAATAATTTTATCAAGGCCCGTACGGTCGATTTCCATTAACGGCCATCGAACTGCACTTACAGCGACCTTTTTCGAATTTGATTTGGACGTATCTCCAAATCCAACCGTTAGATTTCAAATTTCTAACATTCATTAGAAAGCTCTTTTCGATACGAACCCAACGGTTCCGGTTTTAGGAGAATCCGACGGTCGGATCTCCCGTAATGTCCGTTTGAAACAAATGGTCGAAATTCGCGAACTGCCGCAGCGCGGCGCGTTCTATTCAGGCCATTATATTATATATATAATATATATTTCGTCGATTACTATTTAAAACGAATTATATAAATGGTTTTAAATTCGTTTCAAAAGCAATTTCAACTTCCTTTTCAATTCAAATCAAAATTGAATTCTTCTTTATAAATTCGTTTCAAAATTCATTTCTATTCAATTCAAATTTCAATTCAATTTGAATTCATTTCAATTCGCTTTCAATTCAATTCGAATTCGTTTTCAATTCAATTCATTTCGAAATCGTTTTCAATTCAATTCATTTCGAAATCGTTTTCAATTCAATTCATTTCGAAATCGTTTTCAATTCAATTCATTTCGAAATCGTTTTCAATTCAATTCATTTCGAAATCGTTTTCAATTCAATTCATTTCGAAATCGTTTTCAATTCAATTCATTTCGAAATCGTTTTCAATTCAATTCATTTCGAAATCGTTTTCAATTCAATTCATTTCGAAATCGTTTTCAATTCAATTCATTTCGAAATCGTTTTCAATTCAATTCATTTCAAAATATTCGATTTCGAAATCACGTTTCAATATTCATTTTAAAATGAATAAAATCGATATAAATATCGTTCACGTCAAAATGGCGTCAATCTAATCCTCACGGCTTCACATATTTCTATTTTCAAATATTCTATTTCAAATATTTCTATTTCAAATATTTCTATTTCAAATATTTCTATTTCAAATATTTCTATTTCAAATATTTCTTTTTTTCTCGAAACTGGAATGAGGCCCAATCAATTACCATATAATGTTAATTATATGGATTTTCTACAACACATGTATATATCAACAACGATGAATAATCAACCATCAACCAAAGTGCACTACACTGTATAAGCATCAAATATAGACATTTAACGCTTATAGCAGCTTGTCAATCAATCGATCGACATATTTAATAAATCAGGATGAGTGAACTTCAAATTTCATCCTAACACCCGTGTGGGGTTTCAAACAATCAAACACATATTTTATTTGTGCAGTTAGGCGATGTGTAAAATTTATCGACCCAATCAACGTCATTCAAATAGGTGTACATAAACAAACCGTCTGGTTTGTAAATGAATATTTATTTATTCACATTCACGTTAAAAATTATATTTTTAACGATAACACATTTTATTTTAACATATGAATTTATATTCAGTTCATTCGTTAAATAAAATGCTATTTTTATTTTTCTAACTTATTTTAGAAAATTTCGGCGGCATAACGGCACGATACTAGAAACGGGACAAGGCCTAGCCTTATCCCCGGTCTAGTGAAGGCCCACGCCATTCACACATCAATCAAATCAATTCGTTATGCAAACCCCAAACTTTGAAGTAAGGATCTAACCTAGCCTTACTCCTTCGCCTTATAACGGCGCACGTCTAATCCTAACCAATTTATCGATTCGATTTTTCACACCACAAACCACATTCAAACCAATATCGCAATCAATCACCAAACAGTCAAACAAACAAGTCCATGGTCTGTGGACGATTGTGTCGGGTGCTACTAAGCACCGTCTGCATCCTAGTATATATATATAACTAGAAAAGGAGAATTAAGAGTGAGAAGTTCTCACCTATAGCTATCCTAGCTCCACGGCTCTTCTTTTGCAGAAGTCTTCGTCGTTTCGCCTTTTTGTCACCTTCGTTGCCCAAGGCCACTATATATATAAAAATCGAATTTTTATTTCTAAGTTCAATATATAAAAATCGAATTTTTATTTCAAAGTTCAATATATAAAAATCGAATTTTTATTTCAAAGTTCAATATATAAAAATCGAATTTTTATTTCAAAGTTCAATACATAAAAATCGAATTTTTATTTCAAAGTTCAATATATAAAAATCGAATTTTTATTTCAAAGTTTCCGCCTTTTCCATTTCAAAGATCTAATCTTTTCTTTTACTTTTTAAAGTTCAAATCCTTTTACCTTTTAAAAATTCAAATCTTTTACCTTTTAAAAATTCAAATCTTTTTAAACCTCTTAAAAACAAAAATCTTCTTAAACCTTTTAAATTTCTTTACAATCACAGAAACTTATTTTTCCAAAAATCAAAAATCATATATGTAAAATTCATATTTTTATATTTCTATTAATCATATAAAAATCATATTTTTATATGTTAGAAACCATGCTATTCTTATTTTAAAACCAAATCAGTTTTTATTTTTATAATTTTACAAAATCAGTTTTAAATTACTTTAAAAAAAATTAGTTTTAAATTACTAAAAAAAACAGAAAAAGTAAATAATAAAAATAAAAAAAACAGAAAGGGGACTTACAGGGGGGAGGCTTCTCCGTTCGTCAGTGGGGGGGGCTCGTGGCGGAGGGTGGTCGGAGCAGCTCCTGGGGGGGGCGGTTGTGGGTTTCGCGGCGCCTGGCGCCTGGAGGGGGGGGGGTCGGGCTTGAGGGTCTCGCGTCGGAGCAGGGCGGAGATGAAGGGGGGGGGAACTGTGCGAGAGGGAGGCGGCGCGGTGGATGGTGGGGCGGCGCTCCGCCCCCCTGTCGCCCTTTCTTTTTTTTTTTTTTCTTTTTTTTTTTTCTGTTCTGTTTGAAATGAATGGACGGGGGGGGGGGGGGGGCCAGAGTGTTTTAAGGAGGGAGAAGTTTGTTTTTTTTTTTTTTTATTATTATTATTATTATTATTATTATTTAATTCATTAAAGTAGGTTTTTGCGTATGAACTCGAAACCAAACCCAATGACTGTCGCCCCTAGCTAATTACCCCCATCCCAGACACAATGGAATATGTTTCGTTAGCCAATTCGACTGTTTCAGTCAGTTGTCCCGCAAATTAAAGTATAAAACATTTAATTTTCAAATTTGAACGTACATTTCAAATTACCGGGGTCACATACTAACTAGAAAAATTTCAGAAAAATATTTTCTAGCTTCGTATTGACTATACGGTCCTAACAAAACTAGTTTCGTCGAATTCTGAGACCGTTAGAAAAATGGCCAATTTCCAGTCGATTAAAATCAACTGAAACTGGTCAAACGCGTTTTTCTTTGCCACGCTCAAATATTGATTCGAAAAATTATGAAATTTGGAATCTAGCAATAACCTGACATCACGGACCCAACAAAACTGGTTTCGTCGAAATCCGAGGTCATTTGCAAAATGTCCATTTTTAAGGGCCTGAATTCCATAGCGACTATTCAGAATTTTCAACTGGACATATCTTTCGATTCCTGATATGAAATCTTGATTTTTCGGATTCGTTGGAAAGATATTATCAATCAGATCCTAATGTTTTTGGTTTCACTAAAATCCGGATTGTTTTGCACCCGGTACATTCAATTGAAGTTTGAAATCGAATTATCGAACTACCGCGCCATTTTCAATTCTATTTATAATTATATATAAATATTTATATTCTAACGACGACGCGTATAAATATATACGTTCGAATTATATTCAAAATAAATTTCTCGTCGTTATTATTTAAAATAATTCATTTTAAATAATCTGAATTCGCTAAAATTGCCAAAATAAAAATTTCAAACTGGCTCGCATTTTCCGGGTTGTTACAAAAGGACCCCTAAACCTAGCATAAATCATCATTAATCAACCCTACAACTAAACTATGGCAAAATTAATCCTCTCATGGCCTCCACTCTCTTCATAAAATTCCTAAATAAATCTCTAAGTGATTTTCCATGCATACAAGTGTTTTCAAACTTGTATGAGCATCATTAGCTTGCATTCAAGTCAAGTTTTTATTTTTGCATCATGAAGAAAGAGTTTTGATCATCTTGGCTCAAGGGTTTTGCTTGCATTTTGGGTTTAATTGATTTCATAAGGGCTTTGTCATATTTTTGTGACTTCTTAAGCATTGTAAGCCCTATTCTACTTTCATACTTAAACTCTAAAGTTAAATGTATGATATGCAAGTTTATATGCGAGTTTACTATGTTATGAAATGCAAGTTTATCATATTATGCAAGCTTGTTATGTTATAATATGCAAGTTTATCATGTTATGCAAGTATGCTATGAAATGAAATGCAAGTTCATCATGTTATGTTATGCAAGTTGTGTTAAGCAAGTTTGGGTTGATCCTTTTGTTCATGTTATCATGTTATGCAAGCTTATCTTGAGTATGTGAACATAAAGCTTCAAGCTTTATGCTAAAAGTTGCATTTTGGCAACATGTAATTTATCATATCTCTTATGATAACTTGCATGTGAGGCTAAATGCGAACTTATGGCCATTCCTACATGTCATTTATCACCATGTATCACCAATATACTAAGTTTGGTTTTATGCATGCTTTTGAGGCCTAAAAATGTAATATGCAAGTATATGAACACATGAACATTTCATATGCCACCATGTTGAACTTGTGGCTTCAACACCTTTATGTCATGATTATGCCAAGTTCCCTCTTTCTATCCTTTATGCGCTATTGCGATATGTAAGCGATGGGATTGCGTTTGGGGTTGGGTAACTTAAAAGACATAAAAACATAAGCTTGGGAATTTACCTATTAAGTTAGGTCTACCCTTTGGGAATTTACCGATTAAGTTAGGTCTACCCAAATGCTTGAAAACTTGTAACATGTTTTGGAAACATAATGGACATGACACTTAGAAAAGATAAGTGTGACCAACTCGAGGTTGGGTTGAGTTTGTAGCATAAACCTACCCGGAACCGACCGGCTTAACTAGTTGCTACAAACAATAGGACCCAATGTGAGAAGTTGGTCATGTTGTACCTTGAACCCGAGGTTAGACCAAGTTGTGGGGTAAAGCTACCCGGACCCGCCCGGCTTAACTAGTAACCACAACAAGGTCTAATGTGAGAGGTTAAGGCGCATTAAATTAATTAATGCCTCATGATTAGGGTTAAGTCATGGTCCACTTAATACTTAACCAATTTGGGCTTGGTAGATTAATCAGGGTTAAGTCGTGAACTCATCGTTACACTTAACCAAGTTAATCCATGATTAGCAAGAGGGTTAAACCGTACTTAACCCACTAGAAAAATCCTAGCAATGGGGGTCCACTCCAGCAGTAATCTCAAGTTTGTATCATTAAGGCCCTAGGGTCTAGGCTAGGGAGGGAGCACGATTACTGGACTGGAGGTAAGTGACCAAAAGCGACGGCAGAGGGTACGCCGGTGTAGTTCCAGGCGGACCATGGTCGTGCACATAGTCCGAAGCCGGGGAAAGCATGCACGGGTACCAGTAGATCGAGACTGTGCACTTATGTTTTTGGTGTCCAGGGGTTGCCACCCTAGGGCTTGATACACCCGACGGGAGACCCTGCACAGTCTGACTACAATTATGTTTGGGCCGCATTGACACCAACACGTGACGAGTTAGGCTTAGGGAGCCGATCGACTAGACCGTTTGGTTGGACCTCGTAGGGTCATTTCATGTTATTGAACCTCGTGTTAGGGGCACTTCATGTTATTGGGCCAAAGCTTGGGCCAAGGGATCAATACTTGTTTATTCAAGTCATGTTAGTTTGCTAGTACACCTGTGGTGCAAAAACCTTAAACCTGATTATGCGATGACACCTTTATCTACCTTATTAGTTAATCATCATGCTAGTATGTTGTTATCCATATGTTCATCTCAGCTTTCATCATGCCAGTTAACTTTATTAGTTTACATTGATTGTAGTAGGGCTTACTCAGTCTTTTTGACTGACCTGTTTTCTTTCGCCTCTTTTCTTCCGTTTCCCCCCCAGGTTCTCAGGGTGGGAATATTGGAGCTTAGCTTGGATTCCTGATCACTTGCTTGTGGGATTTTAGCTCATGTACGGTCTTGACATGAAGCTAGCTATGGTTATCACTTATTTTGGGGATAGTACTTATGTATTTCTTCGTTTTCAGTAATGTTGTTTTTATCTAGACTTGTGTATTTGGAAAGTTGACATTATGTTGTACTAGACTTGTTTTGAAATGGTTTGAAATCTTCCGTTGTTTTATCTATGTTATTTACTCTGTTTACATATATACATATGTTCTTGTTCTGCCTTGATATATCATTATGCATGTTTACCTGATTCAAACGCCCCTCCAAAGTCAGAGTGCTTGCAAGAGTCACCCTGGCGGAGGTGGGGTGTTACAATTTTAACGCGAACGATATTTATATCGATTTTATTCATTTTTATGATGAATATTGAAAAGGAAATGATTTCAAAATTTGATATTTTGATAACATTATCATTTAAATATTATAATGATAAGGAGTATTCAATTTTGACATAAAATTGAAATGAAAGGGGGAATCGTTTTTAAAACGAATTTATAAAATATGTCTTACTGAAATATATATTATATATATATATTAATGGCTTGAGTAGGACGCGCTGCGACCGTTCGTGAATTTCGACCATTGACTTCGAATTGACATTACGAGAGATCCGGCCCTCGGATTCTCCAAAAAATAGAACCCTTGGGTTCGTATCAAAAAGACCTTTCCAACGAATATAAGAGATTTGAAATCTAATCGGTTGGATTTGGAATTATGTCCAAGTCAAATTTGGAAAAGGTCGCTATGGATGCAGTTCGGTGGCCGTTATTGGAAACCGACTGTACGGGCCTTGATAAAATTATTAAAAATATTAATAATTTGTGTAAAATCATAGTAAATGATTTGGGAAGAATTTGGATGAAAAATTCCAATTTTGTAAAGATAAAAATATATTTTTATCAAAATGATAATCCAACGTTTTTAAATAAATAAATTGGATTTGTGAATGGTTTTAATCTAACCAGAATTCTCTAATGTATGAATTGGAATGGATTGGACTAGAAATCATCTTCGGGATATTTCAATATTGAATTCCGTGACTATGCGGATAGTGTGGAAGAATTTGAAAGATAAATATATATCGTTATTCCCCATACGATATGTATTGGTTTTAGAATTTTATATTGAATATAAGCCGATATAATTTCTGTTTAGAGCCTTATATTTAGTGTTAAATTGGATTTTTGGTTTGTCGTGAATGGTGTCTTCAGTAACACTATCCTTAAACCCCGTGTGAAAAGAATAAATCTTTTAATTAAGATTATTAGAGTTTCCAGTTATATTTAGTAATTTGAATAAAAATGGAATGCGAATTGGGTTTATTGTGAACTGCGTTTTTAACGACATTCGTTCTTTAATCCGATTAACAGTGAAATGTGATTTGGAATATATAAATCTTTTATTAAGATTTAATAAAAAAATTCCAAAGTAAAGTTTTCCAATTTAATATATTACATTGAAATTGAATGGAATTCTTAGTGATAATCGAGGTGAGCTTCCGTGGAGGAAGACTGTTACTATATATGGAATTTAAAAAGCTTAGCCATTATTACATTTATATTATTGGTTGGATACGGAAATTTATATCGATTATATATATATTGATATGTTTTCCGTGAAGATTCCATAATTAATGGGAATGTGATTTTGGTTTATCGTGAACTGTGTTTTAAACGACATTGGTTCTTTAACCCAGTTAAAGACAAGATTACATGTCTAACATTGTATTGTTGATCTCTGCTAAATATATATCTGTTTGGTGGTGGAGAATTTATTCTCTTTCTTAACACCCTTCTCTGAGATGCATGAGCTTAGAGGTTATATACTGGCAGAAATCAGTGGTACGGTGTAGATTGTCGATGTGGCATGTTTGTGTTTCCAAAGTTAAATAATCATCGAGTAATGATTTATGAGATTAAAATTAAGTGGAGTTTTATTGAATCTTTAATTAGATTGAAATGAGAATGTGATAATTTAAATTATCAAATTGGGAAAAATGATTGAGAATGGAGTACCACCAGTTTTACTCCATGTGATAGTTAAATCTTTAATTAGATTTGAATGTGAAATGGTAATTAAATTTACTGACAACACTGTGGGTGTTAGATATGGGGTACTACCAGTTTTGCTCCATGGGATGAATATGTTGGGATTGGGATATATAAATAAATGATTACTTCGGTAAGGCTCGATAATCCCGACTAGTTGATGAACCTTAATTTGGTTTTGAATTGATATCCAAGGGAAAATTAAATAATAAATTTACAAGAATTTATCTTTGATAAAATTAATGGGAACCTTTCCCTAAAGATGTGAATATTTGATCATTTGGATGATTACTGATGTCTTGATTGGGCCGTACACCCAAGATAAAGTAATAAGTGGTGATCGTCCAGATGTACTTGGAGATCGACCGGATATGTGAGGACCTTTCTTCCGTATTGGACATATGGAATGAGGAATAAGGCGCCTCCGGTTTCGTTCAGACCCGGAATGAACTTGTAAATGGATGTGTGTCTGACAATGGATTTTGTTCTATGTTGATTAATTTCTATTAAATATACATCTGTTTGGTGGCGGAGAATTTATTCTCTTGCTTAACACCCTTCTTTGAGACGTGCAAGCTTAGAGGTTATATATTGGTAGACATCAGTCGCATGGCATAAATTGTCAGTGTGGCATGCTGAGATGCAAATGATCAAGGCTTTTGTTGAAAAACAAAGTCTTGTGGTTGATGATCAAAGCACGGCTTTAAATAGCATAGCTTTGTGTATAGCGTTAATTCGCAAGCCTCACACCTCGGTATGAGTCAAAAACGGGATCGTGACTGCAGGGAGTGCACGACGTTTCTTTCTAGCTATGGGTGGTGTCATGGTATGGAGCCCAGACATTTATATTTTTACCTATGTGGATGATGTATAGCGAGGCGCCTTAGATATATCGGTCACTATGGGACCGATAGATAGGTCCGATAGGACCGGGAAACGTGTGTTCAGGAATAACCAATCCACTAAAGTATGTGTGGACCGACCCTGAAGATCCAAGGATTCGTCAGCGTCCGAATCATGAGGCATTTGCTAGAGTGTCTCGAGTCAGTGAGGAGCCATCCCAGGCCTCAACTCATAGATGGAAATCCAATTTCCAATACGCGACTTTTCGGTTTTAGTTGTAAAACTAGTATGGCGACATAGTATATGGTAGTTATGCCATCTATGATTGATACATTTATGTTGAAATTGTATTTGAATCACTATACACTTATAGTAATATCAGAATGATTTGTTTTAAATGTACCAAGCATGTTTGGCTATTATAAGGGAAAACTCTATCCTCCGGCTTGCGTTGCATTATGTGATGGGACCTGAGTCTTATAATAGCTTCATTTTTCCAAAAAGCATTGCGCTGTTTGTTTTATGCACTACTGTTATTCTTGGGAGAAAACCCGTTCTGTGTTATACAACGTGGTCCTTTGATTTACTCTATTTTAAAGTAAAGTTTTAATAACTTTTTTAGTTCTCACACCAGTCCCATGATTGACTCAGAGTTTATTGTTTCTACCTAAACTCTGAGTGCCCATATTTTCCACACGGACAACTAGTAGTTTTGGTTTTCGCAGATATTTCATTTCCCAGGATTCTGGATTTACAGCTGGTGCTATATTCGGAAAGCTTTGTATCCGTGTATCTCTTTCAGTTGTGTTATGTATTATTTTTCCGCTGCTTTGTAATTTAAATCTATGATATTTTTCTAATGTAGATTATTTATTAATACTCTGTTATATTCTTGTACTCTGGTGTAATTGTTGTAATAAGCAATCAAATGTTCTATTGTTTGTGTTCTGATTTGTCATGTTCTCAACTCAATCCAGGCTTTCCCTTATGGGCGAGTTTGGGTTGTTTCATCGTCAACCGGTTGATGGTGTCGCTATAATAATGCATATGTGAATGACATTATATAGGTGGGTTGTGTATGGATTTGAAAATGAGAACAAGAAGAAGAGGACACATGATAAAGTGGTGAGGAGAAATTAATCTAATCAAATAAATAATTTACGTTAACGATTTTTTAATCGCATATTTACTTGTAACAATTATATCCAGTACATACGGAATTTAATTGACGCATCATCAATTGCGTTGGGATCGTGTTGATGAATACTACGCGTAGGCAGTAAATTGGAAACATTCTAGATAGCTTTTTATCTAATTTTAAACATCTGCTTTAAATTAGATAGAAATAATGTGAAAACGTCGATTGGAATGGACGGTGAGTCAACTTTCACACGTTTTGGGGTACCGTATTATCATATCGTATAACACAAATATCTATTGTTTAATCGATATTTATTTGTGTGATATATTTGATTGTTCTTTTGATTGATTGGTTGATTTACTACTTTTTTGTGGTTATCGATATATACCAGCCTATGAACGGATGAACTTTGACATACCTACTTTTAAGCGAAAGATTCATCTTAAATGAATTAGATTATATTGTCTATTCTATATGCATATAAGTAACCATTTTGTTGTAGGGAACAAAATAAAAGGAAAAGAGGAGTGTATGTAGCAAAATAAGATTGCGGCAGAACACTTTGAAAAATACACACTTGGGTGTGATCGATAAGGAATTTTTAGTTCCTTTGTTTATATTCATATGTTACCCACATTTATCCATTCATTTTTGTTCGATTTCTACTTGCATTTGTTTGCATATATCCGTTTATCGCCAAAGCTTACTTATGTGTATTTCCATATTGTTTATATTACTGTTGATTGAAGTAAATTAAATATTTTGTTTAATATAAGCCTGTGTTTTCACAAAATCGATATTTGCATAAGTTTATCATTTTAATTAATGATAAATTATAAATTTATTTATGAATTGAGTCGATAATAATGAGATTCAATTATTTATATAAACTAATGACAATTGAGTTTAATTATGCAATTAAGAAATGAATCGGAATTTCGTTATTCATTTTAACCAATGATCAACGAATTTAATTATTTATCGTAGTTATTGAAACTTAAATTCAATTAATTACTTTAATTAATGACTAATTGAAATTTTATAATGAACTAATTTAATAATCATTAAATAAAGGATGGATTAAGGTTGGTAACCCTTTAAGAAAGGATGCCTTAGTCTCATTCTCATATTTTAACCAATGAGATTCTGACTTTATTGGGTAGTTCTTATTTAATTTTAAAAAGAAATTGAATCGAATTAAATTAGATTAATGAAACGAATAAAAATAATCATATTGATTGGATCGTAAGGATTTTAAGAATTATTAAACGATTTATAAAAGGTTTTTAAAACATAATTAACAAAAGGTTTGTAAATAATCAATTTATTGATTTTGAAAGACCATAAATATGATCAACTATCTTTTGGGATAATTAATTTTGTTTAAAAATTTATAAATAAAAATTTATATCTCGTTAATCTTCGATTTGAGAATGTTAAAATGGCTTTTAAAACTATTAAAGGAGTTTTATAAATTTATCCTTTCGGACAATAAATATTGCTTTAAGTTTAATAAAGCTTTTAAATTCGATTTATTATCCTTTTTGGATAAATAATATCGCTTAGATCATATAAACGATAGTTTTAAGTAAGAATGTCCTTTTTAAATAGAAATGGTTTGAAATTTAATCTATATTTATAGTGTGTTGGGATTTACATAAATTGACGGCTTAAATTAACATTGGTTTCGACTTTTCTTTGCAATACGCTTAGAATTATAATCACCTCTTTAAAACTATTACCTTAAATAATGTTGTTAAAAGTGTTTTCTTTCAAATATCTGAAATTTAAAACCAAGCGTAAGTTTGAGTTTGAAGTTTAAAGGTTTTCAATATGAATGTGGAAAGAAATTTCCGTAAACGTATATATAAAATATTTAGTCATACTTTTATCACTAGATGTCGAAGTATAAAAACTTCCCCTATCTCAAAGTTTGGAAACATTGTACGGATGATGCCTAGGAGTAACACTACCTCACTTGCCTGTCTTTATTTTTAACTAATAGATAGTACAAGTTTAGGATCGGTAAATAGTGATAAGGGAATGTGATTTAATTTCCTTATACGATCATTTTTTAATATACATGATAGTTGATTTAACAACTATTGGCTCAACTATCAAAATGATTTGTTGCCCTTTGAGCACTGTAATCCTCTGTTTGAAATGGCTAAACCAGAAGAGCGAGTGGAAGTTAAGCTATATGGGGTTGCTCCCATTAGGGTATTATTACATCAACTCTGGACTGGATTCGATTGTGTTCGTGCGTAAATGTTAAATGCTTGAATTTAGTGTGGGTTTTGGCTTGAACATTTCTGAAGGTCATCGGAGTTCTCTATATATTCTAGAGGTATAATTTCAGTCAGGGGAGCGCACTCTCCTAGTCATTATTTATTTGGAAAATTTCTCATTCGATTCTTGAATTGCAAGTTTTCCTATTTTAGTTTGCGTCGGGACGATATAAACCTTTCGCGATATTGAATTTATTTAATCCATGTTGAGATTGGATGTCATTGTGATTGACCTAGTCCATCATTAATGGTGCGGTTCCAGTTCTTTAGAAAAAATACTTTTTCTTTGTTCGATTCAAAATTTTGGATCAGTCTCTTTGTTTCCATCGAGAAGCATCGTGCACTCTTCGCGATGGGGTGTTGTTCTATTATTACTTTTATGTTGGAAAATTTTACTTATGATACTCATTCCTTTTTGTTTTAGTGATTTTGTTTTGGTGATTTTGTTTTGTGTTGATGCCTATTAATATATGTTGTTCTTATGAGGAAAAAACCTATTCCGCGATCAGTGGCGTGGTTTCTTAGAATTATTGTTGTTACTTGTTACTTAAGTTTTCTCAGTTGATATTCTAGACAGATCCGTGTGTTATTTCATTATAATGCTTGGGTCAGACTGAGCTTGTTTCTAGTTTGTCTTCTGTTGGATGTGGAGCTCATGGAGTAGAGTTGGAAGTTTGACTATTGCATTATTTTATTTTTACTTTATTTTACCTATCAGCATAAGGTCTAATTGTTATAACTGTCCGTCTGATAGGATTTGTTTTTAACTCTGATATACATTGTGTCTTGGAGTGATAGTTCATCTGTCAGTATTATTATATGTTGTCAAATTCCGCTGAGAGATTCTGCATTTATCATGTTATTTTCTTTTTCTTTCTATCCTAACAATTTGTATTTTCGATGATTGAATGTTCGACATTGAAATACAGTGGTCGTGTTTGGTGTCGACTTTCGATGCTCGAAAAGGTGGGGCGTTGCATTTGGTATCAAAGCGGAAAATTAGGCGAGAACCCTGTCTATGGTGGGGTAACTCATTAAGATTAAGCAAGGAGAACCTAAAATGAGTCTAAGTGTATGTGTATATATATAAATATAAGAGCGTATTTGTTAATGTTATAAAAAAAAAGTTTTGTGTTATTAGTTTGTCAAGTTATTTATGAATTCTGGTCGAGACTTAGGACTAGGGATGGCAAAAAAATCCGTACCCGTGGTTATCCGCGGGTAAAATCCGTCATGGATATGAAACATATAGTTAAATGGGTATCTGTAGGTAAAATAAACGGGTATTTTTAATATCCATTAATTAATGGGACGGGTACGGATAGTAAGATATCCATGTCCGTGGGTACCCATGCCCGTATTGAATGTGATTTATTACCAGTAGTCAATACAAAAAACATTATTGTTGGTTGTTCGGTATTTGTGTGCATGCTTTTACTCAACAATTTATAACTGGCTGTTGATATTTTGATGGATACTTCTGTTGCTGTCTTTTATTTTCTGGATGTTGGTTTAAATCTGTAATTGTATTTTGAGGTTAGCATTTGAGCATTGGTCTAATTTATTTATTTTTACCAAATGTACTTTTGAATAATTTCAATAAATGGTTAAAAAATAAATTGAATAAATATAATGGATACCCACGAATACACGTCATTACCTGCAACCTGTTTAAAACCCGTTTAATGGGTACCCGTGCGGGTATGGGGCGGACACGGGGGAAAAAATCACCTAATGGGGCGGGTGATGGGGTGGTACTACCTGTGCCTGCCTCGCCCCATTGCCATCCCTACTTGGGATGCCACAGGGTCGATAGGGATTTCTAAACACTCAAACTACGAAAATAGACCTGATATTGATTTTTTAAAATTGGTAAATGAAATATTTCACCTAGGATATATTTTGTATATAAAAGAGTAAACTTTCTAAAGTATATAGCTATATATATTGTTGTTGGTTGATGATAATATTAAATTATCATCATTATTGTTTGATTGGTTATGCTCAAGTATTTTAGGAGCATTGAATATTATGTTTTGATTTTTAATTTATGGTCTATTTATATATGGACATTTATTAATAATTTAAGTGTATTAGAATCGAACCCCTTATGAGTTTGGTTTCACAGTTTGACTATAAGGTGTTCGATATAAATATTAAGTAGAAATCAACATTTAATAGAAGATTAGTTAATATAATCTTAATGGCAAATTGAATACTGGAAAAAGAGAGTTTTATTATTATTATAATGTTAGTTGATTACATGTATATTGGCAATTAAGTAAATAGTGAATATATGTCGAAAATAGTTTTGATCAAAATAATTCCAGTATTGTTTAAAATGATTTCAAAATGAATTATTATGATAGAAATAAAAATGTTTTGAAGTTTAGATATTCTAAACTTTTAAGTTACTTTATACGAAACTGATTTGAATTAAAATCCATTTTGTATAGTGAGTTTATAATTAGAAATATTAAATTCCTAATTGGTAAAGAAACATTAAAATTTCAATTTCAAATGAGTTAAGTGGGTAAGAAGGTTGTTGTAATGACCAGGTTTTTGGTCGATTTATTTTAAACCTTTAAATATTATTTTAAATATCGAGTTGATGATATAAATGGATTTTTATATCGAGTTTATTGATTTAATAATCGAAATACGATTTAATTTCGAGTATATTGAATTATCGTAATACGAAAATAAAAAATAATTGAATTCGAAGTAATGACTGAATCGATATAATTCAGATGATCAATATAAATTTTGTTTGAGTATAAATGATAATAATAATAATTTTATTACCAAGAACTAAGGGTTTTGAATTTAATTTATATTATATCGGTTTAAATTAATATCTTCTCTATACAATCTAATAAGACTCTGAACATGTTTCATTGTGTTCAAAATTGTGGTATAACCCTTAGAAAGCCTGTTGTTGCATTCAAGAAGGAGTTTGACATCATGAATTAAATAAGAGATCACATCAGTTCAACTCGAAATATATATATTTAAATAATAAGTACAACCTATTCTTTTTAACGCATAATCTAACTTCCTATTCCTTTCGAACGAACTTTCTTCTGCAAACCTAACCATAGGTACAGTTGCTTCTCCTTTCCATTTGCATACAAATTGTTTCCTACCTTCACGGCTAAGTAAAACAATGATTTAATGGTTGGTACGTTTTGTTTCCATTGCACTTTTATAAATTAAGCTCGAAGCCTTCGTATTTCTGCATTCTCAAACCAGAGATCTCATTCAAGTTCTCTGTTTTCTTCCTTCTAGTCAAGTGTCAAAATTGGAACCAAATTCACGACATCACCTTCACTCCTTACATTTCTAAAAACCTGAAACCCACAAAACCAATTCAATTCATTCCTTCGTTTCTTACAGTCACAGCCGATTACATGAAAAAAAGAGATCGAACTCGAATTCGAAGGAAAGGTTCGTGAGATAGAAGACGCACGCAAGACAGGGCACCGCGACTTAAAATGGAATGGGATTTGACTTGGGGTATCGATGCTTGGGGGTTGGAACTGTGAATGCTCGATTTGGGGATGGCGTCGATTAGGGGTTTGTTTCTGGGTATGCATGATGTCGTGAAAAGCAGGAGATTGGCAACACGATTTTGGGGTTGAATTGACTAGTACTCGAATTTGATGAACGGTGAATGTTACGCTTGGGTGGTCGCGATATTGATGGAGAGTGTGTGGTTGTATTCTATAATGGTGTGATGTGTTGGTTAACGGTGAAACGTGGGGGAACCTGACAGCATTGCCATGAAGATGGATGGTGGTTTGAGTGGATTATAGTGGTTGTGGTTATGGGGTTCATGTACAAGCAAGGGGAATTCCAATTTGTTTCAGTGCAGTGACAAGCAACATGTGCTCGACGGAATGCTGAAACTTATGGGCCTTGGAGTAATTTTCTGGTAATGGACAGTAAACGACAACGGTATACAAAGGCGTTGAGGTCGAATTTTTACAGCAATGAAGAAAGAGAATTGGTAGAAGTGAAGTACATTTATGTGATTTTAATTTCATATGCTAATTTATTTATTTAAATTAGCAGTTAAATTTAATTAATATTACTTTAATCGATAAAAAAAATCATAGGTTCAAGGTAGACGATTTGAATAGATTCTAAGCCAAGATGATATAGAATTAAACGGATACTCAGCAAATGAATCAAGGTGAGTAAACTCACTCTTTGGATTCGTTTATAATTTTATTATAAACGAATTTATATTTAAAGTAATTTTTATATGCTATTGTTGGTTGTTTGGATGCATTGAAATATTATAATGGATATTTTATATATATTAGTTATATAGGCTTGGTGGTTGTGGCTATTATATATATATATATATATATATATTGGTGGTTGGATATTTCGTGCAAGACCATTAGTGAATGCCAGCAACATCATTAGCGGATGACCCTATGCGCCCCATAATATATTACAGAGGATGACCTCCATACCGCGATATTGCACCTTGAAGCAGGATGGGTATTATTTTTGCTAACGTCTGTGGATGCAGGAATAACAAGTTGAGGGGATCCCACTGGATTCCTCAAAATTTATTATTGTTTGTTTTCATATACATTATCATATATATGATGTGTTAGAAAACCCGTTGATTGATAATTGGGTGTTTTGGATGTTTGAATATCACTGGCCCTAAATATTGATACATAAAAATACCATGAAAATAATTTTTAAATTTAAAAGGGAAAATCTATTTTTTTTTTCAAAATAGAATGTGAATTTCGAATGGGCTAGGAAATATTAATTTGTTTTTGAATAATTATCATTAGATAATTGGAGAGTTTAAATTCAAATGTTAATTTAAAATGAAAATTGGGAATCGTTTTAAATAGAAAACGATGAAATCTATTCCGATGTTTGAAATGTAAATTTAATTGGATAATTTAATTAGATTATGCTCATATTATAAAATGAATTATATCCAGAAAGGATATTGAAATTGTATTAATTAGAAACCAATATTTAAAATTAAATATTAAAATAGTTCTATGTTGTATATTGATAAGTTATCAAAATAAAATTTTGGTTTTAAATAGATTTTGAAATCGAACTTGTTTGAATATATAAAACAAATAAATTTATAAACGATATTTATAAATGTAGTGAATTAATTATCAAGAGATAATTTTAATTTTTAAATCCAAGTATGAATTTAAAAATAGAATTTGAAATCATTTCAAAAAGGGAACGACAGTTTTTATCTTGGAATTTGGAATATAAAATGAATTGAGTTTCAAATAGATTTTGAAATGAAACTTGTTTTGATATATAAAACAGGGAAGTTGAATTTATAAACGATGTGTGTAAATCTAGTGAAATAAATTATCATTAGATAATTTAGAAGTTTAAATTCAAGTATGAATTTAAAAGTGAATCGGAAAACGTGTTGAAAAAAACAAGAAAGGAATGATTATATTCTGGAATTCGGAATACAAACAGAATTGAGAAAAATCCAACGGATTATAATTTGAAATTCGATTTCATCGATTTTTATAAAATAATTTATTTTTAATGAAATTGGAAATTAATAATGGAAATGGAGTTGTGATTGAATTTATAACTAAGTAATGATATAATCGACGATTATGGATAATCGGAAATGTTAAGTTGGATTTGAAAACTGGATTAATATATATGAATATATATATATATATGAATATATATATATATATATACGAGATTGAAATTTAAATTAAACGAAGTTTAAACGTTTATGTTTAAATATAATTAAAACGAACTCGCTGCAGCGCGGTAGTTCATAATTTGACGTTTTGAACTTCAATTGAGTATATAGAACTCAATTTAAATTGGAATTTTTTGAAACAAGAATCGTCAGGTCCGATTGAATAATAGTTTTCTAATGAAAGAGAAAAAAAAATCTGGATTTCGTCTTAAAGATTTTTAGTTATGTCAAAATCAAATTTCTAGAAAAACAACGCCATTATCATTTAAAAACCATAATGGTTTACTTAAATTATAAAAGGATTTTAAGCAAATAAAACTTAGATTTCCATTAGAAAAATCCAAATTTGAGTTATAAAATAAATATGAACTCAAGTGGAGTAAATGGATTGATTTTTGAAACAAAAATCAGATTTTTAATTATTGAATATTAATTAGTTGATTTGAACAATAATTAGTTAATGGAATTTTTCGAATTTGGGCTTTGGATAAGTGAATTGGACTTGTGAATTCATATTCAAAATCGAATATGAAACTTAAATTGAAAATGGAATTCAACTGGTTTATACACAAATTAAAATTGTATATGAACGCGATATGTTCAAATAAAAAAATGAAATGGGCAAAAGAGCTAATTAAAGAATAAATTAGCGAATTGAGTTAAAAATGATTGGATTGAGTTGGAATAAATTGGGAATGGGCGTATATATTTTAAACGGGTATGGAACGAAAAGAATGAAGATTATAATTCGAGTGCCCAACAAAAAGGTACACATTTAAATTCTATATGAGATTTTATGAGCCTATCAGGCAAGCCGCTTGGCTTTTTTATTTTCTTTTTGAATGGAAAGGGCCTAGAGAGTATAGTTGGGGTTTGAACTATTGAGCCGTACAAAGGAGGTGTTAGCAAAGTTTTCCGGAAATCTAAGGAGTTAGAATATTTTTAAAGGAAAATGATAATTAGAAATCAATATATCGATATATATATAATTTGATAAGGAAACGAACTTAAAAATAGAATATTATAAACAAAAAGGAAATCTATAAATTTAAAGCTGGTAAGAATAGAAAGAGAAACGGTCACATGCTTTTTTAAAATTGATAATTGGTTTTATATGAGGTTGATTATTTGAGATAAGTGGTCTTGTCTGTTTTGAAGTTAACGATGTTATTCAATCAGATCTGAGAGGTAATTATACCCCAACTTGATTGATTTCATTATTAACTGATAAATAGGAAGATTCAGTCTCGAAGATCAATGTTTAAAGAGATTTAGTTGAATGTAATATTTTGGGTTGTTGTAACGATGTTTTACACGGCAGTCGTTTTAACCCAAGTATGTGGAATTTTGGAAATATAATAATAAATATTTTCTAAGTATAGAAATGAATGGTTGTGAAAAGAAGTAATTGGAAATGAATTCCAATCATAAATAGAAAATATTTTATAAGTGTAGAAGATTAAAGAAGGTAACATATGAAAACGTTTTCCTAATAGCATAAGAGGCCAAGACGATTGTTGAAAATATTGGGTTAACAAATATTGATAACGAAATGGAGAAGTGATTTAATTAACGAAATATTAATTAAGGGGCCCAGTGATTGTTTGGTGCTTTAGATAAATGTTTGTTTTTCTTCGATAATTAAATAACCCACTATCGAAGTATTGGCCAATATCGTTGTCAATATGGGGAGTCCAGTTGGATTATTATCCAAGGACCACTCCGGATTGGCAGTAACGTTGCGAATCAAATTATATGAAGACAAATCGAAGATAGAGTAAAGTGCAAGGGCTTTTTCTGTTAATCCTAGGTAGAAATTTCCTAAGATGGATTAATGGAAGTTGTGCCTTCGGTTTCGTTCAGTCCCAGAACGAATGTGTACGGACGAATGTCTGACAGAGTATTTTCAGCAATCGCATATGTTGGTCTGTACGAATATACATCTTGTGGCGGAGAATTTATTCTCTTAGCATGATATCCAAAATATCTTTGTGTAAATCAATTAGTGATTAATGGATCTGACCATGTGGCATTCAAAGTGATTATGCTATCAATGAAGGGTAAGTAATCGTAACCTTAAGCCTCGCAACCGGGAAATGGTATAAAATCGGGTAGGTTGCATGGCTAAGTAGGTCGTACCCAATTAAGGTGTATTGTCACCTGATCTGTAGAAAATCCTTTTGCTCCTTTATCTTATCGTTGTCGTTGCTTCATAACAGTTGTTGATCCCAACCGTTGGTGACAATACATTCGGTGCTCTCAAGCGAAGTGAGGGGCTGGTCATGTTTAGCCTGAGTTGCAAGATGTTCTTATTGAACCCAGTGTATTCCACTCTAGAGATACACTGTCGGAAGGTGGTACCACACCTTCACAGTTGGAATCCATTCTCCAATAAGAGCCCGCGGTTTTGATTGTATACTATGTATGTAGAGCGTGAGATGCAAACGTTCTGCTAGATTGCTATTTTTTTAGACACTATTATAATATCATAAAAGTATAAATTCCAAAGAATGTTTTGGGTTATTGTAAGGTAGAAACCATCCGTATTTATGTGTAGTTCAGTCTTACGATTATCCTTTCTTTTAAAAAGATTTTTAAAAGTTAAACCAAGTGGTTGGAGTTTACTCGCACCAGTCCCATGACTGACCCAGAGTTTATTTTGTTTTGTTTTACCATAAACTCTTGGGTGCCCAAATTTGTATGGGCAGTCAAGTAGTTTAGGTATTTTCAGATATCCTTGGAGGAGCTTAGAGCAGGCGGCTTCAATATTAGATATATATATATAGTTTTCTTCCGCTGTGTTGTAGATGTGATGAAAATATGTTGAACTCTGATGATGATATGCATATACAATAAAGTTTGTATTCCAAAAGCTGTTATATATATATATATTATATTTTATTGCACTGCAATGTGAGATTCTGTGTTGTAGTTCAGTTCTGTCTCCTATCTATTTTCTTCTATTCTAATTTTCTTTCTTTCTATTTGTCATCCTCTAAATTCTTTCTATTAATTATCTGGTAACTTCTGGTGTTTGGTTATTCGATATGGTATTTGTATCAACAATCAGGATCGGGAAAATGTCGGTTCATTACGGTTGTAATAAGCTCAGTTTATTAAAACCATGAATTTAATCGGTCTTTTGGTCCCGTTTCCAAAAGCATATCAGGCCCACTCGATTCGTCCCGTTGCGTGGCACCAAAGCCGAAAGTGTCACCAAACCACTAAGGAACCAGGCCTGGAAGTAGTCATACAAGAGTAGGACTCACAACCCCTCAAATGCTCCATTTTGCATCCCCTAGAATTTCATGTCCCTCAATTCCAATTCGCATTACATCCTGGACAACCTAAGACTTCCGCATCCCATGCCACATTTATGCAAATCGCATTTTCCCAAGGATGCGATTTAGCATCCGCCGAATGCTAGAATTTGCATTCCTCTGATGTGAATGCTTGCATCCCCTCGGGATGCGGATATGCACGCCTCCTTGTTTTCTACAAGGAGCGACTTCGTATCCCTCCGGGATGCAAATTTTTCATCCCCAAGGGGGTGTGAATTTACCTGTGAAACCAAGATGGGATGTGAATTTCTAGAGGATGCTATTTTGAGATGCAAAATTTCTATTGTGTTCCCCATATCTCACGTACTACCTAATCCACTGCCTATAAATACCCCCTGTCTCATACTTCACAAGGGTGGGAATTTGCATGAATTGACAGCTCTTGAAGGCCCATTGGACACCATTAATGGAAGCCTAAGGCTTGAGGAAGAAGAAGAAGAACTATTTTCCCCGAAGACTTTCCTATACGCAAAATATGACTCCTGAATACTAAACTGAATTTGGTTGAAAAATTTCATGATGTTCAATCGTTGTAATTTTCAGTTGTGAATAAAAATCTACAAATGCTTCAAGTGGATTGTAACGACCCGTATTTTTAAGGTATAATATTAATTAATTTAATTATTCAAATAGTGATCTAGAGATTTAAATGGTTGTTTGATTAAATAACTTTGACTATTTAATTAATATAAATAATTAAATAATATACTTAATTTTTGAAATAGTCAAAAATAGTAGAATTCACAATATTGTGTGAATTGGATTATTTATAATATATAATTCAGTTTAGAAATGGATTATATTAACAAATATCTTATTTAAACGATGTTGAATGTATAATTATATTATAATTATAATCGAGCTCGAAATGGCGCGACAGCTCATAATTTGGCGATTCGAACTTCAAACGAATATACAGAATCCGTTTTAAGCCGGATTTCTATGAAACAAGAAACATCCAGATCTGGTAAAATATATTTTTCTAATGGAAGAGAAAAATCAGGATTTTGTCGTGTAGGTTCTGAGTTGTGTCCAAATCAAATTTTAGAAAAGTCGCTATGGAATTCCTTTATAATTTATAATGATTTATTTATATTATAAAAGGATTTTAATATAAATAGAATATCGATATAATCTGGAATTTTGAAACATCGAGTTATAAATTCAGATAAGAATATTTTAGAGCTATATGATATTCTATTGTGAATATATACGATAATATTATTGTATTAATATTTAATTTAATTATTTTTAAATATATTTATATTTAAAATGGTTTATTTATAGCTTTAAAAATAGCCAGTTTTGCAAATGAACTCCGTTTTTGATGAAACTAATTTTGTTGAATTCGGAATATTAAATTATTGTTACATTTCAATTTTTGTAATTTTTGGAGTTAGTATGTGGCCGTACGAAATTTTAATGTGAAAAATAGTCAATAATTTGACTTTAAAAATATGTTGTGTGAGCAAATGAAGTCGAAATTCGACAAAACAAGTTTCGTTATGTCCGTAATGTCAAACTGTAGCTACATGTCCATTTTCGTGATTTTTCGATATCATGTGTGATCATAGTGATTTTTAACAACAAATATATATAGCGATTTGTTAAAATTTAATATTAAATTGAATAAAAAATATTAAAACCTTCCTATAAATACCCTAACCTAATTTTTCCACGTTCAAACTATTTTTGTGCCGCAGGTTATATCTTCCCAAACCAAAACCGATCATTTCAAAAATCAAAACAAAATCAAACAAGACTCAATAAATCACAATGTATATATAGTTGAATTCGGGTGTGGTTTCTCTTCAGTTCGATACTAGTTTTGAGGAGTGCGATGGATATTTTGGGTACTCGATGTTTAACAGCAACACTAGGGCAGAAGATGGTCGGCGGTCTGAGCTTCGATACGGGTCAAGGAGGAGAGCGTTGAGATTACTGAAACGAGACGTGTCTGTCGCCGAAGTTTGGTGGATTTTGAACATGGTTGGTGATGTTGGATTTACTGTAGGACGACGTAATGCTCGAAATCCGATTTTGCCCGGTAGGTGCGAGCTTGACATGGTTGGTATATGGAGATAGATCTCGAGAAGAGAAAGCCATCAATATTTTTAATTTGATTTAAAAGTTAGTGAGGAGGGAGCTTCTATTTTTCAAAGTTTTTCCATTTTTGGGTTCCGGCATTTGTTTGAACAGAAGAAGAAAGGATGAGAAGGCTAATTAAAGATAATGATGTGGCTTAAGGGAGATTAATGAGGTTAACTTACTTTTAACAATTTAATTAGCGATGTTTAAATAGTTTAAACTTGTAAAATTCATAACTTCGTCATACGTTATCAGAAACCGACGAAACAAGATCCGTTAGGATCGTATGGACGACGACTACACAATGGAACTGACTGGGAGTGAATTGGAGCTCGTTACAATTTATAGCGAAATAAATTATCTGTCTGAATCAACCAACAATTATCGTTATTTAACGATGACCGTCCAATGTGAGTAAATCTCGCTAACTCTGTACAGTTTGTATTTTTTTAAAAATATAATCTATTATTGATAAATGATGATTGATTGTTGTGTGTTGATTGTTTGGTTGAATTGCTGATTTGTTGGTTGAAATTATAGAAAACGATATATATATATATATGTATAAATTGTTAATCAAATATTGATTCTGTTTATCAGAATATTTTATATGGAAATGAAATCAATGTTATTTATATCGTTTAACATCTGTGGATGCAGGGAAACAGGTTGGAGGGATCCAACTAGATTCCTCAATATAAGAGATACTGGGATGTAAAAAGAGAATTTTCAAAGTGTATTTTGAAAATGAAATATTTTATAGGAAATAAATATGATATTATAAATGAAATATTTATAGGAAATAAATAGGATATTTTACAAGGAATATTTATTTGGAAAATAAATATAATTACAAAAGGAATATTTATTTGGAAAGTAAATAGAATTGTAAAAGGAAATATTTGGAAAATGAATAGAATTTTATAAAAAGAGAATTTTACATTAGGAAGGTTTAGACTTGTGCTTCATAGACGGGTGTAACATGATATTGATTTAAAGTAAATATTTAACAGAAATTTGTTTCAACAGATAAATTAAGGAGAATAATTTATAAATGATGTTTATAAATTAAGGAAATATTTATCATTTGATAAATTAAATATATATAGAGAAGTAAAATTGGTTTTAACACCGACAATTGAAATGGAATGTGAACGTAGTAGTTATAAAGGAAATTTGCAATGAGATTATAAATGTTGGAAATGAAATAAGATTTGTATGAATAATTCAGCTAATAAAAATATAAATAGAATTTGGGTTTGAGATATTGTTTTTAAATACGAAATCAAACTGTTTTTATTATATAGAGAAATATTATTCACATTCTATATGAAAATTTAGATTAAAGTAAATATTTTGCAAATAAAACATTATAAAGGAATTTGGGGTTTGAATTAGGAATTTTAATGGAATTACTGAAATTATAAACTGACTGGAAATTAGTTGAGTTGAATGGCTTTCTGGGTATCGATCTGATGTTGGTTTCGGCCTTCGGAGTTTATACTTGGGAAGTTGTTCTCTTAGTAGTTTACAGTTAGAGACTGATAGAGGTGGGAAGATATTGATGGTTGAATCAGAAATGGAAACATTTTCCAAAGTTAATAACGTATATTTTCTAAATTTAGAAAATAAGAATTTACGAATATATGGAAACAGGAATAGGGAAATGGATAATTGAATAAATTAAATTAAAGGGGATCGGTGTCGATTGATGATTTGCTCGGTAAGATTTCCATTTGGAAATAAGACCGTTGTTTAAGCACATATTTTCCTCTGATATTTAAATAATCGATTATCAAAGTTTTTGACCATTTACGTTGTCAATACGAAGAGATCGGGATCAGATTTATTATCTGAATACCACTCCTTATGGGTATTAGCGTTGCGAATCAAATATGATGAAGATAATTGAAGATGGAGTTTATGCAAGGGTTATTTTGGCGATCTTAGGTAGAAATTGCCTAAGATGGATTTACAGAATGGTACCTTCGTTCTGTCCAGTCCCAGGACGACCTGTATGGAAGAATGTCTGACAGAGTATATTTAATAGATCGCGTAAGTTGATCTCTTCAAACGTATTAACGTTTGGTGGCGGAGGAATTCGTTTCTCTTAGCTGTATACTCGTGGTATTTTTGGGGAAATAAATTTGTGATTTGGCGGGTATGACGATGTGGCATTCAAAGTAAATAAAGGTGTGATCTATACGTTATGGCCTCTAGCCTCACAACCAGGAAGTGGTATAAAATCGGGTAGGTCGCATGGCTAAGTGGTTAGCTTCCAATTAGGGTGTATTGTCACCTGATCTAGAGAAATTCTATTTACTTCTATAATCCATTTTGATGCTGTCCCTTTCGGGAAACGGTTGTTGATCCCAACCGCTGGTGATAATACATTCGGTACACTCAAGCGAAATGAGTGACCGGTCATGTTTAGCCTGGGTTACAAGATGTTCTTGTTGAACCCGATGTATTCCTCTCTAGAGATACACTGTCGGAAGGAGGTCCCATACCTTGCCAGTTGGAATTCATTAACCAATAAGCGCCTGCGGTTTTTGATTATATATTATGTATGTGGAACGTGAGATGAAAGCGTTCAGCTAGATGATTATTATATTGTAGTTGATAGACACTATCATAATATCAAGGGAGTTTTGATATAAAAGATCACTGTTTCTTTCAAAAGGATTTTGAAATGTTAAATCCATTGTTTTGGATTCTCATAGGGGAAAAACCCGTTCCGTGTTATACAGCGTGGCTTATGAGATATCGTTTATTTTCTCAAACTGTTTAAAATTGTTTACTCACACCAGTCCCATGACTGACCCAAAGTTTATTTTGTTTTGTTTTCCCTAAACTCTTGGGTGCCCAATTTTGTACGGGTAGTCAAGTAGTCGGGATTTTACAGATATACTGAAAGCTTGGAACAGGAGGCTTCAGGATTATGTAGCAATTGTTTATTTCTGCTATGTTGTAAGTGTTGTACTTTGATAATGATATGTATATTCAAGTACATATTTTGTTTCAAAGTTATGTTATATAATATATTTATTCGTTCTGCTGTGAGATTCGTATTACTCTGAAAATGTTGTGATATTCTTCTCCTTCTTCTATTCTAATTTTCTATCTTATCTATTCTCAATCTCTAACTTCTTTCATTAACTATCCGGTATTTCTGATGCTTGATAGTCAACATTTAGTTTATATCGATTACCAAGGTCGCAAATTCCCCGACAGTGGTATCAGAGCTAAAGGTTAAGTTTTTACCTTGGCTCTGTGGCGTAACTCAATAGAGATGGGGTTAGCAATGACCTAGATTGAGTTTGAGTGTATATATACGAGTGAACGTATTTGTTATTTGATATAAAAATTGTTTTATATTATGGAGATTTATTGGTTGAGTTGTTTATGAGTTCTGATCGATCAGTTTGATCCATTGTATTGGTAAGGGTTTCTAAACACTCAAGTACAATGAACCGACACAGTATGTTTTGATAAGACGGTAAGCGAAATAATTTTTCCCAAATTATATTTTGATATAAAGGATATATATTGGAATTATTATAGTATATTGGTTGAGTTGGTTGTTATTATAATTGGATAAGATTATAATTAAAATGGTTATGTAAATAACCAATCAGAATTCAGATAAGTATAATATACGAAATCAGATTAATAAAATCTAAATCAGAATTGGAATTAAAATTCCTAAAAGTTAGAGAAGTGTTTGTAAAAGGATTTGGATTAAATATAGGGAAATTTAAAAATCATGGGAGATTTTGGAAATATTTTCAAGCGTTGTGAATGATATTTTGAAATATATTTCAAAATAGAAGTATTTAAAAATGAAATTTTGAAATGATATAGTATTGAACTCACTTCGATCGCTGGGAAATAACTTTAATGTTACTGGCTACATCATTAGTGTTCATTTTCGAGTTCTAAGCGACAGATTACTACCAAGGAGATTGTTTTCGAACTATTTTGGGAAAAAGAGTTGTTTTGATATTCCGAAATGAATATTTGATTTTTGAAAAGGTTTAGCTGTTTAAAATACCCAGGAGAGATGGTTTAATTTAAAAACAAATTAAATAGAAATTGTGAAAGCAAATTGGAATTGAATTAAAGCCAGTTAGGTGGCAATTGAATTGGAAAATAGTACATCAAGTAGAATCAAATTTTGGATTTGTGAGATAGGAATCTGAAATGGTATTGGATTGGTGAGTTAGAGTTTGGAATCGAGAATGCAACTCAAATTTGAAATGGAATTTGACTTGGATATACGTAAATGATTGGTTTGAGGATAAAATTGATTGGAGTTTGATTGGGATGACATTGTTATATCCTGAATTAGTAACAGATGGGAAATGAGATAGATATACTCGACAAAAAGGTACAAGTTTATTTATATATGAGTTTAGAGATTTATGAGTCAATTTGGCAAGCCGCTTGGTTGTTTGATTTTCTTTTGGATTGGAGGAGACCTAGAGAAGCGAGTTGTAGTTGTACCGATTGAGTCGTACAAAGGAGGTACTGGCGAAATTTTTCAAAAATGTAAGGTGTTAGAAAATTTTCAGAAATTTTGAAAATTTTCATTTGTTGAAATAAATTAATAATTTAATTGAAATTAATTCGGTTTAGTTAAAACTGAAGTTAATAAGTGAAAAAATAATTTTTACCTAATTAATAGGGTTTGTTTTCTACCTTAGAAATTTCGAGGACGAAATTATTTTAAGGGGAGAATAATGTAACGACCCGTATTTTTACGGTATAATAATTAATTAATTTAATTATTTAAATAGTGATCTAGAGATTTAAATGATTGTTTAATTAAATAACTTTGAATATTTAATTAATATAAATAATTAAATAATATATTTAGTTTCCAAAATATTCAGAAATAGTAGAATTCACAATATTATGTGAATTGGATTATTTATAATATATAATTCAGTTTAGAGTTAAATTATATTAACGAATATATTACATAAACGAAGTTGAACGTATAATTATATTATAATTATAATCGAGCTCGAAATGGCGCGACAGTTCGTAATTTGGCGATTCGAACTTTAAACGAATATATAGAATCCGTTTTAAGTCAGATTTCTGTGAAACAAGAAACGTTCAGATCTGGTAAAGTATATTTTTTAATAGAAGAGAAAAATCGAGATTTTGTCGTGTAGATTGTGAGTTGTGTCCAAATCAAATTTTCGAAAAGTCGCTATGGAATTCGTTTATAATTTATAATGATTTATTTATTTTATAAAAGGATTTTAATATAAATTGAATATCGATATAAATTGGAATTTTGAAATATCGAGTTATAAATTCAGATAGGAATATTTTAGTGCTGTATGATATTCTATTGTTAATATATACGATAATATTAATGTATTAATTTAATTACTTTTAAATATATTTATATTTAAATTTGTTTATTTAGAGCTTTAAAAATAGCCAGTTTTGCAAACGAACTTTGTTTTCGATGAAACTAATTTTGTTGAATCTGGAATATTAAATTATTGTTACATTTCAATTTTCGTAATTTTTGGAGTCAGTATGTGGCCATACAGAATTTTAGTGTGAAAAATAGTCAATAATTTGACTTTAGAAATGTGCTGTGTGAGCAAATGAAGTTGGAATTCGATGAAACAAGTTTCGTTGGGTCCGTAACATCAAATTGTAGTTGCATGTCCATTTTCGTGATTTTCGGATATCATGTGTGATCATAGGGATTTTTAACAACAAACATATATAGCGATTGGTTAAAATTTAATATTAAATTGAATAAAAAAAATATTAAAACCTCTCTATAAATACCCTTACACATTTTCTAACCCTAACATATTTTTTCCACGGTCAAATTATATTTGCGTCGCTGGTTATATCTTCCCATACCAAAACCGATCATTTCAAAAATCAAAACAAAATCAAACAAGACTCAATAAATCACAATGTATATATAGTTGAATTCGGGTGTGGTTTCTCTTCAGTTCGATACTAGTTTTGATGAGTGCGACGGATATTTTGGGTACTCGGCGTTTAACAGCAGCACTAGGGCAGAAGAAGGTCGGCGGTCTGAGCTTCGATACGGGTCGAGGAGGAGAGCGCTGAGATCACTGAAGCGAGACGTGCATGTCACCAAAGTTTGGTGGATTTCGAACATGGTTGGTGACATTGGATTTACTGTAGGACGACGGATTGCTTGAGATCCGATTTTGCAGGGTAGGTGCGAGCTTGACATGATGGGTATGTGGAGATAGATCTCGAGAAGAGAAAGTTGTCGATATTTTTAGTTTGATTTACAAGTTAGTGAGGAGGTAGCTTCTATTTTTCAAAGTTTTTCCATTTTTAGATTCTGGCATTTGTTTGAACGGAAGAAGAAAGGATGAGAAGGCTGATTAAAGATAATGACGTGGCCTAAGGGAGATTAATGAGGTTAACTTACTTTTAACTATTTAATTAGTGATGTTTAAAGTTTAAACTTGCAAAATTCATAAATTCGTCATGCATTATCAGAAACCGACTAAACAAGATCCGTTAGGATCATATGGACGACAACTACACAATGGAACTGACTGGGAGTGAATTTGAGCTCATTACAATTTATAGCAAAATAAATTGTCTATATGAATCAACCGACAATTATCATTATTTAATGATGACCGTCCAATGTGAGTAAATCTCACTAACTCTGTACAGTTTATATATTTTTTAAATATAATCTAGTATTGATAAATGAAGATTGATTACTGTGTGTTGATTGTTTGGTTGAATTGCCGATTTATTGGTTGAAATTATAGATAACAATATACATATATATATATATATATATATATAAATTGTTAATCAAATATTGATTATGTTTTTCAAAATATTTCATATTGAAATGAAACTGATGTTATTTATATTGTTTAACATCTGTGGATGCAGGGAAACAGGTTGGAGGGATCCAACTGGATTCCTCAATATTTATAATACTGTTTGTTTTCATATATTGTGATATATGATGTAATATAAAAACCTGTAATTGATTATGATGACATTGGTCTGTTTAATTGGTATTTTAAATACCATAAGAAATACTGGGATGTGGAAAGAGATTTTTCAAAGTGTATTTTGAAAATGAAATATTTATAGGAAATAAATATGATATTATAAATGAAATATTTATAGCAAAATAAATAGGATATTATACAAGGAATATTTATTTGGAAAATAAGTATAATTATAAAAGGAATATTTATTTGGAAAGTAAATAGAATTATAAAAGAAAATATTTGGAAAATGAATAGAATTTTACATTAGGAAGGTTTAGACCCGTGCTTCGCACATGGGTGTAACATGATATTGATTTAAAGTAAATATTTAATAGAAATCTGTTTTAACAGATAGACCGAGGAGAATAATTTATAAATGATGTTTATAAATTAAGGAAATATTTATCATTTGATAAATTGAATATATAAATTCGAATTTATATAGAGAAGTAAAATTGGTTTTAACACCGACAATTGAAATGGAATGTGAACGTAGTAGTTATAAAGGAAATTTGCAATGAGATTATAATTGTTGGAAATGAAATAAGATTTGTATGAATAATTCTGCAAATAAAAATATAAATAGAATTTGGGTTCGAGATATTGTTTTTAAATACGAAATGACCGTTTTGATTATATAAAGAAATATTGTTCACATTCTATGTGAAAATTTAGATTAAAGTAAATATTTTGCAAATAAAACATTATAAAGGAATTTGGGGTTTGAATTAGGAATTTTAATGGAATTACTTAAATTAAAAATTGACTGGAAATTAGTTGAGTTGAATGGCTTTCTGGGTATCGATCTGATGTTGGTTTCGGCCTTCGGGGTTTATACTTGGGAAGTTGTTCTCTTACTAGTTCACAGCTAGAGACCGATAGAGGTGGGAAGATATTGATGCGTGAATCAGAAATGGAAACGTTTTCCAAAGTTAATAACATTATTTTCTAAATTTATAAAATAAGAATTTATGAATATATGGAAACATGAATAGGGAAATGGATAATTGAATGACAAATTAAATTAAAGGGGATCAGTGTTGATTGATGATTTGCTCGGTAGTATTTCCATTTGGAAATACGACCGTTGTTTTTACACATATTTTCCTTCGATAATTAAATAACCGACTATCAAAGTTTTTGACCATTTCCGTTGTCAGTACGGAGAGACCGGGATCAGATTTATTATCTGAAAACCACTGCTTGTGGGCATTAGCGTTGCGAATCAAATATGATGAAGATAATTGAAGACGAAGTTTATGCGAGGGCTGTTCTGGCGATCCTAGGTAGAAATTGCCAAAGATGGATTTACAGAATAGTACCTTCGGTCTGTCCAGTCCCAGGACGACCTGTATGGAAGAATGTCTGACAGAGTATATTTAATAGATCGCATAAGTTGATCTCTTCAAACGTATTTACATTTGGTGGCGGAGGAATTCGTTTCTCTTAGCTGTATACCCATGGTATTTTTAGGGAAATCAATTTGTGATTTGACAGGTATGACGATGTGGCATTCAAAGTAAATAAAGGTGTGATCTATACGTTATGACCTCTAGCCTCACAACCAGGAAATGGTATAAAATCGGGTAGGTCGCATGGCTAAGTGGTTAGCTGCCAATTAGGGTGTATTATCACCTGATCTAGAGAAATTCCATTTACTTCTATAATCTATTTCGATGCTGTCCCTTTTGGGAAACAGTTGCTAATCCCAACCGTTGGTGATAATACATTCGGTACACTCAAGCGAAATGAGTGACCGGTCATGTTTAGCCTGGGTTACAAGATGTTCTTGTTGAACCCGGTGTATTCCTCTCTAGATATACACTGTCGGAAGGTAGTCCCATACCTTGCTAGTTGGAATTCATTAACCAATAAGCACCCGCGGTTTTTGATTATATATTATGAATGTGGAACGTGAGATGAAAGCGTTTTGGTAGATGATTATTTTATTGTGGTTGATAGACACTATCATAATATCAAGGGAGTTTTGATATAAAAGATCATTGTTTCTTTCAAAAGGATTTTGAAATGTTAAATCAATTGTTTTGGATTCTCATAAGGGATTATGAGATATCGTTTATTTTCTCAAACTGTTTAAAATTGTTTACTCACTTTAGTCCCATGACTGACCCGGAGTTTATTTTGTTTTCCGTAAACTCTTGGGTGCCCAATTTTGTACGGGCAGTCAAGTAGTCGGGATTTTACAGATATACTGAAAGCTTGGTGTAGGAGGCTTCAGAATTATATAACAATTGTTTATTTCTGCTCTGTTGTAAGTGTTGTACGTTGATAATGATATGTATATTCAAGTACGTATATTGTTTCAAAGTTATGTTATATAATATATTTATTCATTCCGCTGTGAGATTCGTGTTACTCTGAAGTTATTGTGATGTTCTTCTCCTTCTTCTATTCTAATTTTCTGTCTTATCTATTCTCACCCTCTAATTTCATTCATTAACTATCTGATATTTCCGATGCTTGATAGTCGACATTTAGTTTATGTCGATTACCAAGGTCGCAAATTCCCCGGGTCGTTACATGGATGTAGGTTCGATAAGAAACAAACTACTATAAATTCCTGTGTTCTTTGCTTACTGCACTTACTTCTCCATATGCAAAACATTATTCTCGTATAATCGAGAATCTTTGGGTGTGACGACAATTTTACGCGTCAACACATGTCTTTGCATAAACATTAAGGTTTTATAAATTGTTTGATTTATTTTGAGCTGATCCACTAGACATCTTTTTTTTGGACTTTAAGGTAAATGTGTCGAAGGGGTTAGCGCATTCAGAAAATTCATATTTTATTTGAGTATCTATTTGAATTTTGAATTGAAATAAATAAATTATTAAGTAATGATAAATTGGGTGCTATGTATATGCTCTTAATATTTAAAATAGTATTATGCAGAGTAATTCCTATTAGAGTGGTTTGATTTTGTTTTTCACTTAATGTGATGTTTCATATGTCAATTGTAAATGAAATGAAAAATTCTACGATTTTGGGTAATCGAGATTTTCAAGTTGAACATGGAAATATATCTTAGTTCATAAGTAAACTTAATAGAGGATGATTACAGTTTATTAATTTAACGAAGTTTGAACGTATAAATTAAATTTAATCGATCTCATCGCATAGAGATAGTTCGTCTATTTTTGATTTGAAGTTCAAGTGAATGTATAGGATCCAATATAAGTTGGAACTCTTTGAAAAAAGAATCTTTCAGATCTGTTGGATTACGATTTCCAAGTGAAAGAGAAAACTCAAGATTTCATCTTGTAGATTTTGAGTTATGGCAAAATCAATTTTTCAAAAAATCATGGTTTGGTAGTTTACAAACTAAAATTAATGGTTTAGCATAAAAGTGAAAAAGCTTTATTAATGATTAGTATAATTAAGGAACCAATCAAATTGAGTTATTAGGATATATGTATTGTACGAAGAATGTATGATCTAAAGTTTAGATACGTAATCTCGTGGTAATTTACACCAATTAGAAAAAGGATTTCTCACTTGATTCTGGTAGAAAGCACTTGATTTGGATTCTTGGTATGATACAAAAGTTTCCCATTGTATTTAGAGACTATGTAAGGAAGACAGATGATCAAATTGAGAAACCCAATCGAAGTCCGCCCTAAGAAGGTCGGGTGAGAAGTATTGAATCTGAAGTGAAGTCTATGTGTTCAACCAAGTGATAAGATCAAATTTAGCATATGAATGATTTATGTGTACCATATGAACATGAATATAATTAAATTAGTAGTTGTCACTCTTCCAAAAATCTAAGTGATATTTATTTGAAATTTTAAATAATGTCAAGTGTTAGATTTTCCTTTATGGAATTTGTTTGACTGTTGTTTCAATTTATTCCATTTTTGGAACTTGATTATTTTTGGTTGGTTAATAGGGTTCTTATATAGACTACGATTTATAAAAAATTGGTTGCTTGATTAGGGCTTAAATCCCGGTAAATTTGAAAAAGTGATTTCAAAGGAATTTGAAAAAAAAAGCATTTGATGTAATTTCTCAAAGATTTAGTTATGACTGAAATGGGCTTTTAGGATTTTTCCGGATTGGAAAACTTTCCAGGTAAATTTAACGACTCTAGTTGTTGCTTTTGGAGGAACCAGAACAACACTAGATGCTCCATATTGTTTTTTGAGTTATACCATGCTTCGATAGGAAGATCCCACTTCTTGACATAATCAATTTGGATTTGGTTTTTCTTCACTTCAAAGGAATCTGAAAGTATGTTTGGGATATAAAACCAGGAAGTTAGTTCTAACTTTTCCTTTTTGGAAAATCTGATGCATATTGGTTTGTTATAGGATAACCCTATGTGATTTGGTAGCATATGCTTGTTTATTATTTATTGCACCAGTATTTCCCGTTGCTTCATGTTTGGTTATCGCTATGATTGCTGTGTTGTCTATATATATGTTAGTTATTTCTATATTGCTTGTTTATTTGCTTAACTCTTTTTCGGGTTATGTAAGTATTTACAGGTATATGGAAGCAAAAAATTGCTTGCTTACAGCTTTTAGTTTCATGGCAAAGATATGTTTGCCCAATAAAATGGTATGTATTTCAGATTACATACCATATTTGGGTCTTATATATTGTTTCCCCATGGTTTGGGATGCCTCGTCATTGAAATGAGATGTATAGTATCATATTTTGATGTTATGATTTTCTAGATCGAGCCTTACAAGGGAGGTGTTTCCGAAAATTTCCAAAAATTTCAGATGTTATAGAAATTTAACATAATTTTAGTAAGAGATGTTTTTGAAGTAAAATTAATCTATAGTTTAAACTTAAGGATTTGTTGTCATTCCATTCCTTTAGGAATTTAAGGGATGAAATTCTTTTAAGGGGTAAATGTAACAACCCAAAACTTTAGTTACTAGATTAGAAATATTTAATTAATTTAAAATATTTAAATGGTTGGATTCATGGAATTTAATAAGTTGGATTCCAATTTTATGGTTATTTAAATAATTGAACTTGTGATTAAGTATTAACTAAATAGATTTCGATAATTTCTTCTCACACGGTTTAGTTAATATTGATTATAAATCCGTTCTATAAATTTATTGACAATAATAAATGGTTAGGATTTGATTCAATATTAGATCATACTTTAGAATAATATTTTAATATGGGAAAATGCCAATTTTCAAACAGTCTTGAAATTCGACGAAACCAGTTTATCGAGTCTGAAATGTTGAAATATAGCAGAGTTACAAGTTTCATTGCGATTGGAATTTCGATGTAGACGTGTGAGCTTAAAACATTCGATGAGATTAAATGTGAATATAATATTTTAAATATCTAAATTCTATTGTGTAACGACCTGCGTTTTTTACCGATTCGAATCAATAATGAAACCAACTCAAACCATTCGAAATAGTAGATTGTTAATTACCATGGGGTTAAAATAAAACATCATAGAATCATAGACATAGAATATTTCGCAATAGGTGTAAAATTTATACAATAATACAATTTTTTTAATTTATATATATCAGATTACAAAATGAATGCAGAAACAACAGAAGACAGAAAAATACATGGATAAATGATGGAAACAGAATATACAAGATAGATGACCGGACTCCAGCGATACTCAAGATCAAATAGACGAATCTCCATAGCTAAAATACTCAGATTGAACCAAGTGTTTTGTTAGAAAAACAAACAAAATACTCAAGTCAGGATTAACATTCTCATATACGTGAATCAACTCAAATTAAATGTTTAACAAAATGCAAATAACTAAAGAATGTTTGGAATTCCATCCTTTACGAATCCATGAAATTAATACATATAATATACTATGCTATTATAATAATGTCTATTTAGTAAAGTAAATTTAATAAAAATAACGTAAATGGGATTATATTTTTACCCTTCTGTCATTTACAGACATTGTCGTACACATTGCATATAAAACACCTGTGCGTAGGTGGATAGGGATATGCCGCGATACGGTAATGTTAATTCAAAATCATAGGGGGGTCGATCAGGATAATATGACAAGGCATCGAGGAATACCCAACGGTTACCAGACTGCGGCCCCCGGGATGGTGGTAACGCATAGCCACAACTACCCGCCCACCTTGAACAACACTCTTATAATCAAAGGATGAGCATCCAAATCAATCACAAAGTAACAGATATGGTTTCTAAGAAGTGTGCTCGATTGAAGGTGCGACCTTACTTGTCTCGAATATGGCTCCTGTTTTAGTCATTTTAATTATGACCCGAAGGTCAAGGCTATCCATCATCATTCTCTTTCTTCAAGTCCAGTAACCGCCTTTAAACCAACCTAATTCGTTCTGCATTCTCCACTAAGTGCACAGTCATTAAAGTGGTATCGGTATTGGCAAAGAGTATGATAATACCGACTTTGGTCTCTTTAACAACCAAACATTTACATTTTTCACACTGTGGTCATTATATTTGAAAGTCAGATTCGATATCACAGATCAATTTATTTCAAATATTGATTTATCTCGTTTACCGAAAACCATCCAGTATTCACTTAGTTTCAAATTTTAGATTTTATATATATCCAATCCTTATAAATACGAATTCAAGTTTAGATTTCCATTTCCAAATGTCTTTATTCCTCGAAATGTATCCATTTTAAAGATAGTTTTTTTATTTAGTAATATAGTTTAAATAAAATAGTTATAGGGTCTAATGAGGAAAAATAATTTATATATATAGTTATAAAATGATTATGGAAACAATAATAGAGCAAAACTTGTTTAAGCCAAATAAATTGATGTGAATGGTAGTGATTTAAATATTTACATAATCCATCCAATACGTATTAACCATCCGTATTCAAAATGTGATCCATCGCTTATTTCAGATTTCAACTTCTTGTTAAAATCAATATACACTTAACAAGTAAAAATTTCAAACTTTAAGTATACAAGAAGAACTTCATTTCTAAAGCATTACTTAATTTATCAAATCCTTTCTAATTCAAAACACATAGTCTGAATCAAATCATTTCCATAACTTTAGGGGGTCGCAGTCTGGTAAAATCCTACTGTTGGGTATTCCTCGGTGCCTTGTCATATTATCTTGATCGAGCACCCTACAACTTTGATTTAACGTTGTCGTATCGCTTTGCATCCCTATCTAACGACGTACTGGTGTTTTATATGAAATGTGTATGAGAATGTATGTAAACAACACAAGGGTAAAAATGTAGTCTCGCTTACGTTATTTTTATAGTATTTACTTTACTGAATAGACATTATTATAATAACGAATTATACTATATGTATTAATTTCACGGATCCTTAAAGGATGGAATCTCAAACATCCTTTAAGTTATTTGCAATTCGTTAAACATTTCATTTGAGTTGATTCACTTATATGAGAATGCCAGTCCTGACTCAAGTATATTATTTGTTTTTCTTGCAAAATGCTTGGGTCAGACCGAGTATTTCTGCTATGGAGATTCGTCTATTGGAGCTTGAGTATTGCTGGAGTTCAGTCATTTATCTTGTATATTCTGTTTCCGTCATTTATTCATGTATTTTTTCTGTCTTCCTTCTTCCACTATATCTGTATTCATTTTGTACTATGATATGTATGAATTAAAAAAAATTGTATTGCTATGTAAATTTTACTTTCACTACGAGATATTCTATGTTTGTGATTATGTGATGATTTATTTTAACCCTTGGTATTCAACAATCTGCCGTTTCGAACAGTTTGAGTTGGTTAAATTATCAACTCAAAGCGGTCAAAACAGTAAGTTGTTACATCTTAGTGTATATATATTTTGAAATAAAATTCACCATTTCACATAAATTAAAAGTTCGCATTCCAAACTCAAATTCTAACTATGCACGTCCATTTAAAAGTTTAATTAATTTCATATATTTGAATGTCAAAATTATCGAGTTGTTACATTTTGCCTATAAAATAACTTTAACTCTAACCTAATTTTCACTCTCTCGTCTTCCTTTTTATGCTGAAAGCAAGCCGCCACAACTAAAATTATTCAACCAATTAAATCCAACTCCGTTCTTAACGAAATCAAATAATTTTTTATCCATTGATTTCTTGTTCACGTGTACTTCAAATCTATGTACCCAGTTTTTAGTGCATTACCTTTTGGGGGTGTTCGATATTGGTACGGTAAAGCTAGGTATTCGAATGGTAGACGATGGGGTAGGGGATAAACCAAGGTAATGGTGGAGTTGAGCTCGCGATCAGAAAAGGCGAAGATTAGAAATGTTTAAGGGTATTCTGTGAATAAAGATGTCGTGTGTCCTATAGCATTTCAAAGAGAGGAGTCAAGGTCGAAAAGTAATCGGAGGTGTTGGAGGGTAAGTGGGGGTGATTGGCAAGTTTGGTTTGAGTCGTGCAATACGATGGTACCGTCAGATTTTCGGTTCGTCAATCAGTTGATGGTGTTAGTGTAAATAGTGCATGTGTAAAGACATTGCATAGGCGATTTGTGCTTGGATTCAGAACTGGGGAATAGAAGAAGAGGGCACATGATAAAGGAGTGAGAAGGATATTTAGTTAACGAACTTTTAATCAGATATTAACTTATAGCGATTGTATCTAGTTCATAAGGAATTCGTCTGATGCGTCGTCAGTTGCATGGGGATCAAGTTGACGAAAACTATTCTTAGGTATTGGATCAAAAAAATTCTGAATAATTTGGCATTTTTTCTAATTTCAAATGCCTGTTTGAAATTAGGTAGAAACATTGTGATAACGTCAATTGGAATGGATGGTAGTTAACTCTCACACTTTTGGGTACTATATTATCATATCGTATATACATAAATATCTATTGTTGAATCGATATTTATTTTTGTGATATGTCTAGATTTATTGATTTACTTCTTTGTTAGTGGTTGTCGATATATATTCTCATCTATGAACGGATGACCTTTGATATTACCTACTTTTAAGAGGAAGATTATCTTAAATGAATAGGATTATATTATTTGTTTAATACGCATATAAGTCACCATTTTGTTGTAGAGAACAAAATAAAAGGAAAAGTGGAGTATACATAGCCAATTAAGTAATGACAAAAAACTTTGAAATATACACACTTGGGTGTGATCGTTAAGGAATTTATTTGTTCCTTTGTTTATATTCATATGTTATCCACATTTATCCATTAATTTTTATTTATTTTCTGCTTGCATTTGTTTACGTATATTCGTTTATCATCAAAGTTTACTTATGTAAATTCCCATATTGTTTATATTGTTGACGATTAAAGTAAATTAGACATTCTTTTTTATTTAAGCTTGTGTTTTCACAGAATCGATATTTGAATAAAGTTATCGTTTTAATTGATGATAAATTATGAATTTATTTATGAATTGAGTCAATAATAGTGAGATTCAATTATTTATATAAACTAATGATTTAGGTTTGCTTCCGAATCCAGGTGATATTCCACCAAAGTTGCAAGGTGTAGCTGCATTGACACTCGAAACCTCAGCCATTAGCCTACCTTTCATCTCTGCCCCGATGTGCTCCCTGAAATGGTGAACTCTCTTAGGTATACCAGATTTTCTTGTCCAAGTCGCGCTAAAGCTCCAAATATTGTTGATTATGAATATTTCATTTTTGATAAAAAGAAAAAGAAAAAGAAAAAGAAAAAGAAAAAGAAAAGAAAGTAACGAACTAAAGAAAAAGAAAGGTAGCGAAGCTAATGGTTTTTACCAAAGCATATTCGGGATTTCATCATCATAGTTTAGTTGAATTGACCTAGCTGAATTCCCTAACAGAATACTTCCTAGTAAGAATATTTTGGGGTCCCTCGATTTCTTATAAGATTCTGGTGGTGGAGGATCTTTTTCATTAGATTTTATAAGGGCAATTGTGAATTTCACGGCATTCAAGCTCGATATGGAGCATGCCTCTTACGTGGTACGTTGGGATATTTCTCTGAAGAGAGCGAAATTCCAAGCCAACATCCGGGCGATGCCAGAATGAAGATTCGGGTTGAAATAGACAACAAACTTATGCAAATTCACTCCTAGATTGCTCAGAATTGAGTTTAATTATGCAATTAAGAAATGAAATATTGGATTTTGGTTATTCATTTTAATCAATGAAAATTGAATTTAATTATTTATAGTAGTTAAAAACTTAAATTCAATTAATTACTTTATTTAGTGATTGATTGAAAATTTGAAATCAAATTAATTAATGCTATCTGAAATTAATAATCGTTAAATGAAGGATGGTTTAATGGTTGGTAACCATTTTAATGAGTGATGCCTTAGTCCCAATCTCATATTTTACCCATGAGATTCTGACTTTGGTCTGTTTTTATTTACTTTTAAAAGGAATCTGAATTGAATTGAATTAATGACATGAATAAAATTAATAAAATTAATCATATTGATTGGATAACAAGGATTTTAAGAATTATTATCTAATTTACAAAATGTTTTTAAAACTTAATTAATTTAACATAATATTTGTAGATAATTAATTTATTGATTTTGAAAGACTATAGAGGTGATCAAGTATCTTTTATGATAATTAGTGTTGTTTGAAAATTTATAAACAAAATTTTTTAACTTGTTTATCTTCGATTTGAGAATATTAAAATAGGTCTTTAAAACTATTAACGGAATTCTATAAATTTACCCTTTAGGAGAATATTTTTTTTAAGTTTATTAAAGCAATAAATTGGATTTATTATCCTTTTAGATAAATAATATTGTTTAGATCATATAAATAATAGTCTCAAGTAAGAATGTCCTTTTTAATAGGAATGGTTTGAAATTTAATCTAACTATATAGTGTGTTGGGATTATCGAAATCGACAGTTTATATTAACATTGGTTTCGACTTTTCTTTTCAATACACTTAGAATTATAATCACCTCTTTAAAACTAATATCTTAAAGAATATTGTTAAAAGCGTTTTCTTTCGAATATCTAAAATGTGAAAACCAAGCATAAGTTCGAGTTTTGAAGTCCAAAGGTTTTCAATATGAATATGGAAAGAAATTTCCATAAATGATACCGCTTATATATAAAATGTTAGTTATATTCTTATTAATAGATGTCAAAGTATAAAAATTTCCCTTACCTCGAAGTTTGGAAACATTGTCCAGGTGATGCCTTGGGGTAACAATACATCAACTTGCCGGACTTTATTTTTAACTAAGAGATAGTATAAATTTAGGAACGATAAATAGTGATCGGGGAATGTGATTTGATTTCCATATACGATCATTTTTTAATATTCATGATAGTCAATTTAACAACTATTTGTTCAGCTTTCTTGAGTTGTATTGTTAAATTAAAACGATTTGCTGCTCTTATAGCACGGTTATCCTTTGTTGAAATGGCAGAACCTAAAGAGCGAGTGGAAGTTAAGCTATATGAGGTTTCTCCCATTAGTGTGTTATCGCATCTACTCTAGATTGGATATGGTTGTATTCGCATGCCGATCTAAAATACTCGGATTGTAGGATTTGGCAGGGGTCCGACTTAAACGTTTTCGAGAGCCATCAGAGTTCTTAGTATATTCTACTAGTTTACTTTCACTCAGGGAAGCACACTCTCCCGGTCATTTTCTTTATGGAAAATTCCTCATTTGATTATCTAATGACAAGCTTTCCTATTTTTAATTTGCGTCGGGAAGATATATAACTTTCTTGATGTTTAATTAATTTAATCCATGATGATATTATATGTTGTTTTGATTGACCTAGTTCGTGGTTAACGGTGCAACCCCATTTCTTTGGAAAATTTACCTTTTTCTTATTCGATCCAAATATTGGGATCAATTTCTTTGTTTCCATCTAGAAGTGCCATGTGCTCTTCTCAATGGGGTGTTGTTCTATTATTTCTTTTATGTTGGAAAATTTTACTTATGACTCTTATTCCTTTTTGTTTTGGTGATTTTGTTTTGTGTTAATGCCTATTAATATATATTGTTCTTATGAGGGAAAATACACGTTATGCGATCAGTGGTGTGGTCTCATAGAATTATTTTTGTTTCCTGTTACTTGGGTTTTCTCATGTTGGTATTCCAGACTGATCTATGTGCTACTTCATTATAATGCTCGGGGTCAGACCGAGCTTATTTCCAGGTTGTCTTCTGTTAGATGTAAATCACATGGAGTAGAATTGGAAGTTTCCTGTCATATTATTTTATTTCCGCCGTATTTAATATTACCTATCAGTATTTTAAGGTCAGATTGTTATAACTGTCTAACCGATAGGACTTGTTTTTAACTATGATACATAGTGTAACAACCCCAATTTTGACAGACCGATTTTTTTTTCAAAATTCCAATCTATCAAAACTCGGGTTGGTTTGCTCTGGTTTCCTACAGAAAAGTCAGAGACGTAAAATATGTCAGAGTTCAGAAAACATCTCATAGCGGAATGAATAAAACATAATATAAATCAAATTACAGCCTTACCGTATTAATAATACTATCTAACTAGTATCCAAAGCTATAATACCTCATGTCCTTGCCATGAATCTAACCTGCGAGTACGTTATGAGGAGGGGGTCAGAACACAAGTTCTGGTGACTGGATTTAAACTATACACTTTGAGTAATCCTACATATACCGTTCAATCATATTTCCTTATTTATTAGGTTACTTGGTTTAACAACACTCAAGGCTTACACACACGTCGTACCCATTTACTTTCCAGTGGATTAACCTAATACAGTATATGAGTATCTACCCCCTCAATATTGAGGTACACCCCATGGTACCCCACTCGCACGGTCTCCAGCGTAACACCATCGAAGCATACGCGGTCCCTCATCCTACGTCGTAGTGACCCACGGATAACAATATTGCATTCTACATATATCTATCATCATTATGCTACGTAATCATACCGACTGCCGCCTTTGTTCGAATCAGTCTCCATATCGGAGTAATGCCCTCAAGTCTACGATACACCACCCAGAGCAGAGATGCGTGTATCTAGACTGTCCCTCGTTCGTACTGTTAAATGTAGCTCGGTGCCTTAATCGCACTTCCTCAAATGTGCACCGAGTTCCGTGGCAGGGATAAACTCGAAACACGGAACTCGGCTGAGAGCTTTTCCATACCTGTACAGGCCACCTTTAAGTGCCTTCAAATACAAATATTCCTCGGGTCTGTTTTTCCATGGTGGTTGTGGCCCCACCTCGGCCCCTCCCTCAACTAGTAAAGACTACAAGAGCTAAGCGACCGCCACTAATACAACTAATCTAAACATCCATGTGGCGTCTACCCTTAATCCCGTACTTCGATAGTGAAAGGTGAAATGATATATTGAGTTTAGCTCTAGTCTTTTTTGCATCCCGCTGGCTATCGATGACAGATTTCCGACGATCTACTATCCTTGTTGGTCGTGACCCTCTCTACCTCCTCGTGAGGCAACCATCGAATCAACCTGGTGTCACCTCGTTACAGCATTCTAACTACATAGCTACATCTGCAGTCAAGGCCCATCCACCTAGTAGTTACGCACAGACCCAACCTTTGCGAGTATAGCCTAAGACATTTGTCACTACACAGAGGACTACTAGGAGCACCTAATGTACTTCAGGAAGCCGTGTGCTTCCCCTTCCAGTCCTTTGGAGCCATCATAACAATCATATGAATGTGTGCTCCCCTCATGTCTTATAACACCTCGACGATCTACCCCGTTGGGTTATTCCTCCTCAAACATACGGACTGGTCCAAGCACCTTTCTTCAATATGTGGTTAGACCCTATGTCTAAACATTCTTTTACGCGCTTTGCCATACCTCACCCGGTTCCCATTTAACTTGGTTATTTCCGTTCATATTGAATTCTTATTCCAATTTACCAAGTTTCTCTTGCTTATTAATTTCAATCATATAACTTAATCCATTTAAGTTTATTAATAAGCTTGCAATATGTTACTCCCTAGATTGTGGTCCAAGGTCTATGATCCACAATTTCCATCTGGCTGTTGCAACATATTTTACTTAGCAGATTGTTACACATTTCTAATTCTATTACTTCTACAAGTTATGCTTACAGTACAAGGGTGTCTTTAATTACATAACTTCATTATATTTTCCACCGGTTATGTATACTGCTAGGTGTCTTTAATTACATAAACTTATTGTATTTCCACTGGTTATGTATACCGCTAGGTGTCTTTAATTACATAACCTTATTGGGTTAAGTTCGCGGGCCTATATGTGAATATTACCCTCCCTCTATTTTACTTAACCCACCCAGTACCCATCCAACTTTACTTAACCCTAACTTAAGTTCTTAATCATACAATCCTTATGGATTAAATTAGGTTAAGTAGTCCAGTTCATTACCATGTCCAACTATGGTTATAATGGGCTAGACCTCCCACATTATGCCTACAATGTGTGGATGCTGGATATGCCAGTCGGGTCCGGGCAGTCTTATTCCACAGTTGGGCCTAACCTCGTGCCTTAGCCCGATTCGTATTTGCGTACTTAGACCTCCCACATTAGGTTCAACATTGGTGGCTGCTGGATATTCCGGTCAGGCCCGGGCAGACTTCCACCGCTAATGTAAACTAACCTCGTGTCATAAGTACAACTCACAATTCCTAATTGTAAATTACTAAACATTCCAAATTAATCCAATTCTAACTATGTTATTATAGGTAATTATTTCTATGTTTTCCCCATTTGAATTAAATGTCCAATTTATATAGATATTACATAAATTATGCCATTTATGAATACACATATATCCAAATTCATAGCACTTCTTTGAACTGTGCCAATTCATGTTTTACATCCGACCCCTTTTACACCCGTGTCATTTCTGTGTGTTTATGATCCAATAAGACCTTTTAAGCATAATTCAGTCAATGCCCCATTTCCATATTTATTTGTTCAATTTTATGTAATTTGAATCTTTCTTACATGGCCAATTTGATATCATAATATGTAAACATCCCAACATTTCAACGGTTTCAATATACGAATTATTGATGTCATATCATGCCGATCATTCCCCCAATTCAATAGATTCAACACATAAATTAACGTCTCAACTTTTTATAACAACAACTTATAGTCAAACTGACAATTTCACAATTTATTGAAAAGGGGAATGCTAAATGATAGCCATAACATTATCTAAAGGCTACAATTTAAACCCACTCGCCTTTCAAGTTTTCCCCAAATTCTGGATTTGATCCGTCCTATCATTCGTGGTTTTCTTTTCCCCCTTACTTCAATTTCAGCACCTAATAAATATGGATTTATAGGATTTTACTGAAAGAGAGAGGAGAAAAGAGAAGTGAATTGAATAATAGATTAGATCAAAGAAGTACCTTACTTTGTTAGGAGATTTAGAATCAGCATAAATCCGTTGTAAACAGAAAAAGGGATTGCTGACATAGAATCCTCAATTTCCAAGCTTGAATTTCCCCTAATGGGTTGAAGGAGAGAAGGCTAGAACAAATTATGCTGAAGCAGCACTCCGTCGTTACCATTGAATTACATGAATAAATCACTGGGTCTAAGGTTTTATTTATAGGGGAAATGGAGAAAAATGGTCCTTTGGATTCAAAAGAAGAGCGTCGGGACTGTGCATGTCGTCAGAAGATTCCAGAACATGAGGGTAAGTCGACCCATAGGTCGACCCCCCTTAGTGTGGGTCGACCCATATGCCGAACCTCCTGTTGGTCGGTCGATCCCCAGGTCAACCCCCAACGGCGGGTTTTCCCCCTAAATTTCCCGCCTACCTTTTTTTAGTTTTTTAAACTTTTTTATGTTCGAATTTTCTGGATAACTTTATTTTATATACATATAAGCTCCTTATACGTATATAAACTTCTCACGTACCTAACTTCTTCGTACGGTGTTTGATTCACGCAAACCAGGTGTCGATTTTGACCAGAATTTCGAGACGGACGTAATGGCGCAGTCCGTTTTACTTAATTATGAATATTTAATTAAGTTATTCTTATTTTACTATCTTACACTAAAAATACGGGGTGTTACATTCCCCCACCCTTAGGAAATTTCGTCCTTGAAATTTGGTAAGGGTAAAATAAATAATCCCTCGCATAATATTCATCCATCACGTGTACATCTAATTTTTGCAAACATTGTGTGCATGTGCAAAGTGAAATACATCATAATAATGCATGCATGCCTAATTTGGTACCACCTATATGTATGCAAACTTTTCAAGAACTTTTTCAAAACATGATGCTCACATCCTAAATATACTTGCAGTTCTACATAATTGCAATATTCTAAAAAAAAAATCAAAAATTTTTGCACCCAAACTTTCCCACACTCTTACAGAGTAAGAGCATCGTTCATCCAACTGTTGCATCCAAAACCTTACCAACCATCATTAAATTTTGAAAAATCTAATTTTCTAAATTCGATTTCTTATGTTACAAAAAGGTGGAAAACAGAAAAATCCGCATTCTCCGTTTTTCTTTTCCAACCTTTTTTCTGACCGTAATTGGATTTTTATATACTATTTATAAGAAAAAAAAATTCGTTACCGATTCTTCTTATCTTTCACTTCGAGAAAATTGGATATAGCAGAAGTTTCTTTAACTAGATGGTAGAATTTCACGAAATAACTACATACCACCAAACCAAAATGATACTAAAGCATAGTTTTTCGTACATTAAAGAATATACAAATCCTACAGTAGATATCATACATAGATTCTACTACAACAAGATAATAATAAGATAGTGGTGAATCTGGCATATGGGGTCTGGAGGGTTATCACTGAAACGGAGGTCTAGGTCCCTACCCAAAGATGTCGCGGATGAAAGAATCTAATCCACCTAAAGTGCCATCCATCCTACCTAGACGCTCTCCCTGCCGTCTAGTACCCTCTGTGACCTCTGAGTGCATGCCCTGCATATCCAGCTGCAACTGATCAAACCACTACTTCATAGTGTAGATCTCCTGTAAGCTCTGCTGCTGGGTTTAGGCAACCTCTATCTATACTCTAATCATCTCCTGTTGTCCCCGCAAAATGTCTTGATGCTCCCTATCTAATTGAGCCTGTCTATCTAAGAGGATCCGAACCTCATCTCTCAGGTTCCCTTGCTCTCTGGACGACCATGTATCCCATCCAGAGGTCTGGGAGGATCCAGCACCCCCTCACCTCTGCTGCTCCATATCTGTGTACTGATAATTATCTGAGGGACCAAAGTGCTGATAAGGTTGCGGCTCTACTACTGGTGAGTGCTGAGGGTTTATCTCTGGCATGGGCTGAGGCCAATAGGGCTGCATTCCTAAGTTCTGTTGATCCCCTTCATTCGGCTGATCGTCATCTGTCCCATCACCCCCTGCGGGCTCCTCCTCCTCATCCCCTTCTCCTAAATCTCCTTCTACTTCTTAGTCATACTCCATTGGCTGCGGGTCCACAGCAATCAACTCATGAAACTCAATCTGTATCCTAGTCAGCATGCTCATGTCTATGATATGTGCAGGATGAGATATAAAATTCTCCATTTCCAAGGAAACCTGAAATTGTACAAAAACTCTAGTCTAGAAATGTCCATAGGGGATTTTACTCTACCTCCATCCTCTAGAGGGATCATAATACTATAGGATGAAACGGACCCAATTTATATCTATCCTGGCGAAAACTGCATAAGTAGCGAGCCTAATCGTGGGAGAAACCCTATCAAAACCGCCAATCTTGGCAATCAAATTATACTGTAGTGTGCGCACAACTACCCTGGCCAAGGGGCGTAAATGTGTCATATCCCAATGCGTTTGGTCTTCATTTACAAAAATTCTATGCAAAAAGGCTAGATCTGTCATTTCCACCTCCTCTAAATTTAAACCCCAACTTCCAATATTAAGCATGGCCTCAAACTGTGCCTCGGTAAATTGGATATGAACCCCTTTTACTTTGGACTCAAAAACCACCATGTCATTTTCCTCCCTAATTTCCAAATTGGTGACAAAAATACGTACTAACCTTGGAAAACCTCTTCTCTCTACAATGTTTTGATCCAAGACGCTATCTAACCTAACATCGTGGAACAATGCTTCCAAACTGGTGCCCACAAAGTCTACAAACTAGACCAGTCTCCCAAGTAAAATCTCATGTCCTGCGGTGCTTACATATGCCTCCACTATGTCTCTCCGATTTCCACACCACATAATTTCTTCGAGGGTTAATTGAGAAAAGGCGGCGGCAAGGGGCGGTTGGGGTTGCATGACGATCTTTCTCCAAATTGAGAGAAAAAGCTGGTAGATCCGGATAGAGAGTGTTGAGAGCTTCGATTTGGTACCAAAATGCGCGAAACGGTGGAGATTTGGGGTGGTGGTGAGCTTTTGAAGTGGGGGAAGGGGATGGGTTTCGGGTGGCTTGGTGGGAGTAAAATGGGGACGAAGCCTTTGGCTTTGTTCCCTTTTTATTTTATTTTCTGAATCGCGGGTAGGTCGAACCCCTGAAGGGGAGTCGACCCATGGGTCAACCCCCTCGAAGTGGTGTCGACCTAGTGGTCGACCTAATGCCTTGTGTGTCGACCCACTATGGGTCGGCACCTGGGTCGGCCTCCTACCCTTTCTCTTTTTTTTCTGAGCGTAGAAGAAATGGCCTCAATAGTCTTATAGCTATTTTTGTCACCTTGCCGCTTTCGGAAACCTCTCATTCTTATGGTTCCTTTTTGGGTCAATCTCTTTTCGTCCATGTATATAATTAACCCCTCTTACCTTTCCCAAATAAGGTTTTGATATTGGACCAACCACCCAGACATTTCCTCTTGGGATTTGGTTCTCCTTTCCTCTATATATCGTACTCTTCCCACCCATACTATCTAAGGGTCTCCGGCTTCCTCATTTTTCCCACCTTATACTTAGTGGGTTCCTTAATGGGCCTAAGTATATATATAATTTATTTATATTTCCAAAAATACAAATATGTTCACTCTCTATTTATATAGGAATCCTAAACCTAGGCTCTGATACCAGATGTAACAACCCCAATTTCGACAGACCGTTTTTTTTTTAAATTCCAATCTATTAAAACTCGGGTTGGTTTGCTCTGGTATCCTGCAGAAAAGACAGAGACATAAAATATGTTAGAGTTCAGAAAACATATCACAGTGGAATGGATAAAACATAACATAAATCAAACTGCCTAATCAGTATTCAAAGCTATAATACCCCATGCCCCTACCACGAGTCTAACCTGTGAGTATGTTATGAGAAAGGGGTCAGAACACAAGTTCTGGTGACTAGATTTAAACTATACACTTTGGATAATCCTACATATACCATTTAATCATATTTCCTTATTTATTAGGTTACTTGGGTTAACAGCACTCAAGGCTTACACACACGTCGTACCCATTTACTTCCCAGTGGATTAACCTAATACAGTATATGAGTAACTACCCCCCCCCAATATTGAGTTACACCCAGGATACCCCACTCGCACGGTCTCCAGTGTAACACCATCGGAGTATACGCGGTCCCTCATCCTACGTCGTAGTGACGCACAGATAACAATATTACGTTCGGCATATATCTATCATTATTATGCTACGTAATTGTACCGACTTCCACCTTTGTTAGAATCAGACTCCATACCGGAGTAAAGCCCTCAAGTCTATGATACACCACCCAGAGCAGAGATGCATGTATCTAGACTTTCCCTCGTTCGTACTGTTAATTGTAGCTCGGTGCCTCAATCGCACGTCCTCTAATGTGCACTGAGTTCCATGGCAGGGCTAAACTAGAAACACGGAACACAGCCAGGAGCTTTTCCATACCAATACAGACCTCCTTTAAGTGCATTTAAATACAGATATTCCTCGAGTCTGTTTTTCCATGGTGGCTTTGGACCCACCTCGGCCCCTCCCTCAACTAGTAAAGACTACAAGAGCTAATCAACCGCCCCTAATACAACCAATCTAAACATCCATGTGGCGTCTACCCTCAACCCCGTACCTCGATAGTGAAAGGTGAAATGATAACTTGGGTTTAGCTCTAGTCTTCTCGCATTCCACTAGATGTCGATGACGGATAACCGATGGTCTACTATCCTTGTTGGTCGTGGCCCTCTCTACCTCCTCGGGAGGCAACCGTCGAGTCACCCTTGTGTTACCTCATCACAGCATTCTGACTGCATAGCTACATCTGCAGTCAAGGCCCACCCACCTAGTAGTTACGTGCAGACCCAACCTCTGCGAGTACAGCCTAATACATCTGTCACTGCACAGAGGACTACTAGGAGAACCTTACGTACTTCAGGAAGCCGCGTGCTTTCCCTTCTAGTCCTTTGAGCAGTCATAACAATCAGATGAATGTGCGATCCCCTCGTGTCTTATAACACCTCGACGATCTACCCCCTCCTCAAACGTATGGACTGGTACAAGCGCCTTTCTTTAACATGTGGTTAGACCCTAGGTCTAAACATTCTTTTACAAGCTTTGCCTTACCTCTCCTAGTTCCCATTTAACTTGGTTTTTTCCATTCATATTGAATTCTTATTCCAATTTACCAAGTTTCTCTTGCTTATTAATTTCAATCATATAACTTAATCCATTTAAGTTTATTAATAAGCCTGTAATATGTTACTCCCTAGATTGTGGTCCAAGGTCTATGATCCACAATTTTCACCTGGCTGTTGCAACATATTTTACTTAGCAGATTGTTACACATTTCTAATTCTATTATTTCTACAAGTTGTGCTTACCCTACAAGGGTGTCTTTAATTACACAACTTTATTATATTTTCCACCGGTTATGTATACCGCTAGGTGTCTTTAATTACATAACTTTATTGTATTTTCCACCGGTTATGTATACCTCTAGGTGTCTTTAATTACATAACCTTATTGGGTTAAGTTCGTGGGCCTATATGTAAATATTACCCTCCCTCTATTTTACTTAACCCACCCACTACCCATCCAACTTTACTTAACCCTAACTCAAGTTCTTAATCATACAATCCTTATGGATTAAATTAGGTTAAGTAGTCCAGTTCATTACCATGTCCAACTATGGTTATAATGGGCTAGACCTCCCGCATTAGGCCTACAATGTGTGGATGCTGGATATGCCAGTCGGGTCCGGGCAGTCTTATTCCACAGTTGGGCCTAACCTCGTGTCTTAACCCGATTCATATTTGCGTACTTAGACCTCCCACATTAGGTTCAACATTAGTGGCTGCTGGATATGCCGGTCGGGTCCGGGCAGACTTCCACCACTAATGTAAACTAACCTTACATCATAAGTACAATTTACAATTCCTAATTGTAAATTACTAAACATTCCAAATTAATCCAATTCTACCTATTTCATTATAGGTAATTATTTCTATGTTTCCCCCATTTGAATTAAATGTCCAATTTATATAGATATTACATGAATTATGCCAATTACGTATACACATATATCCAAATTCATAGCCCTTCTTTGAATTGTTCCAATTCATATTTTACATACGACCCCATTTACACTCATGTCATTTCTGTGTGTTTGTGATCCAATAAGACCTTTTAAGCATAATTTGGTCAATGCCCCATTTCCATAATTATTTGTTCAATTTTATGTAATCTGAATCTTTCTTACATGCCCAATTTGATATCATAATATGTAAACATCCCAACATTCCAACGGTTTCAATATATGAATTATTGATGTCATATCATGCCAATCATTCCCCCAATTCAATAGAATCAACACGTAAATTAACGTCTCAACTTGTTATAATAACAACTTATAGTCAAACTGACAATTTCACAATTTATTAAAAAGGGGAATGCTAAACGATAGCCACAACATTATCTAAAGGCTACAATTTAAACCCACTCACCTTTCAAGTTTTCCCCAAATTCTGGATCTGATCCGTCCTATCATTCATGGTTTTATTTTTCCCTTTTAATTCAATTTCAGCACCTAGTAAATATGGATTTATAGCTTTTTACTGAAGGAGAGAGGAGAAAAGAGAAGTGAATTGAATAATAGAATAGATCAAAGAATTACCTTACTTCGTTAAGAGATTAGAATCAGCATAAATTCGTTGTAAACAGAAAAAGGGATTGCTGATGTAGAATTCTCAATTTCCAAGCTTGAATTTCCCCTAATGGGTTAAAGAAGAGAAGGCTAGAACAAATTATGCTAAAGCAGCACCCCGTCATCGCCATTGAATTACATGAATAAATCAGTGGGTCTAAGGTTTTATTTATAGGGGAAATGGAGAAACATGGTCCTTTGGATTCAAAAGCAGAGCGTCAGGACCGTCCACATCGTCAGAATATTTCAGAACAGGGGGGTGGGTCGACCCATAGGTCGACCCCCCTTAGTGTGGGTCACCCATAGGTCGACCCCCCTGTTGGTGGGTCGACCCCTAACGGCGGGTTCCCCCCTAAATTTTCCACCAACCTTTTTTTAGATTTTTAAACTTATTTATGTTTTTAATTTCCTGGATAACTTTATTTTATGTACATATAAGCTCCTTATACGCATATAAACTCCTGACATACCTAACTTCTTCATAGGTTGTTCGATTCATGCAAATCAGGTGTCGATTTTGACCAGAATTTCGAGATGGACGCAATGGCGCAGTCTGTTTTACTTAATTCCGAATATTTAATTAAGTTGTTCTTATTTTATTATCTTACACTAAAAATACGGGGTGTTACACATAGTTTCTTGGAGTGAAAATTCATCGGTCATTATTATTATTATATGCTGTCAAATTCCGCTGTGAGATTCTACACCTTTTCTTTTATTTTTCCTTTTCATTTTCTTTTTACCCTAACAATCTACATTTTTGACGATTAGACGTTCGACACTGAAATACATTGGTCCTATTCGGTGTCAACTTTCGATAGCTGGAAAGGCAGGTCGTTATATTTGGTATCCGAGTAGAAGGTTTGGCGAGAATCTTGGCTCTGACATGGTAACTCATTAAGATTGGGTGAGCGAGACCTTGAAATGAGTCTGAGAGTATATATATACAAGGGAATATTTGTTAGTGTTATAAAAAAACATATTGTATTATTAGTCTATTGAGATATTTATGAATTTTGGTCAAGATGTGGGATGCCATGGGATCGATAGGGGTTTCTAAATACTTGAACAAGGAAAACAAACATAATAATTATTTTTGAAAATTGGTAAATGAAATATTTTGTCTAGGATATATTTTGTATGTAAAGAAATAAATTTTCAAAATATATAGTTACTTATATAGTGTTGTTGGTTGATGATAATCTTAAATTATTAGCATTATTGTTTGATTGGTCATGCTCGAGTAGTTTTGGGGTATTGACTATTTCGTGTTGATTACTAATTTATGTTCTATTTATACTAGTATACAGGCATGCCCGATAGGCATGTGCATAGATGAATTTAACCTAAAATAGAGGTGAAGTTTAAAGTGGACAATCACTGTGGTGGTTTGTGTCTAGAAATTTAGGATATTGCAATATAAACAAAACAGTACATAATAGAGTAGGAAAATGAACGTGATCTCATAAACATTAAAGCTATAGATGATCTGTAGTATGAAGTAAGGGACTAAGATTGGGAACATATACATATAGAAAGTAAAGCACCCAAAAATGATCTGAAGCACCTTCAACATATATACATGCTTATTGAAGTCGAAAATGAACAGAAGAAAAAGGAGCAGAAATGAAAACATTGTTTAATTTGAAACAAATATAGAAAGGTACAACAATTAATAAAAAAAGACATAACATTTGCAAACAAACATTATTGAAAGTAATGAAAAAGCTGGAAACAAGATTGGAAGGTGCAATCAGCGGCACCACTTTCAGCGTGGATGTTTTGCTTCTAAATCTACAAAAATCATATCAATTTCTTTAATGTAAAAGATAAATGAGAAATATAATGGACATAAGAGAAGGTAATGAACAGCAAAACCACCTGTGTGTGTACATATATCCATGTATACACACATATATGCATATGTATGTAAAAGAAATATATAATTGAAAGCATACCACTTCAGGATTGCTGTAAATAACATCCCACTACAAGTCATCATCGTTCTCCAATTTCTCTTTTGTGACGGAAATAGGAAGAGGATGAACAAAATCAAGTGAATCGTTAACATTTTCTGGTTGAAACCGAATAGTGGATGTTGAGACATCCTGTATGACATTGGTGTTTTTGTTTAGGGGTTGTTATTTTGTTAAACGTGTTCTTTTACGTTTTAGCTTTTCTCCAGAAGGAAATGCCTCTCTCTCTTTAACTTGCATTAAAGATTGGGCTGCATAAGTAAATACAATAGTTAAAAGTTGGTGCGTACAGAATTGAACATGAGTAGAAAAAAATTATTGTATGACATAATGATTTACAGTAAGACAAAAGGAGTACCTTTGTCATTGTTGTATAAATGATGTACAATAGTTTCGAGGGAAAGTAGTAGAAGGAGGAACATGAATAAAATGAAGTATAGCAGGAGTTTTAAACAGAATAATAACGTAACAGAGAGGAGTGTATGTTTTTTTTAAATAGGAGCTAGAAACATGGAGAATAAGGCAAAGAAAAAATGTGTAGCAGATGATGACTTGGTTAAGGTTTAAAAAAATATGTGAAAAAGACTGAGTAAACTGATACGTGGAATGTAGTTGTAGGGTTAAGACTTTGTAAATGGGGGAAAGATGTCCTACTTTTATCACGTTTAATATAATATAGGCATATAAATTTATGAAAGTGCAATGTTAATACCCTACTATAAGGTAAAAAAATTATGGTGTGTGTTGTCTTCTAGCAACAATGGGAGGTCGATTTTAACATTTTGATTGTTACACTTTAATTATTTGTTTCGATGAGCATACCATTTGTCACAAGGGGATAGGGAGCAAAAAAAGGAAGTAAAACAAAAAAAATTCTACCAAGTAAGGGTTAATGTGTATCAATGAGTACTGTATGCATGTAAAAAAATATAGCCATGATATATTGAAAACTGTCAGTATGAACTTAATATTTTTTTATTTGTCTAAATATGTATTAAATTATTAGCGAAATTAATTAAACACTTTGGTAGAACCCAGAGCATATGTTAATGATAAATAAATTAAAGTATTTAGTAAAAGACAAAAGTTGAGAAAAAGCAACTATATTATATGTTTCTATAAGTGCAATACACAGATGTGTGGTAAAAAGTGATTAGTTAAGTACCTTAAGTTTTTAGCTTCATCTTTACCCTTGTCATTTTCAGTTCTCCTGACATTCTTTGAGTCTTTATCCTCATTTTGAACGTTGTTGCGTTATTCGGTACAATCTAAAATGCACTTCTAGGGAGTGGACATGCATAAAAAGGAGGTAAGTTCAGTTTCATAAAAAGTCAACATTTAGTGTAATGAATATTATATCACTATGTAACGCAAATGATATATAAAAAGGAAAAAATAACAATTCAGGATGAATCATAGGTAAGTAAATGGGAAGAACAACAAAAGGGAAATTAAATTGAAATAAAGTATACATATGTCAAGGAACAAAGTTTCCAAAATTTCAGTATTTACAAATTATGCAATTTGTTAGTTTAATTAGATACAGTAAAAGGAATATTAGTTACATGTATTTTTCGAATGCTGTGGGAAGATGGTGAATTTGATAGCACATACAGCAACTGTGTAACATGTATTGGTAGAGGCAGCAAAGTACGGAGTATTAAAAAGACCCATCATTGATGTGTCAGGTGAATAGCGTGGAAGAAGAAAGCATTTACAACACATGCAGGATATGTTAAAAAATATTCCATAATTGGTTTTTCTTTTCTTTCATCAATTCATACGAAATTTGAAAGTATGACACAACTTATAATTTGGTCAAATTAAAAACATGTACTTGTATTATAAGCAAGCTGAAAATATTTCAACGCCCTTGTATTGGGGAAGGAATAGGCGGAAGGTAGAATAACTAATCTGGAATAGTTCCAATTGGTGCACAGTTTTATGATCTTACAGTTATGCCTTCCTCACAACCTGTCCCATAATAGTATAATATCAATATAGGGAAATTTAAAAGCAATATACAAAGGAAAGTACTGCGTATTGTTTCCTCTCCTCCTTTATCCGGGCCTAGGACCGGCATCTGCACGAATCAATGCTCATAGATGGCAGAGTTAAAAATTTGGTAAGAGATTTTAAGACCTATTGGTAGGATGTCAATAAATATGACCCAATCCAACTAACTCCTCATAGGCGGGGGTTGGTTTGAAGCGGGTCTAGTTTTGTTGGGTGAAAGCTGTATAATTTGTGGAATGGAGACCCAGTTGGAATGTAGAATAAGATGAAATCGGATAAAGATGGATATTAACAGAGGGGTAAACATTTCATATGTTAATTGGTTATTGGCTGAGTTAGGATTTCAGAAGGCAGGTTTCTAACTGCCATCCCAGTATTGTTTAGTTTATGCTATTAGTAATGGTGTTTTGTATTAATATGGTGATGTTGGTCAACTTGTTGACGTAGCGTAAAGTGGGTTGGTTATGTTAAGGTCAAAAAATCCCTTGGTTGTATATATAGTTAGTGGAAGACTAGTTAATAATTTGAGAACATGTTTATAAAACATCTGTGTAAACAACATTTCTTGTATGCGTACCTGGTCTACGATGCAGATTTCCACTTTTTTACCAAAAGTTTATTTTTTTTTTACATGAAATTCCCCTAGATAAAGCAACATAAAGCTAACCATAAGTAAAAACATAGTCTGGAAGATAAATTCCTACAAGGGGAATGGATTGGACTTGCGATTTTTTAATAGTTAGAGCAAAAGCAAGTCGCATAGGGAATTTGTTTACGGATGATGTTGAAAGGAATATTTAAGTTTTTGGAAGGCTTCAACAGTATTCGTGTAATAAAGTCTCATGTACCTTGAAACTGGCCAAAAGAAATTTCGCATCTATAAGGTTTCTATGGAACGATCGACATATTAATCTCGTACCGTTACATAATCCAATACGTGGATTTAAATTTCATAGTAACATAATTGGAGAACCCTTCTTAAGAATTAATTTATGTGATGGCATACCACGTGGAGTAAGGGAGTTTAAAAACTCAGGTTGGTGTAAGTTAACTGCATCGTCCTCTACTCTGTTAAAAGAATAATAAATGTGTTCATCACCAGGAAATTCTTTGATTATCGCGTTATTAATTTCATTAGTAGTTTCATTTCTAGGTGCTAAAATTGCTCTGTTTAAGGTAAAGTTTGTGTTAGTGAAATTATCAGGTAATGAGGGGTATACATGCTCAATCAAAGAACACAAAGATGTTGTACCCTTCCATTGTTCGACAATATCATCAGGCAATCTAATATCTTCATGTATGGTTTTTTCTGCTCCATTATCGACTCGTAGAATAAAATCAGTGTATGATTTATCATTTCGTTCTCTCACATTTTCAATAAAATGGAATACTTGAACGTATGACTACAAATAAGATCGGAATATACATGCATCATTTGATTGAGCTCCGGTAGCTCCCTGGACAACTTGTAAAACTTAACGGAAATCTCTACCTAAGATGACAATTTTTTCCTCCAAACGGAACATTAAAAGTGGTTAAATCTCGTAAAGTTCTGTCCAAAGCCTCAAATGCACGTCGGTGAGCCATCGTTGCTTCATCCCATAGCAAAACAGGTGCTGCGCGTAATAGCTCCACAATATTATATTGCCTAGAAATATTGTAGGTGAATGAAGAGTCTAAGTTAATTTGAATTTTAAAACGTGAGTGAGTAGTCCTACCACCGTGTATGGAAATTGAGGATATTCAGAAGTAATAGTTACAATTGCAATAAGACCTTAATTTCGTGGATGAGCTAGAATTTCTTTGTATAAAAAAGCTTTTCATGTACCTCCAAGACCGTCGATAAAGTAAGTGGAAGAGCTGTTAGAATTAACTGAAAGCATAATCGTATGAAATGCCTCCTTTTGTTTGTTGTTTAAATTGTTTACCGATTGTAAATCGTTGAAATATATATATATATATATATATATATATGGATTGCTTTTCTAAAATAAGTGTTGAAATAGTATCGCTATGCATAGAATGTCGAGAGGTGTATGGTAAATCGTAATCGAAAATGGTTTTGTTATATTGTTTAAGAATATTATTAAGATCGGCAAGACATTTGGTAGTTAAAAATGCAGCTGGGAGAGAGGTAGAAGAGGTGGATGGATAATCTTCTATTAAAAAAGGCCAAAACTATTCCCGTAATTCTCGAATAGAACATGGCTCGCAGTATACTAAAATAGTAACAAATAAACGTCTTAGTGCTACAGGCATATGGGTACTTGAAGCTTCAGTTAAACAATCCTTAATACTATTATCATTTTCGAGCAGTCCTCTGCACTCGGCTGCTTGTTAAAATGTGGCATATAGCATTCCATTAGCAATGCGTAAGTTATTAAAAGACAGAGGACCTCGCACTTGGTATAGAAGTAAATGCAAGTAGTAGCGCTCATCTTCGGTTGGAAATACCATATAAATATGACCAATTACTTTACGATTAATTTCCCTAGGTACACATCCTTTTCGGTTGTAGTTCCACCAAAAAAGTTCTGGAAATTTCTAGTATAGATATTATCATGCTTCCTCATTAAGTATGTTGTGTTTGAAAAATTCGGTAAGCATAATTTTAGATCTATCTTCATCAGATAATATGGAGTGCACGATTTCGGATGGTTGAAAATGAAGTGTTGCATGTTAGGAAGATGTATTTGTAATCCTATAACCAATGGAGACATGTTGCTAAGCTAAAACTTAAATATCCTCCATAGTGATTCAGGTTCACAAATCCTTCTAGCATTAACAAATCAAGAAATTTCATCCTTATCAGTCGATGCAGAAGATATTACTACAGAGATGCTATCTGATCCTTTGTAAACATATTTGTATGAATATTTGACAGATTTAATACTGGAGGAAATTTCAACGTTTATATGATAACCATATTTGAGCAACAAATAAGAATTATAAGCAACAACCCAACGATTGTCAATTATGGTATTAGTTGTTTTATTTTGTAATGGAATATCACATCTTCAATAAATGGGGTATGAATCACTTCCTTTTAAAATTAAAGGCGTGAACAGTTTAGGAAAACCCTTTTTACATTTTTCGTCCTGCATGCATACGACACTAGGATTGAAATTACCACAAGTATGATAAATCATACGTTTCATGACAACATTATACAAATCGGATTCTAAATCTATATTTGGAATTTCTACTATAACCATTGAATCATAATCATCAGGGGTACTAAGTTTGTCCGTTTCATGAAGAATAATTAGGATATGTGAGTGTGGCAATCCCCTTTTTTGGAACTCAATTACATTAACATGTGCGATGACTCTACCTAAAACATGCTTGTCAAATAAATCTTGTTTAAGTTGTTCTAGCTTTGCATGGAAAACTCTAGTGGTTAAATCTGGTCGGCTATATAGTGGTTGAAACGGTAGCAATTGTGTTATTTCTACCCAGTTAGAATTACACGTTATAGTAATAAATAAGTCTGGTTTGCCATACCTTCGTATTATTGGCATTGCATCTTGGTATCATTGGTGCATGTCGCGAGGACTTCCAATATGAGATGCAAGCGGAACTTTTTTAATTCCAACATTAACTTGAAGTAATAAAGATGATTAAAAGACAAAAAAAGGGTTACATTTTATAAATGTTGATGCGTAAGACAGGAAAGTGCTTACTACCACTTGCCTCCCCTGTTGCAAGAGGATCCAGTAGACCTTGGTATAAATCAGCTTGAATAGTATGTTGATGGTCTTGAATAGATCGCAGTCACATGGTTTCAATTTTGACAAAAGTATCTACAACAAATTGTTGGAGAAAATGACCACCATGTAGTAAAAGAGATAATATCGAAGGTCATATCTAGGAGAGAAAAATATGTGTGTGAAATAAAGATAAGTTGAAGAACATATATGTTATGCAGACGAAAATATTGTGGTATGTGTAAGGAAAAAATTGCCGTGTTTATAGGAATAAATTACCGTTAGTATATGAGAATTGTAAGCTTTACAACTAATTTCGTTTTATCCGGTATTATGTAAGTTTATATCTCATCCTTGTTCACCATAGAAGCAAAAGTGGATATTGAAGCAGATCATAAAATCTTGTAGTATCAGGAACTCGTTGCAGACTTCCTGATCTTGTTTCAATTATAATATTTGGTTTAGTTACATTTTCTGAATCGTCGTCTCCAATGACGATACTCGCAACCTGAGATGCGTTTGGTAAGAGAATGTAGATGCCGATTGATTGTAACTTCCTTTATTATAAGTTTACATTCATGCACATTAGCACTTTGGCCCAGATGTATTAGTACATTAGCATACGAATTGTAAGTATCAAAAATTTCCTTTAATGTTTGTAGTATGTCATGTCGTAACGCTATCCTGTCCTGTTGTCGATTTTCAATCTCATGATCAGTATCGTAGATGTAGAATTGCAAATATCTTGGCCTATTCGCAGACATATGGAAAATACTTCCAATGGTATGTGTGATGGCCCGCCCCGTACTAGCCTGCATTTCCTCCGAAGGTGCGCTGTACACATGCCCGACTAGCACGGAACGGTCGCCAAAGAAAGGAAAGAAGAGAATGAACTAACAAGGAACCTGTAGAATGTCTCACAGTGCATAGAACAAAATATAATAATAACATAATCTTGACATAAAACAGGCGAGACAGTGCATAAGCTAAAAACTAAACCAACATAGCAGCGAAAATCCAAATTTAGCTTATTACAACTTTCCAAATTTACTGTCTCTAAAACAAAAGAAAGCTAAAGTGGAAGATGCACTACTAATGCCCAAGCAGTGATCTTCAACAACACAGGGAGAATACTATATATATCATACGTGGAAGCCTCCTGCTCGTCTCCGGATCAACTACCCGTGCATACCCAGCTAACCTGCCTCTAGTCTGCTCGTGAGAGCACCCAGAGTAATAAGAAGAGACATAAAACTCTGGGTCAGACAAAAAGTCTGGTATGAGCGATAAGCAGCTAAACATAACAATAACATGTATACTAAACCATACCTGAACCTGGACCTGCAACCAAAGAGTTAGCACTACTTACCATACAATACTCTAAGGTGCCACAAAACAAATGGTGTAAAGATAACGGCGGTGGGGTGTGCATGTCATAATGATGGCAAACAAGTCAAGCATAGCAACCATCCTCACATCTCTCACTCAGTGCGTAAAGCATACGATGTCCACCACTGTCAATCACTAGACCCATCGAAGTAGTGACGAAGTACGACTTGTACAACTATTGATGCTACCAAGCTTGCCACATGGAGTCATGACCAAACCTTTACAAATGACCCCACTTCATTGGTCTATTAGCTCTTTAGTCATACCTAGGCCACTGTGGCCCTGAATCCGTTCACGTACTCCCTACATATAGCGATTCAAAGTTATAGACATCGACAACCCCTTAGCACACGTCCTGCAGCAAAGCCCAATCATGAAGCTCACTCATTGGTTCCCAACTGGATCCTGAGTCAAAGCTCCTCATTTGGACTTCCTTTGCATCTCGGGTTGTGGTCGAATTGGAGTTGGTTTTCAAAAGAGTCGTCGCGTGATAGTAGAAACATTTGGTCATTCGGTTTGGTTCAGTGTATGGGGTCCTTCATGCCACATCGGTTCGGTTCTTGCTCCATCGGTTCGGTTCGGTGCTCCCCTCCTAGCTTGGTTCGGTTCGGTGTACCCTTACTCCATCGGTTCGGTTCGGGTTCCTGGTCATGGTCTGATCCACTTCCTCATTCTCCTCCGCTCTGATCCTCTTTGGTCTTCTCCGATCCGATCCCCCTTTGGTCTCTCCGATCTGATCCCCTGCCCAACTCCAACTCTAAGAAAATGGCCTTCCTTCTCGCCAAGGCTCAGCTAGTGCCAAGTTCCGATCCGGTTCGTATTCTCCTTGCCCGATCCACTAATCCGATCCGAGCCCATAATCCGATCCGATCTGGTTTGGAACCCTGCACATTTCCTGCAACTTTCCAGCGACTGTTTTACGCCATTCGACGGCGTTTTCGGCCAATCTATCACTTCTAGACAATCACAAAGCATACCATACAGTCATAGCAACACGTATAATCATTCACAAACACCAAAACGATAATCATATCATGTAAAATGGATCAAACTTATCCAAAACCCCATATTTCCCCTTAAACATGTTTAGGAAAAACTAATGATATGATTAGCAAAACTTAATCAAATTAAACCAAATTTCTAACAGAGGTCTAAAACATTATATAAGAATTTTTGAATATTTTTCCAGATTTTTATGACGCATAATTTCGCTAATTATCACTAATCACCCCTTAATCCCCTAAATTCCGGGATTAGCAAAATTAGTCCAAATTAACCCAAATTCATATCAGAGGCATAAAATAATATTCTGGAATTTTAAAAAAAATTCTAGATTTTTCTGAGTTATAATTTCGCTAATCTTCGCTAATTACCCTAATAAGCCGTAATTAGTGAAAAACAATGCAAATCACTCACATTAGGCTCAAATAAACTTTAGATCTGAAATATCCTCTGTTATGGATTAAATCTCTGTGTGTTCCAGCAGCTATGTTCCAAATTTGATGTTGGTTTGCCTTGATTTGGCGTAGATTGGCTTAATCTTCAATTAGAAAGCGATTAGGAGTGATTTGGGATGAAATTAGAAGGTGGAGGCCATGGATAGGGTTAGAGAAATGTTTTTGGCTGCTGAAAAATGAGATAAAATTCGTTTTCCTACTGTTCGCAGCCTCCCCATAACCCTAATCTTGAAATGGGTTATGGGCCCTCTTGCTAATTACCCTAATTAGGTCCGGTTAAGCTGTTTTTCACCTTTTAAACATTGTTTCAGCCATATCTCCCAAACGGTAAGTCCGTTTTTCACACGTGATCACTCTACGGAAAGGTAAACCATCATCAGAAGCCAATAGAAGTGGTTTCAGGTCAAAACTCCTTTCCAATCAAAAGTTATGGCCAAACCAGTATCGGCTAGGGGCAAAACGGTCATTTGAAAATCGGCAAAAATTATGAACTTGGGAAGTGACCCCAATAGTCGTCTCCCAAAGTTGCATGACCATATGACTTCATATGCGAAAGAAAGAAATATTCTACGATCCTATGATGCGTAGAATGCGGGTCGTTACAGTATGGTAAATAGAACCTTGTGCACGATAAGTGTATATTCCATTTCGTACATTTGCAAAGTTTTGGTCAATGTTAGCACCGATAGAAGTAAAAGCAAAAACAGTATTGTAAGATCTAACATTTGTCCAAAAATGTGAATTGCGTTCTCCATCAGCAGTGAATAAATTCAGTAGTTCCGGAGGTGGCATAGGGAGTTGAATGACAATTTTCCCAATCCAACAACAATTTCCACTTGTTTCGTGAAAAATGACAGTAAGTGGGTTGGGGAATCATTTAGTGGGAAAAGTAGCGAGTGACACAAAAATTCCTACCGCGGTTATAGCATGTTGTAATGGGAGATTGAGCAATCAATTGAAGTTGAGGTAGAGATGTAAATGTTGCTACAATTTTACGAAACAAAAAACGGTGTATTGAGCAGCACATGTCATGTAGCAAACAAACATAAAAAAATTGGTAAAAAAATCTGCAGCAGCAATAGCAGAAGGTACTACTTGGTAAATTCCGTCCTCTATTTCCGTTGTTGAGTTAATGGTTAAGTGATCTAAGAAGAAAAATATAGGCAGAATTTCAGCTGAAAACATTAGAGTGTCGTGAATCGGATATAGATGAGCATGTAGGACACAAACGTAAACCATAAAAAGCTAAGTGTGCGGTAGTGTTTGTGGGAGAAAAAGTTGTATGTAAATACAACTTTTCACTATCTTAATTTACGATGTACAACTTTTTCTCCCATAAATACTACTGCGCACTAAGCTTTTTATGCTTTACGTTTGTGTCCTATGTGCTCATCTATATCCGATTCATGATACCCAAACGTTTTTAGCCAAAATTCCTCCTATAATTTTCTTCCTTGGCCACTTCGCCATTAACTCAACAATGGCAGTGGCAGACATAATTAACCAAGTAGTACCTTCTGCTACTACAGGTACTTTTTACCAATTTTCTACTGTTTGTCTACTACATGTCATGTGATGTTCAGTACACCTTTTTTGTTTGGTAAAATTACATTTACATCGCTACCCCAACCCCAATTGATTGCTCGATCTCCTATTACAACATGCTATAACTGTGGTAGGAATTTTTGTATCACTCGCTATTTTTCACACCATATACTCCCCAACCCACTTATTGTCAATATTGCAATGTGAAATTGTTTTTTCACGAAATAAGTGGAAACTGTTTTTGGAATGGGAAAATTGTCATTCAACATCCTACGCAACATATGGAATTACTAAGTTTATTCACTGCTGATGGAGAACACAGTTCGCATTTTCGGACAAACGTTAGATGTTACAATAACACTTTTACTTTTACTTCTATGGGTGCTAAAATTGACCAAAACTTTGCAAATGTACGAAATGGAATATACACTTATTGTGCACAAGGTTCTATCTACCATACCATTGGAAGTATTTTACCTATGCCTGCAAATAGGCCAAGATATCTGCAACTCTACATCTACCATATTGATCATAAGATTGAAAATCGGCAGCAGGACAGTCCAGCATTATGGCACGACATACTGCCAACACTAAAGGAAAATTTGAATACTTATAATTTGTATGCTCACGTATACATCTGGGACAAAGTGCTACATGAATGTAAACTTATAATAAAAGAAGTTACAGTCAATTGACATCTTCAACTCTTACCAACCGCATCTTAGTTGCAGGTATCGTCGTTGGGGGCAATGATTCGGAAAATATAACTAAACGGAATATTATAGTTGATTAATGATCAGGAAGTCTGCAACGAGTTCCTGATACTAAGGATTTTATAATCCGCTTCAATATCCATTTTTGCTTCCACGTAGTGAACAAGGATGGGATATAAATTTCCATAATACTGGACAAAACGAAACTAGCTGTAGAGCTTACTATTCTAATATGCTACAGGTAATTTATTCATATAACCACTACATCTTTTATCCTTACACATACCACAATATTTTCATCCACATAACATATATGTTCTTCAAATTATGTTTATTTCTCATACATATATTTCCCTCCTAGATATGGCCTTTGGCATTATCTCTTTTACTGCATGGTGGTCGTTTGCTCCAACAATTTGTTGTTGGTACTTTTATCAAAAATTGAAACCATGCGACAACGATATATTCAAGTCCATCAACATACTATTCGAGATGATTTATACCAAAGTCTACAGGATGCTCTAACAACACGGGAGACAAGTGGTAGTAAGAACTTTCCTGTCTTACGCATTAACATTCCAAAAATGTAACTCTTTTTTTTTGTCTTTTTAATCACCTTTATTACTTCAAGGAAATGTTAGGGTTAGAATAGTTCTTCCTGCATCTCATATTGGAAGTCCTCATAATGTGCACCAACAATACCAAGATGCAATGGCAATAGTAGAGGGCATGGCAAATCCGACGTATTTATTACTATAACATGTAATCATAACTGGGTAGAAATAACACAAGAATTACTACTGTTGCAATAACCATATGACTGACCAGTTTTAACAACTCAGGTTTTCTTTGCAAAGCTAGAACAACTTAAACAGGATTTATTTGACAAACACATTTTGGTAGAGTCATCGCGCACATTCATGTAATTGAGTTCCAAAAAAGGGGATTGCCACACTCACATATCCTAATTATTCTTCGTGAAACGGAAAAACTTAATATTCCTGATGATTACGATTCGACGGTTAGAGCAAAAATTCCAATAAAGTTTTGGAACCTGATTTGTATAATGTTGTCATGAAACATATGATTCATCATCCTTGCAGTAATTTCAATCCCAATGTCGTATGCATGCGTGACAGAAAATGGAAAAAAGGATTTCCTAAACCGTTTGCGCCTTTAAGTTTAGAAGGAAGTGATTCATACTCATTTATAGAAGACATGATATGCCATTACAAAATCAAACAACTAATACCATAATTGACAATCGTTGGGTTGTTTCTTATAATCCTTATTTATTGCTCAAATATGATTGTCATATAAACATTGAAATTTTCTCCAGTATTAATTCTATCAAATATTTATACAAATACGTTTACAAAGGATCGGATTGCATCTTTAAAGGAATATCTTCTACATCGACCGAGAATAATGAAATTTACCAATTTGTTAATGTTAAATAGATTTGTGCACCCGAATCACTATGGAGGATATTTAAGTTCCAGTTTAGTAACATGTCTCCATTGGTTATAGGATTACAAATACATCTTCTTAACATGCAACAACTTCATTTTCAACCATCCGAAGCCTTACACTCCACCTTAATTGATGAAGATAGATCTAAAACTATGATAATAGAATTTTTCAAACACAACTTACTTAATGAGGAAGCACAACAATATTTATACCAAAATTTTCCAGAACATTTTTAGTGGAACTACAACCGAAAAGAATGAGTACCTAGGCAAATTAATCATAAAATAATTAGTCGTATTTATACCATATCTCCAACCAAAGGTAATCGCTACTACTTACGTTTACTTCTAAACCATGGGCGAGGTCTCTGTCTTTTGATAACTTACGCATTGTTAATGGAACTTTGTATGCCACATTTAAACTAGCAGCCGAGTGTAGAGGACTGCTCAAAAATGATAATAGTATTAAGGATTGTTTGACTAATGCTTCAAGTACCCATATACCTGTAGAAGTAAGACGTTTATTTGTTACTATTTAGTATACTGCGAGTCGTGCTCTGTTCGAGAATTATGGGAACTGTTTTGGCCTTTTTAACAGAAGATTATCCATCCACCTCTTCTACCTCTCTTCCAACTGCATTTTATCTGCCAAATTTCTCGTTGGTCTTAATAATCTTCTTAAACAATATAACAATACCATTTTCCATTATGATTTACCACAAGCCTCTCTATATTCTATACATAACGATACAATTTCAACACTTATTTTAGAAGAGAAATCCATACATGTATCTGCCAGTGATTTACAATCAGTAAATAATTTAAACAACGAACAAACGGAGGCATTTGATATGATTATGCTTTCTATTAATTATAATAGCTCTTAAATTTACTTTATCGACGGTCTTGGAGGTATAGCTCATCTAAGAAATCAAGGTCTTATTGCAGTTGCAATCACCACTTCTGGAATAGCTTCTATTGCCTTATCCGGAGGTAGGACTGCTCACTCGCATTCTAAAATTCCAATTAACTTAGACTCTTCTTCCACTTGCCATATTTCTAGGCAATCTGATACTGAAAGCTATTACGCGCAACATCTATTTTATTATGGGATGAAGCAACGATGACTCACCGACATGCATTTGAGGCATTGGACAGAACATTACGAGATTTGACCACCATTAATGTTTCATTTGGAGGAAAAAATTGTCATCTTAGGTAGAGATTTCCATCAAGTTTTACCAGTTGTCCAGGGAGATACCAGAGCTCAGACTACTGATGCATGTATATTTCGACCTTACTTGTAGTCATACACTCGAGTATTCCATTTAACTGAAAATATAAGAGCACGAAATGATAAATCATATGTTGATTTTATTTTACGAATTGGTAATGAAACTGAAAAAACCGTACATGAATATATGATTAGATTACCAGATGATATTGTCGAACAATGAAAGGGTACAACTTCTTTGTTTTCTTTGGTTGAGCACGTGTACCCCACATTACCTAAAATTTTTACTTACACAGACTTTATTTTAAACAGAGCAATTTTAGCACATAAAAATGAAACAACAGATGAAATTAATAACATGACAATTAAAGAAATTTCCGATGATGAAACATTTAATGTTCCTTTGACAGAGTAGAGGACAATACAGCTAACTTATAACAACAAGATTTTTTAAACTCCCTTACTTCAGGTGGTATGCCACCACATAAATTAATTCTTAAGAATGGTTCTCCAATTATGTTACTATGAAATTTAGATCCGCGTATTGGATTATGTAACGGTATGAGACTAATATGGTTATCGTTCCATAGAAACCTTATTGATGTCGAAATTTCTTTCGGTCAATTTCAAGGTACATGAGTCTTTATTCCACGAATACCATTGAAGCCATTAGAAAACATAAATCTTCCTTTCAACCTCATCCGTAAACAATTAACAAATCACAAGGCAAGACCATGTTGTAGTATGCGATACTATATGGTAGAATGAAGAGGACAAAGATAGCTTCGATTCGGAGGTGACTGTTCGCAAATCGGAGTTCGCATAAAGAAGATATAAGCTGTAAGGTGCAGCTGTTCTACGTACAGTGCGACAGACGTTTGTCGTATGGGACGATAGACGTCTGTCACTACAGGGGGATTTTCCCTAAAGTTTCCACAGACGTCTATCATCCCACGACAGACGTCTAAGAGGGGGACAGACGTCTGTCATGGATGCGACAGAAGTCTTGGCTGAGAGCTGGAGCCCAAATAATTCCCTGAGAGGGACAGACGTCTGTCACCTCCCACGACAGACGTCTGAATATTGAATTGGGCTATTTCGGGCTGAAAACCTTATAAGTTGATTTGTGAAGATACGGGGGCAATTTGGGTAATTGGCCTATCCCTATATAAGCTATTTTTTGAGGTGTTAGTGGGAGGAGCTTGGAAAACTTGATTTGGGAGAAAGGGTTTATCCTCAAGGGAGAATTAGGGTTTATAACCTAATTCAAATTCTTCAATTCTATTCTCCTCAAACTCTTTTCTATATTGAAATATAGTGATTATTGGATCAATCTCTTGTATTCCTTTCATCGTGGTAATAAAATACTCTCTCCAAAGTGGATGTACACTAACAAGATGTTAGTGGAACCATTATAAATCCTTGTGTGATTTATTTTGCTACTTTGTCATTAGTTTCTTGCTTGTGATTGAGGTTTGGATTGATTCGTGATTGGTTGATGTTTTTTGTGACTAGAGTTATTGCTTTGGTTGTTTTTGCAAGTCTAACAACGATCTAGTCTTCCGCTAGCGCATTGTGATTTGGATATCGAATTCGAGTGGTCTTGAATCAGATTAATCACAACGGTTATAATAGTTGGTATCAGAGCTGTTTTGGTGCTTGTTAGGTGTTTGTGAAAATGCCGGAGACGGATAGTAGCTCGGTAAGTCCTTCAACCGGAAGTCTGAATAGTTTGGCGCCTTATGTACGGGGTTCATATGCGGCGTCGGGTTCTCAATTGGTTATTGACAAGTGGAATGGTGATAATGACTTTGAGAAGTGGCAATGGAAAATGAAAGCGGTTCTTAGGCGGAATCAGGTGCACCGAGTAGTATTTGATACTCACTTATTGCCAAGTGATATCTCGGATGTTGAGAGAGAGGAGATGGAGGAATGGGCTTACACTACTCTTCAACTTGCTATGGGGGAGAATGTGATCTCCGAAATTAGTGATGAGACTACCGCTAAAGGTACTTGGGACAAGTTGGAAGAACTTTATATGAAGAAGTCGCTCACTAACCGTTTGATCTGTTGCGTACGTTTTTCACCTTCAAGATGAAGGAGGGTAATACGCTTAAGGCACATTTGAATGCCTTTGATGACTTGCTCATGAAGATGAATGTCGTTGATTTTAAGATTGAGGAAGAGAAAAAGGCGATGATATTATTGTGTTCATTGCCGGACCGTTATACGGGTTTCTCATATAGTTTGATCTATGGCCGGGATACTTTGACTCTAGATGATGTCAAGACGGGTCTTCTTAGTGAGGAGTTGAGAGATCAAATGAAGGAGATGAGTGAGGGTAGTAGTGGAGCTAGTAATAGTCACGGGTTGTTTATGGCGAAAGAAAAGAATGTGAAGAAAGGAAACCGGGGGCGTTCTAAATCAAGAAAATTCGGTGGAAGAGGTAAATCGAAAGAGAGAAATGGCAAGTGCTTTATTTGTAAGAAACCAGGACGTTGAAAAAATGAATGTCCGGACAAAGATAAGAAGGAAGTAGCGTCTTCATCCATGGCGGTGGAGAGTTGGGATGGTGAGGTAGATGAGAATGTGTTGATAGCGGTAGCAAGGGGTGTTTCGGGTAACGAATGGGTACACGATTCGGGTGCGCTGTATCATATAATGCCAAATAGAAATTGTTTTTCATCCTTTGAGGTCAAAGAGGGAAATGCAATTGCTATGGGAAATGGTGCTATTTGCAAGTCGATGGGTAGTGGCTCCGTGCAAATAAGGATGTTTGATGGAGTTGTTCGCACGCTCACCAATGTTAGCTATGTTCCGGGACTTAGGAAGACGCTTATATCTTTAGGGAAATTGGATTCTCTAGGATGCAAGATCGCTATCAAGAAGGATTGCTTGAGGGTTTCGAAGGGGGCGCTTGTGGTTATGAAGGGTGCTAGGACTCATGGTATATATTTGCTTCAAGGTGTGACCATAGGAGGTGAGACTTGTGTGGGTGTTGATAGTTCTCGTGACTTGAATGCGACACGGTTGTGGCATTTGAGATTGGGTCATGTCTCGGAGAGGAGTTTGGATATTCTTCGGAAGCAGGAGATGATCGAGGGTGAGAGTTTCAACAAACTAGAGTTTTGCAAGGAATGTGTCATGGGGAAGCAAACAAGGGTATCATTCGATGAAGGCAAGCGTGACTCAAAGGAGGTTCTTGAGAATGTTCATTCGGATGTTTGGGGACCGGAACCGGTTGCTTCTTTGGGAGGAGCAAGGTATTATATCTCTTTCATTGATGATTTGTCTCGCAAGGTATGGGTGTATGTAATGGGGGCCAAGTCGGAGGCATTTGCTAAATTCAAAGTGTGGAAGGCTCTTGTTGGGAATGAGAGTGGTAAGACTTTGAAGGTGTTAAGGGCGACAATGGAGGTGAATATGTCTCGCGTGAATTCTTGGAGTATTGTAAGCATCACGGAATCCGGCGACATTTTACTAGACTAGGAGATCCGCAATCTAATGGAGTAGCGAAGAGAATGAACCGAACTCTACTTGAGAAAGCTCGATATCGGGTTTGTCTAAGGGATTTTGGGCCGAAGCTTTGTCAACCGCAGTGCATATTGTGAATCGAATTCCGTGCTCGGCCATTGGTAACAAAACTCCGGAGGAAGTGTGGAAAGGGAAGAGTGTTGACTTGAGATATCTTCGTGTGTTTGGTATCCTGGTTTATGTGCATGATCTGGGGAATGATAAGCTTGGAGCTAGAGCATTCAAAGGGGTCTTGCTTGGTTTCACGGATGGCGTGAAAGGCTATCGGATTTGGAATCCGAAAACGAAGAAGGTTGTTAATTCTCGTCATGTCACTTTTGATGAGTCGACTTTATTCAAGGTGAATGAGAGCTCATTGGATGTTCCGGATTTGGTTCACGGTGTATCAAAGGAGAAGGAAGTCATTCCCACATTTCGTCCAAGTGGTAGTAGAGTTGAAGAAGCTCGTGGGGTTGAAGCGGTTGATGAAACATCACATAGTCCACATGATTCCTCTAGTGATGATGTTGGTGATGTACATGATACTAGAGAAGTTTCGACTCAAGGTGGAGCTGAAAGGGGTTTGGGTGATAATATTAACTTGGGAGTTGGTTCCACTTCCTCAAGGAAACTGTGTTATAGGGTGCAAATGGATTTACAAGGTGAAGGATGATGGAAGGTACAAAGCAAGGTTGGTGGCAAAGGGGTTCTCACAAAGGAAAGGAAAGGAGTATGATGAAATTTTTGCACCAGTGGTTCGTCATACATCTATCCGAGTTTTACTAGCGATAGTTGCTATCCATGACTTGGAGTTGGAGCAACTTGATGTGAAAACCGCCTTCTTGCATGGAGACTTGGATGAAGACATCTACATGGAGCAACCGGAAGGTTTTTTTTTGTAGATGGTAAGTTTAATATGGTGTGCAAGTTGAAGAAATCACTATATGGGTTAAAGCAATCGCCTAGACATTGGTACAAGAGATTCGATCATTTCATGCTTGAAAGTGGCTTCCATCGAAGCATCAAGGATGCTTACGTATATTTCAGGAGGTTGGGAAATGATTATTGGGTGTATTTACTCTTGTATGTGGATGATATGCTCATTGCTTCCAAGGATAAAAATGAAATCAACAAGTTAAAGATGCTTTTGAAATCAGAATTCGAGATGAAGGATCTTGGAGAAGCAAGAAAAATCTTGGGCATGGAAATAGAAAGGGACCGAAAGCGTTTTGAGTTAAGATTGACTCAAAAGGAATACATTAAGAAAGTGCTTTGCCGGTTTAGCATGGAGGATGCAAAGGTGTTAAATACACCTTTACCTTTGCATATGAAGCTTTCGGAGAAGGGATCACCTATCGGGGATAAAGACAAGGCTTATATGGCAAAGGTGCCATATGCAAGTGCAGTTCGTAGTTTGATGTACGCAATGGTGTGTACAAGGCCCGATATTGGAAATGCCGTCGGGGTGGTTAGTCGGTATATGGCTAATCCGAAGAAATCGCATTGGGAATCCGTGAAGGCTATTATGAGATACTTGAAAGGCACAGCATCTCATGGACTTGTCTTTGGAGGTAGTGATGATAGGAGTTGCAAGTTGGTTGGTTATTGTGACTCGGACTACGCCGATGATAGGGATCGGAGGAAATCAACTTCCGGGTATGTCTTCACACTTGGCGGGACAACCATTAGTTGGAGATCGTGATTGCAAAACGTAGTTGCTTTATCCACTACGGAGGCGGAGTTGATTGCCGCTGTGGAAGCGGCAAAGGAGGCACTCTACTTGAAGCGATTGTTGTGTGACTTGGGTTTCGAACATGAGAGTGTTGATGTTCGATGTGATAGCCAAAGTGCTATCCATTTGGCGTTTAGCTCACGGACCAAGCATATTGAGGTGAGGGAGTCATTTCTTGTATCCATGGATGAGGGTAAGCTAGTATACCTTCGGAAAGTGCACACAAAGGATAATGCGGCGGATATGTTTACGAAGGCATTGCCGTATGGGAAGTTCGAGCATTGCTCGAACTTAATTTGCTTGTTGAGTTGCTAGGTGCCACGGGGTGGCACGAGGTGGAGAGAGTGATTTTTATTTGTTGATGGAAAGGAATAGCGGTGAGAGATTAGAAAATCTATCTTCAAGGTAAGTACTCGTTACACTCCCGAGTACATTGTCTTTTGGTAAGATGGTTTTGGTTTGAATGTTTTCAACACTACATTGGCGGGTGGGGGCATTGCCTGAACTCGTTGGTGTAGTGCAATGGGCGGTGGCCATGCCGGAGCTCATTGGGGAAACATTCAAGTTTGCTTGGTCGAAGGTAGAAGGAAATGCTTGGGTGCATTGGAGTTTGGAGCTGAGATGGTTACAGTATCGAGGTGGAGTGTTGTAATATGCGACACTATATGGTAGATTGAAGAGGACGAAGATAGCTTCGAGTTGGAGGTGACCATTCGCAAATCGGAGTTCGCACGAGGAAGATATAAGCTATAAGGTGCAGTTGTTCTATGCACAGTACGACAGACGTCTGTCGTATGGGACGACAGACGTCTGTCACTACAGGGGGATTTTCCCGAAAGTTTCCACAGACGTCTGTCATCCCCACGATAGACGTTTGAGAGGGGGACAGACGTCTGTCATGGATGCGACAGATGTCTGAGCTGAGAGCTGGAGCCCAAATAATTCCCTGAGAGGGACAGACGTCTGTCACCTCCCACGACAGACGTCTGAATATTGAATCGGGTTATTTCACTACAACAAAAACACCATATTACAACTTTAATTTTACAACGGTGGTAAACGCACCGTTGTAATAAATGGGTTTTTACAACGGTGGTAAAAGCACCGTTGTAATAAATTGTTTTTTACAACGGTGGTATAAACACCGTTGTAACTACAACAAAAATACCATATTACAACTTTAATTTTACAACGGTGGTTAAAGCACCGTTGTAATAAATGTTTTTTTACAACTTTTTCCCAGAAAAGTTGTAATAAATTTATTTTTAACAACTGTGTTATTTTGACAGTTGTAATAAAAGCCTATCAACTTTTATTTTTTGACTGTTGTAATATATGACTATATTTTAATATTAATTATTTTCATTATATAATTTTTAATAATTAATATTTACAACTAATTAGTAATTATTAATTAATAACCTATATATTAATATTAAATAATTAATTAAAAATACTTCAATAAATAAATAATTCATGCTAATAATTAGTAATTGACAACCAATTAGTAATTATTAATTAATAATCAATAAATACATATTAAATATTTAATAAAAAATACATCAATAAATAAATAATTCCTACTAATAATTACTAATTAACAACCAATTAGTAATTATTTAATAATAATCAATATATAAATATTAAATATTTAATTAAAAATAATTATATATAACTACTTCATTATTAAGTACTAGTAATTAATTAGTAAGTAATAACTAATGAGCGGTTAATAATCAATTAATAATCAATAAGTAAATAACAATTAATAAATATTTAATTTATAATTAATCATGACTATTAGTAGTAATTAATATTTAGTATATAATATTTTTTAATAAGTAATCGTTGTTGAAAGTTTTTCCAAAATCTTTTGTCAAATATGATCCCTACGGAGGGGGGGTCCAGGGGGGGTGGCAACCCCCCTAGGTGGGGGTGCGGGGGCAACGCCCCCGCTAACGGGGTTCGACCTGCCCGGTCAGGTCGCGGGGGTCCAGGGGGCAGCGCCCCCGGCGGGGTGCGGGGCAGCGCCCCGTCCGAAACGGTACATTTTGTATACTTTTGAATTTGAATCTTACTTAAAATTTAATACTTAGAAATTAATATTAATAAGAAATCTTTAATTAATAAGATTAGTAAGTACTGTTAAATAAAATTATTAATGGAAAGTGAATTTAGAAGCTTTCCTTGCAAAGAATAAAACAATTAAAAAAACAAAACAAAAATCTGTTGCCCACTTAACACAAATGATGAAATTTGGGCGGGCGACCGAAATTTTGGCTCCAAAGCTTCTCACTTTCGTATTTCTCCTCACGTGGGCCGACCACTCTTGCTCTTCTCTCACATCGATCCCCAATTTCGTTCCTCTGGAAAAAAATTACGTCTTAACATCGATCCCCATCTTCTTCTAGCCGCCTCCTCCCTTATCGCTTCAGTTCCATTATCCGCTTTGCTCCTCTACTTAAATCGATTCTTCTCTTCAAACCTCTCCAAGCTTTTCCTTGTCCTATCACTCTACCCTAGTTGCTCTTCTTCCTTTCTCGAGCGTGATTTCTCTCAGATCTGTTTCGGTCCAGATCTATCGGAGTGGCTTTGATCTCCATCTATTGGAGCGGCTCGGCGCGGTTCAGATCTTCAAACGACTTTGATCGACAGCTAGTTCTTTGGATTCCGCTTTGTCTGGTGGTTGTTTGCAGTGGATTCTTTTCATCGTGCTGGCGAGGTAATGTTGATTTTCGCAGTAATTCTTGGGTTTCAAAAGTGTATGTGAGGTCGATGTTCAGTGGTTTGCGTCCCCTTGAGGGTGAATAGCATTTTTGTTTATGTTCTTTGGATCTGTTATCATTTGGTTTAAGGTGGTTGTTGCTGTTAGTGTGTCTGGTAGTGATGCCGCTCTCTGGAGCACTTGTCTGTGATTTTAAGTCATGCTTTTATTGAGCTTATGTAATATGCTTATGCCATTGGTATGGGTAGATCATGGTTCAGCTTACCTATCATCGTACTGCCACGGCAATAGCTATAAGCTATGGTGGTAGTTTGTTTATTGGTGTCTCTGATGTGTCTTATTATTCATTGGCAGTTTTGTTCATTGGTGTCAAAGATGCAATGCAATTTTGGGATGTGCTTCTGCCATTTATGCCTGGCAGTTTTGTTCATTGGCAGTTTTGTTCATTGGCACTCTTATTGTTCATTGGCAGTTTTGGTTCTCTTGCTTTGTTGTTCAGTTAAATCTTGTTTCTCTTGGTACATGTCTAAGAATCTATCTATGGAGGATGAAATTATCCTATCAGGTATGCCATGTCTCTTGACACTGTCTGCTATAGTGTGTAACCGTGTATCTTTGAGCTATGTAATTGTTCACACCTTTCGCTGTCCTTTACCTTTTGCATAAAAAGTCAGTCTGAATTAAAAAAAAAGTAGTAGAACATAAGTTTATTAATGTAAGGATACATGAACACAGATGGAGTATAACACAGTGTCCAATAATTCAACCTTGCAGAGTGTTTACATATAGATTTGCGTTGTTGAATCTGAATGGAACTCAATTTTGACAAAAAAGTGCTTAGGAATGAATGCACAGAGTAATAAGGATATTTGACGATGAGCATGATGTTGAAATGGATGATCGATTGGGGATGCTGGAGCATAAAGACTCGGTGCATGTCAGTGTGTATGTATATTTATACGAAAGTGTGTATGTAACTGAGTGTATTGAGTGATCAGTTTGTAGTGAGGATTGTATGTATTGTTATGACCATATTATGTAAAAGTGAGTTGTACGATAGTGGATCAGAAAGTTGTACTAATTCAAATATTGAAATAAAATATTTAATTGATTATTTCAGATCAGTGTAGTATCATTTTATTCAATATAAATATTTATTTTTATATGAAATGTAATGTATAACGAAACAAAAATCGTATTGTTATAATTAATTGTTGCAGGAATTACTACAACGGTGGAAAAAAGTTGTAATATGTACTACTACAACAGTGCAAAAATGTTGTAATATGTATTGCTACAACGGTGGAAAAAAGTTGTAAAATATACATATTACAACGGTGTTGCAACGGTGTAAAAACGTTGTAAAAGATATGAGTCTATTACAACTTCTTAATACACGACGGTTTGCCCACCGTTGTAAAATGTATATTACAACGGTGTTCCACCGTTGTAATAGGGTCATTTTGTTGTAGTGTTTCGGGCTGAAAACCTTGTAAGTTGATTTGTGAAGATACGGGGGCAATTTGGGTAATTGGCCTATCCCTACATAAGCTATTTTCTGAGGTATTAGTGGGAGGAGCTTGGAAAACTTGATTTGGGATCAAGGGTTTATTCTCAAGGGAGAATTAGGGTTTATAACCTAATTTAAATTATTCAATTCTATTCTCCTCAAACTCTTTTCTATATTGAAATATAGTGATTATTGGATCAATCTCTTGTATTCCTTTCATTGTGGTAATAAAATACTCTCTCCAAAGTGGATGTACACTAACAAGATGTTAGTGGAACCACTATAAATCCTTGTGTGATTTATTTTGCTACTTTGTCATTAGTTTCTTGCTTGTGATTGAGATTTGGATTGATTCGTGATTGGTTGATGTTGTTTTGTGACTAGAGTTATTTCTTTGGTTCTTTTTGCAAGTCTAACAACGATCTAGTCTTCCGCTAGCGCTTTGTGATTTGGATATCGGATTCGAGTGGTCTTGAATCGGATTAATCACAACGGTTATAACAGACCATTCCCCATGTAGGAATTTATCTTCTGGACCACGTTTTCACTCACAGTCAGCTTTATGTTGCTTTATCTGGGGGAGTTTCACCTAAAACAACTAAACTTTTGGTATAAAAAAAGGAAATATGCATCCTAGACCAGGTATGCATACAAAAAATGTTGTTTACGCAGATGTTTTGTCAACATGCTCTGAACTTATTAACTAATCTTCCACTAACTGTATCTACAACCAAGGGATATTTTAACCCTAACATAACCAACCCGCTTTACACTACGTCAACCAATTGACCAACGTCACCATATTAATACAAAACCATTACTAACAGCATAAAATAAACAATACTGGGATGGAAAATAGAAACCTACCTTCTCCGATCCTAACTCAGCCAATAATCAATTAACATTTGCAAACACTTATCCCTCTGCTAATATCCATCTTTATCCGATTTCAGCTTATTCTACATTCCAACTAGGTCTCCATTCCACAAATTATACAACTTTCACCTAACAAAACTAGACCCGCTTCAAACCAACCCGCCGCTTATCCGGAGTTGGTTGTATTAGATCATACCTGATTGCCATCCTACAAGTAGGTCTTAAAATCCCTTACCAAATTTTTAACTCCACCATCTACGATCATTGATTCGTGTAGATGCTGGTCTCAAGCCCAGATAAAGGAGGAGAGGAAACAATCTGCACTACTTTCCTTTATTAATTGCTTTTAAATTTCCCTATGTTGATATTATTCTATTCTGGGACAGGCTGTGAGGAAGTCATGATTGCAAGATCATAAAACTGTTCACCAATTGGAACTGTTCAGGATGAGTTATTCCATCTTCCGTCAATTCTTTCCCCAATACAGGGGCGCTGAAATATTTTCAGCCTGCTAATAATACAAGTTCATGTTTTTAAAATAACCAAATTTTAAGTTGTGTCATACTTTCAAATCCAGTATGAATTGATGAAAGAAAAGCAAAACCAGATATGGATTTTTTTTTAAACATATCCTGCATGTTTTCAAAATGCTTTCTTCTTCCACGCTATTCACCTAACACATCAGTAATGTTTCATTTTTTTATACATATGTATACTTTATTTCACTTTTGTAGTTCTTCTCATTTACTGCCGTTTGCTTTTTTCCATTTGTACCTATGATTCATCCCGAATTGTTATTTTGCCTTTTTTATACATCATTTGCATTACATAGTGATATAATATTCATTACACTAATTATTGACTTTTTACGAAACTGAACTTACCTCATTTTTATGCCTGTCCTCTCCCGAGAACTATGTTTTAAATTGTACTAAATAAGGCAACAACGCTCAAAATGAGGACAAAGATTCAAAGAATGTCAGGAGAACTAAAAATGACAAGGGTAAAGATGAAGCCAAAAACTTAAGGTACTCAACTAACCACTTTTTACCACACGTTTATGTGTATCGCATTTATAGAAACATATGATGTAATTGCTTTTTCTCAACTTTTATCTTTTACTGAATACTTTAATTTATTTATCATTAACGTATGTGATGGGTTCTACAAAATTGTTTACTTAATATCACTAATAATTTAATATATATTTAGAAAAATAAACAAAGAATTGTTTAGTTCATACTGACAGTTTTAAATATATCATGGCTTTATTTATTTTACATGCATCCAGTACTCATTGATACACGTTAACCCTTACTTTGTAGGATTTTTGTTTTACTTCCTTTTTTTTCCCTATCCCTTTATGACAAACGGTATGCTCAACAAAACAAATAATTAAAGTGTAACAATCGAAATGCCAAAATCGACCTCCCATTGTTACTACAAGACAACACGCACCATCATGTTTTTACCTTACAACAGGATATTAATGCTACGCCTTCATAAAATTATATGCCCATATTATATTAATTTTTAAAAAGTAGGACATCTTTCCCCAGTTTACAAAGTCTCAGACCCACAAATACATTCCACGTATCAGTTTACTCAGTCTTCCTCACACGATTTTTTTTAACCATAACCAAGTCATCATCCATTTTACATTTTTTTCTCCGCCTTATTCTTAATGTTTCTAGCTCCTATTTACAAAAGCATATGCTCCTATCTGTTACATTACTACTCTATTTAAATCTTCTGTCATACTTCATTTTATTCGTGTTCCTCCTTCCACTACTTCTCCTCAAAACTATTATACAACATTTATACAACAATGACAAAGGTACTCCTTTCGTCTTACTGCCAATTGTTACGTCGTACTCAAATATTTTTTTCTACTCATGTATGCTTCTGTACGTACCAACTTTTAACTACTATATTTATTTATGCGGCCCAAATCTTCAATGCAAGTTAAAGAGACAACAACATCTCATTCCGTAGAAAAGTTGAAGCGTAAAAGCACGCGTTTAACAAAACAACAACCACTAAACGAAAACACCAATGTCATATAGGATGTCTCAATGCCCACTATTCGGTTTCAACTAGAAAAAGTTGACGGTTCGCATAATTTCGTTCATCCTCTTGCTATATCTGTTACCAACGAAAATTTGGAGAACGACAATGACTTATATTAGGATGCTTTTTACAACGATCCTGAAGTGGTATGCTTACAATTATATATTTATTTTATATACATATATGTGTGTATACATGTATTTATGTATACACACACAGATGGCCTTGTTGTTCACAACCTTCTCTTATGTCCATCATATTTCTCATTTTTCTTTCAGATTTAAGAAGTTGACATGATTTTTGCAGATTTAAAAGCAAAAAGTTTACGCTGAAAGTAGTGCAGCTGATTGCACATTCCAGTCTAGTTTCCAGCTTTTTCATTGCTTTCAATAAAGTTTTTTTGCAAATGTTATGTCTGTTTTTTTATATTAATTGTTCTACCTTTCTCCGTTTGTTTCAAATTAAACAATGTTGTTATTTCTAGTCCTTTTTCTTCTATTTGTTTTCAAATTCATTTAGATTTATATATGTTGAAGATGCTTCAGATCATTTTTGGTTGCTTTACTTTCTCCATGTATATGTTCTCAATCTTTGCCTATTTCTTCGTACTTTAGATCCTCTATAGCTTTGGTCAAATTCATCTATGCACGCGCCCATCGGGCATGCCTATGTACTGGTATGTATGTATATATATATATATATATATATATATATATATATATATATATATATATATATATATATATATATATATATATATATATCTGTGTGTGTGTGTGTGTGTGTGTGTGTGTATATATTTATTGTATATTGTAAATTAAGACAGTGAGAAGGTGGTAAAAATATACATGCAGTAGCAGTAGCAGATAGTAGGTCGTGGTTCACTGCTTCGGTTATTTCCATTTTTGAGTTAATGGTGGGGTGACCAAGAAAGGAAAACATAGGCAAGATATTAAAAGGTTGTTTGAAAAAGCAAAAAACAAATATAAGGAAGATACATAGTGTGAATGGAGTAACATGGAAATAAAGATGTGTGTGTGTGTGTGTGTGTTGTAGTTTAGTCGAGAAAAAATAGAAGAATGAGTTGACAGTAGCAGTCATTGGAAAGATGTAATAATCATATAATAATTTTGTACAAATTATAAATTAATAGAATTGGAGAGCACATATGAGCACGCATACTTAATTGTTACGTATTTGTATATACGTATATAAATAAAGTAATGTATAAAACTGAAAACATTTGAAATGTTGAAAAATACAGTTATTAAATTTTAGGAAAAACATAATCTAGTTGAAAGTAGATTACAATCATCACACTCGACTTAGTTATTAAATTTAGCTTAGAATTGTTAGTCAGATAGTTTAACAGAAATACAATAAATCAGTAGTGTAAATTGAAAAAATCGTTGAAATAAAGGGAAATAAGGAATCATGATTTAAAGAATGAATAGAAACGAATATTTAAGGATGTAGACTTATTTTTAACCTATTGTTCTTCTCGTTGCATCCTTGGTGAAGGAAGAAATAGGGGGAGTTTTGGCAAACGAGTTTGTGAAGAAAACTAAATTAATACCGAAAGAGGTGACGACTAAGTGCCATTAATAAGCTTTTCTATCAAACTTTTGATTTATAAGATCAAATTTGAACTTTTCAAGAGAAATAACACAATTCAAATTTGGTTCCATTTTTTTCAGTATACTAAATACTATAATCATCCATCCATGTTTATGAAATAACAATAAAGAAATTGGAATCTCAATTGGCTTGAATTATTAAAAAGACGTTTGACATCTATTAAAATAAATGATTTTTTGTGTATGTTGTTTATATAAAAAGTTTGGTAACCAATATATCGATTACTGAAGTTAAACACAAAATATTCAATGAAAAACTTACGGTTGTTTTCATTGTATTGATTAGAAAAGCCATGAATTCTAAAAACTGTGGTTGTCTAATTCCTATGTCTCCAATGGACAGATCAAGCTCTAGTAAACATCTAATTCTTATAGGATGAATGTCCTACAACATTAAACTAACGACTTTTTTAGATGCAAAGCAGGATTTAATGAATCAAAATAAATTTAAATGCTAGAGAACAGAGTGCACCTTCGATGCATTGGAAAGAAGAATATTTATTTTTTTATACCTTCAACAAAAAAAAATCATAAATTAAAATGATATAAAAACGGTGTAGAAAAACATTCACAACCCCTCTTTCCAAAAACTAAGTAACTACTATAGAAAAGTACTTCGGAAGTAACAAACAATTGATTTTAAATTATAGTGAACTTCAAATTAATCGTCGCTTGAATTTTGGATTTAATTGTTTTGTTGAATCAGAACACGGAAGAAAGAAAAAACTGGTCCGGGAAGGTTGCGAACTGGGTGGAGAGCGTGTTTGGAAGCTAGTTGAGCAGTGTATAAATTGAATAGACAAATTAGCCTTTCCTAATAGTTTCTATTCCAAATGAAAGAAATGGTAGGTTTGGAAGTTCAGAAAAGGATTCAGTATACAAATATTTGCAAGTTTATGAATTAAAAAAATATTCTATGAAAGTTGAATAAAAAGTTGTATGCAACCTCTTATAGAGTATGATCATCAAATTTTAAAAATAAAAAGTGTCAAAAAATGCATGCTAGAAACGATCAATGATCATGATGGGACAAACTAGTTGAACTATGAATACAAAGATTTGGAAGTTTGCTATTTACAATGTGATTTCCTATGAGTAAAGCTGCTATGAAATTTGAATAAAAGGCTAATTTGCAGTGCAAACCACTTGAAGAGCATGATATTCAAATTTTGAAGGAAAGTAAAAAAGAAAAGTTTGCCAGAAATAATCAGTCTTGGTACAAACAAATCCCTGGTCAAGATTGAAAAAATCCACTAAACTTTGATTACAAATATTTGCAGGATTAGGAAATAAAATTACCATGAGATTTAAACAAAATAGTTTTGTCTGCAATGTGAACTACTTAGAGAGTATGATCTTCAAATTTACATAGAAAAAAAAAGTGGGTCTTTATATTTTTACCTTGGCAGCGTCATTCAGATATTCTAAGCATATGAATATACAAGCTAGGTATTGATAATCATAGAAGCACATTAGCGGTTGATTGTCACAACTCTTAAACGTAGAGTTGTGTCAACAAACCCAAAGGATTGATTATAGAAGCCAATTGAAATAACCATTTTAATTGCAATATTTCTAAAGCACAAATTGTTCTTTTTGAAATGTAGCTTTAGAATGGTCTGAATTTAGATATATAAAAACATCTAATGCTTGGATTAAGAATTTTTAAGAAACAAAATAAAATTCTTAAATAATTGAGTACAAGAAAAAAAAACAATGTAAGATAAATTAAATCAGTTGCCATACATTGAATGGATGAAAAAAAGTAAAAGCAATCTTTTAGGAAAGCAAGTGCACCGAAGAAATGGAAACAGGGACCATAAAATGAACTTTATTTTTCAATGTTAACACGAAATGACAACCAAATCATACGATAAAGAATGTAAACAATAGCCAATCTTGAAATACAGAGAACGATGTTTGTAGTTTATTAGTTATAGACGCAAATAAACAATGTTTTTCTTTTTCTTTTTTGGTATAATTAATTGGGTAACCAAAATGTGTACTGCTTTTTACTACAAAAATTTTGTGGATGTTTGAGGAAAGCAGAAGTAAATTCCAATGGTTACAATAACAATAAGTAAAACATAAATCGCGCTAAACATGAGTAAGAAAATGCCACTGAACTTAACAATGGGAGGAAATCCAGTCATGTCCTAAGATAAAACTGGTACTCTAGACTACGAAAACAGTTATTAAGTTCAAATAGAAATCCAAAGCATCCAAAGAAAATTTCAAAGTACTGATAAATGTAAGAATTCACAAATACTTATGACCATTGATCTTTTGACGCTTGACATTTTGCATTTGAAGTCACTGTATTACTGTCATAGGTACAGCTTTCTAAGCTTTCACCACTATATTTTTGGCACTAAGTGAGGGGTATGTAATATTCGGATAGGAATTTTTAGGCTCTGTTGTTGCATCATGATGTCAATCGGCAGTTATCATCATATATAGTTTACGTTTATATTTATGCCTAACTGTATATAACTGGAAGTTTATATGTTTTGTTGCTAACCTTTTGAATTACAACAAAAAGAAAATGGGATATAACAGTAAAATTACCTAGTACAACATGCGTAGCATCATGCACTGACAGTTGGCCCCGCCTACGTGATATGGCAGCTTGTCTACGAGTTGAACACCTAGCCTGTTGAGTACGTCGACGTTTTTCCCTTTGTTGCTAGTTCATACTGTGGTGCAGATGAGAGGGTATGTAAATGACAGATTTTAGTAGCAAAGGAGAGTAGTATGCAGTTATAAGTAGGAGACTTAGTGCGTAAATAGTGAGGTGAGTGATGAGTGAATTGTGTAGACATATATATAGAGGGACAGAATGGATGAGTGGGTAAACACCTATAATTTTGGATCATAAATTTTTAATAACGGCTAGCGTGAAGCTGTAAAAATTAGCTGTTATGCAGCATGTATGTGGAATGATGCATTTTTTGTATAAATTATATTAAGTAAAATATAATTCTGTGCAAATTATAAGTTTGAAAAGGAAATATGTGGACCGCAGCACATATGTAGCACATATGTGGACTGCAGCATATATGCAACACATATATGGACATATGTGGACCGCAACACATATGTGGACTGTAGCATATATGTAATATAAGTAGCACATGTGAAAAGAAATTATATTATGTAAAAACTATATTTTGTAATATGAAAAGAAGCACTGGCCGACTTTGAGTAAATTTAATAATTAAACAGAAAATTATAAAATAATATAGTACTGAATATATGTTAAGATTGAAATTTCATACGTGACTTGTGTGTGATGTAAGAAAAATATTATTTTGGAGATAACATAACTTAGAGCATACCATTTTTCTTCCTTTTATGAAACTTACTGATACTCTGAGCAGTCCGAAAATCCATTATTTTCTACCCAACCACCGAAACATAAAACATGTTTTTTACAAACTCCATAGCCTCAAGCTAGCTATGACATCATGAGTTATGAAAATATAAATCTCAATGCGAAACGAGCTTATCGTTCGTTGCAAACCATTCAACGGTAGCAATCCACCTTCCTCTTTAGCACTTTTTTCTGCACAGTCTCTTATGTTTATGGCTTCACTCCCTCGCTGCAAAAGTGTAGAAAATAAAAATCAATTATGTAATGAAATTTATATTTGCAAACGTAGCAGTGTCGAAAGATTCATAATACTCAAAGTCATCACAACTAAAAAATGGACAATACCTTAACGCTAATTTATACCATTTAATTAAGGTAAATTTTATTTCTATTCACGATTTTGTTTCAGTTTATCCACCCTATAATTTAGGAATGCTTGACTTTTGAAGTTATTACAAAATTAATTACTTCATCCACCAATTAATTGCTACTAGTTTTTCTTTATTATTTTTATGTTCTACTTCTTCCATTTTCAGTTCACCTATGGGATTAAAACATAAACTTTGATGCCATTTTGCTTTCATTGTTGAACATATAAACACTAATGAATTCAAATTTTGGCTATAGACTAAGGATCATCAATGTAAAAAATCAAATATTTATCTTGTCAAGCTCTTGCTGAGTCCTCTGCAAGAGTGTGACTGCTTTGGCAGGTTAGATGAGCTTTGTTTCCTGTTTCGCTTGATTTTCAAGAAGTTAGTATGAAGGAAGTAAGAATATTTATGTCAACCTTCCAGTTTTGTGCTAGATTGTATAGTGAATCTTTTTGGTGATGATCCCGTTGATGATGCCAATCTTCCTGGTTATGGTGTTACTTACTGCTTGCAACATATTTACTTAGGATGTTATGATGTTATCATCTTTTTGTGGTCTTGTTGCTTGCAAGGTGCACATGTAACTGATATGCTCTTGTAGTGCCAATATGTTATCTTGGGTATCTCTTAGTGTCAAGCGTATGTCACAGAGTATATGATTTCCTTGTGCAACATTGATATTGTATTTGTCAAGTGTTTTTTCTTAGTTAGATCTCTACAAGGTGGCTTTTTAGTATTTTAGATTATAAGTTATAGCCTACAAGTATTTAAGATTCATGCTTGTGCTTAGAATAATTGAAAATAGAGAAGTTAAAGGAATAAAAAAACGTACATCACCAAGAAAAACTTTGGTAGTAAGAATACTAAAAGAAAAAGCATTAAATTTTTAAGTTAATCCACTTGTGGATTAACTTACAAAACAGTTATGGATCAACTTATAAAAATAAAATGGTGGATTAACTGATGGAATACTTAGATGGAAATAAAATTTACCTTTAATTAAATATAGGATCAATCAAAATTTCATGACTTTTTCTTCCCATTGATTTCGTTAACATACCTCATGGATAACACCTAAACCATTAACCAAAGACCAAGTATCATTTCAACCATGTAATATGTTTATACAAAATGTACTTTTTTTAGTGGAAGCATCTACCCGTTGATGTATTGTTACATAAAGAATATAATTAAGTATTTCCCCTTGTGTAACTTACTACACCGCAAGGTAACTATTTAGTAGAAATATCGTACATAAAATGATAAAACCAATGCATCAAACTAAACTTGAACGGAAGAAAAAAGGCAAACCTATATTTCACCAGTATATCATAAAAGGTTAAACAAAGCTGCTAAGAAATCTTTCCAAATTTACCTCTACCTTTCTCATGAAAGAAGTGCCAAGTTGATTCCTACCCATAGTTATTGTCTTTCTTTCCACTCATCTGCCATGACAATCAACAATGCACTCGATCATCAAATAACTACTTGGATAATACTGTTCAGGAAAGTCAATGCTTCTAAAATATAGTGTTCTTCCTCTCTCCTTACAACAAAAGATACGCAATTAATATAAACGTATCATCGATTTATTAAATATTAATATGTATAATATCTGAAAATGGACAAATTTTCAAATGGAGATTTTCACTTAAAGGACTTATTTGTTCAGGGTAATAAGTTTTAAAGACAACGCTTATGAAAAATTAGTTTTAAGAACAATTCTGCATGAAAAAGATAAAAGCGCTTACCCTTTTACGTTATACAGATATAAAGGTAACCGCTTTTACCTTTTTCCAATATAACTTAAAAACATAACCACTTTTTTTTGTGTGCAGAATTGTCCTTAAAACTTATTTTTTAGAAGTGTTGTCCTTAAAACTTATTATTGTACAAAAAGAAGCCCTCTAATTTAATTCACTTTTCAAATTTTATTATCTATACACATATAGCACTCTCCTCTTCCCTAGCTAATCATATTGTACAATCGTACTTTGCAATGTCCACAAATACAAATGAAGTAATATGCGACTGCACCTTAATTAAGGCTGCTAGTAATGTCAGCTCTATGCATAAATATCAATACGCAGTCATGTTGAAAACAATGGCTGAGTCACGTACTTCGTCGCTTTCTTGAAGACGATTCGGCGATCTGGCCGGTGGTGCAAAACCAGTTCGTACTTCCGCCGCCGCCTCTAGGATAAAACAGCCTCTCTCTGATTAATAACTGATCTGCTTTGCACAAACAAATCAGTGCAGATTTGCACTTTCTGATTTTACTGCTCGAAAATTTCTTAAGATTATTTTAATGGCGGAGAAAGAGAATGCAGAATTTTTTTCTGTGTGTAGATCTCGTCTAATCTAATGATAATATATAGACGGGGATCAGGGTATTCGAAAAATCTGGTCAGTGGAGGAAAATCGGATCTGCGAAAATACTTGGTCAAAGTTTTACCGCGTCATATAAAAATCGGTTCAGAAATTATTTTCATGATTTAAAAACTGGTTCGAAAATAGCAGTGTTTTCTGGACCAAAAATATAAGTGTCTACACCACATAGCCAGGGCCCAAAGCCCGAGCCCGAGCCCGAACCGAACCGAACCGAGCCGAGCCGGGCCGGGCCGGGTCGAGTCGAGTCGGTCGGTCGGGCGCGCGCGTGTGTGGTGGTCATGATGCATGGGCTCCCTCCTCACAACAAAGCATGCATTGGGAGCCCAAGGCCCCATCAAAGCTTCTTAGAAACAAGTATATAAGCTTGCCTCTTCCATATAATCCCATGATGTGGGACTATTCACAAATAGGAGCCATCATACACTTATTTCATGTTTTAAATAATTCACAATATTTCCAACAATCCCCCACTTGAATTTTTTAAAATATTATCGAGCAGTTTCTAAACACATAAGACTGTGCATAAACAAAGGTGTCATCCGACTTGAACATTTGCGTAGTGAATAAGATTCAGTTTTTACTAGAGTGACACGTAGTCTTGAACTCTATTCCTGACATCAAACCACACACAATCTTTTCCATAGTGCAATCAAATAAGCCCGTGCATTTATGGTCATACACGTCTATCCCAGTTTAGTGAACGCTCTAGAAGTTCTGCCCAAAACTCCATAGGAAACGGCCTCATTTCCACATTCACATAGGTGAGTCTATCAAGAGTACTCCTGAAGGTAGGTACTCCACTCCAAATAGAGTATAGATCTCATTAAGAGTTTCTATTAACTCATCCTCTATCACTTCAGGAATACATGCTTCTTAGTTTATTATATAGCATGTTCAACTTCTATCACTACACAACTTGTTATTACCCATTGAACCTATTTCTTGGGATCTCCAGTCATTTAGGTCGGGTTACCATTGTGCGTGAGTCAACAATCTAAGGGCAATAGTCCCATTCTTTTAGAAGAATTATGGACTTTCTCTCTTGACAGTCCTTTCGTCAAAGGATCTGCCAAATTTTCTTCACTACGTACGTAATCTACTCTAACGGTACCTGTAGAAAGTAGCTCTCTAACCGTGCTGTGCTTACGACGTATTTGTCGTCTCTTACCGTTATAATAACGGTTCTGAACTTTTGCAATAGCCGCGGTACTATCACAATGTATCAACACAGCCGGTATCGGTTTTTCCCATAAGGGAATCTCAGCTAGCAGATTTCTCAAATATTCTGCTTCTTCACTAGCTGTGGCTAGTGCTATCATCTCAGACTCCATAGTGGACTGAGCCAAAATAGTCTGTTTCTTGGATTTCCAAGAAACAGCTCCTCCAGCGATGCTAAATATATAGCCACTGGTCGCTTTAGAATCATCAGATAAAGTATTCCAGTCTGCATCTGAATATCCTTCAAGTACAGCTGGAAACTTTTCATAATGTAATCCAAGGTTCATTGTTCGTTTAAGGTATCTCATGACCCTTTCAATAGCATGCCAGTGCTCTATACTAGGTCTACTGGTGAACCTGCACAATAATCCCACGACATAGGCAATGTCGGGTCTAGTACAATCAGTGGCATACCGAAGGCTGCCAATGATGCTCGCATAATCAGACTGTCTTACACCTTCACCAGTGTTCTTAAATAACTTTACACTTGGATCGTATGGTGTACATGCGGGTTTACAGTCAAAGTAATTATATTTCTTTAGTATCTTCTCAATGTAATGAGACTGATCCAAAGAAATTCCCTTTTCTGACCTAGTAATTTTAATACCGAGGATTACACTCGCTTCACCTAGATCTTTCATATCAAAATTGGCACATAATAAGGATTTGACTGAATTTATGGCATGAATGTTTGACCCAAAGATGAGTAGGTCATCTACATAAAGGCATATAATAGTGCAAATGTCATTCTCATATTTGTAATAAATGCATTTGTCACTTTCATTAACTTTAAAATCATTTGAAATGATTAAGTTATCAAATTTTTCATGCCATTGTTTAGGTGCTTGTTTTAAACCATATAATGATTTATCTAACTTGCATACTTTATGTTCTTGACCATGTACTACAAATCCTTCAGGCTGGTCCATATAAATTTCTTCGTCTAATTCACCGTTCAAAAAAGCAGTTTTAACATCCATTTGGTGTATTAGTAAGTTATGAATGGAAGCAAGTGAGATCAATACCCGAATGGATGTTATTCTAGTTACAGGTGAAAAAGTGTCAAAGAAATCTATATTTTCTTTTTGTCTAAAACCTTTAGCTACTAGTCGTGCTTTGTATTTATCTATAGTACCATCAGGTTTTAGTTTCTTTTAAAGCACCCATTTACAGCCTATAGATTTACAACCAGGGGGTAAATCTGCCAAATGCCAAGTCTTATTGGATTCCAGAGAATCCATCTCATCATTTATAGCCTCTCGCCAAAAATCGGCATCTAAAGAAGATAAGGCCTCTTGGAGGTTTAATGGATCCTCCTCTATAGTAAAAGCACAAAAATCCGAGTCAAAGTTTTTCTCGGTTCTTGCTCTTTTACTTCTTCTAGGTTCAGCTTCAGAACTTTTGTCAAGTTCTGTTCTTATAGGCGTACTTGATGTGCCCCCACTATTCCTTAATTTAAAAGGAAATTTAGTTTCATAAAAATCGGCATCATTTGATTCAATTATATTATGTGCATTTAAGTCATAAAATCTGTATGCTTTGCTATTGATAGCATAGCCTATAAATGCACATTCATATGCTCTACTTGCCAATTTTATTCTCTTAGGGTCTGGAATGCGAACATATGCTAAACAACCCCAAGTTCTAAAGTATGAGACATTGGGCTTATGATTCTTTAAAATTTCATAAGGTGAAATTTTATTCTTAGATTTAGGGATTCTGTTCAGAACATAGCATACAGTCAATAAAATATCCCCCCACCAATGTTTTGCTGCACCAGAATTTAGTAGGATGGCCACTACTAATTCGGTAAAAGTCCTATTTTTTCTTTCAGCTTTACCGTTCATTTCAGGTGAATAGGGTGCAGTTCTCTCATGTACAATACCATGTAATTTATAGAAGTCCAGAATTGAATTATATTCATATTCTGTTCCTCTATCACTACGAAGTCTCTTAATCTTTCTATTTACTTGATTCTCAATTTCAGTTTTGAATGTTTTGAACATTTCAAAGGCATCACTTTTATGTTTCGTAAGATATACATATGTGAAATCAGAACAATCATCGATAAAAGTGATAAAATAACGATGTCCATGTCTAGTCAAAGTACCATCAAGTTCACATATGTCAGAATGAATCAAGTCTAAGGGTTCAGATTCTCTATTAACAGACTTGTGAGGTTTCTTAGTGATTTTTGCTTGTGTACAGAATTCACATTTATCAGATTCAGATTCTGCTATCTTAGGTATCATATCTAGAGTGCTCATGTTATTAATTATTCGTTTATTAACATGACATAATCTAGAATGCCAAATATTAAAATCACACAACATATAAGCAGAATTATTCACTTTATTCAATTCAACATTTAATTTGAACATTCCCTCACAAGCATAACCCTTTCCTGCAAAGTTTCCCTTATACACTATAGTATACAAGTCAGCACCAATAAATTGAGTGAACCCTGCCTTATTGAGAAGATAGCCAGAAACCAGATTCTTCCTCATCTCTGGAGTATGCATAACATCTTTGAGGATTACAGTCTTTCCAGAGGTAAACTTGATCTCCACGTTTCCAACCCCAGCAACTTTAGTGGTGTGGGAATCTCCCAGCAGCACTTTCTGATCATCAGCAGCCGTGTATGTTGAGAACATAGCACGATCATAACAGACATGGCGAGAAGCACCAGTGTCTATCCACCAGCCATCTGATCCACCAACAAGGTGAATCTCAGAAATCATAGCCATAAGTGGCTCATCCTCAGTCAAGTTAGCCTGTGGTACAGAGCTAGGCTTGTTCGGACACTTTCGTGCCATATGACCTGGTTTGCCACAGTTGTAACATAGAAACAACTGTCCAGAGTCATTCTTTTGGGCTGGTTTTTGCTGTCCTTTTGGGTTTCCCTGCGGATTCCCATTGTTGCGTCTGTTCTGATTCTTAAAAGATTTCTGATTTGGTTTCAGAACCGCGGGCTTGGTCTTTTTAGTGTTGTTGTTTGAAACAAACAACACTTTCTCTTTCTGGTCCTGTTTGCGTGCTGCCTCCTCAATGCGAAGGCGAGTAATCAGACTCTCTAAGGAGAATTCCTTAGTCTTATGGCGCAAGAAATTTTTAAAGTCTTTCCAACCTGGGGGAAGTTTGTCAATAATAACAGCAACTTGAAACTGTTCATCTAAAATCATACCTTCGGAGATGATCTCATGAGCTATTTTCTGCAGCTCATGAGACTGCATCTCTACTGATCTATCGTCTGTCATCTGATACTTCAGATAGCGGCTCACAGCATACTTCTTCGCCCCTGCCTCCTCTGTATCGTATTTCTTCTGCAGTGCTTCCCAGATCTGCTTCGCTGTCTTGTCTTCTGAATTGTAGTAATCATACAGATCATCGCTCAATCCGTTCAGAATAAAAATTTTGCACAAATAATCCTGTTCTGTCCAGCTTTGCAACTGCTTCGATTGTTCGTTCCAGGATGTCATCTGCGCTGCGTCAGTTCCGTCAGGCTTGTCTGGCAACTGCGGTTTCTCGGTGGTAAGAGCAGCAGCCACCTTCCTCATCGTCAGATAGAACTCCATCTTTTGACGCCAGCGTTTGAAGTGCAGACCTTCGAAACGAAATGGAGCAGCAGTCATCAATGGGATCTGGAATGCAGAAGCAGGAGCAGCATCATCTACAGTTGTTGTCGAAGCCATTGTTTCTGTTCGTCTTCAATTTGTTGAAAACAATGGCTGAGTCACGTACTTCGTCGCTTTCTTGAAGACGATTCGGCGATCTGGCCGGTGGTGCAAAACCAGTTCGTACTTCCGCCGCCGCCTCTAGGATAAAATAGCCTCTCTCTGATTAATAACTGATCTGCTTTGCACAAACAAATCAGTGCAGATTTGCACTTTCTGATCTTATCGAAAATTTCTTAAGATTATTTTAATGGCGGAGAAAGAGAATGCAGATACTTGGTCAAAGTTTTACCGCGTCATATAAAAATCGGTTCAGAAATTATTTTCATGATTTAAAAACTGGTTCGAAAATAGCAGTGTTTTCTGGACCAAAAATATAAGTGTCTACACCACATAGCCAGGGCCCAAAGCCCTAGCCCGAACCGAGCCGGGTCGAGTCGGTCGGTCGGTCGGGCGCGCGCGTGTGTGGTGGTCATGATGCATGGGCTCCCTCCTCACAACAAAGCATGCATTGGGAGCCCAAGGCCCCATCAAAGCTTCTTAGAAACAAGTATATAAGCTTGCCTCTTCCATATAATCCCATGATGTGGGACTATTCACAAATAGGAGCCATCATACACTTATTTCATGTTTTAAATAATTCACAATATTTCCAACAAGTCATAAGTAAAGCAATTTGTAAAGTAAAATATGCACAAGCTTTGCAGAACACATCAGTGTAAAAGTAACATAGGCATGCACTATTGTAATGAAAAAATGGTACTAAATCTAATAATGAGGGAATATTTACATATAAAATTCCAAAATTAATGCAGTTTGCAATAGTAAGAAAAATGGATAACTTGTGAAATTAGGAATCTTTTGTGTTAGAAATACGAATAAAAAAAATAGGCTTGTAGTTAGTTCTTTGAATTTAAAAATTAGGAGAGCGAAACGAATTAAATGAAGCTAAATTTAATCCTGGGAATGAAAATAAAGCTGTAGAGATCACATGAATAAAGTACGCTAACAATCTCACAGTTCAAAAGTATTTCAAAGCGCTAATAAAGTGTTCTCAATATTTCGACTATTGATTTCATCTGCTGTTATTATATTTAGGGGAGAAAATAACGTGCGCTATGGATGAGAAGATAAAACTGATTGTGTCCACTACCTATTTTCAAATCTTATATGAATAATCAAGCTTAAGTGATTGTCTAAAACAATATATACGGTCGCACATATTTGCAAAACAGATTTAAGAATTCAAACGTATTAAAATGTAACTTTAATCAAAATAGTAGTCTGTAGCATGTTGGATAGTAATTTTGTGCCTCCATTACCAGAAACTGTACGACACCACTTTGTTCCCATACCATTGTTAGAGCCGCAGTGTGAAATATGTCCAGAAGCTGCTGTTAAATTTCAGGTCATGGCTAGGTTACAGAAAGTACCTAATGGTGACTGTCAGAGATGAAGGAAGGAGTAAGCAACTGACGAATGAACTATGTAGATCTAAACAAAATCAGTTGTGTGGACAAAGAGATTTCATTTTTTAATTTTCTGTTGCTTTCTACTGTAGATTTGGTAGATGGGAGGAGATAGAACGATGTGAACTATAGATTTGGTAGATGGGAGGAGATAGAACTAGGGGTGAGCGTTCGGTCGGTTCGGTTGGTTTGAACGTAAAAAAGCTCAAACCGAATTGGAACCGAAAATTTTCCAAACCGAACCGAACCGAATTAATTTCGGTTGATTCGGTCGGCAACCGATTTAACCGAACTTGAAAGATGTACTATAATTCAAATGATGGATTCACTCAAAGTGGAACATAAATTCATGTTTGGAGATATTTTATGCAGTAAATTTTATGTTTATGATAAAATTTGATGTATTTGCAACAAATGTCTTTGTACTATATAACTAAAATAATTATTTAAAGTACTACAATACTGTAAAATTAGATGACAAATTGAAAGTTTGGTTAATTCGATTAAACCGATAACCGAAAAAATTTATTTTACAAACCGAATTCAAACCAATTTAGTTTCTCGTGCTCCAGACCCGATCCGGACTTTTTAAACCTTACCCCAGACCCGCCCCGTAGACCCGGTACGGCTCAGGAATTTCGTCTTGTACCAGAAATATGTACGATTCAGGGTAGACCCGACCCGCCCCACGAACCGATGATATTCTATTCTAATGTACACAAATTTATGTACTTATATTTTTTATCACTAAATGATAAATTATATACATATTATAATGTGTTCACAATGATAAGAGAATATAATAAAATGAGTTGTAAGATAAAGTTCAAAATGTATGCATTTGTTATTATATGATTATCATTGAGATGCAACTTAATAGTATCAAAATTTTATTGTTTGTTGATTGAAAGAATATAATATTCAAGTTATAACCATGTATACATAAGAAGATTAACAAGTAATCATTATAGTTATAAATTGTTTTAATGATGTTTCAATCATGCGGGTCGGGTTGAGACGGGTTGGCTGTGCCCCAGACCCGGCCCTAGACCCAGACCTCTAAAAGTGGGTTATGGATCAACGCGCCCCGAAGACCCTATGGAAAAACCTGCATGCCAATTGGATCGATCTCTTGAATTTTATTTGCATTATAAAGTTGAATTTGTTGTAAATTTTCAATATTAGTTTGGGATATGGGTTTGTTTTTGAAGAGGGAAGCAAGAATGGAAGAAGATAAGGTGTTGGGATTAGTCCCACATTGTAGAATATAAAGGAGTTTGTCTCTATATAGGTAAAAGTTTGATACATGATATCAAAAGAAAGAAGAGAAGGAGAGATAAGGCAATGGTCCTTAAGCATGAGCTTGGCATAGATAATAATATTTAAAATGTCAAAAGATGGGCCTTGGGGCTCTTGGGGTCTCGTGATCCATTAGGCTGCGGAAACAAATCAGTCGACAGGCCAAAACTCAACCAGTCGACCGTTTTGTTCTCTGTTTGAAAACGGTCGACCGGTGACACTTTGGGTGGTCGACTGGTTTCAAGCCAAACGGATGCGACGCTTCAGAAGCATTGCAAAACTGTACGGATGCATATGTTCAATATCGAATAGAAGTGACTGTTGCAATTAAACAATTGCAACGCTTGACTATTGGATGCCTCTTCTCATCACCTATATAAACAACTGCGCAAAATCATTTGAAATCAATCAATTTCCGATCTTCTTCTCACTAAGATACTCTGCAACGTCATTGTACTGTTGCAAAACAGTTCTGTCAGAAACGCTTTTATAGTGTTTCAATTCTGAAAGTGTTGCAAAATTGCTGTCTTCTTCTTGCTCTTCAATTCTATAATCTAAATTGCATCATCAGCAATCAAATCTCAGAGTGTTCTTGGCCGGATCAAAATCGTACAAACTTTGAATCTGATAACGCTGTTTCAAGGCTTCATTGAATCCTGAGGTCAATAGTTCGTTAACCCGTTTGTACCTGGTGGGTTGAACTATTGTCTGAAAGAATTTGCTACGCAAATCCTTGAAGTCAGAATTACGGCTTTTATTCTCCTCCATTAACGTCTCAAACCACAAAATTCCCCAATAATTTTTTCAGACAATATTTCAACCATGGAAGGTTTGAGCGCGTTGCAAGTGATGAATCAGCATTTGACGAAGTTAGAGCGATTTGATGGAGAGAATTTCACTCATTGGAAAGAGACTATGAAATTCTTTCTGATCACGGTCAAATTATTTCATATTCTCGAAGATGGATTAGAGGAAATACCGGAGGAAACCGATAAGGATAGTGCGGAACTAAAAGCTGAAAGGGCAAAGCGCAAAGAGGAAGATTTTCTATGCAGAGGCCACATTCTAAATGCACTGTCTACTCCGATATACAATGCTCATACGACCTTGGACACCGCGAAGGCACTCTGGACTGCGCTAGAAAGCAAATATCGCATCTCTGAGGCAAGTAATAAGAAATTTCTTATATGCAATTTTATGGATTTCAAAATGGTCACTAACAAGTCCATAATTGGACAAGTAAGTGAAATACTACTGTTAGTAAATCAACTTAAGGATGCTGGTATTTATCTCCCTGAATCATTTGTTGTTTATTATTTCGAGACTCCCGAATTCTTGGAATGATTATAAGAAAAAATTAAAGCATGCGGAAACAGATTATGATTTAGATGGTTTACAGCGTCATCTTCGTATTGAAGAGGATTCTCGTAAACGCGAACTAGATGATAATCCGCAAAATGAGTCTCAATCTAAGGCTAATAATGTTGAAATTAACGATAAGTTGAAGCCTAAGAATGAGACACAGTTCAAAAAGAAAGGTACTAATTCTAAGAATAAGAAAAAGGGTGACTGTTTCTATTGTCACAAACCCGGCCACTATGCCCGAGACCGTCGTCTTCGGAAGAAACAACAAAAAGTGGATATGGTCGAAGAAAAGCTTGTGGTTGTCGTACAAGAGGCAAACTACGTTAGTGGCATTGACAATGATTGGTGGCTCGATACTGGAGCGACTATTCATATTTGCAAAGACCGTAATCTGTTCAAGACTTATGATGAGAATAATGGAGAATCCAGCGAAGTAACTGGCGCAAACAAAGTTGCAAGCAAAGTTCTGGGTAAAGGCACTATTGAATTGACATTCATCTCTGGAAAAGTTCTTACTTTAGTTAATGTATTTAATGTACCTGATATGTGTAAGAATTTGATTTCTGGATACCTTCTTAACAAAGGAGGATTCAAGATGGTGTATGAGTCTGATAAATTAGTGTTGTCCAAGAATAGCAAATTTATTGGACAGGGATATTCTTATAACGACATGATTAAGTTGAATCTAATGAAGAAATCTTCTGCTTATATTGTTGACTCTGTTAATTTATGGCTTGGTAGATTAGGACATGTTAATTATAAGTCACTTAGAAATATGCATAAATTAGGATTAATTTTTGATTGTGATTTCGAATCCATTTCTAAATGTGAAATATGTGTTCAAGCAAAAATACATCGAAAATCCTTTAAATATGTTTAAAGGAAAACTGGTTTGCTTGATTTGGTATATAGTGATGTGGGTGACTTGAAAAGTCATATCACCTATGGTGGTAACCAATACTATATAACATTTATTGATGATTATTCTAGATATGCTTATGTATATCTAATGAAATCTAAAGATGAAGCCTTTGATAAATTCAAAATTTACAAAGCAGAAGTCGAAACACAATTAGGAATCAAAATTAAAGTGTTACATTCAGATCGTGGTGGTGAATACTTTTCAAATGAGTTTACTTTGTTTTGCAAACAAAATGGTATTATTCACCAATGTACTACCCCTTATACACCACAACAAAATGGTGTTGCTGAAAGGAAAAATAGAAATTTAGTAGAAATGGTTAACGCCATGATCATAAGTTCTAATTTACCTTATAACTTATGGGGAGATGCTATATTATCTGCATGTTACATTTTAAATAGAGTACCACTTAAGAAGAATAATATTTCTCCTTATGAATTATGGTTTAATAAAAAACCTAATCTTACTACACTCAAAGTTTGGGGTTCCTTAGCTTATGTTAGAAAACCAGACCCTAAACGACCAAATTTAGGTAATAGAGCTTTTAAATGTGTTTTCATTGGGTATTCTCTTAATAGTATAACTTATAGATTTATGATTATTGATACCTTAGAAGTCATAGAATCTGTAGATGTAGAATTTTTTGAAAATCAAACTGTTGAGAATCCATTAAGATCATCTAGTCCGGAACCAACTGAGACTAATGATACAAATGATGATGAATATGCTCCTGCTCAAAACAGCAAGGAAGTGTCAGTACCAGATAATAGTACTGAACACAGGAGAAGTAAAAGAGCGAGAATAGAGAAGGACTATGGTCCTGACTTCATAACATATCTCGTAGAAGGCAATAAGGACGAAGTCCTTAATGTGACAAGATATGTAATGAACGTCGATGATGATCCCAAAACTTATTTTGAGGCTATGAGTTCTAGAGATTCTAATTTCTGGAAAGAAGCTATCAATGATGAAATGAATTCTATAATGTTAAACCAAACTTAGGTATTAAGCGATTTACCTCCTGGTGCTAAACCTATAGGATGTAAATGGATATTCAAGAAAAAGTTGAATACAAATGGATCCATTGATAAGTTCAAAGCCAGCTTAGTTGCTAAGGGATATAAACAAAGACAAGGAGTAGATTATTTTGATACATATGCTCCAGTGGCTCGCATATCTTCGATACGCTGTTTAATAGCCATTGCATCAATTCATAACTTGGTCATACATCAAATGGATGTAAAGACAGCTTTTCTAAATGGAGATTTAGAAGAAGAGATATACATGGAACAACCCGAAGGTTTCATAATCCCAGGCCAAGAAAAGAAAGTTTGTAAATTAGTTAAATCTCTTTATGGGCTGACGCAAGCTCCCATGCAATGACATGAGAAGTTTGATAAAGTTGCACTGTCATTTAGATTCATTGTTAATGATGCAGATAAATGTATCTATAGCAAATCGGATAACAACGATTATGTTATAATATGTTTATACGTTGATGACATGCTGATATTTGGTTCCAACATATCCTGTGTAAATGAAACTAAGAAGTTTCTATCTTCTAAATTTGATATGAAAGATCTGGGAGAGGCTGATGTAATTTTAGGAATTAAAATCATTAGAAAAACGAGGGAGTTATTACTAACTCAATCTCATTACATTGAGAAGTTCCTAAAGAAGTATAATCATTATAATGTCAAACCAGCACCAACTCCTTTAGATCCAAGCATAAAGTTAGAAAAGAACACTGGACGTACCATTTCTCAATTGGAATATTCCAGTATTGTTGGGAGTCTTATGTATGCTATGCATTGCACTAGACCAGATATCGCACATGCTATAAGTGTATTGTGTCGATTTACGAGTAATCCAGGTTTTGAACACTGGAAAGATATTTCTAGAGTTTTAGCTTATTTAAAGGGAACCATAAACTTTGGTTTATCTTATAAAGGATATCCTGCTGTAATTAAGGTATATAGTGATGCAACCTGGAACAATGTAGAATCGAAATCCAAGTCTACGACTGGATGGATATTTACATAAGGAGGCGCTGCTGTGTCTTGAGCTTCCAAGAAGCAGACCTGTATATGATTCAACTATGTTGTCAGAATTGATTGCATTAGCAGACGCATGTAAAGAAGCGGAATGGCTTTGAAATTTGTTAGTAGAAATCCCATTGTGGAAGAAGCCATCTGCAGCAGTCTTGATTAACTGTGATAATCAAGCAACGATATATAATGTTTCTAATAAAACATATAATGGAAAGTCTAGACATGTAAGTCTAAGATATCACATGGTGAGACAGTTACTCAAAAGTGGAGTTATAACTGTTGACTACATAGAAACAAAGAAAAACTTGGCTGACGCACTTACGAAGAGTCTTCCAAAGGCTATAGTTTCTATAAAGTCAAAAGAAATGGGACTAAGGTCTGTGAATGAAGATTGATCACCCTTAATAGAAACCCAACTTGTGTCTTGAAAAGGATAGACAAAGTTTAATGGGTACCAACAAGTTATGGAAATGATTATGGAACACTAAATCAAAAATCCCATAATGTTTAGTGTTGGATTCTGCATGAACAAAGGATGGATAAAAATCCTTAATAAGTCTAAAAACCCTAAAAGGTGTCTCGCAGAAACACCTTAAGTGACTTACCTATATGAATATGGAAATCAGGCCGTTTCCTAGGAAAGTAAGACCGCTTTCTAAGTAGACTCATGAACCAGGATTTAAGCACATGGCCATTAACGTGCTGAGCAATACAGAACACTCTAACTAAGGAATACAATACGTGTGATTGTTCCGGTTTTATCATTAAGGGATACTTGGTTCAAGATTCGTTCACCATTAACTTTGAATAGTTTACACTAAGTAAAAGTTCAAATCCAAAAGATACTTTTATTTATGTGTTGTTCCACGATGATGCAAATCTTGATCTTAGAACTACATAGGCTTGATCCCACTTGGGTATGTAGGAAGTCACACTAGTGATTCAGCCATCCACTTTAATTTATTTTGAAAATTGGGGTAGATTGTTGTAAATTTTCAATATTAGTTTGGGATATGGGTTTGTTTTTGAAGAGGGAAGCAAGAATGGAAGAAGATAAGGTGTTGGGATTAGTCCCACATTGTAGAATATAAAGGAGTTTGTCTCTATATAGGTAAAAGCTTGATACATGATATCAAAAGAAAGAAGAGAATGAGAGATAAGGCAATGGGCCTTAAGCATGAGCTTGTCATAGATAATAATATTTAAAATATCAAAAGATGGGCTTTGGGGCTCTTGGGGTCTCGTGATCCATTAGGCTGTGGAAACAAATCAGTCGACAGGCCAAAACCCAACCAGTCGACCGTTTTGTTCTCTGTTTGAAAACGGTCGACTGGTGACACTTTGGGCGGTCGACTGGTTTCAAGCCAAACGGATGCGACGCTTCAGAAGCGTTGCAAAACTGTACGGATGCATATGTTCAATATCGAACAGAAGTGACTGTTGCAATTAAACAATTGCAACGCTTGGCTGCTGGATGCCTCTTCTCAGCACCTATATAAACAACTGCGCAAAATCATTTGAAATCAATCAATTTCCGATCTTCTTCTCACTAAGATATTCTGCAACGTCATTGTACTATTGCAAAAATGTTCTGTCAGAAACGCTTTTATAGTGTTTCAATTCTGAAAGTGTTGCAGAATTGCTGTCTTCTTCTTGCTCTTCAATTCTATAATCTAAATTGCATCATCAACAATCAAATCTTAGAGTGTTCTTGGTCGGATCAAAGTCGTACAAACTTTGAATCTGATAACGCTGTTTCAAGGCTTCATTGAATCCTGAGGTCAATAGTTCGTTAACTCGTTTGTACCTAGTGGGTTGAACTATTGTCTGAAAGAATTTGCTACGCAAATCCTTGAAGTCAGAAGTACGGCTTTTATTCTCCTCCATTAACGTCTCAAACCACAAAATTCCCCAATAGAATTTAATATTTATATATAAACATAATCAAAATTGTAATTTTTACCTTAACATGTGGCCTTCATGCATGCTGATATGAAATACAAAGATATATGTCCATAATGAAGTAAGTAAGTGAACAACCCCACGCATAAAGGACGAAAATCAATTAAGAAGCTTTATTTAGAAATGGTTGAGGGAACTGTAGCTTTATATTACCAGCTCATTATTCCTTTTTGCAAACGATGAAAGAGATAATGCCCTCATTCACCTAGGCACAGAGAAACATGTAGATGAAGGGCTTAATCTACCATATAACAGGCTTCGGGACTTGGTTGTGGCGTTCTGGTGGCGCCAGAGGCTTGGTCCGACGGTAACAGGGGCGTCGAAGCTCAGTTGGACGGTGACGGAGTGGAGGTTGGATGCAGATTGATGAGGTGGAGCACGGGAGCAGGTTGGTCTGCATGCGGTGGTTACAACGCCTTCTTTTTTTGACATGAATTGCGTGAGTTTCAAAATAGGAAGGCTTGGATCTATTGAGGTAGCCAGCCACATGAATAATGAAGTAGAGAAGAAATAAGATAGGTGAGAGAATGGGAAAATTTTGAATGAAGATAAAGGCGACCATGACAAAATATCAACCCGGATAATGGGTCAACTTTACCGCATAAAAGCATATACCGTTCTCTTTCAAAATCTTGAATTTGTATGAGAAAAAAATACACAATACCTGAATGTGCTATGGACCAGATAGGTACCCGTGTATCCATAAATTCCAAAGTTCAAATCAATATAGAAAATGAACCAAACGTCCGAACACACATAGTAAAATGCTGTTGAGTTCAGCGCGTCAACACGAACAAAATAGCACATTAAAAACTGGTATTATAATGTTTATGTGAAATTTCAAAATTTACATTATTGTGGTTGTTGCTACCGTAAATCAATTGTATAAATCGATTAAAACGGAGTTAGCGAAATTGAAACCCGATGAAACATGCGTCGACATTTTCGTTATTAAATTCTTATACCCAAATTAAATGGATGTATTCCAAATATATATTAGAAAATCGAATCAATAAATTCCTTATATTTCAACATAACTCGAATTTTACTATAGTTCTAAACGATAGATTTACGATTCGTTACAGTGCCCGATACATCCCGTAATCCTGTAAGTTCTTCTATAATTCACCAGTGAAACTCCATGCGCTCTAACTACAATCCTGCATGGGTGACTTAGCCAACACATGTGTCATTCTAGTAGATTTAAAGGGAATGAGTAGGATTCCCTTGGTCAACCTACCCATTGTAACCCAAATACTCTTGTTTTCCCTTTCTTAATCTTGAAAATCCATCAATTAAGTCCATACTTATTGAATTTCATTTCCAAACTGGTATATCTAATGGTAGAAATCCTTTTGGCTTTTAATGATTGGTTTTCACCTTCTAACAACATTACTCCTTCCTACAAGAATCTTCTCTTCGTATCTTGATACTCCTTGATTAACCAAGGATGGATCCTGAAACTAGATCAATGACATTTCCTAAGAACTTCCCTCCTTATGTTTCCAGTATCAGAACACAAAACCGTTCCTTCTTCCTTAACCATCCTTTCAGATCAAGACTAAACATGTTAAGTCATCAATCCCTATTTTAATAACAAGCCTTTTGATCCTTTCGGTCAGCACTAAATATTTCTCTTTCTTAGAAGCAATCCTTTCAATCAAAATGACCGAACCTCCAAAAATGATATCATAGCAATGCACGGACTCAAACTAGATGTCGACTTTAACTACATATCACAAGTAGTCAATGGCTCAAAAAATTAATTAGAAATTCGTTGGTAATGCAATGGAATTATTTATGTGGCAAAATTCAAACATCATATATACAAAATTTATTTTTGACTTAGAATTAATTTCTCTTTAATTTATGTGGATTGCTCTACTCGGTAGCCATGAGTAATACCTTGCCTAATATTTGGAGATTGTTACGTACATTAATGTCACTAAATGTATTGATGTCCATCTCGATACATCTTAGATAAGAATATTTAAAAAAATAATTGTATTTTATTGTGATAATTTTCTTATGATTACAACACACTGTAGTTACTATAAAAATTATCTACTTTCAATGATATACATTAAAATAAACAATTTATTAATATAATACATTGTATCAAATATATAATAATTGTTTATTTTCAATGATATACATTAAATTAAACAATTTATTAATATAATACATTATATCAAATATAATAGAAGAAACACCTTTTTATTTCAAATGAGGTTTTATTATAGAGAATTTAGTTTAGGATAAATAACAGAATTATCCCAGTACATAAGCCTTAATTTTTTAGACGTATCACTCTAAGTTCAAAATATACCCAAATATTGTTGTAACAAGGTAGAAATGTCAAGTTTTTAACCATAATAAAAGTAATGCTAGACTGCTAAGGATCAACGGTACCTTCAATCCAGATAACTGCTACATTTGTTACTTGGAGATCATCTATTTTTGCTCAATTATATTTGATGGAAATGAATGAGCAAGAGAAAGAGGAATTTGGGAAGAAGAACATATAGCAAACCATAGTCCTACATCGTCAAAATATAAATAAACCCTCTCTTATATATTACAAGCCAATAGGCTTATATCAAATAAAAAGAAGAGGGCTTGTAGAGGAATATTAGGCTAGACCTTGACACAATAATATATTAAAGTGTCAAAGAATGGGCCTTGGAGCTCTTGGGGTCTCTTGATTGAATAGGGTCGACGGTTCCTGCTTGGGCTAGTGTGCTGAAATGAGATTATTTTTTTCGAAAGGCAAAGTAACTTTATTCACACAAAAGAATAGCAAGAGTAAAACAATGTGAACAGTCTATATAAGAAATACAACCACAATATATTACATGATATTTCAACAATGAGAAAAAAAAAACAATATAAGAAAGAAGTGAATCAAGAAAAAAAGAAACTCATCACGAAAAATCACGAAATCCAAAAGATCCAAACTTCCAAGCTTCCTGCACTCTCATCTATCAATACTATTAGTCATTCTTCTTCCGCTCTAACAAAACTTCCTTATGAATCATAGAGTAAAGCTCATTTTAATTCTTTGCTCCAAGACCAAACACTCTTCGATTTCTCCCAGAAAGAATTTCATAAATGAAGGATTTTAGAATCTGCAGCAAATACTTGAATTCTGAGCTGAATGGGTATAACCATTTGAATTCTGAGCACACGCACATTATCGCACCGTGTGGTTAAAGGGTCACAACCTTTCTAATTCCAAAACTTATTAATGCCCAGATAGGCACCTCCTCTAGCCTATAAATACATTGCCCAAAACAAGACATAACTCACTTTTTAACTGCTTGCATTACTTCTTCTTCTTAAAAGTAATCCCCTGATCTAATTTTTGTTATCTACTTCAGTTCGATAGAACTCCGTTTGCTGGCACCAGGTACGAGGCTGGTTTGTTTTATCTTGGGAAACAAATTCCAATTACGTCAATCAGTGCATACGACCACATGCTTCAATAGCGAAATCTTCACAAAAAACATATCACCAACGTCGAATTCCAAATCCTTTCGACGCTTATCGGCATAACTCTTGTGATGATCTTGGGATGCCCTCATTCGTTGCTGAACGATCTCGATACAATCTGAGGTCTCTCTAATCATCACTGGCCAAAGTATCAACTTATCCCCAATTACTAACCAATAAGCTGGAGAATTACATGGCCTCCCATACAACGCCTCTATGGTGTCATCCCAATACTCGACTGGTACCTATTATTATATGCAAACTTAACTAGATGCATGTGGTCTTCCCATGATCCTCCGAAGTCTAAAACACAAGCCCTTAGGAGATTTTCCAAAACTCGGTTAACCCTCTCGGTTTGACCATCAGTTTGGGGATGGTAAGCCGTACTTAAACACAACTCGAATCCCAAAGCTTCCTGTAAACTCTTCCAAAATCCACTCGTAAATAATGGATCTCGGTCACTCACTATGCTCTTTGGGATACCATGGAATCGAACTACCCACTTCACATAAAGCTCAACCAACTTTGATGTCATCCTAATCAACTTGATAGGAATGAACCTTGCACTTTTGGTCAAGCGATCCACGATGAACCAAATCCCTTCATTTACTGCCCTGGTTCTAGGTAGTCCACCGATAAAATCCATCGCTACTTGCTCCCGCTTCCACGTAGGAATTTCCAATGGCTGAAGCAATCCACTCGGCTTTGTTTGTTTAGCTTTCACCAACTGATAGTTCATACACTTGGAAATGAACTTTCCAGTATCTCTTTTCATCGCTTCCCAGTAGTAAACTCGCTTCATATCCTGGTACATCTTATTACCACAGGAATGAATCGTCAACTTCGAGTGACGACATTCCCTCAGAACCTCATCTCTCAATACTTCAATATCAGGAACAACCAGTCGTCCTTGCTTTCGAAGCCAACCTTCTCGATAGACCTCTAACTCTTTATCTTCTAATTCCAGTTTCTGGATAAACTTGACAAGCTTTGCATCTTTCTTTTGGCCCTTGCCAATCCTTTCGATGAGAATAGGTCTTATTGATAAAATTGCCAACATTTCAGGTTCCAATTCGCACTTTGGCCTGAAATCAAACCTCGCCAAGCACTCGAGGCCCTTCCATTCTGAAAACATCGATCCCAAACTTGCGTGTCTTTGGCTCAACGCATCAGTCATTGTGTTGCCTTTGCCAAGAGTATAGGCGATACCAAAGTCATATGACGCAAGAAACTCAAGCTACCTTTGCTGCCGAAGATTCAAATCCTTTTGAAGGAAAATATACTTCAACGACTTGTGATCCGTGAACAACTCAAATCGAACTCCCAACAGGTAATGTCTCCGCATCTTCAGAGAAAACACAATCGCTGCCAACTCTAAATCATGAGTTGGGTAATTCCTTTCATGCGTCTTCAGCTGTCGACTCGCATAGGCCACAACCTTATCCTTATGCATTAGCACTGCTCGAGTCTAGTACCACATGCATCAGTATACACAATCATTTCTTTATTCCTACTTGGAATGGTCAAAACAGGAGCACTCGTTAGTCTCTCCTTCAGAATTCCAAACGCCTGCTCATACTTTGCACCCCATGTGAACACATGCATGTGAACACTTGGTTCTTCCCCGCCAATCCTGTCAACGGTGCAGCTATCTTGGAGAAATCCTTGATAAACCATCGGTAATAACATGTCAACCCAAGGAAACTCCGAACATCCGTCGCATTCTTAGGTCTATCCCAATCTTGGATTGCAGCCACCTTAGCGGGGTTAACCGCTATCCCATTTCCAGAAACAACATGGCCTAAGAACCTCACTTCCTTCTTCCAGAAGTGACACTTCGAGAACTTGGCTCTCAGCTAATGCTTTCGCAAAATTTCCAACACAACTCTTAAATGTGTATTGTGTTCTTCCTCATTTCGGGAGTAAACCAGAATATCATCCACGAACATAAGCACGAACTTGTTCAACTGATCTCTGAAAACCCTATTCATAAGATACACAAAATAAGCTGGTGAGTTAGTTAACCTGAATGACATCGCCAACCATTTGAAGAAACCAGATGGTTTCCTAAAAGCTGTCTTTGGCACACTATCCTTTGCCACCCTCAACTGGTGAAATCCCATTGCCAAGTCCATCTAAGAAAACACTTTGGCCTCGTGAAGCTGAATGAAAAAGTCATCAATCCTTGGCAGCAAATACTTGTTCTTTTGGTCACCTTGTTTAGCTCACGATAGTCCACACATAATCTCAATGATCCATCTGCCTTGGTTGCAAACACGACTGGTACACCCCATTCAGAAACACTTCTCTCAATGAATCCCTTTCCTAGAAGGTCACGAACTTGCACCTCTAACACTCGATGTTCCATAGGCACAATCGTCCTAAGAGGCATAACGATTGGTCTAGCATCCTTAACCAAATCGATCCTAAACTCGATCTCACGATGCGGCGACAACCCTTTGACCTCGTCAAAGACATCTTCAAACTCATTAGCGATATGCATAGATGACAAGTCTTCCTGTGGAATCACTAGCGAATATAGATAGCTTACGAAGACATCATCTTCGGGCATACATCTAATCAACACCTTTCACCCTTCCACATCCCCGACCTTTACCTCTAGCTTCTCGCAATTCACTCTTGCCGCATATCTCTTGAGCCAATCCATGCCCAAGATGATCCCAAACCCAGCGAAGTTCAATACAAAACAATCACACACAAAAGAGCAACCATGACTCGACAACACTAGACCATGACAAATCATACAAAGATTGGACGAACCCCAACTGGTCTATCACAAATCTTAGGCTCCAAACCCAAGCGGCACACAAGCTCATTGCAAATGAATGAATGCGATGCTCCGGTATCAAACAAAACTCAAACGAAAACACCTCAGATAGAAAGAGTACCTTGGACGGCGACATCATTTTCTTCTCCTCTGCAGTAGGAGCTCTCGAAGAAGATGGCATGACTTCTAAAGCATATGCCTTCACAACCTGCTTTCCCTTAGCTGATTCTGGACAGTCTTTCTTCTCATGCTCGAGGTTTCCACACTTGAAGCTCTTCTTCTCAGCTTTGGGATTCTTGCACTCATTCGAGTAATGACTCTTCTGTTAGCAGTTAAAGAAAACCACCTCACTCTTTGGCTTCTTGTTGCCATCTTTTCGTTTCTGTTGTTGTTGCTTTCTCTTCTTATTATTACCACCTTGTTGTGGTTTCTGAACTTCCTTGGTTGCAGCGACAGCATTTGCTTCCTTAGGAAATAAGCTCTCATGGCGAATAGCTTTTTCCACAAGCTTCTCAAATGAATCATCAAGATGATCCACCAACGGCCTTCCTATGTAGGTATCCAGCCCCATAAAAAACTTCTCGTTCTTCTGATAAGGTGTATCAATGTATGAATGAGCATATTTGGACAATGCCTCGAAATCAGAAACATAATCAAGCACGGAACGACCATTCTATTTCAACTCTACAGACTTCTTGAACAAATCAGAGTTCTGAGCAGTGGAGATAAACTTCGTCTCGAATTTAACTTGGAACTGCTCCCAAGTTATTTCCTCTTCCGGAGTCTCAAGTGTAACTGGATTCCACCATTCCATGACACTGCTCTGCAATTGCCTTGACGTAAGCTTTCTCTTAGTTGCGTCATCCAAACCCAAGTCTCCAAAAATACGGACACAAGAATCCATCCACCTTTGAACCTCTTCAGACGATTCCGTTCCTTTGAATGGATTTCCTCCTAGAGATGTATAATCTTTGCACAGCTTCGCAAAATCCACAACCCTAAGCAACTGAACACCTACATCTACCGTGGCTGCCACTGTAGCGGGTTCCGTTCGCACGAATGCCTCCATCATGGCTTGGTAGTCTGGTTTACCGCCATTACCCCCTCCAAGCATAGCCCCTCCCCTAGCAGTATGTCTTGAAGTACGTCAACTCATTCTAAATATGCAAATTTGAATGATTAGCCACTTATAAGAAAAGCTGCTAAAAGAAGTATAAATGCTACTATACTGTATGCACTATATAGTATACATTCAACTAAAATCTACAAATACGTCTCTCATATGTAATTACGTCTTAGAACTTTAGCTAAAATCGTTAACCAGAGCTCTGATACCAAACGTGACGACCGCCCACAACCCCCGCACTAAACAAGAGGAAAAATGCACTAAAAGGTGTGTCAGGAAGTTATGCACAATCATCAGAGTAGGTAAACAACATCGGAACCTATCATAGGACTCACAGCGCAAGGATAAAATATAATAGAACATATACAACAATTATTATTAGTGAAGCAGAAAACACTAGACTTTCATAACAACTAGAAAATTGTTTTAATGATGTTTCAATCATGCGGGTCGGGTTGAGATGGGTTAGCCGTGCCCCAGACCCGACCCTAGACCCAAACCTTTAAAAGCGGATTATGGATCAACGCGCCCCCAAGACCCTATGAGGCGGTCTAAATGAATCAAAACAGGTGCGGGTCAAGTGGGTTTGGGCCCTTGACCTGCTCCATTGCCATTCCTACATGTAACATAACCAAATACCGAAACGATGGGTCTAACATCCTCTATAAATATTCATTTTCTATGCATGTGTTTAGACATATGACATGTATATATTGTGTCAATATATGCACAAACAATACAATCAATTCAATATGCAACCAATAATTCATGTATCAATTAATTCAAAGAACATTTAAATACACGATAATTGAAATTATTAACTTACATGAAAACTTTAGTTAAAGTGTGAGTACGTGAACACTCACGTTTGGTTCTAAACCCAGTAAACATCGGAACAAACGTGACTTCTACTAGTCTCCAATTTTAGTCGAAATAGATTCACATTGTTCAAAATTTCAACATGATCCCAATGGAAAAACCTGCATGCCAATTGGATCGATCTCTTGAATTTTATTTGCATTATAAAGTTGAATTTAATATTTATTTATAAACATAATCAAAATTGTAATTTTTACCTTAACATGTGGCCTTCATGCATGCTGATATGAAATACAAAGATATATGTCCATAATGAAGTAAGTAAGCGAACAACCCCACGCATAAAGGACGAAAATCAATTACGAAGCTTTATTTATAAATGGTTGAGGGAACCATGGGTGCGTTTGATTTTGAACAGGAAGGGTTATTTGGAAGGGGTTGGGGAAAGGGAAAATTAGGGAAAAGGGTATGTGTTTGATTTTGAACAGGAAGGGGCACACAAAAGGGGTAAAAGGGTATAAAATAGGGTAAAGGCTGAACGGTTGAGCTGAAAGGTTCGCAAGAAAGCTTTGGTTTCGGAAGGGGCAAATTGATGCTCGCATCGGACGCGTCGGACGCTTCCGACGCGGACGCCAACTTGATGTGCCCCTTCCGAAAATCAAACGCTACCTATGACTTTATGTCACCAGCTCATTATTTCTTTTTGCTAGTGCAAACGATAAAAGAGATAGTGCCCTTATTCACCAAGGCATAGAGAAACATGTTGATGAAGGGCTAAATCTACCTTATAGAAGGCTTTGGGACTTGGTGGCGCCGGAGGCTTGGTCCGATGGTGACAGTGGCGCCGAAGCTTGGTTCGACGGTGACAGAGTGGAGGTTGGATGCGGATTGATCAGGCGGAGCACGGGAACAGGTTGGTCTGCATGCGGTGGTTCATGTTACAACGCCTTCTTTTTTTGACATTAATTGCGTGAGTTTAAAAATAGGAAGGCTTGGATCTATTGATGTAACCAGCCACATGAATAATGAAGTAGAGAAGAAAATAAGATAGGTGAGAGAATGGGAAAATTTTGAACGAAGATAAAAGGCGACCGTGGCAAAATATCAACCCCGATAATAGGTCAACTTTACCGCATAAAAACATATACCGTTCTCTTTCGAAATATCGAATTTGCATGAGAAAAAGAAAATACAATACCCGAATGTACTATGGACCAGATAGGTATCTGTGTATCTATAAATTCCAAAGTTCAAATCAATATAGAAAATGAACCAAACGTCCGAACACACATAATAAAATACTGTTGTGTTCAGTGCGTCAACACGAACAGAATAGAACATTAAAAGCTGATATTATAATGTTTATGTGAAATTTCGTAATTTACATTATTGTGGTTGTTGCTACCGTAAATCGATTGTATAAATCGATTAAAACGGAGTTAGCGAAATTGAAACCGATGAAACATACGTCGACCGTTTTCGTTATTAAATTCTTATACCCAAATTAAATGGATGTATTCCAAATATATATTAGAAAATCGGATCAATAAATTCCTTATATTTCAACATAACTCGAATTTTACTATAGTTCTAAATGGTAAATTTACGGTTCGTTACAGTGCCCGATACATCCCGTAATCCCGTAAGTTCTTCTATAATTCACTAGGGAAACTCCATGTGCTCTAACTACATTCCTGCATGGATGACTTAGCCAACACATGTGTCATTCTAGTAAATTTAAAGGGAACGAGTTGGATTCCCTTGGTCAATCTAACCATTGTAACCCAAATACTCCCGTTTTCCCTTTCTTAATCTTGAAAATCCATCAGTTAAGTCCATACTTATTGAATTTCATTTCCAAACTGGTATATCTAATGGTAGAAATCCTTTTGGCTTTTGATGATTGGTTTTCACCTTCTAACAATATTATTCCTTCCTACAAGAAGCTTCTCGTCGTATATTGATACTTCTTGGTTAACCAAGGATGGGTCCTGAAGCTAGATCAATGACATTACCTAAGAACTTCCCTCCTTATTTTTCCGGTATCAGAACACAAAACCGTTCCTTCTTCCTTAACCATCCTTTCATATCAAGACTAAACATGTTAAGTCATCAATCCCTATTTCAATTACAAGCCTTTTGATCCTTTCGGTCAGCACTAAATATTTCTCTTTCTTAGAAGCAATCCTTTCAATCAAAATGACCGAACCTCCAAAAATGATATCATAGCGATGCACAGACTCAAACTAGATGTCGACTTTAACTACATATCACAAGTAGTCAATGGCGCAAAAAATTAATTAGAAATTCGTTGGTAATGCAATGGAATTATTTATGTGGCAAAATTCAAACATCATCCAAATTTTATTTTTAACTTAGAATTAATTTCTCCTTAATTTATGTGGGTTGTCCTACCCGGCCGGTAGCCATGAGTAATACAGTGCTTAGTATTTGGAGAGTGTTACATATATTAATGTCACTAGATGTATTGATGTCCATCTCGATACATCTTAGATAAGAATATTTAAAATAATAATTGTATTTTATTATGATAATTTTCTTATGATTATAACAAACTGTAATTACTATAACAATTATCTATTTTCAATGATATACATTAAAATAAAAAATTTATTAATAACAATTATCTATTTTCAATGATATACATTAAAATAAACAATTTATTAATATAATACATTTTATCAAATATGTAATAATTGTTTATTTTCAGTGATATACATTAAATTAAACAATTTATTAATATAATACATTATATCAAATATAATAGAAGAAACACCTTTTATTTCAAATGAGGTTTTATTATAGAGAATTTAGTTTAGGGTAAATAACATAATTATCCCAGTACATAAGCCTAAATTTGTTAGACGTATCACTCTAAGTTTAAAATATACCCAAATATTGTTGTAACAAGATGGAAATGTCAAGTTTTTACCATAATAAAAGTAATGCTAAACTGTTAAGGATCAACGGTACCTTCAGATAACTGCTACATTTGTTACTTGGAGATCATCTATTTTTGCTCAGTTATATTTGTTGGAAATGAATGAGCAAGAGAAAGAGGAAATTGTTAAGAACAAAATATAACAAACCATAGTCCCACATCGTCAAAATACAAATAGAACCCTTTCTTATATATTACAAGCCTACAGGCTTATATCAAATAAAAAGAAGAGGGCTTGTAGAGGAATATGGGGCTGGACCTTGACACAATAATATATTGAAGTGTCAAAGATTGAGCCTTAGGGCTCTTGGGGTCTCTTGATTGAATATGGTCGACGGTTGCTGCTTGGGCTAGTGCGCTGAAACGAGATTTTTTTCTTTTCCGAAAGGCAAAGTAATTTTATTCACACAAAAGAATTACATGAGTAAAACAATGTCAACGGTCTATATTAGAAATACAACCACAATATATTACATGATATTTCAACAATGAGAAAATAACAATATAAGAAAGAAGTGAATCAAAAAAAAACTCATCACGAAAAATCATGAAATCCAAAAGCTCCAAACTTCCAAGCTTCCTACACTCTCATCTATCAAAAATGTTAGAAATTCTTCTTCAGATCGAACAAAAGTTTCTTATGAATCATAGAGTAAAGCTCAATTAAATTCTTTGCTCCAAGACCAAACACTCTTCAATTTCTCTCAGACAAAATTTCATAAATGAAGGATTTTAGAATCTGCAGCAAATATTTGAATTCTGAGCTGAACGGGTACAACCATTTGAATTTTGAGCGCACGTACATTAATGCACCGCGTGGTTAAAGGGTTGCAACCTTTCCAATTCCAACAGTATTAATTCCCAGATAGGCACCTCCTCCAGCCTATAATTACATTGCCCAAAACGAGACAGAATTCACTTTTTAACTGCTCGCATTACTTCTTCTTCTTAAAAGTAATCCTATGATCTAATTTCTGTAATCTACTTCAGTTCATCAGAACTCCGTTTGTTGGCACTACGGTACGAGGCTGGTCCGTTTTATCATGGGAAACAAATTGCTATTACGTCAATTAGTGCATACGACGACCACATGCTTCAACAACGAAATCTTCACAAAAACCATATCGCCAACGTCGAATTTCAAATCCTTTCGACGCTTATCGGCCTAAATCTTCTAACGATCTTGGGCTTCCCTCATTCGTTATTGAACGATCTCAATACAATCTAAGGTCTCTCTTGTAGTGCCCCGCCTCTATACCCACTATCGTCCAGTTCATTTCAAAGAAATATCTTAGACCATAACGGAGATTGAAGTTTGTGAAGGGCAACCGATTGCATGATTACTCCATGTGAGGAATGTACATCGAATTCTGATGCCGATTAAAATTTCGACATGACCATTCAGCACATAGGGCAACTACACAACGGCTATATGCATAAGCAGTATAAAATAGACAACAACAATAATATAAATATGGTATATCTCAAAGCCAGACACAGAATAATCATATCACAAAGGCAGAATAGATATGAATAAACCAAGAATGTGTACAAAAAGCTAGTGGTCAACAAAGATCCACTAATACATGTACCAAGATCTACATAAAAGAATATGTACACTACAATAGATAATGTCATAGGTACAAAAGTACATGAAACTGCAGAGACAGAGTAGCAAGATGAAAGCAAAAGATCGATCCTGCGATGAGACCCAAAGGAGCACCTAAAATGACTCGGCCTTACCCGAGTATTATCAATAAGAAAATAAACAATAAATGGATCAGTCTAGCTATACTCATTAAATAAACTGAGATAATAAGGGATATAACGCAGGATGACATGATTCTACTAATAACATCTAATCATAACTAAATATGAAACATGACATGTCAACACAACTATCCCTAAATAATCTCCTAGCTAATGTAGAATGTAACATTCCAATAATAGCATATAATAGGAAGTGATAGAGGAACACCAACATAAATCAAATTGATGTGCATCGCATCAAAGTAACCATAAATCATCAAAGTAAACATAAATCATCAAGTAATCATAAATCATCAAGTAATCATAAATCATCAAGGTAATCATCAAGTAATCACAAATCATCAAGTAATCATAAATCATGAAGTAATCATTCATAAAGGGGCAGGCCTGTTCATAGATGAGATATGATCTCTAGGTAGCGAAACCTTTTGTTGGAGCCAAAGCTCCACACGGTGTCGGGTCGCGACCCCTGAGAGAGAAAACACTTAAATCGTGAAATCTCTAGAAAACATCAAAAAAGGGGGGCATGTCTGTTTATAGATAAGATACGATCTCTAGGAGCGAACCCATTGGTTTAAGCCGAAGCTCCCGACGAAGTTGGGTCGTGACCATGGTAGATGAAAACATAAATCATAGAAAATCATAGAAGGTTGGACCGAAGTCCCATAAATTAAGGTCACAAATCGTATATTCCCACATAGGCGATCGCGAACCAAACAACTATGTCATAGAGGCGAATACCATGGATCCGGGTGAATAGAAATTACTCCGAGCTAGTTAATATAAGAAAATAGCAACATGTCCCATAACCACATGTTATTCTCGAATATTTACACACTCGTAATTGGTTCCTATTCAAAACAGAGAAAATCATAGAAGGAGCATTGCCACGGTTTTCGATCGGATGAGTCCAAGAATTAACCATCGAAGCAAAAGCAAGGGTTCATAGTCCTTGATTTTACTAAGACGCTTAATTAGAATTCTTATACGAACGAGAAAAAGGTTTATAAAATATATACTAGTAGATTTGAAGAAGGTTCATAAAACGATTTCGTAAATTAGCTTCGTATAAGATTGGAAACCATTTTAGTACAATAATTTGATATCTACTAATAACATAAAACCTCTTTATATAATTTCAAAGTGGCAATAAACAATAGTACGATTGCCAAGGCAAATCGATCAAGAGGATTCATGTCATAATGACATAAATCCAAATCATAAATCGTTAAATGTAAATTCGATAAATCGAATATACATATAGCTCGTTAGTGAATCCAATGACGTTAAGAAACGATTAGAAATCACTCTGGAGCGATAGGAAACAAAGACACAAAATTAGGTGCCGTAGATCACCAAAGTGATCACTAATGTGAAATTCAATTACAACAACATACATGAAATCAAAGGGATAACGGCTGTAATTTCGATAAACAAACGAATCAAAATCCCAAACTAGCACCTGAAGGTTTTAAACTACATCAGAATAGACTTGAAGGATATCGAGTCAATAATCCATATTTTTAATGTCGTGAATTATCCTAACAAGAGTATCGAATAAATTCGGTATACCAAAAGGAGCGCACGGCTTTACGATGATCTCCAGTGAATTCGAGGACCATCGACATGCACGGGAGAGCTAAGAAGGAGTCCAGAAACCAACGTGATCGTGCGTGGAGGCGCACAACCGGAATTGAGTCGGACCTGGGCAAAATAGCCCAGGTTCTGGGTGACCGGTCGACCGTTTTTGCCCAGAAGCAGAACCGGTCGACCGCCTTATTTCTGACCGGTCGACCGATTTAGTCCCAGGCAGTTGCCCAGGCCAAACCAAGGGGGATTCGTCCCCCGTGAGTGTCCGGCGCCGATCGCCGAGGCTCGTGACTTCTTCGAGACATCAATGAGACCTCTCCGATCCACCGTATCGACTCGCAAAGCTCGAACGCATTGGTTTGGATTATTAATTCTAAAACGAACAAAATTCCAAACCAAAATGAATAAACGCGATATAAAGCGGATTGTGAAGTCTTAGAACTTGTCGGGTGCGACAATGTTACTTCACAACACCACTTAATCGATTCAAATCATGTGTATTGATCGTGTGAATAACATATGTCATAATCTCTATTTCAAACGAACAAACAAAAGCATATCAAAGCAATTCAAGTGACTTGTAAAGACTTAGAATATGTAGGGGACAACGGAGCTTCACAACATCACTAAATCAACTTATATCATATACATTGAATCGTATGAACAATCCTTATCATTAGTTATCAACTCAATGAAATATAAAACATGGAATCGACTAAGTTACACTAACATAACCAATTTACTAGCATATGCAAACTCAAATGAACACTAGGTTACACTTTTACAAGCCAATGGCTTGTGGCATAGATATGAGTTCAATAAGAACTCATCTTTGGCTCTTGAATATCAAGAACAAGCTCCAACAAGGAAGAACAAGAACCCAAACGAGCAAAGCTCCTCTCTTTCATCAATTGCACCTCCGAAATCACCTCATGAACACAAATGAAGTCACATGAGTGTTAGGGAACACTAAAAATCCAAAATTGAGAGGAGTATAGGGTAGAGAGGGAGAGTAGAGAGCTTACCCATGTCATAGAATTGGATTTGCACAAGAATTGAGCTCTAGATTGAAAGCCCCAGCTTAGGGAATTTCTATTTCCCATTCCCTTCCCCATTTTCTATTTTCTTTGAGTGTTTGGAATGAATGAGAGGAAGAGGGGCTGATTTGGCACTTAAAGGAAGTGGACTAGTTGACTAACCAAGCCCTAACCAAAGTGCCAAATTTCCGAAACTCGGAACATATCGAACCTTATAATTTTCGAACACCTAAACGACATTTAGAACTCGATGGAAGTGGTTTTGCGTCCAAATTCATTCGTATGTGAAAAGTTATATTTTGGTCATACATTCTAATGAGAAAATGACCAAATTTCACTAACTCAGAAGGTATCGATGCTTATAGTCAAAAAGGTCGTAAACGATGATCCGGACTCAATGGAAGTGGTCCCGAATCCTAATTTTATCGTTTGTGAAAAACGACATTTTGAGTGACACATCAGATACAACAATAGATTTAAATAAAATATTTAAATCTATTATCATGGAATGAGCGGGTTGTTACATACTTCCCCCCTTAAAAGAATTGCGTCCCCGCAATTCCTTAAGATTAAATTATTGAGTAACAACCAAAAATAATACCATGGAGTGATACCACAAGAACCGATGCGAAATGAAATGGTCACACCAACGGCTAGGTGAGATCCCAATTTCGTTTTGCAAGATCATAAAAACTAGAGTTCAATCCCGAATTCCATTACCATGAAGGTAGTCATCCCAAATGGGTAAAATAATTCCATAAAAATTCATAAGCGCTATGAATTCGTATTGATTTGCCTCTCTTATTACAACTCTCAAAGGAATGAGAATTTGTATAATGCATAAGAATCTTGCAAATCAAATTCAAAATTTTCAAGAAGCAACAAGACTGGGTCCTACAGATGCGTAAGATCGATAATAGTTATTTCTCTGAGGATATGAGATGGGAAATTATGGTGGTTGACTAATCCATTCCCAAAACTCAATCACGACGACGTAGCGGACACCGAACTTCAGCATTTTAGTCTTGCGACAAGGTGGCTAACACCCACAAAAGAAAAACTCAGAGATTCCAACAAAGTTAGATAAAGAGAGCAATTCTCGAAGGAATAATCAATGATCCCAGATTGGTACGGAATACCAACGAGCTAGAAATCGATAACTAGTATTGGTAACGGAGTACCAATGAACTATTCTGGGAAATGTATTTCTAACTAGGTACTAAATCTCATTTAGTAACCATAAAGACGAATCATTAGGAATTATACAAAACTCCCAATATTTAGAAACTTGAGTGTCGATTTTAGGAAATCAGAAATATTGAGAAGATGACGGATAAGTAGTGCACAACTTACCACTTTGGAAAAACATGATTTAAGACAATCATCCACCAAAAATCTCAAATCGCAAAAACATCAGCAATTAATCGAAGAAGCAATAGACAATTTCTATAACAAGATGAGATCAAACCAAAGAGGTCATAATCTCTGAAAGTTTGATTGACAAGGGTTAACAAACGTGCGGAGACAATTGTAAATCCAAATGATTCAAATAAATAAAGGAGGAATATCAAAAGAGCTCATCCTTTCGATATTCATTTCTAAGAACAATGCAAGGCTAAGTCCATAAGTGAATTGACTATAACACTTCCGGATGATTGACTAGATCATAAATTCGAAGAAAGGAATTACTGAGTTTGACGTGGATCGCAAAGCCCAAATCTTCCCTCCCCAACGGGGACTCCCATTCTCTCGAGTGATCGTTCACTAGAGAAAATTAGAAGACCCATGGAATCACAAGAATACTAAATTCTCTTTAGCAAATAGAAACAAGGATTAAGAATTAGACGAGATTCTCAATCACTAAGAATTCTCGAAAATCAAAGATCTGAAATCCAGCAACAAGAGACATAAATGAATAACTCGTTGGGTTGTTCCTGGAGTTATTTAATTTACTCAAAGAAAAGATTCAAGTTAATTTCTAATTGAAAATCTTGAACACCTCAAATTCTTGGAATTGCTTCAAGGAAATCTAGAGATAAATTATCTAGAAAGATAATAAACAATTACGAAAAATCGCAAAAATCCAAAATATTATTATTTTGATTAACTTATTAAAGGTTAATTTAATTTTAGGGATCATTTCAAATGTCGGATTGTCACATAATGGTGCTTAGGAATTCTGAACTAAAACATGGCGTCCCATATCTTGTTCGAGATCCTTAACGCACCCGATGGACAAGTTAACACAAGAAAGTCCTCACAATTTCTAACGTTCACACAGTGAAAATATAAAAATTCAATATATCATTCGGGATGGCATAAAGGAAACAAAATTCCTTTATCAACTTACGAATAAATCACAAATGATATCTTTTGATAACGAAGAACACGGTCGACGCATATCAAAAGAACATAAATAAAGTAACATGTGAACAAGGTAAATGACATTAAGGAATTAAAGACATGTATCTTGACTCAAGAAGAGGGATCACAATAAGCGGGATGCTTTCCCCCGTTCTTGATCTTAAGTTTGGAACGCAACGAGGTAACACAAATGTATCATTGAACATTCGTTGAGTTAATTTGGCACAAATTCTTAGTAACTTATACCGGCGCAACGAGGTGACAAATGAGTTGTTTTAGCCCGAAGGCTTGGTGATCTTACACCAAACTAGGACTGCATAGCTGACAACAAGGGAGTAGTTTTAGTCACAAAGACATGGTATCTCCATACCGACCGACAAGTGATCAATAGACCATGCTAGGTACATAACGACGTATGAAACAATCTTAACTAGAAATCAGGAAATATCAGGATCAAAGGCGCTTACAACGTGCGTAATGATGTACGGAAAAGATATCCAATGATTGATCAACTAAAGATCATAAATGATCAGAAGATAAGAGTGATACACAATAGTTTTCAAATGCACAAGTCTGGTAATTATCCGTCAAAGCAAACACACGGGTCCATAGTCCTCACGTTCACCAAGGCGTTTAATTAAATTTCTCATACAATTGAAGTAGTCATGACAATGTCAAAATACGATCACCGAAGCGATCGACAGCTTGAAATTTACGTTTTTAACGTAATTTATACAAAGACAGACATCGATTAGCAGCTCGAGACAAGGAATGAAACAGAAGCACCACTAGAGCACACGGGCCCTAGATGGACTATAGAAATCAATCCGAAGGGACAAGTCGATAACTATTCTAAAAGATTAAAAACAAGACACTTGAGACATAGTCACCCCTCCCGTAGGAGGTACAATGGGTGAACCGGCACTTGCACGGCTGCGACCAACTATTTCGCTTCTATAAGGAAAAAGAAGGAGTAAAAAGTTAGTCACAAGTTGAATTGAAACGGTATGAATTCAATCAAAATGGAATCGTATAGGAAGATAAGCTATGACGAGTCTTAAGACTCCAACTAAAACCGTAAAGCATGATTCCCGAGAGAGGCTTAAGACAATACCATCGTCATACTATCACACACTGTTCCGAAAAGTTGGCTCTGATACCAAACTGTAGTGCCCCACCTCTATACCCACTATCGTCTAGTTCATTTCAGAGAAATGTCGTAGACCATAACGGAGAATGAGGTTTGTGAAGGCGACCGATTGTATGATTACTCCATGTAAGTAATGCACATCGAATTATGATACCGATTAAAATTTCGACATGACCATTCGGAACATAGGGCAACTACACAACGGCTATATGCAATCCGGAAAGCAGTATAAAATAGACAACAACAATAATATAAATATGGTATATTTCAAAGCCAGACACAGAATAATCATATCATAATGGCGGAATAGATATGAATAAACCAAGAATGTGCACAACAAGATAGTGATCAACAAAGATCCACTAATACATGTACCAAGATCTACATAAAAGAATATGTACACTACGATAGATAATGTCATAGGTACAAAAGTACATAAAACTGCAGAGACAGAGTAGCAAGCTGAAAGCGGAAGATCGATCATGCGATGAGACCCAAAGGAGCACCTAAAATGACTCAGCCTGACCCGAGTATTATTTATAAGACAATAAACAATAAACATATCAGTTTAGCTATACTCATCAAATAAACTAAGATAATAAGGGATATAATGCAGGATGACATGATTCTACTAATAACATCTAATCATAACTAAATATGAAACATGGCATGTCAACACAACTATCTCTAAATAATCTCCTAGCTATTGTAGAATGCAACATTCCAATAATAACATATAACAGGAAGTGACAGAGGAACGCCAACATAAATCAAATTGATGTGCATCGAATCAAAGTAATCATAAATCATCAAAGTAAACATAAATCATCAAGTAATCATAAATCATCAAGTAATCATAAATTTTCAAGGCAATCATAAATCATCAAGTAATCATAAATCATCAAGTAATCATAAATCATCAAATAATCATTCATAAAGGGGCAGGCATGTTCATAGATGAGATACGATCTCTAGGTAGCGAACCCTTTTGTTGGAGCCGAAGCTCCCCACGGTGCCTGGTCATGACCCCGGAGAAAGAAAACACTTAAACCGTGAAATCTCTAGAAAACATCATAAAGGGGGGGCAGGTCTGTTCATAGATGAGATACGATCTCAAGGTAGCGAACCCATTGGTTTGAGCCGAAGCTCCCTACGAAGCCGGGTCATGACCCCGGTAGATGAAAACATAAATCATAGAAAATCATAGAAGGTTGGACCGAAGTCCCATAAATGAAGGTAACAAATCGTATATTCCCGCTCGGGCGATCGCGAACCAAACAACTATGTCATAGAGGCGGATTCCATGGATCCGGGTGAATAGAAATTACTCCAAGCTAGTTAATATAAGAAAATAGCAGCGTGTCCCATAACCACATGTTATTCTCAAATATTTACACACTCATAATTGATTCCTATTCAAAAGAAAGAAAATCATAGAAGGAGCATTGCCACGGTTTTCGATCGGACGAGTTTAAGAATTAACCATCGTAGCAAAAGCAAGGGTTCATAGTCCTTGATTTTACTAAGACATTTAATTAGATTTCTCATACGAACGAGAAAAAGGTTTATAAAATATGTACTAGTAGATTTGAAGAAGGTTCATAAAACGATTTCGTAAATTAGCTTCGTATAAGATTGGAAACCATTTTAGTTCAATTATTTGATATCTACTAATAACATAAAACCTCATTATATAATTTCAAAGTGGCAATAAACAATAGTATGATTGCCGAGGCAAATCGATCAAGAGGATTCACGTCATAATGACATAAATCCAAACCATAAATCGTCAAATGTAAATTCAATAAATCGGATATACATATAGCTCATTAGCGAATCCAATGACGTTAAGAAACGATTAGAAATCACCCTGGAGCGACAGGAAACAAAAACACAAAATCAGGTGTCACAGATCAAAGAGCGATCATTAAGGTGATCGCTAATGTGTAATTCACATTATAACAACATATAGGAAATCAAAGGGATAACGGCTATAATTTCGATCAACGAACGAATCGAAATCCCAAACTAGCACCCGAAGGTTTTAAACTACATCGGAATAGATTCGAAGGATATCGAGTCGACAATCCACATTTTTAATGTTTTCAATTATCTTAATAAGAGTATCGAATAAATTCGATATACCAAAAGGAGTGCACGACTTTACGATGATCTCCAGTGAATTCGAAGACCATCGACATGCATGGGAGAGCCAAGGAGGAGTCCAGAAACCAAAGTGATTGTGCGCGGAGGAGCACAACCGTAATTGAGTTGGACCTGGGCAAAATAGCCCAGGTTCTGGGTGATCGGTCGACCTGTCAATACGGGCGGTCGACCGTTTTTGCCCAGAAGCAGAACCGGTCGACCGCCTCATTTCTGATCGGTCGACCGGCTTAGGCCTGGGCAGTTGCCTCGGCCAAACCAAGGGGGATTTGTCCCCCGCGAGTGTCCGACACTGATTGTCGAGGCTCATGACTTCTTCGGCACATCAATGAGACCTCTCCGATCCACCGTATCGACTCGTAAATCTCAAATGCATTGGTTTGGATTATAGATTCTAAAACGAACAAAATTGCAAACCAAAACGAATAAACACGATATAAGCGGATTTTGAAGTCTTAGAACTTGTCGGGTGCGACAATGGTACTTCACAGCACCACTTAATCGATTCAAATCATGTGTACTGATCGTGTTAATAACATATGTCATAATCTCTATTTCAAACGAACAAACAAAAGCATATCAAAGCAAATGAAGACTAAGAACGTGTCGGGTGACAACAGAGCTTCACAACATCACTAAATCAACTCATATCATATACATTGGATCGTATGAACAATCCTTATCATAAGTTGTCAACTCAATGAAACATAAAACATGGAATCGGCTAAGTTATACTAACATAACCAATTTACTAGCATATGGAAGCTCAAATGAACACTAGGTTACACTTTTACAAGCCAATGGCTTGTGGCATAGATGTGAGTTCAAAAAGAACTCACCTTTGGCTCTTGAATATCAAGAACAAGCTCCAACAAGGAATAACAAGCACCCCAACGAGCAAAGCTCCCATCAATTACACCTCCGAAATCACCTCATGAACACAAATGAAGACACATGAGTGTTAGGGCACACTAAAAATCTAAAATTGAGAGGAGTATAGGGTAGAGAGGGAGAGTAGAGAGCTTACCCATGTCATAGAATTGGATTTGCATGAGAATTGTGCCCTAGATTGAGAGCCCTAGCTTAGGGAATTTCTATTTCCCATTCCCTTCCCCATTTTCTATTTTCTTTGAGTGTTCGGAATGAATGAGAGGAAGAGGGGTTGATTTGGCACTTAAAGGAAGTGGGCTAGTTGGCTAACCAAGCCCTAATCAAAGTGCCAAATTTCCGAAACTTAGAACATATCGAAACTTATAGTTTTCGAACACCTAAACGATGTTTAGAACTCGATGGAAGTGGTTTCGAGACCAAATTCATTCGGATGTGAAAAGTGATATTTTGGTCATACATTCTAATGAGAAAACGACCAAATTTCACTAAATCAAAAGGTATCGATGCTTATAGTCAAAAAGGTCGTAAATGATGATCCGGACTCAATAGAAGTGGTCCCGAATCCTAATTTTATCGTTTGTGAAAAACGCATTTTGAGTGACACATCGGATACGACGATAGATTTAAATAAAATATTTAAATCTATTATCATGGAATGAGCCGGTTGTTACATGTCTAATCATCACTGGCCCAAGTATAAACTTATCCCCAATTTCAAGCCAACAAGTTGGAGAATTACACGACCTCCCATACAACGCCTCGTATGGTGCTATGGAAATACTCAACTGGTACCTATTATTATATGCAAACTCAACTAGATGCAAATGGTCTACCCTTGATCCTCCAAAAGTCTAACACAAAAGCCCTTAAGATCTTCCAAAACTCAGTTAACTCTTGGTTTGACCATCAGTTTGGGGATGGTAAGCCATACTTAAACACAACTCGGTTCCCAAAGCTTCCTATAAACTCTTCCAAAATCCACTCGTAAATAATGGGTCTTGGTCACTCACTATGCTCTTCGGGACACAATGGAATCGAACTATCCACTTAACATAAAGCTCAGCCAATTTTGATGTCATCCTAGTCGACTAGACAAGAATGAACCTTTCACTTTTGGTCAAGCGATCCACGATGACCCAAATTCCTTCATTTCCTGCCCTGGTTCTAGGTAGTCCATCGATACTTTCTCCCACTTCCACGTAGGAACTTCCAATAGCTGAAGCAATCCACTCGGCTTCGTCTGTTCAACTTTCACCAGCTGACAGTTCATACACTTGGGAATGAACTTTCTAATATCTATTTTCATCCCTTCCCATTAGTAAGCTCGCTTCATGTCCTGATACATCTTATTACCATCGGGATGAATCGCCAACTTCGAGTGATGTCATTCCCTTAGAACCTCATCTCTCAATCCGTCGATATCAGGATCAACCAGTTGTCCTTGCTTTCGAAGCCAACCTTCTCGATTAGCCTCGAACTCTTTATCTTCTGGTTCTAGTTTCTAGATAAACTGGACATGCTTTGCATTTTTCTTTTGGATCTCGCCAATCCTTTTGATGAGAATAGGTTCTATCGGTAAGCTTGCTAAAATTTCAGGTTCCAATTCACACCTTGGCTTGAAATCAAACCCCGCCAGGTACTCGAGGCCCTTCCATTCTGAAAACATCGCTCCTAAACTTGCATGTCTTTGATTCAATGCATCATCCACTCTGTTGCCTTTGCCAAGAGTATAGGTGATACCAAAGTCATATGACGCCAGAAACTCAGGTCACCTTAGCTGTCGAAGATTCAAATCCTTTTGGGAAAAAAGATACTTCAACGACTTGTGATCCGTGAACAACTCGAATTGAAATCTCAACAGATAATGTCTCTACATCTTCACAACAAACACAATCGCTGCCAACTCTAAATCATGAGTTGGGTAATTCCTTTCATGCGTCTTCAGCTGTCACTCGCGTAGGCCACAACCTTATCCTTCTACATCTGCACTGTTCTGAGCTTAGTACCACATGCATCGGTATACATAATCATCTCTTCATTCCTACTTGGAATGGTCAAAACAAAAGCACTCGTCGATCTCTCCTTCAGAATTCCAAATGCTTGTTCACACTTTGCACCCCATGTGAACACTTGGTTCTTCTCCGTCAATCCGGTCAACGGTGCAACCATCTTGGAGAAATTCTTGATAAACCATTGGTAATAACTTGCCAACCCAAGGAAACTCCGAACATCCGTCGCATTTTTAGGTCTATCCTAATCCTGGGTTGCTGCCACCTTAGCGGGGTCAACCACTATCCCATTTCCAGAAACAATAAGGCCTAAGAACCTCACTTCCTTCTTCCAGAAGTGACACTTTAAAAACTTGGCTCTCAGCTGATGCTTTTGCAAGATTTCCAACACAACTCTTAAGTGGGTATTGTGTTCTTCCTCGTTCCGAGAGTAAACCAGAATATCATCCACGAACACAAGCATGAACTTATTCAACTGGTTTCTGAAAACCCTATTCATAAGATACGCAAAATAAGCTAGTGCGTTAGTCAACATGAAGGGCATCACCAACCATTCGAAGAAACCAGATGGTGTCCTAAAAGCTATCTTTGGCACACTATCCTTTGCCACTCTCAACTGGTGAAATCCCGTTGCTAAATCCATCTAAGAAAACACTTTGGCCTCGTGAAGCTGATCGAACAAGTCAACAATCCTTGGCAATGGATACTTGTTCTTCTTGGTTACCTTGCTCAGCTCCACACACAATCTCAACGAGCCATCTACCTTGGTTGCAAACACGACCAGTGCACCCCAATCGGAAACACTTCTCCGAATGAATCCCTTTCCTAGAAGGTCACGAATTTGCACCTCTAACTCTTGTTATTCTTTAGGTGTCATCCGCCTAAGAGGAATAACGATTGGTTTAACATCCTTGACCAAATCGATCCTAAATTCGATCTCACGATGCGGCCACAACCCTTTGACCTCGTCAAAAACATCTTCAAACTCATTAGCGATCAGCACAGATGACAAGTCTTCCTGCAGAAACACAAGCGAATATAGACAGCTTACGAAGATACCATCTTCGAGCTTACATCTAATCAACACCTTTCGCCCTTCTACATCCCCGACCCTTGCCTCTAGCTTCTTGCAATTCACTCTTCCCGCATATCTCTTGAGCTAGTCCATGCCCAAGTTGATCTCAAACCTAGCGAAGTTTGATACAAAACAATCACACACAAAAGAGCAACCATGACTGGACAACACTAGACCACGAAAAATCATACAAAGATTGGAGGAACCCCCAACTGGATTATTTACAACGAAAGGTCTATCACAAATCTTGGGTTCCAAACCCAAGTGGCACACAAGCTCATTGCAAATGAATGAATGCGGTGCTACAGTATCAAACAAAACTTGAACGAAAACACCTCAGGCAGAAAGCGTACCTTGGACGACGACACCCTTTCCCTTCTACTCTACAGTAGGATCTCTCGAAAAGATGGCACAAATTCCAAAGCATATGCCTTCACAACCTGCTTGCCATTAGCTAATTCTGGACAGTCTTTCTTCTAATGCTCAGGCTTTCCACACTTGAAGCACTTCTTTTCAGATTTGGGATTCTTGCACTCATTCGAGTAATGACCCTTCTGTTGGTATTTAAAGCAAACCGCCTCACACTTAGGCTTCTTATTGACATATTTTCCTTTCTATTGTTGTTGCTTCCTCTTCTTATTATTACCACCTTGTTGTGGTTTCTGAACTTCCTTGGTTGCAGTGACAACATTTGCTTTCTTAGGAAACAAGCTCTCATGGCGAACAGTCTTTTTCCACAAGCTTCTCAAATGAATCATCAAGATGACCCACCAACGGCTCTCCTATGTAGGCAACCAACCCCATAACAAACTTCTCGTCCTACTGATAAGGTGTGTCAATGTATAAATGAGCATATTTGGACAATGCCTCAAAATCAGAAACATAATCAAGCACAGAATGACCATTCTGTTTCAGCTCCACTAACTTCTTGAACAAAGCAGACTTCTGAGAAGTGGAGATAAACTTCGTCTCTAATTTAACTTGGAATTGCTTCCAAGTTATTTCCTTTTCTGGAGTCTCAAGTGTAACTGGATTCCACCATTCCATGGCCCTGCCCTGCAATTGCCTTGACGCAAGCTTTCTCTTAGTTGCGTCATCCAACCCTAAGTCTCCAAAAATACGGATACAAAAATCGATCCACCTCTGAAACTCTTCAGACGGTTCCGTTCCACTGAATGGATTTCTTCCTAGAGATGCATAATCTTTGCACAGCTTCGCAAAATCCACAACCCTAGGCAATTGAACACCCACATCTACCGTGGCGGCCACTGGAGCGGTTACGCTTCGCATGAATGCCTCCATCATGGCTTCAAACATAGCTGGGTAGTCTAGTGTACCGCCATTACCCCCTCCAAGCACAGCCCCTTCCCTCGCAGTATGTCTTGAAGTACATCGACTCATTCTAAATCTGCAAATTAGAATGATTAGCCACTTGCAAGAAAAGCTGCTATAAGAAGTATAAACGCTAGTATACTATATAGTATACATTCAACTGAAATCTACAAATACGTCTCTCATATGTAATTACGCCTTAGAACTTTGGCTAAAATCGTTAACCAGAGCTCTGATACCAAATGTGACGACCGCCCACAACCCCCGCACTAAACGAGAGGAATAATGCAATGAAAGGTGCGTTAGGTAGCTATGGACGATCATCAGAGTAGGTAAACAACAACGGAACATGTCTTAGGACCCATAACACAAGGATAAAATATAATAGAACATATACAATAGGTATTATTAGTGAAGCGGAAAACACTAGACTTTCATAACAACTAGAAAGTAATATCCATACATTTTGATTACAACAGTAATTTTTATACAAATTGCCTCATTACAACAATCAGAGAATAACAAACAGCGAAAATCCAAATACTAGATAGTAGAAAGATAGTACGCCAGCCTCATGCTTGCCTCCGAACTGCCACATCATCCTCACTAAGCTATCACCTGTTATCTGCCACCTAGTCTACCCATCCACAACTAGGTGAACAGCCCAAGGTAATAAGAGGGAAACATAAAACCTTGAGTCAGACAACATTCTTAGTGAGCGATAAAACAACTGACAAACATCAACAATAAAGTATATGAGAATGGATAGATAAACATACTAATCTACCCACAACACCAAAGAAGAACTCAACCCTATCTTTCTCACATCGCACAGTGATAGCCTTTACAATAACATTTCAACCATACATTCATGGAAACCAGAACACCCATTTAATCATGCAAAGCACTTATGACATCCAAATTATATATATCTCATGTAAACCATCCTAATCGAACTCAATATCCCTTAAGCACAAGCCCCAGAGGCCTAAACCAATATCAGACAAGCACCGAAGGAACACCTCATTCGAAGACAATCTACATGAGACGATTCAAACAAAGCAGCTAATCATCTATGACTGACTCTAACTATCACCGCCAATCCTGCTTTGAAACCACCGTTAATCGTATGATGGCCAACCTTGCCATATGTCAAGGGCTAATGGTAAACCAGTCCTAGCATAAACTCCATACGCCTTTCAACAATACGTATGCTTGTCCATCCTTGACAACTAGGCCTTTCAACAATACCCAGGGTACTCTACCTACAGTTGGTCTTTTAAAACTTCTATATTGTACCCCTGGTTCGAGCCTGCTAGAACTTACGATAACGATAATCTCTCTGGCTTCACGTCTCTAGTCATCTAACCCGACGACTTCTCATGGCTCTATAACCTTCTCAAGCAACCATTATTCACTAACTCACGACCTTTGAGTTGTCACCTTATTCGTTGTTCTACACCGATCAACGAACACCTTTCAACACTTCTATCCTACATGAATTTACTTCGAAGTCACACCCTCACTGAGTCAAATTACATCACTGCGCCATGATCGACCAGATCATGCTCGACCCCTATGAGCACGACTGACCAGATGCTGCTCGACCCAATCCTTCAACCAAAAGCCATCCTGCACGATCAAGCTTTCTGACCGACCCGAAAGTGTTCGACCGAACCCCAGGCCATGTTCAACCCAACCATGCTCGAGCCAACACTGCTCAACCCAAGCTACCCTCTACCATGACCATACTTAAACCCATACTCGACCGAACCTTTTTGTTCGACCCCCACATGGTGCGACCAACCCCTACTCGACCATTCCCTACTCGGCCGGCCAGACTGTGCACGACCAACCCTAATTACGTGCGGTCAACCCCTCTTCTGTACTAAACTGTATTACGCTCGACCCGTGGCCTGTACATACGACCAAAAACCTGCACAGGTCCAATCCAAGTCCAATTTCGACCAAAACCTCGTCAATCGACTATCTCGACGAAATATATTCATCTAATTCATCAATTACAACCATAAACATGTTTTGAAATCACTAGCAACATGAATATGAAAATTTTCACCAAAATTATGCAAATTCACCAAAATCATGACAAATGAACATATGAACTAAATTATGGATCTAACTTGCACAAACATATGAAAATATATGGAAATTACTGGTTAAAGTTGCAAAATTTGATCCTATGGTGAATCACATGATAATAAACTTACCATGATGTAGATATAAGGAAAACGACTTGAATTTGATGAAAAACAAGATTAAACACTCATACACTTAATTGAATCCATGTTAGAGATGCATATCACTTACGGATTCTCCAAATCAAAGAAAAATAAGTGAAATTGTATTCCAGACAGCGAAGAACTTGATCCAAATCCTTCAACTCGATGAACTCTCACTTCAAACGATGTAGATCTAGCTCCAAATGGTGCAGATCTTGGATTCCTTTCCTTAGATCTCAATTTAATGATGGAAAGGTGTTAGAGGAAGGAGGAACCCAAGGTCACCAAATAAGAGAAAGGAGAATGTAAACTATTCTCCATACCCCTCACCCCCTATTTATAGCTTCCACCAGCCCACTAATGGGCCACCCCAAATCAGCTCATTATGGCTTACAAAACCTTAACAACCAACTGTAAAACCTTAAAACAGCAATTCCTCCCAAACCATTGAGAAAATCTTTAATGTGACAACTCTACGGAAAGGGAAACATTATTTCCTTTCCAATGGCATGGGTCTCAACACCTAATTCGACCTGAGTCAAAAATTATACCCTGTACAAGAGTGGCAGGAGCAAATTGGTCACAAACAAAATTGGTAAAAATTATGGACATGTTTCACATCCCCATAAACAACATTTTAAAATATGAGAAAGATCCAACCCTCAAGGAATAAAATAAAAATATTTTAAGATCCTATGATACGTAAAATGTGGGCTGTTACAGTGAAAAACGCTCCACCATCACCTTTGTTTCCAAATAATGGCTCTGTCCCATAGAGAAAGGCCAGAGAAGTTCAACAGAATTAATTTCAAGCATTGGCAACAGAAAATGTTGTTTTATTTAACAACATTGAGCCTCGCCAAGTTTCTGACTGAAGATGCTCCAGTGGCAGCCTAACTCGAACTTGATGCTTCTAAGTAGAGGCTTTTACTATCTGGAAACTCAGATTTCATATGTAAAAACTATATTATGAATAGTCGAGATGATAGCCTTTACAATGTTTATTGTTTTATTGCAACGTCCAAACAACTCTGGTTGGCTCTGGAAAAGAAGTACAAAATTGAAGACGTAGGCATGAAAAAATTCATTGCTGTAAAATTTCTTGGCTTCAAAATGATTGATTCAAAGATGGTAATTAGTCAAACTCAAGAACTGCAACTTATCATTCGTCAACTAGAAGATGAAAAGATGACTCATTGCGAGACTTTTCAAGTTGTCGCAACTATTGAGAAATTGCCTCCTTCTTGGAAGGACTTCAAGAATTACCTTAAACACAAGCGCAAGTAAATGACAATGGAAGAGCTCATAGTTCGGCTACGCATTGAGGAAGATAACAGAAATTATGAGAAAAAGATTTCTCAGAACATTGCTGCCAAAGCAAATGTAGTTGAGTCAGACAAGACTAACAAGAGAAAATAGCAGAATGCTCCTAAGAAGTCAAAAAAATTTCTGAGTTCTTGCCACAACTGTGGAAAGAAGGGGAAAAAGCAGCCGAATGTCGCGCATCTAAAAAGAAGAAGTCAAAAGCAAATATGACTGATGTTTCAAACAACATTTATGATCTTGATCTGTGTGCAATAATATCAGAATGCGATCTTGTTGGTAACTCGAAGTAATGGTTTGTAGATACTGGAGCCACTCGACACATATGTGCTAACAAGTGGATGTTTACAACATATAAAACTGTAGCTGATGATGAATAACTTTTTATGGGTAGTTCACCTACATCAAAGGTTGAAGGCAAAGGAAAATATGTGGTGAAACTGACTTCTAGAAAGGAAGTTACTTTAAATATGTTCTCCATGTTCATGAAATTCGCAAGAATCTGATTTGAGGATAGTTACTGAGCAAGCATGGTTTTAAATTGACCTTTGAAGCTTATAAATTTGTACTATCCAAGAATGGAGTGTATGTTGGAAGAGGATATGTGTGTAATGGTTTGTTTAAAGCAAATGTAACCGCTATTGTACCACGCACCAATATGAATAAAAGTGAATCTTCTACTTATATTGTTGAATCTTGTAACATATGTGTTGACGCCAAAAAGTGGTCATCAACGGCCAAAAGTCAGATTTGAGCATGATATATGAAGAAATATCAGAGAAAGCGAGAAAAAGCAAGAAAAAGTAAGACAACAGCGTTTTTATAGTGGTTCGGCGTTAACGAGCCTACGTCCACTTTATAATCTCATAATAATATCATAAAGTCGGAGATACAATGAATGAGATCGTCAGGATCTCTATTACATAATCGTTTTTTATGAATATAGCAAGCATTTTTGAGGTGAAAGTGGTTGGCAGCCATGATTGAGTTGTGGAGGGCATGCATGAGCTATAAAGTCTGGCTCAGATCTCAGCCAAAAGTCCTCTTCTTTGTTGTAGCTTCGTGTATTTATAGGCAGTAGGCTTCAATAATTGGAGGTGCCATGTGTCGGTTGATCCATGTGAATAGCGGATAATGGAGCTGAGTCTTGATTACGTGGAGAAGTTCCGTTCAATATGTGGCAGCATAAGTATAGCTTGATCCAAGTTTATAGGCTTTAGAATAGGTAGTTGGACCAAGTAAGTAGGCTATTAAATAAATCTCATGACCAAGTCATAGTTGTAGTGTAATCTCATCTCAAGACCATCGAGCCCAGGTCTTTTATGTCTAGGAGTGTTCCACCACTTCTTCTGAGAATGTCTGGGTTTGTCAAGGCCCAGCTCGAGCCCTAAGTGGTCTTATGACGGGTCCATGGGTTGACGGCCTTGCCAAAAGGCGGGTCAACACTTTGCCCCCCAAAGTACATCGTGTGGCAGACATGATGTCCTTTAAGTAAGTCGAACTGCATCTCTTTGGAATGTCATTCATCTTCGGGAAAGAAATGTCGAATAGTCATGTCTTTGGAAGTAGTCTTGAAGCTTGAATTCTTTTTCTTATCTGCCTTGTCGAGTCAAGAGGTCGAATGATATAATCATAAGCCAAGCTGTGCCGCTGGCTTCTGCACATGGTCGTCATAAAGAGTCTTCGTCGAATGGTGTCATCTTCTTATGCAAGTCGAGAGCATGGTCAAGTGTATGGTTAAGTCAGACCATTAGTCACACACAAGTCAGTGCATGGTTCGGTTATCCAAGTCATGAGATAGCATAGAAAATAAAAAATGGCATGTGAACTTATCATCGCATATGGGTTTTTACTTCTCGAGTCATTGGAATAGTAGGCTAGGAATCAATGATCGCCATATCTTGCCACCAGAAAGCCAGAAAACCATGATCACTCCCGATCATATTAACAAAAGACTAGAAATCTGTGGTCACATCAAACCATATTTAATGAAATCCACGATCGTTACAGACCATTTTTATGGTCCAATGATCACACATGAGTCAGTACGAGATGTTGTTGAAATCGTGTGAGTCGATGTCTATTATGATTGTAAAAATCATAAGGCAGTAGAAAAGTGAGTCTCGCTCTCTATTTAATGTACTTGCGATTTGAGTCTTCCAAGTCATGTTTTGCTCATAAGTCGCCTCACTTGAATGAGTAAGGCAAGTCATGTTGAACTCATAAGCGGTCTCACTTGAATGAGTAACCCAAGCCTTGCCATAGTCGGAAGGTATGGTATATATCCTTTGAATCACATGTCAAGTCAAAGACTTGTTCAAAGCCAGTCTGTAAGCTGATCCCCAATCCCACAATGTCAGTGGGGTACAAACGAAGCTAGTTCTCTTGCCCCCAGCGTCAGTAGGGGTGAAGCTAAGTCAGTCGGACATCCAATCCTTAAGTCTTCATGCTCTCCGTCGTTGTTTCAGGATAAAGTTGCAGGTTTGGCGATCTTAGCCAACCCAAGTCATTTTGTACTTTCTCTCGAGTTGGCGCGGGTTAAAGTTGAACACACAAACAGTCGAATCTCACTTTCCTAGGCATCGTTCCTTCACTTTAGTCAGAAAATGAGGATCGGCTCATCGAGCGCCAGTGAACATAGTTACTCTTATCATTCGAGCAAGTTAGGCCGATCCCCTTTGTTTATGTTTCATCGTAGTCCAAAATGGTCATCATATTCTTGTTGAGTTTGCTCTTCATGCACAGTTCTATCGAGGTCATCATTTCTGTTGTGGTTTAGGATCCTGCGAAACTTTAATAAGTTGAAAATGTGCATAAAGTAGTCGAGTAGTAGATTCATGCTTTTTGTGGCTTGCACTGTTCGTCCCTATTCATTGGGGGCTTGACTGAGTAGTGGACTTCAAATCCATGTCTTCATAGGATTCATACTTCCTCATCGTGTTGTGAGTTAGAGTAGGATGCAAAATGATTTATTGGTACTCAGCCCATACTGGTTTCTGCTCTCCCATCCAAGCTTTGAGGATCTGAGTTGGGCTGTGAGAGTTCAGACTGTAGTCACTTTCGAATGCTCTCATTCTTCCCCTTCCAATTGGGAAGTAGGTTGGGATCAGACAATGGATGGTCACTCTGCACCCCTTTCGTGGTCCACATGCGGCCTTCAATAGTTATGCCCCCAGTCCGGGGGTAATGGCAAAAGACAGGTGGTCGGACCATACCCATTTCAAATTTAGACATGTATGTATAAAAAAGGCGTGGCTTTCAAAGCTTAAGTGCTTGTGTTGTCCAAGTGCTCGAGCTATTGCATTTTCCATTCAGTGTACTTGTAATGTGAAAACCGTTGTTGCACGTAGGCTGTAGTTAGTCACATATGGATATATGCGTCGATTTAAGATATCACTCTCAAGGCCCTCTTTCGGTCGCTGCCTTAAGTCGCGTGATGTGTTATTGAACATCTCACTCTCAAGGTCTCCTTTCGGTAATTGCATTGAGTCGTGTGGGAAGCTTAGCATTAGAAGTCGAGGTCATTCCTTCGAACACGACCTCTTTGTTGTTATATGCGAGTGTGTCCCTCGTGTCTTTGCTTTGTATCTGTACATAATCCTGCAATTTGAATAGGACAATTCGCTTAATTTGCAAGTTACTAAGTTAACCTTTATGAAACAAGTCTAGCTTGAAACGAAAATGTGTTAAGTGCTAAGCTATCTAGCATAGAAACTATTAAATGTCAAAGTGTCAGGTGTCGTAGTTTGGAGGTATAGTGCCTGTAGCCTCCATTTAACTTTGAAACATGGGTCGCGTCCGAAGCGTGTTTGAAGTTAATTCAGAAATCTATGCTCGTGCCCCCAGCATCGGGTGGGAACCAGGTTGAGTCGTTCGGACGTTCGGCCTATAAGTCTTTTATAATCCTGTCCTCGGTCGGAGGGCGATGGGGATTGCATGCACGTCGCAACATTGTCCTTTATACTCTGTCCCAAGTCGTGAGAGTTAGAGTTATGGGTTTAGTGGTCTTAAGTCGTGGTGCACCATTCACACTTACCCAACAGATATATACTCTCTCTCAAGTCGTGAGAGTTAGAGTTATGGACGTCGTGGTTCGTCCTTTATACTCTCCCAAAGTCAGTTTGGGTTAGAGTTATAGATCGAGTGGTCTTAAATCTTGGCGCGCCTGTCACACTCGTCCTAAGTTTATACTCAGATCCAAGCTCTGAGAATTAGAGTTAGTCGTGCAAACAATCGGGTCACATTTGCCTTGGCATCGTCCCTTTGCTCCCTCGTCAAGGGCAAAGGTCGCCATCAGGGATGGCCGGTTCATGTCCCTATTGAGTTTAGACTCCTCCCGTCGTAAGCATGGGAAGGAGTTAAAGATGTCGTTGGAGAGCGGTTGAGTCATACTCATCCTCGTCTTAACATTTCTCTTTCGCTCCTACATCGAAGAGCAAAGTTATGTCATTCATGGGATTATACCCGTTACTATTGCACTCTTCCCGTTAGCTCAAGGGAGAGAGTCGTCGATCTATTGGATTTTTATGTCACACCCGAATACATCTCTACGTCTTTCCTGGTGAATCAAAGGCTAGAGGATGAGGAGGCCTCATTAGTACGCCCACGTAAAAATAACACACGTCGAATTCATGTGCGTTTATTTTCTTGCCCCTACGTCAAGGGCAAAAAGTCAGCGAATTAATGGTCAAACTTTATTTATGTTAGAATGTTGGCGTTAGGCCAATAGTAAGTAGGTGAATATTTGAATCACGTTCGCCAAACATTACATTCCTCCGATCAAACTAGGGAAGGAGCGATTGGTACCAGACCTCGGGTACCTGCATCATTCATATACGAATTTTAACGGGTTAGTCATGCCAATAACTCAAGGAGAAGGTAAAGGAAAAATGCATGATTGGAAAGTAAGTATGTTGATGGGCAGTGCGGCCTCGTTTATTTGGATTTATGTAATTCGATGGCATCGAGTGCAGGGTATGGTCGTATGGACAGTCGAACCGCATCTATCTGGAGTCGGATCTCAACTTTCAAATGCAATGATCGATGCACAATTATCTTGAGTCATTCCACGGATGAGCCGAGTAGTGGATGGTCATGTCAAATCCATCTTGAGCTGTGTAACTTTTCTCGGACGGATGACATGATTCAGACTCTGGGTACATGTGATGACCGTTGAAGCTTTAATTGATGAAGGAAGTCTTTTCAAATCCTCATGGGGCGGCAATGCCAAGAACGATTAGACCTGGATCGGGGTACTGGGATAATAAAGGCAATCAAGCGACCTTTGTGGGTGAATGATGAGGGCGAGTTTCCTTTGAATCGCCTTCTTGCCCCCACGCCGAGGGCAAGGAATAAGGATCAGGCAGTTAGATCAGAATCGCTAATGGTGGCATCTCATCTTGTTGATGCTAAGACGGTGATCGATAAGAGAACAATGGATCCATGCTTATAAAAATCTTTCCCTTTACATGTCAGGAAGTGGGATACAGAGGCTAGAAATGTAGACATGCCTCGTCCATCCGCAGTTATGTCTTCGATCCCTCTTCGGGGAATGAGAGCCGATATATAGACAATCAATAAACATCCAGACTTAAGTGTTTCAAACTTTTAACTCGCCGATCTTCGGGCAAGACTGAAGCAGTCGATCAGGATTGAATAACCTCAGTAAATGGGGGTGATGGCTCTTAGAAGGATCCGAGTCATCGCCATCTTGCTGTTGATATTCTCAGACCATCCGTCGAATCTTGGATGATAAGTCTTTATGATTATTGTTGGCCAAAATATATACCGAGCCGAAGGCGAGCCGTGCTCCGAACCGAAGGCGAGTCGTGCTCCGAGCCGAAGGCGAGCCGTCAAGCGGGTCCGGGCGCAGCGCCGGTGGGGGTCCGGGTCTTTTCTGAAACGATTAGAAAATTGTGTTTTTTTTCTTCTGAAAATGACCCTGTCTCGGGTCGATGTGCAGGGCTTTTAGAAATGGCTAGTAATCTGGCCCGGTATATCTGGAAAAGTCGATTCGAAGCAGGTCGACCTGGAGATCTTCAGAGGAATCGGTCAACCTGGAGAGCTTCAGACGAGTCGGTCGATCCGAAGTCGGTCGACCTGGACTTGAACATCGTTACGACGATGGCTGTTCCAACTGATCTCACCTCGACCCATGACCTGCTATGTGGCAAACTACATACTGGGAGCTTTCCAAAGTGCAATTCCTATTGGCTAGTTCTTTGGTCGGGTCGATGTCGACCAGGAAGGGTCAACCCGACTGGGGTCGAACCCAGAACTTAAAAAACCAGTTTTTTTATGCAGATGTTGCTGCTTCTACTTTCCAAAGCATGTGCATAAGTATTGGAAACCATGGCTGCTGAAGATGACTGAAAATAGGATTTTGTCTTGGACTTTGTGATACAAAAGTTAAGCAAAACCCTTAAGACGTTGAAAATTCATTTCTAAGTGAAAGCACCAAACTGTTGATGCCAAAAAGTGGTCATCAACGGCCAAAAGTCATATTTGAGCATGATATATGAAGAAATATCAGAGAAAGCGAGAAAAAGGAAGAAAAAGTAAGACAACAGCGTTTTTATCGTGGTTCGGCGTTAACGAGCTTACGTCCACTTTATAATCTCATAATAATATCATAAAATCGGAGATACAATGAATGAGATCGTCAGGATCTCTATTACATAATCGTTTTTGATGAATATAGCAAGCATTTTTGAGGTGAAAGTGGTTGGCAGCCATGATTGAGTTGTGGAGGGCATGCATGAGTGTTTGCGAACAAATCAAACAGTTGTAAACAACTGTAAAATCCGTTCGGTTTTCCTAAACAACAAGGATTGTTGTAGAGGGTGTCGAACTCTGGGACCAAATTATTTTATTCATAAATCCAATCAAGTTATCCCTAACTTTTGATTGGTTGAAAACAAAGAAAATAGCAAAATTAAATAAAAGAGAGTTTTAACAATAAGTGAAAGCAATTAGGGGATAATGACATAGATCAGATTCATAATCATCAATAGCCAAAAGATTAACCAGATCTAATACATGTTTCTATCACAAACATGAATCAACGATAATAGGGTTTTAGAAACAAATATGTAAATAACGACAAGCATAGCCTATGCAGGAGCTCAGCTCTGCAACCATAGACTATCAGGACAGATTCACTAATTAATTTCTAAAACCCTAAAATTAGATCTAAATCTGATAATTGTTAGACCGAACACGAATATACCCTGTGAAGGAGCATAGCTCTTAAACGACACAGGATATTAAGGTTCGGATCTAACCATTGGTTCAGATCTAGATCTATATACATGAATTCCTCATCCTTTGCTATGTGATTCATATCGAATCATATCTATTAGCGTCATCACCACCTAATCAAAGGGGTTTAGTTAGACATAGCTAAAGAAACTGAGAAAAAGAAAATAAATAACATAAACATAAATAAAATAAAATAACAACAGAGAAGAGAAGGAGAAGAGTTTTATTCCAAGCAGAGGATTACAGAATAAAACTCAATGTGTTTTTACATGAATGAGATACATGGTATTTATAGCTGATAGACAAAGACTACTTGGAAAATTCCACAATGTGGGACTAAAGAATTAGCCCAGATAACACATAAGCTAGTGTGAACGGGGTTGTAGAGTAAGAGGCCTTGTAAGTGAGCCAGTGTGAACGCATGCAGTGCGTGAATGAGAAGCTTTGCAAAGGAGCTAATGTGAACGCTACATGAGTGAAATGGTCTGCAATTGAGCCAATATGAACACAATATGAGTCTTTAGTGAGCCAAACCTACCCAACTGAACTCTATTTGCAACCGTTCTTCAAGATTTAAACTCTTCAAGCTTTAGTAATTTTAACTTCACTCTTTTTCAACAAAATCTTCATGCTTTATTCATCAAATGCTCTAAACCATGATTCTTGTCAACAATCTGAAAACACAGCTATAAATACACAATATCAATTATTTAAAAGATAAAATAAGATAAATATGCGGATAAAATATACACATTTATGTGTATATCAAATACCCCCACACTTATCTTTTTATTCGTCCTCGAATAAACTAAACTAAGATATGTCACACTTTCGTAGGAAACACGATTGCATTTAGCGTATGCAACAAGCCGTTAAACCTCTGGGTGTCCCCAGTAGGACGAGTGTTGTCTTGTGAGGGTTTTCAGCGGATACTACCCACAAAATCCAAAGCGTCTTATGTACGCGGATTAATCAAACAATATATTTAAGGTCTTTCACATTCCAAGGATTTCACCTAACTTCAATAATAACGGTTTAGCCCCAAATTGTCCATCCCATAATTAGTGCAAAAATGAACAAAAATTTTCAAGCTGAATCGTAATTCCTTGATAACACTGTAATTGTCTTGAAGGTTAAGAGCATGGTGTCAACCAAAGTTCTACACATCGACAATGTGCACCCAATCATTTCTTTATTCTTTTTTTTTCTTTTTTTCTTTCTTTTTTAATAATTTTGCACCAATGTAACTGTAATGTATTGGATATGAGTTATGCATAGATGAAGGAAAATTTTTATAAGTTCTAAAAATATTCTAGATAAGAGGGCAAGTGTATTAGTTGAACTTCAAATTACAAAAGATAAAGTAATACTAAGGCACATATGAACATTTTTATTTCCTTTCATCTCGTCTACTACAATCCTCACTTCCAAGTATAGTAGAATGGATGTGGATGGAATGGAATTGAATGCTTTTATAGTCAAGAATGATGAATGACTATTTTATTCAGAGAGGCTCTCTCTTTATTTCATTTTTTTCTTTTTTTCCTTTTCTTTTCCCTTTTTTTTCTTTTCATTTTTTTGCATGATGAATGATGATTGGAGATGGAATGGAATGGAATGATACCGTACATTATTTCATTTGATTCCTCCTCTACTAAACCAACACTTCATGAGAGGAAAGTTTTGTGCCCTAGTTACTCTACTTCTATAACCTTAATTCAACACACAAGTCTGGATTGATGTTATACAAAAAGCTGAAAGGAATGATAAACAAAGTTTCGTAAGATAGATAACCCATTTAAAATAAGATGTGGTATATGGTTATCCTACCTTAAAACAAGTACGGAATGGGTAGTGTAATATTGGTATATAAAGTGACGTATTTAACCTTTGAAAATAAATCAGTGAAAAGGTTCTTGAGTATACCAATATAAGATAAATTTATCGAAACACGGATGTAAATCGACTAAAACTTGGGTTTGAATAAGGTGGGGTATCGAAGAAGAATGCTATAATGAGTCATTTCTCCTTAATTGGGCCAAGAGGAATTTAGAACTTACAAGTGTGAAAATTTGAGTGAGAAAAATATTATGCATGAAAACGAACTCAGAAAATCCAACATATGTAGGTGCAAACTCATTTTTATTTGATTTTTTTTTACATGCACATTCTAACATGTATAACAAAGGTTGACACGCTTACTCCAGAACACGACTAACGTCTGCACAGTCTCAAGCTAGCATCTTAAAAAGACACATTACGATTCAATGAATAAATAATGTTCATTCTCATCACCCAAAAATTCAACTTATCAAACAAGAACCAAGGTGTTATTTATGAATTTAAGTTAATCCTTGTTCAGTGAATGACCTAGTTTATAAAATTTGATTGCTGATGTAATGTAAACTCCCCCCACACTTGAGTGTGACCTCACAGTCTTTATCAGACATATCTTAGTGAAAGGGAAAAACAAATAAGAGGGTCAGCACGGCTTACCGGGTACACTTCGAGAATACGCAGTCATCGAATGATGAACCAGTCCACAATGGACCAATGGATTAGCCTCATTAAGATTATGAGACACATCACAGAAAACCATATCATAAAGAATTTTATATCTTGTTTCAGATTTGGAGAAACAAATTTTGTTTTTTTCAAAAGTTTGAGTTGCAAATTTTAAAATTTTGAGCTTACAATTGATCCTAAAATCAAATTGAATTTCTGTAACAACTAAAGAGAGATCATCGAGCTGGGGTTCAGTAAAAGTTTCAAAAACAAATTTTGATTTGTTCAGATGAGGTATAAATTGAGAGACGTGTGCATCACTCTCACCCCCACACTTGTTTTGAGAAATATTGTTCAGTTTTGCTTTGATATTTGAAATTTTGTTAACTAAAGGTTCATTCGTAAACCTAAAGTTAAAACCAAACAAATGAATTTTCAGTAAATTTCGAAATCGTGTTCTCTCAAAAACAGTGTTATTCCAAAAGGAGTTCATATACTGTAGGAATTTATCAGTGAAAAACGAGTGATCACAGTGTGGTTCAGTTGAAATGATCAAGTCGCAAGGATTTTCAACAATTTTAAAAAAATCGTCAATGTGTTTAAGATCACATTCAGCAGTTTCGTTGTTTTCAACATCAAGAATTTCAAAGTTTTCAAAAGTTTCATTTTTAGTGTCATACCCAAACACGTTATCGTCAATCAATTCAAGAAGTTTTCGCTCATCAAAGTCGTCCTCACTCAAACAGTTGTTACCAACTTCATCATTTTTTTCAGATTGGCAATCTAAAGTTGTTAAATTTTCAAAATTTTCAGAATCTAAGAGAGGAAGATCAAATTGAAGATTGACGTCTTTGTTTTCAAGAGAATTTAAATTCAAATCAATTACAGAGGTTTCAACAAGTTCATTAAGACTTTCATCAATTTCAAAAGTTGTTAGTTGAAAATTTTCGATTTCAGTAAGAGTTGAATTTTCAGCAGAAGCATCAGTTTGAGTTTGAATTGCAGTTTCGCAGAAATCAGAGTTTTGCATCAGAGATTTTTCAAAATTTTCATTTTCATCAACAGTCATATCGTCAGAATCATCAATAATCGTTATGTACTGTTGTGATGAAGTTAATGGCTGACTATTTGTTTCAAAAGAAACATTGGTAGAAAGTTGTTTGTCACTAGATTGGGATTTGTAGTTGTTGAACAAGTTTGTAACTTCAGTTTGAAGAAGAGAAATTTGATAAACAATCTGATAAGAAACTTATTCGCTATTGTCCATTCTTTGAGCCGGTTCTTCAATGTAAGTCAAGCCAAGTTTCATGGAATCCTCAAAGTCATCAACATCATTAATTCCCTCAAGTAATTGATTTTCTAGATTTTGCCAAAATTCAATGGTGTATTGAGATAGTTGTTCAATGATACGCATGTTTTCTATATCTTTATTTTCAGAATCTTTTTCATCTAAAGTTCGCGCCCATTCCTTGATTTCCTCGCGACAAATCCAAATTTCTTGCATTATTGGTAGACACATTAGATTTCAAAATGTTGTTTTTTAGATTCATCGTTTATATGCGTTCCTCATTGGTTGACCTTAAAAATTCATCCACTTCATCTCTTAGAAGTCGTCGGTTATTTATTTTCCACAACCAACATTGCCAGAAATTTAATTTGTTCGCAACACATTTTTCATATTCGATAACCAACATTTGACATTCACTCGTATTATGAAAATCATTTTGGTTTTCAAAAATTTCGTTAAAACCCGTGTTGCAATTGTTTTGAAATTCAGCATTTTTCTTATCCATTTGCGCTAATAGTTGACTCATCTCAGATAAATTCTCATTAATCCTAGAATGACAATTTTCATATTCGGGTACAATTGTTTGATGAGATTGGTGGAAATTATTCGAAAAGTTTTCAGCTTGAAATTCATTCTGATTTGAATTGAAACCAAAATCATTTGAATTTTGAAAAGAATTGTAATTTTGATTGTTCATGGGGCAAGCACGCATGTACTAGAAGAAGAGAGTTTTTCGTCGAAAAATCAGTTGCAAAACTTATGGCTATAAAGAAGCTCTAGAAAAATTGTTAAAATCAACAACTTCGGATTGTATGAATACAGGTCTGGGCCAGGTTCGGACAGGGGTTATCAGTGTGTCACGAATCACCGTAGAAACACAACTGAAGGTTTAAGTACCTGTTTGAGTTCGAAACTCTACCGTTCCTTAGACAACTCAGAGAGTATCAATCCTAATTGTCAATTTAACGAATATTTTGTCAAATGAGCTTTGGGGGATCCTCAATTTGATTTCAAAAATAATTTAAAAAAAAAAATTCCAATTATTCCACGTTCGTTTTAAAAATTTAAATGACACATCAACAGGCAAAATATTCAGTCACAGAATGAACAGTCTCAGAACCGTCACAGAACAGGAAATTGCAGAAATAAATTTTTTTTTACAAGCAAGCCGATGCCCTGTAGAAGATTTTTACAAGCACTGTCTATATATTTTTTTATTTGCAGCAGCAGTCCCTATAGAGTTAGAAAATACTCACCTTGATCGGCAGTCCGTCCAGTGCAGTTGAGTCGCGCTAGCGCGTTCACACCCCACTTGGTATGCAACCGCTCGAACCCTGAATTGTCTGCCACGTTATGTTGTTGTCGCCTCCTATTAATTGTTTGACTGCGCTGCGGCACGGGTTCGGGTTCCTTTTTCAAATTACCGCTGTACCTGTTTTCGAAAAATCCCTCAAACCCCTTTTTTTTAAACAGAAAGGAAACAATGGCAATTTACAAGAATATCGAATGAGAAAAAGAAAACAAACAACCTTTTTTTTTGAGAGAGAGAGAACTAAAATGCCCTTAAATAAAGACAAAGGCAACTAAAACAAAAGTGATGATCTTTTTTTTTATATAATAATACTCTTTCAGCCCAAAGAATAGAAACAACAAAGCCCACTACAAAGTCAAAACTAAAATTAACCAAACCCACTATGCCACGCCTACTCAATGTTCCATGCACTGTATTTCGTATTTCCAGAAGAACCGTTCCTATTTCAATTGAAAATCGATTGAAGACAAAATTTCAGACCCGAATAAATTTGAGTTTCGAAAATCAAACGCGGAAAGGGGAAGGGATCCCACTGGTGATTCGTTACGGAGGTTCTTGGGGATTTCGATTTGGAGAGCCGGTCTGGTGATTGCGATTTCAGGGCTGATTGAGGGAGTGGCTTCGTGTTCGTTGGTCAGGTGGTTGGGATGATTTTGGCTGAAGGGTGCTGAAGTTTGTATTTGATGAGATGGAAGAAGGAATCTGCGCTGGGCAGATTGAAGAAGGAATGGTGATAAGCAGTTTGAAAAAGAAAATGCGGTTTGTCAGTGTGGAAAAATTGTGGTAAGGTGTGGTATGGTTTGTGTTATGGAGAGGAGTATGGGGTTTCGGTCAAGAACTCAAGATGGTTATGAGCTTTGAAGATTTGTACAGAAATTGGTGAATGGTAGGTAGAGGAGAATTGTGGTTTTGTGGTGTTGCGGGCGTGAAGTATGGTGGCTATTGACTGATCAGAGAATTTTTGTCAGGGGAATTGCAATCGTTTTGGATAGATGTAGTAATTGGTTAAGGAAGTTTGATGATCGGCAATGGGAAGATGATTGTGGTAGATGAACTCGGATCTGGCTTGTGAGCACGGGGAGTAAGTGATGATGCAGTTGCGTTAAAAGGATGGACTAGAGTACTGGATTATTGTCATGAGGTTATGAAGAAAAAAGAACAAAAGATTGTATTTTATTCTTTTACTTTTTCAGGAACTTGAGAAAAAGGATATGTAGGAATTTGGATGAAGTCTGATAAAGGGAAAGAAATCAGGAAAGAATGGAATTTTTTTTTAAATTGTAAAAGTAGAGATGTGAGAAGTAGGAAAGAAATTTGAAAGAAAACTATTGGAAAGATATTGAAAATTTGGGCAACTAATTTTTTTTCCTTATTTAGAAGATTACAGTATCAAAGATAAAATACCAAATCAGCTAACAAGATTTTTTTTCTATCTATACTAGAATACAAAAGCAAACAAAAAAAATTATGTTTTTTTATAATGGAAAAATAAGAAAATAAAAGGAAGAGAATTTTTTTTGTGTTGTTTTTTTCTATATGAAGGAAAACCAAAGAAAAGAAAAAAAATTATAACTCGAATGATTTAAAAATAAAAATTATTTTGGTCCCCGGCAACGGCGCCAAAATTTGTTTGCGAACAAATCAAACAGTTGTAAACAACTGTAAAATCCGTTCGGTTTTCGTAAACAACAAGGATTGTTGTAGAGGGTGTCGAACTCTAGGACCAAATTATTTTATTCATAAATCCAATCAAGTTGTAACACCCCGGATTTTTCCGATAACAGTAAATTAACAAATTAAAGTATAATTAAATTGTAACAGAAAAATTAAGGGAAACGGACATCACCATTGCGTTCGTCTCGGAATTCTGCTTGAGATAGAGTCCGAGTTTGCGCAAAACGGATAACGTATGAAGAAGATATCTTTAATTTAAATATTACAGCAAAACATGAAAAAAGAGAAGTAAGGAGAGGACAATAATTATTATTATTCTAAGACTTATTAATAAAAGCCTCTGTAGCTCAGTTGGTTAAGGCATTGGATTTGTAGCATGGAGGTCGGGGGTTCGAACCCCGGCGGCGACATAATTTTTATCTCTGTTTTAGAGAGGGCCAACTGAGCATGCAAATACATGTACGTATACAAATTCAAATTTTGAAAGGATAAGAACGTACATATAAGGAAATAAAGAAAATATATGTATATATATGAGAATATATATATATATATATATGCAAAAATATATGTATACAATAGATAAAATTCAAATAGACTAAAACAGCTCAATTTAAAGTTTAATTTTTGAAAATCGAACCCAGTCCCTCCTGGCTGGCCTGGTCTGTGTTTGGTCGAATTTCTGTGGGTTGCTTTGTCATTAGGGCTAGGTGGCAAGTTTTAATTGGTCTCTCTATCTAATGAATGGCTACGATCTAACCTAGCAACATCAATGGTTCTAATCAATTCCTAACCTCTATATAAACAACCCTAGACTAAACCCTAATCTATTCATTCAAAATAAGATTATAGCCGCCATGTTGCTGAGGAACGACAAAGAATAGCCGCCATCTAGAGAGAGAGGATTAGGGAGAAAGTTCTAAAGCCTAAAGCAATTCAAGCAACCTAAAGCTAATCAATTCAACAAAGGAATCATATCTCTTAATTAGAGAATTTGCCGCAACCATTGTAAGTAGAGTATTACTTTGGTATGAACAAATGATTGTGTAGATATGTATGCTTGAATTGTGGCAATGAAATTCGTATTTGTGCGATTTATATACTTTTGGATATTCTGAATTATGTCATTCAATTATAAAGAACTACATGCGGTAGTTCTATGCAAATATACGTTTGGAATATTGCGCAAATTATGTAGTCTATGTTGAAGCTACATGTATGTAGTTGATTGAAATTCATGCAAGTTTGGGGCTTTGTTATTATGCCATCATGATATCTATTTTGTGCATAAATCATTTTGCAAGTAATTGAGACAAGTTTGGTTGTTATAGTTCATATGAAACTATGTTGGAATTTTGACACCATAATCCATGTATTAAGTCATGCTTTTGCAAAACTTATGAATATGGCTAGGCTATGAATGATATTGGGCATAATTGAAATTCATGATTAAGTCTATCTTGTTTAAAAGAATTATATGATGACATATGTGAGACATGGCTAAGTTAGACACAAAAATCCCTTTTTTTTTGCAAGTTAAAAGCAAACACCATGATTAGGAATATTTATGCATAAGTATACCATCGTTATGTGATTAAATTTAATTAAGTTGAACTATGCTTTTGTGTTAGTAACAAAGTATCCTCTTTGTAAACATGTAGAAACCTTATGAACATGACTTGTTTATATTTATGCCATGAACAAATTTAACTATACCTATGCCATGTTTATGCTAGAAGTATTTATGCCATGCTTATGTTTGACATTATGCCATGTTTATGCTAGAAGTATTTATGCCATGCTTATGTTTGACATTATGCCATGTTTATGCTAGAAGTATTTATGCCATGCTTATGTTTGACAATATGTCATGCCTATGCTAGAAGTATTTTATGCCATGCTTATGTTTGACATTATGCCATGTTTATGCTAGAAGTATTTATGCCATGCTTATGTTTGACATTATGCCATGCTTATGCTAGAAGTATTTGTGCCATGCCTATGTTTGACATTATGCCTAAATAAGAATATAGGTTCATGTTGTAGTTAAACCTATGCAAGTTTACATGCCTTGATTTATGTCACCTATGTTTTATGACCAAAATACATGTCACCACAATGCAAGTACACCAATTTCTATTATGTATTTCCAACGTCATATGCAAGTTCATGCGCTCACTTTCCCCTCTTCGTGTATACGCCATAAGCCTCCCCTTTTCGCATGGCTAAATTGGGCTTTAAAAGGCTAAGCCCAATATATATGAACGGACTTGTAAAACGGGGGAAGATAACGTTGGGTTAAAAATTAATTAATGAATGAAAATATAAAATAGAAGGGCCCAAGTTCAAGTATGGGTTGGGCCCATGATTGGTGTAACCTTTACACCATTAACTTAATAATGGGCCGCAAATATTTACATATAAGAAACAAAGAGGAATGACAAAATATGTAAATGTAGAACATACGATGTGTTTAACCCGAGGTTGGATTGAGTTGTGATGTAAACCTGCCCGGAACCGCCCGGCTGTCCAGTAGTCACAACAATACCTATCCAATGTGGGAGGTTAAACATGGAGCCCAGTAAGGACCCGAGGTTAGACTGAGTTGTGGCGTAAGACTGCCCGGAACCAACCGGCAACAGGCAGCCACAACAATACCTGTCTAATGTGAGAGGTCCGGGCCTTAATAAGACAATTAAGGCTGAGTCAGGATTGATAGGATTAAGTGAACTAAAGACTTAATCAAAATGGAACATGCTAAACTAAACGGACTGGTGGGGTTAGGTTAGGAAACACTTAACCAACTTAGCATGTTGGCTAGAGATAGAAAACCTAGTAACGGGGGACCCTTTTCAGCAGTAACCCTAGAAGGTGTATCAGGATACCCTGAAACTAGGCAGGGTGGGGCACGATTACTGGGCTGATTGTAAGAGGTCAAAAATCGACGGCGGTGGTGTAGCAGTGTAGGTTCTAACGGAGTGCGGGCGTGCACACACTCCGGCGCAGAAAAATAAGGCACTGGACACCAGTAGCATACCTGTGCACTCTAAGGTTGTGTCGGGTTGCCACTATGGGACTTGATACACCCCATGGTGGGACCAGCATAGGTAACTACGACATCGGGGGCCGTAAGACACATGTAACTATGCGAGTAGGAGCCGATCATCATAGAATGGATCACATCACCCTGACTATGGGGTGCCAGTTGGAAACTAGTTTATATGGGTTCAGAGATTAACATGGGGTACGATAGTATATTCGACCCTAGACAACTTAACCAAGTTATAGTGTTTGCCCACTTCTTGTTATTACTTATCATACCCAGTTCTTTATTCATAGACAAAGCAGTACTAGACTTACTCAGGCTTATGTCTGACTCTACTTTTCTTTCGTCTTCTTTCTTCCGTTTCCCCCCCCCCCAGGTCCTCAGGGAGGGAACACAGCAGCTTGATCAGCTTTGACATCCAGCTTGAAGAAGAGAAATGTATTGCTTGGACTTTCCTGTTTTGAACTATGGCTTTGGACACACTCTATGGGGCTTTTGCAGTTTACTCATGTTTTATTTATGCTTCTTTAAATAATGTACTCAAGACAGATTATGAAAGTATTATGTTATGTTTTTGGAAAGGTTGTTGTTGTAACACATATTTGACTTTATGAAATAAAAATTTGTTGTTCTTCCGCTGTTTGCAAAATATGTGTTCTTATATCTGTCTTGTATATCTGTGACTTGTACTTATAAACCTCCACCAAAATTAGGGCATTCCCTTTGAGAGTGACCCTAACGGAGGTGGGGTGTTTCACAAGTTATCCCTAACTTTTGATTGGTTGAAAACAAAGAAAATAGCAAAATTAAATAAAAGAGAGTTTTAACAATAAGTGAAAGCAATTAGGGGATAATGACATAGATCAGATTCATAATCATCAATAGCCAAAAGATTAACCAGATCTAATACATGTTTCTGTCACAAACATGAATCAACGATAATAGGTTTTTAGAAACAAATATGTAAATAACGACAAGCATAGCCTATGCAGGAGCTCAGCTCTACAACCATAGACTATCAGGACAGATTCACTAATTAATTTCTAAAACCCTAAAATTAGATCTAATCTGATAATTGTTAGACCGAACACGAATATACCCTGTGAAGGAGCATAGCTCTTAAATGACACAGGATATTAAGGTTCAGATCTAACCATTGGTTCAGATCTAGATCTATATACATGAATTCCTCATCCTTTGGCTATGTGATTCATATCGAATCATATCTATTAGCATCATCACCCCCTAATCAAAGGGGTTTAGCTAGACATAGCTAAAGAAAGTGAGAAAAAGAAAATAAATAACATAAACATAAATAAAATAAAATAACAACAGAGAAGAGAAGGAGAAGAGTTTTATTCCAAGCAGAGGATTACAGAATAAAACTCAATGTGTTTTTACATGAATGAGATACAAGGTATTTATAGCTGATATGACAAAGACTACTTGGCAAATTCCACAATGTGGGACTAAAGAATTAGCCCAAATAACACATAAGCTAGTGTGAATGGGGTTGTACAATAAGAGGCCTTGTAAGTGAGCCAGTGTGAATGCGTGCAGTGCATGAATGAGAAGCTTTGCAAAGGAGCTAATGTGAACGCTACATGAGTGAAATGGTCTGTAATTGAGCCAATGTGAACACAATATGAGTCTTTAGTGAGCCAAATCTACCCAACTGAACTCTATTTGCAACCGTTCTTCAAGCTTTAAACATTTCAAGCTTTAGTAATTTTAACCTCACTCTTTTTCAGCAAAATCTTCATGCTTTATTCATCAAATGCTCTAAACCATGATTCTTGTCAACAATCTGAAAACACAGCTATAAATACACAATATCAATTATTTTAAAGATAAAATAAGATAAATATGCGGATAAAATATACACATTTATGTGTATATCAATGAGCTATAAGGTCAGGCTCAGATCTCTGCCAAAAGTCCTCTTCTTTGTTGTATAGCTTGGTGTATTTATAGGCAGTAGGCTTCAATAATTGGAGGTACCATGTGTCGGTTGATCCATGTGAATAGCGAATAATGGAGCTGAGTCTTGATTACGTGGAGAAGTTCCCTTCAATATGTGGCAGCATAAGTATAGCTTGATCCAAGTTTATAGGCTTTAGAATAGGTAGTTCGACCAAGTAAGTAGGCTATTAAATATATCTCATGACCAAGTCATAGTTGTAGTGTAATCTCATCTCAAGACCATCGAGCCCAGGTCTTTTATGTCTAGGAGTGTTCCACCACTTCTTCTGAGAATGTCTGGGCTTGTCAAGGCCCAGCTCGAGCCCTAAGTGGTCTTATGACGGGTCCATGGGTTGACGGCATTGCCAAAAGGCGGGTCAACAATATGGCATTCTAGATTAAGGCATATAGTGTGACGACCCGCCCTGGACCAGTTAACATTACCCCGAAATGCATTGTGCCAATGCCCGACTAGCCTAGGATGGTCGTCAAAGGAAAGGGATTTGAAACTATGAATCACCAAAGAACCTGTAGTATATCTCACAGTGCATGGAATAAAATATAATCTAACTTGACATAAAACAGACGAGACAGTGCATAAGCTGAAAACGAAATCATCATAGCAGCGGAATCTCAAAATACAGCTTATGATCCAAACCATCATTATTACAACTTCAAAATACTGTTTCTAAAGCAAAATAGAAAAGGTACACTACTAATGCCCAAAGCAGTGACCAGCAACAACACATGGAGAATATATGTAAATAATATGTGAAAGCCTCCTACTCGTCTCCGGACAGCTGCTCGTGCATAACCACCTAACCTGCCTCTAGTCTGCTCGTTTAGGAGCACCCAGAGTAATAAGAAGAGACATAAAACTCTGGGTCAGACAAAACTCTGGTATGAATGATAGCAGCAAAACAAAACAATAGTAGGTATAAATAATCATACCTGGACCTTCAACCAAAGAGTTAGCACAACAAGATGTACATTACTCTAAGGCAACACTAACATAAAGTGTAAAGTGGAAGTGCACATGTCATGGTGATAACAAACATCAAACACAACAATTATGCATAAAGTATAAGATATCCACCACTTTGATCACCAAATCCTTTGTACTATGACCACTTTGCCCCTTTGGGGCCATGACGACCCCACTGCACTGGTCCATAGTCAACAACCCCTTGCTACGATCACTTTGCCCTTTGGAACCGTGACGACTTCACTGCACTGGTCCATATCCATGCTATGATCACTTTGCCATTATGAGTCATGACAACTCCATTGCACTGATCCATAGCCTATAGTCCGTCTCTCAGTGGTGACCCAAAGTTATGGATTTCAATAACCCCTTTGCACACGTCCTGCAGCAAAGCCCAACTTATGGAGTTAACTCGTTGGCTCCCGTCTGGATCCTGAGTTCTAACTTCTTATTTGAACTACCTTTACATCTCGAGTTTTTAGTCAAATTGGTGTTCAAGTCCTCTGCTTGGTTCGTGGCTCCATGCTTCCATTCATGCTCGCGCTTTGGTTCAGATATGCAAGGTTCGTGGAGCTCCAAGTTGGATCATGGGGGTCTGCTCGTGGTGACCCCAAGCTTCGGTTTGTGGGTATTGCTTCTTGGTTTGAATCATGTGGCTCGTGGTCAAGCCCATGGTTCGGTTCGCGATGCTCATCTCGGTTTGTGCCCCTCAAAATGAAGCGGCTCGTGATCCTCGAAGCGAAGGCAGTCGGTTCGGTCGTGGTGCTCTGGTCCACTCGTGGTACACGGAGCACGAGCGATCAGCCTGTGGGGGTGCTTCACGATGGGGGGGTCTGACCAATTTCCTGTAACTTTTCCAGCGAACTATTTATGTCATATGATGGGTTTTTCGACCATTTTAATTTTTCTATGCAATCAAAAATCATACCAAACAGTGATAGCAACATATAGAATTAACCATAATCATCAAAACAATGAATAATCATGTAAATATGAATCAACATACCCAAAACCTATGTTTCCCCCTTAATAATGTTTTACTATATCTACCAATAGGATTAGCAAACTTAATCCAAACTAACCCAAATTTCTAACAAAGACATAAAATATTATTTTAGAATTTATGCATATTTTTCTAGATTTTTATGATGCATAATTTCGCTAATTATCACTAATCACTCCTAATTAGTCGTATTTGTGAATAAAAGTGCAAATCACTCACCTTAGCCACAAATGAAATCTTAGATCTGATACTTTACTGTTATGGCACGGATCTCTATGTATTGCAGCAGTTCTATCTCTGATTTGATGCTAATCCGCCTTGATTTGATGTAGTTTTACTTAATTGGTGATAAAAAAGGTGATTTGGGAGCGATTTAGAAGATAGAGGTCATTGCTAGGGTTCAAGAGAGGTTGGCGGCTGGAAAACTAAAGTGAAATGCTTTCCTAAACCCTTTCAGCCCTCCCATAACCCTAATCCCGAAATGGGTTACGGACCTAGCTGCTAATTACCCTACTAAGCCTAGTTAAGCTACTTTTTTCCATCTTCAAATCTTATTTTAGCCATATCTCCCAAACGGTAAGTCCATTTGATTAATGTGACCACTCTATGTGTAACAAAATGGGATTTTCGACTCCGAAAATCAACACAAAACTACCATGTTGACTATTTAGACATTGGAAATACCTGATCATTAATAGAAAGAAGTTAGAGGGTGAGAATAGATAAGATAGAAAATTAGAATAGAAGAAGAAGATCACCGTAGAACATAATCAGAGTAATACGAATCTTACAGAGAAACGAATTAAAATATAATATATAACATAACTTTGCAATAAAACAATATATATATAATAACATTATCAGAGTACAACACTTACACACAGCGGAAAATAACAATAGCTATATAATCCTGAAGCCTCCTGCTTCAAGCTACTCCAAGTATATCTGTAAAGACCTGAACTACTTGACTGCCCATACAAATTTGGGCATCTAAGAGTTTAGGGAAAAACAAAACAAAATAAACTCTGGGTCAGTCATCGGACTGGTGTGAGTAAACTCAAATCATTTGGTTTAACTTTCAAAATCCTTTTCAAAAGAAAAGGAAATCATAAGACCGATCCACACATAAACACGGATGGTTTTTCCCTTACGATAACCCAAAATAGTTTTGGAAATCAATACTTCTCTGATATTATAATAACGTCAAATCATAAGTAAATAACAATCTAGCAGAACGCTTGCATCTCACGTTCCACATATATAGTATACAAACAAAACCGCGGGCACTTCTTGGAGATTGGATTCCGACTATGACAAGGTATGGGACCACCTGCCGATAGTGTATCTCTAGAGGCAAATACACTGGGTTCAACAAGAACATCTTGCAACTCGGCCCACACATGACCGACCACTCATTTCGCTTGAGTGTATCGAATGTATATCACCAACGGTTGGGAGCTACCCACCGTTTCCCAAAAAGGGACAACATCAAAATAGATAAAAGAATGAAATGGATTTTCTCTAGATAGGTGATATACATCCTAATGGAAGCGACCCACTTAGGCATGTTGCCTGCTCGATTTGTGTCATTTCCCGGTTGATGAAGCATGAGGTCATGACTTATCTTTTGATAGATCATACATTGATTTACTTTGAATGCCACCTCGTCATACCCGCCAAATCACAAATTGATTTTCTCAAAAATACCACGGGTATAAAGCTAAGAGAAACGAATTCCTCCACCACCAAATGTAAGTACGTTTGAAGAGATCAACTTACGTGATCCGTTAGATATACTCTGTTAGACATTCGTCCATTCACGTTGTCCTGGGATTGGGCAAACCAAAGGCACTATTCTGTAAGCAGGATAGCCCTTGCATAACTCCGTCTTCAATTATCTTCATCATAATTGATCGCAACACTAACGCCCATATAGAGTGGTTTTTCAGATAATGGATCTGACCAAGGTCTCTCCGTATTAACGACGGAAAAATGGTCAAAAACTTCGATAGTCGGTGATTTAACTATCAAAGAAAAATAAGTGTACAATCAACGATCTTATTTCCAGATAGAAATTCGATCGATCAATCATCAATCAATATTTATCTCTTTTAATTTATTTTATCATTAATTTATTCATTTCCCAGTTCTATCTATTTGTAAATTCTTATTTCTAGATTTAGAAAATATACTTTATTGATCATTGGACACATTTCCGGGTTTGCTCCATTCCTTATTTTCTATATTAGAAAACATTTCTGATTCTTATTTGGAAAACATTTCCAAAACTCCTTCATTTGATTTAAACAGATGTTTAAATAAAACATCACTAAGACAATTCAAATCATTACACTCATTAACTAAATTCACTTAATCAACCTTCACTATCGAACCTTACCCGTCCATGAGTTTAAAACGAAGTCAATCAAGTTGGGGTATAATTACCTCTCAGACCTTAACTGAACAACAGTCATAACCTCGAAATAGACAAAGTTCAACTTGTAAATCTTTAACAACTTCCTTACGTTACTCGGATTCTATTTATGAATCTACTTCTTTATTTGAAAACGTTGATTATAACTATAGCGTTATAATCCCTTCTTCTTAGATATCCAACTTCAACATATAACCTTTATTCCTTAATTTAACTAAATAACTAAACCACTAATCTATTAATAAATAAGTAAATCTTGATTAAAACGGAAAGTAAATATTACTTTCCCGAATTTGATATAATTGAATTCAGTGTATAATTCTCTTTTTCGAATAATCTCTATTCGATAACTCCTTTTCGAATAAACTATATTTGGTAACTCTTTCTTCGAATAACTATATCGATAATCTCCCTTCGAATGATTTACATTCGATTAACTTTCTACGAATGATTTACATTCGATTAATCTCCTTTCAAATAAACTATATTCGATTAACTCCTTTAATTTATTCGAACAAACTATTTCGAATAACTCCTTTGGATTAACTCATTTGGATTAACTCGGTTTGATTAACTCATTTTGATTAACTCAACTCGATTAACTCGACTTGATTAACTTACTTGATTAACTCAACTTATTTATCTTGAATTATTTAACTCAAGTTATTTAACTCCTATCTAATAACTAACATTCGATTAATTTATATTCAAATAACTATGTCTGTTTTAACTTTATTTCAAATGGCTAATATTCGATTTAACTCTATTCGCTTGACTCTAGATCGCGGCGATCACAATGGTTACGCCTGATTCCCTCAGGAAACATCCGACCGCCGTAGGCTATCTGCAGCCCTGCGAATTACGCTTGCAGTCGTACGAAATGGCGACTCATCCTGAATAACTATGTTTGACTAACTCTATCTCAAATAACTATATTCGATCAACTCTAATTGAATAACTAATATTCAATTAATCCTAATTCGTTTAACCATGTTCAATTAACTCTATCTGGTTAACTCTATCTAATTAACTCTAACTGGTTAACTCTAATCAATTAAATATAATAAATTAACTCTAACTCTAATTGATTAATTCTAACTCTAATCGATTAATTCTAACTCAAATCGATTAACTATAATTCGATTAATTCCTTCGATTTAACTCTACGTCTATATTCAGTTCCAAATATATATGTTGAAATCGATTCTTACTTCTCTATATAAATTCCGACTTATATATTCTATTTATCCAATGATAAACATTTCATTTATAAAATATTATTTATAAATTTATCTTCTCCACTTACTTGTTAAAATAAATTTCTATTAAAAATCTATTTTAAATTCATATTTTGTTATACACGTGTGCGAAGCACGGGTCTAATCCTTCCTAGTGTAAAATTTTCTTTTTATACAACTCCATTCATTTTTCAAGTATTTCTTTTTTTATAATCTATTTATCTTCGAAATAAATATTTCATTTATGATTCTATTTATTTCCAAATAAATATTTCTTTTTATAAATCTGCCTATTTCATATATAAATATTTCTAAATATAATCTATTTGTAAAAGCTTTACAAATATTTCTTTTTTTATAATTGTTTTTCAAATACCTCTTTTTCTATTTGTTTCACAAATATTTTCCTTTTTCTATTTGTTTACTACATATTTTCCTTTTCTATTTGTTTTACTAAATATTTTCCTTTTTATATAAAATCCTTTGATTTTATATAAATATTTTATTTCAAATTATATTTTTGAAATTTCCCTTTCCACATTCCAGTATTTCCTTTGGTATTTAAAAGTACCAAATAATAGTGTTCAAACACACATAATCAACAACAGGTTATAAATCACATCATATATCACAATATATGAAAAATAGTAAAATAAATGTTGAGGAATCCAGTTGGATTCCTCCGACCTGTTTCCCTGCATCCACAGATGTTAAACAATATAATTAACATCAATTCCATTTCACTATGAAATATTCTGCTAAACAGAATCAATATTTGATTAACGATTTATATATATATATCGTTATCTATATTTTCAACCAATTAACTAACAGTTCAACCAAACAGTCAACACACCGCAAACAACCATCATTTATCAGTTATAAAAATATGTTATAAAATTATAACTGAGAAGAGTTAGTGAGATTTACTCACATTGGACAGTTATCATTAAATAACGATAATTGGTCATTGATTTGATTCAGGCGTTTAATTTCACCATAAATCCAAACGAGCAACAATTCACTCCCGATCAGTTCCATTGGGTAGTGTCCGTTCATACGATCCTAACGTGACTGACCGTTCGAAATTCTAATACAGTATGGTCAAGATATTAAATTTAAAAGTTTGAATTATTTAAAATAAAAACAAACTTAATTTGATTTATTAAACGGGCTTTACCTCTTTCATTTTCCTTTGGCCCATTAGCCTGTGAACCCGCTTCCACCAGTATTGTCTTCCCCAAATTGAGATCGCGTGTTCACCCCTCCCTGTAACCCAACATTGACGGCTCTTGACCGCCGTTATCTCCTTCCTGGCCATCCTTTGGCGTCGCCTCCATCACCAAAGAACTCCCCACCTCCTCCTTTATCCACCCGGGCCCACCATGCTGAACCCGACGTCTTCCCATAAAACCGACCTGCTACCTCAAATAAACGCTGCCTCCTGTCGCACTTCACCACATAGCATCGCACCCCCCAGTACTTCGCAAACCGATGCTACTTACCCTCCTGAACTCAAATCCCATATCCATACGAGCTAAAAGTCCTTATAATTCCCGCAACATCGAGCCCTAGCTCAGGCTGTTTCACAACAGGTTTGTTTGAACCATTCGAGATTGATATAAAAGTGAAGAGGAGGACTCGGTGATCCCAATTATATGTGGTTCGAGATTTATTGGATTTTATTCCAATTTGTTTTGATTTTCAAAGATTCGCGTTTGGGTTTGCTGTGAAAAATGATGGCGGCGCTTCCTTTGACCGGTGGAAATTTGGGCTAGGGTTAAGGTGTTGGTATTTATAGTGGGGTTTATTAATTTTTTATTCGCTTATTATATTTATTTTTATTCGAATGTTGTTTGCATTCGTCCTTTAAAAATCCATGTGATCACATATAATACCCAAAAATCACGAAAATGGGCATGTAGCTACAGTTCGACATTACGAACCCAATGAAACCGGTTTTGTCGAATTCCGACTTCGTTTGCTTACAAAGCATATTTTTAACCGTCAAAATACTGACTGTTTTCACATTAAAAAACCGTATGGCCACATACTGACTTCAAAAATCACAGAAATTGAAATCTAACAATAATTTAATATTGCAGATCCAATAAAATTAGTTTTGTCGAAAACAGAGGTCATTTGCAAAACTGGCTATTTTTAAAGCCCTAAATAACCTATTTAAAATAAATATATTAAAAAAATGATTAAATTAAATATTTATAATTAAATATTATCGTATATATTCACATTAGAAAATCATACAGCTCCATATCGGGAGTCATAACTCGATATCCCAAAGTTCCCAGTTATATCGACATTCAATTTATATTAAAAAATCCATTTATAATATAAATATATATTTATAAATTTCAAAGGAATTCCATAGTGACTTTTCTAAAATTTGATTTGGACATAACTAAAAATCTACACATGAAATCCCGATTTTTCTCTTCCACTAGAAAAATATGCTTCACCAGCACCTAATGTTTCTTGTTTCACAGAAATCCAGCTTAAAACGGATTTTATATATTCAATTGAAGTTCAAATCGCCAAATAACGAACTGCCGCGCCATTTCGAGCTCGATTTTAATTATATTATAATTATACGTTCAAACTTCATTTAAATAATATATTCGTTATTCGAATTCAATTCCAAACTGAATTATATATATTTTAAATTGTCCAGTTCACACCATATCGTCAATTCACTATTTCCGACTATTTCAGAATTAAATATATTATTTAGTTATTATATTAATTAAATATTCACTATTATTTAATACTATGACCATTCAAATCTCTAAATCACTATTTATATAATTAAATTAATTAATTATTATATGGAAAAATACAGGTTGTTACATTCTTCCCCCCTTAAAATAATTTCGTCTTCGAAATTGCTAAGGTAGAAAACAAACACTATTAACTAGGTTACAACTTATTTGTTAACTTCTTAACTCCAGTTTCACTGAAACAATTAATTTCAATGAAATTATTAATTTATTCCAACTAACGAAAATTTTCAAAAATCCTGAAAATTTTCTAACACTGAAAATTTTCGAAAAATTTCACAGCGCCTTCTTTGTATCGGTCAATAGTTCAAACCCCAACTCGCCTCTCTAGGCCCTTTCATTTCAAAAAGAAAATCAAAAAGCCAAGCGGCTTGCTGATTCAGCACATAAAACCTCATATGGAAATTTAAACATGTACCTTTGTCGGGCATATCATTATATTCTTTCAATCTGTTATCAATTCGCTTATATTCTCAACACAACCATTCGCTTATATCCAAATTGAATCTCATTTCAAAATTCTATCCCACAAATCCAAATTCCTCGATATCCTTCTAATCCCATTTCAACTCCAATTTGCTTTTGCAAATTTCAATTTGATTTCCACCTAACTAACTTTCAATTCAATTCCAATTTATTTCAACAAATTTTTTTTAATTGTTTTTTTAATTCAAATAGTCCGTTCTTGGGAATTTTAAACAGCTTTTCTCAAAAGTCAAACTTCCCTTTTCAGGATTTAAAACAACTTGTTTTGCCAAAACAATTCGAAACAATATTTTTAGTAGTAATCTGTCACTTACAACTCGAAAATGAACACTGATGATGTAGCCAACATTATAAGAGTTATTTTCCAGTATCGAAGCGGTTTCAATACTATATCACTTTAAAACCATTTCTAAACACTTTCATTTTGAAATTCATTTCAAAATATCATTTGCAATGCTTGTAACAAATTTAAAATATCCCAAGATTTTAAAATTCACATATATTTAATCCAATTCCATTTACAAACACTTCTCCAACTTTTAATTCCAATTCTGATTTAATTCAGATATAATTAATCTGCTTTTAAATTATACAAACTCAAATTGGTTATTTATGTAACCATTTCAATTATAATCGACCAACACATCCAATATATGATAATAATTCCAAGATATACCCTTCTTTTATATCAAAATAGATTTTGGGTAAAAAATTTCATTTACCCTTTTTCAAAACATACTGTGTCGGTTTATCGTACTTGAGTGTTTATAAACTCTAATCGATACAGTGGATCAAACTGATCGACCAGAACATATAAACAACTCAACCAATAAAGCTCCACAATATAAAATCATCTTTATAATAAAATCTACAAATATGTTTTCTCGTATATATATACTCAAACTCAATCTAGGGTATTACTAGCCCCATCTCTACTGAGTCATGCCACAGAGCCAAGGTAATCATTTAACCTTCAGCTCTGATACCACTGTACGAACTGGGATTTTCGACTCCGAAAATCAACACAAAACTACCATGTTTACTATTCAGACATTGGAAATACCTGATCATTAATAGAAAGAAATTAGAGGGCGAGAATAGATAAGATAGAAAATTAGAATAGAAGAAGAAGATCACCATAGAACAGAATCAGAGTAATACGAATCTCACAGCGGAATGTATTAAAATATAATATATAACATAACTTTGAAATAAAACAGTATATATATATATATATATACACAATAACATTATCAGAGTACAACACTTACACATAGCGGAAAATAACAATAGATATATAATCCTGAAGCCTCCTGCTTCAAGCTACTCCAAGTATATCTGTTAAGACCTTAACTACTTGACTGCACGTACAAATTTGGGCATCCAAGAGTTTAGGGAAAAACAAAACAAAATAAACTCTGGGTCAGTCATGGGACTGGTGTGAGTAAACTCAAATCATTTGGTTTAACTTTCAAAATCCTTTTCAAAAGAAAATGAAATCGTAAGACCGATCCACACATAAACACGGATGGTTTTTACCTTATGATAACCGAAAACAGTTTTGGAAGTCAATACTTCTCTGATATTATAATAATGTCTAATCACAAGTAAATAACAAAGTAGCAGAATGCTTGCATCTTACGTTCCAGATATATAGTATACAAACAAAACCGCAGGAGCTTATTAGAGATTGAATTCCGACTATGACAAGGTATGGGACCACCTGCCGATAGTGTATCTCAAGAGGCAAATACACTGGGTTCAACAAGAACGTCTTGCAACAAGGCCCACACATAACCGACCACTCATTTCGCTTGAGTGTATCGAATGTATATCACCAACGGTTGGGAGCTACCCACCGTTTACCAAAAAGGGACAACATCAAAATAGATAAAAGAATGAAATGGATTTTCTCTTGATAGGTGATATACATCCTAATGGAAGTGACACACTTAGGCATGTTGCCTGCTCGATTTGAGTCATTTCCCGGTTGATGAAGCTTGAGGTCATGACTTATCTTTTGATAGATCATACATTGATTTACTTTGAATGCCACCTCGTCATACCCGCCAAATCACAAATTGATTTTCTAAAAAATACCATGGTTATAAAGCTAAGAGAAACGAATTCCTACGCCACCAAAAGTAAGTACATTTGAAGAGATCAACTTATGTGATCCGTTAGATATACTCTGTCAGACATTCATCCATTCACGTTGTCCTTTTCAGTTCTATTTATAATTGTTTTTCAAATACCTCTTTTTCTATTTGTTTCACAAATATTTTCCTTTTTCTATTTGTTTACTACATATTTTCCTTTTCTATTTGTTTTACTAAATATTTTCCTTTTTATATAAAATCCTTTGATTTTATATAAATATTTTATTTCAAATTATAGTTTTGAAATTTCCCTTTCCACATTCCAGTATTTCCTTTGGTATTTAAAAGTACCAAATAACAGTGTTCAAACACACATAATCAACAACAGATTATAAATCGCATCATATATCACAATATATGAAAAATAGTTAAATAAATGTTGAGGAATCCAGTTGGATTCCTCCGACCTGTTTCCCTGCATCCACAGATGTTAAACAATATAATTAACATCAATTCCATTTCACTATGAGATATTCTGCTAAACAGAATCAATATTTGATTAACGATTTATATATATATATATCGTTACCTATATTTTCAACCAATTAACTAACAATTCAACCAAACAGCCAACACACCGCAAACAACCATCATTTATCAGTTATAAAAATATGTTATAAAAATATAACTGAGAAGAGTTAGTGAGTTTTACTCACATTGGACGGTTATCATTAAATAACGATAATTGGTCATTGATTTGATTCAAGCGTTTAATTTCACCATAAATCCAAACGAGCACCAATTCACTCCCGGCCAGTTCCATTGGGTAGTGTCCGTTCATACGATCCTAACGTGACTGACTGTTCGAAATTCTGATAAAGTATGGTCAAGATATTAAATTTATAAGTTTGAATTGTTTAAAATAAAAACAAACTTAATTTGATTTATTAAACGGGCTTTACCCCTTTCATTTTCCTTTGGCCCATTAGCCTGTGAACCCGCTTCCACCAGTATTGTCTTCCCAAATTGAGATCACGCGTTCACTCCTCCCTGTAACCCAACGTTGACCGTTCTTGACCGCCATTATCTCCTTCCCTGGCCATCCTTTGGCGTTGCCTTCATCACCAAAGAACTCCCCACCTCCTCCTTTATCCGCCCGGGCCTACCATGTTGAACCCGACGTCTCCCCATAAAACCGTCCTACTACATCAAACAAATGATGCCTCCTGTCGCAGTTCACCACACAACATCGCACCCCCCAGTACTTTGCAAATCGACGCTACTCACCCTCCTGAACTCAAATCCCATATCCATACGTGCTAAATGCCACTATAATTCCCGCAACATCGAGCCCTAGCTCAGACTATTTCACAACAGGTTTGTTCGAAGCATTCGAGATTGATATAAAAGTGAAAAGGAGGGCTCAGGGATCCCAATTATATGCGGTTCAAGATTTATTGGATTTTATTCCAATTTGTTTTGATTTTCAAAGATTCGCGTTTGGGTTTGCTGTGAAAAATGATGGTGGTGCTTCCTTTGACCGATGGAAATTTGGGCTAGGGTTAAGGTGTTGGTGTTAATATTTATAGTGGGGTTTATTATTTTTTTATTTGCTTATTATATTTATTTTTATTCGAACATTGTTTGCATTCGTCCTTTAAAAATCCCTGTGATCACAAATAATACCCAAAAATCATGAAAATGGGCATACAGCTACAGTTCGACATTACGAACCCAACGAAAATGGTTTCGTCGAATTCCGACTTCGTTTGCTCTCATAACATATTTTTAACCGTCAAAATACTAACTGTTTTCACTTTAAAAATCCGCGGCCACATACTGACTTCAAAAATTACAGAAATTGAAATCTAACAATAATTAAATATTGCAGATCCAACAAAATTAGTTTCATAGAAAACTGATGTCATTTGCAAAACTGGCTATTTTTAAAGCCCTAAATAACCTATTTTAATATATAAATATATTAAAAATGATTAAATTAAATATTTATAAATAAATATTATTGTATATATTCACATTAGAAAATCATACAGCCCCATATCAGGCTTCATAACTCGATATCCCAAAGTTCCCAGTTATATCGACATTCAATTTATATTAAAAAATCCATTTATAATATAAATAATTATTTATAAATTTCAAAGGAATTCCGTAGCGATTCTTCTAAAATATTATTTGGACATAACTAAAAATCTACACAATGAAATCCCGATTTTTCTCTTCCACTAGAAAAATATACTTCACCAACTCCTAACGTTTCTTGTTTCACAGAAATTCGGCTTAAAACGGATTTTGTATATTTAATTGAAGTTCAAATCGCCAAATAACGAACTGCCTCGCCATTTCGAGCTCGATTTTAATTATATTATAATTATACGTTCAAACTTCATTTAAATAATATACTCGTTATTCGAATTCAATTCCAAACTAAATTATATATATTTTAAATTGTCCAGTTCACACCATATCGTCAATTCACTATTTCCGACTATTTCAGAATTAAATATATTATTTAATTATTATATTAATTAAATATTCATTATTATTTAATACTATGACCATTCAAATCTATAAATCACTATTTATATAATTAAACAAATTAGTTATTACACGGAAAAATATGGGTCATTACACTACGAAAAGGTAAACCATCATCTGAATCCAATGGAAGTGGTTTCAAGTCAAAACTCCTTGCCAATCAAAAGTTATAGGCGAAACAAGATTCGCCAAGGGTAAAACGGTCATTTAAAATTTGGCAAAAATCGTGAACATGGGAAATGACCCCAGTAGTCGTTCCCCAAAGTTACACGACCATACGACTTCATTTGAAAATGAAATAAATAATTTACGATCCAACGATGCATAGATTGCGGGTCGTTACACTCTCCCCACCTTAAGAAATTTCTCCCCCGAAATTCCTTAACCAAGAAAACACACAAAGGGTCCCGTATGCCTATCAACCATTTGCAACAATCAAACATACATAATTAACACAACAAGCCTACCCTAGCTTGCGGAATAATTATATTGCTAATAAAACCTTACTAGGCAAAGAGTTCTGGATATGACTTCCTTATGTTCTACTCTATTTCCCAAGTACAGTCATGCTTGTTATCACCCCACTGGACTTTCACTATTTTCACCGTCTTCCTCCGAAGTTGCTCCGTATCGTACCTGACAATATGAATCGGTCTACGGTTCCCAACTGCCTCAGGTTCTACCTCGATATCACCCAACTGATATGGTGAAATAGTCATATCAGAATCGTGCACGAACTTCCTTAACTGGGAAATATGAAATACGTCGTGAACTCCCACCATCTTGTCAGATAATCCGACTTTATACGCTAAATTCCCAACTTGTTAGAGAACTGAAACGGACTAATGAACCTTGGTGCTAACTTACATCTCCTGCCAAATCGAATCACACTCTTCAACGGAGAAATTTTGACGAATATCAAATCGTCAACGAAGAATTTCAAATCTCTTCGTCTTTTACTAGCATAACTCTTCTGCCTATCTTGGGTAGCCTTCATTCGCTATTGAATAACCTTGATCTTATCTGAAGTTTCTCCTATTACATCTGGCCCAAGCGCAAACTTCTCACTGGTTTCCAACTAACATGATGGTGAATTACACAGCCTTCCGTACAAAGCTTCAAATGGAGCCATACCAATACTAGATTGATAGCTATTATTATATGCGAACTCAACTAGATGCAAATGGTCATCCCATGACCCTCCAAAATCCAATATACAAGCCCTTAAGAGATCCTATAATACATGATTCACCCTCTCTGTTTGATTATCGGTTTAAGGATGTAAGCTCTTCCAAAACCTACCAGTAAATAAGGGATCTCGGTCACTCACAAGACCTTTAGGTACTCCATGAAATTTCACTACCTGCTCCATATACAATTCCGCTAACTTAGCTGTCGTTCTATTCGACTTAACCAGTATAAACCTTGCACTTTTGGTCAATTCACCCACAATCACCCAAATACTATCATGACCCGATCTAGTCTTTGGTAAACCATCGATGAAATCCATTGAGACCTGTTTCCATTTCCATTCAGGAATTTCCAGCGGTTGTAACAAACCACTTGGCTTCTTTTGCTCGGCTTTAACTAACTGGCAATTCATGCACTTGGATATAAACTTCCCAATGTCTCTCTTCATTCCTTCCCGGTAGCAGGTCTGCTTCATATCTTAATACATCTTGTTACCACCAGGATGTATAGTCAGTTTCGAGTGATGACACTCTCTAAGCACTTCTTCTCTCAATCCATTTACGTTGAGCACAAATAATCTCTCATTCTTTTGAAGCTATCCTTCTCTATCAAGTCCATACTTGTTCATCTCCTCACCGTCGATACCCATCTCTATCTTGGAGATGATTTCCAACAGGTTAGGATCGTCCCTCTGATTGGAACCAATCCGCTCAATCATATTCGGTCTGATCGTCAAACTTGGTAACATTGTTGGATCTAATTCACATTTGAGTATGAAATCATATCCTGCGATACACTCTAGTTGCTTCCATTTCGGAAGCATAGCCCCCAAACTGGCATGTCTTCTACTCAATGCATCATCTACCGCATTGCCCTTCCCGGGTGTGTATGCGATATTGAAATCATATGAAGCCAAGAACTTTAACCATCTCTGCTGACGAAGATTTATTTCCCTCTGAGAGAAAAGATACTTTAATGACTTATGATCAATAAACAACTCGAATCTTTCTCTCAAGAGATAATGTATCCATATCTTCAACGCGAACACGATCGCTACCAATTCCAAATCATGGGTAGCATATCTTTTCTCATGCGGTTTCAGTTGCCAACTAGCATAAGCCACAACCCTACCTCCTTGCATCAATACCGCAGTTAGTCTGGTACCACATGCATTCGTGTGTACCGTTGTATCTTCGTTCCCTTTAGGAACCAACACCAGCGCACACGTCAACTTTTTCTTTAGACACTTTAATGCATTCTCACACTTTTCGTCTCAAACAAAAGTTTGATTCTTCGTGGTCAACAGAGTTAATGAATGTCGCAATCTTGGAGAAGTCTTGGATGAACTTATGATAATATCCAGCAAACCCAAAGAAACTTCTTACGTCCATTGCATTCTTGGGCGTAGACCAATCTTGCACCGTAGCCACCTTCGCACAGTCCACGACAATACCATTCTCGGAGACAACATGGCCTAAGAACCTCACTTCCCTACTCCAGAAGTGACACTTAGAAAAATTTTCTTCCAATTGGTGTTTCCTCAACACCTCCATCACTGTCCTCAAATGTTCCTTGTGTTCATGCTCTGTCCTCGAGTAAACCAAGATATCGTCCACGAACATAAGAAGAAACTTATTTAATTTATCTCTGAAAACTTTATTCATAAGATCCACAAAATATGCGGGTGCATTGGTCAACCCGAATGGCATGACCAACCACTCGTAGAATACAGACGGTGTCCGAAATGCCATTTTTGGTATACTCTCAGCTGCTACTCAGAGCTGATGAAATCTTGTCGCGAGATCTAACTGGGAGAACACTCTCCTCCATTCAACTGATCAGACAAATCGTCTATCCGCGGAAGGGGATACTTATTCTTCCTAGTCACGTTGTTCAGCTCGCTGTAGTCTACACATAAGCGAAGAGAACCATCGGCCTTGGCAACAAATACAATTGGTGCTCCCCACTCGGAGATACTTTTTCTGATAAATCCCTTCTTCAAAAGATCTCCAACTTGCACTTTGAGCTCTCGCTGCTCCCTTAGAGTCATACAATGAAGTGGCATCACTATAGGTCTGACATCTTTCACTAAATCAATCTGAAACTCGATCTCTCGGTGTGGTGGAAGTCCGGTCACTTCCCCGAAGATGTCAGGATACTCGCCAACAATAGGCACATCCGACAACTCATCATGCGGAATGTCAAGGGAATTTAGAAAATTAGCCATCACCCCATCACTAGGTAGGCTACCAAACAGTACCCTCAGCCCACCATCTGCTCTAATGGTCACCAAAGACCCCTCACAATCCACCATCACCCCATACCTTTGGAGTCAATCAGCTCCCAAAATAATGCCAAACTCAGTAAAGCCCAAAACAAAGCAATCACAAGCAAATATACATCCATGACTAGATAAGACCAAATTACCTCAAATCATATTAAGGCTAGTCAAACCACCAATTGGGTTCGTCACAACTAATGGTCTATCGATAATCTCGGGTTTCAGTCTCAACTTATCTACCAAGTCACTAGATATAAAGGAATGGGAAGCCCCGGTATCAAACAATACTCGAACGGGAACATCATAAATAAAAAGCATACCTTGAATAATGACCCCCTTTCCCTTCTGCACCACAGTTGGGGCATTCGACGAAGAAGGAATAGCTTTGATAGCATATGCTTTCACAATCTGCTTCTCTTTATGGGTTGACGACATTTATCCTTGAGATGTCCCACTTGGCCACAGTTAAAGCACTTCTTGTCCACTAGTTTTACTCGACAATCTCTAGAATAATGACCCTTTTTGCCACAGCTATAGCACTCGACATCTTTCTTATCCTTATTTTTCAAACCATCCATGGTCTGATTCTGTTTCCTCTTATTATGGGAATTATTCTTGCCTCCGTCGCTTGCCTGCGGCTTTGGCTCCTCTGCAGATATAACAGCAACCTCGATCTTCGACTTAGGGTAAAGGCTCTCAGATCTTAATGCCTTTCCCACAATAGACTCGAATGTCTCATCGATATGGTTTATAAATCTTTCCCCCAATTACTCATCTAGGCCAGTTATAAACTTCTCGTTCTTCTTCTCGACAGTATCGATAAGAGATAATCCATATTTCGATAAAGTATCGAATTCAGCAATATATTCCGAGACTGCCCTACCATTCTTCATAAGCTCCAAAAATTTCCTGAAATTTTTTTAATTCTGAGCAGCTGGGATAAACATGTCACTGAATTGAGTCTAAAACCGATTCAAAGTAACTTGATCCTCGGGAGTAGCTGCTTTAATAGCGTTTGTGACGACCCTCCCCGCACCAACCGACATTTACTCCAAAAGTGCGTTGTACACATGTCCAGTTAGCGCGGAACGGTCGTCAGGAGGAAAGAAAGAAGACGAAGAATTAACAAGGAACCTGTAGAATGTCTCACAGCGCATAGAACAAAATATAATAATAACATACTTGACATAAAACAGGTGAGACAGTGCATAAGCTGAAAACAAACTGTCATAGCAGTGGAAAATCCAAATACAGCTTATGTTCCACATCATCATTATTACAACTTTTCAAATTGTCTCTAAAGGTAAAAGTAAGATAAGGGAGGTACACTACTAATGCCCAAGTAGTGACCACCAACGACACAGGGAGAATATCTATATGTTTATCATACGTGGAAGCCTCCCGCTTGCCTCCGGATCCGCTACTCGTGCATCACCAGCTAACCTTCTCTAGTCTGCTCATTTAGGAGCACCCAGAGTAATAAGAAGAGACATAAAATCTGGGTCAGACAAAAGTCTGGTGTGAGCGATAAGCAGCTAAACAGAACAATAACAGGTATACTAAACCATACCTGAACCTGGACCTGCAACCAAAGAGTTAGCATTATATACCGTACAACACTCAGAGGTGCCACTGAACAAATGGTGTAAAGATAACGGGGGTGGGGGTGTGCATGTCATAGTGATGGCAAACAATCAAGCATAGCAACCATCCTTACATCTCTCACTTAGTGCGTAAAGCATACGATATCCACCACTTCGATCACCCAATACTTTTCTATGATCACTCTGCCCCATGAAGTCACAACAGCTTCACTGCACTGATCCATAGCCACTAATCCTTCGCCATGTCCACTTTTCCCTATGGAGTCGTACACACCCCACAAAACTGGCCCATAGCCTTACGATTTTTTCGATTTTGGAAGATGGAGTCTTTTCTGAAACGATTAGAAAGTTGCATTTTTTCTGAAAATGACCCTGTCTCGGGTCGATGTGCAGGGCTTTTAGAAATGGCTAGTAATCTGGGCCGGTATATCTGGAAAAGTCGGTTCGAAGCAGGTCAACCTGGAGATCTTCAGAGGAGTCGGTCAACCTAGAGAGCTTCAGACGAGTCGGTCGATCCGAAGTCGTTCGACCTGGACTTGAACATCGTTACGACGATGGCTGTTCTAACTGATCTCACCTTGACCCATGACCTGCTATGTGGCAAACTACATACTGGGAGCTTTCCAAAGTGCAATTCCTATTGGCTGGTTCTTTGGTCGGGTCGATGTCGACCAGGAAGGGTCAACCCGACTGGGGTCGAACCCAAAACTAAAAAAACAGTTTTTTTAATGCAAATGTTGCTGCTTCTACTTTCCAAAGCATGTGCAGAAGTATTAGAAACCATGGCTGTTGAAGATGGCTGAAAATAGGATTTTGTCTTGGACTTGGTGATCCAAAAATTGAGCAAAACCCTTAAGACGTTGAAAATTCATTTCTCAGTGAAAGCACCAAACTGTTGATGCCAAAAAGTGGTCATCAACGGCCAAAAGTCATATTTGAGCATGATATATGAAGAAACATCAAAGAAAGCGAGAAAAAGCAAGAAAAATTAAGACAACAACGTTTTTCTAGTGGTTCGGCATTAACGAGCTTACGTCCACTTTATAATCTCAAAATAATATCATAAAGTTGGAGATACAATGAATGAGATCATCAGGATCTCTATTACATAATCGTTTTTGATGAATATAGCAAGCATTTTTGAGGTGAAAGTGGTTGGCAGCCATGATTGAGTTGTGGAGGGCATGCATGAGCTATAAAGTCAGGCTCAGATCTCAGCCAAAAGTCCTCTTCTTTGTTGTATAGCTTGGTGTATTTATAGGAAGTAGGCTTCAATAATTGGAGGTGCCATGTGTCGGTTGATCCATGTGAATAGCAGATAATGGAGCTGAGTCTTGATTACGTGGAGAAGTTCCCTTCAATATGTGGCAACATAAGTATAGCTTGATCCAAGTTTATAGGCTTTAGAATAGGTAGCTGGACCAAGTAAGTAGGCTATTAAATAGATCTCATGACCAAGTCATAGTTGTAGTGTAATCTCAACTCAAGACCATCGAGCCCAGGTCTTTTATGTCTAGGAGTGTTCCACCACTTCTTCTGAGAATGTCTGGGCTTGTCAAGGCCCAGCTCGAGCCCTAAGTGGTCTTATGACGGGTCCATGGGTTGACGGCCTTGCCAAAAGGCGGGCAACAATATGGCATTCTAGATTAAGGCATATAGTGTGACGACCCGCCCTGGACCGGTTGACATTACCCCAAAATGCGCTGTGCCAATGCCCGACTAGCCTGGGATGGTCGTCAAAGGAAAGGGATTCGAAACTATGAATCATCAAAGAACCTGTAGTATATCCCATAGCGTATGGAATAAAATATAATCATAACTTGTCATAAAACAGACGAGACAGTGCATAAGCTGAAAACTAAATCATCATAGCAGCGGAATCCCAAAATACAGCTTATGATCCAAACCATCATTATTACAACTTCAAAATACTGTTTCTAAAGCAAAATAGAAAAGGTACACTACTAATGCCCAAAGCAGTGACCAGCAACAACACATGGAGAATATATGTAAATAATATGTGAAAGCCTCCTACTCGTCTCCGGACAACTACTCGTGCATAACCACCTAACCTGCCTCTAGTCTGCTCGTTTAGGAGCACCCAGAGTAATAAGAAGAGACATAAAACTCTGGGTTAGACAAAACTCTGGTATGAATGATAGCAGCAAAACAAAACAATAGCAGGTATAAATAATCATACCTGGACCTGCAACCAAAGAGTTAGCACAACAAGATGTACATTACTCTAAGGCAACACTAACATAAAGTGTAAAGTGGAAGTGCACATGTCATGGTGATAACAAACATCAAACACAACAATTATGCATAATATAAGATATCCACCACTTTGATCACCAAATCCTTTGTACTATGACCACTTTGCCCCTTTGGGGCCATGACGACCCCACTGCACTGGTCCATAATTAACAACCCCTTGCTACGATCACTTTGCCCTTTGGAACCATGACGACTCAACTGCACTGATCCATACCCATGCTATGATCACTTTGCCATTATGATTCATGATGACAACTCCATTGCACTGATCCATAGCCTGTAATCCGTCTCTCAGTGGTAACCCAAAGTTATGGATATCGATAACCCCTTTGCACACGTCCCGCAGCAAAGCCCAACTTGTGTAGTTAACTCGTCGGCTCCCGTCTGGATCCTGAGTTCTAACTTCTTATTTGGACTACCTTTGCATCTAGTTTTTAGTCAAACTGGTGTTCAGGTCCTCTGCTTGGTTCGTGGATCCATGCTTCCATTCATGCTCGCGCTTTGGTTCAGATATGCAAGGTTTGTGGAGCTCCAAGTTGGATCATGGGGGTCTGCTCGTGGTGACCCCAAGCTTCGGTTTGTGGGTATTGCTTCTTGGTTTGACTCGTGCGGCTCGTGGTCAAGCCCATGGTTCGGTTCGCGATGCTCATCCCGGTTCGTGCCCCTCAAAATGAAGCGTCTCGTGATCCTTGAAGCGGAGGCAGTCGGTTTGGTCGTTGTGCTCTGGTCCACTCATGGTACACGGGGCACGAGCGGTCAGCCTGTGGGGGTGCTTCACGATGGGGGGGTCTGACCAATTTCCTGTAACTTTTCCAACGAGCTATTTACATCATATGACGGTGTTTTCGACCATTTTAATTTTTCTATGCAATCAAAAATCATACCAAACAGTGACAACAACATATAGAATCAACCATAATCATCAAAACAATGAATAATCATGTAAATATGAATCAACATACCCAAAACCTATGTTTCCCCCTTAATTATGTTTAACTATATCTAGCAATAGGATTAGCAAACTTAATCCAAACTAACCCAAATTTCTAATAGAGGCATAAAATAATATTTTAGAATTTATGCATATTTTTCTAGATTTTTATGATGCATAATTTCGCTAATTATCACTAATCACTCCAAATTAGCCGTATTTGTGAATAAAAGTGCAAATCACTCACCTTAGCCACAAATGAAATCTTAGATCTGAAACTTTACTGTTATGGCACGGATCTCTATGTATTGCAGCAGTTCTATCTCTGATTTGATGCAAATCCGCCTTGATTTGATGTAGTTTTACTTAATTGGTGATAAAAAGGTGATTTGGGAGCGATTTAGAAGATAGAGGTCATTGCTAGGGTTCAAGATAGGTTGGCAGCTGGAAAACTAAAGTGAAATGTTTTCCTAAACCCTTTCAGCCCTCCCATAACCCTAATCCCGAAATGGGTTATGGGCCTAGCTGCTAATTACCCTATTAAGCCTAGTTAAGCTATTTTTTTCCATCTTCAAATGTTATTTTAGCCATATCTCCCAAACGGTAAGTCCATTTGATTAATGTGACCACTCTACGTGTAACAAAATGGGATTTTCGACTCCGAAAATCAACACAAAACTACCATGTTGACTATTAAGACATCGGAAATACCTGATCATTAATAGAAAGAAGTTAGAGGGTGAGAATAGATAAGATAGAAAATTAGAATAGAAGAAGAAGAAGATCACCGTAGAACAGAATCAGAGTAATACGAATCTTATAGCGAAACGAATTAAAATATAATATATAACATAACTTTGCAATAAAACAATATATATATATATAATAACATTATCAGAGTACAACACTTACATACAGCGGAAAATAGAAATAGCTATATAATCCTGAAGCATCCTTCTTCAAGCTACTCCAAGTATATCTGTAAAGACCTAAACTACTTGACTGCCCATACAAATTTGGGCATCTAAGAGTTTAGGGAAAAACAAAACAAAATAAACTCTGGGTTAGTCATCGGACTGGTGTGAGTAAACTCAAATCATTTGGTTTAACTTTCAAAATCCTTTTCAAAAGAAAAGGAAATCGTAAGACCGATCCACACATAAACACGGATGGTTTTTCCCTTACGATAACCGAAAACAGTTTTTGAAATCAATACTTCTCTGATATTATAATAATGTCTAATCACAAGTAAATAACAATCTACCAGAACGCTTGCATCTCACGTTCCACATATATAGTATACAAACAAAACCGCGGGCGCTTACTGGAGATTGGATTCCGACTATGACAAGGTATGGGACCACCTACCGATAGTGTATTTCTAGAGGCAAATACACTGGGTTCAACAAGAACGTCTTGTAACCCGGCCCACACATGACCGACCACTCATTTCGCTTGAGTGTATCGAATGTATATCACCAACGGTTGGGAGCTACCCACCGTTTCCCAAAAAGGGACAACATCGAAATAGATAAAAGAATGAAATGGATTTTCTCTAGATAGGTGATATACATCCTAATGGGAGCGACCCACTTAGCCATGTTGCCTGCCTGATTTCTGTCATTTCCCGGTTGATGTGGCTTGAGGTCATGACGTATCTTTTGACAGATCATACATTCATTTACTTTGAATGCCACATCGTCATACCCGCCAAATCACAAATTGGGTTTCTCAAAAATACCATGGGTATAAAGGTAAGAGAAACGAATTCCTCCACCACCAAACGTAATTACGTTTGAAGAGATCAACTTACGTGATCCGTTAGATATACTCTGTTAGACATTCGTCCATTCACGTTGTCCTGGGATTGGGCAAACCAAAGGCACTATTCTGTAAACAGGATAGCCCTTGCATAACTCTGTCTTCAATTATCTTCATCATAATTGATCGCAACACTAACGTCCATATAGAGTGGTTTTCAGATAATGGATCCGATCCAGGTCTCTCCGTATTGACGACGGAAAAATGGTCAAAAACTTCGATAGTCGGTGATTTAACTATCAAAGAAAAATAAGTGTACAATCAACGATCTTATTTCCAGACAGAAATTCGATCGATCAATCATCAATCAACATTTATCTCTTTTAATTTATTTTATCATTAATTTATTCATTTCCCAGTTCTATCTATTTGTAAATTCTTATTTCTAGATTTAGAAAATATACTTTATTAATCATTGGACACATTTCTGGGTTTGCTCTATTCCTTATTTTCAATATTAGAAAACATTACTGATTCTTATTTGGAAAACATTTCCAAAACTCCATTTGATTTAAACAGATGTTTAAATAAAACATCACTGAGACAATTCAAACCATTACACTCATTAACTAAATTCACTTAATCAACCTTCACTATCGAACCTTACCCGTCCTTGAGTTAAAAACGAAGTCATTCAAGTTGGGGTATAATTACCTCTCAGACCTTAACTGAACAACATTCCTAACCTCGAAATAGACAAAGTTCAACTTGTAAATCTTTAACAGCTTCCTTACGTAACTCGGGTTCTATTTATGAATCTACTTCTTTATTTGAAAACGTTGATTATAACTATAGCGTTATAATCCCTTCTTCTTAAATATCCAACTTCAAAATCTAACCTTTATTCCTTAATTTAACTAAATAACTAAACCACTAATCTATTAATAAATAATTAAATCTTGATTAAAATGGAAAGTAAATATTACTTTCCCGAATTCGATATAATTGAATTCAGTGTATAATTCTCTTTTTCGAATAATCTCTATTCGATAACTCCTTTTTGAATAAACTATATTCGATAACTCTTTCTTCGAATAACTATATCGATAATCTCCCTTCGAATGATTTACATTCGATTAACTTTCTACGAATGATTTACATTCGATTAATCTCCTTTCAAATAAACTATATTCGATTAACTCCTTTAATTTATTCGAATAAACTATTTCGAATAACTCCTTTGGATTAACTCATTTGGATAAACTTGGTTTGATTAACTCATTTTGATTAACTCAACTTGGTTAACTTATTTGATTAACTCAACTTATTTATCTCAACTTATTTAACTCAAGTAATTTAACTCCTATCTAATAACTAATATTCGATTAATTTATATTCAAATAACTATGTCTGTTTTAACTTTATTTCGAATGGCTAATATTCGATTTAACTCCATTCGCTTGACTCTAGATCGCGGCGATCACAATGGTTACGCCTGATTCCCTTAGGAAACATCCGACCGCCGTAGGCTATCTGCAGCCCTGCGAATTACGCTAGCAGTCGTACGAAATGGCGACTCATCCTGAATAACTATGTTTGACTAAATCTATCTCAAATAACTATATTCGATCAACTCTAATTGAATAACTAATATTCAATTAATCCTAATTCGTTTAACCATGTTCAATTAACTCTATCTGGTTAACTCTTATTGGTTAACTCTATCTAATTAACTCTAACTGATTAACTCTAACTGGTTAACTCTAATTAATTAACTCTAATTCTAATCGATTAATTCTAACTCTAATTGATTAATTCTAACTCAAATCGATTAACTATAATTCGATTAATTCCTTTGATTTAACTCTACGTCTATATTCAGTTCCAAATATATATGTTGAAATCGATTCTTACTTCTCTTTATGAATCCCAACTTATATATTCTATTTATCCAATGATAAACATTTCATTTATAAAATATTATTTATAAATTTATCTTCTCCACTTACCTGTTAAAATAGATTTCTATTAAAAATCTATTTTAAATTCATATTTTGTTATACACGTGTGCGAAGCACGGGTCTAATCCTTCCTAGTGTAAAATTTTCTTCTTATACAACTCCATTCATTTTTCTAGTATTCCTATTTTTATAATCAATTTATCTTCGAAATAAATATTTCCTTTATGATTCTATTTATTTTCAAATAAATATTTCTTTTTATAAATCTGCCTATTTCATATATAAATATTTCTAATTATAATCTATTTGTAAATGCTTTACAAATATTTCCTTTTTTATAATTGTTTTTCAAATACCTCTTTTTCTATTTGTTTCACAAATATTTTCCTTTTTCTATTTGTTTACTACATATTTTCCTTTTCTACTTGTTTTACTAAATATTTTCCTTTTTATATAAAATCCTTTGATTTTATATAAATATTTTATTTCAAGTTATAGTTTTGAAATTTCCCTTTCCACATTCCAGCATTTCCTTTGGTATTTAAAAGTACCAAATAACAGTGTTCATACACACATAATCAACAACAGATTATAAATCACATCATATATCACAATATATAAAAGATAGTAAAATAAATGTTGAGGAATCTAGTTGGACTCCTCCAACCTGTTTCCCTGCATCCACGGATGTTAAACAATATAATTAACATCAATTCCATTTCACTATGAGGTATTCTGCTAAATAGAATCAATAATTGATTAACGGTTTATATATATATCGTTATCTATATTTTCAACCAATTAACTAACAGTTCAACCAAACAGTCAACACACCGCAAACAACCATCATTTATCCGTTATAAAAATATAATTGAGAAGAGTTAGTGAGTTTTACTCACATTGGACGGTTATCATTAAATAACGATAATTGGTCATTGATTTGATTCAGGCATTTAATTTCACCAAAAATCCAAACGAGCACCAATTCACTCCCGGTCAGTTCCATTGGGTAGTGTCCGTTCATACGATCCTAACTGCTCTTGACCGCTGTTATCTCCTTCCTGGCCATCCTTTGGCGTCGCCTCCATCACCAAAGAACTCCCTACCTCCTCCTTTATCCACCCGGGCCCACCATGCCGAACCCGACGTCTCCCCATAAAACCGTCCTGCTACCTCAAATAAACGCTGCCTCATGTCGCACTTCACCACACAACATCGCACCCCCCAGTACTTTGCAAATCAATGCTACTTACCCTCCTGAACTCAAATCCCATATCCATACGAGCTAAAAGCCCTTATAATTCCCGCAACATCGAGCCCTAGCTCAGGCTGTTTCACAACAGGTTTGTTCGAAACATTCGAGATTGATATAAAAGTGAAGAGGACTCAGGGATCCCAATTATATGTGGTTCGAGATTTATTGGATTTTATTCCAATTTGTTTTGATTTTCAAAGATTCGCGTTTGGGTTTGCTGTGAAAAATGATGGCAGCGCTTCCTTTGACCGGTGGAAATTTGGGCTAGGGTTAAGGTGTTGGTGTTGGTATTTATAGTGGGGTTTATTAATTTTTTATTCGCTTATTATATTTATTTTTATTCGAACGTTGTTTGCATTCGTCCTTTAAAAATCCACGTGATCACATATAATACCCAAAAATCACGAAAATGGGCATGTAGCTACAGTTCGACATTACGAACCCAATGAAACTGGTTTTGTCGAATTCCGACTTCGTTTGCTCACACAGCTTATTTTTAACCGTCAAAATACTGACTGTTTTCACATTAAAAATCCGTACGGCCACATACTGACTTCAAAAATCACAGAAATTGAAATCTAACAACAATTTAATATTGTAGATCCAACAAAATTAGTTTTGTCGAAAACAGAGGTCGTTCGCAAAATTGGCTATTTTTAAAGCCCTAAATAAACTATTTAAAATAAATATATTAAAAAATGATTAAATTAAATATTTATAATTAAATATTATCGTATATATTCACATTAGAAAATCATACAGCTCCATATCGGGAGTCATAACTCGATATCCCAAAGTTCCCAATTATATCGACATTCAATTTATATTTAAAAATCCATTTATAATATAAATATATATTTATAAATTTCAAAGGAATTCCATAGTGACTTTTCTAAAATTTGATTTGGACATAACTAAAAATCTACACATGAAATCCCGATTTTTCTCTTCCACTAGAAAAATATACTTCACCAGCTCATAACGTTTCTTGTTTCACAGAAATCCAGCTTAAAACGGATTTTGTATATTCAATTGAAGTTCAAATCGCCAAATAACGAACTGCCGCGCCATTTCGAGCTCGATTTTAATTATATTATAATTATACGTTCAAACTTCATTTAAATAATATATTTGTTATTCGAATTCAATTCCAAACTGAATTATATATATTTTAAATTGTCCAGTTCACACCATATCGTCAATTCACTATTTCCGACTATTTCAGAATTAAATATATTATTTAATTATTATATTAATTAAATATTCACTATTATTTAATACTATGACCATTGAAATCTCTAAATCACTATTTATATAATTAAATTAATTAATTATTATATCGAAAAATACGGGTCGTTACATTCTTCCCCCCTTAAAATAATTTCGTCCTCGAAATTGCTAAGGTAGAAAACAAACACTATTAACTAGGTTACAACTTATTTGTTAACTTCTTAACTCCAGTTTCACTGAAACAATTTATTTCAATGAAATTATTAATTTATTCCAACTAACGAAAATTTTCAAAAATACTGAAAATTTTCTAACACCCAAAAATTTCACAGCACCTTCTTTGTACCGATCAATAGTTCAAACCCCAACTTGCATCTCTCGGCTCTTTCCTTTCAAAAAGAAAATCAAAAAGCCAAGCGGCTTGCCGATTCGGCACATAAAACCTCATATGGAAATTTAAACATGTACCTTTGTCGGGCATATCATTATATTCTTTCAATCTGTTATCAATTCAACATATATCAATATCATTCCAATCAAATTCCAATAAGTTTTTATCCTCAACACAACCATTCGCTTATATCCAAATTGAATCTCATTTCAAAATTCTATCCCACAAATCCAAATTCCTCGATATCCTTCTAATCCCATTTCAACTCCAATTTGCTTTTGCAAATTTCAATTCGATTTCCACTTAACTAACTTTCAATTCAATTCCAATTTATTTCCACAAAATTTTATTTAAATTTGTTTTTAATTCAAATAGTCTCTTCTTGGGAGTTTTAAACAGCTTTTCTCAAAAGTCAAACTTCCCTTTTCAGGATTTAAATTGCCAAAACAATTCAAAACAATATTTTTGGTAGTAATCTATCACTTACAACTCGAAAATGAATACTGATGATGTGGCCAACATTATCAGAGTTATTTTCCAGCTATAAAAGTGAGTTCAATATTATATCACTTATAAAACCATTTCTAAACACTTTCATTTTGAAATTCATTTCAAAATATCATTTGCAATGCTTGTAACAAATTTAAAATCTCCCAAGATTTTAAAATTCACATATATTTAATCCAATTCCATTTACAAACACTTCTCCAACTTTTAATTCCAATTCTGATTTAATTCAGATATAATTAATCTGCTTTTAAATTATACGAACTCAAATTGGTTATTTATGTAACCATTTCAATTATAATCGACCAATACATCCAATATATGATAATAATTCCAAGATATACCCTTCTTTTATATCAAAATAGATTTTGGGTAAAATTATTTCATTTACCCTTTTTCAAAACATATTGTGTCGGTTTATCGTACTTGAGTGTTTATAAACTCTTATCGATACAGTGGATCAAACTGATCGACCAGAACTTATAAACAACTCAACCAATAAAGCTCCACAATATAAAATCATCTTTATAATAAAATCTACAAATATGTTCTCTCGTATATATACTCAAACTCAATCTAGGGTATTACTAACCCCATCTCTACTGAGTAACGCCACAGAGTCAAGGTAATCATTTAACCTTCAGCTCTGATACCACTGTAACGAACTGGGATTTTCGACTCCGAAAATCAACACAAGACTACCATGTTGACTATTCAGACATCGGAAATACCTGATCATTAATAGAAAGAAGTTAGAGGGTGAGAATAGATAAGATAGAAAATTAGAATAGAAGAAGAAGAAGATCACCATAGAACAGAATCAGAGTAATATGAATCTCACAACGGAATGAATTAAAATATAATATATAACATAACTTTTAAATAAAACAGTATATATATATATATACAATAACATTATCAGAGTACAACACTTACACACAGCGGAAAATAACAATAGCTATATAATCCTGAAGCCTCCTGCTTCAAGTTACTCCAAGTATATCTGTAAAGACCTAAACTACTTGACTGCACGTACAAATTTGGGCATCCAAGAGTTTAGGGAAAAACAAAACAAAATAAACTCTGGGTCAGTCATGGGACTGGTGTGAGTAAACTCAAATCATTTGGTTTAACTTTCAAAATCCTTTTCAAAATAAAAGGAAATCGTAAGACCGATCCACACATAAACACGGATGGTTTTTACCTTACGATAACCCAAAACAGTTTTGGAAATCAATACTTCTCTGATATTATAATAATGTCTAATCGCAAGTAAATAACAATGTAGCAGAACGCTTGCATCTCACGTTCCAGATATATAGTATACAAACAAAACTGCAGGCGCTTATTAGAGATTGGATTCCGACTATGACAAGGTATGGGACCACCTGCCGATAGTGTATCTCTAGAGGCAAATACACTGGGTTCAACAAGAACGTCTTGCAACCCGGCCCGCACATAACCGACCACTCATTTCGCTTGAGTGTATCGAATGTATATCACCAACGGTTGGGAGCTACCCACCGTTTCCCAAAAAGGGACAACATCAAAATAGATAAAAGAATGTAATGGATTTTCTCTAGATAGGTGATATACATCCTAATGGAAGCGACCCACTTAGGCATGTTGCCTGCCCGATTTGTGTCATTTCCCGGTTGATGAGGCTTGAGGTCATGACGTATCTTTTGATAGATCATACATTGATTTACTTTGAATGCCACATCGTCATACCCGCCAAATCACAAATTGATTTTCTCAAAAATACCATGGTTATAAAGCTAAGAGAAACGAATTCCTACGCCACCAAACGTAAGTACATTTGAAGAGATCAACTTATGTGATCCGTTAGATATACTCTATCAGACATTCATCCATTCACGTTGTCCTTTTCAATTCTATTTATAATTGTTTTTCAAATACCTCTTTTTCTATTTGTTTCACAAATATTTTCCTTTTTCTATTTGTTTACTACATATTTTCCTTTTCTATTTGTTTTACTAAATATTTTCATTTTTATATAAAATCCTTTGATTTTATATAAATATTTTATTTCAAATTATAGTTTTGAAATTTCCCTTTCCACATTCCAGTATTTCCTTTGGTATTTAAAAGTACCAAATAACAGTGTTCAAACACACATAATCAACAACAGATTGTAAATCACATCATATATCACAATATATGAAAAATAGTAAAATAAATGTTGAGGAATCCAGTTGGATTCCTCCAACCAATTTCCCTGCATCCACCGATGTTAAACAGTATAACTAACATCAATTCCATTTCACTATGAGATACTCTGCTAAACAGAATCAATATTTGATTAACGATTTATATATATATATTTATATATATATATATATATCGTTATCCATATTTTCAACCAATTAACTAATAGTTCAACCAAACAGTCAACACACCGCAAACAACCATCATTTATCAGTTATAAAAATATAACTGAGAAGAGTTAGTGAGTTTTACTCACATTGGACGGTTATCATTAAATAACGATAATTGGTCATTGATTTGATTCAGGCATTTAATTTCACCATAAATCCAAACGAGCACCAATTCACTCCCGGTCAGTTCCATTGGGTAGTGTCCGTTCATACGATCCTAATGTGACTGACCGTTCGAAATTCTGATACAGTATGGTCAAGATATTAAATTTATAAGTCTGAATCGTTTAAAATAAAAACAAACTTAATTTGATTTATTAAACAGGCTTTGCCCCTTTCATTTTCCTTTGGCCCATTAGCCTGTGAACCCACTTCCACCAGTATTGTCTTCCCAAATTGAGATTGGGCGTTCACTCCTCCCTGTAACCCAATGTTGACCGCTCTTGACCGCCATTATCTCCTTCCCTGGCCATCCTTTGGCGTCGCCTCCATCATCAAAGAACTCCCCACCTCCTCCTTTATCCGCCTGGGCCTACCATGTTGAACCCGACGTCTCCCCATAAAACCGTCCTGCTACATCAAACAAACGCTGCCTCCTGTCGCACTTCACCACACAGCATCGCACCCCCCAGTACTTTGCAAATCGATGCTACTCACCCTCCTAAACTCAAATCCCATATCCATTCGTGCTAAATGCCGCTATAATTCCTGCAACATCGAGCCCTATCTCAGACTGTTTCACAACAGGTTTGTTCGAACCATTCGAAATCGATATAAAAGTGAAAAGGAGGGCTCAGGGATCCCAATTATATGTGGTTCAATATTTATTGGATTTTATTCCAATTTGTTTTGATTTTCAAAGATTCGCGTTTGGGTTTGCTGTGAAAAATGATGGTGGCGCTTCCTTTGACCGATGGAAATTTGGGCTAGGGTGAAGGTGTTGGTGTTGGTATTTATAGTGGGGTTTATTAATTTTTTATTCGCTTATTATATTTATTTTTATTCGAACGTTGTTTGCATTCGTCCTTTAAAAATCCCTGTGATCACATATAATACCCAAAAATCACGAAAATGGGCATACAGCTACAGTTCGACTTTACGAACCCAACGAAAATGGTTTCGTCGAATTCCGACTTCGTTTGCTCACACAGCGTATTTTTAACCGTCAAAGTACTGACTATTTTCACATTAAAAATCCGTACGGCCTACGGCCACGTTCTGACCTCAAAAATCACAGAAATTGAAATCTAACAATAATTTAATATTGTGGATCCAACAAAATTAGTTTCATCGAAAACTGAGGACGTTTGCAAAACTGGCTATTTTTAAAGCCCTAAATAACCTATTTAAATATATAAATATATTAAAAAATGACTAAATTAAATATTTATAAATAAATATTGTCGTATATATTCACATTAGAAAATCATACAGCTCCATATCGGGATTCATAACTCGATATCCCAAAGTTCCCAGTTATATCGGCATTCAATTTATATTAAAAAATCCATTTATAATATAAATATATATTTATAAATTTCAAAGGAATTCCATAGCGATTCTTCTAAAATATTATTTGGACATAACTAAAAATCTACACAATGAAATACCGATTTTTCTCTTCCACTAGAAAAATATACTTCACCAGCTCCTAACGTTTCTTGTTTCACAGAAATCCGGCTTAAAACGGATTTTGTATATTTAATTGAAGTTCAAATCGCCAAATAATGAACTGCCTCGCCATTTCGAGCTCGATTTTAATTATATTATAATTATAAGTTCAAACTTCATTTAAATAATATACTCGTTATTCGAATTCAATTCCAAACTAAATTATATATATTTTAAATTGTCCAGTTCACACCATATCGTCAATTCACTATTTCCGACTATTTCAGAATTAAATATATTATTTAATTATTATATTAATTAAATATTCACTATTATTTAATACTATGACCATTCAAATCTCTAAATCACTATTTATATAATTAAATAAATTAATTATTATATGGAAAAATATGGGTCATTACACTACGAAAAGGTAAACCATCATCTGAATCCATTGGAAGTGGTTTCAAGTCAAAACTCCTTGCCAATCAAAAGTTATAGGCGAAACAAGATTCGCCAGGGGTAAAATGGTCATTTAAAATTCGGCAAAAATCGTGAACATGGGAAATGACCCCGGTAGTCGTTCCCCAAAGTTACACGACCATACGACTTCATTTTAAAATGAAATAAATAATTTACGATCCTACGATGCATAGATTGCGGGTCGTTGCACTCTCCCCACCTTAAGAAATTTCTCCTCCGAAATTCCTTATCCAAGAACAAACAAAGGGTCCCATAGGCCTGTCAACCATTTGCAACAATCAAACATACATAATTAACACAACAAGCCTACCCTAGCTTGCGGAATAATTATATTGCTAATAAAACCTTACCAGGCAAACAGTTCTGGATATGACTTCCTTATGTTCTACTCTATTTCCCAAGTATAGTCATGCTTGTTATCACCTCACTGGACTTTCACTATTTTCACCGTCTTCCTCCGAAGTTGCTTCGTATCCTACCCGACAATATGAATCGGTCTACGGTTCCCAACTGCCTTAGGTTCTACCTCGATATCACCCAACTGATATGGTGAAATAGTCATATCAGAATCGTGCACGAACTTCCTTAACTGGGAAATATGAAATACGTCGTGAACTCCCACCATCTTGTCAGACAATCCAACTTTATACGCTAAATTCCCAATTTGTTAGAGAACTGGAAATGGACTAACGAACCTTGGGGCTAACTTACCTCTCCTGCCAAATCGAATCACACTCTTCAACGGAGAAATTTTGACGAATATCAAGTCGCCAACGGAGAATTTCAAATCTCTTCGTCTTTTATCAGCATAACTCTTCTGCCTATCTTGGGTAGCCTTCATTCGCTATTGAATAACCTTGATCTTATCTGAAGTTTCTCCTATTACATCTGGCCCAAGCGCAAACTTCTCACCGGTTTCCAACCAACATGATGGTGAGTTGCACAGCCTTCCGTACAAAGCTTCAAATGTAGCCATACCAATACTAGATTGATAGCTATTATTATTTGCAAACTCAACTAGATGCAAATGGTCATCCCATGACCCTCCAAAATCCAATGTACAAGCCCTTAAGAGATCCTATAATACACAATTCGCCCTCTCTGTTTGATCGTGGGTTTAAGGATGTACGCGGTACTGAGATGTAATTCGGACCCTAAAGCCCCTTGTAAGCTCTTCCAAAACCTACTAGTAAATAAGGGATCACGGTCACTCACAAGACCTTTAGCTACTCCATGAAATTTCACTACCTGCTTCATATACAATTCCGCTAACTTAGCTGTCGTTCGATTCAACTTAACCGGTATAAACCTTGCACTCTTGGTCAATTCACCCACAATCACCCAAATACTATCATGACCCGATCTAGTCCTTGGTAAACCATCGATGAAATCCATTGAGACCTGTTTCCATTTCCATTTAGGAAGTTCCAGTAGTTGTAACAAACCACTTGGCTTCTTTTGCTCGGCTTTAACTAACTGGCAATTCATGCACTTGGATATAAACTTCCCAATGTCCCTCTTCATCACTCCCCGGTAGCAGTTCTGCTTCATATCTCGATACATCTTGTTACCACCAGGATGTATAATCAGTTTCGAGTGATGACACTCTTTAAGCACTTCATCTCTCAATCCATTTACGTTGAGCACAAATAATCTCCCATTCTTTTGAAGCCATCCTTCTCTATCAAGTCCATACTTGTTCATCTCCTCACCGTCGATACCCATCTCTATCTTGGAGATGATTTCCAATAGGTTAGGATCATCCCTCTGATTGGAACTAATCCGCTCAATCATATTTGGTCTGATCGTCAAACTTGCTAACATTGTTGGATCTAATTCACACTTAAGTATGAAATCATATCCTGCGATACACTCTAGTTGCTTCCATTCCGGAAGCATAGCCCCCAAACTGGCATGTCTTCTACTCAATGCATCATCTACCGCATTGCCCTTCCCGGGTGTGTATGCGATATAGAAATCATATGAAGCCAAGAACTTTAACCATCTCTGCTGACGAAGATTTATATCCCTCTGAGAGAAAAGATACTTTAATGACTTATGATCAATAAACAACTCGAATCTTTCTCTCAAGATATAATGTATCCATATCTTCAATGCGAACACGATCGCTACCAATTCCAAATCATGGGTATCATATCTTTTCTCATGCGGTTTCAGTTGCCAACTAGCATAAGCCACAACCCTACCTCCTTGCATCAATACCGCACTTAGTCCGGTACCACATGCATTCGTGTGTACCGTCGTCTCTTCGTTCCCTGTAGGAATAACCAACACTAGCGCACACGTCAACTTTTTCTTTAGACTCTTTAATGCATTCTCACACTTTTCGTCCCAAACAAAAGTTTGATTCTTCTTGGTCAACAGAGTTAATGAATGTCGCAATCTTGGAGAAGTCTTGGATATACTTACGATAATATCTGGCTAACCCCAAGAAACTTCTTACGTCCATTGCATTCTTGGGCGTAGACCAATCTTGCACCGTAGCCACCTTCGCACAGTCCACGACAATACCATTCTCTGAGACAACATGGCCTAAGAACCTCACTTCCCTCCTCCAGAAGTGACACTTAGAAAATTTTTCTTTCAATTGGTGTTTCCTCAACACCTCCATCACTGTCCCCAAATGTTCCTTGTGTTCATCCTCTGTCCTCGAGTAAACCAAGATATCGTCCACGAACATAAGAAGAAACTTATTTAATTTATCTCTGAAAACTCTATTCATAAGATCCACAAAATATGCGGGTGCATTGGTCAACCCGAATGGCATGACCAACCACTCGTAGAATACAGACGGTGTCCGAAATGCCATTTTAGGTATACTCTCGGCTGCTACTCAGAGCTGATGAAATCTTGTCGCGAGATCTAACTGGGAGAACACTCTCCTCCATTCAACTGATCAGACAAATCGTCTATCCGCGGAAGGGGATAATTATTCTTCCTAGTCACGTTGTTCAGCTCACGGTAGTCTACACATAAGCGAAGGGAACCATCGGCCTTGGCAACAAATACGACTGGTGCTCCCCACTCGGAGATACTTTTTCTGATAAATCCCTTCTTCAAAAGATCTCCAACTTGCACTTCGAGCTCTCGCTGCTCCCATAGCGTCATACAACGAAGTGGCATCAGTATAGGTCTGACATCTTTCACTAAATCAATCTGAAACTCGATCTCTCGGTGTGGTGCAAGTCCGGTCACTTCCCCGAAGATGTTTGGATACTCGCCAACAATAGGCACATCTGACAACTCATCATGCTGAATGTCGAGGGAATTTAGAAAATTAGCCATCACCCCATCACTAAGTAGGCTACCAAACAATACCCTCCGCCCACCATCCGCTCTAATGGTCACCAAAGATCCCTCACAATCCACCATTACCCCATACCTTTAGAGTCAACCAGCTCCCAAAATAATGCCAAACTCAGTAAAGCCCAAAACAAAGCAATCACAAGCAAATATACATCCATGACTAGATAAGACCAAATTACCTCAAATCATACTAAGGCTAATCAAACCACAAATTGGGTTCGTCACAACTAAAGGTCTGTCGATAATCTTGGGTTTCAATCTCAACTTATCTACCAAGTCACTAGATATAAAGGAATGGGAAGCCCCGGTATCAAACAATACTCGAACAGGAACATCATAAATAGAAAGCATACCTTGAATAACAACCCCCTTTCCCTTCTGCACCACAGTTGGGGCATTCGACGAAGAAGGAACAACTTTGATAGCATATGCTTTCTCAATCTGCTTCTCTTTGGGGGGTTGACGACATTTATCCTTGAGATGTCCCACTTGGCCACAGTTAAAGCACTTCTTGTCCACTGGTTTTACTCGATAATTTCTAGAATAATGACCCTTTTTGCCACAGCTATAGCACTCGACATCTTTCTTATCCTTATTTTTCTAACCATCCATGGTCTGATTCTGTTTCCTCTTATTATGGGAATTATTCTTGCCTCCATCGCTTGCCTGCGGCTTTGGCTCCTCTGTAGATATAACAGCAACCTCGATCTTCGACTTAGGGTAAAGGCTCTCAGATCTTAATGCCTTTCCCACAATAGACTCGAATGTCTCATCGATATGGTTTATAAATCTTTCCCCCAATTACTCATCTAGGCCAGTTATAAACTTCTCGTTCTTCTTCTCGACAGTATTGATAAGTGATAATCCATATTTCGATAAAGTATCGAATTCAGCAATATATTCCGAGACTGGCCTACCATTCTTCTTTAGCTCCAAAAATTTCCTGAACAATTCTGATTTCTGAGCAGCTGGGATAAACATGTCACTGAAGCGAGTCTAAAACCAATTCTAAGTAACTTGATCCTCGGGAGTAGCTGCTTTAATAGCATTTGTGACGACCCTCCCCGCACCAGCCGACATTTACTCCAAAAGTGCGTTGTACACATGTCCAGTTAGCACGGAACGGTCGTCAGGAGGAAAGAAAGAATACGAAGAATTAACAAGGAACCTGTAGAATGTCTCACAGCGCATAGAAAAAAATATAATAACAACATACTTGACATAAAATAGGTGAGACAGTGCATAAGCTGAAAATAAACTATCATAGCAGCGGAAAATCCAAATACAGCTTATGTTCCACATCATCATTATTACAACTTTTAAAACTGTCTCTAAAGGTAAAAGTATGATAAGGGAGGTACACTACTAAAGTCCAAGTAGTGACCACCAACGACACAGGGAGAATATCTATATGTTTATCATACGTGGAAGCCTCCTGCTCGCCTCTGGATCAGCTACTCGTGCATCACCAGCTAACCTTTCTCTAGTCTGCTCGTTTAGGAGCACCCAGAGTAATAAGAAGAGACATAAAACTCTAGGTCAGACAAAAGTCTGGTGTGAGCGATAAGCAGTTAAACAAAATAATAACAGGTATACTAAACCATACCTGAACCTGGACCTGCAACCAAAGAGTTAGCACTACATACCGTACAACACTCAGAGGTGCCACTGAACAAATGGTGTAAAGATAACGGGGGTGGGGGTGTGCATGTCATAGTGATGGCAAACAATCAAGCATAGCAACCATCCTTACATCTCTCACTCAGTGCGTAAAGCATACGATATCCACCACTTCGATCACCCAATACTTTGCTATGATCACTCTGCCCCATGAAGTCACAACAGCTTCACTGCACTGATCCATAGCCACTAATCCTTCGCCATGTCCACTTTTCCCCATGGAGTCGTACACACCCCACTGCACTAGGGTTGGACAAAGTATGGGTTGGGTTGGGTTGGACCAAATACGACATCCGACCCGTATAGCTATGGGTTTAAGGTTGTTCAACCCGTATCCGACCCCATATGAGGTTGGATATGAGTTGGGTTGAAGTATGGGTTGGGTCGGGTTTAATAGGGTTGGGTTGGATTGCGTGAATATAATAAAAAATGAGAATATGAGCGAATTGTTTTTAAAACAATATTATAATATTCAGCATAATATATCAGATTTTTGCTAGCATGATACACTTAAAATAATTGATTCATTATAAGACATATTTTATTAAAATTTCATTGTAAAACACATCATATGAAATCAATTTACAACATAGTAGAACAAGTGTTTCATTTTAAGATACATTAAATTGCTCTATAAAATATATTTGCCAAATTCTATCTAGTTTGGATTGACATGAATTTATATACATATACATATACATATATATATATATATATATATTTACCATAGAATAGATAAGCATTATTCTATGATTATACTATTCTAATTTTAAGTGGATTGATATTAAATTAGTTTTCTAATATAGGGTTGGGTTGGGTTAAAATAAAGTTGGGTTGAACAAAATGTCAAACCCGACCAATATATAGTATGGGTTACAAATTGTAACCCATATTCGACCCGAACCAGGATGGGTAGGGTTGGGTTTATGTGGGTTGGGTCGGGTTGGTGGGTTGGGTCGGATTGGATAGGGGTTGTGTGCATCCCTACACTGAACTGGCCCATAGCCTTACGAATCCTTTACTATGTCCACTCTGCCCCATGGAGTCACAACAGATCCACTGCACTGGCTCATAGTCTTGCTACAATCACTTTGCTCCTCGAGTCATGATGACTCTACTGCACTGATACGTAGCCCGTCATTCCTTTTCGGTGGTGAATCGAAGTTATGAACGTCGAAACCTCCTTAGCACACGTCCCGCAGCAAAGCCCAACCATGAAGTGAACTCATTGGTTCCCAACTGGATCCTGAGCTCTAACTTCCATTTGGACTACCTTTGCATCTCGAGTTATTGGTCATCACCGGATCGGTTCGGATCCCCAGTCCTTTTTCTCTGTCAGTTCGGATCGGCCTCCTTCCAAGTGCTCCGGGTCGGGTCGTGGCCTCCAAGTCCCTTCGTAGTACATTGGTTCGGTTCGGATGCTCTCTGGCGGGTCGGGACGGTGTACCCTTGCTCCATCGGTTCGGTTCGGGTTCCTGGTCACAGTCCGATCAACTTTCCCCTTCCTCTTCCGTTCCGATCCCCTTCTCTTCCCTTCAACCGATCCGATTCCCCCTTCTTTAGCTCGTTCCGATCCCAGTTCAACCATTGTGGCCTTCCTTTTTGCCACACTTTCCCTTGTGCCAAGCCTCGGTTCGGTTCGGTGATCCCTTGGCCAGTCCACTATCAGGTCCGAGCCCATCCCTCCGATCCGATCCGAAAACATGCACCATTTTCTGCAACTTTTTCCAGCGAGAGTTTTACGCCATCCGACGATGTTTTCGACCATTCTATCTATTCTAATCAATCACAAAGCATATCATACAGTCATAGTAACATGTAGAAGTGACCTCAAACACCAAAACATAAATATGACAGGTTAAAATGGATCGAACATAGCCAAAACCCCATATTTTCCCTTAGACATGTTCAAGCATAATTAATGATAGGATTAGCAAAACTTAACCAAATTAACTCAAGTTCATATCAGAGGTCTAAAACATCATTTAAGAATTCATAAATATTTTTCCATAATTTTATCATGTTTAAATTCGCTAATTAACACTAATTACTCTTAATTAACCATAATTAGTGAGGAACTATGCAAATCACTCACCTTAGCCACAAATAAACCTTAGATCTGAAATAAATCTCTGATATGGCGCGAATACCAATGCTAAACAGCAGCTCTAATCTTGATTTGGTGAAGATCTCCCTTGATTTGATGTTGCTAAGCTTAATCCTTAATTAGAAAGTGGTTTGGAGGTGATTTAGAGGTTGGAGGCCATTTTTAGGGTTTCTAAGAGGTAAGTGGAGGCTAGAAAACTGAAATGGAATGAAATCCTAACTCTTTTCAGCCTCCTCATGACCCTAATCCCGAAATGGGTTATGGGCCCATTCACTAATCACCCTATTTGGCCGGTTAAGCAGTTTCTCACATTCCAAACCTTATTTCAGCCATATCTCCCAAATGTAAGTCTGTTTTCCACATGTGACCACTCTATGTAAAGGTAAACCATCATCCGAAACCAATGGAAGTGGTTTCAGGTCAAAACTCCTTTCTAATGAAAAGTTATGGCCGAAATAAGATCAGCTAGGGGCAAAACGGTCATTTAAAAATCGACAAAAATCATGAACATGGGAAATGACCTCAATAGTCGTTTCCCAACTCTACATGACCATACGACCTCATATGAGAAAGAATAAATATTCTACGATCCTCCGATGCGTAGAATGCGGGTTGTTACATTCTCCCCTCCTTAAGAAATTTTTCCCCCAAAATTCCCTAACTAAAACACACAAAGGGTCCTGCATGCCTATCAACCATAGAACAACAATCAAACATGCAAAACAAGCAAAACAAGTTTATCCTAGCATGCAGAATACTAAATTGCAAAGTAAATCCTACCAGGCAAAGAGTTCTGGATACGTTTTCCTAATGCTCTCCTCTGTCTCCCAAGTACAGTCATTCTCGTTCTTACCCCCACTGAACCTTGACTAGCTTCACCGCCTTCCTTCGAAGTCGCTTCATATCGTGCTCGACAATACGAATTGGCTTGCGGTTCCCAACAGCCTCGGGTTCCACTTCGAAGTCCTCTAACTGATCTGGTGAAATAGTCATATCTTGGTCGTGCACGAACTTCCTTAGCTGGGAAACATGAAATACGTTGTGAACTCCCACCATCTTCTCAAGTAAGTCAACTCTATACGCCAAATTCCCAACTTGTTCGAGAACTGGGAATGGGCCAACAAATCTTGGTGCCAGTTTGCCTCTCCTTCCAAATCGTATCACGCTCTTCAACGGAGAAACCTTGACAAACACCAAGTCACCAACGGAGAATTTTAAGTCTCTTCTCCTCTTGTCAGCATAACTCTTCTGCCAATCCTGGGCAGCCTTCATCCGTTGTTGGATGATCTTAATCTTATCTGAAGTTTCCCTTACCACATCTGGTCCAAGCACAAATTCTCACCGGTCTCTATCCAACATGATGGTGAGTTGCACGGTCTTCCGTACAAAGCTTCATATGGAGCCATACCGATACTGGATTGGTAGTTATTATTATATGCAAACTCTACTAAAAGCAAATGGTCATCCCATGATCCACCAAAATCCAATATACAAGCTCTCAAGAGATCTTCCAATATACGATTCACCCTCTCTGTCTGACCATCGGTTTGAGGATGATACGCGGTACTGAGGTATAATTCCGATCCTAGAGCCTCTTGTAAGCTCTTCCAAAACCCACTAGTAAACAATGGGTCTCGGTCACTCACAATGCTTTTAGGTACTCCATGAAATCTCACTACCCACTTCATATACAGTTCTGCTAACTTTGCTGTCGTTCTGGTCGATTTGACTGGTATAAATCTTGCACTTTTGGTCAATCGATCCACAATTACCCAAATGCTATCATGTCCCGATTTAGTCCTTGGTAAACCATCAATGAAATCCATCGAGACTTGCTCCCTTTTCCATTCGGGAATTTCTAATGGTTGCAACAAACCACTAGGCTTCTTTTGCTCGGCTTTAACTAGATGGCAATTCATGCACTTGGATATAAACTTCCCAACATCTCTTTTCATCCCTTCCCAGTAGTAAGTCTACTTCATGTCTAGATACATCTTATCACCACCGGGGTGTACAGTCAGTTTCGAGTGATGGCATTCCCTAAGCACTTCATCTCTCAAACCATTCACGTTGGGTACAACTAGTCTTCCATTCTTTTGAAGCCATCTTTCTCGATCAAGCCCATACAAATTCATCTCTTCACCATCGATATCCATATCTAACTTGGAGATGATTTCCAATAGATTAGGATCGTCCCTCTGGCTGGAACCAATCCGCTCAATCAAAGTGGATCTGATCGTAAAACTAGCTAATTTCTCTGGATCCAATTCGCACTTTGGTCTGAAGTCATATCCTACGATATACTCCAGTTGCTTCCATTCAAGAAAAATAGCCCCTAAACTGGCATGTCTCCAACTCAAGGCATCGGCTACCGCGTTGCCTTTTCCAGGTGTATATGCGATATCAAAATCATACGAAGCCAAGAACTTTAACCATCTCTACTGTCGGAGATTTAGATCCTTTTAAGAGAAGAGATACTTTAACGATTTATAATCGGTAAACAACTCAAATCTCTCTCCCAAGAGATAATGTCTCCACATCTTCAACGTGAACACGATTACTGCCAGTTCCAAATCATGGGTAGGATACTTTTTCTCATGCGGCTTTAGTTGTCGACTAGCATAAGCTACAACCCTACCTCCTTGCATCAATACAACACCTAGTCCGGTACAACAAGCATCCGTGTATACCGTCATCTCTTCATTCCCTTCAGGAATGACTAACACTGGCGCACGCATCAACTTTTCTTTTAGACTCTTGAATGCATTCTCACACACTCTGTCCCAGACGAAGGCTTGATTCTTCTTAGTCAACCGAGTCAACGGTGCTGCTATCTTGGAGAAGTCCTGGATAAACTTAAGATAATATCCAGCTAACACTAAGAAGCTTCTTACGTCTGTTGCATTCTTGGGCGTGGACCAATCCTATACCGTAGCCACTTTCGCAGGGTCCACGGCAATACCATTCTCTGAAACAACATGGCCCAAGAATCTCACCTCCCTCCTCCAGAAGTGACACTTAGAAAATTTCGCTTTCAATTGGTGTTTTCTCAACACCTCCATCACTATCCTCAAATGTCCCTTGTGTTCTTCCTCTGTCCTCGAGTAAACAAGAATGTCGTCTATGAACACAAGAACGAACTTATTCAACTGATCTCTGAATACCCGATTCATAAGATCCACGAAGTATGCTGGTGCATTGGTCAACCCAAATGGCATAACCAACCACTAATAGAATCCAGACGACGTCCTAAATGCCGTTTTCAGAACACTCTCAGCCGCTACTTGGAGCTGATGAAAGCCTGTCGCGAGGTCCAACTGAGAGAACACTCTTGCACCTTCTAGTTGATCAAACAAATCATCTATCCACGGTAGAGGATACTTATTCTTCCTCGTCACCTTATTCAACTCGCGATAACCCACACACAAACGAAGGGAACCATCTGCCTTAGTGGCAAACACAACTGGTGCTCCCCACTCGGAGACACTTCTTCTAATAAACTCCTTCAAAAGATCGCTTACTTACACCCCAAGCTCTCGCTGCTCCCTTGGTGCCATACGACGAAGTGGCATCACTATAGGTCTGGCATCTTTCACTAAATCAATACGGAACTCAATCTCTCAGTGTGGTGGAAGTCCGGTCACTTCCTCGAAGACGTCCGGATACTGGCCAACCACGGGCACATCTAACTGTCACCAAAAAGCCCTCACAGTCTACCACCACCCCGTATCTTTGGAGTCAATCGACTCCCAATATAATGCCATACCCAGTAAAGCCCAAAACAAAGCAATCACAAACATAGATACATGACTCGATAAGACCAAATTTCGGCAAATCATACTAAGGTTAGTCGAACCACCAATCAGGTTCATCACAACCAACGGTCTATCGACTATCTCGGGTTCCAGTCCCAACCTATCTACCAGGTCACTAGATATGAAGGAACGGGAAGCCCCAGTATCAAACAAAACTCGAACAGGTACATCATGAATAGAAAGCATACCTTGAATGATGACATTCTTTCCTTTCTCCGCCGTAGTTGGGGCATTCGACGAAGAAGGAATAGCACCGATAACATATGCTTTCACAATCTGCTTCTCTTTAAGAGGTTATGGACATTTATCCTTATGATGTCCCACTTGGCCATAGTTGTAGCACTTCCTATCCGCTGGCTTGGCCCGACACTCTTTGGCATAATGGTCCTTCTTACCACAGTTGAAGCACTCAACATCTTTCTTTCACTTTTTATGGCCATCCTTAGTTTGGTTCTGTTTCTTCTTGCTCTGAGTGTTATTCTTGCCTCCACCGCCTATTTGTGGCTTCAGCCCTTCTCCGGATACAATCTCAGTCTTTTGCTTAGGGTAAAGACTCTCTGATCTCAAAGCTTTCCCCATAATCGATTCAAAAGTCTCATCGATGAGGTTGATAAGCTTTTCCCCCAAGTATCCATCCAAACCAGTAATGAACTTCTCATTTTTCTTCTCAGGAGTATCGATAAGGGATAATCCATACTTCGACAAGGTGTCGAACTCAGCAATATAGTCCGAGACTGCCCTACCATTCTGCTTAAGCTCCAAGAACTTCCTAAACAATTCCGATTTCTGAGCAGTTGGGATAAACTTGTCGCTAAAGCGAGCCTTAAACTGATTCCAAGTACCCCCGATCCTCTGGAGTGGCTGTCTTAATAGCATTCCACCAATTCATCGCTCGCCCTTGCAACTGACGAGACGCTAGCCTTCTCTTAATCGCATCCTCGATACCCAAGTTGTCGAAGATACAATCACAGCTATCCAACCAATCCTGAACATCCGTGGCCGACTCCATTCCGTGGAACAGCTTCCCACCAAGGTTAGTGTAATTCTTGCATAGCTTGGCGAAATCGACCGTAGGCACCTGCACTATTGGACCACCACCATTACCGACATTGGGAGCTGCCCCATGCACATCCCTAAGCATTTCTCTCATGAGGTCAGTAAATATCGTCCTCATGTTAGAAGCATTCCCATTATTGGCTCCTCTACCAGCACCTCTTGCGTATCGGCTCATCGTTCAATCTGTGTAGAAAAAACGATTAACCATCTCCATAGTGGTGCTAGTGCAGTGCGACTTCATCCTTAGCTATACTAATAGTATATATATAGCTTTTGAAAACCAAAGTAGTCACAAATATGCACTCTCATATATGTACTATCTCTCCCTAGTGACTTTCCCTAGGTTAACTACGCAACCTAGAGCTCTGATACCAAATGTGACGGCCCGCCCCGCACCAACCGACATTTACTCCAAAAGTGCGCTGAACACATGTCCAGTTAGCATAGAGCGGTCGTCAGGAGGAAAGAAAGAAGACGAAGAATCAACAAGGAACCTGTAGAATGTCTCACAGCGCATAGAAAAAAATATGATAACAACATACTTGACATAAAACAGGTGAGACAGTGCATAAGCTGAAAACAAACTATCATAGCAGCGGAAAATCCAAATACAACTTATGTTCCACATCATCATTATTGCAACTTTTCAAACTGTCTCTAAAGGTAAAAGTAAGATAAGGGAGGTACACTACTAATGCCCAAGTAGTGACCACCAACGACATAGGGAGAATATCTATATGTTTATCATACGTGGAAGCCTCCTGCTCGCCTCCGGATCAGCTACTCGTGCATCATCAGCTAACCTGTCTCTAATCTGCTCGTTTAGGAGCACCCAGAGTAATAAGAAGAGACATAAAACTTTAGGTCAGACAAAAGTCTGGTGTGAGCGATAAGCAGCTAAACAGAACAATAACAGGTATATTAAACCATACCTGAACCTGGGCCTGCAACCAAAGAGTTAGCACAACATATTGTACAACACTCTGAGGTGCCACTGAACAAATGGTGTAAAGATAACGGGGGTGGGGGTGTGGATGTCATAGTGATGGCAAACAATCAAGCATAGCAACCATCCTTACATCTCTCAGTCAGTGCGTAAAGCAATGATATCCACCACTTCGATCACCCAATACTTTTCTATGATCACTCTGCCCCATGAAGACACAACGGCTTCACTGCACTGATCCATAGCCACTAATCCTTCGCTATGTCCACTTTGCCCCATGGAGTCGTACATACCCCAATGCACTGGCCCATAGCCTTACTAATCCTTTACTATGTCCACTCTGCCCCACGGAGTCACAACGGCTCCACTGCACTGGCTCATAGTCTTGCTATGATCACTTTGCCCCTGGAGTCATGATGACTCTACTGCACTAATACGTAGCCCGTCGTTCCATTCCGGTGGTGAATCGAAGTTATGAACGTCGACAACTCCTTAGCACACATCCCGCAGCAAAGCCCAACTATGAAGTGAACTCATTGGTTCCCAACTGGATCCTATGCTCTAACTTCCATTTGGACTACCTTTGCATCTCGGGTTATTGGTCATCACTGGATCGGTTCGGATCCCCAGTCCTTCTTCTCTGTCGGTTCAGATCGGCCTCCTTCCAAGTGCTCCAGGTCGGGTCGTGGCCTCCAAGTCCCTTCGTAGTACATTGGTTCGGTTCGGATGCTCTCTAGCGGGTCGGGTCAGTGTACCCTTGCTCCATCGGTTCGGTTCGGGTTCCTGGTCACGGTCCGATCTACTTTCCCCTTCCTCTTCCATTCCGATCCCCTTCTCTTCCCTTCAACCGATCTGATTCCCCCTTCTTTAGCTCGATCCGATCCCAGTTCAACCATTGTGGCCTTACTTTTTTCCACACTTTCCCTTATGCCAAGCCTCGGTTCGGTGATCCCTTGCCCAGTCCACTATCCGGTCCGAGCCCATGCCTCTGATCCGATCCGAAAACCTGCATCATTTTTTGCAACTTTTTCCAGCGAGTGTTTTACGCCATCCGACGACGTTTTCGACCATTCTATCTATTCTAATCAATCACAAAGTATACCATACAGTCATAGCAACAAGTATAAGTGACCTCAAACACCAAAACATAAATATGATAGGTTAAAATGGATCGAACATAGCCAAAACTCCATATTTTCCCTTAAACATGTTCAAGCATAATTAATGATAGGATTAGCAAAACTTGACCAAATTAACCCAAGTTCATATCAGAGATCTAAAACATCATTTAAGAATTTATAAATATTTTTCCAGAATTTTATCATGTTTAAATTCGCTAATAAACACTAATTACCCTTAATTAACCATAATTAGTGAAGAACTATGCAAATCACTCACCTTAGCCACAAATAAACCTTAGATCTGAAATAAATCTCTGATATGGCGTGAATACCAATGCTAAACAGCAGCTCTAATCTTGATTTGGTGAAGATCTCCCTTGATTTGATGTTGTTAAGCTTAATCCTTAATTAGAAAGTGGTTTGGAGGTGATTTAGAGGTTGGAGGCCATTTTAGGGTTTCTAAGAGGTAAGTGGAGGCTAGAAAACTGAAATGGAATGAAATCCTAACTCTTTTCAGCCTCCTCATAACTCTAATCCCGAAATGGGTCATGGGCCCATTCACTAATTACCCAATTTGGCCCGGTTAAGCAGTTTTTCACCTTCCAAACCTTATTTCAGCCATATCTCCCAAACGGTAAGTCCGTTTTCCACATGTGACCACTCTACGGAAAGGTAAACCATCATCTGAAACCAATGGAAGTGGTTTCAGGTCAAACATCTTTTCCAATCAAAAGTTATGGCTGAAATAAGATCAGCTAGGGGCAAAACGGTCATTTAAAAATCGACAAAAATCATGAACATGGGAAATGACCTCAATAGTCGTTTCCCAACTCTACATGACCGTACGACCTCATATGAGAATGAAATAAATATTCTACGATCCTCCAATGCATAGAATGCGGGTTGTTACAGCATTCCACCAATTCATAGCCCGTCCTTGAAGCTGACACGATGCTTGCTTTCTCTTCATCGCATCATCGATTCCCAAATCCTCGAAGATACACTCACAACTATCAAGCCAATCTTGAACCTCTGTAGCCAATTCCGTTCCATGGAACAACTTCCCACCAAGATTAGTATAATCCTTGCAGAGCATGGCGAAATCGGCTCTAGGCGCCTGCATTGCTGCACCACCACTGTTAGCAGCATTAGGAACTGCTCCCTGAACATCCCTAAGCATCTCTCTCATTAAGGTAGTGAACATTGTCCTCATATTAGGAGCATTCCTATTATTGGCCCTTGAACCCGTACTCCTCATATTTCGACTCATCGTCCAATCTGTAAAGAGAAAACAATTAACCATCTCCTTAGTGGTGCCAGTGCAGTGCGACTTTTTCCTTAGATATACTAACAGTGTTTATATATATATATATATATAGTTTTTGAAAACCAAAATATCATAAATACACTCTCTCATATACGTGTACTATCTCTCCCTGATGTCTTCCCCTAGGTTAACTATGCAACTTAGGCTCTGATACCAAGTGTGACGGCCCGCCTCGGACCAGCCGGCATTTCGTCGAAATGGGTTGTACCAATGCCTGACTAGCACGATGGTCGTCAAAGGAAAAGGATTTGAAACTATGAATCATCAAAGAAACTGTAGTATATCTCACAATGCATGGAATAAAATATTATCATAACTTGACATAAAACAGGCGAGACAGTGCATAAGCTGAAAACTAAATCATCATAACAACGGAATCCCAAAATACAGCTTATGATCCAAACCATCATTATTACAACTTCAAAATACCGCCTCTAAAGAAAAATAGAAAAGGTACACTACTAATGCCCAAAGCAGTGACCAACAACAACACAGGGAGAACATATGTAAATAGTATGTGGAAGCCTCCTGCTCGTCTCTGGACACCTACTCGTGCATACCACCTAACCTATCTCTAGTCTGCTCGTTTAGGAGCACCCATAGTAATAAGAAGAGACAAAGAACTCTAGGTCAGACAAAAGTCTAGTACGAGCGATAGCAGCAAAATAAAACAATAACAGGTATAAATAATCATACCTGGACCTGCAACGAAAGAGTTAGCACAATAAGATGTACTTTCCTCTAAGGTAACACTAACATAAAGTGCAAAGTGGAAGTGCACATGTCATGGTGATAGCGAGTATCAAACACAACAATCATCCTCATATCTCTCACTCAGTGCATAAAGTATACGATATCCACCATTTTGATCACCAAATTCTTTGTTATTACTACGACCACATTGCCCTTTTGGGGCCATGACGACCCCACTGCACTGGTCCATAGTCAACAACCCCTTGCTACGATCACTTTGCCCTTAGGAGTCATGACTACTCCACTGCACTTATCCATAGCCTATAATCCATCTCTCAATGGTGACCCACAGTTATGGATATCGACAACCCTTTTGCACTCGTCCTGCAGCAAAGCCCAACTTATGAAGTTAACTCATTGAATCCCGTCCGGATCCTGAGTTCTAACTTCTTATTTGGACTACCTTTGCATCTCGGCTTTTTAGTCAAATTGGTGTTCAAGTCCTCTGCTTGGTTCGTGACTCCATGCTTCCATTCTTGCCTACGCTTTGGTTCAGATATACACGGTTCGTGGTGCTCCAAGTTGGGTCATGGGGGTCGGCTCGTGGTAACCCCAAGCTCCGGTTCATGGGTATGCTTCTTGGTTCGACTCGTGCGGCTCGTGGTCAAGCCCTTGTTTCGGTTCGCGATGCTCATCCTAATTCGTGACCCTCGAAATGAAGTGGCTCGTGGTCCTCGAAGCGGAGGCATTCGGTTCACTCGTTGTGCTCCGGTCCGCTCATGGTACATGGGGCACGAGCCGGCCGATTCGTGGGGAGTGCTTCACGATCGCCGCGGGGGGGGGGGGGGGGGGGGGAGGGTCTGACCAATTTCCTACAACTTTTCCTATGAGCTATTTACGCTATACGACGGTGTTTTCGACCATTTTAATTTTTCTATGCAATCAAAAAACATACCAAACAGTGATAGAAACATATAGTATCAACCATAATCATCAAAACAATGAATACTCATGTAAATATGAATAAACATACCCAAAACCCATGTTTTCTCCTTAATCATATTTAACTATATCTAGCAATAGGATTAGAAAACTTAATCCAAATTAACCCAAATTTCTAAAAAAGGCAAAAAATATTATTTTAGAATTTATGCATATTTTTTCAGATTTTTATGATGCATAATTTCGCTAATTATCACTAATCACTCCTAATTAGCCGTAATTAGCGAATAAAAGTGCAAATCACTCACCTTAGCCACAAATGAAATCTTAGATCTGAAACTTTACTGTTATGGCATGGATCTCTATGTATTGCAGTAGCTCTATCTCTGATTTGATGTTAATCCGCCTTGATTTGACGTAGTTTTGCTTAATTGGTGATAAAAAGGTGATTTAGGAGTGATTTAGAAGATGTAGGCCATTGCTAGGGTTCAAGAGAGGTTGACGGCAGCTGGAAAACTGAAGTGAAATGGTTTCCTAAACCCTTTCAGTCGTCCCATAACCCTAATCCCGAAATGGGTATGGGCCTAGCTTCTAATTACCCTATTAAGCCCAGTTAAGCTGTTTTTTCCATCTTCAAACTTTATTTCAGCCATATCTCCTAAATGGTAAGTCCGTTTGATTAATGTGACCACTCTACGAAAAAGTAAACCATCATTCAAATCCAAGGAAAGTGGTTTCAAGTCAAAACAATTTACCATCCAAAGTTTATAGGTGAAACAAGATTCGCCAGGGGCAAAACAGTCATTTAAAATTCGGCAAAAATCGTGAACATGGGATATGACCCCAATAGTTGTTTCCCAAAGTTACACGACCATACGACTTAATTTGAAAATGAAATAAATATTCTATGATCCTCCGATGCGTAGAATGCGGGTCGTTACATGTAAACTTTGATACATTGCGAAAATTGATTAATCTATAATTTATACCAAAGTGTAACATAGATTCCAACTATAAATGTCAAGTTTGTGCAGAAGCAAAATTGACAAGAACCTCGTTTCATCATGTTGAATGAGAGACCGAACCTCTAGACTTAACACATACTGATGTATGCGATTTGAAAATGTATCAAACTAGAGGTGGAAAAAGGTACTTTATTACATTCATTGATGATTGTACCGAATATTGTCGTAACAACCCTGTTTTGTGCATTGCTATTATACGCTTGTTAATTAAAATAAAAGTACTTGAAATTTGACTTGAGATGATCTAATAATTGGAAAAAAATATTATTTTGATTATTGCTGAATATATTGATGTGTTGCTAAATTTTATAGGTTAGAAATAATGGATAGATATATTTATTTTGTGATTATACGACAAATTGTTAATTGGATGAATGAATCAAATTGGATGAAATTGCTTGTGAGATCGAATACTTTTCTTGTAAATATAAATATAACTGAAATAGATAAAAGAAAAATAATAAGTTTATTTTGAACGTTTAACTATACAAATAAATAGTTGGACATTGAATTAAATGGGACTGACAATTGTTAAGCTATAGATTGTACCGTGAAATACGAATTAATTTATATATAGGATTGAAAACTAATTTATGAATTTATAATTTAATATATGTGAAACTAAACATCAATATGGAGAAGGGAAAATATATAAATATATAACAATGCAAATCAAATCCCCTTCCTTAAATAACTCAAAGTCCAATTTCAGCCAAAAGCCCAAAACATATTACTCATTTCGCCCTTTTGTCTGGAAGCATCCTTTGTCAACCGAACTTAACGTTAAAATAGGGAAACCCATTTCTTGCTGTATCCGTTTTTCCCCAACCCAAATATCTCGATCAAGAAAAAGAATATCGAACTCTCGCTGGCTATTGGAAGGTGATGCTGGCATGTTGGGGGAAGGTGCCAGCATCCACAGGTGGCGATAGGGCTGTTATGGTAACGGTAAATTTACCGTTACCATACCAATACCATAATATTTATTACCATTAAATTGCAGAATTTGGTTACCAGTATCGTCAGTACGGTATCGATAAATTTACTAATTAAAATTTTAAAAATAGTAGGAAATTGCTCCAACCGGCGGTATCGGTATATTTACCAACACAATTATCTGAAGATACTTTCAACAATTTCATATACAATAACTTCGTATTCTTAAAAGAATCACAGCGTGAAACTTTGTCTTCTGGTGATTATACACGTATGATATGGAGTGTGGACCATGTGGTTGCTGTTAAAAATAAAATAAATCAAGGACTGACTTGGGAGAAAGAGAAACAATGCAACTTTGACTCAAAATGTTTAATTATGACAAACGTCATGGGGGGAAAACTGCCATTTTCCACCGAGTTTTCCAGTAATGCGTCTTTTCTAGCAGGCCTAGGGTTTAATTCTCATTTCTCACCGTAGCCATCGATTCATTTTCTCAATCTCATTTTTTTGCTTTTCGTTTCTTTCTCCCTCTCTTCCCCAATTCGGTGACCGGGTTCAATTTCAAGGCCTTTTTAGTTACCTGCTTTTAAGACCTGAAGATTACAAAAATCCTTTTTTAGTTACTGAATCAAGTATCAATTTTTGCTAGTGTTCTTTTTTTAATACTTTTCTTCTTTTGCTAGTGTTCTTGTTCTTTTGCTCTTTACTGTTAATTTTAGCTAGTGCTCTTTTGCTAGTGTTCTTTTTTTTACAGTCAGTATCCTTGCAATTTTGATTTTGACTGTAACCAATTTTTGCTAGTGTTCTTTTGATGCTGACTTGTGTAATGAATATTTTATGCTAAAGACCTTCCAGACATAGTATGTTTTTGTATAATGAGTAGCTGCAGGCTTAATTTATGTAGTTTCTTTTTCATGTTTTTTAAACGGTAATTTTACTGTTACCGGCAATCGGTATACCAACTTATCGGTATACCGACAGTCGGTTTACCGATCGCTTCGGTAGCGGTAACGGTTGTGATTTTAGATTTACCGACGATATCGGTATGGTAAAAAAAATTGTCAATCGGTAATGGTAACCATTACCATAACAGCCCTAGGTGGCGGTGACCACGCGACTTGACGTCACGAGTGTGGCGGAGCAAACCGCGATTCAATTGAAGAAAAAAAAGAAGAATAGAAGATTGCGCCAACCTCTATAGAGTTGAGCATGTCCAGATAAGGCACAGCTTCAAGCTGCAAGTAGAGGAAGTTCATCACACGAGAGGAAGGCGTTAGCAACGATGAGGGCTGATGCTGTTGGGGTTGTCTTGGGTGATAGCCATTAATTCTAAGCATTAGAGCGTTGTATTGGTGAGTTTTCCCTCACTCACATCTATGTTATATCCATTCCAGTTTTATATATATATATATATATATATATATATATATTCATCATTTTTGCTTGAATAACTTGGTGCTAAGGTTGGTGGTTGTGAATTGTTACCAGTGATTGATTTGGTTGTTTGAGATTGATTTGGCTGTTTGATTGATGTGGTTGTTATAAGATAATAATATTTTGAATTTGGATTGGTGGATAGATTTTGTTTTAGTTGGAAAAATATAAAGGGGATGTTGTCTAATCTTGTTTAAAAGTACAAGTTGCAAAACTTGTTTATTTTGACGGTAGAGTAAAAATATATATTCTTAAGTAATTTGCAAAAAATCGCACATACATGTAAATATATATATATATATATATATATATATATATATATATATATATATATATATAAAAGGAAGTTACAACATTCTATATTATTAATTATAAATTAAAGCATACAATGTGATTTCAAATATTGATTTGTAGTTCAAATTATAGATAGATCAAATTTAATTAGATACAGCTATGTATGTAAATCCACTTAAGTGAATATTCGTGTTTTAGTTTCTATTCCAACAAATATTTATGTATTGATTGTTTAAATACTCCTTTACAAGTTTAATGAATAATATTATTATGATTTAGGAATTAATTTACTTTTAAGATTGTTTTGTAAGCTTGAACATGATTTCCCGTGTATCATTTTTATTTATTTTGTTTATCTATTCATTTCCATTTCCTTAAATATAAATTTCTAGTTTATGAATGATTCACTGTTGATATTGATTTGATTTATGATTTCGAAATGATACGGTAATGACATCTTTGTTTGATTTTGAGATGGATGTATTCTGTATAACGAGAAATTTGAATAAACGGTTTGGTGAAACCGTCTGGTATGGGACTTTCGGTGTCACCATCCTGGTTAGTCATTGGACTTGTTGTATAAACTATTGAAGGGTGAGTGTATTATTCGAGCTTGGTTAAAATCCATTCTCGTCTAATTGAAGTTATTTTGTGATATTTCTGTGTTTTCCATTGCGAAATTGATAAGCAGCTAGTGAACTAGTAGTGAGAACGTGTGGTATGTGACACACTATTAATGCTACTTGGTTTACTGGCTGTGAGTCAGTGGCGCATATTGTGTATTGTTAAGCCAGTAATTTACTTCAGGTGGAAGCCAAGACTCGAGGGGAGTCACGTTTACGTATTCATTTGACAGAGAGGGCCAAGATACACTCGGCCGGAGGGGGCTGGTCGCAGTGATAGACGCCTAACTTGAATACGTATGAGTACTGAGCTAAGCTCGGGGGAGCTATATTATCATGAGATTGCACATGCATATTTATTTCTGCTGGATCAATATCCATATTGTGATGATATTTATTTTGTGACTTGATCTTTATGATCATACATTGAGGTTATTATTGGGTTTTAAATTCACAAAAACATTTTGTGATTTTCTATGTTGGAGTTTGATGCTTCTTTCGTGATATTTGACTCACTTGAGTTATATGATGATTTGATGATTTTGGAGATTTTGAGAGCATTTGTGATATGTGCCAGTGAACCACAAAACCTTGTACTAGTGAGCGAGTCTAGTTGTGTGTCCTTCGTTTGTGATCTATGAATGTTGTCTATTCCATTCCAATATAGTTTCACCTTCTTAACACTTTCGTTAAAAGTTCCTAATGATTAGGTTTACGTCTTGGATGATCTCTCAAGTTTAGAGCGCCCCAAACATTTTATATTAACTATAATGGATTTAAACACAGACTGACCCATTTATTATCTATATAATACTCGAGTCAGACCGAGACATTACAGGTGCAGGGACCTTGAGACCATCTTGTATTTATTGGGCTTAGAAGAGAATAATAACTTAATATATCATTTATTATCGTTTATTGTATAGATTAATGTATAGATATTGATGTGTAATAGATAAATGAGTATAAAATGTTAAATATTATACATTATATTAATCGATGTGATTGACTCTGTGATCTCTGTATATATATATATATATATATATATATATATATATATATATATATATATATTGCATTGTTCTGTCCTGGAGGCACACGTGTAATTGTTTTGTACCGACATTGAGTACGTAAGAGTAAGAGATAGTTCAGAAATTTTAATGCGTACCAGTGTTAGTCCAAGAGAATTTACATGTGTGTACACCTACAGCCTCATTCTCCGTATTATCTGACGGTAGTACATAGTAATATTCTTGGGTAATATGAGTATAGAGGTAGGGTGTTACAGTTGGAATCAGAATAGGTTTAGAACAATACATTATATATATGTATAAGAGACACGAGTCTAAACCTTAAAAGAGACAGTGGCCCTGTCCCTGTGGGTGTGCAATAGATTTTACTGATTAATAGGGTAATCATTAGGGGACGTATTTGTTATTTTTTAATAATAATAATAATTTGACTTATTTCCCCATAATTTTGATGTTTATCTTTATTTGAAATTTAAATAGTTGATTGTGATTGAGAAATAAGAAGCTGCACAGCGGAGATTAATATATAAATATCCGCTGAAGGCGTAGTTTGTTGGTTCTCCGATTGTTGATTGCTTAATAAGTGTTATAGTGAGTATCTAATTTAATGTAAATGCGAAATAGTTGCTAAATTCAAATAAACAAATAAATTAGTGATGACAACAACGACAATAGTAATGAAGTGAATCGTTGAATGTATACCGTTAAATACATGGTTAAAGAAATTAATCTTGTGTTGATTAGCCCGTTGGATGGTTTAAGAATTCTGGTCGATACGTCTGATCAACGTTATCGATAGGGATTTCTAAATGCTTATACGAGACAATTTGACACAGCAGGTTGGAAAATTATTTTTCGAAGATTTAAACATATTTTGGAACAACATATGCAGCCACAAAAGTTGATGTGAAGTCAAAAACACTGGCGGGCAGTATTGATATAAAATCCTAGGTAATCAATATTGCAGCCACTTGATGAAGCGAATCATTAAATTTTGTGGCGCGGCAGCGTTGTATACTTTAATTTGAATTAAACGGTGACCTGCAGTATATAAACAAATGTGTATGTTCAAGCTGAACTAAACAAATTTGTAATGAAACACACACACACACACACACACACACACATATATATATATATATATATATATATATATATATATATATATATATATATATATATATATATATATATATATATATATAGGTAATGAGATTAGAAATGATGAAAGCTGCAAATATATTTGAAGTTTCTGTTTAAAATATTTGTAATTGTTCAAATATAAATAAATAATAAATGTTTTGCTTATTAAAACATGCGAATAACACAGATTTAATTTTCAACGAAATCAAATGGTTATTTAATTGAAATTAAGAATATAGGTATAATTTAAAACAAGCATGTCAGGAAAAATAATTGTTTTATTGCTCACGATTGATTTTTTACTTCCAAGCAATTCAACTTCAGTTTTAAACTAAAAATTGATGGTCTATGACCTTTGTGTTGTACCGTTACCCTGCTGCCTTTATTGTTGTATCCTGTTAACTCGTTTTGGGTGAATTACTTATGGATTTTAAGAATAATGATATATATATATATATATATATATATATATATATATATATATATATTTGAATCTTACTAAAGTTAAAAAAACGAATTGTATGACTGAATTTAGAATGCGTAAGGATGCGGATTAGTCTGGTCATATTCTTGTGAAATTTCGACAGCTTTAAAAGATCAATAATAATGAAGTTTTTAAACCTAGTCTTCTTGTTGTTGCGATGTCCAGAATTTTCCAATGTCGTATCTTCTCCAATGATATTTTTAATACTTGAAAACCCCAAACACAAAACTGGTTTTCAAGAGGAACAGATTCTAAACACCAGTTTGGTCAAATCTTGAGTTTTGGCGTTTTCAATATGCAACTGAAAACGAAACTGGGGGAATATGTATGTGGTGAGAGACTTGTAACGTGCTGACAAATGGTTTTGTCCCATCCTTTAACTGTGTGAACTGACCTGGAAATGGTGTAGTAACTTTCAGGCAGTCGGCAATGCTCTTGCCACTGCACAAGAAAGAAAACAATTGTTTCAAGGTTAACAACTGTTAATATACAGACAAATATTACTTCCAATGATAAAAGCTCATGCATCAAGAAATCTTTGACTTCAAATGTTTAGTCAAAATGTTATCATGGGATTGGATTAATGAATTCTCTGTATTAAAATCAATAGGCATTTTTTCTCTTTTCATTCTTACATACTCATTAAGTATGTTGGTTATGTTTGCAAAGGAACTTCCATGCAAAAAAAAAAAAAAAGAGTTGTAGTAAAAAAAAAACCATAAATAATAATGTGTATAATAATTCTCTTTGAAATGATAATGCTATGTAGCATGCAGATATTATCTGGTGTATGTGTATGCATGCAAACTTTTGGGTAACTTTACATATATCCCCATTTTCTTTACTACCATCTCGAGGCTATGATCAGGAAATTTTATACATATACACATATATTTGGCATATTTATTGTTTCACTATCATACACTATTGCCTCAATGGTTTGTAGCTAAAGTCTCGTAGTCTGTCACCTTGCTTGATAGTTTGTTTCAAACAGTGGCGGATACATGATTTTACGGATGGCGTGTCACCAATCAATAGTCAATAAATTATAAAAAATTATTCATAAAATGGTTTGTTTCCAAAAGTAATAGAAAACAATATCTCTTTGTGATATTTTCTCAAACACCCTATAAACCTTTTTTTTTTTCATCATCAAATTGTAGCAAATAAAATAATATGGAAATATAAATAAAACCTGAATGTTTGAAAACGAAGAATGGATGGAGATGAAGTGTACGAATGGAGATGGAGAAGCTGCCAAATTGGAGAATGGATGAAGATGGAAGAACTAGAGACAACAGCTGGTATTGCAAACAGATTTCCTGTTTTGTACTTCAGTCCTTGTGCAGCTGTTGATAAATTTCTTGTATTTTTGTATTTGATAATCAAACAGAAGCGAATTATAATTTGGAAGAGAAAGTAGACTGTATTATTGATGATTGAGAGACTGTACAGTTACATGTATTTATAACTTTCCATGTAACGTTGGGCAATACAGAAAATAAAATGTGGGTTAAAGCAATGGGCTACAAGACATATAATAAAGCCTAGTGTAATAATATAAAGTATCCTTTATCTGATAGAACACGGCAGCATTCGTTCATTTTATTTGCTGTGCTGTGAGCTGTGAAACTATTCGAATTTCGTGCCGTTGACACCACCTCTCCTATAGGTCGGTCGAGTAGGAGTTTGTTCACACTACTTTTGAGTAGTGTGAACAAAACACTATTTTTAATTGGTAGAAATCAGAGGGATCCATATGGACCTCCGATTTCCACCAATCAAAAGTAGTGTTTTGTTCAGAAAATTTTAGTTTTTAATTGTGAAATCACATCATGTAAATACAACCCGAAGGAACGCACATGTTTATTTTCTACTGGTTCATGTAGTTTAATATTCATTTGTCCAGCGTGCTGTGTACTCTTTGTGCACTGTTCTGCTGTGCTAATTTTTCTTTTAATAACCTTCTCAGATTATTGGTGTGTCACCTGACACAGCGTGCACAAGCATACATCCGCCAATGGTTTCACAAGTTGGTCTAAAGGAAGGTAATAAAAAAGCCACTTTATCTTGAGTTTAGACATGTGTATATTCCCTGTCATATATTTATTAAAAAAAAAAAAAAAAAAAAAAAAAAAAAAAAATAAATGCCTTTACTTGGAAGAAAGATGAAATGAGAAGAGGTACTGGAGAAATAAAAAGGCATGGCATAAATCATGCATGTGTTACCCAGTCAAGATATATGCATGCGTTCTTGTATGTCCAGTTATATTCCAAAGGCCACTTCCAAAAAATAATAATATATTAGTCTATATTGCTTTGAAACTTGGAGATTATATGCATATGTCATTCGATGTAAAACTAATGCTTGCATTTGAGTAAGGTAGGTATTCTAGGAGCTTATGGAGCGCTAAGAGTCGAAGATTGCTTGCTTCGCTCATATGAAAATACAGTAAATTGCTAATTTAAAAGGTACGTTTTATGAATAAATACTACAAAATAGTCCTATATGTGTTGTGTTTTGTTTTCCCGTGTTTCGGGATGTCCCGTGTTGGGATGCCTCTTCGGAGATGTATATTTTGTGTTTATATTGGATTGGATTTTTCCACACGTCCTCGGTACAAAGGAAACTCTACCGAAATTTTTCAAAAATTTCGGGAGTTAGAAAATTTTCCATATAAAATTATATTGCGTGTGAAAGTAAAAGACGTTGGAACTTACTCATTAAAATTCATTAAATACATATAATAAAATGTGTAGAGCGTGAAGATAAAATATAAATTGTTTATTTTTCTCATAGGAAATTGCGAGGACGTAATTTTGTTAAGGGGGGAAGTCTGTAACAACCCTGTTTTGTGCATTTACATTACACGCTTGTTAATTAAAATAAAAGTACTTGAAATTTGACTTGAGATGGTCTAATAATTGGAAAAAATTTATTATTTTGATTATTGCTGAATATATTGATGTGTTGCTAAATTTTATATGTTAGAAATAATGGATAGATATATTTATTTCGTGATAACCAGAAAAATTGTTAATTGGATGAATGGATCAAATTGGATGAAATTGCTTGTGAGATCGAATACTTTTCTTGTAGATATAAATATAACTGAAATAGTTGAAAGAAAAATAATAAGTTTATTTTGAATGTTTAACTAGACAAATAAATAGTTGGACATTGAATTAAATGGGATCGACAACTATTAAGCTATAGATTGTACCATGAAATACGAATTAATTTATATATAATATTGAAAACTAATTTGTGAATTTATAATTTAATATATGTGAAACTAAACATCAATATGGTGAAGGGAAAATATACAAATCTATAAATATGCAAATCAAATCCCCTTCCTTAAATAACTCAAAGTCCAATTTCAGCCTAAAGCCCTAAACATGTTACTCATTTCGCCCTTTTGGCTGAAAGCATCCTTTGCCAACCGAACTTAACGTAAAAACAGGGAAACCCATTTCTTGCTGTATCCATTTTTCCCCCAACCCTAATATATCGATCAAGAAAAAATATCAAACTCGCTGGCCATTGGAAGGCAATGCTGGCCTATTGGGGGGAGGCGCCAGCATTTATCGGTGGCGGTGACCGCGCGACTTGACGTTGCGAGTGTGGCGGAGCAAATCGCGATTCAATTGAAGAAATAAAAAGAAGAATAGAAGATTGCTCCAGCCTCTATAGAGTTGTGCACGTCTAGATAAGGCGCAACTTCAAGCTGCAAGTGGAGGAAGTTCATCACGCGAGAGGAAGGCGTTAGCAGCGATGAGGGCTGATGCTGCTGGGGTTGTCTTGGGTGATATCCATTAATTCTAAGCATTAGAGCATTGTATCGATGAGTTTCCCCTCATTCACATCTATGTTATATCCATTCTAGTTATATAAAAAAAATATTCAGCAGTTTTGCTTGAATAACTTTGGCGCTAAGGTTAGTGGTTGAGAATTGTTGCTAGTGATTGATTTGCTTGTTTGAGATTGATTTGGCTGTTTGATTGATGTGGTTGTTATAAGATAATAATATTTTGAATTTGGATTGGTGGATGGATTTTGTGTTAGTTGGACGATTAAAAATATAAAGGGGATGTTGTCTAATCTTGTTTTAAATTATAATTTGCAAAACTTGTTTATTTTGACGGCTGAGTAAAAATATATATTCTTAAGTAATTTGCAAAAAGTCGCACATACATGTAAATATATATATATATATATATATATATATATATATATATATCGATAAGGAAGTTACAACATTCTATATTATTAATTATAAATTAAAGCACACAATGTGATTTCAAATATTGATTTGTAGTTCAAATTGTAGATAAATCAAATTTAATTAGATATACCTATGTATGTAAATCCACTTAAGTGAATATCCGTGTTTTAATTTCTATTCCAACAAATATTTATGTATTGATTGTTTAAATACTCCTTTACAAGTTTAATGGATAACATTATTATGATTTAGGAATTATTTTACTTTTAAGATTGTTTTGGAAGCTTGAACATGATTTTCCGTGTATCATTTTTATATATTTTGTTTTCTTGTTTATCTACTCATTTCCATTTCCTTAAATATAAATTTCTAGTTTATGAATGATTCACTATTGATATTGATTTGATTTATGATTTCGAAATGATACGGTAATGACATCTTTGTTTGATTTTGAGATGGATGTATTCTGTATAACGAGAAATTTGAATAAATGGTTTGGTGAAAACGTCTGGTATGGGACTTTCGGTGTCACCATCCTAGTTATTCATTGGACTTGTTGTATAGTGTATTGAAGGGTGAGTGTATTATACGAGCTTAGTTAAATTCCCATCCCGTCTAATTGAAGCTATTTTGTGATATTTCTGTTTTTTCCATTGCGAAATTGATAAGAAGTTAGTGAACCAGTAGTGAGAACGTGTGGTATGGGACACACTATTACCGCTACTTAGGTTACTAGTTGTGAGTCAGTGACGCATATTGTGTATTGTTAAGCCAGTACTTTACTTCGGGTGGAAGCCGGGACTCGGGGGAAGTCATGTATACGTATTCACTTGATCGGGAGGGTCAAGATACACTCGGCCAGGGGGTCATAGCATAGGCGCCTAACTTGAATACGTATAAGTATTGAGGTAAGCTCGGGGGGAGCTATATTATTATGAGATTGCACGTGCATATTTATTTCTGCTGGTTCCATATTGTGATGATATTTATTTTGTAACTTGATCTTTACGATCATACATTGAGGTGATTATTAGGTTTGAAATTCACAAAAATATTTTGTGATTTTCTATGTTGGAGTTTGATGCTTCTTTCGTGATATTTGACTCACTAGAGTTATATGATGATTTGATGCTTTTGGAGATTTTGAGAACATTTGTGATACGTGCCAATGAACCACCTAACCTTATACTAGTGAGCGAGTCTAGTTGTGTGCCCTTCGTTTGTGATCTATGAATGTAGTCTATTCCATTCCAGTATAGTTTCACCTTCTTAACACTTTGGTTTAAAGTTCCTAATGATTAGGTTTACGTCTTGGATGATCTCTCGAGTTTAGAGCGCACCAAACCTTTTATATTAACTATAATAGATTTAAACATAAACTGATCCGTTTATTATCTATATAATACTCGGGTCAGACCGAGACATTACAGGTGTAGGGACCTTGAGACCAACTTGTATTTATTGGGCTTAGAAGAGTATAATAACTTAGTATATCATTTACTATCGTTTATTGTATAGATTAATGTATAGATATTGATGTGTAATAGATAAATGAGTATAAAATGTTAAATATTATACATTATATTAATCGATGTGATTGACTCTGTGATCTCTGTATTTGTATATATATTGCATTATTTTGTACCGACATTGAGTACATAAGAGTAAGGGGTAGTTCAAAAATTTAATACGTACCAATGTTAGTCCAGGAGAATTTACACATGTGTACCCCTATAGCCTGATTCTCCATATTTTCTAACGATATTACTTAGTAATATTCTTAGGTAATTTGGGTATAGAGGTGGGATATTACAATTGTCATGTATATCTCCTTAAAAGCAAGGACGAAGCATTCGAAATCTTTAAACTATATAAGGCCGAAGTTAGAATAAACTCAATAAGAAAATAAAATCTTTAAGAAGTGATAGAGGAGGAGAATACGAGTCTCCATTTTGAGGAATTATGTGTTGAGCATGGAATTATACATCAAACTACATCCCTATATTCACCTCAATCCAACGGTATAGCCGAGCGGAAAAATAAAACTCTTAATGAAATGATGAATGCCTTACTAATTAGCTCTCGCTTGTCAGATAATTTTTGGGGAGAAGCCATTCTTTCGGCAAATCGTATTTTAAATAGAATATCTCGAAAGAAAACTTCTAAATCTCCTCATGAACTTTGGAAAAACAGACCACCATCCTAAAAATAACTAAAACGGTGAGGATGTCTTGCCAAAGTAAAGGTACCAAAACCAAAGAAGGTTAAAATTGGACCAAAAACAGTTGACTGTGCATTCATTGGATATGCATAAAACAGTGCCACATGTCGATTTTTGGTACACAAATCTGAAATTGATGATATTCAAGAAAATACCATCATTGAGTCGAGAATTGCTACAATTTTCGAACATATATTTCCCTTGAAACAGGGTACTGAAAATCATACACCTAAGAGACATAGGGAAGACGAAGTTCCTTATTCTTTTAAGGACGTCGAACAAAATAACACTCAACAAATTAGTACTGAGCAGCAAGTAGAGGAACCAAGAAAAACCAAAAGGTTGAGGTCTTTAAAAACCTTTGGACCGGTCTTCTATACATTTATGTTAGAAGATGATCCATTAACATACAAACAAGCTATGTCTTTCAGCGATGCCTCTATTGGAAAGAGGCAATTAACAAAGAGATTGAATCCATTATGTCCAATTATACATGAGAATTAGTTGATTTACCTCAAGGATGTAAGACCTTAGGGAATAAATGGATATTTAAAAAGAAATTGAAACCTGGTGATTCAATAGACAAGTGCAAAGCTCGGCTGGTAGTCCAAGGATTTAGACAAAAGGCAGACCCGAACTATTTTGATACATATTCGCCTGTAACGAGGGAAACGTCAATTAGAATGCTTATTGCAACTGCATCCATTCATGACTAAGAAATACATTAAATGGATGTTAGAATTGCATTCTTAAATTGTGAACTAGAGGAAGAAATCTATATGAAACAACATGAAGGATTTCTAAACTAATAAAATGAGAATAAAGTTTGCAAACTAGTAAAATCTCTTTATGTCCTTAAGGAAGCTCCAAAACAGTGGCATGAGAAGTTTGATAAAACTGTGTTATCAAATTGATTCACGATAAATGAATCAGATAAATGTGCGTACATAAAACACACACATATTAGATATGTCATTGTTTGTCTCTATGTTGATTATCTGTTGATCCTAGGCAATAACAAGGCCATAATAACATCTACAAAGAATACGTTATCCTCTAGTTCGATATGAAAGACCTAGGACTAGTTGATGTGATATTGGGTGTAAAAATTCTAAGAACACCATAGGGATATGCATTATGCCAATCGCATTATATCACCAAAATACTTGAAAAATTCAAGCAGTATAATGCAACTATTGCAAAATCACTAGTAGATATGAACCAAAATTGGGTAAAGAACACTAGTGATGGTATCTACTAGTTAGAATACTCACGTATACCAGGAAGTATCATATATGTTATGAACTGCACTAGACCTGATATCGCATATGCTGTAAGCAAACTAAGTAGATTTACCAGCAATCCTGGTAAACATCATTTGGAAAGCAATAATCAAAGTTCTAGGATTTCTAAAGTAGACGCGGAGCTATGGTTTATACTATACAAACTCATTAGTACAAAATAGGTCACTTGCGACACCTTATTTGCGTCGATTTGACTAAAAATAGTAGCACATATGGTTATGTGCGACTGTTGTAGTTACAAACCGTAGCAAGTTGTTAGGAAAAATATGTAGAAGTCAAATTTGCGACGGTTTTGTTTAAAAACAATAGCAAATATTTACATTTTGTGACCATTAGATTTAAATGCGTAGCAAATAAAATGAGGTGGAAATAATGAAGTTTCATTTTGCGACTGCTTAAATATAAAACCGTCGCACATAGATAAGAATCCGGGTTCGTTCCGTACACCACCTTAGCCTTTCTTTTAACCTAATTTTTTTTCAATCGAACAAAATCTCATGCCCTAACATCCAGACAACTGAGTTCTAGATTATACTTCAACAATTTGTAAATCATCGTCTGATCTATTCACCATTTGATCGCCTGCCCTAACCAGCCATCTCAATCCGTCCGATTTTTTATACTCATTGAGCTATCACATGTTCCGGTTAGGTTTTCCAAATCCATCAATCGGTGCTTCAATATGCGATTCCTTGCATTGGGCGAAAACTTCCTTTTAGACTTCGAGCCCCATTTTTGTAGCACCCCGTAATTTTAAATATTAAAGTTAACAAATTAAATAATACTTAATTTCAAATTTGGAATTAAGCGAAACGGGTTGCGCCATTGCGTTCGTCTCGGAATTCTGCTTGAGGTAGATTTGAGTTTGTGTGAATTGGACTTCGTATGAAGAAGTTATGGCCTTTCGAAGTTTTAAAAATTAATTAAATTAAAAATAGCTCAGGATTTAGGAATTCAATATATATATATATATATATATATATATATAACAGGGACCAGGTCGACCAGGGGGTCGACTTTAGTGTCGACCTCCCCTATACAGGTCGACCTTAGTGTCGACCTGGGGGTCGACCTGCCCTCCCCCGGGCAGATCTGAAAGATGACGATTTTGTGACTCAGTGCCGAGTCATTAGGGCTGAGGTGTCATTCTATCTTGACTGGATGGTCTTGATTGATTCTAGGTTAATCCGACGGCTATTAATTAACTAATCTTCTATAAAAACACCCTAAACCCTAACCCTAATCACACAAATTCATATCAAGAGCTGTCATGCCGTCAATGGAGAACCTAGAGTAGCCATCATACACTTTCAACCCTAAAGCAAGATAGAGGCCTGAATCAAAAATCAAATCAAATCTAAATAATAACTAAGCCTACATCAAAGGCGAGCAAATCAATTTCAGAATACAGATTCCAAAAAGACAAGACTATTCTTTTTGATTGTGAGTATGATAGCTTTCACAAGATAATTCGTTAATTTAATTATGATAAGATATAAGTGGGATCATAAGAATATGATTTTGAATCATGTGATGTAAATTATATGTATGTTTGTGGTGTTGAATCATATGTTAGTTCTTATGTGAATTTTATGCAAGTTGGATCATATGTTAGTTCTTATGTGAATCCTATGCAAGTTGAATCATATATCTTATGCAAGTTTGTGGTGATTGGATCATATATTCTCATATGAATCTTATGCAAGTTTAGGTTGTTAAAATATATGTAAAACATGTAGATGCATATGCTAGTTTATGTGACATTAATCTATATGTTTGGATCTATATGCAAGTTCATACCTTTATGTTTAGATCCATAAGCAAGATTATATCCTTATGTTTAGATCCATATGCAAGTTAACACCTTTATGTTTAGATCCATATGCAAGTTCACACCTTTATGTTTGGATCTATAACAGTACATAAGTTATGCAAGTTTATGTCCATCACCTATGCTAGTTTTGTATCATACGCTAGTTTGAAATTCATATGCACGTTATTGGCTATGTAATCTTATGTCATGATCCTTAGATCTATTTTATGTGTTATGTGATGTTGTTTTTCTTTTTATGAGTTAGACTATTTGCGAGTCCAACATATGTCATATGAAAACGTATGAATAGCATGGGGATGATGGGATAATACTGAATATGCATAAAATATTGTGAATTGGCATAATGACCTTAAAAAGGCATATAATTAATTTAAGACATTAATTGGCATAATTGGTATTTATGGACATAATTTTAAAGACAATTATGGACATAAATAAATTTGGAATTTATTTACAAATTTGAATAGGGATATTAATCCAATTTGGGGATAAATAAAAATGTGTAATAATAAACCGCCTAAGACACGAGGTTAGACTCTTTTGTGGTGTAAGACTGCCCGGACCCGCTTGGCAAATCCAGCAGCCACAAATGCCAGTCTAATGTGAGAGATCAAAGGAACGAATTAAATGTGTAACAGTTGTAAAGACACGAGGTTAGGCTCGTTGGCAGTATAAGACTGCCCGGACCCGCCCGGCAAATCCAGCAACCGCAAATGCCAGTCTAATGTGGGAGGTCTTTACAAGGTTACAGTTCTAATGAATTAAGTAACACTTAGCCAGATAAACATGTGGTGGGGCATGGGGGGTTAAGTAGGTGCCTTGGGTGGCATGGGAAATTAAGTGGGTGCCTTGGGTGGCATGTGAAATACGATTAGGTGCCTTAATAATTAATAAACGCCGATTAAGGACAAATATAAGTGACAAACAGAAGTTTGGTTGGGTGAGTGATTCTCTGAGTAACGATCTGATGTTGATCTCGGTCTTCGGGGTTGGTACTTAGGGAGTTATTCTCTTAACCAATGTATCTGTGAACTAAGAAGTACCTATTCATAAACTAAGTAGAATTTGATAAGTGGGAAGGGTTAAGACCAGCTTAACAAATAATTTGATAAGTGGGAAGGGTCAAGATCAGCTTAACCAATAATATATATATATATATATATATTAGTATGATAAGTGGATAGGGTTATGACAAACTTAACCAATAATAATATATTGATCGGATAAGCGGATAAGGTTAAGACCAACTTAACCAATAAGATATTAGTGGATGGGGTTAAGACCAGCTTAACCAATAATATATCGATCTGATAAGCAGGTAGAGTTAAGACAAGATTAACCAATAACACATGTTGATTTGTTAAGTGGATAACATGAGGGACATATGGGATATAATTATAAACACTTAACCAAGTTGAAAACATGTAAGAAGACATGAATAAGAAGGGGTTAAGTGAGGAATCTTAGTGGGGACCAAGCATAGGTGGAAAGCTTGTGTGGGGACCCTTTTCAAACCAGTAACCCATTTAGTATCTTTGTGAGATCGACCCAAGTCGAGAACGGGACACGCTTACTTGATTTGATTGTAAGAGGTCAAAACGGGTTAGCAGTGGCAATGCAACTCCAACGGGGTCATGTGCGTGCGTGGGCCCGGGCTGGTAGGTAAGACGTTGTTTCATTGTATAGATATAAGCCGTGCATCTTTAGTGGTACCGGGTTGCCACTTTGGGGAGTGATACACCCCACTATAGGACCAGCACGGCTATCTACGAGTTAGGGAGTCGATCGAATGGGGAAGGTAGTTGGTACGACTAGCGGAGATAGGAGCAGACGGCACGTATAAAGACAACTAGGAGAATAACTACCATATTATGAATAAACATTGTAATTAGAATAGGGAGGGTAGGGGGTACAACTAGCGGAGATAGGGGCAGACGGCACCTACGAAGACAGCTAGAAGTACATGAAACTACCATCAATATTATTCTGTTTGGTAGGGGGATCAACTTTTAGGGTGACTAGTAATGGTGCTGTATAGTTAGCACTGGTGCAGCATAGTAATTATCCTATAGTGGTTAGGAACGAGCTTAACGCCAGAATATTCCTCTTATTTTCTTTGTCGTGCCCACTTGTTTCATGGTCATATCTTATCTTACCAGTTTATGCCTTATCCTAGTTACTTTAATAATTATATTGTTAAAGTTATTATACTCGTCAGACTTTATGTCTAACACCCCTTGTTTTCGTCTCTTTTCTTCCTCTCCCCCAGGTTCTCAGGGTGGGACTAGTACCAGTGGAGCTTGATCTTGGATCTCTTTCTCTCTCTTTTTGAAGTGCTTGGATTGCTGAAAGTAAAGTTTAGCTCATCTCTTTTATGGCTACTTGTGTTGGGGGTTTTGCTTTTTATTTTATGTACTCTGAAACAATTTATCAAGATGGATATTAAGTGTACTTGGTTTATGAAGTTGTTGTAATCAAACTATTTCTCAGTTGCAATAAAAGTTGTTTTAAAATTTTCAAGTACGATTATTTATATCTGTCTTGTTATATTCTCTTCTGTACACTAAATACGCTCCATGGAAGTTAATGCATTCCCTTTGTGAGTGACATTAATGGATGTGGGTGTTACACGTGGTATCAGAGCTGAAGGTTACCAGACCAGATATGAATTTTGAAAAACTATTTTTCCAAAATAATTTTATAAAGAAATACTTTCAAAACTATGTTTTAAGGAAAGTATTTCCAAGAGAAAAGTTTGTTTTAAAAACATAACCCCCAAGAGTCATATATCTTTCCTTCGATTCTCTGTTTTGAGTCTCTTCCTCTTTCCTTTTTTAATTTCTTCCTCCACGCATATAGACGTTTTTTCTAAGATATGTAAGAACTTCCGTACGATGGGCGGAAAACCACTTCATGGGACTGGAACGTCTGTCAAAACTAGGAGGAAGTGGAGGAATTGTTGGTACCTTTAGGATAGATGATGGGAGGAAGGTCCAATTGGCTGCTTGGTTAATGAAAGACGAAGCCTCGTTTTGGTGGGAGGTCACGAACGGAGAGCGTCCAATGGAGACATGGATGAATTTCAAGCGTAGGTTCGAAATGAAGTTTCTCTCACGAGCAGAAGAGAATTTATATTTGGAAAGATTCTTGGCATTGAAGCAAGGGGATTTATCAGTAAAGGAGTACTTCAACAAGTTCAATCAGTTGGTGAGATTTGGCTTGGAATTGGTAAACACACCTGAGAGGAAGGCCTTAAGGTTCGTTAAGGGTTTGAATGAACCACTTCATGGGTTAGCTTTGACCAACATTCCTATGGGGGCTACTTTTGAGAAATTGGTTTTCATAACGCTTATGCATGAGGAAGAGAAAGGTGCTAATGCTAATAAGGCACCGGAGAAGAAAGGGACCAAAAGAGACCACAACAGCAAAACAAGAAAGGCGGGAAGACAATAATTGCAAAGGAAAGAAGTGCTTTAATTGTGGGACACCAGGCCATCTGAGTAAAGACTGTAGGAAAAAGAAGAAGACTGGTTGTTTCCACTGTGGAGAGGCAGGTCATCTAGTTAAGGACTGCCCAAGGAAACAGCGGCAAGGGCAAAGAACTTCTAGAGGGCAGCTTCAGGCTCTCATGGCACCAGGGCAGGCGAGAGGGTAGATTCAGGCTCTCATGGCACCAGGACAGGAGAGAGGTAGAAACATTTCCGTTGAAAGTTTAGCTTTTCTGTTTGATCATCCTGTTCATACTTTGTTTGACTCTGGCGCTTCACACTCATTTGTATCTGCTTCGTTGGTTGAAACACTGCACCTAAATACTAGTCTAGTTGCGGATCCCATAGTAGTCTCAAATCCTATTGGTGGTTCGGCTCATCTTTCTATGATTTGTCGGGATTTGAGAGTGTCTATCTTGGGTGTTGGGTTTGAATGCAACGCCTTTGTTCTTGGCTTCATGGGCTACGTCTCGATTCTAGGTATGGATTGGCTAACTAGATACGGTGTCATCCTAGATTGTGAAAGAAGGGTAGTTAGATTGTTGACTCGTTGTAGAAAGACCCTTTATAATTCTTGTGACCCTAGAGGTCCGGTAATGCTTAGCTACCTAGAATCCCTTGATGCATCCAATGATGATTTAAAATCTGTTCGTGTGGTCCGTGAATATAGTGATGTCTTCGACGAGGTTCGAGGTCTACCCCCGAGGCATGAGATAGACTTTCGAATATATCTAGTAGATAATGCAAATCCAGTTGCATTACCAGTGCGCCACATGGCTCCGAGAGAGAGAAGAGAACTCAGTAAGCAGGTGAAAGAATTGCTTGAGAAAGGGTTCATAAGAAGAAGTATTTCGGAGTGGGGTGCTCCAGTCGTTTTTGCTACGAAAGATGATGGCTCACTTAGATTGTGCGCGAACTATAGAGAGCTGAATAAGCTAACAAAGAAGAACAGACACCCATTGCCGAGGATAGACGATTTATTCGATCAGTTGGTGGGTGCTTCAGTTTTATCGCAACTGTATTTAGCTACAGGGTTTCATCAGCTAAGGGTGGCTGAAGACATCATAGATAAGACAGCATTTAGAACTCCTGACGGTTTCTTCGAGCGGCTCGTCATGCCTTTTGGTTTGACAAATGCACCCGCATATTTCGTTGACTTAATGAGTAGGGTGTTTAGGGAGTTTCTAAACAAATTTGTGGTAGTCTTTGTGGATGATATCTTGATTTTCTCTAGAAGCGAGGAAGAGCATGTCGTACATCTTGGAAAAGTCTTAGAGACCCTACGAGCGCATCAACTCGAAGCTGAGTTCTCCAAATGTCTTTCTAGAGGAAGGAGGCAAGGTTCTTAGGACACATGGTCTCGGAATAGCGGTGGATCCTGCAACGATGGTGGCAATCTAAGATTGGAAGGTTCCTATAAAAGCAATGGAAGCAAGGAGTTTTCTAAGGATGGCGGGCTGTATAGGAAGTTCGTTAAGGACTTTGCGAAGATATCAGCCCCAATTTTAACTTTGCTAGATGAGAGCAAACCGTTCACAATATATACCGGTGCTGCGGGACGAGATTTGGTGTAGTTTTTGTTGCAAGAGGAAAAGGTGATAGACGGAAGGCGGTAAGTACGAGCATCGCTTATCGCCCACAAATAGGTGGATGGACAGAAAGGGGTGAATAGAATTCTTGAAGATCTTCTGAGGTTATGTATCCTAGATTTTGGAAGGACATGAGAAGAGGCAACTAGCTTAGGGGTGCTCATGACGTGTTTTCATGTGTCACATTTGCGTAAGAGTTTACATGATACGGCGGAGGTAGTGGAGCCGAGTATACTTAGAGAAGTGGAAGTGGAGTGAGATGCCACAATTAGACGAGCTCCTACAGGCATCCTCGGATCGGAGGTCATAAAGCTACGCAACAAAGAGGTCAAGTTGGTTAAAATCCAATGGGGATCTAATCAAGGAGACGCAACTTGGGGGATGGAAAGCAAGATGCATACGCTGTACCCTTTCCTTTTTGAGGATATGTTTTTAACTTCTCCTTCTTCTATCGCTTTGTTCTATCGTTTAGTGTGTCCTCTCTATTATATCTTCGATCTTTAGTTAGGAAAAACCCAATGGTTACAAACATGTGTTTGAGACATGTTATGTTTGATGGATACAAATGGATGCAAGTGGTTGCTAGTGGTTACTCGTGGATGCATGTACACACACCTTAGGCACTAGATCGGCTCAATCACCTTCATATTGCATATAAATGTGTGTGCATATTTAAATTGATGGATGTATAGTGGTTGTGTTATCATATGGATGCTGCGATTTGATGAATGGTTGTGCACACATGTAGAAATAATGTGTATCGATAGGATTCTTTTGCATACATAATGGACGCATGGCACTATCATGGTTTGCATTAAGGAGGTCAACTGAATAAGTAGACTGCCTGATTTTGCATTAGGTAAGGAACATATACACACACTTCTTGCATATGTTCATACAGCATTAGAAATCTTGTAAGGACAATGGATGCCTGTGTTTGATGGTTGAGTAGGTGGATGATAGGATGTTAGGATATGCATTCTCCTTAACTTGGAGATTTCGGGGGCGAAATCCTTTAAGGAGGGGATAATGTAACACCCCGTAATTTTAAATATTAAAGTTAACAAATTAAAGAATACTTAATTTCAAATGTGGAAATTAAGGGAAACGGGTTGCGCCATTGCGTTCGTCTCGGAATTCCGCTTGAGATAGAGTCCGAGTTTGTGTGAATTAGACAACGTATGAAGATGTTATGGCCTTCCGAAGTTTCAAAAATTAATTAAATTAAAAACAGCTCAGGAATCAGGAATTCAATATATATATATATATATATATATATATATATATATATATAACAGGGACCAGATCGACCAGGGGGACGACCCTAGTGTCGACCTCCCCTATACAGGTCGACCTCAGTGTCAACCTGGGGGTCGACCTGCCCCCCCTCCCGGGCAGATCTAAAAGATGACGATTTTGTGACTCAATGCTGAGTCATTATGGCTGAGGTGTCATTTTATCTTAACTAGATGGTCTTGATTGATTCTAGGTTAATCCGACGGCTATTAGTTAACTAATCTTCTGTAAAAACATCCTAAACCCCCAACCCTAGTCACACAAATTCATATCAAGAGCCGTCATGCCGTCAATGGAGAACCTAGAGTAGCCGTCATACACTTTCAACCCTAAAGCAAGATAGAGGCCTGAATCAAAAATCAAATCAAATCTAAATAACAACTAAGTCTACATCAAAGGCGAGCAAATCAATTTCAGAATACAGATTCCAGAAAGACAAGACTATTCTTTTTTATTGTGAGTATGATAGCTTTCACAAGATAATTCGTTAATTTAATTATGATAAGATATAAGTGGGATCATAAGAATATGATTTTGAATCATGTGATGTAAATTATATGTATGTTTGTGGTGTTGAATCATATGTTAGTTCTTATGTGAATTTTATGCAAGTTGGATCATATGTTAGTTCTTATGTGAATCCTATGCAAGTTGAATCATATATCTTATGCAAGTTCATAGTGATTGGATCATATATTCTCATATGAATCTTATGCAAGTTTAGGTTGTTAAAATATATGTAAAACATGTATATGCATATGCTAGTTTATGTGACATTAATATATATGTTTAGATCCATATGGAAGTTCATACCTTTATGTTTAGATCCATAAGCAAGATTATATCTTTATGTTTAGATCTATATGCAAGATTACATCTTTAGGTTTAGATCCATATGCAAGTTCACACCTTTATGTTTAGATCTATATGCAAGTTCACACCTTTATGTTTGGATCTATAACAGTACATAAGTTATGCAAGTTTATGTCCATCACCTATGCTAGTATTGTATCATATGCTAGTTTCAATGAAATTCATATGCAAGTTATTGGCTATGTAATCTTATGTCATGATCCTTAGACCTATTTTATGTGTTATGTGATGTTTTTCTTTTTATGAGTTAGACTATTTGCGAGTCTAACATATGTCATATGAAAACGTACAAATAGCGTGGGGATGATGGGATAATATTGAATATGCATAAAATATTGTGAATTGGCATAAATGGCCTTAAAAAGGCATATAACTAATTTAAGACATTAATTGGCATAATTGGTATTCATGGACATAATTTTAAGAGCCAATTATGGACATAAATAAATTTGGAATTTATTTACAAATTTGAATAGGGATATTAATCCAATTTGGGGATAAATAAAGATGTGTAACAATGACACGAGGTTAGACTCTTTTGTGGTGTAAGACTGCCCAGACCCGCCCGGCAAATCCGGCAGCCACAAATGCCAGTCTAATGTGATAGGTCAAAGGCACGAATTAAATGCGTAACAGTTGTAAAGACACGAGGTTAGGCTCGTTTGCGGTTTAAGACTGCCTGGACCCACCCGGCAAATCCAGCAATCGCAAATGCCAGTCTAATGTGTGAGGTCTTTACAAGGTTACGGTTCTAATGAATTAAGTAACAATTAGCCAGATAAACATGTGGTGGGGCATGGGGAGGTTAAGTGGGTGCCTTGGGTGGCATGTGAAATTAAGTGGGTGCCTTGGGTGGCATGTGAAATACGATTAGGTGCCTTAATAATTAATTAATGTTGATTAAGGACAAATATGAATGACAAACAGAAGTTTGGTTGAGTGAGTGATTCCCTGAGTAACGATCTGATGTTGATCTCGGTCTTCGGGGTTGGTACTTAGGGAGTTATTCTCTTCACCAATGTATCTGTGAACTAAGAAGTACCTAATCATAAACTAAGTAAAATTTGGTAAGTAAGAAGGGTTAAGACCAGCTTAACCAATAGTTTGATAAGTGGGAAGTGTTAAGACCAGCTTAACCAATAATATATATATATATTAGTCTGATAAGTGGATAGGGTTAAGACAAACTTAACCAATAATAATATATTGATCGGATAAGCAGATAGGGTTAAGACCAACTTAACCAATAAGATGTAAGTGGATGGGGTTAAGACCAGCTTAACCCATAATATATCGATCTGATAAGCGGGTAGGTTTAAGACAAGATTAGCCAATAATACATGTTGATTTGTTAAGTGAATAACATGGGGGACATGTGGGATATAATTATAAACACTTAACCAAGTTGAAAACATGTAAGAAGACATGAATAAGAAGGGGTTAAGTGAGGAATCTTAGTGGGGACCAAGCATAGGTGGAAAGCTTGTGTGGGGACCCTTTTCAAACCAGTAACCCATTTAGTGTCTTTGTGAGCTCGACCCAAGTCGAGGACGGGACGTGCTTACTGGATTTGATTGTAAGAGGTCAAAACGGGTTAGCAGTGGCAACGCAAGTCCAACGGGATCATGTGCGTGTGTGGACCCGGGCTGGTAGGTAAGACGTTCTTGCATCGTGTAGATATAAGTCGTGCATCTTTGGTGGTATCGGGTTGCCCCTTTGGGGAGTGATACACCCCACTGTGGGACCAGCACGAGTATCTACGAGTTAGGGAGCCGATCGAATGGGGAAGGTAGTGGGTACGATTAGCGGAGATAGGAGCAGACCGCACCTATGAAGGCAGATAGGAGTATAACTACCATGTTATGAATAAACATCGCAATTAGAATAGGGAGGGTAGGGTGTACAACTAGCGATGATAGAGGCAGACGGCACCCATGAAGACAGCTAGTAGTACATGAAACTACCATCAATATTATTCTGTTCGGTGGGCGGGATCAACTTTTAGGGTGACTAGTAATAGTGCGGTGTAGTTAGCATTGGTGCAGTATAGTAATTATCCTATAGTGATTAGGAACGAGCTTAACGCCAGAATATTCCTCTTATTTGCTTTGTCATGCCCACTTGTTTCATGGTCATATCTTATCTTACCAGTTTATGCCTTATCCTAGTTACTTTAACAACTATATTGTTAAAGTTATTATACTCGCCAGACTTTATGTCTGACCCCCCTTGTTTTCGCCTCTTTTCTTCCTTCCCCCCCCCCTCAGGTTTTCAGGGTGGGACTAGTACTAGTGGAGCTTGATCTTAGATCTCTTTCTCTCTCTTTTTGAAGTGCTTGGATTGCTGAAAGTAAAGTTCAGCTCATCTCTTTTATGGCTACTTGTGTTGAGGTTTATGTTTTTTATTTTATGTAGTCTGAAACAATTTATGAAGATGGATATTAAGTGTACTTGGTTTATGAAGTTGTTGTAATCAAACTATTTCTCCACTGCAATAAAAGTTGTTTTAAAATTTTCAAGTACCATTATTTATATCTGTCTTGTTATATTCTGTTCTATACACTAAATACGCTCCATGGAAGTTAATGCATTCCCTTTGTGAGTGGCATTAATGGATGTGAGGTGTTACAATTCTTGTAAGATCTGAGAAAGTATTGCTTGCAGTTGGAATCAGGGTTTATTTCTTCCTAGCCCTTTTCTTTACGTTTATAGTAGTCATAAAAGATCCTCCTAAGATCCGTCCTCCATGATTTATAGCTCTGTCAAATCCATTACCTAGAAAGTTTTACGACCTTGATTGTGTTTGTGTATGTATGTATGTCTACGGACGCACGCACGCACAAACACACAAACATTATTGGTAAGGATCGGCTACCTAGTTTCTGCTGCACCATTATTCTTTAATTTCAACCACACTCCAATTTAAGTAATTATATACTTGATAGGAGAGAGAAACCATAATTATTTAGTTCGGAATGTGGTTGAAATCAAAGGGAATAAAGGTGTAGCTGAATAAAGGTGTTGCCAATCTGTGCACGCGCACTGGCACACATATATATAGTTTGAACAGTCAAAGGAAGTTGAACCATTTATGGTGGTGTTTCTGGAACCTGATAAGTTTTCATTTGGATTAGTTTAGTGTTTCATTCAAAATGATTGATCTTACTTAAAGAATTTGTTACAGATTTAATTAAATATTAGCAGCAGGCAAACATAACCAAATTTTGCATCAAATGTTATAATGAGCTTGCTTTTTTTATTAACCGTTGGCTAAAATATTAAATTTGGACACAACATGTGTATTATGAGAAGATAACACACACTTGCTTAGAGAGTAAGTGAGTGTATGTCGATATACTAGTAACAACACTATAAGAAGATGAATTACAAACTTGCTTGAGCATATGTATTTGATTTCAACCAATGTTTATATACCAGCCTGTGTACATTATTCAGATTCGCCTAGAAAGATCATTTGACTAGTTTTTTGCGCTATTATTGCATTATTTGTCAAGTAAGCCGCTTGAACATTCATATATTATCAGTATCACTGTATGTTCACATGAACACAAATTTTCTAAATTATTTCTTGTTTCTTATTTAAAATTGTTGTTAGCTTCCAAAGTGATCCTTGCAAAATCCTTCTTTAGCTGAATTTCTTATACCATGAGTTGCAACTTTTTCAATAAAATGTATTTGATAAAAATGGTTGATATTTTGCACATACATCAGTACACATGTGTGTACATGCATACACACACATAGCAATTGATATTGTGAATTTGTGATTCCTTCTTTCTTTTGCTTTTTACATAAAATGCAAGATCAGATATATGGTAGTTGAATAACATGTATATGTAATATTTTCTATCTTTTCCATACTGTTTTAGAAAATCTTAATGACCCTCTTACAGTACCCTATATTGTTGTATTTCAGACTTTATTAAATAAAAGATGTTAATTAAAGTAAATAAACATAACCACATCAAATATCATGATGAGAAGCACATTTAACATTATATTATTCAGTCCAACCATTTATGCTACCTACCATAATGTTATTACAATTAGAATTCAACTAATTTAACAATTTTATTCGTTTTTAGCTTTTACTTCTAGCAAACTCAAACCCAATTCTATCACGATGCATGTTGCTCATGATGCTATATTAATTTTGTGTTTCTTAGCATGGATCCCCCCTCCCACACCCCCACCCCCTAAACCGAATGGTATTGTGAATAAAATTATAGGAATATTATTTAGCCTTGCCTTATTAACAATAATTTTGAGAAGTATCACCCTTTTACAATAAATCTAGTACTTTAAAATGTCCACATGCTAATGTCGTTTTAAGGTACTGGGAAAAATATATTAGCTTAGCTTAATGTCACTAATGTTGCATTTGGAATTAGATGAAAAGATCCATTGGCATAGGATACAATCCACTGCTTGTCTGCACTCTGCGTGGCTAATATCATATACTTTTTTTTGGGTTGATATTTGAAACGTTGATATTTAAAAAAAAAACCTTAAACATGTCTATTATTTGTTATTTAGAACCTCACTCAGCACTTATAGAAAATTATCTGTCTTTATTTGGTTTTTATGCTAACAAAAGGATCCAATTTAGGATACTTGGAACCGACTACAAGGGGAGGTTGTTCAGGATATAAATAGCAAGGCTCCTTCAGCTAAAGAGTTCAAAAACAGTGGTCTTATTCAATGCCTTAAAGGGAAGCAAGGTCGTTTCTGTTGCAATTTAATGGGTAAATGTGTTAAATTTACTAGAAGGATTGTTGTTTCTTATCTACCTTTTAACCTTTTATTGAACTTCTTGGATAATCTTGCAGGAATTTGAAATTTGTAGACAGAAAGGATGTTGCTAATAAGCTAAAATTTGGGTATATAATACACAGGAATTTGGAAAATGGTGATTTTGTTCTCTTTTACCAACAACCAAGCTTGCATCGCATGTCTATCATGTGTCATAGGGTATTATGCCATATTCTTCTGTTGTGAGTTGGTTGGTCGTTTGTTTTTTAAAACATTCGCTTCACTTTTGACATATTTAGGCAAGGATTATGCAGTGGGGAACCTTAAGATTCAACAAATCTGTTTGCAATCCATACAATGCTGATTTTGATGGTGATGAGATGAACATACATGTACCTCAAACAGAAGAAGCTAGGACATAGGAATTTATGCTTATCTTGGTACAATCCATTAGTTCTTTACTGCACATTTTTATGGAACCTAATATGCATATGCAATCTCACAACTTTTTGATATCAAGTGAAATATAAATTGCAATTACATAATCATACCCTCAACCTATGTATTAAGATTAGAAACTTATATCTAAATAAGTCTGTTTATATTTGTGCAGGTACAAAATAATTTGTGCACATCCAAAATGGTGAAATTTTAGTTGCTTCGATGCAAGATTTTTTAACGCCGTCCTTATTACTAGAAAGGACACATTCTATGACCGTGCTTCCTTCTCCCTTATGTGTTCATATATAGCTGGTAGGACAAAACCCATTGATTTGCCAAGTCTTTCTTTGTTGATGGTAAAATTTGAAATTTCTATTATTGTGTTATACTCAATTTTTTTAGTCAATGTAATTTTGTTTCATGTTTATTTTTATTATAGAAATTTGACAAATAAAAAAATGAGTGCATGTCTTGTTTTTTCCTAACCTTGGTGGAGTCTAGGTGATTGCGAATAAGTTATATATGTGATTAACTATAACTCTTGCGAAGTCATTGTTGGTGATTTAGTATTTTAGTGGATTGTGTTCGCCCATTTTTTGTTCTGTATTCGATTTAGTGTAAAAAGTTGTAAAACCATGCACATAGCACATAGTGTAGACTTTCCTATTACATAATTATCTATTCTGTGACGTTTAATATGCTTGTTAACATACTTTTTGAGCTTACTGTTATTGCTTAAGCATCAAGTTGATGTTTGATACTCAATATATGGATTTCAGAATTTTACAACAAGATGTACCATTATGTTCCTACTGACGTTGATCCATTTTTGATACAAGTCCTCTTAAATGAGCATATTACAGCGCACGACCGCATCTTGTGTGTAAGGGCAATCCTTAAGGATGGATTTGCCTTAGTGGACATCAAATTTACCTAATAAACATGTGCTGAGAATCTCTCCCTCAAAATTTTGACTCCAGTATATATTATCTAACTATAAACTAGGCAAATAATAGTTTGGAGAAAATGCACAAATCACCCTCTTTGGATTCAAACACAGTGGATTAGTTTATATTATAACAAAGATACGGTTACGCAAATTGAAGTGGGATGGATTCATGTATTTAGTAATCTCTGTCAATGTTGACTATATTGATTATCAATGTTAATTTTTTATTTTTGTAATGTCAGCATTATTGAGTATCGTCGATTCCACTGACCAAATTGAACATGCTTATGTTCAAATGAAGTTATATGTTTTAGAGGTGCAACTGAAACTATATTATACATGTGCACACTTTCAACTGCTCATATGCACATGAAACTAATCTATAATAGCACTTTTATACACCCCTATTACCTTCCATCCTAATTTACTATCTAAAAACATTGAAATGAAATTACATACATATGTGTGTGTGTGTGTGTGTGTGTGTGTGTGTGTGTGCACGCACGCGCTTGTGTGTGTAAGTTCATTTTGAACACTTACCTCCGCAAAATGTTTCATATCCATTGCTAAAGAAATACCTTGTAGATATGATCTTTTATTGAACAGTTATCTCCTAAAAGAATTATTTGATTTTTAAACTCTTAACCCACCAAAAATGTCTCATATTTGTGTGAAAGTATGCATTCAATACTTCTCATTGATTTTTGTTTTTTTTTGACTAGTTAAAAATCGCAAAATTTCCATGGATGATTTAGATAGAACGAATATTATTTCCACGGAACATTGATGCATTTTGAATTTATTTGTACAAAATGTCAGTTGAAGGTATCATAGGATTTTGAAGCAAGGGAAATCTAAAATAACATTATATGTTTATATATATAGATATATATATTTTATATGTATGTACGAGTTTGAGTTAGATGCTGATAATTTCATTTCAGTTAAAAATAGCTGTGTGGTTGTTTATGTTGTAGCAGGTTGAGTTAGATGCTAATAATTTCATTTCAGTTAGCATATTTTACAGGAAAGTATAAGGTATTCCACCTCGTATAATTCAGAATTAAATTCCTGCATCTTATCCTTTTTATTTGGCGTAGTTATATGCTAATAATTATGTACAAAAACCATGTATTGAAGTAGGCAAAATATTTTTTTTTTTTTTTTTAAAAAAAGAACACTAAATACGATCCCATCTCTATAATAATTTGTGCAACTTACAGGTATTATATGGTCTGCTAGGAATTTACTGAATTTCTTTAAGCAAGTTATATGTTATGTCATCGGGTTAGTGTAATTTTATTCATGCATATCTGAACATTAATTTTTCATTAAATTTAGTTTAACCTTCCCATTTTTAATTTATCAAGATTGTGCTTTTTAGGTAAAATTATATGCATTTAAATAAGACCTGTAAATTTGCTGCTAGAAAATGATGCTAACATCCATTGTGATCACTTTGCCTTGTAAAGAGAAGGAAGCAACTGGATGGTTAAGGGTTGATTCTTTCATTGTGAGCACTATTCCTCCACTAATGCAAGAACTTATTTACGAGCTCTCCAGTTTGCAATGTTTTGATGATGGTTATTCGTTTCTTAATCTGCAACACAATTTTCAAAACTGTGTTGCATTTTCAACTAAGTTTTTCAGAACATAATAGCAAATGCATAATAGCAAATGCATCTCAGTTTGCAATGTAATCGTTTTTTCAATGCAGCTACAGTTTTGGAGAACTAAACTAGGTCTTTATTTAGCTTGTTATTTTAAGCACATAATTATTTTTCTTGTCGTTATATGTGTCCATCTTATCCGTAGATTGGGCCTCGTTTCTTATCCGTAGTTTGCAACGCATGTTCCAGCTACTGATGCTACAAAGATGATTGCGGCTGTAACTTCCGTTATATGGGAAAATATCGTAAATTGCCAAAGAAAAGAAGGGGTGAATGGTAATAATGGAGATTATATTAACAAGAAAAAAATACAATGTGCTGAAAAGATGATCAGAGGAACATTTCTTGAACTTTACAAAGGACTCAGCCATTTGAAAAATTACAGCAACCTTAATATGGTGGCTTTTACCAAGATATTGAAGAAATTTCACAAGATACATTGTAGACATGTTTAGATTCTTAATTCACATTTTAACAATGTGTCCGTATAGTTGAATGTAATAATAAGCTAACCAGATTTTAGCAAGAATACCATATCATTGAATGTAATAATAAGCTAACCAGATATTATTAAAGGACTGCAACGTAACATGTTTTTTGCTAGTTATATTGTTGCCTAGTCCCTGACTTTTAATGCCACTGCTTAATCCTCAACTCATACTAAGACGTTATATGCACATATGTGCATATTTTCCTATAATTTATTCATTTTATTTAATTTTTAAACATAGCGTGCTCGGAGAAAATTTTATTCATGGTACTAGCGAATTTTCCTTGAAGCATTAATATAAGATGCTACTGCACGGTCTTTAATTTTATTGCTGAAGCTCAACCAAGGATGTATCCTGTCAAGTTTATTATATAATTGGAAAAAAGAAACAACCTCAAATTTTTGTATCGAAGACTGGCCCGTAGAAACACTTATGCAGGGTGCTCCTCATCCATTGTCAATGCTTATGTATGATAAGTGGACAAAGCCTTACTCGAGGGAATACACAACATATCCAAATCCATGGCTCCGTGCTTCCAAGTTTTGGCCAGCCACAGGTGAACAAACATTACTCAAATTCTAATTGTTATTTTACGCCTTCTGATAATATGCATGGAATATGTGTGTACAGTTCCATAAATATATTATGTACACTTTTATTGCCTTTTGACTTTGGCTCCCTCTAAATGTCTTTTTTTTCTCCTTATCCTAACAAGCAGACTATATAAAATGAGAAAATAAATTAATGCCTAAAAGGTATAATTTATTTTTGATAGACTTTTTGAATAATTTCTTGATAAGTCTGTTGTTTCATGTATCGTAAACTCATTTTTTTATGCCATAATCCAAAAATTTCGGCATAACGTTTACCTCTAGATGAATTCTTATGTCCCGTAGCAAGGAACATAGCTCTCATGCGAATACATGACCCATGAGTTCAGTAACTTATGCGTCATTCCGTTCATGGTAATACGTGTTGTAAATCGATTGGAAAGAATTTTTTTAGAAAATTAATTTTAGAGAGAAAGAGATGAAGAAGTTTTTTTGGGAAGATAAACTTTATTCCTTTTTCTTTTCTTAATTGCTGATTGCTTACATTGACATAAGATGCTTCTTTTGTACATGCTTTTCTAGTTGAAAGAAAATTATGGATAAGACCACAATAAAACATTACCTAATATAACCAAATAAGAAAATCAGGAAATTATATTGCAATTAACACATGCAGTATTTATTTAATGCAATTTTAATTTTTTCCAACAATGTCTCCCCTAAATTAAAACTTGCTTCTCACTCCCAATATTTCTGCGTTTCTCTTGAAACTTTGTCCACTAAGTGGCTTCGTGAAGATATCCGCCATTTGTTCTCCTGTTTTGCAATATTCAAGCTGGACATCACCTTTATTCACTAGATCCCTCAAGAAATGATATCGAATGCAGATATGTTTAGTCCTTCCATGAAGAACGGGATCCTTCGTGACTGAAATAGTTGAGCCATTATCACAAAATAAAATCTTTTTCTTCTCTTGCTTATGATAGAGACTTTCCAAAATTCCACGCAGCCAAATCAATTGACATCCTGCAAATGACGTAGTGACATATTCAGCTTCCGTTGTAGAGAGCGCAACAATTTGTTGTTTCTTCGAGATCCATGAGACAGCTCCACTTCCAAGGTGAAAGATATAACCAGACGTGCTTCTGCTATCATCAATACTCCCTGCTAAGTCACTATCTGTGTAACCAATAAGGTTAACTGGAGTAGTAGCTTCATAAAAAATTCCATGATCAACGGTTCCTTTCATATATCTCAGTATTCTTTTGGCAGCTCCCAATGGTTAGAATATGGTTTCTCCATGAATCTGCTCATAAGGCTAACAGCATACATAATGTCAGGCCTTGTGGCTGTTAGATACATTAGATTTCCAACAAGGCTCCTGAACATGGTAGAATTAATAAGTTTGCCTTCACCTTCCTTAGATAGCTTCAAACCTGTAATGCATGGAGTAGAGACTGGATTAGCATTTTCCATCTTAAACTTCTTCAAGATATCTTTTGCATAGCTCTCCTGTGAAATAAATATTCCTTTCTGAGTTTGTTGCACTTCAATGCTAAGAGAATGATGAAGTTCTCCCAAATTTGTCATCTTAAATTCTGCCATCATTGAAAGCTTGAACTCATTCAACATCTTCACGTCATTTCCTGTAAAGATTAGATCATCAATAAAGAGACTAACAGCCATGAACTTTCCTTGAGAATCATCTCTGATATAGAGAGTATGCTCATATGGACATTTTTGAAATCCATGTTTCTCAAAGTAGGAATTGATCCGGCTGTACCATGCTCGGGGTGATTGTATTAACCCGTACAAAGCCTTTTTTAGCTTGTAAACTTTATCCTCTTCTCCTTTCTGGACAAATCCTTGTGGTTGATCAACACACACTTCTTCTTTCAGCACACCATTTAAGAACGCAAATTTTACGTCCATTTGAAACAACTTTCAATTTTTTTGAGCAGCTAGAGAAATAAGCAAACGAACAGTCTCAAGTCTTGAAACGGGAGCAAACACCTCTGTAAAATCTTCTCATTCTTCTTGTTTGTACCCTTTTGCGACTAGTCTTGCCTTGTGCTTGTTAATAGAGCCATATGGATTCATCTTTGTTTTGTACACCCATTTTACTTCAATAGAATGCTTGTGAGGTGGCAAATTTGTAAGCTCCCATGTATCATTGTTTTGAATTGAGTCAATCTCTTCTTTCATGGCTTTTCTCCATTTTTCTTCATGACTCACATCATTAAAAGAAATTGGATCTTCCCTTGCAAAAAAAGCAAAGAACGCAACATTATTTGATTCAACTTCATCAGTGACATCATATAATTCCTTAAGATCTCCCATCCTTCTTGGTGGACTTGGTGAGGAATTTGTGCTGCTTGAATAAGTTGGGGAAGTAGGAACATTTTCTTCAACAATGTCATCCTCCATATTTTCTGCCTCTATTTCAAAAGGAAAAAAAAGGCAAATTCTCCTTTTCAACTTTTGTGTTCTCAAATAATGAGTTTTCATCAAACTGGACATCTCGACTTATCACAACCTTCTTGGTCATGGGATTATACAGCTTGTATGCCTTGCTTCTTTCACTGTAGCCAATGAAAATACATTTTTTGGATTTGTCTTCTAACTTATTTCTCATTGAATCTGGGACAAGAGAGTAAGCAATGCTCCCAAATACTTTCAGATGATGAACACTAGGCTTTTTACCATACCAGCTTCATGTGGTGTACAATTTTTAGGACCCTTGTGGGTGACCTGTTAATGAGGTACACAGCACAAGAAACAGCTTCAGCCCAAAATCTTCTTGACATCCTCTTGTTTTTAAGCAAACATTTAGCCATCTCCATAATTGTTCGATTCTTTCTTTCACACACACCATTTTGTTGTGGTGTATGGCGAACTGTCATTTCATGCCGAATGCCACCATCTTTGCAATATTTTTCAAACATATTTGAAATATATTCGCCTCCATGATCAGTCCGTAACGTGTTGATTTTTAGCCCAGTATAATTATCCACTTCTGCTTTGAAATCTTTAAATTTTTGGAAAGCTGCTGATTTTTCTTTAACAAAATACACCCAAACTTTTCGTGAGTAATCATCAATAAATGAAATAAAATAACGATTACTTCCCAAAGATGTCACTGGAATTGGGCCACAAAGATCTAAATGAATAAGTTGTAATGGTCTTTCTGCTCGCCATGCGGACTGTGAAGGAAATGCATTTTTGTGTTGCTTTCCGAACTGACATGCTTCACAAACATCACTAAAATGATTAATTTTTGGCAAGCCTGTGACCATCATCTTACTTGAAAGCATCTCCAAATTTCCATAATTTAGGTGGCCATATCTTTCGTGCCATAGCCTTGAAACTCCTTTATAAGCACCAACAAAACAGGAAATATTTTTATTTTGAAGATTGAGTTAGAAAAGATTATTTGAAGCAACTCTGACTTTGCAATAACTTGATTTCTTCTTGACAAATAACACGCCATATCATGAAAATGGACATCATATCCTTTTTTAAGAGATGACCTACACTGAGCAAATTATTTTGAAGGCCAGGGACAAAATATACTTCACCCATTTTCTCCATTTTTCCAGCTTTCGTGATGAAAGCAATCTCACCAACACCGCTAATTTTATATGACTTTCCATCTCCCACTTTAACTTCTCTATGATCAGATTCGACTAATTTTGAAAATAATTTTTTGTTACCTGTCATATGTTTGCTGGATCCACTATCTATGTACCAAACATCATCAAATTTTTCGCCATGAGATACGAGCAACAAAGTCTCTTGATTATGATTTTCTTCATTTTTATGTCCATGCACCATGTTTGCTTCATGCTTTTCTTCCTCCTTGAACCAGCAATCACTAGCCAAGTGACCAGGTTTGTGGCAATTATAACATTCAAAATAGCCACGACCTCTTCCTCTTTGATTTCCTCGTCCTCTTCCTCTTTGAGAACCTCTGAAATTTTGATTCAAGCCGCTTTCTTTTATCCCATAATCACCTCTTCCGCGAGCATATGATCCTTGACTTCTAAAATTTCTTCCTCTTCCATGACCACGGCCTCTACTTCTTTGATCTTTGGATTCTTCATTCTTCTCATTTAAAGATAACTTTGATTGGAGTCTTGCTCCACACTTGTTTCTTTCTTATTCTTGTTTAACCTCTCTTCATGAGCTTGTAATGAGCCTGTGAGTTCATCGATGGTCATGGCGTCTAAGTCCTTGGATTCTTCAATGGCTACCACCTTGTAGTCAAATTTTGAATCAAGAGAACGAAGGATTTTTTTCAATGACACGAATATCATCCATGGTTTCACCATTCCTTTTTATTTGGTTTACTATAGATAATACCCGTGAACAATACTCCGAAACAGGTTCTGACTCTTTTTGATGCAAGCCTTCAAACTCCCCTTGAACAGTCTATAACCGAACTCTTTTTACCTTTTCATCTCCGCTAAATGAATTTGCTAAAATTTCCCATGCTTGCTTTGCTGTTGTAGCAGCTTCTATTTTCTCCCAAGCAGCTTCATATGATTGTACTCCTTGGTAGATCCATAACAAGGCCTTTTTGTCTTTCTTCCTTGACTTTCTCAGATTTTCTTTTTGAGCATTTGTTAATTCTCCTTCATTTTCAACTTCTTCATACCCATCTTCAACTATATCCCACTCCTCTTAAGATCCAAGAAGGGCCTTCATTTGGGTACTCCATTTTCCGTAACTATCTTTGGTTAATTGAGGAACATAAGCGAGGGGAATAGAATTGCTCATTCTGATTGAACAAGGCTCTGATACCAATTTGTTGTAAATTGATTGGAAAGAATTTTTTTAGAAGATTAATTTTAGACAGAAAGAGATGAAGAAGTTTTTTTGGGAAGACAAACTTTATTCCTTTTTCTTTTCTTAATTGCTGATTGCTTACATTGACATAAGATGCTTCTTTTATACTTGCTTTTCTAGTTGAAAGAAAATTCTGGATAAGATCACAATAAAACATTACCTAATATAACCAAATAAGCAAATCAGGAAATTATATTGCAATTAACACATGCAATATTTATTTAATGCAATTTTAATTTATTCCAACAATATGCATGTCACGCTCAATAGTCATTTCAAAATATACTATTAGAGCCAGTGAATGCAGTAGCAATATTGATAACCAAAAAATGCAGTAGCAATATCAATGACCAAAACAAATATTTTCAAGGATTTTTCTACAAAACGGAATGGCACATTTTGTTATAAAGTGCTCCTTTGGTTCCATTTGATCATATCACTGCACTGCCATCATCTGTAACTATGCGGTTGAGGCTAATTAAAATCAAATAAAAACTAACAACCACATTTGTAGGTTCTGGCACTATCAATAAAAACTGTCCATTCAATCAAGGTAAGGAACAAGTTTGTCCTCATCTCGGGCTTCAAATACATAACCACAGTCTATCGTTCCCGCTCTGCATTCTTAACCAGCTTTAGTGGCGTGGGTGATGGTGTGACATCCAACACTAAGGCGTTCAATGATGCAGTTAGTAGTCTGTCACAACAGGTGATGGAGGCAGTATTCTATATGTTCCAACTGGTAGGTGGCTGACAGGGCCTTTCAATCTAGTGAGTTGCTTCACTCTCTTCCTTGATGCTGATGCTACAATTCTTGTTTCCTAGGTTTGCTTTTTATAATTTGCAATAATAATATATACTTAAATATACGGTCAATCAGTAAAATAAAATGATTGCACAATTTAGGAAACCCTGTAGACATTTCAAGTTATCGCTCACTGGAGTGTTTATTTATTCATTTTAAAGTTGTACTTGAGATCATTTTTCTTAAAGAAAAAACAAAAAAGAAAACTAAAATAGAGTTGTATCCTTTTTAAAATTGGCACCGTTTTTATGAAATATTATAAAGTCTACTCAAATGTTGAGCTCCTCTCCATGGAGATCAGTAATGCTACAAAAATTATAGATGGTCATGTGTGTTATGATGTTTTTAGCTAAAATGATGTGTTTCTGTTGTCAAACAATGGCTGAGTCGCGGACTAGGTCGTTTTCTTGAAGACGATTCGACGATCTGGTCGGTGGTGCAAAACCAGTTCGTACTTCCGCCGCCGCATATAGGATAAAACAACCTCTCTAAAATAAATAACCGATTTGCTTTGCACAACAAACCAGTGCAGATTTGTACTTTCGAATTTAACTGCTCGAAAATTTATGAAAGAATATATTTAATGGCTGAGGAAGAAAAAGTTGAATTTTTCTATCTTCATCTCGTCAACAACTGAAGATAATACATAGGGAATTGGGCAGTGGAAGAAAAGTAGGATCTGCTAAAAAACTGAGTCAAAAGTTTACCGCTTCAAATTAAAGTCGGCACATAAATATCTCGCTTCAACATAAAAGTCGATTCAGAAAAAAATCTCGTATTTAAAACACAATTCGAAAAATTGCAGATTTTTCTAGTCCAAAAATATAAGTGTTTACACCACAAAGCCAAGGCCCAAGCCCGAGCCCAATCCCGAACCGAGCCGAACCGAGCCGGGTCGAGTCGGTCGGTCGTGCGCGCGTGTGTGGTGGTCATGATGCATGGTCTCCCTCCTCACAACAAAGCATGCATTGGGAGCCCAAGGCCCCAACATGACTTCTTAGAAACAAGTATAAATACTTGCATCTATCTTATAATCCTATGATGTGGGACTATTCACAAAAGGGAGCCATTCATACACTTATCTCAATATTTTAATAATTCACATAAAATTTCCAATAATCCCCCACTTTAATTTTTAAAATATTATCGAGCAGTTTCTAAAAAACATAAGACTGTGCATAAACAAAGGTGTCATCCGACTTGAACCTTTGCATAGTGAATAAGATTCAGTTTTTACTAGAGTGACACGTAGTCTTGAACTCTATTCCTGACATCAAACCACACACAATCTTTTCTATAGTGCAATCAAATAAGCCCGTGCATTTATGGCCATACACATCTATCCCAGTTTAGTGAACGCTCTAGAAGTTTTGCCCAAAACTTCATAGGAAACGACCACATTTCCACATTCACATAGGTGAGTCTATCAAGAGTACTCCTGAAGGTAGGTACTCCACTCCAAATAGAGTATAGATCTCATTAAGAGTTTCTATTAACTCATCCTCTATCACTACAGGAATACATGCTTCTTAGTTTATTATATAGCATGTTCAACTTTTATCACTACACAACTTGTTTTTTGAAACCAATAATGTGTGATCTTCTGTAAGGAAGAGAGCACACATATATAATATATATCTAAAATGCTACAAAGTCCAACTATAAACCCATAAGGAAAACAATACAACGACACACGGCTATGTATGAGTGTACAAATAAGTAGATGGATGAGCTCTGGATAAATCGCCGCCCATCATACTCTAATATCGAATTCCGGCAAAGCCACCACCCGGTATTGAGTATATCTACTCCAATACAAATAATAGCCGTTACAATCAAAATGTAGCTAAAATAGAATGAACACCCAATAATCACTACATCATCCGCTAAAAAATATCAAATAGTGAAACTGCGTCCAAATCTCCTGCTATCTACTAAACTCTTCTACTATATCCGCAACCTGGAATCTGCACAGTACTAGACAATCAATTAGTTTTACAACATATATATATATATATGATTATTTGTATGTGTATATGTATATATATATATATCAAATAATATATATATATATATATAAATATATATATATATATATGAATATACATACTCTTAACCATACATATATGTGTAGCAGAGAAATAAAATAAAGGAAAAAGGATAACATACGTAATCGACTAAATGAGATTAGTAACAAAGCCGAGCTCTATTGTTAAAATATCTGTTAATTCTAATAAACAATTTCAAATTAGATCTAACCTTAACCAAAAAACTGACAAAGCACAATTCTCTAAACAACATGTATTGTGAATTTGACATCCAATCCAGACAGTAATGAACTATTCTAATAATTAAATTATCCAGGTTATCTATGGTAGAATGAAAAAAAAATTTGATTTCTCTCCAACCAAATAAACCAGCTTATAATGATGATTAAAGAGTCAAGCACATATCTTTGTTTAGTCTTATAATTAAATCTATAAAAGACCCAATAATCTACACAACTACTATGAGAATTATAACTATCAAACACAAAAATTCTTAAAATCATATTAAAAACAAAATTTGTAATTTTGCAATTGAAAAATAGATGGTCTACATCCTCGTTCAAAAGATTACAAAAGCAACACTTAACGTCAAAAATAATATTCTTTCTCTTTAAATGTTCTACCGTATTTAATTTCTTATGAGTAATCAACCACATAAGAAACTTAGCTTTAGGAGGGGAATTAGATTTCCATATAAACTCGAAATGATGAAGAGAGACCCCCGAAAAATTAATGAAATTATACATAGAATTAGTGGAGTAGACTGAACTTTTATCCCAACACCAACAAATTAAATCACTATTCTCATCTATATGATATAAGGCCAGCTTAGCTTTAAGTAGAGCTAATTGTCTTAACATTTCTCATTCCAAAATATTTTCAAATGAAAACATCCATGGGGGATCTGAATTCCCACTATAGATATCTTTTATCAAAGCATCTTTAAAGCTGCTATTATTAAACAATTCCCTAAATTCAATTTTAAGTGGTAAACACGAAATCCAAGCATCATGCCAAAAATAAGTAAGATTTCCGGAATGAACAGTCATCTTACACCCTAAGTTAAAAAGATCGAAACAATACAAAACAGACTTCCAAAAGTAAGATAGTTTATTTGACCCTCTTACACTAGGATCTGCAATAAACTCACTACCAGAATAGTAAAATTTAGAAACTAAACTCTTCCACGTAGCCAACACATCAGTACATCTAAATCTCTATAACCATTTGGCAATCAAAGATGAATTAAAATTATATAAGTTAATGATCCCCAAACCCCCATCTTTCTTTGGCTTACAACAGATCTCCCAACTAACTAAGCATTTATACCCTCTACCAATTGTATCACCATTCCAAAGAAAATTTCGTCTTATTCTATCAATTTTTTCTAGAACCCATTGAGTAAATCTATGCATAGTCATCCAATAGGTAGGTAAAGCTGATAACACTGAATTAACGAGTACTAATCTACCAGCTCTAGACAGAAATCTATTATTCCAGTTAGATAATCTATTATTAATCTTATCAATAATAATTATCCAATCGACCTTCTTAAGCTTTGAAGGCCTAATATTAAACCCCAAATAATCAAAAGGAAATTTCATAACTGGACAGTTTAAAGTACTAGCAACCTTGTTCTCAACATTATCAAAATCATTAATGACCATCACAGCACTCTTATCAAAGTTAATTCTGAGACCAGATAACATCTCAAAATAATATAGAATAAATTTAAGAGACGTAATATGTTTAGGTAGGTGTGATGAAAATAATAATGTATCATCTGCAAATTGAAGTATTGATAATTCATTGTTTAATTCTTCATTACCTATGTTACCTAAGATGCCTAATCTCACGGCTCTCTTCATTATTCTAGAAAAAACATCAGCTGCTAGATTAAAAAGAAATGGTGATAGGGGGTCCCCCTGACGTAGACCTCTCTTAGATTGGATCTTCTTACCCACTACCCCATTTACAACTATATTAGAGCTCCATGATTTAAGTAAGAGCATAATCCAATTGATCCATCTGACACTAAAACCCCTAGCAAGACATAATTCGCAAATAAAATCCCAATCAATACAATCAAAGGCTTTCTCAAAATCTAATTTCAAAATTGCGTAAGAGAAATTATTTTTACAACATATATTAATATATTCCTGTACCGCTGCTACTCCATCCACTATATTTCTACCTTTAATAAAGGCAGTTTGGGAACAATCTATCAGATTGTTCATTTTAATACTTAGCTTATTTGCTAAAACTTTTGAGATAATTTTAACCGAAACATTAATTAATGAGATTGGTCTAAAGTCTTTTAAGGAGTTAGCTTCTACTCTTTTATGAATAAGGATAACGTTAGAAAAATTGAAACTACCTAAACGCAAGTCCCCACTATAGAATTCATTAAATAAATTAATAATATCAAATTTTAAAATCTCCCAAAATTGTTTATAAAAAGGAACGGAAAAACCATCAGGTCCTGGAGCTTTATCACTAGGCATATCACAGATAGCCTTCCAAATCTCCTGTTCAGTAAAAGGCTTATCTAAATCAACTAACTCGCCCTTATTATCACTTGGATAAATGTCCTTCCATCTAACGTTAATTCTTCTCTTTGTCCTATCCCAAAAAATTTGCTTATAATATTTTGTGAAAGCTTCATTTAAGTCCCTCTGAACGGTCAATTCCACGTCATTAATAAAAATAGAATGAATTAAATTATCACGTCTCCTCTTATTAGCTACACTATGAAAAAATTTCGTATTACTATCCCCTTCTTTAATCCATTGGACTCTGGATCTTTGCTTCCACATAATCTCCTCTTTTTCCAAAATCAATTTGAGGTCCTTTTTAAGATTACAAAGTCTATCCCTTTCCATATTATTTAGAGTCCTTAACTCACTAACCTTATCTAAATCTAACATCTCACACATAATTTTATCTTTACTAATTCTGACACAACCAAAGACAAACTTGTTCCACCTTTTAAGGAAAAATCTTAATTTACCCAACTTTGCTACTAAAATCTTTGCAGAATTGTCGTTATATAAATTATTGAAATAAAATAGAGACGCCCATTTGACAGAAACAAGATTTAAAAAACTGGAATCCAAAAGCCACATTTTTTCAAATTTGAAGCTACTACTAATAGAAATGTTCATGTCACATGATAGAATGATCGGACAATGATCCGTATATAAAAAAGGTAAACCCTTGACCCTACAGATGGAAAATCTGTCCTCCATTTCAGAATTAATAAGAAATCTATCTAACAATGCAAACGAAGGGCAATCACTAACATTAGACCTAGACCAAGTGAATGATCTATTTTTAAGAGGAATTTCTATCAAATTATTATCTAAAATAAAATCATTAAATTCCTCCATTGCAGAAAAATCACCTTCACTAGGCGATCTCTCCCCTAAAAACCTATTAACGTTAAAATCAACCCCCACAATCCATAAGTTAGGGTTGAGATTTCTAAATTCAACACATTCACCCCACAAAATTCTCCTCTCAACTTTAGAATGAGGGCCATACACATTAGAAATTCCCAGCACAGAATTATCCCTATAGGAAGTTAGAATGATATGTAAAGATTGTAATTTAGGAATTTCTTGTATTAGTCTATATTGGTTATCTTTCCAACCTATCATGATTCCCCCTGCACTACCTCTAGCTGGTAGACATGACCAATTGCCAATAAGGGTCCCACCTAAACTCACAAATAAACTGGTATCAGGTTTTTCAATTTTAGTCTCTTGTAATAAAACTATATCAATGTGAAAATCTTTAAGAAAGGTTCTAATCTTACCGCACTTCTTAGGATCGTTTAAACCCCTAACATTCCAACTAACTATCCTCAACATCTCAATGAATTCACTCTCTCTAGTTCTCTACTCCTAATATAGTCAACATCTAACTCTATATCTGTAAAAATAAAAGCAGTATCATCCGCAAGTTTAAATAATTGTCTAGTCGAAAGGTTACCTAAAGCAAAAGGGGAATAATCACTACCATACACAGTAGACATACCTGAGCCCGAAGCTGAACCGCTACTACTAGCGTCCAGGCTTGGGGACCTACCACTCGTAGATAAAGTATGAGATCTAATCCTCGCACTTCGTCTTACTAATCCATTGTTGAGAGCAGCTCTTCTTCGCCTTCCCCTCCTTGATAAAATAGGAGTCTCTTCACTGGCTAAAGAAGACTCTCCACTAATTTCCTGCAGCCGTACAATGCCTTGTTGTGCTGAAAAAGATGTCGGCACATTATACATATCATCTATACTTTAATTCATATCATAACTGGGCATCAGGCTTAAGTGAATATACTTCACATCCGATAATCCCATAATGACCGAGCAGCTCATCAGATCAGTTTTTAGATAAAGGTCTCCCACTCCAACATATATTGATCCGTTCACAAAATCATTCTTCCACCACATATCCACTACATCATTCCTTAATACATTAGCAGTTTGCATGTGCTTTCCACCAATAACACTGTCTGAAGTATAACAGTTTGCGTACGTTTCCCACCCATCTTTATCATTGTCCATCCAGTTGTTTCTGCATAAAAACATTGCATCAGAGTTTTTCAAAATCATCGTAGTGTCTGTCATCATTACACTGATAACATTCTCCAATTCTTCGCGTATTACAGTTCTTCTTAACAAACTGGAATTCGTTAATGAACCCTTCGGAGAGCCTACCTTCTTATTATTACTATTTCTTCCATTCTTGTAGGGAGACTCCTCGTCCATCTCATCCAACAACTCAAAGCTGTTGAATAAGTTGATGTCCTCCGCCACATACCAATTTACATCACTCATACTATTGGTTGACCCATTCTTTCCTCGACCACCAGAAGCATTCCCCTGCATATCTATCCAGTCGAACCCAGTCATCCTCTCCTTATCCTTGCCAATATTCTTTATCATAGATTCTAATACCTCCTGTCCCTGACAACACTGCACTGAGGGGTCGAGCCTCATTGGATCAAGCTGATTAACACCACCATTCCTCTCTACTGAACCCATCAACTTATCTTCCCAACCTCTCCAACCATTCATCTTATCAACATGAGAGTCATCTACTCTAAAGGCCTCAATCACCTCCTGCTCTTTCATGTTTATAACAATATTTTTATCCTTTAATCCACATTTATCCATCCCATTATGTATTGGCTTAAATACACCATCATAGTGCTCAATGTTCACAATGGTATTAATAACATCAAAATGTAGCGTCATCTCGTGTAACAGTCTTACAGATTTTTCCCTTTTATTTGATTTAGAGTCTGAAAACAATCTCCGCAATTTCAAAATGTTTAGACTAAATTTGAAAGCGTGCTCTTTTCTATCCATCGGGTGTGGTAATGGGGAAAAACTGCATCACACGAATCCGACTTTTGCCACAATAAACCATCAACTAATCCTTCTAAATGCCAACCTATCGACAGTAGCAGATAAGCCCCTTCATTCCCTAGTTTATTGAAATCCAATTCGTATATATTTACAAGAGATATTAGTTTCTGACAAATGATCGAGCAGTTGAAGTGCATTAATTCAATAGTAGATCCGCCACTAAACTGTTCAGGACAATTTTTCCTCTGATGACCTGTTTTACCATAATGAAAACAACAAGTTTCCTTTCTACAATCCTTCGCTAAATGTCGGGTATCACCACATCTAAAGCATACTCTAGTTTTGACATTTAAGCCAGAGGATGAATTGTTTTCCAGAGAAGCTTTATTGTTAGAACAAGAAGCGAGTATAGGAGTATACTGTCGAGTGACGTCTGCATATGTATTCTGAAGAACCAATTCAGGAATCATTTGACTCACCTCTTCTTGAAGCTTTGACACAGATCCCTATCTAAATGTTAGGTTGAGTCTTCCTGATCTCAGATTAGTCTTCTCAACAAGCATTTCTGGAGCCGTTCCTTTGAAGATGCGAGTAATTCCATGAAAAATATGCCTTGATTTACCACCAAAGATTAGAACATCGCCTGATTCTAGTATCACTTTCTTAATCACTCCACTATCCCTCTCTTTTCTATATACAAATTCAGCCGAATCACCAATCGAGAATGATATTAAAGGAAGACCAGCCCTCAGGCTTTCTTCGCTTTCATCCTTGTCCTGATGTAGTCCCAATTTACCATCATCATCATAAAAATTGACTATGCATATATCCGGAGACATTCTAGGAAGATCCATCGTTCTCCCTCCACTTTCTACAATTTCTTTATGAGCAGCCTCTATAGAATTCCCTACCAACACTTTGAACTCCTCCGGGATTAATAGAGGCATCTCTCCATCTCCTGATCGCTTGACTTCGTACATATTTGTCCTTGGATTCCAGTTCTTTCCCAGACACATCATGTAAAGATTCAATTTTGCCCCATTATCAAATTCTGGTCTATAGAAGCCCCCCTCGCCAATTCCTAGTTCTTGGCACTTTCCAACAATATTGATCTGATCTTGAAAGCTTATATATTTCTTTAGTAGAATCATACCGGAATTTAAGATTTGATGATGAACCACAGAATTTCTAGCCTCCTTTCGGCCTTGAAGGCAGATGTTAAACGTCTGTTTCCCCAAATTAGCATCTGAATGGATTTCCCCATTCTTATCGGCGGATATACCTCTAGAAGATTCCGCACAATTAAAACTTTTGTGACCATCTTTGCCATAATTGAAGCACTAAATTTGATTATCACAATTTTCAACAAAATGATTTCGATCTCCGCATCGAAAACACCGCCCAAGACGTTTCCGAGGTCTTTGAGAAATTAAGTACTCCTTATTCTTCGCAACATACGATCTAAAATCACCAAAAGAAGATTGGTAGAATAGAAGATTAGGACGCGATTTGTTCCTCGATGAAGAAGAGAATCTTGTTGCCGCCATTAATATCATTAACCTATGCAGAAATTCATCACTACACAACTTTTTTTTTACCCATTGAACCTATTTCTTGGGATCTCCAGTCATTTAGGTCGGGTTACCATCGTGCGTGATTCCACAATCTCAGGGCAATAGTCCCATTCTTTTTAGAATTATTAAGGACTTTCTTTCTGGTCAGTCCTCTCGTCAAAGGATCTGCCAAATTATCATCACTTCATATGTGACGTTCTCTAACAATACTGTGCATACGACTATCATTTCTTACCGTTGTAATATCGGTTATGTTTTTCTTTCAATAGTCGTTAAATTTTTCATCACTATATATGTGATGTTCTTTTACAGTATTGTGCTTACGACGTCGTTTTCTACCGTTGTTATAATGGTTCTATACTTTTTGCAATAGCCGCGGAACTATCACAATCGATTACACCACTGGTTTCTATTTTTCCTTTATAGGAATCTCAAATAGCATATTTCTTTAGTTCTCTGCTTCTTAACTAGCTATAGCTAGTGCTATTATCTCAGTCTCTATAGGAGATTGAGTCGAAATAGTCTGTTTCTTGGGTTTCCAAGAGACAGCTTCTTCAGCGATGCTAAATATATATAGCCACTGGTCCTTTAGAATCATCAGATAAAGTATTTCAGTCTATATCAGAGTATCCTTCAAGCACAACTGAAAACTTTTCATAATGTAATCCAAGGTTCATAGTTTATTATAGGTATCTCATAACCCTCTCATTAGCATGTTAATGATCTATACTAGATCTACTGATAAACCTGTATAATATACCAACACATCGGCAATGTCGGGTCTAATACAATCAGTGGCATACCGAAGGCTGCCAATGATGCTCGCATAATCAGACTGTCTTACACCTTCACCAGTGTTCTTAAATAACTTTACACTGTGATCGTATGGTGTATTTACAGGTTTACAGTAAAAGTGATTATATTTCTTTAGTATCTTCTCAATGTCATGAGATTGATCCAAAGAAAGTCTCTTTTCTGACCTAGTAATTTTAATACTAAAGATTACACTAGCCTCACCTAGATCTTTCATATCAAAATTGGCACTTAATAAAGATTTGACTGAATTTATGGCATGAATGTTTGACCAAAAAACAAGAGTAGGTCATCTACATAAAGGCATATAATAGTGCAAATGTCATTCTCAGATTTGTAATAAATGCATTTGTCACTTTCATTAACTTTAAAACCATGTGAAATGATTAAAGTTGTCAAATTTTTCATGCCATTGTTTAGGTGTTTGTTTTAAACCATATAATGATTTATCTAATTTGCATACTTCATGTTCTTGACCATTTACTACAAATCCTTCAGGCTGATCCATATAAATTTCTTCGTCTAATTCACTGTTCAAAAATGTGGTTTTCACATCCATTTGGTGTATTAATAAAATATGAATAGAGGCAGGTGAGATTAATATCCGAATGGATGTAATTCTAGTTACAGGTGAAAAGTGTCAAAGAATTATATATTTTTTCTTTTTGTTTAAAACTTTTAGCTACTAGTTGTACTTTATATTTATCAATAGTGCTATCAGGTTTTAATTTCTTTTTAAGTACTTATATACAGCCTATAGATTTACAACCAGAAGGTAAATCTATCAAATGCCAAGTCTTATTGGATTCCAGAGAATCCATCTCATCATTTATAGCCTCTTGCCAAAAAACCGGCATCTAAAGAAGATAAGGCCTCTTGGAGGTTTAAGGGATCCTCCTCTATAGTAAAAGCACAAAAATATGAACCAAAATCTTTTACGGTTCTTGCTCTTTTACTTCTTCTAGGTTCAATTTCAGAATTTTTATTAAGTTTTACTTCTTCTAGGTTCAGTTTCAGAACTTTTATTAAGTTCTGTTCTAATAGGCATACTTGATGTGCCCCCACTATTCCTTAATTTAAAAGGCAATTTCGTTTCATAAAAATTGACATCATTTGATTCAAATTATATTATGTGAATTTAGATCATAAATTCTGTACCCTTTGCTATTAAAGCATAGCCTATAAATACACATTCGTATCCTCTATTTGCCAATTTTATTCTCTTAGGGTCTGAAATGCGAACATATGATAGACAACCCCAAGTTCTAATGTATGACACATCGGATTTATAATTCTTTAAAATTTCATAAGGTGAAATTTTATTCTTAGATTTGGGGATTCTATTCAGAACATAACATACAGTCTATAAAATATCCCCCCACTAATGTTTTGCTGCACCAAAATTTAATAAAATGTCAATTACTAATTCGGTAAAGATCCTATTTTTTCAGCTTTACCGTTCATATCAGGTGACTAGGGTGCAATTCTCTTATGTACAATATATCACATAAAAAATCCAGAATAGAATTTGATTCGTATTCTGTTCCTCTATCACTATGTAGTCTCTTAATTTTTCTTATTTGCTTGATTTAAATTTTGAATGTTTCAAACATATCAAATGCATCACATTTTTAAGAATCAATGTCTTTTCAATCATATGCTTAATTTTCATATTACCAGTCTCTACAGCTTAAGTGGTGCGAGGATCTCACAACACACTTTCTGATCGTCAGCAACCGTGTATATTGTGAATATATCACGATCATAGCAAACATGACGAGAAACACCAATGTCTACCCACCTACCCTCTGATCTACCAACAAGGTGAATATCAGTAATCATAACCATTAGAGGCTCCTCAGTCTGGTTTGCCTGCGGTGCAGGGTCTGGCCTGTTCCGACACTTTCGTGACATATGATCTGGTTTTCTACAGTTGTAATATAGAATAACTGTCCAGAATCAATCATATGGGTTGGTTGCTGCTATCATTTATGATTTCCTTGCGGATTCCATTCTCTTATTTACTGACCAGTTCTGGATGCTTACTATTTTAAATGTCAATATGTTTGAAAAAATTGTATTTTTCTTACATAAAAATATATGTAAACCCAGAGACTAACAAAAGTTAATTACAGAAAATATCATTTTTTGCATTTTTAATTATCGATCTTAATAAATACTTAGATCTCAATCTTGATCTTAGTCAGAAAATCAAAATCTGCATGTGCATTCTTTACGCTATGCACTGTCATGCAATATTCATTTGCATGTTCTAACGGGGTAATACATATATTAGCCTAAATAAGCAACACATTCATGCAATGAAACTTTAATTAAATACTGTAAATGTCATAAGCATACCTTCGCCACGAGATGCATTCTCTTCCAATATAAACTATGCAGCTCACGGATCTGAAGCTTGAATATGCTCTCGTGATGAAGCATTGCTCCCCGTATTTCATCCTTCAATACTCCAAATACATGCAAATTCAATTCACTTGTTTCAGCACCATGATGTTCTATTCTTACTTTTAACCACGCATGCAATTAGTCAGTGCTCAAACCCGGCACATCAGCTCGACTTCGTTCAGGTAGAACTTTCTCTTTTGTGCCATGCAATCCTCCAGCATAAGGCGAAATCAAAGTCGTCCCTTTGATAATCAAAAACCGTCCATTGTGCCAGCTAAAGACGATCCAGATCGCTCCAATTAGAGGAATAGCACCCCAAATTAATTCAATTAAAATTCGCAGCCCTTGCCGAATCCAGTGCAAGACATCACATAATTGATCCTTGTCCCAATTTCCGTCGGGGTCCAGCAATTTGGGGAATTTGAATGATTGAACGTGACCATTTTTGCTGCTGATTATTAGGCTGTGCTTTAGCTGTTTTCGATTTCTTGTTTCCGCCATGGCGAGAGTTTCAGTTTGCTTCAGTCAAAAGTATGAGGGAAAAACCAAATCGCAAGTCCCATATTTCTGAGGCTGTATTACGTTTTCTACAGCCGATCGATTCTCCGATTCACTGTTGTCATCATTTGCGTTTTCTTGTAGCTCGTGAAAGATCAGATCTGGAAGGCAGAAGCAGCTTCATGCGGAATTGAGTCGAAGCCACTGTTTGATAATTCGTCTTCAAATTGTTGTCAAACAATGGCTGAGTCGCGGACTATGTCGTTTTCTTGAAGACGATTCGGCGATCTGGTCGGTGGTGCAAAACCAGTTCGTACTTCCGTCGCCGCCTCTAGGATAAAACAGTCTCTCTAAAATAAATAACCGATTTGTTTTGCACAACAAACCAGTGCAGATTTGCACTTTCGAATTTAACTGCTCGAAAATTTATGAAAGAATATATTTAATGGCGGAAGAAGAAAAAGTAGAATTTTTCTATCTTCATCTCGTCTACAACTGAAGATAATATATAGGGAATTGGGCAGTAGAAGAAAAGTAGGATCTGCTAAAAAACTGAGTCAAAAGTTTACCGCTTCAAATTAAAGTCGGCACATAAATATCTCGCTTCAACATAAAAGTCGGTTCAGAAAAAATCTCGTATTTAAAAACACAGTTCGAAAAAATGCAGATTTTTCTGGTCCAAAAATATAAGTGTTTACACCACAAAGCCAAGGCCCAAGCCCAATCCCGAACCGAGCCGAACCAAGCCGGGTTGAGTCGGTCGGTCGTGCGTGCCTGTGTGGTTGTCATGATGCATAGTCTCCCTACTCACAACAAAGCATGCATTGGGAGCCCAAGACCCCAACATGACTTCTTAAAAATAAGTATAAATACTTGCATCTTTCTTATAATCCTATGATATGGGACTATTCACAAAAGGGAGCCATTCATACACTTATTTCAATATTTTAATAATTCACATAAAATTTCCAATAGTTTCATATGCACAAGGAAAAAACATCTTTGAAACGTTTTATATCCTAAATTGAAACAAAATATATAACCAAAATCTGTGCTTTTAATGTATATTTTCAGCTTCTGTTTATATAGCCTAAAGACCATATTTAAATAACTATGAAACATAAAATGATGAATTAAGCAATAGATAATCTTTATGAGTTTATAGTCTGAATAGTTTAGAGCATTTGATATCAAAGAATAACTTTTACAAAAATAGACATAGAAAGTTCGTTTGTTAAACAAATTAAAATATGATGGATACATGATTTATAATAGTATCATTTCTAGGTTCAGTTATTATAATCGTTATTTGAACTTTACGGTTGGACGAAGTTTTGTGCTTTCAATCCAACTATTAATAATGATATTAAGCAAAATCATACAATGTTTCTATCTTTTTATCAATTTACTTAAGCTTTGAAAATTTGCATTATTCACAAAGAAACAACTATCATCCCGCGAACATTAAATGTGAAAAACATCGTCAACCAGCGCTTACAAGTTGATCCAACAGGTTAAAAATAGTAGGTTGCCATATGCATTAATCTTATCACGCACTCGATTTTGAAACCAAATAGCGAAGATAATCAACAATATGGGGGCTATATAATGATACAAATAGACATATCTCATGAATATCGAAGAAGAACGTACATAATATCAATGTAAAAATATACTCACACCAAACATTAGTTAACCATATTAGATTTCCCATCATTTCGTTGATGATATATAGGAAATCCATCTTGAAAAATTGTTGTTATATCAGCCCAATAACTGGGGTAACACATTGATTATTTCCCATTCTCCATGTAAGGCGCTTTAATGTTCCTGTACACGGTCGACGAACCATACTTTTTTTTAACTGTTTCAAATAATAATGGATGTTTCGATTCATTTGGGAATTGCGTAGAAATCAAGTTGTTTACTTGTTCAAATGTGTATATCTTTTCAGATGGTTGTAAAAGGAAAAGTGCATGCATATGTGGCAATCTAGACTTTTGAAACTCAATACTATACACATAAGCTGTACCACTCCATAAATACCTTAGTTAACGATTTCGTTCATCAAAATTTGTCTTTTGAGCTCAAAAACTCTAACAAGTATACTTGGAAGATAATTCAATTTTTGGTTTTTCATAATACTGCTTTGAATCTCAGGCCAACTAGGACTTGCAGTCATTATTAGAAAAATGTCTAGGTGTCTATTGTACTCTGTTATAGCTAAAGAGTATTGGTATATCTCATACATATGTCTAGGGTCTCCGATGTAGTTGGATGGTGAGACGAGCTGTTTCCTGATTCTTGGAACAATTTTCATCCAAGCAAAATAGTTGAATATTCATCTTACCATTCAAATACTACAGTAAGGTTGTTGAGTCAGTCTATCAAATGTGGGGCAATTTAAATTCGGACTCCATTTTGCATATCGATTATGGGTGGATGCAACTAATTATGGATAGAATGATAGATTGCTTGCGTTGTCTAAGTTGTTAGTAGAATAATTAATTATGGGTAGTAAATTCTTTTAAGAAATAACATTAATATGGGTGAAGTAACATATATAATTAAGGTGGCGTGTCTTGCCATGCTGGTAGACCCCAAATTGGACAAGCTTGCAGTGTTAAAGATAGTACTTTTTATTGCATGCATTCAATCTTAAATTCTAAATTGATTCTAATTCAATAACTCATCCAGAAGTTAATTGACATCATATTGTGACTAGTCTTTCTTCAAGTCGTATATTATAAAACTTGATAAAGTTTGGGTTTATATCCAGACAAATATATAATATGACTTGTTCCATTTGGCTAATCAAAGTAGGTATCACGACTAATTAAGAGCTAATATTTGTGGGCAGAGAACATATGAGGGTTGCTAGGACACATGATCGACAGGACCTTCGATGAACAATCAATCGCTGGAAATACGTTTTAACTGAGTAGATTATCAAAGTTCTTCCTTAAAATAGTTTACGCTCCTGTGGTTTGATTTGATTGTTTCACCTACACAGTTTAAGCATGCACATAAGTAGAAGACTTCTATTGTCATACAAAAATGCTGTGTTTTATATACATCTCTCAGCATTTGGATTCACACATGTAAACTGTGCTATACGATTTCAGTTTAAATCCAGGAATATTTGACATTCCTTCATAATATTTCAAATATACCATGTGTTGAATTGATCCAGTACCAGTATACCGTCTTAAAACTGCACACTTTTTGGCCATGTAAGAGGAAATTTGGAGAGATGTTTGATTCCTGAGACCTCACTAATAGTATATTACTCATTTTATAAAGTATGGTTGACCACCATACACATAGCACGTCATTTTATGTACTGCATTCATAAAATTATCCAAAAACAGTCCAATAGAAATATTATTACAGGATAGTTTGAGGCAACTTTGAAATAAAGAATAGAATGAATTAACCTTTTACAGTTGACGTTGATCATGGTACATTATATGCGGAAGTTTTATATTTTGAGGTGGACCAATGGTTAAATAGAACGGGGTATCTTAATCGGATGTTCTGTGGTTGGTTGATGGAATGAGGTTGGTTGTGTATTGTTTGAGGAGTGCTGGTTGTTTGGTGAATGGAATTGAATATGGAGTTGCTTTGAAATGAAGGGGGAGTGGAACAATTTTATTTGCAGTCTTTAAGAGTGGAACAATTGGCTTTATTTCTTTACAATTGTATTGCATGAATACTGTTTACAGTAGTAGTACAGTATTACTTGTGTTCTATTTACGGTACTGCGTGAATTCTATTTGCAGTCCAGTAATATACTTATGTTCTATTTACAAACTAGTTGCATCATCTGACTTGCTTGTTAATATACTTGTGTTCTCTCCTTTATCAGCTTTCTGCCTTGCTCAGCCTGGAGGAGAAAAACCGCAAACCAAAGTTAATGGCAAACTATTTACGTTCAATTCACATTACAACCTAGAGGAGAAAAACAGGTACTTTTCATGTCACTATTTTACAGTTTATGATCAGTTCTTTGTTTGTATATTTGTTAGCGTCCAATTTCACAGTCTGGATACTATGTTTGATATATTTTTAATTGCAGTCAAAATAATCTTATGTTGGTTTTTTGGTAGATGTTGATTCAAGTCAACCATCACGAAGACAAATTGTGATATTTTTAGTTTTAAGCTGGATGATCCATTTGGTTCTTTTGTAGTCATGAAGAGAATGTTAATTTCTGATGAAATAAGTATTATTTAAGTATTTACACGTATTGGTTGGAGCTTAGCATATGACTAGTTATGACTCATGGAAACTAATTCTGTTGTATAGTTATCAGTGTCAGTGTTTTATTTTCAAATGATGTAAAATTTTGTGAATTGTTTGTGAATTGCTTATAAGCTAGGAAATGTTGAACTGTATTAACAGTTGACAATCATAACGACTGAGATGAAATGCGGTTGCATTTGACCTTTTGAATTTGGAAGTTATTTGCTATTGTTGTAAATAAAACACAGTCGCAAATGCTAAACTTATCGCGTCGGTTATTGTAAAACCCATCGCACATGGTCAAAGTTTTGAAATTAAATATCGGTTTCTTGCTACTGGTGTAAAACAAACCGTCGCTAATGAATAGCCTACAACGGCTGTTATTAAAGAATACCCGTCGCAAGAACCTGTAAATTGCGACGATTGCAAAACAATCGCAAATAATCTTAAACAACCGACAAAAATGACCTATTTTGTACTAATGACTATCCTTCAATAGTGGAAGGATACAATGACGCAAATTGGATTGCTGGATCACATGATACAAAGTCTACAAGTGGATATGTGTTCACATTAGGAAATGGAGCAATTTCATGGAAATCATCCAAATAGACTTGTATCGCTAGATCTACGATGGAATCAAAGTTTATTGCACTAGATAAGACTGTAGAAGAAGCAGAATGGATTCGAAGATTCGTGGAAGACATTCCTGTTGAGACACGAGAATTTCGATTGATAACAACAAAATGAAGATCAATGGAAATCATGACATGGAGCTAAGATTATAGATATGTAGATGTTTAAGGGGGAGCATATATACAGGGGGAGATAACGATTGCAATATTAAGCTATGTTGTCATCAATCAAAAAGGAAGAGAATGTTGAGTCAAAGGTTTCATATCATATTTTGATTAATGACAAGAAGGAGCTTCATGATCGACAAAAAAAAGAATCGATGTTTTCGTAAGTTAGAGGTTGATTATTTAGAGTTATAAATGTTAAAATCTATCCTCAAATAATCATACTCCTCATCATTTTTGAATATATACATAAATACACATTTTCTGTGCAAATTGACAAAAACCTGTCGACCTACAAAAAAATCCTATTGACCTTTTTCAAGACAGAGACAAAACCTGTCGACCTACAAAAAAATCCTGTCGACCTACAAAACCTGTCGACCTACAAAAAAATCCTATTGACCTTTTTCAAGACAGAGACAAAACCTGTCGACCTACAAAAAAATCCTGTCGACCTACAAAAAAATCCTGTCGACCTACAAAACCTGTCGACCTACAAAACTTGTCGACCTATCTTTTTTAACCTATCGACCTCTTTCGGGAAAAATGCACAGCAAATGTCCATTCATGAATATAACGTATATATATATATATTCAAATACCTGTCTACCTATCTTTTTCGACCTGTCAACAACTTTTCAAACAGCAAGCAACCTTTCGAAAAGTCATCTTCTTTCATCAAGAGATTTATCCATTTCTCTTCATCAAAAATCATCATTATTCATTGCAACTCTTCATCAATGATTACAACTCCTCATTCACTATAAATACATCTTGATTCATCATCCAAATAACTGATTCTTGCTCTAATTTCTGATCTTACTTTCTAAATACTCTTGCATTCTAAAGGCTCCCAAATTCAAGTTACTTATTGAATCCTTGATAATACTTCTCATATTTTGATTCAACAAACAACTAACTTCCTTCAAATCTTCGCATTCAATCCATATACTTGAGGATAAGATTATAGGAAGGGTGTACTCAATCGTTGGCAAATCAGTGTTGAAAGAAGAACACAATCAGAAGTCAAACTCTTGTAATTGTCCTGTGTAGGTAAGCTTGTAGCCCGTGAAATCAAGTGGGTAAGCTTGTAGCCCGCGAAATCAAGTGGGTAAACTTGTAGCCCGTAAATCAAGTAGTGTTGTGAACCTGTTCCTCCGGGTGAAGAGAGGGCGTTGTTTAGTGAAAAGCCGAAGAGGAGCTTCGGGACTGGACGTAGGACGGGAAATCCGAACCAGTATAAAAATCCTGCCATATTAAAGATCCTGCACAAGTCGTACACACCGACTTTTCAATTCCTAATTGGAGCAAACATATGCCTCCAATACTTATACAATGTGATAGTCAATCAGCTATTGGAAGAGCTAATAGCACACTATACAATGGTAAATCTAGGCATATTCATCGTAGATATAAAACCATAAGACAACTTCTCTCTAACGGGGTTATCACAATAGATAACATCCGATCTAAAGATAACTTAGCAGATCCACTTACAAAAGGCTTGCCGAGAGAGAGAGAGAGAGAGAGTTCAAGCCTTATCGATGAGAAATGGGGCTAAGGATTATAGATTAAAGGCTTTTTCTAAAATGGAAACCCCACCTAGTTGACTGGAGATCTCAAGATCTAGGTTCAAAAGGGACAACGAAGTTAAAGAGAAACTTGATGACATTGTTATATGCAAATCAACCTTATGACAAGTCAGTGTATTATATGTTGAATAAGGATAAGTATTAATACTTTTAATGATGTCTGTATTTGAGGAATTAAAGAATACCTTTTACATAATTACTTACGTAATTGCGAAGGCGCCACTTCAAAGAGAATTATGAAGCCAAATTGTAACACCTCACACCCGCTACGGTCACTCGCTAAGGGAATGCCATAACATCGGTGGAGTATTTTAAGTGAATATAGAACAGAAAAATTACAACAAGACAGATATAAGTAATACTTGAAACTTTTAAAACATCATTTCATTGCAGCGGAAAGTAAAACATGTTCGGTTACATCACAAAACCATAATAAGAGTCAAGTACAAAATATCCATCCTGATAAATAAAAGTACATAATCCCAATACATGAACTGATAGCCATAAAAGAAAAGGGTAAGCTGAGCTCGACATCTATGGTCCAAGCTCCAAAAGAGAATAGAGCAGCCTGATCAAAGCCTACTCGTACTGGGCCCACTCTGATAACCTGAGGGTTGGGAAAAAGATAAAAACAACGGGGTCAGACATAAGTCTGAGCGAGTCCTATAACTTTAACAATACAATCATTAAAGTAACCAGAGAAGACATAAGCTTGATATACGGTAACGTCTGGGGATGAATGGCTACACTAAGCAGCTTGGTAGACTTAGGATAAATTGAGATAACCGTAAAGACGCATTTTTCCACCCAAGGATAATTCCTAGATTTCACCACCCCAGATCTACCCTGTCTAAAGGGTAATTCCTACACTGCACCACACCAGTTTTACCCATCCAAGGGTAATTCCTACTTCAAGGTTGATCCCACTAAGTGTACTTAGTAATTTTTACCCAGTAGTTTCTTGTACTCCTAGCTGACTATCTAGGTGCCGTCTGCCCCTATCTTCACTAGGTGTACCCACTACTCCCAAGCGATCGGCTCCCTACGTAGATATCCGTGCTGGCCCCACAATGGGGTATATCACTCCCCAAAGTGGCTAGCCCGATACAACAATTGGTGCACGGGTTATATCTACACGATGCAACAACGTCTTACCTACCATCCCGGGTCCACACACGCAGATGAAACCCGTTGGACTCGCGTTGCCACCGCTACCCTGTTTGGCCTCTTATAGTCAAGCCCAATATGCGTGTCCCGTCACTCGACTAGAGTCGAGCCCACTAAGATACGTTTGGGATATTGGCAGAAATGGGCCCCCACAAGCTACCACCTAAGCTTGTTATTTTATCTAGTGTATCCCACTTAACCCCTTTTATAATCATGCCCACCTACATGTTAAGGTTTGGTTAAGTCATCTAATCATATTTCAATTGCCACTTAAGGCACCCACTAGATTTCCACATGCCACCCAAAGCACTTACTTAACCCTTTACCCATGTTTAATTACATGTTCCACTTTGGTTAAGTATTCTAATCGTATTGTCTATTGCCACCCAAGGCAACCCACTAGATTCCTCTTGCCACCAAGGCACCCACTTAACCCCTCATGTCCCTCTACATGCTAACATGGTTAAGTGTTTCTTAATTAATTAATTAAGATCATGACCTCATAAAGACCTCTCACATTAGACCATCTCTTATGACTGCTGGATATGCCGGTTGGGTCCGGGCAGCCTTACATCATAAGAAGGGCCTAACCTCGTGTCTTTACTTTAATCACGTATTTAACTTATGACTAAGACCTCCCACATTGGGCCAATCATTTGTAGCTGCTGGATGGCCGGTCGGTTCCGGGCAGACTTCCGCTACAAAAGGGTCCAACTTCGTGTCTTAGTTGATTAATTACACTTAATTAATCACCCCCATAATTTGTATTAATTATCCCTAATTAATTACACATTTTTAAGAATATGGGTAGACCTAACTCAATAGGTAAATTCCCAATTCCATAGTATGGGTAGACCTAACTTAATAGGTAAATTCCCAACTCCATAATATGGGTAGACCTAACTTAATAGGTAAATTCCCAATTACGTCCATTTAATTTGTGGTATGATTAATCATACCCATTTCACATCATTTTATTAACATGCATATTAGCCCCATCGTTCCCCACGTAGTTCGTTCTCATAACACGACATAATAAAGGGAAGATTCATCACAAAGGTCATGGGTTTAGCCAACATAGCATGTAACTTTATCATGGGTTCAAAAGGTGTCAACTTGCATATATGAACATACATTAAACCCAACTAGTATTTAACCCAAACTTGCATTATGCGTATCATAAAAGAGACAACTTGCATATGAACTTGCACATAAACTTGCATATGAACTTGCATCATAACTTGCATATGAACTTGCATCATAACTTGCATATGAACATGTATCATAACTTGCATATGAACTTGCATCATAACTTGCATATGAACTTGCATCATAACTTGCATATGAACTTACATCATAACTTGCATATGAACTTGCATAACATGCCATACTTAGAGACAAACTTGCATATATTATGCATATCATAAAAAGAGACAAACTTGCATAAAACCAAACACTTAGCATGCATAAAACCAAATACTTAGCATGCATAAAACCACATACATAGCATGCATAAAACCAAATACTTAGCATGCATAAAACCAAATACTTAGCATGCATAAAATCAAATACTTAGCATGCGTAAAACCAAATACTTAGCATGCATAAAACCAAACACTTAGCATGCATAAAATCAAATACTTAGCATGCATAAAACCCAATGCTTAGCATGCATGAAACCCAATGCTTAGCATGCATGAAACCCATCACTTAACTTGCATAAACCCACATACTTAACTTGCATAAACATAGGGTTAACATTTAAACATAGATTAGCAAACTAACATCATATCATATGACTTAAAACCCACAAATCCGCATACAAAACCGCATGATCTCATCATATCTCATCTACTTAATTTAGCAATTGGTTATTAAAGTGATAGAAACTCACCAAAACCAAGATTAGCAAACTTATGAAGTAGAACTAGTTGCTTTAAGGAGGAGATGATGATTAGAGGTTGATTAGCTTGCAACTTTCTTCATAAACTAGTGGAGGCTCCTCTCAAGTTTGATTTTGGCGGCATGATGGCATCATTTCTATTTTTAGTAGGGATTAGGCTTGCATTAGGGTGTATTTATAGGATTAGGGTGTGTTTTAGACCATAGGATTAACCCTAGGTTAGATTAGGTCCGTCAGATTAAGGAAGTTTCCAGAAACCAGCCCCAAAGCCTAACCCAAACTCAACCAGGTGCACCAGGCCAGCATCAGCCGACAGGGCAAGTCGACAGCCCTGTCGACAGGCAAGTCGACAGCCCTGTCGAAAGCCATGTCGACCAGGCTGGGCGGGAGTTTTCCCGCCTGGCCCCATTTCTGCATGTTTCGAAATTTGAACCTGAATTTTTAAATCTGTTTTGAACTTTGAATTTTCTGCAAACTTCATTGGGCCATAACTGGGCCATACGGACTCCGATCCTCGAAAACTCGGACTCTATTTCGCGTATTTTTCCGAGACGAACGCAATGACGCAGCCCGTTTCCCCCAATTCTCACATCTGAGATTATTTATTCTGTAATTAGTGAATATTAGTATTAACTGAAATTCGGGGTGTTACACAAATTCTCAAAGCACTTATGAGATCAGGCAGGTGTTCAAGACAAAAACGAACACATATAGAGAACAAAGGGTTATAAGAAACGTTTATTGTGTATTATCAATTTTGGAATTACACAAAAGGCTTACAGTTCAAGGACAGTCTATATCTACTAATTCGTATGTGATTCAAATAGGTAATCACTAAAAAAGTTAAAGGCCTATGTGCTACTTTAACTGATGCAAAAATGGTTCGTGACACTAAGAACGACTGCTCATTCATGTGGGGGATTGTTTAAAATGAATGAGCAAGACAAAGAGGTATTTGGGAAGAAGAAGATATAGCAAACTATAGTCCCACATTGTCAAAATACAAATAAAACCCTCTCTTATATATTACATACGTATAGGCTTATAAAATAAAAAGAAGAGGGCTTGTAGAGGAATATTGGGCTAGGCCGTGACACAATAATATATTAAAGTGTCAAAGATTGGGCCTTGAGGCTCTTAGGGTCTCTTGGTTGAATAGGGCCGACGGTTGGTACTTAGGTTAGTGCGCTAAAACGATAAATTTTTTCCATAGAATTTGAAAGGCATGTCCGCTCAGCTGCATGGGTACAATCATATGAGTTCTGACCACACACACATTAATGTACCGCGTAGTTAAAGTGTCACAACCTTTTCAATTCTAATGGTTATTAATGCCCAGATAGGCACCTCCTCCAGCCTATAAATACATTGCTTAAAACGAGACAGAACTCACTTTTCAATCTACTCGCATTACTTCTTCTTCTTCTTAAAAGTAATCCTTTGATCTAGTTTATGTAATATACTTCAGTTCGTCAGAGTCGTGTTTGCTGGCACAACGATACGGTGCTGGTCCGTTTTATCCTAGGAATCAAATTGCTATTACGTCAATCAGTGCGTACGACAATAATATTGTTTCAAGTAAACAAAATCCTTTCTGAACTCGGGCATTACTGAAATAATTTGCTTCATGTTTGTTGGAGACGGTTCTGTACCGTTCTAATCTAGTGCAGAATCGATTACGCTTTCTGTCGTTGCTGTAAACACAGTTTGACGTGACAATTGTTGCATAATTGAGTAATAATTGTTGTTAACATCTATTTGTAATAAAATTGTGTATTGAAAAAAATCTAACAATATTAACCTATAGAAAATATCATCCAGTCATTCTATGGTTTTCTAAAGCAATAATATGTATGTAACCCATTAATTCCCTCAATAGTGATGAGTAAATTATAGTTCAATGCATGGAGAGCATAATGTATGCAAAAGATGAATTCAAATTCTTTTCATAACACGTCCCGACTAGAAATGATTAAGGAATTAATTTTTGATATATAGATTCGATATTCATTGTTATGAACACATTCATAATTGTAAGTTATACTATAATTCTCTTAAAGACTTTTTAATTGTATTTGTTTATGGAATCAATTTATTTATATATCATTATATAAAAAAGTTATAATGAATGATAAAAGTAAAAGCATATTTATTATGAACCAAATTTTCTATAGATCTAGGTTTGTATGAAAAGGTACAATACGATGCTTAGAGCATACACCTTACTCTATTAATATCCCACTGACACTTCAAACCAATTATGTAGCCTCATCAGCATGCCTTCAATCAGTCTTCTTAAATAGGTTGAGAAAGTACCTTAGTGAATGAAACCTCTATGTTATGTTTATCTCTCGATCTTGATGTCTCCATCGATGATAATTTCCTTATCATGTAGTATTATGAAGAAAATGCCTAAGGTACTTATGAGCTCATAGTTCCTCGATAATATACATTCCTGCATAACTATATACTAGCACTAAACCTTAAATGCTCAGGACCGTTCCTAGCTTCTTAGTGAATTTGTGCTTTTACATTGCTTCCTGTATAACACCATTCAAAATGATCGATCCTCACTGTAGAATCAGCCATAACATCTTACTTGGATATTTTGCAAATAACATCCTCAATATTAAGAGTAAACACAAAACTTGGGACTAGCTTACTGTCTTTAGTATAGCTAACTGTGAATGCCTCTAGCTATATCCTATAAATAGTTGTTGTACATCACCATGTAGAAATGTTATTTCATCATCCATCTACCATGTTTTCTGGTCATAATAAATGTTGAAAAAAGTTGTATATCCTAATGTTTTAAATATGGTGACTAGTAACAATATTTTGTCATACTCGACGCCTTGAATCTTACCAAAACGTTTTGCATCCGACCTTACTTTGTACGGCTAGACCTTTTCATCTGCACTAATCGTTTTAATAGAAATTTAATTTCAACTAATAGGTTTCACCCCTTTAAGTACATTCTCCATAGTTTGTACCTAGTTTTTGCCCATTGAACCGTCTTGGATCTAACAGTTATGTAGGTTCCTTACTCTCAAATGCTTAACTATATGTGAGGGGAATGTTATCATGAATGATGTAACTTGCCTTCCTTCCATCAATGAGAGACCCTGAATCTCTCTAGAACACAAGATTATTTGCTAGACCTTCTAATAGGCCACATATTTTCTATGGTTTTTGAATTATTTTATATATATATATGTGTGTGTGTGTGTGTGTGTGTATGTATGTATGTATGTGTGTGTGTGTGTGTGTATATATATATAATTTCCCCGGAAGTTTCTTAGATCCATCCAAGTAAACCTAGTTGTTGCTAATTTCATAAAAGAGGAATTCCTTTTCCAAAAGATGGCAGGTCTCAAAATAAATAATTTTTATTCCTTAACATCATAGAATATGTATACATGAGAATATTTTAGATAACTAATTAACTTATATAAGATTGATCTTGCCTCGATATTACCATAGTTTAATTTCATAATGAAGTATGAGTAGCCTTAAACCTCAATGCGATTAAGTTGGGGTTTCTTGTAGTCCATAACTCACATAGAGTTCAAGGCATGGATTATGACAGTGCCCCATGTAGCATACATGCTTTCATTTTCTAACATAATCCCTAAAGCGAAGTAGGCAACTCAGTGTATGTCATCATTGATCGAACCATGTCAATAGGGATTGATTTCATCATTTCGAAACACCATTGTATAATGAACTTGAAAGAAAACCACATTCCCTTTTCTGTAATCTTAGTTCATATCCATTATACTCACTCTCTTGATTAGATTCAAGTATTTTATTTAAATTCCCTATACTACTAGTCAATAATGCGTTGTACAAGCAACGATTGATGCAGAATGGTTGCCAATGGAAAATAGTTGATAAAGAAGAGAAATATAAAAGAAAAGAAGAAATTTGGAGAGAAGAGAAAGAAACACAAAACAAAATCATCAAAGTTGTCATATGTCTCATTGGGCATTAGATAACATATAATAATAATCACAAATATAAAACGGATGAGGCAGTAAAAACTATATAAACCCATATTCAGAGTACAAAAGACTCTTAAAATTATACAAAATAATAATATAGTATATACAAGTGATAAATAAACTCGACTAATTAACTTAATCTAATAATAGTAAGTCAGTATTGTCAAGGCTCCATAGTGTCATACGACCGAATAAGCAATAACAATACTAGTATAAATATAAGAAGAAATCACTTCCTAATAATCCACCTGCATAGCTCTAGATAATGGATACTACTGATACATGGCCTACTCATCACCATCATCGATGAATACCTAAGGCAATAAGAGGGAACCTAAAACCTTTGGTTAAACAATAGTCTGGGGTGAGCAATAAGCAAATCTCAAAGTACTACGAATGTCTTAATAGTGTAAGGAACAAAGAGAACGGAGAATCATACATGTCCTGCCCTGGCATCTACACAGTTAGCACATATCAAATATATAATACTCTATGATAATCATCACAGATGTATCCTAAAAAAGAGTACTTGGGATGTCCAGATACCTGTATAGATGATGCATATGACATCTCTAAGGTGATAAATGATTAAGTGAACATAGCATCCATCATCCATCCACACATTAATTCACTTAGTGCGTTGGATATATAGTACACATGCGACTTTCCATAGTCAAGGACTACATTAAGTCTTGGAATTCTTAGTACATGAACCCATGTCCCTAAATTGGTTGGCAACTAGATTATCACACAGTCCAAGGTAATAGACCATCCCATAATCCACTCATACTTTGCTCAACGAGTACATTAGGACCTATGGATATCGACAAACCCCTTTGCACGCGTTCCATGCAACAAAGCTCGTCTTGGAACTATCTCAACAAACATCCCATAAGTCGTTGCGATAGGGAACTATCTAGGACAATCATCAGATATAGTGGAACATCATATGTCCCCTAACCCTCCTCCTATAGTTCCTTCAATCACGTCCGCCATCGCCTCATTCGCCTGATGAGATAAAACTATCTATCATAGAAAAGACTCGCCTCGCATCATGGAATCACCACCATCGAATGATGAAATCACTTCATTGAAGCACCACACCGTTGCCTCAAATGCCAAACCACTGGTTAAAGGGCTATCATGTCGAAAATACTTCGAACGAACCATCATATCATGCTTCTTAAAACCGCACAATCTTTTATATCGACCAATCCACAGTAACCAAAAATGACTTTTGTGATCATGTATATAACCAAAATTAATTAAATACACATCAAGTGAAAAAAATCTTCATTCATCCTGAAATCCAAGCTAGTCGCCAAGTCAATCCTCGGTCTTTAGATCCATCCCCAAGCTTTAGTGTTAGTCAGTTTATATTCCTTGATGCTACTTAATGAATTTATCTTGTCATTTGAGTCCATCATCCTTTTTCCCTCAATCAGTATGCACAAAGTTGTGCATCTGTTAGATGTGAATTAAACTGTAGTGAATGAGATTTTTCTAATACTATATCGCTGACGAACATAGTTTTATAAACCAAGCAAACACTCAACCATGCATCTAGTGGCCATACAAAACCTAACATGCAAGCATCCATAATATCATCAATAAAATAAGAGAAACCTATCCAAAGCAATCAAAGTAGGATAAATTTCAAAATAGCATGAATCTAGCAATATCATTAAACAGTTGTAATAGCATGTAAATGAGTAAAATGTGATATCTACATTTAAAATGCTATTTTAATCTTTTTAATAAATTAGTATGAAGATTTAAATATTTTAGAAATCAAAGTTAGAAATGTTCTAAACACATCTGTTTATTATGCTAACAATTACATTTCAGTGGGATTCACCCACCTTAGTCAAATCAGCTCAAACTTGCTCTAAAGTACAGATCTCGCCACCAAGAGTCCAACGCTAGGAATCATGTCCAAAATGGACCTCTTGCGCAAAAGTTACGCAATACATAAATAAAGTAACTAAGTTAACATATACAAATGTGACTCAAGCTAATCACCTTACTAATGACCATCTCTCACACTAATCATTATACACATATGCCCCGTATCAATAAACTGATGACTATGTATTTTCCACATACTTCACTCCTCAATTTCTTGTTCACCTGTCAACGGTTTCCACTGTTGTCTTCCCTAAATCTCTCTACTATGTGCCTTCTTTGCGATGGACCCCATGATTCCTAGTTTGATCCCCCGACTACGTACACGACTTGATGACTGGTACTCGAGTTAACTCCTTCCTCAATTCCATAAATGGAGTACCTAGTAGTATTCCTTATTCAATGGTTCAACGTCCAATCTATAATAAAGACAATCAATCCTCTTTCAAGGAAGCCTTATTAATTATTATTAAGTGTTGAAATACTTCATTTATAAGTGTACATAATTATATTTATATATACATACATGAACATATATATAGTCTTGAAAACCAAAATATATAACAAGTGTGTGCTTATATATGACCTCCCCAGGTGTTACCAATTAGATTAAATAAGGAACCTAAACTCTGATACCAAATGTAACAGCCACCCTACAAATTCAATACGCAAATAGTGTGTCATGATTGTTCTAGGTCAATGTAAGCGATCACCAAGGTTAAGTAAAAGAAAAGCAATCCAAGACCCATTATATACCTCACAACGCAATGACCAAAATATAATATTAACACATAACTACTGCAAAAATAGGAAAGAGTAAATATAATGAACCATAAACATCAAAATAACAAAACCATACGACATAATTTATTAGAGTTATGCAAGTGATAATAACTCAAACAAATAGTCTCTATATAGAAAAGACTACTAATCCCATAGTAATGAGAAATGGAAAACAACAGAGTACATACAAAATATATGTGGAATGACCTCCTACTCTCCCCATGGATAGCTAATCGTGCTCATCCTGACTTGCCTCTAGCCTGCTCATCTAAGAGTACCGACAGTGATAAGAAGCAATGCACAAAACTCTATCTTAGATGAAGTTCGAATTAAGCGACGGTAATACCAAAAACTAAAGTATAGCAGTACAATATGTATAAAGAGCCATATCTTACTTGGCGGTACATCCAAAGAGTTGGCGCAAATAATAATGTACGCTACTCTAAGTTCATCATGTCATAGGGTGGTAACAAACAAATAAGCATAAACCTCTACCATCCATTCTCATGTTCACTCACTCAATGCGTTGGAAATATGATGAAGGTTGGTTTCTATGGTACTCAAATTCACGCTAGTCAATAGGCCAAGAACTAGGTTGTACTAACTTGTACGCCTAGGATAAGGACTTGTCATGTCCTAGGTGAATGTCATACGCTTCCCAAGCTAGAAAAAATCCCTCAAATTCAAGATAAGAAGGGTCGAAGTTGGTCCTCACAGTTTTCACACCCATTACCCCATCTCCTCGACTAGCCATTGAAACCTTGCACATTGCCAAACCCTTTGCACACGTTATTCAAATACTAGCCTATCTTAGGAACTAACCCTATAGCTTCTAACTTGGAACTACCTTAGCTGGGAATAGTCATAGATAACTGATCTTATTGTCAAGCCCATGTAGCGCGTCCTCAACCCTCTATAGTAGCTTCCTTTTTGACTAATTGTTATACCTTTGGATCTCAAAATATATGTAGTCGTTCTTCACGAAGTAGAATAATTGTCGAACAAAGCTATCTAAGAATGGTTGTTTTAGTCAGTAGTTTAAATGCAAAGCTAAGCTTCACTTGGCCTACCTAATTTTTTCCTAGAAATTGCAATTGGCCCATGCCTAGTTCCGCTTAGGTGTCGCACTTGGACTTGGAAACCAAAGGAAGATGTCATGGATCGGTACTAGTCCCTAACTTGATGTTGCTACATAATTCCATTCTCAAAGTTAAGCCAATCCCACACTTAGTACCTTCAACCCACGTAACCCCTGTCGATCTAGAGTGATCCTCCTCAATACATACAAAATTACCTGCCTCCTACTGATTCGACTCGCAGCAAATACCATACCAATCCAAAATTAAGTGCTTATGCTTATCAAGGACTCAACCAAGTTTTCAAACACTTGAATTTTTATGTTGGTCCAAAGGTTGACTGCAAATGCGGATCAATTGGAGTAAACATCCCATGCCGACCCGATGCAAAGAACTCGTATTGATCCAAAGTAACACTATATTAAAACATGCAAATCCTAACACTTATATGTGTGAAACTTCAACAGCACTTTTTAAGTGTTACCAACGGCTTGTAAGCAATGGAGTATTCAAATTCATGACTGAATAACAATTATAAGCGTTGGTACTAGAATATCCAGAGTTGGAAAACAACTATTTAGTAAAAAAACTATAACTTGTGCTATTATCACCATGGTAGTAACACTTGAAAATGTTGTCATACATAAATTGTTTTGTTTGTCATTAAATCATGTAATTCTTTAAGCATTTCTAATCCAAAACAGTAACATATGCGTTACTAATTGAAATTATATTTTTACTCTATTTTATGCACAATTACTACTAAAATTCTTAAAACAAATGAATAAAACATATCTTAAATAATTATTTTCATATCGCATACATAATTCATAATATTAATTCAATATAAACTTTGTAATGCTTCCATATCTTTAATACAACAACTCATATTTCAATAATACCATTATATGAGCTACAAACTTTCAACATTATAACTCGAAAATATCAGATTCAAATTACAAAAATACAAGATAATTTTACCGGTGATGCACAGAAATTTAAATATTGTAAAGGTGAAACACACGTCAAAAACATTAGAAAGAGGGTCATTACCAATGTCATTCGTGTTTGCATTCTTAATGCCGCAACGTTTCAATTTCAATTTTTTCTTCCTTCTTCACAAGTTCCAGTATTCAATTTGAAATGAAGAATCCAGACATCAAAATTACTATTAGTTTGTACTTGAATTTCATTATATAAAAACATAGAATATGAAATTTAGAACATATTGCATCATCAAACTCGTACCGTTACTGTAATAATCGAATTAAAGTTTGTTCACATTTTTTTAACAGACGTGAACATAACACTACTAACGGTGTTAGTGGTATGGGGCTGTAATTGGCCCCTGAATTCCACCCGTTCAATCTCAGCCATACACCACTAACGGAGTTAATGGGTAATCAACAGTACGCTTGTCTGCTGCACCAAATTGGATTCTGTGCAAAACAATAAGTTAGACTCATGCAGAATAGTGCACTGCTCTATGTCTGAGTTTGACTCAACTATTCCTTCAAACCAAAATGTAATAGTGTCTCAAGTTCGATCTTCTCTCTAGTCGTATAAGTGTATAACCATATATCATTGAGAAAAAAATACCATAAATGGAGTTACGGTCGCAAATATAAGATCAACACATCAAATTGAAAAACAAATTAAGCAGTGATCTTTCATGTATAAATAATGGAAAACGATGAATGTAATGAATATTTAATTAATGAAAAAAGCGAAAAATAATCTAAGTTGAATTCTAGTATTTTGTATTGCGACTTCACCACAATAACAAATGACGAGTGATGGAAAAATAGCATAGGAACTGAAATAGACTCATGCCTACTTCATTTTGAAAACTCTCTGTAAAGACTGTAAACCATTGATGCAGATTAGTCGGTCGTTGGCTTGTACCTCTAGGACGCCAGTCACCAAATTCTTCATATTGATTAGAGTTATCTTGTAGTCTCTTGTTTTACTCTATGTTTTGCATGATGATTGTACATTGGAAACTACGTATCTTTAATTGCTGCTTATCTGAACTCTATAGATGCAACAATAAAAGAAGAGACAATGACATTAATAGCCCATTTTTTTAAACATTATTGCACAAATAGCCCATTTTTCAAATTTACTACGTTCATAGTCTGGTTTTTGTCAACTCAACAAAATGCACTGGCGCAATTCTAGATTGCATCAGTGTAGATTTTATTTAAAAAAATTTGCAATGCCCCCATTTGAGATTGCGCCAATTAGAGGTGTAAATTTTGTACGAATGTCCGACGTCCATTCATATCTGTGACCGAAATACGTCCATTCGAGTTCGTTCTATTCTCACTTAGGGCACGAGTTAGGACAACAAATTTGTACGAGAAAAAATCACATCTAGTCGTGTTCATTCGAATTCATCCGATTTTTTTGTAATTCGGTATATGGTCAAGAGAAAACCTAATAAAAAATATAAAATATGGTATAAATAGTCATGTCTGACCTGGTCTGCTCGTGTTCGATTCCGAAAAACGTATGTCTGTGTCTAATCGATTTTATTTAGGACACGAATTAAGATAAAAAAGATTTGTCTGAGAAAAAAAAATTCGTTCGATCCAATTTTTTTTAAGACAGAAACCGAACACACCTCTGTCCGGTCCGTTCCGACCGATTTACACCCTTGTGCCAATGCAAGTTTTGTTTAAAAGAATTTTTTTTGTCGCCGTGCCAAGAATAATATATTATACTGGCAAATTCTGGGATTGCGCCAATTTGCTTTGGTCAACTCAGCACTGAGTTGACCAAAACTAGACTATAAACGTAATAAATTTTAAAACATGACATATTTATAATAAAAACTTGCAAACCAGGCTAAAAATAAAAAGGACCCATAAAAGAAACACCTATAATATCATGACAACATACATTAAGGGTGTGTTCGACGCAAGTGGAAGCGGAGAATTTGAGCGGAGAATGTTAGCGGAGAATTGTAGTTAGCGGAGAATGTGTTTGGCACGTTAAGCGGAGAATTCAAGCGGAGTATTTTATATTTATTTTTTAATTTAATTATTTAATGATTAAAACTTAACAATATGATTAATGCAAAATAACACATTTAACCAAACATATCATTTCAGTACATAATAATATTTCATACCAGTTCACTACATAATAATATTTCATACCAGTTCACTACATAATAATAAAACGAAAACATACAACAAAATACTAACGTCTGCGGAATCTAGAAAGATGACAACTCATGTACCCCATCAACTCCATATCACGCAAGGTCTCAACCACCTCCAAAATAGATCGGTCGAGACAAAAAATCTCAATAATCTCCCACTTGTCGACATCAGTGATGGACGAGAGAATGACATAGCATCGGTCCACTACCATGGATAGGGCTGTCAACAAATACTTTCGGACACGGATACTGCTATATAAGTATCTGTATCCGAAATCATTTTCGAACATCGGATATCCGTATCCGCGGATACGGACGGATATCGGATAATTATCCTATTCACCAACGATCGATAAATCAAGAAATATAAATGAAATTTTTTAGTTTAACATAAATGTTTTTTATTTCTTTGATCACTAAAGTGTTAAAAATAAGCGTATATAATGAAACTAAGCAGATTTGTGTAGTTAATATGCATTTAGTACATATAATATAAAACTTCAACTTAGTAAAGCAATAAATAAATCTGTTTTATTATGCTAAAATACATATAATTTTGAGCATAATGTTAAAAAATTCAGACGGATAATTTTTGGATGCGGATATCTGTGTATTCGTATTCGCATCCGTTTTTTCGGATATTGAATATTTATCCGCTTTTCGGGTACGGATGCGGACGGATATCCATTGCCAGCCCTAGCCATAGAGAAACGCTATGTCTGAACGAAGGCTCGTTAGGGAGAGCCGCCCTACTAGATGTGGCGTGCGTCGACTGTCTCCGTGTAGACTGAACTGGAAGTGGACTATCTGCGGCGGCTGGGGGAGCAGGGGCGGATCTGATAACTGCAAGTGTCTGCGCCAATGCAGCCCCCAAAAAGATGGTCCTGCTCACGAAATTTCAGAGGTGGTTGTCTCCTAAACTTCTGTTACATGCGTGTAGCCCCATGCCACCAGTCCTTTTATCCGTCCAAGCGGTCCTGTGAAGCATCCCAAAAACTGCCAGGTATCTATAACAGTGCATTCCACGAAGCCCAGACCCTCTTCAGATTATCCCATCTGTTTTTGATTTGGGTCTGAGTCACCTCGTCCTCAAACATCTCATTGAATTCAGTCTGCACAGCAGTGAGGAATCTGTTGGTTCCTCGAAAATGAATATTATTTAGGAAAATATCTATTAAAGCCTTAGTGCAGTCCACTGGTCATAAAGCATTCGGGGCGTTGGAAGAGCCAGAAGCAGAAGAATGTGTCATTTAACTGATATAAGAAAAAATAGAAATAAAAAATAAACGTAAACAGAAAATTAAAAAAAAATTACCTTGAGGAGGCAGAAGGAAGCAGAAGGAGGAAGAAGTGAGGAGAAAGGAAAGAGGGGGGGTTTATAAGGGGGGAGGAGCCAACGGCTCAATGTCGGACGCGTCGAGAGTCAACGGCTCAAAATTGAGCTGTTGGCTCAGCGGTCCTAAAAGGACAGTTGGGTAACGGATGCGTCGGACGCGTCTGTTACCCAATCGATCTGTTTAGGACCAAAGAACAGGCTCTAAGAAATCTACAGCAGCCCTTAGAAATTTAGTAAAAATAAATAAAATTAAACTGATCGTGCCATTTGCAAGAACAGGAAAAAAACAACAATGGTTTCATTGGAATAATTGGTGAAAACTTAATGCATGAAAAATAGTCCATAGCTTCATCATGCATTCCTAAATGCTTGTAATTTTTATTGGGTTTATCAATATTTCTTCTTCTCTAGCACTTGCTCAGTTTCTTTCAACATGTATAACGACTCGACCTATTAAGTTGTTGCAGCTAACTATCGAGGATGGCCGACCCTCTTTAATGACTGCATCCACATAAGCCAACTTTATAAATGGTAATAATTAATCGGATAATTGATCGTTCTTTAAACCAAGTATAAAACATTATCACCAAATAAGAAGCACTAGCAATTGCTCTGTATTAATATCTAATAATATAACAAATATTATGTCTGGCATTTTCTAGTTTTGAGAGTATATTTAAAAGCTGAAGCGATTAAGTATTATTCTATATTTTTACCTCCGTTAGATGAAGACAAACAAACTTTGTCCGGGGTTAAAAAAGCTATTTTCCCTTGACATAGATCCTGCATAAGTTTTCTTATTATAAGTTATCCTCTAGAAAGGTTCCCATGAAGGTGATTCCCGAGAGTAACCAAAATTGTTGTTTTCCTGTTATATACTGTAATTTACTGACTATATAGTTAAAATAGAGAATCATTCAGCAGGCTGAAGCAAAAGGAAACATGCAAATGTAATTAGCGCATTGTTAAAAAAAAGATGCTACAAGGCTCGAAAAGTAGAAGTCAAGTAAGGATATGGGCGCATATAATGGAGAGCCGTTGGATTCAAGAAATGGGGAAAGTAGCAGCCATTAGATAGAAAAGAAGATGTAACACTTGAACATCTACATACAGAGATGGCCACATACGCTGCCTATGGTCGATACACAATATGCATAACATATTGAACTTTTTCAAACTTAAAATATGTTAAATTGAATTTTCAAGTTAAAATTTTAAATTTAATGAAATTGATAGTTGAGAGATGTTTGGTTTAAAATTTACCCAAAAAAAAAGAAAAAAAAACTCAGAAAAAATCATAGTTTTAATTTAGAAAATTCTAAAATTTTGTTGAAATTTGAAATGTTTTAAAATTTATAAAAATACTAGACTGAGTTCTAAGAAAACTATATCTTTCATTTTGTTAAAACCAAATTTCTACAACACTAAATCTGCAATTTACACTGCAAAAATGTGCAAATACAGACGTGTATTTAGTGTGTAGTTGACCTGTATTCTTTCTGTTATTTTCTACTTTGTATTTGAATTGGTTATCAAACCGACCGTTCTGAACCAAAAAACACTGCATCTTCTTCATTTGTTTTCTCTGTGTAACCTATTTCTTCTCTCGAAGCCAATCTTTTCTTTCCCTATTTCTTCTCGGTAGACTATTTCTTCTCTGTAATCTATTTCTATGTCTTCTCCCGTATCCTATTTTTTTTCTCTGTAGACTATTTCTTCTCTGTATTACTTCGCCATTGGAATTGCTTCAATCCTTTCCGTAACCTGTTTCTATTTCTTCTCTGTATTCTTCCTATTTCTTCTCGGTGGACTATTTCTTCTCTGTAACCTGTTTCTATATCTTCTCCCGTATCCTATTTGTTCTCCGTAGACTATTTCTTCTCCGTATTACTTTGCCATTGGATTTGCATCAATCCTTTCCATAACCTGTTTCTATTTCTTTTTCGTATTACTTCTCTGTCGAATTTGCATTAACCCGCCTGCCAAAACAATCCATCTCCCAAAACCTAACTCGCTCAAATTCATCAAATCTTCGATTTTGTTCAACAACCTTCAATTCAGGTAACAGTTTTGTGTTACTGTTGTGCCTTCTATTGTTTTTATTTTTAACTGCTATTTCCATATGATCCAAAAATAGTGAAGTCTACGACGAAGTTAGTGGAATATTATTTTTAATGTATGTAAATAAGTCCTTCACTTTCTATTGTTATTAGCATTTAACATCAATTACTGATTAATACTATTGTCTGACTCTTTGATATAAATTTCATCCTCAGTCGGTTGTCTTGCTGCCACAAACCAATCATAACACCAAGATTTTGGAAAAATATCATTTCTTTCGTAGATAATATTTTCTCTACAAAATGTCTATAAAATACTATGTTTGATTGATGACTCATAAGAACAGTGGACATTAGGATTAGGCTTTGATGATCTGCACTCACTAAACAGTGGAGTCTCTTGCATTACAGTTCAATTCTTAAACTCAACTCAAAATGATAGTAACACGACAACTCGAAAAATTAATCCAATCCATGTTGAAACAAAAATATATTTAGACATTTGTTAGATTGTACAATTCCAATTTGATGCTTTATACTGAATACGAAACAAGGCTGAAAATCAAGTTTTTTATATGAACATATTTTCGTAATAGTTTTAATAAGGCTTAGAATTGAAGTTTTCCTGGGATTACATAAAGATATAATGTAATGCTGATATAATCAAACATATGCTACTTAATTTTTCGCTCATAGCCTAAATGTTAAAATCTATGTATTCTTGTGTGTGCAGGACATGTTTTCATGAATTATTTTTCTACATTTTTGTGAAGTGTATGTTCTTTGCACAAAAAACCTTTGGCTGAGAAAATAACAACGAAACTGACGGGAATGCTTGGAAAAATCATGAATAATTGAGATAAGAAGGATATTAAAAATGTGAGAATTTAGGAGAAGTGATTCTGAAGCAGTTCCAAATAATTTCTGTTGTTTTATATCTTTAATGTTAATGAGGGATCATGTTCTTCTTATCATATCTGTAAGTATCTTTATGGATGTGTGAATTGAACTAAATATTGTATGCCTATTGAAATTGAACATTTGTGTTTGGAATTTTGAATGTTTATTTGATTGTATATTATTAACTAACTACTGAATGATTGTTAAAAGAATCAATTATATCTTTTCTGCAATTGGAGTTGATGAAGAATGCAGACAAACATCTTTTCAAGTCAAATTGTAATAAATAAGCTACCTTCACATCTTAAACAGATAAATTATTTGATGGTAAAACATGTTATAATACTAGTAGTTAAGTCGATTAATTCTTACAATTTCAGTTTGTCATTCAGAATATTCAGTAATATTGAAATGTATCCAAATATTTAATGAATTTACTTAAACTATAGTAACGCTAAATTAAATTTTCAAGTAGATAGCATAAATAAATTAGAAACTACCACTAATTTACTTAAGCTGTATTTGTACATTGAATCGAATTCGATAGAGTAACCTATAGAAAGTGCAACATATAGATCGAACCATCAATACGCATGGGTCGACCTACAGGTCGATCAAATTCTCACATAGGTCGACCCTATGGTCTACCTACGCTTAACTGAAGGTCAACCTAGCCCAGTGATTTTGGTGCTAGGCCAAGCTTGTTTTACTGTCTGTTTTGCCACTTTAATTCTTTGATTTTTGATGTTATTTCTGAAAATTTGCTACAAGGTTTTGAGCAAATTCAAATGGCATAATCCTATTATGGAAAATCCAATATTAACATTGATCCATACTCCAAGTTGATGAGTTTTCATGTAAAATTTCGTATGCTGATTTCATGGAATTATCATTGATTCTTGCCTATTATGTGCACAAGTTCATAAGTCATTTTAAAAAGAGTGTTTATACAAAAACTATCTTTTAAGATAAAAGTTTTAAAAAGTTAATTTGTAAAAATAAAATTATTTCAAAGCCATTAAATATATATATATACTCTAATATAAAGAGATTTCAAAGAAACGATTTCCAAATAGTTTTCAAAAAATCATTTTAAAACCCATTTTCTCGAAATAAGCACTTCTATATAAAAACTACTTATTTTTGCACTCTTCGAGAAAACGAGGAAGCAACTTAAATGACGTGGTAAACTACGTGGTATGGAACATATAAGTTTATTACATCGGTTAATTTTGGACTTGTTCGGTTGAAGCTATTTCTGTATGGAGACTAACTTGTAGTAAATTGGTAAGCGATAACCACTACAACAAAATGACCCTATTACAACGGTGGAACACCATTGTAATATACATTTTACAACAGTGGGCAAACCGTCGTGTATTAAGAAGTTGTAATAGGCTAATATCTTTTACAACTTTTTTGCACTATTGCAACACTGTTGTAATATGTATATTTTACAACTTTTTTCCACCGTTGTAATAAACTTTATTACAACAGTTATGCACCGTTGTAGTAAAATCTACTACAACTGTTATGCACTGTTGTGATTGACATTTGGGTTTTAAAAAAAAATAGACATCTTTTGCAACTGAAAAGAACAATACACTAAATATGGCAATACTCCATAAGCAAATCCGATGTTACAGTTATTTGTGAACTAATTTATAAAAATACTCAAATATTCAGTATTACAAACAATAAGTTTTAGACAACATTTCGTACATTATTACATACTTGACTGATACAAAGCAACTTAGTACAAGCACAAGTTATCCACAAAAAATTGCATATCCTATGGGAGTACACTAGTCGAAGACAAGGAAATCTTTATGCCATTTATCTTTTTGGTGCAAGTTCACTGCAGTGATCAAACCTATTGCATAAGAATATGTCTGTCGTTAGAAAAAAGAACAAAAAGTGTTTTTTTAAGCCAACAATACCAAAACTTAACAATAGTGCTTAACATATCTGACAGCATGAACTGCATGTGGTCCAAAGCCCATTTTTAAACAATTGGATGTTGAACAACTTCTAAAAAAAAGAGCATTTGCATGTTTACCGCACATAACAAAATCAAAATTTAATACAATAAGATATGTTTGTTTACATGCATGTTTACCGCACATATCAAAGATCTCTTCTCAACAACCATTCTACAAATTGTGCATTTTATATGCCACCCAGAAAATATAGAATATGATTATTGTAAAATGTTATAGAAGACTTCTAATTTATGTCTATTGAAATTACATACAAAATCAAAATTTAATACAATAAGATATGTTTGTTTACATGCATGTTTACCGCACATAACAAAGATCTCTTCTCAATAACCTTTCTACAAATTGTGCATTTTATATGCCACCTAGAAAATATAGAATAGGATAATTGTAAAATGTTATAGATGACTGCTAATTAATATTTATGAGACTAAGAGTGATCAATACATGTTCGAGTGATCATATTGAGTTCAGATCTATGTAAGAAAACCATATATAAGGGAACAGTGATATGACATTTAATATTTAATAAGAAAGCTACAAATCCAATGTGAATAGGTAATACAAGGTAGATGCATACATTTTTGAAGGGTTCGTTGTCAGTGCTTGGTTGTTCACCTTCACATGTCCCATGTGTTTCCTTGTTCAAAATACATCCACAAATTGTTGAAGATTTTGAATCAATACTTGTTTACATTAACATCTAAGTTAACAAACATTGTAAGAGGAATCAAAATCTCCAGCTATAGAAAGGGGATTTTTTGAATAAGCATTTATGCAAACACTTTTTATGCAACCAACATAAACATCTAAGCCACAGGAAATTTGACAGCTTCATTACATCCAATCGCCCGGACGTTATCATAGCCTTTACCATTATGATTCAACACATCCAATAGATCACTAAGATGTATTCTTAAAAAGAAAACAAAAGGAAACAACGAAATGTAATTCATAAAAGAACCAAATGGAAAGGAAAAAAACAACAGCAATGTTATTCTGAAAAGCCACTAGCTTTTACACAAACACACCCAACGTAATGTAATTTTGAAAAGAAGCAGCAGTAAAAGCGATAAAAGGACTCGCCTTCAAATCCTCAAGCAAGTAGCCACAGCCTTTCTGCATCGATTTGGATGTGTGGTCAGTGGCTCAGGCATAGGTTTAAGATGTGTGGTCGATTTAGGCGAGGGGAAGCTAGGTAGCGAAGGCGACTTGCTTTCTGGTGCAGATCTGTTGTGAGGAAGAACAAGGCAACAGGAGGAGAAATGGAAGATGCAACATAGGGCTGAGAGGAGGGTGTTCGATGGCGGAGAGAGAAGCCAGTTAGAGGCTTAATCCGAAGGTGGAGCTCCGATTTTAAGGTGATGGGGCTGGCTTGATGGAGAATTTTCGATGAGGAAGAAGGAATACGAAGAAACGTAAATTTGGGGAAAGTTAATTTTGACTAAGGAGATGAGCGGTAAACATATGTTAATGTTTGAGTTTGGCACTGAAAATTTACGTTTGCCGCTAAATTTTTTGTTTTGGAGCCAAAATCGAGATTTTGTTTTGGAGTCAAAAGCATCTTTTACCACTAACAAAAAAAAGTTGTAACATTTCATTGTTTTCTAACCTGCGTAATATTTCACTATTTTCTGATTAGTTAAACACTCTCGACATTGGAAGCCAAAATGTATATTAAATTTTTTTTTGGGTATGATCTAAATTTAAAAAAAAAGGCATAATTTTTTTTTTGGGGGCGATGCCCACGAACCTGTACCGCAGCGCAGTGGCCAACAATGATCATCAAGGCTTGATAGTCAAGATTCGACGGTTAGTCCAAAAATTCCAACAACTAAATGACGACGAGTGGGATAATTTGAAAAGGGGCATGACCAATTTACAGACTTTATCCAATGCATGAAGTCTAATTATTCGTTAATTGTTATGTATATATTACCAATTATCAATCATCAAATAATTAATAGTAATAATTAAAATCTAATTACTATTCATTAATAATTATATTTATAATTAATTATTTGATATTTCAAACTAATTATTATTATTTAGTAGCCAAAATTGTTATTAGTTGCCAAAATTATATTTATTAAAATTTCTGAAATAGTTACTACCAAATTAAATAATACTTATTAATAATAGTTATTATTTAACTTTTACTTATTTTTACTCAGATATAATAGATTAATAATTATTAAAAGCTTATAATGTATGTTACTAATTATTGATTAATAAGCAGTTAACATACATTAACTATTAAAAATAAATTACTACTTATTAAATATTAACTATTTAATAATAATTAATAAATATTATTGGTTCCCAAGTTTATTATTAATTATTAATTATTGTTAAATATTAATATAATTAGTTATTAAATATAGAAATTATAAATATGAAGTTTGTAATAGACATCTATTACAACTAACAAACTAAAAAGTTGTTAAAAAATGTTTATTACAACTTTAGGGAATTGACAGTTGTAAAAGACATTTATTACAACGGTGCTTTTACCACCGTTGTAAAATTAAAGTTATAATATGGTGTTTTTGTTGTAGTGAACATACGGTATGCGACGCACTGTTATCACAATTTGAGTTATTATTTGGGAGTTGGTGAAACATTCAATGCATACCTTCACGACCTCTATGTGAGTTGCTAGTACTTTTGAGTCACTGTGTGCATGTCCAAATCTGTTTGAATCATTGTGAGATGCCAAATCTGTGTGAGGTGCCAAATCTTTTGTAATAGTATTTGGTAGGCTTCGACCATTTGTGTGGTGCACGTGCAGAAATAGCTTAGATTCTCCAATTTATGGATCCATTTATGTGAGATGATTTCATTTCTACGTGATACTTTCTAGGTTTCACACTTTCTTGATTTCTAGAACTTATGATTTTTAAATGTTTTCACCATTTTTATGTGAGTTTTATATGCATAGATTATGAGCTATATGATGATTTATATAGTGATTACATTTCCATGTGGTTATTATTTCTGAGTAGTGAACTCCTAATCAAGTTCTATATATTGAGACTTTGGAATTTTCATTTAATGTTTCTGTGTGGTTATCTCCTTATACATGAGACCTAGTTGTTGACTAAGGTGAACTCATCCCATGTATATTATATTAGATAAGCCTATGTTGTTACTTCACTATTGGGAAGTTTTACCATTATGTGATATCTTCCTTCACCTATCATGCTCTAATCATCTTGTTTAAGCTAGATCGACCCGTGTATTTTGTGTACTCGGATTATATCGAGTTAATTTTGGTTAGTCACTTGTTGTTGATTTCTTATTAGTTTGCTTTCGCCTTAGATTATTTTATCGTCTTTTTGGATGCTTAGACATGTCTTGTGTAGTCGTCTTGTAGTCTATTTGCGTAATTCTGATGTACATATTCTTTTATATGAGACTTTTATGTATATATGTTGTTCATATAACCAATTACGTATGTATCACTATGTATTGTACTTTTGATGTATCTGTATATGGATGTGTTTATTGTACAATGATCAATATTATACGATATTGTTATATTTTTATATAAATAGATACCAAGCCATTGACGATTTGTTTTAAGCTTGAATTGAGTATGTCGATCCACATATGGTAAGAAAAAAACAGAGCAACAAATTGACATATTCCATACGTTTAATACAAGGCATATGGATAGTTGATACTAACCAACCATATTCTCTGCACTAGTAGGCGATATTACTTAGTAATACTATTTATTAGTGTGTGTCTTGGGGTGAGGCTTCACATGTAAACTATCACCTGTAGGGATTGAAGAAGGAGATAGGGAATGAGGCTGGTGTAGACTATATAGATTCTTTTGTCTTATTATTATGTTTGTTTCTATTGTTGTTCACTTTGAGTACCATATACCATTTAATTATTATGTACTGACTCTTTAGTTGCAGAGACAAGTCAGATATGAGACTTAACATGTCCATTTCCATATCTTACAATACATCATTTGAAAGATCTTATCGCTCACACTATACCGTTGTCTAGCCCAAGGTTTTATGTCTCCTCTTATTATCTTCGATGCTCTTAGGCATTGTCATTGATTGGTTGATATTGTCGACGAGTAGAGTAGATAACAGATTAGGTTTTACGGGGGTACTAAATCGAAGACGAGCTTAGAAGAGCTAAAGAATATACCATACTTGTATATATCTGCTATTTGCTATTATTAGAGTACTCCGAGGGAAGTAGTGAGCTTTACATGTATTTAAATATAATGGCATTTCATGTACATGAATTAGTGATATAATGATGTTTCTGCTATTTTGTTTGCTATGTTGTGACTCACTACATTAATGTCTGTATTTCTTATTACACTTTATCCATGCACTGTGAGGTATATATGACATGTTTGGCTTTGATTATCGCATGTGGCGGCTGGCCCTATTAGTTTGGCATGTTCCAGTGCACTATTTTCCTTGTTCACATGCAAGTAGCATAAGGCGGTCGTGATAAATTCTAAATGCATCATAAACAAAGACGATGAAAGGCAGGTCTCATCTTTTGTGAAGATGATTGGGTTGAAGTACCTCATAGTACCCTAGTTAAATATATTTGTTTGCCTAAATAAATACTTAATTGGTTTGATTTGGATTTAATTTAATTAGACTAAACTTGATTGACTATATTATAATTTGTGTGAATAATTGATCGATGATAACAGTTTTGTTGTATCATTCTTTATGTATGTATTTTCTTTGCATAATTATCTCTCTCGTGATTAGTTTATAGTATGTTATTTAGGGAAGTCAGTATTTGAGTTAGTATTTAAGTCATTATTCAAGTCCGTGTTAGAATTATGATTAAAATTATTAATTTTTGTCGATGACAAAGGAAAATAAGATAAAATTGGATAGATAGGCATTGATTAAAGGGGAGTTTTAGAACACAGAGGGAGTTAGGTTATATTTAACAAACAAGATTGTCATCATAAAAAATGTGGAGATTATTGGTACCATAGATAATGGTTTTGGTGACAACAATCTTAGGAAACTGTGGAATATTGAAGATAGAAAACAAATTGTAGAATCTAACCCTATCGTAATCAGAAGGCAAATTCTATTCATACACAAATAATTCTTTAACATACACCATGAAATAAAATAACATACACAAAAATTTCTTTTCAAACACCATATCTTTCACAAAATTACCCACTTATATTTTTATTATAATTTCCTTTTTCTATCTTAAAACTAAATTACACAAAAATAAGGATTCATTACAATAAAATTCAAAAAAAAGATTTTTTTTTTTTGGGTTTCTGACACTAATATTTTAAATTATTTGAATCTTTTATTTTTAAAGTCAACTCTAATTTTAGATGATTGAACTTATTTAAATTAGAGTATTTAGTTGTTAAAGTTGTCTAAATTGATATTTCAAGTTTCATTAACTTCATAAAATTCTATAGATTTAAACAAATATTATTGACTTTAAAGCTTTAATTAGATGCATTATAGAAGGACTGAAAATGCAACTAAGGATAAGGGTAACATGGTCATAGTTTTTTCTTATTAAAACAACGATGTATGTTAAGAAATTATGGTGTATGAGTGGAATTTGCCTAATCAGAAACAAGTTATTTATAATTAGGCCATGGGATGCAAACTTAAAGAACTGTGGTAGCTGTATTAGTCATATTCCTGTCTGGATTAAGTGAACTAATATCCCTTTTTGTCTGGTCTAAGTTGGCTATAAGTTGGTTAGCTTCACATGTAGGTAGATTCATGTGTATGGACGCTTCTACTGAATGTATTGAAAGATTATAATATGCTAAGTGTATGGTTGAAGTATCACCTGAAAACAATTTACCAAACACCTTCCCAGTCCATTTATCTAATGGCACTAAGCACGTGGTTAAGGTCTTCTACTTATGGAAACCTGACTTATGCACCTGATGTAAAGGTTTTTGTCATAAATTTGGCAGACGAACAAGGAAAAATAATACGATTGAAAAAGTAGTTGCTGATGTTGTTCTAAGTAATACCACAAAGAAGGTAGTTGATAATGTTTTAAATAGCAGTGTACTAGGGACAAATAAAAAAGTTAGACAAATCAGTGTAGTAGGAAATGAAGGTAAATCTATTTTAAAACATTCTGAGGAATTTGCATTTAAGAAGAAATAATACTGGAAGAAAATCATTAAGAAGACCCGAAAGTAAAACTTATTTTAGTTGGTAGCAAAAATAAAGGGAAAGAAGTAGTGGAGGAAGTCTATCCTGACAAATTTGGAGTTTTAAATGCCTCCAATGATGCTGGTATTGGTACCTCCAATAGTTTTGAAATTACAGATAGTTATCTAGAATCTGTGCAATTAAAGCGCTTAACGGTTCTAAAGTGGCGGAGGTGCAAAAAGGTGTAGCGGGGATAAAGCGGGGAAATAACGGGGGTATAACGGAGGCGCAAAATGTAATGACCCAGACTCTTTACACATTGTTAACACAGATAATATATGTATCATAAGTATAAATACGAGTTAAAATTTCATTCTTTAAAAATTCTAATACATGTTAAAACATGTATGATAGCATTTGCATAAGCACAGCACTTAAAAACACTTATTTTTGCATATTCAAGTATTATAGCATGAAATATATAGCGTTTGTTTAAAATTTATTTTTTCTTATGTATAGACAATAACACATGATTATAGCGAGGCTTAAAATGCCATTTTTCTTTTTGTTTGTATTTTTGTTCATTTATTTTAAAGGGATTTTAAAGCATTATATTTTTCTTAAGTTAATTTCTAGTTTTTCTACAACAAAGCATTTTTAATCAAGGATTTGTAAAAAACTAAGTTTTGTTGGCAATAACAAGAGAACATGTTTGTTTCACTCACACATCAAAACATGAATACCACCATTTTTTCTTGCAAGCATGATTTCATGAACACATATTTCTTTGCAAACAACCTCATGAATATATGAACACCTAGTTGCAACTACACAAGATAAACCTGCACTAGAACTACACTAAGAAGAGGATTTGAAAGCAATTGTACTTGCACATGGCAAACCATTTTGGCTACTACATTTTCAGATTTTCTGAAAATTCCTTTTTTTTATTTTTCCAAAAACATATGCATTTTGTCACAAACCCATGTGCTAAAAGATCACCAAATCTTGTACAATTATACATAGATCTCTCCTTCACTAGTTAAGCACATTAGCAATGATTTTCTGAAATCTTTCCACATGGCTGAGAGCAAGTTTGGACAGGAAAATTCAAATTTTTCATGTACCACAATTTCAGACTTTTAACCACCCTTGCAAGGCAAGTTTGCATTTTAAATAAAGTCTTGTAAAATCAAGTTTTGACATGTGAAAGTATGATTTGCAAACTCAAGGAAAACTGAACATTTTTAGTACAAAAATGATCACAATATCTTGTAAGGACCAAGGGAAAAGAATGGTTGTGCAAAGAACATTTAATGTGATGTTGCTTGAAGGTAAATAGGGAAAGTTTTATACAATGTTTAGGGGTTTAGGAGGTAGCATCTAGGCTGAAATGCTATGTGAAAGTGATGAGAAGATGTAAGATTTTGAGAGAGAAAATCAGTTTTCAATATGGTCTTGCATTTGTCATTTAAAAGGCTTTTTTGTTGTTTCACATCAACATTAAATACACCAGTATTTTATCAATTTCTCACCCCTATATAGGGACCTACCCATGAACTCATCTCACACACTCAAACACACAGCAAGTTCAAGAGTTTTTAGCAAAGAAAAGCAAGGGTTCTTAGCATTCTTAAGTGAGTAAACTTACACTTTATTTCTGTTCTTAAATATTGCATTATAGGTGTTGAACTATGAAGTGAATCTGGTTTTCTTTGTGATCCTATTCAAGTAATATGTCATGTTTGTGTTGCTCCTTGTTATGATATAGGAATCCTTGGTTTTTGTTGACAAACCCATAAGTATCTTAAGTAGAAATGGTGCATTGACTGTTTGTGCTACATGTCCCTGTTATGTTGTGTGAACTGTGACAAACTCAAATAGATCAGTAAGATTAATGTTAGTGTGTTAGAATAAGGTGTTAATTTTGTTTTAAAACCTTTATCAAACCATACAAGTGTATAAAATAGAGTAGGTTTGACAAAAAACCCTTACTAGCACTTGAAATAAGAACAACATGAAACACCAGTATGCCTCTGTTCCAAAATCTCAAAGTGGAAACTCAAATTGATTAAAATTGAGTTTTGATTTCATAATCATAGTAGGGAAAACAAAAGATGATTTTTAAAACAAAAACCAAGATTTTTAGAAGTATGAATTAAGAGAAAAAGGAAGTTGGTCAGAAAACTTGTTTTAGTGAATCCCCAACGATCCATGGGTTCAGAAATGATGGCTCTCGATCTGGAGGGGTAGGGAAGGATGGGGATCACTGAAAAATAGTGGTTTAATTTTTAATTGAGTAGATTTTGTAAATTTAACAAAAATAGGGTTTTAAATGCTGTTTGGGTTCATGGAGTTTTCGTCGGAACTGCTGTTCGCCTAGGGGGCTGGGGACGTGCGGTCAGGGGGGGGGGGAAGAGGCGTAATGGTCTGGTGATGGCGTGGCAGCGATGTGGTGACGTCCGCTGGTCGAGGGAAGGAGGGCCGAGGTGTTTCTTCGATGGTGTTCTTTTTTGGAAGAAGGAGGTCGCACGGCAAAAACAGGGTTCAGGCCATGGGATGTCGTCTGGAGGGTAGTGGCGTGCTCAGGTGGTGGAGTTGGGTAAGTGGCAACGGCCGTTGGAGGTTGGCATGGCCCCACGTGGTTGTGCACGTGCACAACTATGTCATGGAGAGGTTGGAGAAGAAGAAGGGAGTTGGAGTCTTGGGCGCATGGTACTTTTGTGGTGATCAGGGTGAAAACCATAGTTGCAAGGACTTGTACTTTGGCAAGTACCCGGCCAAGTGGTACTTGGCAAAAATTCATGTGTTCCGGACTGATTTTTGTGAGTAGCCACTAGTGTTTTTGACCCTGGTACTTTGCCAACTTGATACTTTGTTATTTTAGTTTCAAAACGATAGTTTTTAAAATATGTTTTAAATGCAAATTAGTTTTAAATTCAATATTGGTTTAAATAAAATAGAGTAAACAAATAAAAATAATATTTTTAATTAAATAAAGGAATGTGAATCAGGATCGACAATACCGTTCGTCAGAAGCTGGAATTAAAATACAGAAGTTGTATTTTAAATTAAATTATAAATTTTAAAGAATTAGAAATGATTTTTCTGATGAAATGTTGTTGAGAAATGCAGGAGTGACAACGATTACAATTTCAGTTTATAATTTAAATTTGATTTTTATTTAAATTAAAATATTTGGGTTAAAGTGATAAAATAAGGAATATTTTTTTTACACTGAAATTTCCAAATCTGTAAGTCAAAAATCTCTGTAACTGATAATATTATACTGTCTATACTGGTATAAACAAAAACAGTGTTTTATTCTGTGTAGATTAATGATTTAAAAAGAGGAAATTTTATTTAAAGAAGAAGTAGATTTAGTTAAGGAATCAAAGGAATTTGACACAAAAATATACAATATAAAAGCTGTAAAGGGAATTTTAAATTTTGAATTTAATTCATTTGTGGAAAATCAGAGTTAGAGGTAGTTGCGGAAAGATAGATTTCCGAAAGATAAATATAAGGATTCATTTTCAGAAATGACGGACAAGATAGAAATAAAACCCGTGCAGCGCGCACACTAAAATTGTCCAATTTTAAGTTATGATCAAAATGCCAGATATAAGCAAGGTGATTGTATACTGTTTGATTTGACTATATATTTTAATCATGTTAGATTAATGATTTAAAGGAAAAATGTTCGTAATCATTTCAAAGAGATCGGATTTATTTTCCACTTTGATTTGATTAGACCCTGCACGTCAGAGATGTTCAAACTGAAGACGATGATTATAAACAATATTTTCGGTCTGTTCAGTCCCAGAACAAACCTGAATAGACGAGTGTCTGACAACGTATATCAGTCAGATTCTACACATCGAATTTACGTTACGTTGGTGGCGGGGAAATTCGTTTCTCTTAGCTTTATTGCCCGTGATATATTTGGGAAATCGAATGAGTATTTCTGACGGGTAGGACGATGTGGCATTCAAAGGAAATGGACCAGCGATGATGAAACGTAAAGTCTAGCCTTAAGCCTCACACCCAGGAAATGACAAAAATCGGGCTGGCAGCATGGCTATGTGGGTCGCTCCCATTAGGGTGTAGTATCACCTATCTAGAGAAATTCCTTTTGTTTCTTAATCTATCGATTCTGCCCATTCGGGGATGGTTATCGTACACAACTATCGGTGATATACACTCGATACACTCAAGAGAAATGAGTGGTCGGTCATGTGAGGGCTGGGTTGCAAGAAATTCTTGTTGAATCCAGATGTATTTGCCTCTAGAGATACATCAGCGGAAGGTGGGCCCATACCTTGTCAGAGTTGGAAACCCAATTTCCCTAAGTGCCAAGCGGTTTTTATTTGTATACTATACAGGAGAATGTGAGATGCAAGCATTTTTCTAGATTCTAAATTATTTATGGGAAACTTATATGATAATATCTGATTTCAAGTATACCAAATGTTTTGATCTCATAAGGTAAAAACCCGTTCCGTCTTCACGGCGTGGTCTTAAGAGATATTTTGATTTCTTTAAACTGTTTTCAACTGTTTACTCATACCAATCCCCTGACTGACCTGGAGTTTATTTTTCTATGTTTTTCCCTTAAACTCTTGGGTATTCATAACACTTGTTATGAATAGACAAGTGAACCAGGATGTTGAAACTTATGAAGCTGAATGAAGATTATCAGTGTGTTGGCCTATCTACCTTATCTACTGTATAATTATAAGTCTGCAAGTCAGTAGTAAATGTTATGTGTAATTACTATTGCACTTTGAAATGGTTGTATCACTAGACATGTGATGATCTGATGTATTAAGTACTGTTGTGTAATATTATTAAAGTATTATCTTTTGTAAAAATTCCGCTGTGAGATTCTGATGTTTCTGTGATTTTATCTTCTATCTACTCTTATTTCTTATCAATGACACGACTTCCAATGTGTTCGAAAGTTGGGTCATTACAGTTGGTATTAGAGCTTAGGTTACTGATTACCTAGGCTTCGGGTGAGTATGAGAGAGCGTATTTTTATATAAAATTTAAAATAAACCAACTTGGATGAGATACCTAAGTTAGTTATATCCAATCAAGTCTTGATTATCGACCTGTCAGGGAATTAAGTATGAGTACCCATGCACGAAGAGGTCGAGCTAGAGGGTCATCCATTGTTACTGGTCGTACTACTGGATCCCAAGACCAAGGGGAAACAATAGAGGAAGTTGCACCAGTCCAACAGGATAAGAGCTTTGCGACCATTTGTAAGGAGTATACAACTCTAAGAGGAAAAGTTTTCAAAGGGACGAAATCTTTCATTGAAGTCCAAGCATGGTTGAGGCCCTGTGAGAGGATTTTCAAGGAACTGAAATTGAATGATGAGCAGAAACGTCTCTTAGCTTCGTGGCAACTTCAAGAAGCTGCTGCTATTTGGTGGGATGCTCAGACCACGAATTTTCCTGAGGAAGATTTTACTTGGGAAAAATTCAAAGAAGCTTTCGAAGCACAGTTTCTACCTACTACAGGAAAGACTATGATGTATCGAGATTTCATCGATCTAAAGCAAGGGAATATGAAAGTGTCAGAATATGTGAACAAATTCAACTCGCTTTCTTGTTTTGGCCTAGAACTTATCAACACTCCTCTTAAGAAGAATGAAATGTTCATAGCGGGATTAAAAGATAGCCTACAAGTTCAGATGATTGGACATCTCAAGATTCCATTCGTTGTTCTAGTTGATATGACTGTTCGTTATGAGGCACTGGAGGGTAAGAAGCCAGTTGCTAAAGCAGCACAGACGGGAGGGTCTAGTGGTGAGAATCCAAACAAGAGGAAATTCAATCTGAATTGGAACAACAACAACAAGGAAGTACCTAAGATGGGAGAAAAGGCCAAAGAACGATTCAAAGATACCATATGCCACAACTGTTTGCAGAAAGGACATATTGCCAAGTTCTGCACCAAGCCAGCAGCAGAAAATCCACAGCAAACTCAGCCACCAGAACAACCCCAATCAAATGGAACAAGTGATGCTATTCCACAAAAGTTTTCATGCTATAACTGTCATCAGCCTTGGCACTTGGTTAGAGACTGTCCACTGAAAAAGGCACAACAACCAAAGGTCTATGCTTTAATGGATAAGTCATCAACTTCAGAGAGTGTGAAAATAGAGTGAGCTTCAGAAGGTACTTTACTCTTTTTAGATAAAAGGAGATAATTAATTAGGGTCAGCCTCTAGATAAATTAAATATGGTTGGGTTAATTTAGAATAATATCCATTCTTATTGATACCGGAAATCAAGTTAGAATTTTAAATTGAATTAAAATTTGGATTTCCTGAAATTGAGGCTGGACTTAAGTATTAATTGGATATGAACTTGAGGGATGTGGATTGATCGATTTGTGAAATCAAATTAGATTTGTGGGTCCTAAAATGGAGATCGTTAAGTACGGGAATGAAGATTTTGGATAATACTTAACGGAGTAAAGTAAATGGACCGATGAGTTGAGAAGGAAATTTTGATAGAGATTTTTGGTTTTGAATAGGAATTGCTGATGTGTGTTAAATATTTGTTGATGTGTGTCGATAACTCTAATCTACTGTTTACAAATTTCGAGGACGAAATTTTTATAAGGGGGGTAGAATGTAATGACCCGGACTCTTTACACATCGTTAACACAGATAATATATGTATCATAAGTATAAATACGAGTTAAAATTTTATTCTTTAAAAAATTCTAACACATGTTAAAATATGTATGATAGCATTTGCATAAGCACAACACTTACAAACACTTATTTTTGCATATTCATGTATTATAGCCTGAAATATATAGCGTTTGTTTAAAATTTATTTTTTCTTATGTATAGACAATAACGCATGTTTATAGCGAGGCTTAAAATGCCATTTTTCTTTTTGTTTGTATTTTTGTTCATTTATTTTAAAGGGATTTTAAAGCCTTATATTTTTCTTAAGTTAATTTCTAGTTTTTCTACAACAAAGCATTTTTAATCAAGGATTTGTAAAAAACTATGTTTTACTGGCAATAACAAGTGAATATGTTTGTTTCACTCACACATCAAAACATGAATACCACCATTTTTTCTTGCAAGCATGATTTCATGAACCCATATTTCTTTCCAAACAACCTCATGAATATATGAACACCTAGTTGCAACTACACAAGATAAACCTACACTAGAACTACACTAAGAAGAGGATTTGAAAGCATTTGTACTTGCATATGGCAAACCATTTTGGCTACTACATTTTCAGATTTTCTGAAAATTCCTTTCTTTTATTTTTCCAAAAACATATGCATTTTGTCACAAACCCATGTGCTAAAAGATCACCAAATCTTGTACAAATGTACATGGATCTCTCCTTCACTAGTTAAGCACATTAGCAATGATTTTCTGAAATCTTTCCACATGGCCGAGAGCAAGTTTGGATAGAAAAATTCAGATTTTTCATGCACCACAATTTCAGATTTTTAACCACCCTTGCAAGGCAAGTTTGCATTTTAAATAAAGTCTTGTAAAATCAAGTTTTGACATGTGAAAGTATGATTTGCAAACTCAAGGAAAACTGAACATTTTTAGTACAAAAATGATCACAATATCTTGTAAGGACCAAGGGAAAAGATTGGTTGTGCAAAGAACATTTAATGTGTTGTTGCTTGAAGGTAAATAGTTAAAGTTTTGTACAATGTTTAGGGGTTTAAGAGGTAGCATCTAGGCTGAAATGCCATGTGAACGTGATGAGAAGATGTAAGATTTTGAGAGAGAAAATCAGTTTTCAATATGGTCTTGCATTTGTCATTTAAAAGGCTGTTTTTGTTGTTTCACATCAACATTAAATACAACAATATTTTATCAATTTCTCACCCCTATATAAGGACCTATCCATGCACTCATCTCACACACTCAAACACACAGCAAGTTCAAGAGTTTTCAGCAAAGTAAAGCAAGGGTTCTTAGCATTCTTAAGTGAGTAAACTTAAACTTTATTTCTATTCTTAAATACTGCATTGTAGGTGTTAAACTGTGAAGTGAATCTGGTTTTCTTTGCGATCCTATTCAAGTAATATGTCATGTCTGTGTTACTCCTTGTTATGATATAGGAATCCTTGGTTTTTGTTGACAAACCCTTAAGTATCCTAAGTAGAAATGGTGCATTGACTGTTTGTGCTACCTATCCCTGTTATGTTGTGTGAACTGTGACAAACTCAAATAGATCAGTAAGATCAATGTTAGTGTGTTAGAATAAGGTGTTAATTTTGTTTTAAAACCTTTATCAAACCATACAAGTATTTAAAATAGAGTAGGTTTGACAAAGAACCCTTACTAGCACTTGAAATAAGAACAACAGAAAACACCAGTATGCCTCTGTTCCAAAATCTCAAAGTGGAAATTCTAATTGATTAAAATTGAGTATTGATTTCAAAATCATAGTATGGAAAACAAAAGATGATTTTTGAAACAAAAACCAAGATTTTTAGAAGTATGAATTAAAACAAAAAGGAAGTTTATCAGAAAACTTGTTTTAGTGAATCCCCGACGATCCATGGGTTCAGAAATGATGGCGCTCGATCTGGAGGGGTAGGGAAGGATGCGAATCACTGGAAAAATAGTGGTTTAATTTTTAATTGAGTAGATTTTGTAAATTTAACAAAAATAGGGTTTTAAAAGCTGTTTGGGTTCATGGAGTTTTCGTCGGAACTGCTGTTCGCCTAGGGGGTTAGGGTCGTGCGGTCGGGGGGGAAAGAGGCGTCATGGTCTGGTGATGGCGTGGCAGCGAGGTGGTGGCGTCCGGTGGTCGAGGGAAGGAGGGCCGAGGTGTTTCTTCGATGGTGTTCTTTTCTGGAAGAAGGAGGTGGCATGGAAAAAACAGGGTTCCGGCCATGGGAGGCCGTCTGGAGGGTAGTGGCGTGCTTAGGTGGTGGAGTTGGGTAAGTGGCGACGGCTGTTGGAGGTTGGCAGGGCCCCACGTGGCTGTGCACGTGCACAGCTATGTCATGGAGAGGTTGGAGAAGAAGAAGGGAGTTGGAGTCTTGGGCACATGGTATTTTTGTGGTGATCAGGGTGAAAACCATAGTTGCAAGGACTTGTACTTTGGCAAGTACCCGGCCAAGTGGTACTTGGCAAAAATTCATGTGCTCCATACTGGTTTTTGCGAGTAGCCACTAGTGTTTTTGACCCTAGTACTTTGCCAACTTGATACTTTGTTATTTTAGTTTAAAAACGATAGTTTTTAAAATATGTTTTAAATGCAAATTAGTTTTAAATTTAATATCGGTTCAAATAAAATAGAGTAATCTAATAAAAATAATATTTCTAATTAAATAAAGGAATGTGAATCAGGATCGATAATACCGTTCGTCATAAGCTGGAATTAAAATACAGAAGTTGTATTTTAAATTAAATTATAAATTTTAAAGAAGTAGAAATGATTTTTCTGATGAAATGTTGTTGAGAAATACAGGAGTGACAATGATTACAATTTCAGTTTATAATTTAAATTTTGATTTTTATTTAAATTAAAATATTTGGGTTAAAGTGATAAAATAAGGAATATTTTATTTACACTGAAATTTCCAAATCTGTAAGTCGAAAATCTCTGTAACTGATAATATTATACTGTCTAAACTGGTATAAACAAAAACAGTGTTTTATTCTGTGTAGATTAATGATTTAAAAAGAGGAAATTTTATTTAAAGAAGAAGTAGATTTAGTTAAGGAGTCAAAGGAATTTGACACAAAAATATACAGTATAAAAGATGTAAAGGGAATTTTAAAATTTGAATTTAATTCATTTATGGAAAATCAGAGTTAGAGGTAGTTGAGGAAAGATAGATTTCTGAAAGATAAATGTATGGATTCATTTTCAGAAGTGACGGACAAGATAGAAATAAAACCCGTGCAGCGCGCACACTTAAATTGTCCAATTTTAAGTTATGATCAAAATGCTAGATATAAGCAAGGTGATTGTATACTGTTTGATTTGACTATATATTTTAATCATGTTAGATTAATGATTTAAAGGAAAAATGTTCGTAATCATTTCAAAGAGACCAGATTTATTTTCCACTTTGATTTGATTAGACACCACACGTCAGAGATGTTCAAACTGAAGACGATGATTATAAACAATATTTTTGGTCTGTTCAGTCACAGAACAAACCTGAATGGACGAGTCTCTGACAACGTATATCAGTCAGATTCTACACATCGAATTTACGTAAGTATATTACGTTGGTGGCGGAGAAATTCGTTTCTCTTAGCTTTATTGCCCGTGAAATATTTGGGAAATCGAATGAGTATTTCTGACGGGTAGGACGATGTGGCATTCAAAGGAAATGAACCAATGATGATGAAACGTAAAGTCTAGCCTCAAGCCACACACCCAGAAAATGACAAAAATCGGGCTGACAGAATGGCTATGTGGCTCGCTCCCATTAGGGTGTAGTATTACCTATCTAGAGAAATTCCTTTTGTTTCTTAATCTATCGATTCTGCCCATTCGGGGATGGTTGCCGTACACAACCATCGGTGATATACACTCGATACACTCAAGAGAAATGAGTGGTCGGTCATGTGAGGGCTGGGTTGCAAGAAGTTCTTGTTGAACCCATATGTATTTGCCTCTGGAGATACATCAGCGGAAAGTGGACCCATACCTTGTCAGAGTTGGAAACCCAATTTCCCTAAGTGCCAAGCGGTTTTTATTTGTATACTACATAGGAGAATGTGAGATGCAAACATTCTTCTAGATTCTAAATTATTTATAGGAAACTTATATGATAATATTTGATTTCAAGTATACCAAATGTTTAGATCTCATAAGGTAAAAACCCGTTCCGTCTTCATGGCGTGGTCTTATGAGATATTTTGATTTCTTTAAACTGTTTTCAACCGTTTACTCATACCAGTCTCCTGACTGACCCTGAGTTTATTTTTCTGTGTTTTTTCCTTAAACTCTTGGGTATTCATAACACCTGTTATGAATAGACAAGTGAATCAGGATGTAGAAACTTATGAAGCTGAATGAAGATTAACAGTGTGCTGGCCTATCTACCTTATCTACTGTATAATTATAAGTCTGCAAGTCAGTAGTAAATGCTCTGTGTAATTACTATTGTACTTTGAAATGGTTGTATCACTGGACATGTGATGATATGATGTATTAAGTACTGTTGTGTAATATTATTAAAGTATTATCTTTTGTAAAAATTCCGTTGTGAGATTCTGATGTTTCTGTGATTTTATCTTCTATCTACTATTATTTCTTATTAATGGCACGACTTCCGATGTGTTCGAAAGTTGGGTCGTTACACAAAAATGTTCATTAGATGTAAAACCAAATATTTAAAAATTAATTAATCACCTTTCTCATATTATGTATGTACTAGAAACTAATATTAACTGATCTTATACAACAAAATCAAGGAATACCATAGTTATGCATGCTAAATTTAATGAGTATAATTGTTTGTTACCATATATTAGGCACTTATGCCTTATGTTTAGCCCTTTACACTAAATTTACTAAAAAGATTAAAAAAGAATTAGTCAAATCAAGCTCTATATATTAATATTGCTAGAGCGGAAGCTAAAAAGTGTTGATATAGCGGACACAGCGGAAATAGCGGGGCTAGAAGCGGATCTACTGTTCATCGGCGCTAAGTTGAAATAGCGTAGTAGTTCAAGAAAGCTATGGGCTATAGCGGGATATTGTGGGGATTTAGCGGGGCTTTAATTGCATAGTCCAGAAGAAAACAATAACTTAGATGATGCTAACGAGAAAGAGGATGGTGAAATTGATTTAAGTATTGAGCAAGAAGGATTGGATATAAATAATTGTGCTGGTTTAGGTGTTCTTCATGAAGTCATTGACCATGCTCAAGTTAATCTGGTTAAAGAAAAAGACAGTGTCAATAGTTGGCAACTTCGAATGTTGGCAAGCAAGATTGTTTGGAACAAATTTTAAAAGATGTTATCACATTTGAAAATAATTTGACTTCTAGTATGTAGGAGATGAAAAAAAAAGAGTAGCAAACCTTCTCCTTTCCTCTTTAATGCTACTGGTCCAAAGCAGGCCTCTTCTTTTTAATTTAAGTCTGGTTTTTGAATATACAAAGTCCTCTTAAGGTCAACAACTCAACCGTGCAACCCTTTGCTTCAAGCAAAAGTAATGATTCCCCTTCTAACTCAGCAAAGAAAAAGTCCAAGCCCAAGCAAGACTGCCCACACACTAATCTAGTTCCTCCTGATTCATACAAGCCGAAGCTTTTGCTAGTTCTCCTCTGGCAGCATCACTTCCAGGCTACAAGGATTTAAAGCTCCCTTACCTTAGAAGCAGGAAGAACGAGCTTTTGAAAGGCTTCACAACAATGGTTAGCTTGTGATTTGTTTGTTTGGTGAATGGCAGTTGAGTCTTCTTATGGATCTTGGGCACCTCTTAGGTAATCATACCAGTGATTTGTTTGGTTTATGTAATTTGAACTGTGGCATGTGTGCATGTTGTAGTGAAATGTATTTTTTTGCTATGCCAAAAATTTGTTTCAGACTTGCTTTCCAATATTGAAATTATCTTTGTTTTAGCAGATATGCTTTTCGTATATCTCTTAGTTTCAATGTACTTATTATATGATATAATAAAAAGTGATATGGAACACTTTAAGAACTGGTCGGCCTTAGAAAAAAACAAATCTTAGGAAATGTTATAAATCATAAATATTTATGTTACTGATCCTTATCTAGATATATGTTGTGTATAATGTAGGATATCTACGGCATTGATAATAAAGATTGCACAATATCAAATTAGATTCAAAATGATGATGCTGACATAGAAATTCAAGAGTTAAAGAGTAAAGACTCATGAGTATTGAAGAATTCAAGTTTTCAGGATGTTCCATATAAGTTTAGAGTAAATGACTATATGTTAAAATTCTAACAACACTTGAACTTTTTCTCAAAATGGTTTTCAAAATGATTTTTCAGGTAAGCATTATTTTAAAAATGATATTTTTCAAAATATCCTTTTTGGTTTCCAACGTCTTATATTGTTATTTCCATGTACTAGCTTATATATATATATATATATATATATATATATATATTGTTTTATATTAAATATTTTCAAAAAATATTATGTGAAGTTGTATTAAATTTTATTATGATCAAAGTATGCTTAATTATGTTTAAATTATTTTACAAAGTTTCTAATTATATTTTATAAAGTAATTTTTTTAAATAATTTAAAATAAATCAAATTTTCGAAATACACTAGGAAATGTCGACATATCCATGATGGGTAGGTTGACATATTAGGTAGTATTCTCGAAAATTAAAATTCCAAATAAAGCGTTTATCTGTCGCAACCTTTCACGAATAGACATGATTGTTAAACTACTATATAGAAGAGATTGTATGTTGACTTTATATTGAAAATAAATTAATACAGGATATGTGCGGGAATAAATGCAGGGTAACTCCAAACGGATATAAAATCTCTGGTGTGTTCTTTCGTTTTACTTTACTGCATTTACATATATCTGCATCCTGAATGTATTCTTTCGTTTTACTCCACTGCATTTACTTTTACCTGCATCTTGAATGTATTCTTTCGTTTTACTTCACTGCATTTACTTTTATCTGCATCTTGAATGTATTCTTTCGTTTTACTTCACTGCATTTTGTTTTATCTGTATATTGATTTTGTGTTGATTCTATAATTGTTAATTACATGAATTTAAGTATAATTCTATTAAAAAATTATAAAAAATTCATATAATTAAGAAAACACTATTTACCCTCCCCACTAATGTTAATATTAGCTTTAAGATCTATATTCCGCATTCTCACATCCATGTTACTAGATGAAAAAGCATCATCACAAATTCTATTTTCTTCACTTTAAATGTGTATTCCTATCATTTTTAACGGGAGTTCCTCATTCATGTGCAAGAGTATTTTCCGATAGTTGTTCCAACTTGGTAGAAGTTTTGCTATTATATCCCCCACTTGTACTGATTTTGGAACTTGCACTTCCATAGCTTAGTTTGGTAAGTAGGACTTTCAAGTCAAGCATTGATCCATAGCAGAAATATCATCTTTTATTTGAAATTCAAGATTTTGAAGCGTGCAAAACTTATCTATGCTAGTCTTTTTAGTTTTGTATTTTGATTCAAATGCATCTAAATTTTTTTAGGTGACTTTATTGGAGTGTATAGGTCAATCAAATCATCACATAAGGTGTAAAGAATGTAGAATTGGCATAACATTTCATCTTCTACGTGTTTCAACGTTTGTTGCTTTTATTTTTAACTTCCCTTTTCTGTTGGATTAAGAAACGGTAGAGGGTTTTTGACATAGTATGTAGGAAACCATTAGAGTGGTAAGTAAGAATTTCATTTTTTTTCTTGGTTCAACATGTGAAATTGGTTTTGTTCAGTCTATCCAGCTCGGCAAAGTCTTGGTTCTTCGGTTTGAGTGCAGATTTTGATCTTTTGTCCATGGTGAATATTGTTTTAAGTTTGTTGATTTAAAAATTTAGAAATATGATATAACTTTTAGACACGTAACCGCTGTCCTTAAAACAATATTTGCCTCCACACGTTTTAGAGTTTTCTAATGGGTTGATTGCAAATTGCCTCTCAGAACAATACTACAAAACCTTAATAGGAAAGATAAAAATGCATGTGGATTTGCTAAGAGTTTATCGGTTTTAAATGGAAAAAGGTAGAAACCGGTATTGAAGATGTATATATATAGCATGAATGGATGCTTTGGTAAAGGGATGTGATTGTTGGAAAACTGTCAAGACAATTAATCTTATACAACACTTAAATTTTGAATAGGTAAAAAGTAAAATTTTGAAAAAGGATCATTGTTAGTACCTAATAAGCATACCATTTCTCAAACACTTGCAAAGTGATGTTTGTGTGGGTGTACGTGCTATGATAATGCCCCATTTCATTTTTCCTTTAGTTATTCCAATTGCTATAGCAGTGGCATTTCATATATATATATATATATATATATATATATATATATATATATATATATATATATATATATAAGTTTTAAATCAACACTTCTGATATTGAACTATTAAATTTTTCTCTCATCTTTAATAAACAATCTAGTTCAACAATATGTCTGGGTGATGAAAATATATAGTACTGTTCTGAGAGGCAATTTGCAATTTGCATCCCTTTACCAAGAACCGAAGAACCAAGACTTTGCCGAGCTGGATATACTGAACAAAACCAATTTCACATGTTGAATCAAGAAAAAAAATGAAATTCTTACTTACCACTCTAACGGTTTCCTACATACTATATGAAAAACCCTCTATCGTTTCTTAATCCAACAGAAAAGGGAAGTTAAAAATAAAAGCAACAAACGTTGAAACACGTAGAAGATGAAATGTTATGCCAATTCTACATTCTTAACACCTTATGTGATCATTTGATTGACCTATACACTCCAATAAAGTCACCTAAAAAAATTTAGATGCATTTGGATTAAAATACAAAACTAAAAAGACTACCCGAAAGACCCGACCAAGAAACATTGAAATATATGTATTTTTAGTGTTATTATTCAATCAGATCCGAACCGACTCGACCCGAGCTTTAATCCGACCCAATCCGAAGCTCGGGTCAGATCCAGATTTTTGAAATGTATAGTTTAGATCTGACAAAACCCGATCCGTCTAGAACCGAGACCCGTCGGGTCGAGTCCGGATTCATATTTTTGAAATGTATAGTTTAGACCTGACAAACCCGACCCATCCAGAACCGAAACCCGTCGGGTCGGGTCGGGTCTTATTGTCACCCCTAGTTCAAGCTTAATATTTATTATTGTCTAGCTTTTTTTAAAATGTAATAATTGCATATATTTTTTTCATTTTTTATTGTCTAGCGTTCTTCTAAATGTAATATGATAATGATTTAACTTTGGATGTCGCGCGGACTTTTGAATTTTCAACCTAAGAGCCTGGGTCAACAGCATCTTTTACGTCTTCATCCGTAAGAGATATTATTCTTAATGGACAAGCAATGTATTTAGGTAATGATATCATTGTTATAAATAAATGGCTCTCACAGAAGTGCAGAAGCAGATGAAGCCGCCCCCTCACGTCATGCTGAATCAGTCCATGAATATAAAAATGTGCTTCATCACAGTGAAAGGCTCATAATAGATAATCTAAACAAAAGTTGCTACTTTATCCATGTTTACTACCAGCTGATATCTCTGCACTGCGGGAGAAACATATAATATCAACTGGAAATTTTTTCTCTTAACCCAAACTTTTAAACCTTATATTAAGTCACCAACCCTATCTTACTAACTCAACGGTAATTCACATACGGATTGATATTGTGAATGCATTACGAGACTCCCATAAAAAGCACCTATATTCAGACTGTGTTACATACATAACTAAGATGATCTTAAGGAAGGAAATCTTGCATATATATACATATATATGTGAAGGAGTAAACAAAGCAAGCTGAAACATTAATCTGGCTTGTTCACTAGGCTATTTCAGGGTGTGACCATCTGAAACACCCGTGTATGGCCATGGCCATTGACGTCAAAAGCAAGGCCTTCTGTTGAATTTGTAGCATTAACGAGATTATTAACAGAGAAGAAGGAAGATTAAACACGTAAACGTACGTGTACGTGTGTGATCTACACGTATCCACGTTTCATGTTGCTGATTATATATGTTGTTTTGATTTTGTTAGCAACCCGTTATCCAGCCATGCGACGATGATCAAATCATGTTTGGAGATATCATTCTGACCCATGAAATAGAAGAATAATCTGGCAGGAAACCAGAGCGATAGCTGAGAGCATCTCCCCCGTAGTTGCTCCGTTTTCGAGTAGAGAGATGTAAAGCAATATTAAATGTCGCAAACCCTTGCTTCTCCAGCAATGATGAGTACCTCACATATTCTTTGGAACAGAGCTTACGGCACATCGTATATTACATTAATTTAAATGCTATATTTACGTTTATGTGAATGATTATGTTACTAATTAACGTTAAAACCCATGTTATGAATGGAATCGCGATAATATGAGATGTCAAGGATCAATTACAACAACATTAAAATAGGAGAAAAAACTAAAAGTTCAACCCCATATTTAAGATCCGGTGGTTAAAAGATTTGGCAAATTCGTGTATGTCGAGTTGAGAAATTGGCTTTATACCCTTACATTTTACCATGTTGACATTTATACCTATTAGATTGAATACCTACAATATTCCATATGATGAGCGATATAGCCGATTTGGCAACGTTTGTCAATTTTTACCATTGCTTGTCAAAAAAGATATCAAGATCGGAAATGTTTTCATATCCGATATTCCATATGATGATCATCTTTTATTCGCATCGACAAATGACACAATCAGCCATGGGTAAAGAGGATCGGTTATGAATTTAGAATTAGCTCAGCAGTATGATCGGGGTTTAGTTATTATGGGGTAGCTGCATCAAAGTTTGGATCGAGCTGTGACTAAGAGTGGTCATCTTACTGGTTTCGTCAAGTTATAACAGGCATATCAACCTTTGTATTTTCAGCCTATTCACGTATACATGTTTAATTAATCAATTGACTAACATTTTTTTTAGCTTACATTACCGATTCTTCAAATATATGTAATATTGTTAAAGAATGTGTAAAACAATCATCCTACCCAAAACTAATAGCTTCTGAGAAAAATAATAGAACAAGAACATGCGATACCGCAACCTACTTGTTTTTCAGTCGCACGCTATCATATTCATCATCGATAGACCAGACACAAGACAACATATTTGGAAAACATTCCTAATCGGCGCGATGCATGCTCCTCGCCTACCCGAAACGCCTCTTTACCCACCTTGTTTGGACCTCTTACTACACAGTACAGTAAAACGTGCCCTTGCCTCCTCGTGAGACCTCTACATAGTGATAAAAAAATGATACTGTCTGATACAGGTCTCCAACCAAAAATGCAATTGACTTAAGTTACCCCTAGACTTAGTCCCCAATTTAATTTATTATCGTCAAGGTCACTATAAATTACCGTTGACCGCCTAGCTACCCAAAACCCTATATAATTGTCAGCAAACCCCTAGGCTACTATAAATTAATTAATTTAATTGGTCGTTTATTTTCCCTAGTTAGCCTACCCTTACTGTCGGAACGGACTGCAACTATGATCCACTTATTTTCTCTAATCAGCCATGGCTGCCGGAACAGATTCCCACTATGCTTTATTTTAACAGGGGATTTATTTTCCCTAATCAGCTTACACTGCCAGAACGGACCCCTATTCATACTTATTAATTTGTTTATATTAAACTTAACGTACATTTTAAGTTTATTAATAAGCCTACTTATTTCATATAATTTGTTGTTATATTAGAGGTTACATTTAAACGTTATCTTGTTCATATTCATTATACAACCCAACCCCCACTACTTAGCGTCTATTCAAATTCCCAATTATTCAGTTATTAGTGATTATACAAAACTTATAGTTCATTTGTCCATTATTGTATTAATTTAATAAGCCACAATTTATCCTTTTATACTTAATTCATATTGTAACAACCCGGAAAATCTGAGCCAATTTAGAAATTTTATTTTGGCGATTTTAATGAATTTTGATTATTTAAAATGAATATTTTAAATAATAACGACGAAAAATTTATTTAAATCGAAGTTAAAAGGAATAAATTTATTTTAATTATATAACGAGCCAGAAATGGCGCGGTAGTTTGAAAATTCGATTTCAAATTTCAAATGAATATACAGAATTCAATATAAGTCGGAATTGAACGAAACAAGAAATATTTGAATCTGTTTAATCATATATTTCTAGCGAAGCTAAGAATCTAAGATTTCACTTTATAGAGTGTAAGATATGTCCAGTTTAAAATTCAGAAAAGTCGCTGTTGAATTTATATATATATTAATATATATAAAGGCCTTAAAAATAGCCATTTTGCAAACGACCTTCGTTTACGATGAAACCACTTTTGTTAGATCCGGGATGTCAAATTATTGCTATATTCCAAAATTCATAATTTTCTAAATTAATATGTGAGCGTGGCGCAGTTAAACGCGTTTGACCAGTTTCAGTTGAATTTAATCGACTGGAAAATGACCACGTTTCAAACGGTCTCAGAATTCGACGAAATTAGTTTTATTAGGATCGTATCGTTAATACGAAGGTAGAAATAATTTTTCTACAATTTTTAGAGTTCGTATGTGGGCCCGGTAGATTAAAATGTGCGTTAAAGTCAAGTTTGACTATTATATTAATTTATATTTTAAATTTAACAAAAACTGATCGTAACGGTTGAATCAGCTAACGAAACATATCTCATTGTGTTCGGGATGGGGGTAATACGCTAGGGACGACAGTCGTTGGGCCTCGTTCGGAGTTCAAAAGAAAAGTTAAAATTTTGGAATAAAATATATATAAATATATATAATTACCTTGGTCAAACCCTTTAACGTCTCCCTCACACATCATTCCTTTTAGATCCGAATTAAAAAAAAACAAAAAGAAAAGCGACGCGACGGAGCCCCTTCCCCATCGCGACCCACGTCGTCGCCATCCCCCCGGTCGAGCGCGCCCCTCCCAACCACCATCTCCTTCCCTCCGCCGCCTCCCCTTCTTCTCCTCCCCCCCCCCTTCTACCTCTGTACAAGAAACCGCGCCGCCTAATACCCCCAAAATCGAGATCGCCACTGTCCCCTTGGACCCGCCGCCATCACCTCCACGCTCACCCCAGGCTCACAACGACGGCGCCTCTCCTCCAACACCTCTCCGACGCTACCAGTTCACGAAGAATCCCCTTCCCCTTAAAAAAATAAATAAATACCGTAAGTTCTTTTCTCTTCGATTTTAATTCCTTAAAACTATGATTTTAAGGATAGCAAAGTTGTGATTTTTATGAGATTCTAATCATATAAAAACGTGATTTTTATTTAGAGAAAAGATTAGATTTTGATCATAGGAAGTTTAGATTTGCATTTATATAAAGTTCAGATTTTTAAAATATATAAAATTTACACTTTTAATTGTGAAAAGTTTATATTTTTAAGTAAGAAAAGTTTATATTTTGAAATAAGAAAGATTATATTTTTATACATAGAAAGATTATATTTTTATACATAGAAAGATTAGATTTTTATACATAAAAAGAAGTGATTTTTATATGCACAATAGCGTTATAAAATTATATTTTTTATAATGAAGTAGAAGTAATAAAAATATGATTTTTATATTATAGAAGTTATGAAAATATGATTTTTATATTGTAGAAGGAATAAAAATATGATTTTTATATAGTAGAAGTAATAAAAATATGAATTTTATATTATAGAAAGAATAAAAATACGATTTTTATATCATATAGATAATAAAAGTTCGATCTATATATAAGAAGTAGTGATATAAAAATATAATTTTTATATAGAAAGAAGCGTGGTAAAAATATGATTTTTATATAGTAAGAGAATAAAAATATGATTTTTATTATATGAACACCGGTATAAAAATATAATTTTTATCTATATAATAGCGTAGTAAAAATGTGATTTTTATATACATAGCAACAATATAAAAATGTGATTTTTATATATGTAGTGGCTACGGACATCGAAAGTGACAAAAGACGAGCACGGCGAAGATTTTCTACATAAGAGGAGTCATGGCGTCTGGTTTAGCTTCTCAGCGAGAACTTCTCACTTTTATTTTATTTCTAGTTGAAATATATACTAGGATGCAGACGGTGCTTAGCAGCACCCGATACCCGTCGTCCACAGACCATGGACGACTTGTTTGTTTAATTGTTGTGTTGTGAAATTTTATTGTGTGATGTGGAATGGAATAAAATATTTTATAGTGGAAAATATTTTATAGTTAAAAATATAATTTTTAACGTGTATATAAAATAAATAGTAATAAACAAATCGGACGATTTGTTTATATACACTGATTTGACTGATATTGTTTGGGATGATAGATTTTACACATCGCCCAACTGTACAAATAAAAATTTGTGTTTGTTGATTTGAAACTCCACACGGGTGCTGGGATGACATTGACGTACACTAATCCGATTGTTTAGTTGTATGTCAATTGATGGGTTGACAGACTGTATAAGCGTTAATTAATTGTATTTAATGCTTATGCTGTTGTGTGGTGCACTTTGGATGATGGTTGATTGTTTATCATTGCTATTATATACATGTGTTATATAGAATCCATATAAATAATATTATATGGTAATTGAGTGGGTCTCATTCCAATTTAGAGAATAATATTAAATTCATATGTTGAATAGAATAAATATTCATGTGTTGAATAAAATATAAATTCATGTGTTGAACAGAATAAATTCATATGTTGAATAGAATAAATATTCATGTGTTGAATAAAATATAAATTCATGTGTTGAATAGAATATTCATGTGTTGAACAAAATAAATATTCATGTATTGAAAAAAATAAAAATTCATGTGTTGAATAGAATATAAAATTCATGTGTTGAATAGAATAAATATTCATGTGTTGAATAAAATAAATATTCATGTGTTGAATAAAATAAACGTTCATATGTTGAATAAAATGCGTGTTGATTAGATTGGTGCCATTTCGATATGACCTATATTTATATCAATTTTATTCATTTTTATAATGAATATAGAAAAAGAAGTGATTTAAAATATAATATTTTGAAAATATTATCATTTGTATATCGATGATGTGGAATATTCAATTTTGATTCGAAATTGAATACGAAGTTAATATTGTTTTGAAAACGAATTTAAAACGATTTATAAAATACGTTTTGAAAGTAAATCGACGAAATATATAATATATATATATATTATATATAACGGCCTAAATAGAACGCGCCGCGCTGCGGCAGTTCGCGATTTTCGACCATTGACTTCGAATGGACGTTACGGGAGATCCGATCGTCGGATTCTCCTAAAACCGGAACCGTTGGGTTTGTATCGAAAAGGGCTTTCTAAAGAATATTAGAGATTTGAAATCTAATTTTGGAATTATGTCCAAATCAAATTTGGAAAAAGGTCGTTGTAAGTGCAGTTCGATGGCCGTTGATGGAAATCGACTGTACGGGCCTTGGTAAAATTATTAAAAATAGTAATAATTTGTGTAAAATCATAAGAAATGATTTGGAGAGAATTGGAATGAAAAACTCCATATTTGAAAAGATAAAAATAGACTTTTATCGAAATGAACTTGTTTTGAACTAGAATTATAATCCTATTTATTTTAAAAATAAATAAAGTGGATTTGAAATGGTTTTGAAAATAACCAGAATTTCCAATATATAAAGTGGAAATGGATTTGAATCGAAATTGTTTTTGGAATATTTCGATGTTGGATTTCGTGATTATACAGATATTGTTATGGAAATTTGAAAGATATATTTATATCGTTATTTCCAATACGATATTTGTTGGTCGTAGAATTTGATATTGAATATAAGCCGATACATTTTCTATTCAGAGCCTTGTATTTAATATCAAATGTGATCTGGGTTTGTCGTGAATGGTGTCTTCATTAACACTGTTCTTAAGCCCAGTTGAGAAAAAGATCAAATCTTTTTATTTAGATTTAATAGAGTGTACCAATTAAATGGTATTTAACTGGAATTGAATTGGAATTGATTTTTGGGTTTATCGTGAACGGTGTTTTGAATAACACTTGTTCTTTAACCCGATCGTTAATGGAATGTGATTTTGGGTTTATCGTGAACCGTGTTTTAAATGACATTGGTTCTTTAACCGAGTTAAAGACAGGATACTGATTTTTGGAAAGATTAAAACAAAGTGGAGTTTTAATGAATCTTTAATTAGATTGAAGTGATCGAGAATGGAGTATCACCAGTTTTGCTGCAGGCGATACTTAAATCTTTAATTAGATTTGAACGTGAAATGGTAATTGAATTTACCGATAACACCGTGGTGTTAGATATGAAGTATGACCAGTTTTACTTCATGGGATGAATAGGTTGGGATTGGGAAATAAAATAAATGATTACTGCGGTGTGGTTCGCTAATCCCGACTAATTTGAATTGATATTCAAAAGAAGATTTAATAAAAATTTTAAAGAATTTATCTTTGATAAAATTAATGGGAACCTTTCCCAAAGTATAAGAATATTTGAATAAAAGAATATTCTGGATTGGAATGAGGCGTATGTTGTGTTTGTGTAACACTTGTTTATTATATACGCGAGTTATTCAGAAAGACCGGGTTTATCCCATTCTGAATAACTGATTCGACGTGGTGTCGAGAATGAAGACGATGGTCGAAGACCGGAGGTCTTCACATCGTTTGTGTGATTACTGATGATCTTGATTGGGCTATACACCAAGAGGAGGGAATCAATTGGTGATCGTCCAGACGTACATGGAGATCAATGGATATGCGAGGTACAAGGTGCCTTCGGTTTCGTTAAGACCCAGAACGAACTTGTAAATGGACTATGTGTCTGACATTGGATTTTATTCTGTGTGATTGATTTCTATTAAATATATATCTGTTTGGCGGCGGAGAATTTATTCTCTTGCTTAACGCCATTCTCCGAGACGTACGAGCTCAGGGGTTATATATTGATGGATATCAATAACAGGAGTGAATTGCCTGTGTGGCATGCCTAAGTGGCAAATGATCAAGGCTTTTGTTGAAAAGCAGAGTCTTATGGTTGATGATCAAATCACCGCCTATGTGGCATAGTTTTGTGTAACATTGATTCGCGAGCCTCACACCCCGGTTGTGAACCAGAAACGGGAGAGGACATTAGGGAGGGCATGCGTTTCCTTCTAGCTAGGGTGGTGTCAGTGACCTACCAGCCCTGGCATTTATATTATTTTCACCTGTGTGGTTGTTGTTGTTGCGAGGCGCCTCGGATATATCGGTGACAATGTAGAGCCGGTGGAGTCATAGGACTCATTTTCGCCCCAAAGGGCGGGGGAACGCAGTGCTCAGGCATTTTAATCCACAACGGTGGACCGGCCTTGACGATCCAAGGGTCACTCGAGCTCTGATCCTGAGACATGGTAGGCTAGATTGTATCAAGTCGGTGAGGACTATCTTTTGCCTCGGTTCACAGATGGAAATCCAACTTCCAATACGTGACTTTGCGGTTTTATTTGTAGAGCCTAGTATGGCGACATAGTGTGATGGGGCACTCATGCCGTTTATGATTGATACTTATAATTGAAATTATTTTATACACTATGCACTTATAATAGTATCAAATGATTTGTTTTTAGCGTATCAAGCATTCTTTGGCTATTATAAGGTAAAAACTCTATCCTCCGGCTTGCCTTGCATTGTGTGATGGGACCTGGGTCTTATAATAGCTTCATTTTTCTTTATTTAGCATTGCGCTGTTGTTTTATACACTGGTATTCTTGGGAGGAAACACGTTCCGTGTTATACGGTGTGGTCCCTTGATTTACCTAACTTTAAAATAAAGATAAATAACTGGTTTAGTTCTCACACAAATCACATGACTGACTTGGAGTTTATTGTTTTAACCTAAACTCTGGGTGCCCTTATTTTGACACGGGCAGCTAGTAGTTTTGGTTTTGCAGATTTATATTCACAGGATCTTGATTTACGGCTGGAAATATACTCGGAAAGCTCTGTATCCGCGTATTCCTTTCAGTTGTGTATTGTATTGTTTTTCCGCTGCGATGTATTTAAATGTAATTTAAATCTCTGATATTGTATGATGTATATTATTTGTTTATAATCTGTATATTCTTGTATTCTGATGTAATTGTTGTAATAAACAATGAAATGTTCTTCTATTTGCGTTCCGATGTGGCTTGTTCTCAACTCAATCCGTGATTTCCCGTAAGGGGGATTTCGGGTCGTTTCATCGTGGTATCAGAGCTTTGGTTTACAAAACTTGAGAACAAGACAGATTAGAACCGAACGAAAGAATTCATCAGAGATTGGATTAGTAATATCCAAGGAGAATGACTCGTTAGAGATGGAATCAATGGTATCCTAGAACGAGTGAAGAGTGAAAATTTAAAAAAAAAATCAAATTTATTTTGTATTTTATGATAATTATTCGTATTTGAATACTTTATTTATTTTGATTTTGGACAATCGAGTATATAGAGATTTTAATATATGTCTGATCTGCGTGTATTTGAAGTCTCAAATATACTAGATAGATATAGAATCACACTCTAGTCACCCGAGAATGATTCTACTGATGATGTACGGCATCAGTAGTTTGATTTCGAGTTTCGAAAGTGAAGATATCTATATATTTCCAATAGACTGGTGTAAGAGCCAAAATTAGATAGGGTTATTTGTTTGTAACTTGGCATCAAAAATGAATTTTTGTATATCAAAGCTATAAATTTGAAACGTTAACCAATTAATTGATTGATGGTTGTATTGTTTGATTATTGGTTTGATTTATTTAAAATTTTGAACCATTAAGCCAAATTGTACCAAATATTGAACTGTATTGAAAATTTATCGCATTTGCATATATGTACATGTGTATACATTGAACAGGTCATTGCAAAGAGGCTAGAGAAGAGGAATAAAATTGTTTGCCCGACAAATAGGTACCTGTTTATTGTGTTTTTTGGGGATTTGATGATTTTATGAGCCGATTGGCTAGCCGCTTGGCTTTTTCTTTTTCTTTTGGATTGGTGAGGGCCCTGGGAGGCTATTTGAAATATCCTGATGCTCCCGATACAAGCGAGGTTATGGCGAAATTTTTCGAAAATTTAGGGTGTTAGCCAAATTTTTGAAAAATTTGAAAAGTTTTTAGAAACTGAAAAGTTGAAAAACTTAAGCCATAATTAAAATAATGGAAGTTGAGTTGATTATAAAACAATTTTCAGCTTCATTCCTTTTCGAGGACGAAAAGATTTTAAGTTGGGGAGATTGTAACAACCTGGAAAATCTGTGCCAATTTAAAATTTTTATTTTGGTGATTTTAATAAATTTTGATTATTAAAAATTAATGTTTTAAATAATAACGACGAAAAATTTATTTAAATCGAAGTTAAAACGAATAAATTTATTTTAATTATATAACGAGCCTAAAATGGCGCGGTAGTTCGAAAATTCGATTTCAAATTTCAAATGAATATACAGAATTCAATGTAAGTCGGAATTAAACGAAACAAGAAATACTTAAATTTGTTTAATTATATCTTTCTAGTGAAGCTAAGAAACTGAGATTTCACTTTATAGAGTGTAAAATTTGTCTAGTTTAAAATTCAGAAAAGTCGCTGTGGAATTTATATATATTTTAATATATATAAAGGCCTTAAAAATAGCCATTTGGCAAAAGACCTTCGTTTTCGATGAAACAACTTTTGTTGGATCCGGGATTCAAATTATTGCTAGATTCCAAAATTCATAATTTTCTGAATTAATATGTGAGCGTGGCGCAGTTAAACGCGTTTGACCAGTTTCAGTTGAATTTAATCGACTGGAAAGTGACCATTTTTCAAACGGTCTCAGAATTCGACGAAACTAGTTTTATTAGGACCGTATTGTCAATACGAACCTATAAATAATTTTTGTTGAATATTTAGAGTTCTTATGTGGGCCCGGTAGATTAAAATGTGCGTTAAAGTCAAGTTTGACTATTATATTAATTTTATTTTAAATTTAACAAAAACTGATCGTAACGATCGAATCAGCTTACGAAACATATCCCATTGTGTTTGGGATGAGGGTAATACGCTAGTGACGACAGTCGTTGGGCCTCGTTCGGAGTTCAAAAGAAAAGTCAACTTTTTGGAATAAAATAAATATAAATATATATAATTACCTTGGTCAAATCCTTTAACCTCTCCCTCACCCATCGTTCCTTTCAGATCCGAATTAAAAAAACCAAAAACGAAAAGTGACGCGACGGAGCCCCTTCCCCATCGCGACCCACGTCGCCGCCATCCTCCCCCCCCACCCCCAATCGAGTGCGCCCCTCCCCACCACCATCTCCTTCCCTCCGTCCCCTCCCCTTCTTCTCCTCCGCCCCCTTCTACCTCTGTACCAGAAAACGCGCCGCCCAATACCCCCAAAATCGAGATCGCCACTGTCCCCTAGGATCCGCCGCCATCACCTCCACGCTCCACCCCAGGCTCGCAGCGACGACGCCTCCCCTCCAGCATCTCTCCGACGCCACCAGTTCACGAAGAATCCCCTTCCCCTTTTAAAAAAAATAAATACCGTAAGTTCTTTTCTCTTCGATTTTAATTCCTTAAAGCTATGGTTTTTAGGATAGTAAAGTTGTGAATTTTATGAGATTTTAATCATATAAAAACGTGATTTTTATTTAGAGAAATGATTAGATTTTAATTGTAGGAAGTTTAGATTTTCATTTATATAAAGTTCAGATTTTTAAAATATATAAAATATATTTTTTTATTTGTGAAAAGTTTATATTTTCAAGTAAGAAAAGTTTATATTTTGAAATAAGAAAGATTATATTTTTATACATAGAAAGATTATATATTTTATACGTAGAAAGATTATATTTTTATACATGAAAATATTAGATTTTTATACATAAAAGAAGTGATTTTTATATGCACAATAGCGTTATAAAATTATATTTTTTATAATGAAGTAGAAGTAATAAAAATACGATTTTTATATTATAGAAGTAATAAAAATATGATTTTTATATAGTAGAAGAAATAAAAATATGATTTTTATATAGTAGAAGTAATAAAAATATGATTTTTATATTATAGAAAGAATAAAAATACGATTTTTATATCATATAGATAATAAAAGTTCGATCTTTGTATAAGTAGTGATATAAAAATATAATTTTTATATTGAAAGAAGCGTGGTAAAAATATGATTTTTATATAGTAAAGAGAATAAAAATATGATTTTTATTATATGAACACCGGTATAAAAATAGAATTTTTTTCTATATAATAGCATAGTAAAAATGTGATTTTTATATATATAGCAACAATATAAAAATGTGTTTTATATATATGTAGTGGCTACGGACATCGAAAGTGACAAAAGACGAGCACGGCGAAGATTTTCTACATAAGAAGAGTCGTGGCGTATGGTTTAGCTTCTCGGTGAGAACTTCTCACTTTTATTTTATTTCTAGTTGAAATATATACTAGGATACAGACGGTGCTTAGCAGCACCCAGCACCCGTCGTCCACAGACCATGGATGGCTTGTTTGTTTGATTGTTGTGTTGTGAAATTTTATTGTGTGATGTGGAATAAAATAAAATATTTTATAGTGGAAAATATTTTATAGTTAAAAATATAATTTTTAACGTGTATATAAAGTAAATAGTAATAAACAAATCGGATGATTTGTTTATATACACTGATTTGACTGAAATTGATTGGGACGATAAATTTTACACATCGCCCAACTGCACAAATAAAAATCTGTGTTTGTTGATTTGAAACCCCACATGGGTGTTGGGATGATATTGACGTACACTAATACCGATTGTTTAGTTGTATGTCAATCGATTGGTTGACAGACTGTGTAAGCGTTAATTAATTATATTTGATGCTTATGCAGTTGTGTGATGCACTTTGGATGATGGTTGATTGTTTATCATTGCTATTATATGCATGTGTTGTATAGAATCCGTATAAATAATATTATAAGGTAATTGAGTGGGTCTCATTCCAATTTAGAGAACAATAGTAAATTCATATGTTGAATAGAATAAATATTCATGTGTTGAATAAAATATAAATTCATGTGTTAAATAGAATAAATTCATATGTTGAATAGAATAAACATTCATGTGTTGAATAAAATATAAATTCATGTGCTAAATACAATATTCATGTGTTGAATAAAATAAATATTCATGTGTTGAATAAAATAAAAATTCATGTGTTGAATAGAATATAAAATTCATGTGTTGAATAGAATAAATATTCATGTGTTGAATAAAATAAATATTCATGTGTTGAATAGAATAAACATTCATGTGTTGAATAAAAGCCGTGTTGAATAGATTGATGCCATTTTGACGTGAACGATATTTATATCGATTTTATTCATTTTTATAATGAATATAGAAAAAGAAGTGATTTCAAAATATAATATTTTGAAAATATTATCATTTGTATATCGATGACGTGGAATATTCAATTTTGATTCGAAATTGAATACGAAGTTGAAATCATTTTGAAAACGAATTTAAAATGATTTGTAAAATACGTTTTGAAAAGAAATCGATGAAATATAATATATATATATATATTATATAATGGCCTGAATAGAACGCGCCGCGCTGCGGCAGTTTGCGAATTTCGACCATTGACTTCGAATGGACGTTACGGGAGATCCGACCGTCAGATTCTCCTAAAACCGAACCGTTGGTTTTGTATCGAAAAGAGCTTTCTAAAAAATATTAGAGATTTGAAATCTAACGGTTGGATTTGGAATTATGTCCAAATCAAATTTGGAAAATGTCGCTGCAAGTACAGTTCGATGGCCGTTGATGGAAATTGACTGTACGGGCCTTGATAAAATTATTAAAAATAGTAATAATTTGTGTAAAATCATACGAAATGATTTGGAAAGAATTGGGATGAAAAACTCCATATTTGAAAAGATAAAAATAGACTTTTATCGAAATTAACTAGTTTTGAACTAGAATTATAATCCCATTTATTTTAAAAATAAATAAAGTGGATTTGAAATGGTTTTGAAAATAACCAGAATTTCCAATATATAAAGTGGAAATGGATTTGAATCGAATTTGTCTTTGGAATATTTCGATGTTGGATTTCGTGATTATACAGATATTGTTATGGAAATTTGAAAGATATATTTATATCGTTATTTCCAATATGATATTTGTTGGTCATAGAATTTGATATTGAATATAAGCCGATACATTTTCTATTCAGAGCCTTGTATTTAATATCAAATGTGATCTGGGTTTGTCGTGAATGGTGTCTTCATTAACACTGTTCTTAAGCCTAGTTGAGAAAAACATTAAATCTTTTTATTTAGATTTAATGAAGTGTACCAATTAAATGGTATTTAATTGGAATTGAATTGGAATTGATTTTTGGGTTTATCGTGAACGGTGTTTTGAATAACACTTGTTCTTTAACCCGATCATTAATGGAATGTGATTTTGGGTTTATCGTGAACCGTGTTTTAAACGACATTGGTTCTTTAACCGAGTTAAAGACAGGATATTGATTTTTGGGAAGATTAAAACTAAGTGGAGTTTTAATGAATCTTTAATTGGATTGAAGTGATCGAGAATGGAGTATCACCAGTTTTGCTGCAGGCGATAGTTAAATCTTTAATTAGATTTGAACGTGAAATAGTAATTGAATTTACCGATAACACCGTGGTGTTAGATATGATGTATGACCAGTTTTACTTTATGGGATGAATAGGTTGGGATTGGGAAATAAAATAAATGATTACTGCGGTGTGGTTCGCTAATCCCGACTAATTTGAATTGATATTCAAAAGAAGATTTAAGAATAAATTTAAAGAATTTATCTTTGATAAAATTAATGGGAACCTATCCCAAAGTATAAGAATATTTGAATAAAAGAATATTCTAAATTGGAATGAGGCGTATGTTGTGTTTGTGTAACACTTGTTTATTATATACGCGAGTTATTATGAAAGACCGGGTTTATCCCATTCTGAATAACTGATTCGACGTGGTGTCGAGAATGAAGACGGTGGTCGAAGACCGGAGGTCTTCACATCGTTTGGATGATCACTGATGATCTTGATTGGGCTGTACACCCAAGAGGAGGGAATCAGTTGGTGATCGCCCAGACGTACTTGGAGATCGATGGATATACGAGGTACAAGGTGCCTCCGGTTTCGTTCAGACCCAGAACGAACTTGTAAATGGACTGTGTGTCTGACATTGGATTTTATTCTGTGTGATTGATTTCTATTAAATATATATCTGTTTGGCGGCGGAGAATTTATTCTCTTGCTTAACGCCCTTCTCTGAGACGTACGAGCTCAGGGGTTATATATTGATGGAAATCAATCGCATGGAGTGAATTGCCTGTGTGGCATGCCTAAGTGGCAAATGATCAAGGCTTTTGTTGAAAAGAAGAGTCTTATGGTTGATGATCAAAGCACCGCCTGTGCGGCGTAGCATCGTGTAACATTGATTCGCGAGCCTCACACCCCGGTTGTGAACCAGAAATGGAAGAGGACATCAGGGAGGGCATGCGTTTCCTTCTAGCTAGGGTGGTGTCAGTGACCTACCAGCCCTGACATTTATATTATTTTCACCTGTGTGGTTGTTGCTATTGCGAGGCGCCTCGGATATATCGGTGACTATGTGGAGCCGATAGAGTCATAGGACTCATTTTCGCCCCCAAAGGGCGGGGGAACGCAGTGCTCAGGCATTTTAATCCACATCGGTGGAGCGGCCCTGACGATCCAAGGGTCACTTGAGCTCTGATCCTGAGACATGGTAGGCTAGATTGTCTCGAATCGGTGTGGACTATCTTTTGCCTCGGTTCACAGATGGAAATCCAACTTCCAATACGTGACTTTGCGGTATTATTTGTAGAGCCTAGTATGTCGACATAGTGGCATGGGGCACTCATGCCGTCTATGATTGATACTTATGATTGAAATTGTTTTATACGCTATGCACTTATAATAGTATCAAATGATTTGTTTTTAGCATATCAAGCATTCTTTGGCTATTATAAGGTAAAAACTCTATCTTCCGGCTTGCCTTGCATTGTGTGATGGGACCTGGGTCTTATAATAGCTTCATTTTTCTTTATTTAGCATTGCGCTGTCGTTTTATGCACTAGTATTCTTGGGAGGAAACCTGGTCCAAGTTATACGTCGTGGTCCCTCGATTTACCTAACTTTAAAATAAAGATAAATAACTGGTTTAGTTCTCACACCAGTCACATGATTGACCTGGAGTTTATTGTTTTAACCTAAATTCTGGGTGCCCTTATTTTGATGCGGGTAGCTAGTAGTTTTGGTTTTGCAGATTTATATTCACAGGATCCTGATTTACAGCTGGAATTATATTCGGAAAGCTCTGTATCCGCGCATTCCTTTTAGTTGTGTATTGTATTGCTTTTCCGCTGCGATGTATTTAAATGTAATTTAAATCTCTAGTATTGTATGATGTAAATTATTTGTTTATACCCTGCATATTCTTGTATTCTGATGTAATTGTTGTAATAAACAATGAAATGTTATTCTGTTTGCGTTCCGATGTGGCTTGTTCTCAACTCAATCTGTGATTTTCCGTACGGGAGATTTCGGGCCGTTTCACATATTCTTCCAAATATGTGTTTTTATGTAACAACCCGAATTTTTATAACATGTTAAAACAAGAAATCTGGGCAGAATTAAATTTAAAACAAGAATCAAGAGAAATGGGTTGCGCCGTTGCTTTCGTCTCGGAATTCTGGTTGGAAACGAGTCCGAAATTTCGTAAATCGGAATCCGTATGACCGAGATACGGCCTTTAGAAGTTTGATGAAAAATCAGAAAACGAAAACAGATTTTCAAATTTCGAATTTAGCCCCAAACAGACAGGGCGGGAAAATTTCCCACCCAGCCCCAGGTCGACTGGGGAGTCGACCCCCCCCCCCCCCAGGGACCAGGTCGACTGGGCAGTCGACCTGGGTGTCGACCTCCCTGGTCAAGCCAGGTTGGCCTGGTGCACCTGCTTGCTCCTTTGGGTCTGTTCTGTTGGCCTGTGACGAGATTGGATGGTTCAGATCTAAACTAGGGTTAATCTAAGGGCCTAAACTAGTCCTAACTTCTATAAAAACACCTTAAGACCTAGCCTAATTCACTACAAACCATCCCAACAACAAAGTGCTGCCCAAATGTCTCTTGATCATGGCCTCCATCTTCAACTTCAAAGGCTTAAGCATGCAAACTTGATTCAAGTCAAAGGAGCAAGCTTTCTACATCAAATCAAGGAAGTAGAGCATCATCTCAACACCGTTCTACGACAAATGCTTGCTCATAAATCTCTAGCCACGCTTTGTAAGTTCTAGCTACTTTTAGATCTAAACGGTAGTTCTAATGTTGACATCGAATAAAATGAGATGAAACCTAAGTATGTTAGTCTATGTGAATCTAGTCTTGCCCCTCTCTTGAACCTATGACTTTGGGCTATTTCTTAGTGATTAAATCATGCCACTCATGTTGTGTTTGACCTAGTTTATCATGCAAGATTGAATCTTGACTTGTGGAATGTTGGCATGAACCCTTAGAACAATTTGACTTGTGGAACATTCATATGAACTTGACTTGGGGCTTATGCATGTAAAAAAACCTGAACCCCTCACGACCATTTACATGCCTATGATGATGAACCTAGTGTTATGCTATCATACATGTTTGAGGCCAATCCCTTTGTGCTATCATACATGTTTGAGGCCAATATGTTGTCATATTATTCCTACTGTGTTGACTCGCTTTCACTTGCGTTGGGAATACGCCTTGGGTAGTTTAGGCAAACTTGAGATGGGCTATGAAACTTAACATGAATTAAGTAATGGGACAATGGGCATAAGTGGAAAACGTGGACTTTGTCGTAGCCTAAATTTGACATGAACATGACAAGTACAAAAACATGAAAGTGGCCAACTCGAGTTTGGGTTGAGTTTGTAGCATAAATCTGCCCGGAACCGCCCGGTAAATCCAGTAGCTACAGACAATAAGACCCAATGTGAGTAGTTGGTCATATCGCGCTCAAAACCCGAGGTTAGACTAGGTTGTGGTGTAAAGCTGCCCGGACCCGCCTGGCGTAACCAGTAACCACAACAAAGTCTAATGTGAGAGGTTGGGGTGCATTAATTTGCTTAATGCCACATGATAAGGTTAAGTTAGTTTGACTAATGGCACTTAACCGATATGACATGAATGGGTAGGTTAAGTAAGACCGGACTTGATTAATTAAAGACACTTAACCATATAACACGATTAGCAAATGGGTTAGTTTAACCTAAATGGGTTGATAACACCCGACTGGGATAACGCGATGCGTGGTAGGGTTAAGTAAACCCACAAGAATGATACTTAACCATTATAAATACGACTAGTGGATGGGGTTAAGTTAACCTACACTTAACCAATCCGACTCGGTAATTTGATGGGGTTAAGATTAACTTACACTTAACCAATCTGACTTAATGATTTGATAGGGTTAAGTCACGAACCTCTTAAATATGCTTAACCAATCCGACTCGATAATTTAATGGGGTTAAGTTAACCTACATTTAACCAATTTTAGTCGATGATTTGACGAGGTTAAGACAACCTATACTTAACCAATCTGACACGGTAGCTTGATGAGGTTAAGATAACCTATACTTAAACAATCTGACACGATAATCTAGGGTTAAGTCATGAACTTCTTGATATACTTAACTAACTTGATAAATGGTTTGTAGGGCTAAGTCTTGAACTTGAATACTTAGCCAATTTTGACATGATTCGTGGGCGGGGTAAGTCATAAACTCGAATGACAACACTTAACCCATTAGACAAAACCCAAGTTCAGGGGACTAAGTGGAAAATCGTAGTTAATAAGGATAACGGGAAGGGAAACTAAGTGATAAACTTTAGTTAAGGATAACTAAGTAATAATTCTTAGTCAAGAGAATTGGACCAGTTCACAAATAGATGAGTAACCTGATACGGTAGGTCATCGTTTAAACAAACACACAAGGAGGAGCAAATGTTTATTTGACTTAGATAAAGGCTCCAGCGAACTGGGTGACGAAGCGGTAGCTTCAGGGGACGTGAGGGTACTCTTGGTATCCCTCTGTGAGGTTGCAGATGATCCACCTGAGCTCACGGAGGTTAAGGTCTGCGTTAGAAGAACCAAGGGTATGCCTTGGTTGCTGTGCGAGCAACCTAAAGACTGGGGTGGATTAGCGTGGAGTCGGCGATACTTAGTTTAGCCCTGTGATAGCACGTCGTCGACTACCTACCATCTTTAGTCAATCGTGTACGTATGCGGAAAGGCAGAGAACTCCAACAGACCATATACTTGCTATCTAGTTATAGGTGAGGTTGGCCAATAGGAAAGTGGGGCATGGATGGCCGGAGTATAGTTCTCGTGCATGATTTTCTTGGATTTCCTTTCAGTAGTTGAGGGAGGGGTCACGTGGGACCATAACCACCGGTAGAAAAACAGACCTTGATATCTGCATCGGCAGATAACCTAAAGCTCCCGACCGAGTCCTGTATTTCTTGATTAGCCCTATCACGGGACTCGAATGGCACATTGAGATACATGTGCATCTAGACATGGAAAACGATTCAAGATACATACGTGGGAAAAAGAGCGTGGTTGACGGGTAGCGTAATCCCTAGCGGTCCTAGGTGGCTTAAACCCAAACTGAGTTACGAAAACGTTTTGTAGGTAGCGTAATCCCTAGTGGTCCTAGGTGGCATAAATCCTAGCCGAACATTCGAGAATTCATGGTAAGAAAATACAGCTAGATCAATGGTGACAGTCCAAACGATTTCAAGGATACTGGAACTACGTTGAAGTAGTATAGAACTACGTGAGGAAGCCCGTAGGATTTACGGAAAAGGACTAAACATATACATGGAAAGAAACATACGAGTTGGGAAAAACTACATTAGGTTGACATGGACCATTTCATGACATTGGGCAAGGGACATTTTGTAGCTAACACATGACACGGGTTGGGATACTAGTACGGAAGGTGCAGGGCAAATATACTTGATAGAACCTTAGGATGTTATACTTGATTCATAGTGACCGTAGTTTATCTTGATACAGTAGCTCATCCTGTTACCTTGGTTTAGCTTGTCTATCTCGTCATCATCCTTATGTTTACTTTCAGTTTATGCATGTCATGTTACCTTTACCTGTTTTTATGCTGGAAGTAGATAGGACTTACCAGTCTTTATGACTGACCCCGTTTTCTTTCGCCTCTTTGTCTTCCGTTCCCCCTCCCCCCCAGGTTTTCAGGGAGGAAATACTGTTATTTAGCTCGGACTTCTTTTGCTTCAAGGTCATCATGTATGGCTTGGATTTTTCTTGGCTATGGCTGCTTTACCGTTTTACTTGGGGAATATTTTATGACTGTGGTTTTATGCTTCTTTAACTATTGCAAGACATGTTTCCAATGTAATGGCTTTTAAAGGCATTTTGATGTAAAAGGCTTTAGACCTTATAATTTTATGAGGTAATGAAATTTGGTTTTTCTTCCGCTGTTTTATATGTTCTGTCTTGTAATATTTCTGTGCATGTTTACCTGGACAACGCCCCTCCAAAGCTAGTGCATTCTCTTGTGAGTGACCTTGGCGGAGGTGGGGTGTTACATTTGGTATCAGAGCAGAAGGTTATCAGACTGGGCAAAAGTTTTAAAACCTTCTGAAAACTATTTGAAAACCGTTTACAAAGAAGCATTTTTCAAGGAAAGTTTTATTTTTAAAAGGCTATTCCCCAGAGGCCATTAACATTATCCTTTGTTTCCTTGATTGAATCTCTTTTCCTTTCTTTCCTCCACTTGTAGTCACAGTGGTTTGAACTGCGACTAATCCTTTTCTAACTACGTCAGTGTTTTCGGTACGATGGAGGTAGTTCTCGAGAGACATATTACCGCGTTATAAGAAAGGATAGTAAGAACAAGGATAATGATACAAACTTAAGGACAAGCAACTTGTTGGTATGGCTTAATCCACAAAGGAGGAAAAGGGTGAATGATAAAACCCATGACAAGAGAGAGTATCTCTAGTAGGGTAAAAAGGGAAAGATAGTCAAGTATTATGAGACGAGGACAAGATCATCGAGAGGGCAATTGTATGCTCTCACTGTTAGCGTACCTAAGAAGGATGGTAACGTTTCTGTGAAAGGTTTAGCTTCTCTTCTCTATCATCCCGTCAGGACTTTGCTTTGATCACTGCATCATTTAAGTCTGCTTCGATAGTTGAGTCTCTGCACCTTCGTACTAGCATAGTAGAGGATCCCATTTTTGTCTCAAATCTTGTTGAGGAATCGGTCCATTTATTCATGACTTGTTTGGATTTGAGGACGCCTATGACTTTTGGGAATAATGCTTATGCTTTTAAGCTATGGGTTGAATTCTAGGAATGGAGTGGTTATCCAGTAAGGGTGTCATTCTCGGTTCTGAAAGGAGGGTAGTTAGGCTCTTGACATGCCTCGGTAATACCCTCGAAGTCTCGTGTAACCTTTAGGGTTCTGTCATGATTGGTTACCTAGAAGCTCTTGATGCATTTGTTGGTAATCCATTCGAGTAGAGTTCGCCACTAAGGCGGATGGTTCATTTCGCTTGTGCATGAGTTATGGAAATCACTCTAGTAAGTACACTTGGTAACATGGTTGGCATATGTTTGTTTCCAAGAGATAAGTTCTTCTGCGTGGAATGCCGTAGAGCGAGTAAACGAGATCCATGATTCACTAGTGAATTTTGGAGAGCTTACATGAAACCATGAGTGCACGGATATGGTTGAGCCAAGTATACTAGAGGGAGAATAAGTAAAAGTGGAACGAGAGGCGACAATGAAGTGAGTTCCAGCTCATATTTGAAAATAGGAGTTAAGAGGCCACGAAATCATGAAGTTAAAGATGGTCAAAGCACAATGGAATTAAGCTCAAGGAAATGCGACTTAGAAGATTGAAGACAAGATACGCGCATCATATCTCTTTTTAAGAGTATATTCTTGATCCCTGTTTTCCTATAGAGCTTACCCGCATGCTATCTTTTATGCATATCCTCTCGGTCCTATTCTCGATCTTATTTCTATTACAAACTCCATAGGGGGTATGACTCATCGGTTAATAATACATGTCAGGGTTTGAAGGTGTCCGTTAGGTTGACTAAACCTTTAGGGCTTTATAGGATATGGGTTGGGTTTAGAAAGGGATTTCTTGTAATCCAAAAGGAGTTTATCTTGCTTGTCTTCTCGGTCCTATCTTGAGGACCTTAGGTAGAACCCTGTGGATGTAAACATGTATTTGAAAACATGTTATGATTGATATGGTTGCTCGTGGATGCGCGAATACACACTAGGCACTAGATCGGCTCAGTCACATTTCATATTTCATATGTATACGTGTTTATACTTGTTTATGGATGAATTTGAATGTGTTATCATGTGAATATTGCATATGGATGAATGGTTGTGCACACATATAGTGTTTATGTGACTAGGACTATTTTCATACATATGGATTCAAGGCACTAAACATATTTTGCATTTAGAAGATCAATCAGGCCTGATCATTTGCATTAGATAAGGAACATACACACACTTTCTACCTATGTTCATATGGTATTAGAAATCTTTTAAGGACAATGGTTGCTTGTGGATGATGTTTTGAGTAGATGGATGATGGATGGTAGGATACGTTCTTCCTAATTTGGAGATTTCGGGGACGAAATCCTTTAAGGTAGGGAGAATGTAACAACCCGAATTTTTATAACATGTTAAAACAAGAAATCAGGGCAGAATTAAATTTTAAAATAAGAATCAAGAGAAACGGGTTGCGCCTTTGCGTTCGTCTCGGAATTCTGGTTGGAAACGAGTCCGAAATTTCGTAAATCGGAGTCCGTATGACCGAGATATGGCCTCTAGAAGTTTCACGAAAAATCAGAAAACGAAAACAGATTTTCAAATTTCGAATTTAGCCCCAAACAGATTGGGCGGGAAAATTTCCCGCCCAGTCCCAGGTCGACTGGGGTGTCGACTGGGGAGTCGACCCCCCAGGGACCAGGTCGACTGGGCAGTCGACCTGGGTGTCGACCTCCCTGGTCAAGCCAGGTTGGCCTGGTGCACCTGCTTGCTCCTTTGGGTCTGTTCTGTTGGCCTGTGACGAGATTGGATGGTTCAGATCTAAACTAGGGTTAATCTAAGGGCCTAAACTAGTCCTAACTTCTATAAAAACACCTTAAGACCTAGCCTAATTCACTACAAACCATCCCAACAACAAAGTGCTGCCCAAATGTCTCTTGATCATGGCCTCCATCTTCAACTTCAAAGGCTTAAGCATGCAAACTTGATTCAAGTCAAAGGAGCAAGCTTTCTACATCAAATCAAGGAAGTAGAGCATCATCTCAACACCGTTCTACGACAAATGCTTGCTCATAAATCTCTAGCCACGCTTTGTAAGTTCTAGCTACTTTTAGATCTAAACGGTAGTTCTAATGTTGACATCGAATAAAATGAGATGAAACCTAAGTATGTTAGTCTATGTGAATCTAGTCTTGCCCCTCTCTTGAACCTATGACTTTGGGCTATTTCTTAGTGATTAAATCATGCCACTCATGTTGTGTTTGACCTAGTTTATCATGCAAGATTGAATCTTGACTTGTGGAATGTTGGCATGAACCCTTAGAACAATTTGACTTGTGGAACATTCATATGAACTTGACTTGGGGCTTATGCATGTAAAAGAACCTAAACCCCTCACGACCATTTACATGCCTATGATGATGAACCTAGTGTTATGCTATCATACATGTCTGAGGCCAATCCCTTTATGCTATCATACATGTTTGAGGCCAATATGTTGTCATATTATTCCTACTCTGTTGACTCGCTTTCACTTGCGTTGGGAATACGCCTTGGGTAGTTTAGGCAAACTTGAGATGGGCTATGAAACTTAACATGAATTAAGTAATGGGACAATGGGCATAAGTGGAAAACATCGACTTTGTCGTAGCCTAAATTTGACATGAACATGACAAGTAGAAAAACATGAAAGTGGCCAACTCGAGGTTGGGTTGAGTTTGTAGCATAAATCTGCCCGGAACCGCCCGACAAATCCAGTAGCTACAGACAATAAGACCGTATGTGAGTAGTTGGTCATATCGCGCTCAAAACCCGAGGTTAGACTAGGTTGTGGTGTAAAGCTGCCCGGACCCGCCTGGCGTAACCAGTAACCACAACAAAGTCTAATGTGAGAGGTTGGGGTGCATTAATTTACTTAGTGCCACATGATAAGGTTAAGTTAGTTTGACTAATGGCACTTAACCGATATGACATGAATGGGTAGGTTAAGTAAGACCAGACTTGATTACTTAAAGACACTTAACCATATAACACGATTAGCAGATGGGTTATTTTAACCTAAATGGGTTGATAACACCCGACTGGGATAACGCGATGCGTGGTAGGGTTAAGTAAACCCACAAGAATGATACTTAACCATTATAAATACGACTAGTGGATGGGGTTAAGTTAAACTACACTTAACCAATCCGACTCAGTAATTTGATGGGGTTAAGATTAACTTACACTTAACCAATTTGACTTGATGATTTGATAGGGTTAAGTCACGAACCTCTTAAATATGCTTAACCAATCCGACTCGATAATTTAATGGGGTTAAGTTAACCTATACTTAACCAATCCGACTCGATAATTTAATGGGGTTAAGTTAACCTACACTTAACCAATTTTAGTCGATGATTTGATGAGGTTAAGACAACCTATACTTAACCAATCTGACGCGGTAGCTTGATGAGGTTAAGATAACCTATACTTAAACAATCTGACACGATAATCTAGGGTTAAGTCATGAACTTCTTGATATACTTAACCAACTTGATACATGGTTTGTTGGGCTAAGTCTTGAACTTGAATACTTAGCCAATTTTGACATGATTCGTGGGCGGGGTAAGTCATGAACTCGAATGACAACACTTAACCCATTAGACAAAACCCAAGTTCAGGGGACTAAGTGGAAAATCGTAGTTAATAAGGATAACGGGAAGGGAAACTAAGTGATAAACTTTAGTTAAGGATAACTAAGTAATAATTCTTAGTCAAGAGAATTGGACCAGTTCTCAAATAGATGAGTAATCTGATACGGTAGATCATCGTTTAAACAAACACACAAGGAGGAGCGAATGTTTATCTGACATAGATAAAGGCTCCAGCGAACTGGGTGACGAAGCATTAATTTCAGGGGACATGAGGGTACTCTTGGTATCCCTCTGTGAGGTTGCAGATGATCCGCCTGGGCTCACAGAGGTTAAGGTCTGTGTTAGAAGAACCAAGGGTATGCCTTGGTTGCTGTGCGAGCAACCTAAAGACTGGGGTGGATTAGTGTGGAGTCGGTGATACTTAGTTTAGCCCTGCGATAGCACGTCGTCGACTACCTACCATTTTTAGTCAATCGTGTATGTATGCGGAAAGGCAGAGAACTCCAACAGACCATATACTTGCTATCTAGTTATGGGTGAGGTTGGCCAATAGGAAAGTGGGGCATGGATGGCCGGAGTATAGTTCTCGTGCATGATTTTCTTGGATTTCCTTTCAGTAGTTGAGGGAGGGGTCACGTGGGACCATAACCACCGGTAGAAAAACAGACCTTGATATCTGCATCGGCAGATAACCTAAAGCTCCCGACCGAGTCCTGTATTTCTTGATTAGCCCTGTCACGGGACTCGGATGGCACATTGAGATACATGTGCATCTAGACATGGAAAACAATTCACGATACATACGTAGGAAAAAGGGCGTGGTTGACGGGTAGCGTAATCCCTAGCGGACCTAGGTGGCTTAAACCCAAACCGAGTTACAAAAACGTTTAGTAGGTAGCGTAATCCCTAGTGGTCCTAGGTGGCATAAATCCTAGCCGAACATTCGAGAATTCATGGTAAGAAAATACAACTAGATCAATGGTGACAGTCCAAACGATTTCAAGGATAATGGAACTACGTTGAAGTAGTATAGAACTACGTGAGGAAACCCGTAGGATTTACGGCAAAGGACTAAACATATACATGGAAAGAAACATACGAGTTGGGAAAACCTACATTAGGTTGACATGGACCATTTCATGACATTGGGCAAGGGACATTTTGTAGCTAACACATGACACGGGTTGGGATACTAGTACGAAAGGTGCAGGGAAAATATACTTGATAGAACCTTGGGATGTTATACTTGATTCATAGTGATCGTAGTTTGTCTTGATACAGTAGTTCATCCTGTTACCTTGGTTTAGCTTGTCTATCTCGTCATCATCCTTATGTTTACTTTCAGTTTATGCATGTCATGTTACCTTTACCTGTTTTTATGCTGGAAGTAGATAGGACTTACCAGTCTTTATGACTGACCCCGTTTTCTTTCGCCTCTTTGTCTTCCGTCCCCCCCCCCCTCCTGGTTTTCAGGGAGGAAATACTGTTATTTAGCTCGGACTTCTTCTGCTTCAAGGTCATCATGTATGGCTTGGATTTTTCTTGGCTATGGCTGCTTTACCGTTTTACTTGGGGAATATTTTATGACTGAGGTTTTATGCTTCTTTAACTATTGCAAGACAAGTTTCCAATGTAATGGCTTTTAAAGGCATTTTGATGTAAAAGCTTTAGACCGTATAATTTTATGAGGTAATGAAATTTGGTTTTTCTTCCGTTGTTTTATATGTTCAGTCTTGTAATATTTCTGTGCACGTTTACCTAGACAACGCCCCTCCAAAGCTAGTGCATTCTCTTGTGAGTGACCCTGGCGGAGGTGGGGTGTTACATTTTACAACCAAATTCATAGTTTTACCCAAACTGCACAGAAACAATAAGAAATAACGGTTTAGGCTCTTTGTAGGCCTGAACTCATGTGAATTAAAAGGATAAAGGACTAGGCTCTCGCATGGCCTAGGCTCAAATAAAAAGAAATGAAATAGGACAAAATCTGAACTATACATAAAATAGTCTACGAAGAAAAAGAGATAGAAGTAAACTGAATGATTTACAATAACAGAATAGATTACTGAAATATGCTGAAGTAGGGATAAAAGCAGTAATCAGATATACAAGAATTATTTACAAAAAATAAATACTAAAATCTTTAAATTGCTGAAGAAATCAACAACTGCCATACTATCCAAATAATCCATAAATTATACTGATCTTGTAGTCACGGAAAATGCTCACTAATTTGTGTAATCCAATAGGCCTCGGTAGGAATTATCTAGGTCTACGTATAAATATCCTCTAATTTAGATTTATAAAAATCCAGATCTAAATCTTAGAACTCCATTATTTTTGGAAGAAGTTTTGTATATATAGTGGAGGCAGAGAATTAGGAATGGAGCAGGAAGAAATATGGTTAGATTAGAGCAATATTTATAACAAAACTAGGGGACTTAGTACCTTTAGATATTAGGTTTAACACTTGGTCCATCAAATCAGAAGTAGCCTCCAGAGATCGTCCAAACGTTCGAAATCAGATGGAAGTAACGTGCGCAAAAATCGTTCATGTTACAGGGGATCGGTCGACCTACTTGAGGTGTGAGCCGACAAAGCTTTGGACTGGGTCACCCCAGTTCCACATGATTTCTGCATTATTTTTTTTATTTGTTTGTTTATTCAAATCTCTTTCCTTTATAATTTTCATTTTAAGTCTGATTTTAGCAAATTATGTAACAACCCAGGATTTTTCAAAGTTTAAATGGAATTTATATTATAATAATGTGGGCTTTCTTATTATATGTTGAAATTTTGATATTTAAATACCAATATTAATTTTACATTTGCTTTGTTTTATCAATATAGGTTGAAAATAAAATTTATTTTAAAGATATGTTTGATTTATAAAGTTTTAATTTTGATAAGTATCTTGTTTTATTTTATAAATACTATTTTGTATAGGAAAACTTATTTTAAAGAATATTTAATTTATAAAATTTATGAATATTTTGATATTGATAATTAATAATTTTGATAATGATATTGGTGTAAGAATATAAATTTTGTAAAGCCTGATTTATTTTAAAGACTTATTGTAATACGTGAGAGCTTACAAACATGAAAATATTTTATCAATAGGTAATATTGTTTTGATAATATATGATAATGGGAACATGTTCATCTTACCAAGATATAAGTTTGAATAAGGTTATTTAGTATTTAAATTTTAAATTTGTCTTGGTTAAATATAAATTTTAAGGCAATAATATTATTTTAAATACGGTAGAAATTAATTTAGTTAAAACGGGGTTCGTTTTGCAGAAACAGTTTGTTGTTAACCAAATTGTCTCAACGGTTAGTTATTTAGTTGTTGTAACGATTAGAACTAGGATATGAATTATAATTTAATATCGGTTTAAAATAATTGTTCAGTTTCAGCATGTGCAATCTTAAATTATTTCATAGAATATTTAAATAATTTTTAAATTGGAAAATAAGCATATATTTTTCAAATGCATTTCTAGGCAACAGTGGTTCTTTTGAGACTTCACAGAATCAATTAACCTATTTGTTTTATTTTTGTTTTGAGATATGTGCACATCGTCGTATATAACTGTAACTTCATTGTCGTTGTAATCTATGAATCCAATTGTTTGATTTTTTTTTTCTTACCTTTCCATAGTACGTTTGAAATAATGATACTCCAAAACGTGTCAAACAAATACCCCGGGACGTTTATATTTTACCTTCTTCAACTTACCCAACGCGTGTCGGAAAATTTGGTGCATGTGAAACAATTGTCAAATGGGTGTATGAATCTTACCACGTGTTCATTTTTTTTCTCTTCACTTTTTTTTCCTCTTCTTCGCGTCATTTCTTCTTCCTTCAGCATTTCAGCTCCCTCCTTTACTCCCTCAGTTCACTGTGTTTTGCCCCTCACTGTCATTTTCTTCTTTTCCAAAGCAAGACGCCACTTTCTCCATCGCAAGAACTTCCCCACCACGTCACTTCTCAAGCCAAGCTTCCCTTCCATGCGTTCTTCCCTCTCCATTTAGGCCACGCCAAAGTTTTCCTCTCCCTCTTCAACACGCACGATTCCCTTTCCATTGGCTCCACCGCCGCTTGCATCTCCACCTGCAAATCCACTCCGGCATCACCACTGCTGACCTCCTACCACCCAACGGCTCCACATCTCGTCATCCAGAAGCCCAGGTCCTCCTTGGCAAGATCTGGACATCATCCCTCAAACAAAACCCTATTGTGCATGCCGCACTCCAGTTCGCTCTCCCTCTTTCCTTTCCTTAAGCTTGCGCCACCCCTCTCTAAAACTGTCTACAACCTTCTCTACTAAACTACGAAGAGCTACCGCCACCTTGACCTCTCCTCTACACTTTAAAATGTCAACTCCCCATATTAAATCCACCCGCAACTTAAACCTGTCCATCGAGATGGCCATGTGCCCTTTTCTATTTGAATATAGGTTTGTCTTGCTTTTAAAAAAAAGGACCTAGAGATTCACGCAAGCAACAATTGGGGGGAGAAAAACATTTTTTTTAATATAATTCAAGCAAGCTACAAGTGGCTTTAAATTTTCTTTTGGAAGAGGGGACAAAATAATTGACACCTTACCTCCCCTTTCTTTTCACTCACGCAAAAAATGGGTTCACTTCATTCACTCTCAAAAACAAAACTAGGGATCAATTTTTTTTCACTGTCAAAAATTCATGGAACAAATAGTATAGCAAGCTTGTTATCTTCGTTCTTGTCTCCACCTACTCTTCATGCAACACATTAGTTTGCGGGAATGACGGTGCACGCGTCATCTGTCAAGTTGTTCGTGATCGTTCATAGGCTTTGTTCGTAGTTGATATTGAACATTGATGGTGAAGAATATCGAAGGCATGCAGGTGAGAACTCTAATTTAAATATGTTTTTAAATTAGTAGTAACAATTAATTATAATTAGTCAGTTAACATAAATGGATTTCTTGTGGATATTGACGATTGTATGCAATGATTGATGGACGATTACGTAGCTAGAATTCACTGGACACTAAGCATTACTGACCGTAACACTTTGCGCACAATGAAAATGGCTGCAATTAATCGTTGTGTTTACATTGGATGAGTTTGTGTTCATATATGGTTGATTATTGATTAATTATGGTTGTAACACATACACCGTAGTTATGGAATTACACAGATAATCAGCTTGGATCTCCTCTCCATAATGATTTTATTATTTAAATATTTAGATAATAATTGGAAAGTTAGTTTTGAATTAAGATTTCTATGGTTTGAAAATTTAAGTTACTAATGATTTGATGACTTTCTTAAAGGACAAAAATGATTTTTTGAAATGCTTTCAATTAGTTTTGAACTTTCAAAGTTGAAAATTAAAAAAAAAAATGAGTTATATACTCAAACAATGGATTTAGGCAAATCTTGACTTCAATGGGTTTTGGGAAAAGTAATTAGTGAGCTTTGAAGAAAATATCATTTATTTTCGCTTTGATTTGAAATGAAAATATGATTTTGGAAAATTTAAATTGGAAAATAATTTGATATATGTATTCAACATTGATTTTGGGAAATGATTTTTCAATTATCCGTAAATAATTAAACGAGTTTTGACTAGAAAAAAGATGTCATTAAGATTTAAATGGAAGTTTGGAATTTGAAAAGATGATTTTTGAAGTAAACTTATTTTGGAAATAAATTGAGATCATAAAAATAAGGTCATAAAATAGTACTTCGAGAAAAATTTGAAATATGGGTTTAGATGTAAGTTATAGAAATTTTAATTCATTTTAAAAAGGAGTGAAACGATTTATAATCTAAATCGTTATATAGTTCGAATTGAACGCATCGCGTAGCCACAATTCGTTAATAATAATTTAAAATTTCAAACGACTATAACTATAACATTTTAAATCGAATTGACGTGAAATTAGAAACCTCCATTCGACGTATGTTAACCATGTTGATCAGAACCTCCATTTTTCCGTTTAAATTTCCCATTGTACTCGTCATATCATTCATCATACCCTCCAAGATTCCCACACTTATTTTCAACTCATCATTGTCTTCACGAACATTTTTGAATCGTTTCTGTGCAATGGCACAAGTGTAAACATGCATCTTTGGTATGATGCTCCCAACAGCGCGACTCCTACCACTTGTATCCTTACCCAACACTTGTAATAAGGTATCTTCATCAACAGGCAACTTTTCTTCATCACTATCAGTGATCTTTTCCTTCAGTTTGACTATTTGACCCTGGGATAAAAGTTAAATGCGTTTACACCAACATTTACTTGTAACAGCTTGTAACTATAGTATGTTACTCCTAACTGATTGATCACAATTATGGAAAGCCTGAAATTAAAGTCCAAACAATAGACTGCTCGATGTTAATCATAATAACCATAATACAAGTAAAAACTTACGAAGTACCCAGACGTGGCACCTGATATGGTACCATCTTTTTTCCTATGTGTCTTCTCCCGTACTTGACGACGGTTGATATTTGCAAATGGGCTTGCAACGATCTGCAATATATTCCATTTCATGTATATTCTCTCCCTTAATTGTGTTTTTTTACTACGGTTGAAAGAAAATGATCAAATAATTTACCAATTCGTGTTCTACTCTAGCGTGACTTTTACGTCCTGTATGGTGGGCATAACTTAGACTGGATCTAATTTTTTTGCCTGCCACCCTTCTTCCACTTGCTTTAGGCGTTGCTTCATTCTTTACGAACTCGTTCCAATCATCTTGAGCAATTGTAGGTGGACAATTTTTCATCCGTTCTTCGTTATTGTCGAAAATGTCATAATAAGTTGCTCTCAAGTTTTTCTGGTGTCTCCTAAAAGCCTCGGCCATTTTTTTTGAAAACATTTCCTTTGAAAGTGGCTCAAGCGTATACATTTTCTGCAAAAATTAAGAGTTAGAGACTGTAAAAATAAACTGTAACATTTAAATGCTATTTTTCACAAAATTACCACCAACTGGTTCCAAATGTCATCTTTATACATTTTGGGTACTTTATCCCAACTTGTGTAAGAGATCGGCACATAAGATCGTACTAGTTTACCAAGCGTAGTAGCGACTTTTGGAGTGTTTTCTGAGACTGGAATACCAAGTAGGTTTTGTTCAAGTTCTTGATCTTTCGAACATGATGCATGTGATGATGTGGGATCTTGCGACGAATTTTTCTGCGAAATAGAAGCAACATTAAGAATCAGGACAAACAACATGAATCAGAATATTATTCACATTTGAAATAGTTAAAAGAAATAATAAAAGCAGAATGGATTGCGATCAGAAAGTGTAAGTCATGACATTCCAAATACATATGATTCTCTAGTAAAAAAAGCATTCAATAATTCATAGGTTAACACATGAGTTCGGTCAGATCTTCTAGTTTTTCATTGTCTTTCAAAGATGATTGATAGACGGTAGGAGACTCAATGTCATCCACATTTATAGTCAACCATTTTGGTGTATGCAAAACCACAGACCAGCCTCATTTTTTAAACTTTTGAGTAGAACACTTGACTCGCTTCTGATGCAAGAATAAATGGCTCATCATTCACATTGTCTCTATTCTTTAATTTTCCTAAATTAACCATGATCAGGTTTGAAGCGAGTTCTATTTTGCAACCATTGATCTTATCTGCGACTTTTATCCAATCACAATAAAAAACTGTTTGCTTGAAAACAATGTAATCCAACTCAAGTATCTGTTGAATAACTCTGTAATACGTTGTTTCTACTTCCTTATAATTTTTATTTTTACCACTTGCTCTAAATTTTGTAATTGCTCTCATGCATACACCGCTATCCTATGTTACCATATGGACTTCGTGCATTTTCATGGGAAATAAAAACCCATTCACTTGGTACTTCATATAACTTAGCGCCATGAACATCGGCCCGTGTATTAGCCGCCAAAGAGTTGGGTCTACATCGCTGCAATTCAACAACTACATAAAACACAAGAAGAAAAATCAAGCATGTTCACGAAGGTGTATTGCAAACTTATAAACACGCGAAATACATTAGATGACGTAATACCTCATTATGTAACCATATAGTAAAAGGTTTAACGACTTCAACAGTTATTATACCTCTGCCTCGTGGTTGAAATTTAGTGCTTTTCACATAGGAGTTGTACCTTCTATAGGCAGATAACACATATCTAAATGAATAACAAATAGAACTAAAAATTGGAAATTCGAAAGCTACTTCATGAACTTACTTCTTCCATGGATCCAATCCATCATACTTATTTAGGACCCATCTACGCACTTGTTCGAATTGCACTTGGGTTAACGTTATATCTTTACCATTATCCAAAGGTATCTCACCAGCAAACTCATCATCCTCTTCTAAAAATGCTTCGCGGGTATGTTTATGGTTGCCATAACCTCCGTTTGGGATATATTCCATACAATAAAGGATAACTTCTTGTATGATATATCCTTCAGCAATACACCCTTTAGTGTATCTTTTGTTGTGCATATACCCTTTATACGTTTTCATCAACCTATGATGGTGATCAATTATAACTTGCACACGATAGCCATTTAAATTTTCGTGTACATAACTAAAATTAGTTATTTACCATTCAAAAGGATACATCCATCTATATCTGACAGGGCCACCAACCAATGCTTGATCGGCTAAATGAACCATAACATGGATACTGATATCAAAAAATACAGGTGGAAAATGTTTTTCAAAAACACACATTGCTTCCACAACCATAGCCTTTGCTTTTATAAGGTGTTCCCTATTGATCACCTTTGAGCACTAAATGTTAAAGAATAAACTAATATGAAGAATAGCATTTTGTAGATTCTTATGTTGTGTATAAGTATGTTGAAGCAATACCGGAAGCAGATGTTGCATTATGACGTGGTAATCATGTGACTTCGTATTTCTTAGTTTGGGAGGATTGATGCTCACATTGTTGTGGAAGTTAGAGGAGAATTTGTTAGGTACTTTCAAATATTTCAATACAGTGCAAAATCTTTTCTTTTCTTCTTTGCTCAAGGTGAAAGTTGCCTTTGATATGATTGTTTTTTTTTTGTTTTGGGATCTACCATCATCCATAACTTTTTTTTATAATCATGGTTTTCATATCCTTATGTGCATTGATGCCATCTTTTGACTTCTCTTTATGGTCCATAATGGTGCTGATGAGATGCTCTACGACATTCTTCTCCGTATGCACGTCAATATTATGTTGAATCATATTTGCTTTCCAATATGGTAAATCAAAAAAGATAGACCTCATATACCAAGCAGAAACATTGTCACCTTCTTCAACGGCCGACTTTTTACTTTTTCAACCAACTTCTTCTTTGTGTTTACCGATTTTTATTTTGACATTCGCTACTCTCATTTCAGCTTCAAAACCATTCAATGGCCTTTTAGGATGACTAAGTTCTTGTTCATTGTTGAAATTTGTCTTGTCGTACTGAAACTTGTGTCTGTTAGGAAGATACATTTGATGTCCATAAAACACATCTTCTTACTTTAAGGAAGATGATAAGAACAAGTGTTTTCCCCATAAACGGGACATGCAAAATAACCGTGAGTTATACATCCCGATAAAGTCCCAAGAGCAGGGTGATCTTGGATCGCCACAACACCCTAGCTCTCATTGTAAATTCGGATTTATTTGATGAATCATATGTAACAACTCCTTTCCATAACTGCTTTAACTCGTCTACCAATGACTCTAAATAAATATCAATATCCTTTCCCGATTGTTTTGGCCCAGAAATCAACAGTGTTAACATTGAAAACTCCCGTTTCATGCACATAGACGGAGGAAGATTATACAGTACCACAATTACCGGCCAACAACTGTAACGGTTACTAAAAGAAGCATTCGGGCAGAAACCATCTGTTGTTATTCCAAGTATGACATTTCGTGGCCCGACTGCGAATTTTTCGTCAAAAATATTCACGACTTTCCATTGAGAAATGTCACATGGATGACACATTACGTTTGGATCAGACTTGACACGACCATGCCAGGTCATTGCATTTGCTATCCATGGTACAATATACAATCTCTTCAATCTAGAAATTAATGGAAAATGTCTTAATGTCTTTCGAGCTACTTTGGTTCCTTTTCTCTCATCATTAAAAGATGTCCTATATCTTGATTCATTACAATTTTTACAAGAAATTCTATTCGCATTATCTTTCCAGTACAACATGTAATCATTGATGCATGCATCATAAGTTTTGTAATTCATCCCAACTTGCTTAATGAATTTCTTTACATCGTGGTATTTTGTCGGAAGCTTGTTACCTTCGAGGAGTAACTCCTTCATTAGTTCGAGTAGTGCAGTCAACCATTATCTGAGAAGTTGTATTGGATCTTCAAGCTATTCAGTTTCACAATGGCATGCAGCTTCTTTATCCCTTTTTGACATGAAGGATACAGTGGCTCTTTTGCGCTTTCATAAAGTGGTGCATACTTCTTACTTTCATTGGCCTGCCAATTTCCATTATCCGTACACTTCTCTCCAACATTAGCATGATCAAACAACAGATTTTCAGGTTGAAAATCATGAAATCTATTTGCATCATTGACTAGATCTTCCATCACAATATGTTCAGCCTCGTCAGTACTTGTGGCATTACTAATTGGTTGTTGTTTCCCATCTCCACCCTTTTCCCCCATGTAAATACCATACGCTATATGATTGGATAAAACCCTATCTAAGAAAATGAAAATGAATTTCCTCTAATTTGAACATCTTCATATTTTGGTACCGATTGCAAGGGCATAAATACACTCCTTTCTTACCACCGTTTTCTTCAACAAAACAAATAAACATGTTCACCCCATCAATATCGTATGGAGATCTTTGATTAGATTCACTATTCCTCTTTTTGTCTATACTGAATGGCATGTTTCCCTCTTATAAATTCAAAAATTGTTACAACTTACAAATCGCATCAATCCCTGGGTGTTTTCATTGGCAAGTTGGTTTTTTTTTTACTGGAATGAGTTTGGCAGTTTAACAAACAAAATTCAAGGTTCATATTCTACATATCCAGTATGACTAGCTAATACAAGGAAATATACTAAATAACGTGTGCACTAACCATGGTGTAATATGACCAATTGCGAAAACCTAACTTTTTTCAATGTTCAACCTTGCTTTGTAACCACCCTTAGGCAAAAACCAATAAATAGCTCTCCGGCTGACAACATGTTGAGCATGAACTGAAACAATAGCGCAAGAAATATTGATTACTAGAAACCGAATCAAATGAAAATTTTACCAGCAATAGAGACGCACGATTTGCAGACAATGACAAAGAAGTAGATTTAAGCAGACAACTATCGGATTTCTACAATTTTTTGGGAGCGATTTTCAGAACTGGAAATAGGGCACAAGATACAATATTAGACGAGGGAAATTTAAAAAAGGGAGGGAAAGAACCTGAAAGGATCACAAATTTGAAGGGATGAGTGTGTTTTTTTGGCCAAAAGTTTTACATAAAGAAGGCAAGAATTTGAAACGCCCGACAATCGAATCAAATTAACCGATCCGGAGCATTCGCGATGAACGACCAGATTTGGGGTGCTAGGGGTGCTCCAGATCGCAAGCTGTTGTTAGATACAGATCTGAACATTATCAAATTTGATACGGCTATTAGCCGAATTGTATACCCGCATCCATGTGTGCCAATTCACTGATATGGTGTAATATAAAAGACGATTTTACGTATTAAAGCATCTTTGGTTATCACAAGACAAAACTCGCCATCTGGTGTGCGTTTGCATTGTGTGATGTAGGACGGTCTTATGATATCTTCATTTTCCTAAGTCATTGTGAATTTCTGTGCAAAGGAATTCACATGGAATAAACCCGTTCTGCGTTAGCGGCATGGCCTAGTGAATTATCCCAACTTTAAAGTGAACCCGAAATAATAACCGTTTTGAATTCTCATACCAGTCCCACGACTGACTTGAAGTTTACTGTTTCCCACCTAGACTCTGGGTGCCCATTATTTTTGCACGGGCAGCTAGTAGTTTAGTCCGCAGGTTTAGCTTTTAGAGCTGGATCTAGATTTGGAGCTAGAGATACGTTTGAGATTTTACTTCTTCCGCTGTGAGCTTTTGTTTTCTACTGAGCTTATGATGTACTCTGATTCATTGTAACTCTGGTGTAAAATTTCAATAATGAAATAAAAAGTTATGTTATTTTTGTTCAAATATGTTAGTACTCATAACCATTCATCTTTGTGAACGATTTAAGTTGGTTTAATTACCGGCAAGAATCGAACAAAAAAGCAGGTCGTTACGGAGTGGTATCAGAGCTTTGGTTTATACAAAGCTATGAGGTACAACATATTTGAACAAGGCTAGGGCTCATCAGAGTTACAATATCTCATTAGAGATAGGGTTAGAAATACGCTGGAATGAGATTCCAGAGTACTATGTTTGAGAGAGTGTATTTTGTAATCAATATAAATTATTTTGAGACTGAGTAAATTATTTTGAAAAGTGTGATTATTTTGAAATGTAATTTAAGATAATGGTTTTGATTATTTTATTGACGCCAAAATCGGATTATCAAGTATGTACGGATTTTGAATATATGCCTAGCTAACATATGTACGAAGTCCAATATATACTAGATAGATATAGAATCATACTCTATTCACCCAAGAATGATTCTGATGATTGATGCATCATCATCAGATATTTATTTTCGAGTTTTGAAAGTGTAATGACTATATGATTCCTATTTAACATCCAGAAATACTTAGAATCATTAGATAATTTCTTGAAATTGCTTAAGAAAAATATTAATAAAATGTTTGTGTAAATAAATACGAACTGTAATAGATAAGCAAAATAAATTTTCATCTTTAAGAATTGCTTGAGAAGTATAAATTGAATTTGCAAATAAATTGAATAGTAATGGATGTTCTGAAATATAATTCTATACCGTCGCTAGTGTTATGTTTTACTTATCCTTGTGTAATGGCGTGTTTGGTTAGCTGTCGAATAATTAATTTATTTAATTATTTATATATCGATTTGGCGATATCGATAACTTAAAGTACAACGTTCGAACTTATAATTTATAATTATAATTAAAACGAACCTGAAAACGTCGCGGCAGTTCGCAATTTGGCGATTTGAACTTCAACTGAATATACATGATTCATTTTAAGCCGGATTTCTGTGAAACAAGAAACGTGTGGAGCTGGTGGAGTATATCTTTCTAGTGGAAGAGAAAATTCGGGATTTCGTCGTGTAGATTTTGATTCACGTCCAAATCAAATTTTGAAATAGTCGCTATAGAATCGTTTATCGACCATATCGGTTTATTCGATATAACTAGATATCAGATTGGAATTTAGACAGGGTTATTTTGGGAAATAGTGATAATTTAATTTTTAGAATTTTACTGTAATTTTTAATTAATTAAATAAGCAACTTTTTATTCGAAGTATTTCGCACCCTGAAATCAACATTTTTAAGTTTCAAAATATGAGTCCACCTACCGGTGTTATTATATTTTTGGGATCACGGCACATTACTGGATTTAATGATATTTTCATATCAGTCCGTGGACAAACAGAGTTTCGCATATTGGGGTACTCTCAAACGTAAAACAATTATTCTAACTGATTTTAACGACCAAACAAAGGCCACGGTCATTCTTCTCAACCATCAGTACTCCTTGGTCCTCAAAGCAAACTCGGGGCTCTCACAAGGCCACAAAACAAAAGGGGAACGTGGAGCAACCAAAGCCACTCATCAAAGAAAATATCCAAACAGGAAATCCTATAAATACTTTTCTGAAACCTAAACACTTCTGGTTTTCAACAAAGAGGGAGGACGCCACTTCTTCATCACTTCAACAAATTAAATCAAATGATTCCCTCCATGAAATCAATCATTCTTGGATCCGTTGAACTCGGCTAATGGTGAGCTTCAAGCTCGTACCTCCAAATTTAGGTGCGATGAACTTTGGTTAGGCTCGGCATTTGTGGCAGCGAGCTAGGGTTGAGGCGTAGATAAGGGAGGCGAGGCCGGAGGGGAAGTTAACGTCGCAGGCAGGTTCTGGTGGCGAGGCACACCGGACCAGGTGGTTTCCGCGGCCCTCGAGGCTCCTTACGGTGGTGCGACGCTCTGGAGTGAGGACTGGAAGCTGTCGATGGGGAAGATCAAGTGGCGCAACACTGGTATAGGGAGGAAGGGTTTGTGATGGCGATAGGATTGGTGGTGGGTGCGATGGCAGTTGACGAACGAGGGAGGAGTTACGGCCAGTCAAAGTGGCAGTCAACGATGGGTTAAGAGGAGCAGGAATCAGGTATAAGGATTTGGGGGAGAAGTATTAGACGCAGACGGGTTTAATTATGTGTGGTTGGGCCTTGTAGAAAGGTGAAGGCCCATCTTTTGTTTTAAATAATAAGTTTGGTTTTTATTTAAATTTAATTTATCTGTATAACTTGTAAATAGGATATCTCATCCATACGAGGTCAGAATCGAGAACCGTGAGTTGCGTTGGAATCGTATAGACGGGCACTACGACATGGAGCTGACCGGAAGTGGAATGGAGCTCGTATGAATTTATGGCGAAATAAATTTGTTTGATTCAAATCAAATAACAGTTTATCGTTCTTTAACGATGAACTGCAAAAGTGAGTAAATCTCACCAACTCTGAACAGTTTATATTTTCATGTTATATTTTTAGAACTGTTAGATATTGACTGATTGACTGTGTGTTGACCGTTTGATTGAACTGCTAGTCAGTTAGTTAAATTTCTATATCGATTCTGTTTAACAGAATATATCATATGGAACTGAAAGTGATGTTATCTATATTGTCTAACATCTGTGATGCAGGGAAACAGGCTGGAGGAATCCGACTGGATTCCTCAACAGTTATTTTATTGTTTTTCATATATTGTTATATGATGTGATATAAAATCTGTGGGCGATCATATGTGCTTGGACGATATTGAACATCGTGATTTGATATGATTGAATACCATAACATACCGAAATGTTGATAAGGGGATTTTCAATGTTTATATTGAAAATAAATCTTATTTATAAAATCAATAGGATTTTATAAAATGAAACCATTTATTTATTTAGGAAATAAATAAAGGAACATTTATTTAGATTATAAATAAATGGAATAAAGGAATATTTATTTAGGGAATAAATAAAGGAACACTTGTTCGGAAAATAAATAGAATTATACAAGGATAGATTTAAACACGTGCTTCGCACACGGTATAACACGATATGGATTTAAATGAGATATTAAATAGGAAATCTGTTTTAAACAGATAAATTGAAGTAGATTAATTTATAAATAATGTTTATAAATTAAATAAATTATTTATCGTTGATAAATGGAATATATATAAGTCTGGACTTATATAGAGAAGTAGAAACGTTATTAAAAGGACATTTATAAAGTGAAGAACCGTTACTAAAAGTAAATCTTTATAAACGGATAAACGTTGTAAAAAGTAAATCTTTATCAATGGATAAACGTTGTAAAAAGGAAATCTTTGAAATGAATAAACGTTAATAAAAGGAGTTAATCGAATTTAGTTATTCGAAATAAGTTATTCGAATTAGATATTTGAATAGAGTTAAACACATTAGAGTGATTCGAATTACTTATTCGAATAGAGTTAAACAAAGTAATTTGTTAGGTTAACCAAAGCAAGATAGTCGAGTTAATCAAAGTAATTGGTTAAGTTAACCAAAGTAAATTAGTTAAGATAAACTAAGCGGTTAATCGAAGTGAATTAGTTAAGTTAAACTAATTGGTAAATCAAAGTGAATTAGTTGCGTCAAACTAAGTGAATTAGTCAAGTTAAACTAATTGGTTAATCGAAGTAAATTAGTTGGGTTAATCAAAGTGACTTAGCTGAGTTAAACTAAGTAAATCGGTTAGAGTTAATCAAAGTGAATTAACTAAGTTAAACTAAGCGGATTAGTTCAGTTAATCGAGACAAGTAAATCAAGTTAGGTTAAACCATTTGAGTTAACCAGTTAAAGTTTACCAGTTAAAGATAAACAGTTAGAGTTGACCAGTTAAAGTTGACCAGTTAAAAGTTGACCAGTTAAAGTTGACCAGTTAGATTTGATCAGTTAGAGTTACTCAGTTAGAGTTGACCAGTTAGAGTTGACCAGTTAGAGTTATCCAAGTGGAGTTAATCGAGTAGAGTTGTCGAATATCACTTATTCGAAGTAGAGTTATCAAATATAGTGTATTCGAGGGAAGAGTAATCGAATATAGTTTATTCGAGTGGAGAAATCAAATGTATTCATTTGAGAAGAGTTACCGAATATTATTTATTCGAAGTTAGTTAATCCAAAGGAGTTATTCGAAGTTAGTTAATCCAAAGGAGTTATTCGAAGTTAGTTAATCCAAAGAAGTTATTCGAAGTTAGTTAATCAAAAGGAGTTATTCGAAGTTAGCTAATCTAAAGGAGTTATTCGAAGTTAGTTAATCCAAAGGAGTTAGTCGAAGAGTTAATTGAATATTAGTTATTCAATTTGAGTTAATCGAATTTAATTATTCGAGAAGAGTAAATCGAATTAGTTATTCAAGGGAGTTAATCAATTAAGTTATTCGAATTAGTTATTCGAAGGAGTAAATCAAATTAAGTTAATCGATTAGAGTTGAGTTAATCGATTTGGGTTAAGTTAAGTTATCAAGTTAAGTAATCGAGTTAAGATTTATCGAGTTAAGTAATCGAGTTAAGTAATCAAGTTGAGATAATCGAGTTAAGAAAATTGAGTTAAGGTAATCGAAAAAGTTATTTGATAAGAGTAAATCCATTTAGGTTAATCGGATGTTAGTTATTCGATAAGAATTGACACATTTAAGAAAATCGGATATTTGTTATTCGATAAGAGTTAATGAAATAGAGCCAACCAAGAAGAGTTATTCGAATATTAGTTATTCGATAGAAGTTAATCGAAATAGAGTTTATCGAATACAAGTTATTAAAAAGGGAGAGTTAATCGAATAGAGATTTCTCGAAAGAGAGTTATACGTCGAATTCGATTATAGCGAATTCAGGAAAGTACTATTTACTTTCCAGGGTTTAAATCAAGATTTAGTTATTAATTTAGAAATTAGGTGTCTGTTAAATTATTCGAGTTAAGAAATAAATTTATAATTTAGGTTAGATATTTTAGGGGTAGGAATTATAACGTTATAGTTATAATCAAACGTTGTCATATAAGAAGTGGATTCGTAACCTGAATCCGAGAATTTGCGTAAACAGATGATTGTAAAAAGTGAGTGATGAACTTCATCTATTTCACAGTAAAGGACGTTGTTCAATTAAGGTCTGCGAGGTAATTATACCCCAACTTGATTGACTTCAGAATTGACAAAGGAATAGTTGTGGTTCGATCTAAAAGGTTGATTAGGAATAAAGTTAAGGAATAAGCGATAAATGGATTAAGCGAAACGATGTTTTATACAACGTTCATTGGAAATCCGTAAATGAGTTTTGGAAACGTTTTCCAAATATAGTCAGATATGTTTTCTAAACAAAAAAAAATGAAATGTTTTCATGATAAGAATTTAAGAAATAGAGTTAAGCAAATTCAGAAACTGACTGGAGAGGGTAAGTTGAACGGTTTTCTAAGTGACGATCTGATGTTGGTTTCGACCTTCCGGATTGATACTTAGAGAATTGTTCTCATACTAGTTACAGTTAGGGACTGATAGTTGCGAAATAATAGTGATGTGAAAATAAGCTATGGAAATGTTTTCCAATGATTAATAACAGATATTTTCTAAATATATGAAACAAGGAAATATGAACATATGATGATTGATCGATCGAATTTCCATTTGGAAATAAGATCGTTGTTTGTACACCGACATGTTTTCATTTGATAGTTGAATCACAGACTATCAAAGTTTTGACCCTATTTACGTTGTAAATATGGAGAGACCAGTTGGATTATTATCCGAAGAACCACTCCGTATTAGCATAAGCGTTGCGAATCAAGTACGCTGAAGATAATTGAAGACGGAGTGAAGTGCAAGGGCTATTGTGAAAAGCCTAGGTAGGATGGATTCACTGAATAGTGCCTTCGGTTTGTTCAGTCCCAGGACAACGTATATGGACGAGTGTCTGACAAAGTATTCTTAACGAATCATATATGTTGATCTCTTTAAACGTATTACGTTGGTGGCAGAGAAATTCGTTTCTCTTAGCTTTTATACTCGTGATGCCTTGAGAAATCGATAATGATTTGGCGGGTATGACGATGTGGCATTCAAAGTAATTAAAGAAATAATCTGTCAAAGTGATAAACGTGACCTCAAACCTCACAACTGGGAAATAACAGAAGTTGGGCTAGGCAGCATGGCTAGTTGGGCCATACCCAAGCAGGGTGTATTATCACCATCTAGAGAATATTCAATTGTACTTCTTTATAATCTATTTCAATGCTGTCCCTTATCGGGAAGGATGGTTGCTGATCCCAACCATCGGTGATAATATATTCGTTACACTCAAGCTAAATGAGTGGACGGTCATGTGTGGCCGGGTTGCAAGATGTTCTTGTTGAACCCTAGTGTATCTCCTCTAGAGTACACTGATCGGAAGGTGCTCCCATACCTTGTCTGTTGGAATCCAATCTCCAATAAGCGCTCACAGTTTTATTTGTATACTATGTATGTGGAACGTGAGATGCAAGCGTTCTGCTAGATTGATATCTATTTGTATTTAGACATTATTATAATATCAAAAAGATATCCTTTATTTAACCAAGTGTTGAAGTTTTATTCACACCAGTCCCATGACTGACCCGGAGTTTATTTTGTTTGTTTTCCCTAAACTCTTGGGTGCCTAAATTTGTACGGGCAGTCAAGTAGTCGGGATTTTTCAGGTACACTTAGAGAGCTTGGAGAAGGAGGCTTCAGTATTATAGCTATTATTATTCTGCTGTGTTGTTAAGTATTGTACTTTGAGATGGTATGTATATATGAGTACTGATTTGTATTTCAAAGTTATGTTATATTTTATTCGTTCCGCTGTGAGATTCGTGTTTACTCTGATGATGTAAGTTCTTCTTCTTCTTCTATTCTATTAGTTCTATCTTTTCTTCCTCACCCTCTACTTTCTTTCACTAACATCTCGGAATTTTCGACTCTCGAGGAGTCGGAAATTTCCAGCCGTTACACCTTGCCAGTCATCATCCTTTGTTATTGCTACCTATTCGATATTCATAATGGTCTAGTCCTATCTCTGAACCCCTTTTGCCTACATCGACCCATCTTTGGACAAACTGGGGGTAATAACATAGTTTCAGATTTGAAATTAGGTATTTCGAATTATCTCTTACTTTGAATTTGTATTAAGTACAGACGAACTTCTAAAATGTTGAATTTATCCAATATGCTATTTTGCCAGTTAATTTGAAATTTATTTTCATGAAAATTTGATATGGTCTGTAAATTGAAATGGTTTAGAAACTTATGGTGTGGAAATTTTCAAAATTCGAATTTGTACGTTATTTGATTTAAATTAAATTGTTTTGTGAATGGAAAAAATTTTTGGCTTCAACTCTTGAATGAAATTGATTTTTCCAATTAATTGGAATGGGAAAATAGTTTGTAAAGTGAATTAAACAAAGAAATTTTGACGACTTGAAATCCCGATATCTTGAAATGTTCAGGAAACGACAAATGTATATAATTTGAAAGTATGCGTAAAATTATTGTTGCAAAACAACTTATAACTTCGGGATATGAAATAAAATGATTTAGTACTAAGAATCGAGTAACCTGTGACTAAAGAAAGGTATGTTGTGGGTGCAAACCCTTGATTGATGATCCTCTTTGAAGGTCCGAAGGGACATCATTTATTTATATTGATACATGTAGGTCGTGCCTAGTGGCCTTATCATTGGAAGAAACCTCTCGACTTGGGGCATAAATGTTTATGTCGTTTATCGTAAAATATTTGAAATTTTTCGAAATGGTTTCATTTTTTTGAAAATCCCGAAGCAAGTATGATTCGACATAAAAAGAAAATGATAATATTGCAAGTGATTTGAAAATAAAACCCGGATTTCGAGTCAAGCAAATTATTTCATGCTTTAATTTCAAATTTTAATAGAAATTAAGTTTTGATGAGGTAGTTGATGAGTTAAACTTATAAGAAGTTTCGATTTTCGAAATCATATCCAAAATTTGTATAGGGATTTAAAACTAACTATTCTCCTTTTCGAGGACGAAAAGCCTTAAAAGGGGGAGGGGGTGAATGTAACAACCCAGGATTTTTCAAAGTTTAAATGGAATTTCTATGACAATAATGTGGGCTTTCTTATTATATGTTGAAATTTTGATATTTAAATACCAATATTGATTTTACATTTGCTTTGTTTTATCAATATAGGTTGAAAATAAAAATTATATTAAAGATATGTTTGATTTATAAAGTTTTAATTTTGATAAGTATCTTGTTTTATTTTATAAATACTATTTTGTATAGGAAAACTTATTTTAAAGAATATTTAATTTATAAGATTTTATGAATATTTCGATATTAATAAAAAATAATTTCGATAACGATATTGGTGTAAAATATAAATTTTGTAAAGCTTGATTTATTTTAAAGACGTTATGTGATACATAAGAGCTTACAAACATGAAAATATTTTATCAATAGGTAATATTGTTTTGATAATATATGATAATGGGAACATGTTCATCTTACTAAGATATAAGTTTGAATAAGGTTATTTAGTATTTAAAATTTAAATTTGTCTTAGTTAAATATAAATTTTAAGGCAATAATATTATTTTAAATACGGTAGAAATTAAATAAGTTAAAACGAGGTTCGTATTGCAGAAACAGTTTGTTGTTAATCAAATTGTCTCAACTGTTAGTCATTTAGTTGTTGTAACGATCAGAATTAGAATATGAATATTAATTTAATATCGGTATAAAATAATTGTTCAGTTTCAGTATGCGTAGTCTTAAATTATTTCATAGAATATTTCTATAATTTTTAAATTGGAAAATAAGCATATATTTTTCTAGTGTGATGCTAAGGGCACCCCAATATGTTCTTCCTAATACCGCGACTATAAAATACCACAAGAATTAGTATTACACTCTTCTTAATACCAAACACTTAAAAAATTGGGGGTACCATACTATTTTACCCTATTTCTATTTCGGTCGATATTCGTTTGTCCTTATTTGTAAAACCAATCAACGAGCTAAACCCTAAATCTATAACCGATCAACGAATTAGATGCCGCAATATACAAAAGTCGTAAATAAAGTTTGAAATAAGCAAATTAAAAGAGGAAGTGGGAGAATAGGGTTTTCAGATCACCAAACAATTGAGAGATCACCGTACAAATTTGAATTTTCCCGCAAGAGATGCGAAGAAGACAACGATTATGAGAGATTAAGGTATTTAGAGTAGCTTAGTACGTGATTAGCTTGACAAACAATGATTGAGTGAAAGATTAGAATGGAGAGGAAATGTGGTATTAGAAAGCGTACAATATTTAATGAGTTTTATTTTTTTAACTACGGTATTAGGAAGAACATATTGGGGTGCCCTTAGCACTATACTTTTTCTAATGCATTTCTGGGCAACAGTGGTTCTTTTGATACTTCACAAAATCAGTTAGCTGATTTGTTTTATTTTTGTTTTGAGATATGTGCACATCGTCATATATAACTGTAAATTCATTGCTGTTGTAATCTATGAATCTAATTGTTCGATTTTTTTTTCTTACCTTTCCATAGTACGTTTGAAATAATGATACTCTAAAACGTGTCAAACAAATAACCCGGGACGTTTATATTTTACCTTCTTCAACTTACCCGACGCATGTCGGAAAATTTGGTGCATGTGAAACAATTGTCAAATGGGTGTATGAATCTTACCACTGTTCATTTCTTTTTTTTTTTTCTCTTCACTTTTTTTCCTCTTCTTCGCGTCATTTCTTCTTCCTTCAGCATTTAAGCTCCCTACCTTACTCCATCAATTCACCGTGTTTTGCCCCTCACTGTCATTTTCTTCTTTCCCAAAGCAAGACGCCACTTTATCCATCCCAAGGACTTCCCCACCACATCACTTCTCAAGCCAAGCTTCCCTTCCATGCGTTCTTCCCTCTCCATTTAGGCCACGCCAAAGTTTTCCTCTCCCCCTTCAACAAGCACGGTTCCCTTTCCATCGGCTCCACTACCACTTCCATCTCCACCTGCAAATCCACTCCGGCATCACCACCGATGACCTCCGACCACCCGAACGCTGCACAACTCGTCATCCCGAAGCCCAGCACCTCCTTGGCAAGATCCGGCCATCATCCCTCAAACGAAACCCTACTGTGCATGCCCCACGCCAGTTTGCTCTCCCTCTTTCCTTTCCTTAAGCTTGCGCCACCCCTCCTAAAATTGTCAGCAACCTTCTCTACTAAACTACAAAGATCTGCCGCCACCTTCTCCTCTCCTCTACACTTTTTAAACTATCAGCTCCCCATATTAAATCAAACCGCAACTTAAACCTGTCCACCGAGATGGCCATGTACCCTTTTCTATTTGAATATGGGTTTGCCTTGCTTCTAAAAAAAAGGACCTGGAGATTCACGCAAGCAACAATTGGGGGGAGAAAAACATTTTTTTTTTTAATTCAAGCAAGCTACAGGAGGCTTTCATTTTTCTTTTGGAAGAGGGGACAAAATAATTAATAGCTTACCTCCCCTTTCTTTTCACTCACGCAAAAAATGGGTTCACTTCATTCACTCTCAAAACAAAACTAGGGATCAAATTTTTTCACTATCAAAAATTCATGAAATAAATAGCACAGCAAGCTTGTTATCTTCGTTCTTGTCTCCATCTACTCTTCACACAATACGTAAGTTTGCGGGAATGACGGTGCACGCGTCATCTGTCAAGTTGTTCGTGATCATTCATAGGCTTTGTTCGCAGTTGATATGGAGCGCTGATGGTGAAGAATATCGGAGGCATGCAGGTGAGAACTCTAATTTAAATTTGTTTTTAAATTAGTAGTAACAATTAATTATAATTAGTCAGTTAATGTAAATGGATTGCTTGTGGATATTGACGATTGTATGCAATAATTGATGGACGATTACGTAGCTAGAATACACTGGACACTAAGCGTTACTGACCGTAACGCTTTGCGCACAACAAAATTAGCAAGCTACAATGGATGAGTTTGTGTTCATATATGGTTGATTATTAATTAATTATGGTTGTAACACATACACTGTAGTTATGGAATTATACGGATAATCAGCTTGGATCTCCTCTCCATAACGATTTTATTATTTAAATATTTAGATAATAATTGGAAAGTTAGTTTTGAATTTAGATTTCAATGGTTTGAAATTTTAAGTTAATAATGATTTGATGACTTTCTTAAAGGAAGAAAATGATTTTTTGAAATGCTTTCAATTAGTTTTGAACATTCAAAATTGAAAAAAAAAATGATTTTTGAGTTATATACTCAAATAATGGATTTAGGCAAATGCTTGACTTCAGTGGGTTTTGGGAAAAACAATTAGTGAGCTTTGAAGAAAATATCATTTATTTTCGCCTTGATTTGAAATGAAAATTTGATTTTGAAGAATTTAAATTGGAAAATGATTTGATATATGTATTCAACATTGATTTTGGGAAATGATTTTTCGGTTATCCGTAAGTAACTAAACGAGTTTTGATAGAAAAAAAGATGTCATTAAGATTTCGACGGAAGCTTAGAATTTGAAAAGATGATTTTTGAAGTAAACTTATTTTGGAAATAAATTGAGATCATAAAAATGAGATCATAAAATAGTACTTCGGGAAAAATTTGAAATATGGGTTTAGATGTAAGTTATAGAAATTTTAATTCATTTTAAAAAGGATTTAAACGATTTATAATTTAACTCGTTATATAGTTCGAATTGAACGCATCGCGTAGCGACAGTTCGTTAATAATAATTTAAAATTTCAAACGACTATAACTATAACGTTTTAAATCGGATTGACGTGAAATTAGAAACCTTGGAATTTTATTAACAATAGTTTTTGAATAGAAAAGAAAATTTTAAATTCTAACTTATGGTTTTGGAGATATGTTGAAAATAAAATTGGAAAATGTCGCTATACGTGCAGTTCAGTGACCGTAAAGGAAAATCGAGTAAAACAGACTTATATGAACAATTAAAATTTTTGGTAATTTATGACAAATCACCTTTTATTAATTAAAGAGATGAGATTTCAAATATCAGAATTTTGAATAATTTCAAATCTATTAGATATAAATTGCCATTTTCGACACTTTCAGTAATGCTTAATTTTAACGCTATTATAATTTGTTCTTCGGAAATGATTTGGTTTTAAAGATTTTAGTACATGATTATTGCTTAAATTACGGAAAAGTGTTGTTAAATAATTTGAAAGATTTTGGAAGAGCTTAAAATTATTTCGTATGAAATTTATTTTAAATACTACATATTTTAAACGAGATATGGGAAGTTTGAAATGAGAAAGTAACGAGTTTAGTTAGTGTTAATCAAATATTCGATATGAGAAGACGAATGATAATTTGTTATGGATATCTAAATTTTGCTTGGGTTTGTGAATTGATATCAAAAAAGGCAACTACACTCTATTTGAAATATCAATGGTTCGAATTGTCGTGAATGGAATTTTAAAACCAAATTAAGATTTGGTAACTTTGGAAACTTATGAAAAGGATATCAAATTAAGTTTTGAAACATAAAATTGAAAATGAATACTAAATTTCAAGGAAGGGTTAAGGCGATAACAGTGTTTTATGAAATTTCAGTGAATCCAACTTGGTTTGCAAGTAAATTAATAACGATTTGGAAGGAGATTTAAATTTGGAATCCGAAATAATCTATAACTATTGTTTTAAAATGCGCTTATTACTTGGAAAGACCGGGATCGAATATATGCTCGAAAACCATTCCAAGTAATAATTCGACGTTATAAAGAAAATGAAGGCTTAAAATCAATAAGTGAAGACCGAGAATCTTCGAATGGTTTTGATTGATTGTCGATGACCCGATTGAGCCGATCACCCGATACGAGGTTATAAGCGGCATGAGATCTAAATATATTTGGAGATTCTCGGATTGTTGTTCCGTTCAGACCCAGAATGGACTTGTATGGATTGTGTGTCTGACATAAAAATTGACTGCGTAACACTGATTTCTGTTAATATATATCGGATTTATGACAAAAAATTATTCCTGTCTCTAAGACGTACGAACTTAGAGGTTATGTATTGATAGAAATCAGTGACATATCATGAATTGTCAATGTGGCATACTCGAGTTATGAAATCAGCTAGTGATGATCAAAACATGGCTTATTGAAGCGTAGCTTTGTGTATATCGTGACAACCTCACACCCTGGATTGATGGTAAACTGGCGGTTAGGTTGTATACATAATCTCCAGTGAAATCGAAAGCTGCGACGGTAGATCTACCTTGAAACCTGAGGAAAAAAAAGGATATGTGGTGTCCGATATCTGGATGTTATCTGGGATATATACTTTTGCGCTATGTATTCGGTGTCCGTTGTCTAGATGTTAATCGGGAATACTTAGCTTTGTGTCCTCCAATGATCTTTTGTGTCAGGAACCATCATGTTGGAAACCCAATCTCCAATACGAGCCCATGCGATTTTGATTGTGTACCTATATATTAATATAACCAATTGGGGTTATGGGGGATATGGTTCTATATTTATTTACGAAATGATTTTTCGACACTATGTACTAATGATAATATTAAAAGAGGATCTTATTAAAGCATATTTGGTTATCTCGCCATCTGGTGTGCGTTTGCATTGTGTGATGTGGGACGAGCTTATGATAGCTTCATTTTCCAAAGTCATTGCAAATTTCTGTGCACGGGAATTCACATGGAATAAACCCGTTCCACGTTAGCGGTGTGGCCCAGTGAATTATCCCAACTTTAAAGTGAACCCGAAATAATAACTGTTTTGAGTTCTCATACCAGTCACACGACTGACTTGGAGTTTACTGTTTCCCACCTAAACTCTGGGTGTCCATTATTTTTGCACGGGCAGCTAGTAGTTTAGTCCCTAGGTTTAACTTTTAGAGTTGGATTCAGATTTGGAGCTGGAGATACGTTTGAGATTTTACTTCTTCCGCTGTGAGCTTTTGTTTTATGCTGAGCTTATGTTGTACTCTGATTCATTGTAACTCTGGTGTAAAATTTTTGTAATGAAATAAAAAGTTCTGCTATTTTTGTTTAAATATGTTAGTACCCATAACCATCCGTCTTTGTGAACGGTTTAAGTTGGTTTAATTACGGGCAAGAATCGGACAAAAAAGCAGGTCGTTACAAAATAAATGTCTATCTTAACCACAATTTCGTGACAGACCCAATGACGCAATAGCCGTTGCTCAATTCTCATTATTTTCTGACTAATATTTATTTTATTCATGTTTACTTTGTTCAATTCTATATTCATGTGCGAGAAGAGTGGAATGAACATATTATAGTGTTTGTGCAGTTTCACTTGATGAGGAGACTATAACAACTACTTCATGTTCTTTGTCCAATCCATTCATGATAATTAGTACATTTCCGCTTCTAAAATATTGTGTCCAATTATTTCGAGAATATAACAATATGTATTCATGTTGATAAGATATTGTTTTATATGCATGTTACTTTTTCTTCAACTACGCAATTTCCTTTTGCAATTTATCATTTTAATTGTCGACCGAGAGTTGAAAATTTGCTATATGTTGTCCATATCGCAAATACGAACTTATACCATGTTGGGGATGCGGATTAAGGATCTTAAGGCAAATTAAACACTAGAGGGGGTGAATAGTGTTTTATGGAATATATATTAAATTTCTTGAATTCTTTTTGAATTAAATAGAATGTTATGCAAATCACAGATATCACAAATCACAAAAGCAACCACAATTGAAGAATATAAAATAAAAAACAGTAAAAGGAAAGTACACATCGGGATTTTATATTGGTTCGGGACTCACCTACATTCGGTCCCACACAACGCTTGGTTGATGTGGATTTTTATTCAACAAATCCAATTAGAATCCTTGATTTTAGGGCAACAAGGGCACACGCCAACTGATTCTAAGTATAGTGAGACTTAGTTGATTTCCGGACCATAACTTTACACCCAATCGATTTCCGAGACACAATCACACCCAGTAGATTTATACGGGACACTACCACACCCTTCTCTTATCAGTTTTTTAGTATTGACTCGATTGGACTAGATCTTCCAATTCTTGATTACATACAACCTATAACTCTTGAGAAGCACTTGAATTTCAATGAGAATTAGAATTAGAATTAGAATTGAATAGAGGAGAATGATATAATTTCTATGGAAATCGGCAGAGTATAAGTGAAGAATGTTAAGAAATTAAGAAGAATAATGGTAAAATGATTAGGGAAGCAAAAGAAGATGAAAAGTGATTAAAAATTTCGAATTCTGAAGCCTTTATATAGTTTTCCAACAACCACATCTTTTCAGAAAAGATTTGAATTCAAAAGACACAATTTTTCAAAACTCTAAAAACAATTTAACGACTCCTATGTTAGTATGTCGACATCCCTTTGAAAAATAAATAAATAAAATCAAGTAATGTCTAAATAAATTATGGAGATTCATCAGTTAAAACAAACTATTTTCCTTTATATTAAAATAGAGTATTAAAAGTAAAAAATATATTTAAAAACATATATTAAGATGATTTAAAATCTGATTAAGAACTGAATATAAAATGATATACATGCATAAATATAAGACTATGAATATAGTATAACTTAATATAAATAAAAAAATTGAAAACATAAGTAACTATAATGAAATTAGTAATAAGTTTGTAAGTAAAACCTATTTTTCTGGGTAAAGCCAAGTAAAACTTATTTAAATTAGGAGTTAAAATATATTATGTATAATTTCAAAAAACAGGAGTTAAAATACATTTCAGGAGTTAAAATATTTCTGAAAATAAAGAGCTATAAATTTAAAATAAGGAAGTAATTTTAGAATCATCTAAAAAATAGAATTTAAAAACTAGGAAGTGAATTTGAAATCATTTGAAAAAAGAAAATCAGAATTAAGTTTGAAATCAGAGTTCAGTGCTAGCCAGAGTTTCAACAATATATATCTAGACATATTTACTCTATATTTCTTAAACTTTTGAATTCTTGATACTCATGAGTCTTGAACTCTTCTACTTTGAAATCTTGATTCTCTGAACTGTACAGTCATCAATAATCATTACATGCATAAATTTATTATAGATAATAGTGTTAGTATTTATTTTATAACAATAATAATGGAAAAAATGTTGAAACGGGGTTGTGTTATCAAAACCATCATCATCAACATTTTAGTCTCTAACACATCATATTAGTTATGGTAGTAAATTTGAATTTTTTGATGATAATAACCAAGAATCGAGTGGGCTATTTTGTTTTGGATGCTTTATGAAGTCTTTGTTGTTGACCATCTTTCCTTCACCATCCTTAATGAATCTTGCAAGAGTTGATGCAGTTTCGTAGATGAATTCCTCCAATGCATAGCCTTTAACTGCAGACTGCAGTTCCAATTTGAAATCCACAACACAAATTAGTTTCATCCAACCAAATCGTGATGAGTTGGCTTTATAGGTTATTTAAGGTTTTCGGGCATTCATCAATAAACGGTTTCTGCAAGTTTGAGGCTCTTGGAGGATTAGATGATGTGAAGTTATATTGACCATCTTCTCCCATTTAGGTACTTGATCAATAAAAGGGACTATAGAATCAATCAAAAGATGAAAATCTTTGCAAAAGAAGCATTATGGATAAACAGTAGTTGCAAGAGAGACCACAAAATGATGTGAATGCTGACGTTAGACCCTTGACGAGGCACAAATGCTTAGCTTATTAGAATATTATGGTTTTTTGATGAAAACCTAGAGTTCTTGACTGAATAAGATGGCTTCTTCAAGTGATGACTACAAGTTAATTGTAAAACTGATGAGGAGCCACTATGGAGCCAGAGAATCAAGTGATGATGCTAAATACTAATGATCTTAAGGTAAGGCACGTCTGCTGGACTTTGATACCATGTTAGAATTTAACAAAATTGAATTGAAAGATGTATGAATTGCATTGATTCATTTTATTGTAAGAAATTGGTATAGTTATGACAATAATACAATATTATGCTCACACAATATATAGTGATACAAATAATAGTTCAAACATAATCTATGGGTCATGTTCGCTTCTGCTCTTCGAATCTATATTTTTAACGATGATATACATACATACAAATATACACACACACACACACACACACACACACACACACACACGAGTGGAAACCCGTGCGATGCACGGAAGCATAAACTTTCAAGTGTTGTAGTTGCATTTATGAATAAGGTATGAGAACATGTTGTATGGTAGTGAGAAATATAATGTAAATAATACATGTATTTGTTAGGATTCAACCGTAGACATTAAATTTTCCAGTAAGTAAATGATTCATGTATAACTGGTGGCTACAGTTTGGACATGGTGTAAACTGTGTCAAATTTCATGTATCTCTATTCAATTGATGAAAAAATGTATATGTGAAATGATGAATTAAACAACCATGTATGTGTTAATTTGCGTTGATTGAACACAGTGAGCATAGAAATATGAGTACGGAATTGAAAAAAGCATATGAATAGAAATAAAAGGTTATGTCATACGAAATTAACCACACCATAACAAAGTGAACAATAATTACCAACCAAAATGATTGAAACAAAAGAGCAGTAAGTAGTAAAAAAATAGCTTAAGATGGAGATAAAAAACTGTAGTAGTTAAAAAGTCAGCATAGTTCAAGATGGTGTATGATGACACCATAAAATGCAACGTGCAACAGTATAAATATCAGTGTGCTTTAAATACGTCTTTTTGCAAATCAAACAGTAAATATCCTCTTATAAGAAAATACCAACGTTATTATATAAGCAAGAGTATGAATATCGGTGTGCATTAAATATGTCTTACATAAATCTTTCTGAACAACGAAAGATATGTTGGAAGTATGATTGAAAAAATAACAGTTCATAACAATTATTCTAAAACAAAAGTGAAAATTTTAATTTTATAAACCATGCAATAATCATATATAATGCCTAATTAATAATGTTGACAAAATAAAATCAGCTTCAACAAAATTAGATTTATTGGCAAATATAAATAACAGGTCAAATGAATCGTTCTCATATAAACTTCTCATTAGAGGAGAAGTAAACATATTTGAATGTGCATACATAAACAGAACAATATATGATAACGGATGAACAGCTAGCTTCACATTAAAGAAGAAACATACATAGGTTATTGTTCCATATATCTGTCAGTTGGGAGCTCAAGTATTCGTGTCTTACTATGCCATCTTGCCTTTGCAATCTCTCGCTTTGTATGGTGCAGAGAAGCTACCAAAAAACTTTTAAACCATAATTTTGAGCTGTCTTTTACAGGCCTATACATAAGCACTGAATTAAGTGACTTATCTCTTTCATATCATACATGTCAAACAATAAATCAAACCTTCAAATACATTAGGAAAAAGTCTCCAATCAGGTGTGAAGTATAAGTTCTTTGGCAAATTAGACCAACAAAAAGATGAATTTTTTTTGTTGAAGGCTTGATGGATATAAAGACTTTAAGCTTCATATAAAAATACAAAAATAAAATTCAGTGCAAGATAAAAAAACATCAAAAGGATTGTCAACTCTGCATTTGTGATACAATATTATCTTTACTGCTAACGCTTTTAGGTTAAAAAATAGTCTGGTCACCATTGCAAAAAGCAAGCATAACAGTAATGGAAGCAACAACTTTAACTTTAGTCCCCACATGTGCTGCGTCAATATGATATTGTGGATGAAGATACACAATAGAACATGAGCTAAATTTACATTTTTCAGTTTCAATATCCACCTATGTACAATATAGTGTATTGGCATTAATCCGATATGTATTCCAGCACACAGCAGGTGTGGGACTGCAAACCAACGTTTGAAAAAGGTCAAGTAGGTGAAGGTTTGCTGTAGAAATAGATATTTGAATGCATGACATATTCTCTATCATGTTTGTTTATGGTTTTATGTGTATATATGAAGAAAGTAAATATGGAAAGTATTTACGGTGAAAAAGGGAATGTTATACTGGAAAATAATTTGCTTACCATTTTTTGTAAATATGACAATTACCTTAAAGATAAAAAAAGGGCATTCTGATGAGAACAATGTTCACATTTATGCACCTACCACTTTGACAACACAAAGTATACAAAAGAAATATCATTGATAATTAGCTTTTATTTCTTTGATTAACATAATACATGATATAGAAAAAGAGTAAACTTCAACCAAAAAAAAGCCACAATAATTTTCGGACGAACTTATAGTTTTAGTAGTAAATAAATCTTTGGTGCAAAACAAAAAATATAATAGCTTAAATTTGTAGGATGTTCCAAACAGTCCTATTTGTATGAGTTTTCGATGACAATTAATCAATACAGTCATTAAAACTAACATATATTACATAAAATAGGAATGACAACTACAATTGAGCATAGTTTATGAATACTATAGCCAACAAACAACAATAGGTTACTAATAAATCAACTATAATTTGCATAGATTTTCCTTCATAAGGATCGTAAAATTGATTATGGACATAAATCTACTGACGTCAAAATTCTAATTTGTCTTATTAACATCATATTAAGTCCTATTCAATTAAATTCAAAAGTGACCAGTCCAAAAACAGGTACAATCTGCAGTAGACATGATAATTGATTTTACTACATTTTGATATGAAGAGAATTCTACTAATCAATGGATAGTAACTGAAATAAATGAGAATAAAATTATTGATTGAATCTAAAACACTTGTTGAAAAAATGGAGAACAACACAAATGAGAATCAATTAAAGGACTAATTTGATATTTATTACGTTTGTTTACTCAAAAAAAAATTGTTAGCAGTTTTAGAAGTTGCCAAAATGAGCGCATAAATTCAACCAAAGTGCAAAGTTATTGAAGGAAATTATTTAATTTAATTTTCATAATCGAGGCTAGTATAATTACATGTTGTAATTAGCATTATATGGCATCTAAAGCTTTAATATAAGTAATTATTATTAAACGAAAAATATGTAAAAACTAATAAACATAATTTGATTTCTATATGGAGAAATTAACCTTTCCATTAAGCGATATAATATTTGAAGAGCTAATTATTTAACTTATGAGAAGAAGGAAGACGAAGTACGTAGAGAGGCATAAAGATGAAGCAACTCTAAACCCATTTCCCCTCGCTGTAGTAATTAGTGTGTTGAAAATTTAAAAGATGTGTTACACGAAACAAATTTACATAACATGTATACATAATCATTCTGTTTGATTATATGTCAATTTAAAGGTGAGTATACGACAAATCAATAAAACAATTAACCGGTGGTTTGGAGTAATTTTTTAATTTGAAGCAAGCAGTGAATAGAATAATCAAGCTATGACACAGTAAATGAGTTATCTTTCATATAAGTGTGCATGTTTTTCCTATTTGACAATTAGTCTGCAATTATTTAATTTACAGTAATAACTTCACACAGTTTATATTAAATAAAAAGATGAAATACATTTTAGGTTAGGAGAAGTAGAAAGACATTGGAGAGAAATGCAATTCGAGCATCTTCGTCATATTAAATACGCAATAGGAAAAAAAATAGTTCATCCTTCTTTATATGTTTAATGCTCCTTTATTCATGTGCCTCTGCCAATAATACATATTTAAATATGTCATATTTATATAGTTCGTTTGTTATTATGCATTTCAAAAGTGGACAAATATTCTTAATACAATATAAATTTAATTTTAATGTGTTAATAAATGAAGAAATGCTTTGTAAATTTGACTACTGGCATAGCAAATATGGTTAGCAGCAAGAATTACATCAATCAATATAAGGCAAATGCGGATGAGCTGGCAATCAAAATATCAGGGGATGTGTTTAAATTAGGACGGTGGATTTGTTTTTGCGGGATTAAATCTGAACCACCCTTTGTCTTGTTGTTTGTCCAAGGGGGAATTATACATATATATATATATATATATATATACATATATATATATATATATATACATATATATATATATATACACACACACACACACGTATGTATGTATTATGTTGTTACTTTTATTTCATTTTCTAACATATTAGTATATGAAAATGAAGTAATGTTTAATTTTATGCAGCGAAACCATAGAATATCAAGATTTATGTAGTTTGGACATGCCGATCAGAACAGATTTGTAACTTATATTAATTGAGTAATTGTGTTTGAAATTAGGTTCTTATCATACATTTGTTGATTTGATTTAAAAGAGATTTAGTTAAGTAAAAAATAGGAGGAAGACCAAACTTAACAAAAAAATTGGTCAAAAGTACGAAAAATTTATTTTTTTGGTCAAAAGTGCACATTTTAGTGCAAAATGGAAAATGACCGTGGATCCCTGAATTACACATTTGCACTAAAATGTGGACTTTTGCCTAAAAAATAAACTTAGCATACTTTTAATCAAAAAATTTGCTAAGTTTGTCATTTAAAAGAAAACGCTCGTTAGTTAATTCAAACATGCTATATTAATGTTGTTTTAAGTAGGTGCTAAAAAGTCCTGATTTAAGGTTGAAAAAATAGCAAGTTTAAACTGAACTTTCAATTTTGTGGTGCTAAACTGAAAAAACGTAATGATTAAAGATGCGGAGACATAAATATTTGGTATATGCATAGTTGTGTAGGAGGATAACCCATTTTTATTCTCATATACATTTAGAGACAAACTACAGATCTGTATGTTGCTTGATGGACAAGACCAAAAAGTTAGGTAGCTTGAAATACACTATGTATGTAAATTAGTAGAGATTTAGTATTGTATTTGTACTTAAATTACTGGCACGTAATAAATTTTGTCTTGTTTTTAATGTGCTTTTTCTAATATTTTTTATCTTATAAATAATATAAACGTGTTTAACTATACTATTTAAAATAATTAAAACAAAATAAAATAACAAATAAAATTATTACAAATAAGAGCATCTCCAACAATTTCACCATCCAAAGTAACATTCTCACTAATTACAAAATGTAATCTTCACCCCAACAGAATATGGGTCATGCGCTTGTTGAATGACTGCCTAAGCCCAGGAGCATGCTCAATAAGTGCCAAAAGCTTTTTTTTAATATACGTGCTGTTTGAACAGTCGTTCCAATCCGGACGCCAGCGCCTATTCAGATTATGTTTATGATCTGTTGGAGAGGAAAATGAGTACATATATTACATAATTTTCGATTTTTATTGGAGATGCTCTAACAAAACAATTAAACACATTTTACATCATCCATCACAAAAACAAATTTTCGCTTTCTCGTTAGTCGTTCCTTTTTGCGCACCTTTCAAATTTTGCTTGCATCGAACACAAAGTAACCCAAGGTTTTGGGAATAGGGACGGTGTGTGCATTTATGAAATGTACGTGAAAAGGGCTTCCTTGGTAACAAGTTCCAACCGAGCTACAATCTTTCAACCATCTTTTAAAAATGGATCTGCAGTTAACATTATAATTAATTATGACCCCACTTCCAGTGTCATTTTCAATTAAAATTTAGCTTAATATTTCATTCACTGCTAATGCACATTGGTCCTCATAAATTTTCGCCATGTATCCAAAACTTGTCATTGTCATAGCGGTCAAAGTCAGTGTTAGGATACACGTTTGTTATACTAATTTTACAATGCTTACATGCATATCTAAACCATGACTAGTTCCCAACCAAAATTTCCTTTGTATTTGATTGTTCTACAGAAAATGCGTGCATACCACTAGAAAATTTTCTTCCTTATCTCAACCAACAAGCTTTTTTGAGTTTTAGCAAAACAAAGACAGTGAACGATACTCATCGGTTTCCCTGAATAAATTTAAAAAGATAAAATTATTGAGCTTTCATAGCCACAGTTTTTTCATTGTCTTATTGCCTGATCTAGAATAACCATGAATTATGAATTATCATGATTTGAAATTCAGTTAGACCTCAGTTATAGATAAATCCTGATCGGATCTTCAAATCAACTGTCTAACCGTCAATTTTGTTAGTTGAATCATAACTTATTTATTTTATCTTTAATTTATCATATATAATTCTTCCTATTTTTAACACTTGTATTGTTTCAAAGAAAATACATAAATACTGCAAAAATCATAATTTCAAAATCTGAAAAACAAACTCAACTCTTTTGGTACTCGACGTTGCAAGCTCCTCCAAGATCAGTGCAAGATTTATCAAATCTGCCATTACTAAATTTGTTTTGTTGCATGCTGCTACCATATACACAGCTATAGTTTTTTTGGTGTATACAGCATGTGTACATGACATTTTTGTGTCAACATTTTTACATAAATTTACTTTTAAATGTGTAAATTTTAAAAATAAAAAAGACGAGTACGGTTCAACGATTTGACTGTTTAATCATCGAAACATTAAATTTTGAGTCATCACGATTTGATTCCTCGTCCAAATATGAAAACAAGAGAGTGAGTTTGTTCACACTTTTTAGGGTAGTGTGAACAAGACAACGGTTTTCATTAGTGGAAATCATGAGAGGTCCGTATGAATCCCTTTATTCTCACCAATTAAAAGTAGTGTTTTGTTCATGCCAATGTGAACAAACTCACATTGTGAAAACAAAGCTCAGACCTAATAGGTTTGTATCGATTTATTTGCACATGCGGATTTCTTGCTAGGAAAGAAATGAAAGTGGGAAGCGCGTATGGCATAAACTATATAATTGGAGGAGCCTGTTTTGAACACCGTATTGGACAAGGTAAATTTCCAGTGGTATCCAATAAAACAAATAAAACTGAGTTGAATCAGCCAAAATAACGCCATGCTAATTGACAGCCACTGGTATGTGGTATCCAATGGAAAATGGCACTTCCCGATTTGTTTAATTATATATGCATAATATCCAAACATACAAACCGTAACCAAATTAGAAGTTAAACATCTGACAGTCAATTAGAACACAACACAAAACCGATGATATCATCAGTTACCTATCACTTACGATATTTAAAACAATAATCAAAACGAACCACATATAAACAATCCAAAAATAACCGAAGAAGCTTACCTATAACGCCAACTTGATAATATTCTTCCTGCGTTGCCAACAGTGGCATGCCAAAACACAGCTAAGCAAAAGTCCAGTTCAATCAAAGCCACCCCTCGTATACCAAAGTCCAAAAAAAAACACGCGCTTCTCCCTTTACTACATAAACCAACATAAGCCTCCATTCCTCCATTATCATCTAAACACAAAAAAATGGTTCATCATCATCGCAAGCAAGATTCTTCAGAGTTCAACCATCTACTTCCCCTCACTCATTCCGAATACCGAAAGTTTAAACCCACTCTCCTTACCTTATTGTTACTCTTCTCTTTTCTCTCCTTTGTCTTCATACTCTTTCCAACTTATTCGTTCCTTGGACAAATTTCATCAGATGATCAAGGTGTCGATAACAGCCCGCCTCCTTGTTCTTTCATGCCGAACAACTCGATTTGTTGTGATCGATCGTCGAAAAGAACTGACGTGTGCTACATGAAGGGATACATACGCTCGGATTATCAATCCAACTCTCTGTTCTTAGTATCCAACAAAACATCCAAGGTTGAAAGGATCAAGCCATACACGCGCAAGTGGGAGCACAACACGATGAGCACCATTGATGAGCTTAGGCTTCGTGTAACGAACAAAAGTGATAATCACTGCGACGTTCGTCATGATGTGCCAGCAGTCATCTTCTCCACGGGAGGTTACACTGGAAACGTGTACCACGAGTTCAATGATGGGTTGATTCCTTTGTACATCACATCTCGTCAATTCAACAAAAAGGTGGTGTTCGTGATACTGGAGTACCACGACTGGTGGATAAGCAAGTACCAGAACATCATATCCGAGCTCTCTGATTATCCCCCGATTGATTTTTCTCAAGATAAGAGAACTCACTGTTTTCAACAAGCAATTGTAGGTCTTAAAATCCATGACGAGCTTACAATCGATTCATCCAAGATGACCAACAACGAAACGATTCAGGATTTCAGAAAACTGCTCGATCGTTCGTACAAGGGGAGGATCGATTACATAGAACAGGTCGAGGAGCGTGATACCGTTCGCAAGCCGCCGACGAAGAAGCCGAAACTGGTAATAGTATCGAGAAACGGATCGAGAGGGATAGAGAACGAGGAAGAGTTGGTGAAGATGGCGGAGAAAATAGGGTTTTATGTGGAGGTGCTGAGACCTCGACCGACTACAGAGCTGGCGAAGATATACCGATCGTTGAACGCGTCGGACGTGATGATCGGAGTGCACGGAGCGGCGATGACGCATCTGTTGTTCATGAGGCATGGATCGGTTTTCGTGCAGATCGTGCCGCTGGGAACGGATTGGGCTGCGGAGACTTACTACGGGGAGCCGGCAAAGAAGATGGGGCTGAAGTACGTGGAGTACAAGATAAAGGCGAAGGAGAGCTCGCTGTGCAGGGAGTATGCGAAGGATGATCCGGTTTTGGTTGAGCCGGATAGGGTTAACGAGAGAGGATGGGAGGTTACGAAGAAGGTTTATTTGGATGGTCAGAAAGTGATTTTGGATTTGGGGAGGTTTAGGAGGAGGTTGGTGAAAGCTTATGATTATGTTCAAAGGGTAAGAGGCGGCCGCAAAATTTTGAGGAGGAGAAGGGTGTAAAAAGAATTTTGATGTTTGTGTAAATAATACGCTTTAGTTTAGAAAATTTTATTGATTGTTTGTGAAGATAAATTATTTTCTTTGGGATTTTTTAGTATGAATATGCTAGAGCTTCAAAAACTAAATTATGTAATAGTTCAGACTATAAAATTAAAGATCATCAACTCGATTTTCCATTGTTATCAATGAACAATGTAAAAGGAAGAAAAAGTAGTTCTAACAACACCTTGATTTTTTGTTTTCTCATCCAATGTCTATAGAGAAAATAATGACACCCGCATATTCCCTTTTCACCTCATTTTATACCAAAATGAACCTGTCTTGAAAAATGAATTTTAGTGAAAACATTATAATCTTTATTAATAATTCTCTTGGAACCATAAACTTTTGGTTCGACCGTGAAGTTCTTAAAATGCCCTTACATAAGAATCTGCATGAGTATCAGGACATAACTTTTGAGCGCATTGATCATTTTCAATTAAATCATAAATCATGCATTCATTAATAAAATCAACTCATAAAGATTTTTGGTTATTAATTAATAGAATTATGGTAGGATGATGCATTCTTTATATGGCTATCTACGAATACACAGCAACTTCCGTATTTGAATGGTTCCAAAATTCTCAAAGCTATTATTTGATGTGTCACCCAAATTTGCGTTCAATTTAGACCGAGTTTGTATGCAATTATTTGATGTTCTAGAGAATACCATGTTACATATAAATACCAGTTGTTTTACATCTTGCTTTTATATCAACGCCACTTTTCTTTACAAATCTCTCCTTCCTCAGATCTAATTCTTTCTTCTTGCACAATTTTTATGCTATTTTTGAAAGCTTGACAATCAAATTGGTCCAACTGAGCAACCTCTAAGTCACCTTTGCATATAACGTGCAGGTATGATTTTATTTTTACAACATGAATTAATCGCTGAGATCTATAATCACAAAGCCATAAGCAATTTTATATCAGGTGATTATTTTCCTTTCAAATAGTTTCTAATTTAGCAAGCTTAGGGAAATGATACTTTGCACCGATGGATTTGCGCCCAATCTATCGGCTATGCAGGTTTGCTATTCTATTTTATATATTCCGCTGGAACAATTCAATCATTATTTTATGAATTTATTCATCTCATTTTGTTAATTCCACCTTTGATATAACACGCTTTATCCAATTCTTCTAGACGGAAGTCCGAACTTTTTTTAAAATTTTCCACGGGTTCAATTTGTTTTTTTTTTTTTTTTGTTTTTTTTTTTTTTTTTGATATAACGAGCTATCCCTTTTGATCCCACCATCGATACTCTATTCTTTGGAACAACAGTGAAATAATGTAAGTCAATCACAGTATTTAGAGTCAGATGTATACCTCAAACCATATATAATATATACAGATATCGTCGTCGTTTGTGTGTTTCAGATTTTACATGGCCGATTCAATATGTTGATCACAGCTCTGAAATGGGAGATATAGTATCCTTCCAAGCCAATGTCAGTTTATGCAACTATATGGGATGGATCGATATGAGAGATGCATGTGGTTTTCAGCTCTTCTCTGTGAAAAAATAAAGATGGAAATAACTTATTTAGAAGTTTGTATATTTAAGTTGTCCAACGTCCGTCCCCACAAGTGTTTCAAATCGAAAAAATTGTTTTATTTTTGGAAAAAACTGTTTATATAGTTATTGTTCAACAAGAAAAATACATATTTTTATACACTGCTTTAAGAAGAAAACTCATTTGAAATGAAATAGACCTCAATGTTACAAATTGTATTATATTTAAAACTTCACTTTCGTTTATGCCATTTATATGTCAATTTACTATTTAGTGATTTCTATTTTTTTTTCTTTTTAGTGATAATATAATTCACATTCAAATAAATACATAAAATACACAAACATTTTAGAAATAATAATCCACGTGCGGAGCGGGTGCCACGATCACGCGCAGAGTGCGTGCCGTGACGCTCGTGTATTATATGAGTTTTGTGTAAAGCTTAAATTTGTTGAAAAACAAGTTTTCTCAATGACATCTTTAAATCTATTAATTTTAATTTTAATGTTCATTAATTTTATTATTATCTAATTCTAATTGGATATCATTATAGATGGAAATTGTATAATTTAGTGTTATGTATCTACTGTCGATACGAAAAGATTGAACTAAAGTACAATGACGTTTTGATCGTGAATAGCAATTAGTGTGATATAAATAAAGTACTAATATAGAAATCATTAATTATAGCATTTTTATTTCTTCTCATTCACCTTTTTTAATAGATATTTTGATCAACAAATCTGTATTTACTTTCTCTAGTGGGAAAGGAAAAAAAATCTAGGTGTTGGTAGAAGGAATGAAACAATAATTCTAGTGTCTTAATTGTTTCTCAATACTACTTAGATGTCTACGTATAGATATAAGCTCAAAAACTCGAAGAAAATTCGAAACGAAGGTTAATTATGTTTTAGCATTCTATGTACGGGAGAAAATCGAAAAATGTTATATATTATAAGAGTGAAATATGCTAAAAATGCAATTCAACGTTTTTATGTTGGGATAAGTACAATCATGTAGGATCGATTTAATCCTATGATGGGTGTAAGGTCTATAGAAAATCACAAAATAATGTAAAAATCATAGCACGGACAATATAAAAGTAAATACAAAATTAAAAATGACAAAAAATTCACCCAGCTTGGATGAAACCTTGCTTACTGTTGCTTCTCAAGGTTTCTACTAGAAGTTAAACAACTTTATGTTTACAAACACTGTAAACTCGTGAGTTTCGCTCGTCTGATTTTTTTAATCCTACGCTTGAAACATTGCCACAGCTCGGCCACTGAGTCACAAATTTTCGAATTACGCCACACATCTGGTAGCCAAGTTAACATTGAATTTATAAAAAGAAAAAAAAAAGAAACCTTAAGAAAAATTGAGCCTAAGTTAACCTGTAAACAAATATTCACGGCCTAAATAAACAAAGAAATGACGTAGCCTTTAAAACTACATTCTCTTTATCCATTGTTACTATAACAACCCGGAAAATTAGAACCAATTTAAAAATTATTTTTAAGGTATTTTTGTCAGAAAATGCGTCACAATTTAAAAATTCCATTTTTAAATAACAACAAAGCCCTTAAAAATAGCCGTTTTGCAAACGACCTCCGTTTTTGACGAAACCACTTTTGTTGGATCCGGAATGTCAAATTATTGCTAGGTTTAAAATTCCATAATTTTTGGAATTAATATGTGAGCATGGCGAATGAAAACGTGTTTTGCAAATATAGTGCAGATTGGATCGACTAGAAAAAGGCCATTTTTCAAACGGTCTCCAAATACGATGAAATTAGTTTTGTTAGGACCGTATCGTCAAAAGAAAGCTATGTATAATTTTTCTGCAATTTTTGGAGTCAGTATGTGGCCCCAATAAATTAAAATGTACGTTCAAATTTAATATTGAATGTTATATATTTTAATTTTGAGAAAAACTGATTGAAACAGTCAAATGGGCTCATGAATCATATTCCATTATGTCCGGGATGGGGGTATTTAACTAGGGGCGACACTCGTTGGGATTCGTTTGGAGTTCAGATAAGAAAACACTATTTTTAGAATTAAAAAGAATTAAAAATAAAATATATAAATATATTAACCAATCAAAATGCGCTGTTGACTAATTCATTCCAGGAAAAACCCGATTCGCTCTCGTTCAGACGGCGGAAGCTCTTCAATTCCATAACTTCTGATTTACGCAATGAAATTTGATGATTCTTGAGGGAATTTTGTAAAGAATTTCCCCATCTACAAATCCATACAAGTTTGGAATCCTATCGTTGTGTATTTGAGGGGAATCACCTCCTCAAAGTCGAGCCATTCGCTGGCGAATTTCGCCGCCATCACTTGACTGAGTTCGTCCATTCTCTGGCCAGAGGCGCGCGTCATGAAGGTCGTCTAGGAGGCAGTGCCCGATCGTCATCAGCTGCCTCGATTTACACGCGAAGTGGAACCCTAGTTTTGAACTAGATGATATCAATGTCGGCTGTGGGTTTTTTTCAGAAGAAAAAGGTTTACATTTTAGTTAATTACTTCATTAATAAATTCAAAAATGTCACTAGCACTGTAAAGAACATATCTTTATCATACAGTGACGAAATCCCATGAAACAGGAACCCGTTGGGATCGTGACAGTGGCCACTACATTCTAGAAGAGACTGGAACGTATTTAGAGCCCTCTACAATTTTAGAAGGAGTGGAACGCAAAGTGAGATTTTGAAATTCAAATAAAATGGAGAAAACTATAATAGGTTGCAAATGGGGCTTAGTAGCTCCTATCACTACTTTCTGTTAAACCATGGATGATTGTGTGATGATTGTGTTGTGGAAATTGATTGTGTTTGTGATATTAAAAATATATATATATGCTATATAAAATACATATATGCGTTGTGTAAAATTGGGATTGATTGATTGTGGTTCTGATGAATTGTTGGATTGAATTGTGGAATTATTGAATGGAATGATTATGTATGGTGCAAGCCTAGGTTAGAAGAGGAGCAGTGCTCAGACATTGTGCCGGTGCTACAACACCCTGTTGTTATAATGCCGAAATTTTATGAAATGAACTATATAAACTAGTTGTTGTGTTGAATAAATTCTTTAAATAATACAAATATCATTTTTATTGTATGTATGAACCAGTAAAAATATTCATGTGTTGAATAAATTCTTTGAACAATAAAAATATCATTTTTATTGTATGTATGAACCACTAAAAATATTCATGTGTTGAATAAATTCTTTGAACAATAAAAATATCATTTTTATTGTATGTATGAACCACTAAAAATATTCATGTGTTTAATAAATCGTTTGAACAATAAAAATATCATTTTTTATTGTATGTATGAACCACTAAAATTATTCATGTGTTGAATAAAATGTTTGAACAATAAAAATATTATTTTTATTGCATGTATGAACCATTAAAAATAATCATGTGTTGAAGTAAATATCAGATTGGTAAAAATATTGTTTTTAACATGTCTATGAAGTGTTAAAAATAACCATGTATTGAAATAAATGTTTGTCCATCAAAAATATTATTTTTGACATGTATATGAAGTGAATAAAATTGTCATGTATGGAAATAAATATTTGTTCGCTAAAAATATTATTTTTAGCTTAGATATGCATATATATATATATATATACACACACACACACACACACACACACACATGCCGAACAGGTAAATGGATTCACTGTTGAGTAAAGAATTAATTTGCATGCCCGAGATAAACCTTAATGAGTTGGCTGCGCAATTTTATTTATTACATAAACTCTTGTGAATGACATTGCATGCGGTGTAATGGTTGTTCTGTGTGAGATTATAAACTACGCCATAGGATAGCAACAATCAATTTTGAACTACCCTACATGGCATACTACGTAAAGATAGCAACTCTATCATATACCATATAAGCATTTGGAGCTTGTATGACGAGGGTGGAATTACCATACAAGCGAGAGGCTTGTATGGCGATGACTACATTTCAGGTCGAACAGAAGACGGATTATTGAAGTCATAGCATATCATATTCCATATAAGCAATAGGTGCTTATATGACGAGGTTGAGATTAACATACGAGCGAGAGGTTTGTGTGGTGATGATTGAATTACCGGTTGAACTGAGGACTGATATGGACTAAATAAAATATAACGGTAAATTGCAGGAATTAATAAAAATCCCACACGGGTCTGGAGATGATAATAATTCACGTCTCTCTTGATTTTAGATACGGCACATGGATTATTTATTTTCCAACACTAGATAAGGTGACGAGATATAATCTCTAGAGATATGATCTTTACACTCTCCCTGGGGCATAGATAGGTAACTATAAATTGTATATGCCTTTTCTGGATTTATTGGGTGCCTAACACAGCCAAATAAATTTTTCAGACCCCTCCCGAACAAAGGAGGTTATGGCGAAATTTTTCGAAATTTAAAGGCGTTAGCCAATTATTTGAAGGATAAATGGTTTCGAAGTCGTCGAATAAATTATATAAATTAAAATTAACCGAATCGCGCGTGGTAGTTCACGTTTTGGAATTGTAATTTTAAACGATTATGCCGAGATATCCGACCGTCGGATTTTCCCGAAACCAAAACCGTTAGGTTCGCTTTGAAAGATCTTTCCAATGATATTTAATTTGTTAAGATCCAACGGTTAGATTTTGAGAAATATTAAATTCAAATATGAATCAAAACAGCGTCAGGGCCGCGTAATGACCTGAAACGTCGTTCGCTAGAAATTGGCTATTTTTATATAAATAAAAATAGCGATAAATTATTTTAAAATATTATACATGATGTGGGATGGAAATAAACCGATTTTACTTGCTTTATTAGATATTCTGATGGTTATATGTATTTGATATGAAATTATAATATTGAATTGAAAAGTGAATGTCAAATAGTTTGACCGTGAAAGGAAGGAATTGATTGGAATTCTATATATACATGAATTATTTGAAAATGCCTAGTTAATTCTCATTTCAAATAATTGAACGACGATTAAATGTCAAAGAAAATGAAGACAGTGCAAAACCGGTGATCTTCACATCGTGTGGATTACTACTGATGCCTTAGATATGGATAGCTCCCTTGAAGAGGTTATAGTGGTAATGGTCTGGATGTATTTGTTGATTGTCTGGATGTGCGAGGGCCTCTCTCCTGTATTGGACATATATGATGAGGAATAGGTGCCTCCGGTTTCGTTCAGACCCAGAAGGAACTAGTAAAGGGATGCGTGTCTGACATTGGATTTTATTTTGTGATGATTGATTTCTATTAAATATATATCTGTTTGGTGGCAGATAATTTATTCTCTTGCTTAACACCCTTCTCTGAGACATATGAACTTAGAGGTTATATATTGATAGATATCAGTCGCATGGCGTGAATTGTCAGTGTGGCATGCTGAGATGCAAGTGATCAAGGCTTTTGTTGAAAAGCAGAGTCTTGTGGTTGATGATCAAAACACAGCTTTAAATAGCATAGCCTTGTGTAAGCATTAATTCACGATCCTCACACCCCGGTATGAACCAGAAACGGGAGAGGACCCTAGGGAGGACATGCGCTTCCTTCTAGCTAGGAGTGGTGTCATGGTATGGAGCCCAGACATTTTACTCATGTTGATGATGAAAAGCGAGGTACCTCCGATTCGAGTCCTTAGAGGCTTTTGGTATGGTCATTGTACTGACCAGATTTACGCCCCATGGGGGGAGGGGGAAATGTATTGTTCAGGAATTACTAATCCACTAACGTAAGTGTGGACCGGCCCTGGCGCTCCAAGTGCAGTTGCGGCTGAATCCTAAGGCTTGGGCTAGAGAGTCTCGAATTCGGTAAGGACGATCTCTTGCCTTGGTTCATGATGGAAATCCAACTTCCAATACGACATTGTGCGGTTTTGATTATAAACCTATATATGGCGACATGATATATGGTGCTCATGCCATCTATGATTGATACATTATGATTGAAATTGTTTTTGAAACATATAGACACTAATAATAATATCAAATGAATTTGTTTTATACGTATCAAGCATATTTTGGCCATTATAAGGTAAAACTCTATCCTTTGGCTTGCGTTGCATTGTGTGATGGGACCTGAGTCTTGTACTGGCTTCATTTTCTAAAAAGCATTGCATTGTTTAAATGATTTATTTTATTTCATGCACTGGCAATCCAATGGAGTAAACCTGTTCCGTGTTAGCGGCGTGGTCCTATGATTGACCTTATTGTTAAATAAGTTAGGTAAGATTTCTCATACCAGTCCCATGACTGACTCGTAGTTTGTTTTCACTTGCAAACTCGGGTGCCCCTATTTTCTACACGGGCAACCTTGTATTCAGGTTTTAGCAGGCTCCTTTTGGATAGCTATGGAGCTGAAGATGGATTCTATCATTTCTATTGTGTTGTTCAGACTTTATTATGTTTGATTCCGCTGCAGACATTTTATATAAAGCTGAAACTATATTATGTACTAAGTATGATCCTGTTATGTGTGTAACTCTGGTGATTATATTATTTCTAGTGTAATTTGATGTACATTATATGGTGTAATGCTATATTTCTATTCTCCTTCCATCAGTTATCAATGGCAACCGAATGAAATTTAAGGCTCGAATCATGTTCATCTTTATGTGATGCTCGCCAACTTCGTTTAGCATTGCTCGATTGTTTGTTTGTTTTTAGCGGTCGAGTTGATCCTCGTGATGATTATTCGATATTATTTAACCTTTTTGATGAATTGGGCGAATTGTATAGGATTTGAAACTCCATATTTTCAGATTGAAACTTTCTTTGATTTTAAAGGATGCCCTTTGATTATACTGTTGAATGGTCATGATTCCCTTTGACTTATCCTTGTAATATGACACTATGTATGTTTTGAGTATATCACTGACTTGGTATTATATCTCTTATTTTGAGTTTCACTTAATGTACGCATTCAAAACTTATGATTATGACGTGCGTTGCTCTGGCCAAACCCGGCCCAGGGGCAAGCCCACTAAGCCCATGTGATGGGGCAGCCCATTGGGCTGGGGGCAAAAAAAAAGGCAAAGTAGGATACCAAGACGTTCAGCCCACTGCCCACCAAAACACATCCCGCTTCTTACCTTCTCCCGCTTCTCAACAACGCTCCGCTCCTTCTACCGAATTCAGCGAAATCTCTCCTCTTAAAAAAAATTAGGGCAAGCCACAAGTCCATTAATCATCTACAGCAAGGTTTTCAATTCTGCTCTCTCCTCTCTTACCGTCTCCAATTCTTCAAACTACCAGGAAAAAGGTTAAAAAAAATTAATTCGAAAACCTAAATTCCTAAATTTGCTGTTTTTATTCTTTTGGTGTTTTCTGATTTTGATGCTAAATCTTGTCCGCATAATGAACATTAGATCAGCGAATGAAGTAGAACAATAGAAAAATGCTTTTTTGTATTTGGAAAATGCAAGATTGTCTTTTGTTTTTGAAAAATATACATTTTTTATTAGTAATTTTAAGTTACAAACAACAATAGAAAGATACATTTTTTGTATTTGGAAAATATGAATTAACTTTTTGATTTGATTCATTTTTTAAGAACAATAGAAAGATACAATAGATAGAACTTATTGTTTTAAAACTTAAAATTCATTTTTTGTTGTTTTGAATTGCAAGACTGTTGTGGTTTTTTAAGAACTATAAACTACATCAAATTAGATATTTAACTAAATGATAACATTGAGTTCGACAATTTATAATTAAATGATAATATTAGAGATAACTATGCTAAGTCAATAGTTGTTTCAATATTGAAAACTTTTGTCTACGATTTAATTTTTAAAATATTTTTTTAGATAGTTGATACAATGCCAAAGAAAGGGGAGGAAAAAAAACGGATGAGATTTAGGAAGCAAAACTCCGAGGCTTATAATAGAAAGATAAAATGACGACAAGATGCAATATCTACATCATTGGTCGGTTCAATATCAAAATTATTCAATGCAAAAACACAACAAACACTTCATCCAAGTAAAGAAGTTAGCGAATCTATTGATGAAAATATTGAGAATGTTATAGAAGAACATGAAATTGATGAAGTGGATGAGGACATAAACAATGAAGATTATGAAGAGCATGTGAATGAAGAAGAAAATGATGAAGTTAGTGATGATGAAACAAGAATTGAATGCGATGAAAGTATGCTTGATTTAAATAAAGATGTGGATATTGAGTATGATCCGGGTTTGTGGGGATCTATAAATTACACTAAAAGATTGATGATAGTAGAAAAAGGTCCAATCAAAATCATTAAAAAAATGATAAGTTTCCAAGTGTCATGAAGTTTGGGAGGAATAGGAGCTTTTCGTCCAAGCACTACATCCGTCGTTTTCCAAATGGCGAGGAACAAGAAATAAAGTGGCTTGTATATTCAAACTCATTGAACAAAGTATTTTGCTTTTGTTGCAAATTATTCAAAAATAAATTAATGGCAAGCAAATTGTCCGATGATGGAATTGATGATTGGCATAATCTTCCACAAATGCTTAGAGAGCATGAAACAAATCCAGAACATTGTGAAAATATTGTGAGGTGGGTTGATTTGCAAAAGGGATTAAAGTTAAAAGGAACGGTTGATAAAAAGGATGGAAGCTCAAATAGCTAAAGAGAAAGTTCGTTGGAAGATGATATTACTACGAATAATAGAAGTTGTGAAAACACTTTCTCAAAATGGTTTGCCTTTCCGTGGGAGCAATGAGAAAATTTATGAAAGAAACAATGGGCTTTTTTGTCAACTTATCGAATTTCTTGCTGAATTCGATCCAATTATGCAAGATCATCTTCGACGTGTGGTTAATAAAGAAATTCAACATCATTATCTTAGCCATAAAATTCAAAATGAAATTATTCTTTTATTATCAAATGAGATCAAAATGAAAATCGTAAAAAAGATCTCAAAAGCGAAGTATTTTTCAGTTATTCTTGATTGCACCCCCGACTTAAGCCATGAAGAACAAATGTCAATTATTATAAGATGTGTGGATATTGAAGATATTAATGAAGTGAAGATAGAAGAATTTTTCCTTGGATTCATTATGGTTGATGATACAACTGGCCTTGGTCTTTTCAAGCAACTTGAAAATATTTTGGATGAACTTAATCTTAACTTTGATGACATACGAGGTCAAGGTTATGATAATGGGTCTAATATGAAATGCAAACATCAAGGTGTACAAAAGAGATTACTTGATATAAATCCTCGAGCATTTTATATGCCATGCGGATGTCATAGTTTAAATCTTGCATTATGTGATATGGCCAAATCTTGTGTTAGAGCAAGAAGTTTCTTTACTAGTGTGCAAAAGATCTATACATTGTTCTCGGGATCTACTCATCGATGGGATGTTCTTAAAAAATATGTTAAAGGTTTAACACCAAAACCATTATCGGCTACTCGATGGGAAAGTCATGTAGAAAGAGTAAGAGCTATTCGATTTCAAGCATCAATGTTGAGGGATGCTTTGATTGAAATTGCAAATAGTTCTAAAGAGGATGTTGTGATGGCGGAAGCAAGAGGTTTATGCATGAATGTTTTGGAAAATTTTGAATTCTTAGTAAGCCTTTGTATTTGGTATAAATTATTGGATAAAGTAAATCAAGTTAGCAAAATCCTTCAACATGAGGAGAATTTAGAAGAAGTGATTTCAAGGCTAAAAGAACTTATTTTATTTTTCCAAAACTTTAGAGAACATGGCTTTGAAGAAATGATGGAGGAAGCTAAGGAACTTGCTATAGATGTAGGCATTGAACCGATATTTGAGGTGAAAAGAGTTATTCGTAGAAAGAAACAATTTGATGAGGATGTCGGGATTAACGATAATGAAATGCAATCACCGGAAGATAATTTTAGAGTAACATATTTCATTCATGTCATTGATCAAGCTCTTACATCGTTCAAAGGCCGATTTGAGCAAATTGAGCTTTATGACAAAATATTTGGATTTTTGTTAAAAGCAAGATTTATGAATATCGGTAAAGAAGATTTGATGAAACATTGCACTTGCTTGGAAAATTATTTGAAACACAACCAACAATGTGATGTATATGGAAAAGATTTATTTCAAGATCTAAGAGCTTTGCAAACTATGTTGCCTAAAGAAATAACTAAATCGGTTGACATTCTTGATTTTATAAGGTCATATGTGGAAGATGGTGGTTTTTAATGTGCATGGGTAGCATATCGGATTTTATTAACGATTCCTGTCACGGTTGCTTCTGCCGAGAGAAGTTTTTCTAAATTGAAATTGATTAAAAATTATCTTCGAACGACTATGTCCCAAGAACGATTAAATGGACTTGCAATGATCTCAATTGAAAGTGAGTTTTTGGAGAAACTTGATTACAACAAGTTAATTGAAGAATTCGCTACAAAAAATGCTAGAAGAAGCATTTTCCTTTGATTTGGTTATGGAAACATTGACCATATTTTGTGTGAAAGGTTGATATTTGATTTTATGTTTTTTAAACGTAGTAATATGGACTATATGATGTGGTAACATTTTGTATGTAAGTTTAATATTAATGTTGTTGTTTTATGTGGTTTTGTGCTTCAAAAGACTTTATATTAAAAAAAATTATGGCAAATATGACGAATGATATGTCAATGGGCAACAAAAAATTGTTCGGGCATGGGCAACCGATCGTTTGGACCGGCCCTGGCTCTGGCTTCTTAAAAATCGTTGCCTATAGTTGAACTAATAACATACATCTGCTTCATTTTTTGTGTTAACGTGTGCATGCCTAAGCTTGAATGTACTGAGATACTTGACCCTTGTATTGTGGCACTTTTTTGCCCTTATATATATTGTCTTACCAAGCCTAGTGTGATTCTTTTGCTTGTACCTATGCACTTGGTTGCCTAGACTTGCAGCCTTGAGATACATTTCCCTTTGGCTTTGATTCATCCTTGAATGTGCCTCTATGTGCATGAGCTTGATAGTCTCTCCTGACATGCACATTTGCACATAGGTCACTATGCATTTGTATATGTTGAACAAGTCACTGTCAATCGAATTGTTGCTTTGCATGCCATTGCATGTTTTGGGTGGAGTTCTTTCTATTAGGAGCTTTGATGTATTGATGCATGTTGAACTACCTGGACTTGGTTTTTTATATGTGTCCTTCCCAACCTTATATCTCATGTGTGTTACAATCTTGTGATGTCTGAGATAATACGCATGCCTTATGAACATATGATTGCACTTTTGCCTATAACTTGATTGCACTGATTTTGGTGCACATTCATAAACCTTTATATGATTTGACTTACGCCCATTTGTACCTATGTCAGGTTGCACCATAGTACACTACTTTATGCATTTAAGTTGAGTCCGAGTTGGCTTGAATTTAACCTCGTGCACACTTGCATTGAATTGAGCCTTCATGCGTGACCTTTGCAATCGCCCATGAGATTTCATCGAGGTTCGACTTAGTGATATATATCGTGGCATACTATGCATATCATGAGTTGTGTATTGTACTTGGTGTTGTATTTGCTGGTTTTTCTGTCTTGTTAGGAGTTATTGGTGAGGCAAAGGTGAACACGAGGACTTTAAGCGATGACACTTAAGATAATAAATACGTCTAATGAAAAGACTCTAAGGATTTTAACCTAAGTCTAGCACTTATCTTTCATTGTATGGCCATGTATACATTCCGGTTGAGGACAAGGGATGTCCGCCTTCCTCCTCTTTGGAGGGAGTATAATATTCTTTGCATTTTCTTTTTAGTAGTTATGCGAATGCCTCCTCGATCAAATGCAAGGACAGAAAGAACAGTCCTAGCAAAGGCCGTAGAAAAAACAAAAGTCTCCAAAATCCGCAATAACAAACAAACGGGAGACAATAAAGGCGCCATCCCAAGAGATCCCAAAGCGAACGCGTCTAAGGAGTTGCCTGATGAAAATGCCATCTTACTCCAAGCTATAGCACCAGCCTCGACTACCCTGCCAAGCCCATTGGACACCTGTAAATCCAGGACCTGTATGAGTAGAAAACAACATAAGATCTAAAGGGGGAAGGTGAAATAAGAAATAACAAACAACAAATAGAATCATCCAATCCCCACACACGGAGCTGGGGGGTAAGATGTGATATCTAAAGTGCGCGCCAACCGATTAGAGCGGGAGCCAACATCTCCCTTGAAAGGCCTACTATGGAAGGCAAGGAGCATGTCGTTCCTTACCTTCCGTATGATAGTCGGAGGGTCCATAGGGGACTCATCGAAGATGGACTTATTGCGCGAGCACCAAAAGTGCCGACAAGCAATCTGACGAAAAAGCGTAGAACGGATAGATTTTCCTGAGATGTTGGACCACCAGCTTCTCAGTAAATCTTTTAGCGAAGAGGCATTATCTCAGAGACCAACCAAGTTCTCATGTACTATAACGTATTCATTACTTGTTGTAATGAAAAGTGGACTAATCACTATAAAAACATGTTAGCCTTACCAAAAAAAAAATCTTAACATATCTCCTTCTTTTGTTATAATAAAAAATACTAATAGTATTTGAAATAGTAGTGAATTTTGATTAGAATTATAGAATCAAATTAGAGGGAAAAATTTATTGTAAATTCTAGTTAATCAAACAAAAATCATAATACAAGCAGGATCAAGTTCCGCATTAGAGAAACTATAGGATTGTGGTTAAGTAAAATTTTATATAGTGATAGGATTTTGGTAACTTCCAATAAAGAAAAAAGAATCCCAGTTTATCCTTTTAAATATTATATGAAAACTTTAAGCGCCTACTAATCATGCATAAAATTTTAGGACTTTTAAATGAGGTTAGTAGTTACATAAACATCAATGTCAAGTACTTTATAACCATGCATCACCGTGAGAAATTTTTAACGTGATCAAGAAATATTCGAATATTTATCCTTTCTTATAGGAGTTGCATTCAAACAAAACAATGAGGAAATTTAAACGAGAATGGAAGCATATATACGAAGAATAAAGTAATTCACCCATGGATAACCTCGTGGTCATATAAATGAGAGTAAATATTTTAGAGTAGAATTATTTTACAAAAAAACATTTCCTTATTTTGAAAAACTAACTTCTGCACACTATATTAAATTATAGTGGATGGATTGAAAGAAATGTGATAGCGATAGAAATTATCATTAAATTGGTACAAATCTACAAATATTCCAAAATTTGTTTAATTTTCATGAAATTTTAAATTATACTGCATCTTGTTATGAAATATTAATTAGTCATTGTATATTACTTTTCAAAAACTAATAATGATTGTGGCACGTTTCAAAAAAGATTCAATGCGAAATTTTATTAGTGCTTATTCGTAAACAATCCTCTTATTTACGATTAACTTCTTTTAGAACTTTTATTGAGCCTTTTATGCGTTGGAGAGACCGTTTCTTATTTTGTGCTGAAGTTATTTATAAAGCGCAAGCTGAAACATGTGAAATCATTATTCGATGACATTCATTTGTAGAGTAAATTGCTTATGAAAATAGGCAAGAGTACTTTGAACCAAGTAGAAACCCAATTCATTAAAAAAATATGTAAAAAATGATTTTTTTTCAGGGACTCATTGAAAATTAGTTCAACTAAATGCAAATATAACTTCTAAATGAAATTATGTCTAATACCACTTGTAGTTGGATTACCTAAGGTGGCATATGGTATATAAAAATGGGTAAGTAGAATATTCGTCATACTGAATTATTTTACAAATTTTTAACAAATCCAATTAAATCAAATATGACAGCCCAAACCCCTTGATATACCTTAATAATGGTCATATCAAAGAGTGTAGGTCGTTCTGGTATATATAACGACCTGTATTTTAACGTTTGGATATTTAAATATTAATTGTTAATTATCCAATTGATGGTTTCAAAATGGGATTTTCCACAAGCGATCGAATTCAGACTTGGGACCAGTTCCATTGTGTCCAGATTGTTTGTTGCATGAAAAATGAGCACTTGGATCATTATATTTCGAGTTCAGACCAGTGGATGGTCATATCGATCTTGACATATGCATAAATATTCATTTTGAGAGCATAGTGTTCGGATTTCAACTAAATCTATATTTTTGGAATCGTAGTTGTGTGTTGTTTCACACCATCAAGTTTCGCAGCGATTGGGTGTACCGCTTGGTTGTGCGTAAATAAAATGTATGTCTATTTTTGTGAGAAACTAACATTGTATAATCCGAGTTTAAAAGGATAACTTCTACATACAATCGATTTGGGTTTTGAGATTGGTCTCATTGTTTTTAAAAGATGTTTTTACATAGATAACTGCGGAATGCACGTGTTGATTGAAGTTCGCGGGTTTTGGGGCCTTATTAGCGAAACATTATAAATATATAAACCATTCATTCTTGTTGGCCTCATTATTGTTCACTACCCTTTTCTTTGTCAATGGTTACTATTTCATATGGAAAATGGATGCCAACCCTATATTATTTCAAACAATCAAATCAGTCAATCTACTTAATGAAAAATCGCAAAACCAGCTTCGTTGAACTCATCTCTCGATTCTCCACCAATCAATACATATTTCTCACGACCCAGCTCTGATCCGTGCAAGGCCGAAATGGGGGACCAAACCTAGGGTTTCAGTTCATGGAAGGTGTGGGCAGCGAGGGTCGAATCCGGTGGTATCGTTTTTCTTTTCTCATCGAATAGCTTCTGCTTGTGCTCTCTATTTTAGGTATGATCACCATATACAGGGCGCTATATTTTTACTGGGTCAAAACATGAGGGATGACGTGTTTTTCGTAGGAGACTCTGCCATGGTATTTTGAGTATGAGCATGCCAAGTTTTCGAAGAGAAGTCCAATTGCGCTAACATAATTGGATTATGTTATCCTTGGCTCTATATCATTTGATTTGTGCACACGTTGGAATCGATCTGACAATGTATAAGGCACGACCTGTAAGTGTTAGAGAAGAAAGGATTAGCTATATTTAATTAAGTTAATTAATTTTAATTGATTATATTAGCTAATTTAATTATTAATGTAATCGCCATACTTATATCATGTGTATCTTTTGCGTACGAGGTCAGAATTAAACGTGGTTTCATGGGTTGGACTCGTATTGACAAGCTCTACGCTCTAGAGGTGCTTTGGAATGATTTGGTTGATGTGAGTGCTATTATCTCTCACTGGACTGTATTTGTTTGTAAAAAATATATTTGACGTTATAAATTGTTTTCTAATTATAAAACGTAATATTTAGGATAGTTGAACCTAATAAATAATGGACAAATAAATTAAGTAGTTTAAGTAGATTTAACCTGATTATCATATTTTACCAGTTTACTCAAATTGGTGAGATATATTCTCGAATAAGCTTTAGAGCGCTTAGATGGATCTGATGACGGGGGAACACTAGAGCTTAGTGGTGGATTTGAAGAAGGAGCGACGCTAGAGTTTGGTGATCGACCAGAAGATGATGGATGAACTTGGTGACAAGCTGGACTTCGCAGTGATTGTATGACATCTTCCTTAGAAGAGTATTTAACTAATTTTGATTAAATACGTGATTTGAGTTATCATTATCGATTACTACCAAGTAGTCAATATAGATTACCATTGTTATCGGTCATTTGGCTAATTTGACATGGATAATGGTGTGATTCCAAGGAGCAGGATATGAAGGTTCGTTCGATAATGATTTTGACACGATGGCTCTTCGATTAGTGGCTTCGGTTTGAGATGAGGACGTGTTGCTTCTATGAAGTGATTCATCATTCGACGGCGATGATTCCAAGATGAAGAGCAAGACTGATGCATTGGATTGGTTTTCCCCGAGATGCAGAAAAGATGACATTAAGTCGTATTGATGTGATGTCAGAGAGAGAGAGGGATGAGAGACACATGATGATATCCTATGAAGTATGATGACTATCGGGGATAATTCCGATATTGTGACGACTTCGGATTAGAGTTTTTTGGACAATCCGGTGATGGATTCTGCTACGGAGCATGTGTGCAAAGAGATTATCAATCATGCACGATTTTAGTTGTTACTCATAAAGCAGGGGTAGTGGGTGCGATGCCCATTTAGACCAAATAGGTACTTCTATTTTCGGCGATGCGAGACTTATGGCATTGACCTGGACCAGACGGGTCCTTACCTTTGGGACGTACAAGCGGGTACAACCTAGGTCCTAGCCTACCGAATGGCATAGATTTGAGTATCATGGAGTATTATCGTATATCCAACGGATTGAGTGAATGAATGTGAGGATTGATGCTATGCTTACTTAATCATTTATCACCTTATGGGCATCATGTGATGTAGGTATCATCGATTCGGATATCTAAGCACTCCTAGTATTCTAATGTAGGATACACCCTTATTATTATCATAAAATAGTGTGTGTGTGTGTGTGTGTGTGTTATGTGTTAACTCTGCGGATGCAAGGACAAGACAAGTGTGATTCTCCATACCCTCTGTGCTACATATACTTTACAAATTTTATAGTACTTTGTGGATTTGTTATCACTCATAGTAGACTTTTGTCTGGGCCAAGGTTTTATTTCCCTCTTATTACCTTTGGTGCTCATCGACGATGCTGATGAGCAGACCAGGTGACAAGTGCAATTATTATTCGAGGCTGCGCAGTTAGATTAGTAGAAGGCTATGTTTTACATATTTATACTTGTATCATTATTGTCTATTCCGCTGTGAAACACTATGGAGCCTTGATAGTGTTATATATTCTTGTTGAGACAGTTTATCAATTTGATTTTATGTATCTCTTGTATAAACTCTATTACTGTTCTTTAAAATTGTATGGTACTGTATACTCTGACTATATGGTTTATATAGTTATTACTGTCTCGTCTGTTTTATAATTGAGACTGATTATTATATGTTATTTGATGCATTGTGAGATATGTCACATGTTCTATGATTGTGTTTATGTTCTCTTCTTTCTATTCCCTTTTATTTTCTTCTTTTTACCCCTCTTCTCCCTTCCTTTCTACCATTTCTTTCTCTTGATGGCCTCTTTACATCAATCGGGTGCTTGTACAGCGCAAATTTTTAGTGGTGAGCACTGGTGGTGTATAGCGAGTCATCACATTATAGCTAAAACATACAAAGAGTAAGATATCATGACATATAAAAAACATATCACATCTGAAACAATTAATTTATTGATTAAATATTTTTAGAAAAGCATCATGTCAAAATATCATAGTAAATCATAATATCAGTACATCTATTGTCTCTCAAACCATAAAATCAGATTAGGTGTGCTTATAGCTCGAAAATACTTGCTTGTATCCCGAAAATCAAGTAACTGTGCTTGTAGCTTGAAACTCAATAGGCGTGCTTATAGCCCGGGAACCAAGCAGGTGTACTTATAACCTGAAAATCAAGTGAGTGTACTCCAAGCTCGAGAAACTTGGAGATATGTCTTATATCCATGAAATTGAGGCTATATTGATTTTTTCCCTTCTTCCTTCTCAAAGATTCACATTTTGAAAAGAAATTTGTACAAGAATTGTATGGGACCGGGTAAAAAAAACTAGTGTAAAACTCCTATGTGGTCTCTCAATTCTCTACATTTTATTTATTGCATTTATATTCAACCATGTTTGCATATGTGATTCTTCGTTTTGTATTGTGTAATATTAAGTTTGAAAGGATTTTAAAAAGGTTCACATAGGTTAAAAAATTACCATTCACCCCATCTAGTGTATAAAATCCATTCTTCTACAATCAATATTTGGTATCAAAGCATTCAATTTTTCAGAAATTCATAATTTATTTTTTTGAAAAGTTTAAATGGTAAGAAATATTAGTACTTTTTCTAGCACTTCTATAGAACCGTAATGGTGGAAATTTAATATGTCATCCTTTGTTATATTTTTATTTAATCGTTGTGAAAAGTTACTTAATGTTTTTGAAAGGTATAATTGCGATAACATTTGTGGTGTATAGCTAATAGCGTACATACCCCTAACAACCAAAGGTGGATACCCAGTGCAAAAGGCTCCCGTACTCAAGCGAGTGGCAAAGGCTCCCATACTCAAGTGGGAGGACTTCCCAGGCAGTCTCCCATCTAGTACTATTCTCACGACTTTCCGGGCTCTGAGGGTGGTCGATTAGTGCGCACAGCCTTTCCCTCACATATGTGAAGAGGCCGAGACTCGAACCTGCGCGCTCCAGATTACCAGCCAGGTAACCTTACTGTTGCGCCAGGTACACACCCCTAACAACCAATCATCATAAATCAAAAAGGACAAACTAATGATGAACAGTGGGTGCTCAAGACACATGACTGGAAATCTGAATATCTTGAAGGATATTATTAATAAAAACGAAGGATCAGTTAATCCTAAAAACAGTTCTAGAGGATATGCGATTTGCATTGACATTATTAGTAATTTTAAAAATCTTACCATTTCCAATGTTTTCCTAGTTAGGAAATTAAAAGACAACATGTAAAGTGTTAGTTAATTAAGCGATACATGTTTTGAAAATAATAAGTGCAACAATGAAGATAATGAGTCAAACATTATCTTAAGCATGAAGGTTTTACAGATAATTTTTGTCTTTTAGCTAAGTGACCCTTAGATTTAACATAAAAAGATTTATCATTTAAATTTTAAATGTAAGTATGCACTTTTTAGGATTTTTCCTAAAATGAGTTTCGATGTTAATAAATTATACTTGCTTTTCAACTAGTAGAAAAAACTACTTTACATCAAAGAATATGATTTTTTTTTTTTTACTTCTCATCCCCTTGAACTACTTTATCTGGATCTTTATGGATTGTTACAAATGCGATCGATAAATCATAATAGATATGTTTTTGTAATTATAGATTTTTTTTTAATTTACATGGACAATTTTCTTAACCCTTAAAAGTGATCTTTTAAAGTGTTTAAAGTCTTAACTAAAAGAATTAAAATCAAATATCTGCTAAAATTAAAACAATACGTAGTGAAAATCGAGGAGAATATAAAATGAGAATTTTTGTAGTAAGAAAGGGATTACTCGTAACTTTTCATTTTCAAGAAAATCTCAACAAATGGACTAGTAAAATGTAAGAATAGAACTATTTAAGAGCGTGCTAAAACTATGTTAAATGATAATGGTCTACATAAATTTTTTGGGCTGAAGCAGTTGCTGTAACATGTTATATTTTGATATAATTTTAATAAGATCTTCGACCAAGAAAACACCTTATGAATTATTTTATAATACAAAACCAGTATCTTATTTTAGACTTTTTAGTAGTAAATATTTTATATTAAATACTAAAAATAATTTAGATAAATATGATGCTAAAGTAGACAAAGGAATTTTTATTGGATATTCAAATAGAAAAAAATCTTATAGAGTTTTTAACATCAAATTAACCATTGAAAAAACATTACATGTAATAATCCACAACCACATGAGCCCGGATTTACGCAAAAAGAGAAAGCCTAAATCTAGTGAAGCACAAGTAGTTTGTTTGGTATCCTATAAATAAATGTGTGTGTATGTGTGTGTATGTGTGTATACACACACACACACACACACATATATATATATATATATATATATATATATATATATATATATATATATATTTAAAAACAGGTACGCTCTATTAAATTTTGAATTAATAGTGCATATCCAGGTTAGTATACAAATCTACTGAAAACTATAACTAACAAACAAACTAGAAATAAAATATGAAATACATGAGCTAAACTACAAACAGAAATAAGATGAGATAGGCCCATTATAAGATCCGCTTTAACCAAACCCCACTTTTACGTTCATCTTCCTTGCACTACACCTTATAGCTAAAAACTGTTCCACAACTCCAAATAGTTTGCAAAGTATGGTCTGCGTTCTCAATGTTCCCAGGCCCATAATATTTAACTAACACGGGAATAATATAGAATTTAATCATAAGTAAGCACTTAACAAAATATTGGCAATTTAAAGTCAAGTGCCTCTAAATGGTCCAAATCTTGCATTCTACTTAACCTACAACCTTGTTTGAGGAGGGAAAAGAACCATTATTCTGGTGGTTGGTAAGTTATATACTTCTATACATAACACTACATATACTGTCTACATACCATTTTTGTTATACTGGGTTTATTAATGTCGTTGGGACTTCATTACTATGCATATCGCGCCCATATACTTCTCTACGGTTTTAACCTAATAAATTATAATCATATACGTATGTAAACGTATCCTCTTGGACTACCTCCATCCTAAATAGCACCCATAGTATCTTTCGTAATCACCTTGTTGGGATTTCACTATTTCCCTACGGAAGCACAATAGCTACATGTGTATTGGACCACACATGAATGCCTACACTATAGAGGTCATGTCGTATAATACAGAAACCTATAAGCTACATCCGTAATGGATCGCCTTATGCCTACGTTGCAGATGTGCATGCCATCATTCCATCTTAAGCTTTCTGAATTCCACGTATGAAAATCCAATTAGGGATTAAATTCTATAATCTATCTCTTCTTCGATACCATCCCTTTTTAATTTGGTAGGTATCTCTTAATACGGGTTAATAGCCTTGTCTTAAACAAATAATCTAAATAAACTATATGGAGTTGCATAGCCCCTCCAGGCATCTCGATAGTAAAAGATCATCTTGACCCCCATGCATTTCCTTATTCTTGCTATTGGATCGATGATGACCCTTAATACTGCGAAAACTATCCTTCTAGGTTTCCCCTAGCAGGCGTCGACCTATTTTTCGCATGATTACTTAGCCTTTCATCGACCCTTTAGACTGCTTAAGGCAGTCAAGGAAATAATCCCTTACAAACCTTGCATCTCATAGACCTCTTTTATGCGTACATTTGAAGAAAACATCTCGAGGTATTCCTTTTGGTTATATAATCTCCTAGAGGATTTGTATTGGACCACACATAACTGCATACATCCACGTACTGTAGATCGTACTTAAATGCATCATATGGAATTATTGTTGCACTTTCATTCTTTATTAGGCCTTGTGTCTAACTCCCTTTCTTTATACGTTTAATTCATCTTTCATTAATATTTTCATTGTATATCTTTATTTTATTGCTCTATCGTTGTGGGCTCTACCTATCATTAAGATATGGCAGTCATCTACCTATCATAATGGCCATTAGATTTTAAATTCTCTACCATTCACATTCAAAATGGTGGCCACCTATCGTGATAATCGCTGTTTTTTTATTTAGTCCCCTACCTATCATAAAGAATGATAATCATAAACCTATCATGAAAGTGTTTGTATAGTCTTTACCGATCATGACAGTGCCTTTGTCTTTCCTACCTATCATAATAATGATAGTCATTTACCTATCATGAAAATCCCTATATAGTCTTTATCTATGATGATATTGCCTTTGTCAATATCTTATTATAGCCGAAGTTATAATACAAATCCCAAGTGTTCAATTTGGGCCTTTACATTACTATTATAATACTGGAAAATTTATAATAATCATTGTTCATTCATACGTCATTTTCTTTAACTTTGATTCACTAAGTATTAAGTTTAGTCATTGTCTTTTTATTATATCTTTCCCCATTAGCATTTCTTATTCCTCTCAATATTTTTCTTCTTGGAGTTAGTTATATTTCAGTAAGTTAATCAATGAGATTTCTATAGATTATTCCCATATTTTAAAATAAAGTTGGCCTTTGCATGATTATTCATGATTACAAGACGTCTTTTCTTTTATCGTGGAGTAGGTAGTTGAAAATATAGTAATTATCCATATTTGGTACTTCCCTTTTTCTTTCAAAACTCTACTACTTTTGTAATTAAGCTCATTGCACTTTCTTAATTAATATGGAAATTTTCTTACTCTTACCGACAAACTAAATCCATACTAATTTTCCAAAAAGAATTACAAGTAGATTTCTTTGGTTCGTCTTATAAATCTAGCCATGTTATTTGCGAATTGTCACTAAAGAGATAAGTTAATAGTTTTTCAGTAGTCTAGAATTATGCACGGATTCATTCGTTCTAACATTAATATTTTTTGCATAATACTATAATTAAATCTAGGGTTTACAGTTTGACATCTAGCCTTTCCAAATGAATCATTTACCATAAACATCTTTCAAATGTCACAATTCTTATCACTAAATGTAAAAATTCTGGTTTTGATCACTCGAGCAAGTAAACTTTATAATGTTGCTTGTAATTTAAAAGTAGAGAAAATAAAATATGAACTTAAAATGAGGGAATTCATATAATTGTTTAAGTTGATTTATCAATGGGTTTTGAGTTGATATGTGGATTTTGTTGGTTTGGTAGTAACTGAGTCTAAATAGAAGATAAAAGAATTTAATTTAGCCTTTATTTATTGAATAAAAGTGCAAAATCAAATGAATCACTCACCAATAGAGCTGCCAGGTACATTGATTCTTCTTGGAATTTAATTCACAATCTCCAAGATGCATAATATAGTAGAATTATGATTTTATTTGATCTTAATTCCAACTCGTTTTCACAAATAACTTCTTCAAGTCAACACATCCACTGTCACTCTATTCATTTACCTACTGCTACTTCCGATTACATCACTTTCGTCTATGCTCTCAACTTTACAAATGCTAGAAGTTCTCTATTTCAAATGCTCCCTTCCCCGAGTCAAAACACACACCCTCAGATTATGTGTGGAGACTTTAACGTTGTGACGACCCCAAACCCCGTACTGACGGTGGCAAGGGTAATCCGTGGAATATAACACAGAAATAGATAATAGCAGATCATAATTAAATAAATACACCAGAAAATGAAAACTAGAATATACTGGATAAAAGTAATCATCAGAGTTACACAGTATACAAGATCTTACTTAGTACAAATACAGTTCAACTATACATATATGTCTACAGCGGAAACAAACAAAATATGTACAATAGGAGCTGAACAGCATAAAAAGAGATAAATGATAGAATCCATCTTCAGCTTCAGCTATCCAGAGGAAGCCAGCTAAACCTGAATACAAGGCTGCCCGTGTAGAAAAAGGGGCACCCGAGTTTGAAAGTGAAACAAACTACGAGTCAGTCATGGGACTGGTATGAGAAATCTACTCAACACATTTAATATTTGGCAAATCACAGGACCACGCCACTTTCGTGAAACGGGTTTACTCCAATGGATTGCCAGTGCTTTAAAACAAATCATTCTTTTAATCATCGCGATGCTTTTTATAAAAATGAAGCCATTATAAGACTCAGTTCCCATCACACAATGCAACGCAAACCGGAGGATAGAATTTTTACCTTATAACGGCCAAAATATGCTTGATACGAATAAAACAAAAGCATTTGATATTATTGCTAGTGTTTATATGTTTTAAAATCAATTTCAAATCATAACTATCAATCATAGACGGCATTAATGCCCCATACCACTATGTCGCCATATATAGGTATACAATCAAAACTGCACAGTCACGTATTTGGAAATTGGATTTCCATCATGAAACAAGGCAAAAGATAGTCCTTACCGACTTCGAGACACTCTAGCCCGCCCCTCAGGATCAGAGCTCGAGTGACCCTTGGATCGTCAGGGCCGGTCCACCGATGTGGATTAAAATTCTTGAACACTGCGTTTCCCCACCCTTTGGGGTGTAAATGAGCCAACGAATGGCTCCATTGGACCCGGATCGTCCGATCTAACCGAGGCGCCTCGCAACAGTAACAACCACATAAGTCAAACTCGTCAGGGCGTGTAAAACCACTGACGCCACTTCTAGCTAGAAAGAAACGCAGGTCCTCCCTGATGTCCTCTCCCGTTTCTGGTTCATACCGGGGTGCGAGGCTCGCGATTTCACGTTATACACAGAGCTACGCCACACAGGCGGTGCTTTGATCATCACCACAAGACTTTGCTTTTCAACAGAAGCCCTGATCACTACATCTTAGCATGCCACACATGCAATTCACACCGTGCAACTGATGGTTATCAATCACACAGAATAAATTCCAATGTCAGACACACTGTCCATTTGCAAGTCCGTTCTGGGTCTGAACGAAACCGGAGGCACTAAATACCTCGCAAACCCATCGATCACCACGTACGTCTGGACGATCACCACTCATTATCCATATTTCGAGATGCCTTCCAATCAGGACCTCGGTTACCATCCAAACGAGGTGAAGATCTCCGGTCTTCGACCTTCGTCTTTATCTTCGATTTCTTATCGTCGATTCAGTTATTCAGAATGGGATAAACCCGGTCTTTCTGAGCAACTCATGTATATAATAAACAAGTGCAACACTAACATACACACGCATCATTTCAATTCATTAGTCACTAACCGTCAATCTGTAAGAGAACGATTTCCCAAATATTAACCCCGAAGGCCGAAACCAACATCAGATCAACACCCAGGAAACCATTCGACTTAGCCAACCTTCAGTTAATTTCTAAATCACATCCATATCGTTTATAATATTTTATAATGATTTATCGCTATTTTTATTTATTTTAAAATAGCCAATTTATTCAAAACGACGCTTCGGGCCATAACGCGACCGTGGCGCTGTTTTTCTTCAGATTTGATTTACACATATCTGAAAATCTAACCGTTGGATCTTCATAAAATTTACATCATTAGAAAGATCTTTTCAAAACGAATCCAACGGTTCCAGTTTCGGGAAAATCCGACGGTCAGATCTCCCGGTATAATCTTTTGAAGTTTCGATTTCAAAATACGAACTACAGCGTCGTTATTCGATTAAATATAATTATATTTATATATATATATATATAAATATAATCGATTCTGGCGCTGTTTTTCTTTAGATTTGAATTAAACATTCCAGACAATCCAACCGTTGGATTTTTACAAAGTTGGTGTCGTTGGAAAGATTTTTCCAGAGCGAACCCAACGGTTGCGATTCGAGGAAAATCCGATGGTCGGATCTCCCGTACTAATCGTTTGAAATCACGGTTTCAAAATACGAACTGCAGCGTCGTTATTCGATATATTTTAATTCTATTTATATATATATATATCGATTCTTTGATTTCAAAGCTATATTCTTTTCATACATTTGATAAAAATGATATTTTTATCTAACTGTCTTCTATTTCAACACTTCACTATATTTAGCAATTCATGTATATAATAAAAATGTGATTTTTATTATAAAACAATTTATTTCAAAACACTATTATTTTATATAGTTTATATAGGTAATAAAAATAAGATTTTTATTATAAAACAATTTATTTCAAAACAAGATCATTTTATACATTTCATATTGATGTTAAAAATGGGATTTTTATTATAAAACAATTTCTTTCAAAATATGAATACCATTCAACACATGAATTTCAATTCAACGAATGAATATCGATTCAACACATGAAGGTTTTCTATAGTTTATATAAATAGATAAAAAGGTGATTTTTATATTTAAAATACGAACACCATTCAACACATGAATTTCAATTCAACGAATGAATATCGATTCAACACATGAAGGTTTTCTATAGTTTATATATATAGATAAAAATGTGATTTTTATATTTAAAACACGAATACCATTCAACACATGAATTTCTAATCAACGAATGAATATCGATTCAACAAATGAAGGTTTTCTATTCAACGAATAAATATAGTTTCAGCAAATGAAAATAATTCAAACACATGAATATTATTCAAAATTTTGGCAGCATAACGGCAGGGTAGTTAAAACCGGGACCGTCCCTAGTACGACTCCTCGCTCTACCTTAAAACCTCGCGGTTTTTGACAATGGGGATCATGCATCTAGTTCGCACGCAGGCGGCATGTATATATTTATTTCATTTCCACAAACTAATCCTATGTGGTTTCAACCAAATATTTCTCAACCACAAATGGGTATTTTTCAACCACAAACAATTCCAATCAACCATTCGCTATCAATCAATTTTCACACCAATCACAACCAATAAATATCGTCCATGGTTTGTGGACGAGGGGCGTATATATATATATATATATATATATATATATATATATATATATATATAGCAATTCACTTCTATTTCAACACATATATAATTTTTACAACGCATATATAACTTATACATCGAACGTACAACTTATACAATGCTTATACAAGAGGTGTACAACGCTTATATAACTCATACATCGACTATATAATTTATACATCGTCGTTTTCCATATCGTTTATAAATCAGAAATCTCACATTGGGTTCCACTCCACCAAAAATAGCAGAAGGCTTAGAAAAATATGCGGTCTCTTCTAAAATGTAGAAGACGTCCACACGGTCACGATGTTTCCTGTTTCATCCAATATCGTCAAGAAACGAAAAAGATATGATTTTTCAAAGTTTAGATGTAATAAAGGACCCACCTTTCACGATGGTTCAAAACTAGGTTTTGATCTTTCTATCAAACCGTTGTGCGATAGGAGAATCAGCTCACACAGCGTCGAAGAGCTTCGAACCACCTTCCCGGCGCCGGTGGTTTCGCTCCGTTCGGTGGCGCCCTGAAGGCTCTGCGGCGCTCCAAAGTCGTGGACTTTGAGGACTTGTATCTCCCTCCACACTTGATGATAACTAGCAAACCTTAGATGGATTTGAAGAGGAGACGAAGAGCTTTGAAATGAATCAAGAATCACGATTTTTCATTGAGTGGTTGCTGAGAAATCGAAGAGAGAAGGTTCGGATCTCCTTCCGTCGTCGCGCCTGAAGCAATCGGGGAGAGAGAAAAATTATTGGCCAATCAGATTTTTTTGTTTATTTATATATTTTTAAAAATCCGAAAATCCCCCTTGTCACACACGAACACCAATCCAAACCCAACGACTGTCGTCCCTAGCGTTTTACCCCCATTCCAAACACAATGGGATATGTTTCGTAGGCCCATTCGACTGTTTCAGTCTGTTTTCCTTTAAATCAAAATATATAACATTCAATATTTGATTTGAATGTACATTTCAATTTGCCAGGGCCACAAACTGATTCGAAAAATTCCAGAAAAATAAATCTAGCCATGTTTTGACGATACGGTCCCAACAAAACTAGTTTCGTCGAATTCTGAGACAGTTTGCAAAAAGGCCCATTTCTGGTCGATCCAATTTAACTGTAATTGACCAAAACACATTTTCCTTTGCCACGCTCACATACTAGCTTCAAAAATTATGAAATTTTAAACCTAGCAATAACTTCACATCCCGGATCCAACAAAAGTGGTTTCGTCGAATTCCGAGGTCGTATGCAAAATGACCAATTTCACGGGCTATATAAATTCCATAGCGACCATTCTGAAAATTCATTTGGCCATAACTTTTGCTTTTCGCTATGAAAATTCGATTTTTCAGATTCGTTAGAAAGGTATTCACTAACAGATTTAATTATTTTTGGTTTCACTCAAATCCGTTTTGTTTTGCACCCGGTACAGTCCGACAAAGTTTGAATTCAATTTTTGAAACTGCAGCGCCTTTTCAGGCCTTGTTTATAATTAGAATTAATTATATTCGTTTTCAATTGTCGATTCAAACTCAGTTTTCATTGCTATTATTTAAAATATTTATTTTAAATATTTAAAATCCACTATTTAGCCAATTTAAATTTTTTAAATTGGTTCAGATTTTCTGGGTCGTTACAATCTCCCACACTTAAAACTTTTCGTCCCCGAAAAGGAACAAAGTCGAAAGTGGTTTGATTAATCACTCTACGTTCGATCTGGCTTCCACTCTCCAAATTTTAGTTTCTGAGAATTTTCAAATTCTTCAGAAATTTGGCTAACACCCGGAATTTTGAAAAATTTCGCCCGGGGAGGGGTTTGGAAATTTATTGGGCTGTATTAGGTACCCAATAAATCCTAATAAGCATACACATATTTATAGTGATATATTCTGGTGTTTACAAGGGAGCGTGTATTGATAATAACTCCAGAGAATAAATTCTCGTCACCCTGTCAAAGCCTGAGGTAGTGTGTATTTTAAATGCTCCAGAGGATAAATCCTCGTCACCTCGTCCCGTGTGGGAAATAAATAGTCCATGTGCCGTATCTAATAACTAGAGAGACGTGATTATTGTCAACTCCAGACCCGTGTGTGGTTTTTATTAATCTGGCAATTTTATCGTTACAATTTAAATAGTCCATATCAGTCATCAGTTCAACCTGTAAAATATAGTCATCGCCATACAAGCCTCTCGCTCGTATGGTAAATCTTCCACCTCGTCACACAAGCTCCAAATGCTTATGTGGTATATGATGAAGTATGCCTATCTTCTGAAGTATGCCATGTAATGTAGTTCAAAATTAATTGTTGCTATCCTATGGCGACATTCTTTTTTTCACACAGAATAACTAGCACTCCGCATCCAATGGCATTCACAGGAGTTGATATAATAATATTTCGCATCCAACTCATTAAGGTTTACCTATTTGTCGGGCACGCAAATAAAATCTTTACTCAACAGCTAATCCATTTACCTGTTCAAACATATATAATACACATGTATATATTTCTATTTATTTTTCTAATCAGTTCAATGTGTGATTTAAATGAATAAATTCTACCATTATCCTATTGTTGATTAAATTAACTATTGTTTCAATAATTCAATTAATCAAATTTACTATCATACAACACAAGCAACAATCAAATTGTTCTTAACTTTTCAAAATCATACAAATCAATTTCTATATTCTTTTAAAATCATTCAGACTATAGAATTAAAAGTACACATCCATGGAAAGAAAATAACAACTGAGTAGAGAACTAATTGGTAATGCAAAGTATGGTAAATGTACCTTGCACCGGAGTCAATCAGAGATATCCACTCGGCATCTAGGATAGGCTTTCTGAATGCCCTCCTCAGTTTCCCAAGTACAATCTCGCGGATCTCCACTCCATTGCACTTTGACTAAGTGAACTTTCTTGTTCCTCAGCTCTTTGGTATCTTTGCCGATGATCTTTAGCGGCTCTCGTCTCACAGCCAATTCAGGGGTAATTTCAATATCCTGTTGAGCTGCTTCTTCCACTATCACGTCTGGGTCATGAACGAGCTTTCGAAGTTGAGATATGTGAAATACATTATGAACTCCAGGCAACCAATCAGGCAATTCAACCCTATAAGCGAGAGTTCCGATCCGTTCTAGAATAGGAAACGAACCAATGAATTTAGGCGTCAACTTTCCAGTTTTACCGAACCGGATAACTCCTCTCATCGGCGATACCTTCAAATATACATAGTCGCCAACTGCAAAGGATATATCTCTTCTTCTCCTATCGGCATAGCTCTTTTGCCGGCTTTGAGTGGCGAGTAATCGCTTCTTGATTAAATCGACTTTGTCGGCAGCTTCTCGGATCATATCAGGACCCAAAACAAGTCTATTACCGGGTTCGACCCAACAAGCAGGAGATCGGCACGGCCTGCCATACAATGCTTCGAATGGTGACATTGTCAGACATGCCTGGTAGCTGTTGTTATATGAGAATTCAGCCAAATGCAGATGGTCTTCCCACGATCCACCAAAATCTAGAACACAAGCCCGCAATAGATCTTCTAAAATACGATTCACCCTCTCAGTCTGACCGTCTGTCTGAGGATGATAAGCGGTGCTCAAGTTCAACTTCGTTCCCAGCTCGACTTGAAACGCCTCCCAGAATTTGCTAGTGAATATTGTGTCTCTATCACTGACTATACTGAGCGGCACTCCATGTAGTCTAACTATTTCCTTGAAGTATATCTGCGCCAGACTCTGAGCAGTTCTGTTTGATCTGACAGGTATGAAATGGGCGGTCTTCGTGAAGCGATCTACGATCACCCAAATACTATCATTCCCTTTTCTGGTTCTGGGCATACCATCAATGAAATCCATAGAAATATGTTCCCACTTCCAACCAGGAACGTCTAGCGGTTGCAACAGTCCAGCCAGTTTATGTTGGTCGCTCTTGACTAGTTGGCAAGTAGGGCATCGGCTAACGTATATTGAAACGTCCCTTTTCATAGCCTTCCACCAGAATGTTCGCTTGAGATCGTTATACATTTTGGCTACACCAGGATGGATACTCAGCTTGGACTTGTGACACTCGTCTAACACTTCCCTTTTTAACTCTGGGATGTCAGGAACACAAATCCTTCCTTTCAATCTCAGGGTCTCGTCGTTATCTATTTGAAAACACGAGGGTTCGCCTTTCTGAATCCTTTTGATCATATCCTTAATAAAGTTATCCTCTTTCTGAAGAATAGATATTTTGTCAATCAAGGAAGTCGTAATTATAAAGCTGGCGATCATTACATTCTTTCGACTCAGCGCATCGGCCACAACATTGGCTTTCCCTGGAGTGTATATAATTTCAAAATCGTATGCTGCAAGGAACTCTTGCCAACGTTGCTGCCTCAGATTTAAGTCCTTCTGGGTGAACAGATACTTTAACGACTGGTGATCGGTAAAAAGTTCAAATCTCTCACCCAGAAGATAGTGTCTCCAGATTTTCAAGGCGAATACTATAGCTAATAACTCAAGATCATGAGTGACGTAGTTTTTCTCATGCGGCTTCAGCTGACGGCTAGCATAAGCAATCACTTGACCCCTTTGCATTAACACTGCGCCAGGGCCTTCTCTAGAAGCATCAGTCCAGACTTTCAAATCCTGATTGCCATCGATGATGGTTAACACTGGAGCTGTCGTTAATCTTAACTTTAGCTCTTCAAAAGCCTCTTCACTTTCTGGAGTCCATTTGAATTTAGAGTGCTTCTTTATAAGCTTCGTTAAGTGACCAGATATCTTCGAAAAGTTTTTAACGAACTTCTGGTAATAACTAGCCAATCCGAGAAAACTGCGGACTTCAATAGGGGTACTGGGCTGTTTCCAATTCTGAATAGCTGTGATTTTGCTTGGATCCACAGCAATTCCTTCTTTCGATACAACGTGGCCTAGAAATTTCGCTTCATCCTGCCAGAATATACATTTGGATAGTTTGGCTTTTAATACATTCCTTCGGAGGATTTCCAGAACCTGTTCCAAATGCTTTTCATGTTCGGCCTTTGATTTAGAGAAGATTAGAATATCGTCAATAAAAACCAGAACAAATTTATTCAATACCCCTCTGAATACTCTGTTCATCAGATCGACGAAATAGGCCGAAGCGTTACATAAGCCGAATGGCATTACTAACCACTCGTAGAATAAGTCGGGACCTCTGAATGCTGTCAAAGGAACACACTCCTCGGCGATACGAAGTTGATGGAAGCCTGTAGCTAGGTCCATTCGTGAAAATACTTGTGCGCCATTTAATCGATCCAACAAATCATCAATCTGCGACAATGGATATTTGTTCTTTATTGTCTGTTTGTTCAGATCACGATAATCCACACATAGACGTAGAGTACCGTCGGATTTTGGGACAAACACCACTGCTGCACCCCAATCAGAGAAACTAGGCCTGATCAGCCCTTCTATACTAGCTGTCGTGTTTGATTGTCAAGTTCTTCTTTCTCTTTCAAGGACATTCTTCGAATAGCGTGAACTACCGGCCTTGCATTGGGAATCAAAGCGATCTTGAAATCTATTTCTCTCTGTGGAGGTAAGCGAACAACTTCTTCGAACACATCCGCATAGTTCTTGATGACATGAATATCTTTGATGAGGTCAGGAATATTCTCTGTAACTTCAGGGGTATTTTCTATTTGGGCTGGAGAAACATTTAGAGCTGCCAAGAAATCTTTACTATTAGATTTCTGACCTTCACACGGTATGGTTATATAATTCCCTGATTTAATCTTAGCTCTAACAACTCTCTTGGCGCATCTAACCTCTGCTTCATATTTGGTTAGCCAATCCAATCCCAAAATAAGATCGAATTCATTAAAATTCATGACGACAGAGATAGTAGGGAATTTGTAGCAGGAAAAAGAGACAGGCACCCCACAAACCCAACTGAGACTGATGGAACCCCCAAATGGATTTTGGACAGTCATTGGTTCTTTGAGCTTCTTCAATTTCAAATCCAACTTCTTGACTGCACTCTTTGCAATAAAGCTTCGTGACGCGCCAGTATCAAACAGTACTTTAACTGGAATGTTCTTGACATTGAGCGTGCCTTCTAAAACATCAGACCTTTCCTGAGAAGACGAAGATGCAGGCACTTCTGCCACTTCATTCACTTGTACTGCTTCAGATTTCTGAGATAGCGGGCAGGCCTTGGAAAGATGACCAGCTTGATGGCATTGACTGCACTTTCTATTCTCTTGAAACCCCTTCATGGGTTTGAACTTATTCTTTCTTTGTTGGTTCCAAGATTTGCAACTGATCGCCAAATGACCTCGTCTATTGCAGCTTGAGCACGTGGCGGTCGTTACAGGTTTGTTCCCAGATTCAGCCCTTTTTCTCTTGGTACTGGGCTTCTTATTAACCTCAGATCCCGTACTGGCTTCAGGAATATCAGTTTCCAACTCTTCTTTGTCACTAGAACGGACTTCTTCTTCGTCGCGTAACATTCCTTTCTTATGGAGATCTTCATACTGATAAGCCATGTATATCATTTCAGAAAAAGGAAGCTTCACATTGCTCAGTACACTATTCTGATATCTCCTTTGCAGGCTATGAATAAATCTCAGATTTTTCCTCTTTGGATCTTGGATCAGATGAGGAGCAAAGTGAGCAAGTTCGTTGAATTTCTTATGATATTCTGGGATGGTCATATCACCTTGTATCAGACAAGAAATTTCATCACATAATTGCTCCGTCGCTTCAGGAGGAGTAAATCTTTCTAGGAAAATCACTTTGAATCTGTCCCAGGTGATATCACCTTCTGGATTATCTTTGATTATTGTTTCCCACCAGATTAAAGCTTCTTCTTTGAGCGCCCAAGATGCTACTAACCGTTTCTGGTCATCTCTCAGCTGGATACGCTCAAAAATTCTTTCGATAGAACTCATCCAAGCTTGAGTCTGAATTATAGATTCATTGCCCGAGAACTGTGCTCTGTTCAGATTTCGATATCTTTTTAATAGAGCCTCTAGATTGGGTTCTACATTTCTCCTGTTTCCGACACTCATTTTTCTAGCCCTTCTGCAAATGGCAGATCAAGTGTCAGGTCACAGAAAAGGTATTTTAAAACATAGAAACATATACTTCAAATGTAAATGTGTCTATCGAGGTGTAATTTCATTCTGCATTACTCATACTAGGATATTGCTGATCCTATTTGTATAGAGTTACCCTTCCTAGAACACTACTGGTTCTATTTCTGACGAGTTTGTTCATATGTTATTTTCCAGAACTAAGTTTAACCAAAGCTCTGATACCACGTTGTGACGACCCCAAACCCCGTACTGACGGTGGCAAGGGTAATCCGTGGAATATAACACAGAAACAGATAATAGCAGAACAGAATTAAATAAATACACCAGATAATGAACACTAGAATATACTGGATAAAAGTAATCATCAGAGTTACACAGTATACAGGATCTTACTTAGTACAAATACAGTTCAACTATACATATATGTCTACAGCGGAAACAAACAAAATATGTACAATAGGAGCTGAACAGCATAAAAAGAGATAAACGATAGAATCCATCTTCAGCTCCAGCTATCCAGAGGAAGCCAGCTAAACCTGAATACAAGGCTGCCCGTGTAGAAAAAGGGGCACCCGAGTTTGAAAGTGAAACAAACTACGAGTCAGTCATGGGACTGGTATGAGAAATCTACTCAACACATTTAATATATGGCAAATCACAGGACCACGCCACTTTCGTGGAACGGGTTTACTCCATTGGATTGCTAGTGCTTTAAAACAAATCATTCTTTTAATCATCGCGATGCTTTTTATAAAAATGAAGCCATTATAAGACTCAGTTCCCATCACACAATGCAACGCAAACCGGAGGATAGAGTTTTTACCTTATAACGGCCAAAATATGCTTGATACGAATAAAACAAAAGCATTTGATATTATTGCTAGTGTTTATATGTTTTAAAAACAATTTCAAATCATAACTATCAATCATAGACGGCATTAATGCCCCATACCACTATGTCGCCATATATAGGTATACAATCAAAACCGCACAGTCACGTATTTGGAAATTGGATTTCCGTCATGAACCAAGGCAAAAGATAGTCCTTACCGACTTCGAGACGCTCTAGCCCGCCCCTCAGGATCAGAGCTCGAGTGACCCTTGGATCGTTAGGGCCGGTCCACCGATGTGGATTAAAATTCCTGAACACTGCGTTTCCCCACCCTTTGGGGTGTAAATGAGCCAACAAATGGCTCCATCGGACCCGGATCGTCCGATCTAACCGAGGCGCCTCGCAATAGTAACAACCACATAAGTCAAACTCATTAGGGCGTGTAAAACTACTGACGCCACTTCTAGCTAGAAAGAAACGCAGGTCCTCCCAGATGTCCTCTCCTATTTCTGGTTCATACCGGGGTGTGAGGCTCGCGATTTCACGTTATACACAGAGCTACGCCACACAGGCGGTGCTTTGATCATCACCACAAGACTTTGCTTTTCAACAGAAGCCCTGATCACTGCATCTTAGCATGCCACACAGGCAATTCACACCGTGCAACTGATGGTTATCAATCACACAGAATAAATTCCAAAGTCAGACACACTGTCCATTTGCAAGTCCGTTCTGGGTTTGAACGAAACCGGAGGCACTAAATACCTTGCAAACCCATCGATCACCACGTACGTCTGGATTATCACCACTCATTATCCATATTTCGGGATGCCTCTCAATCAGGACCTCGGTTACCATCCAAACGAGGTGAAGATCTCCGGTCTTCGACCTTCGTCCTTATCTTCGATTTCTTATCGTCGATTCAGTTATTCAGAATGGGATAAACCCGGTCTTTCTGAGCAACTCGCGTATATAATAAACAAGTGCAACACTAACATACACACGCATCATTTCAATTCATTAGTCACTAACCGTCAATCAGTAAGAGAACGATTTCCCAAATATTAACCCCGAAGGCCGAAACCAACATCAGATCAACACCCAGGAAACCATTCGACTTAGCCAACCTTCAGTTAATTTCTAAATCACATCCATATCGTTTATAATATTTTATAACGATTTATCGCTATTTTTATTTATTTTAAAATAGCCAATTTATTCAAAACGACGCTTCGGGCCATAACGCGACCGTGGCGCTGTTTTTCTTCAGATTTGATTTACACATATCTGAAAATCTAACCGTTGGATCTTCATAAAATTTACACCATTATAAAGATCTTTTCAAAACGAATCCAACGGTTCTAGTTTCGGGAAAATCCGACGGTCGGATCTCCCGGTATAATCGTTTGAAGTTTCGATTTCAAAATACGAACTGCAGCGTCATTATTCGATTAAATATAATTATATATATATATATATATATATATATATATATATAAATATATATATAATCGATTCTGGTGCTGTTTTTCTTCAGATTTGAATTAAACATTCCAGACAATCCAACCATTGGATTTTTACAAAGTTGGTGTCGTTGGAAAGATTTTTCCAAAGCGAACCCAACGGTTGCGATTCCAGGAAAATCCGATGGTCGGATCTCCCGTACTAATCGTTTGAAATCACGGTTTCAAAATACGAACTGCAGCGTCGTTATTCGATATATTTTAATTCTATTTATATATATATATATATATATATATATATCGATTCTTTGATTTCAAAGCTATATTCTTTTCATACATTTGATAAAAATGATATTTTTATCTAACTGTCTTCTATTTCAACACTTCACTATATTTAGCAATTCATGTATATATTAAAAATGTGATTTTTATTGTAAAACAATTTATTTCAAAACACTATTATTTTATATAGTTTATATAGGTAATAAAAATAGGATTTTTATTATAAAACAATTTATTTCAAAACAAGATTATTTTATACATTTCATATTGATGTTAAAAATGGGATTTTTATTATAAAACAATTTCTTTCAAAATATGAATACCACTCAACACATGAATTTCAATTCAACGAATGAATATCGATTCAACACATGAAGGTTTTCTATAGTTTATATAAATAGATAAAAAGGTGATTTTTATATTTAAAACACGAACACCATTCAACACATGAATTTCAATTCAACGAATGAATATCGATTCAACACATGAAGGTTTTCTATAGTTTATATATATAGATAAAAATGTGATTTTTATATTTAAAACACGAATACCATTCAACACATAAATTTCTAATCAACGAATGAATATCGATTCTACACATGAAGGTTTTCTATTCAACGAATAAATATAGTTTCAGCAAATGAAAATAATTCAAACACATGAATATTATTCAAAATTTTGGCAGCATAACGGCAGGGTAGTTAAAACCAGGACCGTCCCTAGTACGGCTCCTCGCTCTACCTTAAAACCTCGCAGTTTTTGACAATGGGGATCATGCATCTAGCTCGCACGCAGGCGGCATGTATATATTTATTTCATTTTCACAAACTAATCCTATGTGGTTTCAACCAAATATTTCTCAACCACAAATGGGTATTTTTCAACCACAATCAATCAATATCAACCACAAACAATTCCAATCAACCATTCGCTATCAGTCAATTTTCACACCAATCACAACCAATAAATATCGTCCATGGTTTGTGGACGAGAGGCGTGTATATATATATATATATATATATATATATATATATATATATATATATATATAGCAATTCACTTCTATTTCAACACATATATAATTTTTTCAACGCATATATAACTTATACATCGAACGTACAACTTATACAACGCTTATACAAGAGATGTACAACGCTTATATAACTCATACATCGACTATATAATTTATATATCGTCATTTTCCATATCGTTTATAAATTAGAAATCTCACATTGGGTTCCACTCCACCAAAAATAGCAGAAGGCTCAGAAAAATATGCGGTCTCTTCTAAAATGTAGAAGACGTCCACATGGTCACGATGTTTCCTGTTTCATCGAATTTCGTCAAGAAACGAAAAAGATAATATTTTTCAAAGTTCAGATGTAATAAAGGACCCACCTTTCACGATGGTTCAAAACTAGGTTTTGATCTTTCGATCAAACCGTTGCGCGATAGGAGAATCAGCTGACACAGCGTCGAAGAGCTTCGAACCACCTTCCCGGCGCCGGTGGTTTCGCTCCGTTCGGTGGCACCCTGAAGGCTCGGTGGTGCTCCAAAGTCGGGGACTTTGAGGACTCGTATCTCCCTCCACACTTGATGATAACTAGCAAACCTTAGATGGATTTGAAGAGGAGACGAAGAGCTTTGAAATGAATCAAGAATCACGATTTTTCATTGAGTGGTTGCTGAGAAATCGAAGAGAGAAGGTTCGGATCTCCTTCCGTCGTCGCGCCTGAAGCAATCGGGGAGAGAGAAAAATTATTGGCCAATCAATTTTTTTTGTTTATTTATATATTTTAAAAATCCGAAAATACCCCTGATCACACACGAACACCAATCCAAACCCAACGACTGTCGTCCCTAGCATTTTACCCCCATTCCAAACACAATGGGATATGTTTCGTAGGCCCATTCGACTGTTTCAGTCAATTTTCCTTCAAATTAAAATATATAACATTCAATATTTGATTTGAACGTACATTTCAATTTGCCAGGGCCACAAACTGATTCGAAAAATTCCAGAAAAATAAATCTAGCCATGTTTTGATGATACGGTCCCAACAAAACTAGTTTCGTCGAATTCTGAGACCGTTTGCAAAAAGGCCCATTTTTGGTCGTTCCAATTTAACTGTAATTGACCAAAACACATTTTCCATTGCCACGCTCACATACTAGCTTAAAAAATTATGAAATTTGAAACCTACCAATATCTTCACATCCCGGATCCAACAAAAGTGGTTTCGTCGAATTCCGAGGTCGTATGCAAAATTGCCAATTTCACGGGCTATATAAATTCCATAGCGACCTTTCTGAAAATTCATTTGGCCATAACTTTTGCTCTCCGCTATGAAAATTCGATTTTTCAGATTCGTTAGAAAGGTATTCACTAACAGATTTAAATATTTTTCGTTTCACTCAAATCCGTTTTGTTTTGCACCCGGTACAGTCCGACAAAGTTTGAATTCAATTTTTGAAACTGCAGCGCCTTTTCAGGCCTTGTTTATAATTAGAATTAATTATATTCGTTTTCAATTGTCGATTCATACTCAGTTTTCATCGCTATTATTTAAAATATTTATTTTAAATATTTAAAATCCATTATTTTAGCCAATTTAAAAAAAATTAAATTGGTTCAGATTTTCTGAGTCGTTACAAACATCCCTCTCAAATTAACTAATAGAGTTGGAGAAAACCCCATTTCTCTATCTGAAATTAGGCCATTAAATATTGCTATCTCTAATTGCTAATTAATGGAAATCAAAACGACCAGGGTTTCCTTTAAATGGAACAACAAAAGAGAAGAAGATGCTCGTAAATTTTCTAATATTTATCATGCGTTTGCAATAAGGCTACCTTAAGCAAGAAGCCTCAGAGTAATGGGTAAGTAATGCATACGTTTGAATGGAACTTCCTTTCCCTTCTTCTTTCTTGGTTTATATCTTTCTTCATTACAAAATTTACAATTTCTAAGGTTTACGTCATCTTTCCAAAACAACATGCATCCTTTTATACATGTATCTATTTTCTGATAAGGTAAACCAAATGCCGACATAAGTTTTTTAACTTCGTAGTGATTTTCACACATTAAATTATCCGGCGGCATGTGCCTTTTTGCAGTTTGTACAACAGCTGTGAACCCAGCTTCAGTGATAATGTATTTTGACTTCATCGCAATGTATTCTGCGATTACCGATAGCTAAGTGCCGATTTTACAACCATCCCAAATAGGTTTCTTAGCAGAATCCAACAAATCATAAATTTTCTTAGCTTCAATATTCAGTTCTTCATCATTTCCATCATCATCGTCAACTGCTTTCATAGGAAACATTGATCGTACTGCGTCCTCGACCATATTTTCAATACGAGGCGTACTAATATTTTCATCAACAACACTTTCTACCTCAGTCTCTATAGGAGTATTCGATACAACTTCTCCATGATGATCCCAAAAATAATACTCGGGTACGAATCCGTTTTTGCACAAATGGACTTTCACAACATCGGGTAACAAATATTTCAAATGTCTACACTTGCTACATGGACAACGAATTTCAGGATCGCTTCCGTTATTACTTAAAGAGAATTCAACAAAGACATTTATACCATTGTAAAAATCTTCTTTTATTGAACCTCTCTGTCCTCTTCTTTGGTACATCCAACTCCTCCGATCAACAAAATAATCAATCATTTTTCCTATTTGACAAATTTAGGCACAATTTCAAAAATTAATATTTATTTTCAAGAATTCAAATTCCAAGAAAAAACTTGTTTTTAATTATGGTCATTAAATGCACGTATATATAACGGTTGAAAGCAAATAACATTTTCATTAAGTTAAAAAAAAAAATCTAATTTGGCACTTTTTTAATTGCAATTCTTTTACATGGTCAGGCATCCTACTTCCCATTATAAACATAGTAAACAATTACAAATGTATACTACTTCGTCTCAAACGATTCAACAAAATTTCGGCAGCATTTCCCTTTTGTTTCTTGCATTTTGTACACATGTACACAGGAAACAAAAAGAAAAATTGAACCGAAATTTTGTGAATCTTTTGAAACGAAGTAGTATACAAAATGTAAATGCTTACTGCGTTTATAACTTGTCCAATACAAGGACAAATCCAACAAATATTGTACCAGATGAATATAAACGGTTGTTTTTTATTTTGATAAAAACGACTATTTATATAACGATCATGTACAACACTCGTCGGACGGGGCCGAAAACACTCTGGGGGATATTAGTCAATTAATTGTGCGCATTTTACTATTACAGTACATTTTACTGCAACACAAAAATATTTTGCTTTATCACATCTGCTTGACATTTCAATCAACTTAAAGCTAATACTATTATCGTCGATTCAGTAGGTACAACTAGAATTTAGACTCACGCTTTATAATGCATAAGTCAAAATTTGCTCAAAGTACTTTTCCTAGTTCATCCACTCATTTTTTGGTATGCCAATTAACACATACAAGAATGACAAGCGCACAACATCGTATATGTACATAAACATTCAAAATTATACAATGGAAAAAAGCAAGCTAAATTGAAACACGTACATACACACATACATACACACACGCACATACATTTTTAATTTGATCCGTGAATACACTAAAATCATCACTTACGTATCTAACCATTGCTATGACCACTGCCACAACAACCTATCCAAAACAAGCCTAATTTTCAATGTAACACACACAAATATCCAAAATTTTGAAATAAATCATTCAATTTCTGTGTATAGGACATGAAATACACGTATATTATGATGATATAACATACTACAACATCATATGAACCAATTGCAAGCATTCAATTTCAATGTATAGAAAATTTAGGTTTAGGTAAAAATTGAAATTTTAATGAAAAAACGAGATTGTACCTTAAATCGCCTTTGCTGGAGGCTTGTGTGGACGTAGGGAACGATTGAAGGTGGAAATTTGGGCATTTGGAGGCTAGAATTCGCGGAATTGGGGGTTTAGGGTTCAAGAAATCGGGCTGGAAAATTGATTTGGGGTGGAGGAATGGAGCTGAAAGCTCTCGGCTGGAAGAAAATACGTTTATAACCGATGGTTTCCGACGGCCGTCTACGGCCCGTCGGAAAATAGCTGTCGAAAACCGTCGGTCTCTCCTATCTGTATTTTTAATGTTTCTTGTAGTGTAAGCATCAAGTTCATGAAGGCTTGAGGATGCTTAATTCCACATTTGATCCAGGGATTCATGCAAGTTAATATCCTTCAATTTTTGGTGTTACTGTGTATGCTGGTTTTTTGTTGTTTGTTTTCTCCGTTGGTTGATATGCCATGTGGCCGAGTACTCGTTTCCCTTTGTTTTCCTACTTTATTTTTGTTGTATTCGCCTATGGTATATCAGTAAAGTGGAAGAAGTCCACTCAACCCCGTCGGCTTTGCCAGTAAAAGTGCGAAATAAAGAAAACAAGGTTTTAAAAACTTTATAATGTATTAAAAACATGTGTAGAAGGATCCTGTTGCCAAAATACAATAACTTTGTAAGCTATAGTTAAACAGAAATTTTTGTTGTAAAAAGAATATTTTTAGACTTGATTAAGTTGCAAATAAAATTATAATAAGAGAAATATTGGTTAAAAATCAACAATTAAGTGTTTAAAATATTCTAATGTAGTTTTTACATTTGTTTTAACAAGTAAATGAATTTTTTGTAAGTTTGGATGTAAATCCTTTTGTTTCAAACATAATGTAAATGTAAATTTTAAGTGTGTTAGTATCTTAGAAATCAGGTTTAAATGAACAATTTAGTGTTAAAACATGTTAATTATAGTGTAAACATGGGTTAAATATATAGTTAATAGCTTAACTAACTTAAATGTGACCATTATTAGCCTATTAGATGGATTTTAAGTCCAAAACCCATTATCTAAAATTAAATTAGAATAAGCCTGAAAAGAAAGATACGTACAAATCTTCTTCCTCCCTCTCTATGAAAACTTAAGGAAGGAAATTTTACAATCCCTCTTCCAAAACTTACAAATCAAAATCTTTTCACAAATTAAAAAGAAAGGGAAAATTTGTGGAAGTGGAACCTAACAAATAATCAAGCTCTAACCAGAGATCCATCCATCTGGTTTTTGGAATTAGGGAAAAAGAACTTATAGTAAGTGTTCAGGTGTTTACGTGTCTAGGGATTTCAATCTTACAAGTTCTTGAACCTTAAAGTTATTATCCTTGCAAGATAAAATTTATTTGAATCATTGCTAATCCATTCAAGGTGAGTATTCACTCACACATCTAGTTTAAACTTTATTACATGTCAATAACCTGTTGATTTCTGTTGCTAGTTTCTATATATTGTAAACAAGTTTAGTATTTTATAGTTTTCACACTACTACAAAAGTGGGCATATTCGACACTATTTTTATGTGGTCGTAGATCAAAAAAGCGTTGCCGTAGGCCATTTTTTCAAATAGGCAACACCAGGGGGGCGTGGCATCCGCGGCCGTTGCATTAGCCACCTAAGGCAACACTTTTGCCCATCTACGGCCACGGAAAGAAAGTGTTGCATTATAGCCATAATGCAACACTATTTGCACGTAATGCAACACTATTCAGCGTTGCCTTAAGCATTAGTTAGGGCCTGGCTTCCAGTGCCGCCACGTCAGCTTTCCATGTCAGCTGTCTACGTGTCACACGACACGTCATCTCTCTATGTTAGCACTCCACATGTCACATGCCACACCAGCTATCCACGTCAGCTGTGGGGTCCACGTGCGACGGGTAAGCAATTATATTTAATGTAATGCAACACCACTACAATATGTAATGCAACACCATTACAATGAAATGCAATATCAATAAAAGCTAACGCAACAGTAGAAGAAGGAAAATGCAACACTAATTTGATAGAAATACAATGCTTTAATTAAATATTTTGCAATACAGGTTTTGTACAAGAAACTCATCCAAAGCAATTGTTTTAATTATCCAAATATCAAAACTCAAAAATCAGCTACACCGTTTTGTTCATTGTATACAGTAAGCTCGAACTACTTCAAGAATAGGTGCACGGCATAAGGGACATTATCCTGATCCATTCCTGGCCAATTCTTTAGCGAATTCTGAACATGTACACATGTGTCCACACCTGCAAAATGTATTACTCATTTATATATATGAATCATATATATGCAGCAATCCGATTGCAATAGGAAATATATATGTATGTTAGTATGTACCTATATATGAATCATATATATGCAGCAATCCGATCTGCAAAATGTATCCCTCTGCCTTCCAGAATTAAATATGCACCTGATCAAATGATAACAAGTTATTTGATAAGTGGTGGCATCGAATGGCCATTGGCCTTCTTAGTAAAATGTTATGAACACAATTATTACAATTGACTTACTGACCATTGGCGATTGGTCACTCATGCCAGCCAACAAATAAGCAATTTCATATGGCCATTCGTCTTCTGAGCAAAAAGTTTTCAGTTCCCATATTACTGCCACGTACAGTGTGTCACTTCATATCCTGTCAAGCTTCAGAAGCATATCGTCATCTACATCTTCAACTCCTAAACAAAACTCCATCGTCAAAAGTTAAAAAAAAACAATGGAGGACTCTTCACTATGCATCACTGCCACTGTTCTTTCAGGACATTGGACTTACGAATTTGTGCATCTCACGCTTAGGCATACGCTGAAGCTCAATGAGGAGTGGACTATACGGGTTATACCCAAAAACTCTTTTCTAATAACATGCCCATCTTACAGTACGCGTGATCATGCACTAATGTTGAAACTTTTTACAAAAATTGGAGGTGCTTTTTATGTGCAACAATGGTCTACTGAAGAATTTGAGCCTGAACCAGCGTTCGAGGCAGAATCATGGGCCAAAGTTGTTGGCTTTCCCGAGTTCCTGAAGACAAATGTTCCTGCAATAAAAGAATTAATGACGCCAATGGGAAATGTGTGTGAAATTGACGACTGTCATTGGTCTCGAATTGACCATAGATCATTATACCTGAAAATGGAATTTTATGAAGGCATTGGCTTAGAGAATGTTTTTGCTGCTCGATTCGACAACAAGAAATACATCATTAGGGTTGAGCGCACCACACATACTCATCCTTTGACGAGGCCTGAAATTCTGTTTGTGAGCAATAGGGAGGAACCGGTGGTACCATTTTTTTGTGATCATAGGTAAATTTTACTTCCATCCACAGTTTCTTATAGTGAGACACAACCACACATGCACACACTCACATACATACATACAAGGTTATAATGCCCCACCCAAGATTCTGAAATAATAATACAAACTGGTGCTCTGTTAGTTGTACATAGATGTGGTTATGTGGCTTGAATTTGAGACAATGTTATTGTATGGCTTGAATTTCCTTCAGATGTGGTTACATGTCAAATTGTTTGATAATTAATGTGTGTTACATGTCAAATTGTTTGATAATTAAGGCATATAAACTCGTAGGTGGATCACATTATTTGAGAATTGAATCATATAATATATTAGGTGGATCACAAAATGTTTACAGAAATAGAAGTTTGATCATATAATATATTAGGTGGATCACAAAATGTTTACAGAAATAGAATTAACATACCTATTGAAGTTTGATCATCCAAAGATCACTTTGCCCTCCACAACAAGAAATTCTGGTTTGGTCGCTGACTATGCTCTATCCTTAACAGCCACTCTGACATAGACAATGACTCTGACATGGACAATGACTCTGACATGGATGCTGGTGCTGATGCTGGTGTGGATGCTGGTGATGATGCTGGTGATGACTTGAAACACCCCACCTCCGTTAGGGTCACTCTCAAAGGGAATGCCCTAATTTTGGTGGAGGTTTATAAGTACAAGTCACAGATATACAAGACAGATATAAGAACACATATTTGTAAACAGCGGAAGAACAACAAACTTTATTTCATAAAGTCAAATACGTGTTACAACAACATCCTTTCCAAAAACATAACATAACACTTCATGATCTGTCTTGAGTACATTATTTTTTAAAGAAGCATAAATAAAACATAGACAAACTGCCAAAGCCCCATAGTGGATTGTCCAAAGCCATAGTTCAAAACAGGAAAGTCCAAGCAATACATTTCTCTTCTTCAAGCTGGATGTTGAGGTAGGTCAAGCTGCTGTGTTCCCTCCCTGAGGACCTGGGGGGGGGGGAAACGGAAGAAAGAAGACGAAAGAAAAATAGAGTCAGACATAAAGCCTGAGTAAGTCTAGTACTACTTTGTCTATGAATAAAGAACTGGGTATGATAAGTAAAACAGGAAGTGGGCAACATTATAAACTTGGTTAAGTTATCTAGGGTCGAATATACTATCGTACCCCATGTTAATCTCTGAACCCATATAAACTAGTTTCCAATTTGCACCCCAAAATCAGGGTGATGTGATCCATTCTACGATGATCGGCTCCTACTCGCATAGTTACATGTGTCTTACGGCCCCCGATGTCTGTAGTTACCTATGCTGGTCCCACCATGGGGTGTATCAAGTCCCATAGTGGCAACCCGACACAACCTTAGAGTGCAAAGGTATGCTACTGGTGTCCAGTGCTTTATTTTTCTGCGCCGGAGTGCGTGCACGCCCGCACACCGTTAGAACCTACACTGCTACACCACCGCCGTCGATTTGACCTCTTACAATCAGCCCAGTAATCGTGCCCCACCCTGCCTAGTTTCAGGGTATCCTGATACACCTTCTAGGGTTACTGCTGAAAAGGGTCCCCCGTTACTAGGTTTTCTATCTCTAGCCAACATGCTAAGTTGGTTAAGTGTTTTCTAACCTAACCCCCACCAGTCCGTTTAGTTTAGCATGTTCCATTTTGATTAAGTCTTTAGTTCACTTAATCCTAACAATCCTGACTCAGCCTTAATTGTCTTATTAAGGCCCTGACCTCTCACATTAGACAGGTATTGTTGTGGCTGCCTGTTGCCGGTTGGTTCCGGGCAGTCTTACGCCACAACTCAGTCTAACCTCGGGTCCTTGCTGGGCTCCATGTTTAACCTCCCACATTGGATAGGTATTGTTGTGACTACTGGACAGCCGGGCGGTTCCGGGCAGGTTTACATCACAACTCAATCCAACCTCGGGTTAAACACATCGTCTTTTCTACATTTACATATTTTGTCATTCTTCTTTATTTCTTATATGTAAATATTTGCGGCCCATTATTATGTTAATGGTGTAAAGGTCACACCAACCATGGGCCCAACCCATACTTGACTTTGGGCCCTTCTATTTCATATTTTCATTCATTAATTAATTTTTAACCCAACGTTATTTTCCCCCGTTTTACACGTCCGTTTATATATATTGGGCTTAGCCTTTTAAAGCCCAATTTAGCCATGTGAAAAGGGGAGGCTTATGGCGTATACACAAAGAGGGGAAAGTGAGCGCATGAACTTGCATATGACGTTGGAAAATACATAATAGAAATTGGTGTACTTGCATAGTGGTGACATGTATTTTGGTCATAAAACATAGGTGACATAAATCAAGGCATGTAAACTTGCATAGGTTTAACTACAACATGAACCTATATTCTTATTTAGGCATAATGTCAAACATAAGCATGGCCTAAATACTTCTAGCATAAACATGGCATATTGTCAAACATAAGCATGGCATAAAATACTTCTTGCATAGGCATGGCATATTGTCAAACATAAGCATGGCATAAATACTTCTAGCATAGGCATGGCATATGGTCAAACATAAGCATGGCATAAATACTTCTAGCATGAACATAGCATAATTCAACTTAATCATGATTTAAGCCTAATCACATAACGATGGTATAAACATACTTATGCATAAATATTCCTAAACATGGTGTTTGCTTTAAACTTGCAAAAAAAAGAAGGGATTTTTGAGTCCAACCTAGCCATGTCATCATATAATCCTTTGAAACAAGATAGACTTAATAACGGATTTCAATTATGCCAAATATCATTCCTAGCCATATTCATAAGTTTGCAAAAGCATGACTTAATACATGGATTATGGTGTCAAAATTCCACATAGTTTCATATGAACTATAATAACCAAACTTGTTTCAATTACTTGCAAAATGATTTATGCACAAAAATATACATCATAATGGCATAATAACAAAGCCCCAAACTTGCATGAATTTCAATTAACTACATACATGTAGCTTCAATATAGATTACACAATTTGCGCAATATTCCAAACGTATACTTGCATAGAACTACCGCATGTAGTTCTTTATAATGAATAACATAATTTTGCACAAATATAAATTACTTCCATTGCCACAATTCAAGCATACACATCAACACAATTGTTTATTAATACCAAAGTAATACTCTACTTACAATGGTTTGATGAATTCTCTAGTTTAGGGATTGAAGACGCAAATCCCTTTGTTGAATTGATTAGCTTTAGGTTGCTTGAATTGCTTTAGGCCTTAGAACTTTCTCCCTAATCCTCTCTTTAGTTGGCGGCTAATCTTTGTCGTTCCTCAGCAACATGGCGGCTATAATCTTATTTTGAATGAATAGATTAGGGTTTAGTCTAGGGTTGTTTATATAGAGGTTAGGAATTGATTAGGACCATTGATGTTGCTAGGTTAGATCATAGCCGTTCATTAGGAAGAGAGACCAATAAAAACCCGCCACCTAGCCCTAATGACAAAGCAGACCACAGAAATTCGACCACACACCGACCTGGCCAGCCAGGTTGACTGGGCTCGACCAGGTCGATACCCCTGTCGACAGGGCTGTCGACAGCCCTGTCGACATGGGTAGCCCAGGTCGACAGCCCAGTCGACCTGGGTGGCTAGGCGGGTGTTTTATCCGCCTGGCCCATTGGGCCCCATTTCAAATTATTATTTTATTCCGTTTGAATTTTAAATTTAATTCAAAACTTCCGAAGGCCATATCTTCTTCATACGGACTCCGTTTTTCGAAAACTCGGACTCTATTTCGCGTATTTTTCCGAGACGAACGCAATGGCGTATCCCGTTTCCCTTAGTTCTTTGATTTCAAATTAATTATACTTTAATTTGTTAATTTCACAGTTATAGAATTTTCGGGGTGTTACATTCTCCCCCACTTAAAAGGATTTCGTCCCCGAAATCTTCAAGTTAGGAGGAATGTATATCCTAACATCCAATCATCCATCTACTCATCCATCAAACAAGAGCATCCATTGTCCTTAAAAGACTTCTAATGCTTCATGATCATATGCAAAGTGTGTGTATATGAACTTATCTAATGCAAAATCAGGCGGTCTACTGATTCAGTTGACCTCCTTAATGCGAATTATGTAAGTGCCATGAATCCATTATGTATGCAAATTTTCCTATTCTTGATTCTACATGAGTGCACAATCATTCAACACAAATGCAGCATCTATATGACAACCCATAAAAATTCAACCACATTCGAATGCAAACATATATGCATATGCAATATGAAGTGACTGAGCCGATCTAAAACCTAGATTGTGTGTGTATATGCAACCACGAGCAACCACTAGCAATCACTTGCAACCACTTGCAACCATCATCCATAACATGTTTCAACTACATGTTTCCATCCAAAAAGATTCTACCTAAAAGATACGGTCGAGGAAATATACCTAAAAAGATAGATAAAAGCGCAACTTAAGGAAAAAGAAAGATCAAGGATGTACCCTCGAACAGAAAAGGGTAGGCTGTACGGATTCTAGCTTCAGTTTCCCAAGTCGCGTCTCCCTCGGCGTCGCTCCACTGAACTTTGACGAGCTTGACTTCACGGTTGCGTAGCTTCTTCACCTCCGTTCCTAAGATGCGGGTTGGAACTCTCCTTATGGTTGCTTCGCGTTCCACTTCGGCCTCTTCGAGGATATTTGGCTCTACCACTTCAGCAGACTCACGTAGACATTTTCGAAGATGTGAAACGTGAAAAACGTTGTGGACTCCAGCCAACTTCTCGGGTAGCTCTAATCTATAGGCCATTTTCCCAATCTTCTCGATAATAGGGAATGGCCCTACGAACCTTGGTGCTAGCTTTCCTATGGTTCCAAAGCGAACAACGTTTCTTAGTGGTGATACCTTGAGAAAAACTCTGTCTCAAACCTCAAATTCAAGGTCGGTTCTCCTTTTGTCGGCGTAGGACTTTTGTCTGTCTTGGGCCGTCTTCATCCTTCTTCGTATTAAGTCTACTTTCTCTGAGGTCTCTCGGATCATGTCTGGTCCAAGTATAAGCTTATCAGTAGACTCCCACCAACAAGTGGGCGATCGGCACGGTCTTCCATATAAAGCTTCGAAGGGCGCCATTCCTATGGTTGCTTGATAGCTGTTGTTGTAGGCAAATTCCACCAAAGGAAGGTGGTCTTCCCATGTCCCTCCGAAGTCAAGGACGCATAGCCTTAAGAGGTCTTCCAAAACTCTGTTCACTCTCTCCGTTTGGCCGTCAGTTTGGGGATGATAGGCCGTGCTCAAGCATAACTGCGTTCCTACTGCTTCTTGCAGACTCCGCCAAAACTCGCTGGTGAAGATGGGGTCTCGGTCACTAACGATGCTAGATGGTATTCCATGGAGTCGCACGATTTCCTTAAGGTAAAGTGATGCTAGGGATGAGGCAGTTCTCTTACTTTTGACAGGTAAAAAGTGGGCGCTTTTAGTAAGCCTATCCACTATTACCCAAATACTAGTGTTGCCTCTCCTAGACCTAGGCAGCCCATCGATGAAGTCCATTGAGATGCTATCCCACTTCCACTGCGGGACCTCCAGAGGATGTAGCAGTCCGCCAGGCTTTTTCTGTTCCGCCTTAACCTGTTGGCACACCATACACTTAGAAACGGATTCTGCCACGTCCTTTTTTATGCCGTTCTAGAAGAAAGTCCTTTTTATGTCTTTGTACATTTTATCTCCGCCTGGGTGTATCGTCATCTTGGAGTGATGTGCTTCCTCGAGAACCTTCTTTATTAAATCGTTTGTCTGTGGGACGCATAGTCTTCCATCTCGCCTTAGTACACCCTTATCGTCAATGGAGTATCTGTTGAGGTGACTTGAATTCTCACCCCTAATTAGCCTATCAATTATTTCCACAAGCTGAGGGTCTTCGCGTTGTGCTGTCCCTACTGAATCCACTAAAGTTGGGCGCACTTCGAGAGATGCAAGCAAGCCCGGTACGAAATCGGAGGAGGGCCTAAAGTCGAAGCTGGCTATAAACTCTAGGCTTTGTCTTTCAACAAACAACGGGCTTAGGGTCAATTTCTTTCGGCTCAACGCGTCTGCCACTACGTTGCCTTTGCCCGGAGTGTAGGAGATCTCGAAATCGTACGAGGCAAGAAACTCCATCCATCTTTGTTGCCTCAAGTTAAGATCTTTCTGCGAGAAAAGATATTTCAACGATTTATGGTCAGTGTAAAGTTCGAACTTCTCACCTAGGAGATAGTGTCGCCAAGACTTGAGTGCAAAGACGATGGCGGCTAGCTCTAGATCGTGGGTTGGGTAGTTCTTTTCGTGCACCTTCAACTGCCTCCCGCCATAAGCTACTACCCTTCCTTCTTGCATTAAGACGGCACCTAGCCCTGTCCCACATGCATCCGTATAAACAGTGAACATCTTGCTCCCATCTGGCAGCGTCAAAACTGGGGCTGTTGTGAGAGCCCTCTTCAGTCGTTGGAAAGCAAACTCGCAATCCAAATCCCAATTGAATACTAGATTCTTCTTGGTCAATTTCGTGAGCGGAGCTGAAATTTTCGCAAAATCCCTTATGAATTTTCGATAGAAACCTGCTAGTCCTAGAAAGCTTCGGACCTTAGTCGCATTCCTTGGTGTCTTCCAATCCTGCACCGCCACTACCTTAGCAGGGTCCACCGCTAACCCTTGTTTGGATACTATGTGCCCAAGGAACCTCACCTCTTCTCTCCAAAAGTGGCATTTGGAGAATTTGGCTTTTAGTTGATGGACTCGCAAAGTTTCCATGATTGCCCTTAAGTGCTGAGCATGTTCCTCTTCACTCTTCGAGAAGATAAGGATATCATCTACGAAGACCACTACGAATTTGTTGAGGAAATCTCTAAATACCCTACTCATTAGGTCCACGAAGTAAGCAGGTGCATTTGTCAAGCCGAAAGGCATGACAAGCCATTCAAAGAAACCGTCTGGGGTTCTGAACGCCGTTTTATCGATGCTATCTTCAGCCACCCTTAGCTGATGAAAACCGGTTGCTAAATCGAGTTGGGAGAAAACAGACGCTCCTACAAGCTGGTCAAATAAATCGTCAATTCTAGGGAGAGGGTGCCTATTCTTTTTCGTTAGCTTGTTGAGCTCCCTATAGTCAACACATAGACGGAGTGAACCATCCGCCTTTGTAGCGAACACCACCGGAGCGCCCCATTCTGAAATGCTCCTCCTAATGAACCCCTTTTCTAGAAGCTCTTTAATCTGTTTACTGAGCTCTTTCCTTTCTCGTGGAGCCATATGTCTAACGGGCAACGCAACGGGCTTTGCATTATCTACAAGATATATGCGGAAGTCTATTTCCCGCTTCGGAGGCAAGCCCTTCACTTCTTCAAAGACATCCGGATATTCCCGGACCACTCTAACTGATTGCAATTTTTCAACAGAGGCATCTAGCGATTCAAGATAACTAAGCATAACCGCATATGAGGGATTACAAGAAATTTCCAAAGTATTACCGAGCTGGGTTAGGAGCCTAACAACCCTTTTCTCACAATCAAGGACGGCCCCATTACTGGATAGCCAATCCATACCCAAAATCAAACCATACCCCGAAAAGCCCAAAACAAAGGCACTACATAGAAATTCAACACTTAGGATAGAAATTTTCAAATCCAAACAGATCATAGACAAATGAGCTGGGCCCCCAATTGGGTTTGAAACAATTAAGGTTCCTCTACCATACTAGTTTTTAGGTGCAGAGATTCTACTAAAGCAGACGAGATAAAGGAGTGTGATGCGCCAGAATCAAACAAAGTGCGAACGGGGTGATCATAAAGATAAACTACACTTTCTACAGAAGTATTTATACCTCGCTGTTGCAATGGTGGCGCTTCTAGCACATGAACCTGTGCCCCTGGGGTGGATCCAGTGCCCTGCCCCTGTCCTCGTTTCCTTGGGCAGTCCTTAGCCCTGTGGCCTGTCTGACCGCACGAAAAGCACCCACCATTCTCCTTGGCCTTCTTTTTCCGGCAGTCCTTTACTAAGTGCCCCACTTTGCCATAAAATTGCACTTCCTCTTCTCCTTGTTGCCTTTCCCGCCTTTCTTAAAGTCCGTCTTCTTAGGCTGCAAACCCTCTTTCTTCCCTTGAGAGCTTTCTGCCTTGGTCTCCTTCTTGCCCTTGTCCTCTTCATTCAGCAATGCCATTTGCACCAATCTTTCATACGTGGCTCCCATGGGTATATGGGTCATGGCCAAACTATGTAATGGCTCATTTAACCCCTTGACGAAACGGAGAGCCTTCTTATGCGGGGTGTTGACTAGGTCAAGCCCAAACCTAGCCAGCTCATCGAACTGATTCACATACTCTCTGACAGTCTTGTCTCCTTGCTTAAGAAATAAGAATTTTTCCAACTGCAAACTTCTTTCTGCATCTGAGAGAAACTTAGTCTCAAACCTTGCCCTAAAGTCCTCCCATGTCTCCACTGGTCTTTCAGCATTAGTGACTTCCCACCAGTAGGAAGCCTCGCCCTTCAATAGCCACACTGCTAACTGTACTTTTTGTCTATCTTCTACCTCAAAGATGATGAATAGGTCCTCCGTTTCTTTCAGCCAATTTCTAGCTGCTACGAAGGACTCAGTTCCATGGAAATCCCTTCCTCCCATAGCTTTAAAATCTTTGCATATCTTAGCAAAATTGTTTCCCCGAGGAGGAGGTGGAGGAAAAGGTGCTGCTGCAGCTGGATGGTTTCCTTCAGCTGGAGGAGGAGGAACGGTAAGACCTGGCTGAGTGGCCCTTGCTTCAAAGAAACGTCTAAACCAACCAGGTATGGGCACCCCTTCCGGCAAGTTAAGATCTTGGGACATGCTGAAACAAAAAGGATAGATTCAAAACGAAGGATAAGAGATAGTACCTACGGCTTTGGGGAGTGGACTTTGCCTTTTTAAAATAAAATAATATTTTTCTTTTAAAAATGCTTCTTTAAATTTTCTTTTTGAAAATAAACTTTCAAAACTTTTTATCTTATCTGGTAAACCTATGCTCTGATACCAAGTGAAACACCCCACCTCCGTTAGGGTCACTCTCAAAGGGAATGCCCTAATTTTGGTGGAGGTTTATAAGTACAAGTCACAGATATACAAGACAGATATAAGAACACATATTTGTAAACATCGGAAGAACAACAAACTTTATTTCATAAAGTCAAATACGTGTTACAACAACATCCTTTCCAAAAACATAACATAACACTTCATGATCTATCTTGAGTACATTATTTTTTAAAGAAGCATAAATAAAACATAGACAAACTGCCAAAGCCCCATAGTGGATTGTCCAAAGCCATAGTTCAAAACAGGAAAGTCCAAGCAATACATTTCTCTTCTTCAAGTTGGATGTTGAGGTAGGTCACGCTGCTGTGTTCCCTCCCTGAGGACCTGGGGGGGAAACGGAAGAAAGAAGACGAAAGAAAAATAGAGTCAGACATAAAGCCTGAGTAAGTCTAGTACTACTTTGTCTATGAATAAAGAACTGGGTATGATAAGTAAAACAGGAAGTGGGCAACATTATAAACTTGGTTAAGTTATCTAGGGTCGAATATACTATCGTACCCCATGTTAATCTCTGAACCCATATAAACTAGTTTCCAATTTGCACCCCAAAATCAGGGTGATGTGATCCATTCTACGATGATCGGCTCCTACTCGCATAGTTACATGTGTCTTACGGCCCCCGATGTCTGTAGTTACCTATGCTGGTCCCACCATGGGGTGTATCAAGTCCCATAGTGGCAACCCGACACAACCTTAGAGTGCAAAGGTATGCTACTGGTGTCCAGTGCTTTATTTTTCTACGCCGGAGTGCGTGCACGCCCGCACACCGTTAGAACCTACACTGCTACACCACCGCCGTCGATTTGACCTCTTACAATCAGCCCAGTAATCGTGCCCCACCCTGCCTAGTTTCAGGGTATCCTGATACACCTTCTAGGGTTACTGCTGAAAAGGGTCCCCCGTTACTAGGTTTTCTATCTCTAGCCAACATGCTAAGTTGGTTAAGTGTTTTCTAACCAAACCCCCACCAGTCCATTTAGTTTAGCATGTTCCATTTTGATTAAGTCTTTAGTTCACTTAATCCTAACAATCCTGACTCAGCCTTAATTGTCTTATTAAGGCCCTGACCTCTCACATTAGACAGGTATTGTTGTGGCTGCCTGTTGCCGGTTGGTTCCGGGCAGTCTTACGCCACAACTCAGTCTAACCTCGGGTCCTTGCTGGGCTCCATGTTTAACCTCCCACATTGGATAGGTATTGTTGTGACTACTGGACAGCCGGGCGGTTCCGGGCAGGTTTACATCACAACTCAATCCAACCTCGGGTTAAACACATCGTCTTATCTACATTTACATATTTTGTCATTCTTCTTTATTTCTTATATGTAAATATTTGCGGCCCATTATTATGTTAATGGTGTAAAGGTCACACCAACCATGGGCCCAACCCATACTTGACTTTGGGCCCTTCTATTTCATATTTTCATTCATTAATTAATTTTTAACCCAACGTTATTTTCCCCCGTTTTACACGTCCGTTTATATATATTGGGCTTAGCCTTTTAAAGCCCAATTTAGCCATGCGAAAAGGGGAGGCTTATGGCGTATACACAAAGAGGGGAAAGTGAGCGCATGAACTTGCATATGACGTTGGAAAATACATAATAGAAATTGGTGTACTTGCATAGTGGTGACATGTATTTTGGTCATAAAACATAGGTGACATAAATCAAGGCATGTAAACTTGCATAGGTTTAACTACAACATGAACCTATATTCTTATTTAGGCATAATGTCAAACATAAGCATGGCCTAAATACTTCTAGCATAAACATGGCATATTGTCAAACATAAGCATGGCATAAAATACTTCTTGCATAGGCATGGCATATTGTCAAACATAAGCATGGCATAAATACTTCTAGCATAGGCATGGCATATGGTCAAACATAAGCATGGCTTAAATACTTCTAGCATGAACATAGCATAATTCAACTTAATCATGATTTAAGCCTAATCACATAACGATGGTATAAACATACTTATGCATAAATATTCCTAAACATGGTGTTTGCTTTAAACTTGCAAAAAAAAGAAGGGATTTTTGAGTCCAACCTAGCCATGTCATCATATAATCCTTTGAAACAAGATAGACTTAATAACGGATTTCAATTATGCCAAATATCATTCCTAGCCATATTCATAAGTTTGCAAAAGCATGACTTAATACATGGATTATGGTGTCAAAATTCCACATAGTTTCATATGAACTATAATAACCAAACTTGTTTCAATTACTTGCAAAATGATTTATGCACAAAAATATACATCATAATGGCATAATAACAAAGCCCCAAACTTGCATGAATTTCAATTAACTACATACATGTAGCTTCAATATAGATTACACAATTTGCGCAATATTCCAAACGTATACTTGCATAGAACTACCGCATGTAGTTCTTTATAATGAATAACATAATTTTGCACAAATATAAATTACTTCCATTGCCACAATTCAAGCATACACATCAACACAGTTGTTTATTAATACCAAAGTAATACTCTACTTACAATGGTTTGATGAATTCTCTAGTTTAGGGATTGAAGACGCAAATCCCTTTGTTGAATTGATTAGCTTTAGGTTGCTTGAATTGCTTTAGGCCTTAGAACTTTCTCCCTAATCCTCTCTTTAGTTGGCGGCTAATCTTTGTCGTTCCTCAGCAACATGGCGGCTATAATCTTATTTTGAATGAATAGATTAGGGTTTAGTCTAGGGTTGTTTATATAGAGGTTAGGAATTGATTAGGACCATTGATGTTGCTAGGTTAGATCATAGCCGTTCATTAGGAAGAGAGACCAATAAAAACCCGCCACCTAGCCCTAATGACAAAGCAGACCACAGAAATTCGACCACACACCGACCTGGCCAGCCAGGTTGACTGGGCTCGACCAGGTCGATACCCCTGTCGACAGGGATGTCGACAGCCCTGTCGACAGCCCTGTCGACATGGGTAGCCCAGGTCGACAGCCCAGTCGACCTGGGTGGCTAGGCGGGTGTTTTATCCGCCTGGCCCATTGGGCCCCATTTCAAATTATTATTTTATTCCGTTTGAATTTTAAATTTAATTCAAAACTTCCGAAGGCCATATCTTCTTCATACGGACTCCGTTTTTCGAAAACTCGGACTCTATTTCGCGTATTTTTCCGAGACGAACGCAATGGCGTATCCCGTTTCCCTTAGTTCTTTGATTTCAAATTAATTATACTTTAATTTGTTAATTTCACAGTTATAGAATTTTCGGGGTGTTACATGACTGGTGATGTTTGTGGATGTTGGTTTTATTCTGCTGGTAATGATTTTTGGCTTGAAATTTTGTGAATATTTGTGAAACTTTGTGTGGTTGTGGAAGTTTGTGATGACTGGTGATGACTGATGATGGATGCTGGTGAATGTTTTTGAATGTTTGTGAATGGTACGTTGTTTTGTTTGTGAATGCTGGTGATTTTTTAAAATCTCTGCGTACGTCTCTGGTGTATACTTATGATACTTGTGCGTGTATACTTGTGCGTGCCTTCAGATGGCTGCCTTATGATACTTGTGCATGCATGTATACTTGTGCGCGTGTGTATACTTGTGCGTGTCTACTTGAGCGTGTGTACTTGTGCGTGTATACTTATGATACTTGAGCTTGTATACTTGTGATACTTGTGCTTGTATACTTGTGCGTGTATACTTATGATACTTGAACGTGTGTACTTGTGCGTGTATACTTATGATACTTGAGCTTGTATACTTGTGATACTTGTGCGTGTATACTTGTGCGTGTATACTTGTGCGTGTATACTTATGATACTTGTGCGTGTATACTTGTGCGTGCGTGTATACTTGTGAGTGTATATATGCACTGCGTGTATGATGTGTATTGTAATAAAACGAAAATGCTTGAGTGCCCGCTTCAGATTTTGTCAAAATCTGCGGTAAGAGGCTTAAAATTCGGATGTCACCGTAGTGCAAATTAACCTCAAGCATACAAATTAACTGCAGTGTAAGGTATGAACCTCAAGCAGTGCAAATTAACCGCAGTCCCCATTCCTTAACTAGCTCGACCTCTATAATAAACCAATGTCTTTTTCATGCCAGTAGCCCGGTTCTCATGGTTTATTGCTGGGTATAATTTTCGAATAAACCTCAGCATAATCCCAAATCCCAAATCAATAATAAGCGCAACTAATTACTCATAAGCGAATGGGTTTTCCAAAATGTAACAAATGAACTAATTACTAATTACTCATAACCCAATCTATAATAAGCGCAACTAATTCACAGTGCAATACAAACTGAACCTGAGGGAAAAAACTGGCGATGTCAGCGCCCTGAGCAATCAAAACTAGAAAGCGTTTCAAAGCTTCATCCTTTTCGGAATAGAATTTGCTGTCGAGGAGAGGATCGATACTGACGTGAATTTAGGTTTAAATTTTTGTCAATAGTAAAAAGGGGGAAAAACGATTAGATGATAGAGAAGAAAACGATTTCATGAAGGGAGAAGATCGCGCCAAAATTTCGTCAAAAGAATGAAATGACGTGGTTGTCAATGATTAGATGATGGCTAACATTAAGATCATCAGATCCATAGATGGTTTGAACCGTTGGATTAATCTTTCATCTACGGTTGGGGTTTTTATATGTTGATAACGCGGATAGCTGAGCTGGATTATATATACGTAATGCTACGCTTTTAACTGGTGTTGCACATCAGAACACTAAAATTCCCACCGCAACAGTGCATCCACGTATAATGCAACAACATATGAATGCTGTTGCAGAAGCTCGAAGAAATCATAGCTTTCGCCACACTTTTCATGCAACGCACACAAATTAGTGTCGAATATGCCCACTTTTGTAGTAGTGTCAGTAACTATTTGTTTGAGAAGTTATCGATTCATGATTTTTCATAGAAACCATGTCAAAATTGTTTTGGACTATAGCATGTATATTTCTCTTGTGTATTGAAAGCCAATTTCGAAATCAACCTAAGAACATATTAAACTTAGTTTAGAAAATCAATATGAAGCTGAAAATTGTGCTTGTATTAAGTTGCAACCATAGGTCGACCTTTGTTCTAATAGGTTTGACTCACGGGTCGGCCCTAAGCTAGGTCGACCTGGCGCTTGAAATTTTGATTCTAGGTCGCGCTGTTTATTTCTGTACATTTGGTGCTTTAATTCTAAAATTTTGGTGCTTTAATTCCTGCATTTTCTACTAAATATTTTGATGATCCTTAGTGATTGATATATGCTAATTTTAAATGGCTTACTCCTATATACTGGAAATCCAACATTAATGTCAATTCGTACTTCGAATTGGCAAGTTTTTATGTTTTTTCATATCTCGATTGCATTATGTTTCTATTTGAATTTGATTTTTTGTGCATGTACTTCAAAGAAATTCTTGACACAAAACCAGCTTTGGATATAAATCTTCCATAAATCATTTTACAAAAATATAATTATTTCCAAGCAAATTTATATAAGCATTTCTGCTATAAAGAGCTTTTAAAAGAAATGTTTTCGAAAATAATTTTAAAACATGTTTTCCCGAAATAAGTATTTTCTATATAAAATTACATGTTTTATCACTTTTAAAGAGAATAAGAAGGTGATTTAAACGGTATGATAGAACATGTGGTATGATACACATCCATTTATTATATCACTTAATTTTGGACTTGTTCGATTGAAGCTACAATAGTGTGGAATTGACTGAACTGTAGTAAATTAATAAGTGAGTACGTGTGGTACAAGACACATTGCTATAACCGTTCAGGTTACTATCGGAAGTTTGTGACACTTTTTGTGGATTTTCAAGTCACATGTGGTATATAGATCTTCGGGTTATTGTTGTATATAGACCTTCAGGTCATCGTAGTAAATAGACCTTTGGGTCATTTATAGGGCTTCGCCCATATGTGGATGATGGACATACGACGTAGTGTAGACTCATCACCAATGATAGGGACCGATTTTTATATTATTACGAGATTTCATATTTTTTCGATTTTTAGAATTGATGATTATTGAATGTTTTCACCATTCTGATTGATGTTGGCTTCATATACACTGCCTATGAGCTATTTGGTGATTTTTAATATGAAGATTACATTTTGTGGCTTTGAACTCCCATATGAGTTCTATATGATGAGATTTTAGTGATTTCCATTTGGATATTTTATGTGATTTGAAGTTTACTATACTATAATCTTAGAACTTAAGCTATTTGTTGTCGATGGAACTATTTGTTTTGTTGCTATCACTTTAATACATGTAACCTATTTGTTGGCTTAAATGATCTTATTTCATGTATTTTATGTTGATCTGTGCTTAAGTTGTTCCTTCTTTATTGAAAGGAATTAACACTCTTGTGTCTTTATGCTTCACTTATCATGCTCTAATCATCTTGTTTAAGTTAGACTGACCTGTGTGTTTTATATACTCGGGTCAGACCGAGTTATTTCATGTTAGTTACTCGTAGTGGATTTCTGCTTTGCTTCGCTTCCACATTGGATTAACTTACTATAGGCTATTACCCGATTTGAGTATTGGGTGTTATGTTTTATGTAAATTCATTTTTGGATGTGTTGTATTTGTACACGGTCCCTAAGAACCATTTGTTTATATGACACATGTGATGTTGTTTTTCTACTGTCTGTATATATGTGTACTTTGTTAGTTGTGATATTATTATCTTTTGTTTTGAATAGATCTTTAGCCATTACAGTTTCGTATTAAACTTGAATCGGCATATCGATCCTCATAAGGTAAGAAAAACAACTGAGCATCCAAACGACGTATTTGATACTCTCTTAAGACAAAACTTATGTATCGCCACTCCTAACCAGCCCTATTCTATGTACTAGCTGATAACATTACTCATTAATTCTCTTTATTAGTGTGAATTTTGGGGTGGGACGTCACATTAAAATTAAACGGGAATCTAATGATATAGTATCATTATAACAAAAGATAACCTACAAGCATTCCAAATCTCCAGATTTGATCTAGATCCAGTCCCAATATCTATATCCATTCTTTTATAATTTTGTATATATATATATATATATAGTAACAATACGAATTCCGACGGACCTAATTTTTTTCTCAAATTTCTAACCAATCGAAACTCGTGTTGGTTTGTCTGGCATCCTGCAGAAAAGACAGATATAATAAACATATCAGAGCTCAGAAAACATCTCACAACGGAATGGAATAAAATATAATATAATCAAATATAGCCTTACCCCGATAATAATACTGCCTAACGAGTATCCAAAGCTATCATATCTCTGCCACAAATCTAACCTGCGAGTATGTTATGAGGAGGGGGTCAGAACACAAATTCTGGTGACTAGATTTAAACTACACGTTCTAATAACCCTACATACACCGTTCAGATACATTTTCTTATTTATTACATTACTTGTGTTAATAGCACTCAAGGATTACACACACGTCGTACCTATATACTTCCAGTAGATTAACCTAATACAAAACACATATATCTAGCCCCAATATTAAGGTATACCCAATGGTACCCTACTCGCACTATCTCGCCGCAATGCCACATAAATATACGCAGTCCCCCATCCTATGACGGAACGACATATGGATCTCTATATAACAACACTACGTTCCGCATAGAACCGCCATCGTTATGCTACATAAGCGTACAGACTGCCACCCTCGAACTAATCGATCGAATCAAATTCCATCACGGAGTAATGCCCTAGAGTTTATAATACACCATCCGGAGCAGACATGCATGTATTTAGACTTTCGTACGTACATATACTTAATCGTACTCGATGCCTCAATCTCAATGATACACCATCTGGAAAGGGTATGCATGTATCCACACGTATTATCTACTGTGCACCGAGTTCCGTAACAAAGCTATATCAGATACAAAGAACTCGGTCGGGAGCCTTTTTAGATATCTGTATACACAGATGCTATGGTCTACAATTTTATGGTGGCTATGGTCCCACTAGATTCCTCCCTCAACTAGTGAAAGGCCAACAGATATGAGAGCTAGTGACGTACCCCTAACAAACAATCTACATCCAAATTGGCGTGTCCCACAACTAAAGCCTCGATAGTAAAAGGTCAATGGTATTTTGGTTTATCTCTCTGCCTTTCCGCATCACGCTGACTATCGATGACTGGTACCCGACGATTACTATCAATAAGATGGTTATACCCGCCTAAGGCAAACAGATGAGATGGTCATAACCCGCCTACTCACAAGGCACCAGATTCATCGAATCAACTATGCCACTCTACAGCCTTCTGACTGCGTACTATCGTGGAAATCAAGGTATACTCACCGGGTAGTAACGCACAGACCAAACCTATGCGAGCACAGCCTAAACACTGCCACTACACAAAGGACTACCTGGAGTACCCTCCACGACCCAGGAAGCCGCGTGCTTCCCCTTCCTGTCCTTCGGAGCCAGCAGAATATCAACAGAACAACAGGTTGAACAGGCAGAATAATCAGATGGACGTGCGCTCCCCTCGTGTCTCATGACACCACGATGTTCTACCCCGTTGGGTTCTTCTCTTTTAGACGTACGGATTGGCCCAAGTGCCTTAGGTTAACGTGTTATTAGGCCCTATGTACAAACGTTTAATTACGTGCTTGCTCTACCTCATTAGATTTCCAGTTAACTTGGTTTTTTTCAAATCATATTAACTTCTTATTCAGGTTACCAAGTTCTTCTTGCTTATTAATTTCAGTTATATAACTTACCCCATTTAAGTTCATTACTAAGCCTTTAACATGTTATTCTTATCAGCAGATTTTAGATTCTCATGTTTTCAGATAACATGTTCTTCTTATCAACTGGATTAAGATTCTCAGGTTTACAATAAGTACAATTTATTACATGTCATAAGTTTTCCCATCTTTTCTCTGCTTATTACAAACAGCAGGTTTCAGGTTTCCAGATTTACAGATTACTTAATTTATAATTAAGTAAAACTTTTCTTATCCATAAGTTATCTTATTTTCTCTATCGTTTATTATAACCTAAGTTATAATTTTCAATCATCCCAAGGACAAACCTACCTATTATCTTTCCTTTTCCCATTCAGGCTTATTCATAATAGGTTATTATCATTCCCCGTTCATTCCAATTCTTTTACTGTTTCAGGATTCATTCATTTCCATTAATTACAATTAATGCCATTTTTTTCTTGCTAGTTATATATATGTATTCATGTGTGTTAATGCACCAGATCCCTCACATTAAGTTGATAACTTGTGACGCTGGATTTGCCAGACGGTTCCGGGCAGGCTTCTACCACAAGTTGAACTTAACCTTGTGTTTCCGTGTGGTTATTTACAATTTCTTAATTACTGTAATTCTATTTACAACCTTTTGGAATAATAATTATATTAAGAAAATACTCATGTTCATTGTAAATTTCATAATTACTGCATTCACAGAAATTCCCAATTCAGACAGGTGATTAATGGAAATAGGCTTTATACAACAAAAATGTTCTCAGATAAGGTTTCAGGATTACAGTACTATAGAAGTTTCATCATTATATGAAGGATACAATTCAGTTTTAATTACAATAGTACTAATTTCAATAGAAATCAACAGGTTAAACATTACAGAAGATTAATCATTTTAGCATATTAAACATTTCAGCAGGTTTACATTTCAACAGGTTATAGCAGGTTAAACATTTCAGCAGACTATTAATTTTATAAGATTTATTATACATATTAACGGGTAATGCCAAACGATAAATATACCATTATCAAAAGGTATAACTAAAATTCAATTACCTAATAGCTTTCCAATTCATGAATCTGGTCTAGACCAAGCATTCCATGGCTCCCCTAAATGAATCTAAAATCTAAATAACCATGGATTCAAAATTCTCAAACCAAAAGGAAAGGGGAAAAGAAGATAAATCTAAATTAACCAAATTCAAGAATTTACCTCACTTCGATCAGAATTCTGAACACCCATTTATAGATATACATTCTTTTCCTCTTGATCTTGAATCAGAATTTCCTAAGACTAATTATTCTTCTTTTCTGAAGAGATTTGAGGAGGAGGAAGAATGGCAGAGTCTAGACAGCCTCTCAGAAAATATGAGATTAAGGCTAAGCTCTGCTAGTCTATTTATAGGTGTTCAAGAAAGTGGATATGATCTTGTACACGCAACGCTGAGTCAGCAACGAATGTAGTTTGAAGAATAGTCCAGATTCGCCGAATGAACCTCCCCAGATCAAGGGTGGATCGACCCACCAGAATATTAAATTTTGATCCTTGAAGATGTCGATGATGAATCTGGAGAAAACTAAAAGCGAATATAGTAGCCGACTAACTGATGATGATATAACAATTTATAGAAATCACACTGAAAAAATTAAAAGATACTATCTCCAATAAATGATAAACAAAAAAAATGCAATGAAGACAAAAGGAGAAAAAAAAGAGGTACCCATATATATATATGTTGAAAATGCGGTGAATGCAGAACAATATCAAATTAATTTCAAATAGCGTTCGGCTAGAACTTCCTAAAGAAAACCATTTCAATTATTTACGTATTAGTGAACATAAATCTAATTCTATAATTTCTGAAGTTTTAAGGAGGAAGAAAAGTGGCAAGTTTCTGCACCCACTCAAGTAAAAATTACTTTTGAGTTTAGCCTTTTTCGTTTATTTATAGAGGTTCAAATCAACGTTGTTTATACAATGGAAAATGATAGAAATTCATCCGTTTAACACAGGATTAAAATACGATTAAAAATCGTGTAATAGTCGACCATTCGCCGTAGGCGATCGATCGCTTCGGTCGACTGTTGCCTAGTTTATACGCGTGTTTTAATGCATAACATTTGCTAATATCTACTATATATTTATTGCATATGAACGTTACCTATTTCTTAACTTAAATTATTTTTAATGTTCCATTTGAAGTGATTTCTTTCCTTTTGATCATGCCTTTAAATTTCAAATTTTAAACGCATTTAAATTTGGAATTCTTATACATGCATACGCATATGAGCATAAATATATATATGTATAGGTATATAATTATTTTTTAGCACTAAAAGTTCAAACAACAATAACTTTTCGATTTGAACTTCGTTCGAAGAACAATATATGTGTAAATTGATCATAAAATCACCACGAATACAATGGAATAAGTTTCATGGTCAAATTCTAATAATTCCAAGAATGCCTATTTTCTCAGTTTGTCATTTAAATTATATTAATTATTCACTCTAAAAATGTGGGTGTTACATTCTCCCACTTTAGGAATGTAAATCCAATAAGGATAAGATCATGTAAACCTTCGAACATTGATTTTTACACTAACATCCATTAACTGTTCATCCATTTTTTCAACCATCCATGCAACACATCACATTTCATATGACATGTATAAACATAAATTTCTAAGCAATACCTCATATATTAATGTTTCCTTTCAAAATATTTCAAAAATATGATTTAGACATCCTAAAAACACTAGCAGTTCAATCTTTAAAGATGAAAAATAATGTTTCATCCAATTCCCTCTTGTTCTACTGAATATAAGCGTAGTTACATTAATTTTGGCATCCAAACTAATCATTCGAAGCCTTAAAATACATTTTCTAATATTTGAATTTATAAAAATTAAATTTTATAAAACTGGTTTCTTATGCTAGAAAAAGATATTAATGGAAAATTCCATATTTTCCATTTCTTTATTACATTTCCTTCTTCCCTATCTTGAGGTACCTCGCTATCCATCATTCAACATCCACATAAGTAAAATGTCCGGGCTCCATACCATGACATTACTCGTAGCTAGAAGGCAACATATGTCCATTTCTATGCCGTTCTTCATCTCGTTTTTGGTTCATACCGGGGTGTGATGCTCACAAATTAGCGCTACACAAAGTTGTGCTATATTAAAGCTATGCTTTGATATCATCAACCACAAAGCTCTTCTTTTCAACAAAAGCCTTGATCCATGCATCTCGGCATGACACATTGTCAATCCATACCATACCATTGATTTCTACCAATATTTAACCTCTGAGCTTGTACGTCTCAGAGAAGGGTGTTGAACAAAGAAAATAAATTCTCCGCCACCAAACAGATATATATTTAGTAGAGATAAACGAATACAGCGCGAAGTCAAACTTACAATCCATTTTCAAGTCCGTTCTGGGTCTGAATGAAACCGGAGGCACCTTATTCCTCATCCCATATGTCCAATACAGGAGAGAGGCTCTCGCATATCCGGTCGATCTCCAAGTACGTCTAGACGATCACCACTTATTACCTTGTCTTGGGTGTACAGCCCAACCAAGGCATCAGTAATCATCCTAACGATGTGAAGATCTACGGTCTTCAATCACCGTCTTCATATCATCGACTTTTAATCGTCGTATCAGTTATTCATTACTGAAGATTTTTAATGTGTTCACAAGAGAGCACTAACTGAAGATATTTGTACACAATGCATTTGTTGAAACTATTACATGTGAGCTCTTTGTTTCATGGAAGCAACCTATTTAAAAGCTAAGATGATAGTTAGATCTGATCAGATGAGCTTGGACTCAAATTTGATCCGGTGGATCTTAATTCTAGATGAATTGGATTTTGTTGAATTTAAAATATATATCAAAAATCTATATTTAACCCGATCTGAACTTTCTTTTGATTCAATCATTTGGATTCGGTTATGTAGTAACATTAAAAATGCATATATTTCAATATCTTTTGTTTAGGTGCTTCAGTTTGTTTCAAGTCGGGTAGGAATAGGTGTTTGTTGTACTTTGCATCATCTAGATCAAAACTGGAACCCATCTGTTTTGATTTGGTTTTGGATTATTTCAGATTAGTTCAGTTCGATTTTCGGTTCTAATTGTCCACCTTACTTGAAAAAATATAGGATTTTTACTTTTTGACAACAACCTTAAAAAAACATAGAGAAAAATTATAATAGCAACATAAATCTTATAGATTGTTATAATGATATTAATGTATAGAACAATTCAAAATCTATGCACTAGCATTAACGTCAAGTAGTTTTATACTAGCAAGTATTGAGGGGTGTAGAGGGAAGATAGTATGATGGAAACAGAGTCGCCCCAAGGGATAGGCAGGCAAGCCAACCACCTAAGGCAACAGGGGCAACTTTTCCAGAGTTTAGAGGTATCTAAGTTTAGAGGTATTTAATTATATTATAAAGTTTTATACCATTTATAAACTTTTAATGTGTTCACAAGAGAGCACTAACTGAGGATTTTTGTAAATAACGCATTTATTGAAGTAGTTACATGCGAGCTCTTTGGTTGACGGAAACAACCAGTTTAAAAGCTAGGGTGCTAGATAGACCTGATCTGATGAGCTTGGACTCAAATCTGAACCGGTGGGTCTTAATTCTAGATAAATTGGGTTTTGTTGAGTTTAAAATATATATTAAAAATCTATATTTAACCCAATCCGAACTTTCTTCGGATTTAGTCATTTTGGATTCGGTTATGTAGTAACATTAAAAATGTATATATTTCAATATCTTTTGTTTAGGTACTTTGGTTTTGTAACAACTCGAATTCTGACTGACCATTTTTTTTAAATTCTAATCTATCGAAACTCGTGTTGGTTTGCTATGGTATCACGCAGAAAAGACAGAGACATAAAATATGTCAGAGCTCAGAAAATATCTCACAGCGGAATGGATAAAATATAATATAATCAAAGTATAGCCTTACCGTATTAACAATATTGGCTAACTAGCATCCATAACTATCATGTCTCTGCCACGAATCTAACCTGCGAGTACGTTATGAGGAGGGGGTCAGAACACAAGTTCTGGTGATCGGATTTAAACTATACACTTTGGATAATCCTACATATACCGTTCAATCACATTTTCTTATTTATTAGGTTACTTGGGTTAACAACACTCAAGGCTTACACATGTCGTACCCATTTACTCCCTTGTGAATCAACCTAATACAATATACGTAGCTACCCCCAATATTGAGGTAAACCCCATGGTACTCCACTCACATTGTCTCCACCGTAATGCCACAGAAATGTACGATGTCCCTCATCCTACGCCGGAGTGACATACGGATCTCTATATAACGATGTTATGCTCTGCATGTATCTGTCAATTACTATGACATGTAAGCGTACAAACTGCCACCTTCGATCAAACCAGACTCTATCATAGAGTAGTGCCCTCAAGACTATGATACAACACCCAGAGAAGACATGCATGTATCTAGACTTTCCCACGTACGTATCGTCAATTGTAGTTCGATGCCTTAACCGCATGTATCCTCTAATGTGTACCAAGTTCCATGGTAGGGTGATACAAGAAACACGGAACTCGGTCGGGAGCTTTTCCATATCTGTACAGGCCCGCCTTTAAGAGCTTCAAAATACAGATATTCTTTAGGTATGTTTTTCATGGTGGCCATGGCCCCACCTTGGCCCCTCCCTTAACTAGTAAAGACTACGAGAGCTAAGAGACTTGCCCCTAACAAACAATCTAAACATCCATTTGGCGTCTCCCCTCAATCACCGTACCTCGATAGTGAAAGGTGAATGGTTTCTTGGGTTTAGTTCTAGTCTTTTCGCATTCCATTGGCTGTCGTTGACAAGCACCCGACGGTCTACTATCATTACTGGTCGTGACCCCTACTTCCCTGTTGAGGCGATTGCTGAATCACCCTAGTGTCACCCCGTCACAACATTCTGACTGCAAAGTTACTTTTGCAGTCAAGGCCCACCCACTTGGTAGTTACACGCAGGCCCAACCTCTAAGAGCACAGCCTAAATATTTGCCACCACACAGAGGACCACCAGGAGCGCGTTACATATCTCAGGAAGCCGCGTGCCTCCCCTTCCAGTCCTTCGAAGCCGACCGAATAATTAGATGAACGTGCGCTCCCCTCGTGCCTCATGACACCACGATGATCTAACCCGTTGAGTTATTCACCCTCAAACGTGCGGACTGGTTCAAGCGCCTCATTTTAAAATGTTATTAGACCCTATATCTGAACATTCTTTTATACGCTTGCTTTACCTCATCAGGGTTCCATCTAACTTGGTTATTCACATTGACTTCTTATTCAAGTTACCAAGTTCCTCTTGCTTATTAATTTCAGTCTTATAACTTAACCCATTTAAGCCCATAATAAGCCCATAACATGTTATTCTCTAGACTGTGATCCAAGGTCTGTAATCCACAATCCCTTTTTGTTTTTATTCGATTATGGTTACATAACATGTTCTACTTAATATGTAATTAAGTATATTTCAATTTACATGTTTTCTATTTAACATGTCACTTATCATTTATGATTAAATATAACTTATTTCATAAGTTGCCTCATTCTTTCTTATTTAATCATAATTCCATCTTATACTGTCTCTACAACTTATCGTTGTTTACTTATTAACTTAGTTTTCTTAACTAAGGTTTGCTAATAAGTCTTCTTTCCATTTATTATAACATATGTTATAATTTCCTCTTGTCCCTAGGATAAGCCTTATCACATTATTTTTATCAGCATATTTCAGATTTCTAAGTTTACAGATTACTTAATTTATAATTATGTACAACTCCTGACATTTCTTAAAATTTCCCCCTTTTTTCCACTTATTACAAACAACTGGTTTCAGTTTTAATTTCCCCATTTACTGATTACTTAATTTACAATTAAGTGCCACTTATCTCATTTCACCAGTTATTTCATTTTCCTTACTGGTTTATTATAACCTAAGCTATAATCTTCACTTGTCCTTTGGACAAGTCTACCTATTATATAACATTTTCATTAATGTGATTAACTTATAATAGGTTATTGTCATTCCTCGTTCATTCCATTTCTTTTTTACTGTTGTAATTATCTTTCAATCAATTCCTTTCATTTCCATTAATTACAATTAATGTCATTTATCAATCCTGCCATTTACATATATTTATATATATGTTTATGCACTAGACCTCTCACATTAAGCCTACACTTGTGGATGCTGGATTTGTCGGGCAGTTCCGGGAAGACTTTTTCCAGAAGTTGACTTAACCTCGTGTGTTAGCACCATTACACGTTTTATTAACGCACTTAGACCTCATACATTAAGTTAACAACTTGTGGATTACAATTTTCTATTTACTGTAAATTTCCTACACAATTTAGGCATGTCTATTCTTTCAAATTTTCACTGTAATTTATATTTTCATGCCATCATATCATGCCTATTTTTTATCATATACAATAAATTCTATTCTAACATGTAATAGTTTAATCATGTAATGTTCTCAATTTCTACTGTTAATGGTCCAGGTACATAAATGTTACAACTTAACATGAAATTGAAACAATAGCAATTGCTACACATTTTTTGACAAGTTTATATTTCAACATATAAATTTCCAACATATTAATATCTTAGCATATTAATATTCCAACATGTCATATTCGTCACTTTAATCCTATTAACATATGTTTAAACATTTCAACATATCATACTTAAACATGTTATAATAATGTTTTAATACTTTTAATCGTTCTAGCAAATTCACATCGTACGATAACGGGGAATGTTAAACGATAATATATCATTATCAAAAATGATATAACTTAAATCAACTTACCTCATTTGCTTTCGAAATCCTGGATCTGGTCCAGATCTAGCATTCCATGGTTTTCCCCAAATTGGATTCTGAACCTAACAACCATGGATTCATAATTTTTACTAAAAGAAAAGGGGAAGAAAGAGGAAGAAAATTGAATAGATCTAGAAAATTACCTCACTTCATATTTGATTCTAATCACCTTTTTATTAATGTTAATTCTTTTCCTCCGGATCTTGATTTAGAATTTTTCCTAAACTAATAATCTTAATTTTCTGAAGAGATTTGAGGAGGAAGAAGAATGGCAGAGCTTAGATGTTGTCTCAGAGAATGTGATATTTAGGCTGGGCTCTACTAGCCTATTTATAGGTGTTCAGGATCTTATCGTACACGTAGCGCTGAGTCAACATTGAACTTGGTTAAGAAAACAGTCCAGATACGTCGATGGATTTGCCCAAATCTGGGGGGGGGGGCGTCGGGCCCGGCGTCAACACCTCTATAGGGATGTCGACCGCGGTGTCGACCCCTTGGGTCCTACGGGAAGTTTTGGTGCACAAATTTAAATTTTAAAATTTTGAATTTCTGAAATTCGAATGTTTGAATTTTTTGGAATTTATTTAACTATTATATTCACATGTAATTTTTTTATACATATACAATTCTTCTAACGATCATTTTACGCGTATATATATAAGCACAACTTCCCGTTTCATTTTCGAAATTCAAATGGGGTTGCACCGTTATTTGATTCTTGCCATATTTCATTGACTATAGCCTTATCTTGAATTTTATCTCTTATATATATATATATTTCTGCGCACACACACACACACACACACATATATATATATATATATATATATGCATTCTCATATATATATATATACATACATATATTTGCTTTATTTCCTTATGTGTGCATTCTTATCCTTTCAGATTTTGAATTTGTATGCGTACATATATTTGTATGTTCAGTTGACCATCTCTAAAACAAAGACAAAAATTATGTTGCCGTCGAGGTTTGAACCCCCGACCTCTATGTTGCATATCCAATGCCTTAACCAACTGAGCCGTGATGTCTTTTGTTAATAAGTTTAGAAACAATGGTCTTCGTTGTTCTCCTTCTTTTCCTTATTTTCATTTTTTGCTACAATACTTCATTTAAATGTATCTCTTTCATCATAAATTAGTTTTCTGCAATTCATAGGTCTAAATTGACCAGAAAATCACCACGAATGCAATGACGCTAATCCCGTGGCCAAATTATGGAAGCTCTTCAAAATTTTCTTTTTCTTAAATGTTTATATCTATGCATATATATATATACATACATTATTTAATTATTACAAAATGCGGGGTGTTACAGGTTTGGTTCAAGTCGTGGTAGAATAGGTCTTTGTTGTATTTTTCATCATCCAAAACAAAACTGGAACCCATCTATTTGGGTTTGGATTATTTCAGTTCAGTTTTCGGTTCTAACTGTCAGCCCTATTTGAAAAAATATAGGATGTTTACTAGTTGACAACAACCTTAAAAAACATAGAGAAAAATTATAATAGCAACTTAAACCTTATAGATTGTTACAATGATATTAATGTATAGAAAAATTCAAAATCATGCACTAGCATCAACATCAAGTAGTTTTATACAAGAAAGTATTGAGGGGTGTAGAGGGAAGGGAGTATGATGGAAGAAGAGCCGGTCCTAGAGGTTTGTAGGCAAACCGGCCGCTTAGGGCAGCAGGGGCAACTCTTCCATAGTTTAGAGGTATTTAAGTATATATGGCCACTTTATTACAAATAATGAAGCGTCCGGGTGGTAATTATGTCAAGCTTCTTGTTGCGTGAGATGAATTTGATCCTTATTGTTGTCTCAATTTTTGTTTTCCATGATCCTCCTTTACTCCCATTTTTTTTTCCTTCGGGCAACCACATCACTTGGGCCGGACCTAGATAGAAAATGTGACCTTTATAGTAAAAAAGACAAATTATCTACATATCAAAATGATAATACATTATCCTTAAAAATATAGATGATGCAAGTCTTCTGAGTTACAAACTACTATAAACACTAAATTTAATATTTTGGCATTTCTCAAGATATTAATGTAATATTGATTAAATTCTTTGACCGTTTAATTACTTTTTTAAAATAACTTAGATTTATTTATGTTTTGATAAAATGGTTTATTTATGCATGTACACACATTAAAAAGTAACATTACATACGCATTATGGTCATTTTGGAAAATTGTTTATTGCCTAATTCTATTACTTAGAAAACATGGATACAAAAATATCAAAATGAAGCTTTTGAAATTACCAAAAAGCCTACTTTACCTAACGCCCAACCAATTGGTAATTTGCATATCACAATGGCTTGCAATGGATATGTTGGACCAGAATATATAATTCCTGTTTTACTAAATATATATAGCTCCACGTAACCTTCAACGCAATAAATCAATGTAACTGAAAATATCTTATTTTAAAATTATCAAAATTTACATTATTCGGTATTTTTATGGGCCAATAATGATGGAATATTAACTTTGTCGTTTATTTCTATAACACATGAAAACCATATCCATCGAAAGCTACTCATTAACGCCTCATACCTGAAATATTTATAATAGTGTTCTAATTATTCTTCTCAATTACACACCATACATCGATACTGATCAAGATATGATACCTACAATTTTTTGTCCATCGACTTACTCGGTGGCTGATGGGTTAACAATTACCAACTCAAAATGTACTCCAACCTTTTCCTACATACCATTCATCACTCCTGCACCTACATTCATTCTCTCCTTGCTAATTATTGACCCATCACGGCCCAACTCCACCTATGTGCGTAGCACGGGTTCCAACCTAGTGCGCGCGCGCATGTGTGTGTGTATATATATATAATTCAAAAGTAACATGCAATCAACCAATACAAGTAAGAAATAAATGCCAGCATAACGTCGTTTGAATTTTGAAAAGAAATGAAGTGGTGCGTAAATATATACGCATAAATTCAAAATTTGAAATTAAAGTGTAAATTAGGAGCGGAAAGTAATAAAAATGAAATGAATGAAAAATAGACAAGAGAATAGCTGCATTTGAAATTTTAACATATATTAAAACGGAAGGAATCAATGAATTGATAACGTTAATAATGACGTTTCTTACGCAGCTATTAACGACCAAAAGTTTATAGAGTTATACGCGTATATATGCGCGTAAGTTTGAAATTGAAACGTTAAATGTACCTTATAAATGGAAGAAATTATTTGACATAACAATATTTAGTAAGAAAATGAACTTATATGTATATATATGTACATATAAGAAAAAAATTATATATATATATATATATATGCGAGTATATATACATGTATAATGTGTGTGTGTGTGCGTGTGCATATATATATATGTATATGTATGTATGTATATATATGTATGAAATTCAAAAGTAACATGCAATCAACTGAAATAAGTAAGAAATAAATGTCGGCATAACGTCGTTTGAATTTTGAAAAGAAATGAAGTTGTGCGTATTTCACGCATAAATTCAAAAGTTGAAATTAAAGTGTAAATTAAGGGAGAAAAGTAATAAATGCGAAATGTATGAAAAATAGGCAAGAGAATAACTGTATTTGATATTTTAACATATATTAAAAAGGAAAGAATCAATGAATTAATAATGTTAATAATGACGTTTATTACGCAGCTATTAACGAACAAAAGTTTGTAGAGTTGCACGCGAATATATGTGCGTAAGTTTGAAAACGAAACGTTAAACGTACCTTATAAATGGAAGAAATTAATTGGCATAACAATATTTAGTAAGAAAATGAACGTCACAGCAGTGTTAAACTAGAAATTAATAAAAGGAAAAATCTACGTAATTGACCCAATACTGGGTAAACTGACGTCAATTTTCAATAAACGGCTCGGATTTTATTATATTTTATCTGATGAACAAAAAATTTCTGTGCATCTATAAATAGACTAGCAGTGCCTAGACTCCAAATTATATTCTCTAAAACAACGACAAAGTTCTGCCATTTTCATTCTTCTCCAAATCTTTCAGAAATAAAAATATTAGTTTTAAGAATTCTGATTCAAGATTTGAAGACAAAGAATATAGATCTAGGATATAGGTGTTCATATTCCTTGTCTACGTGAGTTAAATTATGAGAATCTGAATTATTAGGATTTCTTTCATTCTTTTAGCACCAGTTTGTAAATCTGTGGTTATTTCAATATTAGATTCAATTAGGAAGACCATGGGGTAGTGGATCTGAATCATATTCAATTGGAAAACAGTCAGGTGCTTAGATTTAAATTATACCTTTTGGTAACGGAATATTTATCATTTAAATCCCCCGTAATTCTTAACATAATACATAATTGAAATTATATAATTGCGATCGAACCATTTCCTAAGTACATTAAGAATGTTACTGTTGTACGAATCTACCACTAAATGTATATTTGGGTTGAGAATTACTGTAATACAAAAATTGTGAAGCTAATAATGATTATGCGTATATTCTAAGACTGTAATTCAACGGTAAATTATCTATGTTGTAAAAAGAATTGCAGTAAATTGTGTAAATAATGGAAAAAGAATTACAATAAATTATGGAAACAGATTACAGTAGATTTTGGAAATAACGGAGAAAGAATTAGTATGCCTAATTTTATATGGAAATTTACAGTAATTGGAAATGGTTTATAAAAGACATGAATTAATATCTAACTCAAAAAAGCGAATTAGTAGTGGATTAAATAGTTGGAGATGGAAAAGGGATACATTTCCATAATTACCATTGTAGTAAATTACTGAGAAGTGAGAACGTAGTTGCTAAAAAAGAAAGGTAATAGGGATTAGTGTGAAATAGCGGTTCTTTTGCCGTATTGCACACTAATCAAATATATCTTTGCACATGTTGTAAATAAAAGAAATAGCTTGCAACTACGAATCTTAATTGATGTATATTATGGAAATAGACTTTTATACATTTCCATCAACCAAATTAATAAAGAGTGTGAAATATTTCCTGTAATAAAAAAGTGTACAATACGGTAAATAAAGAAAAGTTACAACAGCAAAAGTTTGCTTAAATAACAAGGAACCAAGGGAAAATGTGATGAACAGTAAATATAACTTATTATATTATGTGAATGAAAACGAAATATAATAGGTAGGCATGTCCTAGGGACAAGTGGAATTATAACATAGGTTATAACTAATGATGAAAAGGGAACGTATTATTTAACCTCAGTTAAGAGAACTAAGTAAATAAGTAAATCCACAACAACAGTTGTGGTAACGATAATGTGGGTTATAATAAGTGATAAGATGAGAATTTATTAATAAACTTTAGCTAGGGGAACTAAGTTAATAAGTAAACCCACAACAGCTATTATGGTAACATACAACATGAAGTTACAAGTAACATGAAAAAAAAGAGGCTTATTGTTAGTAAACTTATGAATGGGAAAGTATTAAGTTTGATGAATGTAATAATAAGTGGCTCATAGGTAATATTTATCATTATTATATCTACCCGCGGTTTGGTCATTTGGATCCTTGTTGTGTTTATTACTTAGCAAAGCTTTGAGCAAAATGTTAGATGGAAGTTTATTACTGCAGTACTGTTATTTCCATATCCAAGTACTCGGGTTCGGGTTCAAATCCGAGAATAGAGGGAAAAGATGCCCTAAATAACCCTATTATTACACGTTACATTCATAAATGTAAATCGTCATGCTAGCCGTGACTGTAGTACCGTACAAGTTAAAAGCACATAAAAGCCGAAGCAAAAATCAATTGTTATCTGGGGGGAAAAAATAAAAATCACATTTAACAAATCAAAAGAGACCAAAAATAATATAAAAAGCCTATTATGACAACCATGGACTTTTTCTTTTCTCTAAAGATGTATGTTTCGTGCCCTATCTCGATAAAAGGTTTTAGTGCCAAAATTTGATGTCCTACGAGATTGCTAGGACCCTACCCGATGGCATCTTACATTTGTCATTTTATGCATGCTTTACTACATAAAGTGTAATAACCCGGAAATCCGAGCCAATTTAAAAAATTTATTTTGGCAATTTTAGTGAATTTTGAAGATTTAAAATGAATTATTTTAAATAATAACGACAAGAAATTTATTTTGAATAGGATTAGAACGTATATATTTATTTGAATCGACTTTAGAATATAAATATTTAATTTAATTATAAAAGGAATTGAAAATGGCGCGGTAGTTCGAAAATTTGATTTCAAAGTTCAAATGAATGTACAAGATTCAAAATAAACCGGATTTTAGTGAAACCAAAAATATTAGAAACTATTTGAAAATATCTTTCCAACGAATCTGATAAATTGAAATTTCATAGCGGGAATAAAAGGTTATGCCCAGTTGAAAATTCAGAATAGTCGCTATGGAATTTTGGGCCCTTAAAAATGGAAATTTTGCAAACGACCTCGGTTTTCGACGAAACTACTTTTTTGGATCTGTGATGTCAAGTTATTGCTAGATTCCAAAATTCATAATTTTTTGAATCAATATGTGAGCGTGGCAAAGTAAAATGTGTTTTAACAGTTTAAGTCAATTTCGATCGACCACAAAATGCCCATTTTTCAAACAGTCTCAGAATTTGATGAAATTAGTTTTGTTAGAACCGTATCGTCAATACGAAGCTAGAAAATATTTTTCTGGAATTTTTAGACTCCGTATGTGGTCCCGGTAAATTGAAATGTGCATTCAAATTCAATGTATAGATTTATATTTTGATTTTGAACGGAAACTGATTGTAACAAGCGAATTGGGTTACGAAACATATCCCATTATGTTCGGAATGGGGGTAATGAGCTAGGGGCGACAGTCGGTGGGTTCAATTTGGTATTCAAAATAGAAAGTTACTTTTTGGTACAAAATAAAATAAATAAATTATAAAATTTCCTCCCCCCTTTTTATTTTCTCCTATCCAAGTCACCCCCTTTCATCGTTCAAACTAGGTTTAGAAAGGAAAAAAAAACAAGAACCCGATCCACGATAACTCGTCGCCCCCTGCCAACCGCACCGTCGTCGAGAACCCCCACCCCCTCTCCTTCGCTCTCCCCTCGTCCTCATCTTCTCTCTCCTCCTTCTAACCCCCCTAAAAACCGAAGCAAACCCCTTCACCACAGCCGCCGCCGCCACTAAGTCCCCCCTCCCCCCCTCCCCCCCCACGCGACCATCAGGAACACTGCGCCGCCGCCCCTTTAGCACCATCCTCCAGTGATGGGCCCTCCTCCATCAAGATCGATTTCTTTTTCAAGAAAATACAGTGAGTTTTTTATGTTGATTTTAATTACAGTTTTATAGATAATAGCATTATTAAAAATCAGTTTGTATGAGAATGAAAATGTGATTCTTTATATGAAATACATTAGTAGAGTTATGATTTTTAATTTAGCAAGTTATGATTGTTATATTATAGGAATAATCAAAATATGATTTTTATATTATAGGAATAATAAAAAATATGATTTTTATATTATATAGATAATAAAAATTGGATTTTTATATAAGTAGCGAAAGGATAAATATACGATTTTTATCTATGAAGTGAAGATATAAAAATGTGATTTTCATATATGTAAAGTAACGATAAAAATTCAATTTTTACATGTATGGTTAAAGTATAAAGATTTGATTTTTAATAGTAGAAAAATTAGACTTTCATTTTGAAGTAGCGAAAATAAAAATTCAATCTTTATATAGGAAGGAAATATAATTTTTATATAGAAAGAAGCGTGGTAAAAATATGATTTTTATTTATTAGAATGAAACAATAAAAATATAATTTTTATTATGAACAACGTGGTAAGGACTGCATTGGAATTTCAAACAAATCCAAACGGTTCAGATGTTCAGAAGTAAAACTGGCGGAGAGGAAACCCAAGGTGAGAACTCTTCATTTTTATTTTATTTCTAGTTGAAATATGTACTAGGATGCAGACGGTGCTTAGCAGCACCCAACACCCATCGTCCACAGACCATGGATGACTTGTTTGTTTGATTGTTGTGTTGTGAAATTTGATTGTGTGATGTGGAATGAAATAAAATATTTTATCGTTAAAAATATTTTATAGTTAAAAATATAATTTTTAACGTGTATATAAAATAATTATTTATAAACAAATTGGATGATTTGTTTATGCACACTCATTTGACTGATATTGATTGGGACGATAAACTTTACATATCGCCCAACTGCATAAATAAAAATCTGTGTTTGTTAATTTGAAACCCCACACGGGTATTGGGATGATATTTAACGTACACTAATCCCGATTGTTTAGTTGTATATCAATCGATGGGTTGACAGACTGTGTAAGCGTTAATTATTTATATTTAATGCTTATGCAGTTGTATGGTGCACTCTGGATGATGGTTGATGATTTATCGTTGCTATTATATACATGTGTTGTAGGAAATCCATATAATTGACGTTATATGGTGATTGATTGGGCCTCATTCCAATTGGGAAAATAAGGAATATTATAAATAAATATTCATGTGTTGAATAAAATAAATATTCATGTGTTGAATAAAATAAAAATTCATGTGTTGAATAGTATAAATTCATGTGTTGAATAGTATAAATTCATGTGTTGAAATGAAGAAAATATTCATGTGTTGAATAAAATAAAATATTCATGTGTTGAATAAAATAAAATATTCATGTGTTGAATAAAATAAATATTCATGTGTTGAATAAAATAAATATTCATGTGTTGAATAGAATAAGCATTCATGTGTTGAATAAAAGCCGTGTTGATTAGATTGAAGCCATTTTGACGTGAATGATATTTATATTGATTTTATTCATTTTTATAATGGATACCAAAAGTAATTGATTTCAAAATATAATGTTTTGAAAATATTATCATTTATATATCGATGATATGGAATATTCAATTTTTATTAGAAATTGAATATGAAGTTGAAATCATTTTGAAAACGAATTTAAAACGATTTATAAAATACGTTTCGAAAAGAAATTGACGAAATATATATAATATATATAATGGCCTGAATAGAATGCGCCGCGCTGCGGCTTCGCTAATATCGACCATTGACTTCGAATGGACATTACGGGAGATCCGACAGTCGGATTCTCCTAAAACCGGAACCGTTGGGTACGTATCGAAAGAGGATTTCTAACGAATATTAGAGATTTGAAATCTAACAGTTGGATTTGGAATTATGTCCAAATCAAATTTGGAAAAGGTTGCTGTAAGTGCAGTTCGATGGCCGTTTATGGAAATCGACTGTACGAGCCTTGATAAAATTATTAAAAATAGTAATTATTTGTGTAAAATCATAAGAAATGATTTGTGAAGAAATGGGATGAAAAATTCCAAATTTGAAAAGATAAAAATAGATTTTTATCGAAATGAACTAGTTTTGAACTAAAATTATAATCCCATTTACTTTTAAAATAAATAAAGTGGATTTGAAATGGTTTTGAAAATAACCAGAATTTCCAATATATAAAGTGGAAACGGATTTGAATCGAAATTGTCTTTAGAATATTTCGATGTTGGATTTCGTGATTATACAGATATTGTTATGGAAATTTGAAAGATATATTGATAAGCAAATTCTATTTCAACCCACAGAATTAGTTAATAGCCCCCATTTTATCAAAAAAATACGATGACCACACTGTCCTTTTTCTGTTATTATTTTTTTCAGTTTTTTGAACACCTCATAGTTGCACTACGTGGTTTTTTGGTGTACCTTGTAGTATGTCTACGTGATCATTGAATGAACCACGGAGATCATCTACGTGGTACTTTGATGAACCACATAGGGCAACTACGAGGTACAGTGAAAAACCAAGTAGCCCCCCTACGTGGAAGGGTATTTTTGGTTTTTATATTTAAAAATGGGGGGCTACTAACTAAATTTGTGGGTTTACCGATTATTTCATGATTTGGGGGGCTACTAACTAAAATGGTGGGTTGAAATATAATTTTCCATATTGATATCGTTATTTCCAATACGATATTTGTTGGTCGTAGAATTTGACATTGAATATAAGCCGATATATTTTCTATTCAGAGCCTTATATTTAATATCAAATGGGATTTGGGTTTGCCGTGAATGGTGTCTTCATTAACACTGTTCTTAAACCCAGTTGAGAAAAAGATGAAATCTTTTTTTATTTAGATTTAATGAAGTATACGAATTAAATGATATTTAATTGGAATTGAATTTGAATTGATTTTTGGGTTTATCGTGAACTATGTTTTAGATGACATTGGTTCTTTAACCCAGTTAAAAATAGGATATTGATTTTTGGGAAGATTAAAACCAAGTGGAGTTTTAATGAATCTTTAATTAGATTAAAGTGATCGAGAATGGAGTATCACCAGTTTTGCTCCAAACAATAGTTAAATCTTTAATTAGATTTGAACGTGAAATGGTAATTGATATTTACCGATAACACCATGGTGTTAGATATGGAGTATTACCAGTTTTGCTCCATGGGATGAATAGGTTAGGATTAGGAAATAAAATAAATGATTACTTCAGTGTGGTTCGCTAATACCGACTATTTTAGATTGATATTCAAAGGAAGATTAAAGAATAAATTTAAAGAATTTATCTTTGATAAAATTAATGGGAACCTTTCCCAAAGTATAAGAATATTTGAATAAAAGAATATTCTGAATTGGAATGAGGCATATGTTGTGTTTGTGTAACACATGTTTATTATATACGCGAGTTATTCAGAAAGACCGGGTTTATCCCATTCTGAATAACCGATTCGACGATGTGTTGAGGATGAAGACGGTGGTTGAAGACCGGAGGTCTTCACATCATTTGGGTGATTACTGATGATCTTTATTGGGCTGTACACCTAGGAGGAGGGAATCAGTTGGTGATTGTCCAGACGTACTTGGAGATCAATGGATATGCGAGGTACAAGGTGCCTCCGGTTTCGTTCAGACCCAAAACGAACTTGTAAATGGGCTGTGTGTCAGACATTGGATTTTATTCTTTGTGATTGATTTCTGTTAAATATATATCTGTTTGGCGGCAGAGAATTTATTCTCTTGCTTAACGCCCTTCTCTGAGACGTACGAGTTCAGGGGTTATATATCGATGGATAACAATCGTATGGAGTGAATTGCCTGTGTGGCATGCCTAAGTGGCAAATGATCAAGGCTTTTGTTGAAAAGCAAAGTCTTGTGGGTGATGATCAAAACACCGCCTGTGTGGCATAGCTTTGTGTAACGTTAATTTGCGAGTCTCACACCCCGGTTGTGAACCAGAAACGGGAGAGGACCTCAGGGAGGGCATGCGTTTCTTTCTAGCTAGGGTGGTGTCAGTGACCTATCAGCCCTGACATTATATTATTTTCACCTGTGTGGTTGTTGCTGTTGCGAGGTGCCTCGGATATATCGGTGACTATGTGGAGCCGATGGAGTCATTTGGCTCATTTACACCCCGAAGGGCGGGGAAACGCAGTTTTCAGGCATTTTAATCCACATCGGTGGACCGGCCCTGACGATCCAAGGGCCCACCTGAGTCTGGGTCCTGTGACATGGTATGCTAGATTGTCTCGAATCGGTAGAGGACGATCCCTGGCCTCGGTTCACAGATGGAAATCCAATTTCCAAATACGTGACTTTGCGGTTTTGATTGTAGAGCCTAGTATGGCGACATGATATATGGTACCCATGCCGTCTATGATTGAAACTTTTTGACACTATACACTTATAATAGTATCAAATGATTTGTTTTTAACGTACCAAGCATGTTTGGCTATTATAAGGGAAAACCCTATCCTCCGGCTTGTGTTGCATTGTGTGATGGGACCTGGGTCTTATAATAGCTTCATTTTTCCAAAAAGCATTGCGCTGTTTTGTTATATGCACTGGTATTCTTGGGAGGAAACCCGTTCCGTGTTATACGGCGTGGTCCCTTGATATATCTGATTTAAAGTAAAGTTTTAAATAACTGTTTTAGTTCTCACACCAGTCACATGACTTACCTGGAGTTTATTGTTTTAACCTAAACTCTAGGTGCCCTTATTTTCGACACGGGCAGCTAGTAGTTTTGGTTTTGCATATTTATATTCACAGATCCCGATTTACAGCTGGAACGATATCCGGAAAGCTCTGTACCCGTATATTCTCTTTCAGTTGTGTATTGTATTATTTTTCCGCTGCAGTAATGTATTTAAATCTCTGATATGTAGTAAGTGTGTAATATATAATTCATACTCTGTATTTTCTTGTATTCTGATGGAATTGTTGTAATTAACAATGAAATGTTCCTCTGTTTGTGTCCCGATGTGGCTTGTTCTCAATTCAATCCGGGCCTTCCTCACCGGGGAAGTTCGGGTCGTTTCATAAAGCATGATATCAAAAAATAATATTACTCTTCCGGCAGCGTTGGGTTGATTAGGGAAGAAATTAAGTTAAATGAATGTAATAATAAGTGGCTCATAGGTAGGTCCATTCCGGCAGCATTGGGTTGGAATAGGTCTTTGTTGTATTTTTTATCACCTAGATCAAAAGTGGAACCCATCTGTTTTGGTTTGGGTTCGGATTATTTCACATTAGTTCAGTTCGGTTTTTGGTTATAATTGTCAGTCCTATTTGAAAAAATATAGGATTTTTACTATTTGACAACAATCTTAAACAACATTGAGAAAAATTATAATAGCAACTTAAATCTTATAGATTGTTATAATGATATTATTGTGTAGAAAACTTCAAAATCTATGCACTAGCATCAACGTCAAGTACTAACAAGTATTAAGGGGTGTAGAGGAAAGGAGTATGATGGAAACAGAGTTGGCCCTAAGGGCAGGCAAGCAAGCCAACCGCCCAGGGCAGCAGGGGCAACTTTTCCAGAGTTTAGAGGTATCTAAGTATATATTATATAAATATAATTTTTCAAGTACAGCAACATAGTAAAATATAATTTAAACATATGATTTAAAAACTATATATATAAATGATATAAAACTTTATAATATAATTATTAAACTATATAATATATATAAACAAAAGAAACTTAGTAAGTATATTTGAAATCATAAGTTTAAAATCAAATTTGAAATCAATTTGAAAATAGTTTTAAAGTAAATTTGAAAAGGAATAATTTGAAAATATAGTTGAAGTGTTATTCAGAGTTTTGCACACTAACTAGACTCTATTACTCTGATAATCTTGAACTCTTTATATCTTGATACTCATGAGTCTTGATTCTCCTTTGAAATCTTTGAATCTCTTAAACTGTACAATCTTCAATATCTTATCATCTATATAATAAATTTCATTGGTAGAAAAACAAAGAGACAAAGAAGGGTTGAGATTCTTTCCACTAGTACACTTCAGACGGCTTAGAAGGCAACAAATATTAAAAGGATAGAATTATCATCGTGTCCACAACCAACAAATCTTCCCACTACTTTTAATCGGCAGGTTTCAAGCACAGGTTTTCCAGTACATTAACTCATCTTCTATTTATACCTTCCTGTGTTTTGTTGCCTTACATGCAATCATCGATTGATTAAGCGGTATATAATATTTTCCTTCCTTGCGTCCTCCTCCCTTCTTCTACGATTTCCTTTCCTCTTATGTTTTCACTTCCTCCGACGCGTTCTTCATTTTTCGTAACACAATGATATCATTTACTTCTTTTTCATTCTTTAACTATCTTGCATATAGGTTGTTTGTCAAAATGTTATAACCTTTCTGTATTGTGCCATGTTAATGCTAATAAGATTTGATTTTTTACTTTCAGGATTTACTTTGGCATTACCTTTTACAAAGAACAACCACCAATATGAAGCAGGTATACTTATATGTTTAACTTTCTCCGTATCATTTTGCTAAATGTTTTGGTAGATAACCAACGTTCTAATCATCAAAAAATATTTTGAATGTAATTATTGTATTCTTTGCAGAAAAGAGTAGTAGCTAAAAGGGAAGACTCGACCATAAGAAAAACTATTAATTTATCTATTGCAGTCCACTTAGCAGCAGATATGGAAGCACAAGCAGAAATGAGGCTTGCACAAGCAGATGTGATTTCTTTTGCTGTTGTTGCGTTGTTTTGCAGAGTTGTGAGATTATATGTTATTTGTGCAAACTGAGGGTGCGTTCTTAACGAACGTGAGCGTGACATTTGAGCGTGCCATTTGAGCGTGCCATTTGAGCGTGGTACTGTAGCGAAGGGGAATTGTGTTTTTAGCTACGAACGGGGTATTTGAGCGTGGTATTTTAATTGTTAATTTGTTTGTTTTGAGTTAATTAAATACTAATTTCGGTTGAACAAAATGACTAAATTTCATTACACAAAAGAAAATACAAACATAAATACGACAGAAATACAATAACACGATGACATGAACTTCCTACTTGTTGCTATTTATCAGATAAGTTTGGTATTCTTGGTCGTGGCGTTTGTCTGCAAGCCCTCTAATCAACCAGCTTTTCGCTATCTCATCCGGAAGAGCAGTGAACATATCATTTATTTTGGGGTCCAACACAAATAATAGTGCGTCTGCAACATCAAACTCACCCGTTGCTCCAAGACGTTGCATACGAGCTACCGTATTTGCATAAGTTGTAGAACTTCCCGTTGATTCCACGCTAGTACCCGTATTAGGACTATCAGAGTGCGTCCGAGATTTTTTCATCTGTCTCTCGTGCATTAGGTCAATGAGCATAGCCGTCTTATCGTCACTTTCACCACGTTTTCTTCTTGAATTTTGACGTGCAGTTGGTTGAATGGGCGGATTCATTGGAATTTGGGTTGACGGAGGGATTCTTGGAGCTTCACAATTTGGTGTATTCATTGAAGTTTGTTGCAGTGGAGGATTTGATGGCGAATTCAAGTTTGGAATATGATTATTTTGCGTGTCTTCCAATGGTTCCAAAAACCCGTCGAAATTCCATGTCCTATCAAACGTGCTTTGTGTTGATGGCGGCGTGTCAGTCTGCGACGATTGTACACTAGCAGCAGGAGTGTACGACGATTGACCAGTTGCATTCGTCCCACGAAATAATTGTTGCATCAGCTCTAAGTTTTCTATTGGTCGTTTCTTATATTTCAAGACACTCGTTCCAAATTCCTAAATGTAAGAAATAAATTGTAAGAAACTATCTACAAAGGAATGATAACAAAATAAATTTACAGACCTTAACACGATCTTCCCACGATTCATCGCTTCCAGAGACCGTTCCTTTGTATGCATCCCAACCCGCGCCAATCTTGTTCATCAGTGCATCCCATTTCATCCAATCCCGTCGAAGACTGTCATATTTGTTTCGGATCTTGGTTTCGTCAATCGGTACGATGTCTGGAATTGTTTCTATTGCATCGTTGAACTTTTCTGCAATTGCTTTATGTACACCTTTTTTGTTGATGCCACAAGCACCATATGCATCAACCGAACATTGCAGCATAATCTGAGTTGCAGTAAACGACCAGTGATGTGCAACCTTTCGATTGGTCATACTATAAAATGGAAAATTTAATAATGTGGAAGAAAAATTTAGAAAAGGAATGGAGGAGTGTAGTGTGGATGAAGAGGAAGGTGTAGGTGAGAGGGTTTTATAGGTGTGTGGGAGGAACGTTGAAAATCAAGCCGTTGGCGTCCGACGCGTCGGACGCCAACGGCTTGATTTTCAACGTTCAGCAATCGTTTCATTTGAACGTGGAAAATGGTATTCGCGTTCGACGCGTCGGACGCGAACAAAAAGCCCAGCGTGCCATTTATTTGCTGCAAACGCACCCTGAATATTTAATATGCATGTGTCTAATGATAATTTGCCATATTATATGCATGTGTCTAAATATATTTCTTTATACCAGTTTGAAGCAAAAATGTATTATATTATATTTTATGTGCATGACATTTTCAGAAGCATTGATTTTCCATATTGTAAATAGTAAAAAGAAATGTAAACTAATTTTCATGTATATATTTCCACAGAAGTCGCATTTCAAAAGATTGTTGCCATCATAGTTTTAGTTTCAAAGTTGTGGCAAGTTGTAGGTTATGTGCCATAGGTCAGAGTAAAGCAGCTACATGTGTACTATATTTAGTTGCATGAGTACATTTTTACGTGTGCTAAAAATAATTACTTTAATATGCAAATGCCATACCAATTTGTAATAGTATTTGCTACGTATATAGAAACAAGATCTGCTCTTCTTTTCATATGTGGTGTTATACATAAAAGAAAACTAAGTTTGTTTCATCATTCAAATAATGCAAGAAAACTGGAGAAATTTTTTTTAATACCCACGTCTAAACAGTTTATTTCAAGTTTAACTATTATCAGATATCTTCTCATTCCGCAATATCTAATAACGCAACTTCATGACAATAATTTATCTTTCAGTATTGCTTTATGTACGTGTTTAGACAAATTCATGTTATAAATAAGTTGTTCCAATAGTTCTATTTTTGATGTAGTTTACCTACCAAACAAACTTTATACACAAACATATTTGGATGTTGCAGACTGATCTTTACATAAAACAATTAAATATTAGTATAATGTTACTCATTCATGTTGGATTAGACCATTTACATTTATTTATTACTGTTACAAAATAAGATAGATGAATGTTTATATTTTTACCTCCTTTATAACGGTAAAAAGGGCAGCAACTTGCATAAAAATCATATATTTAGCATTTCGATGCAATTATAACATGTATCAATCTGCAAAATAATTTTTGAAAACAAAAAATGTGTGATCCTATAAAAGAAGAGAGCACGCACATACACATGTGTCTGTGTGTATATGTATATATAATATCTACCCAATACAAAGCAGAAGACTGTCAACATGCCTAACAGGAAGCCAAATATACAGACTACCCAGACTATGACCAAAAAGCAAATAGATGGATAAGCTCCAGCAAGACTACCACCCATCATACTTCGAAATCGAGTTCCGGTATGACCACCACCCGGTTTGAAGTATATCTATTCCTAAATAATACATAGGTCACTAGGTCACTCCACACTATATATAAAAAAGCAAAAAGACAGAAAACAAGAAAGTAACAAACTCTGCAACTAACAAACTCTACAACTGAAAACCAACAAGTTCCTCATCCTGAAATGCTCTCCAAAAGCTTCCCATGGAAAAACAACCCTACCTTTAACCTGAAATAAGACTAAACAAACCATAAGTTAACAAACACACATATATGAATGTATATATTTACATAAATATATGTGTTAAAACAAATGACAATATAGAAGAAAGAACTAAAGATAAAAAAACACAAAAACAAATATCAATAACATATACAATATCTATTATACCTAAAATACTTGTTGATTCTAATAAATAACTCCAAGTTATTTCTAACCTCAATAAGGAATCTATCAAACATTGGCCCTCTAAGCATTTTATAATAGGGACTAGCCAACCAATTTAAACAAAAAGAAACAATATTAATAATTAGATTATCTCCCGAATCAGAATCCGAATGAAACATCTTCTAATTCCTATCAAACCAAATAAACCAGCTAATAATGGTTACTAATGAATCAAGATATATCTATTTTTAATATTAAAATTAATTCTGAATAAATTCCAATAATAATCACAATTAGTAAAATAATGAGAAAAATGAAAAACAAAAATTCTTAATACCATTTTTAAAACATAGAAAGTTTTAATACAAGTAAAAAATAAATGATCAATGTTTTCATCAAACTGATTACAAAAACAACACTTATTATCATAAAAAATATTCTTCTCACTCAAATACTTTATAGTGTTAACTTTCTTATGAATAATCAGCCATATATGAAATGTGGCTTTGGGAGGAGCATCTGCCTTCCAAATAAATTTGTATTTTAAAAATGATATACCTATAAAATTTAGAAACTTATACATAGATCTGGTAGAGTACAACAGACTCCTATCGAAACCCCAATATATATTATCACTATTATTATCAATATGATATAGTGATAGCTTAGCACATAACAAGGCAAATTGCCGGAAAATTTCACCCCCTAAATTATACCCAAAATGAATTCCCAAGGAGGATTTATATTCTCTCTATAAACTTCCTTAACCAAGGCATTTTTAAAACAACAAATCTCACAAAGATCTTTGAATTCAATTTTAAGGGGAAGTCTAGAAATCCAAGCATCATGCCAAAAAAATGTATTATCTCTCAAATGGATAATCACATTAATACCTAAATTAAAAAAATCAAAACAATCCAAAATGGAACTCCAAAAATCAGAAATTCTATAGTTCCTGGTGTAATCAGTATCAAATAAAATCTTATCCCCATTTACTTTTTCTAACTATCATCCTTGCTATAATGACAATGAAAATATTTGATATTTTACTTTCGAAATAACAGTCATTGCATTTTGTATATTTTCTGCCTACATCATTGCTTTAACCTTTGGTTAAATTGTGTTCATTTTGATCCTAATGCACAACAAAAGACAAACATATTTATTTGGATACTAATATTAACTTGCATGGATACAAATGGTAGTTCTATTTCTTCTTCTAGCAACGACCGTCGTTCCACTTCTAATCTAGACAACTGTAAACGTGCCAAGGTCATTAAGGTATATAATTTGTATTACTATATACTCTACAAAATTAGCTTAGGGAAACTACAGTGGCTTGAGGGCTGAATATTCAGCCCTGAGGGGGGATAAACGACCTAGTGGTTCTGACGCCTATTTTATAGGCGCCAGAACCTGGCGCCTATTTTTTAGGCACCGGAATCCTGACACCAAAAAATAGGCGCCAGAATTCTGGCATATAAAATCCCCCTCCCTTCACTTCATTTGATCTCCTCGTCAAACTTCTTGTTTTAATTTTGTTTTTAAAAGGAAACTGAGTTGAAATGCCGTCGCGTCGTACTAAATGTGCTAGGAGAGTTGCTCGGAAGCCGTCAGACAAGCAAGCGGGTCCATTGCACACACCTCCGGCTCCTGGACTATCATTTTATGAGCTTTATGTTCTTCATGATCTCCCCGAGGGCTACGAGTATAAAGTTGAGACTGCATTATCCACGATACAGGTATTATTTAAACGTTATTGATTTCTAGTATTACGCCCGTTATATCTGCGTACGAGCTAAATAGCAGTCATTGAATTGAAAAAAAAAGCTAATTTCATTATATATAGGACAAGTACATTCATTATAGAGGTAGTTGGCCGAAATGCATTACATTTTACGATGCATTTCCCTCTCCTATTAAAGAGAGGCTGCAGCATAGTCCCTTCGGTCAGTTTTTATCGATTAGACCCCTTTAGTCGTTCGATAGACCCCTGCTACAGGCACTATGTGAGCGGTGGTGGCCGACCACACATACATTCCATTTTTCTGACTTTGAGCATGGTATTACTCCTGTTGATTTCTACATGCTGACTGGTATGGAGATTGGTCGTCTTGATTGTAGACAGGTTCCTTTTGATGATTTGTATGAGTCACCCCACTTGTTTTCCGTGTTCTTACCCCATTTCGATCCTACCAAAGTTACTAGTGGTGCTACTACATTGACTTACCTGCAGCATTACATCACCTCGTATTCGAGTCGACCAGATATTGCAGACGAGGTGACTAGGGCATTTTTATTGTACTTGTTTGGGTCGACTTTTTTTCAAACCACAAAAGTACCGTTTGGTTGGGTTATCTAGTTTCGATTACTATGTTGGATCGGCCTGAAATGATTGATTGGGCACATCTATACTAGGTACTCTCTACACGACTTTAGATTCATACGTGCTGTGAGACGTCAAAGAGATGCAGGCTTTTTGGTATATTTTACCCATTTGGTATTATGAGTTCACATCTAACATGCATCCACGCATGGTAGAGATGGTTGCTCAGGTAGGTGAGCAGTTCTTCCCGCGGATGAGACGGTGGAACAGTATCAGTTACGTATCTCATGCACCTTTGGGTGTACATCATGATTTGATGGAGTCTAGAGCACAGCTTGACATGCGGAGCCGGGGAAATCTCATACGAGCTCCCTGGACATCACATTTATCCCATATGATAGTTTCGAGTCCTCTAGCTGACGACCACCCAATGGTGATAGCATATACACTTTCTACACGTCGGGTGGCTTTACACACACCCGCTTATATGCCCATTTGGTATTTGGGCGATAGATGTGCGTATCAGATCAGCGAGGACTTACGTATACCCGACGATCCGTTACCTTGCGAGAACATGTTTGGCAGATGTAGGTTGATTGGGGTGCAGTACATGCAGGCCCTACGGGAGGCGGGTTGTGTTGGTATTAGCCCATTCTTCATTGATGGAGATTATGATTCTTACTGGGCTAGGGTTGCTCCACGTAGACTGATATGTCCTGATTATGCCCGGGGGGTTAACTTTGATCATTTAGGACCTCATCTGGCAGCCGGTAGAGTTCAGGTACCTCAGGTTTCATTTGACCCTATTCCATCCCAGTTTTCATAGCCTCCTATGCAGATTGAGCTGGATTGTACTTTGAAAGCTTACGACATTATATGTATCATTATTGAGCAACCAATAGTGTTTCTAGATCCACTCGACTTTCCAGGAGTACCCTCAACCGGCTTGTACCCTCCATACCAGGTATCTTCAAAACATATGTCCATTTATGTACATTATTTCTTTATGGTACATTACGTAACGCTGATTATATGTCTTTATAGTACGCACACTGGTTGGACCAGTCTCGAGCTACCCTTGGCGTTTATCGTGATATGACTCTTGCACACACCCACACCATGCATGATTTGTACTTTCGTCATACACACATGTTGGAGTCTCAGATTGATCAGTTATCAGCCAAACTGGCTGTGTATGAGCAATTTGCACCCGCCGATGGCGCGCCTAGTGGGTCTAGGACTAGAGACGTTAGTGAGGATATTGGTCTCGATGACTTGCCGAGCCATGATGCCGATGAGTATGATCATGTTGCTCAGGACGACGATGTTGATGATGACGAGGATGTTGATGATGTTGATGAGGATGACGACGGGGATGACGATGTCGATGTTGATGAGCATGACGGAGATGATGATGGGAGTGACGATGATGAAGGCATTCCGATGTAGTGGTATTGATGTATTATTAGCAGACTGTTATATTTTGTCTTTTCCGCACTTTCGCATTTCTTTTGTGGTAGATTTGTATTATTAAGGGGGCTGTTGTATTTTGTCTTCATATTAGCGTACTGTTGTATTCCTATGTAGTGGTATTGATGTATTATTAGCGGACTGTTGTATTTTGTCTTTTCTGCACTTTCATATTTCTTCTGTGGTAGATATGTATTATTAAGGGGACTTTTGTATTTTGTCTTCATATTAGCGTACTGTTGTATTCGGTATTCCTATGTATTGGTATTGATGTATTAGTACTGTTGTATTACTACAAAGTATCAAAATGTTTTAGTACGATGCCATACCAAGTTAAATTGTGTTTATAAGCAATTGTATTATTGTGGATAAATGTCTATTAGTCTAAACAAAAATGATAGACAACATACTACTATGATAAAGGATACATCATTATAACAAAATATAGGATACGACATCATTACAACATACAACCTACAATATATATCATTTTATAGCCAAATATAAGATATAATACAGCATACAACTATGATACAATACGACATACAACAACGATAAAGGAAGGCAGACAACTACGATACAATACGGTAGAACCACTCCACCCATGCAACATTTATGCTTTTGTTGCAACGTTCAATCGTTCCAAGCGACCGACCTCTGCTTGCATCTCCAGTGCGTACTGGACACCCCTCTCAGTCAAAGGTGGATCGTACCACGAGAAAAAAATTACAACGTTGCAAACCTTGTCGGTTCTGTGCAGCAATGTACGCCTTGCACCCATAAAATCGACGTCCAGCATTGGTTTCTCTTAGAAACAACCACGTTGCATTCCACTCCACTATAGCAAAGAACAGTCCGACCTGTAATGCTAGAGCTCGACCTTTCAGGGTTTTGGCGCGCAATTACTTCCATCAACCGAGCATGATGGGTTTTTTGCATAGGTCCAATTCTTGGGACAGCAACGTTTGGTTGCGTGGCACTAAAAAGTTCAGACTCCACTTCTCCAGGTTCGACTTGGACATCCGCGTGTGTTTCTAGCACAATCTCTACATCTTCGATTGGTTGCTTATTCCTTTCATACGCATCATACAGTTGAACCATCGTTTCATCATCGTATTCCAAACTAGACATTGTATTTAGAGAAAATGTGGATAGCAGAAAATTATTGAAGAGTTTGAAATAATGAAGACAGGAAGAAGATGTAGGGTCCTATTTAATAACGCAAGTCCACTTCCTAATATATTAAAGCATTGATTGGATGCGACTAGTCAACTCATTTGTACTTCTCCGTGGAGCGGTTTGTAAAAATGATGGACAGGTAGCAGAGATTCCCTGTCTCATTTGTACTAGGGATATCGACTTTATTCCGAAGCTAGGCCTAGCAAAAATTCCCTATCTCATGTGTACTAGTGTAATGATGGACAAGTAGCAGAGATTCCCTGTCTACTTGAAAAACAGGACAGGTTGCAGAGATTCCCTGTCTCATATGTAACGATACAATTAACATTAAACATTAAAGATACAATTAACATTAACATAAAGCCACAACAGATCCTAAAGATACATGCCTCGCAGATACAAGATGCCAACTAAAACATTAAGGAAGGAAACGTAGGAAATATTTTGGTTGAGCCCGAGGTCTCATTACGTTGAAACTCAAGGGAGACTCATTACGTTAAATCGCAACTGCTCAATTTCATTTTCGAGACGTCTAATCTCTTGTTCAAGTTCGTTTGCATAGGTTGTTCCCCTTGGGCAAAGAGGCTCGTCTATCCATTCCGTGTAATCGCATCCATTACGATATAATGGACATTTTTGTATGCGGCGGCCTATATTGTTTCCCTTGGCTCGAACAACGACTTCAACTACATGACCGCAATAGAAAAATGCTGGATACGAGTAAACTCCATGTTCAAAAGGTGGTACTCGATACACCTCTACTTCTTGGTGTGGTTGAGGGACCGACTGTTCGTGTGAAGGTTGAACATGGGGCACTTGAGCTTCAAGAGGTACTTGAAATTGTGGGTCGTTCAGAAACTGTAATCCGTCTTCCATCTCTTGAACTCTAATCGCTTCATATGCCTCTTCCTCGGAGTCTGTAGCTAAAGGCCATAAAGGCATTGTTGTGAGAATGGTAAGAGGAGTAGGAAAACTATGTTTTTTGTGTGTCTTAAATTAGGAGTGTTTTGGGAGATTTTTATAGCTGCACGTCAGAAAATAATGTTTAATGCATACGTTGACGACCCACAATTTTTAAACTCTTATGTGTAAAATATTGTTTCCAAAGCCTGCTACAGTCATTGAAATGACTCGACATAGAGACATATTTCGTAATCAATGTAGAAAGGAAGCAGAAGAGATCAAATGTTAACTTAAAGACTTAAACCACAACTGAGACACTGACTACACACTGAGACACTGATTACACACTGAGACACTGACTGCACATTGAGACACTGACAAGCCTATTACAATCTTTGACAATAATATACACTGATACATAGTACACGAACACTGTTGAGAGATAGTATGATACAGCCACTGTTGTTACACAGGCTAACATGAATAGTAGCGCGAACACATCTACCAATCATAACCGAAGCGCGTTAACCATCTGTAATGAAGTTCATACGCTTCATGGCCTACGAATTCTGTTCCATGTTCAAAAAGATAACGTGAATCGAATGTGGCACGATAAGCTTTGAAATATCTTCCTCTTCAACCGCCTCGATTATCTGGCGGTATCAGGCACAATCATCCCAGAAGGTTCTATGTTTGCTGTGAATCACTTCTTTAGACCTCCACGACGGACACTTGGGGTTGTCGTTGTACTTTTTTTGAACCAACTACCAGTACATTTCATGGGTTCCTCCGCCACCTCCTTGCAGGATTTTGTCATGCATTTCTTGAAACTCAATATACGCTTTGACAAGTATTAGTAACTCAGAGGGAGACCAACTATCAGCGGACATGAATAAAGGAGAGTAACAGGGGAAGAGAAAATGTTCATTGTGCGAAAGTAAGGAACCAAAGCACCCTTTATTTGTAGCCCAAAGATTTAGCAATAGTTTTATGCCTTTTGTTACGAGTCACATGTATTCATAACGTACCGTTCACATGGGTCTGGACATCATTAGACCCTTCACTGAATACAAAGCAGTAAGGTTACTGTGCTTGAATTGACCCATCACTGAGGCGATCAAAAGTAAGGATACCGTGCATGATTTATCAAACATGGCTACCGTGCCTGCTTTATCAAACATGGTTACAGTGCTTACTTTATCAAACATGGCTATAGTGCCTGCTTTATCAGAAAGAAAATAAAGGCCTAACATTGATTATAGCGCCATAACTTTTCCCAACCATATAAGGACATGCATATCATACTTTAACTCAATAATTCAGAAATAAACTACAACTTATCAATAAAAATGTCTGGCCATCTGCTCAAAGCAATTATGTTGTGCGATAGTGACTTTGAGGATGAAGCCTACGCAAAAGCACACCAACAAATAGAAGAGGAACTTATGGAGATCTACCATGAAACTTATGGTTCATCTAGTGGACAACATGGTGGTTCAACAATGGGACGAAGATACTTCCACCGGGATCATGCAGCATTTCATAAAACACTGATGAACGATTATTTCGTTTCTAATCCGACTTATGGTCCTACGCTTTTTCGCAGACGCTTTAGAATGAGTTGACCATTATTCTTAAGAATATTTAAAAGTATTCAGGCGACTAATAAGTACTTTGTTTATAAGAAGGATGCTGCCAAAAAACAAGGTCTGACTGGACATCAAAAGATGACCACGGATTTGAGAATGTTGGCATATGGCGCACCAGCCGACGCTCTGGATAACGCTTATCGTATTGCAGAGAGTACTGCTTTGGAAAACCTAGATGAATTCTGCCAATCAGTGGTCGACATATATGGAGATGAATATCTTCGTTCTCCAAACGAGGCTACATAGCTAGGTTGCGTGAAATGCATGAAAGTAGAGGGTGGCCTGGGATGTTAGGGAGTCTAGATTGCATGCACTAGGAGTGGAAGAACTGTCATAAACTCATCATGGAGCATACAACAATAAAGAAAAAAGGCCAACCATCATCTTAGAAGCAGTTGCATCTCATGATCTTTGGATATGGCATGCTGTTTTTGGTATGCCTGGTTCCCTTAATGACTTAAATGTTCTAGAACGATCACATTTGTTTAGCGATTTGGCGCAGGGTAAATCCGTCCATGTATCATTTACGATTGGACATAACACATATGATCACGGGTACTATCTGGGGGATGGAATTTATTCGAAATGAAGCACGATTGTAAAGACCTTTGCGAACCCGCTTATCCCAAAATTGAAAGATTTGCTTCTATGCAGGAGGGTCGGCGAAAAGACGGGGAGAGAGCATTCAGAGTTCTTCAATCAAGATTCAAAATTGTAAGTAGTCCATGCAGGATATGGAAAAGGTCGAAAATGGAAAAAATTATGTTCTGTTGCATAACTCTTCATAACATGATAATCGAAGATGAACGCGACATCGTGCAACCAGATTACGAGTACGAAGGATCCAGACAACCCCCACAAATTTACCGACCTTCCGTTGATGAAATTGAAGGACAAATCGATATATTTCACGTGGATCAACATGAAGTATATTGGAATTCAGCACTACATAATCGGCTTCAAAAAGATCTCATGGATCACATTTGGAGCGCTTACGGCAACCAGTAGGTTATATTTTAGGGTCTATGTTTTATTACGTTTGTTTCAATTTGTATTTCAGAATCTTTGTTTTATTATATGTGTTTGCATTGAAGTGTGTTAGCTTTGTCGTACGTAATACGTTGAATTATTTTTAATTATTCGATACGTACACACTGTCTTAAAGAAAATAAGTTACCATTGATTAATTCGAACTAGAAAACAATACATAGATGAAAACAAATATGGCAGTACAACACTACATAACAAAACTACATACGCCTAGATCCAGCACGACTATCAACAATACGCTGTTTATAATCCATCCAGTACTATGTAGATGGTGGGTCCATTCAGGTGGCATCCATTTGCATTACTAAAGACTCTTGTTGTTGCCGCTCCAACTCAAACCTACCACATTCAATCTTGGTTAACTGTTTTAAGACCTCAAGTTTTTCTGCACTATATTTTTGACGTTCTTCATTTTCTCTGGCATGCTTCTCATGCATTTATGCCGAACAAGAATCAAATTGGGTTTGAACAGCATTTTTCTTCTTCGTAGCACACTGGCCCATAGGTATTGCATATTTATCACATTCAGGAGTTACATCTTCACCGGTATTAGAATCTCTCTACGAAGATTCTCCTGGACTCGACGTATAGGAATTTCGGCTTGCTTTTTTCTTCGCTTTTGCATTCATCCGAACATCTCTTAAGCTCTTCGCGTTGCTAGAACTCTATTTCGGGTGACTAACGAGCAATTCATAGCAATTAACAAACTGGTAGAAATGCAGTTTTTTCGCAACATTTTCTCTAGGAAATAATTTCAAGAATTGGTCGTTAGCTGTATTGACCCGCGTTGGCAGAGGTATTATGATTAATTTATTTAATTATATAAATGGTGGTTTAGTGAATTAAATGATCGTGGAATTAAATAATAGTGAATATTTAATTAAAATAATAATTAAATAATATATATAATTCTGAAATGATCAGAATTGGCTGAAATGGCGATATGGTGTGAACCGGATCATCTGTGATATTTAATTCAGCTTGGAATTTAATCTGAATAACAAATATATTCAATCGTCGACAGTTGAACGTATAGAATTATATTATAATTAAAACCGAGCTCGAAATGGCGCTGCAGTTCGTAAATTGGCGATTCGAACTTCAACTGAATATACAGGATTCGTTTTAAGCCGGATTTCTGTGAAACAAGAAACGTGTGGAGCTGGTGGAGTATATCTTTCTAGTGGGAGAGAAAAATCAGGATTTCGTCATGTAGATTTTGAGATATGTCCAAATCAAATTTCAAAATAGTCGCTATAGAATCGTTTATCGACCGTAACGGTTTATTCGATATAACTGGAAATCGGGTTCGAATTTAGACAAGGTTCTTTTGAGACATAACGATAATTTAATTTTTAGAATTTTATTGTAATTTTTAATTAATTAAATAAGCGACTTTTTATTTGAAGTATTTCGCACCCTGTAATCAACATTTTGAAGTTTCAAAATATGAGTCCACCTACCGGTATTATTATATTTTTGGGATCGGGGCACTGAGCTCGTCACAACGGTATATTTATTTCAGTCAGCAGCACTCGTACATGGGTATAATTGTACGTTGCGGGGTACACAGCTTTTATAAACATTACAAAGGAAAATTTATACACGGTTGAGGGTTCTACACCATATAAAAACCTAGCTGAAAACGTGGACACAAAACCTACCAAAGTAAAACCCAAAACGTGGAGAATCATGGTACAAGAATCCGAAATCAAATCTATAAATATACTCTTCATTTCCCCTTGTATAATTTTTCAGCATCCCCGAAAGCTTTTTCGTGGCTATAAAATATTTGTAAAAATAAATCAAAGGAAAAAGGGGTGGTCGCTACTGGCTATAGCAGTCGAGCTGCTGGGACGCGGTTCTACTGTGGTGAGCCCAGGTTGATGCACTCCGGAAGAGGGGACTTCGGCAAAGGTTTATATTGATATAAGGCGGAGGTGGGTTTCTAGGAACGAAGTACTGTGTGTTAAAGGCGAGACCTCATTTTAGAGAAGGAGGAGAGTCAAGAAGGGGTGGGACGCAGTGGGTGACGGTGATAGATGGACGCCTGAAGGTCGGTATGAGGTGCAGCAGTTGGGAGTTGGTGTTGAGCATGATGGAAGGGAACGGCCATTTGAATGCGACGAAGGGTGGTTCGATGTTGGAAGGCAAAGTCGGTTATCTGTAGAAGGGGATGTGCGTGCCACTATATGACGTGAGGAGGGAGATGGTGTGTTCAGTTAAGTTTTTAAGGGCAGAACGAGTGAAGAGGAACAAAGGCGTTGAGTTTTCTTTTACTGGAAATTTGCATACAGGAGAGGAGCGGTTTACTGGAGTAGCGGATGTGTTATAGGCTGGAGAAGGAACTGATGAGTGCGAACGGTGAGGGAGCAGATGAGTTTTCGAAATGAGTAGAGAAGGAGTTTTGTTTGTTTGAAAGCAACAGAAATGGTGTTGAACGGATTTATTGGAGACATGATTTTCCAAATTTTGGAAGAAGGAGGTACTGTAGGATGCGGATTGGATGGATTGGAACGGGTCTGGGTTCTTATGGAAGGGAGATGGGCCGGGTTTTTGAGTGGTGAGGCCCAGTACTTATAATGCTAAGTTTATTTTAGTTTAAAATTCATATAATAAATTATAAATAGTATATCGTACCCATACGTTATCAGATTGAAGAACCGTAAGTTGCGTTGGGATCGTATGGACGAGCACTACAACATGGGACCGACGAGGAGCGAATCGAAGCTCGTTACAAATTATGACAAAATAAATTGTCCATCTAAATCGAGCGATGGTTATCGTTATTAATGATGATCGTCCAATGTGAGTAAATCTCACTAACTCTGAACAGTTTATAATTTCATGTTATATTTTTAAAACTGTTAGATATTGGCTGATTGACTATATGTTGACTGTTTGATTGAACTGCTAGTCAGTTAGTTGAATTTCTATATTGATTCTGTTTAACAGAATATATCATATGGAACTGAAAAGTGATGTTATCTATATTGTTTAACATCTGTGATGCAGGGAAACAGGTTGGAGGAATCCGACCGGATTCCTCAACATTTATTTTACTGTTTTTCATATATTGTGATATATAATGTGTTATATAATCTGTTATGGATTATGGGCGTTGGAATGATGTTGATCATTTTTATTCGATATTTTAAATATCATAAAAGACCCTGGGATGTAAAATGAATTATTTCAATGTATATTGAAATAAAGGGAGTTTATAAAATCAACAGATTTTGTAAAAGGAAATATTTCGAAAGTAAATAAAAAGGGAAACCATTTGTAAAGTGAAGGACTGTTACTAAAAGTAAATCTTTATAAATGCATAGTTTATTCGGAAAAAAAAACAAAAGGAGCTAATCGATGTTAGTTAATCGATTAGAGTTAAAACAAAGGAGTTAATCGATTAGAGTTAAAGCAAAGGAGTTAATCGATGTTAGTTTAATCGATTAGAGTTAAAGAAAATGAGTTAATCGAATATAGTTATTCGAATAGAAGAAAATGAGTTAATCGAATATAGTTATTCGAATAGAAGAAAATGAGTTAATCGAATATAGTTATTCGAATAGAAGAAAATGAGTTAATCGAATATAGTTTATTCGAAGAAAGTAAAAGAAGTTATCGAATATAGTTTATTCGAAAGGAGTTAAGTGAAATGAGTAAATCAATAGCGTTAGTCAAATAGAGTTAAGTGAGAAGAGTCAATCGAACATAGCTATTCGAAGAGGGTTAAGTAAGGAAGTTTGTTAAAGGGATATAAAGTGAACTTTGCCTATTTCAAAGTTGGAAATGTTGTTCAGTTAAGGTCTGAGAGGTAGTTCTACCCCAACTTGATTGGCTTCGTTTTTAACTAAGGAATAGTTAAGGTTCGGTAGTAAAGGAAATGGTTTGAGTTGGCATAGCGATGTTTGTTTAAACATCTATCTAAGTCCAATGAAGAAGCTTTGGAAATGTTTTCCAAATAAGAAACCAGAAATGTTTTCTAATAAAGAAAACGAACAAGAAATGGAAATGTTTTCCATTGTTAATAACGTATATTTTCCCAATTTAGAAAATAAGAAATATTGAATATAGGGAAACAGGAGATAAGTAAATTTTTGAACTAAGGAGATGAATGTTAAAGGATGTTTGATCGATATAATTTCCATTTGGAAATAATATCGTTGTTTGCACACTTGTTTTTATTCGATAGTTAAATCACAGACTATCGAAGTTTTGACCATTTTAACGTTGTTAATATGGAGAGACCAGTTGGATTATTATCCAAAGAACCACTCTGTATTGGCATAAGCGTTGCGAATCATATATGCCAAAGGAAATTGAAGACGGAGTAAAGTGCAAGGGCTATTGTATAAGTCTTAGATAACACTACCTAAGATGGATGTACTGAATAGTGCCTTCGGTTCATCCTGTTCCTGGGTGACTTGTATGGACGGATGTCTGACATAGTATTTCCAGACGATCACATATATTGATTTCTCCAACCGTACCAAGAGTTGAAGCAAGGAAGGAAACTTCTTTTAGCTAACACATAATGTACTGTTGAGGACGTCAGCCGGTGATTTGATGGATTTGATGATGTGACATTCAAAGTGAATCTGATGTGACGATAAAGCGTAGCTTCTAGCCTCATCATCCGGTAAATGACAGAAATCGGGCAGGCAGCATGGCTAAGTCGGTCGCACCGAAGTAGGGTGTATAATCACCTGATCTAGAGTTTCATTTACTTCTAAAAAAATCTATTGTTGATGTTGTCCCATTCGGGAAACGGTTGCTGATCCCAACTGTTGGTGGTATACATTCGATACACTCAAGCGAAATGAGTGGTCGGTCATGTGTGGCCGGGTTGCAAGATGTTCTTATTGAACCCAGTATATTCCTCTCTAGAGGTACACGAGCGATAGGTGGTTCCATACCTTGTCATAGTTGGAAATCCATTACCCAATACGTGCTTGCGGTTTTGATTGTATACTATATATGTAGAACGTGAGATGAAAGCGTTTCTGCTAGATGATTATATATATATACTGTGGTTGATAGACATTATTATAATATCAAAAGGTTTTTGATATAAAGTTATCTTGGATTCTCTTAAGGGAAAAACCCGTTCCGTTATACGGCGTGGTCTTATGAGATATCGTTTACTTGTTCGAACTGTTTTTAAACTGTTTTACTCACACCAGTCCCATGACTGACCCGGAGTTTACTTTGTTGTTTTCCCTAAACTCTTGGGTGCCTAAATTTGTATGGGCAGTCAAGTAGTCGGGATTTTACAGATACAGTTGAAGAGCTAGAGCAGGAGGCTTCAGGATCATATAGCTATAGTTATTTCCGATGTGTTGTAAGTGTTGTACTTTGATAATGATGTATATTCAAATACAGATGTATATTTCAAAGTTATGTTATGAAATATATTTATTCGTTCTGCTGTGAGATTGGTGTTACTCTGATGTTGTGTTCTTCTTCTTCTTCTATTCTAATTTTCTATCTTATCTTTCCTCACCCTCTAATTTCTTTCACTAATTACCAGGATTTTTCGATGGTTTGGTTATCGACATCGAGCTTATGTCGATAACCAAAGTCGCTAAAAATCCGGGTCATTACAGTTGGTATCAGAGCAGAAGGTTAAAAGAATTACTTGGCTCTGTGGCGTGACTCGGTAGAGATAGGGTTAGTAATACCCTAGATTGAGATTGAGTGTATACATACGAGTGGACGTATTTGTTATTGATATAAAAATTGTTTTATATTGTGGAGATTCATTGGTTGTGTTGTTTATGAGTTCTGGTCGATCAGTTTGATCCACTGTATCGGTAGGAGTTACTAAACACTTGAATACGATGGGTCGGCACGAGATGTTTTGAAAGGAGGGTAAATTAAATTAAGTTTACCCTCGGTATATCTTGATCTAGAGAAGATATATATATATCAAAATTATAATATAATGGATATATTGGTCGTTATTATAAACGAGTAAGATTATAAGTAAATGGTTATGTAAATAACCAATCAGAATTTATATAAGTAAAATACGTGAAATCAGATGAGTTAAATCTGAAATTTAAACCAGGAATCGAATTAAAATTCTGGAAAATTGGATAAGTGTTTGTAAATGGATTTGGTTTAAAGATAAGAAAATTTTAAGATCCTGGGAGATTTTAAATTGTTTTACAAGCAGTGTGAATTATATTTTGAAATGAATTTCAAAGTGGAAATGTTTAAAAATGGTTTTATATTATTGAACTCACTTCGATCGCTGGAAAATAGATTCTGATGATGACAGCTGCATCATCAGTATTCATTTTCGAGTTGCAAGTGACGAATTACTACCAGAGATACTGTTTTGAATTTGTTTTGGGAAAGACAAGTTGTGTTGAATTTCAAAATGGGATTTATATATAGAATTTGAATTTTAAATAGATTTGAATATTAACTTGTTTTAAAAAGAAATAAAACGAGAAGTTCCTTTATAAACGAAGTTTATAAATAGTTCTTTTATAAACAAAGTTTATAAATGAAGTGAAAAGAATTATCATTGAATAATTCAAAAATAAAAATACAAGTATGAAATTGAAAGGGAAATCTATTTTCCAAAGGTAGAAATATCGATTTCAAAAGGGATTGAAATCGAGACTTATGTAAAGAATGAATAAAGAAAAATTGAAAAAGAAATTGAATATGTGAAATTCAATGGAATTGAATAGAATTTAAATAAGAAAATTCAAAGGGGATTTGAACTTAGAAAATTCAAAGGGGATTTGAATATAGAAATTCAAATGAGATTTGAATAAAGAAGATTTAAATAATGGAAAATTGAATATAGAATTCATATAGAGTAATAATAGGATTCGAATATAGAAATTCAAAGGGAGTTTGAATATATGAAATTCAATGGAATTGAAATAGAGTTTGAATATATCAATTCAGATATAGAATTTGAAAAGAGGAAATTCGAATATAGAAATCGAATAGAATTTGACATATGGAAAAAATCGAATAGAATTTGAATAAGAGAAGTGACGTAGAAATTGAATAAAGGATTTAAAAAGGAATTTGAATATTTGTAATTCAAATTGAATATAAAAATTTAAAGGAGTTTAAATATATGGAATTCAAATAGAATTTGAATTAGGAAAATTCAAATAGAAGTGAAAATGAAATTTGAATAAAGCAGATTCAAATAGAAGTGAAAATGAAATTTGAATATAGAATTGAAATGAAATTCAAATATAGAATTTGAATAAGGAAATTGAAACGAAATTCAAATATAGAAATTGAATAGAATTAACTAAGTCGAGAGGAATTAGTTAATCGAGTTTTGAAGTTGAAGTTGAACTTTGAAAGGTGGATTGGATCTGTAAATGGATATTCGAAATCGAATATAGAACATAAAATTGAAATGGAATTCAATTAGTGGATAAACAAGTTAAACCTATATTTGAACATGTATATTCAAATAAAAATGTGAAATGGGCAAACCAGTAATTTGAAAATCACTTAACGAACTAAGTTAAAATGATTGGATTAAGTTGGAATGAATTAGAAATGTATGGATATACATGAGATAGGTATGGATACGGAAAATGCAGGAGTTATAAATAGATTGCTCGATAAAATGTATGTATTTAATTCATATATGAGATTTTATGCGCCGTATCGGTTAGCCGCTTGGTTTTCCTTTTTCTTTTGGATTGGTGAGGGCCATGGGAGGCTATTTGAAATATCCCGATGATCCTAGTACAAAGGAGGTTATGGCGAATTTTTCCGGGAATTTAAAAAGTTAGAATATTTTTAAGATAATTTGATAGTTAGAAATCAACGTATCGATATGTATAGAAGTCGATAAGGAAACGAACTTAGAAATAGAATAGTATAATCAAAAAGGAAGTCTAGAATGAAATCTCGAAAGAATAGAAAGAGAAAGTGTATATGTGTTTAAAAGTGAATAAGTAGTTGTATGGTATTAATTATTCGAATAAGTAGTCATATCTGTTTTGACGTTATAAATGTTATTCAGTCAAGGTCTGAGAGGTAGTTATACCCCAACTTGATTGATTTCATTATTAACAAATAAATAGTAAGATTTCAGGCTCGAAGATCAATGTTGAATAAGAGTTAGTTGAATATAGTATTTGGGTGGTCGTAACGATGTTTTACACAACATCTGTTTTAACCAAATAAGTGTAAGCTAGAAAATAGAATAAAGAATATTTTCTAAGTATAGAAATAAATGAGATCGGAAAAGAGATAAGTAATTGGAATATTTTCCAATTATAAATAGCATATATTTTCTAAAGTTTAGAAAATAAAGGAAGATGATATTCGGAAGTGTTTTCCCAATAACAAAAAGGGCCAATAGCGTTATTGAAAATATTTGGTTAACAAATATTGATAAAGAAATAGAGAAGTGATTTAACTAATGGAATATTAATTAAGGGCTCAGTGACATGTTCAAAAGGAAATTTTAATTTTTGAAAAGAGTAAACTATTTAAAAACTCCCAGGGAAAGACTGTTTGAATTAAAAACAAATTTAACAGAAATTTGTGAAAGAAAATTTGAATTAAAGTAAAGCCAGTAAAGTGTTAACTGAGATTGAATTGGAATGATATCAAGACAAATTGGATTGTGAGATTCAAATTTGAAGTGTGATGTGATAATCAAGTTAAGAGTTGGGAATCGAGAAGAAACTTGAGTTGAAATGGGATTTGGCTCGGATATAAGTGAATGGTTGTGTCGTGGATAAAAGCAGATTGGATTTGATTGGGGTAACTCTTGTATATGCTGAGTTGATAGCATATGGAAGTGACAGAGTTGATATGCCCGACGAAAAGGTACAAGTTTATAATTCATACGGTATGAGATTTTGATAAGCCGAATTAGCAAGCCGCTTGGTTGTTGATTTTCTTTGGGGTTGGAGATGGCCCAGAGAGGCTAGTTGGGGTTTGACCTATTGACCAGTACAAAGGAGGTGCTGGCGAAATTTTTCGAAGAGTTAAGGCGTTCGAAAATTTTCAAGATTTTTGAAAATTTTCGTTGGTAAGAATTAATAAATAATTTAATTGAAATTAAATTGGTTCAGTTGAAACTGAAGTTAAGAAGTGAACAAATATGTTCTAACCAGTCGATAGGGTCGTCCCCTACTTTTTAGCTATTTCGAGGACGAAATTATTTTAAGTGGGGAAGATTGTAATGACCCGCATTGGCAGAGGTATTATGATTAATTTATTTAATTATATAAATGGTGGTTTAGTGAATTAAATGATCGTGGAATTAAATAATAGTGAATATTTAATTAAAATAATAATTAAATAATATATATAATTCTGAAATGATTAGAATTGGCTGAAATGGCGATATGGTGTGAACCGGATCATCTGTGATATTTAATTCAGCTTGGAATTTAATTTGAATAACAAATATATTCAATCGTCGATAGTTGAACGTATAGAATTATATTATAATTAAAACCGAGCTCGAAATGGCGCTGCAGTTCGTAAATTGGCGATTCGAACTTCAACTGAATATACAGGATTCGTTTTAAGCCGGATTTCTGTGAAACAAGAAACGTGTGGAGCTGGTGGAGTATATCTTTCTAGTGGGAGAGAAAAATCAGGATTTCGTCATGTAGATTTTGAGATATGTCCAAATCAAATTTCAAAATAGTCGCTATAGAATCGTTTATCGACCGTAACGGTTTATTCGATATAACTGGAAATCGGGTTCGAATTTAGACAAGGTTCTTTTGAGACATAACGATAATTTAATTTTTAGAATTTTATTGTAATTTTTAATTAATTAAATAAGCGACTTTTTATTTGAAGTATTTCGCACCCTGTAATCAACATTTTGAAGTTTCAAAATATGAGTCCACCTACCGGTGTTATTATATTTTTGGGATCGGGGCACTGAGCTCGTCACAACGGTATATTTATTTCAGTCAGCAGCACTCGTACATGGGTATAATTGTACGTTGCGGGGTACACAGCTTTTATAAACATTACAAAGGAAAATTTATACACGGTTGAGGGTTCTACACCATATAAAAACCTAGCTGAAAACGTGGACACAAAACCTACCAAAGTAAAACCCAAAACGTGGAGAATCATGGTACAAGAATCCGAAATCAAATCTATAAATATACTCTTCATTTCCCCTTGTATAATTTTTCAGCATCCCCGAAAGCTTTTTCGTGGCTATAAAATATTTGTAAAAATAAATCAAAGGAAAAAGGGGTGGTCGCTACTGGCTATATCAGTCGAGCTGCTGGGACGCGGTTCTACTGTGGTGAGCCCAGGTTGATGCACTCCGGAAGAGGGGACTTCGGCAAAGGTTTATATTGATATAAGGCGGAGGTGGGTTTCTAGGAACGAAGTACTGTGTGTTAAAGGCGAGACCTCATTTTAGAGAAGGAGGAGAGTCAAGAAGGGGTGGGACGCAGTGGGTGACGATGATAGATGGACGCCTGAAGGTCGGTATGAGGTGCAGCAGTTGGGAGTTGGTGTTGAGCATGATGGAAGGGAACAGCCATTTGAATGCGACGAAGGGTGGTTCGATGTTGGAAGGCAAAGTCGGTTATCTGTAGAAGGGGATGTGCGTGCCACTATATGACGTGAGGAGGGAGATGGTGTGTTCAGTTAAGTTTTTAAGGGCAGAACGAGTGAAGAGGAACAAAGGCGTTGAGTTTTCTTTTACTGGAAATTTGCATACAGGAGAGGAGCGGTTTACTGGAGTAGCGGATGTGTTATAGGCTGGAGAAGGAACTGATGAGTGCGAACGGTGAGGGAGCAGATGAGTTTTCGAAATGAGTAGAGAAGGAGTTTTGTTTGTTTGAAAGCAACAGAAATGGTGTTGAACGGATTTACTGGAGACATGATTTTCCAAATTTTGGAAGAAGGAGGTACTGTAGGATACGGATTGGATGGATTGGAACGGGTCTGGGTTCTTATGGAAGGGAGATGGGCCGGGTTTTTGAGTGGTGAGGCCCAGTACTTATAATGCTAAGTTTATTTTAGTTTAAAATTCATATACTAACTTATAAATAGTATATCGTACCCATACGTTATCAGATTGAAGAACCGTAAGTTGCGTTGGGATCGTATGGACGAGCACTACAACATGGGACCGACGAGGAGCGAATCGAAGCTCGTTACAAATTATGACAAAATAAATTGTCCATCTGAATCGAGCGATGGTTATCGTTATTAATGATGATCGTCCAATGTGAGTAAATCTCACTAACTCTGAACAGTTTATAATTTCATGTTATATTTTTAAAACTGTTAGATATTGGCTGATTGACTATATGTTGACTGTTTGATTGAACTGCTAGTCAGTTAGTTGAATTTCTATATTGATTCTGTTTAACAGAATATATCATATGGAACTGAAAAGTGATGTTATCTATATTGTTTAACATCTGTGATGCAGGGAAACAGGTTGGAGTAATCCGACCGGATTCCTCAACATTTATTTTACTGTTTTTCATATATTGTGATATATGATGTGTTATATAATCTGTTATGCATTATGGGTGTTGGAATGATGTTGATCATTTTTATTCGATATTTTAAATATCATAAAAGACCCTGGGATGTAAAATGAATTATTTCAATGTATATTGAAATAAAGGGAGTTTATAAAATCAACAGATTTTGTAAAAGGAAATATTTCGAAAGTAAATAAAAAGGGAAACCATTTGTAAAGTGAAGGACTGTTACTAAAAGTAAATCTTTATAAATGCATAGTTTATTCGGAAAAAAAAACAAAAGGAGCTAATCGATGTTAGTTAATCGATTAGAGTTAAAACAAAGGAGTTAATCGATTAGAGTTAAAGCAAAGGAGTTAATCGATGTTAGTTTAATCGATTAGAGTTAAAGAAAATGAGTTAATCGAATATAGTTATTCGAATAGAAGAAAATGAGTTAATCGAATATAGTTATTCGAATAGAAGAAAATGAGTTAATCGAATATAGTTATTCGAATAGAAGAAAATGAGTTAATCGAATATAGTTTATTCGAAGAAAGTAAAAGAAGTTATCGAATATAGTTTATTCGAAAGGAGTTAAGTGAAATGAGTAAATCAATAGCGTTAGTCAAATAGAGTTAAGTGAGAAGAGTCAATCGAACATAGCTATTCGAAGAGGGTTAAGTAAGGAAGTTTGTTAAAGGGATATAAAGTGAACTTTGCCTATTTCAAAGTTGGAAATGTTGTTCAGTTAAGGTCTGAGAGGTAGTTCTACCCCAACTTGATTGGCTTCGTTTTTAACTAAGGAATAGTTAAGGTTCGGTAGTAAAGGAAATGGTTTGAGTTGGCATGGCGATGTTTGTTTAAACATCTGTCTAAGTCCAATGAAGAAGCTTTGGAAATGTTTTCCAAATAAGAAACCAGAAATGTTTTCTAATAAAGAAAACGAACAAGAAATGGAAATGTTTTCCATTGTTAATAACGTATATTTTCCCAATTTAGAAAATAAGAAATATTGAATATAGGGAAACAGGAGATAAGTAAATTTTTGAACTAAGGAGATGAATGTTAAAGGATGTTTGATCGATATAATTTCCATTTGGAAATAATATCGTTGTTTGCACACTTGTTTTTATTCGATAGTTAAATCACAGACTATCGAAGTTTTGACCATTTTAACGTTGTTAATATGGAGAGACCAGTTGGATTATTATCCAAAGAACCACTCTGTATTGGCATAAGCGTTGCGAATCATATATGCCAAAGGAAATTGAAGACGGAGTAAAGTGCAAGGGCTATTGTATAAGTCTTAGATAACACTACCTAAGATGGATGTACTGAATAGTGCCTTCGGTTCATCCTGTTCCTGGGTGACTTGTATGGACGGATGTCTGACAAAGTATTTCCAGACGATCACATATATTGATTTCTCCAACCGTACCAAGAGCGGAAGCGAGGAAGGAAACTTCTTTTAGCTAACACATAATGTATTGTTGAGGACGTCAACCGGTGATTTGATGGATTTGATGATGTGACATTCAAAGTGAATCTGATGTGACGATAAAGCGTAGCTTCTAGCCTCATCATCCGGTAAATGACAGAAATCGGGCAGGCAGCATGGCTAAGTCGGTCGCACCGAAGTAGGGTGTATAATCACCTGATCGAGAGTTTCATTTACTTCTAAAAAAATCTATTGTTGATGCTGTCCCATTCGGGAAACGGTTGCTGATCCCAACTGTTGGTGGTATACATTCGATACACTCAAGCGAAATGAGTGGTCGGTCATGTGTGGCCGGGTTGCAAGATGTTCTTGTTGAACCCAGTGTATTCCTCTCTAGAGGTACACGAGCGATAGGTGGTTCCATACCTTGTCATAGTTGGAAATCCATTACCCAGTACGTGCTTGCGGTTTTGATTGTATACTATATATGTAGAACGTGAGATGAAAGCGTTTCTGCTAGATGATTATATATATATATATATATACTGTGGTTGATAGACATTATTATAATATCAAAAGGTTTTTGATATAAAGTTATCTTGGATTCTCTTAAGGGAAAAACCCGTTCCGTTATACGGCGTGGTCTTATGAGATATCGTTTACTTGTTCGAACTGTTTTTAAACTGTTTTACTCACACCAGTCCCATGACTGACCCGGAGTTTACTTTGTTGTTTTCCCTAAACTCTTGGGTGCCTAAATTTGTATGGGCAGTCAAGTAGTCGGGATTTTACAGATACAGTTGAAGAGCTAGAGCAGGAGGCTTCAGGATCATATAGCTATAGTTATTTCCGCTGTGTTGTAAGTGTTGTACTTTGATAATGATGTATATTCAAATACAGATGTATATTTCAAAGTTATGTTATGAAATATATTTATTCGTTCCGCTGTGAGATTGGTGTTACTCTGATGTTGTGTTCTTCTTCTTCTTCTGCTCTAATTTTCTATCTTATCTTTCCTCACCCTCTAATTTCTTTCACTAATTACCAGGATTTTTCGATGGTTTGGTTATCGACATCGAGCTTATGTCGATAACCAAAGTCGCTAAAAATCCGGGTCATTACATTAGCCATCCGCTTCTACAAACGATAAAATAGTGAATATTGGTATGCTTCCGTGGTAGGTAAATAAAATATCGACAAGCGAATTTGAGAGTTACAAATTATTACCAATTCGGCTTCTCCACCCATTCCGCTAGGATCTACAGTTCTAATTTTGTGAACTTGAGACTCAAAGAATTGGGTTTGTCGATTAATCTTCCCAAATCGACTGAAAAGTGCAGATACTGGTCTTGTCCTTTCTACATGCTTTTTGTTGTAAGCAGACATAACTTTTGACCAGAATGCCTCCCCACTTCCCTTGATCGAATCATTTGAAAAGTGGCAGTACATTAAACAGAGATCTTTATCTTCGTCCCCGGTCCATGGCGCAGATGAATGAAACGAGAGTGTTGGAGCTGAATGAGGAGTAAGATCTTCGGTTGGTTGAGAATCGAAATCCCAACTATTCGTATTCACCGCTTCGTTGTTGAGTTGGAATGGATATGACATTGTTTACTAGTAGATAAAGAGTATGGCGGATTTGAAGAAGTTTGTGTGTTTTACAACGAGCTTTTCATACCGATATTTATAGAGAAATAAAAATTATGACCTTTACGGCTGTTGTAACTTCTATATGACCGTTTATAGCCGTTGTAGTTCAAAAATGTGACCTTTTTAGCCGTTGGAAGGGATAACAAGGTCAGATTGGAGCAACACGTATTTGGGAAGGGGGAATCCTGGCACCTATTTTATAAGTGCCTGATCCTGGCGCCTATAAAATAGGCGTCAGGATGGGCTTCGGGATCCTGAAGCTTAGCCTTAATATTAAGGCTGAAGCGAGCCACTGGTTCGCTTTCCCTTAATATTAAGGGCTTAACTCCAACCACTGGAGTTGCTCTTTTGATTTTGATTTCCACAGATTAACAATGCTACTTTGGCAAGTGGTAGCAAACCACTTAGTTATCTGCTAATGCCTTGAGGTTCGCTCCAATTTTAATTACTGTGCTAACATAACTGTTATATCATGAAATCTATGTATTATGTTTATTTGTGATCTTTCCATGAACAGAGTACCTTTCTTGTACCATTCATAGAGTTTGTTGATATGGGTTTCATTAATCACTTCTGTCTCCGTACATTCTGAAGTTTTAGAAAATCACTTCTGTCTTATAACCTAGCAAGAGTGCACTGTATGGTTTTTGCTGCTACTGATTTTGTTCATATGCCTTGCTAATTGTTTATTCTTTTGAAACTGCAATTGTTTACAACGATTATGTAAGTGTTGATTCATTATGTTCTAATCCATTGCTCTTTTTTCACACCAATTGTGTCAGAATTCATAATTCATGATATGTTATAAATATTAGAATGCACAATTCATTGGGAAGAAACGATGCAATATTCGTCGCCAAAGACCCAACCAAAACAAATATCAGTCTTAAAGACCCATGCACCGCACGGGCTATGTACTATCTACATATAAATCATGTATATACTTATATATATTCTGAATAAAAGTGTTAGTATATATTTTATAACCAATAGTGATAATGACTGAAACAAGCTTGTTGTCATCATAATTCTATTCTCCAACACTACAAAATACAGTAGTTACCCCTAATTTGTACCTAACATATTTTTAATCTGAGTCCTTTTACTTTTCTTGTAACTACGCTCATTGAACTTTCCCAATTAATATGGAATTTTTCTTACTCTTTCCAACAAACTAAAACCTTACTCATTTTCCAAAGCGGGTTATACCTAGATTTCGTTAATTCATCTTATAAATCTAGGCATATTTCTAGCTAATTCTCATTAAAGAGAAAAGTTCATAGTTTCTCAGTAAAGTCTGTATCTTCTACTTAAGTCTAGATTTACGCACAGATTCATCCGTTCCTACATTCATATTTTTGCACATAACTATAATGAAATATAGGGTTTGCAGTTTAACATTTAGCCTTTCCGAATGAATCGTTTTCCATAATCAACCTACGAATGTCATAATTCTTATCTGGTAAATTGAATGAGAATTATATATCATTATGACAATTTTTCCATTCATCTCAAAGCATTCCAAATATCTAGATCTAATCCAGATCCGATCCGAAAATCCATATAATTCTTTTGTGATTTTCTATTTGGACTTACAAGTTGAAATATGTATTGATCTATTAAATTTTTGGATTAAAATAAACTAATGTAATTGAAAATAAATAAGATCTAGGATTTTACCTTATTCGAACAGCTTTCTGATGTGAACTTCCATCCTAAATTGCTCTAATCTCTTACTTCAAGTCGTCTTAGACAACCTAGATTTAGTTTCTATAACTCCTAAAGTTTTGGAGAATGAATAAAAGTGGTAGGGTTCAGCGCCTATTCAAATAAAATTGAATTTGGAGTTTTGCCCTGTACGTTTATTTATAGAGGATTAAATCGGCGTCGCCCATACGATGGGAAACGATTTAAATCCACCGGTTTAAACCAGGATCAAAACACGGTTAAAAACCATGTAACAACCAGCTTATCCCTATATGTGGTTGAGCGCTACGTTCGACCCAGCCTAGGGGAGGTCGATCATTGCCTAGTTCATATGCATGTTTTAACACTTGCATTTGTTAATATATTTTATATAATTATTGCATATAAACGCTATCTGTTTCTTAACTTAAATAATATTTAACTTTCCATTTGAATTGATTTCATTTCTATTTTACTATACCTTTGAACTTCAAATCCCAAATGCACTTCAAATTTGGAGTTCTTGTACATGCATACACATATGAATTATATGTTTACGTATATAATTATTTTTCAATACTAAAACTTCAAGTGGGAATAACTTTCTCGTTTAAATTCTATTTGGGAACAACATGCATGTAAATTGACTAGGAGATCGCCATGAGCACAATAGTATAAGTTTCATGATCAAATTCTAGCAATTCCAAAAATACTTTTTTTTAGTTTGTCATTTCTATTATATTATATTGATTATTCATTCTAGAAATGCAGGGTGTTAGATTAATACTACATTTGATGAGAATTTTAAAACCAATAATGACAATTGGGGCGAAGAAGTAAATAGTAGTAATAATGAAATCACAAATAACGAGATTACCAGCATTGAAAATGACAATACCTGCTGAGATATGCCACTATAATTTTGCACCTCAATTGTTGTTATAAAGCCGCTATTACCCTTCTGCACAGCTCTGCTGTTAAACCAGCAGTAAGGGATTGCAGAAAATTGTAAAGGAAATGATTTATTTCATGATAAAAATGTACAACATTATGTTCTGTTTTTATAGATACAAAATAGGCTCTATAAAATAAACGTTTGGACTAATCCCATTATAATTGTAACTGAGTTAAATGTAAGCTGCACCGCACCAGGTTGTGTCCAATACTTCATTCATTTTACACCCCCCTCAAATCAGGTTACGGCTTCCTTCTAAAACCTTAATTTGTCTCTGAACTAGGGCGGCGCAAACAAATCGCCTCTTCGATGCTCAAGCCAGGAGTCTTTGAACGTCAAAGAGGCCTTATCATGATGGAGATTGTTGGATCTAGATTAACCCTAGAGGGGGGTGAATAGGGTTTATCACAGTTTTTAACTGAATTAAAAATCTAACGAGATATATAATAATAAACAGATCACAGAATATAGTAGAAACAGAAATGCAGAAAATAAATCACACAAAGATATACCCAGCTTCGGCAAAACCCTGCCTACTGCTCCATTTCTAAAGTTTCTACTAGGTGATAGAACTGATCCCGCATACAAGACCATGTACACTTGCAAACCATGCTCCTATTCTAACCCTACGCTCAAAACCCCTAGACTGGTCTATATTCACTAGACCAGATTTTCCCCTAATTTTACAGACACTAGTAAACTGTCAGTTAACCCCTAACTGAAACCCTAGATTTTACAGACCTAGAAACTGTTTGTTTGTTTACAAAGAAGACAGAATTAGAAAACAATACAAAATAAAAGAAAGACAATAAGAAAACACTAGGATTTAAAAACTAAAGGGTCATCCCCTTTTTAAACTTGGCCTAGTCAAATTAGAAACTGGCCGAACCCTTTTTAGTTCAATTGCCCGATCACTTTTGTCTCCTGAGAAAAAGAATGGTGGCTTCGATTTGGCGTCTAGGGTTTCTTTCAAATCCAAATCGCAACGCAGTTGTTTGATTGTTGAAATTAGGCTCTGGAATTAATCTCTGGTGCTCGAATTAGATGCTCCTTCGTCGTTCGATTTAGTCCCTCTGTCTAGCGATCGAAACTGTGAGTAAAAAATTGATTTTGAATCTTTTCTTGAACTTTGATTGTTTTGATTTTCGATTCAATTGTTTGTTATTAAAAATCCCCTGCCGATGATGAATTGGTGTTAACTTATAGGGTAATTAAGAAACCCTAAATTTGTTCTCTGATTTCGCTATAATGACTTGACTGATTGGGTGATTTTTTCTTGCTCGAAATGTTGCTCTGATTTAAATGATTGTCGTGATCCTCCATTTGTTGCCTAGATGAGAATGATACTTACCCCTTTTAAATTCTTGCGTGATTTGATTCTGAGGCCTTAAAAGAATGTTGTGATTGCTAAAAGATTTTCAAGAAATATTTGAATTGTTCCATGCCTTGAATGAAATCCTGATTGATTCAAAACTGGGAGAAAATTGATTGCCGATCCCTTGAATAAGATGAAACATTTTCTGGAAAATACTTTTGTCCAAATTGAATTTATTCCCAAAATGATTTTTTGCTATTTTCTTGTCCAACTTTTGTTTCACATTTTTTTCTATTTCAATTCTGGAAATATACAATGGCCCATTGCATAAATTCTGCTCTGTCTTGTCCAATACTGGAATGTAAACTTGCCAAAGAACTGTTTGCTCAAAAAGTGGAAACATTTTGAAAACCATTTGAAGAAAAAATATTCCAGAAAATGTTCTTGCCATAAAAGAATTCTTTTACAATTTCTTTTCAAATTTATATTTTCTTTGAATCCTGGAAATGAATCTTGGCATGTCAAAATTATTTGTTGATTTGTGTATATCCATGACAATGGACTCGTGTCACCGGCTAATATAACATGGCTGTGCATTTGCTTGATGTTTATAGCTTCACTTGAGCTACTGCATGCATATACTTGTTTCTATATTCACTGAAATGTAACCTGATTCACTTTTGAGCATTTGTATGCTTGGGATTTCCTCTTTGAGTTGTGTTGACCCATGCTGGAAAAAATAGTGGTTCTCCCTCTATGTTGTTTACATAAACCATGCATGCATTTGTACACTGCATATGTCTTCACCAGAACCTGAAACTGATTATATACATGAACCATGCTTCACCTTAACTTCATACTTGTTCACACTGTATTGACCCTTGAATGGTTTGTCATATTCATCCATGCTTTACTGCAATAAATCTCCTTGTCATCTTGGCTCTTCGAACGTGTTTGAGTGCACACACGTGCACTGACTTGTTCGCTAATGAATACATGTTTGACATCGAGTTTGCAAGGCTCGACACATGAGATGCTAGCTGTCATTTGCACTGTTTTGTACATGATATCACCATCCATGCTTGTCCACACATAGCAACACCATTTGATCACTTGAAATGATCCATCACCATACATTTTCCTGAGTCGCTGTTGTAGCATACCATTTAGCCACTGTACCATGAGTTTTGCCTCTTCTTGAACCATGCCTCTTACATTAGTTGTTCTTTCCATGCTTGTATTGACCATATCCATCTTACTATGTTGCCATTGTGCTGCTATGTTGCTGTGAAACATGCTGAACCATTTATCACCATGCTTTCTGGCCATTGATTGTTGCATGAGCTCCACTGCTTTGAGCATTTAAACTAGTTCATGTCACTTGACTTTTGCTCGACTACTTGGCTTTTATGACTTTGTATGTTGCTGAGACTTGTGTCGTTCACAGCGCGACCATGCTTTACCTCATGTATGTGTTGGCTGCACTTTACACTTTGCTGTTTTGATGTCCATGCACTTGTGTACACCCATATTCATTTCAGTATTGTATTGCTTTTTGGCTTGTTCTTGAGTTCTGGCCTGAGTTTGAAAACTGTTTTCATTTGTGCAATTATATATGTGTATATATACACAACAGTGTGTGTATACATGTACCATGCACGTGTAAATTATACATCAGTAGACTGCTGCATTGTGTTGTGGCTGTTAAGAATCAACTGGTTCTGATCAGCAAACCGGTGTAGTATGTTGAGTCTGATCAGTGCGTATACACATATTAGATCAAGTCATGAAAAATGATGAGAAACACACTGAAATTATGAGGCAAATAAGTTTTTTAAAATAAAAATTATATTCGCTAGAATTTTAGAATATTATTTCTTTTCCAGATACTGTGTGTGTTTCTGTATGTGACAGGTATGAAGACTGGACTTACTGAAGAATGCTGTGAAGATAAAAGAGATGAAAGACAGTGGAAAAAAACAGTGTGTGTGAATGTATATAAGTCTGTATGTGTCAATGTGTAACTGAGTGAATGTATGTGTAGATGCAAAATGTACTGAGTGTGAGAGTTGTAGTGAAGAGATTGTACTGTCTATTTGTAATAAACAAATTGTTTGAAATAAAATATTATTTTATTGTCGTCAAACAAAATTTGTTTATCGTATATTGTGCATTTACAAGTACAAATTCTGTGAAGTGATTAAATAATGGAGTTGTAAATAATTGTACTGTTCGAGTGTTTGAAATATTATATTTATATTTCAATAAAATACTGTAAGAAAATATGAATATCTATACAGTTGTATTCTATTTAAATATAAATATAATATTCCTGTATGTGATGTAGAATAACACTACGATTTCAAACTCATTAATAATAATATTTATTTGGTTGTTATCATCAAACAAAAATCATATAATTGTGTATACAACACTATTATATACAACAAAGATCAGCATAGAAACACGAGAAACTTCACTTGATAGAGATGACACCAAGCTATAGTGGCGGTGCTTGCAAATCGCCTCTTCAAGTTTCGAAATAGAAGACATCGAACATCAAAGAGGCCTTACCGCTGACGACGTCGTTTGTTCAGGACTGAAATCAGGTTGTATGTTTCCTTTAATTTTTAGCTTTTCTCTTAGATGAATGAAGTTTATAGCTGATAAGGCTTTGGTAAAAATGCCTGCTTTTTGGTGATAACTTGGCACATGATTAACTTGAAGTTTTCCTTGCTGTACATGTTCACGAACGAAGTAAATATCAATCTCTATATGTTTAGTCTTGGCATGTTGCACTAGATCTGTTGTCATATAGATAGTATTTTGATTATCACACCATATGACTGGTTTCTTGGTCGAAAGTAAGTTCAGCTCCTTTAATAGAGATTGTAGCCATAGGATTTCAGCAGTAGTGCTCGCAACACTGTGGTACTCTGCTTTAGTACTTGATCTAGAAATAGTAGATTGTTTTTTGGAGCACCATGAAATTAAGTTGTTCCCAATATAGATGCAATACCCTGTAACAGATTTTTTGTCATCACTGTCTACAGTCTGGTCTGAGTCATTGTAGGCAGTGATGTTTAGATGATCACTAGACTTTAGTGTTAATCCAAAGTTGTTTGTTCCTTTTAGATATCTGAGAATTCTCTTTACAGCTTTCCAATGCTCGTCAAGAGGATTCTGCATAAATTGAGAAACTTTATTAGGGATGGCAAAAAAATCCGTACCCGCGGTTATCCGTGGGTAAAATCCGTCATGGGTATGAAACGGATAGTTAAATGGGTATCCATGGGTAAAATAAACGGGTATTTTTAATATCCGTTAATTAATGGGGCGGGTACGGATAATAAAATATCCATGTCCGCGGGTACCCGTGCTCGTATTGAATGTGATTTATTATTAATAGTCAATACAAAAAATATTGTTGTTGGCTGTTCGGTATTTGTGTGCATGCTTTTACTCAACAGTTTATAACTGGTTGTTGATATTTTGATGGATACTTCTATTGTTGTCTCTTCTTTTTTGGATATTGGTTTAAATATGTATTGGTATTTTGATGTTAGCATTTAAGAATTGATCTAATTTGTTTTTTTTTACCAAATGTACTTTTAAATAATTTCAATAAATAGCTAAAAAATAAATTGAATAAATATAATGGATACCCACGAATACCCGCAACCCGTTTAAAACCCGTTTAATGGATACCCGTGTGGGTATGGGGCGGGCACGGGGCAAAAAATCACCCAACGGGGCGGGTGATGGGGTGGTACTACCCGCGCCCGCCCCGCCCCATTGCCATCCCTAAACTTTATTAACACTAAATGCAATATCGGGTCGTGTTATAGTAGCATATTGTAATGCTCCTACAACACTCCTATACTGTTTTATATTAGTTATGGCTTCTCCCCTGTTTTTAGATAGATGCTGATTGGAAATCATTGGTGTTGGCAAGGATTTAGCCCCATCCATGTTAGTTTTAAGCAGAATTTCAGAAATGTATCTTTTTTGACATAGGTTCATTTTTGAATTTGATTGTTTAGTAAATTCAATCCCCAAAAAATGAAAGATTTCACCCAAGTCTTTAATAGAAAACTGCTTATGTAGAAATTCTGTTAAGTATCTGACATCATCATCACTGCTACCCGAAATAATTAAGTCATCAATGTATATAAGAATGTATACAGTAGAGGTATTACAGTGCTTAATGAACAAAGATGAGTCAAATTTTGTTGGGTGGTATCCCATTGAGTTTAATGTGGCTTTCAGTTTCTGAAACCACACTCTAGGCGACTTTTTGAGACCATATATAGCCTTTTTTTAGCTTGCAAACTTGATTAGAGTCTTGAGTAAACCCCTATGGCTGATGCATATATATGTCTTCCTGTAAATCACCATTCAAAAATGCATTATTTACATCTAAATTCTTTATTTTCCAATTGTTATTCAAAGCAATGGTAAAAGTAAGTCTGATTGTGGAGGGCTTCACAACAGGAGAGAAAGTGTCACTAAAGTCGAACCCGTATTCCTGTGTGAAGCCTTTTGCAACCACTCTTGCTTTGAATCTATTTATTGATCCATCTGGATTTTTCTTGAGTCTATAAGTCCACTTGCATCCCACTATATTTTTATTTTGAGGTGGATGAACTAGCTTCCATGTATTATTTTTAATGAGAGCATCATACTCTTCTTTCATAGCAGTTCTCCATCTTTTATCAGTAACAGCTTGATTGAAATTTACTGGTTCATCTTGACTGATGGAGGCAGAGTAGATTTTAGGCTTGAAAATTCCACTTTTAGCTCTTGTCATCATGCGATGTTTTGATTGAATGGGAGGAGAGTCCTGTGGTGAGTTTGACTGAGTTTGCTCATTGGCATTGTTCCCTGCAGCAGTACCATTGCTTTGATTGATGTCATTGTCTTCATCATTTAAGTTCTGAATGTCTTTTGTATTAGGTTGCTGACAGGCGTGGCTGGGAGGTTCAGGCTGATCTTGATGTTGCCTTGTTGTGGTATTATCATGATTGCTTCGAACAACCGCAGCCTCAGTACTACTTTGATGCTCCCACAGATCATGTACGAGAGGTATCTCAGGTATGGCAATCTTTGAATTATAGATTTTCTTTGATGTTCTAAAACAAGAGTCTGTGTATGGAAAGTTTTTTTCATCAAAAATAACATGACTACTTATGAATATTCTGCCATTTGAATCAATACACTTATATCTTTTTTGATTAGAGCAGTAACCAATGAAAGTGCATGGTTTAGATCTATAATCAAATTTATTTGAGTTAAATGACCTCAAGTGAGGAAAACATAGACAACCAAAAGCCTTTAAACTATTGTAATCTGGTTTAATGTTATATAACTTCTGTAATAGACTGATTCCACTTAAAATTTTGGATGGCATTCGATTTATTAAAAAAAATAGCAGAATTGAATGCTTCAGGCTAGAATTTTAAGGGTAAAGAGGCTTGAGCAAGAAGAGTTAACCCAGTTTCAACCATATGTCTATGTTTTCTCTCAACTAAACCATTTTGTTCTGAAGCATTAGGACATGTAACTCTATGAATTATACCCTTTTTCTTAAAGAAATCCGTGAGTGGCTTGAATTCAGAACCACCATCAGATTGTAGGATTTTTAAAGTACTGTTAAATTGATTTTCAATCATATTGATAAAATTTTGAACAGTACTATTAGTATCAGATTTATATTTCAGAGGATATAACCATGTATACCTAGTGTGAGCATCCACAAAAGATATGTAATATTTGTAATCAAAATCAGTGCTTATTGGGGCTGGATCCCATAAGTCTGTAGCAACCAGCTCAAATGGTTTGGTGTATTCAGTAGTAGAATTGGCAAAAGGCAACTTATGGCTTTTGCCCATTTGGCAAAACGAACAGAGATATGGTAAACTAACACCATTAAAGGGTATTTTGTTGTCAAGAAGAATTTGTTTGACAATTTTAACACTAGGGTGTCCCAATTTGTAATGCCATAGGTCAAAAATAGAATTAGGAGAGTTGTAACTATTCAGTACAGACATGTTACATGCAGAATTCAAATTAGTAATACTATTGTAGTTATTAAAATTGAACTTATACAGTCCCTTTACGGCATCACCTTGCAATAGTATATCATTAGTTAGTATATCTCTAACTAAAAAATATTCAGGATAGAATTCAAAGTAAATGTTATTATCTCTAGCAAATTGGGAGACACTTATTAATTTTTTTCTTGATCTTCGGTACCCTTAATAAATTATTTAGGAATAATTGCCTTTTGCCATTAATACTACCTTTACCAGTATGAGAAATGTTTTACCATTTCCTATTGAAATTGTCTGATTACCTTTGTATTCTCTGTTGTCGAGGTTGAGATTTTCCAAATTATTGGTTATGTGATTGGTAGCTCCAGAGTCTGGATACTAGCTCTCATCGTTGATGTGTTCAGCTCTGGCACACTCTGTCTGACTTCTAGATGAATTAGATTGGGATGTATCATTCTGAACTTGAGCAATATTTGCAGTGGGGTTAGATCCTCTTTGATTATTAGGAGTTGTATTGACAACAAAGTTGGCATTGAATCTGAAGTAACATCTTGGAGCTGTATGACCAACTTTCTCGCAGATTTGACGTTTTGGTCAGTTATTGTATTGGTCCACCTGCCTCTGCCTCTGGTAGGAGGATGTAACACCCCACCTCCGCTAGGGTCACTCACAAAGGGAATGCACTAGTTTTGGAGGAGCGTTATCGAGGTAAACAAACACAGAAATATTACAAGACAAAACATAAATAAAACAGCGGTAGAATCAAAAGATAAATTTCATTACTTTCAAAATAGTCAAAGCCTTTTACATCCAAAGTACCAAAAAGCCAAAGTCATTATTTTCCATTACAACAAATTCTGTCTTGCATAAATAAAGAAGCAAAATCTTAAAACAACAAAAGTAGCTTAATTCCCCAAAGGTAGCAGAAATGCAGCCATAACATAGCTCAAGATCAAACCATACATGAACTGAACCGAAAGCAAGCGAAATCCAAGCTAAGTTCTAAAGTTTCCTCCCTGAGAACCCGGTGGGAAACGGAAGAAAAAGAGGCGAAAGAAAATGGGTCAGTCATAAAGACTGGTAAGTCCTAGTGACTTTCAGCATAAAAACAGGTAAAGGTAACATGACATGTATAAACTGAAAGTAAACATAAGGATGCTGTCAAGATTGGCAAGATGGACTAAGATAACATGATAATTCAAGTGTAATCAAGTATAGCATCAGATATTCAAGGTTCGCTTCACCAACTGTACTAGAATCCCAAACCCATGTCTTATATTAATCATGAAATAATACCTTGGCCCAATATCATGAAATGACCTATTACTTGGTCCAACGGAACGATCCACTAATCGATCGGCTCCCTACAAGTTCTAGCTTGTCATGTGTCTATGTCATACGGCCCTATCACGAATGTAGTCACCTGTGCTAGGTCCACCATAGGGTGTATCAAGCCCTAGGGTGTCAACCACCGACACGAATCATGCATGCATAGATAAACCTACTGATGCCCAATGCCGTCTTTTTCAACTCCGAACCACGTTCATGACCATAGCCTGCCTGAACCTACACTGTGCACCAACACAGCCGTCGTTCTGGTCGCTTACAATCAGCCCAGTAATCGTGCCCCACCCTGCCTAGTTCCAGGGTACCATGATACATCTAGTGAGTTACTGCTGAAATGGACCGCATAACTAGGGTTTTCGTCCAATAGGTTAAGTGTTGTCATTTAAATTTGTGACTTAACCCTTATCAGTCTAGCATGTCAAGTTGGTTAAGTGTTGTCATTCAAGTTCGTGACTTAGCCCTACGAATCATGTATCAAGTTGGTTAAGTGTTGTCTTTCATGTTCATGGCTTAACCCTATCATGTGGCATTAATTCATTAATGCACCCCAACCTCTCACATCAGACCTATTGTTGTGGTCACTGGATATGTCGGGCGGTTCCGGGCAGAATTACACCACAACTCAGTCTGATCTCGGGTTTTCAAGTGCGATATGACCAACTACCCACATTGGATCCTATTGTTTGCAGTAACTGGATTTGCCGGGCGGTTCCATGCAGAATTACACTGCAAACTCAACCCAACCTCGAGTTGGTCATTTTCAAGTTCATTCTAGTGTCATGCCTAGGTTCAAGTTTCATGTCAAGTTCGTGTCATGTTTCATGGCGAGTTTCATGCCAAGTTTCCTATAATTACCAATTTTTCCCAACGTTACCCCGTCTAAATATTAGGCTAACAATCTTAGCCGAATTTTCTGTCCGCATGATTTTTGACATATAATATTAGGCTAAAACTTAGCCAAATTTAACGTACACAAAATTTGCATAAAGAAATTCATTAACATAAACATGACATAGGTGTAAACTTGGCATTCTCGGCATAGTCAATGTGAACACCATAGGTGTGTATTTGCAAAATAATCAACATGAATATCATAGGTGTGATCTTGCAACGTAGACTAAATCAACATACATATATGTGAATTTGCAACATAGACTAAATCAACTTACATATATGTGAACTTGCAAATCAATCACGAGCATATGAACAAGTGTGATCTTGAACTATGACATAGGTTTAACAATAAACATGTAGATCTAACATTTGGTCACATATGTGATAAGATTTTACAACCTAAAACTTGCATAGCATGATAAACTACACAACTTATCCTAACAGGTTATACTCAAGTTCATATACATATGAATAGACTTATTCATTAATTCCCAATTCAACATGATAATAAAATAGAATATCATTCAATTTCACATATAACATAATAAACATTGTTCTATTATCAATTTATTTCCAAGGCATAACATAACTGAATAAATTGAGTAAAAACATCGCAGGCATATAGATCTGAACATGAAAAGGTTTGAATAATAATCTAGGTTCAAGAACATGGATAGATCTAACTTAAATAGAAAAATCCCCAAAATCAAGATTTAAGGACAAATAAAGAAAATAGGTCTGAATAGAAAATCAAGCTTAGATCCAATTTCATAGTCATAATCCTAGGCAATAACCTCATGGTCATGAATCATAGGTGATTAGCCACAATTGTCCTTGTCATAGTCATAGGCAATAGTCTTATGTTCACAGTCATAGGCATAGTCTTATGTTCACAGTCATAGGCATAGGCATAGGTATAGTCTTATGTTCACCATCATAGTCTTAGGCCATTAACAATAGTTTCCACGTCATAGGCATAATAATGTTATGGACATGAAAGAGTCTGATTTACAACATGAATAGGTTTAAACTGATTTCATAGCAATATTCCCAAAAGTCAAGATCCAAGATGAACAAAAATAGATATGAATCATACATAGATCCAATTCCAATTTATAACATGTCCATATTAAGTTTATAGTTTTTATCTAAAAGTAACTTGAACTTACAGATCGTGGTCTAAGAAATTTAGATGCAGAAGTCAAGTCTAGAAATTTGTCGTTGAATCGTTGAATCTTGCTTTGACTATAGAAGCAAATCCTCAATATGAAATTCCTAGCCGTAGTCTTCAAGAAATAATCTTCGCGTTTTAATTTAATTTAATTTAGAGGAAGAAGAAGAAGCCATGTCTATCAAGAATTTGTGCAGCATAAGGTTAGAGAAGAATGGTGTAAAGAGAATGAGGCTAGGAGGCTGTTTATATAGGATTAGGCAGATGAATCTGGACAGAAAACGAGATCAGATACATCAGAATGCATCAGGTTTAAAAACTGGGTTTGGGAGGCAGGTCGATCCCCAGGTCGACACTATGGTCGACCTGGTCCCTGGGAGGTCGACACTATGGTCGACCTAGTACTGGGCGGGAAATTTCCCGTCCAGCCTGTTCTGGGTTTTGAATTTCGAAATTTGAATTCGAATTTTCGAGCTGTTTTCGATTCTGAAAATTTATGAAACTTCGGAGGGTCGTATCTCCCTCATACAGACTCCGATTTTCGAAAACTCGGACTCGTTTCCAAGCAGAATTTAGAGACGAACGCAATGGCGCAACCCGTTTCCCTTGATTCTTATTTTAAAAATTAATTCTGCCTTGATTTATGGTTTTAACATGTTATTAAAATTCGGGTTGTTGCATTCTCCCCTCCTTAAAGGATTTCGTCCCCGAAATCTTCAAGTTAAGAAGAATGCATCCTATCATCCAATCAACCATCTACTCAACCATCATCCACAAGCAACCATTGTCCTTAAACGATTTCTAATGCTATATGAACATATGCAGAAAGTGTGTGTATATGTTCCTTATCTAATGCAAATGATCAGGCCTAATTGATCCTCTTAATGCAAAATATGTTTTAGTGCCATGAATCCATCATGTATGCAAATAGTCCTAGTCACATAAACGCTATATATGTACACAAACATTCATCCATATGCAACACTCACATGATAACACATTCCATTTCATCCAAAAACAAGTATAAACACTCATGCATTTGCAATATGAAAATGTGTCTGAGTCGATCTAGTGCCTAATGTGTGTTATGCAACCACGAGCAACCACTTGCGACCACTTGCAACCATTTGCAAACATCAACCATAACATGTTTTAATCACATGTTTACATCCAAAAGGGTTCTACCTAAGGTTCTCAAGATAGGATTGAAAAGATAAGTAAGATAAAACAAAGCATCACGGAGAAGAAGTTAAAGATGTACCCCCAGAAGGTCCTACTTGCGGGCCTTGCCTTTACTTCTTAGGGCAGTTCTTGCTGATATGTCCAGTATCACCACACTGAAAGCATGCTCCCATCTTCATCTTCTTCTTCCTACAATCCTGGATTATATTCCCCTCAATACCATAGAAGTGGCATTTTCTTTTCTCACGTGTCATGTTATCATTATTGTTGTTCTTGCCTCCTTTCTTGGAGTCTACCTTCTTGTTTGGAGACTCATTCGCCTTGACCTCCTTCTTGCCATTCATGTCTTCTTCATTTAAGAGCGCCATGTCTACTAGCTTTTCGTAAGTAGCCCTCATAGGTACGTGGGTCATAGCCAAGCTGTGAAGTGGCTCATTCAATCCTTTGACAAAACAGAGAGCCTTCTTATGAGGGGTATTCACTAAGTCTAGTCCAAACCGAGCCAGCTGATTGAATTGATTGACGTACTCCTTGACCGTCATACCTCCTTGCTTAAGAGATAAGAATTTTTCCAGCTGTAAACTTCGTTCAGCTTGCGAGGAATTTCATCTCAAACCTTACTCTAAAATCCATCCATGTTTCAACTGGCCTCTCGGCGTTAGTGACTTCCCACCAATAGGAAGCTTCGTCTTTGAGCAACCATACCGCCAACTGTACCTTCTGCCTATCGTCCACCTCAAAGATAACGAACGGATCCTCAGTTTCTTTGAGCCAGTTCCTCGCTTCTACGAATGATTCAGTTTCCCTGAAATCCTTTCCACCCATGGCCCTAAAATCTTTACAGATCTTTGAGAAAGCAATTACACGAGGAGGGGGCGGAGGAGGAGGAATCGCTGCAGCTGGAGGAGGAATATCTGCTAGGCCTGCATCGTTGGCCCTAGCCTCTAAGTACCTCCTGAACCATCCAGGTATTGGCACGCCCTCTGGAAAGTTAAGATTCCCAGACATGCTGAAATGAAAAAGAAGAGATTCAAACGAGGAAACAAAGGATAGTGCTAATGGCTTTTGGGGAATAGCCTTTAAATAAAACAAGACTTTTCTTTAAAAAAATGCTTCTTTGTAAACGGTTCTGAAAATAGTATTAGAAGGTTTTAAAAACTTTTGCCCAGTCTGGTAACCTTCTGCTCTGATACCAAATGTAACACCCCACCTCCGCTAGGGTCACTCACAAAGGGAATGCACTAGTTTTGGAGGAGCGTTATCGAGGTAAACAAACACAGAAATATTACAAGACAGAACATAAATAAAACAGCGGAAGAATCAAAAGATAAATTTCATTACTTTCAAAATAGTCAAAGCCTTTTACATCTAAAGTACCAAATAACCAAAGTCATTATTTTCCATTACAACAAATTCTGTCATGCATAAATAAAGAAGCATAATCTTAAAACAACAAAAGTAGCTTAATTCCCCAAAGGTAGTAGAAATGCAGCCATAGCATAGCTCAAGATCAAACCATACATGAGCTGAACCGAAAGCAAGCGAAATCCAAGCTAAGTGCTAGAGTTTCCTCCCTGAGAACATGGGGGGGAAACGGAAGAAAAAGAGGCGAAAGAAAACGGGTCAGTTATAAAGACTGGTAAGTCCTAGTGACTTTCAGCATAAAAACAGGTAAAGGTAACATGACATGTATAAACTGAAAGTAAACATAAGGATGCTGTCAAGATTGGCAAGATGGACTAAGATAGCATGATAATTCAAGTGTAATCAAGTATAGCATCACATATTCAAGGTTCGCTTCACCAACTGTACTAGAATCCCAAACCAATGTCTTATATTAATCATGAAATAATACCTTGGCCCAATATCATGAAATGACCTATTACTAGGTCCAACGGAACGATCCACTAATCGATCGGCTCTCTACAAGTTCTAGCTCATCATGTGTCTGTGCCATACGGCCCTATCACAAACGTAGTCACCTGTGCTAGGTCCACCATAGGGTGTATCAAGACCTAGGGTGTCAACCACCGACATGAATCAAGCATGTACAGATAAACCTACTGATGCCCAATGCCGTCTTTTTCCAACTCCGGACCACGTGCACAACCATAGCCTGCCTGAACCTACACTGGCGCACCAACACAGCCGTCGTTCTGGTCGCTTACAATCAGCCCAGTAATCGTTCCCCACCCTGCCTAGTTCCAGGGTACCATGATACGTCTAGTGGGTTACTGCTGAAATGGACCGCGTAACTAGGGTTTTCGTCCAATAGGTTAAGTGTTGTCATTTAAATTGGTGGCTTAACCCTTATCAGTCTAGCATATCAAGTTGGTTAAGTGTTGTCATTCAAGTTCGTGACTTAGCCCTACGAATCATGTATCAAGTTGGTTAAGTGTTGTCTTTCATGTTCATGACTTAACCCTATCACGTGGCATTAATTCATTAATGCACCCCAACCTCTCACATCAGACCTGTTGTTGTGGTCACTGGATATGCCGGGCGGTTCTGGGCAGAATTACACAACTCGGTCTGACCTCGGGTTTTCAAGTGCGATATGACCAACACCCATATTGGATCCTATTGTTTGTAGTAACTGGATTTGTCGGGCGGTTCCGAGCAGAATTACACTGCAAACTCAACCCAACCTCAAGTTGGCCATTTTCAAGTTCATTCTAGTGTCATGCCTATGTTCAAGCTTCATTTCAAGTTCGTGTCAAGTTTCATGGTGAGTTTCATGCCAAGTTTCCTATAATTACCAATTTTTCCCAACGTTACCCCGTCTAAATATTAGGCTAACAATCTTAGCCTAATTTTCCGTCCGCATGATTTTTTACATATAACATTAGGCTAAAACTTAGCCAAATTTAACATACGCAAAATTTGCATAAAGAAATTCATTAACATAAACATGACATAGGTGTAAACTTGGCATTCTCGGCATAGTCAATATGAACACCATAGGTGTGTACTTGCAAAATAATCAACATGAATATCATAGGTGTGATCTTGCAACGTAGACTAAATCAACATACATATATGTGAATTTGCAACATAGACTAAATCAACTTACATATATGTGAACTTGCAAATCAATCACGAGCATATGAATAAGTGTGATCTTGAAATATGACATAGGTTTAACATATAAATATAAACATGTAGATCTAACATTTGGTCACATATGTGATAAGATTTTACAACTTAAAACTTGCATAGTATGATAAACTACACAACTTGTCCTAACAGGTTATACTCAAGTTCATATACATATGAATAGACTTATTCATTAATTCCCAATTTAACATGATAATAAAATAGAATATCATTCAATTTCACATATAACATAATAAACATTGTTCTATTATCAATTTATTTCCAAGGCATAACATAACTGAATAAATTGAGTAAAAACATCGCAGGCATATAGATCTGAACATGAAAAGGTTTGAATAATAATCTAGGTTCAAGAACATAGATAGATCTAACTTAAATAGAAAAATCCCCAAAATCAAGATCCAAAGACAAATAAAGAAAATAGGTCTGAATAGAAAATCAAGCTTAGATCCAATTTCATAGTCATAATCCTAGGCAATAACCTCATGGTCATGAATCATAGGTGATTAGCCACAATTGTCCTTGTCATAGTCATAGGCAATAGTCTTATGTTCACAGTCATAGGCATAGTCTTATGTTCACAGTCATAGGCATAGTCTTATGTTCACAGTCATAGGCATAGGCATAGTCTTATGTTCAGAGTCATAGGCGTAGACTTAGGTATAGTCTTATGTTCACCGTCATAATCTTAGGCCATTAACAATAGTTTCCACGTCATAGGCATAATAATATTATGGATATGAAAGAGTCTGATTTACAACATGAATATGTTCAGACTGATTTCATAGCAATATTCCCAAAAGTCAAGATCCAAGATGAACAAAAATAGATATGAATCATACATAGATCCAATTCCAATTTATAACATGTCCATATTAAGTTTATAGTTTTTTATCTAAAAGTAACTTGAACTTACAGATCGTTGTTTAAGAAATTTAGATGCAGAAGTCAAGTCTAGAAATTTGTCGTTGAATCGTTGAATCTTGCTTTGATTGTAGAAGCAAATACCCAATATGAAATTCCTAGCCGTAGTCTTCAAGAAATAATCTTCGCGTTTTAATTTAATTTAATTTAGAGGAAGAAGAAGAAGCAATGTCTATCAAGAATTTGTGCAGCATAAGGTTAGAGAAGAATGGTGTAAAGAGAATGAGGCTAGGAGGCTGTTTATATAGGATTAGGCAGACGAATCTGGACAGAAAACGAGATCAGATACATCAGAATGCATCAGGTTCAAAAACTTGGTTCGGGAGGCAGGTCGACACTATGGTCGACCTGGTCCTGGGCGGTAAATTTCCCGCCCAACCTGTTCTGGGTTTTGAATTTCGAAATTTGTTCGAATTTTCGAGTTGTTTTTTATTCTGAAACTTCGTAGGGTCGTATCTCCCTCATACGGACTCCGATTTCGAAAACTCGGGCTCGTTTCCAAGCAGAATTTCGAGACAAACGCAATGGCGCAACCTGTTTCCCTAGATTCTTATTTTAAAAGTTAATTCTGTCTTGATTTATGGGTTTAACATGTTATTAAAATTCGGGTTGTTACAGAGGACCTCCTCTTTGAAAGGTTTGATCAGTGTTAATATTCTGATTCTTGTTTTTGGAACTGCTGCTTGCATTGTTAACAGAATAGTCGCTTTCTTGAATCTTTTTACTCTCTATTCTAGCTTCGTGGGATAACAGTATTGCATGAACATCATCAATTGATGAAAACTTTTTTTGAGATGAAATTATAGCCTTCACAGCTTCATACTCTTCACTTAATCCATTTAAAATAACAAGAATCTGTTCAGAATCTGGTAGTTTACTACTGGCAGCATCTAACGTGTCACACATAGACTTAATCTCTGCAAGATATTCTCTCATAGGTATACCTTCTTTTTTGATTTTCTGAAGTTGTCTTTTATAGAACATCACTTTTGCATACGATTGATTGTTGAAGGATTTTTCAACAGTTTGCCAGATTTCATTTGAGGATTTGCACCCAATTACTTGTGGTAGGAGATTTTGTCCAATGGATGATAGCAACCATGAACAGATAAGTATGTCTTGTCGAAAATACCTGTTGTAATCCTCATTAGGTACAATAGTATTCGACTGATCAGTGATAGACTTGGGAGGAATAGCAATAGCTCCTCTTAAGTACCCCTCAAGACCGTAGCCTTCAACTGTTGTTTCAATTTGAAGTTTCCATAGCAAATAATTGTTTTCTTCTAATTGAGAGGTAATGAGTTGTGATTTTGGACTGATAACAGGTTTTGTGGGATTATTGATTGGAGGATCAGGATTGGTTGATACAATCGAGGGTTGGGATGCAACAGAAGATGCATTATCGTTTGCCATGATGATAAAGGTGAAAAGAAAAGATGCGAAAGGATCAAGAAGTGCTGGACAAAGACAAAAGAATTTGATAAAGCTACAGCTATTGTAATCAGAAACTCAGAGATGATGAAAAGGAATGTTGATCTGGGTTTCTAGGTATGACACAGTTGAGTTTTGTGATTTCTTGAAGTCTTTGAACGCTTTTCTTGAATCTTGCTTGCAAACAATCCAATTTTCTGTTAAGATGCAGTCACAATTTATACACTAACAAGACACATTTAGGATGATGCAGCCGTGTATGAGTTGAATGGCAAGACACAGATAGAAGATTGGATAAACCCTCTTCAGTGATGAAATCTAACTGAAAAGAGGGTATTCAACTTAAATGATGAAAACATTCTGATAGGTTGATTGAGAAATTTCCCAATTTGGATTAAGATAGCCGTTAGGCTTTGATTTTGCTCTGATACCAAGGGATTGCAGAAAATTGTAAATGAAATGATTTATTTCATGATAAAAATGTACAACGTTCTGTTCTGTTTTTATAGATACAAAATAGGCTCTGTAAAATAAACGTTTGGGCTAAGCCCATTATAATTGTAACTGAGTAAATGTAAGCTGCACCGGGCCAGGTTGTGTCCACCACTTCATTCATTTTACACCAGCCTGAGGATCCATTTTTCCAGGATCAACAAATATGACCCATCAGATATGCTAGCATTCCATTAATTACAGAATTCTGCCCTGGAATCCACCATGTCAGTTTGTAGGTAGAGGGTTTACTCTCGTTAATTAGAGCCATAACCCATACAATAGTCCATTACCAAGGCCAAGTTGAAGTCATGATTAATGCATAACGTAGTAGTATTGTAGCGTGTTAGTTAATGACATATGACCCATGATGAATATCAGCGTCTCGATTCTGAAAGTAATTGAGGACTGTCTCGATTCTGAAAGTAATTAAGGACTGTATTAGGAAACAAACAACAATCATTAGAGTTTCCTGTAGAAACGCTATGATTCATCATTCTCCCATCTAGGGGATTAGATTGATCCATTTTGTAGGTGAATAAAACAGCGGAGCCGAGCCTGGTTGGTGGAAATCAGGGGGTCTCGTATGGAATCCAGTCCCACCAATCAAATCAAAGTGTTTTGTTCACCTACCTTTAAAGGAGGTGAACAAGCTACTACACTATTTCTTATATGTTATTTAATGATTTTATCCTACTATAGATACTGATTATTCGCAGTAGAAGTTTGTTGACATCATTTTCAAATGTGTCACCATGACATCATTAACGATTTTAGTGGTGTGGGGCTGTGATTACCCTCTGAATTTCTCCTATTAAATCTCAGATACACACCAATAATATGTAAGTGGTGACATGGCACACACTAGAGATTGGTTGCGTGTTCATCTTCCCATTTGAGATAACCTAACATGAGATAGGTACGTGTTGCCTATCTATGACAGCGAAGACTTACTGTGTGTTGCTTGTGTGTCATTAATTCTCTCATGGAAAAGCAAAAGCCTATGGCTAATTAGAAACCTTTTTTTGTACGATTTATTATTTCAATATCCCAGGACCATTTATTCGATAATTTTACCTCTCTGATGGTTGTGTTGTGGGTCAACGTAAATGATTTTGTGCACTGAGTATTTTGAAGTTTATTGAGTACATGAGTTTCATGATATCTTGGAGGGCCTAAAATGAAGAAGTCCTTACTTCCTTTAGTACTTTAGGTCGAGTTAATAGACTTCCGTAGACATGCAATTAATGTGCTCGTCCATAGTAGTATTTTGTGGCTCTGATGATTTTAATTGTATCACCCATTTTTTATGCATTATGATCCTTGTATGATTTTATGTGTTCCATGAGTGGTTATCGAGATGTGTTGCATGGTATATTATTATGATGCTATGTTGAATATTAATTATCTTATGTCATATTCGTATTAAACCTTTATATTATCATGATTTATCGTTATCGTTTATGTACTCACATCTGTTTAGATATATTCTGCCATTCTGGCACGTCTGTTATGTTATGTAATGGTAGGTCAGCCTGGGAGATTGACAAGAGGCAACTTTGGTTACTGGGCTTAGTTGAAGGCTAGATTATTGCATTGTGTATCATTACATTCATGTTTGTATATGATATTGAGTTATATACATGTATTTGACCTATATTGTATTTATTTGAGAGACAGTTGGTATTGGCTCTTTCCATATCAACCAACTGGTGTCTGTATATGTTATCATTATACATTATCTCCGCGTCAATAACTATTTTGTTTTCTATTTCATATTTTATATTGTGTATTGCTCTGTCTTGACAACTAATACCAATAAAGAGAACGTATGAATGTGACACATGAAATCGGTAATGCATTCGATCGGTGTTAGCTCAATGAAATGTTAAAAAGTGTGATAGCTAAGTATCACCTCATTCTCTGTATTATCACACGGAAGCTCTTTATTACTGAATATAGAAGTGGAAAGTTATAGACCCACTGATACCCATCTAGAGATTTAAATACTATATAAATAATTGCACATCATTTACCATATCGAATTGAGTATAATGAAAATCATATAAGTATCACCTCATTAAGTTTTCCAATTATACTCATATGCGATATAACATGTAATTGTATTATAAAGTTTATTTTTCCTCTTAATTATATCAAACAGTTCAAATAAATTTACCCAACATCAATTTTGTTTCCTATTTTATCTGCTTCTATGGTGAGGTGTTTACTTATCATTTTGTTTCAGTTTTTTATTTTATGATATTATTTACATTCATAAAAATATTATAAAAACTATTGACTTTTTTTTAACCTAATAATGTTTGCATCCAGTTTGAAGTTACAAGATGGTAATTTATAAACTGGTTAAAAATAATGGAGATTAACAAAAAGTAAAATATTCAATGAAGGATTGTAAAAATTAATTTTGACGACTTGAGCAACATCAATGAATCTGAATTATAAATGAAAACTTAAATAAAGTTTGCAATATATATGTCAAAACTCAACATTTTAAGTAACTATTAAAAGTTGGACTTATTCATAATTTCCGTAATAATTTATGGCCATACATTGAACATAAGATGGTAATCCATGAAATATTAACTAATAATTCAAACACAACATTAGTTTTTTCAATCAAACTTTTATAGTATATATCTATGTCATCAAATTTTGTATTATTTGTCTGTTTTTACTTATGCATAAGATATAATATTGTTGACATGCCTTTTGGCAAGACAGTCACGTCATGGATTTCTAAAAATCGGAGTGTCCAGGATTTGGACACAGACCCAGGACAGTCCAAATTTACTCAAGTGAAGCTTTAAAACACTTAGACACATGGGTTATACGAACTTTGGTTTCGAATCCGGGAGATTGGTTCGACCTACTTCAACATCACTTCATCTCAGTTTGCTGAAGTCCTGCTCGATATAGATCCACATGAATGCTTTATCACTTCATCTCATATCATGTGGTTCAGCTCGAATCACGTCATGCTTGGAGTTAGAGGAATAAAAACAAGGAAGAGGCTTATCCTCGGATCGGTGTATCGGATCAATTATGTCGAACCGAGCGAAGCATGGAAGCTAGCCCAGTTCTTTTGGCTGGTCAACTACACCTACAACATCGGATCAAACAACATGTGTACAAGGTCCAAGATTTTAAATCTCGGATATCGGTCTCGTTTCGTCTCGGAGAATTTAGATACTTAATCTCGTATCGGGGGAGATCCCGAACGAGATGTCATCTCGGGTTTTCATCTCGGATTTGAAAGTTCACATCGGAACAATCTTAGGGTATATGATATTTTAAAAAATAATATTCTTACAAAATGATTTTTATGAATGATATTAAAAATATAGTTATTTAAACTTGAATTGCAAAGTCACTTTATTATTCTTAGTTTACGAAAGATCATTCATATTCTAAATCATAATATGCTTAAAACAGAAATATAACATAATGCAAATAGATTATTGCTTAAAACATATAATCCATGAAAATGAATTATTGTTAGACATAAAACATTAAAAATATCCAAAACATTAAAAAAATACAGCATAAGTAGACCATAAAATACATAATTTCATAGGTAACATGTATGTAAAAAAGGGAAATTTTAAAATCATAAGCATTGTAAAACATACATGAACATACAATATGGTCATTTAATACGCAAAATGTAAAATAGCACGAGATTATCATAGCTAGATTAGAGTTTTTTAATTATTGTTCTAGTTCAGGCACATATTTAAATCTTAAATAAAAAAGCTAAGATCTTGGATGATATTCTAGTATTTCGTATCGGTCGATATATCGTTTGATATTGCAATAACTCGAACGATATATTCAAAAGAAGATTTACAGTGATATTTGTTGTTTCGTTTCGAACAGAACTCAAAACGAGATCTGAAACAATGCCAATGTCAACCTGGAGTGGATATTACCAAAAGGCTAAAGACTTGCTCTACCAACCCTTTGGGAGCTCGGATCACCAACGCGTGGCTAGGTCGATCCGCGGGTATTCCCATATATAAATATGGTTTTTGAATATTTTGGGAGGTTCTTTTGACTAATTGGTTTCTACTAGGCTGGCCGTGTATAGCAAGGACATTGCTAAGGCACAAATTCACTTCTTATCTTTACATTCATTAATACAAAATCAACTGTAATATGTGATCGTACAGTATAATAAAAGATCACTTGAACTGGACGTTGACCGAATTGTCGAACCACTATAAAAATTTTGTATGTTTTCTTTATTTTACTGTTTCCTATGATTGAAATTATCCGCATTTGGTTAATTTGCGGGTTGATCGTCAAAAAACCACTTTTTTTTATCGTCAAAAAACCACTTTTTGACGTTAATATATAAAACAAGATGATATAGCGTGTTTTGTATGCCAGTTATAACGTAGAATAATCAATTCTAAATTCAAAATATAATATTGTTAAAGTAGCAAGTTATGCTCACAAAACAAATTTTTAAATAAACAATGTTTCAAATATTTAGTAATCAGAATCTAACCTTAAGCACTTAACATTTAAATCAAACCATACCTTAGCTTGTCTCGCATGAACCGAACAGTGGATCCCACTACCAACTCACAACCGAATTTTTGAGCAAGTATCAGCAAGGTTGCTCTTATATCAACTGATGCAAGCCAAGCTCAAACAGCTAGAAATATAAGACCATTTAAGGCAGTTCACTAGTTAATTTATTTATTTTTAATTTTTTAAAAACTACATCCATTGAAAGGAAAATAATGCAAAAACAAGTTATCAGTAAGTAAACAAGCATTATCATGCACTTTCGAATTGACAAATCTTCATTTGCACCATTCCAGATGACAAGGCAAACTCCACCATCTTCTCTTCTCTTTCTGCATTTTTTACTTTGTCATTCCACTGTTGTATAAAATTTGCCGTTCCCAGCACAGAATTTGCAGTCATGTATTGCTATTTATATATAAAAGAAAACAGAGTTATCTTCTTTCTTCGGATGTCTGAGTTTCACATGCAGCTATCACTTTCTTCTCCAAGAGGCCGACATATTTATCAAGCACAGACACCACTGCCTCAAATTCCTTCACTTGTTTATCGATTGCGTCTATCTGATGAACATACTCTTCAAAGTTGTTGTTTTTCTCATTTAGTTTTTCTACGTAAGCTGTTAAACCTGAAGCCATGTCACCAAAGTGGTTGTATTCATCTGTCATTCTATTGTTCATTTTCTCCAAAAGCAATAGCTTGTTACTTGTTTCCTGAAATAAAAAACATGCGCAGTTAAATTTGCCGTATCAATGCTTAAGTTCTTTAAAGGTGTTATGTGAATTGAACCTACTAATATCGAATATTGAAGAGAATAGTTCTACTGCAAGCTGTTAGAATTGGCTATATCCAGTTAAGACTAGAACATAGATAACAAGTGAAGATAACCTACTTTGCTTAGAGCATACCCAACCATTAACAACTCGGATAGATATTTCTACTTTGCTTCCGAATGTTGAGCAGCAGATTAACGACTACTTGATGCAAATAGTAGGTTGACAACTTGCCCAATGTTTAAAACGTCAGGTGAGTGGGTATGGTATAATGTATATATATAAACACATGCAATAGTTCGTTGAGGACATAAAAATAGTTCTTTGAGGAAAAGTGGACAGCATGCTATCTTTTTTAATCCAAATAACTGAACACAGGAAATAGCTACACATGTATACACATACACGCGTGTGTGTGGGGAAAGGAGGATCTAAAATAAATACTCCACCAATCACCCCTCCCATTTTCATGCAAAAATACTCCAGATTGAAGGGAATTTTCATAGATGTGTTGCATTCTTCATTAGTAACACCATTAAAGCAAAATTGTAAATTGTTTTGGAACTACTATCTCCGTCAAAATTGCAAACCAATACCAAAGGGCGTATTTAGGGGATAAAACAAGAAGGATGTCTGAATGCCTACTACACATACACGCATGATATAACAAACATTAGTGAGCAACATGAAAATTGAACAGAAATGTTCACATGCCTGAAATTTCGAAAATCAGGTAAGATTTACTACTGAACAGCTACAGTTCACTTCTTCATACCGAGAAATGCGAGTCTGATATCCATGTGCTTCCCCAATAAGGGTTGCTATTAATATACATACACACATTCATATAGATGCTTTCTTATATATAAAACAAACACTTTAGTCAAAAGGTCGAAGTGAGGCCTTTTTTTCAACTTCCAAAGATGACATATTTTAAAAGTTACAGAAAAATTGAAATTGAGGGTATATCTACAACTTTCATTTCCCATTTTCTTCTCACTTCGTGTATACCTGCTCCTCCTGTGCATTTTCTACCTCAGCCTTATCCATTCTTTCAGCCTTAAATCAAAACCATTATAATAATTACAAGAAGTAGATATGATAAATCTCTCTTTTATCAAGAAGTTGCTTAAACTTGATCCATCTACTTGCATAACTGATTTTGTTTCGATCTACAAAGTTCCTTCGTCATGTGCCTAATCCTGACTTCGCCTTAACTGTAAAATCAACACTTAATAGGCATAGGAAAATATAATAATAATAATAATAATGGAAATTTTATAAAAGTCGGAATTGGGCTATGGAAGTTGTGCCTTGTATTCGTGGCAAAATTCTGATCCATTTTTATATATAATATGGCTTAAAACAAAGCTCATACGTATAAATTACGAGCTATTCAGATTTTAATTACTTTAGTTTTAATTAAAATTCAAATAAGCAAACAAATAAATTATAGGGCTTGAATTTCAAAATTTAAATTAACTGTGTTTATTTAGAGAGTTAAGTAATGTTAATGTCAGAAAAAAATCAAAACAACGTAAACGAAAATAAATTCACTGCGCCCATAAAAGAAGGGTAGTCGACCCACCATTATAAGGGTAGTCGGTCGTGGCAGTTGATTGGTACCCTATAGAGGTCGACCGATTAAATCACAAAACATACAATGACGGCTAGGGTATTGAGAAACGCATCATACATTTGAACAAAGGAAATCTATTTAAAATAATTCATACTTTTTTTAAACGCACCAAATTAATTTAATTAATGTGTTCTCTTAATCTGATGGGTCTCGTTCATTAAGAACATCTATAAATAAGAGCCCAGTCCCCCATTATTTTCATTCACAACTTCTTGAGAAAAAAACACTACCCCAACGTTATTCTTTCTCTCCAGATCTAGAAATTATCTTTAGTGATTAAGGTTAGGATTCTCCTTCTTTTCTTCTTCCTCCAACTTCCTATTCCTTTATTTTAGGTTTTCCGGATTTGATAAAAGAGTGTGTGTGTGTGTGTGTGTGTGTGTGTACTTGTGTGTGTGTGTATCAAAGTTTTAAAACGCGAAAGGCGTACATGAAGCGTTTTCTGGTCTTCGAGGCGAGATGTAAGCCTCGAAGCGTTGAGGCGTAAGCTTTTCGGATAAAAATAAAACGCAAAACAAATTAAAAAACTTGACACTTTAAATTAACCAATGCAAAAAATGAAAAACAAATAATTTAATATCCGACTTTTACCAAATATTTTTTTTATTATAGATTAAAAATAAATAACCGATACTCATATGATTCAAATTTTGATTTCTTAAAACTATTAGAAGATTACATCAGACTCCAATTTTGATACGTTCCATCAATTCAAATCGATTTGCAAAATTTATTTCGAGATTTAACAGAGTATTGAAAAACATTATTTAAATAACAATGAGAAAATCATTACATTGCTCATGATCATTATTTCATAAACAATCTTACTTGATTATGTCGATATTGAAATTGAAAAGTAAAAAATGCTAATTTTTATTTTCTTAAATTTTGTCTTTTTTATTTTCTTAAATTTTGTCTTTTTTATTTTCATTAAATAATTAAAGTTTAATGACATTTTTTGTGTCAATATCTGCAACTAAAGATTTAAAAGAGTTTTAAGTCACATGCCTCAACCGTTTGAGGCGTACGCTTTATGCGTTTTGTATGCCTCAAGTTGTTGAGGTGTAAGCTTTAGAGGTAAAAAGCTTTTTCGAATAAGCCTCAAGGCGTTTTATGTCTTATTTTCTCGAGGTGAGCCTTGAGGCAAGCATCGAGGCGGGTTTTTTTAAAACAATGGTGTGTGTATATGTGTGTGTGTGTGTGTGTATATATATATATGTGTGTGTGTGTGTGTGTGTGTATTTCATTTGTGTACATAATATATTTATGTGTGTGTGAAAGAAATTCTAGAGGAGATTGTAAGGCAAACAAATCAAATGGACAAAGAAGCAGATTCATTGTTGTTCTGTGAGTGGAATCTTAAATATTTATTTTTCAATGGTTTTATAGCTTATTTTCACGGATTAGATTATGCCTAGGAATTTTGGAGATTTATGAAAGCACTATAGATAAAACATCCTCAAAGTTTCTTTTATTGTGAAAGTCAATTCTTTATATGGATCTTTTATGTATATGAACAGCTCTGACGAGATTTGATGTCTATATGGTTTTCATTTGTTTCTTAGTCTATTTTACTCATTCCCTTCTAATATTTGTTTACTTTATTTTCTTTCAATTTCTTCATTAAATAAGAGTCGGGATATGGATCTATTTTATATTCTAGATCTCCTGTTTTCATATAAAATTTTGTTTGATTTGTCTTTTAAAAAAGTAAAACAAAATAGTTGAAATTCATCTGATCAGTAAGATAATGTTACAAATCCACTATTATTGTTATTTGATTTCTCGCCTTGTATGCAGAAAACTCATTATTGTTACAATGGGGATGTTTTTTGAATGTTTATGGAAAATTAGCGAAAAATGACTTGTAATGTTTTAGGGAAGAAATTAATATTATAGTGTTAGAACGGGCATATAACTCGTTCACATGAATTAATGTGAATATACTATTTATTTACTTAACATATCATTTATTCATATTATACAGTCTTTTATTTCATTCTTTATTTATCCTCCATTAGGTTAATTTACTGAGATGAGTGACAAACACGCTAATTTATAGGAATACCTTTTTATGATAAGTAAAACGAGGACGTGTGGTTAGTCATCTTTCTGTAGGGTAAATCTGCCCTAATCTGCTACCAGTTCCTACGAAAGATTAGATTAATGTGAAACATCCCAAGCATTATAGGTCACGTAGAGACGAAGGACTTGCTTTGAGATTAAGATATTAAGTGGTTGGATCTGCCTTTGGGGATATTAAGTAAAGTAGTCAAGGCGAAAAAGCCCCAGGCTAGCGCCTAGGGCTTTTTTGGGCGCCTTAAGCATGACTTTTGCTGTTTTACAGAAAAAAACTGCACCTAAAAAATAACATAAAACTCAATTTTTGGCTTTTAAAAAGGGTATATAAATGCAATATTGAGATTAAAACATCATACCATCATCATAAATTAAACAAATAAGGCATAAAGCCATTCACTTTAAGTCTACAAACGATTTTAAAAAACTGCATTTGTTCAAAACTTCAAGGAAAAAGGCATTTGTTCAAAAAAAAACTGCACTGATTTAAAAAAAAAAAAAAATTGCATTTGTTCCCAAAAAAAAAAAAAAACGAAAAAAAAAAAAAGATTTAACTTACATAAGAAATAGCAGTTGTTCAAAATCGAGTCTCAGAAAGGCTCGAGCTCTAGATGGATGCTGATCAGACAAGATTCAAATGGATTAAAGCAAATTCGGCAGTGTATTTGCTTGATGTCGAGGTCATCTTTCTGTCGATGCGATTTATTTTTTACTGTGCGATATAAGAAGAAAACCTAGCCGGCAAACCCTAATTTGAACCAAGTGGTCTCGACGTTGGACCTGGGCACGAAAAAGAAAAAAAAACCTCACTGAAGCGCGCTTTTTAGGGCTTCTGGCGTCGCTTTTCTAGCGCCTCAATGGCCAGAAAAGCCCTAGGCTGGCGCCTAGGGCTTTTTGACGCCTAGGTGCGCTCAGGCGAGCGCCTTGACTACACTGATATTAAGTGATTAAGACTTACCGCTTTCCTTGTGAATTTATCCTAAATAGTACGGTAGTAATCAGAGGATCCACCCTCATTAGGTATTAAGTGATCAAAGGGCCCGCTTTTTTCTTATGAAGTATTAAATAAAAAATGGGTTAGGAAAATGATATCTTTGGAAGGATTCGCTTCTTATTAGATATCAAATGATTGAGTTAGAATCGGTTAAGAGATAAGTATTAAATAACCAAGGGGTTTGCCTATCCTTAAGGAAGTATTAAGTGGCTAAAAGATTTCCATATAATGTCAGCTAGACGGTAATGAAGGGTCCACCTCAAAAAGGTCTTAAATGGCAAAGGTCTCACTATCCTATAAATATTAAGTGATATCTTGCACTATTAGATATATGTGTGTGTTGGGTATGGATTACGGGTCAAATTATGGATGAACGTATTAAGTGACCAGATGAATCCATCCAAGGGTATTGAGTGATCATGAGGGCTCACCTCCTTCCTTACGAAATGAAGGTATTAAGTGGATCCGCCCTTTTAAAAAGATATTAAGTGATTATAGGATCCACCTCTTCCTTGTAATGTTTAGTAGACAATCTCGTAGCTATTATTGTTCTTCGTAAACGTATTCTTTCTTGATACTTACACTGCCAAAGTACTGTAAAAGCAAGGTTTAAATTTTATTCACTAGAACTTAGTGTTCTGACTCCGTCCTCATATTATTTTATGCTTGCAAGACAAAAGCGTTTACTGATGGCAGCGACATATTATTTTATGCTTGTTCTTATGTAGCCATAAAATTATATATAAGAGATTTCTTCATAGTTTTATCATGGTTTTATAACTTTTGTAGCCAAACAAGTTTGTGTTTTTAATGATTTCAAAAATAAAAGAGTACATATTTAATATTATATTTTGATCCATCTGCAGTGAGTTCTAATCGCATGATAGTTGCTTTGTACTATTTGTTTCTTTTATCATCCAACAGATTGTCTTAGATCTGTTCTAACTTTAGTTGGATCTTTTTGGATCGAAATTTAGACGCATTCCAATGTGGACTGTTACAGTTGGTGTTAGAGCCTAGGTTACCCTATCAACGAAGAAAGAATATATATATGAGAGACATAAATATCATTTTGACAAAGGTTTTCAAAAGGGTGTGCGTATGTTTGTATATATATATATACATATATATATATATACATATATATATATATATGAAACAAAAATTTCAAAAAAAAAAAATCTAATGCAGGCAGAATTTTTTTAAATAAGTACACGTGTACAATTCAAAAAAGTGAAAAAGACTGGACAATTAATGCTCTGTCACCCAACTCTCCCATATTATATATTCTCTCGCGAACTTCAGAAAGAAACCCAAAAGAGGAACTATAGCGGTCGATAATCCCACGCTTCGAAGATGCCTTTTTCTACCAGTCCAATACTGGCAAGTTGTCGTCTCTTGATCTTATAATGATTTTACATTATTTTCTATCAATTTGCTGATCATTCCTTTGTTGTGTTTTTTTGTTTTGAAAAAAAATCTTCAACTCCTCTCCTTCCACGAATGATGAACTGTAGTTGTAGTTGTAATTCGGTAGGCTTCCTTTTCCAGATCCAAGCCGCTCCAACACTTCAGGTATGATAATTCATCTTCCAGGTAATGGTGGAATTGTTGACGTTAGATTTAGTTTTAATAGCTAGCATGATTTTTTTTTGTTGTATTCAAAACTGAAAAATAGATGGTTGTGTGTTTCGTTTGCTCTCCCACGTAATTTGCATGTCAGATCCACGTTAAATCGAAAAGTTTGTAGTTGATGGCTCTGTAAATAGAAAAGGCCATCTTAGGGTTGTTTGAATTGGATCAGATATCTTCATCCCAATCTTTAGCATTGTGAATATTTCTAGTGGCTTCCCAAACTGATTTAGTTGAGAAGATACCATCTTTCTTCAGTTTCCATGTCCAAATTGTTATGTAATGACGGTCGGATCAAAACCCCTTTTACATTAGCATAAAACGCATGCATATAAATTGACAAACACATTGTTGTAACAAAACGAATCGCCGATGTTACATGCCTACCAACTCATATTTATGCACACCATCTCCAATTTATTTGGAATGTAGGACTTTACAAATCCAACCCGGCATTCCCCCTTAACAACATGCGAGACAATCCTAACAATCTTCTTTGACTTGCATCACATTCGAGTATTTTCAAAGCACTGCCTTGTTTGCATGACCCAGTATGTAATATTCGACTCTGATAACACTTATGTAACGACGGTCGGATCAAACCCCCTTACATCAGCATAGAGCGCACGTATATGAGCTGCCTACCAACTCGTATTTATGCACATCATCTTCAATTTCGCAGTGTGGGACTCTACAAATCCAACCCGTCATTTCCCCTTTAACAACATGCGAGACAATCCTAACAGTTGCAAAAGTAGATAAAACTTTTAGGACTACCATGTATTATGATAGAAAATATAGGAGTCAAAATGCTTTCACGAAGTAAGTCAGTGATAGTTTTGGGAAACTCCATGTAGACCATCGTATGGATGACAAACTCCCTATTTTTTGTCATATGCTTTATGGAAATTAATTTTGAGACAAAGTTTGTCACCCATTTTTTTGTTGAAATGTCTAATTAATTCGTGAGTCAGTAGGGAGTATTTTGATATATATATCATGTTGCAACATGCAATCGACCTATAGTCTTCAATTTTGCTTGGTTTATTGATTTTTGGAATCAACCTTAGAAATGAGTGGTTTATTTCTTGCATCAACTTACCTTTAACGAATACTTCTTGCGCTGCTTTAACTAATATTCTATTTAATTGGTTCCAATATAGTTTGAAGAACTTAGAATTTCAGCCATCGAGCTCTGGACTTAAATCGTCATGGGTGGAGAATACAACCTATCTAACTTTTGTTTAGTTATTGGGCTTGTCAGCAGATCAACCCTAACGTCACTGATAACCCTCTTGTAGTTTATGTGTGGTAAGTCTTCAAAATTCACCCCATTACAGAATTCAGTGTAGTTGGCTATAGCACTCTTCAAATTCTTGAATACTTGTCATTGGCTCCCCATTAGCATTTAGAGCATTAAGCGGATTGTTGTAGTTTTTCCGATACGACATTTTGGTATAAAACATTTCAGAGCATTCATCCCTTTACGCAAGCCACTTTTCCTTGGCTTTTTGTTTGAGCTCAGCTGCATGTAATTGACCTTTTTTCAGTTTTTCTTGTTTGATAAGATATTGGAGGAAGATCGACTAAACCTCATTTTTGCTACACCTCAATGTCTCCTTGATTTCAACTACATGTTTAATTTCAAATAATCATACTTTCACTTTCATACCGTTGAAATTGGTAAGAAGAGAGGAATCGAGATGTAGCAAAAATGAGTCTTATATGTATAAACTAGTTAATTAATTTTTGATTTGCGCCTATCTTTATAGATTCCGCCTATAAATATAACTTCGAACATATTCCAAAAGGATGGACGAGACGACTATGAATTGAAAGAAATAAAGCAAATATTTGATCATATACCAATTATTCATGAAGCAAGGGTCGTATTTGTGGACCGTACCAGGGAGAATTTGGCCTCAACTTATAGAAACACCCTAGAAGTTGAATACTGATTAACTTTAAACTTCTTTACCAGTATGGACTCCTTAGATATACAATAGGAATGGAAACCGAAGTTGGAAGGGTGGTAATTCGCAATTTAATAGGCAATAAATTAGGGGTGTAATAAATTAATGACTCATTACGGGTACTTATGGAAAAGATAAGGAATAAATAGAAAGAATCCGAATAAAAATAAATGTTTGTTAGGTTGACAACTAAATAAAACAGACAAAATTAACATTTTATAGGTAGTAAATAAATGTGCAAGGCTTTAATCAAATATGAAAGTAAAGATTTTAATAATGGAATAAGCTTCCGTAGAAAGGAACACATTATTTCTATAAAGAGGTAATTAGGTATTTTAGATAAAATAGAAAGATTTAAAGTAAAGAACAAATTTAAACCCTGCCCCTTAAGAAATGGTTTTAATTTAAAGTTAAAAAGGAAGAGTTCCGTCTGCTTAATACTCAATTTAAAATGTGTTGATTAAAATAGAAAAGTTTCCCATTTTCTATTACGGGATATGTTTCATACGTAATACACTTGGAAGCCCTTTCCTCCAAAAGGAGGCTTTATAAATGGAAACAAAATTCTATTTTGAGGTCTAGAAATAGAAGCAATTTAATGAAAAATTCTTTTGGAAAACAATTTGATAAAAACGGTTTCTTTGAAAATTCCTTGAAAATTTTGAAAGTGTCTTTAGAAAGGTTTCTAAATGAAAATCTTTGGGTTAGAAATTTTTGACGAAAAGCAAATTTAGATAGTTTTTAAAACTTAACCACCATTTGTTTGTAAAAAAAATTAAAAAAGAGATTATAAATTTTAAAAGATTGGTAAAATATTTTGATAATTTGGAAGTCAAAATAGAATTAGAAAGGTTCCATTTATTAACTCCTCGAACTAAAAAATGTGTTGATTGAATTAGAAAATTTCGCAACTTCTACTATATTTTGTATGTGATATATTTTAAAGTCCTTTTCCCTAAAAAAGGCTGTATAAGTGAAAATAAAATATGTTTTTGAAATTTAAAAATAAAAATACTTTAACATAAAAGTTCCTTGATTTGTATTTTTTTTTTCAAAAAGATCCTTGAATAAAAATATTACAAATTGGGAATTTTTGGTAAATATGATTTCACATATGTATCACCATTGGTTTTTAGTAAGATTGAAAAGTAACACAATCTTAAAAGTATTAAGTTCCTTCAAAAATAATTTGGTGGATGATTTTAATCAATGATTTGGAAAGTTTTCGTTTGTTAAACATTTAATTTGATTAAAAAGATTCCGCTTTGATTCCTTGATCCCTCTACTTTTCATACAATTTTTCTTGACTTATAAATATGGAGATTCGTTCTCTAAAACTCTTCAAGGGATGTATAGATAAAATAACACTTATTTTGAAATGGAGAAATACGAATACAAACGAAAGGAATGTCTATAAGGCAATGTAGAAGATAATGACTATAATTTAAACAGCAACAAAACTAAGATTTATGATGTATAAAAGAAGTAATAAAATAAGGTACAGGTTATCTTCGTCTACTCCTAATAAAATTATAAAGTGTGTTTCTGACCATCTTATGAATAAGTTGATGCACTGCAAAAAGAAAAGCATTTATGTAAAGTTTTATATGTTTTTCTAAATTTGATAAGGACATTATTATACTTGACAAAGAAAAAGTATATTGTCAGATAACATTAGAATTTGAACAATAAATAATACGTACTCTTTAAATGGTATAACTGTTATTTTGAATGATAATTTAAGATATTTTGTGTTTAAAAAGAAAAAGTACATATTTTCAAAAAGGAATAAATCTTTATTCTTGTAAACAATTGAAAGGAAATTTTTCATAGCTCCTTTTTGAAAAAACGTAGGGATATTTTGAATGCATATACACATATATATATATATATATATATATGTATATATATATGTATGTATGTATGTATGTATATGTACACGTAAATATGTATGTATTGAAAAGTGACTTTTATAGAATATATTTTGGCAAATATTTTTTAACGTCATAAAGGCTTTTTTTTCAGAATACGTATTGATGAAGGAAAAATTGAAAACAGAAATGGTTCTATTTATATTTAAAAATAAAGAAAACTTTGACTTTTGATAAGGGTATCAAGTTTTACTTTTCCAAAGACGAGATACTGAATTTGGTACTTCATGTTTTAAGCATTGCAACAAATGAAGTAGCAAATGTTTATTCTCTGATTGTACAAATATATCATACTACATTTTGTATGCAAAAACTACGGGTGTGTTTGGTTAAAAATGAGTTTTGGGTTTTTAGTTTTCAAAATTAATTACAAAACTTTAAAGGTGTAGAAGGAGGAATGGTAGAATGAAAGCAAGATGGAGGGGACCGCGGAGGGGATGTAGCAACCATGAAATGAGGATTTGGTCTCCATATTTCTTTCATTTCTCAAAACATGAAAAATAGATAAAATTTGTTTTTTATTTTTTGTGTTAACTTTGTTTTCTAAAATTATTGTTTTCCATGATTTACATGCGTTGTGCACATTTTTGTGTGGACGAAAACCCAAAACTTAAAATGGTAAACCAAACACTACCTACCATTTTTTAAAATGAACAATTTTATGGAGCAGATACCGACCAAGTATTTTTATGATGTAGGAATCAGATAGAAATGAAATATACAATCTAATTTGGGTATTTGAATCAACCCCAAAATCTCAAATTGGAGAATTTGGTAGAACACAAAGATATTCCAAATCCATGAATGGGTTGTAAGTTAAGTTGTCTTAAATAGCTTAGAAATTTATATAGGCATAGAATTGCACTAGCGACTAGATAAATTTATATAAATATAGCATAAATAACGATAAGAATTTATAGACAGTAATTACAAATTTAAAGAGCGATAAGTTTGTAATTAATGATAGGAAAAAAAAAAGGATGCTAATGAGGACAAATTAATGAAATTCAATTTTTGGCATTTACCAATGGTATTTAACCGGTGAAGATATCCTGAAATCTACAAAAAGGAAAACGCGATTAAGAAAGATAAATGAGATAATCCCAAATTTTAATAAATCAGATGAAGAAAGGGATGGACTGCATTAAAAGCAAATAAAGGATAATTTAGAAAACTGGCAATAATGGAATTATATAATAAGAATACTCATTTTAGTTCAATAAATGATATTATAGCTTCAACACCATTTATATCATTTGATCATAAAAGATAGCTTCCAGGGAATGTTTCTTTATATTTTAAGGTTGTAATCGCTAATTGTCTCTCTTAATTATTAAATAAAAGTAGTGTAAGAAACATAGCCCTATTTGTGCATGTGTCTATGACTCTACTGGGATTTAAAACCACAACATATATAGGAAAGTACGCAAAATAAGGAAGTTTTATAGGGATACTTAACCAACGACAAACCAAAAATGGAGCTGTGTAAGTTACTGAGGATTTCAATCCTAAAAAACATTTTGGAAAGAATGGAATGTCTGCTCACAGGAAAAAGGGATTAAATGCATGAGGTTGCTTAAAGGATTTTCAGTTGAGCAAGTAAGAAAAAGAATGTTGTATAATTCTTCGTTAAAAACCTTATGACTGCAGCTTCTCTTGTTCGCTTTCATGGAGTCGCAGTTAACATTCTTTCAGGTATGGACCTTTGGTTTACTAATAAATTTGAAGGAGTTGGCCAGTAGGCTTAGAACCTAGCTTTAGGAATTTGTTATATTTTAGGACCGCTCACCATCTAAAGTTCATACCGAAAGAACAGATGAAACTTGGAGGATTCATGGAAAAACATGCATCATGAATTCTTAAAGACATTAGGAGCAGTACTTGTTTTTATAGGATTAGCATGGTCACCATTTGTCAATTGGTGTGACCAAGGTATTAAATCTCGTATATCAGTCGTGTTCCGTCTCGGGAATTGTAGAGACTTGATCTCGTATCGGGGGAGATCTCGGATGAGATGAGTCTAACTCAAGGGTTCGTCTCGGACTTCCATCTCGGGTCAGAAAGTTCATATCGGAACCATCTCGGGTACATAATATGTTGAAAAATAATAATCTTACATAATGTTTTTTATGAATGCTATTATAAACATAGTAACTTAAACTTGAATTGCAAAATCACTTCATTATTCTTATTTTATGAAAGATCATTCATACTCTAAATAGTAATATGCTTATAATAGAACTATAACACAATTAAAATAGATTAGTACTTACAACATATGATCAATGAAAATAAATTATTGTTAGACAAAAACATAGAAAAGATCCAAACTATTTAAAAATTCAGCATAAGTAAAATACAAAATACATAATTTCATGGGTAACATGTATTAAAAAAAAGATGAATATGAAAATCATAAGCATTATAGAATACACGAACATACGACATGCTCAACTAGCATGCAAAATGTTAAATAGCAAGAGATTATTGTAGCTAGATTTGAGTTTTTTAATTATTGTTCTAGTTCAAACATGGATTTTAATTTTAACCAGAAAAACCAAGATCTCGGACGATATTTCGGTATTTCGTATCGGTCGATATATCATTCGATATTGCAATATCTCGGGTGATATATTCGAAAGGAGATTTACAGTGAGATTTTCCATTTCGTTTTGGAAGGAGCCCAAAACAAGATATCAGACGAGATCTCGGGCGGTATTTTCGAGATCTGAAACAGTGGGTGTAACACTTTTGAAGCATTATATGGAGTCCATGCAAATCGCCAAACTGATGATTGAAAGCCATCAACAAATTTCTACTAAAACCAACATTGTGTCAACTGGCTTTAGAAAAAATTGAAATTGATTAGGCAGCTACAGAAGGTTGTAGACTTGGGTAATTGAAAAAGTTGGCACCCGCCTTGTTGGCCATACCCAATATTAGAAAAATAAGAAAAATTACTAATTGGTTGCAGTGCATGACGCTTTTACGTATTTTGTATTTGATAAGATACTTTCACAATATAGTAACTACAAGTAGAGCATGTTCAACATGAGGGATTAAGATGGAGTCATGGGCATCTCCTTCCACTATAGACAATATAGAGCATGGAACTAAGAGAATCCACAGTAAAGAATCAGACTAGCTCGAGTAAACCGAGGAGAAACGTGAAAAAAGAAACTTATTCTAAGTTTGTCCCTGGTAATCTTTTTTCTCTAAAATTAGGATTCGATTGCATCGTGGTTGTTAGATCGGATGGCAGGTGATAGCTGCCACAATATTTCACTAAACATTGTGCACTCACGTACAATGGTTTTATGCATACTAGAGTTTTCCATACATACGTGCATCACAATTACACTTTTAGGTTAGGGTTAAACTCATTTAGAATGTCTGCAATGCAAAATCACATTGCAAAATTGGCTGGGTAGATGGATGCAATTTCGAGATGGGTTGTTAGCCCAATCAAAGATTTCAAATACGAAATCCTTTTTAATGAGAATGGAATGTCATGTGAACTCAACCCTAAACAGACATAGAAAAATACAATAATAATAACAACTAAATAATAAAAAGATTAGAAACGAAAGTTTTACAAAAAACAAAACAAGATCGTTGTTGACGTGGAAAATTGGTTATTCGTGCACGCCAATGCCCAAGTGTAAGTTTAGTCGTAAACTTATAATCTGAATATCCCAAGACAGAGAACTGTAAAGGGAACACAGTCACAGCTTTTATAGTGGTTCGGCACTAACACCTACATCCACTTTATAGTAATCATTCATCACAATATTGTCGATTACATAGTTTATACAAGTTTGGACAATTTGTTTACACAAAGTTGTACAGTTGAATAAAAAATAACGTGTTAATTCATAACTTTGACCAAAATGTCTTTCTTCTTCTTCGTTGAGTCAAAATGTGAGTCAATGTCCAAGAAATAACTCCAATGTCCAAAAGTATGAAAATATATCCAAAAGCATGTCAAAGTCCAATTGAATGTCTAAAATTGTAGGCAAACATTTAGAAGTTCTGACAATGTCCAATAACCAAGAAGATGATGATGACAGCCATTAATGGTGCTTGAAAGCTCCAATTCGTATATCCAAGTGTAGTATAAGACCACAAAAGCCAACTCTTAATAACGTCAAGCAACTGGGTATTTATAGGTGAGTTTTGGAGGCATCAGCCTGAATTTCATATCCTCAATGGATGCAAAATTCGCATCCCGAAAATTTAGCTAAAAAAATAAATTGAAGCCGATCACACCGTGTTAATCAAGCAAAAACCCCTGATTCGCACGTGAAAAACCGCCTTGCCAAACTCTCTTAGCAAATACCAACTTCGAATCCTATGCCAACATCCAGAAAATCGTATCACGAATCCCCAACGTGAGCACGTGGAATTTCGTATCCAGGCTGTGTTGCTCAGGAGATTTTCACATCACCAAAAATCGTATCCGTTCCTTTGCCTCTTTTTGTATCCGCTTTCCATGATGCGAACTCGGGGGATTCGCATCCCAGCCTGAGTCGATTAATGATTTTCGAGTTGCCAAATCCACTTGGCAAACTCGCATCTGTGCCAAATCGTTTTTCCCAATTTCTTATCCCCGATGAGGATATGAAGATCTGAGGGGAAATCATGATGCGCTCAAGCGAAATTTCGCATCCCGGCCTGATGCGAAATTTAAGGGATGTGAAATCCCTTGAAGTCGAGCCAAATCCGAGTTTTGCCAACTCTGACACATGCACGTGTAAATCTGAGTTTTCACCGTGCCGATCACCTGAAAATGGCATGCCAGATTTACCAAATGCCAAATTTTGATGTTGTGAGTTGCGCAAGCCATTTTTAGTAATCGTGTTATGTCGATCATCTGTTTTAGAGTGCGCAGTACCAGAATTTGCCAGAATCCATATATTTTTCCACGACGAATTTTGCCACATGATCGGACCGACACGCTCAAGAATTTTGAGCTGATCGGACTGACACGCTCAAGGATTTTGAGCTGATCGGACCGAGTCGATCACGTGTTTTTAGCATGCCGAATTTTCCAAGTTTATTGATGAATTCACGAATCGCCGCTATTTCCGACCTTTTCTAGAACACGTCGCGACTTCGATCAAATCGCTTTGTGTTTTCTGATGACGGAACACGTCGTGAACCATAATATTGACGTGTGACTGCTTTATCAAAAAGCTGGTCAAAACTTTGCCCTCTAAAATGTACCTTTCTTGATCAAAGAAAGATGTGTTTTGCGAGAAAACCCGAAATTCGAAAACCAAAGTCAGAAGAAGTCCGAAGCGAGCTTCTATAACAAGAAATTCGAAGAGCCACGATCGCGCCGGATCGTATTAACCAGAAAACCAAAGCCAATAAACTAGAAATCCGCTATTTCACCGGATCATATTAACTATAAAATCAGAAAGCCTGAAATCCAATAAAAGTTGACGATCGCTCCGGATCGCTTCTTGAGAGATAACCAGAATAACCAAACAACCAAAATAACCAGAGTAACCAGATAAGGTCGAGGCGACCTTGCAGGGACAAGACGACCAAGAATAGCCAAAACAGTCCAAAGTGGCATTGCCAGGGCAAGACGACCAAGGATAAGCCAAAGAAGTCCAAAGCGGTCTTACCGGAGTAAGACGACCAATGATAAGCTAGAATCCGTGGACCAGAGTCCTTTGAGTTTGCAATCCAGAATTGGATTTTCTTACTCCACAGCCGACGTCCCGACAAACAAAGTATTTTCTATTAAAGTTATAAAACTTTGGCATTTTTAGTAAAGCCAAAAAGAAAACTTAACGGTCTATCACCCATTAAGAGCACGCCTAGGGATTTGACTGTTCCCGTACATAGGTATACGGACTTAGCCGTTTGTGATTTCAAATTCATTCATGACGAGGACTAAACGGTTTATCATTTGCAAAGAGCATGCCTAGGTATGCTTGTTCCAGTGCATGGGTAAGCAAACTTGGCCAACCCAATTCCAAAACAAGATTTTTCTCAAGGCGGCCGTGCCGGAGCAAAACGACCAAGAGCAGCCAGAAATTCAAGGCAGCTTTATCGGAGTAAAACAACTAAGAAGTGTTCAAGGCGGTCTTACCGGAGTAAGACAACTGAGAAAAGCCAGAATAATTCAAGGCGGCCCTACCGAAGCAAGATCGACCAAGAAAAGCCAGAACATATCCATTTTATTAATAACCGGGGGGTGATGGTGTGTTGTTGAGCAAAGAGCATGTTTAGGGATTATAACAGCTCTCGTACATGGATAGGTCGACGCAAACATATACAACCAGAAAACCAGAGAAGATAAATCAAGAGGGCCAAAGCCTACAAAGCCAAAACCATTTGCCAAGGCCCGAATATCCAAGATCTAGAAAAGCCATAACCAAACCATAGTCCTGAGAAGCCAAGAAATCCAAAAGCCAGAAAACCAAAAGTAGTAAAGCCATAAGTGGAAAGACCGTCATCCAAAAGCCAAATAACCAAAGAAAGCCAAACACCATATCCAAAGAGCCAAAGAAGGCCAAAACCAAGAATCCAAAGAATCCACAAGAGCAAAAACCAATATACCAAAAAGCCAAGACCAAGGTCCAGAAAACCAAGTAAAACCAAGAGCCAAGTAACCAAAATATTCACAATACCAGAAGATCAAAAACCACAAACCAAGAGATACCGATGCCCGGGAGGCCTACAACCGAGACATCAGAGTCAAAAGTAAGATTAGTTGATAATAATGCCACTGAGACGAGTACTGGTCCTGGGTATATTCTGAGTAGCATGAGTGGGTTGTGTCTGTCCAGACACCACAACCCAAGTCCGAACAAACTGTGTCAACTCATCACGTCTGACACGCTCTTCAATCATATCCCTGAGATGCCGACAATCGTTTGTATTATGACTGTCAAGATCATGAAACAAGCAATGTCGACCAGTATCTTTTCCACTTTGAGTCGACTCCTTTGCGGAAGACTTTTTGAAAGCAGCAGTGGGATGAACCTCCAAGTAAATCTCTTCAAGGGTGTGAGTAAGTTTCAAATAAGACGAGAACTTAGGTTGCTTCCAAGCCATCGATCGGTCATTCCCCGAAGGAGGTTTACTTGTACCAGAAACCTTAGCTTTACCAGAATCGTACGATTTCCCACCCTTAACAGCGTTAGCCTCGAGAACCTTTTTATCAGTCCTCGCATCCTCTTCCCGAAGAAACCTTTTCGCTTCAAAGTAAAACTCACCAAGATTCCTCGACGGGTCCCGACGCAATGAAGTTTTGAAGTCGGATTTATCCAGAACACCAGAGACTGCGGCCATCAAAACCATGGACGGATTCGACCGATGCCACCGCGGCATTAAATCTCTTAAAAAATTTATGTAGAATCTCGCCTGACTTCTGCTTGATGGTTGTTAAAGTCATAACGCTTTTCGGACGAGCGATGTGAACTCTGAACTGCTCGATAAACTTCCAAAACAAAGCGTTCCAAGAATGAGTATAATATATTTCCAACTGCCTAAACCACATGGCAACGATGTCTGTCAAGTAAAACGAAAAACATTTTTCCATGACATTTTCCGAAGCAAAGAGAACTTCCATAGTCGTACATATCGCATCAAGTGAGCAGTCGGATCTTTCCGACCATCATAAGCTTCCAGCTGCGAGAATTCCTTATATCCAAAGAGAACGAAATGTGGGTAACACAATCCAAATCCGAAGAAGAGGCAGTGCCGCGAGTGAATCGACAAATAACATCAGCGAATTTGAAATCAATTACCAAAAGCGAGCAGCTGATTCAAGTTATCCAAGGCGACACTGATGCCCAGTGTAAGTCCAAATTAGGGACCGGTTGATTAGCAAGAACTTCCGGTTGAATCCCAACCCAAGGAGTCGCATTGGGCACAATCCTTACTAAAGAACCGTGGGAGCGCTACCATTCAAAGCTGCACGCAAAGGGGCTTGAATCACATTATCGGTGCCAGAGCCCACGACTTGACCAACCAAAGTGTCACGGGCTGAAGCGATGTCAGGATCAAGGGTGCCCCTGAGTGTAGCGGAAGCGGCACTAGTCCGAGGATCGGCGTCGCCTTGCTGATTAGTTTGCGGGGTTGCCCCCAAGTCCCGAATCGCGGCTTGCGAAACACTGGTACTTGTCCTAATAATATCTTCCTAGCTTGTCAGCCTTCTGGTACTTCCAAGTCTAGCCTCGATCCGAGCGAGAGAAAAAATCATCGCTTCCTCCTGTCGCTCGAGTCGAGCGTTCGAATCCGTAGCAAAATCTTTAACGATTTCATCCACATCCTCTCGAGTAACGTTTGAGGGATTCCCAATCGAAGAAAGTTCTTGACTTCCTCCACCTCGTACCTTGGGCTTCCACAATAACGTCGAGCATTTTATGCTTAACCATGATGAAAAACGAGTGAACGAAGTCGAAGTCAAAAATTGAAACCAAAGTCGAAAACCAAAACCAAATCCAAAAACCAAAACCAAAGCAAAAGTCGAAGTTGCGCGTCCTCTACCTGGCGCGTCAAAGTGTTGACATGGGAAATTGGTTATTTACGCACGTCAACGTCCGAGTGTAAGTTTAGTCGTAAACTTATAATCTAAATATCCAAAAAACAGAAATGTAAAGGGAACACACAGCTTTTATAGTGGTTTGACACTAAGGGCAGTTCGCAGTAGGATTCTGGCATGTTCTTGATGCATTCGCATCCGACGCAACGGTTCATTCTACGATGTTCGATTTCGTTCTGCATAAATTCTCCCTCCCCCCCCCCCCCCCAAGGTTCATTTTCCCATTCCAGTCAGCCTTCCCCCTTGCTTCCTCTCTCATTTTCAATTTTTTTGCAATGAACAAAGCTGCGAACATATTTTTTTTGTATACCGTTGTGCTTAATTTTCTTAAGTATCTAATATATGTTTTTTCTGATTTTTTTCTGTTTCCAAGTATGTCTTCAGATCCGGGCTCTGATACTTCCCAGTCTTTTGCTAATTGAACAGACAAACGGGAGATTGCTTTCATTGATAGGTGTATGGAATTTTTGGAAGATCGAACATGCAGTGCTAGCAGTTTTTATGAGACGGTTGCGACGGCGTTAAACGACCATTATAATCTAGGTTATACAAAAATCCAAATTAAAAATAAGTGGGATAATTTAAAATGGTCGTTTGGCGATTGAGACAGACTGCTGTGAACACCGGTTATTATTCCGATTGGATGACTATGGGCAACCTGCCTTCTGCTCAGCCCTCTAGGCGCAGACACACCGAGCGTGGCAATTCGAGCCGCTCTTTTGTGACCCCTCCCCCATATGTCGCATGTTGTTTGCCATTGCTACAATATTGTTCGAACCGTGTCAGATGTCCAACGATGAAAAATTATGATGATTTTCCGCAATGGCCCGTGGAATCTGGAGATTGCCGTCGAACTTGACGACGATGATGTGCGGGGGTTTGTTTTAGCGAAGTTGAGGAGATTGGAGCATCGTCGCCATTTATAGTTTTTATATCGTTTTATTTTGCCCGTGGAATCTGGAGATCGCCGTCGAACTTGACAACGATGATGTACAGGGGTTTATTTTAGCGAAGTTGAGGAGATTGGAGCATCGTCGTTATTTATAGTTTTTATATCGCTTTATTTTCAGCGTACTAGTCGTATTTCTGTTTGTATTCCCGTTTGTTTAATGAAATGTAGTTGTTTTCTTTTGTGCAATTAGTATTTTAATTAATTCAAAACAAATAAATTATACAAAAGTCCAATTGAATGTTCAAAAGTTATAGGCAAATGTTTATGTAACATTTAGAAGTCCTAACAATGTCCAATAGCCATGACCATGAAGATGATGATGACAACCATTAATGGTGCTTGAGAGCTCCAATCTCATACACCAAAATGTAGTAGGAGTCCAAAAAAGTAAACCCTTAAGAATGTCAAGCAATGGGGTATTTATATGTGAGTTTTGGAGGCAACAGCCCGAATTTTGCATTACGAGGACACGTGAAATTCGCATCCCGAAAACTTAGCCAAAAAACTGAGTTGAATCCAAAAAACGTGTCCCGCTGCTATGTAAATTCAAATCCCAGAAAACGGCTAAGCACGGCATGTTGATCAGGTAAAAATCGCGGATCCGCATGTGAAAAACCGCCATGCCAAATTTCCTTGGCAAGTACCAACTTCGAATCCCATGCCAACATCTAGAAAATCGTATCATGAACCCCCAGCGCGCGCAAGTGGAATTTCGTATCCATGCCGTGTTGCTCAGGAGATTTTCGCATCACCAAAAATTATATTCGTTTTTTGCCACTTTTCGTATCCGCTTTCCACGATGCAAACCGGAAGAATTCGCATCCCATCCCGAGTCGATCAAAGATTTTCAAGTTATCAAATCCGCTTAGAAAACTCGAATCTGTGCCAAGACGTTTTTCACAATTTTGTATCCCTGATGCGGATACGAAGATCTGAAGGGAAATCATGACGCGTTCAAGGAAAATTTCGCATCTCGACCTGATGCGAAATTTGAGGAATGCGAAATCCCTCGAAGCCAAGCCAAATCTGAGTTTTGCCAAGCCTGGGACGCGCATGTGAAAATATGAATTTTCACCGTGCCGATCACTTGAAAATGACGTGCCAGATTTATCAAATTGCCAAATGCCAGATTTTGAAGACGTGAGTTGCGCAAGCCATTTTTAGTGACTGTGTCATGCCAATCAGCTGTTTTTATGCGCGCGGAACCAGAATTTGCCGGAATCCATATATTTTTCCATGACTAGTTTTGCTACGTGATCGAATCGACACGCTCAAGGATTTTGAGCTGATTGGACCGAATCGATCACGTATTTTTACCATCCTAATCTTATTTAACCAATGAATTTTTGACATATTTTGACCAAACATGTTTATACAATTTGTTTTAATTCTTTAACGTCGGTTTTTATTTCTTGAAGTAAATCAATAATTAAATGTTGAATATCATTTTCAGGATTCTCATGAGTACGTATATGAATTATATGTTCATATAATTCAGGATTCAAATTGAATTGACATTTACGCTTGTCGAAAGTAATAAGCGTACTTTGATCCATTTAAAAACCTTTTAAACATAATTAAGTTATAAGCTTTCAGTATTTTCTATATAAAATCTTCGTAATATTAAATGTTTAATCCTTACTTTCAGAAATAGCAAAATTAGGTCTGAACCTAAATTAAGCGACTAGACACGATACCCCAATTCTGTTCTATAGCAAACCTTGGATTTATGGTTGGGTTAAGCCTCGAATTAAGATAACCACAAGCTTATATCATCCCTTCACCTAATTAGAGCACAACAATGGTCCGTTTCCTACTTCATGCGTAATAATTTATTATTCAAAAATTCGGATTATTATTTAAAATTTTCAAAAAAAAATTAATGAAAAACTTATACTCATAACCAACTATGTTCAAAAGAAGGTGTTTTAAGTTGACATAATTTTTCTAAACTTTTTGTACTCTTTTTTTAAAAAAAATAAGGACAAAAGAAAATAACTGAACTATCTAATAACCGATATGAAACTAGTAAATGAAAAATAAAATCAAGGCGTCATACATAGCATATTTCAGGCTCTGATATCAGATTGCAACTGGCAAAGAGATTAAAGCAGAAACGAAACTTCAACTTTTTAATATAGTTACAAATTTATTTTACAGCAAACTAAAATATTACAAAGCACTCTTACTGAAATATTACAAAATAATATTTATGAGAAATCGCAAGCATTTTTTGATGCCCTTTCACTGATCTTGTAGCTTTCTTTATACTTGCTCCTTCAACTTATTTCTTATCATAGGCTTAACACGTATATCTTTTTAGGGTGCAAGCTGTCCAACTTTATATGAGGATGTGTCCACAATAATTTAGGTATACTTCAAAGTCTAGTAATAATAATATGATGCATTGGCAATGTTGTGAAGTTTTTTTTGAAAACGGTTGAATTAAAGTAGAGAAAAGGTGGTCCACCATGCTTCTGTTTGATCTTGAATGTCTAGATTGGCCAGGGATTCGTCATCAACTGAGTTTGTGCATAAAGTGTCTCTTATCATCAAATCTCATCTGCTTCTTTATCTTTCAACTTGCTCTTTGAAATATTCTTCTTGGGTGATTGTTCCTATTGGTCCAATATTTAGACTGTTTAGTAACATTTGCACTTTGATAATTCTGTATGAAGACGGTTCAAAATCAGACAAGTAGTTAAACACTAAAATTGTTTTTCCTTCTGTGACTGAATGTGCTCTAATTTCTCCTTTACTAATTGCTTCAGTAAAGATTTATTGAGCTGCTTTGAGTTTTTCATCTTCTTCATTGAATTCTCTTCTGCAAAACTTGATAGAATTGTGTTGTGAGTTATCGGTAACCTTATGGACTTCCCACAATTGAATGGAAGGAAAAACAAATATGTTGTCTTTCTTTCCAAATGGTCCATATTCGGAATATGAACATGGTAAAAAACCTGCTAGAATACGTAGCAAGTTTCTCTTTGCAAATATCTGAAATACAATGTTCATAGTCTTCAGGATGGCTTGTATTAACATAAATTTCATGAGGCAATCCCTTTCTAATATGCCTTTTGTATTTTTGAATATCTGAAAACCATGCAAGCAATCGTGGTCTTTTATTGTTGTTAAGTATTAACCCTTAATTTTCCAAAAGAGTTATTAATCCAGTGCCTTCCAATTGTTTGAAAAACAGAAGAAATTGACTTTCTTCAATTAGATGTTGCTGGTATAAGGATATCAAGTTCTGCGGAAAAGACTTCAATGAAGAAGATGAAAGACTCAAAGCAGCTCAAGAATTTCTTACTGAAGCAATTAGTAAAGGAGAAATCGAACCATATTCAGTCACAAAAGGAAAAACAAATTTATTGTTTGACTACTTGTCTGATTTTGAACCTTCAGACAAAATTATCAAAGTGCAACGGTTTCTAGACAGTCTAAATATTGGACCAACAGGAACAATCGCTCAAGAAGAATATTTTGAAGAGCAAGTTAAAAAAGAAAGAATCAGACAAGATTCGATGATAAGAGACACTTTAGGCATGGACCCATCTGATGACAAATCCCTGACCAACCCGGACATTCAAGATTAAACAGAAGCATGGTGGACCACCTTTTATCTACTTTAATTCAACCGTTGCAGAAAAATCTTCACAACATTGTCAACGCATCATATTACAATTCCTAGACTTTGACGTATACCTAAAAGTCATTATAGAAATGGATGATTGAGGACACATCGTCATCTAAAGTTGAACAACTTCCACCCTAAAAAGATATACGTATTAAGCCTATGATAAGAAATAAGTTGAAAGAGCAAGTATAAAGAGAGCTGCAAAGATCAGTGAAAGGGGATCAAAAAAACTTGCGAATTCTTATAAATATTATCTTGTAATATTTCAGTCAGAGTGCTTTGTAATATTTTAGTTTGCTGTAAAATAAATTTGTACCTATATTAAGTTGAAGTTTCGTTTCTCCTTTAATCTCTTAGTCAGCTGCAATCTGGTATCAGAGCCTGGAATCTGCTAGGTATGATATGCCTTGATTTTATTTTCCATTAACTAGTTTCATATATGTTATTAGATAATTCAGTTATTTCTTGTTGTCTTTATATAAAAAGTACAAAAAGTTTAAAAAAATTATGTCAGCTTAAAACACTTTCTTTTGAACATAGTTGGTTATGAGTGAGTTTTTCTATAAAAAGAATTCTTTTAAAAAAATTAAATCATAATCCGAACTTTTGAATAGTGAATTATTACGCATGAAGTAGGAGACGAATCATTGTTGTGCTCTAATTAGATGAAACGACGATATAAGCTAACAGTTATCTTAATTCGAGGCTTAACACAACCATAAATCCACGATTTGGTATTGAACAAAATAGGGGTATCGTGTCTAGCCGTTTAATTTAGGGTCAAACCTAATTTTGTTATTTCTAAAAGTAAGGATTAAACATTTAATACTACGAAGATTTTGTACAGAAAATACTGAAAATTTATAACTTAATTATGTTCAAAAGGCTTTTCTAAATGGATCAGTATGCTTACTATTCCCGAGCCGATCAATGATTTTCGAGTTACCAAATCCGCTTAGAAAACATCCATGCCAAGCCGCTTTTCTCAATTTTGTATCCCCGATGAGGATACGAAGATCTGAGGGAAAACCATGATGCGCTCAAGGGATATTTCGCATCCCGGCCTGATGTGAAATTTGAGGGATGCGAAATCCCTCAAAAGCCGAGCCAAATCCGTGTTTTGCCAAGCCTAGCACATGCACGTGAAAATTTGAGTTTTCACCGTGCCGATCACCTGAAAATGACGTTCCAGATTTACCAAATTGCTAAATGCCAGATTTTGATGGCGTGAGTTGCGCAAGCCATTATTAGTGATCGTGCAATACCGATCAGCTGTTTTTTAGTGCGTGAAACCAAAATTTGCCAGAATCCATATATTTTTCCACGATGAGTTTTGCCACATGATTGGACCGACACTCTCAAGGATTTTGAGCTGATCGGACCGAGTCGATCACGTGTTTTTACCACGTCGGATTTTCCAAGTTTATCAACGACGATTTCGCGAATCAACGTTATTTCCGATCTTTTCCGAACACATCGCGACTTCGACCAAATTGCTTTGTGTTTTCTAACGATGTTCTCGAGATTTGAGCGCGTTGCGAACCATAACCTTGATGTGTGACTGCTTTGCCAAAAAAGTGGTCAACAACCACGAACGTTGTTCCATTGCATTCGTGGCGAAACTTAGATCTGTTCTTATTTAAATACGTTAAAAATGAAGCCCGCATGTATAAACTACGAGCTGTTAAAGTTTTCAAATTTGAATTAATTTAGTTTGAATTCAAATTCAAATGAATAAATTATAGAATTTGAATTTCAAATTTTTAATTAACTACGTGTTTAGCTTTACGATTAAGTAATGTCATTTATTCAATTAATGCCAGAATTAATTAGGAGAAATAAACCAGAACAACATAAACAAAAACAATTTGTTGCGCCCACGAAAGAAGGTGGTCAACCCACTATTATAAGGGTGATCGATCAGTACCCCTATAGAAGTCGATAGTTTGAAGAATAGAATGTGCAGTCACGGCTAGGGTTTTGAGAGATGGATCTTGAACGTACAAGATCTATTTAGTTAATGCATTCTTTTCTTGAACGTCTCGGATTACTTTAATTAATGCGTTATCTTAATCCGACGGTTCTTGTTCGTTTGGAGCATCTACAAATAAGACCTTCTTATTTTTGTGTGTGCGCGCGTGTTTGTGTTTGTGTGTACACACACACACACACACACACACACATATATATATATATATATATCATATGAAAGAAATTCTAGAGGAGATCATAAGGCAAACAAATCTAATGGACAAAGAAGCATGATTCGTTGTTGTTCTGTGAGTGAAATCTTAAATATTTCTTTTTTGGTAATTTTGTACTTTATTTTCATGGATTTAATTATCCACTGGAGTTTTGGGAATTTACGAAAACATTATAGATAGAACCTCCCCACAATTCCTTATACTGCAAATGTCAATTCTTTGTAGGGATTTTTTATGTATATGAACATATCTAATGAGTTTTGAAGTATATATAGTTTTGCTTGTTTTTTAGTTTATTTTACTCATTCCCTTCTATTCTTTGTTTATTTCAATTTCTCATTAAAATAAAATTTTGGAATATGGATCCATTCCGTATTCTAAATCTCTTATTTCCATATAAATTTCTACTGGAGTAAAATATAATGGTTGATAAGCTGCATTTAAATTTCATCTGATTTGGAAAATAAGTTTACAAGTCCATTATTATTGTTATTTGATTCCCTCGCATATGCGACAATATCTATTTGGGAGTTTTAAGCCATTTGTTTTGATTGGTTCTGAACAGCGATGTATTTAAGGTGTTATCATAATGATGCTTGTAAGTTTATTTTTTTATCATTGGTTCTTAGCGATTAGAAGACCAGTGAAAAATAGTATAGCATAATTTTGATAGCAATTCTCAATTAATCAAATTACAGTGTTCTGAGCTATTTTTTGGGTTACACCACCAATAATTAGATTGAAATTTTAAATTTCACATTTATAAATAAATTAGAAAGTAAACAAGGATATATATATACACACACACATACATATATAGGGTGGCGTACGTGTATATATTTGTGTGTGTTTGTATTCGTATATGAGTGTACATGTTATATATGTTCTTTTTTAATTTGTTCGAGAGGTAGAACCAACCGGAGTCGTAAAACTCTCCCTAATGCACCTAGCCCGATCCGCGAGCACCACATAAGTGGCTGACCTTAGCGTATGCACATGGTGAGCTCATAGCACGTGTTATATATGTAAATATGTATGAGAATACTTCAGTAAAAAAAAGCAGTACAATCATCGAATATTCCAATCAAAACCAGTACAATCATCAATAATCAAAACTGACACCCTTAAAATCACTCATAAATGGAACCACAAAACTCCAAAGCTGAGCCTTAATCATCCAATTGTATCATGGTGTACAATGGGTAGAGAAGATAAAGGAATTTATTTTGTTTAATATATCTCCATGATCTTAATCAAGCTTGTAACATTATAAATTTAGTTCAAATAACCTTCGGTAGCAATACTCTGTGAACCAATCCATAACAATCAAATAACAGGACAAGACAATATCGAGCCTAATTGATATTAGATTCAATCCATGGCCAAAAATGCTAAGTCCCAATTCAATTCCGAGAAATCAACGTCAGAATCACTCGTTTGACACTAATTTCTTCAAGTATTACCAGTTCAGCCTTCGATTTTCAAATCGATGAAGTTAAGGCTTATTGTGAATTAAATTAGTATAAAAGTAAATGAAACGGGATAATAGGAAGTGTGACCTGAAGCTCGCCTTTGACCATGGCGGAGACGTTAGTAAAAAGATCGCTCAACGATTTGGCCAGCACATCTTGCTCATCCGCCATTGGACTGATCAGTGAAAGAGGGCACCGACTTCGAACGCGAGTGCTGTAAAAAAGCATATGTGCTAGTACACAGGCATGGGATTTGTCTTTCGTTCATTTTGGAAAAAATGGACACCTAGACACACTTTGGCCCGACCATGTCTTGCAAGAGTAAGGTTAGGGCTGCACAAAGTATGGGTTGGGTCGGATTGGACCAGATACTACATCCGATCCGCATAGGTATGGGTTTAAGGAAGTTCAATCCGTATCCGACCTATATGAGGTTGGATATGAGTCGGGTTAAAGTATGGGTTGGGTCGGGTTAAAGTATGGGTTGGGTCGGGTTAAGTAGGGTTGGGTTGTTTGAATATAATAAAAAATGGGAATAGAGGAAATTTTTTAAAAGTCGTATTAAAATATTCAACATAATATATCAAATTTTTGCTAGCATAATGCATTTAAAATAACTGATTCATCAAAAGATATATTTTATTAAAATTCATTGTAATATACATCATATAAAATTAATTTATTACATAGTAGAACTAGTGTTTCATTTTAAGATACATTGAAATGCACTTTAAAATATATTTGCTAAATTCTTTCTAGTTTGAATTGACATGAAATATGTTTTTTTTGTATATTTACTGTAGAATACATAAACATTATTCTAGGATTATACAATTCTAATTTTAAGTAGGTTGATATTAAATTTGTTTTTTAATATAGGGTTGGTTTGGGTTAAAATAAGGTTGGGTTGAACAAATTATCAAATCCAACCCGTATGTAGTATGGGTTACATATTGTAACCCATATCCGACCCGAAGTAGGATGGGTTGGGTTGGGTTAATGTGGTTTGGGTCGGGTTGGTGGGTTGGGTCGGGTTGGATATGGGTTGTGTGCAGCCCTAAGTAAGGTAGCATTCGTCACACCTTTTGACCGTTTAGCTAGGAATGTCAATGGGGGATTTCTCACCCAGACTTTTTAAATTCACCCCACTGAATCCGGTGCGGATCTGAAATTTAGCCTCGTATCCGAAATCTGTACGGATCAGGAGAGATGCGACTCGCCCCACGACCCGGTGATATTGTGTTCTAATGTACAAAAATTTATATAGTTGTATTTTTATAACTAAATGATAAATTATATACATATTAAAATTTGTTCGCAATGATAACAGAATTTAGTTAAATGAATTGCAAGATAATAGTTCAAAATTATGCATTTGTTAAAATATGATTATCATTGATGCAATTTAATAATATGAAAATTTTATGGTTTCTGGATTGAAAAAGATATAATACTCAAGTTATAACCATGTCTACCTAAGAACATTAACAAGCAGAGATGGAAATTTAATCTCCGGGGATGGATACCCGCCTCTAATCGGACGGGATTCCCCGACTTAGCGGTTAATCCGACAGTGGCGGAGGATAATTTCAGTACCCGAAACGGATATGGGGCGGGTACGGAGGTGATATAATTCGCCCTATATCTAACCCGGTACATATAGTTTTCTCTTTTTTTTTTTTTTTGCAAGGCATATATATATATATATATATATATATATATATATATATATGTGTGTGTGTATACATACAAAGAAAAAAATATTAATTGGTGTATTAAGTATTGATTATATTAACCATTCATCTTCCTTTATTACGTTCGATTAGAAAATATAACTAATATTATTGATGCGTTGGGTATTGCTTTGCTGAATATTAATTATGAAGTATAATTAATATTTGTTTAATTTAAATTTGCTGTTTTACCTTTTATTTTTATTTATTATCTTTTTTTTCTTCATCATGCCTTAATGGGTACCCAGTTGATTTCCCATAACCTCCCATAACCGATGGGTATTCCCCTAACTGAATCCGATGGATATTAAATGGGGATGGAGGCCATAAATGGGTAGCAGGGATGGAACCCGAGGATGCATTCCTCGTATATTACCCGCCCTATTTCCTTCCTTATTAACAAGTAATCATTATAGTTATAAAGTGTTTTAATGATGTTTCAATCATGCGGGTCAAGTTGGAGCGGGTTAGCAATGCCTCAGACCCGACCCTAAACCTAGACCTCCAAAAGCGGGTCGCGGGTCTATCCGCTCCGAAAACCCTATAGGGTGGATCTAAATGAGTCAAAACAGGGGGGTTAAGCGGGTTTGGATCCTAGACCCGCCCCATTGTCATCCCTACGTTCAACAACAACGATTCACGAATGTTGGAGAATGAACTGTTGGTAACCGACGTCGGACGACAACGGTTCATTTCCAACGTTCGGTTTCGCATTATATAAATCAGCCCCCCTCCCACTTTCATTTTCACCATTCCAACACCAAACACTACTCCCTCTTCCACGGTTTTTAATTTTGTGGTGACGAATGAAGCTGAAAAACAGGTATTTTGTATACCGTTGTGTTTAATTTTCTTAATTCTATAATATATGTATTTTTTGGTTTTTTCGGATTTTTTTTTTAATTCTTTTCTGTTTTGCAGTATGTCTTCAGATTCTGCCTCTGCTACTTCCCAACCTTTCACTAATTGGATAGAGGAACGGGAGACTTCTTTTGTTCATGTGTATATTGAGTTTTTGGGGGAGCGAACAAGTAGCGTAAGTAGTTTTTATGGGACGGTCGCGGCGGCTTTGAACGACCGTTCAATTTGGGTTACGTAGAAACCCAGATTAAAAATAAGTTGGATAATCTGAAACGGCTGTTTCGCGATTGGGATAGATTGTTGCAGATCCTTGATGGGGAATGAGATCCGATGCACGATAGGTTAGATGGTCCTGACGAGTAGTGGGCTAGCGGCACTGGCAGGCCATTTAGGCAATTCAAAAGAAACCCGCCGATGAAGTTCCGAGAGCAGGACATACTATTTGGTGGTTGTTTGGGTACGCCTCATTGCATGTATCTGATCCCTACTACTGCACTTTCACCTCTAGCTACACCTCCACCTGCACCAGCTGCTTCTTTCATCGTCGTCGATGTCGGTTACTATTCCGATTGGATACTGGTAACCCGCCTTCTGGTCAGCCCTCTAGGCGTAGACTCTTCGAGCGTGACAATTTGAGCCACTCTTTTGTGATTCCCCACGTATCGGAAATTGTTACCCGTTGCTACAACATTGTTCGAACAGTGTCAGATGTCGAGCGATGGGAGAATATGATGATTTTCCACAATGATCCGCGGAATCCGGAGATTGTCGAATGATCTTACCAACGATGGTGTACGCAGGGCCGGCCCTGAGTATTTGCAGGCTTAGGGCGGGAAGAAAATTTTGGGTCCTTATTTTTTTTTATGAAATTGAAGTTAAGTGAAAATGTGCTTTTTCTGCTGTGCATCTCCATTGGGAAAATTGCGTATCTCAGCAAATTCATAAAGTTTTTACCTATAGGGCCCATTAGGTCATACAAAGGATAGTATGATAAGCATTCATTATCCCATAAGGCCCATTAGATTCAATCTTTTTCTGCATGCTTACGTACAATCCACCACCTAGATTCACTCTTTCAACAATTCTATCCAGTACAAGTTAAATATCTCCTTGCTCTAATAAAGGTAATATAGTTTTTTTATGGGCCTCCTGACCTAATGGGCCATGTGCAGCCGCACAGCTGGCACTAGGCCAGGGCCGGCAGTGGGTGTACGGGGGTTTATTTTACCGGAGTTGAGGCGATTGGAGCATCATCGCCATTTGTAGTTTTTTTAATCGTTTTATTTTCAATGTCCTAGTTGTATTCATGTTTGTATTTCCAAACGTTTAATGAAATGTAGTCATTTTCTTATGTGCAATTAGTATTTATTAACTCAAAATAAATAAATTAACAAGTAAATACCTCGCTCAAATACCCCGTTCGACGCAAAAAATGCATTTCCCGTTTATAACAGTGTCACGCTCAAATGTCACACTCAAATACCCAGTTACCATTCGCTGAAAATGCACCCTAACAGACTCTGTTACAAACATTGGACGATGTATGTTTAAAACGGAAGCATGGAAAATCCCAAATCCAAAAGTGAAAAGATATGAGATCCATTTGACTGGAACCAAAATAAACGCATGTTGAGTGGAATTTATATGATAAAAATGTTGGATCTAGACTAACCCTAGAGGAGGGTGAATAGGGTTTACTGAAAGTTAAGCGAGATATATAAAAAAAAAAATCAAATCATAGAATGCAGCAGAAAATAAATGCAGAAAAGTAAATGACACAAGATATACCCAGCTTCGGCAAAATCCTGCCTAATGCTGCATTTCTAAGGTTTCTACTTGGTAATGGAACAGATCCCGCTTACTAGTATAACCGCATAACGGTGGAAAAACCGACCGTTAAGTTATGTGATATTAAACATAAAAGTTCTGTTAATTATTTTCTTAAATAAGAAATTACTAAAAAATTCATTGTCTTACTTAAAGAAAGAAAATGATTACAAATATATAAATTCAATTAACATATTTCATATAATTGACTTCTTCATGCCTCTAAATCAATATTGAATTTATAATATGAAATGACAAACCAAATTATTTCATATCCAAGCACATTCCAACAAAAAGATTAATGTTAAATCATTCATCATCAATTAGCTTTAAATATGTAATTAATATTACAAAGTCAAATTAACATTAATCAAGTTTTCATATATCTTAACAATACAATAATATATTTATTATACACGACATATATCACGCTAGCAAATTAAAAGGAAAATCACGCTAATATCATATATGGCTACTACTTCTGCATTCAGGAGCTTTCTGACCTATGTCTGGAATTATTCCAAAGCCACGTTAAAATATTCCTTTTTGTCCGTGATAAATCAATTTGCAAAATAGTCAAGCAAGTAAGATTAATTGATAACTAATTTTGAAAAAAATAAGATACTTTAATTACTTTGTTCTCGAAAACCATACATGATATTCTGAATAAATTTAGCTTATGAACAACCTAGCAGATTCATGTACCTTTAGTATCAATATCAACAATTATATCCCAAACATGGCATTTCTCTTCTCAACTATTAACAGGACAAAAAGCAAAATCAGGTTAATATCAAATATGGCAATTACTTCCGGACTCAAAATACTTCTCACCTCTATTTGGAACTATTTTAATTCACTGTATAACTTTCATCTTTAAGTTACAGGCTAGCATCAAAATAACATCAAAGCCAAAATAAAGATATCCATGAGAAAACTGAGCATCATGTAACATGATGTTTAGTTAACAAACTTGATTTGTGAGAATAGAAATATACCACCTACAACGATAAGTCAGTCTATAAAAGGAGGGAAATTATAACTTAGCTATCAGAAATATATGCATTTTTTAATTTTATTTTGATCAACAAACATTGCCTCCCAAATGCTAGACTTTATAATAAATAATATACGGGTTGGACAAACAAGATAAAAAACAAAAAAGTCAACTAAAGAATTCCAAAATAAAATTACCATATCCCAAAATAAAATAATCAAAACAGCAAAAAAAGGCCATAGTAGACCAAAACAGATCACATCTCATTGTTAAGCATAGCCCTAAATATAGTGTGGGAAGACCATTCATATTATAAAGTTCTGATCATTCAAAGCGAATACATACAACAAACTTTATCTATATGGAAACTAAAAAGTATTAACTATCACATACATTATGTATCTTCATAAACTTTAATCCTATACCGTATACATATCCAAAGTAATTTGCTTATCAAAAATATATATACATTTTTGAAATCACACTTTCATCCAAGATCATATACAGGAAGCCAAATGCTTAGTGCACATACAATTGCGCCCTCTTGAAACTGATATATCTTTAAAGCAATCATTAGCCTAGTACTCTTATTTACAAAATTAAGGGGCAAGAAACTTATATTGATTCAAAAATATATGTGCTTAAAATTAATTTGGTAAATAAAACTGCTTGATTTAATGTAAATAACAATTCAAAGACTTAGTGTCAGATATTGTAATATATGACAATTACCCAGTTTATCTAAACTAAATATCAACTATGGAAATGTATAAGTATAATTTTGATCATACTTTCAGTATATTTGAAGTATATAACGAATTGTATAGCTCATTTTTCAAAGGACACGAGACCAACTTTGCTAGTCACATGTTAAAAGTTGATATGAGATGAGACGATGCTACAACTCTACATTTTTTATCTGAGCATCCAAATCCATTCATATGTAGAACACAACACATATATATACCTTATGTCTGCTAATCACTTAGCTAGGCCGTCCGCGCTAAATTTTATTTCATTAAAGTTTGTATCTTATGAAAGTGTGAACAAGAAGAGGATTGAATGAACCAAAAATAGCAGCTCCAGTGGTTCCTAGAAGTGCATAAATCCATTCAGCAAAACTTATTTGTGTAAGTCTCCAAAATGATCGCAGGTTTCTGGTGATCTGAAATATTTGATTTCAAAGAAGTACCAAGCTTCAGCCTTTGAATGTAAATAGTTTTATATGTAATGACTTCATATATATCTTGCTCTCAAATATGAATTGGCAATATATATTTTTCAGGCTTCAAGAATGCAAGGTTTAGTATATAAAACTGGTATGTATGTATGTGTGTGTGTGTGTGCGCGCGCGCGTGCGCGTGTGTAGACTGCAGCAAAATATATGAGCAGAAACAGGTTTTTAATTTACCGCAGTAAAGCTGAAAAATGAGCAGAAACTTATTTGAAAGATATGCAGTACTAAAATATTGCATAAAACATAAAAATATTGTAGAAACAGTTTTTTAATTTACTGCTAATAATTTGCTGCAGTGTCGGGTTGCATTAATTATTTTCCTATTTGTAAGCTATTTTCTTATTGTTGTGGCGCCATAGTGCATAAACTAGTATTACCGCACAACGGTGGAAAAACCGACCGTTAAGGTGTTCATAAAAAAATGTAAAACTTTTTTAAAAAAGTTATTTTAAATCAGATTTTAATGAAAAAATTATAGTGTAATTTAAGAGAAAATTGAAGTAATTGAAAAAATGGAAATAAAATTAAACCGAATTGTACATGTAAATCATCTTAAGACTAAGAATATGATATCAATGTACTGATTTGAATTAATCACAAACATATACATATATTTTTATTATATATCAAGTAGGATCAATGTAATTTTGATGTTTAGCTATTTTACTGTTCTAAACCGTTGATGGATTGAAGAAATAAAAGGAGAAACGAAACAAATATATCATATCAATGAATATTTAATTTAAATAAAAAAATTGCAAGAGAAGATGTAATAAATAAATCACAAATTATTGAACTAATTTTATTTAAATAAATCAATTAAAAGTAACATTATAATTTGAAAAACTGAAATTGCTGAAATAAAAATTCTGAAGATAAAACTAAATATTGAACTTGGTCTTTTTTTATATTTCTTCCACCAAGAATCTTGATTCGGCTGAATAATCAATGACCGATTGTAATATAACAATTATTTTTCCCCCTTCATATACTCAAAAAAGCTTTGGGGATTATAATTATTTTCTTTTTATAGTAAATTAGTTTATACATATTGATATAAAGGGTTATGTCATGAAGGCTAGAGTATGTGGGTTACATAAGTAGGAAAAGCAGTCGTCGCTTAGTGATGATAATTCACCTGCTTTGAAGTAGTTTAAGTATATGCAGAACTGTTGAGCATATATATTGTATCATAATTTAATTTTAAATGTTGAAGTAATGATTAAATATTTATTGCTTATGACTTAACAATTTTTAAGCAGCTTATTCGACCTACTCATAGTTTGCCAAAGATGCATTAATGTTGTTATATAAATAATGTGTAGCAAGATGGAATACAATATTTAAACACTGAAAAAGAAGCATTATAAGAAAATTCAAAGCTTCAATGCTATTCAATATCCATTTATACACAGTGATAGTAATATATTATTCAGAGGACTCCGGTACTTAGCATACAATACAACACCTGAGAATGCTCATGTGACAGCTTCCGAGTACATTCAATCATCAAATGAAATGATATGATAAATGCAGACAGCAAATTACCCAATTCATTTAGATAGGTCAAAAAATGGTGCTCGGTTGCTTTATTAACATAGCGCCTTAGACAAGAAAGTAAATTTGATAGACATTGTTTACAACGGTTTAAATATAAGAGATAGAGCTGTCATGAAAGCAACTGCATTCTGTAATTTCTTCACCTTTTAATTTATAATCGATGCACAGCTTTCATAATTAGTCACTGCCCTTGGATGAATACGTACAAGATTTGTTTTAACCAATCATTTATATTCTAACCATGGTAACACCAAACTCCAGAGACCATGAAAGAAACTGTAAAGAATTATACAAAATCAAACCTGATTATGAGTATCTACACCATGCACTCTTTGGGTAGAATCATTTATATTCTTTGAAACCGCTTAACAGCTTCATTCTATGAATATTGTTTTTTTCTCTTTTAATTTGGCAAACTGTTCCCCGTTTCAATCGGAAGACAATCATAAATTATAAAAAATTAATTTATTAAACATGAACCCTTGTCTAAAACATTTGATGGGAACAAGTTAGAATAAAAATAATTTACAAATACAGCATCATGTAATCCTCTGAGCTGAACTGAGGGTCATTCAACTCATCAAGAATATTCTTCAACTTGGTGATCCCTCTCTGCATAAAAGCCCATCCCTGCTCCAAATCAATGGTTTTCCTTTCGTGCAATAACATTTAAAACCCATAATTCCTGAGATTTATTTGACTGCAGCTGTGCGAGCAAGATAAACTTTCAGCAGAAAATAAATTTCGATTGACAAAATGGAACTGAATATTTGACAAAGGAACATTTGACCAAAAATGTAAAGAAAAACCTAACTTTGTCCGATTGCTCAATAAATCGAAGACGATGTTCGGAGACGAGAACATCGAAGATAAGACGAAGGTTAGGAGGTGGCTGCAATTTCTCTACAGCTGCCGGCGGCTTAAGGACAAATACATATATTGGTTAATTGTGAATTGATTTCAGCAAGTAGGGTTGTATTATGGATTTAAAGAAGAATTTTGATTTTATTAATGTACTTTGAGAGGATCCAAATAACAACAAATTGAGAAGAGAAGGATACAGAGGAACCTGCACATTGATATGGGGAATAACAGTCTCATGAAACACACCTCTTTATTTGGATTCAGGCTTGTTTAATAGGCTTTCAGGCAAACCTTCAAGTCCAAAATGCAAGAAAAACCGAAAACATAAAGGCTAAAATTTAATCCAAAATTCTGGTGCAATTCTACGAAGCTGCCCATATAAACATTACAACTAAGTTTATTTTCTATTTCAAAAAAGGATATTTTTCCTCTGGATTATCTTTGTTTGTAGAAGAAATATCATATAAAGTGAAGTGCTATGAATGCCCAAATAAATTTAGCAAACCATTATGCTTTCAACTTGTAGACTCAGTTGTTGTTATAATATTAAAGGGCGACGAAGTTTCCCAAAGCAGACCAACCGATGGGGAAGAACGCTAATGCATCCATCCAAGTATTGGTAAAACACTTCGGATCAGCATACAACACTTTTGGATCTCCCACCTGTATATTTCAAAAAAAAAAAAAAATCACATTTCTTCTGTAGTGCTACTATTTCTTCTGTAGTGCTACTATTTCTTTGTTTATAACTGGAAATTGGCTATTTTCCTTGCTTGATACAACATCTCCGTCAACATTTACAATTATAATCAAAGCATGAGTTCCAAGACAAAACAATACTATAATCCTTAAGTAAACAATGAATAAAATAGCGAGAACCCAGAAACCATAATGTGCATGAAGTGCACTGTGAATAAGTTAAATTGAATTAAAAATTATGATCTATTGTCCATTGATATTCTTATGAGTTGAATGCAAACCTGTAACAAAAATAATTTACATTAATTAATGATCAAAAATGATAAAAGACCAAAGTAAAGAAGATGCATCAGCATTGAAGAGCAAGCACTAATTTTCGGTTATCAGGTAGGGAATTCGAAAGCCAGGCGGAAAACTAAATTATTCTGTATAGATTTTTTCGACCCAATGGCAATCAACAGCGGATGGGCCGTCCGGACAGAAGATTTGGGCGAACAATGACGTAGGAACTAAAGCTTTTGAGCTCCATGCTCAAGGAAATATTCATAATCAAACAAATCATGAAACATCTGTCATATCACTTAAACACAAGCATCAAATCATTCCGCCCTTCCATGCATACCTGAATGTAACACAACACACCTACCTCAAACACTTCAAATTCCCTTGCAACAGCAATGTCAACGCATATGATCTCCGCACCTGATAAAGCCAGCCATAACCAAAATTATGATTAAAATAACACTCAGCCCCATTAACTTATTTGAACCATGACCATATAACCCAACAATCCAAACCTCAAGGCCAGTCTAAGAAAAAAAGAAGAAGGCATGCCACGTTACAATGATTCAAGCATAAACAAAAGTCAATTGGCACGATAAGGTTTATAACTTTCTTAACTTAACTCAGGCTCAAAACTCGATTATTCAGTTTAAAACAACGAAAATGATTATGCGTTTATTTCAATGAACATAGTTAGTACCTATTTTTCTAATACCATGAAAGAAATCAAAGAAAAAATGTTAGTTTAATGGTTGGAAGCATAAACCTGTCAATTATTTCCCATCTAAAAAAGTAAGGCCTTTTTTGACCTACGTTATTTACTATAGTAAAGATTAAAAGATGAGTAACAATTATAAATTCAATAACCAATTGATCCAAGAAAAAGGAAATAACACACAATCAAAATAAGGAACCAATATCATTTAAAAAAAAATGAAAGAATAAAAAAATGTCTATATAAAATTCAAATGCTGGGACAGCAAGAAGAGAAGCGAAAACATGAATATATTTTTAACCACTTTATCAAGACCATCAATAATTTTATTTGACTGTATATATTTCTGTTACCAAAATGATGATAAACATGGATACCCATACACATGTACATATATGCGAGTGTGTAGGCGAATATGTTCTTACCGATCTTTTTATTTAAGGCTATAAAAGCTAATACTAGCAGTTGTTGAGAAATTATTGTAAATAAATGCAATGTCAACAGCATAACGTAAATAAGTATCTATGCTCCAAGTTTAACGATTTGTCTTTGTGCCACCTCCAAAGGAGGTTCGTCAGCATGAAACACTCTAAGATTCATTTAACACTTGAATGATCGAGGCAATTCTTTAATCTGATTACTACTTATATCCTGTTGTTCAAGCATTTTCAAATTCCCAATTGATCTAGGAATTGAGTGATCTTAAATTAGTAAAATTACCCCTAACATCTAACTTCACAAGTTTCTCGACAAAACACAGGCTTTCAGGCATCTATTAAAGCTCATTGAAACAGACATCTAGTTCCCTTAGCATGTTCAACGAACCCAATGTTGTTGGCAATCTTTAAGTTCATTTACAGTGTAATGTAAGAATTTCAAGACATTCAAATTTACCACCAACCGCTTCAGGCAATGCTTTGAGTTGGTTGAAGCCTAATTTAAACTCAATAAGTTAATGAGCAATTTAGATATAGCTTGATCATTCAATCTATATAGTTAATGACAACACAAATGATAATCATATGTAACATTTAATACAACTGCTAAGTATGATAGTATATACCTATTCTAATCATATTGCACATATTGAGCTCATAATGAATCATATTCTAAAACTAATTATACATTTTTTTGACCCAAGATACTCCTAAAACCAAGGTTCAATTTTTTTTTATGTTTCCGTTCTGGCCATCTTATAATTTAAAATTTTTGGTTTCGAAAATTTCATTTGATTTCTAGTTTGAAAATTCATACTTTGTTGCAAGTACTCAAAACCAATAAAAGTTCTGTCATTTACCAAATTATATAAAGACACAGAAAACACAACTTATAACAAATTTAATATCAAAATCTGTTTCTTTAAATGTCTAATGAATTATTGTTGAAACTATTTTGAAATCACCATCTCTCCTTGAACAAATGGATTTAACTTTTTTTTATACCTCTACCATGAAACAACACAACTTCCCTGAGTTTAATTATTCAACTGAATTTTTTTATAACTCTATAATGTAAAATAATATTCACTAGCCAACGCGTGAAAGTTAATTCAGTGTTAAAGGGGATGTGGCCAGTGAACAAATTTTAAAGTTTAAACAATGATGGTCCAGTATAGTTGAATTGAAGGGGTGGTAATGTATATGAAAGGAAATTGAACTGATGAAGCCAATATAGTGTTTACTTGACTGAAACATGCAGAAATCATCATTATGCATTTCTCCGATTATATTTAACAAAAACGTGACTATGGCAGTTTCAATTTCAATAAAACAAAAGAGGTGAGTTTGAGAACTTACAAGTGGGCAATTTGCTTCACTCATCTGCTCAAAGTTCCGAGGACCAACAATTAAATCATCTGCAAAATTGATAGCAGTGCAAACAAATCTCCAACTTTCGTCGAGTTATATGATTCTTCCTTCTTCTTCTCCTTTTGGTTTTGCCTGAGCTTTTTCTAGCGATCGACGCTCTTTTCACTTTTGAAGCTTTTGTTGGTTTTAACAGGAGCTTTATCGATTTTGAAAAAAATCAAAACTTCCAGGGTTGTACAGAAACTAAATTGCGATTTGTATTGGTCCCCTCACGTTCCAAGATAAAAAGAGACGCAGAGAAAATTTGATTTTTTTTAATCAAATTGATGGGAATTATCATTCAATTAATGAAGTAAGCTGCAAATCAATTATGGATAATGGATACTAAAGAAAAATAAAAATCACACGCACCTTATTTGAATGTTATTTGAAGGAATCAAAATGCACGCACCTTATTTGAATGTTATTTGAAGGAATCAAAATGCACGCACCTTATTTGAAGGAATAATTAAAACAAATGCACCTTATTTGAAGGAATAATTAAATCAATTACGAATTGATTGAAACAAGTAATAATTAAAACAAATGCACCTTATTTGAAGGAATTAAAACACACGCACCTTATTTGCTGCGAGATCTGGAAACATATTAGGAAAATTCGGAGAGGAAGGAGGTTTGAGGAACGAAAATTTGTGATGAGACATGATCGGAGAATAATGAAATCTTGCAATGAGAATTGATCAGAGAGGAACGAGGTATGAAGAGGAATCTCCGTTTAAACCATGATTTTACTGATATGAAAATATCAGGCAGGGACTGCGTTTAAGGAAAACGCAGATCTGAGGAAGAGAAAGAAGGAAACGACATAGATAAAATTAGTGCTGAGCGAAAATTAAGGCTTAATTTATTGGCTCTTACAGTAGGCAAACCTCCCTAACGGTCGGTTTGATTATCTAACAATCACGCATGGCCTAATTTATTACAGCATGAAACGCACTTTCCAAGAATTTGACTGGATTGATAATTAGTAAATAATATAGGATATAGCACCTAAAATTAATTTATGAAGCAATTATACTACCTTAAATAGTAAAATATAGCATTAAGGTTTAAACACTGAAACAATCCATTACATCACATTTACAGAAATGTATGGGTGACTGTTGCCACGATCTTCCAAGTGATTTGCTGAGATTTCATTGCAAATATAATGTAACTGGAAAAAGAAGTACGTGAAATGCTGAAACTTTCACGGACATTATGCTTCTGTTTCATGTATGATAGCCTGCCGAACTAAGTGTGTTAGGGGTTGTGTCGTTAACTTTGAATAAAATAAAAGCTAATAATTTTTATCATCATACCCACTGTAATAGCATACAGTTAATGCATATTTATGACATACCAAAAGTTCATGCAACTTGCGAATATCTCATTTATTGTCATCGAATGTAAGATAACTAATATAAAAATAACTCACTTGAAAAAATCTGAATCAAACTGAGCAGTGTTGAAACTGAAAAGAAAAATATATGTGTAGACTGCAGTAAAGCTGAAAAATGAGCAGAAACTTATTTGAAAGATATGCAGCACTAAAATATTGCATAAAACATAAAAATATTGTAGAAACAGGTTTTTAATTTACTGCTAATAATTTGCTGTAGTGTTGTGTTGCATTAATTATTTTCCTATATGTAAGCTATTTTCTTATTGTTGTGGTGCCATAGTGCATAAGTTATCTAACAATCACACATCGCCTAATTTATTTTTAAGTAAATAAATAGCCCACTGATTATCATAACATTCTAACAGAGGTTTCTCAATAATTCCCCAATTTCTAGCTTGTAGTAAAAGAAATTGCTATTTTCTGTATAAAGACAAAAAAAGGCACCAGAAATAAGTGTGAATCAGATCATCCCAGTTGATTGTGTTAATATCTCTAAATAAAAAACAACATGTAGTGCCATATACTGCCCAATGCTATAAATTTAAAAGTTACAATGCTTCACAATGTTGGAGACAAGAAGGTCTCAGTGCGTCATAGATGTTGATGATCAATTAAACTTAATAAATTTTTGTGGACGCCAAATAATCTTCACTGCATGGTGTAAGATAAGTTGAAAACTCATCATATAATATTTTACCTCATTCTTATTAATAATTGTATGCACCAGGTTTATCTTCAAGTATCGTAAGCATCAGACATAAGAAGTTGTCCTAAATACTTTAATGAATTTCAAGATATTGTTTAGCATAGAACATATAAATTATGTCTGCTACAGTGAATTTTTTTAAAGCAAGAAGGTAGTATGTCTATAACTTTGGGAGCAAAATCATGAAGCTAATAACAATTTATAAATAAAAAGACATGAGTTGCTAATTTAATTATTACATCACAAGGTCTCATAACAATTTTATAGCATAGGTCCAACTTTATAATTATGCATAAGTCATCATTTTTGCCCCATTAATTAGGCATGCTTATTAAAAAAAAATTCCTATATCATACCTTCACCTTGGTTCATTCATAATGAATTTTGGGAAATCAATCTACACCATCGTTAACTGTAATAGAAGAGATACAGAAAGAAGTAATGAAAAGATGTCAAAACTAAAGGGTACCAATAATTTCATCCTAACGATCACAAAGGAATCAAGCCTAACAGATAATTTTGAAGTACTTCATCGATTCATTAAACTATACAGTAACAATTTCTTCTTCTTTTGGTCCTTCTCTTCTTTCGGTGAATTGTCTTAACACTGAAAAGCATCAAGTACTCCAACGAACTTAGAAAACTCTTAAAAACAAACAAGTTTTGCATTAGCACAATACAAAAGGTGTCAATTTCCTTCCATTGAGCAAAAACAATTTTAAAGTGCTAAATAAAGTATTTGTTCTGAAGTGAATACATTTTGCAAGGGTCGAAAAACTATGACAACTTTAGTGATCTCAATGGCATTTTTCCTGGTTGACAGTGAGAACCGACATCAGCAAAGATAGCTAGGAAGCCATGAATTGTCGATAAGAATTTTATGTGATTACAGTGGCTTAGTGTTTAAGAAGAAGGCATCTAAGTTAGCACAAATTATCTTTGAGAAAGCTAACAATTAAAACCAAACAAAACGCTAAAGATAACGAATAAGATAAATGAATTACCTGTTTGGCAGCATCTTGAACCCGCCGAGGAGCATCTTTCTTTTTCAAGTCGAATTCCATCTTTAAAAGGAATAAAATCAGGAAATTATAAGTGGGGTTTTAGTACGGAACGTAACGTAATAGAAAAAGCCGAGGTCGTTGATTTAGGAAAACGCAGATTTGAGGAAGAGAAAGAAGGAAACGACGGAGATAAGTTGAGCGAAAATTAGAAAAAGCCGAGGTCGCTGATTTAGGAAAACACATATTTGAGGAAGAGAAAGAAGGAAACGACAGAGATAACATTATTGTTGAGTGAAAATTATGCCTAAATTTATTGGCTCAGACAATTTGTTTTTGTCTCTTACAGTAGGGAAACCTCCCTAACGGTCGGTTTGACAAGACCATGTGAACTCGCGAACCCCTCGCTTCTATTCTAATCATACGCTCAAAACCCTAGACTGATCTATATCCCTTAGATCAGATTTCCCATAGCTACAACCCCATAGCTAGTATACCCTAGTTTTTACATACTTTAGTAAACTGGTTGAACAATTACAAAAGAAATAAACAATAAAAAAAAACCTCCTTTGTCTAAAGTAATATAGGTCTGCCACTTTGCTTTGTCAAAAAAAGACTTGCTTTCCTCTTTATTGATGGCGGCTGAGAAAATAAAGTAGGGTTTTGCCCCAAATCAATTCGACTTCGATTGCTAAAAAATGATTCTCTGGTTATCTTTAACATTGTTCTTCGTTGATGATTTGGCTGAGGTTGTGATCGAAAACAAAGTGAGTAGCACTGATTTGAACTTGTTTGCTTTTTGAGTTGTTGCTTTGGTTTTCGATATCCCTTGCCTGTGATGAATTGGTTGAATTTATAGGATTATGAAATCCTAAAATTACTCTGATTTCCTATATGGCTTGACTTGATTGTATGCGTGATTTTGGCTTTTTGATTTTCCTTGGATGAATTGGATTCCTCGGCTTTAATTGCTTGCATGATTATTACTCTATTGATATACCCCAATAAAAGAATTAATTCATAGTGAATTCCTGGAAAGATTTTCCATTTTGAATTTCATTACATTCCAGAAATGTCTTCGAAGTAATTAATGAAATCTTTCCAAATAATGGTGCCTGATTTCATTAAAATGCTTAGCTGAAATATGTATACATTTTGAAACTAGAATTGTTTTTCCATGATATAGGTTTCTGGAACTAATGAGAATATAATCTTTCCCAAAAAAATAATTGTATGCTGATTTAGACCATGCAAGAAATATTTCTGATTTCATCCATATGTTATGATGAATATCAAATTAGGAATATTTATAATTGCCAAGAAAGAAGGCAATAAATTCATTCCCATTAACTTGATTCTGTGATTTGTTGACGAGCACTTTTCTTAAATGCTTGATAGAGTCCGGTCGAAATCTTTTTGCATGTCAAAATATATGACTGTAAACCCAAGTGTTGTGTGTATATATATATATCCAACTTGCACTTGTACCTGTGTATACGATGCTGCATCATTTTAATGCATGTATAAATCTCCATGCGGCTATGCTCATCCAATTTCTTTGGCATGCACTTGAAACCATGCCTCTATGATGCCTCACCTTTATGAACTTTGTAATAACTCGGGAAATACGAGCCAATTTAAAAATTTTAAATTGGTGATTTCAAAGGAATTCGAACAATTGAAATAGAATATTTCAATAAAATAGTGAATTAGAAATAGTGAGTCAATTTGAAAATTTGGATTCAAACTTTGACTGACTTTGCAGGGTGGAAAATATAACTGATTTTAGCGAAACCAAAAATATTTAAATCTGTTAGTCAATACCTTTCTAACGAATCTGAAAAATCGAAGTTTCATAACGGGAATCAAAAGTTATGACCGAATGAATTTTCAGAATGGTCGCCATATAGAATATATAGCCCTGGAAAATTGATATTTTGCATACGACCTCGGAATTCGACGAAACCACTTTTGTTGGGTCCGGGATGTCAAACTATTGCTAGGTTTCAAATTTCATAATTTTTGAAGCTAGTATGTGAGCATGGCAAAAGAAAATGTGTTTGGTCAATTTCTGTTAAATTAGATCGACCCGAAAATGGCCATTTTTCAAACGATCTCAGAATTCGACGGAACTAGTTTTGTTGGGACCGTAGCGTCAAAACATAGCTAGGTTTATTTTTCTGGAATTTTTCGAATCAGTTTGTGGCCCTGGCAAATTGAAATGTATGTTCAGAGTTAAAAATTAAATGTTTTATACTTTAATTTGAAAAATAACTGACTGTAACAGTCGAATTGGCCAACGAAACATATCCCATTATGTCCGGAATGGGGGTATTTAGCTAAGGGCGACAGTCGTTGGGTTTAAAAAGGAGTTCGTTTGAGAAAACACTATTTAAAAATTTAATAAAGTCCTCGGCCAATCAGAATTCTCCATTCATAATTTTAAAAAATAAATAAAAAAAGAAAATCCTCCGAACCAACGGCGACCCGTGCTCCAAACTTCCCCTCCCGATCGCCGCTGCCGTCGCTTCCAGCCTCCGCCACCGCCACCATTCGAACCGCCTTCGCCTCCCCTTCAAATCCGACCCCAGTTCGACGCCGACCAACCCCTCCTCCGCCTGAATCGAGCGTCCAAAGCCCCGACCTTCCCAGCGCCGCCGCCGCCGATCCTGACCACCGAACGCCACCAAACCACCACCGCCAGATAGCCATCTCCTCCCTCTTCCACGTCCAACTCGCCGATCATCCCCTCGTGCCCCGATTCTCGCGAAAACCGTAAACCTAGTTTTGAACCTTCGTGAAAGGTGAGTTTTTTTTATCTTTACACTTTGAAAAATCATATCTTTTTGGTGTGTTGACGAAATTCGATGAAACAGGAAACATCGGGACCGTAAGGAAGCTCTCTACCCAATAGAAGAAGCCGCGGATTTTTCTGACATCGTATCGATTTTTAGCACTCCGAAAACCAATGTGAGAAATCTAAATTAACGTGAAATTGAATGGAAAATGTCGTGTATAATTTACATTAGCGAAATATAAATTACATACGTGTTGTATACCTCATGTACATGCGTAGTGTAAGCTATATAAGCGAAGTATGAATTTTACATGCATAGAATAATTGATATATGTGTTGAAATGCAAGTGAAATATAGCAATTATATATATATATATATGTATGTACTCCCCTCGTCCACAAACCATGGACGATATTTATTGTGGTGAATTGGAGTGAAATATTGGATAAAAAATACGAATGGTTGAATAATTGTTTGTGGTTGATATTGTTTGGTTGTGGTTGAAAAATACCCATTGGTGATCGAAATGAATTGGAAATATTTGTGGAAATAAAAATAAACATGCCGCCTGCGTGCGAATTAGATGCATGAATCCCCATTGTCAAAAACCGCGAGGTTTTAAGGTAGAGCGAGGAGCCGTACTAGGGACGGTGCCGGTTTTAACTACCCTGCCGTTATGCTGCCGAAATTTTGAATAATCTTTGTGTGTTAGAATTATTTTCCTATGTTGAAATTATTTTCATGCGTTGAAATTAAAGCCATATGTTGAAACTATATCCATGTGTGGAAATGTTAGTGTGTTGAAAAGTGGCGTGTGAAAATTAAATTCATTTATGAATGAATGAAGTGTTCTAACAATAAAAATCACATTTTTATATATATATGAAGTATGAAAAATATTCGCCTTATATAAATAGTTTCAACAATAAAAATCCCATCTTTCTAATATGAACAACATAAATAAAATGTCCATGTGTGGAAATGCTCATTTGTTGAGAAGTGTGTGTAGTGGAAAAGTTCATGTGTTGAATAAAAAGATTGAACAATAAAAATTACATTTTTATTGAGACTATGAAGTGTTGAAAACATCCATTTGTCGAATAAATATTTTGAATGATAAAAATATCATTTTTATCATACTTGTGATATGCTAAAGATATGCGGACGTTGAAACAAATATTTGTGAAAGAAATATTATTTTTAACATGCATAGAAACTAAATAAAATAGTCATGTGTTGAAATCTATTTTAGTTCGCCAAAATTATCATCTTTGAAATGTGAAGTGTTAAAAACAGCCGCTTGTCCAAATAAATGTGCATGAGTTGAAATATACATTAATTAGCTAATGATATGATTTTAGCCTATGCATGCAACATTAGAGTGAATGGTGTTTTTAAACCAAAGTAAATCAAATATGAAATTGAATGGAAAAGGATAAATGATAGAAATTGTATATATGTACATGCATATCTATTGAACAGGTTATAGCAAAGGGGCTAGAGAAGAGGAATAAAATTTTGTGCCCGACAAATAGGTACACGTTTACTGTTTTGTTTGGGTGATGATTTTATGAGCCTGTTGGCTAGCCGCTAGGCTTTTCCTTTTCTTTTTGATATGAGACGCCCGTGTGGCTATTTGGGAATTTTCCCAGACCCTCCCGTACAAAGGAGGTTATGGCGAAATTTTCCGAAATTTAAAGGTGTTAGTGAAATAATTGAAGTAGAAACGATATAGGAATTTTTGAATGAACTATATTTATAGAAATATATAAATATAAATAGAATTAAAACGAAACGTGGCCGTGCAGTTCGTGTTTTGAAACCGTGATTTCAAACGACTAGTGCGGGAAATCCGACCATTGGATTTTCCCGAAACCGCAACCGTTGGGTTCGCCTTGGAAATACCTTTCCAACGGCACCAACTTTGTGAAGATCCGACGGTTGGATTGTCTGAAATGTTTAATTCAAATCTGAAGAAAAACAGCGCCGTAAACGATTATATTTATATATATATATATATATAAATATAATTAAAAATAAATCGAATAACGACGTTGTAGTTCGTAAATTGAAATCGTAACTTTAAATGGCTAGTGTGGAAGATCCGACCGTCGGATTTTCCCAAAACTGAAACCGTTGGATTCGTTTTGAAATGACATTCCTAATGATATAAAATTTGTGAAGATCCAACGGTTAGATTTCCAGATATGTGTAAAATAAAATTAGTGAAAAGCAGCGCCAGTGCATCGACACGACCTGAAACGTCGTTTAATTAAATATGGCCGTTTTAAATTAAATAAAAATGGCGATATATCGTTATAAAATACTATAGACAATATAGAGTGGAAATAAACCAATTTTGTTGTGTTTGCTTGATATGTGATGGTTGAATGTATTTGACATGAAAATTATAACTAAATAGCTGAAATGTGAATATTGAATAGTCCAACCATGTGATTAATTGATTTGAAAATCTAAATATACGTGGGTTATTTGAAAAGGCCGAGGTTATCTCATTTCAAATAATCGATCGACGTTGAGAAGTCGAAGAGTGGAAGATGGTTGAAGACCGACGATCTTCACATTGGATGGATGGGCGCTACTGATGCTCGTGATTGGAGTAGCTACCATGAAGGAACTGAAGTAGTAGCCGTCCAAACATACTGTTGATTGTACAGATATGCGAGGAATTGGTGCCTCCGGTTTCGTTCAGACCCAGAACGGACTTGTAAATGGACTGTGTGTCTGACATTGGATTTTGTTCTGTGCTGATTGATCTCTGTTAAATATATATCTGTTTGGCGGCGGAGAATTTATTCTCTTGCTTAACGCCCTTCTCTGAGACGTACGAGCTCTGAGGTTATATATTGATAAAAATCAGTCACATAGAGTGGATTGCCTGTGTGGCACGCCTAAGTGGCATATGATCAAGGCTTCTGTTGCAAAGCAAAGTCTTGTGGTTGATGATCAAAGCATGGTCTGTGTGACGTAGATTTGTGTATGATGTGAATTCGCGAGCCTCACACCTCGGTATGAGTCAAAAACGGGAGAGTGACTGCAGGGAGAGCACGACGTTTCTTTCTAGCTAAGGTGGTGTCAGTGACCTACCAGCCCTGACATTATATATACTTTTCACCTGTGTGGTTGTTGGAATGCGAGGCGCCTCGATATAGGTCTGTAAGGACCGGGAAACGTGTGTTCAGGAATAATTAATCCTCAAAAGTAAGAGAGGACCGGCCCTGAAGATCCAAGGATCATAGTGGGGTCCTGGGACATTTGCTAGAGTGTCTCGAATCGGAGAGGAGCTTGCCCCTTGCCTCGACTCATGAAGGAATCCAATTTCCAATACGAAATATGCGAATGTGATTGTATTACTAGTATGGCGACATGATATATGGTACCCATGCCGTCTAGGATTGATATTTATGATTGAATTTGCTTTTGAAACATATATGCACTAGTAATAATATCAAACACTTTTGTTTTATACGTATGAAGCATTTTTGGCCATTATAAGGTAAAACTCTATCCTCCGGCTTGCGTTGCATTGTGTGATGGGACCTGAGTCTTATAATGGCTTCATTTTATAAAAAGCATTGCGTTGATTTAATCGTTTACTTTATTTCATGCACTAGCACTCATTGGAGTAAACCCGTTCCGCGAAAGTGGCGTGGTCCTTTGATTTGCCTTATTATTGTTGTTAATAAGTTGAGTAGATTTCTCATACCAGTCCCATGTCTGACTCGTAGTTTGTTTCACCTTGCAAACTCGGGTGCCCTCATTTTCACACGGGCAGCCTAGTTACAGGTTTCTGACGCACTTTTTGGCTCATGGCGAGGCTTGACTACACCGTGCTGACTTGGATTTTCTCCGCCATTATTGTATCTATATTATGATTCCGCCATTGGCGATGTGGACTGATATTTATTTTGAGTACTCTTTATGTATGACTCCGCCTCAGGCGATGGTGACTGATTATGTATCATTATGCACTAAGTTGTATCCTGTACTGTGCTTCTCTGATGTGATGATATCTATATGATTCCGCTGTCATATGTGTGTAAATTATTCTATTTTTTTTTGTTTATGCTATTATCTGTGATATGCTAATGTTGATTAATGTGTTATATTCCAATGATTATCCTTAACACCGTGTCACGGGTTTTTGGGATCGTCACAGCTGGTATCTGAGCTTTGGTTAACCTTAGTTCTGGAGTCTAACACATTAAACACTTCATCAAAATAGGATCAGTAGTATTCTAAGGCAAGTCGCTCATTAGAGATAGGACTAATAAAGTCCTAGAAAGAGCCGAGCAGAATAGCAAAAACAATTGATCAGTCCATCGTTATCTTTCCGTAAAATTTTCTGCTTAACTATGCAATAGACTATCATTTCTGTTAGCTGACTTTTTCTTGCTTATACAGAATTTGACAAATGGCTACCAGAGCAGCCGCCGCTAGAGGAGGCCGTGCCGGCCGAGGCCGAGGAAGGGGAGAAGTCCCAGCTCAAGAAGGACCTTTGATACAACCTCCGGCAGCTCAATACTTCGAGCTAGACCGCGTAGCCAAGAGATATAAGAACTTAGGAGGCAAGACCTTCTCGGGAACTGGCACCGTAATAGAGGCCCTTGCATGGCTCAAAACATGCGAGAAAATTCTTGAAGGCCTAAGGCTCGGAGACGAAGACAAAGCTATTATGGGCGCCTAGCTTATGCAGGAACAAGCTGAACTATGGTGGGAATCTCTTACCGCCGGGAATAGAGAAGCTGGAAGAACATGGGATGGATTCAAAGAACTCTTCAAGGAGAAATATGTCCCAGAACAAGCTCTAGAAAGAATGCACGACGACTTCGCCAATCTCCAGCAGGGGGATCTTTCCGTGCAAGATTATCTGAATAAATTTACACTGTTGTCGCCCTATGCTCCGGAGCTCGTCGCCACTGCGAAATCCAAAAATAAGAGGTTTATCCTTGGGCTAAGACGACAATATCATGATAGAGCCATGGCCCATGTCAAGTTGGAATTCAACGAGCTGGTGGAAATGACATGCAACTATGAAGACCTTGATCAAAGGCATCTGGATCAGGATCGCGCTAGAAGCCAAGCCGGAAACAAGCGCAAGCCTGCTGTAAATCAAGGCGAGTCAAGCCAAGCAGCATCTTCAAAACCTCAGACTGGCAAGCCGCCAAGAGGAAATTGCTTTAACTGTGGTAAGCCGGGGCACTACTCAAACGTCTGCACAGCTCCGAAGAGGGAGAAGACAAATTCTCAAGGCTCGAGCCAAGGCTCCCAGAACCCTCGCTCGTGCTTCAACTGTCGCAAGACCGATCATCTGGTCAAAGACTGTCCTTTGCTGAAGAAAGCTACAGTAGCTCACGTCTATGACGGGTCGAGCCCGCCAGCTGCTTCCGATGGAGCAGGTAAACCTGATGTTTTGGGAGGTACCCTTACCATTAAAAATATTCCTGTTTCTGTATTGTTTGACACAGGTGCGTCGCGTAGTTTTATTGCTAATAACACAGTCCGCAAATTAAAGTTAAAACAGCGAAAGCTCAAGGAATCAGTGGAAGTTCATAACCCGATAGGGGGTCCTATTACTCTCGGTTCATATTGTAGAGTGCCAATCTGTTATTCTTCCTACAAATTTCCCATTAATTTGATCGTTATGGATTTTCCCGAATTCGACGTTATCCTTGGGTTAGAATGGTTAACGAAATACGAAGCTGAGGTAAAGTGTGCGGAAAGAATCGTTAAAATTCGAACGAAGCTTGGATATATTACGGTACCATGTCATGGTTCGAATCCGAATAGAGAAGAATTTTGGTCAGCATTAGAACTTATCCCCACTTCCATAGAAAAGATTCTGATTGTTAGAAACTATGCGGATGTGTTTGAAGAAGTTGAAAACTTACCTCCGCAAAGAGAAATAGAATTCCGAATCGATCTAATTCCCAATGCCAGACCAGTGGTGCATCCAATTCGCAGAATGACTCCGAAAGAAAAAGAAGAATTAGGCGATCAAACTCGTCAACTGTTGTGGAAGGTTCTAATCAGACCTAGTTTTTCTAATTAGGGTGCAGCTGTTGTGTTTGTCCCAAAGTCAGACGGTACTCTTAGATTATGTGTTGATTACCGAGACCTCAACAAACAGACGCTTAAAAATAAATATCCATTACCCCGCATTGATGATTTGCTAGACCAATTGAATGGGGCGAAAGTATTTTCCCGAATGGACCTAGCTACGGGGTTTCATCAATTGAGAATAGCAGAAGAGTGTGTTCCTTTGACAGCTTTCAGAGGTCCAGACATATTTTATGAATGGTTAGTAATGCCGTTTGGCCTATGCAACGCTCCAGCATACTTTGTCGATCTAATGAATAGAGTGTTCAGGGGAGTTCTGAATAAATTTGTCCTCGTCTTCATCGATGATATTTTAATCTACTCCAAATCAAAAACCGAGCATGAAAAACACTTAGAACAAGTATTGGAGATTCTAAGGAAGAACGTCTTCAAAGCCAAATTCTCTAAATGTGTCTTCTGGCAAGAAGAAGTCAAATTTCTTGGCCATGTCGTGTCAGAGAAAGGAATTTCTGTTGACCCAAGCAAAATAACAGCGATTCAAGACTGGAAACAACCCACTACTCCCACGGAAGTTAGAAGTTTTATGGGGTTGGCTAGTTATTATCGAAAGTTCGTTAAGGATTTTTCGAAGATATCCGGTCCGTTAACGAAGCTCACAAAGAAACATGAGAAGTTAAGTGGACTTCCGACTGTGAAGAAGCTTTCCAGGAATTGAAATCGAAACTGACCACTGCTCCAGTGTTAACAATTATTGATGGCAATCAGGATTTAACGGTTTGGACAGATGCTTCTATTAGAGATCTTGGTGCAGTGTTAATGCAGAGAGGCCAAGTAGTCGCTTATGCAAGCCGCCAACTGAAACCGCATGAGAAAAATTATGTGACTCGTGATCTTGAGTTGCTAGCCATCATTTTTGCCTTGAAAATCTGGAGGCATTATTTATTGGGCGAGAAATTTATACTGTACACAGATCATCAATCGTTGAAGTATTTATATACCCAGAAAGATCTGAATCTGAGACAGCAGCGTTGGCTAGAATTTCTTGCAGCGTATGATCTTGATATCTTGTATACGCCGGGGAATGCTAACGTTGTAGCGGATGCGCTTAGTAGAAAGACCGCAATAGTTGCCCATCTTATAATTACACCTAGCTTGATCGATAAGATATGTGCTCTCCAGAAGAATGATTATTTCACTCAAAAGATCAAAGGAAGAATCCAGAAGGGAGAGCCCTCAAGCTTTCAAGTAGATAAAGAAGAAGTTCTGAGACTGAATGGGAGAATCTGTGTTCCCAACCTTCCTGAGCTCAAAAGAGAAGTGCTGGATGAATGCCATAAATCCAAATTTTGCATCCATCCAGGGGTGAGTAAAATGTACAACGATATCAAATGCACTTTCTGGTGGAAGGCAATGAAAAGGGATATTTCTTTGTATGTGAGTAGATGTCCTACTTGTCAATTGGTCAAGAGTGACCAACAAAAGCTAGCTGGACTGTTGCAACCGTTGGAAGTCCCAAGTTGGAAATGGGAACAGATTTCCATGGATTTCATAGATGGTTTGCCGCGAACCAGGAAAGGGAATGACAGCATTTGGGTAATCGTAGATCGCTTCACGAAGACTGCCCATTTTATACCTGTCAGATCCAATAGAACCGCTCAAAGTTTAGCGCAGATATACTTCAAAGAAATTGTTAAGCTGCATGGAATTCCCATCAGCATAGTCAGTGATAGAGATCCCCTATTTACTAGCAAATTCTGGCAGGCTTTCTAGACAGAATTGGGGACAAAACTGAATATGAGCACCGCTTATCACCCTCAAACAGATGGCCAAACTGAGCGGGTGAATAGAATTCTAGAAGATTTATTGCGGGCTTGTATAATTGATTTTGGTGGGTCATGGGAAGACCATTTGCATTTGGCAGAATTCTCATATAACAATAGCTATCAAGCAAGTTTGGGAATGTCACCATTTGAGGCATTATATGGCAGACCCTGCAGATCTCCAGCATGTTGGGTAGAACCTGGCAACAGACTTGTGTTAGGACCCGATATGATTAGAGAAGCATCTGATAAAGTCGACTTCATCAAAAAGCGTTTGAGAACCGCCCAAAGCCGACAGAAAAGTTATGCAGACTCTGGAAGGAGAGATTTGACATTTGCTGTTGGTGATCATGTTTATTTGAAGGTTTCTCCGATGAGAGGAGTAATCAGATTTGGCAAGACCGGGAAGTTGGCACCGAGATTTATTGGTCCCTTTCCTATACTTGAACGAATTGGAACTCTTGCTTATAGAGTTCAATTGCCAGATTGGTTGCCTGGAGTGCACAATGTATTTCACGTATCTCAACTTAGAAGACATGTGCATGATCCGGATCTTGTTGTAGAAGAAGCAGCGCAACAGGATATAGACATAACTCCAGAATTATCACTCAGGAGAGAGCCATTAAAGATTGTTGGCAAAGAAACTAGAGAACTCAGAAGCAAAAAGGTTCATTTAGTTAAAGTGCAGTGGAGCAGTGATCCTAGAGACTGTACTTGGGAGACGGAGGAAAGCATTAAGCAAGCTTACCCCAAATGCAGAGTGGATATCTCTGACTAACTCCGGTGCAAGGTACCTTTACAATACTTTGCATTTACATTTTATTTCCTACTTTACTGTTGTTTCCTTTTCGAGGACGAAAAGTTTTAAGTGGGGGAGATTGTAATAACCCGGGAAATACGAGCCAATTTAAAATTTTTAAATTGGTGATTTCAAAGGAATTCGAACAATTGAAATAGAATATTTCAATAAAATAGTGAATTAGAAATAGTGAGTCAATTTGAAAATTTGGATTCAAACTTTGACTGACTGTGCAGGGTTGAAAATATAACGGATTTTAGCGAAACCAAAAATATTTAAATCTGTTAGTCAATACCTTTCTAACGAATCTGAAAAATCGAAGTTTCATAACGGGAATCAAAAGTTATGGCCGAATGAATTTTCAGAATGGTCGCCATATAGAATATATAGCCCTGGAAAATTGATATTTTGCATACGACCTCGGAAATCGACGAAACCACTTTTGTTGGGTCTGGGATGTCAAACTATTGCTAGGTTTCAAATTTCATAATTTTTGAAGCTAGAATGTGAGCGGGGCAAAAGAAATTGTGTTTGGTCAATTTCTGTTAAATTAGATCGACCCGAAAATGGCCATTTTTCAAACGATCTCAGAATTCGACGGAACTAGTTTTGTTGGGACCGTAGCGTCAAAACATAGCTAGGTTTATTTTTCTGGAATTTTTCGAATCAGTTTGTGGCCCTGGCAAATTGAAATGTATGTTCAGAGTTAAAAATTAAATGTTTTATACTTTAATTTGAAAAATAACTGACTGTAACAGTCGAATTGGCCAACGAAACATATCCCATTATGTCCGGAATGGGGGTATTTAGCTAAGGGCGACAGTCGTTGGGTTTAAAAAGGAGTTCGTTTGAGAAAACACTATTTAAAAATTTAATAAAGTCCTCGGCCAATCAGAATTCTCCATTCATAATTTTAAAAAATAAATAAAAAAAAGAAAATCCTCCGAACCAACGGCGACCCGTGCTCCAAACTTCCCCTCCCGATCGCCGCTGCCGTCGCTTCCAGCCTCCGCCACCGCCACCATTCGAACCGCCTTCGCCTCCCCTTCAAATCCGACCCCAGTTCGACGCCGACCAACCCCTCCTCCGCCTGAATCGAGCGCCCAAAGCCCCGACCTTCCCAGCGCCGCCGCCGCCGATCCTGACCACCGAACGCCACCAAACCACCACCGCCAGATAGCCCTCTTCTCCCTCTTCCACGTCCAACTCGCCGATCATCCCCTCGTGCCCCGATTCTCGCGAAAACCGTAAACCTAGTTTTGAACCTTCGTGAAAGGTGAGTTTTTTTTATCTTTACACTTTGAAAAATCATATCTTTTTGGTGTGTTGATGAAATTCGATGAAACAGGAAACATCGGGACCGTAAGGAAGCTCTCTACCCAATAGAAGAAGCCGCGGATTTTTCTGACATCGTATCGATTTTTAGCACTCCGAAAACCAATGTGAGAAATCTAAATTAACGTGAAATTGAATGGAAAATGTCGTGTATAATTTACATTAGCGAAATATAAATTACATACGTGTTGTATACCTTATGTACATGTGTAGTGTAAGCTATATAAGCGAAGTATGAATTTTACATGCATAGAATAATTGATATATGTGTTGAAATGCAAGTGAAATATAGCAATTATATATATATATATATATGTACTCCCCTCGTCCACAAACCATGGACGATATATATTGTGGTGAATTGGAGTGTAATATTGGATGAAAAATACGAATGGTTGAATAATTGTTTGTGGTTGATATTGTTTGGTTGTGGTTGAAAAATACCCATTGGTGATCAAAATGAATTGGAAATATTTGTGGAAATAAAAATAAACATGCCGCCTGCGTGCGAATTAGATGCATGAATCCCCATTGTAATAAACCGCGAGGTTTTAAGGTAGAGCGAGGAGCCGTACTAGGGACGGTGCCGGTTTTAACTACCCTGTCGTTATGCTGCCGAAATTTTGAATAATCTTTGTGTGTTAGAATTATTTTCCTATGTTGAAATTATTTTCATGCGTGGAAATTAAAGCCATATGTTGAAACTATATCCATAAGTGGAAATGTTAGTGTGTTGAAAAGTGGCGTGTGAAAATTAAATTCATTTATGAATGAATGAAGTGTTCTAACAATAAAAATCACATTTTTATATATATACGAAGTATGAAAAATATTCGCCTTATATAAATAGTTTCAACAATAAAAATCCCATCTTTCTAATATGAACAACATAAATAAAATGTCCATGTGTGGAAATGCTCATTTGTTGAGAAGTGTGTGTAGTGGAAAAGTTCATGTGTTGAATAAAAAGATCGAACAATAAAATTTACATTTTTATTGAGACTATGAAGTGTTGAAAACATCCATTTGTCGAATAAATATTTTGAACGATAAAAATATCATTTTTATCATACTTGTGATATGCTAAAGATATGCGGACGTTGAAACAAATATTTGTGAAAGAAATATTATTTTTAACATGCATAGGAAGTAAATAAAATAGTCATGTGTTGAAATCTATTTTAGTTCGCCAAAATTATCATCTTTGAAATGTGAAGTGTTAAAAATAGCCACTTGTCCAAATAAATGTGCATGAGTTGAAATATACATTAATTAGCTAATGATATGATTTTAGCCTATGCATGCAACATTAGAGTGAATGGTGTTTTTAAACCAAAGTAAATCAAATATGAAATTGAATGGAAAAGGATAAATGATAGAAATTGTATATATGTACATGCATATCTATTGAACAGGTTATAGCAAAGGGGCTAGAGAAGAGGAATAAAATTTTGTGCCCGACAAATAGGTACACATTTACTGTTTTGTTTGGGTGATGATTTTATGAGCCTGTTGGCTAGCCGCTTGGCTTTATCCTTTTCTTTTTGATATGAGACGCCCGTGTGGCTATTTGGGAATTTTCCCAGACCCTCCCATACAAAGGAGGTTATGGCGAAATTTTCCGAAATTTAAAGGCGTTAGTGAAATAATTGAAGTAGAAACGATATAGGAATTTTTGAATGAACTATATTTATAGAAATATATAAATATAAATAGAATTAAAACGAAACGTGGCCGTGCAGTTCGTGTTTTGAAACCGTGATTTCAAACGACTAGTGCAGGAAATCCGACCATTGGATTTTCCCGAAACCGCAACCGTTGGGTTCGCCTTGGAAATATCTTTCCAACGGCACCAACTTTGTGAAGATCCGACGGTTGGATTGTCTGAAATGTTTAATTCAAATCTGAAGAAAAACAACGCCAGAAACGATTATATTTATATATATATATATATATATATATAAATATAATTAAAATTAAATCGAATAACGACGCTGCAGTTCGTAAATTGAAATCGTAACTTCAAATGGCTAGTGTGGAAGATCCGACCGTCGAATTTTCCCAAAACTGAAACCGTTGGATTCGTTTTGAAATGACCTTCCTAATGATATAAAATTTGTGAAGATCCAACGGTTAGATTTCCAGATATGTGTAAAACAAAATTAATGAAAAGCAGCGCCAGTGCATCGACACGACCTGAAACGTCGTTTAATTAAATATGGCCGTTTTAAATTAAATAAAAATGGCGATATATCGTTATAAAATACTATAGACGATATAGAGTGGAAATAAACCAATTTTGTTGTGTTTGCTTGATATGTGATGGTTGAATGTATTTGACATGAAAATTATAACTAAATAACTGAAATGTGAATATTGAATAGTCCAACCATGTGATTAATTGATTTGAAAATCTAAATATACGTGGGTTATTTGAAAAGTCCGAGGTTATCTCATTTCAAATAATCGATCGACGTTGAGAAGTCGAAGAGCGGAAGATGGTTGAAGACCGACGATCTTCACATTGGATGGATGGGCGCTACTGATGCTCGTGATTGGAGTAGCTACCATGAAGGAACTGAAGTAGTAGCCATCCAAACATACTGTTGATTGTACGAATATACGAGGAATTGGTGCCTCCGGTTTCGCTCAGACCCAGAACGGACTTGTAAATGGACCGTGTGTCTGACATTGGATTTTGTTCTGTGCTGATTGATCTCTGTTAAATATATATCTGTTTGGCGGCGGAGAGTTTATTCTCTTGCTTAACACCCTTCTCTGAGACGTACGAGCTCAGAGGTTATATATTGATAAAAATCAGTCGCATAGAGTGGATTGCCTGTGTGGCACGCCTAAGTGGCATATGATCAAGGCTTCTGTTGCAAAGCAAAGTCTTGTGGTTGATGATCAAAGCATGGTCTGTGCGACGTAGCTTTGTGTACGACGTGAATTCGCGAGCCTCACACCTCGGTATGAGTCAAAAACGGGAGAGTGACTGCAGGGAGAGCACGACGTTTCTTTCTAGCTAAGGTGGTGTCAGTGACCTACCAGCCCTGACATTATATATACTTTTCACCTGTGTGGTTGTTGGAATGCGAGGCGCCTCGATATAGGTCTGTAAGGACCGGGAAACGTGTGTTCAGGAATAATTAATCCTCAAAAGTAAGAGAGGACCGGCCCTGAAGATCCAAGGATCATAGTGGGGTCCTGGGACATTTGCTAGAGTGTCTCGAATCGGAGAGGAGCTTGCCCCTTTCCTCGACTCATGAAGGAATCCAATTTCCAATACGAAATATGCGAATGTGATTGTATTACTAGTATGGCGACATGATATATGGTACCCATGCCGTCTAGGATTGATATTTATGATTGAATTTGCTTTTGAAACATATATGCACTAGTAATAATATCAAACACTTTTGTTTTATACGTATGAAGCATTTCTGGCCATTATAAGGTAAAAATCTATCCTCCGGCTTGCGTTGCATTGTGTGATGGGACCTGAGTCTTATAATGGCTTCATTTTATAAAAAGCATTGCGTTGATTTAATCGTTTACTTTATTTCATGCACTAGCACTCATTGGAGTAAACCCGTTCCGCGAAAGTGGCGTGGTCCTTTGATTTGCCTTATTATTGTTGTTAATAAGTTGAGTAGATTTCTCATACCAGTCCCATGTCTGACTCGTAGTTTGTTTCACCTTGCAAACTCGGGTGCCCTCATTTTCACACGGGCAGCCTAGTTACAGGTTTCTGACGCACTTTTTGGCTCATGGCGAGGCTTGACTACACCGTGCTGACTTGGATTTTCTCCGCCATTATTGTATCTATATTATGATTCCGCCATTGGCGATGTGGACTGATATTTATTTTGAGTACTCTTTATGTATGACTCCGCCTCCGGCGATGGTGACTGATTATGTATCATTATGCACTAAGTTGTATCCTGTACTGTGCTTCTCTGATGTGATGATATCTATATGATTCCGCTGTCATATATGTGTAAATTATTCTATTTTTTTGTTTATGCTATTATCTGTGATCTGCTAATGTTGATTAATGTGTTATATTCCAATGATTATCCTTAACACCATGTCACGGAGTTTTGGGATCGTCACAAACTTGCTGTGTTAGTTGTACCTTGTATTTAAGCTTTGAAATACTGCACCAAATTCATTACTTACCCTTTATGCTCTCAAACATTTACATACATGTAAATTGTATATGTCACTTTGTTGCCAAGAACGATTTTCTTTGAATGTTGGCGTCCATGATAGATTGCACACATGAAAAAACAAAACAAAATGTGATTGCAAGTCACTTGCTTGATTTTTGAATTGCTTCATTTGGATTCTGAATGATTATCAGAAAAGAATCGATCATGTTCTTTGCCCAAAAATGGTTTCTCTGATTTCTGCATAAAATCTTTATTAAAACAGGAAACAAACTATAATTATTTGCCAAATTGAGATGCAATTTTATGGAAAACAAATAATTCTGTTCTCATTGTCCATGCGTGATTTTGACAGTGTGAATTCCTTGCCCAAATTGATGTTTGATAAAATCTGCAAACAAAAATTGCTTTCTTGCCAAAATTTACATTGTTCATTGTTGCATGTAAATGTTTGATTGATGATACATTCATATGAGTTCCTGAATAATGTTGAACACTTGCCATATTTGTTGCTTTCAATATAGCACTGCAATTAAATGCCAAAAATATACTCTGTGATTTCTGGAAAAATTATAAATCGTGATTTCTCACTTGCCAAACAAATCAACTTTTTGCTTTGTCAATTTACCTTTTTCTAAAAGAACATTCATGCAGATTTCCAAAACTTGTTATATATGTACATATCTGGAATCATTAAAAGTCTTGCCATTTCTTTTCTACTCATTTGAACACCCTGAGTTTTGCATAGCCGATTTTTCACTTGCCAAATAAATTTTTTGATTTTTATGGAAAGCATTAATCTTTTCTTCATGTCTAATAAATGTTTTGGTTTCTTTGTAGTTGCCAAATTTTCACATGTTCAAAAAGTGAATTGAAACATGCCATTTTTTCGTCGTTGTACACTTATGAACGTCACCTGCTTGCATACCTGGCTTCTTTCTTTGTTCTTTGGCTTGCTGATTTGTATTGGTATTATTATGGGCTACTTAGACAAAAAAAATATTTTTCCTCTTTTTTTTTGCGCCATAATTGCAATGTGAATGAATGAAATGCTGTAGTGAGGCAATGACTGTATACTAGAGTGATAAGCGTTGTAGTGAGGAACAAATGTACAAAAATGAGAAAAATTATACTAATATTTGTAATAAACAAATTTGATTAAAATAAAATATTATTTTATTATGTTCAAACAAATTTGTTTAACGTATTCAGTTTATGTACAAGTACAATACCATGTGAAGAATGTACAAATAGTGGAGTTATAAAATTGTACTGTTTGATTGTTGAAATAGAATATTATATTTGATAAAATACTATTTGAATGTTTAATTCTTGTCCAGTAGTATTTTATATAAATACTATATTTCTGTCTGTGATATAGAATAATAGTACAGTAACAAACACATTTAAAATAAAATTTATTTGGTTGTTATCATCAAACAAAAATCATATAATTGTATATACAACTACGTCATATACAACAATCTCCCCCTTTTGATAATGACAAATAAATAAAAGATTTTAAGCATAATAAATGTGTTTGGCAGTAAATATAGAACTTCCCCTACAATAGAAAACTCCCCCTATAACTGTGCATGAGTGAAATGAATGAATAATAATGAATTTTTAAAATTAAAATATTTATAAAATATTCATTCATAAATCAAAATCTCAACCCATTCTCCCCTTTTGTTATCATCAAAAGAATACAGAAATTAAAATATAGATGAAATATGACTAAAAATATAATATCATCTTAAGAGGAAGAATAGTCATCATAAATCTCAATCAGTCAAACAAAAATCATAATATTCTAAGAACTAGTGCCATATTTCACATTGTAGAGAATGACGGATTTACGATGAAATTTATATAAATGGAGAGAGTTTTAGAAAACAATTGACTCCAATTATTTTCAAAAGAATTTTAAAATGAAGTAGAAAACAGTGATGGATTTGGACTTTAATTATAAATTCAACTTAAGTGAAAAATTAAATAATCTCAAATCCTAATAGCTATCAATCAACTAATCATAATATTTCATAATATATTAACACATTTCACAAATTAGGAAATGGATTGATAGACTAGTTTTTATACACCAAGGAGAATATCATATACAAATTCATTTAGCAAATTATTTTCTTTTCTTTTTCTCCAATTTAAGAGCACACTGACCGCGCATAACCAGATCTTGGATTTTTAAATGAGATCAGTTGCAGCTTAAATATAAGTAATCTCATAACAATGCATAACCAGAGCTTAGATTTTTAAATGAGGTTAGAGAAACACTTATGAATATTATATTTTTATTATTTCAGTTTCAAAATGAAAAAAATCCTCAGTATATAAAACTAATATGGATGATAGAAATGTGATAGGTACAAAAATGGTTTGTGAAATAAATTTCTAAATTAATCATATTATGAAATATGATCAACTGTACCGAGATCATTGAAAAATTTCAATTATCACTAATTCTAAATAATAACATAGTCCAATTTCTATCACAAATATTTCCATTGTTTATTCAAAAAGATTTTTTTTAAAAAAATATTAAACTCTCCACATTAATATAAAAAACATGGATGATAGAATGATGATAGATAAAGGAGATGGTCTTGAAATAATTGCCAATTCAAATATATTATAATAACTGTTCAACCCATCATGAATATAAATACAATCTCCTCTTGTTGTGAAATATATTGCAGTCACAATTCATCACAATTTCAAAATATACTAATAATTTTGATGAATTATAAGTACAGTTCAATTTGGATATAGATTTCAATTTCTGAATGAATAATCAATAAATAACTTTAAAATTGAAAATCAATTACAAGAGGGATACGAAAGATTTATACAAGACATGAAAGGTTAAGAAATATATACATGTTGAGAATAAACAAAACAGCACTTCTAAACTGATATCACTTGATGCCTCTATTAATGAGGATTGTAACAAGACACTGGAGGCAAACAAGGATATCACAGACAAAAGAATTTTAAGCACAAAGCCCAAGACTCACAAATCAGGCACTTTTATCAGAGCAGCAAACAGTTCTTCTCAAAACAAGCAGTCATTTAAGAAATTCTCAAAACTGTATCAGAGCAGCACAAAAAATCAGTTCAAAGCAGACTTGTCATGAAGATATTTCAAAGATATTTCAAACAGTCAAATAATGGTTCATGATCCAATGGTTAAATATATGCTTTATTTTAAATCATTTAAAGGGATATGAAAAGATCGAGATTCAATGAATCAGTCACACCAGATTATAAATTTTAAATTCACGATGTGTGTGAGATTCAAGTAATCAATAATTTCAAATGATTTTAAGCAAACAAATATTTAAATAAAAAAATCATGAAGTGACACTGAGTTTCAAGACCAAATTTTCAAAGAATTTATCCAAAGAATTTCTGATAAGCACAAGAGTAATTTCAGATCATTTACATCAGACTTGAGAGATATTCATGATCTAGAAAATTAAACAATAATTTATTTGAAATCACTTGAACCAATGTCAAGTTTGAGATATAATGAATCTTTCACACAAGATGATAATTTCATAATTAAGAGGTGTGTGATATTCAAAATATCAAGAATTTCAGATGATTTCAAACAAACAAATTTCAACTATAATGATCATGATTAAAGGTGAAATTCAAGATGTATCACTGATTGAATACAATTCAAAAATATCCAAGCCAATCTAAAAAATAATGAAATTATCACAACTGATAAATAGTAGAGTGCTGTAATGGGTATAATATATTGAGCTTTTCTAAAGTGAATTAGAAGAAACCCAGAACAGTAGAGGTGTGTGTAATTTCACAATTTTTTCATATCTTCAAAAAATTTAGAATTCAGATTAACAATGTTCAAGATATAACATGAATGCTTCAGCACTGTTAGGAATTCATGGATAAGAAAATAAACTTCAAAACAATTGCATATATTTACAAGTTTAAATTCAAGATCCCGAAAAAAAATTAAAACATCAAAGTTCTATTCAAATAAAGCAAATTTCCAGAAGATCGTGAGTACTACGATTGGAAGTTAAGAAAGTACAAGAAAATTTACAATGATATGACAGTGACACATTAAATAAAAAACATAGATGGGTAGAAGAAGGAATAAACAAAGGAAACAAAATATTTACAAAGATGAGTTCAGAGATTATACCTGAAATCCATGTAAACCAGAATCTCTGACTCAGCAGACTTGGCTAAGGAACCGTGAATAATCTGATGATTTGAAGCAGTTTGAATTCAGTTTCTCTTTCTGTATTGCAATTCCTCAGCCTCCTCCGATACCTAAAAATTTATAGAATTGAGTGGTCCAACAAAGGTTGTTTTACCACTCATAGCTGTGTGTTGAACTTTCGGTACCCAAACTAGTTTGAATAGCAACCCATCAGAATTTACCAAAGTGCCTTTAGGAACCCAGATCTGTTTGAATTTAGATGAATTCATTTTTCTTCTTTTTTAGGGTCCAAACAGGATTGTTTCTAAACAAGTTATTACTTTGTTCATGATTTAAAAATCCTTTGAAATTATTTGAATTCAAATTTTCAAGATGAATATTTCCAAAACTATTTGAAAGATTTTTAAAATCATTTGAACCTCTCTTTTCAAATTCTTCAAATTTTCCAAAGCCAAGACCATTCCTATTTCCAAAAGAAAATTGATTTTTCAATAACATATTTAAAGATTTTTCACCAGTTGAAAAACGTTTCAAGCTCAATTCAAGATTGCTGATTTTGGATTTAAGATCAGAATTTTCTTTGATCAGATTTGAACAACGATTAATGCTGATCTTTCTCCTTTTAGTCTCATTCTGTTTCAAAAACAAGTTTTCATTTTCAAGCGATTTGATTTTGGCTTTGGATTTAAAAATCTCTGATTCAAACTAAATTTGTTTTTCAAATTGTTGTTTCTCAGAACACTTGAACTTTTCAATCTCCTTTTCAAGTTCTTTCAATATCAAGTCACTTTTCACCAAATTTTCATTTTCAGCAATTTCAAGTTTGGAATTTATATTAGTCTTAAAGATTTCAAATTCCTTTTGCAGAAAATTATTCGAACTTGATAACTCAATCTTGTTCTCTTTTAAGATCAAAATTTCATTTTCAAACTATTGAATATTCTTATTGAGATGAACAAGATTGGTTTCTAATTTCAAATAATTTTTGCAGTCCGAATTTGAAGAGTTTTTTAAATATTAAGGTCAACTCAAGATTTTTGGATTTCAGAAATTTGTTTTTAGATTGGAGTTTATCAATAGACTTAGTTAGATCAGAACACATATAAACTAAATCTTCGTATGAGAAATTTCCTATCTCATCGTCTATTGAATCTCCATCGACTGATCCATCTGAATTTTCATTTGTAAATCCTGTTAAGAAGAGCTCTGAATCTGAGTTGACTTTATCGGGTTTTGAGCAGCTGTTGTCGATTTGTCCATACTTCTTATTGAGAGTATTCCAAATTTCCTACGCAGTTAAACAATGGGATATGAGATTAAGCTGATTATTATTAAGATAAGAATAGAGGATATGCATCACACGAGCACTGGTAATTTTATTCTTCTTATCTAACAAATTTCCCAAATTTTCAATAATATTCCAATACTCTAAATTAACAAATTTTAAATAGGATTCCATTTCTGATTTCCAAATTAAAAAATCTGTTCCATTGAAAATAATTGGAATATCACTGGACTGACTCTCGCTATACTGACAACTAGGATCCATGATTCTAGGGTTAATGAAATTACCAGGCTCTGATACCACATGTTTACGAGGAATTTTAAGCACCCTGGTGGCCACCAAAGATACCTCGGACACTGGTTTCACGTCCTGCCTCTCGACGCGGACAACCACCCACGGGCATGTAAAGGCAAGAGTCTATACTTCGCCACATGATCATACAGCGAGAACCCCATATCATGTTGTTACCTTAAGCCAGCTCTGATACCACTTGTTGGATCTAGATTAACCCTAGAGGGGGGTGAATAGGGTTTATTGAAAATTAAGCGAGATATAAAAAAATATCAGATCACAGAATGCAGAAGAAAATAAATGCAGAAAAGTAAATGACACAAGATATACCCAGCTTCGGCAAAATCCTTCCTACTGCTGCATTCCTAAGGTTTCTACTAGGTAATAGAACAGATCCCGCTTACAAGACTATGTAAACTCGCGAACCCCTCGCTCCTATTCTAATCCTACGCTCAAAACCCTAGAGTGATCTATATCCCTTAGATCAGATTTCCCCTAGATAAAAACCTGTAGCTAGTATACCCTAGTTTTTACAGATTCCAGTAAACTGTTCGAACGATTACAAAAGAAATAAAAAAAATAAAAACAATAAAACCCCCTTTTTCTAAAGTAATATAAGTCTGTCACTTTGCTTTGTCAAAAAAAGACTTGCTCTCCTCTTTGTTGATGGCGGTTGAGAAAATAAAGTAGGGTATTGCCCCGAATCAATTAGACTTCGATTGCCAAAAAATGATTCTCTGATGATTTTAACGTTGTTCTTCGTTGATGATTTGGCTGAGGTTGCGATCGAAAACAAAGTGAGTAATACTGATTTGAACTTGTTTGCTTTTTGAGTTGTTGCTTTGGTTTTCGATATCCCTTGCCTGTGATGAATTGGTTGAATTTATAGGATTATGAAATCCTAAAATTACTCTGATTTCCTATATGGCTTGACTTGATTGTATGCGTGATTTTGGCTTTTTGATTTTCCTTGGATGAATTGAATTCCTCGGCTTTAATTTCTTGCATGATTATTACTCTATTGATATACCCCAATAAAAGAATTAATTCATAGTGAATTCCTGGAAAGATTTTCCATTTTGAATTTCAGTACATTCCAGAAATGTCTTCGAAGTAATTAATGAAATCTTGCGAAATAATGGTGCCTGATTTCATTAAAATGCTTAGCTGAAATATGTATACATTTTGAAACTATAATTGTTTTTCCATGATATAGTTTATGGAATTAATGAGAATATAATCTTTCCCAAAAAAACTATATTCTGATTTAGACCACGCAAGAAATATTTCTGATTGCATCCATATGTTATGATGAATATCAAATTAGGAATATTTTTAATTGCCAAGAAAGAAGGCAATAAATTCATTCCCATTAACTTGATTCTGTGATTTGTTGATGAGCACTTTTCTTAAATGCTTGATAGAGTCCGGTCGAAGTCTTCTTGCATGTCAAAATATATGACTGTAAACACAAGTGCATATATATATATATATATATATATATATATATATATATCCAACTTGCACCTGTACATGTGTATACGATGCTGCATCATTTTAATACATGTATAAATCTCCATGCTGCTATGCTCATCCAATTTACTTAGCATGCACTGCTCCATGCACTTAAAACCAAGCATCTATGATGCCTCACCTTTATGAACTTGCTGTGTTAGTTGTACCTTGTATTTGAGCTTTGAAATGCTGCACCAAATTTGTTACTTACCCTTTATGCTCTCAAACATTTACATACATGTAAATTGTATATGTATATATGTGAATTTGTTGCCAAGATTCTTTGAATGTTGACATCCACGATAAATTGCACACATGAAAAAAAACCAAAATGTGATTGCAAGTCCCTTGCTTGATTTTTGAATTGCTTCATTTGGATTCTGAATGATTGTCAGGAAATAATCGATCATATTCTTTGCCCAAAAATGGTTTCTCTGATTTCTGCACAAAATCTTTGTTAAAACAGGAAACAAAAGATAATTATTTGCCAATTTGAGATGCAATTTTATGGAAAACAAATAAATCTGTTCTCATTGCCCATGCGTGATTTTGACAGTGTGAATTCCTTGCCCAAATTGATGTTTGATAAAATCTGTAAACAAAAATTGCTTTCTTGCCAAAATTTACATTGTTCATTGCTGCATGTAAATGTTTGGTTGATGACACATTCATATGAGTTCCTGGATAATGTTGAACACTTGCCATATTTGTTGCTTTCAATATAGCACTGCAATTAAATGCCAAAAACATACTTTGTGATTTCTGGAAAAATTATAAATCATGATTTCTCACTTGCCAAACAAATCAACATTCTGCTTTGTCAATTTATTTTTTTCCAAAAGAACATTCATGCAGATTTCCAAAACTTGTTATATATGTATATATCTGGAATCATTAAAAGTCTTGCCGTTTCTTTTCTACTCATTTGAACACCTTGAGATGCATAGCCGATTTTTCACTTGCCAAATAATTTTTTTGATTTTTATAGAAAGCGTTAATCTTTTCTTCATGCCCAATAAATGTTTTGGTTTCTTCGTAGTTGCCAAATTTTTACATATTCAAAAAGTAAATTGAAACATGCCATTTTTTCGTCGTTGTACACTTATGAACGTCACCTGCTTGCATACCTGGCTTCTTGCTTTGTTCTTTGGCATGCTGATTTGTATTGGTATCATTATGGGCTACTTAGACAAAAAAAATGTTTTTCCTCTTTTTTTGTGCCATTATTGCAGTGTTAATGAGTGAAATGTTGTAGTGAGGCAATGACTGTATACTAGAGTGATGAGCGTTGTAGTGAGGAACAAATGTACAAAAATGAGAAAAATTGTACTGATATTTGTAATAAACAAATTTGATTAAAATAAAATATTATTTTATTATGTTCAAACAAATTTGTTCAACGTATTCAGTTTATATACAAGTACAATATCATGTGAAGAATGTACAAATAGTGGAGTTATGAAATTGTACTGTTTGATTGTTGAAATAGAATATTATATTTAATAAAATACTAATTAAATATTTAATTCTTGTCTAGTATTATTTTATATAAATATAAATACTATATTTCTGTCTGTGATATAGAATAACAGTACAATAACAAACACATTTAAAATAAAATTTATTTGGTTGTTATCATCAAACAAAAATCATATAATTGTGTATACAACTACGTCGTATACAACAAAAAAAAGTATCATAAGTACTCAATCAAACCCAATCGGATTTGAAAAATGATATGCATTTTTAATATTATTATCCAATCACATCTGAATCAACTCAGCTTAGTCCAATTTGAAAGAAAATCAAATTGAATGAGTTTGGATTTTAAAATATATAGTTTGAACTCGATAAAAGTCGATCTATCAAGAGGAATTGAGCGGATCGGATCGCATTTGTCTGATTCACAAATTCTAAAACCATTTGATACTATGACTTTATCAATTTTCTTATGTCATTGTTTTGGTATTTGTCAAAATCATAAAGTGATTTAATAAGTTTACATACTTTATGTTATTGTCCAAGCATCACAGAACATTCTAGTTGAAACTATATTTTTTTTCATCAATTTTTCCATTCAAGAAAGTAGCCTTGACGTCCATTTTATGAATTTCAAATTTATAAATAGCTGTTAATGCGATTAATATTCTGATTGTTAAAATTATAGCTACGGTTGCGTAGTTATTGAAAAAAAAAACATATTCCTTCCTTTTAGGTGAACACTTTGCAACTAATCTCCTCTAAAAAATTCTATCATACCTTTCGCTCTCAATTTTTTTCATAAATATCTATTTAAATCGTATTGATTTAGAACTAGAAGGTAAGTCTATTAATTTGCATATTTGATTTTCCATAATACAAAAATGCTAAATCCTAAGATGTTATCACCTTAATATACGTTAAAGGATCATAATCTATGTTCATAGAAAGAATTAGTGGCTTGATGTCTAATACCATATCTTAATCCTTTGACTAAATAAATGATAAAATTTAGTCTGATTGACTTTTCAATTCTCATTCGTTTACTTCTCCTAAGAGCTTCACCGACTTCATCATTATTTTTCTGTGTATTCTCAAATTCATGAATAGCTTTAGTAACCTCCATTATTTCATAATTAGGTGTACTATTCTCTACCATTCCACTAATAAATGGACCGGATGGAGCAGACGTGATTCTATTTTCATAGAAGGCCGCATCTTCACATTTTATTATTATGTTTACCACAGTCGAATTATTAGTTTATATTATTAGATATTTATAACTCTTATTGTGTTGAGCAAATTCTTAAAAGGTACTCTAAATATTTTTTGTCCTAATTTCCTTATCTTTGTTTCGGGTAATCAAACAATTGTTCTACAGTACAAAACTCAATAATAGTCCAAATTTGATTTCTATTTCTTCCAAAGTTCATAAGGTATAACTTTACTTTTCTTATAAGTATCGTATTTAAGATTAAAAGGAATGGTAAACAAAGCCTCACCTCAAAAACTAATATAGAGACTATAATGCATAACATAGCATTTACTATTTCGGTAAGTGTTATATTTTTACATTTCTCTAACTACTACCACATTTTGTTATGGAGTATGAGCTACAGATGTTTATGTTAATTCGTAAAAGTCTATATAGCGCAAAGAAATGATATTCGCCTCCCTATCAAATTTAAAAGTCTTAATTTTAACATCAAATTGCTTTTTTCCTTCAATTCTATGTATTATAAATGAATTTAATATGTCACCTTAGCATGCGTTAAATAAACATAATAGTGCTTTGAATAGTCATTCATAAATATGACAATATACTTCTATCCTCCTATGCCCGGAGTGCTATAAATATCACAAATATCATTGTGAAACGATTAGTGGTACCAACCGATTTCAACGAAAACTATTTTATAACTTTTTTGGTTAAACAACATATCCTATACATATCTACAAACTTATTGTCATATTTAGATATTTTGTTTAATGAAATTATATTATATATATTTCTAACATTAACTTGTCCCAAACTATTATGCTATAAAGAAAAAGAGTCAACAATAAGTTGAAATAACCAGTTTGATATACTATACTTTCTAGTGTCTCAATAGTCATATGCTCAAGAAATTATATAGCTATGTTTTAATGGCTCAATATCACATGGTTTCTAGCAACACAATAGCTGTATGCTTTATGAACTGAATACTATGTTTTATTAGCTCGATAGCCGGTGTTTTGTTGAGGCTCGATAGCCATGTTTTAACAAATACTTTAAAAAATTACAAAGATCATAGTGCTTTAACACAAGCTTTTGGCTAAGTGTTTGGGTTATCTTTTCATGTTTTAAAAAATATTTTCAAGTGGTTTACCATCCATAGAGATAAATGTTTTTAAGGAAATGAGATGACGTTTTAGCCTAATTTTACTTGAAACTTTCAAAATGAAACTATTACTTAAACTTGAATAATTTGGTTATGTTTACGATTTTTAATTGAATATGTTTTGGCAAATGATGTTTTATGTTCTTGTTATCATTTGGTCTGTTATATTTAAATGATTTATCATTGCAATACCGATATCTTCATTACCTAACATTGCATTTGGGGATTCGAGGATATTATTACTAATTAGTTTCTTTCAGTAGTGAGTATGGTTAGACTAAACTCCCATGTGAGTAGAATTATACCAATGAGATTAAATAGATCAATTGTGTCAAGATGTCTTGAATTGATCAAAATGTATGACTCATAGATTTAAAACGTATAATATTTATCTAGGATTGGTATAGGGTCGTGCCATATGCTTCAACCATTTCCCCCTAGTTAGTAAAGGTCCACATTTCCAATATGTAACACTTTTTCAATAGTGAGACTAAAGATGTGTATGCACAACAGTAACTCGTAGCTCTTTATGCTTATTGTGTTGTTTAATTTTCTTTCTCCTAATAATTTTTGGAGATCTTAGGATACATAGTTATGTCTTAGTCAAAGTTTATTTGATACGTTATTGGTTGGCTTTTGAAAACTAATAGATTCATAGTGACCCTAGAAATACTATGATTTAAGGCAGATTATCAGCCTTATAGGCTGGGCAAACTTTGGAAATGCATAACACTTTAATGACAGACTAGTGATATTTCCCCATACTACATACATGTAATCATATTATATTTTGTTTTAATTGTTGTGGTTACATGCGCATGTTTTATGTCAAGATTAACATATTTGGATAATGCACTAGTGAAGGAGAAACCCTTTATGTCTACAACATGGCCCACTAGATATCTGTTATTGTTTGAGATGATATAAATATTTTTCATGGTAGATTTTTTTTTATCTGATCTGAACTTTATGTTTTCCTCTTAACCTTTTAGTCACTTAATTGAGTAGGCCGGGAGTAGAGTTTTCAAGGTTAAACAAATAAGCTTCCGAAGACGTGTAGGAGACAGGATAATATTATGAATTTATCTCTGTTATGTCGTTTGTAGTTTATGCTTTGTTTAAATGAATGTAAAGACAGAATTTGTAATTGTTGAGTAATTAGACTCTGATCATCTAAGGAGGCATTTCATATATCACTCTTAAAATATAATTGTAATTATTATGTTTACATGAACGTGTAATCGATGAGATTATGTAATGAATACAAAAGTTTATTAACGAATGTGTTTTTGAAATATGTGCTTTTGTTGTTATAGATACAACTGACCAATCGAGAAATAATTGTTAATTTGCTTTTTATACCAAAGCATCTTTCATTGGATTTTGAAGAATGAAATGAAATCAGAATGACCTAAAAATTGGCAAGTGTGCATAAAGAACACAATAGAAGAGCTTGGAAAAAGGTTTTCACCTAGATCGGAGTCAACATTTAAGCTCAAACCCAAGTTAGTGGCTTAGGTCGGTCCAACCTATGGATGCTCACCCAATTACCTCCAAGATTTCTTACATGACTAGAGGTCAATCTTCTTCTTTTTATTCTCTGCTTGGAACTCTTTGAGACTTCTTCACTTCCTTTCTCTTCCAAACACATTATAATCTCCATTATAACACATATTTAAGGAAAATAAGTGTAATCTAGAGATATAACAACTAGCAAGTAACAAAATAGTTTGAAGTGGATAAAGGTAAAAGTACGCAAAGCCACTATATAAATTTTGTATGTTCTTCTCTACTTTCTTTTTTCTATTTTTACCTTTATCTGAATTGGTGCTTTCATTTGGTTTTTTGGATGTCATTTTCTGGATTAATATTTAGGTGTTATCATTTATAACGAATCTGGATATAAGACATGGATAAGTTGAGAAGGCCTAAAGCTAAATCTACAGCATGAGGAATTTAACTAGAGAAAGAGGCAATAAGAAGGTGCCCTTAAATTCTAATAGATCGAGATATGTACCTAAGTTTAAATGAATAAGATGACAAAAAGGGATGCAGGATGGGAATATGACCAGGAGTAGAAGATGCTAGATAGGTCTTTCAAAAGGATGGAATAGTAGAAAATAAATATAATCATAAGAATTTGGAATCAAATTCCAGGGAGCAACGAAGGGTTTTCTAGAATTTGAGTGGAGCTAGTTGGTATAATGCCACGATATTTGAACAGCTTAGTACTATCCCGATCCGATGAGGTATTGGTAGAACTTTATTGGAGGCGACGCTGGAATGACTATCGAAATGCCAAAAACTAATGATGTTGGAGCTAGGGATGCAAATCTGAATGCAAGTGTGTAATGGAAAAAAGAATATTTGCTAGAAGTCTCCCATGAAAACGAAGGACATAATGAAGTCAGGGATTCAGATTGTAAGATGAGAAAACAACAACCAAAGCCTTACGTATTAGAGTACGTTCTGATGGTCCCTAGTAGGAGTGAGGGGTAAAATGTTTCTCTTGATAAAAAAATTGCCAAATGACAGGAGCTAGATGGTTGAGATAAGTAGAAAGATGGTTAAGAGTGGACAACCGAATTAAAGCTTGGAGGATGTTAGAAAGAATCTATTCGCTGATAACATTGATTCTGTAACGATCTGCATTTCAACGATTAGGTATTTAAATATATTTAGATATTGATCGTTAATTATTCAATTGTTGGTTCTAGAATGAGATTTTTCACAAATGATCAAATTAGTACTTAAAAACAGTTCCATTGAGTTCTGATTGTTTATTACGTGAAGAATAAGTGTACGAATCGTTATATTTCGAGTTCGAACCAGTTGCTGGTCATAATAATCTTGATATACGCATAAATCATCATTTCAAAGGCATAATGTCAGATTAAGTTGAAACTTATATTCTTGGAATCGTAGTAATGAGTTGTTGCATACCGTCAAATTCTGTAGCAATCAGACGTACCGTTTGGTCATGCATACATAAAATGTGTGTCAATTTCCGTAAGAAACTAAATTGTATAATTTAAGTTTTAAAGGCTAACTTGTGTATACAATCGAATTTGGTCTCGAAACTAGTTCCATTGTTTTCAGATGTCCTTTAACTTTGATGGCGACAGGTGGTACGTATCGATTGGAGATATTGGGTTTTTGGGCCTATATGTGAATAAATGAATATAGTAATAAATCATTATCCACAACCCCAATTTCTATTATCCCATTACTATTCATCACTCTCCCCCTTACTTTACCATGTCATCAATTTATGTTCACCTTTACATTTTCACAATAAAAAACAAAATCTCCATTTTTACACTACCTAAAATCATGAAACGAATATCTTTGGAATCACTAGGCGAATCTCCACCCCTATACTATCTTGGTAGAGTGAGATAATCTATTGCCGAGTTTGGGGGTTTATGGGTGTGAAATAGGGTTTGGCTTCTTCCAGCAACTTGCAGGAGTTAAGTCATTACGAGACTTGTAGCGATCTTGGAGTGGTTAGGCGCAAATATGATGATGGTTTAAAGGGACGTGGCAGATCAGTTTGTGGTGCTACCAGATGGTGGAGGGGGGCATGAGAGCAGATGTCGCATTTTGATTGGAGGGCTCGGGATGGTGGTTGATGGTATCAACGGGTCATGTGTTCAAATAGGAGTACAACGCTGAAATCGATTTTTGATTGTGAAGTGGAGTTCTGTATCATTGCGGAGTGGTGCACAACCATATTTTTAGCGTGCGTGCATTTGGGAAGAAGAGGGAGATATATTAGGGGCTATAGTTAAGATAATTATTGATTAACTTATGTGTTAATTAACATTTAATTATCTATTTAAAATAGTCAACTTATAAACTTAATATCTTTTGTGTACGAGGTCATATTTGAATGTCGTTTCCTCCATTGGATTCGTACTGGCGAGCTCTATGCATTAGAGATAGTTTGGGTTGATTTGGCTAAGGTGAGTTATATTGTCTCTCGCTGAACTGTGTTTGCTTGTATGGTATAGATTTGATGTTTTAAACTGATTTCTAATTATAAAACGTAACATTTAGGACAACTGAACCTAATAAATAATTTATAAAAAAAAATAACAAGTGATTTAGGTAGTTTTAATCATGATTATCACGTTTTACCTATCTGTGTGCTATTGCGCACTTTTTACCCTTTATGCGCTAGTGTGCGCTATGTTGATCACACTATCAGATATAAGTTATTTGAACACTTATTTGACTTTGATTGCTATAGATAGGTTCTATTTGATTCATTACTTATATTATGGATGCTTATGTGCTACTTTAGGAATTTATTTGGTTATTAGTTGCATGATTGAATTGTTTGCTTAATTTAACTTAAAACGTTGTTCGTAGGCAATCTGGTATTAGAAAATCTCGTTCGTTAGAGTTTGAGGGTGATTATCGATCAAATGCACACGTCAATGTATATTGATGGAACGTACAGGGATGATAGACCTCGAATGGATAAATTAAATTCTCAAAGAAGCTTCAGAACGCATGGATGGATTTGACGATGGAGCAGCATTAGAGCTCGGTGACGGATTTGAAGACAGAGCGACACTGGAGCTTGATGGTCGACCTGAAGACGGATGGCAAACTTGGCAACGAGCTGGATTTCGCGACGAATGTCGAATGTTTTTCCTTGGAGGCATATTTAATCAAATCTAGTTAAACAGGTAATCTAATTGGTCGTTATCAATTACAATGAAATGGTTTACATCAATTACCACTGTTATTGGACACTTTGGATAGCTTAACAAGGTCCATTGTGTGATTTCAAGGAGCGGTATATGATGATTCATTTGATAGCAATTTTGATATGATGGCTCTTCGATCACCGGCTTCAAAGTGAAGCGAGGATGTAGTGCTTCTATTAATAGTTCGTCATTCATCGACGATGATTCAGAAGTAGGAAGCAAGGTTGTTGCAATGGATAATTTTCTCCGAGATGTATAAAAGATGAAATTAAGTCATATTTTGATGACTGTCGGGTGAGAGATGAGAGACACAGGTTGATATCCTTTGACATATGATGACTGTCGGGGAAAGTTTCTAGATCATGACAACTTCGGATGGGAGTCTTATGGATAGTCTAGGGGTGGATTTTGCTACGTATAACATGTGCATAGGGAATATCGATACACATAGTTTTAGCAGTTACTCGTAAAGAGGAGGTAGTTGTATGATGTCCATTTGGTACCACGTAGGGTTCCTTATCTTTATATCGGGAGATTTATGGCATTAAAGTGGGTCAATTTAGTCCTTACTTTGGGGCGTACATGTCAGTGCATCCTAGGTCTTGACTGAGTGAGTGACATGGATTCGAGTATTATGGAAACTGAGCGTTATTGTATATCCAATGCACTAAGCGAGTGAGTGCGAGGATGGTTGATGGATTTTATGGTTGTTTACTTATTTATCACAATTTAGTATTAGACATCTATCAAACCTTATCTACTTGATATTTATCATAGTGTAGCATATATTGATTGTTATGTGATAACTCTGTGGATGTATGGGCATGACAGGTATGATTCTCGACACCCTCCGTGCCATATATATGTACTATCATGACCTTTACAGTACTTTGAGATTCATTATCGCTCGTACCGGATTGTTGCCTATTTCCCTCTTATTACCTTGGATGCTCATCACGATGCTAATGACCAGGCCAGGTGACAGGTGTAGGCATTGCGCGGGGTTGTACAGATGGACAAGAAGGAGATGACGTATTTCCTATTTATATTTCTATTATCATTTTTTATTCCATTGTGTGACATTGTGGAGCCTTGATAGTGTTATGTATTTTTTAGAGACAATTTATCGGTTGAGTTTATTATCTCTTATATAAACACAAATACTGTTCTGTATATCTGTATAAGCCTATGTACTCTGATTATGTGGTTTATATAGTTATTATCGTCTCTCTATTTTATATCGATGGTCGATTATTATATGTTATCTGATATGTTGTGAGATGTACGATAGATACTATGATTGTGTTTATGTTCTGTTCTCTTCTTCTTCTCTTCTATTTCGTACTATGATTGTGTTTATGTTATGTTCTCTTCTTCCTCTACTCTTCTATCTCTTTTTTTTCTTTCTCGTTTCTCTTCTTTTTTACCATTTGTTCCTCTTGATGATTACTTTACATCGACCGGGTGCTTGTACAACACGATTTTGGTTATAAGCACCAGTGGTGTATAGTAGGTCCTCACATTTGAGATCAGAGCTTAGGTTGCGTTCTTTAACCTAAGCAGTAATGAATTCAAGAGTTGATATATACGAGAGAGTATGTATTTGTATATATTTTAGTTTTCAAAACCTATATATTAGTAATATATATAGTATATATGTTGTTTTGCACATGAGTGTCATTGGAATAGTCTTCTCTGTTAGTGACTGATCGTCCTAACCACGTATTTGAGACGATCTAGCAAATGAGAAATGCTACTAATTACTTTGTTCCAAGAATTGAGAATCGAGCAAAATTGAGAACTACTACCCTCGACCTATGCTTTATGTTCTTAGTAATGTATGAACCATTATCTGGGATGCTCTAATATATCTAATTAGTTATGGCACTCAAGTACAAGTACAACGAGTCGACTATGCCGCGTTGTGGTGATTCTTATGTGTCCAAGTGGCATACCGTTCCTTGGAACATAGTTGATTATTGTGGTAAGAGAGCCATTTGGGTTCTCGCAAGGGTTTCTTTGATGATCTGGAGTTAAATGTTGAATGAATTAAGAGTTCATTCCTAAGAGAATACAAGGTTGATCATGAATTGGTCGAGCGTGTTTATCGTTTCCAGTTTCCGAAATCTATTCACTTGAGACCAGTTTGTGGTTTGATTCGAAGAGATTTGTATCATTTTATAGAAGTCAATAAGGAGTTCGCCATTTTAGGTGATATGTCTATGTTGGAGAGTGTGGCTAAATCCGATATGCTATCGAAGTACTATTATTCTCTCTTTTGCTGCTCCAAAGTCTGAAGGTTGTGGCTAGGTTGAGTAATCGACTTAGATGGTGATTATTTCATTATAAGAGAATGACGGTTTGAAGCATTCGATCGAGGAAGCTAACAATGTTCTAGCTCATGCCCAGTATAGAGTTTTGCTGCTTTGTCGGGACCAATCGTGGAGACATATGTATTGATTGTCATTCCCGTTCTGTCAAGTGCTCTCTTGATGAAGCAGGGAAAACGACATCACCACCGATATATATTTTCCACTAATGGCATTTTCAGAGGTGTTTTAGTTTGGAATCAAGATTTCATTATTCCATCTCATCTTGTTGTTCGTTGGATGGAACAGGATTGTGACTCGTGATAATCAGTTTATATATGTTTGTAACATCCCGTGTTTTGTCTCCATAAATTAATACTATGGGTGACCGCTGCATCCATAGCGATTAATTTCGGGCCTCGAGGTGAGAGAATGTTATGGCATTGCTATTCTATACTTGGTAGCATACGTGGTTCGTCAAACCTTAAAATTCATCGAGCCATGGTTGCATGTTTGCTAAACTATTGCTCGTTGTTGATTGTTGAACTTAACTGGACTTAATCTTTAAGTCCTATAATTTACATACCAGAAGGATACAGAATATTAATGGTAATGAGAGGTTACTGGTGGCGATAGTTTGCTAGGACAAGCGTTTCAGTAGTGAATCGCGTTCGGTATAGCGATAGTGGGCTGGGACTTAAATCTTCAGTATCGAGTCGCTTATGTAGCGAGCTGAGATAGTTCTTTAGTAGCGAGTCATTGTTTGATCTTGTAGCTTAAGAGTATCTGGACATATTCAATGAGGTGACCAAATTGTCACATATTTGAGTCGAGTTCCATATCGATCTGGTTATGGATGTTCTTTCAATTGGGTATCCCAATGGGTCTTATCGATTGAAGAAAGTTAGATGGTGTATGTCGATTACAACATTTTACATGCTGCCTTCATTCCGATTGGTTGTCGGTGACGTTTATATTAACCAACAAGTGGGCATATTTTTGTTGATTTATCGGATCGTGTTCTTAGGAGAGTTGCATGTATGTTATTCGATTTTATTTTCATTTTCTTATGGATAGGAAGAAAGCTCAAGTCAAGAGTCGATGGTCTTTTAGGTGCTAAGAAAACACCATATGTTGGAGTTTCATTTTTCATTGAGAGAAGTGGAGCGCTTGGGTCACATCGTCTTGAGTAGGACGTCGTTATAAGTCCTAAGAAAGTTTCAATGATTTGGAATTTGAAGTTGACCCATGAGTGTATCGATTTATCATTTCGAGTAAGAACAAGAGGTCAATAGTACTCACTTGGTAGTTTAGATGGTTTAAGTGAGGTTTATTTTCAAATAGAAGGTTTTCGTGTTTTACTCTATAACCCAAAACCTTATGAGGAGTATACAACTCTCGATTTAGAGTCGATGGCGATAAGGTTGGCTTTGGTTAGCTGGAGGCAATATTTATTTGCAATGGGCTAGAGTTGTTGGTGATGTTGCATCACTAGGATTTCTCTTCTCGAGAAATATCTCGACTTTTGATAGAGGCAACGATTGGAATTCTCTTAGCCTCCTACAAGTATTAGGTTTCCTATAGGTACATACAGGAAATGCAATAGTTTGTATGTGTCGAGTTGGAGATGTACCGGCTCGAAAGCAATATTCCTTTAGTGAACATAACTTGCGTTTATTACCGGTCATGACTCCATAAATCGATGTGAAGTTGTACAGACTCAACAATGGTGGTTGACTCTATGTGAAAGAGGTGACATTTGTTCTTGGCACCGTTAGAAGGGGTTGATTATGCATTTATTTTATAATAAATGTGATGTCAGCTTGCTATAGCTGAATAGGGTGAGTCAAATAGTTTTTCAATGACTATTCGAGCTTTCCAAAAAGATGCGGGAATATTATCGATGATTTCCATCAATAGGTTACCATACAAATTGGGAATAGTAAGATAGTGCTTGAGTCATACCCGATTCGTTGATAAGTGATGCTAGATTAATATTCCTTATTTTTTTTAATGGTAACCAAGATATCGAGTCATATATGGATTGAATTTAATATTTGATGTATCATATCAATTAGGTTAGTATCCTACATGCTAGGATAAATTTGGATGTTATTTTCTATAATTGTCATTGCTTTGTTTATGCCTATTTAATTGATGATGTTTGCATGTCTATTTATATTTATATGATTTTTAGGCATGTCTGATAATTTTTTTTGTTGTATCGTCCATTTATTCGAGATAATAATCTATGCATACCTTGACATGCTTATGTTAGATAAATTCTATTTATTTTACAGGCGTATTTCCTTTGTTGTTATTTCTACTATTTTGTCTAATACTCTTTGTTGAGTACCTGCCGGGTACATAGAAGCAAGGCTTGATTGTTGAGGTGCTATTTCACTTTCAATTATATCAAAATGCTAAATTTTCTCAAAAGAGGTATGTAGTAGATGAAGAGTTGTGGCTTTTATCATTTGGTGCATTTTGGTGATTTTATGCCTCATGTATAGGTAGCCACTTTTGGGCTTTTATTTTCTTTAATTGGGATGGACCATGTATGGCGAGTTGCGGTTTTTTTCCATATCGAGTCGCGCAAAGGATGTGCTGCCAAATTTTTCCATGAATTTAGCCAAATTTGAAAAAAAATCAAATGTGATGCTAAGTTGAATTGTCTTCCAAATGGTAAGTCATGATTTTTATTTTCCATCATCCATTTTTTTTGGAAAATAGGTGTATGACTTGTGTTCGGCTTAGCAACATCAATCTCAAATTTGATTGTTCATACTTACGAATGAGAATATTTGCTCTATGCCAAATTCCAATTATATTTTGTTTGTAGTGATCTCTTTCAGCAGTTGTTGAAGAGAGCGTTAGGTGACGGTTTATCTTATATCGTTGCTTGTTTGTGAGTGTCAGTATAACACCCTGTGATTTTAAATATTAAAATTAACGAATTAAGGAATACTTAATTTCAAATGTAAGAATTAAGGGAAACGGGTTACGGCATTGCGTTCGTCTTGGAATTCTGCTTGAGATAGAGTCCGAGTTTGCGTGAATTGGACCCGTATGAAGAAGTTATGGCCTTCTGAAGTCCCAAAATTTAAATAAATTAAAAACAGTTCAAAATTCAAATTCAGACGGGGAGCAGGCTAGGCGGGAATTCTCCCTCCCAAGGGCCAGGTCAACCAGGGGGTCGACCTGGGGGTCAACCTACCCATACAGGTTGACCAGGGTGTTGACCTACCCCTCGGGCAGATCTGAAAGATGACGTTGTTTTGACTCATTGCTGAGTCATTAGGGCTGAGGTGTTATTCTACCTTGACTGGATGGTCTTGACTGCTTCTAGGGTTAATTCGACGGCTCTAAATTAATTAAAATTCTATATAAGCAACCTAACTCTCAACCTAAAATCACACTAATTCATATCAAGAGCCTCCATGCCGTCAATGGAGAACCTAGAGTAGCCGCCGTTCTCTTTCAACTCAAAAACAAGATAGAAGAAAGAATCAAAATCAAATCTAATCTAAATTAGGATAACAATTAGTCTACATCAAAGGCAAGCAATTCAGTTTCAGAATACATATCCCAGAAAAACAAAGTCGTTCTTTTGTTTGTGAGTATAATTTCTTTCACAAAATAATTAATTAATTTAATTGTGATAAGTTATAATTGGGATTATGGGAATATGACTTTGAATCATGTGATGCTATCATTGACAGTTTTGTTATTGTGGATCTATTTCATATGTTGAATTGTATATGTTTAACTTGATTCATCATATGCAAGTTTGGGATGTTAAATCATATGTATATGAATCTTATGCAAGTTTGGGATGTTAAATCATATGTATATGAATCTTATGCAAGTTTGGGATGTTAAATCACATGCTAGTTTATGAATCTTATGCAAGTCTGTAGGAGGATTATACACAAGTTCATATGTGAATCATGTAGATACATATGCTAGTTTATATGCAAACATGTGACATTAATTTACATGTTTAGATCCATATGAAAGTTCACATCTTTGTGTTTAGATCTATATATAGATCCATGGCAGTACATAGTTATGCAAATTTATGTTCTATATGCCCATTACTTATGCTAGTTTTGTATGTGAATCATATGCTAGTTTGAATGAAATTCATATGCAAATTATAGGAAAACCATATCCATATATGCAAGTTCATGATTACATGTTTAGATCTATATTTAGATCCATGATGCAAATTTATGTATATCCATTGCCTATGCAAGTTATTGGCTATGCAAACTTATGTCATGATTCTTAGATCTATTTTATGTGTTATGCAAGTTGTGATGTTGCTTTTTATAAGTTAGACAATTTGCGAGTCTAAGATATGTCATATTAAAACGTACGAACAACGTGGGGACAATGGGAAAATATTATATATACATAATTGTGGCATATAATTAATTTAAGACATTAATTGGTATAAATTTATATACCTGGAATTATGGACATAATTTAGGTGATAATTATGGACATAAATTAATTTGGAATTTGTTGACAAGTTTGAATAGGGACATTAATCCAATTTGGGGTTAAATAGTTATGTGTAATAATTAACTGCCTAAGACACGAGGTTAGACTTGTTTGTGGTATAAGACTGCCCGGACCCGCCCGGCAAATCCAGCAGCCACAACGGTAGTCTAATGTGAGAGGTCGAAGGCATAAATTAAACGTGTAACAGTTCTAATGACACGAGGTTAGACACGTTTGCGGTATAAGACTGCCCAGACCCACCCGGCAAATCCAGCAACCGCAAACGGGAGTCTAATGTGGGAGGTCTTTACAAGGTTACGGTTCTAATGAATTAAGTAACACTTAACCAGATAAACATGTGGTGGGACATGTGGGTTAAGTGGGTGGCCTGGGTGGCATGTGAAATACGATTAGAAACACTTAACCAAGTTGAAAACATATAAGAAGACATGAATAAGAAGGGGTTAAGTGGGAAGTTCTAGTGGGGACCAAGCATAGGTGGAAAGCTTGTGTCAAGCATGGGAGACCCACTTCAAACCAGTAATCCATTAAGTATCTTTGTGAGCTCGAGTTAGATCGAGGACGGGACACGCTTACTGGGTTTGATTGTAAGAGGTCAAAACGGGTTAGCGGTGGCAACGCAAGTCCAAGGGGATCATGTGCGTGCGTGGGCCCGGGGTGGTAGGTAAGACGTTGTTGCATCGTGTAGATATAAGCCGTGCATATTTAGTGATATTGGGTTGCCACTTTGGGGAGTGATACACCCCACTGTGGGACCAGTACAGGTATCTACGAATTTGGGAGCCAATTGCATGGGGGTAGTGGGTACAACTAGTGGAGATAGGGGTAGGCGGCACCTATGAAAGCAACTAGGGGTACATGAAACTACCATTATCATTATTATGTTCAGTAGGTGAGATCAACTTTTAGGGTGACTAGTAATGGTGCAGTATGGTAATTATCCTAAAGTGATTAGGAACGAGATTAACGCCAGAATATTCCTCTTGTTGCTTTGTCATGCCCATTTGTTTCACGATCATACCTTGTTTTATCAGTTTATGCCTTATCCTAGTTACTTTAATAATTATATTATTAAAGTTATTATACTCGTCGGACTTTATGTTTGACCCCCTATTTTTTCGCCTCTTCTCTTCCCCCTCCCCCCCCCCCCCAAGGTTCTCAGGGTGGGACTAGTACTAGTGGATCTTGATCTTGAATCTCTTTCCCTCTCTTTTGGAAGTGCTTGGATTGCTGAAAGTAAAGTTCAGCTCATCTCTTTTATGGCTACTTGTGTTGGGGTTATGCTTTTTATTTTATGTACTCAAAAAACAATTTGTCAAGATGGTTACTAAGTGTACTTGGTTTTTCTGTTGGTTTATGATGTTGTAATCAAACTATTTCTCCACTGCAATAAATGTTGTTTTGAAAATTTTCAAGTACCAACATATGTATCTGTCTTGTTATATTCTGTTCTATTCACCAATAATACTTCATGAAAGTTAATGCATTCCCTTTGAGAGTGACATTAATGGACGTGGGGTGTTACACGTGGTATTAGAGCTGAAGTTTAACAGAACAGATAAGAGATTTTTGAAAAACTGTTTTTCAAAAAGAATTTTATAAAGAAATACTTTCAAAAGTATGTTTTAAGGAGAGTATTTTCAAGAGAAAAGTTTGTTTTAAAAACATAACCCCCAAGAGCCATATATCTTCCTTTCGAATTCTCCGTTTTGAATCTCTTCCTTTTTCCTTTTCAGCATGTATGGGGAACCTGAGATACCCGAGGGCATACCGATACCAGGATAGTTTAGAAGGTATCTGGAGGCTAGGGCAACTGTCGCAGGACCAGCAAATGTTCCTCCTCCCCCAGCTGCTGTCGCTCCTCCTCCTCCCCCGCCTCGCATTGATACTTTTTCGAAGATATGCAAAGATTTTCGGGCAATGGACAGAAAACTTTTCCACGGATCAGATACATTTGTTGAAGCCCGAAATTGGCTTAAGGAGTTGGAAGATCTATTTGGTATTTTCGAGATAGAAGATGGAAGGAAGGTCCAATTGGCTGCTTGGTTAATGAAGGACGAAGCCTCGTTTTGGTGGGAGGTCACGAATGGAGAGCGTCCAGTAGAGACGTGGATGGATTTCAGACATAGGTTCGAGATGAAATTTCTCTCACGAGCAGAAGAGAATTTATACATGGAAAGATTATTGGCATTAAAGCAGAGGAATTTATCAGTAAAGGAGTACGTCAACAAGTTCAATCAGTTGGCGAGGTTTGGTTTAGACTTGGTGAACACACCTGAGAAGAAGGCTCTGAGGTTCGTTAAAGGCTTGAATGAGCCGCTACACGGGTTGACTATGACCCACATTCCTATGGGGGCCCCCTTCGAGAAACTAGTTGACATGGCGCTTATGCATGAAGAGGAGAAAGGTGCTAATGCTAATAAGGCACCGGAGAAGAAAGGGGATCAAAAGAAATCACAACAGCAAAACAAGAAAGGCGGTAAGGATAACAATGGCAAGGGAAAGAAAAAGTGCTTTAACTATGGGACCATCTAAGCAAGGACTGTAGGAAAAAGAAGAAGACCTGTTGCTTCCACTGTGGAGAGGAAGGACATCTAATTAAAGACTGCCCGAGGAAACAGGGGCAAGGGCAAAGAACAGGGTCCACTTCTGGAGGGCAGATTCAGGCTCTCATGGCGCCAGGGCAGGCAAGAGGGCAGATTCAGGCTCTCATGGCACCAGGACAGGAGAGAGGTAGAAACATTTCTGTTGAAAGTTTGGTTTTTCTATTTGACCATCATGTTCGTACTTTATTTAATTCTGGCGCTTCACACTCGTTTGTGTCTGCTTCGTTAGTTGAAACACTGCACCTAAAAACTAGTATAGTCACGAATCCCATAGTAGTCTCAAATCCTATTGGTGGTTCGGTTCATCTTTTAATGATTTGTCGGGATTTGAGAGTGTCTATTTTGAGCATTGAGTTTGAATGCAATGCCTTCGTTCTTGGCTTCACGGGCTATGGATTGATTCTAGGCATGGATTAGTTATCCAGTAATTGTGCCATCCTCGATTGTGAAAAGAGAGTGGGTAGACTTATGACTCGCCTTGGCAACACTCTCAAAATCTCTTGTAACCCCATACATTCTGTTATGCTTAGTTACCTAGAATCTCTTGATGCGTCTGTTGAAAACTTACAGTCTGTTAGAGTAGTCCGTGAATACTCAGATGTATTTGAAGAGGTGAAGGGCTTACCTCCAAAACGGGAGATAGACTTCCGCATATATCTTGTTGATAATGCAAAACCCATAGCTCTACCCGTTAGACACATGGCTCGTAGGGAGAGAAAAGAGCTCAGTAAGCAAGTCAAAGAGCTGCTCGGAAAGGGGGTTATAAGGCGAAGTATTTCTGAATGGGGTGCTCCAGTAGTATTCGCAACCAAAGCGGATAGTTCACTTCGCCTATGCGTTGATTATAGAAAGCTAAACAAGCTGACCAAGAAGAATATGCACCCACTTCATAGAATAGATGACTTGTTTGATCAGCTTCTAGGTGCGTCTGTTTTCTCCCAACTAGATTTGGCTACCGGATTCCATCAGCTAAGAGTGGCTGAAGACAGCATTGATAAGACTACGTTCAGAACCCTGGATGGTTTCATCGAATGGCTTGTCATGCCTTTCGGCTTGACAAATGCACCCGCTTACTTCGTTGACTTGATGAGTAGTGTGTTTAGAGAATTCCTTAATAAGTTTGTGGTGGTCTTCGTAGACGACATTTTTATCTTCTCAAAGAATGAAGAAAAGCATGCTTTGCATTTAAGGGAAGTCATGGATACTCTTTGTACACATCAGCTGAAGGCCAAATTCTCCAAATGCCATTTCTGGAGAGAAGAGATGAGGTTTCTTGGACATGTGATGTCCAAAAAGGGGTTTGCCGTGGACCCCGCAAAAGTAGTTGCGGTGCAAGATTGGAAAGTTCCACGGAATGCAACCGAAGTCCGAAGCTTTCTCGGGCTAGTGGGACTTTACGGAAAATTCATTAAAGACTTTGCTAAAATCTCAGCCCCACTCACAAGATTAACGAAGAAGAACCTAACTTTCGCTTGGGATTTGGATTGTGATATTCCTTTCCAACGTTTGAAAAGGGCTCTAACAACAGCTCCAGTTCTGACATTGCCGGATGGGAGTAAGATGTTTACCGTGTACACGGATGCATGTGGTACGGGACTAGGTGTTGTCTTGATGCAAGAAGGGAAGGTAGTAGCTTATGGAGGCAGACAGTTGAAAGTACATGAGAAAAACTACCCAACCCACAATCTAGAGTTGGATGCCATCGTTTTGCGCTTAAGTCTTGGCGCCATTATCTCCTAGGTGAGAAGTTTGAATTATATAATGACCATAAATCGTTGAAGTACCTCTTCTCGTAGAAAGATCTTAACTTAAGATAGCAAAGGTGGATGGAATTTCTGGCCTCTTATGATTTTAAGATTTCTTATACCCCAGGCAAGGGCAACGTGGTAGCGGATACCTAAAGTAGGAAGAAGCTGACCTTGAGTCCTCTCTTTGTAGAAAGGCAAAACTTGGAGAATATAGCAAACTTTAGTTTTAGACCATCCTCTGAAATTGTGCCTGGTCTGTTAGCATCACTAGAGGGCGGGCTACTCTTTTGGTCTCAATAGGAACCACGCAACGAGAAGACCCTCAGCTAGTTGATGTGATGGAAAAGCTAGTTAGGGGTGATACTTCTAGTCACCTAAATAGATACTCCATCGATCATAGGGGTTGGCTGAGACGGGATGAGAGGTTATGCGTCCCACAAGTAAGGGATTTAGTGAAGACGGTTGTCGAAGAGGCGCACCATTCCAAACTGACCATACACCCAGGCGGAGACAAGATGTATAAAGATATAAAAAGGGTTTTCTTTTGGAATGACATGAAGAGTGATGTAGCTGAGTTCGTCGCTAAGTGTTTGATATGACAGCAAGTCAAAGCAAAGCAGAAGAAGCCTGGTGGTCTGCTCCATCCCCTAGAGGACCCACAGTGGAGGTGGGATACCATTTCGATGGACTTTGTTGATGGGTTGCCTAGGTCAAGAAGGGGCAATACCAGTATTTGGGTAATAGTGGATAGGCTCACTAAAAGCGCTCACTTTATACCTGTTAAAAGTAGAAGGACTGCCTCGCCCCTAGCATCCATTTATCTCAAAGAAATAGTTCGACTCCATGGGATACCCTCCACCATAGGGAGCGATCGAGATCCTATCTTTACGAGCGAGTTTTGGAGGAGTTTGCAAGAGGCAGTAGGCACCCAATTATGCTTAAGCTCGGCCTATCACCCCCAAACCGATGGTCAGACGGAAAGGGTGAACAGAGTATTAGAAGTCCTCTTGAGATTGTGCATTCTTGACTTTGGAGGGACATGGGAGGATCATCTTCCTTTGGTGGAATTCGCCTACAATTATAGCTACCAAGCCACCATAAGAATGGCGCCCTTCGAAGCTTTATATGGATGGCCGTGCCGATCACCAACTTGTTGGTGGGAGTCTACAGACAAGCTCGTACTAGGGCCAGACATGATTAGAGAGACCTCAGAAAAGGTGGACTTGATAAGAAGATGGATGAAGGCTGCACAAGATAGACAGAAGTCCTACGCAGACAAAAGAAGGACCAACCTTGAGTTTAAGGTTGGAGATAGGGTGTTCCTTAAAGTATCTCCTTTGAGGAATGTCATTCGCTTTGGGTCCATAGGAAAGCTAGCACCAAGATTTGTAGGTCCATTTCGTATCATTGAAAGGATTGGGACGATGGCTTACAGAGTAGATCTACCTGAGAGACTGGCTGGAGTTCATAATGTTTTTCATGTTTCTCAACTACGAAAGTGCTTACATGAATCTGCAGAAGTGGTGGAGCCGAATATACTAGAGGAAGTAGAAGTGGAACGAGAAGCGACTGTAAGAAGAGTTCCAACTCATATCTTGGGTACGGAAGTCAAAAAGCTACGCAACCGTGAAATCAAGCTTGTTAAAGTTCAATGGAGTGATGCTGAGGAAGACGCGACTTGGGAAACTGAGAGGAAAATATGCGCAGCTACCCTTTTCTCTTTGAGGGTACCTCCTTGACCTCTTTTTCCATAAGTTTATTCATGCTTATATCTATCTTTCAAGTATATCTCCTCGGTCCTATTCTTTGTCCATAGGTAGAAACCGATGGATGTAAACATGTGTTTGAAACATGTTATGATTGATGGTTGCAAGTGGTTGCTAGTGGTTGCCCATGGATGCATGTACACACACATTAGGCACTAGATCGGCTCAATCACTTTCATATTGCATATAAATGTGTGTGCATATTTAAATTAATGGATGTATAATGGCTGTGTTATCATGTGGATGCTGCATTTAGATGAATGGTTGTGCACACATGCAGAAATAATATGTATCATTAGGATTCTTTTGCATGCATAATGGACGCATGTCACTATCATGATTTGCATTAAGGAGGTCAACTGAATCAGTAGACCGCCTGATTTTGCATTAGATAAGGAACATATACACACACTTTTCGCATATGTTCATACATCATTAGAAATCTTGTAAGGACAATGGATGCCTGTGTTTGATGGTTGAGTAGATGGATGATTGGATGTTAGGATATACATTGTCCTTAACTTGGAGATTTCGGGGGCGAAATCCTTTAAGGAAGGGAGAATGTAACACCCCGTGATTTTGAATATTAAGATTAACGAATTAAAGAATACTTAATTTCAAATGTAAGAATTATAGGGAAACGAGTTACGCCATTGCGTTCGTCTCGGAATTCTGCTTGAGAAAGAGTCCGAGTTTGCATGAATTGGACTCCGTATGAAGAAGTTATGGCCTTCCGAAGTCTCAGAATTTAAATAAATTAAAAACAGTTCGAAATTCAAATTCAGACGGGGGAGCAGGCTGGGCTGGAATTCTCTCGCCCAAGGGCCAGGTCGACCAGGGAGTCGACCTGGGGGTCGACCTACCCATACAGGTCGACCAAGGGGTCGACCTGGGGGTCGATCTACCCCCTGGGTAGATCTGAAAGATGACGCTGTTTTGACTCATTGCTGAGTCATTAGGGTTGAGGTGTTATTCTACCTTGTCGGATGGTCTTGATTGCTTCTAGGGTTAATTTGACGGCTCTAAATTAATTAAAATTCTATATAAGCAACCTAACTCTCAACCTAAAATCACACTAATTCATATCAAGAGCCGCCATGCCATCAATGGAGAACCTAGAGTAGCCGCCGTTCTCTTTCAACTCAAAAACAAGATAGATGAAAGAATCAAAATCAAATTTAATCTAAATTAGGATAACAATTAGTCTACATCAAAGGCAAGCAATTCAGTTTCATAATACAGATCCTAGAAAAACAAGGCCGTTCTTTTGTTTGTGAGTATAATTTCTTTCACAAAATAATTAATTAATTTAATTGTGATAAGTTATAACTGGGATTATGAGAATTTGACTTTGAATCATGTGATGCTATCGTTGACATTTTTGTTATTGTGGATCTATTTCATATGTTGAATTGTATATGTTAAACTTGATTCATCATATGCAAGTTTGGGATGTTAAATCATATATATATGAATCTTATGCAAGTTTGGGATGTTAAATCATATGTATATGAATCTTGTGCAAGTTTGGGATGTTAAATCACATGCTAGTTTATGAATCTTATGCAAGTCTGTAGGAGGATTATACACAAGTTCATATGTGAATCATGTAGATACATATGCTAGTTTATATGTAAAAATGTGACATTAATTTACATGTTTAGATCCATATGCAAGTTCACATCTTTGTGTTTAGATCTATATATAGATCCATGGCAGTACATAGTTATGCAAATTTATGTTCTATATGCCCATTACCTATGCTAGTTTTGTATGCGAATCATATGCTAGTTTGAATGAAATTCATATGCAAGTTATAGGAAAACCATATCCATATATGCAAGTTCATGATTACATGATTAGATCTATATTTAGATCCATGATGCAAATTTATGTATATCCATTGCATATGCAAGTTATTGGCTATGCCAACTTATGTCATGATTCTTAGATCTATTTTATGTGTTATGCAAGTTGTGATGTTGCTTTTTATAAGTTAGACTATTTGCGAGTCTAACATATGTCATATTAAAACGTACGAATAGCGTGTGACAATGGGAAAATATTTTATATACATAATTGTGAATTGGCATAAAATGGCCTTAAAGGCATATAATTAATTTAAGACATTATTTATATACCTGAAATTATGGACATAATTTAGGTGACAATTATGGACATAAATTAATTTGGAATTTGTTGACAAATTTGAATAGGGATATTAATCCAATTTAGGGTTAAGTAACTATGTGTAATAATTAACTGCCTAAGACACGAGGTTAGACTCGTTTGTGGTATAAGACTGCTTGGACCCGCCCGACAAATCCAGCAACCACAAACGGTAGTCTAATGTGAGAGGTCGAAGGCATAAATTAAATGCGTAACAGTTGTAATAACACGAGGTTAGACACGTTTGCAGTATAAGATTGCCCGGACCCGCCCGACAAATCCAGCAACCGTAAACGGGAGTCTAATGTGGGAGGTCTTTACAAGGTTACGGTTCTAATAAATTAAGTAACACTTAACCAGATAAACATGTGGTGGGACATGGGGTTAAGTGGGTGGCCTGGGTGGCATGTGAAATACGATTAGAAACACTTAACCAAGTTGAAAAACATGTAAGAAGACATGAATAAGAAGGAATTAAGTGGGAAGTTCTAGTGGGGACCAAGCATAGGTGGAAAGCTTGTGTCAAGCATGGGAGACCCATTTCAAACCAGTAACCCATTAAGTATTTTTGTGAGCTCGAGTTAGATCGATGACGGGACACGCTTTCTGGGTTTGATTGTAAGAGGTCAAAACGGGTTAGCGGTGGCAACGCAAGTCCAACTGGGTCATGTGAGTGTGTGGGCCCGGGTTGGTAGGTAAGACGTTGTTGCATCGTGTAGATGTAAGATGTGCATCTTTAGTGGTATCGGGTTGCCACTTTGGGGAGTGATACACCCCATTGTGGGACCAGCACGGGTATCTACGAGTTCGGGTGCCAATCACATGGGGGTAGTGGGTACAACTAGTGGAGATAGGGGCAGGCGGCACCTATGAAGGCAACTAGGGGTACACTAAACTACCATTATCATTATTATGTTCAGTAGGCGGGATCAACTTTTAGGGTGACTAGTAATGGTGCAGTATGGTAATTATCCTATAGTGATTAGGAACGAGATTAACGCCAGAATATTCTTCTTGTTGCTTTGTCATGCCCACTTTTTTCACGATCATACCTTGTTTTACCAGTTTATGCCTTATCCTAGTTGCTTTAATAATTATATTGTTAAAGTTATTATACTCGCTAGACTTTATGTCTGACCACCTTTGTTTTTGCCTCTTCTCTTCCTTTCGCCCCAGGTTCTCAGGGTGGGACTAGTACTAGTGGAGCTTGATCTTGGATCTCTTTCCTTCTCTTTTGGAAGTGTTTGGATTGCTAAAAGTAAAGTTCAGCTCATCTCTTTTATGGCTACTTGTGTTGGGGTCATGCTTTTTATTTTATGTACTCAGAAAACAATTTGTCAAGATGGTTACTAAGTGTACTTCGTTTTATGTTGGTTTATGTGTTGTTGTAATCAAACTATTTCTCCGCTGCAATAAATATTGTTTTAAAAATTTTCAAGTACCAATATATGTATCTGTCTTGTTATATTCTGTTCTATTCACCAATAATACTCCATGAAAGTTAATGCATTCCCTTTGAGAGTGACATTAATGGACGTGGGGTGTTACAGTCATGCCATGTTGTTTCATTCTTGATGATTTCAGGGACGAAATTCTTTAAGGATGGAAGAATGTAACAACCCGTATTTCAATGATTAGATATTTAAATATTTTATTTAGATATTCATCGTTAATTACACGATTGACGGTTTCAGAATGGATTTTTTCACAAACGATTGAATCAAGACTCAGGACTAGTTCCACTGAGTTCGAATTATTCGTTACATGGAGAATAAGTGTATGGGGTCGTTATATCTCGAGTTCAGACAAGTTAATGGTCATAACGATCTCGATATATGCGCAAATTATTGTTTCGGAGGCATGGTGTCGAATAACGATAGAACTTATATTTTTGAAATCATAGTAGTGAATTGTTGCACGTCGTCAAGTTTCGTAACGATTGGATGTGCCTTCTTAGGACAATAGGATATGTCGTATTGATTAAGCTCCACTGCCCATTTCGACAAATGTCATGATGATTTTGGATTTTGTAATGTTTTCCATATAGGTTTTTCTATAAGGACTTTAACTGGTGTTAGAGAACCCTAGATAACCACAAAGCCAATTGGCAATGTGAAGCGTGGACTCTTAATATTTATACAGAATTTATTTTATAAATTCCCCGATATGGGACTTGTCTCAACACGTCTCCGTATGTGTGGCATATCCTGAGCCTAACACGTGGATCTTATTGGGTGACGTGGACAAGTGTGGCAGTTATGTGCACACGAATTAAACCCGCTCTGATACCATGTTAGAGAACCCCAGATTATCACAAACCAATTGGCAATGTGAATGGTAAACTCTTAATATTTATATAGAATTTATTTTATAAATTGTTATGCCCTCATTAGGTAGAACTACACCCCAAAAGCTAGCTCAAAGGGGCAGGGTGCCTAACAGGTTATATAGACATCACATGTACCATATTAAGTAATGTGGGACATTACATACCACCACGCTTTCGAAGTCTGACACCCACGTCGGCGCTCTTTGACCACTGACACCGTGCATACAATGTCAATGTCATATAGAGTGACGTCACGTCCATGCATGTCGTCCATGCCCATACATGTCGCCAATGGGTTTCGAACGTTTTCTATTGCAGTCTTAGGCTCCGATGACATTTTCTATGTCCCTATTAGGTAGAAGTACACCCCAAAAGCTAGCTCAAAGGGGTAGGATGCCTAACGGGTTATACAGACATCACCCTACCATATTAGGTGATGTGGAACATTACATAAATTCCTCGACAATTGGGCATGCTTGGAAGTGACCTTAATTTCTAGTGATGACGAGTAAGTTGTAAATAATCTTTTCTATGATTGAGTAATTCAGTTCGGCTCTTGATAAGTGCTTGTTGGTGAAGTAGATAAGCTTTTGGCATCTTCATCTTATTATACTATTGCAACACTAACTTTATTATTAGCTATAGTTAAGTATGTGTATAAATCTTCACCTATTAATGATTTGTATTGGATCAGTATAATTACCAAGTAGCCTTTTAGGTTTTGGAATGTAGCCTTGCATTCTTCAACAATTTGAAATGTTGACCTTGCTTCACTTAATCGAAGAATGAAAAAGCATTATTGGTAGCTTTAGCTATGAACCTTCTCAAAGCCTCTACTCTGCCACTCGGGTTCATTGGGTCCTTCGAGTTATTCAAAATCCACATTTCCTTCATTGCTTCAATTTTCTCTTCATTTTCCTCGACGATGTGCGTGCTTACTATATACCCTAAGAACTTGCCTGACTAAGTAGGAAAATTGCATTTCAATCAGTTTAGCTTCGTATCATACTGCCTTAAGACTTCATTTGTTTTCTATGATCTTCAACATGAGTTGATGCTGGCTTGGAATCATCCTATATATCATCCACTTAAAACTTCGCATTTACTCTAATTTGATATGAGAACATCATATTTATGTGTCTTTAATAGGTTGCACTCGTGCTCTTAAGTCCTAAGGGAATTACCTTGCAGTAATATAGTTTTTTATCCACGTTGAAGCTTGCATGCTTCTGATCTAGTTTGAACATTGCTATTTGGTTATATCCCTAGTACGCATCCATGAAGGAAAGTAGCTCATGAATGATGTTTGTGTCTACTAATTGGCCGATCTTAGGTAGGGGAAGCTATACTTCAGGCGGGCCTTATTGAAATTAGTAAAATCTATGCAAATTCTTCATTTTCATTAGGCTTTCTTACAAGAACTGTGTCAGTGAATCACTTTGGTTAATACACTTCTCTAATGAATCTGTTCTCCTTTATCTTTTTAACCTCTTCATGAAGGGAATCGTAATTTTTTGACCTATGATTCTGTACTTTTGTCTTACTAGATGGGCATGTGAACCAACATTGAGTACATGGAAGATGACGATGACTGGGTCTATTCCTACTATATTGGAGTGAGTCCAGGCAAATACATTTGTTGATGTCTTCAAGAAGTGTATTTTCTCATCTCATGCCTATGTTCTTAGGTTCTTCCCAATCTTAAGGATTTTAGTAGATCCTTAGGGTATATCACAATGTCATTAAGTCCATCCACCAGTTTTAGCTTTCTCTTTCTTTGTCCCAACATCTGATCTATCTCCCCCCTTGAGTTTTATGGTGATTAAAGATGATTGTTTTTGCACTTCTTGGGATAAGTCTTATGCATATATTAAATGGTATTCATCAGTAGAGATCATATACATGCATGTTCCTTTTCTTTTCTCGTAGACTTGAGGGATATGTCATATGTGGTTATTTCTTTGGTTTTGGCACTAGGATAAGAAGTTGGTATAGATTTCTCAACTGATACATTTTCATGCTCATCCTTATTATCATAGACATTAGAGGAGGAAGTAGAGTAGATTTGAACAATTTTATTGTTACGGGAAAGCGTTGCATTATACAACTCTCTAACTAATAATTTTCTCCTCTAACTGCCTGTATCTCTTCAGAGTTGTTGAATACCATAAGTAAGTCTGTCAATGAGACGAAAGACCCTAGATCTATTAGTGCAGGCGGTTGTATGGGATATCTAATCAATAATTAAATTTTTTGCATTGAAGGACTTATGGAGATCACTGCAAAAGGCAGCTTAGATTGAGATGGGGTGGGGCAACGGTTTGCGACGGCTAAAAATGCGGCCGTCGCTAACCGTTGCTCGATCTGCAGAATAATAACTGCCGAACCACCCTCTTCCTCATTATATATTTTTCCCCAAAATCATTCCTAAACCCTTCCTGTCGCCATTTCTTGCTGCTCCGATTCCAAGCCTCCAATTTCGCTTCCAAGGTATTGATTTCATTCTACTATGTCTTCTAACTCTAGTTTATGCTTAATTAGGGTTAATTAGAGGCTTTGGTTGCTAATTTATATGAGTTTGCAAAATTGAATGTTTATGGATATGAAATTGATTGTCTCCAGGGATGTTTATGATAACAGTTGTGTTATAAGTTGATTTGGGGTAAGTGTAATTGATTAGGAGGGTAAAATCGATGAATAGTACATATGTAATTGATTTAGGAGGTTGAAAACAATGATTATCACGTGTTTAATTAAACGTACGATGATTGTGTTGTATGTAGAATGTGTGGTATGATGATTTGAAAAAGAATGGAATTAATGTAATTGTTTAATGGTAGTAAATTGATTATTATTCAAATGGTGCAACGATGTCCCTAGTCTACATGCATGCACTGTTATGTCCCCATCGGATGCAAGAATGGTCGGTCCAAAAGAATGCACTTGCAATTGAAAAAAATTGTTTTGTTACTATAATATTTAGTAATCAAATGTTGATTAAAAATGTTAATTCAAAATGGTTCGTAATTTAGGTTTAGATCGGTAAGAATCTTGTTAATTGTAATGAAAATCATATAACTCAACTCTTTGAATTTTTTATGAAATGAAATAATTAACTTGAAAGCTTAGCTTATCTTTCAAAAATTTAAACTAACTAAAATTAATTTTATAATTTATACATTAAACTGAAATGAATCAAAACTTACTAAAACTAATTGTCATTTTGTTTAAAAATTGAAATTATGAAAAATTATTATGTAGACGCTATATAATCAAGGCGCGCACATAGGCGCAAAAAGGCGTAAGGCGCAAGTAATGGGCTTTTTTGAAGTTTAAGGCGCACCTTTTACTGAAGCGCAAAAAAAGCACAAAAAGGTCCAAAGCGCAAAAGGCGCGCTTTTTCATTTGATGTGTGTTTTTTGTTTTAAACTTAGGTTGAATGTGTTTTGACTAATTATGTGAACCCCTTAGATAAATTTGGCCCCGTCCGACAAGTGTTGTATATGATCGTTATATGGATATTCGTTTTTCCATAAAACGGAAATCTATATTCATCTGATACAATATTCGTTGGATTTGTCCTTGTATTGGCAAGTTACAAATATAATAACGTAACCATATTTTATAAATCATTCCAGTTTAAACGGTTAACAAAATTTCGATGGCACTTCCTTTTTGTTCCCTGTGTACACGCATTTGTGTACGATACAGGGACCAAAGGGAAGTGCTGCCGAAATTTTGTTGAACCGTTTAACCTGAAAGGATTTATAAAATATCCTTACGTTATTATATTTGTAATGGGAAGTAGGTAGACCGGCCGTCAAAGTAGAAAGAAATAAACAAAAAAAACTGAAAACATGAAGTAGTTGTAAATGAAATTTTACAAGATTTCAATTAATGCAAAGTGTTTGATCGAATTTTCTAACATATTTGTTGAAAATCAGGAAAATGTTCAATTATTTTCATGATCGTAGTTGGATATATCAACTGCATACCGGTAAGAAAGGGTCGATAAAGGAACATTTTTGTAACGGTGTCCAATAATTTATTAGATTCGCTAAATCTAACAATCGGAGTAACCTAGACATTCGATGTCCGTGTAGTAAGTGCAAACATTTGAGGCATTGGAAGCCAGATGTAGTAGAAGTACATTTGTATAAATTTGGTTTTGTGTCGAATTATTACTTATGGGATAGTCATGGAGAGCTTGTTCAACCTACGTCTAACCCTGTAGTGGTAGAGGACGATAGTACAATGATGAATGATAATACAACGATGAATCCGATAGAAAATATGGTGCAAGATGCAGCATGATCAATGTTTCCCACCATTGATCAAGGCGACGATGAGAATGAAAATGCTGAAGAACCAACGGAGGAAGCAATTTTTTTTATGATTTATTGAATTCTGCTAAGAGGCCATTGTGGGAAGGGTGTACAAGCGGAATCGAATTGTCTATAACCGCTGAATTCATCACTATGAAATCAAAATTCAATCTTACAGAAGCTGCTTTACATCAGTTGTACAAACTGCAAAACGCCATATGCCGCCTAATAATTTGATGTGCGATAGTCATTATAAAGTGAAAAAACTTACGTCTGCTTTTGGACTACCGTATCAGAAGATAGATACATGTGTTGAAGGTTGCATGTTGTATTGGAAAGAAGACGCTTATCTTAGAAAATGCAAATTTTGCAACGAAGATGGATATAAACCAAGGAAAAAGAAAGGAAAAGAAGTTCCATATAAAAGAATGCATTATCTACCGATAACTCCCAGACTTCAACGACTGTATGCACCTTCTGCTACAGCGTGTCATATGCGATGGCATAGCGTGAGAACAGCAGAAGAAGGAACTTTGGTACATCCGTCTGATGGTGAAGCATGGAAACACTTTGATAGGACTTATCCTGAATTTGCTGCGGAGAGCCGTAATGTTAGGCTTGGTTTATGTACGGATGGATTTTCGCCGTTTTCTCAATTTGGTAGTAAATATTCATCATGGCCTATCATTGTTACTCCATATAACTTACCTCCATGGATGTGTATGAAAAATCCATATATGTTTCTAACGGTTGTCGTCCCTGGTCCCGATGATCCGACACAATGAATTGATGTTTATCTGCAACCGTTGATTGAAGAGTTGAAAACACTGTGGAATGAAGGGGTCGAAACATATGGCATTTCGAGAAAAAGGAATTTTCATATGTTTGCTTCTGTATTATGGACTATTAGTGATTTTCCTGCGTATGGAATGCTTTCAGGTTGGAGCACATCCGGGTGTCTAGCTTGTCCTCATTGTATGGATGAGTCACGAGCATAAAGTATGGGGAAAAAATATCTTGGTTTGATTGTCATCGATGCTTTATACATCCTAATCATAAATTTAGAACGGATAAAAAGAACTTCAAAGCTAACGGAGTAGAGAATATGTTACCGCCTAAAGTTTGGACAAGTGAAGAGATATATGAAATTGTAAGTGAGTACCCAAAGATACACGAAAATGGTAAGCAGGTTGAAATTCCAGGTAAATCGGAAGTTCATAATTGGTGCAAACAAAGTATATTTTGGGAGTGACCTTACTGGAAAAATCTAAAATTTCGGCATAATATTGACGTCATGCACAATGAAAAAAACGTTTTTGATAACGTTTTTAATACAGTTTTGAATGTAAAGGGGAAAACCAAGGACGATTACACTTTTGTAAACGGCCGGAACTTCACTTGTATTGTAACGTCCCGGATTTTTGGGCCATTTAAATTCGAATATTTAAATCGGTTTATATATTATATTTGAAATATAATGGGTTTTAATCGAATTTATTTATTTAAATAGAGTTCGTATATATATATATATATATATTTATATATTAATTAAAACGAGCTCGAAAACGTCGCGGTAGTTCGAAATTTTTGATTTGAACTTTGATTGGATATACAGGATCCAGTATAAGTCGAATTTCTGTGAAACGAGACACGTTTGAACCGGTTCGATTATATTTTTCTAATGAAAGAGAAAAAAAAAACGAAATTCCAGCTTATAGATTTCAAGTTACGTCCAGTTAAAATTTTGAAATAGTCGCTGTGAAATCGTTTTTAAATTATAACGATTTATTTGTTAATATTAGTTTATATGATGGATGGGGTTTTACCGTAACCTGGTATTTGATTATTGGCGGTCCGTTTATTAACAGGTTAAATAATTTATGTTTGTGTTATATCGAAGATCCAAAATAGCGCTGATATTTATACTTTGTTTAGAATCACAATACAACAGTAATTAGTTATTGGATAATAAAAAGGTTTAATTTAAATTTTCAATTATATATATATCTTGAAAATTTATTAGTAACATTTTGCGTGGCTTGTAGTTTAGGATAAGAGCCTATAACTAATTAGACATTCGTTAGATTTGTCCGATAAAAGTTTTAGTAGTAGACCGTAACATATATTATATAAGTCGCTTTGAGTATATTTAGTTTTTTTTAAAATACTTTGCCAATTAAAATTACAAACTAAATCCGCAACGTAAACATGTATCTCAACATCTAAAACAATTTCAAATCCTTGCACAATACAAGTTTAATCTGAACCAAAAACCAGTACATGAGATTATACATATACAATAATGAATAATAACAGCAATAACTGGACATATTGTGCACTCTTTAACATGTATTATATAGGCACATTATTTCTACAAAGGAAACAAAAACTGAAATATACAACGTCAATACAAATATGAGAGCAAAACAGGACATTTCAAAATATATATATATATATATATATATATATATATATATACACACACACACACAAATATACAAGTTCAGAAGTACAAAACATAAAGAAAATTCAATGTTGGTAAATCTGTTTCTTCATGTTGCCGAACCCGTGAATCTATCTAAACCAGTTGCGATCTGCGAAAGAAAAAGAAGAAGAAAAACCCATTAAAAGGTGAATTCATGATAGAAATAAACTGCATTGGAAAACAAAAATAACAAAGTAAAACAAACGGTAAAAACATAAAGGTCTTTACATGCATGAACCATAGAGACAGCTAATATATATTTGTACAGCAGATTTTGAAATCAATGAAAGAAATAAAGTAAACAGCTAAGGTAAGAAAATACAATGCAATCTTGGACTGGGACCATATGATCAATAGGAAATGAGATCACCAAATCCAAACAAAGGATCATAAACAAGACAATACAGTGAAAACAAAACCACACGTATAGTCATACGTCAAGACCCTTTGGGGATGAACAGCTAAAAAGGGGAGGTGCCTAGAAGGTGATCTAATGTACTTGACAAATTCATTACAGCATGGTTAAAACAGTATGGTACGACATGAACATCAAGAAAATAAGAAAAAGAAAAATGAAATCATCAAATCTTTATTGAACTGATAATTCACATTTATGAACAGTAAAATCAGATCACTTTTTATCATATATTTTAAGATATGAACACAAAAATCTATAGACAGATTTCAAATCCCTGATTTGAATTAACAATGCATAGGCCAGTACCTAACCTACGACCTACAAATCTAGATACAGTACCATATATCTTAACTACAGAAAATCCATCAAGATCTCGGTTAAAACCCTCACATATCAATTCTTTTCCATCAGCAGTACTGAAACCCTATACCTGAAATCCGAACCAGAAATCTGAATTTTCAGATTCGAATTTAATTGACATAACAATTCAAACCATTGATGGACAGTCATCTTATCTAAGGTCGAACTGCAACTATAAATACATGTCACGCATGGTGTTTCATCGATACCAAACCCATTCGAAACAACACAGTAAAACAGAAAATCCCATTCGAAAACCAGGAAAAATCAAATCAAAATATTACAGCAGTTTAAAATTGAGTAAAGGAGGAACTTAGCTTTTGGGTCTTGGACCAGCATCTGTTGAAACCATTCGCAGTCAGAGACCCAACTTCGTTCTGCTTTCTCGTGTGGCGCTGGAAGGCTCGTTGGCTCGATAGTGGTGGCGGGTTGTTGAGGAGGCCGAAGGGGGTTGCGACGCTGCTGGCTTTGGGAGGATCAAAAGAAATTTTAGGGACTAGGGTTTGCTGTGATTTCGGTTTTGAGATTAACTGATGGAGGCGGCTTGAATGAGCAAAATAGGATCGGGTGAGGGTTTTAAGGATGAAGCGGGTCGGATTCTTGTGTTGGTCCGAACAAATCTGAGGTAAAGCCCACTAGAAATTTATATAGGACCATGTTTTAAAACTTAATTTAGATTATAAAAGTTCGTAATACGTTTTCTCACTCATACGATCTCGGATTCAGGCGCGGTCAGTTACGTTAGGACCGTGGAGACAGGTACTTCGAGATGGAGCAGAGCTAGTCGGGATCTGAAGTGACTGGAATTTCTATTCGAATTAAATGTCAGTTTAATTCGACTAAAACCAGACTGTTTATCGACAAATCAAAACCGAGGTGAGTTAAACTCACTCAGCCTTCCCGTTTATATTTTATATAAATTGGGTATTTTATTTTGAGTGTTCTGTTTATTAGTTGTTGACTGTTATGTAGATATACTATGGATTCATCGGTCGTTTAATTTTAGAAAACACCCACTGTTTTGGGTTGACCCACACAAAGTAATTCCCTTGACTGGTCACATTTATTGCTTGAATTGTTTTATCTTGTTTGAATTGGCTGTTGATGGGTTGGTGATTGTCATAGAAATTTAATCAAATGGTTGATCATTATTGTTGAACCTTATTTCAACATTTGTTCGAATAATAACCAATGGATCATATGGTTGGGTAATTGGCATTGCCTGGTTTATAAATTAATCGATTTATAGGATATGGATTTTTCTGACAACGAATCGATAATATTTGAGTTGTAAAAATATTTTATAACGGAAATAGATTTTGAAAGTTATTACATGCGAAGGTTAATAAATAAGGGAATAAATATTTATTTACTCAATTATTTATTTAAAGAAATTATGAAATTGGTTTATAAAAGGGATTCTTATGTCGATAAGAATTGTAAACAAAAAGCAGGAATTAACCTAGCAGTTAAATATTTGATTAATCATGAGAGATTAAATAAGGTTATTTAAAATTAATTATATTTTAATTAATTTAAATAAGGAATTAAATAGAGTTGGTTAAAAGAGTAAATCATGTTTGGTGTCGACCATTTAAACCAAGTTAGACTTTAAATTAGTGGAATAACCAAATGAATAGTTGGTTAAGCTGAGTGAGCGTTTTAAAAGGAAATTTATCATTTATTTTAATAAATAAAGGGGTTAAATAAATTTGCGAGGTTTAATGTTGAGTTAAATAATCTCTGCTTGAATGTAATACATTTAAGTAAACAAGTTGAAATGAAATATAGATGAATATTTAAAGGAAGCTATGGATGAGTTTTGTATTTTTGAACTCGAGTTTTTAATCAAGTAATAAAGAGTTCTAAATGGATATGATAATGGAAAGTTTCCTTAAGGTTTGAATTAAGTAAAGGAAGGGGAAGATATAAAGGGTTTAGATTAAACCTGGCATTTATAAACAAAGTTTTTAAATGGAATATGAGTTTAAATGTCGTTTTGAATTTGAAATATTGAATAAAGGGATTAAGCTAAACCAATGGAATTGAAAGGAGATTTTCCAAAAAGAAAGGGGATTGAAAAGGGGTGTAACTGTGAGCTTGGTAAACGAGTTTGGAAATAGGAATTGAAACATTAATATCGGGTTTTGAATTACGACTCGTATTTATCTGAAGATAAAAACGTTGTTGATCAAGGTCTGAGAGGTAATTAGAATACCCCAACTTGAACGACTTCGGGACGATCTAAAGATGATACTAGTTGGTAATGGCGAGAGTGTGTGATAAGATTTCCAAAGTAACGGGAATGAGATGAGAGGATATTTCCCTAGTAACGAAATTAAAAAGAAATTAGGCGATTAATTTTAAAAGCCAAGTGATGCTGAGCACCAGACCAGTAAATCTATGTTTATGTTTTCATGGATGTTTACTTGATAGTTAAATAACCGACTATCAAGTCTGACCTTTATGATTGTTGGTATGGAAAGAACGGGATCGAGTTTTTATTCGAAAACCATCTCGACCAACAAATACGAAAGTATAGAAGAGATCAAGCGACGATCGAGATGGAGCATGTGAAGACCATAGATCTTCATAAAGCGGAAGGACCACTTACAATCTCTGATTCACGCCAGAGATATACTGGGGTTCTGTCGTGGTTGAAACTGTGGATTGCAAGGACTATCGCTACTGATCCATGGGGTGATTCCTATATTGGATGTAGTAGGAGAGTGCCTTCGGTTCATCCTGTTCCTGGATGACTTGTATGGATGGATGTCTGACAGAGTAGTTCTTAAGAATCACGTACGTTGATTTTTACAAACGTATCTGTTGGTGGCAGAGAAGACTGGACACCTTCTCTAGCTTAACGACCAGAATATTTTTGTGGACGTCAATTAGTGATTTGGCGAATCTGACGATGTGGCATTCAAAGTGTATGATGATCAGATGTGTTCTGACCTCAAGCCTCATCAACCGGGAGATGACAAAAATCGGGCAGGCAGCATGACTATGTGGGTCGCTCCCATTAGGGTGTATAATCACCTATCTAGAGAAATTCCTTTTGTTTCTTATTCTATCGATTCTGCCCATTCGGGAACGGTGGTTTGAGTCCAACCGTTGGTGATATACATTCGATACACTCAAGCGAAATGAGTGGTCGGTCATGCGAGGGCCGGGTTGCAAGACGTTCTTGTTGAACCCTGTGTATTCGCCTCTAGAGATTCAAGAGCGGAAGGTGGTCCCATACCTTGTCAAGGTCGGAAATCCAATCTCCAATAAGTGCCTACGGTTTTGTTTGTATATATATACATGGAGCGTGAGATGCAAGCGTTCCACTAGATTGATATTTACTAGTATTTAGACATTATGATAATATCAGATAAGATATTGATTTCGAAAACTATTTTGGGTTATCGTAAGGTAAAAACCGTCCGTGTTTATGTGTGGATTTGGTCTTACGATTATCCTTTTCTTTCGAAAGGATTTTAAACTTAAAACCAAATTGTGTGATACCTTTATGCTGTGCGAGTTTTTCTCACTCTGGTCCACCAGACTGACCCGGTGTTTTGTAAATGCTCGGGTTAGACCGAGGTGTACAGGTTCAGGTTACCAGATACTAAAAGGTCCAGAGACGAGCTGAAGATGTTCAGACGAATGATATTCCGCTGTGTGATTATATATATGAGGACAAGTTATCAAAACTATCCAGATGTGTGTTGTACTCTGATATTGTAAGTATTTTCAAAAGCTCTCAATAAAGATTATTTCTGTATTATATTTTGTTCCGCTGCGAAGTAAGAATCTGTATTGTGTTGGTTCTTCTTTTTCTTCTATTCTAATATTTCTTTCTTTCTTATCTCACCCTCTAATTTCTTTCTAAACTATCCAGTGTTTTCGGTGCTTGGAGGATCGGCATGAGATACGGTAAAGGTATTTATGTCGATTTTCGGGGCCGAAAATTCCTGGTTCGTTGCAGTGGTATCAGAGCGAGGTTGAGTAGTAACCTTGGCTCTGTGGCGCAACTCAATAGACATGGGGTTAGTAACACCCTAGATTGAGTTTGAGTTTGAGTATATATACATGAGAGCGTATTTGTAAAATTTTATATAAAAATGTTTTGTATTGTGTTGTTTGACTGGTTCAAGTGTTGAGAAGCAGTGAACCAGTGAGTGGATACAATATTGTTTTCTATATGGTGGTAGATGAAATAATTTTACCCGATGTATATTTTTATAAAAAAAGGGATTTATTTTCTATATTATAGTAATGTGGGGTGTTTGGTTGTTTGTTCTGATTGATTTGATTTGAAATCAAATTTGAAATAGGAAATAAAATTGAACTGATTTAAAAAATTCAATTCGTCAATTGAATCAGGTATGAATGAGGAACTGAACCTGGTTAAGTGAAACCAAGTTTAGAATAAACTCCAAATTGAGTGAACTTGAATGAATTGGTGTTTGAAAATTTAATGGATAAATAAATTAGGATTCAGATTAAGTGGGTTGCCACTTGGATTCTGAATTTTCTTTTCGAAGAAATTGAGGCCAGAGTGGCAGTGGTAGTCGTATCGGTCGAGCCATGCAGAGGAGGTGTTGGCAGAATTATAGAAATTTTAAAGTCCGAATTTATTTTGAATTTAATTCAAAGTAATGATTTTAAAATAATATGATTCTGAATATTCTTCTTACTTTGCAATTTCGAGGACGAAACTATTCTAAGGGGGGAAGAATGTAACGTCCCGGATTTTTGGGCCATTTAAATTCGAATATTTAAATCGGTTTATATATTGTATTTGAAATATAATGGGTTTTAATCGAATTTATTTATTTAAATAGAGTTCGTATATATATATATATATTTATATATTAATTAAAACGAGCTCGAAAACGTCGCGGTAGTTCGAAATTTTTGATTTGAACTTTGATTGGATATACAGGATCCAGTATAAGTCGAATTTCTGTGAAACGAGACACGTTTGAACCGGTTCGATTATATTTTTCCAATGAAAGAGAATAAAAACGAAATTCCAGCTTATAGATTTCAAGTTACGTCCAGTTAAAATTTTGAAATAGTCGTTGTGAAATCGTTTTTAAATTATAACGATTTATTTGTTAATATTAGTTTATATGATGGATGGGGTTTTACCGTAACCTGGTATTTGATTATTGTCGGTCCGTTTATTAACAGGTTAAATAATTTATGTTTGTGTTATATCGAAGATCCAAAATAGCGCTGATATTTATACTTTGTTTAGAATCACAATACAACAGTAATTAGTTATTGGATAATAAAAAGGTTTAATTTAAATTTTCAATTATATATATATCTTGAAAATTTATTAGTAACATTTTGCGTGGCTTGTAGTTTAGGATAAGAGCCTATAACTAATTAGACATTCGTTAGATTTGCCCGATCAAAGTTTTAGTAGTAGACCGTAACATATATTATATAAGTCGCTTTGAGTATATTTAGTTTTTTTTTAAAAATACTTTGCCAATTAAAATTACAAACTAAATCCACAACGTAAACATGTACCTCAACATCTAAAACAATTTCAAATCCTTGCACCATACAAATTTAATCTGAACCAAAAACCAGTACATGAGATTATACATATACAATAATGAATAATAACAGCAATAACTGGACATATTGTGCACTCTTTAACATGTATTATATAGGCACATTATTTCTACAAAGGAAAAAAAAACTGAAATATACACCGTCAATACAAATATGAGAGCAAAACAGGACATTTCAATATATATATATATATATATACACAAATATACAAGTTCAGAAGTACAAAACATAAAGAAAATTCAATGTTGGTAAATCTGCTTCTTCATGTTGCCGAACCCGTGAATCTATCTAAACCAGTTGCGATCTACGAAAGAAAAAGAAGAAGAAAAACCCATTAAAGGGTGAATTCATGATAGAAATAAACTGCATTGGAAAATAAAAATAACAAAATAAAACAAATAGTAAAAACATAAAGGTCTTTACATGCATGAACCATAGAGACAGCTAATATATATTTGTACAGCAGATTTTGAAATCAATGAAAGAAATAAAGTCAACAGCTAAGGTAAGAAAATACAATGCAATCTTGGACTGGGACCATATGATCAACAGGAAATGAGATCACCAAATCCAAACAAAGGATCATAAACAAGACAATACAGTGAAAACAAAACCACACGTATAGTCATACGTCAAGACCCTTTGGGGATGAACAGCTAAAAAGGGGAGGTGCCTAGAAGGTGATCTAATGTACTTGACAAATTCGTTACAGCATGGTTAAAACAGTATGGTACGACATGAACAGCAAGAAAAGAAGAAAAAGAAAAATGAAATCATCAAATCTTTATTGAACTGATAATTCACATTTATGAACAGTAAAATCAGATCACTTTTTTCTCATATATTTTAAGATATGAACACAAAAATCTATAGATAGATTTCAAATCCCTAATTTGAATTAACAATGCATAGGCCAGTACCTAACCTACGACCTACAAATCTTGATACGGTACCATATACCTTAACTACAGAAAATCCATCAAGATCTCGGTTAAAACCCTCACATATCAATTCTTTTCCATCAGCAGTACTGAAACCCTATACCTGAAATCCGAACCAGAAATCTGAATTTTCAGATTCGAATTTAATTGACATAACAATTCAAACCATTGATGGACAGTCATCTTATCTAAGGTCGAACTGCAACTATAAATACATGTCACGCATGGTGTTTCATCGATACCAAACCCATTCGAAACAACACAGTAAAACAGAAAATCCCATTCGAAAACCAGGAAAAATCAAATCAAAATATTACAGCAGTTTAAAATTGAGTAAAGGAGGAACTTAGCTTTTGGGTCTTGGACCAGCATCTGTTGAAACCATTCGTAGTCAGAGACCCGGCTTTGTTCTGCTTGCTCGTGTGGCGCTGCAAGGCTCGGTGGCTCGACAGTGGTGGAGGATTGTTGAGGAGGCCGAAGGGGGTTGCGACGCTGCTGGCTTTGGGAGGATCAAAAGAAATTTTAGGGACTAGGGTTTGCTGTGATTTCGGTTTTGAGATTAACTGATGGAGGCGGCTTGAATGAGAAAAATAGGATCGGGTGAGGGTTTTAAGGATGAAGCGGGTCGGATTCTTGTGTTGGGCCGATCAAATCTGAGGTAAAGCCCATTAAAAATTTATATAGGACCATGTTTTAAAACTTAATTTAGTTTATAAAAGTTCGTAATACGTTTTCTCACTCATACGATCTCGGATTCAGGCGCGGTCAGTTACGTTAGGACCGTGGAGACAGGTACTTCGAGATGGAGCAGAGCTAGTCGGGATCTGAAGTGACTGGAATTTCTATTCGAATTAAACGTTAGTTTAATTCGACTAAAACTAGACTGTTTATCGACAAATCAAAACCGAGGTGAGTTAAACTCACTCAGCCTTCCCGTTTATATTTTATATAAACTGGGTATTTTATTTTGAGTATTCTGTTTATTATAGGTTGACTGTTATGTAGATATACGTGGATTCATCGGTCGTTTAATTTTAGAAAACACCCACTGTTTTGGGTTGACCCACACAAAGTAATTCCCTTGACTGGTCACATTTATTGCTTGAATTGTTTTGGCTTGTTTGAATTGGCTGTTGATGGGTTGGTGATTGTCATAGAAATTTAATCAAATGGTTGATCATTATTGTTGAACCTTATTTCAACATTTGTTCGGATAATAACCAATGGATCGTATGGTTGGGTAATTGGCATTGCCTGGTTTATAAATTAATCGATTTATAGGATATGGATTTTTCCGACAGCGAATCGATAATATTTGAGTTGTAAAAATATTTTATAACGGAAATAGATTTTGAAAGTTATTACATGCGAAGGTTAATAAATAAGGGAATAAATATTTATTTACTCAATTATTTATTTAAAGAAATTATGAAATTGGTTTATAAAAGGGATTCTTATGTCGATAAGAATTGTAAACAAAAAGCAGGAATTAACCTAGCAGTTAAATATTTGATTAATCGTAAGAGATTAAATAAGGTCATTTAAAATTAATTATATATTAATTAATTTAAATAAGGAATTAAATAGAGTTGGTTAAAAGAGTAAATCATGTTTGGTGTCGACCATTTAAACCAAGTTAGACTTTAAATTAGTGGAATAACCAAATGAATAGTTGGTTAAGCTGAGTGAGCGTTTTAAAAGGAAATTTATCATTTATTTTAATAAATAAAGGGGTTAAATAAATTTGCGAGGTTTAATGTTGAGTTAAATAATCTCTGCATGAATGTAATACATTTAAGTAAACAAGTTGAAATGAAATATAGTTGAATATTTAAAGAAAGCTATGGATGAGTTTTGTATTTTTGAACTCGAGTTTTTAGTCAAGTAATAAAGAGTTCTAAATGGATATGATAATGGAAAGTTTCCTTAAGGTTTGAATTAAGTAAAGGAAGGGGAAGATATAAAGGGTTTAGATTAAACCTGGCATTTATAAACAAAGTTATTAAATGGAATATGAGTTTAAATGTCGTTTTGAATTTGAAATATTGAATAAAGGGATTAAGTTAAACCAATGGAATTGAAAGGAGATTTTCCAAAAAGAAAGGGGATTGAAAAGGGGTGTAACTGTGAGCTTGGTAAACGAGATTGGAAATAGGAATTGAAATATTAATATCGGGTTTCGAATTACGACTTGTATTTATCTGAAGATAAAAACGTTGTTGATCAAGGTCTGAGAGGTAATTAGAATACCCCAACTTGAACGACTTCGGGACGATCCAAAGATGATACTAGTTGGTAATGGCGAGAGTGTGTGATAAGATTTCCAAAGTAACGGGAATGAGATGAGAGGATATTTCCCTAGTAACGAAATTAAAAAGAAATTAGGCGATTAATTTTAAAAGCCAAGTGATGTTGAGCACCAGACCAGTAAATCTATGTTTATGTTTTCATGGATGTTTACTTGATAGTTAAATAACCGACTATCAAGTCTGACCTTTACGATTGTTGGTATGGAAAGATCGGGATCGAGTGTTTATTCGAAAACCATTCTGACCAACAAATACGAAAGTATAGAAGAGATCAAGCGACGATCGAGATGGAGCATGTGAAGACCATAGATCTTCATAAAGCGGAAGGACCACTCACAATCTCTGATTCGCGCCAGAGATATACTGGGGTTCTGTCATGGTTGAAACTGTGGATTGCAAGGACTATCGCTACTGATCCATGGGGTGATTCCTATATTGGATGTAGTAGGAGAGTGTCTTCGGTTCATCCTGTTCATGGATGACTTGTATGGATGGATGTCTGACAGAGTAGTTCTTAAGAATCACGTACGTTGATTTTTACAAACGTAACTGTTGGTGGCAAAGAAGACTGGACACCTTCTCTAGCTTAACGACCAGAATATTTTTGTGGACGTCAATTAGTGATTTGGCGGATCTGACGATGTGGCATTCAAAGTGTATGATGATCAGATGTGTTCTGACCTCAAGCCTCATCAACCGGGAGATGACAAAAATCGGGCAAGCAGCATGGCTATGTGGGTCGCTCCCATTTGGGTGTATAATCACCTATATAGAGAAATTCCTTTTGTTTCTTATTCTATCGATTCTGCCCATTCGGGAACGGTGGTTTGAGTCCAACCGTTGGTGATATACATTCGATACACTCAAGAGAAATGAGTGGTCGGTCATGCGAGGGCCGGGTTGCAAGACGTTCTTGTTGAATCCAGTGTATTCGCCTCTAGAGATTCACGAGCGGAAGGTGGTCCCATACCTTGTCAAGGTCGGAAATCCAATCTCCAATAAGTGCCTACGGTTTTGTTTGTATATATATACATGGAGCTGAGATGCAAGCGTTCCACTAGATTGATACTTACTAGTATTTAGACATTATGATAATATCAGATAAGATATTGATTTCGAAAACTGTTTTGGGTTATCGTAAGGTAAAAACCGTCCGTGTTTATGTGTGGATTTGGTCTTACGATTATCCTTTTCTTTCGAAAGGATTTTAAACTCAAAACCAAATTGTGTGATACCTTTATGCTGTGCGAGTTTTTCTCACTCTGGTCCACCAGACTGACCCGATGTTTTGTAAATGCTCGGGTTAGACCGAGGTGTACATGTTCAGGTTACCAGATACTGAAAGGTCCAGAGACGAGCTGAAGATGTTCAGACGAATGATATTCCGCTGTGTGATTATATATATGAGGACAAGTTATCAAAACTGTCCAGATGTGTGTTGTACTCTGATATTGTAAGTATTTTCAAAAGCTCTCAATAAAGATTATTTCTGTATTATATTTTGTTCCGCTGCGAAGTGAGAATCTGTATTGTGTTGGTTCTTCTTCTTCTTCTTCTATTCTAATATTTCTTTCTTTCTTATCTCACCCTCTAATTTCTTTCTAAACTATCCAGTGTTTTCGGTGCTTGGAGGATCAGCATGAGATACGGTAAAGGTATTTATGTCGATTTTCGGGGCCGAAAATTCCTGGGTCGTTACATGTATGCCGAGAATAAAAAACCCAAAGCATGCTATGATCTAGACAACAAGCAAGTAGAACTCGTGCTAAAGTGGGTGGAAGGATTACGATGTCCTGATCTGGATTTCTTCTAACCTCCGTAGATGTGTGGACTTTAAAACCAGTAAATTGAGTGGGATGAAAAGCCATGATTGTCATATAATGATGGAATACTTTTTACCTGTGATTTTCAAGGAACTGTTGCTCACAAAAATATGGAGTGTTATAACAGAATTAAGTATGTTTTATAAACAACTCTTTTCAACGACGTTGAAGATAGATCGTTTACGTAAGCTTCAATTAGAAATCCCTGTACTGCTCTGCAAACTTGAGAAAATATTTCCACTTGGTTTTTTTAATGTAATGGAACATTTACCTATTCATCTTCCGTCCGAAGCACTCCTTCGAGGTCTAGTGAAATATGGATGGATGTATCCATTTGAGAGGTAATTTTGTGTATACTCAATACTGTTGATAGATTACAACTTAGATTTTTGTACCAACATATAAATTAAATTACTCTTATTATAGGTACTTGAATCATTTGAAGAAAAAAAATTAGGCAAAAAACTCGAGTAGAAGGTTCGATTTGCAAATCGTACCTTGAAGAAGAAGCTTCATTTTTTTCTCTCATTACTTTAGTGAAGATGTGAACTTGTCTTTCATATCTGTTCCTCGTAATGAAGAAGCCGTTGAACAGGAGTCTTCTCAGACAATGTTATCTATTTTTAGACAACACGGAAGACCTGCTGGAAAATGTGTAAAAATATGGTTAAGCGATTAAGACTACAATGTGGCACATACATATGTTCTGTTAAATTGTGTGGAAGTTGCACCATTTGTCAGGTTATATAAAATTCATGTTCAATTCAATTATATATACATCTATATTTATTTGTCTATATTAATAGAAAAGGAACATAACACATATTTGCAGTATATACAAATCATAGCATCCGTCTGGTGATCTCAGCAAAGAATTTGCTGTATGGTTTTCAGACTATGTTCATGATCCCAAAAATTGTGTTGTTAACGAAGGATTACGACATCTTGCTATTGGACCAAAAAGAAATGTCAAGATTTATCCAATATACTTTGTCAATGGATTTAAATTCAACACCAATGATTACGGAGCTGAAAAATTAACGTATAATAGCGGTGTATTTGTCAAAGTTAGTGAGGATCCATAGGAGCATATAAAAGATTTTTATGGCTTCTTAACGCAAGTTATAGAGTTGACATATTATGTTCGTCCCTTAGAGAAAATTTATCTATTCAAATGCAACTGGTTTAGCAATGTTCCTGGTTCTGGAGTTAACGTGCACAAAGATTACAAGCTAATAGAAATAAGGCATACATCGCATTACTATAAGTATGATCCTTTCGTGTTAGCCAAGCAAGCACTACAAGTGTATTTTGCTCTGTATCCATCCTTAAAAAAAGATAAAGCAGATTGGTGGGAAGTTTTTAAAACAAAGGCAAGATTTACATTTGATGGAAGTAATATTCCAGACGAAGCAGCGTATCAAGCGGATCTTGAGCCGAATACTGAAGTTATAATAGCTGATGACATTGATGTCGGGTCGTTGAATGATGAAGCGAATGTGTTAGTAGATGCATTTGAAAGTACTGAAGAAAATGATATAGAGTATGAGACTGAGTCTGCATCCGAAGATGATGAAGACTGATGTTATGTATTTATGTTACGTACTATTATGAGTTATGTATCATGTTGTGTACTCTTCTGAGCTATGTAATAACAATGTTAATGTTGAATATGTATATGTGTTATGCATTGTTCTTGTCATGTACGATTTATGTAATGATAATGATGACTGATGTTAATAATTCAAGTTATTTTGTATGCATTATATGATTGTAACATATATGTCAGATAGACGCCACTCGAGGAGTTCATCTCAGCCGACTCCTTCACCATCTCCTGCGCCAGGTGTAGGTCCTAGCAGCTCTGAGCCAGATCTGCGGCGATGTGTAGAGGTTTTTCTGAAGAGTGCTGGGTAAGTATCTAATTTATTTCAGTTTAAATTAGTTAAAAATATATGGTTTATCTATGTAAACATGTACACAGCAACGGGTTTGAAATCGAGCCAGCGGATTTCATTTTAAAAGTGTCGAAGCAGTCGTACACGAGTAGGATGTTTGGGACTTGGCCTCATTGGGATATTATCCCACCCCACATCAAGAACGCCATTCTAGCTGATTTGCTGGTAAGTATTTATTTATTTTATTATTGGAAATTCATATATACTATAAATAATTCAAAATAAATTTAATTTGCAGGCGGTTGTCCGTGTAGAGGAGCAGGACATGCAGGTTTTTTTGACACAGTGGAATATCAAAATGCGAAAGAATTACCGAGAAACAATTTCTAGGGCGAAGACATCACGGAAGAAGCCTAAATGGATGGCTGACGATGTTTGGGCTGGATTTCTAGCATATTGGGATACTGAAGCAGCGAAAGTAAGATATAATGAAAATAATCACATTTATGTTGATTGCATTCTTTTATTTAATAATGTATCAAATTTAATAGGAAGTAGGAAAAAGGAATAAAGAAAATAGAGCTAAGAATCCTGGTTTACATCGCGGTGGCTCAAAATCATTCCAGCAGCATAGGAGAGAATTGGTATAAATTTGAAATAGTTTTTAGCATATGTTCACGTAAAAATTGAGTGCATATCATTCATTTTTATTTATAGTAATTTTATTACTGTATATATACTTAGATGGCAAAGTATAGAAGGGAGCCTACGATGGCAGAGGTTTTCAAGCATACTCATGCGGTGGAGCATACTGATGACGAAGGGAACGTGACATATGAATGAGCGGACGACAAGGCTGCCGGCGTAATGGTAAATATACTTATTAATAATTAAAATATTTCATATTCGTTCATATCACATTATATTATTAAATTATATGGCATTTGTATTAAAATTATATTGGTATTGTAGGAGAGATATGATGCAGAGTCAGCTAGAGTGACTCAGGCCAGTGGACGAGATGAGCTTACGGTTGCAGAGTGCGATCATATTTGGGATGCTATTATGAAGTCGCCTACTCGTAATAGACGATACGGCTTCAGCAATCAGGAGGTACCTTTTTTAATTTAAGTTTACATTTAAAATGTATTCAATTAACATGCATTCTTTTACCTTCTTTTTATATTAACATGTTAAATTGACATTATAATTATAGAAGCTTCAAATTGACATGTGTATTGATCTTCAAAGTCCATGTATATATTACAAGTCCATTTATAAATGTGAACTTGAACTATTTCGCAGGTTATTGATTTTCAGCGAGGATATAGGAAGTCCATGGAGCAGGAGGCGATAACTCAGTTGAAGGAGCAACTGGAAGAGATGAACGATTGGAGAAGAAGCCAGCTGGCTTAGGAGATAGACGAGCGCATTGCACGCTATTATGACGAGCATGGATCGATGCCAGACGAGGACGATGGTGGGGATGCTATAAGTGAAGAAGAAGAAGACGACGAGTAGTTTGTTTGTTCTTGTGCTTGGGTATGTATACACACTTACTTTTTTATTTGCTTTATGTACGTACGATGATATTTGATGATGGTAGGGTGTGGTTTGATGTATTTTGATGTTTTGTGATGATGGGACGATGATATACGGTGATGATATTGCTTTTTGGATGTATGACGATGGTATGTTATGGTATTGTGATGAATTTAGTAATGTTTTGGATATATTGTGTGTTGTAGTTATATTTATGAGTGTGTACTGATGAATTTGGAATGATATTGATGGATTGGTAGTGGATTGGTTTTGATGTGGAGGCTTGTTGGAAAGGTATGGCTGTGTAGTGCAGAAAAAGGGTTCTAGATTTGCGACGGTTAGTGACGGCTAGCGACGGATTTTTGCTCATTTTTTTACGTCGGATAGCGACGGCAAACAACGAACGAGAGCGACGGCTTGTTGGACAACATTAGCAACGACTTTTGCAACGACATTTGCAACGGCTTACAACGGCTTCGCGGCAAAAAAAACCACATGCCTTTTAATGATGCCATGTGGCAAGTATCCGTTGCAAACCGTTGCTAAACGAGTGACGGAGCCGTCGCTTTTTCCGTCACTTTTCCCTCGCGACGACATTTATAGCGACGACAAATAGCGACGGCTTGCGTCGGCCGCCAACGGCTATTTGCCGTCGCTATTCACTGTTCATCTTGTAGTGGATGTGTTATGTCTGCAGTGACTAGCAGTCATGCAGATCCCACTATAATGACTGTCATACCGTGAAGCCATAAATTGTTTTCGAGCTAGGCTGTAGGATCTCTAACGGAAGTCTTATTTTATCTTTAGCATATTTGAAGATGACATCAACTGAACTTCCTAAATCTATGAACAAATACTTTATAATAAATTTTGACTTTTGTATTCTGACAATAAGAAGATCCTGATCGGGGAATATGGCACCAACTACGAGTGCGAGTTTGTTCACACCAAAAAGGTGGTGTGAACAAAACTCTGGTCCCTGATTGGTGAAAATCAGGGGGGCCCATATGGGTCCCTTTGATTTCCACCAATCAGGGGATGGAGTTTTTTTCACACCACTTTTTTCACACCACTTTTTTGGGTGTGAACAAACTCGCACTTCCCCAACTACATCTGTTATTATAAAAGCGATCTCTATCGCAGGTTGTTTCTTCATGATATGACAACTCATTCCTCACATTTCTTTAGTTCTTATATGTATCTTTCATGTGCCACTCTTCTTGCCCTTGCAAGATATAGCCCTCCGTGGATTGAAGCAATCATATTGGAGGGACATCCCGCCTAGTTTTCATTAGGGTTAGACTCATGTCCCTGCTCGTGCTGTCTCCATGGAAGCTTCCCAGATACCCATTCTGTATTAGCCTCTATATCTCATTTTGAAGTGTCTGCAATTATAGGTTTTGTGGTCGTTGACTTCATGGAAGCAACATTATGCCTCTCTCTAGTTATCTTCTACCCTCTTTCACATGTTGGGTATATTATAAGTGAGCTCGTCCATGGTTAATTCAAAAACCAAACTAGAGTTATGTGTGAGCTGCATTTGGAAGTGAAGCTAACCACTTTCTACTTCTTTGTTGGGTAATAGTATTTGCCTCCTCCATTCTTCCTGCTATAAGTTGGGGCAGAAGCTCTTCGAATTTATATATGCTACATACCCAGCTTCCTCCATCCACACATATCAACTAGCTCTTTATTAGAAACCCTTCATGCTTCAATATGGATTCCCACTATTTTCATTCTAAGATGGGGTTCCTTTCCCGACTTCGTTGTTCATAACAATTAGCAATGCTTCCTTATCACTTCCAACTTTAAGAGCCTTGGACTTGAATCTCATGATAAAGTTTTAGAGACTTTCCCTCTCTCCTCGATTAACAAAGGACATCGTTTTAACATTTGGGGAAGCCTCTCTTCGAAGGATGAAATATTTAAAAAAAAATCTATAGACAACTATGTCCAGGTGTGGATTTCTATGGTCCCATATCTCCTAAACTACGAGTCGTTGCACCACCAGGAAGACAACAAAGAGCTTTCACCTAACCATTCTTACTACATTAAGAATATCCATGTAACACTCGAACATGCATGTGTGATCATCTGGGTTTGTGCTTCTGTCAAAATTGTCAGTGGAAAGAGCCTTAAAGTTATCTAAGAAGTCTGCCTCTATTATAGCCATACCAAGTGAAGATGGCCCCTCTTTCCTAAGTTAATCTCTTGTTCCTTATTGCTATAGTTTTTCCAATTGATTAACTCAGACTTCCAATTATCTGACCTTTTTTATTAATGTCGAAAATGGCATTAACCCCATATTTATGTAAAAACACTAGCATTTTACGACCAGTAGATCTATACTGCTTAGATTCAATGCAAATAATCAATTTAAATGAAGAATGAAAGAGCTGGCTAGAAGAGAAGAACACACATAATTTATAGCAGTTCATGTGTTAATTATGCCTACATTTATTTTGTAAGTTTAGATTTTATTTCCTACTGCATATTACAAGTGTATTTCAGTACATGTATTCGAATAGATCTCCTAGAATCGATTAATTTGATATCACAAGTTCAAGGATCTATAGAGTGGATCACAGTAGTCTTCTTGGTGATTAATTTTGACTGGTCATGAAGGAGAATTATGTTGGAAAGGTAATTTGACGGCATGTAGACAGTGAGAGATTAACCTCTCTTCATGTAGGAGGAAAAGGGACATTTATAGATGTTCAAAGGCGATTTGGCTAAGAAATTGCACTTAGGAGGCTAACTAAGAAGTAAAATTCCTTGGTCAAAGTGTTGACCCAATTTAACCAGTAATATGGATCGGTGTCGATCCATGGACTTACATTCTTTTGGATCTCGCATGCTTTTTGGTCTTTGTATACTCTTATGGTGCTATATGTCATGTTTCGTAGGATTTGGACTTCGTTTGTATATATTTGTGAACTGAGCCATGCTTAATTGTCTTTAAATTATATAGTCCTTCCAGTATCCTGAGCTTGAGACATCATACTGCAACCAAACTTAGAGGATAAGCTAATAGAGTGATAGATGTCGGGATGGAAAGATCCTTGATGGATCTCACCTAATATTTGTAGATCAGTACTTATCCATAGTCTACGTCAACTTAACCATTTCTAGGGTTTTCAACTTCTAATGAGGAAGAGCCATCAATAACTGGCACAATACTCAGTGGAATTATATGAAACTTTACACATTCAATATAGTTGAGTAGGGACCCTCCCGATGGGCCTCATTCTGTAGGTCCCACTAACAAGGAGTCAGATTATATTCGTTAAACTACCTCAATTTTTAAAAGGATCCATCCGTATCTCACTCACTACTTATCTAATCGACATGAATTTTACAGGTGCACTTTAACGGGTATCTGGGTCGTATTGCGGGTTGTAGATTGTCGGGCCTACTAGAGATGGGTCTTAAGCTATGGATTGACATTTTCTTGTTGACTAGGCTAAATGACCTCTTTTTTTTTGTATGCCTTCTCTCATGTCTTTTAAGTGCTTATTCCAGAGAGTTCGTATGAGTTCTCTATGTTCAATTGACGCTGCTTTGGTCAAAAAGAAAGTTAAAATTTACCCCTTATAGTATGTCTTCGTTGGAAAAACATATTCTCTAGAACAAATCGTCGTTAAGATGCCAGTTTGGCATATTTGGTCAATCATGTGGATTTATTTCTAAAGGGTTATCTTTGATTTGTTAGTCGTCTGCTTGAATTTCGTGATATAGGTTGCCTTTGTTTGTGACAATAATACAACTTTGATTCTGAACTTTCTAGAGTGCTCAAAAATGGTTAGTAGACAGGATACACAGAGTCCATGCTAAGTTAGATCAGAAAAGATAAATGAGTTCTGAATCGTAGGTATGACTTGGTGTTGATTTTTACAGTTAGGAAGTCTTTGAAAAAAATCTACTTAAGTTTCAAAGTAGAATCTTTCCATCCATTTTTATTTGATTGAATTTTGACTTGGATCGAGGTGGTTGATTATAATTAGTTTCGGTTTTGTCTATTTGACATTGAAATTGTGTGAATAACTGGGTTGTTGATTGGCGTATGAGCAAATTTGAGCATATTAATAGTTTTACCATTTTCAATTCGCTTCTGCATATAGAGTTATCTTGAAAAAGGAAAAAATTTCGAGTCGTTCCTGGCATCGGATCGATCCAATATTTTTCAATCAATAACTTTTAAGTTCTAGAAAAAGAGAGAGAAAGAGGTGAGTGGATAAATTATATGTTTTATTCCAATGGTATATGATATCATTGCGAATTGGATTCACTTATCTACCTAAGGATTACATTGCAATTATACTAGTAGAGAAATTAAAATTCCAAACTATGATGAATACAAAAAAAGTACATATTGCCTATGTCACCAAAACTGTAAAGAACACCTTTAACTTTTTAATATGCATAAATAACCTTAATTCAAAAATATTGAAATTGCACTATTTGGATTCGAATGGGATAAATGAATAAAATAATAATTCTTGGGACTATAATATGAATTAATCCAAAATTCATCTTTTTTAGCTTAGTTGATATTTTAGTTTGTTGTATAAGAAGGTTTAGGACAATTAAGTTTTTATATTTTTATTTCGGTTCCTTTAAATGCGATGTGTATAATTACACGGAACTTAATATCTAAGAAAAGAAAGGTTAAGTACAAAATTAAGGTAATTATTGTATTTTGTACTGCCTACTACAATAAAGAAAAGAAAAACAATAAATTGTAATTATAAGCATCGTGCAAAACCCATCTTTTGAGAAAGGTATAGAGATGAACTATGTGCTTAAAAAGGTTAAAAAAACAATTTTTAACTTATTAAATATGATAGGTTCTAGGAAACAAGAATACTAAGTAGAAGGATAAATAGGTAAGGTATAATAATGACAATGAAAGGGGAAAAAAACATAAGCAGAGAAAAAAGATGAGATAAAAGCAAAATAAAGGGGAATAATAGAATAGGTAAAGTGAAATAGAAAGGAAACAACAATGGTGTGACTAACCAACAAAAATAACGGAAGAGATGAAATTGATTAATAAGGAAAATAAAATGCATAAAGTTGTAAATTAGACATATGGTCTAACAAAAGAAGAAATTATAATAGTAACTTCGCATATGCATTTTAAGATGAGTTTGGGTAAATCTGTGATATACGCAAAAAATCATTGCGGACTATTGTAGATATTTTGGGATATTGGGAAGTACATCCTAACAATGTAAGCCCAAATTTTCACAAAAAGAAAAAACTCATTATTGGACCCGAGTGAGTATAGCCGATTATTTTGGACATGGAGTAGTCAGTGCACTGCGGACTTCACTGTTCTATTTCCATTTGCGGACTATTGTTTTCAGCAAGATAGGAGTCATTTTCATAATAGAGACGCCTAATATGAATATGCAAATTGGTATATATGCATCCTTATTAAGGAGGATGGACAGTGATTTAGAGTAACCACAAAAAACATAATGAGATGGGAAAGAAGCAACCTTCGAGCAGTTTCATCTATCTAGCATGCACGGTATTTTGAGCCTTAGCAGGCATACTGTAACACCCCGTGAATTCTATAATGTTAAGCTTCACAAATTAAAGGGTAATTAATTCTAAATGAAATAATTAAGGGAAATGCGTTACGCCATTGCGTTCGTCTCGGAAATCTGCTTGAGATAGAGTCCGAGTTTGCGCGAATCGAACTCCGTATGAAGGAGTTATGGCCTTCGGAAGTTTCAGAATAAAATTTAAATTCAAACAGCGTGGTTTAAAATTCAAAGATTCGAATTTCAGGTTCAAACTGGGCTGGGCGGGAAAATTCTCGCCCAGAGACCAGGTCGACCATGGTGTTGACCTGGCCTCCCCAGGTTGACCATGGTGTCAACCTGGCCACCCCAGGTCGACCTGGGTGTCGACCTGCCAGTCGACCTACCTGGTCGACCTGGCTGGCTAGGTCTGGCTCTGACACGAATTTCTGTGGCTCTGTGTGTCACTAGGGCTGACGTGTCACCTCTTGATTGGCTCTTTGAACTTTGAATGGTCTAGATTCCTCCTGTCTTCATCTGACGGCTCAAAACAATTTAAAAATCTATAAATACACCCTAAGTCTCAACTGAAAATTCACACAAAAAAATAAGAAAGGAGTCGTCATGCTGCCAAGGAGGAATTGAGCATAGCCGTCAAGAGAGAAAAGCCTAGAGACGAATCAAATTAAGAAGAAGATTAAAGTTTAATCAAATTAATCAACGCAACGTTAGTCTACCCAAAGGAGTGCATCTCAGTTTCAGAATTCAGAATCCAGAATTCAAGATTCTGCATTCGTTGTAAGTATAGTGACCTTTCAGAATATGAATAAAAACTATGATGTGATTCGATGTAAATGAAAATAGAATTGTGTTATTGTATAAATTCTGTGTATTGTAATGGTTCTATCATGACTTGTGTATTGATGTTTGTGGCATAAATTGATTGGTGCAAGCCTATTGAACAATTGTATATGAAAACAATGGCACTTGCAAGTTTGTGGCAAAAAAATAGAATTTGATCCCTTTATGTTTATGCCTATGGCATGGATTATATACATTCACTAAGTCTAAATTAAGGCTTATGTAAACATGTTCTAGATTTGAAACCTTTTATTCCTACATGACCCAAAAACCTAGGATATCATTTTCATGTTTATTTGCAAGTATAATTGGATCTATGTTAAGTATCGTTTGGGTTTTGTAAACTATGCAAGTTCATGTTTATTTGCAAGTATAATTGGATCTATGTCAAGTATCGTTTGGGTTTCATAAACTATGCAAGTTCATGTTGAAATAGGCTATGTGATTAGATGCTATAATTGGACATTTTGGTGAATATACAACATGCTAGTTTTGTTTGACATTATGCCAAGTTAAACATGTTTAAACACAAGTTTGTATAAGCCTAAACTATACCATTTCATATGTCACCTACTTAGTTATACTTTGATTTGAATGCAAGTTCACATGACCCATAATTTATGCTTGTTGAATCGCTAAATTGCAAGTTCATGCGCCATACACCTTTATGTATTGTAAAATGTTACATGTGCTTGATTTCCCCTTTTCTCACATTTATAAAGTTGGGCCGAATTGTGTCGAACCCAACATTTGTTATAATGTTGCGAACGTACAAACGGGGGTAATAACGTTGGGTGTAAAACATGAAAATATATGTTGGCATGTTTGGCACATGCCAATGACAATGACATTTAAGCGGTATGAATTGATATACCCAAAAATAAAAGATATGACATTTACATATATAATTGAGAAGTATTAAAATATGTAAATTTAGAAAACACGATATGCTTAACCCGAGGTTGGATTGAGTTGTGATGTAAACCTGCCCGGACCCGCCCGGTTGTCCAGTAGTCACAACAATACCTATCCAATGTGGGCGGTTAAGCCTTGAGCCCAATAAGGACCCGAGGTTAGACTGAGCTATGGTGTAAACCTGCCCGGAACCGACCGGCATATCCAGTAACCGTAGCAGTACCTGTCTAATATGAGTGGTCAGGTGCTTCTAAGAGGCTAAGGACAGATGGTAGGGTTAAGTCAACTATAACACTTAACCAAATTCAACATGTTAAAAAGAATTGATGGGTGGGGTTAGGTAAATACAGACACTTAACCACTTAACATGTTTGACTAGAAAATCCTGGTAACGAGGGACCCGTTTCAGCAGTAACCCAAGTTAGGTATCAACGGTACCCTGAAACTAGGCAGGGTGGGGCACGATTACTGGGCTGATTGTAAGCGGTCAAATCGACGGCAGTGGGTGCACAGTGTAGGTCTAACGGGGTGCGGGCGTGCACACACTCCGGAGCAGACAACCAGGGCACTGGGGACACCAGTAGTATAACCTATGCCTTCTAGAATTTGTGTCGGGGCCGCCACCATGGGTCTTGATACACCCCATGGTTGGAGCAGCATAGGTATCTACAATTCTTGGGGGCCGTATGACACATGTTAACGCGAATAGGAGCCGATCTTTAAATAAAGATGGGGATCACTTCACCCTCACCATGGGGTTCCAGTTAGAATAAACTCAAGTAGATGCAGAGATATAGCATGGGTGCGATAGTACATTCGACACTTCCTTAGCTTGTGACACTTTCCTATTTTCAGTATATATCTATCATGCCCTTTTCTTATTCACATACTGAAGAGTTACTATATTTACTCAGGCTTTATGTCTGACTCTATTTTCTTTTCGTCTTCTTTTCTTTCGTCCCCCCCAGGTCCACAGGGAGGAAACAGCTCAGCTCAGTCAGGCTCTTTACAAGCTCCAAGAACGTAGATGTATGATTTGGATCTCTTTTGCTCGGATTATGGCTTTGGATACCACTGTGAGGATTTTTGTCACTTTATTTATGTTTTATGCTTCTTTAATAATCAAGACAGTTATGAGGTAGTAATGATGGAAGTATTTTAAGACAAATATGGAAATGTTTTGTTGGAACACATATTGATGAGATAAAAGTCTGTTTGGTTTCCGCTGTTTAAAATATGTGTGTTTATATCTGTCTTGAGTTTATCTGTGGCCTTTTACTTATAAACCTCCACCAAAGTTAAGGCATTCCCTTTGTGAGTGACCTTAACGGAGGTGGGGTGTTTCACATATCAGCAACTGAAGTACGGTGCAAAGATAGGGCAGAGTAGTGAGGCCCTTGGCATGATCAATATCTGCCCATGTGAGCTGAGGATATTTAGATAAGGTTAGGGCTCTAGGCCATATATAGGGGTGGAAAGAGCTAGCCCATTAGGAGGTTACATGAGTGTAGTAGGAAATGGTTCAAGAGCAGAGGAGATTAAGTCAGCAGTTAGGGCGCATAGACTCCATACTCAGAGCATTTCTTTATAGAGGAGGTACCAACTCTTATCGCTCGTGTCCGAATGGTTATTTATAGTAGTGGTTGCTATTTAGTGGTACTTGTATTTCTTTCCAGTGCTGTATATATGTACATGTGGGTTGTATGTATTGGTTATTATCGAAATCTATGCACGTGAGTAGAAATATTCCTTTTTATGTGTTTTCTTTCACGAGTGCTATATTTTAAGAAAATAATAAAGTAAGGAAATTTCACACGGGGGTAACCTAATCAATAAAGGAAATAAAAATTTTAAGCAGATAACAAGTCGAAGCGAACATACGAAAAAACTACAAAAATGAAGTGAAATGTTCCTTAAGGGACCTTGTAGTTATTAATCTTTAAAAATGAAAATTTAACTTATGCAAAATGTACTAGGAAAAGTTGGAAACTTAATACATACATAAGGAAATGTTTCAAGATACAAAAAGGGGTACATAGGCGAACAATGGAAATAAGAAAATTTCCATAAATACCATTTTCTAGCATAAGGAAATAGGTTTGGAAAATTATTATTTTTCTAAATTTTTATGTTAATAGTGTATGCTATTGTATTGGGTGATAAATTTTGGATGCGAAATTAGTTGAACTATGGCTTTATTGATAGAAGAACGGTAAAAACTGGATGAAAAACTATTTTTGGTTATCAGAAGTTGCATTCATATAGAATTGCCAATATATTTTGAATGTTTTCTTCCTGTTTTTGAAAATAATTTTTAAAAGAAGCATGCATATATAAGGTACTACTTAGAAACCTATGTTCATGCATATCATAAACTATGATACACTGTGCATCATTACACAGATAGTAGCAAAATTGGATGTATAATAAATGGTTGTTAATGAAGGATGGATATATGAAGATTCACATGATCTAACTCTTATTTAATTTTGAGGATGAAATTCCTAAAGCCCTGTATTTTTGAAATAAATAATTACAATAATTTAATTAATAAGATTGGAAAATATGAAAATGGACATTTTATAAAGGTCCGAATTTGGCTATGAAACCTATACCATTGTGTTCTTGGTGATTTTTTTTATTAACTTTCTTATATAATATTTTCCGATCGGTGTTTAAATTGAAAAGTTATAATCATTTGAAATTTTAAGATCATATATAATCATATAGGTAAATGTGTGCATGCTATATATACGTACTTTTAGAACTTAATCATATACATTTGAAGTTTGAATTTCATGATGCATGAAAATAATATTAAAATATAACGAAGAAGAATAGAAGGGTTAACGAATTAAGGTTGTAATATACTGAGTATTTACTTTTTGAAAAATGGGTAAAAAATATTATTCAGCTACTTCATCCCAAATATGGTGATTACAACCAAAAGCGGTAAACAAACAACAAACAATACACGCGTTCAGAAACGAAAAGCAAAAAAATGTAGGAATTTAAATGGATTTGAACCGCATAACATTCTATAAATAAAAAAAATGCTTTATCTCTATTCATGGTGGTTGATAGCTTCTATGTAGGCTTTCTGCCGATGGCAAGCTTCGATCTTCTTCTGCTTCATGAATTACAGCTTATCTAGTCATAGCAAGTATTTTTTTTGGAATTCTCTTGCTAACTAGCTTCAGTTCACTAATTAGAATTCAATTTATAAAGTCCAATTGCTTCATTGCTTTGTTTTGAAAAACTCGCTTGTTCCTCTCCTTCCAATTGGACCAAATAGCTACTATAGAGGTGATAATGCGCAACTTAGATTTCATATTTATCGAACTCCTACAACCGATGAGATAATCCATTTTCTCTTGAATTTTGTATGGTTGCATGCTTGCTTTAAGAGAAAATTAGATTTTCCATGTATTTCAGTAGAGAACAAACATTCACACAACATATGTGAATGTTATTTGTTGTCTTGATTGCATAGAACACATATGATATCATTTATAACCCCCCCCATTTATGATGTTTGTCATGTGTCGGTAGTCGTTGCATCACCGCTTTATATGCAGTAAATTCCATATTAGGGTTATCGACTCAGTCCCAAATGATTTTGCTCCACTTCTTGTTTTGATCCCTCTGTCAGATTTCACTCCATGCCGACTTAATTGAAAAGTCATATCTGGTCGGTTTCCATTTCCAAATGTCATTCTGTCTTCCACTAAAAAAGGCGTGTATGCAATTTTATCTTTTTGATTCTGGTTTAGAGGGACAAACGAAAGATTCCAATTATTCTTATGAAGAATTTCCTTCACAAATTTGTTAAGGCAACCATAGTCTGAAAACATGTGCATCCCAACCAAATCTATGAGTGATTCTGTAACAACCCGGATTTTTGGTCGCCTGAATTTGAATACTCAAATCTGTTTTAAATGTTGAATCGAAAATATTAAAGGATTTTTATATAGAATTTATTAATAAAATGAAGTTTAAATATATAAATTTATATTCAATTTAAAACGAGCTCGCAACAGCACGGTTGTTCGTAATATTGAGTTTTGAACTTTAATTAAATATGCAGGGTCCGATATAAGTCGTAATTCTTTGAAACAAGAATCGTCCTAATCTATTTGATTATAATTTTCTAAACAAAGAATAAAAAAACAAGATTTCATATTATAATTTTTTAGTTATGTCAAAATCAAATTTTCAAAAAGCGTTAAGAAATCTTTTATAAACCATAACATTTATTTAATAAATAAAAGAGATTTTTATATAACTTGGATATCATTTAACTTGAAGTTTTTAATGTTGAATTTAAAATCCATATTGGTTTATATTTGAAGCTACATTTAAAATTCATATTAGTTTATATTTGAAGCTACATGATATTCCATTTGGACATATATGATAATAATAATTTATTATTATTTAATTGGGTTATTTAGAATTTATATATATTTTATCAATATTATATAAGCCTTAAGAATAGTTATTTTGCAAACGGTCTCGGTTTTCGATGAAACGAGTTTCATTGGATCCGTAATACTAAATTATTGTACGAAACCAAATTTCGTGGCAATCTGATGTCGTATGCGACAGTGGTAGCCATAAACGCTCTATCGTTTTGTATAGCACATAATTAAATGGATTTAATTTAAATGGATGAGTATTTGTGCATAACTCGAGCAAAGGATCGAATTAATATGCGAAAGTAGTTCTACTGAGTTCGTACCAACATTTAGAGTCAGGATAGGTAGACAGCTCATTATTTATGAAGATCGAGTATCTTGGTTTCCAAAATAACGTCGTTTTGAGTATAAAATATCATTCAGGGGAAACAGTCCCGAATGCGACGAAACCTGTGACATTGGATCCGTATTAGTAAGTTATTGTAAGATTTCGATTTTCATATCGATCGAACTTACCGTTTGATCGTGCGAGTGGTAAGCGCTTAGATTTTTATTTATTCGTTTTATCGATTTAATATGGAACTATAGAATAACTAATTTTCAAGTGAACTCAGATTTCAAGGAAACAAATTTTATTAAATTCGTAGTGATGACGATTTCAAGTTTCAAGTCAACTGGATTTATTTTGTGATCGTGTGCAATTTAAACGCGTGTAGATTCATATTGTGAATTATAAAGGAATTTTTACAAACGAACTCGAAATTCAACGAAACCAGTTCCATTGTGTTTGGAATATTGTTTTATGCTAGGACTTTATTTTTCATTGCGATCAGAGGTTGTATGTGGTTGTTTTAACATGTTACTCTTTGCCTAGGTTTCATATAATAATATTATAATATATGGTTGTCTATAAATAGGCCACAGACCCTAACTTTCTTTGGTCAAAAATTGTTCATCGTCAACCCATTCTGAAAACCGCCTCCATCCATATTAAATGGCTGGAATCACACGGAACTCCCACCTCTTTTATCTCAAAATCGATTCATCTAACCGGATATTCCCCAACAGAAAACTGGTCGAGCTCGGTGAGGGCAACACGTTGGACGGTGGCGATGGGTTATGAAGTGACGTAGTAGCCGGAGTTGAGCTTGAAACTGTCGGCGTTCGAAGTTAAAATGGGGTTAGGTGGGGACGTCGAGTTGCATGAGTTTCATGGCGAAGGTGGAGTAGGTTGGCACGTTGGTCGTGGGGGTGTCTGATCGACGACCGATGGATGAACGTGGTGTGGTGTGGGGAAGTGGATATCGTGCGTGGCTCCAGTATTTTGAATGAATCGCGTGAACGAGAAAGGAAGATATCGGTCTTAGTTTAAACAATGTAATTAGTGCTAATTATAATTTAATTAAGAAGTTATTAATTTATTAAAATAGTGTACACAAAAACATGAATAATTTTTTTATCTCGTGACAAGAGTTGAACGAATCAAGTGGCGTTGGAATCATCTTAACGAGGACTATGCCATGGAACAGAATTGAACGCATTTGGATGCAGTTGGAGATTCCAGTTAAAATTAAACGCGTGTTTAGTTTAATCGAAAACGTTCGTTATCTCGACAAATGGAAATCAAAGGGAGTTTACTCACCTAGTTTGTCCCACTTATATTTATATAATTCGATTTTATAATGTGTATGCTATGGTTGGTGATTGTTGTTTGTATGTTAGTTATATATTCATACATTGGTTGATTGATGAAATTAAACGTTTGATTTATTCAAGTGAAAACCCAATCGTTATTTTAACGATTATAACCGATTGAGGCAACTTACCTTGTTAGTCATGTTCATAATATGTACATGTTTAATTTAATATATGAATTGTCATGGTTGGTTGTTAAATTAAGTGGTTGATGTTAAATTGCTATTATTGGCTGTTTATAGAGATTAAAAGTTTAAATGGATATTTTCATGGATAATTTGATTGAGGTAACCTATTTGGATGTAGGGAATAACAGGTTAGAGGGATCCTACTGGACTCCTTACTAGTAGTTGTTAAATTTCATATATTATAATATATGTTGAGATAGTTAATTTGTGATGCAGGATATGATAGGTTGGAGGAATCCAACAGGATTCGTCATTAATATTGAAGGCGTGATTAAATGGTAGTATTAATGATTTAAAAGTGGTATAACGGTATTGTAAAAGATGTTAAAAGGATTGGAAATGAGATTATCTTTGTAATAAAATAATCATATTTTGAGTTCTTGAATAAGAGATAATTAATTTGGTAAATTAGTTAGTTAATGGGGAATGTGGAGAAGACTTAACGTAGTTAAGTGAATTGGATTGGTGAGTTGAAGGTGGATTTGAGCTTGAAAAGAAAATTTGAAGCAAATGAAAGTGTTTGGTCATAATTGATTCAAACATTGACATAATTGAGTTTGGGAATTATTTCCAATATAATCAGAGATATTTTCTTAAATAGAAAATGGGGTAAAATACGAAGTTTGGTTAAAAGAATAAAAAGGGGTTAAAGGAATCGTCAATTGTACGAGGTTTAATTAAAGAGTTGAAAAGTGATATTTCGTAACTAATGAACATTTTTGCAAATATTGTTTATGAATATACGAAATGTGATTTAAAAGGGTTTCGTGAATGAGATTAGTGAATAAATGAAATTGGAAATGGAATGTGAGTATAGAATTGTAAGTTTAATGTGAAACCAACATTTAGTATTGGATGCTAAGCCTAGTATTTTAAATGATTTAGTAAATGGATACCAACTAGAGTTGAAAATAAATAACATGGGCTTACAAATGTTAAGAGAATATTTTTGGAAAAGAAGGATTATTGCACTAGTTTAAGAATGAATAATAATTTGGTAAGTGATATTATAAAGGAAGTTAAGTGAGTTTTGAGAAATAAACCTAAATGGCTAAGTTAATGATAAAAATAAATTTTAATAATAAAGATTATTGTTTCCATATATAATCAGGAAATCCATAAACTATAACACCATGTCTACGGAAAGTGATTTCCGAAGAAATATGATATGGTTTGATAAGAAGTCAAGTAAACATGTTGTAATCAAAAAGAGACTTTCAAAGGATGAAGAATATATGGTTTAAAAACCATGTTTTTAAATCAGATAGTAAATGGAACTTTTATGACGATTACTGGAATAGAGTTTTGTTAATCAACTTCTATTTATTCTAAAGATAAGAACGTTGTTGACTCAAGGTTTGAGAGGTAAATAAAATACCTCAACTTGGATAACTTAACGATTATCCAAGGATGATATTAGTTTAAAAACGAGAATAGTTGAGGGAAATAAAATTAATATTTCCGTAGATGATATTCTAAATTGTAATTCGAAAAGTTTATAAGTTAAATAAAATGATTTTTGAGTATACTCTTATTTTAAATAAGAAGTAAAAAAGATGTATTCCAAATACTGGAAGATTAAGATGTTTTAATTAACGAATGGTTGATTAAAGAGGCTAAATGATGTTGGGTATTGAACCAGTGATTTTTTTTTACAGATGAGTGGTTATTTATTTGATAGTTAAATAACCAGCTATCAAATCTGGCCTATATGATTGTTGGTACAGAAATGCTGGGATCGAATTTATATTCGAAAACCATTCCGAACTAGCGAATACATAAATATCGAATCTGCTGATTGAAGATGGAGCATTGAAGACCGTGGATCTTCATAAGCGGAAGGATTACTTGTCAGATTTCTCTGACTTGCAAGAAAAGTTATTTTGATTGGGATTCTGTCGTGATTGAAATTTGCTGATTGCAAGGACTACTCATTATTGATCCTTGGGATATTCCTATATAAGATATGTCACGAGGTGCCTTCAGTTCATCCTGTTCCTGATTGACTTGTATGGACGGATGTTTGACAGAGTATTTCCAAAGGGATCGCATAAATTGATTTCTTCAAACGTACCAAGTTTGGTTGTGAAGAAGGTAACTTCTTTTAGCTTAACATCCAGAGTATTTTTCTAGAAATCAATTAGTGAAATCTGGAGGATCTGACAATGTGGTATTCAAAGTGAATGGTGACGTGTTGTTACGAAGGGTAAGTATAACCTCAAGCCTCATCGACCGGGAAATGACGAAAATCGGGTAGGTCGCATGGCTATGTAGGTCGCACCCATTAGGGTATATCATTACCAGATCTGCAGATATCAAATGCCTTCGATTGTCCCATTATTTTTGTATGCTATTAGTTCGGTTAGCTGGCCCCCATTCGTGGTAATTATATATTTGGTACACTCAATTAGAATGAGTGATCGGTCATGTTTACCCAGGTTACAACATGTTCATATTGAACCCTAGTGTATTAATCTCCAAGGGTACACTGATCGGAAGGTGGTACTAAACTCAACCTTACCATAGTTGGAATCCATTCTCGAATAAGAGCATCGCGGTTTTTTATTATATACTATCAATGTATGTAGAGCGTGAGATGCAAGCGTTCTGCTAGATGGTTATTTATTTGATTTGGACACTATTATAATATTAGAATAGCTTTGATACAAAAGATGTTTAGGGTTATTGTAAGGTAAAAATTGTCCGTGCATATGTTTTGGCTTATCGTAACGTAAAAATCATCTGTGACGTTTGCAATGCTTAGGTCAGGCCAAGTTTTACAGGTTCAGGATAAGATGATACGGACTTGAGAAGATATTGTGGAGGAGTTCAGACGTGTGATATGTATGTAGTAGTTATTTATTCTGATGTACGTTGTATATGAGGATAGGTTGCTATAACTGTCCAAATGTATTGGTTATCTGTTGTACTCTGATGAATATAAGTATTTTTTCAAGCACTTAACAAAGATTTGTTTCTATATTATATTTTGTTCCGCTACGATGTGAGACTCTGTGTATTGTTGGTTAGTTTGGTTCTTCTTCATTTCTAGTATTTCTTTCTTATCTTTTGTCACGCTCTAAATTCTTTCTATTGACTATCTGGTGTTTTCGATACTTGGGTTTTGGTAAGTAATATGGGTTTATGTATTATTGTCGAAATTCAAGCGTTGAATTTCTACCAGGTCGTTACAGTGGTATGAGAGTATAAGGTTTAGTGATAACCTTGTTTTTGTGGCATAACTCAATAGATACAGGGTTAGCAATACCCTAGATTGGGTTTGAGTGCGTATATATGAGAGCGTATTTGTAGATTTTATATACAAATGTTTATATTGTGTTGTTTGACCAGTTCAGGTGTCTAGCGACTATGTTGAACTGGCAACCGATACAATATTGTTTTGTAAAGAGGGTAAATGATTTCTTTGCCCTAATTATATTTGTATAGAAAAGAAATAATTTTATCCAATTATTGAGATATTAGGGTGTTTGATTGATTTGAACGAAATTCAAGTGGGATTATGAATTTAAATGGTTTAATATAACCACAAAAAAATTCACACATAGAATTTAGGAATAAGATTTTTAAGATAAAAATTGAATGAATCCTAATTTTACTTAAAGATAAGTTAAATGAAATTAGAAGGATAAATGGAGGTGTAATAGTGACTAATGAAAATATATGCAAGATGCTTAAGGGATAATGAATTGGGAAATAATAATTGAATGGAAATCAATTTGATGTTAAGCAATCATTATTGAAATATGTTAGACCCAAGTGAATGTAAACAAGTAAATATTAATGTTGAATATTAATTGAATTTTACCAGACCAATTGAATTTAATAAAAGTTAAATGATTTGGTTATGTTAATTGTGCATTGTTTGTTATTTGGATGCTGGACTGGTTGAATAAAAATTCATTAATAGTTTAATGGAAGTTGAATGAATTGAAATTCAAGGAAATGAATTTCAGAATAATGAATCTAAATAGAATCACTTAGGAAATGAAAGTAAATGATTTAACCTTGTATTTGTTACTTGCATTGTAAATTGATTTAAGTGTAGGTTCAGAGAAGGATGAGTTGTTAGCTACTTTGCTTTGTAATTGGAGTTTGATTGGCCGACAAATAGGTAAACCTTAATATTGATGTCTGGGTGATTGATTTTATACCTTGAGTTGGGTAGCCACTAGGATTTTGTTTTCTTTTGATCGATGTGAGGTTCGGAGTGGCGCTTGTAATTGTTTCGATCGAGCCATGCAAAGGAGGTGCTAGCGAATTTTTCATAAAATTTTAGGACTTAGAAATGATAGTAGTTCTAAAATAATTATTTTGAAAATAATTTGGTTTGGAGCATTCATCTTACTCAGTAATTTCGCAGATGAAATCCTTTTTAGGGGGAAAGAATGTAACGACCTGGATTTTTGGTCACCTAAATTTGAATATTTAAATCTGTATAAATGTTGAATCAGAAATATTAATGGACTTTTATATAGAGTTTATTAATGAAACGAAGTTTAAACGTGTAATTTCTTATTTAATTTAAAACAAGCTCGCAATGGCGTGGTAGTTCGTAATATTAAGTTTTGAACTTCAATTGAATACAGGATCCGATATAAGTCGGAATTCTTTGAAACAAGAATTATTTGATTATAATTTTCTAATGAAATAGAAAAATCAAGATTTCATATTATAGATTTTCAGTTATGTTAAATCAATTTTTCAGAAATTTGCTATGGAATTGTTTATAAATCATAATGTTTATTTAATAAATTTAAAAGGGAATTTTATATAATTTAGATATCGTTTAAGTCGATGATTTTAATGTTGAGCTTAAAATACATATTGGTTTACATTTAAGCTATATATATTCCATTTGGATATATATGATTATAGTAATTTATTATCATTTAATTAGGTTGTTTGGAATTTATATATATTTTGTTGATATTATATAAGCCTTAAGAATAGCCATTTTGCAGATGGCCTCAGTTTTCGATGAAATGAGTTTCATTGGATCTATAACATTAAATTATTTTACGAAACCACATTTTATCGCAGTCCGATGTCATGTGCGACAATAGTAGTCATAAACACTTAATCGTTTTGTATAGCGTGTAATTAAATGGATTTAATTTAAATGGATGAGTATTTATGCGTAACTCGAGCAAACGATCGAATTAAGATGCGAGACTAGTTTCATTGAGTTCATATCGACGTTTAGAGTCAAGATAAGTAGATAGTTCATTATTTTTTGAGATTGAGTATTTTGGTGACCAAAATAACGTCGTTTTGCATATAAAATATTATTCCGGGAAACAGTCTCGAAATGCGACGAAACTTGTTCCACTGGATCCGTATTAGTAAGTTATTATAGGATTTTGATTTTTGTATCGATCGAACTTACCGTTTGATCGTGCTAGTGGTAAACGCTTAGATTTTTATTTATTTGTTTTGTCGATTTATTATAGAACTATAGAATAACCAATTTTCAAAGAAACTCGGATTTTAAGGAAAATTTTATTAAGTCCGTAGTGATTAATTATTATAGGATTTCAAGTTTCAAGTCAACTGGATTTATTTTGTAATCGTGCGCAATTTAAATGCATGTTGATTCACGTTGTGAATTATAAAAGAATTTTCACTAATGATTCCATCATGTCCGGAATATTGTTTTATGCTAGGATTTCATTTTTCATTGCGATTAGAGGTTGTATATGGTTGTTTTAGCTTGTTACATTGTGCTTAAGTTTCATATAACGATATTGTAATATATATATTTTTCTATAGGTAGGCCATAAACCTTAACTTTCTTTGGTCAAATTTGTTCATGGTCAACCCGTTCTGAAAACAGCCTACATCCATATTCGATGGCCAGAATCGCATGGAACTCCCTCCTCGTTTATCTCGAAATCGATTCATCTAATCAGAAATTCCCCAACAACAAACTAGTAGAGCTCAGTGAGGGCTACACGCTGGACAGTGGCGATGGGCTACGAAGTGACGTGGTGGCCGTAGAAGAGCTTGAAATCGTTGGTGTTCAAAGTTAAAATGAGGGCAGGTGGGGATATCGAGTTGCACGAATTTCATTGCCAAGGTAGAGTGAGTTAGCGCGCTATCGTGGGGGTGTCTGATCGACGGTCGATGGATGAACGTGGTGCAGCGTGGGGAAGTGGATGTCATGCGTAGCTCCTATATTTTGAACGAATCACGTGAATGAGAAAGGAAGATACTGGTCATTAGTTTAAACAATGTAATTAGTGCTAATTATAATTTAATTAAGAAGTTATTAATTTAATTAAAATAGTGTATGTAAAAACATGAATAACTTTGTATCTCACGAACAGAGTTGAACGAATCAAGTGGCGTCGGAATCGTCTTGACTAGCACTACGCCATGAAACAGAATTGAATGCATTTGGATGCAGTTGGAAATTTCAGTTAAAATTAAATGCGCGTTTAGTTTTTTGAAAACAATCATTACCTCGATGATTGGAAATCAAAGTGAGTTTACTCACTTAGTTTGTCCCACTTATATTTTACATAAGTCAGGTTTTGTAATATGTGTGCTATGGTTGCTAGTTGTTGTATGTGGGTTAGTTATATATTCGTATATTGGCTGAGTGGTGAGATTAATTGTATATTTAATTCAAGCGAAAACCCAATTGTTATTTTAACGATTATAACCAATTGATGTAATTTACCTTGTTGGTCACGTTTATAATTTAAATGTGTTAAATTTAATAGATTGCTTGAATTGTCATGGTTGGTTGTTAAATTAAATGGCTGATGTTAAATTGCTACTATTGGTTGTTTATAGAAATTACCGGTTTAATTACATATTCTCATGAATAATTTGATTGACGTAACCTATTTGGATGCAGGGAATAACAGGTTGAGGGATCCAACTGGATTTCTCACCAGTAGTTGTTAAATTTCGTATATTATCATATATGTTGAGAAATTAATTTATGATGCAGGAAATTACAAGTTGGACGAATCCAACATGATTCCTCACTAATTTTGATAACGTTTATCAATGTGATTGGATATGTTTGAATTGATGTGAAATCGGTTGATATTTCACGATTTGGTACTTTAGTAGACATTTTCCTCTTTAGTGTCGTCGATAAAATAAAAGATTTGTTGGAATCGATGTTAAATTGATTCCGAAAACATTTCAAAATTTTATTTATACATGGATTTAAAATACGATGTGTTTTTCAATGTAAACGCTAATGTTCTATTTACGGTTTATTATTTTAAATTTATAACTAAAAGAACTTATTCGTTATTTAGTAGTTTGAAGGCGTGATTAACTGGTAGTATTAATGATTTGAAAGTGGTATAACTGTAACACCCCGAATTTCAATTAACACTGATATTCACTAATTACATAATTAATAATCTCAGATGTGAGAATCAGGGGAAACGGGTTACGTCATTGTGTTCGTCTCGGAAAAATACGCGAAATAGAGTCCGAAATTTTGTAAATCGGAGTCCGTATGACCCGGTTAAGGCCCAAAGAAGTTTTCGGGAAATTTGAATTTTGAAACATGCAGAAATGGGGGCCAGGCGGGAAAACTCCCGCCCAGCCAAGTTGACTTGGCTGTCGACAGGGCTGTCGACTTGCCTGTCGACATGCCTGTCGACTTGGCAGTCGACAGGGCTGTCGACTTGGCAGTCGATAGGGCTGTCGACTTGGCAGTCGATAGGGCTGTCGACTTGCCCTGTCGGCTGATTCTGGCCTGGGTGCACCTAGTTGAGTTTTGGGCTGGGTTGGAGGGCTTGGGACGAAATCTGACAGACCTAAACTAACCTAGGGTTAATCTATGGGTCTAAAACACAACCTAATCCTATAAATACACCCTAAGACTACCCTAATCCATACTAAAAATAGAATCTATGCCATCATGCCGCCAAAATGCAACTTAGAAGGAGCCTCCACTAATTAGAGAAGAGGATTGCAAGCTAATCAACTACTAATCCACCTCTACTTCAACTCTAGCAACTATCTAAGGAGCTAATCTTGGAGTTTGTGAGTTTCTATCACTTTAATAACCAATTGCTAAACTAAGTAGATGAGACGTGATGAGATCATATGGTTTGCTTGCGGATCAATGGGTTTTAGGTCATATGTTATGATGCTAGTTTGCTAATCACTATGTTTAACACTTATTCATGATGACACTATGTTTATGCAAGTTAAGTGTTTGGGTTTATGCATGTTAAGTGGTGGGTTTTATGCATGCTAAGTATTTGGTTTTATGCATGCTAAGTGTTTGGGTTTATGCATGTTAAGTGGTGGGTTTTATGCATGCTAAGTATTTGGTTTTATGCATGCTAAGTGTTTGGTTTTATGCAAGTTAAATGCTTGGTTTTATGTTAGAATCATGTGTGAAATAAGTGACATGACATGCAAGTTTAACCTATGAGTTTGGATCTATAATATGCATAATCTATGCAAGTTGTTTGGATTAGTGATATGCATAACATATGCGAGTTTACCTTTGTATGTCATACATACATATGCAAGTTCATATGTAACATGTTATGCAAGTTTGGTGGTTGATTATATGCAAGTTCATATGTAACATGTTATGCAAGTTTGGTGGTTGATTATATGCAAGTTCATATGTAACATGTTATGCAAGTTTGGTGTTTGATTATATGCAAGTCTATATATGACATGTTATGCAAGTTTGGTGGTTGATTATATGCAAGTAACATGTGCAAGTTTACACCTTTGTATGTCATACATACATATGCAAGTTTACCCCTTTGTATGACATAAGTACATGTGCAAGTTCATCCCTTTTAGACCTATGACATGTATGCAAGTTGACACCTTTATGATAGGTCTATGACATGAACATTTATGCAAGTTACCATCTTTATGACATATGTGATTCATGCAAGTTTGGGTTGGTTATTTACGCAAGTTGGGTTTATGGTCATATATGCAAGTTGACACCTTTTAAACCCATGATAATGCTAATGATATGCTAAGTTGAACCCATTGTGTGTATGATGAATCTCCTCTTTTAAAGTATGTCATGTTAACGTATTTACGTGGGGGACGACGGGGTAAAAATTAATGAACACATAAAATTGTGTGAAGTTGGTATGATTAAACATACCATAAAGTGGATGGACATAATTGGGAATTTACCTATTAAGTTAGGTCTACCCATATTATGGAATTGGGAATTTACCTATTGAGTTAGGTCTACCCATATTTTTAAATATTTGTAATTAATTAGGGATGATTAATACAAATTATGGGGGTGATTAATTAGGTGTAATTAATCGACTAAGACACGAGGTTGGACCCTTTTGTAGCATAAGACTGCCCGGAACCGACCGGCAAATCCAGCGGCTACAAATGATTGGCCCAATGTGAGAGGTCTTAGTCATAAACTAAATACGTGACAAGTGTAAAGACATGAGGTTAGACTCTGTTATGGTGTAAGGCTGCCCGGAACCAACCGGCATATCCAGCTGCGATAAAAGACAGTCTAATGTGAGAGGTCTTTACAAAGGTTACGATCTTAAATAATTAAGAAACACTTAACCAAATTAGCATGTAGTGGGGCATGAGGGGTTAAGTGGGTGCCTTGGGTGGCATGTAGTAACTAGTGGGGGTGCCTTGGGTGGCATGAGGAAACTAGTGGGTTGCCTTGGGTGGAAATAGAAAATACGATTAGAATACTTAACCAAAGTGGAACATGTAATTAAACATGATTAAAGGGTTAAGTAAGTGCCTTGGGTGGCATGCGGGAATCAAGTAAGTGCCTTGGGTGGCATGTGGAAATCTAGTGGGTGCCTTGAGTGGCAATTAAAATATGATTAAAAGACTTAACCAAAATTTATATCATGTAAGTGGACATGGTTAAAGGGTTAAGTGGGATTCACTAGAAATGACAAGCTTAGGTGGGTAGCTTGTGGGGGCCCATTTCAACCAATATCCCAAACATATCTTTGTGGGCTCGACCCAAGTCGAGGACGGGACACATATTGGGCTTGACTGTAAGAGGCCAAAACGGGTTAGCGGTGGCAACGCTAGTCCAACGGGTTTCATATGCATGTGTGGACCCGGGCTGGTAAGTAAGACGTTGTTGCATCGTGCAGGTATAAGCCATGCACCGTTGATATTATCAGGTTGCCACTTTGGGGGATGATACACCCCACTGTGGGGCCAGCACAGGTATCTACGTTAGGGAGCCGATCGAACGGGGGGGTAGTGGGTACACCTAGTGGAAATAGGGGCAGACGGCACCTATGTATTCAGCTAGGGGTACACGAAACTACTAATTATAGATTACTAAGTATACTTAGTGGGATCAACCTTTAAATTGGGAATGACTGGTGTGGTGCAGTGTAGTAATTATCCTTGGGTGGGTAGATGCGTCTTTACGGTTATCTTAGTTCATCCTAAGTCTAGTTGGCTGCTTAGTGTAGCCATTTATCCCCAGTCGTTACCGTATATCAAGCTTATGTCTTACTCTGGTTACTTTAATGATTGTATTGTTAAAGTTATAGGACTCGCTCAGACTTATGTCTGACCCCGTTGTTTTTATCTTTTTCCCAACCCTCAGGTTATCAGAGTGGGCCTAGCACTAGTGGGCTTTGATCAGACTGCTTTATCTATCTTTTGGAGCTTGGACCGTGGATGTAAAGCTCAGTTTATCTTTTCTATTATGGCTATTAAGTTATGTAGTGGGATTATGTACTTTTGTTTTATCAGGATGGATATTATGTACTTGACTCTTGTTTATGGTTTTGGTGTAACCAAACATGTTTTACTTTCCGCTGCAATGAAATGATGTTTTAAATTCTCAAGTATTACTTATATCTGTCTTGTTGTAATTTTTCTGTTCTATATTCACTTAAAATACTCCACCGATGTTATGGCATTCCCTTAGTGAGTGACCGTAGCGGGTGTGGGGTGTTACACGTGGTATCAGAGCTTAAGGTTACCAGAACAGATAATTTTTTTAGAAAAACTATTTTCTAAGAATATTTTTGAAAGGAGTATTTTCAAAAACATGTCTTTTAAGAGAAAAGTTTTTGAAAGAAAAGCATAATCCCCAATAGCCATATCTATATCTTTCAAATTCTCCATTTTGAATCTCTTCCTCTCTCGTTTTGAGTTTCCCCTCCGCATATAGATGATCTTTCTAAGATAGATAAGAATGGAAAACCACTTCAAGGGACTTAGACATTAGTCGGACTAGAAGTTGGTTCAAGAAGGAGGAGGACTTGTAGGTACCTATTGGATAGACGATGGGAGGAAGGCTCAAATAGTTGTTTGGTTAATGGAGAGCGAAACCTCATTTTGATGGGAGGTTACGAGTGGAGAATGGGAAGAAGAGGGCTAGTAGTTATCCTTTTGGGAGGAATAGGACACCTTATTAGGATTGGCCAAAGAGGCAAGGGCAAGGTACGGAATCTCCTGGAGGGTAGCTGTATTCCCTCACGGCTAGTGTACCAGATGGGGATAGGACCGTCTAGGTTGGAATTTGGATTTCTTTATTATCCGGTTCAAACTTTATTTGATTCTGACGCATTGAGTTCGTTTATCTCATCATTGTTAGTTGAGTCACTGCACTTAGACACCAGTTTAGTAGATGATCCCTTAGTTGTTTCAAACCCAATTGGGGCTCCATGATGTGTTTGGGTTTGATAGTTTCTATACTTAGCGTTGAGTTTAGATGTGATGCTTTTTGGGCTTCACGGGCTATGGGTTAGTTTTGGGCATGGACTGGTTATCCAGTAGTGGTGTCGTTCTTGATTTTGAAGGGAGAGTTGTTAGGCTTATGACCCGCTTGGGTAACACTCTCGAGATCTCTTGTAATCCCATGGAATCTGTTATGCTAAGTTATCTAGAGTCGCTTGACACGTCGGTCGAGAGTTTGCGATCTGTTAGAGTGGTCCGGGAATACTCGGATGTGTTTGAGGAGGTGAAGGGCTTACCTCCGGAGCGGGAGATTGACTTCCGAATATATCTGGTAGACAATGCCAAACCAGTATCTTGGCCAGTGTGCCACATGGCTCCTCGTGAGAGGAGGGAACTCCATAAGAAAGTAGGCGATTTGCTTGAGAAGGGGTTCATAAGACGAAGTATATCGGAGTGGGGTGCTCCAGTAGTTTTTGCCACGAATGCGGATGGGTCCCTCAGACTTTGTGTAGGCTAAAGAGAACTAAATAAACTCACAAAGAAGAATAGACACTAATTGCCGAGGATTGATGATCTCTTTGATCAGTTAGTTGGCGCCTCAGTATTTTCGCAGTTGGACTTAGCCACGGGGTTTCGTCAGTTGAGAGTGGTTGAGGATAGTATAGAGAAGACTGCCTTTAGGACTCTAGATGGTTTTTATGAGTGGCTGGTGATGCCATTTGGTTTGACGAACGCCCCCTCACACTTTATTGATTTGATGAGAAGGGTGTTCAGGGAGTACCTAAATAAGTTCGTGATGGTCTTTGTAAATGACATCTTGGTCTTTTCTAGGAGCGAAATAAGTTTTCGTATGTGCTCAATAGGTTGAGCAAAGCCAGTTATGGGATAAACGGTGGTTTTGGAGCGAGACTGGCAAGGACATCCAGAGTTGGATAAGGGCTTAATTATTTAGCCGTTTTTACTAGTATCATCTCACGTAGGTCGTCTGAATTCGAAGGAGGTATCCCTGGGGTGTTTGTATGATATTGGTTTAGGCCTTTGGGGCTTGCATTTGGGGGATGTCGAGTTCGACTAGGGTGGTCTGCGTGAGAGATGGACAGTTGTGATGATTTTGGATGGGGTAATATCCTGGTTTTCTCTAAAAGTGGAGAAGAGCATGCCCTACATCTTAGGGAAGTGTTGGAGAGTCTTCGAGCGCATAGTCTTAGGACAACAAAAGTGGATGGGATTCTTAGCATCCTATGAGTTTGAGATAGCGTATACCCATGGCAAGGGTAACGTGGTAGCGGACGCCTTAAGTAGAAAAAGGTTGTCCTTGAGTTCATTGTTCGTTGAACGACGGAGCTTAGAGTTTATTTCTATGTTTGACTTTAGACCTTCCGTTGACTTTGTACCCGGTTTGCTAGCCTCCTTGGAGGTTAGGCCTACTCTTTTGGGGCGGATTGGCGGAGCACAGCGAGACGACCCACAGTTGGTTGAGTTAGTAGAGAAGCTCATGAGGAGGGGGAGTCGTCCAGCCATTTGAGTAGGTACACCCTAGATGGTAAGGGGTGGTTGCGTAGAGATGGTAGACTTTGTGTACCGCAAGATGAGGATTTGAGGAAGGCTATACTTGATGATGCACATCGTTCGAAGATGACCATTCATCCCGGTAGGGACAAGATGTACCAAGACATGAAGCGAGTTTTCTTTTGGGCCGGTATGAAGAAAGACGCGGCCGAGTATGTCGCTAGATGCTTGGTGTGCCAACAAGTAAAAGCGGAGCAAAAGAAACCCGGTGGGTTGCTTCACCCATTGGAGGTTCCGCTATGGAAGTGGGATAGTGTCTCGATGGATTTCGTCAATGGATTACCAAGATCGAGGAAGGGTAATACGGGAATTTGGGTTGGGGTAGACAAACTTACTAAGAGTGCCCATTTTATACCCGTGAAGAGTAAGAGGACTGCTCAATGGCTAGCTTCAATCTACATTCGAGAGATTGTTAGATTACATGGTGTACCTTCCAGCATAGTGAGTGATCGAGATCCTATCTTCACTAGCGAGTTTTGGAAGAGTTTGAAAGAGGCGGTAGGGACTCAGTTGTGTTTGAGCACCGCAAATCATCCTCAGACGGACGGCCAGACCGGGAGGGTGAATCGCATTTTAGAAGACCTTTTGAGGCTATGTATCTTAGATTTTGGAGGTACATGAGAAGAGCATCTTCCATTGGTGGAGTTCGCATATAATAACAGCTTTCAGTCTAGTATTGGCATGGCTCCTTTCGAAGCTTTTTATGGAAGGCCTTGTCGATCACCTACATGTTGGTGGGAATCTACGGATAAGATCTTGCTTGGGCCCGATATGGTTAGGAAGACTTCGGAAAAGATTGATTTGATTCGAAGAAGGATGAAAGCGGCGCAAGACAGACAGAAATCTTATGCGGACAAGAGGAGAACAGAGCTTGAGTTTGATGTTGGGGACATGGTCTTTGTCAAAGTATCTCCGTTACGGAATGTGGTTCGCTTTGGATCTGTTGGGAAGTTAGCACCAAGGTTTGTTGGACCGTTTCCTATTAAGGAAAGGATTGGACAGATGGCCTATAGAGTGGAGTTGCCCGACAGACTTAGTGGTGTACATGATGTATTCCATGTGTCACATTTGAGGAAGTGCCTACATGAGAGCGCAAAGGTGGTAGAGCCGAGCTTGCTTAGAGAAGTAGAGATAGAGCGTGATGCGACTATTCGACGAGCTCCTACACGCATCCTTGGGTCAGAGATTAAGAGGTTGAGAAACAGGGAGGTTCAACTAGTCAAAGTGCAATAGGGAGAAGATGAGAGCAACGCTACTCGGGAGACGGAAGCGAAAATGCGTTCATTAGACCCATTCCTTTTTGAGGGTATGTCTTTTAACTTCTCCTTTATCGTTTGTCTAGTACTTATCTTATCTTTAGTATGTCCTCTTGTTAGTGCCTTTGACCTTTAGATAGGGTAAACCTATGGTTGAAACATGTGTTTGAGACATGTTATGATTGATGGATGCATGTGGATGCAAGTGTTTACTAGTGGTTGCTCGTGGATGCATATACACACACTCTAGACACTAGATCGGCTCAATCACTTCATATTGAATATTGCATATAATTGTGTGTAGGTAGCTATATTTATGGATGTATAATGGTTGTGTTACCATATGGATGATGCATTTTGGTGAATGATTGTGCACTCATGTAGATATAGTATGTGTCGATAGGGTTCTTTCGCATACATATTGGATGCATGGCACTATCACGGTTTGCATATGTTCATACATTAGATAGGGAACATATACACACACTTTTTGCATATGCTCATACATCAGTAGAAATTGTTTTAAGGACAATGGATGCCCGTGGTTGATGGATTGAGTAGATGGTTGTTTGGATGGTAGGATATGCATTCTCCTTAACTTGGAGATTTCGGGGACGAAATCCTTTAAGGAGGGGAGAATGTAACACCCCGAATTTCAGTTAACACTGATATTCACTAATTACAGAATTAATAATCTCAGATGTGAGAATCAGGGGAAACGGGTTACGTCATTGTGTTCGTCTCGGAAAAATACGCGAAATAGAGTCCGAAATTTTGTAAATCGGAGTCTGTATGACCCGGTTAAGGCCCAAAGAAGTTTTCGGGAAATTTGAATTTCGAAACATGCAGAAATAGGGGCCAGGCGGGAAAACTCCCGCCCAGCCAAGTCGACTTGGCTGTCGACAGGGCTGTCGACTTGTCTGTCGACATGCCTGTCGACTTGGCAGTCGACAGGGCTGTCGACTTGCCCTGTCGGCTGATTCTGGCCTGGGTGCACCTAGTTGAGTTTTGGGCTGGGTTGGAGGGCTTGGGACGAAATCTGACGGACCTAAACTAACCTAGGGTTAATCTAAGGGTCTAAAACACAACCTAATCCTATAAATACACCCTAAGACTACCCTAATCCATACTAAAAATAGAATCTATGCCATCATGCCGCCAAAATGCAACTTAGAAGGAGCCTCCACTAATTAGAGAAGAGGATTGCAAGCTAATCAACTACTAATCCACCTCTACTTCAACTCTAGCAACTATCTAAGGAGCTAATCTTGGAGTTTGTGAGTTTCTATCACTTTAATAACCAATTGCTAAACTAAGTAGATGAGATGTGATGAGATCATATGGTTTTGCTTGCGGATCAATGGGTTTTAGGTCATATGTTATGATGCTAGTTTGCTAATCACTATGTTTAACACTTATTCATGATGACACTATGTTTATGCAAGTTAAGTGTTTGGGTTTATACATGTTAAGTGGTGGGTTTTATGCATGCTAAGTATTTGGTTTTATGCATGCTAAGTGTTTGGGTTTATGCATGTTAAGTGGTGGGTTTTATGCATGCTAAGTATTTGGTTTTATGCATGCTAAGTGTTTGGTTTTATGCAAGTTAAATGCTTGGTTTCATGTTAGAATCATGTGTGAAATAAGTGACATGACATGCAAGTTTAACCTATGAGTTTGGATCTATAATATGCATAATCTATGCAAGTTGTTTGGATTAGTGATATGCATAACATATGCGAGTTTACCTTTGTATGTCATACATACATATGCAAGTTCATATGTAACATGTTATGCAAGTTTGGTGGTTGATTATATGCAAGTTCATATGTAACATGTTATGCAAGTTTGGTGGTTGATTATATGCAAGTTCATATGTAACATGTTATGCAAGTTTGGTGTTTGATTATATGCAAGTCTATATATGACATGTTATGCAAGTTTGGTGGTTGATTATGTGCAAGTAACATGTGTAAGTTTACACCTTTGTATGTCATACATACATATGCAAGTTTACCCCTTTGTATGACATAAGTACATGTGCAAGTTCATCCCTTTTAGACCTATGACATGTATGCAAGTTGACACCTTTATGATAGGTCTATGACATGAACATTTATGCAAGTTACCATCTTTATGACATATGTGATTCATGCAAGTTTGGGTTGGTTATTTACGCAAGTTGGGTTTATGGTCATATATGCAAGTTGACACCTTTTAAACCCATGATAATGCTAATGATATGCTAAGTTGAACCCATTGTGTGTATGATGAATCTCCTCTTTTAAAGTATGTCATGTTAACGTATTTACGTGGGGACGATGGGGTAAAAATTAATGAACACATAAAATTGTGTGAAGTTGGTATGATTAAACATACCATAAAGTGGATGGACATAATTGGGAATTTACCTATTAAGTTAGGTCTACCCATATTATGGAATTGGGAATTTACCTATTGAGTTAGGTCTACCCATATTTTTAAATATTTGTAATTAATTAGGGATGATTAATACAAATTATGAGGGTGATTAATTAGGTGTAATTAATCGACTAAGACACGAGGTTGGACCCTTTTGTAGCATAAGACTGCCCGGAACCGACCGGCAAATCCAGCGGCTACAAATGATTGGCCCAATGTGAGAGGTCTTAGTCATAAACTAAATACGTGACAAGTGTAAAGACACGAGGTTAGACTCTGTTATGGTGTAAGGCTGCCCGGAACCAACCGGCATATCCAGCTGCCATAAAAGACAGTCTAATGTGAGAGGTCTTTACAAAGGTTACGATCTTAATTAATTAAGAAACACTTAACCAAATTAGCATGTAGTGGGACATGAGGGGTTAAGTGGGTGCCTTAGGTGGCATGTAGTAACTAGTGGGGGTGCCTTGGGTGGCATGAGGAAACTAATGGGTTGCCTTGGGTGGCAATAGAAAATACGATTAGAATACTTAACGAAAGTGGAACATGTAATTAAACATGATTAAAGGGTTAAGTAAGTGCCTTGGGTGGCATGTGGGAATCAAGTAAGTGCCTTGGGTGGCATGTGGAAATCTAGTGGGTGCCTTGAGTGGCAATTAAAATATGATTAAAAGACTTAACCAAAATTTATATCATGTAAGTGGACATGGTTAAAGGGTTAAGTGGGATTCACTAGAAATGACAAGCTTAGGTGGGTAGCTTGTGGGGGCCCATTTCAACCAATATCCCAAACATATCATTGTGGGCTCGACCCAAGTCGAGGACGGGACACGCATATTGGGCTTGACTGTAAGAGGCCAAAACGGGTTAGCGGTGGCAACGCAAGTCCAACGGGTTTCATATGCGTGTGTGGACCCGGGCTGGTAAGTAAGACGTTGTTGCATCGTGTAGGTATAAGCCGTGCACCGTTGATATTATCAGGTTGCCACTTTGGGGGATGATACACCCCACTGTGGGGCCATCACGGGTATCTACGTTAAGGAGCCGATCGAACGGGGGGGGGGGGGGGGGTAGTGGGTACACCTAGTGGAAATAGGGGCAGACGACACCTAAGTAGTCAGCTAGGGGTACACGAAACTACTATTTATAGATTACTAAGTATACTTAGTGGGATCAACCTTTAAATTGGGAATGACTGGTGTGGTGCAGTGTAGTAATTATCCTTGGGTGGGTAGATGCGTCTTTACGGTTATCTTAGTTCATCCTAAGTCTAGTTGGCTGCTTAGTGTAGCCATTTATCCCCAGTCGTTACCGTATATCAAGCTTATGTCTTACTCTGGTTACTTTAATGATTGTATTGTTAAAGTTATAGGACTCGCTCAGACTTATGTCTGACCCCGTTGTTTTTATCTTTTTCCCAACCCTCAGGTTATCAGAGTGGGCCTAGCACTAGTGGGCTTTGATCAGACTGCTTTATCTATCTTTTGGAGCTTGGACCGTGGATGTAAAGCTCAGTTTATCTTTTCTATTATGGCTATTAAGTTATGTAGTGGGATTATGTACTTTTGTTTTATCAGGATGGATATTATGTACTTGACTCTTGTTTATGGTTTTGGTGTAACCAAACATGTTTTACTTTCCGCTGCAATGAAATGATGTTTTAAATTCTCAAGTATTACTTATATCTGTCTTGTTGTAATTTTTCTGTTCTATATTCACTTAAAATACTCCACCGATGTTATGGCATTCCCTTAGTGAGTGACCGTAGCGGGTGTGAGGTGTTACAATAACGGTCTTGTAAAAGACGTTAAAAGGATTGGAAATGAGATTATATTTGTAATAAAATAATCATATTTTGAGTTCCATAATAAGAAATAACTAATTTGGGAAATTAATTAGTTAATAGGGAATGTGGATAAGATTTAATAAGTGAATTGGATTGGTGAGTTGAATGTGGATTTGAGCCTGAAAATAAAATTTGAAGCAAATGAAAGTGTTTGATCATAATCAATTCAAACTAATAAAGTTAATGAGTTTTGGAATTATTTCCAAATATAATCAGAGATATTTTCTTAAGTAGAAAATGGGTTAAAATACGAAGATTGGTTAAAAGAATAAAAAGGGGTTAAAGGAGTCGTCAAGTGTACAAGGATTAATTAAAGAGTTGAAAAGTGATTTTTCATAACTAATGAATGTTTTTGCAAAGATTGTTTATGAATATACGAAATGTGATTTAAAGGGGTTCATGAATGATATTAGCGAGTAAATGAAATTGGAAATGGAATGTAAGTATAGACTTGTAAGTTTAATGTGAAACCAACATTTAGTATTAGATGCATAGCCTTGTATTTTAAATGATTTAGTAAATGGATACCAATTAGATATAAAAATTAATAACATGGGCTTATTAATATTAAGAGAATTGTTTTGGAAAAGAAGTGTTTTTTCTCTAGTTTAAGAATGAATAATAATTTAGTAGTGATATTATAAAGGAAGTTAAGCCAGTTTTGAGAAATAAACCTAAATGCCTAAGTTGTTGCTAAAAATAAATTTCAATAATAAAGATTATTTGTTTCCATATATAATTGGGAAACCCATAGACTATTACACCATTGTTATGGAAAGTGATTTCCGAAAGAATATGAAATGGTTTGATAGGAAGTCAAGTAAACTTGTTGTAATCAAAAAGAGATTTTAAAAGGATGAAGAATATATGGTTTAAAACCATGTTTTTAATGGGGTATGGTTAATAAACTTCTGTCTATTATGAAGATAAGAACGTTGTCGACTCAAGGTCTGAGAGGTAAATAAAATACCCTAACTTGAATGAATTCATGATTATCCAAGGACGATATTAGTTTAAAAACGAGAGTAGTTTAGGGAATAAAATTAGTATTTCCATGGATGATATTCTAAATTGTCATTCGAAAAGTTTATATGTTAAATAAAATGATTTTTGAGTATACTCTTATTTTAAAATAAGATGCAAAAAGCTGTGTTCCAAATATTGGAAGGTTTAGGAGTTTTAATTAACGAATGGTTGATTAAAGAGGCTAAATGATGTTGGATATTGAATCAGTAAATTAATTTTCTTTTCAGGTACGATATTTATATATTTGATAGTTAAATAACCCACTATCAAATCTAGCTTATATTATTGTTGTTATGGAGATCGGGATTGAATTTGTATCCGAAAACCATTTCGAACTAGCAAATACGTAAATATGGAAGATGTTGATTGTAGATGGAACAATTGAAGACCGTGGATCTTCATAAGCAAAAGGATTACTTGTCAAATTTCTTTGACTTGCACATAAAGTTATTTTAACTGGGATTTTGTCGTGATTGAGATTTTCGGATTGCAAGGACTACTCACTACTGGTCTTGTGCCTTCGATTCATCCTATTGCTGGATGAATTATATGGACGAATGTCTGGCATGGTATTTCCAAAGAGGCCGTGTTCGTTGATTTCTTTAAATGTACCAAGTTTGGTGGCAAAGTAGGTAACTTCTTTTAGCTTACACCCATATTATTTTTGTGGAATTAAATTAGTGATTTCTAGAGGATCTGATGATGTGACATTCGAAGTGAATGGTGGCGTGTTGTTCTAAAGGGTAAGTATAATCTCAAGCCTCCTCGGTCGGGAAATGGCAGAAACTGGGTAAGTCGCATGGCTATGTGGGTCGCACCAATTAGGGTATATCATTACCTGTTCTGCAGAAATCAAATTCCTTCGCTTGTCCCTTTATCTTTGTATGCCATTGATTAAGTTTGTTGGCCCCTAAACGTGGTAATGATATATTCAGTACACTTAATTAGAGTAAGTGGTCAGTCATGTTTAGACGGGTTGCAAGATGTTCTTGTTGAACCTCAATGTATTCATCTTTGGGGGTACACTAATCAGAAGGTGGTCCCATACCTTTCCATCGTTGGAATTCGTTCTGCAATAAGAGCCCCACAGTTTTTGATAAAATACTATGTATGTAGAATGTGAGATGCAAGCATTCTGCTAGATGGCTATTTATTTGATATAGTAACTATTATAATATCAGAATAGTTCTGATATAAAGAATGTTTTGGGTTATCTTAAGGTAAAGACTATCTATATTTATGTGTGGAGTGGCCTTACAATAATCCTTTTATTTCGAAAAGATTTTAAACTCAAAATCAATTGGATGATACCTGTAATCCTAGTGAGTTTTCTTACGTTGGTTCACCAAACCGATCCGTGGCATTTGCAATGTTCGGGTCAGGACGAGTTTTGCAGATTCAGGATAGGAAGATACAGACTTAAAAAGATATGCTGGAGGAGTTCAGACATATGACATGTATATAGTATTTATTTATTCCGTTTTGTGTTTTATATGGGGACTCAATAAAGATTTATTGATTATCTCCAATACTCTGATGAATGTAAGTATGTTTTCAAGCCCTCAATAAAGATTTATTTCTATACATATTTTGTTCTGCTGCGATGTGAGACTCTGTGTATTATTGGTTAGTTTGGTCCTTTTTTTCTTATAGTCTTATATTTCTTTCTTATCTTTTCTCACCCTCTAAATTCTTTCTGTTGACTATCTAGTGTTCTCAATACTTGAGTTTTGGTAAGTAATACAGATTTATGTATTATTGTCAAAATTCGAGCATCGAATTTCCACCGAGTCGTTATAGATTCATTCTCAATCCACGGATCTATCTATAAATCGGTATTTTCCCTCTATACATCTCCCTAACACATCAAGCAACTAATTTTCTTCTAATTCTCATTATTGCTTTCCATGTAGTTAAAGTCTGGTTATCTTTCTGCATTTTCCAAAAATTTACCTGCATGTATCTTTGCCTGACCCATCTATCAAATTATCCGCTGTTATTGATTATTTTCCAACTTTGCTTTATGTTGTACATATCTCTCAAATCTTTTAATTTTCATAACCTCACACCACCTTCCTTTTTTGGTTTACACAAGTCATCAAATTCAATTTCATGCATTTCACCATTCCAAATAGAGTCAGCAAATTCCTTTTCAGTCTTATTCGATGAGGCATCTGGGAATTGGAAAGTTTGAAGCCTGAAAGTAACCTTCGCTTGAATAATAGTATGAACAATCCAGTTATCCCAACAAGAGATAAAAGTGTAGAACTCCATCCTTGTAACTTCTCTATGGTTTTGATGACCAATTGCACACACCCCTCATCTTTGATTTCATTTGATGAAATCAGTACAACAAGATACTTGACTGAATTCACCCTCATTTACATTGAGCAACTCCATAACATCATTTTGCTTTTAAAATATTTATATAAGAAAGTTTTGGTTTTTTTGGCATTCAGTTTATGCTTCACGTTTTTCTTCTTGACTTTGAAATATCTTATTAATAGTCCTAGCTGTTTCACACCTTGATTTAATGCATACAAATAAATCATCAGCATAAAAGAATTGTTGACCCTAGACCGGAACTCACAAATTGGTTGTATTAGTTTATGGTGACAAGCAAGTTCCATTTGTAACGAAAAGAATTCCATTGCAATAAACGAACAAATATGGGGAGAGGAGGTCTGCGTTCCTAATGCCTCAATTAGAGTTAATGAATCCTTTAGGTATCCCATAAATCAAAATATAGAAGGTTGGAGTTGATATACATTCAATACAAGTTCAATTTTTTTTGAGGAAATCTAGTACAATTGATCATATGTATAATAAACTATCTGTTGATCTTATCATAAAATTTAAGAAGGTCCACTTTACGATAAAATTTGTTTGCACTTTCTTATTGAAGCTTCTGATCAGTTCATAGGCAAGCAATGAGTTCTTAGAAATACTTCTTTCTTTAATGAATGCATATTGGAATCCTGCAATTAAGTCAGGTAAGATTAGTTTCATCCTCTTGCATATATTTTTCTCTCAAGATTTTGTATACGGCTTTTGCAGCATGCAATAGGCCTGTGTTTTCGACTCTAGAGGGTTTGTAAGTTTTAGGTATGAGGCATAAGAAAGTATGATTGTTCCCTTTAACGAATCCACCATTGTGAAATGCTTTTTTCATGGCTATTAATTTTTTATGTTTCAGGTCATGCCAATGAACCCTGAAGGACATGGACATCATACCATCGAGGCCGGGCGTAACATCCATGTGAATGGAGTCCAAAGCTTCGCAGACTTCGCTCTCAATAACTTCTTAAGGTAATAACTAGTGTCCTTTTCTATTATCCGGTCTTCTACAATGAATGTTGGGTAAGTTTGTTGCACATTGCCCATTATATAGTTCAGTAAAGTAACTTAGGAAACATGTTATTTGAATGTGTATTGAAAAGAGAAGGAGGGACTATGGGTCGACTGCCTACATTTTAGGTTGATCATAGCAGCCACCCACCTAAGCATGGGTACACCGTCACATAGTCAAAACCATATCTCCAAAGCCTATTTTAAATGGTTCAAATTTGATCTACTTTTATCATACGGTTGGTGCTAATTTGAACCTCTATAAATTAAAATAAACGGATACACTCCAACCTTATTTTTATTTATATGAGCATGGGAGCTTTGTTATTTTTCTTTCTCCTCCAAATCTTCAAAAATTATAGAAATTAGGTTCTGGTTATTAGATTTATGTTGGAAGAGAATATTTCAGGAGATTAGAAAGGAGGTCTGAGTCAGAAAGATTTTACGATAAGGTAAAATTTTAGAGTTGCTTTCCATCTTAGTCTAAATCACTTTATTTTAATCAAATTTGACAAACTTGCCTAAACGACTTTTTAAGTCTAAAATAGGAATCAAAAGGAAGATGCAGGTAATAAGAATGAATTTGGATTAAATTGGAGATGCAGAAAGTGAAAGAGGTGAGTAGACAAATTATATGTATTATTACAATGCTATATGATAACGTTGAGATACTTGCTCAACTTATCTAACTAAGAATCACACTATGTGAAAGTAAATTTTTAAACTATGATGGAAATTTAAAAATATGTGTATATTTCCTATGCAACTAATATTGTAAAGAATACCTTAAACTATTTACTACACATAAGTGTTAGCTTTAATTCGTAAATCATTAGACTGCATTATTTGACTTAGTTTGGAATAAATGAGTAAAAGAATAATTCTTGGGACTACAATATTAATTATTCTAGAATTCATCTTTTCAAGCTTAGTTAATATTTTAGTTTGTTGGAAAAGGACAACAGACACGTTCCCATGGAAGCCACTCCTTCCCTCCCGTCACTCCCCGTACCACCTACATCTTGTCCCTATCCAATATCGAGCTCTATGCCTATCATCTTTCAATCTCATCACTTCGTCCTATCCCACCGCCTGACCCCCTTCTCTCCCTTCCATTTTTCTTCGTTTCAATGCTAACCCTCTTTCTTCTACTCCACTTGTTATCAGTCAACCTGAATGGGCTTCGTTATTCAAGTATAAGACAAGAAACGCTAGGAAGTACATCTCGATTGACATGAAACTGACCTTCTTTGAAAGATGCTATAAATTACCCAGATGTTGTGGTAAAAGCTGGGAAACAAGTGCGACAAGAGTTTCTAGTCGGTTTCTTCCTTGAAAAACCGCTCTGGTACACTTCAGTAAGTGGGAATTGAAAAGTGAAACACCCCACCTCCGTTAGGGTCACTCTCAAAGGGAATGCCCTAATTTTGGTGGAGGTTTATAAGTATAAGTCACAGATATACAAGACAGATATAAATACACATGTTTTTGAACAGCGGAAAACAACAGCAATTTTTATTTCAACAAAATACGTGTTACACAAACCATGTCATAATTTGTCTTACAATACTTCCAAAAACATAACATCTTCATAACTGTCTTGATTTCATTATTTAAAGAAGCATAAAAACATAAGTAAACTGCATAAGTCCCATGATTGCTGTCCAAAGCCATAGTCCAAAACGAAAAAGATCCAAGCAATACATTCTTTCTCTTCAAGCTGGATGTGAAAACTGGTCAAGCTGCGGTATTCCCTCCCTGTGGACCGAGGGGGGGGGGGGACGAAAGAAAAGTAGAGTCAGACATAAAGCCTGAGTAAGTCTAGGACTATTCAGTCTATGAATAAAGAACTGGGTATGATAAGTATAAACTGGAAATGGGGAAGCACCATAAACGAAGTTAAGTTGTCTAGAGTCGAATATACTATCGTACCCCATATTAATCTCTGCATCCATATAGACTAGTTCCCAACAGGCACCCCATAATCAGGGTGAAGTGATTCGTTTCTAATGATCGGCTCCTACTCGCATAGTTACATGTGTCTTACGGCCCCCGATGTTGTAGTTACCTATGCTGGTCCCACCATGGGGTGTATCAAGTCCCATGGTGGCGGTCCGACACAATTCTAGAATGCACAAGTATACTACTGGTGCCCAGTGCCTTATTTTTCTGCGTCGGAGTGTGTGCACGCCCGCACCCCGTTAGAACCTACACTACTGCACCACCGCCGTCGATTTGACCTCTTACAGTCAGCCCAGTAATCGTGCCCCACCCTGCCTAGTTCAGGGTATCCTGATACACCTTGTAGGGTTACTGCTGAAAAGGGTCCCCCGCTACTAGGTTTTCTATTTCTAGCCAACATGCTAAGTTGGTTAAGTGTTTTGTAAACCTAACCCCCCATCAGTCTGTATAGTTTAGCATGTTCCATTTCGATTAAGTATTAATTCAATTTACTTAATCCTATCAATCCTGACTCAGCCTTAATTGTCTTATTAAAGCCTCGACCTCTCACATTAGACAGGTATTGTTGTGGCTGCCTGTTGCCGGTTGGGTCCGGGCAGTCTTACGCCACAACTCAGTCTAACCTCGGGTCCTTATTGGGCTCCATGTTTAACCACCCACATTGGATAGGTATTGTTGTGACTACTGGACAGCCGGGCGGTTCCGGGCAGGTTTACATCACAACTCAATCCAACCTCGGGTTAAACACATCGTATTTTCTAAATTTACATATTTTGTCACTTTTCTTTTTATATGTAAATATTTGTGGCCCATTATTCAAATTCATCTTTATTGGGTAAAATTAATTTATACCACTTAATTGTTTTTCAAGGTTGTTGGCATGCGTCAAACATGCCAACACATATGTTCTATATTTTAACCCAATCGTCATTACCCCCGTTTTATACGTTCGCTACAATATAACATATGTTGGGTTTAACATTTAAACCCAACTTAGCCACATGAAAAAAGGGAGGCTTATAACATGGTGTTTATATATTCTAAGTAACATAAAAGGGGAGTGTGAACGCATGAACTTACAACATAGCGAACTAATTAACATGAGTTTGGCACTTGTGAACTTGCATTGTAATAGCATATAATCATGGCATAAACATACTTAAACATGAATCATTCTGTTCATATAATCATGGCATAAACATACCTAAACATGAACCATTCTATTCATATAATCATGGCATAAACATACCTAAACATGAATCATGGTTTTTAATCTATTTATGTAAACTTGCAATTGGAATGTAAATCTAACTTAATTATGTGTCACATATATCATCATATGATTTTGATAACAACATAGGCCTAAAACATGTTTTCAACTAGGCATAACACCAAACATAGTTTAGTCATGTTCATAAAGGTGCTACTTTTGTCTCTAATACAAAAGTATGGTTTTACACTTGAATCACGATGCCAATTCCAACATAAATTCATATAAACCATAATACTTAGTTGAATCCAATTACACACTAAAAGTGATCATAAAAGTATGTACATCATATTGGCATAATAGTGAATCATATACTTGCATGAACCTCAAATAAACTACCACAACATATGGTCGTTAACATGAATCATGTACTTGCAAATATCCAATAGGCCTAACATCGTTATACCACAATATCCCAAATCGATTCAGAACTAGAATCATAGCAACATACAATCATAAATTAAATTAAGTACAATTCCATTTCTCATTTCACATAAATCAAAACTCAATTGTTAATTCACATCGGAATAGCACTCTACTTACAACGTATGACGAATCTTCAATTCAGGAATCTGAATTCTGAATTTGGAGATGCTATCCTTTGTTGTAGGCATTGTTTTGATTTAATTGATGTTGCTTTAAGCTTTCGAATTGTCTCCTAATTGTCTCTCAATTTTGACGGCTATTCCTAATCTTTCCTCAGCAGCATGACGGTCTCATATTCATTTTTGTTTGTGTGAATTAGGTGGAGTCTTAGGTCCTTTTTATAGAGTTTGTGAGTTGATTAGGACCGTCGATGGAGCTTGGATGAATATTAGCCGTTCGTTTGAAGGAGAGACCAATCAGGAGCTGACACCTAGCCCTAGTGACAAGGCAAGACTCAGAAATTCAGCCAAGCACAGACCAGGCCAGCCAGGAGGGGCTGGGTTCGACCTGGCTCAGGGGCCAGGTCGACTACCCAGTCGACCCCCAGGTCGACTATGTAGTCGACCTGGGTGCCCTAGGTCGACTACCCAGTCGACCTGGGTGCCTTGGGCGGGAAAATTCCCGCCCTGGCCAATCCAACCCGATTTTTGAAATTTGAATTTGTTTTCTGAGCCGTTTTTGTCTGGTTGAATTTTAAACTGAATTCTGAAACTTTCGGAGGCTATATCTTCTTCATACGGAGTCCGTTTTTCGCAAACTCGGACTCTATCCCAAGCAGAATTCCGAGACGAACGCAATGGCGTATCCCGTTTCCCCTAATTCTTTGATTTGAAATTAATTATACTTTAATTTGTGAATTTCACTGTTATAGAATACACGGGGTGTTACATTCTCCCCCACTTAAAAGGATTTCGTCCCCGAAATCTTCAAGTTCAGGAAGAATGTACGTCCTAACATCCAAACATCCATCTACTCATGCATCAAACACGAGCATCCATTGTCCTTAAAAGACTTCTAATGCTTCATGATCATATGCGAAGTGTGTGTACATGTACTTATCTAATGCAAAATCAGTCGGTCAACCGATTCAATTGACCTCCTTAATGCGAATTATGTAAGTGCCATGAATCCATTATGTATGCAAATTTTCCTATTCATGATTCTACATGAGTGCACAATCATTCATATATAAATGCAACATCCATATGACAACACATTAAACTCCAACCATATACGAATATAAATACATTTATGCATATGCAATATGAAGTGACTGAGCCGATCTAAAATCTAGATTGTGTGTGTATATGCAACCACGAGCAACCACTAGCAATCACTTGCAACCATTTGCAACCATCATCCATTACATGTTTCAATTACATGTTTTCACCCAAAGAGTTTCTACCTAAAAGATAAGGTCGAGGAGATATACCTAAAAAGATAGATAAAAGCGCAACTTAAGGAAAAAGAAAGATCAAAGATGTACCCTCAAAAAGAAAAGGGTAGGCTGCGCGTATTCTAGCTTCAGTTTCCCAAGTCGCGTCTCCCTCAGCGTTGCTCCACTGAACTTTGACGAGCTTGACTTCGCGGTTGCGTAGCTTCTTCACTTCCGTTCCTAATATGCGGGTTGGAACTTTCCTCACGGTTGCTTCGCGTTCCACTTCAGCTTCTTCTAGGATATTCGGCTCTACCACTTCAGCAGATTCATGTAGACATTTTCGGAGGTGCGAAACATAGAAAACGTTGTGAACTCCGGCCAGCTTTTCGGGTAACTCTAATCTATAGGCCATTTTCTCAATAATAGGAAACGGTCCTACGAACCTTGGTGCTAGCTTTCCTGTGGTTCCAAAACGAACAATGTTCCTTAGCAGAGATACCTTAAGAAAAACTTTGTCCCCAACCTCAAATTCAAGGTCGGTCCTCCTCTTGTCGGCATATGATTTTTGTCTGTCTTGGGCTGTCTTCATTCTTCTCCGTATTAAGTCTACTTTTTATGAAGTCTCTCGGATCATATCCGGTCCAAGTATGAGCTTGTCAGTAGACTCCCACCAATAAGTGGGCGATCGGCACGGTCTTCCATATAAAACTTCGAAGGGTGCCATTCCGATGGTTTCTTGGTAGTTGTTGTTGTAGGCAAATTCCACCAAAGGAAGATGGTCTTCCCACGTCCCTCCGAAGTCAAGGACGCACAGTCTTAAAAGGTCTTCCAAAACTCTGTTCACTCTTTCTGTCTGGCCGTCGGTTTGGGGTGATAGGCTGTACTCAAGCATAACTGTGTGCCTACCGCTTCTTGCAGACTCCGCCAGAACTCACTTGTGAAAATAGGGTCTCGGTCACTAACAATGCTGGAGGGTATTCCATGGAGTCGAACAATTTCCTTGAGGTAAAGAGATGCTAGGGATGAGGCAGTTCTTTTACTCTTGACAGGTAAGAAGTGGGCGCTTTTAGTAAGCCTATCCACTATTACCCAAATGCTAGTGTTGCCTCTTGTAGACCTAGGCAGCCCATCAATGAAGTCCATTAAGATGCTATCCCACTTCCACTGCGGGACCTCTAGAGGATGGAGCAGACCGCCAGGCTTTTTCTGTTCCGCCTTAACCTGTTGGCACACCATACACTTAGAAACGAAATCAGCCACGTCCTTCTTCATGCCGTTCCAAAAGAAAGTTCTCTTTATGTCCTTGTACATTTTATCCCCGCCTGGGTGTATGGTCATCTTAGAGTGATGTGATTCCTCGAGAACCTTCTTTACTAAATCCCTTGTCTGTGGGACGCATAGTTTTCCGTCTCGCCTTAGCCAACCCTTGTCGTCGATGGAGTATCTGCTGAGGTGACTTGAAGTCTCACCCCTATTGAGCCTATCAATCGTCTCCACAAGCTGAGGGTCTTCGCGTTGTGCTGTCCCTATTGCGTCCACTAAAGTCGGGCGTACTTCGAGAGATGCTAGCAAGCCCGGTACAAAATCGGAGGAGGGCCTAAAGTCAAAGCTGACTATAAACTCTAGGCTTTGTCTTTCAACAACCAGCGGGCTTAGGGTTAGTTTCTTTCGGCTCAACGCGTCTGCCACTACGTTACCTTTGCCCGGAGTGTAGGAGATCTCGAAATCGTACGAGGCAAGAAACTCCATCCATCTCTGTTGCCTCAAGTTAAGATCTTTCTGCGAGAAAAGATATTTCAACGATTTATGGTCAGTGTAAAGTTCGAACTTCTTACCTAGGAGATAGTGTCGCCAAGACTTGAGTGCAAAGACGATGGCAGCTAACTCAAGATCGTGGGTCGGGTAGTTCTTTTCATGCACTTTCAATTGCCTTCCACCATAAGCTACTGCCCTCCCTTCTTGCATCAAGACAACGCCTAGCCCTGTCCTACATGCATCTGTATAAACTGTGAACATCTTGCTTCCATCTGGCAACGTCAAAACTGGGGCTGTTGTAAGAGCCCTTTTTAGTCGTTGGAAAGCAAACTCGCAATCCAAGTCCCAATTGAACACTAGATTCTTCTTGGTCAGCTTTGTGAGCGGAGCTGATATCTTTGCAAAGTCTCTGATGAATTTCCGATAGAAGCCTGCTAGCCCGAGAAAGCTTCGGAATTCTGTTGCGTTCTTTGGTGTCTTCCAGTCCTGCACCGCTACTACCTTAGCCGGGTCTACAGCTAACCCTTCTTTGGATACTATGTGCCCAAGGAACCTCACTTCTTTTTCGTTAGCTTGTTGAGCTCCATATAGTCAACACATAGACGGAGTGAACCATCCGCCTTTGTAGCGAACACCACTGGAGCGCCCCATTCTGAAATGCTCCTTCTAATGAACCCCTTCTCTAGAAGCTCTTTAATCTGTTTACTGAGTTCTTTCCTTTCTCGTGGGGCCATGTGTCTAACGGGCAACACAACGGGCTTTGCATTATCTAAAAGATATATGCGGAAGTCTATCTCCCGCTTCGGAGGTAAGCCCTTCACCTCTTCGAAGACATCCGGATATTCCCGGACCACTCTAACCGATTGCAAACTTTCAACAGAGGCATCTAGCGATTCAAGATAACTAAGCATAACTGCATATGAGGGATTACAAGTAATTTCCAGAGTGTTACCGAGTTGGGTCAGAAGCCTAACCACCCTTTTCTCACAATCCAGGATGGCACCATTACTGGATAGCCAATCCATGCCCAAAATCAAACCATATCCCGAAAAGCCCATAACAAAGGCACTACATTTAAATTCTACGCTTAGAATAGAAATTTTCAATCCCACACAGATCATAGATAAATAAGCCGGGCCCCCAATTGGATTTGAAACAATTAAGGGGTCCTCTACCATTCTAGTTTCTAGGTGCAGAGATTCTACTAAAGCAGATGAGATAAAGGAGTGTGATGCGCCAGAATCAAATAAAGTGCGAACTGGGTGATCATAAAGATAAACTACACTTTCTACAGAAGTATTTATACCTCACTGCTACAGAGGTGGCGCTTCTAGCGCATGAACTTGTGCCCCCGAGGTGGATTCAGCCCTCTGCCCCTGCCCTCGCTTCTTTGGGCAATCCTTAGCCAGGTGGCCTGTCTCACCGCAAGAAAAGCACCCACCATTCATCTTGGCCTTCTTTTTCCGGCAATCTTTCACTAAGGGTCCCACTTTGCCACAGAAATTACACTTCCTCTTCTCTTTGTTGTCTTTCCCGCCCTTCTTAAAGTCTGTCTTCTTAGGCTGCAAACCCTCTTTCTTCCCTTGAGAGCTTTCTGCCTTTGTCTCCTTCTTGCCCTTATCCTCTTCGTTCAGCAATGCCATCTGCACCAACCTTTCATACATAGCTCCCATGGGTATATGGGTCATGGCCAAACTGTGTAATGGCTCATTCAACCCCTTGACAAAGCGGAGAGCCTTCTTGTGCGGGGTGTTGACTAGGTCCTGTCCGAACCTAGCCAGCTGATCGAACTGGTTAACATACTCTTTGACAGTCATATTCCCTTGCTTAAGAAATAAGAATTTTTCCAACTGAAGACTCCTTTCAGCTTCTGAGAGAAATTTAGCCTCAAACCTTGCCCTAAAGTCCTCCCATGTTTTCACTGGTCTTTCTGCATTAGTGACTTCCCACCAGTAGGAAGCCTCGCCTTTAAGTAGCCATACTGCCAGTTGTACCTTCTGCCTATCTTCTACCTCAAAGATGACGAATAAGTCCTCGGTTTCTTTAAGCCAATTCCTAGCTACCACGAAGGACTCGGTTCCATGAAAGTCCTTTCCTCCCATAGCTTTAAAATCTTTACATATCTTAGCAAAAGTATTTCCCCGCGGAGGAGGTGGAGGAAGAGGTGCTGCTGCAGCTGGATGATTTCCTACAGCTGGGGGAGGAGGAACGGTAGGACCTGGCTGAGTGGCCCTTGCTTCTAAGAATCGTCCAAACCAACCAGGTATTGGTATACCCTCTGGCAAGTTAAGTTCTTCGGACCTGCTGAAACAAAAAGGATAGATTCAAAACGAAGGATAAAAGATAGTACCTATGGCTTTGGGGGGGGACTATGCCTTTTTAAAATAAAATAATACTTTATCTTTAAAAATGCTTCTTTTAATTTTCTTTTGAAAATAAATTTTCAAAACTTTTTATCTTATCTGGTAAACCTATGCTCTTATACCAAGTGAAACACCCCACCTCCGTTAGGGTCACTCTCAAAGGGAATGCCCTAATTTTGGTGGAGGTTTATAAGTATAAGTTACAGATATACAAGACAGATATAAATACACATGTTTTTGAACAGCGGAAAACAACAACAATTTTTATTTCAACAAAATACGTGTTACACAAACCATGTCATAATTTGTCTTACAATACTTCCAAAAACATAACATCTTCATAACTGTCTTGATTTCATTATTTAAAGAAGCATAAAAACATAAGTAAACTGCATAAGTCCCATGATTGCTGTCCAAAGCCATAGTCCAAAACGACAAAGATCCAAGCAATACATTCTTTCTCTTCAAGCTGGATGTGAAAACTGGTCAAGCTGCGGTATTCCCTCCCTGTGGACCTTGGGGGGGGGGGGGGGGGACGAAAGAAAAGTAGAGTCAGACATAAAGCCTGAGTAAGTCTAGGACTATTCAGTCTATGAATAAAGAACTGGGTATGATAAGTATAAACTGGAAATGGGAAAGCACCATAAACTAAGTTAAGTTGTCTAGAGTCGAATATACTATCGTACCCCATATTAATCTCTGCATCCATATAGACTAGTTCCCAACAGGCACCCCATAATCAGGGTGAAGTGATTCGTTTCTAATGATCGGATCCTACTCGCATAGTTACATGTGTCTTACGGACCCCGATGTTGTAGTTACCTATGCTGGTCCCACCATGGGGTGTATCAAGTCCCATGGTGGCGGCCCGACACAATTCTAGAATGCACAAGTATACTACTGGTGCCCAGTGCCTTATTTTTCTGCGCCGGAGTGTGTGCACGCCCGCACCCCGTTAGAACCTACACTGCTGCACCACCGCCGTCGATTTGACCTCTTACAGTCAGCCCAGTAATCGTGCCCCACCCTGCCTAGTTCAGGGTATCCTGATACACCTTGTAGGGTTACTGCTGAAAAGGGTCCCCCGCTACTAGGTTTTCTATTTCTAGCCAACATGCTAAGTTGGTTAAGTGTTTTGTAAACCTAACCCCCTATCAGTCTGTATAGTTTAGCATGTTCCATTTCGATTAAGTATTAATTCAATTTACTTAATCCTACCAATCATGAGTCAGCCTTAATTGTTTTATTAAAGCCTCGACCTCTTACATTAGACAGGTATTGTTGTGGCTGCCTGTTGCCGGTTGGGTCCGGGCAGTCTTACGCCACAACTCAGTCTAACCTCGGGTCCTTATTGGGCTCCGTGTTTAACCACCCACGTTGGATAGGTATTGTTGTGACTACTGGACAGCCGGGCGGTTCCGGGCAGGTTTACATCACAACTCAATCCAACCTCGGGTTAAACACATCGTATTTTCTAAATTTACATATTTTGTCTCTTTTCTTTTTATATGTAAATATTTGCGGCCCATTATTCAAATTCATCTTTATTGGGTAAAATTAATTTATACCACTTAATTGTTTTTCAAGGTTGTTGGCATGCGTCAAACATGCCAACACATATGTTCTATATTTTAACCCAATCGTCATTACCCCCGTTTTATACGTTCGCTACAATATAACATATGTTGGGTTTAACATTTAAACCCAACTTAGCCACATGAAAAAGGGGAGGCTTATAACATGGTGTTTATATATTCTAAGTAACATAAAAAGGGGAGTGTGAACGCATGAACTTGCAACATAGCGAACTAATTAACATGAGTTTGGCACTTGTGAACTTGCATTGTAATAGCATATAATCATGGCATAAACATACTTAAACATGAATCATTCTGTTCATATAATCATGGCATAAACATACCTAAACATGAACCATTCTATTCATATAATCATGGCATAAACATACCTAAACATGAATCATAGTTTCTAATCTATTCATGTAAACTTGCAATTGGAATGTAAATCTAACTTAATTATGTGTCACATATATCATCATATGATTTTGATAACAACATAGGCCTAAAACATGTTTTCAACTAGGCATAACACCAAACATAGTTTAGTCATGTTCATAAAGGTGCTTACTTTTGTCTCTAATACAAAAGTATGGTTTTACACTTGAATCACGATGCCAATTCCAACATAAATTCATATATACCATAATACTTAGTTGAATCCAATTACACACTAAAAGTGATCATAAAAGTATGTACATCATATTGGCATAATAGTGAATCATATACTTGCATGAATCTCAAATAAACTACCACAACATATGGTCGTTAACATGAATCATATACTTGCAAATATCCGTGTTAGCCTACTTTGTGAACTAGGCAACACAAAGTCAAGAAACCAACCGTTGAAGAGTATTTCAAGTTATGCGACTCCGGTTCGGATCGGAAGGAAACACCACAATTCAGATTGATAGCAGCGTATCGGTTCGGATCGGGTAAAATTCTCTGTTCGGATCGGATATCTCTTACTGGATAAATTGGCAGAGCATACCTGATCGGATCGGAAGGCCAATGAATCTCAGGTGGATCGGAAAGCCGTCTGCTTGCCACGACTTCGGAGCGGAGCGGAGTATGATTAGAGAAGAAGAGACGTCCAAGCTACTCCAGTTCGGATCGGGTATTCCGATCCGAGCCCCCAACCTGCACGTCTCCGACCCGCACCCTTGATCCAGGAAAATCTCCTATAAAGTCGCCTGGAGAACCGGACCGGATATGACTAATTCCTACCCCTAACGTCCATCTCATGGATGCGTTGTCCGCCTGATAGCCCATCCGAACCCGAAGAGAGTGCGATGGATGACACGTGTTCCGACCCGGATTGAATCTCAGGCAAATTCACACCTATAAATACCCCATCTAGAGACAAAGAGAAGGATCTTTTTCAGCACTTTCGAGAATCTAAATACCTCCATCGTCCGAATTCCTTTACTCCCGGAAAATCCAAACCATCTTTCATTTCCTGTTTTTATCATTTTGAGTGAATAAAAGTGAGTTGTGAGCGAATCTTACACTGCATTTGTAACTGAATTACTGAATATAGTGAAAACTAAGTGGACGTAGGCATTTCTTCGCCGAACCACTATAAACCTTGTGTGTCCTTTTTATTTCTGCCTTACTTTATCTTGTTTCTAATCAATTTGGGTGTTAGAACCATATTTGGGTCTAACATTTTGGTGCTTTCACTGAGAATCCTCATCTAAATTCTTTATTTTCCGGGATCTCTTTCTACTTTTTGGACCGTTGAGTTCAAAGAAGTGAATCCATAAGTTTCTCCACTTTCTTACATTCGTTGAAGTAATTGTCAAAGACTCATGGCCAGAGGAAAAGGCAAGGAAGTCCAGTCTGTTCAAGGAAATGGAGCTGGTGAAGATCAGCAACATGCTGTTGTAACAAGGTCTAGGGGGCAGAGTTCAGCAGCAGGGAGAATCAATGCAGGAAATCCGAACCGACAGCAAGGGGAAAGTTCCGATCCGATCCGGGTTGGAGACTCTGAAGCAGTGCACTCCCCCAGTCTGAACCGACCCGACTTGCTCACTGCACACCGATCCGACCAGGCACCCCAGCTCCGATCCGACCCGACTTCCTACCTCCGATCCGACCCGATGCTTGGTGAAGCTGGAACATCTACTCGAGTCCCCGCGAATGCTCCAATTCCAGCTGCCAGGGTTGGAGACCAGGTCAATCCATCTGCTCCCATCACTCAAGGAGATTTCTCGCGCTTGCTTGATATGCTTGAGAGCACGAGGGAAGCTATGAGAGTTCATGAGCGCACTAATCTCATGATGCAGGAAAATATGAGGCTCATGAGTCGGGAGATCAATGAGCTCCGCCGGCAGAGAACTCCGTCACCGGTTCGTCACACACCCGTAGATCAATCTTCATCTTCCGAGGAAGAGAGGCCCCGTGAGCGAAGGCCACTCGAACGACCTCAGAACGTGGAGCAGCTAACGTTTGGATCTTTGGGATCTCGCGAGGATATCGCACGAGCATTGGGAAACGATAGCCCAACTCGGGGGCAAAGACTCCAATCCCCTCTTCCCGAGATCGACCGGGAACACAGGGAAAGGAATCGAGTAGAGGCAGCTCGAAGAAGAAGGGCATCTCTAGAACAGGAGCCCCGAAGGAACTCGGACACTAGGGCCAGGGAACCTGAGCAGCCCCTAACTAGTGCCGATGTACAGGCAATGGTTCGCCGAATTATGTCCGAGAGCCGGAATTATACAAATGAAGACTATGGCATCGAACGAAGCCATACCCCGTTCACTGACGATATTCTAGACTTCCAGTTTCCCCGACGCTTTAACTTGCCACAGATGGACAAGTATAACGGAAGGACTGATCCAGGACAGCACTTGATGCGGTATTCGTGGCTTATGAATGCCGCTGCTGCCCCCGATGAAGTAAAGTGCAAAGCGTTCCCAATCTACCTAGAAGATGTGGCTTTATTTTGGTTTACCCGACTTCCTCCTCGTTCAATTTCTAATTACAAAGAACTAAGCGAGCGTTTCATGAACCAGTTTCGACTACATGCCCGCAAGTCCAAGAGTGTTATTGAATTGTCGAGGATCAAACAGGCACCCGGAGAGTCTTTAAGGGCATATTTAGATCGCTTTAACCAAGCTGTAACTGAGGTCAGTGACCCGCATGAGCCCACTATTCTGATGGCATTGAAGGAAGGAGTCGATCCTGAATCTGAGTTTGGAGACTACCTTTCTGGGAAGACACCCCCCACAAGGGCGATATTCTACGAAAAAGCCGATATTTATCTAAGACGAGAGGAGGCCCGGGCAAACCGGAAGAGAAAGTCTGAGACAGCTTCAAAGGAGAATGTGCAGAGTAATATTGCAGTGAAGCAGTCTGGGGAAAGTTCTGGCAAGGTTGAAGTAAATGTAGGAAACAAGGGTGGAAACAGCAATACTGGAAGCGGGGGAAACAACAACAACCGTAATTCGAACGGTAACAGGAGAAACAGAAATAGGGGAAGCGACCCAAACAAAAGGCCCCGATTCCAGAATTACGAGAACTACACACCATTGAATGACACATTGGAAAATATTTACCTGGACACGTATAATGTGTTGCAGTACAAAAGACCGCCACCTCGTGATTCGACCGAGAAAGAAATGGCGACAGGGAAATTTTGCTTGTTTCACGGAACACATGGACATTCGACCAATGAGTGTCGACATTTGAGGGATGTAATTGAAAAGCTGCTGCGTGAAGGAAAGTTGGATGAGTACAAGGTTGCCCCGAGGGACAGGGGGCAAGGAGAGCAGGCTCCAAAGCAAATCCTACCTGCTCCTAAGCCTACCGCGCAGCAGAAAGGTAAAGGGATCGTCATCAACTCCATAGTAGGCGGACCTCACCCGGCAATCCGAAGCTTTAGGTCAATGGACCAATATGTGAATGCTGCCAAGCATCTAGATGTGAATGAAGGTGACGAGTTGGAAGATGTCACCCCCATCAAACAACAAAAAACCATGTTCGATGACGTGGTGTTTCGCAGCCGAGACAACACGGGAATACAATCTCCCACCAATGATCCGTTGGTTATTACTACCACTATTGGGCCGGCTTTGGTCCATAAGGTACTAGTAGACAACGGAAGTTCCGTTAATATTTTGTTCAAGAAATCATTTGATCAGATGAAGCTTGAGCCTGAAGATCTGAAACCTTGTGAAGGATGGATTAGAGGTTTCAACGGAGCGACGACAGCTCCTATGGGATATATAGAGTTGCCTGTGACCCTAGGGCAAGGAGAACGTAGAAGAGTGCGAATGCTTCAGTTTGTAGTACTGGACGTAGATTCGCCATATAACGCATTTTTAGGGAGGCCTGCCCTCGCTGAGTTTAGAATTTGTATCGCCCCTTGGTGCTTGTTACTAAAGTTCCCAACCGAAGCCGGGACTGGAGTAATAAGAGGGGATCAGGTTTCTGGACGGGCCTGCTATGTGGCCGAACTGAAGATGTTGATGAAAGGAGTTAATGCTGAGAGTAAGGATGCCTCATCTCCCTCAAAGGGGGACTCGGCATAGCAATTAGAGAGGTTGAACCCAAGGGAGTTGCGAAAAGGAACGCCTGAAGACCTGGATCCTAGAAAAGACGAGGAACCAGAGGCTAGAAATGCAACTCCTAATGAAGCAACAGTGGAAATTCCTGTTGATAAAGCTGATCCGACAAAAGTTTTGAAGATCGGTTCCCAATTGGATCCACGTCGTGCTAAAGACCTGACGAACTTCTTGAAGGCGAACTTAGATGTGTTCGCCTGGACCCATGCTGACATGTGTGGGATATCGCCTTCTGTTATCAGTCACAAATTGAATGTAAATCCGAAGCATCCGCCTGTGAAGCAAAAGAGACGCATGCTGGGCCCAGAGAGGTCGGTTGCTCTCAAAGAAGAAGTAGAGAAATTGAAGCAAAATGGATTTGTTCGAGATTCGACTTATCCCGACTGGATATCGAATCCTGTCTTGGTAAAGAAGCCAAACGGAAAGTGGCGAACTTGTATTGACTTTTCAGATTTAAATAAGGCTTGCCCAAAGGATAGTTTCCCACTTCCCAGAATTGACCAGCTTGTAGACTCGACAGCAGGTCATGAACTTCTCTCTTTCATGGATGCGTATTCTGGATACAATCAAATTCCTATGCATGTGCCAGACCAAGAGCATACGAGTTTCATTACGAATTTGGGATTATATTGTTATGTTGTAATGCCGTTCGGATTAAAAAACGCTGGAGCTACTTATCAGCGATTGGTAAATAGAATGTTTTACGATCAGATAGGAAAAACTATGGAAGTTTATGTGGATGATATGCTGGTTAAATCAAAGCAGTCCTCCAGTCATACGCAAGACTTAGCAGAAATGTTTGGTATCTTGCGAAAATACCGTATGAAATTGAATCCTTTAAAATGTTCATTTGGGGTGGCGTCGGGAAAGTTCCTTGGCTTCATTGTGAGTTCCCGAGGAATTGAGATCAACCCTAGCCAGATAGCGGCGATTAGAAATATCAAAGAACCAAGGAAAATTAAAGACGTCCAAAGTCTGGCAGGGAAGGTAGCGGCGCTAAGTAGATTCATCTCCAAAGCCACCGATAAATGTGTTCCATTTTTTGATTTGATAAAAAGGGGAAAGAAGAACTTCCAGTGGACTCCCGATTGTGTCGAGGCTTTTCAAAATCTGTTAGAACTGTTAGAAAAACCGCCAATCTTATCAAAGCCCGTAGACCATGAAGAACTATTTGTTTATCTAGCAGTCTCGGCTCACGCTGTCAGCACAGTTCTGGTTCGAGAAGAAGACAAAGTACAAAGGCCAGTATACTATGTGAGTAAGAAATTAGCAGCGGCAGAGCGCAACTACCCAAAGATCGAGAAGCTTGCTTACAGCCTCCTGATTGCATCCCGAAAGCTTCGTCACTACTTCCAAGCCCATCCAATAACCATATACACCGATCAGCCGTTAAGACAAGTGCTGCAGAGAACCGAAGCGTCGGGAAGGTTGATTAAATGGAACATAGAACTAAGCCAGTTTGATTTGAATTTTCAACCACGAAAGTCAATCAGGGGGCAAGCTCTAGCAGACTTTATTGCGGAGTTCACCATTCCAGAGGAAGAAATAATCAATGACCAAGTGGTCAAATCTGAGGATAAGCTAGAGATGAATCCGTGGAGACTATATACAGATGGAGCTAAAAATGACCGAAGATCCGGAGCTGGAATTGTCTTAGTCACTCCGGAGGGACGGTCGTTATATTACGCCCTACGGTTAGAATTTTCGGCCACTAACAACGACTCTGAGTATGAAGCCCTGATTGCCGGGCTGAAACTTGCTAAAGACCTCGGAGTAAAAATGATGGACATATTTTGTGACTCTAAGATTGTTGTTTGTCAAGTGCGAGAGGAATTCGCGGCTCGAGGACCTCGACTTATCACATACCTCAAGAAAGTGAAAGAGCTATTGAATAGCTTAGAACGGTACAACATAACACATATTCCCAGAGCAGAAAACCAGAAAGCGGATAGATTAGCAAAGTTGGCTAGTTCCGACAATCCAGAAGGGACTGAGGTAATTCCAATTGAAACATTGGAATCGCCAAGCTTCGAATCAATGGAAATTGAATTCGTTCTTGAAGCGGAACCAGAGAAGGGGTCATGGATGACTCCAATCAAGAGTTTTCTTAAGAATGGGACTCTCCCATCGAAGAAAAGTGAGAAAAGAGCTGTAGTTCGCAAAGCTGCCAGATATGTTATGCAAGACGATACCCTCTATAGGCAAGGATTTTCTATGCCCCTGTTACGATGTATCGCACACGACGACATCAAGCGTGTACTGAGAGAAGTACACGAAGGTGAGTGTGGAGATCATACAGGAGGTCAAACTTTAGCAAAGAAAATATTGCGGTACGGATACTTCTGGCCTACGATCAACAAGGATGCAGCTGATTATTCACGACGCTGCGATAAGTGCCAGAGATTCGCCAAAATCCCCAGGGCACCATCAACCCAGCTTAAATCGATGGTGAGTCCTTGGCCATTTGCCACATGGGGAATCGATATCATTGGAGTTTTACCGATTGCTAAAGGGGGAGCTAAGTATGCCATAGTAGCCGTGGATTATTTCACGAAGTGGGTGGAAGCTGAACCCTTGACTAAGATCACCACAAGAAAGGTGATAAGTTTTGTGGTCCGAAATATTATATGCCGATTCGGAATCCCAAGGACAATTATTACCGACAACGGGACCCAATTTGATAGCACTGAATTCAGAAACTTTTGCCAGAAATATAAGATAGACAAACGATATACTGCAGTTGCCTATCCACAATCTAATGGGCAAATAGAGGCAATAAACAAGGTAATAAAATCCATCCTCAAAAAGCGATTAGAGCGTGCAAAGGCAAAATGGGTTGATGAATTGCCCCTAGCTTTGTGGGCATATCGAACAACGTTTAAAACGGCTACTGGTCATACCCCTTTCTCCCTCTCCTTTGGTTCAGAAGCAGTAATTCCAGTTGAACTGGAAGTTCCTTCCCACAGGGTGACATATTATGACCCGATGACGAATCGGGCACTTTTACTTGAGTCTCTTGACGAAGTCGAAGAGAAAAGAGACGAAGCAGACTTGCGTGCAGCAAGACACCGGCGTCAGATGGCGCGCTATTATGACAAAAAAGTTCGCCTCAGAACTTTTGAACCCGGAGATTTGGTGCTCAAGAGAGTTTTTCCATCCCTTCCTCACCTCGGCCCAAAATGGGAGGGACCCTTTGTCATCCAACGGAAACTTGATAAAGGAACATTCAAGTTAACGACCGTAGATGGCGAAGAAGTCCCTCGAGCATGGAATGCCCAACACTTAATGCGGTATTTGGATTAGAAATGCTATACTTTTTGCTGTTCTTCCTGTAAACTCTGTAATAAGGCACGACTTGCCTTTGGAAAATATGACGATATGAATAAAGGACTATAAAGTGGACGTAGGCTATGACTTAGCTGAACCACTATAAAATATTGTGTGTTATTTACTTTTATGCATTTACATTCGTTAGTTATTCTGTTGTGATTATAAAATACAGGACAACCTAGAGCCTAAAAAGGTTGAAACAGTTTGGGCATAAAAAGAAGCACAATGATTATTTGTGCAATAAGACATAAAAGAATGAGAAAACGACATTCTTAACTCTAACTCTCCAGAGAAAGAGAGAGAGAGTATAAAAGCGTCTCAGACTGAGCGCTGAAAAAGAAATTCTATTCTGAACTCTAACTCTCCAGAGAAAGAGAGAGAGTATAAAAGCGTCTCCGACTGAGCGCTGAGAAAGAGGTTCAACTCCGAACTCTAACTTTCCAGAGAGAAAGAGAGTATAAAGGCGTCTCCGACCGAGCGCCGAGAAAGAAATCTTTTCCCGTTGAACGACCGGGGGATAAACAAATAACTGAACTCGAACTCTAACTCTCAAGAGAGTGAGAAAGAGTATAAAAGAAATGCCAGGAAAAACAACAGATATTGATGATACAGGAAATGCTATCCCGTTAGAGAATCGGGAGCATCCAGGTTGCATAGTTAGGCACTGAATAACTTACGGAGATTGACTGGGGACACATACCCATACACATATCTCCCCTCTTCACAACTTTGTTTCATAACTATAGATATGCATTTTTACATAAGTGCAGAGCTGCTAACAGATAAACATTGCAAAAAGTGAATTATTTTTATTTACAAATGAATAAATTTGTACAGGGAAATGACTAAAAAAGAAAGTGCGGGAGCTGCTGTTGTGGCAGCACTTATTGATTTACAAAGATGCTAAAAGGACACAGGAGAACCCACTATTTGGGTTTGGGATGAGCCTTCGATTTCTTGGCAGCTTTTTCCGCATCCTTTGCTTCCCTCTCTGCTTCAGTCAAAATTCGCTTTGATTTCTTTTTCCCTGAAGGTGTAGCACTGGAGCCGGCAGACTTCTTCCCGGAGGGCTGGGCACTGGAATCAAAAGAAGATTTTTTAGCAAGTTCTTCGGTGATAGATCTAGTTGAGAGCTTAACCACTAACCTTGAACCTGCATCCACAACTGCAAGGGGCTTGAGGACCTCAGGGTCTAATTCTTCAGCCTTTAATTGCAAGCGCTTGTCTTGATCAGCCTTCATGGCAGCCAAGGTAATGTCCTCAGCGCTTTTCGACTCCCCGGTTATTGTAACTTCTGGTTCCTCATCATGCCCCTCGTCTCCTCCGTCGTCTTTTAAAGCTGCAATCATTTCTTCGTCATGGGGAGTAGTCACCTTAGTTGATTCACTTCTTTCCCCCAAGTCTGTGGAAGCAGCCTTGTCTTCTCCTTCTTTGACCCTATCAGCGAGCTTTGTCCCAGTGGTAGCTCCTTGAACTACTTCTGTCTTCGCGGAGGATTCAACGCCTACAAAATGAGAAACATCGGTTATCAACTCAGGCGAGAGCAAAGGATTTCTCATTGAACGTTCAATCATGTAGCCAAAGGTAGTAGTAGCCTTGACAAGTTGAGGAGAAAAGACAGGGATACCTTCTGAAGACTTCTCAGCGGGGGTGACTACTACCTCTGGAGTTATTTCAGGAATGGGAGATAGTAAAGTTGATCGGGGAATTCCCGGGTTTTCGGGATCATACCCTTCCACTTCAGGAGTTACAGGAGCAGAAGAAGAGGAGCCAGCTTCAGGAATGGTTTTCTGTTTAGACTTCCGCCTCTCTTCTTCCATGGCCTCAGCAATTAGACGGCGACCTTCAGCTAGGCGCTCCGGTTCGTCGTCTCTCAAGTACTTCTCCATCAACTTATCTTCATCGAGGGAATCGACCTTAAGCTCTTCTTTTTCCCACTCAACGATTTGATTCCATACATGAACCAAAGTGGATGGATAGTCCTCGATCCAGGAAATGTTTCGACGACGAATAATGTGCGCGAAGAATTCGATCATTAGCTCCCCGAAGCCCTGAATATCGGCCTCCGCCTCTGATAGCTGTTTGCGGGTTTCCTCCGCAGATTTAATAGCGCATTCAACGTTGCCCTCAGCCAGAGCAGCCCTGTTTTCCGCCTCTAACAATTTTGAAGCCAAATCAGCGTTTTTCTTTTCTAACTCAGCACTCCTTTTCGCTAACTCGGCATTTTTCTGCTCAAGCTCAGCATAAGCGAGACGTGTCTTAGCAGCCTCTGACTTGGCTTCGTCAGCTTGCTTCTTCAACTCGGAACGTTCCTGAGTGTGGGATTCTAGCAAATCATGATAGCGCTTTTGCATGTCCTCAAACTGTTGTTTGAAGTTAGAAGCGTTCTTCTGAGCGATAGCTAGTTGAGCTTGAGTATCTTCTAAATTTTTTCCTAAGGTTTTTAGGGCCTTAGCATCTTCCTCTGCAGTTTTGTGCATTGAGTCAGCATTTGTCATTAGCGTGCGGATGATTCTAGAAAGAGTGCGGGAATACTTGAACATCTCGGTATATTGTTTTTCCACCAAATCAATCTTTGCTCTGGCCTCCTCTGCCCAATTAGAAGAAATAGGTTCAAGGGAAGGTAGAAAGGTCAGAGTCTCGAAGTAGTGCTCGGGAAATTGCTCCTTTAAATATGCCAGCCTTACTGCGGTTCCCGCATCTGGTGGAGGAGGGGCGAGGATGGTTAGTTCAGTGTCCCTTCCTGAAGAAGATTCTGTAGAACCCTTGTCTGTCCGAGGTCGCTTAGTAGCAGGGACTTTTTGCTTACTTCTAGACCCAGTTTCCTTTGGAGGTGTCTTCTCTCTACCCCGCTTTTCATAGGAGGAAGTGGAATCCCTAGATTGTGGTCTATCCTCCTCTCTACGACCTTGATAGCCTTTGTATTTTTCCTGTTCCGGTCGAACTGGTGAGCGGGAGCGTGAGGATCGAGATCGATAAGGATCATAGGGTCTCCTTTCCTCCCTGCCGCGGTCATCCCGGCGGTTATATTCGGCATCCTGGGGAGGATTAGACATGCTGCGGCGGAGCTTTCTTATGTCATAAGAGGATCGAGACATTGCACCTGCACGATAAGTTAAACGAAGTTTAGAATCGACGGATCCATGGAAAAAGAAGTGCAATGAATGCTAGTGCTACGGTGCAGAGTGCATCCTATGTGGTGTATGTGTCCCCCCAACCAACCCGAGTCTGAAGCTAGACTGGTGCGGGCAGGCTCTTTGGCCTTAGCAGGAGTAGTCTCTTCAGAAGAAGTGAAGACTAGAGGGTCCTTTCTAAAATCTTCCGAAGTGTATATAGTCTCGGGTAAAGGGAGATCCCCCAAACCCTGAAATATGTGCTCGTCGGCGCTAGGAACATCCCCTTCGGAAGCGTGAAGTGGCGACCCTTGGGGAGATTTTGATTTGTCTACCGAGGTAGTTTCCTCGGGGGCAATATATCCTTCACGATGTTTTTTGGCCAGATTAGCCAGTTCATCATCTTGAGTGGAAGAGGGAGAGGGTGAAGTTTGAAGAGAAGCTGCGGGAATTCCCGAGCCTTCTCCTATTTCTGGAACTGTTTCCACTGGAGGAATATATGCATAAGGGACCGTCCCATGACCAATGCTACGGGAGACGGATAGCAGCCCGTGAAAATGAAGATACTCATCTTTAAGAACCTCGTCAATAGTAAGGAATTTTTGGTCGCCATTGAGGAGACGGTGCATTCGATCAAAGAACGCTTGGTCTGATACCTGTTTGGGATTATCGACTGCAAATAAAAAGGAAAACAGGTCAGGGTGATGATTCAAGTGTATAGAGTCCAGGGTCAGAAAAGCAGTGCTTTACTTGATTTTGTCCATCTTCTGGCGCATCCAGACTGTTGCTTTATATAGAACCACTCCAGTCTGGAATCTCCAGCCTTGCTGCTAAACGGCGTAGAGATTATCTTCCTCTTTGGGACCGACTCAAAGTAACAGAAAGAAGGGGTTTCTCTAGTCCGATGTTTGAAATTATAGAAGAAATGAACGTCGTCAAACGTAAGCTCCACGCCTAGAATTTCACGATATGCTATGAATAAGGTATGCAGATAGGCATATGAATTGGGATGCAGCTGCATGGGGGCAATCCGCATTTGTCTTAAGAAGTCGACGATGAAAGGCGAGAAAGGAGGAATAGCGCCAACCATGCACATCAGACGAGTGACCGTCATATATCCTTCTGGAGGGTTATGTGGACGATCAGAACGTGAGGGCACTAGAGTGTCTCTCTTCATTATTCCATACTTCAAGCAAATTCTCACGAGTCGGTCATTGTCAATTGTTGATTCTACGGAATCTGGAGGTGATTCCAATATAATGGCTGAGTCAAATTCATCGGGTGCTCGGTTGTCACCAATCCCTCCTTCCTCCTCAAAGCCTAGGGAAACTTCATTTTCTGAAGACATTTCATCGTTTTCCCGATGACCAGCTCCGTAATCCGGACCCTCGCTATCCCATTCTGGGTCAGATGAAGAAGATATATCCTCGAGAGTGGTTTTTTTGGAAGTTTCTGGAGCTTCTTTCCTCTCAGCTAAACGAGAAGAGCGTCTGGGCCTCATTGTCGTGAAACTATTGAAGAAGCAATAGCACGGATTAGAGTGAATTATCCCGTGTCCCCTTTTTTGTGTATGTGTGTGAACTAAAGTGTGTGCAACAAATGCGGGAAGTGCAAAATAAGAGTACAGCAATGTAAGACGAAGCTTTAAAGAGAAAGTAATAGTCCGAGTTGTCCTTGATTCTCATTTATGTTCACAAGGCACTATCCTAACTGTCCGCGAGGCATATTCGTCTAGAATAAGTGTTAGTTGAGTTAGTTGGGTGGTCTTTATGTGTCAAGTTCAATATGTTCGGGTCGGTTCGGATATGCATATGATGACTAGCTCGACGCAGGCACAGATAACAGTCGGTTCGGGTGCCTCACTAAAGCATGGTCAGTTCAAGACAAGGAAAGCAATGAGTTCGGAAGCAGGACTGATCTGTTCGGATCGGGTAGCCCGATCCGAACCGAACCAGCACCACCTAACCGATCCGTTTACTTCAACCTCTTATCCCATTTACTTTTCCGACCCGAACCGACTTTTTCTTTCCTTTTCATCTTTCCAAAGAACGAAACCCGAGCCGATCCCCTTTCCCTCCTTTTCCTCTTTGCTCCTTCGTCTTCTACCCGAACCGACTCCAGCTTGTCACCCCATTCTTCATCTCTTTCCTCTTTTCCCATCTACTCACAGACGAGTCCGCTTTATCACCGAAGCCGCCGTTAAGAACAAATATTCGCCCTCTTCAGCCTCGCAACGCCTCGAAGCAATGGCGCATCCACCAGCAGCGGCGGAGGGTTCGAGTGATGCTTATGGCCAAACCATCCTAACCCAACGCTAATTGAAATCGAGAACGGTTACAACAAAATTATTTGAGATTAGAAAAGCTACCTATATGTTTGATTCGGGAAATCTACAGGAAATTGTTTTAGAATTTTCGAGTTTCTGGCGTTTCAATATTAAGGTCGGGAGCGGCAGCAAAAAAGAAGAAGGAAAGAATGAAGGCAGTAACGAGTTTATAAAGGGAATGTTGTTGACTCCTCGTCTTCCTATTTTGTCTCACCCGCTCGGACCGGAATGAAGGCCCAGAAGCACAACTCCCTCTGAAGGCCCAACGTCCAAGAACCTAACTCGCGAAAACGCTTCGGATCGGAATCCGAACCGAGCGGAAATCTCACGCGATTGATTTAACGTCCGACTCGAATTGAAGAGAAGGGAAGTAAAGGAGGAGCATACCTGCAAGAAGCATTACACGGCGAGAAGAGTTCCCAAATTTGCTCAGAAATAAAGAAAAGGCACTCGGATCGGACGCCGAACCGAATAGAAATCAATGCATTACTCTTGACAATTCTGGTTAAACGACATCAAAGGACGCTTTGTACAACGAAAGCATCCTTTGAGGGGGCAAAATGTTAGCCTACTTTGTGAACTAGGCAACACAAAGTCAAGAAACCAACCGTTGAAGAGTATTTCAAGTTATGCGACTCCGGTTCGGATCGGAAGGAAACACCACAATTCAGATTGATAGCAGCGTATCGGTTCGGATCGGGTAAAATTCTCTGTTCGGATCGGATATCTCTTACTGGATAAATTGGCAGAGCATACCTGATCGGATCGGAAGGCCAATGAATCTCAGGTGGATCGGAAAGCCGTCTGCTTGCCACGACTTCGGAGCGGAGCGGAGTATGATTAGAGAAGAAGAGACGTCCAAGCTACTCCAGTTCGGATCGGGTATTCCGATCCGAGCCCCCAACCTGCACGTCTCCGACCCGCACCCTTGATCCAGGAAAATCTCCTATAAAGTCGCCTGGAGAACCGGACCGGATATGACTAATTCCTACCCCTAACGTCCATCTCATGGATGCGTTGTCCGCCTGATAGCCCATCCGAACCCGAAGAGAGTGCGATGGATGACACGTGTTCCGACCCGGATTGAATCTCAGGCAAATTCACACCTATAAATACCCCATCTAGAGACAAAGAGAAGGATCTTTTTCAGCACTTTCGAGAATCTAAATACCTCCATCGTCCGAATTCCTTTACTCCCGGAAAATCCAAACCATCTTTCATTTCCTGTTTTTATCATTTTGAGTGAATAAAAGTGAGTTGTGAGCGAATCTTACACTGCATTTGTAACTGAATTACTGAATATAGTGAAAACTAAGTGGACGTAGGCATTTCTTCGCCGAACCACTATAAACCTTGTGTGTCCCTTTTTATTTCTGCCTTACTTTATCTTGTTTCTAATCAATTTGGGTGTTAGAACCATATTTGGGTCTAACAATCCAATAGGCCTAACATCGTTATACCACAATATCCCAAATCGATTCAGAATTAGAATCATAGCAACATACAATCATAAATTAAATTAAGTACAATTCCATTTCTCATTTTACATAAATCAAAACTCAATTGTTCATTCACATCGGAATAGCACTCTACTTACAACATATGACGAATCTTCAATTCAGGAATCTGAATTCTGAATTTGGAGATGCTATCCTTTGTTGTAGGCGTTGTTTTGATTTAATTGACGTTGCTTTAAGCTTTCGAATTGTCTCCTAATTGTCTCTCAATTTTGACGGCTATTCCTAATCTTTCCTCAGCAGCATGACGGTCTCATATTCATTTTTGTTTGTGTGAATTAGGTGGAGTCTTAGGTCCTTTTTATAGAGTTTGTGAGTTGATTAGGACCGTCGATGGAGCTTGGATGAATATTAGCCGTTCGTTTGAAGGAGAGACCAATCAGGAGCTGACACCTAGCCCTAGTGACAAGGCAAGACTCAGAAATTCGGCCAAGCACAGACCAGGCCAGCCAGGAGGGGCTGGGTTCGACCTGGCTCAGGGGCTAGGTCGACTACCCAGTCGACCCCCAGGTCGACTATGTAGTCGACCTGGGTGCGCCAGGTCGACTACCAGTCGACCTGGGTAGCCCAGGTCGACTACCCAGTCGACCTGGGTGCCTTGGGCAGGAAAATTCCCGCCCTGGCCAATCCGGCCCGATTTTTGAAATTTGAATTTGTTTTCTGAGCCGTTTTTGTCTGGTTGAATTTTAAACTGAATTCTGAAACTTCCGGAGGCCATATCTTCTTCATACGGAGTCCGTTTTTCGCAAACTCGGACTCTATCCCAAGCAGAATTCCGAGACGAACGCAATGGCGTATCCTGTTTCCCTTAAATTCTTTGATTTGAAATTAATTATACTTTAATTTGTGAATTTCACTGTTATAGAATACACGGGGTGTTACAAAAAGATTACAGAAGCTAAAAGGTTTTCTTTATTATTAAAAATACCCCACACCCCTTAACGTCACCCATATGAGGATGCGTTAAGGTTTATGAAACACTTAGGTATAAAATAACAAACAGAGACTAAAATTCATAAGACAGAAGTATAAAACACAACAAAATTTTTAAAACATCATTTAATAAAGCAAGTCAAATCACAATATTTATTACATTTCATAAATACCAAATAGTTACCAACATAAAACCAAATACACTATCTCGTGGAAAACCATAATATAAGGTTGCATAAGCAAAACCATCCCTATTAAATGTCAATAACATAACCAAAAAATGAGAAATAAACCAATACAGTAGTCTTAAGTGAGTCTGAATCCAAGTTGAACAGAAAAGTCAAGAATCACAGCTGAACCTAGGGGGAAGGAAGAGAGAATGGAAAACAAACTAGGTCAGACATACGTCTGGTGAGTTCTAGTAATTTCTAGCGTAAGCATAAAGTAAGGATGTAATAAACCGCACCACAATACGGATTTCGCTCGGACCTAATCGATCGCTAAATCGACCAAGACCTTCGAAACCTGGATATGCTAACTCTGGGTATACAACACATTAGAACAAATAACAAAAGACTTTTATAAACATCATAATAATGTTACATCAACATAATATATCAAAGTACATAAAAAATAATACAACAGTGGAAGATTAATTTACAATGCAACGGAAACAATAAACTAACACAGAATGAAATCCAATGTCAGACACACATCCATTTACAAGTCCATTCTGGATCTAAACGAAACCGGGGACATCTTATTCCTCGTCCCGTATGTCCAATATGGAAGAAAGGTTCTCACATATCTGGACAATCAGCAAGTACGTCTGGACAACTACCACTTTAACCCTTTACTGGGAGCTACCCAATTCAAGGCAATAGTAGTCATCCATTCGATGTGAAGATCGCCGGTCTTCAACCACCGTCTTCAATGTCTTCGGCTTTAAGCCGTCGTATAATTATTTGAAATGAGATTTAACTTGGTCTTTTCAAATAACTCTCGAATATATACAATTCAAATCATTTCTTTCTTTGGTTTGATTTAATTCATTTCTATAACTTAATGTCAAATAAATCTAACCGTCCACATTATTTTATAAACCAAGGGGAAATTGGTTTATTTTCATTCCATATCGTTTATAATATTTTATAACGATTTATCGCTATTTTTATTTATATAAAAATAGCCCATTTAATTCGAATGACGCTTCAGGTCATTACGTGGCCCTGGTGCTGTTTTTTATCCAAATTTGAATTACACATTTCTTGAAATCTAACCATTGGATCTTAACAAATTTAATATCGTTGGAAAGATCTTTCCAAAGCGAACCCAAGGTTCCAATTTTGGAAAAATCCGACGATCTGATCTTTCGGTATAATTGTTTAAAGTTACGATTCTGAAACGCGAACTACCGCACGCGATTCATTTTATTCTAATTTATATATATATATATATATATTTATATATTTCGAAAATTGGTATAATATTATTAAAGGAATTTGTCAGCCCAAATCGCGATGCATGTCTCTCAACAGATCGACAGCGCATCAGTATTTACATTCGTGGAAATAAAAGACACCGTAGACAATACATTAACACAACTGATTCTTTCCAAATTAAGACATGGCGGCCGGCTTCATCTTCAATGAAGAATTCATGGTGGCCGTAGGTTTTGAGCTTCTAGCCATGATTCCAACCAATCCTCTCAATCCAATCCTCCAGTACGAAATTGTCGTGTTTCCTCTGATGTAGTAAGACCTCTACCTCTTGTTCTCAAGATTAAGTTTGTTTCCACTTCAATTAGCTTGTGAATCTCACTCACCGACCTTCGTTTACTTTGAAATACACTTCTGTTCCTCTCCTTACATATCCACCAACAAGAAGTAATCACGCTAATTCCGTTTATTTTAACTTTAGCATCTTCGTTCGCCCAATTCAGAGACATGTACGCAATTATTTCATGAAAGTTTGTTTCTTGTCTATCAAAATTCATTCTTTGCTGAATTTGCCTGAGACTCTCACTAGAAAAGTCGCAATTGAAGAACAGACGTTGGTGCGATTCAATGTTATTGTCACATAAGGTACAATAATTATCAGTAACTATACCCAAGTTGAAAAGTCTATCTTTTGTTGGTAGACGAAATAACATAGTTTTGTAGGCTGTGTGTGATACTTTTGGGGGTAACAATTTGTCCCAAATTACTTTGTGCCATTCCCCTCTGGGTTCAATGACTCTGCATGCAGTCCACGCTTCTTTTAAGTTGAACTCATTGCTTGAAACCCACTTCCACTTGTCAAATTCTCTGTTAATAAAAAGTGGCATGTACTCAATTTCTTTTTTCATCTCATTGTTGCAAGGAAGCCTGGCACAATTCCATTTGCCTTCACTAATAATGTGATTAATAATTTGATTAGGACATCCGTAAGCTGAAAAAGTGTCCCAACCCAAAGTGTTAATCATAGATTTTCCTTTTATCCATGGGTCTCTCCATAGGTCAGTGTCATTGCCGTTAGCAAATTCTCGTTCACAGTTTGCTGCTAACTTGTTTCTGACTCTAAGAATTGCTTTCCACGTTCCCGATGCATTATTGTCTATATCCATAGTCCAGAAATTATTTTTAATGTATCTTTCCCCAATCCATCGAGCCCATAAACCTTGACCATTTATGATTTTCCATGCTTGCTTCAAAGTGAACGCCTCTCTCGTGTCTCTAATTTTTCTCAGTCCTACTCCTCCTTCTTTTGGTCAACAAAGGTCTTCATATTTAATTTTATGTAAACCCGCTTTCCAGATGAAGTCTGCACAAACTTTTTCAAATTTTCCAATTGATGTCTCTGGAATTTGAAAAGTCTACAGCCAAAAATTGATTTTTGCATGAATTATTGTATGAACTAGTTCAATTCTTCCTGCAAAAGATATCAATCTCGAGTTCCAGACTGTTAATTTTTCCCTTATCTTAGTGATAAGCTCAGCACACTCGCGATCAGTAATTTTGTTTGAAGAGAGGGGAACACCTAAATATTTAACAGTAGTTCACCTTCCTTTACCCCCAAAATATCAAGCACATGACTCTTGTTTACACAAAATTTGTTGAAGTAACACTTAGATTTTTGCTCATTCATCTTAAGACCCACATATTTCCCCAAATAGTCAAATAAATTAGTGATCTTAGTCGCAGCTTTAACATTTGACTTGGCACAAATTATTAGGTCATTGGCATACAACAAATGGCTAATTAACGGTTGGAAATTATGTAGTGGTTGAATCTCTTTAGCATATTCTGCTAATTCCATCTGAAGAGTAAAATACTCCATTGCAATTGCAAACAAATAGAGGGGTAGAGGATCACGTTGTCGTATACCTCTGTTACTGGTAATGAAGCCTTTTGGCACTCCATTAATTAGAATAGAGAAAGTAGGAGTTTGAATACATTCTGAAATCAGTCAAGTGATCTTCTCTGGAAAACCCATAGCCTTAAGCATGTGAATAGTGAAATGCCGAATTATTTTATCATAAGCTTTTTGCAAATCAACTTTCAAGCAAAATTTATCAGCACCTTTCTTGTTGAAATTTCTAATTAATTCATGTGCCAATAAAGAGTTTTCTGAGATACTTCTACCTTTGATAAAAGCGCTTTGACATTCAACAATCATGTCTGGCAAAACCACTTTTATTCTATTACACAGCACTTTACTTAAAATTTTGTACAACACATTACAACATGCAATAGGTCTATAGTCAGCGATTCTAGTAGGTTTTTCATTTTTTGGGATCAAGCAGAGGAAAGTATGATTGATTTCTTTGATTATTTTACTTGAATTCAAAGCTTTTTGTATCACTGACAGAAAATTGCTTTTTAGGTCACACCAGTGATTGTGGAAGAAAGCGGATCCGAACCCATCGGGCTCTGGGGCGGAGTCAACGCTAATGGACCAAATAGTTTTCTTCAACTCCTCCTCAGACACTCTCCTACACAGCATTCTACGCCCTCTAGAGTTCAACAGCCTACGGGGCTTGACAATGGGTAAGTCAGTTGCACATTCACGATTGTAAAGCTTGTTGAAATAAGACACTGCTTCCTCTTCAAATTTCTTCATGTCTGTTAGTGCATTACCATCCTGGTCAAGAAGTTGAAAATAAAAATTAGTATTTCGTCTAACTGACATTTTAGTATAAAATTTTTTTGTGCATTCATCGCCGTCAGTCATCCACTTCTCCTTCGCTTTTTGTTTTAATTCAACCGCTTTGATCTTCAGAGCCTCACCGAGTTCAGTTCTGCATTGTTAATATAGCACCCACGTTTCATCGCTATTATCCCCACCATCTATTAATAGTAATAAGTTTGCATTTCTGTCTTCAAGCACTTTGATATGATCATTCTCTTTCACACGGGTTTTATTCCACTCCTTAATTTTTGCTTTTGAGTTTTTAAGAAATTTAAGGAAATGGAACAAATGACTAGATGAAGACAATGAATTTTTTTTTACTGTCAATCGCTTCATAATACCCATTGATCATTTCCAATGATTTGCATAACGAAAAGGCTTTCCTTTAGCGTCATTATTCCTCTCAATTAAACTAACATGTATAGGGCAGTGGTCACTTGTCGATGACGGCAAGACATTTACTTTCAGATCTGAGAATTTGTTCATGCACACCGAATTGATGAGTACTCTATCAAGCTTACAAGAAATCTTCCTACTCTTACCACTTCTCCATGTATAGTGTAGGCCACAGTGGACTGGTTGAACCAATCCCGATGCAATAATGCAGCTATTGAACTCTGACAACTGGGAAACTCTAACGGTAACACCTCCTTGTTTTTCACTGGGTTTTAGAATAGCGTTAAAGTATCCCATGACTATCCAAGCATCCTGCATGTTTTGTGCCAATAACTTAAATTTATCCCAAAGTTTAGTTCTCTCTCCCATATTATTATTGGCATAAACTGCAGTAACACATATGTTTAGTCCTCCAGTATTATTAAGAGATACAGTTATTTGTTGTTCATCTTTGTTCAGAGGAACACAACACCAAACTGACTTGCACCAAGCAACAAGAATTCTACCTTTAAATGATAAATCATTGTTATTAATTTGGTCCCAATCACTCCCCAACTGATTACACAAAAAGCATAAATTATCTACATTAAGTTTATTTTCCAAGATACCCACAAAATGAAGGAATAAGACTCCCTCTAAGATTTTGGAGGTCTAGCAATCGGGTATCGTTATTTAGACCTCTCACATTCCAACTTATCAACGACATTTATAATTTTGGGATTTACTCCTCAAATCCCAAGGTGGGAAGCCGCGCCCACTACTTGCGGCTTCAATAATCCTCTGTTGAGTATTGAATTGTTGTATAAATTCTGGATTTGGCTTTGTATAATTCTCTTTTTTATTGATGTCTTCATCTTCTTTATCACTGTCATTGTCATCTAAAGAAATATCTAACTCCTGCAAGTCTTCAACAGTTTCAGGCTCAAAATCCTTCTGCTGTGGATGTACAGGAGATAGATGAATTGTTTCTACTTGTGCAACAGATGTATTAGTCTGCTCCGCCTGATCAGGTGTGGCCACCACCACCTGAGTAACCACAATATCACCACTACTAATTGTACAGTTTAGGGAAGTGTTATCTCCAGCTATTTTGTCACTGAGAACTTTAGTGTTTTTGTGCTACTGACTCTCCTCTACAGAATTTTTGTGTTGCTGAACATTCTCCTCAGAATTTTTGTTTGGATCTTTCACAACCCATTCCTGTCGAACTGGTTTGGCAACTGTACAACATTGGTCAGAAGTGTGACTAAAACATTTGCAATAAGTGCAAATAGGAGGCATATTTTTATATTTCACTTCTTGTATATAAATGTTGCCATGTTTATCTTTTCCTCTGATTTGTGTTTTCTTTTCTTTATTAGCTTTCATGTCTACAAGAATTCTCGCACAATTTAGATGTTTAACATTTTTAGTGAGGTCATCCATAGCTAGCGGGGTACCAATAAGACTAACTAGCTTACAAATTCCTCTTGCATTCCACAGAGATAGGTCAAGGTTAATTAATCTTATCCAGACAGGATGACACTTGAGCATGTCTCTCTCTAGCCTTAAATTTGGTTCCCATCGCTTATTGAATATCGGTTTACTATCCATGAACCAAGGTCCTTTGTTAAGCACCTTATTACAATCTTCTTCTAATTCAAATTTGATTAAACAGAAGCTGTTTTCTCTTACAAACACATCCCACTTTCCTTTGGGTTGCCACTCCCTTCTGATGTACGCATTCAGATGAACATAATACGACGTTCTGCCAACTAAATATATATATATATATATATATATATAATTTCTCCACGTGTTTTTAGCTTCATCAAAAATTAGATCATCTTGATCTGCGTATTCACCGTCCTCGTCTAAAGAAATTTCAAAATTCATCACACCGCCGTCTATTTTAGTATTACCCTCTATAGCTGAAGCCCATGTTCGTGATCCAGATTTGAAAACCATTTCAGATCCCTTTATCTTAGAAGATTCTTTATCTTAGAAGATTTGAAAACCATTGTGTCTGAAATGGGGGTATTTGGACCAGAAAATTCACGCCGCCAGTTAACCAAATAGATGGCCGAAATCTTGTTTCGTTCTCCCCTTGATTTCTTTAAATCCAATGATAATTACTATAATCTAATAACATGAAGATTAAAGGGCTCTTCGTGAGCTTGAAATTCGTATGGCGATGATTGGTTTTCATTGAGGAATGGGGTCGAGTTTGGGGCTTGAATGTGCTGCGTTCGCTGGGGTTTTCTGACGCGAGGTGGGGAGAAGAAAGGAGACAATGATTAAGGGGATGTTAATTAATGTAATTAAAATTAATTATATTTTGTCGTTTAAAATTATAATTAAATTATAAAAGGCCATAACTTGTACATTTGACGTCAAAATTCAGAAAAACGAAGTGCGTTGGAAACCTCTTGACGAACACTACAACATGAAGCAGATCCGAACTGAAACAGTGTCCGTTTGGATTCTTGATAAAATTAAACATATCTTTAATTTTATTAAAAATAATCATTTTATCGATTTTTGAAACCGAACAAGATGAGAACTCCTTTTCACTTTAATTATTTTACAATTAAATATATATTAGGATGCAGACGGTGCTTAGTAGCACCTGACACTATTTATTGTACAAATCATGATTGTTTGTTTGGACTATATTTTGTTTTGTTTGTGATGTGAAATGGTTAACGTATTAAAAATAATGTTAACATTAATGTACTAATTGGAATTAAATTATAAATAATTATGTATAATTTAAACAGTGAAAATTGGCTAATTAGAAAAATATTTCAAACCGAATTAGAATTGGTTAAATTTGTTAACCAATAATTTATTTAAATTCACTGTTGTTATTTGAAAACCCCACACGGGTATTGGCATGATATTTAACATACACTAATCCCAATATTTAGTCGTATGTCAATCGATTGGTTGATAGACTGTGATGAGCGTTATTTATTTATTTTTAATGCTCACACAGTTGTAAATTTCACTCTGGATGTGAATGGACTGTTTAATGATTATTTATCATTATTGTTGAATACATGCGTTGTATGAAATCCATATAACCGAAATTATATGGTAATTGCTTGAGTCGCATTCCGATTCAGAAGTAAAGAATATTTTTAAGTAAAGGATATTTTTAAATAAAGAATATTTAAACTAAAGAATATTTTAAAATAAAGAATCTTCTAAGATAAAGAATATTTTAAAATAACAAATATTTTAAAATAATATTCAGTGAAGAATAAAATTATGATTTTTATGTCTGATTTTGGATGGACACCGAAAGTATAAAATATGAAGCCAGGGTAAGTATAGAAATGCCATTTTAACCCGAACGGGTTTATCGATTGTTTTTATTCATTTTATAATGAATATCGAAAAGAAGTGATTTCAAAATCTAATATTTTGAAAATATTATCCTTTTAATATGATAAGGATATAAAATATTCAATTTTGATTTAAGATTGAAATGAATTTAAAATCGTTTTAAAATGAATTTATAAATATTTTATAAAATACGTTTTAAGTAGAAATCGACGATATTATATGTATATGTATATGTGTGTGTATATATAGTGGTCTGAACAGAATGCGCCGCGCAGGGACCGTTCACGAATTTGGACAATTAACTTCAAATTGATATAACGGGAGATCCGACTGTCGGATTCTCCTAAAATCGGAACTGTTAGGTTCGTATCGGAAAGAGATTTTCAATGAATATAAGAGTTTTGAAATCTAACAGTTAAAATTGGAAATATATCAAATCAAATTCAGAAAAGTTCGCTATGGATGTAGTTCGGTGGCCGTAATTGGAAACTGACTGTAAAGGCCTAAATAAAATTATTAAAAATCAGGAAAATTATGTAAAATCATAATTAATAATTTGGAAATATTTTGGATGAAAAAATTCCATATTTATAAAGATAAAAATATATTTTTATCAAAATGAACTAGTTATTAACTACAATAATAATCCAATGTTTTTAAATAAATAAAGTGGATTTTAGGTTTGTCGTGAATGGTGTCTTCAATAACATTGTTCTTAAACCCCTATGAGAAAAGAATAAGTCTTTAAATTAAAATTTAATGAAGTTTTCCAATTAATTAATATTTAATTGGAATTGAGTAAAATAAATTGGATTTTGTGTTTGTCATGAATGGTGTCTTAAATAACACTGTTCTTAAACCCAGTTGAGAAAAGAATAAATCTTTTAATTAAAATTTAGAGAAGTTTACCAATTAATTAATATTTAATTAGAATTGAATTGAAATTGGATTTTTGGGTTAATCGTGAACAATGTTTTAAATAACATTTGTTCTTTAACCCGATTAACAGTGAAGATATGATTTGGAATTTATAAATCTTTTTATTTAGGTTTAATGGAAATTTTCCAAAGTAAAGTTTTCCAATTTAATATATTAAATTGGAATTGAATGGAATTCGATTTGGCAATAATTGAGATGAGCTTCTGTGAATGAAGACTGTTACTATACATGGAATTTAAAAGGCTTTGCCACTATTGCATTTGTATTATTAGTCTAATACGGGAATTTATATCGAATATACACTATTATGATTTCTGTGTAGATTCATTTTGATGGAAAATGATTTTGGGTTTATCATGAACTGTGTTTTAAATGACATTGGTTCTTTAACCCAGTTAAAGATAAGATTAATTTCTTAAATTTGAATAATTATAAAGTAATGATTTTTGGATATTAAAACCAAATCGGAGTTTTAATAAATTTCTAATTAGATTGTAATGGGAATGAGATACTTAAATTTATCGAATTCTTGAAATGATCGAAAATGGAGTACCACCAGTTTTACTCCATGCGATAGTTAAATCTTTAATTAGATTTGAACGTGAAAGGGTAATTAATTTTACCTAGAGAGCAGTAATGTAACACCCCTAAGTCCCATTTAGTTTCCCCAATCAACCCCCTATTTCCGAAGTGAGCCTAAACTATAATCCTATCATTTTATTAGGCCTCTTATTTTCCCCTATTATCCCCACGCTGCCGGAACGGACCTACGAGCCTCTTATTTTCCCCAATCAGCCCTACGTTGCTGAAACAGACTCCCACTATAATTTTATTATTCTATTAGGCCTCTTATTTTCCCCAATTAGCATCACGCTGCTGAAAGGGACCTACGAGTTACTTATTTTCCCTAATCAACCCCATGTTTCCGGAACAGACTCCCACTATCTTAGCTTATTAATTTTTATCTTCAATTTAACTTAACACAATTAAAGTTTATTAATAAACCCCAATATAACCTCACGTTATATTCCTCGGTTGTATTAGACATCCCTATTTAATGTTTATCCTTTTTATGCAACCCATCCCAATGTTACTTAGCATCCAACAAAGTTAATCCTATATAGATTTATATGTTTGCATGTTCTCCAATTACATATCAAGTTTTTATCCCTAATTTATAGTCCAAGCTGATTATAATATTTAATCGGTTCTAACATGCCCAATTATCCCTTTTTAATCAATTCATCATTAGTCCAATTTAACGTAAAATTAACGATAAAGGCCTAGGCTCTCTTTAGGCCTAGGCTCAGCGCTAAAAGAAAAAAGGGGAATGGTCTGGGCTACTCGCAAGGCTTAGAATCAAAAATAAGCAAAACAAATAAAATAGGGCATAAGTATAATTGTAAATAAACCACAACAAAAAAAAGGATAGAAGAAGGAGCATTACTTATAAGTAGTAAATAACTTGAAAGAAATAGGCACAAACAGTCAATAAAGTACACTTACTTTACGAAAAAAACTAAATATATAAATATTGTAAGTAACTGTAAACATTTATACTGGCAAGAACTAAACTATTTAACTATCTAATTTTTCCTACATAAATTACTAATCTAGAAATCACATAAAAACTCACAGATTTGACAAAAAGAGCTTCCCTGTTGGCCTTTCTTGCTCTAGTAAAACCTTTAGCCCTAGAAGTATTTAAAAAAACAAACATTTAAAAATATAGAACTTCTTTATCCCTGTAAAAAGTTTAATTATTTGGCCCTTCCTAATTTTGAGGATAGCTTAGGGGAAGAAGAAGAAGAGAGAAAGAATGGACGTGAAGAAATGAGAGAGGCTCTGTTAGTTTATTTATGGGGTTTACTGGATTACCTCAACCGTACGAATTTAGTATTAGATCTAGACTAACCATGTCATTAGACTAATTAGAAAGCGCCACGTCATCCTTTGGTTCAAAATTAAACCAATAAAACAAAGCCACATAAGAAAAATAACGTTCAAATAAAATAAACATTCGTTTTCGTTACGTGCGCTCTAAGGCACATGATAATAGTGACTTGGCTCAACACAACCATGTCTTGGGTCGACACAGGGTCGACCCAAGGATCTATCGGTTGACACTAGGTCGACCCAAGCGGTGGTGGGTCAGCCTAATTGGTCGTTAATCCAATATATTATTATTATATATATTTCTGTTTTTCTTGTCAAACTTCTTTTATTTGTAACTTATTCATTTTAAATCCGATTTTAGCAAATCAAGTGTCCATTTTAATAAAAAATTACAACAGACCCAATGGTGCTAGTCCCGTTACCCATTTCTAAAGTTTATTCTGATTAACATTCAATTTATTGTTTATTAAAATTCGGGGTATTACATTCTCCCCTCCTTAAAGGATTTCATACTCGAAATCTTCAAGGATAGAAGAATGATGCAAATATTATCAGCCATTATCAAGATCCATCTACTCAACCATCAACCACTGGCATCCATTGTCATGTCTCTAATTAGTTCCTAGTATGTGTATACATCCACTAGCAAACACTTGCATCCACTTGCATCCATTCAACCATAACATGTTTTAAACCATTTTCTACCATCCACAGGCTTCTACCTAAGACTTGCAATTCAAACGATAAGAAAAAAATAGATTCAAATTCAAAGCTTAGGAAAGGATTAAGAGCGTACTATCGAAGAGAAACAGAAAAGAAGCGCAAATCATATTCTATGATTCCCAAGTTGCATCATCGTTGTCCTCTCCCCATTGAATCTTAACAAGCTTGATCTCTTTATTCCGCAATTTCTTTACCTCAGATCCTAATATTCATGTAGGAACTTACCTAACTAATGCCTCCCTCTCTAACCCAACCTCCTCTAGGGTACTCGGATCTACTACTACTACCGCGGAATCATGTAAGCACTTTCGCAAGTGAGAAACATGGAATACATCATGAACTCCTACCAATTTATCCGGTACTCTAACCCTGCAGGCCTTCTGACTTATCCTCTCTACTATAGAGAGTAGCCCTTTGAATCTCAGCACCAACTTCCCATCGAGCCAAACCTAACAACACTCCTCAAAAATGACACCTTAATGAAAACTAAGTTTCTTACCTCGAACTATAGGTCTGTCCTCCGCTGATCTGCATATGACTTCTATCTGTCCTGAGCAGCCTTCATCCGCCTCCAAACCAAATCTATCTTCTCTGAGGTATAACCATCTTAGGCCTAAGTAGAAGTCTATCTATGGACTCCCACCAACAAGTAGATGATCTGCAGGGCTTCCCATACAATGCCTCGAAGGGAGCCATACCTATGCTCGTCTGGTAGCTGTTATTATACGCGAACTCTACCAATGGAAGATGATCCTCCCAAGTCCCTCAGAAGTCCAAGGTACACAGCCGTAATAAATCCTCAAGAATCCTATTGACCCTCTCTGTTTGTCCATATGTCTAAGGGTGATAGCAGTGCTAAGTCGTAACTATTTCCCCAATTCCTCCTATAGGCTCCTCCAAAACTCACTAGTAAAGATGGGGTCTCTATCACTAACAATACTAGAGAGAACTTCATGAAGTCGGACGATCTCTCTAAGATACACTGATGCCAACCAAGCTGTCATCTGCTTACTCTGAACTGGGATAAAGTGAGCTCTCTTACTCAACCGATCGATTATAACCCAAATACTAGTGTTGCCCTTCCTCGATCTGGGAAACCCATCTATGAAGTTCATCGAGACGCTCTCCAACTTCCACTATGGCACATCTAGAGGCTGAAGCAACCCGCCAGGCTTCCTCTACTCAGCCTTCACTCTCTGATAAGTCATACATCTAACAACGTACTTTCCATGATCTTCTTCATCCCTATCCAATGAAAAACCGTCCTTGTATTTCTGTACATCTTATCACCTCCTAGAAGGATGGTCATCCGCCAGTGATGAGCCTCCTCTGAAACCAATCTCAACAAATCATCAACTCGAGGAACACATAATCTCCCATCACGATGTAGCCACCGTCTCTCATCCATAGGTACGTAGCAAGGTGACAAGAGGTCTCTACTCTACTGAGTTAGTCTACGATATCTGCTAATTGTTGATCCTCGCGCCGACTAGATCCAATGCTCTCTAAGAGATTAGGTCGCACCTTCAATGATGCCAATAATCCTGGTGCATAATTTGTAGATGGTCTACAATTGAATGATGAGATAAACTCCAAACGCTTTCACTCTACGAACAGTGGACTCAAAGTCATCCTCTTCCTACTCAATGCATCGGCCACTACATTCCTCTTCCTCGGGGTATATGCTATCTCAAAGTCATAGGATGCAAGAAACTTCTATCACAAATTAAGATCCTTTTGCAAAAATAAGTACTGGAGAGACTTATGGTCAGTGTATAAGTCAAACCTCTCACCTAATATGTAACGCTCTGGATTTTTAGCTATTTTATAATAAACATTCAAATTTATTTTAAAGGTTGAATTGTATATGTAAATGGCTTTTTTAATTTATAGATTTAATATCGAATATATTTGATTATCATAATAGTAATAATTGAATTCACAGTTAAAAATCTGAATCTAAACAATTCAGTCAATCAATATAAATTTTGTATTGAATCGGAACGATAATAATTATTTATTATCGATAGATTTAATTGTTTGAAACTGAATCATATTTTATTTAGAATTTAATTTAAAATGTCGATTTAAATTGATATCTTTTCCATATCATCGAATTAGGCTCCAGAACTTGTTCCAATGTGTTCATAATGATGGTTAAACCCTAGAGGTGTCGATCTATACGCTAAAAACAAAGTTTGAAACCAACGGGTATTTTAAATTAACTAAATTCGTATTAATTAAAACCAAAATAAAATAAAATATTAATTAATTAAAAAAGCGTGAGGCCGACCTAAATTGTACATCGCATCCTACCTATTTACCTATGCAGTCTTCTCCACTTTAATTCCTGTACAAAATGTCTCTCATATTCGATATCTTAGAAACAAAGATTAAATGGAATGTACTTCATTGTCTCCCTCTTTTCTTATATTTAAATCACGATACCCTCTTTTGTATATAATAAAACATACTTTCGGAAATATTAAAATGGCCGTTACTCCCCTTTTCTCCTTTTTTTTCATTCATGAAAGTAAAATTTGTTTCAATGTTCTCTCCTTTCCTGATTGAAGAATTCGATTCCCCTCACTGAAAAAATGAAATAAAAAATCGCGAAGTGGAAAATCGCGAGTTTCCTGGAGTTCGAGACTATGCCGAAGCGCTCACGTAATAAGGGAGGTCGACACAGGTTTGGGGTGATTGTGGATTTCGAGAAAGCCGCAATCGCGATGATTGGGGAAGACCGATGCTTGGTGGAAGTCGATACATGTATTGGTTGCGTACTGGGATGGGGTGACGTTAGTTGAACCTGTGAAATCGAGGGAGCAGAGTTTAGTTTTTGGTATGCGGTCGATCTAAGTACGGCAGCAATGATGTGGGTGAAGTTTGAATGCAGCAGTTTGAAATGAATTGAAATAAGCAAGGGACTGGAAATTAGCAGGTAATGAAAGAGTTGATTTACTGTTAAATGGCATTGTTTGATTTGAAAATGGGTTATAATGGATGAACAAGATGGATTGGGTGTGTGGTTCAACAATGGTTTGAATGGAGAGATTATGGTCTTTGTCTTTTTGGGGAGTACGGGTCTGTTGTCTGAGGTTCGAACTATGGATTTGGGGGTCACTGCGTTGTTGGTGGATGCAGGAAAATCGCTGTCAGTGGGAGGGAAGTCGGTCTGGTCAATGAAGGCTGATGGGTAAAGTAAATTGGTACTATGAGGCGCAAGTTGAAATAGGAGTTGAATGAGGGGAGTGCGATGAACTTATGATGGAACAAGGGGATTGAATTAAGTACGGAAGTCCAAAACTGTTTTGTTCGACGGTAGGAAGTGGAGTTTGAACCGACTTAGGGTTTCGGCATTATGTGATTGGGATCGTGGGAGCATGACAGGGAAGGGGACTGTTGTTATGGGAGAGATGTTGAACAATGGGATTGTTGATTTGGAAGAAAATGCAGTGGCATGACTGTGGTATTTCGGTGGATGTATAGTTGGTGGGATAAAGCTGTTGATTGGAAAGGAGCTTGTTTGGATTTCATTAAGTGCCATTGGGTTTGTAGCATGTTAAATGGTAAAATATTGTTGAATGGATGCTGATCCGATGCAGGATGATGGTTATGAAGGAGTCGAACTAATTGGAACTGAAGGATGCAGTAGTGATGAGGCAGTTCTAGGATGATTTCAGGATAGATTAATTGGTGATTTTTGAGATGTGCTTCATAGAGGATCGAATAATTTACAAGGAATAAGGTTCATTTTAAAGAAATTTTAAATTGCAAAGAATAATTAATCTATTTATGTTAGTAGCTTATTTAAATAAATAATGGTTTAATATATAATAAAAATTAAACTATCGTAGGAGCAAATATATTCAGTTGCAGGCTATTCAAGTTGATTCGTAAGACGCAACATTTCGGGAATTAACGGGATATTCATCAAATAAAAATCAAGGTGAGTAAATCTCACTTAAAATTTTATTTTTATCATTAAAAATAAATCCGTGGCTGCTTGGTTGCATTTATAAATTATTTATCATTCTTGGTTATTATATATGTTAGTTATATTAGGCTTGGTGATTGTGGCTATTATTATATATATATTGGATTTCATGCAGTATCATTAGTGGTTGCCCGCAGTATCATTAGCAGATGACCCTATCTCCCCACGATATATGAGTGGATGACCTTCTATACCACGATATCCTTTCTCGAAGCAGGATTGGTACTATTTATGTTGTCTAACATCTGTGGATGCTGAGAAAACAGGTTGGAGGGATCCAACTGGATCCCTTAAATTTATTTATTACTGTTTACATACTTATATGTGTGTGATGTGTTGAATTGGACTGATGGTTTGTGTATTTGGATATTTAAATATCACTGGCCGTAGATATTTATATATTAAAATATCAAAAAGAGATTTTTGGATTTAAAAGGGAAATTTTATTTTTCGAAATGGAAATGGAATTCCAAATGGATTAAAAAAAACATTAACTTGTAATAAAAACAAGTAGTCAAATTTATAAAAAATGCTATAAATGGAAAGAAAAATTATCATTTGATAATATTAGATTTTTAAATTCAAGTTTCAGTTTAAAAAGAAAATTTTATTTTCCAAAATGGGAATTGGATTTCAAATAAGATTTGAAATAAAAACTTGTTTTAAATAATTTAAAACAAGAAGTGGAATGTATAAATGATGTTTATAAATGAATAAAAATTATATTATCATTGGATAATCTAGAAATGTAAATTCAAGCATGATTTTAAAAAGGAAAATTCATTTTCCAAAGTGGGTTTTCAAATGGAATTTAAAAGAGAAACTTGTTCTGATATTTAAACCAAGAAGTGAAATGTATAAACGACATTTTAAAATGAATGTAAAAATTATCATTAGATAATTTATAAATTAAATTTAAGTGTGAGTTTTAAAAGGGTAAATAGAATTTTTTTGGAAAGAAACAATGAAATTTATTTCCGATGTTCGGAATGTAATCAAATTGAAATAAATCTATTTGGATTTATAGTTGGAATTCAAGCATGTCAAATTTATAGAAATAAATTTATTTCCAAAGGATATTGGAACTGTATTGAATAGAAATTTAGAATTTTATTATGAAAATAGATTTTATGCTTATATTTATATATATAGTTATAATAATAACATATTTCAAACAAGGAATCGAGTTTTAATTAAAAGTTTGTTAAGTATAAAATAAGAAAGTGATTTATAAACCATGTTTATAAATGAAACAAAGTAATTTTCTTTAGGTAGATTGGAAATAGATTTATTCCAAATATAAGAACTGACATTTAAAAATCATATTTTTAAATGAGATAGAAGAGGGGGTTTTGTTGATAAGTAATGGCGGTTTTGTATTACAAACTCTTATCCGTCTCAAGATAAGAATGTTGTCGGTCAAGGTCTAAGAGGTAAATAAAATACCCCAATTTGAACGACTTCACTATTATCAAGGGATTGAAATTAGTTTGTAATGGCAAAGGGTATTAAATAAATTGATTTTCTCCATAAAGGAAAATTATAATTGAAATTTGATCGAATTTTTTAAATTAATTTATATCCGTGGAAATTGGAATTGAATATAAAATTTAGTTTTGAATCAATTCATAATTGAGTTATGAATATGCCATAAAGAAATCGATGAGTCTTGAGAAATCAATTTGGGTAACTGGTTTGTTTTAAAATATGGAATGGAGTTGAAATTTATTAATAAACGAAGTTTAAACGTTTATATTTAATTTAATTAAAATGAACTCGCCGCAGCGTGGTAGTTCGTAATTTGGCAATTCGAACTTCAATTGAGAATACAAAACTCAATATAATAGAAGAAAAAACCTTGATTTCGTTGTATAGATTTTGAGTTATGTCAAAATCAAATTTTCAGAAAAACAGCGCCATAATCATTTTAAACCATAACGGTTTATTAAACTGAATAAAAGAATTTTAGTGGTTAAAAATTCGTATTTCAAATAGTACAAATCCAGATTTGAATTTAGAATTGAATATGAACTCAAATGGAGTAGATGAGATGATTTTTGGAACAAAAACCGGATTTTCAATTATCAAACGAAGTTAACTAATTTCTTTGAAATTAGTTGATAGAGTTTTGGCCGAATTTAACTTTGTTAAGTAATTTGAAATTGTTAATGGAATTTGGGAATCCAAGTTGGAACTTGAATTAAATTTTGGAATTTGACATGGAGATTGAATTCAACTTATATATATATAAGTGAAAAAAAGAATATTTAAACGTGAGAAGTTCAAACTGAAAGTGGAATAAGTAAAAGGGGCGAATTGGTAATAAAATGGTAAAGTGAATATGATTGAAATCTTAAAGTTGAATTGAATTGGATAAGTACATGATAGACAGGTATTGAATGAAGCTAAGAGTACAAAGGGAGTATGAAGATTTATAATTAAGTGCTTGAGAAAAATGTACATGTTTCAATTTCAATATGAGGTTTTATGCGCCGAATCGGCAAGCCGCTTGGCTTTTTGATTTTCTTTTTGAATGGAAGGGGCCTAGAGAGGCGAGTTGGGGTTTGAAAGATTGACCGGTACAGGGGAGGTGCTTGTGAAATTTTCTGGAAATTTAAGGAGTTAGAATATTTTGAAGAAATTTTGAAAATAGAAATCAATATATCAAAATATATATAATTCGATAAGGAAATCGGAAATATAGTTAATGAATGAGTGTTAGTTAAAAGGGGCCAGTGATTGTTTGATTGTTTAATGGATGTTTATTTTTCTTTGATAGTTAAATAACTAGCTATCAAAGATTTTTACCATCGTTGTCAATACGGATAGACCGGTTGGATTTAATATCCGAAAACCACTCCGTATAGGCATAGGCGTTGCGAGTTAGATTATGCTGAAGAAATTGAAGACGAAGTAAAAATGCAAAGGTTGTTTTGTTTGTCTAGACCCAGGACAACTTGTATGGATGAATGTCTGACAAAGTATTCCTAACAAATCACATAAGACGATGTTTTCAGGGTATTATGTTGGTGGCGAAGGAATTCGTTTCCATTATTTTTTATACCTGCAATATTTTGTGAAGATCAACTAGTGATTTGATGGGTTTGACGATGTGGCATTCAAAGTAAATGGTGACTAGATATTCTGAAAGTTTAACATAGCCTCAAGCCTCACAACTGGGAAGTGACAAAAATCGGGCAGGCAGCATAGCTAGGTGGGTAATTCCCAAGAAGGGTATATTTGTCACCGATCTAGAGAAAAATCATTATTTATTCTTCTTTCAATTTTGTATCTTACAGATTACGGTTGGACGGCCAACAACCGTGGGTGACAATATATTCGATACACTCAAGTTAAATGAGTGGTCGGTCATGTGTGGTCCGGGTGCAAGATGTTCTTGTTAAACCCCAGTGTATCCCCTCTAGATTACACTGATCGAAGGTGGTCCCATACCTTGTCATAGTTGGAATCCAATCTCCAATAAGCGCCCTGCAGTTTCTGATTTTATATTATGTATGTGGAGCGTGAGATGCAAGCGTTCTGCTATTTGATTATTTATTTGATTAGACATTATTATAGTATCACTGGATTTTGATATCAAAATGGCTAGGTTATAGTAAGGTAAAAAACGTCTGTGTTTATGTGTGGACTGGTCTTACTATTACTTTTTTTTCGAAAGATTTTTCAAAGTTAAACAATACGGTTAGAGTTTACTCACACCAGTCCCATGATTGACCCCGAGTTTATTTTGTTTGATTTTCCTAAACTCTTGGGTGCCTAAATTTTTACGAGCAATCAACTATTTTAGGATTTTACAGATACATTTGGAGGAGCTTGAAGCAGGAGGCTTCATCGTTAGTTATCTAGAGTTATTTCCGCTGTGTTGTATATATGTTGATCTCTGATAATGGTATGTATATATGATACAAAATTTTGTATATCAAAAGTTATGGTATATAATATATTTTATTCGTTTCGTTGTGAGATTCTATGTTGTTATTTTTGTTCTATCTTCTATCTGTTTCTATTTCTTTAACGCTAATGACTCGTATTTTGTATTATTTGGGTTGGACATGTGTTATTTAGTCAGCTCAGATAGTACGGATTTGCGGGCCTTTACATAATAAATAATGCCTCCAAGACTTAAGTGCAAATAATATTGCTGCCAACTCCAAATCATGGGTAGGTTAATTCCTCTCATAAACCCTCATCTGTCTACTTCCCTAATAGACAACCTTACCATCCTGCATAAGCACCACACCTAAACCCGTGCAGCAAGCATCTGTATACATAGTGAACATCTTTGTACCATCCGAAAAAGTAAATATAGGAGCTGATGTAAGAGCCTTAAGAATGCATCCTCGCAGTCCTCATCCCAAACAAATAAGGTTTTTCTTCATAAGGGCAGGTAAGTGGAGCTGAGATCCATGCAAAATCCTTAAGGAGCTTCCAATAGTATCCTGCCAAACACAGAAAGCTTCTCACCTTTGTCGCATTCTTGGGGGATTTTCAATCCCGTACTATGGCAACCTTAGCGGGATCCACCGCTATACCATCTCTAGAGACAACATGCCCTAAAAGCCTCACCTCCTTCTGCCAAAAGTGGCATTTGCAGAACTTTGCCTTCATCTGATGTGCACAGTGAGTACAGAGGACGTCTCCCAAGTGCAAGGCATGCTCGTCCTCACTCCTCGAGAACACAAAGATATCATCAACAAACACTACCACGAACTTGTTTAGGAACTCCCTAAATACCTGACTCATCAAATCCGTAAAATATAACGGTGCATTGGTTAGCCCAAAAGGCATAACTAGCTGCTCAAAGAATCCATCTGGAGTCTTAAAGGCAGTCTTGTCTATGCTATCATCCGCCACCCTAAGCTAATGAAAACCTATAGCCAAATCCAACTGCGAGAATACCGAAGCGCCTACCGACTGATCAAACAAGTCATCTATTCGAGGGAGTGGGTGTCTATTCTTCTTCGTGAGCTTGTTCAATTCTCTGTAATCTACACATAGACAAAGAGATCCGTTTGCCTTAGTCCCGAAGATGATTGTGCTCCCCACTTAGAAATACTCCGTCTAATAAACCCTTTCTCGAATGCTTCACCCACTTGCTTACTAAACTCCTTCCTCTCCCTTGGAGTCATGTGGTGCGCTGGAAATGCAACAGTCTTAGCATTCTCCACTAATTATATCCAGAAATCAATCTCACACCTCAAAGGTAGCCCTCTCGCCTCCTCGAATATGTCCGGAAGTCTCTAATTACGGGCACCAAACTGAGATTGTTTACAAAAGCATCTACAGAATTCAAAAAAATGAGCATAACTGACCCTTGTTGGTTGCAAGAAATCTCGAGAGTCCTACCATGGAACGTCAAAAGCCTCACTTCTATCCTCTTGCAGTCAAGGATGGCATCATACATAGCTAGTCAATCCATCCCTACAATATGCTCGTAACCCATGAAACCCAGATACGTGTCACACTCAAACTTCAAGCCAAGAGTAGAAATCTTTAAACCCCTCCACATCATAAATAGGTTGGATGTACCCCCTATGGGGTTTGAGACAACTACTAGATCAAAAACTATAGAAGTATATAGGTGTAGACTATCAACAATAGATTTGGATATGAAAGAATGAGAAGCACCAGAATCGAACAAGGTCCTTTTAGTAAAGTTAAATAAAGAAATCAAACCTTATACAGTGACCTTCCTACCTCTGTCCCGACCGTTAACACCGGTTTGAGGCCTCCTCGAGCACATGAACATGTGCTCCGAAGGAACCTGCTTGCTATTGTAGGATGTAGATTAACCCTAGAGAAGGGTGAAAAGGGTTTATTGCAGTTTTGAGTAATATATAAATTATCACATGATAGATAACAACAGAGTAAATAAATGCAGAAAGTAAATGACATAGATTTTACCCCGCTTCGGAAAACCCCTGCCTACTACTGCTTCTCCAAGTTTCTACTAGAATTAAAACAATCTCTACGCATACAAATTCCTTGTAAACCCGCGACACCCACTCCCAACTATTCTAATCCTACGCTCAAAACCCTGCACTGATTTTTATCCCCAAGGTCAGATTTTCCCCGAATTACAAACTCGTAACTCGTAAACCTTTGTTTAAATTAAAATAAAAAACTATAGATCGTTTAGAAAGAAATACAAAAAAAACCAAAAACCCTTAAAATAAAAACAAGGTCGGTCCCCCATTTTCACTTAAACAAATTTGCTTCCTTTTTTCTTTAATGGCCAACCAAAATCGAAATTTAGGGTTTTGTCTTCCTTGCTCCAAATCGCGATTTAAAATTGATTGATCATATTCTCTAATGCTTCGAGTTTTGTTGCTTGCTTGCCGATGATTTGAGCTTTGGCTTGCGATCCAAACTTGTGAGTACTCTAAATTATTTGATATCCCTTATGCATGAAATTATTTGCTTCGTTTTGATGATGCTCATGATCAATTGCATGTGTATTTATAGGGTTAAGAAACCCTGATTTCTTCTGATTTCATTTGCAATTTGGTATTGATAATTTGCGTGATTACTTGATTAAATGACCGTGAATGCTTGATTGATTTCTGGAAAATTATGATTGATTTTTATCCCTAAAAAATAAACTCGTGAATTCTTGAATGTTTTTATAAAACCGTGAATTATTCTTGCTAAAATAGTTCCTTCGATTTTATTGATAAACACTTGCCCCAGTTCCCTTGATGTATTTAGCCGTTTTTCTGTATCTATGTGAATTGGAGAATTTATTTGCAATATTCACTTGCCATAATTTACTCATGACAGCAGTGCAAAATTGAATTCATCCCATTTATTTGAGCCAATGAATTACCTTTTCTCCAGAAACCGTTGTGCTTGCTTGTTGCTGTGCAGTTGAGCCTTATGCCATATATGTGCTACTGAATCATTTTGCATGCTGCACACTTTTGTTTGTTCCTTATATCAGCTAGTTTTTGTACTTAACGTACTGCCTTTGTTCAAACTTGTCAACGTTCATGCTGACCATTACATTTGCTTTGAACCTGAATTATGAGCTTCACCATTGCAATTGCTTTACGCCATTTGTATGTTCTACTTGCACAAATATTTATGCACTTCATTGTGCTCAGTTTTGTGTCACCCTGCTCCATGGCTTGGTTACTTGCTCACTTGAGCTATGTTGTACTTCACTGCCTTTAAGCACTTGAGTTTGTATACTCCCATTCACCTGCTTGAACATGTACATGCTACTTTTGCCTTTGTGTGACCTGTGTGTGTATTGAATGCTTCTGCCATTTTTATGTGCACTCTCTTCTATGCTATGATCACTAGCATGTTGAAACCTGTGTAGCTACACATCCTTGCTACTTGCTATTTACATATGTGCACTTGCTTGATATATATATATATATATATATATATATATTTATATATCCCTATGTAGGCCTTGACTTTTTCATGTTGAGTATTTGTCACCTAAATTGTTGTGAGTATGTACACTAGCCTGGGCCTGTATTTGTGCCTTGAATCAATTGCTTGAGCTTGTACGCATGCTCATGATCACTTGACCATGCTACTTTCATCTGGTTTGTATCATTCCTTACTTGACCCTGAGTCACTTGTGCATTGTAGCATCTGGGGCACTTATGTGTTGCTCCATAGAATTCTTGAACTTGATGTCGTGCATACCCTTGTATACTTGCTGGCCTTTCTTTTTAAAACTGCCGCACCATATCACTTTGTCGTGCATCATGCATGTACATGCATATGTACACTTGTGTATTGTGTATGTTGAAATTGCTTGTATTTGCTGCCATACACTTTGCACATCTAATGCTTGTCTTGTACTACTGGTTATGTACATATATTTGTATATATATACAGTGATGTGTGTGTATGTATGTGCTATCATTGTGTACATGATTTCGTTCATGTATTGGTCCCAAAGCTGCATTTATTCAATGTCATCGTTTTACTTCCATGTGACCAGACCTATGCTTTGAGCCATCTACGCATTTACACCTGGTTTAATGTTGAACTTGTTGTGTGTCACCTTGTGGTTTGTCATGCACTTGATTTCTGAAACTTCACATGAATTTGTTGTATGCACCATGTCCATCCATGTTTGCCTAACGTGTATTTGAGTTGTTGTTGCATTGGAGCGTGATGTCACTTGATGCTTGGCATGTGCATTCTTGATTTCAGTGTTGCAATGTCTGAAATTTGTACTTGACTCTGCTGAGTCCATTTCGAACATGTGGTACGTACGCTCGACTTATGCACCTGCACATTATAATATATATGCATATAAACATACGCATGTATATGTATACATGTATTGTGCATGTGCAATCATATTTTCTATTTACATCAGTAGGCCACTATACGATGTGACGTGGCTGGTCAAGATCAACAGACCACAAACATGAGTCGAGGCTAGTCTTCGTCAGCAGACCACTATAGCTGTGTTAAGGTTGATCTGCAGGCACTAGATATATAGTCTACCTTGTTGTATTCACAAGCAGTCCCGACTCAAATAAATATATATACATATCAGACCAAGTCAAGAAATATGATGAGAAACACACCAAAAATTATGAGGAAAATAAAATTTAAAATAAATTTATATCTACTAGAATGTAAATCAATTTTTGTTTCAGTTTACTATTTGTGTTTCTATATATGATAGGTATACAGGTGATTGGACCGACTCTGAAGCAGACTGAAGACAAAGTGAGTGTATACGTAACATAGTGAAATGAGTGACTGAGTGCATGTAACACAGTGAATTGAGAGAAATATAGCGAGGAGCTAATGTATATGAAATTGAATGTATATGTGAATTGATTGTATTATATTATAGAGAAATGTACACCAATAGAGTTAGAAGTTTGTACTAGTCAAATGTTGAAATAAAATATTATATTATATTTGAATAAAGCACTATTTGAATATTTAAATTCTTATGCAATAACATTTTATTAAAAATTAATATATATTTCTGTGTGTGATGAAATACTAAATAGTACAAATACAAACACATTTATATAATAGTATATATGTTTTTTATCATCGAACAAAAATCATATTGTTATATACAACATTTGTCCCTGCTTCTGAGGGCACTGTCTGCTATAATGTTCCATCTGTCCACATCGAAAGCAATCACCCTTCTTAGCTATCTTATTGCAATCTTTAATGAAGGCCCCCATCATACCACATTCATGACACTTCACTTCCTTCTTGATTTTTGCTTTATCCTGTTTCTCTCCCTTTTTCTTCCCATCTTTCTTAGGCTATCACTTTTTCTTTCCAAAAACCTGTCTTGGCCATCTCAGTTGTAGCCTCCTACGCACTCTCCTTCCCATCACCGTGCATAAGAGCCATCTCCACTAAAGCCTCACAAGTCACGCCCATGTGAATATGTGTCAATGCTAATTCTTGGAGGGGTTAGTTCAGCCCTCTGGCTAACATTAAAGCCTTCTTATGTGCATTATCAAACCAGATCCAAGCTAAATCATGCCAACCCATTGAAGCAATTCACATACTCCTTAACTGACATATCACCATGTCTCAGACTCAAGAATCTCTCCAATTGCATCCCTTCTTCAGTTTGCAATAAGAATTTTTTTTCAAGCTTATCCTTGAACTTGTCTCATGTCCTCACAGCATGCTCTAGCTCGGCCGCTTCCCACTAACACGAAGCCTCTCCTTTCATTTTCCAGGTGGCCAATTGAATCCTCCTTCTATCGTCAAGCTCTAACGATCCAAATACACAATCGTTCTATTTAAGCCAATTACAAGAATAAAAAACTCTCTAACCAAGAAATGTCTTGCTGCCTACAACAAAAAAATCCATACAGAGCTTAGAAAAATTAGCCGCTGGATTCGTTGGAATTACTATGGTAGGAGCTGGAGGTTTGGCATTTCCTTGCCCTTCGCCGGGCGCTGTAGGTTCAACATATTTACGTAACCATGTTAGGATTGGAACTCCCTATGGAAAGTTGGGAGCTTCAGACATGCTGAAAAAAGAGAGACAAGGATTCAAAATAAAGGAATCAAGGGAATATTTAGTTGACTTATGGGGATATTTTTCCGAAAACAAGTTTTTCTTGGAAATACTTTACTTTTGAAAACATTTTTTCAAAAACTTTTCTCTGATCTTGTAACCTTAGGCTCTGATACCAAATGAAACACCCCACGCTTCATAACCTCACTCATGTGAGGATGCGTTAAGGTTTATGAAGTGCTTAGGTATAAAGTAAGAACACAGAGACTAATATTCACGAGCCAGAAGTATAAAACACAGTAGAAATGTTAAAATGTCATTATTTAATAAAGAAATTCAAATCACAGTACTTATTACATTTCATAAATACCAAACAGTTACCAACATAAAACCAAATATATTGTCTTATGGAAAACCATAATACCAGAGTACATAAGCAAAACCATCCCTCTCAAATGTCAATACAATAACAAAAAAAAAGATAAATGGACCAATACAAGAGTCTGAATCCAAACTGAACATAAAAGTAAGAATCACAGCTGCGACCCTCCACCCTATGTACATAGGGAGAGGAAGAGAGAAAACAAACTAGGTCAGACATACATCTGGCGAGTTATAGTAATTTCTAGCACGAGCATAAAGTATGGAAGCATTAAATAGATGAATTGTTTTAAGGACATAGAGCATAAGGGAATTAACATAGTAAATAAAGTTAAGCATGAATAAAGATTGGCTTCTCATTCATATTCAAGGTTACCACACCAACTTACCAAGATATCATAATCAGGCTTTACCTAATTTCTGCCCATCGACGACTCCTATAATTACAATGTGATAACCTATGTCGGCTATGGAACTTGGGGTTTTCAATCTCGAATCCATCAACTAAAGGACATAGTCCTTAATCATAGGCATTATAACGACTTATTTTCCCCAACATGCATGATGCACACTTATTATACCATCGAAACGCACGTGTACCCACCTCGTTTGGACCTCTTACTATCCAGCGTAGTAAAGCATGCCCTCGTCTCTACCTAGTGTGAGACCTCTATAGATGATAATAGGGATACTTCCTGATGCGGATCCCCAACCAAATATGCAATTGACACAAGTCACCACCTAGAATTCCCCAATTTTTTTTCTATTATGCCACTTAATTTCCCTAATCAGCCCTGCGCTGCTGGAACATACCTAAACTACAATATTATCATTTTATCAGACTTATTATTTTTTCCTATCAGCCCTACTCTGCCAAAACGGACCTACGAGCCTTTTATTTTCCCCAATCAGCCCCATGCTGTCAGAACAGAAAATCACTACAATTTTGTTATTCTATTAGGCCTTTTATTTCCCCAATCTGCCCCCACACTACCGGAACGGACCTACAAGCCACTTAATTTCCCCATTCAGCCCCACGTTGTCGGAATGGACTTCCACTATCTTAGCTTATTAATTTTAATCTTCAATTTAACTTAACACAATTTAAGTTTATTAATAAGCCCCAATATAACCTCACTTTATAATCCAAGGTTGTATTAAACATCCTAATTTAATGTTTATCCTTTTTATACAACACAACCCTATGTTACTTGTGTCCAACTAAGTTAATTCTATTCCGTTTATATGTTTGCATGTTCTCCAGTTACATATCAAGTTTTTATCCCCAATTTACAGTCCAATACTGATTATAATATTTAATCTGTTTTAACATGTCCAATTATCCCTTTTTAATTAAGTCGCCATTATTCCAATTTTAAAGTGGAATTAACGATAAAGACCTCGGCTCCCTTTAGGTCTAGGCTCAGCGCTAAAAGAAAAAAAGGAATTGGTCTAGGCTACTCGCAAGGCCTAGACTAAAAAATAAGGAAAACAAATAAAATAGGGCATAAGTATAACTGTAAATAAACAACAACAAAGAAAAGGATAAAAGAAGGAGAATTACTTGTAAGTAGTAAATAACTTGAAAGAAATAGGCAGTAAATAAATTTTAGTAACTTCACAGAAAAAATAAATACATAAATACTGTAAATAACTATAAATATTTAAACTGGCAAGAACCAAATTATTTAACTGTCTAATTTTTCCTACATAAGTTACTAATCTAGTAATGATACAAAAACTTATAGTTCTGACCAAATGGGCATCCCCTGGCCATTCTTACTCTAGCAGAACCTCTGGCCTTAAAAGTATTTATAAGAATAACTATTTAAAAGTATTGAACTTCTTTATCCTCGTAAAAAGTTTACTTATTTGGCCCGTTCTAATTTTGAGGGGCATGGTGAAGAAGAAGAGAGAAAGAATGGATGTGAAGAAGTGAGAGTGGCTTTGCTTGTTTATTTATAGGGTTTACTGGATGTATTCAGTTGTCCAAATTTAGGATTAGATCTGAATCAGCCATGTCATTGGACCAATTAGAAAGCACCATATCAGCCCTTGGTTTAAAATTAAACCAATAAAACAAAGCCACATCAGAAAAATAATGTTTGCATAAAATAAACGTTTGATGTCATTACGTGCGCTCCAAGGCACACAATTACAACGACCTGGGTCGACCCAACCACATCTTGGGTCTACCCAGGCGGTGAAGGGTCAGCCTAGTTGGATGTCAACCCAATATTATATATATATATATATTTCAAATTTATTGGTCTATCTTCTTTAGTTCATAACTTGTTCATTTTAACTGCGATTTCTGCAAACCAAGTATCCATTTTGATCAGAAAATTATAATGGACCTAATGGTTCTAGTTTTAATGTCCAAGAAAAAATCTTGTTGGATGACCCAATAATCATGAGCAATAAGTTGTTCATTATAAAATCATACGATTCTACAGTTGGAAATATATGTAGTTGTGTTCGCTCTGTTCAAATATGGGTACAAATCTCAAATATTTCTTTGTTTGCCTAATCGCATAGGCATCAATTGGCTGGCAGGAAGATTGGGAAGGATCCTTTGATGGATGAGATTACTGAAATACTATAACATTTAGAGTTTGCAAAATGTTTAATAGAGGTAAGACCAGACAATGAACTGGTAGAAGAATTCTATGTTAAATTAGTGGATGGTGTTATGCAAAAAGTCATATCAAGTACCTTTAGAAGCCTTATATTTGTACTATTTGCAAATCTTTTGGGAACAAAAATGAAAGCTGTGAAAATTTTGTGGAAACAAAAGCGGATAAAGGTAAGACATTTAGAGAATCTAAAATGAAACAAATCCAAACAAGAGAGAGATAGCTAGAAAAAGGAAAACCAAACGAATTTTGTTTAGAAGGGCAAAATGCAAATCTGGTAAAAGTAGTTAGGAATAGGAAGTTGCAGCATAAGAACAATATTACCTTAAAACAACCCACAACTATTTCTTTTCGTGGAAAAAGCAGCTCCGAAGTAGCATAATTAAATTTTACAGTGGAAATAGATTTAGATGGAAGCTTAGAAGAGGGAGAATTAAGAAGTAAGGAGAAGGGTAGGGAGACACCAAAGCAAAGTTTGCTCCTTTCTGAGGAAAAAGAGGCAAAGGCTGTGAGAAATTTGCTGTTAAGAATAGCTTTGATGTCCTCGATGATATAATAGAGTAAAAGGAAATTGTAGAAGTAGTTAATGGCACTAAAGAATCCCAAAGTATGTTGCTTGTTGAAGTTAATGCAAATAAACTTTATGGTGAAAGTTTGGGTATGGTATGCACAAATAAAAAGTTATTAGGAGTTGATGCCAGCATAAATGCTCCTACGTTAGAGAGACCGAGTTTGTACACACTGTTTTGGGCAGTGTGTACAAAACACTCGGTGCTATTGGTTGAAATCAGGGGGGCCAGTATGGCCCCCACTGATTTCAGCTAATAAAAAGCAGTGTTTTGTACACACTGCCCAAAAGCAGTGTGTACAAACTTATATTCCTACGTTAGATTCATGCAACACTAAGTGGAAGTAACAAACGACCAGCAATATGCTGATGTAGATGTTTGTAAGCTTGAAGGTGCTTACTTTGATGCAAGATGATTTCGAATATTGAAATAGGTGGAAATTTAACGAGCAATAATGAGATAGCTAACTGAATGCAAAAGTATTCAAGTGAAAATGGCAAAAACGTCAAAACTCCCATAACTGAATCTTTTAACGAGCCATCTGATCACTCTTTTTTGTGTAAACCAGACGTGCAAACTCAAGAAAAAAACAACATCATAGCTATGATGTAATTGAAAACTTATCAGCTAATCAAGACTGTGCATATTTGATTTTGCGCGTTCTTCAAGTCGATGTGCACGTGCAGACTGCTACTCCCCATTTGAGAGATAGTTTGTACACACTGCTGTGTACAAAACAACACCCGAAATTGGTTGAAATCGGAGGGTCCCTTGTGGGACCCACTAGCTTCAGCCAATCACAGCTGTTGCTTTGTGTACAAACTCAAATTCTCCTGTTTTGCCCACCTCTACCCTTTTTTCTTCCTCCTCCCATGTCCCACCTGCACCAACTCTAATGTCACAGCTGTCTAACCTTCCACTCTCTCCAAAACCATGCAAGATTTGTCCATTATAGTAACTGAACACACCCATATTTTACTACCTGAAGCATACATAGCCTCTTCGCACTCAAACAAATCCAACTACCCAATATAAATCCCTATTTTCTCCACACAAAGTCCCCCTCATTCAACCCTTAACTCCAAAATCTAAATCAAGATAGCATGCATCAATGACATCCCCTTTGCTATTGATCTTCTCGACCTTAATGAATCATCTGGACCTGTTATCAGGTCCCAAAAAAGTGTTATTACCAAAAATTTGGAGTTTAATTAATGACATAATGCATCAATATCTAGAATACTAGGGGTGCTCACCTTGAGATAAAACTCGATCAATGCAAGTATATGATCAGTTAATTTAATCTCAGTATGCTAGTCATTTTAGAAACCAAGTTTTCACTTTAACTCACAATCAGAGTAGCCAAATACATCAATTCCAGTTGGAGCTCATTCATAATCACATCGAATCCCCCTATGGTAGAATCATTATTCTCTTTGACCCCTCTATCCATCTTCTATCGACCATCACCTCAGGTAAGCAATACATACACTGCCGTAATCTGCATATCCCTTCTTCCACATCCTTCAGTCTAACCTTCGTCTATGCTGAGAACTTCTCCATTGCTTGTAGTCATTTGTTTCATACCCTTCACTTTTTCAGATAGTCAACCCACCCATGGATATCATTTGGCGATTTTAATTTCTCAATGAGGCCATATGATCGTATTGTGCGAATGACCTATCCCTAAATGAGATTAAGCCTCTCAAAAAGAAAAAGATATGAAGAAATGCGGCTGCCAAGGGTTATGTTTTCACAAGCATATCGGGTTCTCGTATTTAAAGTCCCAAACACATTTCGAAAGTGCTTCTGGACTGCCGAAGGCCCAATTATAAATAAGTATGTGTACTGTTATAATTACAATGTTTGTATCACTATGAATTTAATCCAAAATTATTCTCTTTCAGTTTTATCAACAGTATCAAAACTTCTCTGAAAATCTATGCTGTAAATCTTCATCAATATCATTAATAAAGACAACATTTTCTTATATGGTATCAGAGAGCTAAAAGCTTCACGACAATCATTGTTCAATCCAACCGAAGAAGAGAAAGCTCTATTTACCCCCAATCAGAGTAATTCCATCACGTGGGTGTTCCTCTTATCCGTATTAATAAGTCATCATTTGAGAGTTGACTCAATTCAGATCACTACCTCGCCTAATCTTCAGATTGGCTGCATTGATCTAAACATTAAAGTCATGCAGAAAATTTCAAAGAAACCCAAAATTAAGCCATCAAGAAAATTAAGAAATCAATTTAAGAAGTCTGCCATACTTATGCCAGTCATCAGAAATCTATCACCATCTGATAGGTATCAGATTACAGAGTTACCTGAATTATCTTTCTTGTTTTCGGCATTAATGAAGGTGATCTCTCATATAAAATTATGCTATTCAGTTATTATATAATTTCTACGTCATGGGTGATGCAACTCCAGGCATAGGTTCACTAGCATCACATAATCAATCAGCATCTCTAAATTAACCAGCTCCTCGAATATTATCAGTGGATTAACTAGTTAAGACTGTGATAAGTCTACAAAGTCAACTTATCACTGTCAAGCTAGAAGAAAAGAACTGCTTATTGTGGAAATTTCAGATAGAAACTACTATTCAAGGATATGGATTAGAGGGGCATGTTTATGCACCCTGCAAATTCCACCAAAATTCATTATAGATCAAGAAAACATTGTTGTTACCAATGAAGATTAAACAGAGTATCACAGGCAAGACATATTAATAAGTGTTTGGTTATCATCATCTATTAGCAATTGACTACTATCTCAGGTTATAGGGTGTGAATCTGCAAATGAAATCTAGGTTAATGTTGAAAAGAATTTCAATTCTCAATCATCTTCCAAGGTCATGCACTATAGAAGACAATTGCATAACTCAAAAAAAGAAAATAGTAGCATGAGAGAGTATCTTGCTAAGGTGAAAACTGTATGTGATCAATTAGAAGCATCAGGGCACAAAGTCCCAAAATCAAAACAAGTATTAACCATCTTAAATGGTCTTAGCAATGAATATGAGGCAGTTGAAGAAATTATTTAATCACAAAGAATTATCCCACCAATGGAAGAAGTTCATTCCATTATATTGGCACACGAAGACAGATTAGAAAATAAAAGGTCTCAAGAAAGTGAGTTAAGTATCAATTATGCCAGTTGTAATAATAATAAAGACAGAAGAACCAATTTTCAAACTCAAAGAGTGGTTACAATGGAAGATCAAGAGGAAAAGGCAGAAATAACAACAATAGTAATCGGCCAAAATGCCAAATTTGTGAGAAAATTGGTCACACAACATTAAAATGCTATTTCAGATTCAATCAAAGTTTCACACCAAGTCAAACAGTAAATAATCAAAGATCAGGCGATCTAAGTGCTAATGTGACTCATGTGCAGTAAAAACAAGGTGTACGTGGTAACCACAGATCAAACAATCAAGAAGACATAGCCAGCGTGGAAAGCATAAATGATGAAAGATGGCATCCAAATTCAGGAGCAACTAACCATTTGACTACAACCTAGACAATCTAAACATATGTTGCAAGGAGTATAGAGGTAATTAGATTGTGTGCATGGCAAATGGAAAGCCTATCAACATTACTCATGCTGGTAGTGGTTATTTACATGGAAATAATCAAACCGATTTAAATAAATTATTTAGAGATCCTGATACCAAGAAAAATATTTTTAAGTGTGTCCCAATTTGCTAATGAAAATCACGTGTATTTTAAATTTTATCCTAAATATTTATTATTTAGGGACATACTTACTTGAAACATTTTACTGCAGGGCAATGAAGTGAAGAGGCTGTACAAGTTCACTCAGAATAGGAACAACAACAGTGTGGAGAGTAGTACGATGTGTAATCTTAGTGAAAATGATGTTGTAGAGGAAAACAATGTTTTCAATCTACGACATAATAAACTGGGTCACCCCAGTACTAGTATTGTGAAACAAATACTTGTAGAAAACAATATTAAGTTTGATGATATTTCTTTGCCACACATATGCACTTATTGTCAGATAGGAAAAAGCCATAAATTACCTTTTAATGACTCCAACACTAAATACACAGAACCCCTAAGCTTGAAAGCTACTGATTTATGTGCCCTTCACCATTTAATTCAGATTATGATTATAAGTACTATATATCATTGTAGATGCATATAGCAGATATACATGGATATACTTCATGAAATCAAAATCTAAAACTTACAGTACTGTAGTTCATTTTATTACTCAGACTAAAAGCAAATAAACTCTCTAGTTAAAACCATTCAATCTGATGGAGGTACTGAATACAAGCCTTAAAAGATTATTTTCTTAAAAAGGGAATAGTACATAGGACAACCTATCCATATACTTCAGAGAAAAATGGTCTTGTAGAAAGAAAACACAAATATATAGTAGAATCATGGTCTACAGTATTAGCATAGCCAGAATGCCATTAAAATTCTAGCCTGAATCCTTTAGTACAACAGTCTATTTAATAAATAGATTGCCAACCAAACTATTAAAAGGAATTAGTCCACAAGAAAAGCTAATAGATGTACAACCAAATTATAGCTATTTAAAAACGTTTGGATGTCTGTGTTATCCATATCTAAGGCCATGCAATAAGCATAAATTGGAATTCAGGTCAAAACCATGTACTTTTGTAGGTTATGTTCAAAACCATAAATGTTATAAATGTTTAGATAATAGTGGAAGGATATTTGTAAGCAGACATGTTGTATTCAATGAGAAAATCTTTCCCTATAAATCTGAAATATTCAGATTTTAAATAAAGTATATGATGCAAAAGTTTTCATACCAACATTACCTATGTATTCAGATTTGTTGGGTGCAGGTGACACTGCAATAGCTCATGAGAAAACAATAACATTATAGAGTGATAGTAGTTAATCATCTGGTCATAACAGGGATGCACCTAACATACAAATAGAGGTTCAAAACATCAGCCATCAAGAAGATGAAAGAATAAGTGATGACGGTCAAAATTTAAATGAAGATAACTAGCCTGCACCTCAACCTCAAATAACATCCACTCACCCAATTATCACAAGAGATAAAATTGGAATCTTTAAGCCCAAATTATACAATGTTTTTACCACAGTTGAAGAACCAGCCAGCTATAATCAAGCTAAAACTGATGTAAACTGGAGAACAATAATGGATACTGAATATCAAGCACTTACACAAAATCAAACTTAGGAATTAGTCAAACCACAAAAGAACAAAAATATCATTGGGTGCAAATGGACATACAGAATTAAGACAAAACCAGATGGAATAATTGACGGTTATTGTTGAAGTCAAAAGTTGGTCTAGTGATAGTCAACCCCTAACGTGTGTTATACATGCATAGTAATATTCATTGAATGCAAGAAAAAGTAAATGAACACATGAGACACAATGTTTTTATAGTGGTTCGGCTTAAACCAAGCATACGTCCACTTTATAATCTTTGTTTATATTGTTGATTACAGGTTATAGTTGTTTTCAATTGAAAGAGAGTAGAGATAGAAGTGGTTTATGCACAAAATTCTTGTGTTGAATAAGAGATTTTTCCCAGTGGATTCAAGATTCCCTTCTATTTCTAGAAACTGATGTATTTATACGTGAGAAGGTGGACCGATTTTGAATGCAACATGGCGTGCATCTTTCTTGGGGTTGGCTACGTGTAACTCGATCCTATAAAGAAGTTATAGGTGGAGGGACCCGATCAACTGCTGATGAATAGTTCTTCTCGAAAATCATGGCATACGTGGAGCTTGAGACTTGGTATATGAGTGTGAGATAAAGCTGACCGATTCTGTAGCCTTGGGAGTAGGACTTCGTTTGGTAGCGTATAACTTGGCCAGATATTCTGACACGATATTCCAGGTTAGATCTGATCTTTTAGGAATAACTCGATCGATCAGTTGATGACCCGATCGATCGATTTAGTTTTGACTTCGAAAGAATGCCAATTTTGAGGGAGAGAGCCTTTTTTTCATGTGAAGCTGATTCGGGTTGAGTTATAATCGATCAACCTAGGATGAAAGTCGAATCTGGAGGCATAAAACTAGGTCGATATCTAGCAGTATGCTTATACCTTGAGTTGTGACGACTTTTGCAAAAAGTTGGTCAACACTTCGCCCCACAGAACATATCTTTTTGGTAAAGAAAGATGTGTTCTGGATTTTTAGGAGGATGTTGAATAGAAGTCCAATGTATTGTGATCCGACAAGCCATGGTCACATCGAACCATATAACGAGGAAGGCTAGAAAACCAACGACCACCAATGATTGTATTAAGGCCAGAAAATCGAAGACCGTTCGAGATCGTATTAAGGTTGGAAAACCGACAATCACCAATGATCTATTGAGGTTGGGTCTCTAAGAATGCCAGAAAGCCAATTGACCATACCAAGTTGACTTCAGGGAAGAGTAGTAGGACTGGGGCTTTGTCGAGCTAAGTAGTTCCTGTAAAGATTTTTAAGGTGGACAAGCCAAATCCTGACGATGTCGTTTGTTACCATAAAGCACAAGCCGTGCTTAGGTGTTTGTTGGGAGTATTAATCATACTCAGACTGTGATCTGGTTCCCTTGACAAATCCTGTCAAGTTAGCTTGGTTTATCAGGTATAAACCATAAGCGGAAATTCAAAGAGGGGCATAAACCATGCCCAAAAGTTTGAAATAAGGTATAAACCATACCGGATGAATCAGAGAAGGGTATAAATCATTCCCGGTTATTTAGCAAGGGGTATAAACCATACCCTAAAGTCCGAGCATAATCCATACTTTGAGATTCAGTGTAGGATAACAACCATATCCGATAATTTAGAGAGGGGTACAAACCATACCCTTAGCAGTGGGACGAGTATATACCATACTCATAAGTCGAGCATAAACCATATTCATTTAGAAAAGGAGCCAAGTTTGATTTGGTAGGTATAAGCCATACCTAGGGGTCGAGTATAAACTATAGCCGAGTTTAGGATCGAGCATCAACCATGCTTGGGGTGTGATTCAATGAGGTTTAGTATAAGCCATTTCTCTTATTGGGAAAGGGCTGAGTTTTCCATATCCTGACAAGTATATTTTTATGAGAGGTATCAGCCATACCTTCATGGAAAGCATAAACCATCTCAGTTTAGAAGAAGGGGTATAAACCATACCCTGGTGACGAGCATAAGCCATACCCGGTTTGAGAGAAGGGGTATATACCATACCCTAGTGAAGAGCATAAACCGTACTTGGTTTGAGAGAAGGGGTATAAACCATACCGGCGTGCATAAACCATACTCGATTTTGGTTTGAGGACTTAACCATGTCTTGGGTAGGTATTCGTCAAACATAATCCATGTTCGAGAAAGAAAGTTTATTACTGCTAAAAACTATTACAAAAGAAAAAACAAATCCTAATGGGATTATAGTCGAATCCAGAGCATGCCTAGCGATTAATTCCTAACCCCGCACGTGTGTACTTCAACATAACCACATTATTAAAAATACATTTCATATATCCTAAGAAATTGGGTGTATCCACAATGATCTAAACCAAACCAGTTAATGACGATGCCATGATTGCTAGGCTCGGGGTCCTTCCCACTTTGAGGAGCTCGGGTACTGACCTGAGGAGCTTAGGAAGGTAGTTATGGCAGTGTGGATGGTGCAAGTTTTTTAACATACTCGGGTATCTCTCCATGTCTAACCTACTACGCCATAAACGACATAATGCAACGGATTTGCAAAGTGTTGCCAGCCAAAATGCCCTGATAGCTATACTATTTTGCTCGTACTGCAACGTTCTATGTTTGGTGTTACCTTTGCCATAAAAATGTGTTACTCTAGATAAACAAGTGTAACACGATGCAAGAGTCTTATATTATGCTTCCATAGCATACCTTTAAAATTAATAAAATTTTACACCTTGGTGATCCACACCATTATTTAAAACAAAATCTCAACCATCAATCCACACCTCAGCTTTTTCTATTTCCCTCTTTTATTTTCGTTCACCCGCTTCCCTTTTTATTTCGTTCTCCGATCCCTAATTTTTCATTCTTTTTCTTCAGACGTCAGCTAGGGTTTCCGATGGACTTTTCGGGTGTTCGCTGATAGCCTTGCTCCCAGATATTTCATCATACATGATAATAATTCATACAAGGTTAAGCACCTTCCGCAATTTTCCACACTTATCCATGGCGATGCTTTCTCTATCAACGAAAATTCCATCATCTGCGACTTTGTTCAGTTTTTTTAGTTCGGTGCCCATAATAATTATGTTTAATTCAAGTTGCGTTTAAGAGTGGATGGGTGAGGTGAAGCTGCAAAAATTATATTTTCTTTCATTTCCAATTAGGGTAAATTGGCTTGTATTTAGTTAAACTTCGACAATTCCAAGGTGAAGTTGATGCTACAAGAAAATCAAATAGCTCTAAAATTTGGAAAGAGATTTGTTTTGCTTGCGTGGATACTGAAGAATAGCGCTTGGCCCAAATTTGTGGCCCCAATATTACTGTACAAATAATAATTGTTTAAATTAATATTGGAAAATCGCTCCAAGGTGCAACGATATTATTAGTGTAGATGATTTACCGTCTATGCCTCAGGATGGGTATGCTTTGGAGGGAATATGATACAACAGTTTCTTTCACATTATGATGACAACATGGTGGCAATGGACTTTTATACCTGTTTACTCCAACTGCTTTACATGTATCTATAAATGAAATATTTGTTTCCTGCTGCTGTAGACTCTGCCTCTTCCGGTAAAGAATTATCTCTCTTACAACTTTATATTATAGTCTATATGCATATGTATATTTGATATTTTTGACTTCACTGGGTTGCAAGTTCTTTGTGCTTTTACAACATACCGAGTGATGTTACCTTTTATTCCAAACATATTCCTACGAAATCAAATCATGAGCATCCATCCTTGACGTAATTTATAAGTTTGGAAGAAGTGGCTGAGGTTGCTGAACTTTTTAAGTCACTCGTCATTTTCGTAAAAGTACGTTGACAAGTTGATTTGGCTTAGGTTTGTTAGTAATGTACGCAGCATAAAACCAATTTTTCTAATTGTAGGTTGTTTGAGTTTAAGTGTTTGTGCATGCCTAACAGTCAGCACTGAATATGAAAGGAAAATTGTTGATATATAATATGCCTTTTAGCCAACTGCTTTGTATGTTAAAGATTTAAGGCTACTTATAGGACAAGTAAACGAACATGATCATAAAATGATTTCACAAATCAAAAAGTTAAAGCTGGAGAAGTCCGGATAATATAATCAAAATGATTTAGTAGTCGTAATGGTATATGAATGTAACATCCGTGATTTTTGACCGTTCAAATCGATAATGAACCTCAAGTCGACTTAAACAAATCAAAAATACAGGAGAGTTATTGGGATTTATATAAGAAAAAGAAGAGAAAAAGAAAAACAAACACAGAATCTCACAGCGAAAGGACAAAAATATAATAATTAAATAACAGTTCATGAAGTTGTTAAATTATACATTTGATTTTAATTTATAATGATTTTAAGAGTTAACTATCATAAACATACCAATATTTGCAGCAGAAGTAAATAATAGTACTTCTGGCAAGCTCCATCTTCATCTTCAAAACAGTGTCTTCGATAACTGAAACTCAGTCTAACCCGAGCACAAATGAAAAGACAAAAATACTCGGATCAGAACTAAAATATTCTCATATTAGTTAAATCAAATTCATGTGATAGTATGAGTGCAATAACTTAAGAGATGTTACAGGAATTTCTATCTCCTAAGGATCCGTTAAACTAGATACTAGATAATAAAATACGCTATTATAATAGTGCCTAATGTTAAATATAAAATATTAATATAGTGTAAGTGGGATTACCATTATTACCCTTAAACCGTTTATAATAGCGTAGTCTATATAGATACCGTAAATTCCACCATAATCCAGTGGCTATCAGAGGGCACTTCATAGGTACAACACAAATCAAAGTTGTAGGGTGCTCGATCAGGATAATATGACAAGGCACAAGAATGTCCAGAGTATGAATATACTAGTTGCACACCTGGACTGGTGGTAACGCATAGCCGCGACTACCGCCCACCTCGAATAACACTCCCAAATCACGGATGTGTATCAAATCAATCAAACCGAGGGACTATAGTAATAAAGGAAGAAGTGTTGCCGATGTAGGTAGCAAACCCCACTTGGTCTGGTATAGCCTTGTTTTCGTCATTTTAATTATGACCCGAAGGTCAAGGACATCCATCATCGTTCTCTTTCTTCAAATCTAGTAATCGCCTCAAAATCAACTTACTTCATTCTGGAACTCCACCACGCACACAGTTGTTAAAGTGATTTTCAGTATTGGCAGAGAATATGACAATATCTGATCCCGGTCTCTTTAACAACCAAATGTTTACATTTTTCACACCGGCCAGTTTTTTTACATTTCAAAGATATTCATACTTCGAATCAAAATATCATATTTCTCTTAAAATCATTTCATTAGTCAAAATAGAATATTTCATAATAAAATCTCCATTAAAACCAAACTTAAATCTTGAAACAATTCCAACTTTTAAATTAATTTGAATATTAAAATAGTTAAATAAATATATATATATAAATAGTTTAGATATATAACTGAAATAGTTTGAAAATAAATAATTTGTATTTAAAATAGAATTTCAGATTTAGTAAAATCTATAGGCAAAATATTAAATAATTTATAAAATAAATAGTTAAATATTAAATAATTAATTTAATATAAGTAATAAAAAAATAGTTATAAGGTAAATAGTTTATGAAGAAAATAATTATTATAAAAATAAAATAGTTTACAAAATGGTTTAAAAATACTATAATTGGAAATAGAATCGTTTCTTCAAAATTTAACCGAACTGGAAATCGTATTCCAGTTTCAAATCAATTCGACTGAATTTTGATATCTAAATTCAAAAGGATTTGAAATCCCATTTATATTTCAATTCGATTCAACAGTTTGATTTCAAACAATTTAAATTTAATAATTCGATTTAATAATTAAATTTCCATTATAGTTCAGTTATTACTATAAATCAAGTTAATTTAAAGTAAAATATCAAAGATGGATAAACCATTCAATTTTTATAAATTTATTTCACATTCAATTCAGTATTAACTTCACTTATGCACATTTACGAATTCCTTCAAATTTTAAAACATAAATTTCAAAGCTCAAAGCTCAAATTCAAAGAAAATCGATTAATAATATCATTTACATTGTCTTTAAAATAATATTCCAAAATTCTAGGTTAAGATAATTTTTATTTAACCAACCGTTGTCCGTATATTATTTTCTATCCTATGGCCAAGTAATACTTAAAAATTAATTTTAGTATTTTGGGAAAGGATATATATCGTTTTAATCTAAATCAGGGTCACAGGTATTTATCATTTCAACCTAGATTCTTAATTCATTTTAGTGATTAATTCCGGGTTTATTCGATGCCCGTAACATCTAGGGTAATGGTTGGGATTAATCAACAAATTCAATGACATCTATAAAAAATGTTGATAATAAGATAAATTACATATCAATACGTTAGATATATAATTTCAAGACATCTGTCAAAATCAATACATATAAATTGTTCAATAGTATCAGTTACCAGTCGTCAGGTATGTGGTTTTTTATTTTAAAAACTAGGAATTAATTTATAACTGTACAACTTATATAACAGTTAAATTAAATTGTACAGTCTATGTAGTTTTAAAATAAATATGCAATTCAAACCATCAAACAGCAAACAATACAATCATATCATGACATAAATTTAATTTAACTAACAATCAAATATTTTAGTTAGGTGTGAGTAAGTTTAATCACTCACCTTGATTTCAAACGAGATTGAATTCCAAAATTCAGCCCAAAATTTAACTGCCTCAGAATCAGTCCAAATCAGCGGCATCGCGAAGAGTTCGTTGATACGAATCCAACGCAAGTTATTTCATCCAAAACCGACCTTCGTAGCAGAAAGTTATAAGCATTTAAACATTTGAATTTCAAATTTATATAAATTAAAAACTAGTTTTCCTCACCCACCGCCATGTCAGCTGCCCCCTTCACCCTTCTTCTTCGTCGCGCCCTGCTCCAGAGAAAATCCCATAACCCAATTCGCGTATCATACTTGAACCATGCCACTCCATCGCGACCACCTGTACCCGATCAGAACTCACCATCGCGTACGCCACCTCGAGGACACCCCATAGTAGGAAAGCAGGCCCACTCGGTTGCGCCCAAGCTTCGAAGACCGAGCCTGAAACCGCTGCGTTCTAGCTAAAATTCTGGCGATTTGTGAAACTATTAACATAGATTATCCGTATGGATTTGAAGCCCTCGCTTAGATCTACGATTTTCCCTTTGGAAGTGTTTGATTTCATTGAATGGATCGGAAGAAATCAAGGAAAGAAGATTCGAGCTCCAAGGGCCATTGAATTAGATAAGGCATCAACTGATAAATGAGGGTTTTGGAATGAATAAAATAATAATATTTCTCGATTAGCGTGATATATAAGCCAAAATTCGGACGAAGTCCAAATCAGGCCCGCTTACAGCCTAACAACATGTTTTGACACCTTCCGAATGCAATAGAATAGGTTTCAAAGCCCAACTCCAAAGTCTCTAGCAGTTCCTTTTAAAACTCGATTATTAAATTAAATTGTACATGCGAATTTATACGCGTTTTAACTTTTTACGATCAAACTATAATTCTGATGGCTACAAAATTTTTGATCATATAATAATTTACAATTTTGGATCCAATAAAATTATTTTCATCGAATTCTGAGATTGTTTGTAAAATGACAATTTTGACCAGTTAATTAATATAATAAAATATTGGTATTTGTTTATTCACCTTTAAATCAAATTCAAAGATTTATAACATATATTCAAAAAATAAAATTCAGATAAATTTATAAATCAATTATTGTTTATTGTGAACAAATTTCAATATTTACAAATTCAAATTTTAATTCATACATTATTAATATACGACATAAATCATTAATTTTAATATTTAAAACAATTTTGTTCAAAACATATTAAATTTAATATTTTTAAACTGTCGAAAAAATCTTGGGATGTTACGCTCTCCCCCACTTAAAACTTTTCGTCCTTGAAAAGGCGTAGTATGAAAGTTGTCAATTTATATATATATTTAGCCATATAAATTTTTATTTAACTTGTCATGTTCGTTAGTTTACATTACTAATTTCATTAAAAATTTAATTTTGAATCATGAATTACCAAACCGCGATTTTTCTGAAAAAGTTTAATTACCCATATCTTAAAACCTACAAGTCGAAATTTAAATTTTCTCTTTCATTAGAAAATTATATTCCAAAATATCCAAAAGATTTCTTTTTCAAAGAATTCCGACTTATTTTGGATCCTATACATTCATTTAAACTTTAATTCGAAAAATTTCGAACTGTAGCTTCACGACGAGCTCTTTTTAATTAAATTTAATTAATTTGTTTAACCATCATTTAATTTATAAATTATAAACCAATTAACTTTTATTTTCACAAAACAAGTTAAACATTTATTTTTGACCTGGAAATATTGATTATCTTAAGTTGTCGAATATCTAACAATCAAAAGCAATACCATTTAATTCATAACCAATTAATTCACTTTGTTAGCTCACTTCATTGACACGGTTTATTTGCATTAGATATTTAATTTAATTTCAAATATAACTAAGTATACATAGTTCATTTCATAACTTAAGTTTCATTCGTATATATAACCCATCAATTTTTTCAACATTCATTATTCATACCAGTACTAGTATATTATCCAAATTTATTCCAATAACACGTTAACTTTTGATTAATTGGTAAGTTATATATATGCTATGGAAATGTTCGATTTTTATACAAGTTCAATAGTTTCAGTTTATTTTGAATTCCTTATTTCAAACTACAAAGAGTCTTGTTTTAATTATAACTCTCTTGGATTCATTTTCTTATTATATAATTAAGAAATATCTAACATTTCAATTTTAGTTCATTTCAACAATTTGAAAATCATTAACTATTCAAGAACTTAAAAATATAACTTCGGGTTCATTTCCAAATACACTTTAAAATATATATTTTATCTTTTATATCAAATCATAATTTAAAAGATTTAAATGAAGTCCAAATTTCCAAGAAAAGTATAAAAGTTCGAAGTGGTCACCAACTTAGTCTCTTGAAAATAATGTCGATAAAGCGTGCACTCATCACCGAAATCATTTTCCAAAGGCAAGATGGGAGTATACACTTATTTCAAAAATTTATTTGAAGACAATTTCTATACGAAACAACTTTTAAATATAATTTTATTATTTTAAATTAGTATTACAAAACCACCCAAAATTAAATTCTCAAATTCATATTTTACTTTTTATTTCATTACCAATTAAATTTTCAACATTTCATTAGCAATTTATTTTCATTATTTATTTCTTAAACCATTCAATAACCAATAGTTTTAATTATTGATTAATCGAATGATAAATGATGAAAATTTAATATTATCGTCAAAAAATATCAAATTTCATAGATTTTCAAATAATTCTTTATATAAAAAAATATAATTCAAAACAATATTATGTTAATAATCCCAATTTGAGTGTTTAGAAATCCCTATCGATGCCTTGGCATCCCAAGTACCGACCAGAATTCATAAATACTCAATGGAACAAACCAGCACAATACAAAATCATTTTATATCAAAATCACAAGTACGTTCTCTCATATACACTCAAACTCATTCTAGAGTATTACTTCCCTATCTTTAATGAGTTAATCCCAAATAGAGCTAAGGTTTTCGCTAAACCAAAGCTCTGATACCAAATGTAACATCCACGATTTTTGACCATTCAAATCAATAATGATCCTCAATATCGACTTAAACAAATCAAAAATATGGATACTTATTGGGATTTATATAAGAAAAATAAGAGAAGAAGAAAAACAGCACAGAATCTCACAGGGGAAGTACAAAATATAATAATTGAATAACAGTTCATGAAGTTGTTAAAACATACATTTGATTTTAATTTATAACAATTTTCAGAGTTAAATATCATAAACACACCATTATTTGCAGCGGAAATAAATAATAATACTTCTAGTAAGCTCCATCTTCATCTTTAAAATAGTGTCTTCGATAACTGAAACTCAGGCTGACCCGAGCACAAATTAAAAGTCAAAAATACTCATATCAGAACTAAAATATTCTCATATTAGTTAAATCAAATTCATGCGATAATATGAGTGCAATAACTTAAGAGATGTTATGGAAATTTACATCTCCTAAGGATTCGTTAAACTAGATACTATATAATAAAATACGCTATTATAATAATGTCTATGGTTAAATATAAAATATTAAAATAGTGTAAGCGGAATTACCATTATTACCCTTACACCGTTTATAATACCGTAATCTATATAGATACCGTAAAGTCCACCGTAATCCAGTGGCTATCAGAGGGCAGTCCATAGGTACGGTACAAATCGAAGTCGTAGGGGGCTCGATCAGGATAATATGACAAGGCATAAAAGGAATGCCCAGAGTATGAATATACTAGTTACACGCTTGGACTGGTGGTAACGCTTAGCCACGACTACCGCCCACCTTGAACAACACTCCCAAATCACGGATGCGCATCAAATCAATCAAACCGAGGAACTATAGTAATAAAGAAAGAAGTGTTGCCGATGTAGGTAGCTAACCCCACTTGGTCCGGTATAGCCCTGTTTTAGTCATTTTAATTATAACCCGAAGGCCAGGGACATCCATCATCGTTCTCTTTCTTCAAATCCAGTAATCTCCTCCAAATCAATCCACTTCATTCTGGAACTCCACCCCGTACACAGTTATTAAAGTGGTTTTTAGTATTGGCAGAGAGTATGACAATATCCGATCCCGGTCTCTTTAACAACCAAACATTTACATTTTTCACACCGATTAGTTCTTTTACAGTTCAAAGATATTCAAACTTCATCTCAAAATATCATATTTTTCTTAAAATCATTTCAATAGTCAAAATAGAATATTTCATAATAAAATCTTCATTTAAAACCAAACTTAAATCTTGAAACAATTCCAACTTTTAAAATAATTTAAATATTAAAATAGTTTAATATATATATATATATATATAAATAGTTTAGATATATAATTGAAATAGTTTGAAAATAAATAATTTGTATTTAAAATAGAATTTTAGATTTAGTAAAATCTATAGGTAAAATATTAAAATAGTTTATAAAATAAATAGTTAAATATTAAAATAGTTAATTTAAAATAAATAATAAAATAAAATAGTTATAATGTAAATAATTTATAAATAAAATAATTATTATAAAAATAAAATAGTTTATAAAATGGTTTAAAAATACTATAGTTGGAATTAGAATCGTTTCTTCAAATATTAACCAAACTGGAAATCATATTCCAGTTTCAAATAAATTCGACTAAATTTCGATAACTCAATTCAAAAGGATTTGAGTTCCCATTTATATTTCAATTCGATTCAACAGTTCAATTTCAAATAATTCAATTTAATAATTTTATTTATTACTTAAATTTCCATTATAATTCTCACTTTAAATTATTTGTGTATAAAAATATCAATTTCAGAATTCAATCATTACTATAAATCAAGTTAATTTAAAGTAAAATATCAAAGATGGATAAACAATTCAATTTTGATAAATTTATTTCATATTTAATTCAGTTTTAGCTTTAGTTATCTATGAATTCCTTCAAATTTTAAAAATTAAATTTAAATTTCAAAGCTCAAAGTTCAAATTCAAAGAAAATTGATTAATAATATCATTTATTTTCTTTAAAATAATATTCCAAAATTCAAGGTTAAGATAATTTTTATTTAACCAACTGGTGTCAGTATATAATTTTCTATCCTATGGCCAAGTAATACTTAAAATTAAATTTCAGTATTTTGGGAAAGAATATATATCATTTCAATCCAAATCAGGGTCATAGCTATTTATCATGTCAACCTACGTTCTTAATTCATTTTAATGATTAATCCCGGGTTTATTCGATTCCCGTAACATCTAAGGCAATGATTGGGATTAATCAATAAAATCAATAACATACATAAAAAATGTTGATAACAAAATGAATTACATATCAATACATTAGATATATAATTTCAAGGCATCCGTCAGAATCAGTACATCTAAAAAGTTCAATAATATCAGTTACCAATCGTTAGGTATAAGGTATTTTTAACTAGGAATTAATTTATAACAGTACAATTTATAACAGTTAAATTAAATTATACAGTCTATGCAGTTTTAACATAAATATGCAATTCAAACCATCAAACAACAAACAACACAATCATATCATGACATGAATTTAATTTAACTAACTATCAAATATTTTAGTTAGGTGTGAGTGGGTTTAATCACTCACCTTGATTTCAAACAAGATTAAATTCCAAATTTTAGCCCAAAATTTAACTGCCTCAGAATTAGTCCAAACCAACGGCATCGCGAAGAGTTCATCGATACGAATCCAATGCAATTTATTTCGTCCAAAACCGACCTCGTAGCAGAAAGTTATAAGCATTTAAACATTTGAATTTCAAATTTATATAAATTAAAAACCCATTTTCCTCACCCAACCATATGCCGCCATGCCAACTACCCCCTTCACCCTTCTTCGTCGAGCCCTGCCCTGGATAAATTCCTGTAACCCAATTCATGTTTCATACTTGAACCACGCCACTCCATCGCAACCACCTGTACCCGATCAGAACTCACCATCGCGTACGCCACCTCGAGGACACCCCACGGTTGGAAAGCAAGCCCACTCAGTTGCACCCCTGCTTCGAAAACCGAGCTTGAAACCGCTACGTTCTAGCCAAAATTCTAGGTATTTGTGAAACTGTTAACATAGATTATCCATATGGATTTGAAGCCCTCACCTAGATCTATGATTTTCCCTTTGGAAGTGTTTGATTTCACTGAATGGATTGGAAGAAATCAAGGAAAGAAGATTCGAGCTCCAGTGGCCATTGAATTAGATAAGGTGGTGGCTGATAAATTAGGGTTTTGGAATGAATAAAATTTTAATAATTCTCGATTAGCATGATATATAAGCCAAAATTCGGACAGAGTCCAAATCAGGCCCGCTTTCAAACAACCCAAACTTCCCCGTAAAGGAAAACCCGGATTAAGTTGAGAACATGACGCATCAGAACACAAACAGAAGAATAATTCACTGTTATTACAACAATTTACATCAGAGCTCAAGAATATAACAGAGTATGAATAAATAATATACATTTGATAAACATCAGAAATTTACAAATTACAATGCAGCAGAAAAAATTTACAAAACACAACTGAAAGAAATACACGGATACAGAGCTTTTCGAGTATAACTCCAGCAGTAAATCCAGGATCCTGTGAATATAATATCTGCAAACCCAAAACTACTAGTTGCCCATGTGGAAAATATAGGCACCCAGAGTTTAGGTTAAAACAATAAACTCCAAGTCAGTCAAGTGACTGGTTTGAGAACTGAAAACAGTTATTAACTTGGTTTTAAAGTAAGGTAAATCAAGGGACCACGCCGTATCTGACACCATGATTATTAACTTGGTTCCCATTAATTTTTTAGAAGATAAATTCTTTTAAATTTATTCTATAATATTCCTTTGGATATCATTTCAAACCAATTAAGGTTTATCCAAACTAGTCAGGATTAGCGCACCTCACTGAAGTAACCATTTATTTTATTTTCCAATCCCAACCTATTTATCCCATGGAGCAAAACTGGTAATACTCCATATCTAACACCATGGTGTTATCGATAAATTTAATTACCATTTCACACTCAAATCTAATTAAAGATTTAACTATCGCGTAGAGATAAACTAGTGGTACTCCATTCTCGATCATCTCCCAAATTTGATAATTTAAATTATCACATTCACATTCTAATCTAATTAAAGATTCATTAAAACTCCACTTAGTTTTAATCTTCCCAAAAATCAATAATAATGATTATTTAACTTTGGGAAATCAAACACGCCACTTTGACAATCTACACCATACCATTGATTTATGTCGGTATATAACCTCTGAGCACGTACGTCTCAAAGAAGGGTGTTAAGCAAGAGAACAAATTCTCTGCCACCAAACAGATATATATTCAACAGAGATCAACAAATACAGTTCGAAATACAATGTTAGACAAGTAATCCTGTCTTTAACTGGGTTAAAGAACTAATGTCATTTAAAACACAGTTCACGATAAACCCAAAATCACATTCCATTTATTATGGAATCTTCACGGAAAACAGATCAATATATATATAACTGATATTAATTTCCGTATCCGACTAATAATATAATGGAACAACGACAAAGCCTTTTAAATTCCATATATATTACAGTCTTCCTCCATAGAAGATCATTTCGATTATTATCAAATCGAATTCCATTCAATTCCAATTTATTGTATTAAATTGGAAAACTTTACTTTGGGAAATTTCCTTTAAATCTTAATAAAAAGATTTTTAAATTCCAAATCACATTTCACTGCAAATCAGGTTAAAGAATGAATGTCGTTAAAAACAAAGTTAACAATAAACCCAATTCACATTCCATTTTATTCCAATTATTAAATTTAACTGGAACTCTAATAATCTTAATTAAAAGATTTATTCTTTTCACACGAGGTTTAAGAACAGTGTTGTTTAAGACACCATTCACGACAAACCCAAAATTCAATTCTTTTATTCAATTCCAATTAAATATTAATTAATTGGAAAACTTCACCAAATATTAATTAAAAGATTTATTCTTTCCTCTACTAGGTTTAAGAAGTGTTATTTAAGACATCGTTCACGACAAACCCAAAATCCAATTTGATATCAAATACAAGGCTCTGAATAGAAATTATATTGGCTTATATTCAATATCAAATTTTGAAACCAACAAATATCGTTTTGGGAATAACGATATATATATATATATATATATATATATATATATATATATATATATCTTCCAAATTCCCATGACAATATCTGTATAATCATGGAATCCAATATCAAAATATTTCAAAGATGATTTCCTTTCAAATCCATTCCAATTCATATATTGGAAACTCTGGTTATTTTAAAACCATTCACAAATCTAATTTATTTTATTCAACAATTATTGGATTTCAAATCTACTTAATAACTAGTTCATTTTGATAAAAATATATTTTTATCTTTTCAAATTTGGAATTTTTCATCCCAATTCTTTCCTAATCATTTATTATGATTTTACACAAATTATTAATATTTTTAATAATTTTATTTAGGCCCTTTTAGTTGATTTCCATAAACAGTCATCGACCTGCACTTACTACGACCTTTTCTAAATTGGTTTGGACATAATTCTAAATCCAACCGTTAGATTTCAAATCTCTTATATTAATTGGAAAGCTCTTTTCGATACGAACCCAACGGTTCCGGTTTTTGGAGAATCAGTTATCTAACTGCACTTACAGCGACCTTTTCCAAATTTGGTTTGGACATAATTCCAAATCCAACCGTTAGATTTCAAATCTCTTATATTCATTGGAAAACTCTTTTCGATACGAACCCAACGGTTCTGGTTTTTGGGGAATCCGACGGTCGGATCTCCGTAATGTCAATTTGAAGTCAACGGTCGAAATTCACGAACGGTTATGGCGCGGCGCGTTCTATTCAGGCCATTAAATATATATAATATACATATTATATATGTTTCGTCGATTTCCTTTTAAAACATATTTTACAATTCGTTTTAAAATGATTCTAATTTCATTTTCAATTTTAAATCAAAATTGAATATTCTATATCATTATAATATAAAATGATAATATTTTCAAAATATCAGGTTTTGAAATCATTTCCTTTTCAATATTCATTATAAAAATGAATAAAATCGATATAAATATCGTTCACATGAAAATGGAATTAATCTAATCAACACGGCTTCATATTTTTAAATATTTTCGTGTCCATCCCAAATCGGACATCAAAATCATATCATGATCCATTACTGAATATTATTTTAAATTATCAGTTATTTTAAAATAATTAGTATTTGTCATTTTAAAATATTCTTTAATTTAAAATATTCGTTCTTTCTGAATTGGAATCAGACACAGTCAATTACCATATGATGTTAATTTATATGGATTTCATACACACGTGTACACAACCATAATCACATACAGTCAATCATCATCCAAAGTACAATTTACAACTGTATAAGTGTTAAAAGTAAATAATTAACGCTCATACAGCCTGCCAACCCATCAATTGACATACAACTAAATATTGGGATTAGTGTATGTCGAATATCATCCCAATGCCCGTGTGGGGTTTTCAAACAACACATACTGAACATTATTTGTGTAGTTGGGCGATGTGTAAAATTTATCGTCCCAATCAATATCGATTAAATGTGTGTACATAAAAAAATCGTCCGATTTGTAAATGAGTATTTATTTTCAACACATGACCATTTTATATGGTTCATACATTCAATAAAGATTATATTTTTATTGTTCAAATACTTTATTCCACAAATGAATATTTTATATATTTTATTCATTTAATAAAAATGATATTTTTATTGTTCAAATATTTTATTTCATACATGAATATTTTATATATTCCATTTCACATCACAACACAATACAGTCCATTCAATCCAAACATCAATCATGGTTTCAATCAAAGGTGTCGGGTGCTACTAAGCACGGTCTGCATCTTAGTATATATCTAGCTGTAAATAAATTTGAGTGAGAAAGAGTTCTCACTTTGGATTCCACTCCGACAATTTTATTTCTGAATTTCTGAACAATTTGGCTTTGAATTTTCCTAAAATTCTAGTCTGCTCCAAATTGCTTCTTGTCAGTTCCATTGCGTAGAGTTTTTCGTTGCGAATCCAGTGCAACTTGACTCGTCGATTTCCGACCTCGTATGGAGAAGATATGATATTACTAACATTGATTTCATAAATTAAAATAATAATTAAATTAATTATTTACATTTCTGCCCCTTCTTCCTTCTTCCCCATCCTGTAAAAAAATCGATCTCGCTCAATTCATTTCCATCCCCGTCGCCGTTACCTCAGCCCTCCAGCCGACCATCAGACCACGCCACGATGAACTGCTACGAAGGACGCTCCTCCTCCCTGAGTTTGGTCGAACTCGCCGCGCTCTGGTGACGGAAAATCTACAGTTAACATTGCGCCTTTAAGCGCTACTATCTCCTCCAATACGCAACGCTAGATCTCCAAACTAATTGGGATTGAAAGAGCACGAACTACTTTTTTTTGCTTTGGAGTTGGGTTCAATTTCTAAGTGGATTGGAAGAAAATCGCAGGAGAAATTTGGGGCGTTGGGAACCATCGGTTTGAATGAGGCAGCTGCTGATTTGGGTTAGTGTTTCTGATTTATATATATATATATAATTTAATATTTAATTATCTAATTGGTGTATTTGTGTTCGAACTCCAAATGAGACCCAACGACTATCGCCCTTAGCTAAATACCCCCATTCCGAACACAATAGGATATGTCCCGCAAGCTAATTCTATCGTTTTGATCAGTGTTTCTTCAAATTAAAATATAAATCAATATATATTCAATTTGAACGCACAATTTAATTTACTGGGGCCACATACTGACTCCAAAAATTCTCGAAAAATAATCTAGCTATGTTTTGACGATACGGTCCTAACAAAACTAATTTCGTCGAATTTGGAGACCATTTGAAAAATAGCCATTTTCTGGCCGATTAAATCCAAATCGAATCGATCAAAAACACGTTTAAATTCACCACGCTCACATATTAATTTTAAAAATTATGGAAATTGGAATCAAGCAATAATTTGACATTCCAAATACAAAAAAAGTGGTTTCATCAAAAACGGTGGTCGTTAGCAAAACGGCTATTTTTAAGGGCCATATATTATATAAAATATATATGAATTCCATAGCGGCTATTCTGAATTTTAAAATGGACATAACATTCAATTCCCATTTTGAAATCTAGATCACATTCGTTAGAAAGATATAATTTAATTGATTCAATTATTTCTTGTTTCATCCAATTTTGACTTATATTAAATTACGTATATTCAATTGAAATTTAAAATCGAATTTTCAAACTGCCATGCCATTTCAGGCTCATTTTATAATTAAAATAAATTTATTTGTTCTAACTTCGATTAAAATAAATTTTTAGTCATTATTATTTAAAATAAATCATTTTAAATATTCAAAATCCATTAAAATAGCTAAAATAAAAATTTTAAATTGGTTCTGAATATCCGGGTTGTTACAATCTCCCCCACTTAAAAAATTTTCGTCCTCGAAAAGGAACGGAGCTGAAAGTTGTTTTGCTAACCAACTCAACTTTCATTCTGGCTTTCATTCTTCAACTTTTCAGTTTCTAAGAATTTCTAATTTTTCAAAAATTTGGCTAACATCCTAAATTTTCGAAAAAATTCGCCATAACCTCCTTTGTACGGGAAGACCTTTAAAACCACAACTAGCCTCACAGTGCCCTCACTAATCCAAAAGAAAAAGAAAAAGCTAAGCGGCTAGCCCATCAGCTCATAAAATCATCCAAACCCAATAAATTAGTAAATATGTACCTATTTGTCAGGCATACAATTTTATTCCTCTTCTTAGCTTCCATGTTATGACCTGTTTACACATATATACGTACATGTATGCAATTTCAAACAATTTCCAATTTAGTTCAACATTTGATTCAATTTGGCTAAATTTACCATTCGTTTTCTTATTGGTTCCAACATTTTAATTAGTCAAACTAATTATTATACAACACAACCAGCAATCAATTAGTTTATTAGCTTTTCAAATGCATAACTTTAATAAATATTCAAAAATCATTTTTTTGGTGCCAAATCACAACAATAACCCAATCTAGATTTTGGTTCTCACAACATCCAATTGGAAACATATAGATATCCTGCTTTCGAAACTCGAACATAAACATTGATGATACTAGTAATCATCTCCGGCCGACTAGAGTGTGATTCTATATCCATCCATTATATTGAGGCTTCGTATACACGTGGATCAAACGTATATTCAAAATCTCCATATATCCGATAGTCCAAATCAATTTAAAATAAAATATTCATATACGTATTTTATGGTTTAAATTATCAAAACATTATTTTTTCATTTTTACTTTAAAAATAACACTCTTCACACTCGTTCTAGGATACTACTGGTCCTATCTCTAACGAGCCTTTCCTATTGGATATTACTAATCCAATCTCTGATGAATTCTCTCATTTGATTCCAATGTGTCTTGTTCTTGAGCTCTGTAAACCGAAGCTCCGATACCAACTGAAACAACCCAAACTTCCCCGTAAAGGAAAGTCCGGATTGAGTTGAGAACACGACGCATCAGAACATAAACAGAAGAATAATTCACTGTTATTACAACAATTTACATCAGAGCACAAGAATATAACAGAGTATGAATAAATAATATACATTTGATAAATGTAACAACCCGGGTTTCGACAGATCGAATTTTTCAAAATTCAATCCATCGGATCCCGAGTTAAGTGCTCTGGTATCCTGCAGAAAAGACAGAGAGAAAGAAACATGCCATAGTTCGAAAAGTAGCTCATAGCGGAAGGAATAAAATATAATTATTCAAAATAGCATTACCTTAATAATAATACTGCCAAGCCAGTAGTCAAGCAATACTATCTCTGTCATGAACCTAACCTGCGCATGTTGTGTGGAGGGGGTCAGAACATAAGTTCTGTGTGACTGGACTATAATAAACTCTTGTGTAACCCTACATATACCATTCAGTTATAATTTCTTGTTTATTAGGTTATTCACAATATTAACACCCAAGGCCAAACCCATGTCATTCTCATCCAACTACTGGTAGACTTAACCTAATACATCGTATATGTAATTTTTCCCCAACTCGTATAATCCTTTCCATGTATACGTACAGTCCCTTGCCGTATATCGTATGGGCTTTATCACGTAATTCTATACTACTTCAACGTAGTGCCACCATTCTTGAAATCGTTTGGACTTCCACCCTTGATCTGTCTAGGTTTCCTTATCATGAACTATCGAGTGTTCAACTAGGATTTATGCCACCTAGGACCACTAGGGATTATGCTACCTATTAAACGTTTTCTAGATTCGATTACGGTTTATCCACCTAGGACTACTAGGGATTATGCTACCTGTCGAACATCGCCCTTTTCGCACGTATGTATCGCGAATCGTTTCCGATATCTAGGTGCACATGTACACTATATGTGCGGTCCGAGTCCCGTGACATGGCTAAATCAAGAAATACGGAAATCGGTCGGGAGCTTTAAGTTATCTGCCGATGCAGATGCTAAGGTCTGTTTTTCTACCAGTGGTTATGGTCCCATGTGACCCCTCCCTCAACTAATGAAAGGAAATCCAAGAAAATCAAGCACGAGAACTGTACTCCTGCCACCTTTGCCCCACTTTCCTATTGGCCAGCCTCACCCACAACTAGATAGCAAGCATATGGTCTGTTGGGAGTCCTCTGCCTTTCCGTATACGTACTACGATTGACTGAAGATGGTAAGTAGACGACGAGTGTTATCACAGGGCCAAACAAGATAGCGCCGCCTCACGCTGGTCCATCCTAGTCTTTAGGTCGCCTTATTTTGCAACCAAGGCATACTCTTGGTTCTCCTACCGCAGACCTTAACCTCTATGAGCCCAGGCGGATCATCTGCAACCTCACATAGGGATACCAAGAGTACCCTCATGTTCCCCGAAGCTACGTGCTTCGTAACCCAGTCCGCTGGAGCCTTTCTCGAAATAAGATAAACGTTCGCTCCTCCTCGTGTGTTTGTTAAGCGATGATCTACCGTATCGGGTTATTCATCTATTTATGGACTGGCTCAGTTTCCTTGACTAAGAATTATTACTTAGTTGTTCTTAACTAAGGTTTACCACTTAGTTTCCTTTCCCGTTAATCTTGTTAACTAAGGTTTACCACTTAGTCCCCTTAACTAAGGATTACAACTTAGTTCCCGTTCTCGACCGTTTTCTTAACTAAGGTTTACTGCTTAGTTCCTATTAACTAAGGCTTGTTACTTAGTTATCATTCTCGTTATTTTACTTAGTCAATTCTCGTTACCTTAGACATCAGACCACATATTCTCGGTTTATAATTCAATTTGTTGACTAAGGTTTTCCCATGAATTCAATCATAACTTAAGTTCTCTTTTATTCGGTGATAGCGCATGGGTGTTTTCCCATAGTTCTTGCTTAACTTACCCCATATTATAGGTTATCCCACCCTTCAGGTCTTACATTACATCTTAAGTCATAAACTTTCTCTGTCCCTAGGATAGGTTTACCCCCTAATTAACCCTTCGACTATTTCAACTTCGATTTATAATAGGTAGTTAACATTCCCTATTTCCGTTTTTGGTTAAGTTTTGTTCATATGTTCGTGTCGACTTAACCCCATCTCCTTATAACGTTCATTCACAAATTTGGTTAAGTGCTGTCTTTGAATTCATGACTTAACCTTACGAATCATGTGCCGTTAATTATTAATGCACTACATTAGACCTGTTGTTATGGTCACTGGTTATGCCGGGCGGTTCCGGGCAGAATTACACCACAACTCAGTCTAACCTCGGGTTTCAAGCGCGATATGACTAACTTCTCACATTAGGACCTATTGTTTGCAACCACTGGTTAGGCCGGGAGGTTCCGGGCAGGATTACATCGCAAACTCATCCTAACCTCGAGTTAGCCATGTTTCATGTTTGGTTCATGTCTATTCTAATCGGCATATGTAAAGTTCATAATCATGTCAGAAATATTAAGTTCATGTTATGCCAATTACCCAACTTACAAGCATGTTCTTATAAATGTCAACTACCAATTTATGCTATTTTCGTGTTCGTTTTAGATGTCAAGTTCATAAGCATATTCTAAATGTCATATTTCAAGTTTCATAATTTTGTCCCTATTTACATTACATAAATTAATCAACCATATTCATGTTCAATGCATTTCAATAGTGCCAAAATTCGAGTATCAAGTTCAATCTAGATGTCAAGTGTCAATTCCCCGAATCCAAGCTTTACCTAAAAACCCCTAATTTATATTCATGCTTGTAATCCCATTAACAAGTTACGCCTATCATTAAATTTGTAATTCATATTCATGTCAATTTCATGTTCAAGTTCTAGATGTAAATTTCATGTCAAATTCCAGATGTCAATTCATATCAAGTTTGAGTTCTTATCCAAATTCAAGTTATAATACAGGTTTTATTCTAGAGACATGTGCCCATTAACAAATCCATAAGTCAATTTCATGCTTAAATCAATGATGTCAATTCTACGCCAAACCCCAAATCATGTTCATGCGTATAATTCTAAATTTGGTTTACGCATTCAAGTTTTGTCAATGTTATATTACGCCCAACCCCCTTTGTAATTTATAACCACACCCTCCAGTTCATGTCATAGCCCAAAACCAAGCGTTCCCCTTTTTAGTTCGCAATAATCATTCTGTCGTATTCATTTCATAATAAAGCTAGGCTCGTGATAGCCTAGTCATAAAAAGATAAAAGAGGGAGAATAAAAGAGGACATAATCATAGGCATAATAATTAAAAGCGAACACATGACAATATTAAACATTACAGATCCAATTTCCATAATAATTTCATTTCGCGTTTACATAGGGAATGTTTCAATGATAAATCATAATTTTACACAAAAAGTGTATTATAACTCCACTGTCATCTTCAAAATAGGAACGAGATTAATCTTCAAACTGATTTCCCCCTTTTTGTTGCTTTTGATTCATCTTTGATTGATTTCATGTCCAATTCAATTTATGTTTAATTTCATATGCGGCGTTGGTTGCAGATCTGAATTCCTTCTCTTTGCGCAGTGATTTAGATCTAAGCCTCTTTTCTTTATATTCATGGTTGTAGTAATTCTAGATCTCATTCTTTTTAATTTTAAGAATAAACGTTGTAGAGAAAAGAGAGAAGAATAGATCTAAGATTTATTTAGATCAATAGCTTGAGGAGGAAGAAGAAATCAAGTTAGAAGAGAGCCATGGCCTTGCCATGAATTGTTGTGGAGTTTACAATGAGCCTAGGATGTTCATATAGGTGTTAGACCAACGTACCAGGCCCAAAAACTCATCCAGGTGCTCAAAAATGAACCTGGACAGCTTCTGGGGCGAATTTCCCGTTTCTGGACCAAAATTCCCGCTCCAGGTCGCTACAGGTCGACCTCCCCATGGAGGGGTCGACACTGTGGTCGACCTCCCCCCTGGGAGGTCGACCCTATGGGCGACCTAGGGGTCGACCTGGTCATTTTTTTTCTGTTCTGGGCTGCGCTGTTTTCTGATTTTTCGTTGAAACTTCGGGAGGTCATAACTCCTTCATACGGACTCCGATTTTCGAAAACGCAGACTCTATTTCATGTAAAATTTCGAGATGAACGCAATGGTGATGTTCATTTTACTTAATTCCTGATATTTAAATTAAATATCCTTATTTTACTATCTTCTCCGTTACACACACTATTATCGAATTAATTTTTCTTCTCTTCCACGTATTAATTAATTCTCATTATACATCACCATTATTCACCTATATAAGCATATTTTCATAAATTTTATTTAATTTTTAATTATATTAAAAATGAGGGGTGTTACATTCTCCCACCCTTAAAGAATTTCGCCCCCGAAATTCGATAAGAGTTAAATAGATAATCCCTCGCAACATCCAATTAGTGTTCATCCAATTGTTGCAACATTGTACACATGTGCAAAGTGAAGTACATTATAGTAAAGCATGTATGCCTAATTTGGATCCACCTATATGTATGGAAACTTTAAAATAACTTTTCAAAACATGATGCTCACATCCTAAATATACTTGCAATTCTATATGGATACAATATTTTTGAAAAATCAAAACATTTTCCATTCAAATTTTCCCATACTCTTATAGAATAAGAGCATAGTTCATCCAATTTTCGCATCCAAAACCGTACCAACCATCTTTTAATTCGAGATTTAGAAAAATCTAATTTTCCAAATTCGATTTCTTATGTTACGAAAAGGTATAAAATGGAAAAATTTACATCCTCCGTTTTTCTTTTCTAATTGTACTTGGATTTTTATATAACTATTCTATTAAGATTTCCTATTTTCTTATCCAAGCACAACCACATAAGAAAATTTCTTTCTTGTATTTTCGACTTTATCTTGAAATAACTTCATATTTATTCATCTTTTTCTTGATAGTTTCATTTTCTTTCCCCCGTCTTGTTTTTTGCTTTACTGAATTTATTGTTTTCTTCTTAGTTAGGCTATTATTTAGCTTATTTGGCTTAGTCCAGTTTCTCATGTTTATATTATTTATTTATCTTTTCAAATAAGCTTTTCTGTTTTCTAGTCAAATAGTATCCTACACAGCTACAACTATGGGCCAAGGATCTTAAGACTTTATTACCTCTGACAATTGCGAGTCCACCTAACAGGGTCTATATAATTGCTTGCCCTTCATCACCTAGTAGTCACTATTAGTCCATGCTGTGTATTACTAGCCTATCCTTTTCTTTTTCTCAAGCAACAATTCTAGGTCTCAATGCTTATGCATTCTACGGGAAATTTGTTTACCCAATTTTTTTTTAACAATAATCAAAATTTAATAGAATAGAGATTTCAAAAACTCCTTTTACAAAATACAACATTTTCCTTTCAAGATTTTCGTATATGAGAACTAGTGAGCTATATATATATATACTCCTTTTCATGAGAGAATTCTTTCAAAACAAGAAATCGTTGTTTTACATAATATACCCCACTTTATTTTAAAACCCAATATGCACTTTTCAAACATCAAGATACTTTTAAGATCAAAACTCAGAAAATACCACAAACTCTTTTACAAATTCAAGTTCTTAAAAGTTTATTATTGGGTCAGACTCAAAGCGGGTTTTCCACTCAACTAGGCTTTCCTAGGTACTTTCACAAATTCAATTTTCTCGACTATATATATTCCTAATCCATTTTCACACTTTAACCTTTTTTTCTAATTTCTAAGGTTTTACTTCTAGACCCACTACTCTGAGATACTAATATTTCAGTTTCCATTCCATGGGATACTTTCTAGCTCCAAGTCATATTGTACACTTTCCCAACCACCTAATGGTTTCCAAAATTTCTATGTCCATGCCTTTAGTGTACAAACCAATATCCCAACTCTTTACATGTCTAGTGGGCTACTATATGGATTTAGGTTTATATATATAATATATTTATATTTTAGTAAATACAAATACGTTCACTCATTATCGCCCTAAGATCACTAAACCAAAGCTCTGATACCAGATGTAACAACCCGGGTTTCGACAGACCGAATTTTTCAAAATTCAATCCATCGGACCCCGAGTTGGGTGCTCTGGTATCCTGCAGAAAAGACAGAGAGAAAGAAACATGTCAGAGTTCGAAAAGTAGCTCACAGCGGAAGGAATAAAATATAATTTATTCAAAATAGCATTACCTTAATAATGATACTGCCAAGCCAGTAGTCAAGCAATACTATCTCTATAATGAACCTAACCTGCGCATGTTGTGAGGAGGGGGTCAGAACATAAGTTCTGTGTGACTGGACTATAATAAACTCTTGTGTAACCCTACATATACCGTTCAGTTATAATTTCTTGTTTGTTAGGTTATTCACAATATTAGCACCCAAGGCCAAACCCATGTCATTCTCGTCCAATTACTGGTAGACTTAACCTAATACATCGTATATGTAATTTTCCCCCAACTCGTATAATCCTTTCCATGTATACGTACAGTCCCTTGCCGTATATCGTATGGGCTTTATCACGTAATTCTATACTACTTCAACGTAGTGCCACCATTCTTGAAATCGTTTGGACTGCCACCCTTGATCTGGCTAGGTTTCTTTATCATGAACTATCGAGTGTTCAACTAGGATTTATGCCACCTAGGACCACTAGGGATTATGCTACATATTGAACGTTTTCTAGATTCGATTAGGGTTTATGCCACCTAGGACTACTAGGGATTATGCTACCTGTCGAACAGCGCCCTTTTCCCATGTATGTATCGCGAATCGTTTTCGATGTCTAGGTGCACATGTACACTATATGTGTGGTCCGAGTCCCGTGACAGGGCTAAATCAAGAAATACGGAACTCGGTCGGGAGCTTTAAGTTATCTGCCGATGCAGATGCTAAGGTCTGTTTTTCTACCAGTGGTTATGGTCCCACGTGACCCCTCCCTCAACTAATGAAAGGCAATCCAAGAAAATCAAGCACGAGAACTGTACTCCTGCCACCTATGCCCCACTTTCCTATTGGATAGCCTCACCCACAACTAGATAGCAAGTATATGGTCTGTTGGGAGTTCTCTGCCTTTCCGTATACGTACTACGATTGACTAAAGATGGTAGGTAGACTACGAGTGCTATCACAGGCCTAAACAAGATATCGCCGCCTCACGCTGGTCCATCCTAGTCTTTAGGTTGCCTTATATTGCAACCAAGGCATACTCTTGGTTCTCCTACCGCATACCTTAACCTCTGTGAGCCCAGGCGGATCATCTGCAACCTCATAGAGGGATACCAAGAGTACCCTCACGTTCCCCGAAGCTACGTGCTTCGTAACCCTGTCCGCTGGAGCCTTTCTCCAAATCAGATAAACGTTCGCTCCTCCTCGTGTGTTTGTTAAGCGATGATCTACCGTATCGGGTTATTCATCTATTTATGGACTGGCTCAGTTTCCTTGACGAAGAATTATTACTTAGTTGTTCTTAACTAAGGTTTACCACTTAGTTTCCTTCCCCGTTAATCTTGTTAACTAAGGTTTACCACTTAGTCCCCTTAACTAAGGATTACAACTTAGTTCCCGTTCTCGACCATTTTCTTAACTAAGGTTTACTGCTTAGTCCCTATTAACTAAGGCTTGTTAATTAGTTATCATTCTCATTGTTTTACTTAGTCAATTCTCGTTACCTTAGACATCAGACCACATATTCTCGCTTTATAATTCAACTTGTTGACTAAGGTTTTCCCATGAATTCAAGCATAACTTAAGTTCTCTTTTATTCAGTGATAGCGCATGGGTGTTTTCCCACAGTTCTTGCTTAGCTTACCCCATATTATAGGTTATCCCACCCTTCAGGTCTTACATTACATCTTAAGTCATAATCTTTCTCTGTCCCTAGGACAGGTTTACCCCCTAATTAACCCTTTGACTATTTCAACTTCGATTTATAATAGGTAGTTAATATTCCCTATTTCCGTTTTTGGTTAAGTTTTGTTCATATGTTCGTGTCGACTTAACCCCATCTCCTTATAATGTTCATTCACAAATTTGGTTAAGTGTTGTCTTTGAATTCATGACTTAACCCAACGAATCATGTGCCATTAATTATTAATGCACCACAACCTCTCACATTAGACCTGTTGTTGTGGTCACTGGTTATGCCGGGCGGTTCCGGGCAGAATTACACCACAACTCAGTCTAACCTCGGGTTTCAAGCGCGATATGACTAACTTCTCACATTAGGACCTATTGTTTGCAACCACTGGTTAGGCCGAGCGGTTCCGGGCAGGATTACATCGCAAACTCATCCTAACCTCGAGTTAGCCACGTTTCATGTTTGATTCATGTCTATTCTAATTGGCATATGTCAAGTTCATAATCATGTCAGAAATATTAAGTTCATGTTATGCCAATTACCCAACTTACAAGCATGTTCTTATAAATGTCAACTACCAATTTATGCCATGTTCGTGTTCGTTTTAGATGTCAAGTTCATAAGCATATTCTAAATGTCATATTTCAAGTTTCATTATTTTGTCCCTATTTACATTACATAAATTACTCAACCATATTCATGTTCAATGCATTTCAATAGTGCCAAAATTCGAGTATCAAGTTCAGTCTAGATGTCAAGTGTCAATTCCCCAAATCCAAGCTTTACCTAAAAACCCCCAATTTATATTCATGCTTGTAATCCTATTAACAGGTTACGTCTATCATTAAATTCGTAATTTATATTCATGTCAATTTCATGTTCAAGTTCTAGATGTAAACTTCATGTCAAATTCCAGATGTCAATTCATATCAAGTTTGTGTTCTTGTCCAAATTCAAGTTATAATACAGGTTTTATTCTAGAGACATGTGCCCATTAACAAATCCATAAGTCAATTTCATGCTTAAATCAATGATGTCAATTCTACGCCAAACCCCAAATCATGTTCATGCGTATAATTCTAAATTTGGTTTATGCATTCAGGTTTTTTCAATGTTATATTACGCCCAACCCCCTTTGTAATTTATAACCACACCCTCCAGTTCATGTCATAGCCCAAAACCAAGCGTTCCACTTTTTAGTTCGCAATAATCATTCCGTCGTATTCATTTCATAATAAAGCTAGGCTCGTGATAGCCTAGTCATAAAAAGATAAAAGAGGGAGAATAAAAGAGGACATAATCGTAGGCATAATAATTAAAAGCGAACACATGACAATATTAAACATTACAGATCAAATTTCCACAATAATTTCATTTCGCGTTTACATAGGGAATGTTTGAACGATAAATCATAATTTTACACAAAAAGTGTATTATAACTCCACTCACCGTGTTTGTCATCTTCAAAATAGGAACGAGATTAATCTTCAAACTGATTTCCCCCTTTTTGTTGCTTTTGATTCATCTTTGATTGATTTCATGTCCAGTTCAATTTATCTTTGATTTCATATGCGGCGTAGGTTGTAGATCTGAATTCCTTCTCTTTGCGCAGTGATTTAGATCTAAGCCTCTTCTCTTTTTATTCATGGTTGTAGTAATTCTAGATCTCATTCTTTTTAATTTTAAGAATAGATGTTGTAGAGAAAAGAGAGAAGAATAGATCTAAGATTTATTTAGATCAATAGCTTGAGGAGGAAGAAGAAATCAAGTTAGAAGAGAGCCATGGCCTTGCCATGAATTGTTGTGGAGTTTACAATGAGCCTAGGATGTTTATATAGGTGTTAGACCAACGTACCAGGCCCAAAAACTTATTCAGGTGCTTAAAAATGAACCTGGACAGCTTCTGGGGCGAATTTCCCGCTTCTGGACCAAAATTCCCGCTCCAGGTCGCTACAGGTCGACCTCCCCACGGGGGGGGTCGACACTATGGTCGACCTCCCCCCTGGGAGGTCGACCCTATGGTCGACCTGGTCTTTTTTTTTCTGTTCTGGGCTGGGCTGTTTTCTGATTTTTCGCTGAAACTTCGGGAGGTCATAACTCCTTCATACGGACTCCGATTTTCGAAAACTCGGACTCTATTTCATGTAAAATTTGGAGAGGAACACAATGGTGATGTCCATTTTACTTAATTCCTGATATTTAAATTAAATATCCTTATTTTACTATCTTCTCCGTTACACACATTATTATCGAATTAATTTTTCTTCTCTTCCATGTATTAATTAATTCTCATTATACATCACCATTATTTACCTATATAAGCATTTATTCATAAATTTTATTTCATTTTTAATTATGTTAAAAATGCGGGGTGTTACAATAAACATTAGAAATTTACAAATTACAATGCAACGGAAAATAATACAAAGCACAACTGAAAGAAATACACGGATACAGAGCTTTCCGAATATAAGTCCAGTTGTAAATCCAGGATCATGTGAATATAATATTTGCAAACCCGAAACTACTAGCTGCCCGTGTGGAAAATAGGGGCACCCAAAGTTTAGGTTAAAACAATAAACTCCAGGTCAGTCATGTGACTGGTGTGAGAACTAAAAAAAGTTATTAACTTGGTTTTAAAGTAAGGTAAATCAAGGGACCACGCCGCATAACACGGAACGGGTTTTAACCCCAAGAATACCAATGCATAAACAAACAGCGCAATGCTAAAAAAGAAAAGCTATTATAAGACTCAGGTCCCATCACACAATGCAACGCAAGCCGGAGGATAGATTTTTACCTTATAATAGCCGAATAATGCTTGATATGCAAAATTTAATCTTTTATTATTACTATAAATAAAGAAATCAACTTCAAATACAAATGTATCAATCATAGACGGCATAGTATCCCATGCTACTATGTCGCCATACTAGTTCTACAATTAAAACCGAAATGTCATGCATTAGAAATTGGATTCCATCTATGAACTAAGGCAAGGGATCGTCCTTACTGCTTCGAGATAATCTTGCCTACCATGTCTCAGGAACAGCCGTAACTGCACCTTAGATCTTCAGGGCCGGTAATAATCTCTAAACGATACGTTTCCTTGCCCTATGGGGCGTAATGGTCAGTATGTCGACCATATAATCCATCGGCCCCGTAGTGACCGATATATCCAAGGTACCTCGCTTTCCATCATCCACATAAGTAAAAATGTCTGGGCTCCATACCATGATACCACTCCTAGCTAGAAAGAAACACATGTCCTCCCCGCAGTCCTCTCCCGTTTCTGGTTCATACCGGGGTGTGAGGCTCGCAAATTAACGCTATACAAAAAGCTATGCCCTTTAATGTCGTGCTTTGATCATCAACCACAAGACTCTGCTTTTCAACAGAAGCCTTGATCCTTTGCATCTCAACATACCACACAGGCAGTTCACGCCATGCGACTGATGTCTATCGATATATAACCTCTGAGATCGTACATCTCAGAGAAGGGTGTTAAGCAAGAGAATAAATTCTCCGCCACCAAATAGATATATATTTAATAGAGATCAATCAACACAGAATAAAATCCAATGTCAAACACACATCCATTTAATAGTTCGTTCTGGGTCTGAACGAAACCGGAGGCACCTTATTCCTCGTCCCATATATCCAATACAGGAGAGAGGTCCTCGCATATCCAGTCGATCTCCAAGTACGTCTGGACGATCACCACTTATTACCTTGTCTTGCGTGTACAACCTAATCAAGACATCAGTAATCATCCAAATGATGTGAAGAGCTCCGGTCTTCAACCGCCGTCTTCATCGTCGACTTGTCGAATCAGTTATTCAGAATAGGTATAAACCCGGCCTTTCCAAATAACCGGCGTATATTATAATCAAGTGATAGAAACACACACCATACGCCTCATTCCAATCCAGAATATTCTTCTAGCCAAATATTCATATCATTAGGGAAAGGTTCCCATTAATTTTATCAAAGATAAATTCTTTTAAATTTATTCTTTAATCTTCCTTTGGATATCATTTCAAACCAATTAAGTTTAAGGGTCCGTTTGTCATAGGTCCCTATTAAGTTTCAAAATTAGGCTCACATCCGGTCCTAAACTTACTGTAAATTAGGTCCCTATTTTTCAAAAACATATAAAAAAATATAAAAAAATCACATGAATTCAATATTAAATAAAACACGTTCACGCCAAAAAAATCAGGTGGAAAATCAATCAAAAACCACGTCAAAACCCAAAATAACACAAAATCAGTGAAACAACAGGTTTTTGCATCAAAAGATGCACCTATTCGTAAATAGTTGCATACATTCATGCTTATATTTCAGTGTTGCGCCCAAACTGCAGTATAAATGCATACATGTATGCAGCTAAACTGCATTATATGCATCCTTTTATGCATATATTCAAATTTGGTCTGTTTTTTCAAGCATTCGCCGTTTTCAGACATTGTTGCACACATTTATGCTCAAGTACAGAATAAATGCATGCATTCATGCGTATATTCGCAAGTCGTCGCCCCTTTTAAATTTGTTGCACACATGCATGCATATATACATAATAGTTGCATTCATGTATGCAACTTTTCGTTACGTGAATCTCAGTTCAACTTTGTATGCATAAATGTATGCAGTTATTTGCTAATAGTTGCATACATGTATGCGTATATTGGTCCAGATTTTCAACATAAATACACTATATAAATATATGTATACATGTATGCTACTATAAGGAATAGTTGCACCGAAGTATGTAACTTTTTTTTTTTAAATTTGCGTGGACTCCTGGGATTATTTCCAGATTTTAGAATTTTTTTTTAATGCATGAGCGTTTTTTTTTTTTTTTGCATATTTGAAAAAGGTGGAAGTGGATGTGGCAGGAGGCGGGATGGACTAAAAATTTTGGGTGGCAGCTAAAACTAGGGGCCGGAAATGCATAGAAACTTTGACTGGATGTGGTGTTAATTTTGAACATTTTTAGGGATGTGAGCCTAATTTTCACTAAGTTTTATCCAAACTAGTCGGGATTAGCGCACCTTACTGAAGTAACCATTTGTTTTATTTTCCAATCCCAACCTATTTATCCCATGGAGTAAAACTGGTAATACTCCATATCTAACACCATGGTGTTATCGATAAATTTAATTACTATTTCACACTCAAATCTAATTAAAGATTTAACTATCGCATAGAGATAAACTGGTGGTACTCCATTCTCGATCATCTCCCAAATTCGATAATTTAAATTATCAAATTCACATTCCAATCTAATTAAAGATTCGTTAAAACTCCACTTAGTTTTAATCTTCCCAAAAATCAATATTAATGATTATTTAACTTTGGGAAATCAAACACGCCACTTTGACAATCTACACCGTACCACTGATTTCTATCGGTATAAACCTCTGAGCTCGTACGTCTCAGAGAAGGGAGTTAAGCAAGAGAATAAATTCTCCGCCACCAAACAGATATATATTTAGCAGAGATTAACAAGTACAGTTCGAAATACAATGTTAGACATGTAATCCTGTCTTTAACTGGGTTAAAGAACTAATGTCATTTAAAACACAGTTCATGATAATCCCAAAATCACATTCCATTTATTATGAAATCTTCATGGAAAACAGATCAATACATATAATCGACATTAATTTCCGTATCCGACTAATAATATAAATGGAATAACAATAAAGCCTTTTAAATTCCATATATATTACAGTCTTCCTCCACAGAAGCTCATTTCGATTATTATCAAATCGAATTCCATTCAATTCCAATTTATTGTATTAAACTGAAAAACTTTACTTTGGAAATTTTCCTTTAAATCTTAATAAAAAGATTTATGAATTCCAAATCACATTTCACTGCCAATCGGGTTAAAGAACGAATGTCATTAAAAACACAGTTCACAATAAACCTAATTGTAACGACCCGTATTTTCAAGCCGTTGAATTCTGAATATTTAAATTTGTTTTAAATATTTTATTTGAATTATATATAGGAATATTTATTAAAAACAGAGTTTTAACGTATAATTTATAATTTTATTTAAATAGAGCTCGAAACAGCCGCGGTAGTTCGTAATTTACGATTTAAACTTCACCAGAATATACAGGATCCAAAATAAGTAGGATTTCTTTGAAACAAGAAATGTTTGAATCTATTGAACTGTATCTTTCTAATGGAAATGAAAAATCGAGATTTCGTTTTATAGATGGTAAGTTACGTCCAAATCAAATTTTCAAATAGTCGCTGCAGAATCGTATATAAGCCATAACGGTTATTTAAATATATTTAGATATCAGTCTTGAATTTGAACAAGGTTCTTTTGAAGTGTATTGATAATTTAATTTTTAAAATTTTACTGTAATTTTTAATTAATTAAATAAGCAACTTTTTATTTGGAAGATTTTGCACCCTATATCAATATTTTGGGGTTTCATAATATAAGTTAAACTACCGATATTATTATATTTTTGGGATCATGGCACCTCGCTTGACACGATAGTGTTTTTATTATTATCCGTGGCGACCCGTAAATAAATGAAATTCCATACCATGTAAACCTTAACTTCCTAAACAAAACATTACAAAGTCATTTAACACAAACATTGTAGAGATGGGTTCCAAAGATTTTTATTTATTTATTTATACATGGGTAACGAATGAATATATTTTAATTAAATAATCTTTCCGTGTAAGGTTCTAACAGTTTTCTCTCCAAACAAATTCACTTCCGTGTGTATCAAGACAGTTCATTGCCGTGTGTGCCAATCCACTCGAAACCGTGATTGCCAAGCCAATAAAAGACTGTGCTTGCCAAGCTATTAGACACCGTGGGTGCCAAGCTACCCAAATGCCTATAAAATAATGATCCACCCCCTTTTCTCTTCTCTTTCTTCAGTAAAAGTAAATCGAAAACTGCTCCCTTAAAATAAAATCGACACTTCAAAAATTCATTTGAAAATCGAATACCAAACTAAATTCGTGATTTCGAATTTAACCTCGTCCAAAAAGAAAACTTCAACCTTATTCTCATTTTATCCGACGAGATGGTGGTTTACCCTTAATTCGTTGTCTAAAGTCGGTTTCCTTTTCCATTTGGGTGGCGCAGTAGTCATCGCGTTGAGGAGCAAGGACGATCGGAGGCGATAGCTGGGAGTTAGGAGGATCTGATGGGGTCGAGACCATGGCGTCAGGTGGTTGAGCGTGTATATGGTCAAGGTTAAGGAGGAAGGTGTTGTTATACTCTTCGATTAAAGGTAGGGGTCAAGGTCTTTGTTATCGCAATTGTAGCCGGAGTGGAGGAAACCCGTAACCTGGGAAGAAGAGTGTATTAACGGTAATGATTTCAAAACATGGTTGTTTTGCTGTGTGGAAAACAATTGGACGACGTGATGGAGTGGAGGTAGTGAGCGTGAGGCGGTGATAACAGACGTAGTAAGTAAAAAGGGAAGTTACTATTGTATTAAGAAGTACGAGACTGATTTAAATTTTTGTTTAGCATATGATATATCTGTAAGAAGGGTTGGAAAATGGTTGGAAATCGGAGCATGTTCCACTTTAAATATTCCTATGAGCAGCTGGACAAAGGCTTTACTCTAGTGTATTAAAGGAAACTGACATTTAAACCATAGTTATCCTTCAGAATACAATAGGTGAAGTGTCGGTTTATTGATAGTAAGGGAAAACGCAGTGTTGTTGTGTTTGTAAGTTGAAGGTTAGGGCCGGCATGGTCTTGAAAACTGTAGGAAGTTCAAATTATTGTGTGACGATGGTTTGGAGAAACAGTTGTGAGTAGAACTGTGATAAAGAAGGATTATTTGTATAGTTGAGGTGGCGAAGACTATGTGTGTCTGTAGGAGTTAGAACTATATATTTATACTGAAATGAAGATGGAGGGTGCAGATGTATAATTATTCAAAGGTGAAGGGTGCGGTTGTCATGTTGAAAGTGGTTGGTCATTGTTTGAAGACAAAGGGTGGAATACGGGATAGATCGAAGTTCACAAACGGCAGCAGCGTGTTCTAGTTTTTGTTCAAGGAAAGAGAAATGATTAAGAAGCCGATTTATTTAATAATAGGTAATTAAGGCAGTGATGATATAATTAATCATTATAGTTATATAAATATTAAATTTTTACATATAAGATTATAACGCTTATAATTTGATCATATGCCAACAGAATCAGACGGAGCCTGTCATATTGAAATCGTAATGATGAGATCTACATTGTGGTATTAATATGGCGAAGAACAGAGTAACCGAAATTTCATAGAAAAAATTAAATGTCTGTTTCATTTTAAATGAGATGAATGCAGAATCGTCAACTGCAAACCAAGGTGAGTAAATTCACTAACTCTGCTTCGTTTATATTTTTATATAAATGAGTTTTAAATTTATTTATAATAATTTTTATACTGTGTGATGGCTGCTTGGTTGAATAGTTGATAAAATTGGTTGATATGATTACATCGTTGATCTATTATTAGTTTGATATTTCATATTGATGTGAAATAATATTATTGATGTTATTAACATCTGTGGATGCAGGGAAACAGGTTGGAGGGATCCAACATGACCCCTCAACATTTTTATTATTGGTTGTGTTATTTGATGTGATATAACTGGTGATCGAGTATGTTGTGTTTAAACTACATTGGCCCTAGGATTTGATATTTAATTACCGTATATATTTTCGAATATAAAAAAAGGGTTTGAAATATAAAAAGGGAAATTTAGTTCCAAAGTAAAGAATTGAATTTTTGAATGGACTTGAAGGTAGGAACTTGTTTTAATAAATAAAACAAGAAGTTGATTATAACCATCTGCTATAAATTTAGTAAAATACTGTCATTAGATTAAATTGAATTTATATGGAAAAGGGGAAATTGGTTTTGAAACCAATAGTTGTAATTTGATTTGATCTTAGTGATTTTGAAGGGGATTATAAATGAGATTATAAATGTTTGAAGTTAAAAGTGAGATTTTTATAAACATTTGTAAATAGAAGTTATAAACAGAATTTGGGTTTAAAGGAATATTTATAAAAACGAAACCAAATGATTGTACATGAAAGAAATATATTTAGGATTAAAGTAAATAATGGTTTAGAGTAAAAAATTTGCAATTGAATTTGAATCCAAATTGGAGTTTGAATGAGATAAGGAAAATGGGGAATCAATTTAGAAGAAAACGATAAGTTTTATTTCAAAAGGTGGAATATAAAATAGATGGTGATAACGCAATGATTTGGAATGCATGAATTCAAAAGGGAATTGGGAATTTGAATTCACGTGAAATGGTAGATAAATTCCGGAGTTCGGAATATGATCGAATATAGATTATTCAAGAGAGAATTATTGGAATTTGATTATATCGAATTTAGGAAAGTAGTTATTTCTACTTTCCGTTTTGAATCAAATTTAATTATTTAATTAATTACTTATTAATTGAAAATTAATAAGTACAAGTTATATTTTATATACCAAATATTTGAAAACAGTGATTATAATGCTACTGCTATAATAAATGTTTTGTAAATTTATACAGCGATTATAATGCTATCGTTATAGTAATGTTTTGTAAATCCTAAACAACAATTTTAACGTTGTCGTTATAATGCGATCTTAACGCTATTAAAATAAATGTTCTATAATTCTAGACAGCGATTGTAACGTTGTTGTTAAAAAGCAATGTTTATAAACTAAATATTTGGAAACAGCGATTATAACGCTACCGTTATAATCAATATTTTTTTGTAAAGGAAGTGTGTTCTTAGATTGAATCCGAGAGTCGTGTAAGTGATGTTTTGGTTAAAGTTGTGAGCTTTGACTATTTCGAAGTTAATAATGTCATTCAGTTAAGGTCTGAGTGGTAATTATACCCCAACTTGACTGACGTCATGATTGACGGAGAAATGGTTAAGGTTCGGTGGCAAGGATTGGTTAGTGATTGTTAAGGTTCGGTGGCAAGGATTGGTTAGTGATGCCATTAGTTTACGAATGATTTATGGTTTGAGTTATAAATAACGATGTTTTATAACATCGCGTTCATTTAAAGGATTTTGCAATATTTTTCCCAAATAGAAAATGGAATAAATTGGTTAAGGAGGAATTAAGGGATGAATATGAAAATATTTTTCGATATTAATAAAGTATATTTTCTGAATATAGAAATAAGGATTCGTTAATATAGATGTTTTCTAAATGGAATAAGGAGATATTTTCTCGAATAAAGAAATTACTTATTGGAAATGTTTTTCAAAGAATCGGGAGGGAAATCGAGCATTAAAAGAATACGAAAGATGGAAAATGGGAATTGTAAATAATAATATAATAAGGGATTGATTTAAAGGGGCCAAATGTTGATCGATGATTGATCGATCGAATTCCTACCTGGAAATAAGGTCGTTGGTTGCACACTTATTTTTCTTTGATAGTTAAATCACCGACTATCGAAGTTTTTGACCATTTTTCCATCGTCAATACAGAGAGACCGGGATCAGATCCAATATCTGAAAACCACTCTGTATAGACGTTAGCGTTGCGATCAAATATGATGAAGAAAATTGAAGACGGAGTTATGCAAGGGCTATCCAGTTTACGGGATAGTGCCTTCGGTTTGTCCAGTCCCAGGACAACGTGAATGGATGAATGTCTGACAGAGTATATCTAACGGATCGCGTAAGTTGATCTTTTCAAACGTACTTACGTTTGTTGGCGGAGGAATTCGTTTCTCTTAGCTTTATACCCGTGGTATTTTTGGGGAAATCAATTTGTGATTTGGCGGGTATGATGAAGTAGCATTCAAAGTGAATGGTGGTCAGGTGTTCTAAAAGATACGTAATGACCTCAAGCCTTACAACCAGGAATTGACAAAAATCGGGCAAGCAGCATGGCTAAGTGGGTCGCTCCCATTAGGATGTATAATCACCTATATAGAGAAATTCCATTTGTTCTTTAATCTATCGATGCTGTCCCTTTTGGGAAACGGTTGCTGATCCCAACCGTTGGTGGTATACATTTGATACACTTAAGCGAAATGAGTGGTCGGTCATGTGAGGGCCGGGTTGCAAGACGTTCTTGTTGAACTCAGTGTATTCGTCTCCAGAGATACACTATCGGCAGGTGGTCCCATACCTTGTCATGTTGGAAATCCAATCTCCAATAAGCGCCCTGCGGTTTTTGATTTTATATTATGTATGGAGCGTGAGATGCAAGCGTTCCACTAAATTCTATTTATTTGATGTAGACATTATTATAATATCACTGAATTTGATATCAAAAATATTTTGGTTATCGTAAGGTAAAAACCATCTGTGTTTATGTGTGTATTGGTCTTACGATTATCATTTCTTTCGAAAGGATTTTGAAAGTTAAACCAACGATTGGAGTTTACTCACACCAGTCCCATGACTGACCTAGAGTTTATTTTGTTTTGTTTTCCCTAAACTCTTGGGTGCCCAAATTTGTGCGGGCAGTCAAGTAGTCGGGATTTTTCAAATTCACTTGGAAGAACTCGAAGCAGGAGGCTTCATCAGTTAGCTATAGACTATCATATTTTCCGCTGTGTACTATGTTGTATCTGGAAACAGGTGTTTATAACTGTTCCAGAGATAGTTGTTGTGCTCTGACGATGGTATGTATATATACAGTTACAGATTTGTATTTCAAAAGTTTATGTGATCTAATATATTTTATTCGATCCGCTGTGAGTTTGTGATCTTCGTTTTCTTCTATTCTAATATTTCTTTCTTTCTATTTCTCATCCTCTAACTTCTTTCTTATAATGATTCGTATTTCTGTGTCATTTGGGTTGGACGTATGGTGTTATTAGTCAACTCAAAGGGTACGGAAATTCGGGCCATTACACTAATTCACATTCCATTTTATTCCAATTATTAAATATAACTGGAACTCTAATAATCTTAATTAAAAGATTTGTTCTTTTCACACGAGGTTTAAGAATAGTGTTGTTTAAGACACCATTCTCGACAAACCCAAAATTCAATTCTTTTATTCAATTCCAATTAAATATTAATTAATTGGAAAAATTCAGTAAATCTTAATTAAAAGATTTATTCTTTCCTCTATTGGGTTTAAGAACAGTGTTATTTAAGACACCGTTCACGACAAACCCAAAATCCAATTTGATATGAAAAACAAGGCTCTAAATAGAAATTATATTGGCTTATATTTGATATCAAATTCTGAAACCAACAAATATCATTTGAGAATAACGTTATATATATATATATTCCAAATTCCCATGACAATATCCGTATAATCACGGAATCCAATATTGAAATATTTCGAAGATGATTTCCCTTCCAATTCATATTTTGGAAACTCTAGTTATTTTGAAACCATTCACAAATCCAATTTATTTTATTTAACAATTATTGGATTTCAAATCTAATTAATAAGTAGTTCATTTAGATAAAAATATATTTCTATCTTTTCAAATATGGAATTTTTCATCCCAATTCTTTCCAAATCATTTATTATGATTCTATATAAATTATTAATATTGCTAATAATTTTATTTAGGCCCTTTTAGTCGATTTCCATAAACGATCATCGAACTGCACTTACTGCGATCTTTTCCAAATTTGGTTTGGACATAATTCCGAATCCAACTATTAGATTTCAAATCTCTTATATTCATTGGAAAGCTTTTTTCGGTACGAACCTAACGGTTCCGGTTCTATAGAATCCGACGGTCGGATCTCCCATAATGTCAATTTGAAGTCAATTGTCGAAATTCGCGAACGGTTGAGGCGCAGCGCGTTCTATTCAGGCCATTAAATATATATATATATATTATATATTATATATATTTTGTCGATTTCCTTTTAAAACGTATTTTATAAATCGTTTATGAATTCGTTTTAAAACGATTCTAACTTCGTTTTCAATTTTAAATCAAAATTGAATATTCTATATCATTATAATATATAAATGATAATATTTTCAAAATATCAGGTTTTGAAATCATTTCCTTTTCGATACACATTATAAAAATGAATAAAATTGAAATAAATATCGTTTACGTCAAAATGACGTTAATCTAATCAACATGACTTCATATTTTTAAATATTTTCATGTCCATCCCAAATCGGACATCAAAATCATATTTTGATCCATTACTGAATATTATTTTAAAATATCAGTTATTTTAAAATATTCATTATTCGTTATTTTAAAATATTCTTTGATTTAAAATATTAGTTCTTTCTGAATTGGAATCAGACACAGTCAATTACCATATAATGTTATTTATATGGATTTCATACACACGTGTACACAACCATAATCATACACGGTCAACCATCATCCAGAGTACAATTTACAACTGTATAAGCGTTAAAAATAAATAATTAACGCTCATCACAACCTGTCAACCCATTGATTGACATACAACTAGATATCGGGATTAATGTATATCAAATATCATCCCAATACCCGTGTGGGGTTTTCAAACAACACATATTGAACATTATTTGTGCAGTTGGTTGATGTGTAAAATTTATCGTCCCAATCAATATCGGTTACATGGGTGTACATGAATAAATCATTCGATTTATAAATGAATTTATTTTCAACATATGACCATTTTATATGGTTCATATATTCAATAAAAATTATATTTTTATTGTTCAAATATTTTATTCCATACATGAATATTTATATATTTCATTCATTCAATAAAAATGATATTTTTATTGTTTAAATATTTTATTCCATACATGAATATTTTATATATTCCATTTCACATCACAATCACAACACAATACAGTCCACTCAATCCAAACAACAATCATGGTTTCAATCAAAGTTGTCGGGTGCTACTAAGCACCGTCTGCATCCTGGTATATATTTAACTGTAAATAAATTTTAGAGAAAGAGTTCTCACTTAGGTTTCCACTCTGCCAGTTTTATTTATGAATTTCTCAACAATTTGGCTTTAATTTACCGAAATTCTAATCTGCTCCAAATCGCTTCTAGTCAGTTCCATTGCGTAGAGTTTTTCGTTGCAAATCCAGTGCAACTTGACTCGTCGAATTCCGACCTCGTATGGAGAAGATATGATATTACTAACATTAATTTCATAAATTAAATTAATTATTAAATTAATTATTTACATTTCTGCCCCTTCCTCCTTCCCCGTTCTGTAAAAAAAAATCGACCTCACTCAATTCATTTCCATCCCCGTCGCCGTCACCTCAGCCCTCCAGCCGACCATCAGACCACGCCACGATGAACAGCTACGAAGGTCGCTCCTCCTCCATGAGTTTGGTCGAACTCGCCAGGCTCTGCTAACGGAAAATCTACAGCGAACATCGTGCCTTTGAGCGCTGATATCTCCTCCAATACGCAACGCCAGATCTCTAAACTAATCAGGATTTAAAGAGCAGGAGCTACTTTTTAATTTTTGCTTTGGAGTTGGGTTCAATTTCAAAGTGTATTGGAAGAAAATCGCAGGAGAAATATGGAGCACTGGGAACCATCGGTTTGAATAAGGCGGCTGCTGATTAGGGTTAGGGTCTTTGATTTTAAATAAATAAATATATATATATACATGATTTAATAATATAATTAATATTTAATTATCTAATTGGTATATTTGCGTTCGAACTCCCAAAGAGACCCAATGACTGTCGCCCCTACCTAAATACCCTCATTCCGGACACAATAGGATATGTCCTGCAAGTTAATTCTATCATTTTGATCAGTTTTTCTTCAAATTAAAATATAAATCAATATATATTGAATTTGAATGCACAATTTAATTTACCGGAGCTACATACTAACTCCAAAAATTCCCGAAAAATAAATCTAGCTATGTTTTGACGATACGGTCCTAACAAAACTAATTTCATCGAATTTGGAGATCGTCAGAAAAATGGCCATTTTCTGGTCGATTAAATTCAAACTGAATCAACCAAACACGTTTAAATTCACCACGCTCGCATATCATTTCCAAAAATTATGAAAATTGGAATCTAGGAATAATTTGACATTCTGGATCCAATAAAAGTAGTTTCTTCGAAAATAGAGGTTGTTAGCAAAATGGCTATTTTAAGGGTTATATATTATATAAAATATATATAAATTCCATAGCGACTATTCTGAATTTTAAACTGGACATAACTTTCAATTCCCGTTATGAAATCTGGATTTTTCACATTCGTTATAAAGATATAATTTAACAGATTCAATTATTTCTTGTTTCATCCAATTCTGACTTATATTGAATTATGTATATTCAGTTGAAATTTAAAATCGAATTTTCAAACTGCCATGCCATTTCAGGCTCGTTTTATAATTAAAATAAACTTATTCGTTATAACATTGATTAAAATAAATTTTTAGTCGTTATTATTTAAAATAAATCAGTTTAAATATTTAAAATCCATTAAAATAGCTAAAATAAAATTTTTAAATTGGTTCTAAAAATCCGGGTTGTTACACGCTTACTGCCTAACAATATGTTTTGACGCCTTCTGAATGCAATGGAATAGGTTTCAAAGCCCAACTCCAAACTCTCTAGTTGTTTCTTTTAAAACTTTATTATTAAATTAAATTATACATATAAATTTATATGTGTTTTAATTTCTTACGATCAAACTATAATTCTGATGGCTATGAAATTTTAGATCATCTAATAATTTATAATTCCGGATCCAAAAAAATTATTTTCGTCAAATTCTGAGATTATTTGTCAAATGACAATTTTGACCAGTTAATTAATATAATAAATATTCGTTTTTGTTTATTCACCTTTAAATCAAATTCAAAGATTTATAACTTCTATTCAAAAAATAAACTTTAGATAAATTTATAAATCAATTGTTGTTTATTGTGAACCAATTTCAATATTTACAAATTCAAATTTTAGTTCATACTATCAATATACGGTATAAATCAAAAATTTAATATTTAAAACAATTTTGTTCAAGAACATATTAAATTTAATATTTTAAATTATCGAAAAAACTCTTGGGATGTTACAATGAACATGATCTCTCAATCAGAAAGCTTAATGATTACTAGGCACAGCTTTGCGGTCTCCAAAAGGAGAAGGTAAGTTTTTTATTAATCATTTTTTGCTTATACTCGTCAAATTAATTTGTTTATTTTGTCTTTGAACTTTTTACAAATTTAGAGTATGTAGAATGTGTAGTAACTTATAAATAGTAGATAAATACTCTGAGAAAAGTTTGTTCTTCTATTTTTTTAATTTCCTGTACTGAGTTTAGATCGAGCGCATTGGCAAGGTTCTTGAGAATGTAAGTGAATTTCATTCTTTATGTTCTATGCTCGGATTTGATTTTCACACTGCATTGGATGACGTGCATCCTAGTCTTAAGGAGACTGATTTAGAAAACCCACAAACATCAGTGATATTTTTTTTGAAAAGCTTAACTATTCGAAAGTTGAAAACTGAGAAGTAGGTTAGAACACAAAAGGTAAACATAAAGGATCTATATCTTTTATATCTCTTGTAGATCCTTTTATCTTCTTTCTTTCAATGCTTGATGTATTCAAAATCTATTGTTGCAAGAGATGGTAACAAAACTAATGGAATTGTGGACTCTGATCGATTCATCCAAGGAATAGAAACTTCCTTTTTAAGATGTAATCAATGTAGTGCAATCTCAAACTATCACACAAACAAGTGTGCTATCACCAGAAACAATCGAAATGGTTTGTAAATTTTAGGTTATTTTTTCATGTATTTCATCAAGGGTAGATTTGCATGGTGCTTGTTATACCTATTTCCATAGGTAGAAAATGAAGTTGACAGACTAGACTAGTCAAAGTTAAAGTAGCAAAAATGAAAGAACTTGTTTTGAGAAGGAGGGTAGAATTGGAAGATATATGTAGAGAAGCACACATTGAGCGTAATGAGAATACAACATCAGAGAAGATATGCACTATGATAGATAGTGGTTAGTGTTTTGTTATTCTCAGTGTCTTAATGTAAAAAGCTAAGAGCATTGTCTACAATTTTGTTTCATTTAAAACAAAAAATTTGAATCCTGTTTTAAGTTGACTTTCTTTGATTGTGATTCATTCTCGCATTCTGATTTGCATATCTAAACAACCATTGAGAAATTTATTTCAGAATAATAAAAAAGATACCTAAACACAATTCAATTTTGTTTCCACTAAAAAAAATTGGGTTCTAGGATTGGAAATGTAGAAGCTTAAACCTCAAAAATCAATGTTAGAAGCATAATATTGGAACTTGATGAAACTAAAATTTTGTAACTCTAGCATTTAAAAAAACGATGATTTCACATATCATGGGATAAGAGCAAAATAAATAATCATATAGCTATATACGCTCACATTCATATATGAATCCTTTAAATTTACCATTCATATTTTGGTTCCAATTTCGATTCAAATTTTGAATAGTATGATTTACCATTTAATCTTATTTTGAAAACTCTGATTATTTGTATAATTTGGCATATAGACCTTATTGATCAATTTAGGCTTGTGGAGAATATCAAGGCTCATATATCAAAAGCAAACGAAGTACTAATGATAAGAAGAAATATTATGGACAAATTGTACAAATAGCAGACAACTTGTGAAGGAGAAACATGGCTTAAAGAATATAACCAAGTAAAGATATTCTGTACATTCATGTGTTCACTATTTTTCTACTTTATGTTTGAAAAATTGATGTTTTCCATGTTATTGCATGTAGATTTGAAATAAATACACTACAGGACGAGGCGCTCGTTTTGTAACAACCCGTATTTTCAATAACCAGTAATAATGAAAATTGAGGCAGAATTAAATTATAAAATGTGAATCAAGGGAAACGGGCTATGCCATTGCGTTCGTCTCGGAAAAATACGCGAAATAGAGTCCGAGTTTTCGAAAATCGGAGTCCGTATGACCCAGTTAAGGCCCATTGAAGTTTGCAGAAAATTACTAAGTAAAAATCAGATTCAAATTTGAAGGATTGGGCCAGCTGGGCCAAGGCGGGAAAATTCCCGCCAGGGGCCCCATGTCGACAGGCCTGTCGACAGGGTCCCCAGGGAGTCGACAGCCCTGTCGACAGCCCTGTCGACAGGGTGTAGCCAGGCAGATTAGCCTGGCGCACCTCTTTGGTTTGGGCTTGGTTTGGGCTTGGTTGTGTGGTCTGGTTCTGGAGAGTTCCTAAATCTGACGGGCCAAAATTCACCTAGGGTTAATCCTATGGTCTAAATCACTCTAATCTTCTATAAATAAGCCTCTAACCCACCCTAAATCATTCATTAATCATCCTAGCAACAAAACTATGCCAAAATCTAAACTCTCATGGCCTCCACCTAAAACCCTAGCCTCCAATCTCTTCATTAATAATTCCTAAGTAATTTTCCATGCATACAAGCATATTTAGGCTTGTATGATCCTCCTTAGCTTGCATTAAAGGCTTGTTTTTCAATTGGCATCATAAAGGAGGAGTCTTGATCAAGTTTGCTTGCATTTGGGGGTTTTGATTAGTTGCATAAGGGGCTTCTTGCAATTGTTATACTCATTTGAGTCCGCATAAGCATTGTAAGCCCTCTTACCCTCATTTTAGAAACTATAAAGTCAATGTGTGATGAAAGTTGGAGTTATGTATGTTTATTGAGTTGTGCATGTTATGCAAGGGTACTAAGCCATGATTTGCAAATCTATTGAGTTACGCATGTATACTAAGCCATGATTTGCAAGATTTATAAGTTATGCATGTTTATGCAAGTTTGCTAAGCCATGATTTGTATGTTTATTGAGTTATGCATACTTATGCAAGTTTAAAATGACAAGTTGTGCATGTTTTGACAAGTTGTGCATGTTTATGCAAGTTTGAAATGACAAGTTGTGCATGTTTTGACAAGTTGTGCATGTTTTGACAAGTTGTGCATGTTTATGCAAGTTTAAAATGACAAGTTGTGCATGTTTTGACAAGTTGTGCATGTTTTGACAAGTTGTGCATGTTTTGACAAGTTGTGCATGTTTATGCAAGTTTAAAATGACAAGTTGTGCATGTTTTGACAAGTTGTGCATGTTTTGACAAGTTGTGCATGTTTATGCAAGCTTAAAATGGCAAGTTGTGCATGTTTGACAAGTTATGCATGATTAAGGTAATATGCGAGTTCACTATGCTAAGTTATGCAAGTTTAACATGTTATGCATGTTTATGGTAATATGCAAGATCACTATGCTAAGTTGTGCAAGTCTAACATGTTATGCATGATTGTTGTGCAAGTTTATCATGTATGTTGTGCCAAGTTCCCTCTTCCTATCCTTTATGCGTTACTACGAATATGTAAGCGATAGAATGACGTTGGGGGTTTTGGGGTAAATTTAAAATACATGAAAATATAAGATCGGGAATTTACCTATTAAGTTAGGTCTACCCCTTGGGAATTTACCTATTAAGTTAGGTCTACCCAAGTAATTGTTTGACTTGTGATTATGTTTTGAAATAAAGTGGACATGACACTTAGAAAACATAAGTGTGGCCAACTCGAGGTTGGGTTGAGTTTGTAGCGTAATTCTACCCGGAACCGACCGGCTTAACTAGTGGCTACAAACAATAGGACCCAATGTGAGAAGTTGGTCATGGGGTGCCAAGACCCGAGGTTAGACCAAGTTGTGGTGTAAAGCTACCCGGACCCGCCCGGCCTAACTAGTAACCACAACAAGGTCTAATGTGAGAGGTTAAGGTGCATTAAATTAATTAATGCCTCATGATTAGGGTTAAGTCAGGGTCCACTAATACTTAACCAATTTGGGAATTCGAGGGATTAGAATGTGGTTAAGTTCTGAACCGTTGGTTACACTTAACTAGTTTAATCCATTTGGGAGTTCAAGGGATTAGAACGGGGTTAAGCCACACTTAACCAGTTTAATCCAAGATTAGTGAAGGGTTAAATCACACTTAACCTCCTTAGGAAACCCTAGCAGCGTGGTCTGTTCCAGCAGTAATCCCAGTTTGGTATCATTCACAACCCTAGGGGCTAGGCTAGGGCGGGGCACGATTACTGGACTGATGTAAGCGACCAAAGCGACGGCTGAGTGGTACAGCGGTGCGGGTCCGGCGGGCTACGGACGTGCACGTAGTCCGATGTTGGGCAAACTCGAGGCACGGGTACCAGTAGGTTAGGGCTGTGCATTATTGCTTAAGTGTCCGGGGTCGACAACTGAGGGCTTGATACACCCAAAGGTGGGCCCAGCACAGACTACCTACATCCATATGTGGGCCGTATGGACATCAACACTTGACGTGTTAGGCTTATAGGGAGCCGATCGACTAGACCGTTGGGTTGGACCTTATACTAAGGTCACTTCATGTTATTGGGCCAAAGTTTGGGCTAAGGGATCAATACCTGTTATGTTGGTTTGCTAGTACACCGTGGTGCAAAAACTTAACCTTGTTTTATGCGATGACACCTCTATCCATCTTGTAGTTGTTTTATCCTGCCAGTGTGTTGTTATTTATGATCCTCTCAGTTTCCATCATGATGTTAACTTTATTAGTTTATAGACTGATCGTAGCAGGGCTTACTCAGTCTTTTTGACTGACCCGTTTTGTTTTGCCTCTTTTCTTCCGTTTCCCCCCCCCCCCCAGGTTCTCAGGGAGGGAATACAGGAGCCTAGCTTGGAACTTAGCTGCTTTCTTGGATAGCTCATGTATGCTTTGGACTTGAGCTCGCTATGGTTTTTTTTCCACTTTGGGGATAGCTACTATTATGTTTTCTTTTTCAGTTTCAGATGATGTTATTTCATGTACTAGACTTGTTTATTTGGGAAATTGACATTTTGATGTACCAGACTTGTTTTTGAAATAGTTTAAAAATCCTCCGCTGTTTTATATACTTACTCTGTTTATTTACATATATATATATGTCGTGTCCTGCCTTGCTATATCATTATGCATGTTTACCAATAATGCCCCTCCAAAGCTAGTGCATTCCTTTGCGAGTGACCCTGGCAGAGGTGGGGTGTTACATTTGGTATCAGAGCATATGGTTTACGAGAAGGGATAAAAAGGGTTTTAAAAACTTTTGAAAAACTATTTTCAAAACCAAGTATTAAGTATTTTCCAAAGAAAAGTCTAGTTGTTTTTAAAGGCTATTCCCCAAAAGCCATTAGCACTATCCTTTGACTCCTCGTTTGAACTCTTTTCTTTTCGTTTCCAGCATGCCTGATAATCTCATCTTGCCCGGAGGAGTAAAGATACCCGATTGGTTTCGTCGGTACTTGGAGGTCACGGCACCGGTCCCGGGTGTCCCTAATGTTGTCCCCCCAGCCGAAGCCACTGTTCCTCCTTCTCCTCCCGTAGCTGATGTTCCTCTTCCCCCTCAGCCTCCACAAGCGGATTTCGCGGAAACTTGCAAGAACTTTAAAAGGATGGGTGGCAAGAATTTTTATGGAACAGAGACTTTTGTAGAAGCAGGGAATTGGTTGAAAGAGACCGAAGATCTTTTAGCCACCTTTGATATAGGTGACCGCAGGAAGGTTTTATTAGCAGTATGGTTGCTAAAGGAAGAAGCTGCACGTTGGTGGGTAGTCACCACCGCTACTAGGCCAATTGAGACTTGGGATGACTTTAGAGGAAGGTTTGGACTAAGGTTCTTATCACTGAAGCAAGGGGACATGACTATTAGGGAATACATAGATAAGTTCAATCAACTGACTCGTGTCGATTTAGACTTGGTTAATACAGCTCAGAAGAAGGCCCTACACTTTGCTCTAGGATTAAACGAGCCATTACATGATTTGGCCCTGTCTCATATACCCTTGGGGGCGACTTTCGAGAGTTTAGTAAATTTGGCCCTACTTCAAGAAGAAGGTAGCAATGACAAGAAAGAGGTCAAGGCGAATGAGTCTCAAGGCAAGAGAGTAAATTCCGGAAAAAGGGGCAAGAATATGAAATGTAACTTCTGTGGTGCAGTTGGACATATAGCCAGGGAATGTAGGAAGAAGGAGAAGAGAAAGCGGGGCGAATGCTTTGATTGTGGTGAGTTTGGACATTTCAGCAAGGATTGCCCGAGGAAACAAGGGCAAGGTCAGACTCAGTGTGCAGGACTATCTGGAGGGCGAATTCATCCCCTCAACCCCGTTCTTCCAGCTCATGATAGAGGTAGTGTTTCTGTTTACATTTTCTGATTTTCCCTGTTCGAACTTTGTTTGATTCTGGCACATCGCATAGTTTTATTTCATCTGATCCAGTTGAAAGTTTTTGCACCTAAGTACTAGTGTAGTTGATGATCCCGTATGTGTTTCAAATCCAATTGGGGGTTCTGCCCGTTTGTCTATGGTCTGAGTGGATTTGAAAATTTCTATCTTAAGTATAGAATTCTCGTGGGATGTTTATATTCTCGGCTTCAGGGGATATGGGTTGGTTTTGGGCATGGAATGGCTGTCCTATTTTGGAGCCATTCTGGGTTTTTGTGTATATAGGGTTGTGAGGCTCATGACTCGCCTCAGCAGTACCCTTAGAAATTTCTAGCAACCCTATGGGTCCCGTTATGTTATGTTATCTTGAATCCCTCAACTCGTCTATCGATAGTTTGCAATCTGTGAGGGTGGTCCGAGAATATCCTGATATCTGGGGATAGATTTCCGTATTATCTGGTTGGTAATGCCAAGCCAGTTTCGTGGCCGATTAGGCACATGACCTCACGAAATGAGAGTTAAGAAAGCAAGTTAAGGAGTTGCTTGAGAAGAACTTCCTGAGACGAAGCATTTTCGAGTAGGGTGCTCCAGTAGCATTCGTTACTAATGTGGACGGTTTGCTTCGCTTATGGGTCGGTCATTGTGAGAAGAATAGACAACCGTTACCAAGGATCGATGATTCATTTGATCAGCTAGTAGGGGCATCTGTTTTCTTTAGATCTAGCTACCCAATTCCATCAGCTTGGATGGCTGAGGATGGAATTGACAAGACTGCGTTTAGGACTCTAGAAGGATTTTTAGAATAGCTAGTCATGCTATTTGGTTTGACTGATGCACCCGCATATTACGAGAACTTGATGGGTAGGGTGTTTAGGGAGTCCTTGAACAAGTTTGTCGTGGTCGTCGTAGACGATATTTGATCTCCTCAAAAGAATGAGGAAGAGCATGTTAGGCATCTCAAGAAGGAGATGGATACGCTTAGAGCCACCAGTGGAAGGTCAAGTTCTCCAAATGTCACTTTGGAGGAAAGAAGTTGGATTTCTTGGGCACATAGTTCTTAAGAAAGGCTTAGCGGTGGATTCCGCTAAAGTGGCTGCGGTTTGAGACCGGAAAGCTCTGAGAAGGGCAATTGAAGTAAGAAGCTTTCTCCGTTTGGCTAGTTAGTTAGCATTCCCGGAGCTTAGACTTACTCTTCTAGATCAAGAAGGGGGTTTCACGGGAAGAAGACCCGCAGTTGGTCAAGAACATGGACCAGTCGACTCGAGGCGAGATGTTAGGTCACCTCGCTAGATATAGTATAAAGGATGACTAAGGCGCGACAAGAGATTATGTGTTCCTCGAGTGAAAGACTTGGTAAAGAAGGTTCTTAAAGATGCGCATCACTCGAGGAGGTGGCCGAGTTGGTTTCGGAATACATGTTGTGCCACCAGGTTGAGGCCAAGTCATAGAAGCCCAGTGGGCCATTACCTCCATTGGAAGTTTCGCAAGGGAAGTGTGAAAACATCTCGATAGATTATGTGGATAGACTACCTAGATCAAAGAAAGGGAATACGGGTATGAGGGTCATAATGGGTAGACTCACGAAGAGTGCTCATTTAAGTCCGGTGAAGAGCGAGAGGACTGCATCATGGTCATCAATGGTTTACCCTCAAGAAGTTGGCCAGTTTTGAAGTAGCCTACAGAAAGCCATGGGGAGGCAACTGAATCTAGGTACGGCCTATAGGCGGATAGTTCATGTCGATTAAGCCTGAGTTATAGGAAATCACGTTTATAAGGGCAATTGGCAACGTGGAGTGGTATTTCCAGGAAAAGTTCTGCTGCATGGAATACCTTATGGTAAGAAGACGAGATCCAGGATTCACTGGTGAATTTTGGAGAGCTTGCACGAATCATGAGGTTATAAATATGTTTAAGCCAAGTATACAGAAAGAAGAATAAGTGGGAAAGGAAGACGAGAGGCAATAATGAAATCAGTTCCAACTCGAATTTGGGAAATAGGAGTTAGGAAGCCAAGGAATCATGAAGTGGAAGATAGTCAAAGCACAGTGGAGTTAAGCTCAAGGAAACGTAACTAAGAAGAGTGAAGATTAGATACGCGCATCATATCTCTTTTTAAGAGTGCATCCTTGATCCTCGTTTTCCTGTAGAGCTTGCTTGCAAGTTATCTTTCGTATATATCCTCTCGGTCCCATTCTCGACCTTATTTCTGTTGTAAACTCCATAAGGGGGTTAAGACTCATCGGTTAGTACTATATGTCAAAGTTTGAATGGATTTCTTGTAATCCAAAAAGGAGTTTGCCTAGTTTATCTAGTTTATCTAGTTTATCATGTCTATCTCGTCATGAGAACCTTAGGTAGAAACCCTTTTGGTTGAAACATGTGTTTGAAACATGTTATGCTTGATGGTTGTAAGTGGTTGCAAGTGTTTGCAAGTGGTTGCTCGTGGATGCATTATACACGATTAGGCACTAGATCGGCTCACACACTCCTCATATTGCATGTGCATGAGTGTTTATGCTTATTCTTGGATGAAGTTCGTATGCTATCACATGGATGTTGCATATGGATGTATGTTTGAGCACGCATGTAGATATTATACATTATGTTAGGAATCTGCATACATATGGATTCATTTCACTGACATACATATGCATTAAGGAGGTTTACTGTATCAGTAACCGCCTGATTTACATACATATGCATTAAGGAGGTTTACTGTACCAGTAACCGCCTGATCTCTGCATTAGATAAGTACATATACACACACTTTTGCATATGTTCATCCAGCATTTAGAATCTTTTAAGGACAATGATTGCTCGTGGATGATGCTTTGAGTAGATGGATGATTGGATGGTAGGATACGTTCTTCCTAACTTGAAGATTTCGGGGACGAAATCCTTTAAGGAGGGGAGAATGTAACAACCCGTATTTTCAATAACCAGTAATAATGAAAATTGAGGCAGAATTAAATTATAAAATGTGAATCAAGGGAAACGGGCTATGCCATTGCGTTCGTCTCGGAAAAATACGCGAAATAGAGTCCGAGTTTTCGAAAATCGGAGTCCGTATGACCCAGTTAAGGCCCATTGAAGTTAGCAGAAAATTACTAAGTAAAAATCAGATTCAAATTTGAAGGATTGGGCCAGCTGGGCCAAGGCGGGAAAATTCCCGCCAGGGGCCCCATGTCGACAGGCCTGTCGACAGGGTCCCCAGGGAGTCGACTGCCCTGTCGACAGCCCTGTCGACAGGGTGTAGCCAGGCAGATTAGCCTGGCGCACCTCTTTGGTTTGGGCTTGGTTTGGGCTTGGTTGTGTGGTCTGGTTCTGGAGAGTTCCTAAATCTGACGGGCCAAAATTCACCTAGGGTTAATCCTATGGTCTAAATCACTCTAATCTTCTATAAATAAGCCTCTAACCCACCCTAAATCATTCATTAATCATCCTAGCAACAAAACTATGCCAAAATCTAAACTCTCATGGCCTCCACCTAAAACCCTAGCCTCCAATCTCTTCATTAATAATTCCTAAGTAATTTTCCATGCATACAAGCATATTTAGGCTTGTATGATCCTCCTTAGCTTGCATTAAAGGCTTGTTTTTCAATTGGCATCATAAAGGAGGAGTCTTGATCAAGTTTGCTTGCATTTGGGGGTTTTGATTAGTTGCATAAGGGGCTTCTTGCAATTGTTATACTCATTTGAGTCCGCATAAGCATTGTAAGCCCTCTTACCCTCATTTTAGAAACTATAAAGTTAATGTGTGATGAAAGTTGGAGTTATGTATGTTTATTGAGTTGTGCATGTTATGCAAGGGTACTAAGCCATGATTTGCAAATCTATTGAGTTATGCATGTATACTAAGCCATGATTTGCAAGATTTATAAGTTATGCATGTTTATGCAAGTTTGCTAAGCCATGATTTGTATGTTTATTGAGTTATGCATACTTATGCAAGTTTAAAATGACAAGTTGTGCATGTTTTGACAAGTTGTGCATGTTTATGCAAGTTTGAAATGACAAGTTGTGCATGTTTTGACAAGTTGTGCATGTTTTGACAAGTTGTGCATGTTTATGCAAGTTTAAAATGACAAGTTGTGCATGTTTTGACAAGTTGTGCATGTTTTGACAAGTTGTGCATGTTTATGCAAGTTTAAAATGACAAGTTGTGCATGTTTTGACAAGTTGTGCATGTTTATGCAAGCTTAAAATGGCAAGTTGTGCATGTTTGACAAGTTATGCATGATTAAGGTAATATGCGAGTTCACTATGCTAAGTTATGCAAGTTTAACATGTTATGCATGTTTATGGTAATATGCAAGATCACTATGCTAAGTTGTGCAAGTCTAACATGTTATGCATGATTGTTGTGCAAGTTTATCATGTATGTTGTGCCAAGTTCCCTCTTCCTATCCTTTATGCGTTACTACGAATATGTAAGCGATAGAATGACGTTGGGGGTTTTGGGGTAAATTTAAAATACATGAAAATATAAGATCGGGAATTTACCTATTAAGTTAGGTCTACCCCTTGGGAATTTACCTATTAAGTTAGGTCTACCCAAGTAATTGTTTGACTTGTGATTATGTTTTGAAATAAAGTGGACATGACACTTAGAAAACATAAGTGTGGCCAACTCGAGGTTGGGTTGAGTTTGTAGCGTAATTCTACCCGGAACCGACAGGCTTAACTAGTGGCTACAAACAATAGGACCCAATGTGAGAAGTTGGTCATGGGGTGCCAAGACCCGAGGTTAGACCAAGTTGTGGTGTAAAGCTACCCGGACCCGCCCGGCCTAACTAGTAACCACAACAAGGTCTAATGTGAGAGGTTAAGGTGCATTAAATTAATTAATGCCTCATGATTAGGGTTAAGTCAGGGTCCACTAATACTTAACCAATTTGGGAATTCGAGGGATTAGAATGTGGTTAAGTTCTGAACCGTTGGTTACACTTAACTAGTTTAATCCATTTGGGAGTTCAAGGGATTAGAACGGGGTTAAGCCACACTTAACCAGTTTAATCCAAGATTAGTGAAGGGTTAAATCACACTTAACCTCCTTAGGAAACCCTAGCAGCGTGGTCTGTTCCAGCAGTAATCCCAGTTTGGTATCATTCACAACCCTAGGGGCTAGGCTAGGGCGGGGCACGATTACTGGACTGATGTAAGCGACCAAAGCGACGGCTGAGTGGTACAGCGGTGCGGGTCCGGCGGGCTACGGACGTGCACGTAGTCCGATGTTGGGCAAACTCGAGGCACGGGTACCAGTAGGTTAGGGCTGTGCATTATTGCTTAAGTGTCCGGGGTTGACAACTGAGGGCTTGATACACCCAAAGGTGGGCCCAGCACAGACTACCTACATCCATATGTGGGCCGTATGGACATCAACACTTGACGTGTTAGGCTTATAGGGAGCCGATCGACTAGACCGTTGGGTTGGACCTTATACTAAGGTCACTTCATGTTATTGGGCCAAAGTTTGGGCTAAGGGATCAATACCTGTTATGTTGGTTTGCTAGTACACCGTGGTGCAAAAACTTAACCTTGTTTTATGCGATGACACCTCTATCCATCTTGTAGTTGTTTTATCCTGCCAGTGTGTTGTTATTTATGATCCTCTCAGTTTCCATCATGATGTTAACTTTATTAGTTTATAGACTGATCGTAGCAGGGCTTACTCAGTCTTTTTGACTGACCCGTTTTGTTTCGCCTCTTTTCTTCCGTTTCCCCCTCCCCCCCAGGTTCTCAGGGAGGGAATACAGGAGCCTAGCTTGGAACTTAGCTGCTTTCTTGGATAGCTCATGTATGCTTTGGACTTGAGCTCGCTATGGTTTTTTTTCCACTTTGGGGATAGCTACTATTATGTTTTCTTTTTCAGTTTCAGATGATGTTATTTCATGTACTAGACTTGTTTATTTGGGAAATTGACATTTTGATGTACCAGACTTGTTTTTGAAATAGTTTAAAAATCCTCCGCTGTTTTATTTACTTACTCTGTTTATTTACATATATATATATGTCGTGTCCTGCCTTGCTATATCATTATGCATGTTTACCAATAATGCCCCTCCAAAGCTAGTGCATTCCTTTGCGAGTGACCCTGGCAGAGGTGGGGTGTTACACGTTTAGACTTGAAGTGAGCAGAGAAGGTCTTTGTGCTTCAATAACCAAAATTCGAGGTATTTATCCACTGGAAAATTGTTCTTGTACAGAGTATCAATGAACTTTAGATCTTATACAAGATATGTTTCACCCATGGTTGAAAGCCCTCATCAACAAAACATTTATTTAGGGTGAAGAAAGAAACACTCCTTTCCTATATGACGGGGTGAGAATTTACTTGCCATGGTTAAATAGTGATTATGTTATAAATTAGTCCAAAGGTGTTGTGAAGTTGTTAAAGTGCAAATATGGAAGCAGTTGAAGACTCTTTGTGTGTCAGAGAGTGTCAGCGAGTCTGTATATGAGTGAATCAAGTGAAGTGTAGTGAGGAATTTATGTAAATATGAATGAATGTGTAATATACCATGAATGTACAATAGTGGAGTCAGAAAATTTGTACTATTTGAACGTTGAAATAAAATATTTATTTGAATAAAATACTATGTTGTAGTAGCTTTAATATAGTGTTGCCATCATGTTATAAATGTTGTTTGAAATAATGTTGCAATAGTCATGCAAGATGTTGCCATAGGGATGGACCCAGATTGGGTTGTGGGCTCAATGTGCCCCATATTGTGGGCCCTACAAGATGTAGGCCCAAAAGAATAAGAAAGTTAATATATATAGCAACATTTTGGAATGTTGCTACTGACACCTAAGGATGTTGGTATAGACCCAAATAAGGTTCTATTGTAACAATATTTGTTATGTTGCCTTTGAGGTCTGCAGCAACGGTGAAAATTGCATCACAGTAAAAGTATTGCCAAAGATCTATGCTAATATCTTTTGGGCTTGTGCCAACACTTTTTTTGTTGCATTATGCCGTTTATGGCTTAGTGACCCTTCTTCGATGAGATCGCGCAAATGCCTGCAGTCATTGGTGTCGTGACCTGCCATATTATGATACATGTAGTGCTTTCCTGATTCACGTTCTCTTTGGATCGGCTCCCTCCTGGGAGGCTTAAGAAAAGATATAGATCCTCACACATTGAGGTATATATCAGTAGGGAGGAGTTGAGCTCAATGTATTGATCGTATTTGTTCTCTCTTCGAAATCGCATGTTCCAATCGTTCTTTTATGTGGCTTTCCCCTTTCCTTTTTCTGGCCAGTGGAAACTGGACGGGCCTCCGTCTTTTGTAGCCATTACTTTGAGATTTTCCATCTCGATGTTAGCATCCTCATGTTGGAGGAATCTATCTGCTTCGGCATAGAGTTCTTTGATATCCTTGGGGGATCTCTAGTTAGGAAGATCTTGAAATCAATTCGGCTCTGAACACCGACTATGGCGGCCATAAGCACCATCCTTGGGGTTGATCGACTGATGCTACGACCGCGTTGAATCTTTCTAGGAAGGAGTGTAGGGTCTCACCGTACTGCTAATTTATAGATGTGAGGAACATGATGCTCTTAGGTCAGGATATATGAACTCTGAATTGTTCGATGAAGCGGGTGACCAACATATTCCAGCTGTTGATCGACTCAGTTACCGAAACCATATGCCAGCAATGTCTATGATAAATAGATGGAAGCACTTGGCCATGACATTGGTTGATGCTGATAGAACTTCCATATGATGCATGTATCGCATGAGATGCATGATCAGGTCGGTCCTGTCATTGTAGGGTTCCAGGACCATAAGCTTGAAGTCTGGTGGATTCCAGAAGTTCCTAATTTCCCGTGTGAATGGACTGCAATGGATGTTATCCACATCATGTTTAGAAGAGGCACCTCTAGTGAAGCATTTGATGATGCTTGCAATATTACTCCCATTCCCGAGTAGCTACTGCAATGAATTCAATTATGCACCGTGGACAGCGGTGAGAATCCCAGTACGAGGCAGTAGCATCTTTTGAATTCTTAGGGTCAGTTCGATACCACCTACGATGATGGGTGAGGGTAGCCCCCAACCTTAGGCGTTGTTTCGGGATTGACTAGAGCCGCTTGGAAGGAATGCGTATTGGGCCGAATCATATCCGTGTCGGTAGGATTGGACTGGTTCGGAAAAGCGTTATCTACTTGAGGCTAGGTATTGCCCCCGCTTGGGGCGATGTCATGGTGATTTTTCGTAGCGTTTTCCTCATTCCTGCTAGGATCTGGTACAGTAGAGTGGTCTTGTTAGGACAGAGGGTTGCTACCCCCAGCTATGCTTGGATCGTTGTGTTGGGAAGGTCATCGATCCATGTTCGGGTCGACCCAGAATTTGCACTAGTTCAACAACAGCATGTCCAGGGAGTTGAGGCGATCCCTGGACAGGAAGAAAAATGGTTAACTGACCAAGGACTTGGCCTTGGCTAACCTGAGAATCTGCAGCTACTCCAGCTTCGATGGTTTCCGTAAGCGATGACATTAGACATGGCCGATCAGGAAGTGAAGTTGAGCCAGGGAGAACTGTAGACCGATATTGGACTTGGATTTCATCAGACCATAGATTAGCTATTTCCCTAGCTTTGTTTAATGCAGGAAGTGATGCTTGGTTGCTCGGTCTCCCTTCTATATGAGCGAGGAAATACTTCATCATGTCCTGCTGCTTTGCGAGCAGTCCATCCTAATGTGCCATCTGAGCTCTGAGTTCGGCCAAAACTTCATCCATCTCCTCCCTAGTTAAGAATTGTGATGGGTCTTCGTGGGAGGAAACCTCTTGGCATACCTCCGTTGTTGTTGCATCTGCTGCACCAACGGGTTGAGATTGAGTGCGAGAAGGTGCTGAATCCTTCTTCCGTTTTTTCATTTCTTCTTTAAGAGTTGCCAAAGGTCGTAGGGTGGGTTTGATCCCTACGTGGCGCACCGAAGTGTTGACGTCAAAAGTTGGTCTAGTGACAATCAACCCCAAAGAGTGTCATACACACACGTTAGTATTCACAAAATGCGAGAAAAAGTAAATGAACACAGGAGACACAATATTTTTATTGTGGTTCGGCATAAACCAAGCTACATTCACTTTATAATCTCTGTTTATACTGTCGATTATAGGTTACAGTTGTTTTCGATTGAAAGAGAGTAGAGATAGAGGTGGTTTATGCACAAAATCCTTGTATTTAATCTAGATTATATGGCATGCTATTTTTGGGATGCCGAATAGGAGCTTTTTCCTAGTGGATTCAAGATGCCCTTCCATTTCTGGAAAATGATGAATTTATAGGCGAGAAGGTGGGCCGAGTTTGATTGCAATGTGGCATGCATCTTTCTCGGGGTTTGCCATGTATAATTCGATCCTATAAAGTAGTTATAGGCGGAGGAACCCGGTCTACTAATGATCAATAGTTCTTCTCAAAAATTGTGGCATATGTGGAGCTTGAGACTTGGTGCATGAAAAGTAATGAGACATAAAGCTGACCGATTATGTAGCCTTGGGAGTAGGAATTTGTTTGGTAGCATATAACTCGGCCAGATATTCTGACACGATATTTCAGGTTTGATCCGATCTTTCAGGAATAACTCGATCGATCAGTTGATGACCCAAAAGATCAGTTTGGTTTTGACTTCGGAAGAACGCCAATTTTGAGGGAGAGACCCTTTGTTTGTTATGAAGCTGATTCAGGTCGAATTATAATCGATCGACCTAGGGTGAAAATCGACCCTGGAGGCATACAACTGGGTCGACATCTAGCAGTATGATTTTATCTTGAGTTGTGAAAACTTTTGCCAAAAAATTGGTCAACAGTTATAAAGCCAGACTTGTGGCAAAGGGATTCTCACATCAACAAGATTTTCACTATAAAGAAACATTCTCCCCAGTTGTTAAACCATTAACAATTAGAGTTGTACGGACTATAACTGTAAGCAGAGGTGGAAGCTCAGGCAATTAGATGTTAATAATGCCTTTTTAAATGGCATACTGAAGGAAGATCTTTATATGGATCAACCTCAGGGATACAACACTCAACCTGAATATGTGTGCAAGCTTAAGAAAGCCATTTTTGGCCTAAAGCAGGCACCTAGAGTATGGTTTAACAGGTAGAAAAAACACATTATATACAATGAATTTTCAATCTTCCAAATCAGATAACTCATTACACTACACCATACATGCCATTTTGTAACACTTTTTCGCTTTCAAGTTATAACAGTAATAACCGTTATAAAGTTATAACGGATATTTTCGTTATAACTTGTTATCACGGTTATTACCGTGATATTGTTCAGCTATGTTTGGTAATTTTGCAAATAGTCAAACCAAACTTGGATAGGACCGTAATTTATCTTCTTTTATTAGTTATGCATTCTCACGTCTCTCACGTATAGTGTCCTCATTTTATCCCCTTTTCATTCTAGGGTTTCGGCCCTCCAATTTTTTCTACATCGTCTCCATGCTTCTTCCGTCGCCTTCGGATAATTTTTTATCTTCAAATAGCTTATTCTTCACCAAAAGTGCCTTGTCCAAACAAATTACCAGTTTGATTTCATAGAAAGATGAGAATCGAGCCCGAAACTCTGTCGAATCGATGAACGGGAAAGTGCTGTGTGTCGTGGCTTGTTCCATCTAAGCGTACCGAAGCTGCAAATGATTGCTGGTGTCGCAGCCCTTCTGTTCATTCCTAAACTGCTACCTGAAATTAGACACAACTCTGGGGAGGCTGTCAAAAGCTTCCAACAGGTTTTTTATATACTATTATTTATTTAATTAATTTTAGTGTTTAGTAGCAATGAACTAGGAAAAGAAGTTAGCAAGTTTGGAAAGTTTTGTTTGAAATTGAGATTTGGGTACTGTTTCGATGCGGAATATTAGGTAGTTTTGGATTGTTTTTTTGACAGACATGTTTGAAAATTAGAGAATTTTGGGTTCTTAACTTCATAATTATACGGTAACTAAGATACTAAGTGTAATGTTGTATGTGAATGTTTTTAATAATTCTGTAATTTCCTAAATTTCTATACATAATCTCGTACCCAGGTGTAACTACGGTAAAGGTCAGGTCTTACATATTTATATGATGATAGTGGATAAAACACGATTGATGAGTTCTCTTTCTTTTAAAGATGAATATAGATTTATTCATAGTTTTTAATGATCTTTTTACATTGTTCAAACGGGTTGATACCTATTATACTATTTTTCATCGGTACAATTGTTCTCTTAGTAGCACTATCATGGTTAGTTGGTTCCAAAAAAAAAACATTCAAAATTTTGATATATGTTGATATAATTTAATTTGTTTTTAGAATTAAAAAAGTTAAATATCACCTATAACCGCATATTCTTCATACATCTTTTTTTATAGCATTTTTGACTTCATGAAAAATTAATTTAATTTAATTTTGATTTAGTGTGTTCATTTTCTAATATTATGTATTCTTAAGTACATTATTCGCATGTGCTACAAACATATATATATATACACACACACACATACAAACATATATATGGGGGTGTGTGTGTATATATATTTATATATTGTGCAAAATCAAACTTGAAGTTTCATACTAAACTTAGAATGAATGTCTCAATTTATTTCTAGAAATATTGAATTTCTGACCTCTAACAATTTCAAAGTTAATTATAACTATATATATATATATATATATATATATATATATATATATATGGCAAGCGTTCCGTTGCACCCCAAAAATGGAGCACCCCAAAAGCCCCTTGATTTCCACCTCTCATTTATATTAAAGAAAGTGAGTGGGAAGTGAGAGAGTTAGAGGAAGGAGAGAGAAGGGGAGTTAGTGAGAAATGAGTGGTGGAAAAATGGTAGGCTAAAGGGGTGCTCACTATTTGGGATGACATTGAACATGCCTCTCTCTCTCTCTCTCTATATATATATATATATACACACGCACATAATTATATATACATATACTTGTCGTGTTATTGTTTCACAAAATTAAATACAATCGACACTTAATTTTAATGCATACATGTTTTTTTCTATTATTTCAATCCAACGTTTAACTCTTTACAATATTTTATGTTGTATCAAAATTTTGAACCCTTTATACTGGTTTGAACACAATTCTAATATCCTTTTGGAAAGTAACCTTAGCGGTATATGATTAACAAGTGTAATCAAACTTAGTTTTTGAATTTTCCATTGTGTTAATCAGACTTAGTTTTTGAACTACGTGATTAGTTGATATCTATTTTAGTGCAAATTTTTTTGTGGATCTTATTATTTTATCCCCTATGATTATTTTTTCAATTAGAACCTTTTAAAAGCCCTTTTCTGGTTTAATAAGCTTGTATACGTCATATGCAGTAATCAAAAATTTCTAATAAATAACAAATGGATATTTTATTTGTAATGTCACTCAGCTTTTTCATTATTTTCATACCTTACTTTTGTGCGGAGTTGCATATTGATCTCATTATGGATTATTTATGACATCCTTATGGCAGTGTGGCTTTAGCCTACAAAATAACTTCAATAATTCTGCTTTTCCTAGTAAGATTGGTTAGCAATTAAAATTACCTCATTTGAAGTTTCTGTCATTGTATATTCGTATGTCATTGTATATTCTAAATTTGTTCTTAATTTCCACATCAGTTTGGGCTACAAGCATTTGCAGTTTCTGTCTTTATTTCAGTGATTAGATCAGCATATATAGGTTCTCTTTCTGATTAAAAAACTATCTTCAAGTTACCAAAAATTTATTTTGCGCTTATGATTAATTTTAAAAACACTAGTGTTACTGGTCAGATGTCCAAACTGTGATACAACCCTTCTCATAATCAGTTTAAAATAATTTCACTTGGAATTTTGGTATCAATTATATGTTTGACAACAAACATATACCTCTTCCTGAATTTGGTTTTTTCTATTATCATCTATATCTGTTTCACAAATATAAAGCAAGAGAATCATATGTCCCTTCTTAACAATTGAAGTAGTGGTAAAGAGTTTTGGAGCACCGAAGGACTGTTTTGTACACATATTTCAGTGTTCTAGCTAGCTAGTAGTCAGTTAATATGAGTATTGTCACAAATAGGCATATAAGAGATGATGCGAAAGACTGTTATTTTGCTAGATGTCGAGGTAGGTAGGAAAATTTAAATTTTCTTGTATATGATAATCCCAATTATGTAAAAAAAAGTGTATATTCTAAGTTCTGGCTACTTGTTTTTTATTACATAAAGCTTGTGCTTTATCTTATTTGATAATGCCCGTTAAACTGTTAATTACATTTATATTAACATATCATTAGCTTAGCCTCTTCATTTGATTAACTGAAGCAATGAACTTTAGACAAAAAATTGTGTGTTGGAGGTTGAAGCATTTAAAAATTAATAATATTTGTTGAAGATAACCATATTCCCCTTATAAATTTCGCTACTGAGCAATCCAACTTATTGGAAAATCATGTAAGTAAACCAGTAATTTTAGGTCATAGCTATATGGTTTATAGCTAAAGTTGCTTAGCTATATGATTTTAGATCATTAACTTCAAATTACTCGGGTTTACGTCAACAAGGAAAGAATTATATATTACAGGTACACTCTATAGTATATTTCAGCTTGACAGCTTATTTATGGATGGTTGGTACATTGAACTTGGTAGTTAATTTGATATAATTGTGTGTATTGGAGTGTTGTTACTGGTAGTGTTTTATTATTATGAATTATGTTAGATGATATCTTCTGTCCCACACACCATGTGCCTCTATCCAATTCAATTTTTTATAGTTGTTATTGCAGTTTTTAGCTTGAGCAATAACCCTACCAAGCATGTATATAGCACTGATGAGATGAAGTAGTGTGCAATAGAGTGTCAAGATCTGAATTCTAGATTTACATTTTGAATTTTGGACGATTTTCATATAATTATCCTTAAAACAAAAATAAAATATCATGTCAGCTCTATCAACCTAAAATCCATATAATCTAGAAAGGTTTTTTTATAAGTAAGTCAGACTCTAGTTTTTCTATATTAATTTGTGAATAAAATTCTACCATTGGTATAACCGTTAAATCAAGAAGTTTTCTTTTTTGATGGTACCATCGTAAACATTTAAAGTGAAAACTTAACCATCTTCTTTAATTTTTTTGCATAATTTGTCAATTAATCAGAGAAAAAGCAAAGTTGCACTGAATGTTCCATTCTTGAAAAAGTAAAAGTTTTTTTGAATAGATCCAACTAAGAAACCTTTATGTCTTTTGTAATGTGAAAAATAAACATTTTTTGTAATGTGACATTTTCTATGTCTACAAATTTCTAAATATACATTGGTCTCTATTCAGATTTATTTCTAAATTTATACCCGAATAGTGCTGCTCTACAAAGTTTATATTGCTATTCTTTTTTTTTTCTTTTTTTTTTTCGAGTTCCATAAGATTTCCGTACTTTCAGAAATAAAATATAAAAATACAGTTATATGCCACAATTTCACGTACAGGCTAAGACAACCCAACCCAACATCACATAATAGACATTGCATAAGTTCATCATCAAAGTCCCAACCAAAACAGGAAAGTAAGTGTGTTTTAGCGATCATACTCACGATCCCTGGACAATAATCTCTCAGATTTAACGTAGCCACATGTTCAGAAACTGCCTCCCGTTCCTCCCGTGCACCAAAATCATCTTTCCCATTCCCATACTTGCTGCCATTACCGTACTCTTCCGGTTCATGCTTCATCCTAACGCCATTATCACTGTAATGGTCGTACTTGATGCGCTTCTCATCGTACCGCTCACGCTTTCCGTGCTCGTAGTCCATTTCCCTGTCCTCTTGTTTTACCATATGGACGTCATTGACGTCTCTCTCGTGAGTGAGCTCGCGTTCCCTGTCCCTCTTGTGAGGGCGGTCGCGTTCACTCTCGCGACCTCTTTCTCTGTCCTTGTCTCTCCCGCTTCTGCGACTGCTCTCTCAATCACGGTCACGGCGGCTGCTTTCACGATCACGGTCAGTGTCGACTGTTCTTTCTCTGTCCCTGTGATGGTGCCTCTCTTCATTGACATCTCTATTTGGCGATTTTCTCTCTCACGATCGCGCTCTCTGTCTCTGCCCCTTTCCCTTGATTTTTCCCTGTCGCGATCATCCTGACGATCTTCACGTACTCTTGGTTCTTCGGATCTGCGGTGTCCTCCAGATTATTGTATTTCCCTTCCATATATTCTTTGATTAAGGTCATCGCCTCCGATCCTAGTAGAACCTAGACCACCACCCAGTCGTCGAGGTCTCTAGTTAGGGACAGTTCTACCGCGCTCAACGTCGACAAGAACTCTTCTGTTGTCAAGCTTTCTCCCATCAGCTTAAATAGTCTTCATGTCTCTTGTATGCACGTACTCAATAAAGGCATATCTCCTAGGCTTATTAGTCTCTGCATCCGTCTCCAACCTGACCCGTTTAATAGGCCCATAAGCTTCAAACTCCCTTTTGATCCTACTTTCAGCTGTTTTGCAATTAAGTCTTGCAACAAAAAGCATCTTGTAAGGGTCCCCAGTTGCATTGGGATCTTTATGAGGATCATATTTCTCCAACTCTTCAGTTGCTTTTATATTGTTGTTTTAACTATCTTGCATACTTGGACAAAGTAGGTGCCAGGTATTTTCTTGTGGCAGCTGTGCTTAGCTACTCGAGCTATACATTGTATGCTTTAACGTTTTGCTCAATAAATTTCTATTTATTTCTGTTTTATCACTTCAGGCAGCTTACACAGTGATTCCATGTTTGGAAACTACAATACATCGATGAATTGGAGAGAAAAAATCAAGTTTTTCTTGTAAGTTACAACTATAACATATATTTTCATGATTAAAACGCACATAAAAGGGGACATTTGTTCACTCATATTGAATATCTATCACAAAATAATTATCTTAAACATCAATCGCTCATATTGAATTCTAGTGCATATAAAATGGTATGTTGTTCACTAATGATTTTCTGTGTTAATAGCTAACATGTTTGATTTTGGCAGGTATGATGAATTTGTACATTGATTGTATTAACAAGCATTACCCATTAGGTTTGCTTTTTTTAAAACATACCTCACTTATACATGACAAGGGAATATATGCATTGGCGTCTTCACCTAATGCCAAGATAAAAGAGTCCAAAACTAACATTGGTGTCTGCACCTGATGCGAAGGTAATATATGCATTTGTTTTTGCTTAATTATTAGTTTCATTCAATTGTTTGCTGGGTCCAATTCATACACTAGATTGCCTAATTATATATGGAAAGTGAAGTATTATTAGTTTATTGAAGAATCATATGTAGATTCTTCCAAAAGGCATGACAAACTTGCTATATGACTAAGGGGTTCTTTTGACAGCTTAACGTAAGTTAATTGTCTCCCTTGTAAAAAATAAAAACTACACGAATGGGCAATATTCAGCAAGTTTCAAAAGACACCTTTTAACTTCCATTGGAAAGTAATTACTTTTCTGCACTCTAACTTAGAAAATTGATTAAATGGCATAGAAATTACAACACAATTCGAGAAAATTAAAGAATCTTGAAATTTGAAATTTTGTTCCTTTTCATACGAAAACCATGAGTATGAAAAGTAATCATATGAAAATGCACCTATCTTATCTGCCTAACTTCTGAATAGGTTCACTGAAATTTTTTTGGAGTCCTAAAATCTCATAGGAGTCTTTATATTAACCTGAATAAGAACAAATATGATGTAAAACTGGTGTGTGATAGCGGCATGATGAGTGGAATAACAGTGTAGAACAATGGGTCTATTGCTGCTCCAAAATAGCAGAATTAAACATGTGGACTAATGCAAAGCTGATGCAAAATGAGTTCATAAGAGTAGATTTCATTAAAGTGTGATGTTATTGCATATATTACCAAATACTTATTTTACTGTGATAATTTTCTTCTAGTAACTTCTCAAATTGTTAAGCTCGTTGTATCTCTTGGGAAAAGCTATCCTTTGAAAGTGTTGTTGGATTGAACAGACTTGTCTAATACCTATGAATTTTTCATGCTCATCGAAATTCGGAATTATAACACAGTTCTGGAAAATAGATTAAGTTTGAAAATTACAACACAATTCTATTAGATTTTTTCCTTTTCATACGCGTCTTTTTCTTCTTCTTCTTTGGGTGATTTTCAAAATTGTAACTTTTATCTGTATGTTCATCAAAATTATTAATTTATAGCTTCAATGTATTTGATTCGAATAAAATGGCTTTTCTTTCAGGTTGCAAGGGAGGAAAAGCATGTCCAACTACAAGACAACTTGCTATGTAAGGTGGTTTGTCATTGGTGGTATGTGTAATGGTTGTATGTTAAAATGTGATATTTTGATGTTATTTGATATGTGTTACGGATAATGAATGATTGTATGTTAAATTGTGATAGTTTGATGTTTGTCGAACTGGAATTTGCTTTTGGATACATTGTGATGTTTTGTATTTGTTTTGGGATATTGATATATAATATGTTGTATATTCTTATTGTTATATGCTTTATGAAATCAACTGGAGCATATTATGATTGTTACTTGTTTAAAGGAATTACCTACTATATGTTTGATATAATATTCAAGTTTGTAACAGTTATAACTGTTATTAAATTTATTGTATGCAATAGTCAATTTTACATACTAACAATAATAACTGTTACATATTTAATATTTGTCACAGTAATTAGTGTTATAATTTTTTTTATTATAACGGTTATAAGTGTTATAAATTTTCCACTACTAACGATTATAAGTGTGATAAAATAGAAGTTTTGTAACGGTTATAACTATTGTAATATACGCACTTTATAATGGTTATAACCGTTACAATATTTGTGACAACCATTTGTCACGTATGTTATAGTAACGGTTTTAACTGTTACAAAGTTTATTAGTAACGGTAATAACTGTTAGAAAAACCCTTTTCTGGTGTTGTGTTATTTATCAAAATTAACAAATATTCAACTATATACATTCTAATTTACGTTGATGATCTTATCATTTCAGAAAGTAATGGCGATGAAATCAATGAGATTGTCAAACAACCGGATAAACAATTCACAGTAAAGAATCTGGGACAATTAAACTATTTCCTGGGAATAGAAGTAAAGACAAGATCACCAACATAAATAGTTCTTTCTCAAAGAAAGTATATAGCTGAATTACTAGCAAAAACACAAATAAGTGATGCAAAAGGTTAACCAACACCTATGACCAGCAGTCGTCACTACTCTAAACGTATGAGAGAACCATATATAATGCAGAACAATATAGAAGTGTAGTTGGTGCTTTACAATATGCAACTATCACTAGACCAGATATTATGTTCAGTGTTAACAAAGTTTGTCAATTTATGCAGGCTCTATTGTATACACATTGAAGAGCAGTTAAGAGAATTCTAAGATACTTTAAAGCAACTATGAACTATGGTCTACAAATCAATGCCAACAACAATTTCAATATAATAGGATTTACATATGCAGATTGGGCTTCAGACCTAGATGATAGAAAATCAACAACTGCTTCCTGTATATGTGCTAGAAATAATATAGTTTCATAGTGCTCAAAGAAACAATCAACAATATTCAGATCAAGTACTGAGGCAGAATACAGAAATATAGCTAATGCAACTGTCGAAATAATATGGTTAAAGTCGTTACTATCAGAATTAAGCATAACTATGAGAAAATTGATATTATGATGTGACAACCTAAGTGCAGTATGCATGTCATCAAATTCTATTCTACATTCAAGGACTAAACACATTGAAATCAATCAATACTTCATAAGAGAACAAGTACAGAAGGGGGATCTCGAAGTTAGGCATGTACCTGCTACTTACCAAAGGGTTGATACTCTTACAAAAGCACTACCATACCAGAATTTCTCAAAGTTTAGAACAGATCTAAGAGTGATCGAAACTCTAGAAAACTGAAGTCAAGTCAGACCCACGAAAGATAGTTTTAGCTCTCGATCATCTATGGGGCAGCAAAAGGAAGCAAGCATCCAGTTAAATCTTCACAAAATCTGGAAATAAAGACCAGCAATACACAAAGAAATCAGGTCAAAGTTTTAAATTGGAGAGAAATCAAGCTATAGAAGAGAAGAAAAGAGGCAATTCATCAGAATATTTCAAGAATGAAAGAGATAAAGTGAAGAATCGCCACAAAAGCGACAACCATGAGAAACCCTAATATCGATTTGAAGGGGGTAAATAAAGATACAAAGAAATGCGGCTGCTAAGGGCTATGTTTTCACAAGCATATCGGGTTCCAGTATTCAAAGGCCTAAGCACATTTCTGAAGTGCTTCTAAACCGCCGAAGGCCCAATCACAAATAAGTTTGTGTACTGTTATAAATGCAGCGTTTGTATCTCTGTAAATTTAATCCCGAATTATTCTCTTTCAGTTTTATCAACAATATCAAAATTTCTATGAAAATATATGTTATAAATCTTCATCAATATCATTAATAAAGATCAGCATTTTCTTATACTCAACTTAGCAGCGCGAAACTCTAATTTAATTGAAATCGAAACTTCAGGAGATGCCTACTCTTGGAACAATAAAAAGAGAGGGTTGATGTACTTTCTTTAAGATCGACTTTGCCAACTATAACCTTCAAACCCTTTCTATGGCCTACCATTCTCAGTCATCTGCTATGCCCCCTTTTATTTGACCATTCTCCACCAATTCTTCGATTAGCTGGTGTTGTCATATGAGCGAAATCAAGTTTTAAAAATTTTAATTGCTGGATTGAAGAAGCTAACTTTCTTAATGTAGTCAGTGATGTATGGAATAGAGCTAACTATGGAAACCCCATGTTTATATTGTAGGAAAAACTCAAATGTACTAAGGAGGTGCTTATAGGCTAGTCCATTAAGAGATTTAGCAATGGTAGTAGGATGTCAAGTCACTGTAAAGAGAAATTGGAAGAGATGCAACACAAAATGTAGTCTGGTGTGTTGAACCCTAATTTAGCGAGATAGGAAACCACATTATCTCAAAATTAACACGATGCCCTTCAAATTGAAAGCTTGATGAACAAGAAAAAGGCTAGAATAAAGTGGAGAGAGGATGGAGATAGGGATACTGCTTTTTATCATGCAGCGTTAAAAGCCAAACATGCTTATGAAGGCATTACTACTATTCTCGATCAATATGATTGCAAACATGGCACTCAGGCTGGTGTTGAAAGCGCTTTCATTCAATACTTTTCTGATATTTACGGCGATGTGCCTAACTTTACTCCCATTATTCATCTCATTAAACCCTGCGTCCTTCCAAAAATTAGCCACCTTGATCATCTGCTTCTATGCAAGGAGGTAGCTGATCAAACTGAAATATAGAAGGCTATATTCTCCCTCAACAGAAAATCTTGTGGCAACTCGAATCACTTTATCACAACATTCTACTTTCGTTGTTGGTCTATTGTAGGGCATGATGTTTGTAAAGTTATCAAAAACTTTGTCAAAAAGGCTAAAACGATGAATTGCTTTAAAAACACTATCATTGCCTTGGTCCCTAATACCAAGTGCGCTAATAAAGTGTAACAACCTGGAAAATCGGAACTAATTTAAAAATTTTATTTTTAGAAATTTTAACAGAAATTGAGTCAAAATTTAAAATTTTGATTTTTAAATTATAACAAAGCCCTTAAATATAGCCATTTTGTAAACGACCTCCGTTTTCGACAAAACTACTATTATTGGATCCGAAATGTCAAATTATTACTAGGTTTAAATTTCCATAATTTTTGGAAGTAATATGTGAGCGTGGTAAATTAAAATGCGTTTGTCAATTTCAGTCAAATTGGATCGACCATTAAAAAGACCATTTTTCAAACGGTCTCCAAATCCGATGAAATTAATTTTGTTAGGACCGTATCATTAAAACATAGCTAGAATTATTTTTCGGGAATTTTTGGAGTCAGTATGTGGCCCCGATAAATTAAAAATGTTACGTTCAAATTCAATATTGACCGTTATATTAATTTATATTTTAATTTGGTTACAAACTGATCAAAACAGTAGAATTGGCTTGTGAAACATATCTCATTGTGTTCAGAATGGGAGTATTTGGATAGAAACGACAGCCGTTGGAGTTCGTTTGGAGATCAGACGCAAAATTTCACTTTTTGGAGATAATGGAATTAAATAATAATATAAAATAGGGTATAAATAGCCCTCTTCAGCCCAAACCCTCATTATCAAAACCCTAGCTGCCGGTTTCATTTCATGGCTGAAATAATTCGAACTTCTTTCCCTCTTTTCTCTTAATCCATCAAGAATTAGAAGATGATTTCTGCATGAAAGTTGTAGATATTCACATGCTCTACAAATTCATACGGTTAAGATCATGTTTTGGGTAGTATTTTTCGCGACTCTCAGGCCTCAAGGGCTGCGCTTTGGCTGAAAATTCAAGGCCATGGGGGAGCTCAAATCCAAAGCTTTTCATGGTTAAGATGGAGAAGAAGGCCTTCAATGTGGTGTATTCAGATCGGGTACCGTGAGGTTCTGGTGATGTGCGAATTGGAGAGATGGACGGAGCTTTTGGTTTCGATGGTTACAGTAAAATGAACGATGGAGAGAAAGGATTAAGCCCTAATTATGTAATTAAGTTTGATTAATTATAGTTAATTAATAAATTATGTAATCAAAATGTTTAATTAACAATATCTTGTTCATACGGAAACGGAATCGAACGATTTCGAATCCTTTGGAATCGCAGAAAAGAGATCTACAACTGACTGGAACAAAAATGAAGCTAGCTACAAATCCAGAAGGAGTAAAATCAAAGTGAGATTTCTTTTTAAAATTAAAATTAATTATTACTTCGTTGATAAATTTATTTATATATACGCTGTTAAAGATTCAGTTGTTTGTGGTACGAGATTTGAATTGATTTATTCTATTTGTGGTGATTCATTGGATGAAGTAAGTTGTTTAACAAATAAAAATACATTTTTATGTAATATTAAAAGATTTCATTTTTCTATATAATATTAAAAGATCTCATTTTTCTATGTAATGCAAAAAGGATTACATTTTTAATGTAATATAAATATTACATTTTTATACAATGTAAAAAGGATTACATGTTTAATGTAATATAAAGATTACATTTTTAATGTAATATAAAGATTACATTTTTATACAAAGTAAAAAGGATCTCATTTTTATGTAATATAAAAAGATTACATTTTATTCTAAATGAGTTAACATTAGAATTCACATTTTTAATGTAAATGATCATTAGAAAAGTTTCATTGTTTTTGATAAATTATGTTAACATGAGAACTTACATTTTTATTGTATAAGAAAATGATTCATTGTTGCATTAAAATGTTTAAGCATATAAAGTTCACATTTTTATTGTAAAAAGAGATTATATGAAAATGATTCATTGTTGCATTAAAATGTTCAACAATAAAAAGTTCACATTTTTATTGTAAAAAGAGATTATGTGAAAATGATTCATTGTTGCATTAAAATGTTTAACAATAAAAAGTTCACATTTTTATTGTAAAAAGAGATTATTTGAAAATGGTTCATATGTTGAATTAAAAAGTTAAACAATAAAAAGTTTGCATTTTTATTATAAATGAGAAAATATGAAAAATGATTCATTTGTTGAATTAAAAAGTTAAACAACAAAAAGTTTACATTTTTCTTGTAAATGAGAAAATATGAAAAATGATTCATTTGTTGAATTAAAAAGTTAAACAATAAAAAGTTTACATTTTTATTGTAAATGAGAAAATATGAAAAATGATTCATTTGTCGAATTAAAAAGTTAAACAATAAAAAGTTTATATTTTTATTATAAATGAGAAAATATGAAAAATGATTCATTTGTCCAATTAAAAAGTTAAACAATAAAAAATTTACATTTTTATTGTAAAGAAGAAAATATGAAAAATGAACATTTGTTTGAATAGAAAAGTTAATAAAGTTGTGTTTACATTAAAATTTACATTTTAATGTATGTATGGATCATATTAAAAGATACATTGTAGGAAATTTGTATGTAACATAAAAAATTACATTTTTATGTAATAATGATTCATTAAAATGATTCATAACTTGTTTAAAATAATATAACATAAAAATTTACATTTTTATGTAATAATGATTCATTAAAATGATTCATAGCGTGTTTAAAATGACGTAACATAAGAATTTACATTTTTATGTAATAATGATTCATTAAAAATGTTCATAGCTTGTTAAAAATGTTTTAACATAAAAGATTGCATTTTTATGTAAAAATGAATCATTAAAAAGATTCAAAAGTGATAAAAATGTTTTAACATAAAAGATCATATTTTTATGTAATAGTAAATCATTAAAAAGATTCAAAAGTGATAAAATGTTTAACATAAAAGATAACATTTTTATGTAATAGTGAATCATTAAAAAGGTTCAAAAGTGATAAAAGATGCTTGTTTGATAAAAATGTGTTAATATAAAAATTGTTGTGCAAATAAATTATTCTTTTATTTGTCATTAGAATACACAGAAAAGTTTAACAATAAAAACTCTCATTTTTATTATATGTAAGAAGTAATGAGAAATGATCGTTATTTGAAATAGAAAAGTTCAACATTGAAAATTTACATTTTTATTGAATGTAAAGAATGATTCATTAAAAAGATGCATCGTTTGATAAAATATGTTAACATAAGAAATTACATTTATTAATACAAAATAAATCATTAAAAAAATGTATCGTTTGATAAAATATGTTAACATAAGAAATTACATTTGTTAATGTAAAATAAATCATTAAAAAAATGTGTCATTTGATAAAATATGTTAACATAAGAAATTACATTTGTTAATGTAAAAAGTGTGAACAATAAAATATTCTTTTATTGTATGTATATGAAATGTAGATAAAATATCTTTTTATTGTATACATAGGAAATGTAGAAAATGTGTAGACAGTAAAATACTCTTTTATTGTAACATGAAATGTGATTGAACTAAATATATTTGGTTATTGATATGCATTGTGATTGATTGAATGTTTGGATTATGCTCGACCAGTTTATGAGCCAAATATGTTTTTACATTTAGCATGGGGTTGGGAAAAATATACGTATGCTAACATCTTGTGAAACACTTCACGATTTGACTATAAGGTGGTTAGCGATGTTGTTTATTTCAAAATTAATGAATAATTTTGAGAAGTGTTTTCTTAAGTAAAAAGAATAGTATTCCCGATTTTGGATAGGGAATGTTTTATAAAATGTTTTATAAAACAGAAAGTATTTCGAGGACTACACCCGATGATTTCGAAATGATTTGAAAGTAGAAATCTATACAGATTTGATTATACTTGTGATTATGTTGTGAAATGATTTTCCCTACTTCGGGATATAAAATGATTTAGCAAGTATGTGGCTGAAGATGCGGGTGACCCGAAATTGACTAACAGTGTGGGGGCGTGCATGTCTTCCCCAATTGGTGGGATGGTGCATTGTAAGTGTAGCCATTAGGTGCATACACACACACACACACACACACACATATATATATAGGTTCGGTTAGGGTGCATACTGTCCGTTACTGAGGGAACATGATCGATATTTAGTTTTATACTTGTTGTATGTTTTTTTTACATTTTGGAATTCATATTTCCAAATGTTTTGTTTCCAAATCCCGAAGTGAAATCTACTTTGATATAAAAAAATAGATATGCATTTCAAAATGATTAGAAATAAGAAATCGGGAATAAAGTCCAAAGAAATAATTTTTGTAAAGTGAATTGGATTTTGAAATCTAAGTTTAGGGATCAAGCCTAAATGGGTAGATTAAGAAATTGCATGTTGATTGATGCATTGTAGATTCATATCTTTATTTATGGTAGTATATGCACTGGCAATCCAATGGAGTAAACCGGTTCCGCATCAACGGCGTGGTCCCGTGATCAGCCTTATTATTAAATTGGTTAAGTAAGATTTTTCATACCAGTCCCATGACTTGCATATAGTTTGTTTTACTTGCAAACTCGAGTGCCCATATTTTCCACACGGGCAGTCGAGTAGCTTATTTTGCAGATATATTGAGCAGGATTCTGGATCGAAGCTTAAAGCTGTGTCCAGAGCACTGATAGCCTTCCGCTGTGTTAGTTATTCATTGCTGCTACATCGTATTACAATTATTGTAATTTAATCTTCCGCTGTAGTATTTATTTTGATGTACTCTATTGTAACATTAATGTAATGTTTATAAAAGTCTTCTGTTATTTGTTCTGATGTGTTGTATGCCTAAAATTAGCATATTCGGGTTTTTGAACAGTCTTAGTCGATTTTGCGATCGATTAAGTCCAGGCGAAATCCGAATCATTACGGCTGGTATCAGAGCTTTGGTTAACTCAAATCTTTGGGGTACAACTTGTTAGAACTGAACAAAAGACTCATCAGAGGTATGATTAGTAATATCATGTAAAAGAATACTCATTAGAGATAGGATCAGTAGTATCCTAGGATGAGAAAACTTGTTAGAGATAGGGTTAGTATTTCCCTAGAATGAGTTGACAGCGACAAGTTTATAATTAACGTATTCGTGATTATATATATAACTCGATTTTACAAAATGTGATTTTGATATATAAAAGTTATATATATTTGGAAAGCTAATCAACTAATGGATTGATGATTGTGTCGTGTGATTATTAGTTCAACTAATAAAATTATTGAAACCAAGAAAAGAATGATTAATGAGTTGGTTAGTTAAAACAACTTTCAGATCCGTTCCTTTTCGAGGACGAAAAGTTTTTAAGTAGGGGAGATTGTAACAACTCGGAAAATCAGAACCAATTTTAAAAAATTATTTTTAGAAATTTTAACAGAAATTGAGTCAGAATTTAAAATTTTGATTTTTAAATTATAGCAAAGCCCTTAAACATAGCCATTTTGCAAATGACCTCTGTTTTCAACAAAACTACTTTTGTTGGATCCGGAATGTCAAATTATTGCTAGGTTTAAATTTCTGTAATTTTTGGAATTAATATGTGAGCGTGGTAAATTAAAATGCGTTTGTCAATTTCAATCAAATTGGATCGACCATTAAAAAGACCATTTTTCAAACAGTCTCCAAATTCAACAAAATTAATTTTCTTAAGACCGTATCGTTAAAACATAGCTAGAATTATTTTTCGGGAATTTTTGGAGTTAGTATGTGGCCCCGATAAATTAAAAATGTACGTTCAAATTCAATATTGACCGTTATATTAATTTATATTTTAATTTTGATAAAAACTATCAAAACAGTAGAATAAGCTTCCGAAACATATCTCATTGTGTCCGGAATGGGGGTACTTGGTTAGAACGACAGTCGTTGGAGTTCGTTTGGAGATCAGACGCAAAATTTCACTTTTTGGAGATAATGGAATTAAATAATAATATAAATAAGGGTATAAATAGCCCTCTTCAGCCCAAACCTTCATTATCAAAACCCTAGCCGTCGGTTTCATTTCATGGTTGAAATAATTCGAACTTCTTTCCCTCTTTTCTCTCAATCCATCAAGAATTAGAAGATGATTTCTGCATGAAAGTTGTAGAGATCACGTGCCATACAAATTCATACGGTTAAGATCATGTTTTGGGTAGTATTTGAAACGACCCGCAAATCCGTGCTATCTGAGTTGACTAAATACAACACACGTCCAACCCAAATAACACAGAAATACGAACCATTAATAGAAAGAAGTTAGAGGGTGAGAATAGATGAGATAGAAACTTAGAATAGAAGAAGAAGGAGAACATAAACACAACACAGAACCTCACATCGCAGCGGGATAAAATATAATATATAGAATAGCTTCTGAAATACAAATTTTTTTTGACTGTATATACATACATCATTATCAGAGTACACACTTACAATACAGCGGAAATAACACTAGATAACTAACGCTGAAGCCTCCTGCTCCAAGCTCCTCCAAATGAATCTGTGAAATCCCGACTACTTGACTGCCCGTACAAATTTGGGCACCCAAGAGTTTAGGGAAAACAAACAAAATAAACTCTGGGTCAGTCATGGGACTGGTGTGAGTAAACTCCAACCACTTGTTTAACTTTCAAAACCCTTTTTCGAAAGAAAAGATAATAGTAAGACCAGCCCACACATAAATATGGACGGTTTTTACCTTACTATAACCCAAAACACTTTGATATCGAAAATCCAGTGATATTATAATAATGTCTACATCAAATAAATAACCAAATAGCAGAACGCTTGCATCTCACGCTCCACATATATAGTATAAAATCAAAAACCGCATGGCGCTTATTGGAGATTGGATTTCCAACATGACAAGGTATGGAACCACCTTCCGACTGTGTATCTCTAGAGAGGAATACACTGGGTTCAACAAGAACATCTTGCAACCCGGCCCACACATGACCGACCACTCATTTCGCTTGAGTGTATCGAATGTATATCACCAACGGTTGGACTCAAACCACCGTTTCCCGAATGGGCAGAATCGATAGATTTAGAAACAAAAAGAATTTCTCTAGATAGGTGATTATACACCCTAATGGGTGCGACCCACATAGCCATGCTGCCTGCCCGATTTTTGTCCTTTCCCGGTTGTTGAGGCCTGAGGCTACGAATACTTACCATTCATTGATAGCACAATCACTTTGAATGCCACATTGTCAGATCCGTTAATCACTAGTTGAGTTTGCACAAATATTCTGGATATTATGCTAAGGGATAAATCCGTTGCAACCATATATATTCATACAGACCAACCCATTTGATCATTGGAAATACTTTGTCAGACATTCGTCCATTTACGTTCGTTCTGGGATTGAACGAAACCGAAGGCACTATTTCTATTTAATAGAAAAGCCCTTGCACTTTACTCCGTCTTCAATATATTCAGCATACTTGGTTCGCAACGCTTATGCCGATACGGAGTGGTTCTTCGGATAATAATCCAACCGGTCTCTCCATATTGACAACGATGGTCAAAAACTTCGATAGTCTGTGATTTAACTATCGAATAAAAACAAGTGTTCATCCAAACATATCAAACAAATCACTGGTCTCTTTAATTAATATTTTATTAATTAAATCTCTTCTACACTCTCTTATCAATATTTGTTAACCAAATATTTCAATAACCAAATCTTGGCCCTTTACGCTATTTTTGATTTCGTTTCCTTATCGAATTTTATATATCGCTATATAGATTTCTAATTGTCAAATTTCTTAAAAATATTCTAACTCCTTAAATTCCCGGAAAAATTCGCCATAACCTCCCCTGTATCGGGAGCATCGGGAAATTTCAAATAGCATCCCGGTATCTTCCAATCTCAAAAAGGAAAAGAAAAAGCCAAGCGGCTTGCCGATACGGCGCATAAAACCTCATATATGAATTAAACATGTACCTTTTGTCGAGCACATTATTTATATACCTGCATTATCCTTGCCCCATACCTGTCTCCTGTATGTCTATACTTGTCCCATTTATTTCAACTTCGTACACTCGTTTGACTCAATTCGTTAAAGTAATTCTTTAACTAACTCTCTGCCTATCTTGCTTGTATATTTGAATATAACACGTTTTGAATATATTTCCACTTACTTATCAATCAATTGAATTCAAATTTCAATTTAAGTTCTATATTCGATTTCGAATATATATTTACAATTCCAAATTTCACTTTTCAAAGTTCGACTTTAGTTCAAACTCGATTAACTAATTCTCCTTTGATTTAGTTAATTCTATTCAATAATCAAAAATAGGATTATTGTTTCAAAAATCATCTTCTTTACTTCACTTAAGTTCACATTTATTTTCTAACTCAAGTCTAGATTTTTAAATGGAAATCCGGATTTTTATTTGCTTAAAAATCCCAATATTTATATATAAAATCCATTATGGTTTATAATGGTTTATGGCGCTGCATTTTTAAAATTTTGATTTTGACATAACTAAAAATCTATTTGACGAAATCCAGGTTTTTCTCTTTCATTTGAAAGCTATTATTCAGTCGGTCCTGACAGTTCTTGTTTCATAGAATTCCGACTTAATTTGAGTTCTGTATGCTCAATTGAAGTTCGAAACGTCAATTTACGAACTGCAGCGCTGCGGCGAGTTCGTTTTAATTATATTTATATATATAACCTTTTAAACTTCGTTTAAAATAAATTTAACTCGATTCTAATATATATATTCCAAATTCCATTTGAATCTTTTACATTTCAAATTCCATAGTTTAAATCTTGTATTCAAATTCCCTTTGAAATCCTTTATTCGAATTCCATTTCAAATCCTTTATTCAACTTCCACTTTAATTCAACTCCTTTTTGAATTTCTATATTTGAAATTCATACTTGAATTTAGATATTCAACTCCATTTGAATTCCCTTTTTGAAATTCAAATATTCAAACCCCATTTGAATTTCTATGTTCAAATCTATTTCCAACTCTATTTGAATTAAAATATTCCAATTTTCTTTCAAACACCATTGAATTCTAAATTCGAATTCATTTACAAATACCATTTGAATTCTAAATTCAAATTCATTAGTTAAACTCCACATTTAATTTTCTTGAATCCCAATACCTTAATTTATTCCTTTGAATTAAATTCCACTTTAAATTCTATAATCAAATCCCCTTTGAATGGTTATATTTGAAAATCATATTTGAATTTAAATATTTAAACTTCATTTAAATTTCTATTTGAAATCTTATATTTAAATCCCATTGAAATTTCTTTATTCAAACCCATTTGAATTCCTTTGAATTTAAATTCCATTTCAAACCATTTGGATTTCCTATTCTACTTTGAAATCCTATTTTCAAAGTTTATTTCAAATTCTATTTTGAAATTCTGTTTTCAAATCCCTATTTGAATTTCTTTATTCAAATTCTATTTCAATTCTCTTATTCAAATTCCATTTTGAACTCTCTTATTCAAATGCTGTTTGAATCTCTTATTCAAACTATATATTAAAAATTTCATTTGAACTTCCATATTCAAATTTCTATATTTGAATTTCATTCGAATTCTATATCCAAATCTCTATTTGAATTTTCTTTATTTGAATTCCTTCGAATTCAAATTTTATTTTAATTCCTTGAATTCAAATTCTATTTTTCATTCTAATTTCGTCTATTTCAAATTTTAGTTGAACTTCTATTTGAATTTCTAATATTCAATCCCCTTTTAAAATTCAAATATTTAAACTCCTTTTCTAATTCTACTATTCAATTGTTATACTCAAATTTCATTTGAGTTATATATTTAAAATTTCATTTTCACATCTTATTTTGAAATTCCATTTCAAATCCCAATTTCACGCTTTTATTTCTATTTCTGAATTATCAAATGATAATTCTTTTCACTTCATTTATAACTTCGTTATAAAAGAACTATTTATAAACTTCGTTTAAAAAGGAACTACTTGTTTTATTTTTCAAAAACAAGTTTTATATTTTTATTTCCATTTAAAATTCAAATTCTATTTAAACATAGAATTTTTCCCTTTTTAAATCTCAAATATTCTTCCACGATATTTTTAAATATCATTACTTAAGCCCAGTGATATTTAAACACACAAAGCAACGGATTATTTATTTTTCTAACACATCATATATAACAATATATATGCAAACAAATAAACAAACAGATAATATATTTTTGAGGAATCCAGTTGGATTCCTCCAACCTGTTTTCCTGCATCCACAGATGTTAGCACATAAATAATACCAATTCTGCTTCGTGGCAGAATATCGCGGTATAGAAGGTCATCCACTAATCATAGCATGGGGCGTATAGGGTAATCATCCGCTATGAAACTGCGGGCATCCGCTAATGAGACTGCGGGAATCCAACCAATCAATCAACCCAATATATATATATAGCCTAAATAACTAATATATATAAAACAACCAGAAAACATTCACCCAAGCAACAGACAATTATTTTTAATGAAATAAAAATAATTCTAAAGGTGAGTGAGATTTACTCACCGTGGTTTTTATTTTATTGTTGAGTACCCGGTTTAAATTCCATATTGTCGCATCCATGAATTTGTCTCGAATAAATCCATTGTTCATCTGTGATCATTTAATTTTAAATTATCGATCAACAATTATAAATTTTAGATTAACTGTTTAACTAAATTAACCCAACTAATCCAATTAAATAAAAGATCTTAACTAAATTAAATAAAATTAATTTACCTTGATCCACTTTTAACACATCTCTCCCCTCTGAACTTGCGGTGATCACCTTTCCCACAAATCGATACACTTCAACATCGCTCCAGTCTCACTGACCAACCAACGCCCGGTCTTGGAGCTCGTTGCAGTGTCGTTCAACCTTCGTGACGTTGTGACAGCACCTCCTCATCATTGTAAGCCCAAACCCAAAATCGCTCTGCTCCAGGAGTGTTGCTCGAACCCTAACTCGAGCTTTAGGAACGAATCGCGACTCCATCGCGAGTGTTAGCAGCTTCGCACCCATCCTCTATGTCTTGCTCCATCCCAATCGAGCGCGAGCTCGAGGTCCCTGATCACCTCGACTTGCCAGAGCCCTAGTTCTGAAATCATCTTCGCGTCGCTCCAAACTCCGAGTTTGAACTCGAGTTCGAAATCGAGTTCGAACCTGTATTTGCAATCAAATGGAACGATTTCCCCCTTTTTGATTTTGCCGAAGAACTTGAAAGAAAAAAAAAGAAGCGTTCGCTTTGAGTTGAACAAGAAGGGGAGGGTTGCGGTGGCTTTTATAGCTGAAGAGAGTAGACAGGGAGTACATGACCATTAAAACACTGTCTTCCTAGATATAGAAAGCAGGAGACAAATTTATCAGCTCGAAGGGGAATTGTCTGCGTGATTCCCTTTCTTAGGTCTGCGAAATGTTTGAACATAGGTCGGCTGATGATTTTTTTTTTAATTATTTATATTGATTTTATTTTAATTAAATAATTAAAATATCTCGCGGTCCTTAACTAGTAATCCCGAACCACTATTCAACCGTGACGACCGACGATACCAGATTATAACGCTATCCTGGTCTAAATGGAGTAGTATCTAGAATTTTATCTTATTGTCTGCAGGAGATATTTAATTTAAATTAATGGTTTAAACTAAATTTGATTTAAAAATATAATTCAATTCCAAGCAGTTAATTTTATTGAAAATAAATTAATATTTATCGTTCTAATATTACGGCAATTCAATATATTCGATATTAAATCGTATATCGATTATTAACCCGATAAATTCCATAATAAAAATCCATTTATATTCGAATCAATATTTAAAACCATACTAAATATTTAAAATAAACTGTTCAAAAATCTGGGTCGTTACATTCTTCCCCCCTTAAAATAATTTCGTCCTCGAAATTTCTAAGGTAGGAAAAATGGCATAAATCTATTACTTTTCAAAAATTCACTTATGTTGAAACTCAACTCCTCATATTTCAAAATATTTAATTTCACCAAAACTTTTGGTCTTCCTTTCATATTGAATATCACACACTATATATGCTTTCATTCATTTAACTCTGAATGATTCGCAATTAAGTTATTCACATCCAACTCATATTCTATTCATATTGGTTCAACACCAATTTATCCAAATTGATTCTAGTCAATTGATTCACTTCGACCCATTTAACTAGCTTAAGTTAAATTCCAATTCCAGAATTCAATTCCCAGGGTTTTCATTTCAAATCCTTTGAAATACATAAATATATACTATAATTATTTTCATTTCAAATTTAAAACATTTGAATTTTCAAACCACTTGTTTTCTTCCAAACAAATTTCCGTCAAAAACTTTTTCTAAGGTAGCAATTCATCACTTAGAAACTCGGAAATGAACACTGATGATGTTGCAATCATCATCAGAATAATTTCCCAGCCACTGAAGTGAGTTCAGTGCTTTATTATTTTAAAAAAAACAATTCAAAATGATTTTCATTCAAAACCTTTTCAAAATAAAACTATATTATTTTAATTACTTTGAAAAATATTATTCAACTTCCCAGGATTTTGAATTCTTAATTCTGGTTTGAATTTAATTCTAATTCATCTCATTTGTATATTTAATCCCTATACAAATTCTATTTGGTTATAAATAACCATTCTAATTTTATAATCTCATTTGATTACAAAATCAACATCCAACACATCCATATAATAATAATTCTAGAAAATTATTCTTTCTATATCAAAATAGAAATTTTGGGTAAAATTATTTCATTTACCCATTTAAAATCAATATCATGTCGTATTTTCTGTTCAAGTGTTTAGAAATCCCTATCGACTTCGTGGCGTCCCACGATTCGACCAAAATTCATAAACCACTCAACAGACAAGCCAACACAATATAAAACAATTTTTGTATCAAATAACAAATACGCTCTCTCGTATATATACACTCAACTCATTCTAGGGTACTACTGACCCTATCTCTAATGAGCACATGCCACACAAGCCTAGGTGTTCGCTCAACCTGGCTCTGATACCAACTGAAACGACCCGCAAATCCGTGCTATCTGAGTTGACTAAATACAACACACGTCCAACCCAAATAACACAGAAATACGAACCATTAATAGAAAGAAGTTAGAGGGTGAGAATAGATGAGATAGAAACTTAGAATAGAAGAAGAAGGAGAACATAAACACAACACAGAACCTCACATCGCAGCGGGATAAAATATAATATATAGAATAGCTTCTGAAATACAAAAATTTTTTGACTGTATATACATACATCATTATCAGAGTACACACTTACAATACAGCGGAAATAACACTAGATAACTAACGCTGAAGCCTCCTGCTCCAAGCTCCTCCAAATGAATCTGTGAAATCCCGACTACTTGACTGCCCGTACAAATTTGGGCACCCAAGAGTTTAGGGAAAACAAACAAAATAAACTCTGGGTCAGTCATAGGACTGGTGTGAGTAAACTCCAACCACTTGTTTAACTTTCAAAACCCTTTTTCGAAAGAAAAGATAATAGTAAGACCAACCCACACATAAATATGGACGGTTTTTACCTTACTATAACCCAAAACACTTTGATATCGAAAATCCAGTGATATTATAATAATGTCTACATCAAATAAATAACCAAATAGCAGAACGCTTGCATCTCACGCTCCACATATATAGTATAAAATCAAAAACCGCATGGCGCTTATTGGAGATTGGATTTCCAACATGACAAGGTATGGAACCACCTTCCGACTGTGTATCTCTAGAGAGGAATACACTGGGTTCAACAAGAACATCTTGCAACCCGGCCCACACATGACCGACCACTCATTTCGCTTGAGTGTATCGAATGTATATCACCAACGGTTGGACTCAAACCACCGTTTCCCGAATGGGCAGAATCGATAGATTTAGAAACAAAAAGAATTTCTCTAGATAGGTGATTATACACCCTAATGGGTGCGACCCACATAGCCATGCTGCCTGCCCGATTTTTGTCCTTTCCCGGTTGTTGAGGCCTGAGGCTACGAATACTTACCATTCATTGATAGCACAATCACTTTGAATGCCACATTGTCAGATCCGTTAATCACTAGTTGAGTTTGCACAAATATTCTGGATATTATGCTAAGGGATAAATCCGTTGCAACCATATATATTCATACAGACCAACCCATTTGATCATTGGAAATACTTTGTCAGACATTCGTCCATTTACGTTCGTTCTGGGATTGAACGAAACCGAAGGCACTATTTCTATTTAATAGAAAAGCCCTTGCACTTTACTCCGTCTTCAATATATTCAGCATACTTGGTTCGCAACGCTTATGCCGATACGGAGTGGTTCTTCGGATAATAATCCAACCGGTCTCTCCATATTGACAACGATGGTCAAAAACTTCGATAGTCTGTGATTTAACTATCGAATAAAAACAAGTGTTCATCCAAACATATCAAACAAATCACTGGTCTCTTTAATTAATATTTTATTAATTAAATCTCTTCTACACTCTCTTATCAATATTTGTTAACCAAATATTTCAATAACCAAATCTTGGCCCTTTACGCTATTTTTGATTTCGTTTCCTTATCGAATTTTATATATCGCTATATAGATTTCTAATTGTCAAATTTCTTAAAAATATTCTAACTCCTTAAATTCCCGGAAAAATTCGCCATAACCTCCCCTGTATCGGGAGCATCGGGAAATTTCAAATAGCATCCCGGTATCTTCCAATCTCAAAAAGGAAAAGAAAAAGCCAAGCGGCTTGCCGATACGGCGCATAAAACCTCATATATGAATTAAACATGTACCTTTTGTCGAGCACATTATTTATATACCTGCATTATCCTTGCCCCATACCTGTCTCCTGTATGTCTATACTTGTCCCATTTATTTCAACTTCGTACACTCGTTTGACTCAATTCGTTAAAGTAATTCTTTAACTAACTCTCTGCCTATCTTGCTTGTATATTTGAATATAACACGTTTTGAATATATTTCCACTTACTTATCAATCAATTGAATTCAAATTTCAATTTAAGTTCTATATTCGATTTCGAATATATATTTACAATTCCAAATTTCACTTTTCAAAGTTCGACTTTAGTTCAAACTTGATTAACTAATTCTCCTTTGATTTAGTTAATTCTATTCAATAATCAAAAATAGGATTATTGTTTCAAAAATCATCTTCTTTACTTCACTTGAGTTCACATTTATTTTCTAACTCAAGTCTAGATTTTTAAATGGAAATCCGGATTTTTATTTGCTTAAAAATCCCAATATTTATATATAAAATCCATTATGGTTTATAATGGTTTATGGCGCTGCATTTTTAAAAATTTGATTTTGACATAACTAAAAATCTATTTGACGAAATCCAGGTTTTTCTCTTTCATTTGAAAGCTATTATTCAGTCGGTCCTGACAGTTCTTGTTTCATAGAATTCCGACTTAATTTGAGTTCTGTATGCTCAATTGAAGTTCGAAACGTCAATTTACGAACTACAGCGCTGCGGCGAGTTCGTTTTAATTATATTTATATATATAACCTTTTAAACTTCGTTTAAAATAAATTTAACTCGATTCTAATATATATATTCCAAATTCCATTTGAATCTTTTACATTTCAAATTCCATAGTTTAAATCTTGTATTCAAATTCCCTTTGAAATCCTTTATTCGAATTCCATTTCAAATCCTTTATTCAACTTCCACTTTAATTCAACTCCTTTTTGAATTTCTATATTTGAAATTCATACTTGAATTTAGATATTCAACTCCATTTGAATTCCCTTTTTGAAATTCAAATATTCAAACCCCATTTGAATTTCTATGTTCAAATCTATTTCCAACTCTATTTGAATTAAAATATTCCAATTTTCTTTCAAACACCATTGAATTCTAAATTCGAATTCATTTACAAATACCATTTGAATTCTAAATTCAAATTCATTAGTTAAACTCCACATTTAATTTTCTTGAATCCCAATACCTTAATTTATTCCTTTGAATTAAATTCCACTTTAAATTCTATAATCAAATCCCCTTTGAATGGTTATATTTGAAAATCATATTTGAATTTAAATATTTAAACTTCATTTAAATTTCTATTCGAAATCTTATATTTAAATCCCATTGAAATTTCTTTATTCAAACCCATTTGAATTCCTTTGAATTTAAATTCCATTTCAAACCATTTGGATTTCCTATTCTACTTTGAAATCCTATTTTCAAAGTTTATTTCAAATTCTATTTTGAAATTCTGTTTTCAAATCCCTATTTGAATTTCTTTATTCAAATTCTATTTCAATTCTCTTATTCAAATTCCATTTTGAACTCTCTTATTCAAATGCTGTTTGAATCTCTTATTCAAACTATATATTAAAAATTTCATTTGAACTTCCATATTCAAATTTCTATATTTGAATTTCATTCGAATTCTATATCCAAATCTCTATTTGAATTTTCTTTATTTGAATTCCTTCGAATTCAAATTTTATTTTAATTCCTTGAATTCAAATTCTATTTTTCATTCTAATTTCGTCTATTTCAAATTTTAGTTGAACTTCTATTTGAATTTCTAATATTCAATCCCCTTTTAAAATTCAAATATTTAAACTCCTTTTCTAATTCTACTATTCAATTGTTATACTCAAATTTCATTTGAGTTATATATTTAAAATTTCATTTTCACATCTTATTTTGAAATTCCATTTCAAATCCCAATTTCACGCTTTTATTTCTATTTCTGAATTATCAAATGATAATTCTTTTCACTTCATTTATAACTTCGTTATAAAAGAACTATTTATAAACTTCGTTTAAAAAGGAACTACTTGTTTTATTTTTCAAAAACAAGTTTTATATTTTTATTTCCATTTAAAATTCAAATTCTATTTAAACATAGAATTTTTCTCTTTTTAAATCTCAAATATTCTTCCACGATATTTTTAAATATCATTACTTAAGCCCAGTGATATTTAAACACACAAAGCAACGGATTATTTATTTTTCTAACACATCATATATAACAATATATATGCAAACAAATAAACAAACAGATAATATATTTTTGAGGAATCCAGTTGGATTCCTCCAACCTGTTTTCCTGCATCCACAGATGTTAGCACATAAATAATACCAATTCTGCTTCGTGGCAGAATATCGCGGTATAGAAGGTCATCCACTAATCATAGCATGGGGCGTATAGGGTAATCATCCGCTATGAAACTGCGGGCATCCGCTAATGAGACTGCGGGAATCCAACCAATCAATCAACCCAATATATATATATATATAGCCTAAATAACTAATATATATAAAACAACCAGAAAACATTCACCCAAGCAACAGACAATTATTTTTAATGAAATAAAAATAATTCTAAAGGTGAGTGAGATTTACTCACCGTGGTTTTTATTTTATTGTTGAGTACCCGGTTTAAATTCCATATTGTCGCATCCATGAATTTGTCTCGAATAAATCCATTGTTCATCTGTGATCATTTAATTTTAAATTATCGATCAACAATTATAAATTTTAGATTAACTGTTTAACTAAATTAACCCAACTAATCCAATTAAATAAAAGATCTTAACTAAATTAAATAAAATTAATTTACCTTGATCCACTTTTAACACATCTCTCCCCTCTGAACTTGCGGTGATCACCTTTCCCACAAATCGATACACTTCAACATCGCTCCAGTCTCACTGACCAACCAACGCCCGGTCTTGGAGCTCGTTGCAGTGTCGTTCAACCTTCGTGACGTTGTGACAGCACCTCCTCATCATTGTAAGCCCAAACCCAAAATCGCTCTGCTCCAGGAGTGTTGCTCGAACCCTAACTCGAGCTTTAGGAACGAATCGCGACTCCATCGCGAGTGTTAGCAGCTTCGCACCCATCCTCTATGTCTTGCTCCATCCCAATCGAGCGCGAGCTCGAGGTCCCTGATCACCTCGACTTGCCAGAGCCCTAGTTCTGAAATCATCTTCGCGTCGCTCCAAACTCCGAGTTTGAACTCGAGTTCGAAATCGAGTTCGAACCTGTATTTGCAATCAAATGGAACGATTTCCCCCTTTTTGATTTTGCCGAAGAACTTGAAAGAAAAAAAAGAAGCGTTCGCTTTGAGTTGAACAAGAAGGGGAGGGTTGCGGTGGCTTTTATAGCTGAAGAGAGTAGACAGGGAGTACATGACCATTAAAACACTGTCTTCCTAGATATAGAAAGCAGGAGACAAATTTATCAGCTCGAAGGGGAATTGTCTGCGTGATTCCCTTTCTTAGGTCTGCGAAATGTTTGAACATAGGTCGGCTGATGATTTTTTTTTTTATTATTTATATTGATTTTATTTTAATTAAATAATTAAAATATCTCGCGGTCCTTAACTAGTAATCCCGAACCACTATTCAACCGTGACGACCGACGATACCAGATTATAACGCTATCCTGGTCTAAATGGAGTAGTATCTAGAATTTTATCTTATTGTCTGCAGGAGATATTTAATTTAAATTAATGGTTTAAACTAAATTTGATTTAAAAATATAATTCAATTCCAAGCAGTTAATTTTATTGAAAATAAATTAATATTTATCGTTCTAATATTACGGCAATTCAATATATTCGATATTAAATCGTATATCGATTATTAACCCGATAAATTCCATAATAAAAATCCATTTATATTCGAATCAATATTTAAAACCATACTAAATATTTAAAATAAACTGTTCAAAAATCTGGGTCGTTACAGTATTTTTCGCGACTCTCAGGCCTCAAAGGCTGCAGTTTGGCTGCAAATTCAAGGCTATGGCAGAGCTCAAATTCAAAGCTATTCATGGTGAAGATGGAGAAGAAGAGGCCTTCAATATGGTGTATTCGGATCCGGTACCAGGAGGTTTTGGTGATGTGCGATTTGGAGAGATGGACGGAGCTTTTAGGTTCGATCGCTACAATAAAACGAACGATGGAGAGAAAGGGTTAAGCCCTAATCATGTAATTAAGTTTGATTAATTATAGTTAATTAATAAATTATGTAATCAAAATGTTTAATTAACAATATCTTGTTCATACGGAAACGGAATCGAACGATTTCGAATCCGCTGGAATCGCAGAAAAGAGATCTACAACATGGAACTAACTGGAACCGAAACAGAGCTAGCTAAAAATCCAGAAGGAGTAAAATCAAAGTGAGATTTATTTTTAAAATTAAAATTAATTATTACTGCGTTGATAAATTTATTTCTGTATAAGTAGTTAAAAATTCAGTTGTTTATGGTACGAAACTTGAATTGATTTATTCTGTTTGTAGTGATTCATTGGATGAAGTAAGTTGTTTAACAAATAAAAATACATTTTTGTGCAATATTAAAAGATTTCATTTTTCTATGTAATATTAAAAGATCACATTTTTCTATGTTATGCAAAAAGGATTACATTTTTAATGTAATATAAAGATTACATTTTTACACGATGTAAAAAGGATTACATGTTTAATGTAATATAAAGGTTACATTTTTAATGTAATATAAAGATTACATTTTTATACAATGTAAAAAGGATCTCATTTTTATGTAATATAAAAAGACTACATTTAGTTGTAAATGAGTCAACATTAGAATTCACATTTTTAATGTAAATGATCATTAGAAAAGACTCAATGTTTTTGATAAATTATGTTAACATGAGAACTTACATTTTTATTGTATATGAAAATGATTCATTGTTGCATTAAAATGTTTAAAAATAAAAAGTTCACTTTTTTATTGTAAAAAGAGATTATATGAAAATGATTCATTATTGCATTAAAATGTTTAACAATAAAAAGTTCACATTTTTATTGTAAAAAGAGATTATATGAAAATGGTTCATATGTTGAATTAAAAAGTTAAACAATAAAAAGTTTACATTTTTATTGTAAATGAGAAAATATGAAAAATGATTCATTTGTTGAATTAAAAAGTTAAACAACAAAAGGTTTGCATTTTTATTGTAAATGAGAAAATATGAAAAATGATTCATTTGTTGAATTAAAAAGTTAAACAATAAATTTTTTACATTTTTATTGTAAATGAGAAAATATGAAAAAATGATTCATTTGTCCAATTAAAAAGTTAAACAATAAAAAGTTTACATTTTTATTGTAAAGATGAAAATATGAAAAATGAACATTTGTTTGAATAGAAAAGTTAATAAAGTTGTGTTTACATTCAAATTTACATTTTAATGTATGTATGGATCATATTAAAAGATACATTGTAGGAAATTTGTATGTAACATAAAAAATTATATTTTTATGTAATAATGATTCATAGCTTGTTTAAAACGATGTAACATAAAAATTTACATTTTTATGTAATAATGTAATGATTCATTAAAAATGTTCATAGCATGTTAAAAAGGTTTTAACATCAAAGATTACAATTTTATGTAACTGTGAATCATTAAAAAGATTCAAAAGTGATAAAAATGTTTTAACATAAAAGATTACATTTTTATGTAAAAGTGAATCATTAAAAAGATTCAAAAGTGATAAAATGTTTAACATAAAAGATTACATTTTTATGTAATAGTGAATCATTAAAAAGGTTCAAAAGTGATAAAAGATGCTTGTTTGATAAAACTGTGTTAACATAGAAATTGTTATGCAAGTAAATTATTCTTTTATTTATCATTAGAATACATAGAAAAACGTGTACAAATAAATTATTCTTTTATTTGTCTTTAGAGTACATAGAAAAATGTATGCAAATAAATTATTCTTTTATTTGTCATTAGAATACATAGAAAAATGTGTACAAATAAATTATTCTTTTATTTGTCATTAGAATACAAAGAAAAATGTTTACAAATAAATTATTCTTTTATTTGTCATTAGAATACATAGAAAAATGTATGCAAATAAATTGCTCTTTTATTTGTCATTAGAATACATAGAAAAATGTATGCAAACAAATTATTCTTTTATTTGTCATTAGAATACATAGAAAAATGTGTACAAATAAATTATTCTTTTATTTGTCATTAGAATACACAGAAAAGTTTAACAATAAAAATTCAAATTTTTATTGTATGTGAGAAGTAATGAGAAATTATCGTTATTTGAAATAGAAAAGTTCAACATTGAAAATTTACATTTTTATTGAATGTAAAGAATGATTCACTAAAAAGATGCATCGTTTGATAAAATAAGTTAACATAAGAAATTACATTTGTTAATGTAAAATGAATCATTAAAAAGATGTATCGTTTGATAAACTATGTTAACATAAGAAATTACATTTGTTAATGTAAAATAAATCATTAAAAAGATGTATCGTTTGATAAAATATGTTAACATAAGAAATTACATTTGTTAATGTAAAAATGTGTGAACAATAAAATATTCTTTTATTGTATGCATATGAAATGTAGAAATTGTATAGAAAATAATATATCTTTTTATTGTATACATAGGAAATGTGTAGACAATAAAATACTCTTTCACTATAACATGAAATGTGATTGAACCAAATATACTTGGTTATTGATATGGATTGTGATTGATTGAATGTTTGGATTGTGCTCGATCAGTTTATGAGCAAAATATGTTTTTACATTTAGCATGGGGTTGGGAAAAATATATGTATGCTAACACCTTGTGAAACACTTCACGATTTGACTATAAGGTGGGTAGCGATGTAGTTTATTTCAAAATCAATGAATAATTTTGATTGAAAAGTGTTTTCTTAAGTAAAAAGAATAGTATTCCCGATTTTGCATGGAGAATGTTTTAAAAAATATTTTAAAAAACAGAAAGGATTTCTAGGATTACACCCGATGATTTCGAAATGAATTGAAAGTAGAAATCTATATAGATTTGATTATACTTGTGATTATGTTGTGAAATGATTTTCCCTACTTGGGAATATAAAATGATTTAGCAAGTACGTGGCTGAAGATGCGGGTGACCCGAAATTGACTAACAGTGTGAGGGCGTGCATGTCTTCCCCAATTGGTGGGAAAGTGCTTTGTCAATGTAGCCGTTAGGTGCATATATATATATATATATATATATATATATATATATATATAGGTTCGGTTAGGGTGCGTACTTCCCGTTCCTGAGGGAACATGACCGATATTTGGTTTCATACTTGTTTGTATGTTTTGTTACGTTTTGGAATTCATATTTCCAAAGTTTTGTTTTCAAATCCCGAAGTGAAATCTACTTTGATATAAAAAAATAGATATGCATTTCAAAATAATTAGAAATAAGAAATCAGGAACACTAGTAGAAATCTGCGATTTTCTATCGTGTATTTGACGCTGCTATGGCATCGCTAAATTTCTTTAGCAACGCCATACCGACGTCAAATGCACGACCGAAAAACAAGCGTCACTAAATCGCGTGGCGTCACTAAGGCATCACATAATGGACATCGCTAGGGGGTCGCTAAAACTTAGCGATGCCATTGTGATGCCTAGTGCCTATTAGGAAATGATTGTTCTTATGGTGTCGCTAAATTTTTAAAAATGCCATAGCAGCGCATTTTGTATATTTAAAATTATTGTCGTTATGGCATCACTACATTCTAGTGACAACATCCTAACGCTAATACTCTATAATAGAAAATTTGTCACAGATGCATCTCTAAAATTTAACAATATTTTTACGACAACAAACTTCTTGCCACTTCGACGCTTAGATGCAACTAGATTACAAAACATATTGTTGCATCTATTAAAATTAGTCTGTGCAACTCACGGTTATGTTCAAATATGAAACATAACATTTATATGACATTTCATGTAATGGCCCGCAAATCCGAGCTATCTGAGTTGACTAAATACAACACATGTCTAACCCAAATAACACAGAAATACGACTCATTATTAGAAAGAAGTTAGAGGGTGAGAAATAGAAAGAAAGAAATATTAGAATAGAAGAAAAAATGAAGATCACAACTCACAGCGGAACGAATAAAATATATTCTATAACATAAGCTTTGAAATACAAATTCTGTTTGTACATATATACATACCATCATCAGAGTACACATAACATTTGATCCAGCGGAAGTAACTCTAAATAACTAACGTTGAAGCCTCCTGCTTCAAGCTCCTCCAAGTGTATCTGTAAAAGCCTGAAACACTTGACTACTCGTACAAATTTGGGCACCCAAGAGTTTAGGGAAAACAAAACAAAATAAACTCTGGGTCAGTCATGGGACTGGTGTGAGTAAACTCCAACCATTTGTTTAACTTTCAAAACTCTTTTTCGAAAGAAAAGATAATAGTAAGACCAGCCCACACATAAACATGGACGGTTTTTACCTTACTATAACCCAAAACACTTTGATATCAAATCCAGTGATATTATAGTAATGTCTACATCAAATAAATAACCAAATAGCAGAACGCTTGCATCTCACGCTCCACATATATAGTATAAAATCAAAAACCGCATGGCGCTTATTGGAGATTGGATTTCCAACACGACAAGGTATGGGACCACCTTCCGATGATGTATTTCTAGAGGCGAATACACCTGGGTTCAACAAGAACATCTTGCAACCCGGCCCACACATGACCGACCACTCATTTCGCTTGAGTGTATCGAATGTATATCACCAACGGTTGGACTCAAACCACCGTTTCCCGAATGGGCAGAATCGATAGATTTAGAAACAAAAGGAATTTCTCTAGATAGGTGATTATACACCCTAATGGGTGCGACCCACATAGCCATGCTGCCTGCCCGATTTTTGTCCTTTCCCGGTTGTTGAGGCCTGAGGCTACGAATACTTACCATTCATTGATAACACAATCACTTTGAATGCCACATCGTCAGATCCGTTAATCACTAGTTGAGTTTGCACAAATATTCTGGATATTATGCTAAGGGATAAATCCGTTGCAACCATATACATTCATACAGACCAACCCATTTGATCATTGGAAATACTCTGTCAGACATTCGTCCATTTATGTTCGTTCTGGGATTGAACGAAACCGAAGGCACTATTTCTATAAATAGAAAAGCCCTTGCACTTCACTCCGTCTTCAATATATTCAGCATACTCGGTTCGCAACGCTTATGCCGATACGGAGTGGTTCTTCGGATAATAATCCAACCGGTCTCTCCATATTGACAACGATGGTCAAAAACTTCGATAGTCTGTGATTTAACTATCGAATAAAAACAAGTGTTCATCCAAACATATCAAACAAATCACTGGGCCCTTTAATTAATATTTCAATAATTAAACCACTTCTCTATTTCCTCTATCAATATTTGTTAACCAAATATTGTCAATAATCATCTTGCCTCTTATGCCATTTGGAAAACGTTTCCAAATATTAACTTCTTTTATTTCTATATATTAGAAAATATCTCTATTTGTAATTGAAAACAATTTCAATCACTTATCTCTATCCCTTTTTGTTTACAACATTCGATTTTTATATTCACTTTACTATCGAATTCAATACGTCGATACAATGATTTCAAATTATCAAAATATCTTAAAAATATTCTAACTCCTTAAATTTCCGGAAAAATTCGCCATAACCTCCCCTGTATCGGGAGCATCGAGAAATTTCAAATAGCTTCCCGGTATCTTCCTCAATCAAAAGAAAAAGGAAAAGCCAAGCGGCTTGCCGATACGGCGCATAAATCTCATATATGAATTAAACATGTACCTTTTGTCGAGCACACTAATTATATACCTTCATCACTTTATCCCATACCTGACTAACACATGTTCACCTGTTTCAATTCAATTCAACTCAATTCAATCGTCTGAATTCAGTTTCTGCTCATTTATTCTTTAATTAGCTATTTTGCCTATTTCGCTTCTTTGTTGAACATAACATGTTCAAATAAAATATTTAACTTGCCCTAACCAAATTGAATTTCAATTTCAATTCTAGTTCTCTTTTCTATTTCGAATATAAATTCTCAAATCGAATTCGCTTATTCAAAGCCCAATATTAATTCGAAATCTCATTAACTAATTACTATTCGAATTAGTTAACTCTATTCAATAAATCAAAAATCTGATTTCTGTTCCAGAAATCAACTCATTACTCCACTGGAGTTCACATATGTTTTACAACTCAAATCTGGATTTTCTAAATAGAAATTTCGATTTTTATTTGCTTAAAATCCTTTAATATCATTAAATAAACCGTTATGGTTTTATAATGGTTCTGGCGCTGTTTTTCTGAAAATTTGATTTTGACATAACTCAAAATCTATACGACGAAATTCATATTTTTCTCTTTCATTAGAAAACTATTATCAAACTGGTCCTGTCGTTTCTTGTTTCAAAGAATTTCGACTTCAATTGCGTTCTGTATACTCAATTGAAGTTCGAATCGCTATTTTACGAACTGCAACGCTGCGGCGAGTTCGTTTTAATTATATTTATATATATAAACTTTTTAAACTTCTTAAAAATGAATTCAACTTCGTTTTAACCTTATTTGAATTCCTTGATTCGAATTTCAATCTCACCTTTGAATTTTATATTTCAAATCCCAATTCCTCTTCTATTTGATATTCAAATTCAATATTTGAATTTCTATTTGAATTCCCTATATTCAAATTCTAGACTTGAATTCATTTGAATTCTCTTATTCAAACTTTATACTTAAATTCCATTTGAACTTCTATATTCCAATTTCTATATTTGAATTCTATTGAGATTCAAATATTCAAACTCCTTTTTAAATTCTATATTCAAAATTCCATAGTTTTAAACCCATTTGAATTTCATATTCAAATCCCATAGATCAAATCTTATTTAAATTCAATTTGAATCTCTTATATTCAAATTTCATTTTCCATTTGAATTCCAATATTCAAATTCGTTTTCAACACCGTTTGAATTTCTTTACTCAAATTCATTTTCAACACCATTTGAATTTCTTTACTCAAATCCATTTGAATTTCCTTGAATTCAAATTCCATTTCAAAACCATTTGGATTTCCTATTTTGAAATCCTATTTGAAATTTCATTTCCCATTCTACTTCGAAAATCCTATTTCAAAGTTTATTTCAAATTCTATTTTTTGAAATTTCATATTCAAATTTCTACTTGAATTTCTATATTCAATTCCATGTTCAAATTCAATACTTGAATTTCTATTTCAAATTTCTATTCAAATTTCATATTTCAATTCTTCTTTGAAATACTATATTTCAAATTCTATTCAATTCTTCTTTGAAATTCTATATTTCAAATTCAATTCAATTTTTCTTTGAAATTCTATATTTCAAATTTCATTACGATTATACCTTGCAATTCTATTTTTTGAAATTCTATTTTCAAAGTCTATTTCAAATTCTCTTTTGAAAATTCTATTTTGAAGTTCTATTTCAAATTCTATTTGGAAATTCTATTTCAAATTCTCTTTATTCAAACACCATTTGAAAGTTCTATATCCAAATCCACTTTGGATTTTCTATTTGAATTCTAAATTCAAATTCCCATTTCCTTTTCTATTTGAATTCAAATTCTATATTTAAATTTCCTTTTGAATCATATTTTCAAAACACTTGTATTTCTATTTCCGAATTATCAAATGATAATTCTTTTCACTTTATTTATAACTTCGTTATAAAAAACTATTTATAAACTTCGTTTAAAAAGAAACTACTTGTTATATTTTTCAAAAAAAACAAGTTTTATATTTTATTTCCATTTAAAATTCAAATTCTATTTAAAAATAAAATTTTCTTTTTTAAATCTCCAATATCCTTTTTACGATATTTTAAATACATTACTTAAGCCCAATGATAAAACACACAAAGCAACCAATTATTTATTTTTCTAACACATCATATATAACAATATATATGCAAACAAATAAACAAACAGATAATATATTTTTGAGGAATCCAGTTGGATTCCTCCAACCTGTTTTCCTGCATCCACAGATGTTAGCACATAAATAATACCAATTCTGCTTCGTGGCAGAATATCGCGGTATAGAAGGTCATCCACTAATCATAGCGTGGGGCGTATAGGGTAATCATCCGCTATGAAACTGCGGGCATCCGCTAATGAGACTGCGGGAATCCAACCAATCAATCAACCCAATATATATATAAAATAGCCTAAATAACTAATATATATAAAGCAACCAGAAATCATTCACACAAGCAACAAACAATTATTTTTAATGAAATAAAAATAATTTTAAAGGTGAGTGAGATTTACTCACCGGAATTCCCTTTGCTGAATATCCTGTTTTAATCTCAAATTAGCGGCTACTAATCTTCTCGAATGGATTCGCACCTGCGATAATTTTTATTTAAATTTACCGATTAAATGTTTATTTATTTAAATAAACTATTTAAATAAATAAATAACTTTTCTCATTTTTTCGCTAAATTAATTCTAACTTAACTAATTTGAACAAACCTATTTATTTTTAAACATTAAACTAATTAAGGCATTAAATTTTAGATTACCTTAATCCCTCTATTTTTTCTTCTTCTTTCTTTCCGGCATTTCACCAAACACCATTACTGCTTAAATCTTTTAGCACAACCTCAGCTCAGTCCTTTAGATTGAACTCCCTCCATCGATTTTCAACACTCGACATCGCCAAAAACCCCTTCCCATCCCATCGCGCTAATACCCAGACCGACCCCTTCGAAGTAATGGATTCCCGAGTTCACCATCGAACCCTAGTTCCTTCACCAGAGCGACTGTCGAACACCCAAACAATCCGACGAAGACCCCCTTCATCTCGCCGCCGAGCGTCAGAAAGGTCCAGGGTCTTTCGCGATATGATTTCAAGCTCTGGTGGACTACTGGCATAAATCGCGATTTTATTCTGCTATCGGTGATGTCTCCTCGTCGCTCCACCCTCCTGTCTTCGAATTCGAAATCGAAATCAATTTCGATCCTATATTTTTATACTGGGCTCGGATTTGTTTTAAAAGGAGAAGGAGCCATGGATTTTCTCTGAGTAAAAATCGAACGAAAATAGAAAAATGGGATGAGAGTATCAAGGGCCTTGAATTTATATAGGCGCGAGAAAACACACCGTACCAAAGCCATTCCATCTTGTTTTCCTTGATAACGAAGGAGGCAGACACTTTAAACAGCTCGAGGAAGCCTACGCGATTTTGTTTCCTAAGGTAGCTGTGATGTAGGTCGGCCAGATTATTTTTCTTTTATTGTTTATATTGATTTTATTTTATTTAAATAATTAAAATATCTTGCGGTCATTTAATTTAAAACCCCGTACCGCTATTTTCAACGTAGCGATTTATGTCTCAGATTATGGTGTTATTTTAAAATTCACGGAACTGACTCTGTAATTTAATTCGACTACATAGAGGAAATAACAATTTAAATTAACGATTTAAATTAAATTCAATTTAAAATATAAATGGTTTCAAACAATTTATCGATAACTATCGTTATAATTCAATACATAATTTATATTAGCCATTTGAATCTTTTTGATTCAGTTTTAAATTCTGAATCCAATTATTTATCGTTTCCATAATATGATAATTAAATATATTAGATATTTATTCCTATACCGATTATTAAATTGACAAATTCAATATAAAAATCAACTTATTATCCTAATTAAATAATTTAAATAAATTTAAATACTCAATATTAATTGGCTAAAAATTCGGGATGTTACATTCTTCCCCTCTTAAAATAATTTCGTCCTCGAAATTGCTAAGATAGGAAAAATGATACAAATCCATTACCTTTCAACAGTCCACTTATGTTGAAACTCAACTTCTCATATTTCTATGACTTTAATTTCAACCAAAACTTTTGGTTTCCATTCATATGCATTCAAATTGATTCTAAATCAATTCATTCACTTGATTTATTTAACTTGTCCAAGTTAAATTTAATTCCAGAATTCAAATTCCCGGGTTTTTATTTTAAGTCCTTTTGAGATAATATATAAATATGAACATATATTTATTCCTATCACAAATTCAAAACATTTGAATTTTCAAACAAATTTCCAACAAAATTTTCTAAGGTAGCAATCCATCACTTAGAACTCGAAAATGAACACTGATGATGTTGCAATCATCATCAGAATTATTTCCCAGCCACTGAAGTGAGTTCAGTGCTTTATTATTTCAAAATTCATCTAAAATGATTTTCTTTCAAATCCTTCTAAAACAAATCTATATTATTTTAATATACTTTGAAAAATATTTTTCAACTTCCCAGGATTTTGAATTCTTAATTCTGGTTTGAATTAAATTCTAATTCATCTCATTTGTATATTTAATTTCTATACAAATTCTATTTTGGTTATAAATAACCCTTCCAATTTTTACAATCTCATTTGATTATAAAATCAACATCCAACCCATCCATATAATAATAATTCTAGAAAATTATCCTTTCTATATCAAAATAGAAATTCTGGTAAAATTATTTCATTTACCCATTTAAAAACAATATCATGTCGTATTTTCTGTTCAAGTGTTTAGAAATCCCTATCGACTTCGTGGCGTCCCACGATTCGACCAGAATTCATAAATCACTCAACAGACTAGCCAACACAATATAAAACAACTTTTATATCAACTTACAAATACGCTCTCTCATATATACGCTCAACTCATTCTAGGGTACTACTGACCCTATCTCTAATGAGCACATGCCACACAAGCCTAGGTATTCGCTCAACCTAAGCTCTGATACCAACTGTAATGGCCCGCAAATCCGAGCTATCTGAGTTGACTAAATACAACACATGTCTAACCCAAATAACACAGAAATACGACTCATTATTAGAAAGAAGTTAGAGGGTGAGAAATAGAAAGAAAGAAATATTAGAATAGAAGAAAAAATGAAGATCACAACTCACAGCGGAACGAATAAAATATATTCTATAACATAAGCTTTGAAATACAAATTCTGTTTGTACATATATACATACCATCATCAGAGTACACATAACATTTGATCCAGCGGAAGTAACTCTAAATAACTAACGTTGAAGCCTCCTGCTTCAAGCTCCTCCAAGTGTATCTATAAAAGCCTGAAACACTTGACTGCCCGTACAAATTTGGGCACCCAAGAGTTTAGGGAAAACAAAACAAAATAAACTCTGGGTCAGTCATGGGACTGGTGTGAGTAAACTCCAACCATTTGTTTAACTTTCAAAACTCTTTTTCGAAAGAAAAGATAATAGTAAGACCAGCCCACACATAAACATGGACGGTTTTTACCTTACTATAACCCAAAACACTTTGATATCAAATCCAGTGATATTATAGTAATGTCTACATCAAATAAATAACCAAATAGCAGAACGCTTGCATCTCACGCTCCACATATATAGTATAAAATCAAAAACCGCATGGCGCTTATTGGAGATTGGATTTCCAACACGACAAGGTATGGGACCACCTTCCGATGATGTATTTCTAGAGGCGAATACACCTGGGTTCAACAAGAACATCTTGCAACCCGGCCCACACATGACCGACCACTCATTTCGCTTGAGTGTATCGAATGTATATCACCAACGGTTGGACTCAAACCACCGTTTCCCGAATGGGCAGAATCGATAGATTTAGAAACAAAAGGAATTTCTCTAGATAGGTGATTATACACCCTAATGGGTGCGACCCACATAGCCATGCTGCCTGCCCGATTTTTGTCCTTTCCCGGTTGTTGAGGCCTGAGGCTACGAATACTTACCATTCATTGATAACACAATCACTTTGAATGCCACATCGTCAGATCCGTTAATCACTAGTTGAGTTTGCACAAATATTCTGGATATTATGCTAAGGGATAAATCCGTTGCAACCATATACATTCATACAGACCAACCCATTTGATCATTGGAAATACTCTGTCAGACATTCGTCCATTTATGTTCGTTCTGGGATTGAACGAAACCGAAGGCACTATTTCTATAAATAGAAAAGCCCTTGCACTTCACTCCGTCTTCAATATATTCAGCATACTTGGTTCGCAACGCTTATGCCGATACGGAGTGGTTCTTCGGATAATAATCCAACCGGTCTCTCCATATTGACAACGATGGTCAAAAACTTCGATAGTCTGTGATTTAACTATCGAATAAAAACAAGTGTTCATCCAAACATATCAAACAAATCACTGGGCCCTTTAATTAATATTTCAATAATTAAACCACTTCTCTATTTCCTCTATCAATATTTGTTAACCAAATATTTTCAATAATCATCTTGCCTCTTATGCCATTTGGAAAACGTTTCCAAATATTAACTTCTTTTATTTCTATATATTAGAAAATATCTCTATTTGTAATTGAAAACAATTTCAATCACTTATCTCTATCCCTTTTTGTTTACAACATTCGATTTTTATATTCACTTTACTATCGAATTCAATACGTCGATACAATGATTTCAAATTATCAAAATATCTTAAAAATATTCTAACTCCTTAAATTTCCGGAAAAATTCGCCATAACCTCCCCTGTATCGGGAGCATCGGGAAATTTCAAATAGCTTCCCGGTATCTTCCTCAATCAAAAGAAAAAGGAAAAGCCAAGCGGCTTGCCGATACGGCGCATAAATCTCATATATGAATTAAACATGTACCTTTTGTCGAGCACACTAATTATATACCTTCATCACTTTATCCCAGACCTGACTAACACATGTTCACCTGTTTCAATTCAATTCAACTCAATTCAATCGTCTGAATTCAGTTTCTGCTCATTTATTCTTTAATTAGCTATTTTGCCTATTTCGCTTCTTTGTTGAACATAACATGTTCAAATAAAATATTTAACTTGCCCTAACCAAATTGAATTTCAATTTCAATTCTAGTTCTCTTTTCTATTTCGAATATAAATTCTCAAATCGAATTCGCTTATTCAAAGCCCAATATTAATTCGAAATCTCATTAACTAATTACTATTCGAATTAGTTAACTCTATTCAATAAATCAAAAATCTGATTTCTGTTCCAGAAATCAACTCATTACTCCACTGGAGTTCACATATGTTTTACAACTCAAATCTGGATTTTCTAAATAGAAATTTCGATTTTTATTTGCTTAAAATCCTTTAATATCATTAAATAAACCGTTATGGTTTTATAATGGTTCTGGCGCTGTTTTTCTGAAAATTTGATTTTGACATAACTCAAAATCTATACGACGAAATTCATATTTTTCTCTTTCATTAGAAAACTATTATCAAACTGGTCCTGTCGTTTCTTGTTTCAAAGAATTTCGACTTCAATTGCGTTCTGTATACTCAATTGAAGTTCGAATCGCTATTTTACGAACTGCAGCGCTGCGGCGAGTTCGTTTTAATTATATTTATATGTATAAACTTTTTAAACTTCTTAAAAATGAATTCAACTTCGTTTTAACCTTATTTGAATTCCTTGATTCGAATTTCAATCTCACCTTTGAATTTTATATTTCAAATCCCAATTCCTCTTCTATTTGATATTCAAATTCAATATTTGAATTTCTATTTGAATTCCCTATATTCAAATTCTAGACTTGAATTCATTTGAATTCTCTTATTCAAACTTTATACTTAAATTCCATTTGAACTTCTATATTCCAATTTCTATATTTGAATTCTATTGAGATTCAAATATTCAAACTCCTTTTTAAATTCTATATTCAAAATTCCATAGTTTTAAACCCATTTGAATTTCATATTCAAATCCCATAGATCAAATCTTATTTAAATTCAATTTGAATCTCTTATATTCAAATTTCATTTTCCATTTGAATTCCAATATTCAAATTCGTTTTCAACACCGTTTGAATTTCTTTACTCAAATTCATTTTCAACACCATTTGAATTTCTTTACTCAAATCCATTTGAATTTCCTTGAATTCAAATTCCATTTCAAAACCATTTGGATTTCCTATTTTGAAATCCTATTTGAAATTTCATTTCCCATTCTACTTCGAAAATCCTATTTCAAAGTTTATTTCAAATTCTATTTTTTTGAAATTTCATATTCAAATTTCTACTTGAATTTCTATATTCAATTCCATGTTCAAATTCAATACTTGAATTTCTATTTCAAATTTCTATTCAAATTTCATATTTCAATTCTTCTTTGAAATACTATATTTCAAATTCTATTCAATTCTTCTTTGAAATTCTATATTTCAAATTCAATTCAATTTTTCTTTGAAATTCTATATTTCAAATTTCATTACGATTATACCTTGCAATTCTATTTTTTGAAATTCTATTTTCAAAGTCTATTTCAAATTCTCTTTTGAAAATTCTATTTTGAAGTTCTATTTCAAATTCTATTTGGAAATTCTATTTCAAATTCTCTTTATTCAAACACCATTTGAAAGTTCTATATCCAAATCCACTTTGGATTTTCTATTTGAATTCTAAATTCAAATTCCCATTTCCTTTTCTATTTGAATTCAAATTCTATATTTAAATTTCCTTTTGAATCATATTTTCAAAACACTTGTATTTCTATTTCCGAATTATCAAATGATAATTCTTTTCACTTTATTTATAACTTCGTTATAAAAAACTATTTATAAACTTCGTTTAAAAAGAAACTACTTGTTATATTTTTCAAAAAAAACAAGTTTTATATTTTATTTCCATTTAAAATTCAAATTCTATTTAAAAATAAAATTTTCTTTTTTAAATCTCCAATATCCTTTTTACGATATTTTAAATACATTACTTAAGCCCAATGATAAAACACACAAAGCAACCAATTATTTATTTTTCTAACACATCATATATAACAATATATATGCAAACAAATAAACAAACAGATAATATATTTTTGAGGAATCCAGTTGGATTCCTCCAACCTGTTTTCCTGCATCCACATATGTTAGCACATAAATAATACCAATTCTGCTTCGTGGCAGAATATCGCGGTATAGAAGGTCATCCACTAATCATAGCGTGGGGCGTATAGGGTAATCATCTGCTATGAAACTGCGGGCATCCGCTAATGAGACTGCGGGAATCCAACCAATCAATCAACCCAATATATATATATAATAGCCTAAATAACTAATATATATAAAGCAACCAGAAATCATTCACACAAGCAACAAACAATTATTTTTAATGAAATAAAAATAATTTTAAAGGTGAGTGAGATTTACTCACCGGAATTCCCTTTGCTGAATATCCTGTTTTAATCTCAAATTAGCGGCTACTAATCTTCTCGAATGGATTCGCACCTGCGATAATTTTTATTTAAATTTACCGATTAAATGTTTATTTATTTAAATAAACTATTTAAATAAATAAATAACTTTTCTCATTTTTTCGCTAAATTAATTCTAACTTAACTAATTTGAACAAACCTATTTATTTTTAAACATTAAACTAATTAAGGCATTAAATTTTAGATTACCTTAATCCCTCTATTTTTTCTTCTTCTTTCTTTCCGGCATTTCACCAAACACCATTACTGCTTAAATCTTTTAGCACAACCTCAGCTCAGTCCTTTAGATTGAACTCCCTCCATCGATTTTCAACACTCGACATCGCCAAAAACCCCTTCCCATCCCATCGCGCTAATACCCAGACCGACCCCTTCGAAGTAATGGATTCCCGAGTTCACCATCGAACCCTAGTTCCTTCACCAGAGCGACTGTCGAACACCCAAACAATCCGACGAAGACCCCCTTCATCTCGCCGCCGAGCGTCAGAAAGGTCCAGGGTCTTTCGCGATATGATTTCAAGCTCTGGTGGACTACTAGCATAAATCGCGATTTTATTCTGCTATCGGTGATGTCTCCTCGTCGCTCCACCCTCCTGTCTTCGAATTCGAAATCAATTTCGATCCTATATTTTTATACTGGGCTCGGATTTGTTTTAAAAGGAGAAGGAGCCATGGATTTTCTCTGAGTAAAAATCGAACGAAAATAGAAAAATGGGATGAGAGTATCAAGGGCCTTGAATTTATATAGGCGCGAGAAAACACACCGTACCAAAGCCATTCCATCTTGTTTTCCTTGATAACGAAGGAGGCAGACACTTTAAACAGCTCGAGGAAGCCTACGCGATTTTGTTTCCTAAGGTAGCTGTGATGTAGGTCGGCCAGATTATTTTTCTTTTATTGTTTATATTGATTTTATTTTATTTAAATAATTAAAATATCTTGCGGTCATTTAATTTAAAACCCCGTACCGCTATTTTCAACGTAGCGATTTACGTCTCAGATTATGGTGTTATTTTAAAATTCACGGAACTGACTCTGTAATTTAATTCGACTACATAGAGGAAATAACAATTTAAATTAACGATTTAAATTAAATTCAATTTAAAATATAAATGGTTTCAAACAATTTATCGATAACTATCGTTATAATTCAATACATAATTTATATTAGCCATTTGAATCTTTTTGATTCAGTTTTAAATTCTGAATCCAATTATTTATCGTTTCCATAATATGATAATTAAATATATTAGATATTTATTCCTATACCGATTATTAAATTGACAAATTCAATATAAAAATCAACTTATTATCCTAATTAAATAATTTAAATAAATTTAAATACTCAATATTAATTGGCTAAAAATTCGGGATGTTACATTTCATTTGATCTATAATTTTCAAAACATACAATCATTAGATTCAAACAACAAATTTTATAATAAACAGTCATGTATCTTACAATAGTACACAACATTCTTACATCAAATAAGTCGCACATAATTCCATAAACCAATTTGAAATTACAATACTTCATAAACAAATATGCTAAATGTTGCGCGCAGACTTCTTTGAAAGCTGCAAGCAAGAGCAACAACAGAAGCATACCTTATTGACATAAATTCTAATGAAAAGGCCTATATAAAGTAACAGGTAAAGGTCCATGTTGAGAGAAGTAATGCATGCAACAAGAAATAAGAGGAATATTGATACTAGCATCAAGGGGTCAGGAAGCATCTGAAGCTGTAATAAACCTAAAACAGAGACATGAAAACTAAATATCACCATACTATTTAGAAAATTGCTACCTTTAAACAATTAATGCTAGGGGCAACTGCTATCAAACAGATAACAAATTAAGGATTTATAATCTAGCTATCTAACATGTCTTTATAACACCTACAATCCATCTTAAGTCCTAGAGAATCCAAATACCTTTCTGCCAAAAACAAAAAATTCTATTCTATTTTTCCTTCTTTTTTTGGGGGTAACAATTACTCCAGTGCTCCAAAAATATTAAACTAATCTCTACTATTGTGATGTATGTTTTCATTTGGCTGGGTAAGAGAGATGCTAGTGGTGCACAAAAAAATCTTCGGTTAAGCCTTTAACTCAGCAATGAATTCACAAAATCAAAGAATAGTTTCTTGATTTGAGAGTTGTACCCATATAGAAACCAAAGATGCTGTCACAGAAGCACAATTATCTACTTAAAACTGTAAATAGGCTATGTGTATGCTATTGGAACAGAATAAATTAAATAATCCGACTTTTGTTAAAATGTTTACTTACAAGGCAGTCGTTCACCAAGGTTTGTTGCATCATCATCATCATCAAAATCTAGAAGATAAAATTTTGGTGGGACCTACACACAAGTTATGAACATAATAATGTTTTGCCATTCATTTTCTATCCATACCTTTACCTTGTCTTGTTAAACACAGAGCACAATGCTCTCGTACATGAATTGGAATGTGTATTCAAGCTTAATCCAATGTTAAAAAAGGAGGGGAAAACGTTAAAATAAAATAACTAAAGCAATCAACAATGTTATCTGCTTCATCATTTGAGCATCCCTTTTTTGTTTTGTTTCACAGCTCCAAAAATATGGTTTCACATCAAGAAGTTAGAACTAGCATCTAATGACTAATTCATTCTGAATTAAATTTTCAAATATTAAAGTGCTTACACAAGGAGCCATGTTCTAAATGCTGAGTTCGTAAATCAATTTGATGCACCTTTCAAATGCTAAGTAAACACCCAAATGTACCGAATTTTCTAGTGACATGTCCTATTTTTTTGGTAATATATCAAAGCTAAGGATACTTGCACCAAAACATTTGGACATAAGCTTTACATCACTCAATTTTCATTTTTGTAACATGGTTTGGAATAATTTTGACTAAAACATTTTATACCACTATGTACCATTAATGGTTTAGACTATCTTTGTCATTTTTGGTTTCAGACTCAAGAAGGAAGCACTTACAATACAGAAAATTTAAAAAAAAATGAAAATAATATATGTTTTCTTTGAACTTCTTTTTAACATAAAGTTTACTTTTTAAAAAGAAATTTGGGGCACTTAGATGGTAGTATATTCAATCTAACAACTAGCACTTTAATTGCACCAGTATCGTTCTACTATTGCAAAAAAAAATGATTCATGATTTGGGCTTGTGACAACAACATACAACAAAATATGCTTTAATCAGTGTAATAAAATCATTGAAATGATATTATACCAATCAATTAGATGTCAAAATGAATCAAACCATTCCTATTCGACTGCAAACAACACCCATTCTTATTAGGCTGATGAGGTGTTCAGATTCCCTATCTTATCATTACTAGTAATCAGCAATTCACATGAAGATTAAGAGAAAATAAAATTGCAGAAGATATATGACTTAAAAAAGTAGCATGAAACCTTGCATCTTAATCGGTAGTGACTAACATAGTAACGAGTCACCATTTATGTACGATCTGGTAATATGTGAAATGAATGCAATAATAAATGAAGTTTCTATGATCAAAAGATTATGAAATCGGAAAAGAAACATTAGAGGGATCCCCATCCAGACTTACACATCAAAAGCAATCTACTTCTAATGAGCTGTTAGTGTCCATGACTAGTTCTTCGTTACTTTAACATAAATTCTTATATAAAAATATAACGCAACAGCTTAAGTAGTTAGCAAGACTGAGAAAACAAAACCAGAGCCTTTGATTAAAAAGTTTTCATAGCAAGCAAGCTTTTGTAACTTGCAAGCACGACCAAGAAAGTCGCTAAATTTCAAATGAGATAAATAATCTGAAACAATCAAATTAAACAAAAAACCGTATACCAATTGAAAAGGGGATCGGAATACTAACCGACGGCTGGAATAATAACCGAGCGGCAGCTCAATACAATAAATTTCAAACAAGATAAAGTAATCCGAAAACAGTCAAATTAAATACACACCATAAAACAAACCTTGAATTAAGTTCGCCACTCAATTATTGTATTTCATCGTCTCTTTCGCAATTCCAATAGTAGGAAATGGATTTGCAAACTCCTTTACATTAATCTCTGATCGGATACTAGCAAAACAAACAATAAAAATTAAAACTTGAAAGCACTTGCAAATAAAAACAAATTGCAATAAGACTTACGTGTATTAAGTTGGCGAAAATCCAAGAAAATGCCTTTTCTTTCTATCGTGATTCAATCCTACAAATGACCCTGATCAAGATCGATGGCTTGTATATATGACAAATAGACTGGACACACTTGACATGCAGGAGATATGTCCTGTGTTTTCTCGGTTAATAAGTCATTATATTCACTCATGTACAAACTCAATTCTTTAATTAAGTGGACACTACTATAATGCTAGCATGGTCAAACTATATATTTTGTGGAAATACACATGCAATACATGCATAATTAAAATTCCGTCGTGAATCAGGTTATGACTCCTCCCTACAAATCATACTTTACATCACGTTTCACCATAGACCTATATATAAGTGAGTCTGACATCAAAAAATACCCTAATTATTTGTTGAATGATAGTAAAAAAAATGTGAGCTACCTGAAAATACAAAATCTACCAAGTCAAACCATTTACCAAACAAGGACAGCAAGGGTATCACTTCTGCTTTATAGGTCCCACACATGTTCCTCTTCGTGCACATACAACTACGACAAAAAAAAGTAAGTTGAAGATGATATCAAAGGTACCCTAAGAATAAGAAAAAATTCTTATGATAAAATGCCATAGTCAATCCAAAACTTAGTGGAGAGGGGTGTGCACTATTTGCTATGTAAAGTTGCAATACTTTAGTTTAGTTGATGTAAACTTATTCTCTTTAGTCAAAGTTACATCATGATACCACATGCCTAATCACACTACTTGTGAATGGATTGTGCAACATGTAGTGAATGGCTTATGCACAAGTACTTGCCATAATATTGATCCAATAATAAATGTAAAATGTGTTTAGTTTCTTGCAAAATGGATTTTGCAATAACGAGGAGCTTACAGAAAGCCTTCACGTTTATATAATAGGAGACAATCATGTAATTTGTTTACTAACAGAATTCAACAAATTATAGTGCAAGTGACTATCCTACTACATCATGCTAAGACTACATGACAAATTTATGCTTCATTTCCGTAATCAAGTGGTGGAGTTTTTCTAACAATTCCTTACAGTAAAAACATCTGCACTATTAATAATCTAAATTAGGAAGTGCAGGAACATGAAACAACCGAACGATCTTTGTTTTATCTCTAGAAATTTTAATCATTCAACGCCATATTAAGCGAAATAAATGAAGCCTAAGTGACAATAATAATCCGCAAACTAATAGACAATGTAAGAAGAAGAAACTAATGATTTAGTTATACCTGAGACTGTGGGACAGAGTCATTATTGCAATAAAGAGATGGCGAACGACAGAGCACAGGCCATGGTGGTGAAGGATATACCAGCGATGGTGTAGCGTAGATCGATTAAGCTTGGCCGATTAAAATCGCCACAAACGCAATCCTTTACAGACGCAACCATTTACAGACCCAACCCTTTATAGATTGCCAACGAAAGTCGAGTTTTTCAATGACCGCTGCTTCTTCTTTGACTGCATATTTAAACTTTTATCTAATTCCTATACGCCCTTCAGGCACATCATATCCTTTTGCGATCACAACTGCTAAAGACACGCTGCAGTGTTTAATTTGGGAATTTAGGAAATTAGGGTTGGTGGAGATAAAATTGGGAAAGTTAACGAGAAGAGACAGTACATTTGGTGGAGTTACTGAATATATCTGATACAGGGAAGTCCCTAGAGGTGGCTTACAACTAATTGAAATAGAGTGCGCAGATCTATCATGTGAAACGTTGATTCTACACTTAATGAACGGTAGGATTTTAATTTGACTAGTTTTGTTGGATCAGTACTATAGTTTGGCATCAGTGAATTCTCTTGGAGTCGCTAAGTTGTAACAGATTTTGAATGCATTTGTGATGCCAAAATATAATTTTATCAGTATTTATGGCGTCACTGACGTGTATCTAATAATGATGCCCATGTGATATCATAGTGACGACATTTTGACGAAATATTAAATTTAACTATGCCACATTGACGTCAGGACATTATGGCGCCACTAATTTACATCAGAAAATAGTCATTTCTCTTGTAGTGGAATAAATTCCAAAGAAATAATTTTTGTAAAGTGAATTGGATTTTGAAATCTAAGTTTAGGGATTAAGCCTAAATGTGTAGATTAAGAAATTGCATGTTGATTGATGCACTGTAGATTCATATCTTTATTTATGGTAGTAGTATATGCACTGGCAATCCAATGGAGTAAACTCGTTCCGCGTCAGCGGCGTGGTCCCGTGATTAGCCTTATTATTAAATAGGTTAAGTAAGATTTCTCATACCAGTCCCATGACTTACCTGTAGTTTGTTTCACTTGCAAACTCAGGTGCCCATATTTTCCACACGGACAGTCGAGTAGCTTATTTTGCAGATATATTGAGCAGGATTATGGATCGAAGCTTAAAGCTGTGTCCAGAGCACTGATAGCCTTCCGCTTTATTCGTTGCCGCTACATTGTATTACAATTATTGTAATTTAATCTTCTGCTGTAGTATTTATTTCGATGTACTCTAATATTCTGTACTCTGATCTAACATTAATGTAATGTTTATAAAAGTCTTCTGTTATTTTTTCTAATGTGTTGTATGCCCAAAGTTAGCGTATTCGGGTTTTGAGCAGTCTTAGTCGATTTTGCGATCGATTAAGTCCGGGCGAATCCGAATCATTACAGTCGGTATCAGAGCTTTGGTTAACTCAAATCTTTGGGGTACAACCTGTTAGAACTGAACATAAACTCATCAGAGGTAGGATTAATAATATCCTATAAAAGAATACTCATTAGAGATAGGATCAGTAGTATCCTAGAATGAGAAAACTCGTTAGAGATAGGGTTAATAATGCCTTAGAATGAGTTGAGAGCGACAAGTTTATAATTAACGTATCTGTGATTATATATATAATCCGATTTTACAAAATATGATTTTCGATATATAAAAGTTATATATATTTGAAAAGCTAATAAACTAATGGATTGATGATTGTGTCGTGTGATTATTAGTTCAACAAATAAAATTATTGAAACCAATAAAAGAATGAAAATTGAGTTGGTTAGTTAAAACAACTTTTTGTTCCATTCCTTTTCGAGGACGAAGAGTTCTTAAGTGGGAGAGATTGTAACAACCCAGAAAATCGGAACCAATTTAAAAAAATTATTTTTCGAAATTTCAACAGAAATTGAGTCAGAGTTTAAAATTTTGATTTTTTAATTATAACAATAGCCATTTTGCAAACGACCTCCGTTTTTGACAAAATTACTTTTGTTGGATCTGAAATGTCAAATTATTGCTAGGTTTAAACTTCCATAATTTTGGGAATTAATATGTGAGCGTGGTAAATTAAAATGCATTTGTCAATTTCAGTCAAATTGGATCGACCATTAAAAAGACTATTTTTCAAACGGTCTCCAAATTCAACGAAATTATTTTTGTTAGGACCGTATCGTTATAACATAGCTAGAAATATTTTTTGGGAATTTTTGGATTTAGTATGTGGCCCCAATAAATTAAAAATGTACGTTCAAATTCAATAGTGACTGTTATATTAATTTATATTTTAATTTTGTAAAAACTGGTCAAAACAGTAGAATTGACTTCCGAAAGATACCTTATTGTGTCCGAAATGGGGGTATTTGGTTAGAAATGACAGTCGTTGGAGTTTGTTTGGAGATCAGACGCAAAATTTCACTTTTTGGAGATAATGGAATTAAATAATAATATAAAATAGGGTATAAATTGCCCTCTTTAGCCTAAACCCTCATTATCAAAACCCTAGCCGCCGGTTTCATTTCATGGCTGAAATAATTCGAACTTCTTTCCCTCTTTTCTTCCAATCCATCAAGAATTAGAAGATGATTTCTACATGAAAGTTATAGAGATTCACATGCTCTACAAATTCATACGGTTAAGATCATGTTTTGGGTAGTATTTTTCACGACTCTCAGGCCTCAAGGGCTGCGGTTTGGCTGCAAATTCAAGGCCATGGGGGAGCTCAAATTCAATGCTATTCATGGTGAAGATGGAGAAGAAGAAGGCCTTCGATGTGGTGTATTCAGATCGGGTACTGGGAGGTTCTGGTGATGTGCGATTTGGAGAGATGGACGGAGCTTTTGGGGTCGATGGTTACAGTGAAACGAATGATGGAGAGAAAGGTTTAAGCCCTAATCATGTAATTAATTTTGATTAATTATAGTTAATTAATAAGTTATGTAATCAAAATGTTTAATTAACAACATCTTGTTCATACGGAAACGGAATCGAACGATTTCGAATCCGTGGGAATCGCAGAAAAGAGATCTACAACATGGAACTGACTGGAACAAAAACGGAGCTAGCTACAAATCCAGAAGGAGTAAAATCAAAGTGAGATTTCTTTCTAAAATTAAAATTAATTATTACTGCGTTGATAAATTTATCTATGTATACGCCGTTAAAAATTCAGTTGTATGTGGTACGAGATTTGAATTGTTTTATTCTATTTGTGATGATTCATTGGATGAAGTAAGTTGTTTAACAAATAAAATACATTTTTCGAAAGATTTCATTTTTCTATGTAATATCAAAAGATCTCATTTTTCTATGTAATGCAAAAAGGATTACATTTTTAATGTAATATAAAGATCACATTTTTATACAATGTAAAAAGGATTACATATTTAATGTAATATAAAGATTACATTTTTAATGTAATATAAAGATTACATTTTGTAAAATGTAAAAAGGATTTCATTTTTATGTAATATAAAACGATTACATTTTATTGTAAATGGGTCAACATTAGAATTCACATTTTTAACGTAAATGATCATTAGAAAATATTCATTGTTTTTGATAAATTATGTTAACATGAGAACTTACATTTTTATTGTATATGAAAATGATTCATTGCTGCATTAAAATGTTTAAGAATAAAAAGTTCACATTTTTATTGTAAAAAGAGATTATATGAAAATGATTCGTTGTTGCACTAAAATGTTTAACAATAAAAAGTTCACATTTTTATTGTAAAAAGAAATTATATGAAAATGATTCATTGTTGCATTAAAATGTTTAACAATAAAAAGTTCACATTTTGATTGTAAAAAGAGATTATATGAAAATGGTTCATTTGTTAAATTAAAAAGTTAAACATTAAAAAGTTCACATTTTTATTGTAAATGAGAAAAATATGAAAAATGATTCATTTGTTGAATTAAAAAGTTAAACAACAAAAGATTTACATTTTTATTGTAAATGAGAAAATATGACAAATGATTCATTTGTTGAATTAAAAAATTAAACAATAAAAAGTTTACATTTTTATTGTAAATGAGAAAATATGAAAAATGATTCATTTGTCCAATTAAAAAGTTAAACAATAAAAAGTTTACATTTCTATTGTAAATGAGAAAATAAGAAAAATGATTCATTTATCCAATTAAAAAGTTAAACAATAAAAAGTTTACATTTTTATTGTAAAGAAGAAAATATGAAAAATGAACATTTGTTTGAATAGAAAAGCTAATAAAGTTGTGTTTACATTAAAATTTACATTTTAATGTATGTATGGATCATATTAAAAGATACATTGTAGGAAATTTGTATGTAACATAAAAAATTAAATTTTTATGTAATAATGATTCGTTAAAATGATTCAGAGCTTGTTTAAAATGATATAACATAAAAATTTACGTTTTTATGTAATAATGATTCATTAAAATGATTCATAACTTGTTTAAACTGGTGTAAAATAAAAATTAACATTTTTATGTAACAGTGAATCATTAAAAAGATTCAAAAGTGATAAAAATGTTTTAACATAAAATATTACATTTTTATGTAACAGTGAATCATTAAAAAGATTCAAAAGTGATAAAAATGTTTTAACATAAATGATTACATTTTTAAGTAACAGTGAATCATTAAAAAGATTCAAAAGTGATGAAATGTTTAACATAAAAGATTACATTTTTATGTAATAGTGAATCATTAAAAAGTTTGAAAAGTGATAAAAAATGCTTGTTTGATAAAACTGTGTTAACATAGAAATTGTTATGCCAATAAATTATTCTTTTATTTGTCATTAGAATACATAGAAAAATGTGTGCAAATAAATTATTCTTTTATTTGTCATTAGAATACATAGAAAAATGTGTACAAATAAATTATTCTTTTATTTGTCATTAGAATACATAGAAAAATGTGTACAAATAAATTATTCTTTTATTTGTCATTAGAATACATAGAAAAATGTGTACAAATAAATTATCCTTTTATTTGTCATTAGAATACATAGAAAAATGTATGCAAATATATTATTCTTTTATTTGTTATTAGAATACATAGAAAAATGTGTACGAATAAATTATTCTTTTATTTGTCATTAGAATACATAGAAAAGTTTAACAATAAAAATTCACGTTTCTATTGTATGTAAGAATTAATGAGAAATGATCATTATTTGAAATAGAAAAGTTCAACATTGAAAATTTACATTTTTATTGAATGTAAGGAATGATTCATTAAAAAAGATGCATCGTTTGATAAAATATGTTAACATAAGAAATTACATTTGTTAATGTAAGATGAATGATTAAAAAGATGTATCGTTTGATAAAATATGTTAACATTAGAAATTACATCTGTTAATGTAAGATGAATCATTAAAAAGATGTATCGTTTGATAAAATATGTTAACATAAGAAATTACATTTGTTAATGTAAAAATGTGTGAACAATAAAATATTCTTTTATTGTATGCATATGAAATGTAGAAATTGTATAGAAAATAAAATATCTTTTTATTGTATACAAAGGAAATGTAGAAAATGTGTAGACAATAAAATACTCTTTTATTGTAACATGAAATGTGATTGAACCAAATATACTTGGTTATTGATATGGATTGTGATTGATTGAATGTTTGGATTGTGCTTGACCAGTTTATGAGCAAAATACGTTTTTACGTTTAGCATGGGATTGGGAAAAATATATGTATGCTAACGCCTTGTGAAACACTTCACGATTTGACTATAAGGTGGTTAGCGATGTTGTTTATTTCAAAATTAATGAATAATTTTGAAAAGTGTTTTCTTAAGTAAAAAGAATAGTATTCCCGATTTTGGACAGGGAATGTTTTATAAAACAGAAACGATTTCGAGAACTACACCCGATGATTTCGAAATGATTTGAAAGTAGAAATCTATATAGATTTGATTATACTTGTGATTATGTTGTGAAATGATTTTCCCTACTTTAGGATATAAAATGATTTAACAAGTATGTGGCTGAAGATGCGGTGACCCGAAATTGACTAACAGTATGAGGGCGTGCATGTCTTCCCCAATTGGTGGGATGGTGCATTGTCAGTGTAACCGTTAGATGCATGCGTGCGCACACTCACACACACACACACACACACACACATATATATATATATATATATATATATATATATATATATATATATATATATATTGGTTCGGTTAGGGTGCGTACTGCCCGGTCCTGAGGGAACATGACCGATATTTGGTTTCATACTTGTTTGTATGTTTTGTTACGTTTTGAAATTCATATTTCCAAATGTTTTGTTTTCAAATCCCGAAGTGAAATCTACTTTGATATAAAAAAATAGATATGCATTTCAAAATGATTAAAAATAAGAAATCGGGAATAAAGTCCAAAGAAATAATTTCTGTAAAGTGAATTGGATTTTGAAATCTAAGTTTAGGGATCAAGCCTAAATGGGTAGGTTAAGGAATTGCATGTTGATTGATGCATTGTAGATTCATATCTTTATTTATGGTAGTAGTATATGCAACTGGCAATCCAATGGAGTAAACCCGTTCCGCGTCAGCAGCGTGGTCCCGTGATTAGCCTTATTATTAAATAGGTTAAGTAAGATTTCTCATATCAGTCCCATGACTTACCTGTAGTTTGTTTCACTTGCAAACTCGGGTGCCCATATTTTCCACACGGGCAGTCGAGTAGCTTATTTTGCAGATATATTTTGCAGGATTCTGGATCGAAGTTTAAAGCTGTGTCCAGAGCACTGATAGCCTTCCACTATGTTAGTTATTCATTGCCTCTACATTGTATTATAATTATTGTAATTTAATCTTCCGTTATAGTATTTATTTCGATGTACTCTGATATTCTGTACTCTGATGTAACATTAATGTAATATTTATAAAAGTCTTCTGTTATTTGTTCTGATGTGTTATATGCCTAAAGTTAGCGTATTCGGATTTTTGAACAGTCTTAGTTGATTTTGCGATCGATTAAGTCCGGGCGAAATCCGAATTGTTACATAAAGTCCAGAATTTACGACCAGTTCCTATTGCAAAACTATCTACGACCGTATCACAAAAATTATTGCCATATGATTAAATTTTGTTCTCCCCTCTATTATCTCTCACAACCAAGTAGCTAGTGTTCCTTGGAGGAACATTCTTGACAATGTTTTGCCAGCTTATGAGCTTCTTAAGAGATATCAAAATTGCATTGTTTCTTCTAGAGCTATACTAAAACTAGATTTCATGAAAGCTTTTGACTCTCTCTAATGGGATTCTATAGTTAGAATCATGGGATATATGAATTTTCCGGTGCACATTATTTCCTGGATATATGAATGCATGTCTACCCCTAGCTTTTCCATTAATATCAATGGTGCTGCAGTTGGCTACTTTAAGAGTAAGCAAGGGATTTAGCAAGGAGATCCCATATCTTCTTACCTTTTTGTACTTATCAATGAACTTCTTACCAATATGCTTAATGACATGGTCGAAAATGGGATATTGCAGCATCATCCTAAATGCAATAATTCTAAAGTGACTTCGTTAATGTTTGCAGAGGATCACATTATTTTTTACAAACTGGAACCTACCACCATTCATGACATTCTGAGTATACCTGATATCTTCCATGCTATGACTGATCTTAAAGTTAACTTATTAAAATCTGAAATCAAATTAGCTGGGGTCAATGCTAATCTGTCTGCTTTTATTCATGAAACTAATAGGCTCAGAGCTAATTTCTCCACCATCTCCTATCTTGGACTCCCTCTAGCAACCTCCTGAATTACCATGAACCCGTTCCTTCGTCTATATGATAGAATCATGTCCAAAGTAGAGTGTTGGTCCACAAGGTTTCTTAGTCAAGCTGGACGTATTGCGCTTGTCTAATTTATAATTTCTCCAATGCAAGTTTACTGGGATAAAACCTTTCTCCCAATCAATATCATTATTATGATCATGTTTGCCTTCATGAGATTTTTGTGGAAAGGAAACACCCACACTCGTTACTTAGCACCCGTTTCTGTTACTAGTATTGGAAAATGGTTAATAAGGGAGGTCTAGGCATCTATAACTATGTTAAGTGGAATAGAGATGCCTTTATCAAACACATTGATATCTTCTTAAGTGACAATCCTATCCTTTGGGATAGGTGGTCATCTCGACACCTCATTAAGGGAATAAACTTTTGGCAGATGAATCCTCCTTAAAATTTAAGTCGAACTTAGAGAAGTATTTTCAAAGTGAGAGAAGACATCTTGTCGTAAGTCAAATATGTTGTTACTGCGAACTCTAAAGTGGAATTCTATAACGACCCTTGGTTTGTTATGGTTTGACTCCCAAGCATTGCCTGACCCATCAGGAGATGATGCAAGTTGGGGTTGGTAGTAAAGCTTTGGTTACTCACATGCTATAGGGAGGCAGACTTGTGCTGCCAAAATACTTCTAACCAGAGAATCTCCACTTTTTGGAACAGGATGAAATATTTCTAAATTAATAGTGATGAGGAGATTAAACTTAAGTGAAATTGGTTTGGTCAGGGATTCTGTATCAAGGGCACGCATGTCGTACGCAGTTCTCACAAAACAACATGAAATGATTGAGTGTCGCTGCCTCGCTAATATATTGCTATATGGAGGAGGGATAGTTATGACAAAGAAAACCCAATGATATGAAAGGTGATAAACAATGCACTATTAACCAGAGTCAAGTTTAATAGCCATTGGATGGATTTAGCCTTTTTTATGTCTCATGTGATTCAGAGCCTAAAACGATCGATTACATATTCTTTGAATATAACACTACCTATCCAATTTAGAAGGGGATTATGAGTGCTATAGGGAGAAAGAATATCGTATAGGAATTCAGGCATGAATGGAGTAGCGTATAAAAAAGAATTAAAGAGCAAAAGAATAAGTCACGACTTCTCAGATTTCTGCTTAAAAAGTATCTGCATGAGGTTTCGAGAGAAAGGAATGTGCAAGTCTTTAACCAGGAAAATAGTTAGAATGACGTGCAATTGCTTTGGCATATTGTTTGGGAAATTATAATAGGCTTTATTATGGTTTCCTTTACTTATGATCCAGGCATCCTTCCTAGTATGCTTGGATAGAGGTAGGCCCGGTCTTCTCTCCCGGCCCATCAGGCTTTCGCCTTGGGAAACCCACAAGGGGCAACAAAAGTTGTGATGAAAACCTAATGCCGCCAGAAAAAAGAGAAAGAAGAACATGTTTCTCAGTCACTGTCTTCCTCTGCCAATTCCAATTCCGAGCCACCATAACACCATTGTGCCTGCTTTGCCTCCATTGTTTTTCACTTTAATCGCCTTCATTGGTTACTGTTGCATGAATCGCCTCGCCTCTCCATTACTATTCTACCTCTATTGTTGTTCACTCTCCCTGCACCGCTGCAACATTACGCCTTATCGACATCTGATTTTTGAAGTCTGGTCAGATTTTATGAGTTAGTGATGTTTCCCCCCACTTTTTCAATAGTCTAAAGATCAAAATATTTGACATATTGTGGATGTATATTGACTTTGTGAATGCTGAAAGAACAGTGACATATTTGTTCTTTAAATCTTGCTCACATAAAACAAAGTTTGGATCCGAAGTCAGAACCTTGTTAATCTTTTTTTATGCTCAAGTTGACTCAGGAGAGTTCTTTGTAAGAGAAAAAGTCATTTTGTACAGTTCTTGTATGCCAAAGAATTTTTTTACAAGGACTCTTGTTGGTCATGAATTTGTTGTAGTTGCACTGAGATTATATTTTTAAGTTGTTTTGTTTATATTGAAATCTAAGTTTAATTGAAAATGTATTGTTTCTACTTTATTTTACAATTTGGTAAATCTAAAGTGCAACAATTTATCAATTTCAATTTCAAATGAAGATTAAAATTAAGTTTAATTGAAATAGGGGTTATTTCTTTTTGTAATTGAAATTGTATTTTAAATTGAAATTGATCTAAAAATTTTAATATGGTTTCAGTTTTTAAATTGTATTTAGTTAGTAAATTTGATTAGCTATTAATCGTTGATAAATGTTTTAGTTACTAAACTGAGTCATAACTGTTTTTGTCATAATACATTACCTATGTGAAAAAGTATCTTATTTTTGTATACGAACAATAAAAAAATATTTAATGATAAATTTGATTGAACCATTTTTGGATTTTTAGCTAAGTGAGCAACAAACATTGTTGTCGCCTCGTGCAACCCAATTGCTAGGACCGCCCCTGGATAGAGGGTGTCATGTTGGTTCTTCTGTTTCTTTTCTTTTTATTTTTTCTTATTTTGTGTCCTTGCTACATCTGGTTACCTCTATCTTTATTTTTTTGAATTTTTTCCCTTTCTTGTTTGATTTGTACTCTTGTTGAGATATAGCAATAAAGTGGTAGAGGATCACTCAACCCTGTCGGCCATGCCCGAAAAAGAAAATCAAGGAAATTTCTGTATTTATTTTAAATGCAATGTGATGTGATTATAAGAAACCCAATATGAAGGTAAGTAACAAAATAAAGGTAATTATAATATTGTTTACTACCTATTGCCACAAATAAAAGGAAAAAAACTTGTAATTACAAACATCACGCAAAATCCGTATCTTAAGCAAATTATGGAATGGACTACGTGCTTAAAAAGATAAAGTACACATTCCAACTTATTAAAATTTGATAGGTTCTATAAAATGGAAATGCCAAATAAAAGAAAAGGTAGCGTTTGATTTTCGGAATGTATAGTCAACGTTCGCGTCGGCATCAGACGCGTCAAACGTGGAACCCACACATTTACTTGATCAAAATGAACTCTTGGAAAAGTGGCTTTAACGTCAGATTCGTCCGACGTTAAAGCCACTTTTCCCAACAGTCGTTTTCCCCTTTTAAATACATACCACCTCTAATCTCCATTCCATTCTACTTCTCCTCTACCATCTTCATTCTCCATTCTTCACTTCTGTAGTTTTCAAGTCAAAATATAATGGAAAATAATGATGATTCTGATATACAAGATTTGCAAAATATTACCAATATTCAAAAAATTATGGCAAATCAAACACGAGAAAGGAGCAGAATACATGATTCTGTAACTTCTGGTCTTGCTAGGGTTAATGAAATACTATCAGGACATGCAAACTGCTGTCAACGAAATTTTCGAATGAAACGATTGTGTTTCACATCCTTATGTGGGCGGTTAGGAAATTATGGATTGGAGGCTTCGATGTACATAATCGTCTGAGAAATGGTGGTTGTATTCCTATATGCTATCGCATTGGCTCTTCCTACACGGCAGGTTGCTGAATGATTTCAACGATTAAATGGTACGATTTGTCATATTTTTCATACAGTTTTGGATTCAGTTCTCTTACTAGCAGTGGATATTATTAGGCAGATAGATACCCAATTTAATTGAATTCTAGAACAAATTTGTAACACCCCACGTCCATTAATGTCACTCACAAAGGGAATGCATTAACTTCCATGGAGGTTTTAAGTGAATATAGAACAGTAAAATTACAACAAGACAGATATAAAATAGTACTTGGAAATTCAAAAACTTTATTTCATTGTAGCAGAAGTCAAAACATGTTTGATTACATCATAACACCATATTCAATGTCAAGTACAATATCTATCTTGATAAAACAAGTACATAATCCCATTACATGAATAGACATTAAAAAGAAAGATAACAAGCTGGACTTTACTTCAGCAGTCCAAGCTTTCCAGAAGATAAGCGATCCAACTAGACTCCACTAGAACTTGGCCCAACCTGCGGACCTGAAGGGAGAAAAAGGATGGAAAAGAGGGGGTCAGACATAAAGTCTGGTGAATATGATAATTCTACAATACTATTACCAAAATAACTGGACTAAGGCATAAGCTGGAAAACAAGAAAATGTCTATGAAGAGCAGATTAAGGACATAGACAATCGCTAAAGGCAACGTTATAGGCGCTCCTAAATACTAAAGGATAAACACTATACTGCACCACACCAGTCACCCTAAAGATTCATCCCACTTAGCTTCACTTAGAAACTTTCCCAATGGCTTTACGTACCCCTAGCTGACTACATAGGTGCCGCCTGCCCCTATCTCCACTAGGTGTACCCTACTTCCCATTATTCGATCGGCTCCCTAACTCGTAGATACCCGTGCTGGCCCCACAGTGGGGTGTATCACTCCCCTAAAGTGGCAATCTGATACAACGGACATGCACGGCTTATACCTACACGATGCAACAACGTCTTACCTACCAGCCCGGGTCCACACACGCATATGAAACCCGTTGGACTTGCGTTGCCACCGCTCCCTGTTTTGGCCTCTTATAGTCAAACCCAGTATGCGTGTCCCGTCCTCGACTTGGGTCGAGCCCACAAAGATACGTTTTGGGATACTGGTTGAAATGGGCCCCCACTATTTACCACAAGCATTCCACCTAAGCTTGTCCCCATTAGTCCATCCCACTTAACCCACTTAGTCATGTTCATTTACATGTGTGTTTGGTTAAGTCTAATCGTATTTCAAATGCCTCTAAAGGCAACCACCAGATTCCTCATGCCACCCAAGGCACCTACTTAACCCCCATGTCCCACCTTACATGATTATCTGGTTAAGTATTTCTTAGTTCATTAAGGCCATAACCTCATAAAGACCTCTCACATTAGACTGGCATTTATGGCAGCTGGATTTGCCGGGCGGGTCCGGGCAGTCTTACACCATAAAAGAGTCTAATCTCGTGTCTTTACAACTGTTATGCTTTAGTTTGGGCCTAGGACCTCTCACATTGGGCCGACATTTGTGACTACGGGATTTGCCGGGCGGGTCCGGGCAGGTTTACATCACAAACGGGTCCAACCTCGTGTCCTAAGCATTGATTATTAATAATAATCCACTTTCCCCCAATTTTAATAATTCCCTACTTGAATTATTAATTACTTCCAATTTTTAACAATGTCCATAATTGACTCAATTATGGACATCCATTCATGTTATGCAAAATCTTGCACCCAATTTAATAATTCCTAATATTACCCCTACCCCACGTTTGAACGTTTATTCGCAAAATATATGTTAGACTCGAATAGCCTAACTCATAGCATAAAAGAGATTATCATAATAACAACATGTATATGTGACCAAATGAATCATAATAAGGGGTGAAACTTGCATATGTCCAACTTGCATAGATTATACATGTCATGGACCTAAAGGTGTCAACTTGTTCAAAATTCACCTAATATAATCTCAATCAATTTTCATAAACTTACATATGAACATGTGTGAATCAACATCATCTAATTTTTTAACAACATGGTTTTATATGGGTACACCTAACTCAATAGGCAAATTCCCCTAATCAAGTTTTATTTAATTATAGTTTCAAGTTTATGGGTACACCTAACCTAATAGGCAAATTCCCATAAACAAGATTCATTTAAATTAAGAAAAAAAAACATAACTTTAAGCATGATCCAACAACATGATTTTTCAACATAATATAACATGATTTATAACATGGCATAGTATGATAGTATAACATAGCTTGACATGATTCTCAACATAGCACGACATAGCATAAGAGAATTTACAACATAGCATGACATAGCATATATAATTTACATCATACGACAACATAATAACATAATAAGAGATCCACAATATATAGAATTTACAATTACAAATCACATCACTTTCTTGTGATCCATTCATAACTGAGTCAAATTAGTTTGTAATAGTCTTGTGAGAATCATCATACTCACCAACAAAAGAAAAGAATTAGAGAAAGAGAGATCTTTTGATTTGATTTGTGTAGATTTAGTTGTAGATGATTAGGCTTCCTCTTCTTAGTTTGTGACGGCTATGCTGAACTCCATGGCAGCAGCATGACGGTAGCTTCTCTAATTTTACAAGTGATTTAGGTCTAGGGTCTACCCACTTATTTATAGATTTTAGAATGCGTTTAGGCCATTGGATTTAACCTAGAAATAACCGCAGCCGTCCAGACAAGATGGGGTTTATCTTGTTGACTCAGCAATGAGTCAGAAGTGACTCAGCAAACACTCAGCATATTAATAAACTTCTATTCATGTCATAAATATATATATTTTCTACAATGTACATATTAGATACATCCCCCTTTACTTATTATTGTTTTTATATTCATAATAGATACATCCCCTCTTCTACACACTTATTATTATTTTAGCAACTTTAGTGTTAATAGAAAATTCGGGGTGTTACAAAATTCATTCTTCACCATGATATTTTCCTTTCTTTAAAACTGTATTGGGGCTATTGATGGGACATATGTGATGGCTCATATGTCTCGGGTGGACATGCAACGTTTTGTAGGGCGAAAAGGATTTCCTACACAAAATATAATGGTAGTTTGTGCGTTTTGATTTAACTTTTACATTTGTAAGAGCGGGATGAGAATGAACTGTCTAAGTCACTAAAGTATTCCGGGAAGTTATAAATAATCCAGGTCTTAATTTCCCTCATCCTCCTATTGGACCGTATTATTTAGTGGATTCAGGGTATCCACTATTGGAAGGATATATAACTCCTTACAGATCCGTGAAATACCATATACCAGACTTTAGTGACACACAGAATGTACCAATGTTAGATAATGAAATTTTCAACTACTACCGTTCGAGTTTGTTTATGGAAATTGAATGAACTTTTCGTATTTGGAAGAAAAAAATTTGTCAACTTACATAAGATGCCAACGTATCCATACAATGTTCAAGTACAAATTGTTACTGCTACAATGACTATTCACAACTACATCAGAAATACAACGCCGGCGATCTAGATTTTATGTCATATGATAACAACCCTGATCTAATGCCAGAGGAATATCTCCATGAGCATTACAGTATACCAAATCGCGGAAACAGAGACCGAGAACCCATTCAAAGAACCGGAGCAACATCCACCATGAAAGTTGTTCGGGACATCGTACGAAACGAACTAGTTGCTGTTGGAATGCATTAAAAAGGTTCACTGTATTGTGTATTTTATTTTAGCATTTTAAATTCTGCAATTCGTATTCTGCAATCATGTAATTTCAATTCTGCAGTTTGTATTCTACAATTATATGTAATTTAAATTCTATAATTTGTATTCTACTATTTTGTTCAACAATAAACACATACAAACAATAAAAATTATAAATAAATAATAACTTTTTCTCTTTCAATTTGCCCTTTCGTAAAAAGAAAAGCATTCCCCGTTCGGAACAATTCCCCTTCAAATACCCTTTCCAAAATACTCGTTCCTATTCAAAATCAAACGCACCCTAAATGAATAAGGTGTAATAATAACAATGAAAGGGGAAACATAGAAAAAGAAAGAAGATGAGATAAAAGTAAAATGAAGTAGAACAAAACAAAAAGTAAAGTGAAATAAAATGAAAACAACACATATATGACTAAGCAATACAAATAAGGGTGAGAGATGTAATTGGTAAATAAGGAAAATAAATTGCATGAGGATGAAAATTAGACATAGGGTCTACATCATGAATAGATAATTGCGGAGATCAGTTCACATTCTGCGATAATAAGAGATCTTCCAACTTATCATTAATCAGTGTCTTTGCACAATGAAACCCAAAATCACCAAGTGACTCATCAGTTGCCAAGGATATCGCGAGATGAGTGTTATGAAATTATTATTGTTACGATTCGATTGTACTTTGTTTATAGTTTATTTAATGGCCTGATTAGTAGGGATTTTATTTGTTTTTAGTTTGTATAAGTGATCCTGGTTTATAAGCCACTTCCTGTTGCAGTTATGTTGTACGCTATATATGGAGATTTCCATTTTAATGAAGTAAAGCAAGTTGGTTTTCTCATATTTCTAACATCTGGTATCAGAGTGATCTTTCTAGAGAGATCGAGTGTTCAGAGAAACACCAAAGAGTGAAACACAGGAGAAAATCACAAAAAAAAGGAGTGTTGTGAGAATATGGGATCAAAAGAAAAGAGTGACGATTTTGCACAGCTTGTAATTCCCACTTTCGATGGTGATTACGATCACTGGAGCATGCTGATGGAGAATTTTCTACGATCCAAAGAGTATTGGACGGTGGTATCGAAGGGCTACACTGAACTTGGTATCGATGAAAGCCTAACCCCGGCCTAGAGAAAGGTATCAGAGGAGATGCAACTCAAAGATCTCAAGGCGAAGAACTATTTGTTCCAGTCACTGGACATATCGATTCTCAATACCATCATGAAAAAAGAGAACTCCAAACAACTACGGGATTATATGGAGGTGAAATATCAAGGTAATGCGCGGGTTTAGAAGGAACAATTGAATCATCTTCGGAGGGAATTTGAGATCCTGTCCATGAAGGAGGGAGAATCCATCACGGATTATTTTGGAAGAGTAAGGTCCTTGCAAATGACAAGAGGAATTGTGGAGAGATGATGACTGACACCAAGACCATGGAGAAGATCTTGCGAACCTTGATGGACTGTGGAACTACATCGTCTGCTCAATCGAAGAGTCCAAAGATGTGGATGAACTATCAGTTGATGCATTGCAAAGTTCATTATTGGTTCACGAGCAGAAATTCAAGAAGGAGCCAGACAGTGAACATGTTCTGGCTGTATCATTTGATGATAACAATGGTAGTCGAGGCAGAGGAAGGAACTCTTGGAGAGGAGGACGAGGACATGGAAGAGGGCATCAATCATTCAACAAAGCCACCGTGGAGTGTTATCGATGACATCATCTTGGGCACTTCATTACAAGTGTCCAAAGTTGGAGAATAAAGTAAACTATGCTGATATGAGAAATGAAGAAGAGATGCTTCTCATGGCCTTTGTTGAAGCATCTAAGGAAAAAGGAAAGCATGTATGGTTCCTAGACAGCGGGTGCAGCAATCATATGAGTGTGGACATCTCTTTGTTCCATGATATGGAGGAGGGTTTCAAGAAGGAAGTCAGCTTAGGAAACCATACGAAGATGAAGGTAGCCGACAAGGGGAGTGTGAGATTACACTTGGAAGGTGTCTCACATGTGGTACAAAAAGTTCTCTATGTTCTAGAGCTAAGAAACAACCTGCTAAGTATTGGTCAATTGTAAGAAAAGGGCTTAGCATTCTTGTTCAAGAACAATGAATGCAGAGTGTACCATCTTATGGAGGGGTCGATTCTTGAAAGCAAAATGACGATGAGCAAAAATGTTCACTCTACTTTCCAGAGCTGGCATCTCAAGAGCTGCCACAACTAATGAGAAGTCCAATGACAAATGCTTTCAAGCTCAAACTAAAGCTCAAGAAGTGGCTCATCTTTGGCATTGCAGATACAGACATCTCAGCAATTCTGGGGTGTAGACTTTAATATGGGAGAAGATGATAAAAGGGTTGCCTAGTCTTGATGAACACAACTCAATGTGTACTGAGTGTTTGAAAGGAAAACAACATATGAAAGTCATGTCAAGGAATGCTATGTGGAGAGCTGGAGGAAAGCTTGAATTGATACACATTGACATTTGTGGTCCTATTTAGCCAACCTCACATGGACACAAAAGGTACTTTATTAGCTTCATTGATGATTATAGTAGAAAGGCTTGCGTATATTTTATTACATATAAGAGTGATGCTTTCATCACCTTCAAGCAATTTAAGAGTCAAGTTGAAAAAGAGTCAGGCTTATTTTTGAAATGCTTAAGAACAGACCAGGGTGGTGAATTTACTTCAACTGAGTTCTCTGATTTTTGTAGAGATGAAAGGATTAAAAGGCAACTTACCACAACCTATACTCCGCAGCACAACGGAGTAGTGGAGAGAAAGAATAAGACAGTCATGAACATGGCTAGGAGTTTACTTATTGAGAAAGAAGTTCCTCGAATTTTTTGTCCTGAAGTAGTTAATTGGGCATTCCAGTTCTCAATAGGTCTTCTACATCAGCAATCAAGGGAATGACACCAAAAGAGGCTTGGTCTAGCTTGAAACCCACGGTAGAGCACTTCAGAGTATTTGGTTGTCTTGCTCATGTCCATATACCTGATGCACAGAGAACCAAACTTGATGAAAAAAAGCATCACATTTGTTCTGTTTGGATTAAGATTGGGTCAAAAGGCTATAGATTTTATGATCCAATAGGAAAGAAGTTCAAAATCAGTAGAGACTTGGTATTTGAGGAGGATAAGAAATGGGATTGGAACAAGAGTCATGCTGAGATGAGTAAGATACAACTTGAATGGGAAGATGAAATCTTAGAGGTACCTAATCTTGAGATGGAGGGTGCTGAGATTATTGCTGACATAGATGTGGTGTCAACTGATGTTTCTGTTGTAGAATATGAAGTTGAGGCTGCTACTGATATGGTGGCCACTGATGATAAAGCCTCTACACCCCCTGAATCTGCTGCTCAAATTAGGAGAACTCCAAGATGGCTGGAGGACTACATTGTGAATGTAGTAGACAACTCAAATGATCCAAATGAGCTTGCATTGTTGGCAAGTACCGACCCTGTGTCATTTGTTGATGCAGTCCAAGACATCAATTGGAAGAAGGCTATGGATGCTGAGATCTAGGCCATTAAGAAAAACAGCACCTAGACATTAGTCTATCTACCACAAGGAGCCATAAGTACAGGGGTTAAGTGGGTATACAAAATGAAGCTTAATCAACATGGGGAGATTGATAAGCATAAGGCTCCCTTAGTGGCAAAGGGGAACACACAACAACATAGGACTGATTACGAGGAAGTGTATGCTCGAGTTGCAAGGCTGGACACCATGCGTATGATTTTGGCCATAGCCGCACAGAGGAAATAGGTTGTGTTTCAGCTAGATGTAAAATATGCCTTCTTGCAAGGTGAACTTAAAAGGAGGTATACGTAGACCAGTCAAAAGGGTATGAAGTGCAGCATGAAAGGAATAAAGTGTACAAGCTCAATAAAGCATTATACGGACTAAAACAGGCACCAAGGGCGTGATTTAGTAGAATTGATGCATACTTCAAAAGGATGGGGTTCATCCAGGAAGCTAGTGAGCAAACTCTGTTCACCAAAGTTAATCAACAAGGTAAGCACTTGATAGTTAGCCTTTATGTTGATGATTTAATCTATACTGGGAATGATGAAGGTATGCTAAAAAAATTCAAAGAGGCCATGATGAAAGAATTTGATATGTCTGACTTGGGCAAGATGACGTATTTCCTTGGCATAGAAGTTGTACAGTCTAATGATGGTACGTTTATCCATCAGAGAAAGTATGATAAGGACGTTTTGAAGAAGTTTGGAATGGAAAACAACAACTCTGTTCTTAACCCCATCATTTCGGGCGCTAAGATCCACAAGGATGAAGCTGGTGTGAGTGTAAATGCTACTATGTTCAAGAAGCTGGTAGGAGGCTTGCTATGCTTGACCACAACTAGGCCAGACTTGATGTATGATGTAAGTGTAGTCAGCAGGTATATGGCCAAGCCTAGTGAATTGCATTTGATGGCAGCCAAATGGGCACTAAGGTATCTGCAGGGTACTATGAATTATGGTATTCTATACCAAGACTCAGGCAATTAAGAATTGATAGGCTACACTGATAGCGACTATGCAAGGTGCTTGGAAGACAGGAAAAGCACCTCGGGATATGCTTTTCTGCTGAGCAATGTTGTTGTAGCTTGGTCGTCTCGGAAGCAACCTATAGTCACACTTAGCACCACAGAGGCCTAGTTTGTGGCCGCAGCAGCTAGTGCTTGTCAGCTGATCTGGATGAAGAGAATACTGTCAAAACTTGGCTATCGAGGAAGTACAAGTCCGGTGATACTCTATGATAATAGATTGATTATAAAGCTCTCTAAGAACCCGGTTATGCATGGTAAGAGCAAACATATCAATGTGCTGCGTGATTTGGTAAATGAAGGATCAATTCAACTTAAGTACCGTGGCACCAAAAAACAAGTAGCTGGCATCTTCACGAAGCCTCTCAAGCTTGATACGTTTCGGAAGTTGCGGAAGAAACTTGGAGTATGTGACATCACAGATATAAACTAGACCACCATTGTCTAGTTTAGGGGAGAATATGCTATGAAATTATTATTGTTATGATTCGGTTGTACTTTGTTTATAGTTTATTTAGTGGCCTGATTAGCAAGGATTTTATTTGTTTTCAGTTTGTCTAAGTGGTCCTAGTTTATAGGCCACTTCCTGTTGCAGTTATGTTGTACAGTTATGTTGTACGCTATATATAGCTATTTCCATTTTAATGAAATGAAGTAAGTTGGCTTTGTCAGATTTCTAACAAAGAGAGCATCCATAGAATTATGAGGAATAAATAGAGGCATGAAAAATCTGATCTCTATTGTAATACATACGATAATAAAATCCATATTTTCATGGAGGTGAATCCTATTTTCTATTGTCAAATTAAACACATTTTAGTAGATTATCGCTTCATTAGGGAATGTGTTGCTCATGTGACTCTTTGGGTTTTTTTGTCCCCACTAATCATCAGGTTGTATATATTAAGAAATAACAAGTCTAACTTTGTGCATCCATTTTAAAATGGGTTTGGGTAAAATTGTGATTCATCCAAAAAGGGTTGCAGACCATTAAAAGTACTTTTGGTATATTGGAAAGCCCATTGTAACAACGGTATATTGGTTACCACTATGTCAGTAAATAAGAGGCTTAAACCAATATATAGAAGCTTTTCTAGTAGATGCGTAGACAACTTTGAAGATGGAAACATGAGACCTCGATTTGTGTGGCTCATCCACATGATGTTGTTTGATGAATATCAGATTAGGAAATAAGAAATTTAAACAGATATAAGGTAGCCGGTCTTGGCAGACTCACGAATTTTTTTGGAGATGGAAATAAGTGATGATAATTTGTGTGGTTCAATAGGGTTTTCTGATGAATACCGAATTAAGAAATATGAGACTTCATGTGGAATACTCCAGGACAGTCCTTTGATATAGTCGAGATATGGTATAGTGTACCATTCAAAGGTAAAGTTTGTAGGTTGTATCGATGGGGGTATTGCCTTGATTTCTACTACCAATTGAGCTATGCACAGATATTTGAAATTTGTATGAATTGCATACATGCAACTTATTACATATCCAAGTCATGATCAAGCACTTTTTACCCCAACATTTTGATTGAGATTTCTTACTGCTTTTCAATATAACAACATCAAATTCAATAAAAGGGAAACACTATCCATTTGATGATATAACAATTTCATAGAACACGGGCTGCACTAACTACTAAGGTGGACATATGTTGACGATATTTTTTGTCAACAACGGAGATAGATCCACGGAGATGGACCTAAGGGAAAAATGGATTATTCAGTTCCTACAAGTACGAGTTAGTTTACCCGTTCCTAAATATTAAGGTCTTTAGCATGGAGATTAATTACTCTTCCATCAAGGTGTGAGTACCATGCTTTTGCCACTCAAGAGCCAACAGTTACCTTGGGATAAGGGTTTCCTAAGCACGACACATGTGAGGAAGCTAAACAGCTTTCGGAAGGTTCATCTAGGCTCGGTGCAAGGTAGGAAGCTTGAGGAAGATAATTTTGGTAATCGACGGTTTAGGAGTTGGTGAGAGGTAGGTACGGTAAGGCTTATCCCGTGAGGAAAGCATCAGGTCGCCAAGAATCTGACAGCTTAAGTGTCAGGTTGCTAAGAACCTAACGACTTGAGTAGGAATATTCTAATGATCCAACCATATAGCAAAATACACACAAATATATACTAAAAGGTAGCATAGCATGCGGAAAAAGTAAGAACACACAATTTATAGTGGTTTGGTTCGGATTGAACCTACTTCCACTTTAAGAACTTTGATGATTTTATTCATGGAGGAGCATACATAAGAAATCCCCAAATTGATTTACATATTTGGGCTAGTTCTCTTCGAAAATGAGAGGCTGTAGAGATCAGGAAAGAAAAGTCCCTCCAATGTGACTCTTCGGGTCTTATTTATAGAGGTTTTGGGTCCCCTTTTGTAGCTTCTTTTTCCTGCCGCTTTTTTGGTGCCATCTTTTTATTTTCATTTTTGGCTTTTATTGTTTTGTCTTTTTCTTCCTTTCTCCTGCTCCCCACGGCCTTCTGCTGTCGTTTTTGTCTTTTTTGGCTTTACCCATTTTGTCATAAGCCTTTTGTCAACAACCTTTCGTTAGCTTCCTCTAGCTGTATCTAGCTTTCTAGACCACATTGTCGGTTTCTGAATTCCTTCTGCTGCCGGTTCCTGAACCCCTTCTGTTGTGGGCTCATCAGAAGACTTTCTTTAATGCAGGAACAGGGTTTTGGCTGTTCTTGTGAACCCCAGTTTCGGCAGAAAGGTTTTGGCCACCTTTCTTCCCATTAAATGCCTTCATGAATGCTTCTTTGTCTTTGCTCGGGGGTGGCTCCAGTTCCATGCCTTCCAATAGTTTGGCCTCGAAAGTTATTCTTGGCTTTGATGGCTTTCGGTTTCGGGACCTCTGGTCTCGATTCATCTCTATACCTCTGTGCTTAAGTAGTGGATTATGAAGTCTTCGGTAGCGGTAAAGTGAGCCGGTTCTGTCTTATGTCATATGCGTTTGCCTTTAGTTATAAAGGTTGGCTACCAGGATACCTTCTGGTGATGTTGAAGATGACTCTAGATGTTGGTATTGGTGTCAAGTAGGTATCAGGTGGTTCTTTCCTTCTTTTGCTTATGTCTTGGATTATATGCTTTCGGCATTAGATGTATGCTTCCAAAAATTTTATTCTGCATCCCCGTCAATGTCGGCATTACCCTTTCAGTATCTTCCTTTTCATATTGACCTTTATCTTTCCCCTATCACAACCTTTCAGAATCTTCAGTACTACTTTCTATCTCCAGTTGTCGGTATTGGATCGGTATTACTATATTCTGATTCTTCTTGACCACCGGTGTCTATTTTCGGCTTTTCCCTTTTTACCCTATGGCTAGGGCTGTAAATTTAGTCCAAATGTTCGACGTCCGTTCGTGTCCATGATTGAAATACGTCCATCTGAGTCCATCTGATTTTTATGTAGGACACGAGTTAGGACAACAAAATTTGTACAAAAAAAATCATGACCGGTCCGGGATCGTCTAAATTCGTCCGAATTACTTGTAATTCGGCGTATAGTTGAGAGAAAATATAGTAAAATGTACAAAATATTATATAAATAGCCATGTCCGACCGAGTTCGATCGTGTTCATGTCCGAAAAACACATCTGTGTCCGACCGATTTTATTTAGGACTCGAATTAGGACAACGAAATTTGTTCGAGAAAAAATTTGGTTCGGTTCGTGTTCGGTCCGATTTTTTTAGGATAAAAACTGAACACACCTCCGTTAGGTCTGGTCCGACTGATTTACACCCCTACCTATGGCTTTGTTGTCGGCTCTCGGACTTTGCTTCCGATGAATCCTCGGATTTGGCCTTTTCCCCACGAACCTGGTTTCGCTGTCCGAAACCCCTCTTATCCTTTCGGTTTTAAAGCTTTCGCTTCTTCATATTTGATTGGTATGAAATTTTTGGTTAACAGTTATCCCCTCTAGTATGAAGAAGCTTTTATTCTTTAGGACAAACTCTTGTGATTCCTGTATAGCTCGCTTGCGAATCGCGAGCCCTGATGTACGAGAGGCAATATGCGATTATGTAGAATTTTGATTTAAAGTTCAGCATTCTCCTAGAAGTGTTGAATGAAGAACTCAATATTGTTATCCAAACATTATGCTCTCAAGAATCACCATTAGAAATGTGAAATCTAAAATTTCGCATTTGGGTGTTTGCAATAGGAGATTCGTGACTGTGAAGCACAATGCATTAGCAAGAGTAACATGACCTGCCTGTACGAAGTGTTGAGATTGCGCTTAACATAACTTTAACTATGGTAGCGAATACTAGGGGTAAATGTGCTTTGGGTTTAGAAAACTCCCTGTATGAAGTGTTGAGAGACCATGATCCTTGTTGGAAGGCTTCGGATGAGAGGTCCATAGTACCTGCCTATGTTCTACGTTGAGGACTTTTATCTAGAAACGATATCAATGTATTCGAAATCCATATGTAAATATGGTAGAAAGAAATCAACACCCTTTATGGAAATAAGTAAATACTTAGGAATGAAAGTTTAAGGCTTAAACATGAGTTTATGCAACACGAATTCAAAAACCCAAATGTGATAGGCAAATGAAACCCAAAAATAGAAAATCAGATATCAGAAATTCCTATTTACACTAAGTTAAAACTCCAAGACTGATGCTTGGGTAATAAGAAAATCAGAAATTTCGAGACTTAGGTTCGGATAAATGGAAATTAGAAATTGTTACAGAAACCTCGAGAATTATACTTAGGTAAGTAGAAACTAGAAATCGCATGGAAACCCCAAGACTCATACCTGGGTAAGTGTAAACCGGAAATCATATAGGAAGCCCCGAGACTCACACTGGAGTAAATTTAAACCAAAAATCATACAGAGAGCCCTAAGAGTCATGCTTAGGCGATTTCAAATCAGAAATTCTATAGAAAGCCCCAAGACTCACGCTTGGGTGAATTTAAATCGGAAAGACTCACGCTTGGGTGGATTTAGACCAGAAATCATACAGAAAGCCCCAAGACTCATACTTGGGTAAACTGAAATAAAAAATCAAAGCAACCTCGAGGAACATGCTCGGGTAAATTGAAATCTGAAATCATGCACCTATTGGTAGTTACTGAAAATGTCGTAAGTGGAATGCCTTAATAAGAGCATAAAGAAAGCATTGAAAGTTCACTCAAAGGCCATCTAATGAAAGCATCACAAATCATCCAGTGATTATATATGTGCATAGTGTCAACCTATCCAAACATTATTGAAAGTGATCAAGCAACCATAGATTATGCGTGTGTTTCTCAGAGGTTCGCTCGAAGAACACTTTGAAGAAAGAGTCTTAAATATTATGAGAAGTAATCTTCGGGTGTGTGTATATATAGAGGACTGCTTTCATAATAAGTTAATATTGTCCTAAGTTAGTTAGTCGCTTGGCAATTGTTCCTCTTAGCTTTCTAGCCTTTAGGTATCTAATGTCTAGCCTTACTCCTAACCCATAGGATATGCAAATGAATGAATGCTCTCTAAGAGAGTGACACTGGTCCCTTTATATGGGAATATGTGGGAATTACTAGTCCCACTTTGGGATATTATAATTTGTAGGGGGTGTTAGCCTCACTTAGGAGGCGACTCCACAAGGTGGAGATGTAACTTTGTTTGTTAGCCCCACTTAGGAGGCGACTCCACAGGGTGGAGATGTAACTTTGTTTGTTAGCCCTACTTAGGAGGCGACTCCACTAGGTGGAGATGTAACTTTGTGACTTCTCTTATTGGAAGCTTTGTTTTCTTTTGGGAGGTTGTGTTTGTTGTTGCTTCTCTCTCTGGAAGCTTTGTTTGTCGCTCCTCTTCTGGGAGGTTGTGTTTGTTGTTGCTTCTTTCTCTGGAAGCTTTGTTGATGTAGCTTCTCCACTCGGAAGCTTTATTGATGTAGCTTCTCCATTCGGAAGCTTTGTTGTTGTAGCTTCTCCCTTCGGAAGCTTTGTTGATGTAGCTTCTCCCCTAGGAAGCTTTGTTGATGTAGCTTCTCCCTTCAGAAGCTTTATTAATATCATTTATCAAGGGTACGTTCCACACCTTCCATAGAAGCATTTAAGTATGTCAATATAACATGTCTAACAAAGTCATGAAATTCCGAAATAGGGGAGATAAGATTTAGAAGAATCTTATTTGATCGGAGCTATGATGAGCATTTAATCATTCCATTGATGCATATTTGTATGAATATCCTCCACCAAAGCTTGTCTTTTATTGATAACTTGGTTGTGTATTCATTCAAGCATTGTATTTCATTAAGTGCTTCCACTTGACCTTTCGTTCTATCTCATGGGATGAGACATAAACAAAAAGAGCTCCACTTGAGCTTTTGTTATATGCATGAGCCTGAACACAGTTTGGTTTTTACCTGCAATAGCACTCGAACTTACATTAATATTTGTTTTACTATAGAAAAAAAATGATAAAGCTAAACGAATAAAAGTAATCATTTGAGATAAGAGGCTTATTGTTAAGTTCCCATTTCCATGTTGCGTTGTCTCTGACCAACTTTCCCATTGATTTTACTTTATATTTATCAAATGAGCTTTCTTTTCTTTTTGGCTTGATGTATCTTTATCAAACTCCAACAATGTCTGGTTTTGTGTCCTTCTGTCTTATGATAAGAGCAATAGTCTTTCCTTTTGTTCAATTTTGTAGAACCTTCTGCAAGGGGATTTGAACCAGGCCCTTCCTCTTGTTCTTGCTTCAAGCTTTTCCTTGCATTAAGTATTTCTTCCATAAGAATGAATTTATCTACTCTGGAATATAAATCATTCACGCTTGCGCATTCATTTAATATAAGCTCCTTCCAAAAGGGGGATGGTACAAGCAGCCTTGACCGTACAACTTTAGCTTCTCTCTATTCGTTGCCCCTTTCACTTTTAGTGACTTATTGTGAAAACTGTTAGATAGAAGTTAAGTGACCCCTCTAATCTTTGTTTGATTTTAGCTAAATCGTGAATGTTATTCGCTGAATCCTTTTGCATATGGAATTGTGTGCTAAATGCGGTGGACAATTGCTTCCAAGATATGATGAGAGGGCCATGATAATATTTGCGCCATTTAAGAGCTCTTCCATGAAGAGTTGTCACGAAGACCTTGCATCGAAGGGCTTCAAAAGCGTTATACGTGTCCATGTTATTCTCAAATACGGCAAGGTATTCCTTAGGGTCTGTAGTCCCATCATACATGAGTTTGTTTTCTTGTATTTCATACAGGACCTTCGCTATCACTATCTCTTTGGAGAAAGGGATTCCATGCAACATTCTATCTTCTATCCAGGCTAGGCTTTTGTTCTCTTCTAAATTAATTGCCTCCTTTGATGCTTGGTGGTTTCTCCATGAGATTGGGTTGTTTTGTAGACTTGACGAAGGCTTAACTTGGCTATAAAGCTTTCGAGGTGCCATTATCCTTGATTCTGCTTCATAGGGTTCTGCCTTAGAAGACCTTCGGACCAAGTCTGATTCAATAAATCTCCTAGTGGTATCGATCTGCATAGCCAAGTGTAGTATTTCCAACTCATCTTTTGTTAAGTTGAAGATCCTCCAGTTTCTAGTTTGGCTATTTTGATGTTGTTTTCTGGAATGAATGACATGTTGGTTCCTTCTTTTCCACCTTTCCCTAATTGAATCATCCTTTAATTGGTTTTCAGAGTACCTTGGTATTCAAAAGCTCCTTGTTGAGATTCCTTCTATAATCTTGCTTCTTCAAAGCTTCATCCAAACCGGGACAGAACAACACAGTTAGAAATGTGGCAATAAGGTTAAAGGTAGAAAAAAGGAACGGAGGTTCAGGACCCTCCTTCTAGCGCCAAAATGTTGACGATATTTTTCGTCAACACCAGAGATAGATCTATGGAGATGGGCCTAAGGGGAAAATGGGATTATTCAGTTCCTACAAGTTTGAGTTAGTTTACCCTTTCCTAGATATCACGGTCTTAAGCCAGGAGATTAGTTACTCTTCCATCAAGGGGTGAGTATCACACTTTTGCCACTCGAGAGCCAACAGTTACCATGGGATAAGGGTTCCCTAAGCACGACACATGTGAGGAAGCTGAACAGCTTTCGGAAGGTTCATCTAGGCTCACTGCAAGGTAGGAAGCTTGAGGAAGATAATTTTGGTAATCGACAGTTTAGGAGTTAGGGAGAGGTATGTACGGTAAGGATTCTACTGTGAGGAAAGCATCAGGTCGCCAAGAACGCAACGGCTTAAGCGTTAGGTTGCTAAGAACCTAACGACTTAAGCAGGAATATTCTGATGATCCGACTGTATAGCAAAATGCACACAAAAATATACTAAAAGATAGCATAGCATGCAGAAAAAGTAAGAACAGACAATTTATAATGGTTCAGTTCGGATTGAACCTACGTCCACTTTAAGAGCTTTGATGATTTTATTCATGGAGGAGCTTACATAAGAAATCCCCAAATTGATTTACATACGTGGGTTAGTTCTCTTCGAAAATGAGAGGAAGATTGTAGAGATTAGGAAAGAAAAGTCACTCCAGTGTGACTCTTCGGGTCTTATTTATAGAGGTTTTGGGTCCCCTTTTGCTGCTTCTTTTTCCCGCCACTTTTTTGGTGCCATCTGTAACACCCCAGCTCCGCCAATGCCACTCTTGCAAGCACACTAGCTTTGGAGGGGCATTAAACAAGGTAAACATGCATGTAGATATCACAAGACATGACATATAAGTAAAAACAGAGTAAATAAAGCAGCGGATAAAACTAACATTTCAAAACCATAGTCAAGTTACATAAAAGTACTTGGTCATTATTTTCCACAAAACATAGTCTAGAAACATAAACTGAAAACTGGAAAAAAACATAAAGTAACTATCCCCAAGGTAGAAGAAAGCCATAGCGAGCTCAAGTCCAAACCGTACATGAGCTATCCAGAAAAGCAGCTAAAGATCCAAGCTAGGTACTAGTGTTCCCACCCTGTAAACCTGGGGGGGGGGGAAACGGAAGAAAAGAGGCGAAAGAAAATGGGTCAGTCAAAAAGACTGGTAAGTCCTATCTACTATTAGTATAAAAACTAATAAAGTTAACTGAACATGTAAAACAGAGATGAGATGTAGGGTGATAACTGGCATGGTGAAAAGTTAACAAGATAGATCAAGTGTGACATCGCATATACAAGGTTAAGTTGCACCAAGTGTGTACTAGTATTCCAATCCATGTCAAGTATAAACAAGAAATGATCCCTTAGCCCAAAGCTGGCCCACATCATGAGATGACCTAAATCGAGGTCCAACTACTCGGTCTAGTCGATCGGCTCCCTATAAGCCTAACTCGTCGTGTATCGGTGTCATACGGCTTAATCGTGGAATGTAGTTAACTGTGCTAGGTCCACTCTAGGGTGTATCCAGCCCTAAGGTGTAAACCACAGACACAATTCAAGCACGCACAGTCTAAACCTACTGGTGCCCATGTTCAACTCCGGACTTAATGTGCACGACCATGGTCCGCCTGAACAACCGGTGCACCCTTCAGCCGTCTCTTTTGGTCTCTTACAATCAGTTCAGTAATCGTGCCCCACCCTAGCCTAGTCCAGGGTACCCATGATACTTCCAAGTAGGTTACTGCTGAAAAGGACCACGTAACTAGGGTTTCAAGCGGGTTAAGTGTGGTTAACCCTATCCTAACCATGTATTGAGTTGGTCAAGTGTATTCAAGCAGTTCATGACTTAACCCTATCAATACATCGGGTTTAATTGGTTAAGTATTCAAGTAGTCCATGTCTTAACCCTACCAATCCATCGTGTTTAATTGGTTAAGTATATTCAAGTAGTCCATGACTTAACCTTACCAATCCATCGTGTTTAATTGGTTAAGTATTCAAGTAGTCCATGACTTAACCCTACCATGTGGCATTAATTAACTTAATGCACCCAACCTCTCACATTAGACCTCGTTGTGGTTACTAGTTAAGCCGGGCGGGTCCGGGTAGCTTTACACCACAACTTAGTCTAACCTCGGGTTTCAAGTGCGACATGACCAACTACTCACATTGGGTCCTATTGTTTGTAGCCACTAGTTAAGCCGGTCGGTTCCGGGTAGATTTATGCTACAAACTCAACCCAACCTCGAGTTGGCCACACTCATATTTTCTAAGTGTCATGTCCATCATTATGTTTACAAACATAATCACAAGTCAATTTTCATGTCATATTTTAAAACCATGTTTTCATGTCATTAATATTACCCAAACCCAACGCATTCCCATCGCATGTACGTTTCGCATAACATAACATAGATCAAAAGAGGGAACTTGGAAAAAGCATGACAAAAGGGCATAAGGTAATAAGGTTGGCCACAAGTTAAACATGGTGGCATATGAGGCATAAATATGTTCATTTAAACTTGCATGTTACATGCATAACATTCAAACTTAGCGAATAGGTGATACATGGTCCTAGATGACATAGGATGATGACTAGAAGTTCGCATATAACATTTTATGCAAGTTATCATAAAGGTTATGAGAATTCTCATGTTGCATAATGCAACATTTCAACATAAAGCTTATAGCTTTTAGCCCACAAGATCAAGGTGATAGCTTTACAAACATGCATAGAATAAACATATGCATAACATGATAGAATCAAAGCACAAATCATACTTAGGCCCAAACTCAAACTTGCAACATGTCATATTTAACTTCATAGTTAGAATCTAAGAGTAGTATAGGGCTTACAATGCTATGAAGACTTATAAAATATAAATAAGATTGAGACGAAGCCACTAGCAACTCTAAACACTCCCAAATGATAAGCTCCAATGAAAACCCTTGAGAAACAAGCAAAAGATCCTTGCTTTGATAAAGAAAGATTGAGCTTTGGCCTTAAATCAAGCTTAGAAACTCTCAAACAAGCTTAGGAACTCTCATGTGAATGAAGATGGAGGCTATGACAAGAGGGTGGAGGCCATGATTAAACATTTCGGCATAGTTTAGTTATAGGATTGATTTATGATGATTTAGGCTAGGTATTAGGGTCTTTTTATAGATGATTAGGTTAATTTAGACCATAGGATTAACCCTAATTCAGATCTGGGCCATCAATTCACGTCACTAGCCTCCAAAACAGGTCCAAACAGCCAAAATAGGTGCACCAGGCCGACCTGGCCGACCAGGGAGGTCGACCCCCAGGTCGACTCTAGTGTCGACCTGGTTGGGGGGGAGGTCGACCCTAGTGTCGACCCCCCTGTCGACCTGTTTGGGCGGGAATTTTCCCGCCCAGTCTGTTTTGGCTGAATTTGAATCTTAAATTCAAATTTGAACTGTTTTTGAACTTGTAATTTTCTGAAAACTTTGATGGGCCATAACTTGGTCATACGGACTCCGTTTTTCGAAAACTCATACTCTATTTCACGTATTTTTCCGAGACGAACGCAATGGCACAGCCCGTTTCCCTTGATTCAGATTTTAACATTTAATTCTGCCTTGATTTATGTTATAACATGTTATTCAAAAATACGGGTTGTTACATCCTCCCCACCTTAAAGGATTTCGTCCCCGAAATCTTCAAGTTAGGAAGAACGTATCCTACCATCCATCATCCATCTACTCAAAACATCATCCACAAGTAATCATTGTCCTTAAAAGATTCTAAATGCTGTATGAACATATGCAAAGGTGTGTGTATATGTACTTATCTAATGCGAAAATCAGGCGGTTACTGATTCAGTAAACCTCCTTAATGCAAAATATGTTAGTGTAATGAGTCCATATGTATGCGAATTCCTAACATAACTTATAGTCTCTACATGAGTGCACATAACATCCATCCATATGCAACATCCATGTGATAGCATACAAGTTTCATCCATGAATAAGCATAAACACTCATGCATATGCGGTATGAAAGTGTGTGAGCCGATCTTAGTGCCTAACGTGTATCATGCATCCACGAGTATCCACTTGCAAACACTTGCAACCACTGGCAAACTTCAAGCATAACATGTTTCAAATACATGTTTCAACCAAGGGTTTCTACCTAAGGTTCTTATGACAAGATTTACGAAACAAGATAATCTAGATAAACATGGATAGCAAAAGAAAGATATACCAACTAGGAAAAGAGATTGAAAATGTACCCTCAAAAAGAAATGGATAAAGCCCACGCATCTTCTCCTCGGTTTCCCAAGTTACGTCTTCCTCTGCTTCACTCCATTGCACCTTAACAAGCTTAACTTCTTTGCTTCTTAGCTTCTTTGTCTCCGTTTCCATGATACGAATCGGAGCTCATCTCAGGGTTGCCTCTTTCTCCACCTCCATGTCTTCAAGAATGCTAGGTTCAACCACCTCAGCGGACTCATGTAGGCACTTTCAGAGATGAGAGACATGAAAGACATTATGTACTCCGGCCAGCTTCTCGGGCAATTCCACCTTATAAGCCATCTTCCCAATTCTTTCTATGATAGGGAAGGGTCCTACGAACCTTGGTGCCAGCTTCCCCACTACTCCAAAACGAACCACATTACGCAAAGGAGAAACCTTCACGAAAACCATATCTCCAACTTCGAATTCCAAATCTGTCCTTCGCTTGTCAGCATAGGATTTTTGTCTGTCTTGGGCCGCTTTCATCCGTCTTCTCACCAATTCAACTTTCTCGGATGTGTCCCGTATCATATCGGGCCCAAGTATAAGCCTATCCGTTGTCTCCCACCAACAAGATGGTGACCTACACGGCCTCCCATACAGAGCTTCAAATGGTGCCATCCCTATGCTAGCTTGATAGCTATTATTATAAGCAAACTCCACAAGAGGGAGGTGGTCTTCCTAAGTACCAACAAAGTCAAGAACACAAATCCTCAAGAGATCTTCTAGCACTCTATTCACCCTTTCGGTTTGGCCATCTGTCTGGGGGTGATAGGCTGTACTTAGATTCAATCGCGTACCCATCGCTTCTTGCAAACTATTCTAGAACTGGCTAGTGAAGATAGGGTCACGATCGCTAACTATGCTAGAAGGAACCCCATGCAATCTCACTATCTCTCGAAGATAAACAGATGCTAGCCATGATGCGGTCCTCTTGCTCTTCACTGGAATGAAATGAGCACTCTTCGTAAGTCTATCAACTATGACCCATATGCTCGTATTCCCTTTCCTTGACCTAGGTAATCCGTCCACAAAATCCATAGAGATACTTTCCCACTTCCATTGCGGGACCTCTAATGGATGTAATAGCCCACTGGGTTTCTTCGACTCGGCCTTCACTTGTTGGCACACCATGCACTTTGAAACATACTTTGCCACATCCTTCTTCATTCCAGCCCAAAAGAAAATGCGCTTCATATCTCTATACATCTTATCTCCTCCAGGATGTATAGTCATCTTCGAGTGATGCGCTTCTTCGAGAACTTTATGCACCAAGTCTCCTACTTGTGGAACGCATAGCCTTCCATCGCGCCTTAGCCAACCCTTGTCATCAATAGTATATCTAGCAAGGTGACTAGACGTCTCACCACGAATCAACTTGTCCATGATCTCGACTATCTGCGGATCTTCCTTCTGCGAAGTCCCTATTTGATCAAGAAGTATAGGTCTAAGCTCAAGAGATGCTAACGAACCCGTCATCGACTCAACAGCTGTTGTGAAATCAAAGGTTGCCAAGAACTCTAGGCTCCTCATCTCAACAAACAAGGGACTCAAAGTCAACCTACTTCTGCTTAGTGCATCTGCCACAACATTACCCTTGCCAGGGGTATAAGCTATCTCGAAGTCATAAGATGCCAAGAATTCCATCCACCTTTGCTGCCTTAGATTCGGATCTTTCTGCGAGAAGAGGTACTTGAGTGACTTGTGATCAGTATACAACTCAAACCTTTCGCCTAGAAGATAGTGGCGCCAGGATTTGAGAGCAAAGATGATCGCCGCCAACTCCAAATCATGAGTGGGATAGTTCTTCTCTTGAACTTTAAGTTGCCTACCCCCATAACATATCACTCTTCCTTCCTGCATCAGAACAACACCTAATCCCGTGCCACATGCATCGGTGTACACGGTAAACGTCTTACCGCCATCAGGTAATGCCAAAACTGGAGCTGTGGTAAGGGCCCTCTTGAGCTTTTGAAAAGCAAGTTCACATTCTAAGTCCCATGCAAAGACTAAGTTCTTCTTCGTCAATCTAGTAAGAGGGGTTGAAATCTTAGCGAAGTCCCTGATGAACTTCCTATAGTAGCCCGCCAGACCGAGAAAGCTTCTTACTTCGGTTGCATTCCTAGGAGTCTTCCAGTCTTGAACTGCAACCACTTTCGCGAGATTCACAGCTATGCCTTGCTTAGAAACTATATGTCCAAGAAATCGAACTTCCCTTCTCCAAAAATGGCATTTGGAGAACTTGGCTTTCAACTGATGGGCTCTAAGCGTATCCATTACTTCCTTGAGATGTCTAGCATGTTCTTCCTCATCCTTTGAGAAAATCAGAATATCATCCACGAAGACAACTACAAACTTGTTAAGGAACTCCCTGAACACCCTACTCATCAAATCTACGAAGTAGGCGGGTGCATTAGTCAAACCGAATGGCATGACAAGCCATTCAAAGAATCCATCTGGAGTCCTAAACGCAGTTTTATCAATACTATCCTCAGCCACTCTAAGCTGATGAAATCCGGTGGCTAGATCGAGCTGAGAGAAAACAGAAGCATCAACAAGCTGGTCAAAGAGGTCGTCTATCCTCGGTAACGGGTGCCTATTCTTCTTTGTCAGCTTGTTCAACTCTCGATAATCAACACATAGACGAAGCGAACCATCCGCCTTAGTAGCGAATACCACAGGAGCACCCCATTAAGAAATGCTTCGCCTAATAAAATTCTTCTCAAGCAACTCCTTGATTTGCTTACTGAGCTCCCTTCTTTCACGTGGGGCCATGTGCCTAACGGGTAATGATACTGGCTTGGCATTATCGACTAGATAAATGCGGAAATCTATCTCTCGTTTAGGGGGTAACCCCTTAACTTCTTCAAAGACATCAGGATAGTCTCGGACCACCCTTACAGATTGCAGATCATCGATGGACGAGTCAAGAGATTCAAGATAACATAACATGACGAGACCTCTAGGGTTACAAGAAATTTCTAGGGTATTACCGAGGCGAGTCATGAGCCTCACCACCCTATGCTCACAATCGAGGATGGCTCCATAACTGGACAACCAATCCATGCCCAAAATCAACCCGTATCCCGTGAACCCAAGAACATAAGCATTACACGTGAATTCTACGGTCAAGATAGAAATCTTCAAATCCACAAATCATAGATAGATGGGCGGAACCCCCAATTGGATTTGAAACACTGACGGGATCCTCAACTAGACTAGTACTTAGGTGCAAACTTTCAACAAGATCAGAAGAAATAAAACTATGCGATGCGCCAGAATCAAATAAGGTGCGAACAGGATAATCAGAAATATAAACAAGGCTTTCTACAGAAATACTACCTCGGTCCTGAACTGGAGCAGTGTTGAGAGCATGCACTTGCCCTCTAGAAGGTCCTGCACGCTGAGTCTGCCCTTGCCCTTGTCCTTGCTTCTTGGGGCAATCCTTGATAAGGTGTCCAAGCTCTCCACAGTGAAAGCATTCGCCCAACTTCCTCTTCTTCTTTCTGCAATCTTTGGCTATGTGCCCAATAATCCCACAGAAGTTGCATTTCCTTGGGTCTTTTGCCTTGCTGTTGTTGGCCTTATTGCCCTTGTTGTTCTTGTTGTTCTTGTTGTTTTGATTGCTCTGATTTCCTCCCCATTTGGAGTCCGTCTTCTTGGCTTGAGTCTCATTAGGCTTGACTTCTTTCTTGCCATTCTTATCGTCTCCTTGAAGCAATGCCATGTCCACTAGGCCTTCAAAAGTGGCCCCCATGGGTATATGAGACAGGGCTAAACCTTGTAATGGCTCATTCAACCCTCGTGCAAAGCGTAAAGCCTTCTTCTGGGGAGTATTAACCATGTCCAAACCGAATCGAGCGAGCTGGTTAAACTTATTCACATACTCCCTCACTGTCATGTCCGCTTGCTTCAAAGATATAAACTTCTCCAATTGCAGATTTGCCTCAACAGATGATAGAAACTTAAGCCTAAAGTCGGCCCAAGTCTCTATAGGCCTAGTAGCGTTGGTGACCTCCCACCAATAAGCAACTTCTTCTTTTAATAGCCATGCTGCCAATAAAACCTTTCTATGGTCTTCCACATCAAAGATGGCGAAGAGATCTTCAGTTTCTTTCAACCAATTTCGCGCCTCCACAAAAGTCTCCGTCCCAATAAAATTCTTGCCACCCATCGCCTTAAAATCTTTGCAAACCTTTGCGAAATCTTCTTGTGGATGCTGAGGAGGAGGAGGAACCTCAGTTACAGTGGGGGTGTTTGCTGGGCCCACATCGTTGGCCCTAGCTTCCAAGTACCTCCGGAACCATCCGGGAATGGTTACTCCCTCGGGAAGGTTAAGATCGGCCATACTGAAAAAGAAAAAGATAGATTTAGAACGAGGAAACGAAGGATAGTGCTAATGGCTTTTGGGGAATAGCCTTTTTAAAATAACTAGACTTTTCTTGGAAAATACTTAATTGGTTTTGAAAATAGTTTTTCAAAAGGTAAGTTTTAAAACCTTTTGCTCAAATCTTGTAAACCTTATGCTCTGATACCAAATGTAACACCCCACCTCCGCCAATGCCACTCTTGCAAGCACACTAGCTTTGGAGGGGCGTTAAACAAGGTAAACATGCATGCAGATATCACAAGACAGGACATATAAGTAAAAACAGAGTAAATAAAGCAGCGGATAAAACTAACATTTCAAAACCATAGTCAAGTTACATCAAAGTACTTGGTCATTATTTTCCACAAAACATAGTCTAGAAACATAAACTGAAAACTGGAAAAAACATAAAGTAACTATCCCCAAGGTAGAAGAAAGCCATAGCGAGCTCAAGTCCAAACCGTACATGAGCTATCCAGAAAAGCAGCTAAAGATCCAAGCTAGGTACTAGTGTTCCCACCCTGTAAACCTGGGGGGGAAACGGAAGAAAAGAGGCGAAAGAAAACGGGTCAGTCAAAAAGACTGGTAAGTCCTATCTACTATTAGTATAAAAACTAATAAAGTTAACTGAACATGTAAAACAGAGATGAGATGTAGGGTGATAACTGGCATGGTGAAAAGTTAACAAGATAGATCAAGTGTGGCATCGCATATACAAGGTTAAGTTGCACCAGGTGTGTACTAGTATTCCAATCCATGTCAAGTATAAACAAGAAATGATCCCTTGGCCCAAAGCTGGCCCACATCATGAGATGACCTAAATCGAGGTCCAACTACTCGGTCTAGTCGATCGGCTCCCTATAAGCCTAACTCGTCGTGTATCGGTGTCATACGGCTTAATCGTGGAATGTAGTTAACTGTGATAGGTCCACTCTAGGGTGTATCCAGCCCTAAGGTGTAAACCACAGACACAATTCAAGCACGCACAGTCTAAACCTACTGGTGCCCATGTTCAACTCCGGACTTAATGTGCACGACCATGGTCCGCCTGAACAACCGGTGCACCCTTTAGCCGTCTCTTTTGGTCTCTTACAATCAGTTCAGTAATCGTGCCCCACCCTAGCCTAGTCCAGGGTACCCATGATACTTCCAAGTAGGTTATTGCTGAAAAGGACCACGTAACTAGGGTTTCAAGCGGGTTAAGTGTGGTTAACCCTATCCTAACCATGTATTGAGTTGGTCAAGTGTATTCAAGCAGTTCATGACTTAACCCTATCAATACATCGGGTTTAATTGGTTAAGTATTCAAGTAGTCCATGTCTTAACCCTACCAATCCATCGTGTTTAATTGGTTAAGTATATTCAAGTAGTCCATGACTTAACCTTACCAATCCATCGTGTTTAATTGGTTAAGTATTCAAGTAGTCCGTGACTTAACCCTACCATGTGGCATTAATTAACTTAATGCACCCAACCTCTCACATTAGACCTCGTTGTGGTTACTAGTTAAGCCGGGCGGGTCCGGGTAGCTTTACACTACAACTTAGTCTAACCTCGGGTTTCAAGTGCGACATGACCAACTACTCACATTGGGTCCTATTATTTGTAGCCACTAGTTAAGCCGGTCGGTTCCGGGTAGATTTATGCTACAAACTCAACCCAACCTCGAGTTGGCCACACTCATATTTTCTAAGTGTCATGTCCATCATTATGTTTACAAACATAATCACAAGTCAATGTTCATGTCATATTTTAAAACCATGTTTTCATGTCATTAATATTACCCAAACCCAACGCATTCCCATCGCATGTACGTTTCGCATAACATAACATAGATCAAAAGAGGGAACTTGGAAAAAGCATGACAAAAGGGCATAAGGTAATAAGGTTGGCCACAAGTTAAACATGGTGGTATATGAGGCATAAATATGTTCATTTAAACTTGCATGTTACATGCATAACATTCAAACTTAGCGAATAGGTGATACATGGTCCTAGATGACATAGGATGATGACTAGAAGTTCGCATATAACATTTTATGCAAGTTATCATAAAGGTTATGAGAGTTCTCATGTTGCATAATGCAACATTTCAACATAAATCTTATAGCTTTTAGCCCACAAGATCAAGGTGATAGCTTTACAAACATGCATAGAATTAACCTATGCATAACATGATAGAATCAAAGCACAAATCATACTTAGGCCCAAACTCAAACTTGCAACATGTCATATTTAACTTCATAGTTAGAATCTAAGAGTAGTATAGGGCTTACAATGCTATGAAGACTTATAAAATATAAATAAGATTGAGATGAAGCCACTAGCAACTCTAAACACTCCCAAATGATAAGCTCCAATGAAAACCCTTGAGAAACAAGCAAAAGATCCTTGCTTTGATAAAGAAAGATTGAGCTTTGGCCTTAAATCAAGCTTAGAAACTCTCAAACAAGCTTAGGAACTCTCATGTGAATGAAGATGGAGGCTATGACAAGAGAGTGGAGGCCATGATTAAACATTTTGGCATAGTTTAGTTATAGGATTGATTTATGATGATTTAGGCTAGGTATTAGGGTCTTTTTATAGATGATTAGGTTAATTTAGACCATAGGATTAACCCTAATTCAGATCTGGACCATCAATTCACGTCACTAGCCTCCAAAACAGGTCCAAACAGCCAAAATAGGTGCACCAGGCCGACCTGGCCGACCAGGGAGGTCGACCCCCAGGTCGACTCTAGTGTCGACCTGGTTGGGGGGGAGGTCGACCCTAGTGTCGACCCCCCTGTCGACCTGTCTGGGCGGGAATTTTCCCGTCCAGTCTGTTTTGGCTGAATTTGAATCTTAAATTCAATTTTGAACTGTTTTTGAACTTGTAATTTTCTGAAAACTTTGACGGGCCATAACTTGGTCATACGGACTCCGTTTATCGAAAACTCGGACTCTATTTCGCGTATTTTTCCGAGATGAACGCAATGGCACAACCCGTTTCCCTTGATTCAGATTTTAACATTTAATTCTGCCTTGATTTATGTTATAACATGTTATTCAAAAATACGGGTTGTTACACCATCCTTTTGTTCCGGTCTTAATTTGGCTTTCATTGTTTTGTCTTTTTCTTCCTTTCTCCTGCTCCCCACGGCCTTCTGCTGTCGTTTTTGTCTTTTTCTAGCTTTACCCCATTTTGAATAACTTTCGTCAACAACCTTTCGTTAGCTTCATCTAGCCGTCTTTAGCTTTCTAGACCACGTTGCTGGTTTCTGAACCCCTTTTGATGTCGCTTCCTGAACCCCTTCTGTTGTGGGCTCAGCAGAAGACCTTCTTGAATGCGGGAACAGGGTTTTGGCTATTCTTGTGAACTCCAGTTCCAGCAGAAAGGTTTCGGCCGCCTTTCTTCCCATTAAATGTCTTCATGGATGCTTTTTTATCTTTGCAATATCAATCTTGGACTCTCGGGGGGTGGCTCCGTTTCCATGCCTTCCAGAAATTTGGTCTCAAAAGTTATTTTTGGTCTTGATGGCTTTTGTTTTCAGGACCTCTGGTCTCGATTCGTCTCTATACCTCTCTGCTTATGTAGTGGATTATGAAGTCTTCGGTAGCGGTAAAGGGAGCCGGTTCCGGCTTCTGGCATATGTCTTCGTCTTTTGTTATAAAGGTGGGCTTCTAGGATATCTTCCGGTGATGTTGAAGATGGCTCTAGATGTTGGTGTCGGTGTCAAGTAGGTATCGGTAGGTTCTTTCCTTCTTCTGCTTACGTCTTGGATTATATGCTTTCGGCATCAGGTGTACGTTTCCAAAATTGTTATTCTGCATCCCCTTCAATTTCGGTATTATCCTCTTGGTATCTTCCTTTTCATATTGACCTTGATCTTTCCCTGTCATGACCTTTCGGAATCTTCAATACTACTTTCTATCTCTAGTTGTCGGTATTGGATCGGTATTATTGTATTCTGATTCTTCTTGACCACCGGTGCCTGCTTTCGGCTTTTCTCTTTTTGCTCTATGGCTTTGTTGTTGGCTCTCGGACTTTGCTTCCGATGAATCCTCGGATTTGGATTTTCCCTACGAACCTGGTTTAGCTGTCCGAAACCCCCTTATCCTTTCGGCTTTAAAGCTTTCACTTCTTCATATTTGATTGGTACCAAATTTTGTGTTAACAACATATGTTATATAATCGCCCTTCATTATCCTTACTTGATATATGAGGTAAACTCATCTGGATCGGAAAGTAAAGAAAAAGTCAAGAACTCTGATTGTTATTTTCAAGGAGATGCTTTGCCTATTCATTCATTTTATAATACTTGTATCAGCACCACCTCCTTCATATTTAATGGGCCGTCAAGAGTTTTCTACTTTAGCTAAAAAATTGAGTATGCATGCATCTAGTTTAGCCTTTTTCATTCACCATTAAATTTATTTATATCTGCAACATTCATTACATTGATAAGCTTTTAGAAGCAGAGCATCTCCACTAGTGACATTAATCACCCTCCATAAGATGAGACACCAGTAACGACTTCAACATTTTTTGTTTGATTAAGTAAGCAATTAATGTGATATCAATTCCACTATATTGTCCATCCTTAGGGCATCTCCAACAGACTTACGGGTCGTAATATTACGATCTGTAAGATTTAGGGAGAATTGTTCTCATTTGCCCAACAGGGGCGTGCCGATTTTATCAGCGCATGCCGATAAAGTCGGCTCGTAACAATCACGAGCCGATAATATCGGCGCAGGAATAGAAAATATTTTTTATAATCCTTATATGGTTAATTAGTGTTTAAGGTTGATATACAACATTTTAATGCACTATAATACTCACGATACATTTTTTTTATAGCTTCAAGGTTTTTTTGGTGTACATTAAATGATACAACGAACGATTAGACTGAAGTAGATGCCAACTAATATTACGTTCAACTCCAAATGTTATGTTCAACTCCAGGAGATTCAGCTAGAACTGGTAATACTCATACGGAAACAAGTGGTCATGATCAAAATGATACAACTAATATTTTGCATAACCATAAAACTAACAATAAGCATACAGATACAACAGGTCATAAAGATACAACAAATAATGATAGTAGATGCCAACTAAAACATTAAAGCAAACGTAGGAAAAAGTTACTTAAGCCAACTACATGTTACGTTCAATCTCAAGGGAGTCTCATTACGTTCAATCGCAATTGTTCAATATCATTTCGGAGACGTCTAATCTCTCGTTCGAGTTCGTTTGCATATGTTATTCCTCTTGGTATAAAGGTTTGTCTATCCATTCCGTGCAGTTGCACCCGTTCGGATAAGATGGATATTTCTGCATGCGCCGACCTATATTGTTTCCCTCAGCTCGAACCACAATTTCAACCGCATAATTGCAGTAGCAACAAACTGGATAAGAATCAACTTCTTGTTTATGCGGCGGTACTCGATATAACTCTACTTCTTGTTGTGGTTGAGCGACCGACTGTTAATAAGATAGTTGAACATGCAGTACTTGAGCTTCATGTGGAAGTTTTACGTTTCCCTATTCATACGGTGGTTCATCCTGAGGTCTCATTTGGTTAGATACTGGAATTCGTCATCAAGCTCCTGAAGTCTCATTTGCTTGTACGTCTATTCATTGGAGTCTGTAGCTGATGGCCAAGAGGACATTTTGAATGAGTGATAAAAGGAGGAGGTGGTACAAGAATGAAAACAAAGTTGTTTGAGTGAGGTAGTTAAAATGCAACTTTTACTAGCCGTTTGAAATTGTTTGGGGATTGGTGCGCCGAATTTACCGGTGTGTCAGGCTGCGAGTCGAATTTATAGGCGCGCGCCGAAAAAATCGGCTTGCAGCCTGACATGCCGATAAATTCAGAACGCGGGGCCAATTCAAAATTCAGAATTGGCCCCGTAATTTTCTCCTGAATATTAGATGAAGGATACCCATTGACAACAAAATATGGCACAATTCTTGATTAAGGGGCTGAATCAAGGCTTTGTTGGAGATGTTCGTGATGTTTAAAAACTCAATTTGTCCTTTGATATAGTCGAGCTATGGTGTAGTGTATCAAAGGTAAAATTTGTAGGTTATATCGATGGGTATCACATTGATTTCTATTATCAATCTAGAAGGTCGGTAGGATAACTATGTAATCATGCGACACTCTGCGGGGGAGATCCGGCGTTGCTCGAAGATGTGATGCTGGATGGTGAGCTAACGGTGAGGCCAGAGGTCTGTTGCCGAGATGTGGGTCCTGCGTCGTGTAATTTTGTTGAGTTGGATCGAGTAACACTGCTTTTGTTCTGATGTGGGTCCTGCGTCGTGTAATTTTGTTGAGTTGGATCGAGTAACACTGCTTTTGTTCAGATTTTGGCTCTGAACGTCTCGGCCATTTATTTTAATTCTTCTTGGAACCGGTCCAAAAAGCCGGTTAACACTTTATAAAGTGTGAAACGTGGAAAGTGGGTTGATAGAGTTATTGGCCAAACCCTTTTTTGTTTATTTAATTCACGCATTTTTAGTCCCCGTTATTCTAGCATTACATGGATCGCTGACCCTGGCCTCTTATTTTAAATGATCGAACATACTGACCATCAAAAATTTATACAGATAGAGTCAGTCTTAAAGACCAAATTAACGACGAAATTCAGTAATTAAACAGTTTAAAACATTAAAAATTGGTTTATGACCGAATGTCGGCCTTTAGGTTCAGATTTTGAAAAGATTGATTTTAGTTTTTGCTCATCATGGCTGAAAAACCACTGTCTTTAATTTTCAGTAAGGAAGTCTTTTTGCAGTCTGTGCATGCTTGTGTAGTGCATCATACAGACTTGTATAGGGTACCTTGCAAAAGTTGTGCGTGTATTCAATATGAGCATAACAATCATGAATATATATCATCAGTAAATGTCTATTTTGATCCATGTACTCAATGCGGGCAGTCACAAAAGCTGTAGTAGTTCGACTTTACAAGTGTTTAATACAATTACAAGCCTTGCAATTAAATAATAATTAAATAAAAGAATAAACTTTATGGGAGTGGTGATCCCATCCCTTCTTGCATGGCCAATGGATGCTGCGGAGGGCGCCGAGCGAAGGATGGCACTCTCTGTTTGATGGAAGGCCTTTGCATAAGCTCCTTTACAGTTACCCTTGCATATATCCGTCGAAAAAGAGGTGTGGCTCTCTCTTTGAATTTCAGAACAAGAAAGAAGAGAATTCTATAGGAAAGGAGTAATATAAATAAGCAAGACAGATCAAACCACTTGGATCTCTTTAAGCTTATTCCATATATGTTTGTTATTATGTATTCTCCATTCAGTTTTTGGCCACCAGGCGTCATTGAATCAAATTCCATACCAAGAAAATCGTTCTTGTAGTTGCCCTGTCCAAAAAAGAATCACCAAGCATCAATGTGGAACCAGTTAGCTATGTATGTGAAAGTTGATATTTACCACTAATATAGAAGACTCATAGAAGTTAATTTTGTAACACACAATTGGAGTTAACAAACAGGCAGACTAGTATGGCAAATGCTATTATAAAGTTGACCTTAAAAGTCTGATTGTGCAACCGTATTCTTTCAACTTCATGGTGCCCTTATAATAACAGTACTACTTCTGAAGTGCAAGAAATTTACCTGCAATGCCCAAGACCCATAACTGATGTATGACACTGGGTAACGCCAAACAGGCTTCGGAAGATCTGGAAGCAATCTAAAGAAGCCGGCAGTCATCATCATGAGTCCCTGTAAATTTAAAATTTTGAATAAAATTGACCAGTAATCTGACATTAACTGCAGCAACATAAAGCTCGGTGACGCAAGCTTACAATAATTCCAGCACCGGTTATAAGACCCATCAAGAAGTCCGGGACAAGGGCTGAGACGATCATCATGAGACTTTCTATGACCGAAATACCAGCATACAGACTAACTGTGAAATAAGCATAACGTGAAAATTCCTTATGGAGTTTTGCCATGAAATTGACTATTGTCCCGGAAGTCAGGGCCATTCCTACTAGAAAGGGAAATGAAGAAACGAAGTTCGATATGATGAAAACAAGAACTCCATAGTATCCATTTTGCCTTTCACGGTGGAACACTTTCATTTCCTCAATAAATGAAGGGAATCCTCCTATCGACATGAAGGTCATGAATCCTGAAACGAACCCACCACATGACGCTCGTGCCATTATAGCGTTGTAGCCTGTGCCAACGTCATGGTATATGCTGCCCACACATGTAGATACAACTATGTATATTCCGATTCGTACCCAATAGTAACCGATATCTCTATTCATGTTTACGAAAGATCTTCTTATTAGTGTTGTTAGTTGCTTCCACCATGTAGCCTGACTTCCTTTACTTGTTTCCAGGTTAAGTCCCTCCTATATTAGACATTTCACGCATGTTGATTAGTTACATTACCGCTACAAACTTAAACACAATATGTGCTCCAACTGCTTACAATTTTGGAGATCTCTTGAGTTTTCTTCTCAGCAGTTGCTGCATAAACTGAGTTCCTGTAACTTTCTATTAGCATTTCTTTTATATCTGAAGTCCTTAATTTTGACAATGGATCTGTGGAAGACTCGATCTCCTTTAGAAACAAATAAAAATCATCACATGTATGTTATACTATAGAGCGAAATGAGCAAAATGTTAGGGTGTTAATGTGTACATACCACACGTAATTTGATAGATCCTTTAAGTGTAGCATTAACTTGATCAAAATCAGAGTTAATGCAACGAAGAAAGTGATCAGAAGGATTCCTTCTGCTTGGGCAGGGAAAACCAGCTTCTTCAAAGAACTGGAACAAGAAAAAAAAAATCAATCTAATTTGACTTTCCATATACCATCATAGATTTTCATACTGTTTGTATGTTGGGTAAACCATTAAAGCGTATGACACTCGTAAGCCAAAGCAACGCGATATGTCACTCTATGAATATACCTTAGTAGCCAGTTTGGAGTCGCCAAAATAAACAGTTCGTCCACCAGACAAGAGGTACAAATCATCAAACAGTGCAAAGACTTCACTGCTAGGTTGATGAACCGAGGAAATCACGGTTTTATTTCCATCAAGAGCCATTTGTCGTAAAGTCTGAATGACCGAAAAAGCAGCTGCACTATCAAGTCCACTCGTGGGTTCATCCAGAAACAAAAGATTTGGTTCAGTCAATATTTCAAGAGCAATGCTCAGTCTTTTTTGCTCGCCACCGCTTATTCCTCTTAAATGCCAGTTTCCTATCGACGTATCTGCACAGTCCTGCAGTCCCATTTCTACCAGTGCCCATTCAACAACTTCCAATACTTGTGTTTTACTCATACTGCTCGGTAGCCTTAAATATGCCGAATATGTTAGGCTTTCTCGGACCGTTAACGTTCCCATTAGCACGTTTTCTTGGGTCACATAGGCCTGTCATATGCAAGTGTATGGTTAATTTGTTTATATTGTCAAATATCCATACAGGTTGTTTCAGACATACTGGCATATTGTGTTTTATATATTTGTAATCAGAAGTTGACCAAACAAACAAGATAATAAATATACCACTGCACCATAATTAAGTCTTCTCTTCTTTCCATTGAGAAGCACATTTCCTGTCAGGACCACGTTATTTCCAAGCCTTCCTGCTCCAAATCAAGAAATATGTTTAAAATTCTAATAATCACTTCTCTCTGAATAAACTGTTAACATAATATATTACAATTTTCCATAAGTTTACAAGCACTACTAGTATTTTTTTAAGATGAATGTATTAATTGTTACCATCAATATCACAGAACAGTAAGATAAATTAACAGAAGTTCTCAGTGTAATATGAGACCATGAATATATTTTATGGAGTATAATAGTATATAAAAGATATTATTAAGCATGCATCGTTCTTCATATCTGAACAACAAACCTGATAAGGAATCAAGCAGGGTAGACTTTCCAGAACCTGAAGGACCCATAATAGCCATTAATCTTCCAGGTAAAGCATATCCGCTAAGCCCACGGATGAGTTTTTTCGCCTCCTGGCTGCTTCCATAATTGGGAAGAACGGCAGTAAGCTCTTGCCAAACCAAATAAGCTCCTGAACCACCATCGTTGCTATTTCTCATCTCCATATCTCACTTGCAACACTAAATAATAGTTAGGTTATTTATACGATCCAGTAGCAATAATATACTCAGATGACATATATGTACATGTTGTTGGCACCTTTAGTATTTACTATATGCACAGCTAGATTACGTTATTAAAGGAAAGAAATAAAGGCTGAAGAGGTTGTGCAATTAAAAGTTGTTGGAAGTTGAAACTAGTTGTGGGATTACTGTAGGGATCATATCATTTTTAGACCATTCAAGTTGCCTTATGACTTGTGTGTGTAGGTCCTGGAATTTATTGTGCATTAAACATGACAAGTATTTGATTTATGTGCTTGGGTATTCAGTATGGCTTGGTGTAACTAACTAGATGGGGATGTTTTGTTCGGTGTTATGTGTGTTTTTGATGGAGAAAGTTGTGCACTTTGCATGATAAGAATAAGTTGGAGATGATTTGGGTAGTAGGTCAATATTTAATGCTGCAATAAAAACTGACATGTACACAGCTTCTGCATCTGAAAATGTACACCCAAGTGCCATATGAAAACGAAATTAATTCCATTTGTAAGCGTTTTTGGGGATATTTTCCGCCTTTTGCATCTTAATTTTACTCCAATGAAAATGAAATCAATTCCGTCTGTACGTTTTTCAAGCGATGTTTCATTTGGCGTGGCTGCGTATAAGGTATAAACTATAAAAGGCTGACAATGAATATCGGAAAAATCCGATATTTGTCCGCATTCGAAATTAAATTATGTATTACGTTCAAAATTATATGTATTTCAGTATAATTATTCAGATTTATTTATTGCTTTACTAAGTCGAAGGTTTATATTATATGCACTAAATGCATATTAGCTACTCAAATCTATTTAATTTCATCATATGTGTTTATTTTTAACATTGTAATGATCAATGGATTTGAAAAACATTTATGTTAAACAAGAAATTTCTATTTAGATTTCTTGATTTATCGATCGTTGGCGGATATGATAATTATTCGATATCCATCTGTATCCGCGGATACGAATATCCAATATCCGATAATTATTTCGGATACGGATATGAATATAGCGCTATCTGTTTGAATTCGTATCGAGTTAGACGGACGGTCAACGAAGAAAACTCATTCAAATGAACTGATCTAAACATTGATCTGACATTTGACGCATCAGTTGTCAATTAGTTACAATTATACAATGGATTTTTTTTTCATTTTGGCCACCTTTAAAAAACTTATCACACATTTAGCCTAGTTTCAAAACTTATTACGTCCGTAGCCTAGTTTATGTCACATCAGCCAAAACTGTTATCTAACACAGCGGTATTTAGAAAACCGCTAACGTGCGGCTTTTGGAATGACGCTAAGATTTTTTGGGATTATTACAAAAATATTTCTCTGCGTCATCCCAAATACCGCTCGTCCGCGTCATCACAAAAGCCGCTAGCACAAAATAACAGTTTTAGCTGATGTGACCCAAATCAGGCTACGACCGTAATAAGTTTTGAAACTAGGCTAAATGTGTAATAAGTTTTTTAAAGGTGGCCAAAATGAAAAAAAAATCATTATACAATCTAAAATCAATTTTATTCCCTTCCTGTAACAGAGATGGACGTGCAACTAACAAGGAAAGTGAGGAAATGATGGCATGCTTAGAAGAGTGTTGACTTGTTCAAGTACTTGTTGTACATTTAATTTTAAATCCTCGCAATCTAGCTGTACAGATTTATTTCCACTTACAAACTTCAACAGACACAAGAAATTAAACGCTCCACGTTTAGAGTTTGCACGACCATACAATACACTTGATCATCAAATATATTTAAAAAAAAAAAAAAAAAGCTTTCCACAGTCGTGCTTTGCGCGACTGTGGAAAACTCGCCGGTCCCAGTACACTGGAAGCAGTGGAGGACTGCGAAATTAATAAAAATATATAATGAGCCCGTTGAATTCCACTAAAGGGGCCGACGACTGATGCACTTGAATTCCTCAATATATTATTATAAATCCGATGAAAATGACTTCGTTGAATTCCAATATAGTTTATGAAATTGCTAAATTCACACATTAATTAAATCGACTTATTTTTTTAATGGTTTTAAATCACTCAAATTCAACGGCAAATAGTTCCTTATCATTCTTATTTGAATAGAGCTTCAATAAGATTTCAAACTTTTTATAATTTAATAAAATTTTCAATATTTCATCTGTTTGCGCAAATTCAGTATTTAATTTACTATTTCAACGTTTGAATAGGTAAACTAACCCATTATATTTAGAATTCAATTAAATAGATTTCAAATCCAATATTTTAGTATATATAAAATTGGTTAAATATTCAAACACAAAATCTAGGTTATTACATTTTTACATTTAAGCCGTAGGATTCATAATGTACGCTAAGCTATGCACTACATCAGATGTGACATATGCATTAGGATGCATATGTAATAGCATCATCTTAAGGCACCGCGCGGTCATTAGTGAAGTTATTCTTTGGTGACTCTACAAGAGAGTAACCCTTTTAGTTTTTACAAGTGGTGTTCTGCAATTGTTCTACAAACCATTGTAAATCTAAAGGTCATTCAATACATTTAATCGATAAAACATTATGAAAAGCTTATTCGAAGAATTTTTTAGGGCAATATGTTGTAAAATAAAGTACTTTGACTACGTGTTAAAAACGGTTGTAGAAATATACCTTTAATAACGAATAACTTATATCATAAAAGATAATTTTCCTTAATAACGTTTATGTAATGTTGTTCTGCAGCGTAATTAAATGACGTACTTTTTTTTTTTGGCATAGCCGACCAGTTTTTATAGTGATCCGTATCATTTTTTTTATTATTACCAATAATAAAAATACAATATATTACAGGTGATTGTGGTTGTTGCCCTAAAACTATATTTTCGTAGTTGACTAAAAGTAACTCGAGAGATTTGATTTAACAATGTTATGAAATTAACATTTTTCAAAAAATAAACGCATTATTACGAACGTCTTTTAGATCAAAACATATTTTGCCTATTGTAAAGAGGCACGCTTCGCTACTATTCGAACGACTTTGAAATACTTTTATAAAAATGGTTAATAACATAACTTTAAACTTCCATAACTTAAATAGAAAGAAAGCTTTTAAAAAACATTCTACATTAGCTAATCTGGCTTTGCATCTTAATATAAGATTCAGAGAAATAGTTTGTTAATTATTGCTTTAAAAAATATAACTTAAATATAAGAAAGAAAGCTTGGCTTACAAATAAAAACTGATTGTTTAGACGTATGAATAAATAATTTGCTATAAAATAAAACAAAACATATGTTAAACAAGAAGCCATTAGAGAGAACAGAAAAGATGTGGAAGAGACTTTTATTTCTATCACTTCAGGTGTGTACAATTTCTATTACATTGGCTCCTTTATATATAGGTTTTGGAGTTTATGTTAGACTTATTCTCATGATGTGAGACTAAATAGAATATGACAAGAGCATATTCACTCATATATATTACAACACTCCCCCTTGAATATGCGTCTTCAAAATCTTGAACGCTCTGCTAACTTGAAGTTGTCCCTTTTAAAACATGTATGATGATTGCTCCCCCTTATAATTATCTTGCTTGCATATATCCATTCAGTCGATACAACTATTGTCTGTTGCCTTCAAGACTCTATCTGGAAAATCCAATGGGAAAAACCTTGAACGAGAAAAAGAGTACAACGTTTGATATTATGAATATCATATAAAAATGATATTCGTAAAATAGTTTGACGCTTCAGGATCAAAACAATGCCTCAATAAAAACATTTTTATGAAAAACCCTATGGGAAAAATCATAGATAAGGAAAAGAGTGCAAATATATTTCATCTTTAGGTAACATGTTTTACAATGTTGCCGTAAGGGTTGATACTTCAAGATCAAGATAATGCCTCATTAAAAACCTTACTAAAAAAACCCAGTGGGAAAAATATTAGTGAAGGAAAAGAGTACATTATAGCATATTTTTATATGCTCCCCCTTATCTATAACTCATTATTCAATTAGTCTATTGATGTAGTCGACGCATGCCAATTTTGTACATCATCTTCTGGAATGTTGATTTGGAAATTTCCTTTGAGAATAGATCTACCCGCTTTTCTTGAACTGAATTTGTTTCTCCTCTTTCTTGTTATCCTTTCATTCATGTATGAAGGGAAATTTAGAAGAAATGTGCTCCATCCTATCACCCTTCATATAATTCCCTTGAATCTGAGCTATGCAAACTACCTTGTCTTCTTCATAAATAATAGACTACTGCATCAAAAGATGTTTGATACTTCTAGATCAAAATGTTGCCTCGTCAAAACCTTACTAAGAAAAACTCGATGGGAAAAATCTTAGTGAAGGAAAAAGAGTACAATATCATATTTACTACGTCAAAAGCAGTATGATACTTCTGGATTAATGTAATGCGTCGTTAAAACCTTAATAAGAAAAACCCAATGGGAAAAATCTTAAATAAGGAAAAAGAGTACATTATAACTTATTTTTGTATGTTACTTTTGGATTGTTACTTCTGGATCATGACCCATACCTCATTAAAACCTTACTAAGAAAACCCAATGGGGAAAAACTTAGTTAAGAAAAAAGAGTGCATTATATAATACTTATGGATGCTCCCCCTGATTTAATAATTTCCTCTGAATTCATATTCTTCTTTCAATAACTCAAATTGCTTACAAATACTTCTTAATGAAGTTTTTCTTTTAAAACTTCATGTGCATTTCCATGCTTCAGGCATGTTTTCTTATTTAAAACGCCTTCCTTTTGTGATTTGTATGTTGCTAATATTCATTTATGAATACACTTCAGGTGCTTAATATTTTCTATTTCAATCAGACTTGCATGTTGTAATACATATTTGATGAATAAGACAACTTTAATTACTAAGCAGGAAGTAATCTACTCATCTTGAAGTATATCAGATTTTCATTACAACAATACTCAGAAGAATGAAGTATCTCAAGATTTTTATTACAACAACACTAAGCAGGAAGTAATCTACTCACCTTGAAGTATATCAAGGTTTTCATTACAACAATACTTAGAAGAATGTTGTAATCTATCATCCATGTTCTTGGTATTCTTTATAATAACAAATGTTATTTATGTTCTTCAAGAACTTATATATTATAATAATCTTTCCATATCGCAACTACCACTTCAATGGATATTAAGAGTTTTATTACAACAATTCTTGAAAGTAGGAAGTGATCTACTCATCATGAACTATTTCAAGATTTTCATCACAACAATACTTAAAAGAATGTTGTAATCTACATTTCTTGCTCTTTACCACTCCCGAAGTTATTTAAATTCTTCTGGAATTTGTATACTTTCATCGTTTATACCTTCAGGGTATTGTAAGCGTTTTAAACACTTTCACCACTTTAATCTATTCAATTATCTCTGAAAATACAATGCTCATGGCAGTTAACATGTTGTTGACACTTTATGGTGTTTCAGTAACTTCCATGTGCTTTTGTCATTATATATATTTTTCTATTTTTATCTTATGAACTACAGGTTCATATCTTATGGACTACAGGTCCATATATCTTATTTAGGAGAATTTCATGATGGCCAATCATGTTTCTCTCTAATATGGGATTTTTAATCCATTTATAAATATAAGCGCTTTATTATTTATCAATTTATCATCGATGATTATTTCTTGTCAGTTCTATACATAATTTATTGAGATCTCAAAACTTATCATGCTTTAGGTACCTAAACCACTTCTGGGGTTAATTTTGACAATCATGTCATGGGTTTCTTTCAAAGTACCCTTAAGTGTTTTTCAGGAACACTCACCTCCTTTATTTTGCATATTTATGACTTACTCTAAAGATATTTTGAATTGACTTTTATACCACATTTTCAGCTGTGATTTACACCTTTTGAACCTTCGGGGATTCAAATGTATATTGGAGAAAGTCTATTAGGGACATAATCGATAATTTATGCAAGTTACTTAATACTTTGCATAATTCTATATGTTAGCAAATATTTAACATTGATGATTCCTTTATCCTCCCCCTCAATGTTGACAAACATTGTCACTTTAAATAATAAACCAACTTTGGATTCATTTTTGATCCATTATAGCATCATAGCTAGCAAATACATTAGATGTATTTCAATTGTAGGAGGATAATGCTCTTATTAATTGATAAGATGCATTCATATTGTATTGCTTATTCCCTTTGAATGGTCTAATGACTTGGAGGAATTTCTATCATTTGAATATGCACATGACTTCAGGTCATTCAATATTGATGTCAATCGACTGCATAAATTATAATATGAGTTCATAACAACTTCAGGTTGTTAATTAAATATCGCATATATGTGTATATACGTGCGTCCACGTATTACATATGTAATTGATTTGCATATTCTTTCTCATTCAAGTTATTTATTTTAGAATAAATTGTTTATAATGTTCCGATCATTTTTTTCTTCTTATTAAGCAATGTCAACATGAATCTTAAAGATCGTTTCATAATATCCAAAATATCTGATTTGGAACTGTATTGAACTTCTGGTTCAAAAGAAATATATGAACAACTTCGAGTTGTTAATGCATATTAAATTTCTGGTTCAAATAATATATAAACAATTTCAAGTTTGTTAAACTGTATTGAACTTCTGGTTCAACTGTATTGAACTTCTGGTTCCACTGTATTGAACTTTCGGTTCAAATAAAATATATAACAACTTCATGTTGTTAAAATTTATTCTTCAGTACAATATGTAAATATAAATATATAAGCAAGATACAGCTCATTTTGAAAATTGTGAAATCTTTGGATATCAATTTTATTAATGTTATTATTTCATACAGTTCAATAAAGCTTCAGGCTTTTAAATTATGAAGTATTTCAAGTTCGTTGATTAAGGAACTTTAAGTTCCTATGCATATATATAAACATACATATTATATCTAGTTTATTAATTTATGACGAACTTCTGGTTCTCAACCTTTTAACATACTTCTAATTTAGAAGCTTTTACATCTTGCTAACTGTCAAGATTTCAGACTGTAAACTTCATCAAAAAAATTCTTTTTTCATAATTCAAGACTTCAGGTCTCAGAACTGAGTTATACAACCTTTTCCAATACAATAGATATTAGTTGCCAAATACATTGACTAATAATACATATTTCTATTCTTATTCCAAACACAATCATACATCATTTAACTTACAATAGCCAACGCGTTTAATACATTTATAATAATATGGTAATATAATATATATTACCATAACGATACATATAATGCATTTATTATAAAAATAGCGGAAATAACCATTATACGGTCTAAATATATGAATCAAATAAATAAATTTTACTTAAATCAACATAATAAAATTTGGATCTAGCTATCGTACTGATCAACGACAAAACTGAAAGAAACAACTTATAGTTGTACTGCATTTTCAGTAATCATTATTTCTAAAATACCATATACATGCATAATGCCTGATCCAGAATTGAGTAGAAATGCATAATTATAGAAACGAGATTTACGTTCTTTAATATGAATGATTCGAAAAACTTACAGACCTATACATAAAATTCACAACAACAACAAAATTACATGTTTCAAATATACTATCCATATATAGATCTTTCTTTTTATATCAAAATTACTTCTTACCATCATAGAAACTGCAGGTTCTAAGTTTTCCATTTTTATAACAAAAAATACTTTTGCATTCACTTCTGGTGTGCAAAATTAAGATCAATATTTAGATCTTAATATGATCTTTGAGATGCATATTTTCTTTAGTCATTAAATTTGCATCATCATCTTTGGTATTTGAAAATATTTCAATGCAAATTCTTTTATAGACATATCAGAATATAATTTCGCTTCTGGGATATTCCATAAACACCATGTATGGAGTTTTAATACATATTTTTTTTTCTACAAATATTTATCGCCTTTAATTGTAGAAATCTCTTTTGGAGATATTTTATTATTTTCAAATAAACAGATCTCTTCTGGAGATATTTTACCATTTCCAAATATATAAATATCCTCTAAAGATATTTTGTTATCACCACTTCTGGGATGAACTTATATCTTCCAGAGATAAATATATAAAACTATTGAAATGTCATATCAATATACAAAAATACATTCAAACCTTAAATGCATTAACAAAATTAGGTGCATTAAATAAAAATAAGATTCAAGAGAGAAAATAAATCACTACTTCTGGAGTGTATGATATTCCTTCAGGGAACATATCTTTTACTTATGTAATTGCGATGCAACAAAAAAAATAAAAAATTCTAACATCTCTTCTAGGATGTTGGATTTGCTATATAAAATTAAATCTCTAAAACATCTCTTCAAGAGATTAATATGTATACTATATCTTCAGGATATTTAATTAATATAAACTGTAATGTCAGTTAAATGAAACATGTTTAGAGATTTCCTATTGAATCTAATGTTTTTGTCATATATTATAATGTGTGTGTCTCTTTTAACTTCTTCTGGAAGTACAATATTTTTATGTCACAACTTTTAAGAAAGCTTCGGGCTTTTGTTTCATCTTTCTCATTTGTATATGAACTTCAGGTTCTTTATTCGCATATGAACTTCAGGTTCCTCATTTGCATATGAACTTCAGGTTCCTTACATGCATATGAACTACAGGTTCCTTATTTTAAAAAAATTGTATATGAACTTCATGTCATAAGAACTTCAGGTCATTTACATATGAACTTCAGGTTCCTAATTGGTTTACATCATGAGTTTTCAATCTCACTTCCAGTGATAAATAAATATTGCTATTGAATTTAAATGCTATATCATTATATTCTATACCCATAACTCTGTTGGATATACATAAAAATCATTTTTTTTAAAGACATATTCTATCTTTATTGGATATACATAAAAAAATCATTTTTTTCTTCAAGAAATATTCTGTCTTTAGTCTATCTAAAAAAAATTACATATGAAAAATAATAGTAGATCGGAAAGGATAAAACTAGATCTACCTCTACATTATCAATAATGTAAACAATACATATATAATCAATTCTCCATTTGCATTTGAAAAACTCAAAATTAGATCCGTAAAGAATTGAAAGAATATATCTACACATATTTAGGATCAGAATAGATAATTAGATCTAAAAAGTTAGATCCACTAAAATAGAATCTAGATCTACAAAAACTGAAAAGAAAAGCGATCTAGAAGTATGGATCACATCTAAGCAGAAGATACAACAAGTTCATATATGTAGATCTATGTGATTTCAAAACATAAAAAAAAATAACTTACATGGTAGATCTATAAATATTGATCTAGAATATTTCAAACAATAGCTCTAATAGAGTTTCCTGCTGATAACGTGCTATAAAATAAATCAGAACATATGTTAAACAAGAAGCCATTAGAGAGAACAGAAAAGATGAGGAAGAGACTTTTATTTCTATCACTTCAGGTGTGTACAATTTCTATTACATTGGCTCCTTTATATATAGGTTTTGGAGTTGATGTTAGACTTATTCCCATGATGTGGGACTAAATAGAATATGACACGAGCATATTCACTCATATATATTACAACATAATTTCATTTTTAGACCTGCAGCTATTGCCAAGACAACCTGTCGTTCCTCTCCTTTCAAATTTCCTGACATGCTACCTTCGAACTTTGCAAAAGAACATGGGCTTTAGCATCTCGCCATCTAGTTCCCACAAAAATAGTGTACCATTCCTCTTCGCTATTTCTACTCGCATCATGGAATCCTCCAATGTCAAGAATTCGCTTCCATACTTTACTTTGTGAACATATTTGTAGCGAAAGAAGAGATGAACATTAGTTTCAGTCTCCTCCGGACAAAGAAAACAAGTAGTACTTATGTCCATTCCCATGCTTGCAAGTTTATTTTGGTCATGAGTGCATTTTCAATGATTCTCCAAAGCCTAAGCAAGCGTTTGGTTTACCATTTTAAGTTTTGGGTTTTCGTCCATACAAAAATGTGCATAACGCATGTATATTATGAAGAACAACCATTTTAGAAAGCAAAATTAACACACAAAATAAAATACAACTTTTATTTTTTTTTCATGTTTTGATAAATGAGAGAAACATGGAGACCAATTCTTCCTTCCATGATTTCTACATCCCCTCCGCGGTCTCCTCCGTCTTCCTTTCATTCTACCAATCCTTCTTTCACATCTTTACTGATTTGTAATAATTTTGAAAACTAAAAACCCATAACACATTTTTAACCAAACACACCCTTAGGCTGCGCCTCCAAATTCTACTATACCGAGGCTCTCTAACTTAATTGTCGAAGAGACGAATCCAAATTTTAGTTTTAGATAAATAACTTGTTAATTATAGTTTTAGAAACTTTCCTTGTATCGTTAATCAGCTTTGAATTATGTCTTTTAAATGCTCACTCTTAGATCTAGGAATCAGCATTCTTCAAGAATCAGCAAGTAGCGCAAACTAGTTCCTACCTCCTCATGGATCTATATGCTACTACTTGGAGAAACCTTAATCATTTGATTTCTAATCCATTTACGATCTAAGATATCTTTTTTTGCACAACTAGAAAACTAGACCAATTCTTCTCAGAATTCCTTTCGTTCCATCTTACGAAGAAATTCCTCATTTCGTTTCCCAGCAAACCCTATCTTCTCGTTGTTCCCAATTATCTCCCACGAAATATAAATAGCCAAATATTAAACAAAACTTATGGTTTTAGATTGGCAGCAGCCTAAATATGTTCTTCTAGGGTTCGTTGTTAATTTTGCAGTTCGTGTTTTCTTTCTTAAATCAAATTAGATAACGACATGATTGAATTGCTCAATTGGAAAGACGGATCAGATAAATTTTTGCTTTACACTTCCATGGATCAAAATTAAAGGTAATTTTCCTTGATCATACCTAATTTATGCCTTTTTTTAAGAATTGTTCGGGGTTTATCATTAGCTAATGGGATTTCCTGAAATTTTTGTATATCCATAATTGAGTTGTTAAGCACTTTTTATATTTAATTACAATTGTTTCCATATGTCTTTGTTAGCTTTTTTGACATATACAATATGATATATGGGTGACCGTAGGTAGGTTTGGTGCGGTTTGGAGATCAAACCACTTCTACACCGCATCAAACGGTTGATAAAAAATACAAACTATTATACTACTCGTTTAAACGTTTCGGTTCAGTTTTGATATATTACGGTTTGGTTTCGTTTCGGTCTGGTTTGAACTCGTATTAAATATGAAATAAGAGAAGTAATTCCATCCACAATCAATTTACAACCGTGTGATACAGTGCTACTTAAAGGGTAAAACACACAACGTTGTTATAAATTGAAAGATTGGTTTCTAACCGTATGGATACTTTAATTTTACATTTAATGATAAGTGAGATTGTTTTTGTATGCTGACCAAATATCAACATTAATCAATGCATAAACATGAAGTAAGATAACTCAAATAAAATTATAATTTGCATTTATTCAAAAGAATGATATAGAAACTATTATAGTAAAACTATAATTATCTCCTTTGTAATAATGATTATTATTAATTTAACAACAAGTCTTGAAATAGAATATACATCATTAAAATAAAAAATTAGATAGGATTAGCTATATTTTTATCATAAATTTGCTAGTGCATCTATTCGGTTCAGTTTAATACGGTTGGGTCAACAGTTCAAACCGTAATCGGACCGTATCGTTCTGAGTCGGTCCAGTTTGGAGTACTTGCATTAAAGAGAAGATTCGGTTCAGTTTTCCGCACCGCTTTTACGTTTCGGTGCAGGCGGTTTCCATATAGCGGTGCGGTTTATGCTCACCCCTAATATGATATCAGCCTTTTACCGCGGTATATATTTAAAATTAGTACTAGCAGCATTTATAAATATCAAATCCGATTTGGCTACGTTTATTAATCCTCAATATTTGCTCCTCCCACCCAAGTAGCTTTAGAAAAAAAATCTACCCCCTTTTTTACTCTTCTCACCCCGTTTAACCCAAACTAATCCTGTATTTTCATTAATAAAAAATTGTTGTCATCCAGTTTTTCACATTCGAACTCAACGTGGACAATAATTTTTCAACGTCCAGCCCAGCTTTATTGGTTTCCCTACTATCTTTGCTCTCTACTTTTGTACAATCCCCAAAAACTATGTAGTTTAAAGTGTTTCAACACCCGGTTAAAGCGTGTTTATTTCAATTTGAATACCCTATCATGGCGTTGGTTGACATATTTCCAAGTGCGAGTCTGGCGTGGTCATATACATTTCCACGCGTGAGTCCAGCGTTGTCATATATTGAAAAATTATTAAAGGGTATAATTGGTGTTGAAATTTTAAAATCTTAACTAGGGTGTAAAGAGCAATTACTTGGGTTGAAATAGACGGAATCATCTGAATTTGCATGTTGCATTTCCTTTCAAGAGTACTGTTTTTGTTTGTAAACACATAGCCAACAAACCTAGTAAATAATTTTGATGATTTAGTTTCATTCATAGGTTTGAATGAATAAAAATAGCAAAACTCATTTTACTTCTTTTATGAATTCCATGTTGGTCGTAGTAAGGTAATCTAGCAACATATTTTGCTTATTCTCAGACTTTAAACATGATAATTATGAATATAAAATGATTTTTCAAAAGGATAAAAATAAGCGTTGGTTCATTTCATGTAGTGTGATTCTATATTAATTGTTAATGCTTATCTCATTAAGTATTAACTTATTAATTTAGAATTATTGAAATAATGGATTACTATTCGTGTAATCTTTTTACTTTTTTCAATCATCTCCATAAGATTTTAAATCTAACTCATTTGAAATATGTTTTAATAGGTGCATTATTTTTCAATGGTGCTTATCGACTTACTTTTGAAATTCCATATAGTTTTGGATTGAAGCAAAGTTTTGTATGGATTCTATCTTGAATGAATTTGTATATCATAAGTTTGCAAAGTTAATTTTAATCAAACAAGCTAAATATGTTAGAATTTTACATGCACCTTTTTTTTTATTGAAATGTTTATTTTATATTTGCTTCGTATGCTACATCACAAATAAATACACATTGGAAGAATAAATCAATTTTTTTACTAATAATGTAATAATTTAAGCCACATTTATTTATTTATTTATTTTCTATTTAATATTTATTGATTAGATTCCTCACTGTTTTGATCTAATATGTCACTTGAGAGCTCATTTAATATGAAATATCCTGATTGAAGCTGCAATTTAGAAATATTGAATGTAGTTTATTAGTTGTCCTTTGTCGAAAATGGTAAATGTAATATATCGGCATGCCTTATTTACAATTCATTAAATATTGAAAGGTAATTCTACATTCTTAGGATATGTGATTTTTGTGTCATTTGTTCAAACTCAACGACATAATTCTAGTTATCATATCATTTTTCTATTGCGACACACATTATGTTAATCATCATTTTCCTTTAAAATATAAATTGTTATGTCACCCAGAAAATAAGGGTTTACGCTTTCAATACAAAGTATGATATTATCAACTATTTATACTATTATATTATTACCAAGTTGTATTTCAAGAGCATATAAACCATTGAATATTTTGTGAAATGAATGGTCCCCTGTTCTTTTCATCTTTGCGTGCCAATCTCTCTGTTTCCTTTTTATCCTTCAAATTCTAAGGTGATGTCTTGTTTATTTTATGTCTTGTGCTTTGAGTATTCAATATTAATTTTAAAAAAAAACCCAGAAAAGTTGAGAGACGACATATTGGATGAAGGGAATGATGGAAGGACTGGAGGGATGATGAAAGAACGAATTATCTCTCATCTTTCTCTTATTTTTCACAATTTGAAAAATAAGAAAAAAATTGTTTTTTGTTTTGTGTGTCACCTTAATTTTTTAAAATGCTCGTTTTTACGATATATGTGCGCCTTTTGTAATTCTTATAGGAAAATACGAAATTAAAATAGTTAACCTAACACGAACTAAATATTTACTTAGGTCCTTTTTCTTTTCCTTTTCAATAAGTTCTCTTGCTATTTCACATCTGTACTTCAGCTTCATATTTGAAAAATCAAACGTCCCATGTTGCATATTCTTTTTGTAACACCCCACACTTTTCTATGCCTAGATGTCGGCAAAAATCAAAACTTGAACACATCCAAGCATGGAGCGTGTATATCTGGTACCTGCAATAAATAAGCATGAGCATAATTAGAGTACGATAAGATAACTCACAATGGAAACAAAATAGGATAAACTAGTATAAACTCAAGTAACTACCTTTTTCAAAATAAGTCATTTTGCCAATACCGAGCATGAGAGAGGACGAGAACCGAAATCCAAACATAATCATCGGTGATAACCCGACCTTCTCTAGGAAACCTGAGAGGTTGTAATGAGGAGGGGGGTCAGAACAACAAGTTTTGGTGACTAAGAAATGTACAACACAGACTATAATACATAGATGTATCCCATTTGGTTCAACCCAAGCTGCATGCCTAACAAGGTCATTGATTCTAAACCAACCTTGTAAATATTTGCGCACGACTCTACTACTCTTCCCAAAGTAGTGTTTCCAAATTTATAATACCGAGATAGAACATTTATGCATGTATTCGTGAAGCCTTTATACCAGAACATGACTTGTTATTTAATCGAGAGCGGACCCCTAATTACGGGGTTTCTATATATATACGTAGCCTCATTACCCATCCTTTATTATTCAATGCCTCACTATCAATAATAGATAGAGTGGATTCTCCCTGATCGCTTAAGACCCTTAGGGGGACCTATTGGTCACTTATTAACCCTCGATAATATATTCAACATTAACATAAACTAGAGGGAACTAGCTATGGGTCCTACTAGTTGAGGATTCCATCTGCCACGTATATACCCTTGCCCCGTGTAAGGTGAGAGGGGGTATTTTTATCATTCGCTATACCATCTAGCTGACCTTATTGGATAACCTTCTTAGTCGCATATTACTTCCCGTAGGATAGATAGTCATATCTGACATTTTAAATTTCCAGGTTTAGGCAAACAATACCCACACATGTCGTTTAATACCCCTAAACTGAAAGACCTACCGCCAGGTGGACTCCTCAACCCAAAGCCACCTTCGACCCAAGGAAGTATACTATGCGCGAAGGTCATTGGATTTCTACCCCCGTTTTCCTTTAGCACTTTCCATATTGGGATAAAGTAGGCTAGATTATTAAGTCATTCCCGTTTAGTCCCTCTACACGAAAATACTATACTTACACGATTCATTTTCGTCATGGGCTTATATGGTTAATAGCATCTTATATTATTAACCTACTAAGTCTAACTATATTTTCTATTTCCATTACTATAAATAAGAAAGATTATATTCCATTTTTCCCTAGTATATTTATTTGATACCTTCCCTAATTTGGACTTAGTGTTTAAACGGCAATCATAAATTCCCTTATGACACCCATTTCCTTTTATTTCCTTTTTGTTGCCCTTTATGACCACAACGGTCATATTTTCCTAAGGCAACGATGTAACGGCTGGAAATTTTCGACTCCTCGAGAGTCGAAAATTCCGAGACGTTAGTGAAAGAAAGTAGAGGGTGAGGAAGAAAAGATAGAACTAATAGAATAGAAGAAGAAGAAGAAGAACTTACATCATCAGAGTAAACACGAATCTCACAGCGGAACGAATAAAATATAACATAACTTTGAAATACAAATCAGTACTCGTATATACATACCATTTCAAAGTACAACACTTAACAACACAGCGGAATAATAATAGCTATAATCCTGAAGCCTCCTGCTCCAAGCTCTCCAAGTGTATCTGTAAAATCCCAACTACTTGACTGCCCGTACAAATTTAGGCACCCAAGAGTTTAGGGAAAACAAATAAAATAAACTCCGGGTCAGTCATGGGACTGGTGTGAATAAAACTCCAACACTTGGTTAAATAAAGGATATCTTTCTGATATTATAATAATGTCTAAATACAAATAGATATCAATCTAGCAGAACGCTTGCATCTCAGGTTCCACATACATAGTATACGAATAAAATCGTGAGCGCTTATTGGAGATTGGATTCCAACAGACAAGGTATGGGAGCACCTTCCGATCGGTGTACTCTAGAGGAGATACACTAGGGTTCAACAAGAACGTCTTGCAACCCGGTCACACATGACCGTCCACTCATTTAGCTTGAGTGTAACGAATATATTATCACCGATGGTTGGGATCAGCAACCATCCTTCCCGATAAGGGACAGCATTGAAATAGATTATAAAGAAGTACAATTGAATATTCTCTAGATGGTGATAATACACCCTGCTTGGGTATGGCCCAACTAGCCATGCTGCCTAGCCCAACTTCTGTTATTTCCCGGTTGTGAGGTTTTGAGGTCACGTTTATCACTTTGACAGATTATTTCTTCAATTACTTTGAATGCCACATCGTCATACCCGCCAAATCATTATCGATTTCTCAAGCCATCACGGGTATAAAAGCTAATAGAAACGAATTTCTCCGCCACCAACGTAATACGTTTAAAGAGATCAACATATATGATTCGTTAAGAATACTTTGTCAGACACTCGTCCATATACGTTGTTCTGGGACTGAATAAACCGAAGGCACTATTCAGTGAATCCATCCTACCTAGGCTTTTCACAATAGCCCTTGCACTTCACTCCGTCTTCAATTATCTTCAGCGTACTTGATTCGCAACGCTTATGCTAATACGGAGTGGTTCTTCGGATAATAATCCAACCGGTCTCTCCATATTAACAACGTAAAAATGGTCAAAACTATGATAGTCTGTGATTCAACTATCAAATGAAAACATGTCGGTGTACAAACAACGATCTTATTTCCAAATGGGAATTCGATCGATCAATCATCATATGTTCATATTTCCTTATTTCATATATTTAGAAAATATATGTTATTAATCATTGGAAAACATTTCCATAGCTTATTTTCACATCACTATTATTTCGCAACTATCAGTCCCTAACTGTAACTAGTATGAGAACAATTCTCTAAGTATCAATCCGGAAGGTCGAAACCAACATCAGATCGTCACTTAGAAAACCGTTCAACTTACCCTCTCCAGTCAGTTTCTGAATTTGCTTAACTCTATTTCTTAAATTCTTATCATGAAGACATTTCATTTTCTATGTTTAGAAAACATATCTGACTATATTTGGAAAACGTTTCCAAAACTCATTTACGGATTTCCAATGAACGTTGTATAAAACATCGTTACGCTTAATCCATTAATCGCTTATTACTTAACTATATTTCAAATCAACCTTTTCTATCGAACCACAACTATTCCTTTGTCAATTCTGAAGTCAATCAAGTTGGGGTATAATTACCTCTCAGACCTTAATTGAACAACGTCCTTTACTGTGAAATAGATGAAGCTCGTCACTCACTTTTTACAATCATCTGTTTACGCAAATTCTCGGATTCAGGTTACGAATCCACTTCTTATATGACAACGTTTGATTTTAACTATAACGTTATAATTCCAACCCCTAAAATATCTAACCTAAATTATAAATTTATTTCCTAACTCGAATAATTTAACAGACACCTAATTTCTAAATCAATAACTAAATCTTGATTTAAACCCTGGAAAGTAAATAGTACTTTCCCGAATTCGCTATAATCGAATTCGATGTATAACTCTCTTTCGAGTAATCTCTATTCGATTAACTCTCCCTTTTTAATAACTGATATTCGATAAACTCTATTTCGATTAACTCCTATCGAATAACTAATATTCGAATAACTCTTCTTGGTTGGCTCTATTTCATTAACTCTTATCGAATAACAAATATTCGATTTTCTTAAATGTGTCAATTCTTATCGAATAACTAACATCCGATTTAACTTAAATGGATTTACTCTTATCGAATAACTTATTCGATTAACTCAACTTGATTTTCTTAACTCGATTATCTCAACTCGATTTCTTAACTCGATTACTTAACTCGATAAATCTTAACTCGATTACTTAACTCGATAACTTAACTTAACCCAAATCGATTAACTCAACTCTAATCGATTAACTTAATTTGATTTACTCCTTCGAATAACTCATTCGAATAACTTAATTGATTAACTCCTTTGAATAACTAATTCGATTTACTCTTCTTGAATAACTAAATTCGATTAACTCAAATTGAATAACTAATATTCAATTAACTCTTCGACTAACTCCTTTGGATTAACTGACTTCGAATAACTCCTTTGATTAGCTAACTTCGAATAACTTCTTTGGATTAACTAACTTCGAATAACCCCTTTGGATTAACTAACTTCGAATAACTACTTTGGATTAACTAACTTCGAATAACTCCTTTGGATTAACTAACTTCGAATAACTCCTTTGGATTAGCTAACTTCGAATAACTCCTTTGGATTAGCTAACTTCGAATAACTCCTTTGGATTAGCTAACTTCGAATAACTCCTTTGGATTAACTAACTTCGAATAACTCCTTTGGATTACCTAACTTCGAATAACTCCTTTGGATTAACTAACTTCGAATAACTCCTTTGGATTAACTAACTTCGAATAACTCCTTTGGATTAACTAACTTCGAATAACCAATATTCGATAACTACTCTTCGAATAAATAATATTCGGTAACTCTTCTCAAATGAATAACATTTGATTTCTCCACCCGAATAAAGTATATTCGATTACTCTTCCCTCGAGTACACTATATTCGATAACTCTACTTCGAATAAGTGATATTCGGCAACTCTACTCGATTAACTCCACTTGGATAACTCTAACTGGTCAACTCTAACTGGTCAACTCTAACTGAGTAACTCTAACTGATCAACTCTAATTGGTCAACTTTAGCTGGTCAACTTTAACTGGTCAACTCTAACTGTTTATCTTTAACTGGTAAACTTTAACTGGTTAACTCAAATGGTTTAACCTAACTGGTTGACTCAAATGGTTTAACCTAACTTGATTTACTTGTCTCGATTAACTGAACTAATCCACTTAGTTTAACTTAGTTAATTCACTTTGATTAACTCTAACCGATTTACTTAGTTTAACTCAGCTAATTCACTTTGATTAACCCAACTAATTTACTTCGATTAACCAATTAGTTTAACTTGACTAATTTACTTAGTTTGACGCAACTAATTCACTTTGATTTACAAATTAGTTTAACTTAACTAAGTCACTTAGTTTGACGCAACTAATTCACTTTGATTTACCAATTAGTTTAACTTAACTAATTCACTTCGATTAACTTAACCAATTACTTTGATTAACTAGACTAACTTGCTTTGGTTAATCTAACAAATTACTTTGTTTAACTCGACTAACTTGCTTTGGTTAACCTAACCAATTATTTTGTTTAATCCTTTTATCACACTCTGGTTATAATTCCTACTTCTACAATATCTCCTTAAAATCCATATCGTGTTATACTTGTGTGCGAAGCACGTGTTTAAATCTATCCTTGTATAATTCTATTTATTTTCCGAACAAGTGTTCCTTTATTTATTCCCTAAATAAATATTCCTTTATTCCAGTTATTTATAATCTAAATAAATGTTCCTATATTTATTTCCTAAATAAATATTCCTTTATATTCTAATTCATTTATTTCCTAAATAAATGTTTCTATTTTATTTCATTTATTTTCTAAATAAATGTTTCCTTTTTTATTTATTTATTTTCAAATTAAATAAATGTTTTCCTTTTATAAAATCCTATCGATTTTATAAATAAGATTCATTTTCAATCTAAACATTGAAAATCCCCTTTTTACATTCTAGTATCACCTACGGTGTTTAACGTGTCGTATAACAATGATCGGTATCATTCAAACATATGAAATCAATAACAGATTTCATAACACATCATATATCACAATATATGAAAAACGGTAAAATAAATGTTGAGGAATCTAGTCGGATTCCTCCAACCTGTTTCCCTGCATCCACAGATGTTACACAATAAAATATACATCAATTTCATTCCAACATGAAATATACTGATGAACTGAATCAATATTTGATTGTCGTTTATATATATAACTATATCTATGTTTCAATCAAATCTATTTAACAGTCCAAACTATCAATATACAGCAATCAAATCATTTAATACAGTTTATATAAAAATATAAACTGAGGAGAGTTAGTGAGTTTTACTCACTTTGGCGCGTTAATCGTTAAATAACGGTTTGCGTTATTTGATTCAGTCGGACAATTTATTTCGCCATAAATTGTAACGAGCTCGGATTCACTTCCGGTCAGTCTCATTGTGTTGCCACCGTCCATACGATCCCGACGAATCTTGTTTCATCTAATTCTCAAATATCGGCCTATTTACCCTTTTTAAGACCAGACACGTTAACCCCCTTTCTTCCTCAAATTAGAAATCGTGAGTTACTCTCTGCATCTCCCTTCTTATTACAAGCGCCTGACACTTCATTTGTTCACGACTTTCTTTCATTTCCTCTTTTTTTCTTCTATTTTCACTACTTTTTAATTTGGGCCCAGGCCCATTTGGCCTTAACACATTCCCAGGCAAAGTTTGCCTTGCGCAAACTAGCAGGCACCCATCCACCAATGTGTTAAAACATATGCCTCATGTACATTTACATGCTCCTGGACGTGAAGCTTCATTCGAGAACTCCTCCATTTTCTCCAACTAAATGCAACGTGCTCCAGCAAAAGATACCCACCATTATCATACACTTCACATATAACTCTTCTATCCTTCATCACAACGTCTCCCCTACTGTCGTGCTTGCCTCCAACCACTAAACACACGGACTCCATTTAAATCTGCAAACACCAATACCCAAGACCCGCAACGTTTTTCTTCCAACGCAACAGCTCCGAACTCTCATCCCACTTCGAGCTTCTCTCCTTTAACCTGCTCGCAACGAAGACACCCCATGCCATTCCCAAAACTTCAACATCACCGGAACCCCTCATCTTTACCGCTCTCTGCTCCCTTTCCCTCCGCAGACAACAACAAACATTGCACTAGAAATTTTGCAACTACCCTACCTTCATTCTCCTTTTTGGTTCTCAGCTCGACGCCTTAACCTCTCAAGGATCATCGAACTCTTTTTACACCGAATCCCCCAAATATCTCGAACCCTAGCATCGCTGTCTAACAGACTCAACCAAGACAGTGAACATCGAACATACCAAAACTAGTATAGCAATGTAGAGAAATGAACGAGGATTACACCGATATGATTTCCGGAATTTATAACATTTTCTTTTATTTTTGTTTGATTTTTGAAGTGGCCGATTTGTTTTTGCTGTAGGAAGAACAACGGCGCAATTTTATCCGAGAATAGGAAATTAGGTTTTAACAAAGGACTTAAGTCTCTTTTATAGTGGAAGGTTTTAGATATTTATTTATACTGCGGACGATACGACCTTGCATTAAGGACGAGAGGACAGCGAGTGGAAACGTGTTTACTTAAAGACCTTATATTATATTGCAGATTACATGCTGTGTGTTGCTTTACATTACAATCCAATTATATCATCATGCAATGCCAAAACGCAGCGTGTCATTTCCTTATGAGTACACAGATTTGATGATTATATTTATTACACCTTACTTTGTCCATTCCTTTAGACGTATAAAAATATCCAAACTATATTTATCATTATTCTCACTTGTAAAAAGTGACAATCAAACTTTAGTTATACCACTTACGTGCCTTTTCAGTAGCAAGAAGGATGATAACACGGCATGTGTGTATATATATATATATATATATATATATATATATATATATATATATATATATATCACAAATGAGTGTACCGCGATATGTAGAGTTACATTCATATCCGAGCCACTACAGACAGAAATGATCATACGGTCATGATGAGTGATGTGGTACGATCCCAAAAAAATAATAATATCGGTAGGTTAACTCATATTGTGAAACCCTAGAATATTTATATAGGGTGCAAAATACTTCAAATAAAAAGTTGCTTATTTAATTAATTAAAAATTATAGTAAAATTCTAAAAATTAAATTATCGTTATGTCTCAAAAGAACCTTGTCTAAATTCAAGCCGGATATTCAAATATTTTTAAATAACCGTTATGGCCACGAACGAATATACCCCTGTTTTTCTGAATATTTAATTTGGACATAACTTACATTCTACACGACGAAATCCCGATTTTTCTCTTCCACTAGAAAGATATACTCCACCAGCTCCACACGTTTCTTGTTTCACAGAAATCCGGCTTAAAATGAATCATGTACATTCAGTTGAAGTTCAAATCGCCAAATTGCGAACTGCCGCGACGTTTCAGGTTCGTTTTAATTATAATTATAAATTATAAGTTCGAATGTTGTACTTTAAGTTATTGATATCCCCAAATCGATATATAAATCATTAAATAAATTAATTATTCGACGGCTAACAAAACGCGCCATTACAGACTTCCCCCCTTAAAATAATTTCGTCCTCGAAATTGCTAAGTTAGAAAAATGCTACTAACTCTACTAACTAGATTTAAAAATCTTTTTTGTTTACCTCTAAATTTCAGTTTCGACTGGACCCATTTAATTTTAATTAATTTATTAATTCATTTCCGACCAACTAAAATTTTCAAAAATTCTAAAAAATTTCTAGCACCTTAAATTTTCGAAAAATTTCGCCATAACCTCCTTTGTACGGCTCAATACGTCAAACCACAACTCGCCTCTCTAGGCCTCCTCCAATCTAAAAGGAAATCAAAATAGCCAAGCTGCTTGCTAATTCGGCTCATAAAATCCAAACTCATATATGATATAAACTTGTACCTTTTTGTCGGGAATTTAACTTTATCCCTTGCATCTGCTACCACTTCACCATATACCAATGTTATCCATTCCAATTGATCTCCAATCAGTTCATATCCTCAAATCCAAATCGAATTTCATTCGAACTCTAATATCAAATTCCAAATTATTGACTTATCAATTTGGTTCCATTCTAGATTATCTATAATCCAATTCAATTTTATTTAACTCGGTTCAAGTTAAATTTCAATTTATTTTTGCCATCTCATTTTATTTAACTTCATTAGTTAAATTTTAATTCCAGAACTTAAGTTCCTGGGTTTCTTTCAAATTAATTTGAAACCACATGCCAATTCAAAACCTTTGAATGTCTAAAACAACTTGTTTTCTCAAAACAATTCAAAAACAAAATCTTTGGTAGTAATCCGTCACTTAGAACTCGAAAATGAACACTGATGATGTCTAGATTCATCATCAGAATCTATTTTCCAGCTATCGAAGTGAGTTCAATACTATATCATTTTCAATTTGAAAAACATTTTCAAAATCTCCCAGGAACTTAAAATTTCCTTATTTTAAATTCCAAATCTGATTTAATTAATTCATCTATTTCATATATTATATTCATATGAATTCTGATTGGTCATTTATAACCATTTCACCCTTTTATAATCTTATTCGATTATAATAACAACCAACACAATCAATATACTATAATAATTTCAAGATATATATTTCTTCTATAAACAAATATATTTTGGGAAAAATTATTTCATTTACCCTCTTTCAAAACATACCATGACGGTTCATCGTATTCGAGTGTTTAGTAACCCTTATCGATACAGTGGATCAAACTGATCGACCAGAATTCATAAGCCACTCAACCAATAAGTCTCCACAATATAAAACCATTTTATATTGAATAACAATTACGCGCTCATATATATACACTCAAACTCAATCTAGGATATTACTAATCCCATCTCTATCGAGTTATGCCACAGAGCCAAGGTAATCACTTAACTTAAGCACTGATACCAACTGTAACGGCTGGAAATTTTCGACTCCTCGAGAGTCGAAAATTCCGAGACGTTAGTGAAAGAAAGTAGAGGGTGAGGAAGAAAAGATAGAACTAATAGAATAGAAGAAGAAGAAGAACTTACATCATCAGAGTAAAAACGAATCTCACAGCGGAACGAATAAAATATAACATAACTTTGAAATACAAATCAGTACTCGTATATACATACCATTTCAAAGTACAACACTTAACAACACAGCGGAATAATAATAGCTATAATCCTGAAGCCTCCTGCTCCAAGCTCTCCAAGTGTATCTGTAAAATCCCAACTACTTGACTGCCCGTACAAATTTAGGCACCCAAGAGTTTAGGGAAAACAAACAAAATAAACTCCGGGTCAGTCATGGGACTGGTGTGAATAAAACTCCAACACTTGGTTAAATAAAGGATATCTTTCTGATATTATAATAATGTCTAAATACAAATAGATATCAATCTAGCAGAACGCTTGCATCTCACGTTCCACATACATAGTATACAAATAAAACCGTGAGCGCTTATTGGAGATTGGATTCCAACAGACAAGGTATGAGAGCACCTTCCGATCGGTGTACTCTAGAGGAGATACACTAGGGTTCAACAAGAACGTCTTGCAACCTGGCCACACATGACCGTCCACTCATTTAGCTTGAGTGTAACGAATATATTATCACCGATGGTTGGGATCAGCAACCATCCTTCCCGATAAGGGACAGCATTGAAATAGATTATAAAGAAGTACAATTGAATATTCTCTAGATGGTGATAATACACCCTGCTTGGGTATGGCCCAACTAGCCATGCTGCCTAGCCCAACTTCTGTTATTTCCCGGTTGTGAGGTTTTGAGGTCACGTTTATCACTTTGACAGATTATTTCTTCAATTACTTTGAATGCCACATCGTCATACCCGCCAAATCATTATCGATTTCTCAAGCCATCACGGGTATAAAAGCTAAGAGAAACGAATTTCTCCGCCACCAACGTAATACGTTTAAAGAGATCAACATATATGATTCATTAAGAATACTTTGTCAGACACTCGTCCATATACGTTGTTCTGGGACTGAATAAACCGAAGGCACTATTCAGTGAATCCATCCTACCTAGGCTTTTCACAATAGCCCTTGCACTTCACTCCGTCTTCAATTATCTTCAGCGTACTTGATTCGCAACGCTTATGCTAATACGGAGTGGTTCTTCGGATAATAATCCAACCGGTCTCTCCATATTAACAACGTAAAAATGGTCAAAACTATGATAGTCTGTGATTCAACTATCAAATGAAAACATGTCGGTGTACAAACAACGATCTTATTTCCAAATGGGAATTCGATCGATCAATCATCATATGTTCATATTTCCTTATTTCATATATTTAGAAAATATATGTTATTAATCATTGGAAAACATTTCCATAGCTTATTTTCACATCACTATTATTTCGCAACTATCAGTCCCTAACTGTAACTAGTATGAGAACAATTCTCTAAGTATCAATCCGGAAGGTCGAAACCAACATCAGATCGTCACTTAGAAAACCGTTCAACTTACCCTCTCCAGTCAGTTTCTGAATTTGCTTAACTCTATTTCTTAAATTCTTATCATGAAGACATTTCATTTTCTATGTTTAGAAAACATATCTGACTATATTTGGAAAACGTTTCCAAAACTCATATACGGATTTCCAATGAACGTTGTATAAAACATCGTTACGCTTAATCCATTAATCGCTTATTACTTAACTATATTTCAAATCAACCTTTTCTATCGAACCACAACTATTCCTTTGTCAATTCTGAGGTCAATCAAGTTGGGGTATAATTACCTCTCAGACCTTAATTGAACAACGTCCTTTACTGTGAAATAGATGAAGCTCGTCACTCACTTTTTACAATCATCTGTTTACGCAAATTCTCGGATTCAGGTTACGAATCCACTTCTTATATGACAATGTTTGATTTTAACTATAACGTTATAATTCCAACCCCTAAAATATCAAACCTAAATTATAAATTTATTTCCTAACTAGAATAGTTTAACAGACACCTAATTTCTAAATCAATAACTAAATCTTGATTTAAACCCTGGAAAGTAAATAGTACTTTCCCGAATTCGCTATAATCGAATTCGACGTATAACTCTCTTTCGAGTAATCTCTATTCGATTAACTCTCCCTTTTTAATAACTGATATTCGATAAACTCTATTTCGATTAACTCCTATCGAATAACTAATATTCGAATAACTCTTCTTGGTTGGCTCTATTTCATTTACTCTTATCGAATAACAAATATTCGATTTTCTTAAATGTGTCAATTCTTATCGAATAACCAACATCCGATTTAACTTAAATGGATTTACTCTTATCGAATAACTTATCGATTAACTCAACTTGATTTTCTTAACTCGATTATCTCAACTCGATTTCTTAACTCGATTACTTAACTCGATAAATCTTAACTCGATTACTTAACTCGATAACTTAACTTAACCCAAATCGATTAACTCAACTCTAATCGATTAACTTAATTTGATTTACTCCTTCGAATAACTCATTCGAATAACTTAATTGATTAACTCCTTTGAATAACTAATTCGATTTACTCTTCTTGAATAACTAAATTCGATTAACTCAAATTGAATAACTAATATTCAATTAACTCTTCGACTAACTCCTTTGGATTAACTGACTTCGAATAACTCCTTGGATTAGCTAACTTCGAATAACTTCTTTGGATTAACTAACTTCGAATAACCCCTTTGGATTAACTAACTTCGAATAACTCCTTTGGATTAACTAACTTCGAATAACTCCTTTGGATTAACTAACTTCGAATAACTCCTTTGGATTAGCTAACTTCGAATAACTCCTTTGGATTAACTAACTTCGAATAACTCCTTTGGATTAACTAACTTCGAATAACTCCTTTGGATTAACTAACTTCGAATAACTCCTTTGGATTAACTAACTTCGAATAACTCCTTTGGATTAACTATCTTCGAATAACTCCTTTGGATTAACTAACTTCGAATAACCAATATTCGATAACTACTCTTCGAATAAATAATATTCGGTAACTCTTCTCAAATGAATAACATTTGATTTCTCCACTCGAATAAAGTATATTCGATTACTCTTCCCTCGAGTACACTATATTCGATAACTCTACTTCGAATAAGTGATATTCGGCAACTCTACTCGATTAACTCCACTTGGATAACTCTAACTGGTCAACTCTAACTGAGTAACTCTAACTGATCAACTCTAACTGGTCAACTTTAGCTGGTCAACTTTAACTGGTCAACTCTAACTGTTTATCTTTAACTGGTAAACTTTAACTGGTTAACTCAAATGGTTTAACCTAACTGGTTAACTCAAATGGTTTAACCTAACTTGATTTACTTGTCTCGATTAACTGAACTAATCCACTTAGTTTAACTTAGTTAATTCACTTTGATTAACTCTAACCGATTTACTTAGTTTAACTCAGCTAATTCACTTTGATTAACCCAACTAATTTACTTCGATTAACCAATTAGTTTAACTTGACTAATTTACTTAGTTTGACGCAACTAATTCACTTTGATATACAAATTAGTTTAACTTAACTAAGTCACTTAGTTTGACGCAACTAATTCACTTTGATTTACCAATTAGTTTAACTTAACTAATTCACTTCGATTAATTTAACCAATTACTTTGATTAACTCGACTAAATTGCTTTGGTTAATCTAACAAATTACTTTGTTTAACTCGACTAACTTGCTTTGGTTAACCTAACCAATTACTTTGTTTAATCCTTTTATCACACTCTGGTTATAATTCCTACTTCTACAATATCTCCTTAAAATCCATATCGTGTTATACTTGTGTGCGAAGCACGTGTTTAAATCTATCCTTGTATAATTCTATTTATTTTCCGAACAAGTGTTCCTTTATTTATTCCCTAAATAAATATTCCTTTATTCCAGTTATTTATAATCTAAATAAATGTTCCTATATTTATTTCCTAAATAAATATTCCTTTATATTCTAATTCATTTATTTCCTAAATAAATGTTTCTATTTTATTTCATTTATTTTCTAAATAAATGTTTCCTTTTTTATTTATTTATTTTCAAATTAAATAAATGTTTTCCTTTTATAAAATCCTAACGATTTTATAAATAAGATTCATTTTCAATTTAAACATTGAAAATCCCCTTTTTACATTCTAGTATCACCTACGGTGTTTAACGTGTCGTATAACAATGATCGGTATCATTCAAACATATGAAATCAATAACAGATTTCATAACACATCATATATCACAATATATGAAAAACGGTAAAATAAATGTTGAGGAATCCAGTCGGATTCCTCCAACCTGTTTCCCTGCATCCACAGATGTTACACAATAAAATATACATCAATTTCATTCCAACATGAAATATACTGATGAACTGAATCAATATTTGATTGTCGTTTATATATATAACTATATCTATGTTTCAATCAAATCTATTTAACAGTCCAAACTATCAATATACAGCAATCAAATCATTTAATACAGTTTATATAAAAATATAAACTGAGGAGAGTTAGTGAGTTTTACTCACTTTGGCGCGTTAATCGTTAAATAACGGTTTGCGTTATTTGATTCAGTCGGACAATTTATTTCGCCATAAATTGTAACGAGCTCGGATTCACTTCCGGTCAGTCTCATTGTGTTGCCACCGTCCATACGATCCCGACGAATCTTGTTTCATCTAATTCTCAAATATCGGCCCATTTACCCTTTTTAAGACCAGACACGTTAACCCCCTTTCTTCCTCAAATTAGAAATCGTGAGTTACTCTCTGCATCTCCCTTCTTATTACAAGCGCCTGACACTTCATTTGTTCATGACTTTCTTTCATTTCCTCTTTTTTTTCTTCTATTTTCACTACTTTTTAATTTGGGCCCAGGCCCATTTGGCCTTAACACATTCCCAGGCAAAGTTTGCCTTGCGCAAACTAGCAGGCACCCATCCACCAATTTGTTAAAACATATGCCTCATGTACATTTACACGCTCCTGGACGTGAAGCTTCATTCGAGAACTCCTCCATTTTCTCCAACTAAATGCAACGTGCTCCAGCAAAAGATACCCACCATTATCATACACTTCACATATAACTCTTCTATCCTTCATTACAACGTCTCCCCTACTGTCGTGCTTGCCTCCAACCACTAAACACACGGACTCCATTTAAATCTGCAAACACCAATACCCAAGACCCGCAACGTTTTTCTTCCAACGCAACAGCTCCGAACTCTCATCCCACTTCGAGCTTCTCTCCTTTAACCTGCTCGCAACGAAGACACCCCATGCCATTCCCAAAACTTCAACATCACCGGAACCCCTCATCTTTACCCCTCTCTGCTCCCTTTCCCTCCGCAGACAACAACAAACATTGCACTAGAAATTTTGCAACTACCCTACCTTCATTCTCCTTTTTGGTTCTCAGCTCGACGCCTTAACCTCTCAAGGATCATCGAACTCTTTTTACACCGAATCCCCCAAATATCTCGAACCCTAGCATCGCTGTCTAACAGACTCAACCAAGACAGTGAACATCGAACATACTAAAACTAGTATAGCAATGTAGAGAAATGAACGAGGATTACACCGATATGATTTCCGGAATTTATAACATTTTCTTTTATTTTTGTTTGATTTTTGAAGTGGCCGATTTGTTTTTGCTGTAGGAAGAACAACGGCGCAATTTTATCCGAGAATAGGAAATTAGGTTTTAACAAAGGACTTAAGTCTCTTTTATAGTGGAAGGTTTTAGATATTTATTTATACTGCGGATGATATGACCTTGCATTAAGGACGAGAGGACATCGAGTGGAAACGTGTTTACTTAAAGACCTTATATTATATTGCAGATTACATGCTGTGTGTTTCTTTACATTACAATCCAATTATATCATCATGCAATGCCAAAGCGCAGCGTGCCATTTCCTTATGAGTACACAGATTTGATGATTATATTTATTACACCTTACTTTGTCCATTCCTTTAGACGTATAAAAATATCCAAACTATATTTATCATTATTCTCACTTGTAAAAAGTGACAATCAAACTTTAGTTATACCACTTACGTGCCTTTTCAGTAGCAAGAAGGATGATAACACGGCATGTGTGTGTATATATATATATATATATATATATCACAAATGAGTGTACCGCGATATGTAGAGTTACATTCATATCCGAGCCACTACAGACAGAAATGATCATACGGTCATGATGAGTGATGTGGTACGATCCCAAAAAAATAATAATATCGGTAGGTTAACTCATATTGTGAAACCCCAGAATATTTATATAGGGTGCAAAATACTTCAAATAAAAAGTTATTTATTTAATTAATTAAAAATTATAGTAAAATTCTAAAAATTAAATTATCGTTATGTCTCAATAGACTCTTGTCTAAATTCAAGCCGGATATTCAAATATTTTTAAATAACCGTTATGGCCACGAACGAATATACCCCTGTTTTTCTGAATATTTAATTTGGACATAACTTACATTCTACACGACGAAATCCCGATTTTTCTCTTCCACTAGAAAGATATACTCCACCAGCTCCACACGTTTCTTGTTTCACAGAAATCCGGCTTAAAATGAATCATGTACATTCAGTTGAAGTTCAAATCGCCAAATTGCGAACTGCCGCGACGTTTCAGGTTCGTTTTAATTATAATTATAAATTATAAGTTCGAACGTTGTACTTTAAGTTATCGATATCCCCAAATCGATATATAAATCATTAAATAAATTAATTATTCGACGGCTAACAAAACGCGCCATTGCAAACGATTTATCAGTCTCAAGTTATCTATTTGTTGTACCCCAACAGGCAATTTCTGTTCTTATTCCTTTATTAATTTATTTATTTATACATATATTTACGTACCAGGCCTCTCACATTAAGTTGAAAACTTGTGGATGCTAGATTTTTCAGTCGGTTCCATGCAGGCTTCTACCATAATTTAAACTTAACCCCGTGCCTTAATACGATTATGTTTATGCATTAGACCTCTCACATTAAGCTGACTACCTGTGGTTGTTGGATTTGTCGGTCGGTTCCAGACAGGCTTTTACCATAAGTTGAGCTTAACCTCGTGTCTAAATGCGGTTATAATTCAAATTTCCTAATTGGGGTTTACAACATTTATCCTAATTGATTTTAGGAATTGTAACTATTTTCTAGTCACATTTATTTTTCCAGTCAATATTGGTCACAATGGTTATTTATTGATTTGCGGTCTTATTTATAGCAGTTAATTTCATTGATTGCTACGAAGGGTCACCACAAATATATTAATTCAATATGGATTATATTTACATATAATTCCACAATTGAACCTTATCAAAACATTCAAACATTCCATACAATGTACGTTTCACCGTTTACGCTGATTTGAACGGATAATATGCAAATATTCATTTAATATTTTCGTTCGGTCGACATAGTTGTAATTTTTAATATTATTATAATTCTTATTTTCAAACTAATGATTTGGTCTAATCAATTAACCAAACATTTCCTTTTTATATTCAATCTTGCCAAAAATGTTTCAAATCTTAAAAAAAGATCGTTAGCCATAATTATTGCAAACTATGTCTAATTAGTAAAATAGACATATCTCAAATTCACAATATATATATATATATATATTTGGAATAGTCGATGCAAACTACGCACAAATATGTATTTTTATATTAATACTTACATTTGCACCACTTTTCCTTTTTAAATCTTTTTGCCACATCTCTTGTGAATTCAAAAATGGCATCTTTTTGTTCTAAAAAAGGAAAACGACATATTTACAACAATTAAGGCAAAACCTAACAACATTGAATACAAACAGGCATGTTTCTTTTATTCTTACAATCACATAATTCACTAATTTTATCTTTTTACCCGAATTCACATATTTTATTATTCAACAATGAACTAAAGATATGGAATGTAACTGCATCTAATTTGTGTTTAAGGGACAGATTTCCAAATCTACAGTGTTATGCAATGTCCACAATACATTTAATAACATAATTGCAATATATTTTGTAAGTGTAGAAATATGTGTAAACAAATCTTAAAATCCTACAATTGATATTTTACATAACCACAACTTACAATTCACAAGTTTTAACCATGTTTATGACCAAATTTGATGGTTGTCAATAAATTCACAATATTTAAGTGAAAAAAATTTAATAAGGAATAGGCACAAAAACATAGATCTAGTTCAAACGAAATAGACCAGTTATTATAACTGTATTCGTAAAATTCCCACTCACCTTATAGTCTCCAAATCCAAAGTTTGAACCCTTTAGGCCTATAATTCCCAAATTACTATAAATCTATAATTTATCTGGAAAGGGGAAAATTCCAGATCTGTAGAAATGTAAGAAAACAGGAAAAAGAGGGGAGAATCTGATTTGGAGCATCAATTTGCATTCTTTTCCATCAGATATGCTAATCCCCTCAATTTTGTATGAATTGGATTTGATTTGTTATGTATGAATATATCTTTATTTTAGAAATTAGGTATAGAAGGAGGGAAATGGCAGAGCTTCGCTGCCTCTGTAGATTTATTTGGAAAAAGAATGAGGCCTTACCCCTTTATTTATATGGGTGAAAATGGCCTAGGACCGTTGGGTCGATTTAATTAACATCCGCCCATTCGTTTATAATATTATACACTTAAAACCCTAGCCGTCAACAGTGAGGTGGCTGGGTAATTATATATTACTATATATATAATATTCTTTTTTATTTATTTTCCGTTCGTTTTCGTATTTCATTTGTAACTTTTTCATATGGACTCCATTCGCGAAACTCCAAACATGAAATTTGACCAGAATTCTGAGACAAATGCATTGATTAAAGTTTCGTGGTCAAATTCCATCATTTGCAGGAATTTCTATTTTTGAGTTTCTAATTAAATAACTATTTATTGTCAAAATTAAGGGTTGTTACATTCTTCACCCCTTAAAAGGAAATTCATCCCGAAATTCTGACACCTAGTTATCCAATCATACACAACTAACTTGTGTACATCCACTTTGCAACCATGTGTATGTGCATGGTGTACATAATGCATTTCAACCATAAAATATGCATGCAAGACGATTCTAAATCGGGCTCTCTACATGTATGAAAAAAAAATTAAAACGCTTTTGAAAACATGATGCAAAACATCCTAATCATACTGGCAGCTCTATATGAATGCAAATTTTGAAAAAAAAAAATCATCCCTAACCCTCACACAACTATGAATAGAAGTATAAAGCAACGGGTTTTGCATCCAAACCCTTCCATCCAAAACGTCACGCAATCTAACTGTTCCCTATTTAATCTTTCCTAAACTGAAAAAAGGAGATTAAGGCGAAGAATTTTAATATTTCCTTCGCTTCCAAATATTCAATTTCTCGTCCTACAGTGCAATTTTCACCTCAGTTACTCAAAATACTGCAAAAATTTCCATCTGTAGACTGTAATGGAGACTTATAACAAGCTCTAAAACATAAAACGAGTTAATTAATAGCTCGCTCGCATCGGTGACAAGGCTTGAAAACAACGTTTCCAAGGCTAAAACAGTTTTTCCCTTGTTACCATTACCATTTTTATCATATCATCGATCCTATTGCACCGCTAAAACGCACACACAAAGCATTCATAACTCTTCCTTACACCGTTCATGTGACCAACAATCGATTTTTTTCATAAAAAAATAATTTTCTCTTAAAAATTTATTTTGTTTACTTTGAAAATTCATTTTCAATACTGTTTTACTTTCCATATGAGATCCGTATGAAAATCAAATTTTCGTTAACGTGCACTTTGCGCAATTCAAATTATCTACCTTGATGTAAAGTAGACGTTTAAATATGCACAATTTGCCGTATCCAAATTTTGTGTTTTCACACAAACCAAAATAAAAGAAAGTAAGTCAGTAATTTTTTTTCAAACAATGTTTTCCAAAAACTTTCAAAAATGTAATTTGTGGAAACTTAAACGATTTAAGTCACGTGTTGGCGAAAAAGGAAGTCAGTCACGTAAAAAATGTGAAAACTGAAATCACACACAAAAAGACCAAAATAAATTTTAGCTTAACAAGGAACGGTGATTTATTTATTTATATACCCGTGACGAAAACAACACAAAACCGGTCCTTTGCTAAAATTTATCCAACATAGAATTCTATTCTTTCCAGCTCTAGGACAACTGTTAGTTTAGATACGAAAAATGAGATTTCATTCAATCAGACATGCGTGAATGACATAAACATTTCCAAACTTAGAAATCCCATTAACCTAAGTCGTGCGATTTAAACCACACTAACAGTTACAAGCATGAATCACAAAGATCCCAATGCTGGAAAGGGATATCAACAAAGATAATAACAAAATAACACCAAACTCTCAAAATAATGGCTATAAACAACGAGACGTCTTGCTTCACAGCTGGAGCTCAGCCCAATTTTCATGATCTTTAATTAACCATACCATGGTAGCAAAATGCTCAATCTTGTGTTTCAAACACTGTTGGTGTTGTTGGAGGTTTTCACATCACCACCTCTTCTAAGAGAGAATTTATGATGAGAAAAGAAACCTACCACACAACTACTTCTCATGGAAATCCACCTAATATTGCCTAAGAACAAAATGGATAAGTGAATTTACAAAAAGTAACTCCATGAGACAACACACCAAACAACAAGCTGAATCGAATATGATGTTGAACTAAATGATGGTTATGCCATCGATCAAACAAGAGATTAATTCCCGCATCATGAGACCAATCTAGTCATAACTTCACATTTGTAGAACGATGTGCTAAATGGGTCACACATCTACATGGGAAGCTCAAACATAGATTCCCGAATGCATAAACCGACATCAAGAAAAAGAGATTTGCTGCAAAATCTCCAAAGTCGGTCAAACAAAAGACCATTCAAGTCTGTGTAAGACACAGATTCCTCAAAAATCTCTTCGAGATTCTCCTCAGAAAAACCGTCCAAAGATAGTTTAATCTTCATCCCCAAAACAACGATCGCCTTTGAAAGAACCTATTATAACAAGGTATAACTAAGGCGGATCCAGCTCAAACAACTAATCATATTCTAAGATCTCGATGCAATGGATCGGTGCAAGCCCAACTCCCTCAACAAACTTTCTTAGCCCTAAAGCGGTGGGATTTTTTTACTCATCCCAGCCCAACCAAATGATCTCTCCCTAAGGATGAGACTTAAATGATATGAGTAAAATCGGATAGCGCAATCAGGTATTATGGACTAAGAAATGGTTGGAGAGAAGAAATTAGATCTTGGAGTATTAGTGATGCAAGATCTAATGCGCAAACAAGCGCGAAGAGGAGGAGACGAGGTGACGACAAAGAAAGAGAAGAAGAACAGAGATATGGTTCAGCTAGATGAGCAAGAAAGGATGAAAGAATGAAGTTAAGGAGTAATTTGGACGCAACTTTTATGGTTGAGTCCTAGGTCCAAGTTGTACCAAAACTCGTTAACTAGTTGATCATTCTAGTATAAAACTAAATGATCAACTATAAGATGGGCTTTGGGGAAAGGTTGAACCTTGGCCTTATTAGGCCGGATTAAAATATTAATCATCCCGTGTCTTCTTTTAAGATTTAACATGATCCGAAAAGCAATTATCCTCATTTCACGACGGTATTCAAAGACCATAGTTAAACTCCGAAACCAACTCTAAAGATTTACAGTCTCAACAACGATGCTACGACTACATAACAAATGAACGAATTCCAAAAATAATTCAGCTAGAAATCCATAATTTAAATTAAAACAGATTTTCCACTTACTAGCCGACAAAACTAAACGATTAAAAATAAAATACCCCAAAATTGAACGAAGGATTTTCCTTAACCTTTCAAAGAAAAATTTCAAACTTTTCAAAAATGGAATTTATTATAACTAATGGTTTCGAATTCATAAATCCATTTTATTATTATTATTATTTATATTCCATTTTTATATTTCAAAGTGGAAAAACCTTTTCGTGTTCAAAAATATTGGAGCTTAAAAACAATTAAGATTTATTTTGATAACTTTAATAAATTATCCAATATATAAAGGAAGATGGATATTAAAAATCACAAGAAATGGATATTTATTATTCTTGAGTTTTAGTGGTATATTCATTGTTATTTTTAATTCCTTCTTTCCTACCAACCAGATATATTTATTAAAATTACCAAATGAAGAATTTAAAAACCAAATCTTAACAATCCATTTTCCGAAACCGTAATTCAAAATTGTTGAAATCCATTTTGATTTTTCAAATATCTTTAAAAATAGATTTCCTTGAATACAAGACCAATAACTCGTAATCGTATTTCCTTGAATGTTTCATCATAGGTGGATTCATAATTTTAATAAAGTAACAAATGGATACACCTCGTAATCGTATTTCCGAAATGGATACGACATATTAACGTGGGATTTTTCACGTTTTGGATTGAGGAATGGTTTTGATCGAAACTTCAAGAACAAAACCAAAAACCAGAAATCGCGACATTCTGGTTGTAGCTAGATTTTTGTCCAGTCTCCAAACTCGAATCAACGGACTCCACTATATGTCGTCCTCATGCTCTTCAAGAAGAGATCACCAACGTACTACGGGGTAAGGTAGAATTGGCTAAAAACCCGAACTCAACATAATTCAACTTTTAGTCAATTAAAGCCCATTTTAAATACTTGGGCCCATGACTAATTCTCCGTCGAAACAAATTAAAGTCGAGTAAGAAAGACGAAGAAAAACAGAAAAAAAATCGAATTACATCCTCTCACGAGTCCTAATTTAACTAATTCCTCAGATCATTTAACCTAAGCTCTGATACCAAATGTAACACCCCACACTTTTCTACGCCTAAATTTCGACAAAAATCAAAACTTGAACACATCCAACCACGAAAATTGTATATTTAGTTCCTATAATAAATGAGCATGAGCATAATCAGAGTACAATAAGATAACTCACAGCGGAAACAAAATAGGATAAACTAGTACACTCAAGTAACAATCTTTTTCAAAGTAAGTCACTTTGCTAATATTAAGCATAAGAGAGAACGAGAACCAAAATCCAAACATAATCATTTGTGAGAACTTGACCTTCTTTAGGAAACCTAGGAAGTTGTAATGAGCTGGGGGTCAGAACAACAAGTTCCGATGATTAAGAAATGTACAACACATACTATAATACACAGATGCATCCCATTTGTTTCAACCCAAGCTGTATGCCTAACAAAGTTAGTGATTCTAAACCAACCTTGTAAATATTTACGCACGACTCTGCTACTCTCCCAAAGTAGTGCTTCAAATTTTATAATACCGAGATAGAACATTTACGCACGTATTTGTGAAGCCTTTATACCAGAACATGACTAGTTATTTAATCGAGAGTGGACCCCTAATTACAGGGTTATTCACCATCCTTTGTTATTCAATGCCTTACTATCAATGATAGATAGAGTGGATTCTCCCTGATTGCTCAGACCCTTAGGCGGACCTATTGGTCACTTATTAACCCTCGATAATATATCCAACGTTAACATAAACTAGAGGGCACTAACTACAGGTCCTACTAGTTAAGGCTTCTGTCTTTCACGCATATACCCTTGCCCTGTGTTAGGTGAGAGGGGGTATTTTATTATTCGCTATACCATCTAGCTGAACTCATTGGATAACCTCCTTAGTCGCTTATTACTTCCCGATTGATAGGTAGCCATATCTGATATTTTAAATTTTCAAGTTTGGGAAGACAATACTCACATATGTTGTTTAATACCCCTAAACTGAAAGACCTACTACCGGGTGGACTCCTCAACCCAAAGCCACCTACGACCCAAGGGAGTATACTATACGCGAAGGTCATTGGATTCCTACCCTCGTTTTCCTTTAGCACTTTCCATATTGGGATAAAGTAGGCTACATTATTAAGTCGTTCCCATTTAGTCCCTCTACACAGAAATACTATACTTACACGATTCATTTTCTTCATGGGCTTATATGGTTAATAATGTCTCACATTATTAACCTACTAAGTCCAACTATATTTTCTATTTCCATTACTATAAATAAGAAAGATTATATTCCATTTTTCTTCAGGATATTTATTTGATATCTTCCCTAATTTGGACTTAGTGTTTAAACGACAATCATGAACTCCCTTGTGACACCCATTTCCTTTTATTTCCTTTTTATTTCACTTTATGACCGTAACGGTCATATTTTCCTAAGGCAACTATTTATCAGTCCTAAGTAATCTATTTGTTGTACCCCAACAGGCAATTTCTACTCTTATTCCTTTATTAATTTATTTATTTATTCATATATTTACGTACCAGGCCTCTCGCATTAAGTTGACAACTTGTGGATGTTGGATTTGTCAGTCGGTTCCGGGCAGGCTTCTACCACAATTTAAACTTAACCTCGTGCCTTTATACGATTATGTTTACGCATCAAACCCCTCACATTAAGCTAACTACCTGTGGCTGCTAGATTTGCCGGTCGGTTCCGAACAGGCTTATACCATAAGTTGAGCTTAATCTCGTGTCCAAATGCAATTATAATTCAAATTTCCTAATTGGGATTTACAACATTTATCCTAATTGATTTTAGGAATTGTAACCATCTTCCTACCACATTTATTTTTCCCAATCAATATTGGTTACAATGGTTATTTATTGATTTGCGATCTTATTTATATCAATTAATTTCATTGATTGCTACGAATGGTTACTACAAATATATTAATTCAATATGGATTATATTTTGATATAATTCAACAATTGAACCTTAAAAACATTCAAACATTCCATACAATGTATGTTTTACCGTTTTATGCTGATTTGGATGGATAATATGCAGATATTCATTTTATATTTTTGTTCGGTCGACGTAGTTGTTATTTTTATTATTGTTATTATTCTTATTTATAAATTAACGATTTGGTCTAATCAATTAACCAAACATTTCCTTTTTATATTCAATCTTGCCAGAAAGGTTTCAAATCTCGAAAAAACACCATTAGCCATAATTATTGTAAACTATGCCTAATTAGTAAAATGGACATATCTCAAATTCACAAGAAATATATATGTATATATATTTTTGGAACAGTCAATGCAAACAATGCACAAATATGTATTTTATATTTATACTACGTTTTGCACCACTTTTCCTTTTTAAATCCTTTTGTCATATCTCTTATGAATTCAAAATGACATCTTTTTTTCAAAAAGAGGAAAACGACATATTTACAACAATTCAGGCAAAACCCAACAACATTGAATACAAACAGGCATATTTCTTTTATTCTTACAATCACATAATTCACCAATTTCATCTTTTTACTCAAATTCACATATTTTATTATTCAACACTGAACTAAAGATCTGGAATGTAACTACATCTAGTTTGTGTTTAAGGGGACTGATTTGCAGATCTATAATGTTATACAATGTCCACAATACATTTTACAACATAATTGCAATATTTTTTGTAACTATAGGAATATGTGTAAACAAATCTTAAAATCCTACAATTGATATTTTGCATAACCACAACTTACAATTCACAAGTTTTAGCAATATTTATGACCAGATTTGATGGTTCTCAATAAATTCATAATATTTAAATGAACAGATCTGCTAGGAGTAGGCATAAAAACATAGATCTAATTCAAATGAAATAAACAAGTTGTTACAACTGTATTCGTAAATTTCCCACTCACCTTATAGCCTCCAAATCTAAAGTTTGAACCCTTTAGGCCTACAATCCCTAAAAATTTATCTAAAAAGAGGAATTTCTAGATCTGTAAAAATGTAAGAAAACAGGAAAAAGAGGGGAGAATCTAATTTGGAGCATCAATTTACATTGTTTTCCATTAGATCATCTAATCCTCTCAATTTCATATGAATTGGATTTAATTTGTTATGTATGAATATACCTTTATTTTAGAAATTAGGTTTAGAGAAGGAGGAAAATGGCAGAGCTCCGTTGCCTCTGCGGATTTATGTGGAAAAAGAGTAAGGCCTTACCCTTTTATTTATAGGGGTGGAAATGGCCTAGGACCATTAGATTCAATTTAATTAACATTCGCCCATTCGTTTATAATATTATACGCTTAAAACCCTAGCCGCCAGCAGTGAGGTGGCTGGGTAATTATAGATTACTATATATATAATACTCTATTTTATTTATTTTCCATCCATTTTCGTATTTCGTCCATAACTTTTTCATATAGACTTCGTTTGCGAAACTCCAAACATGAAAGTTGACCAGAATTTCCAGACACACGCATCGGTTAAAGTTTTGTGGTCAAATTCCATCATTTGTAGAAATTCCTCTTTTTGAGATTTTAACTAATAACTATTTATTTTCAAAATTCAGGGTTGTTACATTTTTCCTTCGCCTAAAAGTGACCTTCATTAAATCCATCATCCGCCGATTTTGCTGTCCATGAAATGCCTAACATCGTCAGTCCAACCTTACCAATACCATTCCCTTTATTTCATGCCCTTATTACCCAATACAACTTAACATGTATATCTACCTGGTAGCGACATATATGCCACATACAAAGGTCAATGCGATAAAGACCACTTAATGGATGTTTGAATTGTCAATTTTAATTTTTCAGACCTTAAAGTTTGAAAGCATTTTTTAATATGTCCAAATGGAAGAAAATCAAACTTCTCTCTCCATTCTCATCTAACACAGTGGAAGGTTTAATTTATATCTTCCTTTGTGCTTTTGTGATTCCTTTTGATTATTTTCACCTCTCTGAAAAAGGCTAACTGAGTTTTTTTTTTAAATCTTGGATGTCTTTGTTTTTAGAATTATCGCCCTTTAAAGATGGTTATGCTCTTCTTACATAAAACAAGGAAGGCTGGAAGTATGTAGGGAAAATGGAGTGATTTGAGCTAATTCTGACAATTTTGTATCATTATAGTAAAGATGTATTTTTTTTTTAAACTTCACTATACCATTTTTTGTCCTACATATTTTTCTAACTTCACTGTTTTCGAATCGTTTCTCCTAAACAATTAGTAATCATAATGGTTCGAGTTATAGCCAACAAAGTATACATTGCCTAGGATCATATGAGAGTAATTTAAGTAATTTTTCAAACTTGGAGCAATTTTTAATGAACTATAAACTGCATTCACTTTACTAACTGTAAGTTTTGCTCACTTTGATTGTTCTTTATCTATAATCTTTAGTGTGTTTTGTATAGCAAAATATTTATGGTTTACATGTAAATAAGCCTTGGCTATAGGCGGGTGTTGCAAAAGATTATATCTGGTAGTACATGTCTGAATATCCCAACGTTTGAGTCACATATGTAAAATAAATTGTGTTATCTTATTTTGATGGTAAAGCTAATTAAAGTGATTTAATTTTATATTAACGGTAATAGGCTTAATGATCTAATTATCATGTGTTAAATGTTTAGATATTAGGACATTTTAATTTATTTAAAGGCCACATTATAAAGTAACAACATTATAAACAAGAAGTTATTGTTTCTAAAGAGTATTGTTAATGCCACTCCAAAAATGGTTAAGGGGGTTCATTTTTTTTTAAATTTACTAAAGGGAAGATCATTTAACATAGCCCCCTTAACAATTTATAAAATATAGATCGAAATGCCCTTTTATTATTTTACCCTACTTACATTTTATTGTTCGTTAAACCCTAGTCATCTTCTTCTTTTCAGAGTAAACTATTAGTCACTTTTTTCATAGAGGAATCAATTTCTAACGAAATTTCTAACGTTGAAAAGATGATAATATGATTTTTACTCAAAAAAGCAAATGCATGTTGAATTTGTTGAAGAAACCACCGAAAAGGTAACAATTACTAGAAAAAAACGGAGGCTCGTTTTTGACCATGAATGATATATTCATTGATAGTGAACCGAAGTTAAATATTAAAATGGCATGTACTCGCTGAATTTGGTGAACGCACAGGTTATGACAATAACAGAAATTCGGCGATAGACCACCGAATAAAATCGTGTTTTCCAATGTTCTATCGCCGAACATGTAGGATTTTAATTTTTTTCGGTTAATCTATTTTTGGCATATTATTTCCAAATTTGTACTGAATTTTGGTATGTTCTTGTCGATTTTTATCGTGTTTTGTGTATTTTTATGGAGGGTTAAATCGTTTTTTTTTTTCAATTGTGTTTGGCCCCCCTTAACAATTTAAATTTTAATGGAGTGAAAATAAAATATGACCCCCTTATCCGTTTTTGAAGTACCATTAATAATACTCTTTCTAAATTACACGAGCCTTAACAACTATCTAACATAAATAAGGAGAACTGATTTCAGATTTGTGTCAATATAGGAGGCTAAACCAAATTCAACTTCTCTTTAACAACCGACTATGGATTTAGGTACGTCTTCGCTAATTTATTTATCTATTTTTTTCTCATTTGAATCAATATGAGCCACTAATTTGAATCCACGATTTCATGACAATTGTTACTAAATTATATTGAAATCCTAAAAATGCAAAACTCTAAAATATGATTATTACTAAATTGGATAAGTGTTTTAGTTTTAGTTTTTTATGCAGCAGGCTTCAATCTTGATGTCCTATTGCTTTATCAACCTTTAGCTCATGGCTTCTATTTTTCAGTCGATGCTCTCAATGTTATGCTGAAAAATAAACCTTAGATTAGTATTTTTATATGTCTTTCTAATTTAGCTTATGGAGACGTCTAGATTATACTTAATTTCAAATTTATTTTGTAATTTGTTCATTTGTTTGGTATTTATGGCACTAATCAATTTTTCACCCTATAGGCATACATTTGTAAACCTCTTTTGTGTTGGCATGAATCAAATATCTGCATATACACACATTATTCAATTTAATGGTCATCATTAAGATTAAACATTAAAAGTTTCTTTAATGAAATTGTGCTATAAAATTTTAACTCCTAATGGATTATTAATAGGTGTAGTGATTATGAGTACATGATGCATTGACTACAAATATTAAATAACTATCCTACATTCAACATAATATATATGATAAGAGCTTGGAATTTCCCATATTAAATATATTTGTGTAGCTGTTGTTTATGGTCTGGATTTTTTTCTTTCATGCTCACCGTACTTTTTTTCAAGGAATAAATATTTAGTTTTTAGTACTTTTATTGTTTTACATTATATGATCTCAGAACAGTCAATATAATTTTCTCTTCTATAAAGAACATGCATACCTATTTTTCTTCTTCATCATATTTGAATTACAAACATTTACTACCTAACACTTTCTTAAGGAAAACAATTTAATTATTGAAGTTGAATATTAAAATGTTACAATTTTGATAGTTTGGGTATGTGCAGTCAAAGCATTGGTTTAGACCATCCTTTCTTTTTAAACCAGTGCTACTTTATTTTCCTTCATCTCTTCCATTAATTCTCTGCTCTCCATGTATACTTTCTATCACGATTATATATTGTTTTTTTATTTAAATTTTTGGTCTTTCTGTTAATATGTTTCATACTGTTGTCTCGTGTTCTTTATGCTTTCTTTATTATTATAACTACTACCACTACTATTATTATTTATTTGAGTATTTTCTAATTTTTTGCTGAGAAGGAACATATACTTTGTATGGCTTCCTACTTGTTATACATTGAATTAGTACATAAGGTACAAAGCATCAGATACATATATCTTATCATCATTTTATGTCGATTTACTAAACCGGTCATCCTAATAAATTTCTCTTTATTTGTAAATTGTGTTTTATTTATTTTACTGGAAAACTGGGTGGATAGGTGTTAAAAAAAGCAGATGCTTAGGGAAATTTTCATTTGCAACTAGCATGTGATTAGAAACCAATTAAACTCTAGGATGCATTTGTAGTCCAAGGGTACCAACAACATAAATTGTGGCCACCATTACCATAGGAGAGATGTGGAATGTAAAACTAGAAAGCCTTCAAACCTGTATCTAATATGTATGTTGTATGTCTTGTATCAGTGGATGTTGTTTCCTAACCGCATGTTTTTTTTAAACAATGATAAATGCAATATTTTAAGTTGATATCAGATATACATGTACATACCTATATATATGTATTCACATACACGCATTACTAAATCTATGTAATTATAGTTTTATTTTGATACATGTTTCAAGATTGTTAGAACTTTTGTAAATACACAATAGTATTACAAATAGACAATAACAACAATTAGTGTTACTCAATTATGTCACAATTATCACGTCAAACTGTGTTTACGATAATCATAGAAAGCGTAACAGATTGTGCACTAGATTGAAAATATACATAAAGTGTTCTGTTTCGTTAATGTCCGAGTCCAGAAATATGATGTTTCCTTGAAATAATATTCTCGTCGTATGCACTGATTGGCGTAATTGCAATTTGTTTCCCAGGATAAAACGGACCAACTTCGTAGCGTAGTGCCAGAAAATGTAGTTCTGACGAAATGAAGTAGATTACATAAACTAGATTAAATGATTACTTTGAAGAAGAACTAATGCGAGCAGAAAACGTGAATTCTATCTTGTTTTGGGCAATGTATTTATAGGCAGGAGGAGGTGGCTATTCGTATGCATTAGTAACTGTTAGAATGGGAAAGGATGTGACCCTTTAACCACCTGTTCTTTGACATGACTTTTGGATTCTGAACTGAACAGACACACCTTTAAAATCATGAGAAAAAAATTCTCGTTTTAGCGCACTAGCCCAATTAGCAACCGTCGGCCATATTCAATCAAGAGACCCCAAGAGCCCCAAGGCCAAAGGCCTAATCTTTGACATTTTAATATATTATTATGTTAAGGCCTAGCCCACATTCCTATATAATCCCTCTTCCTTTTATTTTATTTGAGTATACTGGCTTTTAATATATTAGAAGGGACTGCGTTAACATTTTAATGATGTGGGACTATAGGTTGCTATCTCTTCTTCTTCCCAAATCCCTCTTTCTCTTGCTCATTCATTTCCAACAACCCCCACATGAATGAGCGGTCAATCTTAGTTTCTCGAACCATTTATCACATCAGTTAAAGTAGCACATGGGCCTTGAACTTTCCTAGTGATTACCTATTTGAATTACAAGCGAATCGGTAGACATAGACTGTTCTTGAACTGTAAGCCTTTTGTGTAATTCCAAAGTAGATAACACACGATAAATGTTTCTTATAACCCTTCATTCTGTGTATGTGTTCGTTTTTGCCTTGAATATCTGCCTGGTCTCATAAGTGCTTAGAGAATTTGGCCTTATAATTCTCTTTGAAGCGGCGCCTTCGCACTTACATAGGTGATTCTGTATAGGGTATTCTCTAATTACTCAAATACAGACATCATTAAAAGTACTAATACTTATCCTTATTCAACATATAATGCACTGACTTATCATAGGAATGGTTTTTGTATCGCAATGCCGTCAAGTTTCTCTTAACTTCGTTGTCCCTTTGAACCTAGATCTTGGGATCTCCAGTCAACTAGGTGGGGTTTCCATTTTAGAAAAAAATCTTTAGTCTATAAGCCTTTGCCTCATTCCCATCGATAATTTTTGAACTTTCTCTCTTGGCAAGCCTTTTGTAAGTGGATCCGCCAAGTTATCTTTAGATCGAATGTAATCTATTGTGATAACCCCATTAGATAGAAGTTGTCTTATCGTTTTATGTCTATGACGATTATGCCAAGATTTACCATTGTATAGTGTAATATTAGCTCTTCTAATAGCTGATTGACTATAACAATGTATACATATTGGAGGCATAGGTTTGCTCCAATTAGGAATGTCTTCCAAGAAGCTTCGAATCCATTCTACTTCTTCTGCAGTCTTATCTAGTACAATAAAATCTGATTCTATCGAAGGTCTAGCGATACAAATCTGTTTGGATGATTTCCATGAAATTGCTCCATTTCCTAATGTGAACACATATCCAGTTGTAGACTTTGTATCATGTGATCTAGTGATCCAATTTGCATCACTATATCCATCCACTATTGAAGGATAGTTTGTATAGTATAGACCATAGCTCTACGTATACTTAAGATATCCTAGAACTCTGATTATCACTTTCCAATAATGCTTACCAGGATTGCTGGTAAATCTAATTAGTTTGCTTACAGCATATGCAATATCAGGCCTAGTACAGTTCATAACATACATGATACTTCCTAGTATACGAGAGTATTCCAATTGGTATATACAATCACCAGTGTTCTTTACCTAATTTTGGTTCATATCTACTGGTGATTTTGTAATAGTTACATTATATTGCTTGAATTTTTCAAGTATTTTGGTGATGTAATGTGATTGGTATAATGCATATCCTTATGGTGTTCTCATAATTTTTACACCCAATATCACATCAGCCAGTCATAGGTCTTTCATATCGAATCTAAAGGATAACATATCCTTAGTAGATGCTATTATGGCCTTGTTATTGCCTAGGATCAACAGGTCATCAACATAGAGACGAACAACGACAAATTCAATATATTTGTGTTTTGTGTACACACATTTATCTGATACATTTATCGTGAATCCATTTGATAACATAGTATTATCAAACTTCTCATGCCACTGTTTTGGAGCTTGCTTACCCTTTTGCAAACTTTATTCTCATTTTCTGAGCTTAGAAATCCTTTAGGTTGTTTCATATAGATTTCCTCCTCTAGTTCACCATTCAAGAATGAAATTTTAACATCCATTTGATGTATTTCTACGTCATGTATAGATGCAAGTGCAATGAGAATTCTAATTAATGTTATCCTCGTTACAGGTGAATATGTATTGAAATAGTCTAGGTCTTTCTTTTGTCTAAATCCTTGGACTACCAAACATGCTTTGTACATGTCTATTGAACCATCAGGTTTCAATTTACTTTTAAATATCCATTTATTACTTAAGATCTTACATCCTTGAGGTAAATCAACTAATTCCCATGTATGATTGGGCATAATGGATTTAATCTCATTGTTAATTGTCTCTTTCCAATAAGGGGCATCGCTGTAAGACATAACTTGTTTGTATGTCAATGGATCATCTTCTAACATAAATGTATAGAAGTCCGGTCCAATGGTTTTTAAAGTCTTTGACCTTTTTCTTTTTCTTGGTTCCTCCACTTGCTGCTTAGCACTACTTTGCGGAGTGTTATTTTGTTCGACATCCTCAAAAGCATAAGGAACTTCAACTTCCCTTGGTCTGTTAGGTGTATCATTTTCAGTACCACGTTTCAAGGGAAATATATGTTCAAAAAATCTAGCATTTCTCGACTAAATGATGGTATTTTCATGAATATCATCAATTTCAGATTTGTGTACCAAAAATCGATATGCGGCACTATTTTGTGCATATCCAATTAATACACAATCAATTGTTTTTGGTCCAATTTTGACATTCTTTGGTTTTGGTATCTCTACTTTGGCAAGACACCGCCACACTTTAGGTATTTGCGGGATGGTGGTATATTTTTCGAAAGATCATGGGGAGATTTAGATGTTTTCTTTCAGTCTATTTTATTTAAATATGATTTGCCGAAAGAATAACTTCTCCCAAAAAGTTATCTGGCAAGCCAGAGCTAATTAGTAAGGCATTCGTTGTTTCTTTAAGAGTTCTATTTTTCCGTTCGGCTATACTGTTGGATTGAGGTGAATACGGGGCTGTAGTTTGATGTATAATTCCATGCTCAACACATAATTCCTCAAATGGAGACTTGTATTCTCCTCATCTATCACTTCTTAAATATTTTATTTTCTTGTTGAGTTTATTCTCTACTTCTGCCTTATACTGTTTGAACATTACGAATGCTTCATCCTTGCTTCTAAGGAGATATACATGCCAGTATCTGCTACAATCATCAATGAATGTAACAAAGTACCTTTTTCCACCTCTAGTTTGACATATTTTCAAATCGCATACATCAATATGTATTAATCCTAAAGGTTTGGTCTCTCGTTCAATATGATGAAAGGAGGTTCTTGTCAATTTTGCTTCTGCACAAACTTGACATTTATAGTTGGAATCTATGTTGCATTTTGGTATAAATTCTAGATTAATCAATTTTTGCAATGTATCAAAGTTTACATGCTGTAATCTAGAATGCCATATGTTAGAAGATTCAATAATATAAGCAGAAGATTCACTTTTATTCATATCAGTGCGTTGTACAATAGTGGTTAGATTTTCTTTAAACAAACCATCACACACATATCCTCTTCCAAAATACACTCCATTCTTGGAAAGAACAAATTTACCAGCTTCAAAGGTCAACTTGAAGCCACGCTTGCTCAGTAACGATCCTGAAATCAGGTTCTTGCGAATTTCTGGAACATGCAGAACATCATTTAAAGTCAGTTCCTTTCCAAAAGTCAGTTTCAACACAATTTTTCCTTTGCCTTCGACCTTTGAAGTAGAAGATTTCCCATTAAAAGTTGTTCATCATCAGTTGCAATTTTATAGGTTGTAAACATCCACTTGTTAGCACATATGTGTCGAGTGGCCCGAGTGTCTACAAACCGTTCCTTTGAGTTACCAGTAAGATTGCATTCTGAAATTACTGCACATAAATCAAGATCAGAAGTGCCTTTCGAAACATCAGTCGTATTTGCCTCTGACTTCTTCTTTTTAGGTGCGCATTGAGGAAGATAACATAAATTCTAAGAAAAAGATTTCTCAGAATATTGCTTCCTGTTGGGAATAAATGAGCAAGAGAAAGAGGAATTTTTGAAGAAGAGAGGAAAACAAACCAATATCCCACATTATGAAATAGGAATACCCACTTCTCTATAGGCTTATATAAATAAAGGAAAAGAGGGGTTGTAAACATAGTGTGGCTAAGCCAAGACACAATATTACATTGATGTCAAAAATTGGGCTTAGTGCCTTGGGACTCTTGGGGCCCATGACACAATATTATATTGATGTCTAAGATTGGGCTTAGTGCCTTGGGACTCTTGGGGTCAATGACAAAATATTATATTAGGGTTAAAAAATTGGGCTTTGTGCCTTGGGATTCTTGGGATCTCATGGTTAAATAGGCCGCTGTTTGCAGCTTGGGCCTGTTATGCTAAAACGAGTTATTTTGATCATTTTTGATTTGTTATGTCCGTTTAATTGAATGGATACAACCGTTTCATTTTAAATGAATACGCACATTCATACACTGCTTGGTCAAAGAGTCACAACCTTTCCAAGGTCATTAATATTTGGATAGGCGCATCCTCCAACCTATAAATACATGGCCTAAAACGAGACAGAATACACATTAGTTATTCTTCTCAATCTGCTGCTTCTTCTTCAGAGTACACCTCTGTTCTATTTTAATACTCTACTTCAGTTCGTTAGAGCTCCGTTTTCTAGCACTACGCTACTGGGCTGGTCCGTTTTATCCTGGGAAACAAATTGCAATTATGTCATTCAATGCATACGACGACAATATTGTTTTAAGGAAACAAATCTCTGTATTCTAGACATGGAAAAAATTGAAAGGACCTCCTTTCTTATTTGCTGGTTATGGTATTTGTACTGTCCCTTTTATTGCACGTTCCGTGGCGCTTTCTGTTGTTGTTATAAATGCAGTTTGAAGTGATAATCGCTGCATATCTGAGCAACACTGATTATTGATACTATCTATTTTGTAATACAATTGTGTATTCATAAAATTATTAACAATCATAAGTTGATTGTTGTGATTGTCGATTTCATTGTACAATTTGCTACTTTTTTATAACAATCTTAAAACAATATTGATTGTTGCAGACGACAACAATGATGTTGCAAAATAGCAAATATTATTTTGCATCGACACAGACGGTGACCAATGCTCTGCTTGCGCCGGTGGTTCCAACAATGCTCTATGTCATGGAGAAAGGCCAGAGAAGTTCAACGACATTAATTTTAAGCGTTGACAATAGAAAATGTTGCTTTGTCTAACAACATTGAGACTTGCCAAATTTTTGATATAAATTTTTTCTTAAAAGATCAAAAGCAAATTTGGCTGAAATCTCAAAAAGGCATTGTTGATATGGATTTATGTGTAGTAATATCAGAATGCAACCTTGTCTAAAGAATGATTTGTAAACACTAGAGCCACTGAACACATATGTGTCAATAAGTGGATGTTTACAACCTATGAAACTGCAACCGATGATAAACAACTTTTCATGGGCAATTCATCTGCATCAAAGATCGAAGGCAAAGGAAAAGTTGTGTTGAAACTAACTTCTGGAAAGGAACTAACTTTAAATGACGTTATCTATGCTCCATCCGTAAGAACCTGATTTCATGATCACTGCTCAGCAAACATGGGTTCAAATTTATCCTTGAAGCTGAGAACGGAGTGTATGTAGGAAAAAGATATGTGTGTGATGGTTCGTTTAAAGAAAATATAACCACTATTATACCACCCACTAATATGAATAAAAGTGAATCTTCTGTTTGTGTTGTTGACTCTTCCAACATGTGGCATTCTAGATTAGGGAATGTAACCTTTGATACATTGCAGAAATTGATTAATCCAGAATTTATACCTGTGTAACTTAGACATCAAGTATAAATGTCAAATTTGTGTAGAAGCAAAATTTACACGAACTTGTTTCATCATGTTGAACGAGAAACTGAACCTCTAGAAATAATACATACCGATGTATATGATTTGAAAAAGTGTGGAACTAGAGGTGGAAAAAGGTATTTCATTACCTTTATTGATGACTTACTAGGTACAGTTGTACGTATCTCCTTAAAAGCAAGGATGAAGCATTTGATTTGTTTAAACAATACAAAGAAGAAGTTGAGAATCAATTCAACACGAAAAGCAAAGCTTTAAGAAGTGACAGAGGAGGTGGATATTAATTCCCTTTTGAAGAATTTTGCACTGAACATGGTATTATACACAAAACTACAACACCATTTTCACCTCAATCCAATGGTATAACCGAATGAAAAAAATAGAAATCTTAAAGAAATGATGAATGCTTTATTGTTAAGTTCTGGCTTGCTAGATAACTTTTGGGGAGAAGTTATCCTTTCGACAAACCATATTTTAAATAAAATACCTCGAAAGAAAATATCCAAATCTCCACATGAACTTTGGAAAAATAGACCACCATCCTATAAATACCTAAAAGTGTGGGGGTGTCTTGCCAAAGTAGAGGTACCAAAACCAAAAAATGTCAAAATTGGAGCAAAAACAGTTGATTGTGTATTCATTGGATATGAATAAAATAGTGCCGCATATCGATTTTTAGTAAAAATAATAATCTGAAATTGATGATATTCGTGAAAATAACATGATTGAGTCGAGAAATACTAGATTTTTGAACATATATTCCCCTTGAAACAGGGTACTGAAAATCATACACCTAAGAGACCAAGGGAAGATGAAGTTCCTTATTCTCTTGAGGATGCTAAACAAAATAAAACTCAACAAAGTTGTGCTGAGCAGCAAGTGGAGGAACCAAGAAAAAGTAAAAGGTCAAGGACTTTAAAAAACCTTTTGATCGGACTTCTATACCTTTATGCTAGAAGATAATTCATTGACATATAAACAAACTATGTCCTCTGACGACACCTCGTATTAGAAGGAGGCAATTAACAATGAGATTGAATCCATTATGTCAAACTTATATGGAATTAGTTTATTTACCTCAAGGATGTTAGAACTTAGGTAATAAATGAATATTTAAAAAGAAATTGAAACCTGATGGTTCAATAGACAAGTACAAAGCTCGTCTGGTAGTCCAAGGATTTAGACAAAATGAAGACCTGGACTATTTTGATACATATTCACCACTGACGAGGATAATGTCAATTAATATGCTTATTGCAATTGCATCCACACATGACTTAGAAGTACATCAAATAAATGTTTAAAATTGCATTCTTGAATGGTGAACTAGAGGAAGAAATCTACATGAAACACCTTAAAGGATTTCAGAGCTCAGAAAATAAGAATAAAGTTTGAAAACTAGTAAAATCGCTTTATGGCCTTAAGCAAGCTCCAAAACAATGGCATGAGAAGTTTGATAAAACTATGTTATCAAATGGACTCACGATAAATAAATCAGATAAATGTGTGTACATAAAACAGACACATATCAGATATGCCATTGTTTGTCTCAATGTTGATGACCTATTGATCCTAGGTAATAATAAGGCCATAATAACATCTACAAATGATATGTTATCCTTTAAATTCGATATGAAAGATCTATGACTGGACGATGTGATATTGTGTGTAAGAATTCTGAGAACACCACAGGAATATGCATTATCCTAATCGCATTACATCACCAAAATATTTGAAAAATTCAAGCAATATAATGTAACTATTGCAAAATCACCAGTAGATGTGAACCAAAATTGGGTAAAGAACACTGGTGATGTTATCTATCAGTCAGAACACTCCCGTATACTAGGAAGTATCATGTATGTTATGAACTGTACTAGGCCCGATATTGCATATGCCATAAGCAAACTAACTAGATTTACCAGGCATAATCCTAGTAAACATCATTAGAAAGCGATATCATAGTTCTAGGATGTCTAAAGTATACACAGAGCTATGGTCCACACTACGCAAACTGTCCTTCAGTAGTGGAAGGATACAATGATGCAAATTGGATCACTAGATCACATGATACAAAGTCTATAAGTGGATATGTGTTCACATTAAAAAATGGAACAATCTCATGAAAATCATCCAAACAGACTTGTATCGCTAGATCTAAGATGAGTTTGTTGCACTAGATAAGACTGCAGAAGAAGCAGAATGGTTTCAAAACTTCTTGGAAAACATTCCTAATTGGAGCAAATCTATGTCTCCAATATGTATACATTGTGATAGTCAATCAGCTATTGGAAGAGATAATAGTACACTAATAATACACTATACAATGGTAAATCTAGGCATATTCGTCGTATACATAAATGTTATCACAATAGATTACATTCGATCTAAAGATCCACTTACAAAAGGCTTGGCAATAGAGAGAGAGAATTCAAACATTATCGATAGGAACGAGGCTAAGGCCTATAGACTAAAGGTTTTTCTAAAATGGAAACCCCACCTAGTTGACTGGAGATCCCAAGATAGGTTCAAAGGGACAACATAATTTAAGAGAAACTTGATGGCACTGTTATACACAAACCATTCCTATGATAAGTCAGTGCACTATGTGTTGAAAAGAATAAGTATTAATACTTTTAATGGTGTATTTGAGGAATTAGAGAACACCCTTTACAAAATCACCTACGTAAGTGCGAAGGCGCTATTTCAAATAGAATTATATATGAGGCCAAATTCACTAAGCACTTATGAGACAAGGCAGATGTTCAAGGCAAAAACGAACACATAAAGAGAACGAAGGATTATAAGAAATGTTTATCATGTGTTATCTACTTTGGAATTACACAAAAGGCTTACAGTTCAAGGACAGTCTATGTCTATTGATTCACCTGTGATTCAAATAGATAATCACTAGGAAAGTTCAAGGCCCATGTGCTACTTTAACCGTTGCGATAAATGATTCGTGAACCAAGAACGACTGCTTATTCATGTGGGGGATTGTTGGAAATGAATGAGCAAGAGAAAGATGAATTTTAAAAGAAGATAGGAAAGCAAACCAAAATCCTACATTATGAAATACGAATACCCACTTCTCTATCGGCTTATATAAATAAAAGAGAAGAAAGCTTGTAAAAAAAGTGTGGTTAAGCCAAGACACAATATTATATTGATGTCAATAATTGGGCTTAGTGCCTTGGGACTCTTGGGGTCCATGACGCAATATTATATTGATGTAAAAAATTGGGCTTAGTGCCTTGGAACTCTTGGGGTCCATGACACAATATTATACTAGTGTAAAAAAAACTGGGCTTTGTGCCTTGGAACTCTTGCGGTCTCATGGTTAAATAGGCCGCTGTTTGCAGTTTGGGCCTGTTACACTGAAACGAGTTATTTTGATCATTTTTGATCTGTCATGTCCGTTAAATTGAATGGATAAAACCGTTTCATTTTAAATGCGTACGCACATTCATGCACCACTTGGTTAAACGGTCGCAACCTTTTCAAGGGTCATTAATGTTTAGATAGGCACCTCCTCCAACCTATGAATATATGGCCCAAAACGAGACAAAATACACATTAGTTATTCTCTCAATATGCTACTTCTTCTTTAGAGTACACCTCTGTTCTAGTTCATATACTCTACTTCAGTTCGTTAGAGCTCCGTTTGCTAGCACTACACTACTGGGCTGGTCCGTTTTATCTTGGGAAACAAATTGCAATTACGTTAGTCAGTGCATACGATAACAATATTGTTTTAAGGAAACAGATCTCTGTATTCTAGACTCAGACAAAATTGAAGGGTCTCCTTTCTTATTTGCTGGTTACGGTTTTTGTACTGTCCCTTTTATTGCACGTTCGGGGGAGCTTTATGTTGTTGTCTTAAATGCAGTTTGACGTGACAATCGCTGCATATCTGAGCAACATTGGCTGTTGATACTATCTATTTTGTAATACAATTGTGTATTCACAAAATTATTAACAATCATGAGTTGATTGTTGTGATTGACGATTTCATAGTACAATTTGCTACTTTATTATAACAGTTGTGTATTTCCTTGAAGCATAGTTTTGTTGTTTCTTATTTATATCAACTTCGTTTGTAAATATTCCTCAACGTTGGATTATTAACATACTATATTATTTTTAAGTTGCATTTATATAGAACGCATATATCACTTTGACATTGCATGATGTACATGTTATCTATTAAATCACATGGAAGGTTACTTTTGTTATATCTATGACAATCAAAAAACATGATTACAATAAGGAAGTAATAAACAAATTTTGGAAAAATAACTGTAATAGTCTTCTAAAATATGAAAATGACTGCTAAATCCTTTGTTTGAATGTTTTTGAAGTTTTTTCCTTCGTTGTAAAATTTCATTTACAACATATAAAAGATATAGAAATGCATAATAGAACATTTAATAGTTATCTTAAAAAGAATATTTATAATGTTTATATTGTGTTGTAATTGTTTATTCTATAACATTTAGAAGATATTATATATTGTTTTTACCCGACACTCCTAGCTCAGTTGGTTAGAGGTGGGCGAATTGGGATGAGATATAGGTCTTAGGTTCGAGGGGCCACCTCTGCCAATTTCTGGGGGTGACTACCTAGGTAGTGTGAAGGCATTGAAAAATCAGGGGTATATCACTACCCGTAGGGTTTACTAAAACCGACAAGCAATGGCTTGAGTGAAGTCTTAGGTTCTACATGTAAATCAAAATTATGTATTGTTTTAAACTAATATAAGAAACTTCAACCATGGTTGAAAAGTGTTATAAATATATATTCTACAATACTTTATGAAATATTGAATAGAAGTTGAAAAAACTCATTTGGTTCGCAACTCTTGATATTACAACAAAGTGCTAAATGTTATTGTTGTGTTATAACAACGTTTTTTTATCCATTATAAAGTAGGCTTTTTCCTGTCATGTGATATAATAAGATCAATTGATATGCATAATAGCAAAGGCATACAAATATGAAAATTTTCAAAGCATGTTTCATTAATTAACAATTCATTATATATTCCTATTCAAGATCTTACATTGGAGAAAATATAATTATTACGAAACATTATAAAAGCGATATATGAAGTACCTCTTTGGCTTATCAGAATGGGTTTTCCCCTCACCAGTATCTTATAAACGAAAATAATCAACCAAGTCTCTTGTACTCACAATGACTAGAAACAATCATTTGGGTGGATATGTGCAACATAATCAGATTACACATGCTCATCTAGCAGAGTAACAATCATTAATTTAAATGACAACTTATCGTAAAATTATGGAGACTACTTACTCCACGTATACTGCCATAAGGATTTATCTGGATTACCCATCTCTCTATGGTTTATTCATTTCAATCTTGTGGATTACCCATCTTGTGAAGACCCAAAAATTTACACCTTTTGAATCGACTACAAACCACACAAGTTCGATCCAAATGGTAAAAAAATTCGAAACTTTAACTAACGACTTGTAATTTCGACCTTTGAATATCGACGCTTGGCACATTCAAGTATTCAAATGCTGAAGATTCAAACGTTGGAGTTCACGTTGTTACATTTGTTAGGGGTAATAACACATGAGAACTGAACAAAAGAATAATATCATCAGAATTTTACATCGGAGTACAAGAATATATCATAGTACAGTAAATATCAGAGTACAACAAAAAATACATGCATAACGGAAAATACACAACAAAACAATAAACTCCAAGTCAGTCTTGGGACTGGTATGAGCGACTAAACAGTTTTATCTTTAATAATTTAAGTAATTCATAGGACCACACAACATAACACGAAACGGGTTTACCACATATGAATATTGGTGCATAAGAACTCCAATATTGTTTTTGAAAATGAAGCTACCATAAGGTCTCTCGGCATGCACATTATGCAAACACAGACATGTGAAAGGTTCCTCCTTACAATAGCTAAACGTGCCTGATACGCGAAAATCATTTGATATTATTATTGGTGTCTAAATGTGGAAATTACGTTCACAAATAAATGTATCAATCCTAGATGACATAATTTCCCATACCATTATGTCGCCATATAGGTTTACAACTAAAACCATACAAACCTGTTGTGTAGAATGGATTTCCAACAAATGACCAGGCTAAGGAGTTTCCTTACCGATGGGAACACCTCTAGAGAGATGTCCCGAGAACAATACAAGTTTTCTGCCAACACAAGGTTGATCCATCCTTTCTTGGATGAATTTGAGTACTCCTAAGTATGTCATCTCCCAATTGTTACCAACCTTTAAAACCGCTTTCCCGCAACATCAACAACCACAAAAAGTAGAAGTCACCACATAAGTAATACCTAGGCTCTATACCATGATACACTTTTTATCTAGAAGTAGATGACAACCCATAACCTTGCCGCAAATTCCTGATTTGGTCACTTACCGGGGTATGAGGCTTGTCGAAGTCTCGTTACATAAAGCTACGATCTCTAAGTCATGTTGTGATCATCAATAGCACATCACTTAGCATGCCACATTGTAATTTCATAACATATAATTGATAATCACTAACTGTATAACCTTTGAACTAATACGTCTCAAAGAAGGGTGTTAAGCTAAGATAACCTCTCAACCACTTACATAAATATGTTTAGTAAAGATCAACCACACGCTACAAAATACAACGTTAGATGCACATCCATAAAGGTCCGTTCTGGGTTTGAACGAAACCGAAGACACCTTATTCCACGTCCAATAAAGGAGAGAGATCCTTGCAATCCAGGAATTCTCCAAATACGTCTGGACGTGCCGCCATAATATGCATCTCAATACTAGAGCAAGCCAGTGAAGATAAAATCAATAGGCCAATCCTTTCGATGTGAAGGTTCCCGGTCTTCAACACCATCTTCAATATCTTCCATTACGTCATATTCTTATTTGGAATGGTCTTTAGACCTAAGTTTGATCCCGGTCTTTCCAAATAATAATCACTATTTAAAAACTATATGGAAATACAAGATTCACTAAGTCTCTTATCCATTTCGATTAGTCAATTAAAACTTAATTATGGAAACCATTCATTAACTTTTAATCACCATTCGTTACGTTTTTAACACCTTGACCTTCCTTTTAAAATCATTAAACCTCATCTTCATTAACCTTTAGAAGATCTTAACCTTTTTTACATATTCCCAAATCATAACTTAATCATAGTAGGTTTAAAGAATAATGTCATTTAAAACACCCTTCACAACGAACCCAAAACCAGTTCATAACTTCATCTTAGTGTGTTAAAGAATAATGTTATTTAAGACATCATTTGTGACGGCCCGCCCCGCACCAGCCGACATTTCAATGAAAGTACGCTGTGCCGATGTCCAACCAGCACGGGACGGTCGCCAAAGAAAGGAAAAGAATTTGAAGCTAAAACTACCAAAGGAACCTGTAGAATGTCTCACAGCGCATGGAATAAAATATAATAATAACATACTTGGCATAAAATAGGAGAGACAGTGCATAAGATGAAAACTAAACCATAATCATCATAGCAGCGAAATTTCAAAATACAGCATATTACAACTCCAACATACTATCTCTAAAGCCAAGATGAAGGTACACTACTAATGCCCAAAGTAGTGACCAGCAGCGACACAAGGAGAATAACTATATATATTTATCATACGTGGAAGCCTCCTGCTCGTCTCCGGTACAACTACTCGTGCATACCACCTAACATGTCTCTAGTCTGCCCGTTTAAGAGAACCCAGAGTAATAAGAAGAGACATAAAACTCTGGGTCAGACAAAAGTCTGGTATGAGCGATAAGCAGCAAAACAGAACAATAACAGGTATACTAAATCATACCTGAACCTGGACCTGCAACCAAAGAGTTAGCACAACAAGATGTACAATACTCTAAGGTGATACTAACATATGGTGTAAAGATACGGGGGAGGGGTGTGCATGTCATAGTGGTATCAAACAATCAAGCATAGCAACCTTCCTCACATATCTCACTCAGTGCGTAAAGCATATGATATCCACCACTTTGATCACCCAAATCCTTGCTATGATCACTCTGCCCCATGGAGTCATGGCGACTCCACTGCACTGATCCATAACCACTAGTCCTTGCTGTGTCCACTCTGCCCCATGAAGTCATGACGGCTTCACTGCACTGGCTCATAGCCATGCTACGATCACTCTGCCCCATGGGGGTAATAACTACCCCACTGGACTGATACGTAGCCTAACATCCGTCTTGGTGGTGAATCAAAGCTATAGACGTCGATAACCCCTTTGCACACGTCCCGCAGCAAAGCCCAACTCATGAAGTTAACTCGTTGGTTCCAACTGGATCCTGAGTTCTACTTCCCATTTGGACTACCTTTGCATCTCGGATTTTGGTCTCCTCCAGATCGGTCTTTATTTGGTTCGTAGCTCATGCCTCGCGTCCAAGCTCCTTGGTTCGGTTCACAGTCACCCTTCTGGTTCGGGTCGGACTGTCCATACGAGTCGGGTCGTGAGATCCTCCCAGGTCGGGTCGGTTCGTGGTCCACCAAATAGTCTCCCACCGGATCAGGTCGTGATGCTCCAAGCTGGGTCATGGTGTCACACTAGTTCTTTGGAGTAACAGGCACTCCGGGTCGGGTCCTTCATTGGCTCATGGGTCGAGCCATCATCACTTCCTTGATTCGTGACAGTCCACTTGTGGTACATCGGTTCGGTCGCGCACAGGGGGTGCTTCACGAGTGGTTCGGGTCGACCTTCCATCATCGGTTCGTGATACGTGCTCCGCGAGTGGGGAAGGATGATCCGATCCCTGCACTATTTCCTGCAACTTTTCCAGCGACTGTTTTACGCCACACGACAGCGTTTTTGACCATTCTAACTTTTCTAATCAATCACAAAGCATACCATACAGTCATAGCAATATGTATAATCAGCCACAAACACCAAAACAACAATATAACATGTCAAAGTGGATCAAACATACCCAAAAACCCATATTTTTTCCTTAATCATGTTTAAGCACAACTAATGGTAGAATTTGCAAAACTTAACCAAATTAACCCATACTTCTAACAGAAGTCTAAAACGGTGTTTAAGCATTTCTAAACATTTTTCCAGAATTTATTAATACATAAATTCGCTAATTAACACTAATTACCCCTAATTAACCATACTTAGTGTAAAAACAATGCTAATCACTCACTTTAGCCATAAATAAAACTTAGATCTGAAACTATCTCTGATTTGGGTCAAATCTCTATGCAACACAGCAGCTCTATTCCCAATTTGATGCTAATTTGCCTTGATTTAATGTTGATCTTCTTAATTAGTGATTAGAAGGTGATTTGGGATGATTTTAGACGGTGGAGGCCATTGATAGGTTTAGGGAAATGTTCTAGGCGGTTGAAAAATGAAATAAAAATCGTTTCCTAATTGTTCTCAGCCTCCCCATAACCCTAATCTCGAAACGGGTTATGGGCCCTCTTGCTAGTCACCCTAATTAGGCCCGGTTAAGCTGTTTTTCACCTTATAAACCTTGTTTCAGCCATATCTCCCAAAGGGTGAGTCCGTTTGGCTAATGTGACCAATCTACGAAATTGTAAACCATCATCTGAATCTAATGGAAGTGATTTCAGGTCAAAACTCCTTACCAATCAAAAGTTATGGCCGAAACAAGACCAGTTAGGGGTAAAACGATCATTTAAAAATTGGCAAAAATCGTGAACATGGGAAATGACCCCAATAGTTGTAATAACCCGAAAATCCGGGCCAGTTTAAAATTTTATTTTGGCAATTTTAGCGAATTTTGAATATTTGAAATGAATTATATTAAATAAATTGACGAGAAATTTATTTTGAATATAATTAGAACGTATATATTTATACGCATCGTCGTTAGATATAAATAATTATATATAATTATAAAAGGAATTAAAATGGCACGGTAGTTCGATAATTCGATTTCAAACTTCAATTGAATGTATCGGGTGCAAAACAATCCGGATTTTAGCGAAACCAAAAACATTAGGATCTATTTGTGAATATCTTTCCAATGAATCCGAAAAATCGAAATTTCATAGCGGGAATCAAAAGATATGTCCAGTTGAAAATTCTGAATAGTCGCTATGGAATTCAGGCCCTTAAAAATGGAAATTTTGCAAACGAACTCGGATTTCGACGAAACCACTTTTGTTAGGTCCGTGATGTCAAATTATTGCTAGGTTTCAAATTTCATAATTTTTTGAATTAATATGTGAGCGTGGCAAAGGAAAACGCGTTTGACCAGTTTTAGTTGATTTTAATCGATTGGAAAATGGCCATTTTTCCAACGGTCTCAGAATTCGACGAAACTAGTTTTGTTAGGACCGTATCGTCAATACGAAACTAGAAAATATTTTTCTGGAATTTTTAAAGTTCGTATGTGACCCCGGTAAATTGAAATGCGCGTTCAAATTCAATATATAGAGTTATATGTTGATTTTGACGAAAACTGATCGAAACAGTCGAATCAGCTTATGGTACATATCCCATTGTGTTCAGAATGGGGGTATTACGCTAGGGACGACAGTCGTTGGGCGTTGTTTCGAGTTCGATATAAAAAGTTGTTTTTTTGAAATTTAAATATAATAAAATATAAATAAAAGGGGCCCTCCCTTTTCTCCTTAACCACAGACCCCCTCCCCCTCTCTTCATTCTCTCTCCCCGAAGCCTGTAACAAAAAAAAAGAAAGGAAACCCTAGCTAAACGGAGCCGCCGCTCCTCGAGATCACCGCGCCGGGGGCCCACCTCCGCCATCGCCTGGCGCGCACACCGCCTCGCCGACCTGCGACCCCCTCCTCTCCCTCCAAGCTCCGCCGCTTCTATTATCTCTCCCCCTCTATTCAGCCCAAAACCGCACCTCAGACCCCCCAACCCTCCGCCTCCACACAGTTCCCCCACCACCTGCCATCACCGCGAAGGCAGCCGAGACCTCCTGCCACCACACCTCGGCCAGCGCCACCAACCGCAGGTTGAACTGCGAACCCCCTCCCCCATCGAGCGCTGACAACCCCCCCCCCCTCCCGGCCTGAATACGAATTGTAAGTTCTTAACTTTGTTTATATATTTTCTTTTTGTTGATTAGGTTATTAAAATCCGATTTTATGAAGGTATATAAACTGAAATTTTACATTGTTTTGTAGTTTGTTTAATTTCCAACGAAAGGAGCATTGCTTTAAGGTGTGTTTTAATTTAAATAAAATAGCAGCGATGGAAAGTTATTATTGTTTTCAAAGTAAGAAAAAGAATAGATTTTTAATTGAATAAAGTTTAGTTTTTTAATTATATAAGTTAGGATTTTAAATTATATGAGTAGCGATTTTTAGTCATATGAAAAGGAATGATTTTTAATGACAAAAGTTTCGTTTTTTTTACCATACAAAGAAATAAAAAAAATTTACACATAAAGAAATGATTTTATTTTTATATATATACTTAGTGTAAAAATATGACTAAAAATATGATTTTTTATTAAGATAGCGAATTAAAAGCATAATTCTTATATGTAGAATCTTTGGATAAAAACATAATTTTTATAATGAAAGGGTTTAAAATACGAAGATATGATTTTACATAATCTAAAAATTTAATTTTTATATGTGTGTGATGCTGAAGATTATATTTTTCATGAAGCAAAGATTAGATTTTTAGGAAGTAAAGGTTGGATTTTTCGGATAGTAAAAATTCGATTTTTATATATTGAATAGCGAAGTAAAAATTCGATTTTTACATATGTAGTGGCTACGGGCAACGAAAGTGACGAAAGGCGAGAACGGCGAAGATTTCTATAAATGAAGTGTCATGAAGTTGGGATAGCTATCAGTGAGAACTTCTCACTCTTCAATTTCTTTTTCTAGTTATATATATATACTAGGATGCAGACGGTGTTTAGTAGCACCCGACACAATCGTCCACAGACCATGGACTTGTTTGTTTGGCTGTATAGTTGGTTAGATTATTTGGGTTGAATTGAATTGTTTGGTGAAATGAAATTGATTTGATTGATGTGTGAATGGCGTGGGCCATCACTAGACCGGGGATAAGGCTAGGCCTCGTCCCGTTTCTAGTATCGTGCCGTTATGCCGCCGAAATTTTCTAAAATAAATTAGAAAAATAAAGATATCATTTTATTTAATAAATGAACCGAATAGAATATTCATAGGTTGAATAAAATAATTTGATCATTGAAAATATAATTTTTAACGTGAATATGAATATATTGAATGTGAATAAAATAAATATTCATTTACAAACCGGACGGTTTGTTTATGTACACCTATTTGAAGGATATTGATTGTGACGATAAATTTTACACATCGCCCAACTGCACAAATAAAATTTGTGTTTGATTGTTTGAAACCCCACACGGGTATTGGGATAAAATCCGGCATACACTAATCCCAATAATTAGTCGTATGTCGATCGATGGATCGACAGGCTGTTATAAGCGTTAGATATTTATATTTGATGCTTATACAGTGTAGTGCACTTTGGATGATGGTTGATTATTTATCGTTGCTATTATATACATGTGTTGTATGGAATCCATATAGTTAACGCTATATGGTAATTGATTGGGCCTCATTCCAATTTAGAAAATAAAGAATATTATAAAATAAAGGTTCATGTGTTGAACTCATCCGTTGAGATTAGTCATGTGTTGAACGAAATATTTTAACAATAAAATTTGCATCTTTATCTTTATAAAATAAAGGTTCATGTGTTGACAGTACTCATCCGTTGAGATTAGTCATGTGTTGAACGAAATATTTAGATTCACGTATTTAATAGGATAAATATTCATTTATAGAATAACGGAATTATTGAAATATATAAAGCCGTGTTGATTAGAGATGCGCTATTTTGACGCAAACGATATTTATATCGATTATATTCGTTTTTACAATTTGAATTGAATCGAATAGAAAACCAATTTGAATTGAATTGAATAGAAAACCAATTTGAATTGAATTGAGTAGAAAACCAATTTGAATTGAATTGAATAGAAAACCAATTTGAATTGAATTGAATAGAAAACCAATTTGAATTGAATTGAATAGAAAACCAATTTGAATTGAATTGAATAGAAAACGAATTCGAATCGAATTTGAATTGAATAGAAAACGAATTTAATTTGAATTGAATCGAATAGAAAACCAATTTGAATTGAATCGAACAGAAAACCAATCGAATTTGAATTGAATAGAAAACGAATTTAATTTGAATTGAATCGAATAGAAAAACGAATTTGAATTGAATCGAATAGAAAACTAATTTGAATTGAATTGAAAACGAATTCGAAATGAATTGAAAACCAATTCGAAATGAATTGAAAACGAATTCGAATTGAATTGAAACCAATTCGAATTGAATTGAAAACGAATTGAAATGAATTCAAATTGAATTGAAATTTGAATTGAATAGGAATGAATTTTAAAACGAATTTATACGGAAGAATTCAATTTTGATTTGAATTGAAATGGAAGTTGAATTTGTTTGGAAAACGAAATTAAAACGATTTATAAAATTCGTTTTAAATAGAAATCGACGAAATATATATTATATATATAATATAATGGCCTGAATAGAACGCGTCGCGCCGCGGCAGTTCGTGAATTTCGACCATTTATTTCAAATGGACATTACGGGAGATCCGACCGTCGGATTCTCCTAAAACCAGAACCGTTGGGTTCGTATCGAAAAGAGCTTTCTAACGAATATTAGAAATTTGAAATCTAACGGTTGGATTTGGAGATACGTCCAAATCAAATTTGGAAAAGGTCGCTGTAAGTGCAGTTCGATGGCCGTTGATGGAAATCGACTGTACGGGCCTTGATAAATTTTTTAAAAATATCAATAATTTGTGTAAAATCATAAGAAATGATTTGAGAAAAATTGAGATGAAAAACTTCATATTTGAAAAGATAAAAATAGGTTTTTATCGAAATGAACTAGTTTTGAACTAAAATTAAAACCCATTTATTTTTAAATAAATAAATTGGATTTGAAATGGGTTTTAAATAACCAGAATTTCTAATATATATATATATAATTGGAATTGAAATAGAATTGATTTATGGGTTTGTCTTGAACGGTGTTTTAAATAACATTTGTTCTTTAACCCGATAATAAATAGAATGTGATTTGGGTTTGTCGTGAACTGTGTTTTAAATAAAACTAGTTCTTTAACCCAGTAAAAGGAGTTTTAATGAATCTGCAATTAGATTTAAATGTGAATTTGTAATCTAAATTATCAAATTTAGAAAGTGAGCGAGAGTGGAGTATCACCAGTTTTTGCTCCAAAGCAATAGTTAAATCTTTAATTAGATTTGAATGTGGAATGGTAATTAACTTTACCGATAACACCGTGGTGATTAGATATGGAGTATTACCAGTTTTGCTTCATGGGATAAATAGGTTGGGATTGGGAAATAAAATAAATAATTACCTCGGTGTGGTTCGCTAATCTCGACTAGTTTGGAAAACCATAATTTGGTTTGATATGACATCCAATGGAAGATTAAAGAATAAATTTTAAAGAATTTATCTTGGATAAAATTAATGGGAACCTTTCCCTAAGAATTGAAATTTAGAAACTAGCTGTAGGTTAGTTAAGAAGAATGGTTTCCTGGTTATTGATCTGATGTTGGTTTCGGCCTTCGAGATTAATATTTGGGAAATTGTTCTCTTGCTGATTTACGGTTAATGACTAATGAATTAGAATGAGGCGTATGTTGTGTTTGTGTAACATTTGTTTTTAATATACGCGGGTTGTTCGGAAAGTCCGGGTTTATACCCATTCTGAATAACCGATTCGACGATATGTCGAAGATGAAGACGGTGGTTGAAGACCGGAAGTCTTCACATCGTTTGGGTGATTACTGATGATCTTGATTGGGCTGTACACCCAAGATGAGGGAATCAGTTAGTGGTCGTCCAGACGTACTTAGATATCGATGGGTATGCGAGGAAAGTGCCTCCGGTTTCGTTCAGACCTAGAACGAACTTGTAAATGGATTGTGTGTCTGACATTGGATTTTATTCTGTGTTGATTGATTTCTATTAAATATATATCTGCTTAACGACGGAGAATTTATTCTCTTGCTTAACGCCCTTCTCTGAGACGTACGAGCTTAGAGGTTATATATCGATTGATATCAATCGCATGGCATGAATTGCCTGTGTGGCACACTGTGTTGCATAGATCAAGGCTTCTGTTGAAAAGCAAAGTCTTGTGGTTGATGATCAAAGCACGGCCTACGTGGCAGCTTTGTGTATAGCGTGAATTCGCGAGCCTCACACCTCGGTATGAGTTAAAAACGGGATAAGGACTGCAGGGAGAGCACGAAGTTTCTTTCTAGCTTTGGTGGTGTCAGTGACTTACCAGCCCTGACATTTATATACTTTTCACCTATGTGGTTGTTGGATGAGGCGCCTCGATTTTAGGTCTGTAAGGACCGGGAAACGTGTGTTCAGGAATTGCCAGTCCTCAAATGTAAGAGAGGACCGGCCCTGAAGCATCCAGGATTGCCCAGAGTGTGTAGTCCTGAGACATTTGCTAGAGTGTCTCGAAAGCGGAGAGGAGCTTGCCCCTTGCCTCGACTCATGACGGAAATCCAATTTCCAATACGTGTATTTCGGTTTTATTTGTAGAACTAGTACCGGCGACATGATAGATGGTACCCATGCCGCCTATGATTGATATTTATGATTGAAAATGTTTTGACTCTATACACTTATTATAGAATCAAATGATTTGTTTTTAAAACGTACCAAGCATGTTTGGCTATTATAAGGGAAAACCCTATCCTCCGGCTTGCGTTGCATTGTGTGATGGGACCTGGGTCTTATAATAGCTTCATTTTCCGAAAAAGCATTGCGCTGTTTATTCTATGCACTGGTATTCTTGGAAGGAAACCCGTTCCGTGTTATACGGCGTGGTCCCTTGAATTACTCTCTTTTAAAGTAAAGTTTTAAATAACTGTTTTAGTTCTCACACCAGTCACATGACTGACCTGGAGTTTATTGTTTTAACCTAAACTCTGGGTGCCCTTATTTTCGACACGGGCAACTAGTAGTTTTGGTTTTGCAGATTTATATTCACAGGATCCTCGTTTTATAACACCCCACACCCGCTAAGGTCACTCACTTAGGGAATGCCTTAACTTCGGTGGAGTATTTCAAATGAATATAGAACAGAAAAATTACAACAAGACAGATATAAATAATACTTGGAAATCTAAAACATCATTTCATTGCAGCAGAAGGTAAACATGTTTAGTTACAACACCATAAAAGAGTCAAGTACTAAATATCCATCCTGATAAAACATAAGTACATAATCCCACTACATAACTAATAGCCATAATAGAAAAGATAAGCTGGGCTTTACATCACGGTCCAAGCTCCAAAAGATAGATAAAGAAATCTGATCAAAGCCCACTAGTGCTAGGCCCAACCTGAGGACCTGAGGGGGAAAAAGATAAAAACAACGGGGTCAGACATAAGTGTGAGTGAGCCCTATAACTTTAACAATACAATCATTAAAGTAATTAGGGTATGATATAAACTTGGTACGCTGATGACTTGGGATAAATGACTACACTAAGTAGCCAACTAGACATAGGATGAACTAAGCTAACGGTAAAGACGCATCTACCCACCCAAGGGTAATTACTACACTGCACCACACCAGTCATTCCTACTTAAAGGTTGATCCCACCCAAGGACTTAGAAAATTCAACTAGTAGTTTCGTGTACCCCTAGCTGACTACATAGGTGCCATCTGCCCCTATCTCCACTAGGTGTACCCACTACCCCCCCTGCGCGATCGACTCCCTACCGTAGATACCCGTGCTGGCCCCACAGTGGGGTGCATCACTCCCCAAAGTGGCAACCCGATACAACCAACGGTGCACGGCTTATACCTACACGATGCAACAACGTCTTAACTACCAGCCCGGGTCCACACACGCATATGAAACCCGTTGGACTTGCGTTGCCACCGCTAACCCGTTTTGGCCTCTTATAGTCAAACCCAGTACGCGTGTCCCGTCCTCGACATGGGTCGAGCCCAACAAGATACATATGGGTTACTGGTTGAAATGGCCCCCCACAAGCTACCCACCTAAGCTTGTCCCTTTTTCTAGTGCATCCCACTTAACCCTTTAATCATGTTTAACTACATGTTTCCACTTGGTTAAGTATTCTAATCGTATTTTCTATTGCCACCCAAGGCAACCCACTAGATTTCCACATGCCACTCAAGGCACTTACTTGATTTCCACATGCCACCCAAGGCACCCACTTAACCCCTCATGCCCCACTACATGCTTATCTGGTTAAGTGTTTCTTAATTGATTAAGAACGTAACCGTTGTAAAGACCTCTCACATTAGACTATCTTTTATGGAAGCTGGATTTGCCGGTCGGGTCCGGGCAGCCTTACGCCATAACCGAGTCTAACCTCGTGTCTTTACACTTGTCACGTATTTAGTTTATGCCTAAGACCTCTCACATTGGGCCAATCATTTGTAGCCGCTGGATTTGCCGGTCGGTTCCGGGCAGTCTTATGCTACAAAAGGGTCCAACCTCGGGTCTTAGTCGATTAATTACACCTAATTAATCACCCCCATAATTTGTATTAATTATCCCTAATTAATTACAAATTTAACGATGTACATAATTGACTCAATTATGTCCATCCACTTTATGGTATGTATAATCATACCAACTTCACACCATTTTATTAACATGAATATTAACCCCATCGTTCCCCACGTAATTCGCTAACATGACATACTTAAAAGGGAAGATTCATCACAAATACAATGGGTTCAACTTGCATAACATTAGCATCAACATGGGTTTTAAAGGTGTCAACATACATATATGACCATAGCATCAAACCCAACTAGCATAAATAATCAACCCAAACTTGCATGAATCACATATGTCATAAAGAGGGTAACTTGCATAAGCTACTTATGTCATACAAAGGGGTAAACTTGCATATGTATGTATGACATACAAAAGGGGTTAACTTGCATATGTATGCATATCATACAAAGGTGTAAACTTGCACATGTTACTTGCATATAATCAAACACCAAACTTGCATAACATGTCATATATGAACTTGCATATAATCAAACACCAAACTTGCATAACATGGTGTCATAATGGATCAATGTTTATCATAGTGATTTGCATAACTAGCATCATGAACACATAGCATAACTTGCATAACATCATGAACATATAGCATATGCCTTGCATAACTTACATAACATCATGAACACTTAGCATATGACTTGCATAACTTGCATAACATCATGATTACATAGCATATGACTTGCATAACTTGCATAACATCATGAACATATAGCATATAACTTGCATAACATCATGAACACATAGCATATAACTTGCATAACATCATGAACACATAGCATATGATAACATAACTTGCATTGATCCACATACATAACCTTAACCTCATTATATCCTATCATAATTAGTTTAGCAATTGCTTGCTAAAGGCATAGAAACTCACAACTTGTTGATTAGCACTCCTATGAAGAAGATTAAGTTGCTAGAGTTGATTAGAAGTTGATTTGAGAAGCTATCTTCTTCTACAATTTGATGGAGGCTCCTTCAAGTTGCATTTTGACGGTATAACGACGTTGTATCTATTTTTAGTATGAATTAGGGTAGTCTTAGGGTGTATTTATAGATTAGTTAAGTGTTCTAGGCCATTAGATTAACCCTAAATCAGATTAGAGCCGTCAGATCTCGTCACTAGCCACCAACCATAGCCCAAATCCCAAATCAGTGCACCCAGGTCACACAGACCGACACGGGGGTCGACATATGGGTCGACCCCTGGGTCGACACATGGGTCGACCCCTTGGGGGGGGGGGGGTCGACACCCATGTCGACCCCTGTGTCGACTCCCTCTGTCTGGTGGGAATTTTCCCGCCTCTTCTGAAATGTGCAATTTGAATATTTTAAATCTGTTTTGAATTTTCTGAAAACTTCTTCGGGCCTTAACTGGGTCATACGGACTCCGATTTTCGAAAACACGGACTCTATTTCGCGTATTTTTCCGAGACGAACGCAATGGCATAGCCCGTTTCCCCTGATTCAGATTATAAAATTTAATTCTGCCCTGATTTATATTATAACAAGTTATTCAACATACGGGGTGTTACATTCTCCCATACTTAAAGGATTTCGTCCCCGAAATCTCTAAGTAAAGAAGAACGTATCCTACCATCCAAACAACCATCTACTAAACCATCAAACACTGGCATCCATTGTCCTTAAAGTTTCTAATGCTGTATGAACATATGCAAAGAGTGTGTGTATATGTTCTCTGTCTAATGCAAAATCAGGCGGTCTACTGATTCAGTTGACCTCCTTAATGCAAACCATGATAGTGCCATGCATCCAATATGTATGCGAAAGAACCCTATCGACACATACTATTTCTACATGTGTGCACAACCATACACCAAAATGTATCATCCATATGATAACACAACCATTATACATCCATTAATATAGCTACCTACACACAATTATATGCAATATGCAATATGAAGTGACTGAGCCGATCTAGTGTCTAAAGTGTGTGTATATGCATCCACGAGCAACCACTAGCAAACACTTGCATCCACACGCATCCATCAAACATAACATGTCTCAAACACATGTTTCAACCATAGGTTTACCCTATCTAAAGGTCAAAGGTACTAATGAGAGGACATACTAAAGATAAGATAAGTACTAGACAAACGATAAAGGAGAAGTTAAAAGACATACCCTCAAAAAGGAATGGGTACAATGAACGCATCTTCGCTTCTGTCTCCCAAGTAGCATTGCTCTCATCCTCTCCCCATTGCACTTTGACTAGTCGAACCTCTCTGTTTCTCAACTTCCTAATTTCTGACCCAAGGATGCGGGTTGGAGCTCGTCGAATAGTCGCATCACGCTCTACCTCCACTTCTCTAAGCAAGCTCGGCTCTACCACCTCTACGGTCTCATGTAGGCACTTCCTCAAATGTGACACATGGAATACGTCATGTACCCCACTAAGTCTCTCGGGTAAATCCACTCTATATGCCATCCGTCCAATCCTTTCCTTAATAGGAAACAGTCCTACAAATCTTGGTGCTAACTTCCCAACGGACCCAAAGCGAACAACATTCCGTAATGGAGATACTTTGACAAAGACCATGTCCCCAACATCAAACTCCAGATCCGTCCTCCTCTTATCCGCGTAAGATTTCTTCCTGTCTTGCGCTGCTTTCATCCTTCTTCGAATCAAATCAATCTTTTCCGAAGTCTCTCTAACCATATCAGGCCCAAGCAAGATCTTATCCGTAGATTCCCACCAACATTTAGGTGATCGACAAGGCCTTCCATAAAGAGCTTCGAAAGGAGCCATGCCAATACTAGACTGAAAGCTGTTATTATACGCGAACTCCACCAATGGAAGATGCTCTTCCCATGTACCTCCAAAATCTAAGATACAAAGCCTCAAAAGGTCTTCCAGAACACAATTCACCCTCTCGGTCTAGCCGTCCGTCTGAGGATGATATGTGGTGCTCAAACACAACTGAGTCCCTACCGCCTCTTGCAAACTCTTCCAAAACTCGCTAGTGAAGATAGGATCTCGATCACTCACTATGCTAGAAGGTACCCCATGCAATCGAACAATCTCTCAAAGGTAAACTGAAGCTAGCCATAGAGCGGTCCTTTTTCTCTTCACGGGTATGAAATGGGCGCTCTTAGTAAGTCTGTCTACCATAACCCAAATTCCCGTATTACCCTTCCTCGATCTCGGTAACCCATCAATAAAATCCATCGAGACGCTATCCCACTTCCATTGCGGAACTTCCAATGGGTGAAGCAACCCACCGGGTTTCTTTTGCTCCGCTTTCACTTGTTGGCACACCAAGCATCTAGCGACATACTCGGCCACATCTTTCTTCATACTGGTCCAAAAGAAAACTCGCTTCATGTCTTGGTACATCTTGTCCCCACCGGGATGAATGGTCATCTTCGAACGATGCGCATCCTCAAGTATAGCCTTCCTCAACCCCTCGTCTTGCGGTACACAAAGTCTACCGTCTCTACGCAAGCACCCCCTATCATCTAGGGTGTACCTACTCAAATGGCTGGACGACTCCCCCCTTATGAGCCTCTCTACCAACTCAACCAACTGTGGGTCGTCCCGCTGTGCCTCGCCAATCCGTCCCAAAAGAGTAGGTCTGACCTCTAAGGATGCTAGCAAACCGGGTATAAGATCAACGGAAGGTCTGAAATCAAACATCGAGATAAATTCCAAGCTTCGTCGTTCTGCGAACAATGGACTCAAGGACAACCTTTTTCTGCTCAAGGCATCCGCCACCACGTTACCCTTGCCAGGGGTATACGCTATCTCGAAATCATAGGATGCTAAGAACTCCATCCACCTTTGCTGTCTTAAGTTCAAATCCTTCTGAGAAAACAAGTACTTCAATGATTTGTGGTCAGTGAACAATTCGAATCTCTCGCCAAGAAGATAGTGGCGCCAAGTCTTAAGCGCAAAAACAATAGCGGCCAACTCTAAATCATAGGTAGAGTAATTTTTCTCATGCTTTCTCAACTGCCTTCCCCCATAGGTTTTTAAGCTTCCCTCTTGCATTAAGACTGCGCCTAGTCCTGTGCCACAAGCATCGGTATAAACAACAAATGGCTTGCTCCCATCTGGCAACACTAAGACTGGAGCTGTGGTTAAAGCTCTCTTTAACCGTTGGAACGCGTCATCACAATCTACGTCCCATGCGAAGACTAGATTTTTCTTCGTCAAGCGAGTTAATGGGGTTGATATCTTCGCGAAGTCCTTGATAAACTTCCTATAGTAGCTAGCCAACCCCAAGAAACTCCTCACCTCGGTAGCATTCTTCGGAACCTTCCAATCTTGGATGGACACTACCTCCACGGGATCCACAGCTATCCCTTCCTTGGAGACCACGTGCCCCAAGAACCGCACTTCCTTCCTCCAAAAGTGACATTTGGAGAATTTAGCCTTAAGGTTATGCGCTCGAAGAGTCTCTAACACTTCCCTAAGATGTAGGGCATGCTCTTCTTCACTCTTAGAAAAGACTAGAATGTCACCCACAAAGACCACCACGAACTTATTAAGGTACTCCCTGAACACCCTACTCATCAAATCAACAAAGTATGCAGGGGCGTTCGTCAAACCAAATGGCATCACAAGCCACTCATAGAAACCATCCGGAGTCCTAAAGGCAGTCTTGTCTATGCTATCCTCAACCACTCTCAACTGATGAAACCCCGTGGCCAAGTCCAACTGCGAAAACACTGAGGCGCCAACCAACTGATCAAAGAGATCATCAATCCTCGACAATAGGTGTTTATTCTTCTTTGTGAGCTTGTTGAGTTCTCTATAGTCTACACAAAGTCTGAGGGACCCATCCGCCTTCGTGGCAAAAACTACTGGAGCACCCCACTCCGATATACTTCGTCTTATGAACCCCTTCTCAAGCAACTACCCTACTTGCTTATGGAGTTTCCTCCTCTCACGAGGAGCCATGTGGCGCACTGGCAAAGATACTGGTTTAGCATTGTCTACCAGATATATTCGGAAGTCTATCTCCCACTTCGGAGGTAAGCCCTTCACCTCCTCAAACACATCCGAGTACTCCCGTACCACTCTAACATATCGCAAACTCTCGACCGAAGCGTCAAGCGATTCAAGATAACTTAGCATAACAGAATCCATGGGATTACAAGAGATCTCGAGAGTGTTACCCAAGCGGGTCATGAGCCTAACAACTCTCCTTTCACAATCAAGAACGGCACCATTATTGGATAACCAGTCCATGCCCAAAATCAACCCATAGCCCGTGAAGCCCAAAACAAAAGCATCACATCTAAACTCAACGCTAAGTATGGAAATCTTCAAACCCAAACATATCATGGACAAATAAGTGGAGCCCCCAATTGGGTTTGAAACAACCAAGGGATCATCTACTAGACTGGTGTCTAAGTGCAGTGACTCAACTAATGATGATGAGATAAACGAATGCGATGCGCCAGAGTCAAACAAAGTACGGACAGGATGATCAAACAGAAAAACCAGACTTTTAACGGAAATAGTTCTACCTCTTTCCTGAATCGGTGGAACCGCGAGAGCCTGAACTTGCCCCCTTGCCTGACCTGGTGCCATAAGAGCTTGCACCTGTCCTCCTGAGGTAGATCCCGTCCTTTGCCCCTGCTTAGGGCAGTCCTTCACCAGATGCCCTGCTTCGCCACAGTGGAAGCAGCCAGTCTTCTTCTTCTTCCAACAATCTTTGCTTAGGTGGCCTGGTGTCCCGCAATTGAAGCACTTCTTCTTTCCCTTGCCACCGTTGCCTTTCCCACCCTTGTTTTGCTGTTGCTGTTGAGGTCTCTTCTGATCTCCTTTCTTCTCGGGTGCCTTATTAGCATTGGGACCCTTCTCTTCCTCATGCATGAGCGCCATGTCTACTAGCTTCTCAAAGGTGGCCCCCATAGGGATGTGAGTCATAGCCAATCCATGCATCGGTTCATTCAAGCCCTTAACGAACCTCAAAGCCTTCTTCTCCGGTGTATTCACCATGTCTATGCCAAACCTTACCAATTGATTAAACTTGTTGACATATTCCTTCACCGATAGGTTTCCTTGCTTTAGAGTCAAGAACCTTTCCATATACAAGTTTTCCTCCACCCTTGAGAGAAACTTTGCCACAAACCTTTGCCTGAAATCCGCCCAAGAGTCAACAGGGTGCTCTCCATTAGTGACCTCCCACCAGAACGAGGCCTCTCCCTTCATTAACCAAGCAGCTAACTTGACTTTCTTTCCTTCTTCCATCTCAAAGATATCTATCAATTCTTCCACCTCCTTAAGCCAATCCCTAGCTTCCACAAAAGTTTCCGATCCTTGAAAAGGTTTCCCTCCCATAGCCTTAAATTTCTTGCAAGTCTTAGCAAAAGTATCCGTGCGGGGAGGAGGAGGAGGAAGATCGGGTGCTACTGTTGGTGGAGGAACATTTGCTGGACCCGCAGTGGCGGCCCTAGCCTCCATCAATCTCTTATACCATACTGGTATCGCTACACCCTTCGGAAAGTTAAGATCTTCAGCCATGCTGAAACGAAAAAGGAAAGATTCAAAATGGAGAATTCGGAAGATAAAGATATGGCTATTGGGGATTATGCTTTTCTTTCAAAAACTTTTCTCTCAAAAGACATGTTTTCGAAAATACTTCTTCCAAAAATGTTTTTAGAAAAATAGTTTTCTAAAAATTTCATCTGTTCCGGTAACCTTCATCTCTGATACCACGTGTAACACCCCACACCCGCTAAGGTCACTCACTAAGGGAATGCCTTAACTTTGGTGGAGTATTTTAAGTGAATATAGAACAGAAAAATTACAACAAGACAGATATAAATAATACTTGGAAATCTAAAACATCATTTCATTGCAGCAGAAGGTAAACATGTTTAGTTACAACACCATAAAAGAGTCAAGTACTAAATATCCATCCTGATAAAACATAAGTACATAATCCCACTACATAACTAATAGCCATAATAGAAAAGATAAGCTGGGCTTTACATCATGGTCCAAGCTCCAAAAGGTAGATAAAGAAATCTGATCAAAGCCCACTAGTGCTAGGCCCAACCTGAGGACCTGAGGGGGAAAAAGATAAAAACAACGGGGTCAGACATAAGTCTGAGTGAGCCCTATAACTTTAAAAATACAATCATTAAAGTAATTAGGGTATGATATAAACTTGGTACGGTGATGTCTGGGGATAAATGACTACACTAAGCAGCCAACTAGACATAGGATGAACTAAGCTAACGGTAAAAACGCATCTACCCACCCAAGGGTAATTACTACACTGCACCACACCAGTCATTCCTACTTAAAGGTTGATCCCACCCAAGGACTTAGAAAATTCAACTAGTAGTTTCGTGTACCCCTAGCTGACTACATAGGTGCCATCTGCCCCTATCTCCACTAGGTGTACCCACTACCCCCCCTGCGCGATCGACTCCCTACCGTAGATACCCGTGCTGGCCCCACAGTGGGGTGCATCACTCCCCAAAGTGGCAACCCGATACAACCAACGGTGCACGGCTTATACCTACACGATGCAACAACGTCTTAACTACCAGCCCGGGTCCACACACGCATATGAAACCCGTTGGACTTGCGTTGCCACCGCTAACCCGTTTTGGCCTCTTATAGTCAAACCCAGTACGCGTGTCCCGTCCTCGACATGGGTCGAGCCCAACAAGATACATATGGGTTACTGGTTGAAATGGCCCCCCACAAGCTACCCACCTAAGCTTGTCCCTTTTTCTAGTGCATCCCACTTAACCCTTTAATCATGTTTAACTACATGTTTCCACTTGGTTAAGTATTCTAATCGTATTTTCTATTGCCACCCAAGGCAACCCGCTAGATTTCCACATGCCACCCAAGGCACTTGATTTCCACATGCCACCCAAGGCACCCACTTAACCCCTCATGCCCCACTACATGCTTATCTGGTTAAGTGTTTCTTAATTGATTAAGAACGTAACCGTTGTAAAGACCTCTCACATTAGACTATCTTTTATGGCAGCTGGATTTGCCGGTCGGGTCCGGGCAGCCTTACGCCATAACCGAGTCTAACCTCGTGTCTTTACACTTGTCACGTATTTAGTTTATGCCTAAGACCTCTCACATTGGGCCAATCATTTGTAGCCGCTGGATTTGCCGATCGGTTCCGGGCAGTCTTATGCTACAAAAGGGTCCAACCTCGGGTCTTAGTCGATTAATTACACCTAATTAATCACCCCCATAATTTGTATTAATTATCCCTAATTAATTACAAATTTAACGATGTACATAATTGACTCAATTATGTCCATCCACTTTATGGTATGCATAATCATACCAACTTCACACCATTTTATTAACATGAATATTAACCTCATCGTTCCCCACGTAATTCGCTAACATGACATACTTAAAAGGGAAGATTCATCACAAATACAATGGGTTCAACTTGCATAACATTAGCATCAACATGGGTTTTAAAGGTGTCAACATACATATATGACCATAGCATCAAATCCAACTAGCATAAATAATCAACCCAAACTTGCATGAATCACATATGTCATAAAGAGGGTAACTTGCATAAGCTACTTATGTCATACAAAGGGGTAAACTTGCATATGTATGTATGACATACAAAAGGGGTTAACTTGCATATGTATGCATATCATACAAAGGTGTAAACTTGCACATGTTACTTGCATATAATAAAAAACCAAACTTGCATAACATGTCATATATGAACTTGCATATAATCAAACACTAAACTTGCATAACATGGTGTCATAATGGATCAATGTTTATCATAGTGATTTGCATAACTAGCATCATGAACATATAGCATAACTTGCATAACATCATGAACATATAACATATGCCTTGCATAACTTGCATAACATCATGAACACTTAGCATATGACTTGCATAACTTGCATAACATCATGATTACATAGCATATGACTTGCATAACTTGCATAACATCATGAACATATAGCATATAACTTGCATAACATCATGAACACATAGCATATAACTTGCATAACATCATGAACACATAGCATATGATAACATAACTTGCATTGGTCCACATACATAACCATAACCTCATTATATCCTATCATAATTAGTTTAGCAATTGCTTGCTAAAGGCATAGAAACTCACAACTTGTTGATTAGCACTCCTATGAAGAAGATTAAGTTGCTAGAGTTGATTAGAAGTTGATTTGAGAAGCTATCTTCTTCTACAATTTGATGGAGGCTCCTTCAAGTTGCATTTTGACGGCATAACGACGTTGTATCTATTTTTAGTATGAATTAGGGTAGTCTTAGGGTGTATTTATAGATTAGTTAAGTGTTCTAGGCCATTAGATTAACCCTAAATTAGATTAGAGCCATCAAATCTCGTCACTAACCACCAACCATAGCCCAAATCCCAAATCAGTGCACCCAGGTCACACAGACCGACAGGGGGGGTCGACATATGGGTCGACCCCTGGGTCGACACATGGGTCGACCCCTTGGGGGAGGGGGGTCGACACCCATGTCGACCCCTGTGTCGACTCTCTCTGTCTGGCGGGAATTTTCCCGCCTCTTCTGAAATGTGCAAATTTGAATATTTTAAATCTGTTTTGAATTTTCTGAAAACTTCTTCGGGCCTTAACTGGGTCATACGGACTCCGATTTTCGAAAACTCGGACTCTATTTCGCGTATTTTTCCAAGACGAACGCAATGGCATAGCCCGTTTCCCCTGATTCAGATTATAAAATTTAATTCTGCCCTGATTTATATTATAACAAGTTATTCAACATACGGGGTGTTACATGTTTACAGCTGGAATGATATCCGGAAAGCTCTGTATCCGTATATCACCTTCAGTTGTGCTTTGTATTATTTTCCGCTGCTATGTAATTTATTGTAATCTCTGATATTTATCGAATATAATTTATTCAATTATACTCTGTATATTCTTGTATCTGGTGGAATTGTTGTAATAACAAGGAAATGTTCTTCTGTTGTGTTCTGGTTTGTCCTGTTCTCAAACGATCAGGGGTTTCGAACGGTCTAGATCGGTTTAACGACTGATTCGGATCGAGCGAAATTCCTTGCCGTCACAATAGTCGTCCCCTAAAGTTACACGACTATACGACCTCATATGATAATGAAATAAATATTCTATGATCCTCCGATGCTTACAATGCGGGTCGTTACACTCTTCCCCCCTTAAGAAATTTCGCCCCCGAAATTCCTCAACCAAAATATAGAAAGTTGTTCTGCATGCCTATCAGTCATTCACAAACAATTAAACACACAAAACAAACAAAACAAACTTATCCTAGCATGCGGAAAGACTAAATCGAAATTTAAAATCTTACCAGGCAAAGAGTTCTGGATACGTCTCCTTAATGCTCTCCCCTATCTCTCAAGTACATTCATTCTCATCCTCGCCCCACTGAACCTTGACTAGATTCCCCGCTTTCCTTCGAAGTTGCTTCGTATCGTGCTCGACAATACGAATTGGCTTGCGGTTCCCAACCGCCTCGGGTTCAACTTCGATGTCATCAAACTGATCAGGTGAAATAGCCATATTGCGGTCGTGCACAAATTTCCTTAACTAGGAAATATGAAATACGTTATGAGCTCCCGCCATCTTGTCCGACAACTTAACTTTATATGCTAAATTCCTAACTTGTTCGAGAACTGGGAATGGACTAACAAATCTTGGTGTTAACTTGCCTCTCCTACCAAATCGTATCACGCGGTTTAACGGAGAAATATTGACAAACACCAAGTCGCCGATGGAGAATTTTAAATCTCTTCGCCTTTTATCATCATAACTCTTCTGCCTATCTTGGGCAGCCTTTATTCGCTGTTGGATAACCTTGATCTTGTCTGAGGTTTCTCTTATCACCTCTGGCCCAAGCACAAATTTCTCACCGGTTTCTAACCAACATGACGGTGAGTTGCATGGTCTTCCGTACAATGCTTCAAATGGAACCATACCGATACTGTATTGATAAATATTATTATATGCGAACTCCACTAGATGCAAATGGTCATCCCATGATCCGCCAAAATCTAATATGCAAGCTCTCAAGAGATCTTCTAATACTCGATTCACCCTCTCTGTCTGACCGTCAGTTTGAGGATGGTACGCGTGACTGAGATGTAATTCTGATCCTAACGCCTCTTGTAAGCTCTTACAAAATCCACTAGTGAACAACGGATCTCGGTCACTTACAATGCCTTTGGGTACTCCATGAAATCTCACTACCCATTCATATACAGTTCTTCTAATTTTGTTGTTGTTCTATTCGACTTGACGGGTATAAACCTTGCACTCTTGGTCAATCGGTCCACAATCACCTAAATACTATCATGGCCCGATCTAGTCCTTGGTAACCCATTAATGAAATCCATTAAGACTTGTTCCCATTTCCATTCTGGAATTTCTAATGGTTGCAACAAACCACTAGGTTTCTTTTGCTCAGCTTTAACTAACTTGCAATTCATGCACTTAGATATAAACTCCCCAACGTCTCTTTTCATCCCTTCCCAGTAGTAGGCCTGCTTCATGTCTCGATACATTTTATTACCACCGGGGTGTATAGTCAGTTTTGAGTGATGACATTCTCTAAGTACTTCATCTCTCAATCCATTGACATTGGGTACAACCAATCTACCATTCTTTCTAAGCCATCCATCTCGATCAAGCCCGTACTTGTTGATCTCTTCGTCGATTCCCATCTCTAACTTGGAGATGATTCCCAATAGGTTAGGGTCGTCTCTCTGACTGGAACCAATCCGCTCAATCAAAATGGGTCTGATTGTCAAACTTGCTAAAATTTCTGGATCTAATTCGCACTTTGGTCTGAAATAGTACCCTGCGATATACTCCAGTTGCTTCCATTCAAGAAACATGGCCCCTAAACTGGCATGTCTTTTATTCAATGCATCAGCTACCGCATTGCCTTTTCCTGGTGTATATGTGATATCGAAATCATAGGAAGCCAATATCTTACCATCTTTGCTGTCGGAGATTTAGATCCTTCTGAGAATAACTGGGTTAAAGAACCAATGTCATTTAAAACACAGTTCACGATAACCCCAAAATCATCTTCCATTAAATATGGAATTTTCACAGAAATCAAATCAATATAAATTTCTGTATCAGACTATTAACATAAATGGAATAACGTCAAAGACGTTTAAATTCCATATATAGTAACGGTCTTCTTTTACAGAAGCTCATCTCGATTATTATTAAATCGAATTCCATTCAATTCCAATTTCTTCAAATAATTGGAAAACTTTACTTTGGAAAATTTCCATTTAAATCTTAATAAAAGATTTATAAATTCCAAATTATACTCTCACTGTTAATTGGGTTAAAGAACGAATGTCGTTAAAAACCCAATTCGCAATAAACCCAATTCACATTTCATTTCCTTCCAATTACTAAATATAATTGGAAACACTAATAATCTTAATTAAAAGATTTATTCTTTTCATACGAGGTTTAAGAACAGTGTTATTTAAGACACCATTCACAATAAACCCAAAATCCAATTTCTTATTCAATTCCGATTAAATATAGGTTAATTGAAAAACTTCATTAAATCTTAATTTAAAGGTTTATTCTTTTCTCAACAAGGATTAAGAACAGTGTTATTTAAGACACCATTCACGACAAACCTAAAAATCCAGTTTCTTATTCAATTCCGATTAAATATTAATTAATTGGAAAACTTCATTAAATCTTAATTTAAAGATTTATTCTAGTTAATAACTAGTTCATTTCAATAAAAATATATTTTTTATCTTTTCAAATATGGAATTTTTCGTCTAAATCTTTCCAAATCATTAATTATGATTTTACATATTTTTTCCATATTTTTATTAATTTTATCAAGGCCCGTATAGTTGGTTTCCAATAACGACCGCCGAACGGCATCCATAGAGACCTTTTTCAAATTTTATTTGGACATAATTCCGAATCCAACAGTTATATTTCAAAACTCTTATATTCATTGGAAAGCTCTTTTCGATACGAACCCAACGGTTCTGGTTTTAGGAGAATCCGACGGCGGATCTCCCGTAACATGAAATTGAAGTTAATGGTCGAAATTCGCGAATGGACATTGTGCGACGTGTTCTATTCAGGCCATTAAATATATATATATTATATGTCGTCAATTTCCAATTAAAACGTATTTATTAAATATTAATAAATTTATTTTAAATCGATTCCAACTTCATTTTCAATTTTAAATCAAAATTGAATATTCTATATCTTTATCATATTATAATATTAATATTTTCAAAATATTATATTTTGAAATCACTACTTTTCGATATTCATTATAAAATGAAATAAATCTACCGATAAACCCGTTCGGGTTAAAATGGTGTTTGCTACTTAACTCGGCTTCATATTTTTATATTTTTGTGTCCATCCAAAGATGGGCAGAAAAATCATAATTTTATTCTTCATTGAATATTATTTTAAAATATTCGTTATTTTAAAATATTCTTTATTTTAAAAGATTCTTTATTTTTGAATATTCTGAATCAGATTGCGACTCAAACCATTACAATATAATTTCAGTTATATGGATTTTCATACATCACATGTATTTAATAACAATGATAAATAATCATTCAACAATACATTTACATCCAGAGTGAAGTTTTACAACTGTGTGAGCATTAAAAAAAAAAATAACGCTCATCATAGACTGTTAATCCATCGATTGACATATATAACTAAATATTGGGACTAGTGTATGTCAAATATCATCCCAACACCCGTGTGGGGTTTTTAAACAACAACAGTTTACGTAAATAAATCACTGGTTAATAGATTTAACCAATTATAATTCGGTTTGAATTATTTTCTAATATCGCTACCATAATAATGATAATGTTTTACAAATGCACATCTTTCTACTTCTCTAACATGTTAATGTTAGTATTAAACAAATGAACATTTTCTACTTCTATAACATGTAAATGTTAATATTAACAATGCATATTTTAATGATGATTCCTACTTACATTAAAAATGTAATTTTTAATGTAAAAACATTTTTATCAAACAATAATCCTTTTATTGAATCCTTTTATATGTTAGAAATGAGCTTTTTTACGTAAACACATTATAATCAAACTTTAATCTTTTTATATAACCATTTGTACATTAAAAATGTACTATCTCATGTTAACACATTTTTACCAAAGTTTAATCTTTTTAAACCATTACATTAAAAATGTAATTTTAATGTTGACAACTTTATCACTTTTGAATCTTTTTGAATCTTCTTATCTTACATTAAAAATGTAAACTTTTAATTCCAAACAATGATCATTTTTATGTATACAAAAAAATGTGAATTTTTATGTTAACCTATTTTTATTTCAAATTATGATCATTTTTAATGATTCATTTACATTAAAATGTAAATTTTAATGTATATCATTTTCAAACGATGAATCTTATTTAATGATACATATACATTAAAAATGTAAATTTTAGTGTTAACACATTTTCAAAACTATGAATCTCTGTTACATTAAAAATGTAATTTTTAATGTAAACATATCTAATCAAACTTTGGATTTTTTATATAATTCAATCTTACATTAAAAATGTAAATTTTTACTGTAAAAACAATTTTTATTTGACATGACATTATTCTAAATAAATGACATTTTTATTCTAATGTGACATTTTCTAATAAAATGACATTTTTATTCTGATGTGACATTTTCTAATAAAATGACATTATTATTTAACATATGACCAATTTTCTAATATTGCTAACATAATATTTCTATATAAAATGACAAATTTTTATTAACATAACATTTCTATATAAAATGACATATTTTGATTAACCTAACATTTCCTATATAAAATGACAAATTTTGTTTCAACCTTTACATTCAACAAAAATAAATATTTTAATTTCAATAATTATATTTAACAAAAATTGATATTTTTATTTCAACAATTATATTCAACAAAAATGAATATTTTTATCTCAACAATTATATTCAACAAAAATGAATAAAAATGATTCTTTGATTTTGTTGAAAATTCTAATTCAACAAAAAGAATATTTTTATGTTGACAATTCTATCTAACGTAACATTTTCTAACAAAAATGATATTTTTAATCTAATATAATATTTCTAATAAAAATGATATTTTTAATCTAACATAACATTTCTAACAAAAATGATATATTTTTAATCTAACATGACATTGATCTTGCAAAAATGACATATTTAATTAACATGACATGATTATAGCAAAATGATATTTTATTCTACTTTCAAATCTATTCCAACAAAACAATAAAAATGATATTTTTATTTTGTTGACCATTTTATTTAACAAAATGATATTTTAGTTTTTAACACAAATCTATTTGACAAAGATATAATTTTTGTTCTAACCCAAATCTATTTAACAAAAATGTAATTTTTGTTTTAACTCAAATCTATTTAACCAAAATGAATATTTTGTTTTAACACTTTTCTATTTAACAAAAATGATATTTTTGTTTCAACTATTTTATTTTGACAAAAATGACAAATTTGTTTCAACTAATTGGTTTCAACAAAATTTGGAAATTTTGTTTCACTATTTTCTTACAGCAAAATATCCTTTTATCTCAACTATTTAGTTTCAACAAAAATTGATATTTTCAACCCTTTTTGTTACAACAAAAATGATATATTTGTTTTCAACTATTTTATTATAACAAAAATGATATATTTGTTTTCAACAATTTTATTTCAACACAGTAATCATCCAATCAACGGATCTACTAACAACATCAATCCCAGATCAAATCATGTATAACTACAAATAGAATTTAACAGCGTATTGATAATAACACAATCATAATTAATTAATTTTAATTATAAAAAGGAAAAAAGTAGAATCCTCACCATGCTTTGTAAATCCTCAGAAATTATAGATTGCTCCAAATCTGTTTTCGTCTATTCCATCGTGTAGATCTGGATTTCACGATTCCAACGCAACTGAAATTTCTGAATTTCAATTTCATATGAAGAAGATATTAAATTTTAATTATTGGATAATTAGTTAATTAATTAAATTAAATAATAACCTTTAATAATGATTAAATAAAACGTTGTCGTTCCACTATCTTCTTCCCGTTAGCACCTGCAGTAATTCACGAACCCATTATCGTGCGAGCTAGGGTTAACCATCGATCCACCTCCAGGCCGCCAGAAGATGATCTGAAGATGCCACCTGAAGCGATTTGGTCAGAGGCTCCATCGCCGAGCACGAGGGTAAATTCGGTGCCCCCATTCCACCTCAAATCGTGTGCGAACGGCGGTAGTTTAGGGGACAAATTCGCACAGAATTCAACACAGAAAACGATCATGATTGTTGAATGTAAAGATCTCAGGGTCCTCTTCCATTTCCGCTTAAACATCATATGTTAATTCATTGTATTTTGGGAAAGATTGAGGATTCTTTTTGGATTGATTTCGGCCATTAGTTTCATAGAACGGCGGCTACTGTATATGTAATTAGTGTTTAGTATTTGGGGGTATATATACTAGTATATATATATATATATTTAATTAATTTCTTTTAATTCCGATAATTCTTGTTTAATATCATGTACTCCAAATCGAACCCAATGACCATCACCCGTAGCCAAATACCCCCATTCTGGACACAATGAAATATGTTTCGAAACCCAATTCGACCGTTACGACATGTTTTTCTTTAAATTAAGATATAAATCATTTAATTATTTAATTGATCGTACATTTAAATTTACAGGGGCCACATACCGACTCTAAAAATTTTCGAAAAAAATCTAGCTATATTTGGATGATACGATCCTAACAGAATTAATTTCGTCGAATTTGGAGACCGTTTGAAAAATGCCCATTTTCTGGTCGATCCAAATTGACTGAAATTGACAAAACATGTTTTGTTTTGCCACGCTCACATATTAATTCCAAAAATTATGGAAATTGGAATATAGCAATAATTTGACATTTTGGATCCAACTAAAGTGGTTTCGTCGAAAATGGAGGTCGTTTGCAAAATGGCTATTTTTAATATTAAAAAAAATATGTATATTCCATAGCGACTATTCTGAATATTCAACTGGCCATAACTTTTTATTCCTGATATGAAATTTCAATTTTTCGGATTAGTTGGAAAGATATTTTTAAACAGATTTAAATGTTTTTGGTTTCACCAAAATCCGACTTATTTTGCATCCTGTACATTTAGTCAAGTTTCAAATTCAAATTTTCAAACTACCGTGCTATTTCTAACTCCTTTTAAAATTATATTAAAAAAATTCGTTCTAACTTCGATTTATATAAATTTTTAGTCGTTATTATTTAAAATAAATTATTTTTAATATTCAAAATCCATTAAAGTTACTAAAATAAAAAATTTAAATTGGATCAAAATTTCCGGGTTGTTACAACCTTCCCCACGTAAAATCTTTTCGTCCTCGAAAAGGAACGGAGCTGAAAGTTGTTTAACTAACCAACTCAACTTTCATTCTTTTATTGGTTTCAATAATTTTATTAGTTAAACTAATAATCACACAACACAATCATCCATCAATTAGCTGATTAATTTTTCAAATATATATAACTTTTATATATTCAAAAATCATATTTTCTAAGATCGAATTATATATATAATCACAAATATGTTAATTATAAACTTGTCACTCTAAACTCATTCTAGGGCATTACTAACTCCATCTCTAACGAGTTTTCTCATTCTTGGATGCTACTGATCTTATCTCTAATGAGTATTCTTTTATAGGATATTACTAATCCTACCTCTGATGAGTCTTTTGTCCCGTTCTAATAAGTTGTACCCCAAAGATTTGAGCTAACCAAAGCTCTGATACTAGCTGTAATGACCCGAAAATCCCCGCCCTTTTGAATCGACCATAAACCACATAAGTCTGATCCAAAAGTTGGAAATCCTCGAATGCACTAACTCTGGGCATACAACACATCAGAAAAAATAACAAAAGACTTTTATAAACATTTTAATAATGTTACATCAGAGTACAGAATATATCAGAGTGCATCGAAATAATACAACGGAAGATAATTTACAACAAATTTAATACAATGCAATGGAGGACTATCATTGCTCAGGTCATAGCTTTAAGCCTCGATCCAGAATCCTGCCTAATAAATAAATATCTGCAAAAAGAAGCCACTCGATTGCCCGTATGGAAAAGAGGGCACCCGAGTTTGCAAAGTGAAACAAACTACGAGTCAGTCATGGGAATGGTATGAGAAATCTTACTTAACTTATCTAATAATAGTAAGGCTAATCACAGGACCACGCCGCTAACGGAACGGGTTTACTCCATTGGATTGCCAGTGCAAGAAATAAAGTAAATCGTTAAACAACGCAATGCTTTTTAGAAAAATGAAACCGTTGTAAGACTCAAGTACCATCACATAATGCAACACAAACTGAAAGATAGAGTTTTACCTTATAATGGTCAAAAATGCTTGATACGATAAAACAGATTTGATATTATTAGTAGTGTATATATGTTTCAAAGACATTTCAATCATAATGTATCAATCATAGATGGCATAGCTACGATATACTATGTTGCCATACTAGTTATAAAATCAAAATCGTATTGTGTCGTATTGGAAGTTGGATTTCCATCATGAACCAAGGCAAGGGATCGTCCTAACCGAATTCGAGATAATCTAGCCCATGTCTCAGGCTCAATCGCAACTGCACCTAGGAGCGCAGGGCCGGTCCACAAATATGTTAGTGGATTGGTAATTCCTGAACAATATGTCTCCCCGCCCTATGGGGCGTAAAATAGAGCCACTAGGGACTCAAATACAGAGGCGCCTCACAATCCATCATCCATATAAGTAAAAATATCTGGGCTTGTAAAACCCAGACACCACTCCTAGCTAGAAAGAAAAGCATGTTTTCCGTGGGGTCCTTCTCCTGTTTCTGGTTCATACTGGGGTGTGAGGCTCGCGAAGTATTGCTACACAAAGCTATGCTAAATAAAGCTGTGCTTTGATCATCAACCATAAGGCTCTGTTTTTCAATAATAAGCCTTGATCATTTGCATCTTAGCATGCCACATTGTCAACCCATACCATACCATTGATTTCTGCCAATATGTAACCTCTAAGCTCGTACGTCTCAGAGAAGGGTATTAAGCAAGAGAATAAATTCTCCGCCACCAAACATGTAACACCCCACATTTTTAATATAATTAAAAATGTATATATATATGCATAGATAGGTAAAAATGGTGATGTACAATGAGAATTAATTAATACATGGAAAAGAAGGAAAAAATTAATTCAATAATAGTGTGTGTAACGGAAAAGATAATAAAATAAGGATACTTAATTTAAATTTCAGGAATTAAGTAAAACGGCCATCACCATTGCGTTTGTCTCGAAATTCTGCTTGGAAAAGAGTCCAAGTTTGCGTAAATCGAACTCCGTATGAATGAGTTATGGCCTTTAGAAGATTCAACTAAAAATTCAAAACAGTTCAAAATTTGACCCAGGCAGCTGGGCGGGAAATTTCCCGCCATCAACAAGGCAGGTCGACCTAGGGGTCAACTTGGGGTCAGTTCAACCAGGGGGTCGACCTACCTGTAGGGAGGTCGACCTAGGTGTCGACCTACCCCCCTCCCCGATCTGGGCAGTCTCATTCCTGTTACGTGTTTTAATGTGCTGTACGAATCTGATGGGTTCTAGGTCAATCTAAGGGCTCTAAAACACTCTCTACACCTATAAATACATGACAAGACCTAACCCTAATTCATAACAATTCCTTAAGATGCCTCCGTGCTGCTGAACTCTCAATTCTCTTAGCCGCCGCCTTTAAAACCTAAATCAAATTAGAAATTCTTCATCAACAATTCAAGCTCTTCACCAATAATAAAAAGAAGAAGATTAAGTCAGCATTCTACATCAACAACAAATTGTTTATTTCTCCAATCCAGTCAATGTGAGTGGATTTGAACTATATTTGTTGAATAATATTTCTTCTATCGTTTACCATTCCCCATAATGAATATGATGATAATTCAATAGGATCAGTTATATTATTTATGCCTACGTTTGAGTTCTCTCCTTTTTATTCTTTCCCTCTTTATTTTTATAACTAGGCTATCTCGAGCCTACGCCTATCATGGATAGGGAAAAAGGGTTGGTTTGAGCATAATATTGGTATTGGAAGGTTTTGTATAAAATTATGAACATAATTATACTGTGATGTTGAATTTATGTAAATTGTCATAATTGTGATTGGATATGGAATTGTAATAAACTTAATATTAATAACACGTAATTGGATAACACGAATTGGTGAAACTTATTTGTGACTTGAAAAATAAGCCTAGAAGGTGAATTAGATTATATGTATGAACGTGGGAATGTTGGGATATATATATATATACATACATACATATATATATATATATATATATATATGTGTGTGTGTGTGTGTGTGTGTGTATATAGGAAAAATATCGATTATATGAAATTGGGTATAATTGGATATTGGAAATTGGCATGTTTGGGTATGAATAACATGGAATTGGTGAATTTGGCTATAATTGGATAATTTGGGTAATATGAAATTTGGCTAACTATTATGTAATTAGTGTAGTTAATGACAAATTAGAAATAGGCATTAAAATGATGAATTGTAATTAAGTTGAATTTGGAACACATGACATGAATTTAGGGTTTGGGCGAAAAACGATTGTTAATGAACGCCTATGCATGAGGTTAGGCGCGTTTGTGGTTTAAGACTGCCCGGAACCGCCCGACAAATCCAGTAACCACAAGCGGACGTCTAATGTGAGAGGTCAACGGCAAGAACTAGAAGTGTAATAGTTTATGACACGAGGTTAGGCGCGTTGTGGTATAAGTCTGCCCGGAACCGCCCGGCAAATCCTGTAGCCACGGACGGACGTCTAATGTGAGAGGTCATACATCGTTACAGCATAATAAATAAATTAAGAAATATCAACCATAATAAGACATATGGGTGACATGGGTATGGTTAGAGGGTTAAGTGGGTGATATAAATGACATGTAACGTAGGATCAATATTAACCCTAGAGGGGGGTGAATAGGGTTTAACAAAAATTAAAGCAATCACAGAGTAATGAAAAATTGCATTAAAGGAAAAATTACACACAGAGATACCCAACTTCGACAATTTGTGCCTACTGCTGCCTTTTTAAGATTTCTACTAGGAGTTACAAACAGATCCCGCTTACAATCCTATGTAAACTTACAACGCCTGCTCCTATCCTAACCCTAAGCTCAAAATCCTAGACTGGCATGTGTACCCTAGACCTGATTTTCCAATCTACAGACCAGTAATCTGTATACCCCAGTTTTAAATTAAAACTAGAAAATAAACAAGCATTGTTTTGAAAAAGAATTACAATAAAAAATAAAAGACAAAGAAGAAACAAATAAACCCCCTTGATTAAGGAATTTGCTTAGCTATATGAAAATTGGTCGGCCCACTCTTGTTCTTTTTTCCTGTTAATTTCCTCTTTTGCTCTTAAAGTCAAGAATGGCGGCAGCGTTAAACACTAGGGTTTTTGGAATTCTTGAGACCCTTTGCTTCGAACTCCTTTGCAAATTTGAATCAGTTGAAATTGCCTTCTAGCTTGATTCTGCAAGGCTCCTTCTCTCTCGATCCAAACAAGTAAGCAACTGATTTGAAATTAGGGTTTCGGTTTTTGTTATAAAAAATGTTGGATGCTTCTATCGAAAGTAGTGTGTTTATATATGGGTTTTGTGACCTTAATCTCTGATTTTGCTTTAAAGACTTGCTCGATTTGATTTTGGAATATTCGGATCGAATTTTGAACAATGAATTTTCCCCTGATTATGATTTTTCCAAAACCAGAAACAGTTTTTATGATTTTTATTTTTTTCCTCATGCTAATCTCTATCAGTTCGAATTCCGAAAAATTAGCAATGAATCTGGACATGATTTTTCTGTGTTTCCTCTTTTGGTTCGATTAATTGATTTGTTGGCTTTCCTCTTTTTGATAGACCTTGATGAAATCGGCTTGAATCATGAACCAAATTTGCATTTGCATGATAACAACATTCCTGTGAATTATTTCTGGAAACAAATATTAAAGAACATTTTGTCCCAAAATAGAAAAGATTTCCTGAATTCTGGAAAACATTGATACTTGCCAAAAAAAAACCAAAAAAAAACTGATGTGTAATGTTTTTGTTGCCGAGATTCATTCTGCCTTGTCACCATGCTATATATGATTTGCCTTGTCGTATTTCTGAAATAAATTTCTTTGTATATCTAAACTAGTACACCATGTCTGTGTACACTGTTTTGACATTTCCTTGAACTTGCTTGTCTCTGAACTATGCTGTGTATTCATACATGATGCTCTTCATTTGAACATGAACCTAAAACTGCATTCTCTTGGCATGTCAATATGTTTTTGCTGAAATATGCTTAATTGTTGCTCAAGTATCATTTGGACCATGTTGTCTTGATACTTGAAATCTTGATGCTGATCCCATTTTGCTATTCTTGCTCACCCATGTTTGCACTATGTACATTTGCCATGACACTTGCACTTGAAAGTTGCATGTAGCTTCAGCCATACATGTTTGCACCAGTCTCATGTTGTTTGCATATGTGTTCGAACCCGGCATGATACTTGAAACATTCTAGTGAGCTCGGCCATATTGTCTTCATAGAACCATGCTGAAATACATTTCAACCATTGCTGCGTGTATACTAGTTCAACACATTCATTCATTATTCATGTTGAATCCATGTTGCCGAGCCTTGTATACCATGCATCTGTGTCACTTGTGCATGTTGCATCTTGTTGCTGCTCTACTGTTTGGACTTGTGTCTGTCCTATGTTCATGCTTTGTTCATGTATCGCACTTGCACTTGGACTTGTATCATGCATTGTTCATCATGTCTTGTATGCTGACCTGCTATGTATTATTTAGTTGATCTGCCACATACACATCACTTGATCTTCCATGCATGTCTGATTTGAGTCTTGCACTTGTTCTTGTCCTGATCATAACTTGATTTCATGTTGTTTTGTCATGCTCTCCAACTTGTTTCCTACTTATTTGGTTTTGACCTACCTTGTATAAAAAAACAGCAGACTGACTGTACTGAGTTGGGACTGGTCAGAATCAGCTGAAAATGATGCTGGTTCTGATCAGCAAACCAGTATGGTTATGGCGTGGCTGTTCAAGTCTGAAAGATGATGAGAAAAACACACAAAGAATCTGAGACAAAATAAAAAAAATTAAAAAAAAATTATTTGTTCAGTGTCTGTTTTTGGTTCCAGTGTACTGTGTATTTTCTTTTGTGTGACAGGTTTCAGGATGATGCATCAGGAGCAAAACAAAGACTGGGACAGTAAGAGTGTGCTGAACAGAAGTTGTTTATTTGAAAGTTGTGTATGATATGTAGAAATATTTGTATTGAATTGTATAGTTGAGAGTTCAAAAAAATGTGTATTGTATTGAATTATGAAATAAAATAAATATCATTGAATAATAGATGCTTGTGTAAATTTCCTGTCTTTTGTGTAAAAGCACTATTAAACAACAATATTTATTATTCCATTTTTCAAACACATCAATATAATATATTTGTCATCATCAAACAAAAAATCATAGATTCAACAATCTCCCCCTTTTGATGATGACAAACAGACTTTAAGATTTTGAGAATAACAGGATGTGTTTGAAATAAACTCCCCCTATATTTGTCCTCCCCCAACACAGCTACCCCTTCAGACAAAAAAATAAAATTTGAAAGAAATAGAAAATAATTAAACACTTAGCATTAATGGCAAAATAAAATCTATAGATGTCTGTATACAAATCAAAATCTTAACTCCTTCTCCCCTTTTGTAATCATCAAAAGATGAACAGGTCTAGACATTTGCAAAGGATATGGACTATAATAAGAATTCAAGTCATTTGACAGAATCAGAGCCATGTACCCCAACAAATCAAACAAAAAATCATAATAATCTGTAAAATAGGAACACATTTCACAAAACAGAGGAGGGATGAAAGACTATTATATATATATATATATATATATATATATATATATCGAGGAGGATTTACTATACCTATGTACAATATTATATATATATATATATATATTTTAAGAGAAAACTAACCACGCATAACCAGAGCTTGGATTTTTAAATGGAATTAGCTGCAATATGAAATTACTTATTATTTATATATACATAGTTCAATACTACACTAACCATGCATAACCAGAGCTTGGATTTTTAAATGGGATTAGTGGCAGCATGAAAATAGATAAGTAATCTCATAACCATGCATGACCAGAGCTTGGATTTTTAAATGAGGTTAGAGAAATACTTATAATTTTTATTATGAATATATATATATATATTAAGTAATATATACAAAAATTCCCTTGATATATATATAAACCAATAATGGATGATAGAAGGGTGATAGGGATAGAGATGGATGTGAATTTTTTTTCCTAAATTACTCATATTATAAGAAATATTCAATCATATCAGAGTTATAGACAAACTTTCAACCATCTCATATTCTGAAGTCTAACACAATCACAATTTTATCATAAGTGTCCAAAAAAAACTGTTCTTTTCTTAATGATTTGAAGAGTGGATTATTTGTCAGAAAATGAAATTGATAACAGAGCACCTTAAGAGAAAATTTACCCAAAAATGCAGAGAGATTAATTAATTTCTATAATTCCCAAATCCAATCGTAATCTGCAAAATCTATCTTCAGGAAGGGGTTTGGTAAAAATATCCGCAAGTTGGGATTCTGTTGGAATAAATTCAATACAAATGTCTTCACTAGCAATATGATCTCTAATGAAATGGTGTCTCACATCAATGTGTTTTCTGCGTGAGTGATGTACATGATTATTTGATAGATCTATTGCACTCTTACTATCACATTTCAAAGGAACTTGTTTATAGAATAGACCAAAATCAGATAGAGTTTGCATCATCCATAAAATCTGTGCACAACAACTTCCTAAAGAAATATACTCAGCTTCAGTGGTGGATAATGCAACACAATTTTGTTTACGACTTGACCAAGAAACAAAAGAATGTCCTAGCATGAAACAATTTCCACTAGTGCTCTTCCTATCAGTAAGTGAGCCAGCATAATCAGCATCAGTAAAACCAACTAAATCAAAATTGTCACAAGATGGATACCATAAACCAAGTTTTGGTGTGTGCAACAAATACCTCAGAATTCGTTTTGTGGCTTTTAAATGAGATTCTTTTGGATTAGATTGAAAACGAGCACATAAGCAGACAGAAAACAAAATATCGGGTCTAGAAGTAGAGAAATAGAGAAGTGAACTGATTATACCGCGATATTTCTTCTGATCAACAACAACACCTTTTTCATCTTGGTCAAGCTTAGTTGTTGGGCTCATTGGTGTTTTCATTGGTTTTGCATCCTCAACTCCAAATTTCTTCAATAGCTCCATTACATACTTGGTCTGAGAAATGAAGATTCCTTTGTTGTTCTTTTTGATTTGAAATCCAAGAAAGTATTTTAGCTCTCCAACCAGGCTCATCTCAAATTTATCCTGCTTGACTTTTTCAAATTTCTCACGCAAAATATCATTAGTAGCACCATAAATGATATCATCAACATAAATCTAAACGATCAAGAAATCATTACCATCATGTAATAGAAACAAAGTAGTGTCAGCACATCCCTTTTTAAAACCATTTTCCAAAAGATATGAACAAAGACAGTCATACCAAGCTCGAGGAGCCTGCTTAAGACCATATAATGCTTTTTCTAGTTTGTACACATGATTTGGAAATTCATGACTCTCAAAACCAGGAGGTTGTTCAACAAACACTTCTTCTTTTAGCTCACCATTCAAAAAATCACTCTTAACATCCATTTGCTTAAATTTAAAACCATTAAAACATGCAAAACTTAGCAAAATTCTGATTGCTTCTAATGTAGAAACTGGAGCAAATGTTTCATCAAAATCAATGCCTTCAATTTGATTGTATCCCTTAGCAACCAACCTAGCTTTGTTTCTAATTACATTTCCAGATTCGTCAAGTTTATTTTTAAACACCCATTTTGTTCCGACAACTGGATAGTCTTTTGGCCTAGGCACCAAATTCCAGACTTTATTCCTCTCAAATTGGTTAAGTTCCTCTTGCATAGCTAAAATCCAAGACTCATCATTGTAATGACCCGCATTTTCAACGATATAATAATTAATTTATTTAATTTTTTATAAGGTGATTAAAAGGATTTCATGGTCGTTGAATTAAATAATGGTGAATATTTAATTAAAATAATAAATTAAATAATATATTTAATTTATGAATTTATCATAAATAGTGAATTGGCATTTTTAATGTGAACTGGGCAATTTAAAATATTTAATTCAGCTTGGATTTGAATTTGAATAACGAATATATTATATAAACGACAGTTTGAACGTAGAGTTATAATATAATTAAAATCGAGCTCGAAATGGTGCTGCAGTTCGTAAATTGGCGATTCGAACTTCAACTAAATGTACATGATTCGTTTTAAGCCGGATTTCTGTGAAACAAAAAACGTGTGGAGCTGGTGGAGTATATCTTTCTAGTGGAAGAGAAAAATCGGGAATTCGTCGGGTAGATTTTGATTTATATCCAAATCAAATTTTAGAAAAGTCGCTGTGGAATTCCTTTATAATTTATAAAGGAATTATTTATATTTTAAAAAGGGAATTCATTTTTAAATCGAATATTGATTTAATCGGGATTTGAAATATCAAGTTGGAAATTTCATATAGGATTATTCTGGGGCTGTATGGTATTCCACTGTGAATATATAAGATAATATAAATTTATTTATATTTAAATATATTTAAATATATTTATATATTTAAAATGGGTCATTCAGAGCTTTAAAAATAGCCGATTTTGCAAACGAAGTCGGAATTCGACGAAACTAATTTTGTTGGATCTGCAATGTCAAATAGTTGTTAGATTTCTAGTTTCATGATTTTTAGAGTTACTGTGTGGCCGTACGGATTTTTAGACTGAAAAACAGTATTTTGACAGTTAAAAATACGTTGTGTGAGCATACGAAGTCGGAATTCGACGAAACCAGTTTCGTTGGGACCGTAATGTCGAACTCTACCAGTATGTCCAGTTTCGTGATTTCTAGATATCGTGTGTGATCACATGAATTTTTAGAAGCAAAAACGAATATTATATTAAAAATATCCACCAAAAATATCTTCCTTGATTTGCTTATAAATAGGAATTTCCAAGCCTTAAGACCTAAACACGTTTCACCCTCTTCTGCGAAAAATAGGCCGCCACTTCTAATCCTCTTCCCAGCAAAATTTCAACTTCTAAATTCTCAAACAATCCAAAGAAAAATCCTAAAATCCAAATACATATACATATGAACTCCTGAGATTGTCAGCTACATTCCTACATGGGTTTCATCTTGTTCGAGTTTTCTTGCTGTCGCACAAATGGTTCCAGCGTGTTATTTGTTGATCTAGGGTTCGGGTTAGCGAGTGTTTGGGGAACCAAATCAAGAAAGGGGTTTTGGATTTGTGTTAAGGGGATCGACGAGATCTTGGTTGCCATGTTTTGGAGAGAACGATGAGAGAAAGGTTCGGACCTTCCCTGTGTGGTGCGTAACCGACCTGTAGGGCACGATGGGGTTCTTGAGGTCGAGTTAGGTACTTTGGTGTTGAATAGAAAGAGGAGATGAAGGTGAGGATTGAGATGACCTTCGATTGGATTTGTATGGAGTGTGGAAGGAGAAAAATGGATCAAAGGATTCAAAAATGGCTGGAGTAAAGGAAGTGGAGCACGACATTTTTTTGGGAGAGAAAGGAAGTAATCAGGTCTGGGCTGAACGGGTGTTGGAAGGGGTGTTGGGCCGAGTGATAAGGGTGAGGCCCGATTACCATAAATTAGTTTAGTTTTAATTTCAATAATATATACAACCTTGTAAATGCGATAACTTCTACGTACGGTATCAGAATTTCAAACTGTCAGATCCGTTGGGATCGTATGGACGGGAGCGTCACAATGGAACTGACCGGGAGTGGATTAGTGCTCGTTACAATTTATGGCGAAATAAATTGTCAGAATCAAATCAAGCAATGGTTATCGTTATTAATGATGATCGTCTAATGTGAGTAATTCTAACTAACTCTGAACAGTTTATATTTTCATGTTGTATTCTTAGAACTGTTAAAAATTGTCTGATTGACTGTTTTATTGAACTGCTAGTCAGTTAGTTGAATTTCTATATTGATTCTGTTTAGCAGAATATATCATATGGAACTGAAAGTGATGTTGATTTTATTGTGTAACATCTGTGGATGCTGGGAAACAGGTTGGAGGAATCCAGCTGGATTCCTCAACATTTATTTTACTGTTTTTCATATATTGTGATATATGATGTGATATATAATATGTTGTCAATTATATGTGTTTGGACGACATTGATCATCGTGATTTGATATGTTGAATACCATAACATACCGGAATGTTGATAAGGGAATTTTCAAAGTGATATTGAAAATAAAATATTTATAAACTGGAATATTTATAAATAGGAGATATTTAGAAAGGGAATAATTATATAATCAAAGAATTTTATAAAACGATTTTTTACTTAGCAAGTAAATAGAAGTGTACAACGATATTTATTTAAGAAGTAAATAGAAGTATAAAGAAAGATATTTACGTAGAAAGTAAATAAATAGAATAAAGGAATATTTATTTGATAAATAAATAGAATAAAGGAATATTTATTTGATAAATAAATAGAATAAAGGAATATTTATTGGGAAAATAAATAGGATTATAAAAGGAAATTTCCAAGATAGAAAAGAGTTAGTCGATTAGAGTTATCAAATAGAGTCATCAAAAATGAGTCAATTGAACATAGTTATTCAAAAGAAGTTAATCGAACAAAGTTAAAAGAAATAGAGTTAAACAAGATTAGAAACTGATTAGAGATTAGTTAAGTCGAATAGTTTTCTGAGTATCAATCTGATGTTGGTTTCAGCCTTCGGGGTTTATACTTAGAGAATTGTTCTCCTACTAGTTTACAGTCAGGGACTGATAGTTGTGAAATGATAGTGATATGTAAATAAACAATGGAAATGTTTTCTAATGTTAATAACGTATATTTTCTAAACATAGAAAATAAGGATATATATATATATATGATTGATGATTGATTGATAGAATTTCCATTTGGAAATAATATCGTTGTTTGCACACCTATTTTTCTTTGATGGTTAAATCACAGACTATCGAAGTTTTGACCATTTTAACGTTGTTAATATAGGAAGACCGGTTGGATTATTATCCAAAGAACTACTCTGTATTGGCATAAGCGTTGCGAATCATATATGCCAAAGATAATTGAAGACGGAGTAAAGTGCAAGGGCTATGGTATAAGTCTTAGATAACAGTGCCTAAGATGGATGTACTAAATAGTGCCTTCGGTTCATCCTGTTCCTGGATGATTTGTATGGAGGAATGTCTGACAGAGTATTTCCAGAAAGGTCACGTACATTGATTTCTTCAACCGTACCAAGAGTGGAAGCGGAGAAGGAAACTTCTTTAGCTAACACGTAATGTACTGTTGTAGATGTCAATTAGTGATTTTGATGGATCTGACAATGTGGCATTCGAAGTGAATTTGATGTGATGATAAAGCATAACCTCTGGCCTCAACAACCAGGAAATGAAAAAAATCAGGCAGGCAACATGGCTAAGTCGGTCGCTCCGAAGTAGAGTGTATAATCACCTGATCTAGAGTTTCATTTATTTCTAAAAATCTATTGTTGATGCTGTCCTATTCGGGAAACGGTTGCTGATCCCAACCGTTGGTGATATACATTCGATACACTCAAGCGAAATGAGTGGTCGGTCATGTGTGGCCGGGTTGCAAGATGTTCTTGTTGAACCCAGTGTATTCCTCTCTAGAGGTACACTAGAGAAAGGTGGTTCCATACCTTGTCATAGTTGGAAATCCATTACCCAATATGTGCTTGCGGTTTTGATTGTATACTATATATGTAAAACGTGAGATGAAAGCGTTTCTGCTAGATGATTATTATATTGTGGTTGATAGACATTATTATAATATCAAAAGGTTTTTGATATAAAGATATTTTTAATTCTCGTAAGGGAAAAACCCGTTCCGTTATACGGCGTGGTCTTATGAGATATCGTTTACTTGTTCAACTGTTTTAAACTGTTTTACTCATACCAGTCCCATGACTGACCCGGAGTTTATTTTGTTTTGTTTCCCTAAACTCTTGGGTGCCTAAATTTGTACGGGCAGTCAAGTAATCGGGATTCTTACAGATACTTGAAGAACTAGAGCAGGAGGCTTCAGGATTATATAGCTATTATTGTTCTGCTGTGTTGTAAGTGCTGTACTTGAAAAATGATTTTTATATGCAAGTAAATCTTTTATTTCAAGTTATGTTATATTTTATTCGTTCCGCTGTGAGTTTCGTGTTTACTCTGATGTTGTATATTCTTCTTCTTCTTCTTCTTCTTCTATTCTAAGTTTCTATCTTATCTTTCCTCACCCTCTAATTTCTTTCATTAACCATCTGGTACTTTCTACTCTTGATGTTCGATATGTGTTGCATATCGGATAATCAAGGTCATCAAAAACCCGGGTCATTACAATCATTAAGAGCAATATCATATGAACTTGGTTCAATTTTAGAAATAAAAGCATTGTGAACACAGAAAGCACAAACATTCTTATTTAGAGAGGAACGGGTGCGAACCCCAGCTGTTGGACTTCCAATAACCAAATCTGGTGGATGGTTGGGTTTGAATTTCAACCTTTCAGCTTCAGTTGTTGCTTCTGTGACTTCTTTGTTGTTTGTCTCAACTTCATTGCTTTCTTTTTCATCTTCTTGACCACCACCTTCATCTTTATCATTTTCCGAAGCTATTTCTGAGTCTGATTCGTTGAACTTCACATTAATGGTCTCCACAATTGTTCTTGATTGCTTATTGAAGATTCTGCAAGCTTTGCTCCTTGAAGAATAACCCATGAAGATCCCATCGACTGTTTTTGGCTCAAACTTTCCAAGCCGATCTCCTGTGTTCAGAATATAACAAGGACATCCAAAAACTCTAAAATATGAGATATTAGGCTTTTTTTCAGACCACAGTTCATATGACGTTTTATTAAGTATTGGTCTAATCATGACTCTATTCATTACATAGCATGAAGTATTAACTGCCTCAGCCCAGAAGGTTTGAGGTAATTTATATTCACATAACATAGATCTAGCCATCTCTTGTAATGTACGATTTTTCTTTTCGACCACCCCATTTTGTTGAGGTGTTCGAGGAGCGGAAAATTCATGTTTAAAACCATTTTCTTCACAAAATTCTTCAAAATCTAAATTTTCAAATTCACCTCCATGATCACTTCTCAAGGTTTTAATTGAAACACCTTTTTCATTTTGAACAAGTTTTAAAAACTTCGAAAAATAATCAAATGTTTCAGACTTTTTGGCTAGAAAATAAACCCATGTAAATCTAGAGTAATCATCAACCAATACATAACAATAACGTTTACCATTTAAACTAGCAGTATTAGTTGGTCCAAACAAATCCATATGAATCAATTCAAGAACACGTGAAGTAGCAACAACATTCTTTGGATGAAATGACGAACGACTAAGTTTAGCCATGGAGCAAGCCTTACACACTTTGTTATTTTTAAATTTATGATGAGGTAAACCTCTGACAAGCTCATTCGTTTCTAGTTTTTCAAGAAGATGCATACTAGCATGTGCTAGTCTTCTATGCCATAGAAACGCCTCTTCTTCAGTGGCAACCAAACATCTAGAAACAGTTACATCATCAAAAGATGTTTGTCCAATTGAAAACTTATTTAAGGTGATTTCAAGATTTTGGACTTTGGTTCTTAGTGCTGTATTTTCGTCCATAAGTGAAGTGCATCTTTTAATAAAATTCTCTTTCTTAATCTCATTAGTTTCTTTCAAGGTCAAAATTTCTTTTTCAAAATTGTCAATGGTGGATTTGAGAGTCGATATTTCTAAATTTTTCGCTTTAAGTCTTTCGACTTTTGTTTCTAATGTACCAATGATTTTAGAAAGGTGTTTACACATTAAAAACAAATCATCATAACTGAATACCTCAGTCGATTCCTCTCTATCATCTTCTAAATCAGATTTTGCCATAAAGCATATGTTGCTTTCTTCCTCGCTGCTACTTGAGTCTTCTTCTCCTTCCTCGTAATCCCAAGTTATAGAAAAGGCTTTCTTTTTATTCTTTTTTCTTTTGTGCTGTAAAAGAGGACAGTTTGGTTTTAGATGTCTAGGCTTCTAACAGTTGTAGCAGAGTGGTTTCTCATCTGAATTGTCAGATTTCTTCAGCTTGTTGGATTTTGGTTTGTTTCTTCGAGATTTGAATATGCTCCATTTTGCGATTTGTCTAACGGCCATTGCAAGCTGTTCGATGGAGTCTTCGCCATCGCTGTTGACAGCATTGGACAAAGCAATTGACTTCTTCTTCAGATCAGAGTTGTTGCGGTCTTCTCGTGATTTTATCTCCATTTCATACGTCATTAGATTTCCGACAAGCTCCTTCATGCTCAGCTTACTTAGATCCTTTGATTCTTGAATAGCTGTGACTTTTGCCTCGAAATTCATTGATAGAACACGAAAAATCTTCCTCACAAGTTCAACTTCAATAAAAACTTTTCCAAGGGCTCTAGCATTGTACACTAGCACAGAGAACCGTCCATTCATGTCCTTGATACTCTCATCCTTCTGCATAGTGAAGTTTTCATACTCACTGCTGAATAGAGTGAGACGAGATTCTTTCACTTGCGACGTTCCTTCGTGAGTGACCTCCAATATATGCCAGATTTCCTTAGCTGTTTTACAATGAGAAATTCTGTTATATTCAGTTTTATCTAAGGCACAGATCAAAGCATTCATGGGTTTAGAATCAATAGAGTACAGTTTCTTATCATTTGCATCCCACCTTTCCTTTGGTTTAAGCATTTCAATGTCGTTGACAACTACAATGGGTGGTTTATAACCAGTTTCAATGATATCCCAGACATCATAGTCAACAGACACAAGCTAGATTTTCATTCTAGCTTTCCAATACGTGTAATCACTACCATTAAACAAGGGAGGTCTAGCAATAGATTGTCCCTCAGAAAAAGCATTATTCATTGATGTCATGACTTTAGAGTTAAAAACACAGGCTCTGATACCACTTATAGGATCAATATTAACCCTAGAGGGGGGGGGGGGGTGAATAGGGTTTAACAGAAATTAAAACAATCACAGAGAAATGAAAAATTGCAGTAAAGGAAAAATCACACACAGAAATACCCAACTTCGGCAATTTTTGCCTACTGCTGCCTTTCTAAGATTTCTACTAGGAGTTACAAACAGATCCCACTTATAATCCTATGTAAACTTGCAACGCTTGCTCCTGTCCTAACCCTAAGCTCAAAATCCTAGACTGGCCTGTGAACCCTAGACCAGATTTTCCCAGACTACAGACTAGTAATATGTATACCCTAGTTTTAAATTAAAACTAGAAAATAAACAAGCATTGTTTTGAAAAAGAATTACAATAAAAAATACAAGACAAAGAAGAAACAAATAAACCCCCTTGATTAAGGAATTTGCTTAGCCATGTGAAAATTTTTCGGCCCACTCTTGTTCTTTTTTCCTGTTAATTTCCTCTTTTTCTCTTAAAGTCAAGAATGGCGGCAGCGTTAAACACTAGGGTTTCTGGAATTCTTGAGACCCTTTGCTTCGAACTCCTCTGCACATCTGAATAAGTCGAAATTGCCTTCTAGCTTGACTCTGCAAGGCTCCTTCTCACTTGATCCAAACAAGTAAGCAACTGATTTGAAATTAGGGTTTCAGATTTTATTGTCAAGAATGTTGGATGCTTATATCGATGATGAAGTAGTGTGTTTATATAGGGGTTTTGTGACCTTAATCTCTGATTTTGTTTTAAAGACTTGCTCGATTTGATTTTGGAATATTCGAATCGAATTTTAAACAATGAATTTTCCCCTGATTTCGATTTTTCCAAAACTAGAAATAGTTTGAATGATTTTTATTTGTTTTCCTCATGCAAATCTCTATCAGTTTAAATTCCAAAAAATCAGCAATGAATCTGAACATGATTTTTCTGTGTTTCCTCTTTTGGTTCGATTGAATGATTTGTTGGCTTTCCTCTTTTTGATAGACCTTGATGAAATCTGCTTGAATCATGAACCAAATTTGCATTTGCATGATAACAACATTCCTGTGAATTATTTCTGGAAACAAATATTAAAAAACATTTTGTCCCAAAATAGAAAAGATTTCCTGAATTCTGGATAACATTAATACTTGCTAAAAAAACAAAAAAAAACTTATTTGTAATGTTTTTGTTGCCGAGATTCATTCTGCCTTGTCACCATGCTAGATATGATTTGCCTTGTCATATTTCTGAAACAAATTTCTTTGTATATCTGAACTAGTACACCATGTTTGTGTACACTGTTTTGACATTTCCTTGAACTTACTTGTCTCTGAACTATGCTGTGTATTCATGCATGATGCTCTTCATTTGAACATGAACCTAAAACTGCATTCTCTTGGCATGTCAATATGTTTTTGCTGAAATATGCTTAATTGTTGCACTTGTATCATTTGGGCCATGTTGTCTTGATATTTGAAATCTTGATGCTGATCCCATTTTGCTGTTCTTGCTCACCCATGTATGCACTATGTACATTTGCCATGACACTTGCACTTGAAAGTTGCATATAGCTTCAGCCATACATGTTTGCACCAGTCTCATGTTGTTTTCATATGTGTTCGAACCCGACATGATACTTGAAACATTCTAGTGAGCTCGACCATATTGTCTTCATAGAACCATGCTGAAATACATTTCAACCATTGCTGCGTGTATACCAGTTCGACACATTCATTATTCATGTTGAATCCATGTTGCTGAGCATTGTATACCATGCATCTGTGTCACTTGTGCATGCTGCATCTTGTTGCTGCTCTACTGTTTGGACTTGTGTATGTCTTATGTTCATGCTTTGTTCATGTATCACACTTGCACTTGCACTTGGACTTGTATCATGCATTGTTCATCATGTCTTGTATGCTGACCTGCTATGTATTATTTAGTTGATCTGCCACATACACATCACTTGATCTGCCATGCATGTCTGATTTGAGTCTTGCACTTGTTCTTGTCCTGATCATAACTTGATTTCATGCCGTTTTGTCATGCTCTCTAACTTGTTTCCTACTTATTTGGTTTTGACCTACCTTGTATAAAAAAAAGCAGATTGACTGTACTGAGTTGGGGCTGGTCAGAATCAGCTGAAAATGATGCTGGTTCTGATCAGCAAACCAGTATGGTTATGGCGTGGTTGTTCAAGTCTGAAAGATGATGAGAAAAACACACAAAGAATCTGAGACAAAATAAAAAATATTAAAAAATATATTTGTTCAGTGTATGTTTTTGGTTCCAGTGTACTGTGTGTATTTTCTTTTGTGTGACAGGTTTCAGGATGATGCATCAGAAGCAAAACAAAGACTGGGACAGTAAGAGTGTGCTGAACAGAAATTGTTTATTTGAAAGTTGTGTATGATATGTAGAAATATTTGCATTGAATTGTATAGTTGAGAGTTAAAAAATGTGTATTTTATTGAATTGTGAAATAAAATAAATATCATTGAATAATAGATGCTTGTGTAAATTTCCTGTCTTTTGTGTAAAAGCACTATTAAACAACAATATTTATTATTCCATTTTTCAAATCCATCAATATAATATATTTGTCATCATCAAACAAAAAATCATAGATTCAACGTGTAAAACATTACTAAGGTAGACTTAACCATAGTAAGACATGGGTAGGACATCGAAACTATAATAAGGGGGTTAAGTGGGACACAGGTGACATGTGAAAAACAAATTTAGATATGCTTAACCAAATGGGACCCTTAATGGTATCATAAATTAATTGAATTGGATAGAGTTTAAGTAACGGGTTAAGTAAATGAAAGGGTTAAGTCAAATCTAAAATTAATGACAAGAAATGGGGAATGATAAGTAACCTATTATGAATAAACTTGAATGAGGCAAGAAAGGATAATAGGTGGAAATTATAACTTATGAGACAAGATAAGGAAAGGATAAGGAAGATGAGATAACTTATATGTAAGGTTATACTTAAATTAAGTGGTTTGGGAAGGAGAAATGTGAAATTAAAAATGATATAAGTTATATGAATGGAAAAGAAGTAAATTAGAATCATATATGCTGGTTGGGTTGAGTAATTCTCTAGGTGCCAGTCTGATGTTGATTTCGGTCTTCGGGGCTGGTGTTTAGGGGGTTATTCTCCTAATCAGTATATACGTGAGATAAGGCATATTTAACTATGAATTAAGTATAACATGTTGTTGTAACCCTAAAAAGGGAATAGTTTATGAAATTGGAAAATAACATGTTGTGGGCTTATTAATGGACTTAAGTGGGTTAAGTATAAATTGAATTAATAAGCAAGGGTAACTTGGTAAATACGAAAAAGGAAGCTAATGTGAATAACCATGTTAAATGAGAAAGTTGACGAGGTGGCACAAGCGCGAAATAAATGGTTAGACTTAGGGTCTAATGACAGATAAAACTAAGGCGCTTGAAGCAGTCCATACATTATAGGATGAATAGCCCAACGAGGTAGATCATCACTGTGTCATAAGGCACGAGGGGAGTGCACGTTCATTATTCTGGCGGCTCCAACGGACTGGAAGGGGAGGCAGGCGGCTTCCTGAGACGTTAAAGGTGCTCCTGGTAGTCCTCTGTGGCGGTTTAACTTCGGGCTAGGATTACAGAGGTTGGGTCTGTACGGAACTACCAGGTGGGTGGGCCTTGACTGCATAAGTAGGGGCAGTCAGAATGCTATATGCGGTGGCATTAAGGGTGGTTCGGCGGTTGCCTCAGGCGGAGGTGCAGGGTCAAGACCAAACGATAGCAAGATCGTCGGACGCCTGTCACCAACATCCTAAGGAATGCGAAAAGACAAGAGCTAACCCCTAGAGATCGTTAACCTTTGCTATCAAGGGACAGGTGCGGGGAGACCCCACATGGATGTTTAGATTGTTTTCTTGTTAGGGGTGGTCGCTTAGCTCGTGTGGTCTTTGCTAGTTGAGGAAGGGGCCGAGGTGGGGCTATAGCCACCATAGAAAACAGACCCTAGGATATTTGTGCTAGAGGCTCTTAAAGGCGGGTCTTGCACAGATATGAGGAAAGCTCCCGACCGAGTTCCGTGTTTCTTATATAGCCCTGCCATGGAACTCGGGCACGCACACACGATGGGTGTGCGGGTTAGGCATCGAATACGCTTGACGATACGTACGTGGGAAATTCTAGGTAATGCCATGTCTGCTCTGGATGGTGTAACATAGACTAGAGGGCATTATTCGATAATGGCAGTCGTTGTGTTTACATAATATAATTATAGTAATCCTATGTGGGTGTGGTTTTGTATTATACATAAGAGGAATGTATGTTACTATGGCATAGGATGGGGGACTGCGTATATCACTGCGATGATACGGTGGAGACCGTGCGAGTGGGGTACCATGGGGTGTACCTCAGTTTGGGGGTAGCTACATATACATTATATTAGGTTAATCTACTAGGGAGTAGATGGGTGCGACGTATGTATAAGCTTTGAGTGCTAATAACACGTATAACCTAATATATAAGAAAATGTAATTGAACGGTATATGTAGGATTATTCAAGAAGTGTAGTTTAAATTCATTCACACAGAACTTATGTTCTGACCCCCTCCTCATAACATTCGCAGGTTAGACAGAGACTTATAGCTTTGGGAATACTGATTTAGCAGTATTGTGATCTTAAGGTAAAGCTATGTTTTAAATATATTATATTTTACTCCTTCTGCTGTGAGGTGTTTTCCGAGCTCAGACATATCTCTTTTCTCTGTCTTTTTCTGCAGGATACCAGAGCAACCAACTCGGGTTTCAGTGGATTGGATTTTTGAAAAAAAATCAGTCCGTCGAAATGCGGGTTGTTACATTTGGTATCAGAGCCATGTTTAGTTTTCCTAGAAAAAATAATAATGAGTGAGCATATTTTTATTTTTGAGAAAAATATGAATATTATATATATATATATAAATATATAATCCTAGGTTAGTATAGGAGCCCGCTTGAGAAATAGATCTGGAAAAGAATGAGATTTTTACCCCGTACACTAAAAATGGAAATCAGGAAAAATTCTGAAAGAGATAAAGGTGTACATAAAAATGGATATTTATGACTTCATGTTCCTCATAAGTTTCTATTTCATGGAATTGGGATATGCGAAAGAAGTATAGGCAGTTGCTAGTAAACATATCAAATTTAGACAAATAGTATAGCACAAAAACGGAGGTGAACCATCGAGAAAGAAGACGGAGAAAAGCGGGACGGAAAACAGTGAAAAAATATAGGTCGACACTTTTGTCGACCTGCCCCTAGGGAGGTCGACCAGGGTGTCGACCTGTCCATAGGGAGGTCGACACTATGGTCGACCTGCCTAGTGCAGGACGAAAAAAAAGAGGCCGAAGGCCTACGGCCTTCAGCTCCATTCGATCGTTCCAGCTGCTCCATTACAGGGAGCACGAAACCCACCTCCACCACCACATTTTTCACCTCGCACCACTTCAAATCTCCACTATTTCGCACAGATTTACCTCCAAAACGAAGCTAGAAGTCTCCTCTACCCAGATCTATACCTTTCCCCTCTCAAATCAAGCTTAATTCGCCGTGGCGGACCAACCTTCCCTTCTTGTCTCTTTTCCCCAACTTACACCTCAAGAAATCGCTTGGTGCAACACTCGGAGAGATATAGTCGAGGCGTATGTCAACACCGTAGGTTTGAAGCTATTGTTAGGCCGTCCGGTTAAGTTTGGTGATTTTGTTGGAACACCTTTGGAGGGTTTATTTGCGGATACGGGTTTAATCGCAATTTTGGATGTTAATACAGTCGAGCGAAAGGGATACAAGAGGTTAGTAAGACTTTTCGATGCTAATTTAGAAGTTGGGGGTAGACAATGAGGATATGATTACATATGATTCAGATGTAAAGGGAACCATCATTAGTTTCAATGAAATACAGTTTGGGGAAATGTTGAACATCCGTAGTACAGGACACGAGATAGGGGATTTTGAGACGAATGACTTGGTTGTATGGCGTCGGATTTTCTATGATGAGTATGAGAGGATTTGGGATTATACCCATCTACGTCCGTTAGCTAGATTTGTTATTCAGATTTTACAGTATAATATTGTTGGACAGACTGGTGGATTTGATAGGATAACACAAATCGTTAAACGAGCCACATATGCTATTTTAGGGGGTATTCAGATAAATTTGGCTCGCACTATCCTATAGTATTATGACTCTACTAGAGAGACGAGGCAGTCAAACATTTCTTTTGGAAATTTATGGACCGTAGTTTTTACATGAAGCAATGTTCCTCTGCGAAAGGAAGGTTATATATCACCTCCTTCTCATCCCTCCAGTATTATAGATTTGGCCGCACTGACGAGGATGCATATTCACCTACATGATTTATTAGAGCCTCAACCCATGGAGCATGATGGAGGAGATGAGGAGGAGGAACATGTACAGGCGGAGCATGTGCAGGAACCGCAGGGTGGTGACTATTAGCCCGGACTTGATGGAGAGCCCCAGTATGTACCGCCGGCATGATTAGACCCATATCAGGCAGAGCAGGCTTGGGGAGGTGCTTGGACTTCCCAGGCTCCAGGATGGGGTACTTCCGGTACATCTGGGTGGGGCCCTTGGGTTTCCAGAGAGTCGGACTGGAGGGCGGAATTGAGAACAGTTTCTGAGCAACAAACTCAGTTAGTTAGAGATCACCAGGACATCATGAGGACACAGCAGGAGATGCTCCAGACACAGGTTGAGTTGGGACAGACTCAACAACAGATGCTATAGGAGATGGGCACCTCCTATGATCAGTTAGGAGCTGGTCTACAGGACTTGCAGTTGGGGGTTAAGGAGGGGGCTAGACAACTTACAGAGCATCTGGATAGTAAGATTGGTGGTATAGAGGATCTCATTCATAGTTTCTTCCGGTAGAGTCCCGACCTCTATTGTTGTATCAGCAGGGTAGTATCTTATTATGTAGTGTATGATTGTCTCTCTTTTATCTAGTTGTAGTAATGTACTAGAATTTACTTTGACGTAATCTACGTGTTGTTTAATTAGACAATTTTCTGTTATAATTTGCTGAGCATGAAAAATTAAAAAAATATAAATATGAAGCAAAGAAAAATGGAAGATGTGAATTTTTCCGTTTTATACCTTTTTATAACATAAGAAATCGAATTTAGAAATTAGATTTTTCTAAATTTTGGAAACTTAATAATGATTGCTAGGATTTTGGATGCAACAATTGGATGAACTATGCTCTTATTCTATAAGAGTGTGGAAAAATTTGGATGAAAAATGTTTTGATTTTCTAAAATATTGCATTCATATAGAACTACAAGAATATTTAAGATGTAAGCATCATGTTTTAAAAGTTTGCATACATATAGGTGGTACCAATTAGGCATACATGCTTTACTATGATGTATTTCACTTTGCACATGTGCACAATGTTTGCAACAATTAAATGCACACTTGATGGATGAATATTGCGAGGGATTATCTATTTTACTCTTATTGATTTTCGGGGAAGAAATTCTTTAAGGGTGGGAGAATGTAACACCCCGCATTTTTAATATAATTAAAAATGTGTATATATATATAAGCATAGATAAGTAAATAATGGTGATGTACAATGAGAATTAATTAATACATGGAAGAGAAGAAAAAAAATTAATTCAATAATAGTGTATGTAAAGGAAAAGATAATAAAATAAGGATACTTAATTTAAATTTCAGGAATGAAATAAAATGGACATCACCATTGCATTTGTCTTGGAATTCTGCTTGGAATAGAGTCCAAGTTTGCGTAAATCAGACTCCGTATGAATGAGTTATGGCCTTTAGAAGATTCAACTAAAAATTCAAAACAGTTCGAAATTCGACCGAGGCAGCTGGGTGGGAAATTTCCCGCCATCAACAAGGCAGATCGACCTAGGGGTCGACCTGGGGGTCAGGTCGACTAAGGGGTCGACCTACCCCCCCCCCCCCCCCCCCGATCTGGGCAGTCTCGTTCCTGTGATGTGTTTTAATGTGTTGTACGAATCTGATGGGTTCTAGGTCAATCTAAGGGCTCTAAAACACTCTATACACCTATAATTACATGGCAAGACCTAACCCTAATTCATAACAATTCCTCAAGACGCCTCCGTATTGCTGAACTCTCAATTCTCTGAGCCGCCGCCTTTAAAACCTAAATCAAATTAGAAATTCTTCATCAACAATTCAAGCTCTTCACCAATAATCAAAAACAGAAGATTAAGTCAGCATTCTACATCAACAACAAATCGTTTATTTCTCCAATCCAGTCAATGTGAGTGGATTTGAACTATATTTATTGTATAATATTGCTTCTATCGTTTACCATTCCCCATAATGAATATGATGATAATTCAATAAGATCAGTTATTTTATTTATGCCTACGTTTGAGTTCTCTCCTTTTTATTCTTTCCCTCTTTATTTTTATAACTAGGCTATCTCGAGCCTACGTCTATCATGGTTTTATGCGTTTTAATGGGAATGAGAAATTAAAAAGGGGAAAAAGGGAAAAAGGGTTGGTTTGAGCATAATATTGGGAATAGAAGGTTTTGTATAAAATTATGGACATAATTATACTGTGATGTTGAATTTATGTAAATTGTCATAATTGTGATTGGATATGGAATTGGTATAAACTTTATATTAACAACATGTAATTGGATAACACGAATTGGTGAAACTTATTTGTGACATGAAAAATAAGCCTAGAAGGTGAATTAGATTATATGTATGAACGTGGGAATGTTGGGATATATATATATAGGGAAAATATTGATTATATGAAATTGGGTATAATTGGATATTGGAAATTGGCATGTTTGGGTATGAATAACATGGAATTAGTGAATTTGGCTATAATTGGATAATTTGGGTAATATGAAATTTGGCTAACTATTATGTAATTAGTGTAGTTAATGACAAATTGGAAATAGGAATAAAAATGATGAATTGTAATTAAGTTAAATTTGGAACACATGACATGAATTTGGGGTTTGGGCGAAAGACGATTGTTAATGAACGCCTATGACTCGAGGTTAGGCGCGTTTGTGGTGTATGACTGCCCGGAGCCGCCCTGCAAATCCAGGAACCACAAGCGGACGTTTAATGTGAGAGGTCAACGGCAAGAACTAGAGGCGTAACGGTTTATGATACGAGGTTAGGCGCGTTGTGGAATAAGTCTGCCCGGAACCGCCCGGCAAATCCAGCAGCCACGAACGGATGTCTAATGTGAGAGGTCATACATCGTTACGGCATAATAAATAAATTAAGAAATACTAACCATAATAAGACATGTGGGTGACACGGGTATGGTTAGAGGGTTAAGTGGGTGATATAAATGACATGTAAAACATGACTAAGGTAGACTTAACCGTAGTAAGACATGGAAACTATAATAAGGGGGTTAAGTGGGACACGGGTGACATGTGAAAAACAAATTTAGATATGCTTAACAAAATGGGACCCGTAACGGTATCATAAATTAATTGAATTGGATAGAGTTTAAGTAACGGGTTAAGTAAATGGAAGGGTTAAGTCAAATCTAAAATTAATGACAAGAAATGGGGAATGCTAAGTAACCTATTATGAATAAACTTGAATGAGGCAAGAAAGGATAATAGGTGGAAATTATAACTTATGGGACAAGATAAGGAAGGGATAAGGAAGATGAGATAACTTATATGTAAGGTTATACTTAAATTAAGTGGTTTGGGAAGGAGAAATGTGAAATTAATAATGATATAAGTTATATGAATGGAAAAGAAGTAAATTAGAATCATATATGCTGGTTGGGTTGAGTAATTCTCTAGGTGCCAGTCTGATGTTGATTTCGGTCTTCGGGGCTGGTGTTTAGGAGGTTATTCTCCTAATCAGTATATATGTGAGATAAGACATACTTAACTATGAATTAAGTATAACATGTTGTTGTAACCCTAAAAGGGGAATAGTTTATGAAATTGGAAAATAACAAGTTGTGGGCTTGTTAATGGACTTAAGTGGGTTAAGTATAAATTGAATTAATAAGCAAGGGTAATTTGGTAAATACAAAAAAGGAAGCTAATGTGAATAACCATGTTAAATGAGAAAGTTGAGGAGGTGGCACAAGCGCGAAATAAATGGTTAGACTTAGGGTCTAATGACAGATAAAACTAAGGCGCTTGAAGCAGTCTGTACATTATAGGATGAATAGCCCAACGAGGTAGATCATCACGGTGTCATAAGGCACGAGGGGAGCGCACGTTCATTATTCTGGCGGCTCCAACGGACTGGAAGGGGGAGGCAGGCGGCTTCTTGAGACGTTAAAGGTGCTCCTAGTAGTCCTCTGTGGTAGTTTAGCTTCGAGCTAGGATTATAGCAGTTTGGTCTGCGCGGAACTACCAGGTGGTTGGGCCTTGACTGCATAAGTAGGGGCAGTCAGAATGCTGTACGCGGTGGCATTAAGGGTGGTTCGGCGGTTGCCTCTGGCAGAGGTGGAGGGTCAAGACCAAACGATAGCAAGATCGTCAGACGCCTGTCACCAACAGCCTAAGGAATGCGAAAAAACAAGAGCTAACCCCTAGAGATCATTAACCTTTGCTATCAAGGGACAGGTGCGGGGAGACCCCACATGGATGTTTAGATTGTTTGCTTGTTAGGGATGGTCGCTTAGCTCGTGTGGTCTTTGCTGGTTGAGGGAAGGGCCGAGGTGGGGCCATAACCACCATATAAAACAAACCCTAGGATATTTGTGCTAGAGACTCTTAAAGGCGGGTCTTGCACAGCTATGAGGAAAGCTCCCGATCGAGTTCCGTGTTTCTTATATAGCCTTAGCACGGAATTCGGGCACACAGACACGATGGGTGTACGGGTTAGGCATCGAATACGCTTGACGATACGTACGTGGGAAAGTCTAGGTACAACCATGTCTACTCTGGATGGTGTAACGTAGACTAGAGGGCATAATTCGATAATGACAGTCGTTATGTTTACATAATATAATTATAGTAATCCTATGCGAGTATGGTCTTGTATTATACATAAGAGGAACGTATGTTACTATGGCATAGGATGGGTACTGTGTATATCACTGCGATGATACGGTGGAGACCGTGCGAGTAGGGTACCATGGTGTAACAACCCGGAAAATCGGAGCCAATTTAAAAATTTTATTTTGGCGAATTTAATGAATTTTTAATATTTAAAATGAATTATTTTAAATAATAGCGACAAGAAATTTATTTTGAATAGGATTAGAACGTATTTATTTATTTGAATCGACGTTAGAATATAAATAATTATTTTAAAATATAAAAGGAATTGAAAATGGCGCTGTAGTTTGAAATTTCAATTTCGAATTTCAAATGATTGTGCAGGAATCAAAATAAATCGGATTTTAGCGAAAACAAAAATATTAGAATCTAATTGAGAATATCTTTCCAACGAATCCGAAAAATTGAAATTTCATAGCAGGAATAAAAAGTTATGCGCAGTTGAAATTTCAGAATAATCGCTATGGAATTTTGGTCCTTAAAAATGGAAATTTTGCAAACGACCTCGGTTTTCGACGAAACCACTTTTGTTGGATCCGTGATGTCAAATTATTGCTAGATTCCAAAAATCGTAATTGTTCGAATCAATATGTGAGCGTGGCGAAGTAAAACGTGTTTTAACAGTTTCAGTCAGTTTTGATTGACCAGAAAATGGCCATTTTTCAAACGGTCTCAGAATTTGACGAAATTAGTTTTTTAGAACCGTATTGTCAATATGAAGCTAGAAAATATTTTTCGGGAAATTTTAGAGTCTGTATGTGGTCCCGGTAAATTGAAATGTGCGTTCAAATTGAATATATAGATTTAAATTTTAATTTAAATGGAAACTGATCGAAACAATTCAATACGCTTACGGTACATATCTCATTGTGTTCGGAATGGGGATAATTAGCTAGAGACGACAGTCGTTGGGTTTCATTTGGAGCTCGAATTAAAAGTCAACCTTTTTGGAAAAAAATAAAATAAAAATAAATATATAAATATATAATCTAACCCCATTTACACAATACCCCCCCTCCCCCCCCCCCCCGTCCACTTCTCGTTCAAAATCATTTCCCCCAAATCAAAAAAGCACGATCCCACCGCTCCTCCCTAGGCCGGCGTCACCCCGCCGCCTCCCTCCACCATCGTCCACCTCCAAGGACGCGCAGCCTCCTCCTCTCCAGCCCCAACTCGAAGACCCCAAGCCTCTGGATGCCTGAAACCCCGCCTCCCTTCCGCCTCCGATCGATAGTGGGTCCCCCCATTCGTAGCAAACTAGTCTTCTCCTCCTCCGAACGATAAAAACTGTGAGCCTTTCTTTTTAATTTCATTTTAAATTCAGTTTTAATTTAAATACATTAATTAAATTCGGTTTTTAGTTTTATGAATAACGTAGAGTGAAGATATGATTTTTATATCATAGGAAGAATAAAAATATGATTTTAATATCATAGGAAGAATAAAAATATGATTTTTATATCATAAGAAGAATAAAAATATGATTTTTATTTATGTAGAGTAATAAAAATATAATTTTTATTATATTACTAGCAAGATAAAAATAGAATTTTTATCTATATAGTAGAGGTATAAAAATAGAATTTTTATCTATATAGTAACGGTATAAAAATAGAATTTTTATCTATAGAGTAGTTATAAAAATGTGATTTTTATCCATATAGAGTAGTTATAAAAATGTGATTTTTGTATATATAGCAGGAAATAAAAATATGATTTCTATTATCTAGAAAATGAAATAAAAATGTGATATATATATATATATATAATTGCCGAAAGAAAATGTGACTTTTATTTATAAAGATCGTTGTCTAAAAATTGGATTTTTAACGTAAACCGTGTGAAATAGATTGCGATGGAACTGACTTGAAGCAAAACAGAATCCAAACCGTTCAGAAATAAAGAATGGAGGAGTGGAACCCTCAGTGAGAAATTCTCACTTTAAATCTTGTTTTTTAGTTAAAAATATATACTAGGATGCAAACAGTGCATAGCAGCACCCCACACTCGTTGTCCACAGACCATGGACGACTTGTTTGATTTTGTTGTGTGGTGAAAATTGATTGTGATGTGGAATGAATGAAAATAAATATTCATGTGTTGAAATAAATTATTTATCGTTAAAAATATAAATTTAATGTGAATATGAATAAATAAATATTCATTTACAAATCAGACGATTTGTTTATGTACACCCATTTATATATTAATGATATGGAATATTCAATTTTGATTTAAAATTGAATATGAAGTTGAATTTGTTTTGAAAACGAATTTAAAATGATTTATAAAATACGTTTTGATTTGAAACCGGAACCGTTGGGTTCGTATCGAAAAGAGCTTTCCAATGAATATTAGAAATTTGAAATCTAATGGTAGGATTTAGAATTATGTCCAAATCTAATTTGGAAAAGGTCGTTGTAAGTGCGGTTCGGTGGCCGTTATTGAAAACTGACTGTACGGGCCTTGATAAAATTATTAAAAATATTAATAATTTGTGTAAAATCATAATTAATGAATTTGAAAGAACTTGGATGGAAATTTCCATATTTGAAAAGATAAAAATATATTTTTATCGAAATGAACTAGTTTTGAACTAGATTTGAAGTGGTTTTAAAATAATCAAAATTTCCAATATACGAATTGGAATGGATTTGAATCGAAATCATCTTCGGAATATTTCGATGTTAGATTTTGTGATTATACAGATATGGTTGTGGAAATTTGAAACATATATTTATATCGTTATTTCCAATTCGATATTTGTTGGTTTCAGAATTTGATATTGAATATAAGCCGATATATTTTCTATTCAGAGCCTTGTATTTAATATCAAATGGGATTTTGGGTTGTCGTGAATGGTGTCTTAAATAACACTGTTCTTGGACCCAGTTTAGAAAAGAATAAATCTTTTAATTAATTAGAGAAATTGTCCAATTAATTAGTATTTAATTGGAATTGAATTTAAATTGGTTTTTGGGTTTATCGTGAGAAGTGTTTTAAATAACACCTGTTCTTTAACCCGATTAACAATGGAAAGTGATTTTGGGTTTATCGTGAACCGTGTTTTAAATGACATTGGTTCTTTAACCTAGTTAAAGACAGGATATTAATTTTTGAGAAGATTAAAACTAAGTGGAGTTTTAATGAATCTTTAATTAGATTGAAATTATCGAGAATGGAGTATCACCAGTTTTTCTCCAAGCGATAGTTAAAACTTTAATTAGATTTGAACGTGAAATGGTAATTAATATTTACCGATAACACCGTGGTGTTAGATATGGAGTATTACCAGTTTTGCTTCATGGGATGAATAGGTTGGGATTGGAAAATAAAATAAATGATTACTTTGGTGTGGTTCGCTAATCCCGACTAGTTTGGAAAACCTTAAATGATATCCAAAGGAAGATTAAAGAAGAAATTTAGAAGAAATTATATTTGATAAAATTAATGGGAACCTTTCCCTAAGAATGTGAATATTTGAATAAAAAATTATTCTGAATTGGAATGAGGCGTATGTCGTGTTTGTGTACCACTTGTTTATTATATACGCGGGTTATTCGGAAAGGCCGGGTTTATACCCATTCTGAATAACCGATTCGACGATAAGTCGAAGACGAAGACGGTGGTTGAAGACCGGAGGTCTTCACATCGTTTGGATGATTATTGATGATCTTGATTGGGATGTACACCCAAAAGGAGGGAATTAGTTGGTGATCATCCAGACGTACTTGGAGATTGATGGATATGCGAGGAATAAGGTTCCTCCGGTTTCGTTCAGACCCAGAACGAACTTGTAAATGGACTGTATGTCTGACATTGGATTTTATTTTGTGTGATTGATTTCTATTAAATATATATCTGTTTGGCGGCGGAGAATTTATTCTCTTGCTTAACGCCCTTCTCTGAGACGTACGAGCTCAGAGGTTATATATTGATGGATATCAATCGCATGGCTTGAATTGCCTGTGTGGCATGCCTCAGTGGCAAATGATCATGGCTTCTGTTGAAAAGCAAAGTTTTGTGGTTGATGATCAAAGCACGGCCTGTGTGGCATAGCTTTGTGTATGGCATTAATTCGCGAGCCTCACACCTCGGTATGAGTCAAAAACGGGATAAGGACCCAAGGAGTGCACGACGTTTCTTTCTAGCTTTGGGTGACGTCAGTGACCTACCAGCCCTGACATTTATATTATTTTTACATGTGTGGTTGTTTGATGCGAGGCGCCTCGGATATAGGTCCTATAGGACCGGGAAACGTGTGTTCTGGAATTGCCAATCCTCAAAAGTTAGAGAGGACCGGCCTTTGAGGATCCAAGGACCGCTGTGTGTGGTCCTGAGACATTTGCTAGAGTGTGTCGAACGGAGAGGAGCTTGCCCCTTGCCTCGACTCATGATGGAATCCAATTTCCAATACGTGACATTTCGGTTTTATTTGTAGAGCCTAATATGGCGACATAGTAGCATGGGATACTATGCCGTCTATGATTGATACATTTATATTTGAAGTTGTTTTCTTCACTTATAGTAATAATAAAAGATGAAATTTAGTGTATCAAGCATTCTTTGGCTATTATAAGTTAAAACCCAATCCTCCGGCTTGCGTTGCATTGTGTGATGGGACCTGGGTCTTATAATAGCTTCATTTTTCTTTATTTAGCATTGCGTTGTTTGTTATGTGCACTAGTATTCTTGGGAGGAAACCCGTTCCGTGTTATACGGTGTGGTCCCTTGAATTACTCTCTTTTAAAGTAAAGTTTTATATAACTGTTTTAGTTCTCACACCAGTCACATGACTGACCTGGAGTTTATTGTTTTAACCTAAACTCTGGGTGGCTCTATTTTCCACATGGGCAGCTAGTAGTTTTGGTTTTGTAGATTTATATTCACAGTGTCCTGGTTTATAGCTGAAGTGATATTCGGAAAGCTCTGTATCCGCGTATTTCTTTCAGTTATGTCTTGTATTATTTTTCCGCTGCTATGTATTTAAATGTAATTTAAATCTCTGATATTTATCAATGTGTAATATTTATTCATACTCTGTGTATTCTTGTATTCTGATGGAATTGTTGTAATAAACAATGAAATGTTCTTCTGTTTGTGTTCCGATGTGTGTTTTTCTCAAAGCAATCCGCGCTTTCCTTACCGGGGAAGTTACGGGTTACTACAGTGGTATCAGAGCTTTGGTTTGCAGAGCTCGAGAACAAGACAAATTAGAACCGAACGAAAGAATTCTTCAGAGATTGGATTAGTAATATCCAATGAGAATAACTCGTTAAAGATGGGATCAGTAGTATCCTAGAACGAGTGTGAAGAGTATATTTTTAAAAATAAAAATGAAAACTAGTTTTGTTTTGAAAATTTAAGTCGTTTTATACGTATTTAAATATTTTATTTGTATTGAATTTGGACAATCGAGTATATAAAGATTTTGCATATACGCGTCATGAACGTATATTTGAAGTCCTGATTATACTGGGTAGACATAAAATCACACTCTAGTCGCCGGACATGATTCTGATGATGGTGCGCCATCACTAGTGTTTATTTTCGAGTTTCGAAAGTAGGATATCTATATATTTTCAATTGACTGGTGTGAGAACCAAAACTAGATAAGTTTATTGTTGTAATTTGGCATCAAAAACATGATTTTCTGTATATGTATCAAAGTTATGAATTTGAAAAGCTAATCAACTAATTGACTGATGGTTGTGTTGTTTGTTTATTTGTTTGATATTTTTAACCATTTAGGCCAAATTAAATCAAATACTGAACTGTATTGAAAAATGATTACAATAGCATGCATATACATGTGTATCCATTGAACAGGTCATAGCAAGGAGGCTAGAGCAGAAGAATAAAATAGTTTGCCCGACAAATATGTACATGTTTACAAATTTATTGGGTTTGGATGATTTTGTGAGCCGATTGGCTAGCCGCTTGGCCTTTTATTTTGGATTGGTGAGGGCCATGGGAGGCTATTTGAAATATCCCGAAGCTCCCGGTGCAGGGGAGGTTATGGTGAAATTTTTCGAAAATTTAGGGTGTTAGCCAAATTTTTGAAGAATTTGAAAAGTTCTTAGAAACTGAAAAGTTGAAGAACTTAAGCCGTAATGAAAATAATGGAAGTTGAGTTGGTTTGTAAAACAACTTTCAGCTTCGTTCCTTTTCGGGGACGAAAAGTTTTTAGTAGGGGAGATTGTAACAACCCGGAAAATCAAAGCCAATTAAAATTTTTTATTTTGGCGAATTTAATGAATTTTGAATATTTAAAATGAATTATTTTAAATAATAGCGACGAGAAATTTATTTTGAATAGAATTAGAACGTATTTATTTATTTGAATCGACGTTAGAATATAAATAATTATTATTAAATATAAAAGGAATTGAAAATGGCGCGAAAGTTTGAAATTTCGATTTTGAATTTCAAATGAATGTGCAGGATTCAAAATAAATCGGATTTTAGTGAAACTAAAAATGTTAGAATCTAATTGAGAATATCTTTTCAACGAATCCGAAAAATTGAAATTTCATAGCGGGAATAAAAAGTTATGCGCAGTTGAAATTTCAGAATATTCGCTATGGAATTTTGGTCCTTAAAAATGGAAATTTTGCGAACGACCTCGGTTTTCGACGAAACCACTTTTGTTGGATCCATGATGTCAAATTGTTGCTGGATTCCAAAATTCGTAATTTTTCGAATCAATATGTGAGCGTGGCGAAGTAAAACGTGTTTTAACAGTTTCAGTCAATTTCGATCGACCAGAAAATGACCATTTTTCAAATGGTCTTAGAATTTGACGAAATTAGTTTTGTTAGAACTCTATTGTCAATATGAAGCTAGAAAATATTTTTCGGGAAAGTTTAGAGTCTGTCTGTGGTCCCGGTAAATTGAAATGTGCGTTCAAATTGAATATATAGATTTAAATTTTAATTTAAACGGAAACTGATCGAAACAGTTGAATCGGCTTATGGTACATATCTCATTGTGTTCTGAATGGGGGTAATTAGCTAAGGACGACAGTCATTGGTTTTCGTTTGGAGCTCGAATTAAAAGTCAACCTCTTTGGAAAAAAATAAAAATAAAATAAAAATATATAATCTGACCCCATTTACACAATACCCGCCCCCCCCGTTCACTTCTCGTTCAAAATCATTTCCCCCAAATCAAAAAAGCACGATCCCGCCGCTCCTCCCTAGGCCGTCGTCGCCCCGCCGCCTCCCTCCACCATCGTCCACCTCCAAGGACGCGTAGCCTCCTCCTTCTCTCCAGCCCCAACTCGAAGACCCCAAGCCTTTGGACGCCTGAAACCCCGCCTCCCCTCCGCCTCTGATCGACAGTGGGTCCCCCCATTCATAGCAAACTAGTCCTCTCCTCCTACGAACGATAAAAACTGTGAGCCTCTCTTTTTAATTTCATTTTAAATTCAGTTTTAATTTAAATACATTAATTAAATTCGGTTTTTAGTTTTATGAATAACATAGAGTGAAGATATGATTTTTATATCATAAGAAGAATAAAAATATGATTTTTATATCATAGGAAGAATAAAAATATGTTTTCATATCATAGGAAGAATAAAAATATGATTTTTATTTATGTAGAATAATAAAAATATAATTTTTATTATATTACTAACAAGATAAAAATAGAATTTTTATCTATATAGTAGCGGTATAAAAATAGAATAATTATCTATATAGTAGCAGTATAAGAATAGAATTTTTATGTATATAGTAGCGGTATAAAAATAGAATTTTTGTCTATATAGTAGCGGTATAAAAATAATTTTTTTATCTATATAGTAGCGGTATAAAAATAGAATTTTTATCTATAGAATAGTTATAAAAATGTGATTTTTATCCATATAGAGTAGTTATAAAAATGTGATTTTTGTATATATAGCGGTGAAATAAAAATATGATTTCTATTCTCTAGAAAACGAAATAAAAATGTGATTTATATATATATAATCGCCGAAAGAAAATGTGACTTTTATTTATAAAGATCGTTGTCTAAAAATAGGATTTTTAACACAAACCGTGTGAAACGGATTGCGATGGAACTTACTGGAAGCGAAACGGAATCCAGACCGTTCAGAAATAAAGAATGGAGGAGTGGAACCCTCGGTGAGAACTTCTCACTTTAAATCTTGTTTTCTAGTTAAAAATATATACTAGGATGCAGACGGTGCTTAGCAGCACCCGACACCTGTTGTCCACAGACCATGGACGACTTGTTTGATTTTGTTGTGTGGTGAAAATTGATTGTGATGTGGAATGAATGAAAATAAATATTCATGTGTTGAAATAAATTATTTATCGTTAAAAATATAAATTTAACGTAAATGTGAATAAATCAATATTCATTTACAAATCAGACGATTTGTTTTATGTATACCCATTTGAAGGATATTGATTGGGACGATAAATTTTACATGCCGCCCAACTGCAAAAATAATATTCAGTGTTTGTTGATTTGAAACCCCAAACGAGTGTTGGGATGATATTTGGCGTACACTAATCCCGATTATTTAGGTGTATGTCAATCGATAGGTTGACAGACTGTGTAAGCGTTAATTATTTATGTTTAATGCTTATGCAGTTGTGCGGTGCACTCTGGATGATGGTTGATTATTTATCGTTGCTATTATATACATGTGTTGTATGGAATCCATATAATTAACATTATATGGTAATTGATTGGGCCTCATTCCAATTTGGAAAATAAAGAATATTATAAAATAAAGATTCATGTGTTGAATAGAATAAATAGTCATGTGTTGACGATACACATGTGTTGAAAATATTCATGTGTTGAACGAAATATTTTAACAATAATTTACATCTTTATCATATTCTAAAATTAGAAACTAACTAGAAACTAGATAAGATGAGTGGTTTCCTGGGTATTGATCTGATGTTGGTTTCGGCCTTCGGGTTTAATATTTAGGGAATCGTTCTCTTACTAATTTACGGTTGGAGTCTGATTAAGAATTAAACGATAGAAATCATAATTTTATAAAATATATTAAATAACAAAAATAGTCATGTGTTGACAATACTCATGTGTTGAGAATATTCATGTGTTGAAAGAAATATATATTCATGTGTTGAAGAAAATATTCATTTGTTGAATAGAATAATGAAGTTATTGAAATATATAAAGTCGTGTTGATTAGATTTGCGCCATTTTGACGCGAACGATATTTATATCGATTATATTAGTTTTTATAATGAATATAGAAAAGGGAGTAATTTAAAAATCTAATATTTTGAAAATATTATCATTTATATATTAATGATATGGAATATTCAATTTTGATTTAAAATTGAATATGAAGTTGAATTTGTTTTGAAAACGAATTTAAAACGATTTATAAAATACTTTTTGAATTGAAATCGAAGAAATATATATAATATATATATTATATATATTAATTGGCCTGAATAGAACGCACCGCGCCGCGGTAGTTCGCGAATTTCGACCATTGACTTCGAATTGGCGTTACGGGAGATCCGACCGTCTGATTCTCCTGAAACCGGAACCGTTGGGTTCGTATCGAAAAGAGCTTTCTAATGAATATTAGAAATTTGAAATCTAACGGATGGATTTGGAATTATTTCCAAATCAAATTTGGAAAAGGTCGCTGTAAGTGCAGTTCGGTGGCCGTCATTGAAAACTGACTGTACGGGCCTTGATAAAATTATTAATAATTTTTGTAAAATCATAATAAATGAATTTGAAAGAACTGGATGGAAATTTCCATATTTGAAAAGGTAAAAATATATTTTTATCGAAATGAACTAGTTTCGAACTAGATTTGAAGTGGTTTTAAAATAATCAGAATTTCCAATATACGAATTGGAATGGATTTGAATCGAAATTATCTTCGGAATATTTCGATGTTAGATTTCGTGATTATACAAATATGGTTGTGGAAATTTGAAACATATATTTATATCGTTATTTCCAATTTGATATTTGTTGGTTTCAGAATTTGATATTGAATATAAGCCAATATATATTCTATTCAGAGCCTTGTATTTAATATCAAATGGGATTTTGGGTTCGTTGTGAATGGTGTCTTAAATAACACTGTTCTTGGACCCATTTTAGAAAAGAATAAATCTTTTAATTAAGATTTAGTGAAATTGTCCAGTTAATTAGTATTCAATTGGAATTGAATTTAAATTGGTTTTTGGGTTTATCGTGAGCAGTGTTTTAAATAACACCTGTTCTTTAACCCGATTAACAATGGAAAGTGATTTTGGGTTTATCGTGAACCGTATTTTAGATGACATTGGTTCTTTAACCCAGTTAAAGACAGGACATTGATTTTTGAGAAGATTAAAACTAAGTGGAGTTTTAATGAATCTTTAATTAGATTGAAATGATCGAGAATGGAGTATCACCAGTTTTGCCCCAAGCGATAGTTAAATCTTTAATTAGATTTGAACGTGAAACGGTAATTAATATTTACCGATAACACCATGGTGTTAGATACGGAGTATTACCAGTTTTGCTCCATGGGATGAATAGGTTGGGATTGGGAAATAAAATAAATGATTACTTCGGTGTGGTTCGCTAATCCCGACTAGTTTGGAAAACCTTAACACGGTTTGAAATGATATCCAAAGGAAGATTAAAGAATAAATTTAGAAGAAATTATCTTTGATAAAATTAATGGGAACCTTTCCCTAAGAATGTGAATATTTGAATAAAAGATTATTCTGAATTGGAATGAGGTGTATGTTATGTTTGTGTAACACTTGTTTATTATATACGCGGGTTATTCGGAAAGGCCGAGTTTATACCCATTCTGAATAACCGATTCGACGATAAGTCGATGATGAAAACAGTGGTTGAAGACCGGAGGTCTTCACATCGTTTGAATGATTATTGATGATCTTGATTGGGCTGTACACCCAAGAGGAGGGAATCAGTTGGTGATCGTCCAGACGTACTTGGAGATCGATGGATATGCGAGGAATAAGGTTCCTCCGGTTTCGTTCCGACCCAGAACGAACTTGTAAATGGACTATGTGTCTGACATTGGATTTTATTCTGTGTGATTGATTTATATTAAATATATATCTGTTTGGCGGCGGAGAATTTATTCTCTTGCTTAATGCTCTTCTCTGAGACGTACGAGCTCAGAGGTTATATATTGATGGATATCAATCGCATGGCATGAATTGCCTGTGTGGCATGCCTAAGTGGCAAATGATTAAGGCTTCTGTTGAAAAGCAAAGTCTTGTGGTTGATGATCAAAGCACGGCCTGTGTGGCATAGCTTTGTGTATGTCGTTAATTCGCGAGCCTCACACCTCGGTATAAGTCAAAAACGGGATAAGGACCCAAGGAGTGCATGACGTTTCTTTCTAGCTATAGGTGATGTCAGCGACCTACCAGCCATGACATTTATATTATTTTTACCTGTGTGGTTGTTTGATGCGATGCGCCTCAGATATAGGTCCTATAGGACCGCGAAACGTGTGTTCAGGAATTGCCAATCCTCAAAAGTAAGAGAGGACCAGCCTTGGAGGATCCAAGGATCGCTGTGTGTGGTCCTGAGACATTTGCTAGAGTGTCTCGAATGGAGAGGAGCTTGCCCCTTGCCTCGACTCATGATGGAATCCAATTTCCAATACGTGACATTTCGATTTTATTTGTAGAGCCTAGTATGGCGACATAGTAGCATGAGATACTATGCCATCTATGATTGATACATTTATATTTGAAGTTGTTTTCTTCACTTATAGTAATAATAAAAGATGAAATTTAGCATATCAAGCATTCTTTGGCTATTATAAGGTAAAACCCTATCCTTCGGCTTGCGTTGCATTGTGTGATGGGACCTGGGTCTTATAATAGCTTCATTTTTCTTTATTTAGCATTGCGCTATTTGTTATATGCACTTGTGTTCTTGGGAGGAAACCTGTTCCGTGTTATACGGCGTGGTCCCTTGAATTACTCTCTTTTAAAGTAAAGTTTTAAATAACTGTTTTAGTTCTCACACCAGTCACATGACTGACCTGGAGTTTATTGTTTTAACCTAAACTCTGGGTGCCCCTATTTTCCACATGGGCAGCGAGTAGTTTTGGTTTTGCAGATTTATATTCATAGGATCCTGGTTTATAACTGAAGTGATATTCGGAAAGCTCTGTATCCGTGTATTTCTTTCAGTTATGTTTTGTATTATTTTTCCACTGCTATGTATTTAAGTGTAATTTAAATCTCTGTTATTTATCAATGTGTAATATTTATTCATACTCTGTGTATTCTTGTATTCTGATGGAATTGTTGTAATAAACAATGAAATGTTCTTATATTTGTGTTCCGATGTGTGTTGTTCTCAAAGCAATCCGCGCTTTCCTTACCGGGGAAGTTACGGGTTACTACACATGGGGTGTACCTCAGTTTGGGGGTAGCTACATATACATTGTATTAGGTTAATATACTAGGGAGTAGATGGGTGCGACGTGTGTATAAGCTTTGAGTGCTAATAACACGTATAACCTAATAAATAAGAAAATGTAATTGAACGGTATATATAGGATTATTCAAGAAGTGTAGTTTAAATTCATTCACACAGAAATTATGTTCTGACCCCCTCCTCGTAACATTCGCAGGTTAGACTTATAGCTTTGGGAATAATGATTTAGCAGTATTGTGATCTTAAGGTAAAGCTATGTTTTAAATATATTATATTTTACTCCTTCCGCTGTGAGGTGTTTTCCGAACTCTGACATATCTCTTTTCTCTTGCTTTTTCTGTAGGATACCAGAGCAACCAACTTGGGTTTCAGTGGATTGGATTTTTGAAAAAAAATCGGTCCGTCGGAATGCGGGTTATTACAAAATAGATATGTATTTAGCAGATCAACTAATACAACATAAAGGAATACAACGTCAGACATACCATCCATTTACAAGTCCGTTCTGGGTCTGAACGAAATCGGAGGCACCTTGTTCCTCGTCCCATATGTCCAATACAAGAGAGAGGTCTTCGCATATCCAGTCGATCTCCAAGTGCGTCTGGACGATCACCACTTATTACCTTGTCTTGGAATGCCTCCCAATCAAGACATCAGTAATCATCCAAACGATGTGAAGATCTCCGGTCTTCAACCACCATCTTCATCTTCGACTTTTAATCGTCATAGTAATTATTCAGATTGGGTTAAATCCGGTCTTTCCGAATAACTCGTGTATTTTATAATCAATAGTTAGGTGCTATAGAAACACCTTATACGCATAATTCCAATTCAGAATATTCTTTTAATAAAATATTCACATTATTAGGGAAAGGTTCCCATTAATTTTGTCAAAGATAAATTCTTTTAAATTTATTCTTTAATCTTCTTTTTTAAAGATCCATTAAAACTCCAATTTGGTTTTAATATCAAAAACCATTACTTTATGATTTTTCAACTTTAGGAAATTAATCTTGTCTTTATCTGGGTTAAAGAACCAATGTCATTTAAAACACAGTTCACGATAAACCCAAAATCATCTTCCATTAAATATGGAATTTTCACAGAAATCAAATCAATATATAATCAATATAAATTTATGTATCAGACTATTAACATAAATGGAATAACGGCAAAGCCTTTTAAATTCCATATATAGTAACTGTCTTCTTTTACAAAAGCTCATCTCAATTATTATTAAATCGAATTCCATTCAATTCCAATTTATTCTATTAAATTGGAAAACTTTACTTTGGAAAATTTCCATTTAAATCTTAATAAAAGATTTATAAATTCCAAATTATATTCTCACTGTTAATTGGGTTAAAGAACGAATGTCGTTAAAAACACAGTTCACATTAAACCCAATTCACATTTCATTTTCTTCCAATTACTAAATATAATTGGAAACTCTAATAATCTTAATTAAAAGATTTATTCTTTTCACACGGGGTTTAAGAACAGTGTTATTTAAGACGCCATTCACGACAAACCCAAAAATCCAATTTCTTATTCAATTCCAATTAAATATTAATTAATTGGAAAACTTCATTAAATCTTAATTTAAAGATTTATTCTTTTCTCAGCGGGGTTTAAGAACAGTGTTATTTAACACATTATTCACGACAAACCCAAAATTCCAATTTCTTATTCAGTTCCGATTAAATATTAATTAATTGGAAAACTTCATTAAATCTAAATTTAAAGATTTATTCTAGTTAATAACTAGTTCATTTCGATAAAAATATATTTTTATCTTGTCAAATATTGATTTTTTCATCTGAATCTTTCCAAATCATTAATTATGATTTTACATAATTTTACCATATTTTTAATAATTTTATCAGGGCCCGTACAGTCGGTTTCCAATAACGACAGCCGAACTGCATCCATGGCGACCTTTTTCAAATTTGATTTGGACATAATTCCAAATCAAACCATTAGATTTCAAAACTCTTATATTCATTGGAAAGCTCTTTTCGGTACAAACCCAAAGGTTCCAGTTTTAGGAGAATCCGACGGTCGGATGTCCCGTTACATCAATTTGAAGTTAATGGTCGAAATTCGCGAACGGTCGCTGTGCGATGCGTTCTATTCAGGCCATTAAATATATATATATATATATATCGTCGATTTCCAATTAAAATGTATTTATAAAATATTTATAAATTCATTTTAAATCGATTCACACTTCATTTTCAATTTTAAATCAAAATTGAATATTCTATATCTTTACCATATTATAATATTAATATTTTCAAAATATTATATTTTGAAATCACTACTTTTTGATATTCATTATAAAATGAAATAAATCGATCGATAAACCCATTCGGGTTAAAATGGTGTTTGCCACTTAACTCGGCTTCATATTTTTATATTTTTGTGACCATCCAAAGATGGACAGAAAAATCATAATTTTATTCTTCATTGAACATTATTTTAAAATATTCGTTACTTTAAAATATTCTTTATTTTAAAAGATTCTTTATTTTTGAATATTCTGAATCGGAATGCGACTCAAACCATTACCATATAATTTCAGTTATACGGATTTTCATACATCACATGTATCTAACAACAATGATAAATAATCATTCAACAATAAATTTACATCTAGAGTGAAGTTTTCTTTACAACTGCGTGGGCATTAAAAAAAATAACGCTCATCACAGACTGTCAATCCATCGATTGACATATATAACTAAATATTGGGACTATTATATGTCAAATATCATCCCAACACCCGTGTGGGGTTTTCAAACAACAACAAATTACGTAAATAAATCACTGGTTAATAGATTTAACCAATTATAATTAGGTTTGAATTATTTCTAATATTGCTACCATAATAATGATAATGTTTTACAAATGTACATCTTTCTACTTCTCTAACATGTTAATGTTAGTATTAAACAAATGAACATTTTCTACTTCTATAACATGTAAATGTTAATATTAACAATTCATATTTTAATGATGATTCCTACTTACATTAAAAATGTAATTTTTAATTTAAAAACATTTTTATCAAACAATAATCCTTTTATTGAATCCTTTTATACATTAGAAAAGAGCTTTTTAATGTAAGCATATTATAATCAAACTTTAATCTTTTTATATAACCATTTGTACATTAAAAATGTACTTTCTTATGTTAACACATTTTTACCAAAGTTTAATCTTTTTAAACCATCCCTATTACATTAAAAATGTAATTTTAATGTTGACATCTTTATCACTTTTGATTCTTTTTGAATCTTCTTATTTTACATTAAAAATGTAAACTTTTAATTTCGAACAATGATCATTTTTATATATACAACAAAAATGTGAATTTTTATGTTAACCTATTTTTATTTCCAATTATGATCATTTTTAATGATTCATTTACATTAAAAATGTAAATTTTAATGTATAACATTTTCAAACAATGAATCCTATTTCATGATACATTTACATTAAAAATGTAAATTTTAATGTTAACACATTTTCAAAACAATGAATCCCTTTTACATTAAAAATGTAATTTTTAATGCAAACATATCTAATCAATCTTTGGATCTTTTAATATAATTCATTCTTACATTAAAAATGTAAATTTTTACCGTAAAAACAATTTTTATTTAACATGACATTATTCTAAATAAATGACATTTTTATTCTAATGTGACATTTCTAACAAAAATGATATATTTTTAATCTAACATGACATGAATCTTGCAAAGATGACATATTTAATTAACATGACATGATTATAGCAAAATGATATTTTATTCTGTTTTCAAATCTATTTCAACAAAACAAATAAAAATGATATTCTTATTTTGTTGATCATTTTATTTTAAAAAAATGATATTTTAGTTTTTAACACAAATCTATTTGGCAAAGATATAATTTTTGTTTTAACCCAAATCTATTTAACAAAAATGTAATTTTTTTTAAACTCAAATCTATTTAACAAAAATGAATATTTTGTTTTAACACTTTTCTATTTAACAAAAATGATTTTTTTTTTGTTTTGATTATTTAATTTCAACAAAAATGATATTTTTGTTTCAACTATTTTATTTTGACAAAAATGACAAATTTGTTTCAACTAATTGGTTTCAACAAAATTTGAAAATTTTGTTTCACTATTTTCTTACAACAAAATGTCTTTTTATTTCAACTATTTGGTTTCAACAAAAATTGATATTTTTGTTTTCAACCCTTTTTGTTACAACAAAAATGATATACTTGTTTTCAACTATTTTATTATAAAAAATATATATTTGTTTTCAATAATTTTATTTCAACACAGTAATCATCCAATCAACGGATCTATTAACATCATCAATCCCAGATCAAATCACGTATAACTACAAATAGAATTTAACAACGTATTGATAATAACACATTCATAATTAATTAATTTTAATTATAAAAAGAAAATAAGTAGAATTCTCACCATGCTTTGTAATTCCTCTGAAATTATAGATCGCTCCAAATCTGTTTTCGTCTGTTCCATCGTGTAGATCTGGATTTCACGATTCCAACGCAACTGAAATTTCTGAATTTCGATTTCATATGAAGAAGATATTAAATTTTAATCATTGGATAATTAGTTGATTAATTAAATTAAATAATAACCTTTAATAACAATTAAATAAAACGTTGTTATTCCACTGTCTTCTTCCCGTTAGCACCTGCAGTAATTCACGAACCCATTGTCGCGCGAGCTAGGGTTAGCCATCGATCCACCTCCAGGCCGCCAGAAGATGATCTGAAGATGCCACCTGAAGCGCCTTGGTCAGAGCCTCCATCGCCAAGCACGAGGGTGAATTCGGTGCCCCCATTCAACCTCGAATCGCGTGCAAACAGCGGTAGTTTAGGGGACAAATTCGCATAGAATTCAACACAGAAAACGATCATGACCGTTGAATGTAAAGATCTCAGGGTCCTCTTCCATTCCCGCATAAACATTATATGTTAATTCATTGTATTTTGGGAAATATTGAGGATTCTTTTTGGGTTGACTTCGGCCATTAGTTTCATAGAACGACGACTACTATATATGTAATTAGGGTTTAGTATTTGGGGGTATATATACTAGTATATATATATATATATTTAATTAATTTCTTTTAATTCCGATAATTCTTGTTTAATATCACGTACTCCAAATTGAACCCAACGACTATAGCCCATAGCCAAATACCCCATTCCGGACATAATGAAATATGTTTCGTAACCTAATTCGGCTGTTACGACATGTTTTTCTTTAAATTAAAATATAAATCGTTTAATTATTTAATTTGATCGTACATTTAAATTTACCAGGGCCACATACTGACTCTAAAAATTCCCATAAAATAAATCTAGCTATATTTTGACGATACGGTCCTAATAAAATTAATTTCATCGAATTTGAAGACAGTTTAAAAAATGACCATTTACTGGTCGATCCAAATTGACTGAAATTGACAAAACACATTTTCTTTTGCCACGCTCACATATTAATTCCAAAAATTATGGAAATTGGAATCTAGTAATAATTTGACATTCTAGATCCAACCAAAGCGGTTTCATCGAAAACGGAGGTCGTTTGCAAAATGGCTATTTTTAATATATATATATATATATATATATATATACATATATATATTCCATAACGACTATTCTGAATATTCAACTGGCCATAACTTTTTATTCCCACTATGAAATTTCAATTTTTCGGATTCGTTGGAAAGATATTTTAAAACAGATTTAAATATTTTTGGTTTCACCAAAATCTGACTTATTTTACATCCAGTACATTCAGTCAAGATTCAAATTTTCAAACTACCGCGCTATTTCTAACTCCTTTTAAAATTAAATTAAAAATTTTCGTTCTAACTTGGATTTAAATAAATTTTTAGTCGTTATTATTTAAAATAAAATATTTAAATATTCAAAATCCATTAAAATTGCTAAAATAAAAATTTTAAATTGGATCAGAATTTCCGGGTTGTTACAAATGTGAATAAATTATCATCCCCAGACCCGTGTGGGGTTTTCAAACAACAACCGTTTACTTAAATAAATTATTGGTTAACAAATTTAAATAATTCTAATTCGATTTGAATTATTTTCTAATTAGCCAATTTTCACTATTTAAAATTATAAATAGATATTTATAATTTAATTTAAACTACCACATTAATGTTAACATTGTTTTTATATGTTAAACATTTCAACAACACAATCAACACACAATACAATCAATTAAATCGTCCATGGTTTGTTGACGAGGGAGGTGAGCTAACAGGCACCGTATACAATTTATAATGATTAAAACTAATAAAAATCTACATTGACAATTCTATATATTTTTATACATGAATACAATAACATGATAAAATATAATTTAGTGAGAAGGAGTTCTCACATTGATTGGTTTCATAAATCGTTTTAATAACGATAGTTTTTAATAAAATTAAATAGATGTTTAATTTTATAAAAAATCCAAATGGCTTCTGTTTCAGTTATGGTCTACTCCATGTTGTAGTGCTCGTCAAGAGGTTTCCAACGCAATTGAATTCGTTGAATTCTGATTTAATATGGACAATTTATGAATTTTATAAGATTTTAACACAATTTAATATAATTTAATTTACACTAATCACTTGCCATCTGAGCCTTCCATCTTGGATCCAAGGTCCCAGGCCTTTTCTTCTTCATCGAACCGTTTACAGTAAAAATCCCGTAATAAAGTTGCGTCATTCATCCACCTATCGCGCCACCACCAATACACCTGACGCCGATCAACCTTCACCACAACCACCGCCGTCGTGCCTTCAACCTACACTAGTCCTAGCGCCCAACTCGATGGCCCCTGCCACCCCCAATCTCACTCGAAAGCCGATGGCTTTGGAACCAAAAACCTCACGATTTGTTGCTCTATATTTAATCAAACTTATATAGATCCATAACCCTCGAAAAGTTCTTCCATATTTTCTTTAGAAGCATTATTTGATTCGATCCAAATTTAGGGAATTTAAGGATCTAAATTCGGAGCATTTTAAGCCCTTGATTTCATTGTCTGGCGGCTGGGTAACGAGAATTAGGGTTTGGCACTTTTTTAGGGGTATTTATAGAAAATTATATTTATATAAATTATCATTTAATTCTCTAATAGCTCGATATGTCTCCGAACTCCAAATCGAACCCAACGACTGTCGCTTCCTGCTAAATACCCCTATTCTGAACATAATGGATATGTTTCGTAAGCCAACTCGAATGTTTCGATCAGTTTTTCTTTAAATTAAAATATAAATCAATATATATTGAATTTAAACGTACATTTTAATTTACCAGGGCCACATACTAACTCTGGAAATTACAGAAAAATAAATCTAGCTATGTTTTGATGGTACGGTCCTAACAAAACTAATTTCATTGAATTTGGAGACCATTTGAAAAAAGGCCATTTTCCAATCGATTAAATTTACAATTTAAAACTGAACAGGCATTTAAATTCACCACACTCACATATTAATTCTAAAAATTATGAAATTTGAAACTTGACAATAATTTGATATTCTGGATCCGACAAAGTGGTTTCATCGAAAACGGAGGTCGTTTGCAAATGGCTAGTTTTAAAGGCGATATATATAATTAAAATACATATAAATTCCATATCGACTATTTTAAATTTTAAACTGGCCATAACTTCCAATTTATATTATGAAATCTCAGTTTCTCACATTCGTTAGAAAGATATAATTAAACAAATTCAAATGTTTCTGGTTTTACTGAAATCCGATTTATTTTGAAATCTGTACATTCAAATGAAATTAAAAATCAAAATTTCAAACTACCGCGTCATTTCAAACTCTATTTTTAATTAAAATAAATTTATATGTTCTAAATTTGATTTAAATATATTTTTAGTCATTATTATTTAAAATAAATCATTTTAAATCCTTGAACCCATTAAAATAGCTAAAAATAAATTTTTTAAATTGGTTCTGATTTTCCGGGGTGTTACACGAGCACTCTTGCTTGGGGTGTTCATCGTGAAGCTCGTGCGTAGAGGGGTGAAACACAATGGTCGGCTCATTGATCCAATAAGTAATAAGATAATTTGAAAAGAAAGAAGGTAGGTAAGGAATGGTTCTTTTGGTTTATGAATGTACAAGAAGGTGGAGAAGACACAATTATGAAAGTGATTAAAGGACGATGATTTGTTAGTTAATATAATAATTAGTTAAGTCAAAATATTATCTATTTAAACTAAAAAGTTATACATGTTGTAGCTTTTGTGTATAAGGTCGGATTCAAATGTAGTGTCTTCTTTTAGACTCGTATAGGCAAGCTCTACAGTTTGACTCTACTTTTTGACACTAATTTGGGCTGATTTGGTTGAGGCGAGTAATATTATCTTTCATTGAATTATAGTTGTTTGTAAAGTTTAAATTCGACGTTTTAAACTTATTTCTAATAATAAAACATAATTCTTAGGATATTTGAACCCAATAACTAATAAATAAAAATATTAAAAGGTAATTTAAGCAATTTAAAAGTGGATATCATATTTTTACCTATTTGCGTTCTATTACCCGATATTTACTCATTTGCACATTATTACATGTTATTTTGACCATACTGTTGGATTTGGGTTATTTTGGCACTTGTTTCACTTTGTTTGATATAGATAGGCCCTATTTTATTTATTGACACTATCATGGATGCTTGTATGTTAGTTTTGGAATTTGTATGACTATTTGTTGCATTGTTGAATTATTTGCTTAGTTAGCTTAAAACATTGTCCGTAGGCAATCTAGTATTAGTAAAATCTTTTTTGTGAGAGTTTGGTGTTTATCAATTAGACGCACAAAGGTGATGTATATTGACTTAGCGCAAATGGATGAGATAAATCCACAAAGAAACTTCAAAGCATTTGGATGGATTCGACGATAGAGCAACATTGGAGCTTGAAGATAGACTAATACTGGAGCTTGCTAATCGATCTGTAGAGGAAGGATAGACTCGACGACATGCTGGATTTCGTGATGAATTCTTATATTTCCCATGGATGTGCATTTAACAAATTTTAGTTAAACACATGATCCACGTAGTCGCTATCGATTACTATGGAGTGGTTGATATCGACTACTATCGTTATTGGACAATTTGGCGAATTTGACATTGATGACGGTGTGATTTTGAGGAGCAGGATATAATGGTTCATTCGATACTAATTTGAACCTGGTAGCTCTTTGATTAGTGCCTTCGCAGGAGGTACGGATGTGGTGCTTCTACGCAGTAATTCGTCATTTGACTATAGTGATTATATTATGGAGATTAGGCTATTGCGGTAGATGGTTTTTCCTCGAGATGCGGAAAAACTTACATTGGGTTGTATTGAGGAGACTTTCATATGAAGATGGGTTGACACACACTTGTTACCACTTGGAATGTGGTTAATGAGGTCTCACTGCTCTTCGGGGATGGCCCATTTTCTGAGTGGCTTCAGATGGGAGTCTTATGGATAGTCTAATGGAAGATGTTGCCGCGAAGAATGTGTGCAAAGGGGTCTTCTGTATTTATGACTTTGATACACATTTAAGGGAGGGGAGCAATGACGAATCAATGCCAGTTGCAGCACGGACTGATTGGCCTGGACCTTAGTGGAAGTTACAATACGGATTGGGTAAAGTTATCTTCTATACATCAGTGCAGTTGGATATAGCGATTGTCTACGAAGACTAGTGTAGTTGGACCTACTAGTGGATCGATGAATTTGGTGACCGAAGTACTGAATGTCATATGCTTTACGCACTGAGTTAGTGAATGTGAAGATGGTTGATGGATGTTATGGTTGTTTACCTATTTGTCACCATTTAATACTAAGACTTCTATCACACCTTCTCTACCTGATGATTAGCATAGCATAATATATGTCAATTGTCATGTGCTAACTTTGTGGATGCAGAGGCAGGATAGGTATGATTCTCCATACCCTTTGTGCCATTTATACTATTATGATTTTTATAGTACTTTGAGATTTGTTTATCGCTCACTATTATCTAAATCAAACTTTTATCTCTCTCTTATTGCCTTAGGTGCTCATCGACGATTCCGATGAATAGGCCAGAAAATAGGTATGAATATAATTTGGATCTACATATGTGGATTAGCAAGAGATGACATTTTTCAAATTTATTACTATCTCACTTATTTGATATCTATGGTTGTTCTTATTATATGTTACTAGATCCGCTATAGGATATAGGATGGTTCTACGATTGTATTTATATTATGTTCCTTCCTTTCTCTCCTCTTATGTTTTCTTATTTTCTTTCCCTTTTCTCTTCTTTTCTACTTTTCTTTCTCTTGATAAATGTTTTACATCGATTGGGTGCTTGTACAATGCGTTATTGAGTTATGTGAGCAACATTGGTGTATGGCATTCTTTACATTTGGTATCAAAGCTTATGTTGTGTTGTTTCACCTAAGCAGTGCAAATTTGAGAGTTAATATGTACGAGAGAGTACATATTTTTATATAATTTTGTGTTCTAATCTATGTTAGTACATATAATATAAGTTATTTTGACATGAGTGCCGTTGGAATAATTTTCTCTATTAGTAGTGGATCGCCTTAACCACTTATTTGAGATGATCTGGCGAACAGAAAATAATCTTAACTGCACTATCCTTGGAGTTGAGAATCAAACAGAATCAAGAACTAATAGGCTTTATTTATAGTTTATGTTTCCAGCAATGGCGCAAACCACTATCTGGGATGCTTTAATATCTCTAATTGGTTATGGTGCTCAAGTGCAGCAAGTCGACCATGTCGCGTTGTATGGAACTTCTATGTTGCGAACCATTTTTTGGAATGGACTTGACTATTATGGTGCAAGAGCTATTTGGGTTCTTGCAAGTCGTTTTTCTAAGGCTTGGAGTTGGGTGTTGTAGTGAAGTAGGAGTTTACTCCTAATGAACTCCATGGTTAGGCCTGAATTGTTCAGGAGTCTTTATCGCTTCAAGTTCCTAAAATCTATGCACCCAAAATAGTTCATGGCTCACTTCGAAGAGATTTGTATTAACTTCTTAGCAGTTGGTGAGGAGTTTTCCAAATTAGGCGATATGCCTATGTTGGAGTTTGTGGCTGGGTTAAGTGATCTACTTAAGAGGTGATTGGTTTCATTCGATGAGTGAATGACGACTCGGTCGAGGAAGCTCACAATGATTGTGTTATGCCCAGTATAGAATGATGTCCTGCCTTGTCAGGACAAATCGTAGAGGCATATGCATTGATCATTGTTTTGGTATTATTTAGTGCTCCCTCGATGAAATAGAAGTGTAGCGATGTCACCACTCGATATATGTTTCCATTAACAACATTTCCATACATGTTTTAATTTGACATCGACATTTCACAGTTCCATCGATCTTGCGGTTCAATGGATGTAATGAGATCGGGAATCTTGAAAATTAGTATATCTTTCTTGATTTTGACTTACCGTGTTGAGAGCTCAGTTAGATTATATATGTACGTAACTGTAGGAACTAAGCCAGCCCGCAGCCAATGATATGGGTGAATATAAAGTTTAGGTAAGTTTGTCTCAAGTCCGAAATAGGTTTCAAAATACACAAAAACTCCTTGTATTCAAACTTTGTAAATTAGGTTCCTATTTGTCGAAAATCATCAAAAAAACACGAAAATTCAAAATTAAATTCAACACATAATCATCATCATTTTCATGCATTAAAACTATAAAAAGACAAATCAAAAACAAAAAAAAGCACCTTCTAGTTTATTATGGCAAATAATGTAATTATTTGCAATTGTTGCTGATATTTCGGCAATATTTGCATCAACTACAAAAACATTGCTGAGTTATCAGCAATATATTGTAATAATTGCAAATTTTGCAGAAATTTTCATTTCGCCTTTAATTAGTTCAGCTTTTCATCCAGTTTTAAATACTTGTTGATATATCAGCAATAATACACAATTATTGTTGCTATATCAGCAAGTGTTCATCAATTTGCTGGTATATCAACAATTTTATACAAAAATTACTGATATATCACCTCACTATAATTGCTAATTTTTAAGTTTTTTTTTAGATTACTTACTTGAATATTCGTAATTTTTTGAATTTCTTTTCTTTATACAACAGCACCAAAAAATGTGAAAAAACACGTAACTCAAAAAATAGGGACCCACTTTATAATAAACTTTAGGGTGGGATGTCGCTTATAACAAACCTGGAAAGAAGGACGTCTACCAAATTTCCACTTTTATTTTTTTTACCCTAATGGATCTTAGTTGGGCCTATGAAGCCTAATTTATTTAGAACATTTCTAAATTTGTTTTTAAATAAATCATTTATTTTATTTAAGTTAGATAAAGAGAAGATTTAATTTCAAATGCATAGAGTAGGGATGCATAAAGTATGGTTTTGGTCGGGTTAGACCACATACTTCATCCGAAACGCATAGGTATGGGATTAAGGTAGTTCAACCGTATCCGACCCTATATGAGGTTGGATAAGGATTAGGTTGAAGTATGGGTTGGGTCGGGTTTAGTAGGATTGAGTTGGGTTGCTTGAATATAATAAAAAATGAGAATACGAAGAATTTTTTTTAAAAATAATATTAGCATAATATATAATATTTTAGGTAATATAACGCATTTAAAATAACCGATTCATTATAAGACATATTTTATTAAAATTTCATTGAAAAACACATTAAATGAAATTAATTTACTATATAGTAGAACAAGTGTTTCTTTTTAATATACATTAAAATGCTCTTTAAAATATATTTGTCAAATTCTATCTAGGTTGGATTGATATGAAATATGTTTTTTTGTACATTTACTATAGAATACATAAACCTTATTAGAGTATTATACTATTTTAACTTTAAGTGGACTGATATTAAATTAGTTTTTTAATATAGGGTTGGGATGGGCAAAAATAAGGTTGGTTGAATAAAATATCAAACCCGACCTGTATATAGTATGGGTTACAAATTGTAATCCATGTCCAACCCGAACTAGGATGGGTTGGGTTGTGTTTATATGGGTTGGGTCAGGTTGGTGGGTTAAGTCGGATTAGATATGGGTTGTGTGTAGCCCTAGTATAGAGTATCGAGTACACTTAACATTTAGCTAATGCATAGGGAATGGAACCTTTCAGTAACGTCCCGTATTTTTCGATATAATAATTTATTTATTTAATTATTTAAGTAATGGTTTGGTAATTTTAATTGTGTATAATTAAATTATATTGAATATTTAATTAATATAATTAATAGAATAATATATTTAATTCCGAAATAGTCGGAAATAGTGAATTGACAATATTGTGTGAATTGGACAATTTAAAAAATATATATTTAGTTTAGAATTGAATTATATTAACGAATTGTTTTATAAATGACAGTTTGAACGTATAATTATAATATAATTATATTCGAGCTCGAAATGGCGTGGCAATTTGTAATTTGGCGATTCGAACTTTAAACGAATATACAGAATCCGTTTTAAGTCGGATTTTTGTGAAACAAGAAACGTTCAGAGCTGGTGAAGTATATTTTTCTAATGGAAGAGAAAAATCGGGATTTCATCATATAGATTTTGATATATGTCCAAATCAAATTTTCGAAAAGTCGCTATGGAATTCCTTTATAATTTATAACAATTTATTTATATTTTAAATGAATTTTTCAATATAAATTGAATATCAATTCAACCGGGATTTGAATATCGAGTTATAAATCCAATTGGAGCTATATGATATTCTATTGTGAATATATATGATAATATTTATAAATATTAAATTTAATTATTTTTAAATATATTAATATTTAAAAGGGTTTATTTAGATTTTTAAAAATAGCCAGTTCTGCAAATGACCTCCGTTTTCGACGAAACTAATTTTGTTGGATCCACAATATTAAATTATTGGTAGATTTCAGTTTTCAAGATTTTTAGAGTCAGTATGTGACCGTGCGGGATTTTAATCTGAAAAATAGTGAATAATTTGGTTTAAAAATACGTTGTGTGAGCGAACGAAGTCGGAATTCGACGAAACCAGTTTTGTTGGGTCTGTAATGTCAAACTCTAGCTGTATGCCCATTTTCATGATTTTTGGGTATCGTGTGTAATCATACAGATTTTTAGAAGACAAAGACGAACAATGATTGATTATAATTGAATAAAATAATCAATTAAAAATTAAGTAAAATATTTTCTTACTTGTATAAGTATACCGTAACACTTCTAACCTTGATTATTTTTCTCTGGTCAAACAAAAAATAGGCCGCTACTGTTTCTTCTAAAATAGCCAAAACGAAAAGATCAAAATTCAAAATCGAATGGAATAAATTTCTAAAAATCATGAAACAAATTTGTATGGATTCTTGAAGCCGTTCACTTCATCTTGGTGTAACTTTTGTTGAGAGCAACGCTGATGCATCTCGCTGATTTTTATACAACGACTTCTAGGGTTAATCAATTCTGGAAATCGATGCATAGATGGATGATTTAGTGGTGATATCTGAGATGGTGGTTAGATTTAGCTGTTGTATGTGAATTTCTGGTGAATTCTGTACAAATAAATTTTGCACTGTCACTGTGCTACTAAAAATGAGGTCGACGACGGATTCCATTGCAGATGACCGAAGGCGAAGTGACGGTGACCAATGGGTGCAGATTTTGACGAGGAAGGTTACGGTGGCTTCAGATTTGGGAATAGCATTGTAAAGAGGGAGATAAGTGGGAGCTTGAGTGCGGCTATTGTGGGTTTTTGTTCGAATGAAATACGGAGGAACGGAGGAGAGTCTGATGGGTTGTTTGGCTATGAAAGAAGGTAGTGGGTTTACTGATGTCGCGGTGAGGAGATGGACTTCGAGTCCTTCTAATTGGGGACGTAGTGAAAGAGTGATTAACGAGAGGAATTATGGTATTTTTCCTTGATTTTTTTTAAAGAACTAAAGATAGAGATAAGTGGATGGGTAAACCCGAAAATGGCTTATGGGATTGAACAACAGTTCATATGTGTTGAGGGAGGAAGGAGCATAGTGGATTGGGCCGGTTGGATGGTGGTATGGGCCGGAAAAGGAAAGCAAAAGGTTAAGCCCAAAATAAAAAGTAATTTTAGTTTGTTTTAAACTCAAATAGTATATTAGCTTGTAAATTCAATAACTATTTCATATTTTAACGGAATTCAGAAAAACAAGATACGCTGGGATCGTATGGACGATGACTACAAAATGGAACTAGTTGGGAGTGATTTGGAGCTCATCTCCAATTATTGCAAAATAAATCGTCCATCTGAATCAAAGATAGTTAATCGTTATTTAACGATAAAAATCCAATGTGAGTAAATCTCACTAACTCTGTACAGTTTATATTTTTATAAATATAATCCAGTGTTGATAAATGATGATTGATTGCTGTGTGTTGATTGTTTGGTTGAATTGCTGATGTATTGGTTGAAATTATAAATAATGATATATATATATAAATCGTTAATCAAATATTGATTTTTGTTATCAGAATATTTCATACAGAGATGAAATTGATGTTAATTATAGTGTTTAACATTTGTGAATGCAGGGAGACATGTTGGAGGGATCCAACCGGATTCCTCAATATTTAAATACTGCTTGTTTTCATATGTTGTGGTATATGATGTGATAAATAATCTGTGATTGATTACGATGACACTAGTCATGTTATTTGGTATTTTAAATACCATATGAATTATGGAATGTATAAAAGGAAATTTTCAAAGTGAATATTGAAAATGAAATATTTTTATATAGAATGAATAGAATTATATAAAAGGATTTATATAGAATGAATAGAATTATATAAAAGGATTTATATATAATGAATAGAATTATATAAAGGGAATTATAAATGAAATTTAAGTGTTAGAAGTTAAAGACAGGATTTTGTGTAAATAATTCTATAAATATAGATTAAATAGAATTTGGAATTTGGATATTATTTTCAAATATGGAATCAGATTGTTTGGAGTATATAAATATATTGTTCACATTCAATGTGAATAATGGATTAAAGTAAATATTTGAAATTAAAACTTTTATAAAGGAAATTGGGTTTTGAATTAGGAATTTAAATTGAATTACTGAAATTAGAAACTGATTGGGAATTAGTTGAGTTGAATGGCTTTCTGGGTATCGATCTGATGTTGGTTTCGGCCTTCGGGGTTTATATTTGGGAAGTTGTTCTCTTACTAGTTTACAGTTAGAGACTGATAGAGGTGGGAAGATGTTGATGCGTGAATCAAAAGAGGAAACATTTTCCAAAGTTAATAATGTATATTCTCTAATTTTAGTAAATAAGGAATTTATGAATATATGGAACCGAGAAATAGGGAAATGAATAAATGTTGGTTGATGATTGATCGATAGAATTACCATCTGGAAATAATATCGTTGTTTGTACACATATTTTCCTTTGATAGTTAAATCACTGACTATCAAAGATTTTGACCATTTCCGTTGTTAATATGGTGAGATCGAGATCATATATATTATTTGGAAACCACTCCGTATGGCGTTAGCGTTGCAATAAAATATGATGAAGATAATTGAAGACGGAGTTATGCAAGGGATTTCCTGTTTACAAAATAGTGCCTTCGGTTTGTCCAGTCCCAGGACAACCTGTATGGAAGAATGTCTGACAGAGTATATTTAATAGATTGCGTAAGTTGATCTCTTCAAACGTATTTATGTTTGGTAGAGGAGCAATTCATTTCTCTTAGTTATTTACCCGTGAGATGTTTGGAGAAATCAATTTGTGATTTTGCGGGTATGACGATGTGACATTCAAAGTGAATGAAGATATGGTTTGTAAAGGATACGTTATGGCCTCTAGCCTCACAACGGGAAATGGTATAAAATCGGATAGGTCGCATGGCTAAGTGGTTAGCTACCAATTAGGGTGTATAGTAACCTGATCTAGAGAAATTCCATTTACTTCTATAATCTAATTCGATGTTGTCCCTTTCCGGAAATGGTTGCTGATCCCAACCGTTGGTGATAATACATTCGGTACACTCAAGCAAAATGAGTGACCGGTCATGTTTAGCCTAGGTTGCAAGATGTTCTTGTTGAATCCGGTGTATTCCTCTCTAGAGATACACTGTCGGAAGGTGGTCTCGTACCTTGCCAGTTGGAATTCACTAACCAATAAGCGCCCGCGGTTTTTGGTTGTATATTATATATGTGGAATGTGAGATGAAAGCATTCTACTATATTGTTATTTATGTGATTTAGACATTATGATAATATCAGAAGAATATGGATTTTTAAAAGAATGTTTGGGGTTATCGTAGGGTAAAAACCATCCATGTTTATTTATCGATCGGTCTTACGATTATTCTTTCTTTTAAAAGGATTTTAAATGTTAAACAAATGGTTGGAGTTTACTCACACCAATCACATGACTGACCCAAATTTTATTTTGTTTTGTTTTCCCTAAACTCTTGGGTACCCAATTTTTTATGGGAAATTAAGTAGTCAGGTTTTTATAGATATACGTGAAGAGATGGAGCAGGAGGCTTTAGGATTATGTAGCTATTGTTATTTCCGCTGTATTGTAAGTGATGTACTCTGATAATGTTATTGTATAAAAATACTGATTTTATTTCAAAGTTATGTATCTATTATATATTGTTCGTTCCGCTGTGAGATTCGTGTTTATTCTTATGTTGTATGTTCTGCTTCTTCTTCTATTCTAAGTTTCTATCTTATCTATTCTTACTCCCTAACTTCTTTCATGGACTATCCGGTGTTTTCGATGCTTGAATAGTCGACATTGAGTTTATGTCGGTTACTCAGGATCGCAAATACCCATGTTGTTACACTTTCATTTATTTTCCTAAAAACAAGAATTAATTAAGATTATTAACTACATTAAATGGAAAACGAATCCTTTCATTTTCTCTCTTTAATTTGAATTTACAGGTACATTAAATGTCTTTTATTAATAATTTATTCATGACAAGGTTTATTACTATGTCCATATATATTCTAACTATAAACTGTAGTTTGAAGTTTATTTAATTTTGTTTTATTTATATATACGAGTATATATGCACGTCTAGGTGGACCTGCATTTGATTGTCGAGCCATATTTTATAGCATAGTTATTTAAAAAGTTAACAATAAAATCGATGAAATGATCGCTTACCATATGAACACATTCATACATAGCCAACACACTTGAATCGCCTTATGAATTGGTTCAACATACACGAATAGTCAATCCAACTTATGACAACTAATAGTGTTTTATGTACTAATTTTAGTTTAAACCAATTATTTTGTCAACTACTTTGTTCATGAGCTTATGTCAAGTTAATTTATCGATGCTTTCTATACGTACTTTGATATTATATTAACCAATATGTTTGGCATGTCCGTTGGATGTGTGCAAATAATTGTCGAAACAAATTTATTTAGGGTGCTACTATTCACACTCTGGTTTACACTTCCGGCCACCTTTCTAAATTTAATATAAATGATTATTTTTTATGTTATTCTGGCCACCATATATTATTCTTTCACTCAGTTCTTCACCACCATACTTCTCTTAAGAAAAACACGTACTTCTCTATAATTTTAAACCCTAACAAAAGCAAATATTCTTTTGTGCTTAATAGAGATGGAAGATGAAGATAAAAGAGAGGTTAGAATTTCTTGATTTTTATTGTTTTCTTTTATGTTATAGAACATGTTGTTTGGGTTTTTTTAATGGTTAGGTTTTTCCATTGCGTTTTAGGATATTTTTTCCGCTTCGTTGGAAATTTCAAGCTTGGAGGACATCAAATTTGATGACGTTGTAATAGAGAATGACAATGTAAGTTTTGACTTATAGGGTTTTTATCCATATAACTTACGTATCTTCTTTTACAAACTAATGAATTAACTTTTTTGTCGTTTGATAGATGGAGTAGTTGAATGATGAAATTGGACGATAAACATTATGGTTGTGATAACATGATGCAAGATGTTCGAATAAATGACTCAAAAGACGTAAATGCACGATGTAAGTGGGGAAGGAAGCGTTCGTGTAGAGAAAGGTACTGGTGGCCTCTTCATTTTAGGTTATTAATTTAAATGGTGGCTAGCAGAGGGAATTTAAAATATTTGAGGTGCTTTTAGTTTTGGTAGCCAGAAGTGTAAATCAGGGTGTGAATAGCAGCACCCTTTGTTTATTGAAACGATGGGTATAAAATGCATAGATAGTAATAATATGTAGGCTATTTTATTCTTACCTTAAATAGTATGAACAGATGTGCACATCTAAAAATAAACCAAAGTTAGCAATCCATTATTTCCTCATTTTCTGTGTGGTTTCAATAAATGTTGTGAATAGTCCTTATATGACACTTAAAAGAATTGGCAATTATAAACTATAAGTGTTCCTTGATACATCTTGTAACATCTTTGTACATTGAAAGTTATGCTGAAAATAGTTTCACTCAAATGAAGATGAAGAAAATGGTTTTTAACAATTCCTAAGCTCTACTTTATGGAATCTTGTATGATCGACCTTTTGTAAATTAAAAGCAACAATATATTCATAACTATACACATTGGATGCACATGTATAAAAATGGTTTAACAGTCTAGCAAACTGTATTTCAAGTTAATCTACATATGCAAGAAAAGCACTATCTAGTCTTAGTTATGTAACTCCTTTCAACAATTTCATCAATACTAAACGTAAAGAGATTCATTCATTTCATATACATATGATCTTGAAACTTGGAGAAATGTCAAATGAACACTGTGATAACATAAAATAGACAAAGGATAATACCATCTTTTATATATAACAAATGATGAAACTGGCCTTCCAATTTAATCATACAACTTCACGGTTAATGCACCAGAATAATCCACTAATTTACTAATTAACATGACAGAGAAAGAAATGAAATCTAAAATATTTGTAAAGGTTGCTCACCCTATCAAAATACTCCGTACTTCAGGGAGTTGCCTTCCTTGATAAACAATAATGTGAACGCTAAGAAGCTAAGCATGAAGCATAGCTTGTGAAGCACCTGAAGACATGAGGTGCAAATGTAAGCAGAATTCACTCCATGCACTCTCTCACACTTGACATTTTGCTGAGCTCCCTTTTTCTGACCGAAATGCCACAACATATCTGTAAGAGCATTATAAAATGCAGATGAAGTAGGAACATCCACGTTATGTAACTCATCGAAAAAAGAACGTGCATGAATCCACACTTCTCTGTTACCAATCAAAAGTCCATGGCTACACTATATATAGAGCTATCAAATAAACGAATTTGTTCCAATAATACAGATGCATCAATGTATGAAGTACACAGACTGCAAGCATTCAAAATGGTAGAAAATGTCACCACATTAGGTCTAACTCCTGGTTGCACCATTCTTTGAAACACTCCCAAAATCATAAATAACTCTTTCTTTTTAATGTAGACAAAGTTAAATGTGGGAGTTTATGTGCAGCTAGAGCACATCGATATATACAACAAACTGGAAATACAAAGGGAGCTGCACGATTAGCCAATGATAAAAAAGGTTTCCCTATTATTTCTCAAGAGAAAGTAAACAAAATATTATATGTGTTGATATAATCTTATATTGTTTGTGTCAGTTAATCTTAGCAAGTATTGCTAACTTTAAGTTTATTGGTTACTGTAATGACCCAAAATTTCTAGTAAAATTTATTCTAATATGGTTTAAAATGTTTACTGAATTTTATTTGGAATTAATAGGGTTTTGGTCTGTGTGCATGTATGTATGTGTGTGCACATGTGTATAACAGGGGACATGCACAAGGCAATGCCATAATTCCAGGATATATAATATGATCCATGTATGTGAGTATACATGTATTTCCAGTGGCAATTAAAATTAAATCATATGGACTGATTTAGTGCATAATATAAAGGAAGTTTGAAATAATACATGCACATGTATATGGAAAAGACAAGTGCACCGAGATTTAATGGTGCATAGCCAGATTTAGAAAAAGGAGGGATTATTATTTTGTCATGACTTGTTATGGAGGGAAGATGGTTTGAAAACATTTTCTTTATTTCTGAAAAAGGTATGCAGTTTTACACCCGAGCACTATAAATAAAATAATGAAAAATAATGTGAATAACACTCACACCAATAGCATGATCTGATTAGGGGCAAAACTGACTTTGTATAACCTGTGAAACCCTAGAAATCTGATGCTATAAGGATGGCCGGGCAAAATTGAACTGCCTAGTGAAAATAAGAAATAATACATAAAATTTATTTAGAAAGGAAGAAGGAAAGCTTGGGGATAAAGCAAGGGTTCGCTGATTTTTTCTTTAGTTTAGAAGAAGGAGATTTAGTGAGTATTCTCACTTAAACAAATCACATTAAGTCCTGAGATTAAGAGGCAACCAATATTTTCTATGTTCAATTTGTTTGAATTTAATTCTCTGATCAGTTTATATGATTATATGTGTTTGAATGTATTATTAATTTTCTTTTAAAAATAGATTGAGTTTCACAACATGGGTTCAGCTTTATTTGAAACTATTTAATTTATGATACCCTAAAAACCCTTTTTATGATACTTTGGAAAATTCCATAAATCTGGGTATATACAAATGGTACTGATCTATGGCAATCTCTTATAAAAATGCATCTGAGCTGCAATATACTTGTGTAAAAGTGTTGAGGCACTATGAAATGGTTAATTTAGAGAGCAATAGGATTCTTTATGTGCTGATCTCTAATCAAGAAAGCAAACATTATGTCTCAGCTAGGTTTTGAATTTCATTTGAAACCAGTTTATGCATAGTGGAAAAATCTCTTAAAAATATTCATACAAGCCATAAATTAATACCAGATGCATATTCAGACAAGCTTATACACTTGAATAGTTGTTATATTTTGAGATAAGGATTTTATCCTATTAAAACCCCAAGATAAATGACTTTCTGGAATATATACATATATTGGATGCTTTATATGCTTGCTTGGATGATTTATGTTCATGTCTGAATGTTTGTTTTGATTATTTGGGTGATTTCTATGAAATCCATGGCATTATGAAGTCATTCTAGTTGTGTTAGTTTACCATATTTAGGTAAATAATCACTGGACAATAAAAGGAGACACTTAGTAAATTAACTCAGGTATTTCTGGTCAAGATGCTGTGGAATGGCTTGCACTTGAGTTGTAAGTTTGACATATGGCTTAATTTTGGTCCTGAGATCTTTGTGTAGTAATGTGAATTAGATTACTACAATGTGTCCCAATGATTCACTTATACAGATGATACCAGGGTATTTAAACAAATTGATATTTGCTGGGAAATAAATACAAGGGACTTGAGTTTTCCTGGAAGATTTCAAGGCGGTTGTGGATACAAATCATAATATTTCAGGATGGATTTACTGTGATATACATATGTATGATTTATTTGTATGTATTATTCTGAACACTGATGGTACATGCTGCATAAATCAGTGAAAGTGCAATAGCACAAGATTGTTAATTAATTTTACAAGGAGCATGCCTTTTTAAAATATGATTCCTGCACAGACTTTGTCTTAATTTTTATTAATCAGTTCTAATTGAGATTCTCATACCAGACACATTAGTCTGACCTTGTTTGCTCATGGCAGATGGGGTGTCTCACTATATGGTGAGGCAACCTTTAATGCTTTTTCAGGAAATGATGGAGCTAAGTAAGATCTGGGTTAGGAGTCTGGCTTGCTTTCATGGATGATTAGCATGCTTAAGTAGAAAATAAAAGCTTTGAATTATTGTATCTACATGAATCCTTGAGGATAGATTTATGAATCAGTTTTGTAAATATTAAGTTGGTTCTTGAAAAATTATGTTTAGATAATAGGAAAATTAAGTACAGTGTGTTATGTTGATGACTGAGATGATGCAGTATTATATATGATCATTTTGAAACTGAAATTGAGAAAACATATGTCTTGAATTATGGAATGTTACTAATATTATTTATATTAGTCAATCTGGAGTCATTTAAAAAAGTAGTGTGTACATGTACAAGTGTGTATGCTGGTTTATTGGATATTCTTTCAGTAAATTCAAATACAAAAGTGATGCACATGGGCACACTTGGTTCAATTCAGATCAGAGATGGACTAACCAGGGGTGCAATGTAGAACTATGCACCATGGATCAGAATAGTAAACATGCACATGTTACACACATTGTTTCAAAAGTATCATTTATGCATGCAAAAGGTTATCAGTTTTGATAACCCCATTTTGAAAAGTATCATTTATAAATGCATGAGAGTATCATTTTTGATAACATTGTTTTGGAAGGATCATTTTTGTATGAACCAGAATATCATTTTAAAGGTTACCACTTTTGCAAGTATCATTTCTGCATGTATTTAGGTGTCATTTTTGAAGGTATCATTTCTGTAGGCACAACAATATGATTTTTGTAGTTATAAGAATATCATTTTTTTTGGTAGTCACAGAAGTATCATTTTTTCATGTATAAGAGTATCATTTTTAGCCCTATGAGACAAAAGTATCACTTTTGTAGGCATAAGGGTATCAGTTTTAAGTCTGTGTTTAACATTGGCCTATAATGAGGTTAATGGATCTCTTGCTTTCTTTATACTCTAATTTAAAGCAAGAGGGATATATATATATATCTTCATATATATATATAAATATTTTCTGTATGAACTAATATTTTTATATTGGTAAAATTTTGGATCTTGGATTTTTGATTAGGATAGGATGGCTCTGGCTTATAACTTTAAAATTAATACTACCTCAATGTGTATTTTGTATTTTGATATGATAGAAACGGGAGTGGAATAAGTAAAAGGAAACAGGACTAAAAGAGTTACTTATGCTATATTCTCAATTCAACCGGAGCATGTGCCTCACAAAGGAATCCTAACTGCAGGGAACCATATCAGGTTCGTGTGTAAAGGTGTGAACATAGAATAAACTTCATTCACTAACCCAACCATCTCAACATCATCCAAAATACCTTTTGCAATGCAATACTGCACCATGCATTAAGCTGCTTTTTCGGATCCTAAAATACGTTCGGTTGTTATGAAAACCGATATCGTTGATTGCAATAAATAGATTATTCTCATACACATTGCAGCTGCTTCAAACCTTTGCTACCAATTACGTGAATAGCAATACGTTATATTTAGATATATTACCAAAATTGTAAGGAAAAAACAATGCAGTGTAACTGAAAGTAATAACCCTATTATTACTCTAAAGCAATGTAGTGTAACTAAAAGTAATAACCATATTACTACTCAAAGTCAGAAAATTATTTCTGTATGATTCAGAAAGTGAGAAATTGGATGAGTTCCTTGGGTATCAAACTAAATTATTACTTGTAATTTCACAAAGTGGAATGGTAAATTTTGACCAATTAGGAGCATTGTTAGTGAATATGGCCGAAGAGAACAGTAAGATAACGACGAATAATCTTACTCACTTAATTAATTGAAAATAAAATAAATAATTTTGAACAAACATAAGTTAGAGCATGAATAAATGAACCTACGTAGAAGAACTACATCCATCACCAAATTCTAAAAATCCATTTTCCAGTCATATAGACTAAAAGAATTGCATCATCTAATCTCCAAGGGTTTTACAAAGAATGCATTGAATAGCCTACATGCCAATAAGGTATGTTTCAGTCAGGAGGAAGAAACAAAACATACCTAGGTTTGGTTAAAAATTGGACAAAATCAATTTGGTTGAGCAACGTTATCGTGTAAATGAATGATTTAACTAATCTCATCTAGTATGCAACGAATGCAGCACTGATATTTTTTTCAGTGGATCTGCCATCTAAATAACGAATCTTATGCTAGAAACATTTATTCAACCTTGTGTGAAATAAGAACAAATAATGTAACTATAGGGAAAATAATGGAGAAGCGTTGTATATTTTGAATAATATCTTAAATACCAATGGTTAACGAAGGATAATATCCATTTGCATGATTTGAAAGGAGAACTTGTGGAACAACTGAAATCGAACGAACTACAAAGAAAGTACGTTTGACTAAAAAAGAAACAAAACAGACATTTCACATGCCTAAACCAAGAGGACTGTAATAAAGTTCAAATTAAATCAAGCTATTAACTATCTGTACATGTACTATTTAGTGCATAATATTAATAAATAAATAAATGCATATGAAATAATATGTCAAACAGATGAACAAATAGAAAAATGTGAACAATAAAGAACATAGGTTTACCTCGTATTTCATGTCAAATTAAATCAATCCAATCGATATAATGTTTTGATGAAGGCAAGTGGCATCTGTCATATTCAAACAATAAAGCATGTAAAAAAATGCAATTAAAAATTTGTGCAACCACATCAACCAACAGAACACAAATGCAACATTGTAGATATTCAAATACTACAAATTTTAAACTGCAAAAAATATAATCATTTATGATGCAAATAAAGAATAAAATTGCATACTTGATATGTAAAGAAAAATAGTAAGATGAACATACATTTGCATAAATATTGGCAGTAGAAATAAATACATGGCTATTTTCGAAACAGATATGAAGATCAAATAAGTCCGCCATAATTTTTATTAAGCAGATAGGCGACGGTTGCAATGGAAATGGTAGAGAAAAGAAATCGAGCAAATAAGGTTTCCACAACTTTTATTAAGCAAATAAGCAACGATTGCAATGGAAATGGAAGAGAAAGAAATCAAGTTAGAGCAAAACAATTGTGCAAATATCCAAAAGGGATATTGTGCAAATTAAAGAAAAATAGGAGAAGATAAAAACGTAAATAAGAGGATCGATGATTTGGTTATCTACTATAACGTTGAAAATTAGAGCAACAACGCCATAACTTTAAACTCCACCAATTATTTTTTAGATCTAGCAGCGTTAGAATTGGGGATTTTCCGATTTTATCATCAAAAGATTATGTGGCTTTAAAGAGAGTCGCAATCGTGGGAATGTGATTTAGTTGCAGTTGGGGGAAACACACGAACAAATTCATTTGTAATTTATTCTTTTAAGAAAAACGACATGGTTAGGAATAAAGCAGAAGGGAAGAAGGATCATGCAAGGAGCGTTACAGATCTAAGATGTAATCGTAGGGAGAGCTATGAGTGCGGATGACGTGAAATTGCAGGGGCATTTTTGGAGTTTTAACAAAAATACCAAGTAAAATAGTGCAATGAGTTTTCTTTATTAGTTGTAGAGATAATTATACATATATGTGAACCACACACACACACACATACATACATACATACATACATACATACATACATACATACATACATATATATATGTGTGTGTGTGTGTGTGTGTGTGTGTGTGTGTGTGTGTGTGTGTGTGTGTGTGTGCGCATGTGTAACATCATATTCCGTGAAGGGTATAACGTGCCCAAATATAGATGTTGGGATTTACCTTGCAACGGATACATTAGCTCATTTTATGCATACTGTAGTTTGCTTAAATATGTGCTTGTATAATATGTCAAAAATAGGATATTAACATATATATATTTTTGGATAAAATAGTTTCTACCATAATAATTTAATATAAAATAATCACATGATAAAATTACATATTTATTGATTCTAGAAAATATGAAAATACATTTTAGGCTCAAGATTAATTTACAGAAAATTATACAAATAAGATAATATTTTTTATCAATTAATTTATAATAGTCAATAATCAATTAATTCTTAAAATTAGAAATTTTAAAAATTCTAAAAAAAATCGTAGTTACCTGAGACATATTTTGGGTTGTGAAATTATTTTCAGAATTTTCACAATCAAGATTATATTTTTAATTAAATAATTAATTGAAGTTAAGAACTAAATTAAATTTTAAAGAATAGCAAACAAGTTTTAAAAATTCTGAAACTTTTTCTTAAGTTCCAGATATATATATATATATATATATATTGTAGACGTCCGCAAATCCGTACTATCTGATTGACTAAATACACCACACGTCCACCCCAAATATCACAGAAATACGAATCATTGTTAATAAAGAAGAAAAAGGTAGAAGAAGAACAAAAACAACACAGAATCTCACAATCGCAGCGGAATAAAATATAGTATATAAATAATCACTTTTTAAATACAACTGTATTAGGACTTACATACATTATCAGAGTATAACACAAATACAACACAACAGAATAAACTCTAAATATCTAACACTGAAGCCTCCTGCTCCAAGCTCCTTCAGATAAATCTGTTAAATCCAGAGCTACTTGACTGCCCGTACAAATTTGGGCACCCAAGAGTTTAGGTAAAACAAAACAAAATAAACTTTAGGTCGGTCATAGGATTGGTATGAGTAAACAATTTGAGAAAATTAATGATATCTCATAAGATCACGCCGTATAACACGAAACGAGTTTTTCCCTTATGAGAATCCAAAACACTTGATTTAACTTTCAAAATCCTTTTTGAAAGAAACGATAATTTTTATATCAAAACTCTTTTAATATTATAATAGTGCCTATCAACTACAACTAAATAACAATCTAGTGGAACGTTTGCATCTCACGTTCCACACACACACACACACACACACACACACACACACACACACACACACACACATATATATATATATATATATATATATATACACACAATCAAAACCACGAGCACTTATTGGGTAATGAATTTCCAACTATGACTAGGTATGGAACCACCTTCCAATAGTGTATCTCTAGAGGAGGAGAATACACTGGGTTCAACAAGAACATCTTGTAACCTGGCCACACATGACCGACCACTCATTTTGCTTGAGTGTATCGAGTGTATATCACCAACGGTTGGGATCAGCAACCATTTTCCCGAATGGGACATCATCGAATAGAATAAATAAGGAAATAATTTTCTCTAGATAGGTGATGATACACCCTAATTGGGAGCTACCCACTTAGCCATGATGCCTGCCCGATTTTTGTCATTTCCGGGTTGTTATGGCCCGAGGCTACGATCACTTATCATTCATTGATAGCACAATCACTTTGAATGCCACATTGTTAGATCCTTTAATCATTAATTGATTTGCATAAGTATATTCTGGATATTATGCTTAGAAAATAAATTCTCCGCCACCATATATATTTATACATACCAACATATGCGATCATTGGAAATACTCTGTCAGACATTCGTCCATACATGTTCCTTCTGGGACTGAACGAAACCGAAGGCACAATTTCCATTAATCCATCTTTGGAAATTTCTATCTAGGATTAACAAAAAAAGCTCTTGCACTTTACTTCGTCTTCGATTATCTTCATATACTCTGATTCGCAACTCTACTGCCAATACGGAGTGGTTCTCTGATAATAATCCAATCGGTCTCTCCATATTGACAACGATATTGGCAAATACTTCGATAGTCGGTTATTTAACTATTAAAGAAAAACAAACATTCATACAAAGCATCAAATAATCATTGGGCCCTTAATTAATATTTCATTAATTAAATCACTTCTCTATTTCCTTATCAATATTTGTTAACCAAATATTTTCAATAATCATCTTGGCCCTTTACGCTACTTGGAAAACATTTCCATATATCGCCTTCTTTTATTTTCTATATTTAGAAAATATCTTCTATTAATAATTGGAAAGCATTTCAATTACTTCTCCCTTTTACGACCATTCATTTCAATACTTAGGAAATATTCGTTATTATATTTCCAAAATTCCACTTACTTAGGCTAAAACGAATGTTGTGTAAAACATCGTTACAACAACCCAAAATACTACATTCAACTAAATTTTTATTCAAACATTTATCTTCGAAACTGAATCTTGTTATTTATTGGTTAATTATGAAATCAATCAAGTTGGGGTATAACTACCTCTCAGACCTTGACTGAATTACATCCTTAACCTCAAAATAGACAAGACCACTTATCTCCAATAATCAACATCATATAAAACCAATTATCCCCTTTTTAAATAATGTGTATGCGTTCTCTTTTTATTCTTACCAGATTAAATTTATATCCTTTTTGTTTATTATATTCTATTTTTAAGTTCGTTTCCTTATAGAATTCTATATCTATTGATATATTGATTTCTAGTTATCAAATTTTCTTAAAAATATTCTAACTCCTTAAATTTTTGGAAAATTTCGCCAGCACTTCCTTTGTACCGGTCAATAGCTCAAACCTCAACTCGCCTCTCTAGGCCTTTTCCATTCAAAAAGAAACTCAAAAAGCCAAGTGGCTTGATAATTCAGTGCATAAAAACTCATATGGAATTCAAACATGTACCTTTTTGTCGGGCACATGAATTATAATCTTCATACACTTCATTCTATATCTGCTTAACACATGTACGTCTGTTCCCCATTTTTTCCAACCCAACCCAATCATTTTTAACTCGTTTCACTAATTTATACTCTAATTAGCCATTTTTCCCATTCCATTTTTATTTGAACATATCGCGTTCATATATATATTTTTAATTTACATAAAAACCAAATTGAATTCCATTTTCAACTCAAGTTTCATATTCGATCTCGAATATGAATTCACAACCCCCATTCACTTATCCAATGCCCAATTTCGATTCAAAACTCGATTAATTAAATACTCTTCAAATTAGTTAATTCTATTCCATAATTTAAACTATGTTTTTTCTTCAAAAATCATTTCGTTTACACAACTTGAGTACATATTTGTTTTACAACTCAAATCTAGATTTTTCTAATGGAAATTCGGATTTTTATTTGCTTAAAATATTTTTATTTAATTAAATAAACCGTTATGGTTTTATAATCATTACGGCGCTGTTTTTCTTAAATTTTGATTTGACATAACACAAAATCTATAAGGCGAAATACAGATTTTTCTTTTCCATTAGAAAACTATTATCAAATCGGTTCTGACTATTCTTGTTTCAAAGAATTTCGACTTAAATTGAGTTTTACTGTAATGACCCGCATTTTTCAGAGGGATATAATTAATTTATTTAATTATATAAATAGTGATATAGGAAATTAAATCGTCGTTTAATTAAATAATGGAATATTTAATTAAATTAAATAATATATTTAATTCAGAAATAATCAAAAATATTGGAAATCAAAATTTTCTGTGAACGGGGTCATCCCTAAGATTTAATTCAGCTTAGAGTTGAATAATATTGACGAATATACTCAATTGACGACAGTTTGAACGTACAATTATATTATAATTAAAATCGAGCTCGAAATGGCGCTGCAGTTCGTAAATTGGTGATTCGAACTTCAACTGAATGTACAGAGTTCGTTTTAAATTGGATTTCTGTGAAACAAGAAACGTATGGAGCTGGTGGAGTATATCTTTCTAGTGGAAGAGAAAAATCGGGATTTCGTCGTGTAGATTTTGAGATATGTCCAAATCAAATTTTAGAAAAGTCGCTGTGGAATTCCTTTATAATTTATAAAGGAATTATTTATATTTTATAAAAGGAATTTCAATATATATATATTGAATATCGATAAATCTGAAATATGAAATATCAAGCTGTAAATTCTGATATGATATTCTGGAGCTGTACGATATCATATGTAAAGATACACGATAATATAAATTTATTTATATTTATTTTAATTATATTTAAATATATTTATATATTTAAATGGGTCATTCAGAGCTTTAAAAATAGCCGGTTTTGCAAATGAAGTTGGAATTCGACGAAACCAATTTTATTGGATCCGCAATATTAAATTATTGTTAGATTCCAAGTTTCGTGATTTTTAGAGTCAGTATGTGGCCGTACAAGATTTTAATGTGAAAAACAGTCGATATTCTGAGGGTTAAAAATACGCTGTGTAAGCAAACAGAGTTGGAATTCGACGAAACCAGTTTCGTTGGGACCGTAATGTCGAACTATAGCTGCATGCCGGTTTTCATGATTTTTAGATATCGTGCGTGTTCGTAGGGATTTTTAGAGTACTGAAACGAATATGAAATGATAAGTAAAAATATCTAACATAAATATCTAAAAATCTCCTCCTATAAATAAGACTAACTTCTTTCCTTATGACCTAAAAAAAAATTCATTCACTAGTCAACCAAAACTTCCGCCGTTACTTTCTCTTCTTACAGTAAAATGGTGAACGAAAAAGAAATCAAAACTATTCCAAATAAAATCAATAAAATTCATAGTTGGTATATTTGAGTTGCTGAGAAGGTGCTCTTCCTTTCGGTGTGAATTTTAAAGAGCTCGGTATATTTTTCTCGTTGGAGAATTTTCCAGCGGGTGTTTAAGTGAACTAGGGCTCATTGATTTGGGGGTACGGGTCATCGATTGAAGTAGCCGCCGTTGTTTTTGGATTCAGGAGTTGAAGAGGTTGGATTGTGGTTTGTTTGGTGAGGTGCGATGGAGTTTCGGGTCTGGTCTGTCACCGTGAAGCACCGGAGGTGCTCGAGATCGCAACAGTGAGGTGGTGTTCGAGCTCCCTGAAATTGTTATGGAGATGTAGCATTCGGAAGGGAGAATACAATGGTGGTGTTTGTGTGTTGATTCGGTGTTGAACTTGAGGGCGGAGGGAGCTAGAAACGATCGGAAATGGCCATTGAGTTCTACTGGGAGCGTGAGTATCAATTTGGGGGAGAAGTATAAATCGGGTCTGGTAATTTAGGTTTGGTAATGGGCCTAGTTAAAAGTATGCCCAATAATATATATAATCTATGTTTTTATTATTTTAATTCATGTATTAACTTCTGAATACCATAACTTCCTCATACTGTATCAGAATACTGAACGGTTGGATCCGTTAGAATCGTATGGACGATAGCTTCACAATGAAGCTAACTGGAAGTGGATTAGGGCTCGTATGAATTTATGGCGAAATAAATTGTCCAACTGAGTCAAATAACGCAAACCGATTATTTAACGGTTAACGCGTCAATGTGAGTAAAACTCACCAACTCTGTACAGTTCTATTTTTACAACGTATTCTTAGAACTGTTAAATATTGTCTGTTTGATTGTGTGTTGACTGTTTAATTGAACTGCTAGTCAGTTAGTTGAATTTCTATATTGATTCTGTTTAACAGAATATATCATATGGAACTGAAAGTGATGTTATCTATATTGTTTAACATCTGTGGATGCAGGGAACAGGTTGGAGGAATCCAACTGGATTCCTCAACAGTTATTTTACTGTGATTTATATATTGTGATATATAATGTGATATATAATCTGACGTTGATTATGTGTGCTTTGGACGATAGTTATCGTTGTTATATGGTGTGTTAAATACCATAAGAAATACCAGAATGTGGAAAAGGGATTTTCAAAGTATATTTTGAAAATAATTTATTTATATAAAATTAATGGATTTTATATTATACAAGAAAAAGGATTTTGAATAAAAGAATTATATTTGTAAATCAAATATAAAGGAAATTTATATTTGTTAATCAAATATAAAGGGATTTTACTTGTTAAACAAATATAGAGGAGATATATTTGTGAAATCAAATATAAAGGAAAATATTTGTAAAACAATATATATAAGGGAAAATATTGTCAAAACCAATAGAAAGAGGGATATTTGTAAACCATTTACAAATAGATAAAAAGGATTTATTTATTTAGGAAATAAATAAAGGTAAAAGAACTTATTATTTAGGGTATAAATAAAGTTAAATGAATATTTATTTGTTAGAATAAATAAAATAAAGGAATATTTATTTGTTATAATAAATAGAATAAAGGAGATATTTATTTGTTAAATAAATAGGATTATAAGGAAATATTTATTTAGGAAATAAATAGATTATAAAAGAAAATCTTTAAAAAGGAATAAACGTTATTAGCGAGTAAGTTAATCAAATTGAGTTATCAGGTTAGTTAATCAAAGTAAATTGATTAGTTAAACTAAGTGAATTGGTTAAGTTAATCAAAGTGAATTGGTTAAGTTAATCAAAGTGAATTGGTTAAGTTAATCAAAGTGGATTGGTTAAGGTAATCAAAGTGAATTAGTCGAGTTAATCAAAGTGATTAGTTTAGTTAATCGAGATAAGAAAAATCAAGCTAGGTTAATCGAGTTGAATTAGTCAGTCGAGTTAATCAATTTAGTTAGTCAAACCAAGTAAAACCAGTTAGAGTTAATCAGTAGAGTTAATCAGTTAGGGTTGACCAGGCAGAGTTAATCAGTTGGAGTTAATCGATTTGAGTTAAGATTTTCGAGTTGATAATCGAGTTAAGTTATCGAATACCACTTATTCGAAGTTATCAAATATAGTTATTTGAGATAGAGTTAGTCAAACAGAGTTATTCAGGATAAGTTGCCATCTCGTACGACTTCTAGCGAAATTCGCAGGGCTGTAAATAGCCTACGGCGGTCGGATGTTTCCTGAGGGAGTCAGGCGTAACCATTGTGATCGCTGCGATCTAGAGTCAAGCGAATGGAGTTAAATCGAATATTAGTTATTCGATAGGAGTTAATCAACTTGAGTCATATTATCGAGATAAGTTAATCGAGTTAAGTTCTTGAGTTAGATTATTGAGATAAGTTAATTGAGTTAAGTTCTTGAGTTAGATTATCGAGATATTTTAATCGAGTTAAGTTCTTGAGTTAGATTATCGAGATAAGTGATTCGAGTTAAGTTCGTCGAGTTAAATTAATCGATGTTAGTTTCATCGAAAGGAGTTAATCGATTTTAGTTTCAATCGAAAGGAGTTAATCGATGTTAATTTCATCGAAAGGAGTATCGATGTTAGTTTCATCGAAGGGAGTAATCGATTATAGTTTAATCGAAAGGAGATATCGATTAGCTAAATCGAAAGGAGTTGTCAAATTTAGTTATTCGAAAAGGAGTTATCGATTTGTTAAATCGAAAGGGAAGATTATCGAATATCGTTTATTCGAGAGGAGATTATCGAATATAGTTATTCGAAGGAGTTATCGATTATTAGTTAATCGAAGTGAGTTATAGATTATTAGTTAAATCGAAGGAGTTATCGAATATAGTTTATTCGATGGAGTTAATCGATTAGAGTTAAATCAAAGGAGTTAATCGAATATGGTTTATTCGAATATAGTAAAGGAGTTAATCGAATATTGTTTATTCGAATATAGTAAAGGAGTTAATCGAATATAGTTTATTCAGATAGAGTTAGAGGAGTTAATCAAATATAGTTTATTCGAATAGAGTTAGAGGAGTTATCGAATATAGTTTATTCGACAGGAGTTAAGTGAATGGGGTTAATCAAATAGAGTTAATCAAATAGAGTAAATCAAATAGAGTTAACCCAATAGGGCCAGTCCAATAGAGTTAATTGAAAAGAGTTAATCAAATATAGTTATTCGAAAGAAAGGTTAAGTAAAGAAGTTAGTTAAAGAAATATAAAGTGAACTTTGCCTATTTCAAGGTTAGAAGTGTTGTTCAGTTAAGGTCTGAGAGGTAGTTCTACCCCAACTTGATTGGCTTCGTTTTTAAATGAGGAATGGTTAAGGTTCGGCAGTAAAGGATGGTAAAGTGAATTTAGTAATTAAAGCGAATGGTTGAGTTGGCATAGCGATGTTTTATCTAAACATCTGTTTAATCCAAACGTAGGAGTTTGGAAATGTTTTCCAAACAAGAATCAGAAATGTTTTCTAAATACAGAAAACAAGGAATGGAAATGTTTCCAGTGTTCATAACGTATATTTTCTAAATATAGAAAACAACAAATGTTGAATATAGGGAAACAGGAGATGTAAAATGAACTAAAGAGATAAATGTTAAATGATGTTTGTTTGATATAATTTCCATCTGGAAATAATATTGTTGTTTGCACACTTGTTTTCTTTGATAGTTAACTCACAGACTATCGAAGTTTTGACCATTTTTAACGTTGTTAATATGGAGAGACCGGTTGGATTATTATCCAAAGAACCACTCTGTATTTGCACAAGCGTTGTGAATCATTTATGCCAAAGATAATTGAAGACGGAGTAAAGTGCAAGGGTTGTTGTATAAGTCTTAGTTAACAGTGACTAAGATGGATATACTGAATAGTGCCTTCGGTTTGTCCAGTCCCAGGACAACTTGTATGGATGAAGGTCTGACAGAGTATATCCAATGGATCGCGTAAGTTGATCCCTTCAAACGTATATACGTTGGTGGTGGAGGAATTCGTTTCTCTTAGCTGTATACCCATTGTATCTTTGAGGAAATCAATTTGTGATTTTGCGGGTATGACGATGTGACATTTCTAAGTGAATGAAGATGGATGTCTGACAGAGTATTTCCAGACGATCACGTACATTGATTTCTCCAACCGTACCAAGAGTGGAAGCGGATAAGGAAACTTCCTTTAGCAAACACATAATGTATTGTTGAGGACGTCAATCGGTGATTGGATGGATTTGATGATGTGGCCTTTAAAGTGAATCTGATGTGAAGATAAGCGTAGCTTCTAGCCTCACATCCTGTAAATGACAAAAATCGGGCAGGTAGCATGGCTATGTAGGTCGCACCTATTAGGGTGTATAATCACCTGATCTAGAGTTTCATTTATTTCTAAAAATCTATTGTTGATGCTGTCCCATTCGGGAAACGGTTGCTGATCCCAACCGTTGGTGATATACATTCGATACACTCAAGCAAAATGAGTGGTCGGTCATGTGTGGCCGGGTTGCAAGATGTTCTTGTTGAACCCAGTGTATTCCTCTCTAGAGGTACACTAGCAGAAGGTGGTTCCATACCTTGTCATAGTTGGAAATCCATTATCCAATACATGCTTGCGGTTTTGATTGTATACTATATATGTAGAACGTGAGATGAAAGCGTTTCTGCTAAATTGATATATATTTGTACTTAGACATTATTATAATATCAGAATGATATTGCTTGTCAAAGATGTTGGATTCTCATAAGGGAAAAACCCATTCTGTATTCACGGCGTGGTCTTATGAGATATCATATATATGTTAAACTGTGTTAAACTATTTTACTCACACCAGTCCCATGACTGACCCGGAGTTTACTTTGTTGTTTTCCCTAAACTCTTGGGTGCCTAAATTTGTACGGGCAGTCAAGTAGTCGGGATTTACAGATATACTTGAAGAGCTGGAGCAGGAGGCTTCTGGATCATATAGCTATAGTTTATTTCCGCTGTGTTGTAAGTGCTGTACTATGATAAGTGCTATTGTATACATAACTGTTATATTTCAAAATTATGTTATATATTATATGTTATTCGTTCCGCTGTGAGGTTCGTGTTACCCTGATGTTCTGTTCTTCTTCTTCTTCTATTCTAAGTTTCTATCTTATCTATCCTCACCCTCTAATTTCTTTCATTAATTACCAGGATTTTTCGATGTTTTGGCTATCGACATCGAGCTTATGTCGATAACCATAGTCGCCGAAAATCCGGGTCGTTACATTTACATACTCAATTGAAGTTCGAAATGCCAAATTATGAACTACCGCGCTGTGGCGTGTTCGTTTTAATTACAATTAAATATAAACATTAAAACGTTGTTTATTAAATCCATATCAGTTCCATTCTTATATTTTTTATATAAATTAATCCAATTTACCAAATCCAACTTAATATTTTCGATTATCCCAAATCATCGATTTTTCATTACTCGGTTATAAATCCAATCACAACTCCATTTTAATATTAACTCCTCATTCCGTTAGAAATGATTTATTTTACATAATTCGATATAATCGAATTTCAATATTAAATCCATTGGATTTTTCTCAATTCAGTTTATATTCCGAATTCCAGAATAAAATCAATCGTTCTATTTCAAAGCTTTTCCAGTCCACTTTTGAATTCATACTTGAATTTAAACTTCTAAATTATTGAATGATAATTTATTTCACTAGATTTAATAACACTGTTTATAAAATTCAACTTCCTTGTTTTGTATACATCAAAAACAAAGTTTCATTTAAAAATCTATTTGAAACTCGATTCCCTTTATATTCCAAATTCCGGAATAAAGACTGTCGTTCCCTTTTCGAAACGATTTCAAATTTTAATTTTAAATTCATATTTGGATCTAAAGTTCCAAATTATCTCATGATAATTTATTACATTACATTTATAAACACTAGTTATGAATTAATTCCCTTGTTTTATAAATTAAAGTAAGCTTCCATTTTCGAAATATTCATTTGAAACCAAATTCATATCTTGGACTATTTTTTTTATAACTTGTCTATATATAACATGAGATATATTTTTACTATTTAATTCCAAATCAAAATTTATAATCAATACAATTCCAATATCCTTTTTGGATATAATTTATTTTATAAATTTGGCATAATTTAATTAAATTATCCAATTACATTTACATTCCGAACATCGGAATAAATTTCATCCTTTTCTATCTAAAACGATTTCTAATTGTCATTTTAAATTCATATTTGAGTTTAAACTCTCTAATTATCCAATGATGGTTATTCATTTCATTTATAAACACCGTTCATAAATGAACTACTTGTTTTTATTTCTAGTCCATTTGAAACTCAAAATCTATTTTAGAAAAATAGTTTTTCCATTTAAAATCCTAAAATCCCTTTTCATGATTTTTTTTATAAATTAACATCTAGTGCCAGTGATATTCAACCTATCAAAAACGCACAATTATCAACCATAGGTTTTCTAACACATCACATATGATAATATATATGAAAACAAATAATAATATTTTAGAGGAATCCAATTGGATCCCTCCAACTTGTTTTTCCTACATCCACAGACGTTATCCAACATTAATAATACCCATCCTACTTCAAGGCAGAATATCGTGGTATAGAGGGTCATCCACTATCATATTGTGGGGCGTATAGGGTCATCCGCTAGTGATACTATGGGCATCTGCTAATGATACTGCGGGAATCCAACCACCAATATATATATATATATATATAATAACCACAACCACCAAGCATAAATAACTTATATATTTAATAACCACAATAATATTTAAACGCATCCAAACAAACAGCATAAAAATTCGTTTATAATAAAACAATAAACGAACCAGAAAGTGATTTTACTCACCAGAATTTATTTTGACAATTCTGCTCCATTTTAATCTAATTCCAAATATGCAGTTGAATAAAGGTAAAATTCTTGACAGCCTCAAACCCTATTACTCAAATCCTACAGCGTAGTGGACATCGATACACGTCCAACACATTGACACCGTCTTAACTGAATCTACAATTGGAAAGTTACAACATTTATAAGATAATGGATTTATTTAAAATTGAACAACACACTAAGTACTCTTTATTATTAATCCCTTTAATTAACTTTAAACTAAAATTTAACATTATCCAGTTTTTAAATTCCAGGTCACGAACACAGTCCCATATCCTCCATAAATCATCCTCTTCTCTCCATACTCACTGTAGCCCAAATTACCACCATGCCGTGACCTAATAATTGCCAAAAAAACTCATCACCTTCATCTCCAAATCCTATTTCGATCCTATCTCCTATCCAGCTATCCTGTCATTACCAAATTTGCACTTAAGCCCTTTTTTGCAAACCGCATTGTTACCTCTCCTTTATTATTGGCCTATTACAGGCATCGTAATTTCTATTCGAGATTCCTTAAACCAGATGTGCCTCCCATTTCTTTACCTAAACTCAAACCCTAGCTTCACATGATTGCCGCAGATTTCGACCGAACCTGTTCTTCGAAATCGACTTCGATTTCATTTTATTATATATACGAATGGATTTAAAGAGGAGCAACACTTCAATTCGAAGCTACCGTGTTTGATTTTAGCCGAACAGAAGAAAAAGAATGGGGGAAATGTCGTGATTTTGAGAAAACTTTGATTTTATTCTAATGAACGGGAAATAAAGAATAGAAAAGGGGTGTTGCGATTATATAATGGTGGAAAAGGAGACATAGTATAGGTTAATTAATTCAAGAATTACTTTGTCAGGAAGGAAAAGGACCAATGTACGTGAAGTGAAAGAAGAAAGCTACAGGCTAAGGTAGGTTTACAGAATAAACTTCGGTGATAAGGAATAGGGATAAGCCAGCGTTGGAAAAGTATAGATAGTCCTCTTACTGTTATTTTTTTATTTGAAATGAGGTGATTTTAACCCCTTTAAAATATCGCGTGTTGTCGAACTTCTATTAAAACGCAACAACCGTCATCCCTAGGGTTATACCATTATTCTAAACACACCGGGAAATGTTTCGAAGCCCAATTTAATCATATAGAGAAGATATTAATTTAAATCGGTATAAATTAAATTCAAAACAATTAATTCCTTGATAATAAATTATTATTATCGTTTATATATTCAAATAAAATTTCTATTAATCATTTGAATTATTTTGACTAAGTTTTAATTTCGAACTGAATTATTTCAGATTCTCGTATTACGACAATTATATATATTCGAAATAAATCATATATCGATTATTAAATCGATAAATTTGATAATAAAATAAATTTATATTATCAACTCAACATTTAAATCAAAATTAAATATTTAAAATAAATTGTTCGAAAATTCGGGTCGCTACATATATAAGGCTTAAGGAAAATTTATAGAGTTTTCATCATAGAAATTATTTCTTTTATTAGATAATTAAGTTTAGGTCGAAAAACAAATTAATTTTTAGAGATAATAAGATAAGTTAAAAAATCATAAAATTTTACTATAATCTTATTATATGGTGCAACAAATATAAAAATTATAAAGTTGAAATTTTGAGATATTAGTTAATACATACATAATAAACAATTCACAAATCATTTAATAATAATAAAATATATACACATATTTAATAAAATATTTTTATATTTTATGATTTATAATAAGTACAAATCGTCATAAGAAAATTTCGGATTAAATACAAATGATATACAAACATATATATATATATATATATATATACACACACAACTACACATATAGATAATTTGTAGATATATGCTAATTTAGTCTAGGTCTCTCTCTCTATATGTATATATATATATATATATTAAAATCTCGTTTTTTCTATAGAATATTAATTCAACAAAATCAAATAAACATAATATTACAAGTACATAACCAATGTAATTGCAATAAACACATATATACCTACAAAAATCTCACCTAATCTAATTAATAAGTAGATCTAAAAACTAATAGAGGATTTAGATGAAAATAAACATTTATATGATAAAATTAAAATGAAAAAACAAGATTAAATAAAATCACACCTTCAACGTTGAACAATGGTTTCTCTTTTAATAATGATTTACAATCCGTCAGGTTGCTAATTCGGGATTGGAGACCTTCTACTACAAATTAGTAATTTTGGTCTAGATTTGAGTGTTTTGGGGATAATCTTAGGGGAAAGCTGTTGTCAATAAAATAAGGAAGAGGAAGTGGAAGAAGAAAGTGGCGGCTCAAAAAATGAATTCACCTATGTCTAGGGCTTTGAGATTTTCCATTTATATAGGTAAGAAAGAGAAGGTAAAAAATGATCTTAACCACCCATCTCAACACCCTAATCTCATGTATAGTAGCTTCCGCATTCCTCCTTTTAAACCAATGAAATTCTTCCCTAAAAATGCATGGGTTATAAGCCCATTTAACCTAAATCAAATATGTACAATCATATTTAAACATATTTTTTCATCGATATCTCATATCAATCAATATATTTATAACTTTTATAAATATATGCAACAACTTCATTTCTCAATTAAATTTCATAATTAATGTAACACCCCGTATTTTCTTAAAACATTAAAATAAAAAATTAAAGAAAAATTAATTTTTAAAAGAAGAATTAGGTGAAATGGGTTATGCCATTGCGTTCATCTCGGAATTCTACTTGAGAAAGAGTCCGAATTTGCGTAAAACAGATACCGTATGAAGGAGTTACGGAATACAGAATTTTGGCAAAACGATCAGGAAATGGGCCACAATGCACTGGCGCACTTAGGAAGTGCGCCAGTACAAAAATACACTGGCACACTTGGGAAGTGCACCCATGCCGAGGACCGAAACCTGCAGAATTCTGGAGTGTTCCCTGATGACGTGTCTTGCTAGGATTGGCTGGATGACTTGTCTTTTGAGCTGTATGGTTCTGATGGATCCTAAGCTAATCTAAAGGCCTTTATTCATCACATGCACCTATATAAACATACCTAGACCTAAACCTAATTCACAATACACTAACTCATGGAGCCTCCATGCTGGATAAATCTAAACTAGTCTTTCTTCTATGCTAAAGCAAATCAGAATAGGAGTATTCATATTGGAGGATAAGAATAGATCTACAACTACAACACCTATTTCTCTTCTTTTAGATCCAGCCAAGGTGAGTCCACGTTACTTTCAGAAATGAAATTTAATTGTGATCCTGACATTGTTAATAAATCCGAATCTGAGATTATGCCTATTTCTGTTTAGATCTGTCCTTCTATACTCATTGGATCTATTTTATTGTTCTATGCCCGCTCATACTTCATATGTTTATTTTATGCCAGTTTTGATGACTCTCTTCCCTTCTCTTCTTTTCCTTTTATTTATGAGATTTGGTTAACTTCGAGCCTAATTATATTTTACGTTGAGTTAACGTACGAATGACATGGGAAAAGTTTGGGAAAATATTGAACGATATGCAAATGGGGCATAAATTGAATTGGAAACATATAATTGATTTAGGGGCATAACGCATGTTGTAATTTAAGACCTAAATTTGGGACATACTATATATGATGGTTTATGATTTGGAAGAAGGGGATTATTGTGTATAGTGATATATAACTTAGGCATGAAAACCTATATTGAAATAGGGATAACTGTTAAATATGAACACGACTAAATTGGGATTTTGGGTAATTGGCATACACTGTAATCAAAGCCGATAATTTGGCATTACTTGTATTATGAATCATGACTGGGGTTTTTGGAGCATAACCTTTATTGAGAAATTTAACTAAAACTTGGGGCAAATGTTATATTGTGAATTATGACTGTAATTTGGGCATACAAATTTGTAGGGTTAATTTATGATTAAGCGAAATATGTTAATGGAACAGTAAAAGAGTCTGTGAAGCCTGTTTAATCTGTTGAAACTGAATGCTGTAATTGGAAAAGCCTACGATGTATATGAATAAATTGGCTAAGATAAGCATGCTGAGACATGAGGTTAAACTCTGCATGCGGTAGAAGCCTGCCCGGAACCAACCGGCTTGACCAGCAACCGCAAACGGTCAGTCTAATGTGAGAGGTTGTAGGCATAACTAAAATATGGTTAGACACGAGGTTAAGTCCGGCTTGTGGCAGAAGTCCACCCAGAACCGCCCGGCATATCCAGCGGCCACAAGCAATCGACTTAATGTGAGAGATCTGTCATTAATAACTAATTAATGCTGATCAAAGATGAATGTGATACCTAAAACATGTTAGGTGGGTGGGGTTAAGTTAACCTGTGTAAGATGACAACTTAACCCATATTACATGAACAAAGTGGATAGAGTTAAGGCAAGCTTAAGCAAATATACATATTGATTTGATAAGTGGATGGGGTTAAGTTACCTAGGCGGATGGATATGATAAACTCGTTTCGTAAACCTGTAGGCATAATGGAAGGTTAAGTGAAACGTTTTAATCTGTAAGTCTGTACATCTGATCTGTTAATCTGTAAACCTATTAATCTGTATGTCTGATATGAAAACTTGTTAATCTGAAATCTGTAAGCAAGTTAACCTGAAATCTGTTAGTCTGGGGACACAAGGTTAGGAGGGGTAATTGCTTGTGTCATCTATTGTGTGGGACCCATATTAGTCAGTAACCCTTTCTGGTATCAAACTACGACCCAACACGAGGTAGGGGCCTGGGCATGCTTACTGAACTAATTATAAGAGGTTCATTCTGATAATGGCGAGGGGTGTTGATGGCGCATTCCTATCGAGTCATGTGTGTGCATGAATCCGGTCTGCTCTGGGGAAGTTAAGACGCCGTGACATCTGTAAATAGGTCGGTGTCTTTTTGTAAGTTGCCACTTTAGGGAGTGATACGCTCTTCTATGGGGCCGACACAGGGTATTTATGTATTAGGGAGCCGATCACTTGGGGTGGAATTTAGGGTACATCTAGTTTCCATCTTCTTCTGTTGGGGTTCCGTCTGTTTCTGTTAGGGTGGTAACACCTGTCTGTTTCAGTGTGGTACTGTCAGTTGGGATGGTAAAGGCCCATCACTAGTGTACGCCTTATTCTAACATTCTGTTTCCGTAGGGATTATTCTGTTTCCGTCTCTGATTCAGTTTTTGCTTCTGTTTCTGTACCGTCTGTCTCTGTTGGGGTGGTAAAGGCCCACTACTAGTATTCTGTTTCTGTAGGGATCATTCTGTTTCTGTTTCGGTTTATACATTAGGGCAACACGTAATCCTGTTATACTGGTATTAGTGCAGAGAAGTGAAAAGTAAGTGAGAAACATAACTTGGTATATATCATTCTGTTTCCTCTGTTTAACCTATGTATATATGCTACTCCTGTTACTGTTATCTCTCATCCAGTTTTATTTACATGTCATGATACTATTATCTGTTTATATGCTGAAAGTCATTGGACTCGCCAGACTTTATGTCTGACTCTTTTTGTTTCGCCTCTTTTCTTCCGTCCCCCTCCCCCGGTTCTCAGGGAGGAAATACTCAAGCTTAGTTCGAATATCCCTTTCTTACAGTTTGAAGTTGAAAGATGTATTGCTTGGCTTTGATTCTACCTGTTTATGGCATTTTATGTTGGGGATTATGGTTTTAAAAAAATTATGTACTCTGATGGTTTTTGTACAAGACTGATATTATTTACTTGGTTTTGGTGTTTAAAGATGTAATCAAATTTATTTCTATTTCCACTGCAATAAAGTTATAAAATTTTCAAGTACTACTTTATCTGACTTGTAATATTCTGTTCTGTTTACTTATAACGCTCCACGAAACTTAATGCATTCCCTTTGTGAGTGACATTAACGGACGTGGGGTGTCACACTTGGTATCAGAGTTGAAGGTTACCAGAACAGATAAAAGATTTTGAAAACTGTTTTCAAAAGCATTTTTTAAGAAGTATTTTCAAAAACATGTTTTAAAGAAGGTGTTTTCAAGAGAAAAGTTTATTATGAAAAACATAATCCCCAAAAGCCATATATCTTTTTTTCGATTCTCTACTTGAATCTCTTTTTCCTTTCTTTTCGCCATAGTTCCGTAGGCATGTTAAAACTATGACACATGTCGGAGGGCAAAGAAGTGCCCAACCTCCATCTGTAGCCGCAGTAGTTTTACCTACGACTAATTTTCTTTCAAGCTTTGCAGGATTTTCCGTGCGATGGAGACAGCTTTCGAAAGACTTTTTAACATGTTACACAAGGATGGTAAAAATGAGAATGAGGAAGTTTAGGCTAAGAAGCACAACCCAAGGATGAGAAACTTGTTGACATGGCACTAATGCATGAAGAGGAAGCCAAAGGTGAGAAGAAAGAGGAGAAGCTTGAAGAACCACAGAACAAGAAAGTGTGACCCAAGAAGGAAGCATAGAAGAAGGATGAAAAGCTTGAAAATAAGAAGGAGAAAAAGTGCTTTACTTGTGGAAGCTTGAGTCATCTGAACAAGGATTGCAGAAAGAGGAAGGGTGCTTGCTTCAACTATGGTGAAATGGGACACTTCACTAGGGACTGCCCGAAGAAACGAGGACAAGGGCAAAGGGCAAGATTTTCTGGAGGGCAAGTGAATGCTCTCGTGGCTGGTGGACAGGATAGAGGTAGGAAAATTTCTGTAGAAGGTTTAATTTCCTTATCTGATTATTGAGTTAGAGCTCTTTTTTAATCTGGCATTTTGATTCTGTAATTGAGTCTCTACACCATAATACTAGTCTTGTTTCTGATCCTGTTATAGTCTCAAACCCCATAAGGGTTATGGCTCATTTATTTGTGATAGGTTGGGGTTTGAGGGTATCTGTGTTAGGCGTTGAGTTGACTGCGACGCGTACGTTCCGAGTTTTGTGGGATATGGCTTGGTTTTAGAAAGGGATTTCTTATAACCCCAAAGGGTCTATCATGCTTAGTTTCCTAGAATCATTTGATAATCTGCGATCTGTACCCGTAGTCTGCAAGTGTCCGGATGTTCTTAGCAAGGTTAGGGTTTACCTTGAGGCATGAGATAGATTTCCAGTTTTGACATTGCCTAATGGGAACAAAGTTTTTGTTTTATTTGTACTTGCTTCTATCACTCGACTGTATCCTATCAATTGAGTCTTCGACCTTTAGGTAGAAACTAATGGGTGTAAACATGTGTTTGAGACATGTTATGTTTGATGGTTGCAAGTGGATGCAATTGGTTGCTCGTGGATGCATATACACACACTGGGCACTAGATCGACTTAAAAACACTCTCATACTGCATATGAATGTGTGTGCATTTTCAATTTTTATGGATGAAAATGGTTAACTCAGTACATGGGTGTTGCATATGATTGAATGGTTGTGCACTCATATAGAAATGATATGTATCAATTAGGACTAATTGCATACATGTTGGACGCATGGCACTAACATAATTCGCATTAAGGAGGTCAACTGAATCAGTAGACCGCCTGATCTTTTGCATTAGATAGGGGACATGTACACACACTTTTGCATATGTTCATATGGCATTAGAAATCTTTTAAGGACAGTGAATGCTTATGGATGATGGATGAGTAGATGGATGGTAGGATACATTCTTCTTAACTTAGAGATTTCAGGGACGAAATCCTTTAAGGAGGGGAGAATGTAACACCCCATATTTTCTGAGAACATTAAAATAACAAATTAAAGATTATTTAATTTTTAAAAGAAGAATTAGGTGAAACGGGTTACACCATTGCGCTCGTTTCGGAATTCTACTTGAGATAGAGTTCGAATTTGCGTAAAGCGGATACCGTATGAAGGAGTTACGGACGATAGAAGTTTGGCAGAGCGATCAGGGAATGGGCCAGAATGCACTGGCGCACTTGGGAAGTGCGCCAGTACAAAAATAAACCGGCGCACTTGGGAAGTGCGCCCATGCCGAGGACCAAAACCTGTAGAATTCTGGAGTGTTCCCTGATGATGTGTCTTGCTGGGATTGGCTGGATGACGTTTCTTTAGAGCTGTATGGTTCTGATTGCACCTAAGCTAATCTAAAGGCCTTTATTCATCACATACACCTATATAAACATACTTAGACCAAAACCTAATTCACAATACACCAATTCATGGAGCCTCCATGCTGGACAAATCTAAACTAGTCTTTCTTCTATGCTAAAGCAAATCAGAATAGGAGTATTTATATTGGAAGATAAGAATAGATCTACAGCTACAACACCTATTTCTCTTCTTAAAGATCTGTAACACCCCGTAATTTTAAATATTAAATTAACAAATTTAAGAACACTTAATTTTTAGAAGAAGAATTAAGGGAAACGGGTTAAGCCATTGTGTTCGTCTCGGAATTCTGCTTGAGATAGAGTCCGAGTTTGCGTAAATCGGGCTCCGTATGAAGAAGTTATGGAGCTTAGAAGATTTCAAGTTTATATCAGAATTAAATAAATAAATAATAAATCTAAATTCGAATTCAAACGAGCAAAAAGTAGTGGACAGGAAAATTCCCGCCAGAGGGTGTCGACCCCCCTTAAGGGGTGTCGACACAGGTGTCGACCCCGCTATATGGGTGTCGACATAGGTTTCGACCCCCCTGTAGGGGTCGACCCCTGCTGACTGTTCTGGACAGTGACGAATTCTGAGGTATTAGGGATTATGTGTCGCGCTGTGGTCGGCTGGGTGATGTATCTCTTTGGTTTGGATGGCTCTGATGACTCCTAGGTTGATCTAAAGGCTCAAATTAATCCTATAATTCTATATAATCACATCTAACCTTAACCCTAAGCTAAACTAAATTCGTTCATGAGCCTATATGCTGCTAAATCCTAAACTATTCTAGCCTCCACCATAACAAATCAAATTCAAGGTTAAAGATAGAAGATCAAAGCCTACATCAACCATTTTAGCTTATCAACTTCAGAAATCAGAACTCTGAATTATTCTTTATCCATAATCCTATCTCTGTGAATACAATTGCTTTCACAAGATAATTAATTAAATTAATTATGATAAGTTGTGATCCGGATTGTATAAATACGCCTGTTGAATCTTATGCTATCAGCCAGTTCTGTTATCATCTGTTTTTGTATGTCAGTTCTGTTATCGTATGTAAGTGGATTCATTTCATGATGTTAGTTCATATGCCTAATTACATATGCAAGTTGTGAAAGTTTATATGCAAGTCATGTTCATATATGCAAGTTCATATTTTATATGTTTAGAACTATGCAAGTTCATATTTTATATGGTAGATCTATACAAGTTTATTTTCTATGCAAGTTATTGTTTATGCAAGTTTAGGTCTATGCAAACTATGATCATTTAGACCTATGTAATTTTATGATCTATGCTAGTCTATTTTCATATGCTAAGTTAGATCTATATTGTTTTATGCCAATTTGAATGTTGTATGTCTCTTTCATTTCCTTTCTCTTATGAGTTGGGGTAATTGCGAGCCTAACGTATTACATGAATTATACGAACGACGTGGGGACGTTGGGAAAAATGTTAAATATTGGATATTGTGAAAATGGCATAAATTGGCTAGAAGACATGTAGTTAACCTGAGACATAAATTGGCATAGTTTATATGCATGGAAATTATGGACATAATTTAGATAATAATTATGAACATAGCTGGAATTGGAAGTTATGGACAATTTGAAATAAGGGTTTTAATTCAAATTGGGTTTGAATAATAGAATGAGTTAATGAACGCCTAAGACACGAGGTTAGACTTGGTTTGCAGTACAAGACTGCCTGGAACAGCATGGCATATCCAGCAACCGCAAACGGTAGTCTAATGTGAGAGGTCAAAGCCATAAATTAGATGCTTAGACACGAGGTTAAGTCTGGCTTCTTGTGGAAGTCTGTCAGGAACCGCCCGGCATATCCAGTGGCCACAAGTGATCGACTTAATGTAAGAGGTATGTGCATTAATAACTAATTAATGCTAATCAAAGATGAATATGATACCTAAACAAGTTAGGTGGGTGGGGTTAAGTTAACATGGGTAAGAAGAGAACTTAACCAATATTACATGAACAAAGTGGATAGGGTTAAGGCAAGCTTAACCAATAATACTTATGGACTTGATAAGTGGAAGGGTTAAGTAAATCTTGGGTAGGTGGGTAATATTAGTATATATAGGCCCACAAACTTAACCGTTAAATAAACATGCGTGAATTAGTGGGAAGGTTAAGTGACATATGGATAGGCGACACATAACCTATACAACATGTTAATTAAGAAAATGGGTATGGTTAGGTTAAATTGAGAACACTTAACCATTATAACATGTTGGTTAGGAAATCATAGTAACGGGGACCCATTTCAGTAGTAACCCACATAGATGTATCATGGTACCCTGAACTAGGCAGGGTGGAGCACGATTACTAGGCTGATTATAAGCGGTCAAAATAGCGGCAGGTGGTGCGTCAGTGTAGGTTTTGACGGAGTACGGGCGTGCACGTGCTCCGGAGTAGAAAAAGCAGGCACTGGGCATCAGTAGTTATACACTGTGCATCTTGAATTGTGTCGGGTTGCCATCATAGGGATTAATACACCCCATGGTGGGACCAGCACAGGTATCTACAAACAAGAGGGGAAGAATGACATAAGTAATAAATACAGTGAGTTAAGGAGCCGATCGATTAAGCAATAAAGGGGTAGTGTGGGGACATCTAGTATTTAGTATGGGCAAGTAGGTTGTCAAGGACTTTTTGGGTTGGATTCCTCTTACTAGATGTTATGCCTGTGGATTACCAATTACAAGATGGGGATCAACTTTCAGTATGGGACTAGTAATGGTGCGGTGTATTTAGTAATGGTGCAATGTATTTAGTATTGATGTGGTGTATTTAGCATTGGTGCGGTGTAGTAATTATCCCATAGTGATTAGAAGCACAATCAACGTTTAACTTATTTATCTTGCCTACCTTGTCATGCATGCTTATGTACAGTCATTTCTTACTTTCCAGCTTATGTTCTTATCCTGTTACTTTAATGATTATATTGTTAAAGTCACTGGACTCACCAGACTTATGTCTGACCTAGTTTGTTTCGCCTCTTTTCTTTCTGTTTCCCCCTCAGGTTCTCAGGGTGGACCTAGTGGATCTCGATTTGGATCTCTTTCTCTCTCTTTTGGAAGTGCTTGGACTGCTGAAAGTAAAGTTCAGCTTATCTCTTTTATGGCTATTTATGTTGGGTTTATTCTTTTATTTTATGTACTCAGAAAATAATTTGTCCAAGATGGATATTAGTGTACTTAGTGGTTTTGATGATGTAACCAAACTTTGTTTTTCTTTTCAGCTGCAATAAAGTTGCTTTAAATTTTGAAGTACCATTTTATATATATATCTGTCTTGTGATTTCTGTTCTCTACTCTTATAATGCTCCACGAAACTTAATGCATTCCCTTTGTGAGTGACATTAACTGACGTGGGGTGTTACACGTGGTATCAGCGCTGAAGGTTACTAGAACAGATAAAAGATTTTGAAAAACCGTTTTCAAAAGCATTTTTTATAAAGAAGTATTTTCAAAAACATGTTTTAAAGAAGGGGTTTTCAAGAGAAAGGTTTATTATGAAAAAACATAATCCCCAAAAGCCATATATCTTTCTTTCGATTCTTTGTTTCAAATCTCTTCCTTTTTCCTTCTTGAGTCTCTTTCCCCGCACGGAGATGCTTTTTCTAAGATATGTAAGGACTTTCGTGCGATGGATGGAAAACCGTTTCATGGGACTGAGACATTTGTCGAAGCTAGAATTGGCTCAGGGAAGTGGAGGACTCGTTTGGTATCTTTGAGATAGACGATGGAAGGTTCAGCTAGCTGCTTGGTTGATGAGGGAGTTTAGGCTAAGGAGCACAACCCAAGGATGAGGAATTTGTTGATATAGCTTTAATCCATGAAGAAGGTAAAGGAGAAAGTGGAAAGAATAATTAACCCTGTGACAAAAGAAGCCGTCTTTATTGTGGTATAACGGACCATGTAATTAAGGACTGTAGGAAGGAGAAGAAGCCTGGTTGTTTTCATTGCGGTGAGGCAGGACATCTGATTAAAGACTACCCGAGGAGGCAAGGACAAAGGCAAGGGCAAAGGACAGGACCTACTTCTGGAGGACTGGTTCATGCACTCATGGCACCAGGACAGGGGAGAGATAGAAACATTTTTGTTGACAGTTTGATTTTTCCTTTTTATTCATCCTGTTTGAACTTTGTTTGATTCTAGCGCTTCGTACTCGTTTGTATCTGCTTCGTTGGTTGAAACACTGCACCAACATAACTAGTCTAGTTGTGGATCCCATTGTAGTCTCGAATCCTATTGGAGGTTTGTCTCATTTATCTCTGCTTTGTCGGGATTTGAAAGTGTCTATCTTGGGTGTTGGGTTTGAATGCAATGCCTACGTTCTTGGTTTCATGGGCTACGGCTTGATTCTAGAAGTGGATTGGCTAGCGAGGTGTGGTGCCATCCTAGACTGTGACAGGAGGGTAGTTAGATTGTTGATTCGTTGTGGAAGAACCCTTGATATTTCTTATGACCCTAGAGGTCTGGTGATGCTTAGCTACCTAGAATCTCTTGACACATCCATCAATGATTTGGAATCTGTTCGTGTAGTCCGTGAGTATGTTGACATCTTTGATGTGGTTCGGGGTTTAACCCCAAGGCGCGAGATAGACCTCCGTATATACTTAGTAGGTAATGCCAAGCCAGTTGCATTACCAGTGCGCCACATGGCTCCGAGAGAGAGGATGGAACTCAGTAAGCAAGTAGGGGAGCTACTTGAGGAAGGGTTCATAAGAAGAAGTATTTCATAATGGAGTGCTTCAGTTGTTTTTGCTACGAAGGTTGACGGTTCGCTTTAGATTGTGTGTGGACTGTAGGGAGCTGAACAAGCTCACGAAGAAGAACAGACACCCATTGCCGAGGATAGATGACTTGTTCGATCAATTGATTGGCGCTTTGGTTTTCTCGCAGTTGGATTTAGCTACATGATTTCATCAGCTAAGGGTGGCTGAGGATAGCACAGATAATACTGCATTTAGGACTCCTGACGGTTTCTTCGAATGGCTCATCATGCCTTTTGGTTTGACGAACGCACCCGCATGTTTCGTAGACTTGATGAGTATGGTGTTTAGGGGATTTCTAAACAAGTTTGTGGTAGTCTTTTTGGATGGTATTTTGATTTTCTCTAGAAGCGAGGAAGAGCATGCCCTACATCTTAGGGAAGTTTTAGAGACCCTACTAGTGCATCAACTCAAAGCTAAGTTTTCCAAATGTCATTTTTGGAGAAAAGAAGTGAGGTTCTTTGGAAAGGTGGCCTCTAAGGAAGGGATAGCAGTGGATCCTATGAAGGTGGTTGCAATCCAAGATTGGAAGGTTTCTAGAAAAGCAACGGAAGTAAGAAGTTTTCTTGGGTTGGTAGGCTACTATAGGAAGTTTGTTAAGGACTTTGCGAAGATATCAGCCCCAGTTTTGACTTTGCTAGATGGGAGCAAACCGTTCACAGTAGATACCGGTGCTTGCGGGACAGGGCTTGGAGCAGTTTTCGATGCAAGAGGAAAAGGTGATATGCAAAAGGTGGTAGGTATGCAGTTAGGTTTGAGCATCGCGTATCGTCCACAGACGGATGTACGGATAGAAAGGGTGAATAGAATCCTTAAAGATCTTTTGAGGTTATGTACCCTAGATTTTGGAGGGACATGAGAAGAGCACCTTCCATTTATGGAGTTCGCTTATAACAACAGTTATTAAGCTAGTATTAGGGTTTTTATGGACGACCATGTCGATCACCAACTTGTTGGTTGGAATCTACGGATAAGATTTTGCTTGGACCCGAGCTGAGTAGAAAGAGACTTCGGAGAAGGTGGCCTTGATTCAAAGGCAAATGAAAACGGTGCAGGACCGGCAAAAGTCATACGCTGATAAGAGACGAACCGATCTTGAGTTCGATGTTGGAGACATGGTTTTTATTAAGGTGTCACCGTTGAGGAACGTAGTCTGTTTTGGATCGGTAGGGAAATTGGCACAGAGGTTCATAGGACCCTTTCCCATTGCAGAGAGGATTGGACAGATGGTGTACAGAGTGAAGTTGCCGGATAAGCTTAGTAGTGTTTATGACGTGTTTCACGTGTCGCATTTGCGGAAGTGTTTACATGATACCGCGGAAGTGGTGAAGCCGAGCATGCTTAGGAAAGTGGAAGTGGAGCGAGATGCCACGATTAGACGAACTCCTACATGCATCCTTGGACCGGAGGTCAAAAAGTTACGCAACAGAGAGTTCAAGTTGGTTAAAGTTCAATGAGGAGATGATCAAGGAGATGCGACTTGGGAGACGGAAGACATGATGCATGCGTCGTACCCTTTCCTTTTTGAGGGTATGTTCTTAACTTCTCCTTTTTCTACCGCTTTGTTTATACTTGTTCTATCATTTAGTATGTCCTCTCATTTACATCCTCGATCTTTAGATAGGAAAATCCTATGGTTGTAAACATGTGTTTGAGACTTGTTATGTTTGATGGATGCAAGTGGATGTAAGTATTTGCTAGTGGTTGCTCGTGGATGCATTTACACACACATTAGGCACTAGATCGGCTCAATCACCTTCATATTGCATATAAATGAGTGTGCATATTTAATTAAATGGATGTACATTGAATGTGTTATCATATGGATGTTGCATTTGAATGAATAGTTGTGCACTCACGTAGGAACAATATGTAACATTAGGATTCTTTTGCATACATAATGGACACATGGCACTATCATGAATTGCATTAAGGAGGTCAACTAAATCAGTAGACCGCTTGATTTTTGCATTTGGGTAAGGACATATACACACACTATGCACATGTTCATGAAAATCATTAGAAATCTTTTAAGGATAATGGATGCATGTGACTGAATGGTTGAGTAGATGGATGTTGGATGGTAGGATATACATTCTTCTTGACTTGGAGATTCCGGGGATGAAATCCTTTAAGGAGGGGAGAATGTAACACCCCATAATTTTAAATATTAAAATTAACAAATTTAAGAACACTTATTTTTTATAAGAAGAATTAAGGGAAACGGGTTACGCCATTGCGTTTGTCTTAGAATTTTGCTTGAGATAGAGTCCGAGTTTGCATAAATCGGGCTCCGTATGAAGTTATGGAGCTTAGAAGATTTCAAGTTTATATCATAATTAAATAAATAATTAATAAATCTAAATTCGAATTCAAACCAGTGAAAAGCAGTGGGCAGGAAAATTCCTACCAGAGGGTGTGACCCTCCTTAAGGGGTGTCGACACAGGTGTCGACCCCCCTATAGGGTTGTCGACATAGGTGTCGACCACCCATGTAGGGGTCGACCCCTGCTGACTGTTCTGGACAGTGACGAATTCTGAGGTATTAGGGCTTATGTGTCGCGCTGTGGTCGGCTGGGTGATGTATCTCTTTGGTTTGGATGGCTCTGATGACTCCTAGGTTGATCTAAAGGCTCAAATTAATCCTATAATTCTATATAATCACATCTAACCTTAACCCTAAGCTAAACTAAATTCGTTCATGAGCCTATATGCTGCTAAATCCTAAACTATTCTAGCCTCCACCATAACAAATCAAATTCAAGGTTAAAGATAGAAGATCAAAGCCTACATCAACCATTTTAGCTTATCAACTTCAGAAATCAGAACTCTGAATTATTCTTTATCCATAATCCTATCTCTGTGAATACAATTGCTTTCACAAGATAATTAATTAAATTAATTATGATAAGTTGTGATCCGGATTGTATAAATACGCCTGTTGAATCTTATGCTATCAGCCAGTTCTGTTATCATCTGTTTTTGTATGTCAGTTTTGTTATCGTATGTAAGTGGATTTATTTCATGATGTTAGTTCATATGCCTAATTACATATGCAAGTTATGAAAGTTTATATGCAAGTCATGTTCATATATGCAAGTTCATATTTTATATGTTTAGATCTATGCAAGTTCATATTTTGTATGGTTAGATCTATGCAAGTTTATTTTCTATGCAAGTTATTATTTATGCAAGTTTAGGTCTATGCAAATTATGATCAATTAGACCTATGCAATTTTATGATCTATGCTATTATATTTTCATATGCTAAGTTAGATCTATATTGTTTTATGCCAATTTGAATGTTGTATGTCTCTTTCTGTTCCATTCTCTTATGAGTTGGGCTAATTGCGAGCCTAACGTATTACATGAATTATACTTACGAATGACGTAGGGACGTTGGGAAAAATATTAAATATTGGATATTGCGAAATTGGCATAAATTGGCTAGAAGACATGTAATTAACTTGAGACGTAAATTGGCATAGTTTATATGCATGGAAATTATGGACATAATTTAGATAATAATTATGAACATAGCTGGAATTGGAAATTATGGACAATTTGAAATAAGGGTTTTAATTCAAATTGGGTTTGAATAATAGAATGAGTTAATGAATTCCTAAGACACGAGGTTAGACTTGGTTTGCGGTATAAGACCACCCGGAACCGCTGGGCATATCCAGCAACCGCAAACGGCAGTCTAATGTGAGAGGTCAAAGGCATAAATTAGATGCTTAGACACGAGGTTAAGTCTGGCTTGTTGTGGAAGTCTGCCCGGAACCGCCCGGCATATCCAGCGACCACAAGTGATCGACTTAATGTGAGAGGTCTGTGCATTGATAGCTAATTAATGTTGATCAAATATGAATATGATACCTAAACGAGTTAGGTGGGTGGGGTTAAGTTAACATGGGTAAGAAGACAACTTAACCAATATTACATGAACAAAGTGGATAGGGTTAAGGCAAGCTTAACCAATAATACATATGGACTTGATAAGTGGAAGGGTTAAGTAAATCTTGGGTAGGTGGGTAATATTAGTATATATAGGCCCACAAACTTAACCATTAAATAAACATGCGGGAATCAGTGGGTAGGTTAAGTGACATATGGATAGGTGACACTTAACCAATTAATTAAGCAAATGGGGAGAGTTAGGTTAAATTGAGAACACTTAACCGTTATAACATGTTGGTTAGGAAACCCTAGTAATGGGAACCCATTTCAGCAGTAACCCACATAGATGTATCATGGTACCCAAAACTAGGCAGGGTGGGGCACGATTACAGGGTAGATTATAAGCGGTCAAAATAGCGGCAGGTGGTGCGTCAGTGTAGGTTTCGACGGAGTACGGGCGTGCACGTGCTCCGGAGTGGAAAAAGCAGGCACTGGGCATCAGTAGCTATATGCTATGCATCTTGAATTGTGTCGGGTTGCCATCATAGGGATTGATACACCCCATGGTGGGACCAGCACAGGTATCTACAAACAAGCGGGGCTGAATGACACAAGTAATAAATACATGCGAGTTAAGGAGCCGATCGATTAAGCGATAAGGGGGTAGTGTGGGGACATCTAGTATTTAGTATGGACAAGTAGGCTATCAAGGATTTTATGGGGTGGATACCTCTTGCTAGATGTTACGCCTGAGAACTACCAATTACAAGATGGGGATCAACTTTCAGTATGGGACTAGTAATGGTGCGGTGTATTTAGTAATGGTGCGGTGTATTTAGTAATGGTGCGGTGTATTTACTATTGGTGTGGTGTATTTAGCATTGGTACGGTGTAGTAATTATCCCGTAGTGATTAGAAGTGCAATCAATGTTTATCTTATTCATCTTGCCTACCTTGTTATGCATGCTTATGTACAGTCATTTCTTACTTTCCAGCTTATGTTCTTATCCTGTTACTTTAATGATTATATTGTTAAAGTCACTGGACTCACCAGACTTATGTCTGGCCTAGTTTGTTTCGCCTCTTTTCTTTCCATTCCCCCCCACCCTAGGTTCTTAGGGTGGGCCTAGTGGAGATCGATTTGGATCTCTTTCTCTCTCTTTTGGAAGTGCTTGGATTGCCGAAAGTAAAGTTTAGCTTATCTCTTTTTATGGCTATTTATGTTGGGGTTATGCTTTTTTTTATGTACTCAGAAAATAATTTGTCCAAGATGGATATTAGTGTACTTAGTTGTTTTTATGATGTAACCAATCTATGTTTTGCTTTTCCACTGTAATAAAGTTGCTTTAAATTTTGAAGTACCATTTTATATATATCTGTCTTGTGATTTCTGTTCTATACTCTTATAATGCTCCACGAAAATTAATGCATTCCCTTTGTGAGTAACATTAATGGACGTGGGGTGTTACAAGATCCAGCCAAGGTGAGTCCACGTTACTTTCAGAAATGAAATTTAATTGTGATCCTGACATTGTTAATAAATCTGAATCTGAGATTATGCCTATTTCTGTTTAGATTTGAACTTCTATGCTCATTGGATCTATTTTACAGTTCTACGCCCACTTATATTTCATATGTCTATTTTATGCCAGTTATGATGACTCTCTTCCCTTCTCTTTTTTTTCCTTTTATATAAAGATTAGGCTAACTTCGAGCCTAATTATATTTTAAGTTGAATTATACGTACGAATGACATGGGAAAAGTTTGGAAAAATATTGAATGATATGCAAATGGGGCATAAATTGAACTGTGAACATATAATTGATTTGGGGGCATAATGCATGTTGTAATTTAAGACCTAAATTTGGGGCATACTATATATGATGGTTTATGATTTGGAAGAAGGGGATTATTGTGTATAGTGATATATAACTTAGGCATGAAAACCTATATTGAAATAGGGATAACTATTAAATATGAACACGCCTAAATTGGGATTTTGGGTAATTGGCATACACTGTAATCAAAGTCGATAATTTGGCATAACTTGTATTTTGATTCATGACTGGGGTTTTTAGGGCATAACCTTTACTGAGCAATTTAAATACAACTTAGGGGTAAATGTTATATTGTGAATTATGACTGTAATTTGGACATGTAAATTTGTAGGCTTAATTTATGATTAAGTGAAATATGTTAATGGAACAGTAAAAGAGTCTTTGAAGCCTTTTTAATATGTTGAAACTGAGAGCTGTAATTGGAAAAGCCTATGATGTATATGAATAAATTGGCTAAGATAAGCATGCTGAGACACGAAGTTAGACTCTGCTTGCGGTAGAAGCCTGCCCGGAACCGACCGGCTTAACCAGCAACCGCAAACGGCCAGTCTAATGTGAGAGGTCGTAGGCATAACTAAAAGATGCTTAGACATGAGGTTAAGTCCGGCTTGTGGCCGAAGTCTGCCCGGAACCGCCCGGCATATCCAACGGCCACAAGCAATCGACTTAATGTGAGAGGTTTGTGCATTAATAACTAATTAATGCCGATCAAAGATGAATATGACACCTAAAACATGTTAGGTGGGTGGGGTTAAGTTAACCTGTGTAAGATGACAACTTAACTCATATTACATGAACAAAGTGGATAGAGTTAAGGCAAGCTTAACCAATAATACATATTGATTTGATAAGAGGATGGGGTTAAGTTAACTGGGTGGATGAATCTGATAAACCCATTTCGTAAACCCGTAGGCTTAATGCAAGGTTAAGTGAAACGTATTAATCTGTAAGTTTGTACATCTGGTCTTTAATATGTAAACCTGTTAATCTGTATGTCTGATCAGAAAACTTGTTAATTTGAAATCTGTAAGAAAGTTAACCTGAAATCTGTTAGTCTGGGGACACAAGGTTAGGAGGGGTAATTGCTTGTGTCATCTGTTGTGTGAGACCCATATTAGTCAGTAACCCTTTTTGGTATCAAACTACGACCCAACACTAGGTAGGGGTCCGGGCACGCTTAATGAACTAATTACAAGAGGTTCATTCTAATAATGGCGAGGGGTGTTGAAGGCGCATTCCAACCGGGTCATGTGCGTGCATGGATCCGGTCTGCTCTGGGGTAGTTAAGACGCTGTGACATCTGTAAATAGGTCTGTTTTTCTTTCTGTCGGTTGCCACTTTATGGAGTGATACACCCTTCTGTGGGGCCGACACAGGGTATTTATGTATTAGGGAGCTGATAACTTGGGGTAGAATTTAGGGTACATCTAGTTCCTTCTGCTTCTGTTGGGGTACCGTCTGTTTCTGTTAGGGTGGTAACACCTGTCTATTTCCGTGTGGTACCGTCTGTTGGGGTGGTAAAGGCCCATCATTAGCGTACACCTGATTCTAACATTCTGTTTCCGTAGGGATTATTCTGGTTCCATCTCTGATTCAGTTTCTGCTTCTGTTTCTGTACCGTCTGTCTCTGTTGGGGTGGTAAAGGCCCACTACTAGCATTCTGTTTCTGTAGGGATCATTCTGTTTCCGTTTCAGTTTCAGTTTAGACATTAGGGAAACACCTTATCCCGTTATACTAGTATTAGTGCAGAGAAGTGAAAAGTAAGTGAGAAGCATAGCTTGGTCTATATCATCATGTTTCCTCTGTTTAACCTACGTATATTTTCTACTCCTGTTAATGTTATCTCTCATCCAGTTTTATTTACATGTCATGATACTATTATCTGTTTATATGTTGAAAGTCACTGGACTAGCCAGACTTTATGTTTGACTCTTTTTGTTTCGCCTCTTTTCTTATGTTCCCCCCCAGGTTCTCAGGGAGGAAATACTCAAGCTTAGTTCGGATATCTCTTTCTTCCAGCTTGAAGTTGAAAGATTTGCCTTGCTTTGATTCTACTTGTTTATGGCATTTTCTATTAGGCATTATGGTTTTAAAAAAATTATGTGCTATGATGGATTTTATACAAGACCGATATTATGTACTTGGTTTTGGTGTTTGAAGATGTAATCAAACTTATTTCTGTTTCCACTGCAATAAAGTTATAAATCTTTCAGGTACTACTTTATCGGACTTGTAATATTCTGTTCTGTTTACTTATAATGCTCCACGAAACTTAATGCATTCCCTTTGTGAGTGACATTAACGGACGTGGGGTGTCATAGTTAATATTTCCTAAATATTAATTAATTTAATCAACTTATAATAATTATAAATTAATTAAATCATTAGGTATTAAGAGAAATCATTTCGATTGTGAGACTCTTCGGTGTAAATTCGATCAGCGATTAACGTCAAAATATTTGAATGTTATTGTTCACACTTCACTTACAGGTGGTGTGACAGTATGGCCAAATTTATCGCTTACTCATTTTCTAAAAATAATTTCATTTTAATTTAATAAGTGTTACCCAGTCGCGACAATTATTTACACCAATTTTCTTTGTCCAAACTTTATCACTTTGGACTTACTGAATTTGGTAATGGTCAAAATTTCAACATCGTCCTTATTCAACTCTATAGTCCAAACACAAAGTCTTGGTTTCATGATAACAATTATTGTTAACTAAACTACTCTGGCTAGTGATTTTGACTTTGGGTTGACTTAAGTTTACTGTGATACTAACCTAATATAACATAGGAGATGAATCCTCTCTTGAACAGAGCTTCACTTCCAATACTTCCACTCGACCCAACTATAACCAAAGCGGAGCTTTCATATTGTATATTCACATTATTCTCAAGTCAAAAGAACCATGTAAATTATTCACATTGATATTTCTGTTTGACCTTAGATATACTAACCAACATAAACTGTAGAATGAGTCGTTTTATAGTTATCCAATAACTATTGGTACGTAACCCTTAGGTCACCCCAACAGTCATGAGTAATACACTACCCAACATTTTTAGAGCATCACATACTGTAGTCTCAACATATGCATTGAAATCCAATCTCGATGCATCTTGACTATGAACATTTAAAATGACGTGTTTTGTAACAATATGATCTACTACTCATGATTACAACTAATTATAATTACTATCGCAAACACACCATTCATGGATTTTCTATTAAATATTAATTATTTATGACACATTATAACAAATGCATAACAAAATAAAAGAAACACCTTTATTCGGAACGAGAATTGATTTCAAAGTTAATTAACTCTACAGAATTTCCCCTAGGTATATCCCTAACTCTATCAATCTCTCACATGCACTTAGGGACAACTATGGAATTTCAGTCCAATCCATTCAATCAGTTTCTTAAGTACTGACCAAGCTAGGCCTTTGGTGAATGGATATGCTATGTTGTCCTTGGTATCTACCCTTTGAATCACAACTTCTTTCTTCTCAACGTATTCTCTAATCAAGTGTAACTTTCGAAGAATGTGTCATGACTTCATGTGTGCTCTTGGTTCCTTTGCGATCTATATCACCACATTGTTGTCACAAAACAATACCAGAGGATTCTCGATATCCGGAATCACTCCGAGCTCACTTAAAAAAGTATGCATCCGAACTACCTCTTTTGTTGCTTCATTAAGGGCGATGTACTCGGCTACCATCTTGGAATCAACAACCGTTTCTTGCTTGGAGTTTTTCTGGCAAACAGCTCCACTGTTTAATATAAAGATATAGCTTCATACTGTTTTACTATCATCTACATCACTTTGAAAGCTCGAATTTATATATCCCTTCATAAGGAGGTCTCTATTTTCAAATACGAGGAAGTCCTTAGTATTTCTCAAATACTTAAGTTCACCTTTTACGGTTGTCCGATGTTTTTCTGTGGGATTTGACTAGTATCGACTCACGCATCTTAATGCATATGCTACATCTAGTCTAGTATATAACATAGCATACATTATGGATCCTATGGCTGAAGCATAGGGAATCCTTTTCATACGCTTTTCTCCTCATCGGTATGAGGAGCGCCTTTTTAGAAATAACAATTCTAGATTGCATTGGAATACTTCCACACTTTGAATTTTCCATACTAAATCTTTTTAGTATGGTGTCTATGTACTAGGATTGGGACAATCCTAATAGCCTATTGGATCTATATCTATAGATCTTTATACCAAGCATACAGGTTGCTTCTCCCGTATCCTTCATGGAGAAGTTTTTGGAAAGCTAAGCTTTCACTGATTCCAATAATGAAGTGTCATTTTCCATTCAATAATAGATCGTCAACATAGAGTACTAATAATACAATAGCATTTCCTTGTTCCTTTTTGTTTATGCACACTTCCTCTATGTTTTGATAAAAATAAAACTGTTTGATCACTTTATCAAAACACTTGTTCCAACTCCTTGAAGTTTATTGGAGTCTGTAAATGGACTTTAACAACTTGCAAGATTTGCTTTCACTCCCACTGACGACAAAACCCTCTGACTGTGATGTATATACGGTTTCTTCTAAATCACCATTTAGGAAAGCTATCTTTACAACCATTTGCCATATTCATAGTCATAGAATGAAGCAATAGCTAGCATAATCTGAATTGATTTAAGAATGGCTAAAGGTGAAAAGGTCTCGTTATAATCAACACCTTGAATTTGACGAAATCTTTTGCAACTAGTCTTTCTTTATAAGTCTCCACTTCCCATCCGCATTTAGCTTTTTCTTAAGAATCCATTTACATTCAATGGATTTTATCCCTTTAGGTATGTCCGACAAAGTCCAACTTTGTTTTCATACATGGAGTCCTTTTTGGATTTCATAGTTCCAAGCCAGAGTGCAGAGTCTTTACTCTGTAGTGCTTGCTGGAAAGTCAAAAGAGAGTCGTCGTCTAAGACACAATCCTCCCTTTCACCACCCACGAGAAAACCGTAGTATCTCTCTGGTGAGAGAGATTCACTACTAGACCTTATAATAGGTTGCATGTTTTCATATATAGTTGAACTTGTTTCTCCCACTGTTATAGTCTTAGCATTAGTTTGTTGGATCTCATCCAAGTCTACAACGTCGTTGTTAATTTCCTTTAACAGAAATTCCTTTTCCAGAAAGACAACATGTCGAGAAACAATAACCTATTGTTCCTCGGTATTGTAGTGTATATATCCCATCGAGCTTTTAGGATATCCTATAAACTTATACAACATGGATTTTTCCTCCAGTTTATTTGGACCAACATTCTTAATGTATGCTGAAAACCCCACTTTTTTAAGTATTTGAGTTGAGGTTTCTTACCACACCACATCTTATATGGTTTTTTGGGCATAGATTCTACAGGCAAAAAATTCAACATATGTGCTGCAGTTTCTAGCACATATCCCTAATAGGACAGAGGTAACTCAGTCTTACTCATCATGGAATGAACCATATCCATTAGGGTTTGATTCCTTCACTCTGACACACCATTGTGTTGCGGAGTATAGGGTAGAGTAACCTGAGAGATAGTCCCATTATTTTTTAAGTACCGCTGGAAATCATGTCCAACATACTCAACTCCTCGATCTGATCGAGGAATTTAAATCTTACATCCCATTTGATTTTCTACTACATTTTTATACTCAATAAACTTCTCATAGACGTCGGATTTGTTCTTCATGATATATATATATATCCTTGTCTTGAGAAATCATCAGTGAAGGTAATTAAGTAAGAATTATTATCTTTGGTAACTATAGGCATTGAGCCACATACATCACTATGTATCAACTTCAAGAGTTCATCTACTCTTTCATTGCTCCCATTGAAGAGGTTATTGACCATTTTACTTTTAAGACACGACTCACATGTGTCAAAAGATTCAAAATCAACTGATGTTAGATAACCATTGGTTTTCAGTTTGTGTAGTCATTTCTCATTAATATGGCCTAGCCTATAATGCCAAAGATAATTTTCATTTACACTGTTAGAAGATTTATTCATAGAACACGCATAATTAGTACTGATCACATAAATGCCACTTTTAAGAATACCAACACAGACCTTATTTCCATTTAAGCAAATGTTCATAACATTGTTTACATAATGAAAAACATATCCAATCCCAGGCAATCTAGAAACAGATAAAATTCCATAAATAAAGTCTTTCATAAAATAGCAATTATTTAATATTAGTACTATAACGTTAGGCAAAACTAAATGATATTCTCCTACTGTTGTTGCATCTACAATAGATCCTTCAGCAACGGGACTGTTCACCAAAAAGATCTTTGAGGCTAACGAAAATCTCGTCGACAGACATGTTCACATGTTTCTTTTGCAACCGATTGTTTAAGATAGACAACACAAAAACTTGGGCGATCTCCAGGTCAGATTGCCATTTCAAATAAGCAAGCTGTAACGGCAAGGAATTTCGCTCGATCCGAATCAGTCGTCAAACCGATCTAGACCGTTCGAAACCCCGGATCGTTTTGAGAGCAGGACAAAATAGAACGCAGACGGAAGAACATTTCATTGCTATTACAACATTTCCATCAGATACAAGAATATACAGAGTATAAATGAATACTATACATTCGATAAATATCAGAGATTACAATAAATTACATAGCAGCGGAAAAACAATAGAAAACACAACTGAAAGTAATACACGGATACAGAGCTTTCCGAGCATCGTTCCAACTGTAAATCAGGATCCTGTGAATATAAATCTGCAAAACCAAAACTACTAGCTGCCCGTGTCGAAAATAAGGGCACCCGGAGTTTAGGTTAAAACAATAAACTCTAGGTCAGTCATATGACTGGTGTGAGAACTAAAACAGTTATTTAAAACTTTACTTTAAAAGAGAGTAATTCAAGGGACCACGCCGTATAACACGGAATGGGTTTCCTCCCAAGAATACCAGTGCATAGAACAAACAGTGTAATGCTTTTTCGAAAAATGAAGCTATTATAAGACCCAAGTCCCATCACACAATGCAACGCAAGCCGGAGGATAGGGTTTTCCCTTATAATAGCCAAACATGCTTGGTACTTTTAAAACATATCATTTGATACTATAATAATTGTATAGTGTCAAAACAATTTCAATCATAAATATCAATCATAGACGGCATAGCATCCCATGCTACTATGTCGCCATACTAGGCTCTACAAATAAAGCCGAAATATCTCGTATTGGAAATTGGATTTCCATCATGAGTCGAGGCAAGGGGCAAGCTCCTCTCTGCTTCGAGACACTCTAGCAAATGCCTCAGGACTACACACTCTGGGCAACCCTTGGATCTTCAGGGTCGGTCCTCTCTTACGTTTGAGGATTGGCAATTCCTGAACACACGTTTCCCGGTCCTTACAGACCTAAAATCGAGGCGCCTCATCCAACAACCACATAGGTGAAAAGTATATACATGTCAGGGCTGGTAAGTCACTGACACCACCAAAGCTAGAAAGAAATGCCATGCTCTCCCTGCAGTCCTTATCCTGTTTTTAACTCATACCGAGGTGTGAGGCTCGCGAATTCACGTTATACACAAAGCTGCCACGTAGGCCGTGCTTTGATCATCAACCACAAGACTTTGCTTTTCAACAGAAGCCTTGATCCATGCAACATAGGCAATTCATGCCATGCGACTGATGTCCATCGATATACAACCTCTGAGCTCGTATGTCTCAGAGAAGGGCGTTAAGAAAGAGAATAAATTCTCCGCCGCCAAACAGATGTATATTTAATAGAAATCAATCAACACAGAATAAAATCCAATGTCAGACACACAGTCCATTTACAAGTTCGTTCTGGGTCTGAACGAAACCGGAGGCACTTTCCTCGCATATCCGTCAATCTCCAAGTACGTCTGGACGACCACCAACTATTTCCATCCTCTTGGGTGTACATCCCAATCAGGATTATCAGTAATTATCCAAACGATGTGAAGACTTCCGGTCTTCGACCACCGCCATCATCTTCGACTTATCGTCGAATCGGTTATTCAGAATGGGTATAAACCTGGCCTTTCCGAACAACCCGCGTATATTAAAAACAAATGTTACACAAACACAACATACGCCTCATTCCAATTCATTAGTCACTAACCGTAAATCAGTAATAGAGCAATTCCCCAAATATTAACCCCGAAGGCCGAAACCAACATCAGATCAATACCCAGGAAACCATTCTTCTTAACTAACCTACAACTAGTTTCTAAATTTCAATTCTTAGGGAAAGGTTCCCATTGATTTTATCAAAGATAAATTCTTTTAAATTTATTCTTTAATCTTCATTTGGATATCATTTCAAACCAAATTATGGTTTTCCAAACTAGTCAGGATTAGCGAACCACACCGAAGTAATTATTTATTTTATTTTCCAATCCCAACCTATTCATCCCATGAAGCAAAACTAGTAATACTCCATATCTAACACCACGGTGTTATCGGTAAAATTAATTACCATTTCACGTTCAAATCTAATTAAAGATTTAACTATCGCCTGGAGCAAAACGGGTGACACTCCATTCTCGCTCATTTTTCAAATTTGATAATTTAAATTATCAATTCACATTTCAATCTAATTACAGATTCATTAAAACTCCCTTTTACTAGATTAAAGAACTAATGTTATTTTAAACACAGTTCACAATAAACCCAAATCACATTCTATTTAGTATCAGTTTAAGGGACAAGTGTTATTTAAAACACCCTTCACGATAAACCCACAAATCAATTCTATTTAAAACCCATTTCAAATCCAATTTATTTATTTAAAAATAAATGGGTTTTAATTTTAGTTCAAAACTAGTTTATTTCGATAAAAATCTATTTTTATCTTTTCAAATATGGAGTTTCTCATCCCAATTTTTCCCAAATCATTTCTTATAATTTTACACAAATTATTACTATTTTTTAATTTTATCGAGGCCCGTACAGTCGATTTCCAACAACGGCCATCGAACTGCACTTACATCGACCTTTTCCAAATTTGATTTGGACGTATCTCCAAATCCAACCGTTAGATTTTAAATATCTAATATTCGTTAGAAAGCGCTTTTCGATACGAACCCAACGGTTTCGGTTTTAGGAGAATCCGACGATCGAATCTCCCGTAATGTCCGTTCGAAGTCAATGGTCGAAATTCACGAATTGCCGTGGCGCGGCGCGTTCTATTCAGGCCATTATATTATATATATAATATATAATATATATTTCGTCGATTTCTATTTAAAATGAATTTTATAAATAGTTTTAAATTCGTTTCGAAAACAATTTCAACCTTCATCTCAAATTCAAATCAAAATCGAATTTTCCCTTATAAATTCGTTTTAAATTCATTTCAATTCGAATTCATTTTCTATTCAATTCAATTCAAATTCGTTTTCTTTTCAATTCAATTCAAATTCGTTTTCTTTTCAATTCAATTCAAATTCGTTTTCTTTTCAATTCAATTCAAATTCATTTTCTTTTCAATTCAATTCAAATTCGTTTTCTTTTCAATTCATTATAAATACGAATATAATCGATATAAATATCGTTTGCGTCAAAATAGCGCATCTCTAATCAACACGGCTTTATATATTTCAATAATTCCGTTATTCTATTCAACAAATGAATATTTATTCTATTCAATACGTGAATCTATATTTTTGTCAACACATGACTAATCTCAACGAATGAGTACTGTCCACGTGTGACTATTTTTGTTATTTAATATATTTTATAAAAAAATTGGTATCTATCGTTTGATTTCAAATCAGACTCCAACCGTAAATTAGTAAGAGAACGATTCCCTGAATATTAACCCCGAAGGCCGAAACCAACAGCAGATCAATATCCAGGAGACCACTCATCTTATCTATTTTCCAATTAGTTTCTAATTTTATATATGATAAAGATGTAAATTTTATTATTAAAATATTTCGTTCAACACATGACTAATCTCAACGGATGAGTACGGTCAACACATGAACCTTTATTTTATAATGATAAAGATGTTAATTTTATTATTAAAATATTTCGTTCAACACATGACTAATCTCAACGGATGAGTACGGTCAACACATGAACCTTTATTTTATAATGATAAAGATGTAAATTTTATTATTAAAATATTTCGTTCAACACATGACTAATCTCAATGGATGAGTACTGTCAACACATGAACCTTTATTTTATAATATTCTTTATTTTCTAAATTGGAATGAGGCCCAATCAATTACCATATAAAGTTAATTATATGGATTCCATACAACACATGTATATAATAGCAACGATAAATAATCAACTATCATCCAAAGTGCACTACACTGTATAAGCATCAAATATAGATATCTAACGCTTATAATAGCCTGTCAATCAATCGATCGACATACAACTAATTATTGGGATTAGTGTATGCCGTATTTTATCCCAATACCCGTGTGGGGTTTCAAACAATCAAACACAGATTTTATTTGTGCAATTGGGCGATGTGTAAAATTTATCGTCTTAATCAATGTCCTTCAAATAAGTGTACATAAACAAACTGTCCGGTTTGTAAATGAATATTTATTTTATTCAAATTCACGTTAAAAATTATATTTTTAATGATCATAATATTTTATTCAACCTATGAATATTCTATTCGGTTCATTTATTTAAATAAAATGATATCTTTATTTTTCTAACTTATTTTAGAAAATTTCGGCGGCATAATGGCACGATACTAGAAACGGGACAAGGCCTAGCCTTATCCCTGGTCTAATAATGACCCACGCCATACACATATCAATCAAACCAATTTTAATTCACCAAACAACCAAATTTAGATCAAATAATCTAACCAACTACACAACCAAACAAACAAGTCCATGGTCTGTGGACAATGGTGTCGGGTGCTACTAAACACCGTCTGCATCTTAGTATATATTTATAACTAGAAAAGGAAATTTAAACTGAAGTTCTCACCGACTAGCTAAACCAAACGCCACGACTCTTCTTATGTAGAAATCTTCGTCGTGCTCGCCTTTTTGCCAATTTCACTGCCCGTAGTCACTACATATATAAAAATCACATTTTTATATTGTTGATATGTATATAAAAATCATATTTTTATACTACTACTATATAGATAAAAATTCTATTTTTATACCGCTGTTCATATAGTAAAGAATAAATCTTTACTATCTATATAATATAAAAATCGTATTTTTATTATCTCTACTATATAAAAATCATATTTTTATTCTTCCTATAATATAAAAATCATATTTTTATTCTTTCTATAATATAAAAATCATATTTTTATTCTACTGCATTCGTCAAAAACCATAGAAGCTTTAAAACGGAGAAAACTCACATTTTTTTTTCTAATGCCCGGATTCGCTGTTTTGGTTCCAGAATTTGCAAACGAGCTTCAATCTTCACACCAACTTTTTCTGTAGCTTAAACGCGCCATTCCGGACAACTTTCGCCTAGTGGTCTTTCTCCCGAAAATGTGCCATTTCGCCCGAAATCGCGAAAAGACAGCATTTTGACAGTGTTTGGACAGCAGACTTTGGACGTGTTTTCCCGACAACTCCGCAATGCAAAATAGGACTATCATATACCAAATCGAAGAGAAAATCGTGCTCTTCGACTTTGGTCTTGAGGAACTTTGGCTAGAAACGCACGGTTTGGGAGTTATTTACGAAATAAGGACAAGGTGTTATTTGCAAAATGAGATTTTTGGTGAAAATGAGTTTTTGGGTGTAGCGGGGCCCACGGTCGGAGTTGGGCTGGGGGTGGCGGCGCTGGACCTTATTGGAGGTGGGGAGGGTGCTGGTGGGCAGCGGCGGTGGTGGAGGGGCCCGCGGTGGTGGGTTTGGGTGGTGATTTAGGGGTAGGGTTTGTAGAAATCAAAGAGAAGAGAGAGGAGAGGGAGGAGGAGGAGGGGGTGGCGCCGGAGGGGAGTAAGAGCGGCTGCGGTGGGTGGTGGCAGCGGAGGAGGGGCGGCAGTGGCGGGTTTGGGGTTGGAGGCCATTTTTGTTCTTTTTGGAGGAAGAAGGAGAAAGGAAGAAGTGAGAAAAGAATTAGAAGAAAAGTGATTATATGCTAGTTTCTCCCGTATCACCTGAACGCTGATGATCTCCAATCGCCGCGGATTTCGGACACGAGATAGTAGACGTGAAGACGAGTCCAACGAAACAAGTTTCGTCGAATTCCGAGTTCGTTTGACCGTCCGTTAAAATTATCAAAAATGCTCAGATAAGCTCTAAAAATGCGATTTTGGCGCACCATTTCTTCTTGCACGCTCACATGCTAACTCAAAAAATCAAGCCCTCTTGGATTTAACCATTATTAGACGATACGAATCCAGAAAAAAAAGTAGAATCGAATTACGAGGTCGTATCAATAATGTTCCATTGTAAAATGACTACCCGCTTTTGAACAAATGGTTTTGCTTCGCACAGCCACATACTGACTCCGTTCGACGCGCACCTTGGAACTCAACAATAATTTGTCATTGTGAATCCATAAAAATTTATCTCGTCGAATTCTGAGCTCGTATGTAAAATTTCACTTTTTAAGGGCTATGTTTTGCTAACCGAAAAGCTCCTGCCAATTGCTACTATTCCGGATATCGGAATATATCGAAGCTTATACTTTTCGGAGTTCTAAACGACATTTTGAACTCAATGGATGTGGTTTCGAGCCCAAATTCATCCGTATGCAAAATATGACTTTTTGGGCCATGTATAATTTTCATAGCGACTATTCTGAATTTTCAACTGGGCATAACTTTTGATTCCCACTATGAAATTTCGATTTTTCAGATTCCTTGGAAAGATATTCTCAACTAGATTCTAATATTTTTGGTTTCGCCAAAATCCGGTTTATTTTGAATCCTGTACATTCATTTGAAGTTTGAAATCGAATTATCGAACTATAGCGCCATTTTCAATTCCTTTTATAATTATATATAATTATTTATATTCTAACGACGATGTATATAAATATATATGTTCGAATTATATTCAAAATAAATTTCTCGTCGTTATTATTTAAAATAATTCATTTTAAATATTCTAAATTCATTAAAATTGCCAAAATAAAAATTTTAAATTGGCTCAGAATTTCCGAGTTGTTACATTCTCCCCCACTTAAAACTTTTCGTCCCCGAAAAGGAACGAAGCCAAAAGTTGTTTTAAAAACCAACTCAACGTTCATTCTGTCTTCCATTCTCCAACTTTTCAGTTTCTGAGAATTTTCAAATTCTTCAAAAATTTGGCTAACACCCGGAATTTTCAAAAAATTTCTCCATAACCTCCTTTGTACGGGGAGGGGTTTGGAAATTTATTGGGCCGTATTAGGTACCCAATAAATCCTATAAAGCATACACATATTTATAGCGATATAATCTGGTGTTTACAGGGGAGCGTGTATAGATAATAACTCCAGAGAACAAATTCTCGTCACCCTGTCAAAGCCTGAGGGAGTGTGTATTTTTAATTGCTCCAGAGAATAAATTCTCGTCACCTCGTCCCGTGTGGGAAATAAATAATCCATGTGCCGTATCTAATGACTAGAGAGACGTGATTATTGTCAACTCCAGACCCGTGTGGGGTTCTTATTAATCTGGCAATTTTACCGTTACAATTTTATATTGTCCATATCAGTCATCAGTTCAACCTGTAATATATAGTCCATATCTGTCATCAATTCAACCTGTAATATATAGTCATCGCCATACAAGCCTCTCGCTCGTATGATAAATCTTCCACCTCGTCACACAAGCTCCAAATGCTTGCGTGGTATATGATGAAGTATGCGATATTAAGAAGTATGCCATCTTCAGGAAGTATGCCATCTTCAGGAAGTATGCCATGCAATGTAGTTCAAAATTAATTGTTACTATCCTATGGCGACATTTGTTAATTACACACAGAATAACCCGCACTCCGCATCCAATGGCACTCACAGGAGTTGATATAATAATAAAAGTGCGCATCCAACTAATTAAGGTTTACATATTTGTCGGGCACGCAAATAAATTCTTTACTCAACAGCTAATCCATTTACCTGTTCAAACATATATATGTATATGCATGCATTTGCAAATAATTTACAATACAATTCAATATTTGGTTCAATTAAGCCTAAATTCACCATTCATTCACATAATGGTTTAAATAAATAATCATACAACACAACCATCAATCAATTAGTGAATTAGCTTTTCAAATTCATAATTTGATATATATATATATATATATATATATATATATATATACAGAAAAACATGTTTTTGATGCCAAATCACAACAATAAACCTATCTAGTTTTGGTTCTCACACCAATCTAATGGAAATATATAGATATCACACCTTCGTCACTCGAAAATAAATACTGGTGATGGTATACTTCATCATCAGCACCATGTCCGGGCGACTAGAGTGTGACTCTATATCTATCTAATATATTAAAACTTCGAATATACGTTCATGACGCGTATATGCAAAACCTTTATATACTAGATTGTCCAAATCAATATAAATAAATTATTCAAATACGTATAAAACGATTTAAATTTCAAAACAAAATTGTTTTCATTTGAAAAATATACTCTTCACGCTCGTTCTAGGATACTACTAATCCTATCTCTAACGAGTCATTCTAATTGGATATTACTAATCCAATATCTGATGAATTCTTTCGTATGGTTCTAATGTGTCTTGTTCTCGAGCTCTATAAACCAAAGCTCTGATACCAACTTGTGACGTTACCGCGAAATCCGGTAGGCTTTGCAACCATCCCTTCATCCTCCAGTACAGCAGGTAAAACCCACCGTGGCTCACAATGGTCCCCCAGTCCCTTGTATTACGGCGACCCTCTCGAGTCTCCCGTCCACTGCCTAACCAACCCTCAACAGGGACATGTAGGGGTAAGAGTCTCCCGTTCGCCACCAAATCGCGAAGCGCGAACCCCCTATCATGCGTACCCCAGCCCACACAGGGCCAGCAACAAGAACTGTAAGGACCCGTAACTTCCCCGTGAGGGAAAGAGCGGATACTTTGAGAACAACACATAAAAAAACGCAGACGGAAGAACATTTCATTGCTATTACAACAATTCCATCAGATACAAGAATATACAGAGTATAAATGAATACTATACATTCGATAAATATCAGAGATTACAATAAATTATATAGCAACGGAAAAACAATAGAAAACACAGTAATACATGGATACAGAGCTTTCTGAGCATCGTTCCAGCTGTAAATCAGGATCCTGTGAATATAAATCTGCAAAACCAAAACTACGAACTGCCCGTGTCGAAAATAAGGGCACCCAGAGTTTAGGTTAAAACAATATACTCCAGGTCAGTCATATGACTGGCGTGAGAACGAAAAAAGTTATTCAAAACTTTACTTTAAAAGAGAGTAATTCAAGGGACCACGCCGTATAACACGGAACGGGTTTCCTCCCAAGAATACCAGTGCATAGAACAAACAGCGCAATGCTTTTTCGAAAAATGAAGCTATTATAAGACCCAGGTACCATCACACAATGCAACGCAAGCCAGAGGATAGGGTTTTCCCTTATAATAGCCAAACATGCTTGGTACTTTTAAAACAAATCATTTGATACTATAATAATTGTATAGTGTCAAAAAAATTTCAATCATAAATATCAATCATAGACGGCATAGCATCCCATGCTACTATGTCGCCATACTAGGCTCTACAAATAAAGCCGAAATATCTCGTATTGGAAATTGGATTTCCGTCATGAGTCGAGGCAAGGGGCAAGCTCCTCTCCGCTTCGAGACACTCTAGCAAATGCCTCAAGACTACACACTCTGGGCAACCCTTGGATCTTCAGGGTCGGTCCTCTCTTACGTTTGAGGATTGGCAATTCCTGAACACACGTTTCCCGGTCCTTACAGACCTAAACTCGAGGCGCCTCATCCAACAACCACATAGGTGAAAAGTATATACATGTCAGGGCTGGTAAGTCACTGACACCACCAAAGCTAGAAAGAAATGCCGTGCTCTCCCTGCAGTCCTTATCCTGTTTTTAATTCATACCGAGGTGTTACGCTCGCGAATTCACGTTATACACAAAGCTGCCACGTAGGTCGTGCTTTGATCATCAACCACAAGACTTTGCTTTTCAACAGAAGCCTTGATCCATGCAACTCAGCATGCCACACATGCAATTCATGCCATGCGACTGATGTCCATCGATATACAACCTCTGAGCTCGTATGTCTCAGAGAAGGGCGTTAAGCAAGAGAATAAATTCTCCGCCGCCAAACAGATGTATATTTAATAGAGATCAATCAACACAGAATAAAATCCAATGTCAGACACACAGTCCATTTACAAGTTCGTTCTGGGTCTGAACGAAACCGGAGGCACTTTCCTCGAATATCCGTCGATCTCCAAGTACGTCTGGACGACCACCAACTATTTCCATCCTCTTGGGTGTACATCCCAATCAGGATCATCAGTAATTATCCAAACGATGTGAAGACTTCCGGTCTTCGACCACCGTCATCATCTTCGACTTATCGTCGAATCGGTTATTCAGAATGGGTATAAACCTGGCCTTTCCGAACAACCCGCGTATATTAAAAACAAATGTTACACAAACACAACATATGACTCATTCCAATTCATTAGTCACTAACCGTAAATCAGTAATAGAGCAATTCCCCAAATATTAACCCCGAAGGCCGAAACCAACATCGGATCAATACCCAGGAAACCATTCTTCTTAACTAACCTACAGCTAGTTTCTAAATTTCAATTCTTAGGGAAAGGTTCCCATTGATTTTATCAAAGATAAATTCTTTTAAATTTATCTTTAATCTTCCTTTGGATATCATTTCAAACCAAATTATGGTTTTCCAAACTAGTCGGGATTAGCGAACCACACCGAAGTAATTATTTATTTTATTTTCCAATCCCAACCTATTCATCCCATGAAGCAAAACTAGTAATACTCCATATCTAACACCACGGTGTTATCGGTAAAATTAATTACCATTTCACGTTCAATCTAATTAAAGATTTAATTATCGCCTGGAGCAAAACGGGTGACACTCCATTCTCGCTCATTTTCCAAATTTGATAATTTAAATTATCAATTCACATTTCAATCTAATTACAGATTCATTAACACTCCCTTTTACTGGGTTAAAGAACTAATGTTATTTTAAACACAGTTCACAATAAACCCAAATCACATTCTATTTAGTATCAGTTTAAGGGACAAGTGTTATTTAAAACACCCTTCACGATAAACCCACAAATCAATTCTATTTAAAACCCATTTCAAATCCAATTTATTTATTTAAAAATAAATGGGTTTTAATTTTAGTTCAAAACTAGTTTATTTCGATAAAAATCTATTTTTATCTTTTCAAATATGGAGTTTTTCATCCCAATTTTTCCCAAATCATTTCTTATGATTTTACACAAATTATTACTATTTTTTTTTAATTTTATCGAGGCCCGTACAGTCGATTTCCAACAACGGCCATCGAATTGCACTTACATCGACCTTTTCCAAATTTGATTTGGACGTATCTCCAAATCCAACCGTTAGATTTTAAATATCTAATATTCGTTAGAAAGCGCTTTTCGATACGAACCCAACGGTTTCGGTTTTAGGAGAATCCAACGATCGGATCTCCCGTAATGTCCGTTCGAAGTCAATGGTCGAAATTCACGAACTGCCGTGGCGCGGCGCGTTCTATTCAGGCCATTATATTATATATATAATATATATAATATATATTTCGTCGATTTCTATTTAAAATGAATTTTATAAATAGTTTTAAATTCGTTTCGAAAACAATTTCAACCTTCATCTCAAATTCAAATCAAAATCGAATTTTCCCTTATAAATTCGTTTTAAATTCATTTCAATTCGAATTCATTTTCTATTCAATTCAATTCAAATTCGTTTTCTTTTCAATTCAATTCAAATTCGTTTTCTTTTCAATTAAATTCAATTCAAATTCGTTTTCTTTTCAATTCAATTCAAATTCATTTTCTTTTCAATTCAATTCAAATTCGTTTTCTTTTCAATTCATTATAAATACGAATATAATCGATATAAATATCGTTCGCGTCAAAATAGCGCATCTCTAATCAACACGGCTTTATATATTTCAATAATTCCGTTATTCTATTCAACAAATGAATATTTATTCTATTCAATACGTGAATCTATATTTTTGTCAACACATGACTAATCTCAACGAATGAGTACTGTCCACGTGTGACTATTTTTGTTATTTAATATATTTTATAAAAAATAATTGGTATCTATCGTTTGATTTCAAATCAGACTCCAACCGTAAATTAGTAAGAGAACGATTCCCTGAATATTAACCCCGAAGGCCGAAACCAACATCAGATCAATATCCAGGAGACCACTCATCTTATCTATTTTCCAATTAGTTTCTAATTTTATATATGATAAAGATGTAAATTTTATTATTAAAATATTTCGTTCAACACATGACTAATCTCAACGGATGAGTACGGTCAACACATGAACCTTTATTTTATAATGATAAAGATGTTAATTTTATTATTAAAATATTTCGTTCAACACATGACTAATCTCAACGGATGAGTACGGTCAACACATGAACCTTTATTTTATAATGATAAAGATGTAAATTTTATTATTAAAATATTTTGTTCAACACATGACTAATCTCAACGGATGAGTACTGTCAACACATGAACCTTTATTTTATAATATTCTTTATTTTCTAAATTGGAATGAGGCCCAATCAATTACCATATAAAGTTAATTATATGGATTCCATACAACACAGTATATAATAGCAACGATAAATAATCAACTATCATCCAAAGTGCACTACACTGTATAAGCATCAAATATAGATATCTAACGCTTATAACAGCCTGTCAATCAATCGATCGACATACAACTAATTATTGGGATTAGTGTATGCCGTATTTTATCCCAATACCCGTGTGGGGTTTCAAACAATCAAACACGGATTTTATTTGTGCAGTTAGGCGATGTGTAAAATTTATCGTCTTAATCAATGTCCTTCAAATAGGTGTACATAAACAAACCGTCCGGTTTGTAAATGAATATTTATTTTATTCACATTCACGTTAAAAATTATATTTTTAACGACCATAATATTTTATTCAACCTATGAATATTCTATTCGGTTCATTTATTTAAATAAAATGATATCTTTATTTTTCTAACTTATTTTAGAAAATTTCGGCGGCATAATGGCACGATACTAGAAACGGGACAAGGCCTAGCCTTATCCCCGGTCTAATAATGGCCCACGCCATACACATATCAATCAAACCAATTTCAATTCACCAAACAACCAAATTTAGATCAAATAATCTAACCAACTACACAACCAAACAAACAAGTCCATGGTCTGTGGACAATGGTGTCGGGTGCTACTAAACACCGTCTGCATCTTAGTATATATTTATAACTAGAAAAGGAAATTTAAAGTGAGAAGTTCTCACCGACTAGCTAAACCAAACGCCACGACTCTTCTTATGTAGAAATCTTCGTCGTGCTCGCCTTTTTGCCAATTTCACTGCCCGTAGTCACTACATATATAAAAATCACATTTTTATATTGTTGCTATGTATATAAAAATCATATTTTTATACTACTACTAAATAGATAAAAATTCTATTTTTATACCGTTGTTCATATAGTAAAGATTAAATCTTTACTATCTATATAATATAAAAATCGTATTTTTATTATCTCTACTATATAAAAATCATATTTTTATTCTTCCTATAATATAAAAATCATATTTTTATTCTATCTATAATATAAAAATCATATTTTTATTCTGCTGCATTCGTCAAAAACCATAGAAGCTTTAAAACGGAGAAAACTCACATTTTTTTAATAATGCCCGGATTCGCTGTTTTGGTTCCAGAATTTGCAAACGAGCTTCAATCTTCACACCAACTTTTTTTGTAGCTTAAACGCACCATTCCGGACAACTTTCGCCTAGTGGTCTTTCTCCCGAAAATGTGTCATTTCGCCCGAAATCGCGAAAAGACAGCATTTTGACAGTGTTTGGACAGCAGACTTTGGACGTGTTTTCCCGACAACTCCGCAATGCAAAATAGGACTATCATATACCAAATCGAAGAGAAAATCGTGCTCTTCGACTTTGGTCTTGAGGAACTTTGGCTAGAAATGCACGGTTTGGGAGTTATTTGCGAAATAAGGACAGGGTGTTATTTGCAAAATGGGATTTTTGGTGAAAATGTGTTTTTGGGTGTAGCGGGGCCCACGGTCGGAGTTGGGCTGGGGGGTGGCGGCGCTGGACCTGATTGGAGGTGGGGAGGGTGCTGGTGGGCGGCGACGGTGGTGGAGGGGCCCGCGGTGGTGGGTTTGGGTGGTGATTTAGGGGTAGGGTTTGTAGAAATCAAAGAGAAGAGAGAGGAGAGAGAGGAGGAGGAGGAGGTGGCACCGGAGGGGAGTAAGAGCGGCTGCGGTGGGTGGTGGCAGCGGAGGAGGGGCGGTAGTGGCGGGTTTGGGGTTGGAGGCCATTTTTGTTCTTTTTGGAGGAAGAAGGAGAAAGGAAGAAGTGAGAAAAGAATTAGAAGAAAAGTGATTATATGCTAGTTTCTCCCGTATCACCTGAACGCTAATGATCTCCAATCGCCGCGGATTTCGGACACGAGATAGTAGACATGAAGACGAGTCCAACGAAACAAGTTTCGTCGAATTTCGAGTTCGTTTGACCGTCCGTTAAAATTATCAAAAATGCTCAGATAAGCTCTAAAAATGCGATTTTGGCGCACCATTTCTTCTTGCACGCTCACATGCTAACTCAAAAAATCAAGCCCTCTTGGATTTAACCATTATTTGACTATACGAATCCAGAAAAAAAAGTAGAATCGAATTACGAGGTCGTATCAATAATGTTCCTTTGTAAAATGACTGCCCGCTTTTGAACAAATGGTTTTGCTTCGCACAGCCACATACTGACTCCGTTCGACGCGCACTTTGGAACTCAACAATAATTTGTCATTGTGAATCCATAAAAATTTATCTCGTCGAATTCTGGGCTCGTATGTAAAATTTCACTTTTTAAGGGCTATGTTTTGCTAACCGAAAAGCTCCTGCCAATTGCTACTATTCCGGATATCGGAATATATCGAAGCTTATACTTTTCGGAGTTCTAAACGACATTTTGAACTCAATGAATGTGGTTTTGAGCCCAAATTCATCCGTATGCAAAATATGACTTTTTGGGCCATGTATAATTTCCATAGCGACTATTCTGAATTTTCAACCGGGCATAACTTTTGATTCCCACTATGAAATTTCGATTTTTCAGATTCCTTGGAAAGATATTCTCAACTAGATTCTAATATTTTTGGTTTCGCCAAAATCCGGTTTATTTTGAATCATGTACATTCATTTGAAGTTTGAAATCGAATTATCGAACTACCACGCCATTTTCAATTCCTTTTATAATTATATATAATTATTTATATTCTAACGACAATGTATATAAATATATACGTTCGAATTATATTCAAAATAAATTTCTCGTCGTTATTATTTAAAATAATTCATTTTAAATATTCTAAATTAATTAAAATTGCCAAAATAAAAATTTTAAATTGGCTCAGAATTTCCGAGTTGTTACATTCTCCCCCACTTAAAACTTTTCGTCCCCGAAAAGGAACGAAGCCAAAAGTTGTTTTAAAAACCAACTCAACGTTCATTCTGTCTTCCATTCTCCAACTTTTCAGTTTCTGAGAATTTTCAAATTCTTCAAAAATTTGGCTAACACCCGGAATTTTCAAAAAAATTCGCCATAACCTCCTTTGTACGGGGAGGGGTTTGGAAATTTATTGGGCCGTATTAGGTACCCAATAAATCCTATAAAGCATACACATATTTATAGTGATATAATCTGGTGTTTACAGGGGAGCGTGTATAGATAATAACTCCAGAGAACAAATTCTCGTCACTCTGTCAAAGCCTGAGGGAGTGTGTATTTTTAATTGCTCCAGAGAATAAATTCTCGTCACCTCGTCCCGTGTGGGAAATAAATAATCCATGTGCCGTATCTAATGACTAGAGAGACATGATTATTGTCAACTCCAGACCCGTGTGGGGTTCTTATTAATCTGGCAATTTTACCGTTACAATTTTATATTGTCCATATCAATCATCAGTTCAACCTGTAATATATAGTCCATATCTGTCATCAATTCAACCTGTAATATATAGTCATCGCCATACAAGCCTCTCGCTCGTATGATAAATCTTCCACCTCGTCACACAAGCTCCAAATGCTTGCGTGGTATATGATGAAGTATGCGATATTAAGAAGTATGCCATCTTCAGGAAGTATGCCATCTTCAGGAAGTATGCCATGCAGTGTAGTTCAAAATTAATTGTTACTATCCTATGGCGACATTTATTAATTACTCACAGAATAACCCGCACTCCGCATCCAATGGCACTCACAGGAGTTGATATAATAATAAAATGCGCATCCAACTCATTAAGGTTTACATATTTGTCGGGCACGCAAATAAATCCTTTACTCAACAGCTAATCAATTTACCCGTTCAAACATATATATATGTATATGCATGCATTTGCAAATAATTTACAATACAATTCAATATTTGGTTCAATTAAGCTTAAATTCACCATTCATTCACATAATGGTTTAAATAAATAATCATACAACACAACCATCAATCAATTAGTGAATTAGCTTTTCAAATTCATAATTTGATATATATATATACAGAAAAACATGTTTTTGATGCCAAATCACAACAATAAACCTATCTAGTTTTGGTTCTCACACCAATCTAATGGAAATATATAGATATCACACCTTCGTCACTCGAAAATAAATACTGGTGATGGTATACTTCATCATCAGCACCATGTCCGGGCGACTAGAGTGTGACTCTATATCTATCTAATATATTAAAACTTCGAATATACGTTCATGACGCGTATATGCAAAACCTTTATATACTAGATTGTCCAAATCAATATAAATAAATTATTCAAATACGTATAAAACGATTTAAATTTCAAAACAAAATTGTTTTCATTTGAAAAATATACTCTTCAAACTCGTTCTAGGATACTACTAATCCTATCTCTAACGAGTCATTCTAATTGGATATTACTAATCCAATATCTGATGAATTCTTTCGTATGGTTCTAATGTGTCTTGTTCTCGAGCTCTGTAAACCAAAGCTCTGATACCAACTTGTGACGTTACCGCGAAATCCGGTAGGCTTTGCAACCATCCCTTCATCCTCCAGTACAGCAGGTAAAACCCACCGTGGCTCACAATGGTCCCCAGTCCCTTGTACTACGGCGACCCTCTCGAGTCTCCCGACCACTGCCTAACCAACCCTCAACAGGGACATGTAGGGGTAAGAGTCTCCCGTTCGCCACCAAACCGCGAAGCGAGAACCCCCTATCATGCATACCCCAGCCCACACAGGGCCAGCAACAAGAACTGTAAGGACCCGTAACTTCCTCGTGAGGGAAAGAGCGGATACTTTGAGAACAACACATAAAAGAACGCAGACGGAAGAACATTTCATTGCTATTACAACAATTCCATCAGATACAAGAATATACAGAGTATAAATGAATATTATACATTCGATAAATATCAGAGATTTCAATAAATTATATAGCAGCGGAAAAACAATAGAAAACACAACTGAAAGTAATACAGGGATACAGAGCTTTCCGAGCATCGTTCCAACTGTAAATCAGGATCCTGTGAATATAAATCTGCAAAACCAAAACTACTAGCTGCCCGTGTCGAAAATAAGGGCACCCAGAGTTTAGGTTAAAACAATAAAGTCTAGGTCAGTCATATGACTGGTGTGAGAACGAAAAAATTTATTCAAAACTTTACTTTAAAAGAGAGTAATTCAAGGGACCACGCCGTATAACACGGAACGGGTTTCCTCCCAAGAATACCAGTGCATAGAACAAACAGCGCAATGCTTTTTCGAAAAATGAAGCTATTATAAGACCCATGTCCCATCACACAATGCAACGCAAGCCGGAGGATAGGGTTTTCCCTTATAATAGCCAGACATGCTTGGTACGTTTAAAACAAATCATTTGATACTATAATAAGTGTATAGTGTCAAAACAATTTCAATCATAAATATCAATCATAGACGGCATAGCATCTCATGCTACTATGTCGCCATACTAGGCTCTACAAATAAAGCCGAAATATCTCGTATTGGAAATTGGATTTCCGTCATGAGTCGAGGCAAGGGGCAAGCTCCTCTCCGCTTCGAGACACTCTAGCAAATGCCTCAGGACTACACACTCTGGGCAACCCTTGGATCTTCAGGGCCGGTCCTCTCTTACGTTTGAGGATTGGCAATTCCTGAACACACGTTTCCCGGTCCTTACAGACCTAAAATCGTGGCGCCTCATCCAACAACCACATAGGTGAAAAGTATATACATGTCAGGGCTGTTAAGTCACTGACACCACCAAAGCTAGAAAGAAATGTCGTGCTCTCCCTGCAGTCCTTATCCTGTTTTTAACTCATACCGAGGTGTGAGGCTCGCGAATTCACGTTATACACAAAGCTGCCACGTAGGCCGTGCTTTGATCATCAACCACAAGACTTTGCTTTTCAACAGAAGCCTTGATCCATGCAACTCAGCATGCCACACAGGCAATTCATGCCATGCGACTGATGTCCATCGATATACAACCTCTGAGCTCGTATGTCTCAGAGAAGGGCGTTAAGCAAGAGAATAAATTCTCCGCCGCCAAACAGATGTATATTTAATAGAGATCAATCAACACAGAATAAAATCCAATGTCAGACACACAGTCCATTTACAAGTTCGTTCTGGGTCTGAACGAAACCGGAGGCACTTTCCGCGCATATCCATCGATCTCCAAGTACGTGTGGACGACCATGAACTATTTCCATCCTCATGGTTGTACATCCCAATCAGGATCACCAGTAATTATCCAAACGATGTGAAGACTTCTGGTCTTCGACCACCGTCATCATCTTCGACTTATCGTCGAATCGGTTATTCAGAATGGGTATAAACCCGGCCTTTCCGAACAACCCGCGTGTAACACCCCACATCCGTTAGTGTCACTCACAAAGGGAATGCACTAAGTTCTGTGGAGCATTATAGGTAAAAGATGCAGATAAATTACAAGACAGGAAATACAGCGGAAAATAAAACTTCACTTTATTGATAAAATAATTTGTACACAATTGCTTTCCAATATCAGAGTATCTGTCTTACATAAAAGTAAAGAAGCATAAAACAACATTTATATTCCCCAATGTAGCATGAGCCAGCCATAGCAATGAAGCAACGAGTCCAAAGCAAAATATCACAGAGTCTTCAAGCTTGGGAAGATGAACGGTCCAAACTTAAGCTGAGCTAATCCCTCCCTGTCTACCTGGGGGGGAAACGGAAGAAAAGAAGACGAAAGAAAAGTAGAGTCAGACATAAAGCCTGAGTAAGTCTAGGACTATTTAGTCTATGAATAAGAAAAAGAGCATGATAAGTACAAACTGGAAATGGGAAAGCACCATAAACTAAGTTAAGCGGTTTAGAACAGAATTTACTATCGTATCCCATACTAATCTCTGCACCATCTAACTAGTATCCCAACTAGTAATTTATATAAAATGATAACATTACAACGTGATCCCAATCCCCGTAATTGTGGTAGCCTTTAGGTGTATGCCTAGTATGAGGATTCCACCTCAACCAGCCCAATTGCCACGAAGATGTTAGACGTACCCTTACTACCCTATCGATCGGCTCCCTACTTGCTTGCATGTGTCACATGTGACACACGGCCCCCTTGAGTGTAGATACCTATGCTGGTCCCACCATGGGGTGTATCAAGTCCCATGGTGGCGGCCCGACACATTTCTAGAATGCATAGAGTATACTACTGATGCCCAGTGCCTTATTTTTCAGCGCCGGAGTGTGTGCACGCCCACACTCCGTTAGAACCTACACTGCTGCACCAACCGCCGTTATTTTGACCGCTTACAATCAGCCCAGTAATCGTGCCCCACCGTGCCTAGTTTCAGGGTATCATGATATGCCAATGTGTGTTACTGCTGAAATGGGTCCCCGTTACTAGGGCTTCCTAATGGTTAAGTTTGTGGGCCTATATATGCTGATATTACCCACATACCCGTGATTTACTTAACCCACCAACCGATTCAAACATGTTTATTAATGGTTAAGTTTGTGGGCCTATGTTTACTGATATTGCCCACTAACCCGATATGTACTTAACCCCTCTACTGACTCAAGCATATTTATTAATGGTTAAGTTTGTAGGCCTATATTTACAGATATTGTTAGAAACTCTATTGTTGGATTTTGATGACAACAACTATACAATTGTACCAAAGAACCTCTACGCTAACCTGCAAGTACATGGATATCAAAAAGAGAAATATATGATAATATATGCATATTGACATATTGACAGGGGGAGTTACATATACAGTTGTCATTATCAAAAAGGGGGAGGATGTTGGATCTCGCTATATGGCGTTTTGATTATGACAACTATACATGTACATATATATTATTATCGACTAACTTTGTCTTGCAGGAAGATACTTAACAACAGATTCAAGAGCTACAATTGAAGATTAAATATGTTGTAAGAGTCTGTTAGTCTTAGATATTAATGTTAAAGTCTTCCTTGATGATCACACACACACATTTTATATGTATATAGCTTCTCTTATATAAATTAAGCAAGGAATAGTCTGATAACAGAAAACAGACGTCTGGTCTGAAATTTTCAGACGTCTGTTTGCTGAAACAGAATATTTTTAAATACAATATTCAGACATCTGGTTGATATATTTCAGATGTCTGAAATGCCCCCGAAATACACTATTTCCTTGCTGATTTGATTTTTAAAATAAACAGACATCTGAATTTTATTTTCAGACGTCTGATTCTGAAAGGATGCGACTTCTACAAAAAGATACATCCATTTACTTTATAACTCTTGAGCAAAACTTTTCATGATTAGATGCATCTTTCTACATACTATAAATAGAGGGAAGATTAACTATTCCAACAACTGATTTTGATTCTAATTCTCTCTATCTTATACAAAAGCTCTCTAAATTCTAAAGTGATCTATTTTCATACTCGAGACTTATAAACTTCCATAATCCTTCACATACTTCACGATTATCATCAAGGAAAGGCTATAGGAAGGGTGTACTTAACATTCGACAATCCGTGTTATCAAGAACACAAAAGAGTCAACAATTATTCTGTATTAGTGAAGACCTCTTCAGTGGTTGAGGCAAGAAATCCCGTTCGGCTGTTCGGGTAATTGTGAACCTATTCCTCCGGGTGAAGTGAGGGTTGTTGCGTTAGTGAAATTCCAGAAGGGAGTCTGGGACTGGACGTAGGACGGTGATCCGAACCAGTATAAATCGACTGTGTGATTTACTGCTTACTACTGCTACTTTAGTATTCTACTTATACTCCATTCTATACGATCCTACCGCTGCATAGCCTCTTTCAATTGGTATCAGAGCTTGGTATTCTAGAGATCGTAACAACATCCTAGAATAAATGGCAATAAAGAAATCTAGTAAAGGCATTAGAAAGTGGAAAAACAACAAAGCAGAAGCGACGGACAAGAGAGCAAATGTTTAATGGCTAAAGTGAGATCACAATCGGTATGTGAGGATTCATTATATAAAGATCTTTTATTAGACCACGAAAAATTATTAAAAGATTTTAAAAGTTTGGGTAAACTTAATGCAATTATTTTAGCCAAGTCTAAAGATTGTGAGCAAGAAAATTCCAAATTAAAAGAAGAAAACAATTTTTTAGTCAAACAAGCCAAATGTTTTGAAAATACCTTAGAAGAGCTTGTTTTTCAAAATGATTTCCTTCAAAAAGAAAATGAGCGACTAGAAGATAAAAACAATGTTCTTTTAAAGGAAATCGATCTCTTGAAAAATAGAAATGAATCATTAGAAGATTCTTTAAATAATTATAATTCTTTAGTTTCGTCTCTTGAAAAAGAGAATGGTGCTTTAACTGAAAAGAATTTAAAATTATCTAAAGAATATGAGTTTTCAAAGGTTAATAATAATATTTTGCAAAATGAAATGTCTGATTCGAAAGAAAATTTTGAAAAATTACACTCTTCTTTAGTTAATTCAGAATCTCAAATTTGTCATCTCGAAAATGAGAATAGTACTTTAAAAAGGGAGAATTCTGAATTAAAAAAGAAAATTGGTTTAAAAGATTGCAAGACTTCTTTTGAAAATTTCAATCGCGATTTTGGAATCAAATTTGAAAAATGTACAAATAAGTTCGCAAAATTTAATAAAGGTCAAAATGATTTAAATGATATTTTATCTTGCTCTAGACCTTTACACGATAAAAGCGGCTTAGGGTATAATAAAACTAATCATAGAACTAGTACTAGATATGCTTTCATGTATAACAAAAGTTTAACTACTAGTACTAAAGCACGTGTAACTCGAAGATATAATTTCTATAGAAATTCAAATGCTTCTATGACTAGAAACATTCATAATAGAAGTACAAAAAGAAATATTAATAGAAATTATCTAAGTATTTGGGTTCCTGTAAATTGGAAAAATCGAGAAAAATACATTGATGATTATTTTGATTCAGTAGTTAAAAATAAAAACTTTATTTTCAAAGGTACCATTAAACCCTTATGGGTATGGTTACCTCCTCTCTAACCCCTGGACCCTAACAGAGAAAGTGGGTACCAAAGTATATATATAATATTTGTTGTAGGTACACCACAAAAAAAAAAGGAGGGTATTTCAGTATCTCTAATATCTTTAAAAACTGAGCTTAAAGTTAAATCAGGGAATCTGGAAATATAATAATCACATACTCAGGGGGAGAAATTTTCATATATCACACATTAAGGGGAAGAAAATAAAGAGAAGACAACGATATTTATTACATTCCCTCATTCTTTTTGATAATGACAAAGGGGGAGAAATTCAGGTGTATATTGATAGAGGAAGATATTATAAGAGGAAGATGTTATAAAAAGAATATATTTTTAAATTGTATAGTTGTCATCATCAAAAAGGGGGAGAATGTTAGAAACTCTATTGTTGGATTTTGATGACAACAACTATACAATTATACCAAAGAACCTCTACGCTAACCTGCAAGTACATGGATATCAAAAAGAGAAATATATGATAATATATGCATATTGACATATTGACAGGGGGAGTTACATATACAGTTGTCATTATCAAAAAGGGGGAGAATGTTGGATCTCGCTATATGGCGTTTTGATTATGACAACTATACATGTACATATATATTATTATCGACTAACTTTGTCTTGCAGGAAGATACTTAACAACAGATTCAAGAGCTACAATTGAAGATTAAATATGTTGTAAGAGTCTGTTAGTCTTAGATATTAATGTTAAAGTCTTCCTTGATGATCACACACACACACACATTTTATATGTATATAGCTTCTCTTATATAAATTAAGCAAGGAATAGTCTGATAACAGAAAACAGATGTCTGGTCTGAAATTTTCAGACGTCTGTTTGCTGAAACAGAATATTTTTAAATACAATATTCAGACGTCTGGTTGATATATTTCAGACGTCTGAAATGCCCCCGAAATACACTATTTCCTTGCTGATTTGATTTTTAAAATAAACAGACATCTGAATTTTATTTTCAGACGTCTGATTCTGAAGGGATGCGACTTCTACAAAAAGATACATCCATTTACTTTATAACTCTTGAGCAAAACTTTTCATGATTAGATGCATCTTTCTACATACTATAAATAGAGGGAAGATTAACTATTCCAACAACTGATTTTGATTCTAATTCTCTCTATCTTATACAAAAGCTCTCTAAATTCTAAAGTGATCTATTTTCATACTCGAGACTTATAAACTTCCATAATCCTTCACATACTTCACGATTATCATCAAGGAAAGGCTATAGGAAGGGTGTACTTAACATTCGACAATCCGTGTTATCAAGAACACAAAAGAGTCAACAATTATTCTGTATTAGTGAAGACCTCTTCAGTGGTTGAGGCAAGAAATCCCGTTCGGCTGTTCGGGTAATTGTGAACCTATTCCTCCGGGTGAATTGAGGGTTGTTGCGTTAGTGAAATTCCAGAAGGGAGTCTGGGACTGGACGTAGGACGGTGATCCGAACCAGTATAAATCGACTGTGTGATTTACTGCTTACTACTGCTACTTTAGTATTCTACTTATACTCCATTCTATACGATCCTACCGCTGCATAGCCTCTTTCAGATATTACCCACCAACCCGATATGTACTTAACCCCTCTACTGATTCAAGCATATTTATTAATGGTTAAGTTTGTGGGCCTATATTTACATATATTACCATCCAACCCGATATGTACTTAACCCTTCCACATATTATGTCATACTGGTTAAGTGTTTATTTATTCATGTTAACTTAACCCGCCCATTCCTCATATCATATTGGTTAAGTGTTTTAAATTGTTAACTTAACCCTCCTACTTATCATGTTACTCTGGTTAAGTGTTGCCTCCTTGTGTTAACTTAACCTCACCGTCTGTTTAACTAACCTGTTACAACGGTTAAGTGTCTCCTTAGCTAACTTACCCCTAATACTTGTTTAATGAACATGTTATAATGGTTAAGTGTTGTCCATTCATGTTTAACTTAACCTTACCACAAGTCAAAGTATACTGGTTAAGTGTTCTTGTTACTTAACCCTAATCATTCATGTTATATTGGTTAAGTGTTCCTACATACTTAACCTAACCCACTTGTCAAATCAACTTGTTATCATGGTTAAGAGTTCTAATTTTGCTTAACCTCAATCACTTGTTGTTGGCTCGCTTTTTGACCAAGCCATCTAGGATCATTCATAAAAGGAAACCAAGTCCCCCAAGAAATTGGAAGAATGGATCGCACGCCATCGTCTCGCCCAGGAATGGATCGCACGCCATCGTCTCGCCCAGGAATGGATCGCACGCCATCGACTCGCCCAGGAACGGATCGCTCCCATCTCGTCGACGAACGGCACCTCCAGGCGATCCGATCCCTTGGTACGAACCGAACCCCCTGACCCGTTCAACCACGAGCTGGTCTTCAGCGATCCGAATCGCACGGATCTCACGACACCTGTTCATAACGGCTAGTTTGACTGTTTCTTCAATGGTGGCGATGCGATCCGGTAATCTCGGGATTCGTGCCACGTGTCCGCGATCCTCCTGACAAAATCAGCTATAAATAGCCCAGAGCTTGGCATTTTTCGCGATCTTTTTGGCAATAGTGAATACTGAATCCGCCATTGTTGTCAAACCACTGAAATATTGAGAGAAATCACTGTTGTGCTAGCTTTTAAAGCATAATCAATAAGATAAAAAGTGGACGTAGGCTCGTTAACGCCGAACCACTATAAATTCTGAGTGTTATTTTCTTTTTCCTTGTTCCTCATTTAGAATTCTCTACAGTTTATAACAATTTGGGTGTTAGGTCCAAATTTCGATCTAACATTTTTGGTGCTTTCACTGAGAGACTCAGTCTTAAAGTTTCGTCATTCGTTTTCTTGAAGATTCCAGCGATTCGGATATCATGGCTGGAAAAAGATCTAAAGTTTCGCAAACCAACGAAACGATCGAGGAGAGTGTACACGAACTGGGCAACGAAGAGACTCGGGATCGCGGAGCGCGGGGGCGATCCGATCCGATGAAGACACCTCGTTCCGAGTCGATGAGAACGAGACGACCTGTGCTACTGAAGGGGTTGTTACTCGATCCCGGGGCAACACCTCGCAGCCTCCGCGCACCACGACCACGAGTCGATCTCAGGGGGGCGCAGCGAACCGCCCTCCACGAACCGTAGCTACCGGAACTGATGGTCAGAACACAACTCGACCTGGAAAAGAACCTGTGACCCACTCCTATCGTCCTGGAACCTCTGCTCGACCCGGTCCGAGCACTTTGCCCATAAGAGAGGGTGATGATGACCACTATGATCCTGCTGCTCCTGTAACTAAGGGGGATCTTTCTCGCTTTGTCGAAATGTGGGATAGGTTGTTTGACGAGTTGGCCGCCCAAAGACAGGAAAGTTCCATCCTGCGGCAAAATTTGACGGCTATGGATAGAAGACTTGATGAGCTAGCAAGACAAAGAGCATCACTGGTTCGTCCACTCACCCCAGCATATTCCTCTTCATCTGAAGAATCGCCGAGACCTCCGCGGCGACCGTATGAAAGAGCCGAAAACATAGAACAGCTTCGGTTCGGGACCCTGCCCTCACAAGAAGAAGAAGAACTAGGGGCAAGACCCACAGACCGTAATATGGATGGTCAAGCAACAACCCTCAGGACTCGAGGTGTGAACAGTCCTGTGCATGACAGACCACCTCAGCCCCGTCGCCGTACGCATACTCATGATAACAGGGGGCAGCAAGACCCCGTCCAAGCCCCGGACTTTGTAGCTACTCCCCGAAGAGAGATCAGAGAACCTCGTCGGGCCAGAGGCACTGACCCCGAACCTCCTTTGACTAGTGCAAACGTTGCAGCCATGGTTCGCCAGATTTTGGCTGACAGCCGTGGACAACGGAACGAAGATTGGGGGATTGACCGCAGTCATACTCCTTTTACTGACGATATTTTGGATGCAACTTTTCCAAGGCGTTTCAACATGCCACAAATGAACCGATATGCAGGGAGGTCTGATCCTGTTCAGCACCTAATGAGATACTCTTGGTCGATGACTGCTGCCGCCGCTTCTGACGCGGTTAAGTGTAAAGCGTTTCCCATATTCCTGGAGGACGTGGCTTTGCTATGGTTTACTCGCTTGCCGGCAAGATCGATTTCTAGCTTCAGGGAACTAAGCGAGAAGTTCGTAGAGCAATTCCGTATCTACGCACAGAAGACGAAAAGCGTGATCGATCTGTTTCTTGTCAAACAGCGACCAGGCGAAAGTCTAAAGATGTACCTGGATCGTTTCAATTTGGCCGCCACTGAGGTCAAAGATCCTCATGAGCCGACCATTGTCGCAGCACAAATTGATGGAGTGGATAAGGACACTGAATTCGGGAGGTACTTGGCAGGCAAACCACCCCACACCAGAGAATTATTCTATGAGAAAGCCAATGTACATCTACGCCGGGAAGAGGTATACACGAACCGAAAGCTTAAAACAACTGATAAGGAAGAAGTTCAGAGCAATGTCGCCATCAAACAGACTGGAGACAGCTCGGGGAAAGTTGAGGTTAACGTCGGAAATCAGAACCAGGGTGGTCGCCGACCGGGTAACAACAATAACAATGCTAACGGCAACAGCCGGAAGAGGGGCCGAGGGAACGACTCCCAGAGAAGGACTCGTCCCAGGGCCTTTGAAAGTTATACACCCATAAATGACACTCTGGAAAATATCTTCATGGATGCGTATGAAGTCCTCCAGAATAAGAGGCCACCTCCTAGAGAGTCGACAGAAAAAGAGCGTGAGACAGGGAAGTTTTGCCTCTTTCATCAAATCCACGGCCATTCGACGAATGAATGCCGTCACCTGAGGGACGTAGTCGAAAGGCTGCTTCGAGAAGGGAAGCTAGACGAATACAGAGTAACGCCTAGGGACAGGGGGCAAGCAGTGCAGGCCCCGAATCAGAATCAAAATCAACTTGCTGCTAGGCCAACTGCTCAGCAAAAGGGAAAGAATATTGTAATCAACACCGTGATCGGTGGACTTTACTTTGCTGGGCATAGTTCCAAAGCTTTAGATCAATATGTCAACGCAGCCAAACAACACCTCGAAGTGGGGGAATGTAGCAACCCCGAGGACAGTGTCCCGGTGAAGCAGCAAAAGATGATGACTGATGACGTTGTTTTCCGAGAACGAGAAAGCATCGGGGTCCATGCTCCAACTGAAGATCCACTTGTAATTACGATACCTATTGGGCCAGCCACTGTTCATAAGGTACTGGTGGACAACGGGAGTTCCGTTAATATCCTTTTCAAAAAAGCCTTTGACCAGATGAATCTTGAGATAAAAGACTTGAAGCCCTGCCAAGGATGGATTCGTGGATTCAACGGAGCATCCACCGCACCTATGGGTTATGTAGAATTGCCAGTTACACTTGGGGAAGGAGAACGCCAGAGAGTGAGAATCCTTCCCTTTGTGGTTTTGGATGTCGAATTGCCATACAATGCCTTTTTGGGCCGACCGGCCCTCGCAAAATTCAGAGCCTGTATAGCCCCCTGGTGCTTGCTATTGAAGTTCCCCACAGAAGCTGGCATTGGTATCGTCAGAGGGGATCAAGTTGCTGCGCGAGCATGTTATGTTGCCGAATTAAAGTTGCTTCGCAACGGCGGGGATATCGAAACTAAAGGCACTCCTCCCCCTTTGGGGGCGGAAACCTTATAGCAACCAAAGAGGATAATTGTTGGAGAGTTGCCTAGAGTGATGCCCGACGATATAGATCCCAGAGAGGATCAAGAACCCGGGGGCAGAACGGCGACTCCCAACGAAGCAACTGTGGATGTGCCAATCGATGACAGTGATCCGGAGAAGGTCCTTAAGATTGGATCCCAGTTAAGTCCGACTCTTGCCGAAGAATTGACGACTTTCTTAAAGAACAACTTGGATGTATTCGCTTGGACCCATGCGGATATGTGCGGGATATCCCCATCAATCATGAGCCATTCTTTGAGCATTAACCCCAAACATCCTCCAGTAAAGCAAAAAAGGCGAATGCTGGGCCCAGAGAGGTCCGCTGCCTTAAAAGAAGAGGTTGGAAAGCTAAAGAGTAATGGGTTTATCAGAGATTCCACTTACCCAGACTGGATTTCGAATCCAGTCCTGGTAAAGAAGGCCAACGGAAAGTGGCGAACGTGTATCGACTTCTCGGATCTAAACAAAGCTTGTCCAAAGGATAGTTTCCCATTACCTCGAATTGACCAGTTGGTAGACTCGACGGCAGGTCATGAGCTTCTCTCATTCATGGATGCTTATTCAGGATACAACCAAATTCCGATGCACGTTCCGGACCAAGAGCATACTAGCTTTATCACTGATCTGGGATTATATTGTTACGTAGTAATGCCCTTTGGTTTGAAGAATGCAGGCGCTACGTACCAACGTCTGGTCAACAGAATGTTTTATAACCAAATCGGGAAAACAATGGAAGTATACGTCGACGATATGTTGGTTAAATCCAAGCAATCCTTTCAACACACTACTGACTTGGCAGAGATGTTCGGCATTCTTCGAAAGTATGGGATGAAACTCAATCCCACCAAATGTTCATTCGGTGTTGCTTCTGGAAAATTCTTAGGATTCATTGTCAGTTCGCGCGGTATCGAGATTAATCCGGACCAGATCACGGCAATCAGGAACATTCAGGAACCTAGGCAAATTAGGGATGTGCAAAGCCTTGCCGGAAAAGTGGCCGCACTAAGCAGATTTATATCCAGGGCTACGGATAAGTGCATCCCATTCTTCGAATTAATAAAGCGAGGAAAACGCCACTTTAAATGGACACCTGACTGTGTAGAAGCGTTTCAGAATTTGCTCAGACACTTGGAGAAGCCTCCAATTCTATCTAAACCAATAGACCACGAGGATTTATTCGTGTATTTGGCAGTATCATCTCATGCAGTCAGCTCAGCATTGGTAAGGGAAGAGGAAAAGGTCCAAAGACCTGTGTATTATGTGAGCAAAAAATTGACAGCAGCCGAGCGTAATTATCCACGGATAGAAAAACTGGCGTATAGTTTACTGATTGCCTCCAGAAAACTTCGGCACTACTTTCAGGCACATCCTATTACCATATATACTGATCACCCACTCAAGCAAGTTTTACAGAGACCGGAAGCATCTGGAAGGTTACTCAAATGGAATATTGAGTTAAGTCAATTTGACCTGAACTTTCAGCCCAGGCGATCAATTCGGGGGCAGGTGATAGCTGACTTCATAGCAGAGTTCACTGTTCCTGAAGAAGACATAGCAAACGAAGAAGTGGAACCCTCAAACTTACTTTTCGACCCTAATGTCTGGAGATTATATACTGATGGTGCTAGAAACAACGAAAGATCCGGCGCTGGAATAGTGCTTGAAACCCCCGAGAAACGATTGATAACTTATGCCATCCAAATGGAGTTTCGGGCCACTAACAACGATTTTGAATACGAAGCTTTGATAGCCGGATTAAAGATTGCAAAGATGCTAGAAGTCACAAAATTGAACATCTTCTGCGATTCCAAGTTAGTTGTGAACCAAGTTACTGGGAGATTCCAAGCTAAAAGTGCAAGATTGATTCTATACTTAAAGAAAGTGAAAGAGCTGCTCAATGAGTTTGATCACTACAGCATATCTCATATTCCGCGGTCAGAAAATCAGCAGGCAGACAAGTTGGCAAAGGTGGCTAGTTCTAACGATCCTGAAACGATAGGGCTAGCCCCCGTTGAAGTACTTCGGTCCCCCAGCATTGACCAGATGGAAATCGACCTAGTACTAGAGACGGAACCAGAAAGGGAATCCTGGATGACCCCTATAAAGAATTTCCTAATGGGAGGAGCGCTTCCAACCAGGAAAAGCGAGAGACGTAAAGTAATTCGTAAAGCCGCCCGATACGTATTGCAAGGCGGAGTTCTTTATAGGCAAGGGTTTTCAATGCCCCTCCTTTGATGTATAGCCCACGATGACATCAAACGTGTGCTGCAAGAAGTCCACAAGGGCGAATGTGGCGATCACACTGGAGGGCAAACTTTGGCGAAAAAGATATTGCGGCATGGTTACTTCTGGCCTACCATAAACAAGGATGCAGTAAGATATGCACGACGATGTGATGCATGCCAGAGATTTTCAAAGATACCTAGAGCGCCTCCAAGCCAGTTAAAAACAATGATGAGTCCATGGCCATTTGCTATGTGGGGAATTGATATCATAGGAAGTCTCCCCATAGCAAGGGGTGGAGCAAAGTTTGCTATTGTGGCCATAGATTATTTCACTAAGTGGGTCGAGGCAGAACCACTAACTACAATCACAACTAAACGAGTGATCAACTTCATTGTGAGAAACATCATTTGCCGATTTGGAATTCCAAAGGTTGTGATAACAGACAACGGAACTCAATTTGATAGTGCTGAATTCAGAAACTTCTGCCAAAAATACCACATCGAGAATCAATACACCTCCGTGGCACACCCACAATCGAACGGGCAAGTCGAAGCTGCAAATAAAGTGATTAAGTCCATTCTGAAAAGAAGAATGAAGCGGGCTAGAGCCATGTGGGCTGATGAATTGCCCTTGGCACTATGGGCCTACAGGACGACATATAAATCAGCGACAGGACATACCCCGTTCTCCCTTGCTTTTGGAACGGAAGCAGTCATCCCGATTGAGATAAAGGTACCTTCTCATCGGGTGACCTATTATGATCCAATGTCCAATAATGAATTGCTCCTTGAGTCCCTGGATATGATCGAAGAAAAGAGGGATGAAGCCGACCTGCGTGCTCTGAGATGCAAACAACAGGTCGCCCGATATTACAACAAAAAGGTCCGAGCCCGAACCTTGGAACCCGTAGACTTGGTTCTGAAACGTGTCTTTCCACCCCCAACTCATATGGGAGCGAAGTGGGAAGGACCGTACTCTATTCTCAGCAAGCTTGATAATGGAACCTTCAAGCTGGCAACCGTAGATGGAAAGGAAATCCCCAGAGTGTGGAATGCCCAACATCTACGTCCATATTTAACATGAGAGGCTTCAAATTTATTCTTTTGCTTTGTTAAAAAAAAAAAAAACTATGTACAGGGCATGACTTGCCTAGAACAGTCTGATTCCTTAAAGCAAGAGATTACAAAGTGTACGTAGGTCATGATTCGACCGAACCACTATAAAAATACTGTGTGTCATTTACCTTTATTGCATCTTTATTTATTTGCCTATGAAAATCAGTGTGAGTAATGCAGGTACCTGAAGTCCGGTGCCGACAATTCCTCTCGTAAACTAATCAGAGGAACCCAAAGCCTTGGTAAATGCTCTAGCTGCTTGTCCGACTGGTTTTAATCCTCGGAACTTGGATTAAAATGTAAACCTGAGACGAGTTTGAGGAGCATGCATGATCGCAGACGGCTGAGTCCCAACTCTAACTCTCCAGAGAGAGAGAGAGTATAAAAGCGTCTCCGATTGAGCGCTGAGAAAGAGCTCCTTTCCCGCTGAAGGATCGGGGAGCGAATGAATCGCTGAGCTCGAACTCTAACTCTCCAGAGAGAGAGAGAGAGAGTATAAAAGCGTCTCCGATTGAGCGCTGAGAAAGAGCTCCTTTCCCGCTGAAGGATCGGGGAGCGAATGAATCGCTGAGCTCGAACTCTAACTCTCCAGAGAGAGAGAGAGTATAAAAGCGTCTCCGATTGAGCGCTGAGAAAGAGCTCCTTTCCCGCTGAAGGATCGGGGAGCGAATGAATCGCTGAGCTCGAACTCTAACTCTCCAGAGAGAGAGAGAGAGTATAAAAGCGTCTCCGATTGAGCGCTGAGAAAGAGCTCCTTTCCCGCTGAAGGATCGGGGAGCGAATGAATTGCTGAGCTCGAACTCTAACTCTCCAGAGAGAGAGAGAGTATAAAAGCGTCTCCGATTGAGCGCTGAGAAAGAGCTCCTTTCCCGCTGAAGGATCGGGGAACGAACAAATCGCCTAGCATAAAACTCTAACAATTGATTAGGGGGCATCACGCGTTCCTATGCAAACACTAAACTTTGATATAACAGTGTAACATAGCATGAACATTCTTCTTCCTGTTGATTGACTGACTTATGATTATTAATAGTTGGCTAACGACTAAACGTGGAATGTTTCTATGAATACAGGTACATAATGATGTAAGAAGAAACAAATCCTTGTTTATGTACTGCAAATCAGCAAAGTGAAAACAAGTTAGAAACAAAAGTGAGGACCAGTCTCACAATTACACTTCCTGGCCAGTGGAAAACTTAAAAGACAAAATATCAATGAACATCCTATTTATGCTTTGATATCTTCTCTCGCTTCTGCCTCTCCAGCCTCTCCTTGTCGGCTTCAGATGGATCCTCCTTCTTCCTCTTCCGCTTGTCCATAAGGGGGGCTTCTGACTCCTCTGAGTTTTCCTCTTCCTCTTCTTTTCCCTTGCTTCTGCTGGAGAGGGAAGCCGGGAAGTCATCGGGGTTTGCAAAGTGTAGTTGCCGGCTGATGGACTTGGACTGGATTTTCATAATCATCCCAGTTTTGGGATCGAACTCTGCAAGAGGGACCACGTCCAAAGCCTCATCCCCCACCTTCTTTAAAGCCAACTCTTTCTCTTGTCTGGCTTTTCGGCTGGCCAGAGGTTCCTCATCATCATCATCATCATCGTCGGCCTTTTTGGTGCCGGTAGTATCTTCTTCGTCATCCACGTGGTGACCATCCATGTCTTTTAAAGCTTCGATGGTCTCGGCATCCTTGAGTACATCGGGACCAGCACCCGGCAGGACGGTCTCCTCCTCCACTTCTCTCTCTTTTCCAACGCCCTTGTCGACGGGCTCGCCACCTGCATTATGAGAGACACACATTACTAATTCAATGGGTTGTCCTGTTAGACGACGACAATTCGCAATCGCTTTAGCAAATTGTTGGGAAAAGAGAAAGGTACCTTCAGCAGATACTCCCTCTTGAGTAGATCCGGATGCTCCCGCAACCACGGGAGTTAAGCCTAAGGGGATTAGCGGATCGTCAGGGTGATACTCCTCAACTTCGGAGGTTTTAGACTTCGCGGCGGAGCTGGAACCTTCGTCAATTTTGCTTTTGCCTTTAGCCATGGTTCTCTCCTTCTCCATTTCCGCTAGGATTAAGCAACGACCCTCCGCCAGATCCTCAGGCTCGTTGTCCCTTAGGATGCTTTTCATCAATTCATCTTCATCGATCTCTTCGACCCCCAGTCTATGTTTTTCGCCCTCCACGATGGCATCCCATAAGTTGGCCAAAGTAACATGATAATCCGGGATCCATGAGATATTGCGAGTTTTGAGAACCTGGCCAAGGAAATCAAAAATCATCTCCTCAAACCCCTCGATTTCTTTCTCTCTTTCAAGGAGTTTGTTGTTGGAGGCAGTGGCCATTTCAATGGCGCTATCAACGTTCTTTTCGGCAAGAGCTGCCCGTCTCTCCGCGTCTGCCACCTGATCATTCAAGATCACTTTTTCCGCCTCTGCTAGAGCCAACTTTTCTTTTAGACTCGCTTTTTCCACCTCCCAAGCAGCCTTCTCCGTCAAAAAATGGCCTTGTGCCGTTACCAATTCGATGTTGGCCATTCTGAGGTCTTCAACCTCCTTTTTAAGGCCATTTTTTCCTGGCTATTGGAATCCAGTTCTGAATGAAAGCGCTGCTTGGCATTTTCTAATTCAGTTTTATAGTTTGCGGCGTCTCTCTGTGCCAAAGCGAGCTGGGCTTGAGCGTCTTCCAGGTCCTTCTCTAATTTTGTCCTAGCCCTTTCATTATTTTCGAGTTTTTCTTTAGACCTGTGAGCTTCTATTTCGAGTGTTCGGATGACCTCCGAAAGATTAAGTGCGTGCTTTTTCATCGTCTCGTACTGCTTGGCCACGTGACGGATATGCCCGATAACTTCTTTATCCCAGTTTTTAGGGACCGGCTCCAAGGCAGGAACAAAGACCATCCTATCAAAGAACATTCCTGGAAATTGTTCCCGTAGCTTTTCCAGCCTACCTTGGATTTCAGGACCGTGAACGTAGTCCCGTGAACCGGAGGCAGCTAACTCTGGTTGGCTGGTGGGGACAATGTTACTTCTCTCTTGCTCAGTTTCTTTGGATGAATCTCTGTCCCCATCTTTGGATTCGTGACGCCTTTTGGACGACCGGCTGTGGGAAGGCGCACTCTTTGGAGGGGTCAACTCTTTTGGAAGTGTCTTCCCCCCGGTCGGAATTGTCGGATGACTCGAAGGCCTGGTAGAAGTTGATTTGGGTGGAGATCGAGGTTGCGAAGAGCTCGGCCTATGAGGAGGACCGCGAGGGCGCTCGGTACCCGGACGAAGGCTGGGGGTGCCTTCGCGAAGAGAACGGTACGAATAGGATTTCCTGCGAGACATCGCTCCTGTAAAAAGAGAAGAAGAGCATATTATCACTTTGAATATCCACAACATAAAAGTGCACGGTCAGGCAGTGTGTGTGAGGTGTGCATCCCATATAATTCCCCCTAACAGACCCGGGCCTGGAGACAGGCTCATCTTGCCCGTTTCACGTCCCCTTGTTGAATCAGTCGCCTCTTCGGGAGCAGAAAAGAAAGGCTCCTCGTCGAAGTCTTTTTCCGTGTATTCAATGTCGGGTAGAGGGATTTTATTCAGCTCGTCGAATAACTGTTCCTCTGTCAATTCGTCATCACCGACAGTTTCCATTGGAGCAGAGGTAGGGATTTCCTACGACACATCACCACGGGACTCATCCCCTCTGTATACATTCAAGTCTTCGTCGTCTTGGATGACTATCGGAGAAGGACTTTTGTGAAATTTGGTTGTTTCCACCGCTTGTGAAGTTCCCTCTCCTTCCGTTGGGGGCACATATTTATAAGGCCTGCCGCCAGTTCCAAGTCCAAATTTCCTATCCAAGAGGCGATGCTTATGAAGGTTGTCATCCGTAATGCATTTTTTAATCCTTAAAAAGTCGGATCTGCTTTGCAAAAGAATGGACAACCGGTTGTTGTATAATGCACCCTCTGTTTTTGGGAAGACATGATCTGCTTAAGACAAAGGAAAAAGCGGAAGAATGTTATTACTTAGACTCCTCAAGCAAGATATTCAACTAGGCGATCAAAGTTTACTTGATTTGAGCCATCTCCGTGAGCATCCAGCCTGTTTTCTTATGTAAAACCAGTCGGACTTAGGATCCCCGATGTTGCTGTATCCGTCATACAGAACTTTCCTGTTCGCCACTGATTCAAAAAAGGAAAAGTTGGGAGTTGCAGAAGAACGGTGCTTGAAGAGAAAGAAGAACACCAGATCTCTGAATTTGAGTTCGGCATGCAAGATCTCCGCATAAGCAACATATAAAGAGTATAGAGATGCGTAGGCGTTTGGATGAAGCTGCATCGGGGCAATGCCTAATCGTCTCAGAGTTTCAATGGCAATTGGAGGGAACGGAGGAATGGCACCCACTAGACACATTGTTCGACTGATCGACATGTATCCTTCCGGTGCTAGATGGGGTCTGTCTTCGCTTCCAGGTGTCAAGACATCGTCCCAAGGAATGCCGTGTCTTAAGAAGATTCTCTTGAGTTTTATCTCGTCAAGCTTGGATGCTAAAGAGTCAGAGAATTTATCTATCCCGATTGCGCCTGGGACTTCATCCGGAGCTCGCTCGTCAGACTCGGAGTTGTTGCTGGATGACGTACTTTCTGTCGGATCTGATTCTGTGGCTTCATATTCAGATCCAGAATCTTCACCTCCTGGCTTGATTGGAGGAATTTGAGGATTATACTGTCCAGGAGTCTCGGATTCCGTTTCGGCTACAGATCTTGAGGAAGAGTGATCGTTCGACATTGCTGCTAGGACGAGAAAATATGAACGATAAGATCAACACTACCCGTCCCCCGTGTGTGCAAGTGCTGGTGTGTGCGCTTGTGTGTGCACATTATTAAAAGCAATAATAAAGCATGAAAGCAGTCAAGGTTATTAAAGGTCGTTAGTCGTCATATGCAGTCAAATCATGAGGTCATTTAGTCCAGAAAGATCAACATCAAGGCTCTATCCTAACTGTCTAGAGTTTTGTAGCGACAAGGCGTTGATTAAAGACTGAAATTTCTTCGTATCACCAGCCGTGAGACGGATCGCATAGCAGAGGGATCGCCCCCTTCGACTCGCATGGCAGAGCCTTTCCGGATCGTAGAGCAAAGAGATCGCCCCTCATCGAATCGCCGGACGAAGGGAAGGCTCCCTCACGAACCGTTGCGACTGCCGTAATACGACCCTTGGTTGCCATCTCAATCTTTCGTCTCGCCACTTGCTTTCGTCTTCAATCATTGACCACGATCCGAGTCGGCTTTCCTTCCCCTTCTGCATCCTTCTTCTTCCTCATCTCCTTCCCATCCTCAAGTTCTGAGCTCCACGCTCAATGGCCATGGCGACTTAGTGATTTATTCAGAAAGTAGCGGATTTATATTGTTTCTCCCTTGAATCAGCCGTAGAAATTCAGGAAAGTAATATGAGAGTGCTTTCTATAAAGTTACCTTTCTAAAAACTGAGAGAATACTTGGATTTTCGAAAGTTTTAAAAGGTTGGATTCGCTTTTCAATAGCTCGCGCGAGACGATTCAGCAGAGAGGAAAAAGAAGGAGAATGAAGAGGGGAGCGTCGGCTTATATAGGCAAAGAAGGTGACCGTTTGTCTCCCCTCCTTTGTCTTATTCGGTCCACGAAGCACCATGCAGGCCACGATCCAGAGATAGAATCTCATAGAAGCCCACGGACCGCTTTGAAATGATGGCCCACAATACTCAAAGCCCGACACGACTCGAAGGAAGATACGCCCCGTTTCGCACAAGAGCCTAGGAACTCAGCACGAGACGAGCAGATGACCAAATCGGATCGTGTCGTCCTATGGCGATCCGACTCATACATGTGTCGATTTGAACCAATGCGACTGTTGACTTACATCCCTTCAGGAGAGGGTAAATAAGAATCTTCGAAGCATGTTTCATCATCAATAAAACATACTTCGAGGGGGCAAAATGTTGGCTCGCTTTTTGACCAAGCCATCCAGGATCATTCATAAAAGGAAACCAGGAAACCAAGTCCCCCAAGAAATTGGAAGAATGGATCGCACGCCATCGTCTCGCCCAGGAATGGATCGCACGCCATCGTCTCGCCCAGGAATGGATCGCACGCCATCGACTCGCCCAGGAACGGATCGCTCCCATCTCGTCGACGAACGGCACCTCCAGGCGATCCGATCCCTTGGTACGAACCGAACCCCCTGACCCGTTCAACCACGAGCTGGTCTTCAGCGATCCGAATCGCACGGATCTCACAACACCTGTTCATAACGGCTAGTTTGACTGTTTCTTCAATGGTGGCGATGCGATCCGGTAATCTCGGGATTCGTGCCACGTGTCCGCGATCCGCCTGACAAAATCAGCTATAAATAGCCCAGAGCATGGCATTTTTCGGGATCTTTTTGGCAATAGTGAATACTGAATCCGCCATTGTTGTCAAACCACTGAAATATTGAGAGAAATCACTGTTGTGCTAGCTTTTAAAGCATAATCAATAAGATAAAAAGTGGACGTAGGCTCGTTAACGCCGAACCACTATAAATTCTGAGTGTTATTTTCTTTTTCCTTGTTCCTCATTTAGAATTCTCTACAGTTTATAACAATTTGGGTGTTAGGTCCAAATTTCGATCTAACACTTGTCTAACTAACGTGCTTCTATGGTTAAGTGTTCTAATTAACTTAACCTCACTCTCTAGTCCAGTTAATCATGTTATAATGGTCAAACAGTTGCTTAACCTTACCCACTCCCCTAGTCAACATATTAAATTGGTTAAGTGTCCAGATTAACCTAACCCTACCCACCAATTTAGTTAACATGTTGAATTTGGTTAAGTGTTCTAGTTAACTTAACCTACCAATCCTGACTTAGCCTTAATTTATTAATTAAAGATCCAACCACTCACATTAGACAGGTATTGTTGCGGTTACTGGATGTGTCGGTCGGTTCCGGGCAGGTTTACACCGCAACTCAGTCTAACCTCGGGTCAGGCATCTTTCTAAATTCATAACCATCCCGTCCATCGGATTAGTTAGGGATAGCCAGGGAGGGCAGGAAACTTGTATTTTCCAAACCCAAGCCTAGACACTATCCTCTCTGTCACCCTAGAACATTTTGGTGTATGTGATTAGAAAGAGATGTCATTAATAAACATTCCTTTGTTTATATGCAAATTGTTAACAATTTATCCTCAAAGCCCACTTTCCCTTTTTAAATAAATTTGGCCTTTATCATATTCATTTGTCTAAATTTACACTTCTCATTTAGGAAAAATTCTATAAGTAAATTGTTCCTAATTTACTTATTCCATAATTACTCTTTAATGTACTTTATCAGCATTTATTATTATAGCCTATTATCCCTCTATATCATATTTATACTTTTTGGTATGTAAATTATACCAAATTAAGTGTCATTAACCGTGATTATGCTAAACATGACAATTACTCATAATTATGGCCAAATTCAAATTACTGTCACATTCATTTCCAATTAATCTCATTAATTAAGGTAATTAATGCATTTTTATGCCATAAATCACTTATGTGATTAATGGCCAATTTATGGCAAGTTTTCCTAAAATTATCATTTTAACCCAACGTTACCCCGTCCAATATTAGGCTAACCATCTTAGCCTAATTTACGTTCACATGATTTTTGGTGTAAAGCATTAGGCTAAAAACTTAGCCTAATTTAATATACACAAATTGGTATAAATTAGCATAAACATGACAAGGGTATAACTTTGGTATTGATGGCATAATCAATATGAACATAATAGGGTGTACTTGCAAAATAACTAACATGAACATTTTAGGGGTGAACTTGCAAATTGACTAACATGAACACTATAATGTCATAGGTACAAACTTGCAAAAAGACTAACATAAACATCATAATGTCATAGGTATGAACTTGCACTTAAAATAAGGATCTAACTTAATTAGACGTCACTATTATTAGCATATGATCTTGACTACAACATAAGCCTATATTTTTATTTAGGCATAATATCAAACATAAGCTAGTCATGTTCATAAAGTCACTACATGTTCACAAAGGTGCTTACTTTTGTTACTAATACAAAAGTATGGTTCAACTAGAATTATTCCAATCTAATCCTTATATGAATCATGGTTTTTAATATATTCATATAAACTTACACTTAAAATGTAAATCTAACTTAATTATGTGTCGCATATATTGTCATATGATTTTTTTAACAACATAGGCCTAGAACATATTTTGTTTGGGCATAAAGTCAAACATAAACTAGCCATGTTCATAAGATCAGCACAAGTTCACAAAGGTGTTTACTTTTGTTACTAATACAAAAGTATGGTTTTACACTTGAATCATTATGCCAATTCCAATCATAAATTTATTTGAATCATAATACTCAAATAGATCCAACTACATTAAAATGATTGTAAAAACATACATAGATGGATCTAAAATCATGTTGACATAATAGTGAATCATATACTTGCATGGATCTCAACTTTGTTGAATTAATCTACCACAAACATATAGTCATTAACCTTCAATATGAATTATATATTTGTGAATATCCAATAGGTGTTGAAATAAACTACCATAAACAAATAAGTGTCACTATGAATCATGTACTTGTAAATATCCAAGAGGTCTAATACCATCATACCATAATACCATCATAATTCATTCATAATTAGGGCCATAGCAACATACAATTATGAATTATCATCACCACAAATCAAGTACAATTCCATTTCTCATTTCACAAATATCAAAACTCAATTATTCATTCACATCGGAATAGCACTCTACTTACAACATATGATGAATCTTGTATTCAGGATTCTGAATTCTGAATTTGGTGATGCTATCCATTGTTGTAGGCGTTTTTGATTTATTAGTTGTTGTAGCTTTAAGCTTTGAATTGATTCGTTGTTCGTCTCTTTTCAAGTGGAGGCTCTCTTTAGTTTCCCTCCGACAGCATGGCGGCTCACGATCTTATTTTGTGTGTATTTTTAGTTGAGATTTGAGTTGTATATATAGAATTTTAGGATTAATTTAGGTCGTTTGATTAATCCTAAAAATGACCACAACCGTTCAGTCAGGATAGAGTTATCCTATTGACTCAGTCATGAGTCAGAAATGACTCAGCATTGACTCAGCGATGAGTCAGAAATGACTCAGCGTATTAAGTGTTCACCAATTCAAACGTAAATACGTATTTAATCGATACATTTTCCCCTTTACCGTATTAATTACCCATACATAAATATTTATTTATATATGAATAAATATTTTCTTACCTTTAATTTGTCATAATTCCAAATTGGAGAAGGCCAAAAAAAAACCATCCTTGACAACCAAAAATGTGCAACGTACGCTACATGATGCGTACACGTCATATATATATATATATATATATATATATATATATATATATATGCGTATATGTATATATATATATATTCATTTTTTTTCTCTATCTTCCCAATTACCCATTTTCACACTAAACCACTTTTTGAACTGCGTTCACACTAGGCTATTTTAAGCCATTCCCCTAAAACAAAAATAGGGCGCTGGCGGGGATCGAACTCTGTACCTCTTGTATGCAAGTCATGTGTTGCAACCAAATGAGCTACTAAGTCTTTTGCTTACAAACCCTAGAACAATGCTAAACATTATTCGTTTCCCATTCTTCTTTTTTTCATGTTTTGGTGCGATATTTAAATTAAAGATATCTTCTTCACACGTTATCCGTTTTGCGTAAACTCGGACTCTATCTCAAGCAGAATTTCGAGGCGAACGCAATGGCGTAACCCGTTTCCCTTAATTCTTATGTTTTGAATTAAGTATACCTTAGTTTATTAAATTACTGTTAACCGAAAACTCGGGGTGTTACATTCTCCCCCACTTAAAAGGATTTCGTCCCCGAAATCTTCAAGTTAGGAAGAATGTGTCCTACCATCCAATCACCCATCTACTCAACCATTCAATCACAGGCATTCATCGTCCTTAAAAGATTTCTAATGCTTTCATGTTCATATGCATAGTGTGTGTATATGTAACACCCCACACCCGCTACGGTCACTCACTAAGGGAATGCCATAACATCGGTGGAGTATTTTAAGTGAATATAGAACAGAAAAATTACAACAAGACAGATATAAGTAATACTTGAGAATTTAAAACATCATTTCATTGCAGCAGAAAGTAAAACATGTTTGGTTACACCAAAACCATAAACAAGGGTCAAGTACATAATATCCATCCTGATAAAACAAAAGTACATAATCCCACTACATAACTTAATAGCCATACTAGAAAAGATAAACTGAGCTTTACATCCACGGTCCAAGCTCCAAAAGATAGATAAAACAGTCTGATCAAAGCCCACTAGTGCTAGGCCCACTCTGATAACCTGAGGGTTGGAAAAAAGATAAAAACAACGGGGTCAGACATAAGTCTGAGCGAGTCCTATAACTTTAACAATACAATCATTAAAGTAACCAGAGTAAGACGTAAGCTTGATATACGGTAACGACTGGGGATAAATGGCTACACTAAGCAGCCAACTAGACTTAGGATGAACTAAGATAACCGTAAAGACGCATTTACCCACCCAAGGATAATTACTACACTGCACCACACCAGTCATTCCTACTTAAAGGTTGATCCCTCCCAAGGACTTAGAAAATTTACCCAGTAGTTTCGTGTACCCCTAGCTGACTACATAGGTGCCGTCTGCCCCTATCTCCACTAGGTGTACCCACTACTCCCAAGCGATCGGCTCCCTACCGTAGATACCTGTGCTGGCCCCACAATGGGGTGTATCACTCACCAAAGTGGCAACCCGATACAACAAATGGTGCATGGCTTATATCTACACGATGCAACAACGTCTTACCTACCAGCCCGGGTCCACACACGCATATGAAACCCGTTGGACTCGCGTTGCCACCGCTACCCCGTTTTGGCCTCTTATAGTCAAGCCCAATATGCGTGTCCCGTCCTCGACTTGGGTCGAGCCCACAAAGATACGTTTGGGATATTGGTTGAAATGGGCCCCCATAAGCTACCCACCTAAGCTTTTCATCTCTAGTGAATCCCACTTAACCCTTTAACCATGTCCACTTATATGTTATAAATTTTGGTTAAGTCTTTTAATCATATTTTAATTGCCACTCAAGGCACTCACTAGATTTCCACATGCCACCCAAGGCACTTACTTGATTCCCACATGCCACCCAAGGCACTTACTTAACCCTTTAATCATGTTTAATTCCATGTTCCACTTTGGTTAAGTATTCTAATCGTATTTTCTGTTGCCACCAAAGGCAACCCACTAGTTTCCTCGTGCCACCCAAGGCACCCCCACTAGTTACTACATGCCACCCAAGGCACCCACTTAACCCCTCATGCCCCACTACATGCTAATTTGGTTAAGTGTTTCTTAATTAATTAAGATCGTAACATTTGTAAAGACCTCTCACATTAGACTGTCTTTTATGGCAGCTGGATATGCCGGTTGGTTCCGGGCAGCCTTACACCATAACAGAGTCTAACCTCGTGTCTTTACACTTGTCACGTATTTAGTTTATGACTAAGACCTCTCACATTGGGCCAATCATTTGTAGCCGCTGGATTTGCCGGTCGGTTCCGGGCAGTCTTATGCTACAAAAGGGTCCAACCTCGTGTCTTAGTCGATTAATTACACCTAATTAATCACCCCCATAATTTGTATTAATTATCCCTAATTAATTACAAATATTTAAGAATATGGGTAGACCTAACTCAATAGGTAAATTCCCAATTCCATAATATGGGTAGACCCAACTTAATAGGTAAATTCCCAATTATGTCCATCCACTTTATGGTATGTTTAATCATACCCACTTCACACAATTTTATGTGTTCATTAATTTTTACCCCATCGTCCCCACGTAAATACGTTAACATGACATACTTCGAAAGAGAAGATTCATCATACACACAATGGGTTCAACTTAGCATATCATTAGCATTACCATGGGTTTAAAAGGTGTTAACTTGCATATATGACCATAAACCCAACTTGCATAAATAACCAACCCAAACTTGCATGAATCACATATGTCATAAAGATGGTAACTTGCTTAAATGTTCATGTCATAGACCTATCATAAAGGTGTCAACTTGCATACATGTCATAGGTCTAAAAGGGATGAACTTGCACATGTACTTATGTCATACAAAGGGGTAAACTTGCATATGTATGTATGACATACAAAGGTGTAAACTTGCACATGTTACTTGCATATAATCAACCACCAAACTTGCATAACATGTCATATATGGACTTGCATATAATCAAACACCAAACTTGCATAACATGTTACGTATGAACTTGCATATAATCAACCACCAAACTTGCATAACATGTTACCTATGAACTTGCATATAATCAACCACCAAACTTGCATAACATGTTACATATGAACTTGCATATGTATGTATGACATACAAAGGTAAACTCGCATATGTTATGCATATCACTAATCCAAACAACTTGCATAGATTATGCATATTATAGATCCAAACTCATAGGTTAAACTTGCATGTCATATCACTTATTTCACACATGATTCTAGCATAAAACCAAGCATTTAACTTGCATAAAACCAAACACTTAGCATGCATAAAACCAAACACTTAGCATGCATAAAACCCACCACTTAACATGCATAAACCCAAACACTTAACTTGCATAAACATAGTGTCATCATGAATAAGTGTTAAACATAGTGATTAGCAAACTAGCATCATAACATATGACCTAAAACCCATTGATCCGCAAGCAAAACCATATGATCTCATCACATCTCATCTACTTAGTTTAGCAATTGGTTATTAAAGTGATAGAAACTCACAAACTCCAAGATTAGCTCCTTAGATAGTTGCTCATTTTGAAGTAGAGGTGGATTAGTAGTTGATTAGCTTGCAATCCTCTTCTCTAATTAGTGAAGGCTCCTTCTAAGTTGCATTTTGGCGGCATGATGGCATAGATTCTATTTTTAGTATGGATTAGGGTAGTCTTAGGGTGTATTTATAGGATTAGGTTGTGTTTTAGACCCTTAGATTAACCCTAGGTTAGTTTAGGTCCGTCAGATTTTGCCCCAAGCCCTCCAACCCAGCCCAAAACTCAACCAGGTGCACCCAGGCCAAAATCAGCCGACAGGGCAAGTCGACAGCCCTGTCGACTGCCAAGTCGACAGGTATGTCGACAGGCAAGTCGACAGCCCTGTCGACAGCCAAGTCGACTTGGCTGGGTGGGAGTTTTCCCGCCTGGCCCCCATTTCTGCATGTTTCGAAATTCAAATTCCCCGAAAACTTCTTTGGGCCTTAACCGGGTCATACGGACTCCGATTTACAAAATTTCGGACTCTATTTCGCGTATTTTTCCGAGACGAACACAATGACGTAACCCGTTTCCCCTGATTCTCACATCTGAGATTATTAATTCTGTAATTAGTGAATATCAGTGTTAACTGAAATTCGGGGTGTTACAGTATATGTCTTTATCTAATGCAAAATCAGGTGGTCTACTGATTCAGTTGACCTCCTTAATGCGAATTATGTCATTATCATGCGTCCAATATGTATGCAATCATTCCTAATAAACTTTATAATTTATACATGAGTGCACAATCATCCATTCATATGCAACATTCATATGACAGCAAATCAAATTTTAATACATATACAAACATATGCACTTGGATTCATATGCAATATGAAAATGTGACTGAGCCGATCTAGTGCCTATAGTGTGTAAATGCATCCACGAGCAACCACTAGCAACCACTCACAACCACTTGCAACCATCAATCATAACATGTTTCAAATACATGTTTACATCCAAAAGGGTTCCTACCTAAGGATCGATGATATGTCCTAGAGATATACCTTAAAAGCTAGAAACAAGTATACCCAATACTCCAAGAAATGAGATTAAGGGCATATTCTTAAGAAAAGAGTATAACGTGTGTGTCCTAACTTCAATTCCCCCATATCGCGCCTTCTCGAGCTTTACTCCATTGTACCTTAACTAATTTAACTTCACGATTGCGAAGTTTATTGACCTCCATTTTCAAAATAAACCGATGTCAACCATGATACCAAGTGTATATACTAGGATGATTAGAGGTCTCTCCTCCTAGCTTATCCATCATGCCATAACTATGAGGGTCAAAAAGCTAAAGGTCACTACGTACTTTTTACCTCTCTTAAGGTTAGTCTCTTTCTATTTTAGAGCACCTGCCACAACTATCTATCTCTCACGCAAACCATCCTAGTTGGACTCGACGTTCCTCAAGTATAAGCCCCAAAGGCCTAAACCAATATCAGACAAGCACCCAAGGAATATCTCCTCCGAATTTGGACGATCTACGTGAGATGACATAAGCAAAAACAACCAACAATTGAGCACTAATTGGGATCTTTTACTACACAAGCTCCTAGGTGCAGAGACTCAACTATGGAAGCAAATATGAACAAATGCGAAGCACTAAAACCAAAGGAAAGAGTACGAACAGAAAAACTAGACTCTTCCAACAGAACTTTACTACCTTCCTCCTATGTACACTTAGTAGTGAAAGCATGTACTCGCCCGTCTGAAAACCTTGTCCTTTATTCTTACTTGTATGCCCTATTCTGCTATAGTAAACATACTTCCTCTTGTCTTAGATTTTATAATTCCTTCCTCCTTCATGAGCCAAGCTTATATCCATGAATTCCTCATCCTTGGGTTGTGCTCCTTAGCCAAACTCCTCATCCTCTTTCGTTTATAACCATGTTGACAAATCTCTCAAAAGCTGCCTCCATCGTACGGAAAACCCTATAAGCTTAAAAGAAAACTGGCCGTAAGTGAAACAACTACGGCTATAGATGGAAGTCGGGCACTACTTCGCCCTTCGATGAGGTTACCTCCCAGAAAGCCAGGAGCCCCAGAGACTCAAGAAAGAAGGAAATGGGGACTTAAACAGATAATCAAAAGATAGTGCTTATGGCTTTGGGGAATATGCCTTTTAAACCAAAACTTTTCTTTTGAAAATGCTTCTTTAAAAACTGTTTTGAAAAATAATTTTCCAAATCTTTATCTAATCCGGTAACCTTCAGCTCTGATACCACGTGTAACACCCCACATCCGTTAGTGTCACTCACAAAGGGAATGCACTAAGTTCTGTGGAGCATTATAGGTAAAAGATGCAGATAAATTATAAGACAGGCAATACAGCGGAAAATAAAACTTCACTTTATTGATAAAATAATTTGTACACAATTGCTTTCCAATATCAGAGTATCTGTCTTACATAAAAGTAAAGAAGCATAAAACAACATTTATATTCCCCAATGTAGCATGAGCCAGCCATAGCAATGAAGCAACGAGTCCAAAGCAAAATATCACAGAGTCTTCAAGCTTGGGAAGATGAACGGTCCAAACTTAAGTTGAGCTAATCCCTCCCTGTCTACCTGGGGGGAAACGGAAGAAAAGAAGACGAAAGAAAAGTAGAGTCAGACATAAAGCCTGAGTAAGTCCAGGACTATTCAGTCTATGAATAAGAAAAAGAGCATGATAAGTACAAACTGGAAATGGGAAAGCACCATAAACTAAGTTAAGCGGTTTAGAACAGAATTTACTATCGTATCCCATACTAATCTCTGCACCATCTAACTAGTATCCCAACTAGTAATTTATATAAAATGATAACATTACAACGTGATCCCAATCCCCGTAGTTGTGGTAGCCTTTAGGTGTATGCCTAGTATGAGGATTCCACCTCAACCAGCCCAATTGCCACGAAGATGTTAGACGTACCCTTACTACCCTATCGATCGGCTCCCTACTTGCTTGCATGTGTCACATGTGTCACACGGCCCCCTTGAGTGTAGATACCTATGCTGGTCCCACCATGGGGTGTATCAAGTCCCATGGTGGCGGCCCGACACATTTCTAGAATGCATAGAGTATACTACTGATGCCCAGTGCCTTATTTTTCAGCGCCGGAGTGTGTGCACGCCCACACTCCATTAGAACCTACACTGCTGCACCAACCGCCGTTGTTTTGACCGCTTACAATCAGCCCAGTAATCGTGCCCCACCCTGCCTAGTTTCAGGGTATCATGATACGCCAATGTGGGTTACTGCTGAAATGGGTCCCCGTTACTAGGGTTTCCTAATGGTTAAGTTTGTGGGCCTATATATGCTGATATTACCCACATACCTGTGATTTACTTAACCCACCAACCGATTCAAACATGTTTATTAATGGTTAAGTTTGTGGGCCTATGTTTACTGATATTGCCCACTAACCCGATATGTACTTAACCCCTCTACTGATTCAAGCATATTTATTACTGGTTAAGTTTGTAGGCCTATATTTACAGATATTACCCACCAACCCGATATGTACTTAACCCCTCTACTGATTCAAGCATATTTATTAATGGTTAAGTTTGTGGGCCTATATTTACAGATATTACCCACCAACCCGATATGTACTTAACCCTTCCACATATTATGTCATACTGGTTAAGTGTTTATTTATTCATGTTAACTTAACCCGCCCATTCCTCATATCATATTGGTTAAGTGTTTTAAATTGTTAACTTAACCCTCCTACTTATCATGTTACTAGGGTTAAGTGTTGCCTCCTTGTGTTAACTTAACCTCACCGTCTGTTTAACTAACCTGTTACAACGGTTAAGTGTCTCCTTAGCTAACTTACCCCTACTACTTGTTTAATTAACATGTTATAATGGTTAAGTGTTGTCCATTCATGTTTAACTTAACCTTACCACAAGTCAAAGTATACTGGTTAAGTGTTCTTGTTACTTAACCCTAATCATTCATGTTATATTGGTTAAGTGTTCCTACTTACTTAACCTAACCCACTTGTCAAATCAACTTGTTATCATGGTTAAGAGTTCTAATTTTTCTTAACCTCAATCACTTGTCTAACTAACGTGCTTCTATGGTTAAGTGTTCTAATTAACTTAACCTCACTCTCTAGTCCAGTTAATCATGTTATAATGGTCAAACAGTTGCTTAACCTTACCCACTCCCCTAGTCAACATATTAAATTGGTTAAGTGTCCAGATTAACCTAACCCTACCCACCAATTTAGTTAACATGTTGAATTTGGTTAAGTGTTCTAGTTAACTTAACCTACCAATCCTGACTTAGCCTTAATTTATTAATTAAAGCTCCAACCACTCACATTAGACAGGTATTGTTGCGGTTACTGGATGTGTCGGTCGGTTCCGGGCAGGTTTACACCGCAACTCAGTCTAACCTCGGGTCAGGCATCTTTCTAAATTCATAACCATCCCGTCCATCAGATCAGTTAGGGATAGCCAGGGAGGGCAGGAAACTTGTATTTTCCAAACCCAAGCCTAGACACTATCCTCTCTGTCACCCTAGGACATTTTGGTGTATGTGATTAGAAAGAGATGTCATTAATAAACATTCCTTTGTTTATATGCAAATTGTTAACAATTTATCCTCAAAGCCCACTTTCCCTTTTTTAAATAAATTTGGCCTTTATCATATTCATTTGTCTAAATTTACACTTCTCATTTAGGACAAATTCTATAAGTAAATTATTCCTAATTTACTTATTCCATAATTACTCTTTAATGTACTTTATCAGCATTTATTATTATAGCCTATTATCCCTCTATATCATATTTATACTTTTTGGTATGTAAATTATACCAAATTAAGTGTCATTAACCATGATTATGTTAAACATGACAATTACTCATAATTATGGCCAAATTCAAATTACTGTCATATTCATTTCCAATTAATCTCATTAATTAAGGTAATTAATGCATTTTTATGCCATAAATCACTTATGTGATTAATGGCCAATTTATGGCAAGTTTTCCTAAAATTATCATTTTAACCCAACGTTACCCCGTCCAATATTAGGCTAACCATCTTAGCCTAATTTACGTTCGCATGATTTTTGGTGTAAAGCATTAGGCTAAAAACTTAGCCTAATTTAATATACACAAATTGGTATAAATTAGCATAAACAAGACAAGGGTATAACTTTGGTATTGATGGCATAATCAATATGAACATAATAGGGTGTACTTGCAAAATAACTAACATGAACATTTTAGGGGTGAACTTGCAAATTGACTAACATGAACACTATAATGTCATAGGTACAAACTTGCAAAAAGACTAACATAAACATCATAATGTCATAGGTATGAACTTGCACTTAAAATAAGGATCTAACTTAATTAGACGTCACTATTATTAGCATATGATCTTGACTACAACATAAGCCTATATTTTTATTTAGGCATAATATCAAACATAAGCTAGTCATGTTCATAAAGTCACTACATGTTCACAAAGGTGCTTACTTTTGTTACTAATACAAAAGTATGGTTCAACTAGAATTATTCCAATCTAATCCTTATATGAATCATGGTTTTTAATATATTTATATAAACTTACACTTAAAATGTAAATCTAACTTAATTATGTGTCGCATATATTGTCATATGATTTTGTTAACAACATAGGCCTAGAACATATTTTGTTTGGGCATAAAGTCAAACATAAACTAGCCATGTTCATAAGATCAACACAAGTTCACAAAGGTGTTTACTTTTGTTACTAATACAAAAGTATGGTTTTACACTTGAATCATTATGCCAATTCCAATCATAAATTTATTTGAATCATAATACTCAAATAGATCCAACTACATTAAAATGATCGTAAAATCATACATAGATGGATCTAAAATCATGTTGACATAATAGTGAATCATATACTTGCATGGATCTCAACTTTGTTGAATTAATCTACCACAAACATATAGTCATTAACCTTCAATATGAATTATATGTTTGTGAATATCCAATAGGTGTTGAAATAAACTACCATAAACAAATAAGTGTCACTATGAATCATGTACTTGTAAATATCCAAGAGGTCTAATACCATCATACCATAATATCATCATAATTCATTCATAATTAGGGCCATAGCAACATGCAATTATGAATTATCATCACCACAAATCAAGTACAATTCCATTTCTCATTTCACAAATATCAAAACTCAATTATTCATTAACATCGGAATAGCACTCTACTTACAACGTATGATGAATCTTGTATTCAGGATTCTGAATTCTGAATTTGGTGATGCTATCCTTTGTTGTAGGCATTTTTGATTTATTAGTTGTTGTAGCTTTAAGCTTTGAATTGATTCGTTGTTCGTCTCTTTTCAAGTGGAGGCTCTCTTTAGTTTCCCTCCGACAGCATGGCGGCTCACGATCTTATTTTGTGTGTATTTTTAGTTGAGATTTGAGTTGTATATATAGAATTTTAGGATTAATTTAGGTCGTTTGATTAATCCTAGAAATGACCACAACTATTCAGTCAGGATAGAGTTATCCTATTGACTTAGTCATGAGTCAGAAATGACTCAGCATTGACTCAGCGATGAGTCAGAAATGACTCAGCGTATCAAGTGTTCACCAATTCAAACGTAAATACGTATTTAATCGATACATTTTCCCCTTTACCGTATTAATTACCCATATATAAATATTTATTTATATATGAATAAATATTTTCTTACCTTTAATTTGTCATAATTCCAAATTGGAGAAGGCCAAAAAAAAAAACCATCCTTGACAACCAAAAATGCGCAACGTACGCTACATGATGCGTACACGTCATATATATATATGCGTATATGTATATATATATATTATATATATATATATATTCATTTTTTTTCTCTATCTTCCCAATTACCCATTTTCACACTAAAGCACTTTTTGAACTGCGTTCACACTAGGCTATTTTAAGCCATTCCCCTAAAACAAAAATAGGGCGCTGGCGGGGATCGAACTCTGTACCTCTTGTATGCAAGTCATGTGTTCCAACCAAATGAGCTACTAAGTCTTTTGCTTACAAACCCTAGAACAATGCTAAACATTATTCGTTTCCCATTCTTCTTTTTTTCATGTTTTGCTGCGATATTTAAATTAAAGATATCTTCTTCACACGTTATCCGTTTTGCGTAAACTCGGACTCCATCTCAAGCAGAATTTCGAGGCGAACGCAATGGCGTAACCCGTTTCCCTTAATTCTTATGTTTTGAATTAAGTATACCTTAGTTTATTAAATTACTGTTAACCGAAAACTCGTGGTGTTACACCACGTATATTAAAAACAAATGTTACGCAAACACAACATACGCCTCATTCCAATTCATTAGTCACTAACCGTAAATCAGTAATAGAGCAATTCCCCAAATATTAACCCCGAATGCCGAAACCAACATCAGATCAATGCCCAGGAAACCATTCTTCTTAACTAACCTACAGCTAGTTTCTAAATTTCAATTCTTAGGGAAAGGTTCCCATTGATTTTATCAAAGATAAATTCTTTTAAATTTATTCTTTAATCTTCCTTTGGATATCATTTCAAACCAAATTATGGTTTTCCAAACTAGTCGGGATTAGCGAACCACACCGAAGTAATTATTTATTTTATTTTCCAATCCCAACCTATTCATCCCATGAAGCAAAACTGGTAATACTCCATATCTAACACCACGGTGTTATCGGTAAAATTAACTACCATTTCACGTTCAAATCTAATTAAAGATTTAACTATCGCCTGGAGCAAAACGGGTGACACTCCATTCTCGCTCATTTTCCAAATTTGATAATTTAAATTATCAATTCACATTTCATTCTAATTACAGATTCATTAAAACTCCCTTTTACTGGGTTAAAGAACTAATGTTATTTTAAACACAGTTCACAATAAACCCAAATCACATTCTATTTAGTATCGGTTTAAGGGACAAGTGTTATTTAAAACACCCTTCACGATAAACCCACAAATCAATTCTATTTAAAACCCATTTCAAATCCAATTTATTTATTTAAAAATAAATGGGTTTTAATTTTAGTTCAAAACTAGTTTATTTCGATAAAAATCTATTTTTATCTTTTCAAATATGGAGTTTTTCATCCCAATTTTTCCCAAATCATTTCTTATGATTTTACAGAAATTATTACTATTTTTTTAATTTTATCGAGGCCCGTACAGTCGATTTCCAACAACGGCCATCGAACTGCACTTACAGCGACCTTTTCCAAATTTGATTTGGACGTATCTCCAAATCCAACCGTTAGATTTCAAATTTCTAATATTCGTTAGAAAGCTCTTTTCAATACGAACCCAACGGTTCCGGTTTTAGGAGAATCCGACGGTCGGATCTCCCGTAATGTGCGTTTGAAGTCAATGGTCGAAATTCACGAACTGCCGCGGCGCGGCGTGTTCTATTCAGGCCATCATATTATATATATAATATATATAATATATATTTCGTCGATTTCTATTTAAAACGAATTTTATAACTAGTTTTAAATTCATTTCAAAAACAATTTCAACCTTCATCTCAAATTCAAATAAAAAATGAATTTTCCCTTATAAATTCGTTTTAAATTCGTTTCAATTCGAATTCATTTTCTATTCAATTCAATTCAAATTCGTTTTCTTTTCAATTCAATTCAAATTCGTTTTCTTTTCAATTCAATTCAAATTCGTTTTCTTTTCAATTCAATTCAAATTCATTTTCTTTTCAATTCAATTCATTATAAATACGAATATAATCGATATAAATATCGTTCGCGTCAAAATAGCGCATCTCTAATCAACACGGCTTTATATATTTCAATAATTCCGTTATTCTATTCAACAAATGAATATTTATTCTATTCAATACGTGAATCTATATTTTTGTCAACACATGACTAATCTCAACGAATGAGTACTGTCCACGTGTGACTATTTTTGTTATTTAATATATTTTGTAAAATAAAATTGGTATCTATCATTTGATTTCAAATCAAACTCCAACCGTAAATTAGTAAGAGAACGATTCCCTGAATATTAACCCCGAAGGCCGAAACCAACATCAGATCAATATCCAGGAGACCACTCATCTTATCTATTTTACAATTAGTTTCTAATTTTATATATGATAAAGATGTAAATTTTATTATTAAAATATTTCGTTTAACACATGACTAATCTCAACGGATGAGTGCGGTCAACACATGAACCTTTATTTTATAATGATAAATATGTTAATTTTATTATTAAAATATTTCGTTCAACACATGACTAATCTCAACGGATGAGTACGGTCAACACATGAACCTTTATTTTATAATGATAAAGATGCAAATTTTATTATTAACATATTTCGTTCAACACATGACTAATCTCAACGGATGAGTACTGTCAACACATGAACCTTTATTTTATAATATTCTTTATTTTCTAAATTGGAATGAGGCCCAATCAATTACCATATAAAGTTAATTATATGGATTCCATACAACACATGTATATAATAGCAACGATAAATAATCAACCATCATCCAAAGTGCACTACACTGTATAAGCATCTAATATAGATATCTAACGCTTATAACAGCCTGTCAATCAATCGATCGACATACAACTAATTATTGGGATTAGTGTATGCTGTATTTTATCCCAATACCCGTGTGGGGTTTCAAACAATCAAACACGATTTTATTTGTGCAGTTGGGCGATGTGTAAAATTTATCGTCTCAATCAATGTCCTTCAAATAGGTGTACATAAACAAACCGTCCGGTTTGTAAATGAATATTTATTTTATTCACATTCACGTTAAAAATTATATTTTTAATGACCATAATATTTTATTCAACCTATGAATATTCTATTCGGTTCATTTATTTAAATAAAATAATATCTTTATTTTTCTAACTTATTTTAGAAAATTTCAGCGGCATAATGGCACAATACTAGAAACGGGACAAGGCCTAGCCTTATCCCCGGTCTAATAATGGCCCACGCCATACACATATCAATCAAACCAATTTCAATTCACCAAACAACAAAATTTAGATCAAATAATCTAACCAACTACACAACCAAACAAACAAGTCCATGGTCTGTGGACAATGGTGTCGGGTGCTACTAAACACCGTCTGCATCCTAGTATATATTTATAACTAGAAAATGAAATTTAAAGTGAGAAGTTCTCACCGACTAGCTAAACCAAACGCCACGACTCTTCTTATGTAGAAATCTTCGTCGTGCTCGCCTTTTTGCCAATTTCACTGCCCGTAGTCACTACATATATAAAAATCACATTTTTATATTGTTGCTATGTATATAAAAATCATATTTTTATACTACTACTATATAGATAAAAATTCTATTTTTATACCGCTGTTCATATAGTAAAGATCAAATCTTTACTATCTATATAATATAAAAATCGTATTTTTATTATCTCTACTATATAAAAATCATATTTTTATTCTTCCTATAATATAAAAATCATATTTTTATTCTTTCTATAATATAAAAATCATATTTTTATTCTACTACATTTGTCAAAAACCATAGAAGCTTTAAAACGGAGAAAACTCACATTTTTTTTTCTAATGCCCGGATTCGTTGTTATGGTTCCAGAATTTGCAAACGAGCTTCAATCTTCACACCATCTTTTTTTCTAGCTTAAACGCGCCATTCCGGACAACTTTCTCCTAGTGGTCTTTCTCCCGAAAATGTGCCATTTCACCGGAAATCGCGAAAAGACAGCATTTTGACAGTGTTTGGACAACAGACTTTGGACACGTTTCCCCGACAACTCCGCAATGCAAAATAGGACTATCATATACCAAATCGAAGAGAAAATCGTGCTCTTTGACTTTGGTCTTGAGGAACTTTGGCTAGAAACGCACGGTTTGGGAGTTATTTGCGAAATAAGGACAGGGTGTTATTTGCAAAACGGGATTTTTGGTGAAAATGAGTTTTTGGGTGTAGCGGGGCCCACGGTCGGAGTTGGGCTGGGGGTTGGCGGTGCTGGACCTGATTGGAGGTGGGGAGGGTGCTGGTGGGCGGCGGCGGTGGTGGAGGGGCCCGCGGTGGTGGGTTTGGGTGGTGATTTAGGGGTAGGGTTTGTAGAAATCAAAGAGAAGAGAGAGGAGAGAGAGGAGGAGGAGGAGGTAGCGCCGGAGGGGAGGAGGAGCGGCTACGGTGGGTGGTGGCAGCGGAGGAGGGGCGGCAGCGATGGGTTTGGGGTTGGAGGTCATTTTTGTTCTTTTTGGAGGAAGAAGGAGAAAGGAATAAGTGAAAAGAATTAGAAGAAAAGTGATTATATGCTAGTTTCTCCCGCATCACTTGAATGCTAATGATCTCCAATCGCCGCGGATTTCGGGCACGAGATAGTAGACGTGAAGACGAGTCCAACGAAACAAGTTTCGTCGAATTTCGAGTTCGTTTGACCGTCCGTTAAAATTATAAAAAATGCTCAGATAAGCTCTAAAAATGCGATTTTGGCGCACCATTTCTTCTTGCATGCTCACATGCTAACTCAAAAAATCAAGCCCTCTTGGATTTAACCATTATTAGACGATACGAATCCAGGAAAAAAAAGTAGAATCGAATTCCGAGGTCGTATCAATAATGTTCCTTTGTAAAATGACTGCCCGCTTTTGAACAAATTGTTTTGCTTCGCACGGCCACATACTGACTCCGTTCGACGCGCACTTTGGAACTCAACAATAATTTGTCATTGTGAATCCATAAAAATTTATCTCGTCGAATTATGAGCTCGTATGTAAAATTTCACTTTTTAAGGGCTATGTTTTGCTAACCGAAAAGCTCCTGCCAATTGCTACTATTCTGGATATCGGAATATTTTGAAGCTTATACTTTTCGGAGTTCTAAACGACATTTTGAATTCAATGGAAGTGGTTTCGAGTCCAAATTCATCCGTATGCAAAATATGACTTTCTGGGCCATGTATAATTTCCATAGCGACTATTCTGAATTTTCAACTGGGCATAACTTTTGATTCCCGCTATGAAATTTCGATTTTTCAGATTCGTTGGAAAGATATTCTCAACTAGATTCTAATATTTTTGGTTTCGCCAAAATCCGGTTTATTTTGAATTATGTACATTCATTTGAAGTTTGAAATCGAATTATCGAACTACCACGCCATTTTCAATTCCTTTTATAATTATTTACATTCTAACGACGATGTATATAAATATATACGTTCGAATTATATTCAAAATAAATTTCTCGTCGTTATTATTTAAAATAATTCATTTTAAATATTCTAAATTCATTAAAATTGCCAAAATAAAAATTTTAAATTGGCTCAGAATTTCCGGGTTGTTACACAAGCCACTCTTCAGGGTTTGCATCATCAGCGGGTTTAGTTTTGGGTTCACATGTAACAAAAGTCCAAAGGCATTGGTGAATTAATGCTATCTTAATTGACTTTATCCATTCAGTATAGTTAGGTTCAATGAGCTTGTCGCTTTCAACAAAAAGTTTTGGAGTTGACATTTTCTACAAGTTTAAGTGGTAGATTATTAGGACAAATCATAGTGGATGTTCTTATAACATTAATAAGGCCAAAATTTATTTTTGATTTTACTAGTAAGCCCCCATTTGTCTTTTGTGTTTCATCAAACCCTAAATCAAAACATAGAAGTTTTATGACTTCACTAGTAAGTGTTAGGAAACGTCTGTCTTGAATTTCTGACCTTGAGTTTTCTCAACAAGTCATAGCTCCATGAACGAAGGATATCTCCTTATCAGTTGTATCATATACAACTCCTAACTCTTGGTGCCTTGTCCTAATTTCACTTCGATATTGAGTTTTCTCAATAAATCAAAATGAAATTACTCACTCATACCTACCGTATCGTAATGCCCTAAGTATAATATATGTACCTTGAGTTTGCTCAACAAATACATATACTTATCTTACCTCATCTATTCAATATATTAATAATACTACACATAACATCCTTAGCTTGAGTTTTCTCAAAAACCAAGAAGCATGCAAGTAATTTATTAATATATATGGTAAAGGACAACATTAAATCATGTGATATCGATTTATGAAATAATGTAATTCTTATGAACTACTCCCGTGATTCAAGTGTCGAACACGTCGAAATCACGTTACACGTACAATTGCGTATATATTCATTTCTTTAAGTATATTATGGTTTTTTTTAGCACCTTTAGTTTATATTAATTAAATCATATTCAATCAATTTTATTGATTAACACTTTTAATTAATATATCTAATTAAAATATTTAATTTAATCATAATAATTCCAAATTTCAATTCATACACATACATGTATACTTATGTTATTTTAAAAAATTTAAAATAAATGATGTATATCCCAATATACAATACATGCACATGTTCATGAATTAATTAACTTATTTAATGTTTTTATTAATTTTATTAATAAATTTAAATTTGAAATTAATGTGAATTTTTTATTAAACATTTTGAAGAATATGTTACATTACAACTTTTATAATAAACATATTTCACTTTAAATTTAACAATTAAATTTAAAATTTAACTTTAGTTTTCAAAATAGTTTTAAATTAGCCTAAAGCCCAATTAAGTTTGGGTCTTTTCTATTAGGGGTAACTTTTAAGCTCACTTCACCTTTCAGGCAAGGCCGGTAACTAGGTAGGACAGGGTACTTGATTATCCAATTCCAATCCTAGACATTACCTTTCTAAACACCATACTTAGTGGGTAAGCTTAATTAGTTAGCCCTAACAAGACTAATTTAGAGCGCATATGTTTTTGGGTTTTGATACCATTGTAGAATCTAGGCTAGCCCATAGCGAAAGGTATGGGTGAGTTTCATTCTTTTTACCCTATTGGATCTTAGTTGGGCCTATAAAGCCAAATTTATATAGAAAATTTCTAAATTTGTTTTTAAATAAAATCATTTATTTTATTTAAGTTAGATAAAGGGAAGATTTGATTTCAAATATATAGTGTATTAGATACACTTAACATTTAGTTAATGTATAGGGAACGAAACCTTTCATTTCTTTCCCTAAAACAAGAATTAATTAAGATATTAATTGCATTAGTTGGAAGGAGAATCCTTTCATTATCTCTCTTTAATTTGAATTGGCAGATACATTAAATGTTTATAATTAATAATTTATTCGTGGCAAGGCTTATTACGATGTCCATATATATATATATATATATATATATATATATATATATATATATATATATATACACACACACACACACACATATTCTAAATATATAAGTTGTAGTTTGAAGTTTATTTAATTTTGTTTTATTTATATATATAGGTATACGTATATGTGAACCACACACGCACACACACACACACACACATATATATATATACACACACACACATACGTATATTGCAACAAACACATTAGCTTATGTTATGTGTACTGTAGTTTGTTTAAGTATGTGCTTGTATAATATGTCAAAAGTAGGATATTAACATATGTATATGTGTATATATATGTATATGTATATGTATATATATATTATTGAATGAAATAATTTCTATCATAATAAATTAGTATAAAATAATCACATGATAAAACTACAAGTTTAATGATTTTAGAAAATCTGGAAATACATTTTAGGCTCGATATTAATTTACAGAAAATTTTACAATTAAAATAAAATTTATTATCAAATAATTGATAATAGTCAATAATCAAATTAATTCTTAAAATTAGAAATCAAAATTGAATATTATAAAAAAAAATTGTAGTTACCTAAGACATATTTTGGGTTGTGAAATTTATTTAAGAATTTTCTCAATCAAAATTATACTCTTAATAAAATAATTAATTACAGTTTAGAACTAAATTAAATCTAAAAAGTAGTAAGCAAGTTCTAAAAATTCTGAAACTTTTTTTGAAGGTTCCAGATACATATATAAGGCTTAAGATAAATTTATAGAGTTTCACAATAGAAATTATATTTTTTATTAAATAATTAATTTCAAGGTGAAAACAAATTAATCTTTAAAAAATCTATTTTTTTACTATAGTCCTATTATATGGTGCAACAAATATAAAAATTATAAAATTGAAATTTTGAAATATTAATTAATATATACATAATAAACAATTCACAAAATCATAAAATAATATATATGTATATATATATATACACGCACACATATTTAATGAAATAATTTTGTATTTTATGATTCATAATAAGTACAATAATCAAAAGAAAATTTTGGATTAAATACAAATGATATACAAACATATATATACAATTGCACATATAAATAATTTGTGGATGTTATGTTAATTTAGTCTATATACACACACAATTACTGCCAGGCTTGTTGGTAGTTTTTTAAAAATGAGTGCTCTCTTCTTTTTAGAGGATTACGACATTTTTCTTTCAATATATATATATATATATATATATATATCAAAATTAAAATCCCCTTTTTCCTATAGAAGATTAATTCAACAAAACCAAATAAACATAATATTACAAGCACTTAGCCAATTTAGTTGTAACGAACACATATATCCACAAGAATCTCACCTAATTTAAACAATAAGCATATTTGAAAACTAACAGAGGATTTTGATGAAAATAGACTCTTATATTATAAAATTAAAATAAAACACCGAGTTAAATAAAAGAACACCTTTTTAATGAATCCTTTGAGTCCACGTTGAACAATAATTTCTCTTCTACTAATGATTCACAATCAGTCAGGTTGCTAATATGGGATTGAAGACCTTCTACTACAAATTTGTAATTTTGTTTTGGATTCGATTTGAGAATTTTAGGGATAATTTTAGGGGAAAGTTGCTGCCATTAAAATAAAGAAGAGGAAGAAGAAAGCGACGACTCAAAAAAGGAATTCATTTGTGTAAAGGGTTTTGAGATTTGCCATTTATATAAGCAAGAAAGAGAAGGCAAAAAATGATCTTAACCACCTATCTCAAAACCCTAACCTCATGTATAGTAGCTTCCACTTTCCTTTTACTAAACCAATGAAATTTCTCCCTAAAAATATGTAACGACCCAAAATTTATTAAGAAATATTAAATGGAAATTAATTATTTAAAACAATTTATTTTGAGAATTAACAAATTAGAATTTACTTAAAACGAAGTTTGAATGTACAAGTTTATATTAATTATAAAATGAACTCATAATGTCGTGGTAGTTTGAAAATTTTAGTTTTGAATTTCAATTGAATTTACAATATTTAATATAAATCAGATTTCATTGAAACAAGAAACATTCAAATCTACTGAACTATAGTTTTCTAATGAAAGTGAAATATCGAGATTTCGTGTTATAAATTGTAAGTTATGTCAAATTCGAAATTTAAAAAAGTCGCTATGAAATCATTTATAAATTATAATGATTTATTAAATAAAATAAAAGGATTCTATCAAAAATCGAATATAGATTTAACTTGGATTTTGAAAATATCGAGTTATAAACCAAGTATGTTTATTTTGAAGCTATATGATATTTTGTTTTTTATATATATTAATATTAATTTATTATTATTTATTTGAACTGTTTTTGAATTTATTTGTATTTTATTAGTTTTATTTAAGCCTTAAAAATAGCCATTTTCTCATCACATCAAGCTTCAGGAACAATTAAATGGCGATAAGGAAAAATTTCTTATCTTCCATTCTCTCTTCTCGTAGCCCATCTCCTCTGCTTTCTTCAATTTTCTACCTCATCCCCACGTTCCTATCCTTGTTTTCGCTTTGTGTAGTGGTTCCTGAACTCCCTATTTCCCCTTTATGGATCTAACTTGCGTCTGGAAACCAGATCTGAGCTCTAAAATACCCCATTTACTTAACCTCATCTACACTGCAAGCTTCTACCTTTATCGCTTCTGACAACCTCCTTGTCTATGTCTCTAGGTTGTTTCAGGTAACTACCAACGATGCTTTTTCTTCTACTAGTAGTCTTGGCCATGGGTAGGAGTTCGACACTAACGCGGAAGAACGTTGTAAGCAACAACTCCCTTCCGGTTAGATTTGTTTTGTGTTTCGACCTTGGGTCTATGATGGTACATTTCTACTGCAAGGATATTCAATGTAATCTTTGTTTTGTCTTATTGGTAGATCGATCTTGTCAGTTGTTCTTTTGGCCGATGTTTTGGCAGTTTGGGTGTTTGGTTCTTTTCTTATGGTTTTTGTAGTTTAAATCTTTGTTATGCAGTGTCACTGTTTGTGTGATCTTTATTGTTTGTGACACACCACGCCTGTTAATGTCACTCATTAAGAGAATGCATTAAGTTTCGTGAAGCGTTATAGGTAAATAGAAATAGAAACATTACAAGACAGATATAAAATAGCAGTGGAATTAAAAAAATTATTAATCATAAAGCATCATGGTTCAAAATATCATATGTCTGACTTACATAAAATCCAGTACATCATAAAAACTTTTGTCTTGTACTTAAAACATCAGAGTACAATATAAAAGAAGCATAATTCCTAAATAAAAACATAGCCATAGTAGTAAAGATAGGAGCTTGAGAAATACATATAAGCAGCTCCAGGAAAATGATAGCATAATCCTGATCAAGCTTGAGTATTCCCTCGTTGAGAACCTAGGGGGAACGGAAGAAAGAAGAGGAAACAAAAAGGGTCAAACATAAGGTCTGGCGAGTCCAGTTACTTTTAGCAAATAAGTAAAAGTATCATGATAGGCATATAAAGTGGATAAGAAAGGTAACATCACAATAGGCAGGTATGACAAGGTAAACTTGATAGAGTGTATACGTTTCTCTAATGATTACTCGGATTCTCTGCATGATACTAGTATAACCAGAATGAGATGATCCCAAAAACTATAAGATAGTAGATTTAGGCGTACTTCTGGTGAGAGATTTTAACCCCATACAATCCATAGGTAGCCCAATCCTAACAGGCTCCTAAACTTTACTAGAGTCTAGATGTACCCTAACTACTACCCTAATCGATCGGCTCCCTACTCCGTAGATACCCTGTGCCGGCCCCATAGTTGGAGGTATCACTTCCTAAAGAGGCAACCCTTCATTGATGTGCACAACCATATTTACCGATGTCATTGTCGTCTTATCACCCTCTGCCTGGACATGCACACACATGTCTCGGTAGGTTTGCATCGCCCACAGCATCCTTCGCGTTTGGATCTCTTACAATCAGCCTAGTAAGCGTGTCCCAATTGCGACTTAAGGCAGACTACTCGTTTGATACTGTTCTATGGGTTACTGACTGAAATGGGTCCCCCATATAAGATGATACAAGATCTCCCCCCTTGTCTTGTATCCCCACTAGGATTATGGTTTACCTAACGATGTCTTTAATTACATAACCCCGTCATTTCCAAAAGTTATGTTTACCTAACGGTGTTTTTAATTACATAACCCCAATTGGTTAAGTTTGTGGGCCTATATATGAATATTACCGACCCCACCCAGATATACTTTACCTTCTCATTGTTTTAACCAAGTTTACTTAACCCCTTTTCAAGTTTGTGTTCATAAAATCCCTATGGATTCAACTAGGTTAAGTATTCCAATTCATTACCATGTCCATTTATGGTTACAATGTGCTAGACCATTCACAATAAGCCTACCACTTGTGGAGGCTGGATATGCCAATTGGTTCTGGGCAAGCTTGTTCCACAGTTCGGCCTTAACCTCATGTTTTAGCACGTCTCATATTTGTGCACCTAGACCCCTCACATTAGATTCACCACTTGTGGTCGTGGATATGTCGGGCGGTTCTAGGCAGACTTCCATCACAAGTGTAATCTAACCTTGTGTCTAGGCGCAGTTACAGTTTCTAATTACTATGATCCTAGGCATTTCATTATTAGCCAATTTTACCTATGTCGTTATAGGTTTTCATGCCCCTTTTCCCCAAATATGTTCATAATTATATGCCCTAAGTTCACATCCATAAACATTATTCAAGTTATGCCAAATTCCCCATTTATAAGTTATGCCCAATTTCAATGTTTTCCCCTCGTTCCCCATTTAATGCGTTCGCATATTTCAGCGGCATGCCTAGGCTCGAAAGTAGCCTGGCTATATAAAATAAAAGCGAAGGGATGAAGATAGAAATGATTATACTACGAAAATTGACATGAACACATAGTGGCATATTGATAAGATGGGCATATAAGAACAGATCAGGTGAACATGAGATAATAGAACTGATTCTAACATAATAGTGATGTCATAATAGGCATGATAAGATCTAAACAATAATTTAGATGTCGAACTAGTAACAGATCTAATTTAACCACAACATGATAGGTACAAGTGATCTAAATAGTGAATTAGATCTAATTTAAGATCCAAGTCGTAGTTATGCTAGAATATCATGGATTTACAAGTTATTACAGATCTGATATGATTCAAGCAGCCACAGACATAAATCCAAATTACAGTCATATCATGTTTTAATTTTTAATTATTTAAATCTAAAAGTAATGTAAACTCACAGTGTTTGGATCTAGAAAGATAGAAGGAGAATAGCAGAGGTTAAATCATAGTCTACACTTGAATAACTTGATTGTAGAAGAAGGAAAAGGTTTGATTCAGTCTGGGTACCGACAACAACTAGTCTTCCATTATTTTTCAGTGTAGAAAACAAGAGAAATAGAGCCATATTTATAGCTGCCATCCCCCAAACCCTAACTACCACGTCTGCCCTAGGGGGGTTGACCCCCCTTATGGGGTCATCCCATGGGCCCTGGGCGGGACTTCTCCCGCTCACCCAGTTTTTCGTGATATGAACGATTTTGAACCTCTGGACCTAATTTTTTGAATTCTTGGACCATATATATATAATTCTCTTGCACGTATACAACTTCAAACCTTCGTAACTTCTTCATAAGGTGTCCGTTTTACGCACTCCAAATGTCTATCTTGACCACAAATTCGAGATGGACACAATGGCACAGTTCGTTTCCCTTAATTATGAATATTAAATTAATATTCCTTAATTTTTCCTCTTTAGTGTTGTTAAAATTACGGGGTGTTACATTCTCCTCTACTCAAAGGATTTCGTCCCTGAAATGTCCAAGTTAAGAAGAATGTATATCCTACCATCCATCACCCATCTACTCATCTACCAATCACATGCATCCATTGTCCTTAAGAGATTTCTACTGCTTATATGAACATATGCAAATGTGTGTGTATATGTCCTAATACTAATGCGAAGACCAGGAGGTCTACTGATTCAGTTGACCTCCTTAATGTAATGTATGCTAGTGCCATGAATGCAACATGTATGCAATAATCCTATTATAACATGTAAGTTCTATATGAGTGCACAATCATCCGTCCAAATGCAACTTCCATATGATGATACATTCATTTCCATCCATTAAAGGAAGAAAAATGTACACACATTCATATGCAGTATGAGAGTGATTGAGTCGATCTAGTGCCTAATGTGTGTGTGTGTGTATATATGCAACCACGAGCAACCACTAGCAAACATTGCATCCATCAAACATAACATGTCTCAAACACATGTTATATCCATGGGATTCCTACCTAAAGGTTGAAGATTCGACCGATAGGACATACTTAAATGATAGAAACAAGTATAAATAAAAGCTTTGGAAAGTAAGTTAAGAACATACCCTCAAAAAGAAAAGGGTACGAAGTATGAATCTTGTCATCGGTATCCCAAGTCACATCCTATGGGTTATCTCCCCACTGAACCTTCATCAACTTGGCTTCTCTATTGCGTAGCTTCTTAACTTCTGATCCAAGAATACGGGTAGGCACTCGTCTGACTATAGCCTCCCGTTCCACCTCTACTTCCTCCAATATTCTTGGCTCTACTACTTCTGCGGTATCATGCAAGCACTTTTGCAAATGAGAAACATGGAAAACATCATGAACGCCGGATAGTATCTCTAGTAGCTTTACTCTATAAGCTATTTGGCCAATCCTTTCTGTTATGGAAAATGGCCCTACGAATCTTGGTGCCAACTTCCCTACAGATCCGAAGCGAACCACATTCCTCAACGGTGACACCTTAATGAAAACCATGTCTCCTACTTCAAATTCAATGTCAGTCCTTCTCTTATCTGCATAGGATTTCTGTATATCTTGAGCGGTCTACATTTGTCGTCTAATAAGATCAACCTTCTCGGATGTTTCCCTAACCATATTTGGTCCATGTAATAGTCTTTCTGTAGATTCCCACCAACAAGTTGGTGATCTATAGGGTCGTCCGTACAATGTTTCGAAGGGTGCCATACCAATGCTAGCTTGATAACTGTTGTTGTAGGCAAACTCTACTAAAGGAAGATGCTCTTCCCAAGTCTCTACGAAGTCTAGGATACACAACCTCAAAAGATCTTCTAGAACTCTATTCACCCTCTCCGTATGTCCATCGGTCTATGGGTGATAAGTGGTGCTCAAACACAACTGTGTACCTAATGCTTCTAGCAAACTCCTCCAAATTTCACTAGTGAAAATAGGGTCACGATTGCTTACGATGCTGGAAGGTACTCCTTGAAGACAGACTATCTCACGAACGTAAATTGCTGCTAACCAAGCTGCCGTCCTCTTACTCTTAACTGGAATAAAATGAGCGCTCTTAGTAATTCTATCCACTACAACCCAAATACTGGTGTTGCCTTTCTTTTACCTAGGCAAACCATCTATGAAATCCATAGAGATGCTCTACTACTTCCACTGTGGAACCTCCAAAGGATGAAGTAAACCACCGGGCTTCTTTTGTTCAGCTTTGACTTGCTGACAAACCAAACATTGAGAAATAAGCTCTGCCACATCTTTCTTCATCCCAGTCCAAAAGAAAATCCTCTTCATATCCCTATACATCTTATCACCGCCTGGATGAATAGTCATCTTAGAATGATGGGATTCCTCTAGGACTGCCTTTAACAAACTTCCAGTTTGGGGAACACAAAGCCTTCCATCTCATCGCAACCACCCTTTATCGTCAATGGAATATCTATTGAGATGACTAGAAGTCTCCCCTTTACTGAGCCTATCCAGGATGTCTGAAATCTGTGGATCACCTCGCTGCGAAGCTCCTATCTGATCCACAAGAGTAGCTCGTATCTCTAGCGATGCAAACAAACCAGGCAATAACTCGGTGGAGGGTCTAAAATCAAAAGTCGATATGAACTCCTAGCTTTTCCTTTCCCCAAACAGAGGACTTAAGTCATCCTCTGCCTACTCAGTGCATCTGCCACCACATTACCCTTGCCAAGGGTACAAGCAATCTCAAAATCATAAGAAGCTAGGAACTCCATCCACCTTTGTTGCCTTAAATTAAGATCCTTCTGCAAGAACAAGTACTTGAGAGATTTATGATCGGTGTACAACTCGAACTTCTCTCCAAGCAAATAATGACGCCACATCTTAAGCCCGAATACTATGGCAGCTAGCTCTAAATCATGGGCAGGGTAGTTCTTCTCATGAACTCTTAGCTATCCACCCCCATAACACACTACCTTTCCCTTTTGCATCAGAACCGCACCAAATTCTGTACCACATGCATCAGTGTATACTGTAAATACTTTGTTTCCGTCGGGAAAGATCAAGACTGGGGCTGTTGTCAGAGCCATCTTCAATCATTGGAAAGCAACATCACAATCTATATCTCATGAAAACGCCAAATTCTTCTTCGTCGGCCTAGTGAGTGGGGATGATATCTTTGCAAAGTCCTTAATGAACTTCTTATAATAACTTGCCAATCCAAGAAAGCTTCTTACCTCCATTGCATTTTTCAGAATTTTCCAATCTTGAACTGCAACTACCTTTGCGGGATCTACGGCTATCCCATCTTTGGAAACCAGGTGCCATAGGAATCACACCTCTTTTCTCCAAAAATGGAATTTGGAGAACTTTGCCTTAAGCTGATGCGCACAGAGAATTTTCAAAATTTCTCTCAAATGTTAGGCATGCTCTTCCTCGCTCTTTGAGAAGATTAAGATATCATCAACAAAGAACACGACAATTTTATTTAGAAACTCCCGAAACACCCTACTTATCAGATCAACAAAATAGGTAGGTGCATTCATCAACCCAAAAGGCATCACTAGCCATTCAAAGAAACCATCTGGAGTCCTAAAAGAGGTCTTACCTATACTGTCCTCAGCCAACTTCAGCTGATGAAACCCCGTGGCCAAGTCTAACTGAGAAAATATTGATGCACCAACAAGCTAGTCAAACAAGTCATCTATCCTTAGGAGCGGGTGCCTGTTCTTCTTAATGAGTTTATTTAATTCTCTATAGTCCATACACAAGCGAAGTGAACCATCCGCCTTAGTCGCGAACACTACTGGAGCACCCCAGTCAGATATGCTTTGCCTAATAAACCTTTTCTCAACTAGCTCCCCTACTTGCTTGTTAAGCTCCATCCTTTCCCTTGGAGCCATATGGCGCACAGGTAATGCAACCGGCTTTGCATTGTCCACCAAATATATACGAAAATCGATTTCGGGCCTCGGAGGTAAGCCTTGTACCTCATTAAAAACATCAGAATAATCACGGACTACTGGAACAAATTTTTGATCATTGGTAGATGCATCTAGAGACTCTAGGGAGCTAAGCATAACAGACCCTTGTGGGTCATAAGAAATCTCGAGGGTCCTCGCATGGCAAATCAAAAATCTAACGACCTTCTTCTCACAATCTAGAATGGCACCACACATGGTTAGCCAATCCATCCTTAGAATCAAACCATAGCCCTAAAACTGAGCACATACGCATCGTATTCAAATTCGACGCTTAAGACAGATATTCTCAAACCCTGACAAATCATGGATAAATGAGCCGAACCACTAATGGGGTTTGGGACAACAATGGGACCCACTACCATACTAGCATTTAAGTGCAGAGACTCAGCCACAGAACTAGATATAAATGAATGCGAAGCGCCAAAATAAAAAAGAGTTCTAATTGGATGACTAGAAAGAGAAATTAAACCTTCCAAAATTTTCCTACCTCTATCTAGAGCACTGGTCGCGAGAGGATGCACCTGCCCTCCAGAAGCTTCTTCCCTTTAACCTTGTACCTATTTCTTCGGGCACTCCTTAGCAAAGTGTCCGACCTCTCCACAATTGAAGCAAGAATTCTTCCTTCTTTTGCAGTCCTCTACCAAGTGACCCTCTCGTCCGCAACTATGGCACTTCTTCTTATACTTAGCCTTGTCATTCTTTCCACCCTTCTTTTGTTGTTGTTGTTGTTCTTGTCCTTTCTTAAGCGATAGTTTCTTGTTTTGCGTTGTTTCCTCAGCCTTAACTTCCTTCTTTTCTCCTTTGTATTACTCATGCATCAAGGCCATATCAACAAGCCTTTCAAAAGTAGCTCCCATTGGAATATGGGACATAGCTAACCCATGAAGGGGTTCATTCAGCCCTTTAGCAAACCATAAAGCTTTCTTATGCAGAGTATCCACCAGTTCCAATCCAAACCTTGCTAACTGGTTCAATTTGTTCACATATTATTTAACAGGCATGTCTCCTAGTTTGAGTGCCAAGAACCTCTCCATTTGCATGCTTTTCTCAGCTTGAGAAAGAAACTTCATTTCAAACCTCTGCCTAAAATCATCCCATGTCTCCAACGGACGCCCCGCTTGGGTTATTTCCCACTAGAACGAAGCTTCATCGTTCAGTAGCCAGGCGGCTAGCAGAATCTTCCTACGATCATCCACATCGAAAATTCTAAACAAGTCCTCTGTCTCCTTAAGCCAATTCCTTGCCTCTATGAACGTCTCAGTTCCATGGAATGGCCTTCCTCCCATAGCATAGAAATATTTGCAGATCTTAGAGAAGTTGTCTACATGTGGAGGAGGAGGAACAACGAGAAAAAAACGTCGATATGTACAACTTAAAGGATCTATACGGATATAGCAGAAATATATGTGATATGATAGCTAAATGATATGCAATAGTCAAATACAATCTAAACTACGGAGATATATCACAATTAAAGTAAATGCGAAAAGTAAAGTAAAGTGACACCAGGAATTTTTATACTAGTTCGGACTTCCCACCCTACGTCCAGTCCCGAAGCTCCTCTTCGGAATACACTAACAACGCCCTCTCTTAATCCGTAGGAATAGATTAGTACACCCAAGCCCCAACAAGGATGCCTCTCTCCTGAGCAACTACACAGGTCTTGAACTATTACAAAAGTTTGACTTCTGATTTGTGTTCCTGAATCAACACGGATAGCCAATATTTTAAATATAACCTTCCTATAATCCGATCCTCGAGTATATGTTTTGAATGCGAAGATTTAAGGAAGAATATTGCTTGTTGAATCAAATGATATTAAAATTGATTCACGGATTCGACAAGTATTTGAATTGGAGAGCTTTTTAATTGCAAAGAATGTAAATGGAGAGAATAGAATGATGATCAGAAAATCGGTTAAATTCGGATAGACTAAGTGATTGCAAAACATGATTAAACTTGTTTATATAGTAGTATAAGAGTAGCAGTTCTTCATGAATAGTTTCCATTAAAAGTTATGTCCATTTCCTTTGATTAATGAAGAGGAATTTCTTCATGAGGAATGGTGACTCTTCAGAAAATAGTTTCTGGGTCGAATCAGTCGACTGGTTAAAAATCATCAGTTAACTGGTATAATTAAAATATTTATATGAAACTTTTGAAACTAGCCGTTATGTGCAGAAATAGCTTGACCAGTCGACTGGTGGATTTACTACCAGTCGACTGGTAGGCCAGTTTCTGCACGTCTCTGGCTTTTTAGGGTTTACTTTATATATATATATATATATAACTTGATTAGTACATTCTTGTATACCTGAGGATAGATTTTAACATCATTCTAAGATGACTCAATGTACATATATATATATATATATATATATATGTATGTATGTATAACCTTTTCTTTATGATTCGATTCCCATTGTAGCTTCATTCGTTGGCATCGATCAAAATATCGTTATTCAACATTCTTCCCCTTTTTGACTGATGACAACACTTTGGATTTTCTCTCCTGAATGTATAGCACAAATTTATTAGTTCATATATTTTATATCCTTAACATTTGATTCCTGCATTCACAAATGTTAGCACAATTTCCAATAGTATGGAAAGTATAAGAGTATAATAGCACGGAAACATAAAAATGGTATATAATATAACATAGATAGCATGAAAGATATTTCTCCCCTTTTGTTATCGATTAGAAAGAGATTAATACATTATAAGCACATGATAACCGAAGAGATTTTTAGAGATCTTTGAATGATACAATTTCTAGTTCTCGTCTGAGTTTAATGAAAGAATTCTCTAAAAGGGGTTTAGTATAGATATCTACAATTTGATTTTATGAGGTAACAAATTATAAATTAATTGTTTGTTTCTCAATATTATCTCTCAAGAAGTGATGTCTGATATTAATGTGTTTAGTTCTGGAATGGTTTACCGGATTCTTAGATAAATTTATTGCGCTTGTATTGTCACAATTGATTATGGAATTTGACAAATTTACATTGAAATCTTTAACGTTTGCTGCATATATAATACCTGAGCACAAGCTAGTGCAGCAGATATGTATTCAGCTTCGCATGTTGATAATGAAACACAATTTTGCTTTTTGCTAAACCAAGATATAAGCGATTTACCAATAAAGCGACATGTTCCACTTGTACTTTTACAACCATTCGTGATCCTCCAAAATCAGCATCGCTATATGAAACCAATTCAAAGGAACAGTCTTTTGGATAGAAGAGTCCAAAGTCTTTGTTGCTATTTAAATATTGTAATATTCGTTTAACTGCTCTTAAATGTGACTCTTTTGGATTAGCTTGAGATCAGACACATAAGAAAATACTCATCATAATATATGGTCTACTTGTTGTTAAATATAAAAGTGAATCTATCATGCTTCGATATAACTTTTGATCGACACTTTTACCATTTTCATCTTTATCTAAATGTGTCGATGCATTGGTGTAGGTTTACTCTACGTGTTTTCCATTCCAAAACGTTTTATTAAATTAATACAATATTTTTCTTAATTGATAAAAATTCCATCAGATAATTACTTAATTTGCAAACCCAGAAAATAGGATAGTTCTCTCATGTGTGACATTTCAAATTCATTGGTCATTATTTTTGAAAATTCTTGACATAATTGATCATTTGTAGATCCAAAAATAATGTCATCTACATATATTTGAACAATTAGAATATCTTTATGGTCTTTCTTAATAAAAAGTGTTTGATCAACCTTTCCAATTTGAAATCCTGAATCTAACAAGTAAGTTTTGAGACGTTCATACCATGTACATGGTGCTTGTTTTAGACCATATAATGCCTTTTTCAGTTTATAAACATGATCAGGATATTTTTCATGAGCGATTAGTGGAGGTTGTTCAACATGTACTCGTTCTTTAATGTAGCCATTTAAGAAAGAGCTTTTAACATCCATTTTATATAATTTAAAGTTATGATGACAAGCGTATGCTAATAATATTTGAATTGCCTCTAGTCATGCAACTGGAGCAAAGGTTTCTTCATAATCTATGCCTTCTTCTTGATTATAACCTTGTGCAACAGGTCTAGCTTAATTTCTAGTGATATTTCCCAATTCATCTACTTTATTTTTGTAAACCCATTTTGTTCCAATGACAGTTTGATCACTCGGTCTTGGAACTAATTCCCAGACTTCATTACGTTCAAACTGGTTTAATTCTTCTTGCATGGCAATTATCCAATTTTCATCGGTTAATGCTTCTTTAGGATTTTTGGGTTCGATATTTGATAAGAAGGCTACATTACTTACCAAATTAAGTTGACTTCTTGTTCTAACATTTGAAGTTATTTCTCCAATAATATTTTGCATTGGATGATCTCGTAATATTCGTGATGGAGATCTGACTTCATTAACAGGAATATTTTGATTATTGATATTATCTTGAGTTTCTATAGTATTATTCTCTACAATGTTTTCATCTTCTCTATATATTATCAAATCACCATCGTAAGAAGGCTTATTTATTGTAATATCTTTATTTAAGGAATTTTGAATAAAATTTTCGTTGAACGAAACATGAAGTGATTCTTCTATTTTACTGGTTCTTTTATTGAAAATACGATAAGCCTTGTTTCATTCAGAATATCCTAAGAATATTCCTTCATCAGATTCTGAACCAAATTTTCCAAGTTGATCTTTTGTATTTAAAATAAAACACTTTGATCCAAAAAATTTAAAATAAGATATATTTGGTTTTCTACCAGTAAAAAGCTTGTATGGAGTATTTTTAGTAAGAGGTCGAATGGAAACACGATTCTAGACATAACAAGATGTTGCAACTGCTTCAGGCCAAAAATGTTTTGGTAGTGTACTTCCATTTAATAATTTTCTCGCACATTTTTATAAAGTTCTATTCTTTCGTTCTACAACTCCATTTTGTTGTGGAGTTCTAGGAAATGAAAAATTATGAAAAGTTCCTTTCTTTTGACAAAATAAATCAAATTTCTCATTTTCAAATTCTCCTCCATGATCACTTCATATGTTCTTTATTTTTAAATTAGTTAAATTTTGAATTTGTTTGACGAAATTCTTAAAAACATCAAAAGTATGGCTTTTATTCCTTAAAAACATCGTCCAAGTGTATCTTGAAAAATCATCAACAATTACAGACACATATCTACTATGATTTAATGGACTGAACTTGAGTTGGTCCAAATAAATCCATGTGTAGTAATTCAAGTGGTTGTAAGGTTGATATAAACTTTTTAAATTTAAAAGAGGATTTTGTTAACTTTTCGAGTTGACAAGCATCACATAAATTTTCAGTTTTGAATTTTATTTTGGGTAATCCTCTTACAAGATTATTTTTAGATAATTTTTTATTATTTTAAAATTAATATGACAAAATCGTTTGTGCCATAACCAAGGATCATTATCTTTGGCTAATAAACACATGCTCGGATTATTATTGATTTCCATATTTAAAACATAAATATTTTTGTCTCAATTTCCTTTAAAAATAAGATTTTGATTTGAATCAAATATACTACATTTATTTTCAGAAAATGTTATTTTAAAATCTTTATCACATAATTGACTTATACTTAATAAATTGTGTTTTAAATTCTTAACTAATAAAACATCTGAAATAAGAGGTGAATTAGATATATGGTAATTGCTCATATCGCCTTTGTCGATGATGTATCCTTTGGAATTATCTCCAAATGTGACAGTACCTCCTTTTGAGTAAGTAATATTTGATAGCATTTCTGTGTCTTCAACTATTACAAAAGTTTGACTTCTGATTTGTGTTCTTGAATCAACACGGATTGCCAATATTTTAAGTACAACTTTCCTATAATCTGATCCTCGAGTATATGCTTTGAATGCGAAGATTTAAGGAAGAATATTTCTTGTTGAACCAAATGATATTAAAATTGATTCACGAAGTCAATAAGTATTTGAATTAGAGAGCTTTTTAATTGTAAAGAATGTAAATGGAGAGAATAGAATGACGATCAAAAAATCTGTTAAATTCAGATAGATTAAGTGATTGTAAAACATGATTAAACTTGTTTATATAGTAGTATAAGAGTAGAAATTCTTCATGAATAGTTTCCATCAAAATTTATGTCCATTTATTTTTATTAATGAAGAGGAATCTCTTCACGAAGAATAATGACTCTTCAGAAAATAGTTTCTGGGTCGAATCAATCGTCTGGTTAAAAATCATCAGTTGACTGGTAGAATTAAAATATTTATATAAAACTTTTGAAACTAGCCGTTATGTGCAGAAATAACTTGACCAGTCAACCGGTGGATTTCCTACCAATCGACTGGTAGGCCAATTTTTGCACATCTCTGGCTTTTTATGGTTTTAATTATATAAATATATATATATATAACTTGATTAGCACATTCGTGTATACTTGAGGATAGATTTTAACATCATTCTAACACGACTCAATGTACGTATATATAAAACCTTATCTTTATGATTCGATTCCCATAGTAGCTTCATTCGTTGGCATCGATAAAAATCTCGCTATTCAACACGATGGGTACTGCTGGGGAAGGAACGTCAACTTGACCACTAGCAGGCACCGTGCCCTCTAGATACCTATGGAACCAACATGGTATCGTAACTCCCTCTGGAATATTAGGTTCCCCATACATGCTAAAAAGAAAACGAAAGAGATTCAGACAAAGGATCGAAAGATAGTATTTATGGCTTTGGGGAATATGCTTTTCAAAACAGAATTTTCTTTTGAAAATGCTTCTTTTAAAACCTTTTTGAAAGTAGTTTTCAAAAACTTTTATCTAATCTGGTAACCTTCATCTCTGATACCAGATGTGACACCCCACGTCCATTAATGTCACTCATTAAGAGAATGCATTAAGTTTCGTGAAGCATTATAGGCAAACAGAAACATTACAAGGCAGACATAAAATAGCAGCAGAATTAAAAACTTTTATTAATCATAAAGCATCGTGGTTCCAAATATCATATGTCTGACATAATAAAAACCATTACATCATAAAAACTTCTGTCTTGTACTTAAAACATCAGAGTACAATATAAAATAAGCATAATCCTCAAATAAAACCATAGCCATAGTAGTAAAGATAGGAGCTTGAGCAATACATCTAAGCAACTCCAGCAAAATGATAGCAGAATCTTGATCAAGCTTGAGTATTTCCTCCCTAAGAACCTTGGGGGGAGGGGAATGGAAGAAAGAAGAGGAAACAAAAAGGGTTAGACATAAAGTCTGGCGAGTCCAGTTGATTTAGCAAATAAATAAGTAAAAGTATCATGACAGGCATATAAAGTGGATAAGAATGGTAACATCATAATAGGCAGGTATGACAAGGTAAACTTGATAGAATGTATACGCTTCTCTAATGATTACTCTGATTCTCTGCACTGATACTAGTATAACCAGAATGAGATGATCCCAACAACTATAAGATGGTAGACTTAGGCGTACTTCTGGTAAGAGGTTTTAACCGCATACAATCCATAGGCAACCCAATCCTAACAGGCTCCTAAACTTTACCAGAGTCTAGATGTACCCTAACTACTACCCTAATCGATCGGCTCCCTACTCTGTAGATACCCTGTGCCGGCCCCATAGTAGGAGATATCACTTCCTAAAGTGGCAACCCTTCATTATTGTGCACAACCATATCTACTGGTGTCACGGTCGTCTTATCCCCCTCTGCCCGGACATGCACGCACATGTCCCGGTCGGTTTGCGCTGCCCACACCGTCCTCCACGTTTGGATCTCTTACAGTCAGCCCAGTAAGCGTGTCCCAACAACTACCTAGGGCGGAGTACTCGTCTAATATTGTTCTATAGGTTACTGACTGAAACGGGTCCCCCACACAAGATGATACAAGCTCTCCCCCTTGTCTTGTATCCCCACTAGGATTTCCATAGGTTATGCTTTGCCTAACGGTGTCTTCAATTACATAACCCCATCATTTCCATAGGTTATGCTTACCTAACGGTGTCTTTAATTACATAACCCCAATAGGTTAAGTTTGTGGGCCTATATATGAGTATTACCAACCCCACCCAGATATACTTAACCTTCCCATTATTTTAACCAAGTTTACTTAACCCCTTTTCAAGTGCCTGTTCATACAATCCCTAAGAATCCAACTAGTTTAAGTATTCCAATTCATTACCATGTCCATTTATGGTTACAATGTGCTAGACCCCTCACATTAAGCCTACCACTTGTGGATGTTGGATATGCCGGTTGGTTCCGGGTAGGCTTCTTCCACAAGTCGGGCTTAACCTCATGTCTTAGCACGTTTCGTATTTGTGCACCTAGACCCCTCACATTAGATTCACCACTTGTGGTCGCTAGATATGTCGGACGGTTCCGGGGAAACTTCCACCACAAGTGTAATCTAACCTCGTGTCTAGGCGTAGTTATAATTTCTAATTACTGTAATCCTAGGTATTTCATTATTAGCCAATTTTACCTATGTCGTTTTAGGTTTTCATGCCGCTTTTCCCCAAATATGTTCATAAGGAATTATATGCCCTAAATTCACATTCATAAACATTATTCAAGTTATGCCAAATTACCCGTTTACAAGTTATGCCCAATTTCAATGTTTTTCCCCTTGTTCCCCATTTAACGCATTCGCATATTTCAACTGCATGCCTAGGATCGAAAGTAGTCTGGCTATATAAAATAAAAGGGAAGGGATGAAGGGAAGATGATAGAAATGATTATACTAACAAAATTGACATAAACACATAGTGGCATATTGATAAGATGGGCATATAAGAATAGATCTGGTGAACATGAGATAATAGAACTGATTCTAACATAATAGGGATGTCATAATAGGCATGATAAGATCTAAACAACAATTTAGATGTCCAACTAGCAACAGATCCAATTTAATCACAACATGATAGGTACAAGGTGATTTAAATAGTGAATTAGATCTAAAATCAAAGGTAGATCTGACATGATAAAGGTTAAGATCCAAGTCATAGTTATGCCAGAATATCATGGATTCACAAGTTATAACAGATCTGATATGATCCAAGCAGTCACCGGCATAGATCCAAATTACAATCATATCATGTTTTACTTTTTAATTATTTAAATCTAAAAGTAACTTAAACTCACAGTTTTTGGATCTAGAAAGATAGAAGGAGAATAGCAGAGGTTGAATCACAGATATACACTTGAATAACTTGATTGCAGAAGAAGGAAAAGTTTTGATTCAGTCTGGGCACCGACAACATGTAGTCCTCCATTATTTTTCAGTGTAGAAAATAAGAGAAATGGAGCCATATTTATAGCCGCCAGCCCCCAAACCCTAAATGCCACGTCTGCCTTAGGGGGGTCGACACCCTCTTTGAGGGGTCGACACCCCCCTTAAGGGGTCGACTCCCCTGGGCGGGATTTTTCCCGCTCCCCCTGTTTTTCATGATTTGAATGATGTTGAACTTTTGGACCTAATTTTTTGAATTCTTGGACCCTATATATATATAATTCTCTTCCGCGTGTACAAACTTTAAACCTTCATAACTTCTTCATATGGTGTCCGGTTTACGCAAACCAAATGTCTATCTTGACCAGAATTTCGAGACAGACGCAATGGCGCAGTCCATTTCCCTTAATTCTGAATATTAAAATAAATTTTCTTTAATTTGTCCTATTTATTGTTGTTAAAATCATGGGGTATTACATTGTGTCTGTTTTGTTTGTGTCATCACCTTGTTCATGGATATACACGAGATGCATTAGCATTGATTTCAGTTGTTTTCATGGTATGTTTCTTCCCTTTCATACTAGTACATAGCTTGCTTATGCGGTTCAGTAATGTAAATCTTTGGTGCAATTTTGGGTTCACTACAGTATGGTGTTCTGGAACCAATGTGTTCACTGTGGCATGGTGGATATTTTCTACTCTTTTCTCTGGTTAATTGTTGAATTTGTGCCATGAAGGGAATCTTCAGTGGGGGCCTATCCTGACAGTCCATCCCTACAGTAGGTGTGGAGCTCGAGATTTCCGTTGTTGCTGCTATTGACTTCAATTTGTACCTTGCTTCTTAGTTGTAGCAGTATGTCATAGCATTATGTAAACTGTACCCATGTAATTGTATATGGCATTCTTTGTTGTATATGCATAAGTAATTCACTCCCTTGAGTAGTATGAGATGTAATAATTGTCTAGTAATAAGCTAGCTCATGTACTTTACTCTAGGATAGAAATAGTGGACGACCCATTTTAAATGCCAATGATAGTGGACGGTCCACTTTAAAAAACCGAATTAGCTGGTTGTTAACCACAATCACCTGTACTATATTGTATTTTTTATTATTGGTTATAATAAAATGGTGTTTGTGGTCACCTTAAAAACCGGTTGTCTATGCCAAAAAAGAAAAAATAGCCATTATTCAAACGATCTACATTTTTGATGAAACCAATTTTATCAGATCTGGAATGTTAAATTATTGCTGGATTTCAAATTTAATATCAATAGGAGTTCGTATGTAGGAGTAGATAATTTAAACACATTTTGAAAATTCAGTTTGAATTCAATATAAAAGCTAGAAATAAGGTCAGTTTTCAAACGGTATCTAAATTCGATGAGACTAGGCTCGTTAGAAATGTGTTGGTGAAACGTAGCAGGATTTCAAGTTTCGTAATTTTTGGAGTTATATGGTCATGGGAAATTAAAATACGCATTGAAAATCAATGTAACACCCCATAATTTTAAAACCTGACATAAGAGATAATTAAAGAATAATTAATTTTTAAAAGAAGAATTAGGTGAAATGGGTTACGCCATTGCGTTCGTCTCGGAATTCTGCTTCAGATAGAACCTGAGTTTGCGTAAAACGGAAATTGTATGAAGAAGTTATGGACGATAGAAGTTGAGCAGAAAAAGCAGAAAACAGGCTGGGATAACTGGCGCACTTGTGAAGTGTGCCAGAACAAAAATGGACTGGCACACCTGGGAAGTGCGCCCATGCTGAGGTAAAACCTGCACAAAATTCTGGAGAGTTCTCTGATGACGTGTCCTTCGGGGATTGGCTGGATGACGTGTTTTCTGGTCAGATGGTTCAGATGATCTCTAATCTAATCTAAAGGTCCTAATTCACCTAATACATCTATAAAAACACACCTAAACCTAACACTAATTTCATTACACTAATCCATGGTGCCTCCATGCTGCTCTAATCTAAATTAAAACTAGCCTCTCTTCTCTTCTCCAAAGCAAATCAGAATTAGAGTATTCAAATTGGAAGATAAGAATCAAATTCTACAACAACGGTTTAGCTAATCTGTAACACCCCACCTCCACCAGGGTGGCTCTTGCAAGCACTCTGACTTTGGAGGGGCGTTTGAATCAGGTAAACATGCATAATGATATATCAAGGCAGAACAAGAACATATGTATATATGTAAACAGAGTAAATAACATAGATAAAACAGCGGAAGATTTCAAAACATTTCAAAACAAGTCTGGTACAACATAGCTTTCCAAATAAACAAGTCTAGATAAAACAACATCAACTGAAAAACTGAAATAAATAAGTGCTATCCCCAATTAAGTGGTAACCATAGCTAGCTTCATGTCGAAACCGTACATGAGCTGAAATCCCACAAGCAAGCAATCCGAAATCCAAGCTAAGCTCCAGTATTCCCTCCCTGAGAACCTGGGGGGGGGGGGAACGGAAGAAAAGAGGCGAAAGAAAACAGGTCAGTCAAAACGACTGAGTAAGCCCTACTACAATCAATGTAAACTGATAAAGTTAACTGGCATGAGCAGCAGGGATGAACATAAGGATAACAATATACTAGCATGATGATTAACTAACAAGGTAGATAAAGGTGTCATCGCATAATCAGGATTAAGGTTTTGCACCACAGGTGTACTAGTAAACTAACATGACTTGAATAAACAAGTATTGATCCCTTGGCCCAAGCTTTGGCCCAATAACATGAAATGACCCTAATACAAGGTCCAACCAAACGGTCTAGTCGATCGGCTCCCTAAGCCTAACTCGTCACGTGTTGGTGTCAATACGGCCCAATCATAATTGTAGTCGAACTGTGCCGGGTCCACCCTTCGGGTGTATCAAGCCCTAGGGTGTCAACCCCTGGACACCATGAACATGAGTGCACAGTCCCGATCTACTGGTACCCGTGCATGTTTTCTCCGGCTACAGACTATGTGCACGACCAGAGTCCGCCCGGAACTACACCGGCGTACCCTCTGCCGTCGCTTTTGGTCACTTACCTCCAGTCCAGTAATCGTGCCCCCACCCTAGCCTAGTCCCTAGGGTCATGATGATACTAACTTGGGATTACTGCTGGAGTGGGCCCCCATTGCTAGGATTTTTCTAGTGGGTTAAGTACGGTTTAACCCTCTTGCTAATCCTGGATTAACTTGGTTAAGTGTAACGATGAGTTCACGACTTAACCCCGATTAATCTACCAAGCCCAAATTGGTTAAGTATTAAATGGACCATGACTTAACCCTAATCACGAGGCATTAATTAATTTAATGCGCCTTAACCTCTCACATTAGACCTTGTTGTGGTTACTAGTTAAGCCGGGCGGGTCCGGGTAGCTTTACACCACAACTTGGTCTAACCTCGGGTTCAAGGTATAACATGACCAACTTCTCACATTGGGTCCTATTATTTGTAGCAACTAGTTAAGCCGGTCGGTTCCGGGTAGGTTTACGCTACAAACTCAACCCAACCTTGAGTTGGCCACACTTATCTTTTCTAAGTGTCATGTCCATCATGTTTCCAAAACATGTTACAAGTTTTCAAGCAATTGGGTAGACCTAACTTAATAGGTAAATTCCCAATGGGTAGACCTAACTTAATAGGTAAATTCCCAAGCTTATGTTTTATGTCTTTTAAGTTTACCCAACCCCAAACGCAATCCCATCGCTTACATATCGCAATAGCGCATAAAGGATAGAAAGAGGGAACTTGGCATAATCATGACATAAAGGTATTGAAGCCACAAGCTTAACATGGTGGCATATGAAATATTCATATGTTCATACACTTGCATATTACATTTTTAGGCCTCAAAAGCATGCATAAAACCAAACTTAGCATATTGGTGATACATGGTGCTAAATGACATGTAGAGATGGCCATAAGTTCGCATTTAGCCTCACATGCAAGTTATCATAAGAGATATGATAACTTACATGTTGCTAAAATGCAACCTTTGGCATAAAGCTTAACGCTTTATGTTCATAAACCCAAAATAAGCTTGCAAAACATGATAGCATGAACAAAATGTTCAACCCAAACTTGCATAACATAACTTGGCATACTTGCATATAAACTTGCATATCACAACATGATAAACTTGCATATCACAACATGATAAACTTGCATATCATACATTTAACTTTAGAGTTTAAGTATGAAAGTAGAATAGGGCTTACAATGCTTAAGAAGTCACAAAAATATGACAAAGCCCTTATGAAATCAATTAAACCCAAAATGCAAGCAAAACCCTTGAGCCAAAATGATCAAGACTCTTTCTTTATGATGCAAATATATAAACTTGACTTGAATGCAAGCTAATGATGCTCATACAAGTTTGAAAACACTTGTATGCATGGAAAATCACTTAGGAATTTATTTAGGAATTTTATGAAGAGAGTGGAGGCCATGAGAGGATTGATTTTGCCATAGTTTAGTTGTATGAATGAATAATGATGATTTAGGGTAGGTTAGGGTCTTATTTATAGATTAGGCAAGTGTTTTAGGCCATAGGATTAAACCTAGATTCAATCCAAGCCATCAAAGCATGTCTTGGGGAAGAAGTCAAGTGTAGGAACCATCTAGGGCCTTTAGATTAAAGATGAACCATGAGAACCATTCAAATGCAAAATCTGCATTTGAGCGAATCGGCCCACGGGTTGACAGCCAAACACCCTGGATTAACCCCTAGTCGACCCAGCGAGCTCGGGTCGACCTCAAAAATTGGCCGGTTCGGTTATTCCCCTCTCCCAATTCGCTGTTTTGAACATTTTTCATATTTATTTATTTAATTTTCAATTATATATATATATATATCAATATATATATATTTCTCTGCGCAACCCATTTCACTTAATTAAGTATACTTTAATTTGAGAATTTTTCGTGAAACTTCGCGAGGCCATTTCTTGGTCATACAGACTCCGATTTTCGAAAACTCGGACTCTATTTCGCGTATTTTTCCGAGACGAACGCAATGGCATAGCCCGTTTCCCTTGATTCAGATTTTACAATTTAATTCTGCCTCCATTTATGTTATAACATGTTATTCAAAAATACGGGTTGTTACATTCTTCCCTCCTTAAAGGATTTCGTCCCCGAAATCTCCAAGTTAGGAAGAACGTATCCTACCATCCATCATCCATCTACTCAAAACATCATCCACGAGCAATCATTGTCCTTAAAAGGTTCTAAATGCTGTATGATCATATGCAAAGGTGTGTGTATATGTACTTATCTAATGCGAAAATCAGGAGGTTACTGATTCAGTAAACCCCCTTAATGCAAAATATGTTAGTGAAATGAGTCCATATGTATGCAAATTCCTAACATAATTTATAATCTCTACATGAGTGCACATAACATTCATCCATATGCAACATCCACGTTATAGCATAACAAGTTTTCATCCATGAATAAGCATAAACACTAATGCATATGCGGTATGAAAGTGTGTGAGCCGATCTTAGTGCCTAACGTGTATTATGCATCCACGAGTATCCACTTGCAAACACTTGCAACCACTTGCAACCATCAAGCATAACATGTTTCAAACACATGTTTCTTCCAAAGGGTTTCTACCTAAGGTTCTCATGACAAAATTAACACGATAAACTAGATAAACATGGATAGCAAAGAGAAAGATATGCTAACAAAGAAAAGAGATTGAGAGTGTACCCTCAAAAAGGAATGGATAAAGCCCACGCATCTTCTCCTCGGTTTCCCAAGTTGCGTCTTCTTCGGCTTCACCCCATTGAACCTTCACCAATTTGACCTCTCGATTCCTTAGCTTCTTGGTCTCCGTCCCCAAGATACGAATCGGAGCTCTCCTCAAGGTAGCCTCTTTCTCCACTTCTACATCTTTTAGAACACTTGGCTCAACAACCTCTGTTGATTCATGTAAACACTTCCGGAGATGCGAGACATGAAAAACATCGTGTACTCCAGCAAGCTTCTCGGGCAACTTCACTCTATAAGCCATCTGCCTGATCCTCTCTATAATAGGGAATGGTCCAACAAACCTCGGTGCCAACTTCCCAACAGCTCCAAATCGGACCACATTCCGCAAAGGAGAAACCTTCACGAAAACCATATCCCCAACATCAAACTCCAAATCCGTTCTTCGCTTATCAGCATAGGATTTCTGTCGGTCTTGGGCCGCTTTCATCCGTCTCCGAATCAACTCGATCTTCTCGGATGTATCTCTGATCATATCAGGCCCAAGTATAAGCTCATCTGTAGTCTCCCACCAACATGTAGGCGACTTGCACGGCCTCCCATATAAAGCTTCAAATGGTGCCATCCCTATGCTTGCCTGATAACTGTTATTATATGCAAACTCAACAAGAGGAAGATGGTCTTCCCAAGTACCACCAAAATCCAGAATACAAAGCCTCAACAGATCCTCGAGTACCCTATTCACCCTTTCGGTTTGACCGTCCGTCTGTGGGTGATAAGCCGTACTTAGATTCAACCTTGTGCCCATAGCTTCTTGCAAGCTATTCCAGAATTGACTTGTAAAGATTGGGTCACGGTCACTGACTATACTAGAAGGGACTCCATGTAGTCTCACAATCTCACGAAGATATACAGATGCTAGCCAAGATGCGGTCCTCTTGCTCTTCACCGGAATGAAATGAGCACTCTTCGTAAGTCTATCCACAATAAGCCAAATGCTCGTATTCCCTTTCCTTGACCTTGGTAGCCCATCGATAAAATCCATGGAAATACTCTCCCACTTCCATAGTGGAACGTCTAGAGGATACAATAGCCCACTGGGCTTCTTCGACTCGGCCTTAACTTGATGGCAAATGATACATCTAGAGACAAACTCTGCCATATCCTTCTTCATCCCAGGCCAAAAGAAAATGCGCTTCATATCTTTATACATCTTATCTCCGCCCGGATGTATAGTCAACTTAGATTGATGCGCTTCCTCAAGAACTCTTCTTACTAGATCTTCTACCATTGGAACACATAACCTTCCGTCTCTCCTCAGCCAACCCTTGTCATCAATAGAATATCGAGCGAGATGACTAGACGTCTCTCCTCGAATTAGCTTATCCATAATCTCAACTATCTGAGGGTCTTCTCTCTGCGAAGCCCCAACTTGATCAAGAAGGGTAGGTCTGAGTTCCAGAGATGCTAAAGAACCAGTCATCGACTCAATCGCCAAAGAGAAATCAAAGGTTGCCACATACTCTAAATTCTTCATCTCAACGAATAGAGGACTTAGGGTCAACCTTCTTCTACTCAATGCATCTGCTACCACATTCCCCTTGCCAGGGGTATAAGCTATCTCAAAATCGTAGGACGCCAAGAATTCCATCCATCTTTGTTGCCTCAGATTCAGATCCTTCTGAGAAAAGAGATACTTCAATGACTTGTGATCGATATAAAGCTCAAATCTTTCTCCCAGAAGATAATGGCGCCAAGCCTTGAGTGCATATACTATTGCTGCCAACTCTAAGTCATGAGTGGGATAATTCTTCTCATGCACTTTGAGTTGTCTACCGCCAAAGCATATCACTCTTCCTTCTTGCATAAGAACAGCTCCTAACCCCGTGCCACATGCATCGGTGTATACGGTAAATAACTTCCCTCCATCGGGCAAAGCTAGAACAGGTGCTGATGTGAGGGCTCTCTTGAGCTTCTGAAAAGCAAGCTCGCATTCTATGCTCCAAGCAAAAACTAAATTCTTCTTCGTCAATTTAGTGAGAGGAGCGGATATCTTTGCGAAGTCCTTGATGAACTTCCGGTAAAAACCCGCAAGACCTAGAAAACTTCTCACTTCGGTTGCATTCCTTGGAGTCTTCCAATCCTGAACTGTCACTACCTTAGCGGGATCCACCGCTAAGCCTTGCTTAGATACTATATGCCCAAGGAATCTAACTTCCCTTCTCCAAAAGTGACACTTGGAGAACTTGGCCTTCAACTGATGCGCTCTAAGCGTATCCATCACCTCCATGAGATGCCTTGTGTGCTCTTCCTCATCCTTAGAGAAGATCCGAATATCATCTACGAAGACCACGACAAACTTGTTCAAGAACTCCCTGAACACCCTACTCATCAAGTCCACGAAATATGCGGGTGCATTAGTCAAGCCGAACGGCATGACAAGCCATTCGAAGAATCCATCTGGAGTTCTGAACGCAGTCTTGTCTATACTATCTTCAGCTACCCTGAGCTGATGGAACCCCGTAGCAAGATCAAGCTGAGAGAAAACAGAAGCACCGACAACCTGGTCAAAGAGATCAACAATCCTCGGTAACGGGTGTCTGTTCTTCTTAGTCAGCTTATTCAACTCTCGATAGTCAACGCAAAGTCGGAGAGAACCATCCGCCTTGGTAGCAAATACCACAGGCGCTCCCCATTCAGATATACTTCGTCTAATGAAGTTCTTCTCAAGCAACTCTTTCACTTGCTTACTTAGCTCCCGCCTTTCACGCGGAGCCATGTGCCGAACGGGCAAAGAAACAGGCTTTGCATTATCCACCAGATAAATGCGGAAATCAATCTCTCGCTTAGGGGGCAACCCCCTAACTTCATCGAAAACATCCGGATACTCTCGAACCACTCTCACAGACTGAAGAGTTTCCATTGACGAGTCGAGTGATTCCAGATAGCACAACATGACGGGACCTCTCGGATCACAAGAAATCTCTAGGGTGTTTCCGAGGCGAGTCACGAGCCTCACAACCCTATGCTCACAATCAAGAATGGCTCCATATCTGGACAGCCAATCCATGCCCAATATCAATCCGTATCCCCTAAAACCAAGAACATAAGCACTGCACAAGAACTCTACACTCAGTATAGAGATCCTCAAATCCCCACATATCATAGACAAATGGGCAGAACCCCCAATAGGATTTGAGACACAGACGGGATCATCTACCAAGCTAGTACTAAGGTGCAAACTATCAACAAGATCAGATGAGATAAAGCTATGCGATGCACCAGAATCAAACAAGGTACGAACCGGCAAATCAGAAATATATACAAGGCTCTCAACAGAAATACTACCTCGATCGGGAACTGGAGCGACATTGAGAGCATGAACTTGCCCTCCTGAAGGTCCAGCACGCTGAGTCTGACCCTGATCTTGCCCTTGCTTCCTCGGGCAATCCTTACTGAAATGTCCAGTCTCACCGCAGAAAAAGCATTCACCATTCTTCCTTTTCCTCTTCTTACAATCCTTAATAAGATGCCCAACTGAACCGCAATAATGGCACTTCCCCTTGTTGTTCTTGCCCTTGTTGTTATTGCCCTTGTTGTTGTTCCCCTTGTTGCCTTGACTCTTGTTCTTGTTCTGATTGCCTTGACTGCTCTGACCACTTGGATTACCCTGATTTCCTTTTCCCTGGGAATCAGTCTTCTTTGCTTGAGTATTATTCATCTTGGTTTCTTTCTTGACATCTCCCTGAAGTAACGCCATATCAACCAAACTCTCAAATGTGGCCTCATGGGGAATATGTGACATAGCCAATCCCTGCAACGGCTCATTCAATCCTCTAGCAAAACGAAGAGCCTTCTTCTGAGGAGTATTCACCATATCCAAGCCAAAACGAGCTAACTGATTGAACTTGTTCACATATTCTTTGACAAACATATCTCCTTGTTTCAAAGTTATGAACCTCTCCATTTGCAGATTCTCCTCAGCAGAAGATAGAAACTTAAGCATGAACCTTGCCCTGAAATCGGCCCAAGTCTCAACAGGCCTAGTACCATTGGTGACTTCCCACCAATAAGCGGCTTCATCCTTCATAAGCCAAACCGCCAACAAGAGCTTCCTCTGATCGTCTAACCCAAAAGATAGCAAACAAATCATCGGTCTCTTTCAACCAATTTCTGGCCTCTACAAAAGTCTCAGTGCCTTGAAAGTTCTTGCCACCCATTGCTTTGAAATCTTTGCAAGTCTTTGCGAAGTACACTTGAGGATGCTGAGGGGGAGGAGGAAGAGGAACCTCAGCGACAGGAGGAGGAGAAACATTAACCACCGGAGGAGGAGGAGGAGGAACATTAACTACCGGAGGAGGAGGAGGAACATCTGCGGGGCCGGCTTCGGTCGCCCTAGCCTCCAAAAGTCTCCTATACCAAACAGGTACGTGTACTCCCTCTGGAATAGCAAAGCTATCGGCCATACTGAAAACGAAGAAAAAGACAGATTCAGAATGGAGAAAAACGAAGGAATTTTGCTAATGGCTTTTTGGGGAATAGCCTTTAAAATAAACTAGACTTTTCTTTGGAAAATACTTTATACTTGGTTTTGAAAATAGTTTTCCAAAAGTTTTCTAAAAGCCTTTTTGTTCCTTCTCGTACCATATGCTCTGATACCAAATGTAACACCCCACCTCCACCAGGGTGGCTCTTGCAAGCACTCTGACTTTGGAGGGGCGTTTGAATCAGGTAAACATGCATAATGATATATCAAGGCAGAACAAGAACATATGTATATATGTAAACAGAGTAAATAACATAGATAAAACAACGGAAGATTTCAAAACATTTCAAAACAAGTCTGGTACAACATAGCTTTCCAAATAAACAAGTCTAGATAAAACAACATCAACTGAAAAACTGAAATAAATAAGTGCTATCCCCAATTAAGTGGTAACCATAGCTAGCTTCATGTCGAAACCGTACATGAGCTGAAATCCCACAAGCAAGCAATCCGAAATCCAAGCTAAGCTCCAGTATTCCCTCCCTGAGAACCGGGGGGGGGGGGGGAACGGAAGAAAAGAGGCGAAAGAAAACAGGTCGGTCAAAAAGACTGAGTAAGCCCTACTACAATCAATGTAAACTGATAAAGTTAACTGGCATTAGCAGCAGGGATGAACATAAGGATAACAATATACTAGCATGATGATTAACTAACAAGGTAGATAAAGGTGTCATCGCATAATCAGGATTAAGGTTTTGCACCACAGGTGTACTAGCAAACTAACATGACTTGAATAAACAAGTATTGATCCCTTGGCCCAAGCTTTGTCCCAATAACATGAAATGACCCTAATATAAGGTCCAACCAAACGGTCTAGTCGATCGGCTCCCTAAGCCTAACTTGTCACGTGTTGGTGTCAATACGGCCCAATCATAATTGTAGTCGAACTGTGCCGGGTCCACCCTTCGGGTGTATCAAGCCATAGGGTGTCAACCCCTGGACACCATGAACATGAGTGCACAGTCCCGATCTACTGGTACCCGTGCATGTTTTCTCCGGCTACGGACTATGTGCACGACCAGAGTCCGCCCGGAACTACACCGGCGTACCCTCTGCCGTCGCTTTTGGTCACTTACCTCCAGTCCAGTAATCGTGCCCCCACCCTAGCCTAGTCCCTAGGGTCATGATGATACTAACTTGGGATTACTGCTGGAGTGGGCCCCCAATGCTAGGATTTTTCTAGTGGGTTAAGTACGGTTTAACCCTCTTGCTAATCCTGGATTAACTTGGTTAAGTGTAACGATGAGTTCACGACTTAACCCCGATTAATCTACCAAGCCCAAATTGGTTAAGTGTTAAGTGGACCATGACTTAACCCTAATCATGAGGCATTAATTAATTTAATGCGCCTTAACCTCTCACATTAGACCTTGTTGTGGTTACTAGTTAAGCCGGGCGGGTCCGGGTAGCTTTACACCACAACTTGGTCTAACCTCGGGTTCAAGGTACAACATGACCAACTTCTCACATTGGGTCCTATTGTTTGTAGCAACTAGTTAAGCCGGTCGGTTCCGGGTAGGTTTACGCTACAAACTCAACCCAACCTCGAGTTGGCCACACTTATCTTTTCTAAGTGTCATGTCCATCATGTTTCCAAAACATGTTACAAGTTTTCAAGCAATTGGGTAGACCTAACTTAATAGGTAAATTCCCAATGGGTAGACCTAACTTAATAGGTAAATTCCCAAGCTTATGTTTTATGTCTTTTAAGTTTACCCAACCCCAAACGCAATCCCATCGCTTACATATCGCAATAGCGCATAAAGGATAGAAAGAGGGAACTTGGCATAATCATGACATAAAGGTATTGAAGCCACAAGCTTAACATGGTGGCATATGAAATGTTCATATGTTCATACACTTGCATATTACATTTTTAGGCCTCAAAAGCATGCATAAAACCAAACTTAGCATATTGGTGATACATGGTGCTAAATGACATGTAGAGATGGCCATAAGTTCGCATTTAGCCTCACATGCAAGTTATCATAAGAGATATGATAACTTACATGTTGCTAAAATGCAACCTTTGGCATAAAGCTTAAAGCTTTATGTTCATAAACCCAAAATAAGCTTGCATAACATGATAGCATGAACAAAATGTTCAACCCAAACTTGCATAACATAACTTGGCATACTTGCATATAAACTTGCATATCACAACATGATAAACTTGCATATCACAACATGATAAACTTGCATATAAACTTGCATATCATACATTTAACTTTAGAGTTTAAGTATGAAAGTAGAATAGGGCTTACAATGCTTAAGAAGTCACAAAAATATGACAAAGTCCTTATGAAATCAATTAAACCCAAAATGCAAGCAAAACCCTTGAGCCAAAATGATCAAGACTCTTTCTTTATGATGCAAATATATAAACTTGACTTGAATGCAAGCTAATGATGCTCATACAAGTTTGAAAACACTTGTATGCATGGAAAATCACTTAGGAATTTATTTAGGAATTTTATGAAGAGAGTGGAGGCCATGAGAGGATTGATTTTGCCATAGTTTAGTTGTATGAATGAATAATGATGATTTAGGGTAGGTTAGGGTCTTATTTATAGATTAGGCAAGTGTTTTAGGCCATAGGATTAAACCTAGATTCAATCCAAGCCATCAAAGCATGTCTTGGGGAAGAAGTCAAGTGTAGGAACCATCTAGGGCCTTTAGATTAAAGATGAACCATGAGAACCATTCAAATGCAAAATCTGCATTTGAGCGAATCGGCCCACGGATTGACAGCCAAACACCCTGGATTAACCCCTAGTCGACCCAGCAAGCTCGGGTCGACCTCAAAAATCGGCCGGTTCGGTTATTCCCCTCTCCCAATTCGCTGTTTTGAACATTTTTGCATATTTATTTATTTAATTTTCAATTATATATATATATATCAATATATATATATTTCCCTGCGCAACCCATTTCACTTAATTAAGTATACTTTAATTTGGGAATTTTTCGTGAAACTTCGCGAGGCCATATCTTGGTCATACGGACTCCGATTTTCGAAAACTCGGACTCTATTTCGCGTATTTTTCCGAGACGAACGCAATGGCATAGCCCGTTTCCCTTGATTCAGATTTTACAGTTTAATTCTGCCTCCATTTATGTTATAACATGTTATTCAAAAATACGGGTTGTTACATAATCAAATTCAGAAATCAGATTCAGATCTATTCTCTCTTCTTAATCCTGTCGCTGTGAGTCTATGTTACTTTCATATATAATTAAATTAAAAGTGATTGTGATAAGATTGTAAATTGGATTTTATGAACATGCCTGTAAGATGAATCATATCAAGTTTTGTAAATTCTTATCTTTCAGATTCACACCCAAATTTCTGTTATCCTATGCCTGTTGGATCTATTCTATTGTACTATGCTAGTTCATAATTCATATGCCTATGTTTATGCCAGTCTTGATGCTTTAATTCTCTTCCCCACCTCTCTTCCTTTTTATTTTATGAGATTAGGCTAATTTCGAGCCTAACATATTACGTTGACTTATGCGTACGAATGACGTGGGAATGTTGTGGGAAAAGTTTGGGAAAATATTGAAAAATATGTAATTGGTCATAAATTGATTTGTAATCACATAGTTGATTTAGGGCATAATTATGTATAACTTGTATACATGAGATTTGGCATAAATTGGATGTGGTAATAATTGGATATAATTGGTATACATGAGGTTTGGCATAAATTGTTAATAATAATGAACGCAAATTGATCTGGGCGTAATTTGGCATAACATGTATACATAAGATTATAAGCCTAATTTGGATTAAAATTATGAACATAATTTAGATTGGAAATTATGGATAATTGGGATATAATTTAATTCAAGATTTAAAGTTGGGACTTGAATCAAGAAAGTCATAATGAATGCCTAAGACACGAGGTTAGATTTGAATTGCGGTATAAGACTGCCCGGAACCTCCCGGCACATCCAACAACCGCAATTTGGCAATCTAATGTGAGAGGTCAAAGGCAGAAATTAGATGTGTAATAATGCAAAGATACGAGGTTAGATTCAGTTTGCGATATAAGCCTGCCTGGAACCGCTCGGCATATACAATAACCATAAAACGACAATCTAATGTGAGGGGTCTTGCAAGATTACGGTTGTAATAAATTAACGAACACTTAACCAAGATAAGACATGTGACTAGACATGGGGATGATAAAGGGTTAAGTGGGTAACATAGGTAGCATGTGAAACATAATTAAAGCACTTAACCAAGCTGAGACATCTAGTAAGACATGGGAATAGTAAAGGGGTTAAGTGGGTGACATGGATGGCATGTGAAACACAATTAAAAACACTTAACCAAGATAAGACATGTGGAAAGACATGAGAACAAAAAAAGGGTTAACTGGGTGACATGGGAAGCATGTATTGCGTGGGTAGCATGTATAACATAAATAATAAGCACTTAACCAAGATAAGACATGTGGTAAGACATAAAGGGTTAAGTGGGTAACATGGGTAGCATGTGAAAGATAATTAAAACACTTAACCAAGATGAGACATGTGATTAGACATGGGGATAAAGAGGGGTTAAGAGGGAATTCCTAGTGGGGACCAAGCTTAAGTGGGAAGCTTGTGTCAAGTGGGTGGACCCTTTTCAACCAGTAATCCATTTAGGATCTATGTGAGCTCGAACTAGGTCGAGGACGGGACACGTTTACGGGGTTTGATTGTAAGAGGTCAATAAAGAGTTAGCAATAGCAGTGCAAGTCTAACGGAGTCATGTGCGGCTCTGGGCTGGTAGTGTAACGACTCGGGTTTTCGCGATCTTGGATATTGGCATACAACACCATGTCGACTATTCAAGCATCGGAAACACCAGATAGTCCATGAAAGAAATTAGAGGGTGAGAATATATAAGATAGAAACTTAGAATAGAAGAAGAAGAACATACAACATCAGAGTAAACACGAATCTCACAGCGGAATGAAAAACATATAATAGATAACATATCTTTGAAATAAAACCAGTGGTGTATACAGTACCATTATTTGAGTATAACACTTACAACACAGCGGAAATAACAATAGCTATATAATCCTGAAGCCTCCTGCTCTAGCTCTTCAAGTATCTGTAAAATCCCGACTACTTGACTGCCCGTACAAAATTGAGCACCCAAGAGTTTAAGGAAATAAAAACAAAAGAAAATCTGGGTCAGTCATGTGACTGGTGTGAGTAAACTCTAATCATTTGTTTAAATTTTCAAAATCCTTTTGAAACAAAGAATAATCGTAAGACCGATCCACACATAAACACGGACGGTTTTTACCTTACAACAACCAAAATATTCTTTATATCAAATCTCTTCTGATATTATAATAATGTCTAAATCAAGTAGATAGCAGTCTAGTAGAACGCTTTCATCTCACGTTCTACATATATAATATTCAATCAAAACCGCAGGCTCTTACTGGGTAATGGATTCCAACTATGACAAGGTATGGGTCCACCTTCCGATCAGTGTATTCTAGAAGCGATACACTGGAGTTCAACAAGAACATCTTGTAACTCGGCCACACATGACCGGCCATTCATTTCGCTTGAATGTTCCGAATATATTATCACCTTATGGTTGGTATACCAACATAATCGTTCCCAGGAGATACAGAAGCGAAAGAAGTAACAAATATGAATATTCTCTAGATGATGACAATATACCCTACTTGGGTGCGACCCACTTAGCCATGCTGCCTACCCGATTTATGTCATTTCCCAGTTGATGAGGCTTAAGGTCATAACGTATCTTTTAACAGATCACTCCTTCATTTACTTTGAATGCCACATCGTCATACCTGTCAAATCACAAATTGATTCCCCTAAAGATACCACGGGCATAAGCTAAGAGAAACGAATTCCTCTGCCATCAACGTAAATACATTCGAAATGATCAACTTACACGATCTACCAGATATACTCTATCAGACATTCATCCATTCAAGTTGCCCTGGGACTGGGCAACCCGAAGGCACTATTCTGTAAACAGGACAGCCCTTGCATAACTCCGTCTTCAATTATCTTGATCATATTTGATCGCAATGTTAATGCTATATGGAGTGATTTTCAGATAATATCTCTGATCCCGGTCTCTCCATATTGACAACGGAGATGGCCAAAAACTTCGATAGTCGGTGGTTTAACTATCAAAGGAAACACGTGTGCAAACAATGATATTACTTCTTGATGGAAATTCTATAGATCAATCATCATTTCATTTATTCATTTTCCCATTTCTCGTTTCCATATATTCAACATTCCTTATTTTCTAAATTTAGAAAATATATGTTATTAATCATTGGAAAACGTTTCCATTTCTGATATACGCATGACTATCTTCTCACATACATCATTCTCTAGCTGTAAACTAGTAAGAGAACAACCCCCTACGTATTAACCCCGAAGGCCGAAACCAACATTAGGTCAATACTCAGACAGCTATTCAACTTAACTAATCTCCTGTCAGTTTCTAATTCCTTTAACTCCATTTTAATTCCTATTTCATACCCCATTTACTTTATAAATATTTTATTAGCAAAATATTTACATAAATCCTTTGTTAACATTAAATGTAAATAATATTTCTTCTTTGCAATCAAAAACAGTTTGATTTCGTAGTTAAAACAATATCCCAAATCCAATTTCTATTTATACTTCTATTTATAGAATTATTCATAAAAAATCTCCTTTTATTCTTCTAACACTTATAATCCCATTTATAATCACCTTTAGATAATTCTATTTATTCTATACAAACCCTTTTATATAATTCTATTCATTTCATAAATATTTCCTTTATACAATACTATTTATTTCATATAAATATTTCCTTTATACAATTCTATTTATTTCATATAAATATTTCCTTTATACAATTCTATTTATTTAACAAATAAATATTTTCTTTTATAATTCTAATTATTTAACAAATAAATATTTCCTTTTATAATTTTATTTATTTTATATAAATATTTACTTACCCTATAACAATGATCAATATCATCAAACACACATAATCAACAACAGATTATATATCACATCATATATTTCAATATATGAAAAACAGTAAAATAAATGTTGAGGAATCCAGTTGGATCCCTCCGACCTGTTTCCCTGCATCACAGATGTTAAACAATATAATTAACATCAACTTCATTTCAATATGAAATCTTCTGATAAAGAGAATCAATATTTGATTAACGATATATATATCGTTATCTATAACTTCAACTAATCACTTAGCAGTTCAACCAAACAGTCAACACACAGAATCAACCATCATCTATCAGTTCTAAAAATATGTTATAAAAATATGAACTGGTAGAGTTAGTGAGTTTTAATCACATTGGACGATCATTGTTAAATAACGATAATTGTCAATTGATTCTGACCGACAATTTATTTCGCTATAAATTTTAACAGACTCCAATCCACTCTCAGTCAGTTCCACTATGTAGCCCCAGTCTATACGATCCTAACGTATCTTGTTTCGTGAAATTCTGATCACGTATGATATAGTTATGTATTTTACAAATTATATGATTATTTAATTACTTTTAAACAATTAAACTTATAAGGATTTTCTTCTGGGCCTTACCAATGTCGTTTTCAGCCCAACACCGTTAAAACCCAAAATGAATAGTAATGTCTCTTCTCTAATTAATCCCGGCGCACAGCAGCTTCTCAAAGTCCATTGCCGCTCCTCCATCCTCCTTCCATCAGCAGCGAAAAAGAATCAGGCCATTATCGAGACTTCCAACCCCATTTCTACCTCCAATACACCATCTTTCACCAAGATAACACTACCGAACTTAATCTTGTCCAAGCCTCTACATAACTGTCAACATCCCACAACACTCGTGCCACCCCAGTAATTTGCGTCCGACCCAGCTCAAATCGTCACTACAGGATATCGCGAACTTCATTTAGCATCGATTCATGCCTAACTTTGCACACAGGTGCAGTTTCATACACTGAACACCAATATAACATCTACTTCGTGATTCGAAACTTCTGTTGCCTAAAACAGCTAACCCTAGGCACCGCTACTTGAGCTTCAAAGCTCAAAACCCAATCGAGTTTGACGTAATACATATAGGATTAAAGTGTTGGAGTACCAGAATCCAATTACACAAGTTTAATAATTTATAGAAATTTGTTTGTATTTCTTTTGATTTTCAAAGGAGGATATTTTTCATGGTAAAACGAAAAATAACGACTACCCTAACTTTGACCAGAGGAATGTGGAATTAGGTAAGGAGAAAATTTAGGAATATATATAGATAAATTTAAATATATTTTATTCGAATATTATATCACATTTTAATGAATCATTAATTTCATTTGTAGTTTAAAAATTCCTATGATCACATAGCATATCCAAATTCGACGAAAATGAACATACAGCTACAACTCGACATTGCAGACCCAACGAAACTGGTTTCGTCAAATTCCGACTCGGTTTGCTCACACAGCGTATTTTTAACTGTCAAATTATTGACTGTTTTTCACATTAAAAATCCCTACGGCCACATACTAACTCTAAAAATCACGAAAATTGAAATCTGATAATAATTTAATATTGCGGATCCAACAAAATTAGTTTCGTCGAAAACGGAGGTCGTTTGCAAAACTAGTTATTTTTAAAGCTCTTAATAACCCATTTAAATATATAAATATATTTAAAAATAATTAAATTAAATATAAATAAATTTATATTATCATTTATATATCACACAGAATATCATACAGCTCCAAAATAAATATATATGGAGTTATAACTTGATATTTCAAATCCGGGTCAAATCAATATTCTATTTATAATAAAATTCCTTTTATATATCGTTATAAATTATATATGAATTCCATAGCGACTATTTGGAAATTTGATTTGGACATAAATCAAAATTTACACGACGAAATCCTTATTTTCCTCTCCAATTAGAAAAAAATACTTTACCAGCTCTGAACGTTTCTTGTTTCACAGAAATCCGACTTAAAACAGATTCTGTATATTCATTTAAAGTTCGAATCGCCAAATAACGAACTGCTGCGCCATTTCGAGCTCGATTTTAATTATGTTATAATTATACGTTCAAACTGACATTTATAATTAAATCCGTTAATATAATTCAACTACAAATTGAATTATATATTTTATATTGTCTAATTCACACAATATCGTCAATTCACTATTTCAGACCATTTGGAAATTAAATATATTATTCTATTATTTATATTAATTAAATATTCAATATAATTTAATTAAACAACAATTTAATTCTCTAAATCACTATTTAAATAATTAAATAAATTAATTATTATATCGTTGAAAATACGGGACATTACCTTCTTCTCCCCTTAAAATAATTTCGTCCTCGAAATTGCTACGTTAGAAAATAAACCTTATTAACTGGTCAGAACTTTATTTGTTTGTCTATTATCTTCAGTTTCATTGATCCTATTTAATTTCAATTAAATTATTAATTTATTTCTACTAACGAAAATTTTCAAAAATCCTGAAAATTTTCTAACACCTTAACTTTTCAAAAAAAAATCGCCAGCACCTCTTTTGTACTGGTCAATAGCTCAAACTCCAACTCACCTCTCTAAGCCTTCATCACCCCAAAAGAAAATCAAACAGCCAAGCGGCTTGCCAATTGGGCTCATCAAAATCTCAAACCCATATATTAGATAAACTGGTACCTTTTTGTCGGGCATATCAATACATCCATTTCATCTGTTACCAATTCTGCCTATACCAATGTCATCCCAATCATTCGGTTATAACCAAGTCAAATTCTGTTCTTAACTCAGATTCCATTTTTAATTTCAACTCTTAACTTACCAGTCCAATTCCATTTTGGATTATCTCTAATCCAATCTTATTCGATATTTTCTATCTCAATTCATTTTCCCTTAATTGGTTTCAATTCAATTTCTATTTCTATTTGCTTTTACAAATTCTAATTTAATTTGTTTTAATTCAAACGATCTTTCCCAGGGAATTTCAAACAGTTTAGCTTTTCTAAAACCAGATATCCCCTTTCGGGATTCAAAACAACTTGCTTTTCACAAAACAATTCAAAAACAAAAACTTCGGTAGTAATCCGTCATTTAGCAAATCGAAAATGAACACTAATGATGTCGCAATTCATCATCGGGGTTATTTCCCAGCTATCGAAGTGAGTTCAATACTATATCACTTTTAAAACCATTTCTAAATACTTCCATTTTCAAATATGTTTCAAAATACTATTCCCAATGCTTGAAAAACAATTCTAAAATTTCCCAGGATTTTAAAATTCTCTTATACTTAATTCAATTCCATTTACATACACTTTTCATGTTTTCAGAATTTTAATTCCAAATTCTGATTTTAATCCCGAATTAATCCATCTGATTTCATATATTACACTTATATGAATTCTGATTGGCTATTTATATAACAATTCCAATTATAATATCATTTGGCTATAATAGTGACCAACACATCAAATATAATAATTTCAATATATATTCACTTTTATATCAAAATATACTTTGGGTAAAATTATTTCATTTACCCTCCTTTCAAAATATACTGGGTCGGTTCATTGTATTCAAGTGTTTAGAAACTCCTACCGATTCAGTGGATCAAACTGATCGACCCGATTTCATAAACAACTCAACCGATAAATCTCCACAATATAAAACATTTTTTATAAAATATAAAAATACACTCTCTCGTATATATACACTTAGATCAATCTAGGGCATTACTAACCCCGTCTCTACTGAGTCACGCCACAAAGCCAAGGTAATTACTTAACCTTAAGCTCTGATACCAACTGTAACGACCCGGGTTTTCGCGATCTTGGATATCGGCATACAGCATCATGTTGACTATTCAAGCATTAGAAACACCGGATAGTCCATGAAATAAATTAGAGGGTGAGAATAGATAAAATAGAAACTTAGAATAGAAGAAGAAGAACATACAACATCAGAGTAAACACGAATCTCACAGCGGAATGAAAAACATATAATAGATAACATATCTTTGAAATAAAATCAGTACGTGTATACAGTACCATTTTTAGAGTATAACACTTACAACACAGCGGAAATAACAATAGCTATATAATACTGAAGCCTCCTGCTCCAGCTCTTCAAGTATCTGTAAAATCCCGACTACTTGACTACGCGTACAAAATTGAGCACCCAAGAGTTTAGGGAAATAAAAACAAAAGAAACTCTGGGTCAGTCATGTGACTGGTATGAGTAAACTCTAATCATTTGTTTAACTTTTCAAAATCCTTTTGAAACAAAGGACAATCGTAAGACCAATCCACACATAAACACGGATGGTTTTTACCTTACGACAAACCAAAATATTTTTTTATATCAAATCTCTTCGAATATTATAATTATGTCTAAATCAGGTAGATAGCAATCTAGTAGAACGCTTTCATCTCATGTTCTACATATATAATATACAATCAAAACCACTGGCTCTTATTGTGTAATGGATTCCAACTATGACAAGGTATGGTTCCACCTTTCGATCAGTGTACTCTAGAAGTGACACACTGGAGTTCAACAAGAACATCTTATAACTCAGCCACACATGACCGACCATTCATTTCGCTTGAGTGTTCCGAATATATTATCACCTTATGGTTGGTATACCAACATAACCGCTCCCGGGAGATAAAGAAGCGAAAGAAGTAACAAATATGAATATTCTCTAGATGGTGACAATATACCCTACTTGGGTGCGACCCACTTAGTCATGTTGCCTGCCCGATTTCTGTCATTTCCCAGTTAATGAGGCTTGAGGTCGTAAAGTATCTTTTAACAGATCACTCCTTCATTTACTTTGAATGCCACATCGTCATACCCATCAAATAACAAATTGATTCCCCCAAAAATACCACAGGTATAAGCTAAGAGAAACGAATTCCTCCGCCACCAACGTAAACACGTTTGAAATGATCAACTTACGCGATCTACTAGATATACTCTATTATACATTCGTCCATTCAAGTTGTCCTAGGACTGGACAACCCGAAGGCACTATTCTATAAATAGGACAACCCTTGTATAAATCTGTCTTAAATTATCTTCATTATATTTGATTCGCAACGCTAATGCCATATGAAGTGGTTTTCAGATAATATCTATGATGTTGGTCTCTCCGTATTGACAACGGAAATGGTCAAAAACTTTGATAGTCGGTGGTTTAGCTATCAAAGGAAACACGTGTGAAAACAATGATATTACTTCTAGATAGAAATTCTATCGATCAATCATCATTTCATTTATTCATTTCCCCATTTCTCGTTTCCATATATTCAACATTCCTTATTTTCTAAATTTAGAAAATATACGTTATTAATCATTGGAAAACGTTTCCTTTTCTGATTCATGCATCACTATCTTCTCACATACATCAGTCTCTAACTGTAAACTAGTAAGAGAACAACCCCCTACGTATTAACCCCGAAGGCCGAAACCAACATCAAATCAATACCCAGACAGCTATTCAACTTAACTAATCTCCCGTCAGTTTCTAATTCCTTTAACTCCATTTTAATTCCTATTTCATACCCTATTTCCTTTATAAATATTTTATTAGCAAAATATTTACTTAAATCCTTTGTTCACATTAAATGTAAATAATATTTCTTCTTTGCAATAAAAAGCAGTTTGATTTCGTATTTCAAACAATATCCCAAATCCAATTTCTATTTATACTTCTATTTATAGAATTATTCATATAAAATCTCCTTTTATTCTTCTAACACTTATAATCCCATTTATAATCACCTTTAGATAATTCTATTTATTCTATACAAAGCCTTTTACATAATTCTATTCATTTCATAAATATTTCCTTTATACAATTCTATTTATTTCGTATAAATATTTCCTTTATACAATTCTATTTATTTCATATAAATATTTCCTTTATACAATTCTCTTTATTTAACAAATAAATATTTCCTTTTATAATTCTATTTATTTAACAAATAAATATTTCCTTTTATAGTTCTATTTATTTCATATAAATATTTACATACCCTATAACAATGATCAATATCATCAAACACACATAATCAACAACAGATTATATATCAGAACATATATTTCAATATATGAAAAACAGTAAAATAAATGTTGGGAAATCCAGTTGGATCCCTCCGACCTATTTCCCTACATTACAGATGTTAAACAATATAATTAACATCAACTTCCTTTCAATATGAAATCTTCTGATAAACAGAATCAATATTTGATTAACGATATATATATATCGTTATCTATAATATCAACTAATCACTTTGTAGTTCAACCAAACAGTCAACACACAGAATCAACCATCATCTATCAGTCCTAAAAATACATTATAAAAATAAGAACTGGTAGAGTTAGTGAGTTTTACTCACATTGGACGATCATCGTTAAATAAAAATAACTGTCAATTGATTATGACCGACAATTTATTTTGCTATAAATTGTAACAGACTCCAATCAACTCTCAGTCAGTTCCACTGTGTAGCCCCAGTCCATACGATCCTAATGGATCGTGTTTCATGAAATTTTGATCTCGTATGAGGTAGTTATGTATTTTACAAATTATATGATTATTTAAATAGTTTTAAACAATTAAACTTATACGGATTTTCTTCTAGGCCTTACCAATGTCGTTTTCAGCCCAACACCATTAAAACCCTAAATGAATAGTAATGTCTCTTCTCCAATTAATCCCGACGCACAGCGGCTTCCCAAATTCCATTGCAGCTCCTCCATCCTCCTTCCATCAGCAGCGAAAAAGGATCAGGCCATTATCGAGACTTCCAACCCTATTTCCTCCTCCAATACACCAGCGTTCACCAAGAGAACACTACCGAATTCAATCTTGTCCGAGCCTCTACACAACTGTCAACATCCCACAACACTCGCGCCTCCCCAGTAATTTACGCCCGACCCAGCTCAAATCGTCACTACAGGATATCACGAACTTCATTTAGCATCGATCCATGCCTAGCTTCGCACACAGGTGCGGTTTCATACACTAAACCCCAGTATAACATCTACTTCGTGATTTGAAACTTCTGTTGCCTAAAACAGCTAACCCTAGGCACCGCTACTTGGGTTTCAAAGCTCAAAAACCCAATCGAGTTTGATGTAATACGTATAGGATTAAAGTGTTGGAGTACCAGAATCCAACTACACCAGTTTAATAATTTATAGAAATTTGTTTGTATTTCTTTTGATTTTCAAAGGAGGATATTTTTCACAGTAAAATGAAAAACAATGGCTGCCCTAACTTTGACCAGAGGAATATGAAATTAGGGTAAGGAGAAAATTTAGGAATATATATAGATAAATTTAAATATATTTTTATTCGAATATTATATCACATTTTAATGAATTTTTACTTTCATTTATAGTTTAAAAATTCCTATGATTACATAGCATATCCAAATTCGACGAAAATGAACATATAGCTACAGTTCGACATTGCGGACCCAACGAAACTGGTTTCATCAAATGCCGACTCTGTTTGCTCACATAGCGTATTTTTAACCGTCAAATTATCGACTGTTTTTCACATTAAAGATCCCTACGGCCACATACTGACTCTAAAAATCATGAAAATTGAATTCTAACAATAATTTAATATTGCGGATCCAACAAAATTAGTTTCATCGTAACGGAGGTTGTTTGCAAAACTGGCTATTCTTAAAGCTCTAAATAACCCATTTAAATATATAAATATATTTAAAAATATTAAATTAAATATAAATAAATTTATATTATCGTATATATATTCACACAGAATATCATACAACTCCAAAATAAATATATATGGAGTTATAACTCGATATTTCAAATCCGGGTCAAATCGATGTTCGATTTATAATGAAATTCCTTTTATATATCATTATAAATTATATATGAATTCCATTGCGACTATTTGAAAATTTTATTTGGGCATAAATCAAAATCTACACGACAAAATCCTGATTTTTCTCTTTCATTAGAAAAATATACTTCACCAGCTCTGAACGTTTCTTGTTTCACAAAAATCAGACTTAAAACAGATTCTGTATATTCGTTTAAAGTTCGAATCGCCAAATAGCGAACTGCCGCGCCATTTCCAGCTCGATTTTAATTATATTATAATTATACGTTCAAACTGACATTTATAATTTAATCCGTTAATATAATTCAACTCTAAACTGAATTATATATTTTATATTGTCCCATTCTCACAATATCGTCAATTCACTATTTCGGACCATTTCGAAATTAAATATATTATTCTATTATTTATATTAATTAAATATTCAATATAATTTAATTAAACGATCATTTAATTCTCTAAATCACTATTTAAATAATTAAATAAATTAATTATTATATTGCTGAAAATACGGGACATTACAGGTAGGTAAGACGATGTTGCATCGTGTAGGTATAAGCCGTGCATTTTAGTAGTATCGGGTTGCCACTTTAGGGAGTGATACACTCTACTGTAGGACCAACATGGGTATCTACGAGTTAGGGAGCCGATCGGGCGGGGAGGTAGTGGGTACAACTAGTGGAGATAGGAGCAGGCGACACCTATGACAACAGCTAGGAGTACATGAAGCTAACATTATTATGATTAGTAGGGAGGGTACAACTAGTGGTGGTAGGAGCAAGTAGGGCACCTACGAGAGCAGCTAGGAGTACGTAATCGAACAAGGAGGATAGTGGGTACATCTAGTGGTGATAGGTGCACAAAGGTTACCTATGATGGCAACTAGAAGTACACGAAACTATCATCATTCTATTTAGCCAAGAGGGATCATCTTTTAGTATGAAACTAGTATTAGTGCGGTGCAGAGAATATCTTATAGTGGTTAGAAGCGCAGTCAATATTACATCCAGTCCGTCTTGTTATCTTGTCATATCTGCTTATGATTACAGTCATCTCTTATATCCATTTTATGTTCTTATCGTGTTGATTTACTAATTATATTGTTAAAGTCACTGGACTCGCCAGACTTTATGTCTGACCCTTTTTGTTTCGCCTCTTTTCTTTCTCCCCCCTCCCAAGGTTCTCAGGGTGGGCACATTGAAGCTTGATTTGGACTTTCCTGCTTGAAGTGCTGAAAGTAATGCTTAGCTTTGTTTCTCTTTCATATGGCATTTTGGATTGGGGGTTATGGTTTTAAAAATTATGTACTCTGATGGCTTTTGTACAAGACTGATATTATGTACTTGGTTTTGGTAAGATGGGTTTGAAGATGTAACTAAACTTATTTCTGTTTCCGCTGCAATAAAGTTATAAATTTTTCAAGTACTATTTTATGTATATGTATTGTAATATTATGTTCTGTTTACTTATAACGCTCCACGAAACTTAATGCATTCCCTTTGTGATTGACATTAACAGACGTGAGGTGTTACACGTGGTGTCAGAGCTGAAGGTTACCGGATTAAATAAAAGATTTTGAAAACTAGTTTCAAAACTGTTTTAAAAGATGTATTTTCTAAAGAAAAGTTTGTTTTGAAAGACATATTCACCAAAGCCATATGTACTATCTTTTGATTTTTCTGTTTGAATCCTTGTTTCCTTCTTTTCTGAGTCTCCAGGGCTCCTGGCTTTCTGGGAGGTAACTGTATCGCGACATGGTTCCGTAGGCATGATGAGACTACAGCGCCTGTCGAAGGGCAAAGAAGTGCCTAACCATCGTCTATAGCCGCAGTAGTTTCACCTGCGACTAATCTTCTTTCAAGCTTCGTAGGGTTTTCCGTGTGATGGAGGCAGGTTTCGAGAGACTAGTTAACATGTTACACAAGGATGGTAAAAATGAAAATGAGAGAGTTTAGGCTAAGGAGCACAACCCAAGGATGAGAAACTTGTTGATATGGCTTTAATCCACGAAGAAGGTAAAGGTGAAAAGAAAGTGGAAGAATCACAGAACAAGAAAGTAGAACCTACGAAGGGTGGAATGAATAATAAACGCCGTGACAAGAGGAAGTGTCTTTATTGTGGTATAACGGGCCATGTAATTAAGGACTGTAGAAAGAAGAAGAAGCATGGTTGTTTTCATTACGATGAGACATAACATATGATTAAAGACTGCCTGAGGAGGCAAGGGCAAGGGCAAGGGTAGAGGACAGGGCCTACTTCTGGAGGGCGGGTTCATGCTCTCATGGCACCAGGACAAGAGAGAGGTAGAAGCATTTCTGTCAAAAGTTTGATTTTTCTTTTTATCATCCTATTCGAACTTTGTTTGATTCTGGCGCTTCGCATTCGTTTATATCTGCTTCGTTTGTTGAAACACTGCACCTAAATACTAGTTTAGTTATGGATCCTATTGTAGTCTCAAATCATATTGGTGGTTCAGGTCATTTATCTATGATTTGGCGAGATTTGAGAGTGTCTATCTTGGGCGTTGGGTTTGAATGCAACGCCTACGTATTTGGTTTCATGGGCTATGGTCTGATTCTAGGGATGGATTGGTTAGCCAGGTAAGGTGCCATCCTAGACTATGAAAGGGGGGAAGTTATATTGTTGACTCGTTGTGGAAAGACCCTTGATATTTCATGTGACCCTAGGGGTTCGATAATGCTTAGATACATAGAATCACTTAACGCATCTATTGATGATTTGCAATCTGTTCGAGTAGTCCGTGAGTATGCATATGTCTTTTAGGAGGTTAGGGGCTTACCTCCAAAACGCAAGATAGAATTCCGTATATACTTAGTGGACAGTGCAAAGCCAGTTGCATTGCTGGTGCGCCACAAGGCTCCAAGAGAAAGGAGGGAGCTTAGTAAACAAGTGAAAGAGAAAGGGTTCATAAGAAGAAGTATTTTGAAATGGGGTGCTCCGGTTGTTTTCGCTACGAAGGCTGATGGTTCGCTTAGATTGTACGTGGACCATATGGAGCTGAATAAGCTCACGAAAAAGGAGAGGCACCCATTTCCATGAATAGGTGATTTGTTCGATCAGCTGATTGGTGCTTCGATTTTCTCTCAATTGGACTTAGCTACAGGTTTTCATTACTTGAGTGTAGCTAAGGATAGTATAGATAAGACTGCTTTTAGGACTCCCGATGGTTTCTTCGAGTGGCTCATCATGCCTTTTGGTTTGGCGTATGCACCCACATATTTTGTAGATTTGATGAGTAGGGTGTTTCGGAAGTTTCTAAACAATTTCGTGGTAGTCCTTGTGGCTGATATCTTGATATTCTCTAAAAGTGAGGAAGAGCATGCCTTACATCTTAGGGAAGTCTTAGAGACCCTTCAAGCACATCAACTCAAGGCTAAGTTCTCCAAATGTCATTTTTGGAGGAAGGAAGTAAGGATTCTTAGGTCACGTGGTCTCTAAGGAGGAGGTAGAAGTGGATCCCTCGAAGGTGGTGGCAATCCAAGATGGGAAGATCCCAAAGAACGCAACAGAAGTAAGAAGTTTTCTTTTGGACTGGAATGAAGAAGGATGTGGCAGAGTTCGTTTCCAGATGCTTGGTGTGCCAGCAAGTCAAGCCTGAGCAAAAGAAGCCTGGTAGTTTGCTTCACCCTTTAGAGGTTCCACAGTGGAAATGGGAAAGTGTTTCCATGGATTTCATCGATGGGTTGCCGAGGTCAAGGAAGGGTAATACGGGGATTTGGGTAGTAGTGGATAGACTTACCAAGAGCGCTCATTTTATTCCCGTTAAGTGTAAAAGAACAAAGTAATGGTTAGCATTTGTTTATCTTTGAGAGATAGTTCGTCTACACGGCATACCTTCTAGTATTGTGACCGATCGAGATCCCATTTTCACTAGTGAGTTTTGGAAGAGCTTGAAAGAGGCGGTAGGAATGCAATTGTGTTTGAGTACCGCTTATCACCCTCAGATGGATGGCCAAACAGAAAGAGCGAATCAGATTCTAGAAGATCTTTTGAGATTATGCATCTTGGACTTTGGAGGGATATGAGAGGAACATCTTCCATTAGTACAGTTCGCCTACAACAACAGCTATCAGACTAGTATTGGCATGACACCTTTTGAGGCTCTATATGGACGACCTTGTCGATCACCGACTTGATGGTGGGAGTCTACGGATAAGATTTTTCTTGGACCAGAAATGATTAGGGAAACTTCAGAGAAGATAGACTTGATTCGAAGACGCATGAATACGGCACAGGATCGGCAAAAGTCATATGCTGATAAGAGAAGGACCAATCTTGGGTTCACTGTTCAAGACATGGTCTTTATTAAAGTATCATCATTGAGGAATGTAGTTTGTTTTGGATCTGTAGGGAAATTGGCGCCAAGGTTCGTAGGGCCATTCCCCATTACAGAAAGAATTGGACAGATGGCCTACAGAGTGAAGTTGCCTGAGAAGCTTAGTGGTGCTCATGACGTATTTCATGGGTCGCATTTAAGGAATTGTTTACATGATACCGTGGAAGTAGCATAGCCGAGCATACTTAGAGAAGCGGAAGTAGAGCAAGATGCCATGGTTAGAACGAGTTTCTATATCCATTCTTGGATCGAAGGCCAGAAAGCTATGCAACTGAGAGCTCAAGTTGGTCAAAGTTCAACGCGATGCGATTTGGGAGACGGGAGACAAGGTAGGTGCATAGTACTCTTTCCTTCTTGAGGATATGTTCTTAACTTCTCCTTTCCTACCGACTTTGTTCATATTTGTTTCTGTCGTTTTGTACATCCTCTCGATTATATCTTCGATCCTCAAGTACATGCCAATGGATGTAAACATGTGTTTGAGACATGTTATGATTGATGGTTGCAAGTGGATGCAAGTGTTTGCAAGTAGTTACTCGTGGATGCATATACACACACTTTAGGCACTAAGATCGGCTCAGTCACTCTCATATTGCAAATGGATGCATGTGCATACTTCTATTTTATGGATGGAAATTGAATGTGTTATCATATGGATGCTGCATTTGAATGAATGGTGTGCACTCATATAAAAATGATATGTATTGTTAGAATTTTTTTGCATACATAATGGACGCATGGCACTATCATGTTTTGCATTAAGGAGGTCAACTGAATCGGTAGACCGCCTGATCTTTGCATTAGATAAGGAACATATACACACACTTTTGCATATGTTCATATAGCATTAGAAATCTTTTAAGGACAATGGATGCTTGTGGATGATGGATGAGTAGATGGGTGATTGGATGGTAGGATACATTCTTCTTAACTTGAAGATTTCGGGGACGAAATCATTTAAGGAGGGGAGAATGTAACCCCGTAATTTTAAAACATGACAAAGAGATAACTAAAGAATAATTAATTTTTAAAAGAAGAATTAGGTGAAACGGGTTACACCACTGCGTTCATCTCGGAATTCTACTTGAGATAGAGTCCGAGTTTGCATAAAAAAGATACTGTATGTAGAAGTTATGGACGATAGACGTTGAGCAGAAAAAGCAGAAAACAGGCTGGGATAACTGGCGCACTTGTGAAATGCGCCAGAAAAAAATGCACTGGCACGCCTGGGAAGTGCGCCCATGCCGAGGCAAAACCTACATAGAATTCTGGAGAGTTCTCTGATGACGTGTCCTTTGGGGATTGTCTGGATGACGTGTTTTCTGGTCAGATGGTTCAGATGATCTCTAATCTAATCTATAGGTCCTAATTCACCTAATACATCTATAAAAACACACCTAAACCTAACCCTAATTTCATAACACTAATCCATGGCACTTCCATACTGCTCTAATCTAAATTAAAACTAGCCTCTCTTCTCTTCTCCAAAGTAAATCATAATTAGAGTTATCAAATTGGAAGATAAGAATCAAATTCTACAACAATAGTTTAGCCAATCAAATTCAGAAATTAGATTCAGATCTATTCTCTCTTCTTAATCGTGTCGTTGTGGGTCTATGTTACTTTCACATATAATTAAATTAAAAGTGATTGTGATAAGATTGTAAATTGGATTTTATGAGCATGCCTGTAAGATGAATCATATCAAGTTTTGTAAATTCTTATCTTTCAGATTCATACCCAAATTTCTGTTATCATATGCCTGTTGGATCTATTCTATTGTACTATGCCAATTCATATTTCATATTCCTATGTTTATGCCAGTCTTGATGCTTTGTTCTCTTCCCCACCTCTCTTCCTTTTTATTTTATGAGATTAGCCCAACTTCGAGCCTTACGTATGAATGATATGGGAACGTTGTGGAAAAAGTTTGGGAAAATATTGAATAATATGTAATTGGGCATAAATTGATTTGAAATCACGTAGTTGATTTGGGGCACAATTATGTATAACTTGTATACATGATATTTGGCATAAGTTGGATGTGGGCATAATTGGATATAATTTGTATACATGAGGTTTGGCATAAATTGTTAATAACAATGAACTCAAATTGATCTGGGCGTATTTTGGCATAACATGTATACATAAGATTATAGGCCTAATTTGGATTAAAATTATGAACATAATTTAGATTAGAAATTATGGGTAATTGAGATATAATTTAATTCAAGATTTAAAGTTGGAAATTGAATCAAGAAAGTGATAATGAACGCCTAAGACACGAGGTTAGATTTGAATTGCAGTATAAGACTGCCCGGAACCGCCCGGCACATCCAGCAACCGCAATTTGGTAATCTAATGTGAGAGGTCAATGGTAGAAATTAGATGCGTAATAATGCAAAGACATAAGGTTAGATTCAGTTTGCGGTATAAGCCTGCCCAGAACTGCCTGACATATCCAGCAACCGCAAAACGGCAATCTAATGTGAGTGATCTTGCAAGATTACGGTTATAATAAATTAATGAACACTTAACCAAGATAAGACATGTGACTAGACATGGGGATGATAAAGGGTTAAGTGGGTAACATGGGTAGCATGTGAAACATAATTAAAGATGAGACTTGTAGTAAGACATGAGAATAGTAAAGGGGTTAAGTGGGTGACATGGATACCATGTGAAACACAATTAAAAATAGTTAACCAAGATAAGACATGTGGGAAGACATGAGAATAGAAAAAGAGTTAAGTGGGTGACATGGGAAACATGTATAACATAAATAATAAGCACTTAACCAAGATAAGACATGTGTTAAGACATAAACGGTTAAGTGGGTAACATGGGTAGCATGTGAAACATAATTAAAACACTTAACCAAGATGAGACATGTGATTAGACATGGGGATAAAGAGGGGTTAAGCGGGAATTCCTAGTGGGGACCAAGCTTAGGAGGGAAGCTTGTGTCAAGTGGGTGGACCCTTTTCAACCAGTAACCCATTTAGTATCTATGTGAGCTCGAACTAGGTTGAGGATGGGACACGCTTACTGGGTTTTATTGTAAGAGGTCAATAAAAAGTTACTGATGGAAGTGTAAGTCCAACGGAGTCATGTGCGTGCATGGGTCCAGGCTAGTAGGTAAGAAGTTGTTGCATCGTGTAGGTATAAGCCGTGCATTTCTGTAGTATCAAGTTGCCACCTTAGGGAGTGATACGCCCTACTGTGGGACCGGCACGGGTATCTATGAGTTAGGCAGTCGATCGAATGCGGAGGTAGTGGGTACAACTAGTGGAGATAGGTGCAGGCGACACCTATGACAGCAGCTAGGAGTACACGAAGCAACCATTATTATGATTAGTAAAGAGGGTACAACTAGTGGTGGTAAGACCAAGTGGGGCACCTACGAGAGCAGCTAGGAGTACGTAATCGAATAAGGAGGATAGTGAGTACATCTAGTGGTGATAGGTGCACAAAGGTTACCTATGATGGCAGCTAAAAGTACACGAAACTATCATCATTCTATTTAGCCAAGAGGAATCATCTTTTAGTATGAAACTAGTATCGGTGCGGTGTAGAGAATATCTTATAGTGGTTAGAAGCGCAGTCAATATTACATCCTGTCCGTCTTGTTACCTTGTCATATCTGCTTATGATTACAGTCATCTCTTATATCCAGTTTTTGTTCTTATCATGTTGCTTTACTAATTATATTGTTAAAGTCATTGGACTCGCCAAACTTTATGTCTGACCCTTTTTGTTTCGCCTCTTTTCTATCTTCCCCCCCACCCTCCCAAGGTACTCAGGGTGGGCATATTGAAGCTTGATTTGGACTTTCCTGCTTGAAGTGCTGAAAGTAATGCTTAGCTTTGTTTCTCTTTCATATGGCATTTTGGATTGGGGGTTATGGTTTTAAAAATTATGTACTCTGATGGCTTTTGTACAAGACTGATATTATGTACTTGGTTTTAGTAAGATGGGTTTGAAGATGTAACCAAATTTATTTCTGTTTCTGCTGCAATAAAGTTATACAATTTTCAAGTACTTAAACAGTAGCTCCTAGCAAGATGATATCCAAATCCTGGCTAAGCCTGGGTGTTTCCTCCCTGAGAACCTGGGGGGGGGGGGGGGGGAACGGAAGAGAGAAGGAAAAAACAAAAGGGGTCAGACATAAAGTCTAGCGAGTCTAGTAACTTTTAGCCAGTAAATAAATAAAGGTAATCATGACAGGCATAAGTGGATAAGGTAGATCACTATACAAATGGCAGGTGTGACAAGGCAGATAAGGTAAGGTATATACATGCTTCACTTATGACTTCTCTGCACTCTTACTAGTATAATCAAGATGAGATGACCCCTTCCACTACAAGTTGGTAGACGTAGGGAATACATCCGAGTATACCCTAACCATTACCCTAATCGATCGACTCCCTACTCTACAGATGTCCTGTGCTAGCCCTATAGTAGGGGGTATCACTTCCCTAAAGTGGCAACCCAAGATGTACATAGGCCTATCCAATGGTGTCACGGTCGTCTTGTCCCCCTCTGCCTGGCCCATGCACGCACATGTCCCCGGTCGGTTTGTGCAGTTCCCACCATCCGTCTCATTTGGATCTGTTACAATCAATCGGTAAGCATGCCCCTTCTCCTCCTAGTACGGAGTTACTTACTTGATATCAACTCCAGGTTACCGATTGAAATGGGTCCCACACAATATGATACAAGCTCTCCCTTTGTCTTATATGCCCTCTAGGTTTTCCACTGATTATGTATACCCTTCGGTGTCTTTAATTACATAGCCCTTTGTCAGTTTTGCTTACCTATAGGTGTCTTTAATACATAACCCTTAATCTACTTATCAGTTATGCTTACCTATAGGTGTCTTTAATACATAACTCTACCCCTTTCTATTAGTTATGCTTACCCCTAAGGGTGTCTTTAATACGTAACTTTATTATTTACCCAGGTTATGTATACCATTAGGTGTCTTTAATTACATGACCCTCTATCCGGTTAAGTTTGTGGGCCTATATATACTAATATTACCCACGTACCCAAGATTTACTTAACCCTCCCACTGATTCAAGCATGTTTATTTAACGGTTAAGTTTGTGGGCCTATGTATACTAATATTACCCACCTACCCATGATTTACTTAACCCTTTCCTTTTATTTAGCCAATTTTACTTAACCTTAACTTAAGTCCATATTCATATTAAATTAGGTTAAGTAGTCCATTTCTTTACCATGTCCAATTATGGTTATAATGGGCTAGACCTCCCACATTAGGCCTACAACGTGTGGATGCTGGATATGCCGGTCGGGTCCGGGCAGTCTTATTCCACAATTGGGCCTAACCTCGTGTCTTAGCCCGATTCGTATTTGCGTACTTAGTCCTCCCACATTAGGTTCAACATTGTTGGCTGCTGGATATGCCGATCGGGTCCGGGCAGACTTCCGCCACTAATGTAACCTAACCTCGTGTCATAAGTACAATTACAATACCTAATTGTAATTACTAACATTCCATTTTTAATTAATTTACCAATTAATTAATCCTTTCCTTTTATAGGTGTCAATACCTATTTTGAAACAATAATTTGAATTACATATCCATAAATGATCATATTCAAATTATGCCATTTTTACCAAAATCTTCCTATGTCATTATAGGTAATTAATTCATCTTTACCCAAATTTACCTATGTCATTATAGGTAATTAATTCTATTTTTCCCCATTTGAATTATATGCTCATTTCATATAATATTGTATAAACTATGCCAACTACAAATTCCTTTTTATCCCCATCCCTAGCTAACGTATTCACACATATTTTGGTGGCATCGAGGCTATAAAGTAGCCTCGTCATAACAATAAAAGGGAACATGATAAGGGTGACAGTTCAACATGTTTTGGCATAAATATTAACATAACTGGCATAGTAACTAAGTGAATGGACATGTGATAATTATCATAATAAAGTAGACATCAAATTAATAACTTGTGTTTAGGCAAGCATAATGAGATCTAGATTCAATATTAGGTGTCCAATTACCTAAATCTAGCATAGACAGGGTGGCATAACAACAAGTTTAAATTCACATGTCAAGTTTACCACATATACCAAGGTATCATAACACAACAAGTGAAAGGTGATTAACACCACTATCTAGATCCAAGTAATGTCAAATTAATGGATGTACTATCATCCTAACATGGTTACAAATCAATGTTCATATATACGTCATATCGAATCACCACAATCAGATCTAGAAAGTTAAATCTATATTAACCAGTTCACATGTACCACAATAAAATTGTAATTCAAGATTCACATAGGAAACATGGTAGAATGTCCACATATTAGATCTAGGGAGAATGACATAGTATGCTTGCATAAATTCATGATTTACAGCATATACCCAATTCATAGTCTACCACAATTCACATTTATCTATTTAAACCTAAAAGTGACTAGCACTAACAGAAAAAGAACGGATCTTGAATTATGGGATCTGATTTATAAATTTGTTAAGCTTAACCCTTGATGTAGACTTTTATCTTGAATTTGATAAGTTATGGTGGATGCTAGTTTAGCTTAGAGATGGACAACATGGTGGCATCATAGAATAGGATTATGAGGTTTAAGGTTTAGGTATGATGTGATTATATAGAAGTATAGGATTAATATGAGCCTTTAGATCAACATAGGAGTTATCAGAGCCATCCGGACCCAAGAGAGCCAACCACAGCGCGCCACATAAGCCCTAACACCTCAGAATTCGTCACCCAACACATCATACAGATCTGGGACGACAGGGGTCGAGACCCCGATAGGGGGTCGACACCTATGTGGACACCCCTTGGGGGGGTCGACACCTCTGAGTGGGAATTTTCCCACTCAGCCTGCTTCTTTTTTTTTGAATTTCGAATTGTTTTTTATTATTAATTAATATTTTAATTTAATTTCTGATTAAACTTGAAATCTTCTAAGCTCCATAACTTCTTCATACGGAGCCCAATTTACGCAAACTTGGACTCTATCTCAAGCAGAATTCCAAGACGAACGCAATGGCTTAACCCGTTTTACTTAATTCTTTTTCTAAAAATTAAGTGTTCTTTAACTTGCTAATTTTAATATTTTAAAATTTCGGGGTGTTGCATTCTCACCTCCTTAAAGGATTTCGTCCCCGAAATCTTCAAGTTAAGAAGAATGTATCCTACCATCCATCATCCATCTACTCATCCATCATCCACGAGCATCCATTATCCTTAAAAGATTTATAATGCTTTTATGAATATACGTGAAGGTGTGTGTATATGTCCCAACACTAATGCAAAGATCAGGCGGTCTACTGATTCAGTTGACCTCCGTGATGCAATGTATGTTAGTGCCATGAATCCAATATGTGTGCAAATAAACCTATTATAACATATAAGCTCTACATGCGTGCACACTCATTCGTCCAAATGCAACATCCATATGCTAATTCATCCATTTCCATCCATAAAAGAAAAGGAAAATGAACACACATCCAAATGCAATATGAGAGTGATTGAGCCGATCTAGTGCCTAATGTGTGTGTATATGCATCAATAGGCAACCATTATAAAACACTTGCATCCACTTGTATCCATCAAACATAACATGTTTCAAACACATGTTTACATCCATGGGTTTCCTATCTAAAGGTCGAAGATTCGATCGATAGGATACAAACAAATGATAGAGACAAGTACAACTAAAAAAAGCTTTGGGAAAAGAAGTTAAGAACATAGTCCTAAAAGGAATGGGTATGAAGCACGAATTCTATTTTCGGTTTCCCAAGTCGCATCCTTGCTGTCTTTTCCTAACATCTCTGTCGCGCAGTCTCTAAACCTTTGATCCAAGTATGTAAGTCGAAACTCATTCAATCATTACTTCCTTCTCTACTTTCCCTTGGAGCCATGTGGCACACCGGTAATGCAACTGGTTTTGCGTTGTTCCACCAGATATATATACGAAAGTCGATCTTGCGCCTCGAAGGTAAACCCCGTACCTCATCAAAACATCAAAAAAAAAATCGGACTATTGGAACAGATTGCAAGTCATCTATCGATGCATCTAAAGACTTTAGGAAGCTAATCATAACAGACCCTTGGGGGTCATAAGAAACTTCGAGGGTCCTCCCATGACGAGTCAGGAGCCTAACAACCCTCCTTTCACAATCCAGAATGGCCCCCTACTTAGTAAGCCAGTCCATTCCTAGAATCAACCCATAGCCCATAAATCCAAATACATAAGCGTCACATTCAAATTCGATACCTAACATAGATAATTCCAAACCCCTACAAATCATCGATAAATGAGCCGAACCACCAATGGGATTTGAAATAACTACGAGATCTACTACCGTACTAGTAATTAAATGCAGAGATTCAACCACAGAACTACATATAAACGAGCGTGAAGCAACAGAATCAAAAAGTGTTCTAACAGAATGCTTTGAAAGAGAAATTAAACTTTCTACAGAAATTTTCTACCTCTGTCAGAAGCGCTAGCCATGAGTGCATTCACCTGCCTTTCAGAAGTCCCCTGCCGTCCCTGCCCCTTGGGCATTCCTTGGAGAAGTGTCTGACCTCTCTGCACTTAAAGCAATTGAATTTCCTCCTTCTACATTTTTTGACCAGGTGACCTTCTTTCCCACAATAGTGGCATTTCCTCTTATCCTTGCCCTTGTCATCCCTCTTGCGTTTCTTCTATTGTTGCTGTTGCTGTCCCTTCTTGGGCCCCGCCTTCTCATATTGCAATGTCCCTTCCACTTTTACCTCTTTATTTGCTCCCTTGTCCTCATCATGCATTAGGGCCATATCCACAAGCTTTTCAAAAGTGGTCCCCATGGGAATATGGGACATCGCCAGTCCATGCAGAGGCTCATTCAGCCCTTTAGCAAACTGCAAAGCCTTTTTGTGCGGCGTATTTATCAATTCTAGTCTGAATCTTGCCAGCTGGTTAAACTTGTTGACGTATTCCTTAACTGATAGGCTTCCCTGTTTGAGTGCTAAGAACTTCTCTATTTGTAGGCTTTGTTCAGCTTGTGAGTGGAACTTCATTTCAAACCTCGTTCTGAAATCCTCCCAAGTCTCGACTGGTCTCTCAACATTAGTAACTTCCCACCAGAAAGAGGCTTCGTCCTTAAGTAACCATACAACCAACTGTATCTTCCGCCTATTGTCCACTTCAAAGATAACGAATAAATCTTCTGTTTCCTTGAGCCAATTTCTTGCTTCCACGAATGATTCAGCACCATTAAAGTTCTTTCCGCCCATAGCTCGAAAGTCTCTACATATCTTCGAGAAAGTATTCACGCGCGGAGGGGGAGGAGGAGGAGGAACAATGGGTACAGCTGGAGGAACGTTTCCTTGGCCTTCGGCGGGTGTCGTGGCCTCCAAATACCTTCGGAACCATCCGGGTATTGTGACGCCCTCTGGGAGATTAGGGATGTTTTGTTCCCCAGATATGCTAAAAAGAAAAAGGAAGATATTTAGATAAAGGACCGAAGGATACTACATATGGCTTTTTGGGGAATGTTTTTCAAAACAGACTTTCCTTTTTGAAAATATTTTCTTTTAAAACCCTTTTTGAAAAATATTTTTCAAAAACTTTTGTCTAATCTGGTAACCTTCAGCTCTGATACCATTTGTAACACCCCACGTCCGTTAATGTCACTCACAAAGGGAATGCATTAAGTTTCGTGAAGCATTTAGGTAAACAGACATAGAATATTACAAGACAGATATAAATTTTTTAAAGTGGACATAAACAACTTTATTAAATCACCAAAATACCTTGTTTCATAATACCATAAGTCATAAAACCATTACAACAAAATACTTCTGTCTTGCATTATCAGAGTACATAGGAATTTAAAAGAAAACATTATTCCCCAATGAATAAAAGAGTAAGCCATAGCAGAGACAAAGAATCGAGCCATACTTCAACAGTAGCTCCTAGCAAGATGATATCCAAATCATGGCAAAGCCTGGGTGTTTCCTCCCTGAGAACATGGGGAGGGGGGAACGGAAGAGAGAAGGAAAAACAAAAGGGGTCAGACATAAAGTCTGGAGAGTCCAGTAACTTTTAGCCAGTAAATAAAGGTAATCATGACAGGCATATAGTGAATAAGGTAGATCACTATACAAATGGCAGGTGTGACAAGGCAGATAAGGTAAGGTATATACATGCTTCACTAATGACTACTCTGCACTATTACTAGTATAATCAAGATGAGATGCTCCCTTCCACTACAAGTTGGTAGACTTAGGGCATACATCCGAGTATATCCTAACCACTACCCTAATCGATCGGCTCCCTACTCTGTAGATGTCCTGTGTTGGCCCCATAGTAGGGGGTATCACTTCCCTAAAGTGGCAATCCAAGATGTACACATGCCTATCTACTGGTGTCACAGTCGCCTTGTCCCCCTCTACCCGGCCCATGCACGCACATGTCCCCAGTCGGTTTGTGTCATTCCTACCATCCGCCTCGTTTGGATCTCTTACAATCAATCAATAAGCGTGCCCCTTCTCCTCCTAGTACGTAGTTCCTTACTTGATACCAAATCCGGGTTACTGGTTGAAATGGGTCCCACACAATACGATACAAGCTCTCCCCTTTGTATTGTACCCCCGCTAGGTTTTCCACTGATTATGTATACCCTTAGGTGTCTTTAATTACATAGCCATGTGTCAGTTATGCTTACCTATAGGTGTCTTTAATACATAACCCTTAATCTACTTATCTGTTATGCTTACCTATTGGTTTCTTTAATACATAAATCTACCCATTTCTATTAGTTATGCTTACCCCTAAGGGTGTCTTTAATACATAACTTTATTATTTCCCCAGGTTATGTATACCATTAGGTGTCTTTAATTACATAACCCTCTATTCGGTTAAGTTTGTGGGCCTATATATATACTAATATTACCCACCTACCCAAGATTTACTTAACTCACCTACTGATTCAAGCATGTTTATTTAACAGTTAAGTTTGTGGGCCTATATATACTAATATTACCCACCTACCCATGATTCACTTAACCCTCCCCTTTTATGCAGCCAATTTTACTTAACCCTAACTTAAGTCCATATTCATATTAAATTAGGTTAAGTAGTCCATTTCTTTACCATGTCCAATTATGGTTATAATGCGCTAGACCTCCCACATTAGGCCTACAACCTGTGGATGTTGGATATGCCGGTCGGGTTCGGGCAGTCTTATTCCACAGTTGGGCCTAACCTCATGTCTTAGCCCGATTTCATATTTGCATACTTAGACCTCCCACATTAGGTTCAACATTAGTAGCTGCTGGATATGCCGGTCGGATCCGGGCAGACTTCCCCCACTAATGTAACCTAACCTCGTGTCATAAGTACAATTACAATCCCTAATTGTAATTACTAACATTCCATTTTTAATTAATTTACCAATTAAGTAATCCTTTCCTTTTATAGATGTCAATACCTATTTTGCAACAATAATTTGAATTACATATCCATAAATGGTCATATTCAAATTATGCCATTTTTACCCAAATCTTCCTATGTCATTATAGGTAATTAATTTATCTTTACCCAAATTTACCTATGTCATTATAGGTAATTAATTCTATGTTTCCCCATTTGAATTATATGCTCATTTCATATAAATATTTTATAAACTATGCCAACTACAAATTCCCTTTTATCCCCGTCCCCAGCGAACATATTCACACGTATTTTGGTGGCATCGAGGCTATAAAGTAGCCTCGTCATATCAATAAAAGGGAACATGATAAGGGTGACAGTTCAACATGTTTTGGCATAAATATTAACATAACTGGCATAGTAACTAAGTGAATGGACATGTGATAATTATCATAATAAAGTAGACATCAAATTAATAACTTGTGTTTAGGCAAGCATAATGAGATCTAGATTCAATATTAGTTGTTCAATTATCTAAATTTAGCATAGACAGGGTGACATAATAAAAAGTTTAAATTCACATGTCAAGTTTACCACATATACCAAGGTATCATAATACAAGTGAAAGGTGATTAACGCCACTATCAAGATCCAAGTAATGTCAAATTAATGGATGTACTATCATCTTAACATGGTTACAAATTAATGTTCATATATACGTCATATCGAATCACCAAAATCAGATCTAGAAAGTTAAATCTATATTAACCAGTTCACATGTACCACAATAAAATTGTAATTCAAGATTCACATAGGAAACATGGTAGAATGTCCACATATTAGATATAGGGAGAATGACATTGTATGCTTGCATAAATTCATGATTTACAGCATATACCCAATTCATAGTCTACCACAATTAAAATTTATCTATTTAAACCTAAAAGTGACTAGCAATAACAGAAAAAGAACGGATCTTGAATTCTGGGATCTAATTTCTAAATTTGTTAAGCTTAACCCTTGATGTAGACTTTTATATTTTATCTTGAATTTGATTAGTTATGGTGGAGGCTAGGTTAGCTTAGAGATGGACAACATGGTGGCATCATAGAATAGGATTATGAGGTTTCGGGTTTAGGATTATGAGAGCCAACCACAGCGCGCCACATAAGCCCTAATACCTCAGAATTCGTCACCCAACACGTCACACAAATCTGGGCCGACAGGGGTGGGGTGTCGACACCTATGTCGACACCCTCGTAGGGGGGTCGACAACTATGTCGACAATCCTATAGGGGGGTCGACACCTATTTCGACACCCCCTGGGGGGGTCGACACCTCTAAACGGGAATTTTCCCGCTTAGCCCGCTTCTTTTCTTTTGAATTTCGAATTGCTTTTTGATTATTAATTATTAATTATTAATTTAATTTAATTTCTGATTAAACTTGAAATCTTCTAAGCTTCATAACTTCTTCATACGGAGCCCGATTTACGCAAACTCAGACTCTATTTCAAGCAGAATTCCGAGACGAACACAATGGCGTAACCCATTTCACTTATTTCTTTTTCTAAAAATTAAGTGTTCTTTAACTTGCTAATTTTAATATTTTAAAATTTCAGGTGTTACAGATATGATCAAAAATATGCGAATTTCTCGATTTCTATGCTCATAAGTCATGGTGTTCGAACGAGTTTTCTGATAACCAAGGGGGTTCGAGTTCGCCTGGGTTCTCGACGGTTGGTGGCAACGTTAAGGGCTTTGGCTTAGATGGTTCAGATTGGGATCACGAGGTTTGTGGAGGTGTGCGTTTCGAGAAAGTGGTTGCAAGTTTATTTGGCTGAAGTCTGGAGATGGAAACAGCCGGGAGAAGAAAGTAATTAAGGAAAGGTTTAAGAGAATTAATTAAATTAAATATAGATTTAATTATCTAAATAAGTGTAACTAACTTTTAAAACTCATAACTTTTTCATACGACAACAGAATTAGACGAAATCAGTTCCAATGAAACGGTGACAACAAGAGCTTCTCAATAGAACCAACATAAGGGAATTTGGAGCTAGCCAAAGATTGTGGTTAAATTAAACGCACAGTTTAATTTAATTAAAATAATCATTTTATAGCGATTTCAAACCAATTAAAGTGAGAACTCTCACTCAACTGATTCTTTAGTTATTATAATCATTACTGAATATGTATTGTTTGCCTATGATTGAAATGTTTTTTTTTCGTGATTAACATATGATATATATAGTTTTTACTATTATAATTGTTGAACTATGAATATAAGCATTGACTATAGAAGCACTTATATTATAATTATTGCTTGATGGGTGGTAGTTGATATGGATATTAATTATGTGTGAAATCCATATAAATTAAATTATATGGTAAGTGGTTGAATCTCATTCCAATTTGGAATTAATGTGAATATTTTATTAATAAAATATTCGGTGAAAAATGAACGTTTGAATTTTTAATTCAAATTGGTTTGGAAAGATAGTTTCGAATAACTTTTGTAAAAGATGGATTTGATTTGAATTAATTTTCAATTAATAAAGGCATGTTTTCATATTTATTTTGAAATGAATAAAAAATTCAAAACGTGAATCTGAGTTAGGTACATATACGATGCTTTAACTCGAATGGAATTTTCCCATCGATCTTATTTATTTTCATAATGGACGTCAGAAAGATTTTGTAACAACCCGCATTTTACGTATCGGTGGATCGTTAAATATTTTTATTTGATTCTCTGAGGGTTAGATCATTCACTTATTTTGATATGTTGTTTATGGGGATGTGAGACACGTCCACAATTGTTGCTAATTTTATTTATGGCCATTTTGCCCCTATCAGTTTTATATAGGGAATAACTTTTGACTGAGATCGAATCAGGTGCTGAGGTTGATTTAATTGGAAAGGAAATGGTGTTGCCAATTCCGTAGAGTGGTCACATTAAAGATTTTGTTCAGCGGTTTGGGAGGAATTGTTGTTTTAGTGTTTCACATTTTCTCTTCACGTTTGGTAGGCCATTGATGGGTTGATTTGGGGTGGCACATTAGTGGGCTGGTGGGAGGCTATAAATAAGGGGTTAGAGGCATGAAGAATAGTTTACTTTATTCATTCTCTCATTTGGTTGAGCTCGTGATCCTCCTTGCTCAATCAAATACACCTTTCCACCACTAAAATTCTAGATCTACATGTGAAGATTTACATCAAGTGAAGAGAATCACATCAAATTGAGAGGTCTGAAGAGTGTTCTTCTTTGTCTGGATTGAGAATTGAGTTCGAGTCAATTAGAAGATTTGATGAGTGATAAGCATCTCTCACGGATTCAATCAAATATATGGGTTGTTTGATCATATTTTCGTCATTTTAAGTTGTTTTCACCAAGATCTACATTATGGTAAGCGTATTTTAAATTGAATCACCATAGGATCTAATCTAGCAACTTAAAACCGGTAATTCTTATGTTAATTCATATGCTTATGCAAGTTTAGATCCATTTTTTAGTTTGTTCATTGATTTATCATGATTTGGTGAATTTTATATGATTATTGATGAATAATTGTCATTTTGATGTTGTTGATGATTTCATAAAGTGTCTATGGTCGAACTGGATGATTTGGACGAGTTGTTTGAATCGATGTTGTCATTTGGTGATGATTTGATCAAGTTTGGAGCTATTTTGGTCAGATCTAGAGTCGGGTCCTTTTTGAAGTCAGGGCGTGTGTCTTGTTCTCCCAAAAATGGACTTGGGCCGCTCGGGCGGAAGCTTGGATCGTGGGTATTCAGGTCGTTCAGTTGGATCTTAGGTCGCGGTAACCAGGTCTTTGGGGTCCAGACCATTCGAAGCATGTTGGCAAAGAAAAGTAGGTTGGTGGCTTCTGGTCGGCTATGTTTAGGTTAGTCTATTCCGATGATGATGGGTCAATGGATGGGGAACGACTGATGGGTCGATGGATGGGGAACTACCTAGTCAGGTCACTGAAAGTGGAATGACCTAGTCAGGTCGTTGGGCGTACAAAGGAGAAGCTGGTCGGTCTGCTTGTTGAAGAGCGGGTCGTTTATGTGTTTCGAGGAAGGTTGGCCTGGTTGGGTCATTGACTTGGAGATGGGTCTGGTGGGGTGACCCAGTGGGTCTGTCATGGGTCATAGGTCGATTGCGACCTATGAGGTACGACCTGATGATGAAGGACCATTATTTGATGATTTTGGTTCGGGAATGATTGTGGCTTCGAAGTATATTCAAGCGGGAATGTTAGAAGTGATATGATGTATTCGTTGATCGTCGTAATGCAACGAATGTGAAGATGACTCAAGGTAGTGAGTTCGTGGATAATGGTTGCTAGAGAAGGCGCTTGAACTTGTGAATTAGTCATCAGGTTGGATGAATATAGATAATGAAGGCCGAGGAATTATCATTGTCGTAGGTTCTAACGGACTCAAAGTAGGGGTACAAAGGGAGCACACAAAGACTAGAAGTGGCTGGTCTAGTACTCCAGGAAGTCATGATGGGCCTAGAGATATGAGTCATGATGGCGTATTGGGTTTTCCTAGAACCAGGTTTACCACTAGCCCTTGACGGACGACAAGGTGTTGAGCCGGTCGTACGACTAATGATGGTCTCAAAGCAAGATTGGCGGGATAGCTAGAGCATGGATGATGATTGTTTTTCTTGTATCGTCTTGTGTAGATTATTTGACATCGAAGGAGGTATCTCTTGGGTGCTTGTTTGATATTGGTTTAGGCCTCTGGGGCTTGTACTTGGGGGATGTCAATGTCAATTGGAATGGTGTACGCTTGATAATTGATTGCCATGAATGTACTGTTCTTCTTTCTTTGATGTTGTAAAGGCTATCACTGTCGGATGTAGGGAAGACAGGTTCTCTGTTGATGTTGGTAGATCAGTTGATTAATCTCTTGTTCTCATATATTTTATGGATGATGTTAGATAGTTGTTCTATTGCTCACTAAGACTGTTGTCTGACTCAAGGTTTTATGTCTCCCTCTTATTACCTTGGGTTGTTCACCCAAGTGTTGGATGGGAAGACTGAGTAGCAGGTGACAAGTGGTAGATCTTGATGAGGACGATGTTGTTGTGCGATGACGAGTAGGAGGCTGACTACTATTTTCTACTATCTAGTATTTTTTGTTTCCGCTATTTGGTGTTTTCTCTGAGTTTTGTAGTAAGGCTTACTGTACAGACTCTTATAGTGTTACCCAAAGTTGTAATGGACCTTTCATGGTATTGTGAAAGGGTTTAAGATTCTGCTCAATTCTGCTTCACTATTATTGCCTGTTGTATATGTTATTTTATATTTTATCCTTGCGCTGTGAGTTATACGACATGTTCCACATGTATTGTCTTACACTGATGATCGTCCACAACTACCTGGCACGTCTTTCATTGCATTATTTCCCTTGTTAAGTGCAGGAATTGTGGGCGGTCGTTAAAGATTTGGATTTCAAAATATTATATTTTTAAGATATTATTATTTTAATACTATAATAATATAAATTATTCAGTTTTGATTTAAAATTGAATTGGAGATCGAATCGTTTTTAAAATGAATTTATAAAATATGTTTTGTATGAAATCGACGAATTTTATTATAAATAATAAAATGATTTGAATAGGATATGTCGCATAGCGACCGTATTAGAATTTTGACCATTGATTTCAAATTGATGTACCGGGACATCCGACCGTCGGATTCTCTCGAAACGAGAGACCTTTGGTTCAAAAAGAGCTTTCAAATGAATTTCAGAGAGTTGAAATCCAATGATTAGAATTTGAAATATATTCAAATCAAGTCTGTATAAATGCAGCGCCAGTGTAGTTGAATGACCTGAAACGTCATCTAACTGAAATGACCTATTTTTAAATGATTAAAAATAGGGAAAAAATTATAATAAATTATTATAAAATTTTGAAAAGTGAATTGGATTTATCCATTTTTGAATACTATAAAGCTATTTTGTGAAAATTAGCTGCTTTGATAAGGTGATTGAAATGGTTTGAAGTTACTAAGTACTTTAACTAAGTTAAAAATTTCCAATGTATGAATACTGGATTCGATTGGAAATAATCTTTGGATATTTCGATATTGGATTCAATAATTATACATATATTGTTTTGTGGAATTTGGAAAATATAAATATCATTATTCCCTATATGGTATCAATTGATTGCAGAAGTCGACGTTGAATATAAGTCGGGATGATTTCTATTGAAAACCTTATATTTGATATCAAATTTGATTTTGGGTTTATCGTGAATGGTGTCTTCAATAAAACTATTCTTAAACATGGTTGAAAATGAAGTTTATTGAATTAATATTTTAATTAAGGTTAATGAAGTCTTCCAAAGTGAAGGTTTCCAATTTAATGAATTAAATTGGAATTGAGTGGAAATCGATTTAATGATAATTGAGATGAACCTTAGTGGAGGAAGACCTTTACTATTTAAGGAATTTGAAGGGCTTTGCCGTTATTCCGCTTATAGTATTAGTTTGATACAGAAATTTATTTCGATTGTGAACTGGTATGATTTCCGTGAAAATTCCATTTCTGATGGAAGTTTGATTTTGGGTTTATTATGAATGATGTCTTAAATAACATTTGTTCTTTAACCCAGCTAAAGGAAAATTTGATTTCTCATGTTTGAGTTTTAATAAATATTTCAAAAAGATTTGAGCGAATGAAATGGAGATTAAAACCAAGATAAAGTAATCTATCTTTAATTGGATTAGAAATGATATAAGGTAATTAAATTAATGAAACACGAGATCCTTTGCCTTGGTCATTAATGCAAATCCAACTTCCAATAAGAACCTTGCGTTTTTAGTATAAATCTATATGGTGACATAATAGGATGAGGTAGTATGTTGTATAATATTTATACTTTTATTTTCAAGATTGATTTCCACACTATGAACTAGTAATAATAAAAGAGAAATGTCACGTATCAAGCATGTTTGGCTATTATAAGGTAAACCTCTTTCCTCCGGTTTGCGCTTGCATTGTGTGAGGGGAATTGAGTCTTATAATAGCTTCATTTTTCAAAAAGAATTGTGAGTTTTTAGGATTGGTATTCATGTAGAGGAAACCCGTTCCATGTTATACGGTGTGGTCCCGTGATTTACTTAACTTTAAAATAAAGTTAATAACTGTTTTGGTTCTCATACCAGTGCTATGACTAACTTGGAGTTTATTGTTTCCTACCTAAATTCTAGGTGCCCATATTTTCCATGCGGGAAGCTAGTTGTTTTTGTTTTGTAGTTATTTTTAAAGCAGGACCCTGAATTATGGCTGGATCTATGCTCTGGATTTCATAGTAGTCTTCCGCTGAATATATTTATAATTTATTATTCTGATATTTTTTCGTTGTGAATCAACTATCTATACTATGATGTAAAATTGTTGTAATAGCAATGAAATGTTCTTTTGTATTTTGTTCTGATGTATTGTATTGCATAACGATTCGAGGATTTCTGACTTTTGGATCGGACCTGTGTGGCTTATGGTCGATTCGAAAGGCGGGGATTTTCGGGTCGTTACAGTTTGGTATTAGAGTTTGGGGATACAACGCAGTAGAACAAGATGAAAAAACTCATCAGGGAAAGGATTTGTAGTATCCTATAAGAGTGACTCGTTAGAGATAGGGTTAGTAATGCCTTAGAATGAGTTTAAAGAGTATTATATATAGAAGGAATGAATTTGCATATATATATATATAAGAGAATTTGGTTATGAAAAATTATATCTTATAATAAGAATATGAGTATTTTATTTGATGTTGAGTTTGGACTACCGTGTATACGAAGATTTTGCATATACGCCCAGTTAACGTATATATTAAGTCTCAAATATTTTAGATAGATATAGAATTAAACTTTAGTCGCTTGGGGCTGATTTTGATTATGATTGCAACATCATCAGTGTTTATTTTCGAGTTTCAAAAGTGGGATATCTATATAATTCCAATTGACTGGTGTGTGGATCAAGAACTTACTTAGAGTTTAATGTTGGTAATTTGACTATGAAAATGTACATTGAGTATATAAAAGATATATATTTTGACAACATATAAATTTGGAAAGTTAATCAGCCAATTGATTGCTGGTTGTGATGTGTGATAATCAGTTTGACTAATAAAAAATTTGGAAGTTAGTTCGGATGGGACATATTTATGTTGAACAGGTTATTGTATAGAAGATAAGAAGAAGAATAAAATTGAATTCTTGACACAAAGGTACATGTTTACTGTATTGATTTGGTGTGATAATTTTATGAGCCGATTGGAAAGCCGCTTGGCTTTTGGATTTTCTTTTCGATTGATGAGGACCCAGAGAGGCAAGTTGTAGTTGTACCATTGACCCATACAAAGGAGGTTATTGCGAAAACTTTCAAAATTTTAAGGCTTAGCCAAATTTTGATAAATTGAGGAGTTCTTAGAAATTGAAAAGTTAAAGAACTTAGGAAAAAATGAAGGTTGAGTTGGTTAAGTAAATGACCTTCAGTTCCAACTTCGATTACAAGGACAAAATCTTTTTAAGTGGGGGAGAATGTAACGACCCAAAATTTAATGAGAAATATTTAATGGAAATTAAATATTTAAAACAATTTATTTTGAGAATTAACGACTAAAAAGTTATTAAAAACGAAGTTTGAACGTATAAGTTTATATTAATTATAAAATGAATTTGTAATGTCGCGGTAGTTTGAAATATTTATTTTTGAATTTCAATTGAATTTACAGAATTCAATATAAATATGAATTCGTTGAAACAAGTAACATTCAAATCTATTAAACTATAGTTATGTAATGAAAGTGAAAAATCAAGATTTTATGTTATAAATTGTAAGTTATGCCCGAATCAGAATTTCAAAAAGTCGCAATGAAATCGTTTATAAATTATAGTGACTTATTAAATATAACAAAAGAATTCTATTAAAAATAGAATATCGAATTAACTTGAATTTTGAAAATATCAAGTTATAAACCCAAGTATGTTTGTTTCAAAGCTATATGATATTTTATTTGGATATATACGATAATATTAATTTATTATTATTTATTTGAACTGTTTTTGAATTTATTTATATTTTATTGGTTTTACTTAAGCCTCAAAAATAGCCATTTTTCAAATGATCTCCATTTTGTACGAAACTAATTTTATCAGATCTGGAACGTTAAATTATTGCTAGAATTCAAATTTCATATCAATTGGAGTTCATATGTAGGCGTAGATAATTTAAAACGTGTTGAAAATTCAGTTTGAATTCAATATAAAAGCTAGAAATAAGGTAATTTTTCAAACGGTCTACAAATTTGACGAGACAAGGCTCATTAGAACCGTATTTGTGAAACGTAACAGGATTTCAAGTTTTGCAATTTTTGGATTTATTATGTGGTCGTGGAAAATTAAAATGCGCATTGAAAATCAATATTTTATGTTATATTTACTTTTATTTTCATTTTGAGAAAAACTGATTAAAATGATTGAATCAGCTTTTGAAACCTATTTCATTGTATCCGAAATAGGGGTATTTGGTTAGGGGTAACAATCATTGGGGTTCATTTTTAGTTTGAGCGCAAAACTTCACCATTGTAACAGCTCGGATTTCGCCCGGACCCAATCGATCGCAAAATCGACTAAGACCGTTCAAATTCCGAATACGTTAACTCTGGGAATACAACACATCAGAACAATAACAACAGACTTTTATAAAACATCGTAATAATGTTACATCAGAGTACAGAATATATCAGAGTACATTGAACACAATACAGCGGAAGATTTAAATTACAATAAATTAAATACAATAAACAGCGGAAGACTTCTATGATCTGGACACAGCTTTAAGCTTCAATCCAGAATCCTGCTCAAGAGATAAATATCTGCAAAAAGCTACGCGACTGCCCATGTGGAAAAGAGGGCACCCGAGTTTGCAAAGTGAAACAAACTACGAGTCAGTCATGGGACTGGTGTGAGAATTCTTAACTAATATAACTAATAGTAATAAGGCAAATTCAAGGACCACGCCGCTAACGCGGAACGGGTTTTATTCCAATGGATTGCCGGTGCATAAATTAAAGTACATCGTTAAACAACGCAATGCATTTTATAAAAATGGAATCATCATAAGACTCAAGTCCCATCACACAATGCAACGCAAACCAGAGGATAGAGTTTTACCTTATGATGATTAAACATGCTTGGTACGATAAAAACGAATTTGATATTATTATTAGTGTATATATGTTTCAAAAACATTTCAAAGTAAATGCATCAATCCTAGGAAGCATAGCTACCATATACTATGCCTCCATTATAGTAATACAATCAAGTCCGTAGGGTCGTATTGGGAATTGGGTTTCCATCATGAGTCAAGGCTAGGAATGATCTCCTTACCGATTCGAGACACTGTAGCTAATGTCTCAGGATTCCCCGCAGTGAACCCTTGGATCCTGCAGGGCCGGTCCGCACATACAATTTTGCGGATTAGTTATTCCTGAACACACGTTTCCCGGTCCTATAGGACCTAATATCCGAGGCGCCTCATTCCATCATCCACATAAGTAAAATGTCGGGTCGTGTAAAACCCAAACACCACTTCTAGCTAGAACGAAACGTGCTGCTCTCCCTGCATTCCCTTTCTCCGTTTTTGACTCATACTGGGGGTGATGCTCGCGAAGTCACACTATACACAAAGCTACGCCTAAACAGGCCGTGCTTTGATCATCAACCACAAGGCCTGCTTTTCAACAAAAGCCTTGATCATTTGCATCTTAACATGCCACATTGTCAATCCATACCATACCATTGATTCCTACCAATATATAACCTCTAAGCTCGTACGTCTTAGAGAAGGGTGTTAAACAACAAACAGATATATATTTAGCAGAGATCAACAAATATCGTATAAAGGAATATAACGTCATACATACAATCCATTTTCAAGTCCGTTCTGGGTCTGAACGAAACCGGAGGCACCTTATACCTCGCATATCCGAACAATCAACAAGTAGTCTGGACGGCCACCATTGTAGCCCCTTCAAGGTAGCTACTCCAATCATGGGCGTCAATGGTAACTCATCCATTCGACGTGAAGATCGTCGGTCTTCAATCACCGTCTCCAACTCTTTGACTTAGATCGACGAATAATCATTTGAAATGAGATTGAACTCGGACCTTTCAAATGATTCTCGCGTATATATCATTTCAAATCATTTCTTATCGTTAATATTAATTTATAACAATTAATCTCTATTTTTATTTATATAAAAATAATTGAATTTTATTTAACAACACTTCATGTCAATAGGCGACCTTGGCGCTGTTTTCACCCAAATTTGTTTTACAAATTTCTCTAAATCTAACCGTTGGATTTTAACACAATTCATATCGTTGGAAAGATCTTCCCAAGGCGAACCTAACGGTTTCAGTTTTGGGAAAATCCGACGGTTGTATATTTCAGCATAACTATTTAAAGTTACAATTATCGAATCGCGAACAACTGCGCGCGATTCGTTTAATTATAATTTACTTATATATATAATTATATATACATACAATTTCTTTGGCCATTTCATTATTGTGATAATCATAACAAGTAAAGAACACTTGGTTTCATAACATTTTAATATATAACATAACACACAACAATGTTTATTTTATTTTAATTCACATACACATCATAAACATAACAATGTATATTTTTCTTTTACCCTCCAATTCACACAATAATGTATTTTTCGTGTATCATTCCAATTTAACAAAAATGAAGATTTTTGTGTCTTTTAAATTTTCTAACAAAAATGTAATATATTTTGGTGTCAACCTCAATTCTACAAAAATGAATATATTTTTGTTTTTTTAATTCAAATGTAACAAAAATAATAGCCGTGTTATTCTTTCAACGCAAAACAAAAATAATAATTTTGTTTATATCTTTCAATGCAAAACTAAAATGATAATTTTGTGTCAATCTTTTCTATACAAACAAAATGATGATCTTGTGCTTTAATCATTTCACATGAAAATGTAAATTTCATATCTCCAATTCTTTTTGATGAAATCAAATTCATTAAAATGTAAATTTCCATCGTTATAACTTTCATTGAAAACCTATTTACATAAAAATGTAAATTCCATATCTTTAATCTTTTTAATGAAAATCCAATTACATAAAAATGTAATTTTCTTCTTAATTCTGTAAATTTCACTTCTAAATTCTTTTAATGAAAATCTATTTACATTAAAATTAAATTTCACTTACTTTAAATCTAATTACATGAATATGTAATTTTCTTCTTTAAATACTATTTACGTGAAAATGTCAATTAATCCTTTAATCTTAATTACATGAAAATGTAATTTTTCTCCTTAAATCTTAATACAATAAAAATGTAAATTTTCTTTTTAATCTAATTACATTAAAAATGTAACTTTTCTTTTTAATCTTAATCACATTAAAGATGTAACTTTTCTTCCTTATAAATTACATTAAAAATGTAACTTTTTTTAATCTAAATTACATTAAAAATGTAACTTTTTTTTAATCTAAATTACATTAAAAATGTAACTTTTTTTTAATCCAAATTACATTAAAAATGTAACTTTTCCTTCCATGATGAATTCTTCCTTTTATTTCTTTTATTTACATTAGAAAAATGTAAATTCTATTTCAATGTTGAATTCTACTCTTTTAATTACACTGTAAAATCTCCTTTTTAATTACAATGTAAATTGTAATTAACATTATAATGTAAAATTCCTATCTTTTAATTACAATGTAAAATCTTATCTTTTTAATTACATTAAAAATGTAATTAACATTATAATGTAAAATTCCTATCTTTTAATTACAATGTAAATTCTTATCTTTTTAATTACATTAAAAATGTAATTTACATTACAATGTCAAAATCTTTCCTTTTTATTACATTAAAGATGTAATTAAGGTTACCATGTAAATTCTATTTCTTCTTATTACATTAAAATGTAAATAATTTTGCAGCGTCAAAATCTAATCTTTTAATTACATAAGAATGTAATTTTTTAATTGCGGTGTCAATCATGTTCATTTCTAATTTAACACATAACGTCATTCCTAATTAATACATAATGGTGTAAATAATGTAATTTCTAATTTAATACATAATGGTGCAAATATTCATTTTCTGATTAACATGTGATGGTGTAAATATTCATTTCGTAATTAACACATGACGGTGTAAATGTTCATTTTCTAATTGACACATGACGGTGTAAATATTCATTTTCTAATTGGCACATGACGGTGTAAATATTCATTTTCTAATTGACACATGACGGTGAAAATTATACTTTCCTAATTACATTTATAAACAAAAGTGAATTTCATGTATTTACAAACAAAAGTGAATTTCATGTATTTACAAACAAAAGTGAATTTCATGTATTTACAAACAAAGGTCAATTTCTATTTACAAAACAAATGTAAATATTGTCACTTTTCTTTTTTATTTACAAACAATGTAAATAATGTTTGAAATCTTTTGCTTGTGTTCTTACATTGCAACATAATAAAAGTTTTTTTTTTAAGTTTACACAACAAAGTCATACCCTTTTTATTAACAAAGTTACAATAAAGTTGCAATCTTTTTATTAATAAAGTTAATATCTTTTTATTTATAAAAACAAAGAAAATGAAAAGTTTTTGATTAACAAACCAATTTCAACATTTATATAACAAATCAAAGTTACAACTTTGAGTTACAAACAAGGTTACAACTTTGTATTACAAAGTTGAGATCTTTGTTCATATAAACAAAAGTAAACTTTTTTTTTAATTTAAACAAAAGTAAAATCTTTTAATTTAACCAAAATTTAATTCCTTTTTATTTACAAACAAAGGTGGAAACTTTTCATTTTCAAAACAAGGATTAAAACTTTTTATACACTGATTCAAAATAAACTTTAGATCTACAACTTTAATTACAACCATCGCATACATTCACAAACAATCAATTTTGATTTAAAAAAAAAAGAATTCTGGTTTTACAAATCCAGATCTATCAAATACGAACAATACAATCAGTCACCAATCAAAAACAATAAAATTTAAGTACAACAATCTCAGATACGATTATATAGACATGTATTTATGAAATTCAATCAACAAGAAATAAAACTAAATTTTCAAAAATAGAAATCTCACATCGTTATTGAGTTCTGCGCTGTTCAAATCCAAAATTTGTCAAAAATTCAACTTGTTCAGAATCAGGTCTAGTCAGTTCTATCGCGAAGATCTCAGTCTCACGATCGTGGTGCACCTGAAATCGTTCGAATCCGAGTTCGTATGAGTAAGATATGGATTAAACAAGATTGGAAAATTTTGAATTAAAATAATTAGTCAACCTAAGTTTGAAAAAGTCAACCCTTCTCTCCGTCTCCTCCACTACGCTGCCTAGGTCGTTCCTTTCATCTTTTTGAACCCATTATGCTCAAAATTAGGTATCCATTTATCTTGGAACTGGAGAAGCTTGAAGACGATCGGAGGGTGACACATCGGAGAGGGAGGAGAGGGCTTGGTGCGCCGGGAGTATGGGTGGCCGCGGTGGGCCCTACAGGGGACGGCGGGGCTGAGTTGGGTGCGGGTTAGGGAGAGGATTCCGGCCAAATCACTTGTCTAGATCCGATCACCACCTTATGGAATTAAAACCCTTGAAAATCTCTAAAATTAGTTCTAAAGAAGTGTTTGATTTTAGTTAGAGGATTGAGAGAGATTAAGGGATGAAAATCGAAGCTTTATGGCCATGAAGAAGAGGGGATGGCGGCTGCGTTTGGTAGGGAAGGAATAGGGTTGAGGATTAAGGAATATATATAATATTTAATTTACTAATTAACCCAATTAAGGCCCGTTTAGCAACTTTGCCCGATTTCAGCCCAACGACTGTCATTCTTACCCATTAAACCCTATTACGGACTCATCTAGCTATGTCCCGCAGGCCCAAATGACTGTCTTGACCCAGTTTTCTTTATTTTAAAATATTTTTACTTTTATTTTTAATTCAACCGTACGAATAAATTCACCGGGGCCACAAATTAACTTCGAAAAATCCCGAAAAATATATTTAGCTATTTTTTCACGCTGCGGACCAAGGAAAATTAATTTCGTTCAATTCTGAGACTATTTTAAAAAATGACCTTTTTCAAGTCGATTAAAATTGACCGAAATTGACCAAACCGAAATCTTTCTGCCACGGTCACAAATTAATTCTAAAAATTATGAAAAAATAAACTTAGCAATAATTTGACATTCCGAATCCAACAAAAGTGGTTTCGTCGAAAACAGAGGCCATTTGAAAAATGGCTATTTTTAATATATATATATATATATATATATATATATATATATATCCTACAGCGACTATTCTGAAATTTAAACTGGGCATAACTTTTGATTCCCGCTATAAAATTTCGATTTTTCGGATTCGTTGGAAAGATATTTTAAAAGAGATTCTGATATTTTTGGTTTCACTAAAATCCATTAAATTTTGCATCCTGTACGGTCAGTCAAAGTTCAAGTTTGACTTTTCAAACTACCACGCTATTTCTAACTCCTTTTATAATTAAAATTAAATTATTCATCCTAACTTCGATTTAAATAAATTTTTAATCTTTATTATTTAAATAAATTATTTTAAATATCAAAACCCATTAAAATGAGTTAAAATAAATTTTTAAATTTACCCCAAAATTCAGGGTTGTTACAGTCTCTCCCACTTAAAAACTTTTCGTCCTCGAAAAGGAACTATGCTAAAAGTTGTTTTAATTAACTAACTAAATTTTCGTTCTTTTATTCGTTTCTATAATTTTATTAGTTGAACTAATGATTACACTACACAACCATCAATCAATTAGTTGATTAGCTTTCCAAATATATATAACTTTTATATATTCAAAAATCATAATTTCAAAGATCGGATTTTATATAATCAAAAATACGTTAATTATAAACTGGGCACTCTCAACTCATTCTAGGGCATTACTAACCCCATCTCTAATGAGTTTTCTCATTCTAGGATACTACTGATCCTGTCTCTAATGAGTATTCTTATTGGATATTACTAGTCCAATCTCTGATGAGTCTTTTGTTCAGTACTAACGAGTTGTACCCCAAAGATTTGAGCTAACCAGAGCTCTGATACCAACTGTAACGGCTCGGATTTCGCCCAGACCCAATCGATCGCAAAATCGACTAAGACCGTTCAAATTCCGAATACGTTAACTCTGGGAATACAACACATCAGAACAATAACAACAGACTTTTATAAAACATCATAATAATGTTATATCAGAGTATAGAATATATCAGATGTTGGCTAGCTTTATGACCAAGCCACTCAGGTTCACTCACAAGAAGAAAGTATGAAACTACGTTCCCTAGGTACATGAAGGAACGGATCGAACCAGAGGATCGCCCCTCATCGGATCGCACCTCATCGGATCGCCTCCATTGCATCAGCGATACGACCACTGTTATGCGGCCCGATCCGTACATACACTACTGCCTAGTACAGACCGATCCGATCCCCTGATGCGCGGTGAAGCCTCTGATCCGTTCAAGCACGAGCTAGTCTTCGGCGATCCGAGATACACGGATCCAGCGACACGTGTCCCCAACTGTCATTTTGACTGATTCTCCCCCTTTGCTCGATCCGATATTCAAGGGGATCACGACACCTGTCCAAAACGGCTAATTTGACTAATTCTTCATCGGCTGCGATACGATCCAATATTCTCGGGATTCGTGCCACATGTGACCGCGATCCGCCTAACAAAATCAGCTATAAATAGCCCAGAGCTTGGCATTTTTCAGGATCTTTGGCAATATTGAGTACTGATTCCGCCATTATTGTCATACCACCATTTCTTGTCAGTTTGACTACGAGATTACTGAGAGAAATCACAATTGTAAGAGTGAGTTTGAGAGAGATAATTGATTGTACTAGCATTCAAAGTATAATCGACAACATATAAAGTGGACGTAGGCTCGTTAACGCCGAACCACTATAAATTCTGTGTGTTTTCTACTTTTTCCTTATTCTCCAATTAAAATTCTTTAAGAATTAGAACGATTTGCGTGTTAGGTCCAAATTTTGATCTAACATTTTGGTGCTTTCACTGAGAAAACAGTCCCAAAACTTCACTATTCAGTTCTTTGAAGATTACAGCGACATCTGATATCATGGCTGGAAAGAGATCTAAGGAAGTATGAGCTTCACGAACAAATGAAATCGCGAATGAAGCAGTTGAAGAAAGTGTGCACGAGCTAGGCAATGAGGGAACTTTGGATCGCGGAGCGCCGGGGGCGAACCGATCCGATGAAGGTGCCATGCTCCGAGTCGACGAAGACGAGACGATCCGAACTGTTGAAGGGGTTGTTACTCGATCCCGTGATAACGCCTCGAATCCTCCGCGAACCATGACCACAAACCGATCCCAGGGGGGCGCTGCGAGCCACCATCCTCGATCCACAGCGATTCGAACTGATGATCAGACTACAACTAGAACTGGAAAGGAGCCTATGGCTCGCTCCAACCGTCCTGGCCCCTCCGCTCGACCTGGCTCAAGCTCTTTGCGCATAAGAGAAAGTGATGATGATCAGTATGACCCTTCTGCTCCTGTTACTGAGGGGGATCTCTCTCGCTTTTCCGAAATGTGGGAGAGACTGTTTGATGAATTGGCTGCTCAAAGGCATGAAAGCTCCGTTCTGCGACAAAATTTGACCGCTATGGATAGAAGGCTTAATGATCTCGCAAGGCAAAGGATGCCACCAGTTCGTCCGCTCACCCCAGGATACTCTTCTTTGTCAGAGGAATCGCCGAGACCTCCGCGGCGACCATATGAGAGAGTCGAAAATATAGAGCAGCTTCGATTTGGAACCCTGCCGTCACGGGAAGAAGAGGCACTAGGTGCAGGGCCCTCAAACCGTAATGTGAACGATCATGCCGCAACTCCCAGAGCTCGAGGTGTGGACAGCCCTGTACAGAACAGACTGCCTCAGCCCCGTCGCCGTGCAAATGCTCATGGTAACAGGGTGCAACGAAGCCCAATCCGAGCCCCGGATTTTGTGACTGCTCCCGGAAGAGAGATTAGAGAACCCCACCGAGCAAGAAGCACTGACCCCAAACCTCCGCTGACCAGTGCAAATGTTGCAGCTATGATCCATCAAATTCTGGCAGATAGCCGTGGACAACGGAATGAAGATTGGGGAATTGACCGCAGTCATACCCCTTTCACTGATGATATTTTAGATGCGACTTTCCCGAGGCGTTTCAACATGCCACAGATGAACCATTACGCGGGTAGATCTGATCCCGTCCAGCATCTGATGAGATATTCTTGGTCAATGACAGCTGCCGCAGCTTCTGACGCTGTCAAGTGCAAAGCATTTCCCATATTCTTGGAGGATGTAGCATTGTTATGGTTTACTCGCTTACCAGCAAGATCAATTTCCAGCTTCAGGGAGTTGAGTGAAAGGTTCGTGGAACAGTTCCGCATCTACGCACAAAAGACAAAGAGTGTGATTGACTTGTTCCTTGTCAAGCAACGACCAGGCGAGAGTTTGAGGGTGTACCTAGACCGTTTCAACCTGGCCGCTACTGAAGTTAAAGATCCTCATGAGCCAACCGTTGTCGCAGCTCTGATTGATGGAGTAGATAAAGACACTGAATTTGGGAGATACCTGGCCGGCAAGCCGCCCCATACTAGAGAGTTATTCTACGAAAAAGCTAACGTACATTTACGCCGGGAAGAAGTATATGCTAACCGAAAGGCAAAAATGACCGATAAGGAGGAAATCCAGAGCAATGTCGCCATTAAGAAGACAGGAGACAGCTCGGGGAAGGTCGAAGTTAATGTCGGAAATCGGAATTAGGGTGGTCGTCAGTCAGGGAACAATGACAATAACAGTAATGGCAACAACTGGAAGAGGAATCGAGGGAACGACTCCCAGAGAAGGACTCGTCCCAGGGCTTTTGAGAATTATACGCCAATAAACGATACTTTGGAAAATATCTTCATGGATTCGTAAAATGTCCTCCAAAATAAGAGGCCACCTCCCAGAGAGTCGACGGAGAAAGAACGCGAAACGGGGAAGTTTTGTCTCTTTCATCAGATTCATGGCCATTCGACAAATGAATGCCGTCACCTAAGAGATGTAGTCGAGAGGCTTCTTCGAGAAGGAAAATTAGATGAATACAGAGTAACGCCCAGAGACAGGGGGCAAGCCGTACAGGCCCCAAATCAGAACCAGAATCAACCTGCTGTCAGGCCAACTGCCCAGCAAAAGGGAAAGGACATTGTTATCAATACCGTGATCGGAGGGCTTTATCTCGCCGGACACGGTTCCAAGGCGTTGGATCAGTATGTCAATGCAGCCAAGCAACACCTCGAGGTAGGGGAGTGTAGCAACCCTGAGGACAACGTCCTGATAAAGCAACAAAAGATGATGTCCGACGATGTCATTTTCCGCGAACGAGAAAGCATTGGAGTCTGCTCCGACTGAAGATCCATTTGTAATCACAGTACCTATTGGCCCGACCACTGTTCATAAAGTTTTGGTGGATAACGGGAGTTCTGTCAATATTCTTTTCAAAAGGACATTCGATCAGATGAACCTCAAGATAAAAGACTTGAAGCCCTGTCAGGGATGGATCCGTGGATTTAACGGAGCATCCACCGCTCCAATGGGTTATGTAGAGTTACCAGTTACGCTCAGGGAAGGAGAACGCCAGAGAGTGAGAATCCTTCCCTTCGTGGTTCTGGATGTTGAATCACCCTACAATGCCTTCCTGGGCCGACCGGCCCTCACAAAGTTTAGAGCCTGTATAGCCCCCTGGTGCTTATTATGGAAATTTCCTACGGAAGCTGGTGTTGGTATTGTCAGAGGAGATCAGGTTGCCGCACGAGCATGTTATGTTGCAGAGCTAAAGCTACTCCGCAATGGAGGGGACATAGAAACCAATGGCGCTTCTCCCCCTACAAGGGCGGAGACCTTATAGCAAATAAAGAGGATAACCGTAGGAGAGTCGCCCAGAGAGTTGCCCGAGGATATAGATCCCAGAGAGGACCAAGAACCTGGGGGCAGAATGGCGACTCCCAACGAGACAACTGTGGATGTACCGATCGATGATAGTGACCCAGAGAAGGTCCTTAAGATCGAATCCCAGTTAAATCCGAATCTCGCTAAAGAACTGACAAATTTCTTAAAAAATAACTTGGATGTATTTGCTTGGACCCACGCAGACATGTGCGGGATATCTCCATCAATCATGAGCCATTCATTAAGCATTAACCCTAAACATCCTCCGGTAAAACAAAAAAGGCGAATGCTGGACCCAAAGAGGTCCGCTGCCTTGAAAGAAGAAGTTGGAAAGCTAAAAAGTAATGGATTTATCAGAGACTCAATCTACCCAGACTGGATTTCAAATCCAGTCCTGGTAAAGAAGGCCAACGGGAAGTGGCGAACGTGTATCGATTTCTCGGATTTGAATAAAGCCTGCCCGAAAGACAGCTTTCCGTTACACAGGATCGATCAGTTGGTGGACTCAACGGCGGGTCATGAACTCCTATCCTTTATGGATGCTTATTCAGGATATAACCAGATTCCAATGCACGTTCCAGATCAAGAACACACTAGTTTTATTACGGATCTGGGATTATATTGCTATGTAGTAATGCCCTTTGGCTTGAAGAACGCAGGCGCTACATATCAACGGTTAGTGAACAGAATGTTCTATAACCAGATTGGGAAAACAATGGAGGTATACGTTGACGACATGTTGGTTAAGTCCAAACAATCCTCCAATCACACTACGGACTTGGCAGAAATGTTTGGCATTCTTCGAAAGTACGGGATGAAACTCAACCCAACAACATGTTCATTCGGTGTCGCCTCCGGAAAATTCTTGGGGTTCATCGTCAGTTCTCGTGGGATTGAGATTAATCTAGACCAGATCGCGGCAATCAGAGACATTCAGGAACCTAGGCAAATTAAGGATGTGCAAAGCCTTGCAGGGAAAGTAGCCGCACTAAGCAGATTTATCTCCAGGGCTACGGACAAATGCATCCCATTTTTCGAATTGATAAAGCGAGGAAAACGACACTTCAAATGGACGCCCGACTGCGTAGAAGCGTTTCAGAACTTGCTGAGACACCTGGAGAAACCTCCGATATTATCTAAGCCGATGGATCACGAGGACTTATTCGTGTACTTGGCAGTGTCGTCCCACGCGATCAGCTCAGCGTTGGTAAGAGAAGAAGATAAGGTCCAAAGACCTGTGTATTACGTGAGCAAAAAATTGACGGCAGCAGAGCGTAATTATCCAAGGATAGAAAAGTTGGCGTATGGTTTGCTGATCGCCTCTAGAAAGCTTCGACATTATTTTCAAGCGCATCCCATTACCGTATACACTGATCATCCACTCAAGCAAGTTCTACAGAGACCAGAGGCGTCTGGATGATTACTCAAATGGAACATTGAGTTAAGTCAATTTGATCTGAACTTTCAGCCCCGACAGTCAATTCGGGGGCAAGTGATAGCCGACTTCATAGCAGAGTTTACCGTCCCGGAGGAGGATATAGCAAACGAAGAAGTTGACCCCTCAAAATTACTTCTCGATCCCAGTGCCTGGAGATTGTATACTGATGGCGCTAGGAATGACAAGAGATCCGGCGCTGGAATAGTGCTTGAAACTCCCGAGAAACGATTGATATCCTATGCTATCCGGATGGAGTTTCACGCCACTAACAACGACTCCGAATATGATGCCCTGATAGCCGGACTAAGGATCGCAAAGGAGTTAGAAGTCACAAAGCTGGACATCTTTTGCGACTCCAAGTTAGTTGTGAACCAGGTTACTGGAAAATTCCAAGCCAAAAGTGCAAGATTGATTTTATACTTGAAGAAAGTGAAAGAGTTGCTGAACGACTTTGATCACTACAGCATATCTCACATTCCACGGTCAGAGAATCAGCAGGCGGATAGGTTGGCAAAGATGGCTAGTTCCGACGATCCTGAAGAGACCGGGCTAGCCCCCGTTGAAGTACTTCGGTCTCCTAGTATAGATCAAATGGAAATCGATCCAATACTAGAGATGGAACCAGAAAGGGAGTCATGGATGACCCCTCTAAAGAATTTCTTGATGAATGGAGCGATTCCGACCAAGAAAAGCGAGAGGCGTAAAGTAATTCGTAAAGATGCCCTATACGTTCTGCAAGGCGGAGTTCTTTACAGACAAGGATTTTCGATGCCCCTTCTTCGATGTATAGCTCATGATGACATCAAGCGTGTGCTGCAGGAGGTACACGAAGGTGAATGCGGCGATCACACTGGAGGGCAAACATTGGCGAAAAAGGTGTTGCGGCATGGTTATTTCTGGCCTACCATAAACAAGGATGCGGCGAAATACGCACGACGGTGTGATGCATGCCAGAGATTTTCAAAGATACCTAGAGCACCTCCTAATCAGTTAAAAACAATGACGAGCCCATGGTCTTTCGCTATGTGGGGAATTGATATTATCGGAAGTCTCCCCATAGCTAGGGGCGGAGCGAAGTTCGCTATTGTAGCCGTAGATTATTTCACTAAGTGCGTCGAGGCCGAACCACTGACTACAATCACAACCAAACGAGTGATCAATTTTGTCGTTAGAAACATCATCTGCCGATTTGGAATTCCAAAGATTGTTATAACTGATAATGGAACTCAGTTCGATAGCACTGAATTCAGAAACTTCTGCCAGAAATACCACATTGAGAAACGATACACCTCTGTGGCGCACCCGCAATCGAACGGACAAGTCGAAGCGGCGAATAAAGTGATTAAGTCCATTCTGAAAAGAAGACTGAAGCGGGCCAGAGCCATGTGGGCTGATGAATTACCCTTGGCACTATGGGCCTACAGGACAACGTATAAATCGGCAATAGGGCATACCCCCTTCTCCCTTGCTTTTGGAGCAGAAGCAGTCATCCCGGTTGAGATAAAAGTACCTTCTCACCGATTGACTTATTACGATCCGATGACTAATAATGAATTGCTCCTTGAATCCCTGGATATGATCGAAGAAAAGAGGGATGAAGCAGATCTGCATACCTTGAGATGCAAACAACAGGTCGCTCGATATTACAACAAAAAGGCTCGATCCCGAACCTTGGAACCCGGAGACTTGGTTCTGAAGCGTGTCTTTCCACCCCTAACTCATATGGGTGCGAAGTGGGAAGGACCGTACTCCATTCTGAGCAAGCTTGATAATGGAACCTTCAAGCTGGCAACCGTAGATGGAAAGGAAATCCCCAGAGTGTGGAATGCCCAACATTTACGGCCATACTTAACATAAAATTTTCAAATCTATTCATTTGCTTTGTTGAGAACCATGTACAAGGCACGACTTGCCTAGAATAGTCTGATTCCTTAAAGCAAAAAATTATAAAGTGGACGTAGGTCATGATTCGACTGAACCACTATAAAAATATTGTGTGTCGTTTACCTTTATTGCATTATTTATCTGTCTTTCTATTTTTATGGAAATTGTTGTGAATCATGCAACGATCCCAGAAGCATATAATTATAGGTGCCATCCATCAGAATGGAATGTAATCACCAGTCAAAATTCTGAGGATAACGGACATGAAGGCGATGTCCGTAGGTCATGGCGATGTACCATAATCGGAACCGCCGTGACGGAACTCTAACCTCGGCGACCGCCAGGAGAGTATAAAAGCGTCTCCGATTGAGCGCTGAGAAAGAGCTCCTTCCCCGCTGAAGGATCGGGGAGCGATTGAACTGCTGAGCTCGAACTCTAACCCTCTAGAGAGAGAGAGAGTATAAAAGCGTCTCCGATTGAACGCTGAGAAAGAGCTCCTTCCCCGCTGAAGGATCGAGGAGCGATTGAACTGCTGAGCTCGAACTCTAACTCTCCAGAGAGAGAGAGAGAGAGTATAAAAGCGTCTCCGATTGAGCGCTGAGAAAGAGCTCATTCCCCGCTGAAGGATCGGGGAGCGATTGAATTGCTGAGCTCGAACTCTAACTCTCCAGAGAGAGAGAGAGAGTATAAAAGCGTCTCCGATTGAGCGTAGAGAAAGAACTTCTTCCCCGCTGAAGGAACGAGGACCAACTAAACTACTGAATTCAAACTCTAACCTCGGTGGCCGCCGAGAGAGTATAAAGGAGTCTATGGTTAAGCACTGAGAAAGGTGCCAGAAACTCAGCACCATAAGGACAATTATCTTGCTAAATTATCTAAGTCCCCCATATTTAGAAATAGGGGGCAACGTGCCGACAATGCTAATCAATCCTTAATAAGCCCTAGTTAGGCGCTATGTTAACGATTGATTGGGGGCACATATACATATATACATATATACATGAACTTCGATGCAGCACTGAAATTGTTAAATTTTTCTTTCTGTTGCTTGACTGATTTGTAGTTATAATTAGATGGTTTGTGACTAAGCATGAAAAGTTTATTGAATACAGGTACACAATGGTGCAAAAAGAGATAAACTTTCATTTATATACTGCAAGCCTACAAAGTGAAAAACAACCTAGAAAGCAAAAAGTGGGCCAGTCTCGTAATTACATTTCCTGGCCAGTGGGAAACCTAAAGACAAAATATAAACAAGCGACAATATCCTATTTACGCTTTGACCGCTTCTCCTGCTTCTGTTTCTCTAGCTTCGCCTTGTCAGCGTCGGATTGATCACCTTTCTTTCTCTTCCTCTTGTCTATGAGAGGAACGCCCGACTCTTCAGAAGATTCCTCTTCCGCCTCCTTTCTCTTCCTTTTATCAGTAAGGGAAGCTGAGAAATCATCAGGATTCGCAAAATGAAGTTGTCTGCTGATGGATTTGGGCTGGAGTTTCAAAACCATCCCAGTTTTGGGATCAAACTCCGCGATAGGGACTATGTTCAAAGGCTCTTGTCCCACTTTCTTCAAATCCATCTCCTTTTCTTGCCTAGCTTTTCTGTTGGCCAAAGTTTCGTCGTCATCGTCTTCGGTTTCTTTAGCGCTAATGATATCCTCCTCATCCTCTACATGGCGCCCATCCATATCTTTCAAGGCCTCGATGGTTTCATCATCCTTGGGAACATCAGCACTGGGTGCCAGGACGCCTTTCTCTGATGTTGTACCCTCAGCCTGCTTCGGTATATCAACACCGGCACCTGGCGAGACGACAACCTTCTCCGCCTCTTTCCTTTGCTCAACATCCTTGTCGACGAGCTCGCCACCTGTATTATGGGGGACACATGTTACTAATTCAATTGGTTGCTCTACCAGACGACGACAATTCACAATTGCTTTAACAAATTGTGGGGAAAAAAGGGAGATACCTTCCGCAGATCCTCCATCTAGGCTAGCTGCAGGAGCTCCAACAACCACAGGAGTTAGGCCCAAAGGGATTTATGGATCATCAGGATGGTATTCCTCAACTCCGGAGGTCTTGGGCTCCACAGCTGAGCTCGAACCTTCGTCCGCCTTGCTTTTGCCCTTAGCCAGGACCCTCTCCTTTTCCATTTCCGCTTGAATTAGACGACGACCCTCTACCAGATCCTCAGGCTCGTTATCCCTGAGGATGGTCTTCATCAGCTCATCTTCATCAATTTCTTCGACTCCCAATTTCTGCTTCTCACCCTCAACGATGGCATCCCATAAATTGGCTAAAGTAACGTGGTAGTCCGGGATCCACGAGATGTTGCGGGTTTTGAGGACTTGGCCCAGGAAGTCAAAGATCATCTCTTCAAACCCTTCGACATCCTTTTCTCTCTCGAGGAGCTTGTTGTTGGAAGCAGTATCCATTTCAATGGCACTTTCAACATTCTTTTCGGCGAGAGCCGCCCGTCTCTCCGCATCCACGACTTGATCATTCAAAATCACCTTTTCCGCTTCAGCCAAAGCTAAACTTTCTCTCAAACTTGCTTTTTCTGCCTCCCGGGAAGCTCTCTCAGCTTCAAAATGGCCTTGTGATGTCTTCAACTCAATGTTGGCCATTTTAAGATCTTCTACCTCCTTCTTTAAGGCCATCTTCTCTTGGCTATTTGAGTCAAGTTCCGAATGAAAGCGCTTCTTAGCATTCTCCAATTCGATCTTATAATTTTCAGCATCTCTCCGCGTTAAGGCGAGTTGGGATTGAGCATCTTCCAAGTCCTTCTCCATCTTTGTCCTGGCCCTTTCGTTGTTATCAATTTTCACTTTAGATCTATGTGCTTCCGTTTCAAGCGTTCGAATGACTTCTGAAAGATTAACCGCGTGTTTCTTCATCATCTCATACTGCCTGGCTACATAGCGAATGTGCCCGACAACTTCATTATCCCAGTTCCTAGGGACTGGCTCCAAGGCTGGAACAAACGTCATCCTTTCGAAGAAGATGTTGGGGAATTGTTCCCGCAACTTTTCCAGCCTACCTTGAGTCTCGGGACTATGGATGCAATCCCGTGACCCGGGGGCAGCCAACTCTGGCTGGCTGGAAGGGACAATGTCACTCCTCTCCTTTTCAGAATCTTTGATTGGATCCTTGCTTTTATCCTTAGGCTCGTAATGTCTTTTTGACGACCTGCTGTGAGAAGGTGCACTCTTTGGAGGAGTTAACTCTTTAGGAAGTTGTTTTCCCCATATAGGAGCTACCGGATAACGGGGAAGCTTGCCAGATGTCGATTTCGGTGGAGACCGGGGTTGCGAAGAAGTCGGCTTGTGAGAAAGGCCGCGAGAGCGCTCGGTACTCGGATGGAGACTGGGTGTGCCCTCACGAAGAGAACGATAAGAATAAGACCGCCTGCGAGACATCTTTCCTGCAAAGGAGAAAAGAGCATATTAAAACCTTGAATACTGTTGATAAAAAAGTGCGGGGTCAGGCAGTGTGTGTGATTTGTGCATCCCATATAATTCCCCCTAACGGACCCGGGCCTGAAGTCAGGCTCATCTGAGTAGTTTCTTGTTCTCTAATTGGAACGGTGGTCTCCTCAGAAGCAGGGAAGAATGGCTCCCCTTCAAAGTCCCCCTCTGTGTATACATCATCGGGTAGAGGAATTTTGCTCAGCTCTTTAAATAGCTGTTCATCTGTCAAATTATCGGGAGCAACAGGTTCGATCGGAAGAGAAGCCCTGGAGGGGAAACCCCACGGAGAGACTGGGATTTCCTTAGGCTTGTCACCATGAGCCTCATCTCCTCTATATATGTTCAGGTCCTCGTCATCCTGGATGATTATCGGAGAAGGACTCTTACGGAATTTAGTTGTTTCTGCTGCCCGAGATGTTCCCTCTCCCTCCGTTGGGGGCACGTATTTGTAGGGCTTGCCGCCAGCACCAAGTCCAAATCTTATATCCAGAAGGCGATGCTTATGAAGATTCTCGTCAGTGATGCACTTCTTGATCCTTAGAAAATCGGATCTGCTTTGAAGAAGAATAGACAATCGATTATTGTATAACGGGCCTTCTGTCTTGGGGAAGACGTGATCTGCTTAAAACAAAAAAAAGGGGGATGTTAATGCTTCGGTTTCTTAAGTAAGATATTCAATCGAAAGATTAAAGTTTACTTGATTTAAGCCATCTTCTTGAGCACCCGGCCTGTTTCTTTATATAGAACCAATCAGACTTGGGATCCCCTATATTGCTATATCTGTCATACAGAACCTTCCTATTCGCCACCGATTCAAAGAAAGAGAAATTTGGGGTTGCCGAGGAGCGATGCTTGAAAAGATAAAAGAATGTTAAATCTCTAAATGTGAGTTCGGTATGCAGGATCTCCGCATATGCAATATATAGGGTGTATAGAGACGCGTAAGCGTTAGGATGAAGCTGCATCGGAGCGATACCCAGTCATTTTAAGGTCTCGATGACGATTGGAGGAAACGGAGGAATAGCCCCTACCAAGCACATGGTTCGGCTGACTGCCATATACCCTTCCGGATCTAAGTGGGGTCTATCTTCACTAACGGGTGTCCTCACATCATCCCAAGGGATCCCATGTCTCAGGCAAATTCTTTTAAGCTTTATATCATCGAGTTTAGATGCTAAAGAATCATAAAATTTCTCTATCCCGAGCGCGCCAGGAATCTCGTCGGGAGCTCGCCTGTCTGCTTCAGACTCTTCACTAAGTGAAGTACTTTCAGACGGATCCAATTCCGTTGCCTCGTATTCGGATCCAGAATCTTCACCCCCTGGGTTAATTGGAGGGACCTCGGGGTTGTATTGCTCAGGAACCTCGGACTCCGCTTCTGTAACGGATCTTGAAGAGGAATGATTATCCGACATTACTATTAGGCGAGAAACATGAGAAATGAGATTAAAACTACCCATCCCCCGTGTGCGCAAGTGACGGTGTGTGTGCTTGTGCATGCATTAAAGAAAAGTACAAGGGTCAATAAAATCATCCAGACATTGGTCATCGTTTGGTTGATAGATTATGCATTTGTTCGATCTGGAATGTTCGTCTCAAGGGCTCTAACCTAACTGTTCATCGATTTGTTAGAGTTGCATCATATTATTTAGTCAGCATGTGCATCCGATCGTTCGTCAGTCGGATCGCAGGACAGGTTCGGATCGCAACATGTGGACGGATCGTGGTGAAGGACTCGATACGCGGAAGGGTATTAGGTCATGAAAAAGCTTCGAATCGTGAGGCGCACCAATTCATCCTGAACGGATCGCGATGGTATCTTGGCGATCCGCATCGCCCCCCACCCTCCACGATCCGAAGCTCCGTTATCTCCGCGATCCGACACTTACGCCTAGTTCCCCACGAATCGTAGCTTCGCCGTTTCCGCGATCCGATCCACTAGCCAAATCAACTTTCCACGAACCGACCTGGTCATCCCTTCCTTCTTCTTCCCCAACTCTCCTCTTCGCACCAGGCATTCTCGCGTTCACTATCGTCGAATCCTACGAATTTCCGCTGTCTCCCCTCTTTGAATCAGTGCGAACAAGCTAGAAACTAAAGAAAAGAAGTTTAATTACCTTTTTAAAGTTTGAGATTGGTTGGGAATTCGAAAATCAAAGTTAGGGTTTTCTCTCAGAAAAAATTGGCGGCGGCTGTGAACAAAGAAAGAAGAAGAGGAGAATGAAGGTGAGGGTCGATTTATATAGGCAAAAGGGCGACCGTTTGTCTCCCCTTTTTTGTCTTATTCGATCCGCGAAAATAGACGGGCCGCGAACCAAAAGCCCACCACGTCTCGAAGAGAAGCCCACCTCGTTCCGTTCCGTGAAGAGGCCCAAGTGCTCACCAATGGACGAGGCAAATGACTCGCTAACGGACCGCGACTCGCGCATGCGATCCGAACCGATAAATGACCGACAGAAATGAAAATTCAAAGATGCACCTGACAGATTCGATGATGAAGACTCTAAAAGATCCCAGAAAAAGAATTGTCCACTGATTTGCATCTCTTTATGAAGAGACATTTTTATAGTTTCGAAGCATGTTCCATCATCGATAAAACATACTTCGAGGGGGCAAAATGTTGGCTACCTTTTTGACCAAGCCACCCAGGTTCACTCACAAGAAGAAAGTATGAAACTACGTTCCCTAGGTACATGAAGGAACGGATCGAACCAGATGATCTCCCCTCATCGGATCGCCCCTCATCGGATCGCACCTCATCGGATCGCCCCCATTGCATCAGCGATACGACAACTGTTATGCGGCTCGATCCGTACATACACTACTGCCCAGTACAGACCGATCCGATCCCCTGATGCGCGGCGAAGCCTCTGATCCGTTCAAGCACGAGCTAGTCTTCGGCGATCCGAGACACACGGATCCAGCGACACGTGTCCCCAACTGTCATTTTGACTGATTCTCCCCCTTTGCTCGATCCAATATTCAAGGGGATCACGACACCTGTCCACAATGGCTAATTTGACTAATTCTTCATCGGTTGCGATACGATCCGATATTCTCGGGATTCGTGCCACGTGTGACCGCGATCCGCCTGACAAAATCAGTTATAAATAGCCCAGAGCTTGGAATTTTTCAGGATCATTGGCAATATTGAGTACTGATTCCGCCATTATTGTCATACCACCATTTCTTGTCAGTTTGTCTACGAGATTACTGAGAGAAATCACAATTGTAAGAGTGAGTTTGAGAGAGATAATTGATTGTACTAGCATTCAAAGTATAATCGACAACATATAAAGTGGACGTAGGCTCGTTAATGCCGAACCACTATAAATTCTGTGTGTTTTCTACTTTTTCCTTATTCTCCAATTAAAATTCTTTAAGAATTAGAACGATTTGGGTGTTAGGTCCAAATTTTGATCTAACATCAGAGTACACTGAACACAATACAGCGGAAGATTTAAATTACAATAAATTAAATACAATAAACAGTGGAAGACTTCTATGCTCTGGACATAGCTTTAGGCTTCGATCCAGAATCCTGCTCAAGAGATAAATATCTGCAAAAAGCTACTCGACTGCCCATATGGAAAAGAGGGCACCCGAGTTTGCAAAGTGAAACAAACTACGAGTCAGACATGGGACTGGTGTGAGAATTCTTAACTAATATAACTAATAGCAATAAGTAAAATCCAAGGACCACGCCGCTAATGCAGAATGGGTTTCATTCCAATGGATTGCCGGTGCATAAATTAAAGTAATCGTAAAACAACGCAATGCTTTTTAGAAAATTGGAATCATCATAAGACTCAAGTCCCATCACACAATGCAACGCAAACCAGAGGATAGAGTTTTACCTTATGTTGATTAAACATGCTTGGTACGATAAAAACGAATTTGATATTATTATTAGTGTATATATGTTTCAAAAACATTTCAAAGTAAATGTATCAATCCTAGGAAGCATAGCTACCATATACTATGCCTCCATACTAGTAATACAATCAAGTTCGTAGGGTCGTATTGGGAATTAAGTTTCCATCATGAGTCAAGGCTAGGAACGATCTCCTTACCGATTCGAGACACTCTAGCTATTGTCTCAGGATCCCCCGTAGTGAACCCTTGGATCCTGCAGGGCCGGTCCGCACATACGATTTTGCGGATTAGTTATTCCTGAACACACGTTTCCCGGTCCTATAGGACCTAATAACCGAGGCGCCTCATTCCATCATCCACATAAGTAAAATGTCGGGCCGTGTAAAACCTAAACACCACTTCTAGCTAGAAAGAAACGTGCTGCTCTCCCTGCTTTCCCTTGCTCCGTTTTTGACTCATACCGGGGGTGAGGCTCGCAAAGTCACGCTATACACAAAGCTACACCTAAATAGGCCGTGCTTTGATCATCAACCACAAGGCCTGCTTTTCAACAAAAGTCTTGATCATTTGCATCTTAGCATGCCACATTGTCAATCCATATCATACCATTGATTCCTACCAATATATAACTTCTAAGCTCGTACGTCTTAGAGAAGGGTGTTAAACACCAAACAGATATATATTTAGCAGAGATCAACGAATATCGTATAAAGGAATACAACGTCAGACATACAATCCATTTTCAAGTCCGTTCTAGGTCTGAACGAAACCGGAGGCACCTTATACCTCGCATATCCGAACAATCAACAAGTAGTCTGGACGGACACCATTGTAGCCCCTTCAAGGTAGCTACTCCAATCATGGGCGTCAATGGTAACTCATCCATTCGACGTGAAGATCGTCGGTCTTCAATCACCGCCTTCAACTCTTCGACTTAGATCGACGGATAATCATTTGAAATGAGATTGAACTCGGACCTTTCAAATGATTCTCGCGTATATATCATTACAAATCATTTCTTATCGTTAATATTAATTTATAACGATTAATCTCTATTTTTATTTATATAAAAATAATTGAATTTTATTTAACAACACTTCATGTCAATAGGCGACCTTGGCGCTGTTTTCACCCAAATTTGTTTTACAAATTTCTCTAAATCTAACCGTTGGATTTTAACACAATTCATATCGTTGGAAAGATCTTCCCAAGGCGAACCTAACGGTTTTAGTTTTGGGAAAATCTGACGGTCGGATATTTCAGCATAACTATTTAAAGTTACGATTATCGAATCGCGAACTACCGCGCGTGATTCGTTTAATTATAATTTACTTATATATATAATTATATATACATACAATTTCTTCGGCCATTTCATTATTGTGATTATCATAACAAGTAAAGAACACTTGGTTTCATAACATTTTGATATGTAACATAACACACAACAATGTTTATTTTATTTTAACTCACATACACATCCTAAACATAACAACGTATATTTTTCTTTCACCCTCTAATTCACACAAAAATGTATTTTTCGTGTATCATTCCAATTTAACAAAAATGAAGATTTTTGTGTCTTTTAATTTTTCTAACAAAAATGTAATATATTTTGGTGTCAACCTCAATTCGACAAAAATGAATATATTTTTGTTTGTTTAATTCCAATGCAACAAAAATAATAGCTTTGTTATTCTTTCAACGCAAAACAAAAATAATAATTTTGTTTATATCTTCCAATGCAAAACTAAAATGATAATTTTGTGTCAATCTTTTCTATACAAACAAAATGACGATCTTGTGTTTTAATCTTTTCACATGAAAATGTAAATTTCATATCTCTAATTCTTTTTAATGAAATCAAATTCATTAAAATGTAAATTTCCATCGTTATAACTTTCATTGAAAAACTATTTACATAAAAATGTAAATTCCATATCTTTAATCATTTTAATGAAAATCCAATTACATAAAAATGTAATTTTCTTCTTAATTCTGTAAATTTCACTTCTAAATTCTTTTAATGAAAATCTATTTACATTAAAATGTTAATTTCACTTACTTTAAATCTAATTACATGAATATGTAATTTTCTTCTTTAAATACTATTTACGTGAAAATGTCAATTAATCCTTTAATTTTAATTACATGAAAATGTAATTTTTCTCCTTAAATCTTAATACAATAAAAATGTAAATTTTCTTTTTAATCTAATTACATTAAAAATGTAGCTTTTCTTTTTAATCTTAATCACATTAAAGATGTAACTTTTCTTCTTTCTAAATTACATTAAAAATGTAACTTTTTTGTCTAAATTACATTAAAAATGTAACTTATTTTTAAAATCTAAATTACATTAAAAATGTAAATTTTCCTTCCATGATGAATTCTTCCTTTTATTTCTTTTATTTACATTAGAAAAATGTAAATTCTATTTCAATATTGAATTCTACTCTTTTAATTACACTGTAAAATCCCATTTTTAATTACAATGTAAATTGGAATTAACATTATAACGTAAAATTCCTATCTTTTAATTACAATGTAAAATCTTATCTTTTTAATTACATTAAAAATGTAATTAACATTATAATGTAAAATTCCTATCTTTTAATTACAATGTAAATTCTTATATTTTTAATTACATTAAAAATGTAATTTACATTACAATGTCAAAATCTTTCCTTTTTATTACATTAAAGATGTAATTAAGGTTACCATGTAAATTCTATTTATTCTTATTACATTAAAATGTAAATAATTTTGCAGCGTTAAAATCTAATCTTTTAATTACATAAGAATGTAATTTTTTAATTGCGGTGTCAATCATGTTCATTTCTAATTTAACACATAACGTCAATTTTAATTGATACATAACGGTGTAAATAATTTCATTTCTAATTTAATACATAACGGTGCAAATATTCATTTTCTGATTAACACATGATGGTGTAAATATTCATTTCCTAACTAACACATGATGGTGTAAATGTTCATTTTCTAATTGACACATGACGGTGTAAATATTCATTTTCTAATTGACACATGACGGTGTAAATATTCATTTTCTAATTGACGTACGACGGTGACAATTATACTTTCTTAATTACATTTTCAAACAAAAGTGAATTTCTTGTATTTACAAACAAAAGTGAATTTCATGTATTTACAAACAAAAGTGAATTTCATGTATTTACAAAAAAAGTGAATTTCATGTATTTACAAACAAAAGTCAATTTCTATTTACAAAACAAATGTAAATATTGTCACTTTTCTTTTTTATTTACAAACAATGTAAATAATGTTTGAAATCTTTTGTTTGTGTTCTTGCATTACAACATAATAAAAGATTTTTTTTAAGTTTACACAACAAAGTCATACCCTTTTTATTAACAAAGTTACAATAAAGTTGCAATCTTTTTATTAATAAAGTTAACATCTTTTTATTTATAAAACAAAGAAAATGAAAAGTTTTTGATTAACAAACCAAGTTACAACATTTATTTAACAAAACAAAGTTACAACTTTGAGTTACAAACAAGGTTACAACTTTGTATTACAAAGTTGAAATCTTTTTTCATATAAACAAAAGTAAACTTTTTTTTTAATTTAAACAGAAGTAAAATCTTTTAACTTAACCAAAAGTTAATTCCTTTTTATTTTAAAACAAAGGTGGAAACTTTTCATTTTCAAAACAAGGATTAAAACTTTTTATACACTGATTCAAAATAAACTTTAGATCTACAACTTTAATTACAACCATCACATACAATCACAAATAATCAATTTTGATTTAAAAAAAAAAGAATTCTGGTTATACAAAACCAGCATACGAACAGTACAATCAGTCACCAATCACAATCAATAAAATTTAAGTACTACAATCTCAGATACGATTATATAGACATGTATTTATGAAATTCAATCAACAAGAAATAAAACTAAATTTTCAAAAATAGAAATCTTACATCGTTATTGAGTTCTGCGCTGTTCAGATCCAAAATTTGTCAAAAATTCAACTTGTTCAGAATCAGGTCTAGTCAGTTCCATCGCGAAGACCTCGATCTCACGATCGTGGCGCACCTGAAATCATTCGAATCCGAGTTAGTATGAGTAAGATATGGATTAAACAAGATTGGAAAATTTTGAATTAAAATAATTAGTCAACCTAAGTTTGAAAAAGTCAACCCTTCTCTCCATCTCCTCCACCACGTTGCCTAGGCCGTTCCTTTCATCTTTTTGAACCCATTATGCTCAAAATTAGGTATCCATTTATCTCGGAACTGTAGGAGCTTGAAGACGATCGGAGGGTGACACATCGGAGAGGGAGGAGAGGGCTTGGTGCGCCGGGAGTATGGGTGGCCGCAGTGCGCCCTACAGAGGCCGGGGCTGAGTTGGGCGTGGGTTAGGGAGAGGATTCCGACCAAATCACTTGTCTAAATCCGATCACCACCTTATGAAATTAAAGCCCTTGAAAATCTGTACAATTAGTTCTAAAGAAGTGTTTGATTTTAGTGAGAGGATTGAGAGAGATTAAGGGATGAAAATCGAAGCTTTATGGCCATGAAGAAGAGGGGATGGCGGCTGCATTTGGTAGGGAAGGATTAGGGTTGAGGATTAAGGAATATATATAATATTTAATTCACTAATTAACCCAATTAAGGCCCGTTTAGCAACTTTGCCCGATTTCAGCCCAACAACTGTCGTTCTTTCCCATTAACCCATATTCCAGACTCATCTAGCTATGCCCCGTAGGCCCAAATGACTGTCTTGGCCCAGTTTTCTTTATTTTAAAATATTTTTACTTTTATTTTTAATTCAACCGTACGAATAAATTCACCGGGGCCACAAATTAACTTCGAAAAATCCCGAAAAATATATTTAACTATGTTTTGACGCTGCAGACCTAGCAAAATTAATTTCATTCAATTCTGAGCCTATTTTGAAAAATGGCCTTTTTCAAGTCGATTAAAATTGACCGAAATTGACCAAACTGAAATCTTTTTTCCATGGTCACAAATTAATTCTTAAAATTATGAAAAATTAAACTTAGCAATAATTTGACATTCCGAATCCAAAAAAATTGGTTTCGTCGAAACAGAGGTCGTTTGAAAAATGGCTATTTTTAATATTAAAATATATATATATAAATCCTACAACGACTATTCTGAAATTTAAATTGGGCATAACTTTTGATTCCCGCTATAAAATTTCGATTTTTCAGATTCGTTGGAAAGATATTTTAAAAGAGATTCAATATTTTTGGTTTCACTAAAATCCGTTAAATTTTGCATCCTGTACGGTCAGTCAAAGTTCAAGTTTGACTTTTCAAACTACCGCGCTATTTCTAACTCCTTTTATAATTAAAATTAAATTATTCATCCTAACTTCGATTTAAATAAATTTTTAATCATTATTATTTAAATAAATTATTTTAAATATCAAAACCCATTAAAATTAGTTAAAATAAAATTTTAAATTTACCCCAAAATTCAGGGTTGTTACAACCATAAAGTTTAATTATCAATTAAATAATATTAAAAACTAAGTATAAATAACCCTAAATTCTACCAAATCCTAGGCCACTAAACCCTAGTCGCTGGCTTCAAATCAATGGCCAGAATTTTCGAAAACAAATCCCTCAATCTCTCCATACCCAGCTCGAATTAGATCCTACCTCCAAAACAAAAAGTATAGACCTTCTTAAGGGCTTCGATTTCATATGAATATGATAGAAAATGGTGCTGCGAATTTCTCGATTTCTGTTCTCGAAATCATGGCGTTCGAAAAAGTTTTCCAATCACCAGGGGGGTTCAAGTTCGCCTTGGTTCTTGGCGGTGGGTGGAAACGTTAAGGGCTTTGGTATGGTATGGTATGTTCTGATCGGGCTCACGAGGTCTGTGGAGGAGCGTGTTTCAAGAAAGGGGTTGTGAGTTTCTTCGGTCAAAGCTTGGATATGGAAACGACCGGGAGAAGAAAGTAATTAGGGAAATGTTTAGGAAAATTAAATAAATTGAGTATAATTTAGGAGCATAATCTCGAACGCCCTAGGAATAACTGCTGTTTCTAAAGTCTATTTTTGACGTCTTGCTTCTGGCAAAGCTTCTACTTTGCTTGTTTCTCTCGCGCTTGCTTGCGCGAAGGCGTCAGGTCAGAGTCCTTTTCGCTAGGTCCAATTCCTTCCCGATACCTCCCAAGGAAAATATCGAATTGGATCCAAAATTGACGGGTTAGTGTGAGCTTATCGGGCCTCCTATTCATCCTAATCAGTTCTGTTTCTTCATTGTTGCCCAGAGATGTCTTTGTCGTGATTCTTTGTTACGAACCACGCCGTTTCCATTTCTATTTTATAGTATTTATTATTTCATAGTATAGGAAGAAACAGCTATTTATCTTTTCAATGATAATTTTTTTTGTACATGACATGAGATAAACTTTTCTCTTTATATTTTAAATTGACCAAAAGATTCTATCATAATATATATTTATATAAGTGATACCTGGGATTTCCCCAAAAGAGAATTATTTATTTCAATACTCACTCGTTGTTAGTTAACAATTCTAATGATTAGATTATATGCTTAATTCTAATAGGAAATAAAATAGTAAAATGATTATTCCTCAAATGACTATTCATCTATTCTATTTTCATTAAATAGAAGGAGGAGCAGGAAAACTCTATGAAAAAATGGTGGTTAAATTCGAAATATAATATGAGGTTTCGAACTTAGTATATTACGCATGGGATTTCTCTTGGATGGAAATGCACCTTATTCACTTCGCTGCCCCCTTATTTATCTAGTCGAACAAGCCATGATTCAATTAGTTGATATATAATATCTTTTCCATCCCTTTTCATAGATAGATGAATTGGTTGAACAATAAATATGCCTCTTTTTACCAGTAGACTTCGATCCCCCTACCGATTACTTTAGATTCTCTTTCCCTGAGGTGCTTGCGACTCTTAGGTTTTCGGGGCATTGGATTCTCACCAATGTTTGCCGAATTGAAAAAATTGGGTGTTGTCATAGTATCAGCTAAGTGCACGGGCTGGAGATAAGCGGACTCGAACCGCTGACATCGGTAATTAAGATACTGGGTCCTTGGTATACTAGATGACATGCACACTTCCACTTTACACTCTATGTTAGTGTTATCTTAGAGTATTGTACATCTTGTTGTGCTAACTCTTTGGTTGCAGGTCCAGGTTAGGTATGATTATTTATAATACTTACTATTCTATTTATATTTTTTTTCTAGTAGTTTTATCTTTCCTTTTGTTCACAAACAATCATTCATCGGAGGGAGCCTGGATTTCCAGGGACTTTCGTCGTTTGTGGATTACTCGAATAAATGCAGCAGCTCGTGAGAATAAGAGTTATTCTTGCGAATTATTTCTGATTCAAATCATTCAAAAAAGGGGTTTCGGTCTGTAGTGAGTCCCAATTAATATACAGCAATAGAATGGAATTAATATCCTGGCCTTAGGCTTCTCAATCAAGATTTTCGTGTGGCTCATAATCCCGATATTTCCATAAGATTCCTCTTTCTTATTCTTAAGCAAGCCCTCGAGAGAGAAACTTCCTTGACCAATAGGATAGATCAAGAAAAGTAAATATTTCGTAGTAGCCTCATTAGACCGTACATCTCTCTTGGTATATCCAGATAATAGGTAGGAACATAAACTGAAACATTCTGGAGCTACAAAGATAGTTATTAAATCGGCTCAGCAATCAATTCTTTTTCCGGTATCATCTTATATTTACCCTATTCCCCTAGACTAACTGAATTCTATTTATAAGAAATAAATCCCATTTTTCTTGGGTTAACCAGAAAAAATTAATTACATAAGTTTAAAATTCTAATTGTGATCAATAATTAGTTTTATATTTAATTATTTTAATAAGTGTAATTAACGTTTAAAACTAATAACTTTTTCATACAACAACAGAATCAGACAAAATCAGTTCCAATGGAACCGTGACAACAAGAGCTTTGCATTGGAACCAACGTGGAGGAATTTGGAGCTAGCCAAAGATTTTGGTTAAATTAAACGCACAGTTTAAATTAAATAAGGATTAATTTTCATGAATAATCAAAAGTTTAACGTGCCTTCCTATAATAATCCCATGTTTCGATTACTTTTGAATAATCCTAAGTTTAGGGGGTCCCTTCCCATATTGATCCCAATTACCTTTTGAACTATTATAGCAGGTTTCACCTTTTAATTTCTCAAATTAAAATTGAACGCACTTCTTCTTGTTCGTTCCTCTTCCCAAATTGAAATAGAAATTGAATTCATTTCTTGCTTTGCGATGTTAAATCAAAATTCCAGAGCAGTTCAAGCATGTTTCGGTTGTCATGCACTATGATGTTAACTGCATCCGATCTTAGATTTGACTTTGAACATTATAAAATACGATTTAAAAGCGATGAATACACCTATGGGGACCAAACAGCTATGTTCCAATTTTGGTTCCACTAAAAGCATTGAATGACAATCAACGTGGTTACTGGTAAGGAATGATGGAACGATCTAGTGCTTCTCGAGAAGAGGCAGTATCAACGGTTTAATAGTCCAAATCTCAACTATCAACGCGAGTAACATCAAATTGCCACTTTCAGTCGTGGAGTTTCGGACCAATGTTCGATGATTATTACTCAATGGAAATCGTTTTAATTCGTACATGATATTAAGAAAGAAACACTTCATATCATAAAGAAATCGGACTCTAATTTTATTCATCTCAACAAGTTAGGGATTTTTCACCTAATTCTAACTCTAATTTTCAGTCAAGTGAAGAAGAAAATTGTCGATAGGGCCAGGACTGTTCACCGACATCAGAAAGAAGCCAAAAAGTGCAGCGGTGGCTAAAATAACATGAAGGTTATCCACAAATGAAAACACGTTTACAGTGGGAGGAGAATATGCAAATTGGCAAATACCACAGTAAAAGCTTGACTTAACAACTCCAGAAAGCTAGGAGCTCTTCTCCAGCATGAGGTGAAAGAATTTTAGTTTAGACAAAGCGAGGAGGAGATGTTTTGTTACTGGTAAACTCATATCCAAGACGATGTGAAGTAGCAACCAAGTTTCAGAATTTGTAGATGACAGATTGAAGTGTCGATGCAAAAGTCATTGGTGTTTGAGGGGTAATGGCTGTAGCAGTCTGCAGTCAGAGATGTTTATGGCCTGGGAAGATGCTTTAGCAATTCTGGTCAATTGGTTGTTTGAGGAAAAAGAACGAACAAGAAGAAGTGCGTTCAATTTTAATTTGGGCAGTTAAAGTGGAAACCTGCTATAGCAGGTCAAAAGGTAACTGGGATCAACATGGGAAGGGACCCCCTAAACTTAGGATTATTCAAAAATAATCCAAACTTAGGATTATTATGGGAAGGCACGTTAAAATTTGGATAATTCGTGATAATTAATCCTTTAATTAATATAACCATTTTATAACGATTTTGAACCAATCAAAGTGAGAACTATCACTCAACTGATTTTTTTGTTATTAGAAACATTACTGAATATGTATTGATATCATGTGATTGCAATGTTTGTTTCGTGATTGATGGATGATAACTGCAGTTATTATTATTATTGTTGAACTGTGAATATAAGCATTGACAATAGAAACATTTATATTATAATTATTATTTGATGGATGATAGTCGATACGGATGATAATGATGTGTGAAATCCATATAAATTAAATTATATGATAATTGGTTGAATCCCATTCCAATTTGGAATTAATGTGAATATTTTATTAATAAAATATTCGGTGAAAAATGAACATTTGAATTTTTAATGCAAATTTGTTTGGAAAGATAGTTCCAGTGATTACGAATAACTTTCTTAGAAGAAGGATTTGATTTGAATTAGGTTTCAATTAATAAAGGCATGTTTTTCGATTTATTTTGGAATGAATAGTAAATTCAAAATGTGAATTCAAGTTAGGTATATAAACAACGTTTTAACTTGAATGGATTTTTCCATTTATCTTATTTATTTCATAATGGACATCAGAAATATTTGGATTTCAAAATATTATATCTTGAAAGATATTATTATTTTAATATTATAATAATATAGAATATTAAATTTTGATTTAAAATTTAATTGGAGATCGAATCATTTTTAAAAGGAGTTTATAAAATACATTTTGAATGAAATCAAAGAATTTTATCATAAATAATAAAATGGTTTGAATAGGACATGTCGCACAACGACCGTTCGCGAATTTCGACCATTAATTTCAAATTGATGTACCAGGAGATCCGATCGTCGGATTCTCCTGAAACGAAAAGAGTTTCATTCGAAATGAAAAGAGATTTCAAATGAACGTAAGAGATTTGAAATCCAATGGTTATATTTTGAAATATATTCAAATGAAATTTGAATAAAAATAGCACCAATGCAGTTGAATGACCTGAAATGTAATTTAATTTAAGAAGCCTATTTTTAAATGATTAAAAATAAGAAAAAATTATAATAAATTATAATAAATTATTATAAAAGATTTAAAAGTGATTTGTATTTAATATATCTAGTTTTGAATAATATAAAATTATTTTGTGAAAATTAGCTGCTTTGATAAATTGATTGAAATGGTTTGAAGTTAATGAATACTTAACTAAGTCAAAATTTTCCAATGTACGAATATATTTTTTGGCAAAGCCGTCTGGTTTTTTAGGTGACCACAAACAGCTTTTATTATAACTTATAATAAAAATCAATGTAGTATAGGTGAATGTTAGTAGACAATCAACTATTGGTTTTTAAGGTGGACTGCCCACCGTCATCGGAGTTTAAAGTGGTCCGTCCACTCTATCTAACAGGCTTATAGCATAGGAGATAGCTACATACTAGACTACAATAAAAAGTGACTTCACGCAGGAAGTACGTACATTCTGGATTAGCCAGTTGACTGGAAATAATCTTCGGATATTTCGATATTGGATTCCATAATTATATAGATACTGTTTTGTGGAATTTGGAAGATATAGATATCATTATTCCCTATATGGTATTTGTTGATTACAAAAGTTGATGTTGAATATATGTTGAGATGATTTCTATTCAAAATCTTATATTTGATATTAAATTTGATTTTGGGTTTGTCGTGAATGTTATCTTCAATAACAATGTTCTTAAACAGAGTTGAAAATGAACTTTATTGAATTAATCTTTTAATTAAGGTTAATGAAGTCTTCCAAAGTGTAGTTTTACAATTTAATGAATTAAATTGGAAACCAATTTAATGATAATCTAGATGAACCTCCATGGAGGAAGAACTTTACTATTTAAGTAATTTAGAAGGCTTTGTTGTTATTCCGCTTATAGTATTAGTTTGATACAGAACTTTACATAGATTGTGAACTGGTATGATTTCCGTCAAAATTCCATTTCTAATGGAAGTTTGAGTTTGGGTTTATTATGAACGATGTTTTAAATAAAATTTGTTCTTTAACCCAGTTGAAGGAAATTTTGAATTCTCAGATTTGAGTTTTAATAAATCCTTCAACAAAGATTTAAATGAATGAAATGGAGATTAAAACCAAGTTAGAGTTTTAATCAATCTTTAATTAGATTTGAAATGATACAAGGTAATTAAATTTACCAAACATGAGGGGTATTACATATAGAGTACCACCAGTTTTGTTCAATGGAATAATTGAATCTTTAATTAGATTTGAAATGATATAAGGTAATTAAATTTACCAAACACAAGGGGTGTTAGATATGGAGTACCACCAGTTTTGCTCCATGGGATGAATAGCATGGGAATGAGACAACGATGTTAGAGATTACTTTTTGTAAGGCTCAATAATCCCAATAAGACTTATAAACCTTAATTTGAGTTAAGATTGTGAAAAGGGATCATATAATATTTTGAAATGATTTCCCAGGGATGATTTAAACAAGAATTTTAAATGAAGTAAATCTTTGATAAGATTTATGGGTGTAATCCCCAATGTAAAGAATATCTAAATAAAATAATTTTCTGAATTGGAATGTGTCATATGATATGTTTATATATCACTTGATTTTAATGATGCGATAGTTATTCAAAAAGATCTGGTTTCAACCCTTTCTGAATAATTGTACGATGATTGTTAAAGATATTGAAGACGGTGGTTGAAGACCAGATATCTTCACATCGTTTGGACTGTTGTCAATGCCTTGGGTAGCTCCCATTATAAGGTTAAAGTGGTGGTCATCTAGGCATACTTGGAAATCGACCAGATATGCAAGGGCCTCTCTTCCTTAGGGGATGGGGAATAAGGTGCCTTTGGTTTCGTTCAAACCTAGAACAATCTTGTAAATGGATTGTGCATTTGATGTTGTATTTCATAGCTTAACTAATTAGTTGTAATTGTTGATATATCTGAGGTGGAAGAGAATTTATTCTCTTAGCTTAACACCCATCTTTGAGGCGTATGAACTCAAAGGTTATATTATTAATAGAAACCAATCATATGTGTGAATTAACAATGTGGCATGCTAAGATGCTGATAGATCAAAGCTTTTGTTGAAAAGCAGAGCTTTATGGATGATGATCAAAGAATGGATGATATAGCGTAGCTTTGTATTGAAACGTGATTGCGACAAGCCTCACAGCCCGGAATGGCCTAAACAGGACGAAAGGCTGTAGAGTAAGGACATGCGTTTCCTTCTAGCAAAAATGTGTTGCCATAATACAGAGCCTAGGTAATTTACTTATATGGATGTTGGAATTAAGGCGCCTTAGGTGATGGTCAAATACGACCAGGATGACAGTCAAATACGATCGGGGAACTTTAGGTTCAGGAGTAACCACCCAGAATTGGTGGGTCGGCTCTCCCGCTCTAAGGTTCACCTGCGTCTGGGTCATGGGCATCTTGCTGGAAATGGCCCGAATCAGATAAGGAAGATCCTTCGCCTTGCTCATTGATGGAAATCCAACTTTTAATACGAACCTTGCATTTTTAGTTGTAAACCTATATGGAGACACAATAGGATGGGATATTATGCCGTCTAAGATTGATACATTTATTTTCGAAATTGATTTCCACGCTATGCACTAGTAATACTAAAAGAGAACTTTTGCATATCAAGCATGTTTGGCTATTATAAGGTAAAAGTATTTCCTTCAGTTTGCGCTTGCATTGTGTGATGGGACTTGAGTCTTATAATAGCTTTTTGAAAAACATTGTGAGCTTTTAGGATTGTTATTCATGTAGAGGAAACCCGTTCCATGTTATACGGTGTGGTCCCGTGATTTTCCTAACTTTAAAATAAAGTTAATAACTGTTTTTGTTCTCATACCTGTCCCATGACTGACCTAGAGTTTATTGTTCCCACCTAAACTCTAGGACCCATATTTTCCACATGGGCAGCTAGTAGTTTTAGTTTTGCATATATTTTTAATGCAAAATCCTGGATTATTGCTGGAGCTATGCTCTAGATTTATTAGTAGTCTTCAACTGAATGTATTTATGTTTCCTCTATACTGTAATTTATTATTTTGGTACTTTTTTGCTGTGAATCAATTATCTGTACTCTGATGTAAAATTGTTGTAACAGCAATGAAATATTCTTTTGTGTTTTGTTATGATGTGTTGTGTCCCATAACGGTTCGAGGATTTCTGACTTTTGGATTGGACCTGTGTGGCTTATGGTCGATTCGAAAAACGGGGATTTTGGGTTCATTACAAATCCATGGATTGTAAGCCCATTTAACCTAAATTCAATATGTACAAACATATTTAACATATTTTGTCATTGATATCTCATATTGATGAATATATTCATACCTTTTATAAATATGTGCAACAACTTTATTTCTTATATCAAATTCACATTTCATTATTAATATATCCTAAATATTAATTAATTTAATCAATTCATAATAATTATAAATTAATTAGATCATTAGGTCTTAAAGAGAAATCCTTGTTTTGGTTGTGTAACTCATGGTTGTAAATTCGGTCAGCGATTAACATCAAACTATTTGAATGTTAATGTTCACACTTCATTTAGCAGGTGGTGTGACATTATGGCCAATCGCTTACTCATTTTCTAAAATAATCTCATTTTAATTTAATAAGCGTTACTCAATTGTGATAATTATTTACATCAATTCTCTTTATCAAAACTTTATCACTTTGGACTTATTGAATTTGATAATGGTCAAAATTCCAACATCGTCCCTGTTCAACTCTATAATCCAAACACAATGTCCTTGGTTTAACCGTAACCATTATTATTAACAGAACTACTCTAGCCATATGTTTTAACTTTGGGTTGACTGTGATACTAACCTAATATAACAAAGGAGACAAATCCTCTCTTGAACAGTGCTTCACTTTTAGTACTTTTACTCAACTCAAGTATAGTCACTCAATGGATGATGTACCCTGATTTGACTATAATCAAAGCGAAGCTTTCATATTGAGGATTCACAGTATTTTCAAGTCGAAAGAACTGTGTAAATTATTCACATAGATATTTCTGTTTGACCTTATTTATACTAACCAACAAAAACTATCGAGTGAGTCATTCTATGGTTATCTAATAACTATTAGTATGTAACCTCTAGGTGTCCCCAACAGTCATAAGTAATACACTATCCAATATTTGGTGAGCATTACGGACTCTAGTCTCAACGGATACATTGATATCATGTCTCGATGCACTTTGATTAAGAACATTTAAAATGATGTTATTTGTAATAATGTAATCTAATACCCATGATTACAACTATTTGTAATTACTATCACAAACACACCATTCATGGATTTTCTATTAAATATATTTTAATAAATATTAATTATTTATAACACATTATGACAAAAAGAAGTGATACCTTTAGTTCGAACGAGAATTGATTTCAGAGTTAATTAATTCATAATAAATTACAGAATTATCCCTAGGGAATATCCCTAACTCCATCAGTAACATCCCATGTTTGCTCGTTGGAAATTAAACACTATAAATGACTACAACATCTTGAGCATTCAGTTTTAGGCCTCTAGGGGGAGGAGAGTTACGACATATATTTTCTATTTTATGCAGTATACATGGTTTGTCAAAACTAAAGCTTATCGAGTCATGTATGCTTATCTGCAAATTTATTTGCTTGTTGTTGATTGTTGAGCTTAATTGGATTTAATATTTAAGTCCAGTAGTTCACTTACTAAAAGGATACAAAATATCAGTTGTAATGAGAGTTTATTGGTGATGATAGTCATCTTGAACATTTTGCTCTTCAGTGGGTGAGTCACTTATGATTGGATAATAGCAGACTAAGATAATTCTCTCATAGTGAGTCATCACCTAAGCTTGTAGCTTGATAGTATCTGAACATACTCGATGAGGTGACCAGATTTCCAACATATCTAAGTCAAGTATTGATCTGGATATAGTATTGAACTAGTAGTTATACCTCTAGGGAATATGGAAGTTTATGACTGGAAAGCGAGCAAATATCTATTCCCATTGATTAGTGACTTATCTAATTGTATCTAGAGTTCAAATATGTTCTTTTGGTTTGGAATCACGAGGGGATTTTACTTATTATAGGTGGTTAGGTGATGTGTGTCGATTACACCATTTCACACGCTGCTTTGATTTTGATTGGTTGGTTTTGGCTAACCATCAAGTCAACTTATTTTGTTGGTTTCTTAGACTATATTCCGAGACATTACTTAAATGAGCTGTGCTATCCTATTGTTGTTTCATTTTCCTATAGACGGAAAGAGGGCACGAGACACGATTGATGCTTGTGTCGTTGTCATTGACAAAACACCGTTTGTCAGTTAGCTTATTAGAATTTCACTTTTCGATGAGAAAAGTAGAATGCTTGGGTCATGTCATCACGTGTAGGGTGTTGTTATGAGTCTTACGAGAGATTCGATGGTTTGGAATTCAAGTTGACCATACGTGTATTAATTTCCCATTCCGAGAAGGAACAAAGGGCCGATAGTACTAGCTTAGCTGTGTTACTTTGGTTGGTGCAGTTTTTTTTAATAGAATGTTGTTCTAGTCGATAACCAAAACCGCACGAGGAGGAGTATTCAGCTCACGATTCAAAGTCGATGGTAATATATCACTTTTGAAGATAGGAGGCATTATTTATTAATGAAGGGATTACAGTTTTCTAGATATGCCAATCGTTGGAGTTTCTCTTCCTCGGGAGATGTTTCAAACTTTGCTAGCAGCAACGGTTTGAATCCTTAGCCTCCTACGACTTTATGTTTCCCATACGGATGAATGGGAAAGGCTAACTGTTTGTGTGTGTCGATTCAAAGATGTACCTGTCTGGAAGCGGTGTCTCACTCCTGAATATTGCTTGAGGTTGTTATTGGCCATGACCTAACAAATCGATATGAAGTAATGAACACTCGACCGAGGTGATTGGTTCCGTATGGAAGAGGTGTTGTTTGCTCCTAGTATTATTAAATGTCGTTGGTTGCGCATCATTTCATATTGAATGTGACGTCAGCTAGTTGTTGCTAAATGGGAAGAATCAAATAATTCTCTATGACTGTTCGAGATTCCCTTATGTATGTGGGGATAATTGTCGAAGGTTTACATCAATAGGTTGTTGTGGAGTTGGAAATGGTACGAAAACTCTCAAGTCATATATGGGTTGTGTTTACCCCTTAAAAACCATACATATATTGGTCTATTAAATCTGTGTAAATACTACGGGTTGAGCGTCATTAGGGTCGATCGTGCATAGTCCAATCCAACCCAGTACACCCAAACAGTTCGTAAAGGGTAAGGGATGATCACACAGAACAAAGTTCAAATGCCAATCTAAGGTTAAGCACGACAAGGAAGGTCGCATACATCAGAACAAGTTGGGTCGTCTGCTCAACACAGTCAGGATCGGTCATACAACATGGTACGACCATACAGAGGGGTCACATGCACGAATCTAGCTCAAGAATGGCACTACCGAGGGACAGTAAGGCTTGTACATCCTGTAAAGATCGCCCATATTAAGGAAATCACTCATTCTTATACCAAAGAAATCAGTTGTACAAGACAAGGAGAAGAATTGGTTCCGGACACATGTTCCACTCCGCAGTCGTTCGTTCATACTACTCGGTCGATCATACGTAGCAGGGAACACAAAAATGCTAGAGATCGCACATGCATCTCATGTCCGCTCACATCAGTCACTAATGATCCAATCATATGCTACTTACTAGTCCGACAGATGTTAGCTCCATAGTGATCGCACTTATATCTACTCTACAAGCCTTGATCGGTCGCCTGTTCATCTACAATCAGATACTGATGCTCCAGCCAGATATTATCTGTCGGTCATAAAAGGCTTAACATGATGATCCAGTCGGTCGTTATTGTACTAAAAAAGAAGCTTTGACAAGCCACATGTGCATCCATTGCCTGTTCGCCCATTCAATGTGCTCAGATCTATGCAGCCGCTCGCTCCTATGCAGCCATTTGCTCCTATGAAGTCGCTCGCGCAGGACAGCTGGATACAACTGTCAATAGTTGGCTACAGATAGGCGATGGCATTTTCATAATTAACGAAATGAGCGACCTGTAGCCTGCATATACGAATCTCAGCTCGTTTCTTTGGGAGGACTCATATATAAATAGACCATGGCTTCCACCATAAGGGGGATCGACTCCTGTCCACCATGAAGTGCTGCTGAATTCTTTCCTCCACCATTCCTTAAGCATTTTAACCATCGTCATTATCTCCACTTGAAGGTTATTCATCCATTTGGCCATGGCATTCCATAGAGTCCTATAAGTGAGAAAAGGTCAAAGACGTCCTCCGACTCCGTCACTCATGAAAAGGTCAAACACGTCCTCTGGCTTCGTCACTCATCCATCCTTCTCCTCCACGAATTCCACCATTCATTCCTCCATTGAATTCCGAGAATTTAAGCGAGATTTGTATGTGAGAATGAGAATATATTGAGAGAATGAGAAGATGTATGAACAAAGAGAGTTTATATGTTTTGTAATCATTGTCATGATAATGCAAACTACCTTCATGGTGGACATCGACCTAGCTTAGGGCCGAACCACGCTAAAAGACTTATCTCCATTTTACTTTCCTCACATTTTTACTTTTATCTTTATTGAGTGCGGCTCCATTTATTTTCCAACCACATTGGTGAAGTATGATTCTCGTACCATTGGTGTTTGAGCCATTTTTTGGTGAAAACATTTGGCGCCCACCGTGGGGCCTTGTTCGTATCTCCTTCCTTCACTCTTTTCTCCAATTCTAATAACCTACCATTGAAATCTTAAACCGCCTCCTTCCTTGAAGCCATGGTCGGTTCAAAGAAAAGTAACGAGTCCATTAGAGCTACCACAATTGTTGAGGATGTTGATGAAGCTACATCACAAGCTTTGAATCGAGAAGTTGAAGAATCCTCTAGGTCATATGTAACACAGGATGAGTTGAATGTGGCAATGATTGGTTTGAACGAAAAAATGGATGCTACGACAAAAATCATGATGGAAAGGCTTGATGCCCTGATTAATGCTCAAGACAGTCTTCCGCCACCGAATGTTGTAAACAATGTTGATGAAAAAGAGGACTCTTCGGCCTTAGAACCTAGTCGATCCCACTTCTTAGTGGAAGACAAGGGAGAGGCCGGCAGTGAGGACTCTAAGGTCAAAGCCCCACAGCACGAGGTGAAACGTGCAACTCAGAGCACAGCAAGTACTACCAAAGGAACACCTCCCAAAGAGATGCAAGTCATCAGAGCTTGAACTGCGATCGCACCGGTAAAAGCATCGATGCCAATCCCGTGGAACGAGCGGGCGACGAGAAGCGCATTATGGATATGATTCAGCGAATAATAAAAGAAAAAACCGTCCGAGAGGATGATGAGAAAGAATGAGAGTTTTCAGCCAGTAAAAACCAGTTTATAGAAAGGATCCATCAAGCGAAGTTTCCTAAGAAATTCACACCCCCAACAATAGCACCTTATGGCGGAAATGGAGACCCAAACATCTTCCTATTCAAGTATGATCAACACATAAACGGAGCTTAGGAAACTGATGAGATAAAATGTTTGTACTTTCTCGTATGCCTAGAAGGTGTGGCTTCACTATCGTTCACTAGACTTCCACCTAAATGCATTGATCAATTTTCCTATTTGGTAAGAAGATTTCAAGACCAATTCCATCTTCAAAGAGCCAAAGCAAGGGATGTGATATCGCTCAGCGAGATGGAAAAAAATGCTTGGAGAAACCATCAAAGCTTTTCTTACACGAGTCCGTGCTGCGGTGGCCGAAGTCATAGAACCAGAACCTTGGTACTTATTGGCAGCGCTGAAGGGTGCTATTGATAAGAAATCGGAATTTGGGAAATGGCTTAAGATAAAGAAACCCGAAACTCTAAAGAAGTTCTATAAGAAAGACGAAGAATATATGAGCGTGGAAGATGATGCGCTGAATATTCAGAAGGTCATAGAAAGTAGTACTACCAAAGAAGGGAAAGGGAATGAATTCCAAACCGACTATAAGAATGACTCTAGGCAGAAGAGAGGAAGTGATGAGAAGGATAGCAATGCCTGTAAGAAAACACGACTTTACAAGCATTCAGAATTGACTCTCTTCAGTGAAACCCCAGAGAGGATCTACTCCGCCACCAAGGATTTGGGCATCTTTCCTCAAATGAAGCCTCAGAAGATTATTGAGCAGCAAGCCAACTCCGACAAATTTTGCCGAATTCATAATCAACTGGGGAATAGCACTAACGAATGTCGACACCTGAAAAGTTTGATTGAAGAACTCATCAGAAAGAACCAACTTCAACAATATGTGAAGAATCCTCAAAACGATCCGACTGCCCAGGGATAGAATAATACCACCAATCAATCCGGTTATGGTGAGAAAGCTCAAGCACCCATTGATTCGAGACCAGTAATCAACATGATTTTTGGAGGGACCCACCTAGCCGGAAGTAGCTGGGCAGATATTGAAAGGTATGCTAACGAGCTGAAGGGTGTCTCGAAAGAAGAGAGGTGCATGGTTCTAAGCAACGAGCTCCCAATTAAGATGCCGAAGACTTCAGCCAATGATGTGGTATTCAGGGATAGAGACTCTAACGGACTACTTGCACCAACTGTCGATGCCATGGTAATCACAATTGGTCTTGGCCCTACGGTTGTGAAGAGAGTCCTAGTTACATGGGGGCATCCTTTAATGTGATCTTCATAAATACATTTAAGAAAATGAGCCTCTCTATGACAGAAGTGTGAGCCTATCCAAACAAAATTCATGGATTTTCCGGACAACCCACGCAACCCATTGGTACAATTGACTTACTCGTTGAACTAGCAGATGGGGAACGCAAGGTCTCTATAATGCAAACCTTCGTCTTGGTGGATGAGCTCTCCGCCTACAATGTGTTCCTCGGGTGATCGACCCTCGCAGGTTTTAAAATTGCGCTAGCTCCATGGTGTTTAACTATGAGTTTTTCAACTGAGAATGGGATTGGCGTAATTAATGGCGATCAGGCCATTGCAATGGATTGCTATGTGACAGAGCTACGTGAGGCAAAGAAGAAAGACTTAGGGAAGAATTCGGAGGCTCCGTCCCACATTCACGAACTCCCCTTATAGCAATTAAGGGACGGTCCCTGCACAGGCGAACACAGTGGAGCGCAAAAGGAAATCTATCCTAGGAAAGCGAGTGTAGAGGACGAAAGAGCGATCCCAGCTAAGATCACAATTCCTATAGCTGTTAATCCGTAGGATCCAAACCGTGTGCTGAATAAAGGATCTCAGTTGAGCCCCGAATTGAAGAGTCAATTGATTGTCTTTTTAAAAGCTAATTTGGACGTGTTTGCGTGGAACCATTCTGATATGAGTGGCATATCTCCAGATGTTGCAGTCCATAAACTTAATATTAATCCACATGTTCCATCTATCAAACAGAAAAGGAGGACCCAGGGGCCAGAAAGATCAAAGGCCTTGAAGGAGGAGGTCGACAGGCTAATAGTGAACAACTTCATCAGGGAATCTACCTACCCAAACTGGGTTTCCTATCCTGTGCTTGTAAAGAAAGCAAAAAGGCAAGTGGAAGAAGTAACCAAAATCAGTATGTCAACCATTAAGAAGCAGTTAGAGAAATCCAAAGTGGTTGGGTAGATGAGCTTCCACTAGCACTATGGGCATACCGTACCACTCATAAAACTACAATTGGGCACACTCCATTTTCTTTAGCTTTCGGCTCTGAAGCCATGATCCCTGTGGAACTGGAAGTTCACACCCATAGGAGGATTCACTTCAACCAGGAGGAAAATGAGAGGTTACAGCTTGAGGCCCTCGACCAACTTGAGGAAAAAAAGGAAGCAGAACTCATGGTGGCCGCACATCAAAGAAGGGTTGCCAGGCATTTCAATTCAAAAGTAAGACACAGGACTTTCGAAATCGGAGACCTTGTGCTGAAGAAAGTAATAACCGGAACAGGGGGTTTTGGACCAAATTGGAAAGGGCCTTATGTTATAAACCAAAAACTCTGAGATGGTACTTTCAAATTGACCACCGCAGATGGAGTCCAAATTCCTCGAGCTTGGAATAGCGAGCACCTCTGCCGTTACTTTCTATAATGCATTGTTCAAATCTATTGTAAAAGATGTAAATATTTGCAAAAAAAACTATGCATTCGAGCTATGTAAAAAAAATGAGTGAGAAACTCCATCTGCTTACACGAATCATATATTTGCAGACGTCTGCTAAAAGTTGACTTCTTATGTAGGCAAACAAGCAACCATAGTTGGAGACTTCCCAAGCATATCCCAGCTGGAACGATTCAAAAACATTAAATGCCAAAGAATCATGCAAACTAAGCAATAAGTGGGTGACGAATCAGAAAGTTGCATCTTTCATCGCAAAAGACACCAAATCCTTAGTGAGCATCCAGTAGAAGGATTGGTGCCAAACTGTGAAGATAATGCAAAGGAGGAAGCAACCAAATTTGTCCCATGGATAAAAGATTGCCAGTCCCAAAAGAGGAACCTTGTCAGGTGCAGAACACGAATTCTTTAAATCAAACTAAAACTCGATGAGATGAACTAGTGTCCACCTCCCGGGATGAAGCACAAAGTCGGAAGGACCGACAAACCTAGGCTGGAAGCACCAGTCCTAGTGCCGGAAGGATCGGCAAAAAAGCTAGAAGGACCAGCAGTCGGAAGGACCGACAAACCTAGGCCGAAAAAAACAGTCCTAGTGCGGAAGGACCGGCAAACATGCTGGAAGGACCAGCACAAACAGAAATCCTAGCCGAAAGGGGGTAACAAAAATCCTAGCTGAAAGGGGGTAACAGAAATCCTAGCCGAAAGGGGGTATCCGATTTAACCTTCCCAGTTCTGAGCTAATCAGAACAGAGAAGGTATAAAGTTGGATTAAACTTAAAAGTATTTAAACCTGATCTCTAAAGGACTCGGGTCACTGAGTTAGTGGGAATGTGGTTGAATATGTTATAAAAATATGTACCTAACCAAATCTCCGAAGGGCTTGGGTCACTAGGTTGGCGAGAAATATGGTTAGGTACATCAGAAACCAAAAGCATGTATTTAAGCTAAATCTCCGAAGGACTCGGGTCACTGAGTTAGTGAGAAAAATGATTAAATACATCATAAAATTTATAACTCTCTTTAGGGTGGCATGCATTCAAGTCCAAATTCCGAAGGGCTTGGGTCAGTGGGTCAATGAATGCACGAATGAATGCATGATCACCAAAAAGAGAAAAAAGCGACATAAAACCTATCAACTAAATTGAATTCTAAGAAGATGATCACTTCCAATCTAATAGAGCTATAATAAGCTACTATAACATTAAAAAGCCAGACGGTAGCGTTAAAGTTGCACACCGTAAGCCCAATACTAACACACGGACGACAAAGAAAATTGTGATGCAAAGTACAAATAGAAAGTACTAACAAAACAGAGCACAGAAGCATCACAATGTACCAAACCAGTTACAGAACCACCAAAACACCAAAATAAGCACAAGTCGCATCACAGACCAACATAAAGTTAAATGTAAGGATCGGCACCCGCTTATACATCCAATCTAAAAGCATAGTTCACAAAAGAAATGATCAAAGGCAAGATAGAAAACCTATAGCTCCTTGTTCTTCCTAGGCCTACCAACCTTCCTCTTAACCTGGGTAGAGCAGGATGGAGGTTCATCAGCCAAGGACTCTTTGCGCCCTCAAACTACCATCTCAGCATATCCTAGAACAAAGGAGGCAACGACACTATCCCTGGATCTAAGATCTTGGATCATCTTTTCCTTATCAGCCTCTAGAGCGGAGATACGCTCGAGATTATCCCTATAAAGCCTTTGGAGATTGCAAGCTAGTGTGTGCCAACCGCTCATCTATTTTGCAGAATGATCCTTGAGCAGATCCATCTGCTTCCTAAATTGATACATAGCGGTCTCAAAATGGGCAAGCATCTGAGCCTTCGTAGCAATCATATCACCAAAAAAAGTTTGATGGTTAGACGGAGATATGTCCACGTTAGAAGATACTCCCTGCAAACTCCAGCCTTTGAGTCGTTTAACAAGCTTGGGATTGCATGGCCTAGGGGCACAATGTGGCTTGCTAATGATCGTTTGAAGTTCTGTGTGGGAAGGACTGAGGGGAGAGTTCACAGATGGATGACCAGTTGATTGAACATCAGTTATCTGAACATCCAAATCAAAAAACCGTTCCAGTTGACGTTGCTTTGGAGATGTATCCATCCTGTGTAAGTAAATTAGTAAATAGTTATGCAATTCGGGGATTTAAAGGGTCGGTCAAGATTGAACAAGTAATGCAACCAAAGGCAGAACCGCGAACGACCAATCCCTTCTACCCTGGTCGCGCATAACAAGTTCATATCACATGCATCATTTAGAACGGTTGCTCATATTTAACCAAGTCAGGGTCATTCAGGATCGACTTAAGGGCAAAACAGGAATGACCTTCTATCAAATGCACTTGTGTGACCATGGGAGTCAAGTAGCAATATCAAGGCCGTTTGGCTTAAGCATTTCACCAAGCATCATATGTGTAAAATAGGTAACTGGGAACAAATAGTTGACACATGATCTTGAGATTAGAAATTGCGCAAAATATGAATTTATGTTAAGCGTTTCAACAAGCGTATCAAGCTTAAAACCAAAGGAAAAGGGGTACCATAGTTAAATGTTCTCAGACAAGTGCATATGCAAAACAAATCGGATCCAGTCCAAGAATTCCGGCTATTGTCATCAAAAAGGTTCAATGACAACACAAATCGTATCTAATAGTCATAAGGATTTCAAAGAGCAGCCCAAGAAAGCATAAAAAGGATTTATTCCTATTAAAACATATACCATTGGTTCTGAGGAGGAATAAGCATAAGCAAAGATTGAAAAACCTGCACTTTACGGATCGATGATAGAAAAGAATGTGTGGCTTTTTGATGGGAAAATCTAATCGAAAGGAAGTTGAAGTTGAAATTAGGGTTTTAAGAAAAAAGAAGTGGCGGCTATCAATGTGTTCTATCTGAAAAATAAGAAGTGAATTAAAGAGAGGAGAAAGAAAACGAGGGGGAAGACTAAGAGACTCACATCCAGAACATTCTCGCCACATCAGCTCAATACTCGATTGCGCAAATACAGGTGGCCCACAAAATACAACTGCCTTGCCCGCATCCCCATGATTTGGTCAATCATAATGATACTTTGACTCAAAAGAAATAGTGTAAGTGACTCCGCCATCTTTACCTAAACAATCCTAAGTTCTGTGCTCTCATCCCTTGGTAAGCCAGATTTAATCTATCAAACTATATTATGATTAGTTATTTCGAAGTCTGTAGTTTTATGCAAAATAAAAATTACAAACTTCGAGGGGAAAATGTTTATCCCTTAAAAATCATACATATATTGGTCTATTAAATATGTGTAAAAACTATGGGCCGAGCGTCATTAGGGTAGATTATGCATAGTCCAATCCAACCCAGTACACCCAGACAGTTCGTAAAGGGTAAGGGACGATCAAACAGAACAAAGTTCAAATGCCGGTCTAAGGTTAAGCACGGCAAGGAAGGTTGCATACATCAGAACAAGTTGGATCATCCGCTCAACACAGTCAGGATCGGTCATACAGCATAGTACGACCATACAGACGGGTTGCGCGCACGAAGCTAGCTCAAGAATGGCACTACCGAGGGATAGTAAGGCTTGTAAATCCTGTAAAGATCGCCCATATTAAGGAAGTCGCTCATTCTTATACCAAAGAAATCAGTTGTACAAGACAAGGAGAAGAATTGGTTCCGGTCACACGTTCCACTCCACAGTCGTTCGTTCATACTACCTCGGTCGATCGTATGTAGCAGGGAATACAAAGATGCCAGAGATCGCACATGCATCTCATGTCCGCTCACATCAGTCACTAATGCTCCAATCATATGCTACTTACCGGTCCGACAGATGTCAGCTCCAGAGTGATCACACTTATATCTGCTCTACAAGCCTTGATCGGTCGCCTGTTCATCTACAATTAGATATTGATACTCCAGCCAGATATAATCTGTCAGTCATAAAAGGCTTAACATGATGATCTAGTTGGTCATTCTTGTACCAACCAAGAAGCTTTGACAAGCCACCTGTGCATCCATTGCCTGTTCGCCCATTCAATGTTCTCAGTTCTATGCAGCCGCTCACTCTTATGCAGCCGCTCGCTCCTATGAAGTCGCTCGCGCAGGACAGCTGGATACTGTTGGAGAATGGAGTTTTGATGACAACAACCTTATTTCGATTATCATTGATTATAAAATATATGCTAACACTTTTTGTATAGAATATATATATGTGTGTGTGTGTGCAGGAATTATATACTGAAAATATTACTGAAGACTGTACAACTATAAAGATGATAGGGTTTCAAAGATCATAGAAATTTCAAGACTCATGAGTAATCAAGATTTCAAGAGTTTAGGAGTTCAAGATTAATATATTTATATAGTCTAGATTTTGTAAGACTCTAAATAGCACTCCAGATTCAAATTTTAATTTTAAAATTTTAATTTTCAATTCTATCCTCAATCCTCTCCATTTTGTTTTTCTATGTATCTTGAATTCTCTCTATTTTGTTTTTCTATTTTGTTTCTATTTTCATTCTTCCTGGTTATTCAAACTTAAATTTTTTATATACTTTATATTTATACTTTATATAGTTTAAAATCTTATAATTGTATAAATATATTTATTTAGTTTAAAAATATGTTTTAATATGATTTTCTATCATATAATATTAATTTACAACACTAGAATTTTACTCAAGAATTTCCAGAATTAGTTTTATATCAAAATACTTGAAAAACAAATTTTGAAAATGAAAAATACACATGAGTAAGTCGACATAGCAAAAAGTGTATGTCGACATATAACTGCTATTTTTCTAATTTTGAAGGGAAGTGTCTTTTCACTTTTTGAAAGGCTTCAGAACCATTGCAACCCTTTATACTCTATAAAAAGAGGTTAACATCGAATTTTTTAACATATCTTCTTCTCTAACTTCATACTCTTTCATCCCACCATTATTCTTAACCATTTTTATGATTCTTACACTTGTACTCTACCGAATTCACTTCTGTTCTGATCAAACTTCTTCTCTCTACACTCTCTACTCTCTGAGTCAAGTGCTATTGAAGAGTTATAGGTTTTTTTTGTAATTTCTTGGGTTGAATAAACCATGTTTGTAAGTCAAAGAGCAATCGGTGTATCCTTGTAGCCGTGAAATCAAGGAATAGGAGTCGGTATTCCCTTATTGAGCCGTGAAATCAAGGGATAGGAGTCGTTGTCTCCTTGGAGAGCTGTGAAATCAAGAAGGTTGTATTTGACTATTGGAAATAGTAATAAAACTTTGCACAATCCAGCGTTGTGCGGGACTGGACGTAGGAGTGATTCGAACCGGTATAAAATCCGGTGTGTTCTTTCCTTTTTCTGCATTTTTATTTCTGTTTATTTTGCATCTGTTTTTGAATCTATGTCTATGATTGTGTTTGTGGTGTTTGATTCATTCCATAATTCTCTTTAGTTTTAAGTTTTGTTTAAATTCTTACAAACACTATTCACCCCCTTCTAGTGTTTGCTTTGCCTGAACGATCCATTCCGCAGTTCCTAACAATTGGTATTGGAGCAAGGAAAAGATGTGTTATATGGCTGTTCGATAATAAAACTCTGAAAAGATGGTTCACGTGGCTGTTGGAAATTCAAATTCTAAAATTGTGGCTATTGAAAATTCAACTTATGAAAAGAAATTAAAAAGAGGAGAAGAGTAACAACGGTTGGTGAGGAGACATCAAGAAGAAATGTGTTGGCTAGCTTTTGGACCAAGCCACCAAGACTCACAAGCAAGCCCAATATGAAGTCTCACTCGTAAAAGCCATATAGGCCCGATCGTGATCACCCTGTCGCCCTTGGCTCGTGCCACTACTATCGCAATCCGCTCGTGATAACCCCCCACGACCCGTACCATTGCCATGAACCGATCCCAAACCACCACACGATCCGACCTCAAGCCAAAGAGATGATGGCCATGACCCAGTCCTCCACTAGCCGAAAGTTCAGGATTTGGTGACATCTGTCCATAATTGCCATATTGACCATTTCCCCACCAAGCCACGGATCAGTCTGAGATCATCGGGATTTGTGCCACGTGTGACCACGAACCGCCTGCAAATATCAGCTATAAATAGCTCCAAACTTGGCATTTTTGGGGATCTTTTGGTAGTTCTAAGTACTATTTCCACCATTATTAATATCTTACAATTTCTTATCAGTCTTAGCCCAAAATTATTGAGTGAATCATCATTGTACAAGTGAGATTGAGAGAAATATCATTGGTTATACTCGAATCTAACGTATAATCATAGATATAAAGTGGACGTAGGCTCGTTAACGCCGAACCACTATAAAAATTGTGTGTTATCTGCGTTTTCTTGCATTTCCACATATAAATCTCCGCCTATTCAGATAATTAGGGTGTTAAAGCCACTTTTGGATCTAACATTTTGGTGCTTTCACTGAGAGCGAAGTCTCAGCATATTGGATTGTTGTTCTATTGTTTGGATAGTCAGGTCTGAAGAAAACAGTCCAAAACCCCATTGTTTTGATCTTTGAAGATTTCAGCAAATCCAAAGTATTATGGCTGGAAAGAAGTCCAAGGATGCACGGGCTTCACAGGCCGATGAAGTAACAAACGAAGCTCGTGATGACAGCGTTCAAGAATAGGTCGAGGATGATTCTCCGGATCATGGAGTAGAGGGGGCGATCCGACCCACTGGAGGTGCCACGTACCGTTTGACGGAAGGCGTAACGACTCGTTCTCAAGAGAACGCCACCCTCCTTCCTACCAATGCTCTCACGATCCGAAACAAGGGGACCACCACAAACCGACGCCAAGAGGGTACCACGAGCCATCATCCTAGGGGGACCACGATCCAAAATGACAATCAGACCACTACTCGACCTGGAAAGGAGAATACGGCTCGTTCCGCTCGTGTTGGTTCCTCTGCTCGACCTGGCTCAAGTTCTTTGCGTATGAGAGAAGATGACGATGATCAGTTCGACCCTTCTGCCCCAGCTACCAAAGGAGATCTCTCTCGCATAATTGAAGCATTGGACAAACAAAATGATGAATTGGCCGCTCAAAGGCGGGAGAGCTCGTTGCTGCGTCAGAATATTACTGCCCTAGGCAGACGAATTGATGATATCCAAAGGCAGGTTTCGCCACCACCAGCTCACTCTCTTTCTCCGGAACACACATCCTCGTCTAAAGAACCTCGAAGAAACTGGCGGTGGCCTCCGTTAGAAAGAGCTGAAAATATAGGGTAGCCTCAATTTGTGAGATTTCCTTCTCGAGAAGAAGAGGCGCTTAATCAGGGAACTAATTATCGTAACTTAAATGAGCCCGTCCTACCACCCAGGAGTGGAGACGTCATTGACCCTGCTCAAAATCAACCCATTCCTCCTGCTTGTCGCGTGACTGACCGCGATAATAGGGGGAAAGGGAGTTCTGCTCAGGCCCCAGACCTTGCAGAAGCGCGTCAAAGAAATGCTGGAGAGGCCCACAGGGTAAGAAGTGCTGATTCCGAATCCACCCTGACCCATGCAAATGTTGAGGCCATGATTAGACGAGTGACGGTAGAAAACCGCGGACAAAGAAATGAGGATTGGGGTATAGGCCGCAGTCATATGCCCTTCACCGATGACATATTAGAGGTTCAATTCCCCAGGAAATTCAACATTCCTTCTATAAACCGCTATGCAGGAAGGGCGGATCCAGTCCAACACCTAATGAGATATTCATGGTACATGAATGCAGCTGTTGCCTCCGACGCTGTAAAATGTAAGGCATTCCCAATATTTCTGAAGGATACGGCGCTAATGTGGTTTACTCGCTTGCCAGCGTGATCGATCTCAAGTTTCAGGGAATTGAGCGAACAGTTCATGAACCAGTTCCGGTTGCATACTCAGAGATCTAAGAATGTCATCAAATTATCCCTCATTAAGCAACGTCCGTACGAATCTTTGAGGTCATATCTAGATCACTTCAATCTAGTAGTCACGGAGGTCAGAGATCCCCATGAACAAACTGTTTTGATGGCCTTGATTGACAGAGTGTATAAAGATACCGAGTTTGGGAGATACCTGGCCGGTAAACCACCGTTGACCAGAGAAATATTTTACGAAAAGGCCAACATCCGCCTACGTCAAGAGGAAATTTACGCCAACCGAAAGAGGAAGGCTTATGATAAGGAGGATATCCAAAGTAATATAGCCATCAAACAAACGGGAGATAGCTCAGGAAAAGTTGAAGTTAATGTCGGGAACAAGAATCAAGGTAATGGTCGCCAATCGGGGAATAATAATAACAATAATCGGAAGAGAAATCGAGGGAATGATTCTCAGAGAAGATCTCGGCCTAGGCCATTTGAGAGTTTTACACCGTTAAACGATACATTGGATAATATCTTCCTGGATACATACAACGTCCTCCAGTATAAGAGGCCTCCTCCAAGAGATTCGACAGAAAAGGAACGTGAGACTTGGAAATTTTGCCTTTTTCACTAGACTCATGGCCACACTACAAACGAATGTCGTCATCTGAGAGATGTGATTGAAAAACTACTTCGGGAAGGAAAACTCGATGAGTATAAGGTGACACCCAGAGACAGGGGGCAAGCCGAGCAAGCCCCGGACCAAAGCCAACCTACTGCCAAACCAACAGCTCAGCAAAAAGGAAAAAATATCGTTATCAATACCATAGGTTGTGGGCTTCATCTAGCAGGGCATAGTTTCAGGGCTATGGATCGGTACGTTAACGCAGCTAAACAGCATTTTGAAGTGGGCGAATGTAGCAATCCCGAGGATAATTCCCCGATTAAGCAACAGAAGACGATGTCTGATGACGTCATATTTCGCGATCGGGAGATTATTGGGGTCCACTCCCCAACCGAGGACCCATTAGTGATCACCGTCGCCATTGGTCCAGCTACAGTCCACAAAGCTCTAGTGGATGATGGGAGTTCGGTTAACATTCTGTTTAAGAAAACATTCGGCCAAATGAAATTCGAACAGAAGGATTTGAAACCATGCGAGGGTTGGATACATGGATTTAATTGAGCCTCAACCGCTCCGATGGGATACGTGGAACTGTCAATAACCCTTAGGGAAGGAGAACGCCAGAGAGTGAGAATCCTCCCCTTTGTAGTTCTGGATATTGAGTCGCCTTACAATGCCTTTTTGGGCCGACCGACCCTAGCTAAATTCAGGGCCTACATTGCACCCTGATGTTTGTTGTTGAAGTTCCCGATGGATGCCGGTGTAGGTATAGTCTGAGGATATCAAGTTGTTGCACAAGCATGCTACATAGCAGAGCTGAAGTTGCTCCATAAAGAAAGAGATGTAGAAACAAAGGACGCTTCTTCCCTCCCAAGGGAGGAAACGTCATAGTAACTAAAGAAGGTAACTCTGGGAGAGTTGCCCAGAGAGTTGCCCGAGGATATAGATCCTAGAGAGAATGATGAGCCTGGGGGCAGAATGGCGACTCCCAATGAAGCGACTGTGGATGTACCAATCGATGATAGTGACCCAGAGAAGGTCCTGAAGATTGGATCCCAGTTGGATCCTGTTCGAGCCAAAGAATTAACAAATTTCTTGAAAGTTAACTTAGAAGTATTTGCCTGGACCCATGCGGACATGTGTGGAATATCTCCCTCAGTTATGAGTCATTCATTAAGCATTAACCCAAAGCATCCCCCCGTCAAACAGAAAAGGCGAATGCTTGGCCCAGAGAGGTCTGCTGTCTTGAAGGAATAAGTCGAAAAGCTGAAAAGTAATGTGTTTATTAAAGATTCAACATACCCTGACTGGATTTCAAACCCGATTTTGGTGAAGAAGGCCAATGGAAAGTGGCGCACATGCATTAACTTCTCAGATCTAAACAAAGCCTGCCCAAAGGATAGCTTTCCGTTACCTAGAATCGATCAGCTCGTGGATTCGATGGCGGGTCACGAGCTTCTTTCTTTTATGGATGCCTACTCAGGGTACAACCAAATCCCCATGCACATCCCGGACCAAGAGCATACCAGCTTCATTACACACCTGGGATTATACTGTTACATAGTGATGCCTTTCGATCTGAAGAATGTCGGTGCTACGAATCAACGATTGGTGAATAGGATGTTCTACAAACAAATTGGGAAAACGATGGAGGTATGCGTCGACGACATGTTGGTAAAGTCCAGACAATCATCCGACCATACGGCCGATTTAGCAGAAATGTTTGAGATTCTCCAGAAATATGGGATGAAACTAAATCCTCTAAAATGCTCATTTAGTGTAGCATCTGGAAAATACTTAGGGTTCATCGTCAGCTCGCGTGGAATCGAGATCAACCCAGATCAAATTGCGGCAATCAGAGACATCCAGAAACCTAGACAAATCAAAGATGTGCAAAGCCTCATAGGGAAAGTAGCCACGCTAAGAAGATTCATCTCTAAAGCTACGGACAAATGTATTCCTTTCTTTGAATTAATAAAGCGAGGAAAGCGCAATTTTGAATGGATTCCTAATTGTGTAGATGTATTTCAAAACCTTCTGAATCATCTGGAAAGACACCAGATATTGTCTAAGCCTGTGGATCAAGAGGATTTGTTTTTGTACTTAGCAGTGTCATCTCATGCGATCGGTTCAGGCTTAGTAAGAGAGGAAGATAAGGTCCAGAGACTAGTGTACTATGCGAGTAAGAAATTGGCATCGGCCGAGCGAAACTACCCAAGAATAGAAAAGCTTGCGTATAGCTTGCTGATCGCATCTAGAAAGCTTCACCACTACTTCCAGGCTCATCCCATTACTGTGTACACTGATCACCCACTCAAACAAGTTCTGCAAAGGCCAGAAGCATCAGGAAGACTGCTCAAGTAGAACATTGAGCTGAGTCAGTTCGATTTGAACTTCCAGCCCCGAAGGTCGATAAGGGGGCAAGTACTGGCAGATTTTATAGTAGAGTTCACTCTCCCGGAGGATGATGTGGCAAGTGAAGAAGCCGAACCACTAAAGCTACTCCTTGACCCCAGTGCCTGGAAATTGTACACTAATGGAGCTAAGAACGAAAGGCGATCTGGTGCCGGAGTGGTCCTTGAGACTCCAGAGAAACGGCTAATATACTATGCTCTTAGATTGGAGTTCCACACCACTAATAACGACTCCGAATACGAAGCTCTAATTGCCGGGTTGAAGCTCGCAAAGGAGTTGGAGATCACAAAGCTGGACATCTTTTGCGATTCCAAGATAGTCGTGAATCAGGTCACTGGAAAGTTTCAGGCCAAGAGTCCAAGGCTGATATCATATTTGGAGAAAGTGAAGAAGTTGCTAGACGGTTTTGATCACCACAGCATATCTCATATTCCTCGAACGGAGAATCAAAAGGCAGACAAGTTAGCGAAGATGGCTAGCTCTAATAATCCTGAAAATACGGAGCTAGTCCCGATTGAAGTGCTACAATCCCCTAGTATATATCAGATGGAAATTGAATCGGTACTAGAGATAGAACCCGAGAGGGAGTCATGGATGACCCCTCTAAAGATTTTTTTGATGAATGGAATGCTTCCAACAAAGAAAAGTGAGAGGCATGCAGTTATCTGGAAGGCTTCCCGATATGTGTTGCAAGGCGAAGTCCTGTACAGATAGGGTTTCTCGATGCCCCTCCTTCGGTGTATCGCCCATGATGACATCAAGCATGTACTGAAAGAGGTCCACGAAAGTGAATGTGGCGACTACACTGGAGGGAAAACATTGACAAAGAAGATATTGCGATATGGCTATTTTTGGCCCACCATAAACAAGGATGCAGCCAAGTATGCACGACGTTGTGATGCATGTCCGAAGTTTTCTAAGATCCCCAGTGCACCTCCTGGCCAGCTAAAGATGATGATGAGCCCATGGCCCTTTGTTGATTGTGGAATCGATATTATTGGAAGTCTCCCCATAGCTAAGGGAGGAGCAAAATTCGCCATTGTGGTCGTGGATTACTTCACAAAATGGGTCGAGGCTGAGCCATTGACCACTATCACAACCAAGCGAGTGATCAACTTTGTCGTTAGGAACATTATATGCCGATTCAGGATTCCAAAAGTCATCATAATCGATAACGGAACTCAGTTTGATAGCACCGATTTTCGAGATTTCTGCTAGAAGTATCATATTGAGAAAAGATACACCTCTGTGCCACATCCGCAATCGAACGGGCAGGTCGAGGCGGCAAACAAAGTGATCAAGTCTATTCTGAAAAAAAGATTGAAGCGGGCTAGAGCCATGTGGGTTGATGAATTATCCTTGGCACTATGGGCCTATAAGACAACATACAAGTCGGCAACGGGTCACACACCCTTTTCCCTCGCTTTTGGAGCCGAAGCAGTCATCCTGGTTGAGTTAGAAGTACCATCTCATCGAGTCACTTATTATGACCTGATGACCAACAATGAGCTGCTCCTTGAGTCTCTGGATATGATTGAAGAAAAGAGTGACGAAGCCGATCTACGCGCCTTGAGACACAAGCAACAGGTCGCTCGGTATTACAACAAAAAAGTTCGAGCTCGAACCTTTGAACCCAGAGATTTGGTCCTGAAACGCGTCTTTCCACCCCCGGTGCATATGGGCCCGAAATGGGAAGGACTGTACTCCATTTTACGAAGGCTTGATAATGGAACCTTTAAGCTAGCAACTATGGATGGAGATGAAATCCCCAGAGTGTGGAATGCCCAACATTTGCGGCCTTATCTGATGTGAAATTGTCAGTCTTACTCCTTTGTTTTTAGGACCATGTAAAAAGGCACGACTTTCCTAGAACAGTCTGGTTACTTGAACAAAAGATTATAAAGTGGACGTAGGTCATGATTCGACCGAACCACTATAAAAATATCGTGTGTCATTTACCTTTACTGCACTGTTTCTTATCTGCTCTTTTATTTTTAATTAACATCAATCATTATCATTTTGAGATTTGTTATAAGCTATGCAGCGATTTCGAAACACCTAATTCAAAGTTCTAAAAGGTGCAGCGAGATAAGTCATACTACTACTTGCACTCTAACCCTCGAGATTGGAGAGAGAGCATAAAGGACGCGAAGATAACGTCCCCAAGGCGTGAAAGTGCACCATGAAAAAACCGCCTTGATAACACTCTAACCCGTTGAAGGATCAGGAGAGTATAAAGGCGCTAGAGACTTAGCGCCCCCAAAATTTCTGCCCTGCTGAAGGATCGGTGAGCAGACTAAGAACTGAGCTCGAACTCTAACCCGCTGAAGGATCGGGAGAGTATAAAGGTGCTAGAGACTTAGCGCCACGAGAATTCCTATCCCAGCCAAAGGGTCGGGAAAGTATAAAGGCGCAACAACGTATGCCGCCAAATGACTCGAACCCCTCATTTCTGAAAATGAGGGAAAGCGCACGTATGACCCTAATCAATCCTCAATGAGCCCTGGCTAGGCATCATATTAATGATTGATTGGGGGCATATATACACACATATTTATGTTGTCACAGAAATTTTGAAATTTTTTGTTGCTTGATGTTTTTGTTGCAATGCTTCCTAGTTCTATTTTTAACTTAGTTAAGATCTAAAGGTTTATGACTGAGTACAATAAGTTAAACTTGTAGGTACACGATGGTGCAAAAGAAACATATTTTCATTCACTAAGAGCAGGTTTACAAGATCAGGAATCTAAACAAAAGTGAGGGCCATTCTCACAACAACATTTCTTGGCCTGTGGAAAGTTTAAAAGCAAAAATGTGAGCTAATAAGTGCATCCTATTTACGCTTGGGAGACGATTTTGATTTCTTCTCCTCCCTCTGTTTCTCTAACTCCTCCTTGTCAGCATTAGAGCGATCACCTTTCTTCCTCTTCCTCTTATCAACGAGAGACTCCTGGGAAGAATTAGGAGGCTGGAAGGCAAGCTGTGCAGTTATTGATTTGGAAGAGAATTGTAATGACCCGAAAAAAAGCGATCTTGGTTATCCGATATACAACACATATCGAACATCCAAGGATCGAAAATACTGGATGGTTAATAGAAAGAAGTTAGAGGGTGAGAATAAATAAGATAGAAACTTAGAACTGAAGAAGAAGAAGAACATACAACATCAGAGTAAACACGAATCTCACAACAGAACGATTAAAATATAACATAACTTTGAAATAAAAGATTGTACTTGAATATTCATATCATGATCAAGTACAACACTTACAACACAGCGGAAATAAAAAATAGCTATAGAAACGCTGCTGAAGCCTCCTGCTCCAGTCTTCCAAGTATATCTGTAAATCCCGACTACTTGACTGCCCGTACAAAATTTGGCAACCAAGAGTTTAGGGAAAACAAAACAAAATAAAACCCGGGTCAGTCATGGGACTGGTGTGAGTAAAACAGTTTAAAACAGTTTGAGCAAGTAAATGATATCTCATAAGACCATGTCGTATAACGGAACGGGTTTTTCCCTTATGAGAATCCAAATCAATCTTTATAACAAAATCCTTTGATATTATAATAATGTCTATCAACCACAATATTATAATCATCTAGCAGAAACGCTTTCATCTCACGTTCTACATATATAGTATACAATCAAAACGCAAGCACGTATTGGGTAATGGATTTCCAACTATGACAAGGTATGAAACCACCTTACACTAGTGTACCTCTAGAGAGGAATACACTGGATTCAACAAGAACATCTTGCAACCCGGCCACACATGACTGACCACTCATTTCGCTTGAGTGTATCGAATGTATATCACCAACGGTTGTGATCAACAACCGTTTCCGAATGGGACAACATCGACAATAGATTTTTAGAAGTAAATGAAACTCTAGATCAGGTGATTATACACCCTAATAGGTGCAACCTACATAGCCATGCTGCCTGCCCGATTTTTGTCATTTCCCGGTTATGAGGCTAGAGGCCACGCTTATCTCTGACAGATCACACAATTATTCACTTTGAATGTCACATCGTCATACCCACCAAATCACAAATTGATTTTCCCAAAAATACCACGGGTATAAAGCTAAGAGAAACGAATTCCTCCGCCACCAAACGTAAATACATTTGAAGAGATCAACTTACGCGATCTATTAAATATACTCTGTCAGACATTCTTCCATATAGGTCGTCCTGGGACTGGACAAACCGAAGGCATTATTTAGTACAACCATCCTAGGCAATCTTTACCTAAAATTTATACAACAGCCCTTGCACTTTACTTCATCTTCAATTATCTTTGGCGTATATGATTCACAATGCTTATGCCAATACAGAGTGGTTCTTCGGATAATAATCCAACTGGTCTCTCCATATTAACAATGTTAAAATGGTCGAAAACTTCGATAGTCGATGAGTTAACTATCAAAGAAAAACACGTGTGCAAACAATGATATTATTTCCAAATGGAAATTATATCGATCAATCATCATTTAACATTTATCTCTTTACTTCATAAATTTAATTATCTCCTGTTTCCATATATTCTAAATTATTATTTTCTAATTTTAGAAAATATACGTTATTAACAATGGTACACATTCCCATTTCCTGTTTTCTATATTAGAAAACATTTCTGGTTTCTTATTTGGAAAACATTTCCAAAGCTCCTTCATTGGATTTAAACAGATGTTTAAATAAAACATCGCTATGCTAACTCCAACAATTTACTAAATTCACTTAACCAACATTCACTATCAAACCTTACCATTCCTTAGTTAAGAAGGAAGTCAATAAAGTTGCGGTATAATTACCTCTCAGACCTTAACTGAACAACGTTTTAACTTCTAAATAGTCAAAGTTTATCTTTTAAACCTTTAACAAACTTCCTTACGTAACTTGTAACACCCCACGTCCATTAATGTCACTCACAAAGGGAATGCATTAACTTCTATGGAGGTTTTAGGTGAATATAGAACAGTAAAATTTCAACAAGACAGATATAAAATAGTACTTGGAAATTTAAAAACTTTATTTCAATTGCAGCAGAAGTCAAAACATGTTTGATTACATCATAACACCATAATCAAAGTCAAGTACAATATCTATCTTGATAAAACAAGTACATAATCCCATTACATAAATAGCCATTAAAAAGAAAGATAACAAGCTGGACTTTACTTCAGCAGTCCAAGCTTTTCAAGAGATAAGCAATCCAATCAGACTTCACTGGAACTTGGCCCAACCTGAGGACTTGAAGGGAGAAAAAGATGAAAAAGAGGGGGGTCAGACATAAAGTCTGGCGAGTATGATAATTCTACAATACTATTATCAAAATAACTGGACTAAGGCATAAGCTGGAAAACAAGGAAATGTCTATGAAAGAGCAGATTAAGGACATAAACAATCGCTAAAGGAAACATTATAGGCGCTCCTAAATACTAAAGGATAAACACTATACTGCACCACACCAGTCACCCAAAAGATTGATTCCACTTAGCTTCACTTAGAAACTTTCTTAATGGCTTTACGTACTCCTAGCTGACTACATAGGTGCCGCCTGCCCCTATCTCCACTAGGTGTACCCCACTTTCCATTTTTCGATCGGCTCCCTACTCGTAGATACCCGTGCTAGCCCCACAGTGGGGTGTATCATTCCCCTAAAGTGGCAACCTGATATAACGGAGATGCACGGCTTATACCTACACGATGCAACAACGTCTTACCTACCAGCCCGGGTCCACACACGCATATGAAACCCGTTGGACTTGCGTTGCCACCGCTCCCTGTTTTGGCCTCTTATAGTCAAACCCAGTATGCGTGTCCCGTCCTCGAATTGGGTCGAGCCCACAAAGATACGTTTTGGAATACTGGTTGAAATGGGCCCCCATTATATCCCACAAGCATTCCACCTAAGCTTGTCCCATTAGTCCATCCACTTAACCCACTTAGTCATGTTCATTTACATGTGTATTTGGTTAAGTCTAATCGTATTTCAAATGCCTCTAAAGGCAACCACTATATTCCTCATGCCACCCAAGGCACCTACTTAACCCCCATGCCCCACCTTACATGATTATCTGGCTAAGTATTTCTTAATTCATTAAGGCCATAACCTCATGAAGACCTCTCACATTAGACTGGCATTTATGGCAGATGGATTTGCCGGGCGGGTCCGGGCAGTCTTACACCATAAAAGAGTCTAACCTCGTGTCTTTACAACTGTTATGCTTTAGTTTGGGCCTAGGACCTCTCACATTGGGCCGACATTTGTGACTACTGGATTTGCCGGGCGGGTCCGGGTAGGTTTACGTCACAAACGGGTCCAACCTCGTGTCCTAAGCATTGATTATTATTAATAATCCACTTTCCCCAATTTTAATAATTCCCTACTTGAATTATTAATTAATTCCAAATTTAACAATGTCCATAATTGACTCAATTATGGACATCCATTTAAGGCATGCAAAATCATATCAATTGCACCCCAATTTATTAATTTCCTAATATTACCCCTACCCCACGTTTGAATGTTTATTCGCAAAATGTATGCTAGACCCGATTAGTCTAACTCATAGCATAAAAGAAAATATTCACAACAACAACATATATATGTGACTAAATAAATCATAACAAGGGGTAAAACTTGCATACATTACAACTTGCATAAGGTTATACATGTCATGGATCTAAGGGTGTCAACTTATTCATAATTCACATAATATGATTTTGATCAAATTTCATAAACTTGTATAGGACATGTGTGAATCAACATCATTAACAATATGGTTTTATATGGGTACACCTAACTCAATAGGCAAATTCCCAAAAATCAAAATTCATTTAATCATAGATTCATGTATATGGGTACACCTAACTTAATAGGCAAATTCCCATATTCAAGATCCAATTAATTTGTAGATTCATGTATATGGGTACACCTAACTCAATAGGCAAATTCCCATAATCAAGATCTATTATAAAAAAAACATAAACTTTAAATATGATCCAATTCGCATAAATACTAACATCATGATTTTACAACTTGTATGATTCAACACAACTTAACATGACATCATTATCATATAACATAAGTATTTCAACATATGTGATAATATGAGATCTACAACATATATAAGATTTACAACATAGCATATCATAATTTGCAACATAGCATGATATGATTTACAACATAGCATAGCATGATTAATCACATATGACATAGCATAGGATTATTTACACATAATCACTACAACATAACAACATATATATGATAACATAATAGCATAACAAGAGATCCACAACATAATTTACAAATACATAACAATTCATATCACTTTCTTGTGATCCATTCATAACTTAATCAAATTATTTTATAATAATATTGTGAGATTCATCATACTCACAATTTTAAAGAAGAGAAATAGAAAGAGAGAGAGCTTTTGATTTGGTTTGAGTAGATTTAGTTTGTAGATTAGGCCTTCTTCTTCTTTAGTTTGCGACGGCTATGCTGAACTCCATGGCAACGGCATGTCGGTAGCTCTCCAATTTTTCAAGTGATTTAGGGTTAGAGTCTACCCACTTATTTATAGATGTTAGGATTCATTTAGGCCATTAGATTTAACCTAAAAATAACCGCAGCCATTCAGACCAGATGGGGTTTATCTTATTGACTCAGCAATGAGTCAGAAGTGACTCAGCAAACACTCAGCAAATTAATAAACTTCTATTCATGTTTACATTAACTGCCCATATATATAAAAATATATATATATATATACACACGCACCTATTCATGAATTCAAATTAATCCATAATTAACTTATGACCATTTCTACACATTAATTTTCCAATTAATGTCTTAATTCCATTTTTTGCCTTTTAAGGCAATTCACATATCTCAAATTTGTTATATGCCTTTTTAAGGCTATTTCGTGCAAATTCTCAATATTAATTCTTTTAATTTGTGAATATTAGTATTAACAGAAATACGGGGTGTTACATTCTCCCCTCCTTAAGGGATTTCGACTCCGAAATCTTCAAGTTTATATCCTATCATCAACCATCTACTCAATCAACAAACACTGGCATCCATTGTCCTTATAGACTACTAATGCTTTCATGTTTAAATGCACAGTGTGTGTCTATGTCCGTATCTAATGCAAAATCAGGCGGTCCACTGATTCAGTTGACCTCCTTGATGAATTTCATGATAGTGCCATGCATCCATTATGTATGCAAAAGATCCTAATTGCTTACAAACTACTTCTATATGCGTGCACATCCATTCAACCGAATGCAGCATCTATATGATGGTACAACCATTATACATCCATTATACTAAATACATTCATTTATGCAATATGCAATATGCAATATGCAATATGCAATATGTAGTGACTGAGCCGATCTAGTGCCTAAAGTGTGTGTATATATGTATCCACGAGCAACCACTAGCAACCACTTGCATCCATTTTGCATCCATCATACATAACATGTCTCAAACACATGTTTCAACCATAGGATTATCCTAACTAAAGGTCAAAGATACTAATGAGAGGACATACTAAAGATAAGATAAGATAAGCTAAGCGATAAAGGAGAAATTAAAAGACATACCCTCAAAAAGAAAAGGGTATAGCGAACGCATCTTCCCTTCTGTCTCCTAAGTAGCGTTGCTCTCATCATCTCCCCATTGCACTTTAACTAGTCTGACCTCTCGATTCCTCAACTTTTTGATCTCCGATCCAAGAATGCATGTAGGAGCTCGTCTAATTGTTGCATTACGCTCTATTTCCACCTCTTTAAGCAAGCTCGGCTCTACCACCCCCGCGGTCTTGTGCAAACACTTCCTCAAATGTGATACATGGAATACGTCGTGTACTCCACTAAGTTTCTCAGGCAACTCCACCCTATACGCCATCTTCCCAATCCTGTCTTTTATAGGAAACGGCCCTACAAACCTTGGCGCTAATTTCCCAACGGACCCAAAGCGAACAACATTCCGTAACGGAGACACTTTGATAAAAACCATGTCCCCAATGTCAAACTCAAGATCTGTCCTCCTCTTATCAGCATACGATTTCTGCCTATCTTGTGCTGCTTTCATCCTCCTTCGAATCAAATCAATCTTCTCCGAGGTTTCCCTAACCATATCGGGCCCAAGTAGGATTTTATCGGTAGATTCCCACCAACATGTAGGCGAACGGCAAGGCCTTCCATAAAGAGCTTCGAAAGGTGCCATGCCAATATAGACTGAAAGCTATTATTATATGCGAATTCTACCAATGGAAGGTGCTCTTCCCATGTACCCCCAAAGTCTAGGATACAAAGCCTTAAAAGATCCTCTAGAATACGATTCACCCTCTCGGTCTGGCCGTCCGCCTGAGGATGATATGCGGTGCTCAAACATAGCTGAGTCCCTACCGCCTCTTGTAAACTCTTCCAAAATTCGCTAGTGAAGATGGGATCACGGTCGCTTACTATACTAGAAGGAATACCGTGCAAACGAACTATCTCTTTAATGTATACAGAAGCCAACCACGGAGCAGTCCTCTTACTTTTCACGGGAATAAAATGGGCGCTCTTAGTAAGTCTATCTACTATAACCCAAATCCCTGTATTACCCTTCCTTGATCTTGGTAATCCATCCACAAAATCCATTGAGACGCTTTCCCATTTCCATAGTGGAACTTCCAATGGGTGAAGCAATCCACCGGGTTTCTTTTGTTCCGCTTTTACTCGTTGGCACACCAAGCATCTAGCGACGTACTCGGCCACATCCTTTTTCATACCGGCCCAAAAGAAAACCCGCTTCATATCTTTGTACATCTTGTCTCCGCCGGGATGAATGGTCATCTTTGAGCGATGAGCATCATCAAGAATGGCCTTCCTTAAGTCTTCGTCTTGTGGTACACAAAGTCTATTATCTCTTCGTAACCAACCCTTATCGTCTAGGGTATACCTATGAAGATGGCTAGACGACTCCCCTCCTTTGAGCTTTTCTACTATCTCAACCAACTGGGGGTCGTCTTGCTGTGCCTCACCAACTCGTCCTAGAAGTGTAGGTCTAACCTCCAAGGATGCTAACAAACCAGGTACTAGGTCAACGGAGGGTCTAAAGTCAAACATGGAGATGAATTCTAAGCTTCGTCGTTCAACAAACAATGGACTCAAGGAAAACCTTTTCCTACTTAAGGCGTCTGCTACCACGTTACCCTTGCCCGGGGTATATGCTATTTCAAAATCGTAGGAGGCTAGGAATTCCATCCACCGTTGCTGCCTTAAATTCAAATCCTTCTGAGAGAATAAGTATTTTAATGATTTGTGGTCAGTGAACAGTTCGAATTTCTCACCAAGAAGATAGTGACGCCAAGACTTAAGCGCGAAAACAATTGCGGCTAACTCAAGGTCATGCGTAGGGTAATTCTTTTCATGAACCCTCAACTGCCTTCCACCATAGGCTATTACTCTTCCCTCTTGCATGAGGACCGCGCCAAGTCCCGTCCCACAAGCATCAGTATAGACGGTAAACGGTTTATTCCCGTCTGGCAGCACTAAGACTGGGGCTGAAGTTAAGGCTCTCTTTAAACGTTGGAACGCATCATCACAATCTTTGTCCCACGTAAAAACCAGGTTCTTCTTCGTTAACCGTGTTAATGGAGCTGATATTTTTGCGAAGTCTTTGATAAACTTCCTATAATAGCCAGCCAACCCCAAGAAACTTCTTACTTCGGTTACATTTTTAGGGACCTTCCAATCTTAGATGGCCACCACCTTTGTGGGATCCACTGCTATCCCTTCCTTGGAAACCACATGCCCTAAGAATCGTACTTCTTTCATCCAGAAGTGGCACTTAGAAAATTTTGCCTTAAGGTTATGCGCTCGAAGGGTTTCCAACACTTCCCTAAGATGTATGGCATGCTCTTCTTCATTCTTAGAAAAGACTAAGATGTCATCCACAAAGACTACCACGAATTTGTTAAGGTACTCCCTAAACACCCTACTCATCAAATCAACAAAATATGCGGGGGCGTTTGTCAAACCAAAGGGCATCACTAGCCATTCATAGAATCCGTCAGGAGTCCTAAAAGCAGTCTTATCTATACTATCCTAAGCCACTCTCAGTTGATGAAAGCCAGTGGCTAAGTCCAACTGCGAAAACACTGAGGCGCCAACTAACTGATCAAAGAGATCGTCAATCCTCGGCAGTGGGTGTCGGTTCTTTTTAGTAAGCTTGTTTAGTTCTCTATAGTCCACACAAAGTCTAAGGGACCCATCCGCCTTTGTAGCAAATACTACTAGAGCACCCCACTCTGATATACTACGTCTTATGAACCCCTTCTCAAGCAACTCCTTCACTTGCTTATTGAGTTCCCTCCTTTCACGAGGAGCCATGTGGCGCACTGGCAAAGATACGGGTTTAGCATTATCCACAAGATAAATTCGAAAGTCTATCTCCCGCTTTGGAGGTAAGCCCTTCACCTCCTCAAACACATCCGTATATTCCCGGATCACCTATACCGTTCGCAGATTCTCTACAGACGCGTCAAGCGATTCAAGATAACTTAGCATAACGGAATTTATGGGACTACAAAAGATGTCGAGAGCATTACCAAGGCGAGTCACAAGCCTAACTACTCTCCTTTCACAATCAAGAATGGCCCCATTTCTAGATAACCAATCCATTCCTAAAATTAGCCCATAGCCTGTGAAGCCCAATACATAAGCATCACATCTAAATTCAACGCTAAGTATAGAGATTTTCAAATCCAAACATATCATTGTCAAATGAGCCGAACCCCCAATTGGATTTGAAACAACCAAGGGATCCTCTACTAAATTGGTGTTCAAGTGCAGTAATTCAACTAATGATGCAGAGATAAACGAATGAGATGCGCCAGAATCGAATAAAGTACGGACAGGATGATCAAACAGAAAAACTAAGCTTTCAACAGAAATTGTTCTACCTCTTTCTTGCAGCGGTGGGGCCGCAATAGCCTGAACTTGCCGCCTTGCCTGCCCTGGTGCCATAAGAGCCTGCACCTGTCCTCCCGAGGTAGACCCTACCCTCTGCCCCTTCTTTGGGCAGTCCTTCACCAAATGTCCCGCATCTCTACAATGAAAACAACCAGTCTTCTTTTTCTTTCTACAATCTTTGCTGAGATGGTCAGGCGTCCCACAATTGAAGCATCTCTTCTTCCCTTTGCCATTATTGTTTTTACCACCCTTCTTATTTTGCTGTTGGGGTTTCTTCTGATCCCCTTTCTTTTCAGCTACCTTATCCTCATGCATAAGTGCCATTTCTACTAGCCTTTCAAAGGTGGCTCCCATAGGGATGTGGGTCATAGCCAACCCTTGCAACGGTTCATTCAAGCCTCTAACGAACCTCAAAGCTTTCTTCTCTGGCGTGTTCTCACCAACTCCAAGCCAAACCTTGCTAACTGATTAAATTTATTGACATACTCCTTCACTGATAAGCTCCCTTGCTTTAATGTCAGGAATTTTTCCATATTTAAATTCTCCTCTGCCCTTGAAAGAAACTTTGCCTCAAACCTTCGTCTGAAATCCGCCCATGAATCAACTGGACGTTCCCCGTTAGTGACCTCCCACCAAAACGAGGCCTCTCCCTTCATTAACCAAGTAGCTAAACGGACTTTCCTCCCATCTTCCACTTCAAAGATATCCAACAATTCCTCAGTCTCCTTAAGCCAGTCTCTGGCCTCCACAAACGTCTCAGTCCCTTGAAAAGTTTTTCCTCCCATAGCCTTAAATTCCTTGCACGTCTTTGCAAAAGTGTCAACATGAGGAGGAGGAGGAGGAATGGGTGCAACTGGGGATGGAGGAACATCTGCTGGGCCTGCAGTGGTGGCCCTAACCTCCAAATATCTCCTAAACCACCCTGGAACCGTCACACCTTCTGGGAGATTAAGATCTTCAGCCATGCTGAAACGAAAAAGGAAAGATTCAAAATGGAGAATTCGAAAGATAAAGATAAGGATATGGCTATTTGGGATTATGCTTTTCATAAAAACTTTCTCTAAATAACATGTTTTTGAAAGCACTTCTTCCAAAAATACTTTAGAAAAATATTTTTCTAAAATTTTTATCTGTTCTGGTAACCTTATGTTCTGATACCACGTGTAACACCCCACGTCCATTAATGTCACTCACAAAGGGAATGCATTAACTTCTATGGAGGTTTTAGGAGAATATAGAACAGTAAAATTTCAACAAGACAGATATAAAATAGTACTTGGAAATTTAAAAACTTTATTTCAATTGCAGCAGAAGTCAAAACATGTTTGATTACATCATAACACCATAATCAAAGTCAAGTACAATATCTATCTTGATAAAACAAGTACATAATCCCATTACATAAATAGCCATTAAAAAGAAAGATAACAAGCTGGACTTTACTTCAGCAGTCCAAGCTTTCCAAGAGATAAGCAATCCAATCAGACTTCACTGGAACTTGGCCCAACCTGAGGACCTGAAGGGAGAAAAGGATGAAAAAGAGGGGGGGTCAGACATAAAGTCTGGCGAGTATGATAATTCTACAATACTATTATCAAAATAACTGGACTAAGGCATAAGCTGGAAAACAAGGAAATGTCTATGAACGAGCAGATTAAGGACATAGACAATCGCTAAAGGAAACGTTATAGGCGCTCCTAAATACTAAAGGATAAACACTATACTGCACCACACCAGTCACCCAAAAGATTGATTCCACTTAGCTTCACTTAGAAACTTTCTTAATGGCTTTACGTACTCCTAGCTGACTACATAGGTGCCGCCTGCCCCTATCTCCACTAGGTGTACCCCACTTTCCATTTTTCGATCGGCTCCCTACTCGTAGATACCCGTGCTGGCCCCACAGTTGGGTGTATCATTCCCCTAAAATGGCAACCCGATATAACGGAGATGCATGGCTTATACCTACACGATGCAACAACGTCTTACCTACCAGCCTGGGTCCACACACGCATATGAAACCCTTTGGACTTGCGTTGCCACCGCTCCCTGTTTTGGCCTCTTATAGTCAAACCCAGTATGCGTGTCCCGTCCTCGACTTGGGTCGAGCCCACAAAGATACGTTTTGGGATACTGGTTGAAATGGGCCCCCATTATTTCCTACAAGCATTCCACCTAAGCTTGTCCCATTAGTCCATCCACTTAACCCACTTAGTCATGTTCATTTACATGTGTATTTGGTTAAGTCTAATCGTATTTCAAATGCCTCTAAAGGCAACCACTAGATTCCTCATGCCACCCAAGGCACCTACTTAACCCCCATGCCCCACCTTACATGATTATCTGGCTAAGTATTTCTTAATTCATTAAGGCCATAACCTCATAAAGACCTCTCACATTAGACTGGCATTTATGGCAGCTGGATTTGTCGGGCGGGTCCGGGCAGTCTTACACCATAAAAGAGTCTAACCTCGTGTCTTTACAACTGTTATGCTTTAGTTTGGGCCTAGGACCTCTCACATTGGGCCGACATTTGTGACTACTGAGTTTGTCGGGCGGGTCCGGGCAGGTTTACGTCACAAACGGGTCCAACCTCGTGTCCTAAGCATTGATTATTATTAATAATCCACTTTCCCCAATTTTAATAATTCCCTACTTGAATTATTAATTAATTCCAAATTTAACAATGTCCATAATTGACTCAATTATGGACATCCATTTAAGGCATGCAAAATCATATCAATTGCACCCCAATTTATTAATTTCCTAATATTATCCCTACCCCACGTTTGAACGTTTATTCGCAAAATGTATGCTAGACCCGATTAGTCTAACTCATAACATAAAAGAAAATATTCACAACAACAACATATATATGTGACTAAATAAATCATAACAAGGGGTAAAACTTGCATACATTACAACTTGCATAAGGTTATACATGTCATGGATCTAAGGGTGTCAACTTATTCATAATTCACATAATATGATTTTGATCAAATTTCATAAACTTGTATAGGACATGTGTGAATCAACATCATTAACAATATGGTTTTATATGGGTACACCTAACTCAATAGGCAAATTCCCAAAAATCAAAATTCATTTAATCATAGATTCATGTATATGGGTACACCTAACTTAATAGGCAAATTCCCATATTCAAGATCCAATTAATTTGTAGATTCATGTATATGGGTACACCTAACTCAATAGGCAAATTCCCATAATCAAGATCTATTATAAAAAAAACATAAACTTTAAACATGATCCAATTCGTATAAATACTAACATCATGATTTTACAACTTGTATGATTCAACACAACTTAACATGACATCATTATCATATAACATAAGTATTTCAACATATGTGATAATATGAGATCTACAACATATATAAGATTTACAACATAGCATATCATAATTTGCAACATAGCATGATATGATTTACAACATAGCATAGCATGATTAATCACATATGACATAGCATAGGATTATTTACAACATAATCACTACAACATAACAACATATATATGATAACATAATAGCATAACAAGATATCCACAACATAATTTACAAATACATAACAATTCATATCACTTTCTTGTGATCCATTCATAATTTAATCAAATTATTTTATAATAATATTGTGAGATTCATCATACTCACAATTTTAAAGAAGAGAAATAGAAAGAGAGAGAGCTTTTGATTTGGTTTGAGTAGATTTAGTTTGTAGATTAGGCCTTCTTCTTCTTTAGTTTGTGATGGCTATGCTGAACTCCATGGCAACGGCATGTCGGTAGCTCTCCAATTTTTCAAGTGATTTAGGGTTAGAGTCTACCCACTTATTTATAGATGTTAGGATTCATTTAGGCCATTAGATTTAACCTAAAAATAACCGCAGCCATTCAGACCAGATGGGGTTTATCTTATTGACTCAGCAATGAGTCAGAAGTGACTCAGCAAACACTCAGCAAATTAATAAACTTCTATTCATGTTTACATTAACTGCCCATATATATATAAATTTATATATATACACACGCACCTATTCATGAATTCAAATTAATCCATAATTAACTTATGACCATTTCTACACATTAATTTTCCAATTAATGTCTTAATTCCATTTTTCGCCTTTTAAGGCAATTCACATATCTCAAACTTGTTATATGCCTTTTTAAGGCTATTTCGTGCAAATTCTCAATATTAATTCTTTTAATTTGTGAATATTAGTATTAATAGAAATACGGGGTGTTACATAACTCTCTTTTGAATAAATCTCTATTCGATAACTCCTCTATTCGAATAACTATATTCGATAATCTCTCTTTCGAATAACTAGATTCGAAAATATTCGAAAACCTTTCTTCGAATAAACTATATTCGAATTACTCTATTCAATTTACTCTTATCAATTAACTCTATTGTATTAACTCTATTTGATTAACTCTATTTGATTTAACTCTAATCGATTAACTCTATTTGATTTAACTCTAATCGATTAACTCTATTTGATTAACTCTTTTCACTTAACTCCTTCCGAATAAACTATATTCAATAACTCCTTTAACTCTATTCGAATAAACCATATTCGATTAACTTCTTTAATTCTATTCGAATAAACTATATTCGATTTACTCCTTTCGAATAACTAGATTTGATAACTCCTTTCGAATAACTAGATTCGATAACTTCTTTCGAATAACTAGATTCGATAACTTCTTTCGAATAACTAATATTCGATAACTCCTTTCAAATAACTAGGTTTGATAACTCCTTTCGAATAATTAGATTCGATAACTTCTTTTAACTTGATTCGAATAACTAATATTCGATAACTCCTTTCGATTAAACTAACATCGATTAACTCCTTTCAATTAAACTATCATCGATTAACTCCTTTCGATTAAACTAACATCGATTAACTCCCTTCGAATAACTATTATTCGATAACTCCTTTCGAATAACTATATTTGATAACTCCTTTCGAATAACTAATATTCGATAACTCCTTTCGAATAACTAATATTCGATAACTCCTTTCGAATAACTAATATTCGATAACTCCTTTTGAATAACTAGATTCAGTAACTTCTTTTAACTTTATTCGAATAAACCATATTCGATTACTTCTTTTAACTTTATTCGAATAATTAATATTCGATAACTCCTTTCGATTAAACTAACATCGATTAACTCCTTTAATTCTATTCCTTTGAATTATCTCCTTTGATTTATTCCTTTTCTATTTGTTTACTTAACAAATAACTATTCCCTTTTCAATTCTATTTATTTAACAAATAAGTATTTCTTTTATCTTTTCTATTTATTTAACAAATAAACATTTCTTTTATCTTTCTATTTATTTAACAAATAAATATTTCCTTTCCACAAATATTTTCCTTTTATATTTGTTTTACAAATATTTCCTATTTATTTTTTTTTCAAATAAATATCCTTATAATATCATATTTATTTTCTAAATAAATATTCCTTTTATAAAATCCTATGATTTTATAAATAATTCCTTTTCAATTTTATTTGTAAATGGTTTACAAATATTTCCTCTTTATCTTCTATTTATTTTCTAAATAAATAATTCATGTTATACTTCTATTTATTTTCTAAATAAATAATTCATGTTATACTTCTATTTATTATCTTAATAAATATTCTTCTTTATAAAATCCATTGCTTTTATAAATAATTCCCTTTCGAAACCCTTTTGATTTTATAACTATTTCTTCTATAAAATCCTTTGATTTTATAAATATTCTATTTCAATACACAGTTTTGAAATTTCCCTTTTTCATTCCAATATTTCTTTCAGGATTCAACAGTACCAAATAACAGGACCAGTGTCATTATAATTAATCACATATTATACATCACATCATATAACACAATATATGAAAACAGTAAAATAATTGTTGAGGAATCCAGTTGGATTCCTCCGACCTGTTTCCCTGCATCCACAGATGTTAAACAATATCATTAACATCGATTTCATTTCAATATGAAATATTCTGTTAAACAGAATCAATATTTGATTAACGATTTATATATATATCATTATCTATGATTTCAACCAATACACAAGCAATTCAACCAAACAGTTAACACACAACAATCAACAGATGATTAACAGTTCTAAGAATACGTTATAAAAATATAACTGTTCAGAGTTGGTGAGTTTTACTCACATTGGACGGTCATCGTTAATAACGATTAACTATCTTTGATTCTAACGGACAATTTATTTTGCTATAAATTGTAACGAGCTCCAGTTAACTCCCAGTCAGTTCCAGTGCGTAGCTCTCTTCCATACGATCCCAACGGATCCTGTTTTGTTGAGTTTCGATAAAGTATGGACAAGTTATGATACTTTTAAGTTAATACTTAATTTATATACACAAATTATATTTATATAAACCTTATTGGGCCTTTCCCTTGTAATTCAGCCCAACAGGAATCCTTAAACCCAAGACCGTGTATTCCTTCTTCCACCTGAGCAATAATCGAACCCGTAAGTCTTCTTGCTGCTCCATTACCGCCTCCTTTACATGCTATCTCCAACTTCATTATTCCATGATTTTCAGAATCGTTTTCACCAAACTCCCTCTCTTAGACTCCTCTATCTCTCCACATCCATCAAGCCCAACTTGAGCTCACACAGCAAATTGCGTTCGAATAGGAAAAACCCCCAACTGATGCATACGTGCGACACCCGCATCAACTAAATCCACTCATACTCCTTATTTTGGTGCTAAATCACTTCCTGATCTCGAAAATGACCTCGAAAACATGAATTAATGCCTAAATCTCCAACCAACACTAACCTTAGGTATTCAGCAGTATTTCGAGATCGACGACGTTATGTCGAGTAGCTCTAAAATGGTACCATGTTGAAGCTTGGGTCAATGCGAGTGTAAAGGAGTTTGTGTTGTGATTTGTAGATTTTACTTTGATTTGATGAGGATTTTTAAACTCACTGTATTTGGTTTTAGGAAAGAAGAGAACGACGAATTTTAGTTTGACTTAGGAATGAGATTTAGGTTTTGAAAATTTAAGGACTGTTTATAGAATATGTAATAACCCAGAAATCTGAGCCAATTTAAAATTTTTATTTTGGCAATTTTGATGAATTTTGAATATTTAAAATGATTTATTTTAAATAGTAACGACGTGAAATTTATTTTGAATATAATTATAACGTATATTTTTATTTTAATCATCGTTAAAGTATAAATAATTATTTTTAATTATAAAAGGAATTGAAAATGGCGCAGTAGTTCGAAAATTCAATTTCAAATTTCAAATGAATGTACAGGATTCAAAATAAACCGAATTTTAGCGAAACCAAAAATATTAGAATCTATTTGAAAATATCTTTCCAACGAATCCGAAAAATCAAAATTTCATAGCGGGAATCAAAAGTTACGTCCAGTTGAAAATTCAGAATAGTCGCTATGGAATTCTGGCCCTTAAAAATGGAAATTTTGCAAACGACATCTGTTTTCGACGAAACCACTTTTGTAGGATCTGGGATGTCAAATTATTGCTAGATTCCAAAATTCATAATTTTTCATATCAATATGTGAGCGTGGCAAAGGAAAACGTGTTTGACCTGTTTTAGTTGATTTTAATCGACTGGAAAATGGTCATTTTTCAAACGGTCTCAGAATTCGACGAAATTAGCTTTGTTAAGATCGTATCATCAATACGAAGTTAGAAATAATTTTTCTAGAATTTTTAGAATCCATATGTGGCCTCGGTAATTTGAAATGTACATTTAAAATTGAATATATAGATTTAAATTTTAATTTAAATGGAAACTGATCGAAACGATCGAATTGGCTAGCGGGACATATCCCATTGTGTTCGGAATAGGGGTAATTAACAGGCGATGGGTCTCGTTTAGAGATCGAAATTAAAAGCTACTTTTGGAGAGATAAAATAATTTAAAATTATTAATTATATATATTATTCAACTTAGTCAACCCCCCTCTCACTTCCTTTCTCTCTCCCATTCTGAAATAAAAAAACGCAGCAACATCGATCGCGCCTCCAGCCGGATCCAAGCCACCATCGCCGGAATTGTCATCTCCCCCATCCACCGTCGACGCACCCCCATGGCTACCACCGCGCCTTCTCTTTCCCTCTTTCCCCCAATTTGAGCCAACCCAAAAACCCTACCCCCAAATCCACCTGGCGCTGCCCCTGTAGGCCCCACCCGGGACCACCCATGTCCGGCGCGCCCCTCCGTAGGTCCGCCTCAGCCTGCGCCTGACTCCTTTCGCCGCCACCACTCTAACGAACTGCGGTTTCTTCCCCTCTCTCTCTCACGCAGTAAGTTTTCATTTTTATTCATTTAATTTGTTTATTTTGAAATTAAAATTTGTTTATTTTGAAAACTGAAAATTCGTTTATTTTAAAACTGAAAATTTGTTTATTTTAAAACTGAAGAGAATTTATTTTGTTCATATAAAAGAATTTATTTTGTTCACATAAAAGAAATGATTTTTATGAGAGTAAAGATTAGTTTTTTATTAAGTTAAAAATTAGATTTTTATTAAGTAAAAGATGGGGTTTTCATTAAGTTAAAGAAATGATTTTTGGTAATATAAAAATATAATTTTTGTTCATAGCAAAAATTAGATTTTTATATAGGATTCAGGTGGCGATAAAAATGTGATTTTTATAAATATAGTAGCAACTTAAAAATATAATTATTATATGAGGAGTGAAATAAAAATATAATCTTTACAATATAGGAAGTGAAATAAAAATATGAAGTTTATTTTTATTGTGAAGTAGACAGAATATAAAAATATGATTTTTATATAATAGAGAATATAAAAATGTGATTTTTATATATGTAGCGAACACGGACGACGAAAGTGACAAAAGGCGAACACGGCGAAGATTTCCTACATATGAAGAGTCGCGACGCTTGGTTTAGCTCTCGGTGAGAACTCCTCACTTTTAATTTAATTTATTTCTAGTTTGAAATATATACTAGGATGCAGACGGAGCTTAGTAGCACCCGACACCCGTCGTCCACAGACCATGGATGGCTTGTTTGTTTGATTGGTGTATTGTGAAAATTGATTGTGTGGTGTGGATTGAATAAATATTTTATAGTTAAAAATATAATTTTTAACGTGTATGTGAATAAAATAAATATTTCTAAACAAATCAGACGATTTGTTTATGTACACCGATTTGACTGATATTGATTGGGACGATAAATTTTACACATCGCCCAACTACACAAATAAAATCTGTGTTTGATTGTTTGAAACCCCACACGGGTGTTGGGATGAAATTGGACATACACTAATCCCAATAATTAGATGTATGTCGATCGATTGATTGACAAGTTGTTATAAGCGTTGAATATTTATATCTGATGCTTATACAGTGTGGAATGCACTATGGATGATGGTTGATGATTTATCGTTGTTGTTATATACACGTGTTGTAGGGAACCCATATAATTAATATTATATGGTAATTGAGTGGGTCTCATTCCAATTTAGAGAATAATATAATAAATTCATGTGTTGAATAATAGAAAATTCATGTGTTGAATAGAATAAATTCATGTGTTGAATAGAATAAATTCATGTGTTGAATAATAAAAAATTCATGTGTTGAATAAAATATATATTCATGTGTTGAATAATAGAAAATTCATGTGTTGAATTAAATATATATTCATGTGTTGAATAATAGAAAATTCATGTGTTGAATAGAATAAATTCATGTGTTGAATAATAGAAAATTCATGTGTTGAATAGAATAAATTCATGTGTTGAATAGAATAAATTCATGTGTTGAATAGAATAAATATTCATGTGTTGAAGAAAATATTCATTTGTTGAATAGAATAACGAAGTTATTGAAAAATATAAAGCCGTGTTGATTAGATATGCGCCAATTTGACGTGAACGATATTTACATCGATTTTATACATTTTTATAATGAATATATAAAAGGAAGTGACTTCAAAATATAACATTTTGAAAATATTATCATTTATATATCGATGATATGGAATATTCAATTTTGATTAGAAATTGAATATGAAGTTGAAATCATTTCGAAAACGAATTTAAAACAATTTATAAAATACGTTTTAAAAGGAAATCGATGAAGTATATATTATATATATAATATAATGGCCTGAATAGAACGCGCCGCGCCGCGGTAGTTCGCGAATTTCGACCATTGACTTCGAATGGATATTACGGGAGATCCGACCGTCGGATTCTCCTACAACCGGAACCGTTGGGTTTGTATCGAAAAGAGCTTTCTAACGAATATTACAGATTTGAAATCTAACTGTTGGATTTGGAATTATGTCCAAATCAAATTTGGAAAAGGTCGCTGTAAGTGCAGTTCGATGGCCGTTGATGGAAATCGACTGTACGGGCCTTGATAAAATTATTAAAAATAGTAATAATTTGTGTAAAATCATAAGAAATGATTTGTGAAGAATTGAGATGAAAATTTCCAAATTTGAAAAGATAAAAATAGATTTTTATCGAAATGAACTAGTTTTGAACTAGAATAATAATTTATTTATTTTTAAATAAATAAATTGGATTTGAAAGGTTTTTAAAAGCAACCAGAATTTCCAATAATTGAATTGGAATAGATTTGAATCGAAATTTTCTTTGGAATATTTCGATGTTGGATTTCGTGATGATAAAGATATTGTTATGGGAATTTGAAAGATATATTAATATCATTATTTCCAATACGATATTTGTTGGTCGTAGAATTTGATATTGAATATAAGCCGATATATTTTCTATTCAGAGCCTTGTATTTAATATCAAATGTGATTTGGGTTTGTTGTGAATGGTGTCTTCATTAACACTGTTCTTAAACCCAGTAGAGAAAAAGATTAAATCTTTTTATTTAGATTTAATGAAGTATACCAATTAAATGGTATTTAATTGGAATTGAATAGAATGTGATTTTGGGTTTATCGTGAACCGTGTTTTAGATGACATTGGTTCTTTAACCTAGTTAAGACAGGATATTGATTTTTGGGAAGATTAAAATTAAGTAGAGTTTTAATGAATCTTTAATTAGATTGAAGTGATCGAGAATGGAGTATCACCAGTTCTGCTCCAGGCGATAGTTAAATCTTTAATTAGATTTGAACGTGAAATGATAATTAAATTTACCGATAACACCGTGGTGTTAGATATGAAGTATGACCAGTTTTACTTCATGGTATGAATAGGTTGGGATTGGGAAATAAAATAAATGATTACTGCGGTGTGGTTTGCTAATCCCGACTAATTTGAATTGATATTCAAAGGAAGATTAAAGAATAAATTTAAAGAATTTATCTTTGATAAAATTAATAGGAACCTTTCCCAAAGTATAAGAATATTTGAATAAAAGAATATTCTGAATTGGAATGAGGTGTATGTTGTGTTTGTGTAACACTTGTTTATTATATATGCGAGTTATTCAGAAAGACCGGGTTTATCCCTTTTTGAATAACTGATTCGACATGGTGTCGAGGATGAAGACGCTGGTTGAAGACCGGAGGTCTTCACATCGTCTGGGTGATTACTTATGATCTTGATTGGGCTGTACACCCAAGAGGAGGGAATCAGTTGGTGATCGTCCAGACGTACTTGGAGATCGATGGATATGCAAGGTACAAGGTGCCTCCGGTTTTGTTCAGACCTAGAACGAACTTGTAAATGGACTGTGTGTCTGACATTGGATTTTATTCTGTGTTGATTGATTTCTATTAAATATACATTTGTTTGGTGGCGGGGAATTTATTCTCTTGCTTAACACCCTTCTCCGAGACCTACGAGCTCAGGGGTTGTATATCGATGGACATCAGTCACATGGAGTGAATTGCCTGTGTGGCATGCCTAAGTGGCATTTGATCAAGGCTTCTGTTGAAAAGCAAAGTCTTGTGGTTGATGATCAAAGCACCGCCTGTGTGGCATAGCTTTGTGTAACATTGATTCGCGAGCCTCACACCCTGGTTGTGAACCAGAAACGGGAGAGGACACCAGGGAGGGCATGCGTTTCCTTCTAGCTAGGGCGATGTCAGTGACCTGCCAGCCCTGACATTTATATTATTTTCATCTGTGTGGTTGTTGCTGTTGCGAGGCGCCTCAGATATATCGGTAACTATGTGGAGCCGATGGAGTCATTTGGCTCATTTACGCCCCAAACGGTGGGGAAACGCAGTGTTCAGGCATTTTAATCCACATCGGTGGACCGGCCCTGACGATCCAAGGGTCACTCGAGCTCTGATCCTGAGGCTCGGGCTAGAGAGTCTCGAATCGGTAGAGGACTATCTTTTGCCTCGGTTCACAGATGGAAACCCAACTTCCAATACGTGGCATTTTCGGTTTTAATTGTAAAGCCTAGTATGGCGACATGATATATGGTACCTATGCCGTCTATGATTGATAGTTATGATTTGAAGTTGTTTTATGCACTATGCACTTATAATAGTATCAAATGATTTGTTTTAAACATACCAATCATGTTTGGCTACAATAAGGGAAAACCCTATCCCCCGGCTTGCGTTGCATTGTGTGATAGACCTGGATCTTATAATAGCTTCATTTTTGCAAAAAAGCATTGCGCTGTTTTGATTATATGCACTGGTATTCTTGGGAGGAAACCCATTCCGTGTTATACGGCGTGGTCCCTTGATATATCTGATTTAAAGTAAAGTTTTAAATAATTGTTTTAGTTCTCACACCAGTCACATGACTGACCTGGAGTTTATTGTTTTAACCTAAACTCTGGGTGCCCTCATTTTGACACGGGCAGCTAGTAGTTTTGGTTTTGCAGATTTATATCCACAGGATCCTGATTTACAGCTGAAGCGATATTCGGAAAGCTCTGTATCCGTGTATCTGTTTTCATGCTTTGTATTGTTTTTCCGCTGCGATGTATTTAAATGTAATGTAAATATCTGATATTTTCTGTGTAATATTTATTCATACTCTGTAATATTCTTGTATTATGATGGAATTGTTGTAATAAACAATGAAAAGTTCTTCTGTTTGTGTTCTGATTCGTCGTGTTCTCAAAACAATCTGGGCTTTCCTTACCGGGGAAGTTCGGGTCGTTTCAATTTGGTATCAGAGCTTTGGTTTACAGAGCTCGGAGAATAAGACACGTTAGAACCAAACGAAAGGATTCATCAGAGATTGGATTAGTAATATCCAATAAGAATGACTCGTTAGAGATAGGATCAGTAGTATCCTAGAACGAGTGAGAAGAGTATATTTTTAAAATGAAAACAATTTTTGTTTGAAAATTTAAACCTTATTCAACATATTTGAATATTTATTTGTATTAAATTTGGACAGTCCAGTATATAAAGATTTTGCATACACGTCTGATCCATGGGTATTCGAAGTTGTAATATACTGGATAGATATAGAATCACGCTCTAGTTGCTCGGGGATAACGCTGGTGATGTCCGGACATCATCCGTATTTATGTTCGTGTTTCGAAAGTGAGATATCTATATATTTCCAATTGACTGGTGTGAGAACCAAAATATAGTTCGAATAAATTGTTGTGATTTGGCACCAAAAATCTGATTTTTTTGACTATGTATCCAAGTTATGAATTTGAAAAGCTAATCAACTAATTGATTGCTGGTTGTGTTGTTGGATTATTGGTTGATTAATTAAAATGTTGAACCTTTAGCCAAATTGAACCAAATAGTGAATTATATTGAAAATTTATCGCATTTGCATGCATATACATGTACTTACATTGAACAGGTCATAGCAAGGAGGCTAGAGAAGAGGAATAAAATTGTTTGCCCGACTAATAAGTATATGTTTACTAATTTCTTCGGGTTTGGAAGATTTTATGAGCTGATTGGCTAGCCGCTTGGCTTTTTCTTTTGGATTGGTGAGGGCAATGGGTGGCTATTTGAAATATCCCGAAGCTCCCGGTGTAGGGGAGCTTATGGCGAAATTTTTCGAAAATTTAGGGTGTTAGCCAAAAATTTTGAAAAATTTGGAAAGTTCTTAAAACTGAAAAGTTTAAGAACTTAAGCTGTAATGAAAATAATGAAAGTTGAGTTGGTTTGTAAAACAACTTTTGGCTTCGTTCCTTTTCGGGGACGAAAAGTTTTAAGTGGGGGAGATTGTAATAACCCGGAAATCTGAGCCAATTTAAAATTTTTATTTTGGCAATTTTGATGAATTTTGAATACTTAAAATGATTTATTTTAAATAATAACGACGAGAAATTTATTTTGAATAGAATTAGAACGTATATTTTTATTTGAATCGTCATTAGAGTATAAATAATTATTTTTAATTATAAAAGGAATTGAAAATGGCGCGGTAGTTCGAAAATTCGATTTCATATTTCAAATGAATTGTAACGAAAAGGAATTTCGCTCGATCCGAATTAGTCGCAAAACCGATCAAGACCGTTCGAAACGCCTGATTGTTTTGAGAACACGACAAAGTAGAACGCAGACGGAAGAACATTTCATTGTTAATTACAACAAATCCATCATATTACAAGAACATACAGAGTATGAATAAATATTACACAGAAAAATATCAGATATTACAATAAATTACATAGCAGCGGAAAATAATACTAAACCCAACTAGAAGTAATACGCGGATACAGAGCTTTCGGAGTATTGTTCCAGCTGTAAATCAGGATCCTGTGAATATAAATTTGCAAAACCAAAACTACTAGCTGCCCGTGTCAAAATAAGGGCACCTAGAGTTTAGGTTAAAACAATAAACTCCAAGTCAGTCACGTGACTGGTGTGAGAACTAAAACAGTTATTATCCTTTATTTTAAAGTTCGGTAAAACTAGGGACCACTCCGTATAACACGGAACGGGTTTCCACCCAAGAATACCAGTGCATAAAACAACAGCGCAATGCTAAATAAAGAAAAATGAAGCTATTATAAGACCCAGGTCCCATCACACAATGCAACGCAAACCGGAGGATAGGGTTTTACCTTATAATAGCCAAAGCATGCTTGATACGCTAAATTTCATCTTTTATTATTACTATAAGTGTATAGTATTAAAACAATTTCAATCATAAGTATCAATCATAGGCGGCATAAGCGCCCCATCCCATTATGTCGCCATATATAGGATTACAATCAAAACCGCAAAGTCACGTATTGGAAATTGGATTTCCATCTGCGAACCGAGGCCAGGGATCGTCCTCTACCAATTCGAGACTCTCTAGCCCGAGCCTCAGGCAAGCGCGCAGACAAGCCTTGGATTGTCAGGGGTCGGTCCACCGATGTGGATTATTATGCCTGAACACAACGTTTCCCCGCCCTTTGGGGCGTAAATGAGCAAACGAATGACTCCATCGGACCCGGATCGTCCGATCTAACCGAGGCGCCTCGCAACAGCTACAGCCACATAAGTCAAACTCGTCAGGGCGTGTAAAACCACTGACGCCACTTCTAACTAGAAAGAAACGCATGTCCTCCCTGAGGTCCTTCTCCCGTTTCTGGTTCAAAACCGGGGTGTGAGGCTCGCGAATCAACGTTACACAAAGCTATGCCACACAGGTCGTGCTTTGATCATCACCACAAGGCTTTGCTTTTCAACAGAAGCCTTGATCAATTGCCACTTAGGCATGCCACACAGGCAATTCACTCCATGCGTTTGATATCTATCAACATATAACCCCTGAGCTTGTACGTCTCAGAGAAGGGCGTTAAGCAAGTGAATAAATTCTCCGCCGCCAAACAAATATATATTTAATAGAAATCAATCACACAGACTGAAATCCAATGTCAGACACACAGTCCATTTTCACGTTCGTTCTGGGTCTGAACGAAACCGGAGGCACCTAGTATCGCGCATATCCATCGATCTCCAAGTACATCTGGACGATCACCAACTGTTTCCATCTTCTTGGGTGTACAGCCCAATCAAGATCATCAGTAATTATCCAAACGACATGAAGACCTCCGGTCTTCAACCACCGTCTTCATCTTCGATACCACGTCGAATTAGTTATTCAAAATGGGATAAACCCGGTCTTTCTGAACAACTCGCGTATATAATAAACACGTGTTACACAAACACAACATATGCCTCAATCCAATTCAGAATATTCTTTTATTCAAATACCCTTATACTTTGGGAAAGGTTCCCATAAATTTTATCAAAGATAAATTCTTTAAATTTATTTTTTAACCAATCCAAACTAGTCGGGATTAGCGAACCACACCGAAGTAATCATTTATTTTATTTCTCAATCACAACCTATTCATCCCATGAAGTAAAACTGGTAATACTTCATATCTAACACCACAGTGTTATCAGTAAATTCAATTACCATTTCACGTTCAAATCTAATTAAAGATTTAACTATCGCCTGGAGCAAAACTGGTGATACTCCATTCTCGACCATTTCAATCTAATTAAAGATTCATTAAAACCCCACTTAGTTTTAATCTTTACAGAAATCAATATCCTGTCTTTAACTAGGTTGAAGAACCAATGTCATTTAAAACATGGTTCACGATAAACCCAAAATCACATTCCATTAATTATCGGGTTAAAGAACCAGTGTTATTTAAAACACCGTTCACGATAAACCCAAAAATCTATCCCAATTCAATTCCAATTAAATATTATTCAATTGGCACACTTCATTAAATCTAAATAAAAAGAATTAATCTTTTTCTCAACTGGGTTTAAGAACAGTGTTAATGAAGACACCATTCACGACATACCCAAATCACATTTGATATTAAATACAAGGCTCTGAATAGAAAATATATCAGCTTATATTCAATATCAAATTCTACGACCAACAAATATCGTATTGGAAATAACGATATTTATATATCTTTCAAATTTCCATAACAATATCTGTATAATCACGAAATCCAACATCGAAATATTCCGAAGACAATTTCGATTCAAATCCATTCCAATGCAATTATTGGAAATACTGGTTAATTTCAAAACCATTTCAAATCCAATTTATTTATTTTTAAAAATAAATAAATTATTATTCTAGTTCAAAACTAGTTCATCTCGATAAAAATCTATTTTTATCTTTTCAAATATGGAGTTTTTCATCCCAATTCTTCACAAATCATTTCTTATGATTTTACACAAATTATTGATTTTTTTAATAATTTTATCAAAGCCCGTACAGTCAATTTCCATCAACGGCCATCGAACTGCACTTACAGTGACCTTTTCCAAATTTGATTTAGACATAATTCCATATCCAACCGTTAGATTTCTAATTTCTCATATTCGTTAGAAAGCTCTTTTCGATACGAACCCAACGGTTCCGGTTTTAGGAGAATCCGACGGTCGGATCTCCCGCAATATCTATTCGAAGTCAACGGTCGAAATTCGCGAACTGTCGCGGCGCGGCGCGTTCTATTCAGGCCATTATATATAATATACATATATTATATGTATTTCGTTGATTTCCTTTTAAAATGTATTTTATAAATCATTTTAAATTCGTTTTTGAAACGATTTCAATTCAATTTCAATTTAATTCGAATTTCAATTCATTTCAATTTAATTCGAATTCATTTCTATTCAATTTCAATTCGAATTCATTTCTATTCAATTTCAATTTAAATTCATTTCTATTCAATTTGAATTCATTTCTATTCAATTTATCAGATTTTGAAATCACTTTCGATATTCATTGAAAAATGAATAAAATCGATATAAATATCTTCGCGTCAAAATGGCGTCAATCTAATAAACACGTCTTCATATATTTCTATTTTCAAATATTCTATTTCAAATATTTCTTTTCAAATATTTCTTTTTCAAAACTGGAATGAGGCCCAATCCATTACCATATAATGTTGATTATATGGGTTTTCTACAACACATGTATATATCAACAATGACAAATAATCAACCATCATCCAAAGTGCACCACACAACTGCATAAGCATTAAATATAAATAATTAACGCTTACACAGCCTGTCGACCAATCGATCGACATACAGCTAAATAATTGGGATTAGTGTACACCAAATATCATCCCAATACCCGTGTGGGGTTTCAAACAATCAAACACAGATTTTATTTGTGCAGTTGAGTGATGTGTAAAATTTATCGTCCCAATCAATATCAATCAAATCAGTGTATATAAACAAATCTCCGATTTGTTTATAAATATTTATTTTATATACACGTTAAAAATTCTATTTTTAACTATAAAATATTTTATTTCATTTCACATCACATCACACAATCAACTACACATCAAAATCAAACAAACAAACATACAAGCCGTCCATGGTCTGTGGACGACGGGTGTCGGGTGCTACTAAACACCGTTTGCATCCTAGTATATAATTTTAACTAGAAATAAATTAAAGATGAGGAGTTCTCACAGAGGATTCCACTCCGCCGTGCTTTGCTGTTGAAATACTGAACCGTCTGGATTCCTTTGAAGTTCCACTGCAGTTCTTTTCCCGCAGTTTATAATAAAAATTATATTTTTATCACTTCATCCTAATCAATAAAAATCATATTTTTATTTCTTCTTCATTCTATATAAAAATTATATTTTTATATTTCTACTTCATATATAAAGATCGAATTTTTATTTCATCGCTATAAAAATCCCATTTTTATTTCAACATATATATAATAAAAATTAGATTTTTATTTCGCTAAATATATAAAGATCAAATCTTTACTTTGCTACTCACATAAAAATCGAATTTTTATTATCATACCTATATAAAAATCATATTTTTAATATGCCACTAGTATAAAAATTATATTTTTAACCTTTCTATATTATAAAAATTATATTTTTAACTTCTACATTATATAAAAATTATATTTTTATAATCTATCTCTACTTTATAAAAATCATATTTTTATAATCTCTAAAGATTATATTTTTACACGCCAAAAGCCATATTTTAATATATAGAAATATCATATCTTTTTTATTTTAAAAATATAATCTTTATACTTTTAAAAATATAATCTTCTTAACTTTCTATATAAAATAAAAATCCTATATTTTCTTTCTAAAAAACTAATTGCCTTAGTTATAGAAATAAACAACAACTAAAAAGAAAATGATGAAATAAAGCTAAATAAAGGAAAGAAGGGCTTACATTGAATCGGAAAGGAGGGGGGAGGGGTTTGGTTGCTGCAGTCGCAAGGGGGGGTGGCGCTAGGGCTCCGGCGGCGGCTTCGGTGCTGGAGCGGGGTCTAGGGCTCGCGCGAGGTCTGGGTCGCGTTGAAGAGGAGAGAGAGAGGCGGAGCGGGGTGGAGGCGCGCGCCTGGCGCGGCGGCGCGATGAACGGGGGGAGGGGGCGGTGTTGTCGATCGTCGGTGGGGGGGGGGGGAGGGTTTCTCGATTTGGAAAATATAACGGGGGGGAGGGTTTGACTGAATGAATGAAGATAGGGGGGTTATTGAAAAAAAATATAATTTAATTATATTTTAATTTCCAAAAGCAACTTTTATTTTCAACCTCTAAACGAGGCCCACCGCCTGTCATCCATAGCTAATTACCCCCATTCCGAACACAATGGGATATGTAGTGTAAGCTGATTCGATCGTTTCGATCAGTTTTCGTCAAAATCAACATATAACTCTATATATTGAATTTAAACGCGCATTTCAATTTACCGGGGCCACATACGAACTCGATAAATTCCAGAAAAATATTTGTTGGCTTCGTATTGACTATACGGTCCTAACAAAACCAATTTCGTCAAATTCTGAGATCGTTTGAAAAATGGCCATTTTCCAGTCGATTAAAATCAACTAAAACTGGTCAAACGCGTTTTCCTTTGCCACGCTCACATATTGAATCGAAAAATTATGAAAATTGGAATCTAGCAATAACTTGTCATCACGGATCCAACAAAAGTGGTTTCGTCGAAATTCGAGGTCGTTTGCAAAATTTCCATTTTTAAGGGCCTAAATTCCATAGCGACTATTCAAAATTTTCAACTGGACATATCTTTTGATTCCCGCTATGAAATTTTGATTTTTCGGATTCGTTGGAAAGATATTCTCAAATAGATTCAAATATTTTTGGTTTCGCTAAAATCCGGTTTATTTTGCACCTATTATGTTCAATTGAAATTTGAAATCGAATTATCGAACTACCGCGCCATTTTCAATTCCTTTTATAATTATAAATAAATATTTATATTCTAACGACGCCGTATATTAATATATACGTTCTAATTCTATTCAAAATAATTTTTTCGTCGATATTATTTAAAATAATCAGTTTTAAATATTCTAAATTCACTAAAATTGCCAAAATAAAAATTTTAAATTGGCTCGGATTTCCGGGTTATTACATTTCCCCCACTTAAAACTTTTCGTCCCCGAAAAGGAACGAAGCCGAAAGTTGTTTAATAAATCAACTCAACTTCCATTATTTTCATTACGGCTTAAGTTCTTCAACTTTTCAGTTTCTAAGAACTTTTCAAATTTTTCAAAAATTTGGCTTACACCCTAAATTTTCGAAAAATTTCGTCATAACCTCCCCTGCACCGGGGACTTCGGGATATTTCATATAGCCTCCCATGGCCTTCTTCAATCCAAAAGAAAAAACCAAGCGGCTAGCCAATCGGCTCACAAAATCATCATCACCCAAACAAAACAGTAAATTATGATAAACATGTACCTATTTGTCGGGCAAACAATTTTATTCTTCTGCTCTAGCCTCATTGCTATGACCTGTTCAGTGTAAGTACATGTATATGCATGCAAATGCGACTAATTTTCAATACAATTCACTATTTGACCAATTTGGTTAAAGGTTCAACATTTAATTATTCAAACAACAATCAAACAACACAATCATCTATCAATTAGTTGATTAGCTTTTCAAATTCATAATTTTGATACATAGTCACAAATCAGATTTTTGATGCCAAATCACAACAATAAGCCCTATATAATTTTGGTTCTCACACCAGTCTAATGGAAATATATAGACGTCCCACCTTCGTCACTCGAACATAAATACTGATGATGCGATCGCTATCATCAGAATTATCCCCGAACGACTACAGTGCTATTTTATATCTATCCAGTATATTAAAACTTCAAATACACGCGGATCAGACGTATACTAAAATCTCTATATACCTGATAGTCCAAATCAATATAAAATAAATAGTCAAATACGAAAAATTGATTTAAATTTTCAAAACAAAACTTGTTTTCAATTTTCATTTTAAAAACATTACTCTTCACACTCGTTCTAGGATGCTACTGATCCCATCTCTAACGAGTCATTCTCATTGGATATTACTAATCCAATATCTGATGAATTCTTTCGTATGGTTCTAACGTGTCTTGTTCTCTGAGCTTTGTAAACCAAAGCTCTGATACCACTGTAACGAAAAGGAATTTCGCTCAATCCGAATCAGTCGCTAAACTGATCAAGACCGTTCGAAACGCCTGATTGTTTTGAGAACACGACAAAATAGAACGCAGACGGAAGAACATTTCATTGTTAATTACAACAAATCCATCAGATTACAAGAATATACAGAGTATGAATAAATATTACACAGAAAAATATCAGAGATTACAATAAATTACATAGCAGCGGAAAATAATACTAAACCCAACTAGAAGTAATACGCGGATACAGAGCTTTCCGAGTATCGTTCCAGCTGTAAATCATGATCCTGTGAATATAAATCTGAAAACCAAAACTACTAGCTGCCCATGTCAAAATAAGGGCACCCAGAGTTTAGGTTAAAATAATAAACTCCAGGTCAGTCATGTGACTGGTGTGAGAACTAAAACAGTTATTATCCTTTATTTTAAAGTTCGGTAAAACAAGGGACCACGCCGTATAACACGAAACGGGTTTCCTCCCAAGAATACCAGTGCATAAAACAACAACGCAATGCTAAATAAAGAGAAATGAAGCTATTATAAGACCCAGGTCCCATCACATAATGCAACGCAAGCCGGAGGATAGGGTTTTACCTTATAATAGCCAAAGCATGCTTGATACACTAAATTTCATCTTTTATTATTACTATAAGTGTATAGTATTAAAACAATTTCAATCATAAGTATCAATCATAGGCGGCATAAGCGCCCCATCCCACTATGTCGCCATATATAGGATTACAATCAAAACCGCAAAGTCACGTATTGGAAATTGGATTTCCATCTACGAACCGAGACCAGGGATCGTCCTCTACAGATTCGAGACTCTCTAGCCCGAGCCTCAGGAAAGCGCGCAGACAAGCCTTGGATCGTCAGGGCCGGTCAACCGATGTGGATTATTATGCCTGAACACTACGTTTCCCCGCCCTTTGGGGCGTAAATGAGCCGACGAATGACTCCATCCGACCCAAATCGTCCGATCTAACCGAGGCGCCTCGCAACAGCAACAACCACATAAGTCAAACTCATCAGGGCATGTAAAACCACTGACGCCACTTCTAACTAGAAAGAAACGCATGTCCTCCCTGAGGTCCTTCTCCCGTTTCTAGTTCACAACCGGGGTGTGAGGCTCGCGAATCAACGTTGCACAAAGCTATGCCACACAGGCCGTGCTTTGATCATCACCATAAGACTTTGCTTTTCAACAGAAGCCTTGATCAATTGCCACTTAGGCATGCCACACAGGCAATTCACTCCATGCATTTGATATCTATCAACATATAACCCCTGAGCTCGTACGTCTCAGAGAAGGGCGTTAAGCAAGAGAATAAATTCTCCGCCGCCAAACAGATATATATTAAATAGAAATCAATCACACAGACTGAAATCCAATGTCAGACACACAGTCCATTTTCACGTTCGTTCTGGGTCTGAACGAAACCGGAGGCACCTAGTATCGCGCATATCCATCGATCTCCAAGTACGTCTGGACAATCACCAACTGTTTCCATCTTCTTGGGTGTACAGCCCAATCAAGATCATCAGTAATTATCCAGATGACGTGAAGACCTCCGGTCTTCAACCACCGTCTTCATCTTTGATACCACGTCGAATTAGTTATTCAAAATGGGATAAACCCGGTCTTTCTGAACAACTCGCGTATATAATAAACACGTATTGCATAAACACAACATACGCCTCAATCCAATTCAGAATATTCTTTTATTCAAATACCCTTATACTTTGGGAAAGGTTCCCATAAATTTTATCAAAGATAAATTCTTTAAATTTATTCTTTAACCAATCCAACTAGTCGGGATTAGCGAACCACACCGAAGTAATCATTTATTTTATTTCCCAATCACAACCTATTCATCCCATGAAGTAAAACTGGTAATACTTCATATCTAACACCACAGTGTTATCGGTAAATTCAATTACCATTTCACATTCAAATCTAATTAAAGATTTAACTAACGCCTGTAGCAAAACTGGTGATACTCCATTCCCGATCATTTCAATCTAATTAAAGATTCATTAAAACCCCACTTAGTTTTAATCTTTACAGAAATCAATATCCTGTCTTTAACTGGGTTGAAAACCAATGTCATTTAAAACACGATTCACGATAAACCCAAAATCACATTCCATTAATTATCGGGTTAAGGAACCAGTGTTATTTAAAACACCATTCACGATAAACCCAAAAATCAATCCCAATTCAATTCCAATTAAATATTATTTAATTGGCACACTTCATTAAATCTAAATAAAAAGATTTAATCTTTTTCTCAATTGGGTTTAAGAACAATGTTAATGAAGTCACCATTCATGACAAACCCAAATCACATTTGATATTAAATACAGGGCGCTGAATAGAAAATATATCGGCTTATATTCAATATCAAATTCTACGACCAACAAATATCGTATTGGAAATAACGATATTTATATATCTTTCAAATTTCCATAACAATATCTGTATAATCACGAAATCCAACATCGAAATATTCTGAAGACAATTTCGATTCAAATCCATTCCAATGCAATTATTGGAAATCCTGGTTAATTTCAAAACCATTTCAAATCCAATTTATTTATTTTTAAAAATAAATAAATTATTATTCTAGTTCAAAACTAGTTCATCTCGATAAAAATCTATTTTTATCTTTTAAAATATGGAGTTTTTCATCTCAATTCTTCACAAATCATTTCTTATGATTTTACACAAATTATTGATAATTTTAATAATTCTATCAAGGCCCGTACAGTCGATTTCCATCAACGGCCATCGAACTGCACTTACAGCGACCTTTTCCAAAAAAAATTTGGACATAATTCCAAATCCAACCGTTATATTTCTAATTTCTCATATTCATTAGAAATCTTTTTTCGATACGAACCCAATGGTTCCGGTTTTAGGAGAATCCGAAGGTCGGATCTCCCGCAATATCTATTTGAAGTCAATGATCGAAATTCGCGAACTGCCGCGGCGCGGCGCGTTCTATTCAGGCCATTATATATATAATATATATATTATATATATATTTCGTCGATTTCCTTTTAAAACGTATTTTATAAATCGTTTTAAATTCGTTTTTGAAACGATTTCAATTCAATTTAATTCGAATTTCAATTCATTTCAATTTAATTCGAATTCATTTCTATTCAATTTCAATTCGAATTCATTCCTATTCAATTTCAATTCGAATTCATTTCTATTCAATTTATCAGATTTTGAAATCACTTTCCATATTCATTGAAAAATGAATAAAATCGATATAAATATCGTTCGCGTCAAAATGGCGTCAATCTAATAAATACGTCTTCATATATTTCTATTTTCAAATATTCTATTTCAAATATTTCTTTTCAAATATTTCTTTTTCAAAACTGGAATGAGGCCCAATCCATTACCATACGGGTTTTCTACAACACATGTATATATCAACAATGACAAATAATCAACCATCATCCAAAGTGCACCACACAACTGCATAAGCATTAAATATAAATAATTAACGCTTACACAGTCTGTCGACCAATCGATCGACATACAGCTAAATAATTGGGATTAGTGTATGTCAAATATCATCCCAATACCCGTGTGGGGTTTAAAAAATCAAACACATATTTTATTTTTGCAGTTGGGCGATGTGTAAAATTTATCGTCCCAATCAATATCAATCAAATCAGTGTATATAAACAAATCTCCGATTTGTTTATAAATATTTATTTTATATACACGTTAAAAATTCTATTTTTAATTATAAAATATTTTATTTCATTTCACATCACATCACACAATCAACTACACATCAAAATCAAACAAACAAGCATACAAGCCGTCCATGGTCTGTGGACGACGGGTGTCGGGTGCTACTAAACACCGTCTGCATCCTAGTATATAATTTTAACTAGAAATAAATCAAAGGTGAGGAGTTCTCACAGAGGATTCCACTCCGTCGTGCTTTGCTGTTGAACTACTAAACCGTCTGGATTCCTTTGAAGTTCCACTGCAGTTCTTTTCCCGCTGTTTATAATAAAAATTATATTTTTATCACTTCATCCTAATCAATAAAAATCATATTTTTATTTCTTCTTCATTCTATATAAAAATTATATTTTTATATTTCTACTTCATATATAAAGATCGAATTTTTATTTCATCGCTATAAAAATCCCATTTTTATTTCAACATATATATAATAAAAATCAGATTTTTATTTTGATATATATATAAAGATCAAATCTTTTCTTTTCTACTCACATAAAAATCGAATTTTTATTATCATAACTATATAAAAATCATATTTTTAATATGCCACTAGTATAAAAATTATATTTTTAACCTTTCTATATTATAAAAATTATATTTTTAACTTTTACATTATATAAAAATTATATTTTTATAATCTATCTCTACTTTATAAAAATCATATTTTTATAATCTCTAAAGGTCATATTTTTACACGCCAAAAGCCATATTTTAATATATAGAAATATCATATCTTTTTAATTTTAAAAATATAATCTTTATACTTTTAAAAATATAATCTTTTTAACTTTCTATATAAAATAAAAATCCTATATTTTCTTTCTAATAAACTAATTGCCTTAGTTATAGAAATAAACAACAACTAAAAAGAAAATGATGAAATAAAGCTAAATAAAGGAAAGAAGGGCTTACATTGAATCGGAGAGGAGGGGGGAGGGGTCTGGTTGCTGCAGTCGCCGAGGGGGGGTGTGGCGCTAGGGCTCCGGCGGCGGCTTCGGTGCTGGAGGGGGGGGTCTAGGGCTCGCGCGAGGTCTGGGTTGCGTTGAAGAGGAGAGGGGAAGAGGGAGGAGAAAGAGAGGCGGAGGCGCGCGCCTGGCGCGGCGGCGCGATGAACGGGGGAGGGAGGGCGGTGTTGCCGATCGTCTGGGGGGGGTTCTCGATTTGGAAAATAGAACCGGGGGGGGGGGGGGGGTTTGACTGAATGAATGAAGATAGGGGGGTTATTGAAAATATATATATAATTTAATTATATTTTAATTTCCAAAAGCAACTTTTATTTTCGACCTCTAAACGAGGCCCACCGCCTGTCGCCCATAGCTAATTACCTCTATTCCGAACACAATGGGATATGTAGCGTAAGCTGATTCGATCGTTTCGATCAGTTTTCGTCAAAATCAACATATAACTCTATATATTGAATTTGAACGCGCACTTCAATTTACCGGGGCCACATACGAACTCGAAAAATTCCAGAAAAATATTTTCTGGCTTCGTATTGACGATACGGTCCTAACAAAACCAATTTCATCAAATTCTGAGATCATTTGAAAAATGGCAATTTTCCAGTCGATTAAAATCGACTAAAACTGGTCAAACGCGTTTTCCTTTGCCACGCTCACATATTGAATCGAAAAATTATGAAAATTGGAACCTAGCAATAACTTGTCATCACGGATCCAACAAAAGTGGTTTCGTCGAAATCCGAGGTAGTTTGCAAAATTTCCATTTTTAAGGGCCTGAATTCCATAGCGACTATTCAGAATTTTCAACTGGACATATCTTTTGATTCCCGCTATGAAATTTTGATTTTTTGGATTCTTGGAAAGATATTCTCAAATAGATTCAAATATTTTTGGTTTCGCTAAAATCCGGTTTATTTTGCACCCGGTATGTTCAATTGAAATTTGAAATCGAATTATCGAACTACCGCGCCATTTTCAATTCCTTTTATAATTATAAATAAATATTTATATTCTAACGACGATGGGACGTATATAAACATATACGTTCTAATTCTATTCAAAATAAATTTTTCGTCGATATTATTTAAAATAATCCATTTTAAATATTCTAAATTCACTAAAATAGCCAAAATAAAAAATTTAAATTGGCTCGGATTTCCGGGTTATTACATGAATGTACAAGATTCAAAATAAAACAGATTTTAGCGAAACCAAAAATATTAGAATCTATTTGAAAATATCTTTCCAACGAATCCGAAAAATCAAAATTTCATAGCAGGAATCAAAAGTTGCGTCCAGTTGAAAATTCAGAATAGTCGCTATGGAATTCTAGCCCTTAAAAATGGAAATTTTGCAAACGACCTCTGTTTTCGACGAAACCACTTTTGTTGGATCCGGGATGTCAAACTATTGCTAGATTCCAAAATTCATAATTTTTCGAATCAATATGTGAGCGTGGCAAAGGAAAACGCGTTTGACCAGTTTTAGTTGATTTTAATCGACTGGAAAATGGCCATTTTTCAAACGGTCTCAGAATTCGACGAAATTAGCTTTGTTAAGACTGTATCATTAATACGAAGCTAGAAATAATTTTTTTAGAATTTTTAGAATCAGTATGTTGCCTTGGTAATTTGAAATGTACGTTTAAAATTGAATATATAGATTTTAATTTTAATTTAAACGGAAACTGATCGAAACGATCGAATTGGCTAGCGAGACACATCCCATTATATTCGGAATAGGGGTAATTAGTAAGAGATGATAGGTAGTGGGTCTCGTTTAGAGATCGAAATTAAAAGCTACTTTTTGGAGAGATAAAATAATTTAAAATTATTAATTATATATATTATTCAACTTAGTCAAACCCCCCTCTCACTTCCTTTCTCTCTCCCAGTCTGAAAAAAAAAATGCAGCAGCATCGATCGCGCCACCAGGCGGATCCAAGCCGCCACCGCCGGAGCTGTCATCTCCCCCCTTCACTGCCGACGCACCCCAATGGCTACCACCACGCCTTCTCTTTCCCTCTTTCCCCCAATTTGAGCCAACCCGAAAACCCTACCCCCAAATCCACCTGGCGCCGCCCCTGTAGGCCCCACCCGTGACCACCCATGGCCGGTGCGCCCCTCCGCAGCTCCGCCTCAGCCTGCGCCTGACTCCTTTCTCCACCACCACTCCGGCGAACTGCGGTTTCTTCCCCCTCTCTCTCACGCAGTAAGTTTTCTTTTTTATTCATTTAATTTGTTTATTTTAAAACTAAAAATTTGTTTTATTTTGAAAACTAAAAATTCGTTTATTTTAAAACTGAAAATTTGTTTATTTTAAAACTGAAGAGAATTTATTTTGTTCATATAAAAGAATTGATTTTGTTAATATAAAAGAAATGATTTTTATGAGAGTAAAGATTAGATTTTTATTAAGTTAAAGATTGGATTTTTATTAGGTAAAAGACGGGGGTTTTATTAAGTTAAAGAAATGATTTTTGGTAATATAAAAATATAATTTTTGTTTACAGAAAAGATTAGATTTTTATATAGGATTCAGGTGGCGATAAAAATGTGATTTTTATAAATATAGTAGCAACTTAAAAATATAATTATTATATGAGGAGTGAAATAAAAATATAATCTTTAAAAATATAATTATTATATGAGGAGCTCTGTATCCGTGTATCTGTTTTCATGCTTTGTATTGTTTTTCCGCTGCGATGTATTTAAATGTAATGTAAATATCTGATATTTTCTGTGTAATATTTATTCATACTCTGTAATATTCTTGTATTCTGATGGAATTGTTGTAATAAACAATGAAAAGTTCTTCTGTTTGTGTTCTGATTCGTCGTGTTCTCAAAACAATCCGGGCTTTCCTTACCGGGGAAGTTCGGGTCATTTTAGAGTTGGTTTATTATTTTTATTCATATTTATATTCATTTTTATTGAATCGCTACTCATATATACTGTTTAAAAATTACTATGATCACATATCATACCCAAAAATCACGAAAATGGACATGCAACTACAATTTGACATTACGGTCCCAATGAAACTATTTTCATCGAATTCCGACTCCGTTTGCTCACACAGCGTATTTTTAAAGGTCACATTATCGGCTGTTTTTCACTCTAAAAATCCGTACGGCCACACAGTGACCCCAAAAATCATGGAACTTGGAATCTAACAATAATTTGATGTTGTGGATCCAAAAAATTAGTTTCGTCGAATTCCGAGGTCATTTGCAAAACTGGCTATTTTTAAAGCTCTAAATAACCCTTTTAAATATATAAATATATTTAAAAACAATTAAATTTAATATTTAAAAATAAATATTATCGTATATATTCACAGTGGAATACCATAAAGCTCCACTGGGATTTTACAACTCGATATTCAAATCCTGGTTGAATCGATATTCAAATTTATATTGAAATTCCTTATATATATCATTATAAATTATAAAGGAATTACTTTTCTAAAATTTGATTTGGACATAAATCAAAATCTACACAATGAAATCCTGATTTTTCTCTTTCACTAGAAAAATATGTTTCACCAGCTCCTAACGTTTCTTGTTTCATAGAAATCCGATTTAAAACGAACCCTGTACATTCAGTTGAAGTTCAAATCGCCAAATAGCGAACTGCTGTGCCATTTCAAGCTCGATTTTAATTATAATATAATTATACGTTCAAACTTCGCTTATATAATATATTTGTGAATATAATTCAACTCTAAACTGAATTATATATTTTAACTTGTCCAATTCACACCATATCATGAATTCTGTTATTTCCGATTATTTCAGAAATATACATTATTCTATTATTTATATTAATTAAATATAAATATTATTTAATTCTGGTTATCGATATCGCCACTCGATATTTAATAATTAAATTAATTAATTATTCGACAGCTAAAAATGCGGGTCATTACAATCTTTCCCCCTTAAAATAATTTCGTCCTCGAAATTGCTAAGCTAGAAGAATGTTACTAACTCTACTAATTAGATTTAAACATCTTCAGGTTTTACTTCTTAACTTCCATTTTAACTGAACCATTTAAATTCCAATTAACTTATTAATTCTTTCCGACTTACTAAAATTTTCAAAAATTCTGAAAATTTTCTAACGCTCTAATTTTTTCGGAAAATTTCGCCATAACCTCATTTGTACAACCCTATCGGTAAAACGACAACTCGCCTCTCTAGGCTTTCTCCAACCCAAAATAAAATCAAACAGCCAAGCGGCTTGCCAAATCGGCTCATAAATCACCAAACTCATATGAAATATAAACTTGTACCTTTTTGTCGGGTATATCATTATATCACTTTCACTTGCTTCTACTCAATACCTGTAGACCATATATCCGTCAATACCAATCGATTTCCAATCAACCAAATCTCAACACAATTATTCGCTTATATCAAAGCCCAATTTCATTCTAACACCAAATCAAAAAAATTCGAACTCTTAGCTTATCCCTCAATTCCAGTTCAGATTATTCTCTGATCAATTCCAGATTTTAAATACTTTTATCAATCTCCTCTTACTTAACTTTACAAGTTAAATTTAAATTCTAGCAATTTTAAATTCTTGGGTTTTTCTTTCAATTAATTTGAAATCATAATACCAATTCAAAACCTTTGGAATTCTAAACAACTTGTTTCCTCAAAATAATTCGAAAACAAAATCTTTGGTAGTAATCCATCACTTACAACTTGAAAATGAACACCGGTGATGCAGCTGTCATCATTGGAATCTATCTTCCAGCGATCAAGTGAGTTCAATACTATACCATTTCAAAATCATTTCTACATACTTCCATTTCGAAATTAGTTCAAAACATAATTTCAATGCTTGTAACAAATTTAAAATCTCCCAAGATTTTAAAATTCACGTATATTTAATCCATGTTCTTTTACAAACACTTCTCCAAATTTTCAGGTTTAAATTTCAGCTTTGATTTAATTTCAGATTTAACTTATTCGTAATACTTATACGAATCTTGATTGGTTATTTACATAACCGTTTCACTTTTATAATCTTACTCGATTATAATAACAACCAACACATCCAATATACTAATATTTCAAATATTAATGATACCTTTATATCAAAATATAATCTGGGCAAAATTATTCCATTTACCCTTATTTCAAAACATACCGTGTCAGTTCATCGTATTCGAGTGTTTAGAAACTCCTATCGATACAGTGGACCAAACTGATCGACCAGAATTCACAAACAACTCAACCAATAAATGTTCACAATATAAAATCATTTTAATATTGAATAACAAATACGCGCTCATATATATATACACACACACACTCAAACTCAATCTAGGGTATTACTAACCCCATCTCTACTGAGTCACGCCACAGAGCCAAGGTAATTCACTTAACCTTAAGCTCTGATACCAACTGTAACGACCCAGAAAAACGATCTTGGCTATTCGATATACAACACATATCGAACATCCAAGGATCGAAATTACCGGATGGTTAATAGAAAGAAGTTAGAGGGTGAGAATAGGTAAGATAGAAACTTAGAACAGAAGAAAAAGAAGAATATACAACATCAGAGTAAACACGAATCTCACAGCAGAACGAATAAAATATAACATAACTTTGAAATAAAAGATTGTACTTGAATATTCATATCATGATCAAGTACAACACAGCGGAAATAAACAATAGCTATAGAAACATTGTTGAAGCCTCCTGCTCCAGTCTTCCAAGTATATCTGTAAATCCCGACTACTTGACTGCCCGTACAAAATTGGGCACCCAAGAGTTTAGGGAAAACAAAACAAAATAAACTCCGGGTCAGTCATGGGACTGGTGTGAGTAAAACAGTTTAAAACGGTTTGAGCAAGTAAATGATATCTCATAAGACCACGCCGTATAACGGAACGAGTTTTTCCCTTATGAGAATCCAAATCAATCTTTATATCAAAATCCTTTGATATTATAATAATGTCTATCAACCACAATATAATAATCATCTAGCAGAAACACTTTCATCTCACATTCTACATATATAGTATACAATCAAAACCGCAAGCACGTATTGGGTAATGGATTTCCAACTATGACAAGTTATGGAACCACCTTTCGCTAGTGTACCTCTAGAGAGGAATACACTGGGTTCAACAAGAACATCTTGCAACCCGGCCACACATGACCGACCACTCATTTCGCTTGAGTGTATCGAATGTATATCACCAACGGTTGGGATCAGCAACTGTTTCCCGAATGGGACAACATCGACAATAGATTTTTAAAAGTAAATGAAACTCTAGATCAGGTGATTATACACCCTAATAGGTGCGACCTACATAGCCATGCTGCCTGCCCGATTTCTATCATTTCCCGGTTATGAGGCTAGAGGTCACGCTTATCTCTGACAGATCACACAATTATTCACTTTGAATGTCACATCGTCATACCTGCCAAATCACAAATTGATTTCCCCAAAAATACCACGGGTATACAGCTAAGAGAAACTAATTCCTCCACCACCAAACGTAAATACATTTGAAGAGATCAACTTACGCGATTTATTAAATATACTCTGTCAGACATTCTTCCATACAGGTCGTCCTGGGACTGGACAAACCGAAGGCACTATTCAGTACAACCATCTTAGGCAATCTTTACCTAAGATTTATACAACAGCCCTTGCACTTTACTTCATCTTCAATTATCTTTGGCGTATATGATTCGCAACGCTTATGCCAATACGGAGTGGTTCTTTGGATAATAATCCAACCGGTCTCTCCATATTAACAATGTTAAAATGGTCGAAAACTTCGATAGTCGATGAGTTAACTATCAAAGAAAAACACGTGTGCAAACAATGATATTATTTCCAAATGGTAATTATATCGATCAATCATCATTTAACATTTATCTCTTTAGTTCATAAATTTACTTATCTCCTGTTTCCATATATTCTAAATTCTTATTTTCTAATTTTAGAAAATATACGTTATTAACAATGGTACACATTCCCATTTCCTGTTTTCTATATTAGAAAACATTTTTGGTTTCTTATTTGGAAAACATTTCCAAAGCTCCTTCATTGGATTTAAACAGATGTTTAAATAAAACATCGCTATGCTAACTCCAACCATTTACTAAATTCACTTAACCAACATTCACTATCAAACCTTACCATTCCTTAGTTAAGAAGGAAGTCAATCAAGTTGCGGTATAATTACCTCTCAGACCTTAACTGAACAATGTTTTAAATTCGAAATAGTCAAAGTTTATCTTTTAAACCTTTAACAAACTTCCTTACGTAACTCTCTTTCGAATAAATCTCTATTCGATAACACCTCCCTTCGAATAACTATACTCGATAATCTCTCTTTCGAATCACTAGATTTGAAAACCTTTCTTCGAATAAACTATATTCGATTTACTCTATTCAATTTACTCTTATCAATTAACTCTATTAGATTAACTCTATTTGATTAACTATATTTAATTTAACTCTAATCGATTAACTCTATTTGATTTAACTCTAGTCGATTAACTCTATTTGATTAACTCTTTTCACTTAACTCCTTCCGAATAAACTATATTCGATAACTCCTTTAACTCTATTCTAATAAACCATATTCGATTAACTCCTTTAATTCTATTCGAATAAACTATATTCGATTTACTCCTTTTGAATAACTAGATTTGATAACTCCTTTCGAATAACTAGATTCGATAACTTCTTTCGAATAACTAGATTCGATAACTTCTTTCGAATAACTAATATTCGATAACTCCTTTCGAATAACTAGATTTGATAACTCCTTTCGAATAACTAGATTCGATAACTTCTTTTAACTTGATTCGAATAACTAATATTCGATAATTCCTTTCGATTAAACTAACATCGATTAACTCCTTTCAATTAAACTATCATCGATTAACTCCTTTCGATTAAAGTAACATCGATTAACTCCCTTCAAATAACTATTATTCGATAACTCCTTTCGAATAACTATATTTGATAACTCCTTTCGAATAACTAATATTCGATAACTCCTTTCGAATAACTAATATTCGATAACTCCTTTCGAATAACTAATATTCGATAACTCCTTTCGAATAACTAGATTCGATAACTTCTTTTAACTTTATTCGAATAAACCATATTCGATTACTTCTTTTAACTTGATTCGAATAACTAATATTCGATAACTCCTTTTGATTAAAGAACATCGATTAACTCCTTTAATTCTATTCCTTTGAATTATCTCCTTTGATTTATTCCTTTTCTATTTGTTTACTTAACAAATAACTATTCCCTTTTCAATTCTATTTATTTAACAAATAAATATTTCTTTTATCTTTTCTATTTATTTAACAAATAAATATTTCTTTTATCTTTTTATTTATTTAACAAATAAATATTTCCTTTCCACAAATATTTTCCTTTTATATTTGTTTTACAAATATTTCCTATTTATTTTTTTCAAATAAATATCCTCATAATATCATATTTGTTTTCTAAATAAATATTCCTTTTATAAAATCCTATGATTTTATAAATAATTCCTTTTGAATTTTATTTGTAAATAGTTTACAAATATTTCCTCTTTATCTTCTATTTATTTTCTAAATAAATAATTCATGTTATACTTCTATTTATTTTCTAAATAAATAATTCATGTTATACTTCTATTTATTATCTTAATAAATATTCTTCTTTATAAAATCCTTTGATTTTATAAATAATTCCCTTTCGAAACCCTTTTGATTTTATAACTATTTCTTCTATAAAATCCTTTGATTTTATAAATATTCTATTTCAATACACAGTTTTGAAATTTCCCTTTTTCATTCCAATATTTCTTTCGGGATTCAACAGTACCAAATAACGGGACCAGTGTCATTATAATTAATCACATATTATACATCACATCATATAACACAATATATGAAAACAGTAAAATAATTGTTGAGGAATCTAGTTGGATTCCTCTGACTTGTTTCCCTGCATCCACAGATGTTAAACAATATCATTAACATCGATTTCATTTCAATATGAAATATTCTGTTAAACAGAATCAATATTTGATTAACGATTTATATATATATATATCATTATCTATGATTTCAACCAATACACAAGCAATTCAACCAAACAGTTAACACACAACAATCAACAGATGATTAACAGTTCTAAGAATACATTATAAAATATAACTGTTCAGAGTTGGTGAGTTTTAATCACATTGGACGGTCATCGTTAATAATGATTAACTATCTTTGATTCTGACGAACAAATTATTTTGCTATAAATTGTAACGAGCTCCAATTAACTCCCAGTCAGTTCCGGTGCGTAGCTCTCTTCCATACGATCCCAACGGATCCTGTTTTGTTGAGTTTCGATAAAGTATGTACAAGTTATGATACTTTTAAGTTAATACTTAATTTATATACACAAATTATAATTATATAAACCTTATTGGGCCTTTCCCTTGTAATTCAGCCCAACAGGAATCCTTAAATCCAAGACCGTGTATTCCTTCTTCCACCTGAGCAATAATCGAACCCGTAAGTCTTCTTGCTGCTCTATGACCGCCTCCTTTACATGCTATCTCCCACTTCATTACTCCATGATTTTCGGAATCATTTTCACCAAACTCCCTCTCTTCAACTCCTCTATCTCTCCGCACCCGTCAAGCCCAACTCGAGCTCACGCAGCAAATTGCGTTCGAATAGGAAAACCCCCCAACTACTGCATACGTGCGACACCCACATCAACTGAATCCACCCATACTTCTTATTCTGGTGCTAAATCACTTCCTGATCTCGAAAATGACCTCGATAACATGAATTAATGCCTAAATCTCAAACCGACACTAACCCTAGGTATTCAGCGGTATTTCGAGATCGACGACGTTATGTCGAGTTACTCTAAAATGGTACCATGTTGAAGCTTAGGTCCATGCGAGTGTAAAGGAGTTTGTGTTGTGATTTATAGATTTTACTTTGATTTGATGAGGATTTTTAAACTCACTGTATTTGGTTTTAGGAAAGAAGAGAACGACGGATTTTAGTTTGACTGAGGAATGAGATTTAGGTTTAGAAAAATTAAGGATTGTTTATAGAGTAGGTTTATTATTTTTTTATTCATATTTATATTCATTTTTATTGAATCGCTACTCATATATACGGTTTAAAAATTCCTATGATCACATATCATACCCAAAAATCACGAAAATGGACATGCAGCTACAGTTTGACATTACGGTCCCAATGAAACTAGTTTCATCGAATTCCGACTCCGTTTGCTCACACAACGTATTTTTAAAGGTCACATTATCGACTGTTTTTCACTCTAAAAATCCGTACGGCCACACAGTGACCCCAAAATCACAGAACTTGGAATCTAACAATAATTTGATGTTGCAGATCCAACAAAATTAGTTTCGTCGAATTCCAAGGTCGTTTGCAAAACTGGCTATTTTAAAGCACTAAAGAACCCTTTTAAATATATAAATATATTTAAAAACAATTAAATTTAATATTTTAAAAGTAAATATTATCATATATATTCACAGTGGAATACCATACAGCTCCACTGGGATTTTACAACTCGATATCCAAATTCTGGTTGAATCAATATTCAAATTTATATTGAAATTCCTTATATATATCTTTATAAATTATAATGGAAATCCATAGCGACTTTTCTAAAATTTGATTTGGACATAAATCAAAATCTACACAACGAAATCCCGATTTTTCTCTTTCACTAGAAAAATATGCTTTACCAGCTCCTAACGTTTCTTGTTTCGCAGAAATCCGATTTAAAACGAACCCTGTACATTCAGTTGAAGTTCAAATCGCCAAATAGCGGAATGCCCCGCCATTTCGAGCTCGATTTTAATTATAATATAATTATACGTTCAAACTTCTTTTATATAATATATTTGTGAATATAATTCAACTCTAAACTGAATTATATATTTTAACTTGTCCAATTCACACCATATCATGAATTCTATTATTTCTGATTATTTCGGAAATATACATTATTCTATTATTTATATTAATTAAATATAAATATTATTTAATTCTGGTTATCGATATCGCCACTCGATATTTAATAATTAAATTAATTATTCGACAGCTAAAAATGCGGGTCATTACAAGAATCTTATAACCAACCCAGTTTTGGGATCGACTTCTGAGATAGAAGGCACATATAGATGGTCCTGCCCCTCCTTCTGCAAAGCCAATTGTTTCTCTCTCCTAGCCTGCACACCAGCCAAGGTCTCGCTATCGACGTCCTTGATTTTTTCTATAATGACTACGTCATCCTCTTCATCTCCATGACTACCATCGGTGTCTTGCAAAGCCCCAATGACTTCGGCATCCGCAGGAGCATCAGTGCTAGATACCACAATAGCCTTCTCACTTGTTGTATCCTTGGTTTGCTTTACAACCTCAGAGACTCCAGCACCAGCACTTGAGGGAACACTAACTTTCTCTGCCTCTTCCGCATCCTTCTCGATCGGCTTGTTACCTATGTCATGAGAAGCAAATGTTAGTGATTTAGGAGATAATGTGGTCATCTCAGTTGTCTGTCCCGTGATACGATGACAAGTTATAACCGCTTTGACGAACTGTGGAGATAATATGGAGATACCTTCAGCCGACTCCTCGCCTAGATTCGTGATGACAGCTCCGACAAATGAAGGGGTGGGAGCCAAGGGAATCAATGGATCATCAGTATTGTATTCCTCGATTTCAGAGGCCTTGGGATCCACAACCGAGCTAGAGCCTTCCTCAATTTTATCCTTGCCCTTGATTTTTGTTCTCTCTTTCTCGATTTCCTCGTGGATCAGACGTCTGCCTATCTCCAAAGACTCAGGCTCTTCACCTTTGAGATAAGTCTGTATGAGTTGTTTCTCATCAACTTCTTCAGTTCCCAACCGACACTTTTCGCCCTCATCGATCATATCCCACACATTGGCCAAAGTAATGTGATAATCTTGAATCCACGAGATGTCTCAGGTCTTAATAACTTGGCCAAAGAAGTCGAATAACAGTTCTTCGAAAACCTATATCTCTTTTTTGGTTGTAGCAAGCTCATCAGCAGTGGCGGAGGCCAATTCAGGAGCACTGCTTTCAGCAAGAGCTGCGCGCTCTTCGGCTTGGACAAGTCGATCATTCAGAGCTGCCTTCTATTTTTCAACAAGAGCGAGACTATCTTTTAAGCTCGCCTTCTCTTTCTCCCAAGAAGCCTTCTCAGCAGCAAAATGTTCATGTGTTGTCTTCAATTCAGTATTGATTGTCCTGAGATCCTCTGCTTCTTTTTTCAAAGCCAAACGTTCTTGGCTATTTGAGTCGAGCTCAATGTGAAAACCCTTCCTAGCACTCTCTAGCTCTGATTTGTAATTTTCCGCATCCCACCGAGCTAAAGCGAGCTGAGCTTGTGTATCCTCTTGTTCCTTTTCCATTCTGCTCCTGGCCCTACCATCATTATGAATCTTCACTCTGGTTCTGGCTGCTTCCGTCTCCAGGTGGCGGATGGTAGTAGAAAGTGTGACGGCATGCTTCTTCATCACCCTATATTGTTTGTCCACGTGACTCGCCTGCTCTATGACTTCTACATCCCAATTCTCAGGAACCGGTTCAAGATCTGGAACAAACATCATCCTTTCGAAGAAAATATCAGGAAACTGCTCTCGCAAATGCTCTAGCTTGACCTAATTCTCAGTAGTATAGAAAACATCTTGCGCAGCGGTAGTATCCAAATTGCGCTGGCTAAAGGGGACAATAGCTACTTCTCCTTTTCTAAATCCTTGTTCGGATCTTTGCCTTTATCTTTCGGCTCATGGTGTTTTTTGGACGACTTGCTATGAGAGGGTGTACTTTTCAGAGGAGTCAAGTCTTTAGGAAGTTGTTTACCTCCCGCCGGTGGCACTGGACGACTATGGGATTTCCTAACATCTTACCTTTATGGAGAACGAGACCGTGTATAATGAGATTGATAAGAGTCACGAGGTCGGTAACTATCTCTCCCCCGACTGTCACTGCGGGCATGCTCAGGGTCAGAAAGGAGCCTCGGCGTGCTTGCTCTAAGAGAGCAATAAGAATAGGATTGTTTACGAGGCATTTTCCTTGCAAAGAGAAAAATGTGTATCAGAATCATGAATACTGGTGGTGTAGAAGTGTTGTGACGAGTGGTGCAAGTGATTCGTGCATCCCGTATATTCCCCCCTAACAGATCAAGGCCCAGAGTCTGGCTCGTCTGCTTGTCTTCTTTTTCCCCAACTGGAACATTCACTTCCTCAGAGGTGGGAAAGAATATTTCCTCTTCGAAGTCTTCTTGTGTGTAAATATCGTCCGGAAGAGGAATCTTGCTTAGTTCCCCGAATATTTGTTCCTCTGTTAATTCATCATGAGCAGGAGGCTCAGCTGGTGGCGAAATCCTTAAGGGAGATTGTCCCTCAGAGTCTGGAACTTCCTTTGGCTCATCAGCTCGGACCTCGCCTCCTTTGTATACATTTAAATCCTCATCATCCTGATTGATCATTGGTGAGGGGCTCTTGCGAAGTTCAGTGGTCTTCGTGACCCCCGAGGTCCCTTCACCTTCAGTCGGGGGCACATATTTGTAAGGAATGTCGCCCGCACCAAGTCCGAACCTTATATCCAGAAGACGGTGCTTGTGAAGATTCTCGTCGGTGATACATTTCTTGATTTTAAAGATGTACGATTTGCTCTTAAGAAGGCGGGATAATCGATCTTCATATACCGAGCCTTCCGTTTTTGGGAAGCTATGATCTGTACAGAGAAAAGAAACTTGTTAGTGCTTTGGTTACGTAATCAGGTTACACATCTAGAGGCTTAAAGCTTACTTGATTTTAGCCACTTCCTTGCACACCCGGCTTGGTGTTTTATATAGAACCAATCGGCTTTGGGATCCCATATGCTCCTGTGACCCTCCGATAAAACCTTCCTATTGGCTAACGATTCAAAGAAAGAGAAGTTTGGAGTCGCTTTGGAACGATGTTTGAAGAGATAGTAGAATTTCAAGTCTTTGAAAGTGAGCTCAGTCTTTAGAATCTCTGCATACACAACGCATAAAGTGTACAAGGCTGCGTAAGCGTTAGGATGAAGCTGCATAGGGGAAATGCGCAAGCGTCTTAAGGTCTCAACAACGATTGGTGGAAAGGGAGGAATAGCGCCTACCTAGCACATTAGCCTACTAATGGTCATATACCCTGACGGGGTAGAATGAGGTCTATCCTCACTTCCTGGAGTCTTAACGTCGTCCCAGGGGATCCCGTGTCTTAGGCATATTTTCTTAAGCTTTATGCCATCTAACTTGGAAGCCAGAGAGTCAGTGAGTTTCTCTTCCTTAACTTCCTCAACACCTGGGATCTCGTCGGGGGCCCAATCATCTTCTTCTTCCTCGTCTTCAAAAGATGTACTTTCAGAAGTCGTCGATTCAATATCGGTGTCGGTCTTATAATCGAAGTCGGAATCTTCCCAATCTGAATCTGTGGGAAGCACATCGGGAACACAATGCTTCGATGACTTTGATTCTGTATCTCTTTCTGACATTTCGGTTGACTGCTTATCTGACATAATTGTGTTGGCGATAAAACGTGAGAAGTTAGAACACAATTACCCGTTCCTCGTGTGTGTAAGTGCAAGTGTGTGCCTGTGCATACATTAAAGAAAAACATGAAGCTAGTTAGATAAATGGGATATTGGTCGTTGTATGCTATAAAGTTAGGATGTTGATTAGTCCAGAAAGTTCACCTCGAAGGCTCTAACCTAACTGTCCGTTAATACACCAGAATTATAGTGCATTTTTGGTCAATATGTATATTGGCTCGTTAGGCTTGGTCCGACTCGAGATGTGAGACTAGTTCGTGATATAGGTCAAGACGGTGGAAGGACTTCGACTCGAGAGAATGGCCTTGGCTCGCGGTGGAGTCTTCGGATCGTGAAGGACTCACACGATAAGCCCCGTTATCCATTTCCATGATCTACTCCATTATCTATCTCCACGAACCGGCGCTCTCCCATTCTCACGAACCGATCCACTGACCATTTTTTGCCAGTGATTCGCCTTCATCTCCACAACCCGACCCACCATTTCACCATTACGAGTCGAAGTTTCACTCTTCTCCGTCTTTCTCCACGAACCGACAAAACTAGTCTTCCTCTCCAACAACTCCTTCCTCCACTCACAAGATTGTCATCACGAACGGGTCCCTAACCTACCAATTACTTCGCTAAGACTCTTTCCTCCCTAATCCACCATCTTCCATCTCCACGAACTCACTAGAGCTCCATCGCTGTCACCTCTAGTGCTAGCGACAACCCCAGAAACAACGGAAAAGGAAAACCATGGAAGCGGAGCTCAATTTCAAATCGATACTTTAAAGAAAAATAAAAATTGCAATCGAAATCATCACTGTAACTACCTATTCAGATTGAATGGATGATCTTGGAAGTTTGAGGGTTGGAGGAGGTTCCGGTTTAGGGTTTGAAATGAAGAAACCAAGGCGGCGACAGCTAAAATGAAGAGAGAAGGAAGGGTAAGGAGAGGGGGGTCAGCTTATATAGCCAATTTGGAGACCCTTCATCTCCCAGATTTTGTCTCATCCGGACCGTGAAAATCCATGGGCCACGAACATCCAAGGGAGCCCATTGTGGTTTGGGAGGAGGCCTGGACTGTGATGTATACCCCGCTCCGATAACCATATGTGTATTACAATGACCGGACTCGAGCATGACCAAAATAATAATAATAATAATACGGAAATGCTCATGGGACTTAAGACTTACCTGATAAGTTGATCGCGATACACTCTAAAGCTCAGAAGATGGAAATTAACCAATGAGCAGAAAAATAGTTGGAAATCCATACTGATATTTATACTGGTCAAAGAACGTAGCTATTCAAAACGTCGCGACCATCCAAACAGATGCAATCATTGATCATGTTACTTCATGAAGAGATACCTTAGCAGTTTCGAAGCATGTTCCATCCTTGATAAAACATACTTCGAGGGGGAAAAATATTGGCTAGCTTTTGGACCAAGCCACCAAGACTCACAAGCAAGCCCAATATGAAGTCTCACTCGTAAAAGCCATATAGGCCCGATCGTGATCACCATGTCGCCCTTGGCTCGTGCCACTACTATCGCGATCCGCTCGTGATAACCCCCCATGACCCGTACCATTGCCACGAACCGATCCCGAACCACCACACGATCTGACCTCAAGCCAAAGAGATAATGGCCATGACCCAGTCCTCCATGAGCCGAAAGTTCAGGATTTGATGACACTTGTCCATAACTGCCATATTGACCATTTCCCCACCAAGCCACGGATCAGTCCGAGATCCTCGGGATTTGTGCCACGTGTGACCACGAACCGCCTGCAAATATCAACTATAAATAGCCCCAGACTTGGCATTTATGGGGATCTTTTGGCAGTTCTAAGTATTGTTTCCACCATTATTAATATCTTACAATTTCTTATTAGTCTTAGCCCGAAATTATTGAGTGAATCATCATTGTACAAGTGAGATTGAGAGAAATATCATTGGTTGTACTCGAATCTAAAGTATAATCATAGATATAAAGTGGACATAGGCTCGTTAATGCCAAACCACTATAAATTTTGTGTGTTATCTGCATTTTCTTGCATTTCCACATATAAATCTCTGCCTATTCAGATAATTAGGGTGTTAGAGCCACTTTTGGATCTAACAAAATGGATATGTAAACACCCCACCTCCATTAAGGTCACTCACAAAGGGAATGCATTAACTTTGGTGAAGTATTTTAGGTAAAAGACACAGATAGTTTACAAGACATACATATAAACAGCAAAAAACTGAAATTATTTATTAAATAGCGTGGCTCAGTCAAAACATTACAAGCATTGTCTCAAAACCCAACTTCCAAAATCATTACAGTAAAACATCTGTCATGATTTAATTCTCCAAGTACATAAAGAAGCATAAAACAGAAGTAAAGAAGCATAAATCCCCAATTAAGAGTGTAACCACAACCATAACCCAGGAAAAGAGAGTCCAAGCAGTACGTCTACTTTCTTCAAGCTGGAAAAGGTCTGGACTAAGTTGAAGTATTTCGTCCCTGCAGACCTAAGGGGGGAACGAAAGACAAGAAGACGAAAGAAAACGGGTCAGACATAAGCCTGGTAAGTCCAGTGATTATTTAGCATGTAAACAGGTAAAAGGATCATGACATGAATAAACTGACCTAAGACAATAACCTAGAAATAAGATGGCGATAAATAAGGCAAGGTAAACTGTAACAACCCTGAATTTTGGAGTAAATTTAAAAATTTATTTTTAAGTAATTTTAATGGGTTTTGATATTTAAAATAATTTATTTAAAATAGTAATGATTAAAAATTGATTTAAATTGAAGTTAGAATGAATAATTTAATTTTAATTCTAAAAGAAGTTAGAAATAGCGTTGTAGTTTAAAAAGTCAAACTTGAACTTTGACTGATCGTACAGGATGCAAAATTTAACGGATTTTAGTGAAACCAAAAATATTAGAATCTATTTAAAAATATATTTCTAACGAATCTGAAAAATCGAAATTTCATAGCAGGAATCAAAAGTTATGCCCAGTTTAAAATTTAGAAAGGTCGCTATGAAATATATAAAGGACAAAATTGCTACTTTTTGCATACGAAGGAATTTGAACTCGAAACCACTTCCATTGAGTTCAGAATGACGTTTCTGCATTGAAAAACAGTAAACACTTATATATTTCGAGTTTCGGAAATTATTTATTTAAAAATGTATTTTTAATATTTAATATATACGCCTTGAAAATAGCCATTTTTCAAACGACCTCTGTTTTTGACGAAACCACTTTTGTTGGATTCGGAATATCAAATTATGGCTAAGTTTAATTTTCTAGAATTTTTCGAATTAATATGTGAGCGTGACAAAAGAAAACGTGTTTTGACCATATCAATTAAATCGGATCGACCAGAAAAAGGACATTTTTCAAACAGTCTCAGAATTCGACGAAATTAATTTTGTTAGGACCGTATCGACAAAACAAAGCCAGAAATAATTTTTCCGTAATTTTCGGAGTCCGTATGTGACCCAGGCGTATTTAAATGTGCGGTGGAAATTAAAATATTAATTTAATATTGTAAATTTAATAAAACACGCAACAGACTTCAGAATTGGGCCACGGGGCATAGCCCATCGTGTTCAGAAGGCGTCAAAACCTTAAGTTTGACACTAACTGGGCCTGATTTGGAGACAGTCCAAAATTCCACCTTTAAAGCACGAAAATCGAGATTTATTATTAAAATAATAAAAATAAAAAACTAAAAAAATGGCAGCCGCCGTTTTCATTCGATGGCCACGAACATTCAAAACTTCCCGACTCAATATCTTGCAATCCGTTCAATGAAATTCAACATATTATATACCAAATCGAAGCTCTTGGAGAGATCTACAGATCCATACGGTTAAGATCGGGTTTTAGTTCACGGATTTCGCGAATTCTCAGCACGAAGTGCCGGTGCTTGGAGGGGTTTTCGAGGCACAGGGGGCTGCGAGTGGGGCCCACTTCTGGGCGCAAGGAGAGGTCGGCGCGGGCTTCGAGGTGAGTGTCTCCGATCGGCTGCAGGTGGTCGGATGGAGGTGCGTTGAGATGCCCTAGACGTGAGAGTTGGGTTCAGACGGTGCAGGGAAATCAACGTAAGAAGAAGAAAGGGGGTTTGGGGGGAGGTGACGTGGCAGCACCTTAGTGGGTGAGTTGGATGGGTTAATTATTTTTATAATTTAAATTTACAATCTTTAAACATGTATAACTTCTTCATACGAGGTCCGTTTTGCGAACCGTTTGTTGCGTTGGATTCGTCTTTCCGAGATTTTCGCGATGACGCTGTCCAGATCTGAAATAGAGACAGTTGAATTTTCAGCCAAATTGGTGAGAATCTCTGATTTTTACAATTTAATTAATTGTTCCATCGTTGTTAAATCATTATATGTATGTTATTTATTCAAATCTGTGCTATGATGAATTTTGCTTGTGTTCTGATGATTTGTATTGCATTGTATTGTTTAGATCTGTTATCGTACGATCTAGATCTATATGAATCCGATAAAAATCATCGTGTTTTGTAAATTAGATTAAACTAGAATTTTAAGCAAATTAAAAATATTGACTTGACTGTAAATCAGATTAGATCAGAAACTTTTAATCCAATTAAAATATTATATAGACTGTGTTTATTTTTTATTTTATTTTTGGCAGAGCCGACGGGGTTGAGTGGACCCCTACCACTTTTCATTATATGCTAAGACGATTACATAGTAACAAAGAGAGAACAAGGATTAAAAGAAAACATGGCGCACAAGCATATCAACAATAATCTAGAGATACAAAAAACACGTATATACTAAAGACATGCGGCGCATGCTTAAACCCCAAAAATTCCCGGATCGAAAGAAATTTTGAGGTATTTAATATCATCCCTGATGTCCCTCCAGAGCTTTTGTTTCCAATGCAAGTAATCGATTGAAGTAGAACTGTCAAGCACTCGCGCATTTCGCTCGCTCCATACACTTCTGACCATCTTCTTTAAGATATAATTGAAAAGCCTTGGCCTTGGTTTCCTGGTACCACTTTTCCGTCTAAAGTAAGCCCATTGATCTTGAAAGTTTCCTGGTAGGCTGAAGCTACCAATCTGCACCATGGTATCAGTCCATAGTTGATTTGTTGTGTGACATTCAAAGAACAAGTGCTCTACACTTTCATTGGTAGTTCCTCAAAACACGCACAGGCTGTTTACTGCCATGTCAAAGCTGAGAAGCTTGTCCTTGGTGAGAAGAGCACGGTTCACCAGCTTCCATAAGTTGAGATTTTCTTTTGTGCAATTGTCCCTTTTCCAGATAAGCCTTTGCCATCTGCAATCATGAAGATCTGAAATGCCAAGAATAGCAGAATATAAATGCTTTATGTAGAACTTCTCACCTTGCCATTTCCACACCGTATTATGATCTGACACCGTGGTGCAGTTGCTGGTTTCAATTCTGGTCCAAATAGCTTGAATGCTTTGTGTTGATGTGGTTGGCATGCCGAAGTGACCATGGTTTAACAAATCCGAAACTCTACTTTGTGATGGGACATGTGAGCTCTGCATTTCAAGATACGTGACATTTTCCGATATAATGTAACCAAAGTCTAGCCACGGATCATCCCAAAAGCTAACGCGATTAAACGCATTAGCACCGTATTTAAAGTAGGGCAGAATTTTTGCTTTCAACTTGTTAATACTTTTCCAAGTCCAGCTGTGGCTTTGAATAGTCTTAAGGGACCAGAAACCATGTTCCTTGAGAACATGCTTCATGGACCACTGAACCCACATGCTATTTTTGCAGTTGAGAATATCATCAATATGTTTGCCAATTGCAGCAGTGTTCCATTTTTTGGTGTTTATAATGCCCAGCCCACCTTTAGTGATAGGCTTTTCAAGTTTTGCAAATGATGTAGGAGCTGTATACCGCGCGTGTATACTGCCTTTCCAGAAGAATTTCATGCAAGCCGAATTAATCATGTTGTGCAATTTGTTGGGTAGAAGATAAGTTCTAGACAAGTAGACTTGCATAGCAGTTATAACAGATTTAATGAGAGTTAGTCTACCAGCCTGACTGAGAAGACTAGTAGACCAACACTCAAATCTTTTTGTTATTCTGTCATATAACGGAAGACATTGCATAGTGGTTATTCTCGACGTTGCCATAGGCAAGCCAAGATATGAAAGTGTGGACTCACTGCAAGTAAGACCAGTAAGAACTTGAATGTCATATTTTCTAGCTTGAGAAACTCCAGCAAGCATAATATTCGACTTTTCATAGTTAATTTTAAGACCAGTGAGCAAATAAAATTCATCTAGAGTTGACATAATACTACACAATGTCTTGTCATTAGGTTTGCAGAAAATCACTAAATCATCCGCGAACATCAGTGAAGTTATACATGGATTTTTACATTTCGGGTGAAGATCAAAAAGCTTGGTGCTAACTAGCTTATCAATCATACGTGTTAATAATTCCATGACAGTGATAAATATATATGATGATATTGGATCGCCTTGCCTTATGCCCTGTTTGCTTTCGAAAAATCCGACAGGGGACCCATTAACATTAATACTAAAATGAGCAGAGCTCACACACGAATATATCCACGCAGTGAAACACGATGGAAAATTTATGAAACTCAGAATTCGAATTATAGAAGCCCATTGTAAAGTATCGAAAGCTTTCCAAATATCAAGTTTGATCATCGCCCTAGGGGAAATATTTTTAGTGTTATACCCTTTAATCAGTTCATGTGCAAGAAGAACGTTATCTAAAATATTCCTATTGGGCAAAAATGCAGACTGATTAGCAGATATCATAGATGGGAGAACATATTTAAGTCTGCTAGCAATGATCTTGGTTATACATTTGTAAATAGTGTTACAACATGATATTGGTCTGAAAGCATTGACATTACTAGCATTTTTAACTTTAGGAATAGGGGCAATGATTGTATTGTTAAAAGATTCAAGTAGTTAACCTTTCATGAAAAATTGTTTGACGGATTTACACACATCATAATTAACTATGTCCCAACATGTTGTGAAGAACACCGCATTGTAACCATCTGGTCCTCCACAAGAATGCTGGTTAAGAGAGAATAAAGCCTCTTTAATTTCCGCATCAGTAATTAACTTAGAAAGATATGTTTTCTGATCAGAGTTTAGCTTAGGTAGAAGCATAGGATTTATTTCCTCAATAAGCAGAATAAAGTTGTCTTTATTATCAAAAAGATCAGAAAAATAATTGATAAAAGCTAGTTGAATGGATGTTTGAGTATTGTGTACCTGCCCATTCGCGTTAGTAATTGAGTGGATTGTTTCTCTGACTTGTTTGGCTTTAAGGGCTGCATGGAAGTACGCTGAGTTTCTATCTCCATCTTCAAACCATTTGATTCTCATTTTTTGCTTTCTCATCTTAGCTTCAGTAACTAGCGCATCTCTGTGTTTATTGGCTAAGTCATGCTCAATGCTGGATAGAGTTGGATCCATAGGGTTTTGTTGCATCCTTGTTTGAATCAATTCAAGTTGACGCTGTAGTGTGTGTGATTTCAGGCTGCCACTTCCAAAATTCTTGGAAGACCAGTCTTTTAATACATTCTTGAGATCTTTGAGTTTTTTTATAGAGAACAAACATAGGATTACCATGGCACGGTAAATCCCAAACATTCCTGACAATGGTTAGAAAATCTAGTTGTTTCGTCCAGATGTCGAAAAATCTAAAGCAGGGCATTCTCTCAATCTCATTAGCACTTAAATGAATAATTTGCGGGGTGTGATCAGAGAGAATAGGCGTAGAAATTTCATTAGAAATGCAAGGCCATAGGTTAATAGCAGAAATATTACAGAAGGAGTGGTCGATCTTGGAGAATGTATGAATGCCACTCCTACTACAATTATTCCATGTATATTCAGCTCCGTAAGAGTTAATTTCTACGAGATCCGCATTAGACACAGCTAGGTTAATGTGACTGATCTCAGAAAGGGAAACGGATGCACCTCCAATCCTATTAGACAGTTTAAGAGGAGTGTTAAAGTCCCCGCAAACTATCCAAGGATTGAGCCGTTGTTTCAAAGTTGGCATGATACAATAAAATTCTTCTCTAGCAGCATAAGAATTATGCACATAAACAAGGGTAAAGAAATATGTAGTAGCAGTAGGAATATGCGTATTACTACAATGAATGAATTGACTAGTGGATTTTAACTTGTTGAAACTATGAATAGTAGGATCATAAATCAAAAGAATTCTACCATAGCTAGCTTCGTCTAAATTATGAATAATATGCCAGTTAGGATTGATATACCTGGAAGCTTTAATTGTATATTCTTCATTAAGTTTTGTTTCCAAAATAGCCAGCGCGGATAGATTGTATTTCTCGATTAGAAGTTTACACCTGTCGAGTTTGATGTCCATGTGTGCCCCCCTAATATTCCATATGCAAAGGTTTTGCAACATAATTAAACTCGTTTGGTTTTTTCCGTACTCCTTGTCATCGATCGTGTCTGGGCCGAGTTTGCATCTGTTCCACTAGAGGCGGCATTTCTAACATGAGAGTCATATTTAGTCTTTCTGATGTTGGCACTGACATTGTTGTTCTGAACTTCATGACTGCAGTCTTCTTCTATGAAAAGGTGGGAATCTTTAGCTTCTTTGTGCGCAGGAGGTGGAGGTATTTTGTTGTATGGGTTTTGCTTTTCAGGTTCAACAATATCTTCACCAGCAGTGATATTGTAAGGAGCTTGAGTTGTTGACTGAACAATGTGCATATTACCAGCATCAGCACTAGTGGTGCTCAATGTACAAACAGTAGTCAAACCATGAAGGAGATTAATGATGCCAGGCTCAAAAGCAGTATCAGAGAACACATCTTTTTCAATGTTGTCAGTTTTTGCATTATCATCGCTCATCGTCTCCTTCCTGGTAGTACCAGCTGGCATTTTGGGTTGCTTTAGATCACACTTGTTAACTTCGGTACTAGAAGTGACTTTGCATGGGCTTTTAATTTCAGCACCGGTCTTATTAAAGTTAGCTGCTGTGAAAAGGTGGGAATCTTTAGCTTCTTTGTGCGCAGGAGGTGGAGGTATTTTGTTGTATGGGTTTTGCTTTTCAGGTTCAACAATATATTCACCAGCAGTGATATTGTAAGGAGCTTGAGTTGTTGACTGAACAATGTGCATATTACCAGCATCAACACTAGTGGTGCTCAATGTACAAACAGTAGTCAAACCATGAAGGAGATTAATGATGTCAGGCTCAAAAGCAATATCAGAGAACACATCTTTTTCAATGTTATCAGTTTTTGCATTATCATCGCTCATCGTCTCCTTCCTGGTAGTACCAGCTGGCATTTTGGGTTGCTTTAGATCACACTTGTTAACTTCGGTACTAGAAGTGACTTTGCATGGGCTTTTAATTTCAGCACCGGTCTTATTAAAGTTAGCTGTTGTAGTAACATGAGGTGTTAAAATGTCCTTCGAGCTACTTGCCTCAGCTTGTTTTCTAGAGCTTTCACCCAGCAAATCAAATCTGTTCTTAGTTAACAGCGGGTTAGACAGGATGATGGTAGGATTATTCTTGGACGTTGCCACTTTAGCTTGATATTTAGGTGTGGATCTCATCTCCCCTTCTTCTAAAATATAATCGGCCAAGCTAAATTCCCTCCTTTTGTACCTCGGCGTTTGCGGGGTGCTGTTTTTAGCTTTGTACACAACCTTCTGAGTCTTGAAGGCAAATTTCTTCGAATTCCTTTCAACCTTGTGCCAGGTACTTTCTTTCTGATTGATGTCAATGCTGCTTTGCTTGTTGCCTTTCCTGTAAGTTGTGTTGTTTTCATAATAGTTCATGCTCTCCTTGCCTTTGTTTACAACTTGATTGACTACCTTATATTGCTCTCTGCCTTTGTTAGCAACTGGAATGGATACTTTGTCCTGCTTATTACTTTCATTATCTGGATTCCCTCTATGATGAACTTCCTGAATTGTTTCCTTGCTTTTGTTTCCATCACAGTCTTCATTCTTGTACCCAAAGACACAACAAGTTGTGCAAAGAAGCGGTCTCCATAAGTAATTAACCATTACTCTTTGTGTACTTCCATCAGGCAGAGAGACCAGAAAATCATTTATCAGTTCTTTATCAGGTTGTATTTCAACAAGACATTTTGCATAGTGAAGCCTCTCTAGCTTTTCAGTCATTTCATCCATGCAGATCAGCTTCCCTAACCTACACGCTAGCCAATTAATTCCAAAATGCGACCAAATTTACAGCGGTATGTTCGAGAATTGAACCCAAATTGGGACTGCTTTGATTACACCACAAACATTACTCACGTTCGGGTCATAGGGTTTAACAATAAAGATCTTACTTTGCATAATAATCATGTCCCCCATTAGAGAATTCTGATGATCTTCTTCGCAAGCAAATTGAAACATAAAGAGAACACCGTCAGATTTTATTTTCAGGTCACCTTTGGGATTCCAAGTCGTTCTGCATTTATGAGCTACAGCTGAGTAAGACAGTGGCTCGTCAAGGAAGAAACCAACAAGCGTGTTACTCCAAACAGCAGATCCAGCATCCACAATTTCAGGCGTGTGTTGCATGACACCGTTGATGAAAGTAGGCTTCATATCAACGGGTTTGTACTTCCCGGCGTAGCGCGACAAACGCTGAATCAAGGAAGTCTAAACACGGTGATCATTGACATGCGGATTATCACGAGAAGAACTCGGGGGGAAACTGGGTAGGTTAGGTTTGAGAGCAGGTGGCGGTTGGAGAGCGATAGAAGATTGGTTAGGTTTGAGAGCAGCAGACGGCTGATGTGGGAAAGAAGGAAGTGGCAATGGAGCAAATTGGGGATTAGGAGGAAGCAGCATAGGAATGATAGCTGGAGGCGGCTGTTGAGGGTTTGGAGGAAGTGGCGTTGGGTCAGTTAGTGGGTTAGAAGGGAGCAGCTCAGCAGGTGGCGAAGGGGGAGGATTTGGAGGAGCAGGCGGAGGATCAATTTGAGGTGAAAGATCGGCAGCAGGGTCAATTTGAGAGGAGAGAGGCAGATTTGGGGGAGAAGCACTGGTGGAGGACATTAATTCGACCGTTGCCATAAGCTTGAATAATTAACTTTTAAGAAATCTTATTAAGCTTGAGTGTATTGCAAACGATGAGACTGTGTTTATTTTAGGGACATTGACATTGTTTATTATACTTTCATTTACATTCCATGTGTAAATAAAAAGGAAAAATTATTTTATATATTCTGATTTATACCTCATGTGTAAATAAAAAGACAAGATTATAAAACACATCTTTATTTGCATTTTATTTGCGAATAAAAAAAGGACAAAAAGGTTAGATACATTTTAAATTGCATTTTATGTGCAAATAAAAAGACAACCTTATTTTATACATTTTTATTTATATCCTTTGTGTAAATAATAAGGCAAATTTGTAAAATCGCTTTTATTTACATTTCTTTTGTAAATAAAAGAGCTGAAATGAAATTTAGTATTTTTATTGTAAATTCATTACAATAAAAAGAATGGGCATTAAAGATTTTGTTTTATTTATAATTTTGTTTAAATATAAAGTTTTTACATTAAAGGCTATATCTTTATGTAGTGTTGTTTTGAATAAAAGTTATGATAAAAGAACTTATTCTTTTGTTGTAACTTTGCAGAATCAAGTGAAATGTTTTAGTGTCATTATATATTTAGTCTTAAAGAGGTACATCTAGTGTTACATTAGAAAAAGATCATCTTTACTATATAAAAGGTTAGCATAGAAAAGTAACATTTTTATTTTTGTTGCAATTAAAGGAATTAATATTTTTAGTGTAAAAGGTTGCATTTAAAAATTGACATTTTTAGTCAAAATGTTGCATAAGGAATAAAGGTTCATTTTTGTTAACGAATGTTGCATTTAAAAGAATAATATTTCATTGTCTAATGAAAAAGAATATCTTTCATTTGTTGTTAAAAAGAATTAACCCTCATTTATTTTGATAATTTTAAATGATCATTATTTGTACCGTTATAGGTTAAGTAAGAAATTGACATTTATTTTCACCGTCATTCGTTAGAAAAGAAATTGGACATTGTGAGATATTAGACAATGGTTAAACAAAAACCATTATATTTGTTCATTGAGAATGTGACACCAAAATTAGACATTTGTGTAAAATGGGAAATTTGTTTAGTAAAATAAAAAGAGTAGTATTTTGTTTGCATTCCTTGATGCGAACAGAATATTGAAATAAAAGAGTTACATTTAAATAAAAGAGTTACTTTAAAATAAAATGTTATGTATTGGCATTTCGTTTATGCAAATATACTGAAAGAAATCAAAAGGTTATTTTATTTGCATTCTTTTATGCAAATATATTTAGAAATAAAAATTGTTCTTTTATTTGCATTCCTCGATGCAAATATACATAGAAAATAGAATGTACTTTTATTCACATTTTTATGAAACTGAATTAAAATGAAAGTTACATTTTTCAAGTGAATTATATAAGAATTAGGAAATTTACATTTTTAAGGTAAGTTATAAGAATTAGAAAATTTTACATTTTTAATGTAAGTTAGAATAAGAAAATTACATTTTTATATGTAATTAAAGAATAAGAATTTGCATAGTAAGAAATTACTTTTTTATGGAATTTTAGAATAAGATTTTACCATCGTAATTAAAATTACATTTTTAACGTACATGTAAAGACCCGCAAATTCCCACCCTTTGAATCGACCATAAACCACACAGGTCTGACCCAAAAAGTGAAAATCTACGAATACTTTAACTTTGGACATACAACACATTACAACAGATAACAGAAGACTTTTATAACACTATAATAAATGTTACATCAGAGTACAGAATATACATATCAGAGTACATTGGAATATAATTACAGCGGAAGATAAATACAAAAAATGTAATATACTGCAACGGAAGAACACAGCGGAAGACTCTCTATCTCTGGACACAGCTTTAAGCTTCAACCCAGAATCCTGTTTAATATATCTGCAAAAATAGCTACTCGACTGCCCGTGTGGAAAATATGGGCACCCGAGTTTGCCAGTGGACAAACTACAGGTCAGTCATGAGACTGGTGTGAGAATTCTACTTAACCTATATAATATAATAAGGCTAATCACAGGACCATGCCACATTCGCGGAACGGGTTTTCTCCTATAGATTGCCAGTGCATGACTAAAGTAAATCGTCAAAATAACGCAATGCTTTTTAGAAAAATGAAACCATTATAAGACCCAAGTCCCATCACACAATGCAACGCAAACCGGAGGATAGGGTTTTACCTTATAATGATCAAAAGATGCTTGATACGATAAACACGGTATTATATAATAATAGTGTGCAACCAATTTGAAATACATCAAAGTAAATGTATTAATCCTAGACGGCATGAGTGCCCCATCCCACTATGTCGCCATATATAGGTATACAATCAAAACCGCATGATGTCGTATTGGAAATTTGGGTTTCCATCTGAGTCAAGGCTAGGGAGGAGATCATTACCGATTCGAGACATTCTAGCAATGCCCCAGGATTGGTACTCTGTCCAACCCTTGGATCCTGCAGGGCCGGTCCACACTTACTTTTGTGGATTAGTTATTCCTGAACACACGCTCCCCGGTCCTTTTGGACCTATAATACGGCCAGTGGCGACCGCATAAACTGAGGCCTCGAAAAATCCAATAACCACGATGAATAAATGCCAGCGCTGGTAGGTCCCTGGCACCACTCTAGCTAGAAAGAAACGTGTGCACTCCCTGCGTTCCCTTCTCCCGTTTTAGACTCTACCGGGCTGTGAGGCTCGCGAAGTCACGTTACACAAAGCTATGCCTAAATAGACTATGCTTTGATCATCCCACAAGGCTCTGCTTTGCAACAATAAGCCTTGATCAAGTGCAACTAAGCATACCACATCAACAACTCATATCATGCGATCCGTAATTATTTAACATACAAAAGGGTGTTAAGCAAGAGAATAAATCCTCCGCCACCATGCAATTATATATTAAATAAAAACCAATTTAATTACATGAAATAAATTTCAATGTCAGGCATGCTATCCATTTAAAGTCCGTTCTGGGTCTGAACGAAACAACGTATCCGTCGATCTCTAGTACGTCTGGAAGATCATCACTTTTTACCTTGCCTTGGGGGATCAGTCCCAATTCAAGATATCAGTCACCATCAACCAAACGATGTGAAGCTCTCCGGTCTTCAGTCACCGTCTTCATATTCGACTCTTGATCGTCGTGATGATTATTCAGAATGGGTTAGACCCGGTCTTCCTGAATAACTCGCGTATTCTTAATTGAAATCAACCATACGCCACATTCCAACTCTGAACATTCTTTTTTAAATAAAAATATTATTTATATTAAAAGATTCTCATTAATTTTATCAAAGATAAAATAAAATTTAATCTTTCTAAAAAGATTTATTAATATTCCAATTTTGATTTTTAATACAAGAATCATTATTACAAGATTATTAATTTTAATAAGCCAATCTTGTCTTAAATTGGGTTAAAGAACCAGTGTCATTTAAAACACAGTTCACGATAAACCCAAAACCAATTTTCAAAATATGGAATTTCTACAGAAATCAAATCAACAAATAATCGTTATAAATTTCTGTATCTTTTAAATTTATAAAATAGATTTACAAATTTCAAATAGTAATTTCAGTGTAAATTGGATTAAAGGATAAATGTTATTTAAAACATCGTCCACTACAAATCCAATCTACATATCAATCACCAAACATAATTGTTAAGATCTAATGATCTTAAATAAAAGGTTTATCCTAAAGATATTAATTCATTACTATATAAAAAAACATATTTTAAAATAATCAATAAAATATTCTATATATAAAAGATTCTGAATGTAAAATATTCTTTATAATACAAAATCTTTTATTTTACAAAAATCCTTTTATTATATAAAAATTCTTTATTTAAAAAAAAAAAAGAAATTCTGCATTGGAATGCGACTCAACCATGTACCATATAATTTGGGTCATATGGGTTTCATACATTTCATATATAGGGTAATAACAGGAAATAATCCTCAATCCATCCATTAACAACCAAAGTGACAATGTCAACTGTGTGAGCATTAAAATGAAACAATAACGCTCATCGCAGCCTGTCGATCAATCGATAGACATATAATTAAACATTGGGATTTGTGTCAGTCAAGTATCGTCCCAATACCCGTGTGGGGTTTTCAGCCAACAACAGTTCATATAAATAAGTAAATACATAATTGGTTAATAGGTTTAACCAATTTCAATTTCACTAAACATGTCACTTATAGCGAGTAAAATATATTTTACTCGTATGACTTCCCTATATACTTCTAAAGTCACATAAACAGTAATTTATTTATATAGCCTTATTGCGGATGACAAATGGAATATAAATTCCATTATTCTTTATTTGTATGAAGTTTCTTAACAATACTTTTCAGTGTATATTTTGACCAACAATACAATTGTATATTAGAATATAAATTCTAATGCAAGTTTTGCAAATAAAAATTGGATTTTATATTTGCGTATAAATTCTACTGTATATTATGCAAATAAAAGTGATTCTTATATTTTCACATAATTTCTGTTTCCTACAAAGATGAGTGAAAGTGATATACTCATTTTGTTAACAATTCTATTTCAACAAATACAGTGTAGATAAAAGTGTGTTTCTAATCTTGTACTTTTATTTAACAAAACAATGGTAAATAAAATGTCTTTTTAACTCTTTTACTTTTATTAACAAAACAATGACAAATAAAAGTATAATTTTCTTCCTATGCTTTATTTGCATCTAAAAATGCAAATAAGAAATATAACTCTCTTTTTACTTTTTCTTTACAATAGAAAATGTAAATAAAATGGTTCACACAATTTTGTTCTTTTTCTTTACAATAGAAAATGTAAATAAAAGGATTCACATTATTTTGTTCTTTCTCATTTACAATAGGGAATGTAAATATGTGTATTTCTAAATTCCATTCTTCTTATTTACATAAGAAAATGTAAATAATTGTAATTTCAAATTCCATTCTTTTTACTTACATAAGAAAATGTAAATAATTGAAATTTCAAATTCCATTCTTTTTACTTACATAAGAAAATGTAAATAATTGCATTGTATATGCGATGCGAATTTCACGTCTTTTAATTACATAAGAATGTAATTTACCATATCATGCGAATTCTCAAATTTCTAGTTACATATAAAAGTGTAATTCTTAATTTACAATGCAAATCCTCATTTCTAATTACATAAAATGTAACCTTTTAATTCACGATGCAAATTCTCTTATCTCATTACATAAAAATGTAATTTTAAATTTATTCGTGAATCTTACTTCTTTATTACATTATAAAAAATGTAATTTTTTATTTTACATTATAAATTCATGTCCCAATTACATAAAGAAATGTAATTTTCATAATACAATACAAATTCATACTTTAATTTCATTGAAAAATATAATTTTTATCATACCGTTATAACTCATATATAAATTACATAGAAAAATGTCATTTTTATTTTATCGTTCTAATTCACATCTAAATTACATAGAAAAATGTAATCTTTATTATGCGATGGGAATTCATATTTTAATTACATAGAAAATAATGTAATTTCTATCATACGACATAAATTCATATTTAAATTACATCTAAAAATGTAGTTTTTATCCTACTGTGTAAATTCACATTTTAATTACATGTAAAAATGTAATTTTCATTCTACCGTTATCTTTCATCTCTAAATTACATTGAAAAATGTAATTTTAATCATGCAATGTAAATTTACATTTTTATATCATAGAAAAATGCAATTTCTGTCATACGGTGCAAATTCATTTATAAATTACATATAAAAATGTATTTTTATCATACGGTTCTAATTCATATATAAGTTACATAGAAAAATGTAACTTTTATTACACGATGTAAATTCATGTTTTAATTACATAGAAAAAATTGTAATTTAGTCATACAATGCAAATTCATATGTAAAGTACATATAAAAATGAAATTTTATTCATGCGGTGTAAATTCATATATAAATTACATAATATAATGTAATTTCATTCTTGCGGTGTAATTTCATATATAAACAACATATAAAAATGTTATTTTTATTTATCGTTCAAATTTACATCTAACCAACATATAAAAATGTTATTTTTATTTAACGTTCTAATTTACATCTAAACAGCATATAAAATGTACTTTTTATTTATGAAACAATTTCTTATTAAAATATATTTTTTTCCCTCTGCTTAATATAACAAACTCACATTAAAAATGTATTCTTTTTAATGTAAACAAATAAAAATATGTTTTATTCGTTGTTCAAATTCTATTGTAAATAAATGAAATAATATTTTATTTGTCGTTCAAATCCCAATTGTAATGCAAACAAATAAAATAAGATTTTATCTGTCGTTCAAATTCTATCGTAAAATCAACAAAAAAAAAAATTTGTTGTTCTAATTCTATTGTTCATTTCAGAATAATAAAAATAACATTTAATAATCATAAAATAAATTATAACACTAGATCAGAATGAATATGATTTAAACCTAAATTTAGATTTAATTCTCTAATCTCAATAGAATTCAATAATATAGGAAATTCCAGGGCGGATCTAGCAAAACATGAACAATAATCATACCACAATCAATCAATCAATCATTTATCCACACAAATCATTTCAGAACTGAATTAACATCACAATACATTTATTTTTATCACAAGAAGAATAATTTATAATTAATTAAATAATAAAATTTGAATTCTCACCTTGATTTTTGGATGAAATTCAAAGTGCTCCATTTCAGGTATGGACTGCGTCATCGCGAAGCTCTCGGAAAGACGAGTCCAACGCAACAAACGGTTCGTAAAACGGACCTCGTATGAAGAAGTTATGTATTTTTAAAGATTGAAAAATTAAAATATTTTAAATAATAAAATAATATTAGATAAAAAGAGACGGGTTCCTTCTTCCTTACCACCTCACGTCGGCCGAACCCATCATGTTTCTTCTTCCTTCTGAACGCATGCAACCCGAGGCCACCAGAGGCCGATCAAACTCCGCCGTCTCGAAGGCCATCGCGCCACCTACCTCCGCCGTGAGTGGGGCCCAACTCGCACACCCCAGGGACCCACAAACCACCAATAAACGCAGCCCCTTCCCGGTGAGAATTCGCGAAATCCGTGAATCAAAACCCGATCTTGACCGTATGGATGGATAGCTCTCTGAATTCTCTTCGTTTTGGTATGTCATACGTCGATTTTCGTTGAACGGATTGAGAGATCTAAGCATTTGAAGTTTCATGCATTTTCAGCCTTCGAATTCTGGGCGGCGGCTGACCATTGTTTCTAGGGTTTCGTTTTTTCAATATTTTAATAATATAAATTTCGAAATTCGTGCAAAAAAGGTGGATTTTCGGACTTTCTCCAAATCAGGCCCAATTAGTGTCAAACTTAAGGTTTTGACACCTTGTGAACGCGATGGGCTATGTCCCGTGGCCCAATTCTGAGGTCTGTACCATGTTTTATTAAAATTGCATTATTAAATTAATATTTTAATTTCTACCGTACATTTAAATACGCCGGGGCCACATACGGACCAAGAAAATTCCAAAAAAATTATTTTTAGCTTTCTTATGACAATACGGTTCTAACAAAATTTATTTCGTCGAATTCTGAGAATTTTTGAAAAATGGCTATTTTTAAGGCGTTTAAATTTAACTGAAATAGTCAAAACACATTTTCTTTTTCCACGTTCACATACTAATTCGAAAAATTCTGAAAATTGAAACCTAGCAATAATTTGACATTCCGGTTCCAACAAAAGTGATTTCGTCGAAAACCGAGGTCGTTTGAAAAATGACTATTTTTAAGGCCAATATATTTAATATTAAAAATACATTTTTAAACAAATATATCCCGAAACCCAAAATATATAAGTGTTTACTTTTTTTCAATGTAGAAACATCATTCTGAACTCAATGGAAGTGGTTTCGAGTTCAAATTCCTTCGTATGCAAAAAGTAGCATTTTGACCTTTATAAATTTCATAGCGACCTTTATAAATTTTAATTTTGACATAACTTTTGATTCCCGTTATGAAATTTTGATTTTTCGGATTCATTGGAAAGATATTTTTAAATAGATTCTAATATTTTTGGTTTCACTAAAATCCGTTAAATTTTGCATCCTGTACGGTCAGTCAAAGTTCAAGTTTGACTTTTCAAACTACCGCGTTATTTCTAACTCTTTTGTTAATTAAGATTAAATCATTCATTCTAACTTCGATTTAAATCAAATTTGTGATCATTATTATTTAAATAAATTATTTTATATTGTCAAAATTCATTAAAATTTTCTAAAATAAAATTTTTAAATTGGTCCTGATTTTGCGGGTTGTTACAATCGCCCCCACTTAAAAACTTTTCGTCCTCGAAAAGGAACGTAGCTAAAAATTGTAAAATTAACTATCTTGATTTTAAATTTTAATGGTAGATTGTCTTTTCAAAATATACATAACTTTATATATATATAAAAATCATATTTCAAAGAATAGATTATAAATATCAAAAATACGTTAATTATAAATTTGTAACTCTTAACTCGTTCTAGGGCATTACTAACCCCATCTCTAACGAGTTTACTCATTCTAGGATACTGCTGATCCTATCTCTAATGAGTATTCTTATTGGACATTACTAATCCAATCTCTGATGAGTCTTTTGTTCAGTTCTAACAAGTTGTACCCCAAAGATTTGAGCTAACCAGAGCTTGATACCAACTGTAAAGACCCGCAAATTCCCACCCTTTGAATCGACCATAAACCACACAGGTCTGACCCAAAAAGTGAAAATCTACGAATACTTTAACTTTGGACATACAACATATTACAACAGATAACAGAAGACTTTTATAACACTATAATAAATGTTACATCAGAGTACAGAATATACATATCAGAGTACATTGGAATATAATTACAGCGGAAGATAAATACAAAAAATGTAATATACTGCAACGGAAGAACACAGCGGAAGACTCTCTATCTCTGGACACAGCTTTAAGCTTCAACCCAGAATCCTGTTTAATATATCTGCAAAAATAGCTACTCGACTGCCCGTGTGGAAAATATGGGCACCCGAGTTTGCCAGTGGACAAACTACAGGTCAGTCATGGGACTGGTGTGAGAATTCTACTTAACCTATATAATATAATAAGGCTAATCACAGGACCACGCCACTTTCGCGGAACGGGTTTTCTCCTATAGATTGCCAGTGCATGACTAAAGTAAATCGTCAAAATAACGCAATGCTTTTTAGAAAATGAAACCATTATAAGACCCAAGTCCCATCACACAATGCAACGCAAACCGGAGGATAGGGTTTTACCTTATAATGATCAAAATATGCTTGATACGATAAACACGGTATTATATAATAATAGTGTGCAACCAATTTGAAATACATCAAAGTAAATGTATTAATCCTAGACGGCATGAGTGCCCCATCCCACTATTTCGCCATATAAAGGTATACAATCAAAACCGCGTGATGTCGTATTGGAAATTTGGGTTTCCATCTGAGTCAAGGCTAGGGAGGAGATCCTTACCGATTCGAGACATTCTAGCAATGCCCCAGGATTGGTACTCTGTCCAACCCTTGGATCCTGCAGGGCCGGTCCACACTTACTTTTGTGGATTAGTTATTCCTGAACACACGCTCCCCGATCCTTTTGGACCTATAATACGGCCAGTGGCGACCGCATAAACCGAGGCCTCGAAAAATCCAACAACCACAATGAATAAATGCCAGCGCTGGTAGGTCCCTAGCACCACTCTAGCTAGAAAGAAACGTGTGCACTCCTTGCGTTCCCTTCTCCCGTTTTAGACTCTACCGGGCTGTGAGGCTCGCGAAGTCACGTTACACAAAGCTATGCCTAAATAGACTATGCTTTGATCATCCCACAAGGCTCTGCTTTGCAACAATAAGCCTTGATCAAGTGCAACTTGGCATACCACATCAACAACTCATATCATGCGATCGGTAATTATTTAACATACAAAAGGGTGTTAAGAAAGAGAATAAATCCTCCGCCACCATGCATTTATATATTAAATAAAAACCAATTTAATTACATGAAATAAATTTCAATGTCAGGCATGCTATCCATTTACAAGTCCGTTCTGGGTCTGAACGAAACAACGTATCCGTCGATCTCCAGTACGTCTAGAAGATCATCACTTTTTACCTTGCCTTGGGGGATCAGTCCCAATTCAAGATATCAATCACCATCAACCAAACGATGTGAAGCTCTCCGGTCTTCAGTCACCGTCTTCATCTTCGACTCTTGATCGTCGTGATGATTATTCAGAATGGGTTAGACCCGGTCTTCCTGAATAACTCGCGTATTCTTAATTGAAATCAACCATACGCCACATTCCAACTCTGAACATTCTTTTTTAAATAAAAATATTATTTATATTAAAAGATTCTCATTAATTTAATCAAAGATAAAATAAAATAAATTTTAATCTTTCTAAAAAGATTTATTAATATTCCAATTTTGATTTTTAATACAAGAATCATTATTACAAGATTATTAATTTTAATAAGCCAATTTTGTCTAAAATTGGGTTAAAGAACCAGTGTCATTTAAAACACAGTTCACGATAAACCCAAAACCAATTTTCAAAATATGGAATTTCTACAGAAATCAAATCAACAAATAATCGTTATAAATTTCTGTATCTTTTAAATTTATAAAATAGATTTACAAATTTCAAATAGTAATTTCAGTGTAAATTGGATTAAAGGATAAATGTTATTTAAAATATCGTCCACTACAAATCCAATCTACATATCAATCACCAAACATAATTGTTAAGATCTAATGATCTTAAATAAAAGGTTTATCCTAAAGATATTAATTCATTACTATATAAAAAAAACATATTTTAAAATAATCAATAAAATATTCTATATATAAAAGATTCTGAATGTAAAATATTCTTTATAATACAAAATCTTTTATTTTACAAAAATCCTTTTACTATATAAAAATTCTTTATTTAAAAAAAAAGAAATTCTGCATTGGAATGCGACTCAACCATGTACCATATAATTTGGGTCATATGGGTTTCATACATTTCATGTATAGGGTAATAACAGGAAATAATCCTCAATCCATCCATTAACAACCAGAGTGACAATGTCAACTGTGTGAGAATTAAAATGAAACAATAACGCTCATCGCAGCCTGTCGATCAATCGATAGACATATAATTAAACATTGGGATTTGTGTCAGTCAAGTATCGTCCCAATACCCGTGTGGGGTTTTCAGCCAACAACAGTTCATATAAATAAGTAAATACATAATTGGTTAATAGGTTTAACCAATTTCAATTTCACTAAACATGTCACTTATAGCGAGTAAAATATATTTTACTCGTATGACTTCCCTATATACTTCTAAAGTCACATAAACAGTAATTTATTTATATAGCCTTATTGCGGATGACAAATGGAATATAAATTCCATTATTCTTTATTTGTATGAAGTTTCTTAACAATATTTTTCAGTGTATATTTTGACCAACAATACAATTGTATATTAGAATATAAATTCTAATGCAGGTTTTGCAAATAAAAATTGGATTTTATATTTGCGTATAAATTCTACTGTATATTATGCAAATAAAAGTGATTCTTATATTTTTCACATAATTTTTGTTTCCTACAAAGATGAGTGAAAGTGATATACTCATTTTGTTAACAATTCTATTTCAACAAATACAGTGTAGATAAAAGTGTGTTTCTAATCTTGTACTTTTATTTAACAAAACAATGGTAAATAAAATTTCTTTTTAACTCTTTTACTTTTATTAACAAAACAATGACAAATAAAAGTATAATTTTCTTTCTATGCTTTATTTGCATCTAAAAATGCAAATAAGAAATATAACTCTCTTTTTACTTATTCTTTACAATAGAAAATGTAAATAAAATGGTTCACACAATTTTGTTCTTTTTCTTTACAATAGAAAATGTAAATAAAAGGATTCACATTATTTTGTTCTTTCTCATTTACAATAGGGAATGTAAATATGTGTATTTCTAAATTCCATTCTTCTTATTTACATAAGAAAATGTAAATAATTGTAATTTCAAATTCCATTCTTTTTACTTACATAAGAAAATGTAAATAATTGAAATTTCAAATTCCATTCTTTTTACTTACATAAGAAAATGTAAATAATTGCATTGTATATGCGATGCGAAATTCACGTCTTTTAATTACATAAGAATGTAATTTACCATATCATGCGAATTCTCAAATTTCTAGTTACATATAAAAGTGTAATTCTTAATTTACAATGCAAATCCTCATTTCTAATTACATAAAATGTAACCTTTTAATTCACGATGCAAATTCTCTTATCTCATTACATAAAAATGTAAATTTTAATTTATTCGTGAATCTTACTTCTTTATTACATTATAAAAAATGTAATTTTTATTTTACATTATAAATTCATGTCCCAATTACATAAAGAAATGTAATTTTCATAATACAATACAAATTCATATTTTAATTTCATTGAAAAATATAATTTTTATCATACCGTTATAACTCATATATAAATTACATAGAAAAATGTCATTTTTATTTTATCGTTCTAATTCACATCTAAATTACATAGAAAAATGTAATCTTTATTATGCGATGGGAATTCATATTTTAATTACATAGAAAAAAATGTAATTTCTATCATACGACATAAATTCATATTTGAATTTCATCTAAAAATGTAGTTTTTATCCTACAGTGTAAATTCACATTTTAATTACATGTAAAAATGTAATTTTCATTCTACTGTTATCTTTCATCTCTAAACTACATTGAAAATGTAATTTTAATCATGCAATGTTGATCGACGCTAGTCTATGAATTAGAAAAGTGTGACATTTGTAATAAATTCTGCAAGCATACAGGTGTGTAGCATACAGGTCGAACACAGGGAGGAAAGTTAAATTTTATTATTTATATGTTTCGTGGGCGTGTTAGACGAAGCTTGGAGGTTGATTTTGCAAAACAAAACAAAATTAAAACTGTAATTTGATTCAGAACAGATCTAACTGAACCGACGATCAAATCACAATTTCAATGGAAAGCAAATGAAACTATGAATTAGATTTGAATCTAATCAAACCCAATTTGACCTAAGAAAATAATAAAAAGCAGAAATTGAAATTGCAGAAATTGAAATAACAACAAGAATTAAAATTAGGATTTCCGCTGAATCTAATCAGACGGTAAATCACTAATGCAAACAAGTGCAAAATACAAATAGTGTTCTACCGAATCTAATCGTATAGACAACACTAGTTGCTAAGAAAACAAAAAAATGCAGAAAATAAAAGAGAAAAGAAGAACTTTTATTAGAACAATGGAATAAGAGATGAGATGAGATAGGATGGTGGCTACAATGCCATTACAAGGGTATATATAGGGTAGATAGCCAAACCCTAACCCTAACCCTAATGGTAAATGGGCCTGGTCATTACATCACCAATTATTTTACAATGAGAACATAAATGGGCCTTAGATAAATAGAGCAAATTTGGGCCTTTTCTCTTTTCTTCTTGTTTTCTTAACACTTCCTCATTGATTTGTGATGTGCAGAGCCTTTTTATCAATCCTTTTCTTGTCCAACAGCAACTAGACGTGATATCTTCATCTACAATTCTTCAAAATGCAAATACACAGCAAATTGAACTCTATTTCTCTACATTTCTGGTTGCATGCGGGCTGGGTTGGACTATCTGTAAAAATAACAAAACAATACCCAAGTAATATTTATTTATATACAAAAGATAAGAAATAAGAGCATAAAATAAACATATTTCTATGTCAATCAAATACCCCCACACTTATATTTTACTCGTCCTCGAGTAAAAAGAAAATGGAAAACTAACTAAATAGGTCGCACTTTCGTAGGAAACACGATTGCATTGAGCGTATGCAACAAGCCGTTAAACCTCTAGGTGTCCCTAGTAGGACGAGTGGTGTCTCGTGAGGGTTTTCAGCGGATACTACCCACAAAATCCAAATGCAGTATGCTATGATTCTAATGAAACTACGTGAATGCAATGGACATATGCAAATAAAGATGAAAAATGAAAACACGACTTATTTCATGAAAGTGGTACAACAAATTAAGTTAACAATTTCTAGTCAGTTGATTTTATTTTAGATACCTCGACTTGTCACACATTTTCAATATAAATCAAGTTTTCAAATGTTAAATTCCAGTTTGGCCAGTTAGTTCGGTCGATAGCATAGTGCAGCCATGAAATAAATTCCTAGTTTGCTTGGCACAGTTTGCAAAGTGGTATTCTAATTTTCTCATGTATGGCTAGTCAAATCAATAAGGTCAAGAAGTGTTTGGGTATCATCGCTTATTCTTTATTCTATAAAATTTTAAGATTTATGATTAAGTACATACACCTAACTAAAAAGACCAAGGTTTACCACCCATGCACTGCCTCGCGGACTAACGGAGAGTAGGTAAAGAGCTTGGCGGATTGTGCAGGCCGACTTTGACTTTGTCAACAACGTGTCGGTAATCCTTAGGTGTCCAATCTCATAAAATGAGACCAAGATATTCCAACTTTGACTTTGTCAACAACGTGTCGGATAGAGTTTGGCGGGTTTGCACACCAACGCTCGATATACAAGCAATGTTGGATACCCTTGGAATACTATTATTATTATTATCGAAAATATAAGCACAAAAGAGAGTAACGCGAATTCAACTTAACACAACTTAGTTTTAAAGATTTGAAAAGCCAATATAAGTATTTTAAGTCCTCCACTTATTTAAACAAAGTCTACAATATAGAATAGATTTCATGGCCATCACCTAAGAATCTCCCTATGTACCGGTTACACTATTATCCCTCAAAATTAAACTTTTCATTATATTTCCTATTCGATCTAAGTTGAGAGAGAAAAATACTATCAACTGGCTAAAAATTGTAAACTTATTTTGTTGTATCAATTGAAAATGAGTCGTAAAAAAAAATTATGGTATTTACGTACGATCTAGAATGCATGGTGGTCCTATCTAAATGCATGCAAAATGAAAAGGAAAAATTCAAGAAGAATAAAAAGTGAATGCAATGCAGACTCCCCCCACACTAGAATTAAACAGTGTCCACACTGTGAACGTTTCCTAAATTTGAAAGATCGCACCCAAAGGTGAATGTGATGCAAAATTATTTGAAGAATGAAATGGAGTTTAGCCACTATATGCGAATGAAAATCATATGTACAATGATATATGTGTTTACGATGCATGCGATGCAAAGAATTCCACCAACTTTTCCCCCCACACTTGGTTCTAGGCCGATGAATACCATTCCCACTATGTCTAGGCATATTTTCAAATAAGTGCAGGTTTTTGAAAATCATCTCATCTTTATACCTCGATTTGTAGTCCAGGAGATAAATATCTAAGGTCGTCCTAACCTGAAATTTTTCAACCAAGCCAGCATTCCAAAAGTAATTCATGTATTCAACAAATTTGTCAGTGTAATTTCTCAAAAATTTGTGATCGTATCTAAATTCAGTGAAAGTTGAAATCTGACTGTTGTTCAAGACTATGTGATCGCCTTTCTTGATTGGCAACGTATTATCGACACCGACAATTTCACGTTCATTTGAATATTCAAAATCAAAATTTTCAAACTTGGATTGGTGGCTTGATTCTGTTTCATCCTTGTCAATTAAAAGTTTTAGTTCATCTACGAAAAGTTCTTCGAAAGCTAACGTGGACACGTCAATTGAAGTATGAGAAACTTCCTGAAATGGTAAATGTGGCGTGTCATCAACAATGGTTTCTACCTTGTCGATCTGTCCTATTCCGGGTTCTTGGTCATTCGAAGAAGAGGGTGTCGACAAGGGAGGTGAACGAGGTAAAGGTATAGAAGATGAATGGTTGGGATTTCCAACATTAGAATAAGAGATTTCGTCGGGGTTGCCGACATTAGAAAGAGAGATGTTGTCGGGGTTGCCGACATTACAAGAAGATGGAGGTTTGGAATTTTCAGAATAATTGGCCTTGGGTGCCAACAGAAGAGTGTCAAGCTTTTCGATTGGGGTCAGAATCAATGATTGTCATGATTGGGGTCAGAATTAAGGCTTTCATCCTCATATAAACCAAAGAATTCATGATCATTAAAGTCCTTTTCCAAATTTGAAGTGAAAAATTCCACATTTTCGTTTTGTTCAATTTCAAAAATTTCAACTTTTTCGCAGCCTGAAAGGGGAAGATCAAAATCTGAGCTCAAATCTTTCTCTTGAAAAGAATCGAAGTCCAAGTCATTTACTAGATTGTGAACAACTTCATTTAGATCGTTTTTCTTAATTTCAAAAGTCGTTATTTGAAAATTTTCAATGTCAGTAGAAATTGGATTGTTTTCTGATTCAATGCTCATTTGATTTTGTTGCTCTTGTTGTTCTTCAAAAGATTTCATTAAGAAAAGGAGTTCATCAAGCTTTCTATCTTGGTTTTCTACCCTCTCTCTGAGAATGTTAAGATGATATTCTTCAGAATCGTTGATTTGAAAGCTCTCGTTTTGGATTTCTTGATTTTCAAAATAGTTTGAATTTTCAGAAAATTGAAATTGAGATTGGAAATCATTTTGATTTTGAAAATTAGATTCGTAACCAACATTGTTAAAATTGGTGGGAAAATTCCAATTTTGGTCATTCTCAAGATGTGGATATGGGTTGTAGTTTTGAAAATTTTGATCGATTTGAAAATTATTTTCAAATTGGTTTCCAACCCCATATTGTTGTAGATCAAAGTCATATTGGGATTCAAAGTCGTTTTGATACGGATGTGGCCCATAATCGAAATTATCGAAATTTGAATTGAAATCGCCATTTCGATTATATTCATGATGTTGAAAATGTTGGTCATTTTGAAAATTTTGAAAATTGTTGGCATTGGGCTCACAAAAATTTGGAAAATTTTGCTTCATGAGTTGTAATTCATACTCATACTCTTCAAGAGGACGTCTACTCCGATTATTATCCCACAATTCTCTCAAGGATTTTTTTGAATCAGACATTTGAAATGAAATCACGGCAAGACAGAAATTATTCTCAATTCAAAATAATATAAAATAATGAGTTGTGCTCTATTAATTAACTGACTCAATTGGAAGGGGGAAGAGGGTCTTATGGCCGTTCACGTATAGTATAAAACTAAGGGATACGACCAATGTTTTACGGGTAGTATGCAACCTCTTTTGCTAAAAGTTCAATAAATTGAACTAATATATATCCGCGATCCAACTGTACGAGACAGTCAACTTCACAGAGCACCACTTTTCAGTTATATTATTTTGAAAATCAAAATCACGTGATAAATTGAAAATCGATGAGAGTGATTAGTTATGGAAAACCGTTCCTCAGCACAAATTCAGAAATATCAGTCACAGAACAGACACAGAAATATAAATTGCAGAATTAAAATTTACATTCAAGCTGCTGCCCCTGCAGAAATTTTTACAACAATTGTCTATATATATATTTTTTCTTTGCAGCAGAGCACCTGTAGTGTTTTAAAAATTTTCACCTTGATCGGCAGTCCTCCAGTGAATTTGGGAAGCGCTAGCGCGTTCACACCCCACTTGGTGTGCAACCGCTCCAACCCATCTGAATCGTCCGCTGTTTTCTGTTGTTGTCCTCTTCTATTAATTGCTTGACTGCGCTGCGGCACGGGTTCGGGCTAGGAGCCCGAAAAAAAAATTTTAAGACCCCTTTTTTTTTTAAATTTCAGCTGTACCTGTTTTCGAAAAATTCTCCCTTTTTTTTTTATAAGAAAAGAAAATATATAAAAAACTAAACTAGATTGGAACTAAACAAAAACAACTGTTGCTCTAACACAAAACCAATTACTCACTCAAGCAATTAAAACGGGCCTTGCACTGCATCGTATCAAATTCACCCTACCAGATTCAGAAGTTAAACCACACTTGATGTTTAAAGAAAATCACAAAACAAGAAGTTTCCCATACTCAAACTAAGGAAAACCAAATTACACGCAAGGTTTTCTATTCTGGGCGCCGCAATTTTCAACTCAAAACAAGGTCTGGCTCATGCGTTTCAAAGCAATTCTCAGTACCAAAACCATGGCATGCCTAATCAAACCCCAAAGGAAATCTCATGATCCCTCGTTTTTTTTTATAACACCACAACGCCAAAAAAAGAAAAAGTCTCCCAGAAACCGAGGAAAAAAAAAAAGGAAATCGAACAGAAATCAACAGGATTCGGGCCTCTCTTTTTTTCTCAAATTGGCGTCGTTCTGTCTTGGATCTCGATGTAGAATTTAGTTCGAATATGGTTTGGGGTTAAGCGGTTGTGGATCTAGGATTTGACTTGGTAGGTTTCGGATATGGATTTTTGTGGGTGACAGCAGTGGCTGGTAGAAGGGTTTCAACGTGGTTTAGGGAGCTTTGGGTTTCAGATTGTGAACGGGTTGATGGTGTTCGGTGGTTTGGATTAAGGGCGGTGTGAAGCTGTGCGTTTTCTGATGGTGGAAGAGTTGCGTATGTTGAAAGGGGCGAGTGGTTTTGATGGATAGCAGTGGGATCAGGTTTATATGGTCAGAGGATTTGGGTTTTGGTAATGCGTATGAAGGTAGAGAGGTGGGTTTTGACTTGAAGGAGACGAGCTTTGCTGAAAGGTAATGTATTCGTGGCACTTTGGTTGTTCGTGAGATAGTGGTGGTTTGATGACGGGATGGGAGGTGATGAAGTTTTGGTGAAAAGGATGGGGGTGAGGATGGACTGTATATGCGTGAAGTTTGTGAAGGCAACAGTATGGGTTTGTGGAGGATGGCAATGGTGAAAATGGTGTTGACAGAAATGGTTGACGAGGAGTTGGAGATGTATGTGCGTGATGAAGGGGGTAAAACCGAAGCAGAAAGATAAGAAAAGGAAAAGAAAATTATAGAAGGAATTTTTTTTTTTTTTTTTTTACTTGAAGAAAAAGAAATGTGAATATTGGAAAGGGAGCAAGAAAAAGGGAAAGAAATATATGGGAGAAGGGGAAACAAATTAAAGCAAAAATTAACAAGATTTTTTTTTCTCTTGATTTAGAAGATTACGGTATCAATTTATAATACCAAATCAACCAGTCAAGAATTTTTTTCTATATCTGTACACAAGAAAACAAAAGGAAAAATAAAAATAAAAACTAACACGAATCAAAAATTAAATAAATAATAAAATTTAATCGTTACCTCCCCGGCAACGGCGCCAAAAACTTGATCGACGCTAGTCTATGAATTAGAAAAGCGTGACATTTGTAATAAATTCTGCAAGCATACAGGTGTGTAGCATACAGGTCGAACACAGGGAGGAAAGTTAAATTTTATTATTTATATGTTTCGTGGGCGTGTTAGACGAAGCTTGGAGGTTGATTTTGCAAAACAAAACAAAATTAAAACTGTAATTTGATTCAGAACAGATCTAACTGAACCGACGATCAAATCACAATTTCAATGGAAAGCAAATGACACTATGAATTAGATTTGAATCTAATCAAACCCAATTTGACCTAAGAAAATAATAAAAAGCAGAAATTGAAATTGCAGAAATTGAAATAACAACAAGAATTAAAATTAGGATTTCCGTTGAATCTAATCAGACGGTAAATCACTAATGCAAACAAGTGCAAAATACAAATAGTGTTCTACCGAATCTAATCGTATAGACAACACTAGTTGCTAAGAAAACAAAAAAATGCAGAAAATAAAAGAGAAAAGAAGAACTTTTATTAGAACAATGGAATAAGAGATGAGATGAGATGAGATAGGATGGTGGCTACAATGCCATTACAAGGGTATATATAGGGTAGATAGCCAAACCCTAACCCTAACCCTAATGGTAAATGGGCCTGGTCATTACATCACCAATTATTTTACAATGAGAACATTAATGGGCCTTAGATAAATAGAGCAAATTTGGGCCTTTTCTCTTTTCTTCTTGTTTTCTTAACACTTCCTCATTGATTTGTGATGTGCAGAGCCTTTTTATCAATCCTTTTCTTGTCCAACAGCAACTAGACGTGATATCTTCATCTACAATTCTTCAAAATGCAAATACACAGCAAATTGAACTCTATTTCTCTACATTTCTGGTTGCATGCGGGCTGGGTTGGACTATCTGTAAAAATAACAAAACAATACCCAAGTAATATTTATTTATATACAAAAGATAAGAAATAAGAGCATAAAATAAACATATTGCTATGTCAATCAAATGTAAATTTACATTTTTATATCATAGAAAAATGCAATTTCTGTCATACGGTGCAAATTCATTTATATATTACATATAAAAATGTATTTTTATCATACGGTTCTAATTCATATATAAGTTACATAGAAAAATGTAACTTTTATTACACGATGTAAATTCATGTTTTAATTACATAGAAAAAATTGTAATTTAGTCATACAATGCAAATTCATATGTAAAGTACATATGAAATTTTATTCATGCGGTGTAAATTCATATATAAATTACATAATAAAATGTAATTTCATTCTTGCGGTGTAATTTCATATATAAACAACATATAAAAATGTTATTTTTATTTATCGTTCAAATTTACATCTAACCAACATATAAAAATGTTATTTTTATTTAACGTTCTAATTTACATCTAAACAGCATATAAAATGTACTTTTTATTTATGAAACAATTTCTTATTAAAATATTTTTTTTCTCTGCTTAATATAACAAACTCACATTAAAAATATATTATTTTTAATGTAAACAAATAAAAATATGTTTTATTCGTTGTTCAAATTCTATTGTAAATAAATGAAATAATATTTTATTTGTCGTTCAAATCCCAATTGTAATGCAAACAAATAAAACAAGATTTTATCTGTTGTTCAAATTCTATCGTAAAATCAACAAAACAAAAAAAAAATTGTTGTTCTAATTCTATTGTTCATTTCAGAATAATAAAAATAACATTTAATAATCATAAAATAAATTATAACACTAGATCAGAATGAATATGATTTAAACCTAAATTTAGATTTAATTCTCTAATCTCAATAGAATTCAATAATATAGGAAATTCCTGGGCGGATCTAGCAAAACATGAACAATAATCATACTACAATCAATCAATCAATCATTTATCCACACAAATCATTTCAGAACTGAATTAACATCACAATACATTTATTTTTATCACAAGAAAAATAATTTATAATTAATTAAATAATAAAATTTGAATTCTCACCTTGATTTTTGGATGAAATTCAAAGTGCTCCATTTCAGGTCTAGACTACATCATCGCGAAGCTCTCGGAAAGACGAGTCCAACGCAACAAACGGTTTAACGGACCTCGTATGAAGAAGTTATGTATTTTTAAAGATTGAAAAATTAAAATATTTTAAATAATAAAATAATATTAGATAAAAAGAGACGGGTTCCTTCTTCCTTACCACCTCACGTCGGCCGAACCCATCATGCTTCTTCCTCCTTCTGAACGCATGCAACCCGAGGCCACCAGAGGCCGATCAAACTCCACCGTCTCGAAGGCCATCGCGCCACCTACCTCCGCCGTGAGTGGGGCCCAACTCGCACGCCCTAGGGACCCACAAACCACCAATAAACGCAGCCCCTTCCCGGTGAGAATTCGCGAAATCCGTGAATCAAAACCCGATCTTGACCGTATGGCTGGATGGCTCTCTGAATTCTCTTCGTTTTGGTATGTCATACGTCGATTTTCGTTGAACGGATTGAGAGATCTAAGCATTTGAAGTTTCGTGCATTTTCAGCCTTCGAATTCTGGGCGGCGGCTGGCCATTGTTTCTAGGGTTTCGTTTTTTTAATATTTTAATAATATAAATTTCGAAATTCGTGCAAAAAAGGTGGATTTTCGGACTTTCTCCAAATCAGGCCCAGTTAGTGTCAAAGTTAAGGTTTTGACACCTTCTGAACGCGATGGGCTATGTCCCGTGGCCCAATTCTGAGGTCTGTACCGTGTTTTATTAAAATTGCATTATTAAATTAATATTTTAATTTCTACCGTACATTTAAATACGCCGGGGCCACATACGGACCCAGAAAATTCCAAAAAAAATTAATTTTAGCTTTCTTATGACAATACGGTTCTAACAAAATTTATTTCGTCGAATTCTGAGACTTTTTGAAAAATGGCTATTTTTAAGGCGTTTAAATTTAACTGAAATAGTCAAAACACATTTTCTTTTCCCACGTTCACATACTAATTCGAAAAATTCTGAAAATTGAAACCTAGCAATAATTTGACATTCCGGTTCCAACAAAAGTGATTTCGTCGAAAACCGAGGTCGTTTGAAAAATGACTATTTTTAAGGCCAATATATTTAATATTAAAAATACATTTTTAAACAAATATATCTCGAAACTCAAAATATATAAGTGTTTACTGTTTTTCACTGTAGAAACATCATTCTGAACTCAATGGAAGTGGTTTCGAGTTCAAATTCCTTCGTATGCAAAAAGTAGCATTTTGACCTTTATAAATTTCATAGCGACCTTTCTAAATTTTAATTTTGACATAACTTTTGATTCCCGTTATGAAATTTTGATTTTTCGGATTCGTTGGAAAGATATTTTTAAATAGATTCTAATATTTTTGGTTTCACTAAAATCCGTTAAATTTTGCATCCTGTACGGTCAGTCAAATTTCAAGTTTGACTTTTCAAACTACTGCGTTATTTCTAACTCTTTTGTTAATTAAGATTAAATCATTCATTCTAACTTCGATTTAAATCAAATTTGTGATCATTATTATTTAAATAAATTATTTTATATTGTCAAAATTCATTAAAATTTTCTAAAATAAAATTTTTAAATTGGTCCTGATTTTGCGGGTTGTTACAGTATAAGGAAAGAATTTACCATCGTAATGTAATTACATTTTTAATGTAATTAAGAAGAAAATTTGACATGGTAATGAGAATTACATTTTTAATGAAATTCAAAAGATAGAATTTTTCACCGTAATGTTAATTACATTTTTAATGTAATTAAAAAGGGGATTTTACCATGTAATTAGATTAAAAGAAGAGAAAATTTCATTTTTATGTAATTGGATTTTCATTAAATAGGATAAGGATATAAATTTACATTTTTATGTAAAGTGGTTTTCGATGAAAATTATAACGATGGAAATTTTCATTTTTAGGAATTTGATTTCATTTAGAGACTAAAGATACGAAAATTTACATTTTTCAATGTAATCTTATATTGAAGCAAAAAGTCACATTTCAATGTAGTAATTCATAGTACATTTTTGATCTGTAATCGTAATAAAAAGTATAAAAGATTCCATTCTTAATGAAATCAAAGAAAAGTATAAAATTGTACTTTTACTTGTAATCAAAGCAAAGTATTTGAAATTACATTTTTCAATGTAAATAAAGATTTCATAGGAATTTACTTTTTCCTATGTAAATATAGAATGAAATGAAAATTTGCATTTTTAATGCAATCAAAGGTTGTAGTAAAAGATTTCATTTTGAAATGAAATAATGCATTAAAAGAAAAGAGTACATTTTTAATGCAAGTCATGAAACTAGAAAAATGATCATATGTTGAAATAAAAATATGTTTGCATCAAACACCACATTTTTTTTTAATATAACAAGGATGAAAACCAAACATTTATTTTTGTTATAAATGTTAGCATTAGCATAAAAGAACATTTTTGTTAATAATGATAGCATTAGAATAAAAGATTCATCTTTGGTCATTAAGTAGGATTACATAAAGATGTTCATTTTGTTAGTAAAGACAAATTAGAATAAAAAGGTCCATTTTTGTTAGAATATCATATTAGAAGATAAAAGCACCGTTATGTGTTAAATAGAAAATTGACATTATGTACACTGTCATGGGTTAGAATAGAAATTTCATTATATTCACCGTCATGTTTTAGAAATGAAAAATAGACATAATTTACTTTGCCAATTTGTTAGGAATAGGACACGTCATATTTCCTCACCACATGTTTAATAATAATTGTGTGTTGTTTGTTTGATTTATTGGTCGCCTTTATACATGACCGATAATATGAATGGTTTATATTTATATTTATTTATTAATATAAATTATAATGAATAGATCGTCATCAATTATGAATAATGATATAAAATGATTTCCAACTTATATATATATATATATATATGTGAGGATTATTTGGAAAGTCTGAGTCTATCTCATTCCAAATAATTTAAACGACGTTTAAAAATTCAAGATTTGAAGACGGCGATTGAAGACCGACGATCTTCACATCGAATGGACGACGATTGCTGATGTCTGTGATTGGAGTAGCTACCTTGAAGGGGCTACAGTGGTGGTCATCCGGACGTAGTGTTGATTTGTACGGATTTGGCTTTCGCTCAGACCTAGAGCATAAGTTTATAAATGGAATGTGTGTCTGACGTTGAATTTTGTTCTATGTAAATTGATTTATATTAATATACAACCGTTGGTGGCGGAGAATTTATTCTCTTGCTCAACACCCTTAGAGGTTGTGTATTAATAGTTATCAATCACATAGCGTGAATTGTCAACGTGGCACGCCAAGATGAAGATGATCAAGGCTTTGTTGAAAAGCAGGCCTTGTGGTTATAACGTTACTTCGCGAGCCTCATAACCCGGTTGAGTCTAAAACGGGAGAAGGGAACGCAGGGAGAGCAGCATGTTTCTTTCTAGCTAGAAGTGGTGTCGGTGCTTAAACTGGCTGATATTTACTTATGTGGAAGATGGAATGTGGCGCGCCTCGGATGATAGGTCCTATAGGACCGGGAAACGTGTGTTCAGGAATTGCCAATCCACGAAGCTGTATGTGTGGACCGGCCTTGCAGCTATCCAAGGGTTCACTACGGGGGATCCTGAGACATTAGCTAGAGTGTCTCGAATCGGTAAGGAGCTCCTCCCTAGCCTTGACTCATGATGGAAACCCAATTTCCAATACGACCCTACGGACTTGATTGTATTACTAGTATGGGGGCATAGTATTATGGTATCTATGTGTCCTAGGATTGATACATTATGATTGAACTGTTTTTGACAACGTATATACACTAATAATAATATCAAAATCGTTTTTAACGTATCAAGCATTTTTGACCATTATAAGGTAAAACCCTATCCTCCGGTTTGCGTTGCATTGTGTGATGGGACTTGGGTCTTATGATGGTCTCATTTTTTCAAAAAGCATTGCGTTATTTAAACAATTTACTTTAATTTATGCACGACAATCCATTGGAGTAAACCCGTTCCGCGTTAGCGGCGTGGTCCTTGGATTTGTCTTATTGCTATTAGTTAAATTAGTTTAGAATTCTCACACCAGTCCCACGACTGACCCCTTGTTTGTTTCCACCTTTGCAAACTCGGGTGCCCTCTTTTCCACACGGGCAGTTGAGTAGTTTGTCTACAGGTCTTTATCTCTTGAACATGATGATGGATTGAAGCTTAAAGATGTGTCCAGAGCATAGTTATCTTCCGCTGTATCTATTTCATTGTTTCCGCTGTATTGTATTAAAATATTGTAATTTATCTTCCGCTGTAATTTATTCGATGTACTATGATATTCTGTACTCTGATGTAACATTACTGTAATGTTTATAAAAGTCTGTTGTTATTGTTCTGATGTTGTTGTATTCCTAAAGTTAACGTACTCGGGTTTTGAACGGTCTTGGTCGATTTTGCGATCGATTAAGTCCGAGCAAAATCCGTCTCGTTACAGTTGGTATCAGAGCTTTGGTAAGCTCAACTCTTTGGGGTACAACTCATTAGAACGGAACAAAAGACTCATCAGAGATTGGATTAGTAATGTCCAATAAGAATACTCATTAGAGATAGGATCAGCAGTACCCTAGAATGAGAAAACTCATTAGAGATGGAGTTAGTAATGCCCTAGAATGAGTTGAGAGTGCCCAGATTATAATTAACGTATTTGTAATTATAATCTATTTTAGAAAATATGATTTTTGAATATATAAAAGTTATATATTTGAAAGTTAATCAACTAATTAAACAACTTTTAGCTTCGTTCCTTTTTGAGGACGAAAAGTTTTTAAGTGGGGGAGACTGTAACAACCCTGAATTTTGGAGTAAATTTAAAAATTTATTTTTAAGTAATTTTAATGGGTTTTGATATTTAAAATAATTTATTTAAAATAGTAATGATTCAAAATTGATTTAAATTGAAGTTAGAATGAATAATTTAATTTTAATTCTAAAAGAAGTTAGAAATAGCGCTGTAGTTTGAAAAGTCAAACTTGAACTTTGACTGATCGTACACGATGCAAAATTTAACGGATTTTAGTGAAACCAAAAATATTAGAATCTATTTAAAAATATCTTTCTAACGAATCTGAAAAATCAAAATTTCATAGCAGGAATCAAAAGTTATGCCCAGTTTAAAATTTAGAAAGGTCATTATGAAATATATAAAGGACAAAAATGCTACTTTTTGCATACGAAGGAATTTGAACTCGAAACCACTTCCATTGAGTTCAGAATGACGTTTCTGCATTGAAAAACAGTAAACACATATATTTTTCGAGTTTCGGAAATTATTTGTTTAAAAATGTATTTTTAATATTTAATATATACGCCTTGAAAATAGCCATTTTTCAAACGACCTTTGTTTTCGACGAAACCACTTTTGTTGGATTCGGAATGTCTGGCTAAGTTTAATTTTCTAGAATTTTTCGAATTAATATGTGAGCGTGACAAAAGAAAACGTGTTTTGACCATATCAGTTAAATCAGATCGACCAAAAAAAGACCATTTTTCAATCAGTCTCAGAATTCGACAAAATTAATTTTGTTAGGACCGTATCGACAAAAGAAAGCCAGAAATAATTTTTCTGTAATTTTCGGAGTCCGTATGTGGCCCAAGCGTATTTAAATGTGCAGTTGAAATTAAAATATTAATTTAATATTGTAAATTTAATAAAATACGCAACAGACTTCAGAATTGGCCACGGGGCATAGCCCATCGCGTTCAGAAGGCGTCAAAACCTTAAGTTTGACACTAACTGGGCCTGATTTGGAGACAGTCCGAAATTCCACCTTTAAAGCATGAAAATCGAGATTTATTATTAAAATAATAAAAATAAAACCCGAAAAAAATGGCAGCCGCCGTTTTCATTCTATGGCCACGAACATTCAAAACTTCTCGACTCAATATCTTGCAATCCGTTCAATGAAATTCAACATATTATATACCAAATCGAAGCTCTTGGAGAGATCTACAGATCCATACCGTTAAGATCGGGTTTTAGTTCACGGATTTCGCGAATTCTCAGCACGAAGTGCCGGCGCTTGGAGGGGTTTTCGAGGCACAAGGGGGCTGCGAGTGGGGCCCACTTCTGGGCGCAAGGAGAGGTCGGCGCGGGCTTCGAGGTGAGTGCCTCCGATCGGCTGCAGGTGATCAGATGGAGGTGCGATGAGATGCCCTCGACGTGAGAGTTGGGTTCAGACGGTGCAGGGAAATCAATGTAAGAAGAAGAAGAAAGGGGGTTTGGGGGGAGGTGACGTGGCAGCACCTTAGTGGGTGAGTTGGATGGGTTAATTATTTTTATAATTTAAATTTACAATCTTTAAACATGTATAACTTCTTCATACGAGGTCCGTTTTGCGAACCGTTTGTTGCGTTGGATTCGTCTTTCTGAGATATTCGCGATGACGCTGTCCAGATCTAAAATAGAGACAGTTGAATTTTCAGCCAAATTGGTGAGAATCTCTGATTTTTACAATTTAATTAATTTAATTAATTGTTCCATCGTTGTTAAATCATTATATGTATGTTATTTATTCAAATCTGTGCTGTGATGAATTTTGCTTGTGTTATGATGATTTGTATTGCATTGTATTGTTTAGATCTGTTATCGTACGATCTAGATCTATATGAATCCGATAAAAATCATTGTGTTCTGTAAATTAGATTAAACTAGAATTTTAATCAAATTAAAAATATTGACTTGACTGTAAATCAGAACTTTGAATCCAATTAAAATATTATATAGACTGTGTTTATTTTAGGGACATTGACATTGTTTATTATATTTTTATTTACATTCCATGTGTAAATAAAAAGGAAAAATTATTTTATATATTCTTATTTACACCTCATGTGTAAATAAAAAGACAAGATTAGAAAACACATCTTTATTTGCATTTTATTTGCGAATAAAAAAGGACAAAAAGGTTAGATACATTTTAAATTGCATTTTATGTGCAAATAAAAAGACAACCTTATTTTATACACTTTTATTTATATCCTTTGTGTAAATAAAAAGGCAAATTTGTAAAATCACTTTTATTTACATTTCGTTTGTAAATAAAAGAGCTGAAATGAAATTTAGTATTTTTATTGTAAATTCATTACAATAAAAAGAATGGGCATTAAAGATTTTGTTTTATTTATAATTTTGTTTAAATATAAAGTTTTTACATTAAAGGCTATATCTTTATGTAGTGCTGTTTTGAATAAAAGTTATGATAAAAGAACTTATTCTTTTGTTGTAACTTTGCAGAATCAAGTGAAATATTTTGGGGTCATTATATATTTAGTCTTAAAGAGGTACATCTAGTGTTACATTAGAAAAAGATCATCTTTACTATATAAAAGGTTAGCATAGAAAAGTAACATTTTTATTTTTGTTGCAATTAAAGGAATTAATATTTTTAGTGTAAAAGGTTGCATTTAAAAATTGACATTTTTAGTCAAAATGTTGCATAAGGAATAAAGGTTCATTTTTGTTAACGAATGTTGCATTTAAAAGAATGATATTTCATTGTCTAATGAAAAAGAATATCTTTCATTTGTTGTTAAAAAGAATTAACCCTCATTTGTTTTGATAATTTTAAATGATCATTATTTGTACCGTTATAGGTTAAGTAAGAAATTGACATTTATTTTCACCGTCATTCGTTAGAAAAGAAATTGGACATTGTGAGATATTAGACAATGGTTAAACAAAAACCATTATATTTTTTCATTGAGAATGTGACACCAAAATTTGACATTTGCGTAAAATGGGAAATTTGTTTAGTAAAATAAATAGAGTAGTATTTTGTTTGCATTCCTTGATACGAACAGAATATTGAAATAAAAGAGTTACATTTAAATAAAAGAGTTACTTTAAAATAAAATGTTATGTATTGGCATTTCGTTTATGCAAATATACTGAAAGAAATCAAAAGGTTATTTTATTTTCATTCTTTTATGCAAATATATTTAGAAATAAAAATTGTTCTTTTATTTGCATTCCTCGATGCAAATATACATAGAAAATAGAATGTACTTTTATTCACATTTTTATGAAACTGAATTAAAGTGAAAGTTACATTTTTCATGTGACTTATATAAGAATTAGGAAAGTTTGCATTTTTAAGGTAAGTTATAAGAATTAGAAAAATCTACATTTTTAATGTAAGTTAGAATAAGAAAATTACAGTTTTATATGTAATTAAAGAATAAGAATTTGCATAGTAAGAAATTACTTTTTTTATGGAATTTTAGAATAAGATTTTACCATTGTAATTAAAATTACATTTTTAATGTATAAGGTAAGAATTTACCATCGTAATGTAATTACATTTTTAATGTAATTAAGAAGAAAATTTGACATGGTAATGAGAATTATATTTTTAATGAAATTCAAAAGATAGAATTTTTCACCGTAATGTTAATTACATTTTTAATGTAATTAAAAAGGGGATTTTACCATGTAATTAGATTAAAAGAAGAGAAAATTTCATTTTTATGTAATTGGATTTTCATTAAATAGGATAAGGATATGAAATTTACATTTTTGTGTAAAGTGGTTTTCGATGAAAATTATAACGATGAAAATTTTCATTTTTAGGAATTTGATTTCATTTAGAGACTAAAGATATAAAAATTTACATTTTTCAATGTAATCTTATATTGAAGCAAAAATTCACATTTCAATGTAGTAATTCATAGAACATTTTTGAACTGTAATCGTATTAAAAAGTATAAAAGATTCCATTCTTAATGAAATCAAAGAAAAGTATAAAATTATATTTTTACTTGTAATCAAAGCAAAGTATTTGAAATTACATTTTTCAATGTAAATAAAGATTTCATAGGAATTTACTTTTTCCTATGTAAATATAGAATGAAATGAAAATTTGCATTTTTAATGCAATCAAAGGTTGTAGTAAAAGATTTCATTTTAAAATGAAATAATGCATTAAAAGAAAAAAGAGTACATTTCTAATGCAAGTCATGAAACTAGAAAAATGATCATATGTTGAAATAAAAATATGTTTGCATCAAACACCACATTTCTTTTTATAATATAACAAGGATGAAAACCAAACATTTATTTTTGTTATAAATGTTAGCATTAGCATAAAAGAACATTTTTGTTATTAATGATAGCATTAGAATAAAAGATTCATCTTTGGTCATTAAGTAGGATTACATAAAGATTTTCATTTTGTTAGTAAAGACAAATTAGAATAAAAAAGTCCATTTTTGTTAGAATATCATATTAGAAGATAAAAGCACCGTTATGTGTTAAATAGAAAATTGACATTATGTACACTGTCATGGGTTAGAATAGAAATTTCATTATTTTCACCGTCATGTTTTAGAAATGAAAAATAGGCATAATTTACTTTGCCAATTTGTTAGGAATAGGACACATCATATTTCCTCACCACATGTTTAATAATAATTGTGTGTTGTTTGTTTGATTTATTGGTCGCCTTTATACTTGAGCGATAATATGAATGGTTTATATTTATATTTATTAATATAAATTATAATGAATAGATCGTCATCAATTACGAATAATGATATAAAATGATTTCCAACTTATACATATATGCGAGGATTATTTGGAAAGTCCGAGTCTATCTCATTCCAAATAATTTAAACGACGTTTAAAAATCCAAGATTTGAAGACGGCGATTGAAGATCGACGATCTTCACATCGAATGGACGACAACTGCTGATGCCTGTGATTGGAGTAGCTACCTTGAAGGGGCTATAGTGGTGGTCGTCCGGACGTAGTGTTGATTTGTACGATTTGACTTTCGCTCAGACCCAGAGCATAAGTTTATAAATGGAATGTGTGTCTGACATTGAATTTTGTTCTATGTAAATTGATTTCTATTAATATACAACCGTTGGTGGCGAAGAATTTATTCTCTTGCTCAACACCCTTAGAGGTTGTGTATTAATAATTATCAATCGCATGGCGTGAATTGTCAACGTGGCACGCCAAGATGAAGATGATCAAGGCTTTGTTGAAAAGCAGGCCTTGTGGTTATAACGTTACTTCGCGAGACTCACAACCCGGTTGAGTCTAAAACGGGAGAAGGGAACGCAGGGAGAGCAGCACGTTTCTTTCTAGTTAGAAGTGGTGTCGGTGCTTAAACTGGCTGATATTTACTTATGTGGATGATGGAATGTGGCGCGCCTCGAATGATAGGTCCTATAGGACCGAGAAACGTGTGCTCAGGAATTGCCAATCCACGAAGCTGTATGTGTGGACCGGGCCTGCAGCTATCCAAGGGTTCACTGCGGGGGATCCTGAGACATTAGCTAGAGTGTCTCGAATCGGTAAGGAGCTCCTCCCTAGCCTTGACTCATGATGGAAACCCAATTTCCAATACAACCCTATGGACTTGATTGTATTACTAATATGGAGGCATAGTATTATGGTATCTATGTGTCCTAGGATTGATACATTATGATTGAACTATTTCTGAAAACGTATATACACTAATAATAATATCAAATTCGTTTTTAACGTATCAATCATTTTTGACCATTATAAGGTAAAAACCTATCCTTCGGTTTGCGTTGCATTGTGTGATGGGACTTGGGTCTTATGATGGTCTCATTTTTCCAAAAAACATTGCGTTGTTTAAACGATTTACTTTAATTTATGCACGACAATCCATTGGAGTAAACCTGTTCCGCGTTAGCGTCATGGTCCTTGGATTTGTCTTATTGCTATTAGTTAAATTAGTTTAGAATTCTCACACCAGTCCCATGACTGATCCGTTGTTTGTTTCCACCTTTGCAAACTCGGGTGCCCTCTTTTCCACACGGGCAGTCGAGTAGTTTGTCTACAGGTCTTTATCTCTTGAGCAGGATCCTGGTTTGAAGCTTAAAGCTGTGTCCAGAGCATAGTTATCTTCCGCTGTATCTATTTCATTCTTTCCGCTGTATTGTATTAAAATATTGTAATTTATCTTCCGCTGTAATTTATTCGACGTACTCTGATATTCTGTACTCTGATGTAACATTACTGTAATGTTTATAAAAGTCTGTTGTTATTGTTCTGATGTTGTTGTATTCCCAAAGTTAACGTACTCGGGTTTTGAACGGTCTTGGTCGATTTTGCGATCGATTAAGTCCGGGCAAAATCCGTGTCGTTACATAAACTGAATATACTATCGTACTCATTTCTATTTCTCTGCACCTACTAACAAGTGTTTCAACTAGCACCATGCGTTCATGAAAAAATGATCCCCTTTATTGATCGGCTTCTACTCGCATGCATTTACGACTTGTGTCGTTCGGCCCCGTTCGATTGTAGATACATGTGCTGGTCCCACCATGGGGTGTATCAATTCCTATGGTGGCAACCCGACACAAATTCAAGATGCACATTGTATACTACTGATGGCCAATGCCTGATTTGTCCATGCCGGAGTACGTGCATGCCCATACTCCGTCGGAACCTACACCGCTGCACCACCCGCTGTTATTTTGACCGCTTATAATCAGCCCAGTAATCGTGGCCCACCCTGCCTAGTTCAAGGTACTATGATACATCTATGTGGGTTACTGCTGAAATGGGTCCCCGTTACTAGGGTTTTCTAATCAACATGTTAAAATGGTTAAGTGTTCTCAAATTAACCTAACCCCACCCATCAGTTTAGTTAACATGTTGTATTGGTTAAGTGTTGCCTTAATTAACTTAACCCTACCATTCTTAGTCTGTCTTAGCTTTAATTCATTCATTAAAGCACCAACCACTCACATTAAATACGTATTGTTGCGGTTGCTGGATGTGTCGGGCAGTCTTGCACCGCAACTCAATCTAACCTCGGGTTTTTCGGGCTTAATGCGCAAACCTCTCACATTAGATCTATATTGTTACGGTTGCTGGATGTGTCGGGCGGTTCCGGGCAGTCTTACACCGTAACTCAATCTAACCTCGGGTTAGGCACAATCATCTTTTAATTAATTTACATATTTACTATTTATGCTTATATGTAAATTATCCACCAATGTTGTCAACTCAAGTCATGTCCCATTTACCCTTCTAAATTTTGTCCATAATTCTTAGGTATACAAATTATACCTTTTCACGCCATTAATCATTTACATGATTATGAGCCAACCTATGCCAATAACATATAATTTAGTATATTTCCCAAAGTATCCCCCATTATTCGTTCGCATAAATTACATAGAACGTTAGGCTCGCAAATTAGCCTAACTCATAAACAAAGAGGGAAAAATAAAAGGGACATGTAACATTCCAATGACATAAAACAGTTTAGATCAACTAAGCATGTGTAATATAAATTTGGCATAGTACTACACAAATTTAATTAAGCATGTAAATGTGAACTTGCATTGAGTTGGATCAAATTAACATAGATCTAAACATCTAAGCATGTAGATCTAGACATATAAGCATATATGAACATGACTTAGCTTATGATCTTGCATATAACATAACATAAGGAATCACCAAATTTATATACAACATGATAGGTTCATTGCCAAAGTATTATACAACATGATAGGTTCATCACCAATTTAACATACAACATGATAAGTCCATCATCAATTTAATATACAACATGATAGGTTCATCATCAAATTTATATACAACATGATTGGTTCATCACCAAATTAATATACAACATGATAGGTTGTATCAATCACAATAGTCACGTAGGCATAGGTAATCTCAGAATTGCTACATGAATCAGAATGCGATCATCTTATAACTAGGCACAGTTCTAGCTCCGCATCATTAAAAGTCATGACTTTTATTTGTTCAAATCTAAAAAATAACCGAACTTACAAACAAAAGAACAAATCTTGTTTTCAGGGATCTGATTTCTGAAACTGAAAAGCTATCATTTGATGTAGACTACTGATTCTCTAGTTTTGATTTGATTTGGGACTTCCTAACTTGACTTGTAGTTTAGAGAAAAACGGAGGCTACGCTAGTTTGGCCATGGACAGCATGACGACTTCAGAGAGCAATTTTATGTGGTTTTAGGGTTGAGGGTTGGGGTTGTTTATATAGAAGTTTAGATTAATGAGAGCCGTTAGATCAACCTAGGAGTAATCATAGCCATCTGGACAAAACAGAGCCAACCTGAAGTCGCCACATAAGCCCTAGTGACTCAGAAAACGTCACTGGACAAAATAGTCCAGATCTGGGCGACGGGGTCGACCTTTACAGAGGGGGTAGACACCCCAGTCGACACCCCCTCTTGGGGGTCGACACCTATGTTGACCCCTTGGGGGGAGTCGACCCCTATGGGCGGGAATTTTCCCGCCCTTTTTAATTTAATTATTATTTATATTTAATTTCCTTTTAAACTTGAAATCTTCTGAACTCCATAACTTCTTCATACGGAGTCCGATTCACGCAAACTCGGACTCTATCTCAAGTAGAATTCCGAGACAAACGCAATGGTGAAACCCGTTTCCCTTAATTTCCACATTTAAAATTAAGTATTCTTTAATTCGTTACTTTAATATTCACAGAAAATACGGGATGTTACATTTTCCCCTCCTTAAAGGATTTCGTCCCCGAAATCTTCAAGTCAAGAAGAATGTATATCCTACCATCCAACATCCATCTACTCAACCATTCAATCATAGGCATCCATTGTCCTTAAAAGGTATCTAATGCTTTTCATGAACATATGCATAGTGTGTGTATATGTCCTTATCTAATGCAAAATCAGGCAGTCTACTGATTCAGTTGACCTCCTTAATGCAAATCATGATAGTGCCATGAGTCCATTATGTATGCAATTATTTCTAATCATTCTTTCTACATGAGTGCACAATCATTCATACAAATGCAACATCCATATGATAACACATCAAGTTTCAATCCATATACAAATACATATGTGCATATGCAATATGAAAGTGACTGAGCCGTTCTAGTACCTAATTTGTGTGTATATGCATCCACGAGCAACCACTAGCAACCACTTGCAACCATCAATCATAACATGTTTCAAATACATGTTTACATCCATTGGTTTCTACCTAAGGATTAAGAATAGGACCGAGGAGATATACTTAAAAGATAGATATAAGCATGCATAAACTTATGGAAAAGATATCAAGGATGTACCCTCAAAAAGAAAAGGGTAGGCTGGGCGTATCTTGTCCTCAGTCTCCCAAGTCGCGTCTTTCTCAGTGTCACTCCATTGAACTTTAACAAGCTTGACTTCACAGTTGCGAAGCTTTTTGACTTCTGTCCCTAAGATACGAGTTGGAACTCTCCTCACCGTCGCTTCTCGTTCCACTTCTACTTCTTCTAGTATGCTTGGCTCCACGACTTCCGCAGACTCATGTAAGCACTTTCGTAGATGAGAGACATAGCAAACATTATGAACTCTAGCCAATCTTTCGGGCATCTCTACTCTATAATCCATCTTCCCAATCCTTTCGATGATAGGAAATGGCCCTATTCTTGGTGCCAATTTTCATGTAGACCCAAAGCGAACGACATTCCTCAAAGGAGATACTTTAAGGAAAACCCTGTCTCCAACCTTAAACTCAAGGTCGATCCTTCTTTTATCAGCGTAGGACTTCTGTCTATCTTGTGCAGTCTTCATTCGTCTTCATATCAAGTCCACCTTCTCTGAAGTTTCTCTAATCATGTCTGGCCCAAGTACGAGCTTGTCTGTAGACTCCCACTAACAAATTCGTGATCGGCATGGTCTTCCATATAAAGCCTCGAAGGGTGCCATGCCTATGGTGGATTGGTAGCTATTGTTGTAGGCGAACTCCACCAAAGGAAGATGATCCTCCCATGTCCCTCCAAAATCAAGAATGCACAATCTCAAAAGGTCTTCTAATACTCGGTTCACCCTTTCCGTATGACCATTGATTTGAGGGTAATAGGTAGTGCTTAAGCATAGTTGTGTGCCTACAGCTTCCTGCAAACTCTTCCAAAACTCGCTCGTAAAGATAGGATCTCGATCACTTACTATGCAAGAGGGTATTCCATGCAGTCGAACCACCTCTTTAAGATAAATGGATGCTAACAATGAGGCAGTCCTCCTACTCTTAACAGGTATAAAGTGAGCACTTTTAGTGAGCCTGTCCACTATTACCCAAATACTGGTATTGCCTCTTCTTGACCTAGGCAACCCATCAATAAAGTCCATCGAAATGCTATCCCATTTCCACTGTGGAACCTCTAGAGGATGAAGCAGACCACCAGGCTTCTTCTGCTCCGCTTTGACTTTTTGGCATATCAAGCATTTAGAGACAAACTCAGCTACATCCTTCTTCATGCCATTCCAGAAGAAAACCTTTTTTTTTATGTCTTTGTACATCTTGTCCCCACCTGGATGTATGGTCAATTTAGAATGGTGTGCTTCTTCGAGAACGGTTTTCACTAAATCTCTTGCTTGTGGGACACATAGTCTTCCATCCCGTCTCAACCAACCCTTGTCATCGGTGGAGTATCTATTGAGGTGGCTAGAAGTCTCATCTCTCATTAGCTTATCCATCACATCAACTAGCTGAGGGTCTTCACGTTGCGCGGTTCCTATTGAGTCCAAAAGCGTAGGTCGCACCTCTAGTGTTGCTAACAAACCAGGTACAAATTTGAAGGAGGGTCTAAAGTCAAAGTTTGCTATGTACTCCAAGCTTTGCCTTTCTACAAAGAGAGGATTTAAGGTCAGCTTTTCCCTACTCAAGGCGTCTGCCGCCACATTGCCCTTACCAGGGTTATAAGCAATCTCAAAATTGTATGAGGCCATAAATTCCATCCACCTTTGTTGTCTTAAGTTAAGATCCTTCTGTGAGAAAGGGTACTTTAATGATTTATGGTCAGTAAACAAATTCAAACCTTTCTCCTAGTAGGTAATGACGCCATGACTTAAGAGCGAAAACAATGGCAGCTAGTTCTAAATCATGAGTTGGGTAGTTTTTCTCATGTACCTTCAACTGCCTTCCTCCATAACAAACTACTTTGCCCTCTTGCATCAAGACGGTGCCAAATCCTGTCCTACATGCATCTGTGTATACTGTAAACATCTTACTCCCATCAGGCAATGTTAGAATTGGGGCTGTTGTCAGAGCCCTTTTCAATCGTTGGAAAGCAACATCACAATCCAAATCCCAAGCAAAAGTTAGGTTCTTCTTCGTCAATCTAGTAAGTGGGGCTGAGATCTTTGCAAAGTCTATAATGAACTTCCAGTAAAAGCCCGCTAGTCCGAGAAAACTTCGTACTTCGGTTGCATTCAGGGGGACCTTCCAATCTTGCACCGCAACTACTTTTGCGGGATCCACAGCTATTCCCTCTTTGGACACTACATGTCCAAGAAACCTTACTTCTTCTCTCCAAAAATGGCATTTGGAGAATTTTGCTTTTAGCTGGTGTGCACAAAGAGTATCCATGACTTCCCTTAAATTCAAAGCATGCTCTTCCTCATTTTTCGAGAAGATCAAAATGTCGTCCACGAAGACCACTACAAATTTATTAAGGAACTCCCTGAACACCCGACTCATCAAGTCAACGAAATAGGCAGGTGCGTTTGTCAAGATGAAAGGCATGACAAGCCATTCAAAGAAACCATCTGGGGTCCTGAATGCGGTCTTATCAATGTTGTCCTCAGCCACTCTTAGCTGATGAAACCCAGTAGACAGATCTAGTTGGGAGAAAATCGATGCACCTACAAGCTGATCGAACAAGTCGTCTATTCTTGGAAGTGGGTGCCTATTCTTCTTGGTCAGCTTGTTTAGCTCCTTGTAGTCAACGCATAGGCGTAGTGAACCATCAGCTTTGGTTGCAAACACCACTGGAGCACCCTATTCAGAAATACTCCACCTTATAAACCCCTTTTCAAGCAACTCATTAACTTTCTTGCTGAGCTATTTCCTTTCCCTTGGAGCCATGTGTCTAACGGGTAGAGCAACAGGTTTTGCATTATCAATAAGGTATATGCGGAAGTCTATCTCTCGCTTCGGAGGTAAACCCTTCACCTCTTCAAAGACATCCGGGTATTCATAGACTACTCCAACAGATTGCAAGTTCTCAACAGATGCATCAAGAGATTTTAGGTAACTAAGCATAACAAAGTTCATGGGATTACAAGAGATTTCGAGAGTGTTACCGAGGTGAGTCATAAGTCTAACCACTCTCCTTTCACAATCGAGGACGACAGCATTACTGGATAGCCAATCCATGCCTAGAATTAACCCATAGCCCATGAAGCCCAAAACATAGGCATTACATCTAAACCCAACGCTTAGTATAGAAGTTTCCAAATCCAAACAAATCATAGATAAATAAGCCGAACCCCAAATTGGATTTGAAACAACCAAGGGATCCTCTACTATACTGGTGTCTAGGTGCAGAGATTCAACTAAATCTGTAGATATAAAAGAGTGTGATGCGCCAGAATCAAAGAGAGTACGAACAAGATGATCAAAAAGATAAACTAAACTCTTAACAGAAATATTTCTATCTCGTTCTTGCGGAGGTGCTATAAGAGCGTGAACCTGCCTTCCAGAAGTAGATCCAGTCCTCTGCCCTTTCCCTTGCTTTCTTGGGCAGTCCCTAGCCATGTGTCCTGTCTCGCCGCACTGAAAACAACCACGCATCTTCCTCTTCTTATTTCTACAGTCCTTAATCAAATGTCCAGGTATGCCACCAAAATTACACTTCCTCTTATCACGGGGTTTGTTATTCTACCCGCCTTTCTTGGAATCCGTCCTTTTGTTATGTGATCCCTCCACTTTCTTGTCTTGAGGCACTTCCACCTTTGTCTCTTTCTTGCCATCCTTATCTTCCTCCTGTAACAACGCCATGTCCACTAGTCTTTCATAAGTCGCACCCATAGGTATATGGATCATAACTAGGCTGTGCAGTGGCTCGTTCAACCCTTTAACGAAATGGAGAGCCTTCTTATGCGGAGTGTTCACTAACTCCAATCTGAATCTAGCCAGCTAGTGACGTATTCCTTGACCGATAGGCTTCCCTGTTTGAGAGCTAAGAACTTCTCCATCTGTAGGCTTCGTTCAGCTTGCGAGAGGAACTTCATTTCAAATCTCATTCTGAAATCCTCCCAAGTTTCAACCGGTCTCTTAGCATTAGTAACTTCCCACCAATAAGAGGCTTCGTCCTTAAGTAACCACACAGCCAATTGTATCTTATGCCTATCGTCCACTTTGAAGATAACAAGCAAATCTTCTGTTTCCTTGAGCCAGTTTCTTGCTTCCACAAATGATTCAGTCCCATTAAAGTTCTTTCCACCCATGGCTCGAAAGTCTCTACATATCTTCGAGAAAGCATTTGCACAAGGAGGAGGAGGAGGAGGAACAGGTGCAACTGGGGGAAGAGGAACGTCTGTTGGGCCTGCGTCATTAGCCCTAGCCTCCAGGTACCTTCTGAACCAACCAGGTACCGGTACGCCCTCAGGAAGATTAAGATCCCAGACATGCTGAAATGAAAAGGTTGAAAATAAGGGATAGAAAGATAGTGCATATGGCTTTAGGGATTATGCTCTCTTTTTTTAAATAAAAATAAAACAACATTTTTCTTAAAAATGCTTCTTTAAACTTCTTTTTGAAAAATAGTTTTCAAAAACTTTTACCTGATCTGGTAAACCTTTGCTCTGATACAAAGTGTAAACACCCCACCTTCGTTAAGGTCACTTACAAAGGGAATGCATTAATTTTGGTGAAGTATTTTAGGTAAAAGACACAGATAGTTTACAAGACAAACATATAAACAGCGGAAACTGAAATTATTTATTAAATAGCGTGGCTCAGTCAAAACATTACAAGCATTGTCTCAAAACCCAACTTCCAAAATTATTATAGTAAAACATCTGTCTTGATTTAATTCTCCAAGTACATAAAGAAGCGTAAAACAGAAGTAAAGCAGCATAAATCCCCAATTAAGAGTGTAATCACAGCCATAGCCCAGGAAAAGAGAGTCCAAGCAATACGCCTACTTTCTTCAAGCTGGAAAAGGTCTGGATTAAGTTAAAGTATTCCCTCCCTACGGACCTGGGGGCGGGGGAGGGGGGACGAAAGACAAGAAAACGAAAGAAAATGGGTCAGACATAAGCCTGGTAAGTCCAGTGATTATTTAGCATGTAAACAGGTAAAAGGATCATGACATGAATAAAATGAACCTAGGACGATACCCTAGAAATAAGATAGTGATAAATAAGGAAAGGTAAACTAAATATATTATCGCACTCATTTCTATTTCTCAGCACCTACTAACAAGTGTTTCAACTAGCACCATGTGTTCATGATAAAATGATCCCCTTTATCGATCGGCTTCTACTCGCATGCATTTACGACTTGTGTCGTTCGGCCCCGCTTGATTGTAGATACCTGTGCTGGTCCCACCATGGGGTGTATCAATTCCTTTGGTGGCAACCCGACACAAATTCGAGATGCATAGTGTATACTACTGATGCCCAGTGCCTGATTTGTCCATGTCGGAGTACGTGCATGCCCATACTCCATCGGAACCTACACTGCTGCACCACCCGCCGTTATTTTGACCGTTTATAATCAGCACAGTAATTGTGCCCCACCCTACCTAGTTCAGGGTACCATGATACATCTGTGTGGGTTACTGCTGAAATGGGTCCCCATTACTAGGGTTTCCTAATCAACATGTTAAAATGGTTAAGTGTTCTCAAATTAACCTAACCCCACCCATCAGTTTAGTTATCATGTTGTATTGGTTAAGTGTTGCCTTAATTAACTTAACCCTACCATTCTTAGCCACTCACATTAGATATGTATTGTTGCGGTTGTTGGATGTGCCGGGCGGTTCCGGGCAGTCTTACACCGCAACTCAATCTAATCTCGGGTTTTTCGAGCTTAATGCGCTAACCTCTCACATTAGATCTATACTGTTACATTTGCTGGATGTGCCGGGCGGTTCCGGGCAGTCTTACACCGTAACTCAATCTAACCTCAGGTTAGGCACAATCATATTTTAATTAATTTACATATTTACTATTTATGCTTATATTTAAATTATCCACCAATGTTGTCAACTCAAGTCATGTCCCATTTACCCTTCTAAATTTTGTCCATAATTCTTAGGCATACAAATTATACCTTTTCATGTCATTAATCATTTACATGATTATGAGCCAACCTATGACAAAAGCATATAATTTAGTATATTTCCCAACGTATCTCCCGTTATTCGTTCGCATAAATTACATAGAACGTTAGGCTCACAAATTAGCATAACTCATAAACAAAGAGGGAAAAAGAAAAGGGACATGTAACATTCCAACGGCATGAAACAATTTAGATCAACTAAGCATGTGTAATATAAATTTGGCATAGTACTACACATTTAATTAAGCATGTAAATGTGAACTTGCATTGAGTTGGATCAAATTAACATAGATCTAAACATCTAAGCATGTAGATCTAGACATATAAGCATATATGAACATGACTTAGCTTATGATCTTGCATATAGCATAACATAAGGAATCACCAAATTTATATACAACATGATAGGTTCATTGCCAAATTATTATACAACATTATAGGTTCATCACCAATTTAACATACAACATGATAAGTCCATCACCAATTTAATATACAACATGATAGGTTCATCACCAAATTTATATACAACATGATTGGTTCATCACCAAATTAATATACAACATGATAGGTTGTATCAATCACAATAGTCATGTAGGCATAGGTAATCTCAGAATTGCTACATGAATCAGAATGCGATCATCTTATAACTAGGCACAGTTCTAGTTCCGCATCATTACAAGTCATGACTTTTATTTGTTCAAATCTAAAGAATAATTGAACTTACAAACAAAAGAACAAATCTTGTTTTTTGGGATCTGATTTCTAAAACTGAAAAGCTATCCTTTGATGTAGACTATTGATTCTCTAGTTTTGATTTGATTTGGGACTTCCTAACTTGACTTGTAGTTTAGAGAAAAATGAAGGCTACGCTAGTTTGGCCATGGACAACATGACGGCTTCAGAGAGAAATTTTATGTGGTTTTAGGGTTGAGGGTTGGGGTTGTTTATATATAAGTTTAGATTAATTAGAGCCGTTAGATCAACCTAGGAGTAATCAGAGACATCCATACCAAACAGAGCCAACCGGAAGTCGCCACATAAGCCCTAGTGACTCAGAAAACGTCATTGGACAAAACAGTCCAGATCTGGACAAGGGGGTCAACCCATACACCCCAGTCGACACCCCTCTTGGGGCGGTCGACACCTATGTCGACCCTATGGGTGGGAATTTTCCCGCCCTTTTTAATTTAATTATTATTTATATTTAATTTCTGTTAAAACTTGAAATCTTCTTAACTCCATAACTTCTTCATACAGAGTCCGATTCACGCAAACTCGGACTCTATCTCTAGCAGAATTCCGAGACGAACGCAATGGAAAAACCCGTTTACCCTAGTTTCCACTTTTAAAATTAAGTATTTTTTAATTCGTTACTTTAATGCTCACAGAAAATACGGGGTGTTACAGGATATATATAATATATAAATCAACAAAGAAATGGGTATCAGATCACTTTGTAACTTTGGATTTTCATCTAAAACTTATTTCATACTGTACTCCTCTTCATTTGCTTCGCAATGTCGCTGGTTTCATGTATATCCGTCAAGAATTGATCAAGTAATGATCAAATGAAGTTTTGGTGAATAAAGAGAGAAGGAAACCAAAATTATCGGCGGTTATCTTCAAATTGCATCCACAGGTTAGAATATTTTGTCTCAAATCCTTTTACAAATTGTAGTTCTCATTCTCGCAGTCGATTTGATGGGTAGATCGTCAAATTTCGATATAAATTGAGTGAGATATGACAGTTTGAAGTTGGCAATTCAAAACTGAAAAACTGTTACGGGATTTCATGCATACCTCTTACTGTTTCGACTTTATGTATCCCAATACCATCTAAGTTCATCCCCAAACTGCTACTAAATCATAGTCCTCGAATTACTCTTCAATTTGCCACTGATTTCGTCCAATTCCGTCAAGAAATGAAGAAGTTACGCATCCTGAAAGTTTGATTGAAAATGAAAAACAAGAAAAAGAAGAAGAAGAGAAGTGGTTATGAAGAGACATGACTTTTAGGCCTTTATATAGTGATAGAAGTGTCCATTCATTCAAAATTCAAATTCAAATTTTGTCGCTAAATTGGTTGAACTACTAAATCTTCGATATCTTTCTCATACGGTCTTCAAATTCAGCAAATGAATACATTATTCTGATCTGAAAAACGAGCCCGTCGCAATAGAGCAAATCTCATCATCAAATTCCGGAAGACCAATTCAGAATTCAGAATATCAAAGAAATGGATCTAAAAACTGGGTACGCCTTAATTAATTTTTAAATTTTTTGTTAAATGGATGTTTTGTTTGCTTTGCTTTGTTTTGAATTTGAAATTTAAAACCTTAAAATTCAAATAAGGAATTTAAAATTCAAAAGTTGAAATTTAAGATTCAAATTTGAATTTTGAAATTCAAATACTAATAAAATATTAAATAATAAATATAAAATAAATTTTGGATATTTGTTAGGATTAATATTATTTCAGGAAATAGTTAAACCTGAAATATAAATCGATAATTTAAAACCAAAGTCACAAAGCCATATGTTCTTTGAAAATTATGCATGAATGTCGACATACATATGTTCTTATGTCAACATAAAGACTTGTAAAATGAAATTCAAATTTTGAGTTTCAAAAGCTTAAACTTTCAAACTTCTCTTCATATTTTAAATAAGAAAATACCAGTTCAAATTCTAGTTATTAACTTTGTCTTTTTGCTTATTTTCTTAATATATCTTGTTTCAAAATATATATAAATTAATAAAATTATATAGACATGTTAATATGATTTAAATATATATTAAAGACATTTGATATTATTATAAAATATAAGTTTATATATTTTTTATATGTAGTTTAAACATTTATAATTTAACCTATATTTTCTTAGATATTATTTGAAACTAAATACTAATTTTGATTGCTTGATTTATTAAGATTTATGAAACTTGTATCTTCTAACTTAATATTTTGGTGTGTATATATATATGTATATGATTTTATGTCTTAAATATACAGTTTAATAAGAAGTTATAGCTTTATAGGTTACTTTATATTACCAAAGCTAATTTTTATATAACTATAGATTTGTTTTATATTTTTAACATATAAATGGTTTTTTTTAGCAAATTAATATATTTTGATTTCTAAAGTTTAAATGAAAAATTCATTTGTATCAAAAGATAAATAATAAATTAAATTTTAATTCCTTTTAAATCAATTTTTATACACAATTATGAGTATATGTTTATAGTCTACTTTATACAATTTTATATTCTCTCTAAAAAGATATTCAATTCTTACTATATTTACCCAACTAATATTATTTAACTCCATAATTATTTTGTATATATTACTACTTATCATGAATATACTTTTAAAACTCTTATCTTTATTATTATTTCAATCACTTTCATTAGTTTAATTAACCAAAATCTATAAATTAACATTATCCTTGTTTGATTCAAATAATTTATTATATGCATAATAGTTAGATATTACTTTAAGTATCTTTTATAGAAATACATATCATCATCAAATGATTCTATATATTATTACCATTACACATCTTATCGCATATCATACATCATTACACTGCATTTCAAATTAAAATAATTTACATCACAAATTGCATTTCATTCAATATATCACTTCATATAGTTTTGCATGTCATACTGCATTATTACTAACACAGTGTATTACATATTAACCTTTAACTCCACATAGAACAAGTATACTATATGAGAAATTATTATCTTATAAATACATAGGATTATTAAACATATAACATATTTATTTTGTCTTGATTGACTTGGTTGAATTGATTAAATTTATTGGATTGATTGACTTGTTTAGTTTATATGATTTGTTTGACTTAAATAACTTGATTGACTTACTTAACATGGTTAAAATTTCATTAGTGGTTGATAGGTTTGTTAGAAAAGTACTTATTTTAAGAATATCTTAGTTAACTCTTAGTCTTGATTAAAGTCTTATAATAGTTTTAAGGGAATTAGAGTTTAGGATAGGTTTAGTATTGTATTAAGGGTATTAGATTAAGGGGGAGTTTTATAGTTTCTACTATAGTTGGAGGTTCAAAAAGTGTTTATTAACATATATTATTTAAGTTGGTTGATTTCGTTGATTGCTTGAATTGCTTGCTTGAATTGCTTGCTTGAATTTCTTGTTTGAATTGCTTGCTTGAATTGCTTGCTTGAATTGCTTGTTTGAATTGCTTGCTTGAATTGTTTGTTTGGATTGACAATTTGGATTGATTAAAAATATTTATTGGATTGCTTTGTTTAGTATCCTTCTATTAGACTAGTATAGTCATAATTTTAGGGGGAGTTATAAACTTTTAGGCTTAGAATCATAGATTTAGAGGGAGATATAAGGATATTATTGAATTAAGGATAGTTATAATTAATATTTATATCATAAATTTAAGGGTATCATTTTATGATATATATGTATATATATATATATGTTTATTTAGAATTAAGGGGGAGTACTTTACTTTAGATAGTTATAGGATTTAGGGGGAGTAGTTTAAGAATTTCTTTTTGATAATGCCAAAGGGGGAGAAATTATAAAATATAGGAATGTTTATAGGAAATTTATAGACATGGGGAGTATAAGAGGAACATCAACAAATAGGTATATAGGTATGATATTTTATAAACTAAAGTTGTCATCATCAAAAAGGGGGAGATTGTTGGAGAATCGAGTTTTGATGACAACAACCTTATTTCAATTATCATTGATTATAATATATATATATATATGTGTGTGTGTGTGCAGGAATTATATATAGGAAATATTACTGAAGACTGTACAGTTATCAAGATGATAGAGATTCAAAGATCAGAGAAATTTCAAGACTCATGAGTAATCAAGATTTCAAGAGTTCAAGATTAATATATTTATAGAGTCTAGATTTTATAAGACTATAAATAGCACTCCAGGTTCAAATTTAAATTCTAATTTTCAAATTCTAATTTTCAAGTCCTGATTTCCAATTCTATCCTCAATCCTCTCCATTTTGTTTTTCTATTTATCCTCAATTCTCTTTATTTTGTTTTCCTACTTTGTTTCTGTTTTGTTCCTATTTTTATTCTTCTTGGTTTTTCGAACTTAAATTTTTTATATACTTTATATTTATACTTTATATAGTTTAAAACCTTACAATTTTATAAATATATTTATTTAGTTTAAAAGTATGTTTTCATATGATTTTCTATCATATGATATTAATTTACAACTCTAGAATTTTACACAAGAATTTCCAGAATTAGTTTTATATCAAAATACTTGAAAAAAAAAATTGAAAATGAAAAATACACATGAGTATGTTGACATAGCAAAAAGTGTATGTCGACATATAATTGCTATTTTTTCTAATTTTGAAGGGAAGTGTCTTTTCACTTTTTGAAACGCTTCAGAACCGTTTTAACCCTTCATACTCTGTAAAAAGAGGTTAAAACCAAATTTTTTAACATATCTTCTTCTCTAACTTCATACTCTTTCATCCCACCATTATTCTTAATCATTTTTATGATTCTTTCACTTATACTCTGCCGAATTCACTTCTGTTTTGATCAAACTTCTTCTCTCTACACTCTCTACTCTCTGAATCAAGTGCTATTGAAGAGTTACAGGGTTGTTTTTAATTTCTTGGGTTGAATAAACCATGTTTGTAAGACAAAGAGGAATTGGTGTGTCCTTGTAGCCGTGAAATCAAGGAATAAGAGTCGGTGTGCCCTTGTTGAATCGTGAAATCAAGGGATAGGAGTCGATATCTCCTTGTTGAGCCGTGAAATCAAGGAGGTTGTATTTGACTATTGGAAATAGTAATAAAACTCTGCACAATCCAGCGTTGTGCGGGACTGGACATAGGAGTGATCCGAACCAGTATAAAATCTGGTGTGTTCTTTCCTTTTTCTGCATTTTTATTTCTGTTTATTATGCATTTGTGTTTGAATCTGTGACTGTGTTTGTGGTGTTTGATTCATTCCATAATTCTCTTTAGTTTTATGTTTTGTTTAAATTCCTACAAACACTATTCACTCCCATTCGAGAGTTTGCTTTGCCTGAACGATACATTCCACAGTCCCTAACAGATACAACTATGGACAGTTGGCTATAAATAGGCGATGGCATTTTCGTAATTAACGAAATGAGCGACTCATAGCTTGCATATACGAATCTCAGCTCATTTCTTTTGGGGGGCTCATCTATAAATAGACCATGGCTTCCACCATAAGGGGGATCAACTCCTGGCCAACACGAAGTGCTGCTGACTTCTTTCCTCCACCATTCCTTAAGCATTTCAACCATCGTCATTATCTTCACTTGAAGGTGATTCATCCATTTGGCCATGACATCCCATATAGTCCTATAAATGAGAAAAGGTCAAAGACGTCCTCCGACTCCGTCACTTATGAAAAGGTCAAAGACGTCCTCTGACTCCGACACTCATCCATCCTTCTCCCCCACGAATTCCACCATTCCTCCATTGAATTCCGATAATTTAAGCGAGATTTATATGTGAGAATGAGAATATGTTGAGAGAATGAGAAGATGTATAAACAAAGAGAATTTATATGTTTTGTAATCATTGTCATGATAATGCAAACTACCTTCATAGTGGACGTAGGCCTAGCTTAGGGCCGAACCACTCTAAAAATCTTGTTTACATTTTACTTTCCTCACATTTTTACTTTCATCTTTATTGACTGCGGCTCCATTTATTTTCCAACCATATTGATGAAGTACGATTCTCGTACCATTGGTATTTGAGCCAATTTTTGGTGAAAATAGGTTGCATATCATGTTGAATGTCTTACATTATTTAGATTAATATCCTGCATGCCATGATAGATGTGGACGTTATTTTTTATGATTGCCATTGTTTTTCCTATGCTTGTTTGATTATGGATGTTTAACATGACTACTTCTACTCGTATGGTTTTTAGGCATGCGTGATAGTTATATTATTGTATTGTCCAGTTACTTGAGATAAATTTCATACATGCCTTGACATGCTTGTGTTAGATAAATTATATTTATTTAACGTAGATATAAGTATATTTAATGTAGATATAGGTTTGATTTTTTTGGATGTTTATTCACTTATATTTACAACTAAATGCTAAGCTTGCTCTTAAAAGAGGTATCTATAGGTGTAGAGTTGCGGTTTTTGCCGTAGTTATATTTTTGGTGATTTTATACCGTAGATATAGGTAGGCACTTTATGTCTATTATTTTATTTTATTGGGATGAGACATACTTTGTGGTTTTTTCAAATCAAGCCGCATAAAGGAGATGTGTCGAAATTTACCGTAAATTTAAGCAATGTTGGAAGGAAATTCAATTTGTAGTGCTAAATTAAATTGTCTTTTAGTCGGTTGTCACTTTTATTTTCCATTTTCCATTTGTTTAAAAAATAAGTGTACAACAAAGTTGGTTGGCATAGCAACATCGATCCCGAATTTAATTGTGTTGCACTTAAGAATGAAAATATTAGCTCTATTATAAATTCCGAATCTATTTCCTTTGTTGGGATCGCTTTTAGTGGTTGTTGTTAAGAGCGTTAGGTGATGATTTCTCTTGTGCCGCCACTAGTTTGAGAGTGTTAAATTGCATTGCTTCTTCCTTAAGGATTTCGAGGACAAAATCCTTTAAGGAGGGAAGAATATAACAAAATATTTTAAAGAATGGATATTTTAATAATTTATCTAAATACTAATCTTTAATTATTCAATGGATGGTTCCAAAATGGGATTATTCATAATCGATAGAATTAACATTCAAGACAAGTTTCGTTAAGTCCCGATGGGTCGTTAAGTAAATAAAATGTATATAGATCACTATATTTTGAGTATGGACAATTTAATGAATAAAATAGTCTCGAAATTTGTGCAAATTATCATTTCAAGGGCATAGCGTCAGATTATGATGAAACTTATATTTTTGGAATCGCAGTACTGAGTGGTTGTACACGCCAAGTTTCTTAATGACCGGATGTATTTGATCATGAGAAATTAAAACTTATGTCAATTTCTATAGGGAATTATAATTGTGTAATTCAAGTTGTAAAGGCTAAATTCTGTATATAATCGAATTTGGTCTCGAAACTATTTCCATTATTCTGAAAAGGCCTTTTTACATGCGAATTGATAGGCAACACTTCTCTATTGGAGATAGCGAGTTTTCGGGCTTTATTCGCAAATCAATTAATAAAATGCGCAAGGTCTAAATGCTACAGTAATACCCAATACCCATTATCTCCACCTTTATCAAATTTGCATGATCCACTGTTTCATTGAGAAATAGATGCATTATCCCCCTTGCATTAAAAGTCTAAATCAAATAAAATACTCAATGCAAAAATACAAGACTGTATCTGTTACACTCGGATTTAAATTATCTTTGATTATATATGTAATAGCCTGCATTTTATGTATCAGAGGATTGCAAAATATTTTTAATTAATTCCCTGAGGGTTGGATCATTCTTGTAACGACCCGCATTCTACGCATCGCAGGATCGTAGAATATTTATTTCTTTCACATACGAAGTCGTATGGTCATGTAACTTTGGGAGACGACTATTGGAGTCATTTCTCATGTTCATGATTTTTGCCAATTCTTAAATGACCGTTTTGTCCCTACCTGATCTTGTTTTGACCATAACTTTTGACTGGAAAGGAATTTTGACCTGAAACCACTTCCATTGGCTCCAGATGATGGTTTACCTTTCCGTGCAGTGGTCACATTAGTCAAACGGACTCACTGTTTGGGAGATATGGCTGAAACAAGTTTCAGATGGTGAAAAACAGCTTAATTGGGCTTAACCGGGTGATTAACAGCTAGGCCCAAAGGGGAATTTCGGGATTAGGAGTTTAAAAGGGCTATTAGGGTTTGGAGAATACCTTTTTCTCATTTTTCAGCCGTCACTATTCATTCCTCTTAACCTAGCCATGGCCTCCAACATCTAAAACAACCCCAAACCACTTTCGAATTGAAGATTAGCCTAATCAACATCAAATTAAGGAGGAATAGCACCAAAGCAAGGTTAGAGCTGCTGCGTTGCATTAGTAACAGCGCCATAACAGAGATTTATTTCAGATCTAAAAGTTAATTTGTGGCCAAGGTGAGTGATTTGCATAGTTCCTCACTAATTATGGTTAATTAAGGGTAATTATTGTTAATTAGCGAATTTGAACATGATTAAATTCTGGAAAAATATTTATAAATTTCGAAATATTGTTTTAGGCCTTTATTAGGAAATTTGGTTGATTTGGTTAAGGTTTGCTAATCATATCATTAGTTTTGCTTAAACATGCTTAGGGGAAAATATGGGATTTTTGCTATGTTTGATCCGTTTAACCCTTGTCATGTTGTTGTTTTGGTGTTTGTGGTCACTTCTATTTGTTGCTATGACTGTATGGTATGCTTTGTGATTGATTAGAAGAGTTAGATTGGTCAAAAACGCCGTCGTATGGCGTAAAACAGTCGCTGGAAAAGTTGCAGGAAGTAGTGCAGGGTTTCGGATCGGGTTAGGGCGCTCGGGTTCGATCGGAGAACTGAGCAGAGAACCGAACCGGATCGGAACCTAGTACAAGAAGAGAGCTTGGCAAAAAGGAAGGCCTCTCGCATAAGGGTTGGAGTTGATATTAGACTAAAGTTGGACATGGGATCAGATCGGATTAACTGGAGGAAAGAAAGGCAGAACCGAACCAAGGCAGAAGCACTGAACCGTATCAAGATAGTGAGATAACTGAACCCAAGTGACATAAAAGCACCGAACCGAACCGAGGGTGGAGCTCCGAACCGAACCGGATGGCCAGGAAGTGGAGCAAGCCGATCCGAACCAGGGAAGGACAACCGAACCGAACCGGGATGGAGCTGCGATTACGTGACGACTTTTCTGGAAGACCAACTCCAATTCGACCAAAACCCGAGATGCAAAGGAAGTCAAAATAGGAATTAGAGCTCAGGATGCAGTTGGGAACCAATGTGTTAACTTCATGAGTTGGGCTTTGCTGCGGGACGTGTGCTAAGGTGTTGTCGATGTCTATAACTTTGGATCACTATGTGTAAGGGGTACGTGAACGGATTCAGGGCCACAGTGGCCTAGGTACGACTAAAGTGCTATAGACCAATGAAGTGGGGTCATTTGTAAAGATTTGGTCATGACTCCATGGGGCAAGCTTGGTAGTAGCAGTAGTTGTACAAGTCGAACTCCGTCACTACTTCGATGGGTCTAGTGATTGACAGTGGTGGACATCGTATGCTTTACGCACTGAGTGAGAGATGTGAGGATGGTTGCTATGATTGATTTGTTTGCCATCATTATGACATGCACACCCCACCCTCGTTATCTTTACACCATCTGTTCAGTGGCACCTTAGAGTATTGTACGATATGTAGTGTTAACTCTTTGGTTGCAGGTCCAGGTTCAGGTATGGTTTAGTATACCTATTATTGTTCTGTTTAGCTGCTTATCGCTCATACCAGACTTTTTGTCTGACCCAGAGTTTTATGTCTCTTCTTATTACTCTGGGTGCTCTCACGAGCAGACTAGAGACATGTTAGGTGGTATGCACGAGTAGCTGTATCGAAGACGAGTAGGATGCTTCCACGTATGATACATATATATAGATATTCTCCCTGTGTTGCTGCGGTCACTACTTTGGGCATTGGTGGTGTATCTTTCTTTCTTTTGTTTAGAGACAGTAATTTGGAAAGTTGTAATAAGCTGTATTTGGATTTCCACTACTCTGATGATGATGTTCATGTTGGTTTTAGTTATCAGCTTATGCACTGTCTCGCCTGTTTCATGTCAAGTACATTATTATTATATTTTATTCCATGCGCTGTGAGACATTCTACAGGTTTTTGATTAGTTCATTCTCTTCTTTCTTTTCTTTGGCGATCGTTCCGTGCTAGTCGGGCATGTGTACAGCGCACTTTCGGAGGAAATGTCGGCTGGTGCGGGGCGGGCCGTCACACTTGGTATCAGAGCTCTAGGTTGCGTAGTTAACCTAGGGAGAGATAATACGTATATGAGAGCGCGTATTTGTGATTATTTTGATTTTCAAAAGTTATATATATATATATATACTATTAGTATAGTTAAGGATGAAGTCGCACTGCACTGGCACCACTATGGAGATGGTTAATCGTTTTCTCTTTACAGATTGAACGATGAGCCGATATGCAAAGGGTACCGGTAGAGGAGTCAATAATGGGAATGCTGCTGATATAAGGACGATGTTTACTGACCTCATGAGAAAGATGCTTAGGGATGTGCAGAGGGCAACTCTCAATGCTGGTAATGGTGGTGGTCCAATAGTGCAGGCGCCTAGGGCCGATTTCGCCAAGCTGAACAAGGATTATACTAGTCTTGGTGGGAAGCCGTTCCACGGAACGGAGTCGGCTACGGATGTTCAGGATTGGTTGGATAGATGCGAGCGTATCTTCGAAGATTTGGGTATCGAGGATGCGATGAAAAGAAGGCTAGCATCCTGTCAGCTGCAAGGACGGGCAATGAATTGGTGGAATGCTATAAAGGCAGCTACTCCCGAGGATCAGATTACTTGGGATCAGTTTATGGTTCGCTTTAGCGATAAGTTCATTCCAGCTGCTCAGAAGTCAATGCAGTTTAAGAAATTTCCGGAACTCAAGCAGAATGGCAGAGCTGTCTCGGAGTATATCTCCGAATTCGACACTTTGTCGAAATATGGGTTATCCCTAATAGATACTGCCGAGAAGAAGAACGAGAAGTTCATAACTGGCTTGGATCAGTACTTGGGGAAAGGCTTATTAACCAAATCGATGAGACATTTGAATCGATTATGGGGAAAGCATTGAGGTCAGAGAGTCTTTACCCTAAGTCGAAGACTGAGGTTGCATCTGCAGAGGAGCCAAAGCTGCAAGAAAGCGGTGGAGGCAAGAATGGTTCTCTGAATAAGAGGAAGCAGAACCAGAATAAGGATGGCCAAAAGAAGAAAGATGTTGAGTGCTTCAGCTATGGTAAGAAGGGCCATTATGCTAGTAATTGTAGGGCCAAGCCATCGGATAGGAAGTGCTTCAACTGTGGCCAAGTGGGACATCACAAGGACAAGTGTCCCCAACCCCCTAAAGAAAAGCAGATGGTGAAAGCATATGCCCTTAATGTTATTCCTTCTTCGTCGAATGCCCCAACTGCGGCGGAGAAGGGAAAGAATGTCGTTATTCAAGGTATGCTTTCTGTTTATGATGTTCCTATTAGAGTTTTGTTTGATACCGGAGCTTCCAGTTCTTTCATATCTAGTGACCTAGTAGATAGGTTGGGATTGGAGCCCGAAATTTTCGATAGATCTTTAGCAGTGACGAACCCGATTGGTGGTTCGACTAACCTTAGCATGATTTGTCGTAATGTGGCCTTATTGAGTCATGGATGCATGTTTGTTTGTGATTGCTTTGTTTTGGGCTTTACAGGGTTTGACATTATTTTGGGAGTCGATTGGCTCCAAAGATACGGGGTGGTGGTAGACTGTGAGGGCTTTTTGGTGACAGCTAGAGCGGATGATGGGCGGAGGGTAGTGTTTGGTGGTCTACCTAGTAATTGGGTAATGGCTAGTTTTCTAAATTCCCTCGACATCCCGCATAGTGAGTTGTCAAGTTTGCCCGTGGTTGGCCAGTATCCAGACGTCTTCGAAGAAGTGACCGGGCTTCCACCACACCGAGAGATTGAGTTCCGTATTGATTTAGTGAAAGATGCCAGACCTATAGTGATGCCACTTCGTCGGATGGCACCAAGGGAGCAGCGAGAGCTCGGATGCAAGTCAGCGATCTTTTGAAGAAGGGATTTATCAGAAGGAGTGTTTCTGAATGGGGAGCACCAGTTGTGTTTGCTACCAAGGCGGATGGTTCCCTTCGATTGTGTGTGGACTACCGCGAATTGAATAAAGTGACGAGGAAGAATAAGTATCCTCTACCGCGGATAGATGATTTGTTTGATCAGTTGAGTGGCGCGAGAGAATTCTCCCAGTTGGATCTCGCGACAGGTTTTCATCAGCTTAGGGTGGAAGCTGAGAGTATAGCTAAAATGGAATTTCAGACGCCGCCTGGATTTTATGAATGGTTGGTCATGCCATTTGGGTTTGTGGATCTTATGAATAGAGTATTCAGAGATCAGTTGAATAAGTTTGTTCTTGTGTTCGTGGATGATATACTTGTTTATTCGAGGACAGAGGAAGTACACAAGGAGCATTTAAGAATAGTGATGGAGGTGTTGAGAAAACACCAATTGAAAGCAAAGTTTTCTAAGTGTCACTTCAAGAGGAGGGAAGTGAGATTCTTGGGCCATGTTGTTTCAGAAAATGGTATCTCCGTAGACCCTGCGAAGGTGGCTACGGTACAAGATTGGTCTACGCCTAAGAATGCGACAGACATAAGAAGTTTCTTGGGGTTAGCTGGATATTATCGTAAGTTTATCCAAGACTTCTCCAAGATAGCAGCACCGTTGACTCAATTGACCAAGAAGAATCAAGCTTTCGTCTGGGACGAAAAGTGCGAGAATGCATTCAAGAGTCTAAAGGAAAAGTTGACATGTGCACCAGTATTAGTCATTCCTAAGGGGAATGAAGAGATGACGGTATATACGGACGCATGTGGTACCAGACTAAGTGTTGTGTTGATGCAGGGAGGTAGGGTTGTAGCTTATGCAAGTCGGCAACTGAAACCACATGAGAAAAGATACCCTACCCATGATTTGGAATTAGCAGCGATCGTGTTCGCACTGAAGATATGGAGGCATTATCTCTTGGGAGAAAGATTCGAGTTGTTTACTGATCATAAGTCATTAAAGTATCTTTTCTCTCAAAGGGATCTAAATCTCCGACAACAAAGGTGGTTAGAATTCTTAGCTTCCTATGATTTCGATATCGCATACACACTAGGAAAGGGCAATGCGGTAGCTGATGCATTGAGTAGAAGACATGCCAGTTTAGGGGCTATGTTTCTTGAATAGAAGCAACTGGAGTATATCCCTGGGTACGATTTCAGACCAAAGTGCGAGTTGGATCCAGAAATGTTAGCAAGTTTGACGATCAGACCCACTTTGATTGAGCGGATTGTTTCCAGTCAGAGGAACGATCCTAACCTATTGGAAACCATCTCAAAGTTAGAGATGGGAATCGACGGAGAGATGAACAAGTATGGGTTTGATCGAGATGGATGGCTTGGAAAGAATGGAAGACTTGTTGTACCCAATGTCAATGGATTGAGGGACAAAGTGTTTAGAGAATGTCATCACTCAAAACTGACTATACACCCCGGTGGTAACAAGATGTATCGAGACATGAAGCAGACCTACTGCTGGGAAGGGATGAAAACAGACATTGGGAAGTTTATATCCAAATGCATGAATTGCCAGCTAGTTAAAGCTGAGAAAAAGAAACCTAGTTGGTTATTGCAACCATTAGAGATTCCAGAATGGAAATGGGAACAAATCTCAATGGATTTCATTGATGGGTTACTAAGGACTAGATCGGGCCATGATAGCATTTGGGTGATTGTGGACCGATTGACTAAGAGTGCAAGGTTTATACCCGTCAAGTCAAACAGGACGACAACTAAGTTAGCGGAACTGTATATAAAGTGGGTAGTGAGATTTCAAGGAATACCCAAAGGCATTATGAGTGACCGAGATCCGCTATTCACTAGTGGATTTTGGAAGAGCTTGCAAGAGGCGTTAGGATCAGAACTACATCCCAGTACTGCGTATCATCCTCAAATCGATGGTCAAACAGAGAGGGTGAATCGTATATTAGAAGACCTCTTGAGAGCCTGTGTATTGGATTTTGGTGGATCATGGGATGATCATTTGCATCTAGTAGAGTTTGCATATAATAATAGTTATCAATCCAGTATTGGTATGGCTCCATTTGAAGCTTTGTACGGAAGATCGTGCAACTCACCGTCCTGTTGGTTAGAGACCGGTGAGAAATATGTGCTTGGACCAGAAGTAATAAGAGAAACATCAGACAAGATCAAGGTTATCCAACAGCGAATGAAGGATGCCCAAGATAGGAAGAAAAGTTATGCTGATAACAGGAGAAGAGAATTAAAGTTCTCCATTGGCGACTTGGTGTTTGTCAAGATTTCTCCGTTGAAGAGCGTGATACGATTTGGCAGGAGAGGCAAGTTAGCACCAAGATTTGTTGGTCCATTCCCAGTTCTTGAGCAAATTGGGAATTTGGCATACAAAGTTGAATTACTAGAGAAGATGGCAGGAGTTCACAACGTATTTCATGTTTCCCAGTTAAGGAAGTTCGTACACAACCCAGATGTGACTATTTCACCTTATTAGCCTGGTAAGATTTCAGTTTCGATTTAGTCTTTCTGCATGCTAGGATAGGTTTGTTTTATCTGTTTTGCATGTTTGATTGTTGTATATGATTGGTAGGCATGCGGGATCCTTTGTATGTTTTGGGTTAAAGAATTTTGGGGACTAAATTTCTTAAGGGGGGGAGAGTGTAATGACCCGCATTCTACGCATCGCAGGATCTTAGAATATTTATTTCTTTTACATACGAAGTCGTATGGTCATGTAACCTTGGGGGACGACTATTGGAGTCATTTCCCATGTTCATGATTTTTGCCAATTTTTAAATGACCGTTATGTCCCTAACTGATCTTGTTTTGACCATAACTTTTGACTGGAAAGGAATTTTGACCTGAAACCACTTCCATTGGCTCTGGATGATGGTCTACCTTTCCGTAGAGTGGTTACATTAGCCAAATGGACTCACCGTTTAGGAGATATAGCTGAAACAAGTTTCAGATGGTGAAAAATAGCTTAATTGGGCTTAACCGGTTGATTAACAGCTAGGCCCAAAGGGGAATTTCGGGATTAGGAGTTTAAAAGTGTTGTTAGGGTTTAGAGAATACCTTTTTCTCATTTTTCAGCCGTCACTATTCATTCCTCTTAACCTAGCCATGGCCTTCAACATCTAAAACATCCCCAAACCACTTTCTAATTGAAGATTAGCCTAATCAAATTAAGGAGGAATAACACCAAAGCAAGGTTAGAACTGCTGCGTTGAATTGGGAACAGCACCATAACAGAGATTTATTTCAGATCTAAAAGTTAATTTGTAGCCAAGGTGAGTGATTTGCATAATTCCTCACTAATTATGGTTAATTAAGGATAATTTGTGTTAATTAGCGAATTTATACATGATTAAATTCTGAAAAAATATTTATAAATTTCGAAATATTGTTTTAGGCCTTTTTTTAGGAAATTTGGTTAATTTGGTTAAGTTATGCTAATCATATCATTAGTTTTGCTTAAACATGCTTAGAGGAAAATATCGGATTTTGGCTATGTTTGATCCGTTTAACCCCTTGTCATATTGTTGTTTTGGTGTTTATGGTCACTTCTATTTGTTGCTATGGCTGTATGGTATGCTTTGTGATTGATTAGAAGAGTTAGATTGGTCGAAAACGTCGTCGTATGGCGTAAAACAGTCGCTGGAAAAGTTATAGAATCAGTGCAGGGTTTCGGATCGGATCGGATTAGGGGGCTCGGGTCGGATTGGAGAACTGAGCAGAGAACCGAACCGGATCGGAACCTAGTACAAGAAGAGAGCTTGGAAAAAAGGAAGGCCTCTCGCATAAGGGTTGGAGTTGGTATTAGATTAAAGCCGGACATGGGATCTGATCGGATTAACTGGAGGAAAGAAAGGCAGAACCGAACTAAGGCAGAAGCACCGAACCAAATCAAGATAGTGAGATAGCTGAACCCAAGTGACATGGCAGCACCGAACCGAGGGTGGAGCTCCGAACAAAACCGGATGGCCAAGAAGTGGAGCAAGCCGAACCGAACCAGGGAAGGACAACCGAACCAAACCGGGTTGGAGCTGCGATTGCGCGACGACTTTTCTGGAAGACCAACCCCAATTCGACCAAAACCCGAGATGCAAAGGAAGTCCAAATAGGAAGTAGAGCTCAGGATCCAGTTATGAACCAACGAGTTAACTTCATGAGTTGGGCTTTGTTGCGGGACGTGTGCTAAGGGTTTGTCGATGTCTATAACTTTGGATCACTATGTGTAAGGGGTATGTGAACGGATTCAGGGCCACAGTGGCCTAGGTACGACTGAAGAGTTATAGACAAATGAAGTGGGGTCATTTGTAAAGATTTGGTAATGACTCCATGAGGCAAGCTTGGTAGTAGCAGTAGTTTACAAGTCGAACTCCATCACTATTTTGATGGGTCTAGTGATTGACAGTGGTGGACATCGTATGCTTTACGCATTGAGTGAGAAATGTGAGGATGGTTGCTATGTTTGATTTGTTTGCCATCATTATGACATGCACACCCCACCCCCGTTATCTTTACACCATATGTTCAATGGAATCTTAGAGTATTATACGGTATGTAGTGCTAACTCTTTGGTTGCAGGTCCAGGTTCAAGTATGGTTTAGTATACCTGTTATTGTTCTGTTTAGCTGCTTATCGCTCATACCATACTTTTTGTCTGACCCCGAGTTTTATGTATCTTCTTATTACTCTGGGTGCTCTCACGAGCAGACTAGAGACAGGTTAGGTGGTATGCACGAGTAGCTGTATCGAAGACGAGCATGAGGCTTCCACGTATGATACATATATATAGATATTCTCCTTATGTTGTTGCGGTCACTACTTTGGGCATTAGTGGTGTATCTTTCTTTCTTTTGTTTAGAGACAGTAATTTGGAAAGTTGTAATAAGCTGTATTTGGATTTCCGCTACTTTGATGATGATGTTGATGTTAGTTTTAGTTATCAGCTTATGCACCGTCTCTCCTGTTTCATGTCAAGTACATTATTATTATATTTTGTTCCATGCGCTGTGAGATATTCTACAGGTTTTCGATTAGTTCATTCTCTTCTTTCCTTTCTTTGGCGACTGTTCCGTGCTAGTCGGGCATGTGTACAGCGCACTTTCGGAGGAAATGCCGGCTGGTGTGGGGCGGGCCGACACAATTCTCATGTTCTGATATGTTGTTTATGGGGTGTGAGACATGTCCATAATTTTTACCAAATTTATTTATGACCATTTTCCCCCTATCAGTTTTGTACAGGGCATAATTTTTAATTGGGATTGAATTGCGTGTTAAGATCAGTCTCATTAGAAAGGAAATGGTGCTGCCAATTCCATATAGTGGTCACAATAAAGATTTGGTTAAGCAGTTTGAGAGAAATCGTTGTTTTAGTGTTTCACAATTTTTGTTCAGGTTTATGAGCCACTAATGGGCTGATTTGGAGAGGCCCATTAGTGGGCTTGTGGGAGACTATAAATAGAGGGCCAAAGACATGGAGAATAGTTTACTTTCTTCATTCTCTTATTTGGTTGATCTTTTGATCCTGCTTGCTCAATCAAATACACCTTTCCACCGTTAAAATTCTAGATCTACATAAGAGAATCGAAGATCTACATCGTTTGAAGCAAGATCTATGCAAAGAGAAGATAAATCTCATCAAATTGGAATGTTTGAGGAGTGTTCTTCGTTGTTCGGATTCATGATTTGTTGAATTTTGTTGTTTTGGATAATTGGTGAGTAATATGCATCTCCCACACAGATTCAATCAAGTATTTGAGTTTTTTATCTTAATTTCATCATTTTCAAGTGTTTTCACCTAGATCTATATCGTGGTAAGTATATTTTCATTTGAATTGCCATAGGATGTAATCTAGCAACATAAAACCGGTAATTCTTATTACTCATATGTTTATGCAAGTTAGATTCATTATTTTTCGTTTATCATGATTTTGGTGAAATTTTATATGATTATTGATGATAGTTGTAATTTTGATGTTGTTGACGATTTCATAACATGTTTATGGTTGAATTGGATGAGTTGATTTCGTCGATGTTGTCATTTGGCGAAGATTTGGTCAAATTTGGAGTTGTTTTGGTCAGATCTGGGAGTTAGGTCGTTTTGCTTAGTTCGGTGATGACGTGGCAGTGTTGAGTCATGGCTTATTGCCCAAGAAATGGGTTCAGGTCGTGATGGAGCTCTAGGTCGTTCTCATATGTGCATGTTGAAGAGCATCAGGTCGCAGACCGTGGCTTCGGGTTTAGGTCGTAGGTCGCTAGAAGACTTTGGGTTGGGTCGGTCTAGAGGAAGTAAAGCAGGCCATTGACGACCTAGTAAGGTTGTGGATCTAGGAAAATTGATTCAGGAAGAATCGGGTTGAGACTATTAGGTCGTGGGATGACCTAAGGGGTTGGAACAACCTAGGTGTCAGGTCGTTAAAAAGGTGAAAGTGTCAAGTCATGGAAAACGACCTAAGGGGATGACGACCTGATGAGTTGAGCCTTATATTGATGTTTTTGGTTCAATGATGTTGTGACTTCGAGGAATATCTAGGTGGGAATGTTCGAAGTGATGTGATGTGTTCGTTGACTAGCGTAATGCAATGAATGTGAAGACAACTTAAGGCTGTTGAGTCGTGGATAATAGTTGCTCAGGGGGGACTTAAGCTTGTGGATAGTCGCCGGTGATGACGACTAGAGATATGAAAGCAAAGAGATTATCGTTGTCGTAAATTCTAGCGGATTCAAAGAAGGAGTACAATAAAAGACCAGGTGTATGGTCGAGTAACTTAGGCAGTCGTGAAGGGTCAAGTTGTTGAGATTGAAAAGACAAACATACGTTTTGTGAAGGCGTATGGAGTTTTTGCTGGAACTGGGGTTTACCATTAGCCCTTGACATTTGGCAATAGTCGTCATACGATTAACGATGGTTTCGTAGCAGGAAAGGCAGCGTTAGCCAGGTCATAAGTGTTTGGTTGTTTGCTTGTACCATCTCACGTAAGTTATCTGACGTCGAAGGAGATGTTTCTTAGGTGCTTGTCTGATATTGGTTTAGGCCTCTGGGTTTTGTACTTGAGGAATGTTGAACTCGATTAGAATGGATTACGTGAGATATAGCTAGTTGTTTTTCCATTATTTGCTTACTTCTGGTTGCTGAACTGTTGTCTCTTGATTGTTGGATTGTAAAGGCTATCATTGTCAGATGTGGAGAAGGCGGGTTTGGGTTCTTCTCTAGTGTGTGGTAGATTGGTTTGTTGAATCTACCTATTCTTATATATTCTGTTGATGATGTTAGATAGCAGTTTTATCGCTCACTAAGAAAGTTATTTGACTCAAGGTTTTTTGTTTCCCTCTTATTACCTTGGGCTGTTCATCCATTTGTTGGATGGGAAGACTAAGTAGTAGGTAGCAGGTGATACCCTGTTGAGGACGATGTTGCTATGCGATGGCGAGCAAGAGACTGGCGTATTACTTTTACTACTATCTAGTATTTCTGTTTCTGCTATTTGATGAGTGTTGCAATTAGGCTTCATGCATAGACTTTGGTAGTATATCCAGTGATGTATGGATGATCTTTCAGGATGTTATGAAAGTTTGTTATATGATGCTCCACTATTCATGTCTGTTGTATGTGTTCTATTATATTTTATCCTTGCGCTGTGAGTTATAAGGCAGGTTCCGTATTGTGTTTACATATCCCGATGATTGTCCATAGCCGCCTGGCACACCTTTAAGATTCCTCTTGTTTAGTGCAGGGCTTATGGGCAGTCATCACATTTGGTGTTAGAGCTATGGTTATCGATTTTAACCAAAGTTCGAAGACGTAATTACATATAAGAGTGTATTTGTAGATTTCTGATAGATGTATACTATGGCAGTATATATTATAGCAACATTTGAACTCCGTTAGCTGTTTTATTGTAAGTGGCTAATTATTCTAAATTAGAGATTTAGAATGAGTCATCGACCATCAAGACACGCTGCTAGGGAGGGGATTGTGCCTGGAGGGGTAAATGGAGGTATAACAGACTACCCAGTTATGTTCGAGGCCATGGAAGCAGCGATCATGAGGAGGGCCCCAGCTTTAGAGACAACCGTGGTAGATGCAAGGGTTCAGGTGCCTAGGGTTGTGAATTTTGCAAAGCTGAGTAAGGACTTCACATCTCTAGGAGGGAGGCAGTTCAAAGGGATGAAACCGACAGAAAAGGTTTAGAGGTGGTTGGATACTAGTATTCGGATCTTTAAAGACTTGGGCATAGATGATGCAACTAAGGGAAAACTTGCATCAAGACTATTGAAGGGCAGAGCCATGGAGTGGTGGAACTCTGTTACTTTGGAGACACCAAAAGAAGATGTAACATGGGAGCAATTTGTAACACCCACATCCATTAATGTCACTCACTAAGGGAATGCATTAACTTTCATGGAGTATTATTAGAGTATAGAACAGAATATCACAAGACAGATATATAAAATAATGCTTAAGAAAATTCAAAATTTATTCATTGCAGCGGAAAAGCAAAACATGTCTGGTTACAACATCAAAACCATATACTAAAGCCAAGTACACAAATATCCATCTTGTACAAAATTATTATCAGAGTACATAAAAGTAAAACCATAATCCCACTCCAAATAGCCATAATGGAAAAGAGATAAAGCTGAGCATTACTTTCAACACTTCCAAGCATTTCAAGAAGAAAGAGGTCCAAGTCAAGCTTCACTAATACCACCCTGAGGACCTGGAGAGGGGGGGAAGGAAAGAAAAGAGGCGAAACAAAAAGGGGTCAGACATACGTCTAGCGAGTCTAGTGACTTTAACAATATAATCAGTAAAGTAACGGGATAAGAACATGAATTGGATATAAGAGATGACTGTAACATAAGCAGATATGACAAGGTAAACAAGGTAGGTAAGATAGGACATCGACTGCGCTTCTAGCCAGTATAATATATACTCTGCACCGTACCACATACTAGTTACATGCTAAAAGATGATCCCTTTCTAATAATCATAATAATGGTTGCTTCGTGTACCCCTAGCTACTCTCGTAGGTGCCCCACTTGCTCCTACCACCACTAGTTGTACCCATTACCCTTCCCATTCGATCGGCTCCCTAACCTCGTAGATACATGTGCTGGTCCCACAATAGGGTGTATCACTCCCTAAGGTGGCAACCCTGATACTACTGAAATGCACAGCTTATACCTACACGATGCAACAGTGTCTTATCTACCAGCCCGGACCTACGCACACACATGACTCCGTTGGACTTGCACTGCCATCGCTAACTCTTTATTGACCTCTTACAATCAACCCTAGTAAGCGTGTCCTTGTCCTCAACCTAATTCGAGCTCATATATATACTAAAATGGGTTACTGGTTGAAAAGGGTCCACTCACTTGACACAAGCTTCCCTCCTAAGCTTTGTCCCCACTAGGAATTCCCACTTAACCCCTCTTTATCCCCATGTCTAATCACATGTCCCATCTTGGTTAAGTGCTTTTATTATGTTTCACATGTTACCCATGTTACCATCTTAACCCTTTATCATCCCCATGTCTAAGCACATGTCTTATCTTGGTTAAATGTTCATTAATTTATTACAACCGTAATCTTGCAAGACCCCTCACATTAGACTATCGTTTTGCGGTTGCTGGATATGCCGGGCGGTTCCGGGCATGCTTATACCGCAAACCGAACCTAACCTCGTGTCTTTGCATTATTACGCATCTAATTTCTACCTTTGACCTCTCACATTAGACTGTCATTTGCAGTTGCTAGATATGCCGGTCGGTTCCGGGCAGACTTCTACCGCAAACCAAGTCTAACCTCGTGTCTTAGGCGTTCGTTATCTCTTCTTTTCTGCACCTAAATTCAAGTTCTGACTTATTACATATATTCCAATTGCCCATAATTTCCAATTCAAGTTACGTTTATAATTCCAATCCAAGTCATGCCTATAATTCCATGTATATAAATTGTACCAATTTATGCCCCAAATCAATTACATGATTTCAAATCAATTTATGCCCAATTACATATTATTCAATATTTTCTCAAACATTTCCAATCGTTCCAACATTATTCGTACGCAAATCTCAACGCAGTATGTTAGGCTCGAAGTTAGCCTAATCTCATAAAGAAAAAGGAAAAGAAGAAGGGAAGAGTCATGACATCAAAATTGGCATAAAATAGACATATGAAACATGAACTGGCATAGAACAATAAAATAGATCCAATAGGCATATGATAGCAGTAATTTGGGTATGAATCTGAAAGATAAGAAATCTACAAAACTTGATATGATTCGTCTTACTTACATGCACGATCATTAAATCCAATTTACAATCCTATCACAATTACTTTTTAATTATATGTGAAAGTAACATAGACTCACAGCGACATGATTTAGGAGAGAGGATAGATCTGAATTCTGATTTCTGAATTTGATTAGCTAAACCGTTATTGTAGAATTTGATTCCAAATTTTCAATTTGAATACTCTTATTCTGATTTTCTTTGGTGGAGAAGAAGGTCTAGGTTAATTTATATTTGAGCTGCATGGAGGCGCCATGGATTAGTGTAATGAAATTAGGGTTAGGCTCAGGTGTCTATTTATAGGAGTACTAGGTGTATTAGGACCTTTAGATTAGACTAGGAACCATCTGAACCATCCAAACCAGAAAAACACGTCATCCAACCAATCCCAGAAGGACACATCATCCCTAGACCACCAAAACACATCGGCCAGATCTGGGTAGATGGGGGTCGACATCCCTGTCGATACCCCATGGGGGGGGGGGTCGACACCCATGTCGACACCACCGGGGGAAGTCGACACCCACGAGCGGGAATTTTCCCGCTTTCCCCTTTTTGCTGATTTCAAATTTCAAATTTGTTTTTTATTTTTAATTATTATTTTAATTTAAATACTGCTTAATGTGAAATCTTCGAAGCTTCATAACTTCTTTATACGATATCTGATTTACGCAAACTCAGACTCTATTCCAAGCAAAATTCCGAGACGAATGCAATGGCGCATCCCGTTTCCCTTAATTCTTCTTATAAAAATTAAGTATTCTTTAATTATCCCTTATGTCATGTTTTAAAATTATGAGGTGTTACATTCTCCCCTCCTTAAAGGATTTCGTCATTGAAATCTTCAAGTTAAGAAGAATGTATCCTACCATCCATCATCCATCTACTCATGCATCATCCATAAGCATCCATTGTCCTTAAAAGATTTCTAATGTTATATGAACGTATGTAAAAGTGTGTGTATATGTCCCCTATCTAATGCAATGATCAGGCGGTCTACTGATTCCGTTGACCTCCTTAATGTGAAACATGATGCGTCCATTATGTATGTAAAAGAATCCTAATGATACATATCATTTCTATATGAGTGCACAACCATTCATTCAAATGCAGCATCCATATGATAACACATTCAATATACATCCATTAATTTAAATATGCACACTCATTCATATGCAATATGAAAGTGATTTAGTCGATCTAGTGCCTAATGTGTGTGTAAATGCATCCACGAGCAACCACTAGCAAACACTTACATCCACTTGCATCCACCAAACATAACATGTCTCAAACACATATTTACTACCATAGGATTTTCTACCTAAGGGTCGAAGATATAATCGAGAGGATACAGTAAACGATAGAACAAGTATAAACAAAGTGGTAGAAAAAGGAGTAGTTAAGAACATACCCTTAAAAAGGGAAGGGTACGACGTGCGTATCTTGTCTTCAATCTCCCAAGTCGCGTCTCCTTGATCATCTCCCCGCTGGACTTTAACCAACTTGACCTCTCGGTTGCGTAATTTCTTGACCTCCGATCCAAGGATGCATGTAGGAACTTGGTCTAACCGTGGCATCTCGCTCTACTTCCGCTTCTCTAAGCATGCTCGGGTCTACTACTTCCGCGGTATTGTGTAAACACTTCCTCAAATGGGACACGTGAAATACATCATGAACACCACTAAGCTTCTCAGGAAGCTTCACTCTGTAGGTCATCTGTCCAATTCGCTCTGTAATGGGGAATGGCCCTATGAACCTTGGTGCCAATTTCCCTACAGACCCAAAACGAACTACATTCCTCAACGGTGATACTTTAATAAAGACCATGTCTCCAACAATGAACTCAAGATCGGTCCTTCTCTTATTAGCATATGACTTTTGTTGGTCATGTGTCGTCTTCATGCATCTTCGAATCAAGTCTATCTTCTTTGAAGTTTCCCTAATCATCTCGGGCCCAAGAGAAAACTCGCTTCATGTCCCTATACATCTTGTCACCACCGGGATGTATGGTCATCTTAGAACGGTGTGCTTCTTCAAGGATTGTCTTTCTCAAACTCTCGTCTCGGGATACACAAAGTCTCCCATCCCTACACAACCAACCTTTTTCATCGATAGTATACATACTAAGATGGCTCGAAGACTCCCCTCTTATGAGCTTGTCTACTATCTCTACCAGCTGTGGGTCATCTTGCTGTGCCGCACCTATCTGTCCCAAAAGCATAGGTCGTACCTCTAACGATGCCAACAAACCGAGTACATAATCAATAGAGTGTCTAAAGTCAAAGGTAAAAATATACTCTAAACTCTGCTGCTCGACAAATAAAGGACTCAAAGTCAACTTCTTTCTACTCAAGGCGTCATCTACAACGTTACCCTTGCCTGGGGTATATGCAATCTCAAAATTGTAGGATGCTAAGAACTCCATCCACCTTTGTTGCCTTAAGTTTAGATATTTTTGAGAGAACGGGTATTTTAGAGACTTATGGTATGTATACAACTCAAAACTCTCACCAAGCAAGTAATGGTGCCAAAATTAAGCGTAAAAACAATGGCAGCTAACTCTAAATCGTGGGTAGGGTAATTCTTCTCATGGACTTTTAACTGCCTTCCACCATAGCATATCACCCTTCCTTGCGTCAAAACTGCGCCAAGCCCTGTCCCGCAAGCATCGGTATACATTGAGAACGGTTTACTCCCATCTAGCAAAACTAAAACTGGAGCTTTCGTCAATGCCCTCTTCAAACATTGGAAAGCATCGTCACAGTCAACATCCCAAGAAAAGGTCAAATTCTTTTCGTCAACCGTGTAAGTGGGGTTGATATCTTGGCAATGTCCTTGATGAACTTTCTATAATAGCCCGCCAACCCTAGAAAACTTCTTACTTCCATTGCGTTTCTAGGAACCTTCCAGTCTTGGATTGCTACCACCTTCGCGGGATCCATAGCTATCCCTTCCTTGGAGACCACGTGCCCTAAGAACCTCACTTCCTGTCTCCAAAAATGACATTTGTAGAACTTAGCTTTGAGTTGATGTGCTCGAAGAGTCTCTAAGACTTCCCTAATATGTAGGGCATGCTCGTCCTCGCTTCTAGAGAATATCAAGATGTCATCCACCAAGATTACCATGAACTTGTTTAGAAACTCCCTAAACACCCTACTCATCAAGTCTACGAAATATGCGGGTGCATTCGTAAAACCAAAAGGCATGACGAGCCATTCAACGAAACCGTCGGGAGTCCTAAAAGCAGTCTTATCTATACTATCCTCAGCTACCCTCAACTGATGAAATCCTGTAGCTAAGCCAAACTACGAGAAAATCGAAGCACCAACCAACTGATCGAACAAATCATCTATCCTCGGCAATGGGTGTCTGTTTTTCTTCGTGAGCTTATTCGGCTCCCTATAGTTCACGCACAATCTAAGCGAACCGTCAACCTTCGTAGCAAAAAAAACTGGAGCACCCCACTTCGAGATACTTCTTCTTATGAACCCTTTCTCAAGCAACTCTTTCACTTGTTTACTAAGCTCCCTCCTTTCTCTTGGAGCCATGTGGCGAACAGGCAATGCAACCGGCTTTGCATTGTCCACTAAGTATATACGAAAATCTATCTCGCATTTTGGAGGTAAGCCCCTAACCTCCTCAAAGACATCTGCATACTCACGAACTACTCGAACAGATTGTAAATCATCAATAGATGTGTCAAGAGATTCTAGGTAGCTAAGCATAATAGAACCCTTAGGGTCGCATGAGATATCGAGAGTATTACCCAAACTAGTCAACAATCTAACACCCTCTTTTCACAGTCGAGAATGGCACCATACCTGGCTAGCCAATCCATTCCTAGAATTAACCCACAGCCCGTGAAGCCAAGCAGATAAGCGTTGCATTCGAACTCAACGCCATACACATATATTCTCAAATCCCGACATAACATAAAAAGATGAGTCGTACCCCCAATAGGATTTGAGACAACAATGGGATCCACTACTATACTAGTATCTATGTGCAGAGACTCAACAACAGAAGCAGATATAAACGAATGTGAAGTGCCAGAATCAAACAAAGTACGTACATGATGATCGAAAAGGAAAATCAAACTTTCAATAGAAATGTTTCTATCTCTATCTTGTATAGGTACCATAAGAGCATGAACCTGCCCTCCAGAAGTAGATCATGTCCTCTGTCCTTGCCCTTCTCCTTGCCTCCTTGGGTAGTCTTTAATCATATTCCTGCCTCACCACATTGGAAGCAACCCGTTTTCTTCTTCTTCTTATAGTCCTTCAAATGGCCAGGTATTCCACAATTGTGACACTTCCTTTTCTCTGAACCCTTGTTATCCTTGACGCCCTTATTTTGTTATTGTTATTGTTATGCCTTCTTTGGATCCCCTTTCTTATCATGTGCCTTATCTACATTAGCACCTTTCTCCTCTTCATGCATCAACGCCATGTCAGCAAGATTCTCGAAAGTAGCCCCCATAGGAATGTGGGACATAGCCAACCCGTGTAATGGTTCATTCAGACCCTTGGCAAATCTCAAAGCTTTCTTATGTGGTGCATTAACTAATTCCATACCAAATCTTGCTAACTGGTTAAACTTGTTAACGTACTCCTTCACAGACAAACTCCCCTTTTTCAAAGCCAAGAACCTCTCCATGTACAAACTCTCCTCCTCTTGTGAAAGAAATTTCAACTCGAACCTTTGTTTAAAATCCCTCCACGTCTCCACTGCATGTCCTCCATTAGTTACTTCCCATCAAAATGCAGCTTCGTCCTTCATCAACCAAGCAGCTAGATGAACCTTCCTTCCATCGTCTATCTCAAAGATACCAAACAAGTCCTCCACTTCCTTGAGCCAATTCTGAGCCTCCACAAACGTCTCAGTCCCATAAAACGGCTTTCCGCCCATCGCACGGAAGTCTTTGCATGTCTTAGAAAAAGCGTCTACACGGGGAGGAGGAGGAGGAGCGGCCCAGCTGGGGGAGGAGGAACGTCTGCTGGGCCTGCGGTAGTACCCTAGCCTCCAGATACCTTCTGAACCAACCTGGTATCTGTACACACTCGGGTATAACGGGTTCGGGTTCCCCAGACATGCTGAAAGGAAAAAGGAAGAGATTCAAAATAGAGAATCGAAAGATAGATATATGGCTTTTGGGGATTACGTTTTTCATAATAAACTTTTCTCTTGAAACTACCCTCTTTAAAACATGTTTTTGAAAATACTTCTTTCTAAAATGATTTTGAAAACGGTTTTCAAAATCTTTTATCGGTTCTGGTAACCTTTAGCTCTAATACCATGTGTAACACCCCACGTTCATTAATGTCACTCACTAAGGGAATGCATTAACTTTCATGGAGTATTATAAGAGTATAGAACAGAATATCACAAGACAGATATATAAAATAGTACTTAAGAAAATTGAAAATTTATTCATTGTAGCGGAAAAGCAAAACATGTCTGGTTACAACATCAAAACCATATACTAAAGCCAAGTACACAAATATCCATCTTGTACAAAATTATTATCAGAGTACATAAAAGTAAAACGATAATCCCACTCCAAATAGCCATAATGGAAAAGAGATAAAGCTAAGCATTACTTTCAACACTTCCAAGCACTTCAAGAAGAAAGAGGTCCAAGTCAAGCTTCACTAATCCCACCCCGAGGACCTGGGGGTGGGGGAAAGGAAAGAAAAGAGGTGAACCAAAAAGGGGTCAGACATACGTTTGGCGAGTCTAGTGACTTTAATAATATAATCAGTAAAGTAACAGGATAAGAACATAAACTGGATATAAGAGATGACTGTAACATAAGCAGACATGACAAGGTAAACAAGGGAGGTAAGATAGGACATCGACTGCGCTTCTAGCCACTATAAGATATACTCTTCACCGTACTACATATTAGTTACATGCTAAAAGATGGTCCCTTTCTACTAATCATAATAATGGTAGCTTCGTGTACCCATAGCTACTCTCGTAGGTGCCCCACTTGCTCCTACCACCACTAGTTGTACCCACTACCCTTCCAATTCGATCGGCTCCGTAACCTTGTAGATACCTGTGCTGGTCCTACAATAGGTTGCATCACTCACTAAGGTGGCAACCCCGTTACTATTGAAATGCACAGCTTATACCTAAACGATGCAACAACGTCTTACCTACCAACCCGGACTCATGCACGCACATGACTCCGTTGGACTAGCACTGCCATCGCTAACTCTTTATTGGCCTCTTACAATCAACCCCAGTAAGTGTGTCCCTGTCCTCGACCTAGTTCGAGCTCATATAGATACTAAAATTGGTTACTGGCTGAAAAGGGTCCACTCACTTGACACAAGCTTCCCTCCTAAGCTTGGTCCCCGCTAGGAGTTCCCACGTAACCCCTCTTTATCCCCATGTGTAATCACATGTCCCATCTTGGTTAAGTGCTTTTATTATGTTTCACATGTTACCCACTTAACACTTTATCATCCCCATGTCTAATCACATGTCTTATCTTGGTTAACTGTTCATTAATTTATTATAACTGTAATCTTGCAAGACCCCTTATATTAGATTGCTGTTTTGCGGTTGCTGGATATGCCGGGCGGTTCCGGGAAGGCTTATATTGCAAACCGAACCTAACCTAGTATTTTGCATTATTACGCATCTAATTTCTGCCTTTGACCTCTCACATTAGACTGTCATTTGAGGTTGCTGGATATGCCGGGCGGTTCCGGGAAGACTTCTACCGCAAACCAAGTCTAACCTCGTGTCTTAGGCGTTCATTATCTCTTCTTTTCTACAACCAAATTCGAGTTCTGACTTATTACATATATTCCAATTGCCCATAATTTCCAATTCAAGTTACGTTTATAATTCCAATCCAAGTCATGCCTATAATTCCATGTATATAAATTGTACCAATTTATGCCCCAAATCAATTACATGAGTACAAATCAATTTATGCCCAATTACATATTATTCAAAATTTTCCCAAACTTTTACCAGTCGTTCCAACATTATTTGTATGCAAATCTCAATGCAATATGTTAGGCTTGAAGTTAGCCTAATTTCATAAATAAAAAGGAAAAGAAGAAGGGAACAGAGTCATGACATCAAAATTGGCATAAAATAGGCATATGAAATATGAACTGGCATAGAAAAATAAAATAGACCCAATAGGCATATGATAACAGTAATTTGGGTATGAATCTGAAAGATAAGAAATCTACTAAACTTGATATGATTCGTCTTACTTACAGGCATGATCAATAAATCCAATTTACAATCCTATCACAATTACTTTTTAATTATATGTGAAAGTAACATAGGCTCACAGCGACAGGATTTAGGAGAGAGGATAGATCTGAATTCTGATTTCTGAATTTTATTTGCTAAACCATTGTTGTAGAATTTAATTCCTATCTTCCAATTTGAATACTCTTATTCTGATTTGCTTTGGTGGAGAAGAAAGGCTAGGTTAATTTAGATTTGAGCAGCATGGAGACGCCGTGGATTAGTGTAATGAAATTAGGGTTAGGTTCAAGTGTTTATTTATAGGAGTACTAGGTGTATTAGTACCTTTAGATTAGACTAGGAACCATCTGAATCATCCAAACTAGAAAAACACGTCATCCAGCCAATCCCAGAAGGACACTTCAGCCCTAGACCACCAAAACACGTCGGCCAGATCTAGGTAGATGGGGGTCGATACTCCTGTTGACACCCCATGGGGAGTCGACACCCATGTCGACACCCTCTGGGGGGAGTCGACACCCACGAGCGGGAATTTTCCCGCTTTCCCCTTTCGCTGATTTCGAATTTTTCGTTTTTGATCTTTAATTATTATTTTAATTTAAATTCTGCTTAAACTGAAAACTTCTGAGCTTCATAACTACTTCATACGATATCCGATTTACGCAAACTCTGACTCTATTCCAAGTAGAATTCCGAGACGAACACAATGGCGCATCCCGTTTCCCTTAATTCTTCTTATAATAATTAAGTGTTCTTTAATTATCCCTTATGTCATGTTTTAAAATTACGGGGTGTTACACAATTCCAAGTCAAATACGAGACGAAGTTTGTCTCTACTACTCAAAAGTCTGTTCTGTTCAAGAAGTTCGCTGAGTTGAAATAGAATGGTAGACCAGTACTAGATTATGTTTCTAATTTTGAGGTATTGTCCAGATATGCTCGTTCATATATCGACAAACCCTATTAGAAAAATGAGAAGTTTTTTATTGGTTTGGACACATTAGGAGGCTGTTGGTTGATCATTTGGATGACCCATATGAGAAGATTGTGGAAAAAGTTGTGAGACATGATAGCTAGTTTCCAAAAGAATAAACTATTGTTATTGCAGCCAAGGAAGCTCCAAAACCACAATAAGGTGGTAATAACAATAAAAAGAGAAAGCTACTACATTAGAAAGAAAAGAATGGACAGAAAAAGCCTAAGAGTGAGGTGGTTTGCTTTAACTGCCAATAGAAGGGCCACTTTGCTAATGAGTGTAAGAATCCGAATGTTGAAAGGAAGTGTCACAACTGTGGCATGTCTGGGCATATTAAGAAGGACTATCCAGAACAGGCTAAGGAGAAGTAGATAGTGAAGGCTTATGCTTTGGAAGTTGTGTCGTCTTCTTCAAGAGCTACTACTGCATAGGAGAAAGGAAAGTGTGTCGTCGTCCAAGGTACTCTTTCAATTAGAGGTGTTTCAGTCCTTATGTTGTTTGATACTGGAGCATCACATTTTTTCATTCGTAATGAGCTTGTGTGCCGCTTGGGTTTGGAACCCAAGATTTGTGATAGACATTTCGTTGTGACTAATATAGTTGGGGCTACGTCCAACCTTTGTATGCTTTGTCGTGGTCTTTTGTTATTGATTCATGGTTGCTTCTTTGTGTGTGATTGCTATGTTTTGAACTTTGCTGGGTTTGGGATTATCTTGGGCAGGAATTGGCTCAAGAGGTATGTAGCAAGAGTGAATTGCGAGAAGCTGGAGGTGAGAGTAGGGATATGGAAGGGCGAAAGGTGTTGATTCCATGTAAGCCCGAAGATGGTGTCTTCTTAAGCTATTTATATTCGATTGTGATTCCACTTAAAGACTTGTCATCTATGTTGATCACTAATGAGTTTAAGGATGTCTTTAACGAGGACAAAGGGTTGTCACTGCACCGTGAGATTGAGTTTAGAATTGATTTGGTCGGCGGTGCTAGACCTGTCGTTATGCCTCTTAGGCGGATGATGCCTGAGGAATAGCGAGAGTTAGAGGTGCAAGTTCATGACCTTTTGGGAAAGGGATTCATTTGGAGAAGTGTATTCGAATGGGTAGCACCAGTTGTATTTGCAGCCAAGGCTGATGGCTCGTTAAGATTGTGTGTGGATTATCGTGTGCTGAACAAGGTGACTAAGAAGAACAAGTATCCGTTGTCGAGGATCGATGACTTGTTCGATCAGCTTCATGAAGCCAAAGTATTTTCTAAAATGGATTTGGCAACATGATTCCACTAGTTGAGAGTGGCCAAGGATGGTGTGCCAAAGACTACTTTTAGAACACCATCTGGTTTCTTCGAATGGGCTGTGATGTCAGTCGGGTTGACTAACACGCTAGCGTATTTTGTAGATCTTATGAATAGAGTTTTCAGGGATCAGTTGAACAAGTTCGTGCTTGTGTTCGTGGATGATATTCTGGTTTACTCTAGGAATGAGTAAGAACATAAGATGCACTTGCGAGTTGTTTTGGAAATATTGTGAAAGCATCAGCTGAAGGCTAAGTTTTCAAAGTGTCACTTCTGGAGGAGTGAAGTGAGGTTCTTACGCCATGCTGTTTATGAAAATGGAATAGCCATGGACCCCGCTAAAGTGGCAGTAATCAAGGACTGGGATAAACCTAAGAATGCAACAGATGTGAGAAGTTTCCTTGGATTGGCTGGTTACTACCGACGGTTTATCAAGGATTTCTCTAAGGTAGCTGCACTGTTGACAGGATCGACGAAGAAGAACCAAATGTTTACATGGTATGCACAGTGTGATAAAGCATTCGGAACCCTAAAGGAGAGACTGACGAGTGCTCTTCTTTTGACCATTCAAAGTGGGAATGAAGAGATTGTGGTATACACCGATGCATGCGGTACTGGACTTTTAGCAGTGCTGATGTAGAAGGATAAGGTTGTAGCCTACGCAAGTCGACAGCTGAAACCGCACAAGAGGAATTATCCAACTCATGATTTGGAGTTGGCAGCGATCGCGTTTGCGCTGAAGATGTGCAGACATTACCTGTTGGGAGTTCGATTCAAATTGTTTACAGATCACAAGTCGTTAAAGTAAATTTTCTTCCAAACGGATTTGAATCTTCGGCAGCAGCTGTGGTTATAGTTTCTGGCATCATATGATTTTGGTATACTCCTGGTAAAGGTAACGTAGTTGTGGATGCGTTGAGCCGAAGACACGCAAGTTTGGGAGCGATGTTTTCAGAATGGAAAAGCCTCGAGTACTTGGCGGGATTTGATTTCAGACCAAGGTGTGAGTTGGAACCTGAAATGTTGGCAAGCTTATCGATAAAACCTACTCTCATCGAAAGGATTGGCGAGAGAAAAAACCAAGATGCAAAGCTTGTCGAGGTTATCCATAAGTTGGAACCAGAGGATAAAGAATTCGAGGTCAATCGAGAAGGTTGGCTTCAAAAGCAAGGACTATTGGTTGTTCCTGGTATCGACGAATTGAGGGATGAGGTTATGAGGGATCATCACTTGAAGTTGACGATCCATCCTAGTGGTAATAAGATGTATCAGGACATGAAGCGAGTCTACTACTGGGAAGTGATGAAAAGGGATATTGGAAAGTTTATTTCTAAGTGCACGAATTGTTAATTGGTGATAGATGAACATAAGAAGCCGAGTGGATTGGTTCAAATGTTGAAAGTTCCTACGTGGAAGTAGGAGCAGATATCGATGGACTACTAGAATCAGGACGAGAAACAAAGGAATTCGGGTCACCGTGGATCGCTTGACCAAGAGTGCAAGATTTATTCCTGTCAGATCGACTAGGACAGCATTGAAATTGGTTGATCTTTATACAAAATGGATAGTTCGATTCCATGGTATCCCAAAGAGCATAGTGAGTGATCGAGATCCATTATTCACGAGTAGATTTTGGAAAAGTTTGCAAGAAACTTTGGGAACCGAGTTGTGTTTTAGTACGACTAATTATCCCCAAACTGATAGTCAAACCGAAAGAGTTAAATGAGTTTTGGAAGATCTCCTAAGAGCTTGTGTATTGGACTTCGGAGGATCATGGGAAGACCATCTACATTTAGTCGAGTTTGCATATAACAACAGCTACCAGTCGAACATTGGGATGGCACCATACGAGGCGTTGTATGGTAGACTGTGTAATTCTCTGGCATGTTGGTTAGAAACTGGAGATAAGTTGATGCTTAGGCCAGAGATGATTAGAGGGACTTCGAATTATATCGAGATCATTCGACAATGAATGAAGGAAGACCAAGATCATTAGAAGAGTTACGCCGATAAGCATCGGAAAGATTTGGAATTCGACGTTGGCGATGTGGTTTTCGTGAAGATTTCGCCACTGAAGCATGTGGTTAGATTCGGAAGTAACGGAAAGTTAGTTCCTAGGTTTGTTGGACCATTTCAAATAATCGAGAGAATTGGAAAGCTTACATAAAGATGTTGAGTTGCATAATGTTTTCCATGTGTCGTTTCTACGAAAATGTGTGCACGATTCGAATGTGGTGGTATCTCTGGAATAGTACGAAGACCTAGAAGTAGAGACCGTAGTTACGAAACCTCGTAAGCCGCCTTGCGTTGTGGAGAATGACACAAAACAGCTTTAGGAGGAAGACAGTTAAGTCGGTCAAGGTACAATGGAGTCAGGAAAATGACGATTATACGTCGGAGACGGAAGAAAGTATGAAGACGGCCCATCCGGAACTCTTCATCGGTGTGACTCACATTGTTATGTCACCTTACACCATTATAACTTGTACTATTATGGTTCTTGTTGTTGTTAGAATTCTGCGTGCTAGGATAAGGCTATGGATGCATGGCTGGATGGATGTTAGTTTGGATGATAGATTGTTTGCTTATGGATAATAGGCATGCAAAATTGTTTTGTTTTCTTGTATTTGCTTATGATTGATGGAACTTCGCGGGAGAAATTCTTAAGGGGGAGAATGTAACAACACACATTTTACGTATCGAAGGATCGTAAAATATTTTTATTTAATTCCCTAAGGGTTGGATCGTTCTCATGTTTTGATATGTTATTTATGGGGATGTGAGACACGTCCATAATTTGTTTACCAATTTTATTTGTGACCATTTTGCCTCTATCAGTCTTCTATGTGGTATAAATTTTGACTAGGATCGAATCAGGTGCTGAGATAGAGCTCATCGGAAAGGAAATGGTGTTGCCAATTCCATAGAGTGGTCATATTAAAGATTTGGTCCAGCAGTTTGGGAGGAATCACTGCTTTAGTGTTTCACAATTTTTGTACAGGTTTATGAGCATGGGCTAATTTGGAGAGGCCCATTAGTGGGCTGGTGGGAGGCTATAAATAGGGGGTTATAGGCTTGGAGAATAGTATACTTTCTTCATTCTCTCATTTGGTTGAGCTCGTGATCCTCCTTGCTCAATCAAATACACCTTTCCACCACTAAAATTCTAGATCTACATAAAGGAATCGAAGATCTACATCGTTTGAAGCTAGATCTATGCAAAGAGAAGAGAAATCTCAACAAATTGGAAGGTTTGCGGAGTGTTCTTCGCTGTTCGGATTCGTGATTCGTTGATTTTGTGTTATTTTAGAGAATTGGTGAGTGATATGCATTTCTCACACAGATTCAATCAAGAATATGAGTTGTTTGATCTTAATTTCATCATTTTCAAATGTTTTCACCTAGATCTACATCATGGTAAATATATTTTCATTTGAATTGCCGTAGGATCTAATATAGCATCATAAAACCGGCAATTCTTATGATTCATATGTTTATGCAAGTTAGATCAATTATTTTTCATTTATCATGATTTTGGTGAAATTTTATATGGTTATTGATGATAGTTTTCATTTTGATGTTGTTGATGATTTCATAACATGTTTATGGTTGATCAGATGATTTGGATGAGTTGATCTCGTCGATGTTGTCGTTTGGCGAAGATTTGGTCGAGTTTGGAGCTGTTTTGGTCAGATCTAGGAATTAGGTCATTTTGCTTAGTTCGGTGATGACGTGGTAGTGTTGGGTCATGACTTATTGACCAAGAAATGGGTTCAAGTTGTGATGGAGCTCCAGGTCGCTCGCATATGTGCATGTTGAAGAGCATCAGGTCACAGACCATGGCTTCGGGTTCAGGTCATAGGTCGTTAGGAGACTTTGGGTCGGGTCGGTCCATAGGAAGTAAAGTAGGTTGTTGATGACCTAGTAAGGTCGTGGATTTAGGAAAATTGATTCAGGAGGTTCGGGACTGTTAGGTCGTGGGACGACTTAAGGGGTTATAATGACCTAGGTGTCAGGTCGTTAAATGAGTGAAAGTGTCGGGTCGTGGAGTATGGGTCGTAAACGACCTAAGGGGATGACGACCTGATGAGTTGCGACTTATATTGATGTTGTTTGGTTCAACGATGTTGTGACTTTGAGGAATATCTAGACGGGAACGTTCAAAGTGATGTGATGTGTTCTTTGACCAGCGTAATGCTACGAATGTGAAGATGACTCAAGGGTGTTGAGTCGTGGATAATGGTTGCTCGAGGGAGACTTAATCTTGTGGATAGTCGTCGGTGCTGACGACTAGAGATATGAAGACCGAGAGATTATTGTTGTCATAAGTTCTAGCGGACTCAAAGCAGGGGTATAATAAAAGGCCAGGTGTATGGTCAAGTACCAAAGGCTATCGTAAAGGGCCTAGTTGTCGAGATTGGAAAGACAAACATATGCATCGTGAAGGCGTATAGAGTTTTTGCTAGAACTAGGGTTTACCATTACCCCTTGACATTTGGCAGGTGGCCGTCATACGATTAACGATGGTATCGAAGCAGGAAAGGCAGTGATAGCCAAGTCATAAGTGTTTGGTTGCTTGCTTGTACCATCTCACGTAAGTTGTCTGACGTCGAAGGAGATGTTTCTTGGGTGCTTGTCTGATATTGGTTTAGGCCTCTGGGATTGTGCTTGAGGAATGTTGAACTCGATTAGGATGGTTTACGTGAGATATAACTAGTTGCTATGATTGCTATTGAATGATAGTTGCTTTGCCATTATTTGTTTACTTCTGGTTGCCATGATTGAACTGTTGTTTCTTGATTGTTGGATTGTAAACGCTATCACCGTCAGATGTGGGGAAGGAGGGTTTGGGTTCTTCTGTGGTATGTGGTAGATTGCTTTGTTAAATCTACCTATTCTTGTATACTCAGTTGATGATGTTAGATAGTTGTTTTATCACTCACTGATACTGTTGTCTGACTCAAGGTTTTATGTTTCCCTCTTATTACCTTGGGTTGTTCATCCATTTTTTGGATGGGCAGACTGAGTAGCAAGTAACAGGTAATACCTTGGTGACGACGATGTTGTTGTGCGATGGCGAGCAAGAGGCTGGTGTATTACTTTTACTACTATCTAGTATTTCTGTTTCTTTTGTTTGATGAATGTTGTAGTGAGGCTTCATCTACAGATTTTGATAATATATTCAGTGATATATGGATGATCTTTCAAGATGTTATGAAGGTTTAAAAGTTTGTTATACGATGCTCCACTATTTCTGCCTATTGTATGTGTTCCATTATATTTTATCCTTGCGCTTTCAGTTATACGACAAGTTCCGTATTGTGTTTACATATCCCGACGATCGTCCATTGCTGCCTGGCACACCTTTCGGAAGGTGCGATGTGGCTCCTGTTTATGGCCTAAGGTGTAACTAGGTTTCAACCTAATAGGAGATAGAGGTAGTTTCTAGAGAAACAGAGGATATGGCGATGTTTCTATTCACATTTAGCATTTCCCCATATATCGAATTGGCATATGATCATCTAGGTTAAATAACGACCTAACATGACCCGTTAATGGCCTAACCTTGCAATATAGGGGGTCGCACACCCTTTCTTTTGGTGTCCGTCTTGATTCTCGTGCGTAGAGAAGTGCAACACAATTGTCAGTTCGCTGATACATTAAAGAATGAGATGATTTGAGGGGAGAGAAGGTCAACAAGGAGTGGTTTTTTTTTGTTTGTGCATGTACAAGAAGGTGGAGAAGACATAATTTTGTAAGTGATCAAGGGATGGTAATTAATTAGCTAATGTATTATTTAGTTCATTCAATTTAATTATGTATTTAAATCAGCAAATTTATATACCATTGACTAAAAAATTGGTTCTCCTGAGTACAACACCCAGATCCAAATAGAATTTAGAAAACGACAATGATATTTCAAAACGCAACCAGTAGAAAGTATGGAGACACACAAATTTATACTGGTTCAGCAAATCCTGCCTACATCCACTTGGTGTCATTTATCGGTTATTATACTGTACGATTATAAATACAACCCTCTTTTCTGTTAGAGAGAAGAAATATGCAACACTATGTCCTCACGTAAAGGTGTATAAAATCAAAAAGAAGATCCTTTGAATATCCAAAAACCAAAGTAATTACAGGAGGAGCAAATTCGATTCGGCATTGACACGAGGGTAATTTCGGAGTCGTAGAGGTCGTGGGTTTGGTCATAATGAGAAGTGGAGAGTGGGAAACATCACATGAACGTGTCCCCTCGGTTTGGCGTGGCCGAACCAGATCGGTTTGGCATGGTCGATCCAGGGCTTGGTCAAACCGAGTCATGGTCGATCCGAGGCCACCATGCCTAGCCGAACCAAGACTTGATGTGGTGGTCTAGTAATGGAAGAACTAGGATTTGTTGTGATATAATCCAAATCTTCTGAGACATCCATTGCTTCAACCAAGCATTTCCTGGTTCGTCTAAATCCATGCTCAAGTCCTTAGCAGTTCCACAGCTAGAAATCGAAAATGAGACTGCTACTAAAAATGTGGGTCAATATTTTTCATGTCTTTTGGTATAATACATGTTTTGGACTATCCAAAAATCCATGAGTCCATAGGCCGAGTGAAATCCAATAATCAAAGACTATAAAACCATGATCGCACCAGATCATATTAATAGAAAACATGAAATCCCGAAAACCAATAGAATCTCATGATCTTTTCGGATCGTATTATAAGGGAAAACCAAATCCGCAATATACGAGATCTAAAACAAAGAAATCTAATAAGTCCGAGAAATAAAAATCCAAAATTTTCAATCCATAATCCATGTCCTCGCAGGGCCTAGCCAATGCGAGCATAACCCATACCCACAAAAAAAACAAGTGAATTTTTTGCCAAATCCTGCTAAGCAATTCGAATCCAATCGAGTATGGTCCATACTCGAGCCACGACCAAGCAATTTTGTCAAATCCCAATAAGAAAGCCATGTCTCCCAAGCACAATCCATACTTGGAAATCCCCTTATTAAAGTTCAAGAATTCGTTTTTCAATTCCATACTCCATAAGATAATTCATATAAGTGAAATAATTTTACTAAAGTTCTAAAAGTTCAAACCTATTGTAAAACCAAAACAAAACATAACGGTTTATTGTTGAACATAGAGCACGCCTAGTGGTATGATACTAACCCCGTACATGAGCTAACAACTTAGCTATTTTCAACTACAAATTTATGGTTTCAGAGACGGATGGTTTACTATCGTATATAGAGCATGCCACGAGATTAATTCCTAATCCTGTACATGGATGGACCAAGGTAGCCATCCAAATTAAAAAGTCAAAATCCAAAAAAAAAAATCAAATATCCACATAATCCAAATTTCAAAGAGAAATCTCAATCAGTTGATGACTAATCCATGCAATTTATGTCGTAACTTGTTTCTGTTTTGGGGGCCAGTGGTCAACTACGCCTGTTCCGCCACTGTAGTTTGGTTCCTAACATATTATGTCAGCTCTCTGTGTCTGACACGCTCTTCGATTGTATCATATAAATGTCTGCATTGTTTGTACTATGGCAATCTAGCCTATGAAACAAGCAGTGCTTTCTGAACTCTTGTTCTTTTTACGTGGGCTTCCTTCTGGGAGGGTTTTTGAAGGGAGAAACCTCATGATTTCGTAGTAAATATCTTCTAGGGAAGAATTGAGCTCTACATACAAAGAGAATTTAGGTCTGTTGTTGTACATTTCGTCCATCTTCATTGGGCGCTCTTCCTTTGCTCTTATCCTTGTCTTTTCCTTTACTAGATCTGGACGATCCTCTGCCTCTAGCCATATTAACCTCGGGAATTCTGTGACGGCGCGCCCCGCACCAGCTGGCATTTCCAATGAAATGCGTTGTGCCGATGTCCAACCAGCACGGGACGGTCGTCAAAGGAAAAGGGGTTTGAAGCGATGAATCATCAAAGAACATGTAGTATATCTCACAGCGCATGGAACAAAATATAATAATAACATAACTTGATATAAAACAGGCAAGACGGTGCATAAGCTGAAAACTAAACCATCATAGTAGCGGAAAATTCAAAATACAGCTTATGATCCAAACCATCTTTATTACAACTTTTGAAACTGCCTCTAAAGAAAAATAGGAAGGTACACTACTAATGTCCAAAGTAGCGACCAACAACAACACTGAGAGAAAATATGGAAATGATATATGAAAGCCTTCTGCTCGTCTCCAGACAGCTACTCGTGCATAACCAGCTAACCTGCCTCTAGTCTGCTCGTTTAGGAGCACACATAGTAATAAGAAGAGACTTAAAACTCAGGGTCAGACAAAAGTCTGGTATGAACGATAAGCAGCAAAACAGAATAATAACAAGTATACATAACCATACCTGAACCTGGACCCGCAACCAAAGAGTTAGCAGAACAAGATGTACAATACTCTATGGTGACACTAACGCATGGTGTGAAATTAATGGGGAGGGGGTGTGCATGTCATGGTGATAGCAAACATCAAACATAGCAATCATCCTCACAACTCTCACTCAGTGCGTAAAGTATACGATACCTACCACTTTGATCACCCAATTCTTTGCTACAATCACTCTTCCCCATGGAGTCATGATGGCTACACTGCACTGATCCATAGCCACTAATCCCTTGTTATGTCCACTCTTCCCCATGGAGTCAAGAAAACTCCACTGCACTGGCTCATAGCCCTGCTACGATCACTTTTCCCTATGGAGTCATGATAACTCCACTGCACTGATCCATAGCCAATAACCGTCTCTCAGTGGTGAGTCAAAGCTATAGACATCGATAACCCCTTTGCACTCGCCCGTAGCAAAGTTCAACTCATAAAGTTAACTCATTGGTTCCCTTCTGGATCCTGAGTTCTAACTTCCTATTTGGACTACCTTTGCATCTCGGGTTTTGATCACCATCCCGGTTCATGATTCTTCATCTTCCATACAGTTCAACTCATTCCCTTCTTCATGTCTTGATTCAATACTCAAGTCCAAAGCTTAGCCCGTAGTTCGTGGATGCTCAACGGTTCGTGATGGTCCTTCCGGTTCGTGATGATTGGTGGCCATCGGGTCGGCTCGTGACCAATACTTCCCTGGCGGCTCGGCTCATGGTGAAGGATGCTCCACGGTTTTTGATTTACTGCTTGGCTCGTGAGGTGCTGGAGTGGCTCGTGGGTGGCATCTGGTTCATGGTTCGTGAAGGGGTCGGCTTGTGAGGTGGCTCACGACTGGGTAATGTCACGATCGAGGAGGGTGCCTCACGAACGGGGGTGACCAATTTCCTACAATTATTTTCTACAAGCTATTTATGCCATACGATGACGTTTTCGACTAACCTAACTTGACTATACAATCACAAAGCATTCCAAACAATAATAGCAACATGGACAATCAACCATACACACCAAAACAATAATCTAATATGTTAAAATGGATCAAACATACCCAAAACCCATGTTTTCCCCTTAATCCCCTTAGTCATGATTTGACCATATGATTAGTAAAGCATGTCCAAATTAACCCAAATTTCTAACAGAGGTATACAATAATATTTGAGAATTTCTACATATTTTTCCAGAATTTTAGCATGCATAATTTCGTTAATTAACACTAATCACCCCTAATTAACCGTAATTAGTGTAAAAATGTGCAAATCACCCACCTTAGCTACAAACAAAACTTTAGATATGAAACTGTAACTCCCCGAATTTTCTGTGAACATAAGAGTAACAAATCAGAGAATAATTAAATTGTAACAAAATAATTAAGGAAATGGGTTGCTCCATTGTGTTCGTCTCGAAATTCTGCTTGGAATAGAGTCCAAGTTTGCGTAAATCGGGCTCCGTATGAAGAAGATATGGCCTTCAGAAGTTTTAGTAAAAATCAGCCCGGAATTCAAAATTTAGATTCGAAATTCAAAAACAGACACCCGGGCTGGGCGGACAAATTTCCGCCTATGGCCCAGGTCGACACTAGGGTCAACCTGGGGGTCGACCTAGCTAAACAGGTCAACACTAAGGTCAACCTCCCCCCCCCCCACCCCCTTCCAGATCTGTAGACAGATCCATTTTTCTGCACCTGGACGCCTTTCTGACCGGATTCATGAGCTCTTACCTATTTAAACACCCCCAAACCCAGCTTTCTCTCCACACAATTTCATTCTGCCTATACTCTTCCTTTATTCTAATTAAAAATAAAATAATGGCATCGCTACTCTGCTGAAACCTAGGATAAATCTAGTGCATCTTCTTCCAAACTGAATAGGATTAAAAGAACAACTAGTCTACATCAAAGGAGCGCTATTCAGTATCAGAACACAGATTCCAGAATACAAGAATCGTTCCCTTTTTGTGAGTACAGTTATTTTTAGATATAAACTTTTATTATGATCTTGGTATGGTTATAAATCTGAATCTGAGGTTATGCATATTTTTATCTGTCAGATCTGTTTTTCTGTGACTATTCTATATCTCCTTTTTCTTTCTGTTCTATAGCCAGGATACTACGAGCCTACGCCAAATCTCATAAGAGATTAACGCATGAACGCTAATTTTGGGACAAATAATGAATATTGCATAATTGGACATGACTGATCTATGACTGATTTGAGAAAAGAACATAGGTTGTAAATTAAGATCTAGAATCAGTGCATACTATGTATAAAAGACTGTGATTTGGAAGAAGAATTATTATATGATAGCATATGACTTGGGATTTGGAATATAGTGCATATTATAATGCAAGATCTGATTTTGAGGACTTAATACATAATTAAAAATTTAAGATCTAGATTTTGGGGCATATTTTATATCACGACCTATGACATGAAAAAAGAAAAAAAAGATATATGTGACTTAGGCGTAAAGATCTATATTAAGAATAGGTTAACTATTAATGTGAATGCGCCTAAATATGGATTTTAGGATATTTGGCATCATAGGCTATAATTTGGCATAATTCATATTGTTTGGGACTTTTTAGAGAATATTCTGTGCTATGAAAAGTTTTATTAAAATTTGGGGCATATGTCGTATTATGAATTATGACCATGATTTAGGCATGTAAATTTAGGCAAGATATGTAAATAGAACTTTAAGAAATATTCAATCCGTTAAATCTGTTGAATTGCCTAATCTGCTAATCTGTTGAATTGCCTAATCTGCCAAATCCGTTATCTGCTTAATCTGTTGAATTGCCTAATCTGCTTAATCTGTTGAATTGCCTAATCTGCTAAAATTGTTATTTGCTAAATCTGTTATCGGCTAAATCTGTTGAAAGCTAAATAATTGTAATTTGGGTATGAAAATCCGTAGGCTCGATCTAAGATTGAGTAAAACATGGAAATTTGATTAATCTGCTGTAACCTGTAAGGGAGTTTAATATGTTAAATGGACATAAATTAGTCTGATATCTGTATTGGAATAAATTGGCTATGACACGAGGTTAGACTCCATTGCGGTGGAAGCCTGCCCGGAACCAACCGACTTAACCAGCGACCGCAAACTGTCAGTCTATTGTGAGAGGTCGTAGGCATAACTAAAATAAGCTTAGACACGAGGTTAGGTCTGGCTTGTGGCAGAAGTCTGCCCGGAACCGCCCGACATATCCAGCGGCTACAAGCTATCGACCTAATGTGAGAAGTCTGTGCATTAATAATTAATTAATGCAAATCTAAGATAAATATGATACCTAAAACGTGTTGGGTGGATAGGGTTAAAACAATTAGTCCGATGAATCTAATAAACCCATTTCGTAAATCTGTAGGCCCAATACAAAGTTAGGTAAAACAGTCTGTAAGCCTGTTAATCTGTAAATCTGATCCGTTAGTCTGAGAACTTGTTAACATGATTGTCTGATCTGTGAACTAGTAACCTGAACTCTGTCTGAAATCTGTAAACAAGTTAATCTGAAGTTTGTTAGTCTGGGGACACAAGGTTAGGTGGGGAAATACTTGTGTCATCTGTTGTTTGGGACCCATATTAGTCAGTAACCCTTTCTAGTATCAAAACTTTGACCCCACGCTATGTAGGGGTCCGGGCACGCTTACTGAACTAATTATAAGCGGTTTGTTCTGATAATGGCGAGGGGTGTTGATGGTGCATTCCAACCGGGTCATGTACGTGCATGGATCCGGTCTGCTCTGAGGATGTAAGACACCGTGACATCTGTAAATAGGTCTATGCCAATAGGTTGCCACTTTAGGGAGTGATACACCCTACTGTGGGGCCAACACAGGGTATTTATGTATTAGGGAGCCGATCGCTTGGGGATAGGACTTAGGGTACACTTAGTTCTGTCTATTTCTGTTTGTACCGTCTGTTTCTGTTGGGTGGCAGCACCTGTCTGTTTCTGCGTGGTACCGTCTATTGGGGTAATAAAGGCCCATTACTAGTGTACACCTAATTCTAACATTTTGTTTCCGTAAGGATTATTCTGTTTCCGTCTCTGATTCCATTTCCGATTCTGTTTCTGTACCTTCTGTCTGTTGGGGTGGTAAAGGCCCATTAGTTGGGTGGTAAAGGCCCATTATTAGTATTCTTCTTCTGTACCTTCTGTCTGTTCGTGTGGTAAAGGCCTATTACTAGCATTCTGTTTTTGTAGAGATTGTTCTGTTTCCGTTTCTATTTCAGTTTAGACATTAGGGTAACACCTAATCCTGTTATACTAGTATTAGTGCAGAGAAGTGAAGACTAAGTAAGAAGCTTAGCTTAGTCTCTATCATTCTGTTTACCTGCTATTCCTGTTACGGTTATCCCTCATCCAGTTTTATTTACATGTCATGATACTATTATCTGTTTATATGCTGAAAGTCACTGGACTCACCAGACTTATGTCTGACCTAGTTTGTTTCGCCTCTATTCTTTCCGTTCCCCCCCCCTCTAGGTTTTAAAGGTGGAAACATAGGAGCTTGATTCAGATTCTCTCTGCTTGAAGTATTGCTTGGCTTTGGCTTTATCTTTTCATGGCAGTTTACGTTGGGGATTATGACATTAAAAATTATGCATTCTGAAGACTTTTGTACAAGACCGATATTTTGTACTTGAATTCTGATATTGTGATTTGAAAAGATGAAACCAAACTTATTTCTGTTTCTGTTGTAATAAAGTTATAAGATTTTCAAGTATTGCTTTATCTGTCTTGTAAATTTCTGTTCTGTCTACTAAAACGATCCATCAAAGTTAAGGCATTCCCTTTATGAGTGAACTTAACGGAGGTGGGGTGTTACACTTGGTATCAGAGCTGAAGGTTACCAGATTTGATAAAAAGTTTTTGAAAACTATTTTCAAAAAGGTTTAAAAAGGAAGTATTTTCAAACGTAGAGTTTATTTTGAAAAACATAATCCCCAAAGCCATAGCCAATCTTTCTATCCTTTGTTTTGAATCTTTCCTTTCGTTTCATCATGTCTAGGGGTCTTAACCTTCCAGAGGGCGTACCGATACCTGGCTGGTTCAGCAGGTACCTAGAAGCTAGGGCTAATGATGCAGGCCCAACAAACGTCCCTCCTCCCTCAGCTGTTGCGGTTCCTCCTCCTCCTCCGCGCATGAATACTTTCCCAAAGATATGTAGCGACTTTCTAGCCATGGGTGGGAAGAACTTTAATGGAACTGAATCCTTCGTGGAGGCAAGGAACTGGCTCAAAGAAACCGAGGATTTGTTCGTTATCTTCGAGGTGGACAATAGGCAGAAGATACAATTGGCGGTATGGTTGCTTAAGGACGAAGCTTCTTTTTGGTGGGAGGTCACAAATGGAGAGCGTCCGGTAGAGAGATGGATGGATTTCAGGCATAGGTTCGAGATGAAATTTCTCTCACGAGCGGAAGAGAGTCTATACGTAGAGAGGTTCTTGGCATTGAAGCAGAGGAATTCATCAGTGAAAGAGTACATCAACAAGATTAATCAGTTGGCAAGATTCGGCTTAGATTTGGTAAATACACCGCACAAGAAGGCACTAAGGTTTGCTAAAGGTTTGAACGAGCCGCTACATGGATTGGAAATGTCCTACATTCCTATGGGGGCTTCCTTCGAGAAATTAGTTGACATGGCATTGATGCACGAAGAGGGAACCAAAACCGAGAAGAAAAGCTTGAAGGACCACAGAACAAGAAAGCGGGGCCCAAAAAGGAAACACAAAAGAAGGATGAGAAGTCTGAAGACAAGAAGGAGAAGAAGTGCTTTATTTGTGGAAGCTCGACCCATCTGAAAAAGGATTGCAGAAAGAGGAAGGGCACTTGCTCCAACTATGGAGAAATGGGGCACTTCACTAGGGACTGCCCAAAGAAACGAGGACAAGGGCAGAGGGCAGGACCAACTTCTGGAGGACAGTCGAATACCCTCGAGGCTCGTGGATAGGATAGAAATAGGAAAACTTTCTGTAGAGGGATTAATCTCCTTATCTGATTATGGAGTTAAAAACTCTTTATGATTCTGGCATTTTGATTCTGTAATTGAAACTCTGCACTTTAATACTAGTCTTGTTTCTGGTTCCGCTATAATCTCAAACCCCATGAGGGTTACGACCCATCTGTTTGTGATAAGTTGGGGTTTGAGGGTATCTGTGTTGGGTGTTAAGTTGACTATGACGCATATATTCTGAGTTTTTATCATGCTTAGTTTCCTAAGAATCATTTGGTAATCTGATCTGTATCAGTAGTCTGTAGGTATCTGAATATTTCTTAAAAGGATAGGAGTTTTTACCCAAAGCGTGAAATAGATTTCCGGTTGGGCATTTGTTTAATGGGAGTGATTCTCTGAGTGTTAGTCTGATGTTGATTTCGGTCTTCGGGGTTGATACTTAGGGGGTTATTCTCTTAAACCGATGTCTAATGTGAACCTAGCTTTAGTTTTAATTATACTTGCTTCTGTCACTCAGTTGTATCATATGGATCGAATCTTCGACCTTTAGATAGAAACTAATGGGTGTAAACATGTGTTTGAGACATGTTATGTTTGATGGTTGCAAGTGGATGCAAATGGTTTCTAGTGGTTGCTCGTGGATGCATATACACACACTAGGCACTAGATCGGCTAAAAAACACTCTCATACTGCATATGGATGTGTGTGCATTTTTAAAATTTTTTATGGATGTAAAATGGTTGACTCACACATGGATGTTGCATATGAATGAACGGTTGTGCGCTCATATAGAAATGATATGTGTGAAATAGGAAAATTGCATACATGTTGGATTCATGGCACTGACATAATTCGCATTAAGGAGATCAACTGAATCAGTGGACCGCCTAATCTTTGCATTAGATAAGGAAGATATACACACTCTTTTGCATATGTTCATACAACATTAGAAGTTTTCTAAGGACAATGGATGATGGTTGAGTAGATGGGTGATTGGATGGTAGGACACATTCTTCCTAACTTGAAGATTTCGGGGACGAAATCCTTTAAGGAGGGGAGAATGTAACACCCCAAATTTTCTGTGAACATAAGAGTAACAAATCAGAGAATAATTAAATTGTAACAAAATAATTAAGGGAAAGGGGTTGCGCTATTGCGTTCGTCTCGAAATTATGCTTGGAATAGAGTCCAAATTTGCGTAAATCGGACTCCGTGTGAAGAAGATATGGCCTTTAGAAGTTTCAGTAAAAATCAGTCCGGAATTCAAAATTCAGATTCGAAATTCAAAAACAGACACCCGGGCTGAGAAGGAAAATTCCTACCCATGGCCCAGGTTGACACTAGGGTCGACCTGGGGGTCGAACTGGCTAAACAGGTCGACCCTAGGGTCGACCTCCCCCTTTTCCAGATCTGTAGACAGATCCATTTTTCTGCACCTGGACGCATTTCTGACCGGATTCATGAGCTTTATTAAACACCCCCAAACCCAGATTTCTCTCCACACAATTTCATTCTGCCTATACTCTGCCTCTATTCTAATTAAAAATAAAATAATGGCGTCGCTACTCTGCTGAAACCTAGGATAAATCTAGTGCATCTTCTTCAAAACTGAATAGGATTAAAAGAACAACTAGTCTACATCAAAGGAGCGCTATTTAGTGTCAGAACACAGATTCCAGAATACAAGAATCGTTCCCATTTTGTGAGTACAATTATTTTCAGATATAAACTTTTATTATGATCTTGGCATGGTTATAAATCTGAATCTAAGGTTATGCATATTCTTATCTGTCAGATCTGTTTTTCTGTGACTATTCTATATCTCCTTTTTCATAATTGGACATGACTGATCTGTGACTGATTTGAGAAAAGAACATAGGTTGTAAATTAAGATCTAGAATCAGTGCATACTATGTATAAAAGACTGTGATTTGGAAGAAGAATTATTATATGATAGCATATGACTTGGGATTTGGAATCTAATGCATATTATAATGCAAGATCTGATTTTGAGGACTTAATACATGATTAAAAATTTAAGATCTAGATTTTGGGGCATATTTTATATCACGACCTATGACTTGAAAAAAGAAAAAAAAGATATATGTGACTTAGGTGTAAAGATCTATATTAAAAATAGGTTAACTATTAATGTGAATGCACCTAAATATGGATTTTAGGATATTTGGCATCATAGGCTATAATTTGGCATAATTCATATTGTTTGGGACTTTTTAGAGAATATTCTGTACTATGCAAAGTTTAATTAAAATTTGGGGCATATGTCGTATTATGAGTTATGACCATGATTTAGGCATGTAAATTTAGGCAAGATATGTAAATAGAACTTTAGGAAATATTTAATCCGTTAAATCTGCTGAATTGCCTAATCTGCTAATCTGTTATCTGTTAAATCTGTTGAATTGCCTAATCTGCCAAATCTGTTATCTGCTTAATCTGTTGAATTGCCTAATCTGCTAAATCTGTTATCTGCTTAATCTGTTGAATTGCCTAATCTGCTAAAATTGTTATCTGTTAAATCTGTTATCGGCTAAATCTGTTGAAAGCTAAATAATTGTAATTTGGGTATGAAAATCCATAGGCTCGATCTAAGATTGAGTGAAACATGGAAATTTGATCAATCTGCTGTAACCTGTTAGGGAATTTAATCTGTTAAATGGACATAAATTAGTCTGATATCTGTATTGGAATAAATTGGCTATGACACGAGGTTAGACTCCGTTGTCGTGGAAGCCTGCCCGGAACCAACCGGCTTAACCAACGACCGCAAACTGTCAGTCTAATGTGAGAGGTCGTAGCCATAACTAAAATATGCTTAGACATGAGGTTAGGTCTGGCTTGTGGCAGAAGTCTGCCCGGAACCGCCCGACATATCCAACGGCCATAAGCTACCGACCTAATGTGAGAGGTCTGTGCATTAATAATTAATTAATGCAAATCTAAGATAAATATGATACCTAAAACGTGTTGGGTGGATAGGGTTAAAACAATTAGTATGATGAATCTAATAAACCCGTTTCGTAAATCTATAGGCCCAATACAAAGTTAGGTAAAACAGTCTGTAAGCCTGTTAATCTGTATATCTGATCCGTTAGTCTGAGAACTTGTTAACTTGATTGTCTGATCTGTGAACTAGTAACCTGAACTCTGTCTGAAATCTGTAAACAAGTTAATCTGAAGTTTGTTAGTCTGGGGACACAAGGTTAGGAGGGGAAATACTTGTGTCATGTATTGTTTGGGACCCATATTAGTCAGTAACCCTTTCTGGTATCAAAACTTTGACCCCGCGCTATGTAGGGGTCTGGGCACGCTTACTGAACTAACTATAAGCGGTTCATTCTGATAATGGCGAGGGGTGTTGATGGTGCGTTCCAACCGGGTCATGTGCGTGCATGGATCCGGTCTGCTCTGAGGATGTAAGACACCGTGACATCTGTAAATAGGTATGCGCCAGTAGGTTGCCACTTTAGGGAGTGATACGCCCTACTGTGGGGCCGACACAGGGTATTTATGTATTATGGAGCCGATCGCTTGGGGATAGGACTTAGGGTACACTTAGTTCTGTCTGTTTCTGTTGGTACCGTCTGTTTCTGTTGGGTGGCAACACCTGTCTGTTTCTGCGTGGTACCGTCTGTTGGGGTGGTAAAGGCCCATTACTAGTGTTCACCTAATTCTAACATTCTGTTTCCGTAAGGATTATTCTGTTTCCGTCTCTGATTCTGTTTCCGATTCTGTTTCCGTACCTTCTGTCTGTTGGGGTGGTAAAGGCCCATTAGTTGGGTGGTAAAGGCCCATTATTAGTATTCTGCTTCTGTACCTTCTGTCTGTTCGGGTGGTAAAGGCCCATTACTAGCATTCTGTTTTTGTAGAGATTATTCTATTTCTGTTTCCGTTTCAGTTTAGACATTAGGGTAACACCTAATCCTGTTATACTAGTATTAGTGCAGAGAAGTGAAGACTAAGTAAGAAGCTTAGCTTAGTCTCTATCATTCTGTTAACCTGCTATTCCTGTTATGGTCATCCCTCATCCAGTTTTATTTACATGTCATGATACTATTATCTGTTTATATGCTGAAAGTCACTGGACTCACCAGACTTATGTCTGACCTAGTTTGTTTCGCCTCTTTTCTTTCCATCCCCCCCCCCCAAGGTTTTCAGGGTGGAAACATAGGAGCTTGATTCAGATTCTATCTGCTTGAAGTATTACTTGGCTTTGGCTCTATTTTTTTATGGTAGTTTACGTTGGGGATTATGACTTTAAAAATAACTATCACTATTAAAATCTTACCAGGCAAAGAATTTTGGTTGCGTCTTCCTTATGTTCTCCTCTGTTTCCCAGGTACAGTCATTCTCATTATTGCACCACTGAACCTTGATCAGCTTCACCGTCTTCCTTCGAAGTTGTTTCGTATCGTGTCCGACAATACGAATCGGTCTGCGATTCTCAACTTCCTCGGGTTCTACCTCGATATCATCCAACTAATCTGGTGAAATAGTCATATTAGAATCGTGGAAGAACTTCTTTAACTGGGAAACATGAAATACGTCATGAACTCCCACCATTCTGTCAGGTAATCCAACTTTATACGCTAAATTCCCAACTTGTTCGAGAACTGGGAATGGACCAACAAATCTTGATGCCAACTTACCTCTCCTGTCAAAACGAATCACACTCTTTAATGGGGATATCTTGACGAATACCAGGTTGCCAACGAAGAATTTCAATTCTCTTCGTCTTTTATCAGCATAACTCTTCTGCCTATCTTGGGCAGCCTTCATCCAATGTTGAATAACCTTGACCTTATCAGATGTTTCTCTTATTACATCTGGTCCAAGGATAAATTTCTCACTGATTTTCAACCAACATGATGGTGAGTTGCACGGTCTTCCGTACAAAGCTTCAAATGGAGCCATACCAATATTGTACTGATAACTATTGTTATATGCGAACTCAACCAAATGCAAATGGTCATCCCATGATCCTACAAAATGCAATATGCAGGCTCTTAAGAGATCCTCCAATATACAATTCACCCTTTCTGTTTGACCGTCAGTTTGAGGATGGTACGCAGTACTGAGATGTAGTTATGACCCTATAGCCTCTTGTAAGCTCTTCCAAAAACCACTAGTAAATAAGGGATCTCGGTCACTCACAATACCTTTGGATACTCCATGAAATCTCACTACCCACTTCATATACAGTTCTGCTAACTTAGTTGTCGTTCTATTCGACTTGACCGGTATAAACCTTGGACTTTTGGTCAATCGATCAACAATCACCCAAATACCATCATAACTTGATCTAGTCATTGGTAGACCATCAATGAAATCCATTGAGACTTGTTCCCATTTCCATTCGGGAATTTCCAATGGTTGTAACAAACCACTAGGCTTCTTTTGCTCGGCTTTAACTAGTTGTCAATTCATGCATTTGGATATAAACTTCACAACGTCTCTCTTCATCCCTTCCCATAGTAGGTCTGCTTCATGTCTCGATACATTTTGTTACCACTAGGAGGTATAGTCAGTTTTGAGTGATGGCATTCTCTAAGCACTTCATCTTTCAATCCATTAACATTGGGTATAACTAGTCTACCATTCTTTCGAAGTCATCTTTCTCGATCAAGTCCATGCTTGTTCATTCTCTCGTCGTCGATACCCATTTCTACCTTGGAGATGATTTCCAATATATTAGGATCGTCCCTCTGACTGGAACCAATCCGCTCAATCAAAGTTTGTATGATCATCAAACTTGTTAAAATATCTGGATCCAGTTCGCACTTAGATCTGAAATCATATCCAGCGATATACTCCAGTTGCTTCCATCCCAGAAACATAGCCCCCAAACCGGCATGTCACCTACTCAATGCATCTGCTACCGCATTGCCCTTCCAGTGTGTGTATGCGATATTGAAATCATATGAAGCTAATAACTCTAACCATCTTTGCTAGCGAAGATTTAAATCCATTTGAGAGAAAAGGTACTTCAATGACTTATGATCGGTAAACAACTCGAATCTTTCTCCTAAGAGGTAGTGTCTCCACATCTTCAACGCGAACACGATCGCTGCCAATTCCAAATCATGGGTAGGATATCTCTTCTCATGTGGTTTCAGTTGCCGACTAGCATAAGCTACAACCCTACCTCCTTGCATCAGTACAACAACTAGTATGGTACCACAGGCATCTGTGTATACCGTCATCTCCTCAATCCCCTTAGGAATGACTAACACTGGTGTGCACGTCAACTTTTCCTTTAGACTCTTAAATGCATTCTCACTCCTTTTGTCCCAAACGAAAGCTTGATTCTTCTTAGTCAACTAAGTTAACGGTGCTGCTATCTTGGAGAAGTCTTGGGTAAACTTACGATAGTATCCAGATAACCCCAAGAAACTTCTCACATCTGTTGCATTCTTGGGCGTAGACCAATCCTGTACCGTAGCCACCTTCGCAAGGTCCATGACAATCCCAATCTCTGAAACAACATGGACCAAGAATCTCACTTCCCTGCTCTAGAAGTGACACTTAGAAAATTTTGCTTTCAATTGGTGTTTTCTCAACACCTCCATCACCATCCTCAAATGTTCCTTGTGTTCTTCCTCTGTCCTCGAGTAAACAAGGATATCGTCCACGAACACAAAAACAAACTTATTCAATTGATCCCTGAATACCTTATTCATAAGATCCACAAAATATGCTGGTGTGTTGGTTAACCCGAATGGCATGACCAACCACTCATAGAATTCAGACGGCGTCCAAAATACCGTTTTAGGAATACTCTCAGCTGCCACTCGGAGCTGATGAAATACTGTCGCGAGGTCCAACTGGGTGAACACTCTTGCTCCTTCCAGTTGGATAAACAAATCATCTATCCGTGAAAGAGGATACTTATTCTCCCTAGTCACTTTATTCAATTCATGATAGTCCACATAAAAGTGAAGGGAACCATCTGCCTTAGTGGCAAATACAACTGGTGCTCCCTACTCGGAAACACTTTTTCTGATAAATCCCTTCTTCAAAAGATCGCTTACTTGCACCTCGAGCTCTCGCTGCTCCTTTGGTGTCATACGACAAAGTGACATCACTATAGGTCTGGCATCTTTCACTAAATCAATACGGAACTCAATCTCTCGGTGTGGTGGAAGTCCTGTCACTTCCTCGAAGATATCCGGATACTGGCCGGCAATGGGAACCCCTGATAACTAGTCCTGCGGAATGTCGAGGGAATTTAGAAAACTAGCCATCACCTCATCACTAGGTAGGACACCAAACATTACCCTCCGCTCATCATCCGCCCTAATAGTCACCGAAAATCCCTCACAGTCTACCGCCAGACTCCCAAAATAATGTCAAACCCAGTAAAGCCCAAAACAAAGCAATCACAAGCAAACATACATCCATGACTCGGTAAGTCCAAATTTAGACAAATCATGCTAAGGCTAGCCGAACCACCAATCGGGTTCGTCACCACTAAAGGTCTGCCGACTATCTCGGGTTCCAATCCCAACCTATCTACCAGGTCACTAGATATAAAGGAAATGGGAAGCCCCAGTATCAAACAATACTCGAAAAGGAACATCATAAATAGAAAGCATACCTTGAATGACAACATTCTTTCCTTTCTCCACCCCAGTTGGGGCATTCGACGAAGAAGGAACAACAGTAATAGCATATGCTTCCACAATCTGCTTCTCTTTAGGACGTTTTGGACATTTATCCTTGTCATGTCCCACTTGGCCGCAATTGAAGCACTTCCTGTCCACTGGCTTTGCTTGACATTCTTTAGCATAATAGCCCTTCTTGCCACAGCTATAACACTCAACATCTTTCTTATTCTTTTTCTGACCATCCATAACTTGGTTCTACTTCCTCTTATTATGGGAATTATTCTTGCCTCTGTCGCTTGTCTGCGGTTTGCCCCCTCTGCAGATGTAATAACGACCTCGGTCTTCGACTTAGGGTAAAGGCTCTTAGATCTCAATGCCTTTCCCACAATAGACTCGAATGTCTCATTTATATGATTTATCAGTCTTTCCCCTAAGTACTAATCTAAGCCAGTTATGAACTTCTCGTTCTTCTTCTCGGCAATATCGATAAGTGATAATCCGTATTTCGATAAAGTATCGAATTCAACGATATATTCCGAGACTGCCCTACCATTCTGCTTAAGTTCCAAAAAAATTCTGAAAAATTCATATTTCTGAGTAGCTGGGATAAACTTGTCACTGAAGCGAGTCTTAAACTGATTTCAAGTAACTTGATCTTCAGGAGTAGCTGATTTAATAGCATTCCACCAATCATAGCCCATCCTTGCAGTTGACACGATGCTAGCTTTCTCTTCATTGCATCATCGATCCCTAAGTCCTTGAAGATGTGCTCACAACTATCGAACCAATCTTGAACCTTTGCAGCCAAATCCATTCTGTGGAACGACTTCCCACCAAGACTAGTATAATCTGTGTTAAGCTTGGCGAAATCGGCTCTAGGCACCTACATCGCTGCACCACCACCGTTACCAGCATTAGGAATAGCTCTCTGAACATCCCTAAGCATCTCTCGTATGAAGGTAGTAAACATCGTCCTCATATCAGGGACATTCCTATTATTGTCCCCTGAACCCGTACTCCTCATATTTCGGCTCATCGTCCAATCTGTAAAGAGAAAATGATTAACCATCTCCTTAGTGGTGTTAGTGCAGTGCGAATTCATCCTTAGATATACTAATAGTATATATATAATTTTTTTTGAAAACCAAACACACAAAGATGCGCTCTCATATATGTATACTATCTCTCCCTGATGTCTTCCCCTAGGTTAAATATGCAACCTAGGCTCTGATACCGAGTGTGACGGCCCGCCCCGCACCAGCCGACATTTCCAATGAAATGCGTTGTGTCGATGTCCAACCAGAACGGGACGATCGTCATAGTAAAAGGGGTTTGAAACGATGAATCATCAAAGAACCTGTAGTATATCTCACAGCGCATGGAACAAAATGTAATAATAACATAACTTGATATAAAACAGACGAGACAGTGCATAAGCTGAAAACTAAACCATCGTAGCAGCGGAAAATTCAAAATACAGCTTATGATCCAAACCATCTTTATTACAACTTTTAAAACTGCCTCTAAAGCAAAATTGGAAGGTACACTACTAATGCCCAAAGAAGCGACCAACAACAACAAAGGAAGAACATATGGAAATGATACATGTAAGCCTTCTGCTCGTCTCCGGACAGCTACTCGTGTATAACCAGCTAACATGTCTCTAGTCTGCTCGTTTAGGAGCACCCAGAGTAATAAGAAGAGACACAAAACTCTGGGTCAGACAAAAGTCTGGTATGAGTGATAAGCAGCAAAACAAAACAATAATAGGTATACATAACCATACCTAAACCTGGACCTGCAACCAAAGAGTTAGCACAACATGATGTACAATACTCTAAGGTGACACTAACACATGGTGTGAAAATAATGGGGAGGGGTGTGCATGTCATGGTGATGGCAAACATCAAACGTAGCATTCTACCCACATCTCTCACTCTGTGCATAAAGTATATGATATCTACCACTTTGATCACCCAATTCTTTGCTACGATCACTGAGCCCCATGGAGTCATGACGGCTCCACTGCACTGATCCATAGCCACTAATCCTTTGCTATGTCCACTCTGCCCCCATGGAGTCATGACAACTCCACTGCACTGGCTCTGCTGCGATCACTTTGCCCCATGGAGTCATTATAACCCCACTGCACTGATCCATAGCCAATATCCATCTCTCAGTGGTGAGTCATAGCTATAGACATTGATAACTCCTTTGCACTCGTCCTGCAGCAAAGTCCAACTCATGAAGGTAACTCGTTGGTTCCCGTCTGGATCCTGAGTTCTAACTTCCTATTTGGACTACCTTTGCATCTCAAGTTTTGATCATCATCCCGGTTCGTGATTCTTCAGCTTCCATTCGATTCAACTCATACCCTTCGTCATGTCTGGATTCGATACTCAAGTCTAAAGCTTAGCCTGTAGTTCGTGGATGCTCCACGGTTCGTGATGGTCCTTCTGGTTTGTGATGACTGGTGGCCATCGGGTTGGCTCGTGACCCATACTTCCCTGGTGGCTCGGCTCGTGGTGAAGAATGCTCCATGGTTTTTGATTTCCTGCTTGGCTCGTGAGGTGCTGGAGCTGTTCGTTGGTGGCATCCGGTTCATGGTTTGTGAAGGGGGTCGGCTTGTGAGGTGGCTCACGACTGGGTAGTGTCACGATCGGGGAGGGTGCCTCACGAACGGGGGTGGCCAATTTGCTACAACTCTTTCTAGCAAGCTATTTATGCCATATGACGGCGTTTTCGACCAACCTAACTTGATTATACAATTAAAAAGCATTCCAAACAGTAATAGCAACATGGACAATCAACCATAAACACCAAAAAAACAATCTAATATGTTAAAATGGATCAAACATACCCAAAACCCATGTTTTCCCCTTAATCCCCTTAATCATGATTTAACCATACGATTAGCAAAACATGTCCAAATTAACCCAAATTTCTAACATAGGCATAAAATAATATTTGAGAATTTCTAAATATTTTTCTAGAATTTTAGCGTGCATAATTTCGTTAATTAACTCTAATCACCCCATAATTAACCGCAATTAGTGTAAAAATGTGCAAATCACTCACCTTAGGAACAAATAAAACTTTAGATCTAAAACTCTACTGTTTTGGCGTGGTTTCCTATGCAACACAGCAGCTCCAACTCTGATTTGACATTAATCTTCCTAGATTTGGTGTAGATTAAGCTAATATGCGATTAGAGAGTGATTTGGGAGTGATTTAGAAGGTGGAGGCCATTGCTAGGGTTTCAAAGATGCAAATGGCGGCTGGAAAAATGAATAAAACTGAATTTCCTAACCCTATCAGCCCTCCCATAATCCTAATCCTGAAATGAGTTATAGGCCTAGCTGCTAATCACCCTAATTAAGCCCGGTTAAGCTGTTTTCACCTTCCAAACTTCATTTCAGCCATATCTCCCAAACGGTGAGTCCGTTTGATTATTGTGACCACTCTATGGAAAGGTAAACCATCATCTGAATCTAATGGAGGTGGTTTTAGTTCAAAAATTCTTACCAGTCAAAAACTATAGGCGAAACAAGATTCACCAGGGGCAAAATGGTCATTTAAAATTCAGAAAAAATCGTGAACATGGGAAATGACCCCAATAGTCGCCTCCCAAGGTTACACGACCATACGACTTCATATGTGAATGAAATAAATATTCTACGATCCTCTAATGCATAGAATGCGGGTCGTTACAAATTCCCTTCTCGACTTTCACATCCTCTTTCCATAAAAATTTATTTGCTTCAAAATAGAATTAGCCGACGTCTCTTGGTGGGTCCTGCCGCAATGAACCTTAAAATCCATCCTATCCAAGATGCCGAAGATAGAAATCATAAGCACCATAAAAGATTCTGCTCTGCAAACCAATTCCACCACAGCATTGAACCTTTCCAAAAAGGAGCGTAGAGTTCCTCCAGCTCTCTACTTGATTGATGTGGAGGTCATAATGTTCTTTGGTCGAGAGATATGGACCCTGAACTATTCAACAAACCTTGCAACTAAAGCATTCTTACCGTTGATCGATTGCGACTCCAACTGCCTAAACCACATAACATCGGTATCCATGAGGTGAAGCGGGAAGCATTTATCCATGACGTTGTCCGAGGTTGATAGTACCTCTATAAGTCACATGTAGCGCATCAAGTGGACAGTATGATCCTTCCTCCCATAATATGCCTTTAGTATAAGCAACTTAAAGTCTGGCGGATTCCGATAATTCGTGATATCCTGAGTGATGGGACTATGGTTAACACAGTCCATAACCGTCTGAGATGCTCCACCTCTAGTAAACCATCGAATCACGTCTGCGATCCATTTTATGCCTAAGACTATAGTAGGCATGTTAGTTTCTCTATGTGTTGGAGAGGATTTTTCTTCTTCTCATCGTAGACACCCTACCAGGAAAGTGTATTTTGATGGCTATCCTTGGCATTACCGAGAGGCTGTGTCTTCTCGGGAGAATAATGGGATAGGGGATTTGATACCGTATATGTTATCTCCTAAAAAGACCGCCTTCTTTGTCCTTACCTGCTTCGGATTGGTCGAAGGTAGGGGAGAGTGGTCATAACCTTATCCGGCATTGTCATCGTTTCTCGCGACGTTCAAAGTATGCAATGAAGGAAGTGCCAGTGCCTTATCCCTTAAAACTTTGGCAGATCATGTAGTGGTTGAAGCTTGTGCAAAGGCACTTCCTCCTCTGCGTACTTCTAACTGTTTTGGGGTGTTGAACTCTATTGTTGGTTTGGAAGGGGTTGTTGATTCTTTGGTTGTTCCTCCACTACTTGGTTTCTTTCGACAACACGGTGGCTTGGATTGGAGAAGGCATGGTTCTCGCAGTTCATGTCTATTAGAGCGGTGGGATTTGAGAAGTTAAAGCATGTAGCCTCACTGCGACAGTGATGGTGAGGAAGCTTTGACTTCGTCGCATGTAGCTTCAGATTGCTTGGCTTTTATTGTTCCTAGTGATCAACAAATTTGGTCCAAACTTCCATAGCATCCTGATTATCTTGCTCTTGGTGATGGTTTTTCGGTGCTATCTGGTTTGTGGATATCCTTTCAACTTTGAGGAGCGGGGGCTAGAGAGGCAACTCTTGGTAAGCTACTTGGTCTATCCCTGATCAGAGTGATGGTGCTCCTTCCTTTGGCTGGAGTGTGAGTCTTTAGTGACAGTTGCTGGGTGGTTCTGGAGCTTTCTTTAGTTTAGTTCTAATAGGAGCTCCACCGCATTCACCTTCTGGATTATGGTTTCCCGCTTGTGCTGCTGGTTTCCTTTGTTGTTTGTTGGGTTTGGTGTGAGTGGGACTTTGTTGTTTTCGTATAGTTTGTAGGTGTTGTGTTGTATGTCAGTTTGGGTTTTTGCTTTTACGTGTCCTAGTTTCATACTTGGTTGTTTTTTGTTAGCCGCTGGAGATTGGTTATCATGTCTTTTTGATATATATACATGCACTTGTTTGTTAAAAAAAATAGAGACACAAATTTATAGTGGTTCGAAAAATTCTTCCTACGTGCACTTGATGCAATCTATCGTTTATTGTACTGTACGATTACAAATACAATCCTTCTTCTATAACAAAGTAGAGAAAAGAAAATTCAAAATTGCAGCAATGATGTCCTTACATCAAGATGCCCCAAATCCAAAAGAATATCCTTTGGATATCCAATAACTGAAGTATTTATAGGAGAAGCAGATCTAGTTTAGCATGGACATGTAGGGGTGGTTTCAGAGTAGTTGAGGTCATAGGTTTGGCCATGATAAGAAGTGGATAAAGTGGGACATGTTAGATGAACTTGTCCCCTTAGTTCAGCATGGTAGATCTAGGGCTTGATTGAACCAAACCATGGTTGAGCCGAGGCCATTATGCCTAACCGAATTGAGACTTGATGGGTGTATAGTGATGGCTGAGCCGGGGAAGCGGCTGGACCCCTAGGACTGAACTAGACTTTGTCGTGATATAAACCAAGTCCTCCGAGACATCCACTGCTTCAACCAAGCATTTCTAGGTTCATCTAAGTCCATGCTCAAGTCTTGAGAACTTCCTCTGCCAGAAGTCGAAAATGTGATTGCATAGTAAAAAGAACATACATGTTGTAAATTTTGCGAACGAGGCTGAATTTGAATGTTATTTCTTCCATTACGCTCGTAAGGCAATATCTATAGTGTGACACTAGTTGGAGCTAATTTAGTTTAGGTGAGTAGTATTATCTCTCACTGAACTGTAGTTGTTTGGATATCACATTTTTATATATTTGTGTAATTACGTGCTATTTACCCATTTACATTCCACTGTACACTATTTTAACCATACGGTTACATTTAGGTTATTCTAAAATTTATTTCTCTTTGATTGCTATAAACAGGATCTATTTTATTTATCGACATTACCATGGATGCTTATATGTTAGTTTAGGAATTTATATGACTATTTGCTGCATGGTTCAATTGTTTGCTTGGTTTAGCTTAAAAAAATGTTCATAGGCAATCTAATATTACGAAATCTCATTCGTAAGAGTTTACTACTTATTGGTCAAGCGCACATAGTGGTGTATATTGACTATGTGCACATGGAGGATAGACTCGAATAGATGAGATACATACGCAAAGGTGCTTCAAAGCATTTGGATGGATTCGACGATAGAACAACATTGGTGCTTGGTGATGAATTTGAAGATGGGCCGACACTGTATCTTGGCAATCGATCTATAGACAAAGTATGGACTTGATGACATGTTGAATTTCTCAACAAATGTAGTTTTTCTTAGATTTTTTTAACCAACATTGGTTAAGTATATGATCCGGATAGTCGTTATCGATTACTATGGAATGATGGATATTGACTACTATTGTTATTGGCCACTCTGGGCAATTTGACATGGACGATAGTGCGATTTCGAGGAGTAGCACATGATGGTTCGTTCAAAAATGATGATGACATGTAGCTCTTTTATCCGTGGCTTCGGTAGATGGCAGGGACGTGGTGCTTCTACACAGTGATTCATCATTCAATGATGGTGATTCTATGAAGGAGATGAGGTAGTTGCAACAAATCTTTTTTCACCGAGATGCAGAAAGATGACATTGTGTTGTACTGATGTAACTATCATATAAGGATGGGTTGACATGTAGTCATTACAACTTGGAAGGCTGTTGATAAATTCTCATAGCAGTGTTGTTTTCTAGGGATAGCCCACTTTTCGAGAGACTTTAGATGGGAGTCTTATGGACGGTCTTATGGAAGATTGTGTTGCGGAGAATGTATGCAAAGAGATCGTTGGTATTCATTACATCGGTAGGCCTTCGAGAGATAAAGTTGAATTAGCGAGTATGGAATGATTGACCCAAACCCCAGTGCTAGTTGCAATATGGATCAGGTGAGATTATTTTCTATAGACCATTGCAGTTGAACATTATGATGGTATGACAGAGACCAGTGCAGTTGGACCTATTAGTGCCTAATGAATTTGGTGACCGGAATACTGGATGCCACACACTTTACTCACCGAGTGAGTGATCATGATGATGGTTAACGGATGTTATGGTTGTTTACCTATTTATCACCATTTACTACTTAGACATCTATCACACTGTCTCTACTTGATGATTAGCATAGTGTAGCATATATCGATTATTATGTGTTAACTCTATGGATGCAAGGAAGGAAAAATATGATTCTCCACATTTTCTATGCCATATATATTATTATGATTTTTATAATACTTTGATATTTGTTTATCGCTCATACCAGACGGTTTTCTAATGCAAGATTTTATTTCTCTCTTGTTACCTTGGTTGCTCATCGATGATGCTGATGAGTAAGCTAGGTAACATGTATAAATATCATTTGGAGCTGCACAGGTCAATTAACAGGGGATGACGTCTTTTCGTATTTATACTTGTACAATTACTGTTTATTCCACTATGTGACACTGTGGAGCCTTGACAGTGTTATTTATTCTTTAGAGATAGATTAACAAGCTGAGTGTATTTACCACATGTATATACTCTATTATTGTTTTGTATAACTTTATGAGTCTATGTACTATGACTATATGGTTTATATAGTTATTACTGTCTCGCCTGTTTTATATCATTGACTGTTATTATTATATGTTTTTTGATGCACTATGAGATATATGACAAATTCTATGGTTATTTTTATGTTATGTTCCTCCCCTTATTTCCTCCTATATTTTCTTCTTTTCTACTGTTTTTTTCTCTTGACGACAGTTTTACATCAATTAGGTGCTTTACAACGCATTATTAAGTTATATAAGCACCGGTGATGTATAGTGGTCAGCGCACAACTTCTCTAAATTTAACACCTTTATCTCAGACGTATAAGCTTGGAGGTTGTATGTAACATCCCGTATTTTTTGTAGTCGGATATTTAATTTATTTTTATTATTTTAAATGTTAATTTGGAAATATAATAATGAATTCGTTAATTAAATGACATTTGAACATTTAATTTATAATTTTATTATAAAACGAGCTGCAACGTCGCGGTAGTTCGTTATATAACGTTTTGAACTTTAATTGGTTGTGTAGTATCCAATATAAGTCGGATTTCTTTGAAACAAGAAACTTCCGAATCTATTAGATTATATTTTTCCAGTGGAAGAGAAAAATCAAATTTTTATGTTGTAGATATTGTTTTATGTCCAAATCAAATTTCCAAATAGTCGTTATGGAATCCATTTATAAATTATAACGATTTATTATGTAAATAAAAGTATATTGAATATCGCTTTGGCTTAGAATTCAACCTGGGTTAATTTATTTTAATAGCATAAAAAAATTTGTTCGAATATATTCGATAATGACATTTTATTATTTTTATACTAAGGTATTTTAAAATTGGTTTATTTAATTTAAATTGGACCCTTAAAAAAGGACATTATTCAAACTACCTCCATTTTCAACGAAACGAAATTCATTAAAACCGTAATGATTAATTATTGTAAGATCTCTAGTTTCACGTAAATTGGAGTTATTTTGTGACCGTGCGTAGTATAAACACTTATGGTTTATCCGTTTGAAATTAAAATGGTATTTTTACAAACGATCTTAGAACTCGATGAAACCGGTGTCAACGTGTCCAAAATATTAAGTTATTTTACAATCTCAAGTTTCGTCGTGATAGAAATTCGTACAGGTTCGTGCGAACCATGAACGTCGAACGTCGCACACTACAAATATCTTTGGTCAGCTCAACAAAAAAAATCCTTGGTTGCTTCGTAATAAAAACCTCTACGCTCGTTCACATGTCTTCTGCCAAAATGTGTATATACATCTCTTCTTACCTAATACCTAACCTATTATTCACGGCAGATTTGCATGTGCAAAAATAATATCTTGTTTGTCCTGGAGCAGACATCTGTCACCAGCACCTATATTTAAACTCCTAAATCCAGGAAATGGGAACATGCATTTTCATTCTTCACGTAAAATTGCAAACTCAAAAACAAACTGCTACCTTTGCTTCTTTCTTGAGTCCAAACTGAAGCTTCCTCTCTTTCTTTCGAAATAACTGAATCTTAAAAATTGGGTATAAATTAAATACTTCACAAAAGCTCCCGATTTTTGATCCATTACCCTCGCGCAAGATTCCTCTTCTCATGAGTACGCTTCACTTTGGGCTCCCGTGATGTTGGATCGCTAGTAAATTTTACAGCGTGAACGGTGGCATGTGCAATGAACCAACGGTGATGCTTGAGGTGTGTAGTTCGAAGACACTGGTCGGTCGGAGCATCGATGATCATTGGCGACGAGGAAGGCTCAAGTGGGATAGGGCATGGCTGGACGCCAGAGGCTGTCACGGTGGTTGTTGTTATCTTCCAGTCAGTGTGTGCAGTGTTGGAGCCAAGAATTTGTATGATTATGGAATTGTAAGTTATATGGGGTCGGCAGGTAGAGGAGCACAAATTGTTAGAGCATTTTTTCTGGTGCGTGAAGTAGCGGGATGGGGAGCGTGGTAGAAAAAATGACCCACTGCAAGATGGGGAGTTCGGCAGACGCCATGAAGTGGTAGGCTAGTTAGAAATAAAAGAGAAAGAACTAACGTGTGGGAGAAGGAGAAGAGTGTTAAAGGGAGAATGATGGGTGGTCCGGGCATGGAAGCTAGTGTACTTAGAGAGGAAATACAGTCATGGGGAAGTTGGGCAAGTGGGACGTGGAGCGACTATGGGGAAGAAGATTTATAGGATTAATGTGCTACGAGATGGGCCCTGATCTTAGAAAAAAAGGGGGAATGGACGAGATGGAGGAATTATCTGAAATGGGAATGTCCCGGTTGGTGCGTTGGTGCTAGTTTCAGGAAGTCACGTACACAAAGACTTCAGGAAGAAGATGCGTTCGATAATCACATGACTAACATGGTTGAGAAGCCTAAGCGGGTAATTAAATAAATATTAACTAATTAATATTTAATCTAGTTTCATTTTATCGTATATAATATATAAACCCGTAGTGTTCATAACATTTCGTACGATATCAGAGTTGCACGAAACTGGACCCGTTTCAATCGCAGAGACGAAGGCTACACCGTCAAGTTGATTTGGAGGAGTTCGGAGGTTGTCAAAATTTCATGTAATTTTAAACACATGTTTAAAATTATATGAAACAATGCAAGTCGTCAATCAAAAACAAAAATGGCGAGTTAATTCTCACGCTTGCTGAAATTCTATGATGTGATTAATTCATATCATTTAAATTTAACCATTGATAATATATTGGTTGATTGGATGCCTTGGATGCTTATTGTTGATTCAATGGTTGATGTTAATTATATTATCACCATTTGTTATATTGGGTTGAAATCCTATATTATTATGAAATATTGTAATGAACTGTGTTGCAGGGAAGAACAGGTTGGAGGAATCCAACCGGATCCCTCAAATATTGTGTATGTTGTTTTGTTTTCATATGATTTATATATGAATTGTTTAAACCCCATTGATGTTAAAACCTGTTTGATTGTTAAATTTGAATTGAAATTCAACGTTGTTATTGTTTGAATCAATAGATAGTATTGATTGAAGGATTGGCAGCAAATGGCCTAAAATCCACCTTTTTGTTTAAACGTTGATTTGCCGTTAGGCGAATTAACGAAGTGAGTTATAAATTTTATTTTATAACAGCAAGCTTTTTAGTTATATTTTATATGAAGTTTTAAAATTAAATCGATGTTTATAAATGAATTTTATTAAAAAAATGATTATATAATAAAGATTAAATGTTTAAATCAATTTTATAAGATAATAAAGCTGTAATTAATCTATGGGTAAATAATTTGGAATAAATATTTTAAGAAAACGTTTAAGGAATATAATTAGATTAATTTTATTAATCTAATAGGAAAGCATAATTGAAATCGGTTAACGAATTAATAGACGATTTAAAGTTGCTAAGTCAACTATTTGGTCAAAATTGGTTACTAATGAATAGTTGTTTAAATTTTAATATAATTTATTTAACGATGTTTAAAGTTATTATTATAATTAGTTATGGTTAATAAATTTCAAATGTTATTAATTAATCTATTTAAGTTAATAAACAAGAAAGCTACTTTTACTTTATAAATTAATGAAGCTAATGACATTTAAAACGATTATTTCTTAAATGAGATTTATTTAAGAAGATAATTGAGTATATAATAAGATTGGTTAATTTTGAAAAGTGATTTATGGAAAGATTGGATAAAATAATTCGAATTCCATAAATGAAGTTATTAAAGGCAAGTAAGCTAATGCGATAAGTTTAAATTAAATATCTTGTTTAATTTTCAGATTGGCATAAAGAGGAAGACTTTCAAGGATATAAAGGGAATTACTTGTTGGTTTGTGTAAAGAAGTTATTAAATGTATATTAATTATAAAATCTAGAATTTAGTTTATAATATGATATTAAATGATTTTGGATAAATTACGTAATGAATTGTCGTAGTATAATTCCCATTATAAATGGAATTTGAATAATGAAGTTAAAGTGAAATGTTGATATTAAATCAAAATTGGTCATAGGCGATCGAGATTCTCGAAAGCAACGTATGGTTTATAAAATCATATTTTGATTAAAGAAATCATATTTGACTGATATTATGAATAAGCTGGGTTTTTTCGAGTTACAATCTTCTATTTATTCTATGATAAGAACGTAGTCGATCAAGGTCTGAGAAGTAAATAAAATACCCCAACTTGGGCGACTTCACTATTATCGAGGAATTGTAGTAGTTTGTGACGGGAAGAGTTTATCGAGGATGAGATGATATTTTCAAGTAAAGAAAATAAAAAGGAGATTATAGTTATATCGAGATAAGTAATTAAAATCAATTTTTTAGATCGATGAAATGATTTCAAAGAGTTTTAATGAATGATTTTGAATAATAAGACTTGAGCTGCCAATATCCTTGACCATGTTGTTTTGAGATTGATAGTTAAAACACCGACTATTAATGAAATATTTTTGGACCTCTTTGACATGTTGTTTTGAAGAGACCGGGATGGAAACTAGACCCAAAACCACTTCGAACCAACTGTGCGTTCACAACTAACTTGTAGGCATATAAAGATGGAGCATTGAAGATTGTTGATCTTCATGAGTGGAAGAACTGCTCATCAAAATTTCTCTGATTTGGCTGCCAGAGTTATGATGACATGTGATTCTGTCATGATTGAAATCTTTGGATTGCAAGCACTTCTCATTACTGATCCTTGGGGTGATTCCTATATAGGATACAGTAGGAGTGTGCCTTCGGTTCATCCTGTTCGTGGATGACTTGTATGGACGAATGTATGACAGAGTATTTCCTGAAACTCACGTACGTTGATTTTTTACAAATATACCAAGTTTGGTGGTGGAGAAATTCTTTTGCTTAACACCCAAAGTATATTTGTGGACGTCGATTGGTGATTTTATGGATCTAACGATGTGGCAGTCAAAGTATATGTTGATGTGATATTCTGGAAAGGTAAACGTGACCTCCAGCCTCATCAACCAGGAAGCGACATAAATTGGGTAGGTAGCATGGCTAGGTGGGTCATTCCCAAGAAGGGTATACTATCATCGTCTAGAGAAATTTCATTTATTTGTTCGTATTTCGTTTCTCTATCTCCGCGGAATTACGGTGGATCCATAAAGCCATAGGATGACAATATATTCTATACACTCAAGCTAAATGAGTGGTCGGCCATGCATGGACTAGTTGCAAGATGTTCTTGTTGAACCCTAGTGTATCCCCTCTAGAGTACACTGATCGAAAGATGGTCCCATAACTTGTAATAGTCGGAATCCAATCTCCAATGTGGTTTTTTATTATATAATGAATACATAGTGTGTGAGATGCAAGCGTTTTTCTAGATGGTTTTTTATTTGTGATTCGATAGACACTATTATAATATCACTGGATTTTGATATATCAAAAATCTTATAGGTTATCGTAAGGTAAAAACTGTCCACGTTTATGTGTGGACTAGTCTTATGATTATCCTTTTCTTTCAAAAGGATTTTCAAAGTTAAACAAGTTGTTATGCTATGAAATTATTACTGAAAGTATTCCAGACTAATCTGGGTGAATTTTGCTTTGCTTCAAAAATGCTCGTGTTAGACCGGGTATATTTCCAGGTTAGGTTTTTCTTGGAGTTACAGAGAAAGAGTTGAAGTCGAGACGTATTCCATATATTTACTGCTATTAGTTTATTTCCACTGTGTGTTATATTGATTAGAAAGTATACTATAATATTTTACCTACATATATACAGTTCTTTTTGTATAAAATATTATTGATTATTATATTTTGTCTATTCCACTGTGAGACTCTGATCTTATTATTCTTCTATTCTAATATTTTTTTCTTTCTTTTCTCTCCTCTTATTTCTTTCTATTAACAACTTGGGGTTTCGATACTTGGGTTTTTGGCAAGTAAAACAGAGTTATATGTATTATTGTCGAAAATTCGTTTATCGAATTTTCCGGGTTGTTACAGTTGGTATCAGAGCATAAGATTTTGTGATAACCTTGGCTCTGTTGCGTAACTCAATAGAGATGGGGTTAGTAATACCCCAGATTGAGGTTTAGTGTACATATATAAGAGCGCATATTTGTAATTTGATATAAAATTATTTTTAAACTATTATGACTAGTGTATTTTGTAAAAGTTATTATTTCATAAATTATTATAATCAACTAATGTTGATTTGAATTAGAATCCAAAATGGATTATGAAACTAAAATGATTTAATCAGATAATATTCCAAATATGAATTATGTCAATGAAAATTTTAAATTTGAGTTAAAATAATCTTAAAGTTGGAAATGAGACTAACTTTGACTAGTGTTTCGAAAACAAAATTGGATTCCAATTAATAAACCCAAATGGAATGTTGGGTTGTATTTTGATTGCATGAATATAAATTTGAAAGCAAATGAATTTGGTTGAGAACCAATGATATTACAATGGAATATAAAAATGATTGCTAAGAATTGGTAATGAAATTCATTTATTGAAATGGATAGTTGAGATGTTTGAACCTATATGGCATATTAGTGAGTTTTCATCTGAGCTTAGGAGTCAGTGCAGGAGGTAATTCATCTTTGAACCTAAATTGATTTTAATTTTAAGTTAACTGGATCCAGTTGGCTATAGCTTCAATATAATTGAGCAAGCCCGAATAGCTTATCACATGATAACGCTCACAAAAAGGTACGTCTATGCAAAATATAAATGTTTGGGTTTTGATTTGGGTTCTGAAGTGGATTTTCCGACCGTTTGGATCAATGGATTTGTTTTTGATCCTGCAATATTGCAGAAGTCCCTTTGTATAGGGGAGACTACCAAAAAATTTCCAAAATATAAAGTGTTAGAAAAGTTTCAAATCTTCTTGGAAATTTTTGGAAGTTGTTTTCTTTAAAAATTAATTGGTTTTTGTATTGAAAACTATTTTGGATTAGTTGAAATTGAAGTTAAGAATGTGGAATTGAGAGTTTTAACTAAATGATTTTTGTAAAGATAATGGGTTTGTAGCATTCTTTCTACCTAAGTAGTTTCGGGGACGAAATTCTTTTAAAGGGTAAGGAATGTAACGTCTCATATTTTTTGTAATCAGATATTTATTTTATTTTATTATTTTAAATGTTAATTTGGAAATATAATAACGAATTCGTTAATTAAATGACGTTTGAACAATTAATTTATAAATTTAATATAAAACGAGCTGCAGCGTCGCGGTAGTTCGTTATATAATGTTTTGAGTTTTAATTGGTTGTATAGGATCCAATATAAGTCGGATTTCTTTGAAACAAGAAACGTCCGAATCTATTGGATTATATTTTTCCAATTGAAGAGAAAATTCAAGTTTTCATGTTGTAGATTTTTTTTATGTCCACATCAAAATTTCAAATAGTCGCTATCGAATTTGTTTATAAATTATAACGATTTATTTATGTAAATAAAAGTATTTTGAATATCGCTTTGCCTTAAAATTCCACCTAGTTTAATTTATTTTAATAGTATAAAATTTTGTGCAAATATATTCGATAATAATATATTATTATTTTTATATTGAGGTATTTTAAAATTGGTTTATTTAATTTAAATTAGACCCTTAAAAAAGGAAATTATTCAAACGGCCTCCATTTTCTATAAAACGAATTTCATTAAAATCTTAATGATTAATTATTGTAAGATCTCTAGTTTCACGTAAATTGGAGTTATTTTGTGATTGTGCGCGATATAAATGCTTATGGTTTAACCGTTTCAAATTAAAATGGTAATTTTACAAATGATCTCAAAACTCGATTAAACCAGTGTCAACGTGTCCAAAATATTAAGTTATTCTACGATCTCAAATTTCATCGCGATAGAAATTTGTATGGGTTCGTGTGAACCATGAACGTCGAACGTTGCATGCTACAAATATCTTTGGTCACCTCAACAAAAAAAATCCTTGGTCGCTTCGCAATTAAAACCGCTACACTCATTCACACGTCTTCTGCGGAAATGTGCATATACATCTCTGCTTACCTAATCCTTACCCTATTATTCACGGCAGATTTGCACGTGCAAACATAATATCTTGCCTGTCCTATAACAGACATCTATCACCAACACCTATAATTAAACTCTTCAATCCAGGAAAGGGGAACAAGGATTTTCAATCTTCCCATAAAATTGTAAACTAAAAAACAAACTGCTACCTTTTCTTCTTTTTTGAGTCCAAACCGAAGCTTCCTCTCTTTCTTTTGAAACAACTGAATCTTAAAAATTGGGTATAAATTAAATACTTCACAAAAGCTCTCGATTTTTGATCCATTACCCTCGCGTAATATTCCTCTTCTCATGGGCACGCTTCACTTTGGGCTCGCGTTTTTTTGGATCGCCAGTAAATTTTCCAGCAAGAACGGTGGCATATGCAATGAACCAGCAGTGGAGCAAGAGGTGTGTTGTTTGGAGACACTGGTCGGTCGGAGCACAGATGATCACTGGTGATGAGGAGGGCTCGAGTGGGATAAGGCATGGCTATACGTCAAGGATTGTCACAATGGTTTTTTTTTTCTTCAAAGCGGTGTGTGCAGAGTTAGAGCCGCGGCTTTGTATGATTATGGAATTGGAAGTTATGTGGGGTCGGCAAGTGCAGGAGCACAAACCGTTGTAGATTTTTTTTTGGTGCGTGAAGTAGCGGGATGGGGAGTGTTGTAGGAGAAATGACGCACTGCAAGATGGGGAGTTCGGAAGACGCCATGAAGTGGCAGGGCAGTTCAAAACAAAAAGGAAAGGACTAGCGTGTGGTGGAAGGAAAAGAAGAGTGTTAAAGGGAGAATGTGGGGGTGGTCTGGGCGTAGAAGCTAGTGTACATGCAAAAGGAAATACAGTCGTGGGAAAGTTGGGCAAATGGGACATAGAGCGACTATGGGGAAGAAGAATTATACAATTAATGGGTAGTGAGATATGCCCTAGGCCTTAGAAAAAAAAGGAGAAAAAAATGGATGAGATGGAGGAATTATCTGAAACGGGAATGTCCTGGTTGATGCATTGGTGCTTGTTTTAGGAAGTCGGGTACACGAAGACTTCGGTAAGAAGATGCGTTCGATAATCACGTGACTAACGTGGTTGAGAAGCCTAAGCGGATGATTAAATAAATATTAATTAATTAATATTTAATCTAGTTTTATTTATCGTATAAAATATGTAAACCCATAATGTTCATAACATTTCGGACGATATCAGAGTTGCGCGAAATAGGACTCATTTCAATCGTAAAGACGAACGCTACGCCGTCAAGTTGATTTGGAGGAGTTCGGAGCTCGAAGAAATTTCATCTAAGTTTAAACACATGTTTAAATTATATGAAACAACACGAGTCATCAATCAAAAACAAAAATGGCGAGTTAATTCTCATGCTTTCTGGAATTCTATGATGTGATTAATTCGTATAATTTAAATTTAACCGTTAATAATATATTGGTTGATTGGATGCCTTGGATGCTTGTTGTTGATTCAATGGTTGATGTTAATTAAATTATCATCATTTGTTATATTGGGTTGAAATTCTATATTGTTATGAAATATTGTAATGAACTATGTTGCAGGGAAGAACAAGTTGGAGGAATCCAACCGGATTCCTCAAATATTGTGTATGTTATTTTTTTTCATATGATTTATATATGAATTATTTGAACCCCATTGATGTTAAAACCTGTTTGATTGTTAAACGTTGAATAGAAATTCAACATTATTATGATTTGAATCAATAGACAGTATTGATTGAGGGATTGACAACAAATGTCCTATAATCCACCTTTTTGTTTAAACTTTGATTTGTTGTTAGGTGAATTAACGCAGTGAGTTATAAAATTTATTTTATAACTGAATCAAGCATTTTAATTATATTTTATATGAAGTTTTAAAAATAAATCGATGTTTATAAATGAGTTTTATTAAAAATGATTATAAAATGATTATATAATAAAAATTTAACGTTTAAATCAGTTTTATAAGCTAATAAAGCTGTAATTAACCTACAGGCTAATAATTTGAAATAAATATTTTAAGAAAATGTTTAAGCAATATTATTAGATTGATTTTATTATTCTAACAGGAACGGATAATTAAAATCGGTTAACGAATTAACCGACGATTTAAAAGTTGACTAAGACAACTATATGGTCAAAATGGGTTATTAATGAATAGTTGATTAAATTTTAATATAATTTACATTTTATTTAACAATGTTTAAAGTTGTTATTACAATTAGTTATGGTTAATAAATTTCAAAAGTTATTAACTAATCTATTTTAGTTAATAAACAAATAAGCTACTCTTACTTTATAAAATAACGAAGCTAATGATATTTAAAATGATTATTTCTTAAATGAGATTTATTTAAGAAGATAATCGTGTATATAATAAGATTGGTTAATTTAAAAAGGGATTTATGGAAAGATCGGATAAAATAATCCAAATTCCATAAATGAAGTTATTAAAGGCAGTAAGTTAGTGTAATAATTTTAAATTAAATATCTTGTTTAATTTCCGGATTGGGATAAAGAGGAATTCTTTTAAGGATATAAAGGGAATTACTTATTGGTTTGTGCAAAGAAGTTATTAAATGGATATTAATTATAAAATCCAGAACTTAGTTTATAATATGATATTAAACGGTTTCGGATAAATTATGTAAATGAACTGTCATAGTATAATCCCATTATAAATGGAATTTGAATAATGAAGTTAAATTGAAATCTTGATATTAAATAAAAATGGTCATAGTCGATTGAGATTCTCGAAAGTAACGATATGATTTATAAAACCATATTTTAATTAAAGAAATCCGATTTGATTGATATTATGAATAAGCTGATTTTTTTCGAGTTACAATCTTCTATCTATTCTGAGAAAAGAATGTTGTCGATCAAGGTCTGAGAGGTAAATAAAATACCCTAACTTGGGCGACTTCACAATTATCGAGGAATGGTAGTATTTTGTGATGGGAAGAGTTTGTTGGGGATGAGATGATATTTTCAAGTAAAGAAAATAAATAGGAGATTGTTAAGAGTCAAGAATATAGTTTTATCGAGATAAGTAATTAGAATCGATTTGTTAAATCGATGAAATGATTTCAAAGAATTTTAATGGATGATTTTGAATAGTTAGACTTGAGCTACCAATATACTTGATCGTACTGTCTTGAGATTGATAGTTAAAACACCGACTATCAATGAAATATTTTGACCTCTTTGACATGTTGTTTCGAAGAGACCGGGATGGAAACTAGAACCAAAACCACTTCGAACCAACTGTGTGTTCGCAACTAACTTGCAAGCTTATAAAGATGGAGCATTCAAGACCATTGATCTTCGAGAACGGAAGAACTACTCGTTAAATTTCTTTGATTTTCTTGTCAGAGTTATGATGACTTGTGATTCTGTCATGATTGAAATCTTCGTTTTGCAAGAACTTCTCGCTACTGATCCTTGGGGTGATTCCTATATATGATATGGTAGAGGGTATCTTCGGTTCATCCTGTTCCTGGATGACTTGTATGGACGAAAGACAGAGTATTTCCTCTTGCTTAACACCCAAAGTATATTTATAGACGTCGATTATTGATTTGATGGAACTAATGATGTGGCATTCAAAGTAAATGTTGATGTGATATTCTGGAAAGTTAAACGTGACCTCAAGTCTCATCAACCGGGAAATGACAGAAATTATGCAGGCAACATGGCTAGGTGGGTCATTCCCAAGTAGGGTATATTGTCACCATCTAGAGAAATTTCATTTATTTTTTCTTCTTTTGTTTTTGTATCTCCGCGGAATTACTGTGGATCCATAAAGCCATAGGGTGACAATATATTCGATACACTCAAACTGAATGAGTGGTTGGTCATGTGTAGCCAAGTTGCAAGATGTTCTTGTTGAACCCCAGTGTATCCCCTCTAGAGTACACTGATCGGAAGGTGGTCCCATACTTGGTTATAGTCGGAATTCAATCTCTAATAAGCGATATACGATTTTCTATTATATAATGAATATGCAAAGTGTGAGATGCAAGCGTTCTGCTTGATGGTTATTTATTTGTGATTTGATAAACACTATTATAATATCACTTGATTTTGGTATATCAAAAAAGTTTTGGGTTATCGAAAGGTAAAAACCGTCCATGTTTATGTGTGGACTAGTCTTACGATTATCCTTTTCTTTCAAAAGGATTTTCAAAGTTAAACAAATTTTTATGCTATGAATTTATCACTGGAAGTATTCCAGACTGATCTGGGTGAATTTTGTTTTGCTTCAAATGTTCTCAGGTCAGACTGAGTATATTTTCATGTTAGGGTTCGCTTGTAGTTCTAGAGAAAGAGTTGAAGTCAAAACGTATTCCATATATTTAATGGTATTAGTTTATTTCCGCTATGTGTTGTATTGATTAGAATGTGTACTCTAATGTTGTAACTATATATATACATAGTTCTTTTTGTATAAAATAATATTGATTATTATATTTTGTCCATTCCACTATGAGACTCTGATCTTCTTATTCTTCTTTTCTAATATATTTTTCTTTCTTTTCTCATCCTCTAATTTCTTTTTATTAACAATTTGGGATTTCGATACTTGGGTTTTTGGCAAGTAATACGGAGTTATGTTTATTATTGTCGAAAATTCGAGCGTCGAATTTTTCGGGTCATTACATTGTATTGTTGTGGAAGTCAATTTGTGCTCGATGGAAGGACAACTTGGCATACAGAGATGGTTATGTGCTTGATGAATAAAAAGTAAACGCTACCTTTGGTCCTTTTAGTCTGGAAATGGCGAAACATAGCACAAGGTAAGAGCTATGTGGGCAACGCCCATTAGGACATGTTCGTCACCCTTCTAGATGATGTGCTCTTTATATGTCAAGTATAAAGAAGATGTGATGTGCGCTCGATAGGTCAGGAGATCGAGATTAGGGGAATATTTGGTTAGTGCACTACCTGTAGGTTTGTTGAGCTGGGTCGGTCTTACTAGAATACCTAGAGGATAGTTTGTTCTTTTTGTATCCCGCTATGTACAATAAGCATCCCGAGCCTTTCCATTTGTATGGAAATCCATTTTCCACTATGGGTCGACCCGTTTATTTATATTTCTGAACATACACGGAGTTTAATAATGTTAATAATTTCACAAATTTATTTATTTTATTTATGGGTTTTATCCTAATAGACATTATAATAATATCACTTTTGATATAAATGTTTTGGTTATTGTAAGGTAAAAACGTGTGCCATGTTTATGTGTGGTTGTGCATTATGAAAGTTTCATTCTTTCAAAATATTTTTTGAAAATAAACTTGTTGTTTGTGACGTGAGTTTTCTCACTTTTGCATTCCAAACTGATCTAGACATTTTTCCATTATGCTCAAGCTAGACCGAGTACATTTTTCAGATTAGGTTTAAATTTGGTTAGGGATTTAGGAGAGGAGGTCGAGTCGAAACATATTATTGTATTTCTTCAATTATCTATTTTTCGACTGTGTTATGTATTATATGATACAACATTTGTGAGAATAAGTTATTTTAACTGTTTAAGCTGATATATTTATTTTACTCTAGTATTTATGTATGTATATGCAGTTTTCTTTTTACGGAAAAGAGTATTGTTATATTATATTTTCTCGTTTCGATGTGAAATTTTATCCACTTTGACCCTATTATGTTTGTCTTCTTCATTCTTTTATTTTAGACATTCTTTCTTTCTTTACTACGCCATAGATTGCATACTGCAAAACCAGAGAAGTGGTGCAGAAAGTGCCAAAAAATGTTGTTATATGGAAAAAATGATCTGTGGCAACACTTTCTTCGTGTTGCATTTTGCCGCGTTGCCATAGAGTCAAAGACAACACCTTTGCGACCCAATGGCGACATTTTCATGGTGTTGCCACAGATACTAATTTTACTTAAATTGGGTCTCGCATTATCTATAGCAACACTTTTACCATCCAATGGCAACACTTTTACTATCCAATGGCAACACTCTAACAGGATTAAATATTTATTTAATAAAATACTAATGCACAAAATTTGAATTCAAACAGTGTTTTATTAAATAAAATATTTTATTTCAACAACTGAAATAGTACAAATTTCTGACTCTAATTATTTACAACTCAATGATTTACTACACAACGCTGGTTATTCACATATAGATTTTCTTCACTACATCACTCAGTTCACTTATTACATATGCAGTTTCAATCCTTACAGACACTAACACTAACATTAACACTGGCAAATATATACCGAGCCGAAGGCGAGCCGAGAAGCAAGTCCGACACAGCGCCGGTGGCAGTTCGGGGCCCCACAGTCCTAGTGGCGATCAACCTAGCCACTTAGGTTAAACAAGTTGGCACCACCAGATTCATCCGATTTCAGAAGACCAAGCCTTCTTTGAAACACTGCACACCAAGTCCATTATCACCCAAAGTCTTAAAAAACAACAACAACAACAACAACAAACATTAAACTTCAAAATTTCCACTTATGCAATACACTTACATCCTCTCCGACCACAAACACCTTGTGTCCACTTGCATGCACTTATCCTCCTTCAACACCACCTCAGAACATATCCTGCGTACTGCACTTATCAAATTGCACATCATTGCTGCATACTACACCACTTCTTCTGCAGTTTATAAATTTCATTCCAGTTCCAAACAATAGGATACGATCACACTTAGTAATATATAAATATCAAGTTACTACTAAAACAGAACCAATAAACAATTGGATGAGTGCAGTAGAGAAAACAAGAAGATGCATACATACAAGTTTGTATGTTGTTTCATTCCAGCTCCAGTTCCAAACAATAGGATCCTTAGTTCTCACTTTAGTTGTAGTAAGATTCAAGTAAAGGCCTTTAAGTACTGCACAAACATACACATAATGTATGCACTGATGTATTCTAATTAATAAAATAAGCTTACTTGATCGCCTTTAAATAATTCATACTGGTTCTTCATGGTTACGAGTTTGTATGTTGTTTCATATAGCAAGTTGAATATTAAACTAGAGAGAGACCAAAGTGCAACATATACAAGTGCACAACAACTTAATAATCTCACAAGCAAGTCAGCAGCAATTCAAACAACTCAATAAACTCCCAAAGTTTATCATTGAATCTGCAAATATAAGGATTTCCCCAAAATTCATCTTCCATTAATCTACATATAATTTCATAAACTTAATTCCAGAAAACATGATTTCAGTCAAGTCATTCATCACGAAATTAAATTCCAGAAAGTTTGAATATTTCAAACTCGACAAAATCGGAGCTACAAATCACAATCAAATCTAATGTTGAAACCATATATTATTTAGGGATTCGAAACGTGATAAATTCACACGAATTTATCACAGGCAAAGGTGGGACTGAAATCGAATAACAAAACAATAATCAAAAGTAAAAAAGAGCAAAATCACGTACTAATTTCAAAGATCGATTTCATCTCAACAAGACCAGAATCGAAGATTATCAGAGCACCATTAGCATTCGAGGAATCGATGACGAGAGGAGCAGTTGTAATTCGAAGCAATCAGAGGGTCATCTCGAATTAAAAAAGCTGAAGTTGCGATTTGTTGAAGAGAGCAAAACCCTAGTTTTCGATTGGCCATTAAAGTGGAAGCCGACTGTATTTTTTCTCAAGTGAAAACAGCGTGTATTATGATCAGTAGGAAAATGAAAATTTGGGGCAAAAGAAGGTGAGGCGATGAAGCAAAATTAGAATGACATGGATGGGTAACGTGGACCGTTGGATCATGTTGATGCAGATTGATAATTTTATTCACGCGGCTACTGCAACACATGGTTGATATCTATGCTAACACATTGAAGTGTGCATTGCAATAGACAAAAAACAGCGTAGCTGTGGCAACATTTTAGCTGGCAACACCTTGGATTTTCGTTGCAGTGGGCCATCTATGGCGTAGTGCTTCTTCTACACCTTCATTTTTTCTTATAACGAACGCTTTTTTGGGAACTCGGGCCTATGAAGAGGGCTTGTGCGTCGATCTCCGAAAGCCAAAAATAAGCAGGACGTTTCGCATTATATTTGCAGTTATTAATGATAAGATTCAAGAATATAGTAGTCAATTCTATCTTATGTGAATTGTATACTCTTTATTAGTTATTGTATTTCCTTCATTATGAGTTATGAACTAAAATGGAATAATTTTTGATTCATTGATATAATCTTCTAACCTATAGCCTTTCGTTGTAGTTAAATCCAAAATTTCCATAGTAAATAGTTTGTTTCAACAAGTTGTATTAGGATTAACTGATTTGGAAGATCTCTTATGATCTTTAACCAGTTTTGTATTGAAATTTAATGAGCAGAATTGGATGTTACCGAGTTAGTCTATATAACATTACTATTATTATTGTCGCCTTCAGCTATGATGACAATCATAATGCGTATCTTCCAGAATCTCGAGGGAAAGAATTTGCAAAACACCTCTTGATTGGTATATTTCAAGAACAGGTACGTTAGCACAAGAAGAAATCTAAATTACGAGAGCAGCCAAAACCAAATGACGATCAACCGATGGTTCTTGCCTCTTGGCATGGATCAATGAGAAGTTAAGAAAAAAGCGTTGGAACAAAAGATGAGAATAGATGCTCTCATAATAGATTTAGATGATGATAATTTTCTGATGAACTGTTACCAGTTGCAGCCAAGTGCAAACAATGATACTTTTATGATGTAGTAGTTGTACGATAATTATGTATCGTTGGACTTTCTTGCTCGGATACCATATAAATTTGTTGTGGGGGAATTGAATATTTGATACTAATATGATCTTGGTGATATTCGGTATTTAATATGCTGAATCATATAATATTTTTATTGCGTGATGATACACAATTGTTATGTGCAGACTTATGTAAAGACGCATTTGTAAAGTTGTAATGGCTATTTGGGTATCATATCGATCTGAACCACTGCTTAACTTATGCAATTGATGTAATATATTATTCTGGTATACAAATATTTCACCAATTATCGTCGTCATTTTTTCTTCCTACATTTCTTATGCACCAATACCGCTATAATAATACAGACATTTTCCTCACATCCTCCTATCCAAATTATTTTATAGAAAATATAATTTATGTAATGATACGGTATTTATGTTCATTTATGATTTGGAAGAGCTCTTCTTCAATATTATAGCTCAATAACCCAGTTGCTCATGTTCTTATGTTCATTACATATGGGTTTTCCATTCTTGACACCTTAAATCCATTAGGTCATTTTGTGCCTTAAAAGGATTTTTTTTGGAGTTGTATCGACATTGAGTACTACTTTCAAGAAAAGCTACATGTATGCTAATGATACGATTGTGAAGCTTATAAGTCCAAGATGATGTAGGTACAGACGTTGTATTTTAAGGGTGCGTTCGCAGCAAATAAATGGCACGCTTGGAATTTTGTTCGCGTCCGACGCGTCGGACGCGAATACCATTTTCCACGCCCAAATGAACCGATTGTTGAATGTTGAAAATCAAGCCGCTGGCGTCCGACGCGTCGGACGCCAAAGGCTTGATTTTCAACGTTCCTCCCACACACCTATAAAACCCTCTCCCCTACACCTTCCTCTTCATCCACACAACACTCCTCCATTCCTCTTCTAAAATTTTCTTCCACATTATTAAATTTTCCATTCCATAGTATGACCAATCGAAAGGTTGCACATCACTGGTCGTTTACTGCAACTTAGATTATGCTGCAATGTTCGGTTGATGCATATGGTGCTTGTGGCATCAACAAAAAAGGTGTACATAAAGCAATCGCAGAAAAGTTCAACGATGCAATAGAAACCATTCCAGACATCGTACCGATTAACGAAACCAAGATCCGAAACAAATATGACAGTCTTCGACGGGATTGGATGAAATGGGATGCAGTGATGAACAAGACTGGCGCGGGTTGGGATGCATACAAAGAAACGGTCTCTAGAAGCGATGAATGGTGGGAAGATCGTGTTAAGGTCTGTAAATTTATTTTGTTACCATTCCTTTGTAGACAGTTTCTTACAATTTATTTCTTACATTTAGGAATTTGGAACGAGTGTCTTGAAATATAAGAAACGACCAATAGAAACCTTAGATCTGATGCAACAATTATTTCGTGGGACGAATGCAACTGGTCAATCGTCGTACACTCCTGCTGCTAGTGTACAACCGTCGCAGACTGGCATGCCGCCATCAACACAAAGCACGTTTGACAGGACATGGAATTTCGATGGGTTTTTGGAACCATTGGAAGACACGCAAAATAATCATATTCCAAACTTGAATTCGCCATCAAATCCTCCACTGCAACAAACTTTAATGAATACACCAAATTGTGAAACTCCAAGAATCCCTCCGTCAACCCAAATTCCAATGAATCCGCCCATTCAACCAACTGCACGTCAAAATTCAAGAAGAAAACGTGGTGAAAGTGACGATAAGATGGCTATGCTCATTGACCTAATGCACGAGAGACAGATGAAAAAATCTCGGACGCACTCTAATAGTCCTAATACGGGTACTAGCGTGGAATCAACGGGAAGTTCTACAACTTATGCAAATACGGTAGCTCGTATGCAACGTCTTGGAGCAATGGGTGAGTTTGATGTTGCAGACGCACTATTACTTGTGTTGGACCCCAAAATAAATGATATGTTCACTGCTCTTCCGGATGAGATAGCGAAAAGCTGGTTGATTAGAGGGCTTGCAGACAAACGCCACGACCAAGAATACCAAACTTATCTGATAAATAGCAACAAGTAGGAAGTTCATGTCATCGTGTTATTGTATTTCTGTCGTATTTATGTTTGTATATCTTTTGTGTAATGAAATGTAGTCATTTTGTTCAACCGAAATTAGTATTTAATTAACTCAAAACAAACAAATTAACAATTAAAATACCACGCTCAAATACCCCGTTCGTAGCTAAAAACACATTTCCCCTTCGCTACAGTACCACGCTCAAATGGCACGCTCAAATGCCACGCTCACGTTCGTTAAGAACGCACCCTAAGCATCAGTTCAAAGAAATTAATGCATGAATAGTGCCGACCTTGAGAGAAATGTGGCCCTAAGCCAAAAAAAAAATCGGAGGGGCCCAAATTTTATGTGAAAACCATGAAAGCAAAAGTGAAAACAGGTTTAATAAGTCAAAAGCAGGTCAAAGAACGAAAACTGCAGTTGCCTAAAAAGCTACCTTTGCTAGGAATTGAACACGCGTCTCACGGCACAATAGCATCAGCCATTACCGCTCAACCGATTCATCTTCACACATTGGATTAGGTATCCATCTTTAGACAAATTCGAAATTTCGAGGCCCCCAACCACCAAGCTACTCCTCCTCGGTCCGGGGCCTTAGGCCACCGCCTGGACGACCTATGTCCAGGGCCTGGCCTATGTATGAGAGGAGGTTTGGAAGGAAGAAAATCAAATTAGAAAGAACCAAGTATCCACATTTATGAGAAAGTTAGAAAAAATGTTGCATATTAATTACTTTACATTATACTAAATAATATTGCTTGCATTAGTGATGTAAAAAGTTGATGTAAATGAAAAAGAAAATTTATCTTAGTACATAATTACACCGAGGACATACAAAATTATTTTTCTTCTTTTCTGGTATGAATTAAAGGTGAGCATTATTTGGTTAAACCAAACAAATCAATTAATTTTGATTGGTTTGGTTTTGAGACTAATCGGTTCATAAAACAAAATTAAGTCTGGTCATTGGTTAAACCAAATTAACCTAAGTTTTATTATATTATCAAATTATTGATGTTATAGTAAAAAAAATAGATTAGTTTAGTGATCCAAATAATCACATATGTGCTAAAATTACTATTACAAGGCATAAAGATGATTAATCAGGATAGTTAAATTATACATTTATATTTAATTTCAAATTGAAATGAATATTACAAATATAAATGTAAAACATTTTTAATTTGGAAAAATTGGATAACCATTGTCCAAGTGGTTAAAACACTTCGACATGGTTCGAGATGTCATGGGTTTGAACCTCGGTTTGCGGGATTTAACCCACTAGCCATGTAGTATGTAATATATTACTTGGACCTATATATAGGGTACCCGTATTAAAAAAAAGTCCGACATGCAACTGAACCAATCAAACTTTGTTTGATTGGTTTAGTTTTCATTTTTATTGGTTTAATTCAGTTTAACGTTTTTCATCATTAGATAAATCAAAATCAACCAAACACTCACCACTAGTTTGAATTCGTTTTCCATAAATATTTTTTGTGCGATAAACCGAATTCTTCATCATGTCTCAATCAATAAAAAGCATTTATTGTTATTTTATTATCGCATCACAATAGTAGTAAATCAATAAATTGTTTACTTAATATTTGTCGTATTTGCAATGCTTGAATAAGTTCATGCTTCATACTCGATCGATGTATTCAATTTCTTTAAACTGATAAATCTACTTGGTCGACTGATTCAATTTTCAAGATAGCGTTCCACATAATTATGCGTTTGTATTATGATTTACTAAATTGTATTAATAATAAATTTGAAGTAGTTCTCATCATTTCTTGCGATGACCAAGTATTTGTTTTTTCAGAAATGCCCCCAGTTTTCACACTACCAAGACGCTAGTTTCTTCCTTGCTTTTTCTTGACTTTGATCTAGTATTGATATGAGAAACTAAGTTATTCCATTTTGGATTAGATTCCACAAACGTTCCTGCTAAAATAATACTAATTTAAATAATTTTGAAACATATCATTTAGAAACTCAAATTTATAGCTTTGATAAAATATTTCATTTGACCATGGTGTACGTATCTAATTTTTTACTTTGTGATCAAGTGATTTTTTATTTAAATTTAATTTCATGAGTACATATTATTTCAACACATATCGGATGTCACATGTGTTTATCATTTCAACATATTTCTTAATTAAAATTTTGGTATCTAAGGATTCAAATTAAGGTTATCCCATTTCAGTGACCAGATAGGATGACGAATATACATCATAAACAATAACCATAAAAATAACTTGCACTTAATCATCATAACAACAGGTAAACATAAAAATTATTTTCTTAACAACCAATACATATGTCACTACAGTGTCAGTTATTAAATATTGACGTTTAACTAGCAATTAAATTTCAGTACTATTTAGATATCGATTCAAATAAATAATAATTTACGGGCAGTTCCATTAATTCCACTTAAACTTTATTTAAATATATATATATCAAAATTTGCAACTAGTCAATCAAATAATATTTCACATTCATGTCAATTTATCACGTATCGTGTAACACCCCACCTCCGTTGATGCCACTCTTGCAAGGACATTAGCTTTGGAGGGGCGTTAAACAAGGTAAACATGCATGCAGATATCACATGACAGAACATATAAGTAAAACAGAGTAGTAAAGCAGCGGATAAAACCAGCATTTCAAAACCATAGTTAAGTTACAACAAAGTACTTGGTCATTATTTTCCAACAAACAAAGTCTAGAGAAAATCATAAACTGAAAAACTGAAATACATAAAGTACTATCCCCAAAGTGAAGTGATAAACCATAGCTAGCTCAATGTCCAAAACCGTACATGAGCAAATCCAGTAAGCAAGCTATAAAGATCTAAGCTAAGCTCCAATGTTCCCACCCTGAGGACCTGAGGGGGAAGGGAAACGGAAGAAAAGAGGCGAAAGAAAACAGGTCAGTCAAAAAGACTGGTAAGCCCTAACTACTATCCGTTCATGAACTAGTAAAGTTAACTGGCATGAGAAGCTGAGATGAACATAAGGATAACAACATAATGGCATGGTGATTAACTAACAAGATAGATAAAGGTGTCATCGCATAATCAAGGTTAAGTTTTGCACCACGGGTGTACTAGCATTCTAACATGTCAAGTAAAAACAAGAATTGATCCCTTGGCCTAAGCTTGGCCCAATATCATGAGGTGACCTAAATCAAGGTCCAACTACACGGTCTAATTGATCGGCTCCCTATAAGCCTAACTCGTCAAGTGTCGGTGTCATACGGCCCAAACATGAAATGTAGTTAAACTGCGCTAGGTCCACCCTAGGGTGTATCAAGTCCTAGGGTGTCAACCTCGGACACCAATCAAGTATGCACAGTCTAGATCTACTGGTACCCGTGCCTGATTTTCCAACTCCGGACTATGTGCACGACCATAGTCCGCCTGGACCTACACCGGCGTACCTACTCAGCCGTCGTTTTGGTCGCTTACATGTCAGCCCAGTAATCGTGCCCCACCCTAGCCTAGTCCCTAGGGTCTTATGATACTATCAAGAGGGTTACTGCTGAAAAGGACCACGCCACTAGGGTTTCTTAACGGGTTAAATGTGGTTAACCCGATCCAAACGTGGATTAAATTGGTTAAGTGTACCCAAGGTTCATGACTTAACCCCGATTAACCCATCAAGCCCAAATTGGTTAAGTATTAAGTGAACCATGACTTAACCCTAATCAGGAGGCATTAATTAACTTAATGTGCTTTAACCTCTCACATTAGACCTTGTTGTGGTTACTAGTTAAGTCGGGCGGGTCCAGGTAGCTTTACACCACAACATGTTCTAACCTCGGGTTCGAGCACAACATGACCAACTTCTCACATTGGGTCCTATTGTTTGTAGCCACTAGTTAAGCCGGGCGGGTCTGGGTAGATTTATGCTACAAACTCAACCCAACCTCGAGTTGGCCACACTCATATTTTCTAAGTGTCATGTCCATTATGTTTCCAAAACATAATTACAAGCTAACATTTCACGTCATGTTATAAAAACCATGTTTATGTCATAATGTTGCCCAACCCCAACGTAATCCCATCGTTTACATAATCGCAACAACGCATAAAGGATAAAATAGGGAACTTGGCATAATCATGACAAAAAGGTGTTGGAGCCACAAGTTTAACATGGTGGCATATGAAATGTACATATGTTCATATACTTGCATATTGCATTATTAGGCTTCAAAAGTATGCATAAAACCAAACTTAGCATATAAGCGATACATGGTGATAAATGACATGTAGAAGTTGCTAGAAGTTCGCATTTAGCCTCACATGCAAGTTATCATAAGGGATATGATAGCTTCCATGTTGCCAAAATGCAACCTTTAATATAAAGCTTGAAGCTTTAAGCTCACAAACTCAAGTTTAACTTGCATAACATGATAACATGTGTATAATGATCAACCCAAACTTGCATAACATAGCAACATGTGTCATACATAATGATTAAACCAACTTGCATAACATAATGATCAACCAAACTTGCACATCACAATGATCAACCCAAACTTGCATCATTCATTTAACTTTAGAGTTCAAAAAAAAGAAAGTAGAAAAGGGCTTACAATGCTATGAAGACACAAATGAATATTTATTATAAAGATTGAGACGAAGCCCTTATGCAATCACCCAAATATGAAAGCTCCAAATGAAAAACCCTTGAGTCAAAACAATTAAAAACCCTTGCTTTGTAATAGAAATGTTGCAACTTGTCTTGAATGCAAACTAAGAACACTCATACAAGCTTGAAAACACTTGTATGAACTCAAAATCTCTCATATAAATAAACTTAGAAATTTTAGCATGAGAGTGGAGGCCATGAGAGGAACAAATTTGGCATAGTTTAGTTGTAGAGTTGAATAATGATGATTTAGGCTAGGCTTAGGGGTCCTTTTATAGAAGATTAGGATAGTATTAGCCATAGGATTAACCCTATATCCAATCCGAGCCATCAAATCACGTCACAAGCCTCCAAAATAGGTCCAAACAACCAAAATAGGTGCACCAGGCCGACCTGGCCGACCAGGGAGGTCGACCCCCAAGTCGACTCTAGTGTCGACCTGGTTGGGGGGAGGTCGACCCTAGTGTCGACCCCCCTGTCGACCTGTCTGGGCGGGAGTTTTCCCGCCCAGTCTGTTTTGGCTGAATTTGAATTCTAAATTCAAATTCGAACTGTTTTTGAACTTGTAATTTTCTGAAAACTTTGATGGGCCATAACTTGGTCATACGGACTTCGATTTTCGAAAACTCAGACTCTATTTCGCGTATTTTTCCGAGATGAACGCAATGGCACAGCCCGTTTCCCTTGATTTAGATTTTACAGTTTAATTCTGCCTTGATTTATGTTATAACATGTTATTCAAAAATACGGGTTGTTACATTCTCCCCTCCTTAAAGGATTTCGTCCCCGAAATCTCCAAGTTAGGAAGAACGTATCCTACCATCCATCATCCATCTACTCAAAACATCATCCACAAGTAACCATTGTCCTTAAAAAGATTCTAAATGCTGTATGAACATATGCAAAAGGTGTGTGTATATGTACTTATCTAATGCGAAAATCAGGAGGTTATTGATTCAGTAAACCCCCTTAATGCAAAACATGTTAGTGAAATGAGTCCATATGTATGCAAATCCCTAACATAACTTATAGTCTTTACATGAGTGCACATAACATCCATCCATATGCAACATCCACGTGATAGCATACAAGTTTCATCCATGAATAAGCATAAACACTCATGCATATGCGGTATGAAAGTGTGTGAGCCGATCTTAGTGCCTAACGTGTATCATGCATCCACGAGTATCCACTTGCAAACACTTGCAACCACTTGCAAACATCAAGCATAACATGTTTCAAATACATGTTTCAACCAAGGGTTTCTACCTAAGGTTCTCATGACAAGATTTACGAAACAAGATAAACTAGATAAACATGGATAGCAAAGGGAAGATATACCAATCTAGGAAAAGAGATTGAAAATGTATCCTAAAAAAGAAATGGATAAAGCACACGCATCTTCTCCTTGGTTTCCCAAGTTGCGTCTTCCTCCGTTTCACTCCATTACGCCTTAACAAGCTTAACTTCTTTGCTTCTTAGCTTCTTTGTCTCCGTTTCCATGATACGAATCGGAGCTCGTTTCAGGGTCGCCTCTTTCTCTACCTCCATGTCTTCAAGAATACTTGGTTCAACCACTTCGGCGGATCTGTGCAAACGCTTCCGGAGATGCGAGACATGAAAGACATTATGCACTCCGGCCAGCTTCTCGGCAATTCCACCTTATAAGTCATCTTCCCAACTCTTTCTATAGTCGGGAAGGGTCCTACGATCCTTGGTGTCGGCCGCCCAAAATGAACCATATTTCGTAAAGGAGAAATCTTCACAAAGACCATATCTCCAACTTTAAATTCTAAGTCTGTCCTTCGCTTGTCTGCATAGGATTTCTGTCTGTCTTGGGTTGTTTTCATCCGCCTTCGAATCAATTCAACTCTCTCGGATGTGTCCCTTATCATGTCGGGCTCAATTATAAGCTTATCCGTCGTCTTCCCACCAACATGTTGGTGGCTTGCACGGCCTCCCATACGAAGCTTCGAATGGTGTCATTCCTATGCTTGCTTGGTAGCTGTTATTATAAGCAAACTCTACAAGAGGAAGACGGTCTTCCCTAGTACCACCAAAGTCAAGAACACAAAGTCTCAAAAGATCTTCTAGCACTCTATTCACCCTTTCGGTTTGGCCATCCGTCTGGGGGTGATAGGCTGTACTCAGATTCAATCGCGTACCCATCGCTTCTTGCAAACTATTCCAGAACTGGCTAGTGAAAATTGGATTACGATTGCTAACTATGCTAGAAGGAACTCCATGCAACTGCACTATCTCTCGAAGATAAACAGATGCTAGCCATGATACGGTCCTCTTGCTTTTCACCGGAATGAAATGGGCTCTCTTTGTAAGTCTACTAGTTATTACCCATATCCCATAAAGCCCAAATAGTTTGGTGACGGACATCTTCACCCCAACCATATATCACAAATAGGCGAGTCATACTCCTTATGGGGTTTGCAACAGAACTAGGATTGAGAATAGGACCAAGAGGATATACTTAAAAGATAGCATGTGAGTAAGCTCTACAGAAAAATAGGGATCAAGGATATACTCTTAGAAGGAGATTTAATGCGCGTATCTAGTCTTCAGTCTTCTAAGCCACATTTTCTTGTGCTTAATCCCATCGTGCCCTGACCGTCTTTTAACTTCGCAATTCCGTAGTTCTTGATTCTTATTTCCAAAATATGAGTTTAGAACTCATTTCACCGTTGCCCCTCATTCCCCTTCCACATATTCTTTGCCTAAAATACTTGGCTTCCACCCAACTGCGTACTCATGGTTTCGTGCAAGCTTTCCAAAATTCGTTAGTGAATCTTGGATCTCGTTTACATACTATACAGTATCCCACACAGAAAACTATCTCTTGAAAACAAGTGCCAATCCACGTTGCCAAATGTACTTACTAGGGTGATTTCTCTAACCCATGCTTAAGTAAAATGGACTATCCGCCTTAGTAGCGAATACCACCGGAGCACCCCATTCTGAAATGCTTCGCCTAATGAAATTTTTCTCAAACTACTCCTTGATTTGCTTACCAAGCTCTCTTCTTTCTCGTGGGGCCATGTGCCTAACGGGCAATGTAACTGGCTTGGTATTATCAACCAGATAAATGCGGAAATCTATCTCCCGCTTAGGGGGTAACCCCCTTACTTCTTCAAAGACATCCAGATAGTCTCGGACCACCCTTACAGATTGCAGATCATCGATGGCGAGTCAAGAGATTCAAGATAACATAACATGACGGGACCTCTAGGATTACAAGAAATTTCTAGGGTATTACCGAGGCGAGTCATGAGCCTCACTACCCTATGCTCACAGTCAAGAATGGCTCCATAACTGGACAACCAATCCACACCCAAATCAACCCGTATCCCATAAACCCGAGAACCTAAGCATTACACATGAATTCTATGCTCAAGATAGAGATTTTCAAATCCACACAAATCACAGGTAGATGGGCGGAACCCCCAATTGGATTTGAAACACTAACAGGACCTCAACTAGACTAGTACTTAGGTGCAAACTTTCAACAAGATCAGAAATAAAACTATGCGATGCGCCAGAATCAAATAAGGTATGAACAGGGAAATCAGAAATGTAAACATGACTTTTTACAGAAACACTATCTCGATCAAAAGCAGGAAGAGTGAGGAGAGCCTGCAACTGCCCTCCAGAGGGTCCTACTTGCTGAGTTTGTCCTTGCCCTTGTCCTTGCTTCTTGGGGCAATCCTTGCTAAAATGTCCAGATTCTCCGCAATGAAAACACTCGCCTAACTTCCTCTTCTTCTTCCTGCAATCTTTGGCTATGTGCCCCACGATCCGATAGAACTTGCACTTCCTTGTTTCCCTGGTCTTGTTGTCATTGCGATTGTTGTTGCCCTTCTTGTTGTTCTTGTCTCTTTTCTCGGTATCTTCCTTCTTGCCTTGGGACTCATTTGCCTTGACCTCCTTCTTGCCACTCTTATCTTCCTCTTGAAGTAGGGCCATATTCACCAAACTCTCGAAGGTCACCCCCAGGGGTATATGAGACATGGCCAAACCGCGCAATGGCTCATTCAATCCTAGAGCAAAGTGTAGGGCCTTCTTCCGAGCTGTGTTTACCAATTCTAGACCGAACTGAGCAAGTTGATTAAACATATCCACGTATTCCCTAACTGTCATGTCCCCTTGCTTTAGAGATAGGAACCTCTCCATCTGAAGGTTCTCTTCTGTCGATGATAGAAACTTTAGTCCAAACCTTCTCCTAAAGTCATCCCAAGTCTCAATTGGTCTAGTAGTGGTGGTGACTACCCACCAATAAGCAGCTTCCCCTTTCAATAGCCATACCGCCAACAGAACTTTCCTATGATCTTCCACATCAATGATAGCAAAGAGGTCTTCAGTTTCCTTTAACCAGTTTCTTGCCTCCACAGAAGTCTCCGTTCCGACAAAATTCTTGCAACCCATCGCCTTAAAGTCTTTGCAAAGCTTTGCGAAATCCTCTTGCGGATGCTGAGGGGGAGGAGGAACCTCAGCTACGGGAGGAGGAGAGATGTTAGCGACAGGGGAAGGAGGAGGAATGTTCGCAGGGCCGGCTTCATTCGCCCTTGCCTCCATAAATCTCCGGAACCAGACGGGTACTTGTACGCCTTACGGGATGTTAAAGCGATCGGCCATACTAAAACGAAGAAAAAGATAGATTCAGAACGAAGAAACGAAGGATAGTGCTAATGGCTTTTGGGGAATAGCCTTTTAAAATAAACTAGACTTTTCTTGGAAAATACTTAATTGGTTTTGAAAATAGTTTTCCAAAAGGTGAGTTTTAAAAACCTTTTGCTCGAATCTTGTTAACCATATGCTCTGATACCAAATGTAACACCCCACCTCCGCTGATGCCACTCTTGCAAGGACATTAGCTTTGGAGGGGCGTTAAACAAGGTAAACATGCATGCAGATATCACAAGACAGAACATATAAGTAAAACAGAGTAGTAAAGCAGCGGATAAAACCAGCATTTCAAAACCATAGTTAAGTTACAACAAAGTACTTGGTCATTATTTTCCAACAAACAAAGTTTAGAGAAAAGCATAAACTGAAAAACTGAAATACATAAAGTACTATCCCCAAAGTGAAGTGATAAACCATAGCTAGCTCAATGTCCAAAACCGTACATGAGCAAATCCAGTAAGCAAGCTATAAAGATCCAAGCTAAGCTCCAATGTTCCCACCCTGAGGACCTGAGGGGGGGGGGAACGGAAGAAAAGAGGCGAAAGAAAACAGGTCAGTCAAAAAGACTGGTAAGCCCTAACTACTATCCGTTCATGAACTAGTAAAGTTAACTGGCATGAGAAGCTGAGATGAACATAAGGATAACAACATACTGGCATGGTGATTAACTAACAAGATAGATAAAGGTGTCATCGCATAATCAAGGTTAAGTTTTGCACCACGGGTGTACTAGCATTCTAACATGTCAAGTAAAAACAAGAATTGATCCCTTGGCCCAAGCTTGGCCCAATATCATGAGGTGACCTAAATCAAGGTCCAACTACACGGTCTTATTGATCGGCTCCCTATAAGCCTAACTCGTCAAGTGTCGGTGTCATACGGCCCAAACATGAAATGTAGTTAAACTGCGCTAGGTCCACCCTAGGGTGTATCAAGTCCTAGGGTGTCAACCTCGGACACCAATCAAGTATGCACAGTCTAGATCTACTGGTACCCGTGCCTGATTTTCCAACTCCGGACTATGTGCACGACCATAGTCCGCCTGGACCTACACCGGCGTACCTACTCAGCCGTCGTTTTGGTCGCTTACATGTCAGCCCAGTAATCGTGCCCTACCATAGCCTAGTCCCTAGGGTCTTATGATACTATCAAGAGGGTTATTGCTGAAAAGGACCACGCCACTAGGGTTTCTTAACGGGTTAAATGTGGTTAACCCGATCCAAACGTGGATTAAATTGGTTAAGTGTACCGAAGGTTCATGACTTAACCCCGATTAACCCATCAAGCCCAAATTGGTTAAGTATTAAGTGGACCATGACTTAACCCTAATCAGGAGGCATTAATTAACTTAATGTGCTTTAACCTCTCACATTAGACCTTGTTGTGGTTACTAGTTAAGCCGGGCGGGTCCGGGTAGCTTTACACCACAACTTGGTCTAACCTCGGGTTCGAGCACAACATGACCAACTTCTCACATTAGGTCCTATTGTTTGTAGCCACCAGTTAAGCCGGGCGGGTCCGGGTAGATTTATGCTACAAACTCAACCCAACCTCGAGTTGGCCACACTCATATTTTCTAAGTGTCATGTCCATTATGTTTCCAAAACATAATTACAAGCTAACATTTCACGTCATGTTATAAAAACCATGTTTATGCCATAATGTTGCCCAACCCCAACGTAATCCCATCGTTTACATAATCGCAACAACGCATAAAGGATAAAATAGGGAACTTGGCATAATCATGACAAAAAGGTGTTGGAGCCACAAGTTTAACATGGTGGCATATGAAATGTACATATGTTCATATACTTGCATATTGCATTATTAGGCTTCAAAAGTATGCATAAAACCAAACTTAGCATATAAGCGATACATGGTGATAAATGACATGTAGAAGTTGCTAGAAGTTCGCATTTAGCCTCACATGCAAGTTATCATAAGGGATATGATAGCTTCCATGTTGCCAAAATGCAACCTTTAATATAAAGCTTGAAGCTTTAAGCTCACAAACTCAAGTTTAACTTGCATAACATGATAACATGTGTATAATGATCAACCCAAACTTGCATAACATAGCAACATGTGTCATACATAATGATTAAACCAACTTGCATAACATAATGATCAACCAAACTTGCATATCACAATGATCAACCCAAACTTGCATCATTCATTTAACTTTAGAGTTCAAAAAAAAGAAAGTAGAAAAGGGCTTACAATGCTATGAAGACACAAATGAATATTTATTATAAAGATTGAGACGAAGCCCTTATGCAATCACCCAAATATGAAAGCTCCAAATGAAAAACCCTTGAGTCAAAACAATTAAAAACCCTTGCTTTGTAATAGAAATATTGCAACTTGTCTTGAATGCAAACTAAGAACACTCATACAAGCTTGAAAACACTTGTATGAACTCAAAATCTCTCATATAAATAAACTTAGAAATTTTAGCATGAGAGTGGAGGCCATGAGAGGAACAAATTTGGCATAGTTTAGTTGTAGAGTTGAATAATGATGATTTAGGCTAGGCTTAGGGGTCCTTTTATAGAAGATTAGGATAGTATTAGCCATAGGATTAACCCTATATCCAATCCGAGCCATCAAATCCACAAGCCTCCAAAACAGGTCCAAACAGCCAAAATAGGTGCATCGGGCCGACCTGGCCGACCAAGGAGGTCGACCCCCAGGTCGACTCTAGTGTCGACCTGGTTGGGGGGAGGTCGACCCTAGTGTCGACCCCCCTGTCGACCTGTCTGGGCGGGAGTTTTCCCGCCCAGTCTGTTTTGGCTGAATTTGAATTCTAAATTCAAATTCGAACTGTTTTTGAACTTGTAATTTTCTGAAAACTTGGACGGGCCATAACTTGGTCATACGGACTCCGATTTTCGAAAACTCGAACTCTATTTCGCGTATTTTTCCGAGACGAACGCAATGGCATAGCCCGTTTCCCTTGATTCAAATTTTACAGTTTAATTCTGCCTTGATTTATGTTATAACATGTTATTCAAAAATACGGGTTGTTACATATCGGGTGTCAGTTAGCAGTTAAATTAATTTAGATGTCGAATAAAATTTGATAACAAATCATAAATTTTAGTTTAATTTTTATATAAATTATAATACGTCGTGAGTGGGTTAAAACACTCACCTTTGATTTTAGTCAAATTTTAAATCCATACGAATGCCAAAATATCAATAGTCTTTAAGTCCAGCCAAATCAAATCCTGTCCCATGGATTTTGATATGAATCCAGAGGAGAAAACTTCGTGTTGATATGAGGTTATTAACCATTGAGGTCTTAAAGTTTAAATTCGTAATAGATTAAGAAAAAATACGGGCCACTCAAGTTTCGACACGTTAGCCTACCCAGCATCATTTCCCGCTCATGATATGCTATAGGAACAGACTCATTTTTTAATTCTTTTTGAAATAAATATATATAAAAAAATGGAGAATCTAACCATTCTCCAGTGGCTCACAAAAACAGATTCGTAGCAATGACTACAAAATTTGTGCATACACAATACAATAATGAAAGGAAAAAAATACAATCTCAGACCACCCAATCATAGAGTAAAAACCAAACAAGCGAACTCTTACCAGCCTCTCGCCAATCACAATGACAAAGGCTGAGCATCCAATGCTCCACGTATCATAGATGAAAGATCAGAAAATGACCGAGACAAGCATATAATCCAACAAGCAAATCCAAGCAACTGAATCGTTAAGCTCCAGCTTCAAAGCCGCAGCTCCAGCTACAAAGAGATCCAAAAAGACTCCAACCAAGAAGCACCTACAAATCCAGGACATGCAGCACTAGGAAACAACATAAGAACTAAATCGGAGGGGGTGAGCTGTGGAAGTAGATAGGACAGTAGGGGAAAATCCTTCTCTCTAAATAAGTTGGGGCTCAACCAATCCCTGCTCTGAGGGCCTACGGAACTGTGGACACAACAAAGCTATCCGCCAGCCTCCTCGAGCGGGAGCTAATAACACCCTTAAACGGCCTACCTCGAAACGCAAGGAAAACATCATTCCTTGACCGCCAAATGATAGTAGGAGGATTTGTTGGAGAATGGAAAGTTGATGATGTTTTGGTGACAACAACCTTTCTTCAATCATTATCATTGTTTATTATAAAACATATATTAACACTTTTATCCAGAATATATATAAATATATACACACACATACATATATATGCATGTATATGTATATGCAGGGTTTTATGCAGGTAATAGTTATTGAAGACTGTACAGTTAAGAGATTCAATATTTCAAAGGAGAATCAAGACTTATGAGTATCAAGATTCCAAGAATCCAAGACTATCAGGGTAATAGAGTCTAGATATTATGTAAAACTCTGAATAGCACTCAAACACTTTTTTAAGATTATCTATTTTCAAATAGATATTAAACTATTTTCAAAATAATTTTAAACTCCTCCCAAAAAGATTTTTATTATCGAAGGATTTCAAACTTATGATGTAACATACCGGAAAATTTCGATGCTCGAATTTTCGATACAATTACATCTCGTGTCCAAACTCGAGTACCAAACATCCAGAAAGTTGTTAGAAAGAAATTAGAGGGTGAGATAAGAAAGAAAGAAATATTAAAATAGAAAGAGAAGAAGAACCAACACAACATAGAGTCTCACGTCGCAGCGGAACAAAATATAATATAGAAATAAATCTTTACTGAAAGCTTTGAAAATACTTACAATCATCAGAGTATATTAACATATCTGGACAATTATAATAATATGTCCTCCTATACAATGCACATCGGAAATACATCATATAATGTCATACATCTGAAACCATCCATCTTGTCACTTCATAGCACCCGATAACCTGAACCTGTACAATCCAAGTATTACAAACGCCGGATCAGTCTTGTGAACTAGAGTGAGAAAACAGCTAAGTTTATGGGTATCATCCAACTTGATTTTAAAGTCAAAATCTTTTCAAAAGAAAAGGATAATCGTAAGACTAATCCACATATAAACACGGACGGTTTTTACCTTACGATAACCTAAACATTTTTGAAATCAATATCTTTTCTGATTTTATAATAGTGTCTAAATACTAATAAATATCAATCTAGCAGAATGCTTACATCTCATGCTCTACATACATAGTATACAACCAAAACCATGGGCTCTTATTGGAGAATGGATTTCCGTGGCAAGGTATGGGACCACCTTTCCGACAATGTGCCTCCGGAGATGAATACATTGGGGTTCAACAAGAACATCTTGCAACCCAGGCTTAACATGACCGGCCCTCACTTCTCTTGAGAGTACCAAATATATCAACACCACGGTTGGGGGCCAGCCAACCGAACCAATAGCATACATACAAAAATTAAAATGGGACAACCGAAGGCATTTGAATTATCCAGATCAGGTAATATTATACCCTTTTGAATAGCCAAATATATGAGATATAAAATTATAACCATACGGTTAATATTAGTACACTATTTTCTTAATTATATTTTATTTTTAATTACTTTACACATTCGAAATCTTGGCCCAACAAATTTCTGCTTCCTTCCAACATACTCAGACCCGTTGTTCTAGTATTCATGCGGTTCCAATTTATTCTGCGTAAGGTATAAAAACAATTTAATATGATTAAATTTAAATAAATCATTAATGATAATTTAAATTAATTAATTACAATTTAAAGTAATGTGTCTACTGCGGATTTTCGACCTATTAGTCTCCTGAACAGCACTTTCAAGCTTATCACAAAGGTGCTAGCAAACCGTTTGAAAGGGAAGATGAATGTTTTAATCGACAAATCTCAATCCGCGTTTATCCAAGGAAGGTACATTCTTGATGGAGCGGTGTTAGCTTCGGAGATCATCTCTTATTGTGATCGCTTTGATGTTCCATGTGCGATTATTAAGTTGGACTTTGCTAAGGCTTTCGACACAGTGGACTGGAGATTTATGCTTGAAGTCTTAAAGGCGAGGGGTTTCTGTAGCAGATGGATAAATTAGATTGCCATGATCTTTTCATCCAGCAGATCCAACATATGTGTCAATGGAATTGCGGGCAACACTATACACTCAAAGCGTGGTCTGAGGCAAGGATACCCATTGCCTCCCCTTTTGTTTGACTTGGCGGCTGACGTTTTTTCCCAAATTCTGAAGTTTAGTTGTGAGAGTGGTATCATTGATAGCTTTGGCAACGAACATGTGGTGGGCGGTATTAACTCTTTACATTATGCTGATGATACTATCATTTTTACTAAACCTGATTGTCAATTTATTGCAACTATTAAATTTTTGTTGTATGCATTTGAGAGCTTATAAGGTTTAAAAATTAATTTTCATAAAAGCAGTGTGTACACCTTTGGGTGCAATGCTGAATGGAAAAGTAAATGTGCAGTGATTCTCAACTGTAAGGCAGTTTTTTTTCCATTGAACTATCTGGGCATGTGTATCAGACCAAAGAGATTGATGAAGAAAGATTGGCGACATCTTACCGAGAAGGTGGAAGTTCGACTTGCTAGATGGAAAGGCCAAACTCTTTCTAGAGCTGGACGCTTAATACTGGTGAATTCAGTGCTATCTTCCCTGCCTCTCTACTGGCTATCTTACTTTTATTGTCCAGGATGGGTGATTGACAAAATCGATGCCATGCGAAGAAATTTTTTCTGGACTGGAGATAAGGAAACAAAGAAGCTGAGCTGTTTAGTTTCTTGGGAACAAGTGTGTAAATCAAAAGACCAAGGAGGACTTGGAGTGCTAAATTTGAAGGAAATGAATGCGGCTCTTTTATGCAAGTGGCTTTGGGTTATGATGAGTGACAGACAAGCGCTCTGGAAGGAGTGGATAACTAACGCCTGCTACAATGGAAGGTTTGATTGGAATTCAAACGCTTCACATTGCTCGCCTTTCTGGCAAGGAGTCATGAAATACGCTCACTGGATCAAACTTGGCTCAATGGTAAAGGTGAAAAATGGGCGCAGAGTGTCATTTTGGTATGATTGTTGGATCCTACCGATTCCCCTGAAAGATGAGTATGCTGAACTTTTCGACATTTCACGACATAAACTTGCTTCAGTTGGAGACATGTATATTGCAGATGCCCCCGATTTTAGATGGAGACTTTCATTCAACAGATTTGTCACGGGCAATGCTCTTTTTCAACTGTGCCATCTGTTCAAGTTGTTGGAAAATGTTCATTTGAGTGAAGGAAACGACGAATTCATATGGAAATTAGAAGGGGAAAAGAACCTTTTTCGTGTCAGAGGGGTGTATAAAATGATGAACTTTGCGGGTAGACGTTGGATGGGTTTCGACCTTATGTGGAGCTTTAAAAGGGTACCACTGAAAGTAAAATTGCATATGTGGATTCTCATGCATGGGAGGTTAAACATAGTGAGCAGCTTATGTCGCAAGGGTCTAACTGTGGTTGATGGATGTGTTTTTTGTGAGGAGATGGAAGAAGATTATGTGAATTTGTTTTGTAACTGCGACTTTGCATTCTATGTTTGGATGAAATGCATGGTTTTTCCGGCGTTGGATCTACCGTGGCGTGAATTTATCACTGATCAATTGCATTTTTGGTAGCACATTTTTCCTACACTTGAAAACACACCCTCCCGACACCTCTTTGCTTTGTTAAATTTTGCTTACACTTGGCTTTTGTGGCATGAGCGTAACACTAGAAAGTTTAAATGCAAAATGAGATCGCCTAATAAAACCATATACGCCATCCTCAAATATGTTTTTTTATGGACAGGAGACAGCAGGGAAGTAAAATTTGTGGACACCATTGCTGCAAGAGTCCATGACCGTGCTTGCAGAAGACGCACTGGCGACTAGATGGATATGTTGCTTTGGGCTGCTTTTTATGTTGCTGTTATGTATGTATCTATGTTATGTGTTATATGTATGGCTGTATGTTAAGCCTTTATCATTTTGGGGGGAAATGTAATCTGGCGTTGTTATTTTTTGGGCTAGATATGCATGTATGTATGTTGTAAATATACGATGATGATGTACTGGACTGTATGAAGTTATATATGAAGGCGTGAATAAGTTGATTCACCACTTTTTGCTTCAAAAAAATTACAATTTAAAGTAAACGACCCTAAACACTCAGATTTTGTTCCCTACTTCTGTTACTTACAACTTATAATATTCTATTCACGTTTTAAATAACATATTTAAACCTAATTAGAGTTTAAGACAACTAATATATGTAAATCGTATAATTACTTGATTTTATCAGAACCAACAAATACTTCTTCCCTGTTATGTATTATCAGTCTTCGTTTCCCCTTTATTCTCACTGCTCGTTCAAACCGGCCCTCACGCACGAACTGAAACAACAACACTGCCGATCAATTTTCCACTGTCGCACCAAAGTATGGCCATCTGCGGTCGATCAGAGACAACTGCCAGACTCTTCTTAGCCTCACCTTTCGACATGCCACCCCTTGACAAACTCGACGCCACCGATGCTCCAGAAAACGCAGGGAACTACGCTGCCTTCCAACCTCTATTTAAGCCGCCACAGATTGCCAAAGTTCATCCCCACCGTTGATCAGAAGGATCTTGTTGAGCTGAGCATTTCGTTAGTTGCGAATTTTAGATTTTAATTGGTGGGTTACGAGATTGATAAGGGAAATCATTGCGAATTTTGGTCCGTTTAGAGTGTTTGAGTGGCGGCGTGTAAAGTTTGACCATGCAGCCACGAGAATAAGGGTTTTGACCTAATAAGTTGGATATATATAGTGTGTTGGAATGAAATTAATCTTATTTTATTATATACCAATCTTACCAATGATGTACTGTATAAAAATCCACCCATACAATCTCCTTTTTTGACAAAATAATGTAATCCTAGCATAAAAATATATATCGGGCCCAATAGGATAGGTTTCGTTGAATTCCTAGGTTGTTTGTGAAAAGTCCTTTATAAATCACATGCTAAAAATTATGCGTTTAAATATCCCACGATCACAAAATAAATCCAATCAACTCGAAACTTTGAAATTCTATTAGACCTTTTCTTTACGGATCCAATGAAATTTGTTTCGTTAAATTAAGAGTTAGTTTGGCCAGCCGTTTATTCCCTTAAAGTTACCCCTGTCTAAAGTAGCCAAAATAAAATAAACGATTAAATAAAAACAAGGGCGTTTGACGCTGCCACGATCACACGGTTAATCAGATTGCTACCAAATTTGAAATGTAACAATAACTTACTAATACAGATCCAATAAAAGTGGTTTGTTCGAAACCCGACTCCGTTTGGAAAATGACGATATTTTATAATTTAAATTGTTTGTCGGTTTACAATTAAATTCTGTACGCTCAAATATTAACTCCATTTGGTCTCAAAATTTGCAGCATCCTATGTTTTGACGTTCCGAATCTAACAAAACTCGTTTCATCCCAAACGGAGATCGTTTGAAAATTGAATATTTCTAAGGCCTTTAAAATATCGATAAAATATTAATTAAGTTCCAAAATAATTCAATAAAATAATAATAAATTATTATTATTAAAAATATCCAAATAAAAATATCATATATCTCCATATATAAACCAATATGGATTACACAACTCGATATCAACACTTCGAGTCAAATGATATCCAAATATATATTAGAACCCTATTATATTAATAAATAAACGTTATAATATAATAACAATTTCCATAACAACTATTTTAAAATTCGAATTGGACATAACTAACAACCTATAACATGAAATCCCGATTTATCTTTTTTATTTGAAAATTATAATCAACAAGATTCCAATGTTTCTTGTTTTTCAGAATTCGGACTTAAATCGGATTGTATATATTCAATTGAAGTTCAAAACTCAATATTACAAACTATTGCGCCATTTCAAGCTCGATTTATAATTATATATAAATTATAATGTTCAACTTCATTTTATAAACAAACTTAATATTAAAAACTAAGAATATTCCAAATATAATATTTAAAATAATAAAATAATTTAAATATTCAACTTCCAAAAATACGGGACATTACATATGATTTCAAATATACATTTCCTAATTTATAAGTTTCTTATTTTTATAGTTATATATATATATGCGTGTTTATAATTATATTATATGGTATTTATATCACTTGTATATATAATTTTTAATCATATGTTTAAATAACAATTTATTATGTTTTTATACTTGAAAAATAATATTTTAACAACTATCTTTATTTCAGGATTTTCCAGAATACATATATTAGTTTAAATACTTTAAAAAATGATTTAAATTTGAAAATGCAAAGTATATGTAGGCATACACATATATACATGTCGACATATAATAGTAATATTTTATTTGAATTTAAAAGTTGTGTCTTTTCATTTTAAAATGTTTCAGAAACGGTTGCACCCTTTGAAATGCTATATAACGGCCTTATAACCGAATTTTTTCATAACTAATCATCATCTTCTTCCTCCCTTAACGTACCACCGTTATTATTCTTAAAATTCCAAGTTTATACACTTATACTCTGTCGATTTCAAGAAAAATAATATCATTCTTCTTCAATTTCCATTCTCTATCAAATACTCTTTGTTTGGAAGTGCTACTCAAGAGTTCTAGGGCAATTGTAATCTGAAAGAGTATGAAAAGGTGTGGGTGTGTTCCTTGTAGCCTTGAAATCAAGGTAAGGCGGGGGTGTGTTCCTTGTAGTCCGTAAATCAAGGAAAGGGAAGGGTGTTAACCATGTAGCACATGAAATCAAGAGTGTTGTAATTGGATATTTATATTAACAAAACTTTGCATAATGTAGTGTTGTGCGGGACTGAACGTAGGAGAAATCCGAAGCGGTATAAAAGCCGGTGCGTTCTTTCCTTTTCTACACTTTACTTTTGTTTCTATTTGCATCTATGATCATTTCTGTTATAATATTCATTCTGCGATTCATATAGTAGTTCGAGTAATCGATAATTGGTTAAGATTTCTATAAATTCTTTAAAACACTATTCACCCCTTTAGTGTTTGTTTTGTCGTAAGATCCTTGATCCTCAACTCTAACAGGATCCATCGGTAATTCGTCAAATATTGCTTTATTTTGTGTGCACCAAATATACCAGCATATAAGACCAGGAATAAAACGAAATAGGATCGAACAAAAAGATTTACCTGAGATTTCATCCCACTAGAATCTCAATAAATCAATAAGAGAAGTGGCATTACCTCGGAGACCAACCAAATTCCTGAACTAATTCCAAACTGCTACGGTAGAATTTCCATGGAAAAACAAGTAAGCAATGGTTTCCAACGCACCCGATCTGCAACACCTGTAATGAGGCACCATTGGAATAACAACCCTCTGAAGTTCTTGTCTATTGGTAGCCCTTCATGTAGAGTTCTCCATATAAATAGAGAAACTTTCAGAGTTAATCAGACATCCCAAATGAAAGAAAAAAGAGGAAGAGGTGGAGTCTGGGTCCTTGTCGAACTCCACACCACCTTAATTGAGAAAGGGTTGCCATCTCATCCTAATCCTCCCCACGAGAAGTAGAGAAGGACTTCATAGATTGCATAATTTTCCACTTCTCACTAGTGTAAGACTGGACACCGAAGTAATTTGCTCCCGAAGCCTATGGCACTTAGCATGAAGGAACGTGGCCTATAAGGAATTGTTTGCTCCAAACCATTCCTACAACTTACAAGAAAAAGCTGTATAGATATCCTTAGGATTTTGGAGGCCTAAACCCCCTCCCCCCTCCTCACTTTTAGGACAAAAAATGATGTCCCAAAAAATACAATGATGTTTATAAAGGTTGTCCTTTTTTCCCCAGAAAAAAGATAAAGCCAACGTTTGATAAGAGCAGAAGAAGGAAGAAGTAGGTGTCATAGCAGCAAAGACATGCGATCCTATAGAGTCCAAAATCGACTTTACGAGAACCAGTCTATCTGGCTGAGAAAGAAGTGATGCATACCAACAAATGATCTTACCCCTTGATTTGTTAGTTAAGGGATCATAAATGGCGTTGAGCTGCCTACCTCTGTAAAGGACAATACTGACGTACGACAAGGGAAGGAAGGCAGCCTTGAATTGGCTAAGGATTCGATCCAAACCGGAGATAAGTCTTTCGCTGGGATAAAGTAACTTTTAGACGAATTAACGAGTTGGACCGAACACCTCTCATACTACTGAATGAGGCCTAGAAGATGGTGGAAAGAGCGATAACAACCATTAGTGAATATGATAATGTCATCAGCAAACGATAAGGAAGAAATAAGCGGGCAGCTCCTAGGAATGCCAAACCTCTGAATCTGACTAGCTATCATAAGCAAATGCAATCCGTGGAAGAAAGCTTCGGCAGCGATGACGAATAGAGAATGGGAAAGAGAAACTCCCTGACGTAGACCCTTCCAATCTTGAAATACCTATTGGCCGATCCGTTGACGAAAACGGAAAATTAACAGTTTGAAATGAGCCTCCAAATAATATCAATAAGGGCTTTCGGAAAGCCAAAAACCCTCGGAACCTTAATGCCGAAGAACTAAGACATGCGATCATAAGCCTTAGCCATGTCCAACTTAACGACCATATTAGATCCTCTGACCTTCCAATCGATATGAAGACCAATTCCTAGGCTGAAAGGACGTTGTCCGTGATCAAGCGTCATTTTACAAACCCCACCTGAGAAGAGGAGATAATATGCTCCAGAAATAGAGCTACTCGAGAGGCTAGGACATTAAAGATAACCTTGTTAAAGAAATTACATAAACAATCGGTCGAAAATCTGTGCATGAACGAGGATTCTCGCACTTAGGAATAAGAACTAAATTGGTGGAAGTCCATCCACAAGGGTGACTTCCATCAGAAAATAAATACTGAATAGCAAGACAAAAGTCAGCCTGGATGATCGGTCAGTCACTCCAGTAGAAGATCCCGTTGAAGCCGTCAGGCCTACTCGCACTATCCCTACTAAGTGTAAAGACACAAGCACGTATCTTGTACAAGGAAGGAGGTACGGCAAGGCCACACTATCCGAAGGAAGAATCAACTTAGGAATGAAAGCTAACAGGATCATATCAGAGACAGACACAGAGGGAGAACCCAGAAAGTCTTGGAAATGGGATAAAATAGTCTCTTTGACTTCCTCCGGCGTGGAAGCTACAGAGTGATCATGGCGCTGGAACTAATTAATTTAAAGAAGATTATTCTTCTTACGGAGAGAAGAACGGAATTTTTTTAGAGTTTGTATCTCCTTCGACCACCCACTTGATCCTCGCCTTCCGACGAATATAGTCATTCTCAACACGAAGTTCCGACGAGAAGGCCAGCTGGGGAAGCGACCACGCCTCCTTATTAGCAGATGAAGGACTGTCATCAAAGGACACTTCTGCTAAGATAAGAGAAAGGGGAGAGCAGAGAAGGATCATTGGAGCATGATCTAAGAAGGTACGATGAAGATGGGAAACATAGTACGTAAAAGGAAGGTTGAAAAAACCTTCCAATCCGAAGACTCTGTCAAGATGAGAGAGAATCTGGTTAGGCCCTTCCTGGTTGGTAAACCAAGTAAAGGATGATAAAACGAAGGAAACCTTAGAAAGACCAGAGCTGACAATGAAGGCATTGAAATCCGCAACAGCAACCTAGTTAACATCATTGCCTCCTCTTTTTTCAGCTTGACAAGCGACTACATTAAAGTCGCCTTTCAAAACAGAAACCTCAAAATCGAAGTCAGAAAGAGAGAGGATATCGGACCAAAGGGTCAATCTCTCTAACCAATCACACTTGACATAGACCGGCGAAAAAAGAAAGAACGAGGCAGTAGACTGGGTTGAGCTGGCCACCGAGAGAAGCTGAGCGGACTTAAAAACCGGGATAAGCACAGCATCTTTAGACCAAAGGATCTAGATCTTTGCAGACATATTAGATAAGGCTCCCACAAAACCAAGGTACAAGACCGATTTGGTAACCTCGTCCAGACCCATGAAAGGCTCCAGAAGGGCAACCAAGCAAACAGAGTGCTTTCTAATGATGTGCCTCAAACTAGCTGTCAACGCATCGTTACCGATACCATGAATATTTCAGAACAAGAATTTTGTCATCCACATATAGGAAATAAAGCATAGAATGAAATAAAAAAGAATCAACTCTAAAGGGGATACCCTAACACATCTCAGACAGGATAAAGTGTATGCCTAGTAGATCAAACGATCTTCTCAGATGCCACTATAGAGCATGTGCGAACGTTGCCAGGAGTGTGAGGAGCCACTCTCGGTCTTTGACGCGAGGAATGAGAAGGGAGGACGGAAGAGAGAATAGATGCCTCACCGATTTTGGGGGACCCGAAGGATACCCCAGAACCTAGATCTGAAGGAGAAGGCACCGATACTCCAGACCTCGAAAGACAGGATTTCTTAGTAAGTTGATGTAGTCGATGGTTAATGATTGCTATCTCGTCCTTACTAAGAAAAGGAAAGGAAACAGAAATAGAGGATATATGGCAATTAGTAAGGGGTGAAGGACACAACAGGATGAAGTATCAATAAACGATGGAAAAAATGTGGGGTTGCTAAAAGGACGCAACTCAAGTTCATGTATGAACTTTACCATTGTCGGGCTTTCGTCAGTTTGACAGTCCCGCAGTAATGGTGAAGTTCCAAAATCGATTCCTCGACGGACTACATTTGATAGAGCCAATATAGGAAGACAACCTACCCGGTAAAACATATAGTGGATAAACATTGGATCCGCTATACATCTACGACAGTGGGACCACTAAGCCCAAGTACCCCATACCCTGTGTAGCTGACGTAGAACTCTACTAAATCCCGTAAACCAACCCCATACCCTATGTAGCTGACCCATTATTCATGCTAAAACCCGTTACTTTGACCGAGCACTGCTACCATCAAATCACATTTCACGACCACTGACCACCACCATCTGAAAGCCCAGGCCAACCTCTGTCGATTGGACTCCACCTTGTCACCTTCGAACGCCCTAACAGCCAGTGCTGCCTCAACAAAAAAATCTAGGTTTTAAATCCCAATTCGAACTTTTTGAGCACCACATGTCGTTTCAGACATGAAACCACTGCAAGTAAACTCCTCATGTCGAATACTTCAAAACCCATGTCACAATTCCTCCAGAAATCACCCGAATCAAAAATCCCTAAATTGATTGTTAGCATTTCATGATTTCAAAGTTTTGAACCTGATTTATGAGTGATTAGGGCATCGAATCGAAAATTAAATTATAAATCTAGGTTGCGGAGACCTATCCAATAATGTCAAATATGATGTTGTTTATAGAATTTTAATTTTTAATGTTTATTTTTGATCCGGTAAATGATATTTTTTCCCTCTACTTGATAATTTTGAAAATATAATGTTTGAGAAAAATAAGTGATGACTAAGGTTACAAAAACTTATACATATATATATATAGGAAAAATGGCAGATGAGAGAGGGAATCGTCTTCCTCTAATCGCCCGCCTAAACCATCTCTAAATCTTCATTAATCTTTTCCTCAAACTATGTCGATTATTTCGAATCTCGGCGAGTAAGTGGCTACTAATCAAACTTCATTTAGTGAGCTAGATCTAAATCTTCAATTCATTCAGCCTTCAATGGATCATGTTTTCATTCCGAAGAGTATTTTTAATTGTTAACAGATTCATGACAAAAATACGGTAGTCTTACATCCTTTGGATTTTAGATTATCTATGATTAAGTTGAAAGAGTATATTTCAAAAGTGTGTAGACCTAAAGGTAAATTTATTGTACACATAGCTCCTGGTTTTTATTATACGGTGAAATTTGAGGATGCTTCAGATTGTCTTATGTTTTAAAATATTCTATTTACTCATATTTTGGAAAATTACTAATGGTTTATAAATGGCATCCTGGTTATGAATTTGAGAAGTTCAAGGCTATGAGAGTTGAGATTTGGATTAAAATGTATAATTTAAACATGGAGATGTGGTCGAATTAGGCATTTTCTATGATAGCTAGCTTCATTGGTGAACCCAATCGTATTCATTTGAAGACTGCAAATAAGATAGTTACTAGATTTTCTAGAGTCCTTGTGGCCATAGATCTTGAGTCCAAGTTGGTGTCTAAAGTTCCTATAATTCTTCATAATGGTCAGAAAAAAGAAATTCAAATTGAGTATGAATTTGTTCCTTCTAGATGTGATAAGTGTAAAAGATTTGGGAATAAAACTTCAGTTCATGATTTTTCTAAGGAACCTATATATACTACTAAGAAAAAAGTGGATATGCCTAGTTCTTCTACTACTGTAGATAAAACTGATGAGCTTAATATGCAATCTAATTCTAATCCTATAGATGTTAGATGGATGAATACTTCTCATCGTATGCAAGAAGTATTATCCCTTCTGACTAATTTCATACCAACTATTATTTGTTTGGTTGAATTTAAACTTAATGAGGTAAATCTGAAGCTGTTTGGTAGACTAATTCCAAATGCATGGGATTTTATTCATCGAATTCCTTCATCATTCTCAGACATTAATTTTTATTATGGATCATTAATGTTTGGAAGATAGACATGTTATCCTCTTCTAAGAAGCATATTACAGTTCAAGCTCTCAACACAGCTGGATTGTCCATGTTTATTACAATTGTACATGCCAGTTATAGCTTTTATAATAGGCAATCATTATGGCAACATTTAATTCATGAATACTGACTTTTAATTGGTGAGTGAGTTTTAATGGGAGATTTTAATAATTCTACATCACATATTGATAAGAAAAGTGGTTTTCCATTTCCATTTCAGCAAATTAGAGTTTTTAAAATTTTTGTTTATTACAATCTAGTTTAATTGAAATATAGGCTATTAGTTTTAGAAATACTTGGAGACGTAGAGGGGTGGCTAATAACATAGATAAGATATTTATTAATCACTCTTGTCTCCAAAACTTCACTGATACAAAGGCTCTTTCTCTATCACAATTATCAAGTGATCATAATCCTTTGGTTTTAGATCTCATTTCTTCTCCAATTTCTAAGGGCTTCCCTTTTAGATACTCTAATGAGTGGAAATTTAAAAGTGGTTCACTCACCAATTGCCTTGGGTCCCGAACTCCATATGGGTAAGGAGCGTTGTTGTTTGCAAGGTCTCGATCATTTACATGGATCCACTTCTCATTCCATTTGTGGTAATTTGATAATTTATAAACCATCCCTAATGAGCGATATGTTCATGTTTGATCATGATGAATCACTTCGTGCCGACTTGTTGCCAATAAACCTTCCTACCTCATATGAGAATAGAAAACTGGAGCATTCTTTGCATCGGTGGATGAAGAATCACGAACATCAGAATTTCAGTTTACCATATTCCTAGAAAAAAAGATTATTTTTTCCCATCTGGGTATGGTGAATGCATTTTGTGAGGATTATAGACTAATATGTGGGGCTTTCCGAGTTATACATTTGAGCAAAAGTTGTATGCGTGTAAAACTGAGCTGAAATTATGAAATAAGAACAGACCTAAAGATGATTCACTGCTAATGGAAGCTGAAGAAAAGCTCAGAGACAGTGAGATTGTCTCTGATTTAGATCTAGAGAATATAGATTTATATGAGAAGATGCTTGAAGCTAAACAATCTTTACAAGTTCAAAAATATATTAAATTTCTGGAGTTTTAAGCAAAAGTCTGAAGTTTTTGGCTGTAAGATGGAGACACAAATTCGAAATTATTTCATTCAAAAATGTCAACTAAAAGATATTCAAATCATCTTAAGGCTCTTATTAATGAAAATGGTGAACTACTGTATAAGCATGAAGAAGTTACAGTTGAAGCTATTGGTTATTTCAACTCATTGTTTAATGGTGATATACACACAGAGTTCCCTTCATTCCAATCAACTCATGTCATTAATTCACATGAACAACAAGTACTATTACAATCTCTCTCTTTAGATGGAGTTAAATTGGCCATTGATTCTGTGCACGATGATTCGAGTCTTGGGCCTGATGGCCGTAATTCCATTTTTTTAACTACATTGGGATGATATTAAGACTGATTTAGTTGCTGCCCTTCAAGATATTTTTTTTATCTGCTAAGTTGCCAAAGAGTAGTAAACATACCTTTTTAGCCTTAATTCCAAATATTGAATGGCCTAGTGATATATCATATTATCGTCCAATCTCTTAATGCAATATGTATTATAAGTTTTTTAGTAAAATTCTATGAAATAGAATTAAGTGGTACTTGACTCATCTTATTTCTCCCAATTAGTGTGCCTTTATTCCTACAAGATATATTGGAGATAACATGGTTAAAGTGGATCTCCATAAATCTTATAATATAATAAATAGAGAATTTATTTTCCATGTTATGTTGAAGATGGGTTTTCCAGTGCATTTTATCAATGTTATTTTCGAGTGTATTTCAACACCAACATTCTCTATTTCAATACAAGGAGTTCCTAAAGGGTTCATTAAGTCAAATAGAGGTATTCGACAAAATGGTCCTCTTTCCCCTTACCTTTTTTTCTATTGCAATGGAATATTTTACATATTGCATGAATGAAGCATTAGTTCAACATAAGTTCTTGCATGTCCATAATTTTGATCTAGTTATAACACACCTTTTATATGTGGATGATCTAATGGTTTTTGGAAAATGTCTACCCTTATGTGCTACTTCACTGAAAGAGGTATTTGGTAAACTGGAGAAGTATTGTGGGCTTACTGTGAGTGTGATGAAAACCAAGAATTTTTCTAGTAATCATGCTCGAAATACTAATGATATTTCTTCTATTCTTGGGATACAAAGAGGCCAACTTCCAGTTAAGTATTTAGGTGTACCATTATCATCCAATTACATGCATTATACTGAGTGCTAATCCCTTTTGCATTGTATTCAGTCTAAGGTTCGAGTCTGGGATGCTAAATTTTGAGTTTTGCTGGCAGAGCTGAGTTAATACAATCTGTCATCACTCCCACTATCTTGTATTGGCTTTTTGTAAACCAACTTCCTGAATAGACAATAGATAAACTCCATATGTTGTGCTGTGACTTTTTTGGGGTAGTTCTTCTCATAAAATTAGCTAGGATAAATTGTGTCTTCCTAAGTTAGAAGGTGGTATTGGTATTAAATCTTTTTCAGATTTATAGAAGGCAGCATGGATTAAGAAAATGTGAAAGTTTTTAACTCAGTCTTCTCTCTGGAGTCAATGGATGGCAAGGAGGTATTGCTATGTTAAATTGTTTTGGAGCATGTGTATTGATAACAATTCTTCAAGTACATGGAAATCAATTATAACACCCCGTAATTTTAAAGAACACTATAATGATAAACTAAAGAATACTTAATTAAATATTGGGAATCAAGTAAAAACGGACTGCGCCATTGCGTTCGTCTCGGAATTCTACTTATGATAGGCTCCAAGTTTGCGTAAAATGGACATCGTATGAAGAAGATATTAAGGTTTGAAGTTTTTATATACATAAGTAATATATATATACATATATAATCAAGTCTAGAAAATCAAAATCGAAGAGCGAGAAAGGGAGGGAAATCGTCCTGTAGGGGTTCAACCCCATGTCCCATGGGTGTCGACCCATGGGTCGATCCCTACAAAGGGGTGTCGACCCCACCCAGATTGGGGCAGATCCATTCTATGAACCGGGATTTGTTTCTTGACCGGATTCGTTGACGGTAGGCTATAAATAGGACCTCATTTATTGTTTTATTCATCAAGAACAATGGAGACAATGAGGTCCATTCTATGAACCGGGATTTGTTTCTTGACCGAATTCGTTGACGGTAGGCTATAAATAGGACCTCATTTATTGTTTTATTCATCAAGAACAATGGAGACAATGAGGTGCTGCCCCAACTCAGATTGAATTATCCTATTCTTCTGCAACAACAACTTATACGTATACAAGAATCTTTACTACAACATCAACATTCATTTCTCTGTTCTTTAGATCCAGTCACTGTGAGTTTATATTGCTTTTAGATATAAACATTTAATAAGTAATCCTGACATGTTTATAAGTTTGGATCTAAATCTATAACTAAACAGATCTGCCACTACTTGTACATCTAATCTATTGTTCAGTTCTAATAAGCCTATTCCTGATATGCATATTCTGTCATTATGCCTAATTATGTCATCATATGCCCATTCTACTACTATGCCTATTTCTATCACCATATGGCTATTCTATTAGTATGCCTATGCCTATTTTGTTATTATTCTTATTTCTGTTCTCTTCTCCCCCTCCTTCCCTTTTTATTTTTGTAGCCAGGCTACCTTCGAGCCTAGGCCTATTGCCGAAATATGCAAACGAACGAAATTGGGAATGGTTGGGAATGATAATTGGAGCATAACTTGTATCGTAAAACATGATTGGGATTTGGAGGTAAAACATGTACCTTGATCTAAGACTTTGATTTGGGGAATAACTTGTATCGTGAATTAGACTGGGATTTGGGGAATAACCTTTGACGAACATGAAAAATTGTTTAAGAATGAATATTCCTAAATTTACAGTAAATAGAAACTGTAATCGCACTTAGACACGAGGTTAGATTACAATTGTGATAGAAGTCTGCACGGAATCACCTGGCAAATCCAACATCCACAAGTGGTTAATTTAATGTGAGGGGACTAGTGCGTAAATGTATATGTAACGGTGCTAAGACACAAGGTTAAGTGCGACTTATGGTAGAAGTTTTCCTGGAACCGCCTAACATATCCAACATCCACAAGTGGTCGACTTAATGTGAGAAGTCTAGTGCATTAACAGATATGAATGGAAAATGGTAATGACCTGCTAACCCGTAACACTTAACCTGTTTAAATCTGTGGGGGTTATATGAACCTGTCAAAATTGTGTAAGGGTTAAGTAAACTTGCTCGAATCAATGAGGGGTTAAGTAAATATGCCAAATCTGTAGGGGGTTATATAAACCTCAAAAACTTAACCTGTTTTATATGGTGGGGTTATGCGGGCGTGTTAAACTGTTAGGCATAACCTATCAAAATCCTAGTAGTGGGGGTGCAAGCCTGGGGGTGGCTTGTATCATCTGTTGTATGGGACCCGTATCAGTCAATGACACATCTTGGTATCAAAAAGGGACCCCGAACTAGGAAGGGTTCAGGGCACGCTTACTAAGCTGATTATAAGAGGTTCATCTTAGTGGGGGTGTTGACGGCGCATTCCGACGGAGTCATGTGCGTGCATGAATCCGCTTGCTTAGGATAATAAGACGCTGTGACATTAGTAGATATCGTTGTGCCTCTCAGAAAAAAGGGTTGCCACTTTGGGAAATGATACATCTTACTGTGGGGTCAGCACAGGGTATCTACAGGATAGGGAGCCGATCGATTGGGGTAGTAATTGGGGTACATCTAGTCCAACTTGTTTATGAGCCCATTATTATAGTTGGGGGTAATAACAGTCATTTCTATTGGGCTGCTCGTTATTATTGCTGAGTGTAAACCCGTTACTAGAAGTACACCTAAGTCTACAATATGTTTCTATTAGGATCGTTTTGTTTCTGTTATACTAGTATTGGTGCAGAGAAAAGTACATGAGAAGCGCAATGTATTCTGTTCTGTTTATGATGCTCAGTCTTTATCCCTGTCTTATGATACTTGTAACACCACACCTCCGTTAAGGTCACTCACAAAGGGAATGCATTAACTTCAGTGGAGCGTCATAAGTGTATAGAACGGATAAATTACAAAACAGACAAAATTTAAACAGCGGAAAATGAACAAAACTTTACTTTATTGATAAAACAACAGCTTAGTAAAACAGCTTGTACAAAGATTGTTTTCCAACCCCAAAACACCCTTACCCATTACTACAAAGCATTCTTGATTAACAAAATAAAGAAGCACAAAATGACAATGATATTCCCCAATAAAGCATGAGCCAACCATAGCAGTGGAAAAGAGAGTCCAAAGCAATACATCGTCTATCTTTGAGCTTTGAAAGAAAACTGAGCTAAGTGGTAATATTTCCTCCCTGTGAACCTGGCGGGGGAACGGAAGGAAAGAAGGCGAAAGAAAACGGATCAGACATAAGTCTGGTAAGTCCAGTGACTATTTACATGTAAACAGACGAAAGGATCATGACATGAATAAACTAAATACCAGACATAACCATGGTAATAAGAATAACAAGGAAACAAATGATGATCGTTAGATATGACAACGTACACAAGATGAACATGATATGATGATTGCGCTCCTGATTTTTAAGATATTTCCTACACCGCACTGTTTATTAAGACACCTTGGTTAAGAGAGTAACTCCCTGAGTATCAACCCCGAAGACCGAAATCAACATCATATTGATCCCCAAAGAATTACCCAACTCAACCAACCTTATGTTACTGCACTATCACAAGATTACACCGCACCATTTGATATGACAAGGCAAGATACACTGAGTGCGCTTCGGTTCTTTCTCTGATTTCTTTTCTCTGCACCACCCAACTAGCATTCTAACTAGTGTCTTTTATATAACGATTTGTATTCCCTACTAGTGTCCCAACTAGTATCCTATGAAAAATGATCTGTATCCCCTACTAGTGTCCCAACTGGTATCCTGTGTTATAAAATAAGGTGATCCCAACTCCGCAATTGTGGTAGCCTTCAGGTGTACTGTAACACCCCGAATTTTCTGTTAACAGTAAATTAACAAATTAAAGTATAATTAATTTTAAATGAAAGAATTAAGGGAAATGGGTTACGTCATTGCGTTCGTCTCGGAATTCCGCTTGAGATAGAGTTCGAGTTTGCGTAAATCGGACCCCGTATGAAGGAGTTATAACCTCCGGAAGTTTCAGAATTCAATTTAAAATTCAAACAGTTCAAATTCAGTTCGAAATTCGAAAAATAGACCCGAACTGGGCTGGGCGGGAAAATTCCCACCCAGGCACCAGGTCGACCTGGGTAACCAAGTCGACCATGTGGTCGACCTGGGGGTCGACCTGGTCAGGCCCTAGCTGGCCTGGTCGGGTTATGGTCGAATTTCTGAGCTCTGGTGTGTCACTAGGGCTGACTTGTCACTTTCTGATTGGCTTCTCTTGAGATGGATGGCCTTAATTAACTCTAGCTTCATCGACGGTTCTAATTAGTTTGAAATTCTATATAAACAACCTTGGTCTCAACCTAAATTCACACAAATAAAATAGAGATAGAGCTGTCATGCTACTGGAAGGAAGCCAAGAGTAGCCTCCACTTGAAGAAAGATTAGAGTCAAGCAAAACTAAAGTAAAAACAAGATTCAAACAACGTTTGTCTACCCAAAGAAAAGCATTGCAAATTCAGAACTCAGAATCCAGAATTCAAGTTCGTCATTTGTTGTAAGTATAGTGATTTTACCGATGGGAATAAAAATTAAGATTTGATTCGATGTAAAATGGAAATGGAATTGTGCTATTGTATAACAACGATGTTAATTCATATCTATGTGTTGCAATGATTGTGTTGTGAATAGTATTGGGATGTTTGTGATATAATTTAGTTGATGTTGGATCCATTATAATGTTTATGGATTAATCTAGTTGATGTTGGATCTATTCAAATTCACATACAAGTTACTTGGTTCATATCTACACTTATATGTTTAGGTGATTATGACAAGTTACATGTTGTACAATAGAACTTCTATGCCAAAATGATTAAGTTCATATGTTTAGTCTAAGTTGCAAGTTCATATTTGGATCCACGCCAAGATCCATTTTAATACAAGTTTCATGTTATAGTAGTAAACATGATTGGATCTAGTTCACACATGTGATAAAATTATACATACTTTATGGACATGTCACATTCTTGTCATATGCTAGTGATGTTCGGTGTTATGCCTAGATCTAAACATGTTTAGGCTTATGTTGTCTAAAACCATATGCTAATTCATGTGACACCTATTTAGTTAGATCCCTATTGCAATGCAAGTTCACATATATGTAAGTTGATTTAGCCTATGTTGCAAATTCACATATATGTATGTTGATTTAGTCTACGTTGCAAGTTCACACATATGATGTTCATATTGACTATGCCAAAAATGCCAAGTTTACACCTATGTCATGTTTATGTTTATGAATTTCTTTATGCAAATTTTGTGTACGCTAAATTAGGCTAAGTTTTTAGCCTAATATTATATGTTAAAAATCATGCGGATGAAAAATTAGGCTAAGATTGTTAGCCTAATAATTAGATGGGGTAACGTTGGGAAAAATTGGTAATTATAGGAAACTTGACATAAATTGGGGGCATTTAAATGGTATAAATCCTTATACCAAAAATGATGAACTTGGAAAGTGGGCCATAACATTTAATTGTTAACAAATTTACATATAACAAGTAATTGAGACAAATATGTAAATTTAGAAAATACGAGTATGCTTAACCCGAGGTTGGATTGAGTTGTGATGTAAACCCGCCCGGACCCGCCCGGCTGTCCAGTAGTCACAACAATACCTATCTAATGTGAGAGGTTAAGCATTGAGCCCAATAAGGACCCGAGGTTATATTGAGTTACGGTGTAAATATGCCCGGAACCGACCGACACATCCAGTAACCATAACAATATCTGTCTAATGTGAGTGGTCGGTGCTTTAACTAATTAAAGTTAAGGACAGACAAGTCAGGATGGCAGGGTTAAGTTAACTAAACCACTTAACCAATTCAACATGTTAATTAAATTGATGGGTGGGGTTAGGTTAATACAGACACTTAACCACTTAACATGTTTGACTAGAAAACCCTAGTAACGGGGACCCGTTTCAGCAGTAACCCAATTAGGTATCATGGTACCCTGAAACTAGGCAGGGTGGGGCACGATTATTGGGCTGATTGTAAGCGGTCAAAAGCGATGGCGGTGGGTGCAACAGTGTGGGTTCTAACAGAGTGCGGGCGTGTGCACACTTCGGAGCAGACAAACAAGGCACTGGGGGCACCAGTAGTATAACCTATGCATTCTAGAATTGTGTCGGGCCGCCACCATAGGACTTGATACACCCCATGGTGGGACCAGCATAGGTATCTACAATCATTGGGGGCCGTATGACACATATGATTTTGCGAGTAGGAGCCGATCTTTAGAAAGGGGATCACTTCACCTCGATCATGGGGTGCTAGTTGAGACAATGCAAGTAGGTGCAGAGATATAGTGTGGGGTGCGATAGTATATTCGTTTCAAACTACTTTATCTTAGTTTATGATATTTTCCTATTTCCAGTTTATACCTACCATGCTCTTATTCTTATTCTCATACTGAAGAGTCACTAGACTTACCAGGCTTTATGTCTGACTCTATTTTTCTTTCGTTTTCTTTTCTTCCGTCCCCCCCCCCCCCCCCCCCCAGGTCCACAGGGAGGAAACAACCCAGCTTAGTCAAACTCTTTGCAAGCTTCAAGATAGTAGATGTATGGTTTGGACTCTCTTTCCTTGGCTATGGCTTTTGGACACGTTCTATGGGGATTTATGCAGCTTTTATTATGTTTTATGCTTCTTTATTTAATAATCAAGGCAGAAATGATGATGTAATGTTTTGGAAGTATTTATGAGACAATTATGGAAATGTTTTTTATGAACACATATTTATGAAATAAAAGTCCGTTTGTTTTCCGCTGCTTATATATGTGTGTTTATATATCTGTCTTGTGTTTATCTGTGACTTTTACTTATAAACATATACCGAAGCTAAGGCATTCCCTTTGTGAGTGACCTTAATGGAGGTGTGGTGTTTCACTTGGTATCAGAGCACAGATTTACCAGATTAGATAACGGTTTTTGAAACTATTTTCAAAAAGAAGTTTAAAGAAGTATTGTTTTCATGAAAAAGCGTTGTTTTTAAAAGGCATAATTCCCTAAAGCCATATGCACTATCTCTCTATCCTTTGTCTTGAATAATTTCCTTTTTGTTCCAGCATGTCTGGAGATCTTGACCTTCCAGAAGGAGTGCCGATACCTAGCTGGTTCCGAAGGTACCTAGAGGCTAGGGCCAATGGTGCGGGCCCAGCAGACATTCCTCCTCCCACATTGGTTGCGGTTCCTCCTCCTCCCCCTCCTCCTCGTGGAAATACTTTCGCTAAGACATGTAGAGACTTCAAGGCTATGGGTGGAAAGGAGTTTTATGGAACTGAATCCTTTGTGGTAGCAAGGAACTGGCTGAAGGAGACCGAAGATTTGTTCATCATCTTCGAAGTTGATGACAAGCAAAAGATACAGCTAGCAGTGTGGTTGCTTAAAGACGAAGCTTCTTATTGGTGGGAAGTTACCCATGCTGAGAGGCCAGTGGAGACTTGGGAAGATTTCAGCATGAGGTTTGAGATGAAATTCCTCTCCCAAGCTGGAAGAAGCCTGCAAATGGAGAAGTTCCTAACTCTTAAACAAGGAAGTATGACGATCAAGGAGTACGTCAATCAGTTTAATCAGCTGGCTAGATTTGGGCTGGATTTAGTAAACACAAGAAGGCCCTTCGCTTCATCAAAGGTCTGAATGAGCCTCTACACAGCCTTGCAATGACCCATATACCCATGGGAGCGACTTATGAAAGCTTGGTGGACATGGCACTGCTACACGAGGAAGATAAAGACAAGAAAGAGGCAAAGGTGGAAGTGCCTCAGGAAAAGAAAGAGGGTTTACAGGCTAAGAAGACAGACTTCAAGAAAGGCGGGAAGAGCAACAAATCCCGTGAAAAGAGAAGGTGTAATTTCTGTGGCATTGTTGGACATATAGTGAAAGACTGCAGGAAGAAGAAGGCAAAGATGAATGGTGGTTGTTTCCATTGTGGAGAGACTGGACACTTGGCTAAGGACTGCCCAAAGAAGCGGGGGCAGGGACAGAGGACTGGATCCAACTCAGGGGAACATGTTCACGCGCTGGTGGCACCTCCGTAGGAACGAGGTAGAAATATTTCTGTAGAAAGCTTAGTTTATCTCTATGATCATCCAGTTTGCACTCTCTTTGATTCCGGTGCATCACACTCCTTTATTTCATCTGTTTTAGTATAATCTCTGCACCTAGACACTAGTATGATAGAAGATCCCTTGGTTGTTTCAAATCCAATTGGGGGCTCATCTTATTTGTCAATGGTTTGTGTGGATTTGAAAATCTCTATTCTAAGTGTTGAATTTAGATGTAGTGCCTTTGTTTTGGGTTTTTAGGGATATGGACTGATCTTAGGCATGGACTGGTTATCCAGTAATGGTGCCATTCTTGATTGTGAGAAAAGAGTGGTTAGACTCTTGACTTGGCTCGGTAACACTCTAGAAATTTCTTGTAATCCCTTGAATGCTGTTATGCTTAGTTATTTAGAGTCGCTTGATGCTTCTGTTGAGAATTTGCAGTCGGTTAAAGTGGTCCGTGAATATCCGGATGTCTTTGAAGAGATAAAGGGCTTACCTCCAAAGCGGGAAATATACTTCCGCATATATCTTGTTGATAATGCAAAGCCCGTAGCTTTACCTGTTCGACACATGGCTCCAAAGGAGAGAAAGGAGCTCAGTAAGCAGGTTAAGGAGCTTCTCGAAAAGGGGTTTATAAGGTGGAGTATCTTGGAATGGGATGCTCCAGTGGTGTTCGCCACCAAAGCAGATGGTTCACTACGTCTTTGTGTGGACTATAGGGAGCTGAACAAGCTGACTAAAAAGAATAGACACCCGCTTACCCGAATAGACGATTTGTTTGATCAGCTTGTAGGTGCGCCAGTCTTCTCCCAACTTAATCTAGCTACTGGGTTCCATCAGCTAAGGGTAGTTGAAGATAGTATTGATAAAACGATGTTCAGAACCCCAGACGGTTTCTTCGAGTGGCTTGTCATGCCTTTCGGCTTGACAAATGCACCCGCTTATTTCGTGGACCTAATTAGCAGGGTGTTCAGAGAATTCCTCAACAAGTTTGTGGTTGTCTTCGTAGACAATATTTTGATCTTCTCAAAGAATGAGGAAGAACATGCTCAACATCTGAAGGAGAACATGGAAACCCTTCGAGTTCATCAGCTAAAAGCCAAATTTTCCAAGTGCCACTTTTGGAGAGAAGAAGTGAGGTTTCTTGGACATATAGTGTCCAAAGAGGGGTTAGCTGTGGACCCCACGAAAGTGGTGGCAGTGCAGGATTGGAAGACACCAAGAAATGCAACCGAAGTCCGAAGCTTTCTTGGGCTACCCGGTTTTTACCGAAAGTTTATTAGAGATTTCGCAAAAATCTCAGCTCCACTCACAAGGCTAACAAAGAAGAATCTAGCATTCGCTTGGGATTTGGACTGTGATATTGCTTTCCAACGCTTAAAAAGGGCTCTTACAACGGCCCTAGTTCTGACTTTTCCTGATGGAAGCAAGATGTTCATAGTATACACGGATGCTTGTAGTACGGGACTGGGCGCTGTTCTGATGCAAGAAGGGAAGGTAGTGGCTTATAGTAGAAGACACTTGAAAGCTCATGAAAAGAACTACCCAACCCACGATCTTGAGTTGGCCGCCATCGTCTTTGCGCTTAATTCTTGGCGCCATTATCTCCTAGGTGAGAAGTTCAAATTATATACTGACCATAAATCGTTGAAGTATCTTTTCTCGCAAAAAGATCTTAACTTGAGGCAGCAAAGGTGGATGGAGTTCCTTGCCTCGTACGATTTTGAGATTTCCTATACTCCTGGAAAGGGCAACGTAGTAGCAGACGCCTTGAGCAGAAAGAAGCTGATCTTAAGCCCTCTCTTTGTAGAAAGGCAAAGCTTGGAGTATATAGCCAGTTTCGACTTTAAGCCCTCATCTGATTTTGTACCTGGCTTGTTGGCATCACTAGAAGTACGGCCCACTCTTTTAGACTCAATAGGGGCCACACAACGTGAAGACCCTCAGCTTGTGGATGTGATTGATAAGATAATTAGGGGAGAAACTTCCAGTCACCTCAATAGGTATTCCATCGATGATAAGGGTTGGCTGAGGTGAGATGGAAGACTATGCGTCCCACAAGCTAGGGATTTAGTAAAGATGGTTCTCGAGGAAGCACACCATTACAAGATGACAATACACCCAGATGGAGACAAGATGTACAAGGACGTAAAGAGAGTTTTCTTTTGGAGTGGCATGAAAAAAGATGTGGCAGATTTCGTTTCTAAGTGCATGACATGCCAACAGGTCAAGGCGGAACAAAAGAAGCCTGGAGGTCTGCTTCATCCTCTAGAAGTCCCGCAATGGAAGTGGGATAGCATTTCAATGGACTTCATTGATGGGTTGCCTAGGTCAAGAAGGGGCAATACTAGCATTTGGGTAATAGTGGACAGGCTTATAAAAAGCACCCACTTTATACCCGTCAAGAGTAGAAGGACTGCCTCGTCTCTAGCTTCTCTATATCTCAAGGAAATAGTTCGACTCCAAGGAATATCCATCAGCATAGTGAGTGACCGAGATCCTATCTTTACAAGCGAATTTTGGCGGAGTCTGCAAGAAGTTGTAGGCACACAGTTATGCTTGAGCACGGCCTATCACCCCCAAACTGATGGTCAGATGGAAAGGGTGAACAGAGTATTAGAAGATCTTCTGAGACTGTGCGTTCTTGACTTCGGAGGGACATGGGAGGATCATCTTCCTTTAGTGGAATTCGCCTACAACAATAACTACTAAGCCACCATCGACATGGCGCCCTTCGAAGCTCTATATAGAAGACCGTGTCGATCACCAACTTATTGGTGGGAGTCTACAGACAAGCTTATACTTGGACCAGACATGATTAGAGAGACTTCAGAAAAAGTGGACCTGATACGAAGGAGAATGAAGACTGCCCAAGATAGACAGAAATCCTACGCAGACAAAAGAAGGACCGAACTTGAGTTTGAGGTTGGGGACAGGGTTTTCCTTAAGGTATCTCCCTTAAGGAACGTCGTTCGCTTTGGATCCGCAGGAAAGCTAGCACCGAGATTTGTAGGACCTTTCCCTATCATCGAGAAGATTGGGAAAATGGCTTATAGAGTAGAGCTGCCCGAAAAGTTGGCTGGAATTCACAATGTCTTTCACGTTTCTCATCTCCGGAAATGTTTACATGAATCTGCGGAAGTGGTGGTGCCAAGCATTCTAGAAGAAGCCGAAGTAGAACGCGAAGTAACTCAGAGGAAAGTTCCAACCCGCATCTTAGGAACTGAAGTGAAAAAGCTACGCAACCGCGAAGTCAAGCTTGTCAAAGTTCAGTGGAGCGACGCCGAGGAAGACGCGACTTGGGAAACTGAGGACAGAATACGCGCGACCTACCCTTTTCTTTTAGAGGGTACATCTTTGATTTCTCTTTTTCCTTAAGTTGTGCTTGTATCTATCTTTTTAGGTATATCTCCTCGATATTATCCTTTATCCTTAGGTAGAAACCCCTTTGTATGTAAACATGTAATTGAAACATGTTATGATTGATGGCTGCAAGTGGTTGCTCGTGGATGCATATACACACACAACCTAGGTTTTAGATCGGCTCAGTCACTTCATATTGCATATACATATATGTATTCATATTTGTATATGGTTGAAACTTGATATGTTGTCATATGGATGTCGCATTTGTATGAATGATTGTGCACTCATGTAGAATTATGAGTAGGAAAAATTTGCATACATAATGGATTCATGACACTTACATGATTCCCATTAAGGAAGTCAACTGAATCAGTAGACCGCCTAATTTTTGCATTAGATAAGGACATATACACACACTATGCATATGATCATGGAGTATTAGAAGTCTTTTAAGGACAATGGACGCTTGTGTTTGTTGGTTGAGTAGATGGACGATTGGATGTTAGGATATACGTTCTTTCAGACTTGAAGATTTCAGGGATGAAATCCTTTAAGGAGAGGAGAATGTATCACCCCGAATTTTCTATTAACAGTAAATTAACAAATTAAAGTATAATTAATTCTAAATGAAAAAATTAAGGGAAACAGGTTATGCCATTGCGTTCGTCTCGGAATTCTTCTTGAGATAGAGTCCGAGTTTGCATAAATCGGTCTTCGTATGAAGGAGTTATAACCTCCGGAAGTTTCAGAATTCAATTTAAAATTCAAACAGTTCAAATTCAGTTCGGAATTCGAAAAACAGACCCGAATTGGGCTGGGCGGGAGGAAAATTCCCGCCCAGGCACCAGGTCGACCAGGGGGTCGACCTGGTTCGAAAAACAGACCCGAATTGGGTTGGGCGGGAAAATTCCCGCCCAGGCACCAGGTCAACCAGGGGGTCGACCTGGGGGTCGACCATGTGGTCGACCTGGGGGTCGACCAAGTCAGGCCCTGGCTGGCCTGGCCGGGTTCTGGTCGAATTTCTGAGCTCTGGTGTGTCACTAGGGCTGACTTGTCACTTTCTTATTGGCTTCTCTTGAGATGGATGGCCTTGATTAACTCTAGCTTCATCGACGGTTCTAATTAGTTTGAAATTCTATATAAACAACCTTAGTATCAACCTAAATTCACACAAATAAAATAGAGATAGAGCTGTCATGCTGCTGGAAGGAAGCCAAGAGTAGCATCCACTTGAAGAAAGATTAGAGTCAAGCAAAACTAAAGTAAAAAACAAGATTCAAACAATGTTTGTCTACCTTCAGAACTCAGAATCCAGAATTCAAGTTCGTCGTTTGTTGTAAGTATAGTGATTTTCCCGATGAGAATAAAAATTAAGATTTGATTCGATGTAAAATGGAAATGGAATTGTGCTATTGTATAACAACGATGTTAGTTCATATCTATGTGTTGCAATGATTGTGTTGTGAATAGTATTGGGTTGTTTGTGATATAATTTAGTTGATGTTGGATCCATTATAATGTTTGTGGATTAATCTAGTTGATGTTGGATCTATTCAAATTCACATACAAGTTACTTGGTTCATATCTACACCTATATGTTTAGGTGATTATGACAAGTTACATGCTGTACAATAGAACTTCTATGCCAAAATGATTAAGTTCATATGTTTAGTCTAAGTTGCAAGTTCATATTTGGATCCACGCCAAGATCCAATTTAATACAAGTTTCATGTTATAGTAGTAAACATGATTGGATCTAGTTCACACATGTGATAAAATTATACATACTTTATGGACATGTCACATTCTTGTCATATGCTAGTGATGTTCGATGTTATGCCTAGATCTAAACATGTTTAGGCTTATGTTGTCTAAAACCATATGCTAATTCATGTGACACCTATTATTTAGATCCCTATTGCAATGCAAGTTCACATATATGTAAGTTGATTTAGCCTATGTTGCAAATTCACATATATGTATGTTGATTTAGTCTACGTTGCAAGTTCACACCTATGATGTTCATATTGACTATGCCAAAAATGCCAAGTTTACACCTATGCCATATTTATGTTTATGAATTTCTTTATGCAAATTTTGTGTATGCTAAATTAGGCTAAGTTTTTAGCCTAATATTATATGTTAAAAATCATGCGGACAAAAAATTAGGCTAAGATTGTTAGCCTAATAATTAGACGGGGTAACGTTGGGAAAAATTGGTAATTATAGGAAACTTGACATAAATTGGAGGCATTTAAATGGCATAAATCCTTATACCAAAAATGATGAACTTGGAAAGTGGGCCATAACATTTAATTGTTAACAAATTTACATATAACAAGTAATTGAGACAAATATGTAAATTTGGAAAATATGAGTATGCTTAACCCGAGGTTGGATTGAGTTGTGATGTAAACCTGCCCGGACCCGTCCGGCTGTCCAGTAGTCACCACAATACCTATCCAATGTGAGAGGTTAAGCATTGAGCCCAATAAGGACCCAAGGTTAGACTGAGTTACGGTGTAAATCTGCCCGGAACCGACCAGCACATCCAGTAACCGTAGCAATATCTGTCTAATGTGAGTGGTCGGTGCTTTAACTAATTAAAGTTAAGGACAGACAAGTCAGGATGGTAGTGTTAAGTTAACTAAAACACTTAACCAATTCAACATGTTAATTAAATTGATGGGTGGGGATAGGTAAATACAGACACTTAACCACTTAACATGTTTGACTAGAAAACCCTAGTAACGGGGACCCGTTTCAGCAGTAACCCAATTAGGTATCATGGTACCCTGAAACTAGGCAGGGTGGGGCACAGTTACTGGGCTGATTGTAAGCGGTCAAAAGCGACGGCGGTGGGTGCAACAGTGTGGGTTCTAATAGAGTGCGGGCGTGCACACACTTCAGAGCAGACAAACAGGGCACTGGGGGCACCAGTAGTATAACCTATGCATTCTAGAATTGTGTCGGGCCGCCACCATGGGACTTGATACACCCCATGGTGGGACCAGCATAGGTATCTACAATCATTGGGGGCCATATGACACATATGATTTTGCGAGTAGGAGCCGATCTTTAGAAAGGGGATCACTTCACCCCGATCATGGGGTGCCAGTTGAGACAATCAAGTAGGTGCAGAGATATAGTGTGGGGTGCGATAGTATATTCGTTTCAAACTACTTTATCTTAGTTTATGATACTTTCCTATTCCAGTTTATACCTATCACGCCCTTATTCTCATACCGAAGAGTCACTAGACTTACTAGGCTTTATGTCTGACTCTATTTTTCTTTCGTCTTCTTTTCTTCCGTCCCCCCCCCCCCCCCGGTCCACAGGGAGGAAACAATCCAGCTTAGTCAGACTCTTTGCAAGCTTCAAGATAGTAGATGTATGGTTTGGACTCTCTTTCTTTGGCTATGGCTTTTGGACACGTTCTATGGGGATTTATGCAGCTTTTATTATGTTTTATGCTTCTTTATTTAATAATCAAGGCAGAAATGATGATGTAATGTTTTGGAAGTATTTATGAGACAATTATGGAAATGTTTTGTATGAACACATATTTATGAAATAAAAGTCCGTTTGTTTTCCGCTGCTTATATATATGTGTTTATATATATGTCTTGTGTTTATCTGTGACTTTTACTTATAAACCTCTACCGAAGTTGAGGCATTCCCTTTGTGAGTGACCTTAATGGAGGTGGGGTGTTTCATGTACATCTAGTATGAGGATCTTACCTCAATCAGCCTAATTGCCATGAAGATGTTAGATGTACCCTTACTACCCTATTGATCGACTCCCTAACTCGCATGTATGTCTTACTTGTGTCATTTGACCTCGCTTGTATGCATTCATTACTTGTGTCTTTCGGCCCCGCTTGTATGTAGATACCTATGCTAGCCCCATCATGGGGTGTATCAATTCTCATGATGGTGACCCGACACGATTCAAGATGCACAGTGTATACTACTGATGCCCAGTACCTGCTTTTCCACTCCAGAGCACATGCATGCCCATACTCCGTCAGAACTACACTGCTGCACCACCCACCACTGTTTTTACCGCTTATAATCAGCCCAGTAATCGTGCCCCACTTTGCCTAGTTCAGAGTACCATGATAAAACTATATGGGTTACTACTGAAATGGGTCCTCGTTACTAGGGTTTTCTAGGGTTTATTCGTATACCCCCCAAATTGGCTTAGTGTTATCCATCCATTCTAGTGCATTAACAAACATGAAAGGAAAATGATAATAACCTTCTAATCTGTAACACTTAACCTATTTAAATCTGTAGGGTTATATGAACCTGTCAAAATTGTGTAAGGGTTAAGTAAACTTGCTTGAATCGATGAGGGTTAAGTAAATCTGTGGGGGGGTGGGGGGGTTATATAAACCCGACAAACTTAACATGTTTTATATAGTGGGGTTAAGCAGGCTTATTAATCTATTAGGTATAATCTGTCAAAATCCTAGTAGTGGGGATGCCAGCCTAGGGGGTGACTTGTATCATCTGTTGTGTGGGACCCGTATCAATTAGTAACTCATCTTAGTATCAAAGGGGGACCGCGAACTAGGTAGGGGTCAGGGAACACTTACTGAGCTGATTATAAGAGGTTCATCTAAGTGGGGGTGTTGACGGCGCATTCCGACGGAGTCATGTGCGTGCATGAATCCGCTTGCTTGGGATAATAAGATGAAGTGACATCATTAGATATGGTTGTGCCTCTCAAAAAAAGGGGTTTCCACTTTAGGAAATGATACATCCTACTGTGGGCCAGCATAGGGTATCTACAGGATAGGGAGCTGATCGATTAGGGTAGTAATTAGGGTACATCTAGTCTTGCTTATTTAAGAGCTCGTTATTATAGTTGGGGGGTAATACTAGTCATTTCTGTTGGGCTTCCTGTTATTATTGTTGCGGGTAAAACCCGTCACTAGAAGTACACCTAAGTCTACCATCTGTTTCTGTTTGGATCATTCTGTTTCTATTATACCAGTATTGGTGCAGAGAAAAATACTTGAGAAGCACAATGTATTCTATTTAGTTTATTCTGTTTATCTTGCTCAGTCTTTATACCTGTCTTATGAAACTGTTATCTCTCTCATCTAGTTTATATGCCTATCATGATGCTTTTACTTATTTATACGCTAAAAGTAATTGGACTCGCCAGACTTCATGTATGACCCGTTTTGTTTCCTTTTCTCTCTCTTCCTTTTCCACTCCATGTTCTTAGGGTGGGAATACTTAGGCTTGATTAGGATTCTCTCTTTCGTTTTGCTTGGAGCTTCTTAGATGTACCATTTTGATTTCGTATCTACTCTTATATGGCTCTTTTTGGGGACTATGCTTTTATATTATTGCACTCTGATGATTTTAATACAAGGCAGATATTTTAATTTGATGATGGGTTTTTTGTACTTCAGACTTATGTTGTAACTGGGTTTTGGACCACGAAGTTTTCTATTTGGAAAATAATTTTTAAATTCCGCTGTTATTTTATATATGTCTTGTGATGTTCTGTTTCTGTTTACCTGTAACGCTTCATGAAACTTAATGCATTCTTTAGTGACATTAATGGACGTGGGGTGTCACATCAATATTGAGATTAAGAACCAATAGCACTCAACTATTTAATAAGGTGATAACAGATTAGTCTTTAACTTTTCTTTGGTTTGAGTCATAGATTAATAGTAAGTATTCAGTTGATTTAATTGGCTTTTCAAGATTCCAACAAATTAGTAGAAATGATGAATTTTTGTCTTCTATAATCAGTAATGGTAGGAGAGATGGTAACATGCATGCGACTACAAGGGAGGTACTTCATCTCATTAATTCTGTTTCTTCAAATAATAGTTCTTCTTTTGATTTTTATGATTGGTATGATGGTGGTACCTTTTCATTTCACAAAGCATGGGAACATGCTAGAATAGATTACCTAAGAGGCACTTTTTGAAGGTAATTTGGCACATAAAGAAATCTAAAAGGATGGAATTTATTTCTTTTTTAGCTGTTGTTGATAGGTTAAATACGAAAGACGGATTGATGAGATTTGGGATTGTGCAAGATAATGTTTGTTTGTTGTGTGAGAATGGGGATGAATATGCTAATCACTTGTTTTACTCTTGTGATTATGTCTGGTATATTTGGTTTCAGTGTTATTAAGGATGGGGTTCAATGTTTTTGGTACTGGTTCATTAGAGGAAGAAGCAATGAGGATTTTGAATATTTTCAAAGATAAAGATTAATGTTTAGATGTGGCATGTGCAGCTTACACAACTACCACATATCATGTTTGGCAGGAAAGGAATTCAAGGCATTTTAATCATAGAAGGATTAACAGAGAGACCAGATTGAAGATGATTAAAAAGGAGGTACTATACTTGGTGAAGAATAATGGTAGTAAGATTAGAATATTGCAGTCGAAGATTGTTATGTTAAGCAAATGGGGAATAGATCTTATTGATACGGGTTAATGTTTTGTTGTTGTACTTTGTTTATGTTGAATTGTTTATTTGAGTGTGGCGAGGAGAGAGTTTGTTGTTGTAATGGTTTGTTTGCTTGTTTTGTTAGTATATAGAGTTTATGTATACTCTTTTCCCTTATGTCACACCCATTTAGGTTAGGGGGCATAAGGTTTTGATAAGGCGTATAAACAAAGTATATGATCGGTTTTTGCAATAAAAGTGAACCAATTTTCATATATATATATATATATATATATATGTATGTATGTATGTATGTATGTATATGTGTGTATATATATATATGGGAGCCGCTATAGGAACATAAAATTTTGACACAAATCAGAAGACACAATATCTCAGCCACATGATTAATTTGTCTTTATGTGAGGAGTGCAAATCATGGGGTAATCCCATTGTTCAGATTTTGTATCCCTCAATTTGTATCAAACTTTAGTGTCTAAATAGACTTTCCATATATATATATATATATATATATATATATATATATATAGGTAATAATGTGTATATTGGAACAAAATGCTTGTAGTAGCCCAAAAGTCTGTTTCCATCATTGAACCAAATCACATCGTCATATATATAAATGAAGATTATTTCTAAGATAAACGCACCCTTGTTTTTGTAAAAACATTGAATGAATTTCTGATCCAAACTAAAGTTATAAATATTCCAGATATTTGGATTTCATAATATCAAAATTCTACCATTACCACTACAAGAAATGCACAGTATAACAACGAAGCCTTCCAACGGCCTCCAATGACAACTTCCAATGGCTTCCAATGGAAGCTTATTTCTGGAAACTTCTTTATGTTATAAAAATGAAACGTTGGAGGTCGTTGGTTATAATCCCGTTGGAGGCCATTACTAACCGTTGGTTGGTCGAGTAGAAATTCAACCAAGCAGCTTCTCTTTCCCCATTTCTTTCCCTTTCCAAAATCTTTCAGGTTTCCCTTATTTCTTCCTCCAAATGTTTGGAATCGGCCTCCTCCACACCGTTATCCTCCTATAGTCTCTCCAACGCATTAAAGGCTCTCTCACCTCCTCTTTAATCTCCAATTCATCCCCAATTTCGAAGGTATGAAGCCCTAATTTTATTTAATACCCTAGGTTTGCTAATTTAAGCTTAATTTATTGTTAGATTCTATGTTTGTATGTGTGATGCTATTAATGAATGTATATATAGATTGATTTGATTATGTTGCTAATTTACGGTTAATTAGTTTATGTTTTATAAATGTATGTGCATACATAGTGTTGTATGTATAGTTGGTAAATAGTCTATGTATTTTTGAATTGATTGAGGCCCAATTCATTGAAAACGATATTTAATTTGTCGAAAACGTTTAGTGGAAATGGAAATTATTAAGTTTATGTTTTATAAAAATTTATTGAAAACGATATTTAATTTTATATATAACATACAGTTAGTTCGACTGAATGTTGAAAATATAAGTATATGTGATAAAATCCATATACGTACAATTAAAGATTGAAGAGAACCTATATTATATTCATCAAGCCTTAGAGATTTTTTTTTTCTTGTCTGATAAGTATTTTATATAATCGTTATGTGCATGTTCGTCTAATTAACGGAACAGACATTTATATTCATCATATACAATATTTGTTGGATTTATTCTTTGTATTGGACAAGTTACGAACATAAAAACGAAATTAAATCTCGTAAATCATTTCATTTTAAATGGTTTTCAAAATTTTGAATGTTCTTCCATTATGTTCCTTGTATACACGCAATTCTGTGCTGTTCAGGGAACTAAAGCGAAGTGCTACAGAAATTTTGTTGAATCGTTTAAATTGTAAAGATTTACGCGATTTAATTACGTTATAGTATTTGTAATGGGAGGTAGGATGAACCACTAGCAAAAGTGTAAATGATGAATTAACATAACATTTAGCAATAAAATTGGTTTAATAAAATATCAATGCAAATTTTATCATACTTTTTATTTCTATATCTATTAGGAAAAATGGGCAATTATTTTAATGATCGAAGCTACATGTACAAACGAAGAGAAGCAGATGACGCAATATGTGAACAATTTATTAATGGTATTGGCGTGTTTATTGATTTCGCTTTAAGTGAAAACGGAAACGACGTCGAAATCTGTTATTCATGTAGTAGATGCCAGTTATTGAAGCATTTGATACCGCAAATGGTTAGAATTCATTTTTATCAGTACGGTTTTGTGTTGAACTATTTGATTTGGGATCGTCATGGAGAACCGTTAGCATCTACTTCAATAAAAGTTGAGGAGGTAGTGAATATTGAAACTGCTACGACGAATCTCGTAGAACATATGGTTGAAGACACTGCACATTCAATGTTCCTGGTTCAACAATTTACTGATGATGATGATAATGATGAAGAAGAACCAAATATTGAAACCAAAAAATATATGATTTATTAGATGCCGCGAAGAAACCTTTTTGGGAAGGCGGTGTAAGCGGAACTCAATTATAAGTAACTGCTGAATACATTGCGATAAAATCTAAATACAACCTCACAGAAGCTGGATTTACAATTGTTGTACAAGCTGCGAAGCGGCATATGCCTCCCAATAATTTAATGTGCGAAAGTTATAATGAACTTAAAAAAATGATGTCAGCTTCTGGTTTACCATATGAAAAAATATATACATGTCTAAAGGGTTGCATGCTATTTTGGAAGGAAGATATCAACCTTAAGAATTGTAAAATATGTAATCGAGAAAGATACAAACCAAGAAATACAAAAGGAAAGGAAGTCTCGTATAAATGTGTGCATTATTTACCTATTACTCCTAGACTTTAAAGGTTATATGCATCTTCTGTAATCGCGCAACATATGAGATGGCACAATATGAGAACATAGGAAGAAGGTACATTAACACACGCAGCTGATGGGGAAGCATGGAAGCATTTTGATCAAAAGTATCCCGATTTTGCATCTGAGATTCGTAATGTTAGACTTGGTTTAAGTACGGATGAGTTTTCCCCATTTTCTCAATTTGGTGCTAAATATTCGTCCTGGACTATAATTGTCACAACTTATAATTTACCTCTTTGGATGTGTATGAAAACTCTTTATATATTTCTCAGAATTGTCGTCCCTGGTCCTGATAATCCGACACAAGGAATCGATGTTTATTTACAACCGCTGATTGAAGAATTAAAAAAATTGTGGTACGAAGGAGTAGAAACGTATGATATTTAGCAAAAAAAAGAACTTTCGTATGCATGCTTCTTTATTGTGGACAATTAGCGATTTTCTTGTATATGCAATGTTTTTATGTTGGAGTATGGCTGGTTATCTAGCTTGTCCTTAATGGATGGAAGAAACAAGAGCATTTTTTTAACCTATTGGAAAGAAAATTTCATGGTTGACTTTCATAGTTATTTTTTTTCATATTAATCGTCCTTTTAGAAGAGATAAGATTTTTTTATAGCAAATAGGCATGAAACTTTGAGACCACCTAAAATTTGGTCAAGCGAAGAAAATTATGAACTTGTAAAAGATTATCAAAAGATTCATGAAACCGGAGTACAAACAGAAGTTCAAGGTAAATCAACATTCATAATTGGCGCAAACAATGCATATTTTGGGAGTTTTCTTACTGGAAAAATCTCCTGTTTTATCATAATATTGACGTGGTGCATAGTGAGAAAAACATGTTTGACAATGTATTTAATACAATTTTGAATGTCAAAGGGAAGATGAAAGATGATTTGAAATCAAGACGTGATATCGAAGTAATATGTAATCGTCATGAGCTTCATATAAAGCCAACTGACACCAAAAAACCAAAAGCGTGCTATGAACTAGACAGTAATCAAGTTAAAATACTTTTAAAATGGGTGGAAGGATTAAGATTCCCGAATGGTATATCTTCTAATCTTCATAGATGTGTCGACTATATAAACAATAAACTTAGTGGGATGAAAAACAAGACTGTCATGTTATGATGGAAAATTTATTGCCCATCGCTTTCAAAGAATCGTTGCCCGTAAAATTTGGATTGTTGTAATAGAACTTAGTCTGTTCTATAAAGAGTTTTGTTTTACTGCATTAAAAATTGATCGTCTACGTAAACTAGAGGAAGAAATCCCCATATTGCTCTGCAAACTGGAAATAATATTTCCTCCAGGTTTTTTTCAGTGTTATGGAGCATTTACCTATTCATCTTCCATTAGAGCACGTCTTCGAGGGACTGTGAAATACGGATGGATGTATCCATTTGAAAGGTATATTAATACTTAGTTAATTAAATATTGGTTAATGAAATGTATAAAAAATTAATTTACAATAATTCTAAATAGGTATTTAAATCATCTAAAGAAAAAAGTGAGGCAGAAAGCTCGAGTTGAATGTTCGATTTGCAAATCATACATCGAAGAAGAAGCTTCGTTTTTCTCTCTCATTATTTTAGTGATCATGTAAACATATCATTCGAAAGTACTGCACATAATCATGAAGGCATTGATCAAGATAACTGTCAAGCAAATTTATCTATTTTTTAAAAGGATGGTCGACCTTCTGGTAGATGCGTGGAACTGTGACACCCCACGTCCGTTAATGTCATTCACTAAGGGAATGCATTAAGTTTTGTGACGTGCTATAGGTAAACAGACACAAAATAATTACAAGACAGATATAAATTAGGCAGCAGCGGAAAATTTAAATTTTTATTTCAACCATAAAACAAAATACTGTGGTCCACAATTTCATAAGCCGCAAAAACCATTACAATAAAATAACTTCTGTCTTGCACCATCAGAGTACATAAGAATATGAAAAACATAATTTTCCTCGAATTAAAAGAGTCAAGCAATAGTAGAGACAAGAATTTGAGCCATACTTCAGAAGTAGCTCCTAGCAAGATGATATTTGAGTCCTGATTAAGTCTGAGTGTCTCCTTCCTAAGAACCTGGGGGGAAACGGAAGAAAGAAGGAGAAACAACGGGGTCAGACATAAAGTCTAGCGAGTCTATTTACTTTTAGCTAGTAGATAAATAAAAGCAACATGATAGGCATATAAAGTGGATAAGAGAGTGATTACTACATAAATGGAAGGTGTGACAAGGTAAGCAAGATAAGGTGTATGTGCCTCACTAATGAATACTCTGCACTATTCTAGTATAATTGAAATGAGATGATCCCTACCACTATAAGTTGGTAGGCTTAGGTCATACGTCCAAGTATACCCTAACCACTACCCTAATCGATCGGCTCCCTACTGCGTAGATATCCTGTGCTAGACCCACAGTAGGAGGTATCACTTCCTAAAGTGGCAACCTAAGATGTGCACAACCATATCTACTGGTGTCACGGTCGTCTTAGCCCCCTCTGCCTGGCCCATGCACACACATGTCCCCGGTCGGTTTGCGCTGCCCACACCCTCCGTCTCGTTTAGATCTCTTATAATCAATCAGTAAGCGCCCCCTTTCTCCGCTTAGTACGGAGTTCTTTATTTGATACCAACTCCGGGTTACTGACTGAAATGGGTCCCACACAATATGGTACAAGCTCTCCCCATTGTCTTGCATCCCCACTAGGTTTTCCACCGACTATGTATACCCTTTGGTGTCTTTAATTACATAGCCCTATACCAGTTATGCTTACCCTAAAGGGTGTCTTTAATTACATAACTTCATTACATTATCTACCGGTTATGTATACCACTAGGTGTCTTTAATTACATAACCTTATTGGGTTATGTTTGTGGGCCTATATATAAATATTACCCACCCCCTCTAATTTACTTAACCCACCCACTACCCATCCAATTTTACTTAACCCTTACTTAAGTTCATAATCATACAATCTTTAAATTAGGTTAAGTAGTCCAATTCAATACCATGTCCAACTATGGTTATAATAGGCTAGACCTCCCACATTAGGCCTACAACGTGTGGATGTTGGATATGCCAGTCGAGTCCGGGCAGTCTTATTCCACAGTTGGGCCTAACCTCGTGTCTTAGCCCGATTTGTATTTACGTACTTAGACATCCCACATTAGGTATAGCATTAGTGGCCGGTGGATATGCCGGTCGGATCCGGGCAGACTTCCGCCGCTAATGCAACCTAACCTCGTGTCATAAGTACAATTACAATTCCTAATTGTAATTACTAAACATTCCATTCTTATCCAAATCTACCTATGTCATTATAGGTAATTATTTCTATGTTTCCCTATTTGAATTGTATGTCCAATATTACATAAATTATGCCAATTATAAACCTTTTTTCCCCGTTTCTTAACTAATGTATTCGCACGTATTTTGGCGGCATCTAGGCTAAAAAGTAGCCTAGCCGCAACAATGAAAAAGGGAATATGAAAAAGGATGATAGTTTTCCAACATGTCTTGGCATACACATAAACTTAACATGATAACAAGGTGAGGAGTGGACATGTAATTTTCATCATAACAAGGTGGACATAAAACTAATGAACTTGTGGCAACTACGATGTAAAAGCAACATAATGAGATCTAGTCCAACTATTTGGATCTAGCATAATTAGGGTGACATAGCAACATGTTTAGATCTAAAAATGGCTTCACATGTCAAGTTTACAACATATTTAAACTAATCACAATATGACAGGTGAAATGTGATTTACATAAAGAACTAGATCTGGCCAATGTTACAACTGTCCAATAGATGTACATTCACTATAATACAATTACAAGTTCAGATCCACATAGACAACATAATAGAATAATCACAATTGTATTAGATCCATCATGACATAGTATATGATTTAACACTTGCATAGAATCATACTTTACAACATATCCAAGTCATAGTCTTTTACAATTTACTTTCATTTATCTAAACCTAAAAGTAATCTAGAAACTCACAGCGTTAGGTTTAAAGAATTGAGAAAGAACAGATCTAGAATTCTGAATTTGATTTGCAAAGTATGTTGTTGTAGAAAACGTTTTGGTTCGCACTCCAGCAGCATATGGCCTCCATGACTTCCAGTGAAGAAAATATGAGAAATAGCCATATATTTATAGCTGCAGAGCCCTCTGAAACCGACTGCCACCTCAGCCCTAAGGGTGTCGACACCCATGTGGATGGGTCGACCCCTAGGTCGACACCCCTCTAGAGGGGTTGACCCCCTAGAGCAGGAATTTTGCCGCTCTGACGAATTTTTCAAATTCGAACCATTCTACATAGAATTCTAACTCAGCTCTGACTCATCTCTGACTGATACGTATGTATATAATGTTTTTGCGCGTATACAAACTTAAAACCCTCATAACTTCCTCATACAGTGCCCGTTTTACACAAACCAGATGTCTATCTTGACCAGAATTTCGAGACGGACACAATGGTGCAGTCCGTTTCCTCTAATTCTGAATATTAAACTAATTATTATTTAATTTATCCTCTTTTAGTGTCAGTACAAATTCGGGGTGTTACATTCTCCCCTACTCAAAGGATTTCGTCCCAAAATCTCGAAGTTGAGAAGAATGCATATCCTACCATCTATCATCCATCTACTCATCCACCAATCACCGACATTCATTGTCCCTAAAGATTTCTAATGCTTATATGCATATATGTGAAGGTTTGTGTATATGTCCCAACACTAATTTGAAGATCAGGCGGTCTACTGATTCAGTTGACCTCCTTAATGCAATGTATGTTAGTGCCATGAATCCAATATGTATGCAAATAAACCTATCATATCATATAAGTTCTATATGTGTGCACATTCATTCGTCCAAATGCAACATCCATATGCTAACTCATCCATTTCCATTCATAAAAGAAAGGAAAACGCACACACATCCATATGCAGTATGAGAGTGATTGAGCCGATCTTTGTGCCTAATGTGTGTATATGCGCCTACAGGCAACCACTAGAAAAAACTTGCATCCACTTGAATCCATCAAACATAACATGTTTCAAACACATGTTTACATCCATAGGATTCCTATCTAAAGGTCGAAAATATGATGGATAAGATATATTCTATTGACAGAAACAAGCATTGATAAAACTTAGAAAAAGGAGTTAAGAATATACCCTCAAAAAGAAAAGGGTACGAAGAACGAATCTTGTCTTCGGTCTCCCAAGTCGCATCTTCTGGGTTATCTCCTCTTTGAACCTTTAGCAACTTGATCTTCGTATTGCGCAGATTCTTAACTTCTGACCCAAGAATACGGTAGGGACTCGTCTGACTGTCGCCTTCCGTTCCACTTAGACTTCTTCCAACATACTCGGCTTAACAACTTCCACGGTGTCATGCAGGCACTTCCGCAGATGAGAGACATGGAAAATGTCATGAACGCCGGATAGATTTTCTGGGAGTTTTACTCGGTAGGCCATTTGGCCAATCTTCTCGATTATGGGAAATGGTCCCACAAACCTAGGTGCCAACTTCCCTACTGATCCAAAGCGAACCACATTCCTTAAAGGCAATACTTTGATAAAAACCAAATCTCCCACTTCGAATTCGATGTTAGTCCTTCTCTTGTCTGCATAGGACTTCTGCCTATCTTGAGTTGTCTTCATCCGCCATCAAATAAGGTCAATCTTTTCGGATGTTTCTCTAACCATATCTGTTCCAAGTAATAACCTTTCTATAGATTCCCACCAACAAGTTAGCGATCTACAGGATCGCTCATACAATGCTTTGAAGGGTGCCATGCCGATGCTGGCCTGATAGATGTTATTATAGACAAACTCTACTAAAGGAAGATGCTCTTCCCAAGTCCCTCCGAAGTTTAGGATACACAGCCTTAAAAGATTTTCAAGAATCTTGTTCACCCTCTTTGTCTGTCCGTCAGTCTGAGGATGATAAGCGGTGCTCAAACACAACTGTATACCTAATGCTTCTTGCAAGCTCCTCCAAAATTCGTTGGTAAAGATGAGATCACGATCGCTCACGATGCTGGAAGGTACTCCATGAAGACGAACTATCTCACGAACATAAATTACTGCCAACCACGATGTCGTCCTCTTACTCTTAACTGGAATAAAGTGGGAGCTCTTAGTGATTCTATCCACTACCACCCAAATACTGGTGTTACCTTTCTTCGATCTAGGCAACCCATCTATGAAATCCATAGAGACGCTCTCCCATTTCCACTGCAAAACCTCCAATGGATGAAGTAATCCACCGGGCTTCCTTTGCTCAGCTTTGACTTGCTGGCAAACTAAACACTGAGATACAAATTCCGCCACATCTTTCTTTATCCCAGCCCCAAAGAAACCCCTCTTCATGTCTCTATACATCTTGTCACCACCTGGATGAATAGTCATCTTAGAATGGCGTGCTTCTTTTAGGACTTCCTTTATCAACCTTCCAGTTTGAGGAACACAAAGCCTTCCATCTCGTCGCAACCACCCCTTTTCATCTATTGCATATCTACTGAGGTGACTAGAAGTCTCCCCTCTTCTGAGCTTATCCATGATGTCTAGAATATGTGGGTCACCTTGTTGCGAAGCTCCTATCTGACATAAGAGTTGGTCGTATCTCCAAGGATGCAAACAAATCAGGAAAAACCTTGATGGAGAGTCTAAAATCAAAAGCTGATATGAACTCCAAGTTCTTTCTATCCACAAACAGAGGACTCAAGGCCACCCTCTACCTATTTAGTGCGTCTTCCACCACATTACCCTTGCCAGGGGTATAAGCAATCTCAAAATCATATGAAGCTAAGAACTCCATCCACCGTTGTTGCCTTAAGTTTAGATCCTTCTGTGAGAATAGATACTTGAGAGATTTATGATTGGTGTATAACTCAAACTTTTCTCCAAGTAAATAATGGCGCCATGTCTTTAGCGCGAATACTATGGAAGCTAGCTCAACTGTCTACCCCCATAACATATTACTTTCCCTTCTTGCATCAGAATCGCACCAAGCCCTGTACCGCACGCATCAGCATAAACAGTAAACACTTTACTTCCATCAGGCAAGGTCAAGACTGGGGCTGTTGTCAGATCCTTTTTTAGTCGTTGGAAAGCAACATCACAGTCAATGTCCTATGAGAATGCCAAATTCTTCTTTGTCAGCCTGGTGAGGGGGTCTGATATCTTTGCGAAGTCCTTAATGAACTTTCTATAATAACCTGCCAACCCAAGAAAGCTTCTCATCTCGGTTGCATTTTTAGGAATCTGCCAATCTTGCACTACAACCACCTTGGCGGGATCTACAGCTATCCCATCTTTGGAGACCATATGCCCTAAAAATCTCACCTCTTTTCTCCAAAAATGGCATTTGGAGAACTTTGCCTTACGCTGATGGTCACGGAGAGTTTTCAAAACTTCTCTCAAATGTTGGGCATGCTCTTCTTCGTTCTTGGAGAAGATTAAAATATCATCAACAAAGACTACGACAAATTTGTTTAGGAACTGCCGAAACACCCTAGTCATCAAATCAACAAAATAGGTGGGTGCATTTGTCAACCCAAAAGGCATAACAAGCCATTAAAAGAAACCATCCGGAGTTCTAAAAGCAGTCTTATCTATGCTGTCCTCAGCCGTCCTCAACTGATGGATCCCCGTAGCCAAGTCCAACTGAGAAAATACCGAGGCACCAACAAGATGATCAAATAAATCATCAATCCTCGGAAGTGGGTGCCTATTCTTCTTGGTGAGCTTATTCAATTCTCTATAGTCAACACACTGACGAAGTGAACCATCCGCTTTAGTTGCGAATACTACTGGGGCACCCCATTCAGATATGCTTTGTCTGATAAACCATTTCTCAAGTAGCTCCCCTACTTGCTTACTCAGCTCCCTCCTCTCCCTTGGAGCCATATGGCGCAATAGTAATGCAACTGGCTTTGTATTGTCCACCAGATATATGTGAAAGTCAATCTCGCGCCTTGGAGGTAAACCCCGTACCTCATCAAAAACATCGGAATAATCTTGAACCACTAGAACAGATTGCAAATCATCTATGAATGCATCTAGAGACTCTAGGAAGCTAAGCATAACAGACCCTTGGGGTCACAAGAAACTTTGAGGGTCTTTCCATGACAGGTCAAGAGTTTAACAACCCTTCTCTCACAATCTAGAATGGCCCTACATGTGGTAAGCCAATTCATTCCTAGAATCAACCCATAGCCCATAAACCCGAGCACATACGCATCGCACTCAAACTCGATGCCTAACACAAATATTTTCAAACCCCGAAAAATCATTGATAAATGAGCCGAACCACCAATGGGGTTTGAAACAACTACGGGATCTACTACCATACTAGTAATTAAGTGCAGAGATTCAACCATAGAACTAGATATAAACGAGTGTGAAGCACCAGAATCAAAAAGTGTTCTAACTGGATGGTTTGAAAGAGAAACTGAACTTTCTACAGAAATTTTTCTACCTCTTTCAGGAGCACTGATCGCGAGAGCATGCACATTCCCTCCAGAAGTCCCTGCTCTTTGACCTTGTCCCTGCGATCCCTGTTTCTTCGGGCACTCTTTAGAGAAGTGTCTGACCTCTCCGCAATTAAAGCAATTGGCCTTCCTTCTCTTACAATCTTTGATCAGGTGACCCTCCTTTCCACAATTGTGACATTTTCCCTTATCCTTGCCTATATCATCTTTCCCTCCTTTCTTCTGTTGTTGTTGCTGTTGTTGCTGCCCCTTCTTGGGCCACACCTTCTTATTCAGCGATGTTCCCTCAGCTTTTGTTTCCTTCTTTTCTACCTTGTCCTCCTCATGCATTAGGGCCATATCAACAAGCTTTTCAAAGGTGGCCCCCATTGGAATATGGGACATAGCTAAACCATGCAGAGGCTCATTCAATCCTTTAGCAAACCGCAAAGCCTTTTTGTCCGGTGTATCCACCAACTCTAGCCCGAACCTTGCCAGTTGGTTGAACTTGTTCACATACTCTTTTACCATCAAATTTACTTGTTTGTCCATCTGTATGCTTCTCTCAGCTTGGGAAAGAAATTTCATTTCGAACCTTTGTCTAAAATCTTCCCAAGTTTCCACCGGACGTCCAGCTTGGGTGATTTCCCACCAAAATGAGGCTTCGTCCTTAACAGCCAAGCAGCTAACTGGATCTTTCTTCGGTCCTCCACTTCAAAGATTACGAATAAGTTCTCGGTCTCCTTAAGCCGATTCCGAGCTTCTACGAATGTATCGTTCCCTTGGAATGGCCTTCCTCCCATAGCCCGGAAGTCTTTGCAGATCTTGGGAAAGTTGTCAGCTCTTGGAGGGGGATGAGGAGGAGGAATGACTGGTGCAACTGGGGGAGGAACGTCTCTTTGGCCTTCGGCCGGTGCCGTGGCCTCCAAATACCTATAGAACCATCCAGGTATTGTGACGCCCTCTGGGATATTAAGGATGTTTTGTTCCCCAGACGTACTGAAAAAAGGGAAAAGGAAGAAATTTAGATAAAGGACCAAAGGATACTACATATGGCATTTTTGGGGAATGTTTTTAAAATAGACTTTTCTTTTGAAAATGCTTTTCTTTTAAAACCTTTTTGAAATTAATTTCCAAAATTTTTTATCTAATCTGGTAACCTTCAGCTCTGATACCAAGTGTGACACCCCACGTCTGTTAATGTCACTCACTAAGGGAATGCATTAAGTTTCACGAAGTGCTATAGGTAAACAGATATAGAATAATTACAAGACGGATATTAATAAGGCAGCAGCGTAAAATTTAAATTTTTATTTCAACCATAAAGCATAATACCGTGGTCCACAATTTCATAAGCCACAAAAACCATTACAATAAAATAACTTCTGTCTTGCATCATCAGAGTACATAAAAATATGAAAAACATAATTTCCCCCAAATTAAAAGAGTTAAGCCATAGTAGAGACAAGAACTTGAGCCATACTTCAGAAGTAGCTCCTAGCAAGATGATATCTGAGTCCTAATTAAGTCTGAGTGTTTCCTCCCTGAGAACCTAGGGGGAAATGGAAGAAAGAAGGAGAAACAACAGGGTCAGACATAAAGTCTGGCGAGTCTAGTTACTTTTAGCTAGTAGATAAATAAAAGCAACATGATAGACATATAAAGTGGATAAGAGAGAGATTACTACATAAATGGCAAGTGTGACAAAGTAAGAAAGATAAGGTGTATGTGCCTCACTAATGATTACTCTGCACTATTCTAGTATAATTGAAATGAGACGATCGCTTTCACTATAAGTTGGTAGGCTTAGGTCATACGTCCAAGTATACCCTAACCACTACCCTAATCGATCGACTCCCTACTCCGTAGATATCCTGTGCTGGCCTCACAGTCGGAGGTATCACTTCCTAAAGTGGCAACTCAAGATGTGCATAACCATATCTACTGGTGTCACGGTCATCTTAGCCCCCTCTGTCCGGCCCATGCATGCACATGTCCCCGGTCGGTTTGCGCCGCCCACACCGTCCGTCTCGTTTGGATCTCTTACAATCAATCAGTAAGCGTGCCCCTTCTCCCCCTAGTACGGAGTTCTTTATTTGATACCAACTCCGGGTTACTGATAGAAATGGGTCCTACACAATATGAAACAAGCTCTCCCCCTTGTCTTGTATCCCCACTAGGTTTTCCACTGACTATGTATACCTTTAGGTGTCTTTAATTACATAGTCCTATAACAGTTATGCTTACGCTAAAGGGTGTCTTTAATTACATAACTTCATTACATTATCTACCGGTTATGTATACCACTAGGCGTCTTTAATAACATAACCTTATTGGGTTAAGTTCGTGGGCCTATATATAAATATTACCCACCCCCTCTAATTTACTTAACCCACCCACTACCCATCCAATTTTACTTAACCCTAACTTAAGTTCATAATCATGCAATCTTTGAATTAGGTTAAGTAGTCTAATTCAATACCATGTCCAATTATGGTTATAATGGGCTAGGCCTCCCACATTAGGCCTACAACGTGTGGATGATGGGTATACCGGTCGAGTCCGGGCAGTCTTATTCCACAGTTGGGCCTAACATCGTGTCTTAGCCCGATTCGTATTTACGTACTTAGACTTCCCACATTAGGTTCAGCATTAGTGGCTGTTGGATATGTTGGTCGGGTCCGGGTAGACTTGCGCCACTAATGCAACCTGACCTCGTGTCATAAGTACAATTACAATTCCTAATTGTAATTACTAAACATTCCTTTCTTATCCAAATCTACCTATGTCATTATAGGTAATTATTTCTATGTTTCCCTATTTGAATTGTATGTCCAATATTACATAAATTATGCCAACTATAAACCCCTTTTTCCCCGTTTCTTAACTAAAGTATTTGCACGTATTTTGGCGGCATCTAGGCTATAAAGTAGCCTAGCCACAACAATGAAAAAGGGAACATGACAAAGGATGATAGTTTTTCAACATGTCTTGGCATACACATAAAGTTAACATGATAACAAGGTGAGTGGACATGTAATTTTCATCATAACAAGGTGGACATAAAACTAATGAACTTGTGGCAACTACGATGTAAAAGCAACATAATGAGATCTAGTGCAACTATTTAGATCTAGCATAATTAGGGTGACATAGCAACATGTTTAGATCTAAAAATGGCTTCACATGCCAAGTTTACAGCATATTTAAACTAATCACAATATGACAGGTGAAAGGTGATTTACATAAAGAACTAGATCTATCCAATGTTACAACTGTCCAATAGATGTATATTCACCATAATACGGTTACAAGTTCAGATCCACATAGACAACATAATAGAATAATCACAATTGTATTAGATCTATCATGACATAGTATATGATTTAACACTTGTATAGAATCATAGTTTACAACATATCCAAGTCATAGTCTTTCACAATTTACTTTCATTTATCTAAACCTAAAAGTAATCTAGAAACTCACAGCATTACGTTTAGAGAACTGAGAAAGAATGGATCTAGAATTCTGAATTTGATTTGCAAAGTATGTTGTTGTAGAAAACGGTTCAGTTCGCACTCCAGAGCATATGGCCTCCATGACTTCCAATGAAGAAAATATGAGAAATAGCCACATATTTATAGCTGCAGAGCCTTCTGAAACCGACTGCCAGCTCAGCCCTAAGGGTGTCGACACCCCTGTGGTTGGGTCGACCCCTAGGTCGACACCCCTTCAGGGGGGTCAACCCCCTAGTGCGGGAATTTTGCCGCTCTGATGAATTTTTAAAATTCGAACCGTTCTGGATAGAATTCTGACTCAGCGCTGACTCCTCTCTAACTCATACATATGTATATAATTTTTTTACGCATATACAAACTTAAAACCCTCATAACTTCCTCATACGGTGTCCGTTTTATGCAAACCAAATGTTTATCTTGACTAGAATTTCGGGATGGATGCAATGGTGCAGTCCGTTTCCTCTAATTTTGAATATTAAATTAATTATTATTTAATTTATCCTCTTTTAGTGTTGGTACAAATTCGGGGTGTTACAGGAACAATGGATAAATAATAGAGATTATAATGCAGCATACACATATATTCTTCTCAATTGCACTGAAATCGCATCGTTTGTTAGGTAACGAACTTATACATCTTTACATGTACTGTATCTTTAATCATAATGTAACATTTGTCCTATAATTGCAGCATTTACGAATCACAGTATCCAAACGGCGATATCAGCAAAGAATTCGCTATTTGGTTTACTAATTATGTTTTTGATACAACAAATTGTGTTATAGATGAAGGATTGAAGCATTTAGCAATGGGATCATGTCAAGACATATCCATTATTCTTTGTCAATGGATATAAATTTAGAATTAAAGAATATGGTGCTGAAAAATTAACTAACAGTAGCTGTGTATTTGTTAAAGGTAGTGATGATCCAAATGACCATATACACGATTTTTATGGCGTGCTAACCCAAATTCTGCAATTGATTTATTTCACATGACCTACGGAAGAAGTATTTTTGTTTAAATGCAAATGGTTCAGCAACGTTCTAGGTTCTGTAATCAACGTGCATCCAAAGTATAATCCGATAGAAATAAAACATACTTCGCGTTATTATAAGTACGATCCTTTTGTACTTGCCAAACAAAATTTTCAAGTATATTATGCTCCTTATCCATTTATAAGAAGAGTCAAAATAGATTGGTCGGCTATTTTTAAAACAAAGGAAAGGTTTACATTTGACGGACGTAATATTCCCGATAACCAAGCATATCAAGTAGATGTCGAGGAAAATAGAGGAATAGTAATAACCGATGGTCAAACAGATTTTGGACCTCTAAATGATTAATCAAATGCATTAATTGAAGTATTTGAGACTATAGATGAACCATACATAGAGGAAAAAATAGAGTCAGAATCCGAAAGTGACGAGGACTAACCAATAATCCCCATTTAAAAAAGGTAATTTTATGTTATGTCATGTCATACTATTTTTCATACTGTTTGTTATAATGTGATAATTTTATGTTATGTCAAATTATATTATTTATATTACATAGTAGTCTTATGTTATATCATACTATTTGTTTTACATAGCTCTTTTACGTTATGTTATGTTATTGTCTATAGCAAGTACGATGTCACACGGTTATGTAGGTGGCGATGGCAGTGGTCCATCACAGGGACTATCTCGTCCTACAGTGTAGCTTAACCCAAAAGCCAGCAGAGGGTAAGTACTAAGTTTCTAGTATAAATTTAATTTCTGTACAATAAATTATATAAATTGCTATTCCAGTAGACATGAAATATATTTTTTCGTTTAACACAGGGGTTTTGAGTTGGAGCCTTCCAACACAGTCTTGACTATGTCAAGATGCGCTTATCAGGCTTGTATGACTGCATGTTGGCCCATATGGACGTCAATACCCGACATTGTCAAGGAGAGAATATGGAAGGATATTCTGGTACGTACGTGTGATATATCATTTATCACATTAAGTAGTCATGCTTCTATTTGATAAGTTCATATTTATGCTATTTTTAAAAAAATGCAGGGTGCGGTGGATCTCTAAGAGACGGATTTGGACCTCGCCAAGCGCCTCTGGAACAGTAAAGTGGCTAAAAATTACAGAGAGACGATGAACAACATAAAATCAAGTGGGAAAAGACCGGATTGGAAGAGTGGTAAGGTGTGGGATGGCCTATATAATTATTGGAATAATAATAAGGAGTTTCTAGTAAATTTACTGCATATTTAATTTAAATTATTCTATTTAATTAATATATAATTTATAATAAAACATTTTTTGTAAATTTAAATGTATAGGCCAAGTACATCAGAAACGCGGAAAACGGGAGCAAGAATCCAGTTACGCATCGCGGTGGGCCCAAGTCGTTCCAACACCATCGCGAGGAACTGGTATATTTATTAATTACATAGTTAAAGATTTTAATTTATAAGTTGTTAAAATTAATAGTTGATTTAACTTAAAGTTCTAATTCATATATATAAATATATATATATATATATATATATATATATATTCTTATTTCAGGAGAGATAACTTGGTGTTCCTGTGTCATACTGGGATGTTTTTGAGCATACACATGCATTGAGTCATATCAACGAAACATGCTTTGTTTCCAACTCTAGGGACCACGATACCAACGTGCGTGAGGTATATATAAGTATAACATAGTTAAGTTAAAGTTATAATTTAATTAAAATAGTATTATCTAAAGTCAATTGTTTTTTGTTTAACTGAAGAAATTTCAGGAATAAAGGGCGTAGATGCTGGAATCCAGTTGTAACGACCAGCAAATCCATACCTTTTGAATTGACTGAATACAACTCACGTCCAACCCAAATTGCACGAAAATACGAATCATTAATAGAAAGAAGTTAGTGGATGAGAAGTAGAAAAGATAGAACGTTAGAATAGAAGAAAATAGGTATAAGATCGAACAGAACAACAACACAAAATCTCTCAATCGCAGTGGAATAAAGTATATAAAATCACTTTTGAAATACAAACTGGATTTGAAATTTCATACATCATCAGAGTACATCACATATACAAAACATAAGAAATAAACACAAAATATCTAACGTTGAAGCCTCCTGCTCCAAGCTCCTCCAAATAAATCTGTAAAATCATGAACTACTTGACTGCCCGTACAAATTTGGGCATCCAAGATTTTAGGGAAAACATAGAAAAATAAACTCTGGGTCATTCATGGGACTGGTATGAGAAAATGACTTTAAAACAGCTTGATTTAAATAAAGGATATCTCATAAGACCGCGCCGTAAAAACAGAACGGGTTTTTCCCTTATGAGAATCCAAAACACTTATTTGACTTTCAAAAACGTTTTGAAAGAAAAGACAATCGTAAGACCGATCCACACATAAACATGGATGGTTTTTACCTCACGATAACCCAAAACAATTTTTGTATCCAAACTCTCCTTATATTATAATAGTGTCTAAATCAAATAAATAGCAATCTAGCAGAACGCTTGCATCTCATGCTCCATATATATAGTATACAATCAAAACCGCGAGTGCTTATTGGATAATGGATTTCAACTATGACAAGGTATGGAACCACCTTTCGATAGTGTATCTCTAGAGAGGAATACACTGGGTTCAACAAGAACATCTCGCAACCCGGCCACACATGACCGACCACTCATTTCTCTTGAGTGTATCGAATATATTGTCACCTTATAGTTGCTAGCAACATAACCGTTCCCGAGAGATACAGAAGCGAAAGAAGTAACAAAATGAATATCCTCTAGATGGTGACAATACACCTTAATGGGAGCGACTCACTTAGCCATGCTGTCTGCCCAATTTTTTCCATTTCTTGAATGTGAGGCTTGAGGCTGAACTTACCTTTGACAAATCATTTCTTTATTTACTTTGAATGCCACATCATCAAAATTGCCAATCGCTAATTGACTTCCCCAAAAATATATTACGGGTATAAAGAAAGAGAAATGAATTCCTCTACTACCACATAAATACATTTGAAGAGATCAACGTACGTGATATGTTAGGCATACTCTATCAGACAATCGTCCATACATGTTGTCCTGGGATTGGACAAACCGAAGGCACTATCATGTAAATCCATCTTAGGCAATTTCTACCTAGGGTTATTAGAAAAACCCTTGCAATACTCCGTCTTTAATGGTCTTCAATAAAATCTCTGATTCATAACATTTATATTGAATCGAAGTGGAAATTAGATTCCGGTCTCTTCGAAAACGATAACGAAAAGGTCCAGATTTGATAGTAGGTTATTTAACTATCAAATAAAATAGACAGGTTAACGCTATTGGATCTGCTAAGCCATATAATAATATTTAATTATTTATATTTAAATAGATCGAACTGATTTCATTTTCATTTGGTAATCGAATTCTCTTTGCAAAGTTACTTAATTAAATGAATAATTAAGTTAAAACACGTCATCTTGGACAATTTGTCTAAAGTTAAATTACTATTCAAACTTCCCATTAATTTACCAAAACATTCCAAGTTTCTGAATAGCCATCTACTGAACCTTTTTCTATTGAAACAAATTGATTTAATAAACACTTCTCATTTAAACCATAGCTTAAATCAACCTTAAACCACCTGATTAACTGATTATAATTGGTCTCTCCTTTTTAAATAAATTAATAATATAATTGACTTAAAAATAATCCATTAAATGGTTTCTTATAAACCATTAATATCCAATTATTAAAGCTTATCTTTATTTCTTAATTGCTTTGCAGAAATTACAACTTAGCAGTTCCCATGGAAAATATCAGTTCTTATGACAGATAACATTTGACTTGTTAAATTCAATTTGCACAAACACACATGTAAATAGAATGCAATATTTTCTATTGATAATATACATTTCAGCATGTAAATTTACTACTAAAATATATCAATTAATAAATAGCAGAACGATGTTTATTTCTGCTAACAGGGTGTTTTAAAAAATCCAGTCAATCAAATAGATAGTGGAACGATGTTTAATCCCACGAACAGATGTCAAATAAAAATATATAATCACGATTCACGTAATTATAATGACTTAATAAATTAATTGATTGGTTTGAACATTTAATTCAGTATTTACTGTATTTATAGATCATTGTCGAGCAGTAGTTATACGTTAATATAGTTCACAACTAAATTTACGTTTGATTTTATTTAACCGATATCTAGTATAAAATTCACTTTTAATCAATTCATTTTAAATTGAATTGTTTAAACTAGACGACTACGTCGAGTGGCTTCCACGCATCTTTGATCGACTCAAGTATACAATACGAGCCACTACTATTCGATCATATATATATTCTTGATCAAAGTTTTTATTTATATATGCCCTTTAATATATAATTCATATAATATGTATTCCATTTTTATTTATACATAACACTTTTCTTTTAAATTTAAATGGGCCAAGCCCAATTAATACAGACTCTCTTTTGTATATATGTTTAAATAATATACATACATACCTACTTATAACTTAGATTTAAAACTTTTTTTCAGTGGGCCGCGCCCAACCCAACATTCACGCAACAAACAAGAGAACCCGCACGTCCCATGTATTAACCCAAACTAACTTGCACCACTTCTTTTTTGCTTGTTCCAGGCAAACGAGTGCCAACCCACTTCCTTTTTCTCCTTTTATTTCTGTTTTTTCCTCCCTCATTACCTTATTGCCTTCCCATTTTTTTCTTTATCTTACTTCTTCTGTTACCCAAATGCAACAGCATTTGAACGCAAGCAACAACACTCTGGGCTCAAAGGAAGACACCCAAACAAGTTGCTTGATCTCGTTTTGTCCTATTGTCGCTCATCTAATTTTCTTGCTCCATCAATCATCTTTGATCAGCCAGCAACTCCGACCCCTTCCAGTGTAACCCATCACTCTACATCATGCCATATGTGAGCTCCCTCTTCCCCTCCTGGTTTCTTCTTTAGGAAACTTCTAGGTGCACACAAGTGCATGTGCGCACATGCACACATCATCAGCCCGACGTTCATCGGTTTGGACTCATCACACATATGCGGCATCGTCCCCAAAGCCAATCCAGGCACTCAGAACGACCTTGTATCAGCTCGGCCAAAAAATCATCAATCAGCCCTCTTTACAAAATAACACCCATTCCATTTTGCACGACACACAGATAGCCTATTCATTAGGTGTTAAAATTTATGTCCTATATATAAGTCCAGTAATACATTAAAATGATGAAACGTGTTAATAACAGTTCAATGTGGGTGTATACATGATATTAGATAATATGTGATTCAAAGCAGAGGTTTTAGAAAAAGAGTTCTACTCACAGCTTATATTGAATATTGTGAAAACATGTTTCCTCTTTTCCTTTTTTTCTTTCGGTTTCTACTGCTACTACCGTTCTCTCTTCTCCTATATTTTTTTTCTTTCCTCTTACTTATTTCTTCCTTGCATTATTTGTTGCTACTCCCATTTGCTTTGCTAGTCACCGACCAATCCACTACATGGTCGATCACACCACTACTATCCCTTTCTTTCTTTCTTTCTTTTCTGCTGTTTTTCTATTCCTTCTTTCCATTTCTACATTCCATTTCTTCTTCTGCCTTTTTCAACGACCTATCTCTTCTTTTCTGTTTTCTGTTGTTACTCCTCATTTCTCCTTTCTTGTTTCACTTCTTTTCTTCCTTCTGCACTTCTGCTTCTACTCCATTCTTTTCTCTTTCCTGGTTTTTCCTTCCTTGGTTCTAAATTGCACGAACCCCTCTCGACTGTCAGCTAATCCAAACAAGGCATCCCACCTTCATTTTTATTAAACTCACACTTTCTGTAAAAAAATTCTTTAAACAAACTAACAAGGGATTCCTATGAACTAAAAGCTAAGAAAACTTGATTTATATAATTATGCGAGACCATTAACCTATAAATATTCAAGTTGGTGCCTGTAAAAGTTATCACACAATTGGCCTCTTATACTTAAAAACTAACGAAACAAATAACAGCTTTATAGCCGGGAGATTTACAGACAAATGAACAAACAATTAACATAATTCTCCTCTTATACTAAAAAGTTCAAAACGGTTAATACAGAGAGTGCTACATTCCAGCTATAACACATGATAAATAGTTTAGTAGCATATATTGATGTATATAAGTTTGCTTTATAACTTATAACCATCCTTAGATTAATTGGAAAATGAAGGGGGTTATTCACAAAAAATGATTCAGTCTTTTTGTTTTTGTACTCTGTTCTTTGATTCCCATACATTTTAGATTTAACATAAGTTTTAATCAACCAAATATAACCTATTCAGAAGCATCTATGCATATATATTTGCATATTAATATATATATATATATATATCAATCATTAACAAGTTTAAATTAGGGAAAGAGGGGAGTTTACACACCAAACTTGATCGTTGTCTTTATAAATTAAATTCCAGACTTTATGTCTCTGTTTCCTCTGCCATTTCCATCTAAGGTTTCAAGACTTGCTTCAAGTTCTAACTTAATTTGTGTATGAGCATGTGTGTATTTATAGGAGAATTACAGTGGTAAAAATATAACTTATTATGCAAGCTTGAATAAAGTAGAACTTAGACTGGTTTTAGGTTGTCTTCATGGTGATTGAAAGGGAAAGGTGCTAAGCTATCTTCCATTAAATCCTTCCATCTATTTTGCAGGCAAGGTTAGGCTTTTTCAGTGTATAATTTTGTACATAGCACATGCATTGAATATATTAATACCATACTTTGCCCCTAAGCAAAATCTAAGCTATATTATAGTAGCAGTAGCATTTTGATTGATCGAAAGGGATGTATTGTTAAGGCTTTTCATATCTAAATGCTTTCAGTCAAATTGTATATGGCTAGGATTGATGAAGTACATTTGTGTGCATAACCTTATGTAGAAATTTCATAAAAACTTAGGCTTTACTAGTGGGTAGCTTAGGATGCCTTATGTTTATTGTAAGGATGTGCTAGTGTATTAGCTAGCTACAACAAATGTTGACAGGAATAAAGTGTTTGTGGTAGGTTATTTCACATTGATTCTCTTAAGCCTAAATGCAGGCTAGTCCATGTAATGCACACAGGCCACATGCTATGTGTTTACAAAGGCAAATCTTTATTTCTAAGCAAATCTGGCTATTTAATAGTTATGTACTTAATGTATTAATAAATCAAACTTAGCTTCAGTGTAAATCAAGCCACTAAATTATTTGATTATATGCCACTCAAATCAAATTAAATGTTATATCCTTTCATATACTTCAATTGAAGTAAATGATATAATACTCTTACTTGTAGTATAAATATAAACCAATTTTATACTCATATGAACTTAAAACAAATTTTAATGTAAACAAAAATGTTAAACAACATTCACTTGTAAATATGTATATATCTATGCAAATATATAACAAGTTACATATTATATTTTTGAATAATTATTATATAAATGTTCAATAAATTTTAAATCCAATATTGTTAAATTGATCTAAAATTACCGACATAATCTATAATTATAGCTTAACAAAATTAGCCAAAAATCCAGGACATTACAATCTACCCTACTTAGAATAATTTCGTCCCTGAAATTAAATAGTAACGGAAAATTCCTGTTTTACTCAAAATTATAGACTTATATCAAACACATACGTTGGTCTTATATTAACAATCATACCAAACAAGGCATCCAAACAAACAAGTTAACTATCAAACAATTCACAGTAATCAAAACATTCAATTCACACATCAGTAATTAACTAATTAATCAAAATCTCCTGATAGATTCCTCATATCCAATCTTCAGTCCCTCTTGAACCGTTTCTTGAGATCTTATTCCATTTTACCTCAGGTAGTTTCATCACTTTACTTCGCTTCTTATTTCAATCAATGATACAGATTAGATATCCGATTACAGTCAAACCTGGTTCATAATCCAAGTCTCACTGGATTGATATGCGGAGCACATTCTAAAACTCCTTCGTTTCCTCACCTTGTTCTTGGCAAATCGTCGATGAAACTCATCTTTATACAATTTGATTTAAATCTATTTATTATCTTTTTTTAACCCATCTGGTTTTAATTTAAAATTAGTAAATCAATTTTTAGTTACCAAAATTCTTTTTTAGAAATAAATTCTTAAATTTTCAAAAAATTCGATGGCGTCTCTTTCGTATGGCTTCAACATATATTCCAAAACTCACCTTTCCAAACCTCTCTACTCCTCAAAGAATCACAAAGCCAACTAGCTTCCCAAACAAGTTCATCAAATCCAATAAAAATACCAACTTGTATCCTCTGTCGAGCATTCAGCTTGTGTTCCCATACATTACCATCCATATGCATCCATTACTTCAAACACATTCAATTTCATAACCAGGAATATCTGTTATTATAGCAGGAAAACATTTCCATATCTTATTTATCATTTCACTTTTGAACATTCATTAATCCCTAACTGTAAATCGGTAAGAAAATAATTCTCTAAGTATTAACCCCGAAGACCGAAATCAACATCAGATCAATACTCAGAAAATCATTTAACTCATCCAATCTCTGTTCAAGTTCTAATTCCAGTTAATTCCATTTTAATTTCAAAACTTTGAATTATCCAAAACATTTTATTTATCTTAAACAATTCTCCAGTTTCTAGGATTTCAAATTCAATTTTTGTGTTATCTTGCATGTATATTCTTCTTATATAAACCCAATCTGGTTATATAAACCATCTCATTGTTATAATCAATACTCGATTATAATAATTGATTATAATAACAACCAACACAGCTATTTATAGTAATCTTAGAAAATTATTCTTTATATCAAAATATTGTTTTGAGTAAAATTATTTCATTTACCCATTTTCAAAACAATATTGTGTCGAATCCCTTTGTTTAAGTGTTTATAAATTCCTATCGACCTCGTCAGCTAAACGCATTGATTTTAATTTTTTATACCACTCAACAAATCAATTAACACAATATAAAACAAAAAAATTATATCGATTAATAAATACGCGCTTATATATATATACACACACACACACTAAAACTTAATCTAAGGTATTACTAACCCTATCTCTATCGAGTTACGCCACAGAACAAAGGTTACTACTCAACCTTCAGCTCTAATACCAAGTGTAACGAGCTGCAAATCCGTACCTTTTGAATCGACAGAATACAAATCACGTCCAACCTAAATTGCACGAAAATACGAATGATTAATAGAAAGAAGTTAAAGGATGAGAAATAGAAAAGATAGAATGTTAGAATAGAAGAAAATAGGTAGAAGATCGAACGGAACATCAACACAGAATCTCACAATTGCAGTGAAACAAAATATATAAAATCACTTTTGAAATACGAACTGGATTTGAACTTACATACATCATACATCGGAAATAAACTCTAAATATCTAACATTGAAGCCTCCTACTCCAAGCTCCTCTAAATAAATCTGTAAAATCATGAACTACTTGACTGCTCGTACAAATTCAGGCACCTAAGATTTTAGGGAAAACATAGAAAAATAAACGCTGGGTCAATCATGGGACTGGTATGAGTAAACGATTTTAAAACAGCTTGATTCAAATAAGGATATCTCATAAGACTACGCCGTAAAAGCTGAACGGAACTTTCCCTTATGAGAATCCAAAACACTTGTTTAACTTTCAAAAACGTTTTGAAAGAGAAGATAATCGTAAGACCAATTCACACATAAACATGGATGGTTTTTACCTTACGATAACCCAAAACAACATTTATATCGAAACTCTTCTTATATTATAATAGTGTCTAAATCAAATAAATAGCAATCTAGCAAAATGCTTGCATCGAACGCTCTGCATATATAGTATACAATCAAAACCACGAGCGCTTGTTGGATAATGGATTTCCAACTATGACAAGGTATGGAACCACCTTCCAATAGTGTATCTCTAGAGAGGAACACATTGGGTTCAACAAGAACATCTTGCCACCCGACCACACATGACCGGCCACTCATTTCTCTTGAGTGTATCGAATATATTGTCACCTTACAGTTGCTAGTAACATAACCGTTCCCGGGAGATACAAAAGTGAAAGAAGTAATAAAATGAATATCCTCTAGATGGTGACAATACACCCTAATGGGAGCAACCCACTTAGCCATGCTACCTGCCCGATTTTTGTCATTTCTTGGTTGTGAGGCTTGAGGCTGAACTCACCTTTGACAAATCATTTCTTTTCTTGCTTTGAATGCCACATCATCAAAACCGCCAACCATTAATTGACTTCCCTAAAAATATATTATGGGTATAAAGCAAGAGAAGTGAATTCCTCTGCCACCACATAAATACATTTGAAGAGATAAACGTAGGTGATCGGTTAGGCGTACTCTGTCAAGCATTTGTCTATACAAGTTGTCCTGGGATTGGACAAACCGAAGGCACTATCCTGTAAATCCATCTTAGGCAATTTCTACCTAGAGTTAACAGAACAACCCTTGCAATACCCCGTCTTCAATGGTCTTCAATAAAATCTCTGGTTCATAACGTTTATATTGAATCGAAGTGGAATTTAGATTCTGGTCTCTTCGAAAACGATAAAGAAAAGGTCCATTTGATTGTCGATTATCTAACTATCAAATAAAATAGACAGGTTTAACGCCATTGGATCTGCTAAGCCATATTAAATAGTATTTAAATATTTATATTTAAATAAATCGACCCGATTTGTTTTTCCTTTAGTAATCAAATTCTCTTTACAAAGTTACTTAATTAAAAGAATAATTAAGTTAAAACACATCATCTCGTACAATTTGTTCAACGTAAAGTTACTATTAAAACTTCCCATTATTTTACATAAACATTCCAAGTTTCTAAATAGCCATCTATTGAACCCTTCTCTATTGAAACAAATTGATTTAATAAACAATTCTCATTTAAACCGTTGCTTATATTAACCTTAAACCACCTGATTAACTAATTATAATTGATCTCTCATTTTTAAATAAATTAATAATATAATTGATTTAAAAATAATCCATTAAATTGTTTCTTACAAACCATTAATATCAAATTATTAAAACTTGTCTTTATTTCCAAATTGCTTTACAGAAATTACAACTTAGCAGTTCCCATGGCAAATATCAGTTCTTATGACATATAACATTTGACTTGTTAAATTCAATTTACACAAACACACATGTAAACGCAATGCAATATTTTCTATTGATAATATACATTTAAGCATATAAATTTACTGATAAAATATATAAACTAATAAATAGCAGAACGGTGTTCAGTTCTGCTAACATGGTGTTTTGAACAATCCAGTCAATCAAATTGATAGTGGAACGGTGTTTAATCCAACTAACAGATGTCAAATAAAAATATATAATTACGATTCACATAATTATAATGACTTAATAAATTAATCGATTGGTTTGATAATTTAATTTGGTATTTACTGTATTTATAGATCATTATCGAGCAGTAGTTATACATTAATACAGTTCACAACTAAATTTACGTTTAATTTTATTTAACCGATATCTAAGTATAAAAAACACTTTTAATCAATTCATTTTAAATTGAATCGTTTAAACTCGACGACTACATCGAGTGGCTTCCACGCATCTTCAATCGACTCAAGTATACAACACGAGCCACTACTATTCGATCATATATATGTATATGTATATGTATATGTATATATATATATATATATATATATTCTTGATCAAAATTTTTACTTATATATGCACTTTAATATATAATTCATATAATATGTATTCTTTTTTTATTTATACATATAACACTTTTCTTTTAAATTTAAATGGGCCAAGCCCAATTAATACAGCCTGTCTTTCGTATGTATGTTTTTAATAATATACATATATACCTACCTTTAACTTAGATTTGAAACTTTTTTTTCCAGTGGGCCGAGCCCAGCCCAGCATTCACGCAACAAACAAGAGAAGCCGGACGTCCCATGTATTAACCCAAACTAACTTGCATTGCTTCTTTTTTCCTTGTTCCAGGCAAACGAGTGCCAACCCACTTCCTTCTTCTCTTTTTATTTCCGTTCTTTCTCCCCCATTACCTTACTGCCTTCCCATTTCTTTCTTTATCTTACTTCTTCTGTTACCCAAATGCAACAGCATTTGAACGCAAGCAACAACACTCTGGGCTCAAAGGAAGACACCAAACTTTTTTTTTTTTTTCACATTTCTTATTCTTTCTTTGCTTGATCTCATTCTGTCCTATTGCCGCTCATCTAATTTTCTTGCTCCATCAACTAGCTTTGATCAACCATCAACTCGGATCCCTTCCAGAGCTAACCAATCACCCTATATATATCATGCCATACACGAGTTCGCTCTTCCCCTTCTATTTTCTTCTTTAGGAAACTTCTACGTGAACACAAGTGCATGTGTGCATGCACACATCATCAGCACGACATTCATTGGTTTGGACTCATCACTCATATGCGACATCGTCCCCTAAGCCAATCCAGGCACTCAGACCGACCTCATATCAGCATGGCCAAAATATCATCAATCGGCCCTCTTTACAACAAAACACCCATTCCATTTTGCACAACATACAGACAGCCTATTCATAAGGTGGTAGAATTTCTATCCTATATATAACTCCAGTAATACATTAAAATGATGAAACGTGTTAATAACAGTTCAATGTGGGTGTATATGTGATATTAGATAGTATGTGATTCAAACCAGAGGATTTAGAAAAAGAGTTCTACTCACAGGTTATATTGAATATTGTGAAAACATGTTTCCTCTTTTACTTTTTTTTCTTTCGATTTCTACTGCTGCTATTGTTCTTTCTTCTCCTATATTTTTTTCTTTCCTTTTACTTATTTCTTCCTTGCATTATTTGCTACTACCCCCATTTGCTTTGTTAGTCACCGGCCAATCCACTACATAGCCGATCACACCCCTGCTATCCCTTTCTTTCTTTTCTGTTGTTTTTCTATTCCTTCTTTCCATTTCTACGGTCCATTTCTTCTTCTGCCTTTTTCTACGGCATATCTCTTCTTTTCTGTTTTCAGCTGTTACTCCTCATTTCTCCTTTCTTGTTTCACTTCTTTTCTTCCTTCTGCACTTCTGCTTCTACTCCATTCTTTTCTCTTTCCTGGTTTTTCCTTCCTCGGTTCTAGATTGCACGAACCCCTCTCGACAGTCAGCTAATCCAACCAAGGCGTCCCACTTTCATTTTGATCGAACTCACCCTTTTCGTAATTTTTTTCTTCAAACAAACTAACAAGGAATTCCTATGAACTAGAAGCTAAGGAAACTTGATTTATATAATTGTGCGAGACCATTTACCTATAAATATTTAAGTTGGTTCCTATAAAAGTTATCATAACAGCTTTATAGCTTGGAGATTTACAGACAAATGAACAAACAATTAACATAATTCGCCTCTTATACTTAAAAAGTTCAAAACGGTTAATACATACAGTGCTACATTCTAGTTATTAAACATGATGAATAGTTTAGCAACATATATTGATTTATATAAGTTTGCTCTATAACTTAAAACCATCCTTAGATTAAGTGGAAAATGAAGGAGGTTATTCACAGAAAATGATTCAGTCTTTTTGTTTTTGTACTTTATTCTTTGATTCCCATACATTTCAGATTTAACATGAGTTTTAATAAACCAAATATAACCTATTCAGAAGCATCTATGCATACATATTTGCATCTTAATATATATATATATATATATCAACCATTAACAACTTTAAATTAGGGAAAGAGGAGAGTTTACTCACCAAACTTGCTCACTGTCTTTATAAATTAAATTCCAGACTTTATGTCTCTGTTTCCTCTGCCATTTTCATCTCAGGTTTCAAGGCTTGCTTCAGGTTCTAACTTAATTTGCGTATGCGCATGTGTGTATTTATAGGAGAATTACAGTGGTATAGATATAACTTAGCATGTAAGCTTGAATAGAGTAGAACTTAGACTGGTTTCAGGTTGTCTTCATGGTGATTGAAACGGAAGGTGCTAAGTTATTTTCCATTAAATCCTTCCAGCTATTTACAGGCATGGCTAGGCATTTCCAGTGTACAATTTTGTACATAGCACATGCATTGAATATATAAATACCAAACTTTGCCTCTAAGAAAAATCTAAGCTATATTAAAGTAGTTGTAGCATTTTGATTGATCGAAAGGGATGTATTGTTAAGGCTTTTCATATCTAAATGCTTTCAGTCAAATTGTATATGGCCAGGATTGATGAAGTGCATTTTTATGCATAACCTTATGACGAAATTTCATAAAAACTTAGGCTTTACTAGCGGGTAGCTTAGGCTGCCTTATGTTGATTGAGAGGATGTGCTAGTGTATTAGCTAGCTGAAGCAAATGTGTTGACAGGAATAAAGTGTTTGTGGTAGGTTATTTCACAATGATTCTCTTAAGCCTAAATGCAGGCTAGTCTATGTAATGCATACAGGCCAAATGCTATGTGTTTACAAAGGCAAATATTTATTTCTAAGCAAATATAGCTATTTAATAGCTATGTACTTAATGTATTAATAAATCAAACATAGCTTCAATGTAAATCAAGCCACTAAAGTATTTGATTATATGCCATTCAAATCAAATTAAATGCTATAACCTTTCATACACTTCAATGTGAAGTAAATGATATAATATTCTTATTTGTAGTATAAATATAAGCCAATTTTATACTCATATGAACTTAAAACAAATTTTAATGTAATAAAAAATGTTAAACAACATTCACTTGTAAATATGTATATATCTTGGCAGATATATAACAAGTTACATATTATATTTTTGAATAATTATCATATAAATTTTCAGTAAATTTTAAATAACATTGTTAAATTGATCTAAAATTACCGATATAATCTATAATTATAGCTTAACAAAATTAGCCAAAAATCCGGGACATTACACTAGTGGGAGGACTGAGTTTGCTACTGAGGATGAGGATAAGATTTTTTATGCTATCATGGATCCACCTACCCGGAACAGACGATATGGTTTTGGCAATCTAGAGGTAATAGAGACTAAAATTTATAATAAAAACTGAAATTTACTCGAATTGCTATTATGAAATACTGAAAATCTTAAATTATATACAGGTTAAGACATCACAACAGATGTACCATAAGACTCAGGACAAGGAGGAGATCAAACAACTACGAGTAAAGATCACAGAGCTTCATGAGCGTGATCGTCGCCGCAAAGAACAGATGGAGCAGCTTAACTAGCGGCTAGCGGAGTTCATTGCCCAGTACGGTACGCCACCTTCATCTTCTCGTGGAGAGAGTTGAGATTAGTTTGTTCTGATGTTATATATGCTTTGGGAGTTGGTGAGGCTTGATACATTATGGTTCGATGTTGTGTTGGTGATGATATGGTTTGGACATGGTGTTGGATGTTGTGTTGGTGATGATATGGTTCAGACATGGTGTTGGCGATGATATGGTTTGGACATGGTGTTGGATGTTGTGTTGGTGATGATATGGTTCAGACATGGTGTTGGTGATGATGGTTTGGACATGGTATGTACATATATGTTGTGTTGTTGTATTATGTAAATATTGGTTTATGTTATGTGTTTTGTGTTTGATTTTTGTATAATATTGTGTTTGGGTGTATATATGATTGAGACTGAGACTTGTATGCTCGAAATGGGGCATTTTGATGAATATATATATATATATATATATTGTGTGGTTCGAAGTGATTAGCTTGAAATCTGTTAGAAAAAAAAAACTCAGATTTCCAATGGTTTCCAACATCATATATTTCAACGTCTTCCGACGGCTAATTTCAACGGTTTTCAACATTTCCCAACCTCTCTGTGGCCAGAAATAACAGACACGTGGTCAAATTCCCTAGTTGGAAGCCATTGAAAAATAGGTGTTGATGGCATTGGAAGTCGTTGGAAACCGTTGATACGTATACCAACGGACTTACCAACGGCTTCCAACGGCCACTAGCCATTGGAATGCACTGTTCCTCTTGTTGTGTACCCACATTTGATTATTATTAATAATCCCGACCCAGAGTCAAGCCAAGCGAGACTTTCGACTAAGGCAACATTGCTGGAGGTGGCAAAGGGGGCAGCAGTGTAGTGCAGATGCTTTTAATAATTATCTATTTAGAACAATAAAAGAGCAACAAAATTATGAAGCGAGCAATGGTGTGGCGGTTAGGGGATGTGTCTGTTATTGTGGTGGCCACCGTTTGATTCTTGCTAGTTGAATTTTGTAATGAAATGTAAAACGAGATAATAGAAATTGTAGAGGAGAATTTTATTGTATTTAGAACTAATAATAACCTCTATACAGATGCAGTGTATTTATATACAGAGTGTTGGGCTAAAGGATAAAACCAGACCATTTGTACAAATGATAATTGATGTAAATAATATGGCACGAGCATAACTCGTGCCCCTATCTAAAGATAACTGCTGTGAATAAAGGACATTTCATTTTATTTGCCCCTCTCAAAAATTAGGGCTTTCTTCAACGATGCGAAACCCTAATTTGTGAAGTCTTCAGAATAATTTGTAAGGGCGCGAAAGACGTGACCATTGTCTTGCGGAGGCAACAAGGATGAACTTTGAGGCTCATCTGGATGGAGAGAATCAATGAAACTAGATGATTTGTGAAGCCTCCAGAAAGTTTATAAGGGCGATCAACAGCAAAATCGAAAGGCGAGATCATTGTCTTGATGAAGCAACAAGGATGAACTTCGAGACTCATCTGAGTGGAGAGAATCAACTAAACTAGATGCTATTGGTATAGATCTGGATGTATAGGTTCAGATCTGAGTCTACGAGAGCTTCAGCTTCATCTGGATTCTGAGATCAGGTTGTATGGTTCTATAATCTTTAATTCCTCTCTTAATCATACAAAATTCTTTGCTGCAAGTCATTTGGTGAATATGTCTGCTTTTTGATTGTAACTAGGGTTGTAATTCACTTGCAAATTCTGTTTTTGCACTTGTTCACGCACGAAATATATGTCTATTTCGATATGTTTTGTACGTGCATGCTGGATTGGATCTGTTGTTAGATAAATTGTACTCTTATTATCACACCATATTATAGGTTTAATGTTTGATAGCAATTTTAGCTCCTTCAAAAGTGATTATAAGCATAGAATCTCCGCTGTTGTACTTGCCACATTTCTGTATTCAGCCTCTGTGCCGGATCTGGAGATTGTAATTTGTTTCTTTGAACACCATGAAATCAAGTTATTGCTGATGTAAACACAGTATCCAGTCACTGATCTTATGTCATCATGATCTGCTCCCCAGTCTGAATCACTATATGCAACAATGTTTAGGTCCTTTCCAGCTTTGAATGTTAGCCCATAGTTGATTGTGCCTTTCAAGTACCTAAGTATTCTCTTGACTGCTTTTCAATGCTCGTCAAGTGGATTCTGCATAAATTGAGACGCTTTGTTAACACTAAAGGCAATATCAGGTCGTGTTATGGTTGCGTATTGCAATGCACCGACAACACTTCTGTATTGTTTAATATTGTCTATAGCTTCTCCCCTGTTTTTAGAGTAATGTTGATTGACCACCATAGGTGTAATAACCCGAAAATCTGGGCCAGTTTAAAATTTTTATTTTGGGCAATTTTAGTGAATTTGGAATATTTAAAATGGATTATTTTAAATAATATCGACGAGAAATTTATTTTGAATTGAAATTCGACGTATATATTATATACGTCGTCGTTAGAATATAATAATTATATATAATTATAAATAGAATTGAAAATGGCGCGGTAGTTCGATAATTCGATTTCAAACTTCAATTGAATGTACCGGGTGCAAAACAAACCGGATTTTAGTGAAACCAAAAACATTAGGATCTAATTGGGAATATCTTTACAACGAACCCGAAAAATCAAAATTTCATAGCGGGAATCAAAAGAAATGTCCAGTTGAAAATTATGAATAGTCGCTATGGAATTCAGGCCCTTAAAAATGGGAATTTTGCAAACGACCTCGAATTTCGACGAAACTACTTTTGTTGGGTCCGTGATGTCAAATTATTGCTAGATTCCAAATTTCATAATTTTTCGAATCAATATGTGAGCGTGGCAAAGGAAAACGCGTTTGACCAGTTTCAGTTGATTTTAATCGACTAGAAAATGGCCATTTTTCAAACGGTCTCAGAATTCGACGAAACTAGTTTTGTTAGAATCGTATCGTCAATACGAAGCTAGAAAATATTTTTCTGGGATTTATATAGTTAGTATGGGACCCCAGTAAATTGAAATGCGTGTTCCAAATCAATTTATAGAGTTATATGTTGATTTTGACGAAAAATGATCGAAACGATCGAATCAGCTTACGATACATATCCCGTTGTGTTCGAAATGGGGGTAAAACGCTATAGACGACAGGCGGTGGGCCTCGTTTAGAGGTCGTATGTAAAAGTCAACTTTTTCATAAATAAATAATTAAATAAAAAAATAATAAAAACCCTCTCCCCTTATACTCTGCCCCCCCCCCCCCCCCCCGTTCGATTCATTTCAAAACAGAAAGACAAAAAAAAGGGAAAAAAATAACTTCGTTCGATTCCTCCCGCCGCCTCCACCCTTCGCCATCGCCACCCACGACCGCTCTTCCCCCCCCCCTTTGGTCGCGCTGACCTCGCCGAGTCCCCTCCCCCGTCCAGCTCCGACGCGTTACCTCGAGACCCCCCCTTCGAGTTGACCTAGCCCACCATCCCAGTGACCACTGCTCCCCTCCGCCTCCATGACCAACCCCGCAACCTCCTGCCGCGCCATTGCTCCGCCCTCCGCCCCGCTCGCGAACTCCAGCACCCAAATTGACCTCGCGCCAGCCCTCAGCCACCCAGAACCGAGACCCAAATCGCAGAGCCGCCTTCGCTGAGCTTCTGACCACCGCAGCGAACCAGAAACCCCTTCCTTCGATCCAGTATGTTTTATTTTATTTTATTTATTCAAATCTGAAATTCATGGGTATTACAATTAGGAATTTAATTGTTTACAGTGATTTTAATTTCGTTTTGGATAGAAACAATTGTTTAAAATCAGTTTTATTTAATCAGAAAATATGATTTTTGTATTTTTTTTTAAAGTATTAAAAACATGATTTTTATATCTTTAAGGGATTAAAAATATGATCTTTATATAGTATAGATATTAAAAATATAATCTTTTATATTGTAGAAAGATAAAAATATGATTTTTACATAGTAGGAACTATAAAAATATAATCTTTATGAGATATAGAATATAAAAATATTATCTTTGTATATGTAGCAAAATAAAAATCTGATTTTTATTATATATACGTTGAAATAAAGTGGTGATTTTTATAATGACGAAATCCATATTTTTGAAAGGGCGAAATCTATATTTTTGAAAAGGCGAAATCTTTATATTGAAAAAGGCGAAATCTTTATATGGTGAAGAGCGAAGAGAAAATATGATTTTGATAAGATAGCAAAATAAAAATTCGATTTTTATATATTGAATAGTATAATAAAAATTCGATTTTTATATATTGAATAGTATAATAAAAATTCGATTTTTATATATTGAATAGTATAATAAAAATTCGATTTTTATATATTGAATAGAATAATAAAAATTCGATTTTTATATATTGAATAGTATAATAAAAATTCGATTTTTATATATTGAATAGAATAATAAAAATTCGATTTTTATATATTGAATAACGAAGTAAAATTCGATTTTTACATATGTAGTGGCTACGGGCAACGAAGATGAAAAAGGATGCGATGACGATGAAGATTTCTATCAATGAAGAGTCGTGGTATTGGATAGCTATTGGTGAGAATTTCTCACTCTTCAATTTCTTTTCTAGATATATATATATACTAGGATGCAGACGGTGTTTAGTAGCACCCGACACAATCGTCCACAGACCATGGACTTGTTTGTTTGGCTGTGTAGTTGGTTGGATTAATTGAATTGTTTGCTGAAATGAAATTGTTATGATTGATGTGTGAATGGCGTGGGCCTTCACTAGATCGGGGATAAGGCTAGGCCTCGTCCCGTTTCCAGTATCGTGCCGTTATGCCGGCGAAATTTTCTAAAATATGTTAGAAAAATAAAAATATCATTTTTATTGTATAAATGAACTGAATAGAAATTCATGTGTTGAAATAAAATATTTTATCGTTAAAATATAATTTTTAACGTGGAAGTGAATAAAATAAAATATTCATTTACAAACCGGACGGTTTGTTTATGTACACCTATTTGAAGGACATTGATTGGGTCGATAAATTTTACACATCGCCCAACTGCACAACTAAAATTTGTGTTTGATTGTTTGAAACCCCACACGGGTGTTGGGATGAAATTTGAAGTTCACTCATCCTGATTGATTAAATATGTCGATCGATTGATTGACAGGCTGTTATAAGCATTAGATATCTATATTTGATGCTTATACAGTGTAGTGCACTTTGGTTGATGGTTGATTATTTTTCAATGCTATTATATACATGTGTTGTATGAAATCCATATAATTAATATTATATGGTGAGTGATTGGGCCTCATTCCAATTTAGAAAATAAAGATCTTTATAAAATAAAGGTTCATGTGTTGACTGTACTCATCCGTTGAGATTAGTCATGTGTTGAACGAAATATTTTAATAATAAAACTTACATCTTTATCAATATAAAATAAAGGTTCATGTGTTGACAGTACTCATCCGTTGAGATTAGTCATGTGTTGAACGAAATATTTTAATAATAAAATTTACATCTTTATCAATATAATATAAAGGTTCATGTGTTGACAGTACTCATCCGTTGAGATTAGTCATGTGTTGAACGAAATATTTGAAACGAAATATTTGAAATAGAATATTTGAAAATAGAATTATATGAAGCCGTGTTGATTAGATTGACGCCATTTTGACGTGAACGATATTTATATCGAATTTATTCATTTTAAAATGAATATTGAAAAGTGATTTCGAAATTGAATATTTTGAATATAAAACGATTTCGAAATCGAATATTTTGAATATAAAACGATTTCGAAATGAATTGAATATAAAACGATTTCGAAATGAATTGAATATAAAACGATTTCGAAATGAAATGAATATAAAACGATTTCGAAATGAATTGAATATAAAACGATTTCGAATTGAATTGAATAGAAAACGAATTCGAAATGAATTTAAATTGAATTGAATAGAAATGGATTATAAAACAAATTTATAAAGCAAAAATTTAATTTTGATTTGAATTGAAATGGGAGTTAAAAATGTTTTTGAAACGAATTCAAAACTATTTATAAAATTCGTTTTTAAATAGAAATCGACGAAATATATATTATATATATTATATATATAATATAATGGCCTGAATAGAACGCGCCGCGCCGCGGCAGTTCGTGAATTTCGACCATTTATTTCAAACGGACATTACGGGAGATCCGACCGTCGGATTCTCCTAAAACCGGAACTATTGGGTTCGTATCGAAAAGAGCTTTCCAACGAATATTAGAAATTCAAAATCTAACGGTTGGATTTGGAGATACGTCCAAATCAAATTCGAAAAAGGTCGCTGTAAGTGCAGTTCGATGGTCGTTGATGGAAATCGACTGTACGGGCCTTGATAAAATTATTAAAAATAGTAATAATTAGTGTAAAATCATAAGAAATGATTTGAGAAAAATTGGGATGAAAATCTCCACATTTGAAAAGATAAAAATAGATTTTTATCGAAATGAACTAGTTTTGAACTAAAATTTAAAACCCAATTATTTTTAAATAAATAAATTAGATTTAAAAAGGGGTTTTAAATAATCGGAATTTCTAATATATTTGATTGGATTTGAAATGGGTTTATCGTGAACGGTGTTTTAAATAACACTAGTTCTTTAACCCGATAATAATTAGAATGTGATTTGGGTTTGTCGTGAACTGTGTTTTAAATGACACTAGTTCTTTAACCCAGAAAAAGGAGTTTTATTGAATCTGCAATTAGATTGAAATGTGAATTGATAATTTAAATTATCAAATTTGGCAAATGAGCGAGAATGGAGTATAACCAGTTTTGCTCCAAAGCGATAGTTAAATCTTTAATTAGATTTGAACGTGAAATGGTAATTAATTTTACCGATAACACTGGTACTAGATATGGAGTATTACCAGTTTTGCTTCATGGGATGAATAAGTTGGGATTGGGAAATAAAATAAATAATTACTTCGGTGTGGTTCGCTAATCTCGACTAGTTTGGAAAACCATAATTTGGTTTGAAACGACATCCAAAGGAAGATTAAAGGATAAATTTTAAAGAATTTATCTTGGATAAAATTAATGGGAACTTTTCTCTGAGAATATGAATTGGAATGAGGCGTATGTTGTGTTTGTGTAACATTCGTTTTTAATATACGCGGGTTGTTCGGAAAGGCCGGGTTTACACCCATTCTGAATAACCGATTCGACGATATGTCGAAGATGAAGACGGTGGTTGAAGACCGGAAGTCTTCACATCGTTTGGATAATTACTGACGATCCTGATTGGGCAGTACACCCAAGAGGATGGAAATAGTTGGTGGTCGTCCAGACATACTTGGAGATGGATGGATATGCGAGGAAAGTGCCTCCGGTTTCGTTCAGACCCAGAACGGACTTGTAAATGGATTGTGTGTCTGACATTGGATTTTATTCTATGTTGATTGATTTCTATTAAATATACATCTGTTTGGCGGCGGAGAATTTATTCTTTTGCTTAACGCCCTTCTCTGAGACGTACGAGCTCAGAGGTTGTATACCGATGGACATCAATCGCATGGCATGAATTGCCTGTGTGGCATGCTGAGTTGCATGGATCAAGGCTTCTGTTGTAAAGCAAAGTCTTGTGGTTGATGATCAAAGCACGGCCTACGCGGCAGCTTTGTGTATAACGTGAATTCGCGAGCCTCACACCTCGGTATGAGTCAAAAATGGGATAAGGACTGCAGGGAGAGCACGACGTTTCTTTCTAGCTTTGGTGGTGTCAGTGACTTACCAGCCCTGACATTTATATACTTTTCACCTATGTGGTTGTTGGATGAGGCGCCTCGATTTTAGGTCTGTAAGGACCGGGAAACGTGTGTTCAGGCATAATTAATCCTCTAACGTAAGTGAGGACCGGCCCTGAAGATCCAGGATTGCCCAGAGTGTGTAGTCCTGAGACATTTGCTAGAGTGTCTCAAAGCGGAGAGGAGCTTGCCCCTTGCCTCGACTCATGACGGAAATCCAATTTCCAATACGAGATATTTCGGCTTTATTTGTAGAGCCTAGTATGGCGACATAGTATCATGGGATGCTATGCCGTCTATGATTGATATTTATGATTGAAATTGTTTTGACACTATACACTTATTATAGTATCAAATGATTTGTTTTAAACGTATCAAGCATGTTTGGCTATTATAAGGGAAAACCCTATCCTCCGGCTTGCGTTGCATTGTGTGATGGGACCTGGGTCTTATAATAGCTTCATTTTTCGAAAAAGCATTTCGTTGTTTATTGATATGAACTGGTATTCTTGGGAGGAAACCCGTTCCGTGTTATACGGCGTGGTCCCTTGAATTACTCTCTTTTAAAGTCAAGTTTTAAATAACTGTTTTAGTTCTTACACCAGTCACATGACTGACCTGGAGTTTATTGTTTTAACCCAAACTCTGGGTGCCCCTATTTTCGACACGGGCAACTAGTAGTTTTGGTTTTGCAGATTTATATTCACAGGATCCTGGTTTACAGCTGGAATGATATCCGGAAAGCTCTGTATCCGTATATCACCTTCAGTTGTGCTTTGTATTATTTTCCGCTGCTATGTAATTTATTGTAATCTCTGATATTTATTGAATGTAATTTATTCATTTATACTCTGTATATTCTGGTATCTGATGGAATTGTTGTAATAGCAATGAAATGTTCTTCCGTCTGCGTTCTGTTTTGTCCTGTTCTCAAACGATCAGGGGTTTCGAACGGTCTAGATCGGTTTAACGACTGATTCGGATCGAGCGAAATTCCCGGCCGTCACATTTGGTATCAGAGCTTTGGTTTACAGAGCTCGAGGACAAGACACATTAGAACCATACGAAAGAATTCATCAGATATTGGATTAGTAATATCCAATTAGAATGACTCGTTAGAGATAGGATCAGTAGTATCCTAGAACGAGTGTGAAGAGTATATTTTTCAAATGAAAACAATTTTGTTTTGAAAATTTAAATCGCTTTATACGTATTTGATTATTTATTTATTTTGAATATGGACAATCGAGTATATAAAGATTTCGCGTATACGCGTCATGAACGTATAGTCGAAGTTTTAATATACTGGATAGATATAGAATCACATTCTAGACACCCGGAGATGGTTCTGATGATTGATATATCATCATCAGAATTTGTGTTCGTGTTTCGAAGGTGTGATATCTATATATTTCCATTAGGCTGGTGTGAGAACCAAAACTTATATAGATAGATTTATTTGTTGTGAATTGACATCAAAAACATGATTTTCTGTATATATATCAAAATTATGAATTTGAAACTCTAATTCACTAATTGATTGATATTTGTGTTGTTTGTTTATTTGTTTGATAATTTTGAACCATTATGCTTAATTGAACCAAATATTGAACTATATTGAAAATTGGTCGCATTTGCTTGCATATACATATACTTACATTGAACAGGTCATAGAAAGGAGGCTAGAGCCGAAGAATAAAATTTGTTTGCCCGACAAATAGGTACATGTTTACTATAATTTACTGTTTTGTTTGGGTGATGATGATTTTATGAGCTTATTGGCTAGCCGCTTGGCTTTTTCTTTTTCTTTTTGAGATCAGAAGGCCTATATGGCAATTTTGGGATTTTCCCGTGGCTCCCGGTGCAGGGGAGGTTATGGCGAAATTTTTCGAAAATTTAGGGCGTTAGCCAAATTTTTGAAAATTTGAAAATTCTCAAAAACTGAAAAGTTGGAGAACGGAAGCCAGATCGAACGTAGAGTTGATTAATCAAACCACTTTCGACTTTGTTCCTTTTCGGGAACGAAAAGTTTTAAGTGGGGGAGATTGTAATAACCCGAAAATCTGGGCCAGTTTAAAATTTTTATTTTGGGCAATTTTAGTGAATTTGGAATATTTAAAATGGATTATTTTAAATAATATCGACGAGAAATTTATTTTGAATTGAAATTCGACGTATATATTATATACGTCGTCGTTAGAATATAATAATTATATATAATTATAAATAGAATTGAAAATGGCGCGGTAGTTCGATAATTCGATTTCAAACTTCAATTGAATGTACCGGGTGCAAAACAAACCGGATTTTAGTGAAACCAAAAACATTAGGATCTAATTGGGAATATCTTTCCAACGAACCCGAAAAATCAAAATTTCATAGCGGGAATCAAAAGAAATGTCCTGTTGAAAATTCTGAATAGTCGCTATGGAATTCAGGCCCTTAAAAATGGGAATTATGCAAACGACCTCGGATTTCGACGAAACCACTTTTGTAGGGTCCATGATGTCAAATTATTGCTAGATTCCAAATTTCATAATTTTTCGAATCAATATGTGAGCGTGGCAAAGGAAAACGCGTTTGACCAGTTTCAGTTGATTTTAATCGACTGGAAAATGGACATTTTTCAAACGGTCTCAGAATTCGACGAAACTAGTTTTGTTAGAACCGTATCGTCAATACGAAGCTAGAAAATATTTTTCTGGGATTTATATAGTTAGTATGGGACCCCAGTAAATTGAAATGCGTGTTCCAAATCAATATATAGAGTTATATGTTGATTTTGATGAAAACTGATCGAAACGATCGAATCAACTTACGATACATATCCCATTGTGTTCGGAATGGGGGTAAAACGCTATAGACGACAGGCGGTGGGCCTCGTTTAGAGGTCGTATGTAAAAGTCAACTTTTTCATAAATAAATAATTAAATAAAAAAATAAAAAATAATAATAACCCTCTCCCCTTATACTCCCCCCCCCCCCCCCCGTTCGATTCATTTCAAAACAAAAAGACAAAAAAAAAGGAAAAAAATATAACTTCGTTCGATTCCTCCCGCCGCCTCCACCCTTCGCCATCGCCACCCACGACCGCTCTCTCCCCCCCCCCCTTTTGGTCGCGCTGACCTCGCCGAGTCCCCTCCCCCGTCCAGCTCCGACGCGTTACCTCGAGACCACCCCCCCCCCCCCCCCTTCGAGTTGACCTATCCCACCATCCCAGTGACCACCGCTCCCCTCCGCCTCCCTGACCAACCCCGTAACCTCCTGCCGCGCCATTGCTCCGCCCCGCTCGCGAACTCCAGCACCCAAATTGACCTCGCGCCAGCCCTCAACCACCCAGAACCGAGACCGAAATCGCAGAGCCGCCGTCGCCGAGCTTCTGACCACCGCAGCGAACCAGAAACCCCTTCCTTCGATCTAGTATGTTTTATTTTATTTATTCAAATCTGAAATTCATGGGTATTACAATTAGGAATTTAATTGTTTGCAGTGATATTAATTTCGTTTTGGATAGAAACAATTGTTTAAAATCAGTTTTATTTAATCAAAAAATATGATTTTTGTATTTTTTTTAAAGTATTAAAAACATGATTTTTATATTTTTAAGGGATTAAAAATATGATCTTTATATAGTATAGATATTAAAATATAATCTTTTATATTGTAGAAAGATAAAAATATGATTTTTACATAGTAAGAACTATAAAAATATAATCTTTATGAGATATAGAATATAAAAATATCATCTTTGTATATGTAGCAAAATAAAAATCTGATTTTTATTATATATACGTTGAAATAAAGTGGTGATTTTTATAATGACGAAATCCATATTTTTGAAAGGGCGAAATCTATATTTTTGAAAAGGCGAAATCTTTATATTGAAAAAGGCGAAATCTTTATATGGTGAAGAGCGAAGAAAAAATATGATTTTGATAAGACAGCAAAATAAAAATTCGATTTTTATATATTGAATAGTATAATAAAAATTCGATTTTTATATATTGAATAGTATAATAAAAATTCGATTTTTATATATTGAATAGTATAATAAAAATTCGATTTTTATATATTGAATAAAATAATAAAAATTCGATTTTTATATATTGAATAGTATAATAAAAATTCGATTTTTATATATTGAATAGAATAATAAAAATTCGATTTTTATATATTGAATAACGAAGTAAAAATTCGATTTTTACATATGTAGTGGCTACGGGCAACGAAGATGAAAAAGGATGCGATGACGATGAAGATTTCTATCAATGAAGATTCATGGTATTGGATAGCTATTGGTGAGAATTTCTCACTCTTCAATTTCTTTTCTAGATATATATATATATACTAGGATGCAGACGGTGTTTAGTAGCACCCGACACAATCGTCCACAGACCATGGACTTGTTTGTTTGGCTGTGTAGTTGGTTGGATTAATTGAATTTTTTGGTGAAACGAAATTGTTATGATTGATGTGTGAATGGCATGGGCCTTCACTAGACCGGGGATAAGGCTAGGCCTCGTCCCGTTTCTAGTATCGTGCCGTTATGCCGCCGAAATTTTCTAAAATATGTTAGAAAAATAAAAATATCATTTTTATTGTATAAATGAACTGAATAGAAATTCATGTGTTGAAATAAAATATTTTATCGTTAAAATATAATTTTTAACGTGGAAGTGAATAAAATAAAATATTCATTTACAAACCGGACGGTTTGTTTATGTACACCTATTTGAAGGACACTGATTGGGTCGATAAATTTTACACATCGCCCAACTGCACAACTAAAATTTGTGTTTGATTGTTTGAAACCCCACACGGGTGTTGGGATGAAATTTGAAGTTCACTCATCCTGATTGATTAAATATGTCGATCGATTGATTGACAGGTTGTTATAAGCGTTAGATATCTATATTTGATGCTTATACAGTGTAGTGCACTTTGGTTGATGGTTGATTATTTTTCAATGCTATTATATACATGTGTTGTATGGAATCCATATAATTAATATTATATGGTGAGTGATTGGGCCTCATTCCAATTTAGAAAATAAAGATCTTTATAAAATAAAGGTTCATGTGTTGACTGTACTCATCCGTTGAGATTAGTCATGTGTTGAACGAAATATTTTAATAATAAAACTTACATCTTTATCAATATAAAATAAAGGTTCATGTGTTGACAGTACTCATCCGTTGAGATTATTCATGTGTTGAACGAAATATTTTAATAATAAAATTTACATCTTTATCAATATAATATAAAGGTTCATGTGTTGACAGTACTCATCCGTTGAGATTAGTCATGTGTTGAACGAAATATTTGAAATAGAATATTTGAAAATAGAATTATATGAAGCCGTGTTGATTAGATTGACGCCATTTTGACGTGAACGATATTTATATCGATTTTATTCATTTTAAAATGAATATTGAAAAGTGATTTCGAAATCGAATATTTTGAATATAAAACGATTTCGAAATCGAATATTTTGAATATAAAACGATTTCGAAATGAATTGAATATAAAACGATTTCGAAATGAATTGAATATAAAACGATTTCGAAATGAATTGAATATAAAACGATTTCGAAATGAATTGAATATAAAATGATTTCGAATTGAATTGAATAGAAAACGAATTCGAAATGAATTTAAATTGAATTGAATTTTGAATTGAATAGAAATGAATTATAAAACGAATTTATAAAGCAAAAATTTAATTTTGAATTGAAATGGAAGTTGAAAATGTTTTTGAAACGAATTCAAAACTATTTTAAAATTCGTTTTTAAATAGAAATCGACGAAATATATATTATATATATTATATATATAATATAATAGCCTGAATAGAACGCGCCGCGCCGCGGCAGTTCGTGAATTTCGACCATTTATTTCAAACGGACATTACGGGAGATCCGACCGTCGGATTCTCCTAAAACCGGAACCGTTGGGTTCGTATCGAAAAGAGCTTTCCAACGAATATTATAAATTCAAAATCTAACGGTTGGATTTGGAGATACGTCCAAATCAAATTCGAAAAAGGTCGCTGTAAGTGCAGTTCGATGGTCGTTGATGGAAATCGACTGTACGGGCCATGATAAAATTATTAAAAATAGTAATAATTAGTGTAAAATCATAAGAAATGATTTGAGAAAAATTGGGATGAAAATCTCCACATTTGAAAAGATAAAAATAGATTTTTATCGAAATGAACTAGTTTTGAACTAAAATTTAAAACCCAATTATTTTTAAATAAATAAATTAGATTTAAAAAGGGGTTTTAAATAATCGGAATTTCTAATATATTTGATTGGATTTGAAATGGGTTTATCGTGAACGGTGTTTTAAATAACACTAGTTCTTTAACCCGATAATAATTAGAATGTGATTTGGGTTTGTCGTGAACTGTGTTTTAAATGACACTAGTTCTTTAACCCAGAAAAAGGAGTTTTATTGAATCTGCAATTAGATTGAAATGTGAATTGATAATTTAAATTATCAAATTTGGCAAATGAGCGAGAATGGAGTATAACCAGTTTTGCTCCAAAGCGATAGTTAAATCTTTAATTAGATTTGAACGTGAAATGGTAATTAATTTTACCGATAACACTGGTATTAGATATGGAGTATTACCAGTTTTGCTTCATGGGATGAATAGGTTGTGATTGGGAAATAAAATAAATAATCACTTCGGTGTGGTTCGCTAATCTCGACTAGTTTGGAAAACCATAATTTGGTTTGAAACGACATCCAAAGGAAGATTAAAGAATAAATTTTAAAGAATTTATCTTGGATAAAATTAATGGGAACTTTTCCCTGAGAATATGAATTGGAATGAGGCGTATGTTGTGTTTGTGTAACATTCGTTTTTAATATACGCGGGTTGTTCGGAAAGGCCGGGTTTACACCCATTCTGAATAACCGATTCAACGATATGTCGAAGATGAAGACGTGGTTGAAGACCGGAAGTGTTCACATCATTTGGATAATTACTGACGATCCTGATTGGGCAGTACACCCAAGAGGATGGAAATAGTTGGTGGTCGTCCAGACGTACTTGGAGATGGATGGATATGCGAGGAAAGTGCCTCCGGTTTCGTTCAGACCCAGAACGGACTTGTAAATGGATTGTGTGTCTGACATTGGATTTTATTATGTGTTGATTGATTTCTATTAAATATACATCTGTTTGGCGGCGGAGAATTTATTCTTTTGCTTAACGCCCTTCTCTGAGACGTACGAGCTCAGAGGTTGTATATCGATGGACATCAATCGCATGGCATGAATTGCCTGTGTGGCATGCTGAGTTGCATGGATCAAGGCTTCTGTTGAAAAGCAAAGTCTTGTGGTTGATGATCAAAGCACGGCCTACGCAGCAGCTTTGTGTATAACGTGAATTCGCGAGCCTCACACCTCGGTATGAGTCAAAAACAGGATAAGGACTGCAGGGAGAGCACGACGTTTCTTTCTAGCTTTGGTGGTGTCAGTGACTTACCAGCCCTGACATTTATATACTTTTCACCTATGTGGTTGTTGGATGAGGCGCCTCGATTTTAGGTCTGTAAGGACCGGGAAACGTGTGTTCAGGCATAATTAATCCTCTAACGTAAGTGAGGACCGGCCCTGAAGATCCAGGATTGCCCAGAGTGTGTAGTCCTGAGACATTTGCTAGAGTATCTCAAAGCGGAGAGGAGCTTGCCCCTTGCCTCGACTCATGACGGAAATCCAATTTCCAATACGAGATATTTCGGCTTTATTTGTAGAGCCTAGTATGGCGACATAGTAGCATGGGATGTTATGCCGTCTATGATTGATATTTATGATTGAAATTGTTTTGACACTATACACTTATTATAGTATCAAATGATTTGTTTTAAACGTATCAAGCATGTTTGGCTATTATAAGGGAAAACCCTATCCTCCGGCTTGCGTTGCATTGTGTGATGGGACCTGGGTCTTATAATAGCTTCATTTTTCGAAAAAGCATTTCGTTGTTTATTGATATGCACTGGTATTCTTGGGAGGAAACCCGTTCTGTGTTATACGGCGTGGTCCCTTGAATTACTCTCTTTTAAAGTCAAGTTTTAAATAACTGTTTTAGTTCTCACACCAGTCACATGACTGACCTGGAGTTTATTGTTTTAACCTAAACTCTGGGTGCCCCTATTTTCGACACGGGCAGCTAGTAGTTTTGGTTTTGCAGATTTATATTCACAGGATCCTGGTTTACAGCTGGAATGATATCCGGAAAGCTCTGTATCCGTATATCACCTTCAGTTGTGCTTTGTATTATTTTCCGCTGCTATGTAATTTATTGTAATCTCTGATATTTATCGAATGTAATTTATTCATTTATACTTTGTATATTCTTGTATCTGATGGAATTGTTGTAATAGCAATGAAATGTTCTTCCGTCTGCATTCTGTTTTGTCCTGTTCTCAAACGATCAGGGGTTTCGAATGGTCTAGATCGGTTTAACGACTGATTCGGATCGAGCGAAATTCCCGGCCATCACAATAGGTGTAGGTTGTGGTTTAGCTTCATGCATATTGACTCTTGTCCGTAATTCAGAAACGTACTTTTTCTGGCATAGATGCATTGCTGTATTTGATTGTCTCTTGACTTCTATGCCCAGAAAATATGCTATGTCCCCTAGATCCTTGATGGAGAACATTTTGTGTAAGTATTTTGTTAGCTTTTGAATCTCAACATCATTATTTCCTGCAACAATTAAATCATCAACATAAATTAAGATGTAAACAGTAGATACATCACTAATTTTAGTAAATAATGATGAATCTGATTTGGTAGAAGAGTAGCCCAATGTCTTCAATGTTGATTTGAGTTTTTCGAACCAAACTCTAGGGGCTTGCTTCAACCCATAGATTGCTTTCTTTAATTTGCACACTTATATTGAATCTTGTGTGAACCCTGGAGGTTGTTTGCATATAGATCTCTTCCTGCAATATACCATTTAAAAAGGCATTATTCACATCCAAATGTTTAGTTTTCCAATTATTGTTCAGCGCAATAGTAAAAACTAATCTGATAGTGGATGGTTTCACTACAAGAGAGAAAGTTTCATTAAAATCAAAACCATATGTGTGAAACCTTTAGCTACCAGTCTAGCCTTATATCTATTAATTGATCCATCGGGATTTTTCTTTAATTTATATGTCCATCTACATCCTATAATGTTCTTGTTAACTGGTGAATGGACTAACTCCCATGTATTGTTTCTGATAAGAGCAGTGTATTCATCTTTCATTGCAGCTCTCCGGTTTTCATTTCTGATGGCTTCATCAAAGCTGTTTGGCTCATCATTGTTTATATTTGCAATGAATGACTTCGGCTTGAAAATGCCACTTTTGGCTCTGGTTATCATATGATGGCCAGTTTGAGTGTGAGGAGGATTGACTGGTAAGGCATCTTCAAATTGTTCATTATTGTTACTCATGTTAGATCCATTATCTTCATTGCTTGTTAACTGTTGATTTTCTTCAACATTTTCTGATATCTTGTTTGTGTTGTGTGATGAACCAAGTGACTGCATGGCGGGGCTGAGCTGCTCTATGCTGTCAGCTTGTTGAATGCCAACATTCTGATAGTTGTCTTGAGTGCCAGCAGCCTCAGTACGTGTCATATCTTCCCACATATTTTCAATGGATGGAGGCTCAGGTATAACTACTTTTGCATTATAAACTTTGCTAGTGGTTTTCATGTTTGACGGTTTGTATGGAAAAATCTTTTCATTAAACACCACATGTCTAATTATATATATTCTTCCATTAGAATCAATACACTTATAGCCCTTTTGGTTGTTACAGTAGCCAATAAAAGTACATGACTTTGATCTAAAATCAAATTTGTTGGCGTTGTAAGGCCTAATACAGGGATAGCACGGACATCCGAATGCTTTCAAATTTTGTAGTCTGGTTTAACACTGTATAGCTTCTCTAGAGGACTTATATCATTCAGAGTTTTAGTTGGCATTCTATTAATAAAAAAATACCGTTGAATTAAAAGCTTCAGGCCAAAATTTAAGTGGTAGTGAGGCTTGAGCTAACAGTGTTAATCTAGTTTCTACGATATGTCTGTGTTTTCTTTCAACTAAACCATTTTGTTCAGAAGTGTATGGACATATTATTCTATGAATAATAATTTTTTCATGAAAATAACTAGCAAGAGATTTAAATTCAGATCCCCCATCCGATTGAATAATTTTGACAGTATTATTAAACTGATTTTCTACAAGTTTTACAAAATGTTTAACGGCATTTTGTGTGTCAGTCTTAGACTTGAGTAAGTATAGCCATGAAAACCTACAATAAGCATCAATAAAGGATATGTAGTACCTATAACCAAAGTCAGTGTTTATAGGAGCAGGTCCCCATAAATCTGTTGCAATCATTTCAAGAGGTTATGTATAAACAGTAGATGAACTTGTAAAAGGCAGTTTGTGATTTTTACCCATTTGACAAAACTTGCACACATAGGGTAAATTCATATCAACAAAGGGTATCTTATTATCAAGAAGAATTTTTCTTACAATTCTAGGACTAGGATGACCTAGCTTAAAGTGCCAAGTATTAAAAACAGAATCATTAACACTAAAATTATCACTTTCAGTCAGATTGCAGCATGTTGTTACAATAGTTATGTTATTTCTGTTAACAATATTAAACTTGTATAATCCTATAACAGCATCACCCTGCAAAAGAATATCTTTAGTCAGTATGTCTCTAACAAAACAGTGTATAGGAAAAAAATTCAAAATACACATTGTTATCTCTAGCAAATTGAGAAACACTGACTAAATTCTTCATGATTCTAGGAACCCTTGATAAATTATGTAAGAAGAGCTTTCTCTTACCATTTATACTGCCTTTACCTATATGAGAAATATTTATGCACTTACCGTTCCCCATGGATATAGATTGATTACCTTTGTATTCTCTATTACCAAGATTGGGATTTTCAAGATTATTTGTGATGTGGTTGGTAGCTCCAGAGTCTAGATACCAGCTGTCGTCGTTTATATGATCCATGCTTGCACTTTCACCTTGATTTCTGGATGATGCAGGTAGAACAGCAGCTTCGATTTGAGTCTGTGCAAGGTTGGCACTTGGGTTTGAACCCCTCTGTGTGGTTGGATTCTGGTTCACTGCATAATTTGCATTGAACCTGAAAAAGCATCTGGGTGCCATATGACCAACTTTTTCACAGATTTGACACTTGGGCTTATTACCGTTGCTGTTCCACCTGCCTCTTCCTCTGGAAGTCTGACCACCTCTTTGGAAGGTTTGTTCGTTCTTGAAATTTTGATTTTGATTTCTTGCATTACTAGCAGCGTAGTTGACATTTAATTCACTTTCTGGAGTTCTTTTACTCTCGAGTCTTGCTTCATGTGATAATAGAATAGCGTGGACATTGTCTAAGGATGAGAATTCTTTTTGTGAAGCTATAACGGCTTCAACTGCTTCGTATTCTTCACTTAATCCACTCAAGATACACAATATTTGTTTTGAACTAGGTAATTTATGTCCCGCTACCTAAAGTAAATCACATATAGATTTAACTTTACTCAGATATTCCCTCATTGATAGATTATCCTTCCTGATCTTCTAAAGTTGTCTCTTATATTGCATAACCTTGGCATAAGATTGATTATTAAAAGACTTCTCAATAGATTGCCATATTTCCACTGTTGACTTGCACCCAATAACATGTAGTAATAGTTTTTCACCTATTGACAATAGTAGCCATGTTGAAATCAATCTATCTTGCCTGTAAAATTTATTGTACTCTTCATTGAGAACGATTTCATTGGCTTGATTGGTAATAAACTTTTGCGTTGGGATCACAATACCCATTAGGAAACCTTCTAACCCATATCCTTGTATAACAGTCTCTATTTGCAATTTCCATAAAAGATAGTTGTTCTCATCGAGTTGAACTGTAATTAACTGAGACTGTGGACTAACTACAGTTTTTATCAAATTATCTGCTGCTGTCCCTGAATTGTTTGACCTCGACGGTGGATCTGAAGTTGATGAGGAATTGACGTCGTTTTCCATAATGATGACTTCAGAAAACTCAGATCAAAGAATCGAGAGCAAGAATTGACTATCAAGAAGAATATTAGAAAGTACTAGACCCTCTGATGCAATCGGATCCTGAGAATGATGAAAATACTCTGACTCGGGTAACTGGTAGGGTACAACAGTGTTGAAATGCTTTCTTGACTGACTTTCTTGAATAAATTTCGATCACCAGTTGATTGCTGCAGTGATGCAGCCGCTGGATTTGCACTGGCGAGGCATATACGAATATGCAGCCGTGTAGAATCTATGCCAGACATGACACACTGAGGCGATTAACTTCCCACTCCAATGATGAAGCTTCTCTGAGGAGGGGAACAAAACAAGAACTCTCTGATGGTGAAATCAGAGGTGTTAATAAGAAAGATGAGCCCAGAATTTCAATTGTTGTTAAGCAAAGTCTATCGCTCTGATACCAAGTTGAATTTTGTAATGAAATGTAAAACGAAATAATAGAAATTGCAAAGGAGAATTTTATTGTATTTAGAACTAATAATAACCTCTTTACAGATGCAGAGTATTTTTATACAGGGTGTTGGGCTGAAGGATAAAACCAGACCCATTTGTACAAATGGTAATTGATGTAAATAATACGGCATGAGCATAACTCGTGCCCCTATCTAAAGATAACTGATGTAATAGAGGAAGTTTCATTTTATTTTTGCTGTGTAGACATCAAACAACCCAGTGCCAGCACTGATTATTAATACCATTCCACTGGCACTTAGGATATAGCTTGGTATTTAAATCAAAATCTCATCATTATTTAATTTAGGCTCCATAATCCCAATAATATCAGGATTATGCGAGTTAATTAAATTAGATAAATCAAGCTTTCTTTCAGGTGAATTGAACCTTCTTACATCAGTGAATGTTATGTTGAATATTGCCTTTGTTAATTTTGTTGCGAATTGATAGCATGCAAAATATTCTGAATGTTCTGGGGTTATCTTTCTCATGACAACCTGCACAGGACTGATCAGGTTCTATATCTCAGATGATACTGCTTCGGTCAAACTTATATAAATCAAACGTTTCGGGGAAAATTAAGTACAACTTCAAAGAAATGCATTGCACTGATTGATTGGCCAACATCACACGATTACTTAGAAAAAGTTTTCAACATTATCAGCAAATCCCTTGTCATTGAAGAAATCATAAAAATCTATCCTCTTCACCACTGTTGCAGCTTCATCATCAACGCAGCCAACATCACTAAACCCTTGATTCATACGAATCGAAGGCAATGAATTTTCTTTTGTTTCCATACTGGTAGAGCTCTGAACGTCAAGTTCTGAACCAACGCTCACTGGATCCTCCTTCTCTGTCGAACTTTGCTGTCGTGGCAGCCGTAGCTGTTGTATCATAGCATCCGAGTAACAATTCCTATCAAAGTTGGTAACTGCCTTTGAACCTCTAAAGTGTATTGCTGCCACATCATATGCTTTAGCTGCGTCTTCCTCACTTTCTGATCACACATTATTAAACAATATGTTTGCATATATAACTGCCATATACAGTAATACATACCATAAGTATTCTGAAAGATACTAGTAGCCATGAGGCAACTTACTGTAAGTACCCAAGTAAAGGTATTTGCGACCCATAGCCTTCCCGATTCTTGCCTCCCAACGATTATAATGATGCCTACATAACAATCGACGTTCACTTGAGTATTCTTTTCTTCTAGTTCAATACCTGATTTAATCTGGATTAGGCTTATTAGTTAGAATTATTACCTAGCCACACCACGATATCTGGAGCATCCTCTTGAGAAGCCATTGCTTTGACGCTTAAGCACCGTTATGTACTCTTCTTTGGTCATAGATTGCATCTGCGTGCACTCGCTAGCATAATTCGTAGTCTGCATCAATGCATTGAATTTTCATTACTTATATGTATGGGGTTGTGAGGGAAATGATCTTAAGTGATTGTAACTTGATTGTGAATGCATAGATATTAATGTGGAGAAATTGATGAACACAAGCATGCGGGTCTTACAGGAAAATTAAGAGTGGCTCGCGTACCCCAGTACTTAAGAGCAGCAAGATCATACGCTCTTGCAGCAGCTTTCTCCTCTGTATAACCCCCTGTACACGTGTCACGCATCAAGCGTGCGTATATATCATCAGTTGTCTTGATCAGAGAAAATAAATTTTGTTCAAGGGCATCATTATCTAATGGTAAAAGCACAAATATAGGGGGTTGAACGTAATAATGAGTGTAATAAGTAGAAACGCTGTACGTTGTATAAGCGACAGAAAATGAAGAACCAATATTTGACAAAACCTCCACTAATGTATAATAACCATGTTCAAATGGGAAAAATAGAAAGAAAAAGCTACAGTCTGCTTGGTTTCAAAATTCTGAGTTTTATGTTTTATGTCTTTGGTTTTCAATTGAAAGATGATGAGACAAGATCCTCTAACCACTGAAACAAAGAAAAGACATCAAAGAAAGGAAGTAGATAGTGTTTGGTATTTTTGAGAAGGCGAAAAATAAGAAAAAAATGTTGTGGTTTGTTAAAACAATTTTCTTGTGCGCACACACATATCTACTAAACAAACATTTATACTTTATTATTATTATTTTTGAAATTGGGTATTTTATATACAAGTAAGTAGTATATAACATACCATGACAAGTGAGTTCGGTTCCGATAGATGGAAATCGGTCTCGTGGCTTCTTGCTATATATGCAGCTGTCCTAATCGGTTTGGACAAGAGGTTTGTTTTATACTTAAATTTTTTTATTATGAACCAGAATGCTGACTACCAAACTCATTTATAACATTCATGTTCTCTAAGGATACCGAATTTGAAATTGCAATGCAAACTAATTTACATAATTTTTCATTAAAAAAAATGAGGTAGTATTTCTTAAAATTTCAATTCTAGCTTTTGAATTTATCTACATATTTTATACGTAAAACAAATCAAATCATATGTTCCTCTCTTGTCTGTCTCCATTTGTCATAATTTTTTCAGTCATTCATTAACTTTTTTATCATCAATCATTCAAATACGTAGTAGCAGGATTGTTTTCTTATCTCATAACAATTTTCACAATATTGTATTTTTGACATAGGGGAAATGCTAAAATGTTCACTAAAGATGCATATTGAGGTTTAAATTACTCAATAATCTTTTTGAATTTCCGTCTTTTTCAGTGGTATAAGAATAAAATAAGTATTCTTTTTTAGTAAATTCTATTTAGACCAGCTGAGTATACCCAGAAAAAACGATGACAAAACTGCTTCTACTTTGCAATATTTTTTTTTTTTTTTAATTTTCAACATATCTCATAGAGCCCTACGAGATTCTTTAGTCTACCTCGTGGAGCCCTAACGGAATTCTTCACTTTACCTCGTAGGGACTCTAGGAGGTAAGGTAAAGAATCTCGTAGGGGATCTACGAGGTAGACTATAAAATCTCGTAGTGCCCCTACGAGGGAGGGTAAATAGAATTTGCCATTTTTTTTTTTTGTTGGTGCTTTTGTATGTAAGTCTCGTTCATGGTCATATCTGAGTGAAATAAGTATATAACATTAAGTAGGAGCAACTAAACTTACCCAAGTACACTGAAGTAGTGATAGACATCCAGTCAAGGGAAAGGCCATGTCGTAGATCCAATGTAATGAGAGTTGCATAGTAAAAATTACATCTCAGTTGATAAATATCATTTTTACTTCATAATAAGATAAACAAAAAAATTCGAAATATGAAAGTAAAATATGATTTGATTTCCAGTTGAACTCTAATTTCACCTTGCTTTCCTTTTTTGCCAGGGTGAAGACTGCCGTCCCTATCCCAAAGGTGAGCTTCAAATCTTCCTGTCTGTTTGTGTCTACGTTCAGACAATGACATCAAAACAGTTTGCGTTGAGATATTCAAAGTAATAACTCGATCGGATATATAACCATAGAACTCATGCATCAAAATATGTACTAGATAATGAGTTTTTTTAATTACCTGGTGACTCCTCTATAGATGGAGCTCATTTTGCCAGGAGCAATTTCTGGTTTTGTTCTTACCTTCTGAATTTGCTTTGGCTTCTCATATTTAGAAGAAATGGAGGGAATTGAAGAAGAAGAGGTAGAAGAACAAAATTTTCCCATGTTAACGAGAGTTAAATTACCATCTTAACTTATAGTTAGGGGATGAAAATGAAGGTTAAACATCTGTAGTCTGAAGTTAATTGTATGTGATGTGTAAATACGAAGGCAAGTCAGAACTTTTGTTGCTGTTGTTGCTAGGTTCAAGGGAGCACTTTGTTTTGTTTTGAAAAAAAAACCACAGATGGCAAAATGGTGCGTCAGTTCAGTAGTGTAACAGTTTCACCTGCACATTAGTCTCGTGCATGCAGCCCTGGCTGCTTGTGTCTGAATAGTTGAAGCTCTTGATCTTCTCACACTGTTGCAGTTAACAAGAATTACTGTAAACTATTCAAATATAACCGTAATTTGTACTAAGGAAAAAAAAAAAAAAAACGTATGATATAATATGTTAAACCAATTTAACTTGTTGACTGCCTCAAGGCTATTTGTTGGTTGATCATTTATTTGTAATTATGTTAATCAAAATCAAGTCTAAAGTTTTAGCAATTATCAAATGCAATCAATCTCTGCAACTCTCTTAAACTTAATAATAAAATGTCTTCCTTAAAAGTGCATATGCATTATCACGCCGGTATAGAAAACAGACTAATGTCCTATTTGTTGTTATTTCAATTTCTTGTCTATGGACGCTTGGACCAAGTTAAGGTTTCAGTTTGTCTGAAACTGTTTGATTTTAATCACTTGCAATAATATTCGATTTAGCAATTTGATTTTGAGTTTTGTATGTGTTTGGATTATTGTTGATTGTTAGGTGTGGCTCACATTGGAATGGAGTGAATGCGTGGATTGAACGAAAGAATTGTCCCACATCGCAAGATATTAAGAAAGATCGTGCTATATATATGGTATTGGTGGCATGTAACATTGAAGGATTCCTTTTGTTACAACAAGTGCTTGCCAATACCAAATTATATACTCCATGGAAGGCGACGGGGGATGTTCAATCGGGACGCCGGCATAAGAGATTTCGACCGTTGACTTCGATAGAAACGGTGAAGCGGGTACGGTACGCAAGGAATGCCGAAACTCAACATGGTATCAGAGCTCCATGGTTCGAGAGAACCAGTATGTGTAGCATGACCGAAGCATGACTCCAAAGGGGCTTGAGCATGGGATGCTCGTCAAGATGGAGATACAATGGTAAAAGCAGCTTGACGCCACTGCTTATGAGAACTCAGGGTAGCAGCCTAGCCAACTGTGAAGATGACTCAAAGTGTAACTCTAAGGTGACTTGAGCAATGCTCGCCAAGGTGGAGATTGTTAGGTGTGGCTCGCATTGGAATGAAGTGGGTGCGTGGATTGAACGGGAGAATTGTCCCACATCGCAAGATATTAAGAAAGATCGTGGTATATATATATGGTATTGGTGACATGTAACAAGGCGGATTCCTTTTGTTGTAAGTGCTTGTCAATACCAAATTATATACTCGATGGGAGACGATGAGGATGTTCAATCGGGACGCCGGCATGAGAGACTTCGACCGTTGACTCCGATAGACACGGTGAAGCGCGTAAGGTACGCAGGGAATGCCGAAACTGAACATGGTATCAGAGCTCCATGGTTCGAGGGGACCGGTATGTGTAGCATGACCGAAGCATGGCTCCAAAGGGGCTTGAGCATGGGATGCTCGTCAAGGTGGAGATACAAGTAACTCTAAGGTGACTTGAGCAATGCTCGTCAAGATGGAGATTGTTAGGTGTGGCTAACATTGGAATGGAGTGGGTGCGTGGATTGAACAGGAGAATTGTCCCACGTCGCAAGATATTAAGAAAGATCGGGTATATATATGGTATTGGTGGCATGTAACATTGGGGGATTCCTTTTGTTACAACAAGTGCTTGCCAATACCAAATTATATGCTCGATGGAAGGTGATGGGGGATGTTCAATCGGGACGCCGGTATAAGAGACTTCGACCGTTGACTTCGATAGACACGGTGAAGCGGGTACGGTACGCAAGGAATGCCGAAACTCAACATGGTATCAGAGCTCCATGGTTCGAGAGGACCAGTATGTGTAGCATGACCGAAGCATGACTCCAAAGGGGCTTGAGCATGGGATGCTCGTCAAGATGGAGATACAATGGTAAAAGCAGCTTGACGCCACTGCTTATGAGAACTCAGGGTAGCAGCCTAGCCAACTGTGAAGATGACTCAAGGTATAACTCTAAGGTGACTTGAGCAATGCTCGCCAAGGTGGAGATTGTTAGGTGTGGCTCGCATTGGAATGGAGTGGGTGCGTGGATTAAACGTGAGAATTGTCCCACATCGCAAGATATTAAGAAAGATCGTGGTATATATATGGTATTGTTGGCATGTAACAAGGGGGATTCCTTTTGTTACAATAAGTGCTTGCCAATACCAAATTATACGCTTGATGGGAGACAATGGGGATGTTCAATCGGGACGCCGGCATGAGAGACTTCGACCGTTGACTCCGATTGACACGGTAAAACGCGTACGGTACGCAGGGAATGCCGAAACTCAACATTGACTACATATTAAAACCCAACAATTGCTCCTAAAGATAATTGGTGTTGGCAAAGTGTCTTTGAAAACAATGGATTACACATGATTGTTTAGGACTTCATGTGTGATGACCCTTCATACATCACTAGTGCTCAAAACTAAAAATCGGTGTTGTATAAGCACCCAATCGATGTGAAGCGATCGTCAAGAGAAAGAAATAGAAAAATAGAAGAGAAAAATGAAAGGAAAGAAGGAAATGGAAGAGAAGAAAAAGAAAAGAACATAAAATTCTATCGCGGAATCTGGTGTATATCTCATAGCACATCAGATAACATATAATAATCAAATCACATATATAAAACATGCGAGACAGTAATAACTATATAAATCGGGTTATCAGAGTATACAGGCTCATACAGTTATACATAACAATAACAGAGTTTATATAAGAGATAGATAAACTCAACCGATACACTATCTCTAATAGAACACACAATATTGTCAAGACTCCATAGTGCTACACATCGGAAATAAACAGATACAATACAAGTATAAATATATAAATCTTTGTGTAACACCCCACATTCGTTAAGGTCACTCACAAAGGGAATTCCTTAACTTCAATGGAGCATTATGGGTACTGGAACAGAAATATTACAAGACAGACATATATAAAACAGCGGAAGGTAAAGTAGAAGTAATTCAAATCATTTATTAATTATAATTGTTTACAATAAAAGCCCATCAACTTCCAATACCCAATTACATAGCTAAAATATATGTCTTGCTCAAAAACAAAGAAGCATAAAAATGAATTGTGATATTCCCCAATAAAGCAAAGAAGGCCATAGCCAAGCGAGATCCAAGCCGTACATGAAAGAGCCTGGGAGCTTGGTAACATTCGAACTAAGCTGTATTCCCACCCTGCGAACCTTGGGGGGAGGGGGAACGGAAGAGAAAGAGGCGAAACAAAAACGGGTCAGTCATAAAGACTGAGTAAGTCCTAGTGACTTTCAGCATAAAAACAAGTAAAGATAACATGGCATGAATAAACTGAAAGTAAACATAAGAATGATGACAAGATAAGCTACAGGCACGATAACTAAGAATAACACCATATGATTTTTGTCAAGTACAACATCTCAAGGTTCCCTTTCAAGATAAACTAAGTATAATTTCGCAAGATTTCTATCAAGCACCGCAAGATTTCTCTGCTTCACCATTAAAATATTTCTATTATATCTATTTGCTCTGCACCATCCGTACTAGTATTCCAACTCGTGTCATGTGTTGACTATAAAATGATCCCTTGCCCAATGTCATGAAGTGACTAATTACTTGGTCCCACGAAACGATCTATCAATCGATCGGCTCCCTACTAGTCCTAGCTCGTTCATGTGTCTGTGTCATACGGCCCTATCACGAATGTAGTTACCTGTGCTGAGTCCACCATAGGGTGTATCAAGCCCTAGGGTGCCAACTCCTGATACGAATCAAGCACGCACAGTGTAAACCTACTGATGCCCAATGCCTGCTTCTTCAACTCCGGACTACGTGCACGACCATAGTCCGCCTGAACCTACACTAGCACACCAACACAACCGTCGTTCTGGTCGCTTACAATCCGCCCAGTAATCGTGCCCCACCCTGCCTAGTTCCAGGGTACTATGATACATCTAGTGGGTTACTGCTGAAATGGACCGCGTAACTAGGGTTTCCGTCCAATACGTTAAGTGTTGTCATTTAAATTCGTGACTTAACCCTTATCAGTCTAGCATGTCAAGCTGGTTAAGTGTTGTCATTCAAGTTCATGAGTTAACCTGCCTACGTGTCATGTCAAATTGGCTAAGTGTTGTCGTTCAAGTTCATGACTTAGCCCTACGAATGATGTGTCAAGTTGGTTAAGTATATTCGAGCGGTTCATGACTTAACCCTACCAAATCATCGTGTCAAATTGGTTAAGTATTGTCTTTCATGTTCATGACTTAACCCTATAATGTGGCATTAATTCATTAATGCACCCCCAACCTCTCACATCAGACCTGTTGTTGTGGTCACTGGATATGCCGGGCGGTTCCGGGCAGATTTACACCACAACTTAGTCTGACCTCGGGTTTCAAGCGCGATATGACCAACTACCCACATTAGATCCTATTGTTTGCAGTCACTGGATTTGCCGAGCGGTTCCAGGCAGAATTACACTGCAAACTCAACCCAACCTTGAGTTGGCCATTTTCAAGTTCATTCTAGTGTCATGTCCATGTTCAAGTTTCATGTCAAGTTCGTGTCAAGTTTCAAGGCAAGTTTCATGTCCATATCCAGATTCAAGTTATAACAATGTTCATGTTTCATGTTCATAACCAATTCATGTTTTGCCTAATCTACCTAAATCGTATTCCCATTGCACGTAAACGTGAATCGATCTAGATTACAAGTAAATCCAAATCCAAAATGAAAGGGAATGACATCAAAACTATGATAGGCAAAAGAACGAGCACAAGGTGATAAATCTAGCATGATATAGTTTGAGATAACTGGTTATAACATCACTGGCGTATATAATAATAGTCCCAAAACATTAGGATTACAGATATAGCATAATAAGGTGATAGTCATGATAAAGGTGATAATCCAAACTTGTGAATAGTAGATTGATTCAACATCACAGGCATGATAATACTATGGACATGAAGGAGTTTGATTTACAACATGAATAGGTCCAAACTGATTTCATAGCAATATTCCTAAAAGTCAAGATCCAAGATGAACAAGAATAGGTATGAAACAATTATCATACATAGGTCCAATTCCAATTTATAACATGCCCATATTAAGTTTATAGTTTTAATCTAAAAGTAACTAGAACTTACAGTGCGCGGATCGAGAATTAAAAAGCAGAAGTTGATGTTGAATCTCTATTTGATTAATCGTGTTCTAATTGAAAACCCCCAATTTGCAAATCTCTATGCGTAGTCTTGATGGAGAAGAAGTAGTCCTTTTTTCTTTTAATTTTAACTAGAATTTGAGCAGCATAAGGCTAGAGAGAATTGGTGTAGAGAGAATGGGGCTAGGAGGGTGTTTGTATAGGTTTAGAGTCAAGAATCTGGTCACGAAATGAGTCTAGATACATCAGAATGAACCCAGGCTCAAAACTGGGTTTTGGCACCAGGTCGACCCCCAGGTCGACCATAGGGTCGACCTGGCCCCTGGGAGGTCGACCATAGTGTCGACCCCCAGGTCGACCTGGTCCTGGGTGGGAAAATTCCCGCCCAGTCTGCGTTGGGGTTTGAATTCGAATTTCGAGTTGTTTTCGATTCTGAAAATTCCTGAAACTTCGGAGGGTCATATCTCCCTCATACGGACTCCATTTTTCGAAAACTCAGACGATTTCATGCATAATTCTGAGACGAACGCAATGGCGTAACCTGTTTTCCCTGATTCTCATTTTAAATTTTAGATTTGCCTTGATTTCTTGTTTCAACATGTTATTGAAATTTGGGTTGTTACATTCTCCCCTACTTAAAGGATTTCGTCCCCGAAATCTTCAAGTTAAGAAGAATGTGTCCTACCATCCATCATCCATCTACTCAAACATCATCCACAAGCAATCATTGTCCTTAAAAGATTTCTAATGCTGTATGGACATATGCAGAAAGTGTGTGTATATGTTCCTTATCTAGTGCAAATGATCAGGCCAGATTGATCTTCTTAATGCACAATATGTTTAGTGCCATGAGTCCAACATGTATGCAAATCTTCCTATTCACATAAACACTATATGTGTGCACAAACATCCATCCATATGCAACATCCACATGATAACACATTCAATTTCATCTATAAACAAGTATAAACACTCATGCATATGCAATATGAAAGGTGACTGAGCCGATCTAGTGTCTAATGTGATTGTATATGCATCCACAAGCAACCACTAGCGACCACTTGCAACCACTTACAACCATCAATCATAACATTTCTCAAACACATGTTTACACCCAATTGTTCCTACCTAAAGATATAGTCGAATGATAGAAGCAAGTAAAAACTTTGTGCCCATTAGGCAATGTCAAAAATGGAAATCTACGTCACATATATACTGATTAGGAGAAGAACTCCCAAAGCACCAGCCCCGAAGACCGAAATCAACATCATACTGATACCCAAAGAATTTCTCAACCCAACCCCTATATATGTTTCTAGGAAACTAAGCATGATGGACTCCTTTTAGGTAACAAGAAATCCCTTCCTAAAACTAACCCATATTCTATAAAACCCAAAAAGTTTAGTCAACCCAACGAACACCTTCAAACCCTAACATGTATTACTAACAGATGAGTCAAACTCCTTATGGGGTATGCAACAGAAATAGGATTGAGAATAGGACCGAGGGGATATACTTAAAAGATAGCATGCAAGTAAGCTCTACGGGAAAAGAGGGATCAAGGATATACTCTTAAAAAGAGATATGATGCGCGTATCTAGTCTTTAATCTTCTAAGTCGCATTTCCTTGAGCTTAACTCCATTGTGCTTTGACTGTCTTTAACTTCACAATTTAGTAGCTTCTTAATTCCTATTTCCAAAATATGAGTTGGAACTCATTTCACTGTCGCCTCTCGTTCCACTTTCACTTATTCTTTTTCTAGTTTACTCGGCTCAAACATAACTGCGTACTCATGGTTTCATGCAAGCTCTCCAAAATTCAATAGTGAATCCTGGATCTCGTTTATTCACTATAAGGTATTCCACGTAGAAGAACTATCTCTTGAAAATAAACAGATGTCAACCATGTTGCCAAATGTACTTACTAAGGTGATTTTCTATAACTCATGCATAAGCGAAATGAACCATCCGCCTTAGTGGCGAACACTACTCGAGCGGATCAATAAATGTATCAAGAGATTCTAGGTAACTAAGCATGGCAGAACCCTAAGGGTTACACTAGACTTCGACGGCATTACCGAGGCAAGTCAAGAGTCTAACTACCCTCTTTTCATACTCGAGAATGGTATCATTTCTGGATAACCACTCCATCCCTAGAATCAACTCATAGTCCAAAAACATAAGCATTTCTTCTAAACTTAACACTTAGCATAGACATTCTCAAATCCAAACAAGTCATGAATAAATGAGCCGATTCTCCAACAGGACTTGAGACAAAAATGGGATCTTTTATCATGCTAGTACTAAGGTGCAGAGACTCAACTATCGAAACAGAATTAAAAGGATGCGATGCACAAAAATAAAGTTCCCACGGTATGATAGAAAAGAAAAGCTAAACTTTTAACATAAACGCTACCACCTTTCTTAGATACGCTAGTAGTGAGAGCATACAATTGCTCTCTCGACGATCTTGTCCTTTGTCCTTGTCCTATAACACTTAACTACATGTCCCTTTTTACCATACTAACGATACTTTCTCTTGTCATGGGTTTTATTATTCTTTCACTTTGGCCTCTTCCCTTTCACCTTTTCCTTCTTCGTGGATTAAGTCATATCAATAAGTTTCTCATCCTTAGGCTTGTGTTCTTTATCCTCGTTCTTACCATCCTTGTATAGCTTGTTGACAAGTTTCTCGAAAGCTACCTCCATCGCACAACAACCTTACAAAGCTTGAAATAATATTAGTCGCAAGTAAAACTACTGCGGCTACAGATGGAGGTTGGGCACTCCTTTGCCCTCCGACATGTGTCGTACGTCTACAAAACTATGGTGAAAAGAGAGAAAGAAGAGATTCAAAGAGAGAATCAAAAGATAATGCATATGGCTTTGGGGAATATGCCTTTCGTAAAACAAAACTTTTCTTAGAAAAATGCTTCTTTGTAAACGTTTTGAAAATTCAGAAGGTTTTTTTTAAAAGCTTTTGCCCAATCTGGTAACCTTCTGCTCTAATACCAAATGTAACACCCCACATCCGTTAAGTTCACTCGCAAAGGGAATGCCTTAACTTCAATGAAGCATTGTGGGTACTGGAACAGAAATGTTACAAGACAAACATATATAAAACAGCAGATGATAAGTAGAAGTACATCAAATCATTTATTAATTATAATTGTTTACAATAAAAGCCCATCAACTTCCAATACCCAATTACATAGCTAAAATATCTGTCTTGCTCAAAAACAAAGAAGCATAAAAATGAGTTGTGATATTCCCCAATAAAGCAAAGCAAACCATAGCCAAGAGAGGTCCAAGCCGTACATGAAAGAGCCTGGGAGCTTGGTAACATTCGAACTAAGCTGTATTCCTACCCTGCGAACCGGGTGGGGGGTGGGGGAACGGAAGAGAAATAGGCGAAACAAAAACGGGTCAGTCATAAAGACTGAGTAAGTTCTAGTGACTTTCAGCATAAAAACAAGTAAAGATAACATGGCATGAATAAACTGAAAGTAAACATAAGCATGATGACAAGATAAGCTACAGGCACGATAACTAAGAATAACACCATATGATTTTTGTCAAGTATAACATCGCAAGGTTCCCATTCAAGATAAACTAAGTATAATTTCGCAAGATTTCTATCAAGCATCGCAAGATTTCCCTGCTTCACCATTAAAATATTTCTATGATAGCTATTTGCTGTGCACCTCCAGTACTAGTATCCCAACCCGTGTCATGTGTTGACTATAAAATGATCTCTTGCCCAATGTCATGAAGTGACCCATTACTTGGTCCCGCGAAACGATCTATTAATCGATCGGCTCCCTACAAGTCCTATCTCATTCATGTGTCTGTGTCATACGGCCCTACCACGAATGTAGTTACCTGTGCTGAGTCCACCATAGGGTGTATCAAGCCCTAGGGTGCCAACTCCCGACACGAATCAAGCACGCAAAGTGTAAACCTACTGATGCCCAATGCCTGATTTTTCAACTCCGGACTACGTGCACGACCATAGTCCGCCTAAACCTACACTGGCGCACCAACACAACCATCGTTCTGATAGCTTACAATCAGCTCAGTAATCGTGCCCCAACCTGCCTAGTTCCAGGGTACCATGATACATCTAGTGGGTTACTGCTGAAATAGACCGCGTAACTAGGTTTTCCATCCAACTGGTTAAGTGTTGTCATTTAAATTCGTGACTTAACCCTTATCAGTCTAACATGTCAAGTTGTTTAAGTGTTGTCAGTCAAGTTCGTGACTTAACCTGCCTATGTGTCATGTCAAATTGGCTACGTATTGTCATTCAAGTTCATGACATAGCCCTACGAATCATGTGTCAAGTTGGTTAAATTTATTCGAGCGGTTCATGACTCAACCCTACCAAATCATCATGTCAAATTGGTTAAGTATTGTCTTTCATGTTCATGACTTAACCCTGTCATGTGGCATTAATTCATTAATGCACACCAACCTCTCACATCAGACCTGTTGTTGTGGTCACTGGATATCTCGGGCGGTTCCAGGCAGATTTATACCATAACTCAGTCTGGCCTCGGGTTTCAAGCGCGATATAACCAACTACCCACATTGGATCCTATTGTTTGCAGTCACTGGATTTGCCGGGCAGTTCCGGGCAGAATTACACAGCAAATTCAACCCAACCTCGAGTTGGCCATTTTCAAGTTCCTTCTAGTGTCGTGTCCATGTTCAAGTTTCATGTCAAGTTCGTGTCAAGTTTCAAGGCAAGTTTCATGTCCATATCCAGATTCAAGTTATAACAATGTTCATGTTTCATGTTCATAACCAATTCATGTTTTGCCTAATCTACCCAAATCGTATTCCCATCGCACGTGAACGTGAATCGATCTAGATTACAAGTAAATCCAAATCCAAAATGAAAGGGAATGACATCAAAACTATTATAGGCAAAAGAACGAGCACAAGGTGATAAATTTAGCATGATATACCTTGAGATAATTGGTTATAACAACACTGGCGTATAGAATAATAGTCCCAAAACATTAGGATTACAGATCTAGCATAATAAGGTGATCGTCATGATGAAGATAATAATCCAAACTTGTGAATAGTAGATTGATTCAACATCACAGGCATGATAATACTATGGACATGAAGGAGTTTGATTTACAACATGAATAGGTCCAAACTGATTTCATAGCAATATTCCCAAAAGTCAAGATCCAAGATGAACAAGAATAGATATGAATCAATTATCATACATAGGTCCAATTACAATTTATAACATGCCCATATTAAGTTTATAGTTTTAATCTAAAAGTAACTAGAACTTACAGTGCGCGAATCGAGAATTAGAAAGAAAGTTGATGTTGAATCTCTATTTGATTAATCGTGTTCTAATTGAAAACCCCAATTTGCAAATCTCTATGCGTAGTCTTGATGGGGAAGAAGTAGTCCCTTTTTTCTTTTAATTATAACTAGAATTTGAGCAGCATAAGGCTAGAGAGAATTGGTGTAGAGAGAATGGGGCTAGGAGGGTGTTTATATAGGTTTAGAGTCAAAAATCTGATCACGACATGAGTCTAGATACATCAGAATGCACCATGCTCAAAACTGGGTTTTGGCACTAGGTCGACCACCAGATCGACCATAGGGTCGACCTGGCCCCAGGGAGGTCGACCATAGTGTCGACCTAGTCCTGGTCGGGAAAATTCCCGCCCAGTCTGCGCTGGGGTTTGAATTCGAATTTCGAATTTTGAGCTGTTTTCGATTCTGAAAATTCCTAAAACTTCGGAGGGTCATATCTCCTTCATACGGACTCCGTTTTTCGAAAACTCGGACTCGATTTCATGTAGAATTCCGAGACGAACGCAATGGTGCAACCCGTTTTCCCTTATTCTTATTTTAAAATTTAATTTTGCCTTGATTTCTTGTTTCAACATGTTATTGAAATTCGGGTTGTTACACTTTGCCTCTTGTGAATCCACCTGAGCAGTTTCAAACAATACCTGTATCTATCGTCTGGTCTTCTCATCAACATCGTCGATGAGCACCTAAGGTAATAAAAGGATAATAAAACCCTGGATCAGACAAAAGTCTGGTGTGAGCGATAAACAAATCTCAAAGTGCTGTAAAAGTTGTAATATTAAATATGACACTGAGAATATGGAGAATCATACCTGTTTTTCCCTTGCATCCACAAAGTTAGAACATAACAGTCGATATTTGCTATACTATGATAAACATCATAAAATAGGCAGTGATAGAGGTCTAAGTACTAATGATAATAAATAAATAAACATCCATAACATCCATCAGCCATCCTCACGTTCACTCACTCAGTACACTGGATATACGATAACGCTTGATTTCCATGATACTCGAATTCATGTCACTCGGTCGGCTAGGACCTAGGTTGTACCCACTTGTATGCCCTAAAGGCTAGTTACCCTCATAGATCCAGGTGAATGTCATAAGTCTCTCATCGTTGGAGACCAAGAGGACCCGTCTGGTTCTAATGGCCATCACACCCACTGCCCCCGCTTCATGAGTAACCGCTAAAACCTTGCGTTATCGATAATCCTTTTGCACATGTTTTCCGCAGCAGAATCCATCATTAGAGTATCCAAAAGATTCTCATCCTAAGCCGTAACGATATGGGAACTATCCCCGATGGTCATCGTATGTCGTAGATTGTCATCCTGTGTCTCTCAATACGATCTCTCCGACAGTCAACTCAATACGACTTAATGTCGTTTTTTCTGCATCTCGGAGAAAACCATCCATCGCAGCATCTTGCCTCCTATCCTGGAGTCATCGTAGTCGAATGACGCATCACTGCACAAAAGCATCACACCCTCGTCTAAAGCCAAAGCCGTTGACCGAGAAGCAATCATGTCGAACTCATTATCAAACAAACCATCACATCTAACTCCTCTAAATGGCATCGTCGTCGATGTCAAGTTGTCTGAAGTGGCCAATAATCATTGTAATCGATATCGACAACTTCATAGTAATCGATAACGACTACTCAGATCACCTATTTAACCAAAATTGGTTAAATGCGTATTCAGCGAAGTCGTCCAGCATTCGCTGTGAAGTCCTACCCTTCGCCGTGTCTAGCTCGTCGTCAAGTCCAGCTCCCATCCCCAGATCTTCCATCAAGCTCTAGCGTCACTCCGTCTTTAAATTTTCCATCAGCTCTAATGTTGCTCCATCGTCGAGTTCGTCCATGCACTTTGAAGCTTCTTCGAGAATTATCTCATCAATTTGATTTTATCATCCTTGTGCGCTCAATCAGTATACACCCACTTATACGTTTGATAGATAAACACCAAATCCTTATAAACGAGATTTTCCAAATACTAGACCGCCTGCGAACGACGTTCTAATCTATACTAAGCAAACGATTCAACCATGCATCCAATAGTCATCCAAATTCCTCAACTAGCACACAAACATCCACAAAAGCAATAATAAATAAAATTAAACCTATCTATAACAATCAAACTGGAATGTATGTCCATATAACCAATTTCTAACAATACAATCAAAACAGTGTGCAATAGCACATAAATGGGTAAATAGCACACATAAAAGTGCGTAACTGGGTAAGATGACATAATAATATGTCAAAACTATCTAAATCACTTTCTAATATTTTTATTTATTGTTTACTAGTTTAATCATCCTAAATATTACGTTTTATAGTCACAAGTCACTTAAAATGTAAATTTATACTATACGAACAATGACAGTTCAATGAAAGGCGATATCACGCACCATAACCAAATTAACCCAAACCAACTCTAAAATGTAGAGCTCGTCATTACGAGTCCATAGGAAGAAACGACATCCAATTCCACTCTCGTATGCAAAAGTTATATAAGATATAAGTTTTGGGATTATATTAACAATTAAATGACTTAATCTATACTTAATGGGGGCTGCTATTTGAACACAAAATTAAACAAAAAACAAAGACACAAAACCTTAATCGTTGGATCTTTTTGTCTTTATATGGAGGAGTGAAATTCATGGGATGATCCAACAGTGCAAATCAATTGTGTCACCAATTGTGTTAAAATTTTGTGTCTAAATAAACTTTCCCATACTTAATTAACATAGTTAATTACCTATTTAATTACCTATTTAATCCATCTTCTCCAATCACAAATGCAACCTACAGGAAAACAAAACCCAACTTCTCTCCTCCCTAATCAAGTCAACAATCAACGAGATTCCGAACCATAGATTTTGTTGAACTACACTATGTAAGCTCCTCTCAACCATCACGTCTGCAACCAACTCGACCCCTCCCTACAACATGCGACTTTCGTCTCCTCAACATCCTCATTCAGACACGTTTTGCCAAGGGGAGTCGGACTTTGCTCCGGCAACATGTAAAGGTGCCACATGTAGAGATAAATATCATCATCCCCTCCGTTCTGCGAAACGTGGCTCGAGTCTCCACCAATATGAAACCCTAGCTCCATAGACGTGCACGACAATGTTATGGCCGGTTTCTCCAAACCCAATGAATCCAAATTACGAGGCAACCATCGAGAAGATCTCATCGATTCATGATTTTAGAAATCGATTTCATGATTTTTACATGAGTAAATCATTTGGAATAAATTATTAAAGAAAGGGAGAATGGGGTTGAGTGAATATGGCCATGAATCTATTTCCTGTAACCGAATTTGCAATGTAACAGTAGCGTGCCAATCAAATTTTTGGGTCTATAAATACTATTATATCTATTTATTCTCAAAAAGACCCAAAAAATCACGAACTCCAATCGATGCATGTTGTATGTAAAAACGTCTTCTGAAACTGATGAGACTAGTCTCAAGACCCAAATCGACCGTATACAGAAGATAGCTTTTAAAATTTGAAATTTACAATGTTACTTTCTCACAGAAATCGACATACGTTTAATTTATTCACGGTCAAACGAGAACTCTATTCGCCATGGAACTTGACATCGTGCATCACTACAACAATATGGTTCTGATGGTACAAGTATCATTGAAATATGATACTGTTTTCCAAACGATAATTTTTGCGTAGAGATCATTATGACCACCAAATGGTTGAAACTCGAAATATTGCGATCCTTATACTTTTTGTTAACGTAACGTACCATACGAACTCAACGACACTAGCCTCGACTCTCGATTCGATCGTTTGCAAGAAATCACTTTTTCGAATTGTAAATCGAATAATTAGGGATCAATATTTAAAAATATATTTAAATATATAATTGTTAAAATATGGATCGTTGCATTCGTCTCCTCTAAAGAATTTCGTCTTCGAAATTCTCAAGGGTAAAACTAAACAACCCAATGCTCTCGAACAAGTGACGATACAAGTTAAACCATCACTTAAAGCAGTCAACAACAACCACTGAAGTGACAATAACAAAGAAAATAGACTCGGAATTTGGCATGAAGCAAACATTCTCATTTCTTTGTACAACCACAATCAAACATGAGATCCGTCCAGCTAAGCCAAAAACCTAAGTTATATACTAATTTTTCAAACAACTCGATGTTAGGAAATAACATTGACAGCTTACTAAATGAGGAGACAATCCATCTTAGAATCGCATATTGGATTTCTTTCCAAATATGGAAATATTCGCAGAAAATTTCAACAGCACCTCCCCTATATGGCTTGATTCAAAAAAACCCAGAATCGCCATACAAACTCATCTTTACAAAATCCCATGACTACCCATACATGGGGTAAAAAACACCAAAATGCACCAAATGGCAAAAACCACAACGCTAAATCTACTATATGCCTCTTTTTAAGCAAGCTTAGCAACTAGATGCAAACAAAGTAAATTATCATCCAACAAATCAATTCTTGCTTCTTTGTACCTGGACATGTACTCAATAAGGAGGACTAGGCATAATAGTAGAAATAGCAATGAGGGAATAAACATGTTAAATAAATCGAATTTATCTAACATGGCATGTCAAGTCATTTATGGATTTTATTTTGAATGAATAAACGATACAACAATATAATTATCCCATATGCCTAGCAATTATAGAAATATAAACAAACATGCAACAATCATCAATCAACATATATAAGAAAAACAATGGTAATTATAGAAAATAACATCCATAACTATGCAGTTAATGCCCCACTATTACCCCGCCATATCCCGACAATATCGTGTAGTGGATATCTACCGCTACGCTATTTTCAAATAACCTATGAAATAGCATTTGCGCTTTAAATCTCACTATATTCTGATATTCCCAATATATCCCATTATTTCAGTTATATTTTGTTATTTCCCCTATATCTTCTCTAAAGGAAATGAATTTAAAAATGATATTTATACAATATAAATTCGTCAACATACTTTTTCAAAATATAAAATACTACAGTATTCTATTAAATTTAATTAAGCTCAATATAAGTTTACATTTATTTACATATATTTGCTTATGCTTTTATTTAAAATTAAGAATATACTAATTATAATTAAGTTTAATGTTAATTTTTCATTTATTTATCATTAATATATCTGTAAAGGCAATAAATATGAGTGTTATATGCAATTTTAGACTCATCGCTATATCTCGTTATTTCCTCGCTTTATTCTTGCTACAACTTTTTGCACCTCCACCGCATTGGATCCGCTAAGCGCTTGAACTACATAGATCCATGTCTATCCTAGCATGCAGGATACTAACCTAGGTAATATGAAGCATTAAACATTAAATTCAATCCATATATGACTGGACAACTTGGTTGCCATTTCAAAAATAAAGAATAGTAATTCTAGCATCTTTCATCAATAAATCAAGATGACTCGAGCGCTATCTTACTATTCCTAATTTCCATGTCAACATGTCGATGGAAACCATCGACAACTATTCCCGCAGCCAATTGGAAGTCTCAAATAGTTACATAAAACTATTCGATGTATCCCATCCAATTGTAGCAAGCTGACATCGCATTTATTATAAAATAAACGTGTAATCAACCCCCTTCTCACGGTATTGGAAACAAGCAACACTCATTCTATATGGAACAAACCATCATGACTGAGTCCATACTACCTCTCTTCGAGTTATGGAGTCGTATCCAATAATAAACATAAGCGACGTTCATTAACGAAATATTACTTCCGAACTAGCACAACTCCAACTCGACACACACGAACAATTACATTTCCTATACATGCCTATAAGAAATCTCATACGCATAGGAGGTTAACAATTTCAACCACTGCCTCTAGAAAAGGTCGAGATGCCTCTCGGAGTAGGGAAATCTCGATGATGCGACATCATCAACACTCTAACCCCCTTGTTAATGAATAGTGCCTCTAACTCACCAGAACAAAACTCTACAGCCATCGACTCCAAGCCGGGAGTCGAGTACTCTTCCTCGCATGATTTTAGTTATCGACTAAAACACGCTAACCATACATTCTAAACACACCACTCAAATCACCTACACGTCCCAGTGAGTTCTATCAGCTTCTCGTTCTTTCATAGAACGAGAAATCAACACATCATGGGTCAACCCTAACTTCCAAGCCATCAAAACTCTCGTAGGATATATTAACATCCTATTCGAGACGACGTGACCCAAGCACTCCACTTTTCTCACCGGAAAGTGAAATTCCAACAACTGACCAATAAATGGTGTTTTCCCAACAATCACAATACTATCAGCTCTGGGCTTGTGTTTTCTTTTCGTCCATAGAAAAAATGAAAATAAAATCGAATAGCATAAGAACAACTCTTCCAAGTGATATCTCGGAACATGATCCGAGAAATCAACAAAAATATGTCGATTCGCTGGTTAGCCTAAATCCTAACAACATAATACTTCGATAAATAATAACTAATAATTATGGGCCTTCCTCCTCCTGCCTCCACGCTCCAAGGTATAGCTGTTCCAGTGTCTCCACCTACTAACATGTTTATATGTTATGAGGAAGAAGGTCAGAGCGATAAGTTCTAGTGAATGAAAATCACATAGGTTTAAGGAATTACTATTACCTATATTTGGCAGTTTGAGTTAATCAAACTATGACTGCGAAATATAACACATCATCAAACATATGGAATAATAAGGCAGACTCTCCTACAGTCACTTAAGGCCTACATATTATTTATAAGGGTGGATAATATTATCACTTAATACCCCATGAGGTAGACTTTATTTGGTTACTTAAGGCCATTAGATAAATATTTATTTATGGGTGGATTCTTTTAATCACTTAAGACCTAGTCGCGGACCCTAACCACTTAAGACCTCGTCTTATAGTTGTCATTGCTATCAAATATTCTCTCTTTTATAATACGAGAAATAATAAGCAGCCACTTAATACCGGTTTAGGTAGACCCTCATAGTCATTTAAGACCCCCCCTTTAGACCTCTTTGTTACTATTTAACTAGTATTACGGGTGAACTCCTAACCACTTAATACTTCCCATAATAGACGACCCTTTTGCAATTTTTTATACTGCCCATCCATAAGTAAGGCCTTACACAACCCCTAGAGGAAGCAGATAACTTCCGGAGAGCTACCCTACCAACGCAAATGCTTAAGACCATTTAATACCTCGTGTTTAATTGAGAAAGGTGGACATCATGACCACTTAAGACTTTCTAAGGGAAAGTCTCATTACTTAGGTTCAAATCAAGGAGTGAACCTTAGGAATGGATCTAGTCCTAACCATAATACCCAAACTAGGTAGGTCATACACACACACATAAGACATCTCACATTAAACCGACCACTTGTAGATGATGGATTTGCCGGGCGGTAGGCTTCTACTACGAGTTGGGCTTAGCCTTGTGCCTATTAATCAGTCTTACTTGTAGATGCTAGTATGTCGGTCGGTTTCGGGCAGGCTTCTACTACAAGTAATGGTTAACCTCGTGTCTGTGTGTCACCAATACTAATTAAGCCATTAACTCACACACATACAAATTCCTATGGGGACAACTAATTTCTACTTTCTATTTTAAACGTATTTAATACACATTAATAATACGTTAATTGTGCTAGTAAATAATAGTAAATAAACATAAAATAAGCGCATGATAATAAACGTCCTACTTCATTTGAAATGTCAATCCTTACAACATAATCACAGTATACAAGTTTATTTTCTCTACTTCATCACATGGCATAGATATGCATATTCTCTTTCAATAATAAAAAGGAAATAACAACATAAACATAAAACTTGTAACCATGATTTGAATAATTACCTCAATAACAAAAGACAGACAATGTGCAATAATCTAATTATATATGTAAGACTCTATTTTTGATGCTGCTTCACTTTTATATATTTTTATGTACAAAACCTAAGACTTTAGTGATTTTGTGAATAATACTTTCAAATGATTTATTTCAAAATAGACGTTTAAACCTATAAAATCTACCGGAACTCAAGTCTTATACTTTAGTACATAAAAATATTAATATCTATAATTTACAAACAAGTGAATTAGACCAATTCTAGAATTTATACAACACTTAACATCTATCTTTTATTACATCAATAACAACAAATCCCAAAATACACAATTTGATCGACAATTTCTACAAACAATAAAAATAAGGAATTTGAAGGGTTTGTATTGTTTTGTTTTTGTTCAAATCCAAATTCCTTCGAGCGTAATAATCCAAATTTATACTAGCAAGATATACGAAATAGCAAATTCATATAATTTCCACTCACAAAGATTGGAAAGGAAAGAAGAGTGGTTTCGGTGTAGGACCTATCAAAAATCTGGATTATAGCCTTCGAACAAACGTGCTTCCAATCTCTCCTAATATATATATATATATATATATATATATATATATATATATATATAGGAATTTGATTTAGAGCCTTATATATATACATAAAAAATTCCAGAATCGTTATATGGATTTAGATTAGTAAAGTTAAAATATAGATTGGAGAGAGAAGAAGTCTAACCTAACTTCTGGAAAATATGGGTGAAACAAGGTGGAGGCGCAAAACTAGAATAAGCATATGGTTTGGGGGGAGGTTAGGGGATCTTTTTTTTTTTTGGCAAAGCCGGTCGGTTTTTAAAGTGACCGCACACTTATTTTTATAACAAATAATAATTACAATGATACAGGAGATTGGTAGATCACCAACCAACTACTTCGGTTAGGGAGTCTATTTGTAGTTGCTTATGTGTATATGGACCGTTAGATTAGTTTGATTAAATCTAGATAGTCCATTTGAAGTGAAACTATAAACAAGTACTTAGAAAAACAAACTTCTCCACCATCTACGCTATAGGGGTTGACCCTTTATATAAAAGGGCGGTCGACCCCTAGGTCGACACCTCTTCTAAAGGGGCAGTCGATCCCCCTGTTAGGGTCGAGTCAGGAAATTTAAATTCTTTATAACGTTGCTTTGTATTGATTATTTCATTTAACTCGATTAATTGTTTCCGTTTCTTGTTTATTCTTGCCCCTTTATATATATATATACATATAATTTTCAAATATATGTATATATAGCATTTTCATACACACACACACAAACATAATGTCAAATCTTCGAGGAATGTTTTATTATGCCAAATTATATTTATTTATATTCTTGATTTATATTTAATCAGTTTGAATTTCGAACCTTATGTGTATATTTTACGTACAATTGTTTTATTAATAACTTTTTCATACGAACTCCGTTTTCGATAAATAAAATATAAAAACGGATCAGAATCTCACCACAAATAAAATAATAACACTTTTGTATCCTAAGTTTTTATTATCCAAAATTCTTATTTTTAGCTTATTAATTTATTATTGATTATATTTATATTTAATTACCTATGTCTATTAGGTATATTTTTATGGGGTGTTACACAAAATGAACCAAGATCGAATAATGAAAATTATAACTTTCACCGTTCTTGTTTATGCTTGTTAATTGAAGAATATATTGTATATATAAAGGAAAGTTCGAGATTTTAAGTAAAATGATGACTTTTAGGTATTTAATTCAAATTAAAGTAATTGTTGTTAATATAACACCGATAATCTATTAGTATTATCTATGTCATATGATGGTGGTACTGATCTTATTCTTAAAGAATATTACAATACTCTAGAGAAGAAGGAAAAAAGAACAAACCATTTGGAAGCAATCTCGAAAACAAAGTATGATGAGTTAGGCTAAAAAATAAACTTATTATAGTATGATTTAGTTAAATGTATTTTGGAGTTTATACCATCGTATCCAGCTATAATAGTTGGCATTTTTTTAATTGGTGTTTCTATAACAATGTATTTATTATAAATTATCTTGTTTTCTCTATTAGATTGCATAATCACACGTGATCTATCTTAATTGCAAACTAGTTACCCTTAACAAGACGAGACCTAATCCTCTGTACCTAAAATTCTCTGTCTCCCTGTGCCCAATCAATCAGGAACTCTGATTTTTACATTTTTGCAATTAAGTCAAAGAAAAAATGAGTGTTTAATTGCAAAAAGGTAGAATTCATGTTGGGAAACAATGGCTGAGTCGCGGACTAGGTCACTTTCTTGAAGACGATTCGGCGATCTGGTCGGTGGTGCAAACCAGTTCGTACTTGTCGCCGCCGCCTCTGGGATAAAACAGCCTTCTAAAGAAAAATAATTGATTTGCTTGCACAACAAACCAATTCAGATTTGCACTTTCGATTTAAATTTAACTGCTCGTTCTGATTTTGTTTTTGAAGAAATTTTAATGATGGAGAAGAAGAAGAGAGAGATAAGAATAAAAAGTTGTTTTTTTCTGAGTAGTTCTGTAAAAAATAAACGTGATAATACTTGTAGAGGAAGTCGGTTCAGTTCTAAAAAAAAATGGATCTCAGTTTTTTACCAAGTCAAATAAAAAAAACTGTTTTTTCTTATCTATTTCATATAGTCTCATGATGTGGGACTATTCATACATGAGTCACCTCACACTTATCCAATTTTTTTAAATAATTCATTTTTCCAACAATCCCCCACTTGAATTTTTTTTAAAATATTTCGAGCAATTTCTAGAAACATAAGATTGTGCATAAACAAAGGTGTCATCCGACTTGAACCTTTGCATAGTGAATAAGATACAGTTTTTATTAGAGTGACACGTAGTCTTGAACTCTATTCCTGACATCAGACCACACACAACCTTTTTTATAGTGCAATCAAATAAGCCCATGCATTAATGGCCATGCACGTCTATCCCAGTTTAGTGAACGCTTTAGGAATCTTGCCCAAAACTCCATAGGAAACGGCCACATTTCCACATTCACATAGGTGAGTCTATCAAGAGTACTCCTGAAGGTAGGTACTCCACTCCAATTAGAGTATAGATCTCATTAAGAGTTTCTATCAACTCATCCTCTAATCACTTCAGGAATACATGCTTCTTAATACAAAAATTTAGCATGTTCATCTACTATCACTACACAACTTGTTTTTACCCATTGAACCTAGTTCTTGGGATCTCCAGTCATTTAGGCCGGGTTACCATCTTGCGTGATTCCACAATCTCTGAGCAATAGTCCCATTCTTTTAGAATCATTAAGGACTTTCTTTCTGGTCAGTCCTTCCGTCAAAGGATCTGCCAAATTGTCATCACTTCATATGTGATGTTCTCTAACAATACTGTGCATACGACTGTCATTTCTTACCGTTGTAATATCGGTTCTATCCTTCTTTCAATAGTCGTCAAATTATCACTATGTATGTGATTTTTTCTTACAGTATTGTACTTACGACATCGTCTTTTACTGTTGTAATAACGGTTCAATACTTTTTGCAATAGCCGCGGTACTATCACAATCGATTACACCACTGGTGTCGGTTTTTCCCTTATAGGGATCTCAAATAGCAGATTTCTTTAGTTCTCTGCTTCTTAACTAGCTGTGACTAGTGCTATTATCTCAATCTCTATAGTAGACTGAGTCAAAATAGCCTGTTCCTTGGGTTTCCAAGAGACAACTTTCTTCAGCGATGCTAAATATATAGCCACTGGTCCTTTAGAATCATCAGATAAAGTATTTCACCTTGTATCAGAATATACTTCAAGTACAACTGAAAACGTTTCATAATGTAATCCAAGGTTCATAGTTTATTATAGGTATCTCATAACCCTCTCATTAACATGTTAATGCTCTATACTAGGTCTACTGAAAAACATGCATAATAATCCCACGACATAGGTAATGTCTGACCTAGTACAATCAATGGCATCCGAAGGCTGCCATTGATGCTCCATTAAACAGACTATCTTATACATTCACCAGTGTTCTTAAATAATTTTACACTAGGATCATATGGTGTACATGCAAGTTTACAGTCAAAGTAATCATATTTCTTTAGAGTCTTCTCAATTTAATGAGATTGATCCAAAGCAAATCCCACTTTTTACCTAGTAATCTTAATATCAGGGATTACACTTGCCTTACCTAAATCTTTCATATCAAAAATGGCACTTAATAAGAATTTGACTGAGTTTATGGCATGAATATTTGACCCAACGATGAGAAGGTCATCTACATAAAGACATATAATAGTGCAAATGTCATTCTCAGATTTGTAATAAATGCATTTGTCACTTTCATTAAGTTTAAAACCATAAGAAATGATTAAGTTATCATTTTTTTTTCATGTCAATGTTTAGGTGCTTGTTTTAAACCATATAATGATTTATCTAATTTGCATACTTTATGTTCTTGACCATGTACTACAAATCCTTCAGGCTGGTCCATATAAATTTCCTCTTCTAATTCACCGTTTAAAAAAATGTGGTTTTAACATCCATTTGATGTATTAATAAATAACAAATAGAAGCAAGTGAGATTAATACCCGAATGAATGTAATTCTAGTTACAAGTAAAAAAAAATGTCGAAGAAATCTATATTTTCTCTTTGCTTAAAACCTTTAGTTACCAATTGTGCTTTATAATAATCGATAGTGCCATCAGGTTTTAAATTATTATTTTTTAAGCACCCATTTACAACCTAAAGATTTACAACCAGAGAATAAATCTACCAAATGCCAAGCCTTATTGGATTCCAGAGAATCCATCTCATCATTTATAGCCTCTTGCCAAAAAAATCGGCATCTAAAGAAGATAAGGCCTCTTGGAGGATTAAGGGATCCTCTCCTATAGTAAAAGCACAAAAATCCAAACCAAAATCTTTTACAGTTCTCGCTCTTTTTCTTCTTCTAGGTTCAGTTTCAGAACTTTTATTAAGTTCTGTTCTGATAGACATACTTGATGTGCCCCCACTATTCCTTAATTTAAAAGTAAATTTTGTTTCGTAAAAACGACACCATTTGATTCAATTATATTATGTGCATTTAGGTCATAAAATCGGTATGCTTTGCTATTAATAGCATATTATATAAATACACATTCATATGCTCTACTTGCCAATTTTATTCTCTTAGGGTCTGGAATGCGAACATGTGCTAAACAACCCCAAGTTCTAAAGTATGACACATTGGATTTATGATTTTTTAAAATTTCATAAGGTGAAATTTTATTCTTAGATTAGGGAATTCTATTCAGAGCATAGCATGCAGTCAATTAAAATATCCCCCCACCAATGTTTTGCTGCACCAAAATTTAATACAATGACAATTACTAATTCGGTAAAGGTCCTTTTTTTTCCAGCTTTACCGTCCATTTCAAGTGAATATGGTGCAGTTCTCTCATGTACTATACCATGTAATTTAAAAAAAAAAAAAAACAAAATAAACTAGATTCATATTCTGTTTCTCTATCACTATGAATTCTCTTAATTTTCTTATTACTCAAATTCAGTTTTTAATGTTTCAAACATGTTAAATGCATCACAACTTTAAGAACCACAGTCTTTCTAATTGTAAGCTTTATTTTCACATTACCAATCTCTGCAGTTTTAGTGGTGTGAGGATCTCACAACAACACTTTTTGATCATCAGCAGCCGTGTATATTGTGAATATATCATGATCATAGCAGACATGGCGAGAAACACCGGTGTCTACCCACCAACCCTCTGATCCACCATCAAAGTGAATCTCAGTAGTCGTAGCCGTTAAAGACTTCTCATTCAGGTGTGCCTGCGATGCATGGCTTAGCCTATTGCGACATGTCGTGACATATGACCTGGTTTTCCACAGTTGTAATATAGAAGCAACTGTCCAGAATCATTCTTTACTTAGCTAGATATGATTAAGTACCATATGAGAAGGCTCGATAAAATGAAATATGACCGCTTGTTTCTCAGATAAATATTACCGTTCGAATGTATATAAAAAGAGTACTGCTTGTAGTAGTGGTTCTTATATCTCGTATTACCAATCGAAAGATGGTCGAAAGAAAAAATCTCTATTTGATGGAGCTTCTTCCTATACCTATGAATTCCATTGGACCCTAATTTTTACTAAATAGTCTATATTTTATTTTATTTTATTTTTCTTTTAGAAAAAAAATTAGGTTATTATGACACTATTTTTTTTTCCACTGTAAACGAAATGATTAGTGATTGTCCAAAGAGACCTAGCAGAAGGCATGAAAGTCACTAAACAGCGCTTTAAAACTATTCAATGTGGGCGCATAGAAAGTTTTCGGGTACCACAGTGAGCAAGATATAGATGGATCCCTACGCCCTAAAAAAACTGCCCGAGGGCCCACCTATGCTACTACCAAGCCCACTGCAACTGACCGGCTGTGGAGGCTTACTATTGCTTGAGATGTTAATATGTTTGAAAATTTATATTTTTCTTATAGAAAAATATACGTAAACTCATAGACTAACATAAGTTATTCACAAAAAATATTATTTTCTGCATTTGTACCATTCCGCCACACTTGTGGACTATTTTAATGGTAAACAACTTACATGGTAAATTTAATCATCACATCTAGAGACTACATAAACCAAGGTATCAAAACACTTGGGTTCAAAAAATAATTAGGTTCAGTCAGTTAACATTGTTTCAATCAAATAATGCACACTCTTAGGACTCAAGCAAAGTGATTAGAGTGACCCAAAACTACAGTACAAGATAATGAGCAGGTTCATGATTAGTTATCAAATTTCGAAGTTTTATAAACTAATTTCCACCATGCTACCATTTTACAACTACAACGATAACATGCTTACAGTTCTTTAAGGCTATTGGATCAATGACAACCAACAATAACTTATAGTTTGTATCATTCTATGTCCAATGAAATTCATACATATAAGCTTTCTTTTTGGCTTCTATTTTTCTTTTTCTAAAAGATTCTGATTAAAATTCAACTCAGAAGGTGACTTAAGCTCGTTGGAAAAAGAAGGCATAGCCAAGAAACCTCTATATTGGTACTTAACAAGCCAAAATAGAATATGTTAATTACCTAATACCTGATACCTTTCTAGTGAATTTTCCATAATACCAGGCACAATCAGCTATCAATTTAAGCATACATTAGAAAGGGTTTAAAAATTATATTATCTTTCTTTGATGCTCATCCTGGTGGGGGCCACAACAATAAAGAATACTGCAGCCCATCGATCCATTTCTCACAAACTTGGATTTCATGATGCTACTTACGTAACTGCAGCGCGAAGCCACCTTCCATGCCTACCAAATTGTCCACCTTTTAACCTTGATTTCATGTAGATGACGGCAAATCCAGATTTCACATCAAATCTTTCTAATTTTTCTTTCGATATCTCGTTGCTAGAGAAGATAGTAGAAGGAGTCGCAGTTACAAGTTGAGTAAGATTTCAAGGCGTTGAGTATTTCAAAGCGTTGAGCAGATAGGGGAAGATGGCGGCACCTTCAAGCAAGTTAGCGTTGCAGCCATTGTTTCGGGATCGTCTTCAAATTGTTGGGAAACAATGGCTGAGTCGCCGATTAGGTCGCTTTCTTGAAGACGATTCGACGACCTGGACGGTGGTGCAAACCAGTTCGTACTTGTCGCCGCCGCCTCTGGGATAAAACAACCTTCTAAGAAAAGAAAAAATTGATTTGCTTGCACAACAAACCAATTCAGATTTGCACTTTCGATTTAAATTTAACTACTCGTTCTGATTTTGTTTTTGAAGAACTTTTAATGATGGAGAAGAAGAGAGAGATAAGAATAAAAAGTTTTTTTTTTTTTTTTTTTTTTTTTTTTTTTTTTGAGTAGTTCGACAAAAAATAAATGTGGTAATACTTATAGAGGAAGTCGGTTCAGATCTAAAAAAAATTGATCTCAATTTTTTACCAAGTCAAATAAAAAAAACTGTTTTTTTTTTCTTTTTCATATAGTCTCATGATGTGGGACTATTCATATATGAGTCACCTCACACTTATCCAATTTTTTTAAATAATTCATCTTTATAAAAAATAAATCATTTTTCCAACAATTCGGGGGGTGCTGTTGGTTGGATATAGAGCGACACACAATTTTGGGTACAGGTGATTTTATTTGTAACAAGACTTGATTACTTCAGTAACAATCATTCTTATACAATCACAAACAATCATTCCACTTTCGTTGTCTCATTCGCTGCCTTGTTCGACATACAAAATTGCATTCTTCTTTTAATGAACTTTCTTCTTTTGTGCCCCCCCTTCAAATATTCCATCCACCACCACCACCCGAAATCCAATTAGGATTCTCTATCAATAGAATGAGAAGCTAAGTGGGTTTAACTCTTTGAATGAGAAGTCAAGTGTAAAACAAGAGCAATGACCATTCAGCTTTCTATATTTGCTAGATTTCATTCTGTTCCGGTTCACAAGAGCGAGAACACTAACCATAAACCTTGATCATGTATTAACATTTCGAATTTCAGTGAGTTATAGTGAGCTTAAGTGTAAATTTTGAATCCTTGTATTACACGCTTATCCCCAAAACCTAGGTCTTTATGTATGTGTTCCTTTTTAATCTTATGCATAAGTTTATTATCATATGCACGTGAAATGTGGATGATTTAATGATCAATGACTGAAAACAAATGAACACATAGACAAGTAATTTAAAGACTGAAAATTTGGGCTGTTTCCAAAGAGCAAGCAGCTCAAACTTTTTCCCTTTATTCACTGATAGTATAAATATTCAGACCCACATAAATAGCAAGCCAAATTTACAACTGCCTCCTCTACGCATACTATACTTATTTTAATTCAAACTCCTACCCGTGGCTTTACTTATACTATTGATCATCATTTATCATCTCTAAATGGAAGCTTTGAGAGAAGACTCAAGCGCCAAATCAAATGAATTAATAGAATGTGGAGCAAGTATAACATTCATCTCCGATGCTGCATTCTGTAGCGTACTTTCAACTGGTCCTATCTTATTTGGTGTCTGGAAAGAATTCTCATCCATTGCATTACTTGATGTGAGAACGTAAGCTTTCGAACCATTTGTAATAATCTTATTTTGCAATCCTAACACAGATATGTTCAAATTTACAAAGCTGCTTCCGAAATTGACAGCCTGATTAACCAAAAAAAAAAAAAAAAAAGGGCCATGATATTAGCAGTTGGAACAAGAGAGCTGATGTTACAACCCATTTAATATAGCGCATAGAGAAGGAATGAAGCAAAAGAAGGTAAACAACGTAAGGGTTTTGAGTTGAAATTTGACCTTTATTTTCAGGTACTTGTTGCTATCATCAGGATTTTGATAAATGATTGCAGACGCGACGACCTGAGCTGATGAATTAGCCTGTAGTGTAGAAGGTAGATAAGTTGCACCGCTTGATTCTTTAAAGAAATGTTGCATCCAGTAACTTGGAGTTCCATACTGTTGGTACGAGTTGAATACAATTGCATCGGGATTCCAACTGCATACAAAGTTCAGATACCAATATGAGATATACTACATAAGTAGATTTTACAGATTTGGTTTATTATCATAGGTGCTTCTTCATACTCTGAACAAATTAGCAAAATAAGATGTTTGCGAAAAAGGAGCTCAATAAAATCAACCAAATCACTCGCTTATGCATAAACTACAATAACTATTAGCAAAAGGAAACAGTACATACCGACGATCATTTGTGTTCACAAAAAGTGGAGCATAGCTTGCCATTTCAACAGCATCGCTGCATTAGTCATTCAGTTAGTTCGACAAGGTAATGTATACACAAGTTTTGTTGTCATCTATGTCAAAGATTAATAAAATAAAGATATGATGAGGCACAATGTTCTGTTGGAGTTAATTGAAAATTCAATATGTTATAACAGGAAAACATTAATTGTTTGAGGTGGTGAAAAACAGCAACTACCTACACATGCCCAATAGTTGTACTTTTGAGTACATGCTACTTGCTACTGGCAAAACTGTTAAGTGGCAAAATCAAGGGATACAGGTGAAACAGCATGCATTGGTATAATCACAAAGAAAATACCTGTTCTTTTCCAGTCCAATAAGAAATGCAGCTTCACCTAAAGCAGCTAAGAGGCTACCAGTGCCAGCATCATTTCCTGTAACGGCGTATTCACTTACAAAAGCCTGTTTTAAGAATAACCAAAACATAAGATAGCCGACTTTAACTAATTCAATTTCCAAATTTGTTGTTGACATAAATGTGAATTACTCATACCTTTGGACCCTTACGTGATGTAGTGTCAAATTTATTAGCCATTCGGAACAATGTATTAGCACTGCTGTAGACCTTTTAAATAAGCAAATATGAATTATTGTCAGTAACATAACAAACCAAAAAAATCTGATGTTAATCTGATATGGTTTGTGCTTACATGAAAATCATACAGGTGAGCTGGATGATCTAATGCACGAGAAGATCCATCACAATTTGATATCATCTTTATATCGGGATATGCATTTTGAATTGCATAGTAAAATTTCAGGTAATTTCCTAAGATAGGCAAAGAAAAAGGGGGGAAAAATGAGAAGCAATATTTTATTTCATGTATTTTGCTTTTTCAATGCAATCTAGTAGTTTGAGACACTGTTTGCTAACTCTACTTGTCATTTGCAAACCTAGGACAATTTATAAAATAAAAATAATAAACTGTCTAGTAAGAACAAAATTTATATTCACAAGAAGAAATACTGGACATGAAAGCTGCTTTTAGTAGTAAATCATACCAAATATAGGTGGTTTTACAGTTTTTTACTTATTAAACCAACTTTGGGGATGCAAGGAAGTTTTTCTAGGTTATATCAAAATAATTAACAAGGCCTTTGACTTCGAGTCTCTCTTTCTACACACATATCCATGTGCATGTGTGTGCGCGCCTTAAATTCTTTGTAATAATTTTTGATGTACAATAAGTGCATGATCTAGTGCCTACTAAATTTTTATCTACGAGATTAAACTATAAAAATACGACTTTCACACACTGTATGTTAATGTGGCATGTATTATAACATTATGCAACATGCTTAATTAAATGACGAGTGATCTATTGATGTGACATAAATACGTACAAAGTTTTGTGACTCCCACATGGAATGCGTTGATATTAAGAGAGTTCAACACACACAATTCATTCCATTCTGTTACACACACACACACACACACACACACACACACACACACACACACACACACACACAAAACCAGAAGAAGGAATCTTTTAGTTTATTTGTCTTATCCTAAGTGAGTGTGCAAGAGAAAAGAAGTGTAACAATTTAAATGAGAAGAAGCCACGAAAGATTGTTGTCACTTTGACATCTGAAGATTGACCATACTACTTTTTATGGTATATAATTAAGTGATATGATGAGTCACACTCTAATCTTTGATGTTTTTATACATATCATATAGTATATAATTCAACCATACAAATTAAATTGAAAGTAATTATTACAAAGAAATAAACCTTGATAATTTGGTTTCCCGCAATCTTCATTTCCAATCGCAACATATTTCAGATCAAAAGGTTCTGGATGTCCCATATCCGCTCTTACTTTTCCCCATGTTGAATTGGAACCACCTTTGGCGAATTCAAGGCTATCGAGTATATCCTGCAATAGAAATAATTTATCACCGATGAAATTCTGATAACTTTTCAAGTTTAAAGCTAAATTATACTTAAAAGGCACTAGTTATAAAGTATGATGTTGCAGTTTTACAAATTGCTACTATCTCCAATTCATTTCATCGTTTACAGTTTCTTTTTTCCATTCATAAAAATACATGATTAAAACTTGAATGCTGTTTCTTTTTTCCCTTCATAAAAATACATGATTAAAACTTGAATGCTGATAATTATTTGTTTGTAGAATTGTGTCTGTTACTAGTAATATTACATGACACACACTTTATATATATATAAAAGACAAACATCAGTTTTCTTTTTTCCTAGAAACACTTTTTTAGATCGACTTAGAAAACAAAAAATCTACCAAGAAGATGTTAGAAAGTTCACTGGAGAAAGATTTTCAAAACAGGACTCAAATCATAGATTGCAAAGTTTAAAATTTGATTCAAAGCTGGATGTATTGTAAATCGTGGATTTGAAAGCTGCTTATTCTGTAATGTGCACACATATTTGTCCATCAATTTTTTTTGTTTTATGTAGATCATTAAACATTCTTCTCCCTATTGTAATAGTATAATTTTTCATGATTTTGACGCTTGGGTTTTCACATCTTTAAGTCTAAAGCTAAATTTCTCTTCATGTTCCATCTTAATTATTTGAAAGAATGATTCAGAAAAAGTATTTTGATAATTTTATTTTAGCATTACTTGAATGTATCTTCCTTGATTATGCTATAATTTTAATTTTAAATTGGAATTTTAATCAAACCAAAATCAGAAAGAGTGTTGATTTGAAGTAGTACCCAAATTGTAAGAAATATATGGTTTCTTAACCCATTCTTAATTCTATCCATTTAAAGATCTTGTTGCATCTTTAAATCCTTCGGTTTGGATTTATGAGGTCCTCACATGGATTTCCAAAAGATAAGGCCCAACCGATCCGTGATTATTTTCAGTTTAGGTGGGGCCTGCTAGGATTGGATAACGGCACTAACTGTAGGGGTGGCGATTAGACCCGAACTCGACCCGACGGGTCTCGGTTCTAGATGGATCGGCTTTGTCGGGTCTAAACTATACATTTTCAAAAACTGGACCCGACCCGACCTTTGGTTCGGGTCGATTGGGTTCAATTGGATAGCAAAACCCAAAATACATACATTTCAATGCATTTCGTCGGGTCTTTCAGGTCGGATCAGTTTGGATCGGGTTTTATAGAGTTTTTATTGTATTTTTCATCATCTAGACTCAACCCAAGACCCATCAGGTTCGGTTTGAGTCCGGGTCGTTTTTCGATTCTCGGTTCTAATTGCCACCCTAACTAACTGATGCTTTTAATTTCTTTACTTTTTGTTTGAGTACGCATTCATTGGATCAACGAGTCAGGTACTACGTGGGTCGGGTCTTTCAGACCCCATTGAATCATATACACTACTACGCGATATTTGCACCCTATGTTAACCATCAAATTCAGGTCTTGTCTTTCTAGCAATTTGAGTCAGATCTGGATTTTTTGAGCTGGTCAATTCAAGTTTGCTGGTTTAGGGAATCAAGTCCTGATTATGATTATCTGGCCTAATTCAGTGAAATAGGATGAAACATGAAAGCAATAATATTTGCAAAGTCTGGAACAGAAACCACATCCAATCATGAGAAAGAGCTACAATATGATAAAAGGAAAATGACTGACAAATTAGTATTCTCAAATTACTGCATCCTTACTACTAAAATAAAAGAGTGCCCTCTCATTACTCTTATGGGATATGCTTGCATTCCTCTTCCAAATCTAGCTTCTAATTCACGTGATTTTGGTTGGAAACAAATTAAGATATCTTACTTCTACTTAACATATTAATTTGGTCATCTATATTTTTGACTAATTTTAGGCATAACACATTATTCAACGAGTACAAAGTGAATTTCCTTAAGTCAATGTAAATAAATAAAAAATATGGAAGAATACTCTGAAACTTGCCTTTACAAAAGGTGCTATGTTTGGAGTAGTTACTTCGTCTTGATGGCTGACGCCTGGATATATGAAAAGCCAGTTTACAAATCAGAACATATTTCATTTTCATGAGAATCAAATTGCATCTTCACGGAATTTCAGTAAGAAATTATATTACCATTATTAAACACCCAAACTGGTGCTGCGCCCAGGTCCTCTGCAAGCTGCAATAGGAAAGAACTTGTTCAAACTATAACCTATCTGATGTGTCTTTGGCCAATCAATAAATGTGACACAATCAGTGGTGAGTTGTCAAGATAAAACTGATTTTCTTTTGCATTTGAACCTAAATGTTACACTGATCAAGATTATTTGTCTTTATCAATCCAAACTGATAATGGGATTACTCTATCCAAACAAAATAGTGAAGGCATTTAAAATGGTCTGATATGTTCGGAAAAAAAAACATAACAAAGTAGTTAATATAATGGTTTAAATGGAATCTGAAACAAAGTAATTTAAGGAAAAAATATTAAAAAAAAATGCTTAATACTCTTCCCACTATGGATACTTCATGTACAAAAAAGTGACAAATAATATTATGGACAATAAAGTTCTAATTTTAGAAGTATATATCTCATAGACTATCATTTGAACATAAGGCGGTCATGACTGATTTTGGATATTAAACTCAATGATTGTAAGATTAACATAATTAAATTAATCTGATGGTTATCATTTAGATTAGTCTCGCAAGGTTCATGCGATATCACAGCTTCAAATGAATTACAGCTGTGATTAAATTCAAAAAACAAAGTTTAGCACGCAATATGTTTTGGAAAAAAAAATCAAGGTGAAGATTCATGCATATCATCGAATCAGACATTTACAAGGTTTTATACATCATGCATTTAAGTACTGAAAAGGTAGAGCAAAGTAGTTCATAAGAAATCTCAGATGTAAGATGGTAAGAATCAATTGGGGTATCGGTCTAAGAGCTGTAACTTCATAAAACGTAAAATAATCAACGTTTTACGATCTGTAGTAAATAAGTCAATGTAATAGTGTATTTATCACATTAGCTAACTTATATTCATTGCTGAAAATGCAATACCAACTAATAATGATTCGTTAACCAAACGAACAAACAAACATACTTTTGAAGAAACCTTTTTATGTCCCAACTTTCATACCAAATCTTATGTTTTTTTTTCAAAAAAAATTAGAGACATATACATTAATAAATTATATATACAGCAAGTAATACGGCCCGCTGATTACAAATAAGTAAATAATCTGAAATTTACACATATTTTATATATGAATTAACATAAATAAATAATCATACTTTGATGATTTGATTTATACGAACATATGATCGATAATGCGGGGATGAATAAAAAACTGATTTTGGGTATTTAATCCATAAGATGTAAATTCATAACAAAGAATACAGCCTATTGATTACAAAAAAAAAATCATTGAAGAGTAATTTGAATTTAATAGTGTATATATGACCTAAATCAAAAATTGAAATTACAATATCTTTTTTGAAGGGAAAAAAAAGGCAATTTCTTTATCAAAGGTTATGCTTAATATTCTTGAAGAAAGATGCAAACTCAAGATGTGAAATAATACATCCTCTCGAGATTAACGATTTAATGAGGTCATGCATGATGAAGAAGAAGAAGAAGAAGAAGAAGAAGATAATACCATTCTGGTTGTAGCATTACTCATCCTTGTGAGAATAAGTATACAAGTTTTATTTTGTGAAAAAAAGGCTATTCTTGGAGTGTTATTTCCTGCACCAAACAATTCACTTGATTTTTTTTTACCACGAATTGGTCGGCAACTACATGTCGACTACTCCTTATTGCAGTCGGTGTCTTGTTGCCAATTGTAATTATGAAAAAATCCATATGAAAATGCCTAATTTATATACCATGGACAACAACAGAACGCTAACTGCAATGAAGAACAATCAGCATGTGATCGTCAACTGGTTCTGTAAATAGAATTGAGTGAACTTATATATATATATATATATATATATATATATATATATATATATATATATATATATATATATATATATACAGATAGCAACACTCTACTCTCAGTCTCATGTACATCAATGCTTTAGATTTAGTGGGCGATGTAGGACTTAAAATTAAAATCAAATCAAATTGTAATGCTTCGTTTTTATTTATTCGATCAATTTTGTTATTTAGAAAATCACAACATTAAGATATCAACAAATAATTCATGAAAGGAGAGGAATATGGGGATGGAACAAGAGTTATGTTATGAATTGGGTCATCTACACAAAATATTTTATTTCAAAACGTTGTTCTTTTTTCTTTTTCCCACACCCCATAAGAACATAATATTGTTTAATTTCATTCCTAAGCATCAAGGATGGCTAGAATATAGCGGCTAGCCCATATAGAAAATTAGAAATACACTCACTTCAATCTATAAAATTGGATTCTATATAAGATGCACACTGACTTGTACCAAGGTTTCGACCAAAATACTGAGATTCTGGTCATCCCATTCCACTTTCAGGGATTGAAACGGAAAGCAAACCTAAAATCGGGTTCAATTATTTATTTATTGAAATTTAAATTTCACAGGGAAAAAAAGAGTTTATAATATATAATATTCAAAATTTGACATTTAGCTAAGCAAACAAATTCACAGAATATATGATTAGCATAACTAAAAAAGTTAACTACGATGTAATATACTTGTTAGTGTTATGAATGTTTATAATTAAACGACATTGTTCAATTATATCTTAATTTTCAATTAATGATAGATTACACATCTTGTTCCAATCAATTAAGCAAATATATATGCAATTATATGGAAATAAAATAATGGAATTAAATAAAACATGAACCCAAATTCACAAAAATTACGAATTAGATCAGAATTCCAAAAGTTACGTCAGACCTAAATCGAGACCGAAAACGAAGTCTCGAACCTTGACCTATACCCTCATTATAATAATCGTCTGATTCCTATCTTAGAATATGCTCCAAATCAGTCCAATTAAGACAATGACTTGACTAAAAAGCCAATACTAGTTAAAACCTACAATATTGTGTTTAGTTTGATAATAAGTTTAACTTAGTTACCAAAAGAAACTCGTAATATCCAAGTCCATCATCGGTCCAATACATCCAAACGTCACCAAAATGTCCAGGCCTCTCCTCCCATGGTCCAATGGACTCCCGCCACCTAAATGCATTTCGTAGCCATTCACCCTCAACAAAACATCCACCTAAGGAAGAAAATTTCTGCTAATTCATGTTCTGAAATGAACATTAATAAGGTAAAAACATAGTTATGCTACCAAAAGGTGAGCAGAAGTGATTTTGCACCTAGTGGAGAATGAGTTGCAAAGTTTAAACCATGATTTCCCAAAATAAATTCCTCTTTATACCCGGATGCTTATTTGGAGTAAACACACAATTATTCAGGCTTAAAAACAAGCTTGTTTCCTTTGGTTTTCAGAAATAGTTAAATTATACGGAACTTGACCATTACAAATATAACCTTGAGCAAATTGCTTTCATATAAGACAGAGACAAGGGTCAAGGAATGTTAATTTTTCAAAGTCCTTAAACATCAACAAAACTATGAGGTTTGATAAAGATACACAGAATTATTTTTTGATAGTCTCGGACCTATAACAAATCTAGGCTGTAACTAAATCACCAACTAGATTGATTTTTTAGATAATTGTATCTTTATAAGGCATCTGCCAACATGACATAATTTAGTGGGAAAAAAAATGTTGGGAAAATAATTAACGGCACAGAACTGATGATACCTGGAAATCTAATAAATCGAGGTCTTAGACCCTCTACCATTGAAATGAGTTCTTTCCGAAAGCCGTGACCCTGTTTAAAAGTTCAAAATTATAATAATGATATATTCCATAAAATTAAAGTGCAAAAGAACTTCTATGATGAATGCTTATTTCTATATATTGGTAATTGTATATACGTTATTTGCCTAGCCTACCAACATCATATGACTGGTACAATCCCTATACCTATGAAACATCTAATGGTCGTTAAATTTGGTGTCATGCTTTCATGTCACTTTCAGGTTACTTAATTTCTGACCATGATTAATATGAGATATAACCAAACGCCTACACACAAATAAATCAATTTGACTATAGACTCTCTACCTTGTATGTGTCGGCAGGCATCACAGAAACCTGATCTAGCCAAATAACTCCTTGTTGGTTGGTAGTCAACTGAAGCCTCGAATTACTGTTTGATTCAGTAGCATCTAACTGAAATTCCATTTTTTTCCAGTCTGATACTTCCGAATTTGATGCCGATATAGCATGAGAAGCCAGAACTTGCAATCCATCAGAACTTGTAAGTGAAACCAATAGGTTCAGCGAGCCCGACGACTTCACAAATAGTACCACTTTATAGCTTTTCCCCTTTTCAATGTTCATTCCCCAATATCCAGGGTTATATACACCTACACCACCGACTGGGCAATTATTTGAACCAGAGTTGCCACACAGTATTTCCATACGCAGCGCTATTTTATTACGTTCGAAACAAGAAGTACGGTCAGTCAGGACATTAATGAAAGTTTCGTTCCCGATTATTGACCATGGATTAATATTTGAAGGTGTGTTTTGTCCTCCAGCTTCAAAACCTCTGTTATTGACAAGCTCTGCCCATATACCTCCTGCTCCTGCATGGTTGATTTCCTCGAAAAATATGCCAAATAGAAGGTCTGGGATTTTCCTTCCTGATTGAGGGGATGCATCTACCAAAAGTGCCAGTGTTTGATTTGCATCTAAATACCGTGCGTAGCACTGATGTGAATCCAACACCATCAAAATTGCACATAATAGTATAAATAAGAACCTTCTCTGAGAATGCATTATTTTACCGTATTCTGCTGTAGAAAGAAGGGGCATAAGAAAATTCAGCTTTAAAAGGCCTTAACTGATCATTAACATTTACGCATAAACAAGGAAAATCTGTAAATAACTAAATGTAGTGGCTTACTCTGCATCATATTAGTTCACTGTGCATGAGTTATATAAAGGATATGTCTACAACAGCTAAAATGTTACTGAAGGATATGTCTACAGTGATGATCAAGGTGGCTGATTTACAACAGTTACAATAAAAAGGGACAGTTTTGTATTTATTTGACTGCTTAATCACTTTTACACAGTAATCGAAACAATTAGGAATGTGCACGTAGCCTCACAAATAATATCTGGAACTATTATGGAACCAGCCTCTCGAATAAAGGGGTACAAATTTCATTCTTGTCAAACTTGACACACCAACAATGCGCAATCGCAAAAAACACTTCATAAAAATCTGACTAAAGAGGCAGAAACCCAATAAGATAAGTAAAATTCTCACCGATCAAAAATCAAAACAAGAGAGAGAGATAACTATATGAAATCAGCGATTTAGCGAAGGGTTTATATTAGTGGAGGAAAGAGAAGATTGAAGATTGGGAATGAAAGGGCGATGCCATAAAATCATGCAGGACTCATGGGGGCGTAGGATAGATCATGGAAGAGGGTGAAGACACGTGGCAGGGCGAGGATGCGAGTGAGGGCGCGGGCCGTTAGATGAGGATCGATGGGACAAGGAGTGTAGAAGTGCATTTGCGGCAGGCGGTGGCAACACTCATCGTTGCGTTGCTTGCAAGGCTGAAATTTTAATGGTGGGTGGGTCTGGATTTGTTCTTTTGCTTTTGACTATGTGGACAAAACAAACAAGTGGCTGCTGTCATTACTAGTTGTCAGTATTATAACACTCCACTTGCACAAATAAAACTGATGAATATACACGGTTTCATAAGATAAGAATTAAGATGTGTGGGCCTGCAATTATGTAACTGACATGGTAAATTAATATGCGGCTGAAAGCTTCTTTTAGGATAAACATGCAGCATGTTAGTGACCTTTTGCTTTTTCTTTTCTTTATTCATTTTTAGTAATAGAAAATATGCACATTCACAAATTTTAGAAAAAGTTTAAATTAAAGTACACCAAGTTCCTTTTTTAAACTGAATGACAAACTTTGAAAGCATTTTGTACAGTGTAAAACCGAATATAATACTACTTGAAACTAGCATTTTGGCATAGCGTAAAAACTGAATTTAATACTGGTTGTATTTAGCATTTCGTTCAGTTCAATGTCTTTCAAATTTTGTCTCTCGGCCTAAAATTAAATTTTTGTGCTATTCAACCTATTTTTATTTTTTAAAGTTTGTCATTCTCGCTAATTGTCTCTTTTTAAAATGTAATACTTATTTGTATGAATGGATATTTCAAAAAAAAGATAAATATAATGTTGTTAAGAAAATAATAATCTCCTCTAAACTATTTTGATTCTGAAAATTTTGATTTTCTTTAGTTTCTTTCCTTTTTTCCCCTTCTTAGAGACAATGAACGAAAAAATATATATAATTCATTGTAATCTTCACATTAATTTCAATAACACAATATGAATGTACATTGATCAAAACTTTATTTCTAATAATCTGTTTATTTTATTACATATAAAGCTCAATATGGTCCAACTTTTTCCCTTTCACCTCGTTGATCTTTAGTTGTAGTACTTCACTCAGCTTTTGAGATACTTTTTGCCTTCCAACCATCATAAAAAATTCCATATTTGCAAATTTGAGCTTTTGTAATAATTGGCATAAATATGTCCATTTTAAAACATAACGTTGAATCCCTTTACATTCTTTCTAAAATTACCTTCAAAATTAATGTTTTTTTTTTGGCCTGCTCTTTTACCATTTCCGTCTTCTTCCTCGTGCAATTTTCCTTTCCCTCCTCTTCCGCTAATCTACATCCGATCAGGTAATCTTCCTTTTCACTCTCGATTTTAGAGTTTTATTTCTCATGCAATCATTTTATTTTTGATAATTCAATTCGATTTTTAGAAATTTGATTGCTACTATCGTCGGAATCGACGGTAGTTCAAATTTGTTTTTGTTATCTGCTAAGTGATCATTTCACTACACCAAAATAGTCAATTTGCAACGGCTTAGAGCCGTTAATTTAGCAACGGCTTAGAGCCGTTGCAAACACCTGGGATTTGCTTTTTGCAATGACTTAAAGCCACTGCTAAATATAACTTTGCAACGACTTCTATCCGTTGCAAAATTTGTTTTGCAACATCTTATATCCATTGCTTAGTGGTCTTCTTACATCATTACGTTTTCGGTAGCAACGATTATGGACAGTTGCTATTTTTTTTTTTTTTTTTTTTTTTTGTAAGGTTTTTTGTTGTTGCTGAGTTAAAAAAAATAAAAAAATTACGATATTTTCAATACTTTCAACATCAGTAACCAAAATAATATTACGATATTACACTACATTTTGAGTTCACCAAATCAATATTACAGCACATACCTTCAATTCAAAAAGTACAAATACTACACACATATGTCATAGTTGAAATATCATACTACAAACACTTCATTTGAACTGCACCATAGTTTAATAGACAAACAAAAGCATAATACACCATAGTTTCTGGAAAAGGCATCCTGCACCCCATTTAATTCTAATAGTTCCTAAAAGAGTTCAAAACACAAAATATATTACAACAACATACATGCCTAACCTATCAGCGGAAGGTTTCATTCTGAAAGAAATTAATAGATTATATTTAAATGTTTCAGGCGAAGCCCAAATTATGAATACAGTAATTTAAGTCTGAAACCAAAGCTTTAATATCCAAACACAACTCAAGACTTGCAAAACCAAACACTGGATGGCATATTGATAATTTAGTCTGGCTCTGGCATTAACTGAAACAAGATATTTTCACTACTTGAGTACTAGACAAAATTTTAATGCTAACAGCAAAAAGACAATAATTTTGAAAACAGTGGAGACACAGGACAATAAGCCACCATTTTTGCTTAGCTAAAGTGCTGCTTAAAATTAACACTTCCTTTGATGATCAAAACTGGTGAGGTTAACATGTGTACGCACTCAGCCAAGTTAGATGTAAATTTTACCTATGAACAAACCCATGCATTAACTTTCGAGGTAAAAGCTACATTTTAAATGTCTGCATTTTCATACAGAAATTATAGATTATGCATGGTTGTAAAAAGGTATAAGCCAGGCCGGTAACACCATGAAATAATGAGCATGTGTTGCAGAAGATAAGAGAAAGAGTAGGAAAAGATAAATTACGCATATATCATATACCTGCTACTCATTAGATAGCAGACATCATGACTAAACCATTGTTGAGAAACAATTTCTAATTATTTTAAGTTAAACTATCAAAGTCAAAACTTCATCAGATCTGATAGTCATGTAAGTTACAATGATCAATTTTGAAAAATCAACTCTAAATTTGCCATAAGAATGAAACGTTTTACATATATCTGACCAGAAATCACTTCAAAGGAGACAAATTGCTACAGATCTGATCTTTTAATGTCAAAGTTACTATAATCTGCCAAAAATTGGTCTTCGAGAACAGATTAATAGATTGAAGCATATTTCGAAGAATTTACTTAAGAAAATAGCAAAGATCAAGCATAAAGTTGGATTTTCCTTCTTCGCCATAACCCTAGATCGGATTTGTAGAGGAGTAGTAATACCCATGTCATAGTATTGTGTAACTCTGGTATACTTCGGATCTACATAAGAATAATCAAGAATGCTGGTGAGCCCAGAAATAAAGGTATGAAATAATACTAGAAAGATCGTAATCATGAGAAACAGGCTGTCAACCTTTGCCCTTGAATTCAATCGTTGGATTTATAAATCGTTCATTTTGACAGAATTCCTTCGGGCTCTCTAGCAGCACCGAAGAATAATAGGCCAAGCCCAACTATAAATTTTGTATTATAAAGAGATTTCCATACAAACTGCAAACTAATAATACCATTTTGACATTTTTGTCATAATTCAAATCCATATTTTATGTTCAGCATTCAATCCCAAAATTCAATTTGTAAAATCAAATTAACTAATTCTATTAATTTACTTCAAAAATTATAATATGTAGTTTCCGTGGATTTAACATTTTTTCCTCTGTGTTATTTAAATATTTTTTGGACTGAAACAAAGCAAGTATGAAGAAAAAGGATAGAGCATCGACTTTCATCGACCTAACAAAGGAAGCGCGTGTGGTATTAAAAACATAAAATGGAAAGATATAGGACTATAAGGACACAAGTACGACTGTATGTATAATTATATTTTGACGAACTTATTGAGCTGGGAAGAGCACTGAAAAGTGAAAATAAAGGCATAATGAAACCAACATTTGTCTTCTAACATTTATTTGGAGGTGCGTAGTTAATACTCTGCTACCATACATATACTCTGCAACCATACGCGCACAACAATCTCAGGTTAAACATGGCGAAGTCGGCAACAGAAGCCAAATGTAGCAATATCAGGACACTAAATTCAAGTGGATGGCACACAAATGTGCATAGGCATTTTTGGTACCCTAGATGGTAAGTTTGCAGGTTCACACAACTTAATAAACCAAGTGTGGCAAGGACAAGTAAACACAACTAATGCAACAATCTCAAACCTAAACAATAGTAGGTCAGCAAATCATATACATACATATACCATGTGATAATACCAATATCAGATAAATTAATGTTCATTCAGTTACCTATGCTCAAAACATTATTATGACATCTTCGGAATCATAAATGACCAAAAGAACAAAACTTAGGTATGTTATGCTATGGAATCATAAAGTACCAAATGAAGATGAATGAGGATACATACTTGTTCTCTGACGTCTACAGGTATCGAATATGACTCTTCGGATGGCACACAAAACCGCCAACTCCAACTTCTTCAAAAGTCGTAGCAAGAGGATGGTTTTGCTTGGTTATGCTTTCATCTGGCAGCAGTATGTTGTCCACAACCAACTTCTCATGTGTTGGCGCTACAACTTTTCTGTGAATAATTGAACCCATCAAACCTCTGCAGACCGAACTTGTCACAATGACCTCCAATTAAGGTTTAAGATTTCACACTTCAAACTTACCGAATCGGAAGAATTATGTGGATTGCCTTTGTCATTGTTAGGCTGTTTTCAATAACATCATGACATGCATTACTTCCTCCTTCATTCGAAGCATTGTCCGGTGTTTGCTTCTCATATTTTCCCTTAAACAATTCCACTAAAATCTTCAATGTACACTCTACATTGTCCATCCTATCTTCCATGTTTTTCGACGCTTCTGGTTGAATAATTGAAAAATGAGATTATTCAGGAATACACATTGAATGCTGAGATTACGCATGGAATTTCTCTTGATCAATTTTAAGTTGTTTGCGTGCAATATTGGAGGCCTTAACTTGGGTCCTTGGTATCTTGGCTCCAATACTACGAGTCCGGCCTCCTTTATCCTTTCCAAAAACTTGTGACATGATGCCTTCATCTAGCGGCAACTCCTCTTCCTCACTGTCTTTGATTGCTTCCTTTGCCTTCTCAATTTTATCCTAAGCATGAAGCATAAATATATAAATTGAAATAGTGAATAATTCAAATAAGAAATTATTTGGCTAACTAACAAAGTATGGAGAAGTTGAATTGGATATACTTCCATCCTTTTTTGTATAAGTTTTCTCCCATACTTCACGATGTATTATTTCTTTTTTCGGATTTGCAATGGCCTACAATAAAACAAGAAATAATAATATTATGTCATCATGGAAACTGATTAGTGTTTGTTTAGTCAGCAAGATGTAAATAAAAACATAAGACGACTGGTTAGCAGTAAGATATATATATATATATATATATATATATATAGAGAGAGAGAGAGAGAGAGAGAGAGAGATGCATTTATGTATTTATGAATGGTTATCTTGCATATATAAGATGACTAGAGAAAGCATGTCATATAATTAAGGATTTTTTTTCGATTTGGCCACCTTTTATAAACTTATAACACATTTAGCTAAGTTTCAAAACTTATTACAGCCGTAGCCTGATTTATGTCACATCAGCTGAAATCAGTTATTTTACATTAGCGTTATTTAAAATAACGCACGCCTGCGTTATTCAGGATGACACACAATAGATTTATGTTGTTACAAACTTCATCTTTTCCCATACCTGCGTTATCCTGAATAACGCAAGCGTGCATTATTTCAAATAACGCTAGTGTAAAATAACCGATTTAAGCTGATGTGACATAAACCAGGCTACGGCTGTAATAAGTTTTGAAACTAGGTTAAATATGTTATAAGTTTATAAAAGGTGGCCAAATCGGAAAAAAATCCTGTTTGTTTTGTTTTGTCTCTTTAGTCTTGATATACCGTGTATTCCAGTTCTCTATTTTTGTTTTTGCTCCTCCTTGTTTCATGAAATCGTCTTCGGTGTATTAATAAAGTGGTAGGGGACCACTCAACCCCGTCGGCCTTGCCAAAAAAAAAGTCAATAATTGAAGGGATCACAACTGATGACAAACAGGTTGAATAAGTACATAACTTGTAAGAACCCGTTACTTCCCCGTGAAGGAGAGAGCGGATACTTTGAGAACAACACATAAAAGAGCGCAGACGGAAGGACATTTCATTGTTATTACAACAATTCCATCAGATACAAGAATATACAGAGTATAAATGAATAAATTACATTCGATAAATATCAGAGATAACAATAAATTACATAGCAGCGGGAAATAATACAAAGCACAACTGAAGGTGATATACAGATACAGAGCTTTCCGGATATCATTCCAGCTGTAAACCAGGATCCTGTGAATATAAATCTGCAAAACCAAAACTACTAGCTGCCCGTGTCGAAAATAGGGGCACCCAGAGTTTAGGTTAAAACAATAAACTCCAGGTCAGTCATGTGACTGGTGTGAGAACTAAAACAGTTATTTAAAACTTTACTTTTAAAAGAGAGTAATTCAAGGGACCACGCTGTATAACACGGAACGGGTTCCCTCCCAAGAATACCAGTGCATAGAATAAACAGCGCAATGCTTTTTTTGAAAAATGAAACTATTATAAGACCCAGGTCCCATCACACAATGCAACGCAAGCCGGAGGATAGGGTTTTACCTTATAACAGCCAAACATGCTTGGTACGTTTAAAAACAAATCATTTGATACTATAATAAGTGTCAAAACATTTTCAATCATAAATATCAATCATAGACGGCATAGCATCCCATGCTACTCTGTCGCCATACTAGGCTCTACAAATAAAGCCGAAATATCTCGTATTGGAAATTGGATTTCCGTCATGAGTCGAGGCAAGGGGCAAGCTCCTCTCCCCTTTCGAGACACTCTAGCAAATGTCCCAGGAATACACACTCTGGGCAGCCACTTGGATCGGTTGGGTCGGTCCTCTCTTACGTTTGAGGATTAGTTATTCCTGAACACACGTTTCCCGGTCCTTACAGACCTAAAATCGAGGCGCCTCATCCAACAACCACAAAGGTGAAAAGTATATAAATGTCAGGGCTGGTAAGTCACTGACACCACCAAAGCTAGAAAGAAACGTCGTGCTCTCCCAACGGTCCTTATCCCGTTTTTGACTCATACCGAGGTGTGAGGCTCGCGAATTCACGTTATACACAAAGCTACGCCACAAAGACCGTGCTTTGATCATCAACCACAAGACTTTGATTTTCAACAGAAGCCTTGATCAATTGCCACTTAGGCGTGCCACACAGGCAATTCATGCCATGCGACTGATGTCCATCGATATACAACCTCTGAGCTCGTACATCTCAGAGAAGGGCGTTAAGCAAGAGAATAAATTCTCCACCGCCAAACAGATGTATATTTAATGGAGATCAATCAACATAGAATAAAATCCAATGTCAGACACACAGTCCATTTACAAGTTCGTTCTGGGTCTGAACGAATCCGGAGGCACTTTCCTCGCATATCCATCGATCTCCAAGTACGTCTGGACGACCACCAACTGATTCCCTCATCTTGGGTGTACAGCCCAATCAAGATCATCAGTAATCACCCAAACGATGTGAAGACTTCCGGTCTTCAACCACCGTCTTCATCTTCGACTTATCGTCGAATCGGTTATTCAGAATGGGTATAAACCTGGCCTTTCTGAATAACCCGCATATATAGTAAACAAATGTTACACAAACACAACATACGCCTCATTCCAATTTAGCAGCCACTAACCATAAATCAGCAAGAGAGCTATTCCCCAAATATTAACCCCGAAGGCCGAAACCAACATCAGATCAATACCCAGGAAACCATTCTACTTAACTGATCCCCAGTTAGTTTCTAAATTTCACATTCTTAGGGAAAGGTTCCCATTAATTTTATCAAAGATAAATTCTTTAAAATTTATTCTTGAATCTTCCTTTAGATGTCATTTCAAACCATATTATGGTTTTTCAAACTAGACGGGATTAGCGAACCACACCGAAGTAATTATTTATTTTATTTCCAAATCCCAACCTATTCATCCCATGAAGCAAAACTGGTAATACTCCATATCTAATACCATGGTGTTATCGGTAAAATTAATTACCATTCCACGTTCAAATCTACTTAAAGATTTGACTATCGTTTTGGAGCAAAACTGGTGATACTCCATTCTCGCTCACTTTCTAAATTTGATAATTTAGATTATCAATTCACATTTCAATCTAATTACAGATTCATTAAAACTCCTTTTACTGGGTTAAAGAACTAATGTCATTTAAAACAAAGTTCACGACAAACCCAAATCACATTCTATTTATTATCGGGTTAAAGAACAAGTGTCATTTAAAACATCCTTCACGATAAACCCACAAATCAATTCTATTTACAACCCATTTCAAATCCAATTTATTTATTTAAAAATAAATGGGTTTTAATTTTAGTTCAAAATTAGTTCATTTCGATAAAAATCTATTTTTATCTTTTCAAATATGGAGTTTTTCATCCCAAATTTTCCCAAATCATTTCTTATGATTTTACACAAATTATTACTATTTTTACTAATTTTATCAAGGCCCGTACAGTCGATTTCCATCAACGGCCATCGAACTGCACTTATAGCGACCTTTTCCAAATTTGATTTGGACGTATCTCCAAATCCAACCGTTAGATTTCAAATTTCTAATATTCGTTAGAAAGCACTTTTCGGTACGAACCCAACGGTTCCGGTTTTAGGAGAATTCGACGGTCGGATCTCCCGTAATATCCGTTCGAAGTCAATAGTTGAAATTCGCGAACTACCGCGATGCGGCGCGTTCTATTCAGGCCATTATATTATATATATAATATATATATAATATATCTCGTCGATTTATATTTAAAACGAATTTTATAAATAGTTTTAAATTCGTTTCAAAACATTTCAACTTTCATTTCCAATTCAAATCAAAATTGAATTTTTCCTTATAAATTCGTTTTAAATTCATTTCAATTTAATTCAAATTTCGATTCAATTTGAATTCATTTCAAATCGATTTTTATTCTATTTCAGTTCGTTTTCAATTCAATTTGAATTCGTTATATATTCAATTCAATTCGAATTCGTTTTATATTCAATTAAATTTGAATTCGTTTTATATTCAATTCAATTATATAAAAACGAATATAGTCGATATACATATCGTTCGCGTCAAAATAGCGCATCTCTAATCAACACGGCTTTATATATTTCAATAATTCCGTTATTCTATTCGACAAATGAATATTTATCCTATTCAATACATGAATCTATATTTTTGTCAACACATGACTAATCTCAACGAATGAGTACTGTCCACGTGTGACTATTTTTGTTATTTAATATATTTTATAAAAATTATGGTATCTATCGTTTGATTTCAAATCAGACTCCAACCGTAAATTAGTAAGAGAACGATTCCCTGAATATTAACCCCGAAGGCCGAAACCAACATCAGATCAACATCCAGTGGACCACTCATCTTATCTATTTTCCAGTTAATTTCTAATTTTATATATGATAAAGATGTAAATTTTATTGTTAAAATATTTCGTTCAACACATGACTAATCTCAACGGATGAGTACTGTCAACACATGAACCTTTATTTTATAAAGTAATTAGTTTCTAATTTTATATATGATAAAGATGTAAATTTTATTGTTAAAATATTTCGTTCAACACATGACTAATCTCAACGGATGAGTACTGTCAACACATGAACCTTTATTTTATAATATTCTTTATTTTTTAAATTGGAATGAGGCCCAATCAATTACCATATAACGTTAATTATATGGATTCCATACAACAAATGTATATAATAGCAACGATACATAATCAACCATTATCCAAAGTGCACTACATTGTATAAGCATCAAATATAGATATCTAACGCTTATAACAGCCTATCAATCAATCGATCGACATACAACTAATAACTGGGATTAGTGTATGCCGTAATTTATCCCAATACCCGTGTGGGGTTTCAAATCAACAAACACAGATTTTATTTGTGCAGTTGGACGATGTGTAAAATTTATCGTCCCAATCAATGTCCTTCAAATAGGTGTACATAAACAAACTGTCCGGTTTGTAAATGAATATTTATTCATTCACATTCACGTTAAAAATTATATTTTTAACGATAATTAATTTATTTCAACACATTAATCTATATTATCGATTTCACATCAACATCACAAACAAATTTCACAACACATCAAACAAGCATACAAGCCGTCCATGGTCTGTGGACGACGGGTATCGGGTGCTACTAAGCACCGTCTGCATCCTAGTATATATTTCTAACTAGAAAAAGAAATTTAAAGTGAGGAGTTCTCACTGACTAGCTAATCCAAACGCCACGACTCTTCTTAAGTAGAAGTCTTCGCCGTTCTCGCCTTTTGTCACTTTCGCTGCCCGTAGTCACTACATATATAAAAATCACATTTTTATATTGTTGCTATGTATATAAAAATCACATTTTTATAATCACTCTATATGGATAAAAATTCTATTTTTATATCACTACTATATAGATAAAAATTATATTTTTACATCGCTACTATATATATTATTTACAACGCTTCATTTTATATAAAAATTATATTTTTATATTTCTACTTCTTATATAAAGATCGAATTTTTATTTCATCGCTACAGAAATCTCATTTTTACTTCACTATATATATAATAAAAATCAGATTTTTATTTCGCTACATATATAAAGATAATATTTTTAATATGCCACTAGTATAAAAACTATATTTTTAACCTTTCTATATAATAAAAATTATATTTTTAACTTATTAAAAATCTAGTTTTAACCGTATTAATAATCTAACCTTTATCCTATTAAAAATCTATTCTTTTTTTTCTTTAGAAAAATCCAATCTTTTTCATAAAAAAACTGAAAAGAAAATAATACCATTCTTTTCATTTTAAAAACTAAAAATTAAACATACCCCTTTTTTTATAGCAAAATCGAAATTATAAAATAAAAATAAAATAAAAACTTACAGGTTTTGGTCGAAGGGGGGGGGGGCTGTGCCTCTTCGTCGGAGGTCAAGGAGGTGGAAGGGAGGGCGGAGGTGGTCAACAGGGCGTGGCGCGTCGGGGCTTCAGGGGAAAAAGGGCTCTAGGGTTTCAAGAAGGGGGCGGAGGGGTTTCAGATCGGTTTGGGGTTCTTGGAGATGGGGTTTTCGCGATTGGGGGGAGGAGGGCGAGGAGGGGAGATCGGAGCAAGGGGAGGGCGTCGCGGCGATGGCTGGGCATGGTGGTGGCAGGCGGGCGACGGCGCGGTGGGGCATTTTCTTCCTCCATCGTTTTTTTTCTTTTAATTTTTTTCTCGACAGAATGAACCAAGGGGGGGGGGGGGGCAGAGTGATAAAGGATGAAGGGAGAGAGTTTTTTATTTTATTTTATTTAATTATTTATTTTCAAAAAGGTACTTTTTATTTCGACCTCGAAACAAGACCCATCGCCTGTCGTCCATAACTAATTACCCCCATTCCGAACATAATGGGATATGTATCGTAAGCTGATTCGATTGTTTCGATCAGTTTTTGTTAAAATCAACATATAACTCTATATATTGAATTTGAACGCGTATTTCAATTTACCGGGCACACATACGAACTCTAAAAATTCCCAAAAAATATTTTCTAGCTTTGTATTGATGATATGGTCCTAACGAAACTAATTTCGTCAAATTATGAGACCGTTTGAAAAATGGCCATTTTCCAGTCGATTAAAATCAACTGAAACTGGTCAAACGCGTTTTCCTTTGCCACGCTCACATATTGATTCGAAAAATTATGAAAATTGGGATCTAGCAATAATTTGACACTGCGGATCCAACAAAAGTGGTTTCGTCGAAATCCGAGGTCGTTTGCAAAATTTCCATTTTTAAGGGCCTGAATTTCATAGCGACTATTTAGAATTTTCAACTGGGCATATCTTTTGATTCCCGCTATGAAGTTTAAATTTTTCGGATTCGTTGGAAAGATATTATCAATTAGATTCCATTATTTTTGGTTTCACTAAAATCCAGTTTGTTTTGCACCCGGTACATTCAATTGAAATTTGAAATCGAATTATCGAACTACCGCGCCATTTTCAATTCCTTTTATAATTATTTATATTCTAACGACGACGTATATAAATATATACGTTCCAATTCTACTCAAAATAAATTTCTCGTCATATTATTTAAAATAATTCATTTTAAATATTCAAAATCCGCTAAAATTGCTAAAATAAACATTTTAAATTGGCTCGCATTTCCGGGTTATTACATAACTTGTTAACTTTCATTGAGTTTCTGTCAATACTGAGTAGTCGAATGACTGTCATTACTATCGTACAACTCATAGGAAATACACATTCAAATTAGATGGACAAATAAGCACAAACATCATTGTGGGTTGAACAACAAGTCAAAAAATGGTGTACTAAGTGGATAAGGAAAAATTGTAATCAACGAAGGTTTATTAAGAGCAAACACTATGAAATGTGGAAGTTAAAAATGATTATAACATGTATGTGTAACAAAAATTTACATATGGGACCGCAACAATATAACCTATATTAATACGGCTGGCAAGAAGAAATAATAATTTGTGATAATTGGGATGGCAGTTTTAGTTGGTCAGTAACCAAATTGACCAGTACAATCCTCTGTAACATTGAACATCCTCATTACCTACTTACTGACGTCATCGCGTTGGTGTCAGGCATGAGTAATGATTTAAGTATTAGCTAAATTAAGACATCACTAACCCCTACATCACTTAGTTTTTTGAACTTAGTGCGAACCGATAAAGTGGGACAAACATACATGGGGAGTACTATAAATGAGTGACATGACTATGCAATAAAACTGATGTAGGAAATGTTCTACGACATTATGGCTTGTTCAACCGGTGTGGTGTCCATAGCTATATCATGGTCTGTTTTTTTTCCCCGGCTCTCTTCGTTCGCTTACATCGGGTTTCTCTTCGTTCTTCAAAAATCCCTCCCAGTCGTCTTGACTAATAGTGGGTCGATAATTTTTCAATCTTTCATCGTAATTGTTGAATTTGTCATAGTATTTTGTCCTCGACTTACTCTTATGTCTCCCAAAAGACTCACACATTTTTTTGAAATAATTTTTTTTTGTATCTGGATCAAGTTCAAAACATTTTTGCAAAAATTACGAATTACTTACTAAAAAGGGCATTGTGATAAAAATATATTTACATTGTGATAAATATACTTACCAACAATGCAATCCACACGTCATTTTTAATTTTTGAAGGTACTTTATCCCAGCTTTCGTAGGAGATCGACACATGAATCCTTATAAGTTTACCAATTCCGCTGCCTACTTTTCCCGCATTTTTTGAAACGGGAACTCCTTATGCATTTATGTCAACCTTCTCGGGTTGTGTTGCCGATGATTGCACAGAATGGGTTATAGCTTCTCGGGATTCTGACATTATTTATTTGAACAATCGGTAATCTGTACATATAAAAATAAGGACTATAAGTTCAGTAATAAAGTTCAATGATGTAATTGTTGACAAAGGCATTACAGAAATACACAGACTAAATCCAATTGGAATTCAGGAGGTCAACCAAATATGAACAAATCAGGTTATGATAATATAATGCACATAAGCTAAAACTTTCTACAAATTAACTAAAACTGGGTCTAACAAGGAGCAGTTATGGAAATAAGTCTTGTTAATGCTCAGATACATGCTATTGACATCTTTACAAATCCTAATTCAAAGTGGAATCGAAGAAGAATTATCAAGCCTATATATAACCATTATTATTTTCAATGTGAAGACATAAGGGTATGTGTAACAAACGCAGGTTGACATCGTCAATGCGTTACGAAAAACGTACAAGCTGGTTATATGAATCAACCATAAACACGAGGATAAGGGAAATCTCCATCCATCTATTTGTAACTGTACTATTCAATGAGTGTGAGGCACGTAATTCTAGACAAACTCCGATTTCAAAACCCTAAGGTGGCAGAAGACATTGAGTTTCAAATTAATATCTGATTTCAATCGAAACTATAGCCTTCAGTCGAAACTGGTTAGAGAATATTCAAGCGAAATTAATATACGACAACATACCATGAGTCGATCGATATTACAGTCGTCAATCGATACTTGGTTCTGGAATCTTCGATTTGGAATCTTTTCGATTGAATCAGACTGAAAATCTTGGATTTCGAATCTAGAGCCCCTTAGGTTTTTTGCTTTCGTTTTTTTCAATGTGAACTTTGTGAATTAGAGATAGTGTATTGGTTTGTGAATGGGGGTAAGAAATTAGTATATGTATTAGAATGGATTTAAGCCGTTGCGAAATAAAAATCGTAGGGATTACAACCTCTAAATGGCTTTACAACGACCCAAAGCCGTTGCAAATTAGCAATGGCTAAAGCCGTTGCAAACCTTCCGCATTAGGGAGTTGCGAAATTGCTAATATGGTGCAATGTTTCCATCTCTGTTTATCACTTTTCTTTCTATGTTTTCGTCATCTACTTATTTTTCCCTTATTTATTATATATTTAAATACCTACACCTTTTTCCGATTTTGTATGTAGAAATACATTATGTGTTGCACTCCACAAGTCGAGAATAGATTATTCAATGTCTTACTCCTTTAGCATATGTATTATAATTATAGATTTATGTACGAAGTTAATTTACTGAATGGGTATAAAAATTTGTAGTTCTATTTATTTAATGGTCTTTTCTACTTTCATTTGTTTGTACATAATTTAGTTTCCAAATATTTTCTGATGTTGAATTCTATATTACAATTATAAAGTTTGGGTATTATTCTAAAAAAGATTGGCTATAATATTCATTTTTTTCTATTCGTATGCTTGTTTTTATAACTTATCATGTCAAATCTTTTTCACTGCCGCTATTTACATTCGACATGTAGGTGGTCCAAAAGAGTCAATTTGATGCATTTAAGAAATCCAGGTTTCATATGCTTCGGTTTCTTATACATGTTCTACTAGCTATATCTTAATATTGGATGTATAAATGAAGGGTACACTCGTAAAATTACGGTTTTCATGAATGGATTAATTTTTAATAACATTTACTATTAGCCAAAAAATATATATTATAAAACATGATATTTAACAAACATAAAAACATATATATATTGGATTTTATCATAATTTCGATTCATTAACAATGGAAGAAAAAGAGAGGAAATATAATGAGGAAGGCTATTTGGTTTTGACACGATGGGGATAAGTGTTGGATTTTTATCCTTAAAATTTATCAAATTTTACTCTTTATTATTTTAAGATATTTAATATACAACCCCATACAAAGGAGTTCATTATTAATTTATATGACGGTTATTTGTCGTCAAGGCATATAATATCGGAGGTTGCTAAAGGAGAAATGACTTATACAAGGTAAAACACTTCAATCATTTGAATTAACAGTAAGGAAATTCTGTCATTCATAGGTAATGTTAAGTAGTTGCATAACAACTTTAATTGTAGTTGCATTTTAGTGATTATCTTCCCGTTGTAAGGAGATTTTGTTAAGTTAAGATGCTATGTATGTTAAAAAGGCAATTATGCAACCATAAGAGTAACAATTGATGTAGATAAATTATCATCAATGATAGCTATCCCCCCTCTATATATGCTTGAAATAAATTGTCATCAATGATAGCCTTTCCCCCTTTATATATGCTTGAAATAAATTTCTAATATGGTGTAACAACCCTGATTTTATGTGATTATGGTCATTAATTCGATCTAATCTCATTTGGGAAGGTAAACTATTAAAAATCCTTATAATTGTGTAAGTTAAGGATTTTGATGGTCGTAAATGTAAATTTTTTTGGGTTGTGACTTAATTGCATTAAGACGCAATACAATCCAATATTAAGAGGAAAACCAGTGAAAACAATTACAAATTAAGTAATAAAACTTCAAATTCATTGTTTTGCTAATTCCATAAGTTTGGAATTTATTTTGATGTATACTTGGAAATATAAATAATAATAGTATAAGTTAAATTAAATAAAAAAAGAGTAATTTCAATGTTGGGTTATGTAATAAAAATTTAATAATCACAAATAAATGTTATGAGACTTATAATGTAAAATTTGAGTGTTTAAGAGATTTATAGGTAATTTGATTCATTAAATCTTAAGTTTGAGCAAATAATGAATTTTTGATATAACCTTGACATTTCTATCTCATCTGAGTTATAAACAAATAATGAAACGGGAATATTAAGTGTTTTAAATATGGTTGTGCAAATTTTACAAAGATATATAGTGTGAAAATTGCAAGTTTTGATTAAATAAAGTGAAAAATGTTGTTTTTATAACGTATGAGATTTAATATGTGAAAATTTTGAAAATATTGCTTCATATATTTTAACTTGTGCGAGTGTATTTGTAAGTTTATACAAAAGAATTTATACTGATTTGTTTTGTGTGTGCAACTTTAAAGCATGTAAAAAGATGAAAACAAGGAGCTAATAAGTGTTAACTGCCACAACTAAGCTTAATTTGGTGTTATTGACTCTAATTGAGCTTAAGTTTCCCTAATTACTAATTTTCCTTAGAGAATTTTGAAAGCCTACGAAAAACTACATAATATTCTTCTTTTAGTTAAACAAAGGAAGTCATCTTCTTCCTTACAGCCTATAGTAAATAATATATAACGTCCCGCCTTTTTTACCACCTCAAATTGGTAATTAAACCAACTTAAACCGTTCAAACCGACGGACCGTCATTTAGCTTACAGAGGTTAAAAATAGAATCAACACAGAAATACAGAATAAATGAATAACACAGTATTGAATAGCAAAATAAACATTTATATATTTATTAGAACTTTGATACAAATTTTTCTATACAGCGGAATGTAAAAATAATTTAAATACAAGAAAAATATTACTGTTCTAAAACATCAGAGCGTGTCATTTCTTGGAATCCCCAGCTTTACGAATCTTCAAATCCTAAGCTGTGATCTTTAAATCTGCACTGCTCGGGTCTGACCCGAGCGTTCCATGCAAAAACACAAAACACTCGAGTTAGGATTCATCATTGTTCAAGTAAGAAATTTTCGATAAATACTGAAGTATAGTGGTTAATCTTAACTTGTACATGCAGTTTCTAATATTTCAAATATATGCCGAAAACTTAAGAAGTCAGTGACCAACTATATTTGGCATAACATTGAGAACACGCACAATATGGTCATTAACAACAAACATACTTATGGAGTGCATGAAACATATGTATTTCAGGATTTAATCCAAATTGGAAGTGCATGGCAATGAGGATAAAAACTATGCTATTGGCATACAACAGACTCTTTTCATAACCATTCATGCAGTTGGTTTCATAGAATGAATGTCAAGATACACATGAAAGTTTCAGAATACACATAATAACTTAAATTGTTATGAACATGTCCAGGTCAACAACGCATAATATCTAAAAGCAAGTGTACAAACTCAGCACTAATTATATCAGTTTAAAAGTTTGACAACAAAGTATGTACCTTAGATTTTATAACAGGGTTAGTATGTGTTTTTCATATTTCATAAATTAAGGCATAGTGTGTATGCATGTATATTTCAGTTTTACTCAAACATATGTGACGAGAAGATCAAGACAACCGGTGTATCCCTGCATATATACATGATGCTACTAATATTAAATATCATGCATTTCAACATGCAACATGGCTGGAGTGTATGGTTTAGTATACTCCAATTTGGTGTGCTTATAAGAATCTAGTTTACCTATTACCATTTCTACCCTAATATTCATGAAAAAGTTTGCAACTTAAGCACTGTAAAGGAAGACAACCCACAATATTATTTCTGGGTGCAAAACATGTAACAAGGGATATATGTCAACTTTTAAAATCAATTCTTGAATGTGAGCAGAACAATACTTATTTCGGCAAAAGTAAAGCAGACCAACCATTTCAATGCATCAAATCATTAGCAACTCTCTGCCTAAAGTTCTATTGTATATAGTGTATACCATAAACATTATCCACTTGAATTTAAACTTTTTCATATATGACAAATGGTGCTAATATGGATCAAGACAACAGCAAAGCCGAATACAAATATTTCCATATATATATATATATATATATATATATATATATATATATATATATATATATATTCTAAAATGAGATGTGGGTACACTAGATAGTTCAGATTTTAATATAAGACATAATGGAGCTCCATTTTAAATGCACATGCCACTAAATACGGACAAACTATTATCTGGATCAACACAATCGGCAGTATAGGATAATTTGCATAACAATGCATGTGTAATGATAATGTAGTTCCATTTATATATTACTGGAAATGTTCGCATACTCTCAGTTCCAGCACATAAGCAGAATATTGGAAGTACTAATTATAGCCACTTAACATGTGATTGGTAGTTAACATGTACTCAGGGGATACATGTTAAAACAACCATTTATATTATACAATTTTACACGCTGTAGCTGTACATTTACAATGACGCGAACTATCCCACTAATTAGTATGTTTTGCACATGTTTTCTTTGGAATATATATTACAGAGATTAGGTTGTACACTTGAAACTGGGCTATAGAAGAAATATTCCAAAGATATTAAATCTTCATCTCTAGGAATCTATTGAACTGTTTAATCTATCCGTACATATATTTCCAAATCAAAAGAACATATCAGCGGTGAACTGGAATGTAACATGTAGCCTACTGTTCATTTAAAAGGCTCTTCAACCAGTCCTAAATTCCATTGCAAACAAGATGAGCGACATGGGATCTCGCCTAGCAAAGCATACGAAAAGGGAAGGGGATTCGACCAATGTATATCTAGCCAAAAACACAAAATTTCAAGTGGCAAGGCAACCAAACAACAAATAAAAGAGCAGATCAAAACTACCATACTCCATATAAACTGAAATTAAATTACTTGGAAACGGATGAATCACGAAACTCACCTTGAAACAGCAGAAAGAAGACGCAAGCAAATGGAATTGGGAACTGTAAAGGTGGCGCTTTGGAGTTCAGCTTGCAGGCGACTTGGTTTTTACGTTGGTGCCAAACGAGGAGATGGACTTACGTATGGATACAATTTAGGCCGGCAACCACAGCTGGACTGACAGGCAAGGGCACCCACTTCGACATTTCTCTGGTGCAAGTAGACGATGAACGACAGTGGGGTTTCTTCGTTCGAATTGAAGGTTGCTAACAGGGAGGAAGAGGTGATTAAATTAGAAGAGGAAGACCAAATTTGGGCTTCGGCCATTAACGTGATTTTGAGGGGAACTGATTGAAATTGAAAAGGAAGAACGATTGATTTCTGAATAAATTTGGGAAAAAGGAACCGACTTTTGGGAAATTTTTTGGCCTTTTGCATTAAATTTCTTTTGTAAAGAAACGATTTTTCTCTCAACAATTTGGGAATAAGGCGTAATTTACAGAATGCTAAGGAAAAGGATAAGAACGATGTAATATCATAGATTAGGGTAGCTGAGCGTCTTACATCAGGTAGGTCGACATAGAATTTTCTGGGGACGATAATATTTGGGTAAATTAATATTGATTCCTACCGCAAACTAACACGACCCGTTCTAAATTTGTACCGTAAATCTTCCTAGATCGCTTAATATTCGTACTGCCAAAACAACAAAAATTATACATATCTCTTCGTTTTCGTGCTCTAGGTTAATTATTCTGGTCGTACTCCGACTCCGTCAGTATACAACGTTATTTTCATTTCTAAATTATTTATCAGTTTGCTGACTTAATTTCATTCGTTCACCGACCACTCCGTTTCATCCCAAATTTGAAATGTTAAATTAATACACACATATCGAAGCCGATTCCCATATATTTCAACAAATAAAAATTTCGAATTTATTTAACGTTATTTATTAATAACGTTTATTTTTAATTCCAACTGTTTATATTTTCCAATCGAGATTTTTCAAATATCCGACCAAATTCAATTCAAACATTAAGTATTTGATTTTCAACTAACCATTCTGAACTAAATATTGAATTCAGTTCCAACCATATATTCGATTTTATATTTCTAACTCAAGTTTCAATATAAAATTGATTATTCATAGTTAAATCTTAATTAATTCCATATACCAGTTGTCGAAATTCTGGGATGTTACAATCTCACCCCTTAAAAAAATTTCGTCCACGAAAACGAGAGATTGTTAAGAGTTATACCACTGTATATTCCAATTTTTCTTATTTGTGTGTAACTAATTTAAATATCGATATTTAATATATCAATCCCTTTGTTTATCCATCATACTCAATTAATTCAGAAAATCAAATTTCCTTTGAAAATCAATCTCTTCTTGAATTCTGCATAAGTTGGATTTATGCATCACAAATTATTCCAAATTTATTTATAACCTTACCTGTCAATTCACCATTCCATTTTTCATTTCAATCCAATCTCCTCACATTTGATTCAATCCATTAAATTTTCCTCACTCCTTGAAGAGCGTATATATCATCATCTCTCCAAGTCATAAATTGTTGACTTGAAAATTCCTAAATTCGAAATCTTTTTATAATTTTTATACAAAAAATATTTGTATTATTACTTAGAAATTATCTTTCTTAACTTATTAAATATATTTTAATCTCAAGTTATTTATTTGAAAATACTTGATAACTCGAAGTTTGACAAGTATATTGTCGTTCTCACAGATGTTAGGCATACGCTGGCTAGGTGCACGACAAAAATCTCTAAGTACTAAATATCCTTGCTTCAACCACTAGTGAAAATATTTCAAAAGTTTTTTAAAAACAAACACGGGAAGTACCAATGTGATATTGATATGTTGATTTGTTCATGAATCGCAGATACACAATGGTTCCGTCTGGATCCCTACAAAAACATCTGTACCCGTAGGAATTCACTTCTCTGCAAATTTCAACAAGGACAGATCAACGAAAGATATTTAAGAGTCAAAAGAAAAACTGAGGTCATTGAGCGTTGACTGCTCTATCTCAGAGTCACAAAACAAATCTTGGTATTATGAAGATACTTCAAATCACGAGGACACATCAAGTCATAAAGATAAATCAGGTCACGAAGACCAATCAAGTCACGAAGACACAGTGTTGCATCAAACAGGTGGCTTCACATCACTAAGATATCGCAACATCGCATGGCTCCATTCTACCTTTAGTAACTCTAGTGGTTACATCTCTTTCACTTGTAGATATGCCATGGGGACAACATGTATATAATGGTTATGCCTGATTCCCTCAGGAGACATCCATACCCGTAAGCTTTCACAACTTTGCGGATTACGCCCTTATCACGATTGTAGATCGCAGCAGACACAATGGTTACGCTTGATTCCCCCAAGAAACATCCGTCTGTCGTAGGCCATCTACTGCCCTCCGAATTACGCTACACGGTTGTGTCCTTTCAGATAACTCGAGTTTTATGTCCGGACAACCTACTACCACCAGCAGCACATCTCACTAAACTTGAAATTCAAAGGAGAAGGATGGTACTTCCCTTATCTTGACATGAAAACATATAGTACTTTATTTCATAAATCATATTTATGTCACTTACATAAGATTTTCTTCCCAAATCATATTTCAACATTCTTATGTAAATTTTGTTATATAAAATTTCATTTCAAATCGATATCTTTCAAATCAATAATTTTCAATTTCAATAAATTCTTATATATTTTTTCTATAAAAATTTCAAAAACTTCTATATCCAATATCTAAAATCGAATAACCTCGAATTCCATTCCAATTTCAAAAAATTTAAATTTTGATCTTTTATCCAATTCAGATATTTAATATCTTTTCAAACTCCGATTTATGAATCCATTGCCACAAACCAATTTCCTTTCAATTTTCCAATGATTAAGTTCATCTCTTAACTCAAATCCTTATGCTTTCAAAATCTCGGAATTTTTCACACACTGTCTAAATTCTGGAATTTTTCTTCTTATCACAAATTCCTCCTTCACGGATTATCACTCCTTCACATTCACATCCTCCGACCGTAAATTTGCAAGCGAACAGCTTCCTAAGCATCAACCCCGATGGCCGAAACCAACATCCGATCAATAAAAAATTATTCAACTTAACTAATCTCTAGTTAGTTTCTAAATTCCTTAAATCTATTCTTAATTTCCTATTCAATCGTTTCTTTCACAATTCTCAAATTCAGGTTACAAATCTACTTCTCTTACATTCTACCGTCCTTTGTTTCCGACATGCAGTCTTTTGTGCTTCAGCTCTTGCCATTTCGATTTATCAAAACCCGTTAGCTTCTCATGATCTTTCGAAAAACATTTCCAATTATCTTCTTTAGCAAAAATCATTGATTGTAACAATAATTCATGCCTTCAAAATATTTAAATCTTCTTTATTCATTAATTTGGATATCTAAACAATTTATTAATAATATATTACATTTTAATTAAAATGGAAAGTAAATAATATTTTCCTGAACTTCAATATAATCGACTCCATGCATAATCTCTTTTCGAATAATCCCTTATTCGAAAATATATTCCGAACTTCGGAAAAAAGTCTCACTTAATTTGTATTCTGAACTTCAGAATAATCTTACTGTCCTGGGCAACTCCATTTCCTTTATTCCCAATTTTATTTGAAACATCTTTGCATTCAAACGTTGTTTATTTTTTTTTTAAAATTGAATATCATTCCTATGTATCTGGACTTGTCACATCAAATTAGTTTTGATTTCATTCAAATACATGTCCAAATATCTTTAACATTCACATATCGCTTCATTTACAGCTCTCGTCTACAATTCACTCCTTGTTAATTGAGTAACAAATTTATAGCTTACTATCGAATTCATATACTCGATTATACATTATTGGGTTCAAACCAATTATAAATCATCTGCCACGTTCTAAATAAATCAATCAAATTTAACACAGTCATATTTCAATTATGTGTAACAACCCGTATTTCGATAACATGTTAAAACGAGAATCAAGGCAGAATTTCATTTTTAAATTCTGAATCAAGTAAAACGGGCTATGCCATTGCATTCGACTCAGAAAAATACGCGAAATAGAGTCCGAGTTTTCGAAAATCGGAGTCCGTATGACCCGATTAAGGCCCAACGAAGTTTTCAGAAAATTTCAAAGTAAAAACAGATTTCAAATTCAAGTTTGAATTTGAAAACTTGGGCCAGTTTGGGCCAGGCGGGAAAATTCCCGCCAGAGCACCCAAGTCGACAGCCCTGTCGACTTGGGAGTCGACTTGGTTGGACCCAAGTCGATAGCCCTGTCGACTTGGCTGTCGACTTGGTCCAGCCGGGCAGTTCTGCCTGGTGCACCATTTTGGGTTTGTGTTGAGTTTGGGGGCCAGATTCGGTTTTAAGGGCTGAGATTGCAACTAGGGTTTAATCCTATGGCCTAAAACACTTGCCTAATCTATAAATAAGACCCTAACCTAACCCTAAATCATCATTATTCATTCATACAACTAAACTATGGCAAAATTTTACCTCTCATGGCCTCCACTCTCTTCATAAGATTTCTAAATTGTTTCTATGAGAGATTTTCCATGCATACAAGTGTTTTCAAGCTTGTATGAGTGTCATTAGCTTGCATTCAAGTCAAGTTTCTATATTTGCAAGGGTTTTGATCATTTTGGCTCAAGGGTTTTTATGTTAGAGCTTGCATTTTGGGTCTATTTGATTGCATAAGGGCTTTGTCATATCTTTTGTGCCTTCATAGCAATGTAAGCCCTTTTCCTACTCTTAGATATTAACTATGGAGTTAAATGTTCATGTTGCAAGTTTGGGTTTGATCATTGAGTATAATACATGCTATCATGTCATGCAAGTTTATGAAGTCTTCATCTTGATCTTGTGGTCATAAAGCTTTGGCCTTTATGTTAAATGTTGCATTTTGTCAACATGAGAACTATCATACCCCTTATGATAGCTTGCATGTAATGTCATATGCGAACTTCTAGCCATCTTTCTATGTCATTTATCATCATGATTCGCTTATTTGCCAAGTTTGAATGTTATGCATGTTTTTGAGGCTTAAGAATGTAACATGCAAGTTAATGAACACATTATGTCTCATTTGCCACCATGTTCAACTAGTGGCTTTATACCCCCTTTTGTCATGCCTTTGACAAGTTCCTTCTTTGAATCCATTATGCGAGTTTAAAAGCGTTGGGGTCACATTATGGGAAAACATAATGACATGAACATGATTTGGGTAAATGGGTATAAACATGACAACATGTAACGTTAAATATGACATGTGTTTATACTTGAAAACATGACTTGAAATATAACATGGAAGTTGACATGTAAGTATGCTTGAAAACATAAGATTGGGAATTTACCTATTAAGTTAGGTCTACCCGTTGGGAATTTACCTATTGAGTTAGGTCTACCCAAATTCTTGAAAACTTGTAATATGTTTTGGAAACATAATGGACATGACACTTAGAAAATATAAGTGTGACCAACTCGAGGTTGGGTTGAGTTTGCAACATAAAGCTACCCGGAACCGACCGGCCTAACTAGTAGTTGTAAACAATAGGACCCAATGTGAGAAGTTGGTCATGTTGTGCTTGAACCCGAGGTTAGACCAAGTTGTGGTGTAAAGCTACCCGGAACCGACCGGCTTAACTAGCAACCACAACAAAGTCTAATGTGAGAGGTTGAGGTGCATTAAATAATTAATGCCACATAATAGGGTTAAGTTAATTTGATTAATGACGCTTAACCAAATATGACATGGACAAATGGGTTAAGTAAATTTATTAGGCTAATGATGCTTAACAAAACATGACAAGGTTGGGTAGGTTAAGTAACTTGATTTGCCTAATGACACTTAACCATTTTTATACGACTAATGGACGGGGATTAAGTTAACCAACACTTAATCAATCCAACACGATAATTTGGTAAGGTTAAGTAAGTTTTCTTAATGACACTTAACCGAAGAATACAGTTAATGGATGGGTTAAGATTAGACTCAACTAGTCTAAACATGGTAATTGAATGGGATTAAGTTAGCCTAGACCTAATTAATCCAACTTGGTAGTTTAATGGGGTTAAGTTAAACACTTAACTAATCTAACTCGTTAATTTGATATGGTTAAGTGACCTATACTTAACCAATCTAACTCGTTAATTTGATGTGGTTAAGTTAACCAATACTTAACCAATATAACGTGAAAACATGATAAGGCTAAGTCACGAATCGTCTGAATACACTTGACCGATTTGACTAAGTAAATTGATAGGGTCAAGTTAATATATACTTAACCAATCTAGAATGATTTGGACGAGGTTAAGTCGTGAATTGCTTAATATACTTAACCAACTTGACACATGGTTTGTAGGGTTAAGTCTTGAACTTGGATACTTAGCCAATTTTGACATGATTTGTAGACGGGTTAAGTCATGAACTTAAGTGACACTTAATCCATTATGTAAACCCTAGTTCTGAGGATTAGGTGGATAACCGTAGGTAACAAGGATAACGAGAATAAGGCTAAGTGGTAAACCTTAGTTGAAGAATAACTAAGTAATGATTCTTAGTCAAGGAAATTTAGACCAGTTCATAGATAGATGAGTAACCTGATACGGTAGGTCATCGTTTAAGTATACGAGTAGGAGCAAGTATCTGATTTAGATAAAGGCTCCAGCGAACTGGGTAACGAAGCAGCGGCTTCGGGGAACGTGAGGATATTCTTGGTATCCCTCTATAAGCTGCCAGGTGATCATACTAGGCTCATGAGAGGTTAAGGTCTGCGTTAGAAGAACCAAGAGTATGCCTTGGTTGCTATACGAGCGACCTAAAGACGGGGATGGATAGGGGATAGTCGACGATACACGGTCGTACCCTAGATAGCATTTCGTCAGGCTACCTACCATCTTTGGTCAAGCGTGTACGTACGGAAAGGCAGAGAACACCCAAAAGACCATAATTGCTATCTAATTATGGTTGCGGTAAGGCTTGGATGTGGGTTGGCCAGTGTTGTGTTCTCATACAGGATTTATCATGTCTTGTCTTTCACTAGTTGAGGGAGTGGTCTCGTGGGACCATAGCCACGTATAGGAAAAACAGACCTTAGCATCTGCATCGGCAGATAAATATAAAGCTCCCGACCGAGTCCTGTACTTCTTGATTTGCCCTGTGACAGGACTCGGATGGCACGATGTGATACATGTGCATACAGTCATGGAAAAACGATTCACGATATATGCGTGGGAAAAAAGGGCGCGGTTGACGGTTAGCGTAATCCCTAGTGGCCCTAGGTGGTTGAACCCAAACCGAGATACGAAAACGTGCAATAGGTAAGCATAATCCCTAGTAGCCCTAGGTAGCATAAGTCCTAGTTGTACAAACGATAATTCATGTTGGAAGACCCTAGCTAGGTTTAGGTTAACAGTCCAAACCGATCTTAAGGATCATGGAACTATGTTAAAGTAATATAGAATCTCATGGGAAAGCCCGTATGGTCTACGGCAAGGGACTAAACTTATACACGGAAAGGAACATATGAGTTGAGTAACCTATATATGCGGCATATTAGGTTGACATGGACCATTATACGACTTTTGAGTAAGGGTCATTCATGGATAACACATGATACGGTTGGGATACTAGTACGGTAGGTGCAGAGCAGATGTACAGGATAGATACCATGGGACGTTAGACTTGATAGATATCTTGGGATATTATACTTGATAGAAACCTGACGATGTGATACCTTGTTTTATCTTGACATCGAAATTTATCATGACACCTTAGTTTATCTGAGTTCAGTAGTTCATCCTGTTATTTTGATTTAGCTTATCTATCTTGTCATCATGCTTATGATCATCTCAGTTTCTCATGTCAGTTAACTTTACTAGTTTTTATGCTGATAGTAGATAGGGCTTACTCAGTCTTTTTGACAGACCCGTTTTGTTTCGCTTCTTTTCTTCCGTTTCCCCCCAGGTTACAGGGAGGAAATACTGTTGTTTAGTTCGGACTTCTTCTGCTTGAAGGTCATCATGGATGGCTTGGACTTTTCTTGGCTATGGCTACTTTACTGTTTTACTTGGGGAATAATTTATGAAAATGTTTCTATGCTTCTTTACTATTGCAAGACAGGTTTTGATGTACTCTGATGTAAAAGGCTTTAGACCTTAACTATTAATGTTTATGAAAGTTCAATTTTACTTCCGCTATTTTATATGTTCTGTCTTGTGATATTTCTGTGCATGTTTACCTATAATGCCCCTCTAAAGCAAGTGCATTCCTTTGCGAGTGACCCTAGCGGAGGCGGGGTGTTACATTATGCCCCTTTTTTGTTGATTTTATTTTCATTAACTTATATATCAAAATTAAATTCCATCATTTCATTTTTGAAATGATTTTCAAATTTCTCCTTTTCATCCAAATTTCCATCTGTATCCTTATTTCCAATAAATTTCAATGATCTTTGATTGCTAAAATATAAGATTCGTTGATTCTCCACTTATACTTATCTTCCTTATATATACCATTCGTTAACGGATTCGAGATTCGAATCTAAGGGTACCTTATCGAATAATGACTCTCGCAGCTCTAGATTCGAAGACTGGGGATTCTTAAAAAAATAAATCAGAAAATAATTTTCTCCGCTTTATTAGTTACAAGATATTTCCAAAATAATTTATTTTTTTCTAGCTTTCAAAACTCTTTTTATTTTCATAAATTGTTTAACTAGTGTCGATCCTTTCCATTTAAAACCTAATAAGCAACGCTTTGAGTAAACTAAAGCTCTGATACCACTTGTAACATCCCGCCTTTTTGACCGCCTCAAATTGGTAATTAAACCAACTTAAACCGTTCAAACCGATGGACCGTCATTTAGCTTACAGAGGTTAAAAATAGAATCAACACATAAATACAGAATAAATGAATAACATAGTATTGAACAGTGAAATAAACTTTTATATATTTATCAGAACATTGATACAAATTTTTCTAAATAGCGGAATGTAAAAATAATTTAAATACAAGAAAAATAATACTGTTTTAAAACATCAGAGCGCGCCATTTCTTGGAATCCCCAGCTTTACGAGTCTTCAAATCCCAAGTTGTAATCTTTAAATCTGCATTGCTCGGGTATGACCTAAACTTTCCATGCAATAACACAAAACACTCGAGTCCGGATTCATCATTGTTCAAGTAAGAAAATTTTGGTAAATACTGAAGTATAGTGGTTAATCTTAACTTGTACACGCAGTCTCTAATATTTCAAACATATGCTGAAAACTTAAGAAGTCAGTGACCAACTATATTTTGCATAACATTGAGAACACACACAATATGGTCATTAACAACAAACATACTTATGGAGTGCATAACACATATGTATTTCAGGATTTAATCCAAATTGGAAGCTCAGGGCAATGAGGTTAAAAACTATGCTAATGGCATGCAACAAACTCTTTTCATAACCATTCATGCAGTTTGTTTCATAGAATGAATGTCAAAATACACATGAAAGTGTCAGAATACACATAGCAACATAAATTGTCATGAACATGTCCAAGTCAACAACACATAATATCTAAAAGCAAGTGTACAAACTCAGCACTAATTATATAAGTTTAAAAGTTTGACAACAAAGTATATACCTTATATTTTATAACAGGGTAAGTATGTGTGTTTCATATTTCATAAATTAAGGCATAGTGTGTATGCTTGTATATTTCAATTTTACTCAAACATATGTGACGAGAAGATCAAGACAACTAGTGTATCCCTGCATATATACATGCTGCTACTAATACTAAATATCATGCATTTCAACATGCAACATGGCTGGGGTGTATGGTTTAGTATACTCCAATTTGGTTTGCTTATAAGAATCTGGTTTACCTATTACCATTTCTCCACTAATATTCATGAAAAAGTTTGCAGCCTAAGCACTGTAAAGTAAGACAACCCACAATATTATTTCAGGGTGCAAAACGTGTAACAGGGGATATATGTCAACTTTCAAAATAAATTCTTGAATGTGAGCAGAACAATACTTATTTCGGCAAAAGTAAAACATAACAGCCATTTCAATGCATCAAATCATTAACAACTCTCTGCCTAAAGTTCTATTGTATATAGTGTATGCCATAAAAATTATCCACTTGAATTTAATCTTTTTCATATATGACAAATGGTGCTAATATGGATCAAGACAACAACAAAGCCGAATACAAATATTTCCATATATATATATTTTCTAAAACGAGATGTGGGTACACTAGACAGTTCAGATTTTAATATAAGACATAATGGAGCTCCATTTTAAATGCACATTCCACTAAATATGGACAAACTATTATCTGGATCAACACAATCCACAATATAGGATAATTTGCATTACAACGCATGTGTAATGATAATGTAGTTCCATTTATATATCACCGGAAATGTTCGCATACACTCAGTTCCAGCATATAGGCACAATATTGGACACCTAATTATAGCCACTAAATGTGTGATTGGTAGTTAACATGTACTCAGGGGATACATGTTAAAATAACCATTTATCTTATATAAATTTACATGCTGTAGCTGTACATTTACAATGACGCTAACTATCCCACTAATTAATATGTTTTGTACATGTTTGCTTTGGAATATATATTACAGAGATAAGGTTGTACACTTGTATCTGGGCTATAGAAGCAATATTCCAAAGATATTAAATCTTCATCTCTAGGAATCTATTAAATTGTTTAATCTATCCGTATATATATTTACAAATCAAAAGAACATATTAGCGCTGATTTGGAATGTAACATGTAGCCTACTATTCATTTAAAAGGCTCTTCAACTAGTCCTAAATTCCATTTCAAACAAGTTGAGCGACAGGGGATCTCACCTAACAAAGCATACGAAAAGGGCAGGGGAGTCGACCAATGTATATCTAGCCAAAAACACAAAATTTCAAGTGGCAAGGCAACTTAACAACAAATAAAAGAGCAAAGGAAAACTACCATACTCCATACGAACTGTAATTAAATTACTTGGAAACTGGATGAATCGTGAGTCAAAACTCACCTTGAAACAGCAAAAAGAAGGCGCAAGCAAATGGAATTGGGAACCGTCAAGGTGGCGATTTGGAGTTCGGCTTGCAGGCGGCTTGGTTTTTACGCTGGTGCCAAACGAGGAGATGGACTTACGTATGGATACAATTTAGGCCGGCAACCACTAATGGACTGACAGGCAAGGGCACCCACTTCGACACTTCTCTGGTGCGAGTTGACGGTGAACGGCAGTGGGGTTTCTTCTTTCAAATTGAAGGTTACTAACAGGGAGGAATAGGCGATTAAATTAGAAGAGGAAGACCAAATTTGGGCTTCGGCCATTAACGTGATTTTGAGGGGAACTGATTGAAATTGAAGACAAAGAATGATTGATTTCTGAATAAATTTGGGAAAAAAGGAACTGACTTTAGGGAAAATTTTTGGCTTTCTGCCATTAAATTTCTTTGGTAAAGAAATCATTTTGCTCTCAACAATTTGGGAATAAGGCATAATTTATAGAATACTAAGGAAAAGGATAAGAACGATGTAATATCATAGATTAGGGTAGCTCAACGTTTTACAGAAGGTAGGTCGACATAGAATTTTATAGGGACAGTAATATTTGGGTAAATTAAATATTAATTCCTACGGCAAAATAGCACGATCCGTTCTAAACTCATACCGTAAATTTTCCTAAATCGCTTAATATTTGTACTGTCAAAACAACGAAAATTATACATATCTCTTCGTTTTCGTTCTCTAGCTTCAATAAAATTATTCTGGTCGTACTCCGACCCCATCATCATACAACCTTTTTTTCATTTCTAAATTATTTTTCAGTTCGCTAATTCAATTTCGTTCGTTCACCGACCATTCCGTTTCATCCCAAATTTGAAATGTTTAATTAATACACACATATCGAAGCCGATTCCCATATATTTCGACAGATAAAATTTTCGAATTTATTTAACGTTATTTATTAATAAAAATTATTTTTAATTCCAACTGTTTATATTTTCTAATCGAGATTCAAATCCGTTTCAAATGTCCGACCAAATTCAATTCAAACATTAAATATTTGATTTTCAACTAACCATTCTGAACTAAATATTGAATTCAATTCCAACCATATATTCGATTTTATATTTCTAATTCAAGTATCAATATAAAATTGATTATTCATAGATAAATCTTAATTAATTCCATATACCAGTTGTTGAAATATCTGAGGCGTTACATAATACTTCACCAAATCCTTCCCCTAATCCAACTAAAACCATTAAATTAAATTAAAAGTGAAAAGAATTGCTAGTACCAAATCCCTTTAGGTAATCACTATGAATTTCAGGAAGTATTTTATCACACATTCATGATTTTGTACTTGCTCTAAATCTCTTGAATTACATGTTACAGTGAATTCATTTTCAAGTAAAAACAAAGCTCCTTGAGGCCATAAGTTGTAAACTTCACCAAACTCCTTACTGAAAATCATTCAATTCAAAAAAAAGATTGTGAGTATCCTCACTTATTCTAACTGAGAGGTGAATTATATGTTCAAATGTTGTTGTTTGAACTCAATTTTGGTACCATAGAACTCAATTTTCGTTTCTGAGAATTTTTAGTTTTGAAAACTGACCTCGGTCCTACTTTGGGAGTGAACAACTGTCTCATTTTATACTCGATTGGTATAATTCTTGTTTCAATATGTTGCACGAGTTCTGATCTTTGACCAACAAAATTTTGTGGCAAATTTCCAATTGTAGAATGTCCAAAACATGACCTGAAGTTGGGTTCGAAGGTGGCGAATACTGCCTACAAATTACGTCAAGGTGGGTTGACCCGAGCTATGAAGGGGTCGACCTCCATGGTGGATTTCGGGTGTTGGTTCGTGCTTTTTCCTGCCTTTTTTTATGTTGTTTATTAAGTGTTGAAGCACTATCTTGCTTCAATTTCCACCTAACTTTCCTTATGCAAAACGTAGTGACTGTACATTCCACCTAAGTCCTATTCAAAAGCCAAATTATATTGTAACCAAAATATGGTTTAGATGAGTTTTCATGCATGTTTTTTGTGTATTATTGTTCTTTTCGTGATGGCTTATTTTTACACACCGTGCACACTTTATAAAATGATTTTTAAAATGTATTTCCTCTACAAAAATATATAAATAGCTTGAGACAAATATTTATTTCCATGGTTTGTTTTATATGAATAAAATCGTCTCAAGGTAATAGTATAAAAAATATTTTTTGAAATATATAAATTTTCAAAGAAATAATCCAAATGCTTTGAAATCGTTTTATAAGCTCATTTTCTCAAACCTAATATTTTTATACATAAAAACACATCTTTGCACCTTCAAGAAAGGGAGAACGTGATTTAAATGATATAATAAATCACGTGGTATGAGATAGCATATTAATTATATCGGTTAATTCTAGACTCATCAATTGAAGTCATTTATTATTTTCCATGTGGAGTAGACTATCTTGTAGTAAATCGAATTGTGAAAACATATGGTATGAGATGTTTTATTTTTGCTATTTGGGTTACTAGAGTCTGTGACACATCCTTTTGTGTTATTATTACCGGTATTGAACTGGTGGGTCATATATATATATATATATATGTATGTATGTATGTATGTATGCATGTATGTATATCCAGTGGGCTAATCCGGACAGATGGGTCCTATTTGAGATTGGTGAATCTCTTATGTATAGTATCTAGCAGGTTGGCAGGCCATTTATTGGACTGGTGGGTCCTAATTTTATAGCTAATGGGCAAATTTGGACCGATGGGTTCTATATTTTTGCTGATGCTTTCTAGATTTCTTTGGATTGATTTCTATAATTTAGATGATTTTGAATATTTTAGCCTTCATTGATGGCGTTTAACTATTTTTATAGATGGTGGTCTATCGATGTTACTTATTAGGTGATTTCATTAATATTACTTTGAACTCTTGAATAAGTTCTCATTATTGTCGTGGTGGTGATTTTCATCCATGTTGAGTAACATAGTAATATAAAACCTTATGCTAGTTTATGAGCTTACCAAATCATGGTGTATAAAACCATATGCCTTGTGTTAGGGTATCATACATTATTCATCTACATACGCAACATTTTTTATTCATGGTGTATCTTGTCTTTGTTGGGAAATGCGGATTACAGATCTTAACGCGAACTAAACCCTAGAGGGGGATGAATATAGTCTAATGGAATCTTATATTTTTCATGAAATCTTTTTGAATTAATCATAAATAAATGCAAACTACATATATACAACAATTGCAGAATCAAACACAGATGCGGAATAAAATTTAAAAGCAATAAAAGGAAAAAACACATGAAGATTTTTATACTGGTTCAGAGTTACCATACATTCTATCCCACACCACTCTGGATTGATGCATATTTCTTTTCAATAATAATCTTCAAATATAATCCTCGATTTCACAGGCCATGAGGTACACCCCACCAATTTTCAAAGTACAATGAGACTCAATTAATTTTTGAACTACAAACACACCTAGTTGATTTATACGGGGTACAACCACATCTTTTCAATCTGGGTTTTTGGAAGGAAGACTTGATAGAACTTGATCTTGCGACCTTTGATTATAGAAACTCCTATGACTCTAAATAGCCCTTGAAATCTTAAGAGAATTGATGGATAATAAATCTAGAATAGAATTGATGTGTTTCTCTTTGAAATTCGGCAGAGTGTGATTATAGAATTTAAGAAATTAAGAGTAGAAATGTAAAGGAGAAAGGAGAAGAAGAAAATAATGAAAGTAGTTATAAAAATTCGAATTTAGAAGCTTATTTATGGTTGTCCGAAAGTTATAACCTTTCAGGAAAAGTTTCAAACCAATAAACACAACTTTTGAAATTCAAATGTTAAAAATAACGGTAACCATGTCAACATACCTAGTACCCCATATCGACATGTCTTAGAGAAAAATTGAAATTTGAATTCTTTTAAAAACAATGCAAATGATGTTGAAACAAAACAATGTAATTCTGGAGCTTAAACATATTATTGTTCTATATAATAAACTAGTAAAATGGAGTAAAAATATAAATAAAAAACATTTAAATTATAATTATCAAAAGTGATATAAATGTTAATTTAAATTTATAAATATAAAAACTTTAAAACTAAACATTCAAAGGTATAAAAAAATAAGAAACTTAAAAACTTAATATATAAATCTATAAACATAAGAAAGTAATAAGATTAAAACTTAAGTAATCATATATAATTAAAACTTAATATAAGTAAGAAAATCTAAAATTTTAAATTAGGAGTTAAATTTAAAATCCAAGAAATATTAAAAATATATATTTATTTTAAATACGAAGTAATTTTGAAATCAATTTTGAAAATAGAAAGATTTAAAATAATTTAAAAATGATGAGAGATTTGAAAAAGAGATTCAGTGCTATTACGAAGTTTTAACAATAAAATCTGCACTCTATAACTTATCATGTCTTCTTGAACTCTTGTTACTCATATGTCTTCATTCTTGAACTCTTCTTATTTGAAATCTTTATTCTTGAATCTCTAAAAACTGTACAGTCTCTAAATTAGTACATGTACATAATTCATGCATATACACTTATATATATATTTCTGGATAAAAGTGATAGTATAATTTTTATAACAATAATAGTTAAAACGAGGTTGTTGTCATCAAAACCATCACCACCAACATCTCGGTCCCTAACAATCTCCGTCTTTTTGATGATGATAATCGTTGTTTATAAGATATACTTATGTGGTGTCTTGATACTTTAATTATTCCCTTTACTCTAGTATCTCCATCTGAAACTTTTAACTTCCCCTTACTCTAATATTAATTTATATTTCTCCCTGTTTGTCATCAATAAAAAACATATATTGGTAATTAATCTATAAAACTCCCTCTTAAACTAGTGCAAGTCTAAACCTAGCCTAAGAACTAATTTAATACTCTCAGAAGCAAGATATAACTGAATAAAATAAATATAAGACAAGTAATATTAAGACTTAATAAATTAACATCTAAACCATAAGTCAAATCATTAAACAATCATTTTAAACCATAATTCAATCCAAAAAATCAAACAATCAATACAAACTATCTTAAATTATGTTATTACAAGCCATAAGTCAAATCAAATTCAATATTCAAATCAATCCAAATAAATCACACCAAAATTAAATTCATGCGTTTCTTGGAAATTCTCCCCATCCTTCTTCTCCAAAGAGCGGATCAAGCTTTAGAGCCTCCCATGTAACATCCCATTATTTTTTATGATTTAAATATCGATTTAAAATGAAATTTTATTTTGAAAATATTCAATAATTTCTTGTAACGGAAATTTGAAATTTGAAATACGTATAGTGAGATATAGTAGTAGTGAAAATTTTGTTGAAAAATTTGAATGTTTGTCGGTCGTGCAATTTCCAGTGCAAAGCTGCGCATAACAGTTTAAATTTTAACGATTTTAAAATCTCTCTGAATCTGGTTCGGACAAACACGAAAAGTATTCTATTCGTTGTCAGTAATCCAACGGCGAAATTCATTTCGCGAAAATCGGACGTTTTGATCTCCGTTTAATTGTTTTTCTATCCGAATTTTACGTTTAAAGGGGTCTGTAACGTGTTTTTGAACGGAGCATCCTGACACTGCAAACAATATACCATTGTGTCCTTCTCGTCGCGCTGATTTCCGCAATATATTCATTTGTCAATTTCGGTGTTCAGTTCATGCTGAAATTGTGAAAATGCTTGCACGGTTCATTTTTGAAACGGAGCCATTTGAGTTCGATGTGTCCCTTTTCCGATCTTACATACTTTTCTAGCCATTTTGGGTTTGCAAAACATGTCTTTTTATTTTATTAAGCCACCCATATATGTTTTTTGTTTTTTCTCCAAGGCTTAGATGGACATGCATAAGTTATTTTGGACATATGTAAGCATGCATGCATGAATTCTATTTCACATTTCCATCCATTTTTTTTTTCTTCAAGGCTTGCAAGGGACATAAGTATGTATGTAATCCATGCATGCATGATATCCATTTAGGCTTTAGCCTTCGAGTCCTTGTTTCTTTTCTTTCTTGGAATGTTGTGTTCCAACTATTCATAAATCTAAATCTCACTGGCTTTACTATGCACCAATGTGTTATATGTATATGCATAAAAGAGAAAAATGTAATTCAGGCATTGTTAAAGACATATGTTTTCCACAGTAACTGCTCCTCATTCCAAAAGTATGTTTCATTTTATTTTCAAAGTTTTAAAATTTTAACCGTGTTTTTTTTTTCAAATGCCATCTCTCCATAGAGCAATTCTTCTATGCCCAGCACCCCTGTCCCGGGTGTGCCCACCAATCAAATCTTCCCATTTTGGCTTTTTTGCATTTAAGTCCACGGACAATTAAGGGATTTAACTGCCAAAGGCGGAAATCAGGGGGCTATGATTAGCTGAAAACACTGGACACATAGAAAACGGGGACAGAAGAATTGGTGCGATGTCTCCATTTTCAAAAGGCCACTCCGTTTAATTTTTTTCCAATGTTTTGAAACCGTCCCACTTTGTCCAGTTCCAATACCTATTTTCCTGCTCTCCTGAATAAAAATTGATCCATAATCTTTTCCAATCTATTCATGTAGAAGCCGTTATGTTTTCCTATCTGCCACTTTTATTTATCACCAACGCTTTACCCTTCTCTTTGCATGATTATTCTTCCATTCGCATATGTTTCTCTTCCCCGCACCATGCCTTTCTCCTTGCCCATTTTCGTTCCTTTTCCCCTCACCTAATGTCAACGTGAATCCCTCTCCGCCTAAAGCCGCACCCTCGTCTCCTTTCTCTGAATCTGCCGAGCCTTTTCTCCGACCCACCCAGCATGCGTGAGTTTTATTTTATTTTTTATGAGTCAATGTATATATTAAAATATAGCGTGATAACTTATATATTTATGATGACTGATGAGTATTTGTGTATGCAAGTGTGTGCGCACGTTAGAATGTATGTGCAGCTTTGTAATATGTGTGCGTAATGTGTATATTCAGTTTTATTTTTGCATAAGTGTGTATTCTGTATTTATTGTGTTACATCTAAGTCAACATAATCATATTTGGCCACCTCAATTTCGTAAAAAAAACGTTCTAAGTGTCGGGGCCTTTGAAAGATTCTATTGTGTGACTGCTGATCTTCTTTTAAATATTAAAGCACGGTAATATTTAAACTTTAATGTAGCAATTAATGGAAAACAAATTTGATTGCACAGTCATCTCCTATTTTTATTTTCCTCATCTCTCCATTCTTCAATTCTCGTCTGGGCAGTCCGATACTTAGGATCAGCGCTGTTGGTTGTGTGTGTTAGTTGGGTGAGTTTGTGATTGCATCTGAGTGGCGTAAGTTGGTTTATTATATACTATGTGTATATTGTATGTTATGGAGATGGTGTAGGTATGTTTGTTGAGTGAGTCCCTTGTTGTGCGTGCGGTGTGCGTGTGTAACTATGTTGGTGTACAGAGTTGTGAGTGCTTGTGTGTGTGGTATTATTGTGTGTTGCCTGGCACGAGTGTTAGTCTGGAAATATATACTTATAGATGGTTTGTAAAATTTGTTGTATTTTTATTTAAATGTATACTTTATACAAAAAAAAATTATTTTGTATGTGTCGAATTTAATATATATATATATATATATATATGATTTTCTGTGTGTATTTGTATATATCAGTATAAAAATATTTTTGTAGATTTTTTTTTTGTCGTTTGGTGTTGAGCTCGGGACTCGTCCAAAAATCCCATATCCGTACCAATCCATTGAAATTCCATGATCTCCTCTTACAAAAATTAATTAAATATTGAGTGGCTGCCGAGTTGAATCCATTCCGAGTCGTGCCTAGAAGTCGTCCTTTAAATTCTGTATCCATCGGTCTGCCGTCTCCATTTCTGTGCCACGACAGGTGAGTTTATCTCACATCTGACTTACATTTTTCATGGATGCTAGACCAATAATGAAATGTATAGGATTGTTGACAGAAATTGTTTAATTTGATATGTATGCACATTTCATATGTGACACAACATATTTATATGACACGTAGTTACACTGATGATATATATACTATGATTGATGCTATGTGATTGTTGTTTATACCCTAGTTTTAGGAAAAATCACTAGATACATACTGGAACGAACATTAGAATAGGGAAAATCGTTAATGGGTTGAAATGATAGACCTGAACGATTTTTAATGAATTTGGAATCGCGGATTGAAATGATAGACCCGCAGAAATTTTATAAATCGCGGATTGAAATGATAAATATCCGTATTACTTGACCATATGGTAGAAAACTATATACGGACACCGTTGTTCATGTTTTCGATGTTAACTGATTTTAGAAAATTAATATTATATTAATTTAAGATTTTGTATTTTATATTTTAAAGATTTTAAACTTAAATTTTATAAATTTTAAATTATATGTTTTAAAATGATTTTATGAGTAAATATAGATTTAAATGTTCGTTTAAGATTTTACTTATAATTTTATCTATTTTAAACCATATAATTTATTCATATAAATATTTTAGTTTTGTTTTATTATAATAAATATTTCTTTAAATCCATTTTTATATTATTTTAAACTTATATATGTTTATAATCTATTTCTAATTAATTTTAGAATTTTATAAACTTATACATATATACATATCTATTTTCAAAATTAATTTTCTTATATATATTTTATAACTTTAATTATAAAATCAAGATGCATAAGTTAGATTTCACAATTTTCGAAGTTTAAGATGTAAATTTATATGACGATAACTGAATAACGAATGAACTCATATTAAGTTATGAATTCGAATTGACATGAACTTTTGGTAGAAAAGAATGTGAATTGGGTAAATTGATTTATATTTTAATTTATAATCGATATGAATTGAATTCAAATTTCAATTGATTAAACATGAATTGAAATATATATATATATATATAGATGTTGTATGAGGAATTGGTATTTATATTATTTGGCTTAAATTAGGAATTTTGTTAAATTGACGCATAAGAATGGTTTCAAATAGAATTTGTTTGAATGAAAATATAAGATTTTGATTCAAAATGTAGAAGTAACAATTTTGAACTATATAACTTGAATTATAAAGTACGATATAATTTGTTTAAATTGAAATGTAATTTTTGACTTGAATCGTATATTCGAATTCGAACCAAAATGTCAGATTTAAATGAATCGACTTGAAACGATTCCTTATGAAGGAAAATTTTGAATTATTTGAATTGTTTTCGAACTTGAATTTTTACGAATATGATGTTAGAGTTTATGCCCTAGAGGCAATTCATTTGATGAGATTGATAACAATGTTGATGTTATTGTTTTATCTAGAATAAAATAGTATTCTATTATATTATATTTACTGTGTAATTATAAATATTAATATAATAGAAGTCCTTAGAATTATAATATAGAATTATATATAGTTCGAGTAAGACTGAACTTGAGATTATATAATGTGATAAGTATTATAATTCTTAAATGTCCCTAGTCAAGTTTTGTTGTTTATATAGGACAACAATAAAGCGTTGAGACTAGTATATTGATTGACTGATGATCACATCTCATTGGTCATGATATACGTGATATTAAAGTCAAGATATAAATACGTATTGGAGAATATCGTATTGGGCTGACCCACCGTGAGATAACTCCATGGAATATAATTAACAGTATCATGAGTTATTCTCGTAGTGACAGTGATGTAATGGTCCTCAGACCTGAAATCATTATAATTTTATTCGAGGATATTTGTGTTTTGATATCATCTAAAGTTATTCGTAACTGATTAATGATAACGATGATTGTTGGATACATCTCGAATCGAATAGAAATTATGAATGATCTAGATGGAATTTGACCCTGCAATATAGTTGTAGTGATATCCATGGGCCTCTTGATTGAGTGAGACTGTGAAATGCATGGCCGTGCTCAAATACTGATTTGTTTTAAACAGTCTACTCATCGATCAAGAAAAACGGACTAAATTATAAAGAGGATGATACGATCCATGCCTTGAGTTTAATCCAGGATATAACGGTTAAAAGGATTATATTACATTGATACACTGGTCACAAAAGGTTGTTTCGAATCGTTAATTGATCTTATTATAACTTGGGTAGCAGTGATGTATTACTAGACGTCGCTCACTGTTTATGATTTAAATGCGATTTAAATTATTGCCAACGTTGTAATAACCTACAGGGTCACACAACTAGAACGTAACAAGGGAGAAATTATTTATTTTGGGTCATTTAAAACAACAATTTGTTGGAATTTTATTTGAAGTTGGAGTTAATAAACGGGTCGGTACCTATTCAAAGGTGGGAGTTTAAATTTAAAAGGGGATATTTATCCTACTCTTTTAAATATACACTTCCACACTAGTTTAGGTGATATTCGATCAAAAGAAAGATAACCGACCCGATATTTTACATCTCCAAAACCCTAGAAATTAATGGAGGCGGCTAGTATCGCTGACTCCCTCTTCATCTTCAATTCGATTGAAGGTGAACATCGTTCTCGTGGATTATTTGTAGAGGCTCGCTAATTTTGGGGCTTAGATTCGAATCAATCGAGATCCAGAATCAATTGCATGAAAAGTTGAATCTTTATCAAGGTAATGACTCTCGATTTACCGATTAACATAAAGATCTTATAGTATTTTGGTTGAAATTTGTTTATTGTATATGAATTCGAACCAATTTTTCCCAACAATGGTATCGGAGCATGGGTTTTATGCTAATCTGTTTATTGAGTTGAATTAGGGTTTCGATCTGTTCGATTTGTGACAAACCCGACTGCATTTTATACACAGCTACTAGGGTAATTCAACATGGATTCATTTAAAAGTAAAATTGTTTTGTTAGAAAGTTTTTGTATATGATACGAAAATTAAATGGATTTCTGGTTTAGTAGTAGTGGTTTTATTATGGTTTAAAGTGTTTAAATCATATAAAGGTAATGCTTAAAATTCTGGTTTGTTATGATTTAAATATAAACCCAGAATTGATATTGTTTTGGATCTGAGATGAATCATAAGTGAATATAAGATATCGATTTTGTTCAAAGCTCAGATCTTACTTATTATATTGGAGAATATGAGATATAGATGTACATATATATCTTGAATATATATATATATATATATATACATATATTGCCTTGGTATGCTTCATTAAACAGATTTAGACCTTTTATTAAATGCCTGAACATAAAATGTATTTACACTATATTAGTGTATCCAAAATCTGTTTTATTAAATCCTGACTTAACAAATCTGATTTGTTATGAAGAACTACTTAATCAGTTTTGGCTTATGATGATATCATTTAGACTAAATTCATTAATGACATTGAAATTGTTTCATTGTTATTAAATATCAGTAATTGATACCAGATCAGATATAGTTTATTGTATGTGTTCTAGTTGACTATAATGTTAAGTTTATTTTGATAAATTGATGAACCCAGTGGGTTAATCAAAAGCTAGTTTTGATTAAGTTGAATCAATATTGGATTATATTTTGTTTTGTTTTAATATATATGGAGATCTATATTATAACAATATTTGATTGAATCTGAGTTTTAATTCTTGAACATTATATGTAGACATACCAATATGATTAAGTATGTACTAGTGTTTGAGATTAGAAAGTATACATGATTGTAAACTCATCATTTTTCCAATTCAGATGGGCTTACTTTGTATATAAAGATATACATTTTTTTTGTGCTAATGAATTATGGACTGTTTTCGAAACAACTTATGATAGCACACTTGAATTTGTTTATATGATCATCTTTTGTATCTAGATAAACTGATGATTATATAACTCAAATCTGTTGGGTAAATTTTATTTTAAAGACATATTGTGGAATATGCTGTGTACAATTTTTTGGATTTAAAATTTTGTTTAAATCTTTAACATGGTGATCATTTTGATATATGGTATATATATGTATATATCCTTTATCAACCTCCTACTATATATATACATATAAACTGTATCAGTGCTTGTCTCTTAACAGATGTGATTTTTTTTAAATGAATATGATTCATTAAAACGACACGTATCCTGTAAATGTAAATGTGTATGTTTGTGTTATCTTACCCATGTTACAATGTGTAAATACAGTGTTATACATGGATATGAAATAACCTGATAGGATAATACATATGTATGTATACGTATTAATATTCGATATTAATAATGATGCAAGTATTGCCAATCTTACCTTTTACATCCTGAAACATATTCATTTATAATTATCTATGTATGTTTTGTTCTAATATACATAATTGATTTTAGGATGAATATGTAATCTGTTTGACAGTAGCTTGAAAGTTCAAACTCTATGATTATAAGTTTCTATGTTATCAGTGTAACACAAGTCTGGGATATATATACATTGCGCCATTATAGACTTGTTGGATATTTAAAATACCAAACAAATTATCAAAGTGTTTGATAGTTTTATAGCCTATTTTGTTAGTTAAGTCTGAAAAACAAATAAGCTGCAAATCGTTGTTGCTTTCTTGATTAAAATTGGAATCCTACTGTATGCTAAAACCCCTGTCTTTATTGACCTGTATTGACAAGTCATTGTAAACACTGATTTCTTAATCTATATTATGCTTAGTCATCTTAAGGAAATGCTGATTAACCAGCAGTTGACATTAACCCTGAAATAATAATATCTGGGTTATTAACATTCCTGGACATATATTATTAGTAGTAATGACTACCTCAATTTGTTCACTAATAATCTCAGAATTGGGGAAAACATTATTGATCAATTTTATCAACCTGTTACCTCCTATTCACAGAATTGGGTGATAATTTAACTCATGTCAAAATCTTGAAATGTCAGGATTAGGGACTAGGAGTATGGCTTTGGTTGATATGATCGATTTTGCAGTATTGATAAGTGAACTGATATGATAAGTTTTTTTTTAACATTGAATATGGATTCAGATCAATCAGACTGGTTTTGTCCATTGGCTTTAGATATGAAATAAGTATTTGTCTGATACAAGTATCATTATGATTTTGACTGACCTGTTATATTATTACCTAAATTGATGGAATTAAATTGTATATATATTGATATACATGCTTTTAATTTGGTCATAGCAAAATTAGGTTCCAATGTTAGATGGCATGTTATTAAAACATGAATTGTTTATGTGATCAATCTGTGTGGATACAACATTGATCATCTGTTAAATAATAAGGTCATATATGAAACAGTTTTCATAAAGATCTGTGGATTATTATGGATTCATTGAATACAATATTAATTGTATTCTCTGAGAACTTATATGTAAGTTCGAGATGTACATGCATAAAGATGCTAAAGTGAATCTATACAGTTCATATATGAAAGGATATTAATTCCTGGATATATAAGGAATGTATTTACCCACTAGTTTACAATCTCTGTAATATGCTCACTTGTATATTATGATATATACTAGTGATCGAATTTAAATAGTGACAACACATATATACATATTTGATATGTTCATATGCATAATACACTGTTATTGTCAAATAAATGTTAAAACATTTAGATGAATATTTGCAGAGCTGAGCTTATGGGATGAAGCAGTATGACTGAGCCAGAATCGTCATTTGGATGTGCATGATGATGCAACGATCTTAGCAATCATTGGAACAAGAATAATTTTAATATTCTGTAGTATGACTGCTGTTATATGTGAATTAAATAGTGCTGTAGTATATATATATATATTTGTGTGTGTGTGTATATGTATATATATATATATATATAATAGTGAACTGTATAAGTTACAAACTGATAATTTGATTATATAGTTGCGTGCAGTGTTATAACAACATTATCCATATGTATCTGCATGATCTGATTAATATAGTTTAAAGTTAGTTTAATACATATTTATATTCCTGATGTTATGTGTTACTATACGTTTTCAGATGTTTTTTCATAGATTATAATCTCTGATCTGTTATGTTGTATTGATGTAATTGGAGATTAGCAACTTGCTTGTCTTTGCATATGGATTTTGTTAAAGATATTAAAACTGTTGTGTTGCAAGAGTGTATACTGTGTTAGACAAGTATATATACATAGTGCTATGGACAAGATATTCAGGATTTGATATGTAAAATATACACTAACAATGATTCTATAATGTATTGAATATCATAAAATTGGTTAATTCGAAATCTGTTTTAGATAAGACTATATTTGATATAGAAGTTTTAATAACCAATATTTTGAAATGTTCAAAAGGGAAAATATAGACATCATTCCTATATTGCTTCTAATTTAAATGCTTAATATATATGTCATATAAATTCAGTTGATATTTCGAATATAAAATACATATATTTTAATGTATGTAGATATAACTTTAATATCATTCACCACTACGAATTATAAATTTCCTCTAAAGCAAATAATTTTGTTATATTAAGTCATGGTGACGTCTTCCAATAATATACTCATCACTGTCCAGAATCACTGGTTGTAACTAACGCCAAAGCGTTGTGCACCTTTTATTTTGGTTATATGCGATGGAGTAAAATGTGGTGCTCCAACCAATTATTGGGTCTGACTTAACTAGGCTGCATAATACGATTATGGCCTTAGAGACAATAGCATGAATTATTCTATATTTTGAGCAAATGAATAATACTGAACAAAATGTTCATCATGCGATCCAAGAATTATATACGATATAATTGACATAAGATGTCTACCTAAAAGGTTGTGTTTTGGGAATTTGCCAAAGCAGAGTCAAAACATGATTAGATATGGATCTTGGAACACCATTATATATATATACCGATATGTATATATAAACAGAGGGATGTTAATTTGAGTGGGAGCGTATTTTAGTTAAACATTTATGTTAATATAAATCTTGATTGTCAAAATTTTATATTAAATAAATATTAAAGAATCAGTTATTATTTATTATCTACTGTAGATATTAAATAATAAATAACTCCGATAATTTAAATTAATCCTTAAAAAGGATAAATTGAATTAAATCAAATTTCTTAACTAACATTGAAATTTGAGGATTGTCCTTAAACAAATTAAAACGTAATTGTTCTAATAAATATAGAGGATCTAAAACAAAAGTTAAAGTATGACTTCAACTAAATTAGATATAAATGTTATAATAATCTGCTTATACATTTCTAGTATTAGATGCTAGATATAAATCACATAAATGTATGTTGATTTAAAGAAATTGCAGAATAAGTAGAAAACTAATAAAAGGACAAATGGACTTGTGATTGGAAATAAAACAAATGTTGTTGGATTATCCACAGGAAGTTGATTCTTGTTCTATATACTGGCTTAATTTAAATAAATAAAATAATTGTTATTACGAAATTCCACTCAAAATAAATGTTATAATATATTTTGTTCAGACAAATTTTGAATTTCATTTGTAATAAAAGAATAATTGTTATTCATTTTATTTAAATGAAATATCGTATGGAATTTCACGAATAGTTAATGATCTTCATAAATCGTTAACTGTTATGTACTTGACATACATATTAAGTTGATTAAATTTAATGATTTAATCCAACATACCTCTAGCATTGTCAGTTAGCCTGTACAAACAAGAAAAGTATGTCAAAACTCCATAATGATGGAATTTTGATATCATTTGATTCTGAATCATATGAAGAATGCAAATCTTGTTTATTAGGCAAAATAACTGAATCAACTTTCACTTGACACAGTGACTAAATGATAAGTATTGGGTCTCGAACATAATGATGTATAAGGAGCAACGAATACATAAGCTAAAGGCAGGTTTTATTACTTCATTGTATTTACTGATGATATCAGTAGATACAGGTATGCATATCTTATGAAATACATATCAGAATCCTTTTAAAAGTTCAAAGAATTCAAGGTGAAGTTAGAAACCAATTTTAATAGAAAATAAATATTTTTCGAACAGTTCGAAAGAGAACATTTAAGCCAATAAATTTAATGACTATCAAAATGAGTTTGAAATTGTTTCACAACTCATTCCACCTAGAACATCATATTAGAATGGTGTGTCTGAACGAAGAAATCACACCTTATAAGATATAGTACGATTAATGATAAGTCATATAGATCTTCCAATAAATTAAATTTAGAACAATTATATTAAATCCCACTAGAACGATTTAAAGACGCCATATAAGATATGGACTAGGAAATGTCCCAGTGTGTCTAATACGATGATTTGGGATGTAAGGCGTTTATTAAACGTTCTTCCTCTGATAAGATCAGACCCAAATCAGATAATTATTTTGTGTAATATCCACAAGATATTAATGGATATTATTTCCATAAATTATCTGAGGATAAAATGTTTATTGCTCAAATTGGTATCCTATAAAAGAAGAATCAGTCTCTAAGATACCGGTAGGAATGAAATAGAAGTCGAAATGTATCGAAACCACAAAATGTCATTGTATCTTGTATAGACAAGAAATTGAGTGGGAGTGAAACAATAATCATAATGTTATTTGATAACACATTAATTATTGTTTTAAAACAAGAAATAAATACTGATTCTAAGAAAGAAAAGGTTTGGATTAAGAAGTTCATAATTGAACTTAATTCATTGTTGATCCAATGATATACATTGTGATAACAATATGGCTATTGCTCAGGCCTAAAATGTTAAACTCATTATCGATCCAAACATATATTTAAGAAATATTAATTCCTATGTGAAATTGTTCACAAAGGAAATGAACATATCTTCAAAGTTACAAAAGTTGTAATGTTGCAGACCTACTGAATTAAACTCTGTCGCAGCAGAAGTTTAATAGTCACACTAGTTTCATGAGTATACGATACGTAAATAATTGACTCTAGTGCAAGTGGGAGATTATTAGAGTTTATGCCCTAGAGGCAATTCATTTGATGAGATTGATAACAATGTTGATGTTATTATTTTATCTAGAATAAAATAGTATTCTATTATATTATATTTACTGTGTAATTATAAATATTAATATAATAGAAGTCCTTAGAATTATAATACAGAATTATATATAGTTCGAGTAAGACTGAACTTGAGATTATATAATGTGATAAGTATTATAATTCTTAAATGTCCCTAGTCAAGTTTTGTTGTTTATATAGGACAACAATAAAGCGTTGAGACTAGTATATTGATTGACTGATGATCACATCTCATTGGTCATGATATACGTGATATTAAAGTCAAGATATAAATACGTATTGGAGAATATCGTATTGGGCTGACCCACCGTGAGATAACTCCATGGAATATAATTAACAGTATCATGAGTTATTCTCGTAGTGACAGTGATGTAATGGTCCTCAGACCTGAAATCATTATAATTTTATTCAAGGATATTTGTGTTTTGATATCATCTAAAGTTATTCGTAACTGAGTAATGATAACGATGATTGTTGGATACATCTCGAATCGAATAGAAATTATGAATGATCTAGATGGAATTTGACCCTGCAATATAGTTGTAGTGATATCCATGGGCCTCTTGATTGAGTGAGACTGTGAAATGCATGGCCGTGCTCAAATACTGATTTGTTTTAAACAGTCTACTCATCGATCAAGAAAAACGGATTAAATTATAAAGAGGATGATACGATCCATGCCTTGAGTTTAATCCAGGATATAACGGTTAAAAGGATTATATTACATTGATACACTGGTCACAAAAGGTTGTTTCGAATCGTTAATTGATCTTATTATAACTTGGGTAGCAGTGATGTATTACTAGATGCCGCTCACTGTTTATGATTTAAATGCGATTTAAATTATTGCCAACGTTGTAATAACCTACAGGGTCACACAACTAGAACGTAACAAGGGAGAAATTATTTATTTTGGGTCATTTAAAACAACAATTTGTTGGAATTTTATTTGAAGTTGGAGTTAATAAACGGGTCGGTACCTATTCAAAGGTGGGAGTTTAAATTTAAAAGGGGATATTTATCCTACTCTTTTAAATATACACTTCCACACTAGTTTAGGTGATATTCGATCAAAAGAAAGATAACCGACCCGATATTTTACATCTCCAAAACCCTAGAAATTAATGGAGGCGGCTAGTATCACTGACTCCCTCTTCATCTTCAATTCGATTGAAGGTGAACATCGTTCTCGTGGATTATTTGTAGAGGCTCGCTAATTTTGGGGCTTAGATTCGAATCAATCGAGATCCAGAATCAATTGCATGAAAAGTTGAATCTTTATCAAGGTAATGACTCTCGATTTACCGATTAACATAAAGATCTTATAGTATTTTGGTTGAAATTTGTTTATTGTATATGAATTCGAACCAATTTTTCCCAACATATGAACCAAACCAAAATATTATCGAAGTTAAGTGGTTTGGTATCGATTTAAATGGAAATTGAGAAATTTAAGGTATAACTTAAATATAAGTCGATTTTGGATTTGAGATTCAATATGTGAATACTTTCGGAAATTTTATCGAAGTTAAAACGTTATAGTATTAGTTTATGCTATATTTGAAATCTTTACGATATGGTTCTAAATCATTTTGATATAAACGATTTGAGTTGTTTCCAAAATTTTAATATAATCGAAGTTAGATATTAAATTTTGATTTCGAATTCGAATATGAGATTTCATATAAACTATTTTATTATGTGATTTATAACATAATGACCACGATGTGAAAAATGTAAACGATTGGTTGTTAAAGAGACCGGGATCGGTTATTGTCATACTCTCTGCCAATACCCAAAACCACTTTAACAACTGTGTGTGCGGTGGAGTTCCAGAATGAAGGGGATGATTTGGCGAACGACTCCATTTTATTTTTATTTCATATTAATTATTACGAGACCCTAAATACCTTGAGTCAGCTTGATGTGGCTAAAACAGGAGCTATACACGGACCAAGTGAGGTCATACCTCTTATCGAGCACACTTCTTCGATAATATTCTATTACTGTTGAGATTCGATTTGGGCCCTTTTGATTATAGGAGTGTGTATCGAGGTGGGCGGTAGTAGCTAATATGCGTTATCACCAGTCCGGCTCGGCAAACGGTGAATCCACCCTGGCATTCCTTGCGTGCCTTGTCACATGCCTTATACGAGCCCACTACGACTTTGCTTTGTACTATTTTATAAGGAGTTCCCTCTGATTAACCTCCAGTTTGCAGAGGAATTACGGTACTGTACATACTATAGGAATATATAAACGGTGTAAGGGTAATCATGGTAATCCCACTTACGCTATTTTGTTTTTTTTTTTACTTTACTGATAGACACTATTGTATATAGCGTATTGTACTATATAGTATTAGTTTGACGGATCCTTAGAGGATGGTGATCCCAAACATCCTTTAAGTTACTGATTGCATTTCATCGAACATTTCATTTAAGTTGATTTACTTCCATGAGAATATTAGTCCTGATCCGAGTTGTTTTGTTTTACATTATTGCTCGGGTCAGATTGAGTTTCCAGTTTCAAGATTCACTTCTGGAGTTTGGAGCTTATATTGAGTTTTGCTCACCTATATCTACCGTTAGTTGTTCCAGTTCAGTTGTATCTTATCATTTCTTTTTCAGACTGTTATCATTTATTAGGAATTTATTGTATTAGACCTCCGTTGTATTATTTATGTAAACTCTGATGTAAAATTCATTTAGTAGCTTCATGAACTACTATTGTATTATTTTATTTTCTACTACGAGATATTATTTTACTCTATGTCTGAGATCTGTGATTCTGTGATTTATTCTGTTTACCACAGAAGCTAACAACAATCTGTTGTTTTGGACGTTTCGAGTTGACATGTTTTGTCGATACGGCACAGTCAAAATGACTGGTCGGTACATCCCAATCTTCATTCTTTTTTATAAAAGTTCCTTTTGACTCGTTATTTTATTCTTTGTTGAGTGTAGATATCATCTAACGAATGTTATCGAAATGTCTCTCTTGATTCTTAATCATCTGCATTTGACTCAACTGTAAGTGCCATTGATTACGAAGGATGATCCAGAGAATATTCTTGAAGGAATTAAGAGTTTCTTCTAAATTCTCACTTGAACTATGAATTGGGGAAGCCATGGAATTATAGAATTGAAAATATAATGAACGGATATAAAGGAGGGATGAAAAGGTAAGTTTTTCTGGAAGAAATAAGCATTTATAGACTATGGAATTCATTTGAAATGAATAGATATAAGTTGGTTGAGCTAGTTTTTAAATTCAAATAAATTTGAAAATTTTGCTTTTATATGTCGACATGTGGGGTGCCCCATGTCGACCTGTCTTCTGCAAATATTTGAATTTTGAATATTTTTTGTTTCATGTTGAGTTTTTATTTATATACACTTGATTTTAACGACCTATTAATCATTCCAAAGATGTTAAGAGGTATTAAACAAAAATATTAGGATTTCATCGATAACTTTAATAACGATACTGTGACACCACACATCCGTTAATGTCACTCATAAGAGAATGTATTAAGTTTCGTGAAGTGCAGCAGACAATCATTACAGAGAATATACAAGACAGATAAAATAAGCAATGGAAATTTTTTAAACTTTATTATAAACGAAATAAAGCATAGTCTCAGAAATACATCAAAACCAACCACAACTAACAAACTGTCTTAAATCTATCTTTCAAGCCATCTCAAAACATAAAATACCAATGTACATAAAGTTATATCCCATGCCATAAGCCAAACTAAAGTAGAGAGCAAGTCAAAACGATACATCACTAGAAGTCCAAGTCAAGTCCAAGTTGAAGACATATCCTAATTACTGTTAAGTGCTGCCACTCTAAGGACCTGAAAGGGGGAAAAGGAAGAAAGAGGAAAAAGAAAAAGGGTCAGACATAAAGTATGGCGAGTTCCAATGGCTTACAAATATGCATAAAATAGGAATTCTAGGACAAGTAAATAAGACTAGATAAGAAAGATACAATTTCATAACAAATAAACTAAGCAGAATAGCATGATGAACAGAATAACATGAATTAACTTATGATGGGGGTAATGCTTTACATTTATATACTAAAAATAGGATGGGGGTAATGCTTTACATTTATATACTAAAAACAGGTAATGTCTAAACATATATGTCTGCACTAGTACTAGTATAACAGATTTAACATGATTAGGTTCTTTGCCTAATTACATATCAGCAGGATTAACAACAGGATTAATAACAGCAAGGTTATACAACAGGATTTGGTGTACCCTAATTACATAACAGGATTAGGTGTTAACTTAATTATATAGGTGTACCCTAATTACTACTCAAGCGATCGGCTTCTACTATGTAAATACCATGTGTCAGCCCCGGTGGTAGGATGGATCACTCGCTAACCCATCAACCATAGGACACAGACAAATTTACTGGTGTTATAGCGTCTTATCTTCCGTAGTCGGACCCATGCACGCTCATGACTCCGTCGGAACGCACCCGTAACCACCCTTATGTGAACCTCTTACTATCAATTTCAGTAAAGTGTGCCTTGAGCTTCTACCTAGTGCGAGGCCCCCGTCAGATACATACATGGATACTGACTGATATGGGTTCCAACAACAGAATGACACAAGCTAAAACCCCCTTAAGCTTGTGTCCCCAAATATCTAGGATTTAAGAGTCCCTAAAACAAGATACAATAGCAGATGAGGGACCTCTTTTCTTATTAATACTTATGTTCAACTTAGTAGGTTCGGGTTTTATTAATAAGCACGGTTGTAATGTCATTATGTTTATACAACCCTATTCTTAACATGTCATTTACTTAATGTCATATCTATTCCCTATGCATATTATTTATTAACTACATTCCCAAGTTACAGGTTTATGCATAAGGTCTATTTACGCAAGTATCTATAGCAAGCCTATACTTGTATATTTATCCTTTTTCCCATATTATGGTCAATCAGTCCGAGTAAATAACATGCCTAAGTCCCTTTTTATATTATTCATTTTTTCCCCAATCATACACCCATTCAAATCGGGTATAGTCTAGGCTTCCAAAGGCCTAGGCTTGGCATAAAATAAAAAGGAAAATAGAGGGAGAGAAATAGAATCAAATCATGTATATGTACGAACAAGACTGGAAATAAACATAGAAAATGGGAAAAGAAAGATAGATACATATAATTTTTTAATCTTTCCAACATTAAAGGCATATGTATAACTTATTAATTAACAACATCACAGGCATATGTGTAGCTTGTCTAATTAACATCATCACAGGCATAAATATAACTTTTCCAATTAACATCAATACAGGCATAGGTACAACAACATCACAGGCATATGTATAGTTCAATTAACTAACAATGTTACATGCATATAATAGATTATAACGACATAGGTGGTAGCAATGAATCATGTATATTTATTTTACTTTAGATCCTAGCCACTTTTATTTAACTGTCATGTTCAAGGCCTAAGAAATCAGATCTGTAAATAATTGTAACTCACAGTGAGTCTTGGTGAAGATAAATATGTATAACACTAGGCCACATAAAATTCAAATCAAATCCAAGTTATTTGTATGCAAGTTTTGATGTTGTCTCTGCTCAATCCAATCTCGAGCAACATTCCCCCATTATACGTATATAATTTTCAGAATAATTTCATGTAGGCAGAAGAATATATAAAGAAAATTTGTGTGATTTGTGAATAAGGGAAGCCATCTATTTATATAGTTACAGAGCCAACATCAACCCTTAAATAAGGGTTTTAAATCTGAGTCGTATAAGTCGTGCTGAGTCAGCATGAATACAAACACAAAAAAAATCCAGGTTCAAGCTTCAGAATTAGGCCAGATCACATATGGGTTGACCCACCTACTACATGGGTCGACCCTACGGTCGACCCGACCCTTATTAGGTCGACCCAGGCCAACAGGAGTCGACCCTTAACGGGTCTTTTCCCTCCTACCCGTGCTCGTCACATTTTTTATTTTTCTTGATTTTTATTTGATTTATGTTTGCACGCAAGCTCTTTATATGTATACAAACTTTTAGAGCCTATAACTTCTTCATACATTGTCCATTTTGCGCAAACTTGTGGTCTATCCGAACCAGAATTCCGAGATGAACGCAAAGGTAATGCCGGCTCAATTAATTCTGAATATTTATTATAGTTATAGTGTACAATGGTTTTGGGGTGTTACATTCTCCCTTACTTAAAGGATTTCGTCCCCAAAATCTCCTAGCCTAGAATAATGTTACTATCCTAGCATCCACCTGCAACCATCCAACCATCCATCATTTACAGACATCCATTGTCCTTAAGATCTTTTCTAATGCTTGTATGAACTTATGCAAAGTGTTATGTTTACCCTAATGCGAAGATCATACGGTCAACTGATTTAGTTGACCTCTTTAATGCAATAATGTTTGTGTCATATATCCAAAATGTCTGCAAATAGTCCTATTATATCATGTAAACTCTGTATGTGTGCATAATTATCTATCCAAATGCAACATCCATTGATGACACATCCATTACCATCCATAGAAAATTTAAAATGCACACATATCCATATGCAACATGTAAGTGATTTGAGCCGATCAAGTGCCTAGTGTGTGTATATGCATCCATGAGCAGCCTCTAGAAAACACTTGCATCCACTTGCAAACATCAATCATAACATGTTTCAAACACTTGTTTCCAATCATTTGATTTTACCTAAGGATCGAAAGGTTTGAAGATAAGATAAATAAATTTGAACGGTAGAAGCAAATGCAAAGTAAAAGCTTGGCAAAAGAAGTCAATAACGTACTCTCAAAAGGAAAAGGATAAGAAGCGTGAATTCTATCTTTGGGTTCCAATGTCGCGTCTTCACGATCTTCTCTCCATTGCACTTTTGCCAACTTAATTTCCTTGTTACCTAGCTTCTTGATTTCTGATCCAATGATATGAGGAGGAACTTGTCTTACTGATGCTTCTTTCTCAACTTCTACGCCCTTAAGAGTGCGGCTCTGCTATCTCTACTGGGTCATGAAGACATTTCCTTAGATGGGAAATGTGAAATACGTCGTCTACACCCGCCATTCTATCTGGTAGCTTAACCCTATAAGCTATCTGTCCTATCCTCTCTACTATAGGAAATGACCCTACAAATCTTGGCATCGAACTGAACCAAAGCAAACTACATTCCTTAGCGGTGACACTTTAGTGAAGACCATATCTCCTACTTCAAATTCCAAGTCGGTGCTCCTCTTATCAGCATAAGATTTCTGTCTATCTTAAGCAGTCTTCATCCTTTGGCGGATAAGATCGATCTTCTTTGAAGTATCTCAAATCATATCTGGCCCAAGAAGAAGTCTGTCGGTAGACTACCACAACCAACTCAGCGATCTACAAGGTCATCCATATAGTGCTTCGAAGGGTGCCATGCCTATGATGGATTGATAACTGTTGTTGTAGGCGAACTCCACCAAAGGAAGATGCTCTTTCCAAGAAAAGGATACATAGTCTTAGGAGATCCTCAAGAACTCTGTTCACCCTCTCAATCTACCCATCTATATGAGGTTGCTATGTTGTGCTTAAACGTAGCTGCGTACCTAACGTCTCTTGTAATCTCTTCCAAAACTCGCTAGTAAAGATGGGGTTTTTGTCGCTCACTATACTGGAAGGTACCCCATGCAATTGAACTGTCTCTGGAATACAAACTGATGCCATCCAAGACATCGTCCTCTTGCTATTTACAGGAATAAAATGAGCACTCCTTGTTAGTCTGTCCACTATCACGCAAATGATCATATTTCCCTTTCTTGATCTGGGCAATCCATCAATGAAGTCCATAGAGACACTCTCCCACTTCCATTGCGGGATATCCAAGGGCTTAGCCATCCGCATGGTTTCTTTTGTTCAGCCTTTACTCTTTGGAAAGTCTTGCATCGAGCTACAAATTCTTCCACATCCTTCTTCATTCTAGTCCAAAAGAAAACCCTCTTCATGTCTTGATACAAGTTGTCACCGCCCAGATGGATAGTCACTGAGAATGATGAGCCTCCTCAAGCACTGCCTTTAGCAAATCCCCAATCCTAGGGACACATAACCTTCCATCTCGCTTATCATCCATGGTATATCTAGCAAGGTGACTAGAAGTCTCTCCTCTATTAAGCTTGACCAAGATGTCTAAAATCTGTGGGTCCTCTTGCTGCCTAGATCCAAATTGCTCCAATAGAGTAGGTCACACCTATAAAGAGGCTAACAATCCAACTATGGAATTCGTAGAAGGCTTAAAATCAAAAGTCGAGATGTACTCCAAGCTCCGCCTTTCTACGAATAGAGGACTCAAGGTCATCCTCTGCCTACTCAGCGCGTCTTCCACTATGTTACCCTTGCCAGGGTGTAAGCTTTCTCGAATTCGTAGGACGCTAGGAACTCCATCCACCGTTGCTGCATCAAGTTAAGATCTTTTTGTGAGAACAAGTACTTGAGCAACCTATGATCTGTATACAAGTCAAATTTTTCTCCAAGCAGATAGTATCACCAAGACTTCAACGCGAACACTATAGCAACTAACTCTAGGTCATGGGTTGGGTAGGTCTTCTCGTTAACCCTCAATTATCTGCTTCCATAGCACACTACCCTTCTCTCTTGCATCAAAACAACATCAAGCCCTGTGCCACAAGCATCAGTGTAAACCGTAAACATCTTTCTTCCGTCTGGGAGAGTAAGAAATAAGGCTGTTGCCAAAGCCCTCTTCAACCTCTGAAAGGCATCATCGCAATTAACTCTCCATGAAAAATCCAAATTCTTTTTCGTCGGTTGGGTAAGTGGGGCTGACACGCTTGCAAAATCTCTGATAAACTTTATATAGTAGCCCGCTAGCCCTAGGAAACTTCTCATCTCCGCTACATTCTTTGGAGCTCTCCAATCTTGAACTGTAACGACTTTCACAGGATCCACAGCTATCCCTTCCTTAGAAACCACATGCCCTAGGAACCTTACTGTCTTTCTCCAAAAGTGACACTTAGAAAATTTTGCCTTGAGTTGATGTGACCTAAGATTACGTAAAACTTCCCCTAAGTATTGGGCATGCTCCTCCTCGTTCTTTGAGGAGATTAGGACGTCATCCACAAAGACCACCATAAATTTGTTTAGAAACCCCCTAAACACCTTACTCATCAACTCCACAAAATATGGGGTGCACTGGCTAGCCCAGAGGGCATAAATAACCATTTGAAGAAGCCATATGGAGTTCTAAATGCAATCTTATCGATGCTGTCTTCTGCTACTTTTAACTGATGAAGTCCATAGAGAGTCCTACCATAACAAGAAAGAAGTCTAACCACTCTCTTTAATCAAGGATGTCACCATAAATGGCTAGCCAATCTATGCCTAGAATCAAACCATATCCCATAAAGCCCAGCACATATGTGTCGCGTTCAAATTCGACGCCCAAAATAGAATTCTCAAACCCCTACACATCATGGATAAATGAGTTGATCCTTCTATAGGGTTTGATATTACTATAGGTTCAGAGACTATACTAGTATTTAGGTGCAGACTATATACCAAAGAACTGGATATAAATGAGTTTGAAGCACTAGAATCAAACAGGGTTCAAACAGGATAGTCAAAAAGGGAAATTAAACCTTCATCCATGACTTTCCTACCTCGATCAGGTCTACTTGCTTCCAAAGCATGCATTTGTCCAAAAGTTCCAGCCCCTTGCCCTTGCTTACTAGGGCATTTCTTGGTGAAGTGTCCCATCTATCCACAATTAAAGAAAGCTCCCTTGGTCTTTCTACTGTCTTTTACAAAATGACCCATAACACCGCATCTATGACACTTTACCTCCTATTTGATTTGGGCCTTGTCAGGCTTTCCACCTTTCGTTTGTTGCTTTCCTTTCTTTTGCCACCATTTCTTCTTCTCACCCTAGCTTGGGTCTCTTCGGTCTTACTTTCTTTCTTTTCCTCCTTACCATGTTCATGCATAAGTGCCATTCAACTAGCCTTTCAAAACTTGCCCCCATCGGTATGTGAGACAAAGCAAATCCTTGGAGAGGTTGATTCAATCCTCTCACAAACCTAAGCGCCTTTTTGTTGGGTGTATTCACCGACTCTAGTCCAAACCTTGCTAGCTGATTAAAATTAGCCAAGAACCTTTCCATTTGCAGTCCCTCCTCTGCCTGAGATAAGAATTTCATCTTGAATCTTTGCCTGAAGTCATCCCATGTTTCCACCAGTTATCCAGCTTATGTTACTTCCTATTAATTTGACATGCAGCTAGTTGTATTTTCCTTCGGTCGTCGACCTCAAAAAGTCCAAACAAGTTCTCCATCTCTCGTAGCCAATTCTGTGCTTCAACAAAGCTTCGGTTCCACGGAATGGTTTCCTCCCATAGCACAGATATCTTTGCATATCTTAGAGAAGTTATCTACTCGTGGTGAAGGAACAACGATTGCAGCTGAAGGAGGGGCATTTCCTAGACCTTCGGCGGGTGCCGTAGCCTCAAGATATCTACGGAACCATGCCGGTATCTGAATGCCCTCGGGAAGATTGGGTTGCCCAGAAATGCTGAAAAGAAAGAAAAATGATTCAAGAAGAGATCGAGAGAATTTTGACTATGACTTGTGGAGTTATGTTTTTCAAAAAAAAAAAAAAAATTTGAAAGTACTTTGCTTTTTGAAAACGGATTTGAAAATTTTTCTTTGATCTTGCAACCTTCAGCTCTATAACCAAATGTGACACCCCACGTTCGTTAATGTCACTCATAAGAGAATGCATTAAGTTCCGTGAAGCACAACAGACAATCATTACAGAGAATGTACAAAACAGATAAAATAAGCAGTGGAAAATTTTCAAACTTCATTATAAAAGAAATAAAGCATAGTCTCAGAAATACATCAAAACCAGTTACAGCTAACAAACTGTCTTAAATCTGTCTTTCAAGCCATCTCAAAAAATAAATACCAAACTACATAAAGTCATATCCTACACTATAAGCCAAACTAAAGTAGAGAGAAAGTTAAAACGATACATAACAAGAAGTCCAAGTCAAGTCCAAGCCGAAGAGATATCCTACTTACTGTTGAGTGCTGCCACTCTGAGGACCTAAAGGGGGAAAAGGAAGAAAGAGGCAAAAGAAAAAGGGTCATACATAAAGTCTGGTGAGTTCTAGTGTCCTATAAATATGTATAAAATAGGAGTGCCAAGACAGGTAAATAAGACTGGATAAGAAAGGTACAGTTTCATAACAGATAAACTAAACAGAATAGCGGGATGGACATAATAATAGGAATAAACTTATGATGGGGTACTGCTTCACATTTATATCCTAAAAACAGTTAATGCCTGAACATATATGTCTGCACCAGTACTAGTATAACAGGGTTAACAGGATTAGGTTCTTTGCCTAATTACATATCAGCAGGATTAACAACAGGATTAATAACAAAAAATAACAACTGGGTTATACAGCAGGATTAGGTGTACCCTAATTACATAAAATGGTTAAGTGTTAACCTAATTATATAACAACAGGATTAGGTGTACCCTAATTAATACATAAGCGATCGGCTCCCTACTATGTAAATACCCTGTTTCAGCGCCAGCAGTAGGGTGTATCACTTGCAAACCCAGCAACCATATGACATAGACCTATTTACTGGTGTTATAGCGTCTTATCTTCCCTAGTCGGACACATGCACGCTCATGACTCTGTCGAACGCGCCCGTAACCTCCCCATGTGAACCTCTTACTATCAAGTTCAGTAAAGCGTGCTTTGAGCCACAACCTAGTGCAACTCCTCGTCAGATAAGATAACTCTAGGGATACTGACTAATATGGGTTCCAAACAGTAGATTGACACACGCTAAAACCCCCTAAGCTTGTGCCCCCAAATATCTAGGATTTAAGAGTCCCCAAAACCCGATACAGCAACAAATGGGGGACCTTTTTCTTATTAATACTTATGTTCAACGTAGCAGGTTCATGTTTTATTAATAAGCATGGCTATAATGTCATTATGTGTATACAACCTTATCTTTAATATGTCATTTACTTAATGTCATGCCTATTCCCTATGCGTATTATTAATTAACTACATTCCCAAGTTACAGGTTTAGCATAAGGTCTATTTACAACAAGTATCTACAGCAAGCCTAAGTCCGAGTAAATAACATGCCTAAGTATCTACACATGTATATTTATCCATTTCCCAAATTATGATTAATCAGTCCGAGTAAATAACATGCCTACATCTATCTTTATATTATTTAATTTTTCCCTAATTATACACCCATTCAAATCGAGTATAGTCTAGGCTTCCAAAGGCCTAGGCTTGGCATAAAATAAAAATGGAAAACAGAGAGAGATGAATAGAATCAAATCACGTATGTGTATAGAAAAGACTGGAAATTAACATAGAAAATGGGAAAAGGAAGATATATGCATATAACTTATTATTCTTCCAACATTACAAGCATATTTATAAAATGTTAATTAACAACATCACAGGCATATGTGTAGCTTATCTAATTAACATCATCACAGATATAGGTATAACTTGCCTAATTAACATCTTCATAGACATAGGTATAACTTGTCTAATTAACATCATTACAGGCATAGGTATAAATTGTCCAATTAACATCATTTCACAAGCATTGTTACATTAACATCACATGCATATGTATAGTTTATTTAACTAACAATATCAGATGCATATAATAGATTATAACGGTATGGTGATAATGATGAATCAGTTATATTTATTTTTACTTTAGATCCTAGCCAGTTTTATTTAACTGTCATGTTCAAGGCCTAAGAAATCAGATCTGTAAATAACTGCAACTCACAGTGAGTCTTGGTGAAGATAAATGTGTATAACACTAGGCCACGGAATGTCCAAATTAAATCCAAGTTGTATGTATGCAAGTCTTAATGTTTTCTCTGCTCAATCCAATCTCTAGCATCATTCCCCCATTATACATATATACTTTCCATAATAATTTCATGGAGGTAGAAGAAGATATGAAGAAAATTTGTGTGATTTATGAATGAGGGAAGTCATCTATTTATTGAGTTACAAAACCAACATTAACCCTTAGATCTAGGTTTTAAATCTGAGTCGTATAAGTCATGCTGAGTCAGCATGAATACAAACACAAAATAATCCAGGTTCAAGCTTCAAAATTCGGTCAGATCACGTATGGGTCGACCCACCTACTACATGGGTCGACCCTAGGGTCGACCTGACCCTCATTGAGTCAACCCAGGCTAGTGTAGGTCGACCCTTAACGGGTCTTTTTCCCACCTACCCGCGCTCATCTCGTTTTTGTTTTTTCTGGAATTTTATTTGATTTATGTTTACACACAAGCTCCTTATATGTATACAAACTTCGAGAGCCTATAACTTCTTCATACGTTTCCCGTTTTGCGCAAACTTGGGGTCTATCCGAACTAGAATTCTGAGACAATCGCAAAGGTAATGTCGGTTTCAGTTAATTCTGAATATTTATTATGGTTATAGTGTATTATGGTTTTGGGGTGTTACAGATACATAAAGATGATTCATAACATAAGATAGAAATATAATTATAGAAACAGAAATTATCACAACAAGGAAATAAAACTAAAATTCAGCGGAGGATGATGAAGATCAAGACAATCCAAGTTTGCGACTAACTTTTCGGAAGAACTTGCTCGTTCTTGTAGAGATCTTGTGCATTTTCTTACTAAATGGTCTCTTTAAAATCTTTTGATTTTCCGCAATTATTTTTTGGTTCTTAAGGAGGACTTTGTTGGATGGATTGGAGGTACTAGCGGGGTATTTAATGCTTTCCAAGGAAGTATTGACATCTTCTTCCTCTTCGTCGATTTCCATTTCTTCTTCCTCTGCATCTTCTTCTTCACGAGCCATCATTTCTTCTTTTTTCGAAAGCGTTTCATATGCTTGAAACACAAACAGGATTTTCATAAGAGATATGTTTACGAAATTAAACACTTTTCTAGAAACAAACTCTTCTCCTTTGAAATCCACTCCAAAATAATTGAAAATTCACATGAGGTAAATTCCATGATGGATCGAAATTCATCCAAAATAATTTAATCCCAATTGATGTCATAATTTCCAAAAATAGCAAAAAGAGCTTTGCAAACTTTCAATATATGGTTGTTGGAATTTCTCGAACGAGGGGTGATGGTATGTTAGAGAAGAAGATCAACAATCCTTGCTTTGGTCGAAAATATCGGTTTTTAAATTCCAAATGTTCACCATTCTCAATATGGTGAAAGGTCTCTCGGTCATGTTAATTAATTTTGAAATCTGAGAGGTCCATTTCTGTGCACTTACAACCCGAAATATTTCCTAGTACCTTAGAATCCAAAATAATTCGAGTGCCTTTTACACTACTCCAAAATTCATTCTCATTCTCTTTGTAAAAACCTCGATTTAAATTGGCATACAATATCTTAATAAAATCAGGATAGCAAACAAAATTATTTTCCCGAGAATCATATAAACTAAGAACACCATTTTGAGTAAAGAGAGTTTCAAGATCATAAGATTGAAAATCATTGAAAATAGCAAAATTTCCCGTATCGACTTTATCCAAATTTACACAGTTGATATAATCTTTGGTAGCTTCCGCCTCATTGAAAAAAGGCCTTTGTGGCTTTGGACAGCCTCATAGCGCTTGGAATGTTTGAGAAAACCATTATAGAGTTTTTGTGAAGAATATAACATAATGAAGATAAGTGTGAATTTTGAAATAAAGGTGGAAAGATGATATGAATATATGAATAAATAGAGAATCAATTGACATGTTCTCCTGTAAAAGGACATATTTTTAGTACATTAAAGTAGGTGAAAAGGTGGAGGGAATTCAAAAGTTTAAATTCAAACCTTGAATTTGAAAACTTCAGGAGATGTGCACGTCGACATGTAGGGTAGGGCATATCGACATGTCTTCTATTTTTCAAAAGACATATGTCTTTCAATTTGAATTGTTTAAATATTTATGTTTATATCTTATATTCCTAATTTATATGTTTTCCTAAGATATTATTTACTGTAATACTGTTTTTATAATAATATTTATTAACATTTTATTAAAATAGTATTATTTTATATTTTAAAATCAAAATTTAAATATTGAATTTGAATTTACATTCAAGTAATTTCAAACAAGGCAAGTAAACAAACAACAATTCAATCAAGCAATTTCAACCAAAATTAATATTATTGTGTACTTATTTTTAGATCCAATTTCCAGTATCTTCATAATCGTGAATAGCCGGGAAGCACATATTTGAATTTTCTATTCTTCGTCACTAGAGGATGAATCAGAATCATCTAGTGTAGCAGTATAAGCCCTTTTTCTTTTCTTTAATGAATTATTATTTGAGGGTTGATTTTGTTTTTCTGGATATGGACAATCACTCTTCAAGTACACTGGTTCATCACAGTTGAAGCATCTGATGTTGGAATCTCATTGGTCTTCACATGATTTTTACGATCCTTTCTTCTGAAATCCTTCCCGTACTTTAGTTTTTTTCTAAAATTCCTTGTTGTGTAGTTAAAGCCTTGCTAAATCCCTACAAAGTCTCGGCTACAGCTCGAAGCGCCCTTCAACCACTATGCTATTTCTATTTAGCACTGATGAATAGTAGATCCGCTTTAAGCCCCACTACACCCACTAAATTAATGCTTCATAACACCCGCTTTAGCAGTATTAATATACAAAGCTTGGTTCTACTAGTTCTCTTTTAAAACAAATCGATAAAGTTAGTGTAGAAGGATAATTATAACACGTAAGTGTCTAATATATGGTAGAAATCTATTATAGTAATCAATTCTAATGTGTGTAAGCATGATATTATTTGATTTTTATTATATAAGATTAACATATATTAGTTCTTTGTACACAAATGATGTGAGAATGATAATTAACTAATTTTAAAATACTTGTTTTTACATTTAGTGTAACTTTTTGCACCTCCGCTATCCCTGCTATTTCTCCGTTTTATCTCCTTTACACCTTTTTGCACCTCCACCGCTAAAGAACCTTTAAGCATTTAATACACAGATTCCTTTTCATTAGAGCTATTTCTTCGTCATTGTTGTTATCTGGGTATGAATCGTCGGTTATTGCATTAAATGTTATTGTTTCTTTTCAATGATTTATTATTTTCCTTCCTTGCTTCTGGACTTCAAATGACATTAGATTTCCAATTAATTATTCAATTTTCATGGCCTTGATATCATTGGCCTTTTCAATTGCTAGAGTCTTTTGATGCCATTCTGGAGTTAACAAATTTAGAATTTTCCTAACTTGGTCTTCCTCTAAATAAATTTTTCCCAAAGCTATTAGTGAATATACGATTACCTGAAACCTGCAGTACATGCCACAGATAGACTCATTCAGATTCATCTTAAATAATTGAAAACAATCGATTAACATAAATATCTTGGTGTGTTTAACTTTTCTTACCCCTTCATGAGTTACTTGCAAAGTTTTCCAGATTTCAAATGTAGATTTACACACAAACACCCTATTAAATCCATTCCAATCAAGCAAACAAAATAAAATATTCATGTTTTTTGAATTATTTTGTGCAGTATCCTTTTGGTTACCAGTCCATTGCGTTGAACTAGTTATGGGTTCAACATACCCTGTTTGAGTGATATTGCAAGTGTCTAATATTACAAATTGTAAATATGTTTTCATTCTACAAGACCAATATGCATAGTTACTACCATTAAATAGTGGTGGTCTAACAGTGACTGGCCCTCTACAAAAGAACTAGAATTACTTATGTTGACAATAACAATGTTGGTTGCCATTTAAAAATTTTCAAAAATCAAATTATGAATACTTTGAAAACCAATGTTCTGATACCAATTGTTGGAAAATGCGGATTAAGGATCTTAAGACAAACTAAATACTAGAGGGAGGGGTGAATAGTGTTTAATGGAATCTCATAGTTTTTATGAAATCTTTTTGAATTAATCAGAAACAGATGCAAACTACAAATACATAATAGTCAAAGAATCAAACACAGATGCAGAATAAAATGTAAAAGCAGTAAAAGGAAAGAACATAGCAGAATTTTTATACTAGTTCAGAGTTACCCTACATCCGGTCCTACACAACTCTGGGTTGATGCAGATTTCTTTTCAATAATAATCTTCAAACACAATCCTCGATTTCATAGGCACGAGGTACATCCAACCTATTTCCAGAGTACATTGAGACTCAATTGATTTATGAGCTACAATCACACCCAGTTGGCTTATACGAGTTACAACCACAACTTTTCAACCTCAATTTTTGGATGGAAGACTAGATTGAACTTGATCTGAGATCTTTGATTACAGAAACACCTACTACTCTGAATAACGATTGAAATCATGATAAAGTTTGATGGAGAATCAATCAAAGAATATAATTAACGTGACTCTCTTTGAATTCGGCAGAGTTCGGTTATAGAATTTAAGAAATTAAGGCTAGAAATGGAGAGAAGAAATAATGAAAGTAGTTATAAAAATTCGAATTTAGAAGCCTACAGCTGTCCAATAGTCATAACCTTTCAAGAAAAGTTTTAAATCAGTAGACACAATTTTTGAAATTCAAAATTTGAAAATAACGTTAACCATATCCACAAGCCTAGTACCCCATGTCGACATGTTTTATAGAAAATTTGAAATATTAATTGTTTTAAAAATAAAGCAAATGATGTTGAAATAAATCAAGGTAACTTTGGAATTTAATCATACCATTATTCTATTTAATAAAATAGTACAATAGAGAAAAAATATAAATTAAAAACATTTAAATTATTATTTTCAAAAGTGATATAAAAGTTCATTTAAAATAATAAGTATAAATATAAAAACTTTAAAACTAAACATTCAAAGCTATAAATAAATAAGAAACTTAAAAATTTAACATATAAATCTATAAATATAGAAAGTGATAATATTAAAACTTAAGTAATCATATATATAATTAGAACTTAATATGAGTAAGAAAATCTAAATATTTAAATTAGGAGTTAAATCTGAAATCCAAGAAATATAAAAAGATATATATTTATTTGAAGTAATTTTGAAATCAAATTTGAAAATAGGAAGATTTAAAATAATTTAAAAATGAGAATTTTGAAAAAGAGATTCAGTGCTATTACGGAGTTTTAACAATAAAATTTAGACTCTATAACTTATAATGATTTCTTGAACTCTTGTTACTCATGAGTCTTCAATCCTGAACTCTTCTTCTTTGAAATCTTTATTTTTGAATCTCTAAAAATTTTACATTCTTACCTGTACATAATTCCTGCATATACACTAATATATATTTCTAGATAAAAAGTGTTAGTATATTTTTTATAACAATAATAGTTAAAATAAGGCTGTTGTTTTCAAAACCATCATCACCAACATCTCAGTCCCTAACAAACTTTTGATAAAAATGTACCTTATATCATAAGCTTTATATTTTAGCTAGATTGACCCACATATTTATTGTTCGGGTTAGACCGAGCTTTTACAGGTAGGGCTTGATGTAGATATCTTTCTGCCTAGCTTTTGCTTTTGGATGACCTACCACCTTTTGATCGCTTTAGCGAGTTTTGACTAGTACTTAGTGTTTGCATGGCATACTCTATTGTTTGCACATTTCCTTTTATGGAGATGGACATATGTGTATTGTGAATAGTATATCCACTAATGTAGATTATTTTATATTGTATTGGATGGATTTATATATCTGTGTCATTGTTATGTGAATTGTGGAATATTCTCTTATCAAGTTTTGTTCTGGATTGATCCTATAACCATCGTAGTATCGTATTAATTAAGTATTAAGTATGTCGATCCACTTGAAAAAAAATGTTGAGTACTTTATCAACGTACTTAAAACTTGCCTAATACAAGGTTTTGGATTGTCGCTACTAACCAGTTTTATTCTCCGTATTAACAAACGACATTACTCGTTAACGCTCTTTGTTAATATGTGTATCGAGGTGAGGCGCCGCAGCTTGGTATAAGATCTGAATTCATAACAAAACGTGCATAGAACAATATACACGATACAATACATCGAAGTACAATATGAATATTACACCATCCCTGTTTGAGGTTGCCCTTAATCAAGTCCTTAACCTTTCTCGTATTTTGGGGGTAGATATAAGGGGGAATACGTCTAAGAATGTATAATTTTCAATTCTGCAGTATTCCTTAAACGTTGAATTTGATTAATAATATTCTACCCTGTGAATAATCCAATCTTATTTTATATTTTCAACAAATAGCTGGAAATGATAGCGAGCGTCCTTCGGATGTTGAGTCGTTCAGTGGCTTACGTCCAGTGATAGCTGTTAGATTTTTTTTTTTATTAACTTTAGAGAGCTATATAGTTTGTTCACAAAAACAATTGGTTAATGTGAACTATAGCCTCTTAGTATTTATTTAGGATCTTAGTTGATTATTTCCCGATGTGGGACTATTATTTTCATCACCCCCCCTTCACGTGTGGCGTATTTTGAGCCATCTACGTGAACATAGTATTTTGGATGGAGTGGGGAACGTATGGCGGTTAAACACATACGTATATTTTGCATTGGCTCTAATTCTGAGCTCTGATACCATGTTGGAATTTATTATTACCCTTATTATCACAAAACCAATTGGCAATGTGATGAGGAACATTTTAGTTTATATCCGGGATCATAGTTGCATATTTTACGATGTGGGACTATTATTTTCATCAATAGCTACATGTCCACCAATCATATTTTAAAGCTTATTAGGAGCACACAGCCTCCAACTCCTTCTCGTTCCTCTTCACCATGCAGGTTCGTATTTGCGTGCATGTGCAACGATTAAACTCATCTCAGAGGAAAGTCATTCAAAGGCTCTGAGTCAGTTTTGGAGGTTCAGGCACACTTCTGTCAAATAAATGAAGTTAAGCCTGATTAAGGAATGAAGCCTTTTGGGACTGGAGGCTTCACATACCGCACTTCTATCAAATTTTGACAGCGCTTCGCTACACTTCTCTTCTATGCATTAGATGCATTCATTATATATTTTTATATTCTAAAAATAAAAATAAAGTAAAATCTTTCGAAACTAAAGGTTTTACTCACCATACTGTCATATTTAGATAATACTTCACTTCACTTCTTTTCTACGCACCACCTTCTATCTAATCAGTACAATATTTTTTATTGCTAAAATACTTTCAGTGTTTTAAAGAAAAACAATTTTAGTAGAATATGTGCTCTTATTAAATTCATTTTCAAATATTAAAATAATGGATTTCAATATGGTATTATCGTTGTTAAATTTATTTCTAATTTTTTTAATATTTTTTTTTTAATATGATATTTATTTACTTTTTTAGCCAAACTATAAAATTTAAAACATATTTTAAAATTGTTGTAATTATTAATATTTTCGCGTAAACTATAACAAACATTGTTTTGCGTCGAACATTTCTGTAAACTTATCAATGCAGATATTAATTAATACTTCTACTTTATTTTCGAACTTTAAATCTATCCCTAAATTTTAAATAGAAAAAAGTCAAACAACTAGTTATATCATCAAATCAACTAGTACATTATATTATCGTCGACTACACAATATTCATTGATTTCTAATCAAAAATCACCTAAATTTCTAACATAAGAATTTATCTACATTCCTAAATTAACTAATAGTATATTGTTATACAAATCAGTGACTAAGCAATATATGCAAGCACAATCAACATTTATCGATTTAGGATTAGAAATTATACCTCAATTAGTAAAATAGTTGGAAAATTAGAAGAAGAAGAGAACGGGGCTGCGCTGGAGGGCCGGAGGCGGATGTTGACGCTGGGCAGGGTGGCAACAGTTCGAGGGATGGAAAGGAAACGTCCGATCGCGGTTTATATCCAGTAATGTGTCAGCTAGCAATGGTTAGTGACGACCTTTTAATTTAACCATCGTCAGCCATCGTGTTAAGACAAACTGTTATTTTTGAATATTTTTGTAGTGATATGTTATTATGAGTTCATATTTTTTTTAGCATTGGATAAATACATTTGTATATATGTTTGTCAAAAAGTTGTGCATATATAATTTGTATAATGTATCATTCGATAATAATAAAATTTTGTTCACATTTTCTGAAATATTCAAAGTCCTAACTTTACAACAAGTGCAAGTACTATGGGGTTTACACTAGTCTGGCAAATCGCTTGCATTTATCAGTGGATCTACCGAAGAACATATATGTTGTAACACCCCATATCAAATTCTAGAACCGTTGCCAATTCTGGTTTCAAAATTCCACCCCACCAGTATTTTTCTCTAATCCAATTTCTTTCTCTACTACGCTATTTACAATTTTCCATCCCATGACTGCGGTTCATTAGTAACTCCCAAAAAATAGCTAACACAAGTGGAATGGTAAGCAATGCATACATATATATGTACCCAGTTGTTATATAATATATACCTAAGTATGTAAGAATACAGATATGCTCTATCAATATGGCATAATCCACAATTTAATGATATATTTTTCTTTGATATTGAAATAACAATATGTTGTTTTTGACCCTTCATTTTGACACACAATAAAGATTTGTGAACCCCGATAGTGAGAAGGGATAAGTCATTTGGATAGTGAGAAGGGATAAGTCATTTGATATTGAAATAACAATATGTTGTTTATATTTTTGATCATGAAGAAAATTGATAAGCTATTTATATTTATTATTTCTCCTCGGTTGTGGGATTCAGAAATTAATAGTTGGTATGTATACATTATTTCTTATTGAGTGAAGTAGCTATAATTTACCACATACTCTGATAATTCTCCTAAAGGCTATGATAAGTATCCAGTTAGTTAGTCAAACAATACCACATAACAATTCAAAAGTGACATAAGAAAATAGCATAACAATTCAAAAGTAATATTACATGAACCTTTGCATTTAGAACATAATTCCCTGGACCACTGTAACAACTCTGATATTTGAAAAGAGATGTCGATGACGATATAGAAATACAACAGTCGTCGCTAGCATCATTATTTTCTAGCAATAAAGCAACTTTAGTATTTTTAGTACAATATAAGCAAATAAGGCAGCCAAATAGTTTGTTCATTACATCAATTCAAAGTTACACGATTCAATACATTATTTTAACCCAAATCTTCGCCTATGTAAGGGAAATATCAATAAAACAAAGGTATAGTATTGTTGTATCTAACTTACGAAGATGGAAACACAACACATAACAAATTAGAAGTCCTTGTTTTTACATAGAAAAATATCAAAATAACTTTTATTATAAACAGCAAGCCCCATGCTTTATCTTCAAAATCTTCATTCTTCGGTTCACTGTAAACTTAGCATACTCGAATAAGTTCCATGAGTCCAAAGGAAATAATAAATACATAGGCCAAATATAATGCTGCCACTAGTAAATCCTTTACCGTAAGCATCCATGGTGAGACCACGCCACTAACTTGGAATGAGTTTTTCTCTCTTTTTACCACCATATATGTATATTATTACATTATGTAAATAGATTTTACATGAAAACAACCGTATGCATATCCAATCAAGAAGTATACCTTACAGTGATCCTCTGGTTATGAGCCTTGTTATACTTTTAATTATCTATGAGCCAAGTCATACAACCATTCTTCATTTGTTCAACATTGCCTAATCGCTTTTTTGAGGCTTTTGTGATTAAGTTGTTATTAACTTAATCAGTGGACACACTTTAGACCTGTCAACCACTAATTCACCTTTTCCCGGACAATGTTACCTAATGAAATGACCATTCACTCCACCAAATGCAGCCACTATATGATTAGAGTCATCCTAAGAAGTTAAATGTGAGCACCCTGAATATGTTTTAGTATTAGGGGTGTTACGGTTACGGCAACCGCCAATTTTAACGGCAACCGTAACCGCAATCGTTGTTGACGGTTAGCAAATTTTATAACTATTACCGTAACCGTCTAACCGTTACCGCAACCATTACCGTAAATTTACATTGTTATCCATAAATAATTCAGATTCAAACTTTTTTCTTAAGAGTTAGTTTGTTTATTTATAAAACAAACCATCCATATGCATGTTGTTTATAAATAAAAACACAAATTATTTATACATATGTTATTTCTCTAGCTTAAGTTATTAAAAATACATATATTTTTTACGAAATACTACAAAAAAATCATGTGCGGTTCGGTATATTTTACCGCGGTTATCAAAATTCACAACCATTACCGTCACCGTTACCGTAGTAGGCGGCAACCGTGTGAACGGTTTGAACGGTCGGCGGTTGAATGGTTAACCATAACAGCCCTAAACAATTTCACTCGCATCAATAGCTATGCAGTTAGGGCCCTGCTAGAGGCCTGCCATTTCCCTAGTACTCTGCGATCGCTAAACAATTTCGATTTAGTGTAGACGAACAACAAATCCTCTTTAAGCACGCTACTATCCGTTGCACCCATCAAATCAAAAATTTAAACACCCGCTTTAGCAACATTAGTATATGGAGTTTGCTTTAACTATGTTTCTAGTGTAAAATTGAATTTAAATGTAAAATTATCCAATACACGGTATAAACCGATTATAATGCTAAATCTAATGTGTATAACCATGATATTTTCTTTTTCTTTTTTTACACTAGATTAATAATATTAGTTTCTTTTAAACAAACAATGAGAGAATAATAATTAATTAATTTTAAGTATTTGATTTTACATATAATGAACTTTTTTGCACCTCCATTATATCACTGTTATTCGTCCTCTTATCATCACTATAATTTTTTATACCTACATCGCTATAGAACTGCTAAACGTTTTAATAACACATATCAATAGCATTACTTATTCCCTAAATTGTTTTCATTCACATTGTTGATTTATTCATTTTAGTTAAACACCATATTAGAGAATGCTGACTAATATTTTCATGATGTATAATATACTTCAGTACAGTAATGGGCCTGCGTGTCAAATGGGCTTAGCCCATGTTTCTAGTAATTTGTATTATAAATACTGTATCACTTCTGTCTTTCGAGAAATGAAAATACTATTACAAGTTTACAAATTCACATTTCCTCATACATTACAATTATGCAAATCACTGAATCATACAAAATTGTAATAAAGCATCAGAGCTATCACCTGCTTAGCCGTTGATTCAAAAATTTCTACCATGCTAGCCTCTTAGTTCTTGACCGTTCTCTTATCTCATCTGCAAGGTGGACTGCAGTTCTTGATCATCAAAGAAACCTTACTATTCACATAATCTGGTACTCATTTATCCCACTACGGTCATACTTTTATCATTTCAAGTGTTTTGTCTCTGTTCTCACCTTTGCTATTGGCCATTACCCACTGTTCGTGCATGCCAAATGTGTAACGCTCCATAAAATAAACAAAAAATAGACATATAATAATATAAATTAAAATAAACAAGGAAAATCAATAATAAGCTAATGGGTTGAAAATGGAATTTTGAGTAATTAGAAATAGGGTCACGAAAGTATTGTAGTGACGTTCGTGGCGAGATTCTAATCTTTCATACTTTATTTACTGAAAACGGATTCCGAATGCACAAGATTTTAATAAAACAAGTTGTGCGTATATATTAACACACAAGGTTTGAATTTCAAATAAATAAATATACAAACCTGGAATATATTAATTGAATTTGCATGAAAAAGAATATATTTTTGGAATTCAAATGTATATGTATGTATTTATGCACAATGGGGACAAGAATAATCAATATAAGTTAAGCAATCAAACAAATCAATTCAGTAATTAATTAAAAAGTAACATACAAGATATATAATCTCCTGGGCTCGACCCAAGAAGACAGATCGACCGCCCCACTAGGAGGGCTATCGACTGGGAGGAGGTGCATGGACCACCCCGGTAGACAGCCCACCTATTGGAGCGGTCGACTACCCTCACGTAGGGTACTTAGTGAAGGTGTCTATTTAAAGGAGGACTTATTTATATTTATATTTTTCATCGAACGGACAACTTAGATTAAATTTATGAATCTGCCCATATACACAATGACAACTATGAATAAGACTCAAACCATCACTCAAAACCCTACATTTATTCTTCTCCATTCCTCTAGGATGCCTTTCTGCTATTGCTAATTCTGGAAAAGAAAAAGGTTTGGGTTTTTCTTCTATCTTCCTAACATATTCTATCTCTTATATTCTATTCTAATATATATTTATATTTATATTTATTCTAGAATTAAGATTTATATATATAAGATTCTAATATGTGAATCTTATATATGTATAAGTTTGAAAGGTTGGAGCATGATTGTTTACGGAGGCTAAATCCAAAACTTATTCCACTCAATTCTGTTATTGCTCATTCTTACAACACTGTGAGTGGAATTCATTTAAGAAACTATTTTCTACGGTTTTCTGGTTATAAGTTGGATTATTGTGCCTAGAAAGGTTTGAGTTATTACGAAAAGAAGAAAATACCAAATCCTTCAAACCTGCCATTTGTTTTATGTTTGCACAAAGAAATTGTCAATCAATTTGTATATGTGGTTTTGGGTTATTGAATCAATAAAAGAGAAGCATAATTAGTATTGTATAATTCTTTATATTGATCGGATTCATTTTATTTTATTTTTTGTAAATTCATACATATGTTTTGTGCAAAAGGTTAAGATTTGGATGGAACTTTAAATTTAAATAAGTTTAAATCTCTATTTTCTAAATAGAGTATTTGAACGTATTGTTTACCTTATGTCCAAGTAATAAGGTTTTACGTGTAAACGTAAATAAAAGTGAATCTGTTTAAAATAGGAGTTATATATATTGGATATATGACACTTTGCTTATCTTTTATTATTGAGATTTTTTTTTTAAAACTGGGTTGCAAGTTTTGTGATTGCTATTATTGTCTTCCCATTTTGACTATTACATATCAATATGTATATTTATGCCATGATCGAAGGGAATATGGAAAATAACTTATACACCTAAAATTTGAAATAGGGATTGACATTTCAAACAAGGCTAGCTAGGGCGTTAATTTTATTCGTTTAATTCAGGCTTATATATATATATATATATATATATTGTGTAAGCAACATAATATTAATACGTACTAAATACGGTTAAACTAGGAATTCAAATGTCCCCATAGGAATGTGTATGTTTGTGTGTGTTATGGGTTTAGATATATTAATGACACTTGAACATAAGGTTATCTATTACATGTAGTAGAAGTCTGCCCGAAACCAACCGACATATTCATCATTTACAAATAAGCCTGGTTAATGTGAGGGGTCTAGGTGTTATAGGACATTGCAACTAATGCACTATGATATGAGGTTAGGCCCAACTTATAGTAGAAGTCTGCCCGAAACTGCTCAGGAAATCCAGCATCTACAAGTGGTTGGTCTAATTGAGATGTCTAGTGTGTGTGTATGTGTGTATTTGTGCGTGAAGTAGGCACGTCTTGGAGAAAAGATATTAAGTGGCTGGCCTGCCTTGATTTGGGTATAAAGTAGCTAGGACTAGGTCTATTCCTAAGGTTCGCTCCTTGGTTAAGACCCAAACAGGACTAGCCCTTACATATGTCTTAAATGGTCATTGGGCTTTTCTTCCTGCTATAAGTTATTAAATTGTCTTAATAGGCGATAATATAAATAGGGCAATTCACCAAGTAATGTCTGCTTCTTATCTAGACGATAATGAGGGATAATCTAGGGACGTATTATATATATGACCTAAATGAACCACAATCTTAGGGAAGTATTAAGTGGTTAGGAGTTTACCCATACAGACAATTAGATAGTAACAAGAGGGTCCGTCGGGAGGGTTCTCTTAAAATGAAGTTGAGTTCCTGACCCAAACCTAGTAGTGAGTGGTCGTTACTTTTTCTCGACCTACAAGAGGAATTATTTATAAGTCTGATGCTAGAAACTAGGTCTTAAGTGGCTGGGGTCCGCCATAGGGTATTAAGTAACTGTAGGTATGTACACCTTTAATAAATTTGTAAATGGACTTAAGTGGTTAGGAATATCCCGCCTCGTGGGGTATTGAGTGACCATAAGAATGGCCACCCTTAAAATTATCTTGTGGGTGCTGTAAGCACGTCCGCCCTTAGATTTACATATAGGCCCTAAGCGACTGTTAGGGTGTCCACCTCATATGTTTAATTCTGTGTATGTTGCATAGACATAACATGAAGAGTTAATACTGCCAAATATAAGAAATAGTTATTCCTATTCTTATCTTTATTTCATTCACCATAACTTTTTGTTTTGACCTCCATCCAGTTAACATTAACATGTTAGTAGGTGAGACTGTTGATTGAGGATGAGGGACGATTGCTTGGAGGAAGAGCCTCTCGAAGATTTAGTTATTATGGCAGTAACCTTATTATCATTGTTGTTATGTACTTGAGATAATGAATGATGTACCGTTATCATCTGTAAGACTTATTGTATCAGAATTTGTGGTTTTTAATAATGTTACATCTATTTTATGTCATTATATTTTATCCCTTCCACTGTGTGATATTCTGATTTTTTGTTTAGACTTCTCTATATATCTGTTTTAGTAATTCCTTATCTTTATAGAGTGGCTCGAAGTTTCAATGGGCAATTTCTATGTCGAAAATTAGGCCAATTCTGGGTGGGTTGTTACATCTGATATCAGAGCATAGGTTACCTGAATACGGAGAAAATACGTATGAGAGACGCATTTGTTATTTGAAAAGGCTTTCATATATATATATATATATATATACATACATACATACATATATATATATATATAAGAGTGTGTGTGTGTGTGTTTGTGTACAATACCCCAAAAACATACACAATTATATTAGGCAACCTTATCTTCCTTTCTTTTGGGCCTTGATACTAACGTGAGAAGTCCACTGAAGGGTTCTTCCTTTTTTAGAAAGTATAAATGGCCAACAGCCCGCCCGAGCCGAGGAACCTGACAAGGCCTCGTTACTTGCCAAAATGTTCCAACAGTGCCTTCGAACTGTGGAACAAGTCCCTGTTGTCAATCTTTTCCTAGCGGAACCAATAGCTCGGCATGCTGAAGGGCCCCTCAACTTCTCTCTTCTTTGCAAAGATTTTTTGAATTTAGGAGGCAAGTTATTTTCGAGATGAGAACTTCGTTGATTCTAAAGCATGAAGCTCAGAGTGTTAAAGGATCTTTGAAGCTACCCGATGGGATGATCAGCTTAATTGTACGGTGGCGGCTTGGCATTTGAAGCGGGAGGCCCTTAAATAGTGGAACCTGATTTCACAGGAGAATGTAGGCAAAGTATTTACTTGGGTAGAGTTTAGAACCCGCTTTGAAGCTAAGTTCTTAACTAACACTGAGAAGAGTTTGCAACTAGAGAATTTTATCCAGTTGAAGAAAGGGGAGTTAGATTTGAAAGAGTACGCGGAGAAGTTTACAGAATTATCTAAGTTTGGTAGGGGGTTGATGGACACCCAAATGGATAAAGCCCTTAGGTATGTTAATGGATTGAATACTCCATTTAAAGAGATATTTTAGCACAAGTGACGTTTGTAGATAGGTATGAAGCCCTGGTTGAGGCAGTTATCTTATGTTCAGTGATAATGTTAAGGAAGTTAAGACTGATAAAGGAGATGGTACTTTTACTGTTGGGAAAAACAAGAAGAAAATTTCCTTGCTAAAGAAAAAGGAAGGCAAATTCAAGAAGGAAGCCAAGACATAATCTAGATGCCACAGAAAGCGCATGAGGCGAAGGATTGCAGAGTGAACCTAGCAAAGTCATAATTCAAAGAAAAATGCTTTAACAGTCATAGGGATGGGTACTTGGCAAGGAACTTTCAAAAGCCAAAGGTTGTGCAGAGTGGTCAAAACAATGCCCTGAAGGCAGCACTGACTCGTAATCTGCCCATTAGAGATCAAAGACAACCTATGTTGGAAGGTATAATTTCTATCATAGGAATTTCTTTGTATACGCTATTTGATTTGAGAGCCACCCACTACTTCATTACTAGGAAGATTATTGATTCTTTGAAACTTCCCTTATACCTTTCTAGCCATCCGATAGAGGTATCTAACCCTATCGGAGGGACTATGCAACTTCCATTTGTGTTTGAAGACCTAGTATTGGACATCAGTGATGTCAACTTCTTTTACGATGCGTATGTACTTGAATTCGAGGGGTGTAGTCTAATTTTGGTAATGGACTGGTTATCATTTTAACGGTCCATCCTTAATTGCGATAGGAGGGTGGTTTGTTTAAGAAGTTGTGGAAGCCGCAACTTAGAAATCCCTTGTAGGGTAGGGAATAGAGATTCAGCCTTGTTTTTCTTCTCTTCCAATTTAGAAGGACCATCTTGGGTACCGATTGTTTGTGAGTTTCCCAATGTTTTTGAGGAAGTCATAGGACCACCACCCCACCGAGAGATATCATTTAGGATAGACCTTGAAAAGGATGCAAGGCCTAGGGTGTTTCCTTTAAGGCACATGGCTCCTAAGGACATTGCACCATATATGCAAATTAGGCAGTGTCTTGGGCTGTATCTACTGCAATTAGGCATGGCTTTAAGACATATCAAATAATGGCGAGTTTAAATATTAGATACGACCATAAGCCATATCAAAATCAAAATTTGATACGGCACTAAGCCGTATCTAAAGTATAGATAGGTACAGTAGACAACCGTATTTCAATGCAAATAACATATAACTTTAAGCTGTATCTAAATCGTTACTGGATTCAAATATAAACCATATATAAATTATCTATAAATACAAATATATACAAAAGGCTAGTAAATAGCATGCAAACTGCAACACCCCGAATTTCCTATTAACTATAAATTAACAAATTAAAGTATAATTAATTCTTAATGAAAGAATTAAGGGAAACGGGTTACGCCATTGCGTTCGTCTCGGAATTCTGCTTGAGATAGAGTCCGAGTTTGCGTGAATCGGACTCCGTATGAAGGAGTTATGACCTCCGGAAGTTTCAGAATTCAAATTAAAATTCAAATAGTTCAAAACGAAGTTCAAATTTCGAATTCAGACCCAAACTGGACTGGGCGGGAAAATTCCCGCCTAGGCACCAGGTCAACCTGGGGGTTGACCTGGGTGACCAGGTTGACCATAGGGTCGACCTGGGGGTCGACCTGCCCAGTCGACCTGGTTTGGCCCTGGCTGGCCTGGTCGGGTTCTGGTCGATTTCTGAGGCTTGGCTGTGTCACTAGGGCTGACATGTCGCATTTTGGTTGGCTCCTCTCAAAGTGAATGGTCTAGATTCATCTGTGATCATCTGACGGCTCAAATCAATCTGGAATTCTATAAATATAACTCAACACTCTAAACAAAATTCACATAAGAAATTAGAGACGGAGCCGCCATGCTGTCGGGAGAAAACTAGGAGGAGCCTCCACTTGTAGAAAAGCTTAGAGTTGAGCCAAATTAAAGTTAAAACAATAATCAAATCAACGTTAGTTTACCCAAAGGAAAGCAATTCAAATTCAAAAATCAGAAAACTAGACAGTCGTTTGTTGTAAGTATAGTGATTTTTCCGACGTGAATAAAAGTTTGGATTTGATTCGATGTAAAATGGAAATGGAATTGTGTTATTATGTAACAACGATGTTAATTCACATTTATGTATTGAAATGATTGTGGTATTGTGATGTTTGTGGTATAGTTGAGTTGATATTGATCCTATTGTACATATAGAATCACATGCAAGTTATATAGTTCATATGGTAATCGACACCTATATGTTTATGTGATTATATAGGTTGTATGTGATTAAGATTTCATGTATATATATATATATGCTAGAACCTTTATGCCTAAATGATTATGTTCACATACATGCTAGTATGTTTGTAAGAAAGTTGCAAGTTAATAGGATCCATGCCAAGATCCACTTTATTACAAGTTTCATGTTGTAATTAAATATATGATTGGATCTAGTTCACACTCTTGTCATAAAATTATGAAATTATCGTATTCTTGTCATATGCTAGTTATGCTCGATGTTATGCCTAGATCCAAAAACAAGTTTAGGCTAATATTATCTAAATCATATGCTAATTTATGTGACACCTATTTGTTAGATACCTATTTCAATGCAAGTTCACATATATGTTGATTTAGGCTATGTTGCAAGTTCACATTCATGTTGACTATTTTGCAAGTTCACACCTATGATGTTCATATTGACTATGCCAAAAATGCCAAGTTTACACCTATGTTATGTTTATGTTTATGAATTCCCATATGCCAATTTGTGTGCGCTAAATTAGGCTAAGTTTTTAGCCTAATATTATATGTTAAAAACCATGCAAACTAAAATTAGGCTAAGATTGTTAGCCTAATGTTTAAACGGGGTAACGTTGGGAATATTAGTAAAACTTGACAAAAAGATATATGAAATTGGCATGTTTGTCACGTGCCAAAATTGGTGGCATTTAAACGGTATAAATTCTTATACAAAAAAAGGATGAACTTGGAAAGTGGGCCATAACATTAAATTTACATATATTAAGTAATAAAGACAAATATGTAAATTTAGAAAATACGAATATGCTTAACACGAGGTTGGATTGAGTTGTGATGTAAACCTGCCCGGACCCGCCCGGCTGTCCAGTAGTCACAACAATACCTATCCAATGTGTGTGGTTAAGCATGGAGCCCAATAAGGACCCGAGGTTAGACTGAGTTACGGTGTAAACCTGCCTGAAACCGACCGACACATCCAATGACCGTAACAATATCAGTCTAATGTGAGTGGTCGGTGCTTTAAGAAGTTGAGGACATACTGTCAGGATGGTAGGGTTAAGTTAACTAAAACAATTAACCAATTCAACATGTTAATGAAATTGATGGGTGGGGTTAGGTAAATACAAACACTTAACCACTTAACATGTTTGACTAGAAAACCCTAGTAACGGGGACCCATTTCAGCAGTAACCCAATTAGGTATCATGGTACCCTGAAACTAGGTAGGGTGGGGCACGATTACTGGGCTGATTGTAAGCGGTCAAAAGCGACGGCGGTGGGTGCAACAGTATGGGTTATAACGGAGTGCGGGCGTGCACATACTTCGGAGCAGACAAACAGGGCACTGGGGGAACCAGTAGTATAACCTATGCGTTCTAAGGATTGTGTTGGGTTGCCACCATGGGACTTGATACACCCCATGATGGGGCCAACATTGGTATCTACAATCTTTGGGGGTCGTAAGACACAGATGATTAAGCGAGTAGGAGCCGATCTTTAGAAAAAGGGGATCACTTTACCTCCAGTATGGGGTGCCAGTTAAGACAATACAAGTAGGTGCAGAGATATAGTATGGGGTGCAATAGTATATTCGATTCAAACTGCTTTGTCTTTGTTTATGACACTCTCATATTTCCAGTTTATACTTATCATGCCCTTATTCTTATTCTCATACTGAAGAGTCACTAGACTTACCAGGCTTTATGTCTGACCCTATTTTCTTTCGTCTTCTTTTCTTCCGTTTCCCCCCCCCCCCCAGGTCCACAGGGAGGAAACAACTCAGCTTAGTCGGACTCTTTGCAAGCTTCAATATAGTAGATGTACGGTTTGGACTCTCTCTCTTTGGCTATGGCAGTTGGACAAATTCGTGGAGATTTATGTAGTTTTAAATTATGTTTTATGCTTCTTTATTTAATAACCAAGACAGAAATGATGTTGTAATGTTTTGGAAGTCGTTATGAGACAATTATGGAAATGTTTTGTATAAACAAGTATTTATTGAAATAAAGGTCTATTTGTTTCCGCTGCTTATATATATATATATGTGTGTGTTTATATCTGTCTTGTGTTTTATCTGTGACTTTTACTTACAAACCTCCTCCAAAGTTAAGGCAGTCCCTTGTGAGTGACCTTAATGGAGTGTGGGGTGTTTCACTTGGTGTCAGAGCATAGATTTACCAGACTAGATAAAAAAATTGAAAACTATTTTCAAAAGAAGTTTAAAGAAGCATTCTTTTTAAGAAAAAGTCTTGTCTTTTAAAAAGCTTAATTCCCCAAAAGCCATACGCACTATCTCTCTCTATCCTTTTGTCTTGAGTACTTTCCTTTTTGTTCCAGCATGTCTGGAGATCTTAACCTTCCGGAAGGAGCACCGATACCTGGCTGGTTCCGAAGGTACCTAGTGGCTAGGGCCAATGGTGCAGGCCCAACAGACATTCCTCCTCCAACAGTGGAAATGGTTCCTCCTCCTCCTCCGCGTGGAAATACTTTCGCTAAGATATGTAGAGACTTCAAAGCTATGGGTGAAAAGGACTTTTATGGAACTGAATCATTTGCGGCAGCAAGGAACTGGCTGAAGGAGACCGAGGACTTCTTCGTCATCTTCGAAGTTGACGACAGGCAAAAGATACAGCTAGCAGTGTGGTTGCTGAAAGATGAAGCTTCCTATTGGTAGGAAGTTACCCATGCTAAAAGGCCACTGGAAACTTGGGAATATTTTAGGATGCAATTTGAGATGAAATTCCTCTCCCAACTAAAAGAAGCCTGCAAATGGAGAAGTTCCTAACCCTTAAACAAGGAAGTATGACAATCAAGGAGTATGTAAATCAGTTTAATCAGCTGGCCAGATTTGGGCTGGATTTGGTAAACACCCAACACAAAGAAGGCCCTTCGCTTCGTCAAAGGCCTGAATGAGCCTCTACACAGCCTTGCAATGACCCATATACCCATGGAAGCAACTTATGAAAGCTTGGTGGACATGGCGCTGCTACACGAGGAAGATAAAGGCAAGAAAGAGGCAAAGGCGGAAGTTCCTCAAGAAAAGAAAGAAGGTTTACAGCTTAGAAGACAGACTTCAAGAAAGGCGGGAAGTACAACAAATCCCGTGAAAAGAGAAAGCGCAATTTCTATGGCATTGTGGGACATATAGCAAAAGACTGCAGGAAGAAGAAGGCAAAGATGAATGTGGGCTGTTTCCATTGTGGAGAGACTGGACACTTGGCTAAGGACTGTCCAAAGAAGAGGGGGCAGGGATAGAGGACTGGATCCACCTCAGGAGGGCAGGTTCACGCGCAGGTGGCACCTCCACAGGAACGAGATAGAAATATTTCCGTAGAAAGCTTAGTTTATCTGTATGATCATCCAGTTCGCACTTTCTTTGATTCTGGTGCATCACACTCCTTTATTTCATCTGCTTTAGTAGAATCTCTGCACATAGACACTAGTACGGTAGAAGATCCCTTGGTTGTTTCGAATCCAATTGTGGGCTTGGCTTATTTGTCTATGGTTTGCTTGGATTTGAAAATCTCTATTCTAAGTGTTGAATTTAGATGTAGTGCCTTTGTTTTGGGCTTCTCGGGATATGGACTGATCTTAGGCATGGACTGGTTATCCAGTAATGGTGCCATTCTTGATTGTGAGAAAAGAGTGGTTAGACTCTTGACTCGACTCGGTAACACTCTAGAAATTTCTTATAATCCCTTGATTGCTGTTATGCTTAGTTATCTAGAGTCGCTTGATGCTTCTGTTGAGAATTTGCAGCCGGTTAGAGTGGTCCGGGAATATCCGGATGTCTTTAGAGAGGTGAAAGGCTTACCTCCGAAGCGGGAAATAGACTTCCGCATATATCTTGTTGATAATGCAAAGCCCATAGCTCTGCCTGTTGACACATAGCTCCGAAGGAGAGAAAGGAGCTCAGTAAGCAAGTTAAGGAGCTTCTCGAGAAGGGGTTTATAAGGAGAAGTATCTCGGAATGGGGTGCTCCAGTGGTGTTCGCCACCAAAGCAGATGGTTCACTACGTCTTTGTGTGGCCTATAGGGAGCTAAATAAGCTGATTAAAAAGAATAGACACCCGCTTCCCAGAATAGATGATTTGTTTGATCAGCTTGTAGGTGCGTCGGTCTTCTCCCAACTTGATCTGGCTATTGGGTTCCATCGGTGAAGGGTAGCTGAAGATAGTCTTGATAAAACGACGTTCAGAACCCCAGACGGTTTCTTCGAGTAGCTTGTCATGCCTTTCGGTTTGACAAACGCACCCACTTATTTCGTAGACCTAATGAGCAGGGTGTTCAGAGAATTCCTCAATAAGTTCGTGGTGGTCTTCGTAGACGATATTTTGATCTTCTCAAAGAATGAGGAAGAACATGCTCAGCATCTGAAGGAAATCATGGAAACTCTTCGAGTTCATCAGCTAAAAGCCAAATTCTCCAAATGCCACTTTTGGGGAGAAGAAGTAAGATTTCTTGGACATATAGTGTCCAAAGAGGGATTAGATGTGGACCCCGCGAAAGTGGTGGCAGTGCATGATTGGAAGACACCAAGAAATGCAACCGAAGTCCGAAGCTTTCTTGGGCTAGTCGGTTTTTACCGAAAGTTCATTAGGGATTTCGCGAAAATATCAGCTCCACTCACAAGGCTAACAAAGAAGAATCTGCCATTCGCTTGGGATTTAGACTGTGATATTGCCTTCCAACGCCTAAAAAGGGCTCTCACAATAGCCCCAGTTCTAACTTTGCCAGATGGAAGCAAGATGTTCACAGTGTACAAGGATGCTTGTAGTATGGGACTAGGCGCTATTCTGATGCAAGAAGGAAGGGTAGTAGCTTATGGTGGAAGACAATTGAAAGTTCATGAAAAGAACTACCCAACCCACGATCTTGAGTTGGCCGCCATCGTCTTTGCGCTTAAGTCTTGGCGCCATTATCTCCTAGGTGAGAAGTTCGAATTATATACTGACCGTAAATCATTGAAGTATCTTTTCTCGCAGAAAGATCTTAACTTGAGGCAGCAAAGATGGATGGAGTTCCTTGCCTCGTATGATTTTGAAATTTCCTATACTCCCGGCAAAGGCAACGTAGTAGCAGATGCGTTGAGCCGAAAGAAACTGACCTTAAGCCCTCTGTTTGTAGAAAGGCAAAGCCTGTAGTATATAGCCAGTTTTGACTTTAGGCCATCCTCTGATTTTGTACCTGGTTGATTGGCATCCTTAGATGTACGGCCCACTCTTTTAGACTCAATAGGGGCCGCACAACGTGAAGACCCTCAGCTTGTGGATGTGATTGATAAGCTAATTAGGGATGAAACTTCCAGTCACCTCAATAGGTACTCCATCGATGATAAGGGTTGGCTGAGGCGAGATGGAAGAGCATGCGTCCCAAAAGCAAGGGATTTAGTAAAGAAGGTTCTCGAGAATGCACATCATTCCAAGATGAAAATACACCCAGGCGGGGACAAGATGTACAAGGACGTAAAGAGAGTTTTCTTTTGGGACGACATGAAGAAGGACGTGGCAGATTTCGTTTCTAAGTGCGTAATATGCCAATAAGTCAAGGCGGAACAAAAGAAGCCCGGAGGACTGCTTCATCCTCTAGAAGTCTCGCAATGGAAGTGGGATAGCATTTCAATGGACTTCATTGACCGGTTGCCTAGGTCAAGAAGAGGCAATACTAGCATTTGGGTAATAGTGGACAGACTTACTAAAGCGCCCACTTTTTACCTATCAAGAGTAGAAGGACTGCTTCGTCTTTAGCTTCTCTTTATCTCAAGGAAATAGTTCGACTCCATGGAATACCCTCCAGCATAGTGAGTGACAGAGATCCCATCTTTACGAGCGAATTTTGGCGGAGTCTGCAAGAAGCTGCAGACACAAAGTTATGCTTGAGCACAACCTATCACCCCCATACTGATGGTCAGACAGAAAGGGTAAATAGAGTATTAGAAGATCTTTTGAGACTATACGTTCTTGACTTCGGAGGGACATAGGAGGATCATCTTCCATTAGTGGAATTTGCCTACAACAACAGTTACCAGGCCACTATCGGTATGGCGCCCTTCGAAGCTTTGTATGGAAGACCGTGCCGATCGCCAACTTATTGGTGGGAGTCTACTGACAAACTTATACTTGGGCCGAACATGATTCGAGAGACTTCAGAGAAAGTGGATTTGATACGAAGGAGAATGAAGACAGCCCAAGAAAGATAGAAATCCTACGCCGACAAAAGAAGGACCGACCTTGAGTTTGAAGTTGGGGACAGGGTTTTCCTTAAGGTATCTCCTTTAAGGAACCTCGTTCGCTTTGGATCCGCAGGAAAGCTAGCACCAAGATTTGTAGGGCCATTCCCTATCATCGAGAAGATTAGGAAAATGGCTTATAGAGTAGAGCTGCCTAAAAGATTGGCTGGAATTCACAATGTATTTCATGTTTCTCATCTCCGGAAATGTCTACATGAATCTGTGGAAGTGGTGGAGCCGAGCATTCTAGAAGAAGCCAAAGTGGAACGCGAAGCAACTGTAAGGAGGGTTCCAACTCGAATCGTAGGAACTGAAGTGAAAAAGTTATGCAACCACGAAGTCAAGCTCATCAAAGTTCAGTGGAGCGATGCCGAGGAAGACACGACTTGGGAAACTGAGGACATAATATGCGCAGCCTACCCTTTTCTTTTTGAGGGTATATCTTTGATCTCTTTTTCGTTAAGTCATACTTATATCTATCTTTAGGTATATTTCCTCGATATTATCCTTTATCCTTAGGTAGAAACCCCTTTGGATGAAAACATGTATTTGAAACATGTTATGGTTGATGGCTGCAAGTGGTTGCAAATGGTTGCTAGTGGTTGCTCGTGGATGCATATACACACACAACCTAGGTTTTAGATCGGCTCAGTCACTTCATAATTTCATATGCATATATGTATTCATATTTGTATGTGGTTGAAAATTGATATGTCGTCATATGGATGTCGCATTTGTATGAATGGTTGCGCACTCATGTAGAATTATGAATAGGGAAAATTTTGCATACATAATGGATTCATGACACTTACATGATTCGTATTAAGGAGGTCAACTGGATCAGTAGACCGCCTGATTCTGCATTAGATAAGGACATGTACACACACTGTGCATATGATCATGAAGCATTAGAAGTATTTTAATGACAATGGACTCCTGTGTTTGATGGTAGAGTAGATGGACGATTGGATGTTAGGACTTACGTTCTCCTAGACTTGAAGATTTCGGGGACAAAATCCTTTAAGGAGGGGAGAATCTAACACCCCGAATTTCCTGTTAACTGTAAATTAACAAATTATAGTACAATTAATTCTGAATGAAAGAATTAAGGAAAACGGGTTACGCCATTGCGTTCGTCTTGGAATTTTACTTGAGATAGAGTCCGAGTTTGCGTGAGTCGGACTCCGTATGAAGGAGTTATGACCTTCAGAAGTTTCAGAATTAAAATTAAAATTCAAACAGTTCAAAACGAAGTTCAAATTTCGAATTCAGACCCAAACTGGACTGGGCGGGAAAATTCCAGCCCAGGCACCAGGTCGACCTGGGGGTCGACCTGGGGGTCGACCTGCCCAGTCGACATGGTTTGGCCTTGGCTGGCCTGGTCGTGTTCTGGTCAATTTCTGAGGCTTGGCTGTGTCACTAGGGCTGACATGTCGCATTTTGCTTGGCTCCTCTCGAAGTGAATGGTCTAGATTCGTCTGTGATCATCTGACGGCTCAAATTAATCTGAAATTCTATAAATATAACTCAACACTCTAACCTACATTCACATAAGAAATTAGAGACGGAGCCGCCATGTTGTCGGGAGAAAACTAGGAGGAGCCTCCACTTGTAGAAAAGCTTAGAGACGAGCCAAATTAAAGTTAAAACAATAATCAAATCAACATTAGTCTACCCAAAGGAAAGCAATTCAAATTCAGAATTCAGAAACCAGAAAACAAGACCGTCGTTTGTTGTAAGTATAGTGATTTTTCCGACGTGAACAAAAGTTTGGATTTAATTCGACGTAAAATGGAAATGGAATTGTGTTATTATGTAACAATGATGTTAATTCACATCTATGTATTGAAATGATTGTGGTATTGTGATGTTTGTGGTATAGTTGAGTTGATATTGACCCTATTATACATATAGAATCACATGGAAGTTGTATAGTTCATATGGTAATCGACACATATATGTTTATGTGATTATATAGGTTGTATGTGATTAAGATTTCATGTATATATATATATATATATATATATATATATATATATATATATATATGCTAGAACCTTTATGCCTAAATGATTATGTTCACATACATGCTAGTATGTTTGTAAGAAAGTTGCGGGTTAATAGGATCCATGCCAAGATCCACGTTAATACATGTTTCATGTTGTAATTAAATATATGATTGGATCTAGTTCACACCCTTGTCATAAAATTATGAAATTATCATATTCTTGTCATATGCTAGTTATGCTCGATGTTATGCCTAGTTCCAAAAACAAGTTTAGGCTTATGTTATCTAAATCATATGCTAATTTATGTGACACCTATTTGTTAGATACCTATTTCAATGCAAGTTCACATATATGTTGATTTAGGCTATGTTGCAAGTTCAGATTCATGTTGACTATTTTGCAAGTTCACACCTATGATGTTCATATTGACTATGCCAAAAATGCCAAGTTTACACCTATGTTATGTTTATGTTTATGAATTCCCATATGCCAATTTGTGTGCGCTAAATTAGGCTAAGTTTTTGGCCTAATATTATATGTTAAAAACCATGCGAACTAAAATTAGGCTAAGATTGTTAGCCTAATGTTTAAACGGGGTAACGTTGGGAATATTAGTAAAACTTGACAAAAAGATATATGAAATTGGCATGTTTGTCACGTGCCAAAATTGGTGGCATTTAAACGGTATAAATTCTTATACAAAAAAAGGATGAACTTGGAAAGTGGGCCATAACATTAAATTTACATATATTAAGTAATAAAGACAAATATGTAAATTTAGAAAATACGAATATGCTTAACACGAGGTTGGATTGAGTTGTGATGTAAACCTGCCCGGACCCGCCCGGCTGTCCAGTAGTCACAACAATACCTATCCAATGTGTGTGGTTAAGCATGGAGCCCAATAAGGACCCGAGGTTAGACTGAGTTACGGTGTAAACCTGCCTGAAACCGACCGACACATCCAGTAACCGTAACAATATCTGTCTAATGTGAGTGGTCAGTGCTTTAAGAAGCTAAGCACAGACTGTCAGGATGGTAGGGTTAAGTTAACTAAAACACTTAACCAATTCAACATGTTAATGAAATTGATGGGTGGGGTTAGGTAAATACAGACACTTAACCACTTAACATGTTTGACTAGAAAACCCTAGTAATGGGGACCCATTTCAGCAGTAACCCAATTAGGTATCATGGTACCCTGAAACTAGGCATGGTGGGGCACGATTATTAGGCTGATTGTAAGCGGTCAAAAGCGACGGCGGTGGGTGCAATAGTGTGGGTTCTAACGGAGTGCAGACGTGCACACACTTCGGAGCAGACAAACATGGCACTGGGGGCACCAGTAGTACAACCTATGCATTCTAAGGATTGTGTTGGGTCGCCACCATGGGACTTGATACACCCCATGGTGGGGCCAGCATAGGTATCTACAATCGTTGGAGGCCGTAAGACACAGATGATTAAGCGAGTAGGAGCCAATCTTTTGAAAAAAAGGGATCACTTTACCTCCAGTATGGGGTGCCAGTTAAGACAATACAAGTAGGTGCAGAGATATAGTATGGGGTGCGATAGTATATTCGATTCAAACTGCTTTGTCTTAGTTTATGACACTCTCCTATTTCCAGTTTATACTTATCATGCCCTTATTCTTATTCTCATACTGAAGAGTCACTAGACTTACCAGGCTTTATGTCTGACCCTATTTTCTTTCGTTTTCTTTTCTTCCGTTTCCCCCCAGGTCCACAGGGAGGAAACAACTCAGCTTAGTCAGACTCTTTGCAAGCTTCAAGATAATAGATGTACGGTTTGGACTCTCTCTCCTTGGCTATGGCGGTTGGACACATTCATGGAGATTTATGCAGTTTTAAATTATGTTTTATGCTTCTTTATTTAATAACCAAGACAGAAATGACGTTGTAATGTTTTGGATGTCGTTATGAGACAATTATGGAAATGTTTTGTATGAACAAGTATTTTATGATATAAAAGTCTGTTTGTTTCCGCTGCTTATATATATGTGTTTATATCTGTCTTGTGTTTTATCTGTGACTTTTACTTACAAACCTCCACCAAAGTTAAGGCAGTCCCCTGTGAGTGACCTTAATGGAGGGTGGGTTGTTTCACAAACTCTATTTGATAAATTATAACAGTAAACGAAACAATTGTACGAAATATTTCATACCAATCCAATAACATATATAATGATACATGTTGTTTCATTACATTACAATAAAGAAGATACATGTTGTTTCATTACATTACAATAAAGAAGAAACATATTGTTTCATATATAATGTTTCATAATCACGTTACAATAAAGAAGGTAAACTCGCTCGGTATTTTAGCAACTTCGGCGGCCACTCTCCGCTTTTCAACTTCGGCGATCAACCACTTTGATCTGCTTTTTAGCCAAACTAATCCATTCTCCTAGCTGAAAGTTTTTACTTTCTTATTAAGAATTTACTGGGTGATCAACCGGGGGGATGCATTTTGCTCACGTACCTGGGTCAGGTACTCATGCTTAATTAAGCTTCGACTATTAAGCATGAATATCTAACCCGACGGCGTGAGCTAAAGTGCATCCACTTGGCGAACCACCCAGTAATTCTTAACTAGAAAGTTAAAGCCTTCAACTTGGTGAGGCTTCGCTGGTGGATCACCGAGTAAATTCTTAACTAGAATAGACATCCATAATCTTCGTCTATACTTGCAACCTAATTTGCATTATGCACTCTTACGCTAAGATAAACAAAGTACATACTGGATTTCATAGTAACAGGGATTTCAATTGTTTTGACATGAAATATATGTGTGCTCAGGGGACATACACACACACACATACACTGCATACATATACAAAACACACAAACACAGACATTTACAACACACACACATACACAGACACACACCCATACACTACATACATATACAACACACACAGAGACAGACACACAAACACAGACACACACTGCACATGAGACGACCCTGAACCCCGTACTGACGGTGGCAAGGGTAATCTTTAGAATATAACACATAAACAAATAACCGCAGAACAGAATTAAATAAATACACCAGGTAATGAACAAATAATACATTGGATAAACATAATCATCAGAGTTACACAGTATGCAGGATCATACTTAGTACAAATACAGTTCAGCTATACATAAATGTCTACAGCGGAAACAAACATAATATGTACAATAGGAGCTAAACAACATAAAAAGAGATAAATGATAGAATCCATCTTCAGCTCCAGCTATCCAAAAAGAGCCAGATAAAACTGAATACAAGGCTGCCCGTTTAGAAAAAGGGGCACCCAAGTTTGAAAGTGAAACAAACTACGGATCAGTCATGGGACTGGTATGAGAAATCTACTTAACACATTTATAATATGGCTAATCACAGGACCACGCCACTTTCGTGGAACGGGTTTACTCCATCGGATTGCCAGTGCTTTAAAACAAATAATTCTTTTAAACATCGCAATGCTTTTTATAAATATGAAGCCATTATAAGACTTAGTTCCCATCACACAATGCAACGCAAACCGAAGGATAGAGTTTTTACCTTATAACGACCAAAATATGCTTGATACGAATAAAACAAAAGCATTTGATATTATTACTAGTGTTTATATGTTTCAAAAAAAATTCCAATCATAACTATCAATCATAGACGGCATTAATGCCCCATACCACTATGTCGCCGTATATAGGTATACAATCAAAACCGCACAGTCACATATTTGGAAATTGGATTTCCGTCATGAACCAAGGCAAAAGATAGTCCTTACCGAATTCGAGACTGCCTAGCCCGAGTCTCAGGATCAGAACACATCGACCCTTGGATCGTCAGGGCCGGTCCACCGACGTGGATTAAAATGCCTGAACACTACGTTTCCCCGCCCTTTGGGGCGTAAATGAGCCAACGAATGACTCCATCGGTTCCGGGTCGACCGATATAACCGAGGCGCCTCACAACAACAACAACCACATAGGTGAAAATAATATAAATGTCAGCCAGTTTTAAGCACTGACACCACCTCTAGCTAGAAGGAAACGCATGCCCTGCCTGATGTCCTCTCCCGTTTCTGGTTCATACCGGGGTGTGAGGTTCGCGAATTTACGTTATACACAAAGCTACGCCACACAGGCGGTGCTTTGATCATCACCACAAGACTTTGCTTTTCAATATAAGCCCTGATCACTGCATATTAGCATGCCACAAAGGCAATTCACGCCATGTAACTGATGACTATCAGTCACACCGAATGAATTCCAATGTCAGACACACAAGTTATTTACAAGTCCGTTCTGGGTCTGAACGAAACCGGAGACACTATATACCTCACAAACCCATCAATCTCCATGTACGTCTGGATGATCACCACTCATTATCCATATTTCGGGATGCCTCCCAATCAGGACATCAGTTACCATCCAAACGAGGTGAAGATTTCTGGTCTTCAACCACCGTCTTCATCTTCGATTTCTTATCTTCGATTTAGTTATTCAGAATGGGATAAACCCGGTCTTTCTGAGCAACTCACGTATATAAATAACTAGTGCTACACAAACACAACATACGCCTCATCCCAATTCATTAGTCACTAACCGTCAATCAGTAAGAGAACGATTTCCCAAATATTAACCCCGAAGGCCGAAACCAACATCAGATCAAAACCCAGGAAACCATTCGACTTAGCTAACCTTCAATTAATTTCTAAATTTCACATTCCATATCGTTTATAATATTTTATAATGATTTATCGCTATTTTTATTTATTTTTAAAATAGATAATTCATTCAAACGACGCTTCGGGCCATAATGCCGTCGTGGCGCTGTTTTTCTTCAGATTTGATTTACACATATCTGAAAATCTAACCGTTGGATCTTCACAAAATTTATATCATTAGAAAGATCTTTTCAAAACGAATCCAACGGTTCCAGTTTTGGGAAAATCCGACGATCGGATCTCCCGGTAAACTCGTTTATAATTTCGATTTCAAAATACAAACTGCAGCGTCGTTATTCGATTTAATTTAATTATATTTATATAAATATAATCGATTCTGGCGCTATTTTTATTCAGATTTGAATTAAACATTCCAGACAATCCAACCGTTGGATCTTTACAAAATTGGTGTCGTTGGAAAGATATTTCCAAAGCGAACCCAACGGTTTCGGTTTCGGGAAAATCCGATGGTCGGATCTCCCGCACTAATCGTTTGAAATCACGGTTTCAAAACACGAACTGCAGCTTCGTGATTCGTTATATTTCAATTCCATATATATATATATATATGTATCGATTCTTCGATTTCAAAACTATATTCTTTTTATACATTTGATAAAAATGATATTTTTATCCAACCGACAATTATTTCAACACTTCGCTATTTTTAACTATTCTTGTATATAGTAAACATGTGATTTTTATTGTAAAACGATTTATTTCAAAACACAATTATTTTATATAGTTCATATAGATGATAAAAATATGATTTTTATTATAAAACAATTTATTTGAAAAAACGAATACCATTCAACACATGAATTTCTATTCAACGAATGAATTTCGATTCAACACATGAAGGTTTTCTATAGTTTGTATATATATAGTAAAATTGTGATTTTTATTATAAAACAATTCATTTCAAAACACGATTATTTTATATAGTTCATATAGATGATAAAAATATGATTTTTATTATAAAACAATTTATTTCAAAACACGAATATTTTATATAGTTCATATTGATGATAAACACATGATTTTTATTATAAACAATTTATTTGAAAACACGAATACCTTTCAACACATGAATTTCTATTCAACGAATGAATTTCTATTCAACACATGAAGGTTTTCTATTCAACACATGAATATAGTTTCAACACATGAAAATAATTCTAACACATGAATATTATTCAAAATTTCGGCAGCATAACGGCAGGGTAGTTAAAACCGGGGCCGTCCCTAGTACAACTCCTCGCTCTACCTTAAAGCCTCGCAGCTTTTGACAATGGGGATTCATGCATCTAGTTCGCACGCAGGCGGCATGTATATTTTTTTCATTTCCACAAACTAATCCTATGTGGTTTCAATCAAATAATTCTCAACCACAAACGGGTATCTTTCAACCACAATCAATCAATTTCAACCACAAACAATTATAATCAACCATTCGCTATCAACCAATTTTCACACCAATCACAATCAATAAATATCGTCCATGGTTTGTGGACGAGGGACGTATATATATATATATATATATATATATACGTACGTATTTTATATAAGCATTTCACTTCTATTTCAACACATATATAATTTTTACAACGCATATATATAACTTATACATCGACTGTACAACTTATACAACGCTTATACAAGAGGTGTACAACGCTTATATAACCCATACATCGACTATATAATTTATACATCGTCGTTTTCCATATCGTTTATAATTTAGAAATCTCACATTGGGTTCCACTCCACCAAAAATAGCAGAAGGCTCAGAAAAATATGCGGTCTCTTCTAGAATGTAGAAGACGTCCACATGAGTCAACTATCTCTTGTTTCGCTGAGTTTCGTCAAGAAACGAAAAAGATATGATTTTTACAGTGAAATAAAAAACCGTAGCGCTTGGAAGTGCTATTATATAGTTTATATAATTTAACAGCCGTACCTTTCAGATTTAGTTCGAAACTAGGTATAGATTTTTCGCTCGATCCGTTCAGCCTGGAGGGGATCGGATTCCACCACGACGTGGTGCTCGGAGAGGCGTGCCTGGGGTGCTGACGACGTCGAACTCGGAGGTCTGGGGGAGGAGCAATAGGCCTGCGAACGGCGAAACTTTGGAGAGCTCAAACTCGAGAAATACACAACGATTTGAGGTGGGGTTTGTTTTGATTTGAAGAGAGGGGAAAGATCTTCAGAAAACGTCGAAGTGGCAGGGGGTTTTGGTGCGTGGTTTCACCGGAAAACGATTGGGAAGATCTGAGGAGGTTCCCGCCGTATATCGGGGGGAAGGAGAGAGATACGCGTATTTTTTTCTTTTATTTAATGAAGAAATTTTCTGATTCGCCGATATATATATTTATTCAAAAATACCCCTCTTCACATACTAGCTCCAATCCAAACCCAACGACTATCGTCCCTAGCGTTTTAGCCCCATTCCGAACACAATGGGATATGTTTCGTAGGCCCATTCGAATGTTTCAGTCAGTTTTCATTCAAATTAAAATATAAAACATTCAATATTTAATTTGAACGTATATTTCAATTTGCCGGGGCCACATACTGATTCTAAAAATTCCCGAAAAATAAACCTAGCTATGTTTTGACGATACGGTCCTAACAAAACTAGTTTCGTCGAATTCTGAGACTGTCTAAAAAATGGCCCCTTTCTTGGTCGATCCAATTTAATAGAAATCGACCAAACACATTTTCCTTTTCCACGCTCACATACTAACTTCAAAAATTATGAAATTTGTAACTTAGCAATAGTTTAACATCTCGGATCCAACAAAAGTGGTTTCGTCGAATTCCGAGGTCGTTTGCAAAATGACCATTTTCATGGGCTATATAAATTGCATAGCGACCTTTCTGAAAATTCATTTCGCCATAACTTTTGCTTCCCGCTATGAAACTTCGGTTTTTCAGATTCGTTAGAAAGGTATTCACTAACAGATTTAAATATTTTTGGTTTCACCCAAATCCGTTTTGTTTTGCACCCGGTACAGTCAGTCAAAATTTTAATTCAAATTTTGAAACTACCGCGCCATTTCAGGCCTTGTTTATAATTCAAATTAATTATTTCCATTTTCAACATCGATTCAAACATACATTTCATCGCTATTATTTAAAATATTTATTTTAAATATTTAAAATCCACTAAAATAGCCAATTTAAAAATTTTAAATTGGTTCAGATTTTCCGGGTCGTTACAATCTCCCCCACTTAAAACTTTTCATCCCCGAAAAGGAACAAAGTCGAAAGTGGTTTGATTAATCAACCCTACGTTCGATCTGGCTTCCATTCTCCAACTTTTTAGTTTTTGAGAATTTCAAATTCTTCAAAAATTTGGCTAACACCCGGAATTTTCGAAAAATTTCGCCATAACCTCCTTTGTACGGGGAGGGGTTTGGAAATTTATTGGGCCGTATTAGGTACCCAATAAATCCTATAAAGCATACATATATTTATAGTGATATATTCTAGTGTTTACAGGGGAGCGTGTATAGATAATAACTCCAGAGAATAAATTCTCGTCACCCTGTCAAAGCCTGAGGGAGTGTATTTTTAATTGCTCCAGAGAATAAATTCTCGTCACCTCGTCTCGTGTGGGAAATAAATAATCCATGTGCCGTATCTAATAACTAGAGAGACGTGATTATTGTCAACTCCAGACCCGTGTGGTTTTTTTTTATTAATATGGCAATTTCTCGTTACAATTTTATATGGTCCATATCAGTCATCAGTTCAACCTGTAATATATAGTCATCGCCATACAAGCCTCTCGCTCGTATGGTAAATCTTCCACCTTGTCACACAAGCTCCAAATGCTTATGTGGTATATGATGAAGTATGCCTATCTTCAAGAAGTATGCCATGTAGTGTAGTTCAAAATTAATTGTTACTATCCTATGGCGACATTTATTATTACACACAGAATAACCAGCACTCCGCATCCAATGGCATTCACGGGAGTTGATCTAATAATATTTCGCATCCAACTCATTAAGGTTTACCTATTTGTCGGGCACGCAAATAATTTCTTTACTCAACAGCTATCCATTTACCTTTTCAAACATATATAATGCACATGTATATATTTCTATCTATTTTTAAATCAGTTCAATGTGTGATTTAATCGAATAAATTCTACCATTCATTCTATTATTGATTAAATTAACTATCGTTTTAATAATTTAATTAATCAAATCTACTATCACACAACACAAACAACAATCAAATTGTTTTTAACTTTTCAAAATCATACAAATTAATTCATACACTCTTTTTAAGTTAATCAGACTATAGAATTAAAATGCACATCCATGGAAAGAAAATAACAACAAAGTAGAGAACTCAATGGTAATACAAAGTATGGTAAATGTACCTTGCACCGGAGTCAATCAGAGATATCAACTCGACACTTAGGATAGGCTTTCTGAATGCTTTCCTCGGTTTCCCAAGTACAATCTCGCGGATCTCCACTCCATTGCACTTTGACTAAGTGAACTTTCTTGTTCCTCAGTTCTTTGGTTTCTTTGCCGATAATCTTTAGCAGCTCTCTTCTCACAGCTGATTCTGGAGTAATTTTAATATCCTGTTGCGCTGCTTCTTCCACGATCAAATCTGGATCATGAACGTGCTTTCGAAGTTGAGATATGTGAAATACATCATGCACTCCAGGAAACCAATCAGGCAATTGAACCCTATAAGCGAGAGTTCCAATCCGTTCAAGAATAGGAAACGGACCAATAAATCTGGGCGCCAACTTCCCAGTTTTGCCAAATCGAATCACTCCTCTCATCGGAGAAACCTTTATATACACATAATCACCAAAAGAAAAAGCCAAATCCCTTCTTCTCGAATCTGCATAGCTTTTCTGTCGGTTTTGAGCGGCGAGTAATCGTTTCTTAACGAAATCGACTTTGTCGGCAGCTTCTCGGATCATATCAGGCCCCAATACAAGCCTATTTCCAGGTTCAACCCAACAAGCAGGAGATCGGCACGGTCGACCATACAATGCTTCGAATGGTGACATTGTCAGGCTCGCCTGGTAGCTGTTGTTATATGAGAATTCAGCCAAATGCCGATGGTCTTCCCATGATCCACCGAAATCGAGAACACAAGCCCGCAATAGATCTTCTAGTATACGATTCACCCTCTCAGTCTGACCATCTGTCCGAGGATGATAAGCGGTGCTCAAGTTCAGCTTCGTTCCCAGCTCTACTTGAAATGCCTCCCAGAATTTGCTAGTAAATATTGGATCTCTATCACTGACTATACTGAGCGGCACTCCGTGTAGTCTAACAATTTCCTTGAAGTATATCTGCGCCAGACTCTGAGCAGTTCTGTTTGATCTGACAGGTATGAAATGGGCGGTCTTCGTGAGGCGATCTACGATCACCCAAATACTGTCATTTCCTTTTCTGGTTCTGGGCAAACCATCTATGAAGTCCATGGAAATATGTTCCCACTTCCAACCTGGAACGTCCAGCGGTTGCAACAATCCAGCCAGTTTCTGTTGGTCACTTTTGACTAGTTGGCATGTAGGGCATCGACTAACATATATTGAAACGTCTCTTTTCATAGCCTTCCACCAGAATGTTCGCTTGAGATCGTTATACATTTTGGCCACACCGGGATGGATACTCAGCTTGGATTTGTGACACTCGTCTAACACTTCCCTTTTTAACTCTGGGATGTCGGGAACACAAATCCTTCCTTTCAATCTCAAGGTCCCGTCATTATCTATTTGAAAACACGAGGGTTTGCCTTTCTGAATCCTTTTAATCATATCCCTTATAAAATTATCATCCTTCTGAAGAATAGATATTTTGTCAATCAAGGATGTCGTAATAATAAAGCTAGCGATTATTACAGTCTTTCTACTTAGTGCATCGGCCACGACGTTGGCTTTCCCTGGAGTATATAGAATCTCAAATCTATATGCTGCAAGGAACTCTAGCCAACGTTGCTGCCTCAGATTCAAGTCTTTCTGGGTGAACATATACTTTAACGACTGGTGATCTGTAAACAGTTCGAATTTCTTACCCAGAAGATAGTGTCTCCAGATTTTCAAAGCGAATACTATAGCCAATAACTCAAGATCATGAGTGACGTAGTTTTTCTCGTGCGGCTTCAGCTGGCGGCTAGCATAAGCAATAACCTGACCTCTTTGCATTAATACTGCACCAAGGCTCTCTCTAGAGGCATCTGTTCAGACTTTTAAATCCTGATTGCCGTCGATGATGGTTAACACTGGAGCCGTTGTTAATCTTAACTTTAGCTCTTCAAAAGCCTCTTCACATTCTGGAGTCCACTTGAATTTTGAGTGCTTCTTTGTAAGCTTCGTTAAGTGAGTAGATATCTTCGAAAAATCTTTAACGAACTTCCGGTAATAACGAGCCAATCCGAGAAAACTGCGGACTTCTGTAGGAGTACTAGGCTGTTTCCAATTTTGAATAGCTGTGATTTTACTTGGATCCACAGCAATTCCTTCTTTCGATACGACATGGCCAAGAAACTTCACTTCATCTTGCCAGAATATACATTTGGACAGTTTAGCTTTCAATACATTCTTTCTCAGAATTTCTAGAACTTGCTCCAAACGTTTTTCATGTTCGACCTTTGATTTAGAGAAGATTAGAATATCGTCAATAAAAACCAGAACAAACTTATTCAAAACCCCTCTGAACACTCTATTCATCAGATCGACGAAGTATGCTGGAGCGTTACATAAGCCGAACGGCATTACTAACCACTCATAGAATAAGTCTGGACCTCTGAATGCTGTCATAGGGACACACTCTTCGGCAATACGAAGCTGATGGAAACCTGTAGCTAGGTCCATCCTTGAAAATACTTGTGCCCCATTCAGACGATCCAATAAATCATCGATTCGCGGCAATGGATATTTATTCTTTATTGTTTGCTTGTTCAAATCACGATAATCCACACATAGCCGTAGAGTACCGTCAGACTTTGGGACAAACACCACTACTGCTCCCCAAGCTGAGAAACTAGGCCTGATCAGACCCTTCCATACAAGCTGTCGAGTTTGATTGTCTAGTTCTTCTTTCTCCTTTAGGGTCATCCTCCGAATGACATGCACTACCAGCCTTGCATTAGGGATTAAAGCAATTTTGAAATCTATTTCTCTCTGCGGAGGTAAGCGAACAACTACTTCGAACACATCCGCATAATTCTTCACGACAGGAATATCTTTGATGAGGTCAGGAATATTCTCTGTGACTACAGGGATATTTTCTATTTGAGCAGTAGAAACATCAAGAAAAGTCTTTTCTATTTGAATTCGGGCCTTCACATGGTACGGTTATATAATTCCCTGAGTTAATCTTTGCCCTAACAACTCTCTCGGCGCATCTAACCTCTGCCTCATATTTGGTTAGCCAATCCAATCCCAAAATAAGATCGAATTCAGTAAAATTCATGACGATAGAGATAGTAGGGAATTTATAACAGGAAAAAGAGACAGGTACTGCAAAACCCAACTGAGATCGAGTGAACCCCCAACCGGATTATGGACAGTCATTGGTTCTTTGAGCTTCTTCAAATTCAAATCCAGTTTCTTAACCGCATTCTTTGCAATAAAGCTTCGCGACACGCCTGTATCAAACAACACTTTAACTGGAATGTTTTTGACATTGAGCGTGCCTTCTAAAACATCTGGCCTTTCCTGAATAGCTGAGGGCTCAGAAGTTTCCGCTACTTCATTTACTTGTACTGCCTTAGATTTCTTAAATAGTCGGCAATCCTTTTCAAGATGACCAGTCCGATAGCATTGACTGGATTTTCTATTCTCTCGAAACTGGTTATCGGGTTTAAACCCTTCTTTCATTTCTTTGAGGATTTACAATTCCTGGTCAAATGCCCTTGTTTATGGCAGTTACTGCATATGGCAGTCGTTACTGGTTCTTTCTCAGATCTGGCCCTTTTCCGATTGACTTTGGGCTTCTTACTCACCTCAGACATCGTACTGGCCTCAGGACGATTAGTTTTAGTCTCTTCTTTATTACTAGAACTGACTTACTCTTCGTAACGCAACATACCTTTCTTGTCGAGATCCTCATACTGGTAAGCCATGTATATCATTTCAGAAAAAGGAAGCTTCACATTTCTCATTACACTATTCTTATATTTTCTTTGCAGGCCATGAATAAACCTTAGATTCTTCCTCTTTGGATCTTGAATCAGATGAGGAGCAAAGTGAGAAAGTTCGTTGAATTTCTTATGATATTCTGGAATGGTCATATCTCCTTGTATCAGATAAGAAAATTCATAACATAGCCGCTCAGTTGCTTCAGGAGGAGTAAATCTTTCTAGGAAAATCACTTTGAATCTATCCCAGGTGATATCACCTTCTGGATTATCATTAATAATCGAATCCCACCAGAACAAAGCTTCTTCTTTGAGTGCCCAAGATGCCAGTAATCATTTCTGATCATCTCTCAACTTTAAACCTTCAAAGATTTTCTCTGCAGAACGAATCCAAGCTTGTGTTTCCATAATGGACTCTTTGCCTAAGAATGGCGATCCACCCAGATTTCGAAATCTCTTGAATAGAACTTTTATATCTGATTCTGGCTGCGGGAGCACAACTGGCTCATTAGCTTGTCGAGCCATACGATTATTTCTTCTGTTCGTGTCACTCATTTTCTAGAGCGTCTGCAATTAGCAGACAAAGTGCCAGGTCAACAGAAAAGATACTTCAAAATATAGAGACAAATACTTGAATGTAAACGTGCCTGCTGGGGTGTATTTCATTCTGCTTTACTCATACTAGGATATTACTAATCCTATCTGTAATGAGTTACTCGTCCTAGAACACTACTGGTTCTATTTATGACGAGTTCGTTAATATGTTATATTCCAGCACTAAGCTTAACCAAAGCTCTGATACCAAATGAGACGACCCCGAACCCCGTACTGACGGTGGCAAGGGTAATCTTTGGAATATAACACATTAACAAATAACAGCAGAACAGAATTAAATAAATACACTAGATAATGAACAAATAATACACTGGATAAACATAATCATCAGAGTTACACAGTATACAGGATCATACTTAGATCAAATACAGTTCAGTTATACATAAATGTCTACAGCGGAAACAAACATAATATGTACAATAGGAGATGAACAACATAAAAAGAGATAAATGATAGAATCCATCTTCAGCTCCAGCTATCCAGAAAGAGCCAGATAAAACCTGAATACAAGGCTGCCCGTGTAGAAAAAGGGGCACCCAGTTTGAAATTGAAACAAACTACGAGTCAGTCATGGGACTGGTATGAGAAATCTACTTAACACATTTATAATATGGCTAATCACAGGACCACGCCACTTTCGTGGAACAGGTTTACTCCATCGGATTTCCAGTGCTTTAAAACAAATAATTCTTTTAAACATCGCAAAGCTTTTTATAAAGATGAAGCCATTATAAGACTCAGTTCCCATCACATAATGCAACGCAAACCGAAGGATAGAGTTTTTACCTTATAACGACCAAAATATGCTTGATACGAATAAAACATAAGCATTTGATATTATTACTAGTGTTTATATGTTTCAAAAACAATTTCCAATCATAAATATCAATCATAGACGACATTAATGCCCCATACCACTATGTCACCATATATAGGTATACAATCAAAACCGCACAGTCACGTATTTGGAAATTGGATTTCCGTCATGAACCAAGGCAAAAAATAGTCCTTATCGAATTCGAGACTGCCTAGCCCGAGTCTTAGGATCAAAACGCATCGACCCTCCGATCGTTAGGGCCGGTCCACCGATTTGGATTAAAATGCCTGAACACTATGTTTCCCCGTCCTTTGGGGCGTAAATGAGCCAACGAATGACTCCATCGGTCCCGGATCGACCGACATAACCGAGGCGCCTCTCAACAGCAACAACCACATAGGTGAAAATAATATAAATGTCAGCCAGTTTTAAGCACTGACACCACCTCTAACTAGGAGGAAACACATGCCCTCCCTGATGTCCTCTCCCGTTTCTGGTTCATATCGGGGTGTGAGGTTCGCGAATTCACGTTATACACAAAGCTACGCCACACAGGCGGTGCTTTGATCATCACCACAAGACTTTTCTTTTCAACAGAAGCCCTGATCACTGCATCTTAGCATGCCACACAGGCAATTCACGCCATGTAACTGATGACTATCAATCACACCGAATGAATTCCAATGTCAGACACACAATCTATTTACAAGTCCGTTTTGGGTCTGAACGAAACCGGAGGCACAATATACCTCGCAAACCCATCGATCTCTACATACATCTGGACGATTACCACTCATTATCCATATTTCAGGATGCCTCCCAATCAGGACATCAATTACCATCCAAACGAGGTGAAGATTTCCGGTCTTCAACCACCGTCTTCATCTTCGATTTCTTATCGTCGATTTAGTTATTCAGAATGGGATAAACCCGGTCTTTCTGAGCAAATCGTGTATATAAATAACTATTGCTACACAAACACAACATACACCTCATCCCAATTCATTAGTCACTAACCGTCAATCAGTAAGAGAACGATTTCCCAAATATTAACCCCGAAGGCAATAACCAACATCAGATCAAAACCCAGGAAACCATTCGACTTAGCTAACCTTCCGTTAATTTCTAAATTTCACATTCCATATCGTTTATAATATTTTATAATGATTTATCACTATTTTTATTTATTTTTAAAATAGCCAATTCTTTCAAACGACGCTTCGGGCCATAACGCGGCCGTGGCGCTGTTTTTCTTCAGATTTGATTTACACATATCTGAAAATCTAACTGTTGGATCTTCACAAAATTTATATCATTAGAAAGATCTTTTCAAAACGAATCAAACGGTTCCAGTTTTGGGAAAATCCGATGATCGGATCTCCCGGTACACTCGTTTATAGTTTCGATTTCAAAATACGAACTGCAGCGTCGTTATTCGATTTAATTTAATTATATTTATATAAATATAATCGATTCTGGCGATGTTTTTCTTCAGATTTGAATTAAACATTCCAGACAATCCAACCGTTGGATCTTTACAAAATTGATGTCGTTGGAAAGATATTTCCAAAGCGAACCCAACGGTTTCGGTTTCGGGAAAATCCGATGGTCGGATCTCCCGCATTAATCGTTTGAAATCACGGATTCAAAACACGAACAGTAGCTTCGTGATTCGATATATTTCAATTCCATTTATATATATATATATATATATATATATATCGATTCTTCGATTTCAAAACTATATTCTTTTTATACATTTGATAAAAATGATATTTTTATCCAACCGACAATTATTTTAACACTTCGCTATTTTTAACTATTCTTGTATATAGTAAACATGTGATTTTTATTGTAAAATGATTTATTTCAAAACACGATTATTTTATATAGTTCATATAGATGATAAAAATATGATTTTTATTATAAAACAATTTATTTGAAAACACAAATACCATTCAACACATAAATTTCTATTCAATGAATGAATTTCGATTCAACACATGAAGGTTTTCTATAGTTTGTATATATAGTAAAAATGTGATTTTTATTGTAAAACAATTCATTTCAAAACACGATTATTTTATATAGTCCATATAGATGATAAAAATATGATTTTTTATTATAAAACAATTTATTTCAAAACACGAATATTTTATATAGTTCATATTGATGATAAACACATGATTTTTATTATAAAACAATTTATTTGAAAACACGAATACCTTTCAACACATGAATTTCTATTCAACGAATGAATTTCTATTCAACACATGAAGGTTTTCTATTCAACACATGAATATAGTTTCAACACATGAAAATAATTCTAACACATGAATATTATTCAAAATTTCGGCAGCATAACGGCAGGGTAGTTAAAACCGGGGCCGTCCCTAGTACGGCTCCTCGCTCTACCTTAAAGCCTCGCAGTTTTTGACAATGGGGATTCATGCATCTAGTTCGCACGTAAGCGACATGCATATTTTTTTCATTTCCACAAACTAATCCTATGTGGTTTCAACCAAATAATTCTCTACCACAAACGGGTATCTTTCAACCATAATCAATCAATTTCAACCACAAACAATTATAATCAACCATTCGCTATCAATTTTCACACCAATAACAATCAATAAATATCGTCCATGGTTTGTGGATGAGGGGCATATTTATATATATTATATAAGCATTTCACATCTATTTCAACACATATATAATTTTTACAATGCATATATATAACTTATACATCGACCGTACAACTTATACAACGCTTATACAAGAGGTGTACAACGATTATATAACCCATACATCGACTATATAATTTATACATCGTCGTTTTCCATATCGTTTATAATTTAGAAATCTCACATTGGGTTCCACTCCACCAAAAATAGCAGAAGGCTCAGAAAAATATGCGGTCTCTTCTAGAATGTAGAAGACGTCCACACGAGTCCACTGTCTCTTGTTTCACTGAATTTCGTCAAGAAACGAAAAAGATATGATTTTTACAGTGAAATCAAAAACAGTAGCGCTTAGAAGTGCTATTATATACTTTATATAATTTAACAGCCGTACCTTTCAGATTTAGTTCGAAACTAGGTATAGATTTTTCGCTCGATCCGTTCAGCCTGGAGGGGATCGGATTCCACCACGACGTGGTGCTCGGAGATGCGCGCCTGGGGTGCTGACGGCGTCGAACTCGGAGGTCTGGGGGAGGAGCAATCGGCCTGCGAACGACGAAACTTTGGAGAGCTCAAACTCGAGAAATACACAACAATTTGAGGTGGAGTTTGTTTTGATTTGAAGAGGGGGGAAAGATCTTCAGAAAACATCGAAGTGGCAGGTGGTTTTGGTGTGTGGTTTCGCCGGAAAACGATCGGGAAGATCTGAGGAGGTTTCCGCCGTATATCGGGGGAGGGGGGTGAGGAGAGAGATACGCGTTTTTTTCCTTTTATTTAATGAAGAAATTTTCTGATTCGTCGATATATATGTTTATTCAAAAATACCCCTCTTCACATACTAGCTTCAATCCAAACCCAACGACTATCATCCCTAGCGTTTTACCCCCATTCCAAACACAATGGGATATGTTTCGTAGGCCCATTCGAATGTTTCAGTCAGTTTTCATTCAAAATAAAATATAAAACATTCAATATTTAATTTGAACGTATATTTCAATTTGCCGGGGCCACATACTGATTCTAAAAATTCCCGAAAAATAAATCTAGCTATGTTTTGACGATACGGTCCTAACAAAACTAATTTTGTCGAATTCTGAGACTGTTTGAAAAATGGCCCCTTTCTTGGTCGATCCAAATTAATAGAAATCGACCAAACACATTTTCCTTTGCCACGCTCACATACTAACTTCAAAAATTATGAAATTTGTAACTTAGCAATAGTTTAACATCCCGGATCCAACAAAAGTGGTTTCGTCGAATTCCGAGGTCGGTTGCAAAATGGCCATTTTCACGGGCTATATAAATTCCATAGCGACCTTTCTGAAAATTCATTTAGCCATAACTTTTGCTTCCCGCTAAGAAACTTTGATTTTTCAGATTCGTTAGAAAGGTATTCACTAACATATTTAAATATTTTTGGTTTCACCCAAATCCATTTTGTTTTGCACCCAGTACAGTCAGTCAAAGTTTGAATTCAAATTTTGAAACTACCACGCCATTTCAGGCCTTGTTTATAATTCAAATTAATTATTTTCATTTTCAACATCGATTCAAACATACATTTCATCGCTATTATTTAATATATTTATTTTAAATATTTAAAATCCACTAAAATAGCTAATTTAAAATTTTTAAATTGGTTCAGATTTTCCGGGTCGTTACAGCACACATATACAGACACACAGACATAAACTGCACACATACACACACACACATACACTGCACATATATACAACACACACAGAGACACAGACACATACATACACTACAAAAATGTTTGGATAGCACAAACTTAAAAAAACAGAACTCAAAGAAGTAAACACAACAGCAAGTACAAGACCCCAAACATTACACCAATTCAAATTAAATCACAATTCAAGCTAACAAGCATGAAAGTGGATCACTATTATCACGACACTCGACTATTAGTGACTATTCTATAACTAATCGACTAATCGTGATTGAGCCATCAACTTGTCTGCCTTCTTTCTGGTATATATATTGAATGGAAATACTTAATATTGAATTAAATTGCGGATTTGATTTAAACTTGATTTTAATTGCAACAATATAATTGTTGGCAACAATATATTTGAATTGGCAAATTTTTAGTGGCAACAACAACAAATATTGGGTCAAGTAGTTACAAGTGACAGTAACCAAGTCAGTTTTTAGAAGGCCTATGGAGCAAGCAGAGAAACCCAAGTTTCTATGCAACGAGCACAAAAATGTTCATGTACATATTTCATGGTTCAGACAACAAACAATACATCAATCTTAAGTGAAACAGCATACCGGTATTCAAGGTCAAACACAACGTGTCAAAGCACATGGAAGCAAATATTCACATGATAGCAGCAACTATTAACTGGATGACAAGGAAAATGTGCAACATGCACAATGACATCAGTCACTTGCTTGATGCAAGTAGTAAGGATATGGCAGATCCACATCAGTGCAACATGCACATAAGTGAGTGATATAACTCAAGTGATACAAGTCACAAAGAATGGCTCAGTGGTAAGCAAGTGAACAATCAAGAAACATAACAAGCAAGTATAGTATCGATTTCTATCATAAGAATGCTAATATAAGGTAGAGGTGCATGTACATGGAAAGAAATGCCATACACATCATAACATGCACATCCTTCAGCCATGAGTTCACAAATACATAGGAGCAGCAGTATATGCATTGCTAATACACATGGAGTTCAAGTAAATAAAACAAAGTCAAACTGCAAATGCAAATGCTCAAGTCAAGCTGGACCAGCACAAACAACAAATTACTAGTGTTGTAGCAAGCAAAATAGCATGCACAAGGAAATAGAACGAATTAAGAAAAGGAAATAAGGAATGGCAATACAGTGCACATACAAAAGCACAGTGGCATCACACAAAGCCAAACAGACTCAAGAGTTAAAGCACAAGTGGAATACTCGAGAACCATGGCCATAAATGTAAACAGAAGTAGACAAGCCTCAAAGAAGACCTCAACTTCAAACGAACCAGTAAAGAAAATTACAAAAACAAAGGTGCAGCAACATGTACATGAGTAAAGCAGGTAAAGCAGGTCTAAAAACTCAAAATTAAACCCAATTCAAATTAAACACGTAAACTGAAGATTGATTAAACCCAATTTAAACCTAATTCAAATTTAACTCAAACCATGAGCTAATACTCACCTTCAGTGGCGACGAGAAAGAACAAGGCGACTGATCGGTTCGTCGGTGAGCTGAAGGCAGCGCGAGTTGACAATGGACAACAGTGGATTGGCCTTCGAGTGGTGGATGCTTTAGTGACAAAGCAAGATGGTGTGCCGAGTTCCGAAACCCTAATTTGGGTTTTCGGTCACCATGGAAATTAAAAAGAGGGAAGCCGAAAGTTTTGTTAAGTGTCAAATCAAGATGGTGCCAAAAGAAAAATAGAAGGGGAAAATATGACACAGATTTCATACAGCCCAAAGCTGTATCAAATGAACTGATCCAAAGCTTTGTTGATGCACGATTAGATCTTACGTGTTTAGGGAGGTGCAAATCGCCAAGAGGAAAGTTGATACGGCTATTAGCACTATCAAATTTGATATGGCTAAAAGCATTATCAAATCTCAACATCCTCGTGTGCCAAATTTGTTGTTTTCATATAGTGGGAATTGAGAGAATTTGATAGACAAATCTCGGAATTATTTCAGAAAGGGTTTATTCATAGGAATATCTCTAAATAGGGTGCACCAGTAGTGTTTGTCATAAAATATGATGAATCTTTAAGATTAAGTGTGGATTATAGGGAACTTAACAAGATGACCAAGCAAAATAGATGCCCCGTATCAAGGATTAATGACTTGTTTGACTATTTGGGAGGGGCCCAAATATTTTTCCAGTTAGACTTGGCTACTGGTTTAACCAATTAAGGTTTTCAAAAGAGAGTAAGCCCAAGATAACATTTAGGACACCAGATGTAATGACCTGCATTTTCAGGGATATAATAATTAATTTATTTAATTATTTAAAAGGTGAATTAAAGGATTTAAAGATCATGGAATTAAATAATGGTGAATATTTAAATAAAATAATAAATTAAATAATATATTTAATTCTGAAATAATCAGAATTGGCCGAAATGGCGATATGTGTGAACTGGATCATCGGTGATATTTAATTCAGTTTAGAATTGAATTTAAATAACGAATATATTATTCGAATGACAGTTTGAATGTATAATTATATTTTAATTAAAATCGAGCTCGAAATGGCGCTGCAGTTCGTAAATTGGCGATTTGAACTTCAACTGAATGTACATGATTCGTTTTAAGCCGGATTTCTGTGAAACAAGAAACGTGTGGAGCTGGTAGAGTATATCTTTCTAGTGGAAGAGAAAAATCGGGATTTCGTCCTATAGATTTTGATTTACGTCCAAATCAAATTTTAGAAAAGTCGCTGTGGAATTCCTTTATAATTTATAAAGGAATTATTTATATTTTATAAAAGGAATTTCAATATAAATTGAATATCGATAAATCTGAAAAATCTGGAATATCAAGCTGTAAATTCTGATATGATATTCTGGAGCTGTACGATATCATATGTGAAGATATACGATAATATAGATTTATTTATATTTAATTTAATTATATTTAAATATATTTATATACTTAAATGGGTCATCCAGAGCTTTAAAAATAGCCGGTTTTGCAAACGAAGTCGGAATTCAACGAAACTAATTTTGTTGGATCCGCAATGTCGAATAGTTGTTAGATTTAAAGTTTCGTGATTTTTAGAGTCACTGTGTGATCGTACGGATTTTTAGAGTGAGAAACAGTCAGTATTTCGACAGTTAAAAATACGCTGTGTGAGCATACTGAGTCGGAATTTGACGAAACCAGTTTCGTTGGGACCGTAATGTCGAACTCTAGCTACATGTCCGGTTTGATGATTTTTAGGTATCGTACGTGATCACATGAATTTTAGAGGATACAAAATAATAGCGTTTGGTTATAATTTAATATAATAATCGAATATTAAATTATTAAAACTATCCTATATAATAACTTAAACTTCCTAAACCTAATCACTTTCTTCCTTGTCAAAAATCCGCCGCTGTTCTTTCAGCAAAATCCTAAACGTGAGGTTCATAAATCCTCCACAAATCACACAAATTTCTATAAATCATTGTATATACATAATAGGGATGCTGCAATCCTCCTCTTCGATTCAGTATGCATTTCATGAGATTCCACGACATTTTTGTTCAGTAGAAAATATACAGCGTCGGTCGTTTGTGGCTTGGGTTCCATCTTTTGGGAAATCAAGGCTTTAATGTGCGATTTCGAGACTTGTATCGGATTCAGGAGGTCGTTTGGGAGTTGCACGCTATTTTGTGGGATTTTCCGTGTTAAAAACCGTCGATGGTTTCCTGTAGCCATATTGAGATCGTCGATGACGGAACAGAAGAGTGGGGAGGCCGAGTTCAGCATTTGTGAGTGGAGGATGTGGAGAAATGGAAGAGGAGATGAACGGTGGTGGAATGAAGTTGAATAGTGGTGTATTGGAGGAGCTGTGGTGGTTTAAACTCACGTTAATGGAGGGGGATGTGTTTTCCTGGAACGCGGATGGGATTGGGGGAGAAGGGTTTAAGCAGGCCGTGGTTTTTAATGAAGGGGTATGGGCCTTGTTGAATAATGGACGAACCGTAAGTTACGTTGGGATCGTATGGATGTGAGCAGTACAATAAGACTGACCGGGAGTGAATCCGAGCTCGTTACAATTTATGACGAAATAAATTGTCCGACTGAATCAAATAACGCAAACCGTTATTTAATGGCTAACGTGCAAATGTGAGTAAATCTCACCAACTCTGAACAGTTTATAATTTCATGTTGTATTTTTAGAACTGTTAGAAATTGTCTGTTTGATTGTGTGTTGACTGTTTGATTGAACTGCTAGTCAGTTAATGAAATATTATATATATAAATATATATATATATATATAATATATATAAACAGTTATATAGTTATATATTGATTCTGTTTATCAGAATAATTCATATTGAACTGAAAGTGATGACAATCATGTTGTGTAACATCTGTGGATGCAGGGAAACAGGTTGGAGGAATCCGACTGGATTCCTTAACAGTTATTTTATTGTTTTTCATATATTTTGATATATGATGTGGATTATAACTTGTTGTTGATTGTGTGTGTATGGACGATATTGTATATCGAAATTTGATATGTTAAACACCATAACATACCGAAATATTGATAAGGAGATTTTCAAAGTGATTTTGAAAATAGAATATATATATAAAGCGGAATATTTATAAATAAGAGATATTTATAAATTTGAATATTTATAAATTGGAATATTTATAAATATGAGATATTCAGAAAGGAAATAATTCCAAAAACATTTTCTTTTTTGAATGGAAAGGCCTGTGTGGCGGGTTTGGGGATTTTCCTGATGCTCCCGATACAAAGGAGGTTATGGCGAATTTTTCCGGGAATTTAAGGAGTTAGAATATTTTTAAGAATAAATTTGAAAAGGAAATATTTAGAAAATAAATAGAGTTATAAAAAAGGAAATTTGTTTATAACTGAATAGGATGTTATAAAAAGGAAACGTTATAAAAAGGAAATCATTTGTAAAGTGAAGAACCGTTACTAAAAGTAAATCTTTATAAATGAGTAGTCCATTCGATTAGAGTTAATCGGTTAGAGTTAATCGAATAGAGTTAAACAGTTAGAGTTAACCAGTTAGAGTTAAACAGTTAGAGTTAAACAGTTAGAGTTAACCAGTTAGATTTAAACAGTTAGAGTTAACCAGTTAGAGTTAAACAGTTAGAGTTAAACAGTTAGAGTTAACTAGTTAGAGTTAAACAGTTAGAGTTAAAACAAACATAGTTATTCAGGATGAGTTGCCATTTAGTACGACTGCTAGCGTAATTCACAGGGCTGTAAATAGCCTACGGCGGTCGGATGTTTCCTGAGGGAATCAGGTGTAACCATTGTGATCGCTGCGATCTAGAGTTGAGCGAATGGAGTTAAAGAATATAGAGTTAAGCAAAATTAGAAACTGACTAGAGATTAATAAGTTGAATGGTTTCCTGAGTATCGATCTGATGTTGGTTTCGGCCTTCGGGGTTTATACTTAGGAAGTTGTTCTCTTGTTAGTTTATAGTTAGAGTCTAATAGTTATGGAAGGATAGTGATACGTAAATAAACAATGGAAATGTTTTCCAATGTTGATAACAAATATTTTCTAAATATAGAAAATAAGGAAATATGTATAGATATACGTGATGATTGATCGATTTGACATTTCATTTGGAAATAAGATCGTTGTTTGCACACGGACATTTTTCATTTGATAGTTAAATCAAAGACTATCAATGTTTTGACCATTTTACGTTGTTAATATGGAGAGACCGGTTGGATTATTATCCGAAGAACCACTCCGTGTTGGCATAAGCGTTGCGAATCAAGTATGCTGAATATATTGAAGACGGAGTAAAAATGCAAGGGCTATTGTATAAGTCTTAGATAACAGTGCCTAAGATGGATGTACTGAATAGTACCTTCGGTTTGTCCAGTCCCAGGATAACTTGTATGGACGAATGTCTGACAGAGTATTCCTAACGAATCATATATGTTGATCTCTTCAACTTATTACGTTGGTGGCGGAGGAATTCGTTTCTCTTAGCTTCATACCCCTGATACCGTTAGGGAAATCGATAATGATTTGGCGGGTATGACGATGTGGTATTCCAAGTAAATGAAGATATGATGTGAAAAGATAAGCGTAGCTTCTAGCCTCACATCCGGTAAATGACAGAAATCGGGCAGGCAGCATGGCTAAGTCGGTCGCACCGAAGTAGGGTGTATAATCACCTATCTAGAGAATATTCATTTGCTTCTTTAATCTATCAATGTTGTCCCATATATATATACGGGAACGGTTGCTGATCCCAACCGTTGGTGATATACATTCGATACACTCAAGCAAAATGAGTGGTCGGTCATGTGTGGCTGAGTTACAAGATGTTCTTGTTGAACTCCAGTGTATCGTTCCTAGAGTACACTGATCGGAAGGTGGTTCCATACCTTGTCATAGTTGGAAATCCATTATCCAATACGTGCTTGCGATTTTGATTGTATACTATATATGTAGAACGTGAGATGAAAGCGTTTCTGCTAGATTGATATATATTTGTACTTAGACATTATTATAATATCAGAATGATATTGCTTGTCAAAGATGTTGGATTCTCATAAGGAAAAACCCGTTCCGTATTCACGGCATGGTCTTATGAGATATCATATATATGTTAAACTATGTTAAACTATTTTACTCACCCAGTCCCATGACTGACCCGGAGTTTACTTTGTTGTTTTTCCTAAATTCTTGGGTGCCTAAATTTGTACGGGAGTCAAGTAGTCGGGATTTACAGATATACTTGAAGAGCTGGAGCAGGAGGCTTCTGGATCATATAACTATAGTTTATTTCCGCTGTGTTGTAAGTGATGTACTCTGATAAGTGCTATTGTATACATAACTATTATATTTCGAAGTTATGTTATATATTATATGTTATTCGTTCCGCTGTGAGGTTTGTGTTACTCTGATGTTGTGTTCTTCTTCTTCTATTCTAAGTTTCTATCTTATCTATTCTCACCTTCTAATTTCTTTCATTAATTACCGGGATTTTTCGATGTTTTGGTTATCGACATCGAGCTTATGTCGATAACCAAAGTCGCCGAAAATCCGGGTCGTTACACCAGATGGACTGTTTGAAAGGGAGTTTATGCATATTGGTTTGACGAATGCCCCCGCTTTCTTTGTAGACCTTATGAGTAAGGTATATAAGGGCATACTTAATAAGATTGTGGTAGTATTTGTAGATGATATTCTTATCTTTATCAAGGAACATGAGAATCACTTGTGAAAAGTCGTAGGAGTTCTAAAGGAGAACCAACTTAGAGCCAAATTCTCGAAATGCCATTTTGGAAGAAAGAAGTCAAGTTTGTAGGGAATATTGTTTGGGGGAAAGGATTAGCGATAGACCCCGCTAAGGTGGAACCTTTCCAAGAGTAGAAGATACCCTACAATGCGATAGAGGTTAGGATTTTCCTTGGGTTAGTTGGCTAATATCGGAAATTTATCAAGGACTTCGCGAAGATTGCAACCCCTCTGACCCAATTGATGGAAAAAGGATCATAAGTTTGTGCGGACTGGGAAATATGGAATTGCCTTTGAGAGGTTGAAGGAATCTCTCACACATGCACCTAATCTTATCATCTCGGATGGAACCAAGATGTTTAGAATATTTACGGATGCATATGGGATCGGTTTGGGAGTTATACTCATGCAGGAGGGTAGAGTAGTTGCCTACGGAAGTAGAAAACTCAAGGACCATGAGAAAAGGTACCCCGTCCATGACTTAGAGTTAGCAATATGTGTTAGCCCTTAAGATGTGGTGACATTATATTCTTGGAGGGAAGTTTGAGTTATTAACCAATCATATGTCTCTTAGATATTTGTTTCTTAGCGAGATGTGGACCTTCGACAACAGAGGTGGAAGGAATATCTTGCAACTTTTGATTTCACCATTCAAAATACCTTTGGTAAGTATAACGTCATGACCGATGCTTTGAGTCGGAAACACGCTATTCTTAATGCTATCACCAAATGGAGACAATTAGATTTTCTCTCTGGTTTCAATTTGCAACCACCGTGTGAGGAAGCTCAAGGATTTCTTGGAGCTATAGAGATAAGAAAAGTTCTGATGAAAAGGATCAAGAGTGAGAAAGACCTTGATGATGAGCTAAGGGAATTAAAAGAATAAGATTCTAAGGGAGAATCTTTCCCCCATTCTGGTAGATATTCTATTGATGGTAGTAGTAGCTTGTGGAGTGATGTCCAGATTTGTGTCCTTAGGAGTATGGATCTTAGAAAGGAGAATCTTGAGTAATGTCATTGGTCAAGAATGACCATACTCACCGGAGGTGGAAATTGTTTAAGGGCATGAAGAGAAGCTTTTGTTAGGAAGGAATGAAAAGAGACATGACAGAGTTTGTTTCTAGATGCTTAACCTGTCAAAGGGTGATAAGGCGGAGCAAGGGAAGCCTGAAGGACTTTTATTACCCTTAGAAATCCCCATTTGGAAATGAGAACACATTTCTTTGGATTTTATTGATGGGCTTCCTAGGAGAAAGATGGAGAACGAAGTCATTTGGGTAAAAGTGGACCGATTAACGAAGAGCAACATTTTACTCCGGTTAAGAAGTGTAGGGCTGCTAATTTATTAGCCTAGTCGTATTTTAAGGAGATTGTTAGGCTACATGGAATTCCAACTACTATAGACAGAGACTTGTTGCTTACTAGATAATTTTGGGAGAGTCTTCAAGAAGATTTGGGAACGAAACTTAGTTTGAGTATGGCCTATCATCCGCAAATAGACTTCCAAACAAAGTGAGTCAACGGAGTCTTGGAAGACCCGCTCAGAGCCTTTATTGTTCGCTTCGGAGGAGCATGGGAGCAACACTTGCCTTTGATAGAGTTCTTGTACAATAACAGTCCCAAGCGACGATTGGTATGGCCCTTTACGAAGCTTTGCATCGGTGGCCATGCAAATTGCCAACTTTTGGTGGGAAACTACCGACAAGGTTTTACTTGGACCAGACCTTATCCGTGAGTCTATGGAAATTATTGCTTTGATTCGGCAGAGAATGAAGACTGCCCAAGGCCAACAATCGTCTCACGCAGATAAGAGGAGGAAGGAACTAGAATTTGATGTTGGGACATTTCGGTTTGGAAAGACTGGGAAGTTGGCTCCTACGTTTATTGAGCCTTTAAGGGTTTTGGATAAGATTAGGAAGGTGGCTTACCGAGTGTTTTTCGGGAGTCCATAATGTTTTCCATGTTCTTCATCTTCGCAATTCCTTCATGATTCAGTCGACAGACTCGAGCTCAATGATATTGCGGACATAGGGAGAGCTTCGAGTTGGAGTCCACGGAGCCCCATGCCACCGCAAGGATTGTGGCGCACAGTGTCAAACGAGTTTGCAACAAATCTATTTGCCTAGTCCAAGTTCAGTTGGGAGATAACCTTGTGGAAAGCACTTGGGAAATTGAGGAGAAGATTAAGCTAACTCATCCAGAGCTTTTCTTGAGTAATTAATTTCTCCCAACTTCCTCTTTTGGTTGCGTTGTGGTTTTTATATTCGATGGTAGGAGATGGATGCAGCTCTTATGCACCGTACACTCACAAAGAATTATAAGCATATTAGGGTGTTTTGTATACATATTGCATCAATTATTACGCATACGCGCTTGGACTGAGCTCATTATTAGCAAGTCTGCAGTTCATAATTACTATGAGTTATGGATGTTTATGTATATTTGTAAAAGAAAATTGACATGGGTGTATTACATGGTTGTTTAGAGCGAGTTGTGTTCTTCTCTCCTTCAAAAGATTTTGGGATGAAATCTCTTATAAGGGGGGAGAATGTAACACCTCGTAAAATAAACTAAGTTAGAAATATGATAATATAATTTAAAATAAATAAGGAAAATCAATAATAAGCTAATGGGATGGAAAAATAATTTTTGAGTAATTAGGAATTGGGCCATGAAAGTATGGTAATTGCGTTCGTGTCGAGATTCTAATCCATTTTCATATTTTATTTATTGAAAACAGGGTCTGTATGCAAAAGATATCAATAAAACAAGTTGTGCATATATATTAACACACAAGATTTTAATATTGAACAAATAAATATACAATCCTATAATATATTAATTGGATTAGCATGAAAGGGAATATTCCTTTTGATTTCAAATGTGTGTGTGTATATATTTATACACAATGGAGACAAGAATAATCAATATAAGGTAAGCAATCAATCAAATTAATTCAGTAATTAATTAAAAAGTAATGCATAAGAGATATAATCTCTTGGGCTAGACCCCAGAAGGGGGGTCGACTGCCCCTCTTGGAGGGTTTACGACCGTCCTCCTATAGGAGTGGTCGACCACCCTCTTATAGGGTACCCAGTGAAGGTGTTTTTTTTAAAGGAGGACTTATTTATATTTTTCATCAAACAGAGTGCTTAGATTAAATCTATTGAATTAACGGCCCAATTACACAATGTAAACTATAAATACAACCCTAAAACCTTACTCAAAAGCCTACATCTATTCTTCTCCATGCCTCAATGATGCCTTTCTACCACAGCTAATTCCGAAAAAGAAAATGGTCAAGGTTTTTCATCGATCTTCCTAACCTATTATATCTCTTCTATTCTATTCTAATATAGATGTAGAATTATTCTGGAATTAAGATTTGTATATATAATATTCTAATATCTAACGCTTATATATATATATTATATATAGATTTGAAAGGTTGGAGCATGATTGTTTACGAGGCCAAATCCAAAACTTATCCTACTCAATTCTATTGTTGCTAATCCTTACAACACTCTGAGTGGATTCATTTAAGATACTATTTTCTATGATTTGCTAGTTTAAAGTTGGATTATTATGCCTAAGAAGATTTGAGTTATTATGAAAAGAAAACAAAGCCAAATCCCTCAAATCTTTCATTTGTTTTATGTTTGTATGAAGAAATTATCAATTTATTTGTATATATGATTTAGGTTACTAAATTAATAAAAGAGAAGCATGATTAGTGTTATATAATTCTCTATATTGGTCGTATTCATCGTATTTTATTGTGTAAATTCATGCGTATGTTGTGTGTAAAAGGTTAAGATTTGGATGGAATTGTAAATTTGAATAGGTTTAAATCTCTATTTTAAATAGAATATTTGAATGTATCGTTTACAAGATGTCCAAGTATTTAGGTTTTTTGTGTAAATATACATAAAAGTGAATCTGTTTAAAATAAGATATAATATATATATATTGAATATATGACACTTTGCTTATCTTTTCTTGCTGAGATAATTTTTGTCAAAACTAGGTTGCAAGTTCTGCGATTGCTATTCTTATTTTCCCATTTTGATTGCTACATGTCAATATGTATATTTATGCCATGATTAAGGGAATATAAGAAATAACTTGTACATCTTAAATTTGAAATAGGGACTGACATTGCAAATGTGGCCAGAACGTTAATTTCGTTTTCTTAATTAACGCTTATATATATACACACATAGCATAAACAACATAATATTAATACGTATTAAGTGCATAATAAATATGGTTAAATTAGGATTTTGAATTCGAATTTCCCCATAGGAATTTATATGTTTGTCTGTGTTAATGGCTTTAGATATATTAATGACACTTAGACGTGAGGTTAACCATTACTTGTAGTAGAAGCCTGCCCGAAACCAACTGGCTATACAACATCTACAAGTAAGCCTGGCTAATGTGAGGGGTCTAAGTGCCATAAGCCATCATAATTAGTACACTATGATACGAGTTGTAACGACCCGTATTTTGGTCGATTAATTTTAATATTGTTTTAATTATTGAATTAATAATATAAAAGAATTTTCATATTGAATTATCGATTTATAATCAATAAACAGTTTATTTTGAATATATATAATCATTGTAATATGAGAATCTGAAATATTTCAATACGAAATTTAAACAGAGTCAAATTAATTTAGATAATTAATCAAAGTTCTATTTGCATAGAATTGACGATAATAATAATTTATTATTAAAGGAATTAATTGTTTTGAATTTAATTTATATCGATTTAAATTAATATCTCCTCTATACGATTAAATGGAGCTTCGAATCCTGTTCCAATGTGTTCAGAGTAGTGGTTAAATCCCAAAAACGTCAGTTGTTGTGTTTCGATTGCACTTTAGAAACCCTAAATATATTATTTTAAAATTTTAATGGATATGTATGAAATCAACTCGAAAATCAAATCAAAATTAATTAATAGTACTTAACCTACCCATAGCTATCACCTAGGAATGTACTATACGCAGACTTATTTCCTTAATGTTGAAGTCTCCTTCTTTATATATATATATATATATATATATATATATATATTAATCACGACCATACCTTCTCATTCTTCTGTTCATTTTCGTTCCTAAGAGAATTAGCATCGCCTCTTCCTATTAATTAATAAATCAAAATCGAATTACATTCCTCAAGAATAAAATAGCCAAGACCGATTTCCTCTTCTGAATACAATACATAAATCAAACTCCTATTCTACCTCCTTTTAAAATCGAATTCGAAGTAGTGCTTGCGATGTCATCGGAAAGGTTCAAACTTGAATTAGTTGAGTTAGGGTTCGCGAATTCAGGCGATCTAGGGGTTGCGATGTCAGCAGAGCCGACAGTGGTTCAAATGGAAACCGATCGTGGAAAGGAGCGAGTATTCGAAGTATGGAAGCATTCGAACAGTTTGGAAGGGGTCGCGATCAATAAATGGGGTGTAGAATCGGAGTTTGCAACGATAAGAGGAGGAAGCGATGCAGTGGGGGTCCGACAGTTTGTGTTTGGGAGGCCGACAAGGATGGACACTGGTGGTTAGAATCATTTGATGGGTGAAGTGATGCTGGTTTGGAGAAGCTACTGGATTTTGGTGCTTGACAGTTCAACCGTGACAAACTACGTGGATTTAGGGAGCTCGACAGTAAGATATAAGGCAGCTCAGGTTTGTGTTTTGTGATATAGTGGGTGCTCATGATGGAAAATAGACCTGTAATCTGAAGCGATGGTCTGGACAACAGTGATTGATGGATTAGAGGCAACAAAATGGTACTGCAAGGGGTGATCGGATGCAGGTAATGGCCTTTGAGCGGAGAAGAGTACTTGGTCAGTAGGAGCTGCTGTAGTTGAGGCAGAACAGCAAGTTTGGAGGCAAGCAATGAGTAGTAAGTGTTTAAAGGAGATAGGAATTGATTGCGAGTTGGTTGACAAAACACTGAAGTGGTATATGCAACAATTTGGGCTGATTCTAGTTTGAAGCTGATCAGAGATTTGTTTCATGTCGAGTAAAGTGCAGTAGCAACAAGGTATAAGTTTTTACGAAATTTTAATAAACATAGAATAATTTATTTATTCATCGTGCTAGTAAATTTAAATGAATTGAATTTAATCGATGAATAAAATTTAAATAATCGTAGGTGATAAATTTATTCGAGATGATTCAGAAATGCGACAATATGGAATTTTAAATGGGATATTCAGCAAACGAGAAAAAGAGGTGAGTAAATCTCACTAGAATTTTATATTAAAATACATTTTTCTCGTTAAAAATATCTATTGGTTGTTTGGTTGCGTTTAAATATTATTGTGGCTATTTAAAATATATTAGTTATTTAGGCTTGATGTTTGTGGTTATTATATATATATATATATATATATATATTGGTGGTTGGATTCCTGCAGTACCATTAACGGATGCCCGCAGTATTATTAGCGGATGACCTTATACGCCCCACGCTATGATAGTGGATGACCTTCTATACCGCGATATCCTGCCTCGAAGTAGGATGGGTATTATTTATGTGACTAACGTCTGTGGATGTAGGAAAACAGGTTGGAGGGATCCAACTGGATCCCTCAAAAATATTGTCATTTGTTTGGTTTCATATATATTGTCTTATATAATGTGTTAGAAAAAACCCGTGATTGATAATTTGGTATTTTTGGATGTTTGAAATATCATTAGGCCTAAATGGTAATTTATAAAATATCGTAAAAAGGGTTTTGAAATTTAAAAAGGGAAATCCTATTTTCTAAAAATAGAATTTGAAGGGGTATAGAAATATTAACTTGTTTTGAGTAAATAAAACAAGTATTGAATTTATAAATGATGTTTATAAATTAGAAATTAAAGGAAATTGAAGCAAAGTTATAAATGGTGTGTATAAATAAAAATGGAATAATTATCATTGGATAATTGGGGAATTTAAATTCAAACGTGAATTTAAATAAGAAGTGGAAATCTTTTTAAATAGAAAACGATGAAATCTATTCCGATATTCGGAATGTAAATTTAAATTGGATAACTAAATTAGATTATGTCAAATTTATAAAATAAATTGTATCCAGAAAGGATAATGGAATTTTATTTGATAGAAACTAAAATAAAATATGTAAATTAGTTATATGTATAAGTTATTATAAATAGAATATTCCAAAATAAGATTTTGGTTTTAAAATGGATTTTTAAATTGAACTTGTTGAATATATAATGCAAGTAAATTTATAAATGCTGTTTATAAATGTAGCAATTAATTATCAAGAGATAGCTTGTAATTTTAAATTCAAGTATGAATTTATAATAGAATTTTCTTTTCGAAAAGGGAAGGATGATTTTTATTTCAGAATTCGAAATAAAAAGGAATAGAGTTTTAAATAGAATTTTGAAATGAACTTGTTGTTAATATATATAAAACAAGGAAGTTGAATTTATAACGGTGTTATAAATTTAGTGAAATAAATTATCATTTGATAATTTAGGAATTTAAATTCAAGTTTGAATTTAACAATGAATTGGAAATCATTTCGAAAAAGGGACAACAAGTTTATTTCTGGAATTCGAAATATAAACTGAGATAAGATAAAAATCCAAATGGTTTGTAAACAGAATTTGATTATATTGAATTTTATAAATAAATTATTTCTAAAGGAATTAGAAGTTACTATAGCAGATCGAGTTGTAAATAAATTTATAACTGAATTATGAAATAATTGACGATTAGGGATAATCAGAAATATTGAGTGAGATTGGGAAAATTGGTTTAAAATAGATTAAAATATTTTAGAAGGGAGTTGAAATTCATTTATCAACAAAGTTTAAAGTTCATATTTAATTACAATTAAAACGAACTCGCCGCAGCGCGGTAGTTCGTAAATCGGCGTTCCGAATTTCGATTGAGTATATAGAACTCAATTTAAGTGGAATTCTTTGAAACAAGAATCGTTAGAACCGATTTGATAATAGTTTTCTGATGGAAGAGAAAAATATGAATTTCGTCATATAGATTTTGAGTTATTTCAAAATCAAATTTTCAAAAAAAACAGATCCATAACCATTCTAAAACCATAACGGTTTATTTAAATAAACAAAAGGATTTTAAGTAAATAAAATCCGAATTTCCATAAGAAAAATCCAGACTGGAGATATAAAATAAATACGAACTCCAATGAAGTAAGTGAAATGATTTTTGAGACAAAAATCATATTTTTAGTTATTAAATAGTACTAACTAATTTGAATAATAATTAGTTAATCGAAATTTAATATGAAATTGGACTTTGAATAAGTAAAGGTGATTTAAGAAATTATATTCGAAATCGAAAAGGGAACTTGAATCGAAAAGGGAACTTGAATCGAAAATGGAATTCAATTTGTTTATAAGCAAGTTGATATTATATTTGAACATGTTACGTTCAAACAAAGAAGTGAAATAGGCAAAATAGCTAATTAGAAAATAAATTAGCGAATTGGGTTAAGACGAATGGATTGAGTTGAAACCAAACGGGGATATCTGGATATGTGTTAAGCAGGGTTCGAATGAAGTATATGAAGAGATACAAATTGAAATGCCGACCAAAAGGTACACGTTTAAATTCCATATGAGATTTTATACGCCGAATCCGCAAGCCGCTTGGCTTTTTATCTTTCTTTTTGAATGGAAAGGGCCCAAAGATGTGTTTTGTAGTTGTACCAAGTGACCCGTACAAAGGAGTTATGGCGAAATTTTCCAGAAATTTAAGGAGTTAGAATATTTTTAAGAAAAACTGATAGTTAGAAACCAATGTATTGATATATATAGAATTCGATAGGGAAACGAACTTAAAAATAAAAAGAATATTATAAACAAGAAGGAAATCTACAACTAAATTAGGTAAAATTAGATAGAGAAACGTATATGTGTTTAAAAATGAATAATTGATGGTGTTGATTATTCGAGGCAAGTGGTCTTGTCTGTTTTGAAGTTAATGATATTTTCAGTCAAGGTCTGAGAGATAATTATACCCCAACTTTATTGATTTAATTATTAACCGATAAATAGCAAGGTTTAGTCTCGAAGATAAGTGTTTTGAATATGATTTATTTGAATACAGTATTTTGGGTTGTTGTAACAATGTTTCACAACCTAGATAAGTGGAATTTTGGAAATATAATAACAAATATTTCTGAAGTATAGAAATAAATGGTCGTGAAAGAGATAAGTAATTGGAATGTTTTCCAATTGCAAATAGAATATATTTTCTACGTATTGAAAATAAAAAGAGGCGATATATGGAAATGTTTTCCAAATAGCGAAAAGGGCCAAGATGATTGTTGAAAATATTAGGTTAACAAATATTGATAAAGAAATGGAGTAGTGATTTAATTAATGAAATATTGATTAAGGGGCCTAGTGATTGTTTGATGCTATCAATGGATGTTCGTTTTTCTTCGATAGTTGAATAACTGACAATCGAAGTGTTTACCAATACCATTGTCAATATGGAGAGTCCGGTTGGATTATTATCCGAGAACCACTCCGTATTGGCAGTAGCGTTACGAATCAGATTATATAAAGATAATCAAAGAAGGAGTAAGGTGCAAGGGCTTTTTTTATAAATCCTAGGTAGAAATTGCCTAAGATGGGTTAATGAAGATTGTGCCTTCGGTTTCGTTCAATCCCAGAACGAACATATATAGATGAATGTCTGACAGAGTATTTCCAAGGATCACATATGTTGGTCTGTGTAAATATATATGGTAGTAGAGAATTTATTCTCTTAGACTAATATCCGTAATATATTTGTGCGATCAATTGGAGATTAACAGATCTAACAGTGTGACATTCAAAGTGATTTTGCTATCAAGGATATGAAGTAATCGTAGCCTCTGGCCCCAACAACCGGGAAATGACAAAAATCGGGCAGGCAGCATGGCTATGTGGGTAGCTCCCATTAGGGTGTATTATCACCTATCTAGAGATTCATTTAATTCCTTATCCTATTCGATATTGTCCCATTCGGGAAAACAGTTGCTGATCCCAACCGATGGTGATATACATTCGATCACTCAAGCGAATGAGTGGTCGGTCATGTGTGGCGGATTACAAGATGTTCTTGTTGAACCCAGTGTATTCTCCTCTAGAGATACATATCGAAAGGTGGTTCCATACCTTTCATAGTTGGAAATTCATTACCCAATAAGTGCTCGCGGTTTTGATTGTATATTAAGTATATGTGGAGCGTGAGATGAAAGCGTTCAACTATATTTCTATTTATTTGATTTAGACACTGCTATAATATCAAAAGAGTTTTAATATAAAGATTTTCGTTTCTTTGAAAAGGATTTGAAAGTTAAATCAAGTGTTTTGGATTGTCATAAGGGAAAACCCGTTCCGTGTTATACGGCGTGGTCTTATGAAATATCGTTTATTTTCTCAAACTGTTTTAAATTGTTTACTCATACCAGTCCTATAACTGACTCAAAGTTTATTTTGTTTTGTTTTACCTAAACTCTTGGGTGCCCAAATTTGTACGGGCAGTCAAGTAGTTCAGGATTTTACGGATCTATCTAAAGGAGCTTGGAGTAGGAGGCTTCAGTGTTAGATATATTATATTTTTATTTCCGCTGTGTGTTGTTGTACTCTGATAAATGTATGTTATACAGTTAAAATTTTGTATTTCAAAAGTTATGGTATATTATATTTTGTTCCGCTGCGATGTGAAATTTTGTGTTGTTATTTCTGTTATTCTTCTACCTTTTTCTTGTAAAAAAATGTTTCGTATTTCTGTGATATTTGGGTTGGACGTGTGATGTATGTAGTCAACTCAGATAGTACGGATTTGCGGTTGGTCACAGTTGGTATTAGAGCTTAGGTTTTGCGAATACCTAGGCTTTGGCGGGATTTTCTCATTAGAGATAGGGTTAGTAGTACCATAGAACGAGTTGAGTGTATATATACAAGAGCGCATATTTGTTATTTGATATAAAAATTGTTTATATTGTGTTGGCTAGTCTGGTTAGTGTTTTATTAATTCTGATCGAATGGGACGCCACAAAGTCGATAGGAATTTCTAAACACTTGAATAGAAAAATTCAACATGATATTGTTTTAAAATGGGTAAATGAAATAATTTTACTCAAAAATTATATTTTTGATATAGAAAAGAATAATTTTCTGAAATTATTAAAATATATGGATGTGTTGGATGTTAATATTATAATCAAAATATTATAATCAAATTAGATTAAAAAAATTGGAATGGTTATATATAACCAAAATAGAATTTGTTTATGAATAAAATATACATATGAGATGAATTAAAATTAAATTCAAACCAGAATCTGGAATTTAAATCCTGGGAAGTTTGAAAATATTTTCTGCAGTATATTAGAACAATATAACTTTGTGTTTGAAGTATTCCGAATAAAAATCATCTTGAGATGGATTTTAAAAATAATAAAGCACTGAACTCACTTCAGTGGCTGGGAAATAATTCTGATGATGACTGGAGCATCATTAGTGTTCGTTTTCGAGTTTCTAAGTGATGGATTGCTGCCTTAGAGAAGTTTTGATGGAAATTTGTTTTAAAGAAAACGAGTTGATTTGGAAAATTCAAATGTTTTGAATTTGAGATGGAAATAAATATATGTATATATTTATGGGATTTCAAAGGATTTGAAATGAAAACCCGGGTATTTGAATTCTGGAAATTAGATTTAACTTAAGCAAGTTAAATGTTTCAAACTGAATAGATTGATTAAAATCAATTTGAATAAAATTGAGTGCACATAAATTGAATGTGAATTTAAATGTTTATGAATGGAATTTGAATGGGATGTGAATATATTGGGTATGAATCATTCGAATCAAATAAATGAGAACCAAAAGTTGGTTGGAATTAAATTTGTTAAAATATGAAATGTTGAGTTTCAACATAGATGGATTTTGGAAAGTAAATAGGTTTGTGGCATTTTTCCTATCTTAGTAATTTCGAGGACGAAATTCTTTTAAGGGGTGAAGAATGTAACGACCCGTATTTTGGTCGATTAATTTTAAATATTTAATATTGTTTTAATTATTGAATTAATAATATAAAATAATTTTCATATTGAATTATCGATTTATAATCGATACACAGTTTATTTCGAATATATAATCATCGTAATATGAAAATCTAAAATATTTCAATTCGAAATTTAAACAGAGTCAAATTAATTCAGATAATTAATCAAAATTCTATTTGAATAGAATTGACGATAATAATAATTTATTATCAAAGGAATTAATTGTTTTGAATTTAATTTATATCGATTTAAATTAATATCTCCTCTATACGATTAAACGGAGCTTCGAATCTTGTTCCAGTGTGTTCAGAATAGTGGTTAAATCCTAGAAATGTTAGTTGTTGTGTTTCGATTGCAGTTTAGAAACTCGAAATATATTATTTTAAAATCTTAATGGATATGTATGAAATCAACTTGAGAATCGAATCGAAATTAATAATAGTACTTAACCTACCCTAAGCTATCACCTAGGAATGTACTATACGCAGACTTATTTCCTTAATGTTGAAATCTCCTTCTTTATATATATATATATATATATATATATATATATATATATATATATATATATATATATATATATATATAAATCGCGACCATACCTTCTCATTCTTCTGTTCATTTTCGTTCCTAAGAGAATTAGCGTCGCCTCTTCCTATTAATTTATAAGTCAAAATCAAATTACATTCCTCAAGAATAATATAGCCAAGACCGATTTCCTCTTCTGGATACAATACATAAATCAAACTCCTGTTCTACCTCCTTTTAAAACTGAATTCAAAGTAGTGCTTGCAATGTCACCGAAAAGGTTCAAACTCGAATTAGTTGACTTAGGGTTCGCGAATTCAGGCGATCTAGGGGTTACAATGTCAGCAGAAGCCAACAGTGGTTCAAATGGAAACCGATCGTGGAAAGGAGCGAGTATTCGAAGTATGGAAGCATTCAAACAGGTTGGAAGGGGTCGCGATTAATAAATGGGGTGCAGAATCGGAGTTTGCAACGAGAAGAGGAGGAAGCGATGCAGTGGGGTTCGACAGTTTGTGTTTGGGAGGCCGACAAGGATGGACGCTGGTGGTTAGAATCATCTGATTGGTGAAGTGATGCTGGTTTGGAGAAGCTACTGGAGTTTGGTGCTTGACAGTTCAACCGTGAAAAACTACGTGGATTTAGGGAGCTCGACAGTAAGATATAAGGCAGCTCAAGTTTGTGTTTTGTGATATAGTGCGTGCTCGTGATGGAAAATAGACCTGTTATCTGAAGAGATGGTCTGGAAAACAGTGGTTGATGGATTAGAGGCAACACGATGGTAGTGCAAGGGGTGATCGGATGCAGGGATTGGCCTTCGAGTGGAGAAGAGTACTTGGTTAGTAGGAACTGCTGTAGTTGAGGTAGTACAACAAGTTTGGAGGCATGCAATGAGTAGTAAGTGTTTAAAGGAGATTGGAATTGATTGCAAGTTGTTTGACAAAACGCTAAAGTGGTTTAGGCTTAGGCAACAATTTGGACTGACTGTAGTTTGAAGCTGATCAAGGATTTGTTTCATGTCGAGTGAAGTGCAGTAGCAACAAGGTATAAGTTTTTATGAAATTTTAATATAGAATAATTTATTTATTCATCGTACTAGTAAATTTAAATGAATTGAATTCAATCGATGAATAAAATTTAAATAATCATAGGTGATAAATTTATTCGAGATGATTCAGAAATGCGACAATATGGAATTTTAAATGGGATATTCAGCAAACGAGAAAAAGAGGTGAGTAAATCTCACTAGCATTTTATATTAAAATATATTTTACTCATTAAAAATATCTATTGGTTGTTTGTTTGCGTTTAAATATTATTGTGGCTATTTAAAATATATTAGTTATTTAGGCTTGATGTTTGTGGTTATTATATATATATATATATATATATATATATTGGTGGTTGGATTCCCGTAGTACCATTACCGGATGCCCGTAGTTTTATTAGCGGATGACCCTATACTCCCGACGTTATGATAGAGGATGACCTTTTATACCGCGATATCCTGCCACAAAGCAGGATGGGCATTATTTATGTGACTAACGTCTGTGGATGCAGGAAAACAGGTTGGAGGGATCCAACTGGATTCCTCAAACATATTGTCATTTGTTTGGTTTCATATATGTTATCTTATATAATGTGTTAGAAAAAAACCCGTGATTGATAATTTGGTATTTTTGGTTGTTTGAAATATCATTTGGCCTAAATGGTAATTTATAAAAATATCGTAGAAAGGGTTTTGAAATTTAAAAAGGGAAATCCTATTTTCTAAAAATAGAATTTGAAAGGGTATAGAAATATTAACTTGTTTTGAATAAATAAAACAAGTATTTAATTTATAACTGATGTTTATAAATTAGAAAATACAGGAAATTGAAGCAAAGTTATAAATGGTGTGTATAAATAAAAATGGAATAATTATCATTGGATAGTTAGGGAATTTAAATTCAAATGTGAATTTAAATAAGAATTGGAAATTGTTTTAAATAGAAAACGATGAAATCTATTCCGAAACTCAGAATGTAAATTTAAATTGGATAACTAAATTAGATTATGTCAAATTTATAAAATAAATTGTATCTAGAAAGGATAATGGAATTTTATTTGATAGAAACTAAAATAAAATATGTAAATTAGTTATATGTATAAGTCAATATAAATAGAATATTCCAGAATAAGATTTTGGTTTTAAAATGGATTTTTAAATCGAACTTGTTGAATATATAATGCAAGTAAATTTGTAAACGTAGGAATTAATTATCAAGAGATAGATTGTAATTTTAAATTCGAGTATGAATTTAAAATCATTTCGAAAAGGGAACGATGATTTTTATTTCCGAATTCGAAATATAAAAGGAATAGAGTTTAATATAGAATTTTTGAAATGAACTTTTTGTTTATATATATAAAACAAGGAAGTTGAATTTATAAACGGTGTTATAAATTTTGTGAAATAAATTATCATTTGATAATTTAGGAATTTAAATTCAAATATGAATTTAACAATGAATTGGAAATCATTTCGAAAAAGGGACAACGAGTTTATTTCTGGAATTCGAAATATAAACAGAGAGGAGATAAAAATCCAAATGGTTTATAATCAGAATTTGATTATATTAAATTTTATAAATAAATTATTTCTAAAGGAATTAGAAGTTAATATAGAAGATCGAGTTATAAATAAATTTATAACTGAATTATGAAATAATTGACGACTAGGGATAATCAGAACTATTGAGTGAGATTGGGAAAATTAGTTTAAAATAGATTAAAATATTTTAGAAGGGAGTTGAAATTCATTTATCAACAAAGTTTAAAGTTTATATTTAATTATAAAAAACGAACTCGCCGCAGCGTGGTAGTTCGTAAATTGGCGTTCCGAACTTCAATTGAGTATATATAACTCAATTTAAGTCGGATTTCTTTGAAATAAGAATCGTCAAAACCGATTTGATAATAGTTTTCTAATGGAAGAGAAAACTATGAATTTTGTCGTATAGATTTTGAGTTATGTCAAAATCAAATTTTCAAAAAAACAGCGCCATAACCATTCTAAAACCATAACGGTTTATTTGAATAAATAAAAGGATTTTAAGTAAATAAAATCTGAATTTCCATTAGAAAAATCCAAACTGTAAATATAAAATAAATATGAACTCCAGTGAAGTAAGCGAAATGATTATTAAGACAAAAATCAGATTTTAAGTTATTGAATAGAACTAACTAATTTGAATAATAATTAGTTAATCGAAATTTAATATTAAATTGGACTTCGAATAAGTAAAGGTGATTTAAAAATTATATTCGAAATCGAAAAGGGAACTTGAATCGAAAATGGAATTCAATTTGTTTATAAGCAAGTTGATATTATATTTGAACATGTTACATTCAAACAAAGAAGTGAAATATGAAAAATAGCTAATTAGAAAATAAATTAGCGAATTGGGTTAAGACGAATGGATTGTGTTGAAACCAAATGGGAGTATTTGGATCTGTGTTAAGTGGGGTTGGAATTAAGTATATGAAGAGATATAGATTGAAACGCCAACCAAAAGGTACACGTTTAAAGTCCATATAAGATTTTATGCACTGAATCGGCAAGCTGCTTGGCTTTTTAATTTTCTTTTTGAATGGAAAGGGCCCAGAGAGGTGTTTTGTAGTTGTACCGAGTGACCCTACAATGGAGGTTATGGCGAAATTTTCTGGAAATTTAAGGAGTTAGAATATTTTTAAGAAAAATTGATAGTTAGAAATCAATGTATTGATATATATAGAATTCGCTAGGAAAACGAACTTAAAAATAAATATAATATTATAAACAAAAAGGAAATCTATAACTAAATTAGATAAAATTAGAAAGAGAAACGTATACGTGTTTAAAAATGAATAATTGATGGTGTTGATTATTCGAGGCAAGTGGTCTTGTCTGTTTTGAAGTTAATGATGTTTTCAATCAAAGTCCGAGAGGTAATTATACCCCAACTTGATTAATTTAATTATTAACCGATAAATAGCAAGGTTCAGGCTCAAAGATAAGTGTTTCGAATATGATTTATTTGAATGCAGTTTTTTGTGTTGTTGATGTAATGTTTTACACAACATTTGTTTTAACCCAGATAAGTGGAATTTTGGAAATATAATAATAAATATTTCCAAAGTATAGAAATAAAAGGTCGTGAAATAGATAAGTAATTGGAATGTTTTCCAATTGCAAATAGAATATATTTTCTATGTATTGAAAACAAAAGGGAGGCGATATATGGAAATGTTTACCAAATAGTGAAAAGGGCCAAGACGATTGTTGAAAATATTTGGTTAACAAATATTGATAAGGAAATGGAGTAGTGATTTAATTAATGAAATATTAATTTAGGGGCCTAGTGATTGTTTGATGCTACGAATGGATGTTTGTTTTTCTTCGATAGTTAAATAACCGACTATCAAAGTGTTTACCAATATCGTTGTCAATATGGAGAGACCGGTTGGATTATTATCCGAGAACCACTCCGTATTGGCAGTAGCATTACGAATCAGATTATATGAAAATAATCGAAGACGGAGTAAGGTGCAAGGGATTTTTCTATAAATCCTAGGTAGAAATTGCCTAAGATGGGTTAATGCAGACTGTGCCTTCGGTTTCGTTCAATCCCAGAATGAACATATATGCATGAATGTCTGAAAGAGTATTTCCAAGGATCGCATATGTTGGTCTGTATAAATATATATACAGTGGCGGAGAATTTATTCTCTTAGCATAATATCCAGAATATATTTGTGTGATCAATTGGTAATTAACAGATCTAACAATGTGACATTCAAAGTGATTTTGTTATCAAGGATATGAAGTAATCATAGCCTCTGGCCTCAACAACCGGGAAATGACAAAAATCGGGCAGGCGGCATGGCTATGTGGGTAGTTCCCATTAGGGTGTATTATCACCTATCTAGAGATTCATTTAATTCCTTATTCTATTTGATGCTGTCCCATTCGGGAAAACGGTTGCTGATCCCAACCGTTGGTGATATACATTCAATACACTCAAGCGAAATGAGTGGTCGGTCATGTGTGGCCGGATTACAAGATGTTCTTGTTGAACCCAGTGTATTCTTCTCTAGAGATACATATCGGAAGGTGGTTCCATACCTTGTCATAGATGGAAATTCATTACCCAATAAGTGCTCGCGGTTTTGATTGTATATTAAGTATATATGGAGAGTGAGATGAATGTGTTCCACTATATTTCTATTTATTTGATTTAGACACTATTATAATATCAAAAGAGTTTTGATATAAAGATTATCGTTTCTTTGAAAAGGATTTGAAAGTTAAATCAAGTATTTTGGATTGTCATGAGGGAAAAACCCATTTCGTGTTATACAGCGTGGTCTTATGAGATATCGTTTATTTTCTCAAACTGTTTTAAATTGTTTACTCATACAGTCCCATGACTGACCCAGAGTTTATTTTGTTTTGTTTTACCTAAACTCTTGGGTGCCTAAATTTGTACGGGTAGTCAAGTAGTTCAGGATTTTATAGTTCTATCTAAAGGTGCTTGGAGCAGTAGGCTTTAATGCTAGATATATTATATTTTTATTTCCACTGTGTCATAAGTGTTGTACTCTGGTAAATGTATGTTATACAGTTAAAATTTTGTATTTCAAAAGTTATGATATATTATATTTTGTTCCGCTGCGATGTGATATTCTGTGTTGTTATTTCTGTTCTTCTTCTACCTTTTTCTTCTAAAAAAATGATTCGTATTTATGTGATATTTGGGTGGGACGTGTGATGTATGTAGTCAACTCAGATAGTACGGATTTGTGGTTCGTCACATGAGGTTAGGCCCAATTTGTAGTAGAAGCCTGCCCAGATCCACCCAGCAAATCCAGCAACTACAAATGGTTGGTCGGTCTATTGGGAGATGTCTGGTGTGTATACATATTTGTGTGTGAAGTTAAGCCTGGCTTGAAGAAAAGGGTTAAGTGTATGGCCTACCTTGATTTGTGTATTAAGTAGTTAGGACTAGGTCCATTACTAAGGTTTGCCCCTTGGTTTAGGACCCAAGTCATGGGACTCGCCCTTACAAAGGTCTTAGATGGTCGTTGGGTCCGCTTTCCTCTTATAAAGTATTAAATGGTCTTAATAAACGATAATGCGAGTATGGTACTTCTCCAAGTAATGTCCGTTTCTTATCCAAGGGCTGGTGAGAGCTGACCTTGGGATGGATTATATATATGGCCTAAAAGAATTACCGTCAAAGGGAAGTATTAAATGTTAAGGAGTTCACCTATACGGACAACTAGATAGTAACAAGAGGGTCCGCCGGGAGGGTTCTCTTAAAATGAAGTTGAGTTCCTGACTCAAAGCCAGTAGTAGGTGGCCATTACTATTTCTCGACCTACAAGAGGAATTATTTATGACGTTGACGCTTCGTACGAGGTCTTAAGTTGTGGTCCACCATAGGTAATAATTGACTGTAGGATATCCACCTTTACTAAATTAGTAAATGGCCTTAAGTGACTTGGAATACCCCGCCCCATGGGGTACTAAGTAACCATAAGAATGGCTACCCTTAAAATTACCCTATGGGGGGGAGGGGGTATTAATTGACTGTAAGCACTTCCGCCGTTAGATTTACATATAGACCTTAAGTGACTGTTACAGTGTCCGCCTCATATGTTTAATTCTGTGTACGTTGCATAAACATAACATGTAGATTTAATACTTCCAAATATAAGAAATATTTATTCCTAATCTTATCTTTATTTCATTCACTGTAACTTTATGTTCTGACCTCCATCCTGTTAACATTAACATGTTGGTAGGTGAGACTATTGATTGAGGATGAGGGACGATTGCTTTAAGGAGGAGCCTTTCGAATATTTAGTTATTATGACATTAGCCTTATTATTTTTGTTGTTATGTACTGGGGATAATGAATGATGTACATGTCATCTATCATAATTTGTGGTTTTTAATAATGGTACATATATTTTATGCTATTATATTTTATCTCTTCCGTTGTGTGAAATACTGATTTTTCACATAGACTGCTATGTATATCTATTTTAGAAACTCCATATAGGAACCAACAATCCGGTCATAGTGGCTCTAAGTTCCGATGAGCCTTTTCTAGGTCGAAATTTTGACCCATTCCAGGTGGGTCGTTACAAAAGAAACCCCAAGTCAGAGTTCATTAATCACTCTACAGTTCTCAGTGGATGTATCAAATACTACCATTCAGTAATTTCAATTTTTAATCTTGATCATGGAAAATTAAGATGATGATACTCAAACATGACTCCACTATCTAACAATACCGAACAATCAATCTCAAGAATCGCTGCTCAAGAACTCATCAAAGACATCAAGCCCTAAAGTCAACTGATCAACATCAATTAGACGAAGATAATTATCTTCTTTGGAAGTTTAGATCGAAACGACCATCTATTGCTAGGCCTTGAGAAATACATTCTTGAAACTGTGATAACACCACCTAAAAACATCATAGAAGATTGCAAACTGGTTAACAATCAAGAATATCTGATGCATCAAAGACAAGACAGTATTATGTATTCATGATTATTCTCCACAATCAGTGCAAATCTTCTACCCCAACTGATATTATGTAATAGCTCATATGAAGTTTGGTCAATGATAGAACTAGTAATCAACAGATAATGCGTTATAAGGGCAATGCACTATAAAAGAAACCTTCAGAATATCAAGAAAGAGGACTTACCAATAAGAGATTATCTATCCAAAATCAAGATGCTATGTGATCAATTGCCTTGGTTGGCCACAAAGTACCTAATTCAAATCAGTTACTGTATATTCTAAGTGGTCTTGATGAAGAACATGAGGTTCTAGTTATTGTTGTTATTATCTCCTCAAAAAGAAACCACACCCACGATATAGACCATTCGCTCTGTTCCTTTATCTCACGAAGGAATAATAGGGAAAAAGAAAGCTGTTGTAAATGAATTTTTCAGAGAATTACATTTGCAATAGCAAGAATAGAAATCAAGAACGCTTGCAAAAAAATAGTTCAACTATCAGAGAGGTGGTCCTTTTACCAGAGGCAAAGGCAGGGAAGGAAGGTTTAACAATAACAGTCATATCAAATGCCAAATATGCAAAAGAATTGGTCATGCTACAAGTAAATGCTACTTTATATTTGAATCAAGCTATGTTCCATCACAACAAAGCAGTAGTACAAGAAGCTATCAACCTAGTGTAAATGTTGCAAGAAACAGCCAAGAAGGAAAAAATACCTTGAAACTGCAAGTGTGGACACAATTATAGTTGAAGATATACATGATGAAATGTGGTACCCTGACTCAGAAGCAACAAATCACGTGATTAACAATCTAAGCAACAATCTGTACTTGGGTAGCATAAAGTTAAAGGTATACAACTTTTATTTATATATGGGTAATGGAAGACCCACTAAGATAACACATACAGGAAGTGCAAGGTTCATAAACAAAGAGAAGCATTTTTATCTAAATAATCTGCTAAAGGTACCCTTAATAAGGAAAAACTTATTGAGTGTATCACAATTTTCTAGAGACAGTAATGTGTCTTTCAAATTTTTTCCAAATTATTTTCTAGTTAGAGACATTCTAAAAAAGGAAGATTTATTGTAGGGTAAAGAACAAAAAAATTATGCATTTTCAATGCTGCTAAATCAAATTCAAGAAACACAAGATGTGGCAAAAGTTGCAATAATGTATGTCACTATAACAACATGGAAGTTAGCAATGAATCTTGTGATAAAACTCTTGATATGTGCAATGATTCTTGTGATAAAACTTTTGATATGTGGCATTACAAACTAGGACACCCTAGTGAGAATATTGTTAAACATGGGTTAAAAACATAGATATCCCTGTCAATAATTCTAATGTGCCCTATGTTATATTTTGCCAAATGAGAAAAAAATCATAAATTTGCATTTCATGACTCACACACATCGTATCACAAGCGATTTGAACTGGTTGCTGCTGATTTATGGGGACTAGCACCAGTAAATAGTGACAAGGCTTTATATATTATATATCCTTTGTAAATGTTTACTCCAGATATATGTGGATATTTCTACAAAGAATAAACCTAAAACCAGTAATGTTGTGTCACAATTCTTAGTACAAGTTGAAAGTCGGTGTAAATAACAGCTAAAAGTTTTTCAATTTGATGGTGGAACAAAATTTAAACCACTATAAGACTTCTTTAGAAAGAAGGGCATAATTCATATAATAACATGCCCATATACATTAGAACAAGTGGAATTGTTGAAAGAAGACACATATAAATAATTGATACATGGCCGACTCTTCTAGCTTAAGCATCACTAACCATAAATTTTGGCCTGATGCTTTCTCTGCCATTGTTTATTTAACTAATAGGTTACCAACAAAAGTGTTAAACTTAAAAAGTCTCATGGAAGTCATGCTTAACATTAAACCTGATTATAAAGAACTAAAAGTATTTGGTGTATATGTTTCTCTTATTTGAGACCTTATAACACTCACAAATTAGGGTTTAGATCTACACCTTGCACTTTCTTGGGTTACACTACATACCAAAAGGGGTACAAATGTTTGGGAAAAAATGGGAAAGTGTTTCTATCTAGACATATGGTGTTCAATGAAAAAGAATTTCCATTCAGCAAAACTGATGTAAAAATATCAAAGAAAATTTACAACCTTAGGATATCCATACCTGAACTACCAGAGCAGGGTGAAGTCATTAGTCAACTTAGGTCAGTAGATCTGACTCCTCAAGACACAATCCAGTCAACCAACAAATAGCCTGAAACTGAGAGCTCAAACAAATGATATCATGACAACATTATATGATAATTTGAACCTACTCAACTACTGGACAACAATGCATCATCCAGTAGCGAAGAGGAATAAAAGCCCTACAATTATGATTGACCTGCTCAATGACCCACAATAATTGGACATCACATGACAACCAGAGCCAAGAGTGAAATTTTTAAACCAAAAACTTACAATGTGACATAAAAATCAAAGAACCAATACTAATTATGAAGCCATTCAATATGAAAACTGGAGAACAACAATGAGAGAAGAATTCAATGCCTTAATAAATAATAATACATGGACATTGGTTCCTATGCAAAATATATGAATGTTAGCTGTAAATGGACCTACAGGGACAAAAGAAACTCAAATGGATCAATTTCTACATATAAAGCCAGATTTGTGGCAAAAGGCTACTCACAACAATGCGGACTTGACTTCAACGAAACATTTTCACCTGTTATTAAGCCCACAACCATAAGGATAGTTCTCACTACATCCTTACGTAGAAATTGGGACATAAAACAGTTAAATGTAAATAATGCTTTTCTTAATGGTGACTCGCAGGTGGAAATAGACATGGAGAAGTCAAAGGGATTCAAACAACAAGGCAATGGAAAACTGGTGCGTAAACTGAACAAAGAAATCTATGGGTTAAAGTAGGCTCTTTGAGAATCATTTGACAAATTAAAGTCAGCCCTACAAAGACTTGGCTACAAATCGAAAAAATTTAATAACTATTTATTTCAAAAATCAATGAACATAAAACTGCAGTTGTGCTAATCTATGTTGATGATTTTATTTTCATATGGAACTATAAGAATGAAATCAACATGCTTACAAAGAAACTAGATAAGGAATTTTCAATCAAGGATCTAGGGAAACTCAACTACTTCATGGGAATAGAAGTCAAAAGATTACCCAACAACAAAATCCAACTCAATCAAGAGAAATACATTTCTGACATTTTGATCAAGGAAAAAAAATAGATAAAGCAAATGTCTTATCTACACCAATGGAAAGAAATCTTCAACTATTAAAAAGTGAACGAGAACCAATAAACAATGTCACTCAATAAGAAAGCATAATATGAGTCTTACAATATGCAACAATCATGAGATTAGACATCACATTTGGTGTTAACAAGGACAGTCAATTCATGCATAATCCACTGGATCAGCACTGGCAAGCAACAAAAAGGATCCTAAGACACTTAAATGGGTAAATAAAGCATGGATTAATTCTACAAACATCCAAGAGTATTAACATAACTGGATATGCTAACTCAGATTGAGGATCAGACCTTGTTGATAGAAGATCTACATTAGGGTATTGCATATTTCTTGGCACCAATCTCATTTCACGGTGCTTAAAAATATCCTATTATATCATGATCAAGTGCAGAAGCTGAGCATCGCAGTGTGGCTAACACCACTGCTGAGGTTACATGGATCAAATTAATCCTACATGAATTCAAAATTCAACCAAATAGAAAGCCAGTAGTATGGTGTGACAATCTTAGTACCGTTCTACTAAGTGCCAATCCTATTTGTATTCAAGAACTAAGCACATAGAACTATACCTATATTTTATGCGTAAGAAAATTGTTGAAAACAAAATAATGATCAGTCATATACCTGGCACTCACCAAATCGCTGACATATTCACCAAACTACGATCACATAATAGTTTCTCACTGTTCAAACAAAATCTGAAGGTTGATGAAGAAGTCTACAATCAAAGCAATCCTTCAAGCAACTCAGATAACATCCATGGAAGGAAACGCGATGATTCCATCCAAATCTAACCACATCTGTCGCTGGAGAATCAAATCGAGTTGATTTAATTTGGTAGAGCTTCTCATGAACTCATCCTCTTAGATTAACCAAGTACCTTAGGTATCAAGGACTCAATCACAATTATTAGAGAGCATAATACTCTCCAATATTGATATATAAATGCTGAATTGGGGGGGGGGGGTATTAGAGAATGCTGACCAAAACTTTCGTGATGTATAATACACTTCAGTAAAACAATGAGTCTGCATGCCAAAAGGGCTTAGCCAACGTTTCTGGTAATATGTATTATAAATATTGTATTACTTATGTCTTTCACGAATAATGAAAATACTATTACACGTTTACAAAATTACATCTCGTCATACATTACAATTCTGCAAATCACTGAGTCATACAAAATTCTAATATACCATGCTGATGTTTTAGCACCCTACCATAGCAACACACCTTACCTCCCTTTAGGTTTACACATATTTTAGAATTGTATCCTACTGTGGCCCACTACCATATACCATTGGACTTTAGGCTATAAGTCAAAATACCTAGTCATTTAATAACTCCATGAGCTGGTATATCCTTATGATCATATTTTATCCCATTTCGTTCATTCATCTATAGTGTACCCTACACTTTCTTTAAATAGAACAATTTTATAATTCATTTAAATGATACCCTAGTTGTAACGACCCAGATTTTTAGTCGTTTAGTTTTACATATTTAAACTTGTTTTAAATGTTAAATTGGAATTACAAATGGATTTTAATATGTAGTTTATCGATTTAATAAATGAAATAAGATTTAATTTCGAATATATCGAATTATTATAATATGAAAATGAGAAATAATTGAAATCTAAGTTAAAAACGAATCAAAAACAATTCTAATGATTTATATAAATTCTATTGAATTAGAATGGTGATAATAATTTATTATTAATGGACCTGTTGTTTCAAAATCGATTTATATTTTATCGATTTAGTTTAACATATGAAAATAGCCATTTTTCAAACGACCTCAAATTTCAACGAAACCGATTATGTAAAATCTATAATGATAAATTATTGCTAGATTTCAAGTATCGTGTCAGTTAGAGTTATTATGTTAGCATATGTATTTTAAATGCCTATCAATTAACGATTTAATATTTAAAATGGCATTTTATTTTCTAACGGTATCGAAATTCGATGAAACAAATTTCATGGGGTTTGGAACGTCAAACTACAACAGATGTCAAGTTTCATCGCGATCAGAGTTCGTATGTGATTGTACGAATTAAAAACGTAAAACGAAAGTCACACGTGAATATAATGGAATATTATAGTAAAATATCTCATCTATATAACATACTAATTCCTACCTCTTTCCCATTCCCGTTCAGAGCATCGAATTTACCTCTTTTAATTTCATTCAATAAATTCATTAAAAACCAAATCTTCCTTGAAATAAAACAATTCCAGATCTGTTGTTCTTCTTTTTTCAAGAGCTTCTTTGTCATAGGCTTATTACTAGGTGCGATTTCACTTCCTAATGTTCAAATACACAACAGTGCATGCTATGGTTGATATTTTTGTGGTTTGTGGTGTTTGAATCTTGATTTGAAGCTTGTATTTGAGTTTGTGGAGGAGAGTAGCATATACAACAAATTTTAGTTGAGTTTGGCTCCAATTATTGATGCAGATTTTCCCTGTAGTCGTGCATAAAGGACTAGGTCGCGATGCGCAAGAGAGTCGCAAGTCATTAATGATGGTAAGGGAAAGGTGAAGCTCGCGTAGAGGAGTTGTTTGACGGATTTAAATGTTGAAATCGTGGAGAAATGAGGTGGGTAGGAATGGTTGGAGACCAGTCATGGTGAAATGTTATAGAGAGCGAGTTTGGCAATTTCGAACAAGGAAGATGATGTTTAAATAAGGATTAAGGGTAATTTAATCATTAAATTATTAGATAATGACACTATAATTCATACAAAACTTGTAAAAATTATAACTCCTACATACAATGTTAGATTTTGATGAACGAGAAGCGTTGGAGCCATAGCAGCGATAGCTACACGATGTATCAGATTGGAGTGTCTTGGAGGTCGTTGGAATTTTTGGTAAAATTAAATGCTCATTTAATTTAATCAAAAACAAATTGTTATTCCGGCGATTAAAATCAAGGTGAGTAAACTCACTATCTCTGACTCATTTATATTTTTATAAACAAATTTTAATTTAGTATATAATGGTTATATGATGTTTGTTGGTTGTTTGGACGTATCGATAATTTATTATCAAATATTTGCTATTATATATATATATATATATATTATATAGGCTTGGTAGTTGGATATTCCCGCACATTTTAGCGGATGAAACCCTATGCGCTCCACATAACAGTGTATGACCCTTTATACCGCGATATGCCGCCTTTAACCAGGATGGGTATTAGTTATGTTGACAAATATCAATGGACGTAAGGAAACAGGTTGTAGGGATCCAACTGGATTCCTCAACAATTATTTGCATATATAGTGTTATATGATGTGATATATAATTGATGATTGATTGTTGTGTGTTTTGAATGTTTGAATGACACTGGCCCTAAAATTTTCGTATTTAAATACCGTAAACTATATATTCGAATGTAGGAATGAATTTTGAGATATATAAATGAATTTAAAAAGGTAATTTATTTTTCCAAATAGAAGATGATTCTCAAATGGACTTGGAAATATTAAACTTGTTTTAAAACGAATAGAGAAATTTATAAGTAGTGTTTATAATGAGATGAATAAATTATCATTGGATAATTTGGGGATATAAATTCCAACGTGAATTTAAAAAGGAATTCGAAATCGGGTTGAAAGGAAATGATGAATTTTATTCCGAAGTTCAGAATGTAAATGGAATAAAGATAAATCCAGAAGGATTTATAACTAGAAATTGACTATATCGAATTTTATAGGAAATGGTTTATTTTTCAGAAAGGATATTTGAATTTATTTAGTAGAAACTATAATTTAAAGGACAAATTGACACCATTAATCTGAAGTATCACATGTCTTCCCATATTAATCCAGAGTTTGGGTTACTTTTAGTTAATTCCAAGTATTAGGGGTCCCTTCCCATATTGATCCTATTTACATATAAGCATGTTTAGCCGGTTTTAAGCTTTATTTTTAGTTAGGCAAATTGACAGCATTAATCTAAAGTTTCACGTGTCTTCCCACATTAGTCCAGAGTTTAGCTTTTTCTAGGACAGTTAAAAGCTTGAAACTGAGTAAACATGTTAGTAGGTAAATAAGATCAGTATGGGAAGGGACCCCAATACTTGGGACTAACTAAAAATGACTAAAACTCTGGATTAATATGGGAAGACATGTGAAACTTCGGATTAATGGTGTCAATTTTTCCTAATTTAAATTTAAATATTTTAAGAAGTTAGTTTTCAGTATTTAAAGTATGAAAATAAAATTTTAAGTTTTTATATATATAAGTTTCGTAACAATATGATATTATCTTAAATTTGAATTTTCAAATGAGATTTTTTTTGTAGAAATCAAATAAAAGGTGTTTTGAATATTATAAAATTTAGAGCTTTTGAAATGCGCTTAAAGAGAAGTGTTGAATATTTTAAATAGAATGGAAGATATAATAAACAAATGGTTTCATAAATGAAGTTTACAATTTAAAATAAATTTATAATTGGAATGTGACGAGTGGAATTATATTGGTTTTTGAACCAATATTTTATAATTGAATTTGAAGTCAATTTGGAATTATAAACCAAACTGTAAATCATTTTGGGTTTTTAATAAGATCTGATAAACAATGAACTTATAAATGAAATTTTATAAGTAAAGAATTTTATAAATTGAAGTTTATAAAATTAAACGGCAGTTGGTAACATTTTTAGAAATGTTAATATAGTTTGCTTTGTAAGCAAAGTATGGATTTTATAAGCAAAGAGAATTTATAAGAAGTAAACGTATGAATTTGAGTAAACGAGCAAAAACAGAAATTTAGATTATTAAAGGAATTTTATAAAATATAAAGTGGGTTATAAACAAATGTTTATAATTATAAAAATCAAATTTATTTCGATATTGTAATCTTGAGATATTAAAAGGTGAAACGTATGCACGTTTATAAATGGATTATTACCTAGCTGTTAGTTTTGAAATGATATTTTAAAATAAAGTTGAAATTGTTTTGTAAAGTGTTTGAAATGAATTCAGTGTCAGAATCATAGATTCCAACATTTATTGTTATAATTGATATTTTCCATAATAATAAGAAAGTGTGGACTATAACACAATTGTTGTAGTAAACACCACAAGAAACATAAGGATTTCCGATGGATGCCAACTGTCGGCGGCCGTTAGAATCGGTCGACAGCCGTCAGAAATCCCCGTAGCAATTTAAGGCATCGAGAAACAGGGTTTCTAACGTCTATCGACACAGCCCGTCGTTCTTGTTGCCTACATCTTGAGCAGCTAGTGTCGGCTTTTGACGGCTGTCGATAGCCATTGGAAACTATTGCGTACATAATACCAATAAGCCGTCCCAAGCCATCGGAAACCGTTGCTTATTCGTGTACCTGAAAGCCGTCGGAAGCCTTTGGAAAACCTACATTTTTTTAAATTTCTGCTGCTATTTAGCCTTCCAACACACATTCAACTCAAACCATCATAGTAGACCATTAGTTTATAAGCCCAGCACTCAAAAATTCATCCAAAACACAACATATCAACCAATAAATCATGAAAAACAAAAAAACAACATAAATACGTACAAAATACATCAAGTCTACCATCATATCAACAAAAAATACGTCAAGTCTACCTTATCAACCATACCAAAACATGTCTACCGATATAATACATACAAAATGTCAAACCAAAGTCATATACCCATACCATAGTCATAGCAACCCAGTCATATGTACATGCCCCAACAAAAAACATACTTATCCATCCATCACTGATCATCATCTCCTGCATCGTCATCTTCTACAAATACGACTGATGAGGGGAAGCGCCCGTACTGTTGCGCAAACTCCACTAAGCGCCAATCTAGATGCTGATTCATCTCAATGGCTTGACGACGAATCTGGTCCTCAAGCTGTGCCACCCTAGTTCTCAAATCCTCGATCTCTGTGGCGTCTATGCAAATTTAGTCTATCTGCTCTATGCCTGATGACTGGTGGGCCGTAACAATTATTTAAAAATCTTTTAATCATGTACGATTATATTAATAACCTATAACCCGTAAAAGTTATTTTATTTCTAAACTGAAAATTAAATTAAAGGTAAATATCCTTTACCACTTGATTTTTGAATCCATAACGTTTATTATGCGTCACTGGATACATCACTGACTGGAAAATGATGTCCTCCTCGTCGGTCGTGAGCTGCTCATGTCCAGTCTCAGTTCGACGCTGCTGACGTTACTCCATAAACTTCTCCTGCAAGACTAAATAAGAATGTATCTAAAATTAATATCATGATATATTATTTTATTATAATTTAACAATTACTACAAATACTTCTACTTATAATGAAATCTTACGCGACTCTTCCTAGATTTGTTGTTATGCCATGTGTATATGATGTTTCCGTCTTCATTGACATGCTCGATGGCATGTGTATGGGTGAACACTTCCATATATGAGATTGGACCCTTCCCCCCAGCCTTCTGAATTTGATTATTACACGCAATTATTACATTTTCAAAATTATATGGAGTATTAATTTTTATATAAGTCGCATTTAAAAAATTTACCAACTCCTGCCGATATTGCTGAAATGACTTCGATCCTCCTCGATGCGTGACTGGATTTTTATTATGATTTGCAGTGTTTCATTCTTATTCCGCCTTTACATTCAAACTTTGATACATTACTTATCGAGTAAATATTTTTTATATTAAAAAAAATAGTACAATAACCTTCTCTTCATTACTATCCCAATACCTCATAAATCCATCCCAAACAGCTGCTCCAATCCATGGAGGTTTTTTCATGCTTTTCTTCATTGTTGATATGTCATCTTTATAATTTTTCTTATTTTCTGCATCCAGTACGTCCAATCCAGCTGTAAATCATGCGTCTGTATACCCCCCCCCCCTCAGCCTGTATTTCACGTTAAACAAACATTACTATTAAACATGTAATGTATATCAACTACTAAAAGAAATTAAAATGCAAAAAAATATAAGAAAATACTTGCTAGCACATCCTGCCAAATGACCTCCTATATGTGAGGTGGGATCAAATCCCACTTAGGCCAATATCCCGACATCCGAGCCCTATATGCTGCTCTCGAAACGTCCAAAATAACCATCGAAGGTTGAAGATTGAAAACCCTGCGTTAAATATGATATACATAAGTGTATAGTAAAAAAATAATTAACATGCTAAGTAAAGTTTAATTTTTACCCTGTACTCGTAGGGACCAAGGAGACGACTGGACGCTTAGAGGGTTGCGATCCAAAACCCTCGCCTGAAGAATTCCCTTTAGATGACATACTTCTCACATACAAATCATTTTAAAAGATAATAATAACATCATATTCAAATTTATTTTACAGCTAACTTACACAAACGATATAATCTGATAAATAAACGACATAAAACATAATGAAATTGTTTATACATGTATTTGATTGGGTCTCATATTCCAAGGAGTAACATATTACATTGCAGATTTAAGATAAATAAATAGGAAGAACTGCATATGACATAAAAGATGTAAAAAATGATCATAATATTTGAAAATTTAACAGAGTTACATGAATTGCAAAATATACGTGTATACTCCATAATTACATTACAAAGATAATACTCATCATCTACATCAGTCATCATCTTCTTCTAAATCAGATTCGACCTCAGATTCAACAATACTTCCTCCGCACTCTCGAACACTTTTACCGAAACATTTATCTCAATGACCAGAGGTCCAATATCTACATAATCATCTTCAATTATTATTTCATTGTTTTGTTAGAGTTCTTCCTGATAGGCCCTTCGTTTGGAATATTCTACCCGTCGAACGTAAATCTGGCCTTTGTTTTAAAAACTGCCGACCAATCTGCTTTATCTCTTTCTAGAGACAGATAAGGACTTGAAATGCTTGTTCGGCTAGTACAAAAGGATCATACTTGTAATAGTATGATGTATGCTTTATTTCAATTAGATTATAATCCTTATACACATTAATCCTAGATCCTGGAACACTACTAAACCAATTGCATTTTAAATAAAAGCACCTCCTCCGCGAGTAGTGAGAAATATGTCAGTTCCAAAATTTGTGTTAAAACGCCATAAAAATCATTAATGTGATTTTCAGGATCGTCATTACCTTTAACGAATACACCTGTAACCAAAATCTGCATCATCGTCTTCAATTATTATTTCATTGTTTTGTTCGAGTTCTGCCTGATAGACTCCTTCGTCTGGAATATTCTTCCCATCGAACGTAAATCTGACCTTTGTTTCAAAAACTGCCGACCAATCTGCTTTATCTCTTTTTAGAGACAGGTAAGGAGAGTAATAAACTTGAAATGTTTGTTCGTCTAGTACAAAAGGATCATACTTGTAATAGTACGATGTATGGTTTATTTCAATCAGATTATAATCCTTATGCACATTAATCTCATATCCTGGAACACTGCTAAACCAATTGCATTTAAATAGAAACACCTCCTCCGCGGGTCGTGAGAAATATGTTAGTTGCAAAATTTGTGTTAAAATGCCATAAAATTATTAATGTGATTTTGAGGATCGTCACAGCCTTTAATGAATACACCTGTATTGTTCGTTAATTTTTCAACACCGTATTCTTTGGTATTAAATTTATATCCATTAACAAAGTATATTGGATATGTCTTGACCAATCTTTTTGGTCCTATTGCAAGATGTTTCAATCCTTAAAAAAAATTGGGTTCATAAACATAACTTGTAAACCAAGTAGAAAATTCTTTACTGATATCTCCGTTTGGATGTTCACGTTCATAAACGTTGTAAATATATATAAAATTTTACATTAGATCATACACATGCAAAAATGTAGAAATGAATAAAGCACTATTGATATTTCAGATTACCTAACAAATAGTGCAATTTCAGCACAATTTAGAAGAATATAAGTGTGTGCTACATGGATATCTTTATCGTCTAGCCATAAGTCCACACATTTCCCAGAAGGTCGACCATGTTGTCTAAAAATAAACAACATTGTTTGAGTCAATTCTTGTTCGTATCCTTCGTCGTTTCGAGAAACACATTCAAATGATATATTCACAAGATCTCTGAAATAATGAGAGAAAAAGAACAAAGCTTCTTCTTCAATGTAAGATTTACATACCGAACCTTTAACTCGTGCTTTTTGTCTCACTTTTTTTCTTCAAATGATTCAGATATCTATGCAAAATTAAATTACATTATTTCAAATTTTAAGTGAAATTAAATTAATAGGTAACATGTTTATATTTACCTCTCAAATGGATACATCCATCCATATTGGATGGGATTTCGAAGTCATGCTTCAGTTGGAACGTGAACAGGTAAATGCTCCATTACATTAGAAAAAACAAACGAAAATATATTCTCCAATTTTCAAATCAATATTGGAATATCTACTTCAAATTTATGTAAACGTTCCACTTTTAAAGTAGTCGAACAATGCTCTTTGTAAAACAAACTAAGCTCTGTTACTACCATCCAAACTTTTAACGATAGTAATTCTTTGAACATAACGGGAAATAAGTGCTCCATCATAATGTGACAATCATGACGTTTCATTCCGCCCAATTTACCATTTTTGAAGTTAATATCTACGAAGGTTTGATGAAATCCCATCAGGAAATCTTAACCCTTCAACCCATTTTAACACAACTTTAACCTGAATTATCTAATTCATAACATGTTTAGTTTTTTTTACTGTCATTTGGTTTCATATGAAGCATGGGATGTTTGCATAATTTTTCTATATCACGCCTTGATTTCAAATCATCTTTATTTTTCCCTTTAACATTCAAAACTGTGTTAAAGACATTATCAAATACATTTTTCCCATTGTGCATCACATCAATATTATGACGAAGCAGAAGATGTTTCCAATACGACAACTCCAAAAAAATGGACTGTTTGCACCAATTGTGATAAATCGATTTACCATCATTTTCTTTTTGAACTCCAGTTTCATGTATCTTTGGATAATCTTTAACCAGTTCATATATTTTTTCGCTAGACCATATCGTTGGTGGTTGTTTGGTTTCTACTTTATTAGCCAAAAGGTTTTACTTGTCTACTCTAAAAGGATGATTTACATGGAGAAAACATCGATGACAGTCAAACCATGAAATTTTCTTAGCATGCGGTAAGAAAAACATTCGTATCTCTTCCATGTAATATGGACGTGATAGACGACCAGCAGTACTCCATCCTGAAAGCATTGTATAGGCAGGAAAATCACTTATAGTCCACAACAAAGAAGCAAACATACGAAAAAATTTCTTCTTCGAAACATCGTATGTTTCTACTCCTTCGTTCCACAAAGTTTTTAATTCTTCAATTAACGGTTGTAAATAAACGTCAATTCCTCATGCCAGATCATCGGGGCTAGGAACAACAACAGTAAGAAACATATATTGCGTTTTCATACGCATCCATGGAGGTAAATTATAAGGTGTGATGATAATGGGTCATGACGAATATTTAGAACCAAATTGTGAAAATGGTGAAAAACCATCCGTACATAATCCTAATTTGACATTACGGCTCTCTGCTTCAAAAATTGGGTTAAGTATTATCAAAATGCTTCCATGTTTCCCCATCGGCCCGATGGGTCAATGTACCTTCTTCCTCCGATCTCACCTTATGCCATCTCATATGAGATGCAGTTATAGAAGATGCGTATAATCTTTGAAGCCTTGGAGTAATGGGTAAGTAATGCATATGTTTGTATGGAACTTCCTTTCCCTTCTTCTTTCTTGATTTATATCTTTCTTGATTACATATTGTACAATTTTAAAGGTTTACGCCATCTTTCCAAAACAATATGCATCCTTTTAAACATGTATTTATTTTTTGATAAGGTAAACCAAAAGCCGACATAAGTTTTTTAACTTCGTAGTGATTTCTACACATTAAATTATCTAGCGGCATGTGCCTTTTTGTAGCTTGTACAATAGTTGTATACCCAGCTTCAGTGGTGTTGTATTTTGACTTCATCGCAATGTATTCAACGATTACCGATAGCTGAGTGCCGCTTTTACAACTGTAACGACTCAGATTTTGCCCGGACCTAATCGATCAAGACCCTTCAAAAACCTGAATACGCTAACTTTGGGCATACAAAACATCAGAACAAATAATAGAAGACTTTTATAAACATTATAATAATGTTACATCAGAGTACAAAATATATCAAAGTAATCGAATAAAATACAGCGGAAGATTAAATTACAATATTTTTAATACAATGCAGCGGAATAAATAAAGTGATACAGAGGAAGTCTATCGGTGCTCTGAACACAGCTTTAAGCTTCGATCCAGAATCCTACTCAATATACCTGCAAAATAAGCTACTCGACTGCCCGTGTGGAAAATATGGGCACCTGAGTTTGCAAGTGAAACAAACTATAGGTTAGTCATGGGACTGGTATGAGAAATCTTACTTAACCTATTTAATAATAAGGTCAATCACAGTACCACGCCGCTAACGCGGAACGAGTTTACTCCATTGGATTGCTAGTGCATAATTAAAGTAAATTGCTAAACAACGCAATGCTTTTTAGAAAAATGAAACCATTATAAGACTCAAGTCCCATCACACAATGCAACGCAAACCGGAGGATAGAGTTTTACCTTATAATGGTCAAAAATGCTTGATATGAGAAAACGGATTTGATATTACTATTAGTGTGTATATGTTTCAAAAACATTTTAATCATAATGTATCAATCATAGACGGCATAGCTACCATGTACTATGTCGCCATACTAGTTATACAATCAAAACCGTAAGGGTCGTATTGGAAGTTGGATTTCCATCATGAACCAAGGCAAGGGATCGTCCTTACCGAATTCGAGACTCTCTAGCCCGAGCCTTAGGACTCAGTCTCAACTGCACCCGAAGAGTGAGGGCCGGTCCACAAATATGTTAGTGGATTAGTAATGCCTGAACAATACGTTTCCCCGCCCTATGGGGCATAAAATAGAGCCACTAGGGACTCAAATCCGAGGTACCTCGTTTTCCATCATCCACATAAGAAAAATATCTGGGCTTGTAAAACCCAAACACCACTTCTAGCTAGAAAGAAACACATGCTCTCCCTGGGGTCCTTCTCCTGTTTCTGGTTCATACCGGGGTATGAGGCTCGCGAAGTATGGCTACAAAAAGCTATGCTAAATAAGCTGTGCATTGATCATCAACCGCAAGGCTCTGGTTTTCAACAATAAGCCTTGATCATTTGCATCTTAGCATGCCACATTGTCAATCCATACCATACCATTGATTTCTGCTAATATATAACCTCTGAGCTCGTATGTCTTAGAGAAGGGTGTTAAGCAAGAGAATAAATTCTTCGCCACCGAACAGATATATATTTAGCAGAGATCAACGAATACAACATAAAGGAAAACAATGTCAGACATACCATCCATTTACAATTCCGTTCTGGGTCTGAACGAAACCGGAGGCTCCTTATTCCTCGTCCCATATGTCCAATACAGGAGAGTGTTCCTCGCATATCCGGTAGAACTCCAAGTACGTTTAGACGATCACCACTTATTACCTTGTCTTGTGATGCCTCCCAATCAAGACATTAGTAATCATTCAAACGATGTGAAGACCTCCGGTCTTCAACCACCGTCTTCATCTTCGACTCTTAATCGTCGTAGTAATTATTCGGAATGGGTTAAACCCGGTCTTTCCAAATAACTCACATATTTTATAATCAATAATTAAGTGCTATAAAAACACATCATACGCCTCATTCCAATTTAGAATATACTGTTAATAAAATATTCACATTATTAGGAAAAGGTTCCCATTAATTTTATCAAAGATAAATTCTTTAAATTTATTCTTTAATCTTCTTTTTAAAGATTCATTAAAACTCCAATTAGGTTTTAATATCAAAATCATTACTCTATGATTATTCAACTTTAAGAAATTAATCTTGTCTTTAATTGGGTTAAAGAACTAATGTCATTTAAAACACCGTCCACGATAAACCCAAAATCATCTTCCACTAAATATGGAATTTTCACAGAAATCAAATCAATATATAATCGATATAAATTTCTGTATCAGACTAATAGTATAAATGAAATAACGGCAAAGCCTTTTAAATTCAACATATAATAACGGTCTTCTTTTACAGAAGCTCATCTAGATTATTATTAAATCGAATTCCATTCAATTCCAATTTTAATATATTAAATTGGAAAACTTAACTTTGGAAAATTCCCATTAAATCTTATAAAAAGATTTATAAATTCCAAATTATATTTTCTCTGTAAATTGGGTTAAAGAACCAATGTCATAAAAACACAGTTCACAATAAACCCAATTCACATTTCATTTTATTCCAATTACTAAACATAATTGGAAACTCTAATAATCATAATTAAAAGATTTATTCTTTTCATACGAGGTTTTAAGAATAATGTTATTTAGGACACCATTCATGACAAACCCAAAAATCCAATTTAACCTATTTAATTCCAATTTAATATTTTTTTAATTGGAAAACTTCATTAAATCTTTAATTTAAAGATTTATCCTAGTTAATAACTAGTTCATTTCGATAAAAATATATTTTTATCTTTTCAAATATGGATTTTTTCACAAAAAATCTTCTCAAATCATTAATTATTATTTTACATAATTTTTCCATATTTTTAATAATTCTATTAAGGCCTTTACAGTCGGTTTCCAATAACGGCCACCGAACTGCCTCCATAGCGACCTTTTTCAAATTTGATTTGAACATAATTCAAAATCCATCTGTTAGATTTCAAAACTCTTATATTCATTGGAACGCTCTTTTAGATACGAACCCAACGGTTCCAGTTTTAGGGGAATCCGACGGTCGGATCTTCCGTAATGTCAATTTGAAGTTAATGGTCGAAATTCGTGAACGGTTGTTGCACGGCGCGTTCTATTCAGGCCATTATATATATATATATATATATATATATATATATTTCATCGATTTATATTTAAAATATATTTTATAAAATATTTATAAATTCGTTTTAAAACGATTTTAACTTCATTTTCAATTTTAAATCAAAATTGAATATTCTATATTTATGTCATATTACAATATTAATATTTTCAAAATATTATATTTTGAAATCACTATTTTTCGATATTAATTATAAAATGAATAAAATCGATCGATAAATCCGTTCGGGTAAAAATGGCGTTTGCTACTTAACTCGGCTTCATATTTTTATATTTTTTGTCCATTCAGAAATGGTCATCAAAATCATAATTTTATTCTATACTGAATATTATTTTAAATTACTCTTTATTTTAAAATATTCTTTATTTTAAAATATTCTTTTAAAAATGTTCTTTATTCTGAATCGCAATGCGACTCAATCAATTACCATATAAATTCAGTTATATGGATTTCATACATTGCATATATTCAACAATAATGATAAACAATCATCAAACAATACATTCACATCCAAAGTAAAATTTATAACTATGTGAGCATTAAAATCAATAAATAACGTTCATCACAGACTGTCAATCCATCGATTGACAATTAATTAAATATCAGGACTAGTGTGTTCCCGTGTGGGGTTTTCAAACAACAGCCATTTATATAAATAAATCATTGGTTAATAGATTTAACCAATTATACTTCGGTTTGCATTATTTCTAATATCGCTAACATAATAATGTTAATATTAAATGAATATACATTTTCTACTTCTCTAACATGTTAATGTTCATATTAAACAAACGTACATTTTCTACTCCTATAACTTGTAAATGTTAATATTATACCAATGTGCATTTTCTACTGTTAAACATTTAAATATTAATATTATACAAATGTGCATTTTTTACTGTTAAACATTTAAATGTTAATATTACACAAATGTGCATTTTCTACTGTTAAACATTTTTGTTATGTTAAAACATTTTATCAAACTTGAATCCTTTTTAATGATTCATTCTTTCACATTAAAAATGTAATTTTTTAATGTGAACAAATTTCCATTTCATATAATGACCATTTTTAACCTTTTCTAATATACAATAAAAATGTAAATTTTTATTGTCAATAAATTTCATTTCAAATAATGATCTTTTTAACAAGTTCTATTTATACAATAAAAATGTGATTTTTATTGTTTAACCAATTTTATTCAAACGTGAATATTTTCATATTTGATATATATATATATAATAAAAATGGGATTTTTTTACATGACAATTCTAACTCACATAAAAGGATATGTTTATAGTACAATTCTAATTCACATAAAAGGACATGTTTATAGGACAATTCTAATTCACATAAAATGATACTTTATATGGAAATTTTAATTCGCATAAAATGATATTTTATTTGGCAATTCTAATTCACCGTAAAAAATGATATTTTTATGTGACACAAATAAATTCAACATAAAACGATATTTGTTTCGACATAAATATATTTAACAAAAATGTTATTTTGTTTTTGACACAAATATGATTCAACAAAAATGATATTTTTAACTAACATGACATTTCTAATGAAAATGATATTTTGAAATAAATGACATTTTTTATTTAAATGACATTTTCTAATTGAATGACTTTTCTAAATCAATGACATCTTTATTCTATATAAACATTTCTAACTAAAATGTTATTTTATTTCTAATGCAACATTTTATAACAAAAATGTTGTTTTATTCTAATGTAACCTTTTCCTAACGTAAATGTTTATCAGTGACATTTCTAATTCAATAAAAGAACATTTTATTATGTTTGACATAAATGACATTTTTATATTTGACATAAATGACCTTTTTATTTTTAACGTAAATGACATTTTCAAAATTTACATAAATGACATTTTTATAATCAACATGACATTCCTATAATCTAATAAAACATTCCAACAAGATGACATATTTATTTTAAATAAACATTTCTAATAAAAGTGATGTTTTTATATTAACATAACATTTCTAAACAAATGATGTTTGTCTATTAACATGACATGATTCAAATAAAACGGTATTTTTAATCTATCGTAACATTTCTAACAAAAATGATATTTTAATCTAACATAACATTTTTATAACAAGAATGATATTTTTATTCTAATGTACATTTCTAACCAAAAATGATATTTTTATTCGAATGAAACTTTTCTAATAAAAGTGACATTTTTAGTCTATCTCAACATTTCCTAAAAAAATGATATTTTAATCTAAGTTAACATTTCCTAACAAAAGTGATGTTTTACTTCTAATACGACATATTTTATTTCTAATATAACAAGTCAAAGATTATATTTCTATCATACAACAATATGATTCAGCAAATCACTACAACCACAATCAATATAAATATATATATTTAAATTTTAATTTCAAATCTAGAAATCTCACATTGATTTTGTCTGAATTTCCAATGTGCTATGTTTCAGATCTAGTCAGTTCCAGGTTGTAGATCTCGTTTCTGCGATCTCAACGCATTTCGTTACACGCGATTCTGATTATATATGAACAAGTTATGATATTTTAAACTTTGATTACATAATTTAAAATTATTAAATAATTAATTAGTTTAATTACTTCGTTAGGGAATTAATCCCTTTCTTCTCCGTTACTTTCTTCTGGAGCAAACCGAAACCCAATTTCGCTTAATACCTCTACCTGCGCCCTCAACATCGGACCACTTGATGATGATCTGAGCTTGCCACTCTACCGCCGTTCCATCGCCTACCCCTGGTCACCACCGCTGCCATCTTGGTGGTACCATCAGCCCAGAAAACGGACTCGAAGCCGCCGACTTCTAGCCCCGATTTCCAGCAACCCGTGCCACTAAATCCCATCGCAACCGTACAATTCAAAGATCTATAGATGCTGTTCCATTTGTATTTGAAAATTTGGAAAATCATTTAGCGGATTTGGAGAAATGTTGGAATTTCCGAGAGTTGTGGCCATTGATGATGCATACGATCGATGTACTATTGATATTAGGGTTTGGGTATTTTGAACCGTATTTATAGTGTACTTTACATTTATTTAATTATTTAATTCAAACAAAAAAGCCCGTTAATCAATACGAACTCCAAATCCAGCCCAGCAAGAGATGTCCCCAGCCAAATACCCCCCTTTTGGACACAATGGGCTCGGTCACGTCAGCGCATTCGATCGTTTCAACCCTCTTTTCTTTAATTTTAAAATATAAATCTTTCATTTATTTAATTTAATCATACATTTTAATTTACCGAGGCCACATACTAACTCTAAAAATTGGAGAAAAATTATTTCTAGTTATGTTTTGATGATACAGTCCTAACAAAATTAATTTCGTTGAATTTAGGGACTACTTCAAAAGTGGCCTTTTTCAAGTTGATTAAATTTGACTGAAACTGACAAAACATGTTTTCTTTTGCCACGCTTACATAGTAATTCTAAAAATAATGAAAAATTAAACCTAGGAATAATTTGACATTCTGAATCCAACAAAAGTGGTTTCGTCGAAAACGGAGGTCGTTTGAAAAATGGCTATTTTTAAGGGCTATATATTATGTTAAATTCTACAGCGACTATTCTTGATATTTAACTACCCATAACTTTTGATTCCCGCGATGAAATTTCAATTTTTCGGATTCGTTGGAAAGATATTATTCAAATTTAAATATTTTTGGTTTCACTAAAATCCATTTAATTTTGCATCCTGTACAGTCAGTCAAATTTCAAATTCAAATTTTCAAACTGCCGCTCTATTTCTAACTCCTTTTATAATTAAACTAAATATATTCGTTCTAACTTCGATTTAAATAAATTTTTAGTCGTTTTTATTTAAAATAAATTATTTTCAATATTTAGAATCCATTAAAATTTCTAAAACAATTTTTTTAATTGGTTCCAAAAATCCGGGTTGTTACAATCTCCCCCACTTAAAATCTTTTCATCCTTGAAAAGGAATAGAGCTGAAAGTTGTTCAACTAATCAATTCAACTTTCATTTTTTTTATTGGTTTCAATTTAATTTCATCAGTTGAACTAATAATCATCAATCTATTAGTTGATTAGTTTTTCAAATATATATAACTTTTATATACCAAAAATCATATTTTCTAAGATCGGATTATATATATAATCACAAATACATTAATTATAAACTTGTCACTCTTACTCATTCTAGGGCAGTACTAACCCCATCTCTAATGAGTTTTCTCATTCTAGGATACTACTGGTCCCATCTCTAATGAGTATTCTTTTATATATTACTAATCCAAACTCTGATGAGTTTTTTGTTCAGTTCTAACGAGTCGTACCCCAAAGATTTGAGCTAACCAGAGCTCTGATACCAACTGTAACAACTCGGATTTTGCCCGGACCTAATCGACCGCAAAATCGACCAAGACCCTTCAAAAACTCAAATACGCTAACTTTGCGCATACGACAAAACATAACAAATAACAGAAGACTTTTATAAACATTATAATAATGTTACATCAGAGTACAAAATATATCAGAGTACATCGAATAAAATACAACGGAATATTAAATTACAATAATTTTAATACAACGCTGCAGAATAAATAAACTGATACAGCGGAAGGCTATCAGTACTCTAGACACAGCTTTAAGCTTCGATCCAGAATCCTGCTCAATATATCTGCAAATAAGCTACTCGACAGTCCATGTGGAAAATATGGGCATCCGTGTTTGCAAGTTAAACAAACTACAGGTTAGTCATGGGACTGCTATGAGAAATCTTACTTAACCTATTTAATAATAAGATCAATCACAGGACCATGCTGAACGGGTTTACTTCATTAGATTGCCAGTGCATAATTAAAGTAAATCATTAAACAATGCAATGCTATTTAAAAAAATGAAACCATTATAAGACTCAAGTCCCATTACACAATGCAACGCAAACCGAAGGATAGAGTTTTACCTTATAATGGTCAAAAATGCTTGGTACGAGAAAACGGATTTGATATTATTATTAGTGTGTATATGTTTCAAAAACATTTCAATCATAATGTATCAATTATAGACAGCATAACTACCATATACTATGTCACCATACTAGTTTTACAATCAAAACCGTAAGGGTCGTATTAGAAGTTGCATTTCCATTATGAACCAAGGCAAGGGATCGTCCTTACCGAATTCGAGACTCTCTAGCCCGAGCCTCAGGACTCAGTCGCAACAGCACCTGGAGCACCAGGGTCGGTCCACAAATATGTTAGTGGATTAGTAATGCCTGAACAATAAGTTTCCCCGCCCTATGGGGCGTAAAATAGAGCCACTAGGGACTCAAATCCGAGGTACCTCGTTTTCCATCATCCACATAAGTAAAATTCTGGGCTTGTAAAACCCAAACACCACTTCTAGCTAGAAAGAAACGCATGCTCTCCCTGTGGTCCTTCTCCCATTTCTGGTTCATATCGGGGTGTAAGGCTCGCAAAGTATCGCTATAAAAAGCTATGCTAAATAAGTTGTGCTTTGATCATCAACCATAAGGATATGCTTTTCAACAACAAGCTTATCATTTCCATCTTAGCATGCCACCTTGTCAATCCATACCATACCATTGATTTTTGCCAATATATAACATCTGAGCTCGTACGTCTCAGAGAAGGGTGTTAAGTAAGAGAATAAATTCTCTGCCACCAAACAGATATACATTTAGCAGAGATCAACGAATACTTCATAAAGGAATACAACGTCAATCATACCATCCATTTACAAGTCCGTTCTGAGTCTGAATGAAACCGAAGGGTCCTTATTCCTCGTCCCATATGCCCAATACAGGAGAGATGTCCTCGCATATCCGGTCGATCTCCAAGTACGTCTGGACAATCACCACTTATTACCTTGTCTTGGGATGCCTCCCAATCAAGGCATCAGTAATCATCCTAATGATGTGAAGACCTCCGGTCTTCAACCACCGTCTTCATCTTTGACTCTTAATCGTCGTAGTAATTATTCGGAATGGGTTAAACCCGGTCTTTCCGAATAACTCGCATATTTTATAATCAATAATTAAGTGCTATAAAAACACATCATATGCCTTATTCCAATTTGGAATATTCTTTTAATAAAATTTTCACAATATTGGGGAAAGGTTCCCATTAATTTTATCAAAGATAAATTGTTTAAATTTATTCTTTAACTTTCTTTTTAAAGATTCATTAAAACTCCAATTCGATTTTAATATCAAAATCATTATTCTATGATTATTCAACTTTAAGAAATTAATCTTGTCTTTAATTGGGTTAAAGAACCAATGTCATTTAAAGCACCGTCCACGATAAACCCAAAATCATCTTCCATTAAATATGGAATTTTCACAGAAATCAAATCAATATATAATCGATATAAATTTCCGTATCAGACTAATAGTATAAATGGAATAACGGCAAAGCCTTTTAAATTCCATATATAATAACGATCTTCTTTTACAGAAGCTCATTTCGATTATTATTAAATCGAATTCCATTCAATTCCAATTTTAATGTATTAAATTGGAAAACTTTACTTTGGAAAATTCCCAATAAATCTTAGCAAAAAGATTTATAAACTCCAAATTATATTTTCTCTATAAATCGGGTTAAAGAACCAATGTCATTTAAAACACAGTTCACAATAAACCCAATTCACATTTCATTTTATTCCAATTACTAAATATAATTGGAAACTCTAATAATCTTAATTAAAAGATTTATTCATTTCATACGGGGTTTTAAGAACAATGTTATTTAAGACATCATTACGACAAACCCAAAAATCCAATTTTACCTATTTAATTCCAGTTTAATATTTTTTTAGTTGGAAAACTTCATTAAATCTTTAATTTAAAGATTTATCCTAGTTAATAAGTAGTTCATTTCGATAAAAATATAATTTTATCTTTTCAAATACGGAACTTTTCATCCAAAATCTTTTCAAATCATTAAATATTATTTTACATAATTTTTCCATATTTTTAATAATTTTATCAAGGCCTTTACAGTTGGTTTCCAATAACGGCCACCGAACTGCCTCCATAACGACCTTTTTCAAATTTGATTTGGACATAATTCCAAATCCAACCCTTAGATTTCAAAACTCTTATATTCATTGCAAATCTCTATTCTATACGAACCCAACGGTTCCAGTTTTAGGAGAATCCGACAGTCGGATCTCCCGTAATGTCAATTTGAAGTTAATGGTCGAAATTCGCGAACGGCCGCTGCGTGGCGCGTTCTATTCAGGCTAATATATATATATATATATATATATATATATAATATTTTTCATCGATTTCTATTTAAAACATATTTTAAAGAATATTTATAAATTCGTTTTAAAACGATTTTGACTTCATTTTCAATTTTAAATCAAAATTGAATATTCTATATTTATATCATATTACAATATTAATATTTTCAAAATATTATATTTTGAAATCACTATTTTTCGATATTCATTATAAAATGAATAAAATCGATCGATAAAACCCGTTCGGGATAAAATGACGTTTTCTACTTAAATCGGCTTCATATTTTTATATTTTTATGTCCGTCCAAAAATGGTCATCAAAATCATAATTTTATTCTAGACTGAATATTATTTTAAATTACTCTTTATTTTAAAATATTCTTTATTTTAAAATATTCTTTTAAAAATGTTCTTTATTCTGAATCGGAATGGGACTCAATCAATTACCATATAAATTCAGTTATATGAATTTCATACATTGCATACATTCAACGATAATGATAAACAATCATCAAACAATACATTCACATCCAAAGTGAAGTTTATAACTATGTAAGCATTAAAATAAATAAATAACGTTCATCACATACTGCCAATCCATCGATTGACAATTAATTAAATATTGGGACAAGTGTGTCAAGTATCATCCCAATATCCTTGTGGGGTTTTCAAACGACAACCATTTATATAAATAAATCATTGGTTAATAGATTTAACCTATTATACTTCGGTTTGCATTATTTCTAATATCGCTAACATAATAATGTTAATATTAAACGAATGTACATTTTCTACTTCTCTAACATGTTAATGTTCATATTAAACAAATGTACATTTTCTACTCCTATAACATGTAAATGTTAATACCATACCAATGTGCATTTTCTACTGTTAAACATTTAAATGTTAATGTTATACAAATGTGCATTTTCTACTGTTAAACATTTAAATGTTAATATTATACAAATGTGCATTTTCTACTGTTAAACATTTTTATTATGTTAAAACTTTTTATCAAACTTGAATCCTTTCTAGTGATTCATTCTTTCACATTAAAAATGTAATTTTTTAATGTGAACAGATTTCCATTTCATATAATGATCATTTTTAACCTTTTCTAATATACAATAAAAATGTAAATTTTTATTGTCAATAAATTTCATTTCAAATAATGATCTTTTTAACAAGTTCTATTTATACAATAAAAATGTGATTTTTATTGTTTAATCAATTTTATTCAAACATGAATATGTTCATATTTGATATATATATATATATATATATATATATATATATATATACGTACAATAAAAATGAGATTTTTTACCTGACAATTATAACTCACATAAAAGGACATGTTTATAGGACAATTCTAATTCACATAAAAGGATATGTTTATAGGACAATTCTAATTCATATAAATTGATATTTTATATGGCAATTCTAATTCACATAAAATGATATTTTATATGGCAATTCTAATTCACCATAAAAAATGATATTTTTATGTGACACATATATAATTAAAAAAACGATATTTGTTTTAACATAAATATATTTAACAAAAATGTTGTTTTGTTTTTGACACAAATATGGTTCAAAAAAATGATATTTTTAACTAACATGACATTTAATGAAAATGATATTTTGAAATAAATGACATTTTTTTTAAATGACATTTTCTAAATGAATGAAATTTCTAAATGAATGACTTTTCTAAATCAATGATATTTTTATTCAAAATAAATATTTCTGCCTAAAATATTATTTTATTTCTAATGCAACACTTTGTAACAAAAATGTTATTTTATTCTAATGTAACCTTTTCCTAACGTAAATGTTTATCAGTGACATTTCTAATTCAATAAAAGGACATTTCATTATGTTTGATATAAATGACATAAATGACCTTTTTATTTCTAACATAAATGAAATTTTCAAAATTTACATAAATGACTTTTTTATGATCAACATGACATTTCAAAAATCTAATAAAACATTCCAACAAGATGACATATTTATTTTAAATAAACATTTCTAATAAAAGTGATGTTTTTATATTAACATAACATTTCTAAACAAATGATGTTTGTATATTAACATGACATGATTCAAATAAAATGGTATTTTTAATCTATCGTAAAATTTCTAACAAAAATGATATTTTAATCTAACATAACATTTTTATAACAAGAACGATATTTTTATTCTAATGTACACTTCTAACCAAAAATGATTTTTTTATTCGAATGAAACTTTTCTAATAAAGATGACATTTTTAATCTAACTTAACATTTCCTAACAAAACGATATTTTTAATCTAAGTTAACATTTCCTAACAAAAGTGATGTTTTACTTCTAATATAGCATTACTAACAAAAACGATATTTTATTTCTAATATAACATGTCAAAGATTATATTTCTATCATACAACAATATGATTCAGCAAATCACTACAACCACAATCAATATAAATATATATTTAAATTTAAATTTCAAATCGAGAAATCCCACATTGATTTTGTCTAAATTTCCAATGTGCTCTGTTTCAGATCTAGTCAGTTCCAGGTTGTAGATCTCGTTTCCGCGATCTCAACGCATTTCGTTTCACACGATTCTGATTATATATGAACAAGTTATGATATTTTAAACTTTGATTACATAATTTAGAACAATAAAATAATTAATTAGTTTAATTACTTCGTTAGGGAATTAATCCCTTTCTTCTTTGTTACTTTCTTCTGGAGCAAACCGAAACCCAACTTTGCCTAATACCTCTACCTGCGCACGCAACATCGGACCACTTGATGATGATATGAGCTCGCCACTTCCACCGTCGTTCCATCGCCTACCCCTGGTCACCGCCGCCGCCATCTCGGTGTAACCATCAGCCCAGAAAACGGACCCCACACCGCCGACTTATAGCCCCGATTTCCAGCAACCCGTGCCACAAAATCCCATTGCAACTGTACAATTCAAAGATCTGTAGATGCTCTTCCATTTGTATTTGGAAATTTGGAAATTTGGAAAATCATTTAGTAGATTTGGAGAAATGTTGGATCGAATTTATAAGAGTTGTGGCCATTGATGATGCATATGGCAGCTGTACTATTGACATTAGGGTTTGGGTATTTTGAACCGTATTTATAGTGTATTCTATATTTATTTAATTATTTAATTCAAACAAAAAAGCCCGTTAATCTATACGAACTCCAAATCCAGCCCAGCAAGAGTTGTCCCTAGCCAAATACCCCCCTTCCGGACATAATGGGCTAGGTCACATCAGCGCATTCGATCGTTTCAGCCCTCTTTCCTTTAATTTTAAAATATAAATCTTTTATTTATTTAATTTAATCGTACATTTTAAATTACCAAGGCCACATACTGACTCTAAAAATTACAGAAAAAATATTTCTAGTTATGTTTTGACGATACAGTCCTAATAAAATTAATTTTGTTGAATTTGGTGACTGTTTGTAAAATGGCCTTTTTCAAGTCGATTAAATTTGACTAAAACTGACAAAACACGTTTTCTTTTGTCACGCTCACATATTAATTCTAAAAATAATGAAAAATTAAACCAAACAATAATTTGACATTATGAATCTAACAAAAGTGGTTTCGTCGAAAACGGAGATCCTTTGAAAAATGGCTATTTTTAAGGGCTATATATTATATTAAATTCTACAGCGACTATTCTGAATATTTAACTGCCCATATTTGATTCCCGCTATGAAATTTCAATTTTTCGAATTCTTTAGGAAGATATTATTAAACAGGTTTAAATATTTTTTGTTTTACTAAAATCCGTTTTATTTTGCATCCTGTACAGTTAGTCAAAGTTCAAATTTTCAAACTGCCGAGCTATTTGTAACTCCTTTTATAATTAAACTAAATATATTCATTCTAATTTCAATTTAAATAAATTTTTAGTCATTTTTATTTAAAATAAATTATTTTCAATATTTAAAATCCATTAAAATTTCTAAAATAAAAAATTTAAATTGGTTCCGAAGTTCCGGGTTTTTACAACAACCATCTCAAATAGGTTTCTTGGCATTATCCAACAAATCATAAATTTTCTTAGCTTTAATGTTCGGTTCTTCATCATTTCCATCATCATTGTCAACTGCAACCATAGGAAACATTGATCGTGCTACATCTTCGACCATATTTTCTATACGGGTCGTACTTATATTTTCATCAACGACACTTTCTAATTCAGTCTCTACAGGAGTATTTGATACAACTTCTTCATGACAATCCCAAAAATAATACTCGGGTATGAATCCGTTTTTGCACAAATGGACTTTCACAACATAAGGTAACAAATATTTCAAATGTCTATACATGCTACACGGACAACGAATTTCAGGATCACTTTCGTTATTACTTAAAACGAATTCAACAAAGACATTTATACCATTATAAAAATCTTCTTTTATTGAACCTCCCTGTCCTCTTCTTTGGTACATCCAACTCCTCTGATCAACAAAATAATCAATCATTTTTCCTATTTGAGAAACTTAGTCACAAGTTCAAAAATTATTATTTATTTTCAAGAATACAAATTCGAAAAAACTTGTTTTTAATTATGATCGTAAAATGCATGTTCATATAACGATTGAAAGCAAATAACATTTTCATTAAGTTAAAAAATTCTAATCTGGCACTTCTTTTTAATGCAACTCTTTTACATGGTCAGACATCCTACTTCCCATTATAAACACAAGAAACATTTACAATTGTATACTACATCGTCTCAAACGATTCAACAAAATTTCGATAGCATTTTCCTTTTGTTTCCTACATTGTACACATGTGTGTAGGAAACAAAAAGAAAAATTAAACCGAAATTTTGTGAATCTTTTGAACGAAGTAGTATACAAAATGTAGATGCTTATTACGTTTATAACTTGTCCAATACAAAGATAAATCCAACAAATATTGTACCAGATGAATATAAATGGTCGTTTTTTTATTTGAAAAAAATGACTATTTATATAACAATCATGTACAACACTCGTCGGACGGGGCCGAATACACTCTAGGCGATATTAGTCAATTAGATGTGCGCATTTTACTATAAAAATACAATTTTACTACAACACAAAAATATTTTATTTTATCACATCTGCTTGACATTTAAATCAACTTAAAGCCAGTTTACTATTATCATCGTTTCAATAGACTCAACTACAATTTAAACTCATGCTTTTCTATGCATAAGTCAAAATTTGCATGATGTGCTATTCCTAGTTCGTCCCTTCATTTTTTCATATATCAACTAACACATACAAGAATGACAAGCTCACAAGACACACATATACACAAATATCCTAAATTATACAACGACAAAAACCAAGCTAAATGGGAATATATTCAAAAATACCCAAACATTAAACATAAAGTTTTCAATTTCACTATATCACATGAAATATGCACAAAATATGATGCTATTACCCACTACTATGCTATTGGAACCAATTAGAATCAATAATCAACCCTAATTTTTGATTTAGGACATAAATAGGTTTAGGAAAAAATTGACTTTTAAGTAAATAAAGAGATTATAACTGAAATTGCTTCCCTAATAGGTTAGAGATGAAGCCGAGAAGGATTATACGCGAAGAACTCGATGATTAGGGGTGGAAAATTCAATTTTGGGGGTGGGTATGGTTTATTTTCGTGCTAGAAATATTTGGAGCAAGATGCAGAATGGGAAAGAAAGGCTTACGGGCTGCTGGATAATTCGTTTGTAAGCAATGGTTTCTGACAACCCGTCGAAAGCTATCAGAAATAAGCTATCGAGAACCATCGCCCCTTCCTGTCGAAATTTGCAATGTTTCTTGCAGTGAAATGATTTCAGAAAAGGAATGTTTTAAGTTGAATGGGAGACTTTAACATAAATGCTATATATGATGTTGATTATTCGAGATAGATAATATTTATCCATTTTGAAGTTAAGAACGTTATTCAGTCAAGGTCTGAGAGGAAATTATATACCAACTTGATTTATTTCATTATTAACTAACAAATAAAAGAGATTCAGCATCGATGATCAATATTAAAATATAGTTAGTAGAATATTTAATATTTTGGGTTGCCGTAACGATGTTTTATGCAACATTCGTATTAACTAAGTAGAATTTGGAAATATAATAGTGAATATTTTCTAAGTATAGAAAATGCATGGATTCGTGGAAGAATAAGTGTTGTTTTCCAATGGTAATGATGAATATTTTCTAAGTATAGAAAATAAAGAGTTTTGTGAAAAATGGAAATGTTTTCTAAATGTTGTGAGAGGGATGAATTGGTTTTGACAAATATCGTAATAAAAGATATTTAAGATGAATGTTGGGAAGGATTTAATTAATATTAAAAAAAGGGTCAATGTTGTTTGGTTGAATATTTGAATGAAAGTCTCGTTGATTGTTGTTTCTTTGATAGTTAAAGAATCGATATCACAGTTTTATTGGCCAATTTGATATTATCGTTATCAGTACGGAGAAACCGAGATCGGATTTATTATTTGAAAACCAGTTTGTATCGACATAAGCATTTTGAGTTAGTTTATCTTGAAGATAATCGAAGACGGAGTAAAATGCAAAGGGGTATTTCTGTTAATCCCAAGTAGAAATTGCATAAGATGGATATATAGCTAATGGTACCTTCAGATTCGGTCAGACCCAAAACGAGCTTATATGGACAAATGTCAAACAATGTATTTCCAATAATCATGTACGTTGGTTTTTACAAATATATCGAGTATGGTGGCGAAGAAGACAACTTCTTTAGCTTAAGTATACTTGTGCAAATCAATAGTGTTTTGCGGATCTGACAATGTGGAATTCAAAGTTGAATGTGATGTTCTAAAAATATAATCGTGACCTCAAGCCTCATCAACCTGGAAATGACTGAAATCGGGCAGGTAGCAAGGCTATATGGGTCATACCCATTAGCGTAATCATCCTTCGGAATAAGTATGGTTAGTGTAACAACCCGGAATTTTTGGACCAATTTTAATTTTTTTTGTGTGGATATTTTAATGGAATTTTGTATTTAAAATAATTTATTTTAAATAATAACGATGAAAAATTTATTTTAATCGTACTTAGAATGAATAATTCTATTTTAACTATAAAACGAGCCTGAAATGGCGCGGTAGTTTGAAAATTCGATTTTGAATTTCAATTGATTGTACAATATTCAAAATAAATCGGATTTCAGTATAACAAGAAATATTTGAATCTGTGTAATTATATCTTTCTAACGAATGTGAAAAATCCAGAATTCATAGCGGGAATTGAGAGTTATGTCCAGTTTAAAATTCAGAATAGTCGCTATGAAATATATATATTTTTTAATTTAATATATAGCTATTTTACAAACGTCCTATGTTTTCGACGAAACCACTTTTTTTGGATCCGGAATGTCAAATTATTACTAGATTCCAGTTTGAATTTAATCAACTGGAAAATGACCGTTTTGTCAAAAGGTCTCCAAATTCGACGAAATTAATTTTGTTAGGACCGTATCATCAAAAAAAGCTAGAAACAATTTTTTTGGAATTTTTGGAGCTAGTATGTGGCCGTTAGAAATTAATTGTGAATCTATCAGCCATATAAGGCCAAAAACAAGGTTTTTTGAGCAAACGGGCTCGGAATTCGATGAAACCAGTTTTGTTAGAACCGTATCGTCAAGACATAGTAGCATCAGTTCTCATCGTCAATGGAGTTCGTATGGGACCGTGGCATCAATAACTGTCGAACGAAGAGAGTGCGAACTAGAGAATTAATAATAAATAATAAATCCTAACTCACTGCTATATAATATCTTTTCCCTTTCCCAAACCCTCATTATTCTTCTTCCTCAAAAATTGACAGCAGCTCTCTCTCTCTCTAAATTTTGCAAATAAGCCCCTGGAAACAAAATAATTTATATCTCTCAATCCATACACAATCAACCCAAACGTCTTTTGGGTATTGTATATTACGTAGATCTTTACCTACCAGAAAAATTCCATAACCTATCGTCGCACGAATTCGCTGGAATCTCAATCCAAATGCAGAAAATCAGTTTCGGTTTTGGCCATTTTCTGGCCAATCTGTGAAGAATTCGATGATGGCCCAATTGAAGAAATTGTAGAGGAGATATAGATGAACAACTTTGTCTTTGGTTGTTCATTCTGAAAGTGCACGTGGTAGCAGAAAAACCGAGATGAACGTCGGCATTGAAATTTCAGAAGCAGGAACCCTATTTTTGCTCGCCGCCGTCGATAGAGGCTAAGTTGGCCAGAGGAGCTCGAAGGTCATCGAACGGGGGTAACGTGGCGGTTCGATTGGGGGCGGTCCGCGGCGACACTAGGGCGGAGGCAGTGGAATTTGGGATTTTCCTCAATTCTGGTCGTTGAGCGATTTCAGGTCAACGGCGACACTAGGGGGTGGCGGCGACTGGTGCAGGGGCGTGGAGGATGGGGGAAAGGACTCTAATGGTCGGCGGCATCGCAGGTGGTCCCAGGCAGCTGCACGAGCTCCAAAAGGACGCTGAACAACGTTGGCCAGAAAATTTAGGGTAATGTAGTGTTTTAATAATTTAATTAATTATTTTAATAATATAATCAATGTTCATAACGCGATACAATTCACATACGAGGTCGAAATCTGACAATTTCAGATTCGTTGCGATCATGGATTGAGAGCTCCGTAACAAGACTAACCGGATCCAATTTGGAGCAAGTTGGAGTTTGGGGCAAATTCAAACCCAAATCGTACCAAAACCGCCAGTTAAAGACTGATGGAGTGGAAACGAAGATGGGAACTCCTCACTAGAAATTTTGCATAGTTATTTATTTATTTATTTATTTTCGTAACTGAAAATATATATAGAATTGCCAGTTTAGATTTTTATCAGTTTAATTATTATAAATTGTATACGGTGCATGTTAGGTCACTTTCCTCGTCCACAAACTATGGAGGATTTAAATTGACTGTATTGTGTGTTGTTTATGATGTTGAAATGTTTAACATATTAAAAATAATGTTAACATAAATATGATAGTTGAAATTAAATTATAAATATTCATTTATAATTTGAACAGTGAAAATTGGTTAAACAGAAAATAATTCAAACTGAATTAGAATGGGTTAAATTTATTAACCAATGATTTATTTAAATAAACTATTGTTGTTTAAGAACCTACACAGGTATTGGGATGATATTTGACATGCACTAGTCCCAATATTTTGTTGTATGTCAATCGATGGATTGACAGTCTATGATGAGCGTTATTTATTTTAGTGCTTACACGGTAGTAAATATCAATCTGGATGTGAATGGACTATTTGATGATTACTTATCATTATTGTTGCATACATGCGATGTATGAAATCCATATAATCGAAATTATATGGTAATTGATTGAGTCGCATTCCGATTCAAAAATAAAGAATATTTTTAAATAAAGAACATTTTTAAATAAAAGAACATTTTAAATTAAAAGAACGTTTTCAAATAAAGAACATTTTTAATTAAAATAAAATTTTTAAATAAAGAACATTTTAAATTAAAAGAACATTTTTAAATAAAGAACATTTTTAATTAAAAGAACATTTCTAAATAAAAGAACATTTTTAAATAAAGAACATTTTTAATTAAAAGAACATTTTTAAATAAAAGAACATTTTTAATTAAAAGAATATTTTTAAATAAAGAACATTTTTAGTTAAGAACATTTTTAAGTGAAGAACATTTTTAAATAAAATAACATTTTTAAATAAAGAACATTTTTAAATATAAGAACATTTTTAAATAAAGGACATTTTTAAATTAAAGAACATTTTTAAATAAAAGAACATTTTCAAACAAAGAACATTTTTAAGTAAAAGGGCTTTTTTAAATAAAGGACTTTTTAAAATAAAGAATATTTTAAAATAAAATGTTTTAATAATAAAGAATATCCAGGATAAAGAATATTTAAAAATAAAAAATCTTTTAAAATAAAGAATAGTTTAAAATAAAATGTTTTAACAATAAAAATCACATTTTTATTGTATGTATAAAAAATTAAAGAATCATGTGCTAGAATACATTTTTGTACATTAATAATGTCATCTTTAACATGTTAATGAAAATAAAAGAATCATTTGTAGAATTACATTTTTGTACATTAAAAATGTCATATTTAACATGTTAATAAAAATAAAAGAATCATTCGTCGAAATACATTTTTGTACATTAAAAATGTCATCTTTAACATGTTAATGAAAATAAAATATTCATTTGTTGAATTATATTTTTGTACATTAAAAATGTCATCTTTAACATGTTAATGAGAATAAAATGTTTGAACAATAAAAATATCATTTTTTATTGAATGTATAAAACATATAAAATATTCATATGTTGAGTAAACTGTTTGAACAATAAAAATATCATTTTTATTGAATGTATAAACTATATAAATTATTCAAGTATTGAGTTAAATGTTTGAAACTTAAAAATAGTTTATATAGTAAGACGCCTTTTTACCCGAATGGATTTATTGATCGATTTTATTCATTTTATAATGAATATTAAAAAATGTGATTTCCAAAATCTAATATTTTGAAAATATTATCATTTTAATATGATAAAGATATAGAATATTCAATTTTGATTTAGAATTGAAAATAAAGTTGGAATCGTTTTAAAACAAATTTATAAATGATTTATAAAATGCGTTTTAATTGTAAATCGAAAAAATATATATAATATGTATATTATATATATTTAACGGCCTGAATAGGATGCGTAGCGCAGCGACCTTTCGCGAATTTCGACCATTAACTTCAAATTGATGTAACGGGAGATCCTACCGTCGGATTCTCCTAAAACTTGTACCGTTAGGTTCGTATCGAAAAGAGCTTTCGAATGAATATAAGAAGTTTGAAATCTAACTATTATATTTGGAATTATGTCCAAATCAATTTCAGAAAAGGTCGCTATGGATGCAGTTCGGTGGCCGTTATTGGAAACCGACTGTACAGGCCTTGATAAAATTATTAAAAATATTAATAAATTATGTAAAATCGTAATAAATGGTTTGGGAAGATTTTAGATGAAAAATTCCATATTTGGAAGGATAGAAATATATTTTTATTGAAATGAACTAGTTATTAACTAAGATAATAATCCAATTATTTTAGAAATAATAAATTGGATCTGCAACGGTTTTAATATAACAAAATTTTCCAACGTATAAATTGAAATTGAATAAAATAAATTGGATTTTGGGTTTGTCGTGAATGGTGTCTTCAATAACACTGTTCCTAAACCCCGCGTGAAAAGGATAAATCTTTTTATTAAGATTTAGAGAAGTTTACTAATTAATTAATGTTTAATTAAATTTGAAATGAAAGTTGATTGTGGGTTTATCGTGAACTATGTTTTAAACGACATTTGTTCTTTAACCCAATTAACAGTGAAAATGTATTTTGGAATTTATAAATCTTTTATTAAGATTTAAATGAAAATTTTTCCAAAGTAAAATTTTCCAATCTAATAGAATAAATTGGAATTGAAGGGAATTCGATTTATTAATAATCGAGATAAGCTTCTGTGAATGGAGACCATTACTATATATGGAATTTAAAAAGGCCTTGCCGTTATTCTATTTATATTATTAGTCTGATACGAAAATTTATATCGATTATATATTGATCCGTTTTCCGTGAAGATTTCATAACTAGTGGAAGATGATTTGGGTTTATCGTGAACTGTGTTTTAAATGACATTAGTTCTTTAGCCCAGTTAAAGATAAAGATTAATTTCCTAACATTGAATAATCATAAAGTAATGATTTTTGATATTAAAACCAAATTGGAGTTTTAAAAATATCTAATTAGATTGAAATGAGAAAGAGATAATTAAATTTATCGAATTCATGAAATGATCGAAAATGGAGTACCACCAATTGTACTCCAAGCGATAGTTGAATCTTTAATTAGATTTGAACTAAAAATGGTAATTAAATTTACCGATAACACTGTGGGTGTTAGATATGGAGAGCTACCAGTTTTGCTCCATGGGATGAATTGGTTGTGATGGGATAATAAATATAAATAAATCATTATTTCCGTAAGGTTCGATAATCCCGACTAGTTACTAAAATCTTTTGAAATTGCTAGAGTGTCTCGAATCGGTAAGGAGACGATCCCTAGCCTTGACTCATGATGGAAACCCAATTTCCAATACAAGACATTTCGGTTTTAATTGTAGAACTAGTATGGCGACATAGTAGGATGGTGTACTATGCCGTCTATGATTGATACATTTATATTTGAAGTTGATTTCTTCACTTATAGTAATAATAAAAGATGAAATTTCGCATATCAAGCATACTTGGCTATTATAAGGGAAAACTTTATCCTTCCGCTTGCGTTGCACTGTGTGATGTGACCTGAATCTTATAATAGCTTCATTTTTCTAAAAAGCATTACATTGTTTCATTTTAAACTAAGATTCATATGGAGTAAACCCGTTCCATGTTTTACGGCGTGGTCCCATGATTTCCCAACTATAAAATTAAAGATTAATAACTGTTTTAGTTCTCACACCAGTCCCATGACTGACCTGGAGTTTATTGTTTTAACCTAAACTCTAGGTGCCCATATTTTCCACACAGACAGCTAGTACTTTTGGTTTTGCAGATATTTCTTTTCCAGGATCTTGGATTTACAGCTGAAGCTATATTCGGAAAGCTCTGTATCCGTCTATTTCTTTCGGTCGTGTTATGTATTATTTTTCCGCGGCTTTGTAATTTGAATCTCTAATATTGTATTTCCAATGTGTAACATTTATTTAAACTCTGATATATTCTTGTACTCTGATGTAATTGTTGTAATAAGAAATGAAATATTCTATTGTTGTGTCCTGATTTGTCATGTTCTCAAAGCAATCCGGACTTCCCCATGAGGACGAGTTTGGGTCGTTTCATTTGGTATCAGAGCTTTGGTTTACAGAGCTCAAAAACAAGACACATTAGAACCGAATGAAAGAATTAATCAAAGATTGGATTAGTAACATCCTATAAGAATAACTTATTAGAGATAGGATCAGTAGCATCCTAGAATGAGTTTGAAGAATATTATTAAAAAAACAAATTTAGTTTTGAAATTTTATACCTATTATACGTATTTGAGTATATTATTTGGATTTGAGTATATTATTTTATATTAAATTTGGACAATCAAGTATATGAAGATTTTTCATATATGCCTAGCTAGCGTGTATTCGAAGTCTCAAATATGCTGGATAGATATAGAACCACACTCTAGTTGCCAGGGCATTATTCTGATGATGCAATATACCATCACCAGTATTTATGTTCGAGTTTCGAAAGTGGGATATCTATATAATTCCAATTGACTAGTGTGAGAACCAAAATTAGATAGGATTATTGTTGTGATTTGCCACCAAAAAGATGATTTTTGAATATATATTAAAGTTGTGCATTTGAAAAGTTAATCAACTAATTGACTGCTAGTTGTGATGTTTGATAATTAGTTTAACTAATTAAAATATTGGAATGATAATTAATTTAACGCATATGTGAATAAATGGTAAATTTAGCTAAATTGAATCAAATATTGAACTAGATTGAAAATTTATTGGAATTGCATGCATATACATGTATATACATTGAACAGGTCATAGCATGGAAGCTAAGAAGAGGAATAAAATTGTATGCCCGACAAATAGGTACATATTTACTATATTTATTGGGGTTTGATGATTTTATGAGCCGCTTGGCATTTTCTTTTTCTTTTGGATGATGAGAGCCCTGTAAGGCTAGTTGCGGTTTTAAATATCAACCCGTACAAAGGAGGTTATGGCGAAATTTTTCGAAAATTTAGGGTGTTAGCCAAATTTTTGAAAAATTAGAAAATTCTTAGAATCTGAAAAGTTGAAGAATGAAAGTTGATTTAGTTAGTTAAACAACTTTTAGCTCCGTTCCTTTTCGAGGACGAAAAGATTTTTAAGTGGGGGAGATTGTAACAACCCGAAATTTCTCGACCAATTTTAAAATTTTATTTTTAGATATTTTAATGGATTTTAATATTCAAAATAATTTATTTTAAATAATAACGACGAAAAATTTATTTTAATCGAAGTTAGAACGAATAATTTTGTTTTAATTATAAGAGCCTGAAATGGCATGGCAGTTTGAAAATTCGATTTCAAATTTCAATTGAGTGTACAGGATTCAAAATAAATCGGATTTCAATAAAACAAGAAATATTTGAATCTATGTAATTATATCTTTTTAGTGAATGTGAAAAATCCAGATTTCATAGCGGGAATTGAAAGTTATGTACAGTTTAAAATTCAGAATAGTCGCTATGGAATTTTTATATATATTTTAATATAATATATAGCCATCTTACAAGCGACCTCCGTTTTCGACGAATCCACTTTTATTGGTTCCGAAATGTCAAATTATTACAAGATTCCAATTTTCATAATTTTTGGATCTAATATGTGAGCGTAGTAAATGTGAATGCGTTTGGTAAATTCAGTTTGAATTTAATCGACTGGAAGATGACCGTTTTTCAAACGGTCTCCAAATTCGACGAAATTAATTTTGTTAGGACTGTATCGTCAAAACAAAGCTAGAAATAATTTTTCTGGAATTTCTCGAGCTAGTATGTGGCCGTGAGAAATTAATGTGAATCGATCAGCCATATAAGGCCAAAAACAAGGTTTTCTAAGCAAACGGACTCGGAATTCGATGAAACCATTTTTTTTGAAACGTATGGTCAACATATAGCAACGTGTCAATTTTCATCGTCAACGGAGTTCGTATGGGACCTTGGCATCAATAACCGTCGAACGAAGAGAGCGTGAACTAGAGAATTAATAATAAACTAAAGAATTAATAATAAATAATAAATTCTAACCCACTGCTATATAATATCTTTTCCCCCTTCCCAAACCCTCATTATTCTACTTCCACAAAAATTGACAGCAACTCTCTCTCTCTAAATTTTACAAATAAGTCCTTGGAAAAGAATAATTTATATCCCTCAATCCATACACAATCAACCCAAATGGCATCTGGGTATTGTAGATCATGTTGATCTCTACTTACTACAAAAATTTCATAACCTATTGTAGTACGAATTCGTCGGAATCTCAATCCAAAGGTAGAAAATCAGTTTCGGTTTTGGCCATTTTTTTGGCCAATCCATGAAGAATTAGGTGATGGCTCAATTGAAGAAATTGTAGAGGAGAGATAGATGGATAATTTTGTCTTTGGTTGTTTGTTCTGAAAGTGCTCGTGGTAGCGGCAAAATCGAGATGAACATCGGTGTTGAAATTTCAGAAGCTGGAACCCTGTTTTTGCTCCTCGTCGTCGATGGAGGCTGAGTTGACCAGATGAGTTTGAAGGTCGTCGAAAGGAGGTGGCGTGGTGGTTCGATTGGTGGCGGTCCGCGACCATGTCATGGTCGGAGGCAGTGGAATTTGGGGTTTTCCCCAAATCCGGTCGTGGAGCGATTTCAGGTCAACAGCGGCACTAGGGGATGGCGGCAACTGGTGCAGGGGTATGGAGGATGAGGGAAGAGACTCCGATGGTCAGCGGCAGCGCATGTGGTCCCAGGAGGCGGCGCGAGCTCCAGAAGGACGGTGAACAACGTTGGCCAGTAAATTTAGGGTAATTTAGGGTTTTAATACTTTAATTAATTATTTTAGTTATATAATCAATGTTCTAATGCGATATCTTTCACATACGAGGTCGAAATCCGTCGATTTCAGTTCTATTGCGATCGTGGAGTCGAGAGCTTCGCAACAAGACTATCCGGTCCAATTTGGAGCAAGTTGGAATTTGGGGCAAATTCGAACCTAAACAGTACCAAAACCGCCAGTTAAAGACTGATGGAGTGGAAACGAAGGTGAGATCTTCTCACTATAAATTCTGCACAGTTATTTATTTATATTCATAATTGAAAATATATATAGAATTGCCAGCTTAGATTTTTATCAGTTTAATTATTATAAATTGTATACAGTGCATGTTAGAACACTTTCCTCGTCCACAAACCATGGACGATTTAAATTTACTGTATTGTGTGTTGTTTATGATGTTGAAATTTTAACATATTACAAATAATATTAACATAAATATGGTAGTTGAAATTAAATTATAAATATTCATTTATAATTTGAACTGTGAAAATTGGTTAAATAGAAAATAATCAAACTGAATTAGAATGGGTTAAATTTATTAACCAATGATTTATTTAAATAAACTGTTGTTGTTTAAGAACCCCACACGGGTATTGGGATGATATTTGACATACACTAGTCCTAATATTTAGCTGTATGTCAATCGATGGATTAATAGTCTTTGATGAGCATTATTTATTTATTTTAATGCTCACACGGTAGTAAATTTCACCCTGAATGTGAATGGACTGTTTGATTATTATTTATCATTATTGTTGCATACATGCGATGTATGAAATCCGTATAACTGGAATTATAAGGTAATTGATTGAGTCACATTCCGATTCAAGAACAAAGAACATTTTTAAATAAAGAACAATCTTAAATAAAAGAACATTTTTAAATAAAAGAACATTTTAAATTAAAGGAACAATTTTAAATAAAGAACAATTTTAAATAAAGAACAATTTTAATTAAAAGAACAATTTTAAATAAAGAACATTTTTAATTAAAAGAACATTTTTAAATAAAGAACATTTTAAATTAATTTTTTTTAAATGAAAGAACATTTTTAAATAAAGAACATTTTTAATTAAAAGAACATTTTTAAATTAAAGAACATTTTTAATTAAAAGAACATTTTTAAATAAAGAACATTTTAATTAAAAGAACATTTTTAAATAAAAGAACATTTTTAAATAAAGAACATTCTTAAATAAAAGAAAATTTTAAATAAAGAACATTTTCAAATAAAAAACATTTTTAAATAAAGGACATTTTTAAATAAAAGAACATTTTTAAGTACAGAACATTTGTAAATAAAGGACTTTTTAAAATAAAGAATACTTTAAAATAAAATGTTCTAACAATAAAGAATATTCAGGATAAAGAATATTTAAAAATAAATAATATTTTAAAATAAATAATATTTTAAAATAAAATGTTTTAACAATAAAAATCACATTTTTATTGTATGTATAAAGAATTAAAGAATCATGTGTTAGAATACATTTTTGTACATTAAAAATGTCATCTTTAACATGTTAATGAAAATAAAAGAATCATTTGTTGAATTACATTTTTGTACATTTAAAATGTCATCTTTAACATGTTACTGAAAATACAAGAATCATTTGTTGAATTACATTTTTGTACATTTAAAATAAAATGTCATCTTTAACATGTTAATGAAATTAAAATAATCATTTGTTGAATTATATTTTTGTACATTAAAAATATCATCTTTAACATGTTAGTGAGAATAAAATGTTTGAACAATTAAAATACCATTTTTATTAGATGTATAAACTATATAAAATATTCATGTATTGAATTAAATGTTTGAAACATAAAAATAGTTATATAGTTAGACGCCTTTTTACCTGAACGGATTTATTGATCGATTTTATTCATTTTATAATGAATATTAAAAAAATGATTTCCAAAATCTAATATTTTGAAAATATTATCATTTTAATATGATAAAGATATAGAATATTCAAATTTGATTTAGATTTGAAAATAAAGTTGGAATCGTTTTAAAACAAATTTATAAATGATTTATAAAATACGTTTTAATTGGAAATCAACAAAATATATATTATATATATTTAGTGGCCTGAATAAAACGCTCGCATAGCGACCGTTTGTGAATTTCGACCATTAATTTAAATTGATTTAACGGGAGATCAGACCGTCGATTCTCCTAAAACCGGAATCGTTAGGTTCGTATTGAAAAGAGCTTTCCCAAGGATATAAGAAGTTTGAAATCTAACATTAGATTTGGAATTATGTCCAAATCAAATTCAAAAGAGGTCGCTATGGATACAGTTCAGGGCCGTTATTGGAAACCGACTGTGCAGGCTTTGATAAAATTATTAAAAATATCAATAAATTGTGTAAAATCATGATAAATGGTTTGGAAAGATTCTGGAAGAAAATTTCCATATTTGGAAAGATAAAAATATATTTTTATCGAAATGAACTAGTTATTAACTAGAATAATAATCCAATTATTTTAGAATAATAAATTGGATCTGCAATGGTTTTAATATAACAAAATTTTCCAACGTATAAATTGGAATTGAATAAAATAAATTGGATTTTGGGTTTGTCGTGAATGGTGTCTTCAATAACACTGTTCTTAAACCCCGTGTGAAAAGGATAAATCTTTTAATTAAGATTTAGAGAAGTTTACTAATTAATTAATGTTTAATTAAATTTGAAATGAAAGTTGATTGTGGGTTTATCGTGAACTATGTTTTAAACGTCATTTATTCTTTAACCCAATTAACAGTGAAAATATAATTTGGAATTTATAAAAAAATTATTAAGATTTAAATGGAATTTATAAATCTTTTATTAAGATTTAAATGGAAATTTTGCCAAAGTAAAGTTTTCCAATCTAATCGAATAAAGTGGAATTGAAGGGAATTCGATTTATTAATAATCGAGATAAGATTCTGGGAATGGAGATCATTACTACATATGGAATTTAAAAAGGCCTTGTCGTTATTCCATTTATATTATTAGTCCGATACGGAAATTTATATCGATTATATATTGATCCGTTTTCCGTGAAGATTCCATAGTTAATGGAAGATGATTTGGGTTTATCGTGAACTGTGTTTTAAATGATATTAGTTCTTTAACCTAGTTAAAGATAAAGATTAATTTCCTAAAAATGAACAATCATAAAGTAATGATTTTTGATATTAAAACCAAATTGGAATTTTAATAAATATCTAATTAGATTGAAATCAGAAGGAGATAATTAAATTTATCGAATTCATGAAATGATCGAAAATGGAGTACCATCAGTTTTACTCCAGGCGATAGTTTAATCTTTAATTAGATTTGAACAAAAAATGGTAATTAAATTTACCGATAACACTGTGGGTGTTAAATATGGAGAGCTACCAGTTTTTCCCCATGGGATGAATAGGTTGGGATTAGGATAATAAATATAGATAAATGATTACATCGGTAAGGTTCGATAACCCCGACTAGTTAATAAAATATTTTGAAATCGATATCAAAAGGAAAATTGAAGAATAAATTTATAAAGAATTGATCTTTGATAAAATTAATGGGAACCTTTCCCAAAAAAAAACATGAATATTTTATTAAAAGAATATTCTGAATAGAATGAGGCGTATGATGTGTTTTTATAGCACTTGATTATAAAATACGCAAATTATTCGGAAAGACCTAATTTAACCCATTCTAAATAATCAATATGACGACCAAGAGTCGAAGATGAAGACGGTGGTTGAAGATCGGAGTTCTTCACATTGTTTGAATGATTATGTCTTGATTGGGCTGTACACCCAAGAAAAGGTAATAAGTGGTGATCGTACAGACGTACTTAGAGATTGACGGATATGCGAGGACCTCTCTCTTGTATTGGACATATGGGACGAGGAATAAGGTGCCTCCGGTTTCATTCAGACCGAGCACGGACTTGTAAATGGATGTGTGTCTGACATTGGATTTCATTCTGTGTTAATTGATTTCTATTAAATATATATTTGTTTGGTGGCGGATAATTTATTCTCTTGCTTAACACCATTCTCTGAGACGTACGAGCTTAGAGGTTATATTGATAGACATCAGTTGCATGGTGTTAATTGTCGGTGTGGCATGCCAAGATGCAAATGATCAAGGCTTTTGTTGAAAAGCAGAGTCTAGTGGTTGATGATCAAAGCACAGCTTTAATTAGCATAGCTTTGTGTTATAGCTTTAACTCGTAAGCCTTACATCCGGTATGAGTCAAAAACGGGATAACGGAACGTAGGGAGTGCAGAAATTTCTTTCTAGCTATAAGTGGTATCATAATATGGAGCCCAGACATTTTTACTTATGTGGATGATGGAATGAGGCGCCTCGGATATTGGTCGGTACTGGCCAAGTGATAGGTCTTATAGGACCGGGAAACGTGTGTTCAGGCATAACTAATCCACTAAAGTATTTGTGGACTGGCCCTGCAGGATGCAAGGGTTCGCCAGCGTCCGAGCCCTAAGGCATTTTCTAAAGTGTCTCGAATCGGTAAAGGGACCATTCCTAGCCTTGACTCATGGTGGAAACCCAATTTCCAATACAAGACATTTCGGTTTTAATTGTAGAACTTGTATGGTGACATAGTAGGATGGGGTACTATATCGTCAATGATTGATACATTTATATTTGAAGTTGATTTCTTCACTTATAGTAATAATAAAAAATGAAATTTCACGTATCAAGCATATTTGGCTATTATAAGGGAAAACTCTATCCTCTAGCTTGCGTTGCACTGTGTGATGGGACCTGAGTCTTATAGTAGCTTCATTTTTCCAAAAAGCATTACGCTGTTTTATTTTAAACTAAGATTCATGTGGAGTAAACCCATTCCGTGTTTTACTGTGTGGTCCCATGATTTCCCAACTTTAAAATTAAAGATTAATAACTATTTTAGTTATCACACCAGTCCCATGACTGACCTGGAGTTTATTGTTTTAAACTAAACTCTGGGTGCCCATATTTTCCATACGGCTAGCTAGTAGTTTTCGTTTTGCAGATATTTCGTTTCCAGGATCTTGGATTTACAGCTGAAGCTATATTCGGAAAGCTCTGTGTCCATCTATTTCTTTCAGTCGTGTTATGTATTATTTTTCCACGGCTTTGTAATTTAAATCTCTGATATTGTATTTCCAATGTGTAACGTTTACTTGTACTCTGATGTAATTGTTGCAATAATAAATGAAATGTTCTATTGTTTTGTTCTGATTTGTCGTGTTCTCAAAGCAATCCGGACTTCCCCGTGAGGGCGAGTTTGGGTCGTTTCAGTTAGAAGGCCAACAACCATGGTGGTGATATATTTGGTACATTCAAGTTGAATGAGTGAGTGGCCGGGTTCTGTGTAGCCGAGTTGCAAGATGCTCTTATTGAATTTCTGTGTTTTATCTCTAAAGAACACTGATCGAAAGGTGGTTCCATACCTAGTCGTGTTGGAAATCCAAACCCCAATATGAGCCGTACACTTTTAGATGTGAACGAATTATGTCAAATAGTGAGATGCAATCTTTTTTGCTATATCTCTATTTTATTTGTAATTTGATAGACAATATTATAATATCACTGGGTTTTATAATAAAAGTGATTTGATTATCGTGAGGTAAAAACACATGCCATGTTTATGTGTGGTCGGGTCTTAAGAGAGTTGCATTCTTTTAAAAAAGAGATTTTATAGATTTAAGAAAATAGTTTGGATTTTACTCGCACCAGTCCCATGATTGACCCAAAATATATTATGTTTTGTTTTTTTTTTCTAAAACTCTTGGATGCCCAAATTTGTATGGGCAGTCGAGTAGTTCAGGTCCTTACGGATGCATTTGGAGGAGCTTGGAGCAAAAAAATTTACCGTTAGTTATTTAGAGTTTATTTCCGCTATGTCAAATGTATAATGTACTCTGATGATGGTATGTATATTACATTTACAATTCTGTATTAAAGCTGTTATATATTATAATTTATTCCACTGTGATTGTGAGATTCTGTGTATTGTTCCTCTTTCTTCTATCTCTTTTCTTCTTTACCCATAAAGATTCATATTTTCATGCAATTTGGGTTGGACATGTGTTGTATTTTGTCGACTCAAAGGATGCGGATTTGCGGGCATTTACATTAGTATTCATTATCTCCTTAAGCATTCTACTATTTCAAAGGTAAGTTAACAAAATCTTAACTTAATTTTTTTTTCCTTTATTTCATCCCCATGAAATAGATCAAGAACACTTGAAAATTGTCTTCCAAAGTTCCCTAAGCATTCTTCATCTCACTAAGAAAAATAAAACATACCATGCATTAATGGAACAATATTAGCCATCACACTCTAGCTATCCTATAGCTTTTAATGTTTTAGCCTAGCCATTATGAAATGACTATCTCATAGTCACTACAAGTTATTTATCCTAGGCTTTCACATATTACAACTTATATTATTGTGAGTTAATGACTCCCTAAGAAGTTACACATCGTTCCTTATCAACACTTTCAGCTGCCCTCCTATGTTATTTCTATCCAGTCCATCCAAACTAATCACAATAAGGCCATTTTGTACTACCACCCTTTTAGCCATCATGTTTAAGTCCCCTAAGATGCATAGTGTAACAACCATAATTTCAAACACTTAGTTTTTAAATATATGAATAATTAAATTATTTATAAAGTTTTAAATGTGAATAAATATGATTGTATAACCTTATTAGAAATGTTTAATTAAAAACTAATGATAAAAAATTCATTTCTGAATTTTGTTTATAAAAATAAATAGGTTAAAGAAATATCAATAATGTGACTGGAAATCGTTTTATCAATAAATAATGTTTTATTCGTCAAAAGTTATCGAACTCTTTGCAACTTTTATATCATGTATGAAACCATTAACTAGAATTAAATCATCTGTATTTAATTGATAAAGGATTAGATAAGTGGATAAAAGTAGTGTTACCTGACTTAATCTTGCGCAATCAGAGCGCTTTCATAAAGGATCAGAGCATTATTGACATATGATCCATTGAAAGGGTATGAAAGTGTTAACATTATCCTTAGATGTTACCTAAAATTGGATTAACGAAAGCACACGGCTCGAATGCACGCCATTCTTATGCTCTCCCTCGGAAGCATTTCCCATTTATATTCGTCGAGTGGATCGAAATATGCATTCAAACTGCCTCTTTCTCCATCCATGTCAATGGTCAAACTACTGAATATTTCCGCAGTACACAAGGATTGCATCAAGGTGACCCACTTAGCATTATTTATTTCTTGTTGTCATGAAGATGCTCGTAATTATTCTGAAAAGCAAAGAAACATCCCAGCTTATTGATTTCCACCCTAAATGCCATAACCCACCCATATCTTGTCCTTTTTTTTAATTTTTGGCGTGCAATAATTTCTACCTTATATATATATATATACATATTTAACAAAAAGGATAAATACTATAACAAAAAGGAGAAACTAGCCTTTCTCTAACGGCTCACAAAAATGGTATTCGAAAATAGAACCGTGCACACACAAAGGAGAGGAAAAAGAAAACCAAATGCAAAAAAGACCAAAAACATCATCGCCCTAAGCCATGGGCTAAGAACTAGCAATCGCCGTAGACATAAGAGCCTCGAAGCAAACCAAAGCCTACAAAGGAGGGTGTAGTCCAGAAACAACGGTCAAGTCCTCCAAGGGTGGCTGCAGCCAAATGAAGGAACAAACCACATGACGTCCCTGAATCAACAAGAACTCCAACTCCTTAAGCTCCCTCAAGACAGGGTGGGAACGAGGCCAAGGAAAGACGATCAGCAACCTGCTTTACCAAAACCCACAGTCGAACTTGCTCCAGGGTCCAATTTCGATCGAAAGCACCGCGAATCTCCAGTAAAATCAAATACAAGACCTAAAAAAGAAGATCTACACAACTAGCAACATTAGTCCCGAGGGGGAGGGAAGAGGTGAAGGATAAAAGAAGCAGTAACCAAAAGATAACAAAGCAAAATAAATGAAAAGCAGAAAACAAAAAAATCAGTCAATGCCTGCCCTAGGAGTGCCCGCCACCGACAAAACGTCAAAAATAACAACCAGCCTCCTAGAGCAAGTACCAATGACACCCTGAAAAGGACTACCACGGAAAGCAAGGAACAAATTGTTCCTAACTTTTTGGATAATGGTAGGAGGGTCCATTGACACTTCATCAAAAACTGCCTAGTTCCTGCACACCATATGTGCCAGCAAACAAGGCATGGAATCAGATGCTGAAGAATAACACGTAAAGATTTGCATGAGATTCCGGAACACCAGAGTTTTAGCAAATCTTCCATCGAGGTGGCATTACCTCGGCAACCCATCATCTTCCCCAAGTAATTCCAGACAGCCCGGGCACAAGAACCAGAAACTAACAGATGAAAAGAAGATTCGGAGCATCCCGAATTGTAGCACCTACACCTTGACACAAGAGGGATGCCTATACACTGAATATTCTCATCTATTGGTGAACCTTCATGCAAGGCTTTCCACATGAAAAGAGAAACCTTTGGTAGAACACGGACATTCCAAACGGAACTGAAAACAAGGAGATGTGGATTAGGAGTCCTAATCGTATTCCACGCTGCCTTAATCGAGAAGGGGATCCCGTCCCAACTGATGCCACCCCCATGAGCATCTGTTAAGCCTTTAACAGATTACATCCATATCCGCGTCTCACTAGCGTAGGATGGGATACCAGTGTAATTGGCATTAGCAAGCATACGGTACTTGGCATGGAGGAACGACTCCCAAAGGTAGTTGTTTGCTCCAAACCGCGCCCATAACATACATGCAGAGGCCAAACAAACATCCTTAGGGTTACGAAGACCAAGGTCTCCCTCACTTTTGGGACGACAAATGGTGTTCCAATAAATCCAGTAGTGGCGCAAAGAATTGTTCTTGCTTCCCCAGAAAAAAAGTGGAAACCAAGGACCGATAAGAGTGAAAGAAAGAGGCAGTGGGAGTCATGGCAGCACAGATATGGGATCACAGCGAATCCAAGACAGACTGAAGGAGGACCAGTTTGCCAGCCTGTGAAATGAGAGAAGCATTCCACCTAATAATCTTGCCTCTGACCTTGTCAGTTATGGGATCGAAGATGGCATTGAGCTTCCTATCTCGATATAATACTATGCCAAGGTAGGGAATAGGGAGGGAGGATGCTTTAAATCCAGTAGAAGACTCAATCCAAGAGGATCTAATCGTAGACAGATCTTTCGCGGGCACGAAGCAGCTTTTAGAAGAGTTCACGAGTTGCCTTGAGCAACTCTCGTATTGCCTAAAAAAAGCAAGAAGGGATCGGATAGGACGGCGAGAGCTATTCGTGAAAATGATGATGTCGTCTGCGAAAGACAAGGAAGAGAAAAGAGGGCAACCCCTAGGGAAGCCAAACCTATGAATCTGCCCAACTATCGCAAGAGAACGCAGACCTCGAACGAATGCCTCGGCAGCAATGACGAACAAGGAGGGGGACAAGGGGTCACCTTGACGAAGACCTTTCCCTGATATGAAATAGCCTGCAGCTGATCCGTTAATGAGAACGGAAAACCAACAGTTGGAGATGAGTATAACAACTCGGAATTTTGGAAGCAATTTAAAATTTTATTTTTAATTGATTTAATGGATTTTAAGAATTTAAAATGATTTATTTTGAGAATTAACGATTTAAAATTTATTTAAATCGAAGTTAGAACATATGAATTTAAAATTTAATTAAAACGAACTCGAAATGATGCGGTAATTTGAAAATTCGATTTCTAATTTCAAATGAATGTATAGGATTCAAAATAAATCGAATTTCGGTAAAACTAGAAACATCTGAATTTGTTTAACATTATCTTTCTAACGGATGTGAAAAATTGAGATTTCACTTTATAAATTGTAAGTTATGTCCAGTTTCAAATTTGGAATAGTCGCTATGGAATATATATATATATATATATATATATATATATATATATATATATATTAATTTAGGGTGCGTTAAATGAAAAAAATTAGGCTCACATCCGGTCACAAACTTATTGTAAATTTAGTACTATTTTTCGAAAGTTCAGTAAAAAAAAAGAAAAAATCACGTAAATTCGTATTTATATAAAACATGTAAATGCCAAAAAAACAGATCAAAAAACCATTAAACAACGCATCAAGAACAAAAAAAATCACCAAAATCAGCGAAAATGCAGTTAAATGCATAAGTCTGTGCAAGAATTGCATATTTCTTGCATACAAATGTGCAAAAAATTACTCGCATGCAAATTAGTTAACATTATTTGCATTCAGGCATGCAGTAAAATAGAATATGTGCACACATGCGTGCAACAATTTGCAGGCAAAAAATCAGTTAAGTTTTCTTCATGCAATACTTGCATACATGTGTGCAATTATTTCAAGATAGTTGCACACATGTATGCAAGTTTCTGTCTAGATTTACAATAGAAAACCGCATATGCAATAGTTGCATACATATATGCATCTACTGGTAAAAGTTGCATAAATGTATGCAACTTTTTTTAACATGGACTTTCGAAAATATTTCAAGAATTTAGAATTTTTTTTTCATCAGACAACGCATTTTTTGTGCCGAAAAAACAAAAAAGCGGAAAAAAATAAGGGGCGGATTTGAATATAAAACTTGGGAGGGATGTGAGCCTATTTAAGTTTCAAAATAAGGATGTATACATAATATTCACTTTAATTTATATAATGGAAATAAGGCTCCGCCCCTTGTTTTAATTTTAAATATAACTTACGTCCCTCCTTTAGTTTCAATGCATTTCCGGTCCCTGTTTTCCGTACTTCCGCCTTTTACGTTTTTGTGCCAAAAAAAATGCGCTAGCAGATAAAAAGAAAAAAAAATCTAAATCCTGGAAACGTCCACAGAAGTCCACGCAAATTTAAAAAAAAAAGTTGCATACATGTGTGCAACTTTTACCAATAGTTGCACACATGTATGCAATTATTGCATACGCTGTTTGTGTTGAAAATCTGGACGGAAACTTGCATACATGCGTGCAATTATTCTGAAATACTTGCAAACTTGTATGCAAGTATTGCATGAAGAAAAGTTAAATGAATTTTTTCGTGTGGATTGTTGCTTGCATACGTGCTACTTTTATGTTTTATCTGCACACGTGAATGCAAAAAAATTCGAACTGATTTGCAAGTGTGTGAATCATTGCATATTTTCATGTAAGAATTATGTAATACTTGCACAGATGTATGCAAATATTTTCAACACAGATGCATAAGTGAAATTCTTGCACACATGTAAGCATGAAAATAGAAATAGGTGCATACTAGTATGCATTTAACTACTGTTTTTCTGTTTTATTGATTTTGACGTGGTTTCTGATGTTTTTTTTTTTGGCTGAATTTTTTTGTGTATATCTATTTTAATTAAATATGAATTTACGTGATTTTTTTTATTTTTCTACTGAATTTTCAAAAACTAAGGACTAAGTTTACAATAAGTTTATGATCGGATGTGAGCCTAATTTTAAAACTTAATAGGGACCTGTGCCAAACGGACCCATTTATATATAGCACTTAAAAATAGCCATTTTGCAAACGACCTCCGTTTTCGACGAAGCCACTTTTGTTGGATCCGGAATGTCAAATTATTGTTAGGTTTCAAATTTCATAATTTTTGAAATTAATATGTGAGCATAGTAAATTTAAACGTGTTTTCAATCTTAGTTTAAATTTAATCGACCAGTTAAAAATGCCAATTTTCAAACGACCGCCAAATTTGATGAAATTAATTTTGTTAGGACCGTATTGTCAAAACATAGCTAGATTTCCATATTCGTAATTTTTGGAGTTAGTATATGACCCCGGTAAATTAAAATGTACGTTGAAATTCAATATTGAACGTAATATTAATTTATACTTTAATTTTGACAAGAACTGATCAAAACAGTCGAATTGGCTTACGAAACATATCCCATTGTGTTCAGAATGAGGGTATTTAGCAGGGGGCGACAGTCGTTGGGGTTCGTTTGGAGTTCGAATGATAAATAAGTAAAAATGAATTAAATAATATAAAAAATACGCTATATATATTAAATGGTCAAAGCCCTAGCTAATTTCAATGCTTGGTCAACCCTCATAGCAGCCGCCGCTCTCATAAAACAACGGCTGAAAATATCAAATGTTCGTCTCCTAATCTCTTTCAATATACAATGAATTAGATCATAATTCTAAAGCGAAAATCATAGAGATTTTCCATAGCTTCAAATTGATATGGGTGTGAGTGGATTTAATTGAGTAAATCATTCAATTGGAGGCTTCAAAGCCACTGATTTTTGAGGTGATTTTTGGCGCTATTATGGGATCGAGTTCACCGACATTGGAGTTTGGGGTGGCGATTCGAAGGCAGTCATGGTGGGGTTGTTTGATCGATGTCCGGATAAACGTGGTGGGGCACGATTTGATGAAAGGGGTGGAGCTCAATTCGACATCGGCTGAAAGGTGTTATGGGGAAGAACAATTAGGAATGGGTGATTATTGTTAATTGGTAATTAATTAAAGTTAATTATACATTTAAATGTTTGAATGACACTAACTTGTACAAACGAAAACAGAATTTGACAAGGTTGGAGGCGCTGGAATCGTCCCAGCGAACACTACATTATAGAACTGACTGAGAGGAATTTGGAAGCAGTTAGAATTTTTTACTAATTTAAACGTTTGGGTTCATTTAGTTATAACCATCCTCAAATAAAGACCGACGAAGTGGAAATCAAAAGTGAGAACTCTCTCACTAAAATAATTGTACAGTTATTTATTATGTAACTGAATATATGAACTACCAGTATTGATTTTTACCAGTTTTTAATTATCACAAATGATGTACGGTGCCTGTTAGCTCACTTCGTTGTTGTTTGAAAAAATCCATGGATGATCTGATTGACTATATTGTATTTTGTTTGTGATTGTGAACATATTAAAAATAATGTTAATATTAATGTGGTGGTTGGAATTAAATTATAAATACCCATTTATAATTTAAACAGTGAAAATTAATAAGTTAGAAAAATAATTCAAACCAAATTAGAATTGGTTAAATGTATTAACCAATGATTTATTTAAATCGATTGTTGTTGTTTGAAACCCCACATGAGTCTTGGGACGATAATTAATTTACATCTCCCTTGGATTTAGTTGTATGTTAACCCGATTGATTGACAGACTGTGATAAGCGTTATTTAATTATTTAATGCTTATACAGTTGTAAATTGCACTTTGGATGTGAATTGACTGTTTAATAGTTGTTTATCACTATTTTTGAATCCATGCGATATATGGAATCCATATAAATAAAATTATATGGTAATTGATTGAGGCTGATTCCATTTCAGAAATAACGAATATTTGAAATAATATTAAGTGAATAATCAAAATATGATTTTGATGTCCGATTTTGGATGGACACAAAAATATTGAAATATTCATAACTGAAATGAATATATGAAGCCGAGTTAAGTAGAAGTACGCCATTTTTACTTGAATGAATTTTTTTGTCTATTTTATTTATTTTATAATGAATATCGAAAAGAATTGATTTCAAAATCTAATATTTTGAAAATATTATCATTTTAATATTATAATGATATAGAACATTCAATTTTGATTTAAAATTGAAAACTGAAGCTGAAATCGTTTTAAAATGAATTTATAAACGATTTATAAAATACATTTTCAAAAGGAAATCGATGATATATATATATTATATTTAATGGCCTAAATAGAATGCGCCGTGCAGCGACCGTTCACGAATTTCAACCATTGACTTCAAATTCATGTAACAGGAGATCCGACCGTCGGATTCTCCTAAAACTGGAACCGTTAGGTTCCTATCAAAAAGAACTTTCCAATGAATATAAGAGATTTAAATTTGAATGGTTGGATTTTAAAATATGTCCAAATCAATTTCAGAAAAAGTCGCTATGAATGTAGTTCGGTGGGAAACCGACTATAAAGGCCTTAATAAAATTATTAGAAATATGGAAAAATTATGCAAAATCATAATAGTTGATTTGGAAATATTTTGGATGAAAAATTCCAAGTTCGAAAAGATTTTTTTTTTGAAATGAACTGGTTAATAACTATTAATAATCCTATTATTTTTAGAAATAATAAATTGGATTGAAAAATGGGTTTTAAAATAACCAGAGCTTTTTGATTCATAAATTGGAATGGATTTGGAATGAAAATTATCTTTGGATATTTTGATATTGAATTCCGTGATTATACAGATACTGTTGAGGCATTTAGAAGATATTTATATATATCGTTATTCCCAATACGATATTTGTTGGTTTCAGAAATTGATATTGAATATAAGCCGATATAATTTCTATTAGAGCCTTGTATTTAATATCAAACGGGATTTTGGGTTTGCCATGAATGATGTCTTAATTAACACTATTCTTAAACCCCGTTGAGAAAAGAATAAATATTTTAATTAAGATAAATGAAGTTTTCCAATTTATAATTATAAATTGGAATTAAATGGAAGATGATTTTGGGTTCATTGTGAATGATATTTTAAGTAACATTTGTTCTTAAAACCCAATTAACAGTAAAGATATGATTTGTAATTTATAAAACTTTTTGTTAATATTTAATGAAAATTTTCCAAAGTAAAGTTTTCCAATTTAATATATTAAATTGGAATTGAATGGAATTTGATTTATTAATAATCAAGATGATCTACTGTGAAGGAAGACCGTTAGTATATGTGGAATTCAAAAGGCTTTGCCGTTATTCCATTTATGTTATTAGTTTGATACGGAAATTTATATCGATTATATACATTAATCGGTTTTTTTGTGAAGATTCCATAGTTAATGGAAGTTGATTTGGGTTTATTGTGACCTGTGTTTTTCATAACATTGGTTCTTTAACCCAATTAAAGATAAGAATAATTTCTTAAAGTTGAATAATTGTAAAGCAATGATTTTTTATGTTAAAAACCAAGTTAGAGTGTTAATGAATCTTTAATTAGATTAAAATGAGAATAGGGTAATTAGATTTATCGAATTCAAGAAATAGTCTAGAATGGAGTACCACCAGTTTTACTCCAAGCGATAGTTAAATCTTTAATTAGATTTGAATGTGAAATGGTAATTAAATTTACTGATAACACCGTGGTTACCGTGGGTGTTAGATATGGAGTACTACTAGTTTTGCTCCATAGAATGAATAAGTTGGTATCGGAATAAATAAATAAATAAATGATTACGTCGGTAAGACTCGATAATCCCGACTAATTTTATAAACCATAATTTGATTTAGAATTGTTAAAAAATAAAATAAAATCTTTTGAAAATGATATCCATAGGAAGATTTAAGAATAACTTTAAATGAACTTATCTTTGATAAAATTAATAGGAATCTTTCCCCTGAGATGCGAATTTTTCAATAAAAGAATATTATGAATTGGAATGAGGCATATGATGTATTTTTATAACACTTGATTATTGATTATAAAATACGCGAGTTATTTGAAAAGATGGGTCTAACCCATTCTAAATATCTGTTATGACGATTAAAAGTCAACGATGAAGACAGGGATTGAAGACCGGAGATCTTGACATCGTTTGGACGATTACTGATGTCTTGATTGGGATGTACACCCAAGACAAGGTAATAAGTGGTGATTGTCCAGACGTACTTGGAAATCGACCGGATATGCAAGGGCCTCTCTCCTGTATTGGACATATGGGACGAGGAATAAGGTGCCTCCGGTTTCGTTCAGACCCAGAACGGACTTGCAAATGGATGGTGTGTCTGACATTGTATTCCTTTATATTGTATTCGTTGATCTATTCCAAATATATATTTGTTTGGTGGCGGAGAATTTATTCTCTTGCTTAACACCCTTCTCTGAGACGTACGAGCTTAGAGGTTATATATTGGTGGAAATATGTGATATGGTATGGATTGACAATGTGGCATGCTAAGATGCAAATGATCAAGGATTTTGTTGAAAAACAAAGTCTTGTGGATGATGATCAAAGCACAGCTTTAAGTAGCATAGCTTTGTGTATAGCGTTAACTCGCGAGCCTCACACCTCGGTATGTGTTAAAAACGGGATAAGAGACGCAGTGAATGCTTGACGTTTCTTTCTAGCTAGAAGTCGCGTCATAGTATGTAGCCCAAACATTTTTGCTTATGTGGATGATGGATTGCGAGGCTCCTCTGATATATTGGTTGCTACTGGCCAAGTGATAGGTCTGTTAGGACTGGGAAACGTGTGTTCAAGTATAACCAATCCACTAAAGTAAGTGTGGACCAACACTGCAGGATCGAAAGGCTCGCCAGCATCTGAGTCCTGGGTCATCTTTCTAGAGGTGATCTGAATCGGTAAGGAGATCATCCCTTGCCTTGACTCATGATGGAAATCCAATTTCCGATACGTGACCTTTCGGTTTTAGTTGTAAACCTATGTATAGCGGCATAATATATGGTACCTATGTCGTCTATGATTGATACATTTATATTTGAAGTTGATTTTGATATTATGCACTTATAGTAATATCAAAATGATTTGTTTTAAATATACCAAGCATATTTGGCTATTATAAGGGAAAACTCAATCCTCCAGTTTGCATTGCATTGTGTGATGAGACTTGAGTCTTATACCAGCTTCATTTTCCAAAAAGCATTGCGTTGTTTTATTTTAAACTGAGATTATATGGAGTAAACCGATTCCGTGTTATATGGAGTGGTCCCTTGATTTACCCAACTTTAAATTAAAGTTAATAACTGTTTTAGTTCTCCCACCAGTCCCATGACTGACTTAGAGTTGATTGTTTCTACCTAAACTCTGGGTGCCCATATTTTACACATAGGCAGCTAGTAGATTTGGTTTCGCAGATATTTCTTGCCCAGGATCTTGGATTGCGGCTGGAGCTATATTCAGAAAGCTTTATATATATACATTTCTTTCAGTTGTGGTAGTTGATATATTCCCGCTGTGCATTATATTTATGTATATATAATTTGCTGTTTTGTAATATGTAAATCTCTGATATTTATTTTTCTGTAGTGTAATATTTATTCGTACTCTGATATTCTTATGCTATGATGTAAATTGTTGTAATAGCAATGAAATGTTCTCGTGTTTATGTTCTGACTAGTTGTGTTCTTAAAACAATCTGGGCTCCTCTGTCTCCTCCAAGATCGGGGTAGTTTGTGTCGTCTCAATGAGCCTCCAGACAACATCGATAAGGGGTTCAGAAAACCCAAAAGCCCTTAGAACCTTGGTGACTAAGAACCACGACATGCGATCGTAAGCTTTATCCATATCAAGCTTTACGACCATATTAGAGCCATAGGTCTTCTTATCAATATGAGAAATCAGCTCCTGGGCTAGAAGAATGTTATCAGTAATCGAATGTCCTTTAACAAACCTGACCCGCGGAGAAGAAATAAGGCGCTCAAGAAATGGTGCTTGCCTGGAGGTTAGGACATTAGATATGACCTTATTGGAGAAATTACACAAACTAATCAGTCTGAAGTCCCCATAAGAGCTAGGCTGATCGAACTTAGGGATAAGAACAACGTTGGTCGAAGTCCATCCCGCTGGGAGATCAGCACCAGAGAAGAAGGGCTGGATGGAGAGAGAAAAATACGCTTGAATAATAGGCCACACTCTCCTGTAAAATACTCCGTTGAAACCATTCGACCTACTCACACTGTCCTTTCTAAGAAAAAATACGTAGTGTAACAACCCGTATTTTCAATAACCTGTAATAACATAAATCGAGGCAGAATTTAATTCTAAAATGGGAATCAAGGGAAACGGGCTATGCCATTGTGTTCGTCTCGGAAAAATACGCGAAATAGAGTCCGAGTTTTCGAAAATCGGAGTCCGTATGACCAAGATATGGCCTCGCGAAGTTTCACGAAAATTCCCAAATTAAAGTATACTTAATTAAGTGAAATGGGTTGTGTAGATATATATATATATATATATATATATTGATATATATATATATATATATATAATTGAAAATTTAATAAATAAATATGCAAAAATGCTCAAAACAGCGAATTGGGAGAGGGGAATAACCGAACCGGCCGATTTTTGAAGTCGACCCGAGCCCGCTGGGTCGACTAGGGGTTAATCCAGGGTGTTTGGCTGTCAACCCGTGGGCCGATTCGCTCAAGTGCAGATTTTGCATTTGAATGGTTCTCATGGTCCATCTTTAATCTAAAGGCCCTAGATGGTTCCTACACTTGACTTCTTCCCCAAGACATGCTTTGATGGCTTGGATTGAATCTAGGGTTAATCCTATGGCCTAAAACACTTGCCTAATCTATAAATAAGACCCTAACCTACCCTAATTCATTCATAATTAAACCTAGTGACTAAACTATGGCAAAATGCTAGCTCTCATGGCCTCCACTAATTTTATGAAGAGGGTTGCATACTAATCACTCTCTAATCAACTTCTAATCCCTTCTTAGCATCTTAATCTTCTTCATTTGGTGTTCAAAGTTGCTAGTTGTGAGTTTCTATCACTTTGATGATCTTTTGGTAAACTAATTAGATGAGATGTGATGAGATTTATGGTTTTGTATGTGGGTTAATGAGCTTTGAATCATATGATATGATGTTAGCATTAATCTTATGTTTATGCATGTTGAGTATGTAAGCTTATGCAAGTTTAATATGATGTATGTTATGTTTGCATGATGCTAAATATGCAAGTTGTGGGCTATGTAATCATATGCATGTTATGCAACTTCATGGTAATATGCTATGCAAGTTACATGTTTGTTAATATGCAAGTTACATGTTTGTTAATATGCAAGTTACATGTATGTAAATATGCAAGTTACATGTTTGTTAATATGCAAGTTACATGTTTGTTAATATGCAAGTTACATGTATGTAAATATGCAAGTTACATGTTTCTTTATATGCAAGTTACATGTTTGTTAATATGCGAGTTACATGTATGTAAATATGCAAGTTACATGTTTATTAATATGCAAGTTCATGATGACACATTATGCAAGTCTATAAGCTAATATGCAAGTTTGTTATGCAAAATGAATATGTAAGTTATGTGACATATTATATGCAAGTTATGTGACATGTTATGCAAGTTATGTGTTTGTTAATATGCAAGATGGCACCTTTGAAACATGTTCATTCATATGCAAGTTGACACCTTTTATATGTGTTATATCATGAACGAAATTACGTGGGAACGATGGGGTAATTAAATGCATAAGTTAATAAGATTGTGTGAAATTAATATAATTATGCATAACACAAAATAAATAAACATAGTATGGGAATTTGCCTATTTGGTTAGGTGTACCCATACTATGTGTTGGGAATTTACCTATTGAGTTAGGTCTACCCCATGGGAATTTACCTATTAAGTTAGGTCTACCCATGTTAAGAAAACTTGATTAATTAGGGATAATTAATATAAAATTATGAGGGTGATTAATTAGGTGTAATTAATTGACTAAGACACGAGGTTGGACTCAGTTGTAGCGTAAAACTGCCCGGACCCAACCGGCTTAACCAGTTGCTACAAATGTTAGCCCAATGTGAGAGGTCTTAGGCACAAACTAAATACGTAATTAATGTAAAGACACGAGGTTAGACTCTGTTATGACATAAGGCTGCCCGGACCCAACCGGCTTAACCAGCGGTCATAAAAGACAGTCTAATGTGAGAGGTCTTTACAAAGGTTACGTTCTTAATTAATTAATTAAGAAACACTTAACCACATTAGCATGTAGAGGGACATGAGGGGTTAAGTGGGTGCCTCGGGTGGCATGAGAAAATCTAGTGGTTGCCTTGGGTGGCAATAGAAAATACGATTAGAATACTTAACCAAAATAGAACATGTAATTAAAACATGATTAAAGGGTTAAGTGGGATATACTAGAAAAAGGGACAAGCTTAGGTGGGTAGCTTGTGGAGGCCCATTTCAACCAGTAACCCATACGTATCTTTGTGGGCTCGACCCATGTCGAGGACGGGACACGCATACTGGGCTTGACTGTAAGAGGCAAACGGGTTAGCGGTGGCAACGCAAGTCCAACGGGCTTCATATGCGTGAGTGGGCCCGGGCTGGTAGGTAAGCCGTTGTTGCATCGAGTAGATATAAGCCGTGCACCTTTAGTTTCATCAGGTTGCCACATTGGGGAATGATACATCCCACGGTGGGGCCAGCACGGGTATCTACGTTAGGGAGCCGATCGAATGGGAAGTAGTGTGTACACCTAGTGGATTGTAGGGCCCCGTGGCGCCTACTTGGTCACCTAGGGGTACGCAGGTACTAATTAGTAAATTTTATAAGTCCTTGGGTGGGATCAACCTTTAAGTTAGGAACGACTGGTGTGGTGCAGTTTAGTAATTTACCTTAGGGAGGGTAGATGCGTCTTTATCCTTTATCTTCGTTTAGTTGACTGCTTAGGGTAGCCATTCATCCCTATATGTTACCGTATATCAGTTTATGTCTTCTCTGGTTACTTTAACGATTGTATTGTTAAAGTTATAGGACTCGCTCAGACTTATGTCTGACCCTGTTGTTTTTATCTTTTTCCCAACCCTCAGGTCCTACGGTGGATCCTAGCAGTAGTGGAGCTTGATCGGATTGCTGTTCCAGTCTTTAGGAGCTTGGATAGATGTAAAGCTCCAGTTATCCAGTTATCTTTTCTTTTGTTTGGCTATTGTATGAGAGTGGGATTATGTACTTCTTTATTTTGATGGATATTGTACTTGACCTTTATTGTGGTTTTATGATGTAACCAGACATGTTTTACTTCCGCTGTTATGAGATGATGTTTTAAAATTTCAAGTACTATTTATATCTGTCTTGTTGTAATTTTTCTGTTCTATATTCACTAAAATACTCCACCGATGCTATGGCATTCCCTTAGTGAGTGATCATAGCGGGAGTGGGGTGTTACACGTGGTATCAGAGCTTAAGGTTACCAGAACAGATAAAATTTTTGAGAAAAACTACTTTCTAAGAGTATTTTCGAAGAAAGTATTTTTAAAAGCATGTCTTCTAAGAGAAAAAGTTTTTGAAAAAGAAAAGCATAATCCCCAATAGCCATATCTTTATCTTTCGGAATCTCCTTTTTGAATCTTTCCTCTTTCGTTTCAGCATGGCTGAAGATCTTAACATCCCGGAGGGTTTAGTTATACCACTATGGTATAGGAGGTTGCAAGAGGCTAGGGCCGCGGCTGCGGGTCCGGCCAATGCTACTACACCAGAGACAACCGCTCCTCCTCCTCAGCCTAGAGTGGATAATTTTGCTAAGGTTTGCAAGGAGTTCAAGGCTATAGGAGGAAAACCTTTTCTTGGTTCAGAGACTTTCGTAGAGGCTAGAGATTGGCTTAAGGAAGTGGAAGAGTTGCTAGATATCTTTGAAGTGGAAGAGGGAAAGAAAGTCAAGTTGGCGGCTTGGTTAATGAAGGGAGAGGCCTCATTCTGGTGGGAGGTCACTAATGGAGAACGCCCTGTTGACTCTTGGGCAGATTTTAAGCAAAGGTTTGGGGCTAAGTTTCTCTCAAGGGCGGAAGAGAATCTGTTTATGGAGAAGTTCTTGAATTTGAAGCAAGGGAATCTCACGGTGAAAGAATATGTCAACAAATTCAATCAATTAGCAAGGTTTGGCATAGAGTTGGTGAATACACCGGAGAAGAAGGCTTTGAGGTTCGTTAGAGGCTTGAACGAACCATTGCAAGGAATAGCTATGACTCACATTCCTATGGGGGCCACTTTTGAGAAGCTTGTCTACATGGCACTTATGCATGAGGATGATAAGAATTCTAAGGCACCAGAGAAAAAGGGGGATCAGAAGAAACCGCAACAGCAACAACAAGGCAAGGGCGGAAAAGGCAATGGTGACAAAAAGAAGACGAAGAAGAAGTGCTTCAATTGTGGAACACCAGGACACCTCAGTAAGGATTGTCGCAAAAAGAAGAAGACCGGTTGCTTTCATTGTGGTGAAGCAGGGCATCTTGTGAAAAACTGCCCAAAGAAGGGGCAGAAGACGGGGTCTACCTCAGGAGGCCAGGTGCAAGCTCTTATAGCACCACCTCAGTCAGGGGGGCAAGTTCAGGTTCTCTCAGTTCCACCGATTCAGCAGAGAGGTAGAACTATTTCCGTTGAAAGTCTGGTTTTTCTGTTTGATCATCCAGTTCGTACTTTGTTTGACTCTGGCGCATCGCATTCTTTTATCTCATCATCGTTAGTTGAGTCACTGCACTTAGACACCAGTCTAGTTGATGATCCCTTGGTTGTCTCAAACCCAATTGGGGGCTCCATATATCTGTCTATGATATGTTTGGGTTTGAAGATTTCTATACTTAGCGTCGAGTTTAGATGTGATGCTTTTGTATTGGGCTTCACGGGCTATGGGTTGATCTTGGGCATGGACTGGTTATCCAGTAATGGTGCCGTTCTTGATTGCGAAAGGAGAGTTGTCAGGCTCATGACCCGCTTGGGTAACACTCTCGAGATCTCTTGCAATCCCATGGAATCTGTTTTGCTAAGTTATCTTGAATCGCTCGATGCTTCGGTCGAAAGTTTGTGTTCTGTCAGAGTAGTCCGGGAATATCCGGATGTGTTTGAAGAAGTAAAGGGTTTGCCTCCGAAGCGGGAGATAGATTTCCGAATTTATTTGGTGGATAATGCCAAACCAGTGTCTTTGCCAGTACGCCACATGGCTCCTCGTGAGAGAAGAGAACTTCATAAGCAAGTAGGGGAGTTGCTTGAGAAGGGGTTCATAAGGCGAAGTATATCGGAGTGGGGAGCTCCAGTAGTGTTTGCCACGAAGGCGGATGGGTCCCTCAGACTTTGTGTGGATTATAGGGAACTTAATAAGCTCACGAAGAAGAATAGACACCCATTACCGAGGATAGATGATCTCTTTGATCAGTTGGTTGGCGCGTCAGTATTTTCGCAGATGGACTTAGCTACAGGGTTTCATCAGTTAAGAGTGGCGGAGGACAGTATAGAGAAGACTGCTTTCCGGACTCCGGATGGTTTTTATGAGTGGCTAGTGATGCCATTTGGGTTGACAAACGCCCCCGCATACTTTGTTGATCTCATGAGTAGAGTGTTCAGAGAGTATCTGAATAAGTTTGTAGTAGTTTTTGTGGATGACATCTTGGTCTTTTCCAAGAATGAAGAAGAGCATGCCTTACATCTCAAGGAAGTGTTGGAGACTCTTCGAGCGCATAGTCTTAAAGCTAAATTCTCTAAATGCCATTTTTGGAGAAGAGAAGTGCGATTCTTAGGGCATGTGGTCTCTAAGGAAGGGATAGCTGTGGATCCCGCAAAGATAGTATCTATCCAGGATTGGAAAGTTCCTAGAAATGCTACCGAGGTAAGAAGTTTCTTGGGGTTGGCAGGATATTATAGGAAGTTCATCAAAGACTTCGCGAAGATATCAGCCCCATTAACCCGCTTGACGAAGAAGAATCTGGTTTTCTCATGGGATGTAGATTGTGATGATGCTTTCCGACGGTTAAAGAGAGCTTTGACCACCGCTCCAGTTTTAGTGCTTCCAGATGGGAGTAAGCCGTTTGTTGTTTATACCGATGCTTGTGGAACAGGATTAGGCGCAGTCTTGATGCAGGAGGGAAGGGTAATAGCCTATGGAGGGAGACAATTGAGAGTGCATGAGAAGAATTACCCTACCCATGATCTAGAGTTGGCCGCGATTGTTTTCGCACTTAAGTCTTGGCGCCATTATCTTCTTGGTGAGAGATTCGAGTTGTTCACCGACCATAAATCATTGAAGTACTTATTCTCTCAGAAGGATTTAAACTTAAGACAGCAAAGGTGGATGGAGTTCTTAGCATCCTATGATTTCGAGATAGCGTATACCCCTGGTAAGGGTAACGTGGTGGCAGACGCCTTAAGTAGAAAAAGGCTATCTTTGAGTCCATTGTTCGTGGAACGACGAAGCTTGGAGTTTCTTTCTTTGTTTGACTTCAGACCTTCTGTTGATTTTGTACCTGGTTTGTTGGCATCCTTGGAGGTTAGACCTACTCTTTTGAGACGGATTGGCGAGGCTCAGCGAGACGACCCACAGTTGGTTGTGTTGGTAGAGAAGCTTATAAGAGGGGAGTCGTCCAGCCATTTGGGTAGATACACCATAGATGATAAGGGATGGTTGCATAGAGACGGTAGACTTTGTGTACCGCAAGATGAGGGTTTGAAGAAGGCTATTTTGGATGATGCACATCGTTCAAGAATGACTATTCATCCCGGTGGAGACAAAATGTACCAAGACATGAAGAGAGTTTTCTTTTGGGCCGGTATGAAGAAAGATGTGGCCGAGTATGTGGCTAGATGCTTAGTGTGCCAACAAGTTAAAGTGGAGCAAAGGAAACCCGGTGGGTTGCTACACCCATTGGAAGTTCCACAGTGGAAGTGGGATAGTGTCTCGATGGATTTCATCGACGGGTTACCGAGATCGAGGAAGGGCAATACGGGAATTTGGGTTGTGGTAGACAGACTTACAAAGAGTGCCCATTTTATACCCGTAAAGAGTAAGAGGACCGCTCCATGGCTTGCTTCAGTCTATGTTAGAGAGATTGTTAGATTGCATGGCGTACCATCCAGCATTGTGAGTGATCGAGATCCTATTTTCACTAGTGAGTTTTGGAGAAGTTTGCAAGAGGCGGTAGGGACTCAGTTGTGTTTGAGCACCGCATATCATCCTCAGACGGACGGTCAGACCGAGAGGGTGAACCGTATCTTAGAAGATCTTTTGAGGCTTTGTATCTTGGATTTTGGAGGTACATGGGAAGAACATCTTCCTTTGGTGGAGTTCGCATATAATAACAGCTTTCAGTCCAGTATTGGTATGGCTCCTTTCGAAGCTCTTTATGGAAGGCCTTGTCGATTTCCTACATGTTGGTGGGAATCTACGGATAAGATCTTGCTTGGGCCGGATATGGTTAGAGAGACTTCAGAGAAGATTGATTTAATTCGAAAAAGGATGAAAGCAGCGCAAGATAGACAGAAATCTTATGCGGATCGGAGAAGGACGGATCTTGAGTTTGAGGTTGGGGACATGGTTTTTGTCAAAGTATCTCCATTGAGAAATGTTGTTCGCTTTGGGTCCGTAGGGAAGTTAGCACCGAGATTTGTTGGGCCGTTTCCTATTAAGGAAAGGATTGGACGGATGGCATATAGGGTGGAGTTGCCCGACAGACTTAGTGGTGTTCATGATGTATTCCATGTATCACATTTGAGGAAGTGCTTACATGAGACCGCGGAGGTGGTAGAGCCGAGCTTGCTTAGAGATGTAGAGGTAGAGCGTGATGCGACGATTCGACGAGCTCCTACTCGCATCCTTGGGTCAGAAACTAGGAAGTTGAGGAACAGAGAAGTTCAGCTAGTTAAAGTGCAATGGGGAGATGACGAAAGCAATGCTACTTGGGAGACGGAAGCAAAGATGCGTTCTTTGTATCCATTTCTTTTTGAGAGTATGTCTTTTAACTTCTCCTTTATTGCTTGTCTAGTACTTATCTTATCTTTAGTATATCCTCTCGCTAATACCTATGACCTTTAGATAGGGTAAAACCTATGGTTGAGACATGTGTTTGAAACATGTTATGGTTGATGGATGCATATGGATGCAATTGTTTGCTAGTGGTTGCTCGTGGATGCATATACACACACATTAGGCACTAGATCGGCTCAGTCACTTCATGTTGCATATTGCATAAATGGATGTGGTAGTTAGATTGATGGATGTATCATGGCTGTGTTATCATATGGATGATGCATTTTTGTGTATGGTTGTGCACGCATGTAGAAATTTGTATGTGTCAATAGGGTTTCGCATACATATTGGATGCATGGCACTATCATGGTTTGCATTAAGGAGGTTTACTGTATCAGTAACCGCCTGATTTTCGCATTAGGTAAGTACATATACACACACTTTTGCATATATCCATCCAGCATTTAGAATCTTGTAAGGACAATGATTGCTCGTGGATGATGCTTTGAGTAGATGGATGATTGGATGGTAGGATACGTTCTTCCTAACTTGAAGATTTCGGGGACGAAATCCTTTAAGGAGGGGAGAATGTAACAACCCGTATTTTCAATAACCTGTAATAACATAAATCGAGGCAGAATTTAATTCTAAAATGGGAATCAAGGGAAACGGGCTATGCCATTGTGTTCGTCTCGGAAAAATACGCGAAATAGAGTCCGAGTTTTCGAAAATCGGAGTCCGTATGACCAAGATATGGCCTCGCGAAGTTTCACGAAAATTCCCAAATTAAAGTATACTTAATTAAGTGAAATGGGTTGTGTAGATATATATATATATATATATATTGATATATATATATATATATATAATTGAAAATTTAATAAATAAATATGCAAAAATGCTCAAAACAGCGAATTGGGAGAGGGGAATAACCGAACCGGCCGATTTTTGAAGTCGACCCGAGCCTGCTGGGTCGACTAGGGGTTAATCCAGGGTGTTTGGCTGTCAACCCGTGGGCCGATTCGCTCAAGTGCAGATTTTGCATTTGAATGGTTCTCATGGTCCATCTTTAATCTAAAGGCCCTAGATGGTTCCTACACTTGACTTCTTCCCCAAGACATGCTTTGATGGCTTGGATTGAATCTAGGGTTAATCCTATGGCCTAAAACACTTGCCTAATCTATAAATAAGACCCTAACCTACCCTAATTCATTCATAATTAAACCTAGTGACTAAACTATGGCAAAATGCTAGCTCTCATGGCCTCCACTAATTTTATGAAGAGGGTTGCATACTAATCACTCTCTAATCAACTTCTAATCCCTTCTTAGCATCTTAATCTTCTTCATTTGGTGTTCAAAGTTGCTAGTTGTGAGTTTCTATCACTTTGATGATCTTTTGGTAAACTAATTAGATGAGATGTGATGAGATTTATGGTTTTGTATGTGGGTTAATGAGCTTTGAATCATATGATATGATGTTAGCATTAATCTTATGTTTATGCATGTTGAGTATGTAAGCTTATGCAAGTTTAATATGATGTATGTTATGTTTGCATGATGCTAAATATGCAAGTTGTGGGCTATGTAATCATATGCATGTTATGCAACTTCATGGTAATATGCTATGCAAGTTACATGTTTGTTAATATGCAAGTTACATGTTTGTTAATATGCAAGTTACATGTATGTAAATATGCAAGTTACATGTTTGTTAATATGCAAGTTACATGTTTGTTAATATGCAAGTTACATGTATGTAAATATGCAAGTTACATGTTTCTTTATATGCAAGTTACATGTTTGTTAATATGCGAGTTACATGTATGTAAATATGCAAGTTACATGTTTATTAATATGCAAGTTCATGATGACACATTATGCAAGTCTATAAGCTAATATGCAAGTTTGTTATGCAAAATGAATATGTAAGTTATGTGACATATTATATGCAAGTTATGTGACATGTTATGCAAGTTCATATGCAAGTTATGTGTTTGTTAATATGCAAGATGGCACCTTTGAAACATGTTCATTCATATGCAAGTTGACACCTTTTATATGTGTTATATCATGAACGAAATTACGTGGGAACGATGGGGTAATTAAATGCATAAGTTAATAAGATTGTGTGAAATTAATATAATTATGCATAACACAAAATAAATAAACATAGTATGGGAATTTGCCTATTTGGTTAGGTGTACCCATACTATGTGTTGGGAATTTACCTATTGAGTTAGGTCTACCCCATGGGAATTTACCTATTAAGTTAGGTCTACCCATGTTAAGAAAACTTGATTAATTAGGGATAATTAATATAAAATTATGAGGGTGATTAATTAGGTGTAATTAATTGACTAAGACACGAGGTTGGACTCAGTTGTAGCGTAAAACTGCCCGGACCCAACCGGCTTAACCAGTTGCTACAAATGTTAGCCCAATGTGAGAGGTCTTAGGCACAAACTAAATACGTAATTAATGTAAAGACACGAGGTTAGACTCTGTTATGACATAAGGCTGCCCGGACCCAACCGGCTTAACCAGCGGTCATAAAAGACAGTCTAATGTGAGAGGTCTTTACAAAGGTTACGTTCTTAATTAATTAATTAAGAAACACTTAACCACATTAGCATGTAGAGGGACATGAGGGGTTAAGTGGGTGCCTCGGGTGGCATGAGAAAATCTAGTGGTTGCCTTGGGTGGCAATAGAAAATACGATTAGAATACTTAACCAAAATAGAACATGTAATTAAAACATGATTAAAGGGTTAAGTGGGATATACTAGAAAAAGGGACAAGCTTAGGTGGGTAGCTTGTGGAGGCCCATTTCAACCAGTAACCCATACGTATCTTTGTGGGCTCGACCCATGTCGAGGACGGGACACGCATACTGGGCTTGACTGTAAGAGGCAAACGGGTTAGCGGTGGCAACGCAAGTCCAACGGGCTTCATATGCGTGAGTGGGCCCGGGCTGGTAGGTAAGCCGTTGTTGCATCGAGTAGATATAAGCCGTGCACCTTTAGTTTCATCAGGTTGCCACATTGGGGAATGATACATCCCACGAAGGGGCCAGCACGGGTATCTACGTTAGGGAGCCGATCGAATGGGAAGTAGTGTGTACACCTAGTGGATTGTAGGGCCCCGTGGCGCCTACTTGGTCACCTAGGGGTACGCAGGTACTAATTAGTAAATTTTATAAGTCCTTGGGTGGGATCAACCTTTAAGTTAGGAACGACTGGTGTGGTGCAGTTTAGTAATTTACCTTAGGGAGGGTAGATGCGTCTTTATCCTTTATCTTCGTTTAGTTGACTGCTTAGGGTAGCCATTCATCCCTATATGTTACCGTATATCAGTTTATGTCTTCTCTGGTTACTTTAACGATTGTATTGTTAAAGTTATAGGACTCGCTCAGACTTATGTCTGACCCTGTTGTTTTTATCTTTTTCCCAACCCTCAGGTCCTACGGTGGATCCTAGCAGTAGTGGAGCTTGATCGGATTGCTGTTCCAGTCTTTAGGAGCTTGGATAGATGTAAAGCTCCAGTTATCCAGTTATCTTTTCTTTTGTTTGGCTATTGTATGAGAGTGGGATTATGTACTTCTTTATTTTGATGGATATTGTACTTGACCTTTATTGTGGTTTTATGATGTAACCAGACATGTTTTACTTCCGCTGTTATGAGATGATGTTTTAAAATTTCAAGTACTATTTATATCTGTCTTGTTGTAATTTTTCTGTTCTATATTCACTAAAATACTCCACCGATGCTATGGCATTCCCTTAGTGAGTGATCATAGCGGGAGTGGGGTGTTACACGTAGGCACGTATTTCTTCCGAGGACGGGTTATGGCTAGGTCGGAGCTGTCCGACGGAAGGATCGGACTAGGGATGAAGGCTAACATGGTCGGATCAGTAGAAAGAACCGAAGGAGTGCTAAGGAAGGACTGGAAATGGGAAAGAATAGCATATTTGACTTCAACTAGAGTCGAAGTCAAAGACAGATCTGGTCTACAGATCTGGAAAATGGTAAGGAGATTATTCTTCTTGCGAATAGACGAGTGAAAAAAAACCAAGAGTTCGTATCTTCATCTACAATCCACTTGATCCTAGCTTTCTGGCATAGATGGTCTTGCTCGATACGAAGTTCCGAAGAGAAGGCAAGCTGGGCCAACGCCCAAGCCTTCTTGTTGGTTGCATTGGGATCACCATCAAAAGAAGCTTCGGCAAGGATAAGATTTTCTTCAGCCGCTCTAACCCGGTCAACGAAAATTTTGAAGACGAGCAAATTTCATGCCTTATGACTAGTCTTAAGGTGCTTCATCTTGCGAGAGAAAACCACACAAGGAGGACTAGACATAGGGGAAATCCAGGAATCTTTGACTACTCTATGGAAAGAGTGGTGCGAACTCTACATACTCTGGAACCTAAAGGAAGACGGACCAGAAAGGGAAATGGGGGAACAGCTAAGGAGAAAGGGTGCATGGTCGGAAAAAGTACGATGAAGGTGGGAGATGGAGTATGAGAAGGGTAAACTAAACCGTCCTTCAGAGGCGAACATACGATCAAGACGCGGCAGAATCCGGTTAGGGCCTTCTTGGTTGTTACTCTAAGTAAAGGCCGATCCAACAAAAGACACTTCAAAAAGACCAGAGATGATGATGAAGGAGTTAAAATCCGCAACCGCCAAACGGTTAAAAGCATTTCCACCCCTCTTTTCTGCCTGGCTGGCGATAACATTAAAGTCGCCAACAAGAACAGAAATAGAAAATCCTAAGTTGGAGAGGGAAATGATATTGGCCCAAAGGCCTTGTCTCTAAAAACGATCGCACTTTGCGTAGACTGAAGAGAAAAAAAAGAAAAAAGAGAACAAAGGGAGCGAACAAGCCACCAAAAAAAGTTGGTTCGAATCGAAGATAGGGCAAAAGACAGCGTCTTTGGACCACATGATCCGAATCTGGTCGTACACATTAGCTAAAGCACCACCAAAGCCTAAAGATAAAACGGTAGAGGTGATCGCGTCCGGTCCCATTAGTGGTTCCAGGAGCGCAATCAGACAGATAGAGTGCTTCCTAATGATGCGTTTAAGATGAGCAACCGACGCACCATTCCCAATACCCCGAACATTCCAGTATAGAAAGTTCTCCATAAGGACCAAAAATCCGAGAAAAAGAGAAGTCACAAAGGTAAGGCCACGGAAGGAAGCACGTCGCCTAACTCAAACTAGGTAAAGGGTATGTCGAGTAGATCTAACAATCTGCTCGGACACCGCTACAGAGCGTGTACGAATGGAAAAGGGGGGTGCGAGGAGCCTCTCGTCGGCTACGAAAGCCCAGTTGTTGTGTGAGCTTTACCAAAGCCGTTCTATAATCAATTTGATAGACCCGCACTATAGGTAAAGATCAAGCGACAGGGCACGAAAGACCAATCAAAGGCCAGGACAAGCATGAGAAGCCACCTCCCCGGTAAACCGTATAGTGAACCTCCGTAGAGTCCACTATATGCCTACGTAAGGGAAGCCACCCATCCCATGGAGCCAATGCGTCGATGGAGTGCCAACAGGGGACAGATAAAGTCGAAAACCTAACCCGACTAGAGCGAGTCACTATCGACACTGAAATGGCCTCATAGTGACTTGAGACGAAGACGAAGCCTAGTCAGAACGCGTTAGCCCACAAAAACCAGTCGAAGCTATGAAACTCAGACCAGTCATGAAGGCCACAAAAAAGGCCCAAAACAAACCCGAAGGCCGACCAACCTACAACAAAAAAGCTTACATCATCCCAACCGAATAACAATCCGCAAAAACATCTAAAAAAGCTCCAAATAGGGACCTTCTCACGGCAAAAAGAGAACCCAAGCAAAGAACACAACACAGGCTATCCATCGAAAGTGGAAAGTCTACCAAAGAAACACCCCCAGAAACACACACATGACAAGGCACCGCCACAACCGAAGATTGTGAAAACATGACAGGGAGCATACACTGTACAGTGTAATAGCTCAAACCATCACACACAAAGCCATACTCCTCACAAACCCTCAAGGGAAGGAAAAGAGAACAATCACTAAAACCAAACACAAAAGGTCTAGTAATAGAAACAGAGCCCAGGAAACTAGGAAAATCGAAACTGCCAAAACCAGGAACTCTCAACATGGATGACTTGCCAAAAGCATACCCAAAAGTCAATGGGGAGGGTAGAAGTACAGCCAAACCAAAGGGACCGCAATAAGAAGTAACACAGGAAGAAAAGCATACCTCGCTAATAATCGGAGCATCAAGTTTGATGCTACAATTACATACAAAAGCTTCAAACCAACTCAGAAGCCTTCACGCACGACAGGAACAAATATTTCAGCACTACCCAAACCGACAGAACATCCTACGCGCAACGTTGCCACACCAAGAGACTTTATCTATGGCTGCAACCGAGTACCTGGCCTTAGCCATTTATTACGACGGAGATAATAGCCTGACAGCGTCATAGAGAGGCTAGAACAAACACTACCGTGCACAATAAAAACAGTGGAGGGAGAAGGCTCCATGAAGCAATTTGGCACCACTAACTGCTCCAACATCGAGAGCGCATTAGAGAGGGAAAGAGCAGGGGAGCCTGCTTACATGCCAACAACGGATCCAGTAATATATCAGAGCCCTGAGAACCAGAGGCTGGAGGAATAACTCTCCCTTGTGTACAACACCATGCTTTACGACGACGACGAGAAGAAGAAGCCTACTGACCAGCTATGCCTTCAACAGATGGTTCCACAACGCCTACCGATCGATTAAACGTGGAAAGGGCGATCAAATCCCCACCTACAATCAGATCGACAGCGATAAGATTGCTAAATCTGGGACCGAGTACACCGCCACATGCAATAGAACCAACAAGAAAGCCATGGACTGCTGCAATCGGAGTAGCAGCTGAAGATCTAAAGCACGATCTTGGTTAAATCCCGCTATCCACGATTGTCTTCACATATGAGACTGGAATCCGAAAATGCAACAGCACAAGTTTGGAGATCTGATCCACGCGAGGGCAGAGAGCTCGTTAATGAGGATTGGTAAAGTGGAGACAGTTCTAGGAACTTCCCTTCTACATCCAAGAACCTATGGTGAAGGAGGTGCGCAAAGGCGGACAGAGAAAAGAGTTGTACCTCAATCGCAGTTTTACCAGTAAACACTACCACCAATAGACCATCTGAAGCCGATAGAAGCGATTTGGCTATCGAATCGAAGCTAGGGCACTGGTGAATAAACGAGCCAGAAACCACAAAACCCCAACAGAACTGACGATTCCATGGAAGAAACACTTGAGCTCGAGAAGAGACACTCGATCTCACATCCAAACCGAACGAGGTCGATGATTGAGAGTAATTTCAGAGAGAAATAAGAGACTAGGGGAAACAAGAATGAAATTAGGAACGAAGACGCCATTTTTTTATATTTAATTACTGTTGGAATTTTTTTCCATATCTTACCTAACCAAAGTTTATTGGTGCCTTAGAACTCACATTCAGAGAATTTAAATACCTCATCGGTTAGGAAGTCAATTCCAAGAAGTCCTCCATTATTACTGTTGTCATGTATAGTAATGTTTACATTAAGACTACTACCACGATTGATTTTTTCCTTCAACTGCAAAATTATGTTATCTGGGCCTACCTCGAACCACAACTTAAATTCGAGATGTGCATTGTTTGCCATTGTATGAGGAAATCACAAACAAAATATCAATGTGGTATAATAAGTAATTATCACAAGAAGGCAGGTTAACGGTTATGAATTCCATTATTTTCTCAATGGAAGTGTATTACTCATGAATCATAATCCTCCCTAAAAATTATGGGGCCACTTTTTATAGGTGGGGAATGCTAATTTAATACCAATCTCTTATTCGAAGCTACAAAGACCTATGAAACATGGCGAACTAGGAATTTTAAACCTTTTAAAATGGAACCAAGCAGCTTATTCAAATCATTCCAATAGCATGGCTAACAAAGATGATCCCCCATTTGGGTTCAATGGTGTCGAAAATATTATATTAGGGAAAAGAACCTTCGGGAGGTCGATAAGAAGCAGAACAAAATCCGACCGTGGAAGAGCATAATTGACGTATGGGATGGTTCCATCTACATATGCAGATTGCCTTGTCTGCATACCCTACTGAATCATTTTGTCATTCTCCTTGGATGCCAAAAGCACTACCTATGTAAACTACTGACTTAGTTATAATGAACAGCTCCAAACTGGGATTCCCCTTCATATAAAAGCAACCTCCTACATTTATAAAGGCCGGATTGCTTCTGTACATTCTTGTAATCCACATATTAAACACATCTTGAACTAATATCACAAATGCAAACCTCTTAGCTATCTTTGACCCACTTTTATGGGGCTTCCCTTGGAACACTCCATCAAGTCCATATACAAAATCTTAACCAACACTAATGAAAAAACTTCAAACCCATGGCATTATATAATTTAGGATGGTTCTAGAACTCAAAAATAAAATCTCTTCCTTTGGAGGGTCCTCAACAGTGCCATCCTTAATCAAAGATAAGTTATGTTACTTAAAAATGCTAAATGAGTCTTTATGTAGCTTATGCCATGAAGGTAATAAATCTAACACCCATCTTTTTCTCCAATTTAATTATATGCGATGAATTTGAAAAACCTTTATGTCTATAAGTTGGTTAGATCCTCCTTCTCCTACAAGCGAACTTAAATGGTTCTCCATTTTTAATCGACTACACTACTAAAATACATTCATATAAAGATTGAAAAAGAAAGATTGAACTTACTTGATCTCTAGTTAGAGACTGAATAAAAACAAAAAAAGTCTTTAAAATTTCAAGTTAAAGACTAAGATTCAGTTTCAACTTGGTTTGTAATTATAAATAATACTTAGAGACTAAATACCGGTCTTTATTTCGGTCTTTAATTCAGTTTTTAAGAGGTCTTAAATCAATTAAGCATTCAGTGTTTTTATCTAAAGCAAATCTAGTTATTAATATTGGTAAATCATGTGAGTGCAGTTAAAACTTATTGCAGTGAATAACACTATAAGAAAGTGTAAAAACAGCGGCCTGCCCCAGCTTCAAACTAAAAAGCGCGGTCGTCGTTAACCGACGCTTACTTGGGTATAACCCGGGAACCCAATTCCAACGATTTCATTATGCCTCTTCCCTAATATTTTCGCGTGAACCACCAAAATAAAGATAAAAAATCCTAGCTCTTGCCCGTTGCCTACCACTACACCAGCCGCTAAGCCAACAGTCCTAGCAACCCATACCTCCTGTAACACCCCGTATTTTCTGAGAATAACAAAAGAACAAATCAAAGAATACTTAATTTTTAAAGTGAGAATTAAGGGAAACGGGTTACTCCATTGTGTTCATCTCGGAATTCTGCTTGGAATAGAGTCCAAGTTTTCGTAAATCGAACTTCGTATGAGGAAATTATGGCCCTCAGAAGTTTCAGGAATTTAAATAAAATAAAACAGCTCAGATTTAAATTTAAAATTCAAATCACACACCCAGGCTGGGCGGGAAATTTCCCGTCCAGGACCCAGGTCAACCAGGGGGTCGACCTGGGTCACATAGGTCGACCAAGGGGTCGACCTCCCCCTATTTCCAGATCTGAGCCCTGGTTCGTTATTCTGCATTTGGACGCCCGTTCTGACTAGATTCGTTGATCCCTATGCTATATAAACACCCCTAAGGCTACAGTTTTCTCTACACAACTTCATTACGCATATACTCTACCCTAATTCATATCAAAAATAAATTAAAGACGTCCTTATGCTGCTCTAGTTCTTCAAGAAATCAAGTTTAGAATTCAAGTAGAGATTCAAAGGCTAATTCAACGACTTCAACAACTATTTTTTAAGAATCAAATCTATTTAGAATCGATAATCTACGTCAAGGGATCGCTTTTCATTTTTAGAAAACAGATTCCAGAAATACAAGAATCATTCTCTTTTTGTAAGTTCAAGTTACTTTCAGATGTGAATTCTTAATTGAAATTATTGGCATATAATAATCTGGATCTTAGCTATACTTGATTATGAGATAATCATTTTAGATTTATCAAATCTTTTCTATTAGATTTATGCCTGCGATGTTATTCAAATCTAATCCATTAGATTTATGCCTGATGTTAGTAATCCTTTCATTTGAGTCTGTGCTTGTATATGCATTTGGGAATCATTATTGACTATGGAATTGGTCCAACCATATCTATCCTTATTGTATATTGGAATTGTAACCTTGTTTAAGTTCATGATATAACTCTTGTCAAACCTATATGTCTATGATGGTTCATAATGATATTCATATCATATCTATATGCCTGCAATGTATTCTATGCAAAACTTGTCAATTGGGTATATCAAATTTATTGGACCAATAGTTCTTATCGTCATATGCCTATTCTTATGCCTCTTATGTTCCATATTGTTTCTCTGCTTATTTCATGAATCTTGTGTTGAATCTCGAAATACATACATTATGAATGCGGGGGTAATTGGGTATAACATGAAATTGACATTTATTTGGCATAATTTGGAACATGTATTATGGCATGACTGTTAAGATGCAATCTGAGGAAATTTGACATGAATTATGGAATATGTAATTTGACATATTGAACCTAGAATTGGCATGAACGACAAAGTATGAAATTTGGCATGAATAAACCTAGTTTTGGGCATAAACTGTAAATTGGAATATTAAATTTAGCTTGGGCTTAACTACTAATTTGGGACGGCAAACGTGATGCATAGTGATTTTGGGCATAACTATTATTGCAAATTTAGGGAAGATTGGGTATAGCCAATTTTGATTAATAACTGGAAATTGGAATTTGTTGGGCATAACTTGGGAATTGGATCATGACTAGTTTTGGTGAATTTGGTAATTAGCATGTAAAATTTAGATTTGGGTATATATGGTAAATGTATAAATTAAATATGAACATGCCAAACCTAAGGTTAGATTGAGTTGTGGTGTAAAACTGCCCGGAACCGCCCGACACATCCAGTAACCACAACAACACCTATCTAATGTGAGAGGTTAGTGCATCATGCCCAAGGAAAATCCGAGGTTAGATTGAGTTATGGTGTAAAACTGTCCGGAACCGCCCAGTACATCCAGTAACTGTAACAACACATATCTAATGTGAGAGGTTGGTGCATTAATAAATCAATTAATGCTAATGAACAAGATGAATTACTAGGGTTAAGTTCATAAGAACACTTAACCAATATAACATGAATGACTAGGGTTAAATTCATAAGAACACTTAACCAGTATAACATGAATGACTAGGGTTAAGTTAATGAGAAACACTTAACCAATATAACAAGATGAATGACTAGGGTTGAGTTAATGAGAAACACTTAACCAATATAACAAGATGAATGACCAGGGTTAAGTTAATAGGAAACACTTAACCAGTATAACATGATGAATGGGTAGGGTTAAGTAATAAGAAACACTTAACCAATATAACTTAATTTGCGGTAAGGTTAAGTTAAAACAAGAGGGCAACACTTAACCAATACGACTTGATTTGTGGTAAAGTTAAGTTAAAATAAGAGGGCAACACTTAACCAATATAACTTGATTTGAGTTGACACAAGAAGGCAACACTTAACCAAAGTAACATGACAAGTAGGTGGGTTAAGTAACTTGAATTGACCGATGACACTTAACCAATACAACATGAGTAACACATGGGGTTAAGTTAACAAGAAACACTTGACCAATATAACTTGATGGAGGAACGTGGTTAAGTTAATAGGAAACACTTAACCAATCCAACATGATAAGTGAGGAGGGTTGAGTTAATAAGAAAACACTTAACCAACATGACATGATGAATAGGTGGGTTAAGTTAACATGAATGGACAACACTTAACCAATATGGCATAATGTGCGGGAGGGTTAAGTAAATATCAAGTTGGGTGGGTAATATTAGTAAATATAGGCCTACAAACTTAACCATTAAATAAACATGCTTGAATCAGAAGGACGGTTAAGTACATATCGGGTGGTGGGTAATATTAGTAAGTATAGGCCTACAAAACTTAACAATAAAATAAACATGCTTGAATCGGTGGGAGGGTTAAGTACATCTCATGTAAGTGGATAATATTTGTATATATAGGCCCACAAACTTAACCAATAGGAAACCCTAGTAACGGGGATCCATTTCAGCCGTAACCTACATAGATGTATCATGTTACCCTGAACTAGGTAGGTTGGGGCATGATTACTGGGCTGTTATAAACGGTCAAAATAGCTGCAGGGGGTACATCAGTGTAGGTTCTGACATTTTACAGGCATGCATGTACTCCGGAGTGGGAAAAAGCAGGCACTGGGTACCAGTAGTTATACACTGTGCATCTTGAATCGTGTCGGGTTGCTATCATAAGGATTGATACACCTTATGGTGGGACCAGCACAGGGTATCTACATGCAATAGAAGGCCGATTGACATAGACACAAGAGAAATTAATACAAGTAGGGAGCCGATCGATAGGGTAGTAAGGGTACATCTAACATGTTCATGGCAATTAGGCAGATTGAGGTCGAATCCTCACGATAGATGTACACCTGAAGGCTACCACAATTGCGGGGATTGGAATCACATTACAATATGATCATTTTATACAGATTACTACTTGGGACACTAGTTAGGTGGTGTAGAGATATAAAAATCAGAATAACAAGGTAGTAGTGAAGAAGAGAAAGAGTAGAAGCGCATTCAATTTATCTTGCCTTATCATATCTATACTAATCGTATGTTATCCTTGTTCTCACGGTATTCTCTTATATTCAGTTTATTCATGTCATGATGCTTTTGCCTGTTTATATATTATGAAAGTCACTGGACTTACCAAACTTATGTCTGACCTAGTTTTGTTTCGCCTCTTTTCTTCCGTCCCACCCCCCAGGTTCGTAGGGAGGAAATGTTACCACTTAGCTCAGTTTTCTTTCCAAGCTCGAAGATAGTCAATGTATTGCTTTGGACTCTCCCTTCCACTGCTATGGCTGGTTTATGCTTTATTGTTGAATATCATTGTTATTTTTATGCTTATTTTATACTTGGAAGTTTTTAAATCAAGACAGAAGTTCTATGTATTACTTTTAAGTATGATTGAGACAACTATTGTAAAAGCTTGATTGAACCACATTGTTTATAAAATGACTTTATTTTCTGCTACTTTATTTGTCTGTCTTGTAATTTATCTACATCTTTTACCTAAAATGCTCCACCGAAGTTAAGGCATTACTTTGTGAGCGACCTTAATGGAGGTGGGGTGTTTCATTTGGTATCAGAGCTGAAGGTTACCGAATCAGATAAAAGATTCGAAAAATTATTTTCAAAACGGCTTTAAAAGAAGCATTTTCAAAAGAAAAGTTTTGTTTTAAAGGCATATTCCCCAAAAGCCATATGCACTATCTTTAGATCCTCGGTTTGAATCCTTGTTTCCTTCTTTCTTGAGTCTCCGAGGCTCCTGGCTTTCTGGGAGGTAACCTCATCGTGGCATGGTTCCGTAGGCTTGATGAGACTACGACACTTGTCAAAGGGCAAACAAGTGCCTAATTTCCATCTGTAGCCGCAGTAGTTTCACCTACGGCTAATTTTCTTTCGAGCTTTGTTGGATTTTCTGTGCGATGGAGGTAGCTTTTGAGAGACTTGTCAACATGTTGCACAAGGATGGTAAAGATGAGAATAAGGGAGTTTGGCTAAGGGGCACAACCCAAGGATGAGTAACTAGTAGATATGGACTTGGTTCTCAAAGAAGGTAAAAAGAAAGAGGTGTAAGTGGAAGAATCACAGGACAAGAAGGGAGGAAAGAATAGTAAAACCTAAAACAAGAGGAAGTGTCTTTATTATGGTATAACAGATCATATAATTAAGACAAGGGCAAGAATAAAGGACAAGATTTTCAGGAGGGCAAGTGCATGTTCTCACCGCCAACGTACCTGAGAGAGAGGTAGAGCTTAGTTTATCTTTTTGATCATCCTGTTAGTACTCTTTTTGATTTTAGCGCTTCACATTTGTTTATATCTGATTTCATAGTTGAGTCTCTGCACCTTAGTACTAGTATAATAGAAGATCCCATTATTGTCTCAAATTCGGTTGGTGGTTCAGCTCATTTATCTTTGGTTTGTAAGGATTTGAGAATATCTATATTAAGGATTGAGTTTAAGTATAATGCTTATGTTTTTGGTTCCAATGGCTATGGGTTGATTATAGGCATGGGTTGGTTAGCCAGTAATTGTGAAAGGAGGGTAGTTAAACTTTTGACTTGCTTGGGGAATACCCTCGAGATTTCGTGCGATCCTGAGGGGATCAGTTAGGCTTAGCTACCTAGAATCACTTGATGCATCTATCGACGATTTGCGATCCGTTTGAGTAGTCCATGAGTACGCAGATGTTTTTGATTTGGTTAGGAAATTTCCCCCTAAAACTCGAGATAGACTTCCGCATATATCTAGTTGACAATGCAAAGCCAGTTATACGGCCAACGATAGTTTTGGAGCAAGATTGGCGAGGACAGCCAGAGTCGGTTAAGTGCTCAATTGTTTGGTTGTTTTGCTAGTATCATCTTACATAAATCGTCCAAATTCGGAGGAGGTATTCCTTGGGTGCTTGTCTGATATTGGTTTAGGCCTTTGGGGCTTGTACTTGAGGGATGTCAAGTTCGACTAGGATGGTTTGCGTGAGAAATAAATGGTTGTGGCAGGAGTCCTAAGTAAGACTGACTTTAAGAGAGGTAAAAAGTTCATATCAACCTTTAACTTTAGACCCTCAGATTTGTGACATGATGGATAAGCTAATTAGAGGAGAGACCTCTAATCATCTTAGTATATACACTTGGTATCATGGTTAACACCTATTTATCTTGGAAAGATAGTTCGACTACGTTGGATACCCTCTAGCATAGTAAGTGATCAAGGTCCTATCTTTACTAGTGAGTTTTGGATATGGAGGTCAAGAAACTTCACAACTGTGAAGTTGAATTAATTAAGGTACAGTGGAGTAAAGCTCAAGAAGACGCGACGTGGGAGACTGAAGATAAGACACGCGCATCATACCCTTATTCTTGAGGGTATATCCTTGATCTCTTTTTCTAGAAATTCTATGCATGTTTGTTTCTATCTTTTTTTAGGCATATCCTCTAGGTCATATCTTCAATCCTTAGGTAGAAGCCAGTGGATGTAAACATGTGTTTGAAACATGTTATGATTGGTGATTGTAAGTGGTTGCTCGTGGATGCATATACACACATTAGGCACTATATCGGCTCAGTCACTTTCATATTGCATATGCATGAGTGAATTTTTATATATATGAACTAAAATTTGATGTGTTATCATATGGATGTTGCATTTTTATGAATGATTGTGCACTCATGTAGAAGTTATAAAGTACGATTAGAAATAATTGCATACATGATGGACTCATGGCATTGGCATAATTCGCATTAAGAAGGTCAACTAAATCAGTAGACCGCCTGATTTTGCATTAGATAAGGACATGCACACACACTATGCATATGATCATGAAAGCATTAGAAATCTTTTTAAGGACAATGGACGCCTGTGATTGAATGGTTGAGTAGATGGATGTTGGTTGTTAGGATATGCATTCTTCTTAACTTAGAGATTTCGGGGACGAAATCCTTTAAGGAGGGGAGAATGTAACACCCTGTATTTTCTGAGAATATTAAAAGAACGAATTAAAGAATACTTAATTTTTAATTGAGGATTAAGGGAAACGGGTTACGTCATTGCGTTCGTCTTGGAATTCTGCTTAGGATAGAGTCCATGTTTTCGTACATTGGACTTCGTATGAGGAAGTTATGGCCCTCAGAAGTCTCATGAATTTAAATAAAATAAAACAGCTCAGATTTAAATTTAAAATTCAAATCACACACCCGGGCCGGGCGGGAAATTTCCCACCCAGGACCCAGGTCGAGTAGGGGGTCGACCTGGGTCACATATGTCGACCAGGGGGTCGACCTGGGGATCAACCTACCCCCTATTTCCAGATCCGAGGCCTGGTTCATTTTTCTGCATTTGGACGCCCGTTCTGACCAGATTCATTGATCCCTATGCTATATAAACACCCCTAAGGCTATAGTTTTCTCTACACAACTTCATTATGCCTATACTCTACCTAATTCATATCAAAAATAAATTAAACACGTCCTTTTGCTGCTCTAGCACTTTAAGAAATCAAGTTTAGAATTCAAGTAGAGATTCAAAGGCTTATTCAATGACTTCAACAACTATTTTCTAAGACTCAAATCTAATTAGAGAATCGATAAACTACGTCAAGGGATCGCTTTTCATTTTTAGAAAACAGATTCCAGAAATACAAGAATCATTCTCTTTTTGTAAGTTCAAGTTACTTTCAGATGTGAATTCTTAATTGAAATTATTGGCATATAATAATCTGGATCTTAGCCATACTTGATTATGAGATAATCATTTTAGATTTATCAAATCTTTTCTATTAGATTTATGCCTGCGATGTTATTCAAATATAATCCATTAGATTTATGCCTGATGTTAGTAATCCTTTCATTTGAGTCTGTGCTTGTATATGCATTTGGGAATCATTATTGACTATGGAATTGGTCCAACCATATCTATCCTTATTGTATATTGGAATTGTAACCTTGTTTAAGTTCATGATATAACTCTTGTCAAACCTATATGTCTATGATGGTTCATAATGATATTCATATCATATCTATATGCCTGCAATGTATTCTATGCAAAACTTGTCAATTGGGTATATCAAATTTATTGGACCAATAGTTCTTATCGTCATATGCCTATTCTTATGCCTTTTATGTTCCATATTGTTTCTCCACTTATTTCATGAATCTTGTGTTGAATCTCAAAATACATACATTGTGAATGCAGGGGTAATTGGGTATAACATGAAATTGACATTTATTTGGCATAATTTTGGAACATGTATTATGGCATGACTGTTAAGATGCAATTTGGGGAAATTTGACATGAATTATGGAATATGTAATTTGACATATTGAACATAGAATTGGCATGAACAACAAAGTACGAAATTTGGCATGAAAAAACCTAGTTTTGGGCATATACTGTAAATTGGAATATTAAATTTATCTTGGGCTTAACTATTGATTTGAGATACCAAACGTAATGCATAGTGATTTTGGGCATGACTATTATTGCAAATTTAGGGAAGATCGGGTATATCCAATTTTGATTAATAACTGGAAATTGGAATTTGTTGGGTATAACTTGGGAATTGGATCATGACTAGTTTTGGTGAATTTGGTAATTAGCGTGTAAAATCTAGATTTGGATATATATGGTAAATGTGTAAATTAAAGATGAACATGCCTAACCCGAGGTTAGATTGAGTTGCGGTGTAAAACTTCCCGGAACTGCCCGGTACATCCAGTAACCACAACAACACCTATCTAATGTGAGAGGTTAGTGCATCATGCCCAAGGAAAACCCGAGGTTAGATTGAGTAGTGGTGTAAAATTGCCTGGAACCGCCCGGCACATCTAGTAACCGCAACAACACATGTCTAATGTGAGAGGTTGGTGCATTAATAAATCAATTAATGCTAATGAACAAGATGAATGACTAGGGTTAAGTTCATAGCAACACTTAACCAATATAACATGAATGACTAGGGTTAAGTTCATAAGAAAACTTAACCAATATAACATGAATGACTAGGGTTAAGTTAATGAGAAACACTTAACCAATATAACAAGATGAATGACTGGGGTTAAGTTAATGAGAAACACTTAACCAATATAACAAGATGAATGACCAGGGTTAAGTTAATAGGAAACACTTAACTAGTATAGCATGACGAATGGGTAGGGTTAAGTAATAAGAAACACTTAACCAATATAACTTGATTTGCGGTAAGGTCAAGTTAAAACAAGAGTGCAACATTTAACCAATATGATTTGATTTGTGGTAAGGTTAAGTTAAAACAAGAGGGCAACACTTAACCAATATAACTTGATTTGTGGTAGGGTTAAGTTAACACAAGAAGGCAACACTTAATCAAAGTAACATGACAAGTAGGTGGGTTAAGTAACTTGAATTGATTGATGACACTTAACCAATACAACATGATGAACACATAGGGTTAAGTTAACAAGAAACACTTGAACAATATAACTTGATGGACGAACGGGGTTAAGTTAATAGGAAACCCTTAACCAATCCAACACGATAAGTGAGGAGGGTTGAGTTAATAAGAAAACACTTAACCAACATGACATGATGAATGGGTGGGTTAAGGTAACATGAATGGACAACACTTAACCAATATGGCATAATGTGCTGGAGGGTTAAGTACATATCAAGTTGGGTGGGTAATATTAGTAAATATAGGCCCACAAACTTAACCATTAAATAAACATGCTTGAATCAGAAGGACGGTTAAGTACATATCGGGTGGTGGGTAATATTAGTAAATATAGGCCCACAAAACATAACCATTAAATAAACATGCTTGAATCGGTAGGAGGGTTAAGTACATCTCGTGTAGGTGGATAATATTTGTATATATAGGCCAACAAACTTAACCTGCAGGAAACCCTAGTAACTGGGACCCATTTCAGCAGTACTCTACATAGATGTATCACGGTACCCTGAAGTGGCAGGTTAGGGCACGATTACTGGGCTGATTATAAGCGGTCAAAACAGCGGCAGGGGGTACGTCAGTGTAGGTTCCGACGGTTTACGGGCGTGCACATATTCTGAAGTGGGAAAAAGCAGGCACTGGGTACTAGTAGTTATACACTGTACAACTTGAATCATGGCGGATTGCTATCATAAGGATTGATACACCTTATGGTGGGACTAGCACAGGGGTATCTACACACAAGAGAGGGCCGATTGACACAGACACAAGAGAAATTAATACAAGTAGGATAGTAAGGGTACATCTAACATGTTCATGGCAATTATGCAGATTGAGGTGGAATCCTCACGATAGAAGTACACCTGAAGGCTACCACAATTGCGGGGATTGGGATCACATTACAATATGATCATTTTATATGGATTACTAGTTGGGACACTAGTATGGTGTTGCGGAGATATAAAAATCAGAATAACAAGGTAGTAGCATAGAAGAGAAAGAGTAGAAGCGCATTCAGTTTATCTTGCCTTATCATATCTAAACTAATCGTATGTTATCTTGTTATCCTTGTTCTAACGATATTGTCTTATATTCAGTTTATTCATGTCATGATGCTTTTGCTTGTTTATATGATGAAAGTCACTGGACTTACCAGACTTATGCCTGACCTAGTTTTGTTTCGTCTCTTTTCTGTCGTCCCCCCCTCAGGTTCGCAGGGAGTAAATGTTACCACTTAGCTCAGTTTTCTTTCCAAGTTCGAAGATAGTCGATGTATTGCTTTGGACTCTCTCTTCCACTGCTATGGCTGGTTTATGCTATATTGAGGAATATCATTGTTATTTTTATGCTTCTGTTATACTTGGAAGTTTTTAAATCAAGACAAAAGTTCTATGTATTACTTTTAAGTATGATTGAGACAACTATTGTAAAAGCTTGACTGAACCACATTGTTTATAAAATGACTTTATTTTCCACTGCTTTATTTGTCTGTCTTGTAATTATCTGCGTCTTTTACCTAAAATGCTCCACCGAAGTTAAGGAATTCCCTTTGTGAGTGACCTTAACAGAGGTGGGGTGTTTCACCTCCTTTCTTCTTTCAATCTCCTTTTTTATTTTGTTGATTGAGGTATAATTTCAAACCTTGGATTGTTATATGTTGACGATAATGTGTATGCATATGTTGATTAGTCATTGTTTTATATAATTGTATACTTTTGTTAATTTAGAAATGTAGATAAATTCATATGTTAGAAATTTAGGTGATTTTCAATTAGAAATCAATGACTTGTATATTATTCGACGATAATATAATGTACAAGGTGATTTAATGATATAAGTAGTGGTTAGATGATAATCATAGATTAGTGCTAGATTTTAGAATATGATTGAACCCTAATTTTAGAATTTTGGAATTTAATTAGATGATTACCGACTTGAAATCGATCGATATATATTATGAATTAGTTGATGATAATTTTAGAAGAAGTTAACAATCTATATCGTGCTAAAATTTAAATTGTACTAATTCATATCGTGTAAACAATTAAATCACTATTAATGCATACATTTTAATTTCATGAAGGTCATACATATAAATTAAATATATTTAAAATGAGCTCGTCGCGCAACAGTAGTTCGTAATTTTACGATTTGAACTTTGAATGAGTGTATATGATGCATTATAAGTCAAAATTCTTGGAAATAAGAATTTTCTGAATTTACCAAATTATAATTCTCTAATGGAAGAGAAAAACAGAAATTTCATCTAGTAGATTTTTGATTATGTCAAAATCAATTTTTTAGAAAAAAAACGTTGTATGGTAGCTTTTGAATTATAGTGATTTATTTAATAAAATAGAAGGATTTTAAGAAAATAAAATAGGAATTCATAGAAAAATTTGTTTTAAAGTTTATAGTTTAGTTAATGGAGATCATATTTAAGTCGATTTTCTATAAATATTAGTAATGAATTCAATAAGAGCACACATTCTACAAAAATTTGTTTTTCTATAAAAAAGTTGAAAATATTTTAACAATAGAAAATACTATACTGATTAGACAGAAGGTGGTGTGTAAAAGAGAAGTGAAGTGAAGCACTGTCGAGATATAACAGTGTGGTGTGTAAAACCTTTAGTTCCAAAATGTTTTACTTTATTTTATTTTTAGAATAGGAACCACTTGGATGCAACTAATGTGTGGATGAGAAGTGTAACATAGCGTTGTCGAAATTTGATAGAAGTGTGGTGAGTATGGATGAGAAGCTTCGTTCTTTTCTTCTCATTACTTCAGCGATCATGTGAACTCATTTTTAATTTCTGTTTTGTTTCTTGTTTCATATATCGATTAAGTTAATTGTATAATTAAATTTACAGGAGCTTTCAAAGTGAAACCGGGCAAACATTAATAAAAATCCTACATTGAATCGGGATGGCTCTAAGTCGTTCTCACAGCATCCACGGGAATTGGTAAGTATGATGAATTGAATTCGGATAAATAGTTCTAACCTTTTTTAATCATATTGGTAAATTTCAACTTATATTGCATAATTTCATATGTCAACTCTCCAACGAGAGCCTACGCTTGCTGAGGTGCTTACCCAGACTCACGCGATCGAGTAGGCCGACGAGGAGAGCAACACCTCTATACCTGGATGGACACTCTGTTTGAGCGTATGATGGTAAGCGTTTGTAATATTTTGTATTTTACATTGTTCTTTTGAAATAAAATATTTAATTTGTGAATAGTTGTTCGCTATCGCAAGAGAGTTATCAGGAGGAGATCGCTCGGGTGACGCAGTCTTCAGGTCGTGAGCTGACCCTGGAGAAATGTAATCGGATCTGGGACGCCATGATTAACTGTCTTACCCATAATAGACATTACCATTTCAAAAACTTAGAGGTAAATTCATTCATTAACTAAGTTATACCTGCTACTTAATCTTGAATAACTTATAGTCCACCAAGGTAACATAGCCAAAATAACTTATAAATTAAATCAAAATTCATGTCTGTAGTTTAATTTTGTAAAGGTTAAACATATAAATTAAATATAATGAAAATGAGCTCGTTGCATAATGGTAGTTCATAATTTTACGATTGAACTTTGAATGAGTGTATATGATACAGTATAAGTCGAAACTGATTGAAACAAGAATCTTCCGAATCTACTGGATTATAGTTTTCTAATGGAGAAAAATGAGTTTTATTTGGTAGATTTTTGTAATGGCGCGTTATGTTAGCTGTCGAATAATTAATTTATTTAATTATTTATATATCGATTTGGCGATATCGATAACTTAAAGTAAAACGTTCGAACTTATAATTTATAATTATAATTAAAACGAACCTGAAACGTCGCGGCAGTTCGCAATTTGGCGATTTGAACTTCAACTGAATATACAAGATTCGTTTTAAGCCGGATTTCTGTGAAACAAGAAACGTATGGAGCTGGTGGAGTATATCTTTCTAGTGGAAGAGAAAAATCGGGATTTCGTCATGTAGATTTTGATGTATGTCCAAATCAAATTTTAAAATAGTCGCTATAGAATCGTTTATCGACCATAACGGTTTATTCGATATAAGTAGAGATCGGGTTTGAATTTAGACAAGGTTCTTTTGAGACGTAGCGATAATTTAATTTTTAGAATTTTACTGTAATTTTTAATTAATTAAATAAGCAACTTTTTATTTGAAGTATTTCGCACCCTGAAATCAACATTTTGAAGTTTCAAAATATGAGTCCACCTACCGGTATTATTATATTTTTGGGATCGTGGAACCGAGCTCGATACAACAGTATCTTTATTTCTGTCCGTACGTGAATGGAATTTAGGTGACATGGTATCTTGAAAAACCAAACTCTAAATACACTAACGTTCTTCCTAAGCCCAAACAAAGCCACGCATCAACCTTTCTCAATCATACAAAATGAAAACGTGGAAACTAATTATCCACAAAGAATTCTCTAAAATCAGATCTTATAAATCCAACGCCATACGTATTCGATATCCTAAAGTACTTCTCTCCATTCTGATGTAAATTTTGAAGCCTTCGAGCCTTCTCTTCTTCGCTACGTTGGATAGTTGAAGGCCTAGGGTTAGAAGCTGATGTTGATTTCTAGAGGTCAGACCGCCTTTGGGTACGAAGAGTTGGGGTCTCCATTCAAAAAGAGGACGGTGGTTTCTTCGAACAGCGGGTGCGAGCGAACTCCGGAAGTCGCAGAAAAAGGGACGTGATGCGAGATGACTGAACTGCGACGAAGTTGAGGAAGGTGCTCAACGGATGGAACTCGAGTTGTTTTCGGAGGGGGTGGTCAACTGTAGAGATGAGGTGAACAGATTTCAATATGGTTCGAATTCTCGGAATTACGAGATGAGGTGATGTCAGGGGTTGAAACTGATTCTGAGCGGAAATTTGCAAGGACTTCGGGATGGTTGAGTGACGCAACTGGAAGGACATGGCGGTTGTGTACTGAAGTTTCGTGTGAAGAAGGGCCATACAAGATATACGGAGGAGCAACGTTTTGTTAGGAGGGTAGAATGCAAAACAAGATGAACAAATATGGTGGAAGGGTTTTCGTTTTGTACAGCGTATCAGAGAGGAGGACATCATGTCGGATCTCGGCAGCGAACTTCAAGTTAAAGGAAAAGGGTTTGAGAAGGTCGAAAGCGAGATGACGGATTCATTGGTGAAGCCAGGATGTTAAACGGTGGTCAGATGAATAGGGCTTGGGTGGTTAAAGCGGTCCGTGAAAATGGGTTTTCTACAGGGAGTAGCGGATTGTTTTGGAAGAAGATGGATAGTGGATGCAGGTCACGTGCGCGAGGGGTGAGTGGTTTTTGAAGAGTATTAATTTAAATTGTTTAAATTTAATTTAGTGTTATAACTTGAATTAACTTGTAAACCCGTAAATAGTTCATACGAGGTTCGCTTTGCGAGCCGTAAGTTGCGTTGGGATCGTATGGACGGGAGCAACACAATGACACTGACCGGGAGTGAATCCGAGCTCGCTACAATTTATTGTAAAATAAATTGTCCGTCTAAATCAAAGACAGTTAATCGTTTTAACGATAACAGTCCAATGTGAGTAAATCTCACTAACTCTGAACAGTTTATAATTTCATGTTGCATTGTTAGAACTGTTAAAATTGTCTGTTTGACTGTGTGTTGATTAGTTGATTGAACTGCTAGTCAGTTAGTTAAATTTCTATATTGATTCTGTTTAATAGAATATATCATATGGAACTGAAAGTGATGTTATCTATATTGTATAACATCTGTGGATGCAGGGAAACAGGTTGGAGGAATCCGACTGGATTCCTCAACATTTATTTTACCGTTTTTCATATATGGTGATATATGATGTGTTATGAAATCTGTTATTGATTTCATATGTTTGAATGATACCGATCATTGTTATACGACACGTTAAACACCGTAGGTGATACTAGAATGTAAAAAGGAAATTTTCAATGTTTATATTGAAAATAAATCTTATTTATAAAATCGATAGGATTTTATAAAATGGAACCATTTATTTATTTAGGAAATAAATAAAGGAACATTTATTTAGATTATAAATAAATGGAATAAAGGAATATTTATTTAGGGAATAAATAAAGGAACACTTGTTCGGAAAATAAATAGAATTATACAAGGATAGATTTAAACACGTGCTTTGCACACGGTATAACACGATATGGATTTAAATGAGATATTAAATAGGAAATCTGTTTTAAACAGATAAATTGAAGTAGATTAATTTATAAATAATGTTTTATAAATTAAATAAATTATTTATCGTTGATAAATGGATAAACGTTGTAAAAAGTAAATCTTTATAAATGGATAAACGTTGTAAAAAGTAAATCTTTATCAATGGATAAACGTTGTAAAAAGGAAACCTTTTGAAATGAATAAACGTTAATAAAAGGAGTTAACCGAATTTAGTTATTCGAAATGAGTTATTCGAATTAGATATTTGAATAGAGTTAAACACATTAGAGTGATTCGAATTACTTATTCGAATAGAGTTAAACAAAGTAATTTGTTAGGTTAACCAAAGCAAGTTAGTCGAGTTAATCAAAGTAATTGGTTAAGTTAACCAAAGTAAATTAGTTAAGATAAACTAAGCGGTTAATCGAAGTGAATTAGTTAAGTTAAACTAATTGGTAAATCAAAGTGAATTAGTTGCGTCAAACTAAGTGACTTAGTTAAGTTAAACTAATTGGTAAATCAAAGTGGATTAGTTGCGTCAAACTAAGTGAATTAGTCAAGTTAAACTAATTGGTTAATCGAAGTAAATTAGTTGGGTTAATCAAAGTGAATTAGCTGAGTTAAACTAAGTAAATCGGTTAGAGTTAATCAAAGTGAATTAACTAAGTTAAACTAAGTGGATTAGTTCAGTTAATCGAGACAAGTAAATCAAGTTAGGTTAAACCATTTGAGTTAACCAGTTAAAGTTTACTAGTTAAAGATAAACAGTTAGAGTTGATCAGTTAGAGTTACTCAGTTAGAATTGACCAGTTAGAGTTGACCAGTTAGAGTTATCCAAGTGGAGTTAATCGAGTAGAGTTGCCGAATATCACTTATTCGAAGTAGAGTTATCGAATATAGTATATTCGAGGGAAGAGTAATCGAATATAGTTTATTCGAGTGGAGAAATCAAATGTTATTCATTTGAGAAGAGTTACCGAATATTATTTATTCGAAGAGTAGTTATCGAATATTTGTTATTTGAAGTTAGTTAATCCAAAGGAGTTATTCGAAGTTAGTTAATCCAAAGGAGTTAGTCAAAGGTGTTATTCGAAGTTAGTTAATCCAAAGGAGTTATTCGAAGTTAGCTAATCCAAAGGAGTTATTCGAAGTTAGTTAATCCAAAGGAGTTAGTCGAAGAGTTAATCGAATATAGTTATTCGAAAGAAGGTGTTAATCGAATATAGTTATTCGAGTAAAGTTAAAAGAGTTAATCGAATTTAGTTATTCGAAATGAGTTATTCGAATTAGATATTTGAATAGAGTTAAACACATTAGAGTGATTCGAATTACTTATTCAAATAGAGTTAAACACGTAAGAGTTAATTGAATATTAGTTATTCAATTAGAGTTAAATCGAATTTAGTTATTCGAAAGGAGTTAATCAATTTGAGTTAAGTTAATCGATTTGAATTAAGTTGAATCGAAATGGAGTAAATCGATTAGAATTAAGTTAATCGAGTTAGAGTAAATCGAATATTGGTTATTCGAAGGTAAGTTATTCGAATTAGTTATTCGAAGGAGTTAATCAAATGAGTTGATCCAAAGGAGTTAGTCGAATATTAGTTATTCGAATAGAGTTAAGGGAGTTATCGATTTTATTTTGATCGAAAGGAGTTATCGATTAGTAAATCGAAAGGAGATTTTCGAATATAGCATATTCGAAAGAAAGAGATCGAATATTGTTTATTCGAAAGAGAGAGATTTCGAATATGAGTTATTCGAAGTGAGATAATCGAATATAGGTTATTCGAAGAAGAGTTAATCAAATAGAGATTACTCGAAAGAGAGTTATACAGCGAATTCGATTATAGCGAATTCGGGAAAGTACTATTTACTTTCCAGGGTTTAAATCAAGATTTGGTTATTGATTTAGAAATTAGGTGTCTGTTAAATTATTCGAGTTAGGAAATAAATTCATAATTTAGGTTAGATATTTTAGGGATAGGAATTATAACGTTATTGTTATAATCAAACGTTGTCATATAAGAAGTGGATTCGTAACCTGAATCCGAGAATTTGCGTAAACAGATGATTGGAAAAAGTGAGTGACGAGCTTCATCTATTTCACAGTAAAGGACGTTGTTCAATTAAGGTCTGAGAGGTAATTATACCCCAACTTGATTGACTTCAGAATTGACAAAGGAATAGTTGTGGTTCGATAGAAAAGGTTGATTTGAAATATAGAAGTAATAAGCGATTAATGGATTAAGCATAACGTTCATTTGAAATCCGTAAATGAGTTTTGGGAACGTTTTCCAAATATAATCAGATATGTTTTCTAAACATAGAAAATGAAATGTTTTCATGATAAGAATTTAAGAAATAGAGTTAAGCAAATTCAGAAACTGACTGGAGAGGGTAAGTTGAACGGTTTTCTAAGTGACGATCTGATGTTGGTTTCGACCTTCCGGATTGATACTTAGAGAATTGTTCTCATACTAGTTACAGTTAGGGACTGATAGTTGCGAAAAATAGTGATGTGAAAATAAGCTATGGAAATGTTTTCCAATGATTAATAAACATATATTTTCTAAATATATGAAATAAGGAAATATGAACATATGATGATTGATCGATCGAATTCCCATTTGGAAATAAGATCGTTGTTTGTACACCGACATGTTTTCATTTGATAGTTGAATCACAGACTATCATAGTTTTGACCATTTTTACGTTGTTAATATGGAGAGACCGGTTGGATTATTATCCGAAGAACCACTCCGTATTAGCATAAGCGTTGCGAATCAAGTACGCTGAAGATAATTGAAGACGGAGTGAAGTGCAAGGGCTATTGTGAAAAGCCTAGGTAGGATGGATTCACTGAATAGTGCCTTCGGTTTATTCAGTCCCAGGACAACGTATATGGACGAGTGTCTGACAAAGTATTCTTAACAAATCATATATGTTGATCTCTTTAAATGTATTACGTTGGTGGCGGAGAAATTCGTTTCTCTTAGCTTTTATACTCGTGATGCCTTGAGAAATCGATAATGATTTAGCGGGTATGACGATGTGGCATTCAAAGTAATTGAAGAAATAATCTGTCGAAGTGATAAACGTGACCTCAAACCTCACAACCGGGAAATAACAGAAGTTGGGCTAGGCAGCATGGCTAGTTGGGCCATACCCAAGCAGGGTGTAATATCACCATCTAGAGAATATTCAATTGTACTTCTTTATAATCTATTTCAATGCTGTCCCTTATCGGGAAGGATGGTTGCTGATCCCAACCATCGGTGATAATATATTCGTCACACTCAAGCTAAATGAGTGGACGGTCATGTGTGGCCGGGTTGCAAGACGTTCTTGTCGAACCTAGTGTATCTCCTCTAGAGTACACTGATCGGAAGGTGCCCCATACCTTGTCTGTTGGAATCCAATCTCCAATAAGCGCTCACGGTTTTATTTGTATACTATGTATGTGGAACGTGAGATGCAAGCGTTCTGCTAGATTGATATCTATTTGTATTTAGACATTATTATAATATCAGAAAGATATCCTTTATTTAACCAAGTGTTGGAGTTTTATTCACACCAGTCCTTGTTGCTTGTGCGCTTGGTACGCATGATAAGGGGTTCTCGCTTCGCAGTTTGGCGGCGAACGGGAGACTCTTACCTCTACATGTCCCGACAATGTGGGTTGGTCGAGTCGAGAGGCTGGCCGTAAAACAAGGTGCTGGGGTACCTCTGTAAGCCACGGTGGGATGATAGCCCACTGCCCAGCCGTTACAGTTGGTATCAGAGCTTAAGTTAAGTGATTACCTTGGCTCTGTGGCATAACTCGATAGAGATGGGATTAGTAATATCCTAGATTGAGTTTGAGTGTATATATATGAGCGCGTAATTGTTACTTAATATAAAATGGTTTTATATTGTGGAGACTCTTTGGTTGAGTGGCTTATGAATTCTGGTCGATCAGTTGATCCACTGTATCGATAAGGGTTACTAAACACTCGAATACAATGAACCGTCATGGTATGTTTTGAAAGAGGGTAAATGAAATAATTTTTCCCAAAATATATTTGTTTATAGAAGAAATATATATCTTGAAATTATTATAGTATATTGATTGTGTTGGTTGTTATTATAATCGAATAAGATTATAAAATGGTAAAATGGTTATAAATGACCAATCAGAATTCATATGAATGTAATATATGAAATAGTTTGAATTAAATATGAATTTAAATCAGAATTTGGAATTTAAAATAAGAAATTTTAAGTTCCTGGGAGATTTTGAAAATGTTTTTCAAATTGAAAATGATATAGTATGGAACTCACTTCGATAGCTGGAAAATAGATTCTGATGATGAATCTAGACATCATCAGTGTTCATTTTCGAGTTCTAAGTGACGGATTACTACCCAAGGTTTTGTTTTTGAATTGTTTTGAGAAAACAAGTTGTTTAGAAATTCAAAGGTTTTGAATTGGCATTATGATTTCAAATTGATTTGAAAGAAACCCAGGAACTTAAGTTCTGGAATTAAAATTTAACTAATGAAGTTAAATAAAATGAGATGGTAAAAACAAATTGAAATTTAACTTGAACCGAATTAAATAAAATTTGAATTGGATTAGAGATAATCTAGAATGGAACCAAATTGATAAGTCAATAATTTGGAATTTGATATTGGAGATCAATTGAAATGGATAACATTGGTATATGTTGAAGTGGTAGCAGATGAAAGGGATAGAGTTAAATGCCCGACAAAAAGGGTACCAGTTTATATTATATATGGATTTGAAATTTATAAGCCGAATTGGCAAGCCGCTTGGCTGTTTGATTTTCTTTTGGATTGGAGGAGGCCTAGAGAGGCGAGTTGTGGTTTGACGTATTGAGCCGTACAAAGGAGGTTATGGCGAAATTTTTCGAAAATTTAAGGTGTTAGAAAATTTTCAGGATTTTTGAAAATTTAGTTAGTCGAAATAAATTAATATTTTAGTCGATATTAATTGGTTCAGTTGAAAACTGAAATTTAGAGGGAAAAAAAAAAGGATTTTTTAAATCTAGTTAGTAGAGTAAGTAGCATTTTTCTAACTTAGCAATTTCGAGGACGAAATTATTTTAAGGGGGGAAGTCTGTAATGGCGCGTTTTGTTACCTATCGAATAATTAATTTATTTAATTATTTATATATCGATTTGGCGATATCGATAACTTAAAGTAAAACGTTCAAACTTATAATTTATAATTATAATTAAAACGAACCTGAAACGTCGCGGCAGTTCGCAATTTGGCGATTTGAACTTCAACTGAATATACAAGATTCGTTTTAAGCCGGATTTCTGTGAAACAAGAAACGTATGGAGCTGGTGGAGTATATCTTTCTAGTGGAAGAGAAAAATCGGGATTTCGTCATGTAGATTTTGATGTATGTGCAAATCAAATTTTAAAATAGTCGCTATAGAATCGTTTATCGACCATAACGGTTTATTCGATATAAGTAGAGATCGGGTTTGAATTTAGACAAGGTTCTTTTGAGACGTAGCGATAATTTAATTTTTAGAATTTTACTGTAATTTTTAATTAATTAAATAAGCAACTTTTTATTTGAAGTATTTCGCACCCTGAAATCAACATTTTGAAGTTTCAAAATATGAGTCCACCTACCGGTATTATTATATTTTTGGGATCGTGGAACCGAGCTCGATACAACAGTATCTTTATTTCTGTCCGTACGTGAATGGAATTTAGGTGACATGGTATCTTGAAAAACCAAACTCTAAATACACTAACGTTCTTCCTAAGCCCAAACAAAGCCACGCATCAACCTTTCTCAACCATACAAAATGAAAACGTGGAAACTAATTATCCACAAAGAATTCTCTAAAATCAGATCTTATAAATCCAACGCCATACGTATTCGATATCCTAAAGTACTTCTCTCCATTCTGATGTAAATTTTGAAGCCTTCGAGCCTTCTCTTCTTCGCTACGTTGGATAGTTGAAGGCCTAGGGTTAGAAGCTGATGTTGATTTCTAGAGGTCAGACCGCCTTTGGGTACGAAGAGTTGGGGTCTCCATTCAAAAAGAGGACGGTGGTTTCTTCGAACAGCGGGTGCGAGCGAACTCCGGAAGTCGCAGAAAAAGGGACGTGATGCGAGATGACTGAACTGCGACGAAGTTGAGGAAGGTGATCAACGGATGGAACTCGAGTTGTTGTCGGAGGGGGTGGTCAACTGTAGAGATGAGGTGAATAGATTTCAATATGGTTCGAATTCTCGGAATTACGAGATGAGGTGATGTCAGGGGTTGAAACTGATTCTGAGCGGAAATTTGCAAGGACTTCGGGATGGTTGAGTGACGCAACTGGAAGGACATGGCGGTTGTGTACTGAAGTTTCGTGTGAAGAAGGGCCATACAAGATATACGGAGGAGCAACGTTTTGTTAGGAGGGTAGAATGCAAAACAAGATGAACAAATATGGTGGAAGGGTTTTCGTTTTGTACAGCGTATTAGAGAGGAGGACATCATGTCGGATCTCGGCAGCGAACTTCAAGTTAAAGGAAAAGGGGTTGAGAAGGTCGAAAGCGAGATGACGGATTCATTGGTGAAGCCAGGATGTTAAACGGTGGTCAGATGAATGGGGCTTGGGTGGTTAAAGCGGTCCGTGAAAATGGGTTTTCTACAGGGAGTAGCGGATTGTTTTGGAAGAAGATGGATAGTGGATGCAGGTCACGTGCGCGAGGGGTGAGTGGTTTTTGGAGAGTATTAATTTAAATTGTTTAAATTTAATTTAGTGTTATAACTTGAATTAACTTGTAAACCCGTAAATAGTTCATACGAGGTTCGCTTTGCGAGCCGTAAGTTGCGTTGGGATCGTATGGACGGGAGCAACACAATGACACTGACCGGGAGTGAATCCGAGCTCGCTACAATTTATTGTAAAATAAATTGTCCGTCTAAATCAAAGACAGTTAATCGTTTTAACGATAACAGTCCAATGTGAGTAAATCTCACTAACTCTGAACAGTTTATAATTTCATGTTGCATTGTTAGAACTGTTAAAATTGTCTGTTTGACTGTGTGTTGATTAGTTGATTGAACTGCTAGTCAGTTAGTTAAATTTCTATATTGATTCTGTTTAATAGAATATATCATATGGAACTGAAAGTGATGTTATCTATATTGTCTAACATCTGTGGATGCAGGGAAACAGGTTGGAGGAATCCGACTGGATTCCTCAACATTTATTTTACCGTTTTTCATATATGGTGATATATGATGTGTTATGAAATCTGTTATTGATTTCATATGTTTGAATGATACCGATCATTGTTATACGACACGTTAAACACCGTAGGTGATACTAGAATGTAAAAAGGAAATTTTCAATGTTTATATTGAAAATAAATCTTATTTATAAAATCGATAGGATTTTATAAAATGGAACCATTTATTTATTTAGGAAATAAATAAAGGAACATTTATTTAGATTATAAATAAATGGAATAAAGGAATATTTATTTAGGGAATAAATAAAGGAACACTTGTTCGGAAAATAAATAGAATTATACAAGGATAGATTTAAACACGTGCTTTGCACACGGTATAACACGATATGGATTTAAATGAGATATTAAATAGGAAATCTGTTTTAAACAGATAAATTGAAGTAGATTAATTTATAAATAATGTTTTATAAATTAAATAAATTATTTATCGTTGATAAATGGATAAACGTTGTAAAAAGTAAATCTTTATAAATGGATAAACGTTGTAAAAAGTAAATCTTTATCAATGGATAAACGTTGTAAAAAGGAAACCTTTTGAAATGAATAAACGTTAATAAAAGGAGTTAACCGAATTTAGTTATTCGAAATGAGTTATTCGAATTAGATATTTGAATAGAGTTAAACACATTAGAGTGATTCGAATTACTTATTCGAATAGAGTTAAACAAAGTAATTTGTTAGGTTAACCAAAGCAAGTTAGTCGAGTTAATCAAAGTAATTGGTTAAGTTAACCAAAGTAAATTAGTTAAGATAAACTAAGCGGTTAATCGAAGTGAATTAGTTAAGTTAAACTAATTGGTAAATCAAAGTGAATTAGTTGCGTCAAACTAAGTGACTTAGTTAAGTTAAACTAATTGGTAAATCAGAGTGGATTAGTTGCGTCAAACTAAGTGAATTAGTCAAGTTAAACTAATTGGTTAATCGAAGTAAATTAGTTGGGTTAATCAAAGTGAATTAGCTGAGTTAAACTAAGTAAATCGGTTAGAGTTAATCAAAGTGAATTAACTAAGTTAAACTAAGTGGATTAGTTCAGTTAATCGAGACAAGTAAATCAAGTTAGGTTAAACCATTTGAGTTAACCAGTTAAAGTTTACTAGTTAAAGATAAACAGTTAGAGTTGATCAGTTAGAGTTACTCAGTTAGAATTGACCAGTTAGAGTTGACCAGTTAGAGTTATCCAAGTGGAGTTAATCGAGTAGAGTTGCCGAATATCACTTATTCGAAGTAGAGTTATCGAATATAGTATATTCGAGGGAAGAGTAATCGAATATAGTTTATTCGAGTGGAGAAATCAAATGTTATTCATTTGAGAAGAGTTACCGAATATTATTTATTCGAAGAGTAGTTATCGAATATTTGTTATTCGAAGTTAGTTAATCCAAAGGAGTTATTCGAAGTTAGTTAATCCAAAGGAGTTAGTCAAAGGAGTTATTCGAAGTTAGTTAATCCAAAGGAGTTATTCGAAGTTAGCTAATCCAAAGGAGTTATTCGAAGTTAGTTAATCCAAAGGAGTTAGTCGAAGAGTTAGTCGAATATAATTATTCGAAAGAAGGTGTTAATCGAATATAGTTATTCGAGTAAAGTTAAAAGAGTTAATCGAATTTAGTTATTCGAAATGAGTTATTCGAATTAGATATTTGAATAGAGTTAAACACATTAGAGTGATTCGAATTACTTATTCAAATAGAGTTAAACACGTAAGAGTTAATTGAATATTAGTTATTCAATTAGAGTTAAATCGAATTTAGTTATTCGTAAGGAGTTAATCAATTTGAGTTAAGTTAATCGATTTGAATTAAGTTGAATCGAAATGGAGTAAATCGATTAGAATTAAGTTAATCGAGTTAGAGTAAATCGAATATTGGTTATTCGAAGGTAAGTTATTCGAATTAGTTATTCGAAGGAGTTAATCAAATGAGTTGATCCAAAGGAGTTAGTCGAATATTAGTTATTCGAATAGAGTTAAGGGAGTTATCGATTTTATTTTGATCGAAAGGAGTTATCGATTAGTAAATCGAAAGGAGATTTTCGAATATAGCATATTCGAAAGAAAGTGATCGAATATTGTTTATTCGAAAGAGAGAGATTTCGAATATGAGTTATTCGAAGAGAGATAATCGAATATAGGTTATTCGAAGAAGAGTTAATCAAATAGAGATTACTCGAAAGAGAGTTATACGTCGAATTCGATTATAGCGAATTCGGGAAAGTACTATTTACTTTCCAGGGTTTAAATCAAGATTTGGTTATTGATTTAGAAATTAGGTGTCTGTTAAATTATTCGAGTTAGGAAATAAATTCATAATTTAGGTTAGATATTTTAGGGGTTGGAATTATAACGTTATTGTTATAATCAAACGTTGTCATATAAGAAGTGGATTCGTAACCTGAATCCGAGAATTTGCGTAAACAGATGATTGGAAAAAGTGAGTGACGAGCTTCATCTATTTCACAGTAAAGGACGTTGTTCAATTAAGGTCTGAGAGGTAATTATACCCCAACTTGATTGACTTCAGAATTGACAAAGGAATAGTTGTGGTTCGATAGAAAAGGTTGATTTGAAATATAGAAGTAATAAGCGATTAATGGATTAAGCATAACGTTCATTTGAAATCCGTAAATGAGTTTTGGGAACGTTTTCCAAATATAATCAGATATGTTTTCTAAACATAGAAAATGAAATGTTTTCATGATAAGAATTTAAGAAATAGAGTTAAGCAAATTCAGAAACTGACTGGAGAGGGTAAGTTGAACGGTTTTCTAAGTGACGATCTGATGTTGGTTTCGACCTTCCGGATTGATACTTAGAGAATTGTTCTCATACTAGTTACAGTTAGGGACTGATAGTTGCGAAAAATAGTGATGTGAAAATAAGCTATGGAAATGTTTTCCAATGATTAATAAACATATATTTTCTAAATATATGAAATAAGGAAATATGAACATATGATGATTGATCGATCGAATTCCCATTTGGAAATAAGATCGTTGTTTGTACACCGACATGTTTTCATTTGATAGTTGAATCACAGACTATCATAGTTTTGACCATTTTTACGTTGTTAATATGGAGAGACCGGTTGGATTATTATCCGAAGAACCACTCCGTATTAGCATAAGCGTTGCGAATCAAGTACGCTGAAGATAATTGAAGACGGAGTGAAGTGCAAGGGCTATTGTGAAAAGCCTAGGTAGGATGGATTCACTGAATAGTGCCTTCGGTTTATTCAGTCCCAGGACAACGTATATGGACGAGTGTCTGACAAAGTATTCTTAACGAATCATATATGTTGATCTCTTTAAATGTATTACGTTGGTGGCGGAGAAATTCGTTTCTCTTAGCTTTTATACTCGTGATGCCTTGAGAAATCGATAATGATTTGGCGGGTATGACGATGTGGCATTCAAAGTAATTGAAGAAATAATCTGTCAAAGTGATAAACGTGACCTCAAACCTCACAACCGGGAAATAACAGAAGTTGGGCTAGGCAGCATGGCTAGTTGGGCCATACCCAAGCAGGGTGTAATATCACCATCTAGAGAATATTCAATTGTACTTCTTTATAATCTATTTCAATGCTGTCCCTTATCGGGAAGGATGGTTGCTGATCCCAACCATCGGTGATAATATATTCGTCACACTCAAGCTAAATGAGTGGACGGTCATGTGTGGCCGGGTTGCAAGACGTTCTTGTCGAACCCTAGTGTATCTCCTCTAGAGTACACTGATCGGGAGGTGCTCCCATACCTTGTCTGTTGGAATCCAATCTCCAATAAGCGCTCACGGTTTTATTTGTATACTATGTATGTGGAACGTGAGATGCAAGCGTTCTGCTAGATTGATATCTATTTGTATTTAGACATTATTATAATATCAGAAAGATATCCTTTATTTAACCAAGTGTTGGAGTTTTATTCACACCAGTCCCATGACTGACCCGGAGTTTATTTTGTTTGTTTTCCCTAAACTCTTGGGTGCCTAAATTTTTACGGGCAGTCAAGTAGTCGGGATTTTACAGATACACTTGGAGAGCTTGGAGCAGGAGGCTTCAGGATTATAGCTATTATTATTCCACTGTGTTGTTAAGTGTTGTACTTTGAAATGGTATGTATATACGAGTACTGATTTGTATTTCAAAGTTATGTTATATTTTATTCGTTCCGCTGTGAGATTCGTGTTTACTCTGATGATGTGAGTTCTTCTTCTTCTTCTATTCTATTAGTTCTATCTTTTCTCCCTCACCCTCTACTTTCTTTCACTAACGTCTAGGGATTTTCGACTCTCGAGGAGTCGAAAATTTCCAGCCGTTACAATTTTGGATTATGTCAAAATTAAATTTCTAAATTAATCGCGGCGTAGTAGCTTTTGAACTATAGCAATTTATTTAATAAAATGGAAGGACTTTAAGAAAATAAAATAGGAATTTCTAGAAAAAAAATAAACTCGGTAGATATATTGACTTATGGTGAATTTGGATAAGAGATGGATATGTGTTGAATGCTTATGATTATACGTAATGTTACATTAAATTTGCGTCGTTTGAGATCGTTACATCAACCTTGATAGAATAATATAAATCAAAACTCAAAATATAAAATATTACAACTAGCAACCACCTAGGCATCTTACAGGAGATCACAACAGGAGGAGGAGATCGCCTTGCTCTATCAGTAGATGACTGAGATGCAGGATTGGAGGAAGAGAGGACTAACTGCCATTCTCAATGAGAGGATCACTGCATTTTTATCTAAACATGGGAGGATGCCTGGGGGATGAGGCTGGGTCGGGTGATGAGAATGATGTGGATGATTAGGACGACGACAATGATGATGGAGACGAGTAAGTACTTGTCTTTTTTGATATATTTTATGTAGCATATGTTAATATAAACATGATGGTCATGGATTTGGGTTGTTATTGATGGTTTGTGGATATGATGCTTGTTTGTGGACATGATGTTGTGGATATGGTTTTATGATGGTGGTGGATGTGATGATTTATTTCGTAATGTTTAGTGTTGTTTATTTACGATTTATTAGTTAGTTTGTGGTATATATGTTGGTTTGTATTATGAATTTGAGTGTGTGTGTGTATATGACATATTGGGTTATGGAATTGATCGTATATGAGTTCTGGAGTGAATACATATGTGTATTGGTGGTTTGAGGGAAGCATTTTTAAACGGAGAACAACAAAAGAGCTTCAGTTAAGCTACAACTGGCGACGGGTAGCTATGGCTTATCAATCACGTAGCGCTACGTCTTGCGATGGCTAGCTACGACATGAGTGCCCAGTATTGCTACGGTTAGCGACGACTTGTATGTATAATAGCTATGGTTTGCGATGACTAGTTACGATTATTTTACTGTGATTGGCGATGGCTGGTGACGACAAGGAGGTAGTCCATAAAAAAGCCACGTATGCAGATTTGCCATCGCCTACCATAGCAAGTGAGGTAACCAAAGCCGTCGCTAGAATTGACGCTATTTTGTTACCGTCAACTTATATTGCGACAACCATTAGCGATGGCCGGGAATGGCTATTAGCTGTTGCTATATGTAGTCGTTTTTGTAGTGTAATAATATATTTTTAATATCATTATCCTTATAAAAAACAATTTAAGTTGTATTTAACGCTGGTTAACATCCCAATAAGGCAACACTCAAAATTACTAGAAAAGTAAGATCATGTAAATATTTTCTAAATATTCCTTTCTATACATGTTGAAGACCTAACTACTCTCTCCCACTACATGAAAATTACTCTTTTACAACCGATGTTCTGCAATAGTTTGATGAACCATTGTAAATATATGGGGTTTTTACAAAGTGTAATTGGGTAAGTGTCATGAAAAGCATACTCGAAAAAATATAGAAGGCAAAATGTAGTAAAATAAATTGCCTTAACAATATCTTCAAAATGTTGTGGAAACATATCTTTAATAACAAAATATTTCTCTTACGAAAGATTGTATTCTTCAACAATGTTTATTCAACATTGTCGTATTGTACAAATAGATTACATATTTCACTTACCATAAGACTATATATTCTGGTAAACTGATTAAGCCATGAAATTTAGTTCAACAATGAGAAATTTCATTACGAAATAACAAAATAATCGTATATTATAATGGAAGTCCATAAAGTAAAATTTTATTTTACACATTTTAAAGAGATTACGATTCAGAAATATTCAAACACATCTTTTAAAAAAGGGTCAAATAATATAAAACTTCAACCTACAAAAAAATTCACTAAAAATTATAAACCCATAAAAATTTTGAATTCCATAAGTGTTTCAACATAAATTTGAAAAATATTAGTGCTTAAGAATATAGATTTTAAAATTTGTATAAATTTAAAAAGTAAAAAAAATTGCTTTTTAAGATTAAATCGTAAACAAAACCTAGGAAATAATGTGAATTTGAAAAAGGGAAAAACCTGGGAAAAATGTATATTTTATTAGGTTCGATTGATTTGGCATCTAAAAATTTCAAATATATATAAAAAATTATTCCTAATTGCTTCAAAAAAATTCTTGTAATATTAGTAAGCTTTGAGATGCATTTCTTAAAATATCTACCACTGGATCTACAAAATCATCCTTTACCCATTGCTACTACAAATTATTTCTACTACCTCCTCAACAATCCACATGCTAATATTGGGGGAGCTTCAACCATTAGATCTGTAATCCAACAGGCGATTTGAGACATTCGGAGAAAGCATACTCGTAAGCCTCAATCGTTCAAGCCCTAATTCAACTAGTGATCTGAGCCATCCAGAGAAAGCGTGCCCCATTTTTCCTTATAATATTCTTCGTTCTAGTTCATCGTAAAGAAATTGCCCCATTCACCAACCCTACCTTCTCTGCATTCCCAATTGTCCTCTATGAAATATGACTGCAAAATATAAGACAAAAGTTATGGTTTTAGATCTGGAGCAACTAATGGTCCGCTAATTTTTCCAGGTGTCTGCATTAAATTTATTGTTCTTGATTTTTATGTTCCCTCAAATTAATTATGGAAGATTAATTTTATTGAAGCAATCTGTTGCTGAAGCGGAAAGAAGGATCAAGAAAAAGTTCTACTTTAGTTATCCTTTGGTTAAGGTAATTTTCACCAACTAAAACCAATTTATGTCTTTTTCCCATAATTGCTAAGAGTTTATTGACATACACAATATCATATCATCCATTTACAATATATATTTTTGCTAGCAGCAACAACATTTATAAGAATCAAAATTGATTTTGTGTCCTGGATTTCCTCTTAAAAGAACTATTTTTCCATGTAAACATAGCAAGAATACAATAAATAATTTAGATGGTTTAGTTTGATTTATAGGTCTAATGAACAAAAATTGCACGACTCATTTGGTATCTTTTTTGTATTTGACGTCGGCAAAAATAAGGTGATCTGGCAACATATTTGCTTATTTTCACGCTATGCACAGTAAATGTGAATATAAATGATATTTGAGAGGTATCTAAAGGCGCAAGTTGATACATTTCTCTTACACTGTGATTTTATGCTTGCTATTAATATTAATGTCATCAGGCACCATTTTTTTTAAATCAAGAATTTCCAAAAAAGGATATTATTTGTGTGTAACATTTTAACTTTTTTTTTAATCATATCAATTGGTTTTTAGTTTGACTGGTTTCACAATTTTTTTTCAATGGAAATATAATTTTCTTTTCCTTTTTTTGACACTTATCGAATTACTTTTGAGTACCATGCTAGTGTTGGAATGAAACAAAGTTTTGTATGGATTGAATCTTGAGTGTATTTGTATTTCATATGTTTGCAAAGTTGATTTGGATCAACCAAGTTTAACATCTTGGAATTTTGTGTGCGCCTTATTATGTCAATGCTTGTTTTGTATTTTCTATACATTTCGCATTACAAATATATACAAACTGGAAGAATAAATCATATTTGTTGCTGACCGTACTAGTCACATTGATTTATTTTTCCAATTAATATTTATGGGTGAAATTCTTTAAAATTCTGACCTAATATGTTTCTTGCGAACTCGTTTACTATAAGGAAACTTGATTAAAGATTCACTTTAAAGGTTATGATTTCACTTTATAAGGGTACACATAATTTACTGGCTTTTCATATTTATACATTTATAAATCAAGTAGGTTATACTGTATGCTTAGGATATGTGGTTTGTGTTTCATTTGTTCCAGCTCAACTTCATAAATAAATCCTAATTATCATACCATTTTTTGATCGCACCTTACACTACGCTGATCATCTTACTCCTTAAAAAATAAAACAGTGTATCACTTAAAAAATAAAAAAAGTTTATGCTTTTAATATAAACTACGATATTATCAATCAAAATATATTGAATTAATGCAAGAATACAAATCATGAGATAGATTATATTCTATTATCAGTTTTTGTAGATTTTCTGGTTCAAGTCATCTGACTGATCCCAATGAATCTCTCTTTATTAGTAAATCATGTTTTATTTTTTTATAATAGAATATGCGGTGAACGAGTGAAATTAGCACATGATTTTGGAATTTTGCATTTGCAACTAGCATATGTTTAGAGACCATTTTTCTTTTATACAAAATAAAATTATGGAATCAAGTATTCAACTATATCCATTGCAAATATAAAATATGATGTGGCAGTGAATTCATTCAAGCATATTAACTTATTTGATGATCAATCAGGTAAATTTTTCCTTTTTTACTCCTTTTGATGGTTAATTTATTGTAGATATAACGTTTTTCATACCAAGAATGTGAGTTTTCTTTTTAAACCCAGTATCATGATTAAAACCATTAAGTGTGAGTTTTACATGTACCATTTCCAATTTCCATCAGAAATGTACAAAGTTCTGCTAAAAATACTAGTTTTCAATTGCACTTTTACTATCTTTCATTCTAACTGTATTCACATTCTTTATACTCTTCAATTCATTAATCCTTGTGACTTTATTTTCTAATATAACAAAAAAATGAGAGAAACAGGCCGGCTGTTGTAAAATTTTCAAAATAATTTTGGGATGGGTTGATTTTGAAGAAGGAAGAAGAAGGAATATTGATTATTCCCACATTGAAGAAGATAAATAAGTATGCTAAGTACTTAAAGGGTCTTCTCAAGTGGATGTTGGGGACTTGGGCACCCAAATGTTTGCTTTGTTGTGAGGAGCGAGACATGCATCCCTACCACACACACGCTGCTGCTACCGTCCGACCGAGCCGAACCGGGCCAGGTTGGGTATGGGTTTCGGATTCAATAAGAATATTTTTGGACCAGGATTTTAAACTGTAACAGCACACCCAAAACTGCATTTGTTAAGGCAGGGTTTGTAACATTTTATAAACGTTACAAAATGGCACTACAATTAAAAATGAAAAGTCGTGACGTTTAAAATTTGCAACACTTAGTGATTGTTGCAAACGAATGGATGTTATGTTCGATTTAAAACAGATATGACCGTTGCAAATATACGCAACACTTGGCTGCTTGTAAATAGCAGCAGTTTCAGATGTTACAAACTACTTCCAAAATTAGTTCTTCTTCTTCCTTGTGAGTTCTGCAATGCCATTAAACTGTTTCAAAGCAGTTCTGTTTGAAACACTTCTGAAGTGTTTCAATCCTGATTGCGTTGTAGAACTGTTGTATTCTTCTTCCTCTTCATTTCTATCTTCTATATTGCATCACTGGAATCAAAATCAGAGTGTTCTTGAACAGATCAAAGACGTACAAACTTTGAATCTGGTTTCCCTATTCCAAGGCTTTATTGAATCCTGAAAGTCGATAGTTCGATAACTTGTTTGTACCTGGTGGGTTGAACTATTGTCTGAAAGAATCTATCAAATAGATCTTTAAAGTCTGAAGTATGGAAATTCATCTTCCTCCTATAGTCTCAACCCGCAAATTCCCCAACGAATTTTTAGACAATAACATCAACCATGGAAGGTTTGAGCACGTTACAAGTGATGAATCAACATTTGACTAAATTGGAGTGATTTGATGTTGAAAGTTTCACTCATTGGATGGAGATAATGAAGTTCTTGCTGATCACCGTTGTAACACCCCACACCCGCTACGGTCACTCACTAAGGGAATGCCATAACATCGGTGGAGTATTTTAAGTGAATATAGAACAGAAAAATTACAACAAGACAGATATAAGTAATACTTGAGAATTTAAAACATCATTTCATTCCAGCGGAAAGTAATACATGTTTGGTTACACCAAAACCATAAATAAGAGTCAAGTACATAATATCCATCCTGATAAAAACAAAAGTACATAATCCCACTACATAACCTAATAGCCATAATAGAAAAGATAAACTGAGCTTTACATCCACGATCCATGCTCCAAAAGATAGATAAAGCAGTCTGATCAAAGCCCACTAGTGCTAGGCCCACTTTGAAAACCTGAGGGTTGGGAAAAAGATAAAGAAACAACGGGGTCAGACATAAGTCTGAGTGAGTCCTATAACCCTAACAATACAATCATTAAAGTAATTAGGGTATGATATAAACAAGGTACGGTACCTCTGGGGATAATGACTACACTAAGTATCCAACTAAACACAGGATGTACTAAGATAACCGAAAAGACGCATTTATCCACCCAAGGATAATTACTAGATTGCACCACCCCAGATCTACCCACCCAAGGGTAATTCCTACACTGCACCACACCAGTTCTACCCACCCAAGGGTAATTCCTACTTAAAGGTTGATCCCACTAAGTGTACTTAGTAATTTTACCCAGTAGTTTCATGTACCCCTAGCTGACTACATAGGTGCCGTCTGCCCTTATCTCCACTAGGTGTACTCAGTAATTTTTAACAGTGGTTTCGTGTACCCCTAGCTGACTACATAGGTGTCGTCTGCCCCTATCTCCACTAGGTGTACTCAGTAATTTTTAACAGTAGTTTCGTGTACCCCTAGCTGACTACATAGGTGCCGTCTTCCCCTATCTCCACTAGGTGTACCCACTACTTCCCAAGCGATCGGCTCCCTACCGTAGATACCCGTGTTGGCCCCACAATGGGGTGTATCACTCCCCAAAGTGGCAACCCGATACAACAAATGGTGCACGGCTTATATCTACACGATGCAACAACGTCTTACCTACCAGCTCGGGTCCACACACGCATATGAAACCCGTTGGACTCGCATTGCCACCGCTACCCCGTTTTGGCCTCTTATAGTCAAGCCCAATATGCGTGTCCCGTCCTCGACTTGGGTCGAGCCCACAAAGATACGTTTGGGATATTGGTTGAAATGGGCCCCCACAAGCTACTACTTAAGCTTGCCATTTTATCTAGTGCATCCCACTTAACCCCTTTTATAATCATGCCCATTTACATGTTAAGGTTTGGTTAAGTCATCTAATCATATTTCAATTGCCACTTAAGGCCCCCACAAGCTACTACTTAAGCTTGTCATTTAATTATATTTCAATTGCCACTTAAGGCCCCCACTAGATTTCCACATGCCACCCAAGGCACTTACTTGATTCCCACATGCCACCCAAGGCACTTACTTAACCCTTTAATCATGTTTAATTACATGTTCCACTTTGGTTAAGTATTCTAATCGTATTTTCTATTGCCACCCAAGGCAACCCACTAGTTTCCTCATGCCACCCAAGGCACCCCCACTAGTTACTACATGCCACCCAAGGTACCCACTTAACCCCTCATGCCTCATTACATGCTAATTTGGTTAAGTGTTTCTTAATTAATTAAGATCGTAACCTTTATAAAGACCTCTCACATTAGACTGTCTTTTATGGCAGCTGGATATGCCGGTTGGTTCCGGGCAGCCTTACACCATAACCGAGTCTAACCTCGTGTCTTTATACTTGTCACGTATTTAGTTTATGACTAAGACCTCTCACATTGGGCCAATCATTTGTAGCCGCTGGATTTGCCGGTCGGTTCCGGGCAGTCTTATGCTACAAAAGGGTCCAACCTCGTGTCTTAGTAGATTAATTACACCTAATTAATCACCCCCATAATTTGTATTAATTATCCCTAATTAATTACAAATATTTAAGAATATGGGTAGACCTAACTCAATAGGTAAATTCCCAATTCCATAATATGGGTAGACCTAACTTAATAGGTAAATTCCCAATTATGTCCATCCACTTTATGGTATGTTTAATCATACCCACTTCACACAATTTTATGTGTTCATTAATTTTTTACCCCATCGTCCCCACGTAAATACGTTAACATGACATACTTCAAAAGAGAAGATTCATCATACACACAATGGGTTCAACTTAACATATCATTAGCATTATCATGGGTTTAAAAGGTGTCAACTTGTATATATGACCATAAACCCAACTTGCATAAATAACCAACCCAAACTTGCATGAATCATATATGTCATAAAGATGGTAACTTGCTTAAATGTTCATGTCATAGACCTATCATAAAGGTGTCAACTTGCATACATGTCATAGGTCTAAAAGGGATGAACTTGCACATGTACTTATGTCATACATAGAGGCAAACTTGCATATGAACTTGCATCATAACTTGCATATGAACTTGCATCATAACTTGCATATGAACTTGCATCATAACTTGCATATGAACTTGCATCATAACTTGCATAAAACCAAACACTTAGCATGCATAAAACCAAATACTTAGCATGCACAAAACCAAATACTTGGCATGCACAAAACCAATTACTTAGCATGCATAAAACCAAATACATAACTTGCATAAAATGTTACATATAAACTTGCATATAATCTCACATATAGCTTGCATAACATGTTACATATGCATCAATGTTCAACATAGTGTTTTGCATAGTGAGCATCATAAAACATAGCATTAAACTTGCATATAGCATAAAACTTGCAAAACACACAACATACACTATACTAAACTTGAATAAGCACATTTATCCACAAACATAGCCATATCTTATCCTATCATAATCAATTTAACAATTGATTATTAAGGCTAAAGAAACTCACCACTAAACTCCAATAAGTAAACCCTTGCCAAAAATCACCCAAAAACTCTAGCCTTGAACATAAAGCTTGCAACTTGATGATGAATGCAAGCTAATGATCACTCATACAACTCAAAGATGCTTGTATGAACATGAAAGCCTTCATAGAAATAGTATTTAAAGAGGGTGGAGGCTAGGCTTTTGAGTGGAGGCCATGATCATAGAAAATTTTGGCATAGTTTAGTTAGAGTATAGGATTATGATCATTTAGGGCTAGCTTAGGGTCTTATTTATAGGATTAGGCAAGTGTTTTAGGCCATTAGATTAACCCTAAATTAGATTAGGACCATCAGATCTCGGAAGCTTCCAGAAACCAGCCCCAAAACACAGCCCAAACTCTAAAATGGTGCACCAGGCCAAACTGGCCGAGCACCCCCTGTCGACACCCAAGTCGACAGGGCTGTCGACTTGGTCCTAGCCAAGTCGACTGCCCAGTCGACAGGGCTGTCGACTTGGGTAGCTAGGCGGGAATTTCCCCCCTGCGCCCAATGGCCCCAATTTTGAAATTTGAACCTGAATTTTAAATCTGTTTTGAACTTTGAATTTTCTGTAAACTTCATTGGGCCATAACCGGGCCATACGGACACCGATTCTCAAAAACTCGGACTCTATTTCGCGTATTTTTCCGAGACGAACGCAATAACGCAGCCCGTTTCCCCCAATTCTCACATCCGAGATTATTTATTCTGTAATTAGTGAATTTTAGCATTAACCGAAATTCGGGGTGTTACATTCTCCCCTCCTTAAAGGATTTCGTCCCCGAAATCTCTAAGCTAAGGAGAATGCATATCCTACCATCCAAAAAACCATCTACTCAATCCATCAAACACGGGCATCCATTGTCCTTAAAACAATTTCTAATGATGTATGAGCATATGCAAAAAGTGTGTGTATATGTTACCTATCTAATGTATGAACATATGCAAACCATGATAGTGCCATGCATCCATTATGTATGCGAGAGAACCCTATCGACACATACAATATCTACATGAGTGCACAATCATTCACCAAAATGCATCATCCATATGATAACACAATCATTATACATCCATAAATATAGCTACCTACACACAATTATATGCAATATGCAATATGAAGTGATTGAGCCGATCTAGTGTCTAGAGTGTGTGTATATGCATCCACGAGCAACCACTAGCAAACACTTGCATCCACATGCATCCATCAATCATAACATGTCTCAAACACATGTTTCAACCATAGGTTTACCCTATCTAAAGGTCAAAGGCACTAATGAGAGGACATACTAAAGATAAGATAAGCACTAGACAAACGATAAAGGAGAAGTTAAAAGACATACCCTCAAAAAGGAATGGGTATAATGAACGCATTTTCGCTTCCGTCTCCCAAGTAGCGTTGCTCTCATCTTCTCCCCATTGCACTTTGGCTAGTTGAACCTCCCTGTTTCTCAACCTCTTAATCTCTGATCCAAGGATGCGTGTAGGAGCTCATCGAATAGTCGCATCACGCTCTATCTCTACTTCTTTAAGCAAGCTCGGCTCTACCACCTCTGCGGTCTCATGTAGGCACTTCCTCAAATGTGACACATGGAATACATCATGTACACCACTAAGTCTGTCGGGCAACTCCACCAATGGAAGATGCTCTCCTCATTTACCTCCAAAATCTAAGATACATAGCCTCAAAAGGTCTTCTAAAATACGATTCACCCTCTCGGTCTGGCCGTCCGTCTGAGGATGATATGCGGTACTCAAACACAACTGAGTCCCTACCGCCTCTTGCAAACTCTTTCAAAATTCTCTAGTGAAGGTAGGATCTCGATTGCTCACTATACTAGAAGGTACACCATGCAATCTAATAATCTCTCGAATGTAAACTGAAGCTAGCCATGGAGCAGTTCTCTTACTCTTCACGGGTATGAAATGGGCACTCTTAGTAAGTCTATCTACCACAACCCAAATTCCCGTATTACCTTTCCTCGATCTAGGTAATCCATCGAGACACTATTCCACTTCCATAGCGGAACCTCCAATGGGTGAAGCAACCCACCGGGTTTCTTCTGCTCCGCTTTCACTTGCTAGCACACCGAGCATCTAGCGACATATTCGGCCACATCTTTCTTCATACCGGCCCAAAAGAAAACTCGCTTCATATCTTGGTACATCTTGTCCCCACCGGGATGAATGGTCATCTTCGACCGATGTGCATCATCAAGTATAGCCTTCCTCAAACCCTTGTCTTGCGGTACACAAAGTCTACCGTCTCTACGCAACCACCCCTTACCATCTAGGGTGTACCTACTCAAATGGCTGGACGACTCCCCCTCCTCATGAGCTTCTCTACTAACTCAACCAACTGTGGGTCGTCCCGCTGTGCTCCGCCAATACGCCCCAAAAGAGTAGGCCTAACCTCCAAGGAGGCTAGCAAACTGGGTACAAAGTCAACGGAAGGTCTAAAGTCAAACATAGAAATAAACTCTAAGCTCCGTCGTTCAACGAACAATGAACTCAAGGACAACCTTTTTCTACTTAAGGCGTCCGCCACCACGTTACTCTTGCCATGGGTATACGCTATCTCAAACTCATAGGATGCTAAGAATCCCATCCAAAATCATCACAACTGTCCATCTCTCTCACGCAGACCACCCTAGTCGAACTCGACATCCCCCAAATGCAAGCCCCAAAGGCCTAAACCGATATCAGACAAACACCCAAGGGATACCTCCTTCGAATTCAGACGACCTACGTGAGATGATACTAGTAAAAACGGCTAAATAATTAAGCCCTTGTCCAACTCTGGATGTCCTCGCCAGTCTCGCTCCAAAACCACCGTTTATCCCATAACTGGCTTTGCTCAACCTATTGAGCACATACGAAAACTTATTTTGCTCCTAGAAAAGACCATCACGAACTTATTTAGGTACTCCCTAAACACCCTTCTCATCAAATCCACAAAGTATGCGGGGGCGTTCGTCAAACCAAATGGCATCACCAGCCACTCATAAAAAAAACCATCCGGAGTCCTAAAGGCAGTCTTCTCTATACTATCCTCAGCCACTCTCAACTGTCGAAACCCCGTGGCTAAGTCCAACTGCGAAAATACTGAGGCGCCAACTAACTGATCAAAGAGATCATCAATCCTCGGCAATGGGTATCTATTCTTCTTTGTGAGTTTATTTAGTTCTCTTTAGCCTACACAAAGTCTGAGGGACCCATCCGCCTTCGTGGCAAAAACTACTGGAGCACCCCACTCCGATATACTTCGTCTTATGAACCCCTTCTCAAGCAAATCGCCTACTTGCTTATGGAGTTCCCTCCTCTCACGAGGAGCCATGTGGCACACTGGCCAAGATACTGGTTTGGCATTGTCTACCAGATATATTCGTAAGTCAATCTCTCGCTCCGGAGGTAAGCCCTTCACCTCCTCAAACACATCCGAGTATTTCCCGGACCACTCTAACAGATCGCAAACTCTCGACCGACGTGTCAAGCGATTCTAGATAACTTAGCATAACAGTTTCCATGGGATTACAAGAGATCTCGAGAGTGTTACCCAAGCGGGTCATAAGCCTAACAACTCTCCTTTCAAAATCAAGAACGGCACCCCTACTGGATAACCAGTCCATGCCCAAAACTAACCCATAGCCCGTGAAGCCCAAGAAGCATCACATCTAAACTCAACGCTAAGTATAGAAACTTTCAAACCCAAACACATCATGGAGCCCCAATTGGGTTTGAAACAACTAAGGGATCATCTACTAACTGGTGTCTAAGTGCAGTGACTCAACTATCAATAATGAGATAAACGAACTCAATGCGTCAGAATCAATTAAAGTTCGAACCGGATAATAAAGAAATCTGAATTCCAACCTAGACGGTCCTATCCCCATCTGGTACACTAGCCGTGAGGGAATACAACTACCCTCCAGGAGATTCCGTACCTTGCCCTTGCCTCTTTGGACAATCCTAATAAGGTGTCCTATTCCTCCAAAAGGATAACTACTCGCCTTCTTCTTCCCATTCTCCACTCGTAACCTCCCACCAATGAGGTTTCATCCTTCATTAACCAAACAACTATTTGAGCCTTCCTCCCATCGTCTATCCAATAGGTACCTACCAGTCCTCCTCCTTCTTGAACCAACTTCTAATCCGACTAATGTCTAAGTCCCTTGAAGTGGTTTTACATTCTTATCTATCTTAGAAAGATCATCTACACACGGAGGGGAAACTCAAAATGAGAGAGGAAGAGATTCAAAACGGAGAATTCGAAAGATAAAGATATGGCTATCGGGGATTATGCTTTTCTTTCAAAAAAATTTCTCTTAAAAGACATGTTTTTGAAAATACTCCTTTCAAAAATATTCTTAGAAAATAGTTTTTCTAGAAAATTTATCTGTTCTGGTAACCTTAAGCTCTGATACCACGTGTAACACCCCACACCCGCTACGGTCACTCACTAAGGGAATGCCATAACATCGGTGGAGTATTTTAAGTGAATATAGAACAGAAAAATTACAACAAGACAGATATAAGTAATACTTGAGAATTTAAAACATCATTTCATTCCAGCGGAAAGTAATACATGTTTGGTTACACCAAAACCATAAATAAGAGTCAAGTACATAATATCCATCCTGATAAAAACAAAAGTACATAATCCCACTACATAACCTAATAGCCATAATAGAAAAGATAAACTGAGCTTTACATCCACGGTCCAAGCTCCAAAAGATAGATAAAGCAGTCTGATCAAAGCCCACTAGTGCTAGGCCCACTCTGAAAACCTGAGGGTTGGGAAAAAGATAAAGAAACAACGGGGTCAGACATAAGTCTGAGTGAGTCCTATAACCCTAACAATACAATCATTAAAGTAATTAGGGTATGATATAAACAAGGTACGGTACCTCTGGGGATAATGACTACACTAAGTAGCCAACTAAACACAGGATGTACTAAGATAACCGAAAAGACGCATTTATCCACCCAAGGATAATTACTAGATTGCACCACCCCAGATCTACCCACCCAAGGGTAATTCCTACACTGCACCATACCAGTTCTACCCACCCAAGGGTAATTCCTACTTAAAGGTTGATCCCACTAAGTGTACTTAGTAATTTTACCCAGTAGTTTCATGTACCCCTAGCTGACTACATAGGTGTCGTCTGCCCCTATCTCCACTAGGTGTACTCAGTAATTTTTAACAGTAGTTTCGTGTACCCCTAGCTGACTACATAGGTTCTGTCTGCCCCTATCTCCACTAGGTGTACTCAGTAATTTTTAACAGTAGTTTCGTGTACCCCTAGCTGACTACATAGGTGCCGTCTGCCCCTATCTCCACTAGGTGTACCCACTACTTCCCAAGCGATCGGCTCCCTACCGTAGATACCCGTGCTGGCCCCACAATGGGGTGTATCACTCCCCAAAGTGGCAACCCGATACAACAAATGGTGCACGGCTTATATCTACACGATGCAACAACGTCTTACCTACCAGCCCGGGTCCACACACGCATATGAAACCCGTTGGACTCGCGTTGCCACCGCTACCCCGTTTTGGCCTCTTATAGTCAAGCCCAATATGCGTGTCCCGTCCTCGACTTGGGTCGAGCCCACAAAGATACGTTTGGGATATTGGTTGAAATGGGCCCCCACAAGCTACTACTTAAGCTTGCCATTTTATCTAGTGCATCCCACTTAACCCCTTTTATAATCATGCCCATTTACATGTTAAGGTTTGGTTAAGTCATCTAATCATATTTCAATTGCCACTTAAGGCCCCCACAAGCTACTACTTAAGCTTGTCATTTAATTATATTTCAATTGCCACTTAAGGCCCCCACTAGATTTCCACATGCCACCCAAGGCACTTACTTGATTCCCACATGACACCCAAGGCACTTACTTAACCCTTTAATCATGTTTAATTACATGTTCCACTTTGGTTAAGTATTCTAATCGTATTTTCTATTGCCACCCAAGGCAACCCACTAGTTTCCTCATGCCACCCAAGGCACCCCCACTAGTTACTACATGCCACCCAAGGTACCCACTTAACCCCTCATGCCTCATTACATGCTAATTTGGTTAAGTGTTTCTTAATTAATTAAGATCGTAACCTTTATAAAGACCTCTCACATTAGACTGTCTTTTATGGCAGCTGGATATGCCGGTTGGTTCCGGGCAGCCTTACACCATAACCGAGTCTAACCTCGTGTCTTTATACTTGTCACGTATTTAGTTTATGACTAAGACCTCTCACATTGGGCCAATCATTTGTAGCCGCTGGATTTGCCGGTCGGTTCCGGGCAGTCTTATGCTACAAAAGGGTCCAACCTCGTGTCTTAGTAGATTAATTACACCTAATTAATCACCCCCATAATTTGTATTAATTATCCCTAATTAATTACAAATATTTAAGAATATGGGTAGACCTAACTCAATAGGTAAATTCCCAATTCCATAATATGGGTAGACCTAACTTAATAGGTAAATTCCCAATTATGTCCATCCACTTTATGGTATGTTTAATCATACCCACTTCACACAATTTTATGTGTTCATTAATTTTTTACCCCATCGTCCCCACGTAAATACGTTAACATGACATACTTCAAAAGAGAAGATTCATCATACACACAATGGGTTCAACTTAACATATCATTAGCATTATCATGGGTTTAAAAGGTGTCAACTTGTATATATGACCATAAACCCAACTTGCATAAATAACCAACCCAAACTTGCATGAATCATATATGTCATAAAGATGGTAACTTGCTTAAATGTTCATGTCATAGACCTATCATAAAGGTGTCAACTTGCATACATGTCATAGGTCTAAAAGGGATGAACTTGCACATGTACTTATGTCATACATAGAGGCAAACTTGCATATGAACTTGCATCATAACTTGCATATGAACTTGCATCATAACTTGCATATGAACTTGCATCATAACTTGCATATGAACTTGCATCATAACTTGCATAAAACCAAACACTTAGCATGCATAAAACCAAATACTTAGCATGCACAAAACCAAATACTTGGCATGCACAAAACCAATTACTTAGCATGCATAAAACCAAATACATAACTTGCATAACATGTTACATATAAACTTGCATATAATCTCACATATAGCTTGCATAACATGTTACATATGCATCAATGTTCAACATAGTGTTTTGCATAGTGAGCATCATAAAACATAGCATTAAACTTGCATATAGCATAAAACTTGCAAAACACACAACATACACTATACTAAACTTGCATAAGCACATTTATCCACAAACATAGCCATATCTTATCATATCCTATCATAATCAATTTAACAATTGATTATTAAGGCTATAGAAACTCACCACTAAACTCCAATAAGCAAACCCTTGCCAAAAATCACCCAAAAACTCTAGCCTTGAACATAAAGCTTGCAACTTGATGATGAATGCAAGCTAATGATCACTCATACAACTCAAAGATGCTTGTATGAACATGAAAGCCTTCATAGAAATAGTATTTAAAGAGGGTGGAGGCTAGGCTTTTGAGTGGAGGCCATGATCATAGAAAATTTTGGCATAGTTTAGTTAGAGTATAGGATTATGATCATTTAGGGCTAGCTTAGGGTCTTATTTATAGGATTAGGCAAGTGTTTTAGGCCATTAGATTAACCCTAAATTAGATTAGGACCATCAGATCTCGGAAGCTTCCAGAAACCAGCCCCAAAACACAGCCCAAACTCTAAAATGGTGCACCAGGCCAAACTGGCCGAGCACCCCCTGTCGACACCCAAGTCGACAGGGCTGTCGAATTGGTCCTAGCCAAGTCGACTACCCAGTCGACAGGGCTGTCGACTTGGGTAGCTAGGCGGGAATTTTCCCCCCTGCGCCCAATGGCCCCAATTTTGAAATTTGAACCTGAATTTTAAATCTGTTTTGAACTTTGAATTTTCTGTAAACTTCATTGGGCCATAACCGGGCCATACGGACTCCGATTCTCGAAAACTCGGACTCTATTTCGCGTATTTTTCCGAGACGAACGCAATAACGCAGCCCGTTTCCCCCAATTCTCACATCCGAGATTATTTATTCTGTAATTAGTGAATTTTAGCATTAACCGAAATTCGGGGTGTTACAACCGTCAAATTGTTCTACATCTTGGAAGACGGATTAGAAGTGATACTGGAGAAAACCGATAAGGAAGATGTCGCTCTGAAAGTAAAGCATGCAAAGCGCAAAGAGGACGATTTTCAATGTAGAGGGCACATTCTAAATGCATTATCTACTCTAGTCTACAATGCTCATAGGACCAAGGAAACTGCAAAGGACGTATAGACTGCATTGGAGAGCATTATGCGCATATCTGAGGCAAGTAATAAAAAATTTCTTATTTGTAATTTTATGGATTTCAAAATGGTTGCCAACAAGTTCATAGTTGGACAAGTAAGTGAAATCTTACTGTTGGTGAACCAACTTAAAGATGCCGGAATTGGTCTCCCTGAATCTTTTGTTGTTGTAGTTATTATTTCAATAACTCTGAATTCTTGGAATTATTATAAGAATAAATTAGAACATGCGTAAACGGATTATGATTTAGACGATTTATAGTGTCATTTTTGTATTGAAGAGAATTCTCGTAAATGCGAACTAGATGATAATCCGTAAATTGAGTCTCAATCTAAGGCAAATAATGTTGAAATTACTGATAAGTTAAAGCCTAAGAATGAGTTACAATTTAAGAAGAAAAATTCCAGGAACAACAAAAAGAAGGGTTCTTGTTACTATTGTAACAAATTCAGCCACTATACCCGAGACTGTCGTCTTCGGAAGAAACAATTAAAAGCGAATGTGGTCGAAGAAAAACTTGCGGTTGTTGTACAAGAGGCAAACTCCGTTAGTGGCATTGATAATGATTGGTGGCTCAATACTGGAGCAACCATTCACATTTGAAAACACTGTAATCTGTTCTAGAATTACAAAGAGAATAATGGAGAATCCAGTGATGTTACTGGCGCAAACAAAGTTGCAAGAAAAAATATGGGAAAAAGAATAATTGAACTTACGTTCACCTGTGGGAAAGTTATTACATTAGTCAATGTATTTTATGTACCCGATGTGTCCAAGAATTTGGTTTCTGGATACCTTCTTAACAAAGGAGGATTCAAGATGGTGTATGAGTCTGATAAGTTAGTGTTGTCCAAGAACAACAAACTTATTGGACAGAAATTTTCTTGTAACGGCATGATTAAGTTGAATCTAATAAAGAAATCTTCTGCTTATATTGTTGATTCTGTTAATTTATGGCATGATAGATTAGGACATGTTAATTATAATTCTCTTAAAAATATACATAAATTAGCATCAATTTCTAATTGTGAATTTGACATTATCTCTAAATGTGAAATATGCATTCGAGCAAAAATACACGGGAAATTCTTTACTGTGTAGAAAGGAAAACCGGTTCGCTTGAATTGGTATATAATGATGTGGGTGACTCAAAAAGTCGTATCACCTAAGGTGGTAACCAATACTATATAACATTTACTGATAATTATACTAGATATGCATATGTATATCTAATGAAATTGAAAGATGAGGCTTTTGATAAATTTAAAATTTACAAAGCAAAAATCGAAACACAATTAGGAGTTAAAATTAAAGTGTTACATTCAGATTGTGGTGGTAAATATTTTTTAAATGAATTTACCTGGTTTTGTAAAGAACATGGCATAGTTCACCAGTGTACCGCCCCATATACACCACAACAAAATGGTGTTACTGAAAGGAAAAATAGAACTTTAGTAGAAATGGTTAACGCTATGCTCATAAGTTTTAGTTTACCTTATAACCTATGGGGTGATGCTATGTTATCTGCATGTTACATTTTAAATAGAGTACCACTTAAAAAGAATAATATTTCCCCTTATGAATTATGGTTTAATACAAAACCTAACCTTACTTGACTTAACGTTTGGGGTTGCTTAGCATGTGTCAGAAAACCAGACCCTAAACGACTAAATTTAGGTAATAGGGCATTTAAGTGTGTTTTCATAGGATATTCTCTTAATAGTATAACTTATAGGTTCCTTATTTTGAACAACTTTGAATTTTTAGAATCTGTAGATGTAGAGTTCTTTAAAATCAAACTACAGAAAATCCAATGAGATCATTTAGTCCAGAACCAACATTGACTAATGATATAAATGACGATGAATATGCTTCTACTCAAAACAGCAAGGAAGTATTAGTACTAGATAATAGGTTTGAACACAGAAGAAGTAAAAGAGTGAGAATAGAGAAGGACTATGGTCTTTACTTCATAACATATCTCGTAGAAAGCAATAAGGACGAAGCCCTTAATGTGACAAGATATGTAATGAACGTTGATGCTGATCCCAAAACTTATTCCGAGGCTATGAGTTCTAAAGATTCCAATTTCTGGAAAGTAGCAATCAATGATGAAATGAATTCCATAATGTTAAACCAAACTTGGGTTTTAAATGATTTACCTCCTAGTGCTAAACCTATAAGATGTAAATGAATATTCAAGAAAAAGTTGAATACAAATGGATCCATTGATAAGTTTAAAGCCAGATTAGTTGCTAAGGGATATAAACAAAGACAAGGAGTAGATTATTTTGTACATATGCTCCAGTGGCTCGCATATCTTCTATACGTTGTTTAATAGCACTTGCATCAATTCATAATTTGGTCATACATCGAATGGATGTAAAGATGGCTTTTTTAAATGGAGATTTAGAAGAAGAGATATATATGGAACAACATGAAGGTTTATAACCCCATGCCAAGAAAAGAAAGTTTGTAAATTAGTTTAATCTCTTTATGGCCTGAAGCAAGCTTCCATGCAATGGCATAAGAAGTTTGATAAAGTAGCATATGGATTCATTGTTAATAATGCTAATAAATGTATTTATAGCAAATCGGATAACAATGGTTATCTTATAATATGTGTATACGTTGATGACATGCTAATATTTCGTTCCAATATATCATGTGTGAATGAAACTAAGAAGGTTCTATCTTCTAAATTTGATTTGAAAGATATAGGAGAGGCTAATGTAATTTTAGGAATTAAAATAATTATGAAAGTGGGGGAGTTATTACCAGCCTAATCTCATTGCATCGAGAAGTTCCTAAAGAAGTATGGTCATTACAATGAAAAACCAACACCAGCTCCTTTAAATCCAAGTATCAAAATAGAAAAGAACATTGGACGTACCATTTCTCAACTGGAATATTTTAGTGTTATTAGGAGTTTTATGTATGTTATGCATTGCACTAGACCAGACATCACAAATGTTATAAGTGTATTGTGTCGATTTACGAGTAACTAGGTTTTTAACACTAGGAAGCTATTTCTAAAGTTTTAGCTTATTTGAAAGGAATCATCAACTATGGTTTATCTTTTAAATGATGTCCTGCTGTAATAGAAGGATATAGTGACACAACCTGGAACAATTGGATGAAAATTAACATTAGGTGGCGTTGCTGTGTCTTGAGCTTCCAAGAAGCAAACCTGTATATCTGACTCGACTATGTTGTCAGAATTGATTGCATTAGCAAATGCATGTAAGGAAGCGGAATGACTTAAAAATTTGTTAATGGAAATCCCATTATGTAAGAAACATCTCCAGCAGTCTTGATTAACTATGTAATCAAGCAACGATATATAATGTCTCTAATAAGACATATAATGAAAAGAATAGACACGTGAGTCTAAGATATCAAATGGTAAGACAGTTACTCAAAAGCGGAGTTATAGTTGTTGACTACATAGAAATGAAGAAAAGCTTTGCTGACCCACTTATGATAGGTCTTCCAAAGGCTATGGTTTTTATAAAGTCAAAAGAAATAGGACTATGGTCTGTGAATGAAGATTGATCATCCTTAATAGAAGCCCAACTTGTGTCTTGAAAAGGATAGACAAAGTTTAATTGGTACCAACAAGTTAAGAGTATGATTATGGAAAACTAAATCGATAATCCCATAATATTTAGTGTTGGATTCTACAAGAACAAAGGATGGATAAATATCCTTAAAAAGTCTGGAAAACTTAAAAGGTGTATCACAGAAACACCTTACGAGACTTGCCTATATGAGTATGGAAATCAAGCCATTTCCTACGAAAGTAAGATCGCTTTCTGAAATAGACTCATGAACCAGGATTAAAGCCATGGCCATTAACGTGTTGGGCAATACAGAACACTCTAAGTAAGGAAATCAACATGTGTGATTGTTCCGGTTTTATCATTAAGGGATACTTGGTTCAAGACTCATTCACAATAGAACTTTGAATGGTTTACATTAAGAAAAGGTTTAAATCAAAAAGATACCTTTTATTTATGTGTTGTTTCCATGATGAAGCAAAACTAGATCTTAGAACTACATAGGCTTGATCCCACTTAGGTATGTAGGAAGTGAAACTAGTGATTTAGTCGTCCATTTTATTTATTTCTTTATTTTTGAAACTTGAGGGAGTGTAAAACCCACATTTTTCAGCGCCCAAATTTCAACAAAAATCAAAACTTGAACACTTCCAAGCATAGGGCATGTATATCTAGTACCAGAAATAAATGAGCATGAGCATAATCAGAGTACGATAAGATAACTTTAGCGGAAACAAAATAGGATAAACTAGTATTAACTCAGTAGCTACCTTTTCAAAGTAAGTCACTTTGCCCATACCGAGCATGAGATAGAACGAGAACCGAAAGCCAAACTAAACATATGTGAGAACCCGACCTTCTCTAGGAAACCTGGGAGGTTGTAATGAGGAGGGGGTCAGAAAAACAAGTTCTGGTGACTAAGAAATGTACAGCACAAACTAGAATACACAGATATATCCCGTTAGGTTCAATATAAGATTATGCCTAATGAGGTTAGTAATTCTACCCTAACCTTGTGGATGTTTACGAACGACTCTACTACTCTTCCCTAAAGTAGTATTTCCCAAAGTATAATGCTAAGATACGACGATTATGCATAATTTAGTGACGCCTTTATACTAGAGCTTGGTTGGTTACTATATCGAGATTAGATCCCTAATTACAGAGTTTCTATATTCATATACTTTCATTCGCTTAACCATCATCATTTATTGCCTCGGTATCAATGATAAATAGGGGGGATTCTTCCTGACCGCATAAGACCCTAGGCAGACCGATTTGTCACCTATTATTTCTCGATACTTTTCTTAACGTTAACATGAACTAAAGGGCACTAGCTACGGGCCCTACTAGTTAAGGATTCCGTCATTCATGCATATACCCTTTCCCCGCATAAGGTGAGAGATGGTATTGTATCGTTCATTATACCTCTAACTGGCCTTATTAGATAACCCCATTAGTCGCTTATTACTTCCCGTAGGATAGATAGCCATATCTGACGTTTTAGTTTCCAGGTTTGGGTAAGCCCACACATACCTTCCATTTAAGACCCCTAAAATGAAAGACCTACTCCCAGGTGGACTCTTCAACCCTAGTCACTTAGCCGCTTAGGACCCAGGAAGCAGACTATATGCGAAAGTTATAAGTGTGTACCCCTTTAGCCCTTAATACCTTTCCCTATTTGGGATAAGGTGGGATACATTATTAAGTCATGATCGTTTAGTCCCTCTACACGGAAATGTAATACATACACGATTCATCTTCGTCACGGGTTCATATGGTTAATAATATTTTACATTATTAACCTACTAAGTCCAACTATATTTTATATTACAAGTTCTATTTTCATTAACATAAATAAGGAAGGTTATATCCCCTTTTTTCCTTAGGATATTTATTTGATTCCTCCCCTAATTTGGACTTAGTTTTTAACCGAAAATCCTAAATTCCCTTATGACACCCATTTCCTTTTATTTCTATATTTATTGCCCTTTATGACCATAATGGTCATATTTTCCTAATGCAACTATTTATCAGTCCCAAGTTATCTACTTGTTGTGCCCCAACAGACAGTTTCTATTTTTATTCATTTATTTATTTATTGACTAATATATATATATACATATATACATATACAGGGCCCTCACATTAAGTTGACAACTTGTGGATGCTAGATTTACCGGTCGGTTCCGGGTAGACTTCTACCACAAGTTAAACTTAACCTCATGCCTTGATATGACTATATTTATGCATTAGACCCCTCACATTAAGCTGACTACCCGTGGTTGCCGGATTTGCCAGTCGGTTCCGGGCAAGCTTATACCATAAGTTGAGCTTAACCTCGTGTCTAAATGCGGTTATAATTTGGAATTTTCTCATTGGGGTTTACAACATTTATCCTAATTGAATCTAGGAATTGTAACCATCTCCCTGTCATTTTCATTTTCCCTAACCAAAATTGGTGACAATGGGTATTTATTTATTTGCAGTCCTATTTATGGCAATTAATTATATCGACTGCTACAAATGATCACCACAAATATATTAATTCAATATGGATTATATTTACCTATAATTTCATAATTGAACCTTATCGAAACATTCAACATTCCATACATTGTATATTTTACCGTTTTACGCAGATTTGGACGGAAAATATGTAAATATTGTATTTATGTTTTCGTGTGGTCAACGTAGTTATTATTATTATTATTATTATTTTAAATTAAAGGATTTGGTCTAATCAATTAAATAAACATTTTTTATATTCAATCTTGCCAAAAAGGTTTCAAATCTCACAAAAGACTATTAGCAGTAATCGTTGTAAATAATGCCTGATTAGTAGAATTGACATATTTCCAAATCACAAGGAATATATGTAAGTATATATATTGAAATATTCGATGCAAATTGTGTACACATATAGGTATTTATATTTATACGTACATTTGGACCGCTTTTCCCTTTTTAATTCTTTTTATCGTATCTTTGTGATTTCAAAATAATGCCTTTTTATTCAAAGGAAGAAAATGGCATGTTTACAATGACAAAACCAAAACCCAACAATATTGAATACAAACAGGAATATTTCTTTTATTATTACAATCACATAATTTACCAATTTCATCTTTTTACCCAAATTCACATATTTTATTTTTCAACACTGAACTAAAGATCTAGAATGTAACTACATCTAAATGGTGTTTAATGGGACTGATTTCTAGATCCACAGTGCTATGCAACATATACAACATATTTCATGACATAACTGTAGGAGCATGTATGAACAAGTTTGAGAATCCTACAATTTATATTATACATATCCATAACTTATAATTCACAAGTTTTAACCATATTTATAATTAGATCTGATGGTTGTTAACAGATTTACGGTATTTAAATTAACAGATCTGATAGGGAATAGGCATGAAAACATAGATCTAATTCAGACGATATAGATAAGTTATTATAACTGTATTCGTAAATTTCCCACTTAACTTATAGCCTCTGAATCCAAAGTTTGAACCTTTTAGGCCTACATTCCCAAATTCTTATAAATCTATAATTTGTTTGGAAAGAGCAAAATTCCAGATCTATAGAAATGTAAGAAAATAGGAAGAGAGGGGAGAATCTGATTTGGAGTTTCTTTTCCATTGGATCTTCTTATCCTCTCATTTTCATATGAATTGGTTTTGATTCGTTATTTATGAATATATTTTTAATTTAGAAATTAGGTTTAGAGAAGAAGGAAAACGGTAGAGCTCCGCTGCCTCTGCAGATTTATGCGGAAAAAGAATAAGGCCTTGCCCCTTTATTTATAGGGTTGGAAATGACCAAGAACCGTTGATTAGTTTTAAGTTATATTCGTCCTTCCACTTTAGTAATATAATAAACCAAACCCTAAAAGCCTAGCCGTCACTGGGCAGTCTGACACCCAGTAGGTCGACTGCGACGATCGACCCCAACGATCGACCGCATAGGCCTCAGGTTGCCTAGGTCGGCTTGGTCAACTAAGGTAAATTATAATTATTAATTTTGATTTATTTATTTTCCATCCAGTTTTGTATTTCGTCCGTAACTTTTTCATACAGACTCCTTTCGTAAAACTCCAAACATGAAAGTTGACCAGAATTCCGAGACGAATGCATCGGTTAACGTTTCATGGCCAAATTCCATCATTTGCAAACATTCCTATTTTTGAAATTTTATTAATTAATTTATATTTCCCAAATTTCGGGTTGTTACATTCTTCCCTCCTTAAAAGGAATTTTGTCCCGAAATTCTGACGCCTATAGACTTATTCTACACAACCAATTTGTGTACATCCACTTTGCAACCATGTGCACGTGTACATAATGCAATTCAACCATAAAATATGTATTAAGATGATTCTAATTGGATCCTCCTATATGTTTGCATTTTTTTTAACACGTTTGATAACATGGTGCAAAACACCCTAATTATACTGGCAGTTCTATATGTATGCAAATTTCAAAAATACTTTTTCATCCATAACCTTCAAAAAATTACGAATAAAAGTATGGCGGAAATTTTATCTTCTTTTTCTTTGAATAGATCTCGTCCGAATCCCTTATTCTATCAATCTTTTTCGGGTAAATCTAAGACTTTTGTGAAGGAGAAAAAGTCGAGTTTTATCTCTCGCCCTGATTTGGTAAATTTTAGATTTCAATCTCGTTGTTTTCGGTGTGGAGATTGCAATCATCTTGCGAGGAACTGCAATAACCAAATTAAGTGTTTTAATTGTGGTTGATGGGGTCACCGGAGTGGTAATTGCAAAGTTCCTTCTAATTCAGGGAGTTCGCAAATTTCCAGTTGCGAGAAGAATAACGGAAATGATAGGAAGCAAGCACAAATTCTGGGTTCGGGTATGGTGTTGCTAAAGAATTTTATAAGCCTTCATGATCAGGTGAAAATTGTGAATAAATGTCAAGAATTAGGGATTGGGGAAGGTGGTTTCTACAGACCCGGGTATGAGAGTGGGGCTAAATTGAATCTCTACATGATGTGTATGGGAAAGGATAGGAATCCACAGTCAAAGCAATATGAGGATAGGCGAAAATGTGATGGGACTTTACCCCCTGAAATTCCATATGATTTTAAAAGGATGGTCAGGGATTCCATTATTGTAGCACATAAAGAAATTGGGGTAAAAGGTGGAAGAGCTGATGAACTTCCGCTAATGTCACCTGATATTTGCATTGTTAATTTTTACAATCAAGATGGGAAGCTTGGTATGCACCAAGACAAGGATGAGAGTAAAGAAAGTATCATGGCTAGGATTCCTGTGGTATCTTTTTCGTTAGGAGACTCTGCAGAGTTTGTTTATAGGGATGAGGGAGGCGATGGTGTTGTTAAGAAAATATTGCTTGAGTCAGGGGATGTTCTAATATTCGGTGGAAAATCAAGAGAGATTTTTCATGGCATTTCTGGCATATTCAATGGTACAGCTCCGGAATCACTAACCAAAGAGACCACCATGAAATCTGGTAGGCTGAACTTAACCTTTCGACAGTGGGGGTTCTTAAGAACATATGAAAAGGGAAATCGGAATCTTACAACAAATGTTGTTCATGATAATAGTCGGTCCTATTCCTCAATACATAAGAACTCATATGCTGATGTAACTCGGAGGTATATCCCGATGGGTGCTCCTATCTCAAGTGAAGGTTCTCTTAGGAAGAGGACTGTCACAGGTTTTCTCCCCAAAAATAGATTGTGTTTCAGATGTGGGGATCCTCGCCATTTTGCGAAGGATTGCAGGAATGCTCTTCGGTGTTTTCATTGTGGGGTTATTGGTCATAGAAAGGAGCATTGTTTAGAGATGTTTAGAGGAGGATCGGTGATGGACTTAATGCGCTTCAACTGTTTGCTTTTTTGTCGGAAACTAATCTCTCTATCGAATTTATTCAAGGCAGATTATTCTAATCAAAAGAATGAAGTGGCTTATGTGTTGCTTTTGTTGGGTTGGCATATGGAAGGAATAATAGATGGACTGTTGTGTAATAAACGGGCTCATGTTGATTCAAATAGAGCGGGCTCCCCTCCATTACCAAAAGCATTGGGAAGAAAGGAGCATGCTTTCTTATTTGGCCTTAACCTATTAAAGTTACAAAGATTCTATGCGGATTCTGATTCAATTAGAAAAGGTAAGGCTTTACATCTTTTGAATGAGATTCTACTTCATTTCGATGCCATCAATACCATAGTTAATGTCGAGCATGTGTAAGAGACACGCATATCTTATCAGTCAATGATAATGGTAATAGTATGGGGGTCATGGATGTGATCAAAAGCAGGGGCTTTTCAAAGGTCATGGAGTTTGAATCTTCTGGGAAGAGGAGATTGTCGGATTTAAGTGTAATTGATGATTATGGAAAGGAGCTTATTGTGGAGGAGATGGTGGGTGATGTTGGGAAATATTTGAATTCTCTGAAGTTTGATCCCATGTATTATGATCCTTCGGTCTTGTTATGTTATGGTTTTGATAGTGAAATTTGGGATAATTTTGGAAAGAATGTAACTTTTGGTAAGGGCAAAAAGGTAATGACAGGTGATGATTTAGTGGATATGAAAGAATATGATGAGGTCGATTCAGCTAGTTGCATTCAGACCAAAGGGATGGAAGAAGTGGGAGTTTGGCGTGTGGCTGAGGATGTTGGTTTATCTAATTCTTTTGATGTATTGTTGGAGGAGGTGATCGTAGAGAGTGATGAAGAAGTAGGAGTTTGGCGTGTGGCTGCGGATGTTGGTTTGTCAAATTCTTTTGATGTGTTGATGGATGATGTGAACGGAGAGAGTGGTGAAGAGATTCAGATGTCTGGAAAATTGAATGCTTTTTCGAAGTTTAGAAAGGGGTGTAAAGTAAGAAAAGTTAGAATAGTAAGGAAGCCGAAGCAGCTGTCGGTGTTTGGGTCAAGTATAGTCAACTGTGTGGTGGCTGATAGTGTGAATTTGGATGTAGTTGATTACAAATCAGGAAATTACGGGCATTCAGCTTTGGGTAGGGAAGACTGGGTGGTGAATTTTGGTTGCTTGGCAGGTGGGATGGAATGTAATGTGAAGCTTAACAGGCGAGATCAGTTGATTGGGAAAGGCTGGAAGTGGTTAATGTCGTTGGATTGTTGTGGTTTGAATGGGTTGATGGTGAGTTTGGGTAATCCTGGCTGCATGATATGGTTGAAAGGGTCATTTGAGAGAGTCTTTTCTTTCGTCTGGAGTCCGGGTTTTTGCGATTTACAAACGTTTTTCGCCATGCCTTGCTTGGAGGATGTTGATGTGGTTCAGTCTAGAGTTTCGTTTTCGGTAGGAGTGTCTGAGGATTGTGATATGTCCCCTACATTTGGTTCTTCATCCAGGAGGGGGAAGCGGAGGAGAGCAGTGCTCAACTCTGGATTGGTTAGACGTAGTGCGAGGATAAGATCCAGATCCGCTGCATCTCATGGTAGGTCCCCAAGCTCGTTAGCTAGTAGTAGCAATGCGAGCTAGGGCTCAGGTATGGCTCCTGTTTATGGTAGTGACTATTCTCCTTTTGCATTAGGCAGTCTTTCGACTAGTCAGTTATTTCAGTTAGCCAGTGACACAGCTTTTATTTTTACGGACATTGAGCTAGATTCTGACTTTATTAGGAGTAGGGAATTAGAGAGAGTTTCTTCCTTGAGTAGATGAGGATTGTTAGTTGGAATGTTAGGGGTTTAAATGAACCTAAAAAATGTGCTAAAGTTAGGACCTTCTTTGTAGATTATCATATTGACATCGCTTTGCTTCAAGAGACTAAAATCGAAAGTCCTGACTTGAGTTTTTATGCTAGATTAGGTGGATCCCATTTTCGTAATTGGGCCTGCCTACCGTCAATTGGCAGTGCAGGAGGGCTTATGATTGGTTGGAAAGATAACCAATATAGGCTTGTACAGGAAATTTCTAAGCTACATTCACTACACAATATATTAACTTCACTTAGTGATAATTCTTTATTGGGCATTACGAATGTATATGGCCCTCACACCAAGATTGTTGTGGGATAAATGTTCCGAATTTAGGAATCTTGCCCCAAATTTTTGGATTGTAGGGGGAGATTTTAATGTTACTAGGTTTTTAGGGGAGAGATCTCCTAGAGAAGGAGATTTCTCTGATATGGAAGAATTTGACGATTTTATTCTTGATAATAATTTGATTGAGATTCCGCTTAACAATAGATCTTTCACTTGGTCTAGGTCTAATATTGGTGATAGCCAGTCTTTTGCCGTATTAGATAGGTTTTTTGTAAGTACGGAGGTTGATGAAAAATTTCCAATTTGTAAAGTAAAAGGGTTACATTTTTTATATTCGGATCACTGTCCTTTGATCCTTTCGTGTGATTCAAATATGTTAATTAGTAGTAATTTTAAATTTGAGAAGATGTGGCTATTAGACACCAGTTTTATTAAACTTGTTACTGTTAAGTGGAACTCGTTATTCTATTTTAATAATTTGTACAATGGCAATTCGGCTAAGATTTTTGTTGCAAAATTAGGTAAATTAAGATTTTTTCTTAAGAGATGGAATAAATTTGTTTTTGGTAATGTTAGAATTAAGAAAGATAAGATTTTATGTGAGATGCTTGACTTAGATAAGTTAAGTGAATCTAGAACTCTTAATCTAAGTGAGAGAGATAGGCTTTGCAATCTCATAAATGAGTTCAAATTGATTTTGGAAAAAGAAGAAACAATGTGGAAGCAAAGATCACGTGTTCAATGGATTAAGGAAGGGGATAATAACACGAATTTTTTTCATAGTATGGCTAATAAGAGGAGACATGATAATTTAATTCATTCTATTTTCTTCAATAATGAGGAATTGACAGTTCAGCGTGATTTAAATGAAGCTTTTACCAATTATTACAAACAAATATTTGGGACTAGGATCAAGAGAAGAATTAATGTTAATTGGAAGGATATCTACCCTAATGGTGATAAGGTAGAATTATTAGATTTAGATAAACCTTTTTCTGAGCAGGAGATTTGGAAGGCTATTTGCGATATGCCTAGTGACAAAGCTCCGTGACCTGATGGTTTTTATGTTTTATTTTACAAACAGTTTTGGGAGGGCTTGAAATCTGATGTTATTAAATTATTTAACGATTTTTATAGCGGTGATTTGTGTCTAGGTAATTCCAATTTTGCTAATGTTATCCTTATTAAAAAGAGAGAGAATGCTAAATTTTTAAAGGATTTTAGACCTATTTCTTTGATAAATGTATATGTTAAGATTATTTCAAAAGTTTTAGCGAATAGGCTTAGCGGCAAGATGAATGATCTTATAGACCATTCACAAACTGCCTTTATTAAAGGTAGACAAATAGTGGATGGAGTGGCAGCTGTACAAGAGTACATTAATGTATGTGTTAAAAATAATTTTACATGTGCCATTTTGAAATTAGATTTCGAGAAGGCGTTTGATTCTATTGACTAGGATTACGTATGTGAAGTATGTCTTGCTAGAGGTTTTAGTGCTAGATGGATTAACTGGATAATGCTTTTACTCAAGTCTGGTAGTTCTAATATTGTTGTCAATGGGGTTGTGGGAAAGAAGATCCAATCTAAGAGGTGTCTTAGGCAGGGAGATCCCTTGTCTCCTCTATTATTCAATTTAGCGGTAGACGTTTTTTCTAGAATTATTAAAAGAGCCGAGGGATTAGGTGTTTTGGGCAATGTCGGTAACGAGGAATTTAACAATGAGTTATCTATACTTCAATTCGCGGATGATACTTTGTTATTTTCTTCACACCTACCTAAACACATTATTGCTCTCAAGTTTATTTTGTATTGTTTTGAGATGTTGTCAGGTCTTAGGATTAATTTTGATAAGAGTTCAGTTATGGTCATTAACAATTTTGTAATGTAGAGGCTATGGTTGCTAACACTTTAAACTGTTCTGTAATGAAATTTCCTCTGGATTATTTGGGCTTTAGGATTAGGCCTACGAAACTAAAGAAGGAGGATTGGTTAGTCATAATTGATAATATTAATAGTAGACTATCTAATTGGAACAATAGATTTTTATCTAGAGCAGGTAGATTAGTTTTGGTTAACTCGGTTTTATCTGCTATCCCGGCTTATTGGATGTCTGTACATAGATTTCCTCAATGGGTTATTGAAAAAATCGATAGAATAAGACGTAATTACCTATGGAGTGGGGGTAGTGATCCTATTTGTAGGGGTTTCAAATGTTTAGTAAACTAGGAAATGTGTTGTAAGTCTAAGAAAGATGGGGGACTGGGGATCATTAATTTAGTTAACTTTAACTCTTCCTTATTAGCCAAATGGTTGTGGAAATTTAGGTGTCCTATAGTGTCGACTAGGTGGAAGGATATTGTGTTGAAATTTTACTATTCAGAAGGAGAGTTCATTGTAGGTTCTAGGGATAGTTGGTATAATAGATTATCTTGCTTTTGGAAGTCAGTATTAAAGTGCTTTGATTTTTTTAATTTAGGTTATAAGGTAATTGTTCATTCGGGTGATACGACTTACTTTTGGCATGATATGTGGATTTCTCGTCTACCTCTTAAAATCGAATTTAGGGAACACTTTAATATTTGTAGTTTTAAAAATGCGTTGATTAAAGATGTTTTCAGAAGTGATTTGGACCCCCCATGGGAGTTCTCTTTTGATCATATCTTAGAAGGGGATATGTTAAGACAATTAGCTTTACTTTATGCTAAGTTATCATTATATCACATTGACGAGCATAGAGACTTTATTAGTTGGGGTTTGGATAAGAGTCAAGTTTATTCGGTTAATTCTATGTATAACTTTATAAATTTTTCGAGAATCTCATTTAGGCCTTTTAAGTTTATTTGGAAATTTAATTCTCCTCCTAAAGCCAAATTTCTTATGTGGTTAATCATTCATAAGAAACTTAATACGGTTGAGCTTCTAAAAAAGAAGAATATTAATTTTGATGTTAAGTGTTGTTTTTGTAATCTTCTGTTCGAGGATGTTGATCATTTATTTTTTGCATGTAAAATCACAAATTTAATATTTAATATGGTTTTAAGGATATTTGTATTTGATTGTCCTAATTCTTATAATAGTTGTGTTGAATATTGGGATTCTTATAGATTTGCTTTTAATAGTAGTAAAAGATACATTTTAGATTCTTTAGTCATTATCATTAGTTGGTTCATTTGGTATGAGAGAAACCAGAGATTTTTTCAATCTAATCATGTTTATACGGATAATTTAATTGTTAAAATAGTGTATTTTTGTTTGGAATGGATGTCTAATTCAAATTACAAGCTTTTCGGGAAATGGGGCTTCGAGAGTTTTTTATTAAGGTTAGATTTAATTTGTATATGTTTATTAGAATCAGCAGGTTTTTTAGTAATAGATATCGTATTGGCTGTTAATTTCTTTTATTAATTTTTCCTTATATTCTTATTCCTCACATATATGTATGGTAGATAAATATGTATGAATATGTATATATATATGTTCATACAATATATACATATATATTTATACACATATTCTCTCATATATATATGTGTGCTAAATTACTAATAGTTTGTTGAGCTTTTTGCAGATTCAGGTTGTTGATTAAGAGTAAGCAATTAGCGGATAGTATTGTGGAGCTTTGAAGAGTGTTGTTTGGATTGTAGATTTGCATTTCATTTGTAGTCTTTTGGGCTTATTGTGAGAGTGTTTTTGATGTTGTACTTCATTGTTTTTGCTATGCACAGAGAGTTTGGATTATTGTAGTGGAGTAGATATACTTCAATATCGGGTGGTGGCCTTGCCGGAATTCGATATTGGAGTAGATGGGCGGTGGTTTATCCGGAGCTCATCTATCTACGATCCTCTACATTCTTAGAGTCGTGTTGGGTTTTATCATGTATTCTTTGTTCTATAGTCGGACTCTGTATCTTTGTTTTTATTATATATATGTGTGCTCTCTTCTTTTCAGAAGATCACACATTTTTGGTTTCACAAAAAACAATTACGAATAAAAGTGCAAAGCAACCAGTTTTGCATTCAAACCCTACCATCCAAAACGTTGTGCAATCTAACCGTTTCCTGTTTAATCTCTCCTAAACCGAAAAAAGAAAATTAAGGCGAAGAATTTTAACATTTACCCGCTTACAAATATTCAATTTCCCGCCCTACAGTGGAATTTCCACCTTAGTTAACCAAAATACTCCAAAATTTCCATCTATAGACTGTAAAGGGGGCTTAAAACAAGTTCTAGAACATAAAACGAGTTAACTAATAGCTCGCGCGCATCGTTGACAAGGTATGAAAATAGCGTTTCCATGGCTAAAACAACATTTTCCTTGTTACTGTTAACATTTTTATCATATCGTCAATCCTATTGTACCACTAAAACGCGCACACAAAGCATACAAAAAAAATCTTCCTTGCCCCGTTCATGTGTCCTAAAATCGAAATTTTTCAATAAAATAAATTTTCGCTCGAAAACTTGTCATGTTTATTTTGAAAATTTCCTTTCAAAACCACTTTGCTTTCCCATAAAACAAGAAAATGATAAAAATGACTTTTTTTCAAATAACATTTTTCCAGAAACATCAAAAAATGTGTTTTGTGGAAATTTAAACAATTCAAGTTACATGTTGGCAAAGAATGATGTCAGTTACGCCAAAAATGCAAAAACTAAAATCACATGAAAATAAATTTTAGTTTTAACAAGAAACGGTGATTTTTTATTTATATACCCGTGACGTAGAACCATCCCTTTACAAAAATTTATCCGGCATAGAATTTTATGCTTTCCATCTCTAGGACAAGTGCTATTAAATAAACGAGAGTTCATTCAAGTAATCATGCGTGAATGACAAAACATATTTTTTTAACATAGAAATCTCATTACTAAAGTCATGTGGATTTTCATTAATAGAAATTACAGACACTACAACTACAACAAAGATAAAAATGCTGGAAAGGGAAACACACAATACAAGATACAACATGCACCGGGCATGCACTAACAACAATAACAACGACTAACACTACCCACTGTAGGTTGGTCTACCTCCACGACCGGAGCCTGATCCATGACCAAATCAACGCTAGCAGAGTAGTATAGCAAAGATGCAACCAATCTTATGCTCCTGTCGGAACTACCCGTTGCGAACCTCTTGGAGCTCGGTCTGCATGGCACGGATGGCATTGAGCTCTAAGATTTGGTTACCGGGCTGCTGAGACTGCTAAGTCGGAGCGGGTGGTGCAGTGGCAGGAGCATCGGGAAGCTGAATGCCCATCTTCCGTAGAGCGCTGCGACTGATGGTGGTCGGCACCTTCCTCACTAGCATCTCACCATAAAGTCTCACCTGGAATTGTTGGAAGACATGGGTGAGAAGATGGCTATAGGAAAATGGCTCCGCGGGTGCCGACTAAAGGCTCATGAAGATGAATCATAAGAACGCACGCCCAATGGACGGCCATGCTGCCAAGGATTGTATAGGTAGCATGGAAAACAGATGGATAAATCTACTCTAAGCTTCCATCTTCGGGATGATGTTGTGATGTATGATGCGTACAACTATGCGGGCGATGGGTCACGGATTGGCAGTGGTCCAGGCTCCGGACTCTCCTATAAAGATACGCTGAAGGATCTGAGGGTCCTCCATTTCAATAGAATCAAGCTCGTCTCCGAGTGCCAAGATACCCAAAATCTGAGCTAAGTCATCGTCAGTGAACCCAAATGCTGGACTCGTCATCGATGTAGGCCTCCAGCTGAGCATCGAAAAGACGGACGCACGCGGATACGGGTCGCACTCAAAAGTGTTGAAGCGCAAGATAGGTGTTATCCCTGAGGCAACAAAAAGTTACGCCTAACCAAATGTGGCAAAGTCAGCGAACTTCACTGGCCGACCAACTTGGAACTCATAACTGGTTGTGGCTAGGTAGTGCTTAATCTTTGCATCATCATGGTCTAGCCAAGCAGTTTCCTGGGGCATGAGACCGGGGTATTGGTTGCGAGGTGCCATGGATGAATGGCGAACAGGGAAAACGAAATTGAAAATCCGAAGTATAATTGGGTAGAGATTTGCACGAAGAGGATTTTGGAGGTAATTAGGGTGAAACGGAGTGAGGGTTGCTCGGATAGGAGCTTGGGAAGGAGGAGGGTTTGGGAACGGCGGAAATTTCAGGGTTGGCGGAGAAAGGGTCAAGTGAATGATATATATATATATATATATATGTGTGTGTGTATGTACATATATATCGTTCAGTTGATTCGGGTCGGCTCAGCCACGTTCACCCGTGGGGTAGCGGTCGACCTGACCTAAAGAGGGTGGTCGACCGCTTTCCCCATAGTGAGTGCAGTTTGAACCTCGGCCCAACGGCTCATTCAAATTATATATAAATTTAATTTAAAATTTCTATTACGTCGAAACAACTTCTACCCCCAACCAAATTCTCGTATTGACTTCCACCACTCATTGAGTCGAGAAATTTAATTTTCCGACGCCTTTTCCCTACCTCTAGAAAAATTTGCGACCACCAAAATGAACGAACTTAAAATTGGCAATTAGCTAGAAATCTGAAATAAAATTCTAAAACGGATTTTCCCCTTACTAGCCGACATAAACTAAACGATTCAAATTCAAGTACCCTAAAATAAGATTAAAGGATTTTCTTAGCCTTTTCGAAGAAAATTTTAAAACTTTTACAAAAATGGAATTTATTATAAACTAACAGTTTCGTATTTAGAAATCCATTATATTATTATTATTTATATTCCACTTTAATATTTCAAACTGGGAAAACCTTTTCGTGTTTAAAGGTATTGGAGCTTAAAAACAATTAAGATTTATTACGATAACTTTAATAAATTTTCCAATATATATTGGAAAATGGATACTAAAAACCACAAGGAGTGGATATTTATTATTCTTGAGGTTTCATGATGTATTCCTTGTCATTTCTAACTCCTTTCTTCCCAGCAATCGGATTACATTTATTAAAATTACTGAATGGCTCCGAAAATTTTAAAACACGAATAAATTAAAAATTTAAAAACCATATCTTTACAAACTGTTTTCCGAAGGAAATCCATTTTTATTTTCAAATAGTTTTAAAAATAAAATTTCCACGAAAACAAGTCCAATAACTCAACTGAATATTTCAACAAAGGTAGATTCGGAATTTCAACGAAGTAACAAATGGATACACCTCGTAATTATATTTTCGAAATGGATACGACATATTTACATGAGTTTTTCCCATTTTGGATCGAGTAATGGTCTTAACTGGAACTACCAAAGAAACCAAACTAGAAATATGACTTCTTCGGTTGTAGCTAGATTTTTATATTATTCCAGTTTCCAAACTCGAATCAACAAAATTCACTATATGTCGTCCTCATGCTCTTTACGACAAGATTGGCAATGTACTGTGGGGTAAGACAGAATTGGTTGGAAATCCGAACTCAACATAATTCAACTCTTAGTCGCTCAAAGCCTATTTTATATAATTGGTCCCATGACTAATTTCATTGTCAAAATAAATCAAAGTCGAATAAGAAAGACGAACAAAACAGAAAATAATATCGAATTATGTTCTCTCACAAATCCTAATTTAACTAATTCCTCTGATCATTTAACCTAGGCTTTGGTACCAAATGTAACACCCTACACTTTTCAGCGCCCAATTTTTGACAAAAATCAAAACTTGAACACACCAAGCATGGGGCGTGTATATCTGGTACTTGCAAAAAATGGGCATGAGCATAATCAGAATATGATAAGATAACTCATAGCAGAAGCAAAATAGGACAAACTATTATTAACACAAGTACCTACCTTTTTCAAAGTAAGTCACTTTGCCAATACCTAGCATGAGAGAGAACGAAAACCGAAAGCCAAACTTAACATCTGTGAGAACCCTACCTTCTCTAGGAAACCTAGGAGGTTGTAATGAGGAGGGGATCAAAACAACAAGTTCTGGTGGCAAAGAAATGTAGAACACAGACTATAGTACACAGATATATCCCATTTGGTTCAACCCAAGATGTATGCCTAACAAGGTTAGTAATTGTAGCCTAACCTTGTGGATGTTTACACACGACTCTACTACTCTTCCCAAGGTATAATACCGAGATAGGACGTTTACGCATAATTCTGTGAAGCCTTTATACCAGAGCTCGGTTGGTTACTATATCGAAATTAGACCCCTAATTATAGAGTTTCTATATTCATATACTTTCATTCGCTTAACCTTCATCATTTATTGCCTCACTATCAATGATAGATAGGGTGGATTCTTCCTGACCGTTTTAGACCCTAGGCGGACCGATTAGTCACTTATTATTTCACGATACTTTACTTAACATTAACATGAACTAGAGGGCACTAGCTAAGGTCCCAATTAGATAAGGCTTCCGTCATTCTCGCATATACCCTTTGCCGCATAAGGTGAGAGATGGTATTTTATTGTTCGATATACCTCTGGCTGACTTTATTAGATAACCCCCTTAGTCGCTTATTACTTCTGATAGGATAGGTAGCCATATACGACGTTTTAGTTTCCAGGTTTGGGTAGTCCCACACACCTTCCGTTTAAGACCCCTAAACTAAAAGACCTATTCCTGGGTGGACTCTTCAACCCTAATCACTTAGCCATTTAGGACCCAGGAAGCGGACTATACGCGAAGGTTACTAGTTCGTACCCCTTTAGCCTTTAATGCCTTTCTCTATTTGGGATAAGGTGGGCTATACTATTAAGTCATTCTCGTTTACTCCCTCTACACGGAAAGTTATACGTGCATGATTCATCTTCGTCACGGGTTCATATGGTTAATAATATTTTACATTATTAACCTATTAAGTCCAACTATATTTTATACTACAAGTTCTTTTTTCATTAACATAAATAAGGAAGGTTATATCCACTTATTTTCCCTAGGATATTTATTTGATCCATTCCCTAATTTGGACTTAGTATTTAAACGACAATTATAAATTCCCTTATGACACCCATTTCCTTTTTTTTCTATATTAGTTGCCCTTTACGACCATGGTGGTCATATTTTTCTAAGGAAACTATTTATCAGTCCCACGTTATCTATTTGTTGTACCCCAACTAACAATTTCTATTCTTATTTATTTATTTATTGGTTGACTATTATATATATATATATATACACACACCCCTACCAGGCTCCTCACATTAAGTTGACAACTTATGGATGTTGGATTTGCCGGTCAGTTTCGGGAAGATTTCTACCGCAAGTTAAACCTAACCTCATGCCTTGATACGATTATATTTATGTATTAGACCCCTCATACTAAGCTGACTACTTGTGGTTGCTGGATTTGTCGGCCGGTTCGAGGTAGGCTTATACCACAAATTGAGCTTAACCTCGTGTCTAAATGCGGATATAATTCAATTTCTCCTAAATGGGGTTTACAACATTTATCCAAATTGATTTGGGAATTGTAACCATTTCCCTACTTTTTTCATTTTCCCTAACCAATATTGGCTACAATTGGTATTTACTGATTTGTGGTCCTATTTATGGCAATTAATTATATCGATTGCTACAAATGGTCACCACAAATATATTAATTCAATATGGGTTAAGTTTATCTATAATTCCATAATTGAACCTTATCCAAAAATCAACATTCCATACATTGTATATTTTACCGTTTTACGCTGATTTGGACGGATGATATGTATATACTGTATTTATGTTTTCGTTTAGTCAACGTAGTTATAATAATTATTATTATTACTATTCTTATTTTAAATTAAATGATTTGGTCTAATCAATTAACCAAAGAATTCATTTTTATATTCAGTCTTGCCAAAAAGGTTTCAAATCTCACAAAAGACCATTAGACGCAATCAATGTAAATAACGCCAAATTAGTAGAATTGACATATTTCCAAATCACAAGAAATGTATGTAAGTATATATATTGGGATAGTCAATGAAAATTACATACAAATATAGGTATTTATATTTATACTACGTTTGCACCACTTTTCCCTTTTGATCCTTTTTATCATATCTCTTGTGATTTCAAAATAATGCCTTTTTATTCAAAGGAGGGAAATGGCATGTTTACAATGAATAAACCAAAACCCATTGAATACAAACAGAAATATTTCTTTTATTATTATAGTCACATAATTTACCAATTTCATCTTTTTACCCAAATTCACATATTTTATTTTTCAACACTGAACTAAAGATCCAGAATGTAATTACATCTACATGGTGTTTAATGGGATTGATTTCCAGATCCACAGTCCTATGTGACATATACAACATATTTCGTTACATAATTTTAGGAACATGTATGAACAAGTTTGAGAATTCTACAATTAATATTATACATAGCCACAACTTATAATTTATAAGTGTTAACCATATTTATAATCATATCTGATGGTTGTCAATAGATTCACAATATTTAAATGAACAGATCTGATAGGGAATAGGCAGATCTAATCCAAACAAAATAGATAAGTTATTATAACTGCATTCGTAAATTTCCCACTCACCTTATAGCTTCCAAATCCAAAGTTAGAACCTTTAGGCCTACAATTCCCAAATTCTTATAAATCTACTATTTATCTGGAAAGGTTATGTCGGGGCCTTTTCAAGTGGATGTTGGGGACTTGGGAAACCCAAATGTTTGCTTTGATGTGAGGAGGGAGATCATGCATCTCTACCACACACACGCACCGCCGACGTTCGTGTGACCGAACCGAGCCTGATACGGGTTCCGAATCCAATAATATTTTTGGACCAGGATTTTAAACTGTAACGGGCCGAATTCAGCCCGTTAAGAACCCAGACTCGAAACTGTATTTGTTAAGGAGGGATTTGTAACATTTTTTGAACGTTACGAAATGGTGCTACAGTTCAAAATGAAAAGCCGCGATGTTTGAAATTTGCAACGCTTGGTGACTAATTGCAAACGAATGGATGTGAAGTTTCGATTTAAAATGGATATGTCCGTTGCAAACAGATGCAACACTTCGCTGCCTATAAATAGCAGTAGTTTCAGACATTACAAACTGCTTCCAAAATTAATTCTTCTTCTTCCTTGTGAGTTCTGCAACTCCATTAACTGTATTAAAGCCGTTCTGTTTGAAACACTTCTGAAGTGTTTCAATTCTAATTACGTTGTAGAACTGTTGTATTCTTCTTCCCCTTCATTTCTACCTTCTATATTGCATCATCAGAATCAAAATCAGAGTGTTCTTGATCAAGTCAAAGCCGTCCAAAATTTATATCTGATTTCGCTATTCCAAGGCTTTATTGAATCCTGAAAGTCGATAGCTCGATAACCCGTTTATACCAAGTGGGTTGAACTATTGTCTAAAAGAATCTATCAAATAGATCCTTAAAGTCTAAAGTATGACAATTCATCTTCATCCAATATTCTCAAACCGCAAATTCCCCAACATCGGTTACAAATATTAAATCATTATGGTGCTAACTGGGATTTCATTTAGTTATACGTGATTTAAGGCTAGCACTGATATTAATACTTAAAAACTTTTTTTTGGATTTGTTCAGGAAGGAAACCAATCAGAGTCGTAAAACCCTCCCTAACGCACCTAGCATGGTCCGCTAGCTCCACATAAGTGGCTGATCTTAGTGTATGCACATGGTAAGCTCTTAGCATGTCATTCCAGGTTTCGAATTCATGCCATTGTTACCATGGCACAAAGTCCTTAACCGCTGGGTTATTACTACTTCAAAACTATGATAGAAAGTTGGAAAGATTTTCCCATTGAATTTTCTACCAGGAAACAATAAAGGTTAAATGAACTAGCATGGGCTAGAAAAATGATCAAGAATGGTAAAGAAAATGTACTAGAGTCTTTGGGGTTTTAATAATTTGATAGGATTTTTTGTGCACTGTAGATACATATATCATTATGTAAAGTAGTTGTAATCATTGAATTAGATTGAGACAAGCTTGAGCATAATGAAATATTCAAGTAGGTCTGTGACAACCATTTTCATGTATTTTCAAGTTTCAACCTTTCAACATGTATTCTTTTAAAAAAAACAGGGCAATTTCTACACTAATTATTTGACTTGAAACAGTTATTAATGTGATATTTCCAATAAAAATACTATATTGAATATATTTAGACAACATGCCTGTTACTGTTACAATGCTTGAAATGACATAAAAAGATAGAGAAATAATGATTAATTGAATTTCTTTACAGATAGAGGTAGCTTGCACACTGTAAATGTTGTACCTATTTTTTTATTAATTTTGTAGAGTACACAATGTTAGTTTGGATCTCCTGAGCCAAATTTGTTATTTGTGGACATTACTTACCCAACAAAGTGCTGTAAATGTCGATTTCTACCCAAAAAAAGTGTAAAAAATGGATCTTAGTTTTATTCTCCTTGTTACTAAAATAATTAGTATTGAATTAAATGCAACTTTCGTCTAGTAAAATTAAAAATTATATTTTATTATCAGTTTTTATAGGTTTTTTGGATCACCTCATCTGGCTGGTCCTAATGAGTCTCTCTTTATTGGTAAATTATGTTTTATTTTTTATAATAGAATATGCGGTGAATGAGTATGAAATTAGCACATGCTTTTGGAATTTTGCATTTGCAACTGGCATATGTTTTGTAACTACCCGTATTTTTACGGTGTTATATTTAATTTATTTAATTATATAAATAGTAATTTAGAGAATTTAATGGTCGTTAAATTAATTTATATGGATTTTTTTAATTAATTTAAATAAAACAGAATAATATATTTAATTCAGAAATAATCAAAAATAGTGAAATTCACAATATTGTGTAATTTGGATTATTTAAAATATATAGTTCAGTTTAGAGTTGAATTATATGAACAAATATATTCAATCGATGACCGTTGAAACGTAGAATTATAATATAATTATAATCGAGCTCGAAATGCATGGCTGTTCGCTATTTAGCGATTCGAACTTCAACTAAATATACAGGGTCCGTTTTAAATCGGATTTCTGTGAAAAGAAACGTTAGGAGCTGGTGAAGTATATTTTTCTAGTGGAAGAGAAAAATCGGGATTTCGTCGTGTAGATTTTTAGTTATGTCCAAATTAAATATTCAGAAAAACAGCCGTATGTTCGTTCGTGGCCATAACGGTTATTTAAAAATATTTGAATATCGGGTTTGAATTTAGACAAGATTCTTTTGAGACATAACGATAATTTAATTTTTAGAATTTTACTGTAATTTTTAATTAATTAAATAAGCAACTTTTTATTTGGAGTAATTTGCACCCTGTAACAATATTTTGGGGTTTCTAAATATGAGTTAACCTACCGGTATTATTATATTTTTAGAATCGTGGAATGTTGCTCGTCACAACGGTATGTCTATTTTTACCTATAGCAGTCCATATGTGAATCATATTTTACACAGTGAATAACCTTATTCTCTAAACTTTAAACAAGAATATATGTAGTGGACTCCATTCATCTCTAGGGAAACAAGCACACAGTAAACTAAATAAAATGGCCCAAGCCTTTCATGTGCAGACTAGAAGATATTTTTAGTATACAAGGCTTATCAAAAGTAAAGGAACATTCAGAGAAACCATGTGCTCCACCCCTAACCACTAAATTTCGAAGGATATATGTGTACACACAGAAGGCCACGTCTTCCCTTTTTAGCCGCTCCCTCAGATCTAAATATACACAACATCCATTTCGTTATCATCTTCAACAAATCAACATTTTCGACGGCTTTATAAAATTTAAAACCCATCATATTCACCACCTCAAAAATTACCACTAAAGCAAACAAAAATTTGACCAAAAACTTAAATTGGAGATTTTACTTTATGGAAGCAAGAAACCCTGCACACTTTTCTTTTGGGTACGAGTTTAAATGGGAGCGAAGCAGTGGCTTGCTTGAAGGATGGACGTTGATGCAAGGAGGAGCTTGGCTGTAAGTGAGGTATTACTGATATCCGTGTGTGGTTCCATGAGGAAGCAGTAGTGAATATTTATGAAAGTTTGAAGGTGAATATAAAGGTGGTCTCAGATGTGTGTGGTTCCACTGTAGCGGTGGCGTGCTGCTGTTTGACGCGGCGACAAGGAAGCGGTTGGAGTTAGAACCTGCGGTGGTGGCCATTTACAGAGGAGTAGTTCGAATTACTGGGCTGGAAACATATACATGTGAGACTCTCCTATGTATATATATATATATAAAAAAAAAGGGATGCGGCAAATGTTAAAGGAAGGAGGGAACATGGCGTGTCCCTGTATGTAACATGGAAATCCAATGTAGAGCCAAACCTGTTGTGCAAGCCGTGAGCGTAGCGTGAAGGATAAAACCGAAAGCAAGAATGATATGGTGCGAGTTGATTAAAATGATGGTGAAGTAAAGAAGGAGGTGTAGGGATGGGAAGTCATGAATTGTCTGTAAATGGAAGGAGCAGATCGCGATTTCTACATTGGGGAAGAAGTAATCACGCGGGTCGGGTTCATTAGGAAGGTAGTGGTCCGGGAAATAAAAAGGGTAAGGCCCAATTGCGTTTAAAAATCAAGTTTTATTTCAACTAATAATATATGGAACTGCTAAAAATCGTATCTTTGTCGTACGTGATCAGAATTGAGCGAAATAAGATCCGTTGGGATCGTAGGGACGGTGGCTACCCAATGGAACTAACGGGGAGCGAATCGAAGCTCGTTACAATTTATAGCAAAATAAATTGTCCGTCTGAATCAAGTGATGGTTCTTGTTATTAACGATGATCGTCCAATGTGAGTAAAACTCACCAACTCTGAACAGTTCTATTTTTATAACGTATATTTAGAACTGATAAATGATGACTGATTGCTGTGTGTTAACTGTTTAGTTGAATTGCTTGTTTATTGGTTGAAATCATAGATAACGATAGATATATAAATCGTTAATCGAATATTGATTCTGTTTATCAGAATATTTTATATTTGTATTGTGTAACATCTGTGGATGCAGGGAAATAGGTTGGAGGGGTCCAACTGGACTCCTTAATGTTTATAATACTGTTCTGTTCATATATTGTAATATATGATGTGATATAATCTGTTGTTGATTATGTGTGTTTGAATGATATCGATCATTGTGAATTGTTATTTTAAATATCATAAGGAACCCTGGGATGTAAAAAGAAATATTTCAATGTATATTGAAATAAAGTAATTTTATAAAATCAACCGATTTTATAAAAGGAAATATTTTTGAAAATAAAGTATTTATAAATTCGTAGGATTTTATAAAGAGGAATATTTATTTAGAAAGTAAATAGAATTAATAAAGGAATATTTATTTAGGAAATAAATAAAATAAAGGAATATTTATTTAGAAAATAAATAGAATTAATAAAGGAATATTTATTTAGGAAATAAATAGAATAAAGGGATATGTATTTAGAAAGTAAATAGAATTATAAAAGGAATATTTATTGGGAAAATATACAGGACTTATAAAAAAAGGAAGTTGACGATATATAAAAGAGTTAATCGAATTTAGTTATTCGAAGTCAAGTTAATCGAATATGGTTAGTCGAATAGAGTTAGTCAAACATAGTTATTCAGGATAAGTTGCCATTTTGCACGATTGCTAGCGTAATTCGCAGGGCTGCAGATAGCCTACGGTGGTCGGTTGTTTCCTGAGGGAATCAGGCATAACCATTGTGATCGCTGCGATTTAGAGTTAAGCGAATGGAGTAAATCGAATATTAGTTATTCAAAAAAGAGTTAAGCAAAAAGGAGTTAATCGAACATAGTTAATCAAAATGGAGTTAAACAAAAATTAGAAACTGACTAGAGATTAATAAGTTGAATGGTTTCCTAAGTATCGATCTGATGTTGGTTTCGGCCTTCGGGGTTTATACTTAGGAAGTTGTTCTCTTGTTAGTTTATAGTTAGAGTCTGGTAGATGTGGAAGAATAGTGATATGTAAGTAAGCCATGGAAATGTTTTCCAGTGTTAGTAACGTATATTTTCTAAACATAGAAATGAGGAGATATATATATATATATATGTATATATATATATATATGTTAATGATTGGATCGATAATTCCATTTGGAAATAAGATCGTTGTGTGTACACAAACATGTTTTCATTTGATAGTTAAATCACCGACTATCAAAGTTTTGACCATTTTAACATTGTTAATATGGAGAGATCGGTTGGATTATTATCCAAAGAACCACTCTGTATTGGCATAAGCATTGCAAATCATATATGCCAAAGATAATTGAAGACGGAGTAAAGTGCGAGGGTTGTTGTATAAATCTTAGATAATAATTGCCTAAGATGGATATACTGAATGGTGCCTTCAGTTTGTCCAGTCCCAGGACGAACTGTATGGAAGAATGTCTGACAGAGTATACCTAATAGATCGCGTAAGTTGATCTCTTCAAACGTATTCACGTTTGGTGGCGGAGGAATTCGTTTCTCTTAGCTGTATACCCATGTTATTTTTGGGGAAATCAATTTGTGATTTGGCGGGTATGACTATGTGACATTCAAAGTGAATGAAGATGTGGTATGTAAAAGATAAGCATAGCTTCTAGCCTCACATTCGGTAAATGACAGAAATCGGGCAAGCAGCATGGCTATGTAGGTCGCACCTATTAGGGTGTATAATCACCTGATCTAGAGTTTCATTTACTTCTAAAAATCTATTGTTGATGCTGTCCCATTCGGGAAACAGTTGCTAATCCCAACCGTTGGTGATATACATTCGATACACTCAAGCGAAATGAGTGGTCGGTCATGTGTGGCCGGGTTGCAAGATGTTCTTGTTGAACCCAGTGTATTACTTTCTAGAGGTACACTAGTGAAAGGTGGTTTCATACCTTGTTGTAGTTGGAAATCCATTACCCAATACGTGCTTGCGGTTTTGATTATATACTATATATGTAGAATGTGAGATGAAAGCGTTTCTGCTAGATGATTATTATATTGTGGTTGATAGACATTATTATAATATCAAAAGGTTTTTGATATAAAGATATTTTGGATTCTCATAAGGGAAAAACCCGTTCCATTATACGGCGTGGTCTTATGAGATATCGTTTAATGGCTCAAACTGTTTTACTCACACCAGTCCCATGACTGACCCGGAGTTTATTTCGTTTTGTTTTCCCTAAACTCTTGGGTGCCCAATTTTGTACAGGCAGTCAAGTAGTCGGGATTTACAGATACTTGAAGAGCTGGAGCAGGAGGCTTCAGGATCATATAGCTATTGTTTATTTCCGCTGTGTTGTAAGTGTTGTATTTTGAAATGATATGTATATCCAAGTACAGATTTATATTGCAAAGATATGTTATCTATTATATGTTATTCGTTCCGCTGTGAGTTTCGTGTTACTCTGATGTTGTTCTTCTTCTTCTATTCTAAGTTTTTATCTTATCTTCCCTCACCCTCTAACTTCTTTCTATTAACTTTCCGGTATTTTTCGATGTTTGGTTAGTCATCGTTGAGTTTATGGCGATAACCAAAGTCGAAAAAAACCGGGTTGTTACATGTTTAGAAACCATTTTTCGTCTATATAAAATAAAATTATGGAATAAGTTATTTAACTATATCCACTACAAACATAAAATATAATATGATAGTGAATTTACTCAAGCGTATTAATTCACTTGATGATCAATCAGGTGAAGTTTTCCTGTTTTTCTCCTTTTGATGGTTAATTAGTTATAGATATAACAATTTTCATACCAAGAATGTGAGTTGTCTTTTGAAACTCGTATCAAAATTAAAACCATTAAGTTTTAGTTTTACATATACCTTTTCCAACTTCCATCAAAAATTTACAAAGTTCTGCTAAAAATACTATTTTGTCAATCACATTTTTACTATGTTTCGTTCTAACTTGATTCACATTCTTTATACTCTTCACTTCATTAATCCTTGTGACTAGATATGCTAACAAAATATTGGTTAGAAACAAGTTAGCTACAAAAATTGAATCACTATGGTGTTATATAACATTTCATTTAGTTGTAGGTGATGAAAGCTAGTATTGATATTGCTACTTCAATACTATGATAGAAAGTTGGGATGATTTGCCCGGTGAATTATCAACCATGAAACAATAAAGGTTGAATCAACAAGAATAGGCTTGGAAAAATGACCAAGCAACGTAAAGAAAATCTACTAGAATCTTTGGTATTTTAGTGATTTTCTATGATTTTTTTGTGGGCTGTAGATATATATACCATTATGTAAAGTAGCTGTAATCATTGAATTAGGTTTAGACAAGGTCGAGCATAGTGAAACATTCAAGTAGGTGTGTGGCAATCATTTTCATATATTTTCAAGTTTCTACCTTCACCATGTATACTTTTAAAAAAAATTGGGCAATTTTTATACTAATTATTTGATTTGAAATAGTTATTAATGTGATATTTTCAATAAAAACATTTATAATTGAAATGCCATATTGAATATATTTGGACAACATAGCTTTTAATGTTAAAACGCTCAAAATGACATAAAAAGATGAAGAAACAATGATAATTTGGATGTTTTTACAGATTGAGGCTTGTATACTGCAAATGTCATACCTGTTTTGTATAATTTTTCTAGAGTAGATAGCGTTATTTTGGATCACCTGAGCCAAATTTGTTGTTTAGGGACATTACTTACCCAACAAAGCAGTGTGAATGTCGATTTCTGTTAAAAAGAAAAGTATATAAAATGGATCCTAATTTTATTCTCTTTGTCATTAAAATTAGTGAAAATAAGGGACACACCCATAAAAAGTTTCAAAATTGAAACGACATCCAGTCCAAGTTTATAATTCAAAGTGGGTCCCTATATGGGCCACTTACATGTTTTCCAAAGAAAAATATGCACTGGTATATAAAAAAATCTTCAAAAAATCGAAAATATTCCCAGAAGCAATCCGAAAAAAAAGTTGCAGAAACGTATGGAACTATTACCAATATATGCATACATGTACGCATATATTCATCAAGTGTCTTATATTCGGTAATAGTTGCATACATTATGCATATAAAGTTGAACTAAGCTACATGTGTTACGAATAATTGCAGAAATGTATGCATATATTCTGTATTAGTGCATACATGTATGCAACAAAGATAAAAAGAATGAAGGCTAACGAAAATAGGTATACATATTTGCATTTATTGGCTATATACACAGAAATGTGTGCATAAAAGACGTATACTTGAAAAAACAGGTCAAAATTGAATATATGCATAAAACGATGCATATATTGCAGTTTAACTGCATACATATATGCATAAATAGTGCATTTTGATGCATAACTGAAACATATGCAACTATTTACAAATAAGTGCATCTTTTGATGCATAATACTGTTATTTCGCTATTTTTTAGTGCTTTTTTGGTGGTTTTAATGCATGATTTTGAAGATGATTAGTTGTTGTATTTAATTACGACTTTATGTATATTTTTTACATGATTTTTTGATGATTTTTTGAAAAATAGGGACCTAATTTATATGAAAAGTTTGACTGATGTGACGTGAATTTTGAAACTTATTAGGGATGTGAGTCAAACTTACCCTTAAAATTATTAGTATTGAATTAGATGCAACTTTCGTCTAGAATAAATTAAAACATGTGCGTTAATTGTCAAACAAGGCTTCAAGACTGAAGTACTATTTTTAATATTATGCTTGTAAACTAACAGTTAGAAAGTTGTAGAAGTATATCAATAAATAAACAAGAAGAAAAGAATGAAAACATGCGATGTATATTCCATTTTATTTGCAATTATTTCTCTGGACTTGTAAAGAGATAAAATTTCAGTTTCAAATTTTCTTCTTGGCCTAATAGCACTTGGATGTATTTTATGTACCAGGTCATAGATATTTGTTGTTAGGAATATATCCATCGCAGCAGCAACCACCTTTGCATTCCAACACATTCGGGACTGCAAAACAAAACAAAAAATCATTTTATGATCTAATGCAACGACTGCCGTTTGTGAAAGTATTCACACATACAACAGTTTACAGGATCGTCTATAATTTATCAATCACCTCGAAGTTTTGAAGAACATCAACATCTTGAGGGTATGGACTGATTTGCTCTTCCACATCACTTATTTGTTTTGTTACGTATATACATTAGTGGAGTTGTTTTCCCTTTTTATTTTCAAAAGTAACATGTTTAGCGGACTTGTTTGCATTTTTTTCTTTCAGAAATAGTAAGTGTAATGAACATGTTGAATTATATTTTTGTTAATGTAATCTATTTTGACTTATTATCTTAAATTTCTTGTTGAAAAACCAAACATACAAATATCTTTGAACACATTTTGTTTGAATATGATTGTAAAATGAATGATAGTCATATTTATATGTCATTGTAATGCTATGTAATTTTTATATAACATCAATTATATTTTTGGCATGTGTGGAATTACAGTGTTGATCTACTAAATTCATTACGATGATTTTTATTTTACTATTTTGATACTGTGTGTCTAAATTATTTTCATTTAAGACTGATAAAGGACATGAATTCCGTTCTTAAAATTCGATTTCAACCATGTTTAAGACTGCAATACCAGTCTTTATGTTTTGAGATTAAAGTGTCAATCTTATTATTTTTTGCGACTAGTAATTCAAAGACTGAAATTTCAGTCTTTGATCAATTTAAAAGACTAAATTAATTGTTAAAAGACTTTAATTTTCAATCTTTAATTCAATGTTTTTTTTAGTGCTAGATGAAAAAATGTGAAATCCAGAATTCTATTCTAGGCCTGAAAACCATGTTAATTAAAGTTTGGAAGGAGAGAAATTCTAGGTTGATTGAAAATAAGTCAAGTACATCAGAGAAATTAATCTTAGTTTGCCTAGGACTGTTGAATAAGAACATATATGTGTGGCATGAATAATTTTTTTTTTAGTTCGGACGAATTTTTCTTTTTTCAGTATTAGGCCAATTTATATGTATATCCCATATAAATTGTTAACTCATGGTTTTTTTGCATCAAGGCATATCGTTGTTTCATTGTATGGGCCTGTGTATTTTTTCTTTTTGCTTCTAGTAGTTTTTGTATGATAGATGCAAGGGATCCTTATAAAATCTTGCTTAAAGCTAAAAAAGAAGAAGATAAAATAAGTATAAATCAGTAAAACATATGAGAGAACTTAAGGACATAGAGTTCATTATTTAGACCACGAAAAATGAAGAGAGACATGGCTTGAAAGGTGGGAACCTTATGTAACAATCTTGAATTTTAGAACCAATTTAAAAATTATTTTTAATATAATTTTGCAAGAAAATACGATTGAATTTAAAAAATCGATTTTTATAACATTACGTCGGCCTTAAAAGTTGATATTTTGCTAGCAACCTCCATTTTCGACGAGACCAATTTTATTGGATTTGGAATGATAAATCATTGCAAGATTTCAAATTTCGCGCCAAACGGAGTTAGTATGTGGCGGCTCGCGATAAAACCATTTGAGGTAATACTGACGATCATTTTACAAAGGAACGTTTTCAAGATGACTTGGGAATTCAATTAAACTTTTTTTTGAATTTGTAGCATCGAATAATGGTCAAGTTCCAATTTCGTAATTTTTGGAGTTAACGTGTGGGCATGCGAGAATGAAACGTACGCTAAACTACATGTAAAAAGCAAGCTAAAAACATAATCAAAAAATAAAACAAAAGGTAAACGAACTTGGAATTCGACCAACCCTATTCTATTGGATTCAGAATTACGTTTATTATTGTAATCCAAAATTTCATGACAATGAAATTAATATGTGATCGTGCGATCAAAAGAGGATAATTTAGATGTGATGTTCAAATGTGTGGGTTATAAATTTGATCAAAATCCCGGGGACCTTGAAGTAGAACCAAATCCAGAGGCTGAGAAATTTTATCTGTATGTTGAAAAAGGAAAAAAACTGTTATATTCTGGCTGCACTAATTTTTCTTAGATAAGTTTCTTGATCAGGCTTTATCATTTAAAGTGTGCTTATGGAATCAACAAGTCTGTGTTTGGAAAATTACTAAAGCTTATAAAAGAAGCCTTTCCTGATGCCTAGCTGCGTTTGTCTTCCTACGCTGTAATGAATGTCATTAAGGATTTAGGTCTTGATTACCATAAAATACATGCTTGCCCAAACCATTGCATGTTATATTGGGCAGAAAATAAAAATAAAGAGGCTTGTGACATTTGTGGTCTTTCAAGGTGGGCTGTAAAAGAAAAAAGAAGACATCGTCAATAATAATGATCCACCAAAATTGATTCCCAAAGTGCCAGCAAATGTTATGAGGTACTTTCCACTAAGACCAAGGTTATAAAGGATGCTTACATGCAAAGAATTTTCCAAACTTATGAGATGGCACCTAGTGGAAAGAAATGAAGATGGAAAACAAAGACATCCGGCTGATGGTGTGGCATGGAAGATGATAGATGCTCGCTATCCTGATTTTTCACCAGAAAATCATAATGTTAGAGTGGGTCTAACATCTGATGGATTTAATTCATATCGTTCAATGAATTCAAGTTATAGTACATGGCTGATTGTGTTGGTATACTACAATCTTCTGCCTTGGTTATGTGTGAAACGAGAGAATTTGATTCTTTCAACATTATTATCTGGTCCGGATTCTCGTAAGAACAATATTGGCGCATATATTCAGCCTTTAACTGAGGAATTGAAAGCATTATGGAATGTTGGCGTCGAAACTTATGATTCCTTGACTGATGGGAATTTTAATTGACGAAGTATCTTGTGGACCATTAGTGATTTTCCGCGATATGCCATGTTGTCAGGTTAGAGAACAAAGGGAAAACTAGCGTGTCCAGTATGTCATTATGAAACTTCTTCAAATTATTTGAAGCATAGCAAAAAAAATGTGTTATAAGCACCATAGAAAGTTTCTTGATCCGACAGATAAGTGGAGGCTGGATAAGAGGAGATTTAATGGTGAAACTGAAATGGGGAGCATTCCAGAAATATTTTCAAGAACAGATATTGAAAAGTTACTGCGGTGGTTCAAAAATCAGTTTGGGGATAAGACCAAGAAACGTGTAAAAGTGATGGCCCTTTTAAAAAGAGGTCAATGCTGTTTGACCTACCATATTGGTGTCATAATCCCCTTCAACATTACCTGGATGCCATACACATAAAGAAGAACATATACGACAAAATATTAGGTACTTTACTTAATATAAGTAGCATGTCTAAGGATCACCTAAACGCCCATTTGGATTTACAGGAAATGGGCATAAGGAGGAAGGCCCTTCATCCTGTTGAGTGCGGTGATGGAAAGCATGTTGAAATTAGAGCTGCAATATTTGATATGACAAATAAGGAAAAAGAAATATTTTTCTTTGTATTAAAGAACGCCAAACTACCCCATGGTTGTGCCTCGAATGTTAGTCGGTATGTGCACATAAAAGAGAGAACAGTTGTGGGATATAAGAGTCATGATGCTCATTTCATACTCCACTATTTGTTACAATTTGCCATGAAGAAAGCGTCAAAACCCGAGGTTGCATTAATCAATGATCAGATTTAATGCATTCCTTAGAGGACTATGTAGCAAGGTTATCAAAGTGGATGATAACAAGAGGCCGCAAAAAGAAATTGTCGAGGTACTTTGTCATTTTGAAATGATTTTTCCATAGGCTTTTTCAATATAACGGTACACTTGCAAGTTCATTTATGCAGAGAAATCGAATACGGTGGGCCTAAACACCTTAGATGCATGTATCGAATTGAGCGATATCTAGGAAAGTTGAAATCTTATGTGCGAAATCGAAACAAACCAGAAGGTTTAACTACAGAAGGTTACTTAGCCGAAAAGTGTGTGACCTTCTGTTCAAGATTTTTAAGCATTGATGGAGGAACAGAAATATGTCGATTGATTATGGAAGATGTCCAACATATTTGGAATATTGTATTGGAACAAAGAAGAATAAAGATGGAAAGATGTTCAATTTGAAAGATGCAAATTGGAAGGCAACGCATCGCTATATTATGTTCAATTTCGGTAATAAAGAAATTGAGATTTTGATCGAGTAAGTTCTTAAGTTCCTATATCATTTTTCTTAACTATAAATTAATATCTGCATTTCGTAGATTTTTTACTTTAATTATTGTTTATGGTTCATCGAGCTTTTGTGGATGGTTTTGTTCAAGAAGATACAAGAGGGAATGAGAACATTTCGAAGAGTTTTGGAATTGGCTAAAAGAAGAGGATCTGAAAAGGGGCAATATTTCAAGATATTTAGTGGTTTTTGCATTAGGTCCTAATTGAGTAGCTAGGAAGTTTACTGGTTATATAGTAAATGGATATAGATTCCACACAAATTTAGAGATTCTCGACGTACCACACAAAATAGTGGTGTATTTTTGACTGCCAAAACCACCAGCATTGCAAGTTCGAAAGACAAAAACCTAATAGTGGGTGTTGTCAATTACTACAGATCAACGAAGAATTTTTTTAGCCCGATTACTGGGGAGCTTTCATAGTGGTCCTTTTTAAGTGTTGCTGGTACCAATAGGAAAAGGATTCATATGGTCTTACTCGAGTAAATTTTAGTAAGTTCCATAAAACTGATCCTTACGTCCTATCTTTGCAAGTGCAGCAAGTATTTTATGTGGAAGATGAAGTTGAAAAGAATAGTCATTACGTTATTAAAAACTTCTAAGAGATTGGTGTGATACTAAAAATTAGAATGCAATAGGAAAAGACGTAAGCAATCCGCATTCACATGATATGGGCATATGTGGTTAACTAGAACCAGAATTTGTTGATGGGGGTTGGATTAGGGATGATGTCCCCGTAATACAACTAGAAGTAGAAGTTCCTGATCCTGTTCTGTCTCGTTAGGAAAAAAATTCTCTTTCTTATTGCTTTATTTTGGTCTAATTTATTGTCTAATTTATGATGTATTTGGCACTTATTGTTTTAGCTGTAAATTATTATCTTTACTGAATGTATTTGGCACTCTTTTCTCATAATGCAATCTACACTGCTCACATGTTTTATGATTTAATGTCTTTCTTTATTATCATCTAAATTTGTTATAGACCAAAATGTTAATTGTTGTTTTTTGTCCACTTTAACATGCATATACCTTATTCTAACGTGTTCATTTTGTATAGGATGGATGAACTTATAAATATCCGGCTGCACCATGGTGGAGAGTCTCAAAGGACATGTTATGTCAGCGGAGAATCCTTCGTAGTAACAAAATATGATGTAGACCGCTTTTCTTATAGTGTGCTTATGGACTTTGTTAAAGATTGCCTCAGTTACATTGAAATAGGAGAAGTCATTACAAGGACGTAAAGATACGTATAGGGCTGCAATAAGGAAGAAGAAGTGGTTTTCTACATTGACAACACCGTTGACAAAGACAGTGAGCCGTTGAGTCAACTACAACCACATGTAATCATACGGCTAAGGAAAAAAATAATTCAAGGTATATATGTATATGTATATGTAATATATATATATATTCTGTGTGTGTAAAGAACTATGAAGGAGGCCATCGTTATTATTTTTATTGTTACCGGCTCTGCTTAGAAACCGGTTGCAAAGCGCAAGTATATTTCTGCACATAGACTTCAGCAGCAGCATAGATTAATGAAAAGCAACCTTACTCAAGTGGGTCAGAAGAAACTATCATCGGGGCCTGATATGCATAATGATGAAGAAGATGTTACGATGACGGACAAAGGAACCAGGAGGAAATTAAATGCAGAAAATGAAACATATAATGATGATGATACCTAAGAGAATGAAACTGAAGTTCATGAGGTATTTTTTAGTTTTAATTTCATTTTTATTAATCAGGATGAAATCTTGTATTTCAAACTACTTTTTATTAAAATTCTGCACGTAAAAGCAAGAACTGCATTTTAGTGTTTTCTATTACTGTGTCGATTTCCTATTCCAACCATGAAGGCTGCAGCTAATTCAAGTAATTATTGGTTCTTTGTGCATGCATTCCGTCGAAATAGCAATAACTATTTATACGTCGACTATGTTTGGTTAACTAGCTTAAATTTATCATCGATGGTGAGTAATAATGCTAATATGCTTGCACTTCTCACAACCATCAGTTTTGATGAAGTATGAACAAAAGTGAATCGCGTGAATGCAAGAAAATGATGCAGTTAGTAGATCACATGGGGTGCCCTTCATTGGTTAGTAGTATGCTAAAGGATGCCATATGAACTAGGAAAGAAAAAGGTAAAGATATTGCTGGACGTGATGAATACATCCCAGAAAATGCTGATGAAGATGTCAGTGATGATTCATCGGATTCGGAGGTATAAAAAAGTTAGTTGTTTACTACTTATTGTCTTTGCGTTGATGAACATAAAAAATCTTGAACTTCGACTTAATTGTAGTGAATAAAAGTTGTTAAGTCAAAGGATCCTTTACCTGGACCGAGAACTCGTTCGCGAACCAATGCAGCCATTGAAATTGAGAAGGAAGTCATGACCCGCACCCCACTTCCAAAGAAAGATGGCTCCAACAAGGAGTTGATGACACACACTCCTACTCAAAAAAACTCAGTAATCGGGAGAAATTTGCAGAAACATTAAAGAAATTGATGAAACCTGCACTGTCTTATTCAAGAGTTTTAAAACCTACAATGTCTCGTCCACCAGTTTTAAAACCTATAACATCTCGTCCACCAGTTTTCAAACAACCAACCAATTCATGTGAAGCTGCCGGTTCAGTCGCTGCTTATTTAGGGATGCGGAAACGTCAAAAGCAGAATGTTGAAGTGCCTCCAACAATGGAAAATCTTACTGATCAATTAGAGAAGGAATGGATTGCATAGGAATATGAAGCTGGTACAGGTACAATGTTTCTTTATCTGTGCACTGAACCGCACTGTTGGGTGTGTCTATTTTAAGTTTTGTATGCATATTATGTTTCTATAATGCCATACATTAATTTTTTGTTCATTTTTTTGAACCTGTTATATAAAGCACAAGGTCTAAAAAACCTGGAGAGAAGTCAAAAATGACCAAGGTGCACGCTAGAACCCCCGAAGATAAAGTAGTAATTGAGTTGAATGAGGATTGTCAATCAGTATCTGATAATATTACGGAGTTAAGCAATTTTCTTGGGACAATAGAAAAGGATAATGTGTCTCTTACTTACATCAATTGGCATGTTGTTCCTGATCAATTAAAGAGGCTAATGTTGGAATATGCTCTAGTAAAATCTATCACGCTAAACCATAGTTCAGCTTATCACTTCCTAAATGTTTGGTTTTAATTAATTAGTTTATTTCCTTAATTTTGTGTTTAATATATTGTGGGCTAGGTATGTCATTCTGAAAGAAGGACATAAGTGGATCTTGAACACGCTTAATGACTCTTAGAGGCTGTACAAGTCTCGCATGAAAGCAACGTATTATAAAAAATATTCAACTGATAAGGAAGGTTTGCGAATAGGCCTAGTACAATTCCATTGGAGGATTTTAAAATTTTCTTGGAATACTGGGGGGATGAAGCAGTTCAGGTACGACTTTAATGTGACCACAAAAGAAAACTAATTTGTGTAATGCTTATTAAATAATCATGCAACAGATGGAAAAAATTAATAAAATAAATTAATGATATTCACAATTTCTTGTTTAGTGCTAATTTTTTCTTGTTTAGTGCTAATCTAATAATCATGCAATAGATGGAAATTATAAATAAATTAATGGTATTCATATTTGTATAATGTTGAGTAGTTCACATTATCTTATTTAGTGCTAATCTTTTCTTTAGTAGTTCACATTATATTGTTTAGTGTTAAGCTTTTCTTTAGTAGTTTGCATTATCCTTGTTTAGTGCTATGTTTTTTTTGGATTTCCAGGCCCTAGCTGAGACTAATTTTGCTCATTGTAATTCATCAAGTGAGACACATACCAAGGGTCACGAAACTCATGCAATAGCCCAAGAATAGATAGTATGTGGTTTTTTGAACTTAAATTAGTTTTTTTATGATTGAGTTGAATTGGCCAATTGATAATTCTAATTTGTTATATCATTGAATTATATTTTATATCATTGTCACAATGTTCATAGGCAGCAGCTAGATTTGTAAATTCTTAACATTGAACGTTAAAAATTCTATTTGATTTTTGGTAATCCTAATACTTGACAAAGAAAGAAGGACCCGAAAATACCACCCATCTGTTATCTTGGTCTATTTGGAACTGTATAAATGAGAACTGGAGGGAACATACAAGACTAACACAGATGAACTAAAAGCTAAATACGTAAGTACATTATATACTGAAATAGCAATTTAATAGTTAGTTTGAAAGATGACCACATTACAGCTGAAACTTCCATATTTTAATTTGCCACATTGTACGTTTGTTGGAGCTGCTTATTAAATCGAACACATAGTTAGTTTGAAAGAAAGCCAATTCTGTTAATAAATCCATTCCTGCCAGCTATCTCTTATATGGTTTCCTGGTTTTCATTTTGTAGGTGAAGATTCAAGCAATGGTGGATGCAGGAAACATTGCTGAGGCAGATGCACTTGTCTCTGGCGGGAAGAGCCACACATGGAACTAGCTTGTAGGAAGGCGAGGTAAAATGGATGAAAAGTCTCCAACAACTTCTGGTTCTTCAGACAATTATATGCAAAAGTTTACCAAAAAATTGTGATAACCCGGAAAATTCCCACCCTTTGAATCGACCATAAGCCACACAGGTCTGACCCAAAGAATGGAAATCTGCGGATACATCAACTTTAGGCATACAACACATTAAAACAAATAACAGAAGACTTTTATAACACCATAATAAATGTTACATCAGAGTACAGCATATATATCAGAATACATTGGTAATAAATACAGCGGAAGAATAAATTACAATAAATATTATACATTGCAGCGGAGCTAATCTCAGTGGAAGGCTATCACATTTTGGCCACAGCTTCAGTCTTCAAACCAGGATCTTTCTTAATATATCTGCCAAATAAGCTACTCGACTGCCCGTGTGGAAAGAGGGCACCCGAGTTTGCAAAGTGAAACAAACTACAGGTCAGTCGTGGGACTGGTGTGAGAATTCTTTACTTAACTTATCTAATAAGAAGGCTAATCACAGGTCCACGCCGCTAACGCGGAACGGGTTTACTCCATTGGATTGCCAGTGCGTAACTAAAATAAATCGTCAAATAACGCAATGCTTTTTAGAAAAATGAAACCATTATAAGACCCAAGTCCCATCACACAATGCAACGCAAGCCGGAGGACAGGGTTTTACCTTATAATGATCAAAAGATGCTTGATACGTAAAAATGGTATTAGTGTGTATATATATTTATAAAAACATTTCAAAGTAAATGTATCAATCCTAGACGGCACAGTACCCCATCCTACTATGTCTCCATACTAGTTATACAGTCAAAACCGCAAGGGGCGTATTGGAAATTGGGTTTCCATCAAGAGTCAAGGCTAGGGAGGAGATCCTTACCGATTCGAGACATTCTAGCAATGCCCCAGGATTGGTACTCTGTCCAACCCTTGGATCCTGCAGGGCCGGTCCACACTTACTTTTGTGGATTAGAAATGCCTGAACACACGTTCCCCGGTTCTAGTGAACCTACAATACGGCCGAGGGAGACCGCATAAATCCGAGGCCTCGCAAAAAAAATCCAACAACCACATAAGTAAATGTCTGGGCTCCATACCATGACACTACTTCTAGCTAGAAAAAAAACGTGTGCACTCCCTGCGTTCCCTTCTCCCGTTTTAGACTCCACCGGGCTGTGAGGCTCGCGAAGTCACGATATACACAAAGTTATGCCTAAATAGGCTGTGCTTTGATCATCAACCACAAGGCCTGCTTTTCAACAAAGCCTTGATCATTTGCATCTTAGCATGCCACATTGTCAGACCCTACCATATTATTGATCATCTACCAATATATATATAACCTCTAAGCTCATACGTCTTAGAGAAGGGTGTTAAGTGGAGGATAAATTCTCTACCACCAAACAGAAATATATAATCAGTAGCGTTCAACAGTAGAAATGAATACAATGTCAGACACACAATCCACTTACAAGTCCGTTCTGGGTCTAAACGAAACTGGAGAAACCTGGGTGGTTCTCGTATATCCGGACAATCAACACATACGTCCGGACGACTACCACAGAAATCCCTTCAGGGCAGCTACTCCTATCGGAGACCTCAGTAGCAACACATCCATCCGATGTGAAAACCGCCGGTCTTCAACACCGTCTTCATCTTCGACTCTTCATCGTCGTAATAAATATTCGGAATGGGTAAAACCCGGTCTTTCCGAATAATCAGCGTATTTTATAATTAAAAATCAAGTGCTAAAAGAACACATCCAACGCCTCATTCCAATTCAGAATATTCTTTTAAATGGCATATTATTAGGGAAAGGTTCCCATTCATTTTACCAAAGATAAATTCTTTAAATTATTCTTTAATCTTCTTTCTAGAAATTCATTTAAAACTCCAATTTGGTTTTAAATATCAAAAATCAGTATTCAATGATTATTCCACTTTAAGAAATAAATCTTATCTTATTTAGGTTAAAGAACTAATGTCATTTAAAACATTTTTCACGATAAACCCAAATCCTACTCCATTAAATGTGGAATTTTCACAGAAATCAAATCAATATATATAATCGGTATAAATTTCTATATCGGACTATAAATATACATGGAATAACGGCAAAGCCTTTTAAATTCCATATATATTAACGTCTTCATTCATAGAAGCCTATCTCAATTAATATTAAATCGAATTCCATTCCCTTCTAATTTAATATATATAATCGGAAAACTTTTCTTTTGGAAAAAAAAAAACTCTTATTATATCTTAATAAAAGATTTATAAATTCCAAATCACATTTTCCCTGTCAATTGGGTTAAAGAACAAATGTCGTTTAAAAATATAGTTCACAATAAACCCAATTCACATTTCAACTTTATCTTGATTAATAAATATAATAGGAAACTCTAATAATCTTAATTAAAAGATCCTTTTCTCAACTGGGTTTAAGAATAGTGTTATTTAAGACACTATTCATGACAAACCAAAATTCAATTTCACTTTAATTCAATTCCGTTGATTTATTATACTAGTTAGTTAACGAGTTTACTTTGATAAAAATACATTTTTATCTTTTCAAATATGGGATTTTTCTATCCAAAATCTTTCTAAAGTATTTATTATGATTTTACATAATTTTTCCATATTTTTAAATTAGTTTTAAAACGATTCCAACTTTATTTTCAATTTTATATCAAAATTGAATATTCCTCTTCTTTATCATATCAGAATATTAATATTTCCAAAATATTAAATTTTATAAATCACTTTCTTTAAATATTCATTTTAAAATGAATAAGATTTATCGATAAACTCGTTCGGGTTAACAATGGCATTGTTATTTAAAACAGATTTAATATATCAGTTCATTTTCTTATTCATTTATATTTATACTGGGCCAGACCTCTCACATTAAGCCTGCGACTTATGGATACTGGATATGCCGGTTGGTTCCGGGCAGACTTATCCCATAAGTTGGGCTTAACCTCGTGTCAAAAACCCAATTTGAATTCATGTACTTGGACCTCTCACATTAGGCCCAACATTTATGGCTGCTGGATATGCCGGTTGGGTCCGGGCAGACTTCCACCATAAATATGACCTAACCTCGTGTCCAAAAACAATTTTAATTTATAATTATAATTATTTCTTGAAAATATTATTTTAAAATATTCTATATTTTAAAATCTCTAACTTCTAAAATAACCTATATTTCAGAATATAACTTAATATTTACCTTTCCAAAATAAACCTTGACTCTTCATATTATCATAATATTAGTTATTCCAAAAATTGTGACATCAAAAATTACCATTCCAACTTTAAACGTAATCAGTCTATATCAATCCGTTTATGTTAGGTATTGAAACCAAATCTTCTGCATTTAATGTTAACATAAAAACGGAATCTTTTAAATTCAATTTTCTTATTATTTTTCTTTACATTTTCTATATTGAGTTGACAATCCTAGATCAATTCAAATAAAGGTGATAGTCAAATTCCTTTTGATTTGAATGGATAATCAAATCAATTCAATTTAATTCGAACACAAGCGATAATATGAAAATCAAATTTCTATTGATTCGAATTGATAAATAAAATCAATCCAATACTGACACAAGGGGTAACATGTGATGATCATATTATTCTTTTTTTTTAAATTGATAATTAGATCAATTTAATCTCTAATCTAAAGTGATAACAAGTGATAACATAGCATAATATAAAATGATAATCATATGGATCTATACGAATTATTCAAACATAGAACGATCATCACAAACCATGACCAAATAAACAGATCTGAATCGTAGTCATATTTAATTTACATCGTAATTGAATAATTTAATTAATTTTTAAATTTAAATAAAGAATCTCACTGTCGTTGCGATTTCTGTCCAAAATTCAAAATGTTCAGAATTTCTCCGTTTTAGTCCAGCTGCGTAGATCTGCTCAATACAATCACAACGTCACTGAAATCATCGAATTCCGGTTTGAAATGAATTAGATATGGTCAAAACAAATTATAAAATAAATTAGATTAATTAATTAATCAGGTAATTAACCTTCTTCCTCCTTCTGAATAATCGGCCGTGAGTTTTGCAATGGGATCAAAACTTTGACCGCGGATTGCCGGAGCTAGGATGCACGGTTTGGAGCGCCGTTGGTTGGAGGAGGACCGGCTTGGAGTGGGCTACGTGCGCCGGGAGTGTGGGGGGTTACGGCGGCCTGAGGTGCGACCGGCGGCGGCTGAAAGGCACCGGATTTGGGGACCTATTCCGCGAGCTACGGGACACGAGGTGGTGTGAAATTGGTCGGAGATCAAAGAGGAGATGAAGAGCTTCGAAACGGTGTATGGTTTGTGATCTAATTCGAAGTGAGGTGGGAGAATTTGGTGGAGGAAGGATTGAAGAAGGGGGCGGCCACGGTTTGAAGAAAGACGATGAACAGTTCGGCCGTCCTTTATATAATATTATATTTTAGAGTTTTTAATTAATTAATTTATTATTTATCCAATTTGGCCCAATTACCCATTAATCCCGTTTTCAGCCCAACGACTGTCCTTCCTACCTAATAGCCCCTATTCTGGACTCATCCATCTATGTCCTGCAGGCCCAAGAGGTCATCTCAGCCTCCGTTTCTCAGATTTAAAAATTAATTCTTTTATTTTAATATTCTGACGTATTCAAAAATCCACCGGAGCCACATACGGACCCGGAAAAATCCAGAAAAATATTTTTGGCTATGTTTTGACGATACGGTTCTAACGAGACTAATTTCGTCGAATTATGAGACTGTTTGAAAAATGGCCATTTTTAAGTCGTTCAATTTTGACTGTATTGACCCAAACACAGTTTCTTCTGCCATGCTCACATACTGATTCTGAAAATTATGAAGATTGAACCCTAGCAATAATATGACATTCCGGTTCCAACAAAAGTGGTTTCGTCGAAAACGGGGTTCGTTTGCAAAATGTCTATTTTTCCATAATTAAAATATTATTTAAAAATGGAAATTTTAAATTCTGGCAGATTTTTCTATAAAATTCTTAAAAATAAAATTTTTAAATTGGCCCTGATTTTCGGGTTGTTACAAAAATAAGGCAAGAGCTTGTGGTGGTTTGGAAGAAAAGGTGAACAGAAAAGTGAAAGAGAACGTGTCATGTGTGTTAAAAAAGCTGGGTGAAGCCAATCCAGATCTTAATTTAGATGTCAGAGACTTTTATGTCACCACAAGAAGTAATGAAGATGACATTGGTACTCCTGCAACCCTGACAACTGAATGAAGTATTTGGATGGTATGTATTAGCACTTGTGTTATATTTGAACTGTACATTTAAATTATGGCACTTGTGGTATGTGTTCATGATGACACTTGTAGTATGTGTTCGTGATGGCACTTGTGGTATGTGTTCGTGATGGCACTTGTGTTATGTTTTGGTGATGGCACTTGAGATATGTGTTGGTGATGACACTTGTGAGTTGGTATGTATAATTGGTTGGTCTGATTATGATGATTAATGTTTTGGGAGGATTTATTGTATGAATATTTTAGTGTATATATATGAATGTGGTACAATGTTTTGGATTGTATATATGTACTGCAGAATTTGTAATTATGGGGTTGTATTACAGTTGCAGTTGATTTTTTTTTGGTGTTGCATTTGATTTTTTTTACTATTGCAGTTGATTTTTTCTGGTGTTGCATTACAGTGTTGTGGTGTTTCATTAGATTATGATGTGGTGTTGCATTACAGCGTTGTGGTGTTGCATTATATGGTGTTGTGATGTTGTATTAAGGGCAATATTATTAATTCCACTTTGGAACAACATATGGGGCCCACAGCTTACGTGGTGTCATGTGGATAGCTGATGTGGCATGTGACACATGGGCAGCTGACGTGGAGAGATGGTGTGGCATGTGACACGTTGGTAGCTGACGTGAAAAGTTCATGTGGGCCCCACTACCATGACCTAGAAGCTAGACTTTGGCTTCTTCTTAAGGCAACAGTGTATGCTGTTGCAATAGGGTTGTAATGCAACACTTTCTTTCTGTGGTAGTAGATGGGCAAAAGCGTTGCCTTAGTGGGCTAAGACAACGATCACGGATGCCACTCCCCTCTGGTGTTGCCTATTTGAAAAAATAGCCTACGACAATGCTTTTTTTGATCTCTGACCACATAAAAATAGTGTCGAATATGCCCATTTTTGTAGTAGTGCGTGTCCGCATTCCTCCGAATAAAAGATTGGTGGAGTGAAAACCGTCACTGAGAAATCTAAATGCGTAAAGGGCTAGTTTATAATTAACTATTCAAGTTAATTAATTTAAGTTGTGTGATAGGTATAGGTTGTTAATGCAAGTTAATTATGATATTAAATAATTATTAGCATGTTAAAAATGTCATTTTTAATCGATTTAAGTGAATTTGCTTAGATACATGACACATAAAATGCGAACCGTATTGACGATGAAAAACCACAACTTAAAAAGGGCTAAATAAAATAAACGGTTAATTATTAGAAGTTAATAATAAAATTTACTGCAATGAATATTAGTTCATAATAATAATTTATTATAAAGTTCGTTAACGATTAGCAAGATAAAAATATTATTTTTATTTGATGCATACGTAGATATGAAAGTTTATGCGAGATTAAGATTCATGTAGAAGGGGAATGAATTTTAATTGACTGTTAGCTGTTGATTAAAAATGTTTAATAATGTTTATCACTGATCATGCAAGTTTATTGATATTTTAAACACTATGGTAGTGCATGAAAAATGTGATTTTTCTGTTATTCGAAGCGTTGTATGAAAATACGACACGCGCATTTCAAACAATGTGGATGGACACTTCATGGCGCTTTAAAAGGCACTGATTGAGCAATTTATTTATTATTACTAACTGTGTGTGAATTGGATGCGCTGTGATGGTTTCTTGGATGTAATTAAACTTTCCCATTGGATAGTAAACGGATATGGACCACACTGCATAGCATAGCATACCCATATAAGCATGTATTTGCTTGATGCTTATATGTTGTGAACCGTATAGCATGTAATCGTTTGATGCTATACGATGAGAACTGAAGGACAAGTAACTGACAAGTGATTATCCGATATGGACTGGACAGTAGAATCATATAGCATTAAATTATGGATGCATATATGATACGGACTAAATGAACCTATAAAGAAAATCATAGGATTTAGTAACAAACCTCACATGGGTCGTGAGATGACAGAAACACAAAAGTCCCTCTTTTGTGTATGTAAGCGACATGTAAACACCACACGGGTATTTATATGATATTTTTACACATCTCCCGGTGTGTATATAAGTCACAATTGTTTTTTCACTTGACGGTAATCCCCACATGGGTATTGGGATGATATATTTTTACACTTCTCCCAATTTACATTGGTTGGATATATGTATATGGATTTATATGGGCTTTTTTAGGTGAGTTGTGATTTTTCTGAGCACTCCGTACAAAGGAGGTTATGGCGAATTTTTTCGAAAATATAAGGCTTAGCCAAATAATTAATAAATAAAATAGTTTGGAAATTTGTTCATCGTATAATATTTATATACGTCAAATAAAAATAAAAATAAACGTATCACGCAGCGGTAGTTCGCATTTTCGACTCATAAATTTAAACGAGTATACCGGCAGATCGGACCGTCGGATTTTCTAGAAATCAGAACTTTTAGATTCGTTTTGAAAATATCTTCCCAATGATAATAAATATGTTAAGATCCAGCAGTTAGATTTTGATAAATGTTCAATTTAAATTTAAATGAAAACAACGCCAGTGCAGTTGAATGACCTGAAACGTCGTTCAACTGAAATGAACCATCTTTATATGTATGTAAAAATAGTAGTATATCATTTTAAATTATTATAAATGGTTTGAGATGCATATAAAACAATTTCACATGGTTTATAAAAGTAAAAGTGGTTAAGTGCGATTTGGCATTTTTGGCATGAAAACTTATATAATAGATTTTGGCAATGTTAGAAATAAGAAATTCAATTCTAAATTGAATTGAAATTATGAATAAACCTTTTAATATAAGGTAATGAAATGATATGTTAAAGCCAATTGACTTAACTAAAGATAAGAATTTGATTTGATTTGTTTATGCGAGAATTATTTGCAAAGACCGGGTTTAACACATTTCAAATAACTGAACGACGATTAAAAGATGAAAATATTGAGGATGGTGCAAGACCAGGAATCTTCACATCGAATGGAATACTACTGATGTCTTGGATTTGGGTAGTTCCCTTAAAGGGGTTATAGCGGTAGTTGTCCGGACGTACCTGTTGATTGTCCGGATATGTGAAGGCCAATCTCCTGTATTGTGGACATAAAGATGCCTCCGGTTTCGTTCAGACCCAAAATGGACTTGTAAATGATTGTGTGTCTGACATTGTATTTCGTTCTGTATTTAATTGATTTCTATTAAATATATATTTGTTTGGTGGCGGAGAATTTATTCTCTTAGCTTAACACCCTTCTTTGAGACGTATGAGCTTAGAGCTAATATATTGGTAGACATCAATTGTATAGCATGGAATGACTGTGTGGCATGCTAACATGCATGGTTCAAAGCTTTTGTTGAAAAGTAGAGATTTGTGGATGATGATAAAAGTGTGGCTTTGATATATCATAGCTTTGTGTATAACGTTAATTTGCGAGCTTCACACCCTGGCATGAAACAAAAATGGGATGAAGGACCGGAGAGAAAGGACATACGTTTCTTTCTAACTAGAAGTGATGCAATGGTATGGAGCCTAGGCAATTTACTTATGTGGATGTTAGAAGCGAGGTACCTCGGATGTGGCCGCACAAGGCCAGGATGGTTAACAAACTGACTAGATTTTAGGTTCGATAGGACCAAGGAACGTTATGTTCAGGAGTAAACCTAACCCACTTCGAAGAGGTGGGCCGGCTCTGCCGCTCCAACGATCGATGCGTCCGGTCCTTGGAATATGTGCTAGAGTGTTCCAAATTCGATAAGTATAGATCCCTTGCCTCGGTTCATGATGGAATCCAATTACCAATATGAGACTTTACAATTTTAGTTGTAAACCTATATGGCAACATAATAGGATTTAGTATTATGTCGTCTAGGATTGATACATTTATTTTCAAATGGTTTAATCACATAGAAACTAATAATGATAACAAATGATTTTATTTCTCGTATTAAGCATGTTTGGTCATTATAAGGTAAAATTCTATCCTCTGATTTTTAAAGGGTAAGTTTGTCTCACATCCCTAAAAAAATCGAAATTAGGCTCACATCCCTTCCATAAATTTTTATAAATTAGGTCCTTATTTTTCATAAATTCATAACTAAATAAAACAACTATTCATCATCAAATTCAGAAAACACGCATCAAAAACCAAAATAACAAAAAAACAGTGAATCACCAGTATTATGCATCAAACGATGCACTTATTTGCAATAGTTGCATACATTTCTGCATATATTTCAGTTATGCATCAAACTGCAGTATAAATGCAAAAACATATGCAGTAATACTACAATAAATGCATCGTTTAATGCATTAATTAAATCCTGGCCTTTTTTCAAGCATACATCATTTTTAAATAGTGCTGCTTACGTTTCTGCAGTTATACAGAATTAGTGCATACATTTCTGCACATATTCATAAGCCTTCATCCTTTTTAACTATGTTGCATATATTTCAGTAGTTATATGGAATGAATGCATACATTTCTATAGCAATTCGTAACACGTGCAGACTAGTTCATCTTTATACACATATATCTCAGCAACTATTACCAATATATGCATACATGTATGCATATATTCATCCAGATTTTCAATATGAACTCTGGATGAATATGTGCATACATGTATGCATATACTGGTAATAGTTGCATACTTTGACGAACTTGTTTAAGTTTTTTCTGTATGCTTCTAGGAATATTTGTGATTTTTTAAAGATTTTTTTTTATGTTGCAGCGCTTAGAATTTCCTAAAAAAACATGTAAGGGTTAAAAATAAGGACCCGCTTTAAAGAGAAATTTTAGGGGGCAGGCCGATTAAACCAAACCTGGAAATAGGGATGTCATGCAAATTTTCACTTTTCTAAAAGCATTGCGATTGTTTTGTTTTATTTTATGCACTGACAATCAAGTAGAGGAAACCCGTTCCATGTTATATGGCATAGTCTCGTGTAACCCGCCAGGAATGAGCCTAAATTTCGACCTAGAAAAGGCCCATCAAAACTAAGAGCCATTCTAAACTGGTCACGGGTTCCTATAAGGATTACATTTGCATAGAATATATATACATATACTTAGAGAAAATATAATACTGAAATAAGATGTACCGCTTATTTAAAAATCACAGAAATACCTACGTTGCTTAAGACTTCCATTAGACGGTTGGTGAGCATGTTTTTCAAAAACTTGAAGTAAAAAATTACTTTTTTATTTTTCTCAGTAATTATTACACCTAAAATTAGTTGTTTGATCAACTTAGAAATTTATAATAATTTAATTAGCTGCAAAACTTATTAAATTATAAAATCATCATTATAAATATCATATTAAAATTTAAAACAACTTAGCTAAGATTTATTCAGGTTTTGCCCTAAAACATGAACTAATAAAATTCATTTAAATATTTAAGCATTTCTAGTAATGTTTAATCATCCATGTTCAATTTTGTTAAAATTTTCGCATGAAAGTCAAATCCAAAGCTAATAAGCTAGGGTTGGTTTTAGAGAAAGATTTTTCTCACCTAGCTGTTGAAAACTTGTTATAGTTTTATTTCTGTATTAAGTCTAAAAGCTTGACTTTCTCTAGCTTGAAATCCACTTCTTCTACGCATGCGTCCCACCATGCTTTGAATTCTTAAGGGCATTAGTTTGTGATTAAAAATGAAAAGATGATGGAATGAGTGGAAGTGGATAAGGTTGAGATTTTGGGACTTATTATATTTTAATCCCCTGAATAATGACTTCCCATCAAATTTTAAGTTTTCTATTTTTATTAATCATCACAAATAATTTTTTATCTTATTTCCTTTGGTTCATATGCTTAATTAAATTAGTGTAGTTTGCTCAATTAAATAAATTTCCCTTAGAAATTTCTTACAATCAAATAACATTAATATTTTAATTAATAGGATTGTTTAGCGTAGATATATTTCAATGCATCTGTAGGGTTTTCCCCTTTTCCCTTCATGTACGAATTATCCTTCTTCTCTTCCTGATTTAAGGTTACTCGAACCTCCGATCTCTCGTAAAGCAACACCACACACTAATCACTATGCTAAAAGATCTTTGTGTTAGTTTTTCAATAGGGGTGTTACAGTTAGAGTCAGCCTTTCTCTTGCTAATGGCCAGACGTAAATTTTGGCTAGTCAACGACATTAGAGCGCTTTGGGATCTCAAGTCCTGCTTCGTTAGTGGCCCGATACCAAAGGTGGTATGCGACCCTCTTAACTCTTTTGCCAAATCCTCACCTCTATCATAAGTCCATAAATTAGCTCCTATTCCAACTACATCCTCTAAGGTCGGTAGTATTGGAGATAGAAGCTGGAAGGCCAACACTGGTATCGTGATTCTCAATTTTCTTGTTTAGGTGATTCTAGATCCAAATTTATTAATATCAATATTGTTAATAATGAGCGTATAGCATTCGTCTTGAAGACCATGATCCAAAAGTCAATGTACTAATCGGGTAACTCTCTTATTTTCTATTTGGTTAGTTCTTCACTATTCTATCTTCGTATAACCGAGACTTCGAATTGTACTATAAAAAGAATGTGCACTTTCTCATCAACTTTGGGAAAGCAAAGTGTCTAGTTTGGATTCTTATTGGTAGTCCATACTCTTTATGTAAGATTGGTTCTATTGAAAATGAGTCTTTCGGGATCTAACTATTCTAAAGATGTCTTCAATTCCTTACCTATTTAAGTGAAACTGATATTTCATACGAGCTCTGAAAATCAGATGTTATACACGGGATAGCCAGTGCATTAGGTACTCCATTAAAGATAGATAATATCTTGGACAAGGACTAAAAATAGGATTTCTAGAGTTTTCATTAATGTTCATGCTTTCCTTAATTTTCCTTATGTTGTTAATATAGTTTTCTTTAATGGAATATCGTTATATATACCTATTAGTTATGATTATAAGACACCAACTGTGTGGTATGTTCGTATGTGTAAGGCTTTCTAACACTTCCAAAATTAATGTAAAGCTAATAACTATGCTTGGATTCTTAAAAGCTCTAATGTGACACCCTACACCCATTAGCATACCTTGAACAAGTCATGCTAAGGAATGTATAGCATTTTAGGTATAACTAAAACTTTACAGATAATAAGATTTACAAGACATAAAAATATTGCAGTGGAAACATATATCTAAAACTATCAGAAAAGTATTGTTCCATAACTTAAAAAATGTCATTATAACAAAGTATGAAGATTACTATAATATCATAGTACATAATATTTATATGAAAGCACCCCTATCTAAAATCCAATTATATTAAAATAAAAGAACTGAGTGAATTGAGAACACAAAAGAATGGAGAGTCCAATCATGCTCCAAGAACGTTATGAAATCTGCTACCTTTTTGTATACTTATAGGGGAAGAGAAGAATAGAGAATGAGTCAGACATAAATTTTGATGAATGGAAGTAACCACTAGAAATCGAACATGATGACAACCCCATAACTCTTGCACTAAACAAAGGAGAATACGTGCAGTATGACATGCCAGGCCGATATGGGACGATCATCTAGAAAGAATAATCCATAACAGAAATTGCCGTATAACTCACATCGCATGGGTAACATATAATGGAAAATATACAATAGGATATAATAGTGAAGCATAACAGAACAGAAAATCCAATTTCTATAACATCTCAGATTCACCAATACAAAATAATTGTGTAAATGAATACCTATACATAAAGACTCACTACATATTTATCAAAGTATACAATGGAATTAACAAGTATCTGTATAGTATGGATGTATATGTCGGACTTTTTCTCATTGTCGCACAACATCATCAACATTAAACTTATCACCTGATATCTCAGTCTACTCACCAACTGTAACAACCCGTATTTTTATAACATGTTAAAACAAGAAATCAAGGCAGAATTAAATTTTAAATTCAGAATCATGGGAAACGGGTTACGCCATTGCGTTCGTCTCGAAATTTACATGAAATAGAGTACGAGTTTTCGAAAATCGGAGTCCGGATGAAGAAGTTATGGCCTGTACAAGTTTCAGCAGTTTTCAGACAGCACTGGACCAGGGGGTCGACCTACCCCCCGTTCCCCCAGGTCGACCATAGTGTCGACTTCCCCCCCCTCCCCCTACAGGTCGACCTGGTCGGCCTGTTTTGACCCAGAACTCATTTTTGAAGTCTGAGACATGTTTTGATGGTCCGGATTGATTCTAGGGTCAATCTAAGGGCCTAAACTAGTTGCTACACCTATAAAACACCCTTAGACCTAACCTAGTTCATAACAATCATTCTTACACCTAAATTCTGCTGGAATCCCTCTTGATCATGGCCGCCGCCTCTAATAAATTTCCTAAGCTTTCATGAACAATCCAATTCGAAGATTAAGGCTTCTACAATGATTCAAGACAATAAATCAACAACGTCACTGCAACATTCTACAACAATTCAGTTCTTAATTCATTAGCCGTGCTCTGTAAGTGCTAGTTACTTTTAGATTTAAATATTTAATTATAATATGGCCATGAAATAAAGTGGAATTGGATCTAAGTATGTTTATCGATTCATATCTATTTCTGTTGAATCTTGAGTTTTAAGACTTGTCTATCTTTATTCTCATGCCAAGTTTATGATCTATTCAGCAGTTTTCTTGATTCGTAATGATGTTATCATCAAGTTGTAATCTTTATGCCTATCATGATGATTTATATTGTTTTCTTTCTGATCTTGTTCTTATTGCAACTTCTACCTCCCCCTATTTATTTTCTTTTGATGAACCTTGGTCAATTTCGGACCTAGGCCTAAACCGAGATTTGCGTACGATGGAATACGGGGGAATATTGGGATAATACCTATTTGGATATATGTGTTTGGTGGAATTGATGGCATAACATAAAAATTGGATATTTGGGTATTACTACCATTAGCATGAAATTGAATATTTGGGTATTGTCATTATAATAGTAATTGAAAGAATGGGGATTGGCATATATAATTTGACATGGATCTTGATATATGTAATATGACATGGATCTTGATATATGTAATTTGGCTAGAACTCGTTATGGGTAAATTGGTGTAAACATGTTATACATGTAATTTTGGGTATAAAACTGGATCTATGTAAATTGAGCATAGCTTTGTAAACATGTACATCATGAATCTTGATTTGGGTTTATTTGGACATGAAACTTGATACATGTAATCTTGGCTAGAACTTGATATGGGTAAAATGGCATAAACCTGGCATACATGTAAATAGGCAAGACTTGGACGTATGTAAACTGACTAGAATTGGGTATATATATAGGCATGTATTTTTGGAACTTGGGCATATGTTTATTAATATGTAAAGTTGGGAATTCGAAACATGAAAATGATTGTGTATTGGATAAGTGACTTGAACACGAACATGAACATTTCTATATGTTAAACACGTGAACTGACATTGGGGTTTTGGGGGTAATACAACCATTAATGAACCTTTGACACGAGGTTAGACTCAGTTTGTGGTGTAAATCTGCCCGGAACCGCCCGACAAATCCAGTAGCCACAAAGTGTCAGTCTAATGTGAGAGGTCAAAGGTCGAATTGTAGGCGTAACGATTTATGACACGAGGTTAGACTCAGTTTGTGGTGTAAATCTGCCCGGAACCACCCGGCAAATCTAGTGGCCACAAAGTGCACGGTCTAATGTGAGAGGTCATGATTCGTTCGTCATAATGAATGAATTAAGGAATACTAACCATAATAAGACGTGGGTATGGTTAGAGGGTTAGGTGGGATAACATGGAAATTTGACATGTAAATGTAGACCTAACCGGTATGAGTTAAGAACATGTAAAACTTACAAGTGTAGGCTTAACCAACATAATAGTTAATCAGACCAATGGGTGGGTTAAGTAATATGACTAGACTAATAACACTTAACCAATATAACATGACACGTCGCAGGGTTAAGTCAACTTGAACATATAGATAATACTTAACCAACTTAGCATGATACGTGGGCGGGTTAAGCCATGAATTACTTGAAATACTTAACCAATCTGACACGATGATTTGATAGGGTTAAGTCATGAACCGCTTGAATATACTTAACCAATTTGACACGATGACTTGATAGGGTCGATTTATGAACCGCTAGAATATACTTAACCAATCGGACACGATGATTTGATAGGGTTAAGTCATGAACCGCTTGAATATACTTAACCAATTGGACACGATGATTTTATAGGGTTAAGTCATGAACCGCTTGAATATACTTAACCAATTTGACACGATGATTTGATAGGGTTAAGTCATGAACCGCTTGAATATACTTAACCAACTTGACAGATGATTCATTGGGCTAAGTCATGAACTTGAACGACAACACTTAGCCAGTTTGACATGACATGTAGGCGGGTTAAGTCATGAACTTGAATGACAACACTTAACCAACTTGACATGCTAGACTGATGGGGTTAAGTATCGAATTTAAATGACAACACTTAACCTACTAGACGGAAACCTTAGTTACGTGGTCCTTTTCAGCAGTAACCCACTAGATGTATCATGGTACCCTGGAACTAGGCAGGGTGGGGCACGATTACTGGGCTGATTGTAAGCGACCAGAATGACGGCTAAGTTGGTGCGCCATTGTAGGTTCAGGCGGACTATGGTCGTGCACGTAGTTCGGAGTTGAAAAAGCAGGCATTGGGCACCGGTAGGTTTACGCTGTGCGTGATTGATTCGTGTCGGTGGTTGGCATTCTAGGGCTTGATAAACCCTATGGTGGACCTAGCACAAGTAACTACATTCGTGATAGGGTCGTATGACACAGACACATGAACGAGCTAGGACGTGTAGGGAGCCGATCGATTAATTGATCGTTTCGTGGGACCAAGTAATGGGTCATTTCATGACATTGGGCAAGGGATCATTTTATAGTCAACACATCACACGAGTTGGGATCACCTTATTATATAACACGGGCTACTAGTTGGGACACTAGTAGGGGGTAAGGATCCTTGTTACACAGGATACTAGTTGGAACATTAGTAGGAATACGAAACATTCCATGTAAGACACTTGTGAGATGCTAGTACGGGTGGTGCAGGGCAAATGGATATCATCGAAATATTTTAATGATGAAACTTAGAAATCTTGCGATGTTATACTTGATAGAAACCTTGCGATGTGATACTTGGTAAGAACCTTGTGATGCTACTCTTGATAGGAATTATGGGATGTTATTCTTAGTTATCATGCATGTAGCTTATCTTTTCATCATGCTTATGTTTACTTTCAGTTTATTCATGCCATGTTATCTTTACCTGTTTTTATGCTGAAAGCCACTAGGACTTACTCAGTCTTTATGACCGACCCAGTTTGTTTAGCCTCTTTTTCTTTCGTTTCTCCCCCCCCCCTCCTAGGTACGCAGGGTGGGAATACAGCTTAGTTCGGATCTTACCAAGCTCCAAGGCTCTTTCATGTACTGCTTGGATTTCTCTTGGCTATGGCTTGCTTTGCTTTATTGGGGAATACTACAATTTATTTTCATGCTTCTTTGTTTTTGAGCAAGACAGATATTTTAACTAAGTAATTGGGTATTTGAAAGTGATGGGATTTTATTGTAAACAATTATATTTAATAAATGATTTGAAGACCTTCCGCTGTTTTATATATGTCTGTTTTGTAATATTTCTGTTCCAGTACCCATAATGCTCCATTGAAGTTAAGGCATTCCCTTTATGAGTGACCTTAATGGATGTGGGGTGTTACATTTAGTATTAAAGCAGAAGGTTACCAGACTGGGCAAAAGTTTTTAAAAACCTTCTGAAATTATTTTCAAAACGTTTACAAAGAAGCATTTTTCTAACGAAGTTTTTTGTTTTACGAAAGGCATATTCCCCAAAGCCATATGCAATATCTTTTGATTCTCTCCTTGAGTCTCTTCTCTCTTTCTTTTTCACCATAGTTTGTAGGCATGCGACACACGTCGGAGGGAAAAGTAGTGTCCAACCTCTATCTGTAGCCGCAGTAGTTTTACTTGCGACTAATCTTATTTCAAGCTTTGTAGGGTTGCCGTGCGATGGAGGTAGCTTTCGAGAAACTTGTCAACAAGCTATACAAGGATAGTAAGAACGAGGATAAAGAACACAAGCCTAAGGATGATAAACTTGTTGATAAGGCATAATCCACGAAGGAGGAAAAGGTGAAAGGGAAGAGGTCAAAGTAAAAGAATAATAAAACCCATGATAAGAAAAAACATCGTTGGTATGGTAAAAAAAGACATGTAAGTATCATAGGACAAGGGCAAAGAACAAGATCTCGAGAGGGCAATTGTATGCTCTCACTACTAGCATACCTAAGAGAGGTGGTAACGTTTTGGTTAAAAGTTTAGCTTCTCTTTTCTATCATACCGTGGGAACTTTGTTTTTATACATCGCATCCTTTTAATTCTGCCTCCATAGTTGAGTCTCTGCACCTTAGTACTAGCGTAGTAGAGGATCCCATTTTTGTCTCAAATCCTGTTGGGGAATCGGCTCATTTATTCATGACTTGTTTGGATTTGAGAATGTCTATGCTAAGTGTTGAGTTTAGAAGTAAAGCTTATGTTTTTGGGATATGGGTTGATTCTAGGGATGGAGTGGTTGTCCAGAAATGGTACCATTCTCGAGTATGAAAAGAGGGTAGTTAGACGCTTGACTTGCCTTGGTAATGCCCTCAAAGTCTAGTGTAACCCTTAGGGTTCTGCCATGTTTAGTTACCTAGAATCTCTTGATACATTTATCGATCCGCTCGAGTAGTGTTCGCCACTAAGGCGGATGGTTCATTTCGCTTATGCATGAGTTATAGAAAATCATCTTAGTAAGTACACTTGGCAACATGGTTGGCATTTGTTTATTTTCAAGAGATAATTCATTTATGTGGAATATCTTCTATTAAGTGAATGAGATCCAAGATTCACTAGTGAATTTTGGAGAGCTTGCACGAAACCATGAGTACGCAGTTATGTTTGAATCAGGTATACTAGAAAGAGAATAAGCGAAAGTGGAACGAGAGGCGATAGTGGAATTAGTTCCAACTCATATTCTGGGAACAATAATTAAGGAACTATGAAATTGTGAAGTTAAAGACGGTCAAAGCACATTGGAGTTAAGCTCAAGGAAATACGACTTAGAAGATTGAAGACTAGACACGCGCATCATATCTCTTTTTAAGAGTATATCCTTAATCCCTCTTTTCCTGTAGAGCTTACTTGTATGTTATCTTTTAAGTATAACCTCTCGGTCCTATTCTCAATCCTATTTCTGTTGCAAACCCCATAGGGAGTATGACTTATCTGTTAGTAATACATGTTGGGGCTTGAGGGTGTCCATTGGGTTGACTAAACTTTTTGGGTTTTATAGGATATGGGATGGTGCTTAGGGAGTTCTTCTCCTATTCAGTATATATGTGACGTAGATGTCCATCTTTGACATTGCCTAATGGGCACAAAGTTTTTACTTGCTTCTATCATTCGGCTATATCTTTAGGTAGGAACAATTGGGTGAAACATGTGTTTGAGATATGTTATGATTGATGGTTGCAAATGGTTGCAAGTGGTCGCAAGTGGTTGCAAGTGGTTGCATAACAAACATTAGGCACTAGATCGGCTCAGACACAATTTCATATTGCATATGCATGAGTGTTTATACTTGTTTATGGATGAAATTGAATGTGTTATCATGTGAATGTTGCATATGGATGGATGTTTGAGCACACATATAGTGTTTATCTAATTAGGCCTATTTGCATACATGTTGGACTCATGGCACTAAACATATTTTGCATTAAGAAGATCAATAAGGCATGATCATTTGCATTAGATAAGGAACATATACACACACTTTCTGCATATGTTCATACAGCATTAGAAATCTCTTAAGGACAATGGATGCCTATGATTGATGATTGAGTAGATGGATGATTGGATGGTAGGACACATTCTTCTTAACTTGAAGATTTCGGGGACGAAATCCTTTAAGGAGGGGAGAATGTAACAACCCGTATTTTTATAACATGTTAAAACAAGAAATCAAGGCAGAAATAAATTTTTAAAGTCAGAATCAGGGGAAACGGGTTACGCCATTGCGTTCATCTCGAAATTTTACATGAAATAGAGTTCGAGTTTTCAAAAATTGGAGTCCGGATGAAGAAGTTATGGCCTGTACAAGTTTCAGCAGTTTTCAGGCAGCACTGGACCAGGTGGTCGACCATAGGGTCGACCTACCCCCCCCCCCCCCCCCCCGGTCGACCATAGGGTCGACCTACCCCCCAGGTCGACCATAGTGTCGACCTCCCCCCCTTACAGGTCGACCATAGTGTCGACCTCCCCCCCTTACAGGTCGACCTGGTCGGCATGTTTTGACCCAGAACTCATTTTTGAAGCCTGAGACATGTTTTGATGGTCCGGATTGATTCTAGGGTTAACCTAAGGGCCTAAACTAGTTGCTACACCTATAAAAACACCCTTAGACCTAACCTAATTCATAACAAATCATTCTTACACCTAAATTCTGCTGGAATCCCTCTTGATCATGGCCGCCGCCTCTAATAAGTTTCCTAAGCTTTCATGCACAATCCAATTCGAAGATTAAGGCTTCTACAATGATTCAAGACGATAAATCAACAACATCACTGCAACATTCTACAACAATTCAATTCTTAATTCATTAGCCATGCTCTGTAAGTCCTAGTTACTTTTAGATTTAAATATTTAATTATAATATGGCCATGAAATAAAGTGGGATTGGATCTAAGTATGTTTATCGATTCAGATCTATTTCTGTTGAATCTTGAGTTTTGAGACTTGTCTATCTTTATTCTCATGCCAAGTTTATGATCTATTCAGCGGTTTTCTTGATTCGTAATGATGTTATCATCAAGTTGTAATCTTTATGCCTATCATGATGATTTTTGCTGTTTTCTTTCTGATCTTGTTCTTATTGCAACTTCTATCTACCCCTATATATTTTCTTTTGATGAACCTTGGTCAATTTCGGACCTAGGCCTAAACGGCGATTTGCGTACGATGGAATACGGGGAAATATTGGGATAATACCTATTTAGATATTTGTGTTTGGTGGAATTGATGGCATAACATAAAAATTGGATATTTGGGTATTACTACCATTAACATGAATTGAATATTTGGGTATTGTCATTATAATAGTAATTGCAAGAATGGGGATTGGCATATATAATTTGACATGGATCTTGATATATGTAATATGACATGGATCTTGATATATGTAATTTGGCTAGAACTCGTTATGGGTAAATTGATGTAAACGTGTTATACATGTAATTTTGGGTATAAAACTGGATCTATGTAAATTGAGCATAGCTTTGTAAACATGTACATCATGAATCTTGATTTGGGTTTATTTGGACATGAAACTTGATACATGTAATCTTGGCTAGAACTTGATATGGGTAAAATGGCATAAACCTGGCATACATGTAAATAGGCAAGACTTGGACGTATGTAAACTGACTAGAATTGGGTATATATATATATATATATATATATATATATATATATAGGCATGTAATTTTGGAACTTGGGCATATGTTTATTAATATGTAAAGTTGGGAATTTGAAACATGAAAATGACTGTGTATTGGATAATTGACTTGAACACGAACATGAACATTTCTATATGTTAAACACGTGAACTGACATTGGGGTTTTGGGGGTAATACAACCATTATTGAACCTTTGATACGAGGTTAGACTAAGTTTGTGGTGTAAATCTGCCCGGAACCGCCCGACAAATCCAGTAGCCACGAAGTGTCAGTCTAATGTGAAAGGTCAAAGGTCGAATTATAGGCGTAACGATTTATGACACGAGGTTAGACTCAGTTTATGGTGTAAATCTGCCCGGAACCGCCCGGCAAATCCAGTGGCCACAAAGTGCACGGTCTAATGTGAGAGTTCATGATTCGTTCTTCATAATGAATGAATTAAGGAATACTAACCATAATAAGACGTGGGTATGGTTAGAGGGTTAGGTGGGATAACATGGAAATTTGACATGTAAATGTGGACCTAACCGGTATGAGTTAAGAACATGTAAAACTTACAAGTGTAGGCTTAACCAACATAACAGTTAATCAGACCAATGGGTGGGTTAAGTAATATGACTAGACTAATGACACTTAACCAATATAACATGACACGTGGCAGGGTTAAGTCAACTTGAACATATAGATAATACTTAACCAACTTAGCATGATACGTGGGCGGGTTAAGCCATGAATTACTTGAAATACTTAACCAATCTGACACAATGATTTGATAGGGTTAAGTCATGAACCGCTTGAATATACTTAACCAATTTGACACGATGGTTTGATAGGGTTGAGTCATGAACCGCTTGAATATACTTAACCAATCGGACACGATGATTTGATAGGGTTAAGTCATGAACCGCTTGAATATACTTAACCAATTGGACACGATGATTTGATAGGGTTAAGTCATGAACCGTTTGAATATACTTAACCAATTTGACACGATGATTTGATAGGGTTAAGTCATGAACCGCTTGAATATACTTAACCAACTTGACAGATGATTCATAGGGCTAAGTCATGAACTTGAACGACAACACTTAGCCAGTTTGACATGACACGTAGGCGGATTAAGTCACGAACTTGAATGACAACACTTAACCAACTTGACATGCTAGACCGATGGGGTTAAGTCTCGAATTTAAATGACAACACTTAACCTACTAGACGGAAACCCTAGTTACACGGTCCTTTTCAGCAGTAACCCACTAGATGTATCATGGTACCCTGGAACTAGGCAGGGTGGGGCACAATTACTGGGCTGATTGTAAGCGACCAGAACGACGGCTGAGTTGGTGCGCCATTGTAGGTTCAGGTGGACTATGGTCGTGCACGTAGTCCGGAGTTGAAAAAGCAGGCATTGGGCACCGGTAGGTTTACACTGTGCGTGCTTGATTCGTGTCAGTGGTTGGCACCCTAGGGCTTGATACACCCTATGGTGGACCTAGCACAGGTAACTACATTCGTGATAGGGCCGTATGACACAGACACATGAATGAGCTAGGACGTGTAGGGAGCCATTCGATTAATAGATCATTTCGTGGGACCAAGTAATGGGTCATTTCATGACATTGGGCAAGGGATCATTTTATGGTCAACACATCACACGGGTTGGGATCACTTATTATATAACACGGGCTACTAGTTGGGACATTAGTAGGGGGTAAGGATCCTTGTTACACAGGACACTAGTTGGAACACTAGTAGGAATACGAAACATTCCATGTAAGACACTTGTGAGATGCTAGTACGGGTGGTGCAGGGCAAATGGATATCATCGAAATATTTTAATGATGAAACTTAGAAATCTTGCGATGTTATACTTGATAGAAACCTTGCAATGTGATACTTGGTAGGAACCTTGTGATGCTACTCTTGATAGGAATTATGGGATGTTATTCTTAGTTATCGTGCCTGTAGCTTTACTTTCAGTTTATTCATGCCATGTTATCTTTACTTGTTTTAATGCTGAAAGCCACTAGGACTTACTCAGTCTTTATGACTGACCCAGTTTGTTTCGCCTCTTTTTCTTTCGTTTCCCCCTCCTCCCCCCCCCCCCCCGGTTTGCAGAGTGGGAATACAGCTTAGTTCAGATCTTACCAAGCTCCAAGGCTCTTTCATGTACTGCTTGGATTTCTCTTGGCTATGGCTTGCTTTGCTTTATTGGGGAATACTACAATTTATTTTCATGCTTCTTTGTTTTTGAGCAAGACAGATATTTTAACTATGTAATTGGGTATTTGAAAGTGATGGGATTTTATTGTAAAGAATTATGTTTAATAAATGATTTGAAGACCTTCCTCTGTTTTATATATGTCTGTCTTGTAATATTTCAATTCCAGTACCCATAATGCTCCATTGAAGTTAAGGCATTCCCTTTGTGAGTGACCTTAACGGATGTGGGGTGTTACACCGACAACATTGATGAGCAGCCCTAGGTAATAAGAGGAAACTTAAAATCTTGTGTCAGATAATGGTCATAGTTAGCCACAGAATAACTATCAATAGTTACACATGATATGTGAGTAGAGATAGTTCAACATCCGATCTATCTTTATGACCATAGAGTTAGCACATGATAATCATCTATAATATGCCACTCCAAATTTCCCGCTTCTCTTCGACGGCCTACGGTGATAGCCTACATAATAAAATAGAGAAGAAAGCAAATAATCAAACATAGCATCCATAACAACCAATATCTTAGCTATCATTGACTAAAGCCTTAAATACATCAATCATCGAATGACTGGTCGTTGCTGTCGGTCAAGGGCTAATGGAAACCCCGGTTCTAGTCTAACTGTCATATGTCGCCTTACATATGTTTGCCTCTGACTAAGACAACTAGATCCAACTTGATCTAGGGTACACGATCCGACTGATCTGGATGCGAGTCTCTACGATACCCCATCTTTGTGTCCACTAAAACCTTCAATTTTCAATGATTGTTTGGCATTTCCAATCTCACAAGCCATCCACCTTGACAATTCTATCCTTTAGTTCGAGTCACTTCTCGAAACAATTCCATTATCATATGTGATCAACTCCCACCTGAGTTAACCCATCATCTTACTGCATCATGCATCATCCCATGACTAGTATCACATAAATTCATCTCCGACCACTCCTCTTTGAGTTCACAATCGAAGCACTAATCATCTTTGAGTTACACTTGAAGTCCTCAGTCATCAAACTCCACCGGCAACCACCCCAAAGCCTCACCATCACACTCACAGAATTTGAATACTCAAACATGCATTGTGATGGATTGGTACTAATCCATCATGTATGGATCGACACCATTCCGTTAACTTGGCAATTTTTTTGCTTAATCTTGGATTCCGACCTATACTTGCCTTATTGCTAACCCATTTGCAATGCATACTTCTACTGGTCCATTCCCAAATTCCAAGTGCTACTACTCCATGCACCTTTACTATCGGTCCATGACTCGAACATCCTAGAATACAACCAACAACACATCATCTTCCCTTCAGTTTTTGCATAGAGGTCTTACTCCATCTCCAAAAGTCACAAACAAAAGATGAAGGCCATCTGACCAACCTTAATAGATAGTGCTGATCCATCAAGAATGGATTAGTAACAACCCTCAATGTTAGAATGATTCTTGTCTAGAATCTTTGGCAAGCTTTCGATGTCCACCAAAGCTCCTCCGCTAAGATTCCTCTGAATCCAATCATATGAACCTCTGATTCACTCTGTTCTTCAATACTAAGTCTATGGCAAACAATTTTAACAAATGATTCAAGCATTGCATTTAACTTAATAAAAAAAACAATGATTCATGCTATCTTGATCATGCAACCATGCACATACATTAAACATATCATAAAATAATGGATTTAACATAATTTGCATCTTAACATACACAATAACATGATTAATCTATCAACTTGGCAGTTTATGTAATTAAATTAGATATCCTAGAACGTCTAAATCTGAATTAAACATATATGATTAGATCTATGATGAAATTAACATAAATAGATGAATTAGCCTTAAAACACATATAATCTGCAGTTCCGCGTGAGAGACATCTATAACACTTCAAATTCAAGATCTAACGCAAACCCATTGAAATCAGATCTGGACAGTGATGAAAATCCCCAAAATTGACCAATATGATGTGATCTAACCTTCCTAGATGTAAATCTATCCTCTAGGTGTTATAGATGATGAATTAAAGTGGATAAATTAGGGTTTAGGTTGAATGCGGAGAATCAAAGACACAAACCTAATGTTTGAACAAAGAGAGAAACCTTATTTCTTCTCCCAAACCCCTCTATTTATAAAAGAAGGCCATTAGCCTAATAGGCTACACTAATCAGACCATTAGTTGCTAATTAGTCCGCCTAATAGAACTAAAACTTAAAACATTGATTTTTCTCAAACTGCTGAGTCAGTCTTTAATGTAACCGTTGCACATAATAGACAATTGCCATTATGATCCAATAAGACTGATTTCAGCTCTTGATTTGATGTTTATTAAAAATCGAAGCTAAAACAATATTACAAGGGTAAAATGGTCACAATTAAGTTCGGTATAAATCATGGACATGTCTCACATCCCCATGAACAACATATTACAATCTGAGAATGATCCGACCACTAAGAAATAAAAAATAATTATTTTATGATCCCCCTATATGTAAAATATGGGTCGGTACATTCTCTCCCTGTTTAGGAAATTCTCCCCTGAAATTCCAAATAAACACGAGCAAACAAAATGTCCTATATGCTTACCATCCAAGAGTAGCCAATCTACCATCCATTCTAGTATCCAATCAATCCATTAACCAAAATCGTACCCTAACATGCAGAACTCTAGTAGTACAAGACACAATGGCACAAGTAATATAAGATATACGACACATACCGCTCAAAGAGTTCTGGATGGTTTGACCTCATACTCTCCTTCGTTTCCCATATGCAATCGTCATTGTCCTCACCCCATTGTACCTTGACTAATTTAGCGACCGTCCTCCAAAGCTATTTTGTGTTACTTCCAATGACGCAAAGCGAATTACGAGGCCTAAAAACTTTGGGATCTACCACTAAATCTTCAATCTTGTTAGGAGATACTGCAACGTTCGAGTCGTGTACAAAGTTCCGTAGAAATAATATGTGAAACATTGTGCACACCCTCCATTTCTCAGGTCAATCCACTCTATACGTGTTCTTTCCAATTCGCTCTACAATCGAAAGCGGGCCAACAAACCTTGGCGCTAACTTTCCTTAGAGGCGAAACCTTGACAAACACTGAATCTTCAACCGAGAATTCCAAATATTTTCGTTGCTTATTGGCATAAACCTTCTGATGATCTTAGCTGCCTTCATTCATTGCTGAATTATCTCAATATTAACTGATGTTCCCTTGTTACCTCGGGACCAAGCACTAACTTCTTCATAATCTCTAACCAATAGAATAGGGAATTACAAGCTCTATCATACAACTCCTCAAATGGTGCCATTTCAATACTCGACTGATAGCTATTATTGTAAGTAAACTTAACTAAATGTAGGTGGTCTTCCCAGGATCCTCCAAAATATAATTCATAGGCTCTAAGAAGATATTCCAACACTCGATTAACCCTCTCAGTTTGACCATTTGTCGGGGGATGATAAGCCTTATTCATACATAGCTCGATTCCTAGTCTCTTGCAAAAATTTCCTGAATCCACTGGTAGACAACAGATCATGTTTACTAACAATACTATTTGGTATACCATGGAATCGAATTATTCACTTGAGATACAACTCATCCAACTTCGATGTCGTACTAGTCAACCTGATAGGAATAAACCTTGCGCTTTTGGTCAAGCGATCCACAATAACCTAAATACAATCATTTCCTACCCTTGTCCTAGATTATGAATCGATAAAATCCATCGACACTTGCTCCTATTTCCACCTAGGAACTTCCAATAGTTGTAGAAATCTACTTGGTTTCTTCTTTCCATCCTTAACCAATTAATTGTTCTTACATTTCGAGATAAACTTCCCGACATCCCTCTTCATACCATCCTGGTAGTAAATACGCTTCATATTTTGATACATATGATTACCACTAGGATGAATCATTAATATAAAGTGATAACAATCCCTCAAAACCTTATCTCTCAGTCCATCTATATTAGGAACAATGAGTCATCCATTCTTGCGAAGCCAACCATCTCGATTGACTTCGAAAATCCTTAATTTCCTCGAGTTCCACCCTCATCTCTAACCTCTGAGTGACCTCTACAAGCTTGGACTCTCACTTCTAGCTTTCGCCAATCCTTTCGACGAGAGTCGCTCTGATCGGTAAACTTGCCTACATCTCCAGCTCCTACTCACAATGACGCCTAAAATCAAGTCCAGCCAAATATTCGAGATGCTTCCATTTCATAAACATGGCTCCCAAATTCTTATGTCTTTTGCTTAACGCATCGGCCACTGCATTACCTATTCTTGGAGTATAGGCTATATCAAAGTCGTACACAAAAAACTCTAACCATCACAGTTGCCATAGATTTAAATCCTTTTGGGATAAATGATACTTCAACGACTTATGGTCCATAATCAACTTTAATCTAGCCCCCAATAAGTAATGTCTCCAAACTTTCAGAGAAAACACTATTGCCGCTAACTCCAAATCATAAGTCGTGTAACTCCTTTCATGCAGCTTCGGTTGTCGACTTGCATAAGCCACAACTCTATCCATTTTCATTAGCACTGTTCTAAGCCCAGTACCACATGCATTGGTGTATACCACCATATCTTCATTTCAACTTACAATAGTCAACACAAAAGAACTCGTTAATCTCTCTTTCAAGATCCTAAAGGCTTGCTCACACTTCACATTCCATACGAGGACCTGATTATTCCTTGTTAATATGGTTAATAGTTTAGCTACTTTCAAGAAATCCTTGATAAATTGTCGGTAATATCCAGCTAAACCAAGGAAACTCCTAACGTACGTCACGTTCTTGGGTCGATCCCAATCCTGAATTTCTTCCACCTTAGCGGGATCTATTGCTGCTCCTTACCCAATACGACATGACCCAAAAATCTCACTTCTTCCATCCAAAAGTGACACTTCAAAAACTTAGCCTTTAGCCAATCCTTCCGCAAGATTTCTAAAAAAATTCTCAAATGTGTCTTGCGTTCTTCTTCATTTCTAAGGTAAACCAAAATATTGTCTACGAACACAAGCATGAACTTATTCAACTGATCTCTGAAAACTCGATTCACATGATCCACAAAATACACTGGTGCGATAGTCAATCCAAATGGCATCAACAACCACTCGTAAAATCCGGATAGTGTCGTAAAAGCAGTCTTTGGCATGCTATCCCTAACCGTTCTCAGTTGGTGTAATCCCACTGTTAAATCCATTTTGGAAAACACATTGGCTTCATGGAGTTGATCAAACAAATCATTGATCCTTGGCAATGGATACTTGTTCTTCTTGATTACCTTGTTCAGCTCATGATAATCCATACACACCCTCAATGATCCATTGGCCTTTATTGCAAACACAACTGGTACTTCCCACTCGGATACGCTTATCTGAATGAATCCTTTTTTCCAAAAGGTCGCTTGTTTGAACCTCTCGTTGTTCCTTAGGTGCCATTCCCTAAGAGGCATAATAATAGGCATGGGTCCATCTATTAAATCAATCCTAAACTCAATCTCTCGATGTAGCAGCAGCCCTTTGACCACTTCAAGGATATCTAAAAACTCACTAGTGATTGGCATGAATGACAGCCCTTCCAATGGAATCACAAGCGAATATAAAAAGTTGACCAGAACCTCGTTCTTTGGTAAACAGAGTATCACCACCATTCCCCCTTATACATTCCTGATAGTTACCTCAAGCCTCTCGCAGTCTACAATACCTGCATACCTCTTGAGAAATTCCATACCAAGAATAATCCCAAAACCAACATAGTTAAAAATAAAGCAATCGTAAACAAAAGAGCAACCATGACACAATAGGACTAGACAATGACATATCATACAAAGACTAGAAGATCATCCTACTGGATTTGTCACAACCAGTGGTCTGTCAACAACATCAGGTTCTAAATCCAACTTGCCAATAAGCTAACTACAGATAAAACAATGTGATGCTCCGGTATCAAACCAAAAATCAAAATGTAACATCTCTAATATAAAGCATACCTTGAACGACAACACTCTCCCCCTAGTTCCTAAAAGGAATATGATAAGAAATCGAAGCAGTTTCCAAAACATGTGTGTAACACCCCACATCCTTTAGTGTCACTCACAAAGGGAATGCACTAAGTTCTGTGGAGCATTTAGGGTAAAAGATGCAGATAAATTACAAGACAGACAAAATTAAAACAACAGAAAATAAAACTTTACTTTATTGATAAAATAGTTTGTACAACAATTGTTTTCCACTATCAGAGTATAATCTGTCTTACAAAATAAAGAAGCATAAAATAACATTTATATTCCCCAGTGTAGCATAAGCCAGCCATAGCAGCAGAAAAAGAGAGTCCAAAGCACTTTGTCAAAGAATCTTCGAGCTTGGGAAGAGTGACGGTCCAATCTAACCTGAGCTATACTATTCCCTCCTAACTACCTGGGGGGGAACGGAAGAAAAGAAGACGAAAGAAAACTGGGTCAGACATAAAGTCTAGTAAGTTCAGTTACTTCTAGCATGTGAACAAGGAAAAACAAAGCGACATGAATTAACTGAATACAAGACAATACCATGATGATAGGGCCAATAAGATAGGATAAGATTAACACAAGATATGCTAAGACAAGATAAACTGAATATGCTTTAATACTTTCTCCGCTTCGCTATTAACCTGTTATTATGGTTTCTATGTCTCTGCACCACCTATCTAGTGTCCCAACTAGTAATCTGTCTAAAATGATAACGCGGTCCCACTCCCAGTAATTGTGGTTGCCTTTAGGCATACATTTATTATTTATTACCTAAATCTAATCTAGGGTTTTATATCAAAGTGCTTCCTAGATTCCACTCAGGTTTACGCAGCTTATCTAATGCTTCACGGATTCAGGGTTTATGCCACCTACGTCCACCTAGGGATTACGCTACCTGTCGAACGATGCCCCTAGTCTAGGACGCACTACCTAGAGTGGTATATGTTCCTAGACTTTCCCCACGTATGTGTCGCGAATCGTTTATCGCTGTCTAGATGCACATGTCTTGAAATGTGCGACCCGAGTCCCGTGGCAGGGCTATTCTAGAAACACGGAACTCGGACGGGAGCTTTCAGACATCTACCGATGTAGATGCTAAGGTCTGTTTTTCCAGTGGCTATGGTCCCACCTGACCACTCCCTCAACTAATGAAAGGCCACCCTTGAAAAATTGAGAACTATACGCAGGCCCCCTATGCCCCACTGTCTTATGGCCATCCTCACCCATAACTAGATAGCAAGTATATGGTCTTTTGGAGTTCTCCGCCTTTCCGCTTTACGTATCTCGACTGACTCAAGATGGTAGGTGGACGACGAGTTGCTATCACAGGGCTACTGGTCTCGCCGAATCACGCTGGTCCACCCTAGTCTTTAGGTTGCCTTAAATTGCAACCAAGGCATACCCTTGGTTCTCCTAACGCAGACCTTAACCTCTGTGAGCCCAGGAGGATCATCTGCAGCCTCACAGAGGGATACCAAGAGTACCCTCACGTCCCCTCGAAGCCTCAGGCTTCGTAACCCAATTCGTTGGAGCCTTCTTTAAGATCAGATGGACGTTCGCTCCTCCTCGTGTTATACTACGAATTACTACTTAGTTTTCCTAACTAAGGTTTACCACTTAGTTTCCTGAATCATCGTTTTCTTAACTAAGGTTTACCACTTAGTCCTTTTAACTAAGGTTTACTACTTAGTTCTCTTTCTCGTCAAGTTGGATTGGTTAAGTGTCATTAGTCGATACAAGTTAACTTAACCTATTCATTTGTCATGTTAAACTGGTTAAGTGTTACCAGTAATTCACGTTGACTTAACCCTACCAGCATCAAGTTATATTGGTTAAGTATTTACTTAACCCTACCTATTCATCTTGTATTGGTTAAGTGTTCCTTTTTTAACTTAACCTTGCCTATCTGTTTTAACTAACATGTTATAACAGTTAAGTGTTCCCTTAGTTAACTTAACCCTAACATTGGTTTGATTAACATGTTCTATTGGTTAAGTATTGTCCCTTCATGTTTTTAACTTAACCCTATTCATTTATCACACTCTGATGGTTAAGTGTTCAAGCTTACTTAACCCTACGGTCTAGTCCAGCTAACCCTACGGTCTATTCATTGACCCGATTCTGATTTAACATCCTAATTTACAGTTTATGGCAAGACTAGAATTATTATTCTAGTTTACCGTTACGCCTAAAACTTAGCTTACTTGCCAATACTAAATTTAATATGTCAAATTACATATTCCATAATTCATGTCAAATTTTCAAATTTGCGTTATAATAAACATGCCATAATACATGTTCTAAATTATGTCAATCATAATTATGTTAATGTTCCACATTATGCCAATTTCCAAGTTTACAACCATGTTTAAGTCAAATTTATGATTTGCCCAAATCGTATTCCCATCGTTCATGTAATCGTGATTTCATCCTAGATTATAGATAAATTTAGATTCGTGGATAAAAAGGGAATGAACCAAAATGCCATGAAAAGATAGACATAATGACTGGCAGAAGATGATAATTCACTAATCACAGATCTAACAAATTACACTGAATAAATTGATTAAAGCATCGAAGGCCTATAGATCTGATAATATTATGACATAAAAAGGGTTGAACAAATAACATAGGTTCAAGTATATGGGTAGATCTAACTTAATAGATAAATTCCCATAATCAAGATCCAAGGATAATTAAGAATAAACTGAATTGATAATCAAGTTTAGATCCAATCTCACAGTCATAATCCTAGGCAATAATATCATGTTCATGAATCATAGGTAATTATCCACTATTGTCCTTGTCATAGTCATAGGCATTGGTTTATGCTCCTAGTCAAAGGATTATGTTCATAGTCAAAGGCTTATGTTCATAGTCAAAGGCTTATGGTTTCAAAGGCCACATTTCCATAGTCATAATCTTAAGCATTGGCAATTTAGTCACAATGTGTTCTAGGCCATAATCAAGAATCAGATCCAAAGTCATAAACAAGCACAAATTCAATGAAATGATAAGGCATATTTCTTATATTCTTTTAATTTCATGTCACAAATAGAAAAGGCATTCAAATCTAAAAAGTAACCGACTTACATTGATTGGATTTAGAAAAGAATAGAAAGATAGCGTTGCTTGAAGCCGTTGAATCTTTACTTGAATCCTAACTTGTTTTGAATCTTCTCTTGAAAGACTTGAGCAGGATATCCTCGTCTTGATTTATATTTTATTTTAATCTATTTATTTAGATTTAGAGGAAGAAGAAGAAGCCATTCCATCAAGAATTTGTGCAGCATAAGGTTAGAGAAGAATGGTGCAATGAGAAGGAGACTAGGGGGCTGTTTATATAGGATTGCAAGTTAATTTGAGCCGTCGATGAAGCCAAGGTTAATCAAAGCCATATGTTCTAAAGAGAAGCCAATTATGTTCACAATTACTTTCTTAATGTACATTATTAACATTTATTATTAAATTTGTATGCACATTAGATACATCCCCCCTTTACACATTTATTATTAAAGTTGTATGCACATTAGATACATCTCCCCTTTACACATTTATTATTAAATTTGTATGCACATTAGATACATCTCCCCTTTACACATTTATTATTAAATTTGTATGCACATTATATACATCTCCTCTTTACACATTTATTATTAAATTAGTAACTTTAGTGTTAACAGAAATACGGGGTGTTACAATGTGCTTCCAGAATTTCTTATTTTTAAGAAGATATGGATAGTCTTTCTTCTTATTTCCAAGCTTATCATAACAAAAACACCCTCAGTCTTTGGATTTTTACAATTCCTGGAATAATGGCCTTTTTATTATGATTAAAATAGGTAGCCTCCCCCTTAGGTTTCTTATGGCCATTTCTCCATTCTTGTTGTCATTTCCTTTTTCCATTCCTCCTTCATTGATTATGCATCCTCCTTTTCATTTGATTCTTCTTACTTTCATTACTCTGTTGAGGCTTACGCTTCTTTATAGTGTTGGCGCCAGTAGAAGTTTCCCTATGAGACTCGTTTCCTTGTCGTACATTGATGATCTCCTCCTCTCGACTCTTAACTCGACGCTAAAACTTCTCCAAAGCCATACTCTTCCTCAACGTATTTTCTTTATTTGAAGAAGGATAATTTTTTTCCTCGCATAGAAGAATTAGTCCTAAGTTCCTGCATAAGAACACCACTCTATACTATCATTTCTGGAGTGGGCATCCTCTTTATGATCGTTGTTGTAACGAAAAAGGATTTTCAACCCCAAAAATTGGCATAAAGTACCATGTCGATTATTCAAGCATCGAATACACTGAATCATTAATAGAAAGAAGTTAGAGGGTGAGAAATAAAAAGAAAGAAAGTTAGAATAGAAGAAGAAGTTCACAATAAAATAAACACGGAATCTCACAGCGGAACTAATAAAATATATTATATAACAATTTTTGAAATACAAAACTGTATTATACTTACATATATCATCAGAGTACATCACATACATATCACAACGGAAATAAACTATATAGATCTAGCATTGAAGCTTCCTGCTCCAAGTTCTTCCAAGTATATCTGTAAAATCCAGATTACTTGACTGCCCATATAAATTTAGGCACCCAAGAGTTTTGGGTAAAATAAAAATAAAATAAAATCTGGGTTAGTCATGGGACTAGCATAAGTAAACTCCAACCATTTGGTTTAACTATTCAAAATCATTTTCAAAAGAAAAGATAATCGTAAGACCGATCCACACATAAACACAGATGGTTTTTACCTTACGATAACCCAAAACACTTTAAAATCAATACTATTCTGATATTATAATAGTGTCTAAATCAAGTAAATATCAATCTAGTAAATGCTTGCATCTCACGCTCTACATATATAATATACAATCAAAACCGCAGGCTCTTATTGGGTAATGGATTTCCAACAATGACAAGGTATAGAACCACCTTCTGATCAGTGTACTCTAGAAGGGATACACTGGAGTTCAACAAGAATGTCTTGCAACTCAGCCATACATGATCGACCATTCATTTCGCTTGAATGTTCCAAATATATTGTCATCTTTCGGTTGGTATACCAACATAACCATTCCCGGGAGATGCAGAATCGAAAGAAGTAACAAATATGAATATCCTCTGGATGGTGATAATATACTGTAATTGGGTGCGACCCACTTAGACATGCTGCCTTCCCGATTTTTGTCATTTCCTTATTGATGAAGCTTGAGGTCATAACGTACCATTACTCAGATCACATCTTTATTTACTTTGAATGCCACATCATCATACCCACCGAACCACAAATTTATTTCTCCAAAAATACCAAGTTATAAAGCTAAGAGAAACGAATTCCTCAGCCACTAGTGTAAATACGTTTGAAGAGATAAACTTATGCGATCTATTGGATATACTCTGTCAGACATTCTCCATTCAAGTTTTACTGGGACTGGACAAATCGAAGGCACTATTATGTAAATCCATCTTAGGAAATTTTTACCTAGGACTGCCAGAACAGCCCTTGCATAAACTCCGTCTTCAATTATCTTCATCATATTTGATACGCAAAGTCAATGCCCATACAGAGTGGTTTTCAGATAATAAATTTGATCCCAGTCTCTCCGTATTAACAACGGAAAAATGGTCAAAACTTTGATAGCTGGTGTTTTAGATATCAAAGGAAAACATACATACAAACAACGTTCTTATTTCCAAATGGAAATTATATCGATCAATCATTAATCAACACTGAGGCCCTTTAATAGATTTATCAAAAATCATTTCATTTTCTTATTTCCTTTAAATATCTTTACCCAAATATTTCTTTAACTCGTTTAGCCTCTTACGATTTCTTGGAAAACGTTTCCATATATTCACAACTCCTTATTTCACGTATTTCGAAAATATACATTATTAACATTGAAAAAAAAAACCTTTTCATATCTTATTCACGCCTCCCTATTCTTTCACATCCATCAGTCCCGAACCATAAACTAGTAAGAGAACAAATCCCTAAGTACGGACCCCAAAGGCCGAAACCATCATCAGATCGGTACTCAGAAAGCCGTTCAACATAACTAATTTCTAGTCATTTTCTGATTTCCTTAACTCTATTCTTAACTTCAAAATCATTTCATTTTCTATACTTAGAAAACATCTCTGGTTATTTGGAAAACATTTTCAAATCCATTTATATTTAAGAATGTACTTTGATTCTTTATTTAGAATAAATAAATAATTAATTAATTAATTAATTAAATTCTGACTTGAAAAGTAAATACCAATTACAAGTTAAAACTCCATCTATCGAGTTATTTATAAATTTATGCTTCACACTTCATTTCATAAACTCTGTTTATAAGTTATAACTTAATCTTAAATATATATTTGATTATAAATTATTGATTTCAAAAATCGAATATTAACTTTCTTGTCAAATGCTAAATTATATAATTTAAAACTAAATTAATTTATTAATGTTCGACATAGTCGAATAATTATAAATCCTTATGGATTTATTCCTATTCTATTCACATTTCGAATATCGAAATAAATTTCATCATTTTCCCTTTTGAAATGATTCTCATTTCCCTTTCTGATTATCATTCTTGAATCCACATTCTTTAAATTATTTAATAATAATTATTTAACAATAATTATTTTATTCCATTTAAAAATATCATTAATAGATCAATTCCTTGTTTTATTATGATTAGAATAAGTTATTACCTTCCAATCCAAATCGAAATTTAATTTCTAATTAAAAATAGATTTTTTTCCTTTTTAAAACCCCGAATTCTTTTCCCATATATTCAAATATATTTTACGGTATTTAAATACCAATTATTTCAGGTTTAGTGTTATTCAAACATCCAAAACACACAATAATCAACCACATATTATTCGTTACATCATATAGTGTAATATATGATAAATAACAGTATAATTGTTGAGGAATTCAGTTGGATCCCTTCAACTTGTTTCCCTCCATCCAAAAAAGGTTAATCAATAATAATAACACTGATTTCATATTAATATGAAATATTAATATCAATAGAATCAATAATTAATCAACGACTTCATATATATAACTATCAACCAACTTATTTGTGAATCATCCAAACGACCATCACAAACATCATTCTTATCAATATTAAATAACATTTATAAAATTATAACAGAATTAGTGAGTTTACTCACCTTGGTTGTTAATCGTTGAATAACGGTTAACGTCGGTTGATATGTTCAGGCATTTTATTTTTCCATGAATTCCAGTGAGCTCCAAATAGTCCTAGACTACTTCCATTGTATAGCTAGTGTCCATACAATTCCAACATGACTGATTGTTCGTAAAAATGACCACATATGTGTGAAATATCACGTTAACAAGTAATAACATTAAATTAATTATATTAAAGTCATATTAAATTATTTCTTGGCCTTACCAAAATAATTTCATCCCATCATCCATTTTAAATGTCCACCCACGTACAGAACGACAGCAAGCTTTTGCCCATTTACGTTCCCAGGCTTTCTCCCCTTTCTTATATCCTTTTATTCTATGTGCTAAGCCCAAAAGCCCATGTAATGAAAGAAACGAAAGCCTTCCCCCATATCTTTTGACCCACGTCCAAAAACTTCAGCACCCGTTCCATTTCTATACAATTTCATCTTCCTCATAACAGATATATGCCTCCAGCATGAACCCATGCATACATAGCGCGCCATTTTCCCATACTCGAGCTTTTCTTTCTCCCTCCACAAATAAGTATAAATCCAACTAAACGAACCAAAAAAAATTCTCTCTAAAATCTCTGTCTACCAACCAAAAAAACGATGAACTCACACGCAAATACCAAAATGCGTGCTCCAGCGCTCATGCTCAGATATTGGGTAAGCTTCGACATTTTTGCTCACCAAATTCGATTAAAAAGTGCGTGCAGGCTTCACTCAACGTCACGAACAATTATACAAACTCCAGACCGCATATAATTACTTATATCACCAAAAATATCAAACCATCGCTCGCTGTATAAATTTCGAACATCGGAAAATGCAGTCGATCTCCATGAAAATAATAGAGGATTTGAAAAGAAACTTAGGGGGAATCCAGAGATATAAAATTTTGGATTTTATTGAGGAGTACTGACCTTGTTTTAATTTTTTTGAATTTTCTTTGCCATTTAAAAAGTTCGGCATTCTGCTGCCATTTTGCTGAAGAAGAAATAAAAAGCGAAGACATACATATTTATGGATGTTCGAAACCGTGCTTGCCAAGGCATAGTAGTACATATAGGTCGACAGCTAGTTGCAGTTTAGGTGACATTTCTTCCTATAGGCCATGTGCGAATTGAATTTAGGACTGTGAGTTTCATATATGTAGGCTGGTAGCTGGTTATGTACATAGCGTAGATGAGTTCAGACTTTGGCATGAAGGAACCGGTATTCTGGAGATATAAACCTGTTCGATAATAGGTCCTGTAGGTAACAAGTGTACTTAACCTATACTATATATTTCATTCCTTAACGCAAAAGTTTATATATATATATATATATATATATATATATATATATATATATATATATATATATATACACACACACACACACATATACAAGTGCGAATCCGTGCTTCGCACATGGTTAGAAGAAAGAAACTGGACATTAAGCAATAACGATGATATGTTATTAAACTTATAAAATAAGGATATGTTATTATTTTTAATTTTGTTAGCACACATCACAGCGACTTATTTTATTTATATTGCTAATCAATTAAAAATCAACATAATGAGAGATATAGTTTAGAGTACAATTAGCTAATTAGTCTTAAGTTATAGCAGAACCTTCAAGTCATTATCATAAAAAAAAAATGTGGCCGATTCATGTTGATAACACTTCAGAATGTCATCCAACTTTAATGACGTGACAACACTTCATAGGAAGCAAAACACAACGCATTATACCATGTATTTAAGATTTTTAACAACAGAAGTTCAACACGTTAGAACAAATAAACATAATTTTGCCCAAACTTTGAAGTTATCACAGGCTCAAAGTCCGTACAATTTTAAACAGTCCGAGCAAAAAGCTAACAAATAAATAGCATCAAATAGCCTACAAAACTTGGAGCATTATAAGGTAAATCAAATTTATTAAACAGCCTAGCGCCAATATACATTGGTTGGTCAGTTTTAATTACAGTAGAATAACTGAATAAGCACATAGGACTTTGTTGTGTACGATTAGTAAACCTATCCAATATGGATAAGTAGCACACTTATCAGCGTACAAAAACATTAATTTTCCTCCAATTTAATGAGAAAACATCCCTAGTCAACAAATTAAAATTTGGCAGGATTATCACAGATTTCCAAGTTCTGCTAGCCGACACATCTTGTTGCAGCCTATTTCATGCAACAGTAGAAATAGTTTGTAGTCCCATGAATCAAAGCTGCACTTTGACTAACCTTATTTTCCACTTTCTTCATCCTTGAACCACAATATTTTTTGTAGCTGCAATTATGTGTAAGCCTACACCAGATAGCAAAAAAGGTTATGATCAATAATTTACAGGCTAAGCTATCCCATTATGATGATAATACTCAATACATAAGGACGGCTTAGTTTTAGTTGATGTAATATATGATTAGGCAACCGGTTACATGGATAAAGCAATAAACAGTACAACGCTTTGCTTGGGATACATAGCTAACTGATAATATATGAAATATTTAATTTACAAACTAAGTTAATTTCTGAATATTCACTTCTTTCGAATATAGCTATTTGATTTCCAAAGAGCGACCACTGTTAGTGTATATCCATTTAATTAGTAATATTAATCAAAGGTAATCAGTAACATTATCATGGAAACGAACTAAGGGGCCTTGATCATTAGTTTATATTCAGCTAAAAATACAACATATTGATACAATCGACCATATATACTTCCAAACGTATGCAGACGCAGTCAACCAAATACCAAATATGATTATATCACATATGATTTTCAGTTATACATGACTTCTATCTGATGAGGGGCCAAGGAGAAAGATGCTTAAGTAATGACATTGGACATAAGCTAGATTAGTATAATGAGAGAGATTTCCTTTAGTTTGTGAAAAATTACATGTATCATTAACTTTTATGGAAGATTTATTAAATATTAAGCTTGTGTACAACTAATTTTCCTTTGTTAAGTAATAAGTACTCATTGTAGCAAAAAAAGAACACGTATGCAGATTGTAGCAAAAAATACACAAGAAACCCAAAACTTACCTTTTTGGAGGCAAATTAAAAATTTGAGGAGAATTGCTATGTGAACACAAATTTCTTGTTTCATTATTATATGAAGACTGAAATTTCACAATGTGATGGAATTTTAGAAGAAAAGGTATATTCACTGATCTTTAATTTGTTTTTGACCATAATTCAAGCCAAATTTTCTCCAACCATCCGGTGAATTTTACGTAGCTTTTGAAAATCATAAAAAATATAAATCACAAGGAAAAGCATTATAGTGGTTAGCCATGAGTAGAAACTTTGTAAAGTTAGAGCTAGAAAATTAACATCTTATTGATATCAGTTCAGAAATAGGTCATCAAATTTCATTTATATGGACTACGTAGTGTTGTCACGACAAACATGTGAATGATTCAGTCATGGACCACCGAACAGTATTATGTATGTCTTTATTACTCTTATTTACCATGATAGCAATAATGTATGAAAAAATAGATCCATAAGTTACAATTCACAAAATCATCGTTACTCACAATCATGCGGATTGCAAGTTATTGAAGGGATTAATATATTTCTAAAATATAAATTCGTACCATTTTTGTAATCAAGGAAACAAATTATACCTGAAAGGTCATATAATAGGCCTAATCCTCTATCATGTGTAAGGAAAATTAAAATGAGTAGTAATGTTTGTTTGAATGCAAATCTAAGTTAGAACATAATTCTTAAAGCCAATGTTAGCTAACTCATTCTTTACTTAGATAAAAACAGTTTAATGAGTTTAACAATTAGTAAGGTCTATTCAAGAAGTCGCTAAAAAAAGGGTCATAAATTACATGATTGACATAATGAGAAAGAGGTAAAAAATATAAGGACTTGCATCCAAAAAAAGAAAACAAACACACCTTAAATTGTAATCCGTAGAGGAGAACCGAAAACAACAATTTGTTGCACAATAGACTGACCAGAGGAAAACTACAAAAGAAAAGAAAGAAATGAATAAAATACACTAAATCATTTGTTTATGAAGCAGTTTTAAATTGCTAAATGAGAGCAATACCCACTTCAAACCAAGCACTCTTTAGTCGCCTCAAAATCTGCCTGTTTAAAATTTGTAAAGTGGGATAGAACAACTGGATAACCAATGGAAAAGGGTTCATGTTTCATACATATGTGTTTTCCAAAGACTGCAATTATTCCAAGGACTAATGATTTCAATTTTAGTTCTAAAAAAATAGCCAATGAATGGTGGTAATAGGAGCACACCGTTGGTTTGTTGTTGTTTAAGATATCGTCTAGCATGATGAGAAAATGAAGTTTTCCCAAGGACAAACAAATACAGTCATGATTAAAAAAAAACTAATTCCCTCCACCTAATGTTTCTAACTTGGACATACATTAACTAATCTCATATGAGACAGAAAATAACTTAAAAATCTTGTTATAGTTGTCATGCATGACACGGGGGTTGTTTAACAACACCAAGATTTAATCTGGATGTGTCATGAATGCAAACAATATTACTACATAATAAATTATTTAGCTAATTCATATTTTCATCGCTCAGTTCGAACTGAGAATGCAAAAATGTGAAATGCATACCCATAGACCTGTATTTATACAAAGCATGTACATAAACAATAAATCAATGCTAATACAACAAATTGGTTAACAAATACGGGTAGGCCTATATTTTATTCTGTACATATAATGGCTGGGAAATTATCGGTCAGATGGTTAACATAACAAATGTAGGATACAATCAAATTTTGGTGTCTATGAAGCTGAATATTATTTGTACTGAAGCATAACTTTGTATGAAAAGCACTTGTTCAGTTATGTAGTTTATTCAATTCAACTTTTTCTACCCTTATTCTTACCTTGTTCGTTTAGTATATGTTGGTTGTAGTCCGAAAAAGCAGTGTTTAGAATCCATGGTAGAACATCTAAGGGATGGATCTTAGGAGCTGTTTATAAATTCTTCGGTTGATAGAGCAATTAGTGCTAACCATTTGTTGCAGTTGTCATCTGGATATTAGTCTTTTGTACACCTGTTCAATGAAAACAGATAAATGTTTGCTAAAATAGCAAGTAAACAGACAAATCGGTTGATGAAAACTACAAACAGTTCGAACGGACATGCCGTACTCATCAAAGAAAAAATCGGTAGTCTCCAAAAGTTTGCTTCATATTGAATATTTGGGTTAATAGGGGCATTTCTAACAACCCTGAAATTTCATATAAAAGATTCAAAAGAAAAATAATTTTCGAAAATAGGAAAAATTATAAATTAATATTTATCTTCACAGAAAAACAATATTACAAAATGTACATCTTGTTATTAAACATATATCTATGTAATTATATGAAATAATATAGCAAAATCCACAACTGAGATTTAACCATATATGCAGATCAGTAGATGTGCGTGTATTGTGTTTAAAACAATTATTTCATTGCAATATTCAAAGAAAACGACATTTTTCTTTCCCTATTTCTAAACAACATGTGTTACTATGTATTCCACAAAATTAATTAACAGTAGTTTAACGCTAGGGGTTGAGATATAATTTCATATTCACATGATTTTTACTATAGATTTCTGTACTTGAAAGAAGCTTTAATTTCTATATCGTAAATGGTCATCCACCCTTTCATAATGAAAGATTTTTTTTTTTTTTAAAAAAAAAAAGCAAGCCAACTACATCTCAATAACACGGATTATTGAAACCATGCTACATATGTATCCTATAAGAAAAGAAGAATTCCAGAAATACACATTAACACACATTTTCCTCCACAAAATAGCACATGCTGCAACACTCATAGGGATGCTAAAAGAGATTACGTACATGTGCATAACAAACACACGCATATACATACATGTGCTCATGTTGTAACAACACATACTCACACATAAGCAAATATACATAAATATACTAACACGCACGCTCACGGTCACCCGCACGCACTCACATACACACACACACACACACACAACAACAACAACAACAACAACAACAACAACAACAACAACACCCACACACACACATTTCAGTTAAATATGTGATTAGTGCACTTTATTTGGGTTAATATGACATGCCTTTTCATTCTCATGATAAATGCTATTCAAAGAGTGCTTTGTAAGTTAAATACATAATTAACACAACTATATTGGATTAAATTTATTTGCTTAATAATTTATTTTTTTGAATTTGTTAAAACTAATCAAATCTTTTAACTGAAGTAGAAAATAATTCTTGCATGAACTTATCATAACAGTCTAGCCAACATAGTAAGGCCAAGAAAGACCAATCTACTTATAATAGAACCTTTTTATTATTGAAAAACTAATCTCTGAATTTTTTACATGTGCACACATGTACTCTATTCAAGTTACATTTATTTTCAGCAAAATAAATATTCAATAGTAAAATACATATCAGAAATTCATTAAGATTTTAAAGAAAACTTCAAAAGTTTTAATTTCCAACAACGGAGGAATAAAATATAACGATAATTAAAGTAACCATTTTTTAATAACATTATGCCAATTATACAGGATAAAATTTCATACATTATATTAGTCTCTGAACGTTACTGATGTTATATGTGATGTGTACCTTTGTTTAGAACACATAGAAATACTCAGATCTTATACCAGACCTATTATGACATGAAAAAGGAAAGTTTACTACCACGTTAAGTATATTTGTATGTGAGTAAGAGGGAGGGAGGGGGGAGAGAGAGAGACACTTTGGCATCATAAATCATGTATGTTTGTATATGAGAGTGTGTGTGTGTGTGTGTGTATAATACTACACCTTGGCATGATAAGTCCTAACGGTCTATATATTCACAAATGTACAATAAATTTCCATAGTAATAGACCGAGTCCCAGCTGCACCTTAATACCTAAAAAAACCACCTAGTGCGCCTTGCGCCTTCTTCCGCGTAGGCGCGCCTAAGCGCGCGCCTTGACCACATAGGTAGGTATGATATTTTTATCTATAACTATAATGTTTTACTTATTTTTTCCCCAATGTCGAGTGAAAGAAGGAAGACATCTTCGTGTCCATTTTTTTAAAGAATTCATGCTTAATTATGAACTAATTGATTAAATACATAAGCAAATGCTGGCTAATACAACAAAGTGTTTTCAGTAGCTGCTTTTATTGCTGTCAACACACGCTGAACGGAAAACAAACATGGTATGACATTTGGTTGTCATAACCTGATCAGTTAATTGATTTATATCCATAAGACTGAGAGATTTAACCGTGGACTTATTCATATTATTTTTGTCGTTTTATTTATTTATTTAGCGTTAATGGTAGCACAGACAACAGGTAGCATGTTTCAGCATCGTTGGACATGTTGGTAAAAGGAAAAAGCATAATAATCCACTACAGTCGAAGAAATCAATCAAAATTTATAGAAATTTGTGGTTCAGAATCAAAAGAAACAACCGGAGCCGTAAAATTAAAGTAAATCCATAATTCATATACATGCAAGCAGCACGTATAAACTGTCATGAAGTCGAAACCACTAAAGTTATGATGCAATAGATGACCTGTGCGGCAGTTTATTGTAAAAAACCTACAATCTATTGTTGGGGAAAAAGGAGCAGGAAAAAAGAGATAGTGAAACAAAGCTGAGGAAACACACCTAAAAATTGGACAGATTTGGGCTATCCAATTAGAATGAAATATCAGCACCCGGAAATGTAAGATGACGTATAATCCAGCCAGATGCAAGTAGTAGACCTGGGTGGCAGTTTTTGTTCAAAAAATACAATCTCTTGTTGAAAAAAAAGGGTAAAAAAAGATATAACGTAAAAAGGTTGAAGAACCGAACCTAAAAACGGGACACATTTGTGAATTCTAATCAAAACGAACTATCAACCCCCGAAAAGGTAAGGTAACGTGTAATCTAGCTAGCTGCAAGCACTACATGTAATCTGCAATGAAGAAGAGGCTGATGAAGAAGAATTAGTACATATAACGTGGAAGCAGCAAACTAACTATTTAATTAGACCACAATGTAAAATGGAATTGTTGAAAATAAGCACACATGTTTGTGAACTAATACATGACAATAGGTAAGTTTGTAGGTCTAAAGTAATGAGTCTCAAAATGGGGGAAACAATGTTGGACAACATCCCAAGATCATCTGCATATTACTGACATGAATCCGACGCGAAGGTCGAATAAATTGTTTTCCCTAAACAAATAAAGAAAAGGCAACATCAACTTCATTTTAACTCAGTTTTACAGCCGAGTATTTGAAGAATAGGTAAGAGTTATGAGCAATCATTAAGATAAGCGTGTAGCACAATATTATCGACTGCAGTTATACCGTACAGCCACTACATTCCTTCCTAACACATTAAGCCCTTTTGGATACATATAACTAAGTCATCACCCGCATTGCATCTTTATATTAATACGCCTTTGAAGCATGCATATTATAATTTTCAAAATTATTCGCTATAAGCAATGATTCCACTATCATGTGAACACACTGTAATTTCGAAATTGTACGCATACTGTAATTTTAAAAAAATAATGTACCAAATATGTGTCAATGAGCATGAATACATTTATTCATTGTTCTGGAATAAAAAAAATTTAAAAAAAAAAAATCAAAAAGGGTGGCACATGTTTGAATTGCAGGATGGTGGAGAAACCCAACGGAATTAATGAATCTGACACGGTTAGGGTTTACCAATTTGTGGTGGAATGGGAAGAAAAGGCCAAAGAAAACGATTCGTCTACGGCAGCAGCACGGGGCAGACAGATGCGGTTAAGTGTTGGAGGGACAAAACTGGTGGGTTGTCATGGAGAGCGATGCGCGTCGGGCGAGCGAGACAGGATGGGAAACAGAAGATCTAGGTCAGGAGACGCAGAAGGGGGGCGAGAAATACGGAGGAGGAGGTGAAGCAGGCTGTTGAGATCGGATTTAGAGCAGCAGGGAATGAGAAGGATTAGGCAAAGAGAAGTAATCACGATAGGGTTGGAGATATTGTTCAGCTTTAGTTAAGGAGCGAAATTTTGGGAGCCTGTGAGCACTCCATTGTGAACTCGGTACATACACACACACACACACGCACACACACACACACATATATGTATATATATATATATATATATATATGTATGTATGTATGTATGTATACGGTAAGATAATTATAAAACATTTGAAATTTTTGTATCCAAATATTAGTGATTTTCAATAACATCGAGACAAACATTTACTTTCGTCATAAGCAATCCAGTTTTCCTTCAGTTGTGGAAAAGAATACTTCGGCAGTGGAAAAGAATTGTTGCAAATTCAACCATGATTGATGTGGCAAAAAGTAATAGCAAAATGTGTTCTTTATAACTTAAATCAATCAGCACATAAATATGAAATTTAATATGAATGTAGATTAGGTGGTTTCATAAAATCCAGAAAAGAATGGGTAATAATTACTTTTCGACAACAGAAAATCGTCAATGAAATTGTTTCAAATATGAACACAAACTATAATACTTAGCAACATTTCAAATCAAGATTATCAGAAAAAGTTGGATTTTTTAGTGATAAATCAAATAGTATTGACTACGATTAGAACATATAAACTTGTGTTCATTATTTGAAAGTTGTAGAAAAAAATTACCTTGGACTTTGGGATCAGGACAGTCGAATTGGGATGGGAAGCAAACACGATTTCCTGTTGACTGGGTGGAGAAGCGATCGCGATTGGTAGTAGATCGAGCGGAGACGCAGAGACGAACAGGAGACCGACGCTAGCAGATGGAGATGCTAACGGCAAGGCGGAAAACATGAATTGGTGGAAAGCATGAATAGGTAGGGTTTAGGAATGAAAACAAAAATGGGAGAGTTGCGTGGAAAGGATCAGGCGAAGAGAAGTAATCACGATAGGGTTGAAGAGACTGTTCAGCTTTAGTTAAGGAGCAAAATTTTAGGAGGCTGTGAGCACTCCATTGTGAACTCAGTAATTATAATATAGTATAGATCTTAAAATATTTTCTGTACATTTTTTTACCATAGCAAGGAAGAAATCTAACTATATTTGAATATATATATATACACACACAAGGTAAATGTTATACACTATCACCCACTCTAACCCAGTTAAAAGACAATTCGATGAATATATATATATATATATATATATATATGTATATATGTATATATATATATATATACAAGGCAAATGTTATACACCATCACCTACTCTAACCCAGTTAAAAGACAGTTCAATGCAAACCAATCATTCTCACCAGCTATGCTTTCAAATTCAAACTCGATACTGATTATGAAGTGAAAACTCAAAGCATCTATTTTAAGCTATGAATACACATGCAGTTAAATCACGGTAGACCTAAGAACTACTAAAATATGCAGACCTACTTTTCTGGGTATATTGAAAACAACATATGTAGATTTCATCCTAATCAAGGAAAACCAACTACATAAGTTTGCTAAACTAGAAGTTGAAGTTGTGGATGATTGTTCGGTCTTAAAGTTGGATGCCAAAAATCATGGCAGTATTCATAACATATGCTACCAAAGGAATAGCAATTAGCGTCACTTACCTGATTTTACAAAATAGGAAGGAGTTAATGTCCAATATATCATTCTAAAAATGTCATGTTGGTCGATTATTGGATATATCACTACCGAGTTTCTGAAACCAGCATTGGTCGTATGCAATCTTGTGGTAGTAGTGGATCTAATAGATTTTAAATTTTACATTTTACGTATAGTACAGACCGCTATAGACAAAAATAAAAATACCATGGTGTTAAGCAACATGTCACGATCCTAAAACTCTAATAAAATAGAACCGTTAATTTATTTTGTGAATTCCTAAAAATGCTGATTTAGGTTGCAAAATACGTTGGACGAAAAGTTGATTATTTTCCAAATTAAAAATTATGGAAAAATTCTATAAATTAAATTAAAAATATGTCTTGAAAACTTATCCACATACGAAACCAATATTTAATTATATTAAATAATTCATTACGGCTTATAAACGATTCTATAGAGACTTTCTGAAAATTTGATTTGGACATAACTTACAATCTATAAGATGAAATTTCATTTTTTTTACTTCCATCAGAAAATACAGTTAATTAGACTTGAACGTTTCTTGTTTCGAGGAAATCCGATTTATAACGAATTTTGTATAGTCGTTTGACGTTTAAAATGAAATATTACAAACTACCGTGTTGTTACAATCTTTGTTTAAATTATATTATAATTGATACGTTCAAACGTCATTTTAATAATAAACACGTTATAATAACTCAAATATAAACTTAATTAAATATCATATATTATTCAAATTACACAATATTGCAAATTCAACCATTTCTGACTATTTAAGAAACAATTATGTTATCCCATTATCTATATTAATTTAAATATTCAAAATATTTAAATTCAAACCATTTAAATTATCGAACCAATATATAAAATAATTAAATTAATTAATTATTAAATCGCCGAAAATCCAGGACGTTACATTCGTTCCCCCTTAAAAGAATTTCGTCCCCAAAATTTCTAAGGTAAGAAAATGCTACAACCCTATTATAACTAGATCAAAAATATTTTGCTTTACTTCCTGATTTCCATTTCATCTAAACCAATTAATCTCAATTAAAATATTAATTTATTCCTATTAATGAAAATTTTCAAAAATATCTGAATATTTTTTTTAACATATTAAATTTCTGAAAAATTTCACCAGTGTCTCCTTTGCACGGCTCAATCGGTACAACTACAACTCGCCTCTCTAGGCCTTCTCCAACCCAAAAGAAAGTAAAACAGCCAAGCAGCTTGCCTATTAAGCTCAAAAATCTTGTACCTAGATAAAATATAAACTTGTACCTTTTTGTCGGGCCTTCAACTCTATCTCTTCCTATCAATTCAGCATATACAAATGTATTCCCAATTTTTTGATCTCCAATCAATTTTTCATCAAGTCCAATCATCTGCTTATACCCATGGCAAATTCCATTCTCAATCGCAAGTTCCATTCTTGATTTCAAAATTTTTTGCTTGACAATCCAATTCCATTTCAGATTATCTCTAATCCAATCCAATTTTTATTTAACTTAGTTTAAGTTAAACTCTAATTTTTTTATTCACTTTTACCATTTAATTTGTTTAACTTCATAATTTAAATTTAAATTTCAAAATTTTAAGTCCTTGGGTTTTATTTCAAATTAGTTTGAAATCACATATAATAATAACAATTCAAAACATTTGAATTTTCGAACAACTTATTTTCTCAAAATAATTCAAAGCAAAATCTTTGGTGGTACTCCATCACTTAAAATCTCGAAAATTACTGATGATGCGGCCGTCATCATCAGAATTATTTTTCGGCTATCAAAGTGAATTCAATACTATCAATTTCATAATTTATTTTCAAACATTTCCGTTTTGAAATTACTTTAAAATATCATTCAAAAGTTTGGAAAACATTTCCGAATTCACCCAGGATCTTAGAATTTTCATATATTTAATTCAGAATTCAATTTCAAACACCTTTTCCAAATCTCCAGAGGGTTAATTCCAAATCTATTTTAAATTCAGATCTAACCCATCTAATTTTATATATTCTACGAATATGAATTCTGATTGGTTATTTATATAACCATCTCAATTATAATCTTGTTCGATTATAATAACAACGAACACATCCAATATATATTATAATAGTTCCAATATATATACTTCTTTTATATCAAAATATATTTTAGGTAAATTATTTCATTTACCCTCTTTCCAAAACTTATTGTGTCGGTTCATCGTATTCAAGTGTTTAGAAACTCCTATCGACATTGTGGTGCCCCACCGTCAACCAGAATTCATAAGCCACTCAACCAATAAATCTCCATAATATAAAACGATTTAATACAATCTACAAATATGCTCTCTCATGTATATACACTCAATAGTCAATCTTGGGTATTAATAGCCCTATCTCTACAGAGTTACGCCACAGAGTCAAGGTAATCATTAACCTTCATCTCTGATACCACTGTAACGAACAAGGATTTTCGACCCCAAAAATCGACATAAAACATCATGTCGACTATTCAAGCATCGAAAACACCGGATCATTAATAGAAATAAGTTAGAGGGTGAGAAATAGAAAGAAAGAAAGTCATAATAGAAGAAGAAGATCACAACAGAATAAACACAAATCTCACAGCGAAACAAATAAAATATATTATATAACAACTTTTGAAATACAAAATTGTATTTATACTTACATATATCATCATAGTACATCACATACATATCACAACGGAAATAAACTATATAGACCTAACATTGAAGCCTCTTGCTCCAAGATCCTCCAAGTATATATGTAAAATCCTAACTACTTGACTGTCCATACAAATTTGGGCACCCAAGAGTTTAGGGTAAAATAAAAACAAAATAAACTTTGGGTCAGACATGGGACTGGTGTGAGTAAACTCCAACCAGTTGGTTTAGCTTTTCAAAATCCTTTTCAAAAGAAAAGATAATCGTAAGACTGATCCACACATAAACGCAGATGGTTTTTACCTTACAATAACCCAAAACACTTTAAAATCAATACTATTCTGATATTATAGAAGTGTCTAAATTAAGTAAATATCAATCTAGTAGAACACTTGCATCTCACTCTCTACATATATAATATACAATCAAAACCGCGGGCTCTTATTGGGTAATGGATTTCCAACTATGACAAGGTATGGAACTACCTTCCGATCTGTAACGACCCGCAAATCCGTACCCTTTGAGTCGACTAATCATACCACACGTCTAACCCAAATTGCACAGAAATATGAATCATTTTTAGAAAGAAGTTAGAGGATGAGAAATAGAAAGAAAGAAATATTAGAATAGAAGAAAACGAAGATTACAAACTCACAGCGGAACGAATAAAATATATTAGATAACATAAACTTTGAAATACAAATCAGTAACTTTGTATACATACCATTATCAGAGCACAACGAATATCCCTGGAACAGTTATAGACACCTGTTTCCAGATACAACATAGTACACAGCGGAAAATATGATAGTCTATAGCTAACTGGTGAAGCCTCCTGCTTCAAGCTCCTCCAAGTGAATCTGAAAAATCCCGACTACTTGACTGCCCGTACAAATTTGGGCACCCAAGAGTTTAGGGAAAACAAACAAAATAAACTCTGGGTCAGTCATGGGACTGGTGTGAGTAAACTCCAACCATTTGTTTAAATTTCAAAATCTTTTCGAAAGAAATGATAATCGTAAGACCGATCCACACATAAACACGGATGGTTTTTACCTTACGATAACCCAAAACACTTTGGAAATCATATATTATCTGATATTATGATAATGTCTAATCACAAGTAATTAAAATCTAGTAGAACGCTTGCATCTCACGCTCTACATATATAATATACAATCAAACTCGCAGGCACTTATTGGAGATTGGATTCCGACTTGACAAGGTATGGGACCACCTTCCGAACGTGTATCTCTAGAGGCAAATACACTGGGTTCAACAAGAACATTTTGCAACCCGGCCCACACATGACCGACCACTCATTTCGCTTGAGTGTATCGAATGTATATCACCAACGGTTGGGATCAGCAACCGTCTCCCGATAAGGGACAACATCGATAGATTTAAGAACAAAAGGAATTTCTCTAGATAGGTGATCATACATCCTAATGGGTGCGACCCACATAGCCATGCTGCCTGCCCGATTTTTGTCCAATTCCGGGTTGATGAGGCTTGAGGTTTGAATTATCTTCCAGAACATCTGGCCATCATTCACTTTGAATGCCACATCGTCAGATCCATCGGAAATCACTAATTGATTCCCACAAAAATACTCAGATTGTTAGGCTAAAGAAGTTTCCCTTCTATGCCACCAACTTCGTACGTTTGAAGGAATCAACGTACGTAACCCCCTTTGGAAATACTCTGTCAGACACTCGTCCATACAAGTTGTCCTGGGTCTGGACAAACCGAAGGCACTATCCCGTAAACAGGATAGCCCTTGCATAACTCCGTCTTCAATTTTCTTCAGCATAAGTTGCTTCATAACGCTTACGCCAATACAGAGTGGTTTTCAGATATCAAATCTGATCCCGGTCTCTCCATATTGACAACGGAGGTATATATATAAAAAAAAAAAAAAACTTTGATAGTCGGTGATTTAACTATCAAAGAAACATCCATACAATCAACGGTCCTATTTCCAAATGGAAATTCTATCAATCAAGCATCAAACAACACTGGGCCCTTTTTATATTAGTTCTTTATTACATTTACAATTCCCATTTTCTACCTTTCGTGTTCTTTCAAAGCTCTATTTTCTCTCTTGATTATTGGGAAACATTTCCAATATATAATTCCTTTATTGAGAAAATATCTTTTACTCCAGTTAGAAAACATTTCTAAATCCTTTGAATTAACTGATGTTATAAACATCGTTATTATAACTCAAATCATAAATCATTCGTTAACTAACGATATCACTAACCAACCCTCGCTATCGAGCCTTAACCATTTCTCCCTCAATAATGCAGTCAGTCAAATTGGGGTATAATTACCTCTCAGACCTTAACTGAACGACATTCTTAACTTTGAAATAGTCAGAGCTCACAACTTTAAACCAAACATTACTTACGCAACTCTCGGATTTGATCTACGAACACACCTTCTTTATAAAAATATTGATTATAACGGTAGCGTTATAATCGCTGTCTTCAAATGTTTGGTTTATAAAACATTGCTTTCAACAACAGCGTTAAAACCGATGTCTAGCATTATAGAACACTTATCATAACCATAGCATTAAGATTGCTATTAAAACAGTTATTATAACGGCAGCGTTAAAATTGCTATTTAGATTTACCAAGACATTTATTATAACAGCAGCGTCTAAAATTGCTGTATAGATTTACAACATCTATTATAACAACAGCGCTAAAACCGCTGTTTAGTTTTATAAAAGCATTTCTTGCAAAGACAACGTTATGATTGCTGTTTTGAATAAAATACCGTGTGCGACGCACACGCTTCCGTTGTTCATTTTAAAAGATAGTCAAAATGTCTGGATTTAAACAATGCAGACATTTATCATTCTATTTGTCGAAACCCATAAGATAAAGAGTATATAAGGATAAAAATCCGGTTTCCACCTTCTTTACAACGAGATTTCTTCCTTGGATTTTTATTTCAAAAATCCAAAATGTTTAACACAAAACCGTCTGCTGTGTTCTTCCCTTATAAATATTTCACTTGCAAAATACTTCCTTTGAACCATTATCCACTTTAATCCTGAATATATAATCTTTTGATTTCGTACTTATACATATTCTCTTAAACCCCAAATTCTATTTATAACTTCTATTCTGAGTCTTGCAAACAAATCTGATTTTTATTCCAATCGTTAAAAACCTTGTTTATGATTTGCTTTATACTCAGCTAAGTTCAAATACCATCTCAAATATTGATTTCAAATCTAATTTCCACTTTTCCATATAAATTTAAATAAAGCATTTAGATTCAATTTATTCAATGATTATAAACTCGTTTAAAAACAACTTCTTCTTTTAATAAAACAAGTTTCTACTTTTTAATTCCATTCAAAATTTAATTTCTCTTTTGGAAATAAGTTCTCTTTTTAAACCTCAATTTCTTTTCTATATTCGAAAATCTTTTACGGTATTTAAAATAACTAAATTTCCAGTGCCAGGGTGATTCAACATAGTACACTCCATCATCGTATACACATCACCATAAATAAGAAACGGTAATATAAATGTTGAGGGATCCAGTTGGATCCCTCCAACCTGTTTTCCTGCATCCACAGATGTTAATAACATCAATAAGATTATTTCACATCAATATGAAATATCAGAACTAATGATCGATCAACGATGTAATCCTATCAACCAATTTTATCAACCATTCAACCAAGCAACCATCACACTGTATAAAATTATTTTAAAACTCGTTTATATAAAAATATAAACGAAGCAGAGTTAGTGAGTTTACTCACCTCGGTTAGCAGTTGATGATTCCGCCTTCGTTTCATTTTAAAATCAAACAGATGTTTGATTCTATTATGAAATTCCAGTAGCTTTGTTCTGAGCGGAATCAGTTCTACAGTTTAGATTCTGTTGTTGCGATTTTCACATGGTTGGTTTCGTCCAGTTCTTTGATTCGCGATTACCGTTGATGCTTTTCCTTCTCCCATAAACAAAGTGGATGCCGGTAGCTTCAATTTACTTTGACCGAACTGTTCTTCCCCGATTCCTCACACCAACTGCCTGTACGTCCTCTTTCTTGAAACAAATGCACTAACACCGTTTCTTCCTCAATTACACTTCCGGTTCGTACCACATAACCCACGCCTACCTTGCTTTCACACTGTCGTGTGCTCCCCTTCATTCTTTCCATCAGCTCTTCGTGATTAGTACTAACTATATATATAGACATTTCTGTACCAATTTCTTAGAAGCTTCTCTTTATATTTTTCCCTTTCCCAAAAGAAAACACAAGTCCTTCTCTCTACTCTTCTGATGACGTCCCCCTCCACGTGCCCTTTATCTCCATTACGTGTACCACAAAATATACTCAAGCCCGTCCTCCTTTCAGTGCCTTGAACCATCTCTCTCCCCTTCATGGCCGTGGTCTCCTGCCTTCATGCAATGAACATTGACCATAAATTCACAGAATTACCCCAAAACTCTTCTATCTCGCACAAGCTTTCTCTCCTCAACATTTTGTTATCACGTCCCTCACACTTCTCCTTTGCTCCTTCAGTCCCTACGCACCTAGTTCCTCCACTAGCCTCACACAGAAACCACCGCATATTATTCCTTCCGAATAAAACACGTCCTTCACCTTTTCCCCAACTCAAAACCCACCCAGCGCCACTATTTTACTCCCATTGAAACCCCCTTGGTCCTACCCTACCTCGTTTCCTCTAACGCCGAAATTTCCACAAAAACCGCACCTTCTTCGGATAAAATTTTCAGCCTTACCCCATCGTCGGAGCTTGAGTGACTCCGCCCAAACATGGACGACCCCTAGGCGAACCATTTCCCTTCTGACACCCAACGAGATCGTTAACGGAGAAGGAGAATGGGGGTTGAAAAGTTCAGAGCAAGGAAGGCCATTCATTTTTATTTTTATTTGTTATGCGTTTTTGTTCGTATAAAAAAATGGGAGAGAAATACACTGTATTTAAAGGGACAGAAGTTTGGGGCACACGCTGTTAGATTACTTGGGGAGCACGGGTATTTTTACTTGAGGAGCACGGGTATTATTACTTGGGGAGCACAGATATTATTACATAGGTCTGTCAGTTTCTTTAGTCAAGATATCACTTTGTATCAGCTATAAAATATCACCGCACATGACACCGTAATCTTTAGAGATTTTGGTTCAGGAAAGCTGGGTTTTCCAATTTAGATTTTTCTTGGCCACGTTCAGAGATTTAGAAGGATATATTATATATATACATTATATTGTAACGAAACTTCGTGGCGAAGTATCAAATAAAACTGACCACGGTCGACTTCTGTCTACTGATAAAAAAACTAATCTTGGTGTAAAAAAGTATTCTGAACCCAATGGAACAAGTTTCGTCAAATTCTGACTTTGTTTGAAAAAAATTCCCTTATAAAACCAGAAATGAACTCACATTTTAATTTACCACGATCACCAGATAAATCGAAACAACTCGAAACTGTGAACATCGACAATAACTTTTCGATACGAACCCAACGTCACTAGTTTCGTCGCATTCTGAGACTGTTTCCCCGGTAGGCCATTTTCAACGCGTACCGCACTGCCCCTCTGAACACCAAATTTCCCGATCTCTAAAATTAACAAACTATATACCTACCCTGACTAAAATTGACGATACGAACTCACCGGAACTGGTTTCGTGGCCTGATTCGATCGTCTGTTCAAGTTACAGCCAAATATCTCCTTATTCAGTTGAATTAATTTAATTGCACTGAACGAGCGTTTACGGCTATCGTGGTCACATACGACACTAGTTTTCGACGCCACTCATCACCGTACAATAATTTAACGATACGGTCCCAATGAAACTGATTTCGTCGAAAACAGAGTCCGTTTGCAAAACGGCTATTTTAACGCGTATATTTATATAACGATTTTCCATAGCGATTATTTCAAAATTTGATTTGGCCATAACTTTCTATTTATAACATGAAATCTGGATTTTTCTCTTTCATATGAAAATTATAATAAATATGACTCCAACGTATCTTGTTTCACAGAAATCCGATTTATAACGAGTTCTGTATACTCAGTTGAAGTTCAAAACTCCATATTACGAACTACCGCGCGATTTCGAGCTCGTTTTATAATTATATTATAAATTAACGTTCAAACTTCGTTTTTAATTAATAAATTCCTATATATAATTCAAATAAAATATTTAAACCAATATAAATATTCAGAATTCAACGGCTATAAAATCCGGGTCGTTACACGATCAGTGTACTCTAGAGGGGATACACTGGAGTTTAACAAGAACATCTTACAACTCCGCCACACATGACCGGTCGTTCATTTCGCTTGAATGTTCCGAATATATTGTCACCTTACGGTTGGTATACAAACATAACCATTCCTGGAAGATACAAAAGCGAAAGAAGTAACAAATATGAATATTCTCTAGTTGGTGACAATATACCGTAATTGGGTGCGACCTACTTAGCCATGCGGCCTGCCCAATTTTTGTCATTTCCTGGTTGATGAGGCTTGAGGTCATAACGTACCATTAATCAGATCACATCTTTATTTGCTTTGAATGCCACATCATCATACCCACCAAATAACAAATTTATTTGTCTAAAAATACTACGGGTATAAAGCTAAGAGAAATGATTCCTCCGCCACCAACGTAAATATATTTGAAGAGATCAACTTACACGATTTATTGGATATACTCTGTCAGACATTCGTCCATTCAAGTTGTCCTGGGACTGAACAAACCGAAGGCACTATTCTGTAAATCCATCTTAGGCAATTTCTACCTAGGATTTCCAGAACAGCCCTTGCATAAACTTTGTCTTCAGTTATCTTCACCATATTTGATTCACAATGCTAATGCCCATACGGAGTGGTTTTTTGATAATAAATCTGATCCCGATTTCTCCGTATTGACAACGGAAAAATGGTCAAAACTTTGATAGTTGGTGTTTTAACTATCAAAGGAAAACATACATGCAAACAACGATCTTATTTCCAACTGGAAATTATATCGATCAACCATTGATCAACACTGAGGCCCTTTAATAGATTTATCAAAAATCATTTTGTTTCCCCATTTCCTATAAATATCTTTACCCAAATATTTCTCCAACTCGTTTAGCCTCTCACGATTTCTTGGAAGACGTTTCCATATATCCAAAACTCCTTATTTCCCGTATTTCGAAAATATACGCTATTAACACTGGAAAAAACCTTTCCATAGCTTATACACGCCACCTTATTCTTTCACATCCATCAGCCCCTAACCGTAAACTAGTAAGAGAAAAAAAATCCCTAAGTACCAATCCTGAAGGCCGAAACCAACATCAGATCGGTACTCAGAAAGCCGTTCAACATAACTTATCTCCAGTCAGTTTCTAATTTCCTTAACACCATTCTTAACTTAAAAACAATTCATTTTCTATACTTAGTTGACATCTCTGGTTATATTTGGAAAACGTTTCCAAATCCATTTATATTTGAAAATGTACTTTGATTCTTTATTTAGAATAAATAAATAATATTTAATTAAATAATTAAATAAATTCTAACTTGAAAAGTAAATACCAAATGCAAGTTAAAACTCCATTTATCGAGTTATTTATAAATTTATGCTTTACACTTCATTTCATAAACTTTTTTTGTAAGTTATAACTTAATCTCGAATATATATATTTGATTATAAATTATTGGTTTCAAAAATCAAATATTAACTATCTTGTCAAATTCTAAATTATATAATTTAAAAACTAAATTAATTTATTAATGTTCGACCTAGTCGAATAATTATAAATCCTTATGGATTTATTCCTATTCTATTCACATTTCGAATATTGAAATACATTTCATCATTTTCCCTTTTGAAACGATTTTCATTTCTCTTTCTGATTTTCATTCTTGAATCCACATTCTCTAAATTATTTAATAATTATTATTTAGCACTAGTTATTTTATTCCATTTAAAAATATAAATAATATATCAACTACTTATTTTATTATGATTAAAACAAGGTATTACCTTCCAATCCAAATCGAAATTCAATTTCTAAATAAAAATAGTTTTTTTTTCTTTTTAAAACCCCAAATTCTTTTCCCATATATTCGAATATATTTTACGGTATTTAAATACCAATTATTTCAGGTTTAATGTTGTTCAAACATCCCAAACACACAATAATCAACCATAGATTATTCGTCACATCATATAATGCAATATATGAAAAATAATAGCAGAATTATTGAGGAATCCAGTTGGATCCCTCCAACCTGTTTTCCTGCATCCACCAAACGTTAATCAACAATAATAACACTAATTTCAAATCAGTATAAAATATTAAAATCAATACGATCAATATTTGATCAACGACTTCATATATATATATATATATATATATATATATATATAACTATCAACCAATTTATTTGTGAATCATCCAAACGACCATCACACACAGCATTCAATCATTCTTATCAATATTAAATAACGTTTATAAAATTATAAATCTGGACAGAGTTAGTGAGTTTACCCACCTTGGACGTTAATCGTTGAATAACGGTTAACGTTAGTTGATCTGTTCAGGCATTCTATTTTGCCATGAATTGCAGTGAACTCCAAATCGTCCTAGACTAGCTGCATTGTATAGCCATTGACCGTACAATTCCAACTTGAACGAACGTTCGTAAAACTGACCACGTATATGTGAAATATCACGTTAACATGTTAATACGTTAAATTAATTAGATTAAAGTTATATTAAATTATTACTTGGCCTTACCAAAACAATTTCAGCCCACCATCCATTTGAAATGTCCACCCACCTACAGAACGGCAGCCAAGCTTTTGCCCATTTACATTCCCTGGCATTCTCCCCTTTCTTACATCCTTTTTTCATGGGCTAAGCCCAAAAGCCCATGTAATGAAAGAAATGAACGCCTGCCCCATATTCTTTGATGCGCGTCCAAAAACTTCAGAACTCGTTCCATTTCTATACAATTTCATCTTCCCCAAAATAGATACACGCTTCCAGCATGAACCCATACATGCACAGTGGGCCATTTTCCCACACTCGAGCTTTCCTTTCTCCCTCCACAAACAAGTATAAATCCAACTAAACGAACCAAAAAAAAATTCTCTCTAAAATCTCTATCTAGCCATGCAAAAAAAAATGATGAACTCACACGCATATACCATAATGCATGCTCCAACACTCACGCACATATATTGGGTAAGCTTCGACATTTTTGCTCATCGAATTCGACTTCTCGATGTCACAAACAATGATACAAACTCCAAAACGCATATCAATATTTATATCACCAAAAATATCGAACTCTCGTTCGCTGTATAAATTTCGAACATCGGAAAATGCAGTCGATCTCCATGAGAATAATAGAGGATTTAAAGAGAAACTTAGTCGAAATCCAGAGATATAAAATTTTAGATTTATTGAGGGGTACTAACCTTGTTTGGATTTTTTTGGATTTCCTTTGCCATTTAAAAAGTTCGGCATTCTGCTGCCATTTTGCTGAAGAAGAAATAAAAAGCGAAGACATACATATTTGTAGATGTTCGAAACCGTAATTGCCAAGGCCTTGTAGTACATATAGGTTAGCAGCTAGTTGTAGGTTAGGTGACATTTCTTCATACAGACCATGTGCGAATTGCATTTAGGACTGTGAATTTCGTAGATGTAGGCCGGTAGCTGGTTTTGTACATAGCGTAGATGAGTTTAGACTTTGGCATGAAGGAACCGGTATTCTGGAGATATAACCAGTTTGATAATAGGTCCTGTAGGCAATAAATGTACTTAACCTATACTATATATTTCATTCCTTAGCGTATAAGTTTAAACATATATATCTTAAAATATTTTATGTAAGTTTTTTCTTCCTTAGCAAGGAAGAAATCTAACTATACTTGAATATATATATATATATACAAGGAAAATGTTATACACTATCACTTACTCTAACCCAGTTAAAAGACAGTTCGATGCAAACCTATAATTCTAACCAGTTATGCTTTCAAATTCAAACTCATACTGATTATGAAGTGAAAATTCAAAGCATCTATTCTAAGCTATGAATACGCATGCAATTAAATCACGGCAGACCTATGAACTACTAAAATATGCAGGCCTACTTTTCTGGGTATATTGAAAACGACACATGTAGATTTCATCCTAATCAAGGCAAACCAACTACATCAGTTTGCTAAACTACGAGTTGAAGCTGGGGATGATAGTTCAGTCTTAAAGTTGGAGGCCAAAAATCATGGCGGTATTCATAACATATGCTACCGAAGGAATAGAAATTAGCGTCACTTACCTGATTTTACAAAATAGGCAGGAGTTAATGTCCAATATATCATTCTGAAAATGTCATGTTGGTTGATTATTTGATATATCACTACCAAGTTTTTGAAACCAGCGTTGGTGGTATGCAGTCTTGTGGTAGTAGCGGATCCAATAGATTTTAAATTTTACGTTTCACGTACAGTACAGACTGCTATAGACAGAAATAAAATACCGTGGTGTTAAGCAACGTGTCAAGATCCCAAAACTATAATAAAATAAACAAGTTAATTTATTTTGTGAAGTCCCAAAAATGCTGATTTAGGGTGCAAAATACATTGGACGAAAAATTGCTTATTTTCCAAATTAAAAATTATGGAAAAATTCTATAAATTAAATTAAAAATATATCTTGAAATTCTTATCCAAATACGAAACCAATATTTAATTATATTACATAATTCGTTAAGGCTTATAAACGATTCCATAGCGACTTTCTGAAAATTTGATTTGGACATAACTTACAATCTATAAGCCAAAATCTCAATTTTCTACTTCCATTATAAAAATATAGTTAATTAGACTTGAATGTTTCTTGTTTCAAGGAAATCCAACTTATAACGAATCTTGTACAATCGTTTGAAGTTCAAAACGAAATATTACGAACTACCGCATCGTTATGAGCTCGATTTAAATTGTATTATAATTAATACATTCAAACGTCATTTTAATAATAAACTCGTTATTATAACTCAAATATAAACTTAATTAAATATAATATATTATTCAAATTACACAATATTGCAAATTCAACCATTTCTGACTATTTCATAAATAATTATATTATCTCATTATTTATATTAATTTAAATATTCAAAATACTTAAATTCAAACCATTTAAATTATTAAACCAATATATAAAAATAATTAAATTAATTATTAAACCGTCGAAAATTCATGATGTTACAGTTCCCATCATGGCTTCGAATATAGCAGGATAATATGGTGTAGCAACAACAGATCCCGACTGACCACCGTCGCCTACTCCTCTAATAGTAGGCTCATCCCTAGCAGCGTGTCTTAAAGTTGACGACTCATTATTATATAAAACAAGAATGATCGGCCCATATCAGAGAAAGGCCATAATGGTAGTCAAGTGCTTACTAACATACTATACTATATTATAAAATAGTAATCGTCCAAAAAAATTACAAGTACATCTCACATACACTTTTATGCTTGTGAACTTTGGGAAAAATCGATTAACCAAAGCTCTGATACCAAATATGATGAACGACCTTCCCATAACTCCTGCACTAAACAAAGGAGAACATGCACCGTATGATGTGCCTGAACAATTTAGGATGATCATCAAGGAAGAATAATTCGAAACAGATGTTGTTATATAATTCACATCGCATGGGTGACATATAATAAAAAATATACACCAGGATACAGTAGTGAAGCATAACAGAATAGAAAATCCAATCTATATAAGATCTCAGAGTCACTATTACAAAATAGTTGTGTAAATGAATATATTTACATTAAGCCTCACTATTATCTATCATAGTATACAATGTAATCAACAAGTAACAGTATAGTATAAAAATAATACATCAACCTCCTCGTCGTTTAACTCCATCATCGGCACCAAACCTGTCACCTTCTATCTCAGTCTTCTCACCAACAACATTGATGAGCACACCAAGGAAATTAAGGAAAAGTCATGTCTTGTGACTTAGAGTAGGATCTTTCTATATGGAATATGCAGAAGTGAATATGAAATACTAACTTATCTAATACAATAGTTATGCAAATAAATATTAAACAATATAAGATATCACAAATAAGTAAATGCAGTAAGAAAAGTGACACTAGAAATTTTATACTAGTTCAGACTTCTCGTCCTACGTCCAGTCCCAGACTCCTTCTGGAATTCAACTATCAATACCCTCACTTCACCCGAAGGAACAGGTTCACAACAAACCCAAGCACCGACACAGATTTCTCGCCTAAGCACCGACACAGGACTTCAACAAACACCCAAGCACTGACACAGATTTCCAGCCTGAGCATCGATACGGGACTTTAACAAACAATAGGAGTTTGACTTCTGATTGTGTTCTTAAATAACACTGAATAGACAATAGTTGATTACACCCTTCCAATAATCTTATCCTCAAGTATATAACATGTATGTGAAGATTGAAGGAAGTATATTGCTTATTGAATCAAGAGATTTGAAATAAATTCAATGATTCAAGAAGCTATTTGAATACTTGAGAGAGCTTTTAGAATGCAAGAGAGTATAAAGCTTAAGATCAGAAAATATAAGAAGATTCGGTGATTTGTAAATCAAGTTAATGATGTATATATAGTAGTTGAAGAGTAGTCAACTTTCATGAAGAGTTTCAGCAAAGAGAAGCAACTATTTCTATTAGAAATGAAGAGGGTTCTCTTCGTGAAAGATGGTGACCTTTCAAAAATATGAAAATCGTAAAATACGACCATTGGAAATTTGACCATTGGAAAATACGATCGTTGCAAAATATATCCGTTACAAAATGTGACCATTGGAAATATGAAGTGTCTTTGTGCCTTTTCGTGAAGTGTCTTTTCGTGAATTTTCTTTTCATGAAGTGTCTTTTCACGAAGTGATGAAGTGTCTTTTCAAAAAGTGTCATTTCGCGAAGTGTCTTTTCGCAAAGTGCCTTTTCGTAAAAAGAAGTGTCTTTTCGCGAAGTGACAAAGTGTCTTTTTGTGTAGTGTCTTTTTGCGAATTGTCTTTTCATAAGTGCATTTATGTATATTATATATTTGAGGATAGATTTTAACAATATATAACACGTCTAAGACACAATCAAATAGATAATCATAATCTATATCACTTTTCCTTTGACCTTCTTCCTTGTCATGAATAAAAAACTTATGATCTAACATTCTCACTCTTTTTTGATTAATGACAACCTTTTGCAATCTTGTAGAGATTTTATTTTCCCCCCTGAAAATATGTTGTATATGAATTTTCTCCCCCTGAGTATATGGTTATTCTTTTCCTACAACAATCTTGTTAGTATATCAATTTCTCTCTCCCTTTGTCATTGATTAAAAAAATAGCTGCAAGATAGAAACAACAGTTTCTTTGATTTACTCCTTTATTTTATATTTGTCTCCACAAATTTAGAGATACCAAAATAGCATAATTTTTGTTGTGGTTTACCTACAAAAAATAAGGTATATACTTTGTACCCACTTCCTTCGTTAGGGTCCAGGGTTAGATGAAAGGTAAGTATACCTAAGAGGGTTTAATTGAACATTTAAAAATGAAATTTTGAATATTAATTACTGAATTAAAATAATCATCAATATATTTTTCTCTGTTTTTCCAATTTACAGGAACCTAGATACTTAAATAACTTCTATTGGTATTTCGTTTTGTACTTCTAGATTTATTATCTCCTGTCATAGAAGTATTCAAATTTCTATCATGATTGGATCTTGGATTTACTCATGCATTAGAACTAACAGTTATATTTTTATTATATAAATAAGCATATCTAGTAGGTGTGAGCATTTGGTTGGTTCGGTTTATCCGATGATGAAAATTGTCAAACCAAACTAAAACCGATAAAAATGAAAGCCAAACCAAACCAACCAAATTAAGTTTGGTTGGTTTGGTTGGTAATCCGATTTAACCAAACTAAAAATATTTTAGACCTTACGTTTGTAGTATTAACTATAGTTTGAAATATATCATAAATATATGATTAGAGTATTGTTGTTTATGATTCTTGTGCTTTTTAGAAGTAATTTTGACACATATGTGATGATTAAATTTTACTTGGATAACTAATCTAACCTAAAATATTTATTAAAATATCGATAATTTTGAAAATATAACAAAAGTTCAGTTAATTTGGTTAAACCGATAACCAAATTAAATAATTTTCCAAACTGATTACAAACCGATCTAGTTTTAAAACCAAACCAAACCAACCAAAATAAATTGGTTCGGTCGGTTTATTTGGTTTAACCAAACAATGCTCACCCCTAATATCTAGTACTAGTTCTATGATTGGTTTTATTATAACATAAACCGCCTTTATCATGTAAAGGTCTTGATCTAGACAAAATCTCGTTTAAATCATTCTGACCTTTATTAAATTTCTCAAACTTACTTGTACATTTTTCAGATTTTATTCCAATGTCCCGATTGACATTTTCAAAAGAAATTTTGTTGGTTCTCAAGATATCAATTTCCTTATTTAATTTACAATTTTCCCTATTTAAAGTATCATTCTCATTTTTTAGATCAAAAATGCGAGATTCTGAATTATCTAAAGATGATGGTAATCTTTTAAAATTTTCTTTTGAGTCACAAATTTCATTTTGCAAAACATTATTACAAATTTTAAAAATCATATTCTTTAGGTAGTTCTAGATTATTTTCAATTAAAGCTTCATTCTCCTTTTTAAGAGACAAAATCAAAGAACTGGAATTATTTAAAGAATCTTCTAAAGTTGTATTTTTTATTTTTTAAAAGATTGATTTCCTTTAAAAGGACATTGTTCTTGCCTTCTAGTCGCTCATTTTATTTTTGAAGGAAATCATTTTGAAAAACAAGCTCTTTTAAGGTATTTTCAAAACATTTGGCTTGTTTTACTAAAAAATTGTTTTTCTCTTTTAATTTGGAATTTTCTTGCTCACATTCTATAGATTTGGCTAAAATAATTGCATTAAGTTTACCCAAACTTTTAAAATATTTTAACAATTTTTCATGGTCTAACAAAAGATCTTTATATAATTAATGTACACATGCCGATTATGATCTGACTTTAGCCATGAGACATTTGCTCCCTTGATTCTACTTTGTTGCTATTCCATTTTTTAGTCCCTTGACAGGATTTATGTATTGCCAATTACTCTAGGATGTTGCTACGATCTATAAAACACCAGGCTCTGATACCAAATGAAAAGTCGTGTCTTGTGACTTAGAGTAGGATTGTTCTATATGGAAATATGCGGAAGTAAATATGAAATACTAACTTATCTAATACAATAGTTATGTAAGTAAATAATAAACAATGTAAGATATCACAAATAATTAAATGATGTAAGAAAAGTGACACCAAAAGTTTTATATTGGTTCGGACTTCCCGTCTTATGTCCAGTCCCAGACTCCTTCTGGAATTCAGCTATTGACATGCTCACTTCACCCGAAGGAACAGGTTCACAACACACACAAACACCGACACGGATTTCCAGCCTGAGCACCGACACAGGACTTTAACAAGCAATAGAAATTTGACTTCTGATTGTGTTCTTAAGTAACACCGAGTATCCAATAGTTGAGTAGTTTTGTCCTCAAGTATATAACGTGTATGTGAAGACTGAAGGAAGTATATTGCTTACTAAATCAAGAGATTTGAAATAAATTCAATGATTCAAGAAGCAATTTGAATATTTGAGAGAGCTTTTAGAATGTAAGAGAGCATAGAGTTTAAGATTAGAAAATATAAGAAGATTTGGTGATTTGTAAATCATGTTAGTGATGTATATATGCTTGTTGACGAGTAGTCAACTTTCATAAAGAGTTTTAGCGAAGAGAAGCAACCATTTGTATTAGAAATGAAGAGGAATCTCAAATGGTGAACTTTTAGAAAATATGAATGTTGTAAAATATGACCATTGGAAATATGGCCATTGGAAAAGATGACCGTTGCAAAATATGACTATTATAATACATGACCGTTGGAAATATGAAGTGTCTTCTTGCGAAGTGTCTTTTCGCAAAGCGCCTTTTTCGCGAAGTGCCTTTTCGTGAAGTGTCTTTTCGCAAAGTGACAAAGTGTCTTTTCGCGAAGTTTCTTTTCACAAAGCGTCTTTTCATAAGTGCATTTGTGTATGTTATATATTTGAGATATATTTTAACAATATATAGCACATCTAAGACACAATTAAATAGATAATCATAACCTATATCACTTTTCCTTTGATCTTCTCTTCTTCCTTGTCATGAATCAAAAATTTGTGACCTAATAATAAGAGAAAACATAAAACCTTTGAATCAGACAACGGTCTAAGTGAGTGATAGAATAACCATCAACAATTACACATGATATATGTGTAAAGGCAATTCAATATCTGATATGTCTCTACAACCGTAGTGCTGGCACATGATAATCACCAATAATATGCCACTCCAAAAATAGGAAAAGGACGCCTCCCAATCCCGCTTCTCTTCGATGACCTACGGTGAGAAAAATAAAGAAGAAAGAAAACAGTCAACCATAGCATCCATAGCAACCAATATCCTAGTTATCATCGACTAAACCCTTGAATACATAAATCATTGAATGATCGACCGTTGTCGTCTGTCAAGGGCTAATGGAAACCCCGACTCTAGTCAGACTGTCATAAGTCGCATTACATAAGTTTTCCTCTGAGTGATACAACTGGATCCATCTTGATATAGGGCACATGATCCGAGTGATCATGATCGACATCCCCACAATACACTTGCTTTGAGTCCACTAGAATCATCAATTTCAACGACTCCTTGGCACTTCCAATTTCACAAGCCATCCATATTGATGACTCCATCCTTTATTTTGGGCCATTTCTCGAAACAACTCCATTATCATTTGTGATCAACTCCCACTTGAGTCAATCCATCGTCATACTACATCGTTCATCATCATATGACAATCATCACATCAATTCAGCTCCGACCACTCTGCCTTGAGTTCACAATCGAAGAATTAATCATCTTTGAGTTATACTTCAAGCACCTAAAGTCCTCTGGACACCAAACTCCACCAATAACCATCCCAAAGCCTCACCATCATGCTTACAAAATTTGAGAACTCCAACAAGAAACGTGATGGATCGGTATCGATCAATCATGTATGGATCGGTACCGGTCTAAGACATAGCAAATTTTTGCTAAGTCTTGGACTTTGGTCCATACTTGCCTTATTGTCGACCCACTTGCAATGCATACTCCTACCAGTCTGGTCCCAAATTCCAAGTGTTATTACTTCGTTCCCAACTGTCGGTCCATGACTCAAACATCCAAGAATCCGACAATCAACTTACCATCTTCCCTTCAACTTTTGTGTGCAGTTTCTGCCCCACTTCCAGAAGCCAAAAACAAAAGATGAAGGTCATCCAACCAACCATGATGGATTGATGCTGGTCCACCAAGCATGGATCAGTATCGGTCCTCGGTATTAGCATAATTCTTATCCAAAAAATTTGGGCAAGCTCCGCTCCTGATGTCCACCAGAGCACCTCCTTAAGTTTCCTTTAAATTCGATCAATTGAACCACCAATTTGATTTATTCTTTGATCCTAAGTTCTATGGCAAATAATTCTAACAAACTATTCAAGCAACGCATTCAATTTAATTAAAACAAACAGCGATTCATCTTGATCATACGTATTCAGATACATTAAATATATTATAAAACATAACATGATTTGAATCTAAACATATACAAAAACGTAATTAATCTATCGACTTGCTGATTTATATGGTTAAATTTGATTATCTCAGAACGTCTAAATGTAAATTAAACATATAAGATCAGTATATGTTGAAATTAACATAAAAACATGAATTAACACTAATCCAACACATATAATCCATAGTTTTCGTGTGAGAGATATCCATCACTCACCAAATTCAAGATCCAGTAGAAATCCAATGAAATTAGATCTGGACAGCAATGAAAATCCCTAAAATCGATGCAGTATGATGCGATCTAACCTTCCGAGACATAGATGTAGCCTCCAAATGCAATAGATGATGAATTCCAATGAATGAAATGGAGAAATTTGGGTTTAGGTTGAATTCGGGGAATCACGAACACAAACCTGATGTTTGAAAGAAGAAAGAAACCTTAATTCTCTCCCTAAACCCCTCTATTTACAACAGTATGTCATTAGCCTAATAGGATCCACTAATCAGTCCATTAGCAATTAATCAGTCTGTCTAACAGTAACTGAAACTTAAAATAGCGATTTCTCCTAAACCGCTGAGCAAAATCTTTAATGTGACCATTTCCTTGCCAACTGCCATTCCGATCAAGTGAAACCGATTTCAACACTTGATCGATCCCTATCAAAATTTGTAGATAAAACAATATTCATGTTGAAGTCAAAAAGTGGTACGCTAAACGTTTAACCCCAAAAGTGTGCAATCCGTACACATATTACAAATAATTATCATGATCACAGAATGCAAGAATAAAGTAAAAATATGGAACACACAACATTTTTTATAGTGGCTTGACAATTCAGGACTGTATCCACTTTATAATCTTTATTTATACTGTTAGATTACAAGACACGGTACATTTGCGTGAACCAATGTAGAGAAAGAAGTGTATGGTATTTCCATCATAAAGTCCTTGTGTAATCCGAGTCCTAAAGAACAAAATACTTTCATGTAGGTGAGCGGAGAAAAAGAAGATCCTTATTTAAGTCCCAAAATGGGTTATTTATAGGTGTTACAGATACCGGGTCAGTATGCAACGTGGCGTCCGATCCCATTTTTTATGAAATTGTGGAACTAGTCTTTAGGTCGGAGTAGATGCCCTCTCTGGGTTGGCCTTGGACATGTGCAGTTCGATCTTAGGAATTAGGAGATAGATGACCACGTATCTTACCGATAGAATAGGTCTGAGTGCACTCTTTCAGGGTTTGGGTCGGTATAACTTGCCTTGTCCTTTAGTTGGCGGAGATACCAGTTGTTCAACTTGCACCTGTATTTGATGTTACAACTCATAGCTATATGACTAAGCAGTACAATTGGATATGTGCAGTTAAAGCGCTTAGCGGTTCTATAGCGGAGGAGGTGCAAAAAGGTGCAGCAGGGATAAAACGGGGATATAACGGAGGTGCAAAATGTCCATTAGATGTAAAACCAAATATTTGAAAATTAATTAATCATCTTTCTCACATTATAAGTGTACAAGAAACTAGTATTAATTAATATTATATAACAAAATCAAGGAATATCATAGTTATGCATGCTAAATTAGATGAGTGTAATTGATTGTTACCATATATTAGGCACTTGTGCCTCAAATTTAGCCTTTTACACTAAATTTACTAAATTTTTGAAAAAGAGAGCTAGTGAAATCATGCTCTATATATTAATACTGCTAAAGCAGTTACTAAAAAGCCTGATTTAGCTGATGTAGTGGAAAATAGTAGGGCTAAAAGCGAATATGTTGTTCATCAGTGCTAAACTGAAATAGTGTAGCGGTTAAAGAGCGCTATGGTCTATAGCATGGATATTGTGGGGATTTAGCGGTGCTTTAACTGCATAGAGCTGGATCTTGTGCTTGGATCCTTGTACATTATTTCTTCATAACTCTAGTGTCGGACGATCTGATAGAATACCTTCGACTCGTGTTGCTGGGCTACTCAACAAACATCACCCGTTAGAGTGATTAACCTGTACCTCCAATGTGTGAACAAGTGCGGTGTGTGTAGTGAAGTTGGTAGACATGTGTAGCGGTATCTACAAAAATGGAATATTGGAGACATTGAAAATGAAAATTCAATCAATCGTCATTCCCGATCGTCCCATCAAGTCTTGATCGCGAGCAACTACAGACCAAACTTTCATAGGAGACGATGCTTTGTTATTTAGGTAGTTCATAATTCGTATCCTCTAATCCTAACTGCCCAGATGTCCAAATATGCTCTAATCCTACTTGTCCAGAAGTCCAAGTGTTCACTTTGTACATAAGACTGCATCGTCATTTCCTATGAATCGTTAATCCCATAAGTTTCTCACAATCAGATAAGCGACTTAGCCTATCCTATTTTTCCTAGTTTTGGATCGAACATCCTCCGGGTCGGCTAAATTTAGATCGACCATATCCGGATTGGCCAATTTTCGATAGGCCAGATCTGGGTCGGCTAACTTTGGATCGACCTACAACTCTACTGATCTGAATTTTTCCGAGCCAACTAGTTCAACTTTTCCCCTTCAATGTTCAAAATTCTCTCCCTTATCCTATGCAACTCCTCACAACTTCCTGAGATGTCCCCTCCAATCCCTTCGCCCTCTATCTATCCAAGCCGACCTAAACCATCGTCTCCTTCATCCGACTCCTCTGCTCTAATAATTTCGCCTAGATGGCCCATAACCTTGCATCCACGCCTTCGCCACCATGGCTCAATCCTGGCGTTGTCCTTCACCACCTTGACATCCTTTTCGAGACCCACCTCCATCCCGCTCATAGATGGTCACGACTTAGCCATGTGTTACAACGACATTAAAGTTGAGCAAGACTTAAAGCCCACCTCGTTTAATGGTAATTAGAGAATGTTGAACAGTGATAGCCGGCGATGGAGATTTAGGGGGCAGAGACTGTGGTCGGTTTAGGAAGGGAGTGGAGTTCAAAAGGTAGGATTTAGGTTCATTAGCTAAGGCAATAGCAAGAAGAAGAGGGAGAAGAGGCGTGGGCCCAGTACTTATAAGAGGAGGGGAAAACTTTTTTCCTTCCTCCCAAAAAGACAACAACTTGAATCGACATTGGTCGGCAGTGTTGATCTGGGATGAACCAGACATCTGAAACAGCCATCAAACCGATTTAAAATAAAAAGGTGTAACACTCCGTACCCCTTTACGATATCCCAACGTAGAATATCGTTGAGAAATGTGAATCGTTGTAGGTATAAAGACAAATTACATCACAGAGACTAAGATTTCATAAGACATAAAATAAATTCACAGCGGATGAAAAAGACAATCTACATAAAAAAACCATCTTTATCATTATTTCAGCCAAACCAAAATGTATTAAAATACCATGTCTCAAATGTTAGTCATAATAGAAATATCGGAGTAAAATAAAACTACCCCCAAACAACCCAAAAGGTTCAAACAAACCGTGGAAATAAGTAAACAATACATCTCTGCAAAAGTCTTCCAAGATAAAATCAACTAAGAAGTCCAAGCTAAGCACTTCCTCCTTGAGAGCCTGAGCGGAAGAAAAAAAGAAAGGAGAAATAATAGGTTAGACAAAATGTCTTGTGAGCTGTAGTAATTTCTAGCATGACTGATGAGCGAAAGAAAATAGATATAAAAGTAATTCTAATGCCATAAAAGGTAAGTGTTTGTGCACACCTAAAAGTGATAAGTAGAATAGGGATGACAAAAAGATGTAAGTGTTCTCATTCGCACAATTCAATGATGATGATTGTTTTCCACTTCTACAAATTCAAAACAAAACAATAATTAGGAAGAACTTCCCAACACTACCTAATCAATCAGAAACTACGAATCATGGATAACCTATGCCTACTATGGGTTCAGGTTTATCCAGCCTTAGCTCATCAACTAAAAGACATAACCTTATCCATATGTGTCAAAGTGGCTTATGTTCCCAAATTGGACTAGTGCATGCACACTAGCACGTCAAAACACACTCACACTCTCTAATTGGACCGACTTACATCCATAATGTAACATGGTGCATGCTCTTGCCTCATATGAGACCGAAAATGATAAAAGGTTATGCTACATGGAATGAATCCTAACAAAATAACTTGGCAGAATCCCCAAACCTTGATTTGACCCCCAACAAACAAATTCAATATATTAGGCCCATAATTTACCCACACAATGTAAATTAATATGTTTATATTAAAGCCTGACAACGAGGAGTGTTAGGCTGGTAATTTACCCACACACTATAAATAAATATGTACCTTTAAGGCCTAGCCATGACAATCTAGTTTATACTTATAATTTACCCATACACTGTAAATTAATATATTAAAGGTTGATAATGAGGAGTACTGAGCTCATAAGAAATTCAATATACTAGGCCTCTAATTAGCCCAGAAACTGTAAATTAATATGTTCATATTAAAGCCTGACAACAAGGATCATTAAGCTTGTAATTTACCCACACAATATAAATTAAGATGTACATATAAGGCTTAATTGTTCTTCTCAAGTTTTACAAGTCATATTACAATTAAACTATTCAAGTTTGGTTACGATTTCCGATTATCATAACTATGCAATTTCTAATTATAGTCCATTTCTGTCTAATCTGTCAAATAGGCACTTACAGTTTTATTTGCCTTATTTCTGTTATTCCCTTCTTAATTGCTTTTTCAACACATTCAAATTAAGCCTTGATTTTTATTATTTCTTTTCAGTCGATTTTTATTACCCAATCCAAATGCAGAATAAATGAAAAAGAGAAATAATCCGACATAAATATACATGCATACAAGTTCAAGCTCGTTTTAATCGCACTCATATGCCTTTTTGGCATATTTTAACGTAATTGCAAAATCTTAAAAAATAAAGGGAAGAATAGATCTGATATAACTGTCCATAAAAATCTGAGCTAAATCATAGAAATAGACAAAAGAAATTCAGAAAGAAGAATAGGTACAACTGAATCTGAATTTAAGAACCATTAATAACTCAGATCTGAAACAACTATAACTACTATATTATAGATTTAATCTTCAACTTATTAGAAATCTAGAAATCACATAAATTTCCCCTAAGAAATGTAAATCCAAAGGCCCTGGTATAAAATTCCCAAAAGCTATAAATAAACACTACTCCAATTTGTATGCGAACAATTTATTTTTATTTTGGAGAGGAAGGATATAGTGGAGGATAAGACGTAAAGAATGAGAATTATAGGGAATAACGGAGGAGTATAGTTTATTTACAGATGTGGTAGGGAATTTTAGGCCTTAGGATAATTAGGTTTTTGATCCTAGCCTTCAAATCCACGTCAAAAAGAACATTCCCGAAGTCCCCGGAAAAATCGCTTTGTGCCAGGCACGAAAACGTACCTGGCTGCTCTACATGGGTCGACCCACTTAGGGCCTGGGTTGACATAGGGGTCAACCCAACTGGGACCGGGTCGTCCCCATAGTTACGTTGATTATGCATAATTTATTATTTAATTTTGTTATGTTTTATTTTAAATTCTGATTTGGATTTAGAACTTCAACTAGTTGTAGCTTATTCGTTTTAAGTCCGTTTTACACAAACCAAAGGTCTTTCCGAACAAGAAAACCGTAATGGACCCAATGGCATAAACCCTATTGCCCAATTCTCATTATTTTTCAACTTATTTTTTAAGTAATTTCTTAATTAATTATTATTCATTAAAGGCAGGAGCCAAGCTCTAAAGACGAGATGCAAGCTAGTCTGAAGGCAAGCAACATGCAACCTCCACCGCTCGTGCGGGCCCCTGTCAATTCCCTTGAGTTTCATTCTCGCGAACGTTCTAAGGCTAGCTGCCTATACAACTTCTTGAGTTTATAGTACTTATATTATGGTATATAGTACCAAACTGAAAATAAATTTCTGGTACTGGCAGTAGCTTGATTGATTAATTCAATGCGAATTAAAGTATCCAATATTTGTTTACCAATATCTGGTTATAAATTATTTGGGTTGTTACAAAAAGAGAAGGGGAGCGAGATTTTCGATGCTTTATTTACATGATAAAGGTAGCGGGTGTTAGTGCACGTGCAAAAATTGACTTCGACTCGACAACTGCTCGATTAGAACGTAAAACAACGTTGTGCGGCAATGACCTAGCATATTTGAACACACGCGAGACCTGATGGCTCGAAATTCAGAACTGAGTGAAAAGATGTACTTGATCTCTTGACCGACAAAATTTGAATAATTATCTGTGATTATCAGAGATTCCGGACCCGAAGACTTTTGTGACAACCCGGATTTTTACAACATGCTAAGACAAGAATCAAGGCCGAATTTAATTGTAAAATCTGAATAAGGAGAAACGGGTTGCGCCATCGCGTTCGTCTCGGAAAAATACGCGAAATAGAGTTCGAGTTTTCGAAAATCGGAGTCCGTATGACCAAGTTATGGCCCGTCAAAGTTTTCAGAAAATTTCAAGTTCAAAAACAAGTTCTAATTTGAATTCAGATTTCAAATTCAGCCAAGCAGAAGAGGCGGGAAAAATTCCCGCCACCCCCAAGTCGACTGGGGAGTCGACTTGGGAGTCGACACACCCCAGGTGGTGTCGACTGCCCAGTCGACACCCCTGTCGACTTTGGTGGTTGGCCAGTTTGGCCTGGGTGCACCCGACTTGTTCCTCAAGACATGTTTGGAGGTTTGTGACGGATTTTGAGGGCTCAGATCTATCCTAGGGTTTATCCTAGGGCCTAAACTACTCCTAATCTCTATAAAAAGACCCCTAAGCCTACCCTAAACCCTCACAAATCACTCATACCACGAAGTGCCGCCAAAATCTATCTTGATCATGGCCTCCATCTCCAACTCCAAGAGCTCATGCATTCAAATCGGATCCGAATCAAAGGTGCTAGTTTGCTACATCAAATCAAGGGAGTGAATCAACGTTGCTATGCAAGTTTCATGACATTCTTCAACAAAGGAGCCACCTTTCTTGGTCAAGACGATTCATGATCTTTCCCTAAGCCTCGCTATGTAAGTTCTAGCTACTTGTAGATTCTAACGGTGGTTCTAATGTGACATGGAATAAAATGCGATGAAACATAAGTATGCTAGCCTATGTGAACCTAACTTTGCCCCTTTTCTATGATCTATGACCTTGGGCTAAGTTTTAGTGACTTAATCATGCCACTCATGTTATGCTTAACATAGTTTATCTTGCAAGTTTGAATCTTTATCTATGGAATGCTAGCATGAACCTTTGGGAACCATTTGACTTGTGAAACATTGGCAAAGATTTGACTTTGGGGCATATGCATGTAAATGAACCCAAACCCCTTATGTTATCATGCATGTTGGTGGCCAAATTCCCTTATGATACTATGCATGTTTGTGGCCAAATTCCCTTATGATACTATGCATGTTTGTGGCCAAATTCCCTTATGATACTATGCATGTTTGTGGCCAAAAACCCCTTATGATGCTATGCATATTTTGAGGCCAAACCCCTTATGATACCATGCATGTTGGTGGCCAATCCCTTTTTGACATCGTGCATGTTTTGAGGCAAACATGTAGCATAGTATCCTTACTATGTAGTCTCGCTTTTACTTGACTTGGAAACACGATTTGGGGTAGGTTAGACGTGCATGATTATGACATGATAATTTGACATGGGATTTCATGAAAATATGACACTCATGATACACCTAAATGGGGACATGACATGTGGGTAAACATGGGACTTGAAACTAGACACGTATGGGTTGTAAGTGTAATATGACACTAGACCAAACATGAAAGTGGCCAACTCGAGGTTCGGTTGAGTTTGTAGCATAAATCTACCCGGACCCGCCTGGCTTAACTAGTGGCTACAAACAATAGGATCCAATGTGAGTAGTTGGTCATATAGCACTTAAAACCCGAGGTTAGACAAGGTTGTGGTGTAAATCTACCCGGACCCGCCCGGCTTAACTAGTAACCACAACAAAGTCTAATGTGAGAGGTTGGGGTGCATTAATCTAATCAATGCCACATGAAAAGGTTAAGTAATTTTGACTAATGATACTTAACCGATATGACACGAATGGGTAGGTTAAGTGGAACCGGACTTGATTTCTTAATGACACTTAACCATATAAGACAACTAGGGGATGGGGTTAAGTAATTTACACTTAACTAATCTGACTTGGTAATTAGATGGGGTTAAGTAACTTAGACTTAACTAATCTAAACACGGTAATTAGATGGGGTTAAGTAACTTAGGCTTAACTAATCTAAGCACGGTAATTAGATGGGGTTAGGTAACCTACACTTAACTAATCTAAACACGGTAATTAGATGGGGTTAAGTAACCTACAATTAACTAATCTAAACCCGGTAATTCGATGGGGTTAAGTTAAACACTTAACCAATCTAAACTTGGTAACTCAATGAGGTTAAGTAACCAATACTTAACCAACTTAACATGATAATTTAATGGGGTTAAGTAACTTATACTTAACCAATTATACATGATGATTTGATGTGGTTAAGCAACCATACTTAACCAATCTAATATGAGGACTTGATAGGGTTAAGTCACAAGACCGTTTAAATATACTTAACCATTATAATACGACTAGTGGATGGGGTTAAGTTAACCTATACTTAACCAATCCGACTCGATAATCCGATGAGGTTAAGATAATCTATGCTTAACCAATCTAACACGATAATCTGATAGGGTTAAGATAAACAAATACTTAACCAATTTGACTTGATGATTGAATAGGGTTAAGTCATGAGCTTCTTGGTATACTTAACCAACTTGTAGGGCTAGGTCTTGGACTTGAATACTTAGCCAAATCTTGACATGATTCGTAGGCAGGTTAAGTCATGAACTTAAAGGACAATACTTAACCCATTAGACAAAACCCTAGTTCCGGGGACTAGGTGGAAAACCGGGATTAACAAGGATAACGGGAAAGGAGACTTAGTGGTAAACCTTAGTTTAGGAAACTAAGTAATAATTCTTAGTCAAGGGATTTGGACCAGTTCACAGATAGATGAGTAACCCGATACGGTAGGTCATCGCTTAAACACACGAGGAGGAGCAAATTATCTGATTTAGAAAAAGGCTCCAACGAACTGGGTGACGAAGCGGTAGCTTCGGGGGATGTGAGGGTACCCTTGGTATCCCTCTGTGAGGTGGCAGATGGTCCATGAAACCTGGCCTCGCAGAGGTTAAGGTCTGCGGTAGAAGAGCCAAGAGTATGCCTTGGTTGCTATGCGAGCGACCTAAAGACTGGGACGGATTAGCGTGGAGTCGACGATACTTGTTTTTGCCCTGGATAGCACGTCGCCGACTACCTACCATCTTTAGTCAATCGTGTACGAACGGAAAGGCAGAGAACTCCCAACAGACCATGTTCTTGCTATCGAGTCATGGGTGAGGTTGGCCCATAGGAAAGTGGGGCTATAGTGGGGCCGGGATGTAGTTCTCATACATGATTTTTCTTGGATTGCCTTTCAGTAGTTGAGGGAGGGGTCACATGGGACCACAACCACGGGTACAAAAACAGACCTTGAAATCTGCATCAGCAGACGACTTAAAGCTCCCGACCGAGTTCCGTATTTCTTGATTTTCTCTGGCACGGAACTCGGATGGCACATTGAGATACATGTGCGCCTAGACATGGAAAACGATTCACGAAATATACGTGGGACAAAGGGCGTGGTTGACGGGTGGCATAATCCCTAGTGGTCCTAGGTGGCCAAAACCCAAACCAAGACACGGAAACGTTCATTAGGTAGCATAATCCCTAGTGGTCCTAGGTGTCATAAATCCTAAGTGAACACGCGATAGTTCATGGTAAGAAAACATAACTAGATCAAGGGTAGCAGTCCAAAACAACTTCAAGGATAAAATGGTACTACGTTGAGGTGGTATAGATTTACATGGGAAAGCCCGTACGGCCTACGACAAAGGACTGAACTTATACATGGAAAGAAACATACGAGTTGGGAAAACCTACATATGCTATATATTAGGTTGACATGGACCATTACATGACATTGGGCAAGGGACATTCATAGTTAACACATGACGCGGGTTGGGATACTAGTACGAGAGGTGCAGAGCAAATATACATGACAAATACCCTAGGATGTTATACATGATAGATACCTTGGGATAGTATACTTGATAGAAACCTGACGATGTGATACCTTGATTTATCTTGACACGTAGTTTATCATAATACCTTAGTTTATCTTGCTACAGTAGTTCATCCAGTTATCTTGGTTTAGCTTATCTATCTTGTCGTCATCCTTATGTTTACTTTCAGTTTATGCATGTCATGTTACCTTTACCTGTTTTTATACTGGAAGTAGATAGGACTTACCAGTCTTTATGACTGACCCCGTTTTGTTTCGCCTCTTTGTCTTCTGTTCCCCCCCCCCCAGGTTTTCAGGGAGGAAATGATGTTGTTTAGTTCGGACCTCTTATGCTTGAAGGTCATCATGTATAGCTTGGTCTTCTCTTGGCTATGGCTGCTTCACCGCTTTATTTTGGGGAATAATTTATGAAAAAGGTTTTATGCTTCTTTACTATTGCAAAACAGGTTTTGATGTACTCTGATGTAAAAGGCTTTAGACCTTATTTTATAAGGTAATGAAATTTGTTTTACTTCCGCTGATTTATATATGTTCTGTCTTGTAATATTTCTGTGCATGTTTACCTCGATAATGCTTCACCAAACCTAGTGCATTCCCTTTGTGAGTGACCCTAGCGGAGGTGGGGTGTTACATTTGGTATCAGAGCAGAAGGTTACCAGACTGGGCAAAAGTTTTTAAAACCTTCTGAAAACTAATTGAGAAACCGTTTACAAAGAAGCATTTTTCAAGAAAAGTTTTTAAAGGCTACTCCCCAAAAGCCATTAGCACTATCCTTTGTTTCCTTGATCGAATCTCTTTTCCTTTCTTTCCTCCATCTGTAGTCACAGTAGTTTTAACTGCGACTAATCCTTGTCTAGCTACGTAAGTGTTTTCTTGTGCGATGGAGGAAGTTCTCGAGAGACCTGTTACCGAAGTTATAAGAAGGGATAATAAGAGCAAGGATAAAGGACACGAGCTTAAGAATAAGCAACTTGTTGGTATGGCTTGATCCACAAAGGAAGATAAGGACAAGATCAGCGAGAGGGCATTTGTATGCTCTCATTTCTAGCGTACCTAAGAGGAATGGTACCGTTTCTATTAAAGGCTTAGCCTTTCTTTTCTATCGTCCCGTCTAGACTTTGTTTTGATCATCGCATCATTTAAGTCTGCCTCGATAGTTAAGTCTATGCACCTTAGTACTAGCATGGTAGAAGATCCCACTTTTGTCCCAAAATTTGGTTGGAGAATCGGTCCATTTATTCATGACTTTTTTGGAATTGAGAGTGTAAATGCCAAGTGTTGAGATTAGAAGCAATGCTTCTATTGTTGAGCTATGGATGGATTCTAGGGATGAAGTGGTTATCCAGTAAGGGATGCCATTCTCGGTTTTGAAAGGAGGGTAGTTAAACTCTTAACTTGCCTTGGTAATACCCTCGAAGTCTCGTGTAACCTTTTAGGTTCTGTCATGGTTAGTTGCCTAGAATCTCTTGATGCATTTATCGGAAATCACCGATCCGATCGAGTAATGTTCGCCAATAAGGCGGATGGTTCATTCTGCTTAAGCATGGGCTGTAGAAATCACCCTAGTAAGTACACTGGGTAACATGGATTGGCATCGGTAAACGAGATCCAGAATTCACTAGTGAATTTTGGAGAGCTTGCATGAGTACGCAGATATGTTTGGGCCGAGCATACTAGGAAAAGAATAAGTGGAAGTGAAACGAGAGGCGACAGTGAAATGAGTTCCGACTCATACCTTGGAAATAGGAATCAAGGAGCTACGAAATCACGAAGTCAAAGACGGTCAAGGCACAATTGAATTAAGCTCAAGGAAATGCGGCTTAGACGCGCGCATCATGTCTCTTTTTAAGAGTATATCGTTGATCCCTGGTTCTCCTGTAGAGCTTGCTTGCATGCTATCGCGTGGTGGATGTCCTCTCGGTCCTGTTTCTGTTACAAACCCCGTAAGGAGTTTGTCTTGTTTATCTCCTCGATCTTATCTTGGGAACCTTAGATAGAACTCTATGGATGTAAACATGTATTTGAAACATGTTATGATTGATATGGTTGCAAATGGTTGCAAGTGGTTGCTCGTGGATGCGCGAATACACATTAGATACTAGATTGACGCGGTCACGTTTCATGTTGCATATGCACGAGTATTTATACTTGTTTATGGATGAAATTGAATGTGTTGTCATGCGGATGTTGCATGTGGATGAATGTTTGTGCACACATATAGTACTTATATGACTAGGACTATTTGCATACATGTTGGACTCATGGCACTAAACATATTTTGCATTAGAAAGATCATTCAGGGCTGATCATTAGCATTAGCTAAGGAGCATATACACACACGTTCTACATATGTTCATATGGCATTAGAAATCGTCTAAGGACAATGGTTGCCTGTGGATGATGTTTTGAGTAGATGGATGATGGATGGTAGGATACGTTCTTCCTAACTTGGAGATTTCGGGGACGAAATCCTTTAAGTTGGGGAGGATGTGACAACCCGGATTTTTACAACATGCTAAGACAAGAATCAAGGCAGAATTTAATTGTAAAATCTGAATCAGGAGAAAGGGTTGCGCCATTGCGTTCGTCTCGGAAAAATACGCGAAATAGAGTTCGAGTTTTCGAAAATCGGAGTCCGTATGACCAAGTTATGGCCCGTCAAAGTTTTCAGAAAATTTCAAGTTCAAAAACAAGTTCAAATTTGAATTCAGATTTCAAATTCAGCCAAGCAGAAGAGGCGGGAAAAATTCCCGCCACCCCCAAGTCGACTGGGGAGTCGACTTGGGAGTCGACACACCCCAGGTGGTGTCGACTGCCCAGTCGACACCCCTGTCGACTTGGGTGGTCGGCCAGTTTGGCCTGGGTGCACCTGACTTGTTCCTTAGGACATGTTTGGAGGTTTGTGACGGATTTTGAGGGCTCAGATCTATCCTAGGGTTTATCTTAGGGCCTAAACTACTCCTAATCTCTATAAAAAGACCCCTAAGCCTACCCTAAACCCTCACAAATCACTCATACCACGAAGTGCCGCCAAAATCTATCTTGATCATGGCCTCCATCTCCAACTCCAAGAGCTCATGCATTCAAATCGGATCCAAATAAAAGGTGCTAGTTTGCTACATCAAATCAAGGGAGTGAATCAACGTTGCTATGCAAGTTTCATGACATTCTTCAACAAAGGAGCCACCTTTCTTGGTCAAGACGATTCATGATCTTTCCCTAAGCCTCGTTATGTAAGTTCTAGCTACTTGTAGATTCTAACGGTGGTTCTAATGTGACATGGAATAAAATGCGATGAAACATAAGTATGCTAGCCTATGTGAACCTAACTTTGTCCCTTTTCTATGATCTATGACCTTGGGCTAAGTTTTAGCGACTTAATCATGCCACTCATGTTATGCTTAACATAGTTTATCTTGCAAGTTTGAATCTTTATCTATGGAATACTAGCATGAACCTTTGGGAGCCATTTGACTTGTGAAACGTTGGCAAAGATTTGACTTTGGGGCTTATGCATGTAAATGAACCCAAACCCCTTATGTTATCATGCATGTTGGTGGCCAAATTCCCTTATGATACTATGCATGTTTGTGGCCAAATTCCCTTATGATACTATGCGTGTTTATGGCCAAATTCCCTTATGATACTATGCATGTTTGTGGCCAAAAACCCCTTATGATGCTATGCATATTTTGAGGCCGAACCCCTTATGATACCATGCATGTTGGTGGCCAATCCCTTTTTGACATCGTGCATGTTTTGAGGCAAATATGTAGCATAGTATCCTTACTATGTAGTCTCGCTTTTACTTGAGTTGGAAACACGATTTGGGGTAGGTTAGACGTGCGTGATTATGACATAATAATTTGACATGGGATTTCATGAAAATATGACACTCATGATACACCTAAATGGGGACATGACATGTGGGTAAACATGGGACTTGAAACTAGACACGTATGGGTTGTAAGTGTAATATGACACTAGACCAAACATGAAAGTGGCCAACTCGAGGTTGGGTTGAGTTTGTAGCATAAATCTACCCGGACCCGCCCCGCTTAACTAGTGGCTACAAACAATAGGACCCAATGTGAGTAGTTGGTCATATAGCACTTAAAACCCGATGTTAGACTAGGTTGTGGTGTAAATCTACCCGGACCCGCCCGGCTTAACTAGTAACCACAACAAAGTCTAATGTGAGAGGTTGGTGTGCATTAATCTAATCAATGCCACATGAAAAGGTTAAGTAATTTTGACTAATGACACTTAACCGATATGACACGAATGGGTAGGTTAAGTAGAACCGGACTTGATTTCTTAATGACACTTAACCATATAAGACAACTAGGGGATGGGGTTAAGTAATTTACACTTAACTAATCCGACTTGGTAATTAGATGGGGTTAAGTAACTTAGACTTAACTAATCTAAACACGGTAATTAGATGGGGTTAAGTAACTTAGGCTTAACTAATCTAAACATGGTAATTAGATGGGGTTAGGTAACCTACACTTAACTCATCTAAACACGGTAATTAGATGGGGTTAAGTAACCTACACTTAACTAATCTAAACCCGGTAATTCGATGGGGTTAAGTTAAACACTTAACCAATCTAAACTTGGTAACTCAATGAGGTTAAGTAACCAATACTTAACCAACTTAACATGATAATTTAATGGGGTTAAGTAGCTTATACTTAACCAATTATACATGATGATTTGATGTGGTTAAGCAACCATACTTAACCAATCTAATATGAGGACTTGATAGGGTTAAGTCACAAGATCGTTTAAATATACTTAACCATTATAATACGACTAGTGGATGGGGTTAAGTTAACCTATACTTAACCAATCCGACTCGATAATCCGATGAGGTTAAGATAATCTATGCTTAACCAATCTAACACGATAATCTGATAGGGTTAAGATAAACAAATACTTAACCAATTTGACTTGATGATTGAATAGGGTTAAGTCATGAGCTTCTTGGTATACTTAACCAACTTGTAGGGCTAGGTCTTGGACTTGAATACTTAGCCAAATCTTGACATGATTCGTAGGCAGGTTAAGTCATGAACTTAAAGGACAATACTTAACCCATTAGACAAAACCCTAGTTCCGGGGACTAGGTGGAAAACCGGGATTAACAAGGATAACGGGAAAGGAGACTAAGTGGTAAACCTTAGTTTAGGAAACTAAGTAATAATTCTTAGTCAAGGGATTTGGACCAGTTCACAGATAGATGAGTAACCCGATACGGTAGGTCATCGCTTAAACACACGAGGAGGAGCAAATTATCTGATTTAGATAAAGGCTCCAACGAACTGGGTGACGAAGTGGTAGCTTCGGGGGACGTGAGGGTACCCTTGGTATCCCTCTGTGAGGTGGCAGATGGTCCATGAAACCTGGCCTCACAGAGGTTAAGGTCTGCGGTAGAATAGCCAAGAGTATGCCTTGGTTGCTATGCGAGCGACCTAAAGACTGGGATGGATTAGCGTGGAGTCGACGATACTTGTTTTTGCCCTGGATAGCACGTCGCCGACTACCTACCATCTTTAGTCAATCGTGTACGAACAGAAAGGCAGAGAACTCCCAACAGACCATGTTCTTGCTATCGAGTCATGGGTGAGGTTGGCCCATAGGAAAGTGGGGCTATAGTGGGGCCGGGATGTAGTTCTCATACATGATTTTTCTTGGATTGCCTTTCAGTAGTTGAGGGAGGGGTCACGTGGGACCATAGCCATGGGTACAAAAACAGACCTTGATATCAGCAGACGACTTAAAGCTCCCGACCGAGTTCCGTATTTCTTGATTTGCTCTGGCATGGAACTCGGATGGCACATTGAGATACATGTGCGCCTAGACATGGAAAACGATTCACGAAATATACGTGGGACAAAGGGCGTGGTTGACGGGTGGCATAATCCCTAGTGGTCTTAGGTGGCCAAAACCCAAACCGAGACACGGAAACGTTCATTAGGTAGCATAATCCCTAGTGGTCCTAGGTGGCATAAATCCTAAGTCAACACGCGATAGTTCATGGTAAGAAAACATAACTAGATCAAGGGTAGCAGTCCAAAACAACTTCAAGGATAAAATGGTACTACGTTGAGGTGGTATAGATTTACATGGGAAAGCCCGTACGGCCTACGACAAAAGACTGAACTTATACATGGAAAGAAACATACGAGTTGGGAAAACCTACATATGCTATATATTAGGTTGACATGGACCATTACATGACATTGGGCAAGGGACATTCATAGTTAACACATGACGCGAGTTGGGATACTAGTACGAGAGGTGCAGAGCAAATATACATGACAAATACCCTGGGATGTTATACCTGATAGATACCTTGGGATAGTATACTTGATAAAAACCTGACGATGTGATACCTTGATTTATCTTGACACGTAGTTTATCATGATACCTTAGTTTATCTTGCTACAGTAGTTCATCCAGTTATCTTGGTTTAGCTTATCTATCTTGTCGTCATCCTTATGTTTACTTTCAGTTTATGCATGTCATGTTACCTTTACCTGTTTTTATACTGGAAGTAGATTGGACTTACCAGTTTTTATGACTGACCCCGTTTTGTTTCGCCTCTTTGTCTTCCGTTTCCCCCCCCCCCTAGGTTTTCAGGGAGGAAATGATGTTGTTTAGTTCAGACCTCTTATGCTTGAAGGTCATCATGTATAGCTTGGTCTTCTCTTGGCTATGGCTGCTTCACCGCTTTATTTTGGGGAATAATTTATGAAAAAGGTTTTATGCTTCTTTACTATTGCAAGACAGGTTTTGATGTACTCTGATGTAAAAGGCTTTAGACCTTATTTTATAAGGTAATGAAATTTGTTTTACTTCCGCTGTTTTATATATGTTCTGTCTTGTAATATTTCTGTGCATGTTTACCTCGATAATGCTTCACCAAACCTAGTGCATTCCCTTTGTGAGTGACCCTAGCGGAGGTGGGATGTTACAACTTTAGTCCAACAAATGCAGTCAAGGACAATTAGAAACATGTTTGGCTATTTATACAGGCAAGAAAGAATCAAGCATCGTGATTGACCAAAAGGACATAAACACTCGTCATCGTCATTTCTGCGAGGATGGCTATCACTCTAGGAATGACATGACAAGAATACACATGTCAACTTATTCAAAGCACATCCCATCTACGATGCATGCCTTTGGGGAGGCAACATGTTGACCTATCTTTTTGCAAGACAGTCATGTTCTTGATTCTTTATAGTTAGATCATTCAAGACTCAAATATGATCAAAAAAGTCTGAAGTAATCAAGAATGAAAGAAAAATGCCATGAATGAGTACTCCCCCGAGGCTGGATTGACCAAGTCACAACCCTCGGTTCGGCCAAGACAAGTCCCCCGAGTCGGCATGGTCAGGGTTCAAGTAGATTACTTCATCCTTGGAACAACACTCCTTCGGTTCGGCACTCATTCGGCTCGACATCCTTGGGTTAGTCCAAATGCACGATACCAATACGCCTCCATTCCAGCTCGGCACGACTCCAGATCAGTATGCCGTATGCCAAATTGAGCTATTCTGAACTGGAAAAGCCAACGTGAGTGACGTGGCCCATTACGTCCACTCGCTTCACCAATCCTACTTTCCCTCGGGTTCAAACCTCATATATAAATATCACCTTGGAGCATCATTTGACGGCTTCTTCTTCTTCAATTTCTAGCACTTTAAAATTAATGTTTCTTACTATACTTGGGATTGTATTAATTCCACTCTTTGTAAACACAAAAATAGTGAGAAATTAGTGAAATCCTTTAAGTAAGCTAGGTAAATTTGAGCCGAGCTGCTATAAATCATGCGTTGTCTGTATTTTACCCATTTTTCATTTACTTTCTTCGGTTTTATTCTCTACTTAATTCATTTGGGGTATTGAACCATTTTTGGTGTCAACATAAATTATAATTAAGATGAAAACCACTCAGTTTGATTAAATTAATCCCAAATCAATAGTGTAAATCTCATATCGGTTGTTTTTGAATTTGGATTTACCATCAAATCAACATGTTTGCTGCAAAATTGGTATTAGTTGATAATTTTTGCCTTCCTCTTTAATTAGTCTATTTATTTACCGGTTTCGATGGAGGATCAATGTTATTTCGAAGATTAAATGTAATTTGAGAAGAGATTTCCGAGAGAACAGAAAAGGAAAAACGACGTAAGTATTTTCCTTCTAATTTAAAATTTTGAATTGTCACTATACTTTTAATCTAGTTAAAGTGTCCTTTCACTCAAATTTGCCAAGTTCTTCTAAAGTTCAAAACTTCAATTATTAAAACATTAATATCTTCTTCGTGCATATATTGATTCATATAAATCTAACCCAAAAAATGAGTTAGTTGTAATGACGAATAACATCATTGTCCAATTCCATTTTGTGTGAAATTATCATGTTGCCTCCATAGTCAAAACTATTAAAATGTCCTTATGTAATTTAGTTATTAAAATATATGAATTACTATAACATGAGGAAAAACATGTAATAAGTGAACAATTCTACGACCGGGTACAGATCTATCTCTTAATTGTATTAATCAATTGACTTAATTGCTCTGCATCAATCTCTTAGTATATCCAATATTACTTTAACAACTAGTCCCATCACGTTCTCAAGTCAAATTCCAATGTTAATTCACCCACAAAAATTCAATTAGATGAGTTAGTATTGGTCATTAAATGGTACTGATCGACTAAGTTAGCAAAATTTATTCTTTTTTCATTTGCAATATCCCACATTTAATCCTTTTGAGCTTTGGTGGGAATTTGAATTTGAGTTAAAGATAAGAAAATGCTTGATATTAACGTGGAGAAGGTATCTAAAATGAATTGGTATGTCAAATTGGTATTTCTAAGCGGTTCACATTCGTTTTCTGATTAGCAGTTGGTACTTGAGGTGCGACGCACTTATCCAACGCAGTATGGCATCAAAAGACAGTCCAACAGCCTCATTTCATGTGAACGAATGTAGGGATGACACTGAGACAAGTCCAGAGTTCAAATCCGGTTGACCCTCGCTTGTTTTGTCTCGTTTAGACCTGCCCAATGGGTCTTCGAGGCGGATAGACCCGCGATCCACTTTTGGAGGTCCGAGTCCAAGACACGGCTGATCCGCCCCAATTCGACCTGCGTTATTGAAACTTCATTAAAACACTTTATAACCGTAATGTTCAGTTGTTAATCTTCTTAGTTATACGTGGTTATGACCTAAATATTATATTCTTTCAATCAACAAACTTAAAATTTTCATAGTATTAAGTTGCATTGATGATAATCATACAATAACAAATGCATACATTTTGAGCAATTATCTTACAACACATTTTATTATATTCACTTATCACTATAAACACATTATTATTTGTATATAATTTATCGTTTAATGATAAAAAATATAAATATATAAATTTGTGTACATTAGAACGTAACTTCACCAGATCGTGGGAGAGTCGGATCTCCTCTGATCGTATGAATTTCGGGTATGGGACAAAAGTCAAGATCCACAACGGGTTTACGGGACGGGTTTGTGGCAGAATTTAAAATTTTCGGGGAGGGTCTCGAGCCTGAGAAATCCGCCCCAACCTGGTCCATTGTGGGACGTAAACTTGGTAATTTCAGCTTGCGCGTTTCCCAAGTAATCAGACGCAGGAAGTCGGCACAACGCACCAAAAAGGTGAATGGATTCTGGAAAGTAACGCTTTTACTCCCTTTTTCGCATCACAAATTTCCACCAGAGAAACTAGTGGCTCAAATTCTCCTTGATTGCTTAGTCAGATTGTGACCTGGCACGTTTCTTGCTTTTCTCCTCCCAAAAAGCAAATCTCATCACTTTTATTCCTTCCTGTGAATTTTTAGGGGAAAACATTACTACAAATCGATGGCAGAAATCAGTTCTCTAATCTCCCAACCGGACTTGGAACTTGGAAGACCATCCGTCCCGATTGACGCTCGGAAGGTGAAATAGATAGACACATCCATTTTTGCTTTTTCCCCCTCTCAGTTTACATCAAAATAAGATCTTTGTTGTTTCGAAATGATGGTATTTGTTTTAAACTGGTACTGGTTTCTTATTTCAGCTGTATATAGTCTTTGTTAAAGTTACTCGGCTTTGTGGGAATTAGAATGTTTATTTGATCTGTGAATTCCGCTGATGTTTAATTGGCGATTTAATGATTTGTTTTTGAGGTAATTTCGTGAATCCTTGAATCTCAAAAGCGTTCTTCTTTGTTAAAATAATAATTTTATCAAACAAAAGGGACTCTTTGTGGGGGTTGAATAGAATTTACGATACAATGAATATTAGCCGTTGAATATTTTTTTATTTTTAATTCAAATAGACATTTTTTATACTGTATATCTCAAGATGAGATTTCAAAGCAATCTCATGAAATACACATCTTTGGTCAAGCTCAAGGAAGTAGTCCAAACAAAATCAAGTGAACACGTTTTGGATAACTACTGTAAGCAAGCAATAAGCCCAAGTTGATAAATCTGAAGCTTGTGAGATTGTTTGCTCTGAAGGATGTGTGTGTTTTTCTGTTGTTTTTAGATGACTTCAAATTTTTGCTGCTATCAGAAAATTATACAGTATGACTTCCAAATAACCACTTGACGAACATGCATAAGTTCTTGTTATTGTGGACAAGTTAGTCATCATGAATCCCTTATTTAATCCATGAAGTCGATTTCTACAACTCTACTCAAGTATTTGTGAAAATCAAATGCGAACTGTATATGTTTATCATGTATTTCCCTTCTATTTATGCACGCTGACCGAACTTAAACAAATTCTGTAGAATGTTTCAAATGAGCTCAACCTTCGGATGGAAAAAGTTTCAAAAATGACCGAGGATGACAACCTGCATGATTCTCTGAATCTGAACAATGCAAGCTCCGATGATCATCGATCATGCATTCAAAATGATGAAGCATTGATCGATTCTAACACCAGCAATGATCAATCAAATGTCAATAGCTCCCTTAAAAGACCAGACAAAATTCTTCCATGTCCTCGATGCAAAAGCATGAACACTAAATTTTGCTATTTTAACAATCACAACGTCAACCAGCCACGGCACTACTGTAAGAATTGCCAAAGATACTGGACTTCAGGCGGGTCTATGAGAAATGTACCTGTAGGGTCTGGGAAGCGAAAATCAAAGCATTCTGTCATCTCTGCTGGTCATTGTGAAAAGGAATCTGCTCCATTTTCCATTAATCCTGATTGCCCAGAAATTGAGAAAACCAGTATAGAACTTCAGAACGCTCAAACTTGCTTTCCTCTTCAGGGCTTCCCAGGTCCACCTTGGGCTTATCCCTGGGCACTCCCAATGATCATTGCACCGCCTACTAGTGTTCCATTTCCATATCTTCCAATGCTTCCTGTATTTTCTAATATGCCAAACTTAGGCGATCAATTGAACAGTGATGAAGGTAAGGAAGAAAAGAAGACTTTCTGGGTTCCTAAAACTCTGCGAGTTGATAATCCAGAGGAAGCAGCAAAGAGTTCTATATGGTCTACATTAGGAATCAGGCGAGATGCGTCTGCGAAAAGACAGTGTCTTTTTCAGGACTTTGAGGCAAATGAAGAAAACAGTGGGTGTGGTGGTGCCCCCAAAGCTGCTCAAATGCTGTATTCAAATCCTGCTGCATTGGCTCGAAGTCGAACGTTTCAAGAGAGTGCTTAAACTGATAAATAATTAACTTGGCGTTCTATTTTATGAGTGTTTTAAGATCTCATGCATGTTGTATCATGTTAAAACTTAGATGAATGTACAAAGAAATAATGTCAAATTCTCCTGCTTGTGTTAAAAATTGCAAGTTTTTTTTTCCCCTTTTTCTTGGACTCTTTTATCTGGTATGTACTACCTTGGAGTTTACAGGCAATAGCTTGGTTCTTCGAATCTTTGAATAAAGAAAAGGAATTTTTTTTTTTTTTTTTTTTTTTTTTAAAAAAAAACTTCTTTCACACTTATATGGTTTCTGTAATGGTATTATGGTAGTGAAAATTAGATTAATCCATATAATTCAAACACTTCATAGCAAATGGTATTATACGAATAAATATTGATCTATATGTTACAGTACCAGTTCCCAAAAATCAGGAAAATATTCATAAGGAAAAAATTGAAGGTTTTTTTAACCATAAGGGCAGCGCACTAAAATTTTACTCAAAAGGATAATACACTAATTATTTTCTTCTTCACGTGTGTTGATTTCTTCTTCCTCAACAATCCGAATCACGCAAATTTATTCGATTTGTCTAATTTAATCGTCTCAAAAGCTTCGTCGATTCATGAAGATGTCGCGGGTTTTGATTCGTTTGGCAGTAAATATGATTTCGTGATTTTTTTGATTTCGTGAATTCGTCGTAGAAAATCGAACGAGAGAGATGAACGACACCGGAAAATACTTTATTTTTTAATGGTGAAGTTAGCAACTGTTTTTAGGTATCAGTTTGCTATTTTTTTAGGTATCAGTTTTCGTGTTTTAACAGTGTTATGCTTTTGTGTTTATAATTTTGATGCTATATTAGTTTTCTACATGTACTGTTGCATTAGCTTTGCAACTCAATCGAAATTATGTCATTTTAATCAATCAAACTGTGATGTAAACATTTTTTTATTAGTTTTTCGTTAAAATATCATTGCAGTTTTTAGGTCTCAGTTTTATATTTTTTTTAGGTATCAGTTTTATATTTTCTAGTTGAATTTACATCATAGCAGTTTTTAGGTATCAGTTTTATATTTTTTAGTTGAATTTACATCATAGCAGTTTTTAGGTATCAGTTTTATAATTTTTTTAGGTATCAGTTTTATATTTTCTCGTCGAATTTACATCGTAGCAGTTTCTAGGTATCAGTTTTATATTTTTTTAGGTATCAGTTTTATATTTTCTAGTTGAATTTACATCATAGCAGTTTTTATGTATCAGTTTTTTTTTTTTTTTTTAGGTATCAATTTTATATTTTCTAGTTGAATTTACAGTATTTTGTTGGTATAAGCTTTGATTATGTATGAAATACTTGCAGATACTGCATGCTGCTGGAATTTACTTGAATTCAAGACTTGATTGAGTACAAGTAAAAGTAAATGCATGAATCGATGCTTGGAATAGGGAACAATGTTCTATGTACTTAGCTTGTGTAGGAAGATAATGTGTCCTATTGTGATAATTGAATTGAATTGATTGCTATTATTTTTTTAATCAATAGGTACTATTGAGAATAAATATTATTTTTTGAGATTTGAATTGAGTAGGTGGGTGTTTTTTTTTAATCAATGAGTATCAGTTAGAATTAATGTTGTGCATCAAAAAAGTCAATTACCAAAGCAAACAACACAAATCTACCTACTTGTCACAGTTCTCATACACAAAGTCATAAAAATGATACCTAAAAAATATATCAAAACGATACCTTAAAACTGCTATAATATTTAATGACAAAAGTAATACAGAAAATGTTTGAATCACAATTTGATTGATTAAAATGAAATAAATTCGTCTGAGTAGCAAAACTAATGTAGCAGTACAAGAATAAAAGTAAAATAACACCAAAACTATAAACAAAATAGCATAACACTATTAATACAAGAAAACTAATACCTAAAAAAATAGCAAACTGGTACCTAAAAACTGTTGCACTATTTTAAAACTAAAACTAATGCAAAAAATGTTACATCACAGTTTGGTTGATTATAATGAAGAGAAATGTTAAGCACACTCTCCCTTAGGGAGAATGAGTTTATACTTGCCACCTGATTGGTGGAAATGAGTTGACATTTATTACATCATACATAGCTAATGATTGATGCTCACCGATTTCCACCAATCAGCTGACAAGTATAAGTTCACTCTCCCTAAGGAAGAGTGTGCTTAGCATTACTCTTATAATGAAATAAGTTCGACTGTAATACATAGATAATGCAACAATACAACTACAAAATAAATACAACATTAAAAACCCAACAAACGAACATAAAACAGTGTTAAATAAACAAAAATGATACCCAAAAAAAATATAAAACTGATATCCAACTGCTGAATAGCCGATCATTAAAATTGGAGAACCAAAAAAAAAAAAAAAAAAAAAAACCATGAATCACCTTGCGAAATAAAAAAACCTTATCGACAGAAATGAACATTAAATTATAATGATTATAACAACCAAAAAAATTTCAGTCGAAGTTGATTTTTGAGATCGATTTTGTGATAAATTTGTTGTTTCGATTGATATTTGGGGTTCGATTATACAACATGTCGCGGATTTTGATTTGGTTGCTATTAAAAATGATTTTGTGGTAGAAATTCGAACGAGATGATGAACGACGAGAGGAATGAACGATGAGAAAAAGACAACGGCTGAAAATCGAACAGGAGTATTGCAGTGTATTGTCCCTTTGGAAAAAATATTAGGCGGTTGTCCTTATGGATAAATTTTAGTGGGCTTTTGTCCTTATCGTTAATTGTCCCTTCCTAAATTGTAATAACAGGATTTTAAAATGGTAGTGACAAATTATAAACGATTGTAGCGTTTTTATTGATGTGTGGCTCTCTCTAAATTATTATTTTCTTTCTTAGGTACATATGTTTATGTTTATTTCTATTCTTGAAGTTATTTTATAATAGGATTTTTGAACTATAATACAAGTTCTTTAATTATCTTGGCTTCTTTAAATCGTAGTAGCAGTTTTAGAAACAATTATAGCATCTTTGTAGATATGTTCTGTAATGATATTGTATAGTACTGCTTTTTGTTTTTTAAGAAATATAGTTATGTATATTTCTATTCATAAAGCTATTTTATAGCAGTTCCTTAATTGCCATGGCTTCTTTAATTTGTAATTCCAGTTTAGGAACAATTATAATAACTTTGTAGATATTTGTTGTAATTGTTATAAAATAAAACAGAACATATAATAAAAGAAAAACCATTAGAAAGAACAGAAGAGATAGGGGAGAGACCTTTTATTTCTATTGATTAAAGTGTATATCGTTTCTATTACATTGGCTCCTTTATATATAGGCTTTGAAGCTGATGTTAAACTTATCCTCATGATGTGGGACTAAACAAAATATTACATAAGCATATTCACTTTTATATATTACAACACTCCCCCTTGAATATGCGTCTTCAAAATCTTGAATGCTCTGCTAACTTGAAGTTGTCCCTTTTAAAACATGTATGATGATTGCTCCCCTTATTATTATCTTGCTTGCATATATATGTTCAGTCGATACAACTATCGTCTATTGCCATCAAAACTCTATCAGGAAAACCCAATGGGAAAAACTTTGAACGAGAAAAAGAGTACAATGTTTTACATTATGGATATCATATTAAAATGATATTCCTTGAAAGAGTTTGATGGTATCGACTGTGTAGCTCTGTGCTGCACAACCGTCTTCCTAAAAAAAAGAGTTTGATGCTTCGGGATCAAAACAATGCCTCATTAAAAATCTTTTTTTATGAAAAACGCTGTGGGAAAAATCATAAATAAGGAAAAGAGTGCAAATTTGTTTCGTCTTTAGGTAACATATTTTACAATGTTACCGTAAGGGTTAATAATTTAAGATCAAGATAATGCCTCATTAAAAACCTTACTAACAAAAACCCAGTGGGAAAAATATTAGCGAAGGAAAATAGTATATTATAGCATATTTTTATACGCACCCCTTATTTATAACTCATAATTCAATTAGTCTATTGATGTAGTCGATGCATGCCAATTTTGTACATCATCTTCTGCAATGTTGATTTGGAAATTGCCTTTGAGAACAGATCTACCTGCTTTTCTTGAACTGAATTTGTTGCTCCTCTTTCTTGTGATCCTTTCATTCATGTGTGAAGAGAAATTTAGAAGAAATGTGCTCCATCCTATCACCCTTGATATAATTCACTTAAATCTGAGTCATGCAAACTGCCTTGTCTTCTTCATAAATAATAGTTTACTGCATCAAAAGATGTTTGATAATTCTGCATCAAAATATTGCCTTGTCAAAACATTACTAAGGAAAATCCAATGGGAAAAATCTTAGTGAAGGAAAAAGAGTACAATATACAATGTCATATTTACTACGTCAAAAGTAGTATGATACTTCTGGATCAATGTAATGCCTCGTTAAAACCCAATGGGAAAAATCTTAAATAAGAAAAAAGAGTACATTATAACTTATTTTTGTATGTTACTTTTGGGTTGATATTTCTGGATCATAAACCAGGCCTCATTAAAACCTTACTAAGAAAACCCAGCGGGGAAAAACCTAGTTAAGGAAAAATAGTGCATTATATCATACTTATTGATGTTCCCCTTGATTTAATAATTTCCTCTGAATTCGTATTCTTCTTTCAATAACTCAAATTGCGTACAAATACTTCTTAATGATTTTTTTAAAACTTCATGTGCATTTCCATGCTTCATGCATGTTTTCTTATTTAAAACATCTTCCTTTGTGATTTGTATGTTACTAATATTCATTTATGAATATACTTCAGGTGCTTATAATTTTCTGTTTCAATCGAACTTGCATATTGCAATATATATTTGATGAATAAGATAACTTTTAGTACTAAGAAGGAAGTAATCTACTCGCCTTGAAGTATATCAAGATTTTCACTACAACAATACTTAGAAGAATGTTGTAATCAATTATCCATGTTCTTGGTATTCTTTATAATAACAAATGTTATTTATGTTCTTCAGGAACTTATATATTATAATAAGTTTTGCATATCATAACTACCACTTCAATAGATATTAAGAGTTTCATTACAACAATTATTGAAAGCAGGAAGTGATCTACTCATCATGAATTATATCTAGATTTTCATCATAACAATACTTAAAAGAATGTTGTAATCTACATTTCTTGCTCTTTGCATTATTTATCATTAAAACAACGTAATTTAAATTCTTCCGAAATTTGTGTACTTTCATCGTTTATACCTTCAGGGTATTGTAAGCGTTTTAAACACTTTTACCACTTTAATTAATTCATTTGTCTCTGAAAATACCATGCTCATGGCACTTGACACTCTACGGTGCTTCAGTAACTTCCATGTGCTTTTGTCATTATATATATTTATATTTTATCTTATGGACTACAGGTCCATACATCTTATTTAGGAGAATTTCATGATGACCAATCATATTTCTCTCTAATATGGGATTTTAATCTATTTATAAATAAGTGATTCATTATTTATTAATTTATCATCAACGATTATTTCTTGTCAGTTCTATACATGATTTATTGAGATCTCAAAAATTATCATGCTTTAGGTACCTAACCACTTCTGGGGTTATTTTGACAATCATGTCATGTGTTTCTTTCAAAACACCCTTAAGTGCTTCTTCATGAACACTCACCTCATTTATTTTGCATCTTTATGACTTACGCCAAAAATATTTTAAACTGACTTTTATACCACATTTTCTGCTGTGGTTTACACCTTTTAATCCTTCGGGGATTCAAATGTATATTGGAGAAAGTCTATTAAGGACATAATTGATAATTTATGCAAGTTACTTAATACTTTGCATAATTCTATATGTTAGCAAATATTTCACATCGATGATTCCTTTATACTCCCCCTCAATGTTGACAAACATTGTCACTTTAAATAATAAACCTTCTTTGGATTCTCATTTTTGACCCATTATCTTAGCTAGCAAATACATTAGATGTATTTCAATTATAGGAGGATAATGCACTTATTAGTTGATAAGATGCATTCATATTGCATTGCTTATTCCCTTTCGTTGATCTGATGACTTGGAGGAATTTTCTATCATTTTAATATGCACATGACTTCAGGTCAATCAATATTGATGTCAATCGACTTTCTGAAACATTAAATAGTATATGCATAATTTATAATATGAGCTCATGACAACTTCAAGTTGTTAATTAAATATTCTTATATATGTGTATATACGTGCGTCCACGTATTCCATATGTAATTGATTTGCATATTCGTATCCATTCGAGTTACCTATTTTAGAACAAATATTTCATAAGGTTCTAATCATTAATTTTTGCTTATCAAGCAATGTCAATGTGAATCTTAAAGAGCGTACCATAATTCCAAAATATCTGATTTGGACCTATATTGAACTTCTGGTTCAAATGAAATATATGAACAACTTCGAATTGTTAATCAATATTGAACTTCTGGTTCAAATAATATATAAACAATTTCAAGTTTGTTAAACTGTATTAAACTTCTGGTTCTACTGTATTGACCTTCTGCTTCCACTGTATTAAACATCTAGTTCCACTGTATTGAACTTTTGGTTCAAATAAAATATATAAACAACTTCAAGTTGTTAAAATTTATTCTTCAATACACTATATAAATATAAATATATAAGCAAGATATAGCTCATTGTGAAAATTGTGCAATCTTTGGATGCATTATCATTGTCTCATATGATGTAACTTTTTTAAGAAGTATAATGTTGTTATTTCACACAGTTTCAATAAAGCTCCAGGCTTTTAAATCATGAAGTATTTCAAGTTCATTGATTGAGAAACTTTGAGATCCTATGCATATATACGCACATACATATGTATATCAAGTTTATTAATCTATGACTAACTTCTGGATCTCAATCTTTTAACATACTTCTAATTTAGAAACTTTTACATTCTTGCTAATTTTCAAGATTTCAAACTATAAACTTCATCAAAAAGTTCCTTTTTTTTAAAATCCAAGACTTCAGGTCTCAGATTTGAGTTATACAACTTTTTCCATTACATTAGATCAGTACAACAAAAACACCCTATTACAACGTCCATTTACAACGGGCACTTGCTCCCCGTTGTAATAGAATGCTATTACAACGATTACTTCCTAATAATAGATGCCTGAACATCACTCTTTTACAACGGGCATAGGCTGTCCGTTGTAATAGAATGCTATTACAATGGTCATTTTTAGACAATTGTAATAGATATCATTTACAACGCTCTTTTTACAACAGGTAAAAACTACACATTGTAATAGAGTGCTATTACGATGATCATTTCAGGCCCGTTGTAATATATGTCAATTTTACAACGTTCACAAAATGTCTATTGTAATATATGTCAATTGTAATATTATTACTAACTATTAACTATAATATTTTGTTGCTAATCATTAATAATGTTATATTATTTATTAATATTAAATAATTAATCATTAATAATAATTATTAATAGTAATATTATATTATTTATATCATCATTGTAAAAGTAATAATATCTACAATGTTTACCTAAAAAGCTGTTGAAAAGTTTTAAATAATGTTTTCTTTATATTATTGAAATATTAGATTTCATTCAATGATGTTATATTACTTATATTATTGCCTTTAACTGTAATATTGCATTAATAATTACTAATCATTAATAATACTATATATTTAATAATATTTAATAATTAATCATTAATAACATTACATTAATCATTTATAACTTGTAATAATTAATGATTATTACAATGTGCTAAAAAATTTCGTTGTAATAGGTGACAATCAATAATTGAGAATTACAATGCTTTCTAAAAAATAATACTTGTTATTTATTAACATTTCATAATTAATCTTTAATAATATTATATTAATCATATGTTAATAATTACTAAGTATAATATACTATCATTAATTACTAATTAAAATATTATATGACACTAATCATTAATAATATTATATTTTTTATTAAAATTTAATAATTAATCATTAATAATATTATATTGATCATTTATAACTTATAATAATTAATGATTATAAATAAATAATCACTAATTACTAATTATTATATACAATCAGTATTCCAATAGGTTTAATTTTACTTTTTAGTTATTAGCAAGTAGTATCGAGTAACAAATATAAAACATATAATAATTTATAATTAAAAATAAATATCATTAATAATTATTTATGATTAATAATTAATATTAAAAATTAACATAATATATACATATTAACTATTAACAATTAGTAATTAAAATTAAATTATAATTAAAAAATATGAAGTAACATTTGATAATTAATTTACCTAATTAAAAAATACTATTAAATAATTAATAAAAACAAAAAATTGATGATATACACTTAATATTAAATAATTTATAATCAATAATTACTTATAGTATTGATAACTTATAATTTATAATTTATTATGATAATATATATGTAATGATGTACAATTAATATTTAATAAGTTTTTAAAGTTATGATTAGACTAATGGAGTACTAGACATTTGGAAACAGTTCCCGCTTTGCATTTTCATTCTAGCGCTACTAGAATAGCTGAAATTTCTGCGTCCCCTCTTAGTTCCTTCGCTCTTAACTTTCACAGAAAAGTCTAAACGCGACATCTTCCTGTTAGGAAACAATGGCTGAGTCGCGGACTAGGTCGCTTTCTTGAAGACAATTCGGCGATCTGGTCGGAGGTGCAAATCAGTTCGTTCCTTCGCCGCCGCCTGTAGGATAAAACAGCCTCTAAAACGATAACTGATTTGCTTGCACAACAAATCAGTGCAGATTTGCACTTTCTAAATTAAAACACTGCTCGAGAATTTCTGAGAGAAATTTTTTAATGGCGGCTGAGAGAAAAAGAGAAATTGTGATTCGGTAGGTATTCTCGTCTGAAGCTAATGACAATATATAGGACGAGAATTAGGGTTAGGGTTGCTGATTAGTGGGCCGCTTTAATGAAGGATAAGAATTTTTACCGTTGCAGAAATCTTTTCCATAAAAAAAGGGTTCGAAAAAGGCTTAGTTTTATGGTCCAAAAAATATAAGTGTCTACACCACAAAGCCCAAGCCCAAGCCCGAGCCCGAACCAGACCGGACCGGGCCGGGTCGAGTCGGACGGTCGCGCGCGCGTGTGTGGTGGTCATGATGCATGGTCTCTCTCCTCACAACAATGCATGTATTGGGAGCCCAAGGCCCCAACATGATTTCTTAGAAACAAGTATAAATACTTGCTTCTTTCATATAATCCCATGATGTGGGACTATTCCCATATAGGAGCCATTCATACACTTATTCAAGATTTTTAATAATTCACTTAATGTTATAAAACATTTCAAACAATCCCCTACTTGAATTTTTAAAAATATTTTCGAGCAGTTTCTTAAAAAACATAAGATTGTGCATAAACAAAGGTGTTTCGACTTGAACCTTTGCATAGTGAATAAGATTCAATTTTTACTAGAGTGACACGTAGTCTTGAACTCTATTCCTGACATCAAACCACACACAACCTTTTCTATAGTGCAATCAAATAAGCCCGTGCATTTATGGCCATGCACGTCTATCCTAGTTTAGTGAATGCTCTAGAAGTTTTGCTCGAAACTCCATAGGAAACGGCCAAATTTCCACATTCACAAAGGTGAGTCTATCAAGAGCACTCCTGAAGGTAGGTACTCTACTCCACATAGAGTATAAATATCATTAAGAGTTTCTATTAACTCATCCTCTAATCACTTCAGGAATACATGCTTCTTGGTTTATTAAATAGCATGTTCAACTCATATCACTACACAACTTGTTATTACCCATTGAACCTAGTTCTTGGGATCTCCAGTCATTTAGGTCGGGTTACCATTGTGCGTGACTCAACAATCTAAGGGCAATAGTCCCATTCTTTTAGAAGAGTTATGGACTTTCTCTTTGGACAGTCCTTTCGTCAAAGGATCTACCAAATTTTCCTCACTACGTACGTAATCCACTCTAACGGTACCTGTGGAAAGTAGTTCTCTAACCGTACTGTGCTTACGACATATTTGTCCTCTCTTACTGTTATAATAACGGTTCTAAACTTTTGCAATAGCCGCGGTACTATCGCAATGTATCAACATAGCCGGTATCGGTTTTTCCTATAAGGGAATCTCAACTAGTGTAACAACCCATATTTCGATAACATGATTAAGACGAGAATCAAGGCAGAATTTAATTTTAAATTCTGAATCAAGTTAAACGGGCTATGCCATTGCGTTCGTCTCGGAAAAATACGCGAAATAGAGTCCGAGTTTTCGAAAATCGGAGTCCGTATGACCCGATTAAGGCCCAACGAAGTTTTCAGAAAATTTCTAAGTAAAAACAGATTTCAAATTCAAACTTGAATTTGGAAAATTGGGCCAGTTGGGCCAGGCGGGAAAAATTCCCGCCACAGTACCCAAGTCGACAGCCCTGTCGACTTGGGAGTCGACTTGGTCTGACCAAGTCGACAGCCCTGTCGACTTGGCTGTCGACCTGGCTCAGACGAGCAGTCTCACCTGGTGCACCTGTTTCTATTTTGGCTAGGTTTTTGGGCCTGGTTTGAGATCTGACGGTTCAGGTTGGTCCTAGGGTTAATCTAAGGGTCCTAACTAGCCTAATCTTCTATAAATAAGCCCCTAACCCTCCCCTAAACCCTCATTATTCACTCATGTAACTAAACTATGGCAAAATTCCTACTCTCATGGCCTCCACTCAACTATCATAGCCTCCACTTCATTTCTATGAGAGGTTTCATGATCATGAGAGTATTTGAGAGTCCCTATGTTAGTATGAGAGCTTCTCAAGTTGATTCCAAGGCAAAAGCTTTGATCTTTGTTCATAAAGATGGTGTTTTTGTTGATTTGGAGCATCCATCTTTGGGTTTTTGGGGTGATGGCATGCATAGGCTTCATCACAAGCTTTAGTGTAATCGATTTAGGCCTTAATAGCAATGTAAGCCCTTCCCTACTCTTAGATATTAACCATGAAGTTAAATGTTCATGTTGCAAATTTGGGTTTGATCATTGAGTATGATTTATGCTATCATGTCATGCAAGTTTATTAAGTCATTATCTTGATCTTATGAGCTAAAAGCTACAACATTTATGTTGGAAAGTTGCATTATGCAACATGAGAATCGTCATAATCTTTATGTCAACTTGCATATGAAGTCATAACCCTTATATGATGATATATGCGAGTCTCTAGTCATCATTCCATGCCTTTTGTCACCATGATTCGTTTATGTGCCAAGTTTGGGTTTATGCATGTTTTGAGGCTTAAGAATGCAACATGCAAGTTAATGAACACATGTGTGCCTCATTTGCCACCATGATTAACTTGTGGCTTAATATCCATTTTTGACATGCTTTTGCCAAGTCTCTTCTTTTAATCCATTACGTTGTTGCGAACATATATGCGAGTTTAAAAGCGTTGGGTTATGTTATGGGTAACTTCTAATGACATGAAGATACAACTTGAAAACATGACTTGAAAGATAACATGGAAATTGACATGTAAATATGCATAAAAACATAAGCTTGGGAATTTACCTATTAAGTTAGGTCTACCCATTGGGAATTTACCTATTAAGTTAGGTCTACCCAATTGCTTGAAAACTTGAATAGGAACATGACACTAGACTAAACATGAAAGTGGCCAACTCGAGGTTGGGTTGAGTTTGCAACGTAAAACTACCCGGAACCGACCGGCCTAACTAGTAGTTGCAAACAATAGGACCCAATGTGAGAAGTTGGTCATGTTGTGCTTGAACCCGAGGTTAGACCAAGTTGTGGTGTAAAGCTACCCGGAACCGACCGGCTTAACTAGTAACCACAACAAAGTCTAATGTGAGAGGTGAAGGTACATTAAGTAATTAATGCCACATAATAGGGTTAAGATAATTTGATTAATGACTCTTAACCAAATATGACATGGACAAGTGGGTTAAGTAATTTGATTAGGCTAATGATACTTAACAAAGCATGACAAGGTTGGGTAGGTTAAGTAACTTGATTTGCCTAATGACACTTAACCATTTTTATACGACTAGTGGACGGGGTTAAGTTAATCAACACTTAATCAATCCAACACGATAACTTGGTAAGGTTAAGTAAGTTTCCTTAATGACACTTAACCAAGAGATACAGTTAATGGATGGGGTTAAGATTAGACTCAATTAGTATAAACATGGTAATCGTATGGGGATGAGTTAACCTAAACTTAATTAATCCCACTTGGTAGTTTAATGGGGTTAAGTTAAAAACTTAACCAATTTAACTCGTTAATTTGATGTGGTTAAGTGACCTATACTTAACCAATCTAACTCGTTAATTTGATGTGGTTAGGTGACCTATACTTAACCAATCTAACTCGTTAATTTGATGTGGTTAGGTGACCTATACTTAACCAATCTAACTCGTTAATTTGATATGGTTAAGTGACCTAAACTTAACCAATCTAACTCGTTAATTTGATGTGGTTAAGTGATCCATACTTAACCAATCTAACTCGTGAATTGATTGAGGTTAAGTTAATCCATACTTAACCAATATAACGTGGAAACATGATAAGGCTAAGTCACGAATCGCTTGAATACACTTGACCGGTTTGACTAAGGAATTTGATAGGGTCAAGTTAATATATATACTTAACCAACTTGAGCATGGTTTGTAGGGTTAAGTCTTGGACTTGGATACTTAGCCGATTTTGACATGATTTGTAGACGGGATTAAGTCATGGACTTGAATGATAACACTTAACCCAATAGACAAACCCTAGTTAGAGGGACTAGGTAGAAAATCGTGGTTAATCAAGGATAACGGGAAAGGAAGCTAAGGGGTAAACCTTAGTTAAGGGTAACTAAGTAATAATTCTTAGCTAAGGACATGGGATTCATAAAGGGATGAGTAACCTGATACGGTAGGTCATCGCTTAGTATACGAGGAGGAGCAAGTTATCTGACTTGGATAAAAGCTCCAGCGAACTGGGTGCCGAAGCGGAAGCTTCGGGGAACGAGAGGGTACTCTTGGTATCCCTCTGTGAGGTGGCAAGTGGTCCATGAAACCCGGCCTCACAGGGGTTAAGGTCTGCGGTAGAAGAGCCAAGAGTATGCCTTGGTTGCTATGCGAGCAACCTAAAGACTGGGATGGATTAGCGTGGAGTCGACGATTCTTGGTTTTCGCCCCGGGATAGCATGTCGCCGACTACCTACCATCTTTAGTCAATCGTGTACGTACGGAAAGGCAGGGAACTCCCAACAGACCATATACTAGCTATCAAGTTATGGGTGAGGATGGCTATCAGGAATTGGGCATCGATGGGCCTAGTGTAGTTCTCATACATGATTTTTCGTGGGTTGCCTTTCAGTAGTTGAGGGAGGGGTCACGTGGGACCATAGCCACGGGTACAAAAACAGACCTTGATATCTGCATCAGCAGACGACTTAAAGCTCCCGACCGAGTTCCGTATTTCTTGGTTTGCCCTGGCACGGAACTCGGATGGCACATTGGGGAACATGTGCGTCTAGACATGGGAAACGATTCACGATACATACGTGGGATGAAGGGCGCGGTTGACGGGTGGCATAATCCTTAGTGGTCCTAGGTGGCCAAAACCCAAACCGAGACACGGAAACGTTCATTAGGTAGCATAATCCCTAGTGGGCCTAGGTGGCATAAATCCTAAGTGAACGCGCGATAGTTCATGGTAAGGAAACATAACTAGATCAAGGGTTGCAGTCCAAAACAACTTCAAGGATAAAACGTTTACATGGGAAAGCCCGTATGGCCTACGGCGAAGGACTGAACTTATGCATGGAAAGAAACATACGAGTGGGGAAAACCTACATATGTTATATATTAGGTTGACATGGACCATTACATGACAGTGGGCAAGGGACATTCAGGGTTAACACATGACGCGGGTTGGGGTACTAGTACGGTAGGTGCAGAGCGGGTATACATGATAGATACATGGGACGTTATACGTGATAGATATCTTGGGGATATTATACTTGATAGAAACCTGACGATGTGATACCTTGTTTTATCTTGACATCGTAATTTATCATGACACCTTAGTTTACCTGAGTTCAGTAGTTCATCCTGTTATTTTGATTTAGCTTATCTATCTTGTTATCATGCTTATGTTCATCTCAGTTTCTCATGTCAATTAACTTTACTAGTTTTTATGCTAATAGTAGATAGGGTTTACTCAGTCTTTTTGACTGACCCGTTTTGTTTCGCCTCTTTTCTTACGTTCCCCCCCAGGTTACAGGGAGGAAATACTGTTGTTTAGTTCGGACTTCTTCTGCTTGAAGGTCATCATGGATGGCTTGGACTTTTTCTTGGCTATGGCTACTTTACTGCTTTTTCTTGGGGAATAATTTATGAAAAAGTCTTTATGCTTCTTTAATATTGCAAGACAGGTTTTGATGTACTCTGATGTAAAAGGCTTTAGACCTCATTTATTCATGTTATGAAAGTTTGATTTTACTTCCGCTATTTTATATGTTCTGTCTTGTGATATTTCTGTGCATGTTTACCAATAATGCCCCTCTAAAGCTAGTGCATTCCTTTGCGAGTGACCCTAGTGGAGGCGGGGTGTTACAACTAGCATATTTCTTAAATACTCTGCCTCTTTACTAGCTGTAGCTAGTGCTATCATCTCAGACTCCATAGTAGACTGAGCCAAAATAGTCTGTTTCTTGGATTTCCTAGAAACAGCTCCTCCAGCGATGCTAAATATATAGCCACTGGTCGCTTTAGAGTCATCAGATAAGGTATTCCAGTCTGCATCGGAATATCCTTCAAGTACAGCTGGAAACCTTTCATAATGTAATCCAAGGTTCATGGTTCGTTTAAGGTATCTCATTACCCTTTCAATAGCTTGCCACTGCTCTATACTAGGTCTACTGGTAAACCTGCACAATAATCCCACGACATAGGCAATGTCGGGTCTAGTACAATCAGTGGCATACCGAAGGCTGCCAATGATGCTTGCATAATCAGACTGTCTTACACCTTCACCAGTGTTCTTAAATAACTTTACACTGTGATCATATGGTGTACTTGCAGGTTTACAGTCAAATTAATTATATTTCTTTAGTATCTTCTCAATGTAATGAGATTGATCCAAAGAAATTCCCTTTTCTGACCTAGTAATCTTAATACCAAGGATTACACTCGCCTCACCTAGATCTTTCATATCAAAATTGACACTTAATAAGGATTTGACTGAGTTTATGGCATGAATATTTGACCCAAAATGAGTAGGTCATCTACATAAAGGCATATAATAGTGCAAATGTCATTCTCAGATTTGTAATAAATGCATTTGTCACTTTCATTAACTTTAAAACCATTTGAAATGATTAAGTTATCAATTTTTTCATGCCATTGTTTAGGTGCTTATTTTAAACCATATAATGATTTATCTAATTTACATACTTTATGTTCTTGACCATGTACTACAAATCCTTCAGGCTGGTCCATATAAATTTCTTCGTCTAATTCACCGTTCAAAAATGCAGTTTTAACATCCATTTGGTGTATAAGTAAATTATGAATGGAAGCAAGTGAGATTAAAACCCGAATGGATGTTATTCTAGTTACAGGTGAAAAAGTGTCAAAGAAATCTATATTTTCTTTTTGTTTAAAACCTTTAGCTACTAGTCGTGCTTTATACTTATCTATAGTGCCATCAGGTTTTAATTTCTTTTTAAGTACCCATTTACAGCCTATAGATTTACAGCCGGGGGTAAATCTACCAAGTGCCAAGTCTTGTTGGATTCTAAAGAATCCATCTCATCATTTATAGCCTCTTGCCAAAAATCGGCATCTAAAGAAGATAAGGTCTCTTGGAGGTTTATGGGATCCTCCTCAATAGTAAAAGCACAAAAATCTGATCCGAAGTCTTTTATGGTTCATGCTCTTTTACTTCTTCTAGGTTCAGCTTCAGAATTTTCATTAAGTTCTGTTCTAATTGGCATATTTGAAGTGCCCCCACTATTCCTTAATTTAAAAGGAAATTTAGTTTCATATAAATCAGCATCATTCGATTCAATTATATTATGTGCATTAAGGTCATAAAATCTATATGCTTTGCTATTAATAGCATAGCCTATAAATGCACATTCATATGCTCTACTAGCCAATTTTATTCTCTTAGGGTCTGGAATGTGAACATAAGCTAAACAACCCCAAGTTCTAAAGTATGAGACATTGGGTTTATGATTCTTTAAAATTTCGTAAGGAGAAATTTTATTTTTAGATTTGGGGATTCTATTCAGAACATAGCATACAGTCAATAAAATATTCCCCCACCAATGTTTTGCTGCACCAGAATTTAATAATATGGCAACTACTAGTTCGGTAAAGGTCCTATTTTTCCTTTCTTCTTTACCGTTCATTTCAGGAGAATAGGGTGCAGTTCTCTCATGTACTATACCATGTTGTTTATAGAAATCCTGAATTGAATTAGATTCGTATTCTGTTCCTCTATCACTACGAAGTCTCTTAATTTTTCTATTTGCTTGATTCTCAATCTCAGTTTTGAATGTTTTAAACATATCAAAAGCATCACTTTTATTTTTCATAAGGTATACATATGTGAAATCAGAGCAGTCATCAATAAAAGTGATAAAATAACGATGTCCCTGTCTAGTCAAAGTGTCATCTAGTTCACATATGTCAGAATGAATCAAGTCTAAGGGTTCAGAAACTCTATCAACAGATTTGTGAGGTTTCTTTGTGATTTTAGCTTGTGTACAGAATTCACATTTATCAAGTTCAGATTCTGTCATTTTAGGTATCATATCTAGGGTGCTCATGTTACAGATTATTCGATTATTAACATGACATAATCTAGAATGCCAGATATTAAAATCACACAACATGTAAGCAGAAGTAGTCATTTTATTAGATTCAACATTCAGTTTAAACATACCCTCACAAGCATAACCCTTTCCCACAAAAGTTCCCTTATAAGTTAGGTGTACAAATCAGCCCCAATTACTTGAGTGAAACCAGCCTTATTAAGGAGGAAACCAGAGACCAGATTCTTCCTTATTTCTGGAGTGTGCATAACATCTTTCAGAATTACAGTTTTTCCAGAGGTGAACTTGAGTTCCACATTGCCAATCCCCGCAACTCTAGTGGTGTGAGAATCTCCCAACATCACTTTCTGATTTTCAGCAGCCGTGTATGTCGAGAACATGCCACGATCATAGCAGACATGGCGAGAAGCACCAGTGTCTACCCACCAACCCTCTGATCCACCAACAAGGTGAATCTCAGTAATCATAGACGTAAGAGGCTCCTCAGTCAGGTTAGGCTGCGGTGTAGAGCTTGGCATGTTCCGACACTTACGTGCCATATGACCTGGTTTTCCACAGTTGTAACATAGAAACAATTGTCCAGAGTCATTCTTTTGGACTGGTTTCTGCTGTCCTTTTGGGTTTCCTTACGGATTCCCATTCTGTTTGTTGTGCCTATTCTGATTCTTAAAAGATTTCTGATTTGGTTTCAGAACAGCGGGAGTGGTCTTCTTAGTACAGTTGTTATTCACAATCAGCACCTCTTCTTTCTGGTCCTCCTTGCGTGCCTCCTCCTCAATACGGAGGCGTGTAATCAAGCTCTTTAAGGAAAATTCCTTAGTCTTATGTCGCAAGACATTCTTAAAATTTTTCCACCTTGGGGGTAATTTGTCAATGATAACAACAATTTGAAATTGTTCGTCCAAGACCATACCTTCGGGGATGATCTCATGAGCTATTTTCTGCAGCTCATGAGACTGCATCTCTACCGATCTATCATCAGTCATCTGGTACTTTAGGTAGCGGCTCACAACATATTTCTTTGCCCCTGCCTCCTCTGTATCATATTTCTTCTTCAGTGCTTCCCAGATCTCCTTTGCTGTCTTTTCATCTGAGTTATAGTAATCATAGAGATCATCGCTCAGTCCGTTCAAAATAAAGATCTTGCATAGGTAATCCTGTTCAGTCCAGGTCTGCAGTTGCTTTGACTGTTCAGTCCATGATGCTATTTTCGCTGCATCAGCCTTGTCAGGTTTATCTGGAAGCTGCGGTTTGTCAGTAGTCAGCGCAACCACAACCTTTCTGACGGTGAGGAAGAACTCCATCTTTTGACGCCATCGTTTGAAATGCAAGCCTTCAAATCTGAATGGAGCAGCAGTCACGAGAGGGTTCTGGAAAGCAGAGGGTGGAGCAGAATCGTCTAGGGTAGAGTTGGAAGCCATTGTTTCGATTCGTCTTCAAATTGTTGGGAAACAATGGCTGGGTCGCGGACTAGGTCTCTTTCTTGAAGACGATTCGGCGATCTGGTCGGAGGTGCAAACCAGTTCGTTCCTTCGCCGCCGCCTCTAAAATAAAATAGCCTCTAAAACAATAACTGATTTGCTTGCACAACAAATCAGTGCAAATTTGCACTTTTTGAATTAAAACACTACTCGAGAATTTCTGAGAGAAATTTTTTAATGGCGGCTGAGAGAAAAAGAGAAATTATGATTCGGTAGGTATTCTCGTCTGAAGCTAATGACTATATATAGGACGAGAATTAGGGTTAGGGTTGCTGATTAGTGGGCCGCTTTAATGAAGGATAAGAATTTTTACCGTTGCAGAAATCTTTTCCATAAAAAAAGGGTTCGAAAAAGGCTAAGTTTTATGGTCCAAAAAATATAAGTGTCTACACCACAAAGCCCGAGCCCGAACCGGACCGGACCGGGTCGGGTCGAGTCGAGTCGGTCGGTCGCGCGCGCGTGTGTGGTGGTCATGATGCATGGTCTCCCTCCTCACAACAATGCATGTATTGGGAGCCCAAGGCCCCAACATGATTTCTTAGAAACAAGTATAAATACTTGCTTCTTTCATATAATCCCATGATGTTGGACTATTCCCATATAGGAGCCATTCATACACTTATTCAAGATTTTTAATAATTCACTTAATGTTATAAAACATTTCCAACAATCCCCCACTTGAATTTTTAAAAATATTTTCGAGCAGTTTCTTAAAAAAACATAAGATTGTGCATAAACAAAGGTGTCTTTCGACTTGAACCTTTGCATAGTGAATAAGATTCAGTTTTTACTAGAGTGACACGTAGTCTTGAACTCTATTCCTGACATCAAACCACACACAAGCTTTTCTATAGTGCAATCAAATAAGCCCGTGCATTTATGGCCATGCACATCTATCCTAGTTTAGTGAATGCTCTAGAAGTTTTGCCCGAAACTCCATAGGAAACGACCACATTTCCACATTCACAAAGGTGAGTCTATCAAGAGCACTCCTGAAGGTAGGTACTCCACTCCACATAGAGTATAGATCTCATTAAGAGTTTCTATTAACTCATCCTCTAATCACTTCAGGAATACATGCTTCTTGGTTTATTAAATAGCATGTTCAACTCATATCACTACACAACTTGTTATTACTCATTGAACCTAGTTCTTGGGATCTCCAGTCATTTAGGTCGGGTTACCATTGTGCGTGACTCAACCATCTAAGGGCAATAGTCCCATTCTTTTAGAAGAGTTATGGACTTTCTCTCTGGATAGTCCTTTCGTCAAAGGATTGGGGGCATTCCAATCATTAATTTTTGCTTATCAAGCAATGTCAATGTGAATCTTAAAGATCGTACCATAATTCCAAAATATCTGATTTGGACCTATATTGAACATCTGGTTCAAATGAAATATATGAACAACTTCGAATTGTTAATCAATATAGAACTTCTGGTTCAAATAATATATAAACAATTTCAAGTTTGTTAAACTGTATTAAACGTCTGGTTCCACTGTATTGACCTTCCGCTTCCACTGTATAAAACTTCTAGTTCCACCGTATTGAACTTTTGGTTCAAATAAAATATATAAACAACTTCAAGTTGTTAAAATTTATTCTTCAATACACTATATAAATATAAAATATAAGCAAGATATAGCTCATTTTGAAAATTGTGCAATCTTTGGATGCATTATCATTGTCTCATATGATGTAACTTTTTTACGAAGTATAATGTTGTTATTTCACACAGTTTCAATAAAGCTCCAGGCTTTTAAACCATGAAGTATTTCAAGTTCATTGATTGAGAAACTTTGAGATCCTATGCATATATACGCACATACATATGTATATCAAGTTTATTAATCTATGATTAACTTTTGGATCTCAATCTTTTAACATACTTCTAATTTAGAAACTTCTACATTCTTGCTAATTTTCAAGATTTCAAACTATAAACTTCATCAAAAAATTCCTTTTTTTCAAAATCCAAGACTTCAGGTCTCAGATTTGAGTGATATAACTTTTTCCATTACATTAGATTAGTATAACAAAAACACCCTATTACAACGTCCATTTACAACGGGCGCTTGCTCCCCGTTGTAATAGAATGCTATTACAACGATCACTTCCTAATAATAGATGCCTGAACAACACTCTTTTACAACGGGCATAGGCTGTCCGTTGTAATAGAATGCTATTACAATGGTCATTTTTAGACAATTTTAATAGATATCATTTACAACGCTTTTTTTACAACAGGTAAAAACTACACATTGTAATAGAGTGCTATTACGATGATCATTTCAGACCCGTTGTAATATATGTCAATTTTACAACGTTCACAAAATGTCTGTTGTAATATATGTCAATTGTAATATTATTACTAACTATTAACTATAATATTTTGTTGCTAATCATTAATAATGTTATATTATTTATTAATATTAAATAATTAATCATTAATAATAATTATTAATAGTAATATTATATTATTTATATCATCATTGTAAAAGTAATAATATCTACAATGTTTACCTTAATAGCTGTTAAAAAGTTTTAAATAATGTTTTCTTTATATTATTGACATATTAGATTTCATTCAATGATGTTATATTGCTTATATTATTGCCTTTAACTGTAATATTGCATTAATAATTACTAATCATTAATAATACTATATATTTAATAATATTTAATAATTAATCATTAATAACATTACATTAATCATTTATAACTTGTAATAATTAATGATTATTACAATGTGCTAAAAAAGTTCGTTGTAATAGGTGACAATCAATAATTGAGAATTACAATGCTTTCTAAAAAATAATACTTGTTATTTATTAACATTTCATAATTAATCTTTAATAATATTATATTAATCATATGTTAATAATTACTAAGTATAATATACTATCATTAATTACTAATTAAAATATTATATGACACTAATCATTAATAATATTATATTTTTTATTAAAATTTAATAATTAATCATTAATAATATTATATTGATCATTTATAACTTATAATAATTAATGATTATAAATAAATAATCACTAATTACTAATTATTATATACAATCAGTATTCCAATATGTTTAATTTTACTTTTTAGTTATTAGCAAGTAATATCGAGTAACAAATATAAAACATATAATAATTTATAATTAAAAATAAATATCGTTAATAATTATTTATGATTAATAATTAATATTAAAAATTAACATAATATATACATATTAACTATTAACAATTAGTAATTAAAATTAAATTATAATTAATAAATATGAAGTAACATTTGATAATTAATTTACCTAATTAAAAAATACTATTAAATAATTAATAAAAACAAAAAATTGATGATATACACTTAATATTAAATAATTTATAATCAATAATTACTTATAATATTGATAACTTATAATTAATAATTTATTATGATAATATATATGTAATGATGTACAATTAATATTTAATAAGTTTTTATAGTTATGATTAGAATAATGGAGTACTAGACATTTGGAAACAGTTCCCGCTTTCCATTTTCATTCTAGCGCTACTAGAATAGCTGAAAATTCTACGTCCCTCTTAACTTTCACAGAAAAATCTAAATGCGACATCTTCCCAATCTCCAAATTAGCAAAACCTAGACCTAAATCCGACTCCTCACCTATAGATAAATTCCTCCATCGCGAGCTCTCTCCGTCCTCCCCTCTTCTTCCTCAGCTTCGAACCCAAGACTGAATCAATCCACTTACAACAAAATTATGGATTCGTCCCTCTCATGTTTCTTTGAGGTTTTAATCCGCTCTTGGATTAAAAAAAAGATTTAGAGATGTAGTAGCTGCTCAGGTTTCAATCGAGAGCCTAAGATCGCGGGGGTGCTATAATTGTGATAGTGGAGTGGCGATTGCTTCGATTTTAAGATTAGAAGGCGGATTGAGGCGTTTTGGTGGAGACTGGTGGGTTTGTGGCTACTATTAGTTTGAACGGGTGGCCACTTTCTTGTTAAGGTGAATTTCATAACTGCGACAAAAGTCTGCCTGCAAGCATGCCTATCAGGACTCGTATTATTCCCTAGTTGAAATATTAAATATTATCGGTAAGAAATATTTTAATAAACATTTGAGTATTCGGTGAGAAAGTAGTATTTCAAGTAGTAAGAACTGGAGAAATACTCTTATTAGGAATATAATCCATGATTTTTGTAACGTTTGTCACTTTCATAGTGTATACATGATAGATGTGGATAAGTACACTTTTCCAATTTATTATGTACATTTTAGTTATTTCAGTATTGTACACATGTGCAAGTCTTTTCTTTGTACAATCAACAGTTTTAGTAATATATGTACTTTCGATCTATTGTTGCTATGGACTTTGAATCTGGATGTTAAGCATGATCATAATATTTGATACAACCCTTTTGTATATTATAGAAATTTATTTTAAGAGAAATTAGTCCGGTAAACAACCAGGGCCGGCTTGAGGACGATGGTTGCCCTAGGCAGGTTGACAAAGTAATCACAAAATTGGCAGCTTGTAAGTAAAAAAAAAAAAGTAGCAGCAAACAACGGATGGAGCAGTAAAAATTGCTAAACATCATGGCGGCGATGGGGGCAGCAAAAAAAAAGTGAACAAAGAGGGAAAATACGCAAAAGAACAAGCAGACAGTGGATGAAGTAGAAGAAATTGCAAAAATTGATGACCGTGGGGAGACTTGAATACCACACCTCAAGTAATAATGGCAAACACACAGCCAACTGAGCTATAACCACTTCTACATCAAAGAGCGGTTGCCTCAGTTTAAAATATATCTTCTAATCACAATCGCCACCACAGCCTTCACCACCTCCGCTATTGCCTCTAGGACTGGGTTGCCCTCTTCGGCCGCCTAGGTAGCCTAGCCCTTAAACCGGCCCTGTAAACAACTGTGCACTCAAATAATTGATTTAACCGTTGAGATTCATTATATTGTACAAAATGGCTTTTAAACTTCTAACATTTGATAATATAGGCTATCTGGGTATTAATGTCTTATTTGTACTCAACTTTATATTCGATTGATTAGTCAACTATGAACAAGAATATGGCTCCTAGCAATCCAAAAGGTGCTCGAGTTGTTCAACTTATGGTGTTAATGTGACTATAATATGTTGATTAGATATTTAAGTGAAAAGGTACAAGTATAGATACCTATGTTTTTTAATTATTGCATTATGGGAATAAATATATTATGAATACAAGAATTGAATGTGTGCACACTTGATAAATTTATCATAATATAACAAAGTTTAAATACTTTTATTACTAATTAGATATAGAGTTGTGATAAAGTATAATTATCACATCATATACAAGCCTGGCAATCCAAGTTATGGAGCTAACATCCACTCGGTAAGGGGTGTTCTCAAACTGTAATTGGAAAATGCAAGGCTGCGTTAACAGCAATGGAAGCAGTGCAATGAGGAAAGGGCCATGAATGGCCGAGGAAGACGAAATATTGCTGGAGTACGTGCGCAAACATGGACTACGCGATTGGATCTTCATTCGATCCAAGAGCCTTCTCCCTCGCACTGGCAAGTCATGTCGCCTCTGTTGGGTGAATAAACTCAAGCCTGATCTCAAAACGTGCTACTCTTCCTCCCTCTTCATCTTCATTCGCCATTGAAAATACTCGAAAACTATTTTCTTTTTAAGTGTATTTCGGTATGAAATTAACTTAATGTACTTTGAATTTCAGTGCCATGGTTGTACATGTCTATTTGGTAAGAACGTCCTACGCTTAGAAAGAAGTGTTCCACTTAATTAGTTGTAAAAGAGAGAGTCTTTTAATAGGACTACACATTTTTAGTATATGATGATTGGATTGGAATACGATCAAGTACAAGTCCATATTTTAGATAGTGCTAGGAAATAGTAGGTTGTTGGCCATTCCTTTGTCTACATGTATATGCAATGCTTGAACTGAATAATCCATTATTGAAAATTGCTTGAAATTAATTCGTAATAGTAGTACCGTGAGTATCATTTTCATGAAGCAGTATTTTATAACTTACAAGCTTTGTCATAAATCATAATAGTACATGATTATTTAGTAAGAATTTGTAAAAAAAGAGACTTATCCTATTAGTAACATTTTTAGTATATACTGATTGGATCACTTGCATGTATATATTTTAGATGGCACTGTTAGAAAATTGGAGGTGATTGATGATCCTTTGTCTGTGTATATGCGATGTTTTAACTGAATAAACCATTGTTGTAAATGGTCTAAAACTTACATGTGATGAAAGTAGATGCAAGTTCTCACAAGAGGAGGAGAGAATAGTGATAGACTTGCAGGCGGAATTTCGAAACGAATGGGCAAGAATTGCTACATTTTTACCAGGAAGAATAGACAATGACATGAAGAATTTCTGGAGCACGAGGCGAAAATGGATTGCAAGACAACACAATAACAGAAATATATGATCTCAAACTGTTCTCAAACCACAAGAATATAGACTTACATGTGAACATTAAGATTGCCGAGCCGAGGGAGGCACTGGAGTCTGTTACAGCAGAACAAAAATATTTAAAAGCACGGGAAGGCCGTCACCGCAATACAAATGAAAGCACAAGAAGGCGACTAATTCTCTGCACCTTATTGGAGTATATTGTACTTGTATCTAGGGTTGGGTGCGGAAATTTTCCGTTCCAACCGGAGCCTTTTCCACTTCTTCCAGATGATGGTAATATGATATGCGGAATGATTTCCGTTCCATCAACTCTGGAATTCCATTAAATGGAATTCACGGTTAATGGAAAAGATGGTATGGAAGATGGAAATTCCATCGTTTTCCAGAAAGCCACAAATAATCCAAAAAATTACGATTTATATTTACGAAAATACCCTTCATGTTGGAAAAATTACAAAAAACGAAAAAATTTCAAAAAATCCAAAAAATTGCAAAATGAAAAGTAAAAAAAGAATTATTCGAAAATTATGATTTCTAAAACTAAAAATGCCAAAATTACGAAAATACCCTTCAGTTTGAAAAAAGTAAAAAAAATTCAAAAATTCCAAAAAATTACGAAATGAAAAGTAAAAAAAGAATTATTCGAAAATTACAATTTCTAAAGCTAAAAATGCGAAAATTACGAAAATACCCTTTATTTTGAAAAAAGTAAAAAAAATGAAAAATTTTCAAAAAATTACGAAATGAAAAGTAAAAAAATAATTATTCGGAAATTACGATTTCTAAAGCTAAAAATGCCAAAATTACGAAAATACCCTTCATTTTGAAAAAAGTAAAAAAAATGAAAAAATTTCAAAAAAATTACGAAATGAAAAGTAAAGAAAGAATTATTCGAAAATTAAGATTTCTAAAGCTAAAAATGCCAAAAGTACGAAAATACCCTTCATTTTGAAAAAACAAAAAAAAATGAAAAAATTTCAAAAAATCAAAAAAATTACGAAATGAAAAGTAAAGAAAGAATTATTCGAAAATTACGATTTCTAAAGCTAAAAATACCAAAATTACGAAAATACCCTTCATTTTGAAAAAAGTAAAAAAAATTCAAAAATTACGAAATGAAAAGTAAAAAAAGAATTATTCGAAAATTACGATTTCTAAAACTAAAAATGTAAATATTACGAAAATACCCTTTATATTGGAAAAATGGAAAAAAATAAAAAAAAAAATCAGAAAATTCAGAAAATTTTGAAATGAAAAAAAATAAAAGAATTATTCGAAAATAATTATTAAAGTTTAAAAAGATCAAAATTACGAAAATGACCTTCATGTTGAAATAAAGGTATTTTTGTAATTTTAGCATTTTTAGCTTCAAAAATCGTTATTTTAAAATAATTCTTTTTTAACTTTTCATTTCGTAATTTATTAGATTTTTTAAAAAAATTTCATTTTTTTCACTTTTTTCAATATGAAGGGTATTTTCCTAATTTTAGCATTTTTAGCTTAAAAAATCGTTATTTTAAAATAATTCTTTTTTAACTTTTCATTTCGTAATTTTCAAGATTTTTTGAATTTTTTTTTCACTTTTTCCAATATGTAGGGTATTTTCGTAATTTTAGCACTTTTAGCTAAAAAAATCGTTATTTTAATATAATTCTGTTTTAACTTTTCATTTCGTAATTTTCTAGATTTTTTTTGAAATTTTTTCATTTTTTTCACTTTTTTCAATATGAAGGGTATTTTCGTAATTTTAGCATTTTTGGCTTAAAAATCGTTATTTTAAAATAATTCTTTTTTAACTTTTCATTTCGTAATTTTCTAGATTTTTTGAAATTTTTTCATTTTTTTCACTTTTTCCAATATGAAGGGTATTTTCGTAATTTTAACATTTTTAGCTTAAAAAATCGTTATTTCAAAATAATTCTTTTTTAACTTTTCATTTTGTAATTTTCTAGAATTTTTTGAAATTTTTTCATTTTTTCCAATATGTAGGTTATTTTCGTAATTTTAGCTTTTTTTTAGCTTAAAAAATCGATATTTTAAAATAATTCTGTTTTGACTTTTCATTTCGTAATTTTCTAGATTTTTTGAATTTTTTCACTTTTTTTACTTTTTCCAATATGAAGGGTATTTTTGCAATTTTAGCATTTTTAGCTTAAACAATCGTTATTTCAAAATAATTCTTTTTTAACTTTTCATTTCATAATTTTATGGAAGGAACGTAATTACCGTGGAAAACATGGAAATTTCCGCTCTTTTACCGCTGTGTGTTGGAAGGAATTCCTTCCAAACTATCTATTTCGGAAAAGTGCCGAAACGGAAAATCTTGGAAATGTTCGGAAGGAAAACACTGGAAAAGCGGAAGACCGAAAAAAAACCCAGCCCTACTTGTATCACCTGGTGCACTCCAGGTAGTGTGTATTCGCTATCTTTTCAGCAAGTCTGTAGCTTACAACATAGTGTAATTTTTTTTAGTGTCGGTCATCATTGCTTGATATTCCATAATTTTTGTCTACCTGTATCTTTTACAATTAAAATATGGCTAACAAATTATGGACACTCACAGTAAAAAAAAAAAAAAAAAGCGAATGGGCTCTTGATCTCTTAACCGAATCATATTGTGCTTGACGTAGAGAATGGGGAGTTGAAGGGTATGAACTTCTAGAGCTGAACTTATCTTCAGTGCGTGCTTTCTTAGGAGGCATGCGTTTGTGAGAAATATCAATGCCTTTTCTACCATGCTTTTTTCCTTTTATAGGTTGTGTTTCATAATTCCTCTTATCCTTTATGTTTTAATATTGAGAGTTAGATGTTGCTTTATCTACACTATTGTCTGACACTCTTCCTTTTTTTATGGATAGTTTTTTCCTTTGCCATTGTTCTTCTTGGACATATTGGATTTCTTGTTAGCATACTTTGCATCCTCTTCATTTTGAAGCTTAAAACCACCTTTAGGCTGTTTAGAAACTCGGTCTTTGGATAGAGGCTTTGCAAAGCTGGCTTTTACGTTGATATTTCCCTCGAATTGGGTACTGTTAAATACATCAACATAGGCTACAACACTATCTCAACTAGAGAATTCAACAAAGCCAATACCAACATAAATAAATAATTGGTCAATTTGAGAGGTTGAAGGGTAATTTTAAATGAAGCAGCATAGAGTGTTATATATGTTACATCACACAAGTTAAATGCATAAAAAACCTTGATGATCATCTTGCTTTTGTTATGTTTCTAATAAATTATATTACGCATGTGTTGACAATGATTACATTTTTGACCTTATGAAATAACAATGTCTTAACTTCCCTCGTATAACGCTGGGCAACTTTATTCTGAAAAACTTGCCAAATATATAAAGAAGTAACTGAAAACTAAGAGAGCTAGCTGGTTCTGTAAAAGAGCAGTATCCGAAAGGCTGAGAGAGCTGCATTTGTAAGAGCAAGATCATATGGTAGTGTCCAGAGATTTGAGTTTCACAATCACTTCTCTTGGTGTTGTTTCTGCTATCTTGTTCTCCGCTTTAAATTCTCATGGTGCCCAGCTTTCATCTCTCTACCTTATTTTCCCTATAATATTATTCTTCACGATATTCGACACAGACATTGCATATTCAGAAAATAATCGCTGACCAGAATGACACTGATTTTATATATGTGGAAGTTTCTGAAGCAAAGGAAGAGCTATGGAAGGTATAATACTTGTTTACAGTATGCATTTTCCTTTCTTCAAAAACATTCTTTGTTTATTTATTAGTTTTTATACGGTAGGATTTTTTGTATTTTACTTGATTGGATGTTGATCTTGTATCACCCCTATCGAAACTTGAATCATCTTTGCCTAGCTCTTTGAACCCCCTTGAAGGTACTATCTATAACGTGTATATGGTTATTATCTTATACACACCCTTTGGGTTTTTTGTCTTAATTTTTAGTTGGCTACAACACTATTTTTGTAATTTATGTGTTGTTAATTATGCTGGCTTTAACGGATAAAAGATGGAAAAACATCAAAAATGAGGATTTATCCTAGCGGCCAAACAATAGATATTATTATTTATCGAGGAGTATGTTCTTTGCTATTTTTGTAAATGTGTGATATTATGTATAAAAAGAATTAAATGTGCGACTTCACAAATGCTGTGAATATATAGTCTGTGTTGGTTTTTAACAATTGTGAGTACAATTTGCATATATGTTGCATCAATGGTTTATTTAAAAATATAATTTTGTATATTTTTAACAACAGGCAAAAACAGCTGTAATAGACGTCTAATACAACGGTCAATACCTGTTGCAAAAAATGTTACAACGGGCTGCTATTCTATTGAAGGAACATACAACAACAACAGAAGACCGTTGTAAAAAGTCTATTACAACTGCATGTTACCACGTTCAATGCTCGTTGTAAAAGAGGACATATTACAACATGGCATAATACAGCGGGCGGGCTGGCCGTTGTAAAACACCTATTATAATAGATTTGTTTTGTTGTAGTGGATATTAGTTGTCAAATACATCGACTAATGATACATGTCTATTCTTATTCCAAACACAAACATACATCATTTAACTTACAATAGCCAATGCTTTTAATACATTTATAATAATATGGTAATACAATATATATTACCATAACGATACATTTAATACATTTATTATAAAAATAACAGAAATAACCATTATACGGTCTAAATATATGAATCAAATAAATAAATTTTACTTAAATCAATATAATAAAATTTGGATCTAGCTACAGTATTGATCAACGACAAAACTGAAATAAACAACTTATAGTTGTACTACATTCTCAATAATCAAATTTTCTAATATACCATATATATGCATAATGCATAATCGAGAATTGAGAAAATGTGCATAATCATAAAATCAAGATTTAACATTCTTTAATATGAATGATTCGAAAAACTTGCAGAACTATATATAAATTAACAAACATAAAAATTACATGTTTTAGATTCAAATTATACAATCCATATAAAAATATTTTAGATCTTTCTTTTTTATATCAAAGTGTAATAGGATAACGGTTGAGTGGAATTTGTAATAGAGATGTATAAGTAGAGTTTGGTAAGGTATGAGAGTTTACAATGTTGAATTAGTTGTAATGTATTAGGACATATGGTGCGGCATGTGACGAACAATTTTTTTTTGTATATGTGATAAAGATATATTAAGAGGACATGATCTATATATGTTAGAGTAGTAGTATATATTATGCGACAATGGGTGATAGAATTAACAATTAGAGAAATAAATTGAAACAGACTTATAGTAGTAAGGATAAGTACCAGCAAAATATGTTGTTGTAGAAACAGTACAAATGGACTAATGTAGGTAGAAAGAAAACAGAAATCAAAAACATCAAATAGTAGAATTACATGAAAGAAATTAGACGGTAGAAAAGAAGAACAACAAATATTATTGAAATGAGAATAAAAATATTGTTCTTTTATTTATTTATTTATTTATTTATTTGCGCTTGTCCATAGGCTGATACGGATAAGATCTGACGATTGATTACGTAATCCTCAACTTACGTAAATAGTACAATTGGTCTTGGGTAAATATGTAGTAGTAAAATATGAGTGGTGTTATTTATAAGAATGAATGTATAAATCTAAAGGGTAATTAGGCATACAGCTATGTAAAGTCCTCTTTTTGTTCCGTTTCTTGAATGTACTGCATTTGGATGTGTTGTAATAGATTCCATGATGTCATTCACAACACACTGGAGGTAGTAAAAGATAGTAAGTATTGATTATGTGTATTAGTAGGTTAAATGCAGTATTCGTTCTATAGGTTGCATAATTCTATTGCAATTATCTGTTCAAGACACAATTACATGTGTAATGTGCCTTAGTGGAAGAAATACAAACAAAAACATTTGTAATAAAACCATTGGGTTTGAGTAGTAGGTGATAAATGATATTAATATATGTTTTAAGAAAAAACCATGAGTTGACAGTGGAAACTCAAAATTAAAAAGAACAGAAAAGGAAAATTTTGTAAAAATAGCAGTTAAAAAGTAATGCCTGCGTTAGACAGAGTTTGTGTCTCACTGGAACAAACCCTCCTATTGAAGAATAAAAATACCATTAGTTTAAATGAGTTACAGTTAAGGAAATCATTCATGAGTAAAGTTCCGGTTACAAAATATTATAACAAAAGATCAAAATATTGAAATCAGAAACAACAAACGTACGAATATTCGCACATTAACATATAAAATGAAGCAAACTTATGACATAAATGGAAAAAATGTATCTATACATATACATGTTTAAATATTCATATTTATATTGGAAATTTTTTTAGTAGGTAAGGTTAAGAACTGTGAAATAATATTTAAAATTCTTATCTTGTAAATTGTGGTATATAGTAAGCCGAAAATCATGTGTACCACTGGAACCATCTAATTGCAAAGTCATAATACAAACTAATATGGATTTGTCCATTACAAAAGTAATGTTTTTGATGTTTTAATCTTACACATCTTGCTAATTGGTTGTATTTAACAAACTAAATTATGTACTTGTGTTTGCATCATCAAGTCAAATTTTTAACAGTGATAATTGAAGTGGCGTCACATGAACCCTTAAAGCACCTACAAAATATGCAAAATCAAATTGTAATATGGTTATGTATATCCGAAATTAGTTATTTGCGTAGATTAACATTGGAGACGCTTACCTATTTAGTGTAGTAAAAGAGATACAACAGTGAGATAGCACATCAAGATTATAAGGTATTATGCTCAATGCAATAAACATGCATTAATGTGTCATTATCATCTGTCAATTGCAACCATCAATATAGTAGCAATGTTAATAATTACTAAGTTTGTCCACATACCACATGCTTAACATGGTGCATGAAAAACATCAGTCAACATACCAATTTATTTAAGGTTCATTCCGTACTTAGACTTGAAAAGGGAGCAACCAATTTAGCATGATCAAAAGTAGGTAATGAAAACTCAAATTTTACGGAATTTTTTCTGTAAATAACAATAGTTAATTTATGTCCGTTTGTAGCAAATCCTCTTACTGAAAACAAATACCATTTGTTTTAATGAGTTACATTTACGAAGGCCATCAATAGGCATTAAGATTTCAGTTATAAAACATTATAACATTAGATCAAGATATTGAAAATCAAAAGCAATAAATGTACATCTACTTGCATATTAGTTGACAAAATAAAGCAAATTTATCAAGTAAATGGAGAGAGAAAATGTAACTGAGATTCATACTTTGAATTGACTGATGTAAAAAGCAAGTAGCAGTTTCATACAAAACATTATAATGAAAGATCAAAATACCGAAAATTGAAAGCACCAGATTTATGTGTTTAAAGTCTTTAAACCACTGGAAGCATGTAAATGCAAGGTCGTAAAACGAAACAATATCGATTTGTCTGTTAGAAAAGTAACGCATTTGATGTTTTAATTTTAAACATATTGCTAATTAGTTGCATTTATCTTATTAAATCAAGTATCAGTTTCGTATTATGAAGTGACTAACGTAAGGACTAAGTTCAAAATAACATATATTTCTTTTGGCAATACATGTAAAAATACTGCTCCATCAAAATAAGTATTAAATGCTATGGCTACTAAATTTTTGCACTCTTAATGTTATGAAGTCCTAACAGATCGTGACAAAGGATTAAACATACCATTAGTTTAAATGAGTTACATTTAGGGAAATATTTCATTACAGAATAAAGTTTCAGTTACAAAATATTATAACAAAAGATCAAAACATTGAAATCAAAAGCAATAAATGTACATCTATTTGCATATTAATTTAAAAAATAAATCAAATTCATCAAATAAATGGTTGTATTTAACACACTGAATCATGTACTTGTGTTTGCATCATCAAGTCAAATTTTTAACAATGATAACTGAAGTGGCGATACATGATCCTTTAAACCACCTATCAAATATGCAAAACAAAATTGTAATATGATTATGTATGTCCGAAATTAGTTATTTGCATAGCTTAAAATTGGAGACAATTACCTATTTAGACAATTACCTATTTAGTGTAGTAAAAGAGATACAAAAGTAAGATAACACATCAAGATTATAAGGTATTATGATCAATGCAATAAACATGCATTAGTGCGCCATTATCATCTGTCAAATGCAACCATCAATGTAGTAGCAACGTGAAGAATTACTAAGTTTGTCCACATAGCACATGCTTCACATGGTGCATGAAAAACATCAGTCTACTGATAATTAACAAAATTTTCAATTTATTTAAGGTTCATTCCGTACTTAGATTTGAACAGGCAACAACCAATTTATCATGGTCAAAAGTAGGCAACGAAAACTCAAAATTAAGAGAATGTTTGTTAATAATAGTAGTTAATTCATGTTTGTTTGCAGCAAATCCTCTTGTTGAAAACAACATACCATTGGTTTTAGTGAGTTACATTTAAGAAGGCCATCAATACGCATTAATATTTCAATTATAAAACATTATAACAAAAGATCAATAAATGTACATCTATTTGCACATTAATTAACAAAATAAAGCAACTTATCAAATAAATAGAGAGAGAAAATATAATTGAGATTCATGTTTTGAATTGGCTGATGTAAAAACCAAGTAGGAGTTTCATACAAAACATTTTAATGAAAGATCAAAATACTGAAAATCAAAAGCACCGGATTTATGTGTTTAAACCACTGGAAGAATGTAAATGCAAGGTCATAAAACAAAACAATATCAATTTGTCTATTAGAGGAGTAACGTATCTGATGTTTTAATTTTAAACATATTGCTAATTAGTTGCATTTATCTTATTAAACCAAGTATCAGTTTCATATTATGAAGTGACTAACGTAAGGATTAAATTCAAAATAATAGACATTTCTTTTGGCAATATATGTATCCATCGAAATAAGTATTAAATATTATGGCATCTAAAATTTTGCACTCTTATTAATGTTATGAAATCCTAACACACCGTGGCAAAGGTTAATTTTTTTATCAAACTCAGCATGTACTTAAAACTGTGTTCTGTGCAAAAATTGAAGCAATGGATATGATCACCCACTGCATATGACATTTACATTGATAGAGGCATGAATAAGAAGGAAGCAAAACGTCAAACAGTTCATATGTAGGAGACCCAAAAAATAATATAAGTATCCTTGTAAGCATAAGCCCCAATTTAAATTGCCGGAAGCATGAATTAGAACAAAAGGATAATAGTTGGCAGGAGATCCAAAAAGGATTATAACTATCAGTGCACGCATGAGGTTAAAGAACTCACCCACAATGAAGAAAGCTGCAGTGTAACAACCCACGATCGGGTTTCAACAGTTGGTAACAATTTTATAGGCCGAACTGGTGCCAAAGGTGGCAAATTGGGGGCCAATGCTATAAGAAATTAGGAAGAAGGGAAATTCTTTTGGACGTATAGCCGATGTGCTGTGAAGGAGTATGTGGATGTGAGGGGAAAAGGGCAGCGGAAGAGGTGCTGTAAAGGAAAACATGGATCTTTTGGGAAAAGGGTAGTGGAAGTAAAATGCTCATGAAACGAACAGTAATGAGTTATAACGATGTCCACGTCAACAGCCTAGTTTTCCACAATTCTATTATAGATAATACTCCCTCCGGTTCATAATATAAGAAGTTTTAGAGGCTGGCACAAGAAATAAGAAAAATTTCAAATGACATTTTAATCCATACTTAAATTACATTAATTTCTCTTTTCATGTGTTATCAACTACTTTTTCTATTCCCATCAACTACTACTTACTTTTCATGCATAAAAATACTCATAAAGTAGCTTTGGATTTATGACATTTATTATGGATCAGGGATAAAGTTGGAATAACAAGCTTAAACATCTTATATATTGAAACAAAGTAAACTTTCTAAAACTTCTTATATCATGAATCGGAGGGAGTAGATAGCTTCTGCATACACTTCAGGTGCGCTAAATTAAGATCAATATTTGAATCTTAGCTTACGATCTTCGAGATGCATATTTTCTTTTTTTAGGAAAAATTTACGAACTTTTTCAACAAATATTTTATCACCTTTAATTGTAGAAATCTCTTCTGGAGAAATTTTATTATTTTCAAATAAACGGATCTCTTCTAGAGATACTTTACCATTTTCAAATATATAAATATCCTCTAAAGATATTTTGTTATCACCGCTTCTGGGATAGAACTTATCTCCTCCAGAGATAAATATATACAAACTATTGAAATGTCATATCAATATACAAAAATACATATCAAACCTTAAATGCATTAACAAAATTAGGTGCATTAAATAAAAATAAGATTCGAGTGAGAAAATAAATCACTACTTTTGAAGTGTATTATATTCCTTCAGTGAACATATCTTTTATTTATGTAATTGCAATGCAACAAAAAAAAATCTCTAACATATCTATTCAGGATATCGGATTTGCTACATAAAATTAAATCTCTAAAACATCTCTTTAAGAGATTAATATGCATACTATATCTTCAGGATATTCAGTTAATATAAACTGTACAAGAAAGATGTCAGTTAGATGAAACCCGTTTAGTGATTTTCTATTGAATCCAATGTTATTGTCACATATTATAATGTGTGTGTCTCTTTTAACTTCTTCTGGAAGTACAATCTTTTTATGTCACAACTTTTAAGAAAGTTTTGGGCTTCAATTTTTTTTCTCGACATATGAACTTCAGGTTCATATTATTTCATATTCCAAAGAATTAATGTACTTTATGATTTTTCATTTGTTTATGGACTTCAGGTTCCTCATTTGCATATGAACTTCAGGTTCCTCATTTGAAAAAAAATGGTTTACATCATGAGTTTTCAATCTCACTTCCAGTGTTAAATAAATATTGCTGTTGAATTTAAATGCTACATCATTATATTTTATACCCATAATTTTGTTGGATATACATTAGAAAAACATTTTTTTTCAAGAGATATTTTATCTTTAGTCTATCCAAAAATAAATTACATACGAAAAGTAATAGTAGATCAAAAAAGATAAAACTAGATCTACCTTTACATCATCAATAATGTAAACAATGCATATATAATCAAATCTCCATTTGGATTTGGAAAACTCAAAATTAGATTCGCAAAGAATTGAAAGAATATATCTACATATATTTAGGATCAATATAGATAATTAGACCTAAAAAGTTAGATCCACTAAAATAGAATCTAGATCTAAAAAAACTGAAAAAGAAAAGACATCTAGAAGTACGAATCACATCTAAGCAGAAGATACAACAAATTCATAGATGTAGATCTAGATGATTTCAAAATATAAAAGAATTTAACTCTAGTAGAATCTCATACTGATAACGTGTTATAAAATAAAACAGAACATATAATAAAAGAGAAGCCATTAGAGAGAACAGAAGAGTTAGGGGATATACCTTTTATTTCTATTGATTCAAGTGTATATTATTTCTATTACATTGGCTCGTTTATATATAGGCTGTGGAGCTGATGTTAAACTTATCCCCATGATGTGGGACTAAACAAAATATTACAAAAGCATCACTTTTATATATTACAACAGTAATGGTACTATGTAATTCTTTATTTTGTTTTTTAATAAATTTAATTATGTATGTTTATGGTCGTAAGAATATTTAATAATAGTATTTTATGATCTATAGTAATAGTTTCTGAATTATAATAGTCTTCTTAATATTGTAGTAGCAGTTTATATATTATTGTAATAGCATTTTAAGATGTATGTAGACACTACAAGAAAACTGATTTTTTATTGCCAAAATCAGTGGCGTTTATTGTCAAATGCAAGTAAAAGTGTTTTTAGCGACAATGTAGACGCGACAAAAGAAAATTCACATTCCCGCCTTTGCAAAAATAAGTCCACGCGATCTAAAATAAACGTGACCACCTATTTTCATTTCTTTACCCCGATTTCTTATCTTCTTAGAAACTTCCCCAAACAAAAATAATGGCCTCATTCAATGAACCGATCTCCTTTGCTCCTTCCTCGATTGAAGTGAAAACCTTCGCGTTGCTTCTCTTCCGTCGTTATTAAAGCCCGATTTTATTTTAACTCATCTTACTATTATCAAATTAATCCCCCGCTTTCTCCCCAGATAAATTCAAAATCCTAACCCTAATTCCAACAGTCTTAACATTCTTTATCCTATTTCCAATTGTCTTAGCATTCTAACGGCAAGGCAGAGGAAGTTAACGAAAGCTTCGATTCCCATGAATGAGAAGTCCGAGGAGGTTCCTAAGCAACTGAATCATGGGCGAAAATATAAAGAGTCATGAAGTGGCAAAGAGCGACCCAGAGTTTTTTCAGGAAAAAAGAAGGCTCGTGAGATTCCTTCTTTCAGTGGACGTTCTCTTCCATATGCGTGTGTGTCCTTTTTCACGTTCTTTTTGGATGTATTGGTATGTTGCAGTTTAGAGTGTTTTTAAGTTATAGTTTTTGTGACATGAATTATGGTTGATTTACAGTTGATGAATAGGCCTTTGTCATAAATAAGGTTTTTGTTCTATGTTAGCAGCTGGTTCTGTTTATCATTATATCCATGAACACAATACTTGAGCATGATGAGTTTACATCAAAAACTATGAAATAGACTCATATTGAATTGTGTGATTGGCATTGTTGACTTTACAGGAAGATCTGTGGCAAGCTGCTTTTCCAATTGGGACAAAGGTTTGAATGCAAAGATTATTTGATCTTTGTGGTGTATCATTTAAGTATTCTAGTGCTAAATGCATTATTTTAACTGTTACCGTGGGACAACATGGACAAGCTTCGTGAAATCAATCGGGATTTCTCAAACTTATAGGTTTATTATACAGAGATATTAATGCGTACCAGTAAATTTGGAATGCATAGCTGCATTTCAGTTGTGAAATGTGTCAATGGTTTATTAACAGAAAGCATTTGGAGAGAGTGGACCACTTCATGGCAAGATAGTTTATTTATTTGTTAGTACTGAACGTGAGTGATTTTCTGCCTATTCCATTTTAATGTAATGTTGTTTTATTATTGTAATTTTTGATAGTTGTTTGCTTAGTAAAATTAATTCAGTCCATAAGTATATCCATATATTTAGTTGGTTGTTTTGCTTTTGCAACCCAGTTGTTGAATATGAACGGTTAGAACAAAGTAACGCTGATTCCTATTGTTGTGGCGGTAAGTTCATCATTACATTTCTTTTTTTACTTAGGAGATAAAACCCCTTCGCTGCAGTATATCAATCATATTGTAGTTATTCATCAAATGTGAATTTTACTATGAGTAAGTGAATGGTTTAAATTTCTGGGAAGAATGAACAAATATGCTAACAGGTAGGCATTTTGGTCGAATTTGAAGAAGGCACATGCTGGCCACAGATTGCTTAAACTTGAGGTACTTGGCATATTAGCTAAGGGAAAGGATGCTTATTAAGTGTCTAAGCGTAATGCTGCTCTTTGAACAATCGGCAATAAATTTCCTTGGTATCAAATCAACACATTTAAATCACGGGTCCTTGGCTATTTCTGGTGGATGGATGATTAAAAGAAAGAGTGTAATTGTTTTGAACATAAATCAAAAACATGTTATAGGTAGTGAAGTTTTTTGTTACCCAATTATTGTATCGAAGGATTTTCCAGATCGTATGATAAAATGCACTGATTTAGAATTTTAGACTTTAGACGTTAATTGGCTAATAAAAAACTTTGTGGTCTACGTAAAATGTTTTATTTAACGAACATTTTCCAAGCACCTCAATTTTATAGGGGCACTTATGCACATTGTTTTTCCATTGCATGTTTTATTAGTGGAGCAATTGTTCTTCGCAATCAGCATGAAGATTATGATACTGTCTGATCATTAAATCTAGAGTAGGAATTCAGGAAAAAGCATCAAATGCCTCATCTGAAGACAGTGCAACCAATCTTGCGGAGGTCATCCCATTATATATTGATGTCTAATTGTGTGTCTTTGCACGAGCGCGTGTCATCGTAACCTGAGTAGTATTGTATGTAAATAATTCGGCTAGAGCTGCGCTTCAACCAGGATTAAGAAAGGGAAATCCTCTTGAAAGATCAACTGGGGAACACAATAAAGAAGTAGCTGAAAACAGATCAAATGACAACAGATCCTCAAGGTATATAAATGCATTTTACTATAAATAATTGCATGATCATACTTATCTCATTACTTAATGTTTAATGAACTTTATCTTTTTCCTCCATTTTTGTTGCTTGTGAATTCAGAGACTCAACTGATGCAATGCAGAGATCGCGACAACCGAGCGATGGTGATGGCAGTGTCCGAAGTTTAACAACATCGGCTCCAGTATTGTCTTTGATGATTATTCCATCACTGAAAGAGGTAAAACTGTGATACTAATGTGTGAAATAATTTTTTTGATGCATTAAGCAACGATTTCTCTTTTACAAAAGATGTTTCTGTTGCATCTAGATATGATATGATGGATGACTTATTTGCTTATTTCGATGCCATGGAGAATAACTTACAGAACGATATAAAGATTTTTAATTCATCCACCACTATGCAAGTCAATGTCAAATCAACGGTATTCTACTCGATCTTGTGTTTTATGTCCATTCTCCTGTAGGAAAGCATTTTTAATTGTTCCTACTTGATTCATTGTATGCATTCATGGTAGTTTCAGTTAGTAGTAGTCATGTTAAATCATCACATTTAATTTCTAGTAGTGAGAATGAAACAATGAATAAGGGGAACAATGATATACCAGGTATGTTTGCTTTTGCATTTTTTTTGGGCATCATGGTCTTGCCAATAAGCCATTTGATAAATTTTTGCTTCAGAAGTGAAATCGAACACGGGTTGGAAAAGTGTTGTTCAAGAATAGGTGTGAATATGTTGGGCTCAATCTCTGCACCTCCTGCCATGACTGATGAATGCTCTACAACGATCAAAGCGATTCCTGTTCCGACTTCATCTATTCATGCTACTTCTGGCATTCTCAAAATTCAAAACATATTACTTAGTGAAAGCAAGGAGTTCTTGTCTATGAAAAAGATGATTGAACACTCAGAATTCGTGTTATCCTCCTATAAGCCATTTAAAAAGAGTGATGAGGTTCTCTCAACTGTGGTTCTTATCACCATCCTGCACATGCATCGCTGTTATGGTATTTTACTTTTCTGTTTTTTTTTTCAATCTTCTTCTCATTCCAAACTAATTACAATAATAATCAAAGTATGTCAGGTATTGTAGATCGTTCTCACTGAAATAGTCCTGCATGTGGCTGGCTGCTTCCTAATGTGCGAGAGAGGTAATAAGATATTTGCGTTATTTATGAATAAACTAAAGATTATTCAAGTAAACTAGTGGCTTTAGTGTGTCCATTCACAATATTTTTGCAAATGTATGTTATATTTGTGGAACAAGTGAAACTTCTAATCGTATTGTACCATGGTTACTTAATGGTGTTTAATGATACCGCTCGCTGACCAAGGTGGAGATAAATGAAAAGGTACTTAATGCTTATCATCTTCTTTGTTATCTTCTCCTAAGAATGAATTTTTCTTTTGTGTTAAACTGTTTATGCAACTAATATAGGTGCATTTACAGTTAACTTGAAGCCGGGGCATGTTGATAGTAAACTTAGTGAAGCGGGTTTTCAAAGGGATTCACTACTACAAAACAGGTCATTTGCGACTGTTGTGTAATCTAATTTGCGACTGTTCAGAAGCCGTCGCATATGCGACCGTTGCAAGATGTATAAATTTATTGCGACGGTTTTAAAACTGTCGCAATATATGGTTATTGCGACAGGTATTAAATAATACTAGTCGCTGTAGACTAACTCATTCGCGACGGTTTATTTTACACCTGTAGCAATAAACCGATATTTACCTTCAACCCTTTAACCTTGTGCGACAGATTTTAAAATGTCTGACGCGATAAGTTTAGCATTTGCGACTGTGTTTTATTTACAACAGTAGCAAATAACTTCTGAATTCAAACTGCATTCCATTTCAGCCATTATGATTTTCAGCGCTAAGCTCTCAATACAGTTCAACATTTCAGCCATTATGAGCAATTCACAAAATATATGAATACAAGAAATCTACACGCAACTCAAAAAAATGTTATATTATTTGACAAGAAAACACTAACGTTGATAATCATATAACAAAAATAGTTTGCATGTCATATATGCTAAGCTCCAACAATACGTCTAAATAGTAAATAATTACATAACATGTCATAATCAGTCACATGACTACAAAAGAACAAAGTGGTTCATAAGCTTAAAACTTAAAATAGCACAATCCGTCTTCGAGATTGTTGACCTGAATAGTGACATTCCAATGTTGAAACCAGATGCAAGTCCGCTGCATACCTATCCTGAAAAACTCAAAAATCAAACCGAAGTCGAAGTCAGATGCAAGTCATATTTACATACAATATGACTTAATCATAAATATATTCAGACTAATTTTTTAAACAAATTTTTGTATAGTATGTACTTCGATGTTACATAAATCTCAGATTAGTGTAGAAACCTGTGGGCAAATATATATCTTAAAGTGACTTTCGATCTCATAATTCCGGTGTAACTGAATAATTACCGTCTTTACTTATTCCAGTGTATGAGGAAAAAATGCAGTCTTTACTTATGTGAGTATCTTTGTAAAATTCATTGCTGTGCAGAATTGACCTTCATAAAAGCGATTGTCTATGTGCTGTATGCGTCGTTAGGCGCCGCAAGAAAGAAAGGGACCGTGAGAATAATTTGGTTGCTGTTGAGAGTAAAATGAAGATAAACAGTGATAATCAGTCCATGGAGAAAAACTATCAGGTTTTATTTTACCAAATCAACTAGCATTTGTATTCTTCACTTTCTTTTGCCATGCACATTGGGCAGTCTGCATGATACCATTTTAAATTTTATCATATCTGATGTTTGTTAAACATGATACCATTTCAAGAGCGCTTCCTTCATTCTGGCTAACTTCTAACTGAATCTTAATTTGCGACCAAGTATAATAATACAAATTCTATATTTCAGCTAAATTTCCGCAGTGGTGATTTCATGCCCTCTGCGCAACTCTTATTTTTGAAATGTCCAATTTTGTACTTCTTATTGTTATAATGCTTCAAGCATTTCCAACAAAGTCCGTGTTACGAGTTAGGAATATGTAATATTACAACCTGTGACGGCCGGGAATTTCGCTCGATCCGAATCAGTCGTTAAACCGATCTAGACCGTTCGAAACCCCTGATCGTTTGAGAACAGGACACATCAGAACGCAGACGGAAGAACATTTCATTGTATATTACAACAATTCCATCAGATACAAGAATATACAGAGTATAAATGAATAAATTACATTCGATAAATATCAAAGATTACAATAAATTACATAGCAGCGGAAAAATATACAAAACACAACTAGAAGTGATACACGGATACAGAGCTTTCCGAGCATCATTCCAGCTGTAAATCAGGATCCTATGAATATAAATCTACAAAACCAAAACTACTAGCTGCCCGTGCGGAAAATAGGGGCACCCAGAGTTTAGGTTAAAACAATAAACTCCAGGTCAGTCATGTGACTGGTGTGAGAACTAAAACAGTTATTTAAAGCTTTACTTTAAAAGAGAGTAATTCAAGGGACCACGCCGTATAACACGGAACGGGTTTCCTCCCAAGAATACTAGTGCATATAAATAAACAGCGCAATGCTTTTTCGAAAAATGAAGCTATTATAAGACCCAGGTCCCATCACACAATGCAACGCAAGCCGGAGGATATGGTTTTCCCTTATAACAGCCAAACATGCTTAGTACGTTTAAAACAAATCATTTGATACTATAATAAGTGTATAGTATCAAAACAATTTCAATCATAAATATAAATCATAGACGGCATGGGTATCATATATCATGTCGCCATACTAGTTCTACAATTAAAACCGCGATACACGTATTGGAAATTGGATTTCCGTCATGAGTCGAGGCACGGGGCAAGATCCTCTCCGCGCTCGAGACACTCTAGCAAATGCCTCAGGGCTACGCACTCTGGGCAACCCTGGATTCGGCTGGGCCGGTCCTCACTTACGTTAGAGGATTGGCAATTCCTGAACACACGTTTCCCGGTCCTTACAGACCTATAATCGAGGCGCCTCATTCCAACAACCACAAAGGTGAAAAGTATATAAATGGCAGGGCTGGTAAGTCACTGACACCACCATAGCTAGAAAGAAACGTCGTGCTCTCCCAGCGGTCCGTATCCCGTTTTTAACTCATACCGAGGTGTGAGGCTCGGGAATTCACGTTATACACAAAGCTGCCACGTAGGCCGTGCTTTGATCATCAACCACAAGACTTTGCTTTTCAACAGAAGCCTTGATCATTGCATCTTAGCATGCCACACAGGCAATTCATGCCATGCGATTGATATCTATCGATATATAACCTCTAAGCTCGTACGTCTCAGAGAAGGGCGTTAAGCAAGAGAATAAATTCTCCGCCGCCAAACAGATATATATTTAACAGAAATCAATCAACATAGAATAAAATCCAATGTCAGATACACAATCCATTTACAAGTCCGTTCTGGGTCTGAACGAAACCGGAGGCACTTTCCTCGCATATCCATCCATCTCCAAGTACGTCTGGACGACCACCAACTATTTCCATCCTCTTGGGTGTACAGCCCAATCAGGATCGTCGGTAATTATCCAAACGATGTGAAGACTTCCGGTCTTCGACCACCGTCTTCATCTTCGACATATCGTCGAATCGGTTATTCAGAATGGGTATAAACCCGGCCTTTCCGAACAACCCGCGTATATTAAAACAAATGTTACATGAACACAACATACGCCTCATTCCAATTCAGAATATTCTTTTATTCACAAAATCACATTTTTAGGGAAAGGTTCCCATTAATTTTATCCAAGATAAATTCTTTAAAATTTATCCTTTAATCTTACTTTTGGATGTCGTTTCAAACCAAATTATGGTTTCTAAACTAGTCGAGATTAGCGAACCACACCGAAGTAATTATTTATTTTATTTCCCAATCCCAACCTATTCATCCCATGAAGCAAAACTGGTAATACTCCATATCTAATACTATGGTGTTATCGGTAAGATTAATTACCATTTCACGTTCAAATCTAATTAAAGATTTAACTATCGCTTTGGAACAAAACTGGTGGTACTCCATTCTCGCTTACTTTCTAAATTTGATAATTTAGATTATAGATTCACATTTCAACCTAATTAAAGATTCATTAAAACTACTTTTACTGGGTTAAAGAACTAGGTGTTATTTAAAACACAGTTCATGACAAACCCAAATCACATTCTATTTATTATCGGGTTAAAGAACTAGTGTTATTTAAAACACCGTTCACGATAAACCCATTTCAAATCCCGTCAAATATATTAGTAATTCTGATTTATTTAAAACCCCTTTTTAAATCTAATTTATTTATTTAAAAATAATTGGGTTTTAAATTCAGTTCAAAACTAGTTCATTTCGATAAAAATCCATTTTTATCTTTTCAAATATGAAGTTTTTCACCCCAATTTTTCTCAAATCATTTCTTATGATTTCACACAAATTATTGCTATTTTTAATAATTTTATCAAGGCCCGTACAGTCGATTTTCATCAACGGCCATCGAACTGCACTTACAACGACCTTTTCCAAATTTGATTTGGACGTATCTCCAAATCCAACCGTTAGATTTCAAATTTCAAATATTCGTTAGAAAGCTCTTTTCGATACGAACCCAACGGTTCCGGTTTTAGGAGAATCCGACGGTCGGATCTCCCGTAATGTCCGTTGAAATAAATGGTCGAAATTCACGAACTGCCGCGGCGCGTTCTATTCAGGCCATTATATTATATATATAATATATATTTCGTCGATTTCTATTTAAAACGAATTATATAAATAGTTTTAAATTCGTTTCAAAAACAATTTCAACTTCCATTTCAATCCAAAGCAAAATTGAATTCTTCTTTATAAATTCGTTTTAAAATTCATTTCTATTCAATTCAAATTTCAATTCAATTTGAATTCATTTCAATTCGCTTTCAATTCAATTTGAATTCGTTTTCAATTCAATCCAATTTCAAAGTCGTTTTCTATTCGATTCAATTCAAATTGGTTTTCTATTCGATTCAATTCAAATTGGTTTTCTATTTGATTCCATTTAAATTGGTTTTCTATTTGATTCAATTCAAATTGGTTTTCTATTCAAATCAAATTCAATTTATTTTCTATTTGAATCAAATTCATTATATATTCGATTGAAATCAAATTCGTTTCTTATTCAATTCGAATTCAATTCGTTATATATTCCATTCATTTCGAAATCGCTTTCTTTTCTATTCAAATTCGATTGATTTTCTATTCTATTCAAATTCAAATTTCATTTCAAAATATTCGATTTCGAAATCACTTTTCAATATCATTTTAAAATGAATAAAATCGTTCGTTCACGTCAAAATGGCGTCAATCTAATCAACACGGCTTCATATATTTCTATTTTCAAATATTCTATTTCAAATATTTCTATCTCAAATATTTCTATTTCAAAATATTTCGTTCAACACATGACTAATCTCAATGAGTGAGTACAGTCAACACATGAACCTTTATTTTACATTGATAAAGATGTAAATTTTATTATTAAAATATTTCGTTCAACACATGACTAATCTCAACGGATGAGTACAGTCAACACATGAACCTTTATTTTACATTGATAAAGATGTAAATTTTATTATTAAAATATTTCGTTCAACACATGACTAATCTCAACGGATGAGTACAGTCAACACATGAACCTTTATTTTACATTGATAAAGATGTAAATTTTATTATTAAAATATTTCGTTCAACACATGACTAATCTCAACGGATGAGTACAGTCAACACATGAACCTTTATTTTACATTGTTCTTTATTTTCCCGATTGGAATGAGGCCCAATCAATTACCATATAAGGTTAATTATATGGATTTTCATACATCACACGTATAAGATAGCATTGAAAAATAATCAACCATCAACCAAAGTGGACTACACTGTATAAGCATCAAATATAGATATCTAACGCTTATAACAGCCTGTCAATCAATCGATCGACATATTTAGTCAATCAAGATGAGTGAACTTCAAATTTCATCCCAACACCCGTGTGGGGTTTCAAACAATCAAACACAGATTTTATTCGTGCAGTTGGGCGATGTGTAAAATTTATCGACCCAATCAATGTCATTCAAATAGGTGTACATAAACAAACCGTCCGGTTTGTAAATGAATATTTTATTTATTCACATCACGTTAAAAATTGTATTTTTAACGATAAAAACATTTTATTTCAACATATGAATTTCTATTCAGTTCATTTATAAAATAAAAATGATATTCTTATTTTTCTAACATATTTTAGAAAATTTCGGCGGCATAACGGCACGATACTAGAAACGGGACAAGGCCTAGCCTTATCCCCAGTCTAGAGAAGGCCCACGCCATTCACATATCAATCAAATCAATTTCATTTCACCAAACAAATCAATTCAACCCAAATAATTTAACTAACTACACAACCAAACAATTTAACAAATAAGCCATCCATGGTCTGTGGATGACGGGTGTCGGGTGCTACTAAACACCGTCTGCATCCTAGTATATATATATATAACTAGAAAAAGAAATTAAAAGGTGAGAAATTCTCACAGATAGCTATCCAACTTCACGGCACTTCCAATGCAGGAAATCTTCAACGTTCTCGCCTTTTTGTCATCTTCGTTGCTGTAGCCACTACATATGTATAAATCGAATTTTTTTACTTTGTTATTCAATATATAAAAATCGAATTTTTACTCTGTTATTCAATATATAAAAATCGAATTTTTACTTCGCTAGTCAATATATAAAAATCGAATTTTTACTTCGCTATTCAATATATAAAAATCGAATTTTTACTATCACGCTATATGGATAAAAATTCTATTTTTACATCGATACTATATTGATAAAAATTCCATTTTTATCACGCTATTCTTCATATAAAGATTTCGCCTTTTCAATTTCAAAAATCTAATCTTTTCTATTTTAAAAATCTAATCTTTCTATTTTAAAAATCTAATCTTTCTATTTTAAAAATCAAATCTTTTTCTTAACAAAGTATATATATTTTTCCAAACAAAGTTTATATTTTTCATATAAACTCTGATTTTTCCTTTAATGTTTTTTATATAAAAAGTCTGATTTTTCCTTTAATGTTTTTCATATAAAAAGTCTGATTTTTCCTTTAATGTTTTTCATATAAAAAGTCTGATTTTTCCTTTAATGTTTTTCATATAATAATAACAATAATTACAGCTTTAAACAAGGTTATTTAAACTAATTACTAAATAAAAATAAACAAAAAGCTTAATGTTATCTTCTCAGTATCGCTCCAGGTAATGAATTAGAGACCCGTCGTCGACATAGATCGCCTCTTCGCAATTAAACATAGCAGCTCCATTCGAATGGTGCTCAAGGACTAGGGTTGGATTTCACCGCTGCCTCGATGACTGGACCTCCGATCTGAGAGCGCCACGCCAGAGCCGCCAACGCCTCCTTCAACCACCCTCAGCCCCGACCACCTCGACAATCCCTGGCCTCCCCAATTCACGTGCGACGCCGGCGCCTTGGAGCTCCAGAATCGACGTCGATGGTGCACGATAATTGATCATAGCGGATCAATTTGAAGAGCACACGATGCTGAAGATCTTTGGAGTGGGGGCTTTGCAATTCGGTGAGGAGGTTGAACGCAATTTATGGAAGAATGAGAGAAGAGATCGTCCGTTCTTTAATTGAAGGGAGGCGCTGAAACTAAAAGGGTTGACCATGGTTTCTAGTTTGACCAACTTAACCTAGGGTTTGACTAGGTCCAATGCCTTATATACTAATATATTTGAATAATATTTAATTTCATTATTGTCTGGCTTATCGTTTTTACATTCGAACTCCAATCTGTACCCAACGACTGTCGTTTCTAGCTAATTACCCCCATTCCGAACACAATGGGATATGTATCGTAGGCCAATTCGATCATTTTCGATCAGTTTTCGTCAAAATCAACATATAACTCTATATATTGAATTTGAACGCTCAATTCAATTTACTGGGGTCCCATACGAACTCTAAAAATTCCAGAAAAATATTTTCTAGCTTCGTATTAATGATACGGTCCTAATAAAACTAGTTTCGTCAAATTCTGAGACCGTTTGAAAAATGGCCAATTTCCAGTCGATTAAAATCAACTAAAACTGGTCAAACGCGTTTTCCTTTGCCACGCTCACATATTGATTCGAAAAATTATGAAATTTGAAACCAAGCAATAATTTAACATCACGGACCCAAAAAAAGTGGTTTCGTCGAAATCCGAGATCGTTTGCAAAATTTCCATTTTTAAGGGCCTGAATTCCATAGCGACTATTCAGAATTTTCATCTGGACATATCTTTTGATTCCCGCTATGAAATTTCGATTTTTCATATTCGCTGGAAAGATATCATCAATTAGATCCTAATGCTTTTGGTTTCACTAAAATCCGGATTGTTTTGCACCCGGTACATTCAATTGAAGTTTGAAATCGAATTATCGAACTACTGCGCCATTTTCAATTCCTGTTTATAATTATATATAAATATTTATATTCTAGCGACGACGTATATAATATATACGTTCGAATTATATTCAAAATAAATTTCTCGTCGATAATTATTTAAAATAATCTATTTTAAATATTCAAAATTAGCTAAAATTGCCAAAATAAAAATTTTAAACTGGCCCAGATTTTCCGGGTTATTACACAACCTGTAATCACAATTTTGTACTTCTTATTATTATAATATTTTAAAGTTAACACTTACAACTAAATTATTATCTGAGAAAATAGTAGTCAGATACTGTTTTTTCACCTACAAGACTTGGTGATCAATGCCAATTTTGAAATAATAGCACATGCAGTGCAAAAAACGCCGCACACACAAGCATAGAAACACACAACACATGCATACGCCAACCGTGGTTTAGGTATTCCCATTTATACTGACTTTGGGGTTGTTACTCCCATTTATACATTTAAAAAACATGTGTATATCCCATTAAATCATAAAAGGTAAATCAAACCTGTATGGTCTATGCCCGTTAGCTCGTGGGGAGAGAGTATTCATTAGCCCGAATGGAACAAATAAAGCAAACCAAATAAAGCAAACCAAATATGTTTGGTTAAACAAAATTGATTTAGTTAAATTTGTTGAGTTTATTTCTATTTCAATATTTGTTTGGTTTTACTATCATTTTGGTTTTCATTTTTCTTGACACCGAATTAAACCAAATATACTCAATTTATTTTTAACATCTTAAATATCAGTGTCCATTTAACTGTTTATATTAGATCCTAACATATTGTTTCATGGTCAATTTGGTTCAAATTTTTTTCGTATTGTTTTTCTTCCAATTCATAAGGTTATTTTTTAAAAGGAATGGGTTTTGTTTTGCAATCACATCGATACATATCTGTATACAATGACGAACACCACAAATTAATGGACTGTATACTATTAAACGAACACCACAAATTAAGCTCCTAATCACATCGCACATGCACACATTATGCTTGACAGAGACTACTCGATAATAAGCATCTGACTATTAACCATTCGACTGATTTTGTACATCTGCGGAGCTTTTTTCTTTAAAGGAAAATTTGTACATATAAACATCCAAGTTTGCAATGCATATTTGTGTACTGAAATTTCTTTAAAGGAATATCGCTTTTTTCAAATGAAATTCCTGTGCAAATTGTTTTCCAGGGGTCCAGAGCAAACAGAAAATTTTGGTTGCTGTTTGTTAGTTGATTATATTGCAAAGTTTTCCCCATTGTCATTGCCACAAAGAACGGTTTTGTATCAGAGAAATGAGTGAACATGACCTGACTTGTGAAAATAAATCATAGATATGGTGGCCGGGGCTGGGTCTTAGTGAATCATTTTATCCATATGAACTAAAAAGAAATCACAGCGCTCTTTCTATGATTGGAAGGGGATCTCTCCTTCCAACAGGATAAACTTTAGTTAATTTAACAAACTTAGTTAAATGTTGATAAAACTTGGTTAAAATTCATAAAATAAAATCTATAAATTGGTTAATTTTTGTAAATTTAGTTAATTTTTATTTCAGTTAGTTAATTTTTTGTAAAATTTGTTTAATTTGTACAATTTATTTAGCTCTTATAAAACTCAGCTACCATGGTTAATTTTTGAAAATACTGGTTTATTTTTAAAACCTTGTTTAATTTTCGTAAAACTTGGCTAACTTAGCTATTTTTCATAAAACATAATAAATTAGTAGTTGATTTGTATAACTTGGTCAACTTAGTTTACTTTTTATAAAACTTAATTAACAGTTTTAAACTTTTCAACCATACCACATCAAAACTGCTACAGCTGCTTCGCCTGCATCTACACATCAACTATCCATTCACTGTCTCGCCAAACTGTACAGTATTATCATCCCATTAATTTACAGATTAACTTGAAAATTTCAACTATTTTTCTTTTCTCTTTCTGCGCAAACAAATTATTATTCTATTAAACCATGTATAGTATCATCCCATGTATCTTTTGCGCCCCAGTTCCATTTTGGGCTGCTTCTAATCTATCGTTTGGGTTATATTATTTGTGACCTAAAAAAGTAACCATGTTACTTATTTTGAATTTGAGTTCTGTCCGACAAGTATACAGGAAAGAACAACAGTATTATCAACTATCCGGTATTGCACTATCTTGAAGTAAGAGAGTAAGAGATTCAAAGCAAAGAACAACAGTACAGGAAAAGAAATAAACTCACCACACTGTAGCATACAGGAAGACTACATCCAGTTTTGCATGATATAATCAGCTAAATTATCCCGAATCTCATTTATTTCTTTTTGGTTATAGGAGCCGACTTGTTCAAAGTACTGCAATTAAAAATTGTTTCGAAACATTAATCATATATTTTCTTAACATGAACTATGAAGGGAAAATAAATAAATTTATACCTTGGTTAGATCGATGTTTTTACAGTGGTTATTTACTATTTCATGCATATACCTCATCACATAATATACACAATCCGTTGATCCGGATTGTTGTGGACACTGTTACAATATTATATGATAATTTAATAGTCAGTTTAAAATGTATTTATATCGCAAAAGAAACACAAGCTCTTTTTTTGAAAACAAATTACCGTAACATTCATCCACTGCAAGAAAGTTCCCCGAGACTTACCACCGACTACCTTAAAAGCTTTGAAGGCCCTGCGCATATGCAATAAAATGTTAAATAATAGCTGTAACTAGTTTAAAAATGAAAGCGATAAAAAGAACAAATTTAGCTATAAGAGATAATTTTTCACCCCTCGTATGTTGTCATATCCTGTGAGCCAGTGTATAACATAATCAAAGGAAAACAAATACGACTTACAGGCTCACTTGAGGCTTAATTTCCAGTCTACGCTTGTGATCGGTCTGAGGATCAAGAACATAAACCATATTGTTTTCTATATGGAAAACAAGCAGAAGACAATGTTTCCTACATTTACAAAATACATATGATGTTAAAATCAGCAACAAATTTGCAAACTGGTTACTAAAAGTTTAACGTTCATACCCTTCGTAGTACGGGGCTAAAATTAGGTTTTTAGATTGCAACGCACGCCATGTCTCCGTGATATATATATTTGTCGCATCAGGGCGTTTATGCACTTGAGAAAGCTTATGAGGACACATAAACCCAATGGTCTCCACTTCGAGGTCGTTGCACACATGATCTAACCACCTACACATTGTTTAACATATAAACAACAATAATGAGCATGTCAAGAAGTTTGTTATTAATAAAAAAAATAGCATGTGTGTCCCTAGCTATGTTAGTTTGAAATTAATCAATGAACTTATTCATCTACGCAGTCAAAATTCAAATAACAGTAGGATGCAGTTCGAATATAGGAAATAACAAATTGAATGGTTAATAAGCTATAGTCCAAATCAAAGAGTGTAATCAAGGAGATAATTTAAGCACAAACTTATATATATTTTAGTCCACTTATTAACAAGAAACAAAGTTAAAAAAGGAAAACGACATAAAGGTATGAAAGAAGATAATTAACAACTCGCTCTAAGGTCTCAGTCAATTTTTTCAAATAGATAAGCTTCTGATTCAGTTCCTCCTCTGGCAAGCAGGGCACTTGTATGAAAGAAGATAATTAAACTGCATTTCAAGTTCAGGCATTTCAAGTTTATTAGATTCAAGTGCTCAATAAAAATGCAATGTACCCAAAAATCTGTTCAAAACAAAAATCTGCATTTTGTTCAAAACAAAAATCTATTAAAACTTTAAAAAAAAGAACATTTGTTCAAAACAAAAATCTGCATTTGTTCCCAAAAAAAAAAAGCATTTGTTCAAAACTTCAAAAAAAAGCTGCACTTTTTAAAAAAAAAATCTGCATTTTGTTCAAAACAAAAATCTGTTAAAACTTAAAAAAAGCATTTGTTCAAAACAAAAATCTGCATTTGTTCCCAAAAAAAAACCGCATTTGTTCAAAACTTCAACAAAAAGCTGCATTTTTTTTTTATAAAAAAAAATCTGCATTTGTTTTGATATTATAGCTTTAGTGGAGTTGCATTTTTTTTTTAAAAAAAAATCACATATATGTGGAGCTCTATATGTTTTGTTATTATATATGCGTCTGAAACAACATTTTCAAAATCTCATTTGCCTAGATAATATTGTGTTTAAACTTTAAAGCCGTATACATCCTTAGGAATCTTGTGGAAAATCATTATATATATTCAAGATCAAAATAGACCCAAAAGCTTACATCACGCAATTTTTTATACCCACGCACAAAACCTGTATTCAAAAGGGAACCAAATACATGAAACCTGATATGTTCAGGCATTTCAAGTTTATCTTTTTTTTTTTTTTTTTTTTTTACAGATAAAATCTAATGGTTTATGTACTCCAAGCCGACGTGTAAATATTTGTCGTATAGTTGGACACGAGGGCCTACATATTTCATCAAACTAGTAGCTTGCTTTATCGTCTCATGAATGCAGATTTTTTTAATAATTAAATTTCTTAAATCCATGATTGCACATTCATTTAGGATCAAATCAATCACTTTAGATGGAAACCGGCATGTGTCAGTCGACAACCTCCAAATTCCAGTTCCACGTATATCTTCGATAATAACAAACAAGAGTTCGTGCAACCGTAAAAGTTGATTTTATTTTTAATAATAATTCAAGTTTGTTTCCTGATTAAAACTTGTAATTCAGATGTTAATGTTGCAAAATTAAATTTGAATGATTTAACTCAAACGTGTAAGTCACTTTTTTGGTCCGGAACTGATATAATTCTTTCTAAGCAATCCCAATGTTCTGTATCTGTATAAATTCTGTAGTAAAAAACTGTTCTGTAAACATGTTTGCTTTGGTAAAATAGTTTCATGTTGTGATCTGCACTTAGTTTTAAATCCATTGCTTACAGAAGGATTAATGTTTGGATCTACAAGCAGGAAGTTTGATGTGCTTTAATTCGAATAAATGAAATGGAAATCAGTGTTACGGTAGTCGTTCTTGTTTACAGCTTTTTAACTTATTGGTTAATGTTTATTACATCTTTGATTTGGACGCATTGACTATAGTATATATAATATATTGCTATATATTTTCTGCATATAGATTCTGCAGACACTCGCAAAGAAAACTGTGTCTGCATTGCTCGCTTTTATGACAACGACCCATTAGTTATTTCTACTGGATCACTGCACCAACCTAAGGTAATAGTATAATCTAAACTCTATACCAAATGCGGTTACTAGCTATCACATACCATTGACATAAATAATTAAGTTTATAGTACGCCATACTCATGTCAGTAGAAAAAGAACTATCGTCAAGTAATGCACATATCATTTGTATATCTCATAGCGGATACATAAAATAGAATGTCACATTTACGACACAAGAGGCAAGTAATAATTATGTGAATTTATCTTCAAAGTGAAATATCAGCATAGTCATATATCCAAAGTGGTAGAATTTACAAAGCATAGTTAACTCTGTAATCGTCTCAACATAAAAAATAAACTGAAATGAATCAGGTGAAGTCAACTTTTGTGGCACAAGGATATCAATAATTCAACAGAAATGAATCTGCTTCGGAGCTGATTGTTCATACAAATTTAGTTATCGTGCACTTCGTTACGTTAGCAAACAGTAATGAATTTAAGTTTGTGTACAGTTCTATTTTGTGTCTCCATTAATTCAGTAAACAATTTGGTATTTAATGTATATTCTATGTAGTTAAATTTTTAAATTTTCCAAAAGGAAACTAACAACCCTACTGCTCATAATAAAACACAGTGTCGGTTAATAGCCATGTATTCCATTCGCGAATATGGCTGACATTATTACACAAAGTTCGTTGTAGCAAAATACATCTAGCGTGAACATCAATGAGTCAGCACAGTTGAAATAACTTCAACCTAAAAAATCACATCAGTAAATTGTTATGATGCATATACATGTAGACGTCGCTTTGCATAGCATCCATTTCGAATATAGGAAATAACAAATTGAATGGTTAATAAGCTATAGTCCAAATCAAAGAGTGCAATCAAGGAGATAATTTAAGCACAAACTTATATATATTTTAGTCCACTTATTAACAAGAAACAAAGTTAAAAAAGGCAAACAACATAAAGGTATGAAAGAAGATAATTAACAACTCGATCTAAGGTCTCAGTCAATTTTTTCAATTAGATAAGCTTCTGATTCAGTTCCTCCTCTGGCAAGCAGGGCACTTGTATGAAAGAAGATAATTAAACTGCATTTCAAGTTTAGGCATTTCAAGTTTATTAGATTCAAGTGCTCAATAAAAATGCAATGTAACCACGAACATTTTCCTTAAATGGTTTTCATTGATTTTACTCATTTAATCTTTGATTCATTGCAATCAAAAATCGTAATCATCGTCAGGCTGACTTTGATATAAAAATTTGCTATAAACCATACAAATCTCTTATAAACAAATAGATTTTTGGGTAGTCATCTGCAATGATTAATATCAAATAAGCCAAACGCTAATAACTGGGTGATTTTATACAGAATATCTAACGAGTTTAATGGATCTAGATGACAACCAGTGAGCGAGATCTAGATGACAATAACCGGATCTAGATGACAACCGACAACCGATGCGAGCGAGATGTATATGATTTTAATCTGAAATTTTGCAAACAAAATTACCTCGCTCCACAGCCAACAACCGGATCTAGATGACAATAACCTCCGTCGCGGTACAACCAGTGAGCGAGATCGATGGCCTTTTCCTCGAAATTTTTCTGAGGGAGATCGAGCGAGATCGGTAGAAATCAACAAATCGGTAGAAATCAACCAGTGAGCGAGATTTTTTTTGTTTTCTCTTGTTTTTTTTCCTATAGCTGTTAAAAGAAACAATGATCGGTAGGAGAATAGTCAACGAAATAGGGGCGGGCAAAATTGGGGGAGGGCGCGCAAAGGGAGCCCGTTAACCAAATAAAGCGACGGCCCATTAAAGCCTGTCGCATATAAATTCCTTAATTTTTAGCCCATGGTGTATTTGCGACTGTGTCGATAAAGAACAGTCGCAAATAAATTCACACATAATTTTTTGCTTAAACTTATGCTACGGTTTTAAAACAAAACTGTCGCAAATTATTTGAGATGGTACTGGAAATTCATTATCATGGACTATTTGCGACCATTGGGTTAAAAACCAGTCGCAAATATATTATTTTCGACAGATATTAGCTCAACTGACGCAAATAAGTTGACGCAACAGGTGTACTATGTACTAGTGATTTCTGCCTTAATAGTATGTATCTGTCATATTGGAAAAAGGATATACAGTGTCTAAAACACTGATTAGTTAATTCCTCAGGAATTATATGTCCTAAATTCACTTTGGCTTGAATTTATTTTGCTTAGAATGTTGCATGTTCACAGGAAGCAGAGGAAAGAGTTATTGAGTTGGAAGCAATGCTGAATGTCTTAACAGAATTAACAGGTTCATACTTCTCAAAAATCAAATAGTAGTTTTTATGAATATATCCAAAAGAACTACTCTTTTTTTTAGTATTTTTATTTTGCGCTTGCAATGTTGTAGAAGCGTACGACAAAATGGAAACTGGCCTAGTATCAAGAAAGGATAGACTTTTGAAAATTTTGCAGCGAAAGGATAGAAAAACAACTATATGATACATATTTGTAGTTGTACTAGATGTGTAAATTTGTATATCAATGGTTATTGTATGTGAGTTTGGTCATTTATTCAGAGAACTATTGTATTGAAATGGTTGTGCATATTCTATTTGATTATATGGTTAATTATTATTTTTAATTGTTTGAACATGATGATTATGTGAATGATTATTGATTGATATTGTAGAAACAAAATAGACAATTAATAATAAATAACTACATGAAAAAATACAGTAAATTAATCAATAAAATTTAGTAGCATTTTAAAAACGCTACAGAAATACATGTAGTGGCGTTGAGTAAACGCAACCGTAAATCAGGGGTAAAATTGGAAATTTTATTATCAGCATCAAAAAGCTTTTTTATGGCGTTTTTAAAGTGCTACGGAAATATTTATGGTGGCATTTGTGTTACAATAAAGTATTTACAGTGGCGTTTTTTAAAAATGCAACAAATATTTTTTATTTTTAGTGGCATGTTTTCTCGTAACGATTATCGAAACGCCACCAAAAATGATTGGTAGCGTTTTTTGAGCGCTACAAAAAATCATTTTTCTTATAGTGAGAAATGATTATTATGTATAGTGGAAAAGCAAATACTTTGAAATACTCGTATTGTTACTTTCAAATAACAACGTACAGAGCATAGGAGTGTTATATATATATATACACATATGTATGTATGTATATGTATGTATGTATAACACAAATGTAATTGTAACGTTGAAAACCAAAGGAACAGAATGCCTTTATAACCCTAGAGTATAAAATACGGAAAGTAGTGAGAACTTTCACTCCTTAACTCTCCCATTAATTCAAGATAGGGTTATCTCCACTTTCCCTCTTTCTTCAACCGTTTCGACCTTTAATTCCTTCCTGAATCTTTCAAAATTTGCTTTTGAAATTGCTTTAGTTAAGGTATATGCTCTTTGAAAGGGTGCAAGATCATAATTTACCTCCAGTTTCCTATCGGTTACACTCTCGCAAACGAAATACAAATCAATTTCAGTATGTTTCGTTCATGAGCATAAGATTGAATTAGCTGAGAGAGTCACAGTGCTCATGTTATCACACCAAACGATTGGTGTTTTCTGGAGCTTAATCTCAAATTCACTAATAAGAGATTTGAGCCATACAATTTATAAAGTGGTGCTGGCCTTGATTTTGTACTCAGCCTCGGTGCTTGAGTGCGACACTGTTGGATGCTTCTTTGAACACTATGAAATTGGGCTTCTATTGAGGTAAATGATGTATCCAGATATGGATCTTTGGTCATTCTGATCGGAGGCACAGTCTACATTACAGTAGCCTTTTAATTCGAGATTTCTGTCAGCACTCAGGTATAATCCATGATTTAATGTACCTCTTAAGTAGCATAAGATACATTTGACTACATTCTAGTGGTGTTCGAGTGGTTGATGCATAAGCTGTAACACTTTTTTCACGTTGTAGGCAATATCTGGTCTTGTAGTTGTAGAATACTGTAAAGCACCTACAATACTTCTATTGTGAAAACCCGTAACTTCCCCGGTAAGGAAAGCCCGGATGATCTTGACAACACGACAAAATAGAACCCAGGCGGAAGAACATTTCATTGTATATTACAACAATTCATCAGAATACAAGAATATACAGAGTATAAATCAGTATTACACATTTACCAAATATCAGAGATTGCAATAAATTACATAGCAGCCGAAATTAATACAATACACAACTGAAGAAGATATACAGATACAAAGCTTTCCGGATATCATTCCAGCTGTAGATCAGGACCCTGTGAATATAAATCTGCAAAACCAAAACTACTTGCTGTCCGTGCGGAAAATAGGGGCACCCAGAGTTTAGGTTAAAACAATAAACTCCAGGTCAGTCATGTGACTGGTGTGAGAACTAAAACAGTTATTAATCTTTATTTTTAAAGTTAGGTAAATCAAGGGACCACGCCGTATAACACTGAACGGGTTTCCTCCCAAGAATACCAGTGCATATAACAAAACAGCGCAATGCTTTTTGGAAAAATGAAGCTATTATAAGACCCAGGTCCTATCACACAATGCAACGCAAGCCGGGGGATAGGGTTTTCCCTTATAATAGTCAAACATGCTTGGTACGTTTAAAACAAATCATTTGATACTATTATAAGTGTATAGTGTCAAAACAATTTCAAATCATAAGTATTAATCATAGACGGCATGGGTACCATATATCATGTCGCCATACTAGTTCTACAATTAAAATCGCAAAATCACGTATTTGGGAATTGGATTTCCATCTGTGAACCGAGGCAAAAGATAGTCCTCTACCGATTCGAGACTGTCTAGCCCGAGCCTCAGGATCAGAGCTCGTGTGACCCTTGGATCGTCAGGGCCGGTCCACCGATGTGGATTAAAATGCCTGAACACTGCGTTTCCCCGCCCTTTGGGGCGTAAATGAGCCAACGAATGACTCCATCGGACCCGGATCGTCCGATTAAACCGAGGCGCCTCGCAACAGCAACAGCCACATAAGTCAAACTCGTCAGGGCGTGTAAAACCACTGATGCCACTTCTAGCTAGAAAGAAACGCATGCCCTTCCTGAGGTCCTCTCCTGTTTGTGGTTCACAACCGGGGTGTGAGGCTCGCGAATTCACGTTACACAAAGCTATGCCACACAGGCAGTGCTTTGATCATCAACCACAAGACTTTGTTTTTCAACAGAAGCCTCGATCAATTGCCACTTAGGCATGCCACACAGGCAATTCACTCCATGTGTTTGATATCCATCAATATATAACCTCTGAGCTTGTACGTCTTAGAGAAGGGCGTTAAGAAAGAGAATAAATTCTCCGCCGCCAAACAGATATATATTTAATAGAAATCAATCAAACAGAATTAAATCCAATGTCAGACACACAGTCCATTTACAAGTTCGTTCTGGGTCTGAACGAAACCGGAGGCACCTTGTACCTCGCATATCCATCGATCTCCAAGTACGTCTGGACGATCACTAACTGATTCCCTCCTCTTGGGTGTACGACCCAATCAAGATCATCAGTAATTATCCAAACGACGTGAAGACCTCCGGTCTTCAACCATCGTCTTCATCTTCGACACCACGTCGAATTAGTTATTCAGAATGGGATAAACCCGATCTTTCTGAATAACTCGCGTATATAATAAACAAGTGTTACCCAAACACAACATACGCCTTATTCCAATTCAGAATATTCTTTTATTCAAATATTCTTATACTTTGGGAAAGGTTCCCACTAATTTTATCAAAGATAAATTCTTTAAATTTATTCTTTAATCTTCTTTGAATATCAATTCAAACTAGTTGGGATTAGCGAACCACACCGGAGTAATCATTTATTTTATTTCCCAATCCCCACCTATTCATCCCATGAAGTAAAACTGGTAATACTTCATATCTAACATCACGGTGTTATCGGTAAATTCAATTACCATTTCACGTTCAATTCTAATTAAAGATTTAACTATCGCCTTGAGTAAAACTGGTGATACTCCATTCTCGATCTTTTCAATCTAATTAAAGATTCATTAAAACTCCACTTAGTTTTAATCTTTAACTAGGTTAAAGAATCAGTGTCATTTAAAACACAGTTCACGATAAACTCCGAAATCACATTCCATTAATTATCGGGTTAAAGAACAAATGTTATTTAAAACACTGTTCACGATAAACCCAAAAATCAATACCAATTCAATTCCAATTAAATATTATTTAATTGGTACACTTCATTAAATCTAAATAAAAAGATTTAATCTTTTTCTCAACTGGGCTTAAGAACAGTGTTAATGAAGACACCATTCACGACAAACCCAAATCACATTTGATATTAAATACAAGGCTGTGAATAGAATATATATCGGCTTATATTCAATATCAAATTCTACGACGAACAAATATCGTATTGGAAATAACGATATAAATATATCTTTCAAATTCCTATAACAATATATGTATAATCACGAAATCCAACATCGAAATATTCCAAAGACAATTTCGATTCACATCCCTTCCAATTCAATTATTGGAAATTATGGTTACTTTTAAAACCCTTTTCAAATTCAATTTATTTATTTAAAAATAAATAGAATTATAATTCTAGTTTAGTACTAGTTCATTTCGATAAAAATCTATTTTTATCTTTTCAAATATGGAGTTTTTCATGCTAATTCTTCCCAAATCATTTCTTATGATTTTACACAAATTATTACTATTTTTAATAATTTTATTAAGGCCCGTATAGTCGATTTCCATCAACGGCCATCGAACTGCACTTACAGTGACCTTTTCCAAATTTGATTTGGACATAATTCCAAATCCAACCGTTAAACTTCTAATATTCTTAGAAAGCTCTTTTCGATACGAACCCAACAGTTCCGGTTTTAGGAGAATCCGACGGTCGGATCTCCCGTAATGTCCGTTCAAAGTCAATGGTCGAAATTCACAAACTACCACGGCGCGGCGCGTTCTATTCAGGCCATTATATTATATATATATTATATATATAATATATACTTCGTCGATTTCCTTTTAAAACATATTTTATAAATCGTTTTTAAATTCGTTTTCAAAACGATTTCCACTTCATTTCAAATTCAAATCAAAATTGAATTTTTCCTTATAAATTCAAATCAAATTCAAATCGATTTTTAATTCAATTTCAGTTCGTTTTCAATTCAATTTCAATTCGAATTCACTTCTATTCAATTTCAATTCGAATTCAATTCTATTCAATTTCAATCCGAATTCAATTCTATTCAATTTCAATTCGAATTCAATTCAATTCGAATTCAATTCTATTCAATTTCAATTCGAATTCATTTCTATTCAATTTCAATTCGATTTCAATTCGAATTCATTTCTATTCAATTTCAATTCAAATTCAATTCTATTCAATTTCAATTTGATTCGAATTCATTTTCAAAATATTCAATTTTGAAATCACTTTTCAATATTCATTATAAAAGCTAATATAATCGATATAAATACCGTTTGCATCAAAATGGCGTTAATCTAATCAACACGGCTTCATATATTTCTATATTCAAATATTCTATTTCAAATATTTCTTTTTCAAATATTTCTATTCAACTATTTCTTTTTCAAAAATTTCTATTCAAATATTTTATTTCAAATATATCTTTTTCAAATATTTCTATTCAAATATTTTATTTCAAATATTTCTTTTCAAAACTGGAATGAGGCCCAATCAATTACCATAGATTTTATTTCTATGGATTTCCATACAACGCATGTATATATCAACAATGACAAATAATCAACCATCATCCAAAGTGCATTCTACACTATATAAGCCTCAAATATAAATATTCAATGCTTATAACATTCTGTCAATCAATCGATCGACATACAACTAATTATTGGAATTAGTGTATGTCATATATCACCCCAATACCCGTGTGGGGTTTTCAAACAATCAAACACAGATTTTATTTGTGCAGTTGGGCGATGTGTAAAATTTATCGTCCCAATCAATATCAGTCAAATGTGTGTATATAAACAAATCGTCCAATTTGTTTATTTTTATTTCATTTTAAATACACGTTAAAATTTCTATTTTCAACTATAAAATATTTTAACTATATAAATATTTTATTTTCATTTCACATCACATCACACAATCAACTACACAGCAAAATCAAACAAACAAGCATACAAGCCGTCCATGGTCTGTGGATGACGGGTGTCGGGTGCTACTAAACACCGTCTGCATCCTAGTATATATTTTTAACTAGAAAACGAGATTTAAAGTGAGAAGTTCTCACCTTCGGGATCCACTTCTCCTTTCTATTCTGAATTTCTGATCGATTGGATTTGCCTGAAATTCCTACACCATCCTTTTCACGCTGCTCATATAAAAATCATCTTTTTATTATGATGTTTATATATATAAAAAATCTTTTGCTACAAATATAAAAATCGTATTTTTATATTCTCTACTATATAAGAATCATATTTTTATAATCTCTATTATATAAAAATTCTATTTTTAATCCGCTACTCATATAAAAATCGAATTTTTATTTCACTACAACATATATAAAAATCGCATTTATATATCCTCTGTCTTATAAACAAAATCAAATTTTTATACTTTACTTCATATGTTAAAATCGAATTTTTATACCTTTACTTCATATGTAAAAATCGAATTTTTATATCTTTACTTCATATGTAAAAATCACAACATTCGTATATTAAAAATCATAGCGTTACTACGATAAATATCGTATCTTTACTATGATAAAAATTATAGCTTTATGCTATTGAAAATCCGATCTTTATAAAAATAAAAATCATGGCTTTATACGTTAGAAAATCATATGTTTTATAAACTAAAAACGTGTCTTTTATAAATCAATTACACTAAATAAATAAAGATAAATAGATAAAAGACTTACAGGGGTTTTTCTAAAGAGGGAGGGGCTGTTTTTGTACAGATGGAAGAGGGGGGGACCGGTGGTCGTGGTACTGTCGGTGGGGCTAGGGAAGTCGGGTGGTGGTGCTGAGTTTGGGGGGGGAGGGGCGTCGTTGTCTTCGATTGAGGTGGAAGGGAGGCGCGTCGTCGTCTTCGCTGGGGAAGAGGGGGAGCGCGTCGTTGTCTTCGCTGGGGAAGAGGGGGGAAGGGAAAAGTTGAGGAGGGCTGTCGGAGGGGCGGAGGTGGCGCGGTGCCCCCCCGGCGGCGGATGCTATCCCCCTCCTTTCCCTTTTTTTCTCTTCTGACCTAATTGATTTGAGCGCGGGGGGGGGGGGGGGAGTAAAGGAGAGGGATTTGGGAATATATTAATATATTATTTAATTATTTCAAAAAGGTACTTTTTGTTTTGACCTCGAAACGATACCCACCGCCTGTTGTCCATAGCTAATTACCCCCATTCCGAACACAATGGGATATGTATCGCAGGCTGATTCGATCAGTTGTCGTCAAAATCCAAATATAACTCTATACATTGAATTTGAACGCACATTTCAATTTAACGGGCCCACATACTAACTTGAAAAATCCTCGAAAATATTTTCTAGCTTCGTATTGATGATACGGCCCTAACAAAACCAGTTTCATCAAATTCTGAGACCGTTTGAAAAATAGCCATTTTTCAGTTGATTAAAATCAACTGAAACTGGTCAAACGCATTTTCCTTTTCCATGCTCACATATTGATTCGAAAAATTGTGAAATTTGAAACCTATCAATAACTTAACATCGCTGATCCAACAAAAGCGGTTTCGTCGAAAACTGAGGTCGTTTGTAAAATTTCCATTTTTAAGGGCCAAAATTCCATAGTGACTATTCTGAATTTTCAACTGGGCGTAATTTTTGTCTCCTGCTATGAAATTTCAATTTTTTGGATTCGTTGGAAAGATATTCTCAATTAGATTCAAAAATTTTTGGTTTCAGTAAAATCCGGTTTATTTTGCACCCGGTATATTCATTTGAAGTTTGAAATCGAATTTTCGAACTACCGCGCCATTTTCAATTCCTTTTATATATATAAATAAATATTTATATTCTAACGACGATCTATATAAATATATACATTCGAATTCTATTCAAAATAAATTTCTCATCGTTTTTATTTAAAATATTCATTTTAAATATTCAAAATTCATCAAAAATTGCCAAAATAAAAATTTTAAATTGGCTCGGATTTCTGGGTTATTACATTTATACTATTGGATAATTGAAATTTTCTCTTTGATGATTTGATTGAGATTGATTAGTGATCATTGGTGTGGGAAGCAGTTTTGCTTTATCCATCTTTACTTTGGTGAGAATTTCTCCTATGTACTTTCTTCGACACATACACAGACAAAGACAGCTACTCGAAACTCTTATTGCTTTTATCCCAAAAGTAGTTTAAATCTCCCAAATCTTTTTTAGAAAATGTAGAGTCCAGGTATTTAGTAATCTTTCTTATGTCATCTGAGTTTTTCCCAGTCAGGATAAAATCAACATAGACTTGGGTATAAGTTGTGTAACCCCTATCTATTTTGATGTATAGAGAGGTGCCTGCCTCTGCATTATGATACCGAAAGATTAAGAGTGTCTTCTTTAGTTTGTCGCACCATACACGAGGAGCTTGTTATAACCCATAAAGTGCTTTGTAAAGTTTGTTAACAGCTGTTTTATTGCCATCTTGTATATATCCTTGAGGTTGAAACATGTAGACATCTTCTTTAAGTTCTCCATTTAGAAATGCATTGTTTACATCTAGTTGATTCATCATCCAATTATTGTATAAGACAACTGTTAGTGCTGCCCTGATGGTAGTGGGTTTGACTAGTGGAGAGAAAGTCTCTCTGAAGTCAAAGCCATACTGTTGGGGTATAACCTTTTGCTACCAGCCTTGCTTTGTATTTCAAAATGGATCCATCTGGTTTTCTTCTAATTTTGCAAGTCCATTTGCTTCTAACTATATCTTTGTGATTAGTCTTGAAACTAAACTCCATGTGTTATTTCTGGTTATGACAGAAAATTCGTCATCCATGGCTTTTCTCTAGTTTGAATGTTTACTTGCTTCACCATATGTTGTTGGTTCTACATCTATGCTAGAAGCAGTGTAGATTTTTGGTTTGAATATTCAACTTTTGATCTAATGATCATATGATGTTCTATGTTAACTTGATTTTGATCTTCATTGCCGCTAGATGTATTGTTTTGATCAGAGGATGAACTGTCTGATCATTGATGTTGTCTTGACTGTTGTTTAAGTCAGTAGTGGTGTCAAAGTCTCCCTAACCTGCATCTGCAGTAGGCATGGTGTGTTGGGGGTGAATCATCATTCTGACCTGGCCCACTGTTGGGTGAAGTGAGTTGCGGAGCTGACTCATCTTGATGAGATGGAGCTAAAATATGACTTCGACTGTCTTTGTTTACTAGAATAGTTGGAATTGATGTTCTTGCATTGTGGACATTGTGTGTAGTCTTCATTTCAGGCATGGAAAATGGGAAGGTGGATTCATTGAATGAACATGCCTTGAAATGATCGCCCTTCCTTTGCTGGTAAGGCACTTATAGCCCTTGTGATTTTGTGCATACCCAATAAAAGTGCAAGGTTCTGACCTAAAACTTAGTTTATGATATTAAAAGGTATTAGGTTGGGAAAGCATAGGCAATCTAACATCTTGAGAAGTTTATAGTCAGGTTTAACACATAACAGTTTTTCTAATGGCGATAAATTTCTCAGGATTTTGGCTGGCAACTTGTTGATGAGGTACACACTTGTTTCAAATGCATCTTGCTAGAGGAAGAGAGGCCCGGGCCAAGAAAATTAGGCCGGTTTCTTCTATATGCCTATTCTTTCTCACATCCAATCCATTTTTGCTCAGATGTATCAGGATAGGTTATCCTATGAGTGATTCTTTTTTCAGTAAAGTAATCTCTTAGAAGTTTGAATTATGTTCCCCCATCAACTTGAAAAGTTTTAAGTTTGTTGTTTGTTTGCCTTTCAGCTTGCACTGTAAACTGGATAATATCATTAGTTGTTTATGCTTTTGACTTAAGAAAGTAAATCCAAGTAAATCTTGAATATGAGTTAACAAAGGAAATGTAATAATTAATTATAGCCATAATTAGAATTGATTGGGGCTGGACTCCATAAGTCAGTAGTTACCATTTCTAGTGGCATGTTATATATAGTTTGTGATTGAGAAATGGTAGCTTGTGACTTTATAAGGGTAAGAGATCAACAAATATAATATTATTATTTCACAAAACTTGTCTTACAGTATTAATATTTGGATATCCCAATTTACTTTTTTTTTGGACAAAGCCGGTCAATATTTAAAGTGATCGTAAACACTTATTATTATAACAAATAATAATTACAATTGTCCAGGAGATTGTCCAGTTACTAATCTACTACAAACGGTTTTTGTAACACCCCGAATTTTAGTTAATACTAAAATTCACTAATTATAGGATAAATAATCTCAGGTGTGGGAATTGGGGGTAACGGGCTGCGTCATTGCGTTCGTCTCGGAAAATACGCGAAATAGAGTCCGAGTTTTCGAAAATCGGAGTCCGTATGGCCCAGTTAAGGCCCAATGAAGTTTGCAGAAAAATTAAAGCTTAAAACAGATTTAATAATTTAAAACCAGATTTTAAAATAGAGCAAGCGGGGCCAGGCGGGAAGATTCCCGCCCTACCCATGTCGACAGGGTTGTCGACAGGCCTGTCGACAGGGGTGTCGACTTGCCTGTCGACTTGCCTGTCGACAGGGGGGCGACGCCCAGTAAAACTGGGTGCACCAGTTTAGGTTCTTGGGCTGGCTTGGAGGGCTGGTTCTGGAAGCTTCTTGGATCTGACGGGTCTAAACCAATCTAGGGTTAATCTAAGGGTCTAAAATGCAACCTAATCCTATAAATAAGACCCTAACCCTATCCTAATTCATTCATAATTAGATCTTGTAACTAAACTATGGCAAAATGAAACTTGATCATGGCCACCACAAATCAATGAAGAGGAAGGCAAGCTAATCAACCTCTCTAATCAACCTCTAATCCATTCTAAGCATCTTAATCTTCTTCATTTGGAGTGCAAATTGCTAGTTGTGAGTTTCTATCACTTTAACATCAATTGTTAAAGCAAGTAGATTAGGTGTAATGAGACTTATGGTCTTGAATGCGGATTAGTGAGTTTGAATCATTTGTAATGATATGTTACTCTATGTTTTTCTATGTTTATGCATATTGAATAAGTTGGTTTATGCATATTTAATAAGTTGGTTTATGCATATTTAATAAGTTGGTTTATGCATACTTGATAAGTGGATTTATGCATGATTAATAAGTTGGTTTATGCATGTTTAACAAGTGGGTTTATGCATGTTGAGTATGTAAGTTTATGCAAGTTTAGTATGATGTATGTTATGTTTACATGATGCTAAATATGCAAGTTGTGGGCTATGTGATCATATACATGTTATGAAAGTTACATGTATGTTAATATGCAAGATATGCTATGCAAGTTACATGTATGTTAATATGCAAGATATGCTATGCAAGTTACATGTATGTTAATATGCAAGATACGCTATGAAAGTTACATGTATGTTAATATGCAAGATATGCTATGCAAGTTACATGTATGTCAATATGCAAGATATGCTATGAAAGTTACATGTATGTTAATAGGCAAGATATGCTATGCAAGTTACATGTTTGTTAATATGCAAGTTCATGATGACACATTATGCAAGTTTAAGAGTTAATATGCAAGTATGTGAGTGCTTATGCAAGAATGTGAATGCTTATGCAAGAATATGAATGCTTATGCAAGTTATGTGTATGCTTAAATGCATGTTTAACATATTATGCAAGTTGTGAGGATGCTTATATGCAATATGTTATGCAAGTCATGTGAATGCTTATATGCAAGATCAACATGTTATGCAAGATATGTGTATGATAATATGCAAGTTTGGGTTATATGTAGTTGGGTTAATATATGCTCATATATGCAAGTTGACATCCTCTTAACCCATGACAAAGTTGTATGCTAGACCCATGATATTTGTGATGATCTTCCCCTTATTTATGTCATGAAATGAGAACGATTTACGTGGGGAACGATGGGGTTGGTAAATATGTTAATAAAAATATGATTGGGTATGATTAAGCATACCATAAAAATAAATTACCATAAGTGGGAATTTACCTATTGAGTTAGGTCTACCCCATGGGAATTTACCTATTGAGTTAGGTCTACCCATGTTATGGAAAATTTGATATTAATTAGGGATAATTAATATGGGGGTGATTAATTAGGAGTAATTAATCAACTAAGACACGAGGTTGGACCCTTTTGTAGCGGAAGTCTGCCCGGAACCGACCGGCCATCCAGCGGCTACAAATGATTGGCCCAATGTGAGAGGTCTTAGTCATAAACTAAATACATGATTAAAGTAAAGACACGAGGTTAGACCCTTTTGATGACAGAAGTCTGCCCGGAACCAACCGGCATATCCAGCAGTCATAAAAGACGGTCTAATGTGAGAGGTCTTTATGAGGTCATGATCCTAATTAATGAATTAAGAAACACTTAACCATATTAGCATGTAGTGGGACATGAGGGGTTAAGTAGGTGCCTTGGGGTGGCATGATGAGACTAGTGGGTTGCCTTGGGTGGCAATAGAAAAATACGATTAGAATACTTAACCAAAGTGAAACATGTAATTAAACATGATTAAAGGGTTAAGTAAGTGCCATGGGTGGCATGTGAAAATACGATTAGAATACTTAACCAAAGTGGAACATGTAATTAAACATGATTAAAGGGTTAAGTAAGTGCCTTAGGTGGCATGTAGGAATCTAGTGGGTGCCTTAAGGGGCAATTGAAATATGATTAGATGACTTAACCAGAACTTAACATGTAAGTGGGCATGATTATAAAGAGGGGTTAAGTGGGATGCACTAGATAAAATTTGCAAGCTTAGGTGGTAGCTTGTGGGGGCCCATTTCAACCAATATCCCAAACGTATCTTTGTGGGCTCGACTCAAGTCGAGTGACGGGACACGCATATTGGGCTTGACTATAAGAGGCCAAACCGGGTTAGCGGTGGCAACGCGGGACCAACGGGTTTCATATGCGTGTGTGGACCCGGGCTGGTTGGTAAGTCGTTGTTGCATCGTGTAGATATAAAGCCGTGCACTGTTGATATTATCTGGTAGCCACTTTAGGGGAATGATACACCCCAATCGTGGGACCAGCACGGGTATCTACGGTAGGGAGCCGATCGCTGGGGAGTAGTGGGAACACCTAATAAAGATAGGGGCAGACGTCACCTATGTAGGGGTACACGAAACTACTGGGTAAGAATTACTGAGTACACCTAGTGGAGATAGGGGCAGACGACACCTATGTAGTGGCTAGGAGTACAAGAAACTACTGGGGAAATTTTCTAAGTCCTTGTAAGGGATCAACCTTTAAGTAGGAATGACTGGTGTGGTGCAGTTAGTAATTATCCTTGGGTGGGTAGATGCGTCCTTACGGTTATCTTAGTTTATCCTAAGTCTACCAAGCTGCTTAGTGTAGCCATTCATCCCCAGATATTACCGTAGGTCAAGTTTATGTCTTCTCTGGTTACTTTAATGATTGTATTGTTAAAGTTAAGGGCTCACTCAGACTTATGTCTGACCCCATTGTTTTTATCTTTTTCCCAACCCTCAGGTCCTACGGTGGATCCTAGCGGTAGTAGAGCTTGATCGGATTGCTGTTCCAGTCTTTAGGAGCTTGGGTAGATGTACAGCTCCAGTTATCCAGTTATCTTTTCTTTTGTTCTGGCTATTGTATAAGAGAGTGGGATTATGTACTTCTTTATTTTGATGGATATTGTACTTGACTTTTATCATGGTTTTATGATGTAACCAGACATGTTTATTTCCGCTGTTATGAGATGATGTTTTAAAATTTCAAGTACTATTTATATCTGTCTTGTTGTAATTTTTCTATTCTATATTCACTAAAATACTCCACCGATGCTATGGCATTCCCTTAGTGAGTGACCATAGCGGGCGTGGGGTGTTACACGTGGTATCAGAGCAAAGGTTACCAGAACAGATAAAAGTTTTCGTAAACTATTTTTCTAAAAACGTTTTTTTTGAAAGAAATATTTTCAAAAACATGTCTTTAAAGAGAAAAGTTTTTGAAAGAAAAGCATAATCCCCGATAGCCATATCTTTATCTTCCGAATTCTCCATTTTGAATCTTTCCCTTTTTCGTCTCAGCATGGCTGAAGATCTTTATCTTCCGGATAGTGTAGCGGTACCAGTATGGTATAGGAGGTTGTTAGAGGCTAGGGCCGCCGCTGCAGGTCCAGCAAATGTTCCTCCTCCACCCGTTGCACTCGTTCCTCCTCGCGCGGATACTTTTGCTATGACTTGTAGGAAGTATAAGGCTATGGGAGGAAAACCTTTTGTGGGAGCTAGGGATTGGCTTAATGAGACGGAAGAATTGATGGAAATCTTGGAAGTAGAAGAGGGAAAGAAAGTCAGGTTGGCCGCTTGGTTAATGGAAGGAGAGGCCTCGTTCTGGTGGGAGGTCACTAATGGAGAACGCCCGATTGACTCTTGGGTGGATTTCAGGCATAGGTTTGAGGCAAAGTTTCTCTCAAAAGTGGAAGAAAATATGCATGAGGAAGAGAAAGGTCCCAATGCTAATAAAGCACACGAGAAGAAAGGAGATTAGAAGAGACCTCAACAGCAACAGCAAAACAAGGGTGGGAAAGGCAACGGTGGCAAGGGAAAGAAGAAGTGCTTCAGTTGTGGAACACTAGGCCACCTAAGCAAGGATTGTCGCAAGAAGAAGAAGACTGGCTGCTTCCACTGTGACGAAGCAGGGCATCTAGTGAAAGACTGTCCTAAGAAAGGGCAAAGGACGGGGTCTACCTCAGGAGGACGGGTGCAAGCTCGTGTGGCACCAGCTCAGGCAAGGGGGCAAGTTCAGGCTCTCGCAGCTCCACCGATTCGAGAAAGAGGTAGAACTATTTCCGTGGAAAGTCTAGTTTTTCTGTTTGACTATCCTGTCCGTACTTTATTTGATTCTGACGCATTGAGTTCGTTTATCTCATCGTTAGTTGAGTCACTGCACATAAACACCAGTTTGGTTGATGATCCCTTAGTTGTTTCAAACCCAATTGGGGCTCCACGATGTGTTTGGGTTTGAAAGTTGCTATACTTAGCATTGAGTTTAGATGTGATGCTTGTTGGGCTTCACGGGCTATGGGTTAGTTTTGGGCATGGACTGGTTATCCAGTAGGGGTACCGTTCTTAATTTTGAAGGGAGAGTTGTAGGCTTATGACCCGCTTGGGTAACACTCTCGAGATCTCTTGTATTCCCATAGAATCTGTTATGCTAAGTTATCTAGAGTCGCTTGACACGTCGGTCGAGAGTTTGCAATTTATAGAGTGGTCCGGGAATACTCGGATGTGTTTGGAGGAGGTGAAGGGCTTACCTCCGGAGCGGGAGATTGACTTCCAAATATATCTGGTAGACAATGCCAAACCAGTGTGCCACGTGGCTCCTCGTGAGAGGAGGGAACTCCATAAGCAAGTAGGCAATTTGCTTGAGAAGGGGGTTTAGAAGACGAAGTATATCGGAGTAGGGTGCTCCAGTAGTTTTTGCCACAAAGGCGGATGGGTCCCTCAGACTTTGTGTAGGCTAAAGAGAGCTAAATAAACTCACAAAGAAGAATAGACACCCATTGTCGAGGATTGATGATCTCTTTGATCAGTTAGTGGGCGCCTCAGTATTTTCGCAATTGGAGTTAACCACGAGGTTTCGTCAGTTGGGAATGACTGAGGATAGTATAGAGAAGACTGCCTCTAGGACTCCGAATGGTTTTTTTATGAGTGGCTGGAGATGCCATTTCGTTTGACGAACGCCCCCGCAAATGATGAGAAGGGTGTTCAGGGAGTACCTAAATAAGTTCGTGATGGTCTTTGTAAATGACATCTTGGTCTTTTCTAGGAGCGGAATAAGTTTTCGTATGAGCTCAATAGGATGAGCAAAGCCAGTTATGGGATAAACAGTGGTTTTGGAGCGAGACTGGCGAGGACATCCAAAGTTGGTCAAAGGCTTAATTGTTTAGCCATTTTTACTAGTATCATCTCACGTAGGTCGCCTGAACTCGAAGGAGATATCCCTTGGGTGTTTGTCTGATATTGGTTTAGGCCTTTGGGGCTTGCATTTGGGGGATGTCGAGTTCGATTAGGGTGGTCTGCGTGAGAGATGGACAATTGTGACGATTTTGGGATGGGATTCTTAGCATCCTATGAGTTTGAGATAGCGTGTACCCAAGGCAAGGGTAATGTGGTGGCGGACGCCTTAAGTAGAGAAAGGTTGTCCTTAAGTTCATTGTTCGTTGAACGACGGAGCTTAGAGTTTATTTCTATGTTTGACTTTAGACCTTCTGTTGACTTTATACCCGGATTGCTAGCTTCTTTTGAGGTTAGACCTACTCTTTTGGGGCGGATTGGAGAAGCATAGAGGGACGACCCACAGTTGGTTGAGTTGGTGGGGAAGCTCATAAGGAGGGAGTCGTCCAGCCATTTGAGTAGGTACACCCTAGAAGATAGGGGGTGCTTGCGTAGAGACGGTAGACTTTGTGTACCGAAAGACGAGGGTTTGAGGAAGGTTATTCTTGATGATGCACACCGTTCTAGGATGACCATTCATCCCGGTGGGGACAAGATGTACCAAGACATGAAAAGGGTTTTTCTGGACCGGTATGAAGAAAGATGTGGCCGAGTATGTCGCTCGATGCTTGGTGTGCTAACAAGTGGAAGCAAAGTAAAAGAAACCCGGAGGGTTGCTTCACCCGTTGGGAGTTCCGTAATAGGAAGTGGGATAGTGTCTCGATGGATTACCAAAATCAAGGAAGGGTAATACGGGGATTGGGCTTATGGTTGATAAACTTACTAAGTGTGCCCATTTCATACCCGGGAAGAGCAAGAGCACTATTCCATGTCTAGCTTCAGTTTATATTCGAAAGATTATTAGATTGCATGGTGTACCCTCCAGTATGGTGAGCGATCGGGATCCTATCTTCACTAGAGAGTCTAGAAAGTTTCGGAAGAGTTTCCAAGAGGCGGTAGGGACTCAGTTGTAATTGAATACCGCATATCATCCTCAGATAGACGGCCAGACCGAGAGGGTGGATCATATTTTAGAAGACCTTTTGAGGCTATGTATCTTGGATTTTGGAGGTACACGGGAGGAGCATCTTCCATTGGTGGAGTTACCCGACAAACTTAGTGGTGTACATGATGTATTCCATGGGAGGAAGTGCCTACATGAGACTGCAGAGGTGGTAGGGTCGGGTTTGCTTAGAGAAGTGGAAGTAGAGCGTGATGCGACGATTCGGCGAGCTCCTACTTGCATCCTTGGGTCAGAGATTTGGAAGTTGAGAAACAGAGGGGTTCAACTAGTCAAAGTACAAAGGGGAGATGAAGAGAGTGACGCTACCTGGGAGACGGAAGCGAAGATGTGTTCGAGGTACCCTTTTTCTTTCGGAGGGTATGTCCTTTTGCTTCTCCTTCATCACATATCTTGTGCTTATCTTATCCTTAGTATGTCCTCTCGTTAGTACTTTTGACCTTTAGATAGGGTAAACCTATGGTTGAAACATGTGTTTGAGACATGTTATGATTGATGGATGCATGTGGATGCAAGTGTTTGCTAGTGGTTGCTCGTGGATGCATATATACACACTCTAGGCACTAGATCGGCTCAATCACTTCATATTGCATATTGCATAAAATTGTGTGTAGGAAGCTATATTTATGGATGTTTAATGATTGTGTTATCATATGGATGATGCATTTTGGTGAATGATTGCGCACTCATATAGATATTGTATGGGTCGATAGGGTTCTCTCGCATACATAATGGATGCATGGCACTATCATGGTTTGCATATGTTCATACCTTAGATAGGGAACATATACACACACTTTTTGCATATACGCATACATCATTAGAAATTGTTTTAAGGACAATGGATGCACGTGTTTGATGGATTGAGTAGATGGTTGTTTGGATGGTAAGATATGCATTCTCCTTAGCTTAGAGATTTCGGGGACGAAATCCTTTAAGGAGGGGAGAATGTAACACCCCGAATTTTAGTTAATACTAAAATTCACTAATTATAGGATAAATAATCTCAGGTGTGTGAATTGGGGGTAACGGGCTGCGTCATTGCGTTCGTCTCGGAAAAATACGCGAAATAGAGTCCGAGTTTTCGAAAATCGGAGTCCGTATGGCCCAGTTAAGGCCCAATGAAGTTTGCAGAAAAATTAAAGCTTAAAACAGATTTAATAATTTAAAACCAGATTTTAAAATAGAGCAAGCAGGGCCAGGCGGGAAGATTCCCGCCCTACCCATGTCGACAGGGCTGTCGACAGGCCTGTCGACAGGGGTGTCGACTTGCCTGTCGACAGGGGGGCGACGCCCAGTAAAACTGGGTGCACCAGTTTATGTTCTAGGGCTGGCTTGGAGGGCTAGTTCTGGAAGCTTCTTGGATCTGACGGGTCTAAACCAATCTAGGGTTAATCTAAGGGTCTAAAATGCAACCTAATCCTATAAATAAGACCCTAACCCTATCCTAATTCATTCATAATTAGATCTTGTAACTAAACTATGGCAAAATGAAACTTGATCATGGCCACCACAAATCAATGAAGAGGAAGGCAAGCTAATCAACCTCTCTAATCAACCTCTAATCCATTCTAAGCATCTTAATCTTCTTCATTTGGAGTGCAAATTGCTAGTTGTGAGTTTCTATCACTTTAACATCAATTGTTAAAGCAAGTAGATTAGGTGTAATGAGACTTATGGTCTTGAATGCGGATTAGTGAGTTTGAATCATTTGTAATGATATGTTACTCTATGTTTTTCTATGTTTATGCATATTGAATAAGTTGGTTTATGCATATTTAATAAGTTGGTTTATGCATATTTAATAAGTTGGTTTATGCATACTTGATAAGTGGATTTATGCATGATTAATAAGTTGGTTTATGCATGTTTAACAAGTGGGTTTATGCATGTTGAGTATGTAAGTTTATGCAAGTTTAGTATGATGTATGTTATGTTTACATGATGCTAAATATGCAAGTTGTGGGCTATGTGATCATATACATGTTATGAAAGTTACATGTATGTTAATATGCAAGATATGCTATGCAAGTTACATGTATGTTAATATGCAAGATATGCTATGCAAGTTACATGTATGTTAATATGCAAGATACGCTATGAAAGTTACATGTATGTTAATATGCAAGATATGCTATGCAAGTTACATGTATGTCAATATGCAAGATATGCTATGAAAGTTACATGTATGTTAATAGGCAAGATATGCTATGCAAGTTACATGTTTGTTAATAGGCAAGATATGCTATGCAAGTTACATGTTTGTTAATATGCAAGTTCATGATGACACATTATGCAAGTTTAAGAGTTAATATGCAAGTATGTGAGTGCTTATGCAAGAATGTGAATGCTTATGCAAGAATATGAATGCTTATGCAAGTTATGTGTATGCTTAAATGCATGTTTAACATATTATGCAAGTTGTGAGGATGCTTATATGCAATATGTTATGCAAGTCATGTGAATGCTTATATGCAAGATCAACATGTTATGCAAGATATGTGTATGATAATATGCAAGTTTGGGTTATATGTAGTTGGGTTAATATATGCTCATATATGCAAGTTGACATCCTCTTAACCCATGACAAAGTTGTATGCTAGACCCATGATATTTGTGATGATCTTCCCCTTATTTATGTCATGAAATGAGAACGATTTACGTGGGGAACGATGGGGTTGGTAAATATGTTAATAAAAATATGATTGGGTATGATTAAGCATACCATAAAAATAAATTACCATAAGTGGGAATTTACCTATTTAGTTAGGTCTACCCCATGGGAATTTACCTATTGAGTTAGGTCTACCCATGTTATGGAAAATTTGATATTAATTAGGGATAATTAATATGGGGGTGATTAATTAGGAGTAATTAATCAACTAAGACACGAGGTTGGACCCTTTTGTAGCGGAAGTCTGCCCGGAACCGACCGGCCATCCAGCGGCTACAAATGATTGGCCCAATGTGAGAGGTCTTAGTCATAAACTAAATACATGATTAAAGTAAAGACACGAGGTTAGACCCTTTTGATGACAGAAGTCTGCCCGGAACCAACCGGCATATCCAGCAGTCATAAAAGACGGTCTAATGTGAGAGGTCTTTATGAGGTCATGATCCTAATTAATGAATTAAGAAACACTTAACCATATTAGCATGTAGTGGGACATGAGGGGTTAAGTGGGTGCCTTGGGGTGGCATGATGAGACTAGTGGGTTGCCTTGGGTGGCAATAGAAAAATACGATTAGAATACTTAACCAAAGTGAAACATGTAATTAAACATGATTAAAGGGTTAAGTAAGTGCCATGGGTGGCATGTGAAAATACGATTAAAATACTTAACCAAAGTGGAACATGTAATTAAACATGATTAAAGGGTTAAGTAAGTGCCTTAGGTGGCATGTAGGAATCTAGTGGGTGCCTTAAGGGGCAATTGAAATATGATTAGATGACTTAACCAGAACTTAACATGTAAGTGGGCATGATTATAAAGAGGGGTTAAGTGGGATGCACTAGATAAAATTTGCAAGCTTAGGTGGTAGCTTGTGGGGGCCCATTTCAACCAATATCCCAAACGTATCTTTGTGGGCTCGACTCAAGTCGAGTGACGGGACACGCATATTGGGCTTGACTATAAGAGGCCAAACCGGGTTAGCGGTGGCAACGCGGGACCAACGGGTTTCATATGCGTGTGTGGACCCGGGCTGGTTGGTAAGTCGTTGTTGCATCGTGTAGATATAAAGCCGTGCACTGTTGATATTATCTGGTAGCCACTTTAGGGGAATGATACACCCCAATCGTGGGACCAGCACGGGTATCTATGGTAGGGAGCCGATCGCTGGGGAGTAGTGGGAACACCTAATAAAGATAGGGGCAGACGGCACCTATGTAGGGGTACACGAAACTACTGGGTAAGAATTACTGAGTACACCTAGTGGAGATAGGGGCAGACGACACCTATGTAGTGGCTAGGAGTACAAGAAACTACTGGGGAAATTTTCTAAGTCCTTGTAAGGGATCAACCTTTAAGTAGGAATGACTGGTGTGGTGCAGTTAGTAATTATCCTTGGGTGGGTAGATGCGTCCTTACGGTTATCTTAGTTTATCCTAAGTCTACCAAGCTGCTTAGTGTAGCCATTCATCCCCAGATATTACCGTAGGTCAAGTTTATGTCTTCTCTGGTTACTTTAATGATTGTATTGTTAAAGTTATAGGGCTCACTCAGACTTATGTCTGACCCCGTTGTTTTTATCTTTTTCCCAACCCTCAGGTCCTACGGTGGATCCTAGCGGTAGTAGAGCTTGATCGGATTGCTGTTCCAGTCTTTAGGAGCTTGGGTAGATGTACAGCTCCAGTTATCCAGTTATCTTTTCTTTTGTTCTGGCTATTGTATAAGAGAGTGGGATTATGTATTTCTTTATTTTGATGGATATTGTACTTGACTTTTATCATGGTTTTATGATGTGACCAGACATGTTTATTTCCGCTGTTATGAGATGATGTTTTAAAATTTCAAGTACTATTTATATCTGTCTTGTTGTAATTTTTCTGTTCTATATTCACTAAAATACTCCACCGATGCTATGGCATTCCCTTAGTGAGTGACCATAGCGGGCGTGGGGTGTTACAGTTTTTAAGATGGACGTCCAACCGTTCGGTTATAAGGTGGACCGTCCACTACCATCGTAACAAGGTCACGGTACTGGAGCTAAACACTAAAGCTAGACTACAAATATGACCTATCACTCCACGTAGGGAGGAAATGAAAAAATACATAACATACTTAAAAAAGAAGTGCTTTACATATAGAATTACAATACCACACTAAACAGACACTTTACAAATAAAATCACCATTCACTGTGCTGAACATGACATCACTACAGTATTGATAACATGCAAGGCAGCCAAACAGTGTAACAACATGGTTCATGAATTCAAATTATTTCCAAGGCAAGTCAATTGAAGACAACATCAAAGGCTGGGCAAGGACGGTATCCACAAAAGTAGCTACTGGTAGCATCACAATTTAAGACCATATAACAAAGTATAGGACCATTTCTTAAGCTCTAAACCAGACATAACATGTAGCAGCTCACAAATTACATCATAGTTTGAAAGGACCGTAGACCTTACCACTGACATCAAAGAAAATTTCCAGCTAAGTTACCGAAGTTGAGCGGAAGTGGTAGGAAATATTATTAGCCAACAAGAATGGCAAATTCAAGAGCATAAAGCTTCACTTAGCATGCCATTAATGTCATTGAGGACAGGAACCAGTTCTCCAAAAAACGACACCAACTTTGGCAAAACCCAGTAAAATTACCAAACAAATTAACTAACTTGCACGCATTTGCCAATCTTAACACCCAAATAAATGACCCAAAAACGTAACTCAAAACCTTCTTCCCAAAGCTGCACAAACTAGCCAACATATTCAGAACCAACAGGACGATCACCTCAGCCAACATTGAATATCAAACACCACTTACTATCCCAACATGACCAGTAAAACAAAAAGGATATGCATAGCACTCACCATTAGCTCACCGAGCAAAGACTGAGCATAGCTCCCCCTAAGCAACTCAGTAGAAAAGAAAACTAATACATACCACATTCGATTAAAGGTAAGTCGCGAAAACAATATATGGCGTGAGAAGTTGCTGTTGACCAAGGAGACTCTGCATTCGATCCAAAAACTTCTAGACCCGTGCAAGTTGAAACCACAATCAGATTATGCCAGAAAAACCAACGAATTTGCACACACAAAAAAAAAAAAAAAAAATCGGAACTATCCCTAACCTTTCTTGCACAAGCAAGACAATACTGGGCATAAATTCACTTGGCAAAGAAAGGAACTGGCTTGCTAGGAACCCTCGGGTTGCACATTATAGAGTATCGTACAACACAGTATCTAATAGATCAACCAGCAATGAGCATTAGAAATGTTAATTTATGATCCGAAATTATCATTAGAATTGGTCCAGCTGATGTCACCTAAAGGATCTTATCTATATCCTTAATTTATTCTCTTGATTGAGATATTTTTAGCAACCTCATTTAAAGGATAAAGGAGATCTTTAATTTATTCTCTTGATTGAGATATTTTTAGCAACCTCATTTAAAGGATAAAGGAGATCTTTAATTTATTCTCTTGATTGAGATATTTCCAGCAACCTCATTTAAAGGATAAAGGAGATCTTTATTTTATTCTTTCTCTCCTTATTTGGCTGCATGAAAGTAGAATATAAATTCATTGCTATGGTTTGTAATGAAAATAAGCTTGTAAAACTCCATCAATTAATTAATAAAGTTTGCCTTTCTCCCATGGTTTTTTTCCCGAAATGGGTTTTTCCACGTTAAATCTTGTGTGATTCTATTCTTTGCTTGCTTCTTTGATCATTTATTTATTAACAAGTGGTATCAAAGCACTGGTTCGTTCAACATGGCGTCGTTAAAGTATGATCTTCCACTATTGGATCGAAACACTTGATTCTCATTGTGGCAAGTGAAGATGCGGGCGTTGCTTGCACAAGCTGATTATGATGATGCATTGGATGGATTCGAGAACAAGAGATTTGAACTATGGACCGATGATGATAAGAGAAAGGATCGGAAGGCTTTGTCTCAAATTCAGCTCCATCTACACAATAATATTTTGCAAGATGTTTTGAATGAGAAGACAGCTGCTTCTCTTTGGCTGAAACTGGAGTCAATTTGCATGACCAAGGATCTCACAAGTAAGATGCATCTCAAACAAAAGCTGTTTCTGCACAAATTGCGAGAGGGAGGTAATTTGCTTGACCATATTTATGATTTTAAAGAGATTGTTTCTGACTTGGGTGCAACGGAAGTCAAATATGATGATGAAGATTTGGGTTTAATCCTGTTATGTTCTCTGCCAAGTTCTTACTCAAATTTCAGAGATACCATATTATATAGTCATGATACTCTCACTCTAAATGACGTTTATGAAGCCTTGCACGCCAAGGAGAAAATGAAACAACTGGTGTCTTCAAATGGATCAAGCTCTCAAGCCGAAAGCTTGTCCGTTCGTGGCAGGACAAAGGAGAAAAAAAATCAAATAATGGATCTCGAGGTAAAAGTTCCAATGCCTATAAAGGTCGATCTAAATCTAGAGGCAAATACAAGTCTTGCAAATATTGTAAGAGGGATGGACATGAAATATCCGAATGTTATAAGCTGTAGAACAAGGAAAAGAGAAATGGCACATACAAACCAAAAGATAACAAAGAAGATGAAGTTAATGCCAATTGTGCTCGTAATGATAGTTTTGACAATGAGGTGCTTGTTGTTACCGTGTTTGCTGGATGTGCTGAGATTAAGGATGAATGGATACTTGACACTGCTTGCACTTTCCATATGTGTCCTAATAGAGATTGGTTTACAACTTTAGAACCCACAAATGATGCTGGCTCGGTTTTGATGGGTGATGATTCAGCATGTAAAGTAGCAGGAATTGGTTCTATTCAGATCAAGATGTTTGATGGCGCAATCAGAACTTTAACAGATGTTCGGTTCATTCCTAACATGAAGAGAAATCTGATTTCTTTAAGTGCTCTTGATGACAAAGGGTACAAATATTCAGGTGGAGGTGGTGTCCTGAAAGTCACAAATGGTTCTCTTATTGTCATAAAGGGAAATCTTAGGCAAACAAATGGCCTTTATTATCTTCAAGGCACTACTATTTCAGGTAATGCTTCCCCTGTTATCTCAAATAATATTTCTGATTGTGATACTGCTAATCTTTGGCATATGCGTCTTGGACATATGAGTGAATTAGGTCTGTTAGAGTTGAACAAGAGAGGACTTCTTGATGGGTACAACGCAGGCAAGCTGAAGTTCTGTGAGCATTGCATTTTTGGCAAGCATAAGAGAGTGAAGTTCAACACTGCAGTTCATACAACAGAAGGCATTCTAGATTATGTGTGCATTCAGACTTATGGGGACCGTCTAGGAAAGCATCCATGGGCGGTGCTTGTTACATGATGACAATTATTGATGATTATTCCAGAAGAGTTTGGCCTTATTTTTTGAAACATAAATCTGAAGCTTTTTCAGCTTTCAAAGAGTGGAAGACTGTGGTTGAGAGACAAACTGAAAGGAAGGTAAAGAAGCTTCGGACTGATAATGGGATGGAGTTTTGTTCAGATGAATTTAATTCATTTTGCAAGGCTGAAGGCATTGTTAGGCACTACACCATACCTCACACTCCTCAGCAAAACGGGGTTGCCGAGCGTATGAACAGGACTATCGTTTCTAAGGCTCGCTGCATGTTGTCAAACGCAGGTTTGTATAGACGTTTTTGGGCTGAAGCTGCTTCCACAGCCTGTTATCTCATCAACCGCTCTCCCTCTGTTGCTATTGGTAAGAAAACTCTGATTGAGGTATGGTCTAGTTCTCCAGCAAATTATTCTGAATTGAAAGTTTTTGGATGCATTGCTTATGCTCATGTTGATAATGGAAAGCTAGAGCCAAGAGCTGTTAAATGCATTTTTCTTGGTTATAAGTCTGGTGTTAAAGGCTATAAATTATGGAATCCTGAAACAAGTAAGGTTGTAATTAGCAGAAATGTTGTGTTTAATGAATCTGCTATGTTACATGATATTCCATCTACTAATGATCTTGTTGAGAGTAAGCAGAAATCAAATGTCCAGGTGGAGCATATTATTGATTCAGATGCTACATCAAAAGCAGAAATTGAGGGACAGGATGAAGCAACCATTGTTGAGGATCCTCCACCAGTTATGCAACCACCGCAGCAATCTATTGCAACAAGCAGACCTAGAAGGAATCCAAAACCAGTAAGAAGGTTTATTGAGGAAGCAAATGTTGTTGCTTATGCGTGTGCTGTAGCAGAAGAAATAGAAGGTATTGCCAAGCCTTCTTCATATACTGAGGCTGTTATCTCTAGTGATTCTGATAAGTGGATGGCTGCTATGCATGATGAGATGAAGTCACTTGCAAGAAATGACACTTGAGACTTAATCAAATTGCCTAAAGAGAAGAAACCTATTCATTGCAATTGGATTTTCAAGAGAAAAGAAGGTGTTTCTCCAAACGATAAGACAAGGTACAAAGCAAGATTAGTTGCAAAAGGTTACAGTCAGATTCCAGACAAGGCAGAAATTGAAAATTTGAAAAGGCAGTTGAGTAGAGAGTTTGAAATGAAAGATTTGGGGGATGCTAAGAAGATTCTTGGCATGGAGATATCAAGAGATATAACTTCTGGAAAATTATACCTAAGTCAGAGTGGGTATGTTAGAAAAGTGCTTCGCCATTTTAATATGCTTGATGTCAAACCTGTAGGTACTCCTCTTGCTGCACATTTCAAATTGTCATCAGCCATGTGTCCACAATCAGATGAGGATATTGAGTACATGTCTAGAGTTCCCTATTCTAGTGCAGTTGGTTCACTTATGTATGCCATGGTTTGTTCGCGTCCTGATTTATCACATGCTTTGAGTGTTGTCAGTAGATTCATGGCCAATCCTGGAAGAGAGCATTGGAAAGCAGTTCAATGGATTTTCAGATATCTTCATGGCACTGCAAATGCTTGTTTGCAGTTTGGTAAATCTAAAGCTGAACTTGTTGGTTATGTGGATTCTGACTTTGCTAGTGATTTGGATAAAAGAAGATCATTAACAGGTTATGTTTTTACCATTGGTGGTTGTGCTGTGAGTTGGAAAGCAACATTGCAAACTACCGTAGCATTATCTACTACTGAGGCCGAGTATATGGCTATTTCTGAAGCATGTAAAGAAGCTACTTGGCTGAGAGGTTTATATTTTGAGCTTTGTGGAGATACATCTTGCATTACTATATTTTCTGATAGCCAGAGTGCTATATGCCTTACAAAGGATCAAATGTTTCATGAGAGAACTAAACATATAGATGTTAGGTATCACTACATTCGAGATGTTATTGCTAAAGGTGGTGTTAAAGTTTGCAAGATAAGTACTCATGACAATCCCGCTGACATGATGACAAAGCCAGTTCCAATTACTAAGTTTGAGCTTTGCTCAAGCTTGGTTGGTGTTACAGTATAGTCTTTAGGGACTATTGGAGTAAGGCAGATATTTATTTATTGAAGGAGTTCGTTTTTTGTAGTTCATCTTTCTACTTCAAGATGAGAATTCATCTCAAGGTGGAGATTGTTAATTTGTGATCCGAAATTCTCATTAGAATTGGTCCAGCTGATGTCACCTAAAGGATCTTATCTATATCCTTAATTTATTCTCTTGATTGAGATATTTTTAGCAACCTCATTTAAAGGATAAAGGAGATCTTTAATTTATTCTCTTGATTGAGATATTTTTAGCAACCTCATTTAAAGGATAAAGGAGATCTTTAATTTATTCTCTTGATTGAGGTATTTTCAGCAACCTCATTTAAAGGATAAAGGAGATCTTTATTTTATTCTTTCTCTCCTTATTTGGCTGCATGAAAGTAGAATATAAATTCATTGCTATGATTTGTAATGAAAATAAGCTTGTAAAACTCCATCAATTAATTAATAAAGTTTGCCTTTCTCCCGTGGTTTTTTTCCCGAAAAGGGGTTTTCCACGTTAAATCTTGTGTGATTCTATTCTTTGCTTGCTTCTTTGATCATTTATTTATTAACAAGAAATTCCAAAGAACCCAAGAGGGCCACCACGCAACGAGAAGGAAGAGTATGTAGTTGCGAGCTAAAGAAGAAGGAATTGAGTTATCAGGTAATTGAAGGACCGATGAAAATAAGGGTATTAGGGGAAGAGGGTTAGATAGATCGATGCAATCACAATTCAGTGTATCCACCATGTAGAAGAAAGCAAGGGCATTGTAGGAGAAGAAGGAAGAGAGATGAGAAAGTAAGAGAAGGGGATGGTGAAGATTGCAAAGAAAATGAATAGAAGCCGGCCTATGTCCTCATTAATAGTGGATACTCCTGAATGTCCCAATTTACAATGCCATAGATCAAGTGTGTTTACATTAGTATTTTTTCTTGTAATAGAGTAGTAGCCCCATTGTCTTTTATCAGATTTCCTATTGTTCTTCACAGGGTTAAATGTATATAAATCATGATGCTCATTACCCTATAATAAAATTTCTTTGCTATATAAGTCTCTAGTTAGACAATGATCTGGAAAGAATTCAAAGTAAACTTGGTTGCCTTTGGAAAATTAATACATACTCATTAAGTTTTTCTTTATTTTAGGTACTCTAAGTAAATTATTCAAATACAAGTTTTTCAAGCCTTTGAGAATGGCAATGCCAGTGTGTGTGATTTTGGTTGTGGTGCCATTACCCATAAAAATAGATTGTGTACCTTTGTATCCTCTGTTACCCAGGTTTAGATTGTTCTGATTGCTAGTGATATGGTTGGTTGCTCCAGAATCTGGATACCAATCTGCAGTTTGAATGCCATCTGAATTTGACAAGTTTTCAGTGTCCATCTGGGCTTTAGAGCTTTCAGCTTTACTCCTTTTTTATGAACTGCATTGTGCTAGGTTTGAATTTGGATAGTTTTTCCTTGAGTGTTGTTTTCCTGATTGAGAGTGAACCCTTGATCAAATCTGAAATAAATTTACTGGCCGTGTGACCAAATTTTTCGCAAATTTGGCTTCTGATTCTGTTGTAGTTGTTAGATCTTCCTCTGCCTCTATTGTTTTTATTAGATCTTGGATTATTATTCTGATCATACTTGTTATATTGTCTTCTTTCTTAATTCTTTTCCTTGTTGGTGGTAGCATAATTGGAAGTATATTCTCTACGTTTGGCTTATCTGTCATCTATTCTGCCTTCATGTGCTATTAAAGTTGAATTGTTGGAGTAACAAGTTGGGAGGATAACATGGTAACAATGGATTCATATCCATCATCAAGACTACTTAGAGTTGTCAGAAATTGATCAGCATCAGTGACTTTATAGCCCCACAACATCAAGTAAGCTGCATTACGTTTTTATTTTGGTTAAGTATTCACACATAAACATTGAATCTTTGCTTATTGTGTTTAATTGTCATTTATGACGCATGATTCTTTCCTAAGATTGATTGTTGAATACTTGTTCGACAGTCTCCTAGATCTCTTGGCCACTTTTGCGTCTAATAAGTTGTAGCATAAGTATGGGGTTGATTGAGATAAATAGCTATGAGCATAGCATGCTATCTCGGTGCTTGTAGTGAGTGAATTCTTTATTTTGAGTATGATTTCCATTGCTGCTAGTAATCATCTTTGTAGGAATTGATAATGTGCCATCAATATACTCTTCTAACCCATATCCAGTTAGGGCGGTCATAATCTGAAATTTCCATAATAAGTAATTTGTTTCATCGAGTTGTACAGAGATGGTATGACTCTTTGGATTAATCACAGTCTTTGTTTCAGGTCCACCATTATTAGGGGTTGAGAAGTTTCAATATGAGAAGAGGCATCGTTGGCCACGATTGAAATTGAGATAGTGAACTGTTGGGAAACAATGGCTGAGTCGCGGACCAGGTCGCTTTCTTGAAGACGATTCGGCGATCTGGTCGATGGTGCAAAACCAGTTCGTACTTTTGCCGCCGCCTCTAGGATAAAACAGCCTCTCTGAAATTAATAACTGATCTGCTTTGCGCAAACAGATCAGTGCAGATTTGCACTTTCGAATTTAACTGCTCGAAAATTTCTGTAAGAATATTTTAATGGCGGTGGAAGAGAAAAACAGTTTTTTTTGTACTACTCTCGTCTAATCTGAAGATAATAATATATAGACGAGGATTAGGTTATTCGAAAATACTGGTCAGTGGAGGAAAATAGGATCAGCGAAATACTTGGTCAAAAGTTTACCGTTTCAAATTAAATTCGGTTCAGAAATATTTTCCGTAATTAAAAAAACGGTTCGAAAAAATCAAGTTTTTCTGTTCTAAAAATATAAGTGTCTACACCACATAGCCAAGGCCCAAAGCCCAAGCCCAAGCCCAAGACCGAACCGGGCCGGTCGGTCGCGCGCGCGTGTGTGGTGGTCATGATGCATGGGCTCCCTCCTCACAACAAAGCATGTATTGGGAGCCCCAAGGCCCCATCAAAGCTTCTTAGAAACAAGTATAAATACTTGTTTCTTTCATATAATCCCATGATGTGGGACTATTCACATTTAGGAGTCATCATACACTTATTTCTATATTTTAAACAATTCACATAAATTTCCAACAAGATCAAATGATGCTATTTGTTGACGATCTAAGTTGCCGCAACCAAGGTTGATCAAAGATCAACTTTAGGACGACACAATCAGAGAGATAAGGACAAATTTTTTGAAAACAAGAAGTGCACTTTAATCTTCGTGGGAGAAAGCCCTCTTTAATGATGATGCAGGATCTTAGAAGGCAGATATGCAGTAGGCAATCTGAAATAAGATTGAACTGAGAAGAAAGGAGGTTGGATCACCACCAGATGATCAAAGATGCGAAGGGTGCCATTAGGTAAAGAGGTTCTCTGATACCATAATGGAAAAGCAAATACTTTGAAATACTTGTATTATTACTTTCAAATAATAATGTACATAGCATAAGAGCGGAATATATATATAGATGTAATTGTAACATTGAAAGCCGAAGGGATGAGAATGCCCTTATAACCTTAAAGTATAAAATACAGAAAGCGGTGAGAACTTTCATTCCTTAACTTTTAGTATCATTTTTTTATTTTTAAGCAAGCATGTTATATGTATGTTTGATCATAATGCTTTTTACAGAAGCAGTTTCTAAATTGTAATAGCTTTATAAAATTCTAGTAGTTTATTAACAATTGTTTATATATATATATATATATATATATATATATATGTGTGTGTGTGTGTGTGTGTGTGTGTGTATGTGAAAAGGGGGGTGTACACGCACATCTTATATATAATTTGGTTGAAAGTGTAGTCTTTTTGTCCAACCTTGAAGCTTTCAAAATGCCTTAATATATAAATAAAAGGTCAGTGTTTTGAATCACTAGGGGTGGAATCGGTTCGGTACCGGAACTTTGTACTCAAAACCATTACTGTACGGACTTTATACGGTAATAGAAAAATCATACCATTGCCAGCCAAAAAAATCGGTTACCAATAGTTCGGTTTATGGTTGGTAGAGGTCGGTAATAAGTTTTTACCGTTCACTAGTTTGAGATCTTTTGTTTACAATATTTCACGTTAAAATATTAAATATTAATTTTTTTTGTTATTATATTATCAAACCGACCGTTAGGGAGGTTTCCCTACTGTAAGAGCCAAAATCAAATTGTCTGTGCCAATTATTTTCGCCTAAATTATCAGACTTTGCCGTGAATGTCGTCCTTCTCGCTATTCCGACTCTCCTTTGTTTTCCCTCTGTTCTTCCGCTGTTTTCTTCGTTCTTTTCTTTATCGTCCGATTTTCCTCAAATCGACCACCGCCTTCTCTGAAATCCTATAATCAAGCGGAATATTTCAATCCCTAAAATTGACTGCCGCCTTCACTCAAATCGACCACCGCTTCCCCTCAGATCGACCGACGCCTCCTTTAGACTGGCTCATCCAATCAGGTTTTAATTCTTAATCGATCCAATGCATTAAAAATGATTGATACCAACTATGCGGATCCCACATTCAGGTTTGAAAAAAAAGAGGTCTTCACAATTTATCTTCACATTTTTTTGGATGGTAAATCAAATTAATTTTGCTATAGTTGCTTCTTAGAAAATTGATTATCAAATTATCATTTTCAGTACAAAATTTGTGTTTGTTCAGGACATTCGAAGTGCTAATATTGAGAAAAAACATATGGATAAAATTGGGCTGATCTAGTTTTGTTGGGTTTTCTAAATTTGTTTTTTTAACTTGCCTTGATAAAACTATTGATATTGTTAATTAGGTTGATAATTCTCTTGTTATCACCATTGTGCTGTAGTGTAATTAGACTTGATTATAATCACTTAGCCGTGTGAATGTTCAGACATGTAGTTCTGCTTCTATGCAGTTCAGATTCCTTCTTCATTCTCTTTGTTTGTTCTGACATTTATATCTAATGTTGAAGTTGTAAGTATTCTTAGCTTCAAATTGTCTTTTTTAAACTTGCCACATCTTGAGCTTCTCTGTACCTTGATTTCGTAAATCTGCTTGCATTGAGTTGGCTGAATGCTAGAATTGGGAGTATATTTTTTCCTGCAAGTAGATGAATATCTATACCAAAAGATGCATATGAATTATACTGAATCAGCATATACATAGCATAGAGTGCATACTCTATCAAGCTTGCCTCCTCATGCCTATTTGAACAACTTGATGTTTAATCATTTTTGTTTTGTTGAAAGATCAATAATTGTCGTTTTTGTAATTGAATATAATGATATAATTATATTTTGTTGTGCTTGATTGATGTTGTGAAATGATTTTTATATATGTAATCAAATGGTCACTGTGAAAAACAAAATTCGGAGGCTAACGCCCACGAACCCCTTATATTTTTATCTTGCTCCCCCCTCCCCGCGTCAATTTCATAGCTACGCCCACTGTTGCTTGGTATTTATATTGATGGTTGATACAACAGGATGAACTTTCAAATCTAAATAATTATTTGGCAAAAACAACGCAGCTTGTATAGATAGATTTTGATATCACTCTAGTAATCCCAACGGCTTTCACACGATACTGGTGGGAAGAAGATTAAGAAGAGAACTGATGTTTGACTCGGAACCTTGGAATTGCGTGATTTTACCTTTTTCTTTAGTTTTGTCCTTTTTGTGGGAGGTTAAATTTAATATTGATGGTATGAAGTTAGTCAAATTAATTGTTGATTTATTGACTATAAAGTTTGCATTTCAATTCACTGTAATTTATTCTTTCTTTTCCAGTTTATATTTGATTTCCTTTTTTATTGATTAAATGTTGGCTTACGGTCTATAGATTTGTTTAGAGACCAACAAAGTTCCAATTTTCATATTTTTTTTCATTTTTTCAGAGTGAGTTATTTGTGGTCCTTTTGCAGTCACTGGTCAAATTATCATGCTACACTAATTTTTTGATGTAGCTCGACAGTTCTAAATTCAAGTACTGCTCTGTTCATCTTCTTGAGTTTAGGTATCAGTTTTATTTTAAATTTTGTTTTTTCAGTATCTCTAAAAAACCTTGCTAATAAAAAAAATGTGGCTTAGCACTCACATTAAGAAGCTTAAGGAAATGGAAGCAAATGGCACAGGAGCAGCCTGAAGCAATCTCATTGCAAGAATTTGATGATTCAGATTAAGCAGCTGATATCCGTCATGACTTATAAGCATAATACTTGTATGTGTAAATCAGTTGAAGAAGTGTAGAGGTATGATCTTTTTTCCTTTTTATTGTTCGAACTCTAATGCCTTGTACGCATTTGTTGCTCATGCTAGTTTTCAGATCTATCTTTATCATCTCATCTCTGACGATAGTCTTCATTCCTCAAACACCCTGTAGGTTGTCACCTATACCGATAGGTCATCAAGGAAGCTACAAGTTCTTTTTCTCCATTGTAGTCTTACGCACAAATTGAATTGACTATTTGCAGTTGAACATGACTGATTACCGGTTCATCCATTTAGGAAAGTTGAAGAAGCCAAGATTTCTTAAGGAAGTTTTTTTGGTGAGAATTTATTTTGTCGACAATTTTTTCTTCAAATTATAGATAAAATTCATGTTCTAATTAAGGTCACTGATGTGGAGAATCTTCTAAATATAACTAGAAGAGTTTATTTTTCTTCCGCAGATGAGGAGGTTAATACATCAGATTAGATCTCAAGGCTTATAGCAGCATGCAGTTGCAGTGGAAAAGCTTATTCAAAAACTAGAGTAATGCTCGTATGGATTTTAAGGTTATTACTTATTTGCTTAACACTATAATTTATAGTTTTGAGTTTTAGCACCTTAGTTATAAATTGCAATAATTTATAGTTTTGAGTTTTAGTACCTTTCGTTCAATGATGAGAGAATAAGTTTTTTCCTTCTTAGATACAACATAAGTTGGTAATTCTCTAACTAGCATCCAGTGAATTTTGTAATTTAAGTATCTTCTTTTGTTCGAAAAAATTGAGTATTGAAATTTCTTTTGTTTCATGCACATTTTTTTATGTATATTTGTAATTGACGTTGTCTAAGTAGTACTTCATTTAATTCCCTATTCTAAGAAATGAAAAAACAAATATGAGTTTTACAACTAGTTTATCATGCATGTTCCTTTCATAATTTCATTTGCAATGATGCATACAGAGCAAAAGGGTATGTTCATATAAAACAAGCCTGAAAATCTCCATAATATCAAACCATACATGGAAATTGCTAATCCTAAAGCTAAAAGATTAGTAAATTTAAATATTATTTGTTATTATCCACACTACTTCCTTTAAAGATAAGTTCATGGAAACGTTTTTAGAATGCATATAAAACCAATATGTCCAAATGAAAATATGTGAAACCAGCGTTGTTTCTGTGTTTTCATTTTTTTGTTTTATGTGGTAAGTGTCATATTCATGATCTGTTATCTCATATACGACACATGTATGGCCTTTTTTCCCCATAGATTAGCGTTGATGAATATGCATCAAACATGAAAATATAACTATATTAAAAATATTTCCTAGCATATTTGGTTAAGTTCAGTTGTATTATAATATTGGAGCAACTAATGATTATATCAGTTTTTCTTCTCTAATCCTCAAAATGATATCTGTATTTGCATATTGACAAGCTTTAAAATGTCACAGTAAACTATGAAACCCCTCACTATTTTAGCTTCAACTTCTTCCAAGTTAAAATGCATTCTTGAGTAAAATTTAGTCCACCATTTTAGTGTTGTTGGCTCTTTTTTCAAATAATTTGTTATTTGTATGCAAGTTAGCTTTCTAATTACTCATAGCCTTTTGTTGATTAAAGATATAGACATAGACAACAAGTTGTTAATTTTATTCTTAATACGAATTTGATTTAAATACATGGAGTGTTGTGTTATGAAAATGAAACCTCGATTTCTATTCTTTTGGTGGTTTAGAAAATACTGATTTATAACTTATAACTAGGTAGATATGCTACTTTGGGAAAGCAGTGTCATCTTAGTGTCTAAGTAGTAGCAATAATCTTGATAGTTATGAAAATTTTAAGTGTTTCTTTTAAGGTTTGGTTTTTTTTTTAATTTTTGTTTCAAAGAATATTTTTTTTAGAAACATGATATCATTTTAATTTACCTTTAAACATATATTAGGCATCATTTTATAAACTAATGGATTTTCCTATTTATGAGTTGTGATATAACCAAGATTACAAATTTAATAATTATTTTGATAGACAACTAAACTTTTGAAACTATGAAATTGACTAACAGTTTTGTTATACCACATTTTTGTATTGTACTGTCTTAATATTGTGTAAAAAAAAGGGCCAAATAATTCTCCTTTAGTCATCTAGAAAATGGTAAGAAATATTGAACACTCATATTTGATACAATTATTTTTCATTTATCGTTAGTTCATGACAACAATACTAATATTTGATGTTGTTGCTGATTCTTGATTTGTTGCTTTACTACCAAGTTGGAAAGAAATGTCCATTCGTATTATTTGTTAACAATGGTGATGAATTTAAACACATGAGAAAATGTTGTTAATTGATGGATTCAAAATAGCAGCTACAATATAAAAAAAGAGACAAATCAAGGGATGTTAATTGTATGTACCCAGTTTATTTCATTACTAATGCATCTGTATAAGAGCATTAATGTCATTATAAAATTACTACCAAGTTGGAAAGACATTCAGATAATATATCATCTGTATAAGAGCATTAACGTCATTATAAATTTATAAATTTATTACGGATGAGAGATTTCAAACATAACATAAGTTAATTGGAAGACAAAACAAAATGGGAAACAAAGACAATAATTAGATACAATATATAATACTAACATTTAAAACGATTTATCACCCATAAATAGAGTCTATATCCGTGGAAAACTTACTGCTACAGTTTCTTTCCTTCAGTTAATTTATGTTTTTTTCAATAAAATTATAAATTTCTGTGTTTTCATTTTCTTCTCCCCTTCAGTTAATTTTCTGTTTATACGATTATAATTTTTTTCCATCTAATACTACTACAGTTTTGTTTTGTACTTTTGATATTCATGTTTAAACTTGTAACGACCCGTATTCTACGCATCATAGGATCGTAGGATATTTATTTCTTTCACATACGAAGTCGTATGGTCATGTAACTATGGGAGACGACTATTGGGGTCATTTCCCATGTTCATGATTTTTCCCGATTTTTAAATGACCATTTTACCCCTAGTTGGCACTGTTTTGGCCATAACTTTTGACTAGAAAGGAATTTTGACCTGAAACCACTTCCGTTGGCTTCGGATGATGGTTTAGAATTCCGTAGAGTGGTCACATTAGCCAAACGGACTCACCGTTTGGGAGATATGGCTGAAACAAGTTTCAGATGGTGAAAAACAGCTTAATTGGGCTTAACCGGGTGATTAACAGCTAGGCCCAGAGGGGAATTTCGGGTTTAGAGGTATAGGAGGACTAACTAGGGTTAGGAAATCACTTTCATTTCAGTTTTGAGCCGCCACAAACCTTCTTGAGACCTTAGTAGTGGCTCCCATCCTCTAAAACCACTCCAAAACGCATTTTTATTGAAGATTAAGCCTAAACTACATCAAAACAAGGCCAAATAGCAATAGAGCAAGGTTGGAGCTGCTGCTATACATAGGAATTCGACCCAAACAGAGAGTATTTCAGATTTGGTGTTTCATTTGTGGCCAAGGTGAGTGATAGCATCGTTTTGACACTAATTACAGTTAATTAAGGGTGATTAGTGAAGATTAGCGAATTGATACACTAATAAATTCTGGAAAAATGTTTAGAAATTCTTAAATAATATTTTATGCCTCTGTTAGAAATTTGGTTCGATTTGGTTAAGTTTTATTAATTCTATGATTAGTTTTATTTAATCATGTTTAAGGGAAAATAAGGGGTTTTGGGCACATTTGATCCATTTTGACATGTAAATTCATTGTTTTGGTGTTTGTGGTTAGTTTGCTATGTTGTTATGACTATTTGACATGATTTGTAATTGATTAGAATAGTTAGATTTGTCGAAAACGTCGTCGAATGGCGTAAACAAGTTGCTGGAAAAGTTGCAGAAAGTTGTGCAGGGTTTCAGATCGGATCGGATATGGGCTCGGATCGGATAGGAGACCTGGGCAAGGAACCCAACCCGAACTGGAACCTGGCATAAAAGAAATTTGGCAAGAAGGAAGGCCACTGCTTAAAATCGGAGTAGGAGAGAGTGGATCGGATCGGAACTATGGAGCAGGATCGGATCGGAGTAGGAGAGAGCGGATCGGATCGGAAGAATAATGGAGGCCAGATCGGATCGACTTAAGAATAGAAGGCTACGACTGGAGTAAGGCGAAGGGATCGGATCGGATCGGAGTAGACCCGGAGGAGGACACCGACCCGACCCGAAGTGAAGTACCCGACCCGAACCGAATGGAAAGATGACAAGGAAGGAGGACCGAACCGAACCGACGAAGGTAACGACTACCGAACCGAACCGAATTCTAGGGCTGCTACTGCACGACAACTCTTCTGAACACCCACTCCAATTCGACCAAACCCGAGATGCAAAGGAAGTCCAAATGAGAAGCTAGAGCTCAAGATCCAGATGGGAATCAACGAGTTCGCTTCATGATTGGGCTTTGCTGCGGGACGCGTGTTGAGGGGTTATCGATGTCTATAGCTTTGGACCACTATGGTTGGAGGGACGAAGGCGGATTCAGGGCCATTATGGCAGTGGTAGGACCAAGGGCTACGACCAATGTGGTGGGTCATTGAAATGTTTGGTCATGACTCCATGTGTTTAGCTTGGTCATAGCAGGGTTTCTACAAGTCGGAATTCGTCGTTACCTCAATTTGTCTAGTGTTCCAAAGTGGTGGATATCGTACGCTTTACGCACTGAGTGAGAAATGTGAGGATGATTGCTATGGTTGATTTGTTTGCTATCATTATGACATGCACACCCCACCCCCGTATTCTTACACTCTTTATTATGGCACCTTAGAGTACTGTACGGTATGCAGTACTAACTCTTTGGTTGCAGGTCCAGGTTCAGGTATGGTTTAGTATACCTGTTATTATTATGTTTAGATGCTTATCGCTCATACCAGGCTTTATGTCTGACCCAGAGTTTTATGTCTCCTCTTATTACTCTGGGTGCTCACACGAGCAGACTAGAGACAGGTTAGCTGGTGATGCACGGGTAGATGATCCGGAGACGAGCAGGAGGCTTCCACGTAATATATATATAGTATTCTCCCTGTGTTGTTGAAGATCACTGCTTGGGCATTGGTGGTGCATCTTCTACTTTAGCTTTCTTTTGTTAGAGACAGTAAATTTGAAAAGTTGTAATAAGCTGTATTTGGATTTCCGCTGCTCTGATGTTGATGTTGATTTTAGTTATCAGCTTATGCACTGTCTCACCTGTTTTATGTCAAGTATGTTATTATTATATTTATTCCATGCGCTGTGAGACATTCTACAGGTTCCTTGATTATTTCATTCCCTTCTTCCCTTCTTTGGCGACCGTTCCGTGCTAACTGGACATGTGTACAGCGCACTTTTGGAGTAAATGTCGGTTGGTGCGGGGCGGGCCGTCACACTTGGTATTAGAGCTCTAGGTTGCGTAGTTAACCTAGGGAAGTTATCAGGGAGAGATAATATACGTATACGAGAGAGCGTATTTGTGATTACTTTGGTTTTTAAAAGCTATATATATATACTATTAGTAGTATAAGGATGAAGTCGTACTGCACTAGCACCACTATGGAGTCGTTAATCGTTTCCTTTTTCAGATTGACAATGAGATGATATACTAGAGGTGCTGGTAGGGGAGCCAATAATGGGAATGCTGCTGACATGAGGACGATGTTTACTGACCTCATGAGAGAGATGCTTAGAGATGTACAGAGGGAAGCTCCCAATGGTGGAAATGGTGGTGGTCCAATAGTGCAGGCGCCAAGAGTCGACTTCGCCAAGCTGAATAAGGATTATACTAGTCTTGGTGGGAAGTCGTTCCACGGAACGGAGTCGGCCACGGATGTTCAGGATTGGTTGGATAGTTGCGAACATATATTCGAGGATTTGGGTATCGAGGATGCGATGAAGAGAAAGCTAGCGTCCCGTCAGCTGCAAGGGCGGGCAATGAATTGGTGGAATGCTATAAAGGCAGCTACTCCCGAAGATCAGATTACTTGGGAGCAGTTTAAGGCTCGCTTTAGCGAGAAGTTCATTCCAGCTGCTCAGAAGTCAGTGCTGTTTAAGAAATTCTTGGAGCTCAAGCAGAATGGCAGAGCTGTCTCGGTGTACATTGCTGAATTTGACACTTTGTCAAAATATGGGTTATCTCTTATTGATACTGCCGAGAAAAAGAATGAGAAATTCATAACTGGTTTGGATCAGTACTTGGGGGAAAGACTTATTAACCACATCGATGAGACGTTTGAATCGATTGTGGGGAAAGCATTAAGATCAGAAAGTCTCTACCCTAAGCCGAAGACTGAGGTTGCATCCGCAGATGAGCCAAAGCCACAAGCAAGTGGTGGAGGCAAGGGTGGTTCCCAGAATAAGAGAAAGCAGAATCAGACTAAGGATGGCCAGAAGAAAAAGAATAAGCAAGATGTGGAGTGCTTCAGCTGTGGTAAGAAGGGCCATTATGCTAGTAATTGTCGGGCCAAGCCAGCGGACAGGAAGTGCTTCAGTTGTGGCCAAATGGGACATCACAAGGACAAGTGTCCACAGCCCCCTAAAGAAAAGCAAATGGTGAAAACATATGCTCTCAATGCTATTCCTTCTTCGTCGAATGCCCCAACTGCGGCGGAGAAGGGAAAGAATGTCGTCATTCAAGATATGCTTTCTGTTTATGATGTTCCAGTTAGAGTTTTATTTGATACCGGAGCTTCCAGTTCTTTCATATCTAGTGACCTGGTAGATAGGTTGGGATTGGATCCCGAGATTGTCGATAGACCTTTAGTAGTGACGAACCCGATTGGTGGTTCGACTAGCCTTAGCATGATTTGTCGTAATGTGGTCCTATCGAGTCATGGATGCATGTTTGTTTGTGATTGCTTTGTTTTGGGCTTTACTGGGTTTGGCATTATTTTGGGAGTAGATTGGCTCCAAAGATACGGGGTGGTGGTAGACTGTGAGGGCTTTTTAGTGACAGCTAGAGCGGATGATGGGCTGATGATAGTGTTTAGTGGTCTACCCAGTAAGGGGGTATTGGCTAGTTTTCTAAACTCCCTCGACATTCCGCATAGTGAGTTGGCAGGTTTGCCCGTGGTTGGCCAGTATCCGGATGTTTTCGAAGAAGTGACCGGACTTCCACCACACCGAGGGATTGAGTTCCGTATTGATTTGGTAAAAGATGCCAGACCTATAGTGATGCCACTTCATCGTATGGCACCAAGAGAGCAGCGAGAGCTCGAGGTGCAAGTCAGCGATCTTTTGAAGAAGGGATTTATCAGAAGGAGTGTTTCTGAATAGGGAGCACCAGTTGTGTTTGCTACCAAGGCGGATGGTTCCCTTCGTTTGTGTGTAGATTACCGCGAGTTGAATAAAGTGACGAGGAAGAACAAGTATCCTCTACCGCGGATAGATGATTTGTTCGATCAGTTGAGTGGCGCGAGAGTATTTTCTCAGTTGGATCTCGCGACAGGTTTTCATCAGCTTAGAGTGGAAGCTGAGAGTATAGCTAAAACGGCATTTCAGACGCCGTCTGGATTTTATGAGTGGTTGGTCATGCCATTCGGGCTGACCAATGCCCCAGCATATTTTGTGGATCTTATGAATAGGGTATTCAGAGATCAGTTGAATAAGTTTGTCCTTGTGTTCGTTGATGATATTTTGGTCTATTCGAGGACAGAGGAAGAACACAAGGAACATTTAAGAGTAGTGATGGAGGTGTTGAGAAAACACCAACTGAAAGCAAAGTTTTCTAAGTGTCACTTCTGGAAGAGGGAAGTGAGGTTCTTGGGCCATGTTGTATCAGAGAATGGTATTGCCGTGGACCCGGCGAAGGTGGCTACGGTACAGGATTGGCCTACGCCCAAGAATGCAACAGATGTAAGAAGTTTCTTGGGGTTAGCTGGATATTATCGTAAGTTTATCCAAGGTTTCTCCAAGTTAGCAGCACCATTGACCCAGTTGACCAAGAAGAATCAAGCTTTTGTCTGGGATGAAAGGTGCGAGAATGCATTCAAGAGTCTAAAGGACAAGTTGACGAGCGCACCAGTGTTAGTCATTCCTAAGGGGGATGAAGAGATGACGGTATACACGGATGCCTGTGGTACCGGACTGGGTGCTGTATTGATGCAAGGCGGTAGGGTTGTAGCTTATGCAAGTCGGCAATTGAAACCGCACGAGAAAAGATACCCTACCCATGATTTGGAATTGTCCGCGATCGTGTTCGCGTTGAAGATGTGGAGACACTATCTCTTGGGAGAAAGATTTGAGTTGTTTACAGATCATAAGTCGTTGAAGTATCTCTTCTCCCAGAAGGATCTAAATCTCCGGCAACAAAGGTGGTTAGAATTCTTGGCTTCCTATGATTTCGACATCGCATATACACCGGGAAAGGGCAATGCGGTGGCTGATGCATTGAGTCGAAGACATGCCAGCTTAGGGGCTATGTTCCTTGAATGGAAGCAACTGGAGTATATCGCGGGATTTGATTTCAGACCAAAGTGCGAATTAGATCCAGAAATGTTAGCAAGTTTGACGATCAGACCCACTTTAATTGAGCGGATCGGCTCTAGTCAGAGGGACGATCCTAACCTATTGGAAATCATCTCCAAGTTAAAGATGGATATCGATGAGGAGATGAACAAGTATGGGCTTGATCGAGATGGATGGCTTAGAAAGAATGGAAAGCTTGTTGTACCCAATGTCAATGGATTGAGAGATGAAGTGCTTAGAGAGTGTCATCACTCAAAACTGACTATACACCCCGGTGGTAATAAGATGTATCGAGATATGAAGCAGACCTACTACTGGGAAGGGATGAAAAGAGACGTTGGGAAGTTTATATCCAAGTGCATGAATTGCCAGCTAGTTAAAGCCGAGCAAAAGAAGCCTAGTGGGTTGTTACAACCCTTAGAAATTCCCGAATGGAAATGGGAGCAAGTCTCGATGGATTTCATTGATGGTTTACCAAGGACTAGATCGGGATATGATAGCATTTGGGTAATCGTGGACCGATTGACTAAGAGTGCAAGATTCATACCAGTCAAATCGACTAGAACGGCAGCCAAGTTGGCAGAATTGTATATGAAGTGGGTAGTGAGATTTCATGGAGTACCTAAAAGCATTGTGAGTGACCGAGACCCGTTGTTCACTAGTGGGTTTTGGAAGAGCTTACAAGAGGCTCTAGGGTCAGAGTTACATCTCAGTACCGCATATCATCCTCAGACCGACGGTCAGACGGAGAGAGTGAATCGTATTTTGGAAGATCTCTTGAGAGCTTGTGTATTGGATTTTGGTGGATCATGGGATGACCATTTGCATCTAGTAGAGTTTGCATATAATAATAGCTACCAATCCAGTATCGGTATGGCTCCATTTGAAGCTTTGTACGGAAGACCGTGCAACTCACCATCATGTTGGATAGAGACTGGCGAGAAGTTTATGCTTGGACCAGATGTGGTGAGGGAAACTTCAGATAAGATCAAGATCATTCAACAACGAATGAAGGCTGCCCAAGATAGGCAGAAGAGTTATGCTGATAAGATGAGAAGAGACCTAAAATTCTCCGTTGGTGACTTGGTGTTTGTCAAGATTTCTCCGTTGAAGAGCGTAATACGATTTGGCAGGAGAGGCAAGTTGGCACCTAGATTTGTTGGCCCATTCCCTGTTCTTGAACTAGTCGGGAATTTAGCATACAGAATTGACTTACCGGAGAAGATGGCGGGAGTTCACGACGTATTTCATGTTTCCCAACTAAGGAAGTTCGTTCACGACTCAGATATGACTATTTCACCTGATCAGTTAGAGGACTTCGAAGTAGAACCCGAGGCGGTTGGGAACCGCAAGCCGGCCCGTATTGTCGAGCACGACATGAAGCAACTTCGAAGAAAGGCGGTGAAGCTAGTCAAGGTTCAGTGGGGCGAGGACGAGAATGATTGTACTTGGGAGACAGAGGAGAACATTAGGAAGACACACCCAGAACTCTTTGCCTGGTAAGATTTTGACTTCGATTTAGTTTTCCGCATGCTAGGATAGGCTTGTTTGCTTGTTTTGCATGTTTGATTGTTGTATATGGCTGTTAGGCATGCGGGATCTTTTGTATGTTTTGGGTTAAGGAATTTCGGGGATGAAATTTCTTAAGGGGGGGAGGGGGGGGGGGGGGAGAATGTAACGACCCGTATTCTACGCATCATAGGATCGTATGATATTTATTTCTTTCACATACGAAGTCGTATGGTCATGTAACTTTGGAAGACGACTATTGGGTTCATTTCCCATGTTCATGATTTTTCCCGATTTTTAAATGACCATTTTACCCCTAGTTGGCACTGTTTTGGCCATAACTTTTGACTAGAAAGGAATTTTGACCTGAAACCATTTCCATTGGCTTCGGATGATTTTTACAATTCCGTAGAGTGGTCACATTAGCCAAACGGACTCACCGTTTGGGAGATATGGATGAAACAAGTTTCAGATGGTGAAAAACAGCTTAATTGGGCTTAACCGGGTGATTAACAGCTAGGCCCAGAGGGGAATTTCGGGTTTAGAGGTATAGGAGGGCTGACTAGGGTTAGGAAATCACTTTCATTTCAGTTTTGAGCCGCCACAAACCTTCTTGAGACCTTAGTAATGGCTCCCATCCTCTAAAACCACTCCAAAACACATTTTTAGTGAAGATTAAGCCTAAACTACATCAAAACAAGGCCAAATAGCAACAGAGCAAGGTTGGAGCTGCTGCTATACATAGGAATTCGACCCAAACAGAGAGTATTTCAAATTTGGTGTTTCATTTGTGGCCAAGGTGAGTGATAGCATCGTTTTGACACTAATTACAGTTAATTAAGGGTGATTAGTGAAGATTAGCGAATTGATACACTAATAAATTCTGGAAAAATGTTTAGAAATTCTTAAACAATATTTTATGCCTCTGTTAGAAATTTGGTTCGATTTGATTAAGTTTTATTAATTCTATGATTAGTTTTATTTAATCATGTTTAAGGGAAAATAAGGGGTTTTGGGCACATTTGATCCATTTTGACATGTAAATTCATTGTTTTGGTGTTTGTGGTTAGTTTGCTATGTTGTTATGACTATTTGACATGATTTGTGATTGATTAGAATAGTTAGATTTGTCGAAAACGTCGTCGAATGGCGTAAACAAGTTGCTGGAAAAGTTACAGAAAGTTGTGCAGGGTTTCAGATCGGATCAGATATGGGCTCGGATCGGATAGGAGACCTGGGCAAGGAACCCGACCCGAACTGGAACCTGGCACAAAAGAAATTTGGCAAGAAGGAAGGCCACTGCTTAAAATCATAGTAGGAGAGAGCGGATCGGATCGGAACTATGGAGCAGGATCGGATCGGAGTAGGAGAGAGCGGATCGGATCGGAAGAATAATGGAGGCCAGATCGGATCGACTTAAGAATAGAAGGCTACGAATGGAGTAAGGCGAAGGGATCGGATCGGATCGGAGTAGACCCGGAGGAGGACACCGACCCGACCCGACCCGACCCGAAGTGAAGTACCCGACCCGAACCGAATGGAAAGATGACAAGGAAGGAGGACCGAACCGAACCGACGAGGGTAACGACTACCGAACCGAACCGAATTCTAGGGCTGCTACTGCACGACAACTCTTCTGAAGACCCACTCCAATTCGACCAAACCCGAGATGCAAAGGAAGTCAAAATGAGAAGCTAGAGCTCAAGATCCAGATGGGAATCAACGAGTTCGCTTCATGATTGGGCTTTGCTGTGGGACGCGTGTTAAGGGGTTATCGATGTCTATAGCTTTGGACCACTATGGTAGGAGGGACGAAGGCGGATTCAGGGCCATTATGGCATTGGTAGGGCCAAGGGCTACGACCAATGTGGTGGGTCATTGAAATGTTTGGTCATGACTCCATGTGTTTAGCTTGGTCATAGCAGGATTTCTACAAGTCGGAATTCGTCGTTACCTCAATTTGTCTAGTGTTCCAAAGTGGTGGATATCGTATGCTTTACGCACTGAGTGAGAAATATGAGGATGATTTCTATGGTTGATTTGTTTGCTATCATTATGACATGCACACCCCACCCCCGTATTCTTACACTCTTTATTATGGCACCTTAGAGTACTGTACGGTATGTAGTACTAACTCTTTGGTTGCAGGTCCAGGTTCAGGTATGGTTTAGTATACCTGTTATTATTCTGTTTAGATGCTTATCGTTCATACCAGGCTTTATGTTTGACCCAGAGTTTTATGTCTCCTCTTATTACTCTGGGTGCTCACACGAGCAGACTAGAGACAGGTTAGCTGGTGATGCACGGGTAGATGATCCGGAGACGAGCAGGAGGCTTCCACGTAATATATATATATATATATAGTATTCTCCCTGTGTTGTTGAAGATCACTGCTTGGGCATTGGTGGTGCATCTTCTACTTTAGCTTTCTTTTGTTAGAGACGGTAAATTTGAAAAGTTGTAATAAGCTGTATTTGGATTTCCGCTGCTCTGATGTTGATGTTGATTTTAGTTATCAGCTTATGCACTGTCTCACTTGTTTTATGTCAAGTATGTTATTATTATATTTATTCCATGCGCTGTGAGACATTCTACAGGTTCCTTGATTAGTTCATTCCATTCTTCCCTTCTTTGGCGACCGTTCCGTGCTAACTGGACATGTGTACAGCGCACTTTTGGAGTAAATGTCAGTTGGTGCGGGGCGAGCCGTCACAAAACTACACTTGAACGTTGATACTTTTATTTCCTTTCAGTTATATGTAATTTATTCAACTTTGGATGTATACAAATTTGGCATTTTTACAGTACACCTTACCGTGGCGACTACTTGTATCATATGTCCAACTTTGGATGCATACAAATTTATTCATATCACATCTTTTCCCAGTCACTATCTCGTATTGTAGGCTGCCAAATCATAAGTGAGTATGTTTCATCTTGTGCCAAAGGACTATGTTTGGATGACATGTTAAGGAATTTTGAATGGGGATTGTTAAAGGGACTCCACATTTGGTTAAGGGGGGGATAATTTTAAGGGGACTCCATCTTATTTTATTTTTTATTAAGGGGGGTCTGGTTTATTTAAAATAGAAAAGAAAAAGAGACATAACTACCCATGGCTTGTCACTTATGTTAAACTCTAACTTAGTAAATTCAACGCAAATGACAAACTTGGGAATTACTAAACATCTCAATTACGCAAATTAGATACAACATATTAGATTAAAAATTTTGTTTCTGCATAAACTTAAATTAACCATAAGAATTCTAATATGAAACTACAACTAGTTACCTAATCATATGCCTTTTGATCACCCATGAAACTTTCTTGTGTCTCCATTACATTAAATATATCTATTTTTTTTATATGCATCATCAAATTATTAACACTAGTGTGTAACCCGTGCGTTGCACAAGATAATACTATCAAAAACAGTATTTATTTTTCTAATGTTAAAATGAGGATTTTGTTATGCAATGTATGATAAATTTTAACGTGAAATATATATGCTATTAATTAAAATTATTATTATTTATGTTCAACAGTTTACATATGTGTGTATTTGTGAATTTTTTTTTTTTTTTTTTTTTAATCATTTTTGTTAACATAGATATACATGTACCCGACACTCCTAGCTCAGTTGGTCAGAGGTGGGCGAATTGGGATGAGACATAGGTCTCAGGTTCGAGGGCCACCTCTGCCAATTTCTAGGGGTGACTACCTAGGTAGTGTGAAGGCGTTGAAAAATCGGGGTATATCACTACCCGTGGGGTTTACTAAGACCGACAAGCAATGGCTTGAGTGAAGTCTTAGGTTCCACACGTAAATCAAAAAAAAAAAAATATAGATATACATGTGGAAATTTATATGTGTTAATAATTTATTCGATGGATCAACAAATATTGTTTAACAGAATTTGTTTTAATCGGTTAAATGTAAAATTACGAAGTTGGCTTAACTGTATAACATAGCTAAAAGAATTAAAAAGAAATTTGCAATTATTTTTTTGGCAAAGCACAATTTTTTTTTATAAATTTGTTGTGGAGTTACTAATGTCCAAAAAGAATATTATAATATAATATATAGCTAATTCTTAATATAAATGAATCATAATTAATTTACAAATTAAAATTTTCATTATTGTTGATATACATAGTTCATGTTATGTGATTTATACATATTTATAGTTGCATGAAAAAATTACCTTTTTTAAATATAAATATACATACTAAAATTGGCATATATTTTTAAGAGCTATTAGAAATATGGATTAAATGATCTATAAGATATTTAAATAATTAAAATTTAAGAATTCATTAGTAGTTTAAACATATGGATCGAAATATAAAATATGATAATTTGAGAAGGTTCAACAAATAATTGTAAAAATGTTAAAATGTACGTACTTGGAGCAGGAATTATTTTCTTTAATTTATGACAAATTTATTGTGATAAGTGTATAATATTTTTTTTACTATTGTTTACATATATTACTTAAATTTCGTAGGTTATTTAATTTTGTATTTAGAAGAAAACCTAATTTTGTCATTTTTGTTGATATTAATATGGTGTACATTTTAAGACATCACACTCAATGTTAATTAGATGAATTAAAAATAATTTATTGAATGAATTCATTTGTTAAATTCAAAATCACATACTTAATTAAAATACATCAATTTAAATGTACAAATTTAAATGATTTTGTATAGTGTTTTGTAAATAACTAATTGAATTTTAAAATGTAGGTGTTTAACATTAATATTATAATGCAATACACGGTAAAAATATTAACGTAAATCAGTTCAACTTTGAACTTGTGATAGTTATTTATGTTTATAATTTATGTTATATGATTGACGTATTTATATATTTGATTTGTTTTTCAATTCTGTTAATTGGAATATGGTTAATCTTGATGATAGAAAAAGTAAAATAATGTGAGAAAAATAGTAAATAAGTGTAAAGTGATAAGCTAATTTGAAACTAAAATATCTGGATAGAATCAAGGAGAATAGAGAAACTTGCTAGAATTAAGGAGAGAGCTTTAAAAGTTTCCGCTTTACTATTATTTAATAGATTAATTAAGGTTTAAATTTCATGGTTTATTTTAATGGGGATTACAGGGGGTTAATGTCAGAATTTTAATTTATATGTTTAAGGGGAGATTGATTTATTTTGTCCTCCCCATAACAATTATTCAATAAATAAAAATTGGTCCTTCCCTTAACCAAATGTGCAGTCCCTTTAACAATCCCCTTTTGAATTTTAAATGCATGGTCTGATGTACTAGCAACAGTTTAATATTATTGAGTTCTTTTTTACAGAATATTATCTAGAAAATTTTACCTGTACTACATTAATATTGATCTTTTGCTTTACGAAGGTTGAGTTATTAATGTTCTTAATACTATTAAATTTCATAATATGATTACACAGGAGGAAGTAAATTTCAGTGCAGGGAAAAAAAATTAGTCCAATAATGTTTAATTGCTACCACCAACATCTATCAAGTAGTTCTTCTTTTGCACATATATAAATGGTGTATTTACTCATTAATCACTTTTAGATTTTTTTTGCATATCTATAGTAGATAGTTGGTTATATTTACTTTATGTATCCTTTAGTTTTCTACATGCAAGTATGGTTTCTCACATGATAATATCATATGGTTAACTGTCATTTTCATGGGTTCTTGAGTTACATTATGTTTACAGTATAATATAGATGCCAGCACAAAGATTAAAAAAATCTTCTATAGAGTATAATGCAAAAATCACTTTTAAATATAACATAATTCAATGCAAAAAATGATTTCTTTTCCTTTATGAAAATAAGATTGCTACTTTTTCCTACAAATTCTCTAAATAAATTTGACACAAAAGCAAATCAATCTACAAAGGAGAATTAGTCCTGTATGAAATATATATTTGTGTTGTGAATAATAGAAAGAAATATTTTATTCTATGAGTAGAAATGAATAAATAGGCTAAATAGCCATCACCTTTTTATTGTTTGTTCTTCTTTGTTGTATCTCATCTAATATTTATATTTTAAATAATACAAGTTATTTTTATTCAACATATTAGTTATGAGATTAATTGAACTCAAGGCATGGCTATGTTAACATTTTCGAAGTGTTGCCGTATTTTATTGTCATTGTTGCCAACAGTGTAACATTACTCCATAATGACATGAGGTTCTTGGAAAGCTACAAAGAGGGATTGAGATCAGCAATGATTTGGTTCAATGAAGAATTTAAATCACGATTGAGAAGGTGGTAAAAAATAAATTTGTAAAGTGAGATAATTTGTTGTATTGTATACATGTTGACGCAAAATCTAGCTTGTAGGATATACAGGGAAAATGTTCTTAGTGCTTATTTGACTCTGTTTGGTGCTCTTTTTATCTTTTCACACTAATGGAAGTTTAGTCAGCTGCCTTTGAAAAAAAGATGAGATTAATTGAAATTAATAAAACTACATTTTTTTTGAAATGACACCTTCAAACCTTCGTTTTCCCACCGTTGTGTGCTAGTACTAGTTATTTATACATCTTATTTTACGTAGTCAAACATGCATGAAAACTTTATGGATGAACAAAAATACCATTTAAATTATACCGCTTCTAAGGTATATAATAAAAATTGCATTCAATCTTGTATCGCAATAATGTTTTTCTAGGTATTTTATTAAATCATTACATATTAGAAATTCTTCGTTATGTAATAAACTTATATGTGGTAGGTACGGTAATTACCATTTTCAATGCTCAGTTACCATTACCGTACCGTATATTTTCACGTCGTTTGGTATACCGTACCAATCAAATTGGTTATCGACTGTTTGGTACCATTTTTGTTGGTAGCGGTTGGTAATGGCCGGTAAGTGGTAATATGGTAAAAATTTCCAGCCCTACGAATCACACCATGTCAGAAAATTAAAATATCTTCAAGCCGAAATTTTCAAACATTCTTAAGAGCATCCCCAGCAACAACTTGATTCATGTTCTTAATCATGAATCAAGGTCAAAAAACAACCCAACAAACGTTTACGGGGAGTAACATTTAGCGGAATGTTTCGGGACCAATTCTGAATTCTGAATTGGTCCGGCGAGCCGATTTTATCGGCTCGCCATATGGCGAGCCGATAAAATCAGCTCACCCAACTCCCCCCCAAATACCCAACGGCTAACTCATCCCAACGCCTATATCCACCTCTTTTTTGATTCCCAACGGCCATAAAACGGTTAAAACTTTTATAACGGCTATATTTTAAGTTATAAAAGCATTCCATTCCACCTTTGTACATCACAACATATTCATAACTTCTTTCTACATCTCTTTACTCTACACAAACTCTTGCTATATAATGACTTCCCCATTCGGAGATTTTTCACATCCGACAATTGATGGAAGCCAGTTCTCGCAAGGCAACACGAGCAATATATTTGAAACTCCATTGAGCAGGCAAGGAACCAGTCCGTGGACTGACGAAGAAGACGTTAGTCTATGCAACATATATTGTCATTGCACACAAAATTCCGCAATGGGGAACGACCAAACAGCCGTTACGTTTTGGAAAAAAGTGGAGAAAGCCTTCGTTCAGAAGCATCCAGAATGCCAAAGGACGTTATCGGCGATTCAAGGTCGTTTTGGGAAAATAAGCCGTCAAACCCAATATTACGAGTCACAAGTGTACAAACTAAAGATAGTGAATCCAAGCGGCATGGGAGGGGAAGATAATTTGGTATGTTTGTATTTGTACGTACTTTATTCGTGGTTGTTAGCATGTTAATTGATACATTTTCTTTTGGTACGTAGAAACGACTAGCAAACGAGGAGTTCAAGAAGCTTTTTCCTAGAGAAAATGGAACGAAAAGGCCACATTATTACCAGTTTATGCATTGTTATGATCTGCTTACTAGTCAACCGAAGTGGAACTCAGAACTTGCCAAGAGCCTCCGTGATGTTCAAAGTGCTAGCAAGTGCAAGAAAAAAGCTCAAAATCTGGGTATTCTTCTAGTCCAAGCGGGTCAGCTGCCTATATTTCTCAATGTGTAGGGGAAAACCTACTTGATGAGTTCAATGTCACGATTGACGAAGATTTTAGACCTGAGGGAGCCAAAGCGGCGAAAAAGGGGCAAAACAACGGTTAAGCTTGAATCAAAAGTGAACGCACGACACGAAGAACACAGTCGTAGGGCGGAAAAAAGACTTGTAGAAGCTAGGGAAAGAACAGAAGTTTTGAAAAGGATTGCTGATCTGGAAGAGAAGAAACTTCAAATTCTTTAGGAGGACTTAGCGTATAAGAAAGAGCACGATGCGTATAAGAAAGAGCAAGATGCGTATAAGAAAGAACAAGAAGAGAACGCTATCATCGACAAAGATCTGGCTGGAATGTTTGATTTGGAAAAGGAATTTTGGACGGGGATGAAATGTCGTATTATAACGTCAAGGTTTCCGCAGTTGATGTAGTAACGTATTAGTAGTTGCTCGTATTAGTAGTTTATCGTATTATGTTGTTCTAGTAACGTTTTATTTCCTACTGTAGCAACCGCTTTCTTAATAATGAAATGTGTGCTTTATATATTTTGTTATTGCGTAAACAATTACAAGAACTTCAGACTTTTTATCAAAGGGTTATCTAATAAACGAAAGATACAACAAGAAGTAAACAGAAGATCATCGGGTTAGCCAACTACAACGTAGTTCAAACGCCTCATGGCCAACAAAATCAGTTCCGTACTCTACAAGGGAACGAGAATCAAAAGTTGCCCTATTCGTTTTAAATATGTTTTCGTCTTCAACTTTCTATATAATCATCTGGTATCGTTCATAAGCTTTAACGAACAGCCGATGAGCCTTATGAATTTCAACAGACGTTCGTGTAGTAGTGCATGAACGGTGGTTGTTATGTAATCTTGTTATCATGGACCAAAATTCTTCATGGGTAAGTCCTCCTCCACTTTGCTTCAGTAGCAAATCTCTTTTATCACCTTCGATATAGGATTACACGAGTATAAGTAAGTCCGTAGGAGATAATTCGGTTGTGGCAGCACTGGAGCTAGCATTACATGGATTGTGACGGGTACGGTTAACCCTTTGCCTAGCTGTGTGTTTTCATGTACGTGTTTCGGATTTATTAACTTTAGCTACTTGTGTATTTGGAAAGAATCCACCCACTTTCTCCTCTTGCTTGTTCCGTTCGAACTCATCAAACATTTTATTCATAAGTTCATCACTGATTTCCCCATCGTCCATTAAAGCTACACGGAAACAAAAAAAGTGTACACCAATATAAAGTACTTGAACCCGTAGAGAAAAAAAATTAGTGGTTTCTCACCTTAATGTCTTGGTTGATGTAGAAAGCACAAATAATGGTCATGGTTGGGAGACGGCGATTGAACTATTTAAACAAGTGGAGGTGATTATTGATAAAGCTCTGTCATCATTACTCGAGCTGTAGCATCAAGACATATGACATGACTACACCATGATCTCAATAGTTGAGTTGCTCTGACTTGGACGTACAACAGTTGATGTTACTAAACAATGCAACCTTTAAAAACCTGACATGTGATCTGCTTTAAGAAAGCAAAACACAAAATACGGGAACTTATCAACCTTTATGACCACTTAGCTCTCCTCCTTTAAATCCAGCACTCTGGAAGACTAAGGCTATCATATTATTTATTTTATCTCCCTACCACTTTTCTAGTAGTTCAACATGTCTGCTTGGGAATACGATGATGAAACCATGGTCCAAATGTACGAGTAGTACGAAAGAAATAAGCAACCAATCGAGTTTATTCCCGAAACGCAATTGGATGATCAAGTGCAAGCTGGAGAAGTGGAGACCGAGCTCTTCGGTGCCACACAACCGAACGTTGCCGTCCAACGCATTGGACCTCTTCAGAAAACCCACAATGCTCGGTTAAGGGAAGTAATTGCTCGGGAGAACCCAGATAGGTCAAGCTCCAGCATGACGGGTCGTTTAGTACTCTGCTACTGCGGAGTAGAATGTAATGTGGTTGTTACTAAAAGTCAAAGCAACGCAGGTCGGCGCTTTTGTGGTTGAAAATTGTACATTACTGCACTTAATCGACACAGAGTGGAACATTGTAATTTTTTCTCATGGATCGATCCACCACTGACGGAGAGGGGTGTCACGTACGCTCTAGAAATGCAAGCAGAGGCGGGTCGCCTTGAAAGGGTGAATGTTGCAGTAAATGCTGAAATGTTGTATAGGTTCCCCCGTAACGTGTTTAACGTTATGTGGCACTATATCGTAGTTGTATGTTGTGTCGGATATCCACTACATGCATGTATCTTTGTATTTTTCTATATTGAATGTAGTTTCTGTATCGTAGTTTGTATGTTGTATCGTGCTCATCCACTATTATGGAACTCTTCAAAACCTATTTCTGTCAAGTTAAGCTGTCTATTGCTTTGGAAACCGCATCATGTAAAGCAAAGTAGAACCAGTGTCCGTTCACATCATGACAGTAAGAAAACCAAAGTAGAACCAGTGTCCGTTCACATCATGACAGTAAGAAAAGAAAAGTAGAACCAGTCCCCATTTAAATTACACATTTCAACACACAAAGGGGTTAAAAATTAGGGTCGTTCTCTTTCACTTAAGCTGCCTATTTCTTTGGAAACCGCATCATGTAAAGCAAAGTAGAACCAGTGTACGTTCACATCATGACAATAAGAAAAGCAGATTCCCTACAGTATTAAGTCAGGCGAAACAGTGAGCAGTAACATCATTATTTATTTTACTGTTTTCTACTCCCCACGGCTATATATGTTACTCAGTCTACGCACATAATATCTCACTCAAACAACTTCGTTCTCATTCTAGTACTTCCTCCTCCTTTTATCACTCGCTCAAAATGCCTTCTTGGCCATCATATACTGACTCTGATGAATAGGCGTGGGAACAGATGAGACTTCAGCAACTCGAAGACGAATTCGATTTTCTAATGCAAATTAGGCCCCAAGAAGTTCAAGTACCACATATTCAACCATCACATGAACAGGAGCATGTAAATCTTCCACAAGAAGTTCAAGTACCACATGTTCAACTATCGAACCAACAGGCTCTCGCTCCACCCCAACAAGAAGTAGAGTTCTATCGAGTACCACCGCAAGAACATGAAGGTTAATCTTATCGTGTACTTTGCTACTGCGGTCATGCGGTCCAAGTTCTGGCTTGAGCAGAAGGCGACAATATTGGTCGGCACATGCAGACATGTCCATTCTATCCAAATGGATGCAGCTACACGGAATGGATTGACGAGCCGTTGTGCCCAAGGGGAATAGTATATGCAAACGAACTCGAACGAGAGATAAGGCATCTCGAAAATCAAGTTCAACAGTTGCAAATGAACGCAATGCGACCCCCTTAAGGCTGAACGTGTTGCTTTGATGTTTTAGTAGGCAAGTTGTATCTATAACGGCCGGTTGTATTTGTATGCTTATTGTTATGCGAAAACCTACTTGTTGTATCTGTTATGGTTATTGTATCTGTATGCTTATTGCTATGCTTATTGTAACAGCCGGTTCTATTTTTAAAATTTATTCTTTCATTAAAAAAAATCAAAAATTTATCAAAAGTCAAAAACCCCACTTACCTACACCCACCCCTCACACCCCCCCAAACCCCGAATCGCGAGCCGATAAAATCTGCTCGTATGCTGCGAGCCGATAAAATCGGCTCGTGCCTGTTGGGAGATATCAAAGATATCTCCCAACATGTTACGAGCCGTAACGTTACGGTCCGTAACACTGTTGGAGATGCTCTAATATGTACAAGCTTTAAAGAGCAATTTTTTGATCCTATCGCAAAATTCCAAAAATACACTTTCATATAAATAAGAAACGTAAATGGCAACAAGCCCGCATCTTTCTTCTTCTTCCCACCTCGTTCCTCACCACAAAACCGATTCTTTCACTCTCGTGTCTCCTCTAATCATTCTCTCCTCTCTGCCTTGTTTTCGCTGTGCATATTTCCCACTGTTAACCTATTACACCTCTTTTATAACTAAGCTTTGTCACGAAATTGATTTGTGCTTCGACGCCCTAATTTGCTTATTCCTCGTCAAATCTGAGCCTTCACCTCTTGGGTATCGAATCTGAAGCCCTAATTGATGTTCGTTTGGTGGTGCTTCTTCCTGTTTGTTTTATTTCTGGGTAGAAGTGTTGCTTTATTCTAGCTTTTCTTTTGCGAGCTATTTTTCATGCGTTGACCTGCTGTATGTGTGTGGGACTGGTGTTTTGGCTATTTGTTTGGCCATTGAATGTTGATGCAGGTGAAGCTTGTGCTCTCATTCTGGCTATTTGTATGTGCAAACATTGAAAAATACTAGTCTCACCGTACAACGGTGTTGAAGTATGCGATACTATTGTAGAGAATATTTTGGATCTGGAGAATATTTTGGATCTGGAGGATACTTTGGATCTGGAGAATATTTTGGATCTAGAGGATATTTTAGATCTGGAGAATATTTCGGATCTAGAGGAAATTTTGGGAATTTCCATATACTTCTCTATGCCTATATAAGCTACATCAAATCCAAAAGGAGATATAACAAATCATGAGATTAGATCAAGATTTATTCTAATTAGGGTTTTGGCAATCCTAATCTTCTTCAATTCTTTTCTTCACAAAATCAAATTTTTCTAGTAAATTTGATCATTGTAATCAATCTCTTGTACTCTTCTATTGATATTAATAAAGGTTTCTCTCTCAAGGTGGACGTACACTGACAAGACGTCGATGGAACCACTATAAATCCCTGTGTGATTTAGTTTCTCGTTATTGCTCTATTATTTCCATTATTTGGTGATTGTGATTGGCTTGGATAAGATTGAGATTGTTCGATTGGTTGTTTTTGCACTATTACCACGATCTCGTTTTCCGCGGCGTTGGGGATTTTTGATTTGAGAGGTCTTGAATCAAAATTCCTCCACTACATTTGGTATCAGAGCATTGGTGTTGGTAGATAGTTGTAGAAATGCCAGAATCAGGTTCAAATAATTCATCAACAGTTGGTCCAAGTGGTGTAGCTCCTTATGTACGTCGGTCGTATGCAGCTGCTAGTTCACAATTGGTTATCGACAAGTGGAATGGCGATAATGATTTCGAAAAGTGGCAGTGGAAGATGAAAGCGGTTCTTAGGCAGAATCGGGTACATCGCGTAGTGTTTGATACACATTTATTGCCAGAGGACATCTCAGATGTGGAGAGAGAAGAAATGGAAGAGTGGGCATTCACTACACTTCAACTTGCCATGGGAGAGAATGTTATTTCCGAAATTAGTGGTGAGACGACTGCTAAAGGTATTTGGAACAAGTTGGAGGAGTTGTATATGAAGAAATCACTCACAAATCGACTGATCTTGTTGCGGACTTTCTTTACCTACAAGATGAAGGAAGGAACATCGCTAAAGGCGCACTTAAATGTGTTTGATGATTTTCTAATGAAGATGAAGGCGGTAGATTTGAAGATTGAGGAGGAGCAGAAGGCGATGATATTGCTATGTTCGTTGCCTGAGCGCTATACTGGGTTCTCAAACAGTTTGATCTATGGCCGGGATACATTGACTCTAAATGATGTCAAGACGGGTCTTCTTAGTGAGGAATTGCGAGATCAGATGAAGGAGCTGAGTGATGGTAGTAGTGGTGCTGGTAATGGTCAAGGTTTATTTGTGGAGAAAGAAAAGTCAGAGAAGAAGGGAAACCGGGGGCGTTCTAAGTCTAAGAAGCCCGGTGGAAGAGGAAAGTCAAAGGAAAGAAATGGCAAGTGCTTTATATGTAAGAAACCTGGTCACTGGAAGAATGATTGTCCAGAGAAGGGGAAGAAGGAAGTAGCATCTTCATCAGTTGCGGTGGAGAGAGATATTGGTAAGGGAGATGTAGATGTTTTGTCGGCAGTAGCATCAGATGTTTCGGGCAGCGATTGGGTGCTTGATTCGGGGGCTTCATATCACATGACGCCTAATAGGAATTGTTTTTCTTCTTATGTTGAACGGAAAGGAAAATCAATTGTTATGGGAAATGGTGCAGTTTGCAAGTCGAAGGGCATTGGATCCGTGCAAATTCAAATGTTTGACGGAGTGGTTCGTACTCTCACTAATGTGCGCTATGTTCCGGGACTACGGAAGTCACTTATCTCTTTGGGGCAGTTGGATTCTTTAGGTTGCAAGATCACGATTGAGAGTGATAGCTTGAGGGTTTCGAAGGGTGTGCTTGTGGTTATGAGGGGTGCTAGAACTCATGGTATTTATTTACTTCAAGGAGTGACCGTGCAAGGCGAAACTTGTGTCAGTGTTGATAGTTCTCGTGGCTTAGATGCTACACGGCTGTGGCATTTGAGATTGGGTCATGTCTCGGAGAAGAGTTTAGATGTTCTTCATCGAAAGGAGATGATTGATGGTGAGAGTTTCAGCAAGTTGGAGTTTTGCGAGGAATGTGTCATGGGGAAGCAAACTAGAGTATCATTCGGTGAAGGAAAACGTGATTCAAGAGGGATTCTTGAGTATGTGCACACGGATGTTTGGGGACCAGCGCCTGTAGCTTCTTTGGGAGGAGCAAGATATTATATTTCTTTCATTGATGATTTTTCTCGGAAGGTTTGGGTGTATGTAATGAAGGCCAAGTCAGAGGCATTTGCAAGATTCAAAGAATGGAAGGCTCTCGTTGAGAATGAGAGTGGAAAATCTTTGAAGGTTCTTAGGTCCGATAATGGCGGCGAGTATGTTTCCGGAGAGTTTCTGAATTTTTGCAAGCATCATGGTATTCGGAGGCATTTTACTGCACCGGGAGATCCGCAATCTAATGGAGTGGCGGAGAGAATGAACCAAACTCTACTAGAGAAAGCTCGATGCTTGAGATTGACATCGAGTTTGTCTAAGGGATTTTGGGCCGAAGCTTTGTCAACCGCGGTGCATATTATTAATCGAATTCCGTGCTCGGCTATTGATAACAAAATTCCGTAGGAAGTGTGGAAAGGGAAGAGCATTGACTTGAGTTATCTTCGTGTATTTGGCAGTCCTATTTATGTGCATGATCCGGGGAATGATAAGCTCTCGCCTAGAGCTTTCAAAGGGATTTTTCTCGGATATATGGATGGCGTCAAAGGCTATCGGATTTGGAATCCGGAAACGAAGAAGGCTATGGTTTCTCGTCATGTTACTTTTGATGAGTCGGCTATGTTCAAGGAGAACGAAGGCTCATCGGATGTTCCGGATTTGGTTCATGGTGAATCAAAGGAGAAGGAAGTTATTCCCACTTTCAGACCTAGGGAAAGTAGAGTTGTTGGAGGTGCTTGCGAGGTGAATGCGGTTGATGTTACATCACATAGTCCACAGGATTCCTCTAGTAGTGTTGGTGATGTGCACGAGCCTAGAGAAGATTCAGTTCAAGGGGGAGCTGAAGGAAGACCGGGTGATGGTATTGCTACTCGGGTTGGTCGGCGTGCTATAAGGCCACCCGAAAGATATGGTGATTGGAACTATCTTAGCTTTTGTGAGAATTTGGACTATGCTCTTCATGTAGTCCAAAATGAGCCGATGGACCTTGATGAAGTCATGGGTTCGAGTGATAGCTCGAAGTGGATTTGCGCCATGGAGGAAGAGATGCAATCGTTGATGAAGAAGCAGACTTGGGAGTTGGTTCCACTTCCTCAAGGAAACCGTGCTATTGGGTGCAAATGGATATATAAGGTGAAGGACGATGGAAGATACAAAGCTAGGCTAGTGGCTAAGGGGTTTGCACAGAGGAAAGGAAAGGAGTATGATGAGATCTTCGCACCGGTTGTGAGGCACACTTCTATCCGGATACTACATGCATTAGTTGCTATTTACGACTTGGAGTTGGAGCAACTAGATGTGAAAACCGCCTTCTTGCATGGAGACTTGGATGAAGACATCTACATGGAGCAACCGAAAGGGTTTGTTGTAGAAGGTAAGTCAGAACTAGTTTGCAAGTTGAAGAAATCACTATATGGTTTGAAGCAATCACCTAGGCAATGGTACAAGAGATTTGATCATTTCATGCTTGAAAGTGGCTTCCATCGAAGAATCAAGGATGCTTGCGTTTACTTCAAGAGGTTAGGAAATGATTGTTGGGTGTATTTACTTTTGTATGTGGACGATATGCTCATTGCTTCTAAGGACAAGGCAGAAATCAACAAGTTGAAAGAGAAATTAAAGGCGGAGTTCGAGATGAAAGACCTTGGAGAAGCAAAGAAGATCTTGGGCATGGAGATTGTAAGGGACCGAAAGCGTTTTGAGTTGAGATTGACTCAAAAGGAGTACATTAAGAAGGTGCTTTGCCGGTTTAACATGGAGAATGCAAAGGCGTTAAATACACCTTTACCTTTACATATGAAGCTTTCGGATAAGGGATCACCTATCGGAGAGAAAGACAAGGCTTATATGGCAAAGGTGCCATATGCAAGTGCGGTTGGTAGCTTAATGTATGGCATGGTGTGTACAAGGCTCGATATTGCAAATGTCGTCGGGGTGGTTAGTCGGTATATGGATAATCCGGGGAAATCGCATTGGGAAGCCGTGAAGGCTATATTGAGATACTTGAAAGGCACAGCATCTCATGGTCTTGTTTTTGGTGGTAGTGATGGATTGAGTTGCAAGTTAGTTGGTTATTGTGACTCGGATTACGCCGGTGATAGGGATCGGAGGAAATCAACTTCCGGATATGTCTTCACACTTGGTGGTACGGCCATTAGTTGGAGATCGAGATTGCAGACCGTAGTTGCTTTATCCACTACGAAGGTGGAGTTGATAGCCGCTGTGGAAGCGGCAAAGGAGGCACTCTATTTGAAGCGACTATTGTGTGACTTGGGTTTCGAACATGAGAGTATTGATGTTCGATGTGATAGCCAAAGTGCTATACATTTGGCGGAGAATTTGGCGTTTAGCTCACAAACGAAGCATATTGAAGTGAGAGAGTCATTTCTAGTAGTCAGGGACGAAGACAAGCAAGTATGCCTTCGGAAAGTGCACACAAAGGATAACGCGACGGACATGTTCACTAAGACATTGCCGGTTGGGAAGTTCGAGCATTGCTCGAACTTAATTCGCTTGGAGAGATGCTAGGTGCCACGAGGTGGCACAGTTGAGAGAGAAACTTGGGTGTAGAAGAGTATTAGTGAGAGGTTGTTGTTCAATCTTCATGGTAAGTACTCGTTTTCACTCCCGAGTACATTGTCTTTCGGTGGGACTGATTTAAGAGTTGGATGTTTCAACACTTCATTGACGGGTGAGGGCTATGCCTGAACTCGTTAGTGAAGTGCAATGGGCGGTGGCTATGCCGGAGTTCATTGGAGAAACATTCAAGCTTTCTTGATTGAAGATAGAAGGAAATGCTTGGGTGCATTAAAGGTTGTGATGTAGATGGATATAGTATTGAGGTGGAGTGTTGAAGTATGCGATACTATTGTAGAGAATATTTTGGATCTGGAGAATATTTTAGATCTAGAGGATATTTTGGATCTGGAAAATATTTCGTATCTAGAATTTTTTTTGGGAATTTCCATATACTTCTCTATGCCTATATAAGCTACATCAAATCCAAAAGGAGATATGACAAATCAAGAGATTAGATCAAGATTTATCTAATTAGGGTTTTGGCAATCCTAATCTTCTTCAATTCTTTTCTCCACAAAATCATATTTTTCTAGTAAATTTGATCATTGTAATCAATCTCTTGTACTCTTCTATTGATATTAATAAAGGTTTCTCCCTCAAAGTGGACGTACACTGACAAGACGTCGGTGGAACCACTATAAATCCCTGTGTGATTTAGTTTCTCGTTATTGCTCTATTATTTCCATTATTTGGTGATTGTGATTGGCTTGGATAAGATTGAGATTGTTCGATTGGTTGTTTTTGCACTATTACCACGATCTCGTTTTCCGCGGCGTTGGGGTTTTTGATTTGAGAGGTCTTGAATCAAAATTCCTCCACTACATAGGAAAAACCAGCCATTAAAATGTATAATCTTGATAAAAAGTATGTTTAACATAATTATTCACATTTAAGAATATATATCGAACTTTTGTTTGTATTATTAGAAAAAAAATTAACAGCTAAACGTTGTAAATATTATATGCGGCGATGAAAGCATTCAAACAAACGCTTGTAGATAAATTCAATGCTGGTTATAATATGCGCAGTTTAAAAGTTGAATCTAATGGTAATTAGAATAAACATTTGCCTTTTACTCCAAAACCAAAATTCATATCCTTCAGCCTTAATTTTTCCAAAATGTGCATTTTTCCTTCCCTTTTGTTAAATTTAAATTTATAAATTTAAATAAATTTAAAAAGCATGCTCTGATAATTAAACATTAACATATCCGTTCATCTAAGATCATCTAAACTTTTAGATATGGAAAATCTCATTGTATCTACCTAGTTGTTGATAAGCACGGTAGAGACTGCTAAGAGATAAAGATCTAAAATGAACAGGCAAGACATTGAGCTCAATACAGAAGTCAACAGACTTCAGATACATAAAAACAAAAAAGTTTAGATACCAAATTAGTTCAAAAACCTAAACTTGAGAAACAATGAAGAATTCGTGCATCGAAAATGCAAAGCAATCAGTCGTAAAACATACCGTGGAATGAGCATATATTTTAGAGTACTAGCAGACAGATCAATAGTGGAGACAACCACTGACATGTCGTACAAGAATATTTTGGTTAACTTGTTATAAATACTCATGGGTACACGCGCATGGATATGCCAGAGAAAGAGTAGTAATCAAATAGCGAAGTTGTTTATGATACGCATTAAGATTATAAAAAAATGGCACATTTATAACATCGTGGACCAGCCCCTGTTATATCAGCTTAGTGAAAAAAAATCGAAATAGAAAGCCTACAAGGATAATATGATATTTTTTAGCCTAGAAGAAATAATAAAGAATGACAACTAAACGCATTTGTCTTTGCACAGTGATAGTTAAAGTACATAATGGTTGAAGCAAAAGTTTGAATACAAAATTTAAAAACACACATACTCTGTCAAATACATACAGGAAATATAATATAATAACTCTATATGGCGATAACTTAGTTGGAAGTACAGTCAGATTGGTCTGAAAAATGTTCCTTCAGTCCCTTGACATGAGTTTTGTTCGTGGTTGAGTTCCACGTTAAATATGACATGTTCAACTTCCTACGATCTGTAAATATAGTAGAATATTATATGAAACAAATGTATGTCAATGTTAAAATATCAATACTTGAATCAATGAGATGCGAGTATATTCATGCACGTTTTGGGTTGTGCGTAGTACAATAGTGTTTGAGAATATGATAGCAAGGTGTAACCAAATTACTGGGTGAACGGAGAAATTATGAAAAATATGCAAAGCGCATCTGAAACCTTAAACACTCACCCAGCATATGCATTATGATCTAGTAATTTGTAGGTGATCAATCGACCGTTTGATTGAGTACCATTGTAAAGTATTACTTTTCCAGTCAAATTTTATTTTAATTTATGTAGTTGACAAAATATCTTTTTAAAAGAAGTTTATTATTATATACGCCTTTATAAGAATACATGAAAAACAAAATAATAATCTTTTGTTGCTCAATTTTGAAACTTAGGTCAAAAAAAATTTACTTCATGAAGACATCGTTTCTCTTGTTAATTTCAATGAGGTCGACATATTATCTATAAGACGATTGTGCTATCTCTTAGCTTTATTCATGTTAAACAACCTTATAGCTTGTATATGTCTGTATAACTGACCATATATAATCTGCTAAACTATTGCTAGGTGCATAAATTAATACTGTCTATGAAATATCAGACTCATATGTGATAAATATAGAAAAATAGCTCACAAACAAATTAATGAATGCTTGTAAAGGAAATATTATGACTGTTAAGGAAATTGAGTTGATATCAAAATTAATATATGCCTTAAATTTATGTCTGCATACTGATATTAAGTATCAATGCTGATCCAAGAGTAAGCAGACTTTACTTACCAAGATTGTTTTTTCTGTTCACTTGAACAGTAGGAAAAGAAGTGTAATCCAACAATATAGTGGTTATAAAAGTCAATGCATAATAACGTTGTTAACCTGGAAAAGAATTATAGAAATTTGAACCCTTAATCAAAATGTTGACATGATAAACAATCAAGATCGAAGATAAAGAATTCAAAAACTGGCATCATTCCTCTTACCTAAACTTTTTTTCCTTTCACAGTCTAGTCTACCAATGTGAGAGAGCAAATGAAAGTTGAGCGTTTGTAAAAGAAAATTAAAAGAAAGCATGAAATTGTCATGAGAAGTGCTGTAATAGAAAATAAAGATAAGTGAACATGGTGTAGGAGAACATACATGATCTAAATCTTATTTAGACAGTGGAATAAGAAACCATATCTATAGCATCTTGTGTAAAGAAACTTCTTTTTGGCCCAAGCCTATTGTTCTGTATATAAATCACGTTTGCAGTACTCATTTTAGGTCAAGATGTTACAAATAAATTAGATATTGAAATAACAAAACATATTTCACAGTTATTTTTTACTGCAAATGAAGATTCCATGTTTCATTCAATTTAAACAGTTGAAAGTTCAGTAAAATTTGTATACTCATTAAATATTAAAAAGACCATAATTTGGTTACCTTTTAATAAAATCCTGCATCTGGTTTTTTCCCCTGCAGACGCGTCCCATATAGAATCTCAGAATTCAATAATCCTTCACTCCCTGCATAACCCACTAATTATCGAGCTATAACTAATAGTATTTGGCGTACACTTATCCAACAATTCAACAGCCTTACACGGCATCCCTCCTTTGCTTGATCCATCAACCAAACAACTATATGTAACCAAACTTGCACTCATATTCTTCCTCCGCATCTCTCAAAACAAATTAAATGCAATACCTAAAAAACCACTTTGAAATCCCTATATCAAATTTGTAAAACTGGCTACACTCATCTTCACATTTTCCTCTCTCATTTCCTCGAACAATTGGCATGCATTATCAATTCATTCATACTTACAAAGCCCATCAGTTAATGTGTTGTAACAACACGCAATTCTCCTCTCCATTTTCTGGAAAACCTTTACTGCTTTGTCTAAACTCTTCAGTTAAGGAAGGAGTTAAGCAAGTAACCGAAGTTTGAAGTTCGAACTGTGAAATGAAGTAAATATGTGTATAAAGTATAATTGAAAGCTGACTTGTAAAACAAGAGTGTCTAAAAAGTTATATATGCATAGGCGATGTGGTACATAACAGAACATGAGTGCAAATAGCATAATAGAAGAGTGGTTAAAAGGTGTTGCGTAGCTTGAAAATTTTAGGCTCAATCACATACTATCAGAAATGGAAGCATCCAATAGTAGATGTGGTGGATGTTGAAAATGCCGAGAGCATGCTGCCTAATAAGGAGCAACCAAAAAATGTACAATACAGCAGGTTATTGGACCAAGCAATATTATTTTCCATAATGAACTGAAACCATGTGATTTTATTTTTTGAAACCATATCATGTCCAAAGCTAATCTTTTACTGCTTCGTTCATTTGTTATGTTATTATAAAAAGATTCACAACTTTGTTTTCGTAATTTTAAAATAATAATGAACATGATTTAAATATATGAAACCATATCTTTGTTTTACTTCACTTCTGTATTTTAATTCAAAAAGCTTGTACCATACGAAGTTCATATTGCAAAATGAATTTTTTTAAAAGTAAATAAAAAATTGAAAATAAAATATGAAAATTTAAGAGAAAAAGCTTTCAGATACCCAAAAAAGGAATTAATCATTTCATAGAAGAAAAAGTTGAAATCACAGTTAATTTGTTTATACTAAGATAATTCTTTTGTCTTTTCTGCAATATTTTATTAAAAACGACGACTTCTTTTAATTAGTTCACAAATTCTAAGCAGATGTGAGTCAAGTGATATGATAAGTTCATTTTCAAAAGTCCAACGCTGGAGCCTTTTCCCATCGGTAGTTCAGACTGTGGTAGCAGCGGTATATGTTAAATTTATCCCATGCGCATCGTCATTGAATGTCAAAGTGCAAGAATAACATTAGTAGTATAAACATCACCGTTGCAAGCCAAAAAATATAAATGAAACTTGTGTCCATTTATTTCTATAAATTCAATTGTATAATCACAAACCTAAAAAAAAATGAAAAGGTAAACCTTATATCATGTGAAGAAGTTATAATTATAATTAATTAGCAACGGACCAAAAAACGATTATTTTCCCAGCTCATATAACTTCAGCACAACTTCCATCCATTCAAACAACGAACAATATTTTAGGAATATTAATTTTCTGGTAACAATCATACCCTAGGCAAATATTATATTTTTATTAAAGTAAATATTCTTTTCTGAAAAGGAAAAATAGTACTTACATGCATGTTCATATAACTCAACATGTCATTACTCTTTCATGTTACAACGTGAAGATTCTTTTATGAATCACATTTGAAACACAATAAGTCGGCTTAAGTTGATCTACTGGTACAATAAATTTAGGGAACAGACGTAAACCAATTAAAAGTACATAGTGAAAAATGTTTTAAGAAAAATTTCAAGGTATCCCCATTTAATTGTCCCCATAAGAATCTTCATTGAATACCAAAGTGCAAGGATAACATTAGTAATTTAACATCGTTACTGCCAACCCAAAACTATATAAATGAACTATCCATGAGGTATTATACCTCTAGAAAAAAAAATCAATTTGAAATTTGTGTGAAAAAAAACCAGTTGGTAAGGTTGAAATAGTATTGTTTGCAAAAGGTATTTCTACTTGGAGGCTACAAACAATATTCCTGTAATGTTATATAAAATTTATTTAAAAATAAACAAATAAATAGTAAGGATGCTATTATTCACACCCCTATTTACATTTCTGGCTACCAATACTAAAAGCACCCTAAATATTTTAATTTCCTCTATTGGCCACCGTCTAAATTAATAACCAAAAAATGCAGAGGCCACAATCTCCTTCCTCTACACGAACGCTTCTTTTCTCTATTACATCAATGTACTCTGCGAATCAAATACCTAAAATCAAATAGTCCAAGAAAAAATTAACATAATCCATTTTCATAACCACATTTGCAATTTTAATTTTATAAACGAGTACGGACTTTGCCGGTTGTGAAATGATTCGTCAAATCAAAATTTATGTCTTTTGAGACATTTGATCGAACATCTTGCATCATATTATCACAGCCATCATGCTATCGTCAAATTTATCGTCTTTCCAATACTCCATCTATCAAACGACATTTTTTTTTCTTTAGAGGAAACAAACGACAAAAAAGTTAATGTATCAATTTGTAAAAAAAACGTAAGTTATATGGAAAAAAACCTTACAATTTAAAACTTGCATTGTCATTCTCTATCACAACATCGTCAAATTTAATGTCCTCTAAACTTGAAATTTCCAACAGAGCGGAAAAAAATCTTCTTAAACGCAATGGAAAACTCTAACCATTACAAAAACCCTAACAACACATTCTATAACATAATAGAAAACACAAAAAAAATCAAGCAATTCTAACCTTTTTTTTATCTCCATCTTCCATCTCTATTAGACACAAAAGAATATCTACTTTTCTTAGGGTTTAGAGTTTGAAATGGTAGAGAAGTACAGTGGTAAATAACTGAATGAAGGAACAATATATGGTGACTAGAAGAATATAAAAAATAATCATTTGTATTAAATTTGTTAAGGTGGCCGAAAGTGTAAATCTGGGTGTGAATAGTAGCATCCAATAGTAAACTTACTGATTAAAAGAAAGGGACCATGGAGAGTCAAATAGTACCTAATCTCCTTTCCAATGGCGCAGCCCAAGTAGCATCTCTCAATGCCTGAATATCAAAACTTATTTTCAAATTCTATATCAAAACTTGGTTTTGCAGATTCGAAATCAAAATTTGGTATCGGATTTAATTAAAGAAACATAAATTGAACTGAAAATTTACCATCACCAATTTTCTCCTTTGAGCATCAATTTAGTATACAATGGAAAAGCAACATCTAACAAGGGGTGATTTATCTGGAGGTGGATTGAATAAATATTTGTGTAAGCAGGATCATTGATTTGGAGAGGACCGTATGGGTATATGTTTTAGATCCTAGGATATAAAATCAAGTAACGAAATTAGGGTAAAAGCCATGTTACAATAAGTTATTTTAGGAGAACTAAAGAGTGAAAAGATTGGCAGGAACTGGAAAAAATAGTCATAGATCCGAAAATACGGTGAAGAAAGAAGAGGATTAAGAAAAAAGATAGTGCATGACAAATTCTTCCGTGATAACATTTGTTGCTCCGTGTAAATCGAGAAACATGGAAATTCAAATTCAAAGGAACCTGGATAAACGAGAAAGAAGCCGAACGAGAATTACACGGGGGAAGGAAAATCGTTGAATGGAAAAACTTGCGCATTGTTATCGACACTCTATTTTCATTTTCTGTTAAGGGGAGGCCAAATTTTAAGGATACTCCACTTTTTTTAAATTGTTAAGGGAGGGATCAATGTACGTGACTATTTTTTTTTACATTTTACGATTTTACCCTTACTTCTAAAAATTATTCACCATAAAGATAAATTCTATTTATACACCGAAAATTCGTTAACACACACCATTATTTTTTCTATAAAATTTTATTACTAAATTACTCTTTTCTCATAGTTGCTTTTTTAATACTTCTGCATATAAAAAGTCAAATTATTCTTAAATGTATTGAAATTTAATACAAATTAGATATGTTAATAAATTATTTAATCATGAAATCTAAAATTTTAATTAAGAAAACATTCATAAATAATGGTCTAATTTAGAAGTGTTGATTTATTTTTTAAAATTACAGTAATTTTGTTGAAATTGATTTTTTTTCATAAGGTTAATAAAAGTTGCAATATTAGTACAAGAACTATATTTCATTTTGTAAAATTTTACTCAATTTGATGCAAAGAGTTTCTAATTTTTGGTAATTGTGTTTAAAGTTTGAAAAAGGAAAGAAAAAGAAGATGAGAACATGGATATTTTAGTAAAAGAAATGGTGTATGTAAAGTAATATATGGTGTATATTAGTTTATTATAATTTTTGATATATGTTTAGCAATTTTTGGTGTATAAATAGAATTAGCCAATCGTAAAATCATAAGTCTCCTAGATCACAAAAACCCAAATTAAGCCTAAATGGATAATAATGTAAAAGTACATTTATTTGTTAAGGGGCTACTTTCCTCCTTGGTACTCCCCTTAACAATTTTTTGAAAAATAAAAAATTAGCCTCCCCCTAACAATATTTGGAGTGTCAATAACAATGCCCAAAAACATATGGAGGGTTATTTTGGCTTCAGACGAAAATTGATTAGCAGCCACAGTAGGCAATCGTTCCTAATGGTCGGTTTGATAAAATTGAACTAAATATTACTATCATTTTGTACAATGTAAAACTGAGTACAATGGTAGTTGTATCTGACATTTCAGTATAGAGTAAAATTAAATATAATACTAAGTATATTTAACATTTTTTCTTCGGAATAATTTTTTTTAGAGTTCGTCCTTCAGTCTGAAAATGGAACTTTGTATCTATCAATTTTTTTTTTCTTCCAAAGTTTGTCCTCTCTAATTACCTTAATTATAATATAATAAATGACTTAACAAGTTTAAAATTCAAACGTAAACATGTTTACAAATTCAAATACTATTTCAATATTAAATTTAAACCTTTCCTTTGTGTTTTCAGTTATTTTTATTGAACTGCATAGAAATTACAAATCAATAATATAATAAATGATTTAACATGCATGCACATTGCATATCCTAAAAACTTTCGTATACATAGTGGTTTTTGAAGCACAAACTTTTAAGTGGACATTGGAGAGATGGGTCCCTAAAATTAATGATGATATAAGACGAATCCGGGTTTAACTTTCAATGTAAAGAAGGTCTCTCAAACTATAAAAAAAATATTATTTCTATATTTCATTTTGTGCCACTGCTAAAAGATTTGTAAATATCAGAAGAAGATTACTAGAAAAGAAAAGAAAATTTGTGTCATAATCACGCATGAAGCACGTACAGTAAATCTCGTACACACACACACACACACACACACACACACACACACACACACACACATATATATATATATATATATGCGTGTGTGTGTGTGTGTGTGAAGGAAACGATGTGAGATTGTTGGTGGACATTTTGGTCAAATAAATTTCAACTAGAGTTTGAAAAACTTAAAAACATGCTTTGAAGGACCAAAAAGTTAGACTGGAGAAATCACTTGAAGAATTTTTGGCAAGTTGGACTTCTTAGCTCAAGAGGAACCTTGGTATCGAGAGGAATATATAGGAGATTTTTTGACTTATTTTGACCTCCTAAGTTATTATATTTCAAGTGCTAGCCTAAGCAATCATAGTAAAGTGACTTTCTTTGAGAATATGGTACTTTCATAATTTATTGAAAGAAAGCAAAGACATAGAACATGACCAAGCGATATCAAGAGTATTGGAAGAAACTTGATATTCATTGAAAAGATCTTGGAGCGTATCAAATCATAATGTAAGGTAAAAAGAAGGGATTTCACCCTTAATAACCTCCTGGCACCGAGAGGCCTATTTTCTTTCTTGGTTGACTTGACCTCTTATGAACATGTGGACTTAGGTTTGTACAATGCGGGCCTTTGTATCTACTGGTAATTTTTTCTATAAATACTAAATTTATAGAAAGTAAAGAGAGATTCAGGCTCTACTTCTTTTTCAACCCTGACTTCATCCCAAACACTTTCGAAACTCTCGAGGTCCACTAGATTATGGTCATATTAAGAAACATAGTGGTAATCCAAAAAAGAAAATAACTAATGATAAAGACTAAAGAAGAAGTGGGTCAGTGGATTTGCTGAACTACTACAAAATCGTGTCTTCTCTACTTTTTCCATTAAACCTAGGGCTTTGAGTCGATTTTGCAAGGTGTGCCATTTTTGATGTAAACATGGCAACAAATTATTTAACTATATAAATAGAAAATAAAGTACATCTGACTAATAGGCGTGGTTGGTAGCCATTGAAAATTAACAACAAAAGCAAAGAAAGCCCTTATAAGTGCTAATAAAAGAAGTATATACATACATGCATGCATATATATGCACACACGCACACACACACACACACACACACATATATATATATATATATGTATATATATATATATATATATGTTTGTGTGTGTGTGTGTGTGTGAGTATACATATATTGTGCCATTGCCTCATGTGCTATGATCCATTATTGTTGCTTCCTACCGATTATATTGGAGTAGCATTAAGAATGAAGAACTATAATGTCTATTTTTAACTCCTATACAAACACAGTAAATATAACTAGTCCTATTAGACAGTGATATATTATATTAAATGATAAAAATTATAATATCACATACTATTTTTTAGAACAGTTTGGCTAAGGTCCCTATTAAGTTTCAAAATATACAAAATATACTTGCTAAATAATATGTAAATTAGGTCTCTCTTTTTCGAAAATCATAATGAAAACATCAAAAATCAATGTAAACATTGTTAAACTTCAATTTTTAATTCAATTAATAATCTCCTTATATTTATGTAAGAAAGTAAAAACAATATCGAAAAGAAAAAAGAAAAAAATAACGCTTCAACAAAATTTGCAAAGATAAATGGTGTTTTTTCAAAAAACTGCAGTCATTAATGCAATTATAACAAATAATTGCGTACTTCCACTTCATTTTTTACGAACACTTCAAAAATTCAGATTTAATGTCTTCGCTTATTTAACATCATATTATTGCAGAAAAGTCATCAAAAACTTGATTTGAATCAAGTACAAATCAAAATAGCTCACTTTCAAGAAAAATGCAAACGAAAAACAATTATATTGAATAATTGCAAACATGTGTATAGTTTTTCTTCCACCACAAATACTCATATTTCAGTGAAAATTTGCAGACATATGTGCAAATATTAAAATAATATTTGCGAAAATGTCTACACTTTTCTGAAATAAATGCTGACGTTTTTGCCTTTTTTCATAATTTCTCGTTTTAATATTTACACTTTTATAGATTTTTTTTAAGCATTGAAGCAAAAAACATGAAAACGGGGTCACTATCGTGAAATAAAAATAGAGACTCACTTTACATTGAACTTTGAGGAAGGATCCGCTTTACATGAAATTTTATTTTAGGAATGATATTGTGATTTTGACATATTATTTTATAATAACATTGAGGATTGTATTATCATTTTATAAGGTATATTCATATTTTCTTGATTTTTGGTTGATTTAATGGATTGTAGTAACATTTTGGATTGATATATTTAAATTATATTTTGTTGACATCAAAAAATGACACAACACCCAAGAATGATATAAAGTAGAGAAATAAATGAAGAGCAATCAACTAAAATAAGGAAACACACAAATTTATAGTGGTTTGGTGTTAAGGAGCCTACTTCCACTTTATAATCTCTTGATTATCTATAAAATTCGAGTATAAATGGTGGTTTGATGGCTAAGCTCGAGTACAATGCCATAACAATGAATAAAATGACAAGAGATTGGCCAAAAGTCCTTTTTTCGTAGCTCTGCAGGCTATCTACAGATGTTACAGTTCTCGGGTCGACTAGGACACGTAGCGCTCTACCCGGGAGTGTACAAAGTGCGAAGGAAGTCTTCAGAAGATGGGAGAAGGCCCAACTTGGTATGGACATGTGGAGATTGATCCAGTGTTGTAGAAGTGTTGGAAGCGGTCTAAACGGAGCTGGAACAAATTTCTAAGGAGATATTCGTAAACTAGAGCAGTCCCTAGGCGACCTAATCGAGCCGAGAATGATTCAACCCGAGGCTTTGTGACTCGTTTGCTGAGCTTCTTCCTGCGTTCTTGGGTCAGGTCGATACGTTCTGCCTAGTCGACCCGAGCTTACATCGACCCGAAGCTCACATCGTCAAGAAGGATTGCCTTGGCCAACCCGAGACTTTATTCGAGTCGAGTTAATGACACTTATCCTAGTGCTTAGTCATTGAGTGGCGAGACCTACGCCAAACTGAACCCCTAGTGTCCCAGGACTTCATTTGATCTAGAATGTCCTATGCTTGATTTTGGTATGTCCAAAGCATTGATGGCTTTGCCAAAAGGCAGGTCAACATATTTTGAGTATCATTTTAAATATTTTTGGCAAGGTAGTATCATTTTTATTTTATTTGTTAAAAGTGAGTAATACTACATCTATAAAGTAGTTCATAATGCTAGTATATAGTGTAATAAGGGTGGTATCATTTTTTTTAAAGTATATATCATACTATTTTTCATAAATTATTGTTTTAACATTATAATGTAGTATTAATTTTGTATCCAATGAACAAAAAAAGGATGCATATATTATATTCTAATTTTGCCATGTAAGAATTTGTCTTGCCTTTTGATATCTTTCTTAAGTTAAATGATACGACCGAGCAGGATTTTTTATTTGTTGTATTTCTTTCTATGGTATTTTCTTGTATAATAAATAATACACAGTACCAATTTTTACATGTTGCTATTTTTGCGTTAAATGACAATTTAAGAGAAAGATTAAGTAAGCAACAATGTTTGTTGGAATATGTTGGTATGGTAGATGATGAGCATATGCATGATTTTGTTTATTTAGAATTAGGTTTTAAGGAAGAAGCAACTAGGAAGGTGGTAGCTTGTGAATGTGGTGACTGTGAGGAACAAAGATGAACAAGTGTATGGGAGGTGCAGTGGTATTGGATTCCGCGGTTTAGCCTAGCTGCATACATAAAGAAGAATTTTTTTATTTCTTCCTTATATTTTTTTTGAAACTATTGTCCTATGCATTAAAAATCACTAATAGTTTGTCCTTTAATTCAAATTACCAATCTAATTTTGAATGTTTTCAAAAAATTCTAATAACATGAAGAGATGCAACCATTTAAAGGAGTTTAAAGTCGGTGATAGGGAGATCTCTAATCAAGAGGAAATTAGTGAAGCTATGTATTACTGATTGTTATAGAAATTTATTTGTGACTAAGGTGGATAGATGCACGAATGCTGGATGGAATATTATTTATTTTATAAATGTTACTCTGTTTGATTTTGGATTTATCTTTTTTGATGAAGAAGTTGTTAAATGTGATTCTATTGCAACATCGAAGTATGAAGAATTCATAAGGACAAGCTGAGAGGAGAAGACGACGAAGAAGAAGAAATGCTAAAGTAAAGAAGAAGTCTGTACCAGACTTTTAGTCAGTTGGAAAATTGCAGGCCAACTGGTGGAAATTCCATCCACTAGTAATTTTATCAATCAAACCTAGTTTTGCCAATTTTTTTCTCGATCGCACTACTTTTTTTTTTATAACAATTGATTACTCCTTTTAGTTGTCTCTAATGGACTAATGGAATTTTCAATCGATGAGAGAAGGATTTTCTAGAGGAAATTGTGTTTGAATTCTAAGGGAAAATTTCATATTTTAATAGTCGTATTTGAGTTTTCCTTGTAAATTCAACATTTTTTCCTCTTATATGCAAATTCAATACCATAGAGCATCTAGAGTGCACTATGAATAGATTTTGGATTTTTGTTGTATGTACCTAATTAGAAAATGAGGATCTTGTTGTTTCCTCCTCTATGTTTAGCCTCTAAATTGAAAATAACCTTATAATTTTTTTCTAGTGGAGTAACAAAGATCTCTCCACCCAAGGTGGGAATAAACTTTCTCACCATAATAGAACTACTATAAATATAATGTGTGATTTTATTTAATTGTTCACCGATGATCTACTATATCGAATATTAGTATTTTGTTTGTTTTAACTCACCATTAGCATGGTCCCATTGTAATTTCAGCTATGTTGGGATTGATCGGGATTTATTGAGAAATACTTCCCTATAGCTTGGTATTATAGTTGGTTTGGTTGATGGAAAGTGTTATGTGATATGGTAGGAGATGCAAATACCAAGGTGGAAGCGAGAACTGGGATCTTATGTTTCATTAGGATCTTAGTTTAAAACAAAGAATTATAATAGAGATAACGACTTTAGGATAGCACAATGAAGGATAAAGGCAGCTCAAAGGAGAAATATGGTAAATTTAGCAACATTTAACATTGCAGATATGTTAGGTGACATTTTAGCCATAAAAGAAGATGGAATAATAAACTTTACCCTCTATAATTGGTCATGAGAGAGAATGTTGTTTCAAAGACTGTCAACAAAATCATTATATACTTGAAGAAATCATAAATATTCAGATATTATTGAAGATTTTTTTCATCATAAAGATGAAAAGGGGAATTGTAACAACAAAAAATTAATAATTACTCAGCCAAAGATTTATTTATTCAAACGAAAAATAAAATGCGTATGGTTATGGAAATTAAATAAGCGTGGGTAATGAACTAATGAAGGCAAAGGTTATGAAGTCCAAAGGCCCAAATATTATTAAATAATAAACATAACCCTTACATTATTTCTTAGTTTCATTTTCCTTTAAAATAAAATAAAAGGATAGAGATCATGTTAGTGGTGGTGGCCTAAAAGAACAAGTAAGACAAAGAAAATGCAAGTTAGGAGGAAGTTAAAAGTTGAAAAAGGATCATTCATGATCTGGGAATTATTCCCAACGGTTGTCATATGTCATAAGATATCATCCTATGTCTCCTATATTTCTCTCTCTGACAGTCACATCAATAAAACTTATTGACGCCTTTTCTGCTTTTCGCAGAAAACTATCCATCGTAGGATCCCTTTCAATATTCTCGAATCACCGCCGTCAAATGACAAGTCACTCTATTGAAACACCACATCATTTACTCATTCCAAATCCATTGGCCGAAGAGTTATTATATCGAAATCATTATCGAGTGAAACATCCTATCCTTCTCCTCGAAGTCGCACCATCGTCCATGTCAAATTGACCAAAGTGGCCAATTACAATAGTAGCCGATACCGACTACTCTATAGTAATCGAAAGTGACTACATGGATCACGTATTCAGCTGATTGATTAATGCACAACCAAGGAAAACGTCTGGCATTCTCACGAAATCTAGCTTGTGATAAAGTCCATCATTCGTCTTCAGATCGCCCACCAAACTCCAGTGTCGTTTCATCTTTAAATCCGTCGCCGTGCTCCAATGTTGCATCATCATTGAATCCAACCATGCAATCTGAAACTCCTTTGAGAATTTATCTCGTCCGTTCGGGTCCCTCATCCTTGTGCACTCAGTCGCCATACACCAATGTGAGTTTGATCGATATGCACCAAACTCTTATGAGCAAGATACTTACTAATACTAGATCTCCTACGAATGGCATTTTATGCTAAACTAAGCATACAATTCAATCATGCTACCAATAGTCATACAGATTCTTATACTAACATACGGGCATCCAAAATAATGTCAATAAGTCATACAAAAGATATTTATAATGATTAAAGTGAAATAAGTTTCCAAATAACCTAAATTTAACAATGTGATTAAAGTAGCGTGTAATAGCACGTAAAGGGGTAAATAATGCGTAATAGCTCGTAAATAGGGAAAAGCGTGACAATCAGGTTGAAACTACTTTAATCGCTTTTTAATCTTTTTGTTTATTTTCTACTAGGTTCAACTATAAATATTACGTTTTCTAACTAAAAATTAGTTTAAAACATCAATTTTATACTATACAAACAACTACAATTCAATGAGAGACAAGATCATTTACTTCAACCTGATCAGCCCAAACTGTTGCACAACGTAGATCTCATCAATACGAGTCCAACAGAAGAAAGAGTGTCCAAATTCGACCTCGTACACAAAACTTACACAAGATATAAATTCCATGATTATTTAAGTCGTTTAATTGACTTAACTATGTAATTAAATTTGGCTAATTACTTCACAATTACCATCTCCCCATTCCATCTTCTCCAGGCCATGCATACATACGTAGTGAAATCCATAGTTTGCAAACCTTAATACTCGATTCCTCCTTTATTACTCAACAGATCAATGAGCTGTTTCCCCATACGTGTCCATCTTCATTTCCTCTTTGCAACTATCCCCTCAGATAAGAGCTTGGCCCACTCTAGGAAAACGCGACCCAAAAACTGGAATACAAGAATGTTCGAACCTCCCAGTTGGACCAAAAAAGGCACTAACACCCAACTGATTATTTTTTAGATAATAATGAAGAATTATAGACTAAAAACAGAGAAAAGCAATCAAACACACGAGATTTAAAGTGGTTCGGCGTTAACGAGCCTACGACCACTTTATAGTTCTTTGATTTAACAGAGAATTACAAATATAAGGATTATAATTACTCAATCGCTCGAATACAATCAATTCTCTCTCAATATTTGATGAATTATACTCAATTGTAGAGAGTACGATGCTGGTTGAACAAGAGTGGCGATGATAATGGTGGAGGTCGAGAGAATAGAGTGCCAAAAGATCCCTTAAAATGTCTCGAAATCATGTATTTATAGAGGGTTCCTAAGCTCGGGTCCAATGTGTACATGGCACCCATCCATGAAATCTCAGAGTCAACACGGATGAAGTGGAGAAATGATCTCGACAGTGGGTGTAGCTTAGTGGAACTCGATACGGATTTAGTTTCAAGAGAATAAGTCTTCATTGCTACACTAAAGTCACCCTAGGCGGGTCGGGTCCCTCTAGTTCGACCCACTCCATTGTTCAGAATTTCGAGGTCCGACTGTTTCACCACACGCCATCGGGTCGAGTACCCTTCATCCGACTCATTTGATTCGAAGTGGTCCCCTTATATAATAAAAGACGAATTCGATCCGAAGACCTATCTTCCATTCCATCCACTTATCTTTATTAAATAACTGTGGCTTTAGTCCTCGAATATACTTAATGATCGATCTCTGGACTTTGTGTGGCCTAATCACAATGTAGGCTAATATTTTGCCCCCTCAAAGTATGTCTTATCGAAGATGAGGCGTGCTTTGAAATCGTCAATCTGTCTATTCTTGAATCAGTGATAGTCAATAGTTGTGTCCATCTACGCAGCTGTGATGCTTTGGGAATTCGTATCTCTTGACTTTTGCACGTCATATATAAATATGAGATCCGTTATGTAATTATTTTTGTTACGCTCAACAAATTGGAGCTTTCAACTAGAATATAAGCAAATCTCCAGGTAAATCCTTTGACCTTCGTTGAATAAAAAGTCATAATTATATGATTAATCCCTGGTGCTTTGTCAATTCTCCTTCATATGCATACACAATCTCTAGCAATTCTCTTGGATTTCCCTTGCTTATAACTTATATGGAACCACTTTTATATCATGGGATCAAAGATTACGCGGCGGATTGGGTCGAATTTATTCGATCTGACCTTATGTTCGATCCGTAGGGCTTTTAGTTGCTCTGGTCACTGATTTGATGGATCAGATTGGATTGGGCCTTCAACTCAAGGGAATACGAACGGACTTTTTAAGTTGATATATGTTAGCAAATCCTTTCTCCCTTCTCATTTTACCCAGTTGCTTTCAAGTTGAACTTCTTCAAACCCTAACCTTCAAATTTCGTCATCTCTCCCCGAATTTTCAGATTTAATCCATAGTAGGTTTACGAAACTGACTAATCAATGTTTTAATTTCAGTTCTCGACTGGATTTACATGAATTTTGCATTGATATCTGTCAAAGCCTGTTGTGAAGTCTGCGAATTCCAATGCATTCATTGTCGCTGACGGCGTTGATCTCGTCTTATATGGCAGTTATGGTGCATCGTGTCCGGTGCAGAGGAGCTTGGCACATGACTTTGTTTTCATTGTTGACTAATTGGAGGAGTTAGGGCGATGAGGTTCGAAAAGGGAAGAGGAAAAAACGATAGACCTAGGATTGTTCGTGTGTCAACGAGTCAGGTAGAGGACCGAAGGGAAAATTTGGGGAGCGAGATATTCTGTTCGTGAGGATGGGTCGGATCGATTTGTTTCGACCCGGAGTCACATTCAACCCGACTCCTGTATATCATCGAGTTTGGCATATTGTGATGAATTTGATAACTCCATCCACTATAATGCATATGTGTAACTTGACTTCATAATTCATGAACTCGTGAATAGTTAGGATAGCGCCTTCAGGATCGAACTCCAGATTTATACAATATACATACTTGAGAGATTTTTGACTTGACGAACATAAGACTATATGACATTCCAATGCACATCAATCACTGCATGCTTTTACTGTTTTACTTATGTTATTCCTTATTTGCACTGCACACACTGGCACACACTAGCACACACATGGTCGTGAGCAACTATACTCTAATCCTTGATGTTTCTAGTATAGCCAACATGTCTAGAAGATATCTAACAAGATTCTTCGAGTTAGATAAGAGTAAAGCCCCGGAATCGTCAAGTAATCCCAATCTTGATGTCCTTCTGTCAGATTCAGATTGGGACAATGCAGGCTATGATTACGAAGTTGAGCTTTATGAAAATGTTGAGTCGTTTGGGGGAGAAGTTTTTATGGATGAAGAAGAAGAAGAAGTGTGACACCCCATCTCCATTAAGGTCACTCACAAAGAGAAATGCCTTAATTTTGGTGGAGCTTTATTGTGTATAGAAAAGAAAAGTAAACAAGACAGATAAATATATTGGTACTTGGTAAATAAAAACCACTTTTATTGCAGTGGAGAAATAGTTTGGTTACATCACATCAAAAACCAACTACAAAACCAAATACACTTATTATCCATCTTGACAAATAAGTTTTGAGTACATAAAATAAAAGACATAACCCCAACATAAAATAGCCATAAATAAGATAAGCTGAACTTTACTTCAGCAATCCAAGCAACTTCCAAAAGAAAGAGATAAAGCTGTCCAAATCAAGCTCCACTAGTACTAGTCCTGCCCTGAGCACCTGGAGGGGGGGGGGAGGAAGAAAAGAGGTGGAAACAACGGGGGTCATACATAAAGTCTGGCGAGTGCAATAACTTTAACAATATAATCATAAAAGTAACTAGGATAAGGCATAAGCTGGTAAATAAGGAAATGACTGTGAACCAATGGGCACGACAGAGCAAACAAAGGAAATAAGGTGAACAAAGATAACGTTAAAGGTGCACCTAATCACTATAAGATAATTACTACATTGCACCATACCAAACACCCTAAAAGTTGATCCCACCTATAGAACTTAATAATGATAATGGTAGTTTCGTTTACCCCTAGCTGCCTTCAAAGGCGTCGTCTGCCCCTATCTGCACTAGTCATACCCACTACCCCCATTCGATCGGCTCCTTGACTCGTAGATACCCGTGCTGGTCCCACAGTGGGGTGTATCACTCCCCAAAGTGGCAACCCGATACCTCCAAAGATGCATGGCTTATACCTACACGATGCAACAACGTCTTACCTACCAGCCCGGGCCCACACACGCACATGACCCCGTTGGACTTGCGTTGCCACCGCTAACCCGTTTTGAGCTCTTACAATCAAACCCATTACGCGTATCTCATCCTCGACTCGGGTCGGGCCCATAAAGATACTTAATGGGTTACTGGTCTGATAAGGCCCCCCATGCCTGGCACAAGCCTTCCACCTATGCTTGGTCCCCACTAAGGTTTCCCCACTTAACCCCATTCTTATTCATGTCTTCTTACATGTTTCACTTGGTTAAGTGCATCTAATCGTATTTCACATGCCATCCAAGGCACCCACTTAATTTCACATGCCACTCAAGGCACCCACTTAACCCCCCATGTCCCACCACATGTTTATCTGGTTAAGTGTTACTTAATTCATTAGAACCGTAACCTCGTAAGGACCTCCCACATTAGACTGGCATTTGCGGTTGTTGGATTTGCCGGGCGGGTTTGGGCAGTCTTATACCACAAACAAGCCTAACCCCGTGTCTTTACAACTGTTACGCATTTAATTCATGCCTTTGACCTCTCACATTAGACTAGCATTTGTGGCTGCTGGATTTGTCGGGCGGGTCCGGGCTGTCTTACACCACAAAAGAATCTAACCTCGTGTCTTAGGCAGTTTATTATTACACATCTTCATTTAACCCCAAAGTGGAATAATATCCCTTTTCAAATTTGTAAATAAATTCCAAATATACTTATGTCCAAAATTGTCACCTAAATTATGTCCATTTATTTCAGGTATACAAATTTTACCAATTATTGCCTCAAATTGATTGTATGCCTTTTAAGGCCATTACATGCCAATTCTCAATATGTGTATATTCAATATTACCCCCATCATCCCCACTTTGTTCGTTCGCTTATCATGACATATATATATATATATATATCAGACTAGCAATTAGTCTAACACATAAAAGGGAAGGAACACCGCAAATTTGCATAACACACAAATTGGATCTAACTTACAAATAAGGATTACAACATATCTAGCATAAACTTGGTATTGTCATGAATCTAAACATAGGCCTAAAGGTGTGAACTTGCATATATGAATATGGTTTTCACCCAAAACTTGCATATATGAATATAGTTTTCACCCAAAACTTGCATAGGCCATAGTCACAAACATGCATAAAACTATGTACGTCATAGATCTAAACCTAAAGGTGTAAACTTGCATATATGTGAATCCAATTTCTACCTAAACTTGCATATAGTCATTTTACTTGGTTCACATGTAAACTTGTGTACAATTCACATAGAAACTAGCATATAATCTACACCCAAACTTGCATATAAAATGATCTCAAACATGAATCAAGTTGAACATAGATCATTGGGCATATACAAAGGAATCCACAATAAAAACTGTCATTATGAACAACTAGCATATATTCACAAAATATCACATTTTTTCAATGTTTCACAAACATAGCCATATAACCCAAATTATAACTCAACCCAATTAACTTGTTAATTATCTTATTAAAGAAATTGAACTCACAACTCAAAGAAGGTCTTGAGTTCTGGGTTCTGTGTTCTGAAATTGATTTAGCTCGCCTTTGAAGTAGACAAATTTGTTGTTGTTGTTGTTATAGACTTGAGTTGAATTGAGTTGATTAGCTTTTCTTTGCTCCTAGTTGGTGGCGGCTACTCTAGGTTGCAGGGTGATAGCATGACGGCCATGGTTCTAATTTTTATTAGGTTTTAGGTTTTGAGTCTACATGTGTTTATATAGAGATTAGGACTAATTTTAGGCCATCCGATCAACCTAGAAGCAACCTGAACCATCCAAAAAGAAAACTCAGCCCTAATGCCTCAACAGCAGCTTATAAATAGGCTTAATTCAAATCTGCCCGGGGGTGGGGGGTGGAGGGGAGGGGGGAGGGTAGGTCGACCCCCAGGTCGACCTATAGGGTAGGTCGACACTAAGGTCGACCCCCTGGTCGACCTGGCCTTGGGCGGGAAATTTCCCGCCCTGCCCAGTTCTGAGTCTGAATTCATTTTTGAATTTAAATTTGAATTTCTGGAAATTTTTGATAGCCATAACTTCTTCATACGAAGTCCAATTTACGCAAACTCGGACTCTATCGCAACCAGAATTCCGAGACGAACACAATGGCATAACCCATTTCCCTTGATTCTCACATTTAAAATTAATTATTCCTAAATTCGTTAGTTTAATATGAATAGAAAACACGGGGTGTTACAAGGAGTAGGAGATAACTGGGCTCCTGATGAATTTGAAGGTGCAATCATCTTAGATGATCCCAACAACTCTTGGGTTTCAACAATTAATGAAGCCAGAATCAGACGAATATGTTAAGGCGTGGGATTTCTTGGGAGGAAGTTAGAGTGGCAAATAATGTTAAGAACAGACACCACAATCCTCTGGAAGGGTACATGGCCATCATTCGTGTAACACCCCGCCTCCGCTAGGGTCACTCGCAAAGGAATGCACTAGCTTTAGAGGGGCATTATTGGTAAACATGCACAGAAATATCACAAGACAGAACATATATAAATAGCGGAAGTAAAATCAAACTTTCATAACATGAATAAATAAGGTCTAAAGCCTTTTACATCAGAGTACATCAAAACCTGTCTTGCAATAGTAAAGAAGCATAAAGACTTTTTAATAAATTATTCCCCAAGTAAAACAGTACAGTAGCCATAGCCAAGAGAAGTCCAAGCCATCCATGATGACCTTCAAGCAGAAGAAGTCAGAACTAAACAGCATTGTTTCCTCCCTGAAACCTGGGGGGGGGGGGAAACGGAAGAAAAGAGGCGAAACAAAACGGGTCAGTCAAAAAGACTGAGTAAGTCCTATCTACTTCCAGTATAAAAACAGGTAAAGGTAACATGACATGCATAAACTGAAAGTAAACATAAGGATAACTACAAGATAGATAAACCAGGGTAGCCGGTTGAACTACTGCGGTAAGGTAAACTAAGGTATCATGATAAACTACGGTGTTATGATAAGTCAAGGTATCACATCATCAGATTTCTATCGAGTACATTATCCCAAGGTATCTACCCCGTCTAACATCCCACGGTATCTATTATGTATATTCTTCTTAGTTCTAACATGTATATTGGCTCTGCACCTCTTGTACTAGTATCCCTACCCGCGTCATGTGTTAACCATGAATGTCCCTTGCTCAAAGTCGTGTAATGGTCCATGTCAACCTAATATATCGCATATATAGGTTACTCAAATCATATGTTTCTTTCCATGTATATAAGTTCAGTCCTTTGCCGTACCTCGTACGGGCTTCCTCATGTCGTATTATCCTTGAAATCGTTTGGACTGTCACCCTTGTTCTAGCTAGGCTCTTCCATATGAATCATCATTTGAATTACTAGGACTTACGCCACCTAGCACCACTAGGGATTACGCTTACCTATTGCACGCTTTCGTATTTCGGTTTGGGTTAAACCACCTAGGCCACTAGGGATTACGCTAACCCTCAACCGCGCCCTTTTTCCCACGCATTCATCGTGAATCGTTTTTCTATAACTGGATGCACATGTATCACATCGTGCCATCCGAGTCCTGTCACCGGCCAAAACAAGAAATACAGGACTCGGTCGGGAGCTTTAGATTTATCTGCCGATGCAGATGCTAAGGTCTGCTTTTCTACACGTGGCTATGGTCCCACGAGACCCCTCCCTCAACTAGTGAAAGGCAACACAAGAGAAAAATCTTGCATGAGAACTACACTCCGGCCAGCCCACATCCTACAGCCTACCTCACCCATAATTAGATAGCAAATTATGGTCTGTTGGGTGTTCCCTGCCTTTCCGTACGTACACGCTTGACTCAAGATGGTAGATGATCGACGAACTTGCTATCTCGGGCACCTTATGTATTCGCCGACTCACTGCTATCTACCCCTGTCTTTAGGTCGCTCGCATAGCAACCAAGGCATATTCCTGGTTCTTCTACCGCAGACCTCAACCTCTCGTGAGCCTAGTATAATGACCTGGCAGCTCACAGAGGGATCCCAAGAATATCCTCACGTTCCCCGAAGCCGCTGCTTCGTTACCCAGTTCGTTGGAGCCTTTATCTAAATCAGATAGCCTGCTCCTACACGCATACTTAAACGTTGACCTAACGTATCGGGTTACTGGTCTATCTAAGAAATGGTCCCAATTTCCTTGACTAAGAATTATTACTTAGTTTCCCTTAACTAAGGTTTACCACTTAGCCTTATTTCCATAATCCTTGTTAACTATGGTTATTTACCAAATCCTCCGAATTAGGGTTTATCTAATGGGTTAAGTGTCACTTAAGTCCATAACTTAGCCCGTCTACAAACCATGTCAAAATTGGCTAAGTATCCAAGTCCAAGACTTAACCCTACAAACCATGTGTCAAGTTGGCTAAGTATATTAAGCAATCCATAACTTAACCTCGTCTAATTATCATTTTAGATTGGTTAATTATATAAATTAACTTGACCTTGTCAAATTACCGAGTCAAATCGGTCAAGCGTATTCAAGTGATTCGTGACTTAGCCTTATCATGTTTTCACGTTAGATTGGTTAAGTATAGGTTAACTTAACCTCATCAAATTAACGAGTTAGATTGGTTAAGTTTAGTTCACTTAACCACATCAAATTAACGAGTTAGATTGGTTAAGTTTAGGTCACTTAACCACATCAAGTCTTCATGTATAATTGGTTAAGTATAAGTTACTTAACCCTATTAAATTATCATGTAAGTTGGTTAAGTATTGGTTACTTAACCTCATTGAATTACCAAGTTTAAATTGGTTAAGTGTTTAACTTAACCCCGTCGAATTGCCGTGTTTAGATTAGTTAAGTGTGGATTACTTAACCCCATCTAATTACCGTGGTTAGGTTAGTTAAGTCTTAATTACTTAACCTCATCTAATTACCCAGTCGGATTAGTTAAGTGTGAATTACTTAACCCCATCTCCTAATCATCTTGCACGGTTAAGTGTCATTAAGGAAATCAAGCCCGGTCCCACTTAACCTACCCATTCGTGTCATATCGGTTAAGTGTCATTAGTCAAATTTACTTAACCTTATCATGTGGCATTAATTTAATTAATGCACTCTTAACCTCTCACATTAGACCTTGTTGTGGTTACTAGTTAAGCCGGGCGGGTCTGGGTAGATTTACACCACAACCTAGTCTAACCTCGGGTCTTAAGCGCGATATGACCAACTTCTCACATTGGGTCCTATTGTTTGCAACTACTAGTTAGGCCGGTCGGTTCCGGGTAGTTTTACGTTGCAAACTCAACCCAACCTCGAGTTGGCCACACTCATATTATCTAAGTTCATCATGTTTCCAAAACATGTTACAAGCTTTCAAGCATTTGGGTAGACCTAACTTAATAGGTAAATTCCCAAAGGGTAGACCTAACTTAATAGGTAAATTCCCAAGCTCATGTTTTATGCATACTTACATGCCAACTTCCATGTTATCTTTCAAGTCATATTTTCAAGTATAAACACATATCATATTCAAGTTAAGATTTTGCGACATGTTCATGTTTATCTAACTACCCAAAATCGTGTTTTCCCAACGCAAGCAAAGCGAGTCAACATAGTAAGGATACTATGTCACATATTGGTCTCAAAACATGCATGATGCCAAAAAGGGATTGGCTTCCACATGCATAACATCATAAAGGGATTAGCCATAAACATGCATAGTGTCATAAGGTAATTTGGCCACAAACATGCATATTACCAAAAAGGGTTTGGCCATAAACATGCACAACTTAAAAGAGGGGATTGGCCACGAGCATGCATAATCTCATAAAGGATTTGGCCACAAACTTGCATGTTAGCATAAGGGGTTTGGGTTCATAAACATGCATAAGCCCCAAAATCTTGTCTTAGCCAATGTTTCACAAGTAAAATGGTTTCTAAAGGTTCATGCTAGCATTTCATGCATAAAGATCCAAACTTGCAAGTTAAACTAGGTTATGCATAGCATGAGAGGCATGATTAAGTCACTCACATGGCCTAAAATCATAAACATGAACACAAGAGGCAAGGTAAGGTTCATATAGGTTCGCATAATCATGTTTAGCCTCATTTTATCCCATGTCATTATCAAAACTACCGTTTCCATCTAAAAGTAGCTAGAACTTACTTAGTTAGGCCTAGGGAAAGAAGCATGAATCATCTTGGCTAAGAAAGGTGGCTCCTTTGAGGAAGAACCATCATGAAACTCGCATAGCAACGTTGATTTGGCCTTCATTTGGTGTAGCAAGCTTGCACCTTTTGATTTGAACTTGATTTGAGTGCATAGGCTCTAGGGATTGGAGATGGAGGCCATGATCAAAATTGATTTTGGCAGCACTTAGTTGCTAGGTTTGATTTTTAGGGATTTAGGTTAGGTTTAGGGTCTTTTTATAGAGATTAGGATAGTTTTAGGCCCTTAGATTAACCCTAGGATAGATTAGGACCATCAGATCTCGGAAGCTTCCAGACCCAGCCCAAGAACAAGACCAGGTGAGACAAACAGGTGCGCCAGGCTACTTGCCCCGGCCACCCCCTGTCGACAGGCAAGTCGACAGGGCTGTCGACTTGGTCTGGGCCCAAGTCGACAGGCCTGTCGACAGCCCTGTCGACATGGCCTAGGCGGGAAACTTCCCGCCTGGCCCCAGATCTGATTTCCAAAACTGTTTCCGAAATTCAAATTTCCAGAAATCTTCTTTGGGCCTTAACCGGGTCATACGGACTCCGATTTTCGAAAACTCGGACTCTATTTCGCGTATTTTTCCGAGACGAACGCAATGGCATAGCCCGTTTTACTTGATTCAGAATTTAAAATTAAATTCTGCCTTGATTCTCGTTTTAACATGTTATTGAAATACGGGTTGTTACAATTCGGTTAATGTGCACAGTTGGCGCCATTACTCCATTTTCATCCTTCGTCGTCGACTTTCTAAGACGAATGCGGCTTGCCCCAATGCAACTTCATCCCGCTGCTTATTCTTATTTATACTCGATGTACATAGCGTTTATGGAAGTCTTAGGTGTGGAACCCACTTTTGAGGATGTAAATTTCTTCTATCATTTTAAACATCATGCAAAAGAGACTCCCTCCTTTGTTTGCTTTGAATTCGTGCCTAAAAGAAAGATCCTTAGCGACTGGTATAGCAACGTGGGCGATATAAGACTCGAATGGCTCTATATTAAACACCAGCCTGGATGCGCTAGAAGATGGGTGAAAGCCAGTAAGTGTTTTTAAGTTTAACCTTTTCTCTTTTATTACACCTACATGCTCGCCGACTTTCCTTTCTTATTTTCAGTATCAAATCCAAAGAAGGAGCAAGGCCAAATATATCAAGATCGTCCGACCCTTCTGCTTAACGGTAATCCGACCTTCTGAAGCATTAGGAAATGCTTGGTGGATGTCTTTCTCCGTCGACACCACCTACTTGACATGAGGCAGAGTATAGGTCATGTAGGTCGTGCTTACATATACGAACCCCAGTCCAAGTTCCCCGTGTACCAGCAGAACCTGACATCTATCCCCGGTCGAAAGGCAGGCTACGACCATAACCAAAGTAGGAGAAGGTTCGAAAAGTCAAGATCTTACTGGTCCTAGTCAAGAACCTCAACCGGGAGAGAGAGTGACATCTCCTGAGAAAGAAAATATTGAGATTCCTTCAAGTCCTTCTCCAATAGATGTTCATACCGAGGAGCTCCTAGAAAGGTCGCCTGAGGCCTAGCCCTAGGTTGGCTCTTCTAAGGGCGCATCTCATCATGAAAGTCAGCCTTCTCCGAGGACACCATTTCCAACCAAGTCCCCGTTCATGATTCCCAATCAGAGGATTCCATATTTGGAGACTTGGCTAGGCTTCCCTTTCCCGATAACATATACACTTCCGAAAGCATTGGTTCTGCCCCTTTCTTTCCTTCGTCCGAAGGGGAAATTACACCTGTCAAAGTTGGAAGACAACACCAAAAAGCCTAAATCCGAGCTCTAGTCTGTCGGGGGCTTCACTTAGGGCACACAACACTAACACCACATGTCACAGTACCTGTGTGACACATCGCTTCTTGGTTCTAACACTAGATTCCATTAACTTACAGGAAAGATGCTTCGTCGTGGCTACAATCTCAGGGATGTCCATGCAAGTCTTCCTAGGTACAGCTTCGACGTTGTACACGATTGACATGATATCCACGAGAGAGATAGTAGAAGGCATTATGAATCACATCATCCCCACGATCTCCCTCTAAATCGGACTCCGACAAATACAAGGGTCACCAGAGCAATCATGAAGGGGTTAAGCAACCTCCCAAAGCTCCATCCCTCCAAAGGAATCACGATCAAGATAGGTCATCAAAAAAGCATTCGGATCCTAAGGACAAGAACTAGGAACATGACAAAGGTAGTGCAGCCATCATTCCTGCTAAGCGCCACTCTATCGATATCACTGCAACGCCGCCTATGGTTCTTGACTCCTCTATTGAGCAGAGACTCAAAATGCTGAACAGGCAGTTTCCTGAATATCATTTTGGGAACATGCATTTTGTACCTAATCTCAAGCCGTTTCCTGACAACTGGTCTGACCCCATTAAGGCCCTGGTTGACTCCATGGATACTCAGTATAAAGAAACCTGCAAGTTCGCTCAAAATCTGTCCAAGATTGTTAGGGAGCTCCAGCAGGACTTAGACGATTAAAAGCTCATATCCGAATAGGATGCATTTGGCAGAGCCGTTGCCATTAGAGAATGTGAGGAAGCTCAGGCTCAATTAGCCCTTGTGCAACGGGATGTTGAGCATTATAAGAAATTACATAGTTAATTACAAACATGCTTCCGCAACAAACTCGACTCTCATGTCCAGGAGCTCGCAAGGCTTAAGAAATAGGTTGAGGATGTCATTTTGAGAACGTTGAGATGAAACTATCCTGCACCCGTGATGCTTAAGGAAAGGCGGATCTTAATAAAGAAATTGTTGATTTAAAGGCCAAGTTAGCAGAAGCTGAAGAGAGGGATGTGTTAACTAAAGGAAATTCTCACCTTGCGCTTGAATCTACTTCCACATCTAAAGCGCAACCTACGAAAGCTCAAGAAGAATTGGATGATTATGGGCAGCTTATGATATCCTTTTTCGCTCAAGTGCTTCGGACTCAAGATATACCATGGATCAAGGATTACGAGACAACTTTTGTCGATGTATGGGATGAAATCCTTAATGATGAGAAGCACCGGCTAAAAGTTGACACCATCAATGGAGAGGAGTTGATGAAGACGTACATGAAAGGAGGGGAGCTAGAGCGTTTGGCTGAGGGAAGGAGACTGCTTCAGGAAGCTGTGCAGGAGGCTAAATGTCAAGCCAAGGGGAAGAGTATTATGGAGGGTGGCTCTAGTTCTTCTTCTGCATCCCCCGGAGCCATAGAGACGGAGGAATACGACCCTGAAAGTCTAGAAATTTCCAAAAGTATGCCCCTTTCTCCTATCACTGAAGTTGCAACTCCCATCGCTCTCGGGACAAGTCGGCCGAAGTTATCTCCACCTTTTCTCCACAATTTGTCAAAACTATCCTAGCTTATCGTCGCATTGTAGAGAAAACAATTTAAAGACCTGCACTTTCTATAGAGCTAATAACTGTTGCTCTTCCTTCTTTAGGTACAAAGCCTGCTCACCGGGCTGAAGAGAAGCAAGATGAAGCAGTTGAAAACTGTATAGTGGTTTCTAGTGCTGAGGCCTCCAAAGAAGGGGATATGACTGATCCCTTAAAAGAACTTGATGGCAAGGAGGGTGAAGAGGAGGTAGATGTCACAATCACCGGATCTTCTAATGAGACTGAGGATTTGACCCTTGCACATATCAAAGCAAGAACCGAGCAACTATGAAGGACAAGGCTAAAGAAGAGCCAATCTTGGTCGATCCTCTCTAAATGGTCCCTCCTCCTGGTACCAAATTGATCATCAAGCTTCCTAGATTGATAACTGCAGAGACGACTTCTAAGACTCCCGCTAACATGGAGGATCCCCCATCCAATAAGTCCAAGCAGAAGAAGAAGTGCATCCTGATTGATGCTGAGAAAGAGGAGAAATAGAGGCTTAAGGATACCGAGAAATTCAAGCCTTCTCCAAGCCCAAGTGAAGCACTTTTTTGGTTTCTTTCTCTTGTTTTCCACTGGCCTGCTGTGGTTGTTCCGTGTGCGACCCTCGCGTTTTTGTTTAATCATCTTGTACAAACCTGCATTCTGTAAATAAAGTAGTATTCCTACAATGTCATACGTTCGCAAGTTTATAATATATATGTGGTCAAAACATTACTAAACTAAGTAATAAGAAGAAAATCACATCACAATTAAAGAAGGGTTTCAATCCAACATCCCTGCAAATCAAAAATTTTGCGATAAAAAATTCATTACTAGACTAATTTATATACAATAAGGGTGTGATGTGTATGTGTGTGACCCCAATCAATCTTGAACGGACTTCCTGGCCAGGGTTTGTTTGGGATCGATTAGTAGCGACGTTCTAGTCCCCCCAACATTAGCGGGGACTTCGTGCTCAGCTTGCGGTCTTTCCCTCAATCCTCTCGTAGGGTAGGCACCGATTTCTTTCATCACTTGGTCCTAGTGCTTTTATACTCTCTTGTCATAGGTCCAGGTTGGTGATCTGGTCAAGGCGGTCTCTAATCGTGGTCACCAATCATGCCTATTTTTATACTCACTCTCGAATTGGGAGAGTTTGAGTTAGTCTGGCGAACGGTCATGTCATTCTCCTCGGCTTTCCTTCTACACTCTGTTTCCAAGACTGGGATTTTGCCGACTTGAGTGTCATTCTCAAACTCGATTTTAGTTCATGCTTCATGCTACACTCTGGTGGGTTGAGCTTATCGGATAAGCTAACGAATCGTACTTACCAAAGCACTACCTCTTCATCCCCGATTCAAGGGTAGAGGTGGCCATCTGCGATAATCAAGTCTCTCTCGTCCCGACGACCTGCGGGGTGGAGTTTTTGTGATGTCCAAGTGTCGTGTACTCACTTTGGTTCACAAAGTGAAAACCACCGCATCGGTTGTAGATATCAAGCTCGATGTTAGCCAGTCTAACTTTGATCAACCATGAATTTAAATCTACTTGTCCGTGTGTGAGTGAGCTAGCATCATCAAGGAGTGAGTCATCCCTCTTTCTTAGATTCGACACCAGCTAATTCATCACAACATCAAATATCATATTACTCACAGATCATGGAATAAATGTCAAACATATCACAGGGTATAAAGAAAGATAAATGCAAGAAGGGTAAATGTCATACAATATTTTTACAGTGGTTCAGCCAGATCATAGCCTAAGTCCACTTTATACTCTTTTGTTTATATCAACCAAACATTTTCAGGCTAGTCGTGCCTTTTTACATAGCTTGAAAAACAAAAGAACCAATGCAAATTTAAGTAGTGCCGCAGATACTGGGTACTCTATGTTCTGGGGATATGATCGCCATCAACGGTCGTTAGCTTGAAAGTATCTTTACTAAGCCTCCGCTCGATGATGTACGGTCCATCTCACTTCGAGCCCATAAAGACGGGGGCCAGGAAGATACACTTCAGTACCAAGTTGCCAAGCTCGAAGGTCCTGGGTCGAACCTTCTTGTTGTAGTGTCGAGCAACTTGATCGCTGTGCCTCGAGGCACGTAGGTTTGCTTCATCTTCGTTTTCTTCAATCATGTCTATAGACTCAAGGAGAAGAGCATTATTCATTAATTGATTGTAGTATGTTGTTCTGTGAGAGGGGACTTTCAACTTTACCGGGATGACAGTTTCCGATCTAAATGATAATGAGAAGGGAGTGCGGCCAGTCGCTGACTTGTAGGTCATTCTATAACGACCACCCACAACTCCTGCACTAATTAAACAAGAAGAATAATGCACTAAAAGGTGTGCCAGGCAGCTGTGGACAATCATCAGAGCAGGTAAACAACATCATCGGAACTTGTCGCAACTCACAACGCAAGAATAAAATATAATATAACATATACAACAGGTAAATAGTGAAGCAGAAAACACTAGACTTTCATACAACGAGAAAGTAATGTCCATAAACTTGGAAATGGTGTTTATACAATGTTGCCTCACTACAACTCTTAGAAAAGAAAACAGCGGAAACAAATACTAGATAGTAATAAAACTAGTACGTAAGCCTCTAGCTCTCCATCGATCAACATCGTCGTCTCACCAAACTATCACATGTCACCTGCTACTCAGTTTTCCCATCCACAACCGGATGAAAAACCCTAGGTAATAAGAGGGAAACATAAAACCATGAGTCAGACAACAGTCTTAGTGAGCGATAAAACAACTAACAAACATCATCAATAAAATATATGAGAATAGGTAGATTAACAAACCAATCTACCAAATACCAGAGAAGAACTTAACCCTGCCTTCCCCACATCAGATAGTGATAGCCTTTACATTAAACAATTCAATCATTCATCCACGGAAATTAGAACACCCATCCAAGCATGGTAAAGCACTCATGACATCCAGATTATATCTCTCACATAAACCATCCTAATCGAATTCAACATCCCTCAAGCACAAGCCCCAGAGGCCTAAACCAATATCAGACAAGCACCCAAGGAACATCTCCTCCGACGTTGGACAATCTACATAAGACGGTACAAACAGAGAAACCAAAAAATCAAACATGCATGACTGACTCTGTCTATCGCCGCCAACCCTGTTTCAAAACCATTGTTAATTATATGACGGCCGACCTTGCCATATGTCAATGGCTAATGGTAACCCCAGTTCTAGCATAAACTCCATACGCCTTTCAACGATACGTATGTATATCCAACCTTGATAACTGGACCTTTCAACGATGCCCAGGTTACTCGACCTACAACCGGTCTCTTAGGTGCCCTAATCGTACCCCTTCTTTGAGTCTGCTAGAACTTATGACAACAATAATCTCTCGGCTTTCGCACCTCTAGTCATCTAACCCGACGACTTTCCATAGCCAAACAACCTTCTCAAGCAACCATTATCCACCAACTCATGACCTTTGAGTTGTCACCTCATTTGCTATTCTACACCGATCAATGAACACATTCAACACTTCGAACCTTCCTACTTGAATTTACTTCGAAGTCACACCATCACCGAGCCAAATTATATAACTGTGCCGCATCTAGGATTCAGGGGGTTGCCCGAAAAAATATTTTTTTTAAGCTCTTTTCTTCAAATCCGAGTCGTACCTGAAAATATAAATTTTCAGAAATTGAACCTGTTCGACCGACCACCAAGCTCCGCACGACTGACCCATCATGCTTGACCCTCCCTTGGTGACCGACTCCCTTGTGCTCAACCCGAACACAACAACGGCTCGACCTGATGCCAGCTCGACCCAACCAGACCGACCAGAACCATCTGTGCACGATCCCCTTAGCTCGACCGACCCTGACATGATTGACTCGGCCACATGTGTGCTTGACTGACCCTGGCATGCTTGATCAACCACACTCCTGCTCGACCCTGGCCTGCTCGCTCGACCGACCCTTCCTCCTTAGTTCGACCGAGCCCGCTTCCCTAGGCTCACTCGCTCCTGTCTTGTTCCGCAAGAAAACCATACCATGAACGACCCAAAACCTGCACCACCCCAATGTAACTCCAATGAAGCAACCCGAACTTCCCCGCAAAAGAAAGACCGGACTGAGTTGAGAACACAACAAATAGGAACACAAACAAAAGAACATTTCATTGCTTATTACAACAATTTACATCAGAGTATGAATAAATAAATACGTTCTAATTCTATTCAAAATAAATCTCTAGTCATTATTATTTAAAATAAATCATTTTAAATATGCAAAATTCATTAAAATTGCCAAAATAAAATTTTTAAATTGGTTCCGATTTTCCAGGTTGTTACATCCAATTTCAACCAAAACTTCTTCAATCGACACAATCAACGAAATATAATCATTCAATTCATTCCACACAATTATAAACATGTTATGAAGTCACTAAAAACATGAATACGACGCTTATCACTAAAATTATGCAAATCACTCCAAAATCATGATATATGAACACATGAACCAAATTGTAGATCTAACTTGCATAAACATATGAAATGGCATAAGAATTACTAGTTTGAACATGCTAAATTAGATCATAAGGTGTTCCATATGAAAATGGACTTAACAAGGTATAGATCTATGGTAAAACACTTGAATTTGATGAAGAACATGATCAAACATTCATATACTTCATTGAATCCATGTGAGAGATATCTCCCAAATAAGCTAAAATCAATGTAATAAGATTCTGGACAGCAAGCAATTCGAACCAAACCCCTTGATCCGTTGAATTCCCGCTTCAATTGGTGTAGATTTAGCCTCCAAAGGTGTAGATCTTTAATTTCCTTCCTTTAGATTTGATTTTTAATGGTGGAAATGCGTTAGAGGAAGGAGGAACATAGGCCACCAAATAAGAGAATAGAGAAGCAAAACCATTTCTCATACCCTCCATCCCCTATTTATACCGTTTCACTAGCCCACTAATGGGCCTCTCCAAATCAGCCCATTAAGGCTTCACAAACCTGAACAACCAATTGAAAAACCTTAAAATAGCAATTCCTCCCAAACAGCTGAGCCAAAACTTTGATGTAACCACTCTACGGAAAGGCAATCATCATTTCCTTTGCGATGACACAGGTCTCACCACCTGATTTATCCTGAGTCAAAAGTTATTCCCGGTACAAGATTGACAGGGGAAAAATGATCACAAACAAAATTGATGAAAATTATGGATATGTCTCACATCCCCGTAAGCAACGTATTAAAATATGAGAATGATCCAACCCTTAAGGAATAAAATAAAAATATTTTACGATCCTCCAATATGTAAAATGCAGGTTGTTGCATTCTTGCCCCTTAAGAATTTCGCCCCTGAAATTCCGAGCGAACAGAAGCAGCCACAATAATCCCCCATGCCTATCATCCATGAGAAGCCAATTTTATCATCCAACTGGCAACCATCAAGCCATACTGTAGTGTCCCGTATATTTGTAGTAAAATAATTAATTTATATAGTGATTTAGAGGATTCAATGGTGGTTTAATTAAATAATATTGAATATTTAATTAAGGTAATAATTAAATAATATATTTGATTTCTGTAATAATCAGAATTAACTGAAATAGCAATATTGTGTGAAATAGGCAAATTCAAATATATATAATTCAGTTTGGAATTGAATTCGAATAACGAATATATTATATAAATGACAGTTGAACGTATAATTATAATATAATTTATAATCGAGCTCGAAATGGCGCGGCAGTTCGCTATTTGGCGATTCGAACTTTAAATGAATATACAGGGTCTGTTTTAAGTCGGATTTCTGTGAAACAAGAAACGTTCAGAGCTGGTGAAGTATATTTTTCTAATGGAAGAGAAAATTCGGGATTTCGTTGTGTAGATTTTGATTTGTGTCCAAATCAAATTTTTGAAAAGTCGCTATGGAATTCCTTTATAAATTATAGCGGTTTATTTATATTATAAAAGGAATTTCATTATAAATCGAATATCGATTCAACCGGGATTTGAATATCAAGTTAGAAATTCATATAGGAATATTCTGGAGCTGTATGGTATTCTATTGTGAATATATACGATAATATTTATTTTTAAATATTAAATTTAATTATTTTTAAATATATTAATATTTAAATTGTATTATTTAAAGCTTTAAAATTAGCCAGTTTTGCAAACGACCTCTGTTTTCGATGAAACTAATTTTGTTGGATCCATAATGTCAAAATATTGTTAGATTTCAAGTTTCGTGATTTTTGGAGTCAGTATGTTGCCATACGGATTTTTAATGTGAAAAACAGTCATTATTTTGACAGCTAAAAATACGCTGTGTGAGCAAACAGAGTCGGAATTCGACGAAACCAGTTTTGTTGGGTCCGTATTGCCAAACTGTAGCTGCATGCCCATTTTTGTGATTTTTGGATATCGTGTGTGATCATGCGGATTTTTAGATGATAAATATAAGTAGAAATCAAATATAAATTAATATTAAAATACAAAGCTTACTTTATAAGCTAACCGTCACTATAAATAGACCAACCTAAACCTAATTTCTATTTTTTCTTTGGTCAAAATGTCCAAGCCGCCACGAGATAAAATAAAACGTGAGGAAAGTCTCCTTTCAAAAATCATAACAAACCATACAAAAATCCAAAATTCATGAGATATATATCAGTGAGTTGCTAATAAGATTCTCTACAATTCTATATGGCTTTCAGCTTGTTCGGTGCTCACTTATGGGGCTAGGGTTTTTGCAGCAAAACCTTGGGTTCAGTTTATATGGAAATTGGGGCATCCATCTTCGAGTTCGTGTTTGATTCTGGCATTCGCACGTCGTTTGGCGATAGTGTGCAGAAGTTTAGTGGAGTTGGTAGAAAATTGTGTTGTCGGTTTCACAACAGCTGGGTCTCGGGAACCAGGGATCACGACGGTGATGGTCAAGGTGGCCTATCGCGATGAAGTCAGGGTGGAAGGGATTTTTCCGATGAGTTGAGGGATGGTTATAGTTTTAGATTCCATAAAGAAACGGGGGATGCAGCGTCGGAAGGTAGTGGTGAAATTTCTAGTTCGAAGAAAATACTGAAGGGAAGAGATAAGCGGATTGTGAAGCAATAAATTTTGGTGGATTTTTGTCTGATTTCCGTGAAGTAAGGTGCTACAGTTTGAACTTTGAAGTTGGATTGGGTCGATGGATGTGCTATAGTCGGCGGAAGTAAGGTGAAAAATATCGTGATATTTGGGGAAGATGCTTGGAATGGTAATCAGAATTTAGGAGAGAGGTTAATAGTTTAAACATGGTAATCAATTCCTTAATGACCATCATTAAGCCGTTCATTTATTTTAGTTTAAAATAAAAAGATGTAAACCTTATTACATACATGAACAATAGGTTGTGGATTATTAATGTGAATGTGAAAGGGAAGCTTGCGAGTGGGTGGTCTTAATGACCAGGATGTAGAGGCCTGGAAAAAAGTTCAATGGTATGTTTAGTTTTGAATCCGTGGAGGAATGGAGGAGTATGAGTGAGGAATGCGTGAGGAATGGCCATTTGAAAGGAGTGGGTTCGAATAAATGAGGATGGGAAAGAAAGAAATACGATGCGATTTAATTTGTTTTGGGCCGTTGGTGAATTGGAACTCAACGACACAGGATCCGTTGGGATCCTACGGACGAGGGCTACACCATGGTACTGATTAGGAGTAATTTGGACCTCGTTACAATTTATAGTAAAATAAATTGTCTGTCTGAATCAAGCGATGGTTATCATTATTAATTATGATCGCCCAATGTGAGTAAATCTCACTAACTCTGATCGGTTATATTTTTATAACGTATTTTTTTAAACTAATAGATGATGGTTGATTCTGTGTGTAGTCTGTTTGGTTGAAATGCTAAGTGATTGGTTGAAATTACAGATAATGATATATATATATAAATTGTTAATCAAATATTTATTCTTTCTATCAGAATATTTCACATTGAAATGAAATTGATGTGAATTATATTGTGTAACATCTGTGGATGCAGGGAAATGGGTCGGAGGAATCCAACTGGATTCCTCAACATTTAAAATATTTTTTTGTTTCATATATTGTTATATATGATGTGATATATAATCTGTTATTGATTATGGGTGTTTGTATGATATTGATCCTTGTTATTTGGGGTTTTAAATACCATAAGAAATATTGGGATGTAAAAATGGGAATTTTCAAAGTGTACGTTTGGAACGATATATTTATAAAATCAAAGGATTTTATAAAAGGAATATTTATCATTTGAGAATTAGAACAAATATAAAGGGAAAATATTTGTGAAGCAAATGTAAAAGGAAAATATTTGTGAAACAAATATAAAAGTAAAATATTTGTGAAATAGAATTGAAAAGGAAGTATTTGTAAAACATTTACAAATAGAATAGAAAAGGAAATATGTAGAAAATAAATAAGATTGAAAAGGAATATTTATTTGTTAAATAAATAGGATTGAAAAGGAATATTTATTTATTAAATAAATAGGATTGAAAAGGAAACATTTATTTGTTAAATAAACCAATAGAAAAGGAAATATTTGTATAAACAAATAGAAAAGGAAGTATTTGTAATCAAATAGTGTTAGTCGAATTAAAGTTAGTCGAATATTGGTTATTCGAAAAGAGTTAAAGAAGTTATTCAAATATAATTTATTCGAATAGAGTTAAAGGAGTTATCGAATATAGTTTATTCGAATAGATAAAAGAAGTTATCGAATATAGTTAATCAATTAGAGTTAATCGATTAAAGTTAATTCATTAGAGTTAATCGATAGAGTTGATCCAATACAGTTAATCAAATAGGGTTAATCAAGTAGGAGTTAATCGAGTAGGAGTTAATCAAGTTGGAGTTAATCGATTAGAGTTAATCAAATTAGAGTTAATCGATTAGAATAAATCGAGTTAGAGTGAATCGAATTAGAGTTAATCGATTAGAGTAAATCGAGTTATAGTTAATTGAATAGAGTTAATCGAACAAGAGTTAGTCGAATATTAGTTATTCGAATAGAGTTAATTGGATTAGAGTTAGTCAGATTAGAGTTATTCGAATATAGTTTATTCGAAGAAAGATTTATCGAATAAAGTTATTCGAAGAAGAGAATTAATCGAATATTATTCGAAAGGAGTTATTGAATATTAGTTATTCGAAAGGATTAATCGAATATTATTTATTCGAAAGGAGTTATCTAATATTAGTTATTTGAAAGGAATTATCGAATATTAGTTATTCGTAAAGAGTTATCGAATATTAGTTATTCGAAAAGGTGTTAATCGAATATAGTTTATTCTAAAGGAGTTAATTGATAGGAGTTAATTGATAAGAGTTAATTGATTATAGTTAATCCAATAGAGTTAATCGATTAGGGTTAATCAAATAGAGTTAATCCAATAGAGTTAATCAAATAGAGTTAATAGAATAGAATTAATCAAATAGAGCTAACTGATAAGTGTAAATAGATTAGTGTTAATCGAATAGTGTTAATTTAATAGAGTTAATCGAATATGGCTATTCAAAGAGAGATTATCGAATATAGTTTATTCGAAGGAAAGAGTTAGCGAATAGAGATTTATTTGAAAGAGAGTTACGTACGGAAGTTTGTTAAAGGTTTAAAAGGTGAACCTTGTCTGTTTCGAAGTTAGAAATGTTGTTCAGTTAAGGTCTGAGAGGTAGTTATACCCCAACTTGATTGGCTTCGTTTTTAACTAAGGAATGGTTAAGGTTCAACAGTGAAGATTGGTTAAGTGAATTTAGTTAACGAGTATAATGGTTGGAGTTGGCATAGCGATGTTTATTTAAACATCTGTTTTTAAATCCAATGTAGTAGTTTTGGAAATGTTTTCCAAATAAGAATCAGAAATGTTTTCTAATATAGAAAATAAGGAATGGAAACGTTTTCCAATGTTAATAACGTATATTTTCTAAATTTAGAAAATAAGAATTTCTGTATATATACGGAAATTTGGAAATGGAAAATGAATAAATTAATGATAAATTAATTTAAGAAATAAATGATGATTGATGATTGATCGATAGAATTTCCGTATGGAAATAATATCGGTGTTTGCACACGTGTTTTTATTTGGTACTTAACTCACCGACTATCGAAGTTTTTGACCATTTTTCCGTCGTCAATACAAAGAGATCGGGATCAGATTCATTATCTGAAAACCACTCTGTATGGACGTTAGAGTTGCGATCAAATATGATGAAGATAATTGAAGTTGGAGTTAAGAAAGGGCTGTCCTGCTTACAGAATAGTGCCTTCAGTTTGTCCAGTCCCAGGACAACCTATATAGGAGAATGTATGACAGAGTATATTTAATATAGCGTAAGTTGATCTCTTCAAACGTATATATGTTTGGTGGTGGAGGAATTCGTTTCTCTTAGCTGTATACCCATTGTATTTTTGGGGAAATCAATTTGTGATTTGGCGGGTATGACGATGTGAATTCAAAGTGAATAAATGTGTGATCTATCAGAGATAAGCGTGGCCTCTAGCCTCACAACCAGGAAATGACAAAAATCGGGCAGGCAGCATGGCTAAGTGGTTGGCTGCCAAGTAGGGTATATTATCACCTATCTAAAGATATTCATTTTATTCTTTAATCTATTCAATGCTGTCCCATTCGAGAAACAGTTGTTGATCCTAACCGTTGGTGATATTCATTCGATACAATCAAGCGAAATGAGTGGTCGGTCAGGTGTGGCCGGGTTGCAAGATGTTCTTGTTGAACCCAGTGTATTCCTCTCTAGAGGTTCACTATCGAAAGGTGGTTCCACACCTTGTCATAGTTGGTAATCCATTATCCAATAAGTGCTCGCGGTTTTGATTGTATACTATATATGTAGAATGTGAGATGAAAGCGTTTCTGCTAGATGATTATTTAGTTGTGGTTGATAGACATTATTATAATATCAAAAGAGTTTTGATATAAAGTTTATCGTTTCTTTCAAAAGGATTTTGAAAGTTAAATCAAATGTTTTGGATTTTCATAAAGGAAAAACCCGTTCCGTTATATGGCGTGGTCTTATGAGATATCGTTTAATTGCTCAAACTATTTTAAACTGTTTACTCACACCAGTCCCATGACTGACCCAGAGGTTATTTTGTTTTGTTTCCCTAAACTCTTGGGTGTCCAATTTTGTATGGGCAGTCAAGTAGTCAGGATTTTACAGATATAGTTGGAGAGCTTGGAGCAGGAGGCTTCCGGATTATATAGCTATTGTTATTTCCGCTGTATTGTAAGTGTTGTACTCTGATAATGTTACTTTATACATATACTGATTTTATTTCAAAGATATGTTATCTATTATATGTTGTTCGTTCCGCTATGAGATTCGTGTTACTCTGATGTTGTATGTTCTTCTTCTTCTTCTTCTATTCTAAGTTTCTATCTTATATATCCTCACCCTCTAATTTCTTTCATGGACCATCCGGTGTTTTCGATGCTTGAATAGTCGACATAGTGTTGTATGCCGATATCCAGGATCGCGATAACTCGAGTCATTATAGTGGTATCAGAGCATAAGGTTAAGTAATTACCTTGGCTCTGTGGCGTGACTCAGTAGAGATGGGGTTAGAAATACCCTAGATTGAGTTGAGTGTATATATACAAGTGAACGTGTTTGTTATTTGATATAAAAACTGTTTTATATTGTGGAGATTTATTGGTTGAGTTGTTTATGGGTTCTGGTCGATCAGTTTGATCCACTATAAAGGTAGGGATTTATAAACACTCGAATACGATGAACCAACAATGTATGTTTTGAAAAGAGGGTAAATGAAATAATTTTACCCGAAATATTTTTTTTATAAAAGGAATCTATATATTGGAGTTATTATAATATATAGGATGTGTTGGTTGTTATTATAATCGGATGAGATTATAATTGGAATGGTTATATAAATAGCCAATTAGAATTCATATAAGTGTAGTATATGAAATCAGATGAATTAAATCTGAATTTAACTCAGAATTGAAATTTAAAACTCTGGGGTTTGGAAAGGTGTTCGTAAATGGAATTGAATTGAATATATGAGAATTTTAAAATCCTAGGAGATTTTAAATTGGTTACAAGAATTGAAAAGGATATTTTGAAATGAATTTCAAAATGGAAGTGTTTATATATGGTTTTGAAAGTAATATAGTATTGAACTCACTTCGATACCTGGAAATAAATTCCGATGATGATCATGACATCATTAGTGTTCATTTTCAAGTTGTAAGTGACAAATTACTACCAAAGTTTTTGTTTTTGAATTAATTTGAGAAAAACAAGTTGTTTTGAATCCTGAAAAGGGAAGTTTGATTTTCGATATGGTAAACTGTTTAAAATTCCCAGGGAAAGATTGTTTGGATTAAAACCAAATTTGAATTGAAATTTGGGAAAGCAAATTGGAATTAAAATAAAGTCAGTTAAATTGTAACCGAAATAGAATTTGGCTGAGTTATAAGAGAATGATTGTGTTGAGAATGAATTGGCTGGAAATTGAATTGGAATATAATATATCAAGTATAATCAGATTTTGGATTGTGAAATAGGAATCTGAAATGGTATTAGGTTGGTGAATTAGAGTTGAAATCGAGATTGGAACTCGAATTTGAAATGAAATTTCACTTGGGTATAAGCTATGGTTTGGTTTGAGGATAAAAACTGATTTGGAGTTTGATTGGGATGACATTGGTATATGCAGAATTGGTAACACGTGGAAAGGATTTATTGATATGCCCGACAAAAAGGCACCAGTTTATATTGTATATGGGTTTGAGATTTTGATAAGCCGAATTAGCAAGCCGCTTGGCTGTTTGATTTTCTTTTGGGTTGAAGAAGGCCTAGAGAGGCGAGTTGGAGTTTGAACTATTGACCAGTACAAAGGAGGTGCTAGCAAAAATTTTCGAAAAGTTAAGGTGTTAGAAAATTTTCAGGATTTTTAAATTTTTTGTTGGTAAGAATTAATTAATATTTTAATTGAAATTAATTGGTTCAGTTGAAACTGGAGATAATAAGTAAACAAATAATTTTAACCCAGTTACTAGAGTTGTTTCTACCTTAGCAATTTCGAGGACGAAATTATTTTAAGGGGGAAGAATGTAATGTCCCATATATTCGCAGTATAATAATTAATTAATTTAATTATTTATGTAGTAATTTAGACGATTTAATGGTGGTTTAATTAAATAATATTGAATATTTAGTTAAGGTAATAATTAAATAATATATTTAATTTCTGAAATAATCAGAATTAACAGAAATAGCAATATTATGTGAAATGGGAAAATTCAAATATATATATAATTCAGTTTGGAATTGAATTCGAATAACGAATATATTATATAAACGACAGTTGAATGTATAATTATAATATAATTTATAATCGAGCTCGAAATGGCGTGGCAGTTCACTATTTGGCTATTCGAACTTTAAATGAATATAGAGGGTTTGTTTTAAGTCGGATTTCTGTGAAACAAGAAACTTTCGGAGCTGTTGAAGTATATTTTTCTAATGAAAGAGAAAAATCAGGATTTCGTTGTGTAGATTTTGATTTATGTCGAAATCAAATTTTCGAAAAGTCGCTATGGAATTCCTTTATAAATTATAGCTATTTATTTATATTATAAAAGGAATTTCATTATAAATCGAATATCGATTCAACCGGGATTTGAATATCGAGTTAGAAATTCATATAATAATATTCTGGTGATATTCTATTGTGAATATATACGATAATATTTATTTTTAAATATTAAATTTAATTAATTTTAAATATATTAATATTTAAATTGGATTATTTAGAGCTTTAAAAATAGCCAGTTTTGCAAATGACCTCCGTTTTCGATGAAACTAATTTTGTTGGATCTGTAATGTCAAATTATTGTTAGATTTCAAGTTTCGTGATTTTTGGAGTCAGTATGTTGCCGTACGGATTTTTAATGTGAAAAACAGTCAATATTTTGACAGCTAAAAATGCGCTGTGTGAGCAGACGGAGTCGGAATTCGACGAAACCAGTTTCGTTGGGTCCGTAATGCCAAATTGTAGCTGCATGCCCACTTTCGTGATTTTTGGATATCGTGTGTGATCATGCGGATTTTTAGATGACAAATACAAGTAGAAATCAAATATAAATTAATATTAAAATACAAAGCTTACTTTGTAAGCTAACCGTCCCTATAAATAAACCAACGTAAACCTAATTTCTATTTTTTCTGTGGTCAAAATATCCAAGCCGCCACGAGATAAAATAAAACGTGAGGAAAGTCTCCTTTCAAAAATCATAACAAACCATACAAAAATCCTAAATTCATGAGATATATATCAGTGAGTTGCTAAGAAGATTCTCTACAATTCTATATGGCTTTCTGTTGAATCAAGGAATTCATGGCATTTTGATTAATGACAAGGAGAAGTTTCAAGATCGACAAAAAGAAGAGATTCAATGGTATTGAAAGTTAGAGGTTGATTATTTAGTAATTTAGTTGTGTTAAAAATGTTAAAATCTATCCTCAAATAATCATATACCTCAGTATTTTGAATATATATATATATATATATATATATATATATATGAATGCACATTCATTATGCATAATGCCAGAAACCGGTCGACCGGTTTCAATACGTGCGGTCGACCGTTTCCGGGCAGAAATGCACAATGAACGTGCACAGATGTATATAACGTATATATATTCAAATGCCAGTCTACTGGTTATTTTTTACCCGTCGACTGGTCTTCGAACTGAAAACAACTCTTCATACAGACATCTTCATTCATCAATGGTTGCTTCCGTTTCCTTTCATCAAAAATCATTTCTATTCAATACTTCTCTTCACCAATGTTTGCAACTCTTTATCCTCTATAAATACAACATGAAATCATCAATTCCAATAAATAATTCTTTCTATCTATTCTATCTATTGCTGATTTCATTCTTGATCATTCAAAGCATTCAAAAGCTTATAATCTTGTTATATCGCTGTTGAATCCTAGAATCTACAGACTATTCTTTTGATTCAAACACAATATCATCTTCCAAATCTTCACGAATTCAAATTCTAATTGAGGATAAGATTATATGAAGGTTGTACAAGAATTGAAAATTTTGTGTTATTAAGAACACACATTGTCATATTACAAGTCTACTCATCTTCTGTGAAGTCCTCCGTGTTGTGAGAGGCAAAATTGTGAAGTCCTCGTGTTGTAAGAGGCGTGAAATCCCGTTCGCTGCTCGGGTATTGTGAACCTGTTCCTCCGGGTGAAGCGAGGTAATTGATTAGTGGAAATCCAGAGAGAGGTCTGGGACTGGACGTAGGACGGTGCTCCGAACCAGTATAAAAATCCCTGGTGTGATTTTCCTTTTATTGCATTTACATATCAGTGATACTGTTTCTGTGAGATCTTTATATTTCATATTTATTTGCATAACTATTGTATTAGACAAATAGTTGTGTGTTATTCCATATCACACGATCGGAGTTTACTATTACCTGACAAGTACACGCACTTACACTTTCAATTGGTATCAGAGCACAGTCATCTTATAACTGTAACATAGTTATTTGATATATTCTTGTAACAAGGGAAATAAACCTAGTTGTAGGACTAACACCACTTACACTGAAGGTCAATCGACACAAAGACCTCCTTTCTTCAATGGCCTTAATTATAGTTATTGGGCAACACGTATGTCATTTTACATGCAGTCAACTAATTACGATGCTTGGAATGCTACACAAAAAGAAATAGTGAATCCAACAACTGAGTATTCAGAATGCACACTGGCTGAGAAAACGGTAGCAGCCGTAAATGCAAAAGCAATAAATATGTTGTTTTGTGCATTAGATCAAAATGAATATAAACGTGTTAGTATCTGTACCACTGCATATCAAATTTGGCAAACGCTAAAAACCACTGATGAAGGTACTAACAAGGTTAAACAAGTAAAAATAGCATTGTTGAAAAGTCAATTTCAAAATTTCAAAATGAAGTCGAATGAAACAATCAATGAGATGTATTCGCGGTTTCAAACCATTCATCATGCACTTATCGGATTAGGGCAAAAATATTCTGATTTTGATGTAGTTTCAACAGTCCTACATTCTCTGACTAATGAATGGGAAGGAAAAGTATTAGCAATAGAAGAAGCTAATGATCTTTCCACCATGAAGCCAGATGAATTGATAGGAAATCTTATGTCCTATGAAGCTAGAAAAGAACAAAAAGAAGAAAAGAAAAATGTAGCTTTTCATGCTAAAAAAGATGAAGACATCTCAGATTCCAAAGATGAAGATCTAACGTTCATTGCAAAAGGATTCAAGAAATTCTTAAAGCAATGAAAATCTAGTCGATACAACATAAAGAAGTTCAGTTCAAATAAACCATCATCATCAAATATAGAATGCTTCAATTGTCACAAAAAGGGACATATGCAAAAAGATTGTCCGGAGCAAAAGAAGAAGTCAGAAAATGAAAAATTCAAACATATGAAGGACAAGTCAAAGAAACGAGCATTCTAAGTGACATGGGATGATTCAGACTCATCTTCTTCTGATAGTGAAAGTGACTCAGACATGTGAAGCTGAGTATATATCAGCGGCTCTAGCTTGTACTCAAGTACTATATATGCAACAAACACTTCGTGATTTTGATATTCATTTATCAAACTCCATCATATACTATGATAAAACAAGTGCAATCAACTTATCTAAAAACCCAGTCAATCATTCTCGAACAAAGCACATTGATATTCGACATCATTTTTTAAGAGATAATATTGAAAAAGGAACAATATGTCTCGAATATATCCAGATTGAACATCAGCTAGCAGACATTTTACTAAGCCTCTACTTGAATCAAGTTTTATTTCTTTGCGTAGAGAGCTTGGATTGATTTCTAGAACTGAACTTGATGTTTAACGTATAAACGTACAAAAACATTGATAAGTTCTTTTCTAAACGGTGCTTTCATTTCTATATATCTTAGATATTAAGTAGCTTTTGCTATTATTAGTAAAAAAATTATGAGCTTTAAATTTTTATGGTTTATATGCTCTGAATGTTTTTAACCATTACTCTTTATTTAGGAAATCCTATATATATATATATATATATATATATGATCTTTCCTTCTATTTTCTGCAACTACTACCTTTAAGTCCATTTTATTATTAGTAAATGAGTTTAATTATATCCAAAATGGCACACATCTACGACGAATCTGCTCAGAGATCACATATCTCAGTCACTAGTTCTGAACCGGAGGAATACTACTCTCTGGAGACACCTAAAAGTGGACCAGAATGTTCGCATACCCCCAGATATACACCAAAGTCCAAACGTGCTAAGAAAGCACTATTTTCCCCCCTACGGACTAGAGAAAAGATAAGCGAGATTCACCACTACCAGAAACATCAGATAGATCTCCAGCGTCAACTTCATTACGAACAACAACTTACGTCCGACCGTTTAACTCTCTTAGAACACATGGCGTCATTTTTCTGTAGCACAGATAAGCATGACATTCATGAACCAATGTCACATGCTCCATCTTCATCTAGGAGTCCTAACTTATGGGATCTTAACTATATGAGAAATGAAGGAGCAAAGGAAACTTGGTCGCCATGGACTATGAGAGTTACCAATATCAAAGAAATTTCCGAAGACAAGTCATCCACCTCCCATTGATCTTATATCGTTATTACTTTGTTGGATACTAAGTGTTTTTCAATAAGATTTCCTTTGTTTGTTTTCATATATTTTGTTTGATTTTTTTTTTGAAATAAATTGTAATAGAGCTTTGAAAAATCTCTGAAAACAGGAAAAACAAAGCTCAGACGAAACAGTCAACCGCCAGAAATCCACCAGTCTATCGGAAAAGTCTCTGGAAAACATATTTTTCATATATCGGTCGATCGGTATGAAGTTAAGGGTCGACCGTTTAAGTCTTTGGAAAAATATGTCTTTTCATCAACCAGTCAACCGGATAAATTTTCCCCAGTCGACTGAAAATGTTTCTGTTTAAAACTAGTCGACCGGTGAAAACTCAACGGTCGACCAGTTACGTGACTTTCTGTTTTTAAAATCCCAATCAAAACGTCGATTCTATCAAACTCACCCATTCACTTCCTTTTTATATCTCTCATACTCTCAAACCCTTTGAAAACCAAAAAAATCCCAAATTTCTTTCTCCTACAAAATCAATGGCTCCGCCACAAAAGAGATTAAAGAAATCAAGTTCTACTCAACTCCAACCTATTGATTCCAATATCAAATAATGGCTAATGGATCCAATACCAGTGAGAAGATGGAATGCTTTGAAAGATTATACGATTCACGAAGGTTATTTCATCAAATTTTCTTATTTTATTCTCTACGATGTTAAAGAATTAGCAAAACAAGCTCGTATTCATAATCTCCTAGACCATGATAAGAACAACGTGGAAATCAATCATATCGTGATCAAATTGTTCTATGCTAATCTTAACTTAGACAAGTTTAAACCAGAGAATGCTGCTCATTGTCCATGGTCCGTTGTATGTGGTGAGCACATTTTTATTTCAAAGGAACGAGTGGCCATGGTTCTCGGTTCGCGTAATAATGGAAGAGAATTCTCTACCGATTTTTGTACTGTTCGTACTCGAGACAAGGTCAGTCATCTTTTTATTGAAGATAATAAAATTAGTACAAAAGCAATTAACCTACGGCCTACTGCTAGAATATTACATCATACTATCACACACTCTTTATTGCCGAGAGTTGGTAATTTTGATGCCGTATATAAAGAGAATTTTAAGGCTTTGTATGCGATATATGGAGATATAGAAATTAACTAGATAAGCATGATCTTTGATGAGATTCTGCTTGTGAATAATCGTACAAGACCACCCTTATTCTACAATGAATATATCATGAGACTTCAACTCGATTGTGGTCTCAAGTCTCTCCAATCTAAAATCTCCAAACCAAAATATATCGACAAAGCAATGAGAAAGAGAATGAAGCTTCCTGAACCTTGTTTGAATATCATACCCTTCGAACAATATCAACAACAAGGTCCCCAAGAAAGCACTTCATCAAAAGCCTCCAAACCTAAACCAGAAGAGGTTAAACTCCTTCAACAATCCTCGTTGACTAAAGATTCACTTGAACAAATTGCACGGAATCAATTCCTTCTTGAAGCAAGACTTAAGCGTACCGATAACAAAATCGAACGTTTAGATACAAAGCGTTTCTCAAAACTTAAGTCTTTATTTGGTACTCTTTAGGATGCAATTTCATGTGCATCATCATCCTCCTCTACGCACATACAAGACCCAGGCAAACGTCCAATGCCTCCTACTTTTACATTGTCATCTTCAGAGGAAGGCACAAGTTCTGGAGCAACTGTTAGACGTGGTCGTGGGAAAAGCGAGATCGAGGAAGAAGATGTTTGTAGCACCCCACGTCCATTAATGTCACTCACAAAGGGAATGCATCAATGTCCATGAAGCGTTATTGTTTGTATAGAACAGATAAATTACAAGAATAAATAAATTAAACAACATAGCGGAAGATAAAACTTATTTTATTTCATCATAACTCAAAACGAGTTTACATAAGTAGTTTCCAAAACCATTACAACAGGATCAGTAGTCTTTTCCAAAAACTTCAAAGTACATAAAGAAGCAAATACTTAAATAACATAAATGCATAAATCCCCACTGAGCATAAGCAAAGCCATAAAGATGAGAGAGTCCCCAGCGATACATCTACTATCTTCAAGCAACTGAAAGAAATTGGCACTAAGCTGTAGTATTCCCTCCTTGCAGACCCGAGGGGGGGAAGAAAGAAAGGAGGTGGAAAGAAAAGGGGGTCGGACATAAAGTCCGGCGAGTGCGATAACTTTAACAATATAATTATCAAAATAACTAGGCTAAGGCATAAGCTGGAAAATAAGGAAATGACTGTGAACAATTGGGTATGACAGAACAACACGAGGAAATAAGATGAACCAAGATAACGTTAAAGGCATCCCTAATCACTATAAGATAATTACTACACTGCACCACCACTAGTCACCCTAAAGGTTGATCCTGCCTACGGAACTTAATAATGATAATGGTAGTTTAGTGTACCCCTAGCTACCTTCATAGGTGTCGTCTGCCCCAATCTCCACTAGGTGTACCCACTACCCCCATTCGATCGGCTCCCTAACTCGTAGATACCCGTGCTGGCCCCACAGTGGGGTGTATTACTCCCAAAGTGGCAACCCGAAACAACCAAAAATGCACGGCTTATATCTACACGATGCAACAACGTTTTACCTACCAGCCCGGGCCCACACACGCATATGAACCTGTTGGACTTGCGTTGCCACCGCTGGCCCGTTTTGACCTCTTATAATCAAATCCAGTACGCGTGTCCCGTCCTCGACTTGGGTCGAGCCCACAAAGATACTTAATGGGTTACTGGTTTGAAAAGGGCCCCCATGCATGACACAAGCTTTCCACCTATGCTTGGACCCCTCTAAGGTTTTTTCCCCACTTAACCCCATTCTTATTTATGTCCTCTTACATGTTTCAATCTTGGTTAAGTGCATCTAATCGTATTTCAAATGCCACCCAAGGCACCCACTAAATTCCACATGCCACCCAAGGCGCCCACTTAACCCCCTCGCGTCCCATTACATGTTTATCTGGTTAAGTGTTTCTTAATTCATTAAGATCGTAACCTTGTAAAGACCTCCCACATTAGACTGGCATTTGGGGCAACTTGATTTGCCGGGCGGGTCCGAGCAGTCTTACACCACAAACGAGCCTAACCTCGTGTCTTTACAATTGTTATGCATTTAATTTATGCCTAAGACCTCCCACATTAGACTGGCATTTGTGGCGGCTGGATTTGCCGGGTGGGTCCGGGCAGTCTTACACCACAAAAGAGTCTAACCTCGTGTCTTAGGCAATTAATTACACATAATTAATTACCCCCAATTTGAATTAATTTCCCTATTCAAATTGCCAATCAATTACAAATTTAACTATGTCCATAATTGACTCAATTATGTCCATCTATTTATTGTATACAAAATTATTCCAATTAACATCACATTTAAGGCATTTATGCCAATTCTCAATATTAAATCTTTTAATGTTATCCCATTGCCCCACGTTGTACGTTCGTTCGTTTAACGTAAAGTATACGTTAGACTCGAATAGTCTAACTTATGAAATAAAGAGAAAGCATCACAACATGCATAGAATAAAAGCTAGATCTAAACATAAGGGGTGAACTTGCAAGTGTGAATAAGGTTTTTCATCTAAAACTTGCATAGGCCAAAGTTACAAACTTGCATAAACTATGGATGTCATAGATCTAATCATAAGGTGTAAACTTGCATAGGCAATATTACATTACATGATTCATACTCCAATATATATATATATACTTGCTTATGTGATTTATACAACATAGGCTATGATGTAAACTTGCATCTAACTCACACATGTCATAGCCTAACTTTAGATCCAATTTACACATAAAATAGATGTCATGAAACATGTAAGGTTGTATATGATTCTCACTAACTTGCCTATGATTCATATCTAAATTAACATCTAAACTTGCATACATACATATGATTTAACATATGAATTAGTTCCAACAACATAACCAATCTAGCATATGAAACATCATTATGAATTGATTGTACATAAGCCAACAATTAACATAGATGATAACATCATAGCTTTACAACATAGGTAATAACATCATAGATTTACAACATAGATAATAACATACGGTCAATGATTCACGACATAACCATATAATCCAAATCATAGCTCAATCCAGTTAAATTGTTAATTATCTTATTAAAGAAATCAAACTCACAAAAAGAAGGTCTTGCATTCTGAAATCTGAGTTCTGAAATTGATTCAGCTCGCCTTTGTAGTAGATTCGTTATTGTTTAAATTAGAGTTGAATAGAACTGAATTGATTAGCTTTGATTTCCCTCTAGTTGGTTGCGGCTACTCTAGGTTACAAGATGACAACAGAAGGCCATGATTCAGATTTTTATTTGATTTTAGGGTTTGAGTCTACCCATGTTTATATAGAATTTCAATTTAATTATAGCCGTCGGATGATCTTAGGGTTAATCAAAACCACTCGGTCATGATATGGTGACACCTCAACCCTAATGACTCAGCAAGGAGTCAGAAAGGACTCAGCAATGAGTCACAATATGGATTAGATTGCACCAGAAAGCTGTGCAGGCTTTCTTCTCGGCCTGGGCACACTTGGCAGGTGTGCCAGTGCTACTTTTGTACTTGCGCACTTCCCAAGTGCGCCAGTGCAATTTTTTTTTCTAATTTCTCCGCCTAACTTCGTTCGTCCATATCTCCTTTATTCGGTATCCATTTTATGCAAACTCGGACTCTATCTCAACAAGAATTCCGAGACGAACACAATGGCGCAACCCATTTCCCTTAATTCTCACATCTAAGATTAATTATTCTTGAATTTAGTTAATTTGATTATTCAAAAATCCTGGGTGTTACAATGTTCAAGAAGAAGGAGACAAGGAAGAAGAAGGAAACAAAGAAATATATTGGGATACAACTGAATCCGATTCTCCGCCTCAGTAGTTCTTTTCATCCACGTCTTTTGGTATTATATTTTTACTTACGCAAGACTTAACTTAGCACTTGTACATAAATAGTGTTGTATTTCATTTTGGGTTTGTACGTATTAACTCTTAGAAACATAACTTGTTTGGCTATGTCTGGTGTGTATTGTATGCTACAATCCTTGTGCATTTCATGCTTAATTTACGGTATTTGTATGATATCTACTCCTTTTTGTCGATGACAAAAGGGGAGAAAAGTGTTACTAACAATATGTTTTGCAGATTTGTTTAATATATATTTCAGGGGGGTACATATTCAGGGGGGTACATATTCAGGGGGAGTTAGAAACACTTTCAGAGCATGTTGTCATCAATCAAAAAGGGGGAGAATGTTGAATCAAGGAATTCATGGCATTTTGATTAATGACAAGGAGAAGTTTCAAAATCGACAAAAAGAAGAGATTCAATGGTATTGAAAGTTAGAGGTTGATTATTTAGTAATTTTGTTGTGTTAAAAATGTTAAAATCTATCCTCAAATAATCATATACCTCAGTAGTTTGAATATATATGTATATATATATATTTATATATATGAATGCACATTCATTGTGCATAATGCCAGAAACTGGTCGACCGGTTTCAATACGTGCGGTCGACCGTTTCCGGGCAGAAATGCACAATGAATGTGCACACATGTATATAACATATATATATATATATATATTCAAATACCAGTCTACTGGTTAATTTTTACCCGTCGACTGGTCTTCAAACTGAAAGCAACTCTTCGTACAGACATCTTCATTCATCAATGGTTGCTTCCGTTTCCTTTCATCAAAAATCATTTCTATTCAATACTTCTCTTCACCAATGTTTGCAACTCTTTATCCTCTATAAATACAACATGAAATCATCAATTCCAATAAATAATTCTTTCTATCTATTCTATCTATTGCTGATTTCATTCTTGATCATTCAAAGCATTCAAAAGCTTATAATCTGGTTATATCGCTGTTGAATCCTAGAATCTACAGACTATTCTTTTGATTCAAACACAATATCATCTTCCAAATCTTCACGAATTCAAATTCTATTTGAGGATAAGATTATAGGAAGGTTGTACAAGAATTGACAAATTCGTGTTATTAAGAACACACATTGTCAAATTACAAGTCTACTCATCTTGTGTGAAGTCCTCCGTGTTGTGAGAGGCAAAGTTGTGAAGTCCTCGTGTTGTAAGAGGCGTGAAATCCAGTTCGGCTTTAATGGTGTTGTGAACCTGTTCCTTCGGGTGAAGCGAGGTAGTTGATTAGTGAAAATCCAGAGAGAGGTCTGGGACTGGACGTAGGACGGTGCTCCGAACCAGTATAAAAATCCCTGGTATGATTTTCCTTTTACTGCATTTACATATCTGTGATACTGTTTCTGTGAGATCTTTCTATTTCATATTTATTTGCATAACTATTGTATTAGACAAATAGTTGTGTGTTATTCCATATTACATGATCCGGGTGTACTATTACCTGACAAGTACACACACTTACACTTTCACTTTCAGCTTGGTCGGTGCTCATTTACGGGGCTAGGGTTTTTGCAGCGAACCTAGGGTTTGATTTATATGGAAATTGGGGCATCGATCTTTGAATTGGTGTTTGATTCTGGTATTCGCACGTCGTTTGGTGATAGTTTGTAGAAGTTTAGTGGAGTTGGTGGAAAATTGTGTCGTCGGTTTCACAACAGCTGGGTCTCGGGAGCCAGGGATCGCGACAGTGATGGTGCAAGGTGGCCTGTCACGATGAAGTCAGGGTGGAAGGGCTTTTTCCGATGAGTTGAGGGATGGTTATAGTTTTAGATTCCATAAAGAAACGGGGGAAGCAGCATCGGAAGGTAGTGGCGAAATTTCTAGTTCGAAGAAAATACTGAAGGGAAGAGAGAAGCGGATTGTGAAGCAATGAATTTTGGTGGCTTTTTGTCTGATTTCCATGAAGTAAGGTGCTACAGTTTGAACTTTGAAGTTGGATTAGGTCGGGGATGTGCTGTAGTCGGTGGAAGTAAGGTGAAAAATATCATGATATTTGGGGAAGATGCCTGGAATGGTGATCAGAATTTAGGAGAGAGGTTAATAGTTTAAACATGGTAATCAATTCCTTAATGACCATCATTAAGCCGTTCATTCATTTTAATTTAAAATAAAAAGCTGTAAACCTTATTACCTACATGAACAACATGTTATGGATTATTATTGTGAATGTGAAAGGGAAGCTTGCGAGTGGGTTGTCTTAGGGACTAGGATGTATAGGCCTGGAAAAGAAGTTTAATGGTATGTTTAGTTCTGAACCCATGGAGGAATGGAGGAGTATGAGTGAGGAATGCGTGAGGAATAGCCATTTGAAAGCAGCGGGGTTCGAATAAATGAGGATGGGAAAGAAAGAAATATGATGCGATTTAAATTGTTTTGGGCCGATGGTGAATTGGAACTCAACGAAATAGGATCCGTTGGGATCATATGGATGAGGGCTACACCATGGAACTGACTGGGAGTAATTTGGAGCTCGTTACAATTTATAGTAAAATAAATTGTCCGTTTGAATCAAGCGATGGTTATCATTATTAACGATGATTGTCCAATGTGAGTAAATCTCACTAACTCTGATCAGTTATATTTTTATAACGTATTTTTTAGGACTGACAGATGATGGTTGATTCTGTGTGTTGACTGTTTGGTTGAACTATTAAGTGATTGGTTGAAATTATAGATAATGATATATATATATATATATCGTTAATCAAATATTGATTCTGTTTATCAGAATATTTCATATTGAAATGAAATTGATGTGAATTATATTGTGTAACATCTGTGGATGCGGGGAAACAGGTCGGAAGAATCCAATTGGATTCCTCAACATTTAAAATACTATTTTGTTTCATATATTGTGATATATGATGTGATATATAATCAGTTATTGATTATGGGTGTTTGTATGATATTGATCCTTGTTATTTGGGGTTTTAAATACCATAAGAAATACTGGGATGTAAAAATGGGAATTTTCAAAGTGTATATTTGGAATGATATATTTATAAAATCAAAGGATTTTATAAAAGGAATATTTATCATTTGATAAATAAAACAAATATAAAAGGAAAATATTTGTGAAACAAATTTAAAAGGAAAATATTTGTGAAACGAATATAAAAGGAAAATATTTGTGAAATAGAATTAAAAAGGAAATATTTGTAAAACATTTACAAATAGAATTGAAAAGGAAATATGTAGAAAATAAATAGGATTGAAAAGGAATATTTATTTGTTATATAAATAGGATTGAAAAGGAATATTTATTTGTTAAATAAATAGGATTGAAAAGGAAATATTTATTTGTTAAATAAACCAATAGAAAAGGAAATATTTGTATAAACAAATAGAAAAGGAAGTATTTGTAATCAAATAGTGTTGGTCGAATTAAAGTTAGTCGAATATTGGTTATTCGAAAAGAGTTAAAGGAGTTAATCGAAAATAGTTTATTCGAATAGAGTTAAAGGAGTTATCAAATATAGTTTATTCGAATAGAAAAAAAGGAGTTATCGAATATAGTTAATCAATTAGAGTTAATCAATTAGAGTTAATTCATTAGAGTTAATCGATAGAGTTGATCCAATAGAGTTAATCAAATAGAGTTAATCGAGTAGGAGTTAATCGAGTTGGAATTAATCGATTAGAGTTAATCAAATTAGAGTTAATCGATTAGAGTAAATTAAGTTAGAGTTAATCGAATTAGAGTTAATCGATTAGAGTAAATCGAGTTAGATTGAATAGAGTTAATCGAACAAGAGTTAGTCGAATATTAGTTATTCGAATAGAGTTAATTGGATTAGAGTTATTTGGATTAGAGTTATTCGAATATAGTTTATTTGAAGAAAGAGTTATCGAATAAGGTTATTCGAAGAAGAGAATTAATTGAATATTAGTTCTTCGAATGGAGTTACCGAATATTAGTTATTCGAAAGGATTAATCGAATATTAGTTATTCGAAAGGAGTTATCGAATGTTAGTTATTCAAAAGGAGTTATCGAATATTAGTTATTCGAAAAGAGTTATCGAATATTAGTTATTCGAAAAGAGTTATCGAATATTAGTTATTCAAAAAGGAGTTAATCTAATATAGTTTATTCGAAAGGAGTTAATTAATAGGAGTTAATTGATAAGAGTTAATTGATTTGAGTTAATCAAATAGAGTTAATCGATTAGGGTTAATCAAATAGAGTTAATCCTATAGAGTTAATAGAATAGAGTTAATCAAATAGAGCTAACTGATAATAGTAAATCGATTAGAGTTAATCGAATAGTGCTAATTGACTAGGGTTAATCGAATATGGATATTCGAAGAGAGATTATCAAATATAGTTTATTCAAAGGAAAGAGTTATCGAGTAGAGATTTATTCGAAAGAGAGTTACGTAAGGAAGTTTGTTAAAGGTTTAAAAGGTGAACCTTGTCTGTTTCGATGTTAGAAATGTTGTTCAGTTAAGGTCTGAGAGGTAGTTATACCCCAACTTGATTGACTTCATTTTTAACTAAGGAATGGTTAAGGTTCGACAGTGAAGATTGGTTAAGTGAATTTAGTTAACGAGTATAATGGTTTGAGTTGGCATAGCGATGTTTATTTAAACATCTGTTTTTAAATCCAATTTAGGTGTTTTGGAAATGTTTTCCAAATAAGAAACAGAAATTTTTTCTAATATAGAAAATAAGAAATGGAAATGTTTTCCAATGTTAATACGTATATTTTCTAAATTTAGAAAATAAGAATTTCTGTATATATACGGAAAACAGGAAATGGAAAATGAATATTTCATGATAAATTAATTTAAGAAATAAATGATGATTGATCGATAGAATTTCCATCTGGAAATAATATCGTTGTTTGCATACGTGTTTTTTTGGTAGTTAACTCATCTACTATCGAAGTTTTTGACCATTTTTTCGTTTTCAATACGGAAAGACCTGGACCAGATTCATTATCTGAAAACCACTCTGTATGGACATTAGCGTTGCGATCAAATATGATGAAGATAATTGAAGACGAAGTTATGCAAGGGCTGTCCTGTTCACAGAATAGTGCCTTCGGTTTGTTCTGCCCCAGGACAACCTGTGTGGGAGAATGTCTGACAGAGTATATTTAATGGATCGTGTAAGTTGATCTCTTCAAACGTATGTACGTTTGGAGGCGGAGTAATTCGTTTCTCTTAGCTGTATACCCATTTTATTTTTGGGGAAATCAATTTGTGATTTGGCGGTTATGACGATGTGATATTCAAAGTGAATAAATGTGTGATCTGTCAGAGATAAGCGTGGCCTCTAGCCTCACAACCGGGAAACGACAAAAATCGGGCAGGTAGCATGGCTAAATGGTTGGCTGCCAAGTAGGGCGTATTATCACCTATCTAGAGATATTCATTTCATTATTTAATCTATTTGATGTTGTCCCATTCAGGAAATGTAACACCCCACCTCCGCTAGGGTCACTCGCAAAGGAATGCACTAGCTTTAGAGGGGTATTATTGGTAAACATGTACAGAAATATTACAAGACAGAACATATAAAATAGCGGAAGTAAAATCAACTTTCACATCATTAATAAATAAGGTCTAAAGCCTTTTACATCAGAGAATTTCTTACATGGAAACCTGTCTTGTAATAGTAAAGAAGCATAAAAACCTTTTCATCAATTATTCCCCAAGTAAAACAATAAAATAGCCATAGCCAAGAAAAGTCCAAGCCATGCGTGATGACCTTCAAACAGAAGAAGTCCAAACTAACAATAGCATTTCCTCCCTGTAACCTGGGGGGAAACGGAAGACAAGAGGCGAAACATAACAGGGTCAGTCATAAAGACTGGTAAGCCCTATCTACTACCAGTATATAAACTAGTAAAGTTAACTGGCATGAGGAACTGAGATGAACATAAGTATGATGACAAGATAGATAAGCTAAACCAAAATATCAGGATGAACTACTGTACCAAGATACACGAGTGTGTCAAGATAAACTACGGTGTCAAGATAAATCAAGGTATCACATTGTCAGGTTTCTATCAAGTATACTATCCCATGGTATCTACCCTGTATAACGTCCCACGGTATCTATCATGTATATTTCCCCTGGTTCTAACATGTATATTTGCTCTGCACCCCTCGTACTAGTATCCCAACCCGCGTCATGTGTTAACTATGAATGTCCCTTGCCCAATGTCATGTAATGGTCCATGTCAACCTAATATATAGCATATGTAGGTTTTCCCAACTTGTATGTTTCTTTCCATGTATAAGTTCAGTCCTTTGCCGTAGGCCATACGGGCTTTCCCATGTAAACGTTTTATCCTTGAGGTTATTTTGGACTGCTACCCTTGATCTAGTTATGTTTCCTTACCATGAACTATCGCGCGTTCACTTAGGATTTATGCCACCTAGGACCACTAGGGATTATGCTACCTAATGAACGTTTCCATGTCTCGGTTTGGGTTCAGCCACCTAGGGCCACTAGGGATTATGCCACCCGTCAACCGCGTCCTTTATCCCACGTATGTATCGTGAACCGTTTTCCATGTCTAGACGTACATGTTTCTCAATGTGCCATCCGAGTTCCGTGCCAGGGCAAACCAAGAAATACGGAACTCGGTCGGGAGCTTTAAGTCGTCTGCTGATGCATATATCAAGGTCTGTTTTTGTATCCGTGGCTATGGTCCCACGTGACCCCTCCCTCAACTACTGAAAGGCAATCCAAGAAAAATCATGTATGAGAACTACACAAAGGCCCATCGATGCCCACTTCCAGATAGCCAACCTCACCCATAACTTGATAGCTAGTATATGGTCTTTTGGGAGTTCCCTGCCTTTCCGTACGTACACGCTTGACTGAAGATGGTAGGTAGTCGGCGACTTGCTATCCCGAGGCAAAATCAGGTATCGTCGACTCCACGCTAATCCATCCCAGTCTTTAGGTCGCTCGCATAGCAACCAAGGCATACTCTTGGCTCTTCTACCGCAGACCTTAACCTCTGTGAGGCCGGGTTTCATGGACCACACGCCACCTCACAGAGGGATACCAAGAGTACCCTCACGTTCCCCGAAGCTTCCGCTTCGTTACCCAGTTCGCTGGAGCTTTTATCCAAGTCAAATAACTTGCTCCTCCTCGTATACTAAGTGATGATCTACCGTACCAGGTTACTCATCTCTTTATGAACTAGTCCCATGTCCTTAGCTAAGAATTATTACTTAGTTACCCTTAACTAAGGTTTACCACTTAGCCCCTCTTTTCGCTATCCTTGTTAACTACGATTTCCAACCTAGTCCCCTGAGCTAGGGTTTTGTCAAATGTGTTAAGTGTTGTTATCCAAGTTCATGACTTAACCCGCCTACGAATCATGTCAAGATTGGCTAAGTACTCAAGTTCAAGGCTTAGCCCTACAAGTTGGTTAAGTGTACCAAGAAGCTCGTGACTTAACCCTATCAAGTCAAATTGGTTAAGTATTTATTTGTCTTAACCCTATCAGATTATCATGTTAGATTGATTAAGCATAGATTATCTTAATCCCATTAGATTATCAAGTCGGATTGGTTAAGTATGGGTTAGCTTAACCCCATCCACTAATCGTATTACAATGGTTAAGCCTAATTTTGAAAGGCCTTGTGACTTGACCCTATCAGGTCCACCTATTAGATTGGTTAAGTATAGGTTACTTAACCTCATCAAATCATCATGTATAATTGGTTAAGTATAAGTTACTTAACCCCATTAAATTACCGTGTTAAGTTGGTTAAGTACTGGTTACTTAACCTCATTGAATTACCACGTTTAGATTGGTTAAGTGTTTAACTTAACCCCATCGAATTACCGTGTTTAGATTAGTTAAGTGAAGGTTACTTAACCCCATCTAATTACCGTGTTTAGATTAGTTAAGTGAAGGTTACTTAACCCCATCTAATTACCAAATCAGATTAGTTAAGTGTAAATTACTTAACCCCATCCCCTAATTGTCTTGTATGGTTAAGTGTCATTAGTCAAACTTACTTAACCTTATCATGTGGCATTAATTTAATTAATGCACTCTCAACCTCTCACATTAGACTTTGTTGTGGTTACTAGTTAAGCCGGGCGGGTCCGGGTAGTTTTACACCACAACCTAGTCTAACCTCGGGTCTTAAGCGCGTCATGACCAACTTTTCACATTGGATCCTATTGTTTGTAGCCACTAGTTAAGTCGGGTGGGTCCGGGTAGATTTATGCTACAAACTCAACCCAACCTCAAGTTGGCCATTTTCATGTTTGGTCTAGTGTCTTATTACACTTATAACCCATACGTGTCAAGTTTTCAAGTCCCATGCTCATAGCCAAAGTTACATGTTGTCATGTTTATACCCATTTACCCAAATCATGTTTCACGTCATTAAAGTTTTACCCATAACGTAACCCAACGCTTTTAAACTCGCATATACATTCGCAACAACGCATAATGGATTAAAAGAAGGAACTTGGCAAAGGCATGACAAAAAGGGGTATAAAGCCACAAGTTAGACATGGTGGCAAATGAGGTATAAACGTGTTCATTAACTTGCATATTACATTATTAGGCCTCAAAAACATGCACAACCTCAAACTTAGCACATAGGTGAATCATGGTGATAAATGACATAGAAAGATGACTAGAAGTTCGCATATGGCATTACATGTAAGCTATCATAAGGGACATGATAGTTCTCGTGTTGCCAAAATGCAACATTCAACATAAAGTTTATATCTTTAAGCCCACAAGATCAAGATAATGACTTTTTAGTCCTGATAGGATACATAACATGATAGCATGCAACATACTTAATGTTCAAACCCAACTTACAACATGTCACATTAAGTTTAAAGTTAATATCTAAGAGTAGGAAGAGGGCTTACAATGCTATGAAGGCACAAATCAACATATAAAACAAAGATTGAGACGAAGCCATTCATGCTATCACCCAAAAACCCCAAAAGAACAAGCTCCAAATGAAACCCTTGAGCAAATATCAATAAAAATCCTTGCTTTGAAGAAGAAAGGTTTCAACTTTGGCTTTGAATGAAGCTTATGAGCTCTCATGCAAGATCCTTGCTTTTTGGTCAAGAAAAGGTTGCAACTTTGGCTAGAATGCAACTTAAGAACACTCATACAAGTTTGAAAGCACTTGTATGAACTCACAATCTCTCATAGAAATAGGCTTAGGAATTTTAGCATGAGAGTGGAGGCCATGAGAGGAACAAATTTGACATAGTTTAGTTGTAGGATTGAATAATGGTGATTTAGGCTAGGTTTAGGGGTCTTTTTATAGAGGATTAGGATAGTATTAGCCATAGGATTAACCCTAGATTCAATCCAAGCCATCAAAGCATGTATTGGGGAAGAAGTCAAGTGCAGGAACCATCTAGGGCCTTTAGATTAAAGCAGAACCATGAGAACCATTCAAATGCAAAATCTGCATTTGAGCGAATCGGCCCACGGGTTGACAGCCAAACACCCTGGATTAACCACTAGTCGACCCAGCGAGCTCGGGTCGACCTCAAAAATCGGCCGGTTCGGTTATTCCTCTCTCCCAATTCGCTGTTTTGAACATTTTTGCATATTTATTTATTTAATTTGCTGATCCCAACCGTTGGTGATATACATTCGATACACTCAAGCGTAATGAGTGGTCGGTCATGTGTGGTCGGGTTGCAAGATGTTCTTGTTGAACCCAGTATATTCCTCTCTAGAGGTACACTATCGGAAGTTGGTTCCATGCCTTGTCATAATTGGTAATCCATTATCCAATAAGTGCTCGCGGTTTTGATTGTATACTATATATGTAGAAAGTGAGATGAAAACGTTTCTGCTAGATGATTATTTAGTTGTGGTTGATAGACATTATTATAATATCAAAAGAGTTTTGATATAAAGTTTATCGTTTCTTTCAAAAGGATTTTGAAAGTTAAATCAAATGTTCTGAATTCTCATAAGGGATAAACCTATTCCGTTATACGGCAGGGTCTTATGAGATATCGTTTTATTGCTCAAACTGTTTTAAATAGTTTTACTCACACCAGTCCCATGACTGACCTAGAGTTTATTTTGTTTTGTTCCCCTAAACTCTTGGGTGCCCAATTTTGTACGAGCAGTTAAGTAGTCAGGATTTTACCGATATAGTTGGAGAGCTTGGAGCAGGAGGCTTTAGGATTATATAACTATTGTTATTTCCGCTGTGTTGTAAGTGTTGTACTCTGATAATGTTACTGTATACATATGCTAATTTTATTTCAAAGATATGTTATCTATTGTATATTGTTCGTTCCGCTGTGAGATTCGTGTTACTCTGATGTTGTATGTTCTTATTCTTCTTCTTCTTTTATTCTAAGTTTCTATCTTATCTATCCTCACCCTCTAATTTCTTTCATGGACTATCCGGTGTTTCCGATGCTTGAATAGTCGACATAGTGTTGTATGCTGATATCCAGGATCGCGAAAACCCGGGTCGTTACACATACATCCACAGCCTTATCCTAGCACGTAGAATTTTATCAAACAACAGCAAGATACAACAATATAACGATGATACGATATCAAAGGGTCCTACCGACAAAGAGTTCTGGGTGAGTCACCCTCATGCTCTCTTCCGTCTCCCACGTACTATCGTCGCCATCTTCACTCCATTGTACCTTGACTAGCTTAACCGACTTCCTCCTAAGTTGTTTCGCGTCATTTCCCACAACATGAAATGGCTTATGTGGTTTTGCAACTACGGTCTCTACTTCTATGTCTTCGTACTACTCTGGAGATACCACCACATTCGAATCATGCACGAATTTTCGTAGAAATGACAAATGGAAAACATTATGCACACTCAACATCTTCTCATGTAACTCCAATCTATATGCGAGCTTCCTAATTCGCTCGACAATCAGAAACAACCCAAAGAAACTAGGAGCCAACTTTCCTTTACTTTCGGGTTGAACCACATGCTTCAATGGCCAAATCTTCATAAAAACGATGTTGCCTACGTGAATTTCAAATCTTTTCGACGCTTATCAACATAACTCTTCGGATGATCTTGGGCTTCCTTCATTCGTTGCAGAATGATCTCGAGACAATCCGAGGTCTCTCCAATCATCTCAGACCGAAGTATCAACTTATCCCCAGTCTCTAACCAATAAGCTGGAGAATTGCACGGCCTTCCATATAATGCCTCGTATGGCGCCATCCCAGTGCTCGACTGGTAGTTGTTGTTATATGCAAACTCAACTAAATGTAGATGGTCTTCCCATGACCCTCCGAAGTCTAACATAGAAGCGCTCAGGGGATCTTACAAAACTCGGTTAACCCTCTTAGTTTGACCATTGGTTTGGGGATGATAAGTCGTACTCAAACACAACTCGGTTCCCAAAGCTTCCTGGAAACTCTTCCAAAATCCACTTGTAAATAATGGATCTCGGTCGCTCACTATGCTCTTCAGGATACCATGAAATTGAACTATCCGTTTCACATAAAGTTTAGCCAACTTTGATGCCGACCTAGTTGACTTGATAGGAATGAACCTTGCACTTTTGGTCAAGTGATCCACGATGACTCAGATCCCTTTATTTCCTGCACTGGTTCAAGGCAGTCCATCGATAAAATTCATCGATATCTGCTCCCACTTCCACGTAGGAACTTCCAATGGTTGAAGCAAACCACTCGGCTTCTTCTGTTCAGATTTCACCAATTGACAGTTCATGCACTTGGAAATGAACTTTCCAATATCTCGCTTCATCCCTTCCCTGTAGTATACTCGATTCATGTCCTGATACATCTTATTACCACCGGGATGAATCATCAACTTCGAGTGATGACATTCTCTCAGAACCTCATCTCTTAATCCGTGGATATCAGGAACAACTAATTGCCCTTGCTTTCGAAGCCAACCTTCTCAATCAACTTCGAACTCTTTATCTTCTGGTTCCAGTTTCTGGATAAACCTACCAAGCTTTGCATCTCGCTTTTGGTTCTCACCAATCCTTTCGATGAGAGTAGGTCTTGTCGATGAGTTTGCCAACATTTCACGTTCCAATTCACACCTTGGCCTGAAATCATACCCTTCCAAGTACTCGAGCCTCTTCCAGTCTGAAAACATCGCTCTCAAACTTGTGTGCCTTTGGCTCAATGCATCTGCCACTGCGTTGCCTTTGCCAGGAGTATAGGCTATACCAAAATCGTATGATGCCAGAAACTCTAACCACCGTTGCTGCCAAAGATTCAAATCCTTTTGGGAGTAAAGATACTTCAAGAACTTGTGATCCGTGAACAACTTAAATCAAACTCCCAATAGGTAATGTCTCCACATCTTTAGAGCAAATACGATCGCCGCCAACTCCAAATCATGAGTTGGATAACTCCTTTCATATGGCTTTAGCTGTCGACTCGCATACGCCACAACCTTATCCTTCTGCATCAACACTGCTCCAAGTCCTATCAACGGTGCAACTACCTTAGAGAAATCCTTGATAAACCGTCGGTAATAACCAGCCAACCCAAGGAAACTTCGAACATCCATCGCATTCTTAGGTCGATCCCATTCCTAGACTGCTGCCACCTTAGCGGGGTCATCTGCTATCCCATTTCCAGAAACAACAAGGCCTAAGAACCACACTTCCTTCTTCCAGAAGTGACACTTTGAAAACTTAGCTCTCAGCGGATGCTTTCACAAGATTTCAAAAACGACTCTCAAGCGTGTCTTGTGCTCTTCCTCATTCCGAGAGTAAGCCAGAATATCATCCACGAACACAAGCACGAACTTATTCAACTGATCTTTGAAAGCTCTATTCATAAGATCCACAAAATACGCTGGCGCATTAGTCAACCCGAATGACATCACCAACCACTCGAAGAAACTAGATGGTGTCCTAAAAGAAGTCTTTAGCTCACTATCCTTAGCCACCCTTAACTGGTGAAATCCCATTGCCAAATCCATCTGAGAAAACATTTTGGCCTCGTGAAGCTTATCGAACAAGTCATCAATCCTCGGCAATGAATACTAGTTCTTCTTGGTCACCTTATTCAACTCACGATAGTCCACAGAAAATTTTAATGAGCCATATGCCTTGGTTGCAAACACGACAGGTGCATCCCATTTGCATACGCTCCTCCAAGTGAACCCTTTTCCCGAAAGGTCACGAACCAGTACCTCCAACTCTTATTGTTCCTTCAGCGCCATCCGCCTAAGAGGCATAATGATTGGTCTAGCATCCTCGACCAAATCGATCCTAACCTCGATCCCACGATGCAGCGACAACCCTTTGACCTCATCAAAGACATCTTCATACTCATTAGCGATCAGTACAGATGAAAAGTCTTCCTGTGGAATCCCAAGTGAATATAGATAGCTCACGAAGACATCCTCTTCGCGCTTGCATCTATTCAACACCTTTCGCCCTTCCACATCCCTGACTCTCACCTCTAGCTTCTCACAATTCACTCTTTCTGCATACCTCTTGAGCCAATCCATGCCCAAGATGATCCCAAACTCAGTGAAGTTAAGAACAAAGCAATCACACAAAAAAGAGCAACCACGACTTGACAACACTAGACCATGACATACATGCAAATATTGGACAAACCCCCAACTGGATTAGTCACTACGAAAGGTCTATCACAAATCTTGGGTTCCAAACCCAAGCGACTCACAAGCTCATTGCAAATGAATGAATGCGATGCTCCAGTATTAAACAAAACTCGAATTGAAACACCACGGACAGAAAGAGTACCTTGGACGATGACACCCTTTCCCTTCTCCTCTGTAGTAGGATCTCTTGAAGAAGTTGGCATGACTTCCAAAGCATATGCCTTCAATACCTACTTGCCCTTAGCTGATTCTGGACAATCTTTCTTCTGATGCCTAGGCTTTCCACACTTGAAGCACTTCTTCTCAACTTTGGAATTCTTGCACTCACTCGAGTAGTGACCCTCTGTTGATAGTTAAAGCAAACCACCTCATTCTTTGGCTTCTTCTGGCCATCCTTTCCTTTCTGCCGTTGCAGCTTCCTCTTCTTATTATTACAACCTTGTTGTGGTTTCTGAACTTCCTTGGTTGCAGCGACAACATTTGCCTCTTTAGGAAACAAGATCTTATGACGAACAAATTTTTCCACAATCTTCTCAAATGAATCATCAATATGATCCACCAACAGCCTTCCAATATAGGTATCCATACCCATAACGAACTTCTCCTTCTTCTGATAGGGTGTATCAATGTATAAACGAGTGTATCTAGACAAGGCCTCGAAATCAGAAACATAGTCAAGCAAAGAACGACCATTCTATTTCAGCTCTACGAACTTCTTGAATAGAGCAGACTTCTGAGTAGTGTAGATAAACTTTGCTTCAAACTTAGATTGGAATTGCTCCCACAAAATCTCCTCTTCTGGAGTCTCAATTGTAAGTGAATTCCACCATTCCATGGTTCTGCCTTGCAGCTGCCTTAATGCAAGCTTTCTCCTTGTTGCACCATCCAATCCCAAGTCCCCAAAGATTCAGACAAAAGAATCCATCCACCTTTGAACCTCTTTAGCTGGCTCAGTTCCTTTGAATGGTTTTCCTCCTAGAGATGTAAAGTCCTCACATAGCTTTCTAAAATCCACAACCCTAGGCAACTGAACTCCTACGTCTACCGTAGCTGCCACTGGAGTGGGCACCCTTCGCATGAGTGCCTCCATCATGGCTTCAAACATGGTAGGGTAGTCTGGTTCATCGCCATTTCCCCCTCCAGTATTAGCTCCCCTAGCATCGTGTCTTGTTGTTATTCTACTCATTCTAAATCTACAATTTAGAATAATTAGCCACTTTAAAAAAAAATGCTAAAGGAATACAACTGCTACACTGTATATGATATTATATATAGTAAGTATCCAACTGAAATCTACAAATGTCTCTTCTATGTAATTACGTCTTCGAACTTTGGCTAAAATCGTTAACCAGAGCTTTGATACCAAATGTGATGACCATCCACAACCCCAGCACTAAACAAGAGGAATATTGCGCTGAAAGGTGTGCTAGGCAGCTGTGGACGATCATCAAAGTAGGTAAACAACATCATCGGAACCTGTCGCAACTCACAGTGCAAGGATAAAATATAATAGAACATATACAATAGGTAGTATTAATGAAGCAGAAAACACTAGACTTTCCTACAACTAGAAAGTAATATCCATACACTTGGAAACAGTGTTTATACAAAGTTGCCTCACTTCAGCACTCAGAAAAGCAAATAGTTCAAACAAATACTAGATAGTAATAAAACTGGTACGTAAGCCTCTAGCTTGCCATAGATCAACATCGTCGTCTCACCAAACTATCACCTGTCACCTGCTACTCAGTCTGTCCATCCACAGCCGGATGAACAACCAACGGTATTAAGAGGGAAACATAAAACCTTGAGTCAGACAACAGTCTTAGTGAGCAATAAACCAACTAGCAAACATCATCAATAAAGTATATGAGAATAGGTAGATTAACAAACCAATCTACCAAACAACAGAGAAGAACTTAACCCTGCCTTCCCCACGTTAGACAGTTATTGCCTTTGCATTAAACAATTCATTCATGGACATCAGAACACCTATCCAATCATGGTAAAGCACTCATGACTTCCAGATTATATATCTCACATAAACCATCCTAATCTAATTCAACTTCACTCAAGCACAAGCCCCAGAGGCCTAAACCAATATCAGACAAGCACCCAAGGAACATCTCCTTCGACTTTGGACAATCTACATGAGACGGTACAAATAGAGAAACCAAACAATCAAATATCCATGGCTGACTTTGGCTATCACTAACAATCCTGCTTTGAAACCACTGTTAATCTTCTGACGGCCGATCTTACCATATGTCAAGGTTTAATTGTAACTCCAGTTTTAGCATAAACTCCATACGCCTTTCAACGATACATATGTATGTACAACCTTGACAACTAGGCCTTTCAACGATACTTAGGGTACTCGACCTACAACCGATCTTTTAGGTTCCCCTGTCTTACCCCTGCTTCGAGTCTGCTAGAACTTATGACAATGTTACGCACCTCTAGTCATCTAACCCGACGACTTTCGATGGCTCAAGCAAACTTCTCAAGCAACCATTATCCACCAACTCACGACCTTTGAGTTGTCACCTAATTCGTTGTTCTACATCGATCAACAAGCACATTCAACACTTCGAACCTTTAATTCTTACTTGAATTTACTCCAAAGTCACACCATCACCGAGTCAAATTACACCACTGCGCTGCATCTAGGATTCAGGGGGTTGCCCTCAATTTTTTTTTCAAGCTCTTTACTTTAAATCTGGGCTGTACCCGAAAATATAAATTTTCAGAAAATGACCCTGTGCGATCGACCACCAAGCTCCGCATGACCGACCCATTCTGCATGACCCTCCCTTGGTGACCGACCCCCTTGGCTCGACCGACCCTGGCACGCTTGACCCGGCCACATGTGTGCTTGACCGACCCTGGCATGCTTGACCAACCACACTCCTACTCGACCCTGGCCTGCTCGTTCGACCGACCCTCCCTCCTTGGTTCGACCGACCCTGCTTCCTTAGGCTCGCTTGCTCCTATCTTGTTCCCCAAGAAACCACACCATGAACGACCGACCTACCATGAACGACCCAAAACCTGCACTACCCCAATGCAACTCCAATTTCGACCAAAACTTCTTTAATCGACACAATCGACGAAATATAATCATCCAATTCATTCCATAGAATAATAAACATGTTATGAATCGCTAAAAACATGAATACGACAATTATCACTAAAATTATGCAAATCACTCCAAAATCATGATATATGAACATATACACCAAATTGCGGATCTAACTTGCATAAACATATGAAATGGCATAACAATTACCGGTTTAAACATGGTAAATTAGATCATAGGGTGTTTCATATGAAAATGGACTTAACAATGTATAGAACTATGGTAAAACACTTGAATTTGATGAAAAACATGATCAAACATTCATATACTTCATTGAATCCATGTGAGAGATGCAAATCACTCACTGATTCTCCCAAACAAGCTAAAATCAATGTAATAAGGTTTCGGACGACAAGCAATTCAAACCAAACCCCTTGATCCGTTGAATTCCCACTTCAATTGATGTAGATCTAGCCTCTAATGGTGCAGATCTTCAATTTTCTTCCTTTAGATTTGATTTTTAATGGTGGAAAGGTGTTAGAGGAAGGAGGAACATAGGCTATCAAATAAGAGAATAGAGAAACTAAACCATTTCTCATACCCTCCTCCCCTTATTTATACCCTTTCACTAGACCACTAATGGGCCTCTCCAAATCAGCACATTAAGGCTTCACAAATCTGAACAACCAACTGAAAAACCTTAAAACAACAATTTCACCAAAACCGTTTAACCAAAACTTTAATGTAACCACTCTACGGAAAGGCAATCATCATTTCCATTCCAATGGCATAGATGTCACCACCTAATTCAACCTAAGTAAAAAGTTATGCCTGAAGACTACCATGGGTAAAATGGTCACAAACAAAATTGGTAAAAATTATGGACATGTCTCATATCCCCATAAGCAACCTATTAATATATGAGAATGATCCAACTCTTAGGGAATAAAATAAAAATATTTCACGATCCTCCGATATGTAAAATGCGGGTTGTTACACATTCTGTAGGCCCATAGCGCCAAGGGCAATTGGTCGACCCACATGGCTTTTGCCCATTCCACTCGCTTCTTCAGAATGGACTTGATAATCTCGTTCACTGCTTCTACTTGTCCATTTGACCGCAGATGTGCTATAGTGGTGTATCTTTTCTTAATGTGATATCTCTGGCAGAAATCTCTAAACTCTATACTGTCGAATTGAGTTTCGTTGTTGGTTATGATAACTTTTGGGACCCCGAATCGACAAATAATATTTCTGACGATGAAATTAATCACCCTCTTCGTCGTGATTATGGTCAATTGTCCGACTTCTTCCCACTTCGTAAAGTAGTCCACAACCACGATTGCAAATTTTGCTCTGCCCTTTGCAATTGGAAGGCTTCCGATAATATCAATCCACATACAACGAATGGCCATGGGCTCACCATTGAAGTGAGTTGGCTTGGAGGTGCTATAGGTATCCTCGCAAATTTCTGGCATTTGTCATAGCGTCGTGAATAATCCGCCGCATCTCAGTTTATATGGTAGGCTAGAAGTAGTCGTACCGTAGTATCTTCTTTTCCAACATCTGCCCTCAGGTGTGATATTTACAATCGCCTTTGTGCACTTCCCTCAATAAACACTTGAGGTCGTCATGTGTTATACACCGAAGTAAGGGGACTGAGAACCCTTGTCGATAAAGAAAATCGCCTTACATGACCTATCTCGAAGATTTATAAATAATGGTAAGCCTTTCACTTTTCCTTTCCGGAACCGTTCCATGCTGCAGGAAGTTCCTTATGGGGGTCATCCATGACTACCTCTCGGGTTCAGTCTCCAACACTGGATAAACTTCCATCTGATCAATGCTCATAGTTTCTAATGTCTCGATTGTAACCATTTCCATCTCTTCTTGGTTATCGGAGCTTTCCAACTTGGATAGTTTGTCCGCCTTCTACTTTTCTATTCAGGGACTATAGGAGATGGCATAGTGTTCCAGGTTTTCCAATAGCTCCTTGAACTTCTCTAGGTAAGTCGCAAGTCATGGTCCGTTTTGTTGAAACTCCTTGTGAACCTAACAAACGATAGTCTAAGAGTTACATAAGATATTCAGCACAACTACTCCCAAATTCTTGGCGAGTTTCAGCCCAATAATCAGGGCCTTATACTCAGAAGGTCATTAATAGCATGAAAATCCAGCTGTAAAGCGTAGTAAATTGATCGTCCTTTAGGAGTTATCAACATGACTCTCGGCGTCGGACTGTCGATCATGCCGAGCAACATCTGTGTATAGCTTCCAAGTGCTCGTTTTCATCTTGTTCTGAGGGGCCATCTTCTTCATCTAACATATCCTCCTCGGGAATGGTGAATTCTAGGATGAAGTACACTAATGCTTTCCCTGGGATAGACTTCCTTGGAAGGAAGTTGAGATCAAATTAGCTTAGTTCGATGTTCCATTAGAGCAATCTTCCAAGCGTCTCAGGTCGATGATAAACCAGACATGGAAGCCAATCAGTGTATATCACAATCAGATGAGCCTGAAAGTAGTGACGAAGCTTTCTTGAAGCGATCAACAAGCTGGAACCGATGTAACAACCCGTATTTTAATAACATGTTATAACCATAAATCAAGGCAGAATTAAATTTTAAAATAAGAACCAAGGGAAACGGGTTGCGCCATTGTGTTCGTCCCGAAATTCTGCATGAAATCGAGTCCGAGTTTTCAAAAATCGGAGTTCGTATGAACAGGTTATGACCTTCAGAATTTTCAGGAATTTGAATAAAATAAAACAGCTCGAAAATAAAGCAAGAAAATTCAAAATTCAAACCCAGAGAAGGCTGGCGGGAAAATTCCCGCCCATATACCTGGGTCGACTGGGGAGTCGACCTCCCCCCAACCAGGTCGACTGGAGAGTCGACTGGGGTGTCGACCTCCCCATGACCAGGTCGACTGGGGGGTCGACCTGGGGGTCGACCTGCCTCCCGAACCTATTTCGTGAACCAGATGTATTCTGATGTATTTAGACTTGTTTCGTGACCAGATTCGTGACTCTAATCCTATATAAACTCACCCCTAGCCTCATTCTCTCCACACCATTTCATTCTGTCCTTATGCTGCTTCTGAAATAATTAAATTAAAGAGAGAATGGGTACTTCTTCTTCGTCAAGACAATATCTAGGAATTACAAATTGGGGGTTTTCAACTAGAACAAGACTAAACAAATAGAGTTTCAATAATTGCAACAACCGTTTCTAGAATCAAATCTCTGCATTCTAATTCTCGATTCGCGCTCTGTAAGTTCTAGTTACTTTGAGATTGAAACTTGTTAAATTTGATATGGACATGGAATAAAATGAAATTGGACCTAAGCTTGATTATCTATTTGGATCTGTTCTTGTCTCTTCTTGAATCTATGGTTTTGGGATTATTTCTTATCGACTGAATCATGCCCATTCATGTTGTTGGACCTAGTTTATTATTCAAATGCTAGATTGTAACATAAATTCTTGGATCATGACTTGTGGGAATATTTCTATTTGGGGCCTATTCATGTTATAAATCAAATTCTTTCATGTCTATAAGACTATGCCTATGCCTATGACGATGAACATAAGACTATGCCTATACCTATGACTAAGAACATAAGACTATGCCTATGACTGCGAACATAAGACTATGCCTATGACTATGACGAGGACTATTGTGGCTAATCACCTATGACTCTTGATTATGAGTATTATTACCTATGATTATGAGCATAAGGCCATTATCTATGACCATGACTTTGAAACTATTACTGTTAATTGCCTATGACTATTTGCCTAGAACTATTTTTGATAATTATCCATGATTATTGTGATGAGTCGCTTATGATTCATAACTATGAGATTTCTACCTATGACTATTGGGGTTAATTGCCTAAGACTATTATAGTTGATTGTTCATGCCCATAACACTATAGTTGAAAACCATGTTGTGCATCGAATTGGCATTTTGTTGGATCGTATACTTAGGGTGTGACTTGCTTAGTTTATTCGCTATTATGTACACCAAAACCATTGGATCCATTATCCTTGTATTTGGCTTGCTTTTGCATGCCTATTCTTTTATGTCAGCGTTTACCATGACTATCTCCTTATCTTGCTAGATTTGGAATCCTATATGCCAGTGATGTTGTAACCAATTTATGTCATGCTAGTCTTGTAACCCCTTTTATCGCTTTATGCTCGTCCCTCTTGCCTATCATAGTTTTGATGTTACTCTGAGATTTGGATTTATTTGTAGTATGGATTGATCACGTTTACATGCGATGGGAACACGATTTGGGTAGAATAGGAAAAACATGAATTGGTTATGAACATGAATTATGAACTTGATAAAAGGCAAAACTTGAAACATGAACGCTGTTATAACCTGAACCTGGACATGGACACGAAACTCGCCATGAAACTTGACACGAACTTGACATAAAACTTGAACATGGACATGACACTTAGAATGAACTTGAAAATGGCCAACTCGAGGTTGGGTTGAGTTTGCAGTGTAATTCTGCCCGGAACTGCGCGGCAAATCCAGTTACTGCAAACAATAGTATCCAATGTGGGTAGTTGGTCATATCGCACTTGAAAACCCAAGGTCAGACTGAGTTGTGGTGTAATTCTGCCCGAAACCGCCCGACATATCCAGTGACCACAACAACAGGTCTGATGTGATAGGTTGGGGTGCATTAATGAATTAATGCCACATGATAGGGTTAAGTCATGAACCGCTTGAATATACTTAACCAATTTGACACGATGATTTGATAGGGTTAAGTCATGAACCACTTGAATATACTTAAGTAATTTGACACGATGATTTGATATGGTTAAGTCATGAACCGCTTGAATATACTTAACCAATTTGGCACGATGATTTGATAGGGTTAAGTCATGAACCTCTTGAATATACTTTGACACATGATTCGTAGGGCTAAGTCATGAACTTGAACGACAACACTTAGCCAATTTGACATGACACGTAGGCAGGTTAAGTCACGAACTTGAATGACAAGACTTAACCAACTTGACATGCTAGACTGATGGGGTTATATCTCGAATTTAAATGACAACACTTAACCTACTGGACGGAAACCCTAGTTACGCGGTCCTTTTCAGCAGTAACCCACTAGATGTATCACGGTACCCTGGAACTAGGCAGGGTGGGGCACGATTACTGGGCTGATTGTAAGCGACCAGAACGACGGCTGAGTTGGTGCGCCATTGTAGGTTCAGGCGGACTATGGTCGTGCACGTAGTCCGGAGTTCAAAAAGCAGGCATTGGGCACCAGTACGTTTACACTGTGCGTGCTTGATTCGTGCCGGTGTTTGGCACCCTAGGGCTTGATACACCCTATGGTGGACCTAACACAAGTGACTACATTTCATGATTGGGCCATATGACACAAACACATGAACAAGCTAGGACTTGTAGGGAGCCGATCGATTAATAAATCGTTACGTGGAAAAAGGGTGTTGTTCATTAGGTAGCATAATCCCTAGTGGTCGTAGGTGGCATAAACCCTAATCGAATCTAGAAAGCGTTCAATAGGTAGCATAATCCCTAGTGGTCCTAGGTGGCATAAATCCTAGTTGAACACACGATAGTTCATAATAAGGAAACCTAGCCAGAACAAGGGTGGCAGTCCAAATGATTTCAAGAATGGTGGCACTACGTTGAAGTAGTATAGAAATACGTGATGAAACCCGTACGATATACGGCATGGGACTGTACATATACATGGAAAGGATGATACGGGTTGGGGTACTAGTACAATTGGTGCAGAGAATGTTAAACATGCGATGCTATACGTAGTTTATCTGGTTTGCATAGTTTATCTTGTTACTGTAGTTTATCTGGTTAGTATAGTTTATCTTGTCATCTTAGTTTAACTTGCCTGTCTTGTCATCATCCATATGTTTACTTTCAGTTTATACATGTCATGTTATCTTTACTTGTTTCTATGCTGAAAGTCACTAGGACTTACTCAGTCTTTATGACTGACCCGTTTTGTTTCGCCTCTTTTTCTTCCGTTCTCCCCCCCTCCCCAGGTTCGCAGGGTGGGAATACAGCTTAGTTCAGATCTTACCAAGCTCCAAAGCTCTTTCACGAACGACTTGGATTTCTCTTGGCTATGGCTTGCTTTACTGTTTTACTTGGGGAATGATTTATGACTATGGTTTTATGCTTCTTTACTATTGCAAGACAGATTTCGATGTAATGGATTTAATGGAATTTTGATGTAAAAGGCTTTAGACCTTTCTAGATTTAAAAAAAAATGAAATTTGGTTTTTCTTCCGCTGTTTTATATGTTCTGTCTTGTAGTATTTCTATGTATGTTTTCCTTGACAATGCTCCACCAAAGCTAGTGCATTCCCATTGTGAGTGACCCTAGCGGAGGTGGGGTGTTACATTTGGTATTAGAGCAGAAGGTTACCAGACTGGGCAAAAGCTTTTAAAAACCTTTTGAAATTATTTTAAAAACGTTTACAAAGAAGCATTTTTCTAAAGAAAAGTTTTGTTTTACGAAAGGCATATTCCCCAAAGCCATATGCACTATCTTTTGATTCTCTCCTTGAGTCTCTTCTCTCTTTCTTTTTCACCGTAGTTTGTAGGCATGCGACGCATGTCGGAGAGCAAAGGATTGCCCAACCTCCATCAGTAGACGCGGTAGTTCCATCTGCGACTAATCTTATTTCAAGCTTTGTGGGGTTGTCGTGCGATGGAGGTAGATTTCGAGAAACTTGTCAACAAGCTATACAAGGATAGTAAAAACGAGGATAAAAGAACACAAGCCTATGGATAAAAAACTTGTTGATATGGCTTAATCCACGAAGGAGGAAAAGGTGAAAAGGAAGAGGCCAAAGTGAAAGAACAATAAAACCCATGACAAGAAAGAGTATCGTTAGTATGGTAAAAAGGGACATGTAGTTAAGTGTTATAGGACAAGGACAAGGGCAAAGAACAAGATCATCGAGAGGGAAATTGTATGCTCTCATTACTAGCATACCTAAGAGAGGTGGTAATGTTTCTATTGAAGGTTTAGTTTCATCCGGTTAGAACTTTGTTTTTGTTCATCGCATCCTTTTAATTCCGCTTCGATAGTTGAGTCTCTGCACCTTAGTACTAGCGTAGTAAAGGATCCCATTTTTTTGTGTCTCAAATCCTATTGGGGAATCGGCTTATTTATTCATGACTTGTTTGGATTTGAAAATTTCTATGCTAAGTGTATATTCATGACTTGTTTGTACTAGTTCCATTGTAGTTAGACTCTTGACTTGCCTTGGTAATGCCCTCGAAGTCTAGTGTAACCCTTAGGGTTCTGCCATGCTTAGTTACCTAGAATCTCTTGATACATTTATTGATCCGCTCGAGTAGTGTTCGCCACTAAGGCGAATGGTTCATTTCGCTTATGCATGAATTATAGAAAATCACCTTAGAAAGTACACTTGGCAACATGGTTGGCATTTTTTTATTTTCAAGAGATAATTCATTTATGTGGAATACCTTTTAGTAAGTGAACGAGATCCGAGATTCACTAGTGAATTTTGGAGAGCTTGCATGAAACCATGAGTACGCAGTTATGTTTGAGCCGAGTATACTAGAAAAAGAATAAGTGAAAGTGGAACGAGAGGCGATAGTGAAATGAGTTCCAACTCATATTTTGGAAATAGGAATTAAGAAGCTACGAAATTGTGAAGCTAGAGACGGTCAAAGCGCAATGGAGTTAAGCTCAAGGAAATGCGGCTTAGAAGATTGAAGGCTAGATACGAACATTATATCTCTTTATAAGAGTATATCCTTGATCCCTCTTTTCCTGTAGAGCTTACTTGCATGCTATCTTTTAAGTATATCCTCTCGGTCCTATTCTCATTTCTATTGCAAACCCCATAGGGAGTATGACTTATCTGTTAGTAATACATGTTGGGGCTTGAGGGTGTCCGTTGGGTTGACTAAACTTTTTGGGTTTTATAGGATATGGGTTGGTCTTAGGAAGGGATTTCTTGTGACCAAAAAGGAGTCCATCATGCTTAGTTTCCTAGAAACCTATATATTAGATGGTTAATTATTTGGGTATCAGTCTGATATTGATTTCGGTCTTCGGGGATGGTGCTTAGGGAGTTCTTCTCCTAACCAGTATATATGTGACATAGATTTCCAGTTTTGACATTGCCTAATGGGCACAAAATTTTTACTTGCTCCTATCGTTCGACTATATCTTTAGGTAGGAACAATTGGGTGTAAACATGTGTTTGAGACATGTTATGGTTGATGTTTGCAAGTGGTTGCATAACACACATTAGGCACTAGATCGGCTCAGTCACATTTTCATATTGCATATGCATGAATGTTTATACTTGTACATGGATGGAAACATGATATGCTATCATTTGGATGTTGCATATGAATGAATGTTTGAGCACTCATGTAGAAATTGTGAAATGTAATAGGAATTTGCATACATGTTGGACTCATCGCACTAGCATACTTTGCATTAAGGAGGTTTACTAAATCAGTAACCGCCTGATCTTTTGCATTAGATAAGTACATATACACACACTTTCCGCATATATACATACAACATTAGGAATCTTTTAAGGACAATGATTGCTTGTGGATGATGTTTTGAGTAGATGGATGATGGATGGTAGGATACATCCTTCCTAACTTAGAGATTTCAGGGACGAAATCCTTTAAGGATGGGAGAATGTAACAACCCGTATTTTAATAACATGTTATAACCATAAATCAAGGCAGAATTAAATTTTAAAATAAGAACCAAGGGAAACGGGTTGCGCCATTGCATTCGTCTCGAAATTCTGCATGAAATCGAGTCCGAGTTTTCGACAATCGGAGTTCGTATGACCAAGTTATGACCTTCAGAAGTTTCAGGAATTTGAATAAAATAAAACAGCTCGAAAATAAAGCCAGAAAATTCGAAATTCAAACCCAGAGAAGGCTGGCGGGAAAATTCCCGCCCATATACCCAGGTCGACTGGGGAGTCGACCTCCCCCCAACCAGGTCGACTGGAGAGTCGACTGGGGTGTTGACCTCCCCATGACTAGGTCGACTGGGGAGTCGACCTGGGGGTCAACCTGCCTCCCGAACCTATTTCCGGAACCAGATGTTTTCTTATGTATTTAGACTTGTTTCGTGACCTGATTCGTGACTCTAATCCTATATAAACTCACCCACTAGCCTCATTCTCTCTATACCATTTCATTCTGTCCTTATGCTGCTTCTGAAATAATTAAATTAAAGAGAGAATGGGTACTTCTTCTTCGTCAAGACAATATCTAGGAATTGCAAATTGGGGGTTTTCAACTAGAACACGACTAAACAAATAGAGATTCAACAATTGCAACAGCCGTTTCTAGAATCAAATCTCTGCACTCTAATTCTTGATCTGCGCTCTGTAAGTTCTAGTTACTTTGAGATTGAAACTTGTTAAATTTGATATGGAAATGGAATAAAATGAAATTGGACCTAAGCTTGATTATCTATTTGGATCTGTTCTTGTCTCTTCTTGAATTTATGGTTTTGGGATTATTTCTTATCGACTGAATCATGCCCATTCATGTTGTTGGACCTAGTTTATTATTCAAACGCTAGATTGTAACATAAATTCTTGAATCTTGACTTGTGGGAATATTTCTATTTGGGGCCTATTCATGTTGTAAATCAAATTCTTTCATGTCTATAAGACTATGTCTATGCCTATGACGATGAACATAAGACTATGCCTATGCCTATGACTAAGAACATAAGACTATGCCTATGACTGTGAACATAAGACTATGCCTATGACGAGGACTATTGTGGCTAATCACCTATGACTCTTGACTATGAGAATTATTACCTATGATTATGAACATAAGGCCATTATCTATGACCATGACTTTGAAATTATTACTGTTAATTGCCTATGACTATTTACCTAGAACTATTTTTGGTAATTATCCATGATTATTGTGATGAGTCGCTTATGACTCATAACTATGAGATTTCTACCTATGACTATTGGGGTTAATTGCCTAAGACTATTATAGTTGATTGTTCATGCCCATAACACTATAGTTGAAAACCATGTTGTGCACCGAATTGGCATTTTGTTGGACCGTATACCTAGGGTGTGACTTGCTTAGTTTATTCACTATTATGTACATCAAAACCATTGGATCCATTATCCTTGTATTTGGCTTGTTTTTGCATGCCTATTCTTTTATGTCAGTGTTTACCATGACTATCGCCTTATCTTGCTAGATTTGGAATCCTATATGCCAGTGATGTTGTAACCAATTTATGTCATGCTAGTCTTGTAACCCCTTTTATCGCTTTATGCTCGTCCCTCTTGCCTATCATAGTTTTGATCTTATTTTGAGATTTGGATTTATTTGTAGTATGGATTGATCACGTTTACATGCGATGGGAACACGATTTGGGTAGAATAGAAAAAACATGATTTGGTTATGAACATGAATTATGAACTTGATAAAAGGCAAAACTTGAAACATGAACGCTGTTATAACCTTAACCTGGATATGGACATTAAACTCGCCATGAAACTTGACACGAACTTGACATAAAACTTGAACATGGACATGACACTTAGAATGAACTTGAAAATGGCCAACTCGAGGTTGGGTTGAGTTTGCAGTGTAATTCTGCCCGGAACCGCCCGGCAAATCTAGTTACTGCAAACAATAGGATCCAATGTGGGTAGTTGGTCATATCGCACTTGAAAACCCAAGGTCAGACTGAGTTGTGGTGTAATTCTTCCCGGAACCGCCCGGCATATCCAATGACCAAAACAACAGGTCTGATGTGAGAGGTTAGGGTGCATTAATGAATTCATTCCACATAATATGGTTAAGTCATGAACCGCTTGAATATACTTAACCAATTTGACATGATGATTTGATAGGGTTAAGTCATGAACCGCTTGAATATACTTAACCAATTTGACACGATGATTTGATAGGGTTAAGTCATGAACCGCTTGAATATACTTAACTAATCTGACACGATGATTTGATAGGGTTAATTCATGAACCGCTTGAATATACTTAACCAACTTGACACATGATTCATAGGGCTAAGTCATGAACTTGAACGACAACACTTAGCCAATTTGACATAACACGTAGGCGGGTTAAGTCACGAACTTGAATGACAACACTTAACCAACTTGACATGCTAGACTGATGGGGTTAAGTCTCGAATTTAAATGACAACACTTAACCTAGTGGACGGAAACCCTAGTTATGCGGCCCTTTTCAGCAGTAACCCACTAGATGTATCATGGTACCCTGGAACTAGGCAGGGTGGAGCACGATTACTGGGCTGATTGTAAGCGACCAGAACGACGGCTGAGTTGGTGCACCATTGTAGGTTCAGGCGGACTATGGTCGTGCACGTAGTCCGAAGTTCAAAAAGAAGGCATTGTGCACCAGTAGGTTTACACTGTGCGTGCTTGATTCGTGTCGGTGGTTGGCACCCTAGGGCTTGATACACCCTATGGTGGACCTAGCACAGGTGACTACATTTCGTGATGGGGCAGTATGACACAGACACATGAACGTGCTAGGACTTGTAGGGAGTCGATCGATTAATAGATCGTTACGTGGAAAAAGGGTGTTGTTCGTTAGGTAGCATAATCCTAGTGGTCGTAGGTGGCATAAACCCTAATCGAATCTAGAAAACGTTCAATATGTAGCATAATCCCTAGTGGTCCTAGGTGGCATAAATCCTAGTTTAACACGCGATAGTTCATGATAAGGAAACCTAGCCAGAACAAGGGTGGCAGTCCAAACGATTTCAAGAATGGTGGCACTACGTTGAAGTAGTATAGAAATACGTGATGAAACCCATACGATATACGGCAAGGGACTGTACATATACATGGAAAGGATGATACGGGTTGGGGTACTAGTACAGTTGGTGCAGAGAATATTAAACATGCGATGCTATACGTAGTTTATCTGGTTTGCATAGTTTATCTTGTTACCGTAGTTTATCTTGTTAGTATAGTTTATCTTGTCATCTTAGTTTAACTTGCCTATCTTGTCATCATCCTTATGTTTACTTTCAGTTTATACATGTCATGTTATCTTTACTTGTTTCTATGCTGAAATTCATTAGGACTTACTGAGTCTTTATGACTGACCCGTTTTGTTTTGCCTCTTTTTCTTCCGTCCCCCCCCCCCCCCGTTTGGGTTCGCAGGGTCGGAATACAGCTTAGTTCGGATCTTACCAAGCTCCAAGGCTCTTTCACGAACGGCTTGGATTTCTCTTGGCTATGGCTTGCTTTACTGTTTTACTTGGGGAATGATTTATGACTATGGTTTTATGCTTCTTTACTATTGCAAGACAGATTTCGTTGTAATGGATTTAATGGCATTTTGATGTAAAAGGCTTTAGACCTTTCTAGATTTTAAAAAAAATAAAATTTGGTTTTTCTTCCACTGTTTTATATGTTCTGTCTTGTAATATTTTTGTGTATGTTTACCTAGATAATGCTCCACCAAAGCTAGTGCATTCCCTTTGTGAGTGACCCTAGCGGAGGTGGGGTGTTACAAGCGAGCTTGTCAATCTTTGGATAGTTGACTCTGCCGCTGTTAACTTCTTGCTTACATAATATACTACCCTCTGGACTTCATCCTCCTCACGAACAAGTGTCGAACTAATTGTATGCAAAGACACTGCTAAGTAGATGAATAAATCTTCGTGATCCACTGGTTTGGACAATATCGGGGGCCTCTTTAAGTGACTCGGTAGGTTCTGCAAGGCTTCAACACAGTCCGGGGCCCATTCGAAATTGCGCTTTCCTTGTTTATCAACTCGAAGAAAGGGATGCATTTGTCTTTGGCTTGGGAGATAAGTCTACTGAGTGCTGCCACCTTTCCTGCTAGGTGTTGACAGCAAAATATGTCGTAAACACCCAAGATTCTTATTACTTTAGAATTATAGTTTTGCGTGGAAAAGTAATTACAGAAAGCAGTAAATAACACAAGAGATTTATATTGTTTTGGTCTCGCGAGAGGCCTACGTCCACTTTGGAAGAGTCGTTGGAATATTATTATAATCAAAGAGTTACAAAGTTGATAACATCTCATGACATCCCTTTCCATACATCTCTCAGTTATATGATGTCATAATTATCATATATTAATATGTTATGAAAAAGACACTTTTGTCCTTCTTCTTCCTCACAGCATAGATTCCACTAAAGAGGCTATTTAGAGCTCTCAAGAGATGTCAAGTCACCAAATTCCAACCCCTTTAAAGTGTAAGGTTGAGGGGTATTTATAGTGGAGTTGTTAGGTGGAAGTAGGTAGAAATACGGGACCACACCAAGAATCTCGTATCCCATAGTGACAACCACTAGAATTAGAATCTCGAATCCCATGGAGCTCGCGCCCTGAAACTCATAACCCAAGGGGAGTCGAGGTTGGGACTTGTGGCTTTTTAGGGTTCAAGGTATTAGTTTGGCAATGTTTGGAGGAGCGGCGAGGTTCCTGTCGGCATAATCCCTTCCAGGCTCATTTCCTTTACTCCTTCGCGATAATCTCGGCTTTGGCATCACGCGATATGCTAAGTCGAGCGTGCCTTGCGTACTTTTGGGAACCAGACCAAAAGGCCGGTTAACATTTGCCCCCTAAAGTACGTCTTGTCTTGACATGATGTGCTTTGCGTTAGTTGAAGCAATTGTCGAGTCGTCAACTTTTCCTGTAGACCAATTAAAATAGACATTAGTTGTTGAGCTCGTTTACTGCAAAACTGTAAACAAGTCATGGTTGGCGAGACGGTGTGCCTACATCGCTAAGTACTTACATTGTATCATGCTTGTTCACTCATTACTATTCGTGTACCCGTGCATCATGCGCATACGCATATACGTGTATAAATTAGTACATTTATGTTATAATATATATTCTCTCTCTCTCTCTCTCTCTTTTTTAAAAAACTTGTTCCCCGGTTTAGGGTACGAGAATCTCGCATCCCCAAACAGGGTCATGAAATTTTGTACTCTTATGGGGTATGAATTTTTGTACCCCACTAGGTATGAAATTTCATACCTTAGTGGGGTACGAATTTTGCACCCCGCTGGGTACGAAATTTCGTACTCTGGTGGGGTACAAATTTTCGTACCCCGCTAGGATACGAAGGGCCATGAATTGGAATACAATGAGGCATTTTTTCTTCTATAAATTGGTGCTCCTTCTCCCACTTTCTCCTTTCCTTTACTTCTTACTTTGACTGCCATTGACATTGAGTTCCAAAGCTCCAAAACATTAGAACACTCGAAACAACAGGTAGCACTTGGAGCGACTCGATCTCTTCATCCCCATCAGGGAATCCCAGCATGGCCATCGCTTGGGTTTCGAAGCGTGTTAAGGATGGTCGAGCTCCTTAGCTCGTGCCCCCGCCTCAACTTGCGGTCGACCCGCAGTTCGTGTTAGTGTTGGCATGGTGGAGTTCGATATGATAGGGAGAAGAATGGTTAAGGAGGAAGGAGGCACGACGCGGAGAACGAAGGAGAGCGCTGAGGCTCTGTACACTTGGTGACAGGCTAATACCTCGTAGAGGTACAGCTGCTCGAATCTTGATTGTGATCTGAATCCTCAAACCCCGAAGGGAATTCGAATCCTTGAACCCCGAGTGGGGTTCGAGCCTTCGAATCCCAGGTGGGGCTCGAGTGTTCGGACCCCACGTGGGGTTCAAGCTCTCGAACCCGAATGGGGCTTGAGTTTCCGAACCCCGAAGGGGTGCGAGTCTGTAATCGGCCCAACTATTTCAATTCTTTGGATTTTCTTCTCGGGGTCTGTGCAGGTCTTTGTGATACTGTGTGACCGGGTAGGCGCTCATATTGGTCGTCTTATGGTTAGCGATCGTGCCAAGAATATAGGATTAGAGCATATAAACTTGGACTGTGATCGAACTTGTTTCACTATTTTTCTTGTTTTCTGATTCCAATCACATCGTAGTCATGACTTGACATGGGCCCCAGAGAGTGGATTGACCGTGACGATGATCATGGTTTTAAGAACTTGTGGCTATCGTCACTCCCTGCGTTCTTTCTTGTAATCTGTATTATCTTGAAATTGCGTAACACTACATGCACATGTTAGTTTGCACCAACACGAGGGGTACAGGTTATTAAACTATGATGTCTAATGTTTGTGTGTTAAAGTATAGCTAGCGATGCAAACATGATCGATCACTGAAAATACTTCGGAAGCCGAGACTTCTTTGCCGTCGTCGCATACATTTGACTCAACTAACAATGCTAGCTCGATGGGCAGCAAGATTGAGACTACCAAATGATCCACCCCTTCTCAAACAACAAGTTTGCTAGACATGTTTGGGCCTGGGGAGCAAAATGATATGCAGCATTCTCCGGTTGTACACGAAGAAATACAGAATGTGGAAATCGTCAAGGGAGATAAACCGATGGCTTTGGATATGTTGTTCGATGTAGTTATTCTTGAAAATCCACAGGATTCGGTTCCATCGCACGCGAATGCAGGTGCAGTTAGAAAAATGGCGTTGTGGTTTAATATCCCCGTAGATGACATTTGCACACTAGGAGAGGGTGGTAGGGCTCACGCACCGCCTGAGGGTTTTATTGCTTGGAACAGACAAGTTTGCATTACTGGGTGCATGCCTCCGACCAGTAACTTCATTCGGGGCATGCTATATTATTTCTGTATCGCACCGTCGTAGCTGCACCCAAATGCATACGCCTTGCTCTTAGGCACTTATGTTCTCTACCAGGAGCATTTACAGTTAGAACCAACCGGAGAGGACACTCGGTACTTGTTTCAGCTAAAGAGAAGGGATACCAAATCGTCGTCTCAGTACTTTCTAGAAGCTTCGCTTAACACCAAGTTCTTTGGTGGGACGTGGACTAAGCTGACTGTATACAAGTATGAATGGTTCTTCGTGCACTGTCCTCCTGGATTTGCGAGGAGATGACCGGAACAAAGTAAGAATTCTCAAATTTCACTTTTTACTATAAAGTTCGCGGGTTCGATGTCTTAAACTCGACTTTGTTTTGACATGGCAGGAAATCCTGAGGCGCCTACCGGCATTGAGTATCAACAACGCCTTGAGGCTCTATGAGCAATTCTGGGTGCGTCACGTTCTACCGGTACAATCACAAGTTAGGATTGGCTTCATTGTGCAGGGCTTCTCCCTGATGATCGGACTATAATCAAGCCCGTTGTCGCAGGCGGTGGGCCGAAAGAGAAGGCGGCGAAAGACAAAGGAGCTCCTAGTCAGAAAAAATGATGCCCTCTACTGGGCCCAAACCATGGAAAGCTGCTAAGTCCTTGGGAGACACTGGTGGAGATGAGGCTGGACTTAAGGAGATAGTTGCCCGAGACAAGGATATTTTGGATGCTCCTATCCCGTCTCCGACAGGAGAGGTAGGGGAGAAGTGTCGGCCAGGCCACAGTCTCCTGCGACTCCTTCAGGGACTGCCACTTCACTTAAGTAAGAGGGCTAGTTTGATGGTCTTAATAATCTTTCTATAGACTTGTCTCCTTAGCTTGGCATGACAAGTATGGAAGAACTAGCTCTAGCTGCGGTGGGGTTCACTCCTTCGAGCGGACCATCATCTAGTCTGTTGAGAGAACACTTAGGACATACACTCATAAGCACTGCATAACATAGAGATTGTCCATATGCGCGATGTGTTTGACTTCGAACTTGTTTCTTTGGCAGGAGACATGGCAAGAGGACATGAAGGATAAGGTTATAGGCATGGAGGCCGCCGATACCCTAGGAACACTTTTTTTGAAGGCTTCAAGAGAGGATCTAACTTATATGGTGACTCCCGCCCCCACAAGATCGCAGCAGTGAGTACCATCACATAGATAGGCCTTGGCGATCCTGAACTTCTCTTGTCCAAGTATCCTAGGGAGATTCCCGACTCGATTTAGGTAGCTCGATGCACTTGTCATTGGAAGCTCCTTCACACACAGCGCCTTTGGCTCCCATCCGAGTTACTAAGGGGAAGGAGTCGTCACTTAGCCATTCGAGGTAGACGTAAATGACTACGGTGAGGAGGTAAGATTTAGCAGAGCCTGAGAGGCGAGAGCTATCGGTGGATGAAAGGAAGGCATTGCTGAAGCATAATTTCCCTCAGCGTTACATCGACGAGCTGATATTCCTCCTTGATCTCAGTACACCTCCTGTTGGGCACTCTGGGGTGATATGGATGCATGTGAGGGCTGCATATCACCAATTTGACGAGCTTCTTAGGTACTCCTATCATCTCTTGGAAATGATTAGGAAGAACTTGGAACTCCTGAATCAGGGGCTGACAATTGATGGCAAGCGGACCACCAACGGTAACATGGAGAACGAAATAGGTAGGTCTGCTCCTTGTGTCATAAACATTTCCCTATTTTCCTTTACACTTTAAAATGTTAACTCTAGTATTTCTATTGCAGTGGAGATGAAGCATGAGTACAAGCTGCTGAAAAAGGAGGCAGTGCATGCCAGCTTAACCTTTAAGAATACCGCAGCCTCCCTAACCATCGAGAATGCAGCTCTGGAAAGGGACAAAGCCGAGTTGGAGAAAGCGTATGCTAGAATGGAAAAGGACCATAATCATGTAACCCTGCTCCAAAATGACAATGACACTCTGAGAGTGGAGAATGAGAGGCTGCGGGTGAAAAATGCGGAGGTTGTTGAGCTGAGAAGGTAGCTGGAGGCGATGAGGAAGGAAAAGGTGGATGCAGAGGCTAGCAACAAGGATGCGTTGATTTTAGTGGATGGATTGAAGGTCGAGCACCTGAGGGAGGTGGAACAATTGAGAGAGGAGTTCGAGGATACTGAATTTCAGGTGGAAGCTTCCTTAGTGGAACATATTCGAAACATGTACGTTAAAGTTCTAAAATTCCACGAGCTCTCATGGGTTGAGGATTACTCTCGGGTATTGGCCCAAACATGGGAGAGATTGCTACCATATGAAGCTTACTTACGTCATGTGGACATGGGAACCTTGGATGAGCTTCAATTAATGACTGATCTTCCGACCAACGGGGAGCGTAAGAAGCAGGAGGAAGGGAGGAAGTTGCTGTAGGAGGATGCTGAGAATGAGAGACTGACAAGGCTTGCTGTGGAAAAGGGGAAGTCTGTTGCCACTAAGAGTGTGGTTGTAGTGGAGTCATTCGCAGGAGGAAGCTCTTATCGGCCATTGGCCCCTAAACCCACCACAACTAGTGATCCCACTGCTTTGGCTCAGGCCTCGACTGAGTATGATCCTGAATATCCAAGGTTGGGAGAGACTGGATTTACTCTATCCGCTACTACGAGCACACTTCCTATCATTCCTGCACCATCCCCGACCGTAGATAAATTCCCTTTACTGCGTATTCTTGAAGATGGTGTGATTACTGCATTTGTGGACTAAAATGTTGTGTTTTACCATGCATCCCTTCTTGGAATTACTACAACACCAGGATTTTACCCCATGCTCCCTCAAACAACAGAATCATGGTTAGGACTGCAAGGGATGCAGTTTGGAGAAGGTGACGGTCAGTTGGACACTTTTTCGGATGTTGAGTTAGAGTCAAGCATTTACAGGAACCTCTTGGAGGAAGAAGAGGCGGTTGATGGCCACAATGCTCATGCGATGGGCCCAGTGGATGCAGATGTGCCCTCAATGCAGTCCCTAGTGGATACCCTAAAGGTTTAGATGGTAGCTAAGTGTGAAGAGCAAGAAGAGTAGCAGGACGAGGCTGCTAGGAAGGAGGCCCAGGCGATGGCCAGGAAGGATTCTGAGGAGGAGAAGAAGTTGGTTGCCGATGAGGCCTAGAAAAAAAAGGAGGATGATAACGCCCTGCAGAGGGCCGCAGAGACCCTTAAGAAGCTCAAAGATGATGATGCCGCAAAGCTTAAATCCTAGAAGTTAGCTAACCGGAAGGCGGCCAAGGAGGCCAGAAGAAATAGGAGCCAGAGGCCATGAAAGTTCCAAGAAAGGGTGACGTTGTAGTGGATCTTGCTGCAGGGAATGCTCTGATGACAATGCCGTACACTGCCCCTGTCAACATTATGGAGATCACTAGTGGTGAGGATGACGGTGGAAGGCATCTCTCGATCTATCATGAGTCGGTAACCCCTCCAAAGAGCAGAGGAGGAAGGAGCGGATCTGGGAAGAAGAGTCCTATCACTGGTGGAGAGCTGTTTAGTGCAGAATCTACAAAAAAAAGCATAAGAATAAGAGGCTTGATTAGTTTTAGTAACTATAGTAGATGTTACCATTATTTTGGTTACATAGGCCGATAGTATACGCGAGTTTGGTCCTCACTTTTGGTTTTTAAAGTCTGGTGTGGTTCTCATGTACACCCTGTCATTAGAAAGGATAGATGTTAGATACGTAGTTTGTTTAGTGTGTGTGAGTGAAATGAAATATTAATTAGTAAAAATCGCATCTCATACTAAGTGTTCGAATGTTCTTTTCATGTTTTCCAACGTCCTGCACTTGCATAAGTGTACTTATTGTTACACTTACAAAAATGCAATCGGGGATCTCGCTCTAGGGAATTTCCAGTTATGGAGATCGAGCGTTGGTTTCATTTGTGGGGTTTCCCTTAGCTTAGGAATCCCGTTGGTTGTGGAAAGCAGGCCAGGAGCCTTCCGCCTTGGACTGCCCAGAGTAAGTTCCAAGTAGGTTAAAGGCGTGGATGTTGCGATTCGTCCGATCTTAGGCTCTCCCGTCGTTCATTTAGGTTAGGAGTGTATGCGTTGTTTATTTGCCAAGGTATGCCCGAATCGTCATCCTGTAGGGTTTGATGGTGGCTATGGGTTGTTAAAAAAAGGATTTATTAGATGGAGCATTTCTAAGTGGGGAGCACCAGTCGTCTTTGCGACCAAGGCGGACCGGCTCTCTCCGTCAATGTGTAGACTATAAGGAGTTGAATAAGCTTACCAAGAAGAATAGTCACTCACTCCCACAGATAGATGACTTTTTTGACCAGTTAATGGAAGCTTCGGTTTTCTCACAGTTGGATCTAGCTACAGGTTTTCATCAGCTTAGGGTTGTGGATGACATATGAGGACCCCAGGATTTTCAAAACAATTTTTCTTATAAAAATTATAAATTACAACAGTCCTGGGTCCTCTACTAAAAGGGTTATCTCCTTATGACCCTTCAACTCCAGGATCTTTCAACCCCAATATAAAGATATTGGTATGACTCAAAATTTTACTTGTATATAAGAAGATATACAAGTCTCCTTTACTATAATAATAAAGGAAAATAGATTAATTAAAAATAATTAATCACGTGCACAGCTTCAACAAATAAATATAATTTGTTTCTTACAATATTTAATTAACATAGACTTCGTCTTTGATCACACTTTTTACAATAAGTATATATTAACATTAAAACAGTTGTAAATATACATGGCAGCCTTACTGCATAATGAAATGAGCACATTCATGCATTATCTTGATGCCATACTCAAATCATCAGACATTGGTAACTAAACTCTTTCAGCAAGACTCAATTATAAGTCTTCATTCTTGTTAAAGAAGCAATATACATATGTATAGCTTGCAACGACCACATAAATATATCAGGCAATATTTTGACTGCTTAAAGGAATTCAAAATCCTTTCAAAATACATAAAGTATGTACAAAATACATACATGAAAGTAAAATCCTTTCAAAACAATATATCAAAACAGTTGAATACATGTTCTCAACATTTACATCCAGTTTATTACAATTCAAAGGATATACATGATACAACATATACATATAAAACACTTATCTGAAATGCACACAACACTCTAACCAGTTATAACAACTTGGTTAATACATACTTGTATGGTTTAACAGAAGCCATTTTCATATACATGCGTACTTAATTGCTAAATCGACATAAGACCTCCAATATTCATAATGCTGATAACTCTTGACTAAACATCAAGTGCAAATCATACTAAAACGGTTAATGACTTCATCGACTCTAAAGCATCAAACTTCCCAATTATTTAAACTTAAATCTGGCACCTTCTTATGTCATTCTCTTGCAATATCATTTGCTATTCCCTAAAAACAACATTTGGTCTGCCCCATTATATATGAGACACCCCAGATAATTGTGGACAATTAAAAGGGGTCAGACTTGGGTCTGGTATGAGTGTATTTTATATAGTGGTGTTCAGTGCATACAGCTAACCTATAACTTACAATTTAATCAACCATTCAGGAAACATGCCAAAACTATCTAACAATCATATAATAGGTTAGGTGTTCAAAGTGTATTGTCAAAATATGATTTACAGTTTAACTAAGTCCCCCTAGAAGCATATAAAAACTATCATATATGCCAATAATTATGCGTTCATCCTATCAAGTACATACATATGAAACTGTCTAAGAAATTTACAAAACAAATCATGTACTCATAGAAACACATTTTTCATGTCAAACTGACTAAACTTATATATATTCAAATAGACATAAATGTTTATGATAGGTTCTAAAACTAAATATCAATTTAAATGCATTTTACCCATCATATGAATCAGCAAACTTACATGCATATTAATCATGGCATAAATATATTAAACTGCCTTCACAATGTTATAACAGTTCATGTGTTTACCATACAAAACATGTACATTAAAATGACTAATACATTAACATAACATATTATATGTTCGTTAAGCCAACACAATTGTATTACTGTTTAAACAATTAGGTAGCCATGAGTTGATCAAACAAAGCATATGTATATATATATATATATATATATATATATATATATATATTAAACTGTATAGAGACATATATACAGTAAGTTACAACTTAGCAATTATATTGCATGTGATCAACCACAACTTCAGAACTTAATGTATATGATCTCAGTTTATAGACAAAGGAGAATATAAGACAACCATTCAAATTTGAATCAAAACTTCCATTCAATCAACATATACATTCCCCAATTCGACCTATATTCTTTAGATATAAAGTCATAATTTGATAATCATATCCTTCCTTTGTGTCCTTTTAGTTACATCATTCTAAGTTTTCACTCCACCATTCAGCCAATATAAACAGAAATTCATAACATGAATCTGGGAACAAAAAAAACAAGCAGACAAATGCATTTCATACAAATTATGCATCCCCAGTCCATCCCCAATGCTTTATGTAACAACCCGTATTTTTAATAACATGTTATAATGTAAATCAAGGCAGAATTAAATTCTAAAATCTGAATCAAGGGAAACGGGCTGTGCCATTGCGTTCGTCTCGGAAAAATACGCGAAATAAAGTCCGAGTTTTTGAAAAACGGAGTCCGTATGACCAATTTATGGCCCAATGAAGTTTTCAGAAAATTCTAAGCCCGAAAACAGTTCAAATTCGAATTCAGAATCGAATTTCAGCCAAAACAGATTGGGCGGGAATTTTCCCGCCCAGGTAGGGTCGACATAGGTGTCGACACCAGTGTCGACCCCCCCAATGGGTCGACACCCATGTCGACCCAGGGGTCGACCCCCCCCCCCCTCCCGGTCGGACCAATTTTTCTGGTGCACCATTTTGGCATGTTGGGTCCTCTTTTGTTGGTTTCTGATGGGAGTTAATGGTTCAGATTCGTTTTAGGGTTAATCCTATGGTCTATACTACCCCTAATCTCTATAAAAAGACCCCTAGACCTAGCCTAAACCTTCGTTAATCATTCCTACAACTAAATGCTGCCCAAATGTTCACTAATCATGGCCTCCACCTTCTTCATGAGAGCATGAGCGTCTCAAATCAATCTATGTCATAAAGGAGCCATATTTCTTAAGTAAAAGAGCCATCTTTCTTTGTCTTTGGGGTTATTCCTTCTTGTTCTCAAGTCTTGAAGTGGAGTTTATCGTCTTTGGTTGCGGATTTGCTAGTGTGGCTTTGTCTCAATCTTATTTTATATTTATTCTAGTCTTCATAGCATTGTAAGCCCTATTCTACTCTTAGATTCTAACTATGAAGTTAATGATGACATGTTGCAAGTTTGAATTTGGGCCTAAGTATGATTTGTGCTTTGATTCTATCATGTTATGCATAGATTTATTCTATGCATGTTTGTAAAGCTATCACCTTGACCTTGTGCATAGAAAGCTATGAGCTTTGATTGGGAATGTTGCATAAAGCAACATAGAAACTCTCATAAACCTTATGTTATCTTGCATATGATGTTATATGCGAATCACTAGCTATCATCCTATGTCATTTATGATCATGTTTCACCTATTTGCTAAAGTTTGATATCATGCATGTTTTGAGGCTTATAATGTAATATGCAAGTTTATGAACACATTTGCCTCATATGCCACCATGTTAAACTTGTGGCCAAAGCACCCTTATGCTATTATGCATACTTGTGGCCAAAGCACCCTTTTGCTGTTATGTTTAACTTGTGGCCAAAGCACCCTTATGCTATTATGCATGCTTGTGGCCAAATCACCCTTATGCTATTATGCATGCTTGTGGCCAAATCACCCTTATGCTGTTTGATATGTATGAGGCCAAGTCACCTTTTATGCCATCATACATGTTGAGGCCATATGCTAGTATATTGCATACCTTTGCCTCAAATATCACCATGTTTAATTTGTGGTAGACTTTGCCACCTTACGCCCACCTTGTCATATAGTTATGCTCCCTCTTTAATCTATTTGCGTTGATGCGAATTTACGTACGATGGGAATACGTTATGGGTAGTTGGGCAAACTTAAATAACATGAAAGCATGACTTGAAAATATGACATGTGTTTATGCTTGAAACATGAACGTGGACATGACACGTAGAAAACATGAAAGTGGCCAACTCGAGGTTGGGTTGAGTTTGTAGCATAAATCTACCCGGAACCGACCGGCTTAACTAGTGGCTACAAACAATAGGACTCAATGTGAGTAGTTGGTCATATCGCACTTAAAACCCGAGGTTAGACTAGGTTGTGGTGTAAAGCTACCCGGACCCGCCCGACTTAACTAGTAACCACAACAAAGTCTAATGTGAGAGGTTGGGGTGCATTAAGTTAATTAATGACACATGGTAGGGTTAAGTCATGGACTACTTGAATACTTAACCAATTAAACACAATGGATTGGTAGGGTTAAGTCATGGACTACTTGAATACTTAACCAATTAAACACAATGGATTGGTAGGGTTAAGTCATGGACTATTTGAATATACTTAACCAATTGAACACGATGTATTGATAGGGTTAAGTCATGAACTGCTTGGACACACTTGACCGACTCAATACATGGTTAGGATAGGGTTAACCACACTTAACCCATTTAAAACCCTAGTTACGTGGTCCTTTTCAGCAGTAACCAACTCGGGAGTATCTGGATACCCTGGACTAGGCTAGGGTGGGGCACAATTACTGACTGATTGTAAGAGACCAAAAGAGACGGCTGAATGGTGCATCGGTTGTTCAGGCGGACCATGGTCGTGCACATTAAGTCCGGAGTTGAACATGGGCACCAGTAGGTTTAGACTGTGCATACTTGAATTGTGTCTGTGGTTTACACCTTAGGGCTGGATACACCCTAGGGTGGACCTTGCACAGTTAACTACATTCCATGATTAAGCCGTTTGACACCGATACACGACGAGTTAGGCTTATAGGGAGACGATCGACTAGACCGAGTAGTTGGACCTTGATTTAGGTCATCTCATGGGTTTGGGCCAACATTGGGCTAAGGGATCATTTCTTGTTTATACTTGACATGGATTGGAATACTAGTACACACCTGGTGCAAATTAACCTTGAATATGCGATGCCACACTTGATCTATCTTGTTAACTTTTCACCATGCTAGTTATCATCCTATGTTTCATCTCTGTTTACATGCCCAGTTAACTTTATTAGTTTTTATACTAATAGTAGGTAGGACTTACCAGTCTTTTGACTGACCCATTTTCTTTCACCTCTTTTCTTCCGTTTCCCCCCCAGGTTCTCAGGGTGGGAATACTAGCACCTAGCTTGGATCTTTAGATTGCTTACTGGATAGCTCATGTACGGTTTGGACTTGAGCTTGCTATGGCTGTACCATGTCTACTTTGGGGATAGTTTACTTTATGTTATTTCCAGTTTATGATTTTCTAGACTTTGTAGTAGTTGGAAAATAATTACTCAGTACTTTGATGTAACTTGACTTCGGTTTTGAAATAGTAAGTTTTATCCGCTGCTTTACTTACTCTGTTTTACTTATATGTTCTGTCTTGTGATATCTGCATGCACGTTTACCTCGCTTAACGCCTCTCTAAAGCCAGTGTACTTGCAAGAGTTACCCTGGCGGAGGTGGGGTGTTACATTTGGTATCAGAGCATAAGGTTTACAAGATTGGGCAAAAGTTTTCAAGAAAAGTTTTAAAACCTTTTGAAAAACTATTTTCAAAACCGATTTTAAAGAAGTATTTTTCCAATAAAAAGTCTAGTTTATTTTAAAATGCTATTCCCCAATAGCCATTAGCACTATCCTTCGTTTCTTCGTTCTGAATCTATCCATCTTTTTCCTTCGTTTCAGTATGGCCGATAATTTTGCCATCCCGGAGGGTGTACCAGTACCTATTTGGTTTAGAAGGTACATGGAGGCAAGGGCGAATGAAGCCGGCCCCGCGGATATTCCTCCTCCTCCTCAGCATACACAAGCGGATTTCGCGGAGCTTTGCAAAGACTTTAAGGCGATGGGTTGCAAGAATTTTGTCGGAATGGAGACTTCTGTGGAGGCAAGAAACTGGTTAAAGGAAACTGAAGACCTCTTTGCTATCTTTGATGTGGAAGATCGTAGGAAAGTTCTGTTGGCGGTATGGCTATTGAAAGGGGAAGCTGCTTATTGGTGGGTTGTCACCACCACTACTAGACCAATTGAGACTTGGGATGAGTTTAGGAGAACGTTTGGACTAAGGTTTTTACCATCAGCAGAAGAGAACCTTCAGCTGGAGAGGTTCCTATCACTAAAGCAAGGGGACATGACCATTAGGGAATATGTGGATAAGTTTAATCAACTTGCTCGGTTCGGTCTAGACTTGGTTAATACAACTCAGAAGAAGGCCCTACACTTTGCTCTAGGATTGAACGAGCCATTGCACGGTTTGGCCATGTCTCACATACCTATGGGGGCGACCTTCGAGAGTTTGGTAAGTATGGCCCTACTTCAAGAGGAAGATAAGAGTGATAAGAAGGAAGTTAGGTTGAATGAGTCTCAAGGCAAGAAGGTAGATTCCGAGAAAGGAGGCAAGGACAACAACAACCGCAATGACAACAAGACCAGGGAGACAAGGAAGTGCAAGTTCTGTGGGATCGTTGGACACATAGCCAAAGATTGTAGGAAGAAGAAGAGGAAGTTGGGAGAATTCTTTCATTGTGGAGAGTCTAGACACTATAGAAAGATTTGCCCGAAAAAGCGAGGACAAGGGAAAAGGCAAACTCAGCGAGCAGGACCCTCTGGAGGGTAGTTGCAGGCTCTCCTCACTCTTCCAGCTTTTGATCGAGGTAGTGTTTCTGTAGAAAGTCATGTTTACATTTCTGATTTCCCTGTTCGTACCTTATTTGATTCTGGCGCATCGCATAGTTTTATTTATGATCTTGTTGAAAGTTTGCACCTAAGTACTAGTCTAGTTGAGGTCCCGTTAGTGTTTCAAATCCAATTGGGGGTTCCGCCCATCTACCTGTGATTTTTATGTATTTGAAAACCTCTATCTTGAGCGTAGAGTTCATGTGTAATGCTTATGTTCTTTGGTTTATGGGATACGGGTTGATTTCGGGCATGGATTGGTTGTCCAGTTATGGAGCCATTCTTGATTAGGAGCATAGGGTAGGGAGGCTCATGACTTGCCTCGGTAATACCCTAGAAATTTCTAGTAACCCTATGGATCTCGTCATGTTATGTTATCTTGAATCTCTTGACTCATCCATCGATGATCTGCAATTTGTGAGAGTGGTCCGAGAATATCCCGATGTCTTTGATGAGGTTAAGGGGTTACCCCCTAAGCGGGAGATAGATTTCCGCATTTATCTTGTTGATAATGCCAAGCCAGTTACATTGCCCGTTAGGCACATGCCCCCTCGTGAAAGAAGAGAGCTTATTAAGCAAGTCAAGGAGTTGCTTGAGAAAATTTCATTAGGCGAAGCATTTCTGAATGGGGTGCTCCAGTGGTATTCGCTTCGTCTGTGTGTTGATTATCGTGAGTTAAACAAGCTGACAAAGAAGAATAGGCACCCATTACCGAGGATTGATGATCTCTTTGACCAGCTTGTAGGTGCTTCTGTTTTCTCTCAACTCGATCTAGCCACCGGATTCCATCAGCTTAGAGTGGCTGAGGATAGTATTGATAAGACTGCGTTTATGACTCCAGATGGATTCTTTGAATGGCTTGTTATGCCATTCGGTTTGACTAATGCACCCGCATACTTCGTGGACTTGATGAGTAGGGTGTTTCGGGAGTTCCTTAACAAGTTTGTGGTCGTTTTCGTGGATGATATTCTGATCTTCTCAAAAGACGAGGAAGAGCATGCTGCACATCTCAAGGAAGTTAGGGATATGCTTAGAGCTCACCAGTTGAAAGCCAAGTTCTCAAAATGTCATTTTTGGAGAAAGAAAGCTCGGTTACTTGGGCACATAGTTCCTAAGCAAAGTATAGCTGTGGATCCCGCGAAAGTGGTTGTAGTTCAAGACTGGAAAGCTCCTAGGAACGCAACCGAAGTAAGAAGCTTTCTCGGTCTTGCAGGGTTTTATAGGAAGTTCATTAAGGACTTCGCTAAGATTTCAGATCCTCTTACTAAGTTGACGAAAAAGGACTTAGCCTTTGATTGGGAATTGGAATGTGAGCCTGCTTTTCAAAGGCTTAAGAGGACTCTTACCACAACACCGGTTTTAGCTTTACCCGATGGAGGGAAGATGTTTGCCGTGAACACCAATGCACGTGACATGGGATTAGGCGCGGTCCTGATGTAAGAAGAAAGAGTAATATGTTATGGGGTTAGGCAACTCATAGTTTATGGGAAGAACTACCCCACGCATGATTTGGAGTCGGCGGCGATTGTCTTTGCGCTTAAATCATGGCACCATTATCTTTTGGGAAAGAGATTCGAGTTATATACGGATCACAAGTCGCTCAAGTATCTCTTCTCGCAAAAGGATGTCTATGCTAAGTGTTGAGTTTGGAAGTGGGGATTATGTTTTTGGGCTTTGGGTTGATTCTATGGATGAAGTGGTTATCCAGTAAGGGTACCATCCTCGGTTTTTAAAGAAGGGTAGTTAGACTCTTGACTTGCCTTGGTAATACCCTCGAAGTCTCGCATAACCCTTAGAGTTCTGTCAGGATTAGTTACCTAGAATCTTTTGACACATTTATTGGAAATTAATGATCTATTCGATTAGTGTTCGCGGATGGTTCATAGAAATCATGTTAATAAGTGCATTTGGCCACATGGATTGGTATTTATTTTCAAAGGAAAGTTCTTCTACGTGAAATACCTTACAGTAAATTTTGGGAAAGCTTGCATGAAGTCATGAGTACACAGTTAAGTTAAGAACTGAGTATGCTAGAAAAAAATAAGTGAAAGTGAAATGAGAAGCGACAGGGAAATGAGTTCCAACTCACATTTCTGAAGTAGGAATTAAGAAGCTACGGAAGTGAAAGGTTAAAAACGGTCAAAGCACAATGGAATTAAGTTCAAGGAAATGCGGCTTAGAAGGTTGAAGACTAGATACGCGCATCATATATCTTTTTAGGAGTATATCCTTGATCTCTATTTTTCCATGGAGCTTACTTGTATACTATCTTCTCGATCTCTTTCCCTAATTAGCATATCTTTCTTTTGCTACCCATGTTTACCTTGTTTATCTTGTTATCTCGTAATCGTGTCATGAGAACCTTAGGTAGAAACCCTTTGGATGAAACATGTATTTGAAACATGTTATGCTTGATGGTTGCAAGTGGTTGCAAGTGTTTGCAAGTGGATACTCGTGGATGCATGATACACATTAGGCACTAAGATCGGCTCACACACTTTCTTGTTGCATATGCATGAGTGTTTATGCTTATTCATGGACGAAACTTGTTGTGCTATCACGTGGATATTGCATATGAATGAATGTTATGTGCACTCATGTAGAGATTATAAATTATGTTAGGAATTTGCATACATATGGACTCATTTCACTAACATACTTTGCATTAAGGAGGTTTACTGAATCAGTAACCGCCTGATTTTTGCATTAGATAAGTACATATACACACACCTTTTGCATATGTTCATACAACATTTAGAATATTTTTAAGGACAATGGTTACTTGTGGATGATGTTTTGAGTAGATGGATGGTAGGATACGTTCTTCCTAACTTGGAGATTTCGGGGACGAAATACTTTAAGGAGGGGAGAATGTAACAACCCGTATTTTTAATAACATGTTATAATGTAAATCAAGGCAGAATTAAATTCTAAAATCTGAATCAAGGGAAACGGGCTATGCCATTGCGTTCGTCTTGGAAAAATACGCGAAATAGAGTCCTAGTTTTCGAAAAACGGAGTCCGTATGACCAAGTTATGGCCCAATGAAGTTTTCAAAAAATTCTAAGCCCGAAAACAGTTCAAATTCGAATTCAGAATCGAATTTCAGCCAAAACAGACTGGGCGGGAATTTTCCCGCCTAGGCAGGGTCGACATAGGTGTCGACACCAGTGTCGACCCCCCCAATGGTGTATCTCGCTTAACGCCCCTCCAAAGCCAGTGTACTTGTAAGAGTTACCCTGGCGGAGGTGGGGTGTTACACTTTGTTTTAGAATTTATATCACATTTAAGTCCACAACAACATTAGTGTAGCGACCCGGAAAATTCGACACTCGAATCATCGACATTTACACAAACTGTGTCCCACTCGAGTATCAAATCTCCAGAAAGCTAGAAGGAAGAAGTTGGAGGATGAGAAAGATAAGATAGATTTTTAGAATAGAAGAATAAGAAGAAGAACACACACTATACGGAGTCTCACATCGCAATGGAACAAAAAGTATAAAACATAAATAACTTTTATTGAAAGCTTGGAGTAATACACTTACATACATCAGAGTATCACAACCAGTCTGGACAGTTATAACAACCTGTCCTCACATACAACACAGCGGAATAATATTTTGTCTAAATCATACGTCTGGGCCTCTCCAGCTCGTCTCTGAACTTCAGAGCATCTGATAACCTGCACCTGCAACCCGGCCTAACCCGAGCATTTCAAATACCGGGTCAGTCTGGTGAACCAGAGTGAGAATAACTCGCACAGTTTATATAACATCCATATTGATTTTAAAGTTCAAGATCCTTTTGAAAGAAAAGGATAATAGTAAGACCAGCCCACACATAAACACGGACGGTTTTTACCTTACTATAACCCAAACCATTTTGTTGGAAATCATACTTTGATCTGATATTATCATAATGTCTAATTACAAGTAATTAGCAATCTAGAGGAACGCTTGCATCTCACGCTTCCCATATATAGTATACAATCGAAAACCGCGGGCACTTATTGGATATTGGATTTCCAACTTGACAAGGTATGGGACCACCTTCCGCACGTGTATCTCTAGAGGCGAATACACTGGGTTCAACAAGAACGTCTTGCAACCCGGCCCTCACATGACCGACCACCCATTTCGCTTGAGTGTGCCGAATGTATATCACCGACGGTTGGGATCAGCAACCGCCACCCGAATAGGGTCAGCATCGAAACATAGATTAAAGAAGCAATAGGAATTTCTCTAGATAGGTGATCATACATCCTAATGGGAGCGACCCACATAGCCATGCTGCCTGCCCGATTTTTGTCATTTCCCGGTTGGTGAGGCTTGAGGCTAGAATCTCTTCTCAACATCTGGCCACCATTCTCTTTGAATGCCACATCGTCAGATCCGCCAGATCACACTTGATTGACGTCCACAAACACACTCTAGCTGTCAGGCTAGAGAATAACCATTTCTCCGCCATCAACTATGGTACGTTTGGAGAAATCAACACATGTGCTTCCTTTGGAAATACTCTGTCAGACATCCGTCCATACATGTCATCCAGGATCAGGATGAACCGAAAGTACTCTCCTACTGCATCACATATAGGAATCACCCCAAGGATCAGTAGCGAGTAGTACTTGCAAATCCGAAGATTTCAATCACGACAGAATTACAAGTCATCATAACTTTGGTAGCTAGCCAGAGGAATTTAACGAGTAGTTCTTCCGCTTATGAAGTTCAACGGTCTTCAATGCTCCACCTCGACCATCTTCTGACATCTTTAACGTTTATGTATTTATTGGTCGGAATGGTTTTCGAATATAAATTCGATCCCGGTCTTTCCGGACCAACAATTGATTTGGCCAAATTCTGATAGTCGGTGTTTTAACTATCAAAACAACAATCACCCATATAAAAATAAAGTGGATCCATTGGTTCAGTATATGGCGTCATTTGGCCTCGTTTAGTCAAACATTCATTTATAACTCTTTCGATATTTGAAGTACGCCCCTTCACTTCTTATTCCCAAATCAATTTACTCAACCTTTCAAATTACAGTTTATCATAACCTTCGCAGAAATATCATTTTAATTTCCTCAACTACCTTCGTCTCTAAACCAATATCACCCTTGGATAATCATGAAGTCGTTCAAGTTGGGGTATTTTATTTACCTCTCAGACCTTGAATCGACAACATTCTTATCTTCGGATTAAATAGAAGTTTATTAACGAAATCTCATTTCAATAATTAACCCAGTCATCTCTATATCCCCATTTATGACCACTTTGATTCAATTAACCCCATTCTATATCTAAAACATTTATCCCCATATCTCCCCATTTTAACTTCACTTTTAAAGTAGAATTCAATCTGCTCAAGCTTTTGTTCGATTTCAACTCATATACAAATTTGTTTAAAATTTCCCTTTTTGTAAAATTACCTTCAAGGGATAAATCAAAATTCTAACTCCTATAAATATGAGTAAATTTACTAAAATGCCCTTTAGTTATAAACAAGGGTTTTATTCAACAAATCTCCTTTACCACCATTTCCATTTCAAATCTTGTTCTTTTCATTATTCACCTTAAAGGTTAACATTTTTCTTTTTATAGAAAGATCGACTCGATATATCAAAAATACTTGGTTCCATTAGAAAACATTATTACATATATATTCAAATCTTGTTTATCGAGTCTCTTTATAAATTCATGTACTATTCTTTTACAATCCCTTTACAGTTTGATTCCTTGTCAATTTTCTACCGTTATCCACATCAATTGGTTTACTACAAAAGTAATTAATCTTCCCCAAAAGGTTAAAAAAAAAAAAAAAAAAAAAAAATTCTACTTAATTTCAGTGATAATCACCAATCAAATGAATAGTTTAAAATAACTATTCTCATTCAAGTGGTTGACTTGGACATTTCAATACGGTTACTTTGTTAACCATTATCACTTGGTTAAATAAAGAAGATAAATTTAAATACTTTCATTTTGATTGAATTAACAATCTAGTTAGGTTAAATAAACACATTTAACCATTACATTCAATCTTAAACATTTGGTAAATCGCTTCATATTTGCCGCAAAACTCGCTAACATGCAAATCTTCCTTTGTATACTTCTTTGTAAGTTCAAAACAAAAATAATCATTTATTTCTCTTAATCACTTCATTTAAAATAATCTATACAAAATAGATTTCAAAACTAACTTTAGTTATAAAACAACTTTATAACTGTATTTCTATCGCTTTTCATGACGACAAACCAGTTTCCATAAAACGATTCACTAACGGGCCATCTGCCGATAATTACTTAACCAATGTCACCCATTGGTTAAAATCAAACAAGTGTTGGATTTGGTTTCAACAACAAGTGATCAATCAAACTGATTAACGGTTCATATAAATAACAACATATTTGAGGAATCCGGTTGGATCCCTTCAACCTGTCCTTCCCTGCATTACAATGGTTACCTCAATTTTAACACAGCCATATAGTTCAACCAATAACGGTTAACAAACAACCATCAGCAAACATTGCGCACAAAATAAAATAAAACCCGGTTTATATAAAATATAAACGGGTAACTGAGTGAGTTAAACTCACCTTGGTCACATTCATTGCTGAGGAGGTCTGTTTTAATTAGAAATCCCGGTAACTGCCAATTCTGACCAAATCAGCTTTATCGTTGCGTTCGTCGATATGGTTCCAATGCTCCTTATTGAATCCAATTCTGATAACATACGAGAACGTCACACACATTTCAAGTTACGGTTTAAATCTAAATTAATTAACCGTTTAATAAAAATCTTATTTTATAAATCAATTATACTTGAATTAACTCTTTTCGGTATAACACTGTCCATCGTTAATGTCTTGTTCAAAAATCATCTGACTCTTAAAACATTATTTATTTATAATTATTAAATTGGGTCGGCTTATTACGTTTTAAACTTAAACCTATGAGTGTATTAAAAACTCAATGTATTGGGAGCAAAATTTATTAACTTTGGCATTTCGAAAAATCCGGACTTGAGTGCCTAAATATAGTAACAAAAATTTGATACTCGATACTTGAATACAGTGACCACGTGAAATCTTTATTAGACACTTGCCACACTCAGTATTGTGCTACCGTATATATTGGTTTTGGTTTAGGCTTATTAAAACATAATTTAATAATTACTTCCAGGCACGTTTACTTAGGCATATTATTTACTGGTACTTACACTGTTCATTTTCCATTCCAACCGACTTTGTACTCCTCCACTCCGCCTGCTATGAACTCCAACTCCTTCATGAAGTCCTGTTGCGCCTCACTCCTTGCATGCTTCATATAGACCCTGTGCTCCCCTTTTCATCCTTTTCATTTTCCTTTGTTCTTTTTTTTTTATTTTTATTAATATATATACTAGCGTACATCATCCCTAATGTATCACTAGACATACATCCTTATCCCCATTAAAACACCAGTAGAAATTAATACAAAGTGCACGTTATTATCATAAGTTGTATCTTAAATTAACTTAAATACTTCTTGTTTAACTATATTTTCATTAACCGATTTGTTAACTTTCTCAACATTTAACAAACTGTTAATCCCATGCTATTAAACTAATCGACTTATATGTACCTACCTTGGTATAACTTAACGTTTAAAATAGGACGTTAAACTTGAGTAGCAAAATAAATTTTGGTCCGCACATAATATAACATATACCTTGTTTACATCAGCAATAGGCCTACCTCCTTCGTTTATATGACCCCTTTCAGCACGTCCCAATGTATGAACAGTCCACCATTTTATATAATTGTTTTTCACACTCCCATCTACATATTGCTGCTCTCCATTTCTTGCTTCCTACTTGCGCCACCCTACCAGTTCGGTATCCATCTTCCCTCACTTTCAAAACCAGACCAACTTCCTTCGGCTCCTGTGCAAACAGCACTTCGCCATGCCTATTCTCAGTCTGGCGTCCCAAATAAGTCCTCACCTTACTGATATCTTCACGCCACTTCACCATTTAAATACCCTGAAGCTCCACCATCCCATGCACTTGCGCCACCATCACAGCACACCCGTTCCCTCTTCCTTAATCTTTTTTTTTTTAAAGGAAGTATGCGGTTTCAGTCGAGATGGGAAACACAGCAAAAGTAAATGGGGAAACAGGAGAGGCGAGAGGTATATATACATGAAGTAGTTTGGGGATCATGTTTATAATACCTTGGAGCACACGGAACAAACAACGTGCTGCGCACGAAAATTAGACTACTTGGGAAGCACGGTTTTGAAAAAGATTGGAGTACAGGGTTTTGAAAAGATTTGGGGAGCACAGTTGACAGCTGAAAAGAAAATACAGCGTGAAACATGGTACGATGGCTGTAAAAGTTTGAAATGAAAATGTAACTTGGTCAATTAGGCACATGCGAGTAGCTGCTGAGTATACGGAGAAAAAGACTTTTAATGCACAGCGATATCTTGTAACAATAAAAGATTTTTGCTTATGTTTAGTTAACGACTAACGACATTTTCAGGGTAAGTTTAATTTAACGTGTCATTACTGGTTTAATATTCGCACTGTCACCGTCCGCCCTCCGGTCCACAGATATTCGAATCTATATAAAATTCCATTAGTTTCAAATTAATATTTTCAACCGGTAAATACGAGAATCTAGCCGTGTGCGTAGCACGTGCCTTATTCATGTATATGTATATATAGCAGAATTTACGTTGAACGTTCCAAACTCGTACCGATATTTACGAACTCTATTTAATTAAATAAATTCGATATAAAAATTTATTAAAATTCCAATATAATATTTAAAATAAATTTAAATATTCAAATTTAAATGGCAAAAAAAAAAAAAAAAAAATCCGGGACGTTACATTCTTCCCCCCTTAAAATAATTTCGTCCTCGAAATTGCAAGGTAAGAAGGATGTTCTGAACATGTTTATTTTAAAATAATTATTACCAAAACAAATTCAAACTTTTTAAATGTTCCTAATAAATTCGCCAGCACCTCCACTGCATGGCTCGATCACAACAACTACAAATGCCACTCCGGCCTCAACTTCCCCCAAAGAAAACCAAAAGCCAAATGGCTACCCAACTCAGGGGTATAACATAAACTCCAATCAAATTTTAAGGTTTACCTTTTTGTCGGGCAACTCAATTCCAATTTCGTAGCAAATCAACTAACCGCTCTTTCTTCTTCCGGTCTGTACTTTCAAACTATACAACAAAGCCAATTCCCATAATCTGCTAATATCTGTACTTAACTCATTTATAATGCAAATAGTAATCCAACAATATTCCATTCAATTTCTCCACTGATCCGTTTGATGAACTTTATTTAACCAACTCAACATTCAAATAATAGACAACCAACTCATTTGAATTATATTCAACATGTGTATCCACTGGGTTGCCTCAACTTTGGTTTACCGTACGTCAATATAAATCGATAAATCTTCATGATTATTCATTTAATTTCCAAGTCCCAATTATTTAATTCGATTCCACTTAACCAGCTTAATTTCCATTTTTATATTCAATTAAGTATAGTCTTCCAATTAATTCAATTTCAATTCGAATTCCAAACAAGTCGAGCAAAACAACCAATATTACCATACTATAGAAAATTATTTCCTTTTTCTATATAAAAATATAATTTAGGCAAAATTATTTCATTTACCCCTTTTCAAAATAGTTTGAAAAAAAAAAATTAAAATCAATTACAAGTACGTGTTCTCATATATACTCAACTCATTCTAGGGTGTTACTAACCCCATCTATACTGAGTCACGCCACAGAGCCAAGGTTACTACTCAACCAATAGCTCTGATACCAACTGTAGCGACCCGGAAAATTCGACACTCGAATCATCGACATTTACACAAACTGTGTCCCACTCGAGTATCAAATCTCCAGAAAGCTAGAAGGAAGAAGTTGGAGGATGAGAAAGATAAGATAGATTTTTAGAATAGAAGAATAAGAAGAAGAACACACACTATACGGAGTCTCACATCGCAATGGAACAAAAAGTATAAAACATAAATAACTTTTATTGAAAGCTTGGAGTAATACACTTACATACATCAGAGTATCACAACCAGTCTGGACAGTTATAACAACCTGTCCTCACATACAACACAGCGGAATAATATTTTGTCTAAATCATACGTCTGGGCCTCTCCAGCTCGTCTCTGAACTTCAGAGCATCTGATAACCTGCACCTGCAACCCGGCCTAACCCGAGCATTTCAAATACCGGGTCAGTCTGGTGAACCAGAGTGAGAATAACTCGCACAGTTTATAAAACATCCATATTGATTTTAAAGTTCAAGATCCTTTTGAAAGAAAAGGATAATAGTAAGACCAGCCCACACATAAACACGGACGGTTTTTACCTTACTATAACCCAAACCATTTTGTTGGAAATCATACTTTGATCTAATATTATCATAATGTCTAATTACAAGTAATTAGCAATCTAGAGGAACGCTTGCATCTCACGCTTCCCATATATAGTATACAATCGAAAACCGCGGGCACTTATTGGATATTGGATTTCCAACTTGACAAGGTATGGGACCACCTTCCGCACGTGTATCTCTAGAGGCGAATACACTGGGTTCAACAAGAACGTCTTGCAACCCGGCCCTCACATGACCGACCACCCATTTCGCTTGAGTGTGCCGAATGTATATCACCGACGGTTGGGATCAGCAACCGCCACCCGAATAGGGTCAGCATCGAAACATAGATTAAAGAAGCAATAGGAATTTCTCTAGATAGGTGATCATACATCCTAATGGGAGCGACCCACATAGCCATGCTGCCTGCCCGATTTTTGTCATTTCCCGGTTGGTGAGGCTTGAGGCTAGAATCTCTTCTCAACATCTGGCCACCATTCTCTTTGAATGCCACATCGTCAGATCCGCCAGATCACACTTGATTGACGTCCACAAACACACTCTAGCTGTCAGGCTAGAGAATAACCATTTCTCCGCCATCAACTATGGTAGAAATCAACACATGTGCTTCCTTTGGAAATACTCTGTCAGACATCCGTCCATACATGTCATCCAGGATCAGGATGAACCGAAAGTACTCTCCTACTGCATCACATATAGGAATCACCCCAAGGATCAGTAGCGAGTAGTACTTGCAAATCCGAAGATTTCAATCACGACAGAATTACAAGTCATCATAACTTTGGTAGCTAGCCAGAGGAATTTAACGAGTAGTTCTTCCGCTTATGAAGTTCAACGGTCTTCAATGCTCCACCTCGACCATCTTCTGACATCTTTAACGTTTATGTATTTATTGGTCGGAATGGTTTTCGAATATAAATTCGATCCCGGTCTTTCCGGACCAACAATCGATTTGGCCAAATTCTGATAGTCGGTGTTTTAACTATCAAAACAACAATCACCCATATAAAAATAAAGTGGATCCATTGGTTCAGTATATGGCGTCATTTGGCCTCGTTTAGTCAAACATTCATTTATAACTCTTTCGATATTTGAAGTACGCCCCTTCACTTCTTATTCCCAAATCAATTTACTCAACCTTTCAAATTACAGTTTATCATAACCTTCGCAGAAATATCATTTTAATTTCCTCAACTACCTTCGTCTCTAAACCAATATCACCCTTGGATAATCATGAAGTCGTTCAAGTTGGGGTATTTTATTTACCTCTCAGACCTTGAATCGACAACATTCTTATCTTCGGATTAAATAGAAGTTTATTAACGAAATCTCATTTCAATAATTAACCCAGTCATCTCTATATCCCCATTTATGACCACTTTGATTCAATTAACCCCATTCTATATCTAAAACATTTATCCCCATATCTCCCCATTTTAACTTCACTTTTAAAGTAGAATTCAATCTGCTCAAGCTTTTGTTCGATTTCAACTCATATACAAATTTGTTTAAAATTTCCCTTTTTGTAAAATTACCTTCAAGGGATAAATCAAAATTCTAACTCCTATAAATATGAGTAAATTTACTAAAATGCCCTTTAGTTATAAACAAGGGTTTTATTCAACAAATCTCCTTTACCACCATTTCCATTTCAAATCTTGTTCTTTTCATTATTCACCTTAAAGGTTAACATTTTTCTTTTTATAGAAAGATCGACTCGATATATCAAAAATACTTGGTTCCATTAGAAAACATTATTACATATATATTCAAATCTTGTTTATCGAGTCTCTTTATAAATTCATGTACTATTCTTTTACAATCCCTTTACAGTTTGATTCCTTGTCAATTTTCTACCGTTATCCACATCAATTGGTTTACTACAAAAGTAATTAATCTTCCCCAAAAGGTTAAAAAAAAAAAAAAAAAAAAAAAAATTACTTAATTTCAGTGATAATCACCAATCAAATGAATAGTTTAAAATAACTATTCTCATTCAAGTGGTTGACTTGGACATTTCAATACGGTTACTTTGTTAACCATTATCACTTGGTTAAATAAAGAAGATAAATTTAAATACTTTCATTTTGATTGAATTAACAATCTAGTTAGGTTAAATAAACACATTTAACCATTACATTCAATCTTAAACATTTGGTAAATCGCTTCATATTTGCCGCAAAACTCGCTAACATGCAAATCTTCCTTTGTATACTTCTTTGTAAGTTCAAAACAAAAATAATCATTTATTTCTCTTAATCACTTCATTTAAAATAATCTATACAAAATAGATTTCAAAACTAACTTTAGTTATAAAACAACTTTATAACTGTATTTCTATCGCTTTTCATGACGACAAACCAGTTTCCATAAAACGATTCACTAACGGGCCATCTGCCGATAATTACTTAACCAATGTCACCCATTGGTTAAAATCAAACAAGTGTTGGATTTGGTTTCAACAACAAGTGATCAATCAAACTGATTAACGGTTCATATAAATAACAACATATTTGAGGAATCCGGTTGGATCCCTTCAACCTGTCCTTCCCTGCATTACAATGGTTACCTCAATTTTAACACAGCCATATAGTTCAACCAATAACGGTTAACAAACAACCATCAGCAAACATTGCGCACAAAATAAAATAAAACCCGGTTTATATAAAATATAAACGGGTAACTGAGTGAGTTAAACTCACCTTGGTCACATTCATTGCTGAGGAGGTCTGTTTTAATTAGAAATCCCGGTAACTACCAATTCTGACCAAATCAGCTTTATCGTTGCGTTCGTCGATATGGTTCCAATGCTCCTTATTGAATCCAATTCTGATAACATACGAGAACGTCACACACATTTCAAGTTACGGTTTAAATCTAAATTAATTAACCGTTTAATAAAAATCTTATTTTATAAATCAATTATACTTGAATTAACTCTTTTCGGTATAACACTGTCCATCGTTAATGTCTTGTTCAAAAATCATCTGACTCTTAAAACATTATTTATTTATAATTATTAAATTGGGTCGGCTTATTACGTTTTAAACTTAAACCTATGAGTGTATTAAAAACTCAATGTATTGGGAGCAAAATTTATTAACTTTGGCATTTCGAAAAATCCGGACTTGAGTGCCTAAATATAGTAACAAAAATTTGATACTCGATACTTGAATACAGTGACCACGTGAAATCTTTATTAGACACTTGCCACACTCAGTATTGTGCTACCGTATATATTGGTTTTGGTTTAGGCTTATTAAAACATAATTTAATAATTACTTCCAGGCACGTTTACTTAGGCATATTATTTACTGGTACTTACACTGTTCATTTTCCATTCCAACCGACTTTGTACTCCTCCACTCCGCCTGCTATGAACTCCAACTCCTTCATGAAGTCCTGTTGCGCCTCACTCCTTGCATGCTTCATATAGACCCTGTGCTCCCCTTTTCATCCTTTTCATTTTCCTTTGTTCTTTTTTTTTTTTTTTATTAATATATATACTAGCGTACATCATCCCTAATGTATCACTAGACATACATCCTTATCCCCATTAAAACACCAGTAGAAATTAATACAAAGTGCACGTTATTATCATAAGTTGTATCTTAAATTAACTTAAATACTTCTTGTTTAACTATATTTTCATTAACCGATTTGTTAACTTTCTCAACATTTAACAAACTGTTAATCCCATGCTATTAAACTAATCGACTTATATGTACCTACCTTGGTATAACTTAACGTTTAAAATAGGACGTTAAACTTGAGTAGCAAAATAAATTTTGGTCCGCACATAATATAACATATACCTTGTTTACATCAGCAATAGGCCTACCTCCTTCGTTTATATGACCCCTTTCAGCACGTCCCAATGTATGAACAGTCCACCATTTTATATAATTGTTTTTCACACTCCCATCTACATATTGCTGCTCTCCATTTCTTGCTTCCTACTTGCGCCACCCTACCAGTTCGGTATCCATCTTCCCTCACTTTCAAAACCAGACCAACTTCCTTCGGCTCCTGTGCAAACAGCACTTCGCCATGCCTATTCTCAGTCTGGCGTCCCAAATAAGTCCTCACCTTACTGATATCTTCACGCCACTTCACCATTTAAATACCCTGAAGCTCCACCATCCCATGCACTTGCGCCACCATCACAGCACACCCGTTCCCTCTTCCTTAATCTTTTTTTTTTTAAAGGAAGTATGCGGTTTCAGTCGAGATGGGAAACACAGCAAAAGTAAATGGGGAAACAGGAGAGGCGAGAGGTATATATACATGAAGTAGTTTGGGGATCATGTTTATAATACCTTGGAGCACACGGAACAAACAACGTGCTGCGCACGAAAATTAGACTACTTGGGAAGCACGGTTTTGAAAAAGATTGGAGTACAGGGTTTTGAAAAGATTTGGGGAGCACAGTTGACAGCTGAAAAGAAAATACAGCGTGAAACATGGTACGATGGCTGTAAAAGTTTGAAATGAAAATGTAACTTGGTCAATTAGGCACATGCGAGTAGCTGCTGAGTATACGGAGAAAAAGACTTTTAATGCACAGCGATATCTTGTAACAATAAAAGATTTTTGCTTATGTTTAGTTAACGACTAACGACATTTTCAGGGTAAGTTTAATTTAACGTGTCATTACTGGTTTAATATTCGCACTGTCACCGTCCGCCCTCCGGTCCACAGATATTCGAATCTATATAAAATTCCATTAGTTTCAAATTAATATTTTCAACCGGTAAATACGAGAATCTAGCCGTGTGCGTAGCACGTGCCTTATTCATGTATATGTATATATAGCAGAATTTACGTTGAACGTTCCAAACTCGTACCGATATTTACGAACTCTATTTAATTAAATAAATTCGATATAAAAATTTATTAAAATTCCAATATAATATTTAAAATAAATTTAAATATTCAAATTTAAATGGCAAAAAAAAAAAAAAAAAAAAATCCGGGGCGTTACAATTAGGGCCTGATTTATTATATTTCAATTCACTGTCTATACACTGAACTCATTTCTAGTATGCAGTTCCTATTTTATCTTCTAGTTCTAAACCAGTCATCCCATGATCTGATTAAAACTACATGATAATTATATGACCTGGTCATTTGTTTACGCAACAATATGCTGTTCTTTTAATCTGTTTTCCGGCAGGAGGAAAATCCCTTCTCATAGCCTTAACATATATACATCCACTTATATCTCACCAGCCACTATGAAATTAACCATTTTAGCACCATAGTAAAACTAAGCATTTTAGTATAATCTAACCTATCATGATAATGTCATGACATAAATCACAATAGCCCTTTTTATATATTTTTGCTGGACTTATAAATATCATTTTATTACTGATCCATCTTAATCATTTTTCATAAAATCTCTTTTTAACTATATAACAGATCTTTATAATTATATGAACCTTGCATCCGTAAAACAGTAAGATCAGGCATCTATCACTAACTGTAGTCGTATGTTGTTCAACCCACTAAAGCATCCACACACAAAAATCAACCACAAATGACATATAAACCATGCATTCAACATATAGATTCCACTAAACAAAGCACACAAGAAGATATATGAGCAATTAGGCTGCCTATAAAGGACTTAGTGCCATGTAAAAAGGGAAATACACTCACCTAAGTTTTTAATGTCGATTTCACTACTTCAGACCCTCGATTTTCCCTAGAAGCGATTCGATGTGCTACTACCTCCCTTCTCGAACTCGTTTCCTACATGAATCCCACTACAGATCTGCTGCGAGGCACTTCCATTTGTTGATTTGCCGTACACTTTGATCGGCTAGGGTTTTCTGCCATTATTTGGTTTATGTTGAATGAGAGATAAATGGAAGGGTCGGCTGATATTTCTCAATTGGTTAGGTTATAAGGCTAGGTTATTTCTCCTACCAATTGATGACTTTGCCCCTAGGGTTTTGATAGTGGCCTTTCACAATACATATAGGCCCATTTGATAACACTTAAACTAATTTTGTGTTACCACATTGTACAAACAAATGTGTTTGTGTTCATGTCAATTTAACCCTTAATTTCATACATATGCAAAGATATATATTTTATTTATTCATTCTTCGCATACGCAAATAAATTTACTGATAAAATACGATTATTTTAAAGCTATAAATTCTGGGTTATTACATGACAGCACAGATAAGACTACTTTAAGGACTCCCAATGGATTCTTTGACTGGTTGGTGATGCCTTTTGGGCTGACCAAAGCACCTACATATTTTTTAGATTTAATGAGACGAGTTTTTTAGGGAGTACCTCAATAAGTTTGTTTTTTGTTGATGATATCTCGGTTTTCTCGAGGAGCGAGGAATAGCATGCCATGCACTTGGGAGAGGTTCCCTGTACTCTTTGAGCACATCAGCTAAAGGCTAAGTTTTCTAAGTGTCATTTCTGATGGAAGGAAGTTAGGTTCCTAGGGTATGTTGTCTCTAAGGATGGTATAGCGGTGGACCCAGCTAAGGTTGTCGCAGTTCAGGATTGGAAAGTCCCTAAGAATGCGACAGAGGTTAGCTGTTTCTTGGGAGTGGCGGATTATAACAGAAAGTTCATTAAGGATTTTGCATGGATCTCAACTCTTCTTACGTTTTTGACGAAGAACCTGGCTTTTGTTTGGTATGTAGATTATGAGGATGTATTCCTGAAATTGAAGAACGCCCTTACGTCAGCTCTAGTTTTGACACGATGGTACCCAGATGTTTACCGTTTACACGGATGCTTGCGTCACGGGTTTAGGTGCAGTGTTGATGCATGAATGTAGGGTTGACAGCTATGGGTGTAGGCAGTTGAGGGTACATGAGAAGAACTACCTTACGTACGATTCAGAGTTGGTGGTGATAGTGTTTGCGCTCAAGTCTTGGAGAGACTATTTACTAGGTGTGAGGTTCAAGCTTTATAAAGATCATAAGTCGCTCAAGTACTTGTTCTCGCAGAAAGATCTTAATTTGCGACAACAATGTTGGATGGAGTTCCTCGTGTCCTATGATTTCAAGATAGCGTGTACTTCGAGGAAGGGGAATGTGGTTGCAAACGCATTAAGTAGGCAGAGGATAACTTTGCGTCCATTATTCCTAGAGTGGAAGAGTTTGGAATACATATCATCATTCGATTTTAGACCATTAAGGGATTTTCACCTAGATTGTTGGCATTGTTAGAGGTGTGACCTACTCTTTTTAGAGTGCATCGGATCCAGTCAGTGAAAAGATCAACAATTAGTGGACATCTTGGATCGACTCAAAAGAGGAAAGAACTAGAGCTTGAGGTTGGAAATATGGTCTTTATTAAGGTGTCACATTTGAGGAGCGTTGTTCGGTTCGTCTTGGTAGGAAAGCCGACGCCAAGGTTCGTAGAGTCATTTCTTATAGTAGAGAGGATAGGTCAAATGGCCTATAGAGTCAGATGGCCTATAAAATTAGACTACCAAAGAAGATGACAAGAGTTCATGATGTGTTCCATGTGCACACTTAAGGAAGTGTCTAAATGATTCCCAAAGGTAGCAGTGCCAAGTGCCCTCGAGGATATTGAGGTAGAGAAGGAAGCATCAGCCAGAAAAGTTCCTATTACGATAGTATAATATGAAGTTAAGAAACTATGGAATAAGAAGATCCAATTAGTTAAGATACGACAGGGAGAAGATAACGACGACGCGACTTGGGAACCTAAAGATGGGATTCACACTTCTTTTCCATTTCTCTTTGAGAGTACGTTCTGAATTCTTTTCTAAGCTTTTAATTTGAACCTATTTTCCTATCGTTTGAATCTCGATTCTTAGGTAGAAGCCTATGGATGGTAGGAATAGTTTAAAACATGTAAATAGAACATGTTATGGTTGAATAGATTCACGTGGATGCAAGTGCTTGCTAGTGGATGCATATACACACATTAGGCACCAGATTAGGGATCGTTGAACTAGGAAATTTATATATTGCATATGGATGTGTGCACATTTTAATTTATTTTAAATATGGATGAAAAGTGGTTGAATCATCACTCGGATTTTGCATTTTAGTGAATGGTTGTTGCACAAATATAGAATTTATATGTATTATTAGGACTATTCTTGCATACACATTGGATGCATAGCATAGATATGAATTGCATTAAGGAGGTAAACTGAATCAGTAGACCACCTGATTTACGCATTAGCTTAGGGGCATATACATAAAACCTTTGGATATGTTTATATAAAGCATTAGAAATTTAAGGACAATGTATGCAAGTAATTGATGGTTGAGTAGACGGGTGTAGATGATGGTTGGTAATATTCATAACATTCTTCTAACCTTAGAGATTCAGGGATGAAATCCTTTAAGACGGAAGAATGTAACACCCCAAATCTTATGAAACAATAATTAAATGTAGAAGATTAATAATCAAATATTAAATTAAATAATACTTTGAAATGGGATAAAAGGATTTCACCGTTGCATCCGTTTTGAAATTCTGATTCTGATAGACTTTCAGTTTGCGTCAATCAGATAAAAATGAATAAGTTATGATCAATCAAAGATTTAAATTAAATTAGAAAATTAAATCAATATTCAGAAATAAAGCAATGGTAAATGGGTGACCTTGCCCGTATATGGGTCGACATATGTGTCGACCCATGGGTCGATACGTGTGTCGAGCCACATAAGAGGCGGGTCGACCGCGAGCCAGGCATGAAACCATGCTTGGCCGATGTCTAGCCTACTGTGCTATGTTCTGGAGTTTTCCTTGCCGATGTGTTGCTGATGTGCTTTCAGGGGATGCGATTAAAAACCTAACATCTTAAGGCCTAAGTTATCCTTTAACCCTTATAAATAGACTGCTACTCTTCACTATTTCCCCGTACCATTTCTTCAATTTCTTAGCCTCCACTCCATTATGCAAATTAAATTTGAGGAACAAGTTAGAGTGCTGTCAAATTGTAGGTCTGAAAGGATATTCTTCTTCTTCTTCTTCAAAGGGCCTTTTCTGGGTCTACAATATTTTTCTATGAGTTTTATGTCATTTTTAGACCAATAATAAAAAAAAGGTTAAGACAGCAAATTAGATTGGATTTGAAAGTTTGACATTTACAATGTCTATAAGTTTGTCTTTTACAAGTTATTGTTCAACTTACTTACTGTTTATTGTTTATTCCTTTTCAACTGTTATTTATTTATAAGCAAATTCTTTTTCTTTATCCCCTTCTCTGTTATTCTTTTATTTACGGTCTTGCAATGCCCTATCTATTTATTTTGTTCATTTTTGAATCAAGGCCTTACGAGTTGCCTAAACCAATTTCTCCTTTTTTATTTGTTTTTGCGTTGAGCCTAGGCCAACAAAAGCTTATGCATTTACCATCTAATTTGCGTAAAAATGTGAATAATATGAAAGAATGTCAAAAGGGGGATTTTGGGCATATTGAGAATTGGTGAATATTGCATTCAATTTATGGACTGTAAAATGGGGTAAATTCAAAATGGAAGAATGTTCAAGTTCATGAATTGGAATAAGTTATACTTAAATATGCATTAAGTAACATGTTATTACAAAACATATGAATTGGAATAAAACACACTTAATTGTACATTGAGTAACGTATAGCTTTAAAACACCTAAAAAATGATGGATTGGACATAATTGGATAATAAGTAACATGGGGAAGGGTTGTATAAAAAGACTACATTTAATTAAAAATGTTAACTACAACCTAGGAATATAACACAAGGTTATATTGTAATTATTAACAAACTTAAACATGTTAAGTTAAATTCTATGATTAATAAGCTAAGGGGTCCATTCTAGTGAGATATAAGTAGCTCGTAGAAATCCTTGTTATAACTTGGGGACTAAAGTCTAGGGGTGACTTATGTCGAGTGCATTTTTTATGAGAACCCATATCAATAAATATCCCTATTATTATCTTCGGAGTCTTGCACTAGGTAGAGGCTAGGACATGCTTTACTGACCTAGATAGTAAGATATTCAAAACGAGGTGGGTTCGGGCAAGTTTTGGTGAAACCATAAGCGGCATTGCTCCGAATAGGGAAGATAAGACGTTTACCACCTATGAGTAAGGCTGTATTTTTTTAGTTGATGGGTTCGGGACTGATAACACTGAATTCCATAGGTGGTACAGGATATTCACATCTGGAAAAGAATCTGATCAATGAGTAGAAATTAGGTAAAGCCTAATTGGATATTTTGGTAGTTAGTGCAGCAATTTTCGGATATGAATGAGAAGTTTATCTTATTTCGTGTTTTCTACTTTACTACACTTTCATATCCAATATGGTTCATCTGTCTAAATACTTCTTTATTTTATGCTCATGCTAGAAATTACTAGAACTCGCTAGTCTTATGTCTGACCTAGTTTGTTTTCTCCTTCTCTCTTCCTTTTGCCCCTAGGTTCTCAGGGTGGAGGGACGCAGTAGAGACTTTTGATCTTTTGACTCAGCTTGGATTCAGACCTTCTTGCTTCATGTATTGCTTCTATATTTGCTTTGTGATTTTTGTAATGAATTACGAGGAATATGACTTTTGTGTTTTTATTCTTGTACTCTGATGATTTTTTTTCCATGAGACAGTTTGTTGTATGATGAAGATTCCATGGTATTTTGAATCATAATCAATGCTATGGCTGATTTAATAATAAATGTTGATAAAATTTTGCGTTATGCTTTACATTCTATCTTGTGAATTTTAGTCTTTATGTTGTTACTTTATACCTATTGCACTTCAAAAAACTTAATGCATCTTTATATGGGTGATAGTAAGGGATGTGGGGTGTCACAACGTATCATGGCTAGAGTGTAACATTGTGCTATTTCATTACTCGCTCAAACATGGCCACATTAATAAGTAGCAACAGTTGTCAACATTAACATTCGTGGAAGATAACCTATCATGGAGACCATGTAACTGTGTGCTAGTTCTTTAGCTACTCAAACATGGCTATAATGTTAAAGAGCAGCGTGTTATTAACATCAACAATCCATGGAAGACAAACTATTTGTAACACCCTGTAATAATATACTTAATTAGACATAAGATAATTAGTTTAAAAAGAAAAAAGTAGTAAATAATAATAAGTTAAAATAAACAATAAAATATTAATAGGATAAAAAAAGAGATTTTGGACTATTAGAACTTTGGCCATGAAAATATTGTAGTTGTGTTCGTGGCGAGATTCTGATCCGTTTTCTTATAATATAAGACGGGATTTGTACGAAGAAGTTACATTAAAAATAATTTGTATGCAAATAGTTCGTACATAGTGTTTGAAATTCAAACGAAGTAAGTAAATATATGGAATGTAATATCTATTAACTGGATAATTGGAATATTCCAAGAAATTCAAATTTATGTGTATATATCTACACATAGAAGGGGACAAAGACGAATAAATAAAGGAAAGGAGCCAATTAATAAATAAACATTTTAATTGATAAATCAATCAGTCAGTCAATCAATAAATAAATGTTTTAATTAATCAATCAACTAGAGGGATGAATTTGGGTTGTATTTTTGAGTATTTTTATATATATTTGCATATAACGGACAACCAGGATTTAATATATGAATCCTGCTGTCCTTATTAACACTCGGAACTATATATATCACCTCCTAGACTCTCCTAAACCTTAATCTATTTTCTTCTTCATTCCTCCATTCCGCCATTAGAATTCCAGAGAAAAGTTTTGGTTTTCTTTTAAATCCTTAATCTATATTTCTTTTCTTCTTTATTCTAGTTTAGGATTAGATTTATATTGTGGAATTCAAAAATCTATATATAATACTCTATTCTCTTGATTCTTATATATAGATTAACAATAATAGGACAATGTTTTGTACAAAGGATTTGGATCCAAAAGTAATCACCATTCAGATTTCCACTATTTTTTTCCTTCTTGGCACAGTGAGATGAAATGACATCAGTTTGCTAATTTTTTTTGTAGTGTAAATTTGGATCTATATGCATAAGGGAATATGGATTTAAACGAAAACATCATATTAAACACCCTTCGAATTCCCTATGTTTTTATTGTCTTTATGGAAATGAACAATCTATTTATATATGTAGGTTTGGATTGTTGAAATTATAAAAGAGAAACATGTTGTTGTGTAATTCTCTATGTTAGTCAGATTTATCTTATTTCATTATTGTGTAAATTCATATGTACAGTTTTGTTGTAAAAGGTTAAGACTTGGATTGACTGTAGATTCTAATAGGTTTAAATCTCTATTTTTTTAAATAGAGTATTTGAACGTATTATTTACAAAATGTTCAAGTATTAAAGTTTTACATACAAATGTACACAAAAATTGTATCTGATCCAAAGTAGGAATAATATATGTTTATTGGATATATGGCTTTTTTGTTTATCTTTTATTACCGAGATAATTAAATCAAACCTAGGTTGAAAGTTTTATGTTAATATTTTGTTTTTTTCATTTTTAATAGTTATATGTTAATATGTATATTTATGCCATAATTGAAAGGAATATGGAAAATAACTTGTACACCTTTTATGTGATTAGGGATTGACATTTCAACATAACAGGAACGTTTAAATTCGAACGTTCGTTTACTTCTATATATTAATGGCGTAATTAATGTAATATAAATGCGTGATAAATACATTTAAATTAGATAGCTAGGAGTTCGAAATATAGAATGTCACCATAGCCAAAGGAATTTTTCGCATGTGTGTGCGTTAATGGCTTAACTAGAATTAGTGACATACAGACACGAGGTTAACCATTACTTGTAGTAGAACCCTGCCCGGAACTGACCGACATATCCAACAACTACAAGTAAGCTTGGTTAATGTGGGAGATATGGGTGTCATAGGCCATTTAAATTAGTACACTAAGATACGAGGTTAGTCCCAATTTGTAGTAGAAGCCTGCCCGGAATCGCCCAATAAATCCAGCATCTACAAGTGGTCGACATAATATGAGATGTCTGTGTATATTCTTTTTTTTTTTTTGAAAATTCTTTATTAAAAACCAATCATATGCTTTGCTTATATGTCTCATCAAAACCTTGTAACCCCCTTACCGGGTACTTTACAAGGGAAAAGAGTACGTATAAGGTCAACATATTAATAGTACATCATATACAACATGCACAGCTCAATAACAAATGTAAACATAATATTAACAAACCAATCATATCAGATGTCTACGTGTGTGTGTGTGTATATATATATATATTGTGTGTGAAGTAGGCATGCCTTAGGAAAAAGGTATTTAGTGGTTGACCTACCTCTTAGTTCGATATTAAGTGGTTAGGATTGGGTTCGTTCTTAAGGTTCACTCCTTGGTTCGGAACCTAAGTTATGGAACCTGCACTTCGAGGATTAAAATGGCTGTTGGGTCCTCCTTTCTCTTGTAGGGTATTAAATGGTCCTAATAAACGATAACATAAGTAGGGTAGTTCTCCAAGTAATGTCCGCTTCTTATCTTGGGCCTAGTAAGGGCTGACCTAGGAATGGATTATATATGGCATAATGAACCACCGTATAAGGGAAGTATTAAGTGGCTAGGATTTCACCCGTAGAAATAACTAGATAGTAAAAGAACATCCGCCAGGAAGGTTTTCTTAAATGAAATTGAGTTCCTGACTCAAACCTGATAGTAAGTGGTCTTTACTATTTATCGATCTACAAGGAGAGATATTATTTATGACATTGACGTTAGAATGGGGTCTTAAGGGGTTAATGGTTCGCAATTGGATATTGAGCGACTATAGGGATGTCTACCCTAAATAAATTAAAACATGGCCTTAAGTGACTAGGAATAGCCCACCTTGTGGGGTATTAAGTGACCATAAGAATGTATGCCCTTAAATCAACTTGAAGGGTATTAAATGATCGTAAGCATGTCTGCACATAGACTTTCATATAGGCCTCAATTGACTTCTAGGAAGTCTGCCGCATATGTTTAGATTGTGTGTATGTTTGATTGTGTAGACATATCATAAAGCCTTTACTACTACCAAATATAGAGAATAGTTATCCCTTAAACTTATATGATTTTCATTCACCAGCACTTTATGTTCTGACCTCCCTCCTCTTAACATAATTACAAGATAGTAGGTGGGATTTCATGATGAGAGATGAAGTAATTGGAGCCTGATGCTGAAGGATCCATCTATTTCTATTATTATTATTATTATTATTATTATTATTATTATTATTATTATTTATGGTAGTGTTGTGTTGTTGTTTTATCATATGGATATTTATTATGATGTACTAGCTATGACAATTAAAATAATATTTTAAGTTACATTTATGGCATTTTTATAATAATGGTACATCTATTTCTGATATTACATTTTATCCCTTCCATTGTGTGAGATTTCCATTTCATTTAGTTTGCTCTGTTATTTCTGTATAAATGTAATTCCTTCTAGGAACCAACGATCCGTTTAGAGTGGCTCTAAATTACAATGGACCTGTTCTTGGTAGGAATTTAGGCTCACTCCGTGCGATTGTTACATTTGGTAACAGAGCATAGTTTACCCGAATAAGGGAAAATTATACATATGAGAGGTGTATTTGTTATTTTGAAAAAGAATTTTGAAAAAAAAGTTTTACTATATAAGTATATTTATTTATTTATTTAGAATACGCTTATCCCAGTGATATAGCATCTGTAGATTTTTTATGGAAGGTTTGACCTTAAATTCTAGAAATACTCTGGAAATTATATAGTGATATAGCAGCTTCCATATCAAATTAGAAGCCTCTAGGCATTGAATGACTATAGAATTTGAAAGATGGAAAGAATTGAAACCTCCTTATTTAATGGTAATAAATGAAAATTAATCTAATGGATTATCTATCATTTATGATGGAAAATAAGGAAGAAAGAATTTAAGATAAATGTGCATTAGGTTAATAATTAATATGGACAAGTTGATAAATATGTTAGGAAATGGAAGTACATATTTGCTTATTTCCATAAACTTCCAAAATAGAGCTACGAAAATTGGAGATTTCAAAGGAATACTAAATGACCAAAAAGGAAGGCATTAAAGGGACAATTACGACCATTTACATAAAAGTATGAATATTTGATTTGGAACGAGAGATTAAAGTGTCAATAAGAATAAGCATAGTTAAAATGGATATAAAGGACACTTTAAGGCAACTGGACTTGGCTGGCTTTCTTGGGTACGAACTTAAGCCATAAAAAGGCGCTAAGTGGGCATTAACTCCTCCCTTGCCGCTACTACCGAGGCATATTGTCCAAGGGCTCGATGGTCCGTAAAACTCACTACGATAAGCGTTATTATTGAACCAGACGAAACAACAAGCGATGAAACCATAGATAAAGAATCTAGGAATGTTTTGAGATAGAACAATAAAGAACACATAAGAAAAGAGTTAAGACAAGGCACAAACTTCCGTAAGTAGTAGACATCAATCTTTGTTGAAAAGATAATAGGTAGAATAGGAAAGTTGAAGGAAGAATAAATAAATATGTTTTCCTAATTGGCAAAAAAACTGTATAACCTACAGAAATGATTTTATCTAAATTATTTTGTAAACCGGAAATTTGAAACAATTATAGAATATTTCATGGATAGGCTTAATTTATGTAACATTTCTATCTGGAAAGAAATTAAAAATATAAATTTCGGAAATATAAACGTTTTCAGAGAAATTTCGAAAAGATTACTATTTCTTCCCTTAGGCAAACTATAAATGTAGAAAATTTAAAATGGAATTACACATTCTTTAAAATTGTTAGTAATAAACCAGAAACTACAAGAATTTACATTTATGAGCTTTATGAAAAATGTAAAAGAATTTGGTCATTTAAAAAGTGACAAATAATGGATGTCTTAATTTTGTGATTGTCATAGTTTCCACGTAACAACTTTTAAATTTCATAATGTACAAGAATTTTTAGTTTTCTTGCTCAGTTTCACATAAAATAAGATAAATGTACAAAGTTATTTCCTTCAAAATTTTGAAATAAGTTGTGACTGCTGGTGTGAAACTTATTTTAGAAGAAGGGAAAATATAGGATGAATAGGCAAAGTATGCGTATTTAGAAATGGAGTAGATATATCTTATTTCATTATTATGTAAATTCATATGTACAATTTTGTTGTAAAAGGTTAAAAATTGGATTGATTATAGATTTGAATAGGTTTAAATCATTATTTTTCTAAATAGGGAATTTGAACGTATTGTTTACAAAATATTCAAGTATCAATGTTTTACATACAAACATATACAAAAAGTGAACCTGATCCAAATTAGGAATTATATATGTATATAGGATATATGGCACTTTTTTTTAATCTTTTATTGTTAAGATAATCAAATCAAACCTAGGCTACAGGTTTTATGTTAATATTGTTGTTTTCCCCATTTTTAATTGTTATATGTTAATATGCATATTTATGCCATGATTGAAGGGAATATGGGAAGTAACTTGTATACCTTTTACTTGATTAGGGATTGAAATTTCAACAAAATAGGAATGTTTAAATTCGAACATTTAATTTACATTTATTTACTTATATATATTAATAGCATAATTAATGTAATATTAATGCGTATTAAATACGTTTAACTTAGCTTGTTAGGAATTTGAAATATAAAATGTCCCCATAAGAATTGTTTGCACAGAGGTTAATTAGAATTACATGATAAACTTGCACGAGATTAATCGTTACTTGTACTAGAAGCCTGCCTAGAATCGATCGACATATCCATCATCTACAACAATTCTGGTTAATGTGAGAGGTCTAGGTGTCATGGGTCATTTAAATTAGTACACTAAGACACGGGGTTAGGCCCAACTTGTAGTAGAAGCCAACCCGGAACCGCCTATCAAATCCAGCATCAACAAATGGTCGCCTAATTTGTGATGCCTAGTGTGTGTGTGTGTGTATATATATATATATATATATATATATATATATATTGCATGTAAAGTGTAACGACCCACATTTTTCATATCGGGGGATCGTATAATATTGTTATATAATTCCCTTATGGTCGGATCATTCTCATATTTTGATATGTTGGTTATGAGGATGTGAAACATGTCCATCGAAGTTAATGGACCATATGCAAGTGATGGATCAGTGCCAGTTTGGTCGAGTCGTGGCAATGATGGGTCGGTGGACAACCCGAAGAATGAGAAAATGACCTGACTATACTGACTAAACAATGATGATATTTTTGGTTCGAGAATGGATGTTACTTCGAGTTATATTCAAGGTGGAATGTTCGAAGTGTTTTAAAATGTTCGTTGATCGATGAAATGCAACGAATATGAAGATGACTCAAGGATGTTAAATTTGTGGATAATGGTTGCTCGAGAAGGCACTTGAGCTATGGATAGCTATCAGTTATGATGACTAGGGATATGAAGACCGAGAAATTACCGCCGTCATAGGTTCTAGCAGACTCAAAGCAAGGGTATAATAGGGATGCCCAGACCAGTTGTACGGTCGAGTACCCTGGGCAGTCATGATGGGCCTAAAGATACGAGTCACGATGGTGTATAAAGTTTTTGCTAGAACCAGGGTTTACCATTAGCCCTTGATGGATGACATGATGTTGAGCTAGTCATACGATTAACGATGGTTTCAAAGAAGAAATGGCGGTGATTGCCAGAGTCATGGACGATGATTGTTTTACTTGTATCATCTTGTGTAGATTATTCGACGTCGAAGGAGATATCTCTTGGGTTCTCGTCTGATGTTGGTTTAGGCCTTTGGGCCTTGTTCTTGGGAGATGTTGATATCGACTAGGATGTCCACGCTTGATAACTGGTTGCCATGAATGTACTGTTTGTTTCTACTTTATTGTTGTAAAGGCTATCACTGTCAGATGTGGGGAAGACGGGTTTGTGTTTTTCTCTATTGATATTATAGATTAGTTGGTTAATCTTCCTATTCTCATATGCTTTACTAATAATGTTAGATAGTTGTTTTATCGCTCATTAAGACTATTGCCTAACTCAAGGTTTTATGTCAGCCTTTTATTACCTTGACCTGTTCATCCGGTTGTGAATGGGTTGGCTAAGTAGTAAGTGACAAGTAGTAGATCTTGATAAGGACGATACTGCTAAGTGACAATTAGCAGGAGGCTGGCGCATTATTTCTTAATACCTACTATTTTTGTTTTTCCGCTTCTGTGTTGATGTATTCTCTGAGTGATTTGTAGTGAGGCACCTTATACAGACTCTTATAGTGTTATTTAATGTTGTATGGATATTTTACGGTGATATGAAAAGGTTAAAGATTCTTCTCAATTATGCTTCACTGTTATTGCCTATTGTATATATTCTATTATATTTTATCCTTGTGCTGTGAGTTGTACGACAAGTTCCGCTTGTGTTTATCTACCCCCAATGAACATTCATAGCTACCTAGCACGTCTTTCAGCGCATTACTTCTCTTGCTTAAGTGTAGGAGTTATGGGCGGTTATCACATTTGGTATCAGAGCCAGTTTATCAATTTTAGTCAAAGTTCGAAGACATAATTACATATGAGAGACGTATTTGTAGATTCATGATGGATGCATACTATATATTAGTGCAGAATATAATAGAGCTTGGACTCCATTTGCAGTTTTTCTTATGTGTGGACTAATTATTCTATTTTTCAGATTTAGAATGAGTCGTCTATAACATCCCATAAAATTCATAAGCATTATTAATAAATAAATAATTAAAAATAAGCAATTAAATAATATGGCTAAAAATGAGCTTTTTAAACTTTAGGAATTTGGATACGAAACTCTTTTATTTAGGTTTGTGGCGAAATTTTGAATCGTTTTCATATATAATATGCTGAAAACGGTCAATGTATGAAGAAGTTATGAACAAATGAATTTGGACCGTAAAATGCAGAGTATATACATATAATTAAGTAGATAATATATATATATATATATATATATATATGACCAAGATAAATTCAAAATAAAGAGGGAGAATTTGAAATTTGAATTGAAGATAAGATCATGGGGACAAAATATATTGTATATATGGAATAAGATTAAGAGATTAAGGAACGTATTAATCAAATTTAACACCCCATCAACGTAGCCTTATTGGGCGTTCCTTCCCCAAGGGGTCGACCGCCCCCTTAAGGAGTGTCGACCGTCGGTCGACCGCTTGGCGGTTGGACAACCTAATAAAACTAGGTGGCTAGGTTTTTTTTTGAGGGATATATAAAAATAAAAGGCTTGGATTAATTCTTAGTAATCTAACGGTCTATGCTCACATGGGTAACTATAAATAGCCCCTCAAATCACACATTAGAACCCTAACCATTCTCTATCCCTGCCTCCATGTTTCCACTGTACCATTACTAAATTCCAGAAAAAAATAAAATAAAAGGTTAAGGATTTCTTCTATTTCTCCAATCCTATTCTTAATCTCTGTTTATTGTAATTCATATAAGTTTAGTATTATGGAATTTGGCATAAACATATCTATATATATGAGATTATAATACATGTCTCTTATATATATATATATAATTATGAGGATTATTGGAGCACGTTTGACCGCAAAGATTAAAGCATAGATCCAGATCAACTGTAAATTTTCTTTGTTCGGCCTAGATCTGTGAGTGGAATATCGTTTACTTAAGGCATATTCATGTTTTTGCGTATGAATTATCATGATAATTTGGGTTTTGTGGATTTTTTATTTCAATATTGGGTTAAAGATGAAAATGGGTGTTGCTACAATTGCTTTTATTTTGTATTAATTCACCTTTACCAAACATTTGACTGTAACCTAAAAGGGTTTAGATTTGGGTATTTCATGATTTGTTTAAGTTTGGATTCTATTTTGAGTCCAAACGTATTCATACTTGAAATATGTTAAATATAAACGTTTTTTTGTACATAATACCCAAAAAGGGGTGAATTAGACAAAGTGGAAATTATAAACATACATGTGTAAATGTATGTAATACTCTAATTTTAATCTACTATTGAGATCATTCCAACAAGCTGCCTAGGATGCAAGTTGAAAGTTTGCATGAATGTATATTTTCCATCCACTGCTATATGTTATTTTGTTACTATGCCATCATGCCTGAGTTGTTGCGGTAAAAGTGTTGAAAAATTAACTTGAATGCCTTAATTTGGATAAATTGACAATTGCCACATAACTAAAACGTTTCCTTGTTTATATGAATATTTTACATTGTTACGCATTGTTACTATATCATTAACATAGCGTAATCAACGTAGTTAATGTAATACTAGTGTAATAAGTGCGATTATGATAAGGTTTGAATTAGAAATGTCCCTATAACAAATATATTGATTGCTTGTGTGTGTGTATATATATATAAAATGGCTTTATATATATTAATAGTGACACATAGACACGAGGTTAGTTGCCATTTGTAGTGGAAGTCTACCCGAAACTGACCGGCAAATCCATCAACCACCAGTGCGTCCAACCAATGTGAGATATCTAAGTGCCATGGGCAATTCAAAAACTTAGTACACTGGGGGCGAGGTTAAACCGGCTTGTAGTAGAAGTCTGTCTGGAACCGACCGGCCTATCGAGCATTTATAGGTATACGATTTAATGTGAGAGGTCTAGTATGTGTGTGTGTATATATAACTGTATATATATATATATATATATATAAGTCTATTGCATGTGAAAATAGGTAGGATTACTGCATTTTGAGAAGGTCTTAAGTGGCTAACTCTCTTTTTGTCAAATTTGGGACTTACAAGGTTAGGACTAGGTTCCCTCCGAAGGTTTACTCCTTGGAGAGGAACCAAAGTCATAGGACCCACCCTTATTAGATTTAAAGTAGGTCTTTGGGTCTTTCTTCCCTAAAAGTGGTTAGGCATAAATGATGACGGAGTAGGGTAGTTCACGGGGATGTCCACTTCTTCTAGAAGTTTGTAAGGGCTCAACTAAGGACAGAGTTGGTAAATTAAAGATATATGGCTATTGCATGCTTATCAACTGTCAAAGGGAAGTCTTAAGCGACATAGGTGTTCTACCGTAATATCACTTAAGTAGTAACGTTCACAATACTACTTCTCATATTACAAGTGAAAGTATAAACTTAAAAATGTCAACATATTAGGACGAAGTCTAAAGGGGCTAGGTGTCGCCTCAGGGTTATAAGAGATCACAAGAATCCACCTTTAATATAGCCATAAGCGACCAAGAATGCCCATCTCTTTGGGTCTTTACCCTACAAATACTAATAGGCGATTAACTTGGATATTCACCCCATTGGTTAGATACTTGGTGTTTGTGTGAATCTTGTGTGCTGCATAGACATACCTTGAGATATGTAACCTGCTAAAAATATAGGGTATAGATATTAAGTAACACCATATTTCAGTCACACAAAACTTTATGTTCAAACCCCTCTCCTCAACATATCCAACAGGTCGGTAGATGCGGTAAAAGTCATGGGCGAAGTCTGGATTAAAGCTGATGAAGAATATGAAGTTATTATGCTATTATTAGTATTGTTTTACTTCTTTTGGAATCTGGTGAGAATGAACTATTTGATGTTCCCGTTGAACAGATGTAACTGTGACTGTTGTATTTATGAGATTTTTAAATAAATGTTACATCTTATTTGAGTATTATATTTTCTCTTTCCGCTGTATTGGAATTCCATTTGAAGTATACATTATTATTTGTGAAAATATAATCCTTACAAGAACCAACGACCCATTTAGAATGGCTCTAAGTTTCGATGGGCCTTTTCTAGGGCGAAGGTCACCCGATTATAAGGGAATTATACATAGGAGAGGCATATTTGTATATTGAAAAAGATTTTTCGAACTATATTATATATATATAATATTTACCCCCAATAAGCATACACATTTATACTAGGCATCTTTATAGTTTTCTTCCTTTTTCAACTCAAATACTATCTCAGGAATATCCACTGAAGGATTCTTCCTTTTCTTTTCAGATAATAGAATGGCTGAAAATCCTTTTGAGCAGGTTAACCAGGAAAGACCCCGCTACTTGCCAAAATGTTTTCAATAGTATCTTCGTACTATTGAACAGGTCCCTGTTGCTAATCATGCCCAAGCGGCTCTTGCCATTGAGGTCGCCTTTGACTTTTCTCGCTACTGTAAGACCTTTACGAATCTTGGAGGGAAATCATTTTCTAGGAAAGAAAATTTTACTAATGCCCAGTCCTGACTAATGGACTATGAGAGAATTTTCGAAGCTACTGGCTGACCTGATGAGGTGAAGAGGAGAATTGTGGCCTGGCATTTGAAGGATGAGGCCCTTGAATGGTGGAACTTAGCATTGGTGGAAAACGAGGGTCAGATATTTACATGGGCCGAATTCAAAACTCGTTTCGAAGTGAAGTTTTTGCCAAGAGCAGAAATGACTATCCAGCAAGAGAAATTCATCCACCTCAAGCAAGGAAGCTTGAGCTTGCAAGAGTATGTATCCATATTTACTAAATTATGTAAGTTTAGAAGAGGATTGGTAGACACGCCCATGAACAAAGCCCTTAGATTTGTTAAAGGACTGAACTTGCCGTTGAAGGAAACTCTATTAGCCCAAGTAACATTTAGGGCAACTTTTGTATCCCTAGTTGAAACAGCTATCCTATGCATGGCTGAAGGCGCCAAGGAGGATAAAGAAGGGGAGAAAGGAGAAAGCTCCAACAAAAATAAGAAGGAATGGTGGAAAAAAAAGAAGAAGAACAAATTCAAAAAGGACGCAAAGACTTGTATGAGGTGCAACCGCAAGGGCTGTGAGGCCAAGGATTGTAGGACCTCATTCGCGAAAAAGGAGTTCAAGGGAAAATGTTATAACTTCCATAAAGAAGGACACATGTCCAAGGAGTTCCCAAAGCCCAAAGTTGTCAAGAGTGGCCGGAACTATGCAATAAAGGCAACACCAATTCAAAGTCGACCCCCTAGAGACCTAGGAAAGACCGCACTTGAACATATAACCTCTGCTTTATGATATTCAGTATACACCTTGTTCGATTTCAGAGGACCCATTCTTTTACCTCCAAACGAGTAGTAAATCTGTTGAACCTTTCCATATCTATCTCGGATAGTCCGATATAGGTGGCCAACCCTATCGGAGGATCTAAGTATTTTGAACTTTTATGCAAAGACCTAGTATTATAGGTCGACAATGTCGAGTTCCATTGTGAAGCGTATGCATTAGATTTTATGGGGTATGACCTTATCGTAGGTATGGACTGACTATCATTTTATAGGACTGTACTAGATTGCGATAAGAGACTCGTTCGTCTTAGGAGCCGCGGAGGACGTTACCCAAGAAGGATAAAGCCTTATTATATTCCTTATCTCCTAGTTATGAAGGACTATCTTTGGTTCCTATAGTTTGTGATTCTTGGATGTTTTTGAGGAAGTCACGGGACTTCCACCCCACAGAGAAATCTCTTTTCATATTGACCTAGAGAAGGACGCTAAACCTGTAGCACTACCCTTGAGGCATATTGTAACAACCCGTATTTTCAATAACCTGTTATAACGTAAATCGAGGCAGAATTTAATTTGTAAATCTGAATCAAGGGAAACGGGCTATGCCATTGCGTTCGTCTCGGAAAAATACGCGAAATAGAGTCCGAGTTTTCGAAAATCGGAGTCCGTATGACCCGATTAAGGCCCAACGAAGTTTTCAGAAAATTTCAAAGCAAAAACAGATTTCAAATTCAAGTTTGAATTTGGAAATTAGGGCAGTTGGGCGCAGGCGGGAAATTTCCCGCCAGACCACCCATGTCGACAGCCCTGTCGACTGGGCAGTCGACATGGTTAGGCCCAAGTCGACAGCCCTGTCGACTTGGGTGTCGACTTGGCTCAGCCGGGCAGTTTTTCCTGGTGCACCATTTTGGGAGTTGTGTTGAGTTTTGGGGCCAGATTCGGTTTTAAGGGCTGAGATTGGAATTAGGGTTTAATCCTAAGGTTGAAACTAATCCTAATCTCTATAAATAAGCCCCTAACCTAACCCTAAATCATCATTATTCATTCAAGTAACTAAACTATGGGAAAATCATTCCTCTCATGGCCTCCACTCTCTTCATAAAATTCCTAAGTTATTTCTATGAGAGATTTTCAATGCATACAAGTGTTTTAAAGCTTGTATGAGCATCATTAGCTTGCATTCAAGTCAAGTTTCCATATTTACATCATAAAGCAAGGGTTTTGATCATTTTGGCTCAAGGGTTTTTCTATTGGAGCTTGCATTTTGGGTTTATTTGATTGCATAAGGGCTTTGTCTCAATCTATATATATATATTTTTGTGTCTTCATAAGCATTGTAAGCCCTTTTCTACTTTCATATTTAAACTCTAAAGTTAAATGAATGATGCAAGTTTGGTTGATCATTATGATATGCAAGTTTGCCATGATATGCAAGTTTACTATGTCATGTTATGCAAGTTTGATATGTTATGTTATGCAAGTTTGCCATGTTATGATATGCAAGTTTATCATGTTATGTTATGCAAGTTGGCCATGTTATGATATGCAAGTTTATCATGTTATGATATGCAAGTTGTCATGTTATGTATGCAAGTTTGGGTGGATCATTTTACTCATGTCATCATGTTATGCAAGCTTACCTTGAGTGTATGAACATAAAGCTTCAAGCTTTATGCTAAAGGTTGCATTTTGGCAACATGTAAGTTATCATATCTCTTATGATAACTTGCATGTGAGGCTAAATGCGAACTTATGGCCATTTCTACATGTCATTTATCACCATGTATCACCAATATGCTAAGTTTGGTTTATGCATGCTTTTGAGGCCTAAAAATGTAATATGCAAGTATATGAACATATGTACATTTCATATGCCACCATGTTAAACTTGTGACTTCAACACTTTTATGTCATGATTATGCCAAGTTCCCTCTTTCTATCCTTTATGCGCTATTGCGATATGTAAGCGATGGGATTGCGTTTGGGGTTGGGTAAACTTAAAAGACATAAAAACATAAGATTGGGAATTTACCTATTAAGTTAGGTCTACCCATTGGGAATTTACCTATTAAGTTAGGTCTACCCAAATGCTTGAAAACTTGTAATATGTTTTGGAAACATAATGGACATGACACTTAGAAAATATAAGGGTGACCAACTCGAGGTTGGGTTGAGTTTGTAGCGTAAACCTACCCGGAACCGACCGACTTAACTAGTTGCTACAAACAATAGGACCCAATGTGAGAAGTTGGTCATATTGTACCTTGAACCCGAGGTTAGACCAAGTTGTGGTGTAAAGCTACCCGGAACCGACCGGCTTAACTAGTAACCGCAACGAAGTCTAATGTGAGTGGTTAAGGCACATTAATTAATGCCTCATGATTAGGGTTTAAGTCATGGTCCACTTAATACTTAATCAATGTGGGCTTGGTAGATTAATCAGGGTTAAGTCGTGAACTCATCGTTACACTTAACCAAGTTAATCCATGATTAGCAAGAGGGTTAAACCGTACTTAACCCACTAGAAAATCCTAGCAATGGGGGTCCACTCCAGCAGTAATCCCAAGTTTGTATCATTATGACCCTAGGGACTAGGCTAGGGTGGGGGCACGATTACTGGACTTGAGGTAAGTGACCAAAAACGACGGCAGAGTGGTACGCCGGTGTAGTTCCGGACGGACTATGGTCGTGCACATAGACCGTAGCCGGAGAAAACATGCACGGGTACCAGTAGATCGAGACTGTGCACTTATGTTTATGGTGTCCAGGGGTTTACACCCTAGGGCTTGATACACCCGAAGGGTGGACCCGGCACAGTCCGACTACAATTATGTTTGGGCCGTATTGACACCAACACGCGACGAGTTAGGCTTAGGGAGCCGATTGATTAGACCGTTTGGTTGGACCTCGTATTATGGTCACTTCATGTTATTGGACCTCGTATTAGGGTCACTTCATGTTATTGGACCTCGTATTAGGGTCACTTCATGTTATTGGACCTCGTATTAGGGTCACTTCATGTTATTGGACCTCGTATTAGGGTCATTTCATGTTATTGGGTCAAAGCTTGGGCCAAGGGATCAATACGTGTTTATTCAAGTCATGTTAGTTTGCTAGTACACCTGTGGTGCAAAACCTTAAACCTGATTATGCGATGACACCTTTATCTATCATGCCAGTATGTAGTTATCCTTATGTTCATCCCTGCTTCTCATGCCAGTTAACTTTATCAGTTTACATTGATTGTAGTAGGGCTTACTCAGTCTTTTTGACTGACCTGTTTTTCTTTCACCTCTTTTCTTCCGTTTCCCCCCCAGGTTCTCAGGGTGGGAATATTGGAGCTTAGCTTGGATTTCTGATCGCTTGCTTGTGGGATTTTAGCTCATGTACGGTCTTGACATGAAGCTAGCTATGGTTATCACTTATTTTGGGGATAGTACTTATGTATTTCAGTTTTTCAGTGATGTTGTTTTTATCTAGACTTGTGTATTTGGAAAGTTGACATTATGTTGTATCAGACTTGTTTGTTTTACTTATCTTATTTACTCTGTTTACATATATACATATGTTCTTGTTCTGCCTTGATATATCATTATGCATGTTTACCCGGTACAAACGCCCCTCCAAAGTCAGAGTGCTTGCAAGAGCCACCCTGGCGGAGGTGGGGTGTCACATTTGGTATCAGAGCATATGGTTTACGAGAAGGAACCAAAAGGTTTTTAAAACTTTTTGGAAAACTATTTTCAAAACCAAGTATAAAGTATTTTCCAAAGAAAAGTCTAGTTTATTTTAAAGGCTATTCCCCAAAAAGCCATTAGCAAAATTCCTTCGTTTTTCTCCATTCTGAATCTGTCTTTTTCTTCGTTTTCAGTATGGCCGATAACTTTGCTATTCCGGAGGGAGTACACGTACCTGTTTGGTATAGGAGACTTTTGGAGGCTAGGGAGACCGAAGCCGGCCCCGCAGATGTTCCTCCTCCTCCTCCGGTAGTTAATGTTCCTCCTCCTCCTGTCGCTGAGGTTCCTCTTCCTCCTCCCCCTCAGCATCCTCAAGCTGGCTTCGCAAAGACTTGCAAAGATTTCAAAGCAATGGGTGGTAAGAACTTTCAAGGCACTGAAACTTTTGTAGAGGCCAGAAATTGGTTGAAAGAGACCGAGGATTTATTTGCTATCTTTGGGTAAGACGATCAGAGGAAGATCTTGTTGGCAGTTTGGCTTGTGAAGGATGAAGCCGCTTATTGGTGGGAAGTCACCAATGGTACTAGGCCTGTTGAGACTTGGGCCGATTTCAGGGCAAGGTTCGTGCTTAAGTTTCTATCTTCTGCTGAGGAGAATCTGCAAATGGAGAGGTTCATAACTTTGAAACAAGGAGATATGTCTGTCAAAGAATATGTGAACAAGTTCAATCAGTTAGCTCGTTTTGGCTTGGATATGGTGAATACTCCTCAGAAGAAGGCTCTTCGTTTTGCTAGAGGATTGAATGAGCCGTTGCAGGGATTGGCTATGTCACATATTCCCCATGGGGCCACGTTTGAGAGCTTGGTTGATATGGCGTTACTTCAGGGAGATGTCAAGAAAGAGATCAAGATGAATGATACTCAAGCCAAGAAAACTGATTCCCAGTGGAAAGGAAATCAGGGTAATCCAAGTGGTCAGAGCAATCAGAACAAGAACAAGAACAAGAGTCAAGGCAACAAGGGGAACAACAACAAGGGCAATAACAAAAAGGGGAAGTGCCATTATTGCGGTTCAGTTGGGCATCTTATTAAGGATTGTAAGAAGAGGAAAAGGAAGAATGGTGAATGCTTTTTCTGCGGTGAGACTGGACATTTCAGTAAGGATTGCCCGAAGAAGCAAGGGCAAGGCCAGGGTCAGACTTAGCGTGCTGGACCTTCAGGAGGGCAAGTTCATGCTCTCAATGCCGCTCCAGTTCCCGATCGAGGTAGTATTTCTGTTGAGAGCCTTGTATATATTTCTGATTTTCCAGTTCGTACCTTGTTTGATTCTGGTGCATCGCATAGCTTTATCTCATCTGATCTTGTTGATAGTTTCCACCTTAGTACTAGCTTGGTAGATGATCCCGTCTGTGTCTCAAATCCTATTGGGGGTTCCGCCCATCTGTCTATGATATGTGGGGATTTGAGGATCTCTATACTGAGTGTAGAGTTCTTGTGTAGTGCTTATGTTCTTGGTTTTAGGGGATACGGATTGATATTGGGTATGGATTGGTTGTCCAGATATGGAGCCAACCTTGATTGTGAGCATAGGGTGGTGAGGCTCGTGACTCGCCTCGGAAACACCCTAGAAATTTCTTGTAATCCGAGAGGTCCCGTCATGTTGTGCTATCTTGAATCACTCGACTCGTCAATGGAAACTCTTCAGTCTGTGAGAGTGGTTCGAGAGTATCCGGATGTTTTCGATGAAGTTAGGGGGTTGCCCCCTAAGCGAGAGATTGATTTCCGCATTTATCTGGTGGATAATGCAAAGCCGGTTTCTTTGCCCGTTCGGCACATGGCTCCGCGTGAAAGGCGGGAGCTAAGTAAGCAAGTGAAGGAGTTGCTTGAGAATAATTTCATTAGACGAAGTATATCTGAATGGGGAGCGCCTGTGGTATTTGCTACCAAGGCAGATGGTTCTCTCCGACTTTGTGTTGACTATCGAGAGTTGAATAAGCTGACTAATAAGAACAGACACCCGTTACCGAGGATTGATGATCTCTTTGACCAGCTTATCGGTGCTTTTGTTTTCTCTCAGCTTGATCTTGCTACTGGATTCCATCAGCTCAGGGTAGCTGAAGATAGTATAGACAAGACTGCGTTCAGAACGCCAGATGGATTCTTCGAATGGCTTGTCATGCCGTTCGGCTTGACTAATGCACCCGCATATTTCGTGGACTTGATGAGTAGGGTGTTCAGGGAGTTCTTGAACAAGTTTGTCGTGGTCTTCGTAGATGATATTCTGATCTTCTCTAAGGATGAGGAAGAGCACGCAAGGCATCTCGTGGAGGTGATGGATACGCTTAGAGCGCATCAGTTGAAGGCCAAGTTCTCCAAGTGTCACTTTTGGAAAAGGGAAGTTAGATTCCTTGGGCATATAGTATCTAAGCAAGGCTTAGCGGTGGATCCCGCTAAGGTAGTTGCAGTTCAGGATTGGAAAACTCCAAGGAATGCAACCGAAGTGAGAAGTTTTCTAGGTCTTGCAGGCTTTTACCGGAAGTTCATCAAGAACTTCGCGAAGATTTCCGCTCCTCTCACTAAATTGACGAAGAAAAATTTAGTTTTTGCTTGGAGCATAGAATGCGAGCTTGCTTTTCAGAAGCTCAAGAGAGCTCTCACATCAGCACCTGTTCTAGCTTTGCCCGATGGAAGTTATTTACAGTATACACCGATGCATGTGGCACGGGGTTAGGAGCTGTTCTGATGCAAGAAGGAAGAGTGATATGCTTTGGCGGTAGATAACTCAAAGTGCATGAGAAGAATTATCCCACTCATGACTTAGAGTTGGCAGCTATAGTATATGCACTCAAGGCTTGGCGCCATTATCATCTGGGAGAAAGATTTGAGCTTTATACCGATCACAAGTCATTGAAGTATCTCTTTTCTCAGAAGGATCTGAATCTGAGGCAACAATGATGGATGGAATGCTTGGCATCCTACGATTTTGAGATAGCTTATACCCCTGGCAAGGGGAATGTGGTAGCAGATGCATTGAGTAGAAAAAGGTTGACTCTGAGTCCTCTATTCGTTGAGATGAAGAATTTAGAGTATGTGGCAACCTTTGATTTCTCTTTGGCAATTGAGTCGATGACCGGTTCTTTAGCATCTCTGGAACTCAGACCTACCCTTCTTGATCAAGTTGGGGCTTCGCAGAGGGAAGACCCTCAGATAGTTGAGATTATGGATAAGCTGATTCGAGGAGAGGCGTCTAGTCATCTCGCTCGATATTCTATTGATGACAAGGGTTGGCTGAGGAGAGACGGAAGGTTATGTGTTCCAATGGTAGAAGATTTAGTAAGAAAAGTTCTTGAGGAAGCGCATCGCTCTAAGTTGACTATACATCCGGGCGGAGATAAGATGTATAAAGATATGAAGCGCATTTTCTTTTGGCCTGGGATGAAGAAGGACGTGGCAGAGTTTGTCTCTAGATGTATCATTTGCCAGCAAGTTAAGGCCGAGTCGAAGAAGCCCGGTGGGCTATTGCATCCTCTAGACGTTCCACTATGGAAATGGGAGAGTATTTCCATGGATTTTATCGATGGGCTACCAAGGTCAAGGAAAGGGAATACGAGCATTTGGGTTATTGTGGATAGACTTACGAAGAGTGCTCATTTCATTCCGGTGAAGAACAAGAGGACCGCATCTTGGCTAGCGTCTGTATATCTTCGTGAGATTGTGAGACTACATGGAGTCCCTTCTAGTATAGTCAGTGACCGTGACCCAATCTTTACAAGTCAATTCTGGAATAGCTTGCAAGAAGCTATGGGCACGAGGTTGAATCTAAGTACGGCTTATCACCCACAGACGGACGATCAAACCGAAAGGGTGAATAGGGTACTCGAGGATCTGTTGAGGCTTTGTATTCTGGATTTTGGTGGTACTTGGGAAGACCATCTTCCTCTTGTTGAGTTTGCATATAATAACAGTTATCAGGCAAGCATAGGGATGGCACCATTTGAAGCTTTATATGGGAGGCCGTGCAAGTCGCCTACATGTTGGTGGGAGACTACAGATGAGCTTATACTTGGGCCTGATATGATCAGAGATACATCCGAGAAGGTCGAGTTGATTCGGAGACGGATGAAAGCGGCCCAAGACCGACAGAAATCCTATGCTGATAAGCGAAGAACTAATTTGGAGTTTGATGTTGGGGATATGGTTTTCGTGAAGGTTTCTCCTTTGCGGAATGTGGTCCGATTTGGAGCCGTTGGGAAGTTAGCACCGAGGTTTGTTGGACCATTCCCTATTATAGAGAGGATCGGGCAGATGGCTTATAGAGTGGAGTTGCCCGAGAAGCTTGCCGGAGTACACGATGTTTTTCATGTCTCGCATCTCCGGAAGTGTTTACATGAATCAGCAGAGGTTGTTGAGCCAAGTGTTCTGAAAGATGTGGAAGTGGAGAAAGAGGCTACCTTGAGGAGAGCTCCGATTCGTATCTTGGGGACGGAGACCAAGAAGCTAAGGAATCGAGAGGTCAAGTTGGTGAAGGTACAATGGGGTGAAGCCGAAGAAGACGCAACTTGGGAAACCGAGGAGAAGATGCGTGGGCTTTATCCATTCCTTTTTGAGGGTACACTCTCAATCTCTTTTCTTTGTTAGCATATCTTTCTCTTTGCTATTCATATTTATCTAGTTTATCGTGTTAATCTTGTCATGAGAACCTTAGGTAGAAACTCTTTGGATGAAACATGTGTTTGAAACATGTTATGCTTGATGTTTGCAAGTGGTTACTCGTGGATGCATTATACACATTAGGCACTAGATCGGCTCACACACTCCTCATATTGCATATGCATGAGTGTTTATGCTTATTCATGGATGAAAATTTTTGTGCTATCACATGGATGTTGCATATGGATGTATGTTATGTGCACACATATAGATGTTATACATTATGTTAGGAATTGCATACATATGGATTCATTTCACTAACATAATTTGCATTAGATAAGTACATATACACACACCTTTGCATATGTTCATGCAACATTTAGAATCTTGTAAGGACATGATTGCTCGTGGATGATGTTTTGAGTAGATGGATGTTGGATGGTAGGATACGTTCTTCCTAACTTGAAGATTTCGGGGACAAATCCTTTAAGGAGGGGAGAATGTAACAACCCGTATTTTCAATAACATGTTATAACGTAAATCGAGGCAAAATTTAATTTGTAAATCTGAATCAAGGGAAACGGGCTATGCCATTGCGTTCGTCTTGGAAAAATACGCGAAATAGAGTCCGAGTTTTCAAAAATCGGAGTCCGTATGACCCGATTAAGGCCCAACGAAGTTTTCAGAAAATTTCAAAGCAAAAACAGATTTCAAATTCAAGTTTGAATTTGGAAATTAGGGCAGTTGGGCGCAGGCGGGAAATTTCCCGCCAGACCACCCATGTCGACAACCCTGTCGACATGGTTAGGCCCAAGTCGACAGCCCTGTCGACTTGGGTGTCGACTTGGCTCAGCCGGGCAGTTTTGCCTGGTGCACCATTTTGGGAGTTGTGTTGAGTTTTGGGGCCAGATTCGGTTTTAAGGGCTGAGATTGGAATTAGGGTTTAATCCTAAGGTTGAAACTAATCCTAATCTCTATAAATAAGCCCCTAACCTAACCCTAAATCATCATTATTCATTCAAGTAACTAAACTATGGCAAAATCATTCCTCTCATGGCCTCCACTCTCTTCATAAAATTCCTAAATTATTTCTATGAGAGATTTTCAATGCATACAAGTGTTTTCAAGCTTGTATGAGCATCATTAGCTTGCATTCAAGTCAAGTTTCCATATTTACATCATAAAGCAAGGGTTTTGATCATTTTGGCTCAAGGGTTTTTCTATTGGAGCTTGCATTTTGGGTTTATTTGATTGCATAAGGGCTTTGTCTCAATCTATATATATTTTTGTGTCTTCATAAGCATTGTAAGCCCTTTTCTACTTTCATATTTAAACTCTAAAGTTAAATGAATGATGCAAGTTTGGTTGATCATTATGATATGCAAGTTTGCCATGATATGCAAGTTTACTATGTCATGTTATGCAAGTTTGATATGTTATGTTATGCAAGTTTGCCATGTTATGATATGCAAGTTTATCATGTTATGTTATGCAAGTTGGCCATGTTATGATATGCAAGTTTATCATGTTATGATATGCAAGTTGTCATGTTATGTATGCAAGTTTGGGTGGATCATTTTACTCATGTCATCATGTTATGCAAGCTTACCTTGAGTATATGAACATAAAGCTTCAAGCTTTATGCTAAAGGTTGCATTTTGGCAACATGTAAGTTATCATATCTCTTATGATAACTTGCATGTGAGGCTAAATGCGAACTTATGGCCATTTCTACATGTCATTTATCACCATGTATCACCAATATGCTAAGTTTGGTTTTATGCATGCTTTTGAGGCCTAAAAATGTAATATGCAAGTATATGAACATATGTACATTTCATATGCCACCATGTTAAACTTGTGACTTCAACACCTTTATGTCATGATTATGCCAAGTTCCCTCTTTCTATCCTTTATGCGCTATTGCGATATGTAAGCGATGGGATTGCGTTTGGGGTTGGGTAAACTTAAAAGACATAAAAACATAAGATTGGGAATTTACCTATTAAGTTAGGTCTACCCATTGGGAATTTACCTATTAAGTTAGGTCTACCCAAATGCTTGAAAACTTGTAATATGTTTTGGAAACATAATGGACATGACACTTAGAAAATATAAGGGTGACCAACTCGAGGTTGGGTTGAGTTTGTAGCGTAAACCTACCCGGAACCGACCGGCTTAACTAGTTGCTACAAACAATAGGACCCAATGTGAGAAGTTGGTCATGTTGTACCTTGAACCCGAGGTTAGACCAAGTTGTGGTGTAAAGCTACCCGGAACCGACCGGCTTAACTAGTAACCGCAACGAAGTCTAATGTGAGAGGTTAAGGCACATTAATTAATGCCTCATGATTAGGGTTTAAGTCATGGTCCACTTAATACTTAATCAATGTGGGCTTGGTAGATTAATCAGGGTTAAGTCGTGAACTCATCGTTACACTTAACCAAGTTAATCCATGATTAGCAAGAGGGTTAAACCGTACTTAACCCACTAGAAAATCCTAACAATGGGGGTCCACTCCAGCAGTAATCCCAAGTTTGTATCATTATGACCCTAGGGACTAGGCTAGGGTGGGGGCACGATTACTGGACTTGAGGTAAGTGACCAAAAACGACGGCAGAGTGGTACGCCGGTGTAGTTCCGGACGGACTATGGTCATGCACATAGACCGTAGCCGGAGAAAACATGCACGGGTACCAGTAGATCGAGACTGTGCACTTATGTTTATGGCGTCCAGGGGTTTACACCCTAGGGCTTGATACACCCGAAGGGTGGACCCGGCACAGTCCGACTACAATTATGTTTGGGCCGTATTGACACCAACACGCGACGAGTTAGGCTTAGGGAGCCGATCGATTAGACCGTTTGGTTGGACCTCGTATTAGGGTCACTTCATGTTATTGGACCTCGTATTAGGGTCACTTCATGTTATTGGACCTCGTATTAGGGTCACTTCATGTTATTGGACCTCGTATTAGGGTCACTTCATGTTATTGGACCTCGTATTAGGGTCATTTCATGTTATTGGGTCAAAGCTTGGGCCAAGGGATCAATACGTGTTTATTCAAGTCATGTTAGTTGGCTAGTACACCTGTGGTGCAAAACCTTAAACCTGATTATGCGATGACACCTTTATCTATCATGCCAGTATGTAGTTATCCTTATGTTCATCCCTGCTTCTCATGCCAGTTAACTTTATCAGTTTACATTGATTGTGTAGGGCTTACTCAGTCTTTTTGACTGACCTGTTTTTCTTTCGCCTCTTTTCTTCCGTTCCCCCCCCCCCCCCCCCAGGTTCTCAGGGTGGGAATATTGGAGCTTAGCTTGGATTTCTGATCGCTTGCTTGTGGGATTTTAGCTCATGTACGGTCTTGACATGAAGCTAGCTATGGTTATCACTTATTTTGGGGATAGTACTTATGTATTTCAGTTTTCCAGTGATGTTGTTTTTATCTAGACTTGTGTATTTGGAAAGTTGACATTATGTTGTACCAGACTTGTTTTGAAATAGTTTGAAATCTTCCGCTGTTTTACTTATCTTATTTACTCTGTTTACATATATACATATGTTCTTGTTCTGCCTTGATATATCATTATGCATGTTTACCCGGTACAAACGCCCCTCCAAAGTCAGAGTGCTTGCAAGAGCCACCCTGGCGGAGGTGGGGTGTTACACATATGGCGCCTAAGGAAAGAAGAGAGTTAGATAAGCAGATTTTAGAATTATAGCAAAAAGGTTTCATTCGTCGAAGTACCTCAGAATAGGGTGCACCTGTTGTGTTTGCCACCAAAGCAGTCGGATCATTAAGATTTTACTGGACTATAGGGAACTTATTAAATTGACCTAGAAAAATAGATACCCTTTACAATTAATGCCCTTTTTCACCACTTGGGTGGACCCCGAGTATTTTCCCAACTAGACCTTGCTACTCGATTTCACCGGTTATGAATTGCAGAGGACAACATGGACCAAACTGCGTTTAGTACGCCAGACGGATTGTTCCAATGGGAAGTTATGCCCTTTGGACTAACGAATGCATCCGCTTTCTTTGTTGACCTCATGAGTATAGTGTTTAGAGGCATTCTAAATAAAATTATGGTAGTCTTCGAAGATGATGTCCTTATATTTTCAAAAGATCGTGAAGAGCGTGAAAAACACTTGAGACAAGTGTTAATGTAATGTCCCATATTTTTGGTTGTCAGTTATTTAAATTATTTTATTATTTTAAATATTATATTTGGAATATATACGGATTTTAATATTTAAATCGTTATTAAAAATCGAAGTTGAATGTTAAATTATATTTAAATATAAAACGAGCTCGTAATAGCGCAGTAGTTCGTAATATTGAGTTTTGAACTTCAATTGAATATACAGGATTCGATATAAGTCTGAATTCTGTGAAACAAGAAATGTTTGAATATTATTGATCATAATCTTCATATGAAAGAGAAAAATCGAGATTTCATTAATATGTTGTTAGTTATGTCCAATTCAAATTTTAAAATAGTCACTATGGAAATCGTTAATAAACAATAATGTTTATTTAATAAATCTATAAGGGTTTTTAATATAATTTGGATATTGTTTAACCCAAAATATGAAATGTTGAGTTTAAAATCCATACTGATATGATATTTTTATTTGGATAAATATGACAATAATAATATATTACTATTTTATTGGATTATTTTGGAATGTAATAATATTTTAGTCGATATTAATATAGGCCTTAGGAATGGCCATTTTGCAAACAACTTCCGTTTTCAATGAAACTATTTTCATTGGAATTGTAACGTTAAATTATTGTATGATACCAAATTTCATGGCAAACCGATGTCGTATGTGACAACGACAGCCGAAAACACCTAATCATTTTCTATGGCGCGTAATTAAATTAATAAATTTAATAGAGGGGTATATGTGTATAACTTGAGAAAACAGTCGAATTATGCCATTAAAACAATTCCATTGAGTTTGTATCGTCGAATAAAACACTAGGATAGGTAGGTAGTCTGTTATTTTTGTACATCGGGTATTCCGGTATCCAAAATAGTGTTGTTTGGCATATAAAAATAGAATACCGGGAAACAGTCTCAGAATGCAACAAAACTTGTGTCATTGGGTTCGTATTAGTTATTTATTATAGTATTTCGATTTTCTTGTCAATCAGTCTTACCATTTGATCATGGCAACGATAAACACCTTAATTATTTATATTATTTTGGCCAATTTAGACAGGGGTAACTTTAATGGAATAAACGACTGACCGAATGAACTCCAATTTTAATGAAACAAATTTCATCGGATCCATAAGGAAAAAGACTAGTAGAATTTCAAATTTTCAAGTTGACTGAATTTATTTTGTGATCGTGGGAAATTTAAATGCGTGATTTTCCACCTGTGAAATAGAAAGGGATTTTCACAAATGACCTCGAAATTTGATGAAACCTGTCCCATCGTGTTCAGAATATTTTTCTATGCTAGGATTAGGAGTTTCACTTTGATTGGAGGTCATATGCGACAGTTTGATCTCGTTACTTCACGGTAAAGTTTCGAATAATATTAAAATAATATACCCACACCTTATATAAATAACTAAAAGGGGCATAACCCTAATTTCCTTCTGCCGTAATCAAAAGAATTTTTGGCTGCCATTTAAAAGCCAACGAACATAAATGTTTGATCCTTTCTCCATATAAATCATGAAATCCGATGATCTTTAGCTTGAAATAGAAACAAACATGATCAGCTTTGTGAAATCCATCATTTGATCTGTCACGATCAACTCCAGCATACCCTAATGGTCGGAATCTTGTTCGAAATCCATGGCGGATGGAGGCTTTTTGCTGGCGAACAGTTGCATCTGGGGAGATGGGTTTCAGCTAGATGATAGAGGACGTCACGGCGTAGGTCTGGGCGGTCTGGGATGGTGCTGCGGTGGTCAGAACGAAGGTGTGGTGGTGGAATTTTTCTGTCGAACGTGAGTTGAGACAGGGGATTGAAGCCGTGGGCTTAAAACTAGCAACCTGGAACATTTCGATTAAGGGAATGAGATGCGATGAGGGGGTGATCGTCCGTGCAATGAATGGAGTTGGACGCCAGTTGTCAGGGTAGTTGAAAGGTCGGTGGCAGCGGGAGTAATGGGTTTCAAAACAGTAAAGTGGAGCATTTTTTTTATACAAGAAGCGTGTATAACAGGAAGGAAAATCGTGCTAACTGAAGGGATACAAAGGAGTGGTATTGTGCAAGCAAATCACAAATTAATCGGCCAGCTTTCTTTGATCCGTGTAATGTTAATAGTGATTAGTTTAAGCTAGTATATGATTAATAATAAATTAATTAATTTAATTAACGTTATTCATTACAGATGGAAGCAAAGTCCGTGGAAAAGAGTTGGTCCGAGCCTGTATCTTGTGAACAGAAGGGAACAGGAAAATAAACAGTCGACCGTATTTTTGAAACTAAAAGTAATTAGTAAAGTTTAAAATGGATTAAGGAATTAAATTATTATTAATTAAAATCATATACTATTATGGTCCTAATTCTCACGAATGTTATCAGGATCAAACGATTCAAGAAATGCTGGACTCGTATCAACGAACTCTACATCATGGAATAAATTTAGATGGAACTGGAATCAACTTGATTATTCAACGCTGGTTTAATTTAAATTGAATGAGCCATTTAAACGCGAATTAGATCACGGTGAGTTGAACTATGTGACACCCCGTAATTTAAAAGAACATTAATGATAATAAACTAAAGAACACTTAATTAAATATTGGGAATTAAGCAAAACGGACTGTACAATTGCATTCGTCTCGGAATTCTGGTTCAGATAAACTCCGAGTTTGCGTAAAACTGATGTCATACGAAGAAGATATAAAGGTTAGAAGTTTGTATACATATTAGGAGGATATATATAAATAAATCAGACCAGAAATTCAAAATAATTTGAATTAGAGGAGCGGGAAATCAACGCAGGAATAAGACCCATTAGGGGTCTACCCACGCCCCAAGGGGTCGACCTATGTGTCGACCCACACAAAGGTGTGTCGATCCTAGGGTCGACCCAGGGGTCGACCCATCTCAGATCTGTGCAGATTCGTTTTTTTAACCTGAACTTGTTTGATTGTGGGATTCGTTAGAGATAGTCTATATAAAGGCCATCATTTCTATTGTTTTCCCACACCTAAAACAATGGAGACAAGGAGATGCTGCTCATCTTGGATTGAATTAGATTATCTTCTACAACATCAGCCTATACATACCTCAGAGACATTTCTTTTACTCCGATCCAATCTTTGTGAGTTCATGTTACTTTTAGATATAAAAATTTAACAGTAACCTTGACATGTTAATAAACCGGATCTGAGCCTATGCGTATTAAGAAACTGATTTTTATCTAAATAGATCTGCTACAATTACATGCAATTTTCGCCAATCTCGTAAGAGGCATATGTATGAACGAAATTGGGAAAAATTGGGGATTATTTGGGAAAGAAAATAAAAGAGGGAAATTTGGGGGATACCTTATAGTGTGGAATATGAATGCAATTTAGGGTGTATGAACATGTAAATCTATATGCTTAATTCAATGATTAAGTGGAGCATGTGAATGAAACTGTATATCACCTGTGTAATGTAATAAATCTGTGGGGGTTAAGTAAACCTGTTCAATATATTGGGCTTATATGAACACTGTTAACCTGTGAAACTTAATCTATTAAATCTATGGGGGTTATGATGTAAGACTTAACCTGTTGAAATCCTAGTTGATTAGGGACACAAGTTTAGGGGTTGTACTTGTGTCATCTGTTGTGTAGAACCCATATTAGTCAATAACCCATTTTGGTTAGTAAATGGAGGACCCCACACTAGGTAGGGGTCAGGGCACGCTTACTGAGCTAATTGTAAGAGGTTCAACTGGGAATGGGTGTTTGATGGCACGTTCCAAATGGTTCATGTGCATGCATGGATCTGGCGTGCCTGGTAAAATAAGTCGCTGCAACACCTGTAAATTGCTCTGTGCCCTTCTGTAGATTGCCACTTTAAGAAGTAATGCACCCTACTATGGGGCCAACACGAGGTATTTACGTGTTAGGGAGCCGATCGCTTGGGGGTAGTAATTATGGTACATCTAGTCCTTCCTATATAGGTACCCATTATGTCTGTTTAGGGTAACACCTGTTATTCCTGTTAGGGTACCTGTTATTTCTGTTTGGGGTAAAACTCGTTAATAGAAGTACACCTAAATCTATCATTATATTTAGTTAGGATCATTCTATTTCTTTTAAGTAATTGGAAAACACCTAATCCAGTATGCTAGTATTGGTGTAGAGAAAGTAATTGAGAAGCATAGTTTATCCTATCTACTCGGTTTATCCTGTCCATCCTATTTATACCTGTTATATATTACAGTATCTCTCGTCCAGTTTATTTTACTATCTTGATACTTTTATTTCTTTATTTGCTAAAAGTCCCTGGACTCGCCAGACTCTATGTCTGACCTGTTTAGTTTCCCATTCTCTCTTTCCTTTCCCCCTAGGTTCTCAGGGTGGTAACGCTCAGGCATGATTAGGAATCTCTCTCTCTTGTGTTTCTTCTTGGATGTATCGCTTCGATTATTTGTCTACTTTGATATGGCTACTCATGGGGATTATGATTTTACATTTCTGCACCCTGATGGTTTTTAGAGCAAGACGATTGTTTTAGTTGATGTATTTGGTTCCAATATTTTAGTCTGATGTTGTAACTGGATTTGAGACTACGATGTTTTCTATTGAAAAATAAAGTTTTAAATTTCCGCTGCTATTTTATATATCTGTCTTGTGAGATTCTGTTTCTGTTTACCTATAACGTTTCACGGAACTTAATGCATTCTGATAAAGAGTGACATTAACGGACATGAGGTGTCACAAACTCACTCTGTTCTTCCCACTTATATTTTATATAAGTTGGGCTTTTTAATTGTGTGTTATGGTTGTTAATGGTTAATTGTTTGTTAATATATATATATATATATATATATATATATATATTCATATATTGATTGAACTAATGAAATTAAATGTTGTTTAATTTCAATGAAACACCAAATCCTTATTTTAATGATTGGACCCAATGAAGGTAACTTACCTTATCGGTTACGTTTATATTATAAACGTGTTTAATTTAATGCATTGGTTGAATTGTTTTTTGATGTTAAATAAATTGGTTGATGTTAAATAGCTGTTATTTACTATTATAGAAATTATCAGTTAAATTGAATAAGTTTATTTGAGATAACCATTTTGGATGCAGGGAAAACATGTTGGAGGGATCCAACTGGATTCCTCAAATAAATTTAATGTTATTTTTTTCTTCATATTATCGTTATATGAACTGTTCTGACGGGATGATTGATTTAATTGTTGGCCGTTGATATGAAATTCCACATTTATTTCATTTTAACCAATGGGTAATGTTGGTTGAGTAATTGGTAGTACATGGCCTATAAATCAATCATTTTCTAGATATTGATTTACTGTCAGGTAAATCAATAGAAGTGAAGTTATAAAGTTTATTTTATAACTGAAGGTAGATTTTTAAATCTATTATTTCTAATGAAAGTTATTTAAAGGAAATAAACATGTGTTATATATTATTTAAATAAAAATCTATTATTTCTAATGAAAGTTATTTAAAGGAAATAAACATGTATTATATATTATTTAAATTTATAAGTGAGTAGTGATCGATTTTGTAAAGCAAATTCTGATGTTAATCAGATTTATAAGCAAATAAGTAGAAAATTAACCTAACGGTTAAGAGTTGGATAATTGTTTTAAAAAACAATTAGATGAAATTATTTAAATGGATTATATTATTAATTAATTTAAAGGAAGGACCAGTTGAATTTGGTTAATGAAATAACTGTGTTTTGAATTGACTAAGTCAACCATTTAACTGGAATGGATTACTAAATTAGGTTGTCGTCTTTAATCTAATGAAATATCTTAACGAATATTTTTTTAATTTCTAACAAGATTTTAAAAAGAAATTTCTATTTATTTTAGTTAATGAAGAAGTTAATTACTTATACAGTAGTTAATGATGAAGTAAATTAGTATTTTAATTAATAATAATATAAGTGTTATTGTAATGAAATCTAATTGAGTTGTGAAAGGAGTTTATGAATGGGTTTTATATTAAAACCCGAGTTTTTATAAAAAAATTATAAAAGGGATTTTAAGCGAATATGATAGCTTAAGTTAAATGTTTACTTAACATTTAAAGTTAGAAAAAAAAGGAAATTGAGATAAAAAGGGTTTATATTGAACCTAAGTTTTCTTATAAAAAAGATTTATGAAAGAAATGTGGAGTAAAGCGTTAATTTTAAATTAACGTTACTTAATTATAGAATTAAGTAAAATGGTGGGAATTGAGAAAAGATTTTAAAAGCTAAAAATTGACGAATGGATTTGTAAAAGGAGATGTTAATAAACATTTACTTAATCAATGAATTAAGTAATAAAGTTGTATTTGAAAGATGATTTAAAAAAATAAGAAATGGATAATAAATTCAAGGTTTAAGTAATGGGATTTGTTTTGATAATATAATAAATATCAGTTTTTGAAATACAACCCATAGCTATCTTAAGATAAGAACGTTGTTGATCAAGGCCTGAGAGGTAAATAAATAGCCCAACTTGAATGACTTCAAGATTATCTAAGGATGATATTAGTTTGTAATGAGAAAGAGGTTAAGATTTATTTAGTATTTCCGTATGAAAATAATAACGCAATGTTAACTGCAAAGATTGATAATATATAAGGAGATTTCCAAAGTAACGAAAACGAGAAGAATTGATAATATATGTATGTATAATGAATTTCTTGAAATAAAGGAAATAAAACTAGATTGTGTGAAATTATAATGGTACTTTGAGTTAAAGGAATTGAGAAGTGGAGTTTTCAAATGAGTTGTTCTAAAAGGAGAAGTGTTGGATTTTGTGTAATGAAACAGAAGAGATTTCGTAACATCGTTTTACAGGTGATAATATGAATTGATTCCCAATTATAGGGAATGAGTAATGATGTAGCAAATGTTTTAAAATGATAGTAGAATAGAAAATTAGATATGATTATAGGATATTTTCCTATGTATTAAAATAAAATAGTTTTGAAAATAATCTTATGTTAAATAAGAAGTGAAAAGCTATATCCGAAATATCGAAAGATTTAAAGAGTTTTAAATTAACCTTCGTTACTTGTTTTAATTTAAAAAGGCCACGTAATGTTGATACTGGACTAGTAAACTCATTTTATTCTCATGATTATCTATTTGATAATTAAACAACCGATTATCAAAATCTGACCTATACAATTGTTGGTACGGAAAGACCGGGTTCAGATTTATATTCAAAAACCATTCCGACCAGCAAATACGTAACGTTAAAGATCGAAGATGGAGCAATTGAAGACCGTGGTTCTTCATAAGAGGAAGGATTACTTGTAGAACATTCTTTGGAATAGCTACTAGAGGTATTCTATCGTGATTTGGTCATAAGTGGGATTTTACGGATTTGCAAGGACTTCTCGCTACTAACCTATAGGTTAATTCAAGGATACAGTAGGAGGGTTCCTTCGGTTTTTCCAGTCCCATGACAACTTGTATGGACGGATGTCTGATAGAGTATTTCCAATGGGGTCACGTACGTTGATTTCATCAAACGTATTTCTATTGGTAGCGAAGAAGGCACCTTTTGTTAGCTTAACAACTAGAGTATTTTTGTGGACGTCAATTAGTGATTTTCTGATGGATACGACGATGTGGAATTTAAAGAGAATGGTGGCCAGATGTTCTAAAAATAATAATAAAGGTAAATAAATAAATTATGACCTCAAGCCTCATCAATAGGGAAATGGTATAAAATCGTGTAGGTCGCATGGCCATGTGGGTCGCACCCATTAAAAGGTTGTATCATTACCTGATCTAGAGAAATCAAATACCTTCAATTGTCCCTTTATTCTTGTATGCTATCTGCAGTTGCCTGGCCCCCAACCGTGGCAATGATATATTTGATACTCTCAGATAAAGTGAGGGGCCGGTCATGTTTAGCCGGGTCGTAGGTGTGACGGCCCGCCCCGCACCAACCGACATTTACTCCAAAAGTGCACTGTACACATGTCCAGTTAGCACGGAACGGGTCGTCAGAAGGAAAGGGAAGAAGGAAATGAACTAACACGGAACTTGTAGAATGTCTCACAGTGCATAGAACAAAATATAATAATAACATACTTAACATAAAACAGGTGAGACAGTGCATAAGCTGAAACAACTAACATAGCAGTGGAAAATCCAAGTACAGCTTATGATCCAAAGTTAAACATTATTACAACTTTTCAAACTGTCTCAAAAGCAAAAGAAAGATAAAGGAGGTACGCTACTAATGCCCAAGTAGCGAACACCAACGACACAGGGAGAATATCTATATATCATACGTGGAAGCCTCATGCCCGCCTCTGAATCAGCTACTCGCGCATCACCAACTAACATGTCTCTAGTCTGCTCGTGTGAGCACCCAGAGTAATAAGAGGAGACATAAAACTCTGGGTCAGACATAAAGCCTGGTATGAGCGATAAGCATCTAAACAGAACAATAACAGGTAGACTAAAACATACCTGAACCTGGACCTGCAACCAAAGAGTTAGCACTACATACTATACAACACTCTAAGGTGCCATATCAAATGGTGTAAAGATACGGAGGTGGGGGTGTGCATGTCATGGTGATGGCAAACAATCAAACATAGCATCCATCCTCACATCTCTCACTCAGTGCGTAAAGCATACGATATTCACCACTTCGATCACCCAACTTACCTTGCTACGATCACTTTGCCCTATGAAGTCATAAATGGCTTCACTGCACTGATAATGTAGCCACTAATCCTTCGCTATGTCAACTTGCCCCATGGAGTTATTCACCCCATCTGCGCTGGCTCATAGCCTTACCAATCCTTTACTATGTCCACTTGCCCCATGGAGTTATTCACCCCATCTGCACGCATCACTTTGCCCCTCAAGTCATAATGACTCTACTGCACTGATAATGTAGTCTTGCTACCATCACCTTGCCCCTCGAGTCATAATGACTCTACTGCACTGATGAGTAGCCCATCATCCATTTTTTAGTGGTGAATCGAAGTTATGAACGTCGACAACTCCTTAGCACACGTCCCGCAGCAAAGCCCAATCATTTAGTGAACTCATCGGTTCCCAACTGGATCCTGAGCTCTAACTTCCCATATTGGACTACCTTTGCATCTCGGGTTATTAGTCAATACTGGGTCGGGTCGGGTTTCGCTACTAGCCATCGGTTCGGGTCGGGTCCCCTACTTTGAGTCGGTTCGGTTTGTTGCCTTCCCCTGTAGCGGTTCGGTTCAGGTCCACAGCGTTGCATCGGTTCGGGTAGGGTGACCCACTTTGGGTCGGGTCGGGTTGCCATCTCCCATCCAGTTCGTGCTCCCGCTCCGATTAGCTCCCTCGTTCTTCATATGCTCCAATCCGATCCCAGTCCAATTAGCGTGGCCTTACCTTTTGCCAGTTTTCTCAAGTGCCAAGTTCCAATCGATCGAATCCCTTGCCCAGTTCACTTATCCGATCCGAGCCACCATATCCGATCCGATCCAGCACTGTTTCCTGAAACTTTTCCAGCAAGTGTTTTACGCCATTCGACGACGTTTTCAACCATTCTAACTATTGAAATCAATCACAAAGCATATCATACAATCATAGCAACATGCATAATCAACCACAAACATCAAAACATCAATATGATAGGTTAAAATGGATCAAACATACCCAAAACCCCATATTTCCCCTTAAGCATGTTTAGGTAAAACTAATGATAGGATTAGTAAAACTTAACCAAATTAACCCAAATTCATATCAGAGGTCTAAAACATCATTTAAGAATTTATGAACATTTTTCCAGAATTTTATCATGTTTAAATTCGCTAATTAACACTAATTACCCTTAATTAGCCATAATTAGTGAGGAACTATGCAAATCACTCACCTTAGCCACAAATAAACTCTAGATCTGAAGTAAATCTCTGATTTGATGTGAATCCCAATGCTAAACAGCAGCTCCAATGTTGAGTTAGTGTAGATCTTCCTTGATTCGATGTTGCTAAGCTAAATCCTTGATTAAAAGATGATTTGGAGGTGATTTAGAGGTTGGAGGCCATTCTTAGGGTTTCTTGGAGATAAGTGGAGGCTAGAAAACTGAAATGGAATGATTCTCTAACTCATTTCAGCCTCCCCATAACCCTAATCCCGAAATGGGTTAAGGGCCTATTCACTAATCACCCTATTGGCCCGGTTAAGCAGTTTTTCACCTTCCAAACCTTAATTCAGCCATATCTCCCAAACGGTAAGTCCGTTTGGCTATTATGACCACTCTACGGAAAGGTAAACCATCAAACAAATCTAATGGAAGTGATTTCAGGTCAAAATTCCTTTACAATCAAAAGTTATGGCCAAAACAAGATCAGTTAGGGGCAAAACGGTCATTTAAAAATCGACAAAAGTCATGAACATGGGAAATGAGTCTAATGGTTGTTTCCCAAAGTTACATTACCATACAACTTCATAGGAGAAAGAAATAAATATTCTACGATCCTTCGATGCGTAGAATGCGGGTTGTTACATTCTCCCCCTTAAGAAATTTCGCCTTCGAAATTCCCTAACCAAAAAACACAAAGGGTCTCGCATGCCTATCAACCATAAAACAACAATCAAACATGAAAAACAAGTCTATCCTAGCATGCAAAATAACTAAATTACGAAGTAAATCTTACCAGGCAAAGAGTTCTGGATACGTCTTTCTAATGCTCTCCTCTGTCTCCCAAGTACAATCATTCTCGTTCTCGCCCCACTGAACCTTGACTAGCTTCACCGCCTTCCTTCGAAGTTGCTTCGTATCGTGCCCCACAATACGAATCGGCTTGCGGTTCCCAACTGCCTGGGTTCTACTTCGAAGTCCTCTAACTGATCAAGTGAAATAGTCATATCTGGGTCGTGAACGAACTTCCTTAGTTGGGAAACATGAAATACATTGTGAACTCCCGCCATCTTCTCTGGTAAGTCAACTCTATACGCCAAATTCCCGACTAGTTCAAGAATAGGGAATGGGCCAACAAATCTTGGTGCCAACTTGCCTCTCCTGCCAAATCGTATCACGCTCTTCAATGGAGAAATCTTGACAAACACCAAGTCACCAACGGAGAATTTTAAGTCTCTTCTCCTCTTATCAGCATAGCTCTACTGCCTATCCTGGGCAGCCTTCATTCGTTGTTGAATGATCTTAATCTTATCTGAAGTTTCCCTCACCACATCAGGTCCAAGCATAAACTTCTCGCCAGTCTCTATCCAACATGATGGTGAGTTGCACGGTCTTCCGTACAAAGCTTCATATGGTGCCATACCGATACTGGATTGGTAGCTATTATTATATGCAAACTCTACTAGATGCAAATGGTCATCCCATGATCCACCAAAATCCAATATACAAGCTCTCAAGAGATCTTCCAATATATGATTCACCCTCTCCGTCTCACCGTCGGTCTGAGGATAATATACGGTACTGAGATGTAATTCTGACCCTAGAGCCTCTTGTAAGCTCTTCCAAAACCCACTAGTGAACAACGGGTCTCGGTCACTCACAATGCTTTTAGGTACTCCATGAAATCTCACTACCCACTTCATATACAATTCTGCTAACTTAGCTGTCGTTCTTGTCGATTTGACTGGTATAAATCTTGCACTCTTAGTCAATTGATCCACAATTACCCAAATGCTATCATATCCCGATCTAGTCCTTGGTAAACCATCGATGAAATCCATCGAGACTTGCTCCCATTTCCATTCGGGAATTTCTAATGGTTGCAACAACCCACTAGGCTTCTTTTGCTCGGCTTTAACTAGCTGGCAATTCATGCATTTGGATATAAACTTCCCAACGTCTCTTTTCAGCCCTTCCCAGTAGTAGGTCTGCTTCATATCTCGATACATCTTATCACCACCGGGATGTATTGTCAGTTTTGAGTGATGACATTCTCTAAGCACCTCATCTCTCAAACCATTCACGTTGGGCATAACTAGTCTTCCATTCTTTCTAAGCCATCCATCTCGATCAAGCCCATACATATTCATCTCCTCACCGTCGATGTCCATCTCTAACTTGGAGATGATTTCCAATAGATTAGGATCGTCCCTCTGGCCGGAACCAATCCGCTCTATCAAAGTGGGTCTGATCGCCAAACTAGCTAGCATGACTGGATCCAATTCGCACTTTGGTCTGAAATCAAACCCCGCGATATACTCCAGTTGCTTCCATTCAAGAAACATTGCCCCTAAACTGGCATGTCTCCTACTCAAGGCATCGGCTACCGCATTACCTTTCCCAGGTGTGTATGCGATATCAAAATCATACGAAGCCAAGAACTCTAACCATCTCTGCTGACGGAGATTCAGATCCTTCTGAGAGAAGAGATACTTTAACGATTTATGATCGGTAAACAACTCGAATCTTTCTCCCAAGAGATAGTGTCTCCACATCTTTAATGCAAACACAATCGCTGCTAGTTCCAAATCATGGGTAGGATACTTCTTCTCATGTGACTTTAGTTGCCGACTAGCATAAGCTACAAACCTACCTCCTTGCATCAATACAGCACCTAGTCCGGTACAACAAGCATCCGTGTATACCGTGATTTCTTCATTCCCTCTAGGAATGACTAATACAGGCGCACGCGTCAATTTTTCCTTTAGACTCATAAATGCATTCTCACACACTCCGTCCCAGACGAAGGACTGATTCTTCTTAGTCAACTGAGTCAACGGTGCTGCTATCTTGGAGAAGTCCTGGATAAACTTACGATAATATCCAGCTAACCCCAAGAAACTTCTTACACCTGTTGCATTCTTGGGTGTAGGCCAATCCTGTACCGTAGCCACCTTCGCAGGGTCCACGGCAATACCATTCCCGGAAACAACATGACCCAAGAATCTCACTTCCCTTCTCCAAAAATGACACTTAGAGAATTTCGCTTTCAATTAGTGTTTCCTCAACACCTCCATCGCTATCCTCAAGTGTCCCTTGTGTTCCTCCTCTGTCCTTGAGTAAACAAGGATATCATCTACGAAACAAGAACAAACTTATTCAATTGATCTCTGAATACTCGATTCATAAGATCCACAAAATAGGCTAGTGCATTGGTCAATCCAAATGGCATGACCAACCACTCATAAAATCCAGAAGGCGTCCTAAATGCCGTTTTCGGAACACTCTCATCCGCTACTCGAAGCTGATGAAATCCTGTCGCGAGGTCCAACTGGGAGAACACTCTTGCTCCTTCCAGTTGATCAAACAAATCATCTATCCACGGTAGAGGAAACTTATTCTTCCTCGTTACCTTATTCAACTCGCGATAGTCCACACACAAACGAAGGGAACCATCTGCCTTAGTGGCAAACACAACTGGTGCTCCCCACTCGGAGACACTTCTTCTAATAAATCCCTTCTTCAAAAGATTGCTGACTTGCACCCCGAGCTCTCGCTGCTCCCTTGGTGCCATACGACGAAGTGGCATCACTATAGGTCTGGCATCTTTCACTAAATCAATACGGAACTCAATCTCTCGGTGTGGTGGAAGCCCGGTCACCTCCTCGAAGACGTCCAGATACTGGCCAACCACGGGCACACTAACAGCTCATCCTGCGGGATGTCGAGGGAATTTACAAAACTAGCCATAACCCCATCACTAGATAGACTACCAAACACTACCCTCCGCCCATCATCCTCCCTAACTGTCACCAAAAAGCCCTCACAGTCTACCACCACCCCGTATCTTTGGAGCCAATCGACTCCCAATATAATGCCATACCCAGTAAAGCCCAAAACAAAGCAATCACAAACAAACATGCATCCATGACTCGATAGGACCAAATTCCTTCAAATCATACTAAGGCTAGTCGAACCACCAATCGGGTTCGTCACAACCAATGGTCTATCGACTATCTCGGGTCCCAACCTATCTACCAGGTCACTAGATATGAAGGAACGGGAAGCCCCAGTATCAAACAAAACTCGAAATGGTACATCATAAATAGAAAGCATACCTTGAATAACAACATTCTTTCCTTTCTCCACCGCAGTTGGGGCATTCGACGAAGAAGGAACAACATCAATAGCATATGCTTTCACAATCTGCTTCTCCTTAAGAGGTTGCAGACACTTATCCTTATGATGTCCCACTTGGCCACAGTTGTAGCACTTCCTTTCCGCTGGCTTGGCCCGACATTCATTAGCATAATGGCCCTTCTTACCACAACTGAAGCACCCAACTTCTTTCTTGTTCTTTTTCTGACCGTCCTTAGATTGGCTCTGCTTCCTCTTATTTTGAGAGTTATTCTTGCCTCCACCGCCTGCTTGCGGCTTCAGCCCTTCTGCAGATGCAGCCTCAGTCTTTGACTTAGGGTAAAGGCTCTCTGATCTCAAAGCTTTCCCCACAATCGATTCAAAAGTCTCATCGATGTGGTTGATAAGCCTTTCCCCCAAGTATCAATCCAACCCAGTAATGAACTTCTCATTCTTCTTCTCAGGAGTATCGATAAGGGATAGTCCATACTTCGACAAAGTGTCGAACTTAGCAATATAGTCAAAAACTGCCCTACCACTCTGCTTGAGTTCCAAGAATATCTTAAACAATACTGACTTCTGGGCAGCTGGAATGAACTTCTCGTTAAAGCGAGCCTTGAACTGATCCCAAGTAACCTGATCTTTTGGAGTAGCTGTTCTAATGGCATTCCACCAATTCATCGCTCGCCCTTGAAGCTGACGAGACGCTAGCCTTCTCTTCATCGCGTCCTCAAGACCCAAGTCATCGAAGATACGATCACAGCTATCCAACCAATCTTGAACATCTGTGGCCGACTCCATCCCATGGAATGGCTTCCCACCAAGGTTAGTGTAATCCTTGCACAACTTGGCGAAATCGACCCGAGGCGCCTGCACTACTGGGCCAACACCAACTTTGGGATTGGGAACTTCCCCTTGCACTTCTCTAAGCATGTCTCTCATGAGGTCAGTAAACATTGCCCTCATGTCAGCAGCATTCCCATTATTGGCTCCTCTACCAGCACCTCTAGCATATCGGCTCATCGTCAATCGGAAAAGGGAAATGATTAACGACCCCATAGTGGTGCTAGAGCAGTACGACTCCATTCTTAAACTACTAATAGTATACATATAGCTTTTGAAAACCAAATTAATCACAAATACGCGCTCTCATATACGTACTATCTCTCCCTAGTGTCTTTCCCTAGGTTAACTACGCAACCTAGAGCTCTGATACCAAATGTGACGGCCCGCCCCGCACCAACCGACATTTACTCCAAAAGTGCGCTGTACACATGTCCAGTTAGCACGGAACGGGTCGTCAGAAGGAAAGGGAAGAAGGAAATGAACTAATACGGAACCTGTAAAATGTCTCACAGCACATAGAACAAAATATAATAATAACATACTTGACATAAAACAGGTGAGACAGTGCATAAGCTGAAACAACTAACATAGCAGCGGAAAATCAAAGTACAGCTTATGATCCAAAGTTAAACATTATTACAACTTTTCAAACTGTCTCAAAAGAAAAAGCAAGATAAAGGAGGTACATTACTAATGTCCAAGTAGCGACCACCAACGACACAGGGAGAATATCTATATATCATACGTGGAAGCCTCCTACCCGCCTCCGAATCAGCTACTCGCGCATCACCAACTAACTTGTCTCTAGTCTGCTCGTGTGAGCACCCAGAGTAATAAGAGGAGACATAAAACTCTGGGTCAGACATAAAGCCTGGTATGAGCGATAAGCATCTAAATAGAACTATAACAGGTAGACTAAAACATACCAGAACCTGGACCTGCAACCAAAGAGTTAGCACTACATACTGTACAACACTCTAAGGTGCCATATCAAATGGTGTAAAGATACAGAGGTGGGGGTGTGCATGTCATGGTGATGGAAAACAATCAAACATAGCATCCATCCTCACATCTCTCACACAGTGCGTAAAGCATACGATATTCACCACTTCGATCACCCAACTTACCTTGCTATGATCACTTTGCCCCATGAAGTCATAAATGGCTTCACTGCACTGATAACGTAGCCACTAATCCTTCGCTATGTCCACTTGCCCCATGGAGTTATTCACCCTATCTGCGCTGGCTCATAGCCTTACCAATTCTTTACTATGTCCACTTGCCCCATGGAGTTATTCACCCCATCTGTGCTGGCTCATAGTCTTACTACGCATCACTTTTCCCCTCAAGTCATAATGACTCTACTGCACTGATAACGTAGTCTTGCTACCATCACCTTGCCCCTCGAGTCATAATGACTCTACTGCACTGATGAGTAGCCCATCATCCATTTTTGGTGGTGAATCGAAGCTATGAACGTCGACAACTCCTTAGCACACGTCCCGCAACAAAGCCCAATCATGAAGTGAACTCATCGGTTCCCAACTGGATCCCGAGCTCTAACTTCCCATATTGGACTACCTTTGCATCTCGGGTTATTGGTCAATACTGGGTCAGGTCGGGTTTCGCTACTAGCCATCGGTTCGGGTCGGGTCCCCTACTTTGAGTCGGTTCGGTTTGTTGCCTTCCCCTGTAGCGGTTCGGTTCGGGTCTACAGCGTTGCATCGGTTCGGGTAGGGTGTCCCACTTCGGGTCGGGTCGGGTCGCCATCTCCCATCCAGTTCGTGCTCCCGCTCCGATCAGCTCCCTCGTTCTTCATATGCTCCGATCCGATCCCAGTCCAATTAGCGTGGCCTTCCTTTTTGCCAGTTTTCTCAAGTTCCAAGTTCCGATCCGATCGAATCCCTTGCCCAGTTCACTTATCCGATCCGAGCCACCATATCCGATCTGATCCGATCCTGCACTGTTTCCTGAAACTTTTCCAGCAAGTGTTTTACGCCATTCGACGACGTTTTCAACCATTCTAACTATTGAAATCAATCACAAAGCATATCATACAATCATAGCAACATGCATAATCAACCACAAATATCAAAACATCAATATGATAGGTTAAAATGGATCAAACATACCCAAAACCCCATATTTCCCCTTAAGCATGTTTAGATAAAACTAATGATAGGATTAGTAAAACTTAACCAAATTAACCCAAATCCATATCAGAGGTCTAAAACATCATTTAAGAATTTATGAACATTTTTCCAGAATTTTATCATGTTTAAATTCGCTAATTAACACTAATTACCCTTAATTAGCCATAATTAGTGAGGAACTATGCAAATCACTCACTTTAGCCACAAATAAACTCTAGATCTGAAGTAAATCTCTGATTTGATGTGAATCCCAATGCTAAACAACAGCTCCAATGTCGAGTTGGTGTAGATCTCCCTTGATTCGATGTTGCTAAGCTAAATCCTTGATTAAAAGACGACTTGGAAGTGATTTAGAGGTTGGAGGCCATTTTTAGGGTTTCTTGGAGATAAGTGGAGGCTAGAAAACTGAAATGGAATGATTCTCTAACTCATTTCAGCCTCCCCATAACCCTAATCCCGAAATGGGTTATGGGCCTATTCACTAATCACCCTATTTGGCCCGGTTAAGCAGTTTTTCACCTTCCAAACCTTAATTCAGCCATATCTCCCAAACGGTAAGTCCGTTTGGCTATTATGACCACTCTACGGAAAGGTAAACCATCAAACGAATCTAATGGAAGTGGTTTCAGGTCAAAATTCCTTTCCAATCAAAAGTTATGGCCAAAACAAGATCATCTAGGGGCAAAACGGTCATTTAAAAATCGACAAAAGTCATGAACATGGGAAATGAGTCTATTGGTTGTTTCCCAAAGTTACATGACCATAAAACTTCATAGGGGAAAGAAATAAATATTCTACGATCCTTCGATGCGTAGAATGCAGGTTGTTACAGTAGGATGTTCTTATTGAACCTCAATGTATTCATCTCCGAAGGTACGTTGTCGGAAGGTGGTTGCCCATACCTTTTCCTTGGAAATCCATTCTCCAATAAGAGCCCGCGATTTTGATTGTATACTATGTATGTAGAGCATGAGATGCAAGCGTTCTGCTACATTGCTATTTACTTGATTTACATCACTATTATAATATCATAATAGTATTAATTTCAATTTTTTTGGGTTATCGTAAGGTAAAAACCGTCTGTATTTATGTGTGGATTTGGTCTTACGATTGTCCTTTTATTTTGAAAACATTTTAACTTTAAAATCAAGTTGGATGTTACCCATAAACTTAAAGGAGTTTTTCTCACTCTGGTTCACCAGACTGATCCGGCGTTTGTAATGCTTGAGTTAGGATGGGTTGTAAAGGTTCAGGTTATCAGATGTAGTGAAGAGACGAGTTCAGATAGTTCAGACGTATGATATTATGTCTAGTATGTATTCCGATGTGTATTGTATATGAAGCAAAGTATTAATACTGTCTAGATGTGTTGATGTACTCTGATGATTGTAAGTATTTTTTTAAAGCTCTCAATAAAGATTTACTTCTATATTATATTTTGCTCTGCTGCGATGTGAGACCCCGATTCTGTGGTGGTTCTTCTTCTTCTTCTATTTTAATATTTCTTTCTTATCTCATCCTCTATTTTCTTTCTACTTGCATCTGGGTTTCTAGTGCATTTTCAGTTGGACTTGGGTTGTTTGGTCAGCTCAAAAGGTACTGGATTTCCTCGTCGTTACACTTGGTATCAGAGCAATGGTTTAGTAATAACCTTGGCTCTGTGGCGTAACTCAATAGAGATGGGATTAGTAATGCCCTAGATTGAGTTGAGTGTATATAAATGAGAGCGTATTTGTAATTCTTATACAAATGTTTGTATTGTGTTGTTTGATATTCAATTCTGAACTGGCAATGGACACGATATTGTTTTGTAAAGAGGGTAATGAAATAATTTTACCCAAGATATATTTTTATATATAAAAGAAATAATTTTATCAAATTATTGAGGTATTTGTTTGATTGATTTGAATGAAATTCAAATTGGATTAAGAATTTGAAATGATTTAATATAGCAATAAGTAACTTCAATATGAAATTGAATGAATCTGGATTTAACTTAAAGGTAAGTTAAAATAGAATAAATTGGAATACATGATTTTTGAAATAAAATCAGAAATTTGATTGTTATTGGAAGTAAATTAATCTAGAAGATTAATTAGTTAATTAAATGTGAAATGAGACTAAACTTGGTTAAGTAATTGAGTAAGTGAATTAAATTCGAAATTTGAAGTCAATTGATGTTAATTAATTGTTATTGAAGTACGTTAAACCAAAGTAAATATTAACATTTAATATAAATTGGATGATTGTTTGTCTATGTTGATTGTGAATTGTTTTTTATTAGATGATAGATTGTTAGAGTAGAAATAATCAATATTTTAATGGAAATGAATGAACTGTAAACTGAGAAATGAATTCCAGAATTATAAATTGAAATGGAATCACATATGAATTAAAACCGGATGATATAGCTCTGTATTTGCGCATACCTTTTAAAATGAATGTATGCTACCTATTTGATTTCAGAATTGGTGTAGTTATACCTATTGATTAGTGAAATATTATTTAAAAATTTCATATAATTGTTACTTACATGATTATCTGAGTTAAGTATAGGTGCTAAAAGGCTATGAGATTAATTTTGGTTTGTAAACTGCACGTAAATTGAGTAGTATACTCAATAGCGCTCGTATAAGGTATGCCTACGTGAAAATATAAATTTTAGTTTTTTGAATTTTGTTTTTCGATCGTGTGGGTCGATGTATATTATTATTTTTCCTGAGATATTGCAGAAATCACTCCGTACATGGGTGACTCTGCCGAATTTCAAGGAATTAAAGGTGTTAGAAAATTTCTATATTTTTAAAATTTTAAATTGATTATAATGAATCGATTTTCAATTTAAAATAAATTGTACTTTAAAATAAAAGGGTTGTAGCATTTTTCTTACCTTAGTAATTTCGGGGACGAAATTCTTTTAAGGGGGGAGGAATGTGATGTCTCATAATTTCGGTAGTCAGATATTTAAATTATTTTATTATTTTAAATATTATATTTGGAATATATATGGATTTTAATATTTAATTCATCATTAAAAATCGAAGTTGAACGTTAAATTTATATTTAAATATAAAACGAGCTCGTAATGGCGCGGTAGTTTGTAATATTGAGTTTTGGACTTCAATGGAATATACATGATCCAATATAAGTCGGGATTCTGTGAAACAAGAAATGTTTGAATCTTGTTAATTATAATTTCCATATGAAACAGATAGTTGAGATTTCATTTTTTAGATTATTAGTTATGTCCAATTCAAATTTTAAAATAGTTGTTATGGAAATCGTTAATAAACAATAACATTTAGTTAATAAATTTATAAGGGTTTTTAATATAATTTGGATATCGTTTAACCCTTGAGTTTGAAATCCATACTAGTTTATGTTTGAAGCAACATGATGTTTTTATTCGGATAAATATGACAATAATAATATATTATTATTTTATTAGATTATTTTGGAATTTAATAATATTTTAATCGATCTTATTATAAGCCTTAAGAACGGCTATTTTGCAAGCAATCTCGGTTTTCGAGGAAATTAGTTTTATTGGAACCGTAACGCTAAATTATTGTACGAAACCAAATTTCATGCAAACCGATGTCGTATGTGACAACGACAGCCGAAAATGCCCAGTCATTTTCTATAGCGCGTAATTAAATTAATAAATTTAATAGAGGGGTATGTGTGTATAACTTGAGCAGACGATCGAATTAAGCCACGAAACCAATTCCATTGAGTTTGTATCGAATATTAAAGTCAGGATAGGTAGGTAGTTTGTTATTTTTGGACATTGGTTATTTCGGTGTCCAAAATAGCTTTGTTTGGCGCATAAAAATAGCATACCAGGAAATAGACTCGGGATGCAATGAAACTTATGCCATTGGATTCGTATTAGTTAGTTATTGTAGGATAGCGATTTTTGTGTTAATCGGACTTACCATTTGATCATGGCAACGATAAATGCCATAATCGTTTATATTATTTTTGCCAATTTAGAAAGGGGGCAACTTTAAAGGAATATACTACTGGACAAATCGATTTTAACGAAACAAACTTCATTAGATCCATAAGGAAAAGGACTAGTAAAATTTCAAAGTTTTAAGTTGATTGAATTTATTTTGTGATCGTAGGAAATTTAAACGCATAATTTTTCACCTATGAAATATAAAATAATTTACACAAACGACCTTGAAATTCGATGAAACCTATCCCATCGTGTCCGTAATATTTTTCTATGTCAGGGTTAGGAGTTTCACTTTGATTGGAGGTCGTATGTGGCAGTTTATTCTCGTTACTTCACGGTAAAATTTCGAATACTATTAAGATAATATACCCACACCTTATATAAACAACTAAAAGGGGCATAACCCTAATTTCCTTCTGCCGTGGTCTAAAGAATTTTTGGCCGCCATTTAAAAACCAACGAATATAAACATTCGATCCTTTCTCCACATAAATCAGGAAATCCGATGATCTTTAGCTAGAAACCCCAACAACAATCATGATCAACTCTGTCAAATCTATCATTTATTCGGTCACGATCAACTCCAGCATCCCTACTAAGTGAAATATTGTTCGAAATATATGGCGGTTGGAGGCTTTTTGCTGGTGAGCGGTTGCATCTGGGGAGATGGGTTTCAGCTAGATGATGGAGAACGTCACGTCACAGGTCTGGGCAGTCTGGGTTGGTGCTGCGATGGTCAGAACAAAGGTGCGGTAGTGGAATTATTCGTCGAGCGTGGGTTGAGACAAGGGATTGAAGCTGTGGGCTTAAAACTAGCAACCTGGAACATTTCGATTAAGGGAATGAGATGCGATGAGGGGGTGATCGTCTGTGTAGTGAAGGGAGTTAGACGCCGGTTGTCAGGGTGGTCGGAAGGTTGGTGGCAGCGGGTGTAATGGGTTTCGAAATAGTGAAGTGGAGCAATTTTTTTAGAAGAAGCGTGTATAACAGGAAGGAAAATCCGGAAAATTAAATGGATACAAAGGAGTGGTATTATGCAGGAAAATCACAAATAAGTCGGCTAGTTTTCTTCGAACCGCGTAATGTTAATTAAATAGTGATTAGTTTAAGCTAATATATGATTAATATTAAATTAATAAATTAAATTAACATTATTCGTTGCTGATGGAAGCAAAGACTGTGGAAAGAAGTTGGTTCGAGCCTATATCTTGTGAACAGAAGGGAACAGAAAAATAGACAGTCGACCATATTTTCAAAATTAAAAGTAGTTAGTAAAGTTTAAAATGGATTTAGGAATTAAATTTTTATTAATTAAAATCGTATACTATTATGGTCCTAATCCTCACGAATTATTTGAATCATACAATTCAAGAAACATTGTACTCATCTCAACGAACTCTATATCATGGAACAAATCTGGACGGAACTGGAATCAACTGGATTTTTCAATTAAACTAAACGCCGGTTTAATTTAACTGAAATGAGTCATTTAAACAGCGAATCAACTCACAGTGAGTTAAACTCACTCGGTTTTCCCCCCTTATATTTTATGTAAGTCGGGGTTTTTATTTTGTTTGCTATGGTTGTTAATGGTTGATTGTTTGTTAATATATATTCGCATATTGATTGAAGCGATGAAATTAAACGTTGTTCAATTTCAATGAAACACCAAATCGTTATTTTAACGATTGGACCCAACGAAGGTAACTTACCTTGTTGGTTACGTTTATATACATGTTTAATTAATGAATTACTTGAATTGCCTGTTGGTGTTAAATCAGTTGGTTGATGCTAAATAGCAATTATTTGCTGTCATAGAAATTATCAGTTAAATTGAAGAGAATAATTTTATTTGAGATATCCATTTTGGATGTAGGAAAAAACAGGTTGGAGGGATCCAATCGGATTCCTCAAATATATTTAACATTATTTATTTTTCATATTATCCTTATATGAGCTGTTCTGATTGGATGATTGATTTGATTATTGACCGTTGATCTGAAATACAACATTTATTTCATTTTAAACAATGGTAACATTGGTTGAGTAATTTGTAGTATATGCCCTATAAATCAATCATTTTCTAAATATTGATTTACTGTTAGGTAAATCAATAGAAGTGAAGGTATAAAATTTATTTTATAAATGAAGGAAAAAAAATTAAATCTATTATTTCTAATGAAATTTATTTAACGGAAATAAACATGTATTATACATTATTTAAATTTACAAGTGAGCAATAAACGATTTTATAAAGCAAATTCTGATGTTAATCAGATTCATAAGCAGATAAGTAGAAAATTGACCTAACGGTTAAGAGTTGGATATCCAATCATCAATAATTGTTTTAAGAAATAATTAAATGAAATTATTTAAATTAATTATATAGTTGATTAATTTTAAGGAAGGACCAATTGAGTTTGGTTAATTAAATAACTATGTTTTGAGTTGACTAAGTCAACTGTTTAACTGGAATGGATTATTAAATTAGCTTGCTGTTTTTAATCTAATGAAATATCTTTATGAATATTTGTTTTAATTTTTAATAATATTTTAAAAAGAAATTTATATTTAATTTAGTTAATAAAACTACAGTAGTTAATGATGAAGTAAATTATTATTTTAATTAGTAATAATTTAAGTGTTGTTGTAATGAAATCTAATTGAACTGTGAAAGGAGTTTATGAATGGTTTTTATATTAAAACCCAAGTTTTAATAACAAATTTATAAAAGGGATTTTAAGCGAATATGATAGCTTAAATTAAATTTTTTACTTAACATTTGAAACTAAAAAAAAGGAAATTGAGATAAAATGGGTTTATATTAAACTTGAGTTTTATAAACTTTATAAAAGAAATGTGGAGAAAGCATTAATTTTAAATTAAAATTGCTTAATAATAGAATTAAGTAAAATGGAGGGAATTGAGATAAGATTTTAAATGCGGAAAACTGTTGAATGGATTAGTAAAAGAAGTTGTTAATAAACATTTACTTAATCAATGAATTAAGTAATAATAGCTATATTTGAAAGTAGATTTTCAAAAATAAGAAATGGATTATAAAATCATGGTTTAAGTAAAATAGTTAAATGGGATTTGTTATGATAATAGAATAGATATTTCTTTTTAAAATACAACCCACATCTATCTTAAGATAAGAACGTTGTTGAAAGGTGGTTGCAAATACCTTTGCCATGGATATCCATTCTCCAATCAGAGCCCGCGGTTTTGATTGTATACTACGTATGTAGTGCGTGAGATGAAAGCGTTCTGTTAGATTGCTATTTACTTGATTTACATCACTATTATAATATCACAATAGTATTGATTTCAAAAATATTTTGGGTTATCGTAAGGCAAAAGCCGTCCATATGTATGTGTGGGTCATCTAGCTGTGCCGCACCTATTTGTCCCAAAAGCGTAGGTCGTACCTCTAACAATGCCAACAAACCGGGTACATAATCAATAGAGGGTCTAAAATCAAAGGTAGAGATATACTCTAAACTCTGCTGCTCGACAAACAAAGGATTCAAAGTCAACTTCTTTCTACTCAAGGTATCAGCTACAACGTTACCCTTGCCTGGGGTATATGCAATCTCAAAATCGTAGGATGCTAAGAACTCCATCCACCTCTATTGCCTTAAGTTTAGATCTTTTTGGAAAAACAAGTACTTTAGTGACTTATGGTCTGTATACAACTCAAACCTCTCACCAAGCAAGTAATGGCGCCAAGACTTAAGCGCAAAAACTATGGCAACTAATTCTAAGTCGTGGGTAGGGTAATTCTTCTCATGGGTCTTTAACTGCCTTCCACCATAGCATATCACCCTTCCCTCTTGCATCAAAACTGCACCAAGCCCCGTCCCGCAAGCATCGGTATACACTGTGAACGGTTTACTCCCATCAGGCAAAGCAAAAACTGGAGCTATCATCAATGCCCTCTTCAAACGTTGGAAAACATCTGCACAGTCAACATCCCAAGAAAAGATCAAATTCTTTTTCGTCAACCGTGTAAGTGGGGCTGATATCTTTGTAAAGTCTTTGATGAACTTTCTGTAATATCCCGCCAAACCAAGAAAACTTCTTACTTTTGTAGCGTTCTTAGGAATCTTCCAATCTTGAATTGCTACCACCTTCGCGGGATCCACTGCTATCCCTTCCCTAGAGACCACGTGCCATAAGAACCTCACTTCCTTCCTCCAAAAATGACATTTGGAGAACTTAGCTTTGAGTAGATGTGCTCGAAGGGTCTCTAAGACTTCCCTAAGATGTAGGGCATGCTCTTCCTTACTTCTAGAAAATATCAAAATATCATCCACAAAGACCACCACGAACTTGTTTAAAAACTCCCTAAACACCCTACTCATCAAGTCTACGAAATATGCAGGTGCATTTGTCAAACCAAAAGGCATGACGAGCCATTCAAAGAAACCGTCGGGAGTCCTAAAAGCAGTCTTATCTATACAATCCTCAGCTACCCTCAACTAATGAAATCCTGTAGCAAAGTCCAACTGCGAGAAAACTGAAGCACCAACCAACTGATTGAACAAATCATCTCTCCTCAGCAATGGGTGTCTGTTCTTCTTCGTGAGCTTATTCAGCTCCCTATAGTCCACGCACAATCTAAGCGAACCATCAGCCTTCATGGCAAAAACAACTGGAGAACCCCACTCCGAGATACTTATTCTTATGAACCCTTTCTCAAACAACTCTTTCACTTGTTTACTAAGCTCCCTCCTTTCTCTAGGAGCCATGTGGCGCACTGGCTTTGCATTGTCCACCAAATATATACGAAAATCTATCTTGCGTTTTGGAGGTAAGCCCCTAACCACCTCAAAGACATATGCATACTCACGGACTACTCGAATAGATTGTAATTCATCAATAGATGTGTCAAGAGATTCTAGGTAGCTAAGCATAATAGAACGCTTAGGGTCGCATGAGATATCGAGAGTATTCTCCAAACTAGTCAACAGTCTAACTACCCCCTTTCATAGTCGTGAATGGCACCATACCTGGCTAGCCAATCCATTCCTAGAATCAACCCATAGCCCGTGAAACCAAGTACATAAGCGTTGCATTCAAACTTAACGCCATACACATATATTCTTAAATCCCGACATAACATAGAAAGATGAGCCAGACCTCCAATAAGATTTGAGAAAACTACGAGATCCATAACTAGACTAGCATTTAGGCGCAATGTTTCAACTAACAGAGCAGATATAAATGAATGCGAAGCACCAGAATCAAACAAAGTTCGAATAGGACGATCAAAAAGGAAAATCAAACTTTCAAAAGAAATGTTTCTACCTCTCTCTTGCGTAGCTGCCATGAGAGCATGAACCTGCCCTCCAGAAGTAGATGTTGTCCTCTATCCTTGCCCATGTCCTTGCCTCCTTGGGTAATCTTTAATCATATGTCCTGCCTCACCACACTGGAAGCAATCCGTCTTCTTCTTCTTCTTCCTATAGTCCCTGCTTAAGTGGCCCGGTGTTCCATAACTAAAAACCTTTTCTTCCCTTGGACCTTGTTATCCTTGCCGCCTTTCTTTTGTTGTTTTTGCGCCTTCTTTGGATCCCCTTTCTTAACCTGTGCCTTATCTACATTCACAATTTTCTCCTCTTCATGCATCAGTGCTATGTCAACAAGTTTCTCGAAAGTAGCCCCCATAGGAATATGGGACATAGCCAACCCGTGCAATGGTTCGTTCAGACCCTTGGAAAATCTCAAGGCCTTCTAATGTGGTGTATTAACTAATTCCATACCAAATCTTGCTAACTGATTAAACTTGTTAACATACTCCTTCACAGACAAACTCCCTTATTTCAAAGCCAAGAACCTCTCCATGTATAAACTCTCCTCCGCTTGTGAAAGAAATTTCAATTCGAATCTTCATCTGAAGTTTATCCACGTCTCCATTAGGCGTCCTCCATTAGATACTTCCCACCAAAAGGAAGCTTCATCCTTCATCAACCAAGCAGCTAGCTGAACCTTCCTTTCATCGTCTATCTCAAAGATACCAAACAAATCCTCCACTTCCTTGAGCCAATTTCGAGCCTCAACAAACATCTCAGTCCCATAAAATGGCTTTCCTCCCATCGCACGGAAGTCTTTGCATATCTTAGAAAAAAGCATCTACACTGGAGAAGGAGGGGGAACGACTGCAGCTGGGGGAGGAGGAACGTCTGCTGGGCCTGCGGCGGTAACTCTAGCCTCCAAATACCTTCGGAACCATCCCAGTATATGTACGCCCTCTGTACGATGAAGATCCCCAGACATGCTGAAATGAAAGAAAACGAGATTCAAAACAGAGAATCGAAAGATAGATATATGGCTTTTGGTGATTATGCTTTTCAAAATAAACCTTTCTCTTGAAAATACCCTCTTTAAACATGTTTTTGAAAATACTTCTGTCTAAAAATGCTTTTGAAAACGGTTTTTCAAAATCTTTTATCTGTCTTGGTAACCTTCAACTCTGATACCACGTGTAACACCCCACGTCCATTAATGTCACTCACTAAGGGAATGCATTCACTTTCATGGAGTATTATAAGAGTATAGAACAGAATATCACAAGACAGATATATTAAATAGTACTTAAGAAAATTCAAAATTTATTCATTACAGCGGAAAAGCAAAACATGTTTGGTTACAATGTCAAAACCACATATTAGAGTCAAGTACACAAATATCCATCTTGGAAAAAATTATTATCAGAGTACATAAAAGTAAAACCATAATCCCACTCCAAATAGCCATAATGGAAAAGAGATAAAGCTGAGCATTACTTTTGTAGTGACCCGAAATTCCGGTCCAATTTGAGCTGACCAAATAACGCAAGTCCAACCCCAATTACACTGGAAAATCAGAAAACTAATAGAAAGAAAACAAAGGGTGAGGAAAGAGAAGATAGAAACTTAGAATAGAAGAAGAAGAAGAACACAACATCAGAGTAACACGAACCTCACAGTGGAACGAATAACATATAATATATATGACATAACTTGAAATATAAATCTGTACTTGAATATACATCATTATCACAGTACAACACTTACAACACTGTGGATATAAACAATAGCTATATGATCCTGAAGCCTCCTGATCCAGCTCTTCAAGTATCTGTAGATCCCGACTACTTGACTGCCCATACAAAATTGGGCACCCAAGAGTTTAGGGAAAACAAAAACAAAATAAACTCTGGGCCAGTCATGGGACTGGTGTGAGTAAAACAGTTTTAAAATGGTTTGAACAAGTAAGCGATATCTCATAAGACCACGTCGTATAACGGAACAGGTTTTTCCCTAATGAGAATCCAAAATATCTTTATATCAAAAAACTTTTGATATTATAATAATGTCTATCAACCACAATGTAATAATCATCTAGCAGAAATGCTTTCATCTCACTTTATACATACATAGTATACAATCAAAACCGCAAGCACGTATTGTGTAATGGATTTCCAACTATGACAAGGTATGGAACCACCTTTCGCTAGTGTACTTCTACAAAGGAATATTACACTGGGTTCAACAAGAACATCTTGCAACCCGGCCACATGACCGACGACTCATTTCTCTTGAGTGTATCAAATGCATATCACCAACGGTTGGGATAAACAACCGTTTCTCGAATGGGACAGCATCAACAATATATTTTTAGAAATAAATGACACTCTAGATCAGGTGATTATATACCCTAATAGGTGCGACCTACATAGCCATGCTACCTGCCCGATTTCTATCATTTATCGGTTGATGAGGCTTGAGGTTACGCTTTATCATCACATCAGATTTCATTTCGAATGCCACATTGTCAGATCCATCGAAAATCACTAATTGACGTCTACAACAGTACATTACGTGTTAGCTAAAGAAGTTTCCTTCTCCGCTTCCACTCTTGGTACGGTTGAAGAAATCAATGTATGTGACCTTTCTGGAAATACTCTATCAGACATTCATCCATAAAGTCATCCAGGAACAGGATGAACTGAAGGCACTATTTAGTACATCCCTCTTAGGCACTGTTATCTAAGACTTATACAATAGCTCTTGCACTTTACTCCGTCTTCAATTATCTTTGGCAAATATGATTCGCAACGCTTATTCCAATATAGAGTGGTTCTTTGGATAATAATCCAACCGGTCTCTCCATATTAACAACGTTAAAATGGTGGAAAACTTCGATAGTCGTTGAGTTAACTATCAAAGAAAAACAAGTGTGCAAACAACGATATTATTTCCAAATGGAAATTATATCGATCAATCATCAACCATATATATATATATATATATATATTTGTATTTCCATATTTTCTACATTTAGAAAATATACGTTATTAACATTGGAAACATTTCCATAGCTTAATTACGTATCACTGTTCTTCCACATCTATCAGACTCTAACTATAAACTAACAAGAGAACAACTTCCTAAGTATAAACCCCGAAGGCCGAAACCAACATCAGATCGATACTCAGGAAACCATTCAACTTATTAATCTCTAGTCAGTTTCCAATTTCTGTTTAACTCCATTTCGATTAACTCTATTTGATTACTCTTTTCACTTAACTCCTTTTTATCTCATCAATTTTCCTTTTATAATCCTATTTAGTTTCCAACTAAATATTCCTTTATAATTCTATTTAGTTTCCAACTAAATATCCCTTTTATAATTCTATTTATTTACTAAATAAATATTCCTTTATTCTATTCTATTTGTTTTATCAACATTTTTCCCTTTCATAAAACTCTATTCGTTTTATAAACATTTTCCTTTTATTTACTTTCAAAATATTTCCTTTTTATAAAATCTGTTGATTTTATAAAATCCCTTTATTTTAATATACATTGAAATAATTCTTTTTACATCCTCGGGCCTTTTTATGATATTTAAAATATCGAATAACAAGGACCAATATCATTCTAACACACATAATCCATAACAGATTATATAACACATCATATATCACAATATATGAAAAACAGTAAAATAAATGTTGAGGAATCCAGTCGAATTCCTCCAACCTGTTTCCTGCATCCACAGATGTTAAACAATATAATAACATTGTTTTCACTTCGATATGAAATCTTCTGATAAACATAATCGATATTTGATTAACGATATATACAAATATCGTTATCTATAATTTCAACCAATACACATGCAATTCAAACAAACAGTTAACACACATCAATCAACAGGTAATTATCAGTTCTAAATATACGTTTAAAAAATATAGCTGTTCAGAGTTGGTGAGTTTTACTCACTTTGGCAGTTCATCGTTAAAGAACGATAAACTGTTTGTTTGATTTGAATCAAACAATTTATTTTGCCATAAATTCAAACGAGCTCCACTCCACTCCCACTCAGTTCCATTGGGTAGTGTCTGTCCATACGATCCCAATGCAACTTACGGTTCGTCAATTCGATATCGTATGCGGAAGTTATCAATATTATAAGTACAAATATTTAAACTAAATAAACTTAAGTTAATAAAACATTGGGCCTCACCCACTCGAACTCGGCCCAATCCCAATGAATACCCGGCCCATGCTACAGTCCTTCCCCCTCAAACTGTCGAACCCGACTACACTCCCTCATCACCATTACCGCAACTTCATGTTATTCGTTCTCCCTCCTCATACTCTCGAGTCAAACATCACCACCACCGACGAACTCGTACCGCAAATCTCCATCACCTCATTATCAATTTGAATCGCTCGATGTCCCAATTGGAATCCCGTCGCTACAGTACTTCGAACCCGTTTCATAACCGAATGCCTCCATATTCCGTATACAGGCGCGGTTTCACCACTTGAAACCAAATCCAACCTCAACACAACCTAAAACTCCTTCATTTTTGCAAAACTTCGAGCCCTAGCTACTGCTTGCGTTGCTGGAGCAAACGCGATGACCCCAAAAATTGGATCGAACTCAGAAAAACCAATACCATCCTATAGCGATCGACATTAGGATTGCAACGACATATAGTTTGGAATTTTTAAGATTTTATTGGTACTTCTTTTGATTTTGTTTGTTCATCATTTTCCTCGTAAACGAGAATACAATGGCGGCCTTGAGAGAACGGTTTTATAGGAAGGATCATATTTTTGTGTGGCTCAAAGGAGGAGTATGTAGCTTGTTAAGGTTCACAAAACAATTTGGATATTTTAGTTTTATTTATTTTATATTCGTTCTTGCCTTCTAAAAATTCTTGTGATCATACACGACCCCCAAAAATCATGGAAACTGACTGCAGCTACAGTTTGACATTACGGTCCCAACGAAACTGGTTTCGTCGAATTCCGACCTCATTTGCTCACACAGCATATTTTTAGCCGTCTAAATATCGACTATATTTTACGTTAAAATCCCGTATGGCCACATACTGATTTCAAAAATCACGGAAATTGAAATCTAGCAATAATTTAATATTGCGGATCCAAAAAAATTAGTTTCGTCAAATTCTGAGGTCGTTTGCAAAACTGGCTTTTTTTAAAGCTCTAAATAACCCATTTAAATATATAAATATATTTAAATTTAATATTTAAAAATAAATATTACTGTATATATTCATGTACGATATCCTACAGCTCCACAATATTCCTATATGAATTTCTAACTTGATATTTCAAATCCCGATTAAATCGATACTCGATTTATAATGAAATTCCTTTTTAAAATATAAATAATTTCTTTATAAATTATAAAGAAATTCCACAGCGACTTTTCTAAAATTTGATTTGGACATAAATAAAAATCTACACAATGAAATCCCGAGTTTTCTCTTCCACTAGAAAGATATACTCTACCAGCTCCTAACGTTTCTTGTTTCACAAAAATCTGATTTAAAACGAACCCTGTTCATTCAGTTGAAGTTCGAATCGCCAATTTACGACCTGCAGAGCCATTTCGAGCTCGATTTTAATTATATTATAACTCTACATTCAAACTGTCATTTATATAATATATTCGTTATTCAAATTCAATTCCAAACTGAATTAAATATCATAGGTGATCCAGTTCACACCATATCGCCATTTCAGCCAATTCTGATTATTTCAGAATTAAATATATTATTTAATTTATTATTTTAATTAAATATTCACCATTATTTAATTCCACGACCATTAAATCCTTTTAATCACCCTTTAAATAATTAAATAAATTAATTATTATACCGCTGAAAACGCGGGTCATTACAACTTTCAACACTTCCAAGCACTCCAAGAAGAAAGGAATCCAAGTCAAGCTTCACTATTCCCACCCCGAGGACCTGGGGGGAAGAAAAGAAAGAAAAGAGGCGAAAACAAAAGGGTTAGACATACGTCTAGGGAGTCTAGTGACTTTAACAGTATAATCAGTAAAGTAACAAGATAAGAACATAAACTGGATATAATAGATGATTGTAACATAAGCAGATATGACAAGGCAAACAAGATGAATTAGATGTAACGTTGATTTCGTTTCTAATCACTGTAAGATAATTCATACACCATACCAATGCTAATTACACCGCACCATTACTAGTCCCATACTGAAAGTTGATCCCTCTTACTAATCATAGTAATAATAACATTGGTAGTTTCGTATACTCCAAGCTGCTGTCATAGGTGTCGCCTACTCCTATCTCTACTACTTGTACCCACTACCCTCCCCATTCGATCGACTCCCTAACTCGTAGATACTCATGCTGATCCCACAGTAGGGTGTATCACTCCCTAAAGTGGCAACCCGATACTACTAGAATGCACGGCTTACACCTACACGATGCAACAACATCTTACCTACTAGCCCAGACCCACATCGCACATGACTCCGTTGGACTTGCGTCGCCACCGCTAACTCTTTATTGACCTCTTACATTCAAATCCAATAAGTATGTCCCATCCTCGACCCAGTTCGAGCTCACATAGATACAAAATGGGTTACTGGTTGAAAAGGGTCCACACACTTGACACAAGCTTCCCTCCTAAGCTTGGTCCCCACTAGGAATTCCCACTTAACCCCTTCTTATTCCCATGTCTTCTTACATGTTTCACCATGGTTAAGTGCTTCAAATTATATTTCACATGTCACCCACTTAACCCCCATGCCTTACTACATGTCTTATCTTGGTGAACTGTTTATCAATTCATTATAATCATAATCTTGCAAGACCTCCCACATTAGATCGTTGTTTTGCGATTGTTGGATATGCCGGGTAGTTCCGGGCAGTCTTATACCGCAATCCAAATATAACCTCGTGTCTTTGCATTATTACGTATCTAATTTCTGCCTTTTAACTCTCACATTAAATTACAAAATTGTGGTTGCTGGATATGCCAGGCAGTTCCGGACAGTCTTATAACGCAAATCGAATCTAACCTCGTGTCTTAGACGTTCATTATCACTTTCTTAATTCATGTCCCCAATTTCAAATCTTGGATTATAATATATACCCATAATTTCTAATCTAAATTATGTTCATTATTTTAATCCAAATTTATGCCTATAATCTCATGTAAACAAATTGTACCAATTCATGCCCCAAATCAATTACATGATTTCAAGTCTTTTTATGCCCAACTGCATATTATTCAATAATTTCCCCGAACTTTTCCCACAATGTTCCCACGTCATTTGTACATATAATAATATCTTAGGCTCGTAGTTAGCCTAATCTCGTAAAAAGGAAAAGAAGAGAAGAGGGGAAGAGAACCGTGACATCAAAACTAGCATAAAAATAAGCATAAGAAGTATGAACTGGCATAGAATAATAAGATAGATCCAAGTAGGCATATGAACTGACATAGAGCAACAAAATAGATCTAATTAGCATATGGAACATAAATTGACATAGGACAATAAGATAAATCCAATTAGCATTTGGAACATAAACTGGCATAAATAATAAGATAGATCCAATAAGCATATGGAACATGAACTTTAGGTATGAATCTAAAAGATAAGAATTCACCAAACATGATATGATTCATCTTACAGGCATGTTCTTAAAGTCCAATTCACAAACTTATCACAATTACTTTTAATTAATTATATGTGTAAGTAACTTAGACTCATAGTGGTAGAAGAGAAAGTAGATCTGAATTTTGTATTCTGAATTAGATTAGCTAAACTGTTGTTGTAGAATTTGATTCTTATCTTCCAATATGAATACTTTATTTTGATTTGCTTTAGTGTATAAGAAAGACTATTTTAGGTTGTGGCAGCATAGAGGCGCCATGGATTAGTGTAATGAAATTAAGGTTAGGTCTAGGAGTGTTTTTATAGATGTATTAGGTGAATTAGGGCCTTTAGATTAGATTATAGATCATCAGAACCACACAGCTCAAAAGACACGTCATCCAGCCAATCCCAGAAGGACACGTCATCAACAACAAAACATGTCACCAGGAGGCTGTCCAGACCCAACCGCTCGATCGGCCAATTTCAACCGGTCGACCTTTTTGCTTCTGTCCAAAAACAGTCGACTAGTAAAAAATGGGCGGTCGACTTGTTCTTCAGCTTTAAACTTTCACCTTTAAACTTCAAATCTTCTGTGCTTCATAACTTCTTTATACAATGTCTGTTTTAGCAAACTCAGACTCTATCTCAAGCAGAATTCTGAGATGAATGCAATAGCGTAACCCATTTCACCTATTCTTCTTTTAAAAATTAATTATTCTTTAATTATCTCTTATGTCATGTTTTTAAAATTACATGGTGCTACAACGTGTAACTTATTCGTAATGTTTTTACTAATGTAAAAACGATAATTAATTGAAAAAATGTCACTCAGATTAATTATAATTTGTCAACATAATTAAATTTTATAGAATATAAAGTATTCTTGTTTCTAAAAATATCTGTTCAATATTCAATTAAAAATCTAACTTCATAATTTTTATAATTCATAGATGTCAATTTTCAGTTCGTTTATTTCATCAAATATGTAGCAGGGATAGCGTAATATAGTGGAGATAAATGGATATATTAAGAATAACTGAATATAGCGGAGCTTAAAGTAGATAGGCTATATCAGAGGCTATCTGGGAAAAGCGTAGAGGTGGTAATCTACTATGGGAAATAGCGGTGTTGTGTTGGGGTATTAACCACATAGATCGCGACTGAGTTCGGAATCGATTTGGTCGAGGGTGCTAGACCTATCGTCATGCCTCTTAGGTCGATGGCACCTAAGGAACAATGAGATTTAAATGTGCAAGTATGTGACCTTTTGGGAAAAGGATTCATTCAGAGAAGAGTGTCCCTCTTTAGGGCCGTATTCTGGGTAGTTAGGTCAGCTATAGTCTCCGTGAAAACAGCACGGTAATGATCGGTCTCCCTCTTGAGTGCCTCATACCCTTGTCTTAGCTCAGCTGAAAACAATGGGATCCGAGAGTTAGCATTTAAAGATACAAGAATGAGTAATGGAAATTTCCCAGTATTGGCAAATGAGTTTACCTATCTCCTTTTCGAGCTTGGCAACGGTGGTCTTCTTGCAGTCAGTAGTCAGTTGTCGATTGAGCAACTCCAGGTTTTTCTTCTTGATCAACTTTGAAAGATGAAGAGATTACTTGGTAAGTTCATTGGTCTAGTGATACGTAACCTTCACATGCATCCATATTTCCCGAGATTCCCTAGATGTGGCGGGGCGGAGATCGGGAAGAAACTTCAGCTCATCAAAGTAATGACGTGGGAAGTAATATTTTAGGAATGCCTTCCGTTCCTCTATCAAAAGTTCTAAAACTTGAGCCTCTTTCAGATCTCCCATCTCTATCGCAGCCGCCTCATCCAACCTTGGCCTAGGAAACGGTGGCTCCTTCCCGTAAGTGGGCTGAATAGGAACCTCGGGAGTGGTGTAAGAAGGAGTTGTTCATGACATGCACCTCGATCCCCCCAGGTCAAGATGGGAATCTCCCACAGACACTCGGATTGGAGGAGGGGGAAGAGGAGACGAAGACGAAGACAATGGAGGTATGTTAGGTTGACAGCTTCTACCATTACGATCCTGTGAAGGTGGGGCCTCACCATACAAACTAACCCCTCTCCTAAAGGCACCATGAAAAGCACTCAGAGGTAATCATTGGACTCCAGATCCGTGACTTCGTCCTCCCTACCCTCTAGCCTATCACTTGATAAGAGAAAGAAATAAGACCAGGCAAGTGGCGCATTCAGAGGAATCGCTATGCTATGCAGTGGCTATAAGTGCATGTCCTCAGTGTTCTCTCAACAAACCAGATTGTGCTCCACTCGAAGGAGTTAATTCCCTCGCAGTGGGAGCTAAGTCGTCCATGCCAGCTGGAGTCGGCCACAGGGATACGTCCAGGTCAACTTTATTTAAGCCATCGAACTGGAGTTCATCTTCAAGTGGGGCCACGGCTCCAGAAGCGGTCAACATGGACAATGGCCTGATCGACACTCCCGCTCCCCTTGCCGGAGGCGGGATGAGAACACTCATCGAGCCCTTGTCCCCAGATGCGACCTCCTCACCACGAGCCCCGTCTCCACCAACATCTCCCTAGAACTTTACAACCTTTTTTGGCTTAGGCCCTACAGCGGGCAACTTTCTTTTTCGACCATGGGTCGCAGGGTCTTTCACCAGAGCCTTCTTTGGCACGCTGCTTTCCACAACGGGTCTAATTATAGCCTGATCATCCGGGAGAAGCCCGGCACGGCGAAGGCGCTCTAGGCTCATCATAGTATCAGTTTTGCGAAAATCTTCTGGGATCGCTCGCAGAGCATTAAGACGTCCCCACCGGTAGGTGCCTCTGGATTCCCTGTCGCGATCAAAAAATGATAAGACATGAGATCCAATAATATTTTAGTAGGAAATGGAGTTCAAAAATACTTACTCCCTTCTATCTATCTCCTTGCGAATCCGGGAGGGCAACGCACGAAGAACCCGTCATACTTAATCACTAAGGGGCTGGGCCACTTCCTGAGAAAGAATTCAGTAGTGGCCGATGCCTTCAGGAACCATTGAGAGGGTGATCCACTAGATGTTCTCCTCAGCCTAAAAAAATACAAAATGTCCTCTCCGGTGGGTTCCATGTTCAAATACTCTTGGTATAGGACGTACGTGCCTAAGAGTGAGGAGTAAGCATTCAGATGCAGTTGCGAAGGTGCAAGGCAGAAGTAGGAAAGCATTTCCTGAATAAAATCGTTGGCTGGGAGCATGCATCCCGCGAAACAGGCTTGTCTATTCCAAGTAGTCAAACCCTCGAGCGGTGCGTGAGCTCTTTCGTCCTCACCCAGTGCATGGGCATGCCCACCGAAATATTGAACCGCTATGCCATTTTCACAACTGTTGTAGCATCTAGGCGCGATGGTACCGAGTCCATCGGATTTTCCAAGATAACAGCATCAGGCAACATATCTGGAGCAACTGGAGCCATCGGTGCATCTCCATCCATGACATCCACATTCTCAACCTCTTCGCGTTTGACCGGAGAATATAGCCTCTCAGTTTGTTCCCCGTGATCAGATACTTCAGGTGAAATGGCCGATTGAGAAGGGACGAACCCTTCGGTAGTCTCAAGCTCGCTGCCACTCGAGCTACTGCTATTGGTAGAATTAAATATATGTGACGATTGGGGGGGGGGCTCGACCTCCAAGGTCTTCCCAGTCTTTGATCTTGTTTGCATTGCTAGCTATACTTTAATACACCAGTGTTTGACTTTGCAAGGGAATAACCTGTACCCCTCATGTTGGTGAAAACTAACAAGTGCATGCAGTGTGATACAAAATCAAGATGTGCAGAGAAAACTTAAAAAGGCCAACAATTCGGTTATAGTTCAAGTATATGCGCTATCCTATATGAAAGGTCAAACTTCGTGTCCACACAAGTAACTGTGTGTGCACCAAGCGCAGTCATATAAGCAAACAAGCGGTATACGAAACTAAGGGCGGGGAGTCAGGAGATCGAAGTTCTGTAGAAGTGAAGCAACCCCCGCCAAGGGGCAGCGTAAAGCAACCGCGCCATACTGACCTAGCCCGAAGATCAAGCTCACCTCGGGACTTAGTAACTCAAACCTCCCTCGGGGTTCGAAAATTCGAACCCCCGGGGTTTGAATATCCGAACCCCCTTAAGGTTCGAAAATTCGAATCCCATCCGGGTTCGGGAATTCGAACCCCATAGGTTTGGATATTAGAACCCCGTTAGGGTTTGACGATTCAAACTTCCCAGGTTCGAAAATTCAAACCCTGGAGGTTAGGATGTTCAAACCATCGAGGTTCGAAAATTCGAACCCCTTGTGGGTTCGAGAGCTCGAGCCTCTGGGTAGGGTTGGGTTTTCGAGGCTCCTTCAGATCTCGACCCTTCGACCTCCCTTTTCCTACTTACCTTCGACCCGTTCATTACATAGGTTCGATTAAAAGTGTTGAGTTCTGAAGCTTTCACAACAATGGAGGCCAAGGAAAAAATTAATGGAAGAAAGGAAATGAGGGGAAGGTGGCTGTTTACAACAAAAAGGGAAAAGCCCCTTCGACTTCCCCCGAATTTCAAACCCGCAGGTTCGAAATTTTGAAACCACAGGTCTCGAAATTTCGAACCCCCAAGGTTCGAAATTCCAAACCTCCATGGTTCAGAGGTTCAAATCCCTAAAAAAACAGAGAGAAAAACTCTTGTACCTCTGCATTCCAAAGTGTCACGCCATGCGCTTACGTACACGTATTCCGTGCACGTATCGATCATCATAAACACGCGAAGGCCACACATTGCGAATACTCAGCAACATGAGCACATTGCATGCCCACACCAGCTCGCTCGCAAGTCTGCAGCAAGCTAACCCTGTAATTAACATCTGTTCTTCTTTAATAGGATAAGTCGACAACTCGACTACTACCTTAACCAATTCAAAGCACATCATGCCAAGACAAGACCTACTTTAGGGGGGAAATGTTAACCGGCCTTTTGGTCTAGTTCCCAAAAGTACGCAGGGCATGCTCAACTCAGGCCAACAAATGGAGTCAAGGTCAGGAGGACATCTAGGAGCGAAGGAAACAAGTTGAAGAAAGATCACGCCAACAAAGACCTCGCAGTCCGAGCCCTGAATCCGAACAGCGAACTACCAGAGCATCTATGCCCAGGACCTCCACACCCTCCAATAAGCAACCTCCATACCCTTTGGGGTTAGAAATTCGCACCCCTAAGGGGCGAGAAATTCACATCCCTCAGGGCGCAAAATTCGCACCTCATTGGGTGCGAAATTCGCACCCAAAGGGTGTGAAATTCACACCCAATAGGGTACAGAATTCGCACCCCGCAAGGGTGTGAAATTCGTACCTTAGGGTGCAAATTTCACACCCCTGCAGGCTAGAATCCCGCAACCCCATAAGGTGCGAATTTTGCACCCCACGAGGTGTGAAATTCGCACCCTAATTGGCGGGGTGCGAAACTCAAGCATATGTGCAAGTCAGGCGCGAATTTCTGTGTGTGGGCCTCCATTTTCACCTACTCCTACCTAATCTTTGTCCTATAAATGCCCCATGACTTCATACTTCAAAGGGGTTGGATTTTGAGACCTTGAGACTTTGTTAGAGCTCCATTATTGGCACCTTCACTTTTATGAAGAAAAGGGAAAAAGCGTCCTTTTCCTATATTCTTTCATATATGTCAATTATGACACCATATATCATAATGATGACATCACTTATCCTATAAAAAAATGTATTGAGATGTCATGTGATGACCTAACACTTGTAATTTTGAGTGATCAATAATATTCCAACAACACTTCAAAGTGGACGTAGGTCCCTCACGAGGCCGAACCACTATAAACCTCTTGTGTTATTTACTTTTTCATGCTTTTGTCTATGCGACCTAATTGACTATTCCAAGTAATTGGAATCTTTGGCGTTTACGATATTTTTTGCCATCAACACCTGTTTTGATGATTCCAAGTGGGAATGAAGAGATGGTGGTATACACTGATGCATGAGGTGTTGGACTTAGAGCAGCGCTGACGTGGAAGATAAATTTGTGGCCTACGAGAGTTGACAGCTGAAGCCGCATGAAAGGAATTATCCGACTCATGATTTAGAGTTGGCCGCAATCATGTTTTCTATGAAGATGTGGAGACATTACTTGTTTGGAGTTCGATTCAAGTTGTTTATAGATCACAAATCGTTGAAGTATCTTTTCTCCCAAAATGATCTGAATCTTCGGCGACAACGGTGGTTGGAGTTTCGGGCTTCATATGATTTTGGCATACCCTATACTCCTAGTAAATGTAACACAGTGGCGGATGCATTGATTCGAAGACACACAAGTTTGGGAGCGATGTTTTCGAAATGGAAGCACCTCGAGTACTTGGCAAGATTTGATTTCTGACCATGGTGTGAGTGAGAACCTGAAATGTTGGAAAGATTATCGATAAGACCTACTCTTATTGAAAGGATTGGCGAGGGCCAGAAGCTTGATGTAAAGATTGTCGAGATTATCCAGAAGTTAGAACCAGAGGATAAGGAATTCAAGGTCGATCGAGAGGATTGGCTTCGAAAGAAAGGACGACTAATTGTTCCTGACATTGATGGATTGATAGATGAGGTTCTGAGGGAATGTCGTCCCTCGAAGTTGACAATTCATCCCGGTGGTAATAAGATGTATCAGGACATGAGGTGAGCCTACTACTAGGAAGGGATAAAGAGGGATGTTGGAAAGTTCATTTCCAAATGCATGAATCGACAGTTAGTGAAAGCTGAACAGAAAATGCCAAGTGGATTGCTTCATCCGTTAGAAGTTCCTAAGTGCAAGTAGGAGCAGATATCGATGAATTTCATCGATGGACTACCTAGGACTCAGGCACGAAATGAAGGGATTTGGGTCATAGTGGATTTCTTGACCAAGATTGCATGGTTTATTCCTGTCAAATCGACAAGGACATTGTCAATGTTGGCTGAGCTTTATATTAAATGGATAGTTCGATTCCATGGTACCCGAAAAGCAGAGTGAGTGATCGAGATCCGTTGCTCACAAGTAGATTTTGGAAGATTTTTCAAGAAACTTTGGGAGCCGAGTTGTGTTTGAGTATGGCTTATCATCCCCAAACCGATGATCAAACAGAGAGGTTTAACTGAGTTTTGGAAGATTTCCTTAGAGCTTGTGTATTGGATTTTAGGGGATCATGGGAAAACCATCTACATTTAGTAGAGTTTGCGTATACTAACTGTTAGACCAAAAAGTGGTTCTAACACCCAAATTGACTAAAGGCAGAATGAAATAAGATCAAAAGTAAAATGGAGACATGGAATTTATAGTGGTTCGACGAAGAAAAGCCTACGTCCACTTGTCAATCACTAGTCTCGATGATATAGTTGCAATTACAATGAGATATTCACTCAATTTCACTCAAAACTCACATACATTCACTCAATTGTCTCAAAACAAATGTTGAAAGACGATTTGGATTATTCGGGAGTGCTGGAATTCAGTTTATGAAAGTGGTTGAACTCTCAAAGTGCCAAAAAGAAGAAGATCCTTTTCATTGTCTCCAGACAGGGTATTTATAGGTGAAAATTTGCTCAGAACCCGATCCGGATCGGAGCCACGTGTCTTCCATCCCATCATCCTTGGGTTCGGATGGATTTCAGTGTTGACAACGCATCAGAGCAGTGGACGTTGTGGGTAGGAACTGGTCATAACCGCTCTGAATAACCAGGCGATGATGGGGGAGAATGATGTGGAATATGGGTTCGGATCGGAGGAGCCTGCAGTAGGGGTTCGGATCGGAGTATCCGATCTGATCCGAATTAACCCGAGACTAAGTCTTCATCCACTTTTGCTCCGTTCCGATCTGTTTCTGTAGTTGGTAGCCCTCCGCTCCAACTGGCAGTAGGTTGCTCTCCGATCCGAACAGCAGTGCCTCTCTGATTCCAACAATAACAGCTCACCGATCCGAACAGCAAAATCTCCCTGATCCGATCCGCTACATCATTCCGATCCGCTACATCTTTCCGATCCGATCCGCTATGATGCTTTCCAAGTTTTTCAACGTTTCACATCTCGACTTTGTGTTGCCCAGTTCACAAAGTGGGCTAACATTTTGCCCCCTCAAAGGATGCTTCTGTTGGAGATGGAGCATGCTTTGATTATCATTGCACAGCGTCTTCTAGGTAATTTTTCCTTTGATTTTCCTTGTGTTTTCATCTTCTTCTTCAAACTTCAATTTAATTCACTGCTGAGTTACAGAATTCTGTTCGGTTCGGATTCCGATCCGAACATACCCCCTCTTCTTTCTATTTTTCATTGGACTATTGGGCCAAGCTCTACTACTGGACTGTCGATCCGGTCCAAACGGAGAGACGAATAGTCACCCTGCTTCTCTATATAAACTGGGTCTTCATCTTCCTCTCATTTCCTTTTATCGTTTTACACTTTCTGCTTCGGAACTCCAGAATTTAGAGAAAAAGAAATAAGAACCTTTCACCATTCTCGTGCGAATTTCCAATTTACATACTCTGGTAGGCTTGAATCCTTGATAACAAGTTTTAATTGAAACTGATGGTCAATTTGACCGATCTGGACATGGTTTCCACGCCGCAGTCTCCTCTTCCTTCGTTATCGTCGTTGATTGCCTCGCTGCTGCTTCGAGGCGTTGGAAGAGGGAGTTATGGTTTGAGGCAAAAAAGGAGGAAGAAGAAGAAGATAGCAGGGAGTCGGTTTGGGCGGTGAAATATGGAAGGTGGAAAAAGGGGAAAAGAAAAGAAGTTCAGGAAGTCGGATCGGGTCGGGGCAAGTAGAGAAAGGGAAAAAGAAAAGAAGTCCAGAAGATCGGATCGGATCGGAGCAAGTAGTTAAAAAGGGGGGAAGGGAGCTCACCTAACCAGATCGGGTCGGACTGTAAGATAAAGGAGGAGAAGCATGACTACGTGATCTGATCCGAACCGTTAGGGGACTCTACCTCCGAGCCAATCCGATTTTGATTTCTGAGTTTCAAAGTTTATCCGAGCCCAAGACGAGGTCACGCCCCCGATGCGATCCCAATGAAAGCGCCCGAACCGAACCGAACCGAAGGGCAGTCCATCTTAATGCATACAAACTTGTTTAACTGGCCCAATCAACTTTTGGCATAATCTTCAACTTAATGGACAGTTAGGATAGTGCCTTGCGAACGTAACTGGACATCAAGAACTACTTCAATCCTTTATACTTTGCCAAAATTTTGCGTCGCACTTTTAAACATTTACTTTACACTTTCCGCATACACTGTTTACACTTTAGTTTGCACACATGCACGGGGGGATACAGGCTAATTTACTCTAATTTGTGCTATCGCTTCTTCAATAGTTTTATGACCATGAGACCCAGACGCTCTTCTAGACTAGCTGAGAAGAAAGAGGCCCCGGAGACATCCAACAAAGTTACTCTCGAGGACATATCTTCCCCTTCGGATCCAGAATGGAATGATGAGGGTTCAGATTACGAGGTTGGAAACCGTGAAAGTGACAATGTGTCTTTGGAGGATGAAGTTTCTCTAGGTTTTGAAGAGGAAGGAGGGATTAGTGACGACCGGGCTCCTGATGAGTTTGAATCGGCTGTCATATTGGAATCACCCCAAGACTCTGTTGAATCAATAATCGACAACGACAGACTTATCCGGATTTGTTTAAAATACGGGATACTAAAAAGGGACACCCTAGTGCCTTCGAGAACTGACCGTCCCCACAACCCTCCAGAAGGATATATGGAAATTACTCGGTTGATGTGCATGGTCGGTGCTATCCCTCCATTTTCTCCCTTCATCGTTGATTTTCTAAGACAAATGCGGATTGCCCCCATGCAGCTGCATCCCAATTCTTATGCTTACTTACACACCTTATATATAGCATACCGTGAGATCTTAGGCATAGAGCTCACTTTCGATGACGTTCATTTCTTCTACAACTTCAAGCATCGAACTCGAGAGACTCCTTCTTTCCGCTATTTTGAGTCTGTCCCTAAGAGGAAGATAATTTCAGCGCCATTCAGTAGTAAAGCTAGAGATTCCAGGCTGGAATGGTTTTATGTGAAGCGACAGCCAGGGTGTGCTAGGAGGTGGACGAAATCAAGTAAAGCACTGGTTTTCTAAATCCCGGCTCTATACATTCAAGTCATCGCCTTAACCCATTTTTCTTTTGTTTGCAGTCGATAACCCAAAACAAATATCAGACCAAGTATTCTTTGACCGGATGCACCAGCTCCTTAATGGCGATCAGAAGTTCTTGACTATTGATGAAGTCCTTAAGGACGAATATCTTCATTTTCATGGGTTTCTATCAGTTACATGTAGTATTGGTCATGGGACGGCTCCATACGTGTATATTCCTCTAGTGGATGTAGTCCCAGAGATAGGGGAAGGTTCGGGAGCTCCTACAGTGCCTCTTCAAATTTCACCCTCTCCATCTTCTACTCAAGATGATGAATTGGCTAACTTGGCCGAAAAGCATCGCGAAGGATATACTGCTCCTGAGGATGCCATTTCTCCAGAAAGGTCAACGTCTTCCAAAGAGTCGCCAATTGATGCTTCCGAGGGAGATGTCCCTAGTACTGATGACCCATTATTTCAGGGTTTGGGGGATCTCCCCTTACCTGAAACTATATACACTTCAGGGGATTTTAGGAAGGATCCTTTAGTTTTCACCTCTTCTGAAGAGACCACTCCTGCTAAGGCCGAAGAGCCCGCCCGTACTAGTCTAGCTTCGGACTCAGGTTGGTTGGGGGGAAAAACACCACTTAGGACACACTTTACACAATAACATTACAACTCACTGCATCTTTCTCTTTGTGAAAATGTTGATCCTGAATATCATTTGTCTTATTGTGCAGGCACGATGTCCCGATCTTACTATGATATCAGGAAACTCCGCCGCAGCATGTCTAATCCACCTCATGATATTGAGTATGATCGCCGCGACGATCGCAGTAGGGAGGAGAGAAGGCCTTTTGAACCCTATCGCTCTCGAACTTCGCGTTCTCGCTCTCCTGTTCGGACGGACCCAGAGAGATATAAAGGTTATCAAGGCCGTCGGGAAGAGGATAGGCCGCAACCGAAAGACTCCACCTCTTCCCAAGAAAAGCTCAGCAGGGAGAGAAGTCCGCCGAAAGATTCTGAGTCGTGAAGTAAACGCAAAGTCTCTGCTAAACGGCCTAGAACAGATAAAGAGACTATTGAATCCTCCACGCACAGGGATACTGAATTGACGATCCCTGCCCCTCCACCACTAGATGCTGAAACTGCAATCAAGCGGGCGTATTTGGAGGAGCAATTTCCCGAACATTACTTCGAGAACTTGACTTTTTTATCTGCCCTCGAGCTAATTTCTTCCAGGTGGGCAGATGAGGCCAAAGCAAAAATAGATGCGGTCGAAAAACAGTATTCTGAAATGTTCAAATATTCACGCAACCTTTCCAGAATCATCCGTACTCTAATCACGAATGCTGATTCGATGCAAAAAACCACGGAAGACGATGCAAAGGCCTTAAAGAATCTAGGAAAAGATTTGGAGGACACATAGGCCCAGCTTGCTGTTGCTCAAAGGGACGCTACTAGCTTCAAACAACAATTTGAAGATATGCAAAAACGTTACCATGAATTGCTTGAATCTCACACTCAAGAGCGTTCTGAGTTAAAAAAGAAAGCTGAAGATGCTAAGTCAGATGCCGCTAAAACGCGCCTTGCTTACGCTGACCTTGAACGGAAAAATGCCGAGTTGGCAAGGAGGAATGCTGAGCTAGAAAAGAAAAATGCTGACTTGGCTTATAAGCTAATGGAGGTAGAGAACAGAGCTGCCCTGGCGGAGGGTAACGTTGAATGTGCTATCAAATCCGCTGAGGAGGCCCGCAAACAATTGTCAAAGGCGGAGGCAGAGATTCAGGGTTTCGGCGAATTAATGATTGAATTCTTTGCACATATCATCCGTCGCCGGAACATTTCTTGGATCGAGGATTATCCATCTACTCTAGTCCAAGTATGGAGTCAGATCTTTGAGTGGGAGAAAGAGGAGCTCAAGGTTGATTCTATTGATGAGGACAAGCTGATGGAGAAATATTTAAGGGATGATGAGCCAGAATGCCTAACTGAAGGGCACCGCCTCATTGCTGATGCCATGGAAGAAGAGAGGCGGAGGACTAAGCAAAAGAATGTTCCCGAGGCTGGTTCCTCTTCTACTGCCCCCGCAACTTCTGAAGTAGAGGGGTATGATCCTAAAAACCCAGGGAACCCTCGAACAACTCTGTTATCCCCTATTCCCGAAGCTGCATCGGAGACAGCAGTTACCCCTGCCGAGAAGTCTTCGGAAGGTATCTCTACATTTTCTCCTCAATTCGTCAGGGCTATCTCTACCTTTCCCCACATGATTGAGCAATCGATGAAAAACTCATTATTTTCTCCTGAGTTGATAACTGTTGCTTCTCACTCTGTAGGTATTGAGCCATCCGGAAAGACAGATGTGATTCAGGGAACCGCCTCTGGGGCGAAGCCTACGGAGAAGGCAAAAGGGGGAAAGGACAAGGCTGCTCCTACAGATTTGGGAGAAGGAAGCGAACCGTCTAAGGATGACACTCCTCGTGATGAAGAAATGATAGCCGCCTTAAAGGATGATTGCGGCGACGGAGGACATGAGGAAGATCCAGAGGTGGCAATAGTCGGGGAGTCGAAAAGTGCAGATGATGTTACTTTGGCTGCAATGAAAGCTGACCAAGATAAACGCTTGCAGTTAAAAGCTGAAGACTTAGACCCTGAAAGCCTCAAGCCTCTCGCAGTTGTGGATGCGGGATCAAGGTTAGTTGTTAATCTTTCAACTAGATCTATTACAGAGGAACTCGCTAAAAAGTCTTCTCTTGATTCTAGCGCTCTGCCCTCCGGGAAAAAGTCAACCGATTCCAGCATCTCAACTTCAGGAAAGAAAAAATCAAAGCGCATCTTGACGGAGGCTGAAAAAGAGGCGAAGGATGCAGAGAAAGCCGCCAAGAAGTCCAAGCCTCCTTCGAAGTCTAAGTAGTGGGATGTCTTGTGTTATTTTAGCATTTGGTTGGCCAATAATTGTTGCTATGAGGGTGGCCCTTGCACCTTCTTTTTGACTGATTTCCTGTACAAAATTCATTCATTTGTAAATAAAAAATAATTCATTTTCTGCAATGTCTGTTAGCCATTAGTTTTACACTTATGTAAGAATGCATGTCTTATTATAGTTGTGTAATGAAGTTATGGTAGGGGGAAATATGTGTATACATATATGCCCCCAGTCGATCTCAAAAAGCTATTCATGACTTAATCATGTAGTCTGAATGTCCCCGATTTTCTGACGGGATTGAATTTTCTGTGTCGTCAATGCCTGTCGTTTTTTCTGGCATTTTTTTATACTCTCCTATCTTATACTCAGGTTAGAGTTCTTACTGAGGCGGTCTCTTTTCTGGGTGCACCTTCACGCCTCAGAGGATGTCGTCTTCCCGTCCTTTATACTCTCTCTCAATTCTCGAGAGTTAGAGTTAAGAATGTCGTCTTCCCATTCTTTTTTGTCTTATCGCACAAGTAGTCATTGTGCTTTTTCTTTCGTTTAAACTATTTTCAACCTTTCAGGTTTTGAATCATCTTATATTCCATAATTACAACAGAATAGTCGATGAATGTATATATATAATGCATGAAAGTAAATAGCACACGATATTTTTATAGTGGTTCGGCTAAGTCGTAGCCTACATCCACTTTATAGTCCTTTATTCATATCATCAGATTTTCCTAAGGCAAGTCATGCCTTTTTATAGAGTTCATAAGAAAAATAACAAAGAATACAACATTTCTAATCCAAATATCGCATCAAGTGTTGGGCATTCCATGCCCTAGGTACTTCTTTGCCATCTACGGTCGTTAACTTGAAGGTTCCTTTTTCAAGTTTCCGTTGGATGACAAAGGGTCCTTCCCACTTTGGACTGAGGTGAGGAAGGGAAGGAAAGATTCTCTTTAGCACCAAATCTCCTGGTTCAAAAGTCCTAAGGCGAACTTTTTTGTCGTAATAGCGTGTCATCTGACGTCAATGTCTTGCTGCGTGCAAATCTGCTTCATCCCTTTTTTCTTCGATTTCATCAAGAGACTCGAGTAAGAGCGCCCAATTCGTCATCGGGTCATAATACGTCACCCGGTGGGAAGGAACTTCCAGCTCTACCGGAATTACTGCTTCTGAACCAAAAGAAAGAGAGAAAGGGGTATGACCAGTAGTTGTCTTAAATGTTGTTCGGTATGCCCACAAAGCTAAGGGCAATTCATCAACCCATTTTGCCTTTGCGTGCTCTAACCGTTTCTTGAGGATGGATTTTATAACTTTATTTATTGCTTCTACTTGCCCGTTCGACTGCGGATAAGCAACCGCAGTATACCGTTTGTCGATCTTATATTTCTGGCAGAAATTTCTGAATTCAGCACCATCGAACTGGGTTCCGTTATCAGTTATAATGGTTCTTGGGATCCCGAATCGGCATATAATATTTCTAACCACAAAACTTATCACCTTCCTCGCCGTAATCTTGGTTAGGGGTTCAGCTTCCACCTACTTCGTAAAATAGTCCACAGCAACTATTGCATATTTCGCCCCTCCTTTAGCAATTGGTAGAACTCCGATGATATCAAGTCCCCACATGGCAAAAGTCCAAGGACTCACCATCGATTTGAGTTGAGTCGACGGTGCTCTGGGGATTTTGGCGAATCTCTGGCACTTATCGCAGCGTCATGAATAATCAGCTGCATCTTTATTAATTGTGGGCCAGAAATATCCATAACGCAATATCTTTTTCGCTAAAGTCTGACCTCCTGTATGATCTCCACACTCACCTTCGTATACTTCTCTTAGTACACGTTTGATGTCGTCGTGTGCTATACATCGTAACAGGGGCATAGAAAATCCTTGCCTATAAAGAGTATCATCTTGTAGGACATATCTGGTAGCCTTGTGAACTATAGCCCTTCTCTCACTCTTCTTTGATGGGAGTGTCCCATTCTTAAGGAAGTTCTTAATTGGGGTCATCCACGACTCCTTCTTCGGTTCTGCTTCGAAAGCGAACTCAATTTCCATCGACTCAAAGCTTGGCGATTCCAACGTTTCAATTGGAATTATTTCAGTTTCTTCTGGGTTGTCGGAACTAGCTAGCTTTTCCAGCCTATCTGCCTTCTTGTTTACGGCTCTTGGGATATGCGTTATACTCTACCACTTCAGGTTGCTCAACAGCTTTTCCACTTTCCCGAGGTACGCGATGAGTCTAGGTCCCCGAGCCACAAATTCCTTTCTCACTTGGCAAACAACGATTTTGGAGTCGCAGAATATGTCCAACACTTTTATTCTGAGGTCTTTAGCAAGCTTCAGCCCGACAATCAGGGCTTCGTATTCAGAGTCATTGTTAGTCGCCGAAAATTCTAATCGTAAAGCGTAATATAACGACCGTCCTTCAGGAGTGACTAAGACGATTCCAGCTCCGGACCTTCGGTCATTCTTGGCTCCATCTGTGTATAGCTTCCATGGATCTATCTTTAACTCATCTTCGGACTTGACCACTCTGTCATCGATTACTTCCTCCTCTGGGATGGTGAACTCTGCTATAAAGTCTGCCAGAGCTTGCCCCCTGATCGATCTTCGTGGCTGAAAATTTAAATCAAACTGACTTAATTCAATATTCCATTTAATCAACCATCCCGATTCTTCGGGTCTCTGCAACACCTGCCTTAGAGGCTGGTCAGTGTATATGGTTATTTAATGAGCTTGGAAATAGTGACGAAGTTTTCGGGAGGCGATTAGGAGGCTGTAAGCGAGCTTCTCAATCTTTGGGTAGTTGCGTTCTGCCGCTGCCAATTTCTTGCTTACATAATATACTGGCCTTTGCACTTTGTCTTCTTCTCGAACCAAGGCTGTGCTAACAGCGTGAGCCGAAACTGCCAAGTAAACAAATAACTCTTCGTGATCCACTGGTTTTGACAAAATCAGTGGTTTTTCTAGCAATTCCAATAAATTTCGAAAGGCCTCAACACAGTCCGGAGTCCACTTGAAGTTCTTATTTCCCCTTTTAATCAAATCAAAAAACGGGACGCATTTGTCCGTGGCTTTGGATATAAACCTACTCAACGCAGCTACTTTCCCCGCAAGACTTTGGATGTCTTTAATTCTCTTCGGCTCTTCAATGTTTCTAATCGCTGCTATTTGGCTGGGATTGATTTCAATTCCTCGGGACCTCACAATGAAGCCTAGAAAGTTTCCCGATGCCACTCCAAAGGAACATTTCAAAGGATTCAACTTCATCCGATACTTTCGTAGGATACCAAACATTTCTGCCAAGTCTTGCGTATGGCTGAAGGACTGTTTCGATTTGACAAGCATATCATCCACATAAACTTCCATAGTCTTCCCTATTTGATTGTAAAACATTCTGTTCACCAGGCGCTGATAAGTGGCTCCGGCGTTTTTCAATCCGAATGGCGTGACCATATAACAGTATAACCCCAAATTTGTAATGAAGCTCGTATGTTCTTGATCTGGCACGTGCATAGGAATTTGGTTGTACCCGGAATATGCGTCCATGAAAGAAAGAAGTTCGTGTCCCGCTGTTGAATCTACAAGCTGGTCAATCCTGGGAAGTGGGAAACTATCTTTCGGGCAAGCTTTATTCAAATCTGAAAAATCAATGCAAGTCCGCCACTTTCGATTCGGCTTCTTTACTAAGACGGGATTCGATATCCAGTCGGGATATGTTGAATCTCTAATAAATCCGTTATGTTTCAGTTTCTCCACTTCTTCTTTCAGAGCAGCCGACCTCTCTGGGCCCAGCATACGTCTCTTTTGCTTTATAGGCGGGTGTTTCGAGTTTACATTTAGTGAGTGACTCATGATGGATGGCGATATCCCACACATGTCAGCGTGGGTCCAGGCAAACACGTCCAAGTTTGCCTTCAGGAAGTCAGCTAGTTCTTTGGCCTGACGTGGATCCAACTGAGATCCAATCTTCAAAACTCTTGTTGGATCAGCTTCATCAATGGGAATGTCCACTATCGCTTCATTAGGAGTTGCATTTCTAGTCTCTGGTTCCTCGTCTTTTCTGGGATCCAGGTCTTCAGGCGTTCCTTTGGGCAACTCCTTCGGGGCCGATCCCTCTAATTGCTACGCCGAGCCCTCCTTTAGAGGAGGCGAGGCATCTTTACTCTCGATGTTAAGTCCTTTCATCAACATATTTAATTCGGCAACATAGCCGGCCCGTCCGTAAACTTGATCCCCTCTCATTACTCCAGTTCCGGCTTCAGTTGGGAACTTAAGCAATAAACACCAAGGGGCGATGCAAGCCCTGAACTCAGCAAGGGCAGGCCTTCCCAAAAATGCATTATAAGGCGAATCCACGTCCAACACTATGAAATGAAGCATCCGTACTCTTCGGCGTTCTCCTTGCCCCAAGGTTACGGGCAATTCTATGTACCCCATTGGAGCTGTTGACGCCCTGTTGAAGCCTCGGATCCAACCTTCACATGGCTTCAAATCTTCAGATTCAAGCTTCATCTGATCGAATGACTTTTTAAATAAAATATTAACAGAGCTTCCATTTTCTACTAACACCTTATGAACCAGGGTCGGCCCAATGGTGGTAGTAATGACCAACGGATCATCGGTGGGTGACTGGATTCCGGTATTATCTCTGCTACGGAATACCACGTCGTCAAACATTGTCTTCTGTTGTTTTATGGGGGCGATATCTTCCAAATCATCACATTCATCCACACCTACGTGCTTGGCAGCATTTACATATTGATCCATCGCTCTAAAACTGCGGATTGCTGGGTGGGGTCCACCCACTATGGAGTTGATAACAATTCCCTTGCCTTTCTGCTGCATTGTAGGCTTGGGAGCAGATTGAATCTGTTTTGGAGCCTGCTCTCCTTGCCCCCTGTCCCTCGGGGAAACCTTATATTCATCCAGTTTCCCTTCGCGCAGCAGCTTCTCAATCACGTCTCTCAAATGTCGACATTCATTGGTTGAATGCCCATGAGTTTCATGAAACAAACAAAACTTTCCAGTTGCCATTTCTTTCTCCGTTGAGTCGCGGGGTGGCGGTCTTTTATATTGCAAAACATTGTATGTATCCAAGTAAATGTTCTCCAGAGTGTCGTTCAACGGTGTATAATTCTCACAAGTCTGGAATCGGGGTCTTTTGTTAGGATCACTTCCCCTATTTCTATTTCTTCTGTTACCATTCGTGTTATGGTTGTTGTTGTTGCCCCCATTTCCAGAATTGTCGTTTCCACTCTTGTTTCCCATATTCACTTCAACTTTTCCGGAACTTTCTCCAGACTGCTTCACGGCGACATTACTTTGAACATTTTCTTTTGAAGCCGCTCCAGACTTTCTCTTTCGGTTTGCCCTGGCCTCCTCTCGTCTTAAGTGAATATCGACCTTTTCATAGAATAACTCTCTCGTGGAGGGTGTCTTCCCAGAAAGGAAATCTCCAAACTCGGAGTCAGGATCGACTCCTTCCATCAAAGCCATCAAGATGGTGGGCTCATGCGGGTCACTAACTTCAGTCACAGCTAAGTTGAAACGGTCGAGATATGACCTCAAAGTCTCTCCTGGCGCCTGCTTAATTCTTGATAATTCAATAACACTTTTAGACTTTCGGGTATGGAGTCGGAACTGATTCATAAAACGTTCGCCCAATTCCCTATAATTCGATATCGAATGAGGGGGAAGTCGGGTAAACCATAGCAGCGCCACATCTTCTAAATATATCGGGAATGCTTTACACTTCACTGCGTCAGGAGCAGCAGCAACATTCATGAGCCACGAGTATCGCATCAAATGCTGTACCGGATCGGTTCTCCCATTGTACTTGTCCATCTGCGGCAGGTTAAAATGTCGGGGAAACTGAAAATTGAGGATGTCGTCAGTGAAAGGAGTATGGCTTCTCTCAATGCCATAATCTTCATTGGTATAGTTCCGGCTTTCGGACATAATCTGGTGTACCATTGCCTGTATATCAGCATTAGTTAGGGGCCGTTCAGGCTCCATGGCCCTGGTATCCGGGTTCCTTCTAGGCTCTTGTTCAGGAGATGCCCTTCTTCTTTGAGCTTCTTCTGCTCTGCTTCGTTCCATACGCCCCCGGTCGATCTCGGGAGGAGGGGGCTGGAGCATCTGCCCCTGAGTGGGATTAGTATGGTTAGGGTCTCTCAAGCTTGGATCATTGGTTCCTAGTGCTCGTGCAATATCCTCGCGGGACCCCAAAGATCCGAACGTCAGTTGCTCCAAATTCTGAGGTCGTTCGAGCGGCCTTCTTTCACGGGGCCGTTCTTCCTTGGAAGAAGAAGACCGATCCATTGGTGTGTGGCGAACCGGGGATGGGGTTCTCTGTCTACGGAGTTCGCTAATTTCCCTGCTCATGAGTCTCATGTTTTCTTGCATCATGAGATTGGTACGCTCGTGGATTTTCATAGCCTCCCTAGTACTCTCAAGCATGTCAAGTAGGCGCGAGAAATCTCCTTGAGTAATAGGTGCGGATGGATTGACCTGATCATTGACCCTGGTGGCTGGAATCGGAGCATTTGCAGGGGCTCGAGTAGAGTTCCAACATCACCAAGTGACGGGTCGGTTCAGAGATGGGAAATTGGGTCGGGTCGGAGCTGGGAAGCCTGTTTGGGTCGGAGCTGGAAAGCCAGGTCGGGTCGGTGTAGGGCAAGTTGCTCTGGTCGGTTCAAGTTGGGGGAGTGCACTGCTTCAGATTCACCTACCCGGATCGGATCGGAGCTCTCCCCCTGAATGCGGTTCGGATTTCCTGTATCAGTCCGTCCTGCTGCTGAGCTCTGCCCACGAGACCTTGTCACGACCGCATTTTGCTGATCTTCCCCAACTTCATTTCCTTGACTAGTTTGAACTTCCTTGCCTTTTCCTTTGGCCAAAGTTCTTCAACAATCAAATCAACAAATATTCAAGAGCGTCGAAACTTGAGGATTAACTTCTTTGAACTCAACGGTCCAAAAAGTAGAATGATAATCCCGAAAAATAGAGAATTCAGATGATTCTCAGTGAAAGCACCAAAATGTTAGACCAAAAAGTGGTTCTAACACCCAAATTGACTAAAAGCAGAATGAAATAAGATCAAAAGTAAAATGGGGACACAGAATTTATAGTGGTTCGGCGAAGAAAAGCCTACGTCCACTTGTCAATCACTAGTCTCGATGATATAGTTGCAATTACAATGAGATATTCACTCAATTTCACTCACAACTCACATACATTCACTCAATTGTCTCAAAACAAATGTTGAAAGATGATTTGGATTATCCGGGAGTGCTGGAATTCGGTTTATGAAAGTGGTTGAACTCTCAAAGTGCCAAAAAGAAGAAGATCCTTTTCATTGTCTCCAGACAGGGTATTTATAGGTGAAAATTTGCTCAGAACCCGATCCTGATCGGAGCCACGTGTCTTCCATCCCATCTTCCTTGGGTTCGGATGGATTTCAGTGTTGACAATGCATCAGAGCAGTGGACGTTGTGGGTAGGAACTGGTCATAACCACTCCGAATAACCAGGCGATCACGGGGGAGAATGATGTGGAATATGGGTTCGGATCGGAGGAGCCTGCAGTAGGGGTTCGGATCGGAGTATCCGATCCGATCCGAATTAACCCGAGACTAAGTCTTCATCCACTTTTGCTCCGTTCCGATCTGTCTCTGTAGCAGGTAGCCCTCCGCTCCAACTGGTAGTAGGTTGCTCTCCGATCCGAACAGCAGTGCCTCTCTGATTCCAACAATAACAGCTCACCGATCCGAACAGCAAAATCTCCCCGATCCGATCCGCTGCATCATTCCGATCCAATCCGCTACATCTTTCCGATCCAATCCGCTATGATGCTTTCCAAGTTTTTCAACGTTTCACATCTCGACTTTGTGTTGCCCAGTTCACAAAGTGGGCTAACACTAACAGTTGTCACCGAGCATTGGGATGACACTATACGAGGCGTCATATGGCAGACCATGTAATTCTCTAGCATGTTGGTAAGAAAATGGAGATAAACTGATTCTTGGGACAGAAATGATTAAAGAGACCTTAGATTGTGTCAAGTTCATCCAGCAAAGAACGAAGGCAGCCCGACCGTCAGAAGAGTTATGTTAATAAGTGTCGAAAGGATTTGGAATTCGACGTTGGCGATATGGTTTTCATGAAGATTTCACTATTAAAGAATGTTGTTCGGTTTGGAAGCAAAGGAAAGTTAGCTCTAATGTTTGTTGGACTGTTTCCAATAATCGAGTAGATTGTGATTCTCGCATATGGATTGGAGTTATCCGAGAAGATGTCGAGTGTGCATAATATTTTCCTTGTGTTGTGTCTATGAAAGTGTGTGCATGATTCAAATGTGGTGATATCTCCGGAATAGTACGACGACCTAGAAGTCGAGACCGTAGCTATAAAACCTCGTAAGTCGCTTTGCATTGTGGGGAATGACATGAAACAGCTTCGGAGGAAGACAGTTAAGCTACTCAAGGTGTAGTGGAGTAAGGATGATGACGATTGTACGTGGGAAATGGAAGAGTGTATGAAGACGATCAGTCTAGAACTTTTCATTGCTATAACCCATTAATATCGTGTCACCTTGCACCATTGTAACTTATACTATCGTTGTTAGAGTTCCATGTGTTAAGATAAGGCTATGTATGCATAGTTTGATGGATGTTAGTTTGGATGATAAATTGACTGCTTCTAAGTGGTAGGTACACAGAATTGTTTCTGCTTGTTAGCGTTTACTTAGAATTTTGGGGGTGAAATTCCTAAAGGAGGGAGAATGTAACGACCCGCATTTTACATATTGGAAGATCATAAAATATTTTTATTTAACTCCCTGAGAATCAGATCATTCTCTTATTTTGATATGTTGGCTATGGGAATGTGAGACATGTCCAAAAATTTTACTAATTTTATTTGTAACCAATTTTCCCCTATCAGTTTTGTACAGGGTATAACTTTTGACTAGGATCAAATCAAGTGCTGGGATCGATTTCATTGGAAAGGAAGTGGTGTTGCCAATTCTATAGAGTGGTCACATTAAAGATTTGGTTCAATGATTTGGAAGAAATCGTTATTTTAGTGTTTCACAATTCCTGTATAGGTTTAGCTACTCATTAATGGGCTGAATTGGTGTGGCCCATTGGTGGGCTGGTTAGAGGCTATAATTAGGAGGGGTAGAGGCATGGAGAATATGTTAGTTTCTTCATTTCTCTCATTTGGTTGAACTTGTGATCCTCCTTGCTCAGTCAAATACATTCTTCCTCCAATAAAATTCTTGATCTACGCAAGAAGACTGAAGATCTGCATCAAGTAAAGCTAGATCTACATAGAGTGATGGAAGATCACATCAATTTGAGAGATTGATCATCACTGTCTGGATTTAAGATTAGTCAATTTCAAGTTATTTTTGAATAATTGGTGAGTTATAAGCATCTCTCTCATGGATTCAATCACGTATATGGGTCGTTTAATTTTATTTTCATCATTTCAAGTTGTTTTCACCTTGATCTACATCATGGTAAGTGTATTTTCATCCAAATCACCATAGGATCTAACATAGCAACTTAAATCGGTAATTATGATGTTAATTTACATGTTTATGCAAGTTTAGATCCACTATTTTGTTTATTCACTGATTTATCATGATATGGTGAATTTCATATGGTTGTTGATGATTAATTGTTGTGCAAGTGTAGTTGGATGATTTCTTGAAGATGATTGAATTGATCGGTTTGGAAGATATGTGTGCATTAGTGTCAAGTTTGTCGATGGATTGGTCAATTTCGACGATGGATCGGTTGGAAAAGAGACATATTGGTGGAGAATCAAGTCGGGTCGTTGGCTTATGCTCAAAGACATGGATCAGTCGTGACGAGGTCGGGTTGGGCACTACAATAAAAACACCATGTTACAACTTTAATTTTAAAACAGTGGTAAGCACCATTGTAATAAATGTTTTTTACAACTGTCAATTCCCTAAAGTTGTAATAAACGTATTTTTAACAACTTTGTATTTTGTTAGTTGTAATAGATGTCTATTACAAAATTCATGTTCATAATATCTATATTTAATAACTAATTATATTAATATTTAATAATAATTAATAATAAACTTAGGAATCAATAATATTTATTAATTATCATTAAATAATTAATATTTAATAAGTAGTAATTTATTTTTAATAGTTAATGTATGTTAACTACTTATTAAACATACATTATAAGCTTTTAATAATTATTAATCTATTATATCTAAGTAGAAATAAGTAAAAGTTAAATAATAACTATTATTAATAAGTAATATTTGATTTGGTAGTAACTATTTCAGAAATTTTAGTAAATATAATTTTGGCAACTAATAACAATTTTGGCTACTAAATAATAATAATTAATTTGAAATATATTTATTAATGAATTGTAATTAGCTTTTAATTATTACAATTAAATATTTAATGATTGATAATTGGTAATATATACATTACAGTTAACGAATAATTTGACTTCGTGCATTAGATAAAGTCTGTAAATAGGTCATGCCCCTTTTCAAATAATCCCACTCGTCGTCATTTAATTGTTGGAATTTTTGGACTAACCGTTGAATCTTATATATTTTAGGCCTTTTTTTAAATTTAGATCGTACTCTATTTTTTTTAATTTACATTTTGGCTTCGAATGTCGAGAGTGTTTAACCGATCAGAAAACAATGAAATATTACGTAGGTTAGAAAACAATGAAATGTTACAACTTTTCTTGTTAGTGGTAAAAGATGCTTTTGACTCCAAAACAAAATCTCGTTTTTGGCTCTAAAACAAATTTTTTAGCGACAAACGTAAATTTTCAGCGCCAAACCCAAACATTAACATATGTTTACTGCTTATCTCCTTGGTCAAAATTAACTTTCCCCAAATTTACGTTTCTTCGTATTCCTTCTTCTTCCTCATCGAAAATTCTCGATCAAGCCAGCCCCATCACCTGAAAATCGGAGCTCCACCTTCGGATTACGCCTCCGACTGGCTTCTCCCTCCGCCATCGAACACCCTCCTCTCAGCCCTGCGTTGCGTCTGCCATTGCTCCTCCTGCTGCCTTGTTCCTCCTCACAACAGATCTGCACCATAAAACAAGCCGCCTTCGCTCCCTAGCTTCCCCTCGCCTAAACCGACCACACATCTGAAACCTACGCCTAAGCCACTGACCAACTGGGCAGCCTTGTCATAGTTGGATTTAATTTGCTTCCCTTTGTATACAGTATACAGGTTAGTATGTGTGTGCGGATTTATACAATTTGGTCAATTCCGAATATTTGTAATCACCCTGTTTCAAGTTGTTTTATTTTAAACAATTTTATTTAACAATTGAAAGATCCTTGTTAGTGAACTATGGATCTGAGAATATAAATAATCTTGTTTCATTAGATTTTTGACAGTGTGATTAAATCCATAACACGCAAGTTGATCCATCATCATATAATCTATGTTTAAAAGTGTATTCATCCCAAGTTATATATGTAACTAAGTTTAAAGGTCCTGTGTTTATATTTATGAACTGGGTATCATAAGTGTTAAGATGAATCTGCTATATCTATACATTTTTTTTTGTAGTTATAGGTTATTATGGTGGATTGGTTATCTAATATGTGATATTATGGGATGTTGCGAGCATATATATGTATATATATATATGTATATGTATATATATTGCGTATAAGAACATTATTAGAAACTATTAAATTATAAAATAGCTTATACTCTGAGATCATATACCCTAGTTTTGTTTGACATTTTAAAAATCTGTGATGCAATATGTCTTGACATATTAAATAAGCATGTATGTTATTTTTCTATTTTCATGTAAATCTTCTGTCTAGACAGAAAATTTATTTTTGATACAACTGGATTGTATTTTGATACTTGTAAGTTGTAATGACCCGCATTTTCAGCGATATAATAATTAATTAATTAATTAATTAAAAGGTGATTAAGAGGATTTAATGGTCGTTGAATTAAATAAGAGTGAATATTTAATTAATATAATGATTAAATAATATATTTAATTTCTAAAATAATCAAAAATAGTGGAATTCAAAATATAATGTGAAGTGGATTATTTAAAATATATAATTCAGTTTAGAGTTGAATTATATTGAAGAATATATTTAAATAACGACCGTTGAATGTATAATTATATTATAATTAAAATCGAGCTCGAAATGGCGCGGTAGTTTGCTATTTGGCGATTTGAACTTCAACTTAATATATAGGGTTCATTTTAAATCGGATTTCTGTGAAACAAGAAACGTTAGGAGCCGGTGAAGTATATTTTTCTAGTGGAAGAGAAAAATCGGGATTTCGTCGTGTAAATTTTGATTTATGTACAAATCAAATTTTAGAAAAGTCGTTGTGGAATTCCTTTATAATTTATAAAGGAAATATTTATATTTTAAAAAGGAAATTCATTTTAAATCGAATATTGATTTAGTCGAGATTTGAAGTATCGACTTATAAATCCAACAGGAGCTGTATGGTAATCCATTGTGAATATATACAATAATATTTATTTTTAAATATTAAATTTAATTGTTTTTAAATATATTTATATATTTAAAAGGGTTATTTAGGATTTTAAAAATAGCCACTTTTGCAAACGAAGTCGGAATTCGACGAAATTAATTTTTTTGGATCCGCAACATCAAATTATTGTTAGATTCCAAGTTCCGTGATTTTTGGGGTCACTGTTTGGCCGTACGGATTTTTAGAGTGAAAAACAGTCAGTATTTTAACGTTTAAAAATACGCTGTGTGAGCAAACGAAGTAGGAATTCGACAAAACCAGTTTCGTCGGGACCGTAATGTCGAACTCTAGCTGCATGTCAATTTTCATGATTTTTAGGTATCGTGTGTGTTCGTAGGGCTTTTTAGAGTGCTGAAATAAAAATAAAATGAAAATTAAAACTAAAATATCTAAGAATGAGTGAACCAAACAAGGACACCCATCTACTTTCTCAGCCACAACCTGCACTTTAAAACCGAATGCAAGGCCGCAACTCCCTCATTTTTCTCAGTAGAAAATGCAAGAGAAGAAAACAAAAAAAAGAAAATCAAAACAAATTACTATAAATCTTCATATGTTTGTATTCACAATCCTCAGTAGTTGCTCTTCAATCCTATTTGGTTATTAATGGGTTCGGTGTGTTTTCAATCCGCGATTCTCGTTTGCAGTGGAACCAGGGTTCCAAAAAATTGGAAAATCGAAGCATTCATTCGAGAATTCGAGTGTGTATTTGAGTTTGTGGGGCTAAGTAGTAGCTAGTCGCATGTTTTTGTGGTATCTTGGGAAATTTTTGTTCGATACCTGCTGTATCGTGAGGAGTGGGATGTTTAAACGCGGGGCTAAAGGATTGATCGAGTTCGATCATGTTGCTATGGGGAAGTAGGGTTTTGGAAAAGTAGTTGCTCGGAGGATGTAGCGTTGAAAATCGTGGTGGAATAAGGGAGTTGAGGCCATGGGAATTTTGGTAATGGCATTACTGGAGCAACGGATTTTTTCAACGTTAGGGGAAGAAGCTTGAGTCATGGATCAGAATGGTTTAAATGAAGATGGGCTAGATTCAAATAAGGCCCGACTAATTATAAATTAAGTTTAATTTAATTTAAATGTATATTAACTTTGTAGTGTAAAAACTTTACCATACGATACAGAAATTCAGTGAAACAAGATCCATTGGGATCGTATGGACGGACACTACACAATGGAACTGACTGGGAGTGGATCGGAGCTCGTTTGAATTTATAGCGAAATAAATTGTTTGATTCAAATCAAACAAACAGTTTATAATTCTTTAACAATGACTGCCAAAGTGAGTAAGACTCACCAACCCTGAACACTTATATTTTTATAACGTATTTTTAGAACTGTTAATTTTCTATTGATTGCTGTGTGTTAACTGTTCGGTTGAATTGCTTATGTATTGGTTGAAATTATAGATAACGATATATATAAATCGTTAATCAAATGTTGATTTTGTTTAGCAGAATATGAATTGAAATGAAACCGATGTTAATTATATTATTTAACATCTGTGTTATAGGGAAACAGGTTGGAGGAATCCAACTGGATTCCTCAACATTCATTTATTTTACTGTTTTCATATATTGTAATATATGTTGTGTTACAAAATATGTTGATGATGATATGTGTTTAAAGGATATCGATCATTGTGATTTGGTATTTTAAATACCGTAAGAAATACTGGGAAATAGAAAGGAGATATTCAAAGTAGATTTTGAAAATAATTTATTTATATAAAATTGATGGATTTTATATATAAAAGGAAAAAGGAATTTTTTTAAAAAGAAATTAATTATAAAATCAAAAGAACTGTAAAGGATTATTTATTTAGAAAATAAATAGAATAAAGGATTATTTATTGGGAAAATAAATAAAGGAGTTAATCGAATCGAGTTAATCGAAAGGAGTTAATCGAACATAGTTAATCAAAATGGAGTTAAACAGAAATTGGAAACTGACTAAAGAATAATAAGTTGAATGGTTTCCTGAGTATCGATCTGATGTTGGTTTCGGCCTTCGGGGTTTATACTTGGGGAGTTGTTCTCTTGTTAGTTTATAGTTAGAGTCTAATAGATGTGGAAGAATAGTGATATGTAATTAAGCCATGGAAATGATTTCCAGTGTTAATAACATATATTTTCTAATTATAGAAAAAAAGTAAATGAGAATATATATATATATATATATATGTGAATGATGATTGATCGATATAATTTCCATCTAAAAATAATATCGTTGTTTGCACATGTATTTTTCTTTGACAGTTAAATCACCGACTATCGAAGTTTTTGACCATTTTAACATTGTTAATATGGAGAGACCGGTTGGATTATTATCCAAAGAACCACTCTATATTGGCATAAGCTTTGCGAGTCATATATGCCAAAGATAATTGAAGACGGAGTAAAGTGCAAGGGCTGTTGTATAAATCTTAGATAACAGTGCCTAAGATGGATATACTGAATAGTGCCTTCGGTTTGTCCAGTCCCAGGACAACTTGTATGGAAGAAGGTCTGACATAGTATATCCAATAGATCTCGTAAGTTGATCTCTTCAAACGTATTCACGTTTGGTGGCGGAGGAATTCATTTCTCTTAGCTGTATACCCATATTATTTTTGGATAAATCAATTTGTGATTTGGTAGATATGACGATGTGACATTCTAAGTGAATGAAGATGTGACATGTAAAAGATAAGCGTAGCTTCTAGCCTCACATCTGGTAAATGACAGAAATCGGGCAGGCAGCATGGCTATGTAGGTCGCACCTATTAAGGTGTAAGTCACCTGATCAAGAGTTTCATTTACTTCAATAAAATCTATTGTTGATGCTGTCCCATTCGGGAAATGGTTGCTGATCCTAACTGTTGGTGATATACATTCGATACACTCAAGCGAAATGAGTGGTCGGTCATGTGTGGCCGGGTTGCAAGATGTTCTTGTTGAACCCAGTGTATTCCTCTCTAGAGGTACACTAGCGAAAGGTGGTTCCATACCTTGTCATAGTTGGAAATCCATTACCCAATACGTGCTTGTAGTTTTGATTGTATACTATACATGTAAAACGTGAGATGAAAGCATTTCTTCCAGATGATTATTATATTATGGTTGATAGACATTATTATAATATCAAAAGGTTTTTGATATAAAGATAATTTGGATTCTCATAAGGGAAAAACCCGTTCCGTTATATAGTGTGGTCTTATGAGATATCGTTTAATTGTTCTAACTGTTTTAAACTGTTTTACTCATACCAGTCCCATGACTGACCCGGAGTTTATTTTGTTTTGTTTTCCCTAAACTCTTGGGTGCCCAATTTTGTACGGGCAGTAAAGTAGTCGGGATTTACAGACATACTGGAAGAGCTTGGGGCAGGAGTTTTCAGGATTTATGTAGCTATAGTTATTTCCGCTGTGTTGTAAGTGCTGTACTTTGGAAATAATATGTATATTCAAGTACCAGATTTATATTTCAAAGTTATGATATATATATATATATATATATATATATATATTATATGTTATTCGTTCCGCTGTGAGATTCGTGTTACTCTGGTGTTATGTTCTTCTTCTTCTATTCTAAGTTTCAATCTTATATATCCTCACCCTCTAATTTCTTTCATTAACTACCAGTATTTTCGATCCTTGGATGTTCGATATGTGTTGTATATCGGATAACCAAGATCAAATTTTTCCGGGTTGTTACATTTGGTAGCAGGGCTTAAGGTTAAGTGAATTACCTTGGCTCCGTGGCGTGACTCGATAGAGATAGGGTTAGTAATGGCCTAGATTGAGTTTGAGTGTATATATACGAGTGAACGTATTTGTTATTTGATATAAAAATAATTTTATATTGTGGAGATTTTTTGGTTTAGTAGTTTATGAGTTCTGGTCGATCAGTTTGATCCACTGTATCGGTAGGAGTCTATAAACACTCAAATACAATGGGTTGGCACGATATGTTTTGAAAGAGGGTAAATGAAAATAATTTTCCCCAAAGTATATTTTGATATATATTGGATATATTGGTTGATATTATAATCGAATAAGATTATAAAAATGTGAAATGGTTATGTAAATAACCAATCAGAATTCAGATAAGTATAATGAATTGAATTTGAAATTTAAATCAGAATTGAAATTAAAATTTGGAAAGTTGAATTAGTGTTGGAAAATGAATCTGGATTAAATATATGAGAATTTTAAAATCCTGGGAGATTTTAAATTTGTTACAAGCATTGAAATGATGTTTTGAACTGATTCCAAAATGGAAGTACGTGAAAATGATTTCGAAAATGGTATAGTATTGAACTCACTTGATCGCTGGAAAATAGATTCTGATGATGACAGCTGCACCATCGATGTTCATTTTCAAGTTTGTAAGTGACGGATTACTACCAAGGATTTTGTTTTTGAATTGTTTTAGGAAAAACAAGTCGTTTTGAATATTGAAAAGGGTGTTTGATTTTTGAAAAAGTCAAGTTATTTAAAACTCCCAAGGAGAGATTGATGAATTAAAAAAAATTTAATTAAAGTTTTGTGACAACAAATTGAGATTTAACTAAAGCCAGTTAAGTGAAAACTAAATGGAAATAGAATGATATCAGGAAAATTTGTTCTTGAATAAAATCGGGTTATCGAGATAAGAATCTGAAATGAAAATTGGATTGGGAAGTTAAGAGTTTGAAATCGAGAGTGGAACTCGAATTTGAAATGAAATTTGACTTAGGTATAAGCGAATGGTTGAAATTGTGGATAAAAATATATTGGAGTTTAATTGGGATAACACTGGTATATGTTGAATTGATAGCAGGTGAAAGTGATAGAGTTGATATGCCCAACAAAAAGGTACAAGTTTATATTTGGTATAAGCATGAGATTTATGAGCCGATTTGGCAAGCCGCTTGGCTGTTTGATTTCCTTTTGGGTTGGAGATGGCCCAGAGAGGCGAGTTGTGGTTGTACCGATTAAGCCGTACAAAGGAGGTGCTGGCGAAAATTTTCGAAAAGTTAAGGCATTAGAAAATTTTCAGGATTTTTGAAAATTTTCGTTGATAAGAATTAATTAATATTTTAATTTAAATTAAATTGGTTCAGTTGAAAACTGAAGTTAAGAAGTGAACAAATAAGTTCTAACCAGTCGATAGGGTTTGTTTTCTACCTTAGCAATTTCGAGGACAAAATTATTTTAAATGGGGAAGAATGTAATGACCCGCATTTTCAGCGATATAATAATTAATTAATTTAATTATTTAAAAGATGGTTAAGAGGATTTAATGGTCGTTGGATTAAATAAGAGTGAATATTTAATTAATATAATGATTAAATAATATATTTAATTTCTGAAATAATCAAAAATAGTGTAATTCACAATATAGTGTGAAGTGGATTATTTAAAATATATAATTCAGTTTAGAGTTGAATTATATAGACGAATATATTTAAATAACGACCGTTGAACGTATAATTATATTATAATTAAAATCGAGCTCAAAATGGCGCGGTAGTTCGCTAATTGGCGATTTGAACTACAACTAAATATACAAGGTTCATTTTAAATCGGATTTCTATGAGACAAGAAACGTTAGCAGCTGGTGAAGTATATTTTTCTAGTGGAAGAGAAAAATCGGGATTTCGTCGTGTAGATTTTGATTTATGTACAAATCAAATTTTAGAAAAGTCGTTGTGGAATTCCTTTATAATTTATAAAGGAACTATTTATATTTTAAAAAGGAAATTCATTTTAAATCGAATATCGATTTAATCGGGATTTGAAGTATCGATTTATAAATCCAACGGGAGCTGTATGTTATCCATTATGAATATATACGATAACATTAATTTTTAAATATTAAATTTAATTGTTTTTAAATATATTTATATATTTAAAAGGGTTATTTAGGATTTTAAAAATAGTCACTTTTGCAAACGAAGTCGGAATTCGACGAAACTAATTTTGTTGGATCTGCAACATCAAATTATTGTTAGATTCCAAGTTCCGTGATTTTTGGGGTCACTGTGTAGCCGTACAGATTTTTAGAGTGAAAAACAGTAAGTATTTTGACGTTTAAAAATACCCTATGTGAGCAAACGAAGTCGGAATTCGACAAAACCAGTTTCGTTGGGACCGTAATGTCGAACTCTAGCTGCATGTCAATTTTCATGATTTTTAGGTATCGTTTGCGTTCGTAGGGATTTTTAGAGTGCTGAAATAAAAATAAAATGAAAATTAAAACTAAAATATCTAAGAATGAGTGAACCAAATAAGGACACCCATCTACTTTCTCAGTCACAACCTCCACTTTAAAACCGAATGCAAGGCCGCCACTCCCTCTTTTTTCGCAGTAGAAAATGCAAGAGAAGAAAATCAAGAAAAGAAAATCAAAACAAATTACTATAAATCTTCATATGTATGTATTCACAATCCTCAGTAGTTGCTCTTCAATCCTATTTGGTTATTAATGGTTTCGATGTGTTTTCAATCCGCGATTCTCATTTGCAGTGGAACTAGGTTTCCAAAAATTGGAAAATCGAAGCATTTATTCGAGAATTCGAGTGTGTATTTGAGTTCGTGGGGCTAAGTAGTAGCTAGTCGCAAGTTTTTGTGGTATCTAGGGAAATTTTTGTTCAATACCTACTGTATCGTAAGGAGTGGGATGTTTGAACGCGAGGCTGAAGGATTGATCGAGTTCGATCATGTTGCTATGGGGAAGTAGGGTTTTGGAAAAGGAGTTGCTCGGAGGATGTAGCGTTGAAAATCGTGGAGGAATAAGGGAGTTGAGGCCATGGGAATTTCGGTAATGGTATTACTGGAGCAACGGATTTTTTCAACGTTTGGGGAAGAAGCCTGAGTCGTGGATCAGAATGGTTTAAATGAAGATGGGCCGGATTCAGATAAGGCCTGACTAATTATAAATTAAGTTTAATTTAATTTAAATGTATATTAACTTCGTAGTATAATAACTTTACCATACGATATCGAAATTCAACAAGCAAGATCTGTTGGGATCGTATGGACGGACATTACACAATGGAACTGACTAGGAGTAGATTGGAGCTCGTTTGAATTTATGGCAAAATAAATTGTTTGATTCAAATCAAACAAACATTTTATATTTCTTTAACGATGATCTGCCTAAGTGAGTAAAACTCACCAACTCTGAACAATAATATTTTTATAACTGTTAATCATCTGTTGATTGCTGTGTGTTAAGTGTTTGGTTGTATTGCTTGTGTATTGGTTGAAATTATAGATAACGATATATATATAAATCGTTAATCAAATGTTGATTCTGTTTAGCAGAATATTTCATATTGAAATGAAATCGATGTTAATTATATTGTTTAACATATGTGATGCAAGGAAACAGGTTGGAGGAATCCAACTGGATTCCTCAACATTTATTTTACTGTTTTCATATATTGTAATATATGATGTGATACAAAATATGTTGATGATGATATGTGTTTAAATGATATTGATCATTGTGATTTGGTATTTTAAATACCATAAGAAATACTGGGAAATAGAAAGGAGATTTTCAAAGTAGATTTTGAAAATAAACTATTGATATAAAATCGATGGATTTTATATATAACAGGAAAAAGGATTTTTTTAAAAGAAATTAATTATAAAATCAAAAGAGTTATAAAGGATTATTTATTTAGAAAATAAATAGAATAAACGTTCATTTATTGGGAAAATAAATAAAGGAGTTAATCGAATCGAGTTAATCGAAAGGAGTTAATCGAACATAGTTAATCAAAATGGAGTTAAACAGAAATTGGGAACTGAATAGAGATTAATAAGTTGAATGGTTTCCTGAGTATCGATATGATGTTGGTTTCGGCCTTCGGGGTTTATACTCAGGAATTTGTTCTCTTGTTAGTTTATAATTAGAGTCTGATAGATGTGGAAGAATAGTGATATGTAATTAAGCCATGGAAATGTTTTCCAGTGTTAATAACATATATTTTCTAATTATAGAAAATAAGGGAATGAGAATATATATATATATATGTGTGTGTGTGTGTGAATGATGATTGATCGATATAATTTCCATCTAGAAATAATATCGTTGTTTGCACACGTATTTTTCTTTGATAGTTAAATCACCGACTATCGAAGTTTTTGATCATTTTAGCGTTGTTAATACGAAGAGATCGGTTGGATTATTATCCAAAGAACCACTCTGTATTGGCATAAGCGTTGCGAATCATATATGCTAAAGATAATTGAAGACGGAATAAAGTGCAAGGGTTGTTATATAAATCTTAGATAACAGTGCCTAAGATGGATATACTGAATAGTACCTTCGGTTTGTTCAGTCCTAGGACAACTTGTATGGAAGAAGGTATGACAGAGTATATCCAATAGATCGCGTAAGTTGATCTCTTCAAATGTATTCACGTTTGGTGGCGGAGGAATTCGTTTCTCTTAGCTGTATACCCATGTTATTTTTGGATAAATCAATTTGTGATTTGGCAGATATGACGATGTGACATTCTAAGTGAATGAAGATGTGACATGTAAAAGATAAGCGTAGCTTCTAGCCTCACATCCGGTAAATGATAGAAATCGGGAAGGCAGCATGGCTATGTAGGTTGCACCCATTAAGGTGTATAATCACCTGATCTAGAGTTTCATTTACTTCTATAAAATCTATTGTCGATGCTATCCCATTCGGGAGACAGTTGCTGATCCCAACCGTTGGTGATATACATTCAATACACTCAAGCGAAATGAATGGTCGGTCATGTGTGGCCGGGTTGCAAGATGTTCTTGTTGAACCCAGTGTATTCCTCTCTAGAGGTACACTAGTGAAAGGAGGTTCCATGCCTTGTCATAGTTGGAAATCCATTACCCAATACGTGCTTGCGGTTTTGATTGTATACTATATATGTAGAACGTGAGATGAAAGTGGTTATGCTAGATGATTATTATATTGTGGTTGATAGACATTATTATAATATCAAAAGGCTTTTGATATAAACATAATTTGGATTCTCATAAGGGAAAAACCCGTTCCGTTATATGGCGTGGTCTTATGAGATATCGTTTACTTGCTCAAACCGTTTTAAACTATTTTACGCATACCAGTCCCATGACTGACCCGGAGTTTATTTTGTTTTGTTTTCCCTAAACTCTTGGATGCCCAATTTTGTACGGGCAATCAAGTAGTCGGGATTTACAGATATACTAGAAGAGCATGGAGCAGAAGGTTTCATGATTTATATAGCTATAGTTATTTCTGTTGTGTTATAAGTGCTGTACTTTGGAAATAATATGTATATTCAAGTACATATTAATTTTTCAAAGTTATGATATATATTATATTTTATTCGTTCCGCTGTGAGAATCGTGTTACTCTGATGTTGTGTTCTTCTTCTTCTTCGATTCTAATTTTCTATCTTATCTATCCTCACCCTCTAATTTATTTCATTAACTACCGGTATTTTCGATCCTTGGATGTTCGATATGTGTTGTATATCCGATAACCAAGATCGAATTTTTCCGGGTCGTTACAGAAGTGCATACTCAAAAATATTTGATACTATTTATTATTGTTCACTAGTTGGATATATAGTAGCATGCATTTTACCTTATAACAATGACGAACAATCTGGTATAAAAGTTGTACTGGATATAATGGTTATGTGTATATCAAAATATTGAACTAATATGATTATTGAATTCCTAATTAAACACTATGATATATGTATATTTGGAACTTTTGGGTTTATTTTCATATGCAGACTAGCTATTGAACCTTAACAAATTAAAAGTGCTTGTATATGTATAAATAAACAAACGGTTGATGCAAATATGATTTGCATTTGCCTCTGAAGTTTTGGACAATACAATACTGCTAATACACATATCAAGGAAAGGATCCATGCTTCATCCTTTTGGATAAATTAGTAAATCAGTTTTAGTGAGACATTATTGGATAGTGTTTTTTGTTTAAACTGACTAACTATAATTGGACATTTGATGTTTGCAGATCGTCGAATGGCGTACAGTAATGAGTCCAGCAGCAATGTGGCATTAAAATTTCATTGTCATCGACTAGTGTACTCTCGTAGGATATGTAATTTTTGGTGGATAACTTGTGCTTGTACGAAGTTGCTTTGTAACGGTCAAGTATGTAATAATGAACGAAATGTTGTTTAAAACTTATTGTTTGTAATACTGAATATTTAAGTATTTTAATAAATTAGTTTGCAAATAACTGTAATATCTGATTTTCTTATGGGGTATTGCTATATTTAGTGTATTGTTCTTTTCAGTTGCAAAAGATGTTTATTTTTGTAAAACCCAAATGGAAATCACAATGGTGCATAACAATTGTAGTAGATTTTATTACAATGGTGCATAACTGTTGTAATAAAGTTTATTACAATGGTGGAAAAAAGTTGTAAAATACACATATTACAACGGTGTTGCAATAGTGCAAAAAAGTTGTAAAAGATCTTAGTCTATTACAACTTCTTAATACATAACGGTTTGCCCACCGTTATAAAACGTATATTACAACGGTTATCCACCGTTGTAATATGGTTATTTTGTTGTAGTGGGGGAAGGCAGGTCGTTGGAGGGTAGAAATCATCAGGTCGTTAGGAGTCAGCTTGTTGGAGTTTCGAAGTCGGGTAGTTGGTGCTTCCAAGAGCCGGGTCGCTGGATCATCAATAGGTCTCGATGGGATATTGGGACGAACCAATGGAAGTAATGGGTTGTGAGGCCACCTGAAGGCATGGAGCAGGTCATTTGGTGTCTGGTCGGTCGAAGTTAATGGACTGTATACAAGTGATGGATTGGGGTCAGTTAGGCCGGGTCATGACAACGATGAGTTGGTGGATGACCCAAAGAATGAGAAAATGACCCCACTATATTGACCAAACAATGTTGATATTTTTGGTTTGAGAGCGGATATAACTTCGAGTTATATTCAAGGTGGAATGTTCGAAGTGTTTCAAATGTTTGTTGATCGATGAAATGCAACGAATGTGAAGACGACTCAAGGATGTTGTTTTTGAGCATAATGGTTGTTTAAGAAGGCACTTGAGTAATAGATAGTCACCGGTGATGACAATTAGAGTTATGAAGGTCGAGAAATTACCATTGTCGTAGGTTCTCGCAGGCTCAATGCAGGGGTATAATAGAGATGCCTAAAAGACCAGTTGTATGGTCGAATATCGACGCAGTCATGATGGGCATAGAGATACGAGTCACAATGGCATATGGAGTTTTTTCTACAACTGGGGTTTACCATTAACCCTTGACGGATGACATGATGTTGAGCCGGTCATATGATTAACGATGGTTTCAAAGTAGGATTGGCAATGATAGCCAGAGTCACGAATGATGATTGTTTTTCTTGTATCGTCTTGTGTAGATTATTCGACGTCGAAGGAGATATCCTTAGGTGCTTGTTTGATGTTGGTTTAGGCCTTTAGGGTTTGTGCTAAGGCGATGTCGATAATTGATTGCCATGATGTACTGTTTGTTTCTACTTGATTGTTGTGAAGGCTATCACTGTCCGACGTGGGGAAGATAGATTTGGGTTTTTCTCTATTGACCTTTGTAGATTAGTTGATTAATCTGCCTATTCTCATATACTTTATTGGTGATGTTAGATAGTTGTTTTATCGCTCATTAAGATTATTGTCTGACTCAAGGTTTTATGTATCCCTCTTATTACCTTGGGCTTTCATCTAGTTGTGGATGGGCAGACTGAGTAGTAGGTGACATGTAGTAGATCTTGACGAGGACGATGCTACTGAGCGACGATGAGCAAGAGCTGGCATATTATTTCCTACTACCTATGTTTTTTCGTTTCCATGTTGATGTATTCTCTGAGTAACTTGCAGTGACGCACCTTGTACAGACTCTTATAGTGTTATCCAATGTTGTATGAATATTTCATGGTGATATGAAAAGTTTAAGATTCTACTTCACTATTATTGCCTGCTATATATGTTCTATTATATTTTACCCTTGTGCTGTGAGTTATAGGACAGGTTTCACTTGTGTTTTCTACCTTGATGATCGTCCATAGCTGCCTAGCACGTCTTTTAATGCTTTACTTCTCGTACCTCTCTTGTTAAGTGTAGAAGTTATGGGTGGTCGTCACATAAATTAAGCCTACCTTAGGAAAAAGGTATCAAGTGGCTGACTTATCTCTTGTTGGGTATTAAGTAGTTAGGACTAGGTTTGTTCCTAAGATCCACTCTTTGGTTCAGAACCCAAGACATGAGACCTACCCTTCGAGGATTTAAATGGTCACTGGGTCCGCTTTTCTCCTATAAGGTATTAAATGGTCCTAATAGATGATAACATCAGTAGGTAGAGTTCCAAGTAATGTCCACTTCATATCTAGGGGCTAGTGAGAGTTGACCTAGGGACAAATTATATATGGCATAAGGAACCACCATCTAAGGGAAGTATTAAGTGGCTAAGAGTTCACCCATAGGAATAGCTAGATAGTAACAAGAAGGTTCACCAAGAGGGTTTTCTTAAATGAAATTGAGTTCCTGGCTCAAATCTGGTAGTAAGTGGCTACCACTATTTCTCGACCTACATGGAGAGATATTATTTATGAGTTGACGTTAGAATAAGGTCTTAAGTGGTTAAGGGTCCTCCATAGGGTATTAAGTGATTATAGGGATGTCCACCCTAAATAAATTAGAATATGGCCTTAAGTGACTAGGAATTGCCAGTCTCATGGGGTATTAAGTGATTGTAAGATTGTCCTGCCTTAAATCTACTTGTGGGGTATTAAGTGATCGTAAGCATATCCGCCCTTAAACTTACATATAGGCCTTAAGTAACTTCTAGGATGTCCGCCTCATATGTTAAGATTGTGTGTATGTTCGACTGCGTAGACATATCATGAAGCATTTACTACTGCCAAATATAGAGAATAGTTATCCCTTAAACTTATGTGATTTTCATGCACCAGGACTTTATGTTCTGATCTTCTTCCTCTTAACATAATTATAGGATAGTCGTAGGAATTTCACGATGAGATATGAAGTCTTTGGAGCCTAACGCTAAAGGGTCCATCTATTATTATTATTATTATTATTATTATTTGTGGTCGTGGTGTGTTGTTGTTTTATCATTGGGATATATATTATGATGTACTAGTTATGACAATAAAATAATGTTGTAAGTTACATTTGTGGAACTGTTAAAATTATGGTACATTTATTTCTAATATTATATTTTATCCCTTCCCTTGTGTGTGTGTTCCATTTCATTTAGTTTTCTCTGTTATTTCTATGTAAATGTAATTCCTTCTAAGAACTGACGATCTATTTAGAGTGGCTATAAGTTCTGGTGGACCTTTTCTGGGTTGGAATTTAGGCCCACTCCGGGCGGATTATTACACTATCGTGGCTACAGTGTAACACTGTTCTATTTCTTTACTCGCTCAATCATGGCTATAGTGTTAAAGAGCAGTGTGTTCTCAACATCAACAATCCTTGAAAGGCAACCGATCGTGGGTATAGTATTAAAGAGTTGCATGTTGACATCATTCAATCAATCAACCATGGCATACAATTCATGATGGCTACAGTGAATTTGACCAAGCGTATAATTCAATTAAATTTCATTATGAATACAGGTAAAGACTTGTTGCTTCTTCACTATCATTTACAAACCATTCTGAAATGATATTCCTCGTCATCTTCATCCTCTTTGGATGAGTTCGTTCAAACTCGTTTAGAAAAACAAATAAAAGTTACGCATCAAATGCGAGATGTAATGTCTCGTGTAAACCAAGAAAGCAATCATTTGACCAAAGGGGGGAGTGTATTTAGAAGGTAGGATCTGCGATATGGAAGAAATTACGCTGCTAGTCATAACAAAATTATTCAGGATTATATTATAGAAAATTCTAGATACGGGGAAGTTGAATTTAGGTGGAAGTTTCGCATGTCCAAGCACGCCTTTGATAGAGTTCTCGACAAATTAACTGAAATGAACGTCTTTTTTAAAGATAGAGTTAATGGGCCTAACGAACTCGAGTTTTATCTACTTCAAAAAGCAATGACTGCACGTCGTAGATTGGCATGCAGTGCTTTTGGAAATTCAGTAGATGACAAATTAAGAATAGGGGACTCCACGACGATCTTGAACATGAAAGAATTACGCAAAATCATTATTATACAATTTGGTGAAGAATATCTTCGGTCCCCAAACCCTTATGACATTGAATGATTATTGACAATAGGAGAGTAACATGGGTTTCCAAGTATGTAAAGTAGACTAGACTATATGCATTGAAGGTGGAAAATTTGTCGGATTGCATTGTAGGGCCAATACCAGGATAACTTAAAAGTGCTACTCTCATATTGGAATCTCCTGCATCATTTGATTTATATATTTGGCATGTGTTTTTTGGAGCACCGGGTTCCCTAAATGATATAAATGTTTTGCGACATTCTTATTTATTCAATGACTTATGCAATGATGTAGCACCTTTCATGCAACTACAAAATATGAGGAATAGATAATACTATGAGTTATTACTTAGTCGATGACATTTATCTAAAGTGGAAAACTCTTGTGAAAGCTTATAAAAGTCCTAATAATTCTAAGGAGGCGATGTTCACTAAATAGTAAGAAATTTTAAGAAAAATGTTGAATGAGCTTTTGGAGATTCAAGGAAGACTTCATATATTACGAAAGGAGGACATCATGTATTGTTGTATAATTTTAATAATATGATTGTTGAAGAAGAATATGGTGGATGTGAGATACAACTTTGAAACTATCTTGACGTTGCTATTGGGTTTTTAAAAAAAAAACCCATACAAAGCCCCTAATACATTTACTGAGTACATGGATCGAATTAGAGATATTTGAGATCCATAGGCTCTTTACGACCTCATAAAAAATTTAGTGGAGCACTATTGGAACACGTGGAAGTCAATCGTAAACTAAACGTTTAAGTGTATTTCTTATTTTAGTTTTAAAGTTTTTTTGTTTTTCTATTGTAATAAGAAGTTGGTGAAGTTATTGTAGTGTTTTTTGTTTGTTCATTGAATATCGTTTGAATCAAGCAGGGGTTTAAATGTTTGTACTTACGTATAATAACACTAAGACATATACAACTCTTTACAAATACAACCGTTGATAACCAATAGATACAAGAAATGATAGTATGATACATAATACTGATATAGTTCCATTAAAATAGAAGTAGGAATATGAAACAAATAAAAGCAGTGACACTAAGATACTTAGTTAGGACAAATCCATATAGATTTTCGTTCCGCCTATTAAACTCCTTAACTCATTTTTCCATGTGCTTTATTTGAGATAGATTAAGGATATTCAAGTTGCAAGTAATCAAAAGCAAATCGTCCACATTTTGTTGACGATAAAATTCTTGTCTCCTTAACTCTTACTCTTCAGCACATTCCTGCTTTAATTCAGCATGATCGCGTTGTCATTCTAAATCTTTCTCAAGTCTCCTTGCTTCCTTTGCTTCAGTGTATTTCTATGTAGTTTCTTCGATGGTATAAAGACTTCCACTAATTTATTTATAATATATAGAATGATCAATGGATGTTTTTTCCCAGTGAACTTCCCGAACGGCCTGCCGTCGCTACTAGTTGTGAATGAGGTATCTTTGTGTGCATCTGGACTACCTAGGCTTGATTCATCGTCTATCTTTCTAGGCTGGAACCAAAAATTTGAGTGTTCTTTTTGCACTCTTACCCCCATTTGTCCACCTTCGACAATATGTCATTGTAATGTTGCATTTTGAAAAGTTAGTTTTTGTACTCAGCCAAGTATAATACATGTTCCTGATTAAGCTGTAATTGATGACATTTAAACTAGCTCAATAAACAAATAAATTTAAATGAACTAATATAAGAGCATAACCATATAAATGCCATTATCCCCGCTTTATTACCTTTCATGTAAACTTACCATTATTTCTTTCCAAAATTGATAAGCATAATTTATTCTTTTCCAAGGCTTTTAAAAAGATTCAACCGTTCTAGGAAGACAATTTGAACATCGTTTGTTGAAAAAATTGCAAATAGAATTCCTAAAAAGAAATTTTCACTTTAGCTGGTACTGTTCTTCTTATCTTTAAACATTCAACTTAACAGTAAGAAAGCTTAGCTTGCTCATTCGACAAGCATTTATGTAGTTTGTAGAAATAGGAGCTTGCTGTCTAAGTTCCTCGATCGGAAATTCAATGATGTTGATTCCAGAATTTTTTTACTATGGGGATTGCATTGAAAGCATATCTGCATTTTTATTATCTTCTTCTATGGCTTCCATAATTTCGAATTACGTTTCTGCAATTCCCCAATTGTTATAACCGAATTAATTAATTGGTTTCTATTTAAATTCTTAGGTGGGTAAGGATTTTGTCTTCGATGATGGCTATTAGGAGAGACATAATTTTGCTCAAAACTGCAATTTTTCTTAAATGAAGAATTTGAGAGCAATCTGAATTTTAGGAGTTTTGGTAGTGGTTTGACTTCTGTTAGGAATTGTAGTTATTTAAATTTTTTAGAGGTTGATATGAATTGATGCCATAGTGGGGTTGATATTGTTTTGATTTTTGCTGCAATTGAAACTAATTTTGACTGTGATGGTTTGGGATTTGGTTATCGTATGGGGTTGTGACATAGAATTTCATTTCTGTTGTTTTGACACTATTGTTATTTGGTTTTCTTAAGGGTTTAAGAGAGTAGGAATAATGATGAATGTTGTGTAATATGTTAAAATAGGATGTAGAATAAATGTTAAAGAGGAGGATGGAAGAAGAGGAGGGAAGTAGGGATAGGGTAATGGTCAAAAAATGATCGTTCCTCGTAGCCGGCTTTTATTTAGTAGGCTAAGGGGCAACGATCATTTTTTTGATTGTTTCCCCCATTGAAAAAAACCAATCCCTTAACGTCAACCACATAATTATGCGTTAAGGTTTATGAAGCGCTTGGGTATAAAGTAACAGTACAGACACTAGAATTCACACGATGGAAATATATAACACAGCGGAAATCTTAAAACAACATTTATTAAAGCAAAGTTAATTCATAGTGCTTGTTACATTTTATAAATACCAAATAGTTACCAACATAAAACCAAATACATTGTCCCCATGGAAAACCATAATATCAGAGTACATAAGTAGAACCATCTCTCTAAAATGTCAATATAATAACCAGAAAATGAGAAATGAACCAATACATGAATCTGAATCCAAGCTGAACTAAAAAGTCAAGAATCACTGCTGAGAGCCTCCACCCTGCGAACCTGGAGGGGGAAGGAAGAGAGAAGGAGAAAACAAACTAGGTCAAACATACGTCTAATGATTTCTAGTAATTTTTAGCATGAGCATAAACTTAAGGAAGCATTAGACAAATGGACAATTCTATGGAGGAAAAGTATAAAGGTATAAAGTAGTAAACAAAGTTAAGCACGAATAAAGATGATCTTCTCATTCGTATCCAAGATTTTTTGCACCAACTTACCAAAGATATCATAATTAGACTTTACCTTGTTTTTACCTGTCGATCGGCTCCTATAGCCACAATATAATAACCTATGCCAGCTATGGAACTCGGGGTTATCAAACCCGAACTCATCAACTAAAAGGACATAGCTATTAATCACAGGCGTTACAATGGCTTATTTCCCCTAATCGGAACGATGCACACTCATCATCCCACCGAAACGTGCTCGTATCCACCTCATTTGGATCTCTGTCTATCTACCATAGTAAAGCATTGTAACACCCCGTGTATTCTATAACAGTGAAATTCACAAATTAAAGTATAATTAATTTCAAATCAAAGAATTAAGGGAAACGGGATACGCCATTGCGTTCGTCTCGGAATTCTTCTTGAGATAAAGTCCGAGTTTGCGTAAAACGGACTCCGTATGAGGGAGATATGGCCTCCGGAAGTTTCAGAATTCAGTTTAAAATTCAAACAGATGGAAACAGCTCAGAAAAAAATTCAAATTTCAAAAATCGGACCCAGATTGGGCTGGGCGGGAATTTTCCCACCCAAGCCACACAGGTCGACTGGGTAGTCGACCTGGGGCACCCAGGTCGACTATGTAGTCGACCTGGGGGTCGACTGGGTAGTCGACCTGGCCCTTGAGCCAGGTCGAACCCAGCCCCTCCTGGCTGGCCTGGTCTGAGCTTGGCCGAATTTCTGAGCTTTGTCTTGTCACTAGGGCTAGGTGTCAGCTCCTCATTGTTCTCTCTTTCAAACGAACGGTTAATATTAATCTAAGCTCCATCGACGGCTCTAATCAATTCACAAACTCTATAAAAAGGACCTAAAACTCCACCTAATTCATACAAATAAAAATGAGAACGAGACCGTCATGCTTCTAAAGAAAGACTAGGAGTAGCCGTCAAAATTGAGGGACGATTAGGAGTCGATTCGAAAACTTAAAGCAACGACAATTAAATCAAAACAACGCCTACAACAAAGGATAGCATCTCCAAATTCAGAATTCAGATTCCTGAATTGAAGATTCGTCATATGTTGTAAGTGGAGTGCTATTCCGATGTGAATGAATAATTGTGTTTTGATTTGTGTAAAATGAGGAATGGAATTGTACTTAATTTGTGGTAATGATAATTCATAATTGTATGATTCTAATTATGAATAGATTTGGGATGTTGTGGTATAATGATGTTAGACCTATTGGATATTTGCAAGTATATGACTCATGTTGAAAGTTAACGACTATATGGTTGTGGTAGTTACAACACCTATAGGATATTTGCAAGTATATGATTCATGTTGAAAGTTAACGACTATATGTTTGTGGTAGTTTATTTCAACAAAGTTGAGATTCATGCAAGTATGTGATTCACTATTATGCCAACATGATGTATATTTTTAGCGTAGTTGGATCCATTTGGGTATTATGATTCATATGAATTTATGTTGGAATTGGCATCATGATTCAAGTGTAAAACCATACTTTTGTATTAGTGACAAAAGTAAGCATCTTTGTGAACTTGTGTTGACTTTATGAACATGGCTAGTTTATGTTTAACTTTACACCCAAACAAAATATGTTTTAGGCCTATGTTGTTATCAAAATCATATGATAATATATGCGACACATAATTAAGTTAGATTTACATTTTAAATGCAAGTTTACATGAATAGATTAAAAACCATGATTCATGTTTAAGTATGTTTTATGTCATGATTATATGCTATTACAATGCAAGTTCACAAGTGCCTAATTTTTGTTAATTAGACTGTTATGTTGCAAGTTCATGCGTTCACACACCCTTTTTTTATGTTACGTAGAATATATAATCATCATGTTCTAAGCCTCCCCTTTTTCATGTGGCTAAGTTGGGCTTAAATGTTAAGCCCAACATATGTTATAATACAGTGAACGTATATAACGAGGGTATTGACGATGGGGTAAAAATATAAAACATATTTGTTGGCATGTCTGTCGCATGCCAACGACCTTGAGAACATTTAAGTGGTATAAATAAATTTTACCCAATAAAGCTGAATTTAAATAATGGGCTGCAAATATTTACATATAAAAAGAAAAGAGACAAAATATGTAAACTTAGAAAATACGATGTGTTTAACCCGAGGTTGGATTGAGTTGTGACATAAACCTGCCCGGAACCGCCCGGCTGCCCAGTAGTCACAACAATACCTATCCAATGTGGGTAGTTAAACATTGAGCCCAATAAAGACCCGAGGTTAGATTGAGTTATGGCGTAAGACTGCCCGGACCCAACCGGCAATAGGCAGCCACAACAATACCTGTCTAATGTGAGTGGTTGAGGCTTTAATAAGACAATTAAGGCTGAGTCAGGATTGATAGGATTAAGTAAATTGAATTAATACTTAATCAAATTGAACATGCTAAACTATACATACTGATTGGGGGTTAGGTTTACAGAAACTTAACCAACTTAGCATGTTGGCTAGAAATAGAAAAACCTAGTAGCGGGGGACCCTTTTCAGCAGTAACCCTACAAGGTGTATCAGGATACCCTGAACTAGGCAGGGTGGGGCACGATTATTGGGCTGACTGTAAGAGGTCAAATCGACGGCGGTGATGCTGCAGTGTAGGTTCTAACGAGGTGCGGGCGTGCACACACTCCGACGCAGAAAAATTAGGCACTGGGCAACAGTAGTATACCCGTGCATTCTAGAATTGTGTCGGGCCGCCACCATGGGACTTGATACACCCCATGGTGGGACCAGCATAGGTAACTACAACATCAGGGGCCGTAAGACACATGTAACTATGCGAGTAGGAGCCGATCATTAGAAATGGATCACTTTACCCTGATTATGGGGTGCCTGTTGGGAACTAGTTTATAGGGGTGCAGAGATTAATATGGGGTACGATAGTACATTCGACTCTAGACAACTTAACTTAGCTTATAGTGCTTTCCCATTTCCAGTTTGTACTTATCATGGTCATTTCTTTATTCATGGACTGAATAGTCCTAGACTTACTCAGGCTTTGTCTGACTCTACTTTTCTTTCGTCTTCTTTTCTTTCGTCTCCCCCCCAGGTCCATAGGGAGGGAATACCGCAGCTTGACCAGTTTTCATATCCAGCTTGAAGAGAGAGAGAATGTATTGCTTGGATCTCTTTCGTTTTGGACTATGGCTTTGGATAGCACTTATGGGGACTTATGCAGTTTACTTATGTTTTTATGCTTCTTTAAGTTACGAAATCAAGACAGTTATGAAATTGTAATGTTTTTGGAAGTATTGTAGGACAATTATGGCATGGTTTGTGTAACACGTATTCTGATGAAATAAAAATTGCTGTTGTTTTCCGCTGTTTAAAAATATGTGTATTTATATTTGTCTTGTATATCTGTGACTATACTTATAAACCTCCACCAAAATTAGGGCATTCCCTTTGAGAGTGACCCTAACGGAGGTGGGGTGTTTCACTTGGTATCAGACCATAGGTTTACCAGATAAGATAAAAAGCTTCGAAAATTTAATCAAAAGAAAATTTAAAGAAGCATTTTTAAAGATAAAATGTTATTTTATTTTAAAAAGGCATAGTCCCCCAAAGCCATAGGTACTATCTTTTACCCTTCGTTTTGAATCTATCCTTTTTGTTTCAGCATGTCCGAAGAACTTAACTTGCCAGAGGGTGTACCAATACCTGGTTGGTTCAGATGATTCTTAGAAGCAAGGGCCAATCAGCAAGGTCCCACTGTTCCTCCTCCCCCAGCTGCAGGAAATCATCCAGCTGCAGCAGCACCTCTTCCTCCACCTCCTCCGCGTGGTAATACTTTTGCTAAGATATGTAAAGATTTCAAAGCTATGGGAGGGAAGGACTTTCATGGAACCGAGTCCTTCGTGGCAGCCAGGAATTGGATGAAAGAAACCGAGGACTTATTCGTCATCTTTGAAGTAGAAGATAGGCAGAAGGTACAACTGGCAGTATGGCTACTTAAAGGTGAGGCTTCCTACTGGTGGGAAGTTACCAATGCAGAAAGACCAGTGGAAACATGGGAGGACTTTAGGGCAAGGTTTGAGGCTAAATTTCTCTCAGAAGCTGAAAGGAGTCTTCAGTTGGAAAAATTCTTATTTCTTAAGCAAGGGAATATGACAGTCAAAGAGTACGTTAATCAGTTCGATCAGTTGGCTAGGTTCGGACTGGACCTAGTCAACACTCCGCACAAGAAGGCTCTCCGCTTTGTCAAAGGATTGAATGAGCCATTACACAGTTTGGCCATGACCCATATACCCATTGGAGCTACGTATGAAAGGTTGGTGCAGATGGCATTGCTGAACGAAGAGGATAAGGGCAAGAAGGAGACAAAGGCAGAAAACTCTCAAGGGAAGAAAGAGGGTTTACAGCCTAAGAAGACAGATTTTAAGAAGGGCGAGAAAGACAACAAGTCCCAAGAGAAGAGGAAGTGTAATTTCTGTGGCAAAGTGGGGCACTTAGTGAAAGATTGCCGGAAAAAGAAGGCCAAGTTGAATGGTGGGTGCTTTTCTTGCGGTGAGATAGGCCACATGGCTAAGGATTGTCCAAAGAAGCGAGGGCAGGGGCAGAGGGCTGGATCCACCTCAGGGGCACAGGTTCATGTGCCAGAAACGCCACCTCTGCAACAGCGAGGTATAAATACTTCTGTAGAAAGTGTAGTTTATCTTTATGATCACCCAGTTCGCACTTTATTTGATTCTGGCGCATCACACTCCTTTATTTCGTCTGCTTTAGTAAAATTTCTGCACCTAGAAACTAGTATGGTAGAGGACCCCTTAATTGTTTCAAATCCAATTGGGGGCCCAACTCATTTGTCTATGATCTGGGTGGGATTGAAAATTTCTATTCTAAGCGTAGAATTTAGATGTAGTGCCTTTGTTTTGGGCTTCTCGGGATATGGTTTGATTTTGGGCATGGATTGGCTATCCAGTAATGGTTCCATCCTTGATTGTGAGAAAAGGGTGGTTAGGCTTCTGACCCAACTCGGTAACACTCTGGAAATTACTTGTAATCCCTCGTATGCGGTTATGCTTAGTTATCTTGAATCGCTAGATGCTTCTGTTGAGAGTTTGCAATCGGTTAGAGTGGTCCGTGAATATCCGGACGTCTTCGAAGAGGTGAAGGGCTTACCTCCGAAGTGGGAGATAGACTTCCGCATATATCTTGTAGATAATGCAAAGCCCGTTGCGTTGCCCGTTAGACACATGGCTCCACGGGAAAGGAAAGAGCTCAGTAAACAGGTTAAAGAGCTCTTAGAGAAGGGGTTCATTAGAGGGAGCATTTCAGAATGGGGCGCTCTAGTGGTGTTCGCCACAAAGGCAGATGGTTCACTCCGTCTATGTGTTGACTATAGGGAGCTCAACAAACTAATGAAAAAGAATAGGCACCCTCTCCCCAGAATCGACGACCTGTTTGATCAGCATGTAGGAGCGTCAGTTTTCTCCCAACTCGATTTGGCGACCGGTTTTCATCAGCTGAGGGTGGCTGAAGATAGCATCGATAAGACAGCATTCAGAACCCCAGACGGCTTCTTTGAATGGCTTGTCATGCCTTTCGGCTTGACAAACGCACCCGCTTACTTCGTGGACCTGATGAGTAGGGTGTTCAGGGAATTCCTCAACAAGTTCGTAGTGGTCTTCGTAGACGATATCTTGATCTTCTCAAAGAGTGAAGAAGAATGTGCTTAGCACTTAAGGGCAATCATGGAAACTCTGCGAGTCCATCAGTTAAAAGCCAAGTTCTCCAAATGCCACTTTTGGAGAGAGGAAGTAAGGTTCCTTAGGCATATAGTATCCAAAGAAGGGTTAGCTGTGGACCCTGCTAAAGTAGTAGCGGTACAGGATTGGAAGACACCAAGGAATGCAACTGAGGTCCGAAGTTTTCTAGGACTAGCAGGTTTCTACCGAAAATTCATAAGGGATTTTGAGAAAATCTCAGCTCCGCTCACAAGAATGATAAAGAAGAATCTAGTGTTCAATTGGGACTTGGATTGCGAGTTTGCTTTCCAACGACTAAAAAGGGCTCTTACAACAGCCCCAGTTCTGACGTTGCCAGATGGAAGCAAGATGTTCACAGTTTATACAGATGCATGTGGGACAGGATTAGGCGTTGTCTTAATGCAAGAAGGAAGGGTAGTAGCTTATGGCGGGAGACAGTTGGAAGTGCACGAAAAGAACTACCCAACCCATGATCTCGAGTTGGCCGCCATCGTCTTTGCGCTTAAGTCTTGGCGACACAATCTCCTAGGTGAGAAGTTTGAACTTTACACTGACCATAAATCATTGAAATATCTTTTCTTGTAGAAAGATCTTAACTTGAGGCAACAAAGGTGGATGGACTTTCTTGCCTCGTACGATTTCGAGATCTCCTATACACCGGGCAAAGGCAACGTAGTGGCAGACGCGTTGAGCCGAAAGAAACTTACCCTAAGCCCACTGTTTGTTGAAAGACAAAGCCTAGAGTTTATAGCCAGCTTTGACTTTAGGCCCTCCTCCGATTTTGTACCAGGCTTGCTAGCATCTCTCGAAGTACGCCCAACTTTAGTGGACTCAATTGGGATAGCACAGGGCGAAGACCCTCAGCTTGTGGAGACGATTGATAGGCTAATTAGGGGTGAGACTTCAAGTCACCTCAATAGATACTCCATCGACGATAAGGATTGGCTAAGGCGAGACGGAAGACTATGCGTCCCAAAGACAAGGGATTTAGTAAAGACGGTTCTCGAAGAAGCACATGACTCCAAGATGACGATATATCCAGGCAGAGATAAAATGTACAAGGACATAAAGAGAACTTTCTTTTGGAGCGGAATGAAGAAGGACGTGGCAGATTTCGTTTCTAAGTGTATGATTTGACAACAGGTTAAGGCGGAGCAGAAGAAGCCTGGCGGTCTGCTCCATCCTCTAGAGGTCCCACAGTGGAAGTGAGATAGCATTTCAATGGACTTCATTGATGGGCTGCCCAGATCTAGAAGAGGCAACACTAGCATTTGGGTAATAGTGGATAGGCTTACTAAAAGCGCCCACTTTTTACCTGTCAAGAGTAAAAGGACTGCCTCATCCCTAGCATCTCTTTACCTCAAGGAAATTGTTCGACTCCATGGAATACCCTCCAGCATTGTTAGTGACTGAGACCCTATCTTCACAAGTGAGTTTTGGTGGAGTCTGCAAGAAGTGGTAGGCACACAGTTATGCTTGAGTACAGCCTTTCACCCCCCAAACCGACGGCTAGAAAGAAAGAGTGAACAGAGTTTTGGAGGACCTTTTAAGACTGTGCGTCCTTGACTTAAGAGGGACGTGGGAAGACCATCTTCCTTTGGTGGAATTTGCCTACAACAACAGCTACCAAGCCACCATTGGAATGGCGCCCTTCGAAGCTTTATATGGAAGACCGTGCCGATCGCCCACTTTTTGGTGGGAGTCTACTGACAAACTCATACTCGGACCAGATATGATCCGAGAGACTTCGGAGAAAGTAGACTTGATACGAAGAAGGATGAAGACAACCCAAGATAGACAAAAATCCTACGCAGACAAGAGGAGGACCAACCTTGAATTTGAAGTTGGAGATAGGGCTTTTCTTAAGGTATCTCCGCTAAGGAACGTTGTTCGTTTTGGAACCACAGGGAAGCTAGCACCAAGGTTCGTAGGGCCGTTTCCTATTATCGAGAAAATTGGGAAAATGGCCTATAGATTAGAGATACCTGAAAAACTACTGGAATTCACAACGTCTTTCATGTTTCACACCTCCGAAAATGTCTACATGAATCTGTTGAAGTGGTAAAGCCAAACATCCTTGAAGAAGCTGAAGTGGAACGCGAAGCAACCGTGAGAAAAGTTCCAACACACATTTTAGGAACTGAAGTGAAAAAGCTATGCAACCGCGAGGTCAAGCTCGTCAAAGTTCAGTGGAGCGACGCCGAGGAAGACGCAACTTGGGAAACTGAGGCTAGAATACGCGCAGCCTACCCTTTTCTTTTTGAGGTTACATCTTTGATCTTTCTTTTTCCTTAAGTTGCGCTTTTATCTATCTTTTTAGGTATATCTCCTCGACCTTATCTTTTAGGTAGAAACCCTTTGGATGAAAACATGTAATTGAAACATGTTATGGATGATGGTTGCAAGTGGTTGCAAGTGATTGCTAGTGGTTTCTCGTGGTTGCATATACACACACAATCTAGGTTTTAGATCGGCTCAGTCACTTCATATTGCATATGCATATATGTATTTATATTCGTATATGGTTGAAGTTTTATGTGTTGCCATATGGATGTTGCATTTATATGAATGATTGTGCACTTATGTAGAATCATGAATAGGAAGGTTTGCATACATAATGGATTCATGACACTTAAATAACTTGCATTAAGGAGGTCAACTGAATCAGTAGACCGCCTGATTTTGCATTAGATAAATACATGTACACACACTTCGCATATGATCATGAAGCATTAGAAGTCTTTTAAGGACAATGGATGCTCGTGTTTGATGGATGAGTAGATGGACGTTTGGATGTTAGGATATACATTCTACCTAAACTTGAAGATTTCGGGGACGAAATCCTTTTAAGTGGGGGAGAATGTAACACCCCGTGTATTCTATAACAGTGAAATTCACAAATTAAAGTATAATTAATTTCAAATCAAAGAATTAAGGGAAACAGGATATGCCATTGCGTTCGTCTTGGAATTCTTCTTGAGATAAAGTCCGAGTTTGCGTAAAACAGACTCCGTATGACGGAGATATGGCCTCCGGAAGTTTCAGAATTCAGTTTAAAATTCAAATAGACGGAAACAGCTCAGAAACAAATTCAAATTTCAAAAATCGGACCCAGATTGGGCTGGGCGGGAATTTTCCCGCCCAAGGCACCCAGGTCGACTGGGTAGTCGACCTGGGCCACCCAGGTCGACTATGTAGTCGACCTGGGGGTCGACTGGGTAGTCGACCTGGCCCCTGAGCCAGGTCGAACCCAGCCCCTCCTGGCTGGCCTGGTCTGTGCTTGGCCGAATTTCTGAGCTTTGTCTTGTCACTAGGGCTAGGTGTTAGCTCCTGATTGGTCTCTCTTTCAAACGAACGGCTAATATTAATCTATGCTCCATCGACGGCTCTAATCAATTCACAAACTCTATAAAAAGGACCTAAGACTCCACCTAATTCATACAAATAAAAATGAGAATGAGATTGTCATGTTGCTGAAGAAAGACTAGGAGTAGCCGTCAAAATTGAGGGACGATTAGGAGTCGATTCGAAAGCTTAAAGCAACGACAATTAAATCAAAACAACGCCTACAAAAAAGGATAGCATCTCCAAATTCAGAATTCAGATTCCTGAATTGAAGATTCATCATACGTTGTAAGTGGAGTGCTATTCCGATGTGAATGAATAATTGTGTTTTGATTTGTGTAAAATGAGGAATGGAATTGTACTTAATTTGTGGTGATGATAATTCATAATTGTATGGTTCTAATTATGAATAGATTTGGGATGTTGTGGTATAATGATGTTAGACCTATTGGATATTTGCAAGTATATGACTCATGTTGAAAGTTAACGACTATATGGTTGTGGTAGTTACAACACCTATAGGATATTTGCAAGTATATGATTCATGTTGAAAGTTAACGACTATATGTTTGTGGTAGTTTATTTCAACAAAGTTGAGATTCATGCAAGTATGTGATTCACTATTATGCCAACATGATGTATATTTTTAGCGTAGTTGGATCCATTTGGGTATTATGATTCATATGAATTTATGTTGGAATTAGCATCATGATTCAAGTGTAAAACCATACTTTTGTATTAGTGACAAAAGTAAGCATCTTTGTGAACTTGTGTTGACTTTATGAACATGGCTAGTTTATGTTTAACTTTATACCCAAACAAAATATGTTTTAGGCCTATGTTGTTATCAAAATCATATGATAATATATGCGACACATAATTAAGTTAGATTTACATTTTAAATGCAAGTTTACATGAATAGATTAAAAACCATGATTCATGTTTAGGTATGTTTTATGTCATGATTATATGCTATTACAATGCAAGTTCACAAGTGCCTAATTTATGTTAATTAGACCGTTATGTTGCAAGTTCATGCGTTCACACACCCTTTTTTTATGTTACTTAGAATATATAAACATCATGTTCTAAGCCTCCCCTTTTTCATGTAGCTAAGACGGGCTTAAATGTTAAGCCCAACATATGTTATAATATAGTGAACGTATAAAACGGGGGTATTGACGATGGGGTAAAAATATAAAACATATGTGTTGGCATGCCTGTCGCATGCCAACGACCTTGAGAACATTTAAGTGGTATAAATAAATTTTACCCAATAAAGCTGAATTTGAATAATGGGCTGCAAATATTTACATATAAAAAGAAAAGAGACAAAATATGTAAACTTAGAAAATACGATGTGTTTAACTCGAGGTTGGATTAAGTTGTGACATAAACCTGCCCGGAACCGCCCGGCTGTCCTGTAGTCACAATAATACCTATCCAATGTGGGTGGTTAAACATTGAGCCCAATAAAGACCCGAGGTTAGACTGAGTTGTGGCGTAAGACTGCCCGGACCCAACCGGCAACAGGCAGCCACAACAATACCTGTCTAATGTGAGTGGTTGAGGCTTTAATAAGACAATTAAGGCTGAGTCAGGATTGATAGGATTAAGTAAATTGAATTAATACTTAATCAAATTGAACATGCTAAACTATACAGACTGGTTGGGGGATAGGTTTACAGAACACTTAACCAACTTAGCATGTTGGCTAGAAATAGAAAAACCTAGTAGCGGGGGACCCTTTTCAGCAGTAACCCTACAAGGTGTATCAGGATACCCTGAACTAGGCAGGGTGGGGCACGATTACTGGGCTGACTGTAAGAGGTCAAATCGACGGCGGCGGTGCAGCAGTGTAGGTTCTAACGGGGTGCAGGCGTGCACACACTGCGGCGTAGAAAAATTAGGCAATGGGCACCAGTAGTATACCTGTGCATTCTAGAATTGTGTCGGGCCGCCACCATGGGACTTGATACACCCCATGGTGGGACCAGCATAGGTAACTACAACATCGGGGGCCATAAGACACATGTAACTATGCGAGTAGGAGCCGATCATTAGAAATGGATCACTTCACCCTGAGTATGGGGTGCCTGTTGGGAACTAGTTTATAGGGGTGCAGAGATTAATGTGGGGTACGATAGTACATTTGACTCTAGACAACTTAACTTAGCTTATAGTGCTTTCCCATTTCCAGTTTGTACTTATCATGCTCATTTCTTTATCCATATATTGAATAGTCCTAGACTTACTCAGGCTTTATGTCTGACTCTACTTTTCTTTCGTCTTCTTTTCTTTTGTTCCCCCCTCCCCAGGTCCACAGGGAGGGAATACCGCAGCTTGACCAGTTTTCACATCCAGCTTGAAGAGAGAGAGAATGTATTGCTTGGATCTCTTTTGTTTTGGACTATGGCTTTGGATAGCACTTATGGGGACTTATGCAGTTTACTTATGTTTTTATGCTTCTTTAAGTTATGAAATCAAGACAGTTATGAAATTGTAATGTTTTTGGAAGTATTGTAGGACAATTATGGCATGGTTTGTGTAACACCTATTCTGATGAAATAAAAATTGCTGTTGTTTTCCGCTGTTCAAAAATATGTGTATTTATATCTGTCTTGTATATCAGTGACTATACTTATAAACCTCCACCAAAATTAGGGCGTTCCCTTTGAGAGTGACCCTAACGGAGGTAGGGTGTTTCAAGCATACCCTCGCTTCTACCTAGTGTGAGACCTCCCACAGATGATAATAGGGATACTGCTTGATACGGGTCCCGAACCAAATATGAAATTGGCACAAGTCACCCCTTGACTTGGTCCCCATTTATTATTTTATGAGGCCACTTAGTTTCCCTAATCAGCCTCGGACTGTCGGAACGGACCTAAACTACAATCTCATCACTTTACTAGGCTTCTGATTTTCCCTAATCTGCCACACGCTGCCGGAACAGACTTATGAGCCACTTATTTTCCCCCAATCAGCCTCATGCTGCCGGAATGGACTCCTGCTACAGTTTCATTATTCTATTAGGCCTCTTATTTTACCCAATATGTTCCAACCTCGTGTTATATTCCTATGTAGTATTAAATATTCCTAATCAATGTTAATTTTTTTATACAACTCAACACCACGTTACTTAGTGTCCAACTAAGTTACCTATTACAATTTATATGTTTACATGTTCATCAATTACATATTAAGGTTTATCCCCAATTTGCAGTCCAATACTGATTATAATGTTTAATCAGTTCCAACATGTCCAATTATCCATTTTTATTCAATTTCAACATTATTCCAATTTTAACGCAAAATAACGATAAAGGCCCAAGCACTCTTTAGGCCTAGGCTCAGCGCTAAAAGAGAAGGGAAATGGTCTAGTTTATTCTCAAGGTCTGGACTTGAATATAAACAAAACAAATAAAATAGGGCACAAATATAATTGTAAATAAAACCAAAATAGAGAAGGGAATATAAGAAGGAGAATTACTTATAAACTATAAATAACTGGAAATAGACAGTAAATAATTAACAATAACATTACAGAAAGGCTAAACATATCAACACTGTAAATAACCGTAGACATTAAACTTGCAAACTTAAAACTATTTAATTGTCTAAACTTTCCTACATAATTTACTATTCTAGAAATCACATAAAAACTCACAAATGTGATGAAAATAGCTTCCCCCATGGCCTTTCTTATTCCAGCAGAACCTCCGCCTCCAGAAGTTTTTATAAAAATAAATATTTAAAATTAAAGAACTACTTCATCCCCATAAAAGTTTAATTATTTGACCCTTCCTAATTTTGTGGATATGCATGGGAAGAAGAAGAAGAGAGAAAGAATGGATGTGTAGAAATGAGAGAGGCTCTGCTAGTCTATTTATAGGGTTTGTTGTATGTCCTCGATCGTTTAAATTTAAGATTTAACAAGCCATGCCATTGGACTAATTAGAAAGCGCCACTTCAGTCTTTTGTTCAAAATTAAACCAATAAAACTCAACCAACTCAGCAAATAATGGTGCGAAAGAAATAAAACACCGTTCCCTTTCGTGTCAGGTAAGGCGCGCGCCTGTCAGGCACCTTGGGTCAAAACACCCACACCTTGGGTTGACCCAGGGTCAACCCAAGCTTGCTTGGGTCGACGCAATGTCGACCCAAGAGCAACATAGTGTCATCCCATGTGCTATGTTATATAATTATTATATATAATATTTCAATTTCTTCTGAAATTCATGACTAGTTCATATCCACTCTGTTTTTCAGCAAACCGAGTGTCTAAATTTATCAGAAAATTTCATCGGACCCAATGGTGCTAGATCTAATATCCAATTCTGAAGTTTATTCTAATCAATATTTAGTTTATTACCCTTTTATATATAATTATTGTTTATCAAAATTTGGGGTGTTATATTCTCCCCTCCTTAAAGGATTTCGTCCCCAAAATCTCCAAGGCTAAAAGAATGATATATAGGTACTACCAACCATTATCTATACTCAACTGCTCAACCATCAACCAAAAGCAACCATTGTCCTTAGATTTTTTAATGCTTTTCATGAACATATGAAAAAGGTGTAGTGTATATGTCCTTAAACTAATGCAAAAATCAAGTGGTCAACTGACTCGATTGACCTTATTAATGCAATTCCATGTATGTGCCATGCATCCAAATATGTATGCAAAAGAATACTAATAAGACATATAAATCTACATGCGTGCAATAACAATTCACCAAATTGCAACATCCAAGTGATGATTCAACCATTCTTTTCATCCATTTTTAAGATAAATTGAAAATTCATGCTTATCTGTATGTAAGTGTCCTAGTTTGTCGATCTCTAACTAGTGCCTAGTGTGTGTATATGCATCCACTGCATCTACTAGCAAACACTTGCATCCACATGAACCCATTTAACCATAACATGTTTTAACCATTTGCTACCATACATAGGCTTCTACCTAAGACTTATAATTCAAACGATAGGAAAAATAGATCCAAATTCAAAGCTAAGGAAAGGATTAACATCATACTATCAAAGAAAAATGGAAAATAAGCATGAATCCGATCCTATGGTTCCCAAATTGCGTCGTAGTTGTTCCCTCCCCAATGAATCTTAACAAGCTTTGATCTCCTTATTCCTCAGCTCTTCACCTCAGATCATAGTATTCATGTAAGAACTCTCCGATAGATGCCTCCTCTACATCAACCCCCTTTCGGGTACTCAACTCCACAACTACTGTTGAATCATGTAAGCACTTTCGCAAGTGTGAAACATGGAATACATCACGAACTCCTACCAATCTCTTCGGTAGTTTAACCCTATATGCCATCTGACCTATCTTCTCTACTACTATAGGGAATGAACCTACAAACCATAGCGCCAACTTCCCCATTAAGCCGAAATGGACAACACTCCTCAAGTATGACACCTTAATGAAAACCAAATCTCTTACGTCGAAATATAGGTTTGTCCTCTACTAATCTGCATATAACTTATGGTTTTCCTAAGCTGCCTTCATCCGCCTCTGAATCAAATCTATCTTCTCCAAGGTCTCCCTAAACATCTCAGGTCCAAATAGTAGTCTATCCATGGACTCCCATAAACAAGTAGGTGATCTAAATGGCCGCCCATATAATGCCTCGAAAGGGGCCATACCTATACTCATTTGACAGTTGTTATTATATGCAAACTCTAGCAATGGAAGATGCTCCTCTGAAGTCCAAGAAACACAACCGCAATAAACCCTCAAGAATCTTATTAACTCTCTCTATTTGTCCATTTGTTTGAGGGTGACAAATAGTGCTAAATCATAGTTGTGTCCTCAATGCCCCGGTAGGCCCCCTAAAAACTCACTAGTAAAGATGGGGTCTCTATCACTAACAATACTTAATGTAACACCCCGCATTTTTAATGAAATTAAAAACATGGAAATATGTATATATATTGTATGCATAGATATAATTTAGAGAGAAATTAAATAATGAAAATAAAATTGCATGTAATAAGTTAATGTAGTGAAATGAAGAAAAAGATTAATAAAAGAGATTACATGCAATAATGAAATGCGAAGAAATGCATGCAAACATTTAAAAAGAAATAAAAAGGAGAATTTGAAGAGCCTCCAAAATTTGGTGAAGAAATTAGTGTCATTACATTTGTGGCGATTTTCTGATCAATTTAAACCTATAGTTTGTAGAAAACTGATTTAAAATGAAGAAGATATCTTTAAATTAAATATTGCAGTAAAACATGAAAAAGAGGAATGAGAAAAGAATAATGGGTAGCATTGTCCTAAGTCTTGTTAGAAAAAGACTTAGTAGCTCATTTGATTAGTATATGTGACTTGTAAACAAGAGGTACAGAGTTCGATCCCCACCAGCGTCATATTTATGTTTTAGGGGAATGACTAAAAAGTGGCTTAGTGCGAACGCAGTTCAAAAAGCGGTTTAGTGCGAAAAGGGTTAATTTGAAAGATAATTAAAAAGAAATATATATACATACATATATATATGTATGTATATATATATATATATATATATATATATATATATATATGACATGTAGGTGTCAACGCCCTTGCTGCTGCGCAACATATTGCACACATGGCACATTTTTGTTGGTTAGTGACGTTTTTTATGGTTTTAGGCCTTATGTGGCTTGTTCTGATTGGCTTGATGACGTGTCTTTTTGGTTTGAAGGGTTTAGATAAATTCTAGACTAATCTAAAGAATGATTAATCAAATGCTTCTATATAAGCACACATAAACCTAAACCCTAATCAAAACTAAATTCATTCATAAGCCGCCATGCTGCTGCATCCTAAACTAAGCTAGTCTTTTCTCCAACAAATTAAAGCTTAGGAATTGTGAAAAGGGATTCTAGAACAACAACGAACAAATCTACTTTTTCTTCTATCACTGTGAGTACAGTCGCTTTCATAAGATAATTAATTAAAATAATTATGATAAGTTGTTGTCTGGACTGTACGAATATGCCTGTTGAATCATATGCTATTAGCCAGTTCTGTTATCATTTATTCTATTAATATATGCCAATTTTGCTATCATATGTAATTGGATTCATTTTATGATGTTAATTCCTATGCCTAATTACATATGCTTGATTAGATTCATTATATGCAAGTTATGTTTTGATCTATGCAATTTTATATGCAAGTTATGTTTTGATCTATGCAAGTTTATATGTAGGTTATGTTTTGATCTATGCAAGTAATGTTTTGATCTATGCAAGTTTATATGCAAATTATGTTTTGATCTATGCAAGTTTATATTTAGGTTATGTTTTGATCAATGTAAGTTTATGTGCAAGTTATGTTTTGATCTCTGCAAGTTATGTTTTGATTTGTGCAAGTTTGTATACAAGTTATGTTTTGATCTATGCAAGTTATGCAAGTTATGTTTTGATCTATACAAGTTTATATGCAAGTTATGTTTTGATCTATGCAAGTTGTGCAAGTTTATATGCAAGTTACGTTTTAATCTATGCAAGTTTATATGTAAGTTATGTTTTGATCTATGCAAGTTTATATGCTAGTTATGTTTTGATCTATGCATGTTTATATGCTAATTATGTTTTGATTTACGTAAGTTTATATGCAGGTTATATTTTGATCTATGCAAGTTTATATGCAAGTTATGTTTTGATCTATGCAAGTTTATATGCAAGTTATGTTTTGATCTATGCAAGTTATGCAAGTTTATATGCAAGTTATGTTCAACTTTGCAAGTTCATATGCAAGTTTTGTTCATCTATGCAAGTTTATGCTTATATGTTTAGATCTATGCCAGTTCATATGTTTAGATCTATGTCAGTTAACATTGCATATGTTAATTGGACCTATCTTATATGCTAGTTCACGTTTATATGTTTAATTAAAATTATGTTGTTCTATGCCAAGTTTATGTTACACACGCTTAATTAGATCTATATTGTTTTATGCCAGTTTGAATGTCATATGTCTCTTTCCTTTTTCTTATGAGTTAGGCTAACAGCAAGCCTAACGTATTATGTGAATTATACGTACGAACAACGTGGGGATGTTGGGGAATAGTTTGGGAAAACATTAATATTGGATATTATGTAATTGGCATAAAATGGTTAGTAACCATTTAATTAACTTGAGGCATAAACTGGTATAGTTTATATACATGGAAATTATGGACATAATTTAGATGATAATTATGAACATAACTTGAATTATCTACACTTGTAGATAATTGATATATAAACGTGGACATGAATGGTAAATATGTAAATTGATTAAAATATGAGCATGCCTAACCCGAGGTTATATTGAGTTGCGGTGTAAGATTGCCTGGAATCACCCGGCACATCCAGCAACCCCAACATGAGGTCTAATGTGAGAGGTTAGTGCATCAAGCCCAACAAACCGAGGTTAGAATGAGTTTGCGGTAGAAGTCTGCCCGGAACCACCCGGCACATCCAGCAACCGCAAACAACGGTTCTAATGTGAGAGGTTGGTGCATTAATAAATCAATTAATGTCAATGAACAGACATGCTAAGAATGGTAAGGTTAAGTAACATATGAATATGCGACACATAACCATTACAACATGTTAATTAAACAAATGGGTGGGGTTAGGTTAAATTGAGAACACTTAACCATTATAACTTGTTGGTTAGGAAACCCTAGTAACGGGGACCCATTTCAGCAGTAACCCACATAGATGTATCTTGGTATCTTGAACTAGGAAGGGTGGGGCACGATTACTAGGCTGATTATAAGTGGTCAAAATAGCGGCGGGTGGTGCGTCAGTGTAGGTTCCGATGGAGTATGGGCGTGCACGTGTTCCAAAGTGGAAAAATCAGGCACTGGGCATCAGTAGTTATACACTATGCATCTTGAATTGTGTCGGCTTGCCATCATAGGGATTGATACACCCCATGGTGGAACCAACATAGGTATCTACAAAAAAGCGGGGCCGAATGACACAAGAAATAAATTCATACGAGTTAGGGAGCCGATCGCATGGGGAGGGTAGTGGGTACAACTAGTGGAGATAGGAGCAGGCGGCACCTATGATAGCAGTTAGGGGTACACGAAACTACCATTTTTATTATCATCATGATTAGTAAGAGGGATCAACTTTCAGTATGGGACTAGTAATGGTGCGGTGTATTTAGCATTGGTTCAGTGTAATAATTATCCTATAGTGATTAGAAGTGCAATCAATGTTTATCTTATTCATCTTGCCTACCTTGTCATGCATGCTTATGTTACAGTCATTTCTTACTTTCCAGTTTATGTTCTTATCCTGTTACTTTAATAATTACATTGTTAAAGTTACTGGATTCGCCAGACTTTATGTCTGACCTCGTTTGTTTCGCCTCTTTTCTTTCCGTTTCCCACCCAGGTTCTCAGGGTGGGCCTAGTGGAGCTTGATGTGGATCTCTTTCTCTCTATTTTGGAAGTGCTTGGATTGCTGAAAGTAAAGTTCAGCTTATCTCTTTTTATGGCTACTTATGTTGGGTTATGCTTTTTTGTTCAATGTACTCAGAAAATAATTTGTCAAGATGGATATTAAGTGTACTTGGTTTTATTGTTGGTTTTGCTATTGTAATCAAACTATTTTTCCACTGCAATGAAGTTGTTTTAAATATTTAAAGTACCAATATATATATCTGTCTTGTTATATTATGATCTATACATTTGTAATACTCCATGAAAGTTAATGCATTCCCTTTGCAAGCGACATTAACGGACGTGTGTTGTTACACGTGGTATCAGAGCTGAAAGTTACTAGAATAGATAAAAGATTTTGAAAACCATTTTCAAAAGCATTTTTTTATATAGAAGTATTTTCAAAAACGTGTTTTAAAGAAAGAGATTTCAAGAGAAATGTTTATTATGAAAAACATAATCCCCAAAAGCCATATATCTTTCTTTTGATTCTTTGTTTCGAATCTCTTCCTTTTTCCTTTTTGAGTCTCTTTCCCCGCGCATAGATGCTTTTTCTTAGATACGTAAAGACTTTCGTGCGATGGGCGGAAAACTGTTTCATAGGACTGAGACATTTGTCGAAGCTAGAATTGGCTCAAGGAAGTGGAGGACTCGTTTGGTATCTTTGGGATAGATGATGGAAGGAAGGTTCAGCTAGCTGCTTGGTCGATGAGGGAGTTTAGGCTAAGGAGCACAACCCAAGGATGGGGAATTTGTTGATATGGCTTTAATCCATGAAGAAGGTAGAAGGGAAAGTGGAAAGAGTAATTAACCACGTAACAAATGAAAGGCAGTAAGGATAACATGGGCCAAAAGAAAAGGAAGTGCCACAATTGTGGAATACCTGACCACTTAAAGAAAGACTATAGAAAGCAGAAGAAGAAGAAGACTGGCTATAACCATTGTGGTGAGGCAGGACAAATGATTTAGGATTACCCGAGGAGGCAAGGGCAAGGACAGAGGGCAAGATCTTCAGGAAGGCAGGTTGTGTTCTCGTGGTCAGTATATCGGAAAGAGATAGGAAGTTTCGGTTGAAGATTTGATTTCCTTTTCCTAAGACTCTTTTCGACTCCTGCGCTTCACATTCGTTTATATCTGCTTTATTAGTTGAAACACTGCACCTGAATACTAGTTTAGTTATGGATCCCATTGTAGTCTCAAATCCTATTAGTGGTTCGGCTCATTTATCCATGGTTTGTCGGGATTTGAGGGTGTCTATCTTGGGCGTTGGTTTTGAATGCAACGCCTACATTCTTGGTTTCATGGGTTACGGCTTGATTCTAGGCATGGATTGGCTAGCCAGGTATGGTATCATCCTAGACTATGGAAGGAGGGTAGTTAGATTGTTGACTCGTTGTGGAAGAACCCTTGATATTTCTTGTGACCCTAGAGATCTGGTAATGCTTAGCTACCTAGAATCTCTTTACACATCCAGCGATGATTTGGAATTTTTTCGTGTAGTCCATGAGTATGGTGACGTCTTTGATGAGGTTCAGGGTTTACCCCTGAGGCGCGAGATATACCTCCGTATATACTTAGTAGATAATGCAAAACCAATTGCATTACCAGTGCGCCACATGGCTCTGAGAAAGAAGAGGGAACTTTATAGGCAAGTGGGGGAGCTACTTGGGAATAGGTTTGATAGGTGAATCATATCAGGATGGAAAACCTATTAAAAACAGTCCTTGAGGAAGCCCATCAATCTAAGATGACTATTTATCCAAGTGGCAACAAAATGTATAGAGTTCGAGGAAGTGGGGCCAAACTTGCGGAAGGAAGTAAAAGTAGAGAAGATAGCGAGAATGCGACTTGGGAGACTGAAAATAAAGATCACGCTTCATACCCTTTCCTTTAGGGCTATGTTCTTAACTTCTTTTTCCAAAGCTTTTTATTCCTACTTGTTTCTATCATTTGAGTACATCTTATCCATAGCATTTTTCGATCTTTAGATAGGAAAATCCTATGGTTGTAAACATGTGTTTGAGACATGTTATGTTTGGTGGATACAAGTGGATGCAAGTGTTTTCTCGTGGATGCATTTACATACACATTATGCACTAGATTGTCTCAATCACTTTCATATTGCATATTGATAAGTGTGCATGCTTAAATAAATGGGTGTATATTGATTGTGTTATCATACGGATGCTGCATTTAGATGAATGTTTGTGCATACATGTAGAAATAATATGTATCATTAGGACTCTTTTGCACACATAATGGACGCATGGCACTATCATGATTTGCATTAAGGAGGTCAACTGAATTAGTAGACCGCCTGATCTTCGCATTAGGTAAGGGACATATACACATACTTTTGCATACGTTCATATAGAATTAGAAGTCTATTAAGGACAATGGATGCTTGTGGATGATGGATGAGTAGATGGATGATGAATGGTAGGATACATTCTTTTTAACTTGAAGATTTCAGGGAAGAAATCCTTTAAGGAGGGGAGAATGTAATACCCCGCATTTTTAATGAAATTAAAAATATGAAAATATGTATATATATTTTATGCATAGATATATCTTAGAGAGAAATTAAATAATGACAATAAAATTGCATGTAATAAGTTAATGTAGTGAAATGAAGAAAAAGACTAATAAAAGAAATTACATGCAATACATGAAATGCGAAGAAATGCATGCGAACATTTAAAAAGAAATAAAAAGGAGAATTTTAAGAGCCTCCAAAATTTGGTCATGAAATTAGTGTCATTGCGTTCAAGGCGCTTTTTTGATTAATTTAGACCTATAGTTTGTAAAAAACTGATTTAAAATGAAGAAGATATCTTTAAATTAAATATCATAGCAAAACATGAAAAAGAGGAATGAGAAAAGAATAATGGGCAGCATTGTCCTAAGTCTTGTTAGAAAAAAACTTAATAGCTCATTTGGTTAGTACATGTGACTTGTACACAAAAGATACAGAGTTCAATCCCCACCAGCGTCATATTTTTGTTTTAGGGGAATGGCTAAAAAGTGGCTTAGTGTGAACGCAGTTCGAAAAGCGGTTTAGTGTGAAAAGGGTTAATTGGAAAGATAATTAAAAAGAAATATATATATATATGACATGTGGGTGTCATCACCCCTGCTGCTACGCATAATGTTGCACATATGGCGCATTTTTGTTGGTTAGTGACGTTTTTGATGGTTTTAGGCCTTATGTGGCTTGTTCTGATTGGCCCGATGACGTGTCTTTTTGGTTTTAAGGGGTTATATGAATCCTAGACTAATCTAATGGCTCTGATTAATCAAATACTTCTATATAAGCAAACATAAACCTAAACCCTAATCAAAACTAAATTCATTCATAAGCCACCATGCTGCTGCATCCTAAACTGAACTAGTCTCTTTTCCAACAAATTAAAACTTAGGAATTGTGAAAAGGGATTCTAGAACAACAACGAACGAATCTATCCTTTCTAATATCATTGTGATTACATTCACTTTCACAAGATAATTAATTAAAATAATTATGATAAGTTGTGGTTTGGACTGTATGAATATGCCTGTTGAATCATATGCTATAAGCCAATTCTGTTATCATCTATTCTATTAATATATGCCAGTTTTGTTATCATATGTAATTGGATTCATTTTATGATATTAATTCCTATGTCTAATTACATATGCTTGATTAGATTCATTCTATGCAAGTTATGTTTTGATCTATGCAAGTTATGCAAGTTTATATGCAAGTTATGTTTTGATCTATGCAAGTTTATATGCAAGTTATGTTTTGATCTATGCAAGTTCATATGCTGGTTATGTTTTGATCTATGCAAGTTTATATGTAAGTTATGTTTTGATCTATGCAAGTTTATATGTAAGTTACGTTTTGATCTACGCAAGTTTATATGTAGGTTATGTTTTGATCTATGCAAGTTATGTTTTGATCTATGCAAGTTTATATGCAAGTTATGTTTTGATCTAAGCAAGTTATGTTTTGATCTATGCAAGTTTATATGCAAGTTATGTTTTGATCTATGCAAGTTATGCAAGTTTATATGCAAGTTATGTTTTGATCTGTGCAAATTTACATGTAAGTTATGTTTTGATTTATGCAAGTTATGTTTCGATCTATGCAAGTTTTTATGCAAGTTATGTTTTGATCTATGCAAGTTTATATGTAGGCTATGTTTTGATCTATGCAACTTTATATGCAAGTTATGTTTTGATCTATGCAAGTTTACATGCAAGTAATGTTTTGATCTATGCAAGTTATGAAAGTTTATATGCAAGTTATGTTCATCTATGCAAGTTTATATGCAAGTTATGTTCATCTACGCAAGTTTATGCTTATATGTTTAGATCTATGCCAGTTCATATTTTTAGATCTATGTCAGTTCACATTGCATATGTTAATTGGACCTATCTTATATGCTAGTTCACGTATATATGTTTAATTAGAATTATTTTGTTCTATGACAAGTTTATTTTACACATGCTTAATTAGATCTATATTGATTTATGCCTGTTTGAATGTCATATGTCTCTTTCCTTTCCTTTTTCTTATGAGTTAGGCTAACAGCGAGCCTAACATATTATGTGAATTATACGTACGAACAACGTGGGGATGTTGGGGAATAGTTTGGAAAACATTAATATTGGATATTATGTAATTGGCATAAAATGGTTAGTAACCATGTAACTAACTTGAGACATAACTTGGTATAGTTTATATACATGGAAATTATGGTCATAATTTAGATGATAATTATGAACATAACTTGAATTGACTATACTTGTGGACAAATGACATATAAACTTGGACATGAATTGTAAATATGTAAATTGATTAAAAGATGAACATGCCTAACCCGAGATTAGATTGAGTTGCGGTGTAAGACTGCCCGGAACCACCCGGCACATCCAACAACCGCAACAAGAGGTCTAATGTGAGAGGTTAGCGCATCAAGCCCAAAACCCGAGGTTAAAATGAGTTTGCGGTAAAAGTTTGCCTGGAACCGCCCGGCACATTCAACAACCGCAAACAACAGTTCTAATGTGAGAGATTGGTGCATTAATAAATCAATTAATTCCAATGAACAGACATGCTAAGAATGGTAAGGTAAAGTAACATATGAATAGGCTACACTTAACCAATACAACATGTTAATTAAACAAATGGGTGGGGTTAGGTCAAATTGAGAATACTTAACCGTTATAACATGTTGGTTAGGAAATCCTAGTAACGAGGACCCATTTTAGCAGTAAACCACATAGATGTATCATGCTACCCAAAACTAGGCAGGGTGGGGCACGATTACTGGGATGATTATAAGCGGTCAAAATAGCGGTGGGTGGTGCATCAGTGTAGGTTCCGACGGAGTACGGCCGTGAACGTGCTCTGGAGTGGAAAAATCAGGCACTGGGCATCAGTAGTTATACACTGTGCATCTTGAATTGTGTCAGGTTGCCATCATAGGGATTGATATACCCCATGGTGGAACCATCACAGGTATCTACAAACAAGCGGGGCCGAATGACACAAGTAATAAATACATACAAGTTAGGGAGCTGATCGCATGGGGAGGGTAGTGGGTACAACTAGTGGAGATAGGAGCAGGCGACACCTATGACAGCAGCTAGGGGTACACGAAACTACCATTCTTATTATTATCATTATGATTAGTAAAAGAGATCAACTTTCAGTATGGGACTAGTAATGGTGCGGTGTATTTAGCATTAGTGCGGTGTAGTAATTATCCTATAGTGATTAGAAGCGCAATCAACGTTATCATATTCATCTTGCCTACCTTGTCATGCTTGCTTATGTTACAGTCATTTCTTACTTTCCAGTTTATGTTCTTATCCTGTTACTTTAATAATTATATTGTTAAAGTTACTGGACTCGCCAGACTTTATGTCTGACCTCGTTTTTTTGGCCTCTTTTCTTTCCGTTTCCCACCCAGGTTCTCAAGGTGGGCCTAGTGGAGCTTAATTTGGATCTCTTTCTCTCTCTTTTGGAAGTGCTTGGATTGATGAAAGTAAAGTTCAGTTTATCTCTTTTTATGGCTATTTATGTTGGGGTTATGCTTTTTGTTCTATGTACTCAGAAAATAATTTTTCAAGATGGATATTAAGTGTACTTGGTTTTATTGTTGATTTTGGTGTTGTAATCAAACTATTTTTTCGATTCAATGAAGTTGTTTTAAAAATTTTAAGTACCAATATATGTATCCGTCTTGTTATATTCTGTTCTATACACTTATAAAACTCCATGAAAGTTAATGCATTCCCTTTGTGATTGACATTAATGGACGTGGGGTGTTACACTTAAGGAAAATATATGGCATCCAACAGTCTCTCTGGGATACCGTAACACCCCAATTTTTTTTGACATTTTAACTACATTATATAATATAATGTGATAACTTAATTAAATACCGCGAATTAAGTAAAACTGACTGTACCATTGCGTTCATCTCAAAATTTTGGTCAAGATAGACATTTGGTTTGCACAAAACAGACACATATGAAGAACTTATTAAGCCTTGAAGTTGGTATGATGAGAAATATATATATATACACATATAGATATATAATGAATAAATAAATATTCAAAAAAAATTCAAAACGACAAAACGGGAAGCCAAAACGCCGAACCGACCCTTTGGTCGACTCAAGGAGTATGGGATGACCTATGGGTCGGTACCTGTGTCAAATTGGCTAAATGTTTCTAGACGCATGCAGTGTCCAGATTCAGGGTGCAGCGACTATATAAAGGACGCTAAACGTAGTTTTGTTCATTGGAAAAATAATGGTGATGGCGAGGCTCTGTTGCAACTTCAATTAAATAGCCTGTTCTTCTCCAAATTCAAGCTTATAAAAAAAATTAAGATTCAAGCGTTTCAACTATAGATCTGAGATTCAACACCAACAATTTCTTTTCTATCTTCTAAAATCCGAGCACGGTGAGTTAGTTACTTTTAGATTTAAATAATTAAAAGTATTTTGTGATATGACTGTGATTTGGATATATATATGCCTGTGACTGAATCATATTGGATCTATCATAATTTGTGAATCTATAATATTCTTAGAGCCTAGACCTTGTCATGTCGTGCTAGATCTACCTTTTTAGATCTAATTCCCTTGTGGTTAATTTATCATGTCATGCTAGATCTACCTTTATAGATCTAATTTGTTTGTGGTTAATTTATCATGTCATACTAGATCTACCTTAATAGATCTAATTCGCTTGTGGTTAATTTATCATGTCAAGCTAGATCTTTTTAGATCTATTTCGCTTGTGGTTAATTTATCATGTCATGTTAGATCTACCTTTATAGATCTAATCCGTTTGTGGCTAATTTATCATGTCATGTTAGATCTACCTTTATAGATCTAATTCGCTTGTGGTTAATTTATCATGTCACATTTGTGGATCTTAAACTTTACCTATCATGTGGTGATTAATTTAGATCTATCATTAATTGAAATTATGAATCCTTATTTATTCATGCCTATTATGACATCCGTAGTATGTTAGATATAGTTTTATTATCATATGCTCACTAGATCTATTTTTATGTGTCCACCTTATCACTATGCCAATTACATGTTTATGTCACTTTTGTTAAAATAATCACTATTGTCATCTTTCCCTTTTATTGTTTATGGCTAGGCTACTTTCTAGCCTAGACATGACGCCATATATATGCGAATGTGTTAGTTAGGGAACAGGGGAAAACATTAGAATTGGCATAACTTGAATGACAAGTATGAATTTGGACTTATAACCCATTATGAATATAATTGGGTAAATGGGCATGAACACCAATAAATAAATAGGTATAATTAATTGGTTAATAATTAAAATGCCAAGGATTACAGTAATTATGAAACTATAATGGCACTTATGACACAAGATTAGATTGCATTTGTGGTGGAAGTTTTCCCGAGCTCGACCGGCATATCCAGCAATTGCAAATGTTGAATCTAATGTGAGGGGTCTAAGTGCACAAATACGAGATGGGCTAAGACATCAGGTTAGGCCCAACTTGTGGAAGAAGTCTGCTCGGACCCGACCGGCATATCCAGCATCCACAAGTTGTAAGCCTAATGTGGGAGGTCTAGCCCATTATAACCATAAATGGACTTAGTAACAAATTGGAATACTTAACCTAGATGAATCCATAGGATTTTATGAACATGTTAACCTGAATAGGGTTTAAGTAAACTTGGTTAAAATAGTGGGTGGGTTAAGTAAATCTCATGGCGGTGGGTAATATTTATATAGGCCCACAAACTAAACATATTTTATACTTTGGGGTTATGCAACTTTGTTAAGTAAACTTGCTTAGATCAATGAGGGTTAAGTAAATCCTGTGGCGGTGGGGTAATATTTACATATATAGCCCGACAACTTAACCTGTTTTACATGTTGGACTGTTAGGCATAACCAGTTGAAATCCTAGTAGTGTGGATGCAAGCCTAGAGGAGCTTGTATCATCTTGTGTATGGGACCCGTTTTAGTCAGTAACCCATCTAGGTATCAAACGAGTACTCCGAACTAGGTCAGAGTAGCGGCATGCTTACTAGACTGATTGTAAGAGATCCAGAACGAATGGGAGGTGTCAACTGCGCAGGAAACCAATGGAGTCATGTGCGTGTATGGGTCCGACTTGCCATGGGAATTAAGACGATGTGACATCGGTAGATATGGTTGTGCACATGTTGAAAATGAAGGGTTTCCACTTTAGGAAGTAATACATCCTACTGTAGGGATAGCACAGGGTATCTACGGATTAGGAAGCCAATCGATTAGGGTAGTAGTTAGGGTACATCTAGACTCTGGTAAGTTTAGAAGTCCGCTATTGGGGCTGCCTGTGGATTGTGTAGGGCTAAAAACTCTCACCAGAAGTATGACTAAGTCTACCATTTCATACATGTTGGGGATCATCTCATTCTAGTTATACTAGTAGTAGTGCAGAGTAATCATTAAGGAAGCATATACATCCTATCCTATTTACCTAGTCATACCTGCCTTTTTTGTAGTTATCTCTTTTATCCACTTTATATGCCTATCATGCTACATTTATTTATTTACTTGCTAAAAGTAACTGGACTCGTCAGACTTTATGTATGACCCTTTTTGTTTCCTCTTCTTTCTTCCATTCCCCCCTCCAAGGTTCTCAGGTGGGTACACTCGGGCTTGACCGTGATTCTACATACTTTTGCTGGAGCTGCTGAGATGTATGGCTTAAGCTCCTATCCTTGTTGCTATGGCTATATTTTGTTTCTGGGGAATTTTATTTCTTTTATGTACTCTGATATTTTTGAAGTACAAGACAGTAGCTTTTATGTTGTAATGGGCTTTTGTATTTCAGACATGTGATGTTTTTGGACCAGGTATCTTATGGTAAATAAAGCTTTTATTCTGCTGTTATTTTATATGTCTGTCTTGTAATATTTCCGTTCTGTTTACTATAATGCTTCATGAAACTTAATACATTCCCTTTGTGAGTGACATTAACGGACGCGGGTTGTCACACTTGGTATCATACCTGAAGGTTACCAGATTAGATAAAAGTTCTTGAAAACTATTTTCAAAAAGTTTTCAAAAGGGAAGCATTTTCAAAAGAAAAGTATGTTTTAAAATACATTCCCCAGAAATCCGTAAGTAATATCTTTGATCCCTTGTTTGAATCTCTTTCCTTTTCTTTTTCAGCATGTCTGGGGAACCTAATACCTCAGAGGGCGTTACGATACCAGGAAGGTTACGTAGGTATCTAAAGGCTACAACGCCTGTAGAAGTCCAAGGAAACATTCCTCCCCCAAGTACACTCGTTGCTCCTCCTCCTCCTCACTAAGACAACTTCTCAAAAATCTGCAAAGATTTCTGTGCTATGGAAGGAAAGCCATTCCATGGAATCGAGACATCTGTAGATTCAAGGAATTGGCTCAAGGAGACTGAGGACTTGTTTGTAATATTTGATGTGGAAGATCGAAGGAAGATTCAATTGGCTGCCTGACTAGTGAAGGATGAAGCTTCGTTCTGGTGGGCAGTTACCCAAGTGGGGCGTCTGGTGGAAACTTGGAATAACTTTAGATAGAGGCTTGAAATGAAGTTTCTTTCTCAAGATGAGAAAAGCATGCAAATGAAGAGGTTCTTAGCGCTCAAACAAGGAGATATGACTGTTAAAGAATATGTGAACAAATTCAACCAGCTTGCTAGATTCGGATCTAGTAGACACTCCATATAGGAAGGCCTTGCGGTTTGTTAAAGGACTAAATAAACCCCTTTATGGGTTAGTTATGTCCCATATTCCAATGGGAGCTACTTTTAAAGACTCGTTGATATGGCATTAATGCACGAGGAAGATCAAGCTGAAAAGAAAGAAGCTAAAGTTGAGGAGACACAAAAGATGGAAAGAAAGAACGACAAAGCTCGAGACAAGAGGAAATGTTTTAATTGTGGACATGTAGGTCATGTGAGCAAAGATTGCTGAAGATGGAAGACCGCTAGTTTCCATTGTGGAGAGGTTGGTCATCTTATTAAGGATTGCCCGAAGAAACAAGGACAAGGTCAAAGCGTAGGAGCTTTTGGAGGGGAACTGCATGCTCTTGTGATCGGTGCTCCAGATTGAGGTAGGAAAGTTTCTATAGAAGGTTTGATTTTTCTTTCCAATCATCCTATAAGAACTCTTTTTGATTCTAGCGCTTCGCATTCATTTATATCTAGTTTTATGGTTGAATATTTGCACTTAAATACTAGTATGGTAGTGGATACCGTTGCTGTCTCAAACCTCATTGGTGGTTCGACTCTTTTATCCATGATTTCTCGGGGTTTGAGAATATATATATATATATATATATATGTGTGTATATTTGGCGTTGACTTCGAGTGTGACGCGTATGTGCTCGGTTTATGGGCTATGGTTTGATTATAGGGATTGATTGGCTAGCCATGTACGGTGCCATTCTTGATTGTGAGGGGTGGGTCGTTAGACTTTTGACATGCAAAAGGAGGAGCCTCGAGATTTCTTGTGACCCAAAAGGGTCTGCATGCTTAGTTTCCTAAAATCTCTTGATGCATCTATCGATGATCTATGGTCCATAGTGGTAGTCCGTGAGTATCCGTATGTTTTTGAGAAGGTTCGGGGTTTATCTCCAAGGCGCGAGATAGATTTTTGTATATATTTGGTAGACAATGCAAAGCTAGTTGCATGACCCGTGTGCCACATGGCTCCGTGAGAAAGGAGGAAGCTTAGCAAGCAAGTAGGAGAGCTGCTTGAGAAAGGGTTTATTAGGCAAAGCATATCTGAGCGGGGTGCTCCGGTGGGATTCGCAACTAAGGCGTACAGCTCGCTTTGCATATGTGTGGATATCCATGATGTTTTTCCTCATTTCTTATCTATTAAAGAGTCTGTATGATATAGCAGAGGTAGTTGAGCCGAACATGCGTGAGGAAGTAGAGGTAGAACGGGAGGCGACAATTTGACATGTTCCTACCCGTATACTCGGATCAGAGGTTAAGAAACTGCACAATAGAGAGGTTAGGTTAATAAAAGTGCATTGGGGAGAAGACAGTGAGGATGCGACTTGGGAAACTGAAGACAAAGATCACACTTCATACCCTTTCCTTTTTGGGAATATGTTCTTAACTTCATTTTTTCCCAAAGCTTTTATTCGCACTTGTTTCTATCATTCGTCTGTATCCTATCGATCAAATTTTCGACCTTTAGGTAGGGAACCCATGGATGTAAACATGTGTTTGAGACATTTTATGTTTGATGGATGCAAGTGGATGCAATTTTTTTCGAGTGGTTGCTTGTGGATTCATATACACACATTTGAAACTAGATCGGCTCAATCACTCTCATATTGCATATGGATGTGTGTGCATTTTTCTTTTCTTTTAATAGATGAAAATGGATGTATTATTAAGTGGATGTTGCATTTGGTCGAATGATTGTGCACACATACAGAACTTACATGTTATAATAGGATTATTTGTATGCATGTTGGATTCATGGCACTAACATACATTGCATTAAGGAGGTCAACAGAATCAGCAGACCGCCTGATCTTTGCATTAGTACTGGGACATATACACACACATTTGCATATGTTCATATAAGCATTAGAAATCTTTTAAGGACAATGGACGCCAGTGATTGGTGGATGAGTAGATGGATGTGGATAGTAGGATATACATTCTTCTTAACTTGCAGATTTCAGGGACGAAATCCTTTGAGTGAGGGAGAATGTAATACCCCGAAAATTTTAGACATTTTAACTACATTATATAATTAATATAATGTGATAACTTAATTAAATACTGTGAATTAAGTAAAATAAACTATACCATTGCAGTCGTCTCGAAATTTTGGTCAAGATAGACATTTGGTTTGCATAAAACGGACAACATATGAAGAAGTTATTAAGCCTTGAAGTTGGTATGCATATGAGAATATATATATATATATATTAAATAAATAAATATTCAAAAAAATTCAAAACGACGAAGCAGGAAGCTAAAACGCCGAACCAACGCTTTTGGGGTGTCGACCTGAGACCCGTTAGGTGGACATCAGGGTCGACTCAGGGAGTATGGGTCGACCAATGGGTCGGCCCCTAGGTCGAATTGGCTGAATGTTTCTAGATGCACGCAGTGTCAAGACTTGGGGTGCTGTGGCTATATAAAGGACTCTAAACGTAGGTTTTATTCATTGGAAAAATAATGGTGATGGTGAGGCTCTGCTGCAACTTCAATTAAATAGCCTATTCTCCTCTAAAATCAAGTTTTAAAAAAAAATAAGATTCAAGCATTTCAACTATAGATATGAGATTCAACACTTACAATTTCTTTTCTATCTTCTAAAATCCTAACACGATGAGTTAGTTACTTTTAGATTTAAATAATTAAAAGTAATTTATGATTTGACTGTGATTTGGATATATACATGCCTATGACTGAATCAAATTGGATCTATCATAATTTGTGAATCTGTAATATTCTTGGAGCCTAGACCTTATCATGTCCCGCTAGATCTACCTTTTTAGATCTAATTCGCTTGTGGTTAATTTATCATGTCATGCTAGATCTACCTTTATAGATCTAATTCGTTTGTGGTTAATTTATCATGTCATACTAGATCTACCTTTATAGATCTAATTCGCTTGTGGTTAATTTATCATGTCGTGCTAGATCTTTTTACATCTAATTCGCTTGTGGTTAATTTATCATGTCATACTAGATGTACCTTTATAGATCTAATTCATTTGTGGTTAATTTATCATGTCATGCAAGACCTACCTTTATAGATCTAATTCGTTTGTGGTTAATTTACCGTGTCACATTTATGGATCTTAAACTTTACTTATTATGTGGTGATTAATTTGGATCTATCATTAATTGCAAATATGAATCCTTATTTATACATTCCTAATATGATATCCTTGGTATGTTAGATCTAGTTTTATTATCACATGCTCACTAGATCTATTTTTATATGTCCACCTTATCACTATGCCAATTACATGTTTATGTCACTTTTGTTAACATAATCACTATTGTCATCTTTCCCTTTTATTTTTTATGTCTAGGCTACTTTCCATCCTAGACATGATGCAAAATATATGCGAATGCGTTAGTTAGGGAATAGAGGAAAACATCAGAATTGGCATAACTTGAAAGACAAGTATGAATTTGGACATATAATCCATTATGTATATAATTGGGTAAATGGGCATGAACACCTATAAAGACATAGGTGTAATTAATTGGTTAATAATTAAAATGCCTAGGATTACAGTAATTAGAAAACTGTAATGGCACTTATGACACAAGGTTAGATTGCATTTGTGGCGGAAGTCTGCTCGGACCCGACCGGCATATCCAGCAACCGCAAATGTTGAATCAAATGTGAGGGGTTTGAGTGCACAAATACGAGATGGGCTAAGACACGAGGTTAGGCCCAACTTGTGGAAGAAGTCTGCCCATACCCGACTGTCATATCTAACATCCACAAGTTGTAGGCCTAATGTGGGAGGTCTAGCCCATTATAACCATAAATGGACTTGGTAACGAATTGGAATACTTAACCTAGATGAATCCATAGGGATTATATGAACATGTTAACTTGAATAAGGGTTAAGTAAACTTGGTTGAAACAGTGGGTGGATTAAGTAAATCTTGTGGTGGTGGGTAATATATATATATATATATATATATATATATATATATATATATATATAGGCCCACAAACTTAACCTATTTTATACTTTAGGGTTATGCAACTTTGTTAAGTAAACTTGCTTGGATCGGTGAGGGTTAAGTAAATCTTGTGGCGGTGGGGTAATATTTACATATATAGGCCCGACAACATAACCTATTTTACATGTTGGACAGTTAGGCATAACCATTTGAAATCCTAGTAGTAGGGATACAAGCCTACGGGGACCTTGTATCATCTTGTGTGTGGGATCTCTTTCAGTCAGTAACCCATCTAGGTATCAAACGAGTACTTCAAACTAGGTTGGAGTAGGGGCACACTTACTGGCTGATTGTAAGAGATCCAAAACGAAGGGGCGATGTCAATAGCGCAGGAAACCAACGGAGTCATATGCGTGCATGGGTCCGACTTGCCATGGGAATTAAGACGTTGTGACATCAGTAGATCTGGTTATGTACATCTTGAAAATGAAGGGTTTCCATTTTAGGAAGTGATACATCCTACTATGGGGCAAGCACAGGTTATCTACGAAGTAGGGAGCCGATCGATTAAGGTAGTAGTTAGGGTACATCTAGACTTTGGTTAGGAGTCTGTTATTAGGGCTGCCTGTGGATTGTATGGGGTTAAATCCTCTTACCAGATGTACGCCTAAGTTTACCATTTCATACCTGTTTGGGATCTACTCATTCTGTATATACTAGTAGTAGTGTAGAGTAATCATTAAGGAAGCGTATACATCCTATCCTATTTACCTAGCAATACCTGTCATTTTTGTAGTTATCTCTCTTATCCACTTTATATGCCTGTCATGCTACTTTTATTTATTTACTTGCTAAAAGTAACTGGAATCGACAGACTTTATGTCTGACCCTTTTTGTTTCCTCTTCTTTCTTCTGTTCCCCCTAGGTTCTCACGGTGGGAACACTCAGGCTTGACTGTGATTCTACTTACTTTTGGTGGAGCTGCTGAGATGTATGGCTCAAGCTCCTGTCCTTGTTGCTATGACTATATTTTGTTTTTGGGGAATTTTATTTCTTTTATGTACTCTGATATTTTTGAAGTACAAGACAGTAGCTTTTATGTTGTAATGGGCTTTTGTATTTCAGACATGTGATGTTTTTGGACCATGGTATCTTATGGTAAATAAAGCTTTTATTCCACTATTATTTTATATGAATGTCTTGTAATATTTCCATTCTGTTTACTATAACGCTTCATGAAACTTAATGCATTCCCTTTGTGAGTGACATTAATGGACGTGCGGTGTCATAGATATACTAATGCCAACTAACCCGCCATCCTCTTACTCTTAACTGGGATAAAATGGGTGCTCTTTGTCAATCTATCAACTGTCACCCAAATACTGGTGTTGCCCTTCCACGATCTGGGCAACCCATCTATGAAGTCCATTGAGACGCTCTCCCACATCCACTGTGGCACATCTAGAGGCTGAAGCAATTCACCATGCTTTCTTTACTCTGCCTTCACTCTTTGACGAGTCATACATTTAGCCACATACTCTGCCATGTCCTTCTTCATTCCTATCCGATGAAAACTCTACTCATGTCTCTATACATCTTATCAACTCCCAAATGGATGGTCATCCAAGAATGATGAGCCTCCTCTAAAATAGATCTCAACAAATCTTCAACTCGAGGAACACATAATCTCCCATCATGATCTAGCTACCCTCCACAAATACCTAGAAAGGTAACTAGAGGTCTCTTCTCTACTGAGTCGGTCCATGATATCCGCTAACTGCTGATCCTCGAGCCGATGGATACAATGTGCTCTAAAAGAGTAGAATGCACCCCCGATGATGCCAATAATCCGGTGCATACTCCATAAATGGTCTAAAATATGCTACTTTACGAACAATGGACTCAAAGTCATCCTTTGCCTACTCAATGCAACCTCCACTACATTCCCCTTCCCTGGGGTACATATATGATATCTCAAAATCATACGATGCAAGAAACTACATCCATCTTTGATACCGCAAATTAAGATCCTTTTGCGAAAACAAGTAGTTGAGATACTTGTGCTCGGTGTATAGCTCAAACTATCACCTAATAAATAATACCTCCAAGACTTAAGAGAAGACACTATCGCTGCTAGCTCCAAATCATGGGTAGCGCAATTCCCCTCATGTACCCTTAGTTGCCTACTCCCGTAGCAGACAACTCTACCCTCTTGCATAAGCTCCACACCTATTCCTATGACACAATCATTTGTATATACAATAAACATCTTTGTACCATTCGGAAGAGCCAATACTGGAGCTGATGTGAGAGCCTTCTTTTATCTCAAGAATGCATCCTCGTAATCCATATCCCAAGCAATACTAGGTTTTTCTTTGTAAGGCGGATAAGGGGAGCTGAGATCCATACAAAATCCTTAATGAACTTCTGATAGTATCCTACCAAACCTAGAAAGATCCTTACCTCTGTCTCATTCTTGGGCTCTATTCAATCTTGTACTGCGATAACCTTAACAAGATACACCGCTATACCATCTCTATAGACTACATTCCCCATGAACCTTAACTCCTTCCGCCAAAAGTGGCACTTAAAGAACTTTTCCTTCAACTGATGTGCACGAAGAGTATGGAGGACCCCTCCCAAGTGGAAGCCATGCCCATTCTCACTTCTCGAGAATACCAAGATATCATCAACAAACACTACCACGAAATTGTTTTGGAACTCCCTAAGTATCCAACTCGTTAAATCTACAAAATAAGCCGTTGCATTGGTTATCCCAAAAGGTATAACCAACCACTCAAAGAGTCCGCCTGGAGTACTAAAGGCAGTCTTATTTATGATATCATCCACCACCCTAAGCCGATGAAAACCTGTAGCCAAATCCAACTACGAGAAAACTAAAGCGCCTAACAATCGATAAAACAAATCATCCATCCGAGGGAGTGGACGACTATTCTTCTTTGTGAGCTTGTTCAATTCTCTGTATTCCACACATAGACGAAGAGAACCATTTGCCTTATTCTCAAAGACAAGTAGTGCTCCCCACTTAGAAATACTCCATCTAATAAAACCTTTCTCGAATAACTCACCCACTTCCTTACAAAGCTCCTTCCTTACCCTTGGAGCCATATGGCACACTGGGAGTGTAACAGGCTTATCATTCTCCACTAAGTATATTCGAAAATTAATCTCATGCCTAGGAGGTAGCCTTTCACCTTCTCCAATACGTTCGAAAAGTCTCCAACTACGGGCACCAAACTAAGATTGTCAATAGAAGCATCTGGGGTATCCAAGAAATTAAGCATGACTGACACCCACGGGTCACAAGAAATCTCAAGAGTCATACATGACATGTCAAAATCCTCATAACTCTCCTATCATAGCCAAGGATGGCACCATACATGGCCAGCCAATTGATCCCTAGAATAATCCTGTAACCTATGATACCCAGTACCTATGCATCACACTCAAACTCGATGCCAAGAATAGAAATACTCAAAACCCTAAACATAGTAGATAGGTAGTTATACCTCCTTTAGGGATTGAGATAAATAATGGATCAAAAACTATAGAAGTGTAGATGTGTAGACTATTAACAACAGAATTGGATATGAAGGAATGAGAAGCACCAAAATCGAATAAGGTCCTAATAGGGAAGTCAAAAAGAGAAATCAAACCTCCTATAGTGACCTGCCTACCTCTGTCCTAACCGTAACCACAGGTTTGAGCCGCCTCAAGAGCATAAATCTGTCGTCCAAATGAACCTGCTCCCTGTCCTTGACTTTGAGGGCACTGCCTACTATAATGTCTCATCTGTCTGCACTGAAAATAAGCAACCTTTTTAGCTGTTTTCTACAATCTCCGGCGAAGTGACCCATCATAGTACACCCATGACACTTTACTTTCTTCTTGATTTGTGCTTTATCCAACTTCTCACCCTTTTTCTTTTCAACTTTCTTAGGCTACACCTTTTTCTTTCTAAAATCTGTCTTGGTCACCTCTATCTTAGGCTGTTGTGTACTTTCCTTCCTGTTGATGTCAAAAGTTGGTCACTAGTGATAGTTAACCCCTAATCGTGCGTAGAACACCCGAATAACAATCACAGAGTACGGAAAAGTAAGTAAAAATAGGGAACACATAGAATTTTTATAGTGGTTCAGCAAAATCGGTGCCTACGTCCACTTTATATGTAATAATTTTTTAGGATTACGAAGTACAAGTGATTCTCGCTATGTAGAAGAGAAGTAGAGATTACAATATCTTTGTTATATTTGAAGCGCACGGTTAGAAGTTTTCCAGTCTACCGAGCGTGGGTTGGAAGCGGAAAATTCAACATATCTTTCTAATTTTGCTAATGAGGCATCTATAATTGGAGGAGAGGGATGAGGTGTGCCACGTGGATTGCCTCTTTTTCAGAGCTTGGACACATGGAGATTGATTCAGCCGAATAATTACGGCAGTGGGACCCGGTCTGCCGCAGAGTAATAGTTCTCTCAAGAATTGTGGTTTGCGTGGCACTTGAACTATGGTGTATCATAAGCAGTATTTTGGCCAGAGGAGTTTGACCACTTTAATTGCCTTGAGAATCGGGTTTCCTTGAGCGACTCATTTGGATGTTTATCAGTAAATCCGATTGATCCGAATTTTACGGAGAGGTCGAGTCAGTCGGCTGGAAGAGTGATTATGCAGGGAAAAGATATGCCGCTTCTGGAAGGAGTTTGGAATGGGCCGACCATTGGTTTGCGTGGCACTTGAACTATGGTGTATCAAAAGCAGTATTTTGTCCAAAGGAGTTTGACCACTTTAATTCCCTTGAGAATCAGGCTGCCTTGAGCGACTCATCTAGATATTTATTAGTAAATCCGATTGATCCAAGTTTTACGGAGAGGTCGACTCGATCGGCTGGAAGAGCGATTATGCAGGGAAAAGTTATGCCGCTTCTGGAAGAAGTTTAGAATGGGTCGAGCATTATTTTGATTTTCTAGAAAGAAAGTTCATCTGTAGGGATTGGTCAATACCATTTAGGGAGCCCTCTGGCATTAGGCTTTGATCACCGAGCCGTGACAGCTTTTGCTAAAAAGTTGGTCAACCCTAGAACATACCTTCCTTGGTAAAGGGAAATGTGTTCTGGATCTTCTGAAGGATATTACATCAGAGCTCAATGTGCATATTAGTTATGGTTACACCGAACCATATTAAGTCCAGAAATCCAACGATCCTGACGGTTGTATTAAGGCCGAAAAACCGACGATCGGTGTATATCGTATTAAGGCTAGAAAACCGACAACCACCAAAGACAGTATTAAGGTTGGGAGTGTTTTGAGATTGGTCAACAAATTTTGTCATGATATACAATGATTAATAAATGGTAGGGACCATTCACGGTTTAGAGATGGTTGCGAGTTTGGTTGGGAAATGGTGGCGAGTATTTAGCCATACTCGACTTAAAGAGTCGACAGGCATAAACCATACTTGGCTAGGCCCGGTGAGATGTTATAGTCAGTTGTTCTTAGGTTCCTGAGGTCGGACCTTGACCATGAACCAGAAGGTTTGAGCATAAATCATAGTTTTAAAAATGTATTGTAAAGTTTGGTGAGTGATAATTACACTCGGCTTAAAAAAGTGGCGAGTATTAACCATACTCGGCTTAGAGAGGTGGCGAGTATAACCCATACTTGACTTATGGAGTTGGCGAGCATAATCCATACTCGGCTTAGGGAGGTGGCGAGTATAATCCGTACTCGGCTTATAGAGTTGGCGAGTATAATCCATACTCGACTTACAGAACGTTAACCATACCCGTCTTGTGGAGTTGGTTTAGATATTGTGGTAAGCATTGACTGTAGTGTTAGACCAAAAAATGGCACTAACACCCGATATTGTGTGAAAACCTCATAATCACAGACCAATGCAGAAAAAGCAGTAAAAATAAGAGGGGACATACGAGATTTTTATAGTGGTTCGGCTCAAACCAGCCTACGTCCACTTTATAGTTTCTTAAATCCTAAGAAGCTATTACAATACTGTTTGCTTGCTGTTTATACACGAAATCCTCGTTTCTACAATGAAAAGAAGTGAGAAAACCGGGGATTATACACGAAATCCTCATGTTGTAATGTGGAACTTGGCTTCCTTATTGAGCAGTGGCCTTGCGTGAAGTAATGGTGGAAGCTCTGATGAGTGAGAGCCAAAAGATCCCCCCAAATCGCCATATGATGGTGTATTTATAGGCGCAGAGAAGCCCTAAGGAGATCCGGATGAATGACAAGTGTCTCCAATACGATGCCTTGTTAAAACGTGGTGAGCAAGTGGAAGAAGTCCTCTTTGTCCGTGTACAGCCATGTGGAAGGCGATCCATGAAAGTAGTAGGAAATGGTGCCACAAGAATAGGTCAAATTCAAGTAGTGCAAAAGCAGGTCAGGTCGGTTCGGATCGGATCCGAACCGAACCAGTTCCGCGGGCTGAATGCGTGTACGTACTTCTGTGCAGATGTCCAAATCGGATCAGGTCCTCCTATCCCGATCCGAACTGATGTGTGCCGAGTTTCCAATGCCATTTTGTCTCATTCGAACCGACCCTTTCAGGGGTGATCCGATACGAACCGATGTATGGTGATGGTACCTCCAAAATCCATGTCTCCGGTTCTGCATGCGTTCACGGAAACATAACTTTCAAACCGTAAGTCCGTTTAGCCAAACGAAAGCTCGATTCGAAGCTAATTCAGAGAGCTACAAGAGTTACAAAGCTCAGCTCCGTAATCGCTGTTTTCAGGCCCAAAAAATGTAATTTGATAGGAGTTTCGGGCCTTTCCTTGTTTGTGATGCGACTTCAAACAAATCGCTTCCTGTCTTCTGACGATGCTTCCAATACTCGAGCATATTGTTAAATAGAGATTCCCTGTGTGACTTCTTTAACTAAAAAGTGGGTCAACACGTAGCTTAGAAACGATGGCTAGCATTGACCATATTTTGGTCAGCGAGCGTCAATCATACTCGGCTTAAATCATTCAAACATAATTCATGGTTGGGAAAGAAAGTATATTACTGCTAATGAGCTATATAGAGAAATGAAAATAAATTCTAAGGGAATGATAGTTGAATCTAGAGCACGCCTAGAAGCAAATTCTAACCCGGTACGTGTGTACTTCAACATATTCACATTATTGAATAATAAAATTACATTTCTTATATCTTAAGAAATGTGAAACATCTAAATCTTATTAATTAATAATGATGTCGCGATTGTCGGGCTTAGGGTCCTTTCCGTCCCTAGGAGCTCGAGGACTTACTTAAGGAGCTTGGGCAGAAGATTGTGGTAGCATGGCCTGTGTAGGTTTCTTGACATACCCAGGCATTTCTCCTCGCCTAACCCTATCCTCAATGAGATTGCACAAGTGCCTGCATTCACTGGTACTACAGCCTGCCATGTTGTGGTACATGCAGTGTTGTCCAAAGTCAAGTTCCTTTTGGGTCGACTCCCTTAGAGGAGGTTTTGGGAAGGGTAGAGATCCTCGTACGTCAAGGTATATGTCGAATTGGAAGGAGTTGAGCTTGGTGTAATGATCATATTTGTTCTCTCCCCGGAATCATACATTGCGATCATTCTTGTCCAAGACTTTTCCTTTACCTTTGTTTTGGTTACTAGTGTTGGATGGGCCTCCGTCCTTGGTGGCAAGCACCTCAAGGATCTCCATTTAGATGTTGGCATCCTCTTGTCGGAGGATCGGTCTGCTTCGACATAGAAGTCGTCAATGTCCTTGGGGGGATCCATGGTTAAAGAGATCCTGAACTCCGATCAGTTTTGAACGCTTGCAATGGCAGCCATAAGTACCATCGATGACTCAGGATGATTGACTGATGCTATGGTCGAATTAAATATTTCTGGGAAGGATCAGAGGGTCTTGTCGGGTCACTGTTTAATGGTGGTGAGGAACATGACGCTCTTTGGTTGGGAGATGTGGACACTGAATTGCTCAATGAACCGGGTGACCACATTCCAACTATTGATCGACTTAGTTGTTAGCTGTCGGAACCACATGCCGGCTATGTCGGTGAGGAAGAGAAGGAAGAACTTGGCCATTACATTGGTTGATGCTAAAATTACTTCCATTTGATGCTTGCATCGCATAAGATGGATGGTTGGGTCGGTCCGGCTGTTGTAGGGCTCCATGACCGGAAGTTCGAAGTCTGGGGGATTTCTGGAGTTTCTGATTTCCTTGGTGAATGTACTTCGATAGGTGTCATCCAGATCCTACTGAGAAGAAGTGCCCTAGGTGAAGCGTTTGATGATACTTGCAAGCTGGCTTCCATCTTCGAGGAGTCATTGCCGCGAGTCCAATTCTGTACCAGGGGCATTGGTGAGAATCCCAGGGTTAGTGTTTGCCAAAAGCATGCTTGAAAGGGGAACGAATGGTTGCGTTCGACCTCCGAGAGTTGAGTGAAGGTGAGAGTGAGGGTGAATCCTAGCCTCGGGTTATGGTTTAGCCTACTGGGGTCATCCGGTTGTTATTGGACTGAACCATACCTGGTTCTATTGGGAGTAATAGGCTCAGGAGAGTGGTACCCATCTGGAGCTCGGTGTTGCCCCCATTAAGAGAGATTTTAGAAGGGTCTATGATAGTGTTTTCCTCCGTCATGTTGGGGACCGGTATGGTAGAGTGGCCTTGGTGACACGATGGCTGCCGTCACCATCTCTTCATTGGAGGGAAGGCTGCATAAGACGGGTTTGTGGTAAGATGCTGGTCCAAACCAGATGTAGCAACATTCCTGGTTCATTTCGACCTACTGGTTGCACTGGATATGGAGCTATCTGTCTAGTGGGTTGAGTCAATCTTTGGATTGGAGGCAAGATAGTTGGATGTTCTGGAATTTGGCTATGGTCGACCTATGAATCTGTGGTTATCAGAGCTTCGTGTAGTATCGGCAGTGATGATCCTAGCACTGGCCGATCGAGAAGTGAAGTTAAAGCAGGAGGAAGAAAAAGGATGGACCGATCTGGGGCTTGGATTTCCGGAGACCGAAGATCAGTTGCTGCCCCAGTCCCGCTCAGTGTAGGAAATGATATTGGAATGTTGGGTCCCTTGTCCATCCAAGCAAGGAGGTCGTTCATTGCTTGTTGTTGATGTTTGAGAAGTTCACCCTAAGATGCTATCTGATTTATGAACTCAGACAAGATTCTATCCATGTCGTCCTTGGTGAGATAGTGGGACGTGTCCTCGTAGGAGGAAGCCTCATGGCTTGCTCCTGTTGTGGTTGTTCCTGCTGCATCGGCAGGTAAAGGGTGGGAAGATGAAGCATCCTTCTTCTGCTTGATTACCGTGGTCGGCTTTGAAATTGCTGAAGGCAGTCGATGGTTGCATGGTATGTTTGGTGCGATCCCCTACCTAATGCACCAAAGTGTTGATGTCAAAAGTTGGTCACTAGTGACAGTCAACCCCCAATCATGTGTAGAACACATGAATAACAATCACAATGTACAGAAAAGTAAGTAAAAATAAGGAACACACAAGATTTTTATAGTGGTTTGGCAAAATTGGTGCCTGCATCCACTTTATATGTACTATTTTTTAGGATTACAAAGTACAAATAGTTCTCACTCGGTAGAAAATAAGCAGAGATTACAATATCTTTGTATTATTTGAAGTGCACGGTTGGAAGTTTTGCAATATACTGAGCGTGGGTTGGAAGTGGAGAATTCAACATATCTTTCTAATTTTGGTAATGGGGTATTTATAGTTGGAGTGGGATGAGTTGCGTACCACGTGGCTTGCCTCTTTTACGGAGCTTGGACACATGGAGCTCAATCCGGCTAAATAGTTGTTGCGGTGGGTCTACTGCTGAGTAATAGTTTTCTCGAGAATTGTGGCTTGTGTGGCACTTGAACTATAGTGTACCAAAATCAGTGTTTTGACCGGAAGTGTTTGACTACTTGAATTGCCTTGAAAATCGGGCTTCCTTGAACGACTCGTCTGGATAATTCTGAGTAAATCCGATTGGTCCAAATTTTAAGGAGAGGTCAACTCGGTCGGCTAGAGGAGCAATTATGCAGGGAATAGATATGCCTCTGCTGGAAGGAGTTTACACCAGGTTGAGCCTTGTTTGGATTTTCTAGAAAGAAATGTCGTCCGTTGGGATCTGTCGGTACTGGTTAGCGAGCCCTCTGGCATTGGGCTCTGATCCACCGAGCCATGACAACTGTTTCCAAAAAGGGCCAACACTTCCCATCATCGTGCATAAGAGCCATCTCCACTAGAGCGTCGAAAGTCGCACCCATAGGAATATGTGCCAGTGCTAGTCCTTAGAGGGGTTGGTTTAACCCCCTCGCAAACCTCAAAGCCTTCTAATGCATTGAATTAACTCGATCCAAGTCGAATATCGCCAACCTATTGAAAATTGTTCACATACTCCTCAGCTGGCATGTAACCTTGTCTCAGACTAAGAACCTCTCCAATTGCATCCCTTCTTCATGTTGTGACAAAAACTTTTTACTGAACCTATCCTTGAACTAATCCCATGTCCTCATGGCCTGCTCTGCCTCAGCCGCTTCCTACCAATACGAAGCCATTCTTTTCAATTACCAGGTGACCAACTGAATCCCCCTCCTTTCGTAAAGCTATAATAATCCAAACACACGATCTGTCTCTCTAAGATAATTATGAGAATCAACCAAGCTCTCTATTCAAAGGAATGACTTGCCGCCCATAAAAGAAAAATCCTTATAGAGATTAGAAAAATTTGCTGCTGGATTCGGTGGAACTACCGTGGCTACAGCTGGTGGTTGGTCATTTCTCTACGCTTTGGTAAGCATCATACTTCAACATACCTACGGAACCAACTGGAATGAGAACACTCTTTGGAAATATGGAAGCCCCTGACATGTTGAAAATGAAAACAGAATAGGGTTAAAAAAGGAAACAATGGAATATTGTAGTTGACTTAAGAGGATATCTTTCAGAAACAAGTTTTACTTGGAAATGTTTTGCTTTTGAAAACACATTTTCAAAAACTTTTCTCTAATCCCCAATGAAACACTCCACACCCCTATTGTCACCCGTATGAGGTTACGATAAGATTTATGAAGTGCTTAGGTATAAAGTAACGACAAAGCGACTAAAATTCACAAGACAAAAATATAGAACACAATGGAAATATTAAAACAACATTTATTATAGCAAAATCAAATCTTAGTGTTTATTACATTTCATAAATACCAAATAATTACCAACACAAGGCCAAATACACTATCTCATGGAAAACCATAATACCAGAGTACATAAATTAAACCATCCCTCTCAAATGTCAATGTAATAACTAAAAAATGGGAAATGAACTAATACATGAGTCTGAAATGGGTATGAATCCAAGCTGAACACAAGAGTAAAGAATCACTGTTGAAACCCTCCACCCTGCGAACCTAAGGGGAGGAAGTGAGAAGAAGAAAACAAACTAGATCAGACATACGTTTGGTGAGTTCTAGTAATGTCTAGCCTGAGCACAAACTTAAGGAAGCATTAGACAGATGGACAGTTCTATGGAGGAAAAACATAAAAGTATAAAGCATTAGACAAAGTTAAGCATGAATAAATATGATCTTCTCATTCATATCCAAGGTTCTGCACCAACTTACCAATGAAATCATAATTAGGCTTTACCTAATTTCTACCCGTCGACCGACTCCTATAACCACAATATGATAACCTATACCGGCTATGGAACTCGAGGTTATCAATCCCAAATCCATCAACTAAAAGGACATAACTATTAATCACAGGCGCTGCAACGATTTATTTTCCCCAATCGGCACAATGCACGCTCATCGTTTGGACCTATTACTATCCACCGCAGTAAAGTGTGCCCTCGCCTCTACCTAGTGTGAGACCTCTTGTAGATGATAATAGAGATACTGCTTGATACGAGTCCATAAACAAATATGCAATTAACACAAGTCACCCCTTAGACTTGGTATTCATTTATTATTCTATTAGGCCATTTAGTTTCCCCAACCAGTCACGCACTACCGAAACGGACCTATGAGCCACTTGTTTTCCCCAATTAACCACATGCCGTCGGAACGGATTCCCACTATAATTTCATTATTCTATTAGACTATGTATTTCCCCTAATCAGCCTCATGCTGCTAGAATGGACCTAATCTATGAGCTACTTATTTTCTCTAATCAGGCCTATGCAGCCGAAACAGACTCTATTATCTTAGCTTATTAATTTTATCTTTAATTTAACTTAACGTAATTTAAGTTCATTAATAAGCCCAACATAACCTCGCATTATATTCCTAGGTTGTATTAAACATTCCCAATCAATGTTTATCTTTTCATACAGCCTAACCCAGTGTTAACTAGCATTCAACTAAGTTATCTATTCCAGTTTACATGTTCTCCAATTACATATTAAGGCTTATCCCTAAATTACAGTCCAATACTAATTATAACGTTTAATCAATTCCGACTCACCCAATTATCCTTTTTTATTTATTATTCCAATTTTAAAAAAAAATAACGATAAAGGCCTAGGATCAATGCTAAAAGAAAAGGGAAATGGTCCAATTTACTAGCAAGGCCTAGACTCGAAAATAAACAAAACAAATAAAATAGGAATTAAGTATAATTGTAAATAAAACCACAACAGAGAAGGGGATAGAAGTAGGAGAATTACTTGTAAACAGTAAATAACTAGAAAAAAAATAGACATAGACAATAAATAAATTACAGTAACTTTACAAAACAACTAAACATATAAATAATGTAAATAACTACAACATTAAATTTGCAAACTTAAAAGTATTTAATTAATTAAACTTTCCTACACAATTTACTAATCTAGAGATCACATAAAAACTCACAGATGTGATGAAAAGATCTCCCCCCATGGCCTTTCTTATTCCAGCAGAACCCCATCTCTAAAATTTTTTATTAAAAATAAATAATTAAAATTAAAGAACTTCTGTATCTCGATAATAGTTTAATTATTTGTCCCTTCCTAATTTTGAGGATAACCCTAGGGAAGAAGAGGAAGAGAGAAAGAATGGATATGTAGAAATGAAAGAGACTCTACTAGTCTATTTAAGGTTTACTGGATGTCCTCAACCTCCAAATTTAGGATTAGATCCGGACTAGTCATGTCATGGGACCAATCAGAAAGCATCAAGTCAGCCTTTGGTTTAGAATTAAACCAATGAAACTCAGCCAACTCAGCAAATAACGGTGCAAACGAAATAAAATGTCATTGCCTTTCGTGCCATGCAAGGCACGCACCTACATACACCCTGGGTACATACACCCGTGCCTTGGGTCGACCCAGTGTTGACCCAAGAGCGATACAGTATCGTCCCAGGTGCAACATTATATAATTATTATATATAATTTTCTTATTTCTTCCTAAATTCATAACTTGTTCATTCTAACTCCATTTTCAGCAAACTAAGTATTTAAATTTATCAGAAAATTTCAAAAAACCCAATGGTTCTATTCCGGTTGTCCAATTCTGAAGTTTATTCTGATTAACATTTAGTTTATTATCCTTTTATATAACTGCTATTTTTTAAAATTTGGGTGTTACGCCCATATAAAGTATAACTGGCTCTATAAAAACCGGCTAAGGTTCTGGTTGCCAAGAAACCATTCGGTTGCTTTAGCAGCCTCGAGGTGTTGATTAAGCAACCCTATGGCAACCAACTAACCTCCTGTCAGGGGTTGGTTGGATCCCAACCCAACCCTGGGTTGGAATGCCCTAATAGGTTTAACGCTTTAAATTTCTTACCTAAAACATATCTTTTCAATTTCACAGGCTTTGATTCTCATAAATACACCATATGTAAAGTTCCTAATTTTCAAAAGAAATAAAAATTTAAAAAATCTAATATTTAATGATTCACATGGGCTTTTTGTGATTTAGTTAGTATTGTTTTCATTTAGCTAGTGGTTTGATGAGGTGGGTGGTCGAAAATTGCTCTATAGGTATTCCAGCAGCGGTTACAGCAGATGAGATACGAGTCTTGTTATATAAAGTGGTGTGGACTAGAGGGTGTGGTTAATGGACGAGGTAAGGTTGTGGCTATCTAGTTGAATGTGGACTTTGGTTATGGTGATAGTGCTAAAGTGTGGATAGGTTTTTCGTTGAGGAGTTGTAGGGACAAGCTGCAGGTTGAGGTGGAATTGTAGTATGACTTAATAGTGAATAGGCAGGTACGTTAAAGTAGAGTAGTTTATTGGTGAAGGGATTAACACAAAATAAGTTGAAGTATAGCATGTGGATGGTGATTGATGGGTTTGTTTGGTGGTCCCTGGTGAATGAGTTGCAATGATGAAGATGAGATTACAAGTAGTTGGTAGACGTCGCTTGAAATGGAGGATGAAAGGGAAGCAAGGAAGTAGGTTCTGAACTAGAGAAGGAAAAGTAAGTAAAGGCAATAAATGGATAAGTAAATATTTCCTGAAGTTTTGTCACTATAGTCATTTGCATATGCTTGAGTTCTTTGGTTACGGGTATTGATGTGTATTTGGGGGTGACTGTTAGTGATGTTGAAGGGTTGTATGTTTGGTATTATCGGAGGGAAATGCAGTGCGGAAATGAAGGAAGTGATCGATGTTAGTGCATAGGGCAGGTTGATTGAGGTTGAATGGATGGTAGTTTAATGATGGCAAAGTGATTGAAGAAAATGTAGAAGCAGATATGTAATTTAAATGTTCAACGGTGATGTGCAACTATAGAAACAGAGAATGAAAGATCCTTGGAAAATGAAACAGGAAGGAAGCTGAAATGAAATGTAATTGGAGTGAAATTAAGGATGCGTTTGATTTTGAATAGGAATGGGAATTTGGAATGGGTATTTTGAAGGGATATTTGAAGGGGAATTGTTACGAATGGGGAATGCGTTTTTTTACGAAAGGGGTAAATTGGAAAGGGTAAAATTATTATTTTATTAATTATTTTTATGTGTTTCATTTGTATGAGTGTGTATAAAAAGGGAAGAAAACAGCTGTTGGCTCGCATCGGACGCTTCGGACGTGAAAGCTAACTTTTGAACTATTCGGTTGGAAGGGGCAAATGGTATGGCCCCCACATCGACGCATCAGATGCATCCGATGCGGAGACGAACATTAACTGGGTAGTTTGAAAATCAAACGGTACCTAAATGTAAAGAAGTGTGGAGTGAAATAAAGATCTTTCCAACGAAACATGTGTTTGCTTTTAAAAATAATCAACCACACAGAATGGAATGCAAATGCAAAAATGAAACAACCTGTAATAAAGAAAATGCACAAAGTACATAAAACAAAGATGCATATTAGTTTTGTTTATTTTACTTTGCCAAGGATAACTAAAAAAACAAAAGAACAATTGAGATGGAAGAATCTTTGTTACAAGAAAGAATACAAAATGAAAAAAAAAATTATAAACTATCATGAACAAAGGGTTTCTCTAATTTAAATGACATAAAATAGACAAGAACACACACAAATAGAAAGAAATGACATAAAATCAAAACAAAAAATAAGAACTAAAATGAACAAACAAACGCAACAACACAAAGAAATGAACAAAAATAAAAATGAAGAACAACATCAATTTTTTATTAAAGAAGAACAACACACAAAATAAAAAAATTGTGAAAATTTTGATTAAAATTAAAATACTTTTCCTACAAAGGTGCCAAAAACTTCAGTAGACAAGAAAACATTAACAACGTTGTGCAGTTTGCCATCTCCAAAGGTAGTCCACTCTATAGGGCAAATTTCAATCCTATCGATGATTGTACAATGAATCTCTAAGCCAACTTACCTTTCCTTTCAAATCGAACTGCACTCCTAAGAGGAAAACTTAAACAAATATTGTACCTCTAATGGAGAATTCCAAATCTCTTCTTTACATATCTGCGTAGCTCTTTTAGCGATCCTGAATAGCTTTTATTCATTCGCGAATGATCTTTATCTTATCTGAAATCTCTCAGATTATCTCTTCTCAATTATCGCTTTCTCTCATGCATCTCACCAATAAGATGGTGCATTACAGGGCCTTCCACACAAAACTTCATTAGATACCGTATTAATAACTTGCTTGATAACTATTATTATAGGCAAACTCTACCAGAGTGAGGTGATCATCCTAAGATTATCCACAGTCCAAGAAACAATATCCAAGGAGAGCCTCAAAAATTCAGTTCATCCTTTCAGTTTGTCCTTTTATTTAAGGATGGTAAGTTATACTCAAATATGGATCGGTCCTAGCATCCTTTGTGAACTATTCTAAAATCCATTGGACAACAATGGATCTTTATTACTTAAGATTCCATTGGGAATACCATGAAATAAAAAAAATCCATTTCACATATAGTATAGCCAACATCGATGGTGTTCTTGTAGACTTGGCAAATATGAACCTCACACTCTTGGCCATTCTATCTACTGCCATCCAAATACTATCATAGCCTACCCTGGTCCGTGATAATCCATTATTGACACCCATAGATATTTGTTCCTATGTCATTCTGGGATCTCTAACAGTTGAAGCTATCCATATGGCTTCTTATGTTGAGTTCTCACTAAATGGAAGTTATAAATTTTGAGTTAAAATTTCCATGTCACTCTTCATACCTTCCCAATAGTAAGTCCTTTTTAGTCCCCATACATCTTATTACCACCTGAATGGATAGTCAATCTAGAATGATGACATTCTCTTATAACATCCTTTAGAATCCCACCTAACGCCTAGGACATATAAATTTACATTGTGGAAAGCCAGCCATCTTGATTTATATCATATCACTTCAAAATTTTAGAATCAATTTCCATCTCAATCCTACCCAAAATCTCTACTAATTTACCATCCTGCCTTTTCCTAGCTCCAGTTCTTTTGATGAGGGTACCTCCGATAGATAAATTTGCTAACATTTTAGGGTCTAACCTGAAAATTGGTCTGAAATCAAACTTACCCAAGTATTTTAGTTTCTTTCACCTTAGAAACATAACTCTAAGTCTAACCGTACTCTACTAAGGCATCTACCACCACACTTTCCTTTCCTAGAGTATTGGAAATACTAACATCATATGAGGCCAAAAACTCTTATAGTCTTTGTTATCGAAGGTTTAGATCCTTTTGAGAGAAGAGATACTTTAGGAGGGTCCATGAACGACTCAAATCTTTCTCCCAACAAATAGTGCCTTAGTATCTTCAACTTCTGCTAACTCAAAATCATGAGTACGGTAATTCTTTTTTGTGTGCCTTCAGTCGTAAACCAACATAAGCGACAAGTCTACCTCTCTACATCAATACATCACTATGACGTATATGATGGGCATCAATGTACATGGCTATCTCTTCATTCCCACTTGGAATAACTAATACATATGCATTCATCAATCTCTCTCTTTAAACCAAAAAATAATGCTTTCACCAGACATTGCCATTAAAATATTGGCTCTTCTTCGTTAAGTTAGTCAACAGTACAACTACCTTAGATAAATCCTTAATGGAACATCTACAATGCCAGTTAGAAAAAGGAAACACCTAAATCATTGTATTCTTGGGTCAATTCCTATCTTAGATTGCTACTGTTTTCGCAGGATCTACTGCTATCCCTTGTTCGGATACTACATGACCTAAGAATCTCACTTCTTACTTCCCGACATACACGTAAATATGTATATTTTATCCGCTTATTTATCTTGTTTTCATTTTAAAATAATTGATACTGTGTATTTGTGGTTGTGTTTCAAATTATTTAAGATGAATGGATTGATGCTCTTAATCGTTGAAAAGCTTGAAAAATTGGTGCAAGAAGAGTGTTGATTTTTAGAGCTAGATTAAAGCTTGAAGACCTAAAGAAATGTTGTTGTTCAACCACCTTCTGCCACATATTTTAAAGTCAAGATTCAATGCCTTTTCATAAGGATCGCTTGTCTCAGATGTTATAGAGTTATTATTCATGGAAATTGATTCTGTTTGATGCTCGCAAGCTTATTTTCCATGAAATTTGCATGTCTATTCACTTGCGTTCACATTGTTCTAGTTGTTATTTGGGCAAAGCCTTTTATCCCACATCTTGTAGTTGGCTACTTAGTCTTTGTCATGGTAGCTATGAATACACTGTACCTCTTTCATTCAGAATTACATTGGGTTTTATTCTGTAACTCTTCCCTTGGAATAAACCTATTCTCCTTCTTTTCTCTTTAGTTTTAGTTTTATTTTATTTATGTTTGTTCTTTTCTTCTTTGTTTTTTTTTTCTCATTTAGCTATGTCTAGCTAATCGCCTTTAATTAGGGGGTGATGATGCTTATAGATTAGATTCAGTATAAATCACACAGTCAAAAAGATTAGGACTTTATGCATATAGATCTAGATCAGAACCAAGAGTTAGATCTGAACCTTCATATTCTGTGTTGTTTATAAGCTATGCTCCTTCACTTAGTATATTTGAGTTTAATCTAACGCTTTTTAGATTTAGATCTAATTTTTAGGGTTTTAGAAATAAAGTAGTGAATCTGTCCTGATAGCCTATGGTTGTTTAAGAGCTTAGCTCCTGCATAGGCTATGTTTGTCGTTATTCACATATTTGTTTCTAAAAACCTAATTATCGTTGATTCATGTTTGTGATAGAAACATGAGTTAGATCTATATTAATTTATTTGGCTATTGATGATTATTAATCTAGTTTAAGTCATTACTCCCTAGTTTCTTTCATTTATTATAAAAAAAAACTGCCTTTTTATATATTCTCTATTATTTAGAAACAACCAAACTTCCGGAATAATCCGGTTGGATTTATTAATTAAAATAATTTTGGTCCCAGAATTCGACACCCTTTATAATAACCTTGTTGTTTGGGAAAGCCAAACGAATTAAATAATTATTTGCAATTGTTAATTTGTTCGCAAATTTTGGCGCCGTTATAAAAAAATCGTTTTTCTGCAATTTATTATTCTGTGATTGATTTAAATATCCAAAAAAATTTGCATTCTCACTAGAAAAAGCTGCATTAATAAAAATTGTAGACTCTGGACTTAAGGGCGTCACCTGCTCAATTTGGGTAAAGTTTAATTTTTTAATAACTAGGACTATACTAGCTAACTCTCCTAGTTTGTAAGAAAGGGTGGGGTTTCAAACTCAACAAGGTTCTTAAAACTTCAGTTGCATTGCTACAATGATATTTGGTGCATTGATAAATCCTGACCCGTCCGACTGAGACTTGTTACTTGTGGGGTTTGAAGTTATTAGGTTTATAAATTTTCAATTAGGAGCTATTAAGGACAGAAAATTTTATTGTAACTAATTTCTGTAATTGGAATTAAAAATATATTTCGAACTACTCAAAATCAAAATAAATAAATAAATAAAAAATTAATTTTTAAGTCATCTTTAGCTCTGTAGGTTGTACTTTTTTCTAAAAAAAAAATCCCATTTTCAAAAAAAAAAATCTCTCTCTCACCTCTTTCTGAACTTCTCCATTGTCTAAATTTCTTTGAACTCTTTTCTTCTTCTTTCTGGTGCATGCAAACTTGGACCCGTGACCAGGAATCTCGTCGTTTAGTTAGAATCAGGCCATCTTCTCTTTCTTCAAAACCCAGTTTACTCGAATAATCCTTAGAAATGGATAATGAACCCGCACCTCGTACCTTGATAGATAGAGTTCTTCCCGATAGAGTTTTTGTCCCTTCTTGTATTCAGTTACCATATTCTGTGGGGAACCACTTTGAAATCAGGTCGAGTCAGATAGGCATCCTCCCTAAATTCGATAACTTTTCTCATGACGAACCATATAGTTTCTTAATGAGATTTAGTGATATAACAACTCCCTAAGTATTTACCCTGTCTATCAGGACGAATTATATCGGAAAACATTTTCATCTTATTCTCACATCACTATCCTTACACGTCCATCAGCCCCTCACCGTAAATTTAGTAATAGAACAACTCCCTAAGTATTTACCCCGTAGGCCGAAACTAACATCAGATCAATACCCAGAAAGTTATTCAACATAACTAATCTCCAGTCAGTTTCTAATTTCCTTAACTCCAATTTTAACTTCAAAATCATTTCATTTTCTATACTTAAAAAACATTTCTGTTTATATTTGGAAAACATTTCCAAATTTATTTTATAATAATTATTCCATCCCATTTCTATTTATAAATTCATACTTCATATTTTGTTTAATAAACTCCGTTTATAAGTTATAACTAAATTTCGAATATATATTTGATTATAAATTGTTGGTTTCACAATAAATATTAACTATCTCATCACATCCTGAAATTTATAATATATGATTTTTTTTTTAAATATCACTCAACATAGTCGAACTCTAAATATAAATCTTTATGGATTAATTCAATTCTATTTACATTTTGAACATCGAAATTAATTCATCGTTTTCTTTTAAACAAATTCCCAATTTTATAATAAATATTTCATATTATTTATAAACATCGTTTATAAATCAATTTACTTGTTTTAAGTACAACTAAAACAAGTTATCATATTCTAACCAAATCGAAATTTCATTTCTATTTCAAAATCCTATTTTTCCTTTTTAAAACCCCTAAATTTCTTTTCTAATATATTTAAATATTTTTTACATTATTTAAATACCAATTATTCAGGTTAATGTTGTTCAAACATCCCAAAACACACAAAAAACAATATCATATTATTTATCACATCATATAAAGCAATATATGAAAATCAACAATAAATTGTTGAGGAATCCTGTTGTATCCCTCCAACCTGTTTCCCTGCATCCACAGATGTTAATCAACAGAAATAACATTTATTTCATATCAATATGAAATATTTTAATAAATGGAATCGGTATTATATTTAGATTTGTATATATAACTATATATATTATTTCAACAAATTAATTAGAAAATCGTCCAAACAATCATCACACATAGCATTCAATCATTTTTATCAATAATAAATAACATTTATAAAATTATAGAACTGATCAGAGTTAGTGAGTTTACTCACCTTGGTCGTTAATCGTTAAATAACGAATAACGGTCGATGATTGAATCAGACATTTTATTTTGTCACAAATCCAAACGATCTCCTTTTCTCTTCAAACCAATTCCAGTATGTAGCCCATGACGATACGATTCTAACGGATCCAAATTTGCGAAGTTGTGGCAACGTATGTATAAGATATCATATTAACAAGTTATTACGGTGTTTAAATTAAATTTTAAATTAATTTAAAAAATCAGGTTTACCACTTATATCAGTCCATATACCAAAACCCGCCCCACATTAACAGTGATCTTCTCCACCCTTAGAATAAATCCCGTCGGCTCCTTTCTTATAACTAAGGCAAAAACCGGTCTTCTACCTTCCCGCGCCTGCTACATAATATATTCACGCAAGCTCCCTGATTATATATATATATATATATATATATTTCGTTTATTTTTCATAAACATGGCCTCACGTCAGCCCAATTCGATTTCTACCCACTTAGCTACCGTACAGTAGTAAGGCATCTTCTCCCATCCGATAAAACGCGAGTTCCAACTTATAATTAACCATCTGCAAAATTCTGAACCCCATCTTCTTCCATGTTTTAAAACAAAGTGACCCATATCCTCTTTGTAAATGGTTCGTACCCATTCCACATAAATCCACTGCATCCATACGGTACAATAGCTAGCGAACTGGATGGCCTTCAATGGCATGCTCCGATCACCCTTTCAGCTTGCGTTCAACAACGCACTTCCACCTAACAAACCCACATGTATGCCCCCCTTCTTCATTCATATTGGCATGCAACCTACCCCCATGGCTGATTCTTCCTACCCTTTTAATTTGCGAAACTGCTCCTGTATAGATCGTCATCTCCACCATTATAACCGCAAATTTTAGCTTACATATACCGACACGCTATTTCCCAATTATAACTCGCATGTTGTCCTCCATTCTATATTTTTTTTCTTTTTTAGTCATGAAAATAGCTTTGGTTTGTAACCGAAAGGAAATGAAGTTCTCGCGATATATATATATATATATATATATATATATGTATATATATATATATATATATACACACATATACATACATACATACATATGTATGTATGTATGTATTTTGAAAATTGGTACTCTTTATTGCTATACCAATGGAAAAAACCTCCTTTATATGCCTCGCTAAAACCCTGTAATCCGCTTACCTTAGATGGGTGCCTTACAGGGAAAAAGAGCACATATAAGTTTGGTATAGCAAACATCAAACAGTCAAACAACTATACGACGTGCAAAGAAATAAAAGAAAACTACAAACATAACCCACTACTTGGCCCAACAGGCCCAATTATTCAAATCCAAAACTGATTGGAACTATGCCACTGACTTCCTTCTTTATCCTGTGTCCACAAGCTCAATACTCCAACGCTCAAGAATTTCCTCACTCCGCAAGCTCCTCTTAGATTTACTTCCATTATCATTAACAAACATTTTCACCTCTCTTTCATTCTGATTTAGCTTCGACAATGCACAAGTTCTTTTATTTTGGAAAATTCGCAAATTCCTCTCTTTCCAAATAAAATATATAACTGTTGTAAAAGCTCCACAAGCCAAATCACGCAGCTGAGCTTGAGATTGATAATTCATATAAAATGGTTCTAGCTTCATCTTTTAAAATGGACTGGATAATCAAAGGTAGCGAGAGCATCTGCCTTATGGCCAACCATATAAATGAAGAATATTCACATTCAAAGAAAATGTGATCAACTGATTCAGAATGCATCTCACATAATGGACATAAAGTGTTTGATATATTTCCAAAGCGGAAATTTCTGTCCTTTGTGTTTAATCTTCCCAAACCGACTAGGTAAGAAATGAACGACATTTTCTTACTATTTTTTCTATGCCAAATTACTTCAAATGCTACATCTTTTTCTTTATGAACTCGAACTAGATCCCAAGCTTTATTAAATAAAAATGAGCCTCCATTCCCCTATTTATAATAATCATGGCTTTTATCAGGTTGCAATTGAACACCATTAATTTCATTAATAAGCTCCCTTGTGGCAGGAGAACAGACGGATCAAGCACTCCATTGCTATTATATACTTCACTTTTTGATCAGCACCACCTATCATATGCAACCTATCATAGCCAAGTAAATCCAGTAAGCAATGAAAATTAATCAATGGGTCATACCACAGGTATGTATCCTCTCCATTAACTATCTTTCTATTCAATATCTGTTTTGTATTTGTTCGAATTCTACGAATAGATTTCCATGTTGAAGATGCATTGTTATCTTAGCAATTGACCAGAAATGCTTGTCGCTACAATATTTATTTAAAGACCGCTTACTCCATACAAAATTTTCTGCCAAAAGTTTCCATAATAGTTTAATACATGCAGCTCTCTTAAGGTTTGTGAAATTCTTTAAACCAAAACCCCCTTCATTTCATTGCTTGCAAAGATTATCCCAGGCTACTTTATGTGCTGAACCATCCCAAAAAAAATAACACATAGAGATTTCTGTTTATCCAAAGTGAATTTAGGGATCTAGTAGATGAACAACCAATATAGGATAATAGGAGTAATAACACCATTAATTAGCTCAGCCCTGCCTACAAAGGATAATAACTTTGAATCCCACCCCTGCAATTTCCTTTGAACTCTTTGTATTAAAGAATAGCATTCGACATAGTGGAGATAATTGGTAGAGAGAGGCACACCCAGATATTTTAAAGGCAAATGTCCTTGTTCATAACCAAGAATATTCAGTATATCACTAGAATTCTTTACTGAATCACTAAAATACACTTTAGTTTTAGAAGCATTTATGTATATACCAGCATGAGAACTTAGCTTGTTAAATAATTCTTTCAAAGTGCATGCATTTGCACTGTGGACCTTCCAAAAATCAGCAAATCATCAGCGTACAACAGATGATATATTATAGGTTAAACAGAAATGCTTGGCTAAAACTTATTAACTGAAGTTGCCTCATCCATAAGAAAAGTAAAATATTGCATTGATAAGGCAAATAGATAGGGAGATAGTGGATCCCCTTGTCGCAACCCTCTTATAGTAGAAATGAACCCCTTAGGAATCCCTTGAATCATGATAGAAAATGTAGCCGAGGACATACACTCATATATCAAATTAATTTAAAGGACCAAGAAACATCATGCAATAGATTATTTGATAAATGCGTGCTCTGTTCACTTTATCATATGCCTTCTGAAGATCTACTTTAACACATAATTTATGGATGCCTTTCTTTTTAAAATCTCTTAAGAGTTCATGAGCTAACGAAATATTATCTCCAATGTATCTATTCTTAATGAAAGCACTTTGATTCTATGAAATAAGAAAAGGCAGAAAATTCTTCAATCTATTACACAAAATTTTTGCAAACACCATGTAATACACATTGCAATAGTAGATCAGTCTATAATGAGATATAGTTGTTGGTCTATCATTCTTAGGAATAAGGGTGATAAAAGTGTGGGTAATTGATTTTGGTAATTTACCTAAATGGAACATATCAGACATTGCAGCCAAAAGGCCATTTTTCAAAACGTCCCAATGCACCTTCATAAATTTTGAGTTTAATCCATCGGGACCAGGGCTAGTGTCATCTAGAATAGAGAATCAAGCTTCTCTGACATCATTAAGAGATACTTCTTTCATTAAAAACTGCTGATCACTTTCATTATTGACAGCTATATGCTGAAAATTGGGAAATAGAATAGTTCTGTCACCATTGGATAACCCTGTAAAGTAATTGATAGCTTCAGATTCAATTTCTTCAGGTCTAAATATAAGATTGCCATCATGATCCATAAGAGCTCTGATATGATTGAAGAATCTTCTATTAGACATTCGAGCATTAATTTTTTTTGAATTAGTGTCACCTTGATAGAGCCATAATACTTTTGCTTGTTGTTTATGACCATCAAAATACAACTTCTAAAGTCTCTGGTAATCTTTCTTTGCTCGCAGAAAATCATCATACAATGCAAAATTATCTGGACTTTCATCTATAGTTGCTTCCAAATTAGCTGAAAATAACTCTGCACTATGCAGGTTAGCATTATTCATCTCTCTTACTTTATTCCAGAGTTTCAGTTCCTTTTTGCAACTTTTAAATTTCTAAAGTAATTGATAGCTTTGAAATCCCCAAGTCAAACTATTAAATCCCTTTACAATTGCCTCATGATATCCAGAAATGCTTGGCCATTCATTTCTGTACCTGAAAGGATAACCTTTTGTATTAGGAGTAGGGATGAGCTCTAATAAAATTGGACTGTGATCACTAGAGTGTTGAGATAAAAAAGTAGCCTTCATATTCAAAAATTGATTTTGGAAACAACTATTAACAAGGATTTCATCTATATGAGTTGCAATGCCTTTTCTACGCCATGTGAATTGAAATCCCAATGGCTTAATCTCGTGCGATGCTGATTGAAAAATAAACTTTTGGAATTCTCTCAAGTGTTGATAAGGACCAGGCAGACCCCCCCCCCCCCCCGCCCTTTTATCATTAAGAGACAAAGCATTATTGAAATCACCAGTTAAAATCCAAGACTCACTTACAAATAAAGAATCATTTACAAGAAGCTGCCACAAACTTTGCCTTTCAACAAAAAAATTGCTAGCATAGATTATGGAAAGTACAATAGAAAATCCTCCTTTATTATTAGCTGAAAATGTGATATGTTGATAAGAAGAAGCCAAACACACTATATCCCATACCACTGAATCCCAGATTAAAATAACTTGGCCATTATGTGCATCATCATTATTACTTAAGAATTTCCAAGAACATGGAAGTATTGAAATAAACAATGCTAAGTTTTGAGGAGACAATTTATTTTCTACTAAACCAACAATAGTTAGTTTAGTTTGTGTTAGGAGTTTGAACACCTCTTTCGTACGATAAAGAGTGTTCATACCCCTAACATTCCATGTCAAAATTGTCATTCAATGGAAGATGAGCTCCTAGTTTTCCTTTTAGGAGGAGAAAAGGAAGCTTGATCACCTGCACCTTTATTCATTATATAACTAGCATTTTTATCAATGAATCCAGACATGTCCACTTCTTTACCCTTATCTATATTTTTCTTCTTTTCACTTTCTTCAATAACATTAGCTACATGCTGCATATTATCAGGTAGTATATCTTGACGAAGCTTTTCATTCAAAAAAGATAAATCGTCCAACAGATCTTAAGAATTTTGATCTGTAACATTTGGAACTTCTGGAATAGGAACATCTTCATCAATATGAGCTGTTGAAGAAGAAGGATCTGAGGTATTCCATCTAGGTTCTTTATCTACTTCATGATTATTTACTTCATGACCAAATAGCTTACATTTATCACATTTATCCGGAACAAATTTATACTCTACTGTAATAGAGAGATTTGGACCATTATGCAATAAAATTGGGATGGTAGTTTTGAGATCAGTTGAGGTATCAATAGAAATTATATATATACACAGGAGAAGAACAATGGGATAAGCACAACGTCCCTTCTAATGGCATGTGCGTTGAGGTAGGTTTGTAGAAAATGGTCGACTCGATAGGTTTGCGGCTGTTTCAAAAATTATTCTTTCCGCCAAGTAGTCAATGTATAGGTTTCTTAGTTATGAAGCTTGGAGTGCATTAACTCGCGATGTAAGACGTGTACATGCAGTAATGTCCACAAGTAGAATCTTAAGTGTGAAGTCATAGGGAAGGTAGGTCTACATGAAATGAAATGGTGTATGTACTTTGTTTGATAGGGTAGAGTCTGATCATGCGTGCAGGCCATATGGGAAAACTCAACAATATGCAAGGATTAGAAATATCGGTCTAAGTTAAAAATGATAGTGTACTCCGCTATATAAAACTTGATTCACATATTGATCGCTATCGACAAAAATAAAAATACCGATGAGATAAGCAATGTGCCACGATTCCAAAACTATAATAATGCAGACAAGTTAACTAATTCTGTGAAATTCCAAAATGCCGATATAGGGTGTAAAATACTCATTGTTTCAAATCTCGTAAATATCACCCGAGATCTCCTCCGAGATCTCATTTTTTACTCCTTTCTAAAAGAAACAACAAATATCACTCTAAATCTCCTTTTGAATATATCGCCCGATATATTACAATGTCGAACGATATATCGACCGAAACAAAATAGTGGAATATCGTCAAAGGTCTTAGTTTTTTTGATTAAAAATTAAATTTGTGCCTCAACTAGAACAATAATTAAAAAGCTTAAATTTAGCCATGATAAACTTTTGTTATTTTACATTTTGCACGTTAAATGACCATATTGTAAGTTCATATATGTTCTGGAATGCTTGTGATTTTCATATTCGTCTCTTTTACATATATATTATCTATGAATTATTTTATTTTATAGTCTATTTATGATGAATTTTTAACGTTTTGGATCCTTTTAATGTTTTATGTCTAACAATATTTCTGTTTTAAGCATATTACGATTTAAAGTATGAATGATCTTTCGCAAAATAAAGAATAATAAAGTTATTTTGCAATTCAAGTTTAAGTTACTATGATTTTAATAGCATTCATAAAAATCTTTTTGTAAAAATATCATTTTTTAACATATCATGTACCATAAAAAGTTGTTTATTTTCCACAATAAAAATTACAGAAAATTTCTATAAATTAAATTAAGTATACATCAAAAAAATCATTTCCAAATTCGAAACCAGTATTTAATTATAATTAAATATATCTTTATGGTTTATAAGCGATTCCATAGCGACTATTTAAAAATTTGATTTGGACATAACTTACAATCTATAAGCCGAAATCTCAATTTTTCACTTCCACAAGAAAAATAAAGTTAATTAGATTCGAACATTTCTTGTTTCATAGAAATCCAACTTAAAATGGATTTTGTATGCTCATTTAAGTTCAAAATTCAGTATTATGAACTACACCGACGTTACAAGCTCGAGTATAATTATATTATAATTAATACATTCAACTGTCGTTTAAATAATATATTCGTTATTATAACTCAATATAAACCCGAATAAATATCTTAAATTATCAGATTCACACAATATTATCAGTTCAGCTATTTCTGACTATCTCGAAAATTAAATTATTTATTCCACTATTTGTAATAATTAAATAATCAGAATTATTTAACTCAAGTTATCGATATCATCAAATCGATATTTAAATAATTAAATAAATTAATTATTCAGTCGTTGAAAATCTAGGACGTTACATTCCTTCCTCCTTAAAAGAATTTCGTCCCCGAAATAACTAAGGTAGAAAAATGCTACAGACCATATTATAACCATGTTAGAAAGCTTTTATTTCACTTCCTAACTTCAGTTTCAACTGAACCAATTTAATTTTAATTAAAATATTAATTAATTCCTGTTAACAAAAAATTCTGAAAATTTTCTAATACTTTAAATCTCCGAAAAATTTCGCTAGCGTCTCCTTTCCACGACTCGATCGTTAGAACTACAACTCGCCTCTTTAGGCAATCTCCAATTCAAAAGAAAATCAAACAGCCAAACGGCTTGCCAAATAGGCTCACAAATCTCATGCTCATATAAAATATAAACCTGTACCTTTTTGTCGGGCATTCAAATCAATCTCTTCCATTTGCTATAACTTCAGCATACACAAATGAATTTCCAATTAGTATCCACTCAACTCATTCTAAAATTCAATCATTCTCTTATACCTAAGCCAAATTCCATTTCAACTCCAGTTCCAATTCAATTCCAAAACCCTTAGCTTATCAATCCAATTTTTATTTAACTTAGTTTAAGTTAAGTTCTAATTTATTTATTCACTTTTACTGTTTCAATTTATTTAACTTCATAATTTAAATTTTAAATTTCGGTGTTCAAATTCGTGGGTTTTTCTCTTCAAACCAGCTTGAAATCATATATAACAATAGAAATTCAAATCCTTTGGGTTTTTAAACAACTAATTTCCTCAAAACAATTCAAAACAAAATCTTTGGTAGTAGTTTGCCACATAGAAACTCGAAAATGAACACTAATGATGCGTCTATCATCATTAGAATTATTTTCTAGTGATCAGATGAGTTCAATATTATATCGCTTTCAAAACTCATTTTTAAACATTCCATTTTGAAAACATTTCAAAATATCCTTTTACGATGTTTGAAAAACATTTCAAATCACCCAGGATCTTAAAATTTCCTTATAACATTCAAAAGTCAATTCCAAACACATTTCCCAGCTTCCGGGATTTTAGTTCCAAGTTCTGATTTAAATTCAGATTTAACTCATCTGATTCCATATATTACACTTATACGAGTTCTGATTGATTATATATATAACCATCTCAGTTATAATCTTCGATTATAATAATAACCAACACATCAAACATAATAAGTCCAATATATATTCTTCTTTATATCAAAGTATATTTTGGGCAAAATTACTTCATTTACCCTCTTTCCAAAATATATTGTGTCGGTTCATCGTATTTGTGTGTTTTTAAATCCCTATCGACGTTGTGGTGCCCCACCATCGACCAGAATTCATAAGCTACTCAACCAATAAATCCCCATAGTATAAAACCATTTTAATATAATCTACGAATACGTTCACTCAAACTCAATCTATGGTATTACTAACCCCATCTCTATCGAGTTACGCCATAGAGCCAAGGTAATCACTTAACCTTTAACTCTGATAGCAGGCTAGCATCCCATCGTGGCTTACAGAGGTACCCCAACACCATGTTTAATGTCCAACCTCTCGACTAGACCAACCCCCATTTTTTGGGACATGTAGGGGCAAGAGTCTCCCGTTCGCCACCTAACACAAGCGAGAACCCCCTATCATGCGTACAAAGCACTAAGTAAGCAACATGGACTGGTGTCAGTAAGCTCTAATCATTTCGGTTAAACTTTTCCAAAATCCTTTTCAAAGAAATGATAATCGTAAGACCAATCCACACATAAACACGGATGGTTTTTACCTTACGATAACCCAAAACATTCCTTTAAAACAATATTTTTCTGATATTATAATAATGTCTAAACCTAGTAAAAAACAATCTAGTAGAATGCTTTCATCTCATGTTTTACATATATAATATAAAATCAAAAACCGAGGGCTCTTATTGGAGAATGGTGTTCTCACTATGACATGGTATGGAAACACCTTCCGATCAGTGTACTATAGAAGAGATAAACTGGAGCTCAACAAGAACATCTTGTAACTGAACCACACATGGCCAACCATTCATTTCGCTTGAATGTTCCAAATATATTGTCAACTTATGGTTGGTATACCAAAATAACCGTTCTCGAGAGATACAGAAGCGAAAGAAGTAACAAATATGAATATTCTCTAGATGCTGATAATATACCCTAATTGGGTGCGACCCACTTAGTCATGCTACCTGCCCGATTTCTGTCATTTCTCAGTTGATGAGGCTTGAGGTCATAACATATCCTTTAACAGATCACACCTTTATTTACTTTGAATGCCACATCATCATACCCGCCAAATCACAAATTGATTTCTCCTAAAATACCACGGGTGTAGAGCTAAGAGAAATGAATTTCTTCGCCACCAACGTAAATACGTTTGAATCGAACAACTTACACAATATGTTAAACATACTCTGTCAGACATTCATCCACTCATGTTGTCCTAGGACTGGAAAAACCAAAGGCACTATTCCTGTAAATCCATCTTAGGCAATTTCTACCTAGGATCGCCAGAACAGCCCTTGCATAAACTCCATCTTCAATTTATCTTCATCATATTTGATTCGCAATGCTAATGCCCATACGGAGTGGTTTTCAGATAATAAATCTGACTCTGGTGTCTACATATTGACAACGGAAAATGGTCAAAAACTTTGGTGTCGGCTATTTAACTATCAAAGGAAAACATACATACAAATAATGGTCGTTTTTTCAAATGGAAATCTTACCAATCAATCATCAATCAACACGACCCCTTTTAATATATTTATAAATAATCATTTCATTTCTCAATTCCTTTTTAATATCTTTACCTAAATATTTCTCTAACTTGTTTGGCTTCTCACGACCCTTGGAAAACATTTCCATTATTTTTTAAATTATTTAATTTCTATACCTCAGAAAATATTTTTTATTAATATTGGAAAAAAATTCCATATTATTCTCGCATCACTGTCCTTCCACGTCCATTAGTCCCTAACCGTAAATTTAGTAATAGAACAACCACCTAAGTATTAACCCCGAAGGACAAAACCAACTCCAGATCAATACCCAGAAGCTATTCAACATAACTAATCTCCAATCAGTTTCTAATTTCCTTACTCCAATTTTAACTTCAAAATCATTTCATTTTCTATATTTAGAAAACATTTCTATTTGTATTTGGAAAACATTTCCAAATTTGTTATACATTAATTATTCCATCCCATTTCTATTTATAAATTCATACTTCATATTTTATATAATAAACTCCGTTTATAAGTTATAATTAAATTTCAAATACATATTTAATTATAAATTATTGGTTTCACATCAAATATTAACTATCTCGTCTACTCCTGAATTTATAATATATAATTTAAAAAAATTATTTTATATCACTCGACGTAGTCGAACTCTAATTATAAATCTTTATGGATTTACTCAATTCTATTTACATTTTGAAAATCGAAATAAATTCATCGTTTTCTTTTCAACATATTCCCAATTTTATAATAATTATTTCATATTATTTACAAACATCATTTATAAATTAATTTACTAGTTTTAAATACAACCTAAAACAAGTTATCGTATTCTAACCAAATTGAAATTTCATTTCTATTTCAAAAGCCGAATTTTCCTTTTTTTAAAACCCTTAAATTTCTTTTCTAATATATTCAATATATTTTACATTATTCAAATACCAATTATTCAAGTCAATTTTGTTCAAACATCCCAAAACACATGATAATCAATATCATATTACTTATCACACCATATAAAGCAATATATGAAAATCAACAATAAATTGTTGAGGAATCCAGTTGGATCCCTCTAACCTGTTTCCCTAGTTCCACAGATGTTAATCAACAAAAATAACATTTATTTCATGTCAATATGAAATATTTTAATAAATGGAATCAGTATTGAATTAACGATATATATATATATATTATTTCAACAAATTAATTAGTAAATCATCCAAAAAATTATCACACATAGCATTCAATCATTTTTATCAATATTAAATAACATACATAAAACTATAGATTTGATCAGAGTTAGTGAGTTTACTCACCTTGGTCGTTAATCGTTAAATAACGAATAACGGTCGATGATTGAATCGGACATTTTATTTCTCCATAAATCCAAACGATCTCCAAATCTCTTCAAACCAATTCCAGTACATAGCCTATTACGATACGATTCTAACAGATCCAAATTTGTGAAGTTTTGGCAGCATATGTATAAGGTATCATATTAACAAGTACGATATTTAAATTAAATTTTAAATTAATTTAAAAAATGGGGTTTACCACTTATCTCGGTCCATATACCAAAACCCGCCCCACGTGAACAGTGATCTTCTCCACCCTTAAAAAAAATCCCGTAGGCTCCTTTATAATGCCCAATGCAAAAACCTATCTTCTACGTTCCCGCGCTTGCTACATAATATATTCACGCTAGCTCCCTAACTTTATATATATATATATATAAATATATATATATTTCATTATTTTTTCCATAAACATGGCCTTACGTCAGCCCATTTCTATTCCTACCCACTTAGCCACTGTACAGTAGCAAAGCATCTTCTCCCATCCGACAAAACGCAAGTTCTAGCTTATAACACCATCTGTAAAAGTCTGAACCCCATCTTCTTCCTTATTTTAAAACAACAGTAACCCATATCCTGTTTGTAAATGGTCCATAATCGTTCCACGTAAATCCACCACATCCATACGGTACAGTAGCTAGCGAACTGGATGGTCTTCGATGGCATAATCTGATCACCCTTTCAGCTTGCATTCAGCATCCCACTTCCACCTAACAAACCCACATGTATGCTCCCTTGCTTCATTCATACTCGCAAGCAACCTATCCTATGGCTGATTCTTCCTACCCTTTTAATCTGTGAAACTGCTACTGTACAGATCGTCCTCTCCACCATTATAACCACAAGTTTCGGCTTATATATACCAACATGCCATTTCCCAATTATAACTTATACGTTGTCCTCCATTATATTTTTTTTTCTTTTTCAATCATGAAAATGGCTTTGGTTTGTGGCCGAAAGGAAATGAAGTTCTCACGATATATATATATATATATATATATATATGTGTGTGTGTGTGTGTGTGTGTGTATGTATGTATATACAGGAGAAGAACAATAGGATAAGCGTGACGTCACTTCTAATGGTATGTGCGTTGAAGTAGGTTTGCAGAAAATTTTCGGCTTGATAGGTTTGCAGCTGTTTCAAAAATTATTTTGTCAGCCAAGTAGTCAACGTATTGGTTTCTTAGTCATGAAGCTTGGAGTGCATTAACTCTCGATGTAAGACGTGTACGTGCAGTAATGCCCATAAGTAGAAACTTTAGTGCGAAGTCATAGGGAAGGTAGGTCTACATGAAATTAAATGGTACGTGTACTTCACTTTGTTTGACAGGGTAGAGTTTGATCATGCGTATAGGCCGTATGGGAAAACTCAACCATATGCAAGGATTAAAAATATCAGTCTAAGTTATAAATGATAGTGGTTTCCATTATATAAAACAGAAAAGTCGGTGTGTATGACTTAAGCAGGATACCTATATGGATATAACAGAAATAATAAACTAACTAGTAATCTACAATAGTTACACATGTAAAAGATAAGCTATAGAAATAAATCATAAATAAAAAGTAAATGCGATAAGTAAAGACACCATGAATTTTATACTGGTTCTGACTTCTCGCCCTACGTCTAGTCCCGAAGCTCCTCTTCGGAATTCACTATCATGCCCTCTCTTAGACCGGAGGGATACGTCATAATACACCCGATCACTAACAAGGATGTCCACATCTGAGCACCCATATAGGACTTCAAAATTTTCAAAGGTTTTGACTCTTCAATGTGTTCACTAATCAACACGGAATAGTCACGATGAAGTACACCCTTCTTATAATCTTGTCCTCAAGTATTTGATATGTTTGTAAAGACTGAAGGAAGTTAGTTGCTTGTCGAATCAAGATATGTGAAATGTTATCAAGGATTCCACAAGTAACTTGAATTTAAGAAAGCTTTAGATTGCAAAGAATATAAAAGAGCAAATCAGAAAATAGATAAAATAGAATTAGAATTCGTTAATTGGAAAACATGTTCATGTTGTTTATATAGTAGTAGAAGAGCAGCATTTCTTCATGAATGATTTCAGCAAAAAAGTGCGTCTATTTCCATTCGTAATTGAAGAGGAATCTCTTCATGAAGGAAGGCGACTCTTCATAAAAAAAGGCTTTTGTTTCGAATTAGTCAACTGGTCTAAAACTCACCAGTCGACTACTTGAATCATACTTTAAAACGTTTGTATTTAAAATTATTCAAAACTAGCTCTTATTGTAAAGAGACAGGCTGACCAATCGACTGGTTGAATTTCTACAGTCGACTGGTACAGCTGAGTCTATATAGTCATGGCTTTTTAAAGCCTTTTCATATATATATATATATATATATATATATATATATATATATCTTGTTTTTTATATTCGTGTTATACTTGAGGATAGATTTTCACATAATTCTAACACGACTCAACACACAGACACACACACACAAATATATATATATATTCTTATCTTCATGACATGATTTCTATTTCTCTTCTCTTTGTTGGCATTAGTCAAAGTTCTTAATTTCAACATTCTCCTCCTTTTTGACTGATGAAAACATATATGTTTTTCTCCTCCTGAGTATTTTCACCCCCTGAATTTCTGCAACATTTTGTTAGTTCATAAATTTATAAACATACCACTTTGAGATTCCTGTAACAAAATGTTAGCACACACACAGATATATATATATATATATATATATATATTTGCAATAGATATAACTCTCCCCCTTTGGCATCGATTAAAAAGTATTTAAACACTATAAGCACAAAGTAATCGAATGACAGAGTCAGAGATCTTTGAAAGACACAATTCCTAATTCTCATCGAAGTCTTATGAAAGAATTCTCTAAAAGTGGTTTAGTAAAGAAGTCAGCAATTTGGTTTTCTGAGTTTACAAATTCTAAATTAATGGTTTGTTTTTCAATATTATCTCTTAAGAAATGATGTCTTATATCAATGTATTTAGTTCTAGAATGGTTTACTGGATTTTTAGATAAATTTATTACGCTTGTATTATCGCAATAAATAGTGGAATTAGATAAGTTTAGGTTAAAGTCATTTAGTGTCTGCATATATATTGCTTGAGCACAAGCTAGTGCAGCAGATTTATATTCAAACTCACATGTTGACAGTGAAACACAATTTTGTTTCTTGCTGAATCAATATATGAGTGATTTTCCGATAAAGTGACATGTTCCACTTGTACTTTTATGATCTGTCCGTGATCCTCCAAAATCTGTATCACTATATGAGACTAATTCGAAGGAACAGTCTTTCGGATAGAAAAGTACAAAATCTTTGGTATTGCTAAGATAACGTAATATACACTTAATTGCCCTCAAATGTGATTCTTTTGGATTAGCTTGAAAACGAGCAAATAAGCAAACACAAAGCAGTTAAATACAGAAGTGAACCTATAATACTTCGATATAACTTTTGATCGACACTTTTACCACTTTCATATTTATCTAAGTGTGTCATCGTGCTCATTAGTGTAGGTTTACTTGAAGTATTTTCCATTCCAAAACATCTTATTAGATTTGTACAGTATTTTTCTTGATTAATGAAAATTCCATCTGATAATTATTTAATTTGCAAACCTAGAAAGTAAGATAGTTCTCCCATGTGCGACATTTCAAATTCAATAGTCATTATTTTTGAAAATTCTTGACACAATTGATCATTCATTGATCCAAAGATAATGTCATCTACATATATTTGTACTATTAGAATATATTTATTATCTTTTTTAATAAAAAGTGTTTGATCAACCTTTCCAATTTGAAATCCTGAATCTAACAAATAAGTTTTGAGACGTTCGTACCAAGCATGAGGTGCTTGTTTTAAACCATATAATGCCTTTTTCAGTTTGAAAACATGATCAAGAAATTTTTCATGAGCAAATAGTGGAGGTTGTTCAACGTACACTCGTTCTTTAATATAACCATTCAAGAAAGGGCTTTTAACGTCCATCTATTATAGTTTAAAGTTATGATGACAAGCGTATGCTAACAGAATTCTAATTGCTTCTAGTCATGCGACTGGAGCAAAAGTTTCTTCATAAGCCGTGTCTTCTTCTTGATTGTAACCTTGTGCAACAAGTCTAGCTTTATTTCTAGTAATATTACCCAATTCATCTGCTTTATTTTTGTAAACCCGTTTTGTTCCTATAACAGTTTGATCACTTGGTCTTGGAACTAACTCCCAGACTTTATTATGTTCAAACTGATTTAATTCTTCTTGCATGGCAATTACCCAGTTTTCATCTGTATATGCTTCTTTAGGATTTTTAGGTTCGATATTTGATAAGAAGGCTACATTACTTACTAAATTAATTTGACTTCTTGTTCTTACATTTGAAGTTATTTCTCTAATAATATTTTGATTTGGATGATCTCGTAATATCCTTGGTGGAGATTTAACTTCATTAAATGGAACATTTTGATTTTCGATATTATCTTGATTTTCTGTAGTATTGTCTTCTATGTTATTATGAATAATGTTTTCATCTTCTCTCTCTCTCTCTCTCTCTCTCTCTCTTTATATATATATATATATATATATATATATATCAATATCATCGTCATGAGAAGAATTATCAAACGATACATGAAGTGATTCTTCTATTTTGCCGGTTCTTTTATTGAAAATACGATAAGGCTTGCCACACTCAGAATATCCTAAGAACATTCCTTCATCAGATTTTGCATAAAATTTTCCAAGCTGGTCTTTGGTATTTAAGATGAAGCATTTTGAACCAAAAACTTTGAAATTAGATATATTTGGCAATAAAAAGTTCATATGGAGTGTTTTTAGTAAGAGGTCGGATAGACACATGATTTAAAACATAACAAGCTATTGCAACTGTTTCAGCCCAAATATGTTTCAGCAGTGTGCTTCCATTTAACAATGTTCTGGCACATTCTTGTAAACTTCTATTTTTACGTTCTGCAACTCCATTTTGTTTTGAAGTTCTAGGAAAAGAGAAATTATGAAAAACTCATTTCTTTTGACAAAATAAATCAAATTTCTCATTCTCAAATTCTCCTCCATAATCACCTCGTATGTTCTTTATTTTTAAATCGGTTAAATTTCGAATTTGTTTGACGAAGTTCTTAAAGATATCAGAAGTATCGCTTTTATTCTTTAAAAACAAAGTGCAAGTATATCTTGAAAAATCATCAATAATTACAAACACATATCTACTATGATTTATGGACTGAACTTGAGTTGGTCCGAATAAATCCATATGTAGTAATTCAAGTGGTTGTAAGGTTGATATGACCTTTTTAGATTTAAAAAATGATTTGGTTAACTTTCCAAGTTGACAAGCATCGCACAAATTTTTAGTTTTGAATTTATTTTGGGTAATCCTCTCACAGATCATTTTTAGATATCTTGTTTATTGTTTTAAAATTAATATGACAAAATTTTTTGTGCCAGAACCAAGGATCATTGTCTTTGGCTAATAAATACATACTTGGATTATTATTAACTGCCATATTTAAAATATAAATATTTTTATCTTGATTTCCTTCAAAAGTAAGATTTTGATTTGAATCAGATATACTACATTTATTTTCAAAAAATGATATTTTAAAACCTTTATTACATAATTGACTAATACTTAATAAATTATGTTTTAAGTTTTTAACCAATAAAACATCCGAAATAAGAGGTGAATTAGATATACCGTAATTGCTCACATTGCCTTTGCCGATGATATATCCTTTGGAATTATCTCCAAATGTGACAGTTCCCCATTTTGAGTAAATGATATTTGTCAGCATTTCCTTATCTCCTGTCATGCGTTTTGAGAAACCACTGTCCAATATCCATTTTCCGCTATTTTTGTCGAGTGGGATCTGCAAAAAATAATTTAAAATTTTATTAGTACCCACTTCCTCCATTAGGGTCCTAAGAGTTAAATCTTAGGAAGCCAAACCCAAGAGTGTTCAGGATCCTTGTGGAAAATATAATTTTCATTATTATGAACAGAATCAACAAAATTCTTAATATATTTATTTCTAATAAGAACATTATTGGTTTTTGGAACCCATATTCTAATATTTCCCGAGTAGTTTTTCTTAGTAGAAATATTTAATTTACTACTAGAAAATTCCGGTTAAATATTAGAATTTTTAGAACTGGATTTCCTTTTTGATCATGTCCTAGTCCTTTTTACTAAAAACCGGTTGAGAACTTTCTAGTATTTTAGATAAATTTGCTCTTCCTTTGGTAAAATTGTTAACATTCTTAGAAATGCTTCTAATTTAACTTTTAAACTTGAATTTTCTAATTTTATGATTTTAACCTTAGTGTTTAAATCATGATTCTCATAAGTTAATAAATTATTTTTATTCTTTTGAGTCTCGATTTCTTGACTTAGCACAGAAATTTGAGAATTTTCTATTGAAAGAGATTCTTGTAATTTTCTAATCTCGTCTTCTAAAATCTCTTTTTCATCTTTTAAAAGATCTCTCTCAAATTTTGCTTTCTTTTTACCTTCGTTAGCTTGTTTAAACTTTTTCTTAAACATTTTTCTATACACTAAAATTTCAGTATTAATTTCTACTAATTCATATATCAGTATGCTTAGCCATGAAGCAGACGTTTGCTTGCTTACTGTCACTATCGCTGTCACTTTCAGAAGATGAATCTGAATTATCCCAAGTGACTGAAAAAGCTTGTTTCTTTGATTTTTTTTCCCATTTTGTGATTTTTCTTCAATTCTGGACAATTCTTTTAATAATGTCCAGTCTTGTGACAATTAAAGCATTCCACCAGTGCAGGGTCAGGCTCTTTTGATGAATTCTTTTTCACATTATTTCTCTTGCCTTTTCTATATTTTAGAAACTTTCTAAAATTCTTTGCTATAAAAGAAATATCTTCTTCATGTGAATCTAAATCTTCTTTCTTAGCATGAAAAGCTAAATTTTTCTTGTCTTGTACATGTGCTTTCTTTGCCTGCAAATTTACTTCATAGGACATGAGATTACCAACTAACTCTTCTGGTTTCATGGCAGATAGATTATTAGCTTCTTTAATAGCTAACACCTTTCTCTCCCATTCATCCGTTAAAGAGTTCAATTTTTTTGAAACTATATCAAAATCAGAATACTTTTCTCCTAATCCTAAGAGAGAATGATAAATATTTCGAAATCTTGAGTACATATCATTTACAGACTCATTTTCGTTCAGTCTGAAAATTTGAAACTAGTTTTTAAGCATGGATATCTTGCTTCGTTTGACCTTGTTAGTTCGTTCATGAGTAACTTTGAGTGTTTTCAAGATTTCATATGCTGTGTTACACATACAAACACAGTTAAACTCGTTTCTATCTAAGGCACAATGCTACATATTAAGCCACTGCTTTTTCATTTATAGATCATTCAGTGTATAGAGTAGTAGGTTGTGTATACTCTTTTTGTGTGATGTTCCATGTACCAAACTATTTTCTTGCATATATATCCTCATTCGTGCAGCCCAGTAGCTATAGTTCATGCCATTAAAAAAGGGTGGTCTTTCAGTGGATTGGCCTTTAGTATATCTAGTATTATTGCTAGCACTATTATTATTATCCATATTAACTATGTATCAGATAACAATTTTACAGTTAAATGATGGCCTTGCTCTGATACCAATTGAAAAATCGGTGTGTATGACTTAAGCAGGATAATTATATGGTTATAGCGGAAATAATAAACTAACTAGTAATCTGCAATAGTTACGCAGGTAAAAATAAGCTATGGAAATATATCATAAATAAAAATTAAATGCGATAAGTAAAGACACCAGGAATTTTATATTGGTTCGGACTTCCCGCCCTACGTCCAGTCCCGAAGCTCCTCTTCGGAATTCACTATCACGCTCCTCTTAACCCGGAGGAATGTCACAATACACCTGAGCACCAACAAGGATGTCCACGCCTGAGCATCCACATAGGACTTCACAATTTACAAAGGTTTTGACTCTTGAATGTGTTCTCTAATCAACACGGAATAGTCATGATGAAGTACACCCTTCCTATAACCTTATCCTCAAGTATTTGATATGTTTTCAAATATTGAAGGAAGTTAATTGCTTGTCGAATCAAGATATGTGAAATGTTATTAAGGATTAAACAAGTAACTTGAATTTGAGAGAGCTTTAGATTGCAATGAATATAGAAGAGAAAATTAGAAAATAGATAGAATAGAATTAGAATTCGTTAGTTGGAAAACATGTTTGTGTTGTATATATAGTAGTAGAAGAGTAGCATTTCTTAAAGAAGGATTTCAACAAAAAGTTGCGTCCATTTCTATTCGTAATTGAAGAGGAATCTCTTTATGAAGGAAGGTGCCTCTTCATTAAAAAAAATCTATTTCGAATCAGTCGACTGGTCTAAAAATCATCAATAAATTGGTTGAATCATACTTTAAAAGGTTTGTATTTAAAATCATTAAAAACTAGCCGTTATTGTACACAGACAGGCTGACCAGTCGACTGCTTGAATTTCTACTAGTCAACTAGTACAGTTGAGTCTGTACAGTCATGGCTTTTTAAAGCCTTTTCACATATATATATATATATAATTATATCTTGTTTTGTATATTCGTGTCATACCTGAGGATAGATTTTAACATAATTCTAACATGACTCAACAAATATATATATATATATATATAACCTTATCTTCATGACATGATTTCCATTGCTCTTCTCTTTGTTGGCATTAATCAAAATTCTTGTTTTCAACAAAAACTTCATTCACATATTAACCGCTATCGACAAAAATAAAAATACCGGTGAGACGAGCAATGTGCCACGATCCCAAAACTGTAATAATACAGACAAGTTAACTTATTTTGTGAAATTCCAAAATGCCGATATAAGGTGTAAAATACTCCAAATAAAAAGTTGTTTATTTTCCAAAATAAAAATTACAGAAAAAATCTATAAATTAAATTAAGTATACATCAAAAATCTTATCCAAATTCAAAACCAATATTTAATTATAATTAAATATATCTTTATGGTTTATAAGCGATTCTATGGCGACTATTTAAAAAGTTGATTTGGACATAACTTACAATTTATAAGCCGAAATCTCGAATTTTCACTTTCGTTAGAAAAAATAGATTCGAACGTTTCTTGTTTTATAGAAATCCGACTTAAAGCAGATTCTGTATATTCAATTTAAGTTCAAAATTCAATATTACGACATACCGTGACGTTACGAGCTCGAATATAATTACATTATAATTAATACATTCAACTGTCATTTAAATAACATATTCGATATTATAACTCAAATATGAACCCGACTAAATATCTTAAATTATCTGATTCACACAATATTACTAGTTTAGCTATTTCTACTGTTTCAGAAATTAAATTATTTATTCCACTATTTATAATAATTAAATAATTAAAATTATTTAACTCAAGTTATCGATATCGCTAAATCGATACTTAAACAATTAAATAAATTAATTATTCAGTCGCTGAAAATTCGGGATGTTACAAAATCACTAATTTCCACCAAAAAAGGGGGGAATCTTTTTGGCAATATTTCGAAAGATTTAAAGAAGCGTCGTTAAGTTATCCCCATCATGGTTACGAAACATGGGCGTTATGTCAAACTGTATATGACAGACTCGATAATTAGGCAAATGTTAGAGTCTATTTGTTAGGGAAATTTTCTAAAACAGACTAACGTAGAAGCTTGGGAATTTCCGGATGAGTTAACAGAAAAATAGAAACCATGGGAACGAACCAATGAAAAATCCCTCTATTCATGTTCCTATAGTAATTCTATCGAATCATTTTCTTCTAATATTGTTGTTGATGCCATACCGAACATTGTTAGAACACACATTCAAGTTAATAACATTTCCCAAGCCATGTGTCACATATGTCTTGACTTCAATCATATGGTTGATGACTGTCCCCAGTCCCTTGGGCAAGTGAATGCTTTCAACAGACCCAATAATCACCCGAATCTTCCTTGGGGTCCAAATAACCCCCTAATGAATAGACCTTTGTATCAAGCATTTCCAAACAATGCTTCGAACCCTCCCTTTAAGCAAAATCAGTACAATTCGAACCAGGCGCCTTTCCAAAAATCTCATCAAACGGTTGCACCTTAATATGAAAAACGCCTTTCTACGTTTGAGGGGAATTTATATGAGGTGAGTCAACTATTAGCGCAAATGACTAAGCAAAGTGTTGAAAATCAAAACAATTTAGACAACTCGTTACACTCATATATGTAAAAACACAAATCAACAAATGGGTGAACTTCATAAACAAATGTCTCAACTTAACGCTATATTAAGTGAAACGGAAAAGGGTAAGTTTCCAAGTCAACTCATCCAAAACTCTACAGGGAAAAATTTGAACCCCAACCAAATTCACATCATTAAAGATTCAAAAGTTAGTCAATTGAATGCGATCACGACTCTTAGATCCGGCAAAAAGATTGACAACCATGTGGTCAACCTAATGATTTACCGGACATTCTTTCAAACCCTACTGAAAATTCGACCAACTCAGATCAAAACATTGAGCCAATTTATGATAAGGACTATCCTCAAATTCAAGTAGCCCGACCTACTAAGTTGTTTGCTCCATTTCCTCATAGACTCCGACCTAGGAAAAGGACGTACCAGTTAGAAAAGATCCTAGAAATATTTAAGCAAGTTAAAGTAAACATTCCTTTTTTTAGATATCATACAACAAGCTCCACAGTACGCGAAACTTATAAAATATTTATGCATTCAAAAATGTCACACATGTACCTAAGAAACTGTATCTAGCGGCAACTCTAAGCAAAGTCTTGTCCCAATCAATGCTAGCAAAATACAAGAATCCTGGCTAACCCACAATATCATGTACTATTGGGGCAAGAAAATTGATGGATGCCTGCTAGATTTAGGTGCTAGTGTTAGCTTGCTTCCATATTCTGTCTATCAACAATTAGGACTAGGGGAACTGAAACCCACCAAGGTTACCCTTCATCTTGCTGACTGTTCAATTAAGAGACATGTGGGCGAAATCGAGGATGTTTTGATAAAAGTAGGTGAATTCATCTTTCCGGCTGACTTCATTGTCCTGGAAACTCAATAGGTAAGCAATCCTGTGAACTAGATCCCTTTGATTTTAGGACATCCCTTCTTTGCAACCTCTAATGCACTTATCAACTGTAGAAATGGGTCTATGAAACTTTCTTTCGGCAACATGACCATCGAACTAAACATCTTTAGAACAAAAAAAACTCTCCTAACTCTTATATGGACCAGTTTCTGAAATCCATGCAGTCCACGACAATGAATTTGAGCTCGACCATCTGAACAATGAAATTGAATTAAATTATGAAACTTTGTTTCAAGATATCCCCAGAAATTTATCTGAGTCAATTCATGTCAAGCCACTCACAACTGAACCTATCCCTTAACTAATTTCTTCGGTTGAGTTATCTCCCAAATCCGAACTCAAAGTGCTTCCTAGTCATCTTAAGTACGCTTACTTAGGAGACAATGAAACTCTTCCTATCATTATCGCTTCTGACCTTACTATAGATCAAGAATAATTGCACCTTCCCATCCTTAAGAAAAATAAGAAAGCAATTGGTTGGTCCATGGCTGATATTAAGGGAATTAGTCCTTCAATAGTCCAACATCGAATCCACCTTATAGATAATGCCAAGCCCACTCATGATCCCCAGCGTCGAATAAACCCCATCATGAAAGAAGCAGTTCATGATGAAATCCTTAAATGTCTTGACAATGGAATCATCTACCCGATTTCTGATAGTCAGTGGGTTAGTCCGATTCATGTTGTACCTAAGAAATCATGGATAACAGTGATCCAAAATAAAGCTAACAAGCTTATCCCAACCAGCACCCAGACGGGTTCTCGTGTTTTATTGATTATAGTAAACTTAACGCTGCAACATGTAAAGATCATTTCCCTCTACCATTTATCGATCAAATGTTAGAATGACTAGCCGGTCATGAGTACTACTGTTCCCTTAACAGGTACTCGGGCAATAGTCAAATCCCTATCGCTCTTGAGGACCAACAGAAAACCACCTTCATTTGTCCTTTCGGTACATTTGCATACCGTCGCATGCCTTTTGGTCTCTATAATGCACTAGCTACTTTCCGGAGGTGCATAATTAGCATTTTTTCTGATATGATCGAGCAATTTTTGGAAATTTTTATGGATGATTTTTCCATCTTTGGGGACTCTTACACTGAGTGTTTACATCACCTTGATCTTGTTCTTAACCGTTGCAAAGATAAACACTTAACTCTTAGAAAAAATGTCACTTCATGGTCAAACACGACATTATTTATGGACATGTCATCTCTAATAAAGGAATTGAAGTGGACAAATCCAAAATCGAAGTTATCTCTAATCTTCCCATTCCCAAATCCATTAAGGACACCCGATCCTTTTTAGGTCATGCTGGCTTTTACCGTCGCTTTATAAAGGATTTTAGCAAAATCACTCGACCTTTGACTCGTCTTCTTGGTAAGGATGTCCCTTTTGACTTCAACTCTGACTGTATTTCATCTTTTGAGCATCTCAAAAATGAACTTTTCTCTAACCCTATCATATGCTCTCCTAACTGGATGCTGCCTTTTAAAATCATGTGTGATGCCTCGAATTTCGCTATAGGTTCTGTCTTAGGACAAAGTATTAATAAAATTCTTCATGTCATTTACTACGCGGATAAGACTTTGAACGACGCCCAAATCAATTACACGACCATTGAAAAAAACTTTTTGTTGTCATCTTCGCTCTAGGAAAATTCATACCTAATCTAGTTGGCTCACACATCACTGCTCATATTGATCACTCCACACTTAGGTGCCTTTTCTCTAAAAAGGATGCTAAGGCTCGTGTCGTTCGTTGGATCCTTCTACTTCAAGAATTTTACATTACCATTAAGGATAAAAAAGGATCCAACAATGTTATTGCAGACCACTTGTCTCGTCTTCCAAATGCCCCATCTTCTTCTCTTCCGATCCACGAGAATTTTTTGGATGAACAACTCTTTTCTTTTTATCCATTGATCCTTGGTTCGTTGACATTGTCAACTACTTAGTCACAAAGCAAACCCTTCATTTTGGTCTAAGCAGGATATACAGAAATTCTTTTCCCAAGTGAAACATTTCTATTAGGATGACCCTTATCTTTTCAAGTATTGTCCCGACCGAATCATCCGAAGGTATGTTCCCGATACTGAATCCCGAAGTGTCCTCTCTTTCTGTCATGATTAAGTCTGTGGTGGTTACTTCGTCCTAAAAAGATAGTCGAAAAGGTTTTCCAATCAGGTTTGTACTGGCCAAACCTTTTCAAAGACGCTTACGAATTTTACAAAACTTGCGATCGATGTCAATTCTTAGGAAAATTTGATAAACAAAATATGTTGCCCCTAAACCCCATTCAAGAAGTCAAAAATTTTGACGTTTGGGTATAGACATCTTGAGTCACTTCCCTAATTCTTTTGGGAAACTTTATATTCTCTTAGCTGTTGATTATGTTTCTAAATGGGTCGAAGTTGTTCCATGCAAAACAAACGATAACAAGCTTGTAGCGTGCTTCTTAAAAGAAAACATCTTTTCTACATTTGGCTCACTCATACAATAATCAGTGACAACGAAACACACTTCTACAATCTTTCTTTTGAAGCCCTCATGAGAAACTATTCAATAACCCATAAGTTATCCACTTCTTACCATCCTCAAACTTGTGGGCAAGTTGAAGTATCAAATAGGCAGATTAAACAAATCCTTGAGAAAATTGTGAATCGAAATCGTAAAGATTGTTCCCATAAGTTAACCGACGCACTTTGGGCTCACCACACTGCTTTCAAAACAAACTTAGGTATGTCCCCTTATCGGTTGATTTTTGGTAAGCCATGTCACTTTCCAGTTGAACGACAACATAGGGCATTATGGGCAATAAAAACTTTAAATTTTGATTTGGAGCAAGCGGGTGAACCTAGGAAGCTTCAACTTAATGAACTTATGAAATTCGAAATGATGCCTATGAAAATGAATGAATTTATAAGGAAAAAATGAAGTTTTTCTTGATAAATCAATTTTACGTAAAACTTTCATGCCAGATCAAAAAGTTCTGTTATATGACTCAAAATTGCATTTATTTCGAAGTAAGTTAAAATCTAGATGGATAGGACCTTACACTGTATGGACCGTCTTTTCATATAATGCAGTAGAAATTGAGAACACAACCGATGGATCATCTTGTAAGGTCAATGCCTTAAACCTTACTTGGAATCAATACCCAACCAAGAGGAAGTGCTCATGGTCCTCCATGAGCCACATTACATTCTGTAAGACGCACTAACCCTCTTTTGTACATATATAAATATTATCTTGTTAAATAATCTCCTTTCACTAAGATATGTCTGATTAAAGACTGTGAGGACATAGCCACACTCAAGTGCGGGGGAGGGGTAGGTTTACTTTACATTAACAATCAAATTTTATGAACTAGGTCATTCATTGAATAAGGGCTAGCTTAAAATTCGAAAATAACACCTTGGTTCTTTATTGATAAGTTGAATTATTGGGTGATGGGAATGAACATTAATTATTCATTAAGTCATAATGTGTCTTTTTATGATGCTAGCTTGAGAGTGGCAGACGTCAGTCGTGTTCTGGAGTAAGTGTGTCAACCCTCATTATACATGTTAGAATATGCAAGTAAAAAAACATAAAAAATCAAATAAAAATGATTTTGTACCTACATTTGTTGGATTTTCTGGGTTCGTTACATGCATAATATGTTTTTCACTCAAATTTTCAAACTCGTAAGTTCTAAATTCCACTTGGCTCATTTAAGGAGAAATGACTCGGTGTAGCATTCTTCTTCGATACCCTACATTATTCAAACCCTAATTTTAGTCGATTTACATCCATGTTTCGACAAGTTTTTCTTATATTGGTATACATAAGAACCTTTTGACTGATTTATTTTCAAACGTTAAAAAACATCACTTTTTATACCAATATTACACTGCCCACACTATACTTGTTTTAAGGTAGGATAACCATATACCACATCTTATTTTATATGGGTTATCTATCATATGAAACTTTGCTTATGTTTCCTTTTAGTTTTTTATATAACATCAATTTAGGCTTGTGTATTGAATTATGGTTATAGAAGTAAAGTAACTATGGCACAAAACTTTCCTTTCATGAAGTGTTGGTTATGATTCGCTTAGTAGAGGAGGAATCAAATGAAATAATGCACGGTATCATTCCATTCCATCTCCACTCATCATTCCTCATGCATTTTCAAAAAAAAAAAAAAGAGAAAAATGCAACAAAAAGAAAATCATTAATGATAAAATAGTCCTTCATCATTCTTGATATAAAGCATTCATTTCCATTTCATTCACATCCATCATACCTACTTAGAAGCAAGGTTTGTAGTAAAGGAGATGAAAGGAAACAAAGCGTCCATATATGTCTTAGTATTACTTTATTTTTTGCAGCTTGAAGTTCAATTAATACACTTGCCCTCTTATCTATAATATTTTTAGAACTTACAAAACTTCCCTTCATCTATGCATGACTTACATCCAATGCATTATAGTTACAGTGGTGCAAAATTATTCAAAAAAAAAAGAAAAGAAAAAAGAATAAATGAATAATTGGGTGCACATTGTCGATGTGTAGAACTTTGGTTGACACCACGCTCTTAACCTTCAAGGCAATTACAGTGTTATCAAGGAATTACGATTCAGCTTGAATTTTTTTATTCATTTTTGCACCAATAATGGGATGGACAATTTAGGATTAAGTCGTTATTATTTAAATTAAGTAAGTACTTGGGATTTTAAAGACCTTAAATATATTATTTGATTAATCCGCATACAAAAGACGCTTTGGATTTTGTGGGTAGTATCCATTGAAAACCCTCATGAGACAACACTCGTCCTACTAGGGACACCTAGGGGTTTAATGGCTTGTTGCATACGCTAAATGCAACTGTGTTTCCTATGAAAGTGTGACATATTTTAGTATAGTTTATTCGAGAACAAATAAAAAGATAAGCGTAGGGGTATTTGATATACATGTAAATGTGCATATTTTATCCGCTCATTTATCTTGTTTCTCTTTAAAACAATTGATACTATTTATTCATAGTTTTGTTTTCGGATTATTTAAGATAAATGGACTGACACTCTTAATTGTTAAAAAGCTTGAAGAATTGGTGCAAGAAAAGTCTTGATTTTTAGAGCTGGATTAAAGCTTGAAGACGTAAAGAAATGTTGTTGTTCAACCACCTTCTGCCGCATAATTTAAAGTCAAGATTCAATGCCTTTTCATAAGGGTCGCTTGTCTCAGATGTTATGGAGTTATTATTCATTGAAGTTGATGATGCTCGCAAGCTATTTTTCCATGACATTCGCATGTCCATTCAATTGCGTTCACATTGGTCTAGTTCTTATTTGGGCAAAGCCTTTTGTCCCACATCTTGTAGTTGGCCACTTTGTCTTGTTCATGGCAGCTATAAATAGACTGTATCTCTTTCATTTAGAATTACATTGGGTTTTATTTTGTAACTCTTCTCTTGGAATAAAACTCTTCTCCTCCTTTTTTCTTTAGTTTTAGTTTTATTTTATTTATGTTTGTTCTTTTCTTCTTTGTTTTTTCTCATTTAGCTATGTCCAGCTAATCCTTTTATTAGAAGGTGATGACGCTTATAGATTAAATTCAATATGAATCACATAGCCAAATAGATTAGGACTTTATGCATATAGATCTGGATCTGAAGCAAGAGTTAGATTTGAACCTTCATATTCTGTGTCGTTTAAGAGCTATGCTCCTTCACAGAGTACATTCAAGTTCGATCTAATGCTTTTCAGATTTAGATCTAATTTTTAGGGTTAGAAATAAAATAGTGAATCTGTCTTAATATCCTATGGTTGTTTAAGAGCTTAGCTACTGCATAGGCTATGCTTGTCGTTATTCATATATCTATTTCTAAAAACTTAATTGTCATTGGTTCATATTTGTGACAGAAACATGAGTTAGATCTATATTAATTTATTTGGCTATTGATGATTATTAATCTAGTTTATGTCATTACTCCCTAATTTCTTTCATTTATTATAAAAACTCTCTTTTTATTTATTTTCTGTTATTTACAAACAATCAAACTTTCAGAATAATCTGATTGGATTTATTAATTAAAATAATTTTGGTCTCAGAGTTCGACACCCTTTACAACACTTCCAAAAATGAAACTTACAAACTTTAGCTTTTAGCCTATGTCTTCTTTCACATAAATACCACTTCTCAAGTCCATCTTGTGTTCCTCTTCAATTCTATAGTAGATAAGGATATCATCCATGAACGCAAGTATGAGATTATTCAACTGATCTCCAAATACCTTATTCATAAGAGCCAAAAAATATGCCGATGTATTAGTTAATCCAAAAATCATCATCAAAACACTTAAATAAACTTGAAGGTATCTTAAAAACAGTCTTCGGCATTTTATCACTTGCCACACTCAATTGGTGAAATTCCATAACAAAATCCGTCTAGGAAAACACCTTAACTTTGTGCAGCTGATCGAGCAAGTCATCGATCCTTGGTAATGGATAAGTGTTGTTCCTTGCTCAACGGGTCGCTAACACAACAAGTGCACCCTATTCGAGCATGCTCCTATAATAGATCCTTCTTCAATAGCTCTCTTTCCAAAATGTCTAGCTCCTTTTTCTCCCTAGGCGCCATCCTCCTCAAAAGCATAACAATGAGTCTGGCTCCAACCACTAAATCGATCCTAAATTCGGTTCCTTGATACTATGGTAACCCAGTTACTTCCTCGAAGATAACTGAATTCTCACCAACGATAGGAGGAGATGATAGTCCTTCCTATAGTCTCTTAAGAGAATGTAAAAATCTAATCATTCCAACATCCCCTAATAAACGGTCCATCAGAAGTTGTCATTCATCCACCTTTTATTTGTCACCTTAAGCCTCTCACAATCCACCATGGCCGCATACTTCCTAGGCCGATCGATACCCAAAATAAACCTGAACCCTGCAAAGTTCAAAAAAGAATAACCACAAACAAATGAGCATCCATGACTCGATAAAACAAGACCATGACGAATCATACAAATACCAATAAACCCTCTTGTTAGATTAGTCATAACCACAGACTCATATATAATCCTAAGGTGCAAATCTAATCTACAAACTAAATAACTACTAATAAAGAATATGTAGCTCTAGTATCAAATAAAACTCTAGTAGGAACATCTCTGATAGAAATACTACCTTGTACAATGATGTTCTTTCCATATTCCTTAGCAATAGGTGCATTAAAAGAAGTCGAAACTACATCCAGAGCATATGCTTTCACCACCTGCATACGCTTAAGAGGCTCTAGACAATCCTTCTTCATATATCACGTCCAATTACTATTATAGCATTTCTTGTAACACCCCACCTCCGCCAGGGTCACTCGCAAAGGAATGCACTAGCTTTGGAGGGGCATTATTGGTAAACATGCATAATAATATAGCACGGCAGGACATGACATATATATATATGTAAATAAACAGAGTAAATAAATAAACAGCGGAAGACTTTTAAACTATTTCAAAAACAAGTCTGCTACATCATAATGTCAATTTCCCAAGTAAACAAGTCTAGTACATAAAATAACATCATCTGAACTGAAAAGGAAAAACATAAAAGTAGCTATCCCCAAAGTGGAAGAAACCATAGTGAACCCAAGTCCAAAGCATACATGAGCTATCCAAGAAAGCAGCTAAGATCCAAGCTAGGCTCTTGTATTCCCTCCCTGAGAACCTGGGGGGGGGGGGAACGGAAGAAAAGAGGCGAAACAAAACAGGTCAGTCAAAAAGACTGAGTAAGCCCTGCTACGACCAGTCTATAAACTAATAAAGTTAACATCATGATGGGAACTGAGATGATCATAGATAACAACATACTGGCATGGTAAATTAACTACAAGATAGATAGAGGTGTCATCGCATAAAACATGGCTAAGTTTTTGCACCACGGTGTACTAGCAACCCAACATAACAGATATTGATCCCTTGGCCCAAGCTTTGACCCAATAACATGAGGTGACCTTAATACAAGGTCCAGCCCAATGGTCTAATCGATCGGCTCCCTATAAACCTAACACGTCAAGTGTTGGTGTCCATATGGCCCACGTATGGTTGTAGTTAGACTGTGCTGGGTCCCCCTTTGGGTGTATCAAGCCCTCGGGTGTCAACCCCAGACACTTAAGCAATAATGCACAGCCCTAACCTACTGGTACCCGTGCCTCGAGTTTGTCCTACATCGGACTACATGCACGTCCGTAGCCCGCCGGACCCGCACCGCTGTACCACTCGGCCATCGCCCTTTGGTCGCTTACATCCTCCAGTAATCGTGCCCCGCCCTAGCCTAGCTTCTAGGGTTGTGAATGATACCAAACTGGGATTACTGTTAGAACAGACCACGTTGCTAGGGTTTCCCCAAGAGGGTTAAGTGTGCTTTAACCCCTCACTAATCATGGATTGAACTGGTTAAGTACAACCAACGGTTCACCACTTAACTCCATCCAATCCCTTGTATCCCCAAATTGATTAAATTGGTTAAGTGTAACTTAACCCCATTTTCATCCCTTGAATTCCCAAATTGGTTAAGTATTAGTGGACCCTGACTTAACCCTAATCATGAGGCATTAATTAACTTAATGCACCTTAACCTCTCACATTAGACCTTGTTGTGGTTACTAGTTAGGCCGGGCGGGTCCGGGTAGGTTTACACCACAACTTAGTCTAACCTCGGGTTTTTGGCACCCCATGACCAACTTCTCACATTGGGTCCTATTGTTTGTAGCCACTAGTTAAGCCGGTCGGTTCCGGGTAGAATTACGCTACAAACTCAACCCAACCTCGAGTTGGCCACACTTTTATTTTCTAAGTGTCATGTCCACTTTATTTCAAACACATAATTACAAGTTAACAAATGCTTGGGTAGACCTAACTTAATAGGTAAATTCCCAAGGGGTAGACCTAACTTAATAGGTAAATTCCCAATCTTATATCTTCATGTATTTTAAGTTTACCCCAAACCCCCAACGTCATTCTATCGCTTACATATTCGTAGTAACGCATAAAGGATAGGAAGAGGGAACTTGGCACAACATACATGACAAACTTGCACAACGATCATGCATAACATGTTAGACTTGCACAACTTAGCATAGTGAACTTGCATATTACCATAAACATGCATAACATGTTAAACTTGCATAACTTAGCATAGTGAACTTGCATATTACCATAATCATGCATAACTTGTCGAACATGCACAACTTGTCTTTTTAAACTTGCATAACCATGCACAACTTGTCAAAACATGCACAACTTGTCAAAACATGCACAACTTGTCATTTTAAACTTGCATAACCATGCACAACTTGTCAAAACATGCACAACTTGTCAAAACATGCACAACTTGTCATTTTAAACTTGCATAAACATGCACAACTTGTCAAAACATGCACAACTTGTCAAAAACATGCACAACTTGTCAAAACATGCACAACTTGTCATTTTAAACTTGCATAAACATGCACAACTTGTCAAAACATGCACAACTTGTCATTTTAAACTTGCATAAACATGCATAACTTATTAAACATACAAATCATGGCTTAGCAAACTTGCATAAACATGCATAACTTAATAAACATATAAATCATGGCTTAACAAACATGCATAACTAAATAAACATACAAATCATGGCTTAGCAAACTTGCATAAACATGCATAACTAAATAAACATACAAATCATGGCTTAGCAAACTTGCATGAACATGCATAACTTATTAATCTTGCAAATCATGGCTTAGTATACATGCATAACTCAATAGATTTGCAAATCATGGCTTAGTACCCTTGCATAACATGCACAACTCAATAAACATACATAAACCCCAACTTTCATTACACATTAACTTTAGAGTTTCCAAAATGAAGGTAAGAGGGCTTACAATGCTTATGCGGACTCAAATGAGTATAACAAATGCAAGAAACCCCTTATGCAACTAATTAAAACCCCCAAATGCAAGCAAACTTGATCAAGACTCCTCCTTTATGATGCCAATAGAAAAACAAGCCTTTAATGCAAGCTAAGGAGGATCATACAAGCCTAAATACCCTTGTATGCATGGAAATCTCTTAGGGATTAATTTAGGAATTGTATGAAGAGGGTGGAGGCCATGAGAGGATGGATTTTGGCATAGTTTGGTTGCAAGAATGATTAATGGGGTTTTAGGGTAGGATTAGAGGCTTATTTATAGAAGATTAGAGTGTTTTTAGCCCTAGGATTAACCCTAGGATAGTTTTGGCCCGTCAGATTTCAGAATTCTCTAGAACCAGACCACACAACCAAGCCCAAACCAAAGTGGTGCACCAGGCTAATCTGCCTGGCTACCCCCTGTCGACAGGGCTATCGACAGGGCAGTCGACATGCCACGACCCCTGTCGATAGGCCTGTCGACATGGGGCCTTGGGCGGGAATTTTTCCCGCCTGCCCAGTTTGCCCTAGCCCATGTTTTTAATTTCAAATTTAAATCTGTTTTTACTTAGAAATTTTCTGCAAACTTCAATGGGCCTTAACTGGGTCATACGGACTCCGATTTTCGAAAACTCGGACTCTATTTCGCGTATTTTTCCGAGACGAGCGCAATGGCATAGCCCGTTTCCCTTGATTCCCATTTTATAATTTAATTCTGCCTCAATTTATGTTATAACAGATTATTGAAAATACGGGTTGTTACATTCTCCCCTCCTTAAAGGATTTCGTCCCCGAAATCTTCAAGTTAGGAAGAACGTATCCTACCATCCAATCATCCATCTACTCAAAGCATCATCCACGAGCAATCATTGTCCTTAAAGAATTCTAAATGTGGTATGAACATATGCAAAGGTGTGTGTATATGTACTTACCTAATGCAAAGGTCAGGCGGTTACTGATACAGTAAACCTCCTTAATGCACATGTATGTCTTATCTAATGCAAAGATCAGGCGGTTACTGATACAGTAAACCTCCTTAATGCATATGTATGTCAGTGAAATGAATCCATATGTATGCAAATTCCTAACATAATTCATAATATCTATATGAGTGCACATAACTTTCACCCATATGCAACATCCATGTGATAACACACAATTTCCATCCATGAATAAGCATAAACACTCATGCATATGCAATATGAGGAGTGTGCGAGCCGATCTAGTGCCTAATTGTGTATAATGCATCCACGAGCAACCACTTGCAACCACTTGCAACCACTTGCAACCATCAAGCATAACATGTTTCAAATACATGTTTCATCAAAAAGGGTTTCTACCTAAGGTTCTCATGACAAGATAGGCACGATAAACTAGATAAACTAGATAAACTCCTTTTTGGATTACAAGAAATCCATTCAAACTTTGACATATAGTACTAACCGATGAGTCTTAACCCCCTTATGGAGTTTACAACAGAAATAAGGTCGAGAATGGGACCGAGAGGATATATACAAAAGGTAACTTGCAAGCAAGCCCCACAGGAAAACAAGGATCAAGGATGCACTCTTACAAAGAGATATGATGCGTGTATCTAGTCTTCACTCTTCTTTGTCACGTTTCCTTGAGCTTAACTCAACTGTGCTTTGACTATCTTTCACTTCATGATTCCTTGGCTTCCTAACTCCCATTTCCCAAACTCGAGTTGGAACTCATTTCATTATCGCCTCTCGTCTTTCTTTTCCACTTATTCTTCTTTCTGTATACTTGGCTTAAACATACTATAACCTCATGATTTTATGCAAGCTCTCCAAAATTCACCAGTGAATCCTGGATCTCGTCTACTTCTATAAAGTATTCCATGCAACAGAACTTTTCTTGAAAATACCAATCCACGTTGCCAATTGCCCTTATAAACGTGATTTTTCTATAACTCATGCTTAATCGAAATGAACCATCTGCCTATGAGTGATAGGTCATACCTAGATTCAATTGCCTACCCATGGCTTCCTGTAGGCTCCTTCAAAACTGGCCAACTTCTTGAGGGTAAACCGTTGCTAACCATGATGCAGTCCTCTCGCTCTTCACCGGACTGAAATGAGCACTCTTCGTGAGTCTACCTATTATGACCCACATACCCGTATTCCCTTTCTTTGATCTAGGTAGTCTATCCACATAATCTATCGAGATGTTTTCACACTTCCCTTGCGAAACCTCCAATGGAGGTAACGGCCCGCTGGGCTCCTATGTCTTGGCCTTAACCTGGTGGCACAACATGCATCCTGGGACCAACTCGGCCACCTCCTCGAGTGATGCGTATCTTCAAGAACCTTCTTTACCAAGTCTTCCACTCGAGGAACACCTAATCTCTCATCGCGCCTTAGTCATCCCTTGTCATCTATAATATATCTAACGAGGTGACTCAACATCTCGCCTTGAATCAACTGGTCCATGTTCTTGACTAACTGCGGGTCTTCTCCCTGTGGAACCCCCTTCTTGATCCAGAAGAGTAAGTCTAAGCCCCCAGGAATGCCAACTAACTAGCCAAACGGAGGAAGCTTCTTACTTCAATTGCCCTCCTCAGAATTTTCCGGTCTTAAACCGCAACCACTTTAGCGGAATCCACCGCTAAGCCTTACTTAGGAACTATGTGCCCAAGAAATCCAACTTCTTTCCTCCAAAGTGACATTTGGAGAACTTGACCTTCAACTGGTGGCTTTAAGCGTATCCATCTCCTCCTTGAGATGTATAGCATGTTCTTCCTCGTTCTTTTGAGGAGATCAAAATATCGTCTATGACGACCATGACAAACTTGTTCAAGGACTCCCTAAACACCCTACCTATCAAGTTCACATAATATGCGGGTGCAGTAGTCAAACCAAGTAGCATGACTAGCCATTCTAAAAATTCCATCTAGAGTCCTAAACGCAGTCTTGTCAATTCCATCCTCAGCCATCCTAAGCTGATGGAATCCGGTAGCTAGATTAAAAGAAAACAGATGCTCCTACGAGTTGATCAAACAAATCATTGATCCTTGGTAACGGTTATCTATTCCTCTCACGATAATCAACACATAGGCGAAACAAACTGTCCACATCAGTAACGAATACTACTGGAGCACCCTACTCGAAAATGCCTCGTCTCAGGAAGTTCCTCTCAAGCAACTCCTTGACTTGCTTTCTTAACTCTCACCTCGTGAGGTCATGTGCCTAACCGGCCACGAAACTGGCTTGGTATTACCAACCAGATAATGCGGAAATCTATCCCACGTCCAGGGGTAACCCCTTCACTCCACCCAAGATATCAGGATATTCTCGGACCTCCCTCACAGATTGCAAACTATCGATAGACGAGTTGAGGGACTCAAGATAACAATCATGACGGGACCCATAGGGTTGCTAGAAATTTCTAGGGTATTACCGAGGCGAGTCATGAGCCTCACACCCCTATATACACAAACCCAGAATGGCTCCAAAACCGGACAACCATTCCATGCCCAAAACCAACCCATATCCCCTGAAACTGAGAATGAAACATCCCACGAGAATTCTATACTCAAGATAGAAATTTTCAAATCCACTCAGACCACAGACAAACGGGCAGAACCCCCAATTGGATTTTGAAACACATACGGGGTCATCAACTACAATAGTACTTAGGTGCAAAACTTTCAACTGGATTAGATGAAATAAAACTATGCGATGCGCTAGAACCAAACAAAGTACGAATCAGGGAAAGTCAGAAAACGTAAACAAGATTTCCACAGAAACACTACCTCTATCATAAGCTGGTGCTGAGGGGATGAACTCGCCCTCCAGATATTCCTGCACACTGAGTCTGGCCTTGCCCTTGTTTCCTCGGGCAATCCTTGCTGAAATGTCCAAACTCACCACAAATGAAGCATTCGCCCCACTTTCTCTTTTCCTTCTTCCTACATTCCTTGGCTATATGTCCAGCTTTACCACAGAAGTTGCACTTCCTATTCCCTCTTGGCTTATTCTTGCCCCGTTTCCCGGAATTTACTCTCTTGTCTTGAGACTCATTCGCCTTGACCTCTTTCTTGTCATTGTTATCTTCTTCTTGAAGTAGGGCCAAATTCACCAAATTCTCGAAAGTCGCCCCCAAGGGTATATGAGACATGGCCAAACTATGTAATGGCTCGTTTAATCCTAGAGCAAAGTGTAGGGCCTTCTTCTGAGCGGTATTAACCAAGTCTAAATCGACACGAGCCAGTTGATTAAACTTATCTATGTATTCCCTAATAGTCATGTCCCCTTGCTTTAGTGATAAGAATCTCAATCCAAACCTTCCTCTAAAGTCATCCCAAGTCTCAATTGGCCTGGTCGCGGTGGTGACTACCCACCAACGTGCAGCTTCTTCCTTTAGCAACCATACTGCTAATAAAACCTTCCTGCAGTCACCTATATCAAAGGTGGCTAAAAGATCTTCGGTCTCTTTCAACCAATTCCCTGCTTCTACAAAAGTCTCTGTTCCATTAAAATTCTTGCCACCCATCCTCTTAAAGTTCTTGCAAGTTTCCGCGAAATCCGCTTGTGGAGGCTGAGGGGGAAGAGGAACATCAGCTACGGGAGGAGGAGGAGGAACAGCGGCCTCGACTGGGAAGACAACATTAGGGACACCCGGGACCGGTGCCGTGACTTCCAAGTACCGACGAAACCAATCGGGTATCGTTACTCCTTCGGGCAAGATGAGATTATCAGACATGCTGGAAACGAAAAGAAAAGAGTTCAAACGAGGAGTCAAAGGATAGTGCTAATGGCTTTTTGGGGAATAGCCTTTTTTTAAAAACAACTAGACTTTTCTTTGGAAAATACTTTATACTTGGTTTTGAAAATAGTTTTTCAAAAGTTTTTTTTTTTAAAAAAACCTTTTTATCCTTTCTCGTAAACCATATGCTCTGATACCAAATGTAACACCCCACCTCCGCCAGGGTCACTCGCAAAGGAATGCACTAGCTTTGGAGGGGCATTATTGGTAAACATGCATAATGATATAGCAAGGCAGGACATGACATATATATATATATATATATATGTAAATAAACAGAGTAAATAAATAAACAGCGGAAGACTTTTAAACTATTTCAAAAACAAGTCTGCTACATCATAATGTCAATTTCCCAAGTAAACAAGTCTAGTACATAAAATAACATCATCTGAACTGAAAAGGAAAAACATAAAAGTAGCTATCCCCAAAGTGGAAGAAACCATAGCGAACCCAAGTCCAAAGCATACATGAGCTATCCAAGAAAGCAGCTAAGATCCAAGCTAGGCTCTTGTATTCCCTCCCTGAGAACCTGGGGGGGGGGGGAACGGAAGAAAAGAGGCGAAACAAAACAGGTCAGTCAAAAAGACTGAGTAAGCCCTGCTACGATCAGTCTATAAACTAATAAAGTTAACATCATGATGGGAACTGAGATGATCATAGATAACAACATACTGACATGGTAAATTAACTACAAGATAGATAGAGGTGTCATCGCATAAAACATGGCTAAGTTTTTGCACCATGGTGTACTAGCAACCCAACATAACAGATATTGATCCCTTGGCCCAAGCTTTGACCCAATAACATGAGGTGACCTTAATACAAGGTCCAGCCCAACGGTCTAATCGATCGGCTCCCTATAAACCTAACACGTCAAGTGTTGGTGTCCATATGGCCCACGTATGGTTGTAGTTAGACTGTGCTGGGTCCCCCTTTGGGTGTATCAAGCCCTCGGGTGTCAACCCCAGACACTTAAGCAATAATGCACAGCCCTAACCTACTGGTACCCGTGCCTCGAGTTTGTCCTACATCGGACTACGTGCACGTCCGTAGCCCGCCGGACCCGCACCGCTGTACCACTCGGCCATCGCCCTTTGGTCGCTTACATCCTCCAGTAATCGTGCCCCGCCCTAGCCTAGCTTCTAGGGTTGTGAATGATACCAAACTGGGATTACTGTTAGAACAGACCACGTTGCTAGGGTTTCCCCAAGAGGGTTAAGTGTGCTTTAACCCCTCACTAATCATGGATTGAACTGGTTAAGTACAACCAACGGTTCACCACTTAACTCCATCCAATCCCTTGTATCCCCAAATTGATTAAATTGGTTAAGTGTAACTTAACCCCATTTTCATCCCTTGAATTCCCAAATTGGTTAAGTATTAGTGGACCCTGACTTAACCCTAATCATGAGGCATTAATTAACTTAATGCACCTTAACCTCTCACATTAGACCTTGTTGTGGTTACTAGTTAGGCCGGGCGGGTCCGGGTAGGTTTACACCACAACTTAGTCTAACCTCGGGTTTTTGGCACCCCATGACCAACTTCTCACATTGGGTCCTATTGTTTGTAGCCACTAGTTAAGCCGGTCGGTTCCGGGTAGAATTACGCTACAAACTCAACCCAACCTCGAGTTGGCCACACTTTTATTTTCTAAGTGTCATGTCCACTTTATTTCAAACACATAATTACAAGTTAACAAATGCTTGGGTAGACCTAACTTAATAGGTAAATTCCCAAGGGGTAGACCTAACTTAATAGGTAAATTCCCAATCTTATATCTTCATGTATTTTAAGTTTACCCCAAACCCCCAACGTCATTCTATCGCTTACATATTCGTAGTAACGCATAAAGGATAGGAAGAGGGAACTTGGCACAACATACATGACAAACTTGCACAACGATCATGCATAACATGTTAGACTTGCACAACTTAGCATAGTGAACTTGCATATTACCATAAACATGCATAACATGTTAAACTTGCATAACTTAGCATAGTGAACTTGCATATTACCATAATCATGCATAACTTGTCGAACATGCACAACTTGTCTTTTTAAACTTGCATAACCATGCACAACTTGTCAAAACATGCACAACTTGTCAAAACATGCACAACTTGTCATTTTAAACTTGCATAACCATGCACAACTTGTCAAAACATGCACAACTTGTCAAAACATGCACAACTTGTCATTTTAAACTTGCATAAACATGCACAACTTGTCAAAACATGCACAACTTGTCAAAACATGCACAACTTGTCAAAACATGCACAACTTGTCATTTTAAACTTGCATAAACATGCACAACTTGTCAAAACATGCACAACTTGTCATTTTAAACTTGCATAAACATGCATAACTTATTAAACATACAAATCATGGCTTAGCAAACTTGCATAAACATGCATAACTTAATAAACATATAAATCATGGCTTAACAAACATGCATAACTAAATAAACATACAAATCATGGCTTAGCAAACTTGCATAAACATGCATAACTAAATAAACATACAAATCATGGCTTAGCAAACTTGCATGAACATGCATAACTTATTAATCTTGCAAATCATGGCTTAGTATACATGCATAACTCAATAGATTTGCAAATCATGGCTTAGTACCCTTGCATAACATGCACAACTAAATAAACATACATAAACCCCAACTTTCATCACACATTAACTTTAGAGTTTCCAAAATGAAGGTAAGAGGGCTTACAATGCTTATGCGGACTCAAATGAGTATAACAAATGCAAGAAACCCCTTATGCAACTAATTAAAACCCCCAAATGCAAGCAAACTTGATCAAGACTCCTCCTTTATGATGCCAATAGAAAAACAAGCCTTTAATGCAAGCTAAGGAGGATCATACAAGCCTAAATACCCTTGTATGCATGGAAATCTCTTAGGGATTAATTTAGGAATTGTATGAAGAGGGTGGAGGCCATGAGAGGATGGATTTTGGCATAGTTTGGTTGCAAGAATGATTAATGGGGTTTTAGGGTAGGATTAGAGGCTTATTTATAGAAGATTAGAGTGTTTTTAGCCCTAGGATTAACCCTAGGATAGTTTTGGCCCGTCAGATTTCAGAATTCTCTAGAACCAGACCACACAACCAAGCCCAAACCAAAGTGGTGCGCCAGGCTAATCTGCCTGGCTACCCCCTGTCGACAGGGCTATCGACAGGGCAGTCGACATGCCAAGACCCCTGTCGACAGGCCTGTCGACATGGGGCCCTGGGCGGGAATTTTTCCCGCCTGCCCAGTTTGCCCTAGCCCATGTTTTTAATTTCAAATTTAAATCTTTTTTTACTTAGAAATTTTCTGCAAACTTCAACGGGCCTTAACTGGGTCATACGGACTCCGATTTTCGAAAACTCGGACTCTATTTCGCGTATTTTTCCGAGACGAGCGCAATGGCATAGCCCGTTTCCCTTGATTCCCATTTTATAATTTAATTCTGCCTCAATTTATGTTATAACAGATTATTGAAAATACGGGTTGTTACATTTCTTCTCAATGTTTTTAGCCCTTCAATTATAATCAAGTTCCATTTCTTGTTGAAGCTGACTACCTCACTTAAGCCTTTCTTTATATTGGGGTCACTCTTGCCCTACCGCTGAATCCTTTTCCTATTCCACTTTTTCTTCCCTCCACCGATCTACTATAGCTTTAATTCCTAGGAAACATCAGTAACAACCTTCTTCAGGAGCATGATCCCATGCCTAAGACCTTCTCAACAAGCTTTTCAAATGAAACCTCACTGTGATTAACCAATATCTCTCCCAGATACTCCTCTAGAATAGTGATAAACTTCTCATTTTTCCTTAGTGTAGTATCCACAAAATAAAGTCCATACTTCGAGAGAGCTTCAAACTTATAAATATATTTCGACACTATCTTATCTACCTGTTTTAGCTTGGCAAACCACTTAAATAAGATAAACTTATGGGCCATAAGAATAAACTTGTACTCACATCCAGTTTTAAAGTCATCTTAAATAATTTGCACTTCTAAGGTAGTGAGGGTTATAAAGCTCCACTAACTCATAGTTTTACCTTGAAGCTATCTAGAAGTGAGCTCCTCTTCATAGCATCATTTATCCCAAAGTCTTTAAAATACGAGCATAAGTGGCCCAACCACTCCTGATCTCAGTTGCGGACTCAGCTATGCTGAATGGCTTACCTTCAAAGTAGTAGAAAGAATTTACATAACTTAGAAAAGTCCATTCTAATTGCCAGCATAGGGGCACCATAATCGCTTATCCCTACTCTGGAGTAGCTCGAGCCCTATACGTGACATATCCCATCATAGCATCAAACATAGCCTGGTAGTCAGTGTGGCCATTTCTGGTCCACCTTTATCTCCTATTCCTGAGATAGAATTATCACTAGTTGTGTTTCTATAGGCCCAAATCATCCCATAATAAGAATAACCAGTCCCGACTAAAGAAAAACAACAATAGCGCTGAAGTTCATACTACTATACATTACTATATACGGTATAAATCCATATAATCTAAAAAATACGTTTCCCTTAAGCGTATACTTTGTACTTACTTTGGTCAAATTAAGTTTCCAAAGTTTGGATATCAAATGTGACAACCACCTCATACCACTTGCATTAAAGCAAGTGAATAATACATCGAAAATGTGCCAAAATGATATGGTCAGACATTAATTGAAGTAACAAAAGAAATACATTTCAAATATCTCATAGCTCACAAATAAAAGTATAACAAAGTAATTTCGTGAGTCATAACAGGGTGAACAAAGCAGCAGAACATCATCATCACATCGGTGAGTTATCGTCATGAAATCCAAAATGTCTAATTTCATGTCATCCTTACTACATCCCTTAGAGTACTTTCATAACATCAGAAGAAAATATATGCAAGTATAGTACAAGCCAAAGCTCCTCCAAACTCTTTTCTTTTTCTTGTAATCCTCATTACCTAATTGCTATTTACTTTACTCATCAATAATATCAACAAATCAATGAAAATGTCGAAGTTCACCTAAGATAATAAGAGGAGACAAAATGCATTAGGCCAGACAACAGTCTAATGTGAGTGATAAGATCTATTAAAATCTATATTGTAAAATATGAAAATAGATAGGTTAAAAGCCATATCTAAATGTCACTACAACCAAAGAGTCGACATATAAGAAAAATACAATATATACGTGTTAGTATAAACAACTATATTGGGCATAATAATAGGATAAAAGAATCTACATTACCCGCACTTGCTCTATTATTCATCTCCTTCTCCAAGTCATACAGATGATAGCTTACCCAAGAAGTGAAGGCAAAAGCAATCATAACAGACCTAGAAACCATCATCCAAATCCTAAACAGAGTCTTCTAAAGCCATAAATACATTAATAACCCATAAGGAATCCACAAACAGCCAAGGAAATCCCATTTCAAGTCGACCTACGTGTTTACACCAGCATATTGCTTAGACATACACTTGGTTACCACTCATGGTGCATGGTCTCTTTGATCCAAAAAGGCATCCACATGATACCCTATCTTTGATTCAACTAAAACACTTCGACTTATTAATAATTCCTTTGTACTTCCAATTATTAGAGTTCCTTTACTTTATCATAACCTTGAGTCCTCTCGGCTAATATTTCATCCTATAGATTCATTGTCCAAAAACTGCTCCCATTCTCTTACAACATTGTTGCACCATGAGCTATGTCCTTCCTTCACAACTTTGTTACACTATGAGCTAAATTCATTATCTTGCAGCTTCGTTATACCATGGATTTCCCTTATCATCTTCCAGCTAATTTACACCATAAGTTGTCTATAACCTCACTTTGAACTAGCTCTCAACTAAATCTTCACCGAAGAGTCATAACTTCGATAGGCCATAACTCCCTCCTTGTATAAGCAGTCAATAAAACACATGTTCTAACAAGATCCAAAGGAAGTCTCTTGCCTCCATACTGGATTGCACCTTCTAATCACACTTCTTAATGGATCAGTACTAATCCATAGGGCATGGATCAACCTCGATCCATGTACTTATCCAATTTTTTGGCTAAGTACTTATGAACCCTTTAAAGCTTCCTTCCACCTACTCCTGATTCAAATTTCCCACATCTAGTCCAACGTGAATCATGCATGATGATCCAAATCTTACATGTATATGTTATATATCTATATATATATATATATATATATATATATATATATATATATATATGTTACAACCTATTTTAAAATAAACACCACATCTTACTTAAATTATTCTATCATGCTTAAATGTTGGGTTTTAACTAGTATTTACATTTTTATTATTCATTTTGAATTCAACGAGCTAGTAATGTAAATTTACACTAAAAATTCATTATTTGCTACAAGTTTGAGATTTAATGCACAAATACATGTAAATCTCCCAAATACTAATTTTTTTTCTTTGTATGGCTCACAAAATTTTAATTTTGTGAGAAATTTTGTGATTATTGAATTTTATTACATAACCCAACATTGAAATTTTTTATTTCTACTTATTTATTAAGTGTCATAAAACTCAATATTGTTAATTTCCAAGCTTTCAACAAAATAATTTCCAAACTTAACGTTTTGTGTTGAAAATATATTTCTGCTTAAATATTGATGAATAATAAATATTCTATATTTTCAATATTCATTTAGACCAAAAAAATAATAATTTGCAAACATGAATTAGAGTAAATTTTCTTATAATTCTAAATGAATTTAATTTATTCCAATACATATAAATTTCCTCAAGGACCACCGGTTCTTTATTTCTCAACTTGAATTATTATATGAGTTAGGCTCATGGCTCGTATTTTATACTTCCTCAGTTCAAAACTACAAAATTCGTTAAAATCTGATTCCCTTAAGTACCCAGAAACTATCGTTGTTACATACCCCATCCTTAAAAATTTGCGTACTCACAATTTACTTAGGTAAGTTCATTTACGTTTCAATTTCCTAACAAAACATCTCGATTTTTGTTCCCTTAAGAATCTTAGTTTGAGTATCTAAACACGGAGTATTTGAAACTTCTGTATTTTTCCCCTACTATATAAATTGCGCCACTACAAATTCCAAACTTCAATCACTCAAAATTTTAATGGTTTTAATTCTCATTCCAAATAGTAACACATAATTTTTAATTCATTGCAATATGTCTTTCACACAGAATATAACAAAATACACACTCATTGCTTTCAATTTCTAACCAATAATAGATGTTTCCTTACCATCAAATTTGATTAATTTTTTCTAAATAATGGCTATTGCTTTGATTGTAATATCAAATGGCCCTGCCATTTACCGATGTTATCCCCAACTTGATGGCTTCAACTGTCGTTCAACTGAAGTGTGAGAGTGTGCATTTCAACATGTTGCTAATGTTTAAGATGGTTACTTATTTAAAACAACTTTTTATACATATTACACTTTATGTTTATCCATTTAAATCTTTTACAAAGCACTATTTTCCATATAACAACTATTATAATCCATTTTGAATAATATTAAACAACTAATTTCGTAATAACTTTCCTGTTATTGGGCTGCATAATCGATATAATATCATTATTGTTTTGCTAACTTTACTGCAACTCTCATATCATAAAGTGGTTTTATAGTATTCTCACAAAATATTTTACATTATAATTTCAAATTTTTTATTTTATTACACAATGCAGTGTCCTCTATCGCCTAGTATAGATGTTTGAGAAATTCTTATCGATAACATTGATCAGGCATATCCATCCAAATCCCTTAAAATACGCAATGGACAGTTAAACACAACAGATAATTCCACATTATTAGTTGAATCATGGTTTTTTTACTATTTAGCATTAGCAATATTCTGGCTTTATTTCAACTGAAAACAATCCAACATCATGTTTCACTAAATATTCGCTTGATTTATATTTAGAAGTCAATAAACACTTAACAAACACTTAATTATCATTATTTTTCATCCCTTAATCCCACTCAGAGATATATAAAATTTAATAAAACAAAACAATTTACTTGCTTCTGTTGCATAACTCTGATTATTACATTTTAGTACTCTTATACCCCACTATGAATTTTACTTGTATAATCTCGGATTTAATTCGTTTACATACCCCGATTCATTCTATTTAATTCAATAATCAAAAAGATACTAGAGGATGGGGTTTAAATTTTATTTAAAAATTTTAAACCTAAGATTTAAAAGTTAAATGGTTTTAAGGGGACAGAAATTCCTATCAAGATAAACTACATGTGATAGGATTTGGCTAATGGAATACTATGGAATGAGGTACTTTCTTAGACGTATTCACAAAGCTAAGATTTACATACAACTCGACTGATAGAGAGTACGAGGAAAGGATAACAATAAAAGTGATAAAAGTAATGTTATCTTTTCAACAGATATACTACTCTAGTTTGGTCCTATGTTTGTTGTAATTTGTTTTGAATTTTTCTCTAATACCAAACTGTAATGCCCCACTCCTAGACCCACCCTAATAAAGAGGATTAAAAAGCAATACCATCCATTAGCGCGAAGGATAGGGTTGTTTAGTAGTGACCTTCAGTAATCGTGTATTAGACGAGTATCTAATATATTGATTGGGCGGATTAATTATATTTCTGAACTTAGTTAGATCAACATATTCAATTCATGTCTAATATAAAATTAATGGCTAAGGATTGTATTAAGAACAAATTGTAATACACAACAGATACAGATCACATAACAAAATATGTACAAATGCAACACAGGATACAACAGTTGCTAGTGCTACATACTTTAAGGGTTGCATATGAACCATTTACATACACACCATATCTCAAAATAATAACGATACAATGACATGAGTACACCAGTTGATATATAAGGAAACAGCTCCGAGAAATATAGTCCAAGATGGATTAGCTAACCATGAACCAACAATAATCTAAAATCTAAAACAACTCGGTCTAACCTGAGCAATAAATACATGGGTCAATCTATCTGAAACGATGATCATATGAAAATGACATAAGGTTATACAAGAGAAAACACTTATTACTATGAGAATAGTAAGTGAAAGATATCACATAGAATATTGGCTTGCAAGCAATATGATAAAAATATAGGGGATTTCACTACTGTTAATAAGTGTTAGCTTTGAGCTAAACACGTATCATCATATAAATCACAAAGAGCATCAATGCGAATATTCCAAATTATCATTGAATTCTTTAAATACTGCATAATAAACTCATAAGTGTTAAATTGCACAAACGTGATCACAAATGTTAAATCCTCAAATTAATCATAAGGATATAATGGAAATTCATCATAATATGTCACCAAAGATGGATCCAAAAGATCATAAACACCAAAATCACCATAGCTACAAAATGGATCCAAAACATTAGAAATTATTGCATGTGCATCAGATACAAGCTCCCCTCCGGAGCATATGTGAAGTATTATTATAACACCCCTATTTTTAGTGTAAGATAATGAAATAAGAATAAACTAATTAAATATTTAGAATTTAGTCAAATGGACTGCGCCATTGCGTCTGTCTCAAAATTCTGGTCAAAATCGGCACCTGGTTTGCGTAAATCGGACAACGTATGAAGAAGTTATTAAGGTTCGAAGCTTGTATACGCGCAAGAAGAATATATATATATTAGGTTCAGAAATTCAAAAATGGGTCCATAAATTCGAAAATCGTTTCAAAATTCAAAATTTTAGAAGGCGGTAGATATCCCGCCCAAGTGGATCGACCCCCTCAAGGTTGGGTTGACACCAAGGTCGACCCCCTCAAGGGTGGGTCGACACCAGGGTCGACCCACTCAAAGGTGGGTCGACCCACTCAAAGGTTGGTCTACCCACCTGCGGTAGATTTTGGCAGATTAGGGTTTTGTGATATTTTGACGATTCAAATGGCTTTTGGGCAAATTTGAGGGTCTTGGCTGCTCCATACACCTATAAATGAGACCCTGGACCTAACCTTAAGCCTCATAATTTAATGGCTATGCCGGAACGTTGCCATTACTCTCTCTGTCTCCCTTCTCAGATCTATTCTGAAAATTAAAATGTTAGCCTAGGAGAATTATGAATTCGGATCTGGAAGGGGGAATCAACGTCAATAAAAAGGTTATTGAATCATAAAAGAAAGGTAAAATTCTAAGAACCAATCTATTTAAATTCTTTCTCTTTCCCTTCTCTTTTCATGAAATAATAAATCCATGGTCGTTAGGTAGTGAATCAAATTAAAAGGAAAAGGGGAAACCATGGATGATAGAATGGATCAGATCCAAGATTTGGGGAAAGCATGAAAGGTGAGTGGGTTTAAAATATACTTTTTGAATAATAGTACCTCTATCGTTTGGCATTCCCCATAATGAACATATTGGAAGGTTTAAATTGATGAAATGCATTACTGCGCTAAAATGGATAATATGTTCAATTAGTTAAAATGTTGAGATGAACATTTACTTGAATGTTTAAGAAAAATGAATACTGTTGTATAGATCCATTTTATGAACTTATGAATTAGGTAGATGATACACTATTGGAGAACTACATGTTATCTTAAATAAAGCAAATTACATGTAAAAAGACACGTGACATATATTTGGATTTGTGGCATAATTTGAAATGGGATTTTGGAACATAACATATATTATGTTTAGAGACTTTAATTTGGAGGTGTAATTTGATATGAACATAAATGGTTGAAAATTCATACATAAGATTAGTTGAAATGTTAATATTGGCAGTAACTACCACTATTCATATCACGTATTGATTTGTTCCATTTATATACCAGAGCCCTTACCTGTTTGAATTAGAATGATTGTATGATTATACACATAGAATTAAATAAATGAAGATGAATATGCCTAGAATTACAATTAGAAATTGTAACGGCACGTATGGCACGAGGTTAAGTTGCATTAGTGGCGGAAGTCTGCCCGGACTCGACCGGCATATCCAGCAGCCACTAATGTTGAAACTAATGTGAGAGGCCTAAGTGGAAAAAAAAACATGTAATGGTGCTAAGACACGAAGTTAAGTCAACTTGTGGTAGAAGTCTACCCGGACCGGCCCGGCAAATCCAGCATCCATAAGTGTAGGCTTAATGTGAGAGGTCTAGTGCTTATATATATACAACAAGATATGAATAAATGAAAATGGTGGTAATTAAATTTCTAATTCAGCTAATAAGAAAGGAAGGGATGAAATGAACTGAGTTGGTATGATAAGAAGGAAAAGTGATGTATTTCCCTAAATGACTTATTTCTGAAAACGTTGTTGCAAGTAAGCCACAGTAAATAAAGAAAAATAAAGAAATTACTTGCTACCACGAATTTAGATGGGAATATGTTATAAAAATAAATCATTGATTCCTTATATCAAACTGATAAGGTGCATGAAGTGTTTTTGTAACACCCCGTAGTTCTATAACATTGAGTTTCACAAATTAAAGTATAATTAAATTTTAGAAGAAGAATTAAGGGAAACATGTTACGCCATTGCATTCGTCTCGAAATTCTGCTTGAGATAGAGTCCGAGTTTGCGTAAATCGGACTCCATACGAAGGAGATATGACCTCTGGAAGTTTAAGAATTTATTTAAAATTCAAACAGCTCGAAAAACGGATTCAAAATTCAAAAATAGGACCAGACCTGGGCTGGGCAGGAAAATTCCTTCCCAGGGCCCCGGTCGACCCTAGGGTCAACCATAGTGTCGACCTAGGTGACCCAGGTCGACCATAGGGTCGACCATAGTGTCGACCTGGTAGACCCAGGTCGACCATAGGGTCGACCATAGTGTCGACCCCCCCTGTCGACCTGGTCAGCTCCGGCTGGCCTGGTCTGTGTTCTGGTTGAATTTCTGGGCCTGGTCTTGTCACTAGGGCTGAGTTGTCTTCTTTTGATTGGCTCCTCTTTAGAACGGATGGCTTTGATTAAACCTGGCTTCATCGACGGCTCTAATTAACTTGCAACTCTATAAAAACACCCTAGGTCTCCAACTAAAAATCACACAAAAATAAGAACTTGAGCCGCCATGATGTCAGAAGAAAACTAAGGAGAGCCTCCTCTTGAAAAGAGACGAACAACGATTCAAGAGACAAAAGTCTAACCTAATTTCTATGCAACGTTTTCTACTCCAAAGGAAAGCTTTGCAAATTCAGAATAACAGAAACCAGAAAACAAGTTTCAGCGCCCGTTGTAAGTATAGTGGTTTTCTGTATATGAATAGAAATTGCGATGTGGTTCGATGTAAATAAAATTGGGGTTTTACTATCGTACAATATTAATGTAAATTCTATGTATTGTGTTGATTATGTCATATTTTGCAATGGGTGTTTGTGGCATAAATTGGTTGATGCGAGCCTATTGACATTTGTATATGAGCCTATTGGCATTTGTATATGAGCCTATTGACATTTGTATATGAAAATAAATATCACTTGCAAGTTTGTAGTAAAAACTAGAATTGACATCTTTATGTTATGTCGTTAACATGGTTAGCATACATTCTTTTTAGGCCTAAGTTGAGACTCATGTAAACATGTTTCAAGATTGAAACCTTTTATGCCTACACACCTCAAAACCTTTGTATACGTTATTATGTTTAATTGCAAGTGATAATTAGGTTTATGCAAGTAACGTTTTGGTTACACAAATTATACTAGTTTCATGTTGTAATAGGCTACTTGATGTAAAGTTAGTTTACACCTTTTGGTTATGTCAAAAAAAAAAAAAAAAGTGGACGTTTTTATGCTTGTTTGGTGTTTGACATTATGCCTAGTTATATGTGTATAAGACCATGTTTAAAAAGTCTAAAAGTACGCCATTTCATGTGACACCTATTATGCCATACCATGTTATACTATGTTATATCTTTATAATAGTCCAGAATTTATGATTTACGTGACGCCTATCTAACTAGATCCAATATTCATGTGCAAGTTTGTGACATGTTATGAAATGTTATGATTCATGTTATGCGAGATCACCTTATTTATCTAGTTACACCTTTATGTCACACGCTAATCGATAACTATGTTTAGGCCAAATTTCATAGTATAGGTTCATTGAACCTATGCTTCCTTCTTTACTTTGTTTACGGATTGGGCCTATTAGTGAGCCCAATATCTTCATATGATTAATATGAATAATCGAGCGAGGGTAACGTCAGGATTAGATATTAAATTAAAGTATGTAATATGTCGGCGGGCCTAAAAACCATGAAATGGGTTAAGGCCATAAATGATATAAATTTTGTACCATTAGTTTGGAATAAAACATGTGACATGAGATATTTACATAAGTAAAAGTGTAAATTTAGAAAACACAAAATGCTTAACCCGAGGTTTGATTGAGTTGTGATGTAAACCTGCCCAGACTTGCCCGGCTGTCCAGTAGTCACAAAAATACCTATCCAATGTGGGTGGTTAAGCATTGAGCCTAATAAGGACCCGAGGTTAGACTGAGCTACAGTGTAAACCTGCCCGGAACCGACCGGCACATCCAGTAACCGTAGCAATACCTGTCTAATGTAAGTGGTCAAGTGCTCTAAGAAGTTAAGTTAGGATTGGTAGGGTTAAGCTAATCCGAACACTTAACTAACTTAACATGTTAACAAGACAAGACTTGTAGGGGTTAAGTAACTAAGAAAACACTTAGCTAATTTAACATGTTAACTGGACTAGAAGGTGAGGTTAAGTAAAGTTAATACACTTAACCAAATTAACATATTAACTAGAATAGTGGGTGAGGTTAAGTAAATTCAGGACACTTAACCGTTATAACCTGATAATTAGATAAGTGGGCGAGGTTAAGTAAATTTAGAATACTTAACCATTATAGCACGTTAGCTGGAAAAGTGGGTAAGGTTAAGTAAATACACTTAGCCAATTTACTATGTTAGTTGGACTAGAGGGTAGGGTTAAGTAAACTTAGAACACTTAACCATCATAGTGTGATAAATTGAACATGGTTAAGTTGAAACATGAAGGGACAATACCTAACCATTAGAACATGTTAATTAAACAGATGTTAGGGTTGAGTTAACTGAGGGAACAATTAACCGTTATTACATGTTAGTTAAAGCAGATGGGCAAGGTTAGGTTAAAAAGGGACACATAACTAGTACAAGATGAATGGGTAGGGTTAAGTAATAAGAAGTACTTAACCAATATAACTTGGTTTGTGATAGGGTTAAGTCAACATGAACTACTGATAACACTTAGCCAGTTTAATATGATAAAGGAATGGGTTAAGCTAACTTGAATTGACTAATGACACTTAACCAATCCAACTTGGCGAGAAAAAGGGCTAAGTAGTAAACCCTAGTTAAGAAACAATCGAGAACGGGAGCTAAGTTGAAATCCCCAGTTAAAGAAACTATGTGATAAACCTTAGTTAACAAGATTTATAGGAAAAGAAATTAAGTGGTAGACCTTAGTTGGGAACAACTAAGTAATAATTCTTAGCCAAGAAAACTGAGCCGGTCCATAATAGATGAATAACCCGATATGGTAGATCATCGCTTAACAAGTACGTGAGAAGGAGCAAACATTTATCCGATTTCGAAAAAGGCTCCAGCGGACTGGGTTTAGAAGCACGTAGCTTGGGGGACGTCAGGGTACTCTTGATATCCCTCTGTGAGGTTGCAGATGATCCGCCTGGGCTCACAGAGGTTAAGGTCTGCGTTAGAAGAACCAAGGGTATGCCTTGGTTGCAAATTAAGGCAACCTAAAGACTAGGATGGACTAGCGTGATTCGACGAGACCAGTAGCCATGTGATAGCGACTCGTCGTCTACCTACCATCTTCAGTCAATCGTAGTACGCATGTGGAAAGGCAGAGAACTCCCAACAGACCATATGCTTGCTATCTAGTTATGGGTGAGGCTGGCCAATAGGAAAGTGGGGCATAGGTGGTAGAAGTATAGTTCTCGTGCTTGATTTTCTTAGATTGCCTTTCATTAGTTGAGGGAGGAGTCACGTGGGACCATAACCACTGGTAGAAAAACAGACCTTAGCATCTGCATCGGCAGATATCTGAAAGCTCCCGACCGAGTTCCGTGTTTCTAGAATAGCCCTGCCACGGGACTCGGGTCGCACATTTCAGGACATGTGCATCTAGACAGCGAGAAACGATTCGTGACACATACGTGGGGAAAGTCTAGGAACATATACCACTCTAGGTAGTGTGTCCTAGATTAGGGGCATCGTTCGCCAGGTAGCATAATCCCTAGTGGACCTAGGTGGCATAAACCCTGAATCCGAGAAGTATTAGACAAGTCGCAAAAGCCCTAGTCGAATCTAGGGAACGCTCGATAGAAAACCCTAGATGAAATCTAGGTAATAAATAAATGTGCGCCTGATGGCAACTACGGTTGCAGGGACTAGGATCACATTATCATTTTATACAGATTACTAGTTGGGATACTAGTTAGGTGGTGCAGAGATTAGTATGGGGTGCGATAGTAATTTCGATTCTAAACTGCTTTGCCTTAGGTTATAGTATTTTCCCATTTTCAGTTTATGCCTGTCATGTCCTTTTCCTTATTCATATACTGAAACACCACTAGACTTACCATGCTTTATATCTGACTCTATGTTTTCTTTCGTCTTCTTTTCTTCCGTTCCCCCCCTCCAAGGTAGTCAGGGAGGGAATAGTTCAGATTTGTATGGACCTGTTACTCTTTCCAAGCTTGTAGACTCTTTGATGTGCTGCTTTGGACTCTCTCTTCCACCGCTATTGCTGGCTAATGTTTATTTGGGGAATATCATTGTATATTTATGCTTCTTTATTTTGTTAAACAAGATAGATACTCTGTTGTTGAAAAAAAATCTTTGTACAAGCTGTTATAAATGAAATAAAGTTTTATTCACTTTTCCGCTGCTTTATTTATCTGTCTTGTAATTTATCTGCGTCTTTTACCTATAATACTTCACAGAACTTAATGCATTCCCTTTGTGAGCGACACTAACGGATGTGGGGTGTTACACATGGTATCAGAGCCGAAGGTTACCGGATCGGATAAAAGATTTGAAAAATTATTTTCAAAACGGTTCTAAAAAGAAGCATTTTCAAAAGAAAAGTTTCGGTTTAAAGGCATATTCCTCAAAGCCATGCGCACTATCTTCTGATTCTCTGTTTGAATTCTTGTCCCCTTCTCTTTTGAGTCTTCGGGGCTCCTGGCTTTCTGGGAGGTAACCTCATCGAAGGGCGAAGTAGTGCCCGACTTCCATCTATAGCCGTAATAGTTTCACCTGCGGCTAGTTTTCTTTCAAGCTCTGTTGGTTTTTCTGTACGATGGAGGCAGCTTTCGAGAGATTTGTCAACATGATTACACAAGGAAGAGGATGAAGAGTTTGGCTAAGGGGCACAACCCAAGGATGAGGAATTCATGGATATGGACTTGGCTCATGAAGAAGGAAGGAATTATAAAATCTAAGATAAGAAGAAGTAGCTTTTCTATGGTATAATAGGGCATATAATTAAGAACATGGGCAAGGACGAGGGAAAGGATTTTCAGGAGGACGAGTGCTTGCTTTCACCACCAGAATACCTGGGAGAGAGATAGTAAAAGTCGCCATTGGAAAAGTTTGGCTTTTCATTTGATCAACTTGGTAGTACTCTTTTGATCTTAGCGCTTCGCATTCATTTATACCTGCTTTCATAGTTGAGTCTCTGCACCTAGTTACTTATATAGTAGAACATCCCAATTAATCTCAGATCCAAATTGGTGGTTCGGCCCGTTTACCTTTGGTTTTTAGGGATTTGTGAACGACCACATCAATATTGAATTTAAGCATAATGTTTTGGTTCCATGGGTTATGAGTTGATCCTAGGCATGGGTTTGTTGGCTAGTAATTCTGAAAAGTTAGACTTTTTGACTCACCTTGGAAATACCATCGAGATTATGTGACCCTAAAAAGATCAGTTAGGCTTAGCTATCTAGAATCACCTAATACATTTATCGACGATTTGCAATTCGTTAGAATAGTTCATGGGTACATAGTTGTTTTGATTAGGATAGGGGTTTACCCCTAAACGCGAGATAGATTTCCGCATATATCTAGTTGACAATGCAAAGCCAGCTATCCGATCAACGACAGTTTTGGAAATGGAGGTCAAGAAACTTCGCAATCATGAAGATTAACTAGATAAGGTATAGTATAGAGAAGCTCAATAAGATGCGACTTAGAAGACTGAAGACTAGATATGTGCATCATACCCTTTTTATTATGGGTATATCCTTTCTTTAGAAGTTTTATGACTACTAGCTTTTAAGGTATATCCTCTAGGACGTATCATCGATACTTAGGTAGAAGCCAATGGATGTAAACATGTATTTAAAACATGTTATGATTGATGGTTGCAAGTGGTTTCTCGTGGATGCATATACACACCATATGTGCTAGAATGACTTAGTCACTTTCATATTGCATTCGCATATATGTATTTGCTTAACGGATTTAATTTGGTATGTTATCATATGGATGTTGCAAATGGATGAATGGCCATGCACACATGTAGTATTTACATAACTAGGGATGTTTGCATACATGGTTGGACGCATGGCACTGACATAATTCGCATTAAGGAGGTCAACTGAATCAGTAGACCGCCTGATTTTGCATTAGATAAAGACATATACACACTATGCATATGAACATGAAAGCATTAGAAATATTTTTAAGGACAATGAATGCCTGTGATTGAATGGTTGAGTAGATGGGTGATTGGGTGGTAGGACACATTCTTCCTAACTTGAAAATTTCGGGGATGAAATCCTTTTAAGAGGGGGAGAATGTAACACCCCGTAGTTCTGTAACATTGAGTTTCACAAATTAAAGTATAATTAAATTTTAGAAGAAGAATTAAGGGAAACAGGTTACGCCATTGCGTTCGTCTCGAAATTCTGCTTGAGATAGAGTCCGAGTTTGCGTAAATCGGACTCCGTACGAAGGAGATATGACCTCCGGAAGTTTAAGAATTTATTTAAAATTCAAATAGCTCGAAAAACAGATTCAAAATTCAAAAATAGGACCAGACCCGGGCGGGGCAGGAAAATTCCTTCCCAGGGCCCAGGTCAACCCTAAGGTCGACCATAGTGTCGACTTGCATGACCCAGGTCGCCCATAGGGTCGCCCATAGTGTCGACCTTGACCATAGGGTCGACCATAGTGTCGACCCCCCCCTGCCGACCTGGTCAGCTCTGGCTGGCCCAGTCTGTGTTCTGGTCGAATTTCTGGGCTTGGTCTTGTCACTAGGGCTGAGTTGTCTTCTTTTGATTGGCTTCTCTTTAGAACGGATGGCTTTGATTAAACCTGGCTTCATCAACGGCCCTAATTAACTTGCAACTCTATAAAAACACCCTGGTTCTCCAACTAAAAATCACACAAAAATAAGAACTTGAGCCGCCATGATGTCAGAAGAAAACTAAGGAGAGCCTCCGCTTGAAGAGAGACGAACAACGATTCAAGAGACAAAAGTCTAACCTAATTTCTATGCAACGTTTTCTACTCCAAAGGAAAGCTTTGCAAATTCAGAATAACAGAAACCAGAAAACAAGTTTCAGTGCCCGTTGTAAGTATAGTGGTTTTCTGAATATGAATAGAAATTGCGATGTGGTTCGATGTAATTGAAATTGGGGTTTTACTATCGTACAATATTAATGTAAATTCTGTGTATTCCGTTGATTATGTCATATTTTGCATTGGGTGTTTGTGGCATAAATTGGTTGATGTGAGCCTATTGACATTTGTATATGAGCCTATTGACATTTGTATATGAAAATAAATATCACTTGCAAGTTTGTAGTAAAAACTAGAATTGACATCTTTATGTTATGTCGTTAACATGGTTAGCATACATTCTTTTTAGGCCTAAGTTGAGACTCATGTAAACATGTTTCAAGATTGAAACCTTTTATGCCTACACACCTCAAAACCTTTGTATACGTTATTATGTTTAATTGCAAGTGATAATTGGGTTTATGCGAGTACCTTTTTGGTTACACAAATTATACTAGTTTCATGTTGTAATAGGCTACTTGATGTAAAGTTAGTTTACACCTTTTGGTTATGTCAAAAAAAAGTGGGCCTTTTTATGCTAGTTTGGTGTTTGACATTATGCCTAGTTATATGTGTATAAGACCATGTTTAAACAAGTCTAAAAGTACGACATTTCATGTGACACCTATTATGCCATACCATGTTATACCATGTTATATCTTTATAATAGTCCAGAATTTATGATTTACGTGACGCCTATCTAACTAGATCCAATATTCATGTGCAAGTTTGTGATATGTTATGAAATGTTATGATTCATGTTATGCGAGATCACCTTATTTATCTAGTTACACCTTTATGTCACACGCTAATCGATAACTATGTTTAGGCCAAATTTCATAGTATAGGTTCATTGAACCTATGCTTCCTTCTTTACTTTGTTTATGGATTGGGCCTAGTAGCGGGCCCAATATCTTCATACGATTAATATGAATAATCGAGCGAGGGTAACGTCGGGATTAGCTATTAAATTAAAGTATGTAATATGTCGGCGGGCCTAAAAACCATGAAATGGGTTAAGGCCATAAATGATATAAATTTTGTACCATTAGTTTGGAATAAAACACGTGACATGAGATATTTACATAAGTAAAAGTGTAAATTTAGAAAACACGACAGGCTTAACCCGAGGTTGGATTGAGTTGTGATGTACACCCGCCCGGACCCGCCCGGTTGTCCAGTAGTTACAACAATACCTATCCAGTGTGGGTGGTTAAGCATTGAGCTCAATAAGGACCCGAGGTTAGACTGAGCTACGGTGTAAACCTGCCCGGAACCGACCGGCACATCCAGTAACCATAGCAATACCTGTCTAATGTGAGTGGTCAGGTGCTCTAAGAAGTTAAGTTAGGATTGGTAGGGTTAAGTTAATCCGAATAACCAACTTAACATGTTAACAAGACAAGACTTGTAGGGGTTAAGTAACTAAGAAAACACTTAGCCAATTTAACATGTTAACTGGACTAGAAGGTGAGGTTAAGTAAAGTTAATACACTTAACCAAAGTAACATATTAACTAGACTAGTGGGTGAGGTTAAGTAAATTCAGGACAATTAACCGTTATAACCTGATAATTAGATAAGTGGGCGAGGTTAAGTAAATTTAGAATACTTAACAATTATAACACGTTAGCTGGATAAGTGGGTAAGGTTAAGTAAATACACTTAGCCAATTTAATATGTTAGCTGGACTAGAGGGTAGGGTTAAGTAAACTTAGAACACTTAACCATCATAGTGTGATAAATTGAACAGGGTTAAGTTGAAACATGAAGGGACAATACCTAACCATTAGAACATGTTATTAAACAGATGTTAGGGTTGAGTTAACTGAGGGAACACTTAACCGTTATAACATGTTAGTTAAAGCAGATGGGCAATGTTAGGTTAAAAATGGACACTTAACCAGTACAAGATGAATGGGTAGGGTTAAGTAATAAGAAGTACTTAACCAATATAACTTGATTTGTGATAGGGTTAAGTCAACATGAACTACTGATAACACTTAGCCAGTTTAATATGATAAAGGAATGGGTTAAGCTAACTTGAATTGACTAATGACACTTAACCAATCCAAATTGGCGAGAAAAAGGGCTAAGTAGTAAACCCTAGTTAAGAAACAATCGAGAACGGGAGCTAAGTTGAAATCCCCAGTTAAAGAAACTAAGTGATAAACCTTAGTTAACAAGATTTATGGGAAAAAAAATTTAAGTGGTAGACCTTAGTTGGGAACAACTAAGTAATAATTCTTAGCCAAGAAAACTGAGCCGGTCCATAATAGATGAATAACCCGATATGGTAGATCATCGCTTAACAAGTACGTGAGAAGGAGCAAACGTTTATCTGATTTCGAAAAAGGCTCCAGCGGACTGGGTTTAGAAGCACGTAGCTTCGGGGGACATGAGGGTACTCTTGGTATTCCTCTGTGAGGTTGCAGATGATCCGCCTGGGCTCACCGAGGTTAAGGTCTACGTCAGAAGTACCAAGGGCATGCCTTGGTTGTAAATTAAGGCAACCTAAAGACTAGGATGGATCAGCGTGATTCGACAAGACCAGTAGCCCTATGATAGCAACTCGTCATCTACCTACCATCTTCTGTCAATCGTAGTACGCATGCGGAAAGGCAGAGAACTCCCAACAGACCATATACTTGCTATCTAGTTATGGGTGAGGCTGGCCAATAGGAAAGTGGGGGCATAGGGGGCAGAAGTATAGTTCTCGTGCTTAGTTTTCTTAGATTGCCTTTCATTAGTTGAGGGAGGGGTCACGTGGGACCATAACCATTGGTAGAAAAACAGACCTTAACATCTACATCGGCAGATATCTGAAAGCTCCCGACCGAGTTCCGTGTTTCTAGAATAGCCCTGCCACGGGACTCGGGTCGCACATTTCAGGACATGTGCATCTAGACAGCGAGAAACGATTCGCGACACATATGTGGGGAAAGTCTAGGAACATATACCACTCTAGGTAGTGTGTCCTAGACTAGGGGCATCGTTCGCCAGGTAGCATAATCCCTAGTGGACCTAGGTGGCATAAACCCTGAATCCGAGAAGTATTAGACAAGTCGCAAAAGCCCTAGTCGAATCTAGGGAACGCTCGATAGAAAACCCTAGTTGAAATTTAGGTAATAAATAAATGTGCGCCTGATGGAAACCGCAGTTGTAGGGACTAGGATCACGTTATCATTTTATACAGATTACTAGTTGGGATACTAGTTAGGTGGTGCAGAGATTAGTATGGGGTGTGATAGTAATTTCGATTCTAAACTGCTTTGCCTTAGTTTATAGTATTTTCCCATTTTCAGTTTATGCCTGTCGTGTCCTTTTCTTATTCATATACCGAAACACCACTAGACTTACCAGGCTTTATGTATGACTCTATGTTTTCTTTCGTCTTCTTTTCTTCCGTCCCCCCCCCCCGGTAGTCAGGGAGGGAATAGCTCAGATTTGTATGGACCTGTTACTCTTTCCAAGCTTGAAGACTCTTTGATGTGCTTCTTTGGACTCTCTCTTCCACCGCTATTGCTAGCTAATGTTTATTTGGGGAATATCATTGTATATTTATGCTTCTTTATTTTGTTAAACAAGATAGATCCTCTATTGTTGAAAAAAAAATCTTTGTACAAGCTGTTATAAATGAAATAAAGTTTTATTCACTTTTCCCCTACTTTATTTATCTGTCTTGTAATTTATCTGCATCTTTTACCTATAATACTTCACAGAACTTAGTGCATTCTCTTTGTGAGTGACACTAACGGATGTGGGGTGTTACAGTTTTCCTTAATATAATAAGGAATATATATTACAGTGAATGAAGAATAATTGTTTGCAGCGGTAAATGGTTTAAGCGGGGAATGATAATAACCTATTATAGATAAATAACATGTTGTATAATAGTTAGACTTGTCCTAGGGACAAGTGAATATTATAACTTAGGTTATAATAAACTAGTAAGGGAATGGGATAACTGGTGAATTGAGTTAAGGGACACTTAACTATAAATTAAGTAATCAGTAAAAGGGAAAACTTGAAACCAATTAAGAAAAGGGGGGAAATATATTGTACTTAATTATAAATTAAGTAATCTGTAAGCTTAGGAGTCTGAAACTCCTTGATAAGAATGTTTAGGCTTGTCCTAGGGGCAAGAGGAAATTATAACATAGGTTACAATAAATGGGTAGAGAAACTTATTAATGGGCCTTAGTTAATAGAACTAATTTAATAAGTAAACAACGATAAGTTGTACTGACAATGTAAAATGGAATTATGATTAAATGAGAAAGGATGAGGAAAACTTATAAGATGAAATAAGTTATATTTAATCATAAATGGTAAGTGACATGTTAATTAGAAAACATGTGAATTGGATATACTTAATTGCATATTAAGTAAAACATGTTATTGTAATGATGAAATCAACAAGAAGATAAAAAGGGGTTATGGATTACAGACCTTGGGCCACAATCTAGAGAATAACATGTTGTGGGCTTATTAATAAACTTAAATGGATTAAGTTGTATGACTGAAACTAATAAGCAAGAGAAACTTGGTAATTTGAATAAGAATTCAATATGAATTGGAATAACCAAGTTAACTGGAAATCTGATGAGGTGAGACGAGCTCATAAAAGAATGTTTAGGCATAGGGTCAAACATCATGCTAAAGTAATGCGCTTAGACTAGTCCGTACGGTTGGGGGTGAATAACCTAACGAGGTAGATCATCGTGGTGTCATAAGGCACGAGGGGAGTGCATGTTCATCTGGTTTGTTCTGATGGCTCCAAAGGACTGGAAGGGGAAGCACGAGGCTTCCTGAGGTACATAAAGTGCTCCTAGTAGTCCTCTGTGCGTTGACAGATGTCTTAGGTTGTTCTTGCAGACCTTTGGTCTGCGCGTAACCACTAGGTGGGTGGGCCTTGACTGCAGATGTAGCTATGTAGTCAGAATGCTGTGACGTGGTGACACCAGGGTGGTTTGACGGTTGCCTCACGAGGAGGCAGAGGGTCACGACCAAAAAGGGTCGTAGACCGTCGGATATCCGTCATCGGCAGCCAGTGGGATGCAGAAAGACTCAAGCTAAACCCAAGATAACATTTCACTCTTCACTATCGGGTAAGGGATTGAGGGGAGACGCCACATGGATGTTTAGATTGTTTTCGTAGGGGCAGTCGCTTAACTCTGGTAGTCTTTACTAGTTGAGGGATGGGCCGATGTGGGGCCATAGCAACCACAAAAACATACTCTAGGTATATCTGTATATAGAGGCTCTTTAAAGACGGGCCTATATAGTTATGGAAAAGCTCCCGACCGAGTTCTATGCTTCTTGTATCGCCCTGCCACAGAACTCGGTGCACATTAGTGGACGTGCGATTGAGGCATCGAGCTACAATTGAAGATACGTATGGTGGACAGTCTAGATACATGCATGTCGGCTCTGGGTGATGTATCGTAGACTTGAGGGCATTACTCCGGTATGGAGTCTGATTCCAACAAAGGTGGCAATCAGTACGTTTACATAGCATAGTAATGATAGATATATGCAGGACGTAATATTATTATCCGTACTACACTACAACGCAGGATGAGGGACCGCGTATATTCCAATGGTGTTACGTTGGAGACCGTGCGAGTGGGGTACCATGGGGTGTACCTCAATATTAGGGGTAGATACATATATATATGGTATTAGGTTAATCCTTTAGGAAGTAAGTGGGTGCGACGTATGTGTAAGCCTTGAGTGCTGTTAACCCAAATAACCTAACAAATAAGAAAATTTGATTGAACGACATATGTAGGATTTTCCAAAGTGTATAGTTTAAATCCAGTCACCAGAACTTGTGTTCTGACCCCCTCCTCCTAACATATTCGCAGGTTAGGTTTGTGGTAGAGACAAGATATCTTCGGATACTAGTCAGCCAGTATTATTAAATACGGTAAGGCTATGTTTTGATTATACTATATTTTGTCCATTCCGCTATGAGATATTTTCTGAGCTCTGACATGTTTTATGTCTGTCTTTTCTGCAGAATACCAGAGCAAACCAATCCGTGTTTCTATTGATTGGAATTTTGAAAAAAAAATCAGCCTGTCGTAAATTTGGTTGTCACATCAGGTATCAGAGCTTAGGTTTAGGATTCCTATATAAATAGTGGGTGAACGTATTTGTATTTTTAAAAATATAAATATATTATATATATACCTAGATCCATAGAGGAACCCACTAAATAGAAAGAGTATAATGTGGTAAGAAATGGGATATTTGCTTTGTACACTAATGGGATAGGTATGAGACCCTTAGGTGATTTGGGTGGAAAGTGTACAATGTTTTTTGTATGGAAGGAAAGTTAATCCAATATGACTAGTATTTCGGGTTTGTGGGTTTGGCAGTGAAAACTTATAGATTGGAAAAGGTTAAAATGAAAAAAGGGATTAGGAAGATATATAGTTGGGAGAAGTGACCTTTGGGAGTGTCTAGGAAAGCCTAGAAAATTGGAAACCCGCTTTGAGTCTAACCACATTGTTAACTTTTTGAGATTATGAAAGTTTTGGGAAAATGGTTTATGGTGTTTTCAAGTTTTAACCTTAAAAGTTATAGTTTTAAATATGTAAAGTATACATATTGTGTCTTGAAGTAAAATGGGGTATATTCCGCAAATAGTGATTTCTTGCGAAAATTTTGTCTAATGTAAAATTCTCTCAATAAAAGGTGCATAATATAGAGCATGTATAGCTCGCTAGTTTTCTTGTTATATTTCATACAAGAATCTTTAATAAAGAAAGATTTTAAATCTCTATTCTTATGACAACACTTTTTGATAAATTAATTTAAGATAATTTTGTTGGGTGGACAAAATAAGTGCAGGAATTAAGAATAGAGTGGATGTTTGCACCTTGTAGTAAGAGACTAAATTGTCCTTATAGGTGAGAACAAGTCATAAACCCGATGGAGAAAGTAGTTGTCTGTATCTACTCCAGTTTTGTGATTAGAAAAAAATGGTGATTTACATTTTTAAGATGACATGTTTTTATGGTTTGACAAAAGAAAGTTTTCATGAGAAAAATAAAGTTTTGACACTTTTAATTTTTGGAAGAAAAAGGGCCAAACCATGTTTTAAAAAGTATGGAGCAGGTAAGGATTAGTGCCTAGGAAAGACGAGAAACGTTTTGAGGCTATAAAGTAAATAGCGAGAATATCTTGGAATAATAGTGAGTTCCCGTATAATGCGTAAGTGTTGGAAAGCCTAGGATGTTTCTTGAAATAATTGTTGGAACATAGCTAGGACTAGTGGCGACTACTAGATAGAAAAGGGCAAGTAAGTGTTTAGATCCCATAGTGGCTAATTTTCATGTTAGAGGTAAAACCCGTTATCGCATTTCTGTTGGGATCATTCCGTTATTTTGTTGGGTAAGTAACAATGTAGGGTGGGAGAATGTAACTATGTTTGCAAGTGCACAATGTGTGCATAAAATACATTCATCATATATGCATCCGATTTCATCCTATCGTAGGTCACATAGTTTGGAATTTTCTGTCTGAGGGGAGGACATTAGTCCCAAGATTCTTGGCCCTTAGTAGTAGCTATGTATGGTGTCTGTTCTCCTGTTTTAGTTGGAAGACTAAAGGCTTATTTAAATTTAAACTAAAATCAAATAATTAAATAAGTTAAGAAAAGAGAAAAGGTGCAGCTGAAAAGGAAACAAAAAATTCAGTAAAGCAATAAAAATAGAAAATTATGAGAAAAGATGGATAAATATAAAATTTTCCAAGATAAGATGAAAAAGAAAATCAGTAACAAAGAAAATTTTCTTATGTGGGCTGTGCTTAGATAGGAAAATAGGGAATCTTTATAAATAGTTACATAAAAAAGACTGACAAAGAAAAGCGGGACATGCAGAGTTTTCCGTTTTCCACCTTTTTGTAACATAAGAAATCGAATTTAGAAAATTAGTTTTTTCTGAAATTCGAAAAATAAAGTTGGTTGGTAGGATCATGGATGCAACAATTCGATGAACTACGCTCTTACTCAGTAAGAGTGTGGGAAAATTTGGATGAAAAAGCATTTTGATTTTCAAAATATTACATTCATATAGAACAGCCAGTATATTTAGGATGTGAGCATCATATTTTAAAAGGATTTTTGAAAAGCTTGCATACACATAGGAGGTACTGATTAGGCATGCATGCATTATTATGTTGTACTTCACTTTGCATAAGTGCACAATGTTTGCAAAAATTGGATGCACATATGATGGATGTATTTTATGCAAGGGGTTAATTTATTTTACCCTTATCAAATTTCGGGGACGAAATTTCCTAAGGGTGGGAGAATGTAACTCCCCATATTTTTAGTGTAAGATAATAAAATAATAATAACTTAACTAAATATTCAGAATTTAGTAAAATGGAATGTGCCATTGCGTCCGTCTCGAAATTCTAGTCAAAATCGACACATGGTTTGCGTAAATTGGACACCGTATGAAGAAGTTATTAAGGTTCGAAGTTTGTATAGCGCAAGAAGAATATATATATATATATAAGGTTCAGAATTCAAAAATGGGTCTAGAAATTTGAAAATCGGTTCAAAATTCAAAATTTTAGAAGACGGCAGATTTCCTGCCCAGGTGGGTCGACACCAGGGTCAACCCACTCAAAGGTGGGTCTACCCACTACGGCAGATTTTAGCAAATTAGGGTTTTATGATATTTTCACGATTCAGATGGCTTTTGGGCAAATTTGAGGGTCCTGTGTAATAACCCGGAAATCTGGGCCAGTTTAAATTTTTTATTTTGGCAATTTTAACGAATTTTGAATATTTAAAATGAATTATTTTAAATAAAACCGATGAGAAATTTATTTTGAATATAATTCGAACGTATATTTTCGTTTGAATCGACGATAGAATATAAATAATTATTTATAATTATAAAAGGAATTGAAAATGGCGCGGTAGTTCGATAATTCGATTTCAAACTTCAAATGAATGTACCGGGTGCAAAATAAACCGGATTTTAGTGAAACCAAAAATATTAGAATCTAATTGATAATATCTTTCCAAAGAATCCGAAAAATCCAAATTTCATAGCCGGGATAAAAAGATATGTCCAGTTGAAAATTCAGAATAGTCGCTATGGAATTCTAGCCCTTAAAAATGGAAATTTTGCAGACGACCTCGGATTTCGACGAAACCACTTTTGATGGATCCGCGATGTCAAATTATTGCTAGGTTTCAAATTTCATAATTTTTCGAATCAATATGTGAGCATGGCAAAGGAAAACGCGTTTGACCAGTTTCAGTTGATTTTAATCGACTGGAAAATGGCCATTTTTCAAACGGTCTCAGAATTTGATGAAATTAGTTCTGTTAGGACCGTATCGTCAATACGAAGCTAGAAAATATTTTTCTGTAATTTTTAGAGACTATATGTGGCCTCAGTAATTTGAAATGTATGTTTAAATTGAATATACAAAGAATTATACTTTGATTTAAATGAAAACTGATTGTAACAATCGAATCAGCCTATGATACATTTCCCATTGTGTTCGGAATAAGGGCAATTAGCTATGGAAGACAGGCGGTGGGTCTCGTTTAGAGGTCGAAATAAACAGTCACTTTTTAGTGGATTGAAATAAATAAAATATTTATATTTATAAACCCTCTCTCCACCCTTTATCTCTCTCCTCTTCTCCCGTTGGCTCAAATTGTTTTCAGAACAGAATTTTTTTTATTAAACATCGCGCCCCCCCCCCCCCCCCAATCGATCGAAGCCGCCCCTGCCACCGGAGCCGCGCCTCCACAAGCGATCCCCCTCCCTCCGGCGCTCCACTTCGCCGGCCAACACCCCACTCCAGATCGATGAAACCCCCTCCCCGACGCCGCGCCCTAGCCAGAAAACCCACACCGCCATTGTCCCAGCAACCGCCACCGCCCCATTTACCCGCCGCCGACCCCCCCTAAGACGACAGTCGCCTCCTCTGATTCCCCTTCTCCTCCGCGCCCTTTCCTCTCTCCACTTCAAATTCCTAAGCCCAAAAGCCCACCGCAGCCCCTATGTTCCACCACCATCTTCCATTGCACCACCGACGACGCCAAACAACCCCCCCTTCTCTTCATACTATAAGTTTTCTTTTTATTTTTTTCTCTTTTCTTTTTCGTTGTTGTGATTTTTATGTGAAAAGTAGGTCATTAGTTTATTAGAAACAAAAATAGGGTTTTTTTTATATTATTTGTAAATAAAGGATTATATTTTTATAAATAGAAAAGATAAGGTTTTAAAATATAAAGAAGTGAATGTGAAGATTAAAAATATAATTTTTATATTATAGAACGATTAAAAGTATAATTTTTATAATATAGAAAAGTGAAAGATATAATTTTTATATAGGTATGATGATAAAAATTTGATCTTTATATATGTAGCAAAATAAAAATCTGATTTTTATTATATATACGTTGAAACAGAAAAGTGATTTTTATAGCGAAGTAAAAACTCGATTTTTATATATTGAATAGCAAAGTAAAAATTCGATTTTTATATATTGAATAGCAAAGTAAAAATTCGATTTTTATATATTGAATAGCAAAGTAAAAATTCGATTTTTATTTATCGAATAGCGAAGTAAAAATGTGATTTTTACATATGTAGATAATACGGGCAAAGAAAGTGACAAGAGGCGAGAACGGCGAATATTTCTACAAAGAAGAGTCGAGGCATTTGATTTAGCTATTCGTTGAGAACTTCTCACTTTTAATTTAATTTTCTAGTTGAAATATATACTAGGATGCAGACGGTGTTTAGTAGCACCAGACACCCGTCGTCCACAGACCATGGACGGCTTGTATGCTTGATTGTTTGATTTTGATGTGTAGTTGATTGTGTGATGTGATGTGAAATGAAATAAAATATTTATATAGTTGAAAATATTTTATAGTTAAAAATAGAATTTTTAATGTGTATATGAAATGAAATAAAAATAAACAAATCGGACAATTTGTTTATATACACACATTTGACTGATATTGATTGGGCCGATAAATTTTACACATCGCCCAACTGCACAACTAAAATCTGTGTTTGATTGTTTGAAAACCCCACACGGGTATTGGGATGATATATGACGTACACTAGTCCCAATAATTAGATGTATGTCGATCGATTGATGGACAGACTATTATGAGCTTTAAATATTTATATTTGATGCTTGGACAGTGTAGAATGCACTTTGGAAGATGGTTGATTATTCAGCGTTGTTATTGTATACATGCATTGTAGAAAATCCATATAATTAACAGTATATGGTAATTGATTGGGCCTCATTCCAGTTTTGAAAAAGAAATATTTGAAATAGAATATTTGAAATAGAAATATTTGAAAAAGAAATATTTGAAATAGAAATATTTAAAATAGAATATTTGAAAATAGAAATATATGAAGCCGCGTGGATTAGATTGACGCCATTTTGACTTGAACGATATTTATATCGATTTTATTCATTTTATAATGAATATCGAAAGTGATTTCAAAATCTGATATTTCGAAAAGAATTGAATTCGAATTAAACTGAACTGAAAAAGAATTCGAATTAAACTGAATTGAAAATGAATTCGAATTGAAATTGAATATAAATGAATTCGAATTGAAATTGAATATAAATGAATTCGAATTGAAATTGAATATAAATGAATTCGAATTGAAATTGAATATAAATGAATTCGAATTGAAATTGAATATAAATGAATTCGAATTGAAATTGAATTGAGTTGAAAACAAACTGAAATTGAATTAGAAATCAATTTGAATTGAATCGATTTGAAATGAAATTAAAATGAATTTATGTTGAAAAATTCGATTTTGATTTGAATTTGAAATATGAAGTTGAAACCGTTTTGAAAATGAATTTATAATGATTTATAAAGAATGTTTTGAATCGAAATCGACGAAGTATATATTATATATATTATATAATGGCCTGAATAGAACGCGCCGCGCTGCTGTAGTTCATGAATTTCGACCATTGACTTCAAATGGATATTGCGGGAGATCCGACTGTCGAATTCTCCTAAAACCGGAACCGTTGGGTTCGTATCGAAAAGAGCTTTCTAACGAATATTAGAAATTTGAAATCTAACGGTTGGATTTGGAATTATGTCCAAATCAAAATTAAAAAAGGTCGTTGTAAGTGCAGTTCGATGGCCGTTGATGGAAATCGACTGTACGGGCCTTGATAAAATTATTAAAAATAGTAATAATTTGTGTAAAATCATAAGAAATGATTTGGGAAAAATTGGGATGAAAAACTCTATATTTGAAAAGATAAAAATAGCTTTTTATCGAAATGAACTAGTTTTGAACTAGAATTAAAATTCTATTTATTTTTAAATAAATAAATTTGATTTGAAAGGGTTTTAAAAGTAACCAGGATTTCCAATAATTGAATTGGAATGGATTGGAATCGAAATTGTCTTTGGATTATTTCGATGTTGGATTTCGTGATTATACAGATATTGTTATGGAAATTTGAAAGATATATTTATATCGTTATTTCCAATATGATATTTGCTGGTCGTAGAATTTGATATTGAATATAAGCCGATATATTTTCTATTCAGAGCCTTGTATTTAATATCAAATGTGATTTGGGTTTGTCGTGAATGGTGTCTTCATTAACACTGTTCTTAAGCCCAGTTGAGAAAAAGATTAAATCTTTTTATTTAGATTTAATGAAGTGTACCAATTAAATAATATTTAATTGGAATTGAATTGATATTGATTTTTGGGTTTATCGTGAATAGTGTTTTAAATAACACTTGTTCTTTAACCTGATAATTAATGAAATGTGATTTTGGGTTGTCGTGAACGGTATCATCAATAATACTGTTCTTAGACCCAGAGGAGTTAAGAAAATCAGAAACTAACTGGAGATTAGCTAAGTTGAATGGTTTCTGGGGTATTGATATGATGTTGGTTTCGGCCTTCGGGGTTAATATTTTGGGAATTGCTCACTTGCTAATTTATGGTTAGGGACTGATTGAAATGTGATGTGATTTTGGGTTTATCGTGAACCTTGTTTTAAATGACATGGATTCTTTAACCCAGTTACAGATTAAAACTAAGTAGATTTTTAATGAATCTTTAATTAGATTGAAAAGATCGAGAATGGAGTATCACCAGTTTTACTCCAGGCGGTAGTTAAATCTTTAACTAGATTTGAACGTGAAATGGTAATTGAATTTACCGATAACACCGTGGTGTTAGATACGAAGTATTACCTGTTTTACTTCATGGGATGAATAGGTTGGGATTGGAAAATTAAAACAAATGATTACTTCGGTAAGGTTCGTTAATCCCGACTAGTTTGAATTGATATTCAAAGGAAGATTAAAGAATAAATTTAAAGGAATTTATCTTTGACAAAATTTATGGGAATCTTTCCTTAAGAATGTGAAATTTAGAAACTAACTGTTGGTTAGCTAAGCAGAATGGTTTTCTGGATATTGATCTGATGTTGGTTTCGGCCTTCAGGGTTAATATTTGGGGAATTATTCACTTGAATAATTTACGGTTAGTGACTAATGAATTGGAATGAGGCGTATGTTGTGTTTGTGTAACACTTATTTAAAATATACGCGAGTTATTCGGAAAGACCGGGTTTATCCCATTCTGAATAACTGATACGACGATAAGTCGAAGATGAAGACGGTGGTCGAAGACCGGAGGTCTTCATGTCATTTAGGTGATTACTGATGATCTTGATTGGGATGTACACCCAAGAAGATGGAAACAGTTGGTGATCGTCCAGACGTACTTGGAGATCGATGGATATGCGGGGTACTAGGTGCCTCCGGTTTCATTCAGACCCAGAACGGACTTGTAAATGGACTGTGTGTCTGACATCAGATTTCATTATGTGTGACTGATATCGGTTGCATAGAGTGGTTTGCCTATGTGGCATGCTAAGATGCAAATGATCAAGGCTTCTGTTGAAAAGCAGAGTCTTATGGTTGATGATCAAAGCACGGCCTTTGTGGCGTAGCTTTGTGTAGCGTCGATTCGCGAGCCTCACACCTTGGGGTGAACCAAAAACGGGAGACGGACCTCAAGGAGGACATGCGTTTTCTTCTAGCTAAAAGTGGCGTCAGTGGTTTTACACGCCCTGACAAGTTTGACTTATGTGGTTGTTGCTGTTGCGAGGCGCCTCAGATGTATCGGTCGTTCTCAAACCGATGGAGTCATTTAGTTGGCTCACCTACGCCCCAAAGGGCGGGGAAACGCGGTGTTCAGGATTTCGTCTAATCCACATCGGTGGACCGGCCCTGTCGCTCCAAGGGACGATGCGTTCTATTCCTGAGACACGGGCTAGAGCATCTAGAATCGGTAGAGGACTATCTTTTGCCTCGGTTCACAGACGGAAATCCAATTTTGAAATACATGACATTTGCAGTTTTAATTGTAGAGCCTAGTATGGCGACATAGTGGGATAGGGCGCTATGCCGTCTATGATTGATACTTATGATTTGAAGTTGTTTTATACACTATGCACTTATAATAGTATCAAATGATTTGTTTTAAACGTACCAAGCATGTTTGGCTATTATAAGGGAAAACCCTATCCCCCGGCTTGCGTTGCATTGTGTGATAGTACCTGGGTCTTATAATAGCTTCATTTTTCTTTATTTAGCATTGCGTTGTTATTATATGCACTGGTATTCTAGGAAGGAAACTTGTCCGTGTTATACGGCGTGGTCCCTTGATTTACCGAACTTTAAAATAAAGATTAATAACTGTTTTAGTTCTCACACCAGTCCCTTGACAGAACTGGAGTTTATTGTTTTAACCTAAACTCTGGGTGCCCTTATTTTGACATGGGCAGCTAGTAGTTTTGGTTTTGCAGATTTATATTCACAGGATCCTGGTTTGCAGCTGGAATGATATCCGGAAAGCTTTGTATCCGTATATCTCTTCTAGTTGTGTATTGTATTATTTTCCACTACTATGTAATGTATTGTAATCTCTGATATTTTCTGTGGTGTAATGTTCATTTATACTCTGTATATTCTTGTAATCTGATGCATTGTTGTAATATACAATGAAATGTTCTTCCGTTTGCGTTCTATTTTGTCGTGTTCTCAAAACAATTCGTTCTATCTCTTCTCTTCGGAGACCGGGGAAGTTCGGGTCGTTTCAGCTTGGTATCAGAGCTTTGGTTTACAAAGCTCAGAGAACAAGACACATTAGAACCATGCGAAAGAATTCATCAGATATTGAATTAGTAATATCCGATGGGAATGACTCGTTAGAGATGGGATCAGTAGTATCCTAGAACGAGTGTGAAGAGTATATTTTTAAAAGTAAAAACAAGTTTTGTTTTGAAATTTAAATCACTTATTCGTATTTAATTATTTATTTTAAATTGATTTGGACAATCCAATATATAAAGATTTTGCATATATGTCTTGCAAACGTGTGTTCGAAGTTTTAATATACTGGGTAGATATAGAATCCCTCTAGTGCCCGGGGATAATTCTGGTGATGGGGCACCATCGCCAGTAATTATTTTCGAGTTTCGAAAGTGAGATTTCTATATATTTCCAATTGACTGGTGTGAGAACCAAAACTAGATAGGGCTTATTGATGTGATTTGGCATCAAAAATCTGATTTTTTGACTACGTATCAAAGTTATGAATTTGAAAAGCTAATTAAATAATTGATTGATGTTTGTGTTGTTTGGTTATTTGTTTGAAATTTTGAACCATTACGCCTAATAGAATCAAATAGTGAGTTGTATTGAATATTAGTCGCATTTGCTTGCATATACATGTACTTACATTGAACATGTCATAACAAAGAGGCTAGAGCAGAAGAATAAAATTGTTTGCCCGACAAATAGGTACATGTTTACCATAATTTACTGTTTTGTTTGGGTGATGATGATTTTATGAGCCGATTGGCTAGCCGCTTGGCTTTTTCTTTTTATTTTTGAGATCTGAGAGCCTGTATGGCAATTTCGGGATTTTCCCGTGCTCCCGGTACAGGGGAGGTTATGGCGAAATTTTTCAAAAATTTAGGGTGTTAGCCAAATTTTTGAAATTTTCGAAAAGTTCTTAGAAACTGAAAAGTTGAACTTAAGCCGTAATAAAAATAATAAAAGTTGAGTTGGTATTTAAAACAACTTTCGGCTTCGTTCCTTTTCGACGACGAAAAGTTTTAAGTGGGGAAGATTGAAATAACCCGGAAATCTGGGCCAGTTTAAAATTTTTATTTTGGCAATTTTAGCGAATTTTGAATATTTTAAATGAATTATTTTAAATAAAACCGATGAGAAATTTATTTTGAATATAATTCGAACGTATATATTCGTTTGAATCGACGATAGAATATAAATAATTATTTATAATTATAAAAGGAATTGAAAATGGCGCGGTAGTTCGATAATTCTATTTCAAACTTCAAATGAATGTACCGGGTGCAAAGTAAACCAGATTTTAGTGAAACCAAAAATATTAGAATCTAATTGATAATATCTTTCCAACGAATCCGAAAAATCCAAATTTCATAGCGGGGATAAAAAGATATGTCCAGTTGAAAATTCAGAATAGTCGCTATGGAATTCTGGCCCTTAAAAATGGAAATTTTGCAGACGACCTCGGATTTCGACGAAACCACTTTTGTTGGATCCGCGATGTCAAATTATTGCTAGGTTTCAAATTTCATAATTTTTCGAATCACTATGTGAGCGTGGCAAAGGAAAACACGTTTGAACAATTTTAGTTGATTTTAATCGACTGGAAAATGTCCATTTTTCAAATGGTCTCAGAATTTGATGAAATTAGTTTTGTTAGGACCATATCGTCAATACGAAGCTAGAAAATATTTTTCTGTAATTTTTAGAGACTGTATGTGGCCTCAGTAATTTGAAATGTATGTTTAAATTGAATATACAAAGAATTATACTTTGATTTAAATGAAAACTGATTGTAACAGTCGAATCAGCCTACGATACATATCCCATTATGTTCGGAATGGGGGTAATTAGCTAAGGACGACAGGCGGTGGGTCTCGTTTAAAGGTCGAAATAAACAGTCACTTTTTAGCGGATTGAAATAAATTAAATATTTATATTTGTATCCCGTTGACTCAAATCGTTTTCAGAACAGAATTTTTATTTATTAAACATCGCGCCCCCCCAATCGATCGAATTCGCCCCTGCCACCGGAGCCGCGCCTCCACAGGCGACCCCCCTCGCTCCGGCGCTCCACCTCGCCAGCCAACACCCCACTCCAGATCGATGAAACCCCCTCCCCTACACCGCGCCCTAGCCAGAAAGCCCACGCCGCCACTGTCCCAGCAACCGCCACCGCCCCATTTACCTGGCGCCTACCCCCCCAAGACGACAGTCTCCTCCTCTGATTCCCCTTCTCCTCCGCGCCCTTTCCTCTCTCCACTTCAAATTCCTAAGCCCAAAAGCCCACCGCAGCCCCTATGTTCCACCACCATCTTCCATTGCACCACCGACGACGCCAAACAACCCCCCCTCTTTTCTACATACTGTAAGTTTTATTTTTATTTTTTTCTCTTTTCTTTTTTCGTTGTTGTGATTTTTATGTGAAAAGTAGGTCATTAGTTTATTAGAAACAAAAATAGGGTTTTTTATATTATTTGTAAATAAAGGATTATATTTTTATAAATAGAAAAGATAAGGTTTTAAAATATAAAGATGTGAATGTGAAGATTAAAAATATAATTTTGTATTATAGAACGATTAAAAGTATAATTTTTATAATATAGAAAAGTTAAAGATATAATTTTTATATTGGTATGATGATAAAAATTCGATCTTTATATATGTAGCGAAATAAAAATCTGATTTTTATTATATATACGTTGAAATAGAAAAGTGATTTTTATTGCAAAGTAAAAATTCGATTTTTTTATATTGAATAGCAAAGTAAAAATTCGATTTTTATATAATGAATAGCAAAGTAAAAATTCAATTTTTATATATTGAATAGCAAAGTAAAAATTCGATTTTTATATATTGAATAGCAAAGTAAAAATTCGATTTTTATATATTGAATAGCAAAGTAAAAATTCGATTTTTATATATCGAATAGCGAAGTAAAAATGTGATTTTTATACGTGTAGAGAATACGGGCAAAGAAAGTGACAAGAGGCGAGAACGGTGAAGATTTCTACAAAGAAGAGTCGAGGCGTTTGATTTAGCTATTCGGTGAGAACTTCTCACTTTTAATTTAATTTTCTAGTTGAAATATATACTAGGATGCAGACGGTGTTTAGTAGCACCCGACACCCGTCGTCCACAGATCATGGACGGCTTGTATGCTTGATTGTTTGATTTTGATGTGTAGTTGATTGTGTGATGTGATGTGAAAAGAAATAAAATATTTATATAGTTGAAAATATTTTATAGTTAAAAATTGAATTTTTAACGTGTATATGAAATGAAATAAAAATTAACAAATCAGACAATTTGTTTATATACACACATTTGACTGATATTGATTGGGCCAATAAATTTTACACATCGCCCAACTGCACAAATAAAATCTGTGTTTGATTGTTTGAAAACCCCACACGGGTATTGGGATGATATATGACGTACACTAGTCCCAATAATTAGCTGTATGTCGATCGATTGATGGACAGACTGTTATGAGCGTTAAATATTTATATTTGATGCTTGTATAGTGTAGAATGCACTTTGGATAATGGTTGATTATTCATCGTTGTTATTATATACATGCGTTATAGAAAATCCATATAATTATCAGTATATGGTAACTAATTGGGCCTCATTCCAGTTTTGAAAAAGAAAAGTTTGAAATAGAATATTTGAAAAAGAAATATTTGAAATAGAAATATTTGAAATAGAATATTTGAAAATAGAAATATATGAAGCCGTGTGGATTAGACTGACGCCATTTTGACGTGAAGGATATTTATATCGATTTCATTCATTTTATAATGAATATCGAAAATGATTTCAAAATCTGATATTTCGAAAAGAATTGAATTCGAATTAAACTGAATTAAAAAAGAATCCGAATTAAACTGAATTGAAAATGAATTCGAATTGAAATTGAATATAAATGAATTCGAATTGAAATTGAATATAAATGAATTCGAATTGAAATTGAATATAAATGAATTCGAATTGAAATTGAATTGAATTGAAAATAAACTGAAATTGAATTAGAAATCAATTTGAATTGAATCGATTTGAAATGAAATTAAAATGAATTTTTGTTGAAAAATTCGATTTTGATTTGAATTTGAAATATGAAGTTGAAACCGTTTTGGAAATGAATTTATAAAGAATGTTTTGAATCGAAATCGACAAAGTATATATTATATATATTATATATATAATATAATGGCCTGAATAGAACGCGCCGCACTGCGGTAGTTCGTGAATTTCGACCATTGACTTCAAATGGATATTGAGGGAGATCTGACCGTCGGATTCTCCTAAAACCGGAACCGTTGGGTTCGTATCGAAAAGAGCTTTCTAACGAATATTAGAAATTTGAAATCTAACGGTTGGATTTAGAATTATGTCCAAATCAAAATTGAAAAAGGTCGCTGTAAGTGCAGTTCGATGGCCGTTGATGGAAATCGAATGTACGGGCCTTGATAAAATCATTAAAAATATTAATAATTTGTGTAAAATCATAAGAAATAATTTGGGAAAAATTGGGATGAAAAACTCCATATTTGAAAAGATAAAAATAGATTTTTATCGAAATGAACTAGTTTTGAACTAGAATTAAAATTCTATTTATTTTTAAATAAATAAATTTGATTTGAAAGGGTTTTAAAAGTAACCAGGATTTCCAATAATTGAATTGGAATGGATTTGAATCGAAATTGTCTTTGGATTATTTCGATGATGGATTTCGTGATTATACAGATATTGTTATGGAAATTTGAAAGATATATTTATATCGTTATTTCCAATACGATATTTGTTGGTCGTAGAGTTTGATATTGAATATAAGCCGATATATTTTCTATTCAGAGCCTTGTATTTAATATCAAATGTGATTTGGGTTTGTCGTGAATGGTGTCTTCATTAACACTATTCTTAAGCCCAGTTGAGAAAAAGATTAAATCTTTTTATTTAGATTTAATGAAGTGTACCAATTAAATAATATTTAATTGGAATTGAATTGATATTGATTTTTGGGTTTATCGTGAATAGTGTTTTAAATAACACTTGTTCTTTAACCCGATAATTAATGAAATGTGATTTTGGGTTGTCGTGAACGGTATCTTCAATAATACTGTTCTTAGACCCAAAGGAGTTAAGAAAATCAGAAACTAACTGGAGATTAGCTATGTTGAATGGTTTCTGGGGTATTGATCTGATGTTGGTTTCGGCCTTCGGGGTTAATATTTTGGGAATTGCTCACTTGCTAATTTATGGTTAGGGACTGATTGAAATGTGATGTGATTTTGGGTGTATCGTGAACCTTGTTTTAAACGACATGGATTCTTTAACCCAGTTACAGATTAAAACCGAGTAGAGTTTTAATGAATCTTTAATTAGATTGAAAAGATCGAGAATGGAGTATCACCATTTTTACTCCAGGCGGTAGTTAAATTTTTAATTAGATTTGAACTTGAAATGGTAATTGAATTTACCGATAACACCGTCGTGTTAGATATGAAGTATTACCAGTTTTACTTCATGGGATGAATAGGTTGGGATTGGGAAAATAAAACAAATGATTACTTCGGTAAGGTTCGTTAATCCCGACTAGTTTGAATTGATATTCAAAGGAAGATTAAAGAATAAATTTAAAGGAATTTATCTTTGACAAAATTTATGGGAATCTTTCCCCAAGAATGTGAAATTTACAAACTAACTGTCGGTTAGCTAAGAAGAATGGTTTTCTGGATATTGATCTGATGTTGGTTTCGGCCTTCGGGGTTAATATTTGGGGAATTATTCTCTTGAATAATTTACGGTAGTGACTAATGAATTGGAATAAGGCATATGTTGTGTTTGTGTAACACTTATCTAAAATATACGCGAGTTATTCGGAAAGACCGGGTTTATCCCATTTTGAATAATTGATACGACGATAAGTCGAAGATGAAGACGGTGGTCGAAGACCGGAGGTCTTCACGTCATTCGGGTGATTACTGATGATCTTAATTGGGATGTACACCCAAGAAGATGGAAATAGTTGGTGATCGTCCAGACGTACTTGGAGATGATGGATATGCGGGGTACTAGGTGACTCCGGTTTCGTTCAGATCCAGAATGGACTTGTAAATGGACTATGTGTCTGACATCGAATTTCATTATGTGTGACTGATATCGGTTGCATAGAGTGGTTTGCCTGTGTGGCATGCTAAGATGCAAATGATCAAGGCTGCTGTTGAAAAGCAAAGTCTTGTGGTTGATGATCAAAGCACGGCCTTTGTGGCGTAGCTTTGTGTAGCGTTGATTCGCGAGCCTCACACCCCGGGGTGAACCAAAAACGGGAGACAGACCTCAGGGAGGACATGCGTTTTCTTCTAGCTAAAAGTGGCGTCAGTAGTTTTACACGCCCTTACGAGTTTGACTTATGTGGTTGTTGTTGTTGCGAGGCGCCTCGGATGTATCGGTCGTTCTCGAACCGATGGAGTCATTTAGTTGGCTCACCTACGCCCCAAATGGCGGGGAAACGCAGTGTTCAGGATTTTATCTAATCCACATCGGTGGACCGGCCCTGTCGCTCCAAGGGATGATGCGTTATGTTCCTGAGACAAGGGCTAGATCGTCTCGAATCGGTAGAGGACTATCTTTTGCCTCAGTTCACTGACGGAAATCCAATTTCCAAATACGTGACATTTGCTGTTTTAATTGTAGAGCCTAGTATGGCGACATAGTGGGATGGGGCGCTTATGCCGTCTATGATTGATACGTATGATTTGAAGTTGTTTTATACACTATGCACTTATAATAGTATCAAATGATTTGTTTTAAACGTACCAAGCATGTTTGGCTATTATAAGGGAAAACCCTATCCCCCGGCTTGCGTTGCATTGTGTGATAGGACATGGGTCTTATAATAGCTTCATTTTTCTTTATTTAGCATCGCGCTGTTGTTATATGCACTGGTATTCTAGGGAGGAAACCTGTTTCGTGTTATACGGCGTGGTCCCTTGATTTACCGAACTTTAAAATAAAGATTAATAACTGTTTTAGTTCTCACACCAGTCCCATGACTGACCTGGAGTTTATTGTTTTAACCTAAACTCTGGGTGCCCTTATTTTGACACGGGCAGCTAGTAGTTTTGGTTTTGTAGATTTATATTCATAGGATCCTGGTTTGTAGCTGGAATTATATCCGGAAAGCTTTGTATCCGTATATCTCTTCTAGTTGTGTATTTTATTATTTTCCGCTACTATGTAATGTATTGTAATCTCTGATATTTTCTGTGGTGTAATATTCATTTATACTCTGTATATTCTTGTAATCTGATGCATTGTTGTAATATACAATGAAATGTTCTTCCGTCTGCGTTCCATTTTGTCGTGTTCTCAAAATAATTCATTCTTTCTCTTCTCTTCGGAGACCGCGGAAGTTCGGGTCGTTTCATCCTGGTTGCTTCATACACCTATAAATAAGACCATAGACCTAACACTAAGCCTCATAATTCGATGGCTACGCTAAAACGCTGCCATTACTCTCTCACTCCACCCCCCTTCTCAAATATATTCTGAAAATTAAAATGTTAGCCTAGGAGAATTATTAATTCAGATCTGGAAGAGGGAATCAACTTTAACAAAAAGATTATTGAATCATAGAAGCAAGGTAAACTTCTAAGAACTAATCTATTTAAATTATTTCTCTTTCCCTTCTCTTTTCATGGAATAATAAATCCATGGTCATTAGGTTGTGTATCAAATTAAAAGGAAAAGGGGAAACCATGGAAGATAGAATGGATCGGATCCAAGATTTGGGGAAAGCATGAAAGGTGAGTGGGTTTTGTAACACCCCACCTCCGTTAAGGACACTCACAAAGGGAATGCCCTAACTTTGGTGGAGCGTTTTAGCAGACAGAACAGAAATTTACAAGACAGATAAACAATACTTGAGAAATTATAACTTTATTACAGCGGAAAACAGAAATCGGTTTGGTTACATCTTTACCAAAACTCAAGTACATAAATATCAGTCTTGTTCAGAAAATCATCAGAGTACAAAACTTTATAATCCCCACAGAAGCTGCCATAATAAGTCAAGCCGTAAGCACTCTAAGTACTTCAAGCGGAAGAAATCCGGATCAAGCTAAGTATTCCCTCCTTAGAAAACCTGGGGGGAACAGAAGAAAAAGGGGCGAAACAAGCAAGGTCAGACATAAAGTCTGGCAAGTCCAGTGACTTTCAGCATATGAACAGATAATAATAATCATGCCATGCAAATAAAACTGGATGAGATAAAAGGAGCAGCAGATGTACTTAGGTTAAACAGAAGGAACAGAATAATATTACTTTTTATTTCTCTGCACTAATACAAGTATAACAGGATTATGTGTCACCCTAATGTCTAAACTAAAACAGAAACGGGAACAGGATAATTTCCACAGAACAGAATGCTAGTAATTGGCCTTTACCACCTGAACAGAAACAGACAGAAACAGAATGCTAATAATGGGCATTTACTGCCCGAAAAGAGACAGATAGAAACATAATGCTAATAATCGGCCTTTACTACCCGAACAGAGACAGACAGAAACAGAATGCTAATAATGGGCCTTTACCACCCGAACAGAAGGTACAGTAACAGAAACAGATTAATCCCTGCGGAAACAGAATGTAGAATTAGGTGTACACTAGTAAATGGGCCTTTACCACCCGATCAGACGGTACCACGCAGAAACAGACAGGTGTTGCCACCCAACAGAAACAGACGATACCAACAGAAACAGATAGAACTAAGTGTACCCTAAAACCCTACCCTAAGCGATCGGCTCCCTAATTCATAAATACCCTGTGTTGGCTCTACAATAGGGTGTATCACTCCCTAAAATGACAAACTATAGGCACAGGCCTATTTATAGATGTCACGGCGTCTTACATCCTCAGAGGCAGATCGGGATCCATGCACGCACATGACCCGGTTGGAACGCACCATCAACACCCCTCGCCATTATTAGAATGAACCACTTATAATTAGTTCAGTAAGCGTGCCTGGACCCTACCTACTGTTGGGTCAAAGTTTTGATACCAGAAAGGGTTACTGACTAATATGGGTCCCAAACAACAGATGACACAAGTAATTTCCCTCCTAACCTTGTGTCCCCAGACTAACAGATTTCAGATTAACTTGTTTACAAGTTCAAACATACAGAGTTCAGATCAACTAGTTCACAGATCAGACAAGTTTTCAGACTAGCGGATCAGATATACGGATTTAACAGATTTACAGATTTTCTAACTTTGTAATTGGGCCTACAGATTCACAAAACGGGTTTGTTAAATTCATTAGTCTAATTGGTATAACCCTATCCACCCAACACGTTTTAGACATCATATTTATCCCAGATTTGCATTAATTAAATATTAATGCACATACCTCTCACATTAGGTCGGTAGCTTGTGGCCGCTGGATATGCCGGGCGGTTCAGGGAAGACTTCTGCCACAAGCCAGACCTAACCTCGTGTCTAAGCATGTTTTAGTTATTCCTACAACCTCTCACATTAGACTGACAGTTTGCGGTTGCTGGTTAAGCCGGTTGGTTCCGGGCAGGCTTCTACCGCAAACAGAGTCTAACCTTGTGTCATAGCCAATTCATTCCAATACAGATTTTTCAGATATCAGACTAATTCTGTTTATTTAACAGATTAAACTTCTTCATAGGATATAATAGATTAATCAAATTTCCATGTTCTACTAAATCTTAGGTCGAGCCTACGGATTTCCATACACAGATTACCATTATCTAGTTTCAACAGATCAGACAATTCAACATGTAGCAGATCTAGCAGTTTAAGCGATTCAACGGATTTAGCAGATAACAGATATAGCAGTTTAGGCAATTCAATAGTTTTAGTAGATAACGGATTAGGCAATTTAGTAGATAACAGATTTAGCAGATTATATATATATATATATATATATATATATATCTAAAACTCTATTTAGATATCTTGCCTAATCATAAATTTAGCCTAAACTTACATGCCTAAATCAAGGTCATAATTCATAATACAATATATGCCCCAAATCTTATCCTTAATATTCCTACTTACAGCTCATGTCAAAACTAGATTTAATATTCTAGTTTACCATTTATGTCCAAGACTAATATACATGTTAATCATTCACTATTATAGCCAATTCAGATTATGCCAACAAATCTATTATGCCAAATTAACTTAATTAAGCTATGCCCAATCCCCGTATAACATGTTCCACAAGCTCTCTAAGTACTCATGAAATGACCCTAGCAAAAGGAATAGGGGATAAGCACAAGAAAGAATAGGCATGCAATGATGAACCAAATACAATGATAATGGACTTACTAGGCTTGAAGTACATAACAGTGAATGGGAATAAACTAGCAAGGTTACATACTAAATATGAGATCCAACATCCTTAAGGGAATAGGCATAAGAAACTAATTACAATAGTTATAGGCAACTAACCACAATAGTCATGGGCGACTAATTACAATAGTTTCTTATTCAATGTCATAGGCAATAGTCTCATAGTCAATGAATCATAGTCATAGGCAACAGTCTCATAGTCAATGAATCATAGTCATAGGAAACAGTCTCATAGTCAATGAATCATAGTCATAGGCAATAGTCTCATAGTAAATGAATCATAGTCATAGGCAATAGTCTCATAGTCAATGAATCATAGTCATAGGCAATAGTCCCCTAGGCAACAGTTTCATGTCCAATTATGCATTATTATTTGTCCCAAAATTTATTGTTTGTGCGTCAATCTCTTATGAGATTCAGCGCAGGCTCGTAGTAGCCTGGTTATAGAACAGAAAGAAGAAAGAGGTACAAAATAGTCACAGAAAAACAGATCTGACAGATAAGAATATACATAACCTCAGATTCAGATTTATAATCATGTCACAATTATAATTACAGTTTATAGCGAAAAATAATTGTACTTGCCTTTCGTGGTTTTAAGAAAGGATAATAAACTGTTGTTGATGCAGAAATGCTGAATTATTCCTCTTTAATTGTCTTAGCTCTAAAGTTGGATTTGAGATTTGATTTAGCTTTTAATTCTATTCAGGTTGGAAGAAGATTCATCAGTCCAAGTTTTGATTCCAGCAGGGTAGCGACGCCGTTTTTATTTTTAATTAGAACAGAGGCAGAATATAGACATAATGAAATGGTGTGGAGAGAATGAGGCTAGGGGTGAGTTTATATAGGATTAGGCGGACGAATCTAGATAGAAACGAGACCGGATACATCAGAATGAACCAGGTTAAAAAAACAGGGTTTCGGGAGCAGGTCGACCCCCAGGTCGACACTATGGTCGACCTGGTCTGGCCAGGTGGACCCCCAGGTCAACACTATGGTCGACCTAGCCCCTGGGAGGTCGACACTATGGTCGACCCCTAGGTCGACCTGTTCCATGGACGGGAATTTTCCCGCCCAGCCTATTCTGGGATTTTGAATTCGAATTTGAATTCGAATTTTCGAGCTGTTTTCGATTCTGAAATTCTCTGAAACTTCGGAGGGCCATATCTCCCTCATACGGACTCCGTTTCTCGAAAAATCGGACTCGTTTCCAAGCAGAATTTCAAGATGAATGTAATGGCACAACCCGTTTCCCTTGATTCTTATTTTATAATTTAATTATTCTCTGATTTGTTACTTATACGTTCACAGAAAATACGGGTTGTTACATTCTCCCCTCCTTAAAGGATTTCGTCCCTGAAATCTTCAAGTAAGAAGAATGTGTCCTACCATCCAGTCATCCATCTACTCAACCATCATCCACAAGCATCCATTGTCCTTAGAAAACTTCTAATGTTGTATGAACATATGCAAAAGTGTGTGTATATGTTCCTTATCTAATGCAAGGATCAAGTGGTCCACTGATTCAGTTGACCTCCTTAATGCGAACTATGTTAGTGTCATGAGTCCATCATGTATGCAATTTTCCTATTTGATACATATCATTCTTATATGAGTGACAACCATTCATTCATATGCAACATCCATGTGATGAGTCAATCATTTTGCATCCACAGAAATTGAAAATGCTCACACATCCATATGCAGTATGAGAGTGTTTTCGAGCCGATCTAATGCCTAGTGTGTGTATATGCATCCACGAGCAACCATTAGCAACTTCTTCCTTACACTTGCAACCATCAAACATAACATGTCTCAAACACATGTTTATATCCATAGGATTCCTATCTATAGGTTGAAGACTCGATTGATAGGATACAGTCGAGTGATGGGAGCGAGTGCAGATAAACAAAAACTTGGTTTCCATTAGACCTTGGTTGAGAGACAAATTCCCATAAGTATCAACCCCGAAGACCGAAATCAACATTAGATTGACACCCAGAGGATTACCCTTTTTAGACAATGTCAAAACTGGAAATCTCAACCTTATCAGAAATATTCAGATATTTACAGATTACCGGTACAGATTAGATTACTAAATGATTCTTAGGAAACTAAGCATGATAAAAACCCAGAATGTATGCGTCATAGTCAACTTAACGCTCAACACAGATACCCAACTTACCACGCTTAGATGAGTCATAACCCTTATGGGTCTGAGTCTACAGCGGAATCAGAAACAATACTAGTATTCAAGTGCAGAGTACTGATTACAGAATCGAAATGCCAGAATCAGAAAAGAGTTTTAACTCAAGATAAAAAAAATTAAACCTCCTACAGAAAGTTTTCCTACTTCTATCCTATCCACTAGCCTCGAGAGTGTTCGCCTGCCTTCCAGAAGTCGGTCCTGCCCTCTGCCCTTGCCCTCGTTTCTTCGGACAGTCCCTAGTGAAGTGCCCATCTCACCACAGTTGAAGCAAGTGCCCTTTTTTTTCTGCAATCCTTGTTCAGATGAGTCGAGCTTCCACAAGCAAAGCACTTTTTCTCCTTCTTATCTTCATACTTTTCACCCTTCTTTTTTGTTTCCTTTTTGGGCCATGCTTTCTTGTTCTGTGGTTCTTCCTTCTTTGCCTCTTTCTTGTCGTTGTCCTCCTCGTGCAGTAGTGCAATATCCACCGATCTCTCGTAAGTCGCTCCCATGGGTACATGGGTCATGGCTAGGCTGTGCAGTGGCTCGTTCAATCCTTTAACAAAGCAGAGAGCCTTTTTATGCTGGGTGTTGACTAAATCTAGTCAGAACCTAGTCAGTTGATTGAACTGGTTGACGTATTCCTTGACCGTCATACTTCCTTGCTTAAGAGATAAGAACTTTTCTAGTTGGAGAATTCGTTCAGCTTGCGAGAGGAATTTCATCTCAAACCTTGTTCTGAAATCCATCCATGTTTCAACCGGTCTCTCGGCGTTAGTGACTTCCCACTAATAGGAAGCTTCGTCCTTGAGCAACCATGCCGCCAATTGTACCTTCTTCCTATCGTCCACCTCGAAAATAACGAACAGATCCTCAGTTTCTTTGAGCCAGTTCCTCGCTTCTACGAATGATTCAGTTCCCTTGAAATCCTTTCCACCCATGGCCCTAAAATATTTACAGATCTTTGAAAAAGCAATTGCACGAGGAGGGGGCGGAGGAGGAGGAAGCGCTGCAGCTAGAGGAGGAATATCTGCTGGGCCTGCATCGTTGGCCCTAGCCTCTAAGTACCTCCTGAACCAGCCAGGTATTGGCACACCCTCTGGAATGTTAAGATTCCCAGACATGCTGGAATGAAAGAAAAAGATTTAAAATGGAGAACTGAAAAGATAGATATATGGCTTTTTCGGGATTATGTTTTTCAAAAGTAAGCTTTACTTTTGAAAATACTTTTTTTTTTAAAACCTTTTTGAAAATAGTTTTCAAAAAATTTACCCAATCTTATAACCTTTAGCTCTGATACCAAGTGTAACACCCCACCTCCGTTAAGGACACTCACAAAGGGAATGCCCTAACTTTGGTGGAGCGTTTTAGTGGACAGAACAGAAATTTACAAGACAGATAAACAATACTTGAGAAATTATAACTTTATTACAGTGGAAAACAGAAATCAGTTTGGTTACATCTTTACCAAAAACTCAAGTACATAAATATCAGTCTTATTCATAAAATCATCATAGTACAAAACTTTATAATCCCCACAGAAATTGCCATAATGAGTGAAGCCATACTTTAAGCACTCTAAATACTTCAAGCGGAAGAAATCCGGATCAAGCTAAGTATTCCCTCCTTAGAAAACCTGGGGGGGAACGGAAGAAAAAGTGGAGAAACAAGCAAGGTCAGACATAAAGTCTGGCAAGTCCAGTGACTTTCAGCATATGAACAGATAATAATAATCATGGCATGCAAATAAAACTGGATGAGATAACAGGAGCAGCAAATGTACTTAGGTTAAACAGAAGGAACAGAATAATATTACTTCTTATTTCTCTGCACTAATACTAGTATAACAGGATTAGGTGTCACCCTAATGTCTAAACTGAAACAGAAACGGGAACAGAATAATTTCCACAGATCAGAATGCTAGTAATGGGCCTTTACCACCTGAACAGAAACAGACAGAAACAGAATGCTAATAATGGGCCTTTACTACCCGAACAGAGACAGACAGAAACATAATGCTAATAATGGGCCTTTACTACCCGAACAGAGAAAGACATAAACAGAATGCTAATAATGGGCCTTTACCACTCGAACAGAAGGTACAGAAACAGAATAATCCCTGCAGAAACAGAATGTAGAATTAGGTGTACACTAGTAAATGGGCCTTTACCACCCGATCAGACGGTACCACGCAGAAACAGATAGGTGTTGCCACCCAACAGAAACAGACGGTACCAAAAGAAACAGAAAAAACTAAGTGTACCCTAAAACCCTACCCCAAGCGATCGGCTCCCTAATACATAAATACCCTGTGTCGGCTCTACAATAGGATGTATCACTCCCTAAAGTGACAACCAATAGGCACAGGCCTATTTACAGATGTCACGGCGTCTTACATCCTCAGAGGCAGATCGTGATCCATGCACGCACATGACCCTGTTGGAACACACCATCAACACCCCTCGCCATTATCAGAATGAACCACTTATAATTAGTTCAGTAAGCGTACCCGAACCCTACCTACTGTTGGGTCAAAGTTTTGATACCAGAAAGGGTTACTGACTAATATGGGTCCCAAACAACAAATGACACAAGTAAGTTCCCTCCTAACCTTGTGTCCCCAGACTAACAAATTTCAGATTAACTTGTTTACAAGTTCAGACATACATAGTTCAGATCAACTAGTTCACAGATCTGACAAGTTTTCAGACTAACGGATCAGATATACAGATTTAACAGATTTACAAATGTGTCTAACTTTGTAATTGGGCCTATAGATTCACGAAACAGGTTTGTTAAATTCATTAGTCCAATTGGTTTAACCCTATCCACCCAACACGTTTTAGACATCATATTTATCCCATATTTGCATTAATTAAATATTAATGCACAAACCTCTCACATTAGGTCGGTAGCTTGTGGCCGGTGGATATGCTGGGCGGTTCCACGCAGACTTCTGCCACAAGCTAGACCTAACCTCGTGTCCAAGCATGTTTTAGTTATGCCTACGACCTCTCACATTAGACTGACAGTTTACGATTGCTGGTTAACCCAGTTGGTTCCGGGCAGGCTTCTACCGCAAACAGAGTCTAACCTCGTGTCATAGCCAATTCATTCCAATACAGATTTTTCAGATATCAGACTAATTCTGTTTATTTAATAGATTAAACTTCTTCATAGGATATAACATATTAATCAAATTTCCATGTTCTACTAAATCTTAGGTCTAGCCTATGGATTTCCATACACGGATTACAATTATCTAGTTTCAACAGATCAGACAATTCAACATGTAGTAGATCTAGCAGTTTAAGCGATTCAACGGATTTAGCAGATAATAGATTTAGCAGTTTAGGCAATTCAATAGTTTTAGTAAATAACGGATTAGGTAATTTAGTAGATAACAGATTTAGCAGATTATATATATCTAAAACTCTATTTAGACATCTTGCCTAATCATAAATTTAGCCTAAACTTACATGCCTAAATCAAGGTCATAATTCATAATACAATATATGCCTCAAATCTTAGCCTTAATATTCCCACTTACAGCTCATGTCAAGTAGAGTTAATATTCTAGTTTACCATTTATTTCCAAGACTAATATACATGTTAATCATTCACTATTATAGCAAATTCAAATTATGCCAACATATCTATTATGCCAAATTAACTTAATTAAGCTACGCCTAATCCCTGTATAACATGTTCCACAAGCTCTCTAAGTACTCATGAAATGACCATAGCAAAAGGAATAAGGGATAAGCACAAGAAAGAATAGGCATGCAATGATGAACTAAATACAATGATAATGGACTTACTAGGCTCAATGTACATAACAGTGAATGTGAATAAACTAGCAAGGTTACACAATAAATATGAGATCCGACATCATTAAGGGAATAGGCATAAGAAACTAACTACAATAGTTATAAGCAACTGACCACAATAGTCATGGGCGACTAATAACAATAGTTTCTTATTCAATGTCATAGGCAATAGTCTCATAGTCAATGAATCATAGTCATAGGCAACAGTCTCATAGTCAATGAATCATAGTCATAGGCAACAGTCTCATAGTCAATGAATCATAATCATAGGCAATAGTCTCATAGTCAATGAATCATAGTCATAGGCAATAGTCTCATAGTCAATGAATCAAAGTCATAGGCAATAGTCCCCTAGGCAACAGTTTCATGTCAAATTATGCATTATTATTTGTCCCAAAATTTATCGTTCGTGCGTTAATCTCTTATGAGATTCGGCGCAGGCTCGTAGTAGCCTGGCTATAGAACAGAAAGAAGAAAGAGGTACAGAATAGTCACAGAAAAACAGATCTGACAAATAAGAATATACACAACCTCAGATTCAGATTTATAATCATGTCACAATTATAATTACAGTTTATAGCGGAAAATAACTGTACTTGCCTTTCGTGGTTTGAAGAAAGGATAATAAACTGTTGTTGATGCAGAAATGCTGAATTATTCCTCTTTAATTGTCGTAGCTCTAAACTTGGATTTGAGATTTGATTTAGCTTTTAATTCTATTCAGGTTGGAAGAAGATTCATCAGTCCAAGTTTTGATTCCAGCAGGGTAGCGACGCCATTTTTATTTTTAATTAGAACAGAGGCAGAATATAGACAGAATGAAATGGTGTGGAGAGAATGAGGCTAAGGGTGAGTTTATATAGGATTAGGCAGACGAATCTAGAGAGAAACGAGACCGGATACATCAGAATGAACCAGGTTAAAAAAATGGGTTTCGGGAGCAGGTCGACCCCCCAGGTCTACAGTATGGTCGACCTGGTCTGGCCAGGTCGACCCCCATGTCGACACTATGGTCGACCTGACCCCTGGGATGTCGACACTATGGTCGACCTGGTCCATGGGCGGGAATTTTCCCGCCCAGCCTTTTCTGGGATTTTGAATTCAAATTTGAATTCGAATTTTCGAGCTGTTTTTGATTCTGAAATTCTTTGAAACTTCGGAGGGCCATATCTCCCTCATACGGACTCCGTTTCACGAAAACTCGGACTCATTTCCAAGCAGAATTTCGAGACGAACACAATGGCGCAACCCTTTTCCCTTGATTCTTATTTTATAATTTAATTATTCTCTGATTTGTTACTTATACGTTCACAGAAAATACGGGGTGTTACAGGTTTAAAATATAGTTTTTGAATAATAGTACCTCTATCGTTTGGCATTCCCCATAATGAACATATTGGAAGGTTTAATTTGATGAAATGCATTACTGCGCTTAAGTGGATAATATGTTCAATTAGTTAATATGTTGAGATGAACATTTACTTGAATGTTTAAGAAAAATGAATATCGTTGTATAGATCCATTTTATGAACCTATGAATTGGGTAAATGATACACTATTGGAGAACTGCTCATTATTTTAAATAAAGTTAATTACATGTAGAAAGACACGCGACATATATTGGGATTTGGGGCATAATTTGAAATGGGATTTTGGAACATAACATATATTATGTTTTGAGACTTTAATTTGGAGGCGCAATCTAATATGAACATAAATGGTTGAAAATTCATACATAAGATTTGCTTAAATGTCGGAATGTTTATATGTTATAGAATTGTTAAAAATTTCGGCAGCAACTACCACTATTCATATCACATATTGATTTGTTCCATTTATGTAACGACCCGCATTCTACGCATCGCAGGATCGTAGGATATTTATTTCTTTCACATAGGAAGTTGTATGGTCATGTAACTTTGGGAGACGACTATTGGGGTCATTTCCCATGTTCATGATTTTTCCCGATTTTTAAATGATCGTTTGGCCCCTATCTGATCTTGTTTTGGCCATAACTTTTGATTGAAAAGGATTTCTGACCTTAAACCACTTCCATTGGCTCTGGATGATGGTTTACCTTTCCGTAGAGTGGTCACATTAGCCAAACGGACTAACCTTTTGGGAGATATGGCTGAAAAAAGTTTCAGAAGATGAAAAACTGCTTAACCGGGCCAAATGAGGTGATTAGTAAATGGGCTCATAACCCATTTCGGGATTAGGGTTATGGGGAGGCTGAAATTAGTTAGGTTTTCATTTCATTTCAGTTTTCCAGCCGCCACAAACCCTCTCTTCAACCTAACAATGGCATCCAACATCTAAATACACCTCTAATTAATTCTTAATCAAGTTTTGGCTTAAACTACATCAAATTAAGGAGAGAAAGCACCAAAGCAAGGTTAGAGCTGCTGTGTTACATTGGGAACAGCGCCAAACAGGGAATCATTTCAGATTTGGCATTTTATTTGTGGCCAAGGTGAGTGATTTGCATAGTTCCTCACTAATTATGGCTAATTAAGGGTAATTAGTGTTAATTAGCGAATTTAAACATGATTAAAAACTGGAAAAATATTTATAAATTCTTAAATGATGTTTTAGACCTCTGTTAGAAACTTGAGTTAATTTGGTTAAGTTTTGATAATCCTATCATTAACTATGCTAGGGAATGCTTAAGGGAAACATGTGTTTTTGGGTATGTTTGATCCATATAAACATGTCATATTGTTGTTTTAGTGTTTGTGGATGATTATACATGTTGCTATGACTGTTTGGTATGACTTATGATTGTTTAGAATAGTTAGAATGGTCGAAAACGCCGTCGAATGGCGTAAAACACTCACTGGAAAAGTTGCAGGAAATTGGTGCAGGTTTTCGGATCAGATCGGCTGGAAGGGAACGGACCGGATAGTTGACTGGGCAAGAGATCACCGAGCCGAACCGAGGCTTGGCACAAGAGAGAGTATGGAAAAAAGGAAGGCCACTATGGTTGAACTGGGATCGGATCGAGCTAAGGAAGGGGGAACCAGATTGACTTCAAAGGAAGTGAAGGGGATCGGAGCGGAAGAGAATGGGGAAGTGGATCGGACCTTGACCAGGAACCCGAACCGAACCGATGGAGCAAGTGTACACCGAACCAAACCGAAGCATGTATATCTGAACCGAATCAATGCGATGTGGAGGATCTGAACAGAGACAATAGCCAGTGACTGGGGCAACCCAAACCGAACCGTTGACTAGGGAGAGACCTGAACCGAACCGATGATGACAAAAAAAAAGCGAGATGCAAAGGAAGTCCAAATGAGGAGTTGTACCTCAGGATCCAGATGGTAACCAAGGAGGGAACTTCATGGGTTGGGCTTTGCTGCGGGACATGTGCTAAGGGGTTGTCGATGTCTGTAACTTTAGACCACTATGTGTAGGGGGTACGTGAACGGATTCAGGGCCACAGTGGCCTAGGTACGACTAAAGAGCTATAGACCAATGAAGTGGGGTCATTCATAAAGATTTCGTCACGACTCCGTGGGGTAAGCTTGGTAGTAGCAGTAGTTGTACAAGTCGAACTCCCTCGCTACTTCGATGGGTCTAGTGATTGACAGTGGTGGACATCGTATGCTTTACGCATTGAGTGAGAGATGTGAGAATGGTTGCTATGTTTGATTGTTTGCCTTCATTATGACATGCACACGCCCACCCCCGTATTCTTTATACCATGTGTTAGTGGCACCTTAGAGTATTGTACAATATGTAGTGCTAACTCTTTGGTTGCAGGTCCAGGTTCAGGTATGGTTTAGTATACCTGTTATTGTTCTGTTTAGCTGCTTATCGCTCATACCAGACTTTTTGTCTGTCCCAGAATTTTATGTCTCTTCTTATTACTCTGGGTGCTCTCACGAGCAGACTAGAGACAGGTTAGGTGGTATACACGAGTAGTTGTACCAGAGACGAGCAGGTGGCTTCCACGTATGACATATATATATATAGACATTCTCCCTGTGTTGCTGCAGTCACTACTTTGGGAATTAGTGGTGTATCTTTCTTTCTTTTGTTTAGAGACAGTAATTTGGAAGGTTGTAATAAGCTGTATTTAGATTTCCGCTACTCTGATGATGATGTTGATGTTGGTTTTAGTTATCAGCTTATGCACTGTCTCACTTGTTTTATGTCAAGTATATTATTATTATATTAACATTCTACAGGTTTTCAATTAGTACATTCTCTTCTTTCCTTTGTTTGGCGACCGTTCCGTGTTAGTCGGGCATGTGTACAGCGCACTTTCGGAGGAAATACCGGCTAGTGCGGGGCGGGCCGCCACCCTTGGTATCAGAGCTCTAGGTTGCGTAGTTAACCTGTGGAAGTCATCAGGGAGAGATAGTATACGTATATGAGAGCTCGTATTTGTGATTATTTTGGTTTTCAAAAGCTTTTTATATATATATCTATGTATGTATGTATGTATGTATGTATGTGTATATATACTATTAGTATAGTTAAGGATGAAGTCGCACTAGTGCGTATATATACTATTAGTATAGCTAAGGATGAAGTCGCACTGCACTAGCACCTCTATGGAGATGGTTAATCGTTTTCTCTTTACAGATTGAACGATGAGCCGATACGCAAGAGGTGCCGGTAGAGGAGCCAATAATTGGAATGCTGCTGACATGAGGACGATGTTTACTGACCTCATGAGAGAGATGCTTAGAGATGTTTAGAGGGCAGCTCCCAATGCTGGTATTGGTGGTGGTCCAATAATGCAGGTGCCTAGGGCCGATTTCGCCAAGCTAAATAAGGATTATACAAGTCTTGGTGGGAAGCCGTTCCACGGAACGGAGCCGGCTACGGATGTTCAGGATTGGTTGGATAGCTGCGAGCGTATCTTTGAAGATTTGGGTATCGAGGATGCGATGAAGAGAAGGCTAGCATCCCGTCAGCTGCAAGGATGGGCAATGAATTGGTGGAATGCTATAAAGGCAGCTACTCCCGAGGATCAGATTACTTGGGATCAGTTGAAGGCTCGCTTTAGCGATAAATTCATTCCAGCTGCTCAGATTTCAGTGATGTTTAAGAAATTCTTGGAAATCAAGCAGAATGGTAGAGCTGTCTCGGAGTATATTGCCGGATTCGACACTTTGTCGAAATATGGGTTATCTCTTATTGATAATACCGAGAAGAAGAACGAGAAGTTCTAACTGGTTTGGATGGATACTTGGGGGAAAGGCTTATTAACCATATAGATGAGACGTTTGAATTGATTGTGGGGAAAGCATTGAGGTCAGAGAGTCTTTACCCTAAGTCGAAGAGTGAGGTCACATCTGTAGAGGAGCCAAAGCCGCAAGCAAGCGGTGGAGGCAAGAATGGTACTCAGAATAAGAGAAAGAAGAATCAGACAAAGAATGGCTAGAAGAAAAAGAATAAGAAAGATTTTTGAGTGCTTCAGTTATGGTAAGAAGGGCCACTATGCCAAAGAGTGTTGGGCCAAGCCAACGGATAGGAAGTGCTTCAACTGTGGCCAAGTGGGACATCACAAGGACAAGTGTCTGCAACCCTCTAAAGAAAAACAGATGGTGAAAGCATATGCCCTTAATGCTATTCCTTCTTCGTCGAATGCCCCAACTGCAGCGGAGAAGGGAAAGAATGCCATTATTCAAGGTATGTTTTCTGTTTATGATGTTCCTGTTAGAGTTTTGTTTGATACCGGAGCTTCCAATTCTTTCGTATCTAGTGACCCGGTAGATCGGTTGGGATTGGAGCCCGAGATTGTCGATAGACCTTTAGTAGTGACGAACCCGATTGGTGGTTCGACAAACCTTAGCAGGATTTGTCGTAATGTGGCCTTATCGAGTCGTGGATGTATGTTTATTTGTGATTGCTTTGTTTTAGGCTTTACTGGGTTTGGCATTATTTTGGGAGTCGATTGGCTCCAAAGATACGGGGTAGTGGTAGACTGTGAGGGCTTTTTGGTGACAGCTAGAGCAGATGCTGGGCAGAGGGTAGTGTTTGGTGGTCTACCTAGTGATGGGGTAATGGTTAATTTTCTAAATTCCCTTGACATCCCGCATAGTGAGTTGTCAGGTTTGCTCGTGGTTGGCCAGTATCCGGACATCTTCAAGGAAGTGACCGGGCTTCCACCACACCAAGAGATTGAGTTCTGTATTGATTTAGTGAGAGATGCCAGACCTATAATGATGCCACTTCGTCGTATGGCACCAAGGGAGCAACGAAAGCTCGAGGTGCAAGTCAGAAATCTTTTGAAGAAGGGTTTTATCAGAAGGAGTGTTTCTAAATGGGGAGCACCACTTGTGTTTGCTACCAAGGCGGATGGTTCCCTTCGTTTGTGTGTAGACTACCGCGAGTTGAATAAAGTGACGAGGAAGAACAAGTATCCTCTATCGCGGATAGATGATTTGTTTGATCAGTTGATTTGCGCGAGAGTATTCTCTCAGTTGGATCTCCCGACAGGTTTTCATCAACTTAAAGTGGAAGTTGAGAGTATAGCTAAAACGACATTTCGGATGCCGTCTGGATTTTATGAGTGGTTGGTCATGCCATGCAGGCTGACCAATGCCCCAACATACTTTGTGGATCTTATGAATAGGGTATTCAGAGATCAGTTGAATAGGTTTGTCCTTGTGTTCATGGATGATATTTTGGTCTATTCGAGGACAGAGGAAGAACACAAGGAACATTTGAGGATAGTGGTGGAGGTGTTGAGAAAACACCAGTTGAAAGCAAAATTCTCTAAGTGTCACTTCTGGAAGAGGGAAGTGAGATTCTTAGGCCATGTTGTTTCAGTGAATAGTATTGTCGTGGACCCTGCGAAGGTGGCTACGGTAAAGATTGGTCTACGCCAAGAATGCAACGGACATAAGAAGTATCTTGGGATTAGCTGGATATTATCGTAAGTTTATCCAAGACTTCTCCAAGATAGCAACATCGTTGACTCAGTTGACCAAGAAGAATCAAGCCTTCATCTGGGACGAAAGGTGCGAGAATGAATTTAAGAGCCTAAAGGAAAAGTTGACATGTGCACCAGTGTTAGTCATTCCTAAGGGGAATGAAGAAATGACGGTATATACGGATGCACGTAGTACCGGACTAGGTGCTGTATTGATGCAAGGAGGTAGGGTTGTAGCTTATGCAAGCCGGCAACTGAAACCGCATGAGAAAAGATACCCTACCCATGATTTGGAAATGGCAGCGATCGTGTTCGCACTGAAGATGTAGAGACATTATCTCTTGGGAGAAAGATTCGAGTTGTTTATCGATCATAAATCGTTAAAGTATCTCTTCTCTCAGAAAGATCTAAATCTCCGCAACAGAGATGCTTAGAATTCTTGGCTTCCTATGATTTCGACATCGCATATACACTAGGAAAGGGCAATGCGGTGGCTGATGCATTGAGTAGAAGACATGCCAGTTTAGGGGCTATGTTTCTAGAATGGAAGCAACTGGAGTACATCGCTGGGTATGATTTCAGACCAAGGTGCGAATTGGATCCAGGAATGTTAGCAAGTTTGACATCATACCCACTTTGATTGAGCGGATTGGTTCTAGTCATAGGAACGATCCTAACCTATTGGAAATCATCTCAAAGTTAAAGATGGGAATCGACGGAGATAGGAACAAGTATGGGCTTGATCGAGATGGATGGCTTAGAAAGAATGGAAGTCTAGTTGTACCCAATGTCAATGGATTGAGAGATGAAGTGCTTAGAGAATGTCATCACTCAAAACTGACTATACGCCCCGGTGGTAATAAGATGTACTGAGACATGAAGAAGACCTACTACTGGGAAGGGATGAAAAGAGACATTGGGAAGTTTATATCCAAATGCATGAACTGCCAGCTAGTTAAAGCTGAGCAAAAGAAGCCTAGTGGTTTGCTACAACCATTAGAAATTCCAGAATGGAAATGGGAACAAGTGTCAATGGATTTCATTGATGGGTTACCAAGGACTAGATCGGGCCATGATAGCATTTGGGTGATTGTGGACCGATTGACTAAGAGTGCAAGGTTTATACCCGTCAAGTCAAACAGGACGGCAGCTAAGTTAGCGGAACTGTATATAAAGTGGGTAGTAAGATTTCATGGAATACCCACAGGCATTGTGAGTGACCGAGATCCGTTGTTCACTAGTGGATTTTGGAAGAGCTTACAAGAGGCTTTAGGATCAGAACTACATCTCAGTACCGCGTATCATCCTCAAACCGACAGACAGACAGGATGAATCGAGTGTTAGAAGATCTCTTGAGAGCTTGCATATTGGATTTTGGTGGATCATGGGATGACCATTTGCATCTATTAGAGTTTGCATATAATAATAGTTATCAATCCAGTATTAGTATGGCTCTGTTTGAAGCTTTGTACGGAAGACCGTGCAACTCACCGTCATGTTGGGTAGAAACTGGTGAGAAGTTTGTGCTTGGACCCGATGTGATAAGAGAAACTTCAAACAAGATTAAGGTTATCCAACAATGAATGAAGGCTGCCCAACATAGGCAGAAGAGTTATGCTGATAAAAGGAGAAGAGAATTAAAGTTCTCCATTGGTGACTTAGTGTTTATCAAGATTTCTCCGTTGAAGAGCGTGATACGATTTGGCAGGAGAGGCAAGTTAGCACCAAGATTTGTTGGTTCATTCCCATTTCTTAAAAAAATTGGGAATTTGGCATACAAAGTTGAATTACCGGAGAAGATGGTAGGATTTCAAACGTATTTCATGTTTCCCAGTTAAGGAAGTTCGTGCACGACCCAGATGTGACTATTTCACCTGATCAGTTGGATGATATCGAAGTTGAACCCGAGGCGGTTGGGAACTGCAAACCTATGCGTATTGTTGGGGACGATACGAAGCAACTTCGAAGGAAAGCGGTGAAGTTAGTCAAAGTTCAGAGGGGCGAGAATGAGAATGACTGTACTTGGGAGACAAAGGAGAGCATTAGGAAGACGTATCCAGAACTCTTCGCCTGGTAAGATTTTAACTTCGATTTAGTCTTTCCGCATGCTAGGATAGGCTTGTTTGTTTGTTTTGCATGTTTGATTGTTGTATGTGGCTGGTAGGTATGCAGAATCGTTTGTATGTTTTGGGTTAAGGAATTTCGGGGACGAAATTTCTTAAGGGGGGAGAGTGTAATGACCCGCATTCTACGTATCGCAGGATCGTAGGATATTTGTTTCTTTCACATACAAAGTCGTATGGTCATGTAACTTTAGGAGATGACTATTGGGGTCATTTTCCATGTTCATGATTTTTCCCGATATTTAAATGACCGTTTTGCCCCTATCTGATTTTGTTTTGGCCATAACTTTTGATTGGAAAGGAGTTTTGACCTGAAACAACTTCCATTGGCTCCGGATGATGGTTTACCTTTCCGTAGAGTGGTCACATTAGCCAAACGGACTCGCCATTTGGGAGATATGGCTGAAACAAGTTTCAGAAGGTGAAAAACTGCTTAACCTGGCCAAATGAGGAGATTAGTAAATGAGCTCATAACCCATTTCGGGATTAGGGTTACGGGGAGGCTGAAATGAGTTAGGTTTTCATTTCATTTCAGTTTTCCAGCCGCCACAAACCCTCTCTTCAACCTAACAATGGCCTTCAACATCTAAATACACCTCTAATCACTTCTTAATCAAGTTTTGGCTTAAACTACATCAAATTAAGGAGAGAAAGCACCAAAGCAAGGTTAGAGCTGTAGTGTTACATTGGGAACAGCACCAAACAGGGAATCGTTTCAGATTTGGTTTTTTATTTGTGGCCAAGGTGAGTGATTTGCATAGTTACTCACTAATTATGGCTAATTAAGGGTAATTATTGTTAATTAGCGAATTTAAACATGATGAAAATCTGGAAAAATATTTATAAATTCTTAAATGATATTCTAGACCTCTGTTAGAAACTTGGGTTAATTTGGTTAAGTTTTGATAATCCTATCATTAACTATGCTAGAACATGCTTAAAGGAAACATTGGTCTTTGGGTATGTTTGATCCATATAAACATGTCATATTGTTGTTTTAGTGTTTGTGGATGATTATACATGTTGCTATGACTGTTTGGTATGACTTATGATTGTTTAGAATAGTTAGAAAGGTCGAAAATGCCGTCGAATGGCAAAAAACAGTCGCTGGAAAAGTTGCAGGAAATTGGTGCAGGTTTTCGGATCGGATCGGCTAGATGGGCTCGGACCGGATAGTGGACTGGGCAAGAGATCACCGAACCGAGGCTTGGCACAAGATAGAGTATGGCAAAAAGGAAGGCCACTATGGTTGAACTAGGATCGGATCGAGCTATGGAAGGGGGAACCAGATTGACTTGAAGGGAAGTGAGGGAGATCGGAGCAGAAGAGAATGGGGAACTGGATCGGACCATGACCAGGAACCCGAACCGAACCGATAGAGCAAGGGTACACCAAACCGAACCGAAGCATGTATATCTGAACCGAATCAATGCGATGTGGAGGACCCGAACCGAGACGATGGCCAGTGACTGGGGCAACCCGAACCGAACCAATGACTGCGGAGAGACCTGAACCGATCCAGTGATGACAAAAAAAAAACCCGAGATGCAAAGGAAGTCCAAATGAGAAGTTGTACCTCTGGATCCAGATGGGAACCAAGGAGGGAACTTCATGAGTTGGGCTTTGCTGCGGGACGTGTGCTAAGGGGTTGTCAATGTCTGTAACTTTAGATCACTATGTGTAGGGGGTACGTGAACGGATTCAGGGCAGTGGCCTAGGTACGACTAAAGAGCTATAGACCAATGAAGTGGGGTCATTCGTAAAGATTTGGTCATGACTTTGTGGGGGTAAGCTAGGTAGTAGCAGTAGTTGTACAAGTCGAACTCCGTCACTACTTCGATGGGTCTAGTGATTGACAGTGGTGGACATCATATGCTTTATGCACTGAGTGAGAGATGTGAGAATGGTTGCTATGTTTGATTGTTTGCCTTCATTATGACATGCACACCCCCACCCCCGTATTATTTATACCATGTGTTAGTGTCTACTTAGAGTATTGTACAGTATGTAGTGCTAACTCTTTGGTTGTAGGTCCAGGTTCAGGTATGGTTTAGTATACTTGTTATTGTTCTGTTTAGCTGCTTATCGCTCATACCAGACTTTTTGTCTGACCCCGTGTTCTATGTCTCTTCTTATTACTCTGGGTTCTCTCACGAGCAGACTAGAGACAGGTTAGGTGGTATGCACGAGTAGCTGTACTCGAGACGAGAAGGAGGCTTCCACGTATTATATATATAGACATTCTCCCTGTGTTGCTGCGGTCACTACTTTGGGCATTAGTGGTGTACCTTTCTTTCTTTTGTTTAGAGATAGTAATTTGGAAGGTTGTAATAAGTGGTATTTGGATTTTCGCTACTCTGATGAGGATGATGATGTTGATGTTGGTTTTAGTTATCTGCTTGTACACTATCTCGCTTATTTTATGTCAAGTATATTATTATTATATTTTGTTCCATGCGCTGTGAGACATTCTACAGGTTTTCGATTAGTACATTCTCTTCTTTCCTTTGTTTGGCGACCGTTCCGTGCTAGTCGGGCATGTGTACAGCGCACTTTCAGAGGAAATGCCGGCTAGTGCGGGGCGGGCCGTCACAATTTATATACCAGAGCCCTTACCTGTGTGAATTAGAATGACTGTATGATTATATACATAGAATTGAATAAATGAAGATGAAATATGCCTAGGATTACAATTAGAAATTGTAACTGCACTTATGGAACAAGGTTAGGTTGCATTAGTGGCGGAAGTGCCCGGACCCGACTGGCATATCCAACAGTCACTAATGTTGAACCTAATGTGAGAGGCCTAAGTGAATAAAAAACATGTAATGGTGCTAAGACACGAGGTTAAGTCAACTTGTGGTAAAAGTCTGCCCGGACCCACCCGTTAAATCCAGCGTCCACAAGTGTAGGCTTAATGTGAGAGGTCTGGTGCTTATATATATATATATATATATATATATATATATATATATATATCACAAGATATGAATAAATGAAAATGGTGGTAATTAAATTTCTAACTCAGCAAATAAGAAAGGAAGGGATGAAATGAACTGAGTTGTTATGATAAGAAGGAAAAGTGATGTATTTCCCTAAATGACTTATTTTTGAAAACGTTGTTGCAAGTAAGTCACAGTAAATAAATAAAAGTAAAGAAACTACTTGCTACCACGGATTTAGATGGGAATACATTATGAAAATAAATCATTGATTCCTTCTATCAAACTGATAAGGTGCATGAAGTGTTCTCCTTAATATAATAAGGAATATACATTACAGTGAATGATGAATAATGGTTACAACGGTAAATGGTTTAAGAGGGGAATGATAATAACCTATTATAAATAAATAACATGTTGTATAAAAGGTGGACTTTCATAGGGACAAGTGAATATTATAACTTTGGTTATAATAAACTAGTAAGGGAATGGGATAACTGGTGAAATAAGCTAAGAGACACTTAATTATAAATTAAGTAATCAGTAAAGGGAAAAACCTGAAACCAGTTAATAAAAGGGCGGAAATATATTTTACTTAGTTGTATATTAAGTAATCTGTAAGCTTGGGAGTCTGAAACCCGTTGATTAGAATGTTTAAGTTTAAGTTTGTCCTAGGGACAAGAGGAAATTATAACGTAGGTTATAATAAACGGGTAGAGAAACTTATTAATGGGCCTTAATTAATAGAACTAATTTAATACGTAAACAACGATAAGCTGTATTGGCAATGTAAACTGGAATTATGATTAAATGAGAAAGGATAAGGAAAACTTATGAGATGAAATAAGTTATATTTAAGCATAAATGGTAAGTGACATGTTAATTAGAAAACATGTGAATTGGATATACTTAATTACATATTAAGTAAAACATGTTATTGTAATGATGAAATCAACAAAAAGATAAAAAAGGGTCGTGGATTACAGACCATGGGCCACAATCTAGAGAATAACATGTTGTGGGCTTATTAATAAACTTAAATGGATTAAGTTGTATGACTGAAATTAATAAATAAGAGAAACTTGGTAATTTGAATAAAAATTCAATATGAATTGGAATAACCAAGTTAACTGGAAATCTGATGAGGTGAGACAAGCACGTAAAAGAATATTTCGACATATGGTCTAACAACATGCTAAAGTAAGGCGCTTAGACCAGTCCGTACGGTTGAGGGTGAATAACCTAACGGGGTAGATCATCGAGGTGTTATATGGCACGAGGGGAGTGCACGTTCATCTGATTTGTTCTGATGGCTCCAAAGGACTGGAAGGGGAAGCACACGGCTTCTGAGGTACATAAGGTGCTCCTAGTAGTCCTCTTTGTGGTGGTAGATGTCTTAAGCTGTGCTCGCAGAGGTTAGGTCTGTGCGTAACTACTAGGTGGGTGGGCCTTGACTGTAGATGTATCTATGCAGTCAGAATGCTATGACATGGTGACACCTGGGTAGTTCGGCGGTTGCCTCACGAGGAGGCCGAGGGTCATGACCAACAAGGACAGTAGACCGTCGGACACCCATAATTTGTAGCCAGTGGGATGCAGAAAGACTCGAGCTAAACCGAAGATGCCATTTCACCCTTCACTATCGGGGTAAGGGGTTGAGGGGAGACGCCACATGGATGTTTAGATTGTTTGCGTTGGGGAAGTCGCTTAGCTCTGGTAGTCTTTACTAGTTGAGGGAGGGGCCGAGGTGGGGCCACAGCCACCACGAAAACAGACCCTGGTATATCTTTATATAGAGGCTCTCTAATGACGGGCCTGTGCAGATATGGAAAAGCTCCCGACCGAGTTCTGTGCTTCTTGTATCGCCCTGCCATGGAACACGGTGCATATTAGAGGACGTACGATTGAGGTATCGAGCTACAATTGAAGATACGTATGGTGGACAGTCTAGATACATGCATGTCGGCTCTGGGTGATGTATCGTGGACTTGAGGGAATTACTCCAGTATGGAGTCTGATTCGAACAAAGGTGGCAGTCAGTACATTTATGTTGCATAGTAATGAAAGATATATGCGAAACGTAATATTGTTATCCGTACGTCACTATGACGTACGATGAGGGACTACGTATATTCCGATGGTGTTACGTTGGAGACCGTGCGAATGGAGTACCATTGGATGTACCTCAATATTGGTGGTAGCTACATATATTTGGTATTAGGTTAATCCACTGGGAAGTAAATGGATGCGACGTATGTGTAAGCCTTGAGTGCTGTTAACCCAAATAACCTAACAAATAAGAAAATATGATTGAATGGTATATGTAGGATTATCCAAAGTGTATAGTTTAAATTCAGTCACCAGAACTCGTGTTCTGACCCCCTCCTCCTAACATACTCGCAGGTTGGGTTTGTGGCAGAGACATGATAGCTTTGGATACTGGTTAGGCATTATTAATAATACGGTAAGGTTATTTTTTGATTATATTATATTTATTCATTCCACTGTAAGATATTTTCTGAGCTGTGACATGTTTTATGTCTCTCTCTTTTCTGCAGGATACCAGAGAAAACCAATCTGAGTTTCTATAGATTGGAATTTTGAAAAAAAAAATGTCAGAAATTGGGTTGTCACAATTATACACGTATTCAGGAGCCAATCACTGCAACCCTCTCCCTCAGCCAAGTGTATCTTGACTCGCATGATCAAGTGAATACGATATAAGACTCCTCATGAGTTTAGGTTTCCCCAGAAATGAGTACTGTCACATTCAAACAACAAAGAATATGTCATAGATTTTCAAACATTAATCCAAATAATGGAAACAATACATCCTATATTGTACATTTTCGCTACTCGATCTACTATAAATCGCCCACTTCACAGTAGAAAACACCGAATATCTTCGAACGTCGAGTTAGGAATTAGACGATATAATAAATCTACATGTCCCATACCATACGATCAATTTCATCGTTTAAATCACAACCTTTCTTTCTCGAAGTATGTAACAACCCGAATTTTCAGAACCAATTTAAAAATTTTATTTTAGCAATTTTAATGGATTTTGAATATTTAAAATGATTTATTTTAAATAATAACAACTAAAAATTTATTTAAATTGAGGTTAGAACGAATAGATTTATTTTAATTATAAAACAAACTCGAAATGGCACGGTAGTTTGAAAATTCGAATTCAAATTTCAAATGAATGTACAGAATTCAAAATAAATTGGATTTTAGTAAAACCAGAAACATTTGAATCTGTTTAAAAATATATTTCCAACGAATGTGAAAAATCCAGATTTCATAACGGGAATTGAAAGTTATTTCCAGTTTAAAATTTGGAATAGTCACTATGGAATTTAATATAATATAATAAATAGCCATTTTGCAAATGACCTCCGTTTTCGATGAAACCACTTTCGTTGGATCCGGAATGTCAAATTATTGCTAGGTTTCAAATTTCATTATTTTTGGAATTAATATGTGAGCGTAGTAAATTTAAATGTGCTTGGTAATTTAAATTTGAATTGGATCGACCAGAAAAAACCCATTTTTCAAACAGCCTCCAAATTCGATGAAATTAGTTTGGTTAGGACTGTATTGTAAATACATAGCTAGATTTATTTTTCTGGAATTTTTGGAGTTAGTATGTAGCCCCGGTAAATTAAAATGTACGTTTAAATTCAATATATATGGATTTATATTTCAATTTTGATAAAAACTGATCGAAATAATAGAACTGGCTTACGAAACATATTCCATTATGTCCGGAATGGGGGTGTTTAGCTAGGGGTGACAGTCGTTGGGTTCAATTTGGAGTTCGAATGTGAAAATATGTATTATTGGAAATTAAATAATAATTAAATATATTATATAACCCTTATTCTTTCAAACCCTAGGTCAAACGAAATCACAGTAGTCAACTACTGAAAACGAGCTGCCCCCCTAAGCGATTCGATGGCTAGATGTTTTTGGATTTATATCTCCAATTTCTTTCAATCTTGAAATCGAAATCAAAAATTTCTAAAATCGATATTGAAGAGCAAGATGAAATTTATGTATTCAACGGAATGATCAATTCTGGTGTTGAAATATGTGCGAATTTCTCGCTTAAAAGTGCTGCAGTTGTCCTCGATTTTCACGGTTTTGGGGCATTCAAGTTTGAGGAGATTCCGGTCATGGAGGCGCGGCGGATAGGCGAGGAAGGTGGCGGTGACCGATCAAGGTCTGACGTTGGGATGGTGGTGTGGTGGCTCTTATTTCTCGCGAGCTGATGGGTTCTTTTGGTTCACGATGAGTAACAGAGAAGGCGGCCTAATTCTTTTTTGTTACGGTAATGATTCATTAAAGAAATAATTAAGTAAAGTAATTAAGGGAAATTTAATTTAATTAATTTAGTTATTTTATATGTTATTTCTTTATAAATAGTATGGTTTTTAATTATAAATAGCATGATAGATAAAAAAATTGAAATTTTTATATAGAATAAAAACGAGATTTTTATATACAGTGCATTGTTTTAAATTTAATTTATATATATATATATGGCATTGATATAAAAATGAGATTTTTAAATATACATATCATTGTTTTAAAATATAAAGCGTTGTTATAAAAATGTGATTTTTATTTAAATGACTTTGTTTTAAAAATGTAATTTTTATATAGATAACTAAGTTATAAAAAGGTAAATTTTTATAAAAATAGCATTGGTTTAAAATTTTGATTTTTAAATGTAAATAGCATTTGCAAAAAATGTAATTTTTATATAGATAACTAAGTTATAAAAAGGTAAATTTCTTTAAAAATAGCATTGGTTTAAAATTTTAATTTTTAAATGTAAATAGCATTTATAAAAAATGTGATTTTTTATGTAGATAATAAAAATGTGATTTATATTATAAAATAGTTTTAAATTAAAAATATGATTTTTAATTTATATTATTGATTTTGATAATATAAATAGCATGATTTTTTTAAAGAAATAACGAAGTATAAAAATGTCATTTTTAATACAAACTGCGTGAAACAGATTGCGTTGGAAACGCGGTGAAAAATACTACGCAAGGAGGCAAACTGAAATAGTATAGAAATTCTGAAATAAAAGAATGCAGGAGGGGAAACGAAAGTGAGAACTCTCTCTCACTCAATTTAATTTACAGTTATTATATATTAGGTGGCAGACGGGGCTTAGTAGCTCCTGACACCGTCATCCACAGACGACTTGTTTGATTGTATTGTTTGTGTGGATTATGATTCGGATTGTAATTGATTGTATTGTTGTATATAAAAATTATTTATATAAAATATATATATAAATTATCATGAAATAAAATAAATATTCATTTACAAATCGGATGGTTTGTTTATGTACACTTATTTTTTTGATATTGATTGGGACGATAAATTTTACACATTGCGCAACTGCATAAATAATAAGCAGTATTTGTTATATGGAAACCTCACACGAGTACTGGGATAATATTTGACATACATTGATCCCAATAATTAGTGATATGTCAATCGATGGTTTGATAGACTGTAAGTGTTATTTATTTATTTTAACGCTTACACAGTTGTAAAATGCACTCTGGATGTTGTATGAATTTTTAACGACTGTTTATCATTATTGCTATATATATGTGATGTATGAAATCCATATAAATGAAATTATATAGTAATTGATTGAGTTTGATTCCAGTTTAGAATTAACAGAAATTTTAAAATAATATCCAGTGAATATTGAAATGTGAAGCCGTGTTAAGTAGTTAAACGTCATTTTAACACGAACGGGATTTTCTGTCGATTTTATTCATTTTATAATGAATATAGAAAAATGATTTCAAAATCTGATATTTTGAAAATGTTATCATTTTAATAATGAAATGATATGGAATATTCAATTTTGATTTAAATTTTAAAATGGAATTGAAATCGTTTTAAAATGAATTTAAAACGAATTTATAATGGAATATTCGATTTTGATTTAAATCTGAGAATCAAATTGAAATCGTTTTAAAATAAATTTAAAACAAAATTATAATGGAATATTCAATTTTGATTTAAAATTGAAATGGAAGTGGAAATCATTTTTATTGAAATGATTTATAAAATTTGTTTTAAATGAAAATCAATGATATATATTATATATATTATAATGGCCTGAATAGAACGCGCCGCGCAGCAACGATTCACGAATTTGACCATTAACTACAAATTGATGTTACAGGAAATCCGACGTCGGAATCTCCTAAAACCGGAACCATTGGGTTCGTATCGAAAAGAGCTTTCCAATGAATATAAGAGATTTGAAATCTAACGGTTATATTTGGAGATATGTACAAATCAATTTCAAGAAAGGTCGCTATGGATGCAGTTCGGTGGCCGTTATTGGAAACCGACTGTACGAGCGATAATAAAATTATTAAAAATATGGAAAAATTATGTAAAATCAAAATAAATGATTTGGAAAGATACTGGATGAAAAATTCCAGTTTTGAAAAGATAAAAATATATTTTTATCGAAATGTACTAGTTATTAACTAGAATAATAATCCAATGATTTTTAAATAAATAAATTGGGTTTGAAAATGGTTTTAAAATAACCAAAAATTTTCCAATGATTAAATTGGAATGGGATTTTAATGGATAATAATCTTCGGAGTATTTCGATATTGGATTCCGTGATTATACGGATATTGTTGAGGAATTTGGAAGATATATATATATATATATATATATCATTATTCCCAATACGATATTGGTTGGTTTCAGAATTTGATATTGAATATAAGCCAATATAATTTCTATTCAAAGCCTTGTCTTTGATATCAAATTGGATTTTGGGTTTGTAGTGAATGGTGTCTTCATTAACACTATTCTTAAACCCAGTTGAGAAAAGAATAAATCTTTAAATTAAGATTTAGTGAAATTTTCCAATTAATTAATATTTAATTGGAATTGAATAAAAGGATTGGATTTTTGGGTTTATCGTAAATGGTGTTTTAACTAATGCTTGTTCTTTAACCCAATTAATAGTGAAGAATATGATTTGGAATTTATAATCTTTTAATTAAGACTAATGGAATTTTCCAAAGTATAGATTTTCAATTTAATATATTAAATTGGGATTGAATGGAATTCGATTTGGTGGTAATCGAAGTGAGCTACTGTGGGGAAAGATTGTTAATACATATGGAATTTAAAAGGATTTGTCGTTATTCCATTTATTTTATTAGTTAGATACGGAAATTGATATCGATTATATATTAATCTGTTTTCCGTGAAGATTCCATAATTAATTGAATGTGATTTTGGGTTTATTGTGAACTGTGTTTTAAATGACATTGGTTCTTTAACCCAGTTAAAGACAGGATTACATGTCTAACATTGTATTTCAAACTGTATTGTTGATCTCTGCTAAATATATATTTGTTTGGTGGAGGAGAATTTATTCTCTTGGTTAACACCCTTCTCTGAGATGTACGAGCTCAAAGATTATATATTGGCAGAAATCAGTGTTATGGTGTAGATTGTCGATGCGGCATGTTTGATTTCCCAAAGTTAAATAATCATTAATATTGATTTTGGGATAATTAAAACTAAGTGTTGTTTTAATGAATCTTTAATTAGATTGAAAAGTGAATGTGATAATTTAAATTATCAATTCAAGAAAATGATCGAGAATGGAGTGTCTTTAGTTTTGCTCCAAGCGATAGTTAAATCTTTAATTAGATTTGAATGTGAAATGGTAATTAATTTTTACCAATAACACCGTGGTGTTAGATATGGAGTATTAACAGTTTTTCTCTATGGGATGAATAGATTGGGTTGGAAAATAAATAAATGATTACTTCGATAAGGTTCGCTAATCTCGACTAGTTTGAAAAACCTTATTTTGGTTTAAATTGTGAAAAGAATATTTGAATAAAAGAATATTCTGGATTGGAATGAGACGTATGATGTGTTGTTATAGCACTTGATTGTAAGATATGCGAGTTATTCAGAAAGACCGGGTTTAACCCATTCTGAATAACAGATACGACGAAAAGTCGAAGAGTTAAAGACGGTGCAAGACTGACGATCTTCACATCGAATGGATGGGTTGCTACTGATGCCCATGATTGGAGTAGCTACCTTGAAAGGGCTATAGTGGTAGCTGTCCAGACGTACTTGTTGATTATACGGATATGCGAGGGCCTCTCCCTGTATTGGACATAGAGGACGAGGAATATGGTGCCTCTGGTTTCATTCAGACCTAGAACAGACTTGTAAATGGATGGTGTTTCTGACGTTGTATTCCTGTATACTGTATTCGTTGATCTCTACTAAATATATATTTGTTTGGTGGTGGAGAATTTATTCTCTTGCTTAACACCCTTCTCTATGACATACGAGCTCAAAGGTTATATATCGGTGGAAATCAGTGGTACGGTATGGATTGACAGTGTGACATGCTGAGATGCAGTGATCCAAGCATTTTTTGAAAAGAAAAGCTTGGAGGATGATGATCAAAGCATAGCTTTAAATAGCACAGCTTTGTGTAGCATCAATTCGCGAGCCTCACACACCGGTATGGTGGTAAACTGATGGTTAGATCAGTATACTTTAGGGATGAGGATAGACATCCTACGGGTTGTCATGGATTCGGTCGACGAGGTGATACTGGGTGTGGTCGCCCCACGCCAGTTGGGATAGGGTACACCCACCGATTCCCAGATGGATAGAGTTAGCGGTGTTTTCCAATGCTTGGACATAAGCCACGGTAACTTGTTTCCTGGATAGTGCGGATGTGCATTACGGTGTTTTCGCATGCCCGTGACGTAAGCCGTTGGGAATTGCACTATGCGATAAATCTTTTGGATCAGGAGCCACCATGATGGAAATCCAAACTTCCAATACTACATTTTGTAGTTTTCATTGTATACTATATATGGCGACATAGTGGGATTGGGCACTCATGCCGTCTATGATTAATACATTTATATTTGAAGTTGATTTCCTCACTTATAGTAATAATAAAAGATTTGTTTTAAAACGTACTAAGCATATTTGGCTATTATAAGGTAAAATTCTACCCTCGACCGTGTTCATTATGCGATGGGACCTGAGTCTTATAATAGCTTCATTTCTCTTTATTTAGCATTGCATTGTTTGTTTTAGGCACTGGTATTCTTGGGGGTAAACCCGTTCCTTGTTATATGGCATAGCCCCTTGATATACCTTATTCTAAAAGTAAAATTTTAATAACTATTTTAGTTCTCACACCAATCTCATGACTGACCTAGAGTTTATTGTTTTAACCTAAACCCTGGGTGCCCCTATTTTCCACACGTGCAGCTAGTAGTTTTGGTTTTGCAGATTTATTTATACAGGATCCTGGATTTACAGCTGGAGCTATATTCGGAACGCTCAGTATCCGTGTATTTCTTTCAGTTGTATTTGTTAATGTATTTCCACTACGCATTGTATTTATACATTTTTATTTCCGCTGCTATGTATTTTAATCTCTGATATTTTTCTGTGTAATATTTATTCATACTATGATATATTCTTGTACTCTGATATAAATTGTTGTAATAGCAATGAAATGTTCATCTGTTTGTGATCTGATTTGTCGTGTTCTCAATTCAATCCGGGCTTTCCTGTAAGGGTGAGTTTGGGTCGTCTCAGCGTGGTATTGGAACCAGGTTTCGATCCTGGGACCTGTGGGTTATGGGCCCACCACGCTTCTACTGCGCAGCTCTGATATTTTTCTGTGTAATATTTATTCATACTATGATATATTCTTGTATTCTGATGTAAATTGTTATAATAGCAATGAAATGGTCTTCTGTTTGTGATCTGATTTGTCGTGTTCTCAATTCAATCCGGGATTTCTCGTAAGGTTGAGTTTGGGTTGTCTCAAAGTATGAAAAAATTTGTGATTTTATATAGGGAAAGTAATTAGTTTTTATAGAACGTTTTAGAAAACAACTATATTATTTCTTAAAAATTGTTATATTTAGAAAATATTATTTTTACTATTGCCTTGAGATGATTTAATTTATAAAACCAAAAACTAGAAAATATTTTTGTTTCGAGGCTAATAATATATATAAATATATACAGAGAGAGAATGGGGGGAGAGAGAAAGAAAGAGAAATCCTTTTCATAAGGGTGCATTGTGTCATAAAGAAACGCAAGAATTTCACATGGGCAACACTCAAAATCAACAAGAAATCCCATGATCCAAGCAAAAAAAAATTGTATAATTTTGGCGTGTCCTAAAATAGTATCAAAGCCTTACCAAATCATCATTAATTTCACTTCATATTCATCATAACAGCCAAGGATTCACTTAGACATATATATAAGAAGGCATGACAGCAACAGTAAGTTGCTTGCGCAACTTTCATTGCCTATCCCAACACATGCAATTCGCTGTGTCGGTACATGTGTCAACATAGGTCATGCCTATGTCGACACAGGATGCGAACTTCTCACAGGCGATTTTGCAACTGACAAAGTCATTTTTAGGCTATCATTTAGCCATGCTTTATATGATACTTCTTGATCAAATTTTTGAGATTCAAAGTTCAAAACATAAAAAATACACAAAAGAAGAAATATCATAATTCAGACAAGATATGAGAGAATTATAAACTCTCAAAGATGGACATGCAACAGATTTCACAACTGAAACTAACAGAGAAGAAATTTTATTTTTTCATAGGACAAAACTCAATATTTTCTTCAGAACTTCAGCATACATCTAGTAATTCAGTTAGAGTAAGTGAGAAACTCATCTATTTGGCGACTTATAGTGAATTATAGTAAGGAACCTAAGCAAAAATTAGACTTTTAGTATGAATTTGGCTCTTAGCAACCTGAAAGAGACACTATTGCAACATGCAAAAGAAAATTAGGAACAATCAACATAAACCACGATTTGGTGATGAAGTGTTCCTTGAATTTGTGTAGATTACCGATATAAATTAGTGAGATAGAAATTTCTTTCAATTCAATTTGAATTTGAGGAATTATATTTGGGATTTGGAGGAGGAATATTGAATTCTATTTTTACAGTAAGTTTGGCCAAGGAAAAAGAAATCTTCCTTTCTTTACTATAAACAAAAATTGCATGTATATTTCTTTCTTAGGCTTATCGAGAAAACTCCTTGGTTAATTGGGTGATTAAGGTGATTAAAGCCCAGTTATCCTATTAATATCCAATTTGGGCTTAACTGATAAGATTAGAACAATGAAGACCTATTATCATATATTTACATGTCTTTAAGCTCAAACAATAAAATACAACATATGCAAATTCATTTAAATCAATTTGTCGAAGTTTTCAAGATATTTCAAAAGTTTAAAATATTTCTAAACAATTTAAACTAAATTTTGATTTTTCACACAATAAATTTACATATGCTACAAAAACAATGTTTTTCTCTACACTTGATTAAAATTTGTATCTTTTACATTTTATATCTTTTCAAAAGTTTATACAACTTGTTTAAAATATTTATAACCTCTTTTAACATCAATTATTCATGTTATAAATAAAACCTACATTTCTTTCCAAAACTATATATATATATATATATATATATATATATATTTGTATGTGTGTGTATTTCAATTTTACTTATGAATTTTACATTTCTAAAGTTTAAAGTCTATATGAATTACAACCCTTGTTAAAATAAACACCAAATCCTATTTAAATTATTCTATCATGCTTAAATATTGGGTTTTAACGATTATTTACATTTTTATTTTTCATTTAGAACTCAACAAGCTAGAAATGTAATTTTACACTAAAAAAATGTTATGTGCTATACCCGACACTCCTAGTTCAGTTGGTTAGAGGTAGGCGAATTGGGATGAGACATAGGTCTCAGGTTCGAGTGCCACCTCTGCCAATTTCTAGGGGTCACTACCTAGGTAGTGTGAAGGCGTTGAAAAATCGGTGTATATCACTACCCGTGGGGTTTACTAAGACCGACAAGTAATGGCTTGAGTGAAGTCTTAGGTTCCACATGTAAATCAAAAAAAAAAAATATGTTATGTGCTATAAATTTGAGATTTAATGCATATTTACATGTATATCTCTCAAAAAATTAAAATTTTACTTTACATAGCTCAAAAAAATTCTATTTTTTGATTATTGAATTTTATTACACAACCAAATACTAAAAAGTCCCTTCTTATTTATTTATTTATTAAGTGTCACCAAACTCAATATTGTTCAACTGTCTTAGAATTCAACAATATAATTTCCAACCTTAGCATTTTATGTTGAAAATATATTTCTACTTAAAAATTGATGGCAAATCAATATTCAATATTTTCATTATTCATTTAAATCAACAAAATATAATTTGCAAACACGAATTGGAATATATTTATTTATAATTCTAAACAAATTTAATTTATCTCAGTATGTACAAATTTCCTCAAGATCCACAAATTATTTATTTCCCAACTTAAATTATTATACGAGTTAGGTTTATGACTTGTATTTTTATTTCTCAAGTTTAAAATTACAAAACTCATCAAAATCTGTTTTCCTTTGGGTACCCAAAAACTCGGATTGTTATATGATCTACATACTTAGCTGATTTTCAACTTATATTCTCTAAGAATGATTCAAATGCCTTTAAAAGACTATCCTCCAAGTTTCATGCAATTTCAATGAGCGTTGATCCCAATATGCTCAATCTTCATTCTTAGTTCTAATTACGATGATTTTAACACACAATTAAGCAAAGTATCTTAAACAAGCATTATAACAATTCGAACAGCAAAGCATATGAACATCAATCATAGCAAATACCAAAATGCATAGAAATATGAATAAGTAATATGTATGCATAGGTCTAATGTAAATATTCATCCTAATCAATCTTTTTATTTTAATCCATTATATGTCCAGTTAGGTTAACCTAAAAGTTGCAAATCTGAAATTAACATAAATGATCATATTTTAGGATGATTTAGACATACAGGTGACAAGAATGCCTAATCTAAATATACAATACAATATAGTCAAGTAAAATATCAAAATACTAACTACATAAACAAACATTTATAAATGTACTAGAGATCAATCGAGATACTAAGGAAACGATGTATACAACCTTCTAAATGGAGAAAATGTGCAGATTTATGTAGATATAATATGTTTTAGGTTTTTAAAGTGATTAGAAGTAGATTTGAGTGTGATTTAGGATTTAGAAAGGAGAATCGGGGTAGATCATGGTTTTTAGGTGGATGGAAAAATAAGGAGAAATAATTAGGTTAATCTCCTTTGGCCCCTATTTATCATTATAGGTCATTAGATTAATTGTAACGACCTGGAATTTTAGTTGATTTATTTTAAACATTTATATTTATTTTAAATGTTGAGTTGACAGTATAAATTTATTTTATTATAGAGTTTATCGATTTAATAATCGATATACAATTTAAATTCAAGTATATTGAATTATCGTAATTCAGAAAAGAAAATAGTTGAATTCAATGTTAAAACTGAATCTAAAACAATTCAGATGATCGGTATAAATTCTGTTTGAGTATAAACGATAATAATAATAATCTATTATTGAGAAAATGATTGTTTTAAATTTAATTTATATTACATCGATTTAATATGGTTACTCCATATATATAGTTGAATTTAATTCCAGAATCTATTCCATTCAGTTCAGAATAGTGTTATAACATTTAAACGTCGGTCGTTACGTTAAAATAGGGGCTCTTGGTTTCAATTTATGAAACCTAAGATATTTTTAGTTGATAAGATCGAAATCAAATCGATATCTATTTAAAATAAAGTGAAAATCTCTTTATATCAAATCGTATTAATTATAAAATCAAATTAAATTAGAACATTTTAATATCAAATCAAAATCTATTTAGTATGTTTCAAAATCTTAAGGACACTTTTAGCCGACTACCCTATTTAGCTACGAAGCCTACTGCCTTTTCTATTTAAACGCAACACCCCTTCCCTCCATTTCATTCCTCACAAAAATGAATTCAAAGATGTTTTTCCCTCTGTCTCAAATTCTTCAAACAACTTTCATAAATCAACCGAGCTTCATGCAATTATAGAAGTCATTCCTCTTTACAAATCGAAATCTGGTCTTTCCCTTTTCTAGTTAAAATCGCAAATCCCTTTTTCTCCTTCACATCTGAAATTCGAATCCACCCCTTATAAATATATATATATATATATATATATATATATATATATGTACAAATTAAGGTACCATTTGATTTTCCAACTGGGCATTTAAAGTTGGCATCTGCGTCGGACGCGTCGATAGCAGGACCCACACATTTTCCTCTTTGAGACAAATGGTTGGAAAGATAGCTTTCGCGTCGGACGCGACGAAAATTCTGGAATTGTCGATTCTCTTCCCCTCAATTGTACATTCCATTTCATTTCCAATCTTTTTCATCACCAAATCCCTCAACAAATCCATAAATTCAAGCTTTAATCTCCGTCAACTCATTGATTTTTTTAGGTTTCTGCTTTTGTATTTGTGTCTTCTGGCTTCTTAACACCCATATATATTTATTTGTAATTTTTAATTCTTTTTTGTAGAATGCAGGAAGTCAGTCCTCTTCTACCCGTTCTATTGCCGAATGGACCAACGACAGGACCAATGCTTTCATCGATGTGTGTATGAAACATCTTAATTCCCGTGCACGTAACGTTGGAGAATGATATAAGCAGATCGCACCGACATTCAATAAGCGCACTGGATTGGACTACAATGCTGCTCAGCTAAAGAACAAGTTTGATAACATAAAATGAGATTGGAATCCGTGGAATAGACTGTTACAGATTGGTGGAGGGACGTGGGACGAGCAGATGGATACCGTCATAGGATCAAACGATTATTAGGCGATGGTGCCAATAGCGTCGCGCAAATATAAGAGTGGGCCTCCGGCGCAATTCAGAGAGCTGGACTCAATGTTTGGAGGCAGCGTTCGTACTGACAAATGTCAGTACATAGTTTCGGCTGCTCCACCATTTCATTTGTATGGGGCTCGGATCTATGGAGATTATACTCACGGCGATACTGTGGAGAACTCAGGTGGTCATGCTTGTACGCAGGTCAGTCTGGTGCCGGCCCTTCTCATTCAGCTCCTCCGACCATGGACCGAGATGAGCTTATTGCTCTGTGAATGTCAGTATGCCATGATGATGATGAGACAAGGGAGTGGGAGGTAGCGGTTATTGTATCAGAGAATAATAGAAAGGGCCATAAACCTATTTATTCTTTGTTTGATAAGCCCACACAACATAGGCGTTGTGTTATGCATTATGTTTTGAAGCTAAGGGCTAGACATATGTGATTGTGTTTGCATATTTGAACTGTGTTGTACTAGTATTTTTGTAATTGTGTTGTACTGCTATTTTTTTGTAATGGTGTCGTAATGTGTTGTAATTTCAATTCTGCACTTTCAATTCCACAATTTCAATTCTGCAATCATGTAATTTTAATTCTGCAATTTGTGTTCTGCATTCTACTATTCTGTTCGACAATAAACACACGCAAACACAAACAGTAACACAAACAATAAAATAATAAATACAAAAACAATAAAAATAATAACTTTACCCCTTCCAATTTTCCCCTTCCATTAAAAAAACGCATTCCTCATTTGCAATAATTCCCCTTTAAATACCCCTTCAAAATAACCCTTTTGAATACCCCTTCCCATTCAAAATCAAACGCACCCTAAATCGCGAGAGTATTCTTATCTCGGAACCAAATCAAGGTCGTTTTCCTCGACAGCCTTAGCAAATGAAAATCGAATTCGAAAATAAAGGGGAGCGTGATTTAAACCGTGAGTAGCTCGACACCACTAAGGTAGGCACATGTGAAGGGGATCTGGTACGAACTGGGAATGAATGCGATTAAGTGTGTTTAGATTGCGGAGGGTCATTTTAGATGCAGTAATCGAAGCTGGAAGGTTTCGAATGGCTTTAAATCACGACTGTGAAGATGAGTCGAGATGGGAGATTTTGGGGCTAGGATTGGGTGTCGAGTGCAAGAGATTGACGTTGTAATACTGGGAAGGAGAATGATGTTGATGAGGACAAAGGGAAGTTTGGTCTCTGGTTATTGGAGAAAGGTGCTGAACTCTTGAAATCGTGAGAACCTGGAGAAGTAAAACGTGGTATTCATCTAAGAAGGGTTTTTTTTTTCGAAAGGCGCCAAAATGAAGATAAGGATTAAGATAGATTATCTAATTTATTTAGTTAGTTAAAAGCAGGTAATTTAATTAAGAAGTTGTAGTTAATAAATGGGTATAATTTAAATTATAAAAAGATATTAAATGTGATAACTTATTCGATTTAGGAAAAGACGTTGGTTCGGGTTTTCAAATCTAGAGCTAACAAGAAGTCGTGAATTCTTAATAATGGATTAAGGTGATTAAATAATTTATTTAGTTAATTCGTTTAATTACATATACGTATATACATATCTCATATAAATTTGTGACAATTATATATTGTTATATGCATTCAGATTTACACGGAAACGAAATCCATTTGGTTCTCATAAACATAGACCTCGCATTGGAATAAATTGGAGCTAATTGAGATTTTCATCTAATTTTAAACACTTGTTTAAAATTAGACGAAATCAGCGATAAATCATCAAATAAAATCACGGTGAGCAAACTCACTCTCTGGTTCATTTATAATTTTATTATAGATGAATTATTATTTTAAATTATTGTTATATATTGTTTGTTGGTTGCTTGGATGTGTTTAACTATTTTTGTGACTAAATATATTAGTTATTTAGGCTTGGTGTTTGTGGCTATTATTATATATATATATATATATATATATATATATATATATATATTGGTGACTGGATATTTCCCTCAATATCATTAGCGGAAGCTCGTAGTATCATAAGTGGATGACCCTATGTGCCCCCACAATATGATAGTGGATGACCTTCTATATAGTGATATCCTACCTCGAAGCAGGATGGGCACTATTTATGTTGGCTAACGTTTGTGGATGCAGGAAAACTGGTTGGAGGGATCCAACTGGATTCCTCAAAATATTATTATTTGTATGTTTTCATATATATTATTATATATGATGTGTTAGAAAACATGCGACTGATAATTTGGTGTTTTTGAATGTTTAAATATCACTAGGCCTAAATGTTGATTTATAAAAATATTGCGAAAAGGGATTTTGAGATTTAAACAGGAAAATCTATTTTTCTAAAAATAGAATTTGAATTTCAAATGGGTTAAGAAATATTAACTTGTTTCAAATAATAAAAACAAGAAAAGAAATTTATAAACGATGTTTATAAATTAAATAATGTGGGGAATTTAAGTGAATTTATAAACAGTGTTTATAACTGAAATGGAAAAATTATCATTTGGATAATTTGGAAAGTCTAAATTCAGATGTGAATTTAGAAAGGAAAATTGAAATTAGTTTAAAAGAGAAACGATAAACCTATTCTGATATTCATAATGTAAATTAAATTAAAATAAATCTGTATGGACTTATGATTTGAATTCAATTAGATCGAATTTATTTAAATAAATATTTTTACAAAAAAATATTTTAGGACTATATAAAATAGAAGTTTAAATTTTAATATGAAAATAGATTCACTATGTATATAAGTTATAATAAATAAAATATTCCGGAATAGGAATTGAGTTTCAAATGGATTTGAAATGGAAACTTGTTTTAAATTATAAAACAAGGAAGTTAAATTTATAAACGATGTGTATAAATTAAGTGAGATAAATTATCATTAGACAATTTAGAAGTTTAAATTCAAGTATGAATTTAAAAATGAATTGGAAATCATTTCAAAAAGGGGATGACAAATGTTATTCCGAAATTCAGAATATAAATGAAACAGAGATAAATCTAAGAATGTATAATTAGAATTCAATTATATCGAATCTTATAAATAATTTATTTATAAAGGGAATTGGAATTTAATATAGCAAATTAAGTTATAAATAAATTTATAACCAAGTAATGAGAGATAATCGGAAATATTAAGTTGGATTTAAAAACTGGATTTAATATATATTAAAATATATATTAAAATGAGATTGAAATCTAAATTAAAGGTAGTTTAACATTTATATTTAAGTATAATTAAAATGTGCTTGCTGCCGCGCGGCAGTTCATAAATTAGCGTTTCGAACTTCAGCTGAGTATATAAAAATCGATAATTATAGAATTCACTTAATCCATTACATGATTGGAAATATGTCGATTCATTACATTAATGAGTTAGCTAATTTAATCCATTAGTTTTCTTTAATTCTGTTCCGCAACTCATAAAACTTTAATTTGATGTATCTCCGAAAATCCTTGGCAGAACCACTTAAATGAACACTATATGAAATGGAAAACATCATTCCAATTCAAAGTGACTAGTTAGCTTCAACCCTGCTCCAATCAAAATTTATGGCCGAAATAAGATGCTCAGGGTTAAAATTATCACATAACAATTCGAAAAAAAATCAAAGATGTGTAAAACAACCTAAAAAACCATATGTAAAAATATAAGAATGATACAACTCTATATGAATTAAATAAAACATCAGGACATAGTGAAATTTGTCACGGGTTAGAATCTCTCCTTGTAAATCCCACTTGACATGTAATATGTTACATGCTGCTTAAAGTTTATCCAATTTTAAAAAAATAGAATTATTTTTACAATCCTATAATACCTAAAGTACGGGTCCTTAAAAAAAGAAAGGAAAAAACATCATAACTTGAGATTTCCCACTATTTTTTTTTCATATATGTATTCTTTATTAATGTCGTGTTTTATCATTCCAGCTAACTGTAATGACCCGGATTCTTATGGGTTAATTTTAAAATGTTTAATATGGATTTAAATATTGAGTTAAGTAAATAAATCAATTTTCATAGGGAGTTATTGATTTAAAAATCAATTTCAATTTAATATTGAAAATATTAAATTATCAGAATAAGAAAATGGATTTAGTTGAATTCAAATTTAGTTTGAATTAAATACAGTTCAAATAATTAATAAGAAATTTTGTTTGAATTTATAACGATAATAATATTTATTTATTTTCGAGAAGAATAAATTATTCGAATTTAATTCATATTGATTTAAATAAATATCTTTCACAGATGATCGAATTGGACTTCGTGACCTATCCCAGTGTGTCCGGAATAGGGGTATTACCCTAGGATTGTCACTTGTTGGGTTCAGAAAGGAGTTCGAGATCAAGGGGAATTTTAATTAAAGGATACCAGTTTTAATTAAAATAAAAATAAAAAATTTAAAAAAAATAAAAGGAGAATAAATGGCCATGCTCCATTTATATCCTCCACAATCATTCAAAAATTTCAAAAGGGGGATAAATGGCCACGCCTGATTAAATATCGCTACTACCCTTTATATTGTTCACTCCTCAATACTTCAGAAAACAAAACCGCACAATTTCTTTTTATATTCTCAAATTGGAATCGATACTATGGGGAAAAAAGGTGGTCGATTTGAATTGGTGGTACGAGGTTCGAATTGAAGCATCTAAAGCTTGCGATGCCTTTGAGAAGAGCCATGTTCGAAACCAACGGAAACTAGGGTTTGTCTTCAGCTTCAATCGGAGAGCTAGCGAGCAAAGTATGGGTGTCCGTCTGTTTCAATTCAACCCTAGAGTTCATCGCGATTTGGTAAGGAGGTGCTTAAATGGTGCGTTGTCAGAGGGTTACAGAAGGCGTCGTGATGGGTGCGAAGTCGAGATCTGAGTTCGGATAGGATATGAAGTTGTTCGAACATGGATCTGGTATGGTAAGCATTCGATTTAGGGTTTCACAACTTTGAGGATGGGTGCGCAGGTTTCAACGCAGTGACAGGGTATCGCGATAGGCAGGAAGTGGATTGGTGCGGTGAGGTCCTGATGGTTGCGTCGTTGACAGTGGCATGTATAGCAAGGGGGTGAGTTTTACAGTCGACTGGGAAGTGGTGTACTGAGACGAGGATAGCAGATGGTTCGCGGTGAAGTTGGAAAGTGCGGTGTTCAGTCTGTGTAGGAGGAAGGACTGATGATGTCCGACTTCGTTTTGGGAGGATCTCAATGTCGGCCAGTTCAATATAAACGGTGGAGAAGCAGTTGAATGACATACAGGATGGCAGTGATAGGGGAAGTAACAGATTTTGGTTCTGTCTACTGCTGGAATTCAAATTGGGCTTTACTGCAAATCAAAGTGACAATGTTTAACAGGGATTTTAAGGTAATCTAAATAGGCAATTTTTCTTAAATAAATCTTTAAGTATATTCGAATTTGTTTGGTCAATTATAAAATAAATCTCGAATTCAAATGGAATCAGATTCAGATAGAGTTAGTTCGCTAAGCTCGTATGGACTTAAGCTTGCAAAGAAGTTTGGGTTGATATTTTTTGGAATTTATTCAAAGTGATTTGGAATGTTTCGGGTCTATTCAAATCAACTAAAAGCGTAGAGGATCTGCAAATGAAATAACGGTGAGTAAACCTCACTCACCATTTATTTAGAATTATTTTTATATAGTTAAAAAAAATTGTCTGTGCTTGTTTGAATGCTGTCTGATTGTTTTAAAATATATATTAGTTATTTAGGGTATATATATATATATATATATATTGGGTTGATGATTGGTTGAATTCCCGCAGTCTCATTAGCGGATGCCTGCAGTTTCATAGCGGATGATTACCCTATACGCCCCACGCTATGATTAGTGGATGACCTTCATACCGCGATATCCTGCCTCGAAGCAGGATAGGTATTATTTATGTTGACTAACATCTGTGGATGCAGGAAAACAGGTTGGAGGAATCCAACTGGATTCCTCAAAAATATATTATCTGTTTATTGTTTGTTTGATTTCATATATATTCATATATGATGTATAGAAAATCAAATGATTGAAAATTGGTTGATTTGATTGTTTAAAAATACCACTAGGGCTTGAATATTGATTTATAAAAATATCGGAAAGGGTATTTTATATTTAAAAAGGAAATTCTATTTTTATAAATAGAATTTGAATTTTAAATAAGACTATAGAAAATATTTAACTTGTTCGAAGGTATGTAAAACAAGTAATCGAATTTATAAACATTGTTTATAAATGAAAGGATGGAATTTGAATCGAATTTATAAACTTTGTTTATAAATGAAAATATGGAATTTGAATCGAATTTATAAACTTTGTTTATAAATGAAAATATGGAATTTGAATCGAAGTTATAAACTTTGTTTATAAATGAAAATATGGAATTTGAATCGAATTTATAAACTTTGTTTATAAATGAAAATATGGAATTTGAATCGAAGTTATAAACTTTGTTTATAAATGAAAAGATGGAATTTGAATTGAATTTATAAACGTTGTTTATAAATGGAAAGGTGGGATTTGAATTGAATTTATAAACTTTGTTTATAAATGGAAAGGTGGGATTTGAATTGAATTTATAAACGTTGTTTATAAATGGAAAGGTGGGATTTGAATTGAATTTATAAACGTTGTTTATAAATGGAAAGGTGGGATTTGAATTGAAGTTATAAACGTTGTTTATAGATAATGCCGAGAATTCAAATGGACTTTTAATATAAGGAATTGAAATAGAATTTGAATAATAGAATTCAAATGGAGTTTAACTATAGAATTCGAATATAGTATTTCAAATGAAATTTGAATATAGAAATTCAAATGGGATGTAAAATAAATAGATTTGGATAAATAGAAGTGGATTAGACTAAGAAGTTAATTAACAGATTTAATTAACAAATTGAGTTAAAACGATTGGTATAGTTAAAATAGATTGGACAGGTATAGACATACAGGAGACAGGTTTGGAATAAAGTATAGAAGTGAAATAAATAGAATGCCCGACAAAAAGGTACGTATTTAATTCATATATGAGATTTTATGCGCCGTATCGGCTAGCCGCTTGGCTTTTTCTTTTTTCTTTTTGGGATGAGAAGGACCGGGAAAGCTATTTGAAATTTCCCGATGCTCCCGGTGCAAAGGAGGTTATGGCGAATTTTTCCGGGAATTTAAGGAGATAGAATATTTTTAAGATAATTTGATAGTTAGAAATCAACGTATCGATATATATAGAAGTCGATAAGAAAACGAACTTAGAAATAGAATAGTATAATCAAAAAGGAAGTATAAGAATAAAATCTAGTAGGAATAGAAAGAGAAAATGTATATGTATTTAAAGGTGAAAAATCAGTTGTATGGTATTGATTATTCGAGTAAGTAGTCTTGTCTGTTTTGACGTTAAATGTTATTCAGTCAAGGTCTGAGAGGTAATTATACCCCAACTTGGTTGATTTCATGATATACCGATAAGTAGCAAGATTCGGGCTCGAAGATCAATGTGGAATAAGAATTAGTTAAATACTGTATTTGGGTTGTCGTAACGATGTTTTACACAACATCTGTTTTAACCCAAATATGTGCAAAGCTTGGAAATAGAATAATGAATATTTCCTAGTATAGAAAATAAAGGAAGACGATATATGGAAATGTTTTCCAAAGAACGTAAAAGGCCAATATGGTTATTGAAAATATTTGGTTAACAAATATTGATAAGAAATAGAGAAGAGATTTAATTAATGGAATATTAATTAAAGGTTCAGTGATTGTTGGATGTTTGGATGAACACTTGTTTTATTCGATAGTTAAATCATCGACTATCGAAACACTTGTTTTTATTCGATAGTTAAATCACAGACTATCGAAGTTTTGACCATCGTTGTCAATATGGAGAGACCGGTTGGATTATTATCCGAAGAACCACTCCATATCGGCAGTAGCGTGCGAATTAGATTATATAAAGATAATCGAAGACGGAGTAGAGTGCAAGGACTTTTTCTATTAATAGAAATAGTGCCTTCAGTTCATCCTGTTCCTGGGTGACTTGTATGGATGAATGTCTGACAGAGTATTTCCAGAAAGGTCACGTACATTGATTTCTTCAACCGTACCAAGAGTGGAAGCGGAGAAGGAAACTTCTTTTAGCTAACACGTAATGTACTGTTGTAGACGTCAATCGGTGATTTGATGGATTTGACGATGTGGCATTCGAAGTGAATCTGGTGTGATGATAAAGCGTAGCTTCTAGCCTCATCAACCGGTAAATGACAGAAATCGGGCAGGCAACATGGCTATGTAGGTCGCACCTATTAGGGTGTATAATCAACTGATCTAGAGTTTCATTTACTTCTAAAAATCTATTGTCGATGCTGTCCCATTCGGGAAACGGTTGCTGATCCCAACCGTTGGTGATATACATTCGATACACTCAAGCGAAATGAGTGGTCGGTCATGTGTGGCTGAGTTGCAAGATGTTCTTGTTGAACTCGGTGTATTCTCCTCTAGAGATATACCAGCGGAAGGTGGTTCCATACCTTGTCATAGTTGGAAAACCAAATACCCAATACGTGCTTGCGGTTTTGATTGTATATTATATATGTGGAACGTGAGATGCAAGCGTTCCACTAGATTGTTATCTACTTGATTCAGACATTATTATAATATCAAAAGAGTTTTGATATAAAGATAAATCAAGTGTTTGGATTCTCATAAGGGAAAAACCCGTTCCGTGTTATACGGCGTGGTCTTATGAGATATCATGTAGTTTTCTGAAACTGTTTTAAACTGTTTACTCATACCAGTCCCATGACTGACCCGGAGTTTACTTTGTTGTTTTCCCTAAACTCTTGGGTGCCTAAATTTGTACGGGCAGTCAAGTAGTCGGGAATTTACAGATATACTGGAAGAGCTTGGAGCAGGAGGCTTCAGGATCATATAGCTATAGTTATTTCTGCTGTGTTGTAAGTGATGTACGTTGATATTGATGTATATTCAAGTACAGATGTATATTTCAAGTTATGTTATATATATTATATGTTATTCGTTCCGCTGTGAGATTCGTGTTACTCTGATGTTGTGTTCTTCTTCTTCTATTCTAAGTTTCTATCTTATCTATCCTCACCCTCTAACTTCTTTCTATTAATGGTTCGAATTTCCGTGATATTTGGGGTTGGACTTGTGTTTTTGGTCAGCTCAAATTCTACCGAATTTTCGGGTCGTTACAGTTGGTATCAGAGCTTAGGCTGAGCGAATACCTAGGCTTGTTGGAATGTGCTCATTAGAGATAGGATCAGTAGTATCCTTGATTGAGTTGAGTGTATATATATACGAGAGAGCGTATTTGTAATTTGATATAAAAACTGTTTTATATTGTGTTGACTAGTCTGTTGAGTGGATTATAAATTTTGGTCGAATCGTGGGACGCCACGATGTCGATAGGAGTTTATAAACACTTGAACAGAAGATTGGACACGATATTGTTTTTAAATGGTTAAGTTGATTGTTAGGATTATAATCAAATGAGATTATAAAAATGAAATAGTTATATATATATAACCAATGAAATTTGTATATGAAATCAGATATACAAATGAGATGAATTGAAGTTGAATTCCAACCAGAATTCAGAATTTAAAATCCTGGGAGTTTGGAAAATATTTTTCTAAATGGATTTTGAAAGAAATATAGTACTGGACTCATTCAGTGGCTAGAAAATAATTCTGATGATGGTCGCAACATCACCAGTGTTCATTTTCGAGTTCCTAAGTGACGAATTGCTGCCTTAGAGAAATTTTGATGGAAATTTGTTGAAAAGAAAACAAGTTGTTTGAAAATTCAAATGTTTTGAATTTGAGATAGATAAATATATGTATATATTTCAGAGGAATTTTGAAATGGGAATTGGAATATAAATTTCAAATAGAAGTAAAATAAAGGAATTTGAATATATATATATAATTCAAATAAAAGTGAAATAGAATTTGAATTTAAAGGAATTCAAGTGAGTTTGAATAAAGAAAAAGTGAAATAGAAATTGTATAAGAAAAATTGAAATGGAATTTGAATTCAAAGGAATTCAAATGGTTTTGAATAAAGAAAAGTCAAATAGAGATTTGAATATTAGAATTCAAATGGAATTTGGTTAAATAAAATTTCAAAGAGAATATAAAGTTCGAAATAGAATTTGAATTCAAAGGAGTTAAAATAGAATTTAAATTCAACAGATTTCAAATAGGAATTTGAACAAAGGAATTTAAAATAGAAATTGAATAAAGGATTTCAAATGGAATTTGAATAAGGGATTTGAAATGGATTTTGAATAAAGGATTTCAAATAGGAATTGAAAATAAGAAATTCAAATAGAATTTGAATAGAAGAAATTCAAATAGAAATTGAATAGAAGGAAATTCAAATATAGAGTTTGAATAAAGAAATTCAAATGGAATTTGAATATCGTAGATGTAGAGGACTTAAATATTTGAAGAGAAATAGATCGGGAATATTATGTGAAATAGATTTGATATATATTAAAAATATATCAGAATGGAGTTGAATATATTATAACCAAAGTTAAAACGTTTATATTTATAAATATAATTAAAACGAGCTCGCCGTAGCGCGGCGGTTCGTAAATTGGCGACTCGAACTTCAATCGAGTATACAGGACTCAAATTAAGTCGGAATTCTTTGAAACAAGAATCGTCGGGACCGGTTGAACGATAGTTTTCTAATAAAAGAGAAAAATCTAGATTTCGTCGTATAGATTTTGAGTTATGTCAAAATCAAATTTTTAGAAAAGCAGCGCCAGAAACCATTAAAAACCACAATGGTTTATATATATAAGTAAAAGGATTTTTAAAGTAAATAAAATCCGAATGGCCATGAGGAAAATATAGACTTGAGTTATAAAATAAATATGAACTCCAGTGAAGTAAGTGAAATGATTTTTGAAACAAAAATCATATTTTAAATGGTTAAATAGAATTAACTAAATTGGAAAATAATTAGTTAAAGGAAAATTTGAATCGAAATTGGGTTTTTGATAAGTGAAAGAGATTGAGAATTTATATTCGAAATCGAATATATAACTCGAGTTGAAAATAAAATTAGATTAGTTCATAATTAAGTTGACATATATTTGAACAAGTTATATTCAAATAAAAAGGGTGAAATAGGAAAAACGGTTAATTAGCAACTAGTTAATGAAAATTTGAACGATTGAATTTAAATTTAACTTAAGTAAGTTAAATGGATCGAAACGAATAAATTGAGTAAAATGAATATGAATTGGGTTTGAATAAAGGAAAAACAAAAAGAGTTAAAAAGGAAATATATTTGTAACACAAATACAAAGGAAGTTATGTGCAAACAAATAAAAGGAGAAATATTTGTAAAAACATTTACAAATAGAATTTAGAAGGGAATATTTGTAAAACATTTACAAATAGATTAAATGGAAATATTTATTTATAGAAAATAAATAGAATGTTATAGATGAGATATTTATTTGTTAAATAAATAGAATTTAATCAAAGGAATATTTAGAAGATGAATATAAAGTGGAAATCTGTTTTTAACAGATAAATAGAAAGGATTAATTTATAAATAACAGTTTATAAATTAAATTAAATATTTATCATTCGATAAATGGAATATATAAGTCTGAACTTATATAGAGAAGAGATATTGGTTTTTAACACCGATAGTTTTAAATAAAAGGGGTACACAACACTTATATAAGTGAAGTAACGTTATTAAAGAGAACATTTATAAAGTGAAGAACCGTTACTAAAAGTAAATCTTTATAAATGAATAAACGCTATCGAATAGGAGTTATTCGAATAGGAGAAGTCGATTAGAGTTAGAAATAATCGATTAGAATTAGAATAAATCAATTAGAGTAAGAATTAACCAGTTAGAGTTAATCAGTTAGGGTTAATCCGTAGAGTTAATTGAATATTAGTTATTCAATTAGAATTTATCGAATATTTGTTATTCAAATAAAGAGTTAACCAGATAGAGTAAATTGAACATAGTCAATCGAATTAGGATTTAATTGAATGCTAGTTATTCAATTAAAGTTGATCAAATATAGTTATTGAGATAGAGTTAGCCAAACATAGTTACTCAGGATAAGTTGCCATTTCGTACGACTGCTAGCGTAATTCGCAGGGCTGCAGATAGCCTAGGGCGGTCGGATGTTTCCTGAGGGAATCAGGCGTAACCATTGTGATCACGGCGATCTAGAGTCAAGCGAATAGAGTTAAATCGAATATTAGTGATTCGAATAGAGTTAAATGAGTTATTGAATATTAGTTATTCGAATAGAATTAAAGGAGTTATTGAATATTAGTTTATTTGAATAGAACTAAAGGGGTTATCGAATTTGGTTATTTGAAAGGAGTTATCAATTATTAGTTAATCGAAGTGAGTTATAGAATATTGGTTATTCGAAGGAATTATCGAATTTAGTTATTCGATGAAGTTAATTGATAAGAGTAAATTGAAAAGAGTAAATCGAATATAGTTTATTCGAAGAAAGGTTTTCGAATCTAGTTATTCGAAAGAGAGATTATCGAATATAGTTATTCGAAGGGAGGAGTTATCGAATAGGGATTTATTCGAAAGGGAGTTACGTAAGGAAGTTTGAAATGTTGAGTATCAACATAAATAAGTTTTGAAAAGATAAATGGGTTGGTAGCACTTTTTCTACCTTAGCAATTTCGAGGACGAAATTATTTTAAGTGGGGAAGATTGTAATGACCCGGATTCTTATGGGTTAATTTTAAAATGTTTAATATGGATTTAAATATTGAGTTAAGTAAATAAATCAATTTTCATAGGGAGTTATTGATTTAAAAATCAATTTCAATTTAATATTGAAAATATTAAATTATCAGAATAAGAAAATGGATTTAGTTGAATTCAAATTTAGTTTGAATTAAATACAGTTCAAATAATTAATAAGAAATTTTATTTGAATTTATAACGATAATAATATTTATTTATTTTCTAGAAGAATAAATTATTCGAATTTAATTCATATTGATTTAAATAAATATCTTTCACAGATGATCGAATTGGACTTCGTGACCTATCCCAGTGTGTCCGGAATAGGGGTATTACCCTAGAATTGTCACTTGTTGGGTTCAGAAAGGAGTTCGAGATCAAGGGGAATTTTAATTAAAGGATACCAGTTTTAATTAAAATAAAAATAAAATTTTTTAAAAAATAAAAGGAGAATAAATGGCCACGCTCCATTTATATCATCCACAATCATTCAAAAATTTCAAAAGGGGGATAAATGGCCACGCCTGATTAAATATCTCTACTACCCTTTATATTGTTCACTCCTCAATACTTCAGAAAACAAAACCGCACAATTTCTTTTTATATTCTCAAATTGGAATCGATACTATGGGGAAAAAAGGTGGTCGATTTGAATTGGTGGTACGAGGTTCGAATTGAAGCATCTAAAGCTTGCGATGCCTTTGAGAAGAGCCATGTTCGAAACCAACGGAAACTAGGGTTTGTCTTCAGCTTCAATCGGAGAGCTAGCGAGCAAAGTATGGGTGTCCGTCTGTTTCAATTCAACCCTAGAGTTCATCTCGATTTGGTAAGGAGGTGCTTAAATGGTGCGTTGTCAGAGGGTTACAGAAGGCGTCGTGATGGGTGCGAAGTCGAGATCTGAGTTCGGATAGGATATGAAGTTGTTCGAACATGGATCTGGTATGGTAAGCATTCGATTTAGGGTTTCACAACTTTGAGGATGGGTGCGCAGGTTTCAACGCAGTGACAGGGTATCGCGATAGGCAGGAAGTGGATTGGTGCGGTGAGGTCCTGATGGTTGCGTCGTTGACAGTGGCAAGTATAGCAAGGGGGTGAGTTTTACAGTCGACTGGGAAGTGGTGTACTGAGACGAGGATAGCAGATGGTTCGCGGTGAAGTTGGAAAGTGCGGTGTTCAGTCTGTGTAGGAGGAAGGACTGATGATGTCCGACTTCGTTTTGGGAGGATCTCAATGTCGGCCAGTTCAATATAAACGGTGGAGAAGCAGTTGAATGACATACAGGATGGCAGTGATAGGGGAAGTAACAGATTTTGGTTCTGTCTACTGCTGGAATTCAAATTGGGCTTTACTGCAAATCAAAGTGACAATGTTTAACAGGGATTTTAAGGTAATCTAAATAGGCAATTTTTCTTAAATAAATCTTTAAGTATATTCGAATTTGTTTGGTCAATTATAAAATAAATCTCGAATTCAAATGGAATCAGATTCAGATAGAGTTAGTTCGCTAAGCTCGTATGGACTTAAGCTTGCAAAGAAGTTTGGGTTGATATTTTTTGGAATTTATTCAAAGTGATTTGGAATGTTTCGGGTCTATTCAAATCAACTAAAAGCGTAGCGGATCTGCAAATGAAATAACGGTGAGTAAACCTCACTCACCATTTATTTAGAATTATTTTTATATAGTTAAAAAAAATTGTCTGTGCTTGTTTGAATGCTGTCTGATTGTTTTAAAATATATATTAGTTATTTAGGGTGTGTATATATATATATATATATATATATATATATATATATATATATATATATATTGGGTTGATGATTGGTTGAATTCCCGCAGTCTCATTAGCAGATGCCCGCAGTTTCATAGCGGATGATTACCCTATACGCCCCACGCTATGATTAGTGGATGACCTTCATACCGCGATATCCTGCCTCGAAGCAGGATAGGTATTATTTATGTTGACTAACATCTGTGGATGCAGGAAAACAGGTTGGAGGAATCCAACTGGATTCCTCAAAAATATATTATCTGTTTATTGTTTGTTTGATTTCATATGTATTCATATATGATGTGTAGAAAATCAAATGATTGAAAATTGGTTGATTTGATTGTTTAAAAATACCACTAGGGCTTGAATATTGATTTATAAAAATATCGGAAAGGGTATTTTATATTTAAAAAGGAAATTCTATTTTTATAAATAGAATTTGAATTTTAAATAAGACTATAGAAAATATTTAACTTGTTCGAAGGTATGTAAAACAAGTAATCGAATTTATAAACATTGTTTATAAATGAAAGGATGGAATTTGAATCGAATTTATAAACTTTGTTTATAAATGAAAATATGGAATTTGAATCGAATTTATAAACTTTGTTTATAAATGAAAATATGGAATTTGAATCGAAGTTATAAACTTTGTTTATAAATGAAAATATGGAATTTGAATCGAAGTTATAAACTTTGTTTATAAATGAAAATATGGAATTTGAATCTAATTTATAAACTTTGTTTATAAATGAAAATATGGAATTTGAATCGAAGTTATAAACTTTGTTTATAAATGAAAAGACGGAATTTGAATTGAATTTATAAACGTTGTTTATAAATGGAAAGGTGGGATTTGAATTGAATTTATAAACTTTGTTTATAAATGGAAAGGTGGGATTTGAATTGAATTTATAAACGTTGTTTATAAATGGAAAGGTGGGATTTGAATTGAATTTATAAACGTTGTTTATAAATGGAAAGGTGGGATTTGAATTGAAGTTATAAATGTTGTTTATAGATAATGCCGAGAATTCAAATGGACTTTTAATATAAGGAATTGAAATAGAATTTGAATAATAGAATTCAAATGGAGTTTAACTATAGAATTCGAATATAGTATTTCAAATGAAATTTGAATATAGAAATTCAAATGGGATCTAAAATAAATAGATTTGGATAAATAGAAGTGGATTAGACTAAGAAGTTAATTAACAGATTTAATTAACAAATTGAGTTAAAACGATTGGTATAGTTAAAATAGATTGGACAGGTATAGACATACATGAGACAGGTTTGGAATAAAGTATAGAAGTGAAATAAATAGAATGCCCGACAAAAAGGTACGTATTTAATTCATATATGAGATTTTATGCGCCGTATCGGCTACCCGCTTGGCTTTTTCTTTTTCTTTTTTGGGATGAGAAGGACAGGGAAAGCTATTTGAAATTTCCCGATGCTCCCGGTGCAAAGGAGGTTATGGCGAATTTTTCCGGGAATTTAAGGAGATAGAATATTTTAAAGATAATTTGATAGTTAGAAATCAACGTATCGATATATATAGAAGTCGATAAGAAAACGAACTTAGAAATAGAATAGTATAATCAAAAAGGAAGTATAAGAATAAAATCTAGTAGGAATAGAAAGAGAAAATGTATATGTGTTTAAAGGTGAAAAATCAGTTGTATGGTATTGATTATTCGAGTAAGTAGTCTTGTCTGTTTTGACGTTAAATGTTATTCAGTCAAGGTCTGAGAGGTAATTATACCCCAACTTGGTTGATTTCATGATATACCGATAAGTAGCAAGATTCGGGCTCGAAGATCAATGTGGAATAAGAATTAGTTAAATACTGTATTTGGGTTGTCGTAACGATGTTTTACACAACATTTGTTTTAAACCAAATATGTGCAAAGCTTGGAAATAGAATAATGAATATTTCCTAGTATAGAAAATAAAGGAAGACGTTATATGGAAATGTTTTCCAAAGAACGTAAAAGGCCAATATGGTTATTGAAAATATTTGGTTAACAAATATTGATAAGAAATAGAGAAGATATTTAATTAATGAAATATTAATTAAAGGTTCAGTGATTGTTGGATGTTTGGATGAACACTTGTTTTATTCGATAGTTAAATCATCGACTATCGAAACACTTGTTTTTATTCGATAGTTAAATCACAGACTATCGAAGTTTTGACCATCGTTGTCAATATGGAGAGACCGGTTGGATTATTATCCGAAGAACCACTCCATATCGGCAGTAGCGTGCGAATCAGATTATATAAAGATAATCGAAGACGGAGTAGAGTGCAAGGACTTTTTCTATTAATAGAAATAGTGCCTTCAGTTCATCCTGTTCCTGGGTGACTTGTATGGATGAATGTCTGACAGAGTATTTCCAGAAAGGTCACGTACATTGATTTCTTCAACCGTACCAAGAGTGTAAGCGGAGAAGGAAACTTCTTTTAGCTAACACGTAATGTACTGTTGTAGACGTCAATCGGTGATTTGATGGATTTGACGATGTGGCATTCGAAGTGAATCTGGTGTGATGATAAAGCGTAGCTTCTAGCCTCATCAACCGGTAAATGACAGAAATCGGGCAGGCAACATGGCTATGTAGGTCGCACCTATTAGGGTGTATAATCACCTGATCTAGAGTTTCATTTACTTCTAAAAATCTATTGTCGATGCTGTCCCATTCAGGAAACGGTTGCTGATCCCAACCGTTGGTGATATACATTCGATACACTCAAGCGAAATGAGTGGTCGGTCATGTGTGGCTGAGTTGCAAGATGTTCTTGTTGAACTCGGTGTATTCTCCTCTAGAGATATACCAGCGGAAGGTGGTTCTATACCTTGTCATAGTTGGAAAACCAAATACCCAATACGTGCTTGCGGTTTTGATTGTATATTATATATGTGGAACATGAGATGCAAGCGTTCCACTAGATTGTTATCTACTTGATTCAGACATTATTATAATATCAAAAGAGTTTTGATATAAAGATAAATCAAGTGTTTGGATTCTCATAAGGGAAAAACCCGTTCCGTGTTATACGGCGTGGTCTTATGAGATATCATTTAGTTTTCTGAAACTGTTTTAAACTATTTACTCATACCAGTCCCATGACTGACCCGGAGTTTACTTTGTTGTTTTCCCTAAACTCTTGGGTGCCTAAATTTGTACAGGCAGTCAAGTAGTCGGGAATTTACAGATATACTGGAAGAGCTTGGAGCAGGAGGCTTCAGGATCATATAGCTATAGTTATTTCTGCTGTTTTGTAAGTGATGTACATTGATATTGATGTATATTCAAGTACAGATGTATATTTCAAGTTATGTTATATATATTATATGTTATTCGTTCCGCTGTGAGATTCGTGTTACTCTGATGTTGTGTTCTTCTTCTTCTTCTATTCTAAGTTTCTATCTTATCTATCCTCACCCTCTAACTTCTTTCTATTAATGGTTCGAATTTCCGTGATATTTGGGGTTGGACTTGTGTTTTTGGTCAGCTCAAATTCTACCGGATTTTCGGGTCGTTACACTAACCTTGCAGTTTGATGGATGGAATGAGCATTGAGATTCGAGACGATTAATTTTACTTTATTGATTGTGACTTACCATGTCGAGGGCTCGTTAGATTGTATGTTTGTAACATCTCAAGTTGTGTCACTGGAGGTTAATACTAGGGACTACTGCAGCACCCATAGCGTGTAGTTTCAAGCATCGATGTGGGGGAGTGTTACAACATATCTTGTTTATACTTGGAAGCATATAGAGTTCATCAAAGATTAATCACATCAATCATGTTTTCTTGGTTGTTAGTTTTTAGTCGTTGATTTCTTTTGCCTTAATTAATTTAGTACTAGAGTCTAGAAATTATCATGCTGGGAGGATGCAAAATATAGGTAGTTGTGAGAGGCTGTTGTTCTTTGATAATGAGTCATCCTTGATTTAAGGATAGTGGACAGTTATCTTAATCTTTGGTAGTGGTCGCTTGGGATTGGATTATAGGGGACTTGGACGTTGAAATCTTTAGTAGCAAGTAATCATCTTCACATGTAGCTTAAGAAAATCATGACATAATCGATAAGGTTGCCAGATTACCACCATAATTGAGTAGAATTTCATACTGATCTAGTTGTTGATGTGGAAGAACTAGATATGCTCTTAAGATACATAATACTCAAAGAGAGAAACAAGAAAGTATCCATTCCCATTCCTGGATGGTTTGTTTGATCAACTCTAAGATGCAAGGTTGTTCTCTTGGTTGGACTTTCCAAGTGGATTCAGCCAACAAAAAGTATTTTAAAGGCATGTGCCAATTACAACATTCGGTGACACTTATATTTTTTATTATTTGTTGTGCCACTCGGGTTGGTCGAATGGTTATTCAACATATTTTGTGAATTTCTTGGACCATGTTCTGACATATCACTTAGATGTGTCAGGCTAGTGCTACCCGATCATAATATTATCCTCTCGGTAATGAAGAGAAAGCACAAAGCATGAGTGTCAGTGTTTGGAATACAATGACTAAGGATTGGTCTAGTGGGTTATCACTTTGAGATGGGTCACATTGCCTTGTTTATGTTGTCTTTATTGATCCTTTAAAGGTTACAGAAGTTTTGATTTTGAGTTGATCCATGGAATTTGCAGATTAGAAGTATGGCTGAGAGGTCAGCAAGTATATCATTGCCACTCTGTAACGAAAAGGAATTTCGCTCGGTCCGAACCAGTCGCTAAACCGACCCAGACCGTTCGAGATGCCCTATCGTTTGAGAACACGACAAAATAGAACGCAGACGGAAGAACATTTCATTGTATATTACAACAATGCATCAGATTACAAGAATATACAGAGTATAAATGAATATTACACAGAAATATCAGAGATTTAAATTACATTTAAATACATAGCAGCGGAAAATAATACAATACACAACTAGAAGAGATATGCGGATACAAAGCTTTCCGGATATCGTTCCAGCTGTAAACCAGGATCCTATGAATATAAATCTGCAAAACCAAAACTACTAGCTGCCCGTGTCAAAATAAGGGCACCCAGAGTTTAGGTTAAAACAATAAACTCCAGGTCAGTCATGTGACTGGTGTGAGAACTAAAACAGTTATAAATCTTTATTTTTAAAGTTAGGTAAATCAAGGGACCATGCCGTATAACACAGAATGGGTTTCCTCCCAAGAATAACAGTGCATAAAACAAGCAGCGCAATGCTAAGTAAAGAAAAATGAAGCTGTTATAAGACCCAGGTCCTATCACACAATGTAACGCAAGCCGGGGGATAGGGTTTTTACCTTATAATAGCCAAGAATGCTTGATACGTTTAAAACAAATCATTTGATACTATTATAAGTGTATAGTGTATAAAACAACTTCAAATCATAAGTATCAATCATAGGCGGCATGAATGCCCCATACCACTATGTCGCCATATATAGGTTATACAATCAAAATCGCAAAGTCACGTATTTGGAAATTGGATTTCCGTCTATGAACCGAGGCAAAAGATAGTCCTCAACCGATTCGAGACTCTCTAGCCCGAGCCTCAGGCACAGCCGCAACCGTACCTTGGATCGTCAAGGCCGGTCCACCGATGTGGATTATAATGCCTGAACAATACGTTTCTCCCCCTTTGGGGCGTAAATGAGCCAACGAGTGACTCCATCGGACCCGGATCGTCCGATCAAACCGAGGCGCCTCGCAACAGCAACAACCACATAGGTGAAAAGTATATAAATGTTAGGGCTGGTAGGTCACTGACACCACCCTAGCTAGAAAGAAAACGCATGTCCCCCCTGAGGTCCGTCTCCCGTTTTTGGTTCACCACCGGGGTGTGAGGCTCGCGAATTCACGTTACACAAAGTTGTGCCACACAGGCTGTGCTTTGATCATCACCACAAGACTTTGCTTTTCAACAGAAGCCCTAATCATCTGCATCTTAGCATGCCACACAGGCAATTCACTCAATGCGATTGATATCCATCAATATATAACCCCAGAGCTCGTATGTCTCAGAGAAGGGCATTAAGCAAGAGAAAAAAATTCTCCGCCGCTAAACAGATATATATTTAATAGAAATCAATCACACAGACTAAAATCCAATGTCAGACACATAGTCCATTTACAAGTCCGTTCTGGGTCTGAACGAAACCGGAGGCACCTAGTAACCCGCATATCCATCGATCTCCAAGTACGTCTGGACGATCACCAACTATTTCCATCTTCTTGGGTGTACAGCCCAATCAAGATCATCAGTAATCACCCAAACGACGTGAAGACTTCTGGTCTTCGACCACCGTCTTCATCTTCGACTTATCGTCGTATCAGTTATTCAAAATGGGATAAACCTGGTCTTTCCAAATAACTCGCGTATATTTTAAATAAGTGTTAAAAAAACACAACATACGCCTCATTCCAATTCATCAGTCACTAACCGTAAATTAATCAAGAGAATAATTTCCCAAATATTAACCCCGAAGGCCGAAACCAACATCAGATCAATATCCAGAAAACCATTATTCTTAGCTAACCGACAGTTAGTTTCTAAATTTCACATTCATAGGGAAAGGTTCCCATTAATTTTATCAAAGATAAATTCTTTATATTTATTCTTTAATCTATCCTTTTGAATTTTGATTCAACTAGTCGGGATTAACGAACCTTACCGAAGTAATCATTTGTTTTAATTTCCCAACCCCAACCTATTCATCCCATGAAGTAAAACTGGTAATGCTTCATATCTAACACCACGGTGTTATCGGTAAATTCAATTACCATTTCACGTTCAAATCTAATTAAAGATTTAACTATCGCCTGGAGCAAAACTGGTGATACTCCATTCTCGATCATTTCAATCTAATTAAAGATTCATTAAAACTCCACTTAGTTTTAATCGCTAACTGGGTTAAAGAATCGGTGTCATTTAAAACACAGTTCACGATAAACCCAAAATCACATTCCATTAATTATCGGGTTAAAGAACGAGTGTTATTTAAAACACTGTCCACGATAAACCCAAAAATCAATATCAATTCAATTCCAATTAAATATTATTTAATTGGCATACTTCATTAAATCTAAATAAAAAGATTTAATCTTTTCTCAGCTGGGTTCAAGAACAGTGTTAGTGAAGACACCATTCACGAAAAATCCAAATCACATTTGATATTAAATACAATGCTCTGAATAGAAAATGTATCGGTTTATATTCAATATCAAATTCTACGACCAACAGATATCGTATTGGAAATAACGATATATATATATCTATATCTTTCAAATTTCCATAACAACATATGTATAATCATGAAATCCAACATCGAAATATTCCAAAGACAATTTCGATTCAAATCCATTCCAATGCAATCATTGGAAATTCTGGTTATTTTCAAAACCATTTCAAATTCAATTTATTTATTTAAAAATAAATATAATTATAATTCTAGTTCAAAATTAGTTCATTTCGATAAAAATCTATTTTTATCTTTTCAAATATGGAGTTTTTCATCCCAATTCTTCAAAAATCATTTCTTATGATTTTACATAAATTATTACTATTTTTAATAATTTTATCAAGGCCCGTACAGCCGATTTCCGTCAATGGCCATCGAACTGCACTTATAGCGACCTTTTCCAAATTTGATTTGGACATAATTCCAAATCCAACCGTTAGATTTCTAATTTCCAATATTCGTTAGAAAGCTCTTTTCGATACGAACCCAACGGTTCCGGTTTTAGGAGAATCCGACGGTCGGATCTCCCGCAATATCCCTTCGAAGTCAATGGTCGAAATTCGCGAACTGCCGCGGCGCAGCGCGTTCTATTCAGGCCATTATATTATATATATACAATATATATAATATATATTTCGTCGATTACTATTTAAAACGAATTTTATAAATAGTTTTGAATTCGTTTCAAAAACAATTTCAACTCAAAATTGAATCTTTCCTTATAAATTCGTTTTAAAATTCATTTCTATTCAATTCAAGTTTCAATTCAATTTGAATTCATTTTAATTCGTTTTAAATTCATTTCATTTCGAAATAATTTTCAATTCATTTCATTTCGAAATCGTTTTCAATTCATTTCATTTTGAAATCGTTTTCAATTCATTTCATTTCAAAATATTCGATTTCAAAATTACTTTTCAATATTCATTTTAAAATGAATAAAATCGATATAAATATCGTTCACGTCAAAATGGCGTCAATCTAATCAACACGGCTTCATATATCCCTTTACTCTATTCAACAAATGAATATTTATTTTTGTCAATTCACGACTAATCTCAACGAATGATGAAACACCCCACCTCCGTTAGGGTCACTCTCAAAGGGAATGCCCTAATTTTGGTGGAGGTTTATAAGTACAAGTCACAGATATACAAGACAGATATAAGAACACATATTTGTAAACAGCGGAAGAACAACAAACTTTTATTTCATAAAGTCAAATACGTGTTACAACAACATCCCTTCCAAAAACATATCATAACACTTTCATAATCTGTCTTGAGTACATGATTTAAAGAAGCATAAATAAAACGTAGATAAACTGCAAAAGCCCTTTAGTGGATTGTCCAAAGCCATAGTTCAAAACAGGAAAGTCCAAGCAATACATTTCTCTTCTTCAAGATGGATGTTGAGGTAGGTCAAGCTGCTGTGTTCCCTCCCTGAGGACCTGGGGGGGGGGGGGGAACGGAAGAAAGAAGACGAAAGAAAAATAGAGTCAGACATAAAGCCTGAGTAAGTCTAGTACTATTTTGTCTATGAATAAAGAACTGGGTATGATAAGTAAAACAGGAAGTGGGCAACATTATAAACTTGGTTAAGTTATCTAGGGTCGAATATACTATCGTACCCCATGTTAATCTCTGAACCCATATAAACTAGTTTCCAATTTGCACCCCAAAATCAGGGTGATGTGATCCATTCTACGATGATCGGCTCCTACTCGCATAGTTACATGTGTCTTACGGCCCCCGATGTCTGTAGTTACCTATGCTGGTCCCACCATGGGGTGTATCAAGTCCCATAGTGGCAACCCGACACAACCTTAGAGTGCAAAGGTATGCTACTGGTGTCCAGTGCTTTATTTTTCTGCGCCGGAGTGCGTGCACGCCCGCACACTGTTAGAACCTACACTGCTACACCACCGCCGTCGATTTGACCTCTTACAATCAGCCCAGTAATCGTGCCCCACCCTGCCTAGTTTCAGGGTATCCTGATACACCTTCTAGGGTTACTGCTGAAAAGGGTCCCCCGTTACTAGGTTTTCTATCTCTAGCCAACATGCTAAGTTGGTTAAGTGTTTCCTAACCTAACCCCACCAGTCCGTTTAGTTTAGCATGTTCCATTTTGATTAAGTCTTTAGTTCACTTAATCCTAACAATCCTGACTCAGCCTTAATTGTCTTATTAAGGCCCTGACCTCTCACATTAGACAGGTATTGTTGTGGCTGCCTGTTGCCGGTTGGTTCCGGGCAGTCTTACGCCACAACTCAGTCTAACCTCGGGTCCTTGCTGGGCTCTATGTTTAACCTCCCACATTGGATAGGTATTGTTGTGACTACTGGACAGCCGGGCGGTTCCGGGCAGGTTTACATCACAACTCAATCCAACCTCGGGTTAAACACATCGTCTTTTCTACATTTACATATTTTGTCATTCTTCTTTATTTCTTATATGTAAATATTTGCGGCCCATTATTATGTTAATGGTGTAAAGGTTACACCAACCATGGGCCCAACCCATACTTGACTTTGGGCCCTTCTATTTCATATTTTCATTCATTAATTAATTTTTAACCCAACGTTATTTTCCCCCGTTTTACACGTCCGTTTATATATATTGGGCTTAGCCTTTTAAAGCCCAATTTAGCCATGCGAAAAGGGGAGGCTTATGGCGTATACATAAAGAGGGGAAAGTGAGCGCATGAACTTGCATATGACGTTGGAAAATACATAATAGAAATTGGTGTACTTGCATAGTGGTGACATGTATTTTGGTCATAAAACATAGGTGACATAAATCAAGGCATGTAAACTTGCATAGGTTTAACTACAACATGAACCTATATTCTTATTTAGGCATAATGTCAAACATAAGCATGGCCTAAATACTTCTAGCATAAACATGGCATATTGTCAAACATAAGCATGGCATAAAATACTTCTTGCATAGGCATGGCATATTGTCAAACATAAGCATGGCATAAAATACTTCTAGCATAAACATGGCATAATGTCAAACATAAGCATGGCATAAATACTTCTAGCATAAACATGGCATAGGTATAGTTAAATTTGTTCATGGCATAAATATAAACAAGTCATGTTCATAAGGTTTCTACATGTTTACAAAGAGGATATTTGTTACTAACACAAAAGCATAGTTCAACTTAATTAAATTTAATCACATAACGATGGTATACTTATGCATAAATATTCCTAATCATGGTGTTTGCTTTTAACTTGCAAAAAGGGATTTTTGAGTCTAACCTAGCCATGTCATCATATAATCCTTTAGACTTAATAACGGATTTCAATTATGCCAAATATCATTCATAGCCTAGCCATATTCATAAGTTTGCAAAAGTATGACTTGATGCATGGATTATGGTGTCAAAATTCCAACATAGTTTCATATGAACTATAACAACCAAACTTGTTTCAATTACTTGCAAAATGATTTATGCACAAATATACATCATGACGGCATAATAACAAAGCCCAAACTTGCATGAATTTCAAATTAACTACATACATGTAGCTTCAATATAGATTACACAATTTGCGCAATATTCCAAACGTTTATTTGCATAGAACTACCGCATGTAGTTCTTTATAATGAATTACATAATTTTGCACAAATATGAATTACTTCCATTGCCACAATTCAAGCATACACATCAACATAGTTGTTTATTAATACCAAAGTAATACTCTACTTACAATGGTTGCGGCGAATTCTCTAATTAAGAGACACGATTCCTTTGTTGAATTGATTAGCTTTAGGTTGCTTTGAATTGCTTTAGGCCTTAGAACTTTCTCCCTAATCCTCTCTTTAGTTGGCGGCTATTCTTTGTCGTTCCTCAGCAACATGGCGGCTATAATCTTATTTTGAATGAATAGATTAGGGTTTAGTCTAGGGTTGTTTATATAGAGGTTAGGAATTGATTAGGACCATTGATGTTGCTAGGTTAGATCATAGCCATTCATTAGGAAGAGAGACCAATAAAAACCCGCCACCTAGCCCTAATGACAAAGCAGACCCCAGAAATTCGACCAAACACAGACCAGGCCAGCCAGGAGGGACTGGGTTCGATTTTCAAAAATTAAACTTTAAATTGAGCTGTTTTAGTCTATTTGAATTTTATCTATTGTATACATATATTTTTGCATATATATATATATATATATATTCTCATATATATACATATATTTTCTTTATTTCCTTATATGTACGTTCTTATCCTTTCAAAATTTGAATTTGTATACGTACATGTATTTGCATGCTCAGTTGGCCCTCTCTAAAACAGAGATAAAAATTATGTCGCCGCCGGGGTTCGAACCCCCGACCTCCATGCTACAAATCCAATGCCTTAACCAACTGAGCTACAGAGGCTTTTGTTAATAAGTCTTAGAATAATAATAATTATTGTCCTCTCCTTACTTCTCTTTTTTCATGTTTTGCTGTAATATTTAAATTAAAGATATCTTCTTCATACGTTATCCGTTTTGCGCAAACTCGGACTCTATCTCAAGCAGAATTCCGAGATGAACGCAATGGTGATGTCCGTTTCCCTTAATTTTTCTGTTACAATTTAATTATACTTTAATTTGTTAATTTACTGTTAACGGAAAAATCCGGGGTGTTACATTCTCCCCCACTTAAAAGGATTTCGTCCCCGAAATCTTCAAGTTTAGGAAGAATGTAAATCCTAACATTCAATCATCCATCTACTCATCCATCAAACACGGGCATCCATTGTCCTTAAAAGACTTCTAATGCTTCATGATCGTATGCGAAGTGTGTGTGTTCATGAACTTATCTAATGCAAAATCAGGCGGTCTACTGATTCAGTTGACCTCCTTAATGCGAATCATGTAAGTGCCATGTATCCATTATGTATGCAGATTTTTCCTATTCATGATTCTACATGGGTGCACAATCTTTCATACAAATGCAACATCCATATGACAACACATTACAATTCAACCATATACGAGTGCAAACATATATGCATATGCAATATGAAGTGACTGAGCCGATCTAAAACCTAGATTGTGTGTGTATATGCAGCCACGAGCAACTACTAGCAACCACTTGCAACCATCATACATAACATGTTTCAATTACATGTTTTCATCCAAAAGGTTTCTATCTAAAAGATAAGGTCGAGGAGATATTCCTAAAAAGATAGATAAAAGCGCAACTTAAGGAAAAAGAAAGATCAAGGACGTACCCTCGAAAAGAAAAGGGTAAGCAGTGCGTATTCTAGCTTCAGTTTCCCAAGTCGCGTCTCCCTCGGCGTCGCACCACTGAACTTTGACGAGTTTGACTTCGCGGTTGCGTAGCTTCTTCACTTCCGTTCCTAGTATGCGGGTTGGAACTTTTCTTATGGTTGCTTCGCGTTCCACTTCGGCCTCTTCGAGGATATTTGGCTCTACCACTTCAGCAGACTCATGTAGACATTTTCGGAGATGTGAAACGTGAAAAACGTTGTGGACTCCGGCCAATTTCTCGGGTAGCTCTAATCTATAGGTCATTTTCCAAATTTTCTCAATGATAGGAAATGGTCCTACCTAAAGGTATAGTCGAATGATAGAAGCAAGTAAAAATTTTGTGCCCATTAGGCAATGTCAAAACTGGAAATCTATGCCACATATATATTGATTAGGAGAAGAACTCTCTAAGCATCAGCCCCGAAGACCAAAATCAACATCAGACTGACACCCAAAGAATTAATCAACGCAACCACCACATATGATTCTAGGAAACTAAGCATGATGGACTCCTTTTAGGTCACAAGGGAGTCCCTTCCTAAGTCCAACTATGTTGCCAAATGTACTTACTAAGGTGATTCTTTACAACTCATGCATAAGTGAAATGAACCTTCAGCCTTAGTGGCGAACACTCCTGGAGTGCCCTATTCTGAAATGCTCCACCTAATGAACCCCTTCTCTAGAAGCTCTTTAATCTGTTTACTGAGCTCTTTTCTTTCTCGTGGAGCCATGTGTCTAACGGGCAACGCAACGGGCTTTGCATTATCTACAAGATATATGCGGAAGTCTATTTCCCGCTTCGGAGGCAAGCCCTTCACCTCTTCGAAGACATCCGGATATTCCCGGACCACTCTAACTGATTGCAAATTTTCAACAGAGGCATCTAGCGACTCAAGATAACTAAGCATAACCGCATACGAGGGATTACAAGAAATTTCCAAAGTATTACTGAGCTGGGTTAGGAGCCTAACAACCCTTTTCTCACAATCAAGGATGGCCCCATTACTGGATAGCCAATCCATACCCAAAATCAAACCATACCCCGCAAAGCCCAAAACAAAGGCACTACATTCAAATTCTACACTTAGAATAGAAATTTTCAATCCCACACAGATCATAGACAAATGAGCTGGGCCCCCAATTGGGTTTGAAACAATTAAGGGTCCTCTACCATACTAGTTTCTAGGTGCAGAGATTCTACTAAAGCAGACGAGATAAAGGAGTGTGATGCGCCAGAATCAAATAAAGTGCGAACGGGGTGATCATAAAGATAAACTACACTTTCTACAGAAGTGTTTGTACCTCGCTGTTGCAATGGTGGCGCTTCTAGCACATGAACCTGTGCCCCTGGGGTGGATCCAGCGCCCTGCCCCTGTCCTCGTTTCCTTGGGCAGTCCTTAGCCCTGTGGCCTGTCTGACCGCATGAAAAGCACCCACCATTCTCCTTGGCCTTCTTTTTCCGGCAGTCCTTTACTAAGTGCCCCACTTTGCCACAGAAATTGCACTTCCTCTTCTCTTTGTTGCCTTTCCCGCCCTTCTTAAAGTCTGTCTTCTTGGGCTGCAAACCCTCTTTCTTCCCTTGAGAGCTTTCTGCCTTCGTCTCCTTCTTGCCCTTATCCTCCTCATTCAGCAATGCCATTTGCACCAATCTTTCATACGTGGCTCCCATGGGTATATGGGTCATGGCCAAACTGTGTAATGGCTCATTTAACCCTTTGACAAAACGGAGAGCCTTCTTGTGCGGGGTATTGACTAGGTCAAGTCCAAACCTAGCCAGCTCATCGAACTGATTCACATATTCTCTGACTGTCTTGTCCCCTTGTTTAAGAAATAGGAATTTTTCTAACTGCAAACTCCTTTCTGCATCTGAGAGAAATTTGGTCTCAAACCTTGCCCTAAAGTCCTCCCATGTCTCCACTGGTCTTTCAGCATTAGTGACTTCCCACCAGTAGGAAGCCTCACCCTTCAATAGCCACACTGCCAACTGTACTTTTTGTCTATCTTCTACCTCAAAGATGATGAATAGTTCTTCAGTTTCTTTCAGCCAATTCCTAGCTGCTACGAAGGACTCAGTTCCATGGAAATCCCTTCCTCCCCTGGCTTTAAAATCTTTACATATCTTAGCGAATGCGTTTCCCCGAGGAGGAGGTGGAGGAAAAGGTGCTGCTGCAGCTGGATGATTTCCTTCAGCTGGGGGAGGAGGAACGGTAGGACCTGGCTGAGTGGCCCTTGCTTCTAAGAACCGTCTAAACCAACCAGGTATTGGCACCCCTTCCGGCAAGTTAAGTTCTTGGGACATGCTGAAACAAAAAGGATAGATTCAAAACGAAGGATAAGAGATAGTTCCTATGGCTTTGGGGAGTGGACTTTGCCTTTTAAAAATAAAATAATATTTTTCTTTTAAAAATGCTTCTTTAAATTTCTTTTTTTGAAAATAATTTTTCAAAACTTTTTATCTTATCTGGTAAACCTATGCTCTGATACCAAGTGAAACACCCCACCTCCGTTAGGGTCACTCTCAAAGGGAATGCCCTAATTTTGGTGGAGGTTTATAAGTACAAGTCACAGATATACAAGACAGATATAAGAACACATATTTGTAAACAGCGGAAGAACAACAAACTTTTATTTCATAAAGTCAAATACGTGTTACAACAACATCCCTTCCAAAAACATATCATAACACTTTCATAATCTGTCTTGAGTACATGATTTAAAGAAGCATAAATAAAACGTAGATAAACTGCAAAAGCCCCATAGTGGATTGTCCAAAGCCATAGTTCAAAACAGGAAAGTCCAAGCAATACATTTCTCTTCTTCAAGCTGGATGTTGAGGTAGGTCAGGCTGCTGTGTTCCCCCCCTGAGGACCTGGGGGGGGGGGGGGGGGGGGAAACGGAAGAAAGAAGACGAAAGAAAAATAGAGTCAGACATAAAGCCTGAGTAAGTCTAGTACTATTTTGTCTATGAATAAAGAACTGGGTATGATAAGTAAAATAGGAAGTGGGCAACATTATAAACTTGGTTAAGTTATCTAGGGTCGAATATACTATCGTACCCCATGTTAATCTCTGAACCCATATAAACTAGTTTCCAATTTGCACCCCAAAATCAGGGTGATGTGATCCATTCTACGATGATCGGCTCCTACTCGCATAGTTACATGTGTCTTACGGCCCCTGATGTCTGTAGTTACCTATGCTGGTCCCACCATGGGGTGTATCAAGTCCCATAGTGGCAACCCGACACAACCTTAGAGTGCAAAGGTATGCTACTGGTGTCCAGTGCTTTATTTTTCTGCGCTGGAGTGCGTGCACGCCCGCACACCGTTAGAACCTACACTGCTACACCACCGCCGTCGATTTGACCTCTTACAATCAGCCCAGTAATCGTGCCCCACCCTGCCTAGTTTCAGGGTATCCTGATACACCTTCTAGGGTTACTGCTGAAAAGGGTCCCCCGTTACTAGGTTTTCTATCTCTAGCCAACATGCTAAGTTGGTTAAGTGTTTCCTAACCTAACCCCACCAGTCCGTTTAGTTTAGCATGTTCCATTTTGATTAAGTCTTTAGTTCACTTAATCCTAACAATCCTGACTCAGCCTTAATTGTCTTATTAAGGCCCTGACCTCTCACATTAGACAGGTATTGTTGTGGCTGCCTGTTGCCGGTTGGTTCCGGGCAGTCTTACGCCACAACTCAGTCTAACCTCGGGTCCTTGCTGGGCTCTATGTTTAACCTCCCACATTGGATAGGTATTGTTGTGACTACTGGACAGCCGGGCGGTTCCGGGCAGGTTTACATCACAACTCAATCCAACCTTGGGTTAAACACATCGTCTTTTCTACATTTACATATTTTGTCATTCTTCTTTATTTCTTATATGTAAATATTTGCGGCCCATTATTATGTTAATGGTGTAAAGGTTACACCAACCATGGGCCCAACCCATACTTGACTTTGGGCCCTTCTATTTCATATTTTCATTCATTAATTAATTTTTAACCCAACGTTATTTTCCCCCGTTTTACACGTCCGTTTATATATATTGGGCTTAGCCTTTTAAAGCCCAATTTAGCCATGCGAAAAGGGGAGGCTTATGGCGTATACACAAAGAGGGGAAAGTGAGCGCATGAACTTGCATATGACGTTGGAAAATACATAATAGAAATTGGTGTACTTGCATAGTGGTGACATGTATTTTGGTCATAAAACATAGGTGACATAAATCAAGGCATGTAAACTTGCATAGGTTTAACTACAACATGAACCTATATTCTTATTTAGGCATAATGTCAAACATAAGCATGGCCTAAATACTTCTAGCATAAACATGGCATATTGTCAAACATAAGCATGGCATAAAATACTTCTTGCATAGGCATGGCATATTGTCAAACATAAGCATGGCATAAAATACTTCTAGCATAAACATGGCATAATGTCAAACATAAGCATGGCATAAATACTTCTAGCATAAACATGGCATAGGTATAGTTAAATTTGTTCATGGCATAAATATAAACAAGTCATGTTCATAAGGTTTCTACATGTTTACAAAGAGGATATTTGTTACTAACACAAAAGCATAGTTCAACTTAATTAAATTTAATCACATAACGATGGTATACTTATGCATAAATATTCCTAATCATGGTGTTTGCTTTTAACTTGCAAAAAGGGATTTTTGAGTCTAACCTAGCCATGTCATCATATAATCCTTTAGACTTAATAACGGATTTCAATTATGCCAAATATCATTCATAGCCTAGCCATATTCATAAGTTTGCAAAAGTATGACTTGATGCATGGATTATGGTGTCAAAATTCCAACATAGTTTCATATGAACTATAACAACCAAACTTGTTTCAATTACTTGCAAAATGATTTATGCACAAATATACATCATGACGGCATAATAACAAAGCCCAAACTTGCATGAATTTCAAATTAACTACATACATGTAGCTTCAATATAGATTACACAATTTGCGCAATATTCCAAACGTTTATTTGCATAGAACTACCGCATGTAGTTCTTTATAATGAATTACATAATTTTGCACAAATATGAATTACTTCCATTGCCACAATTCAAGCATACACATCAACACAGTTGTTTATTAATACCAAAGTAATACTCTACTTACAATGGTTGCGGCGAATTCTCTAATTAAGAGACACGATTCCTTTGTTGAATTGATTAGCTTTAGGTTGCTTTGAATTGCTTTAGGCCTTAGAACTTTCTCCCTAATCCTCTCTTTAGTTGGCGGCTATTCTTTGTCGTTCCTCAGCAACATGGCGGCTATAATCTTATTTTGAATGAATAGATTAGGGTTTAGTCTAGGGTTGTTTATATAGAGGTTAGGAATTGATTAGGACCATTGATGTTGCTAGGTTAGATCATAGCCATTCATTAGGAAGAGAGACCAATAAAAACCCGCCACCTAGCCCTAATGACAAAGCAGACCCCAGAAATTCGACCAAACACAGACCAGGCCAGCCAGGAGGGACTGGGTTCGATTTTCAAAAATTAAACTTTAAATTGAGCTGTTTTAGTCTATTTGAATTTTATCTATTGTATACATATATTTTTGCATATATATATATATATTCTCATATATATACATATATTTTCTTTATTTCCTTATATGTACGTTCTTATCCTTTCAAAATTTGAATTTTTATACGTACATGTATTTGCATGCTCAGTTGGCCCTCTCTAAAACAGAGATAAAAATTATGTCGCCGCCGGGGTTCGAACCCCCGACCTCCATGCTACAAATCCAATGCCTTAACCAACTGAGCTACAGAGGCTTTTGTTAATAAGTCTTAGAATAATAATAATTATTGTCCTCTCCTTACTTCTCTTTTTTCATGTTTTGCTGTAATATTTAAATTAAAGATATCTTCTTCATACGTTATCCGTTTTGCGCAAACTCGGACTCTATCTCAAGCAGAATTCCGAGATGAACGCAATGTTGATGTCCGTTTCCCTTAATTTTTCTGTTACAATTTAATTATACTTTAATTTGTTAATTTACTGTTAACGGAAAAATCCGGGGTGTTACAAATGAGTACTGTCCACGTGTGACTATTTTTGTTAAATTGTTTCGTTCAACACATGACTAATCTCAATGGATGAGTACAGTCAACACATGAACCTTTATTTAATAGAGATAAAGATATAAAATTTATTGTTAAAATATTACGTTTAACACATGACTAATCTCAACGGATGAGTACAGTCAACACATGAACCTTTACTTTATAATATTCTTTATTCTCTAAATTGGAATGAGGCCCAATCAATCACCATATAAAATTAATTATATGGATTTTCATACAACACATGTATATAATAGCATTGAAAAATAATCAACCATCACCCAAAGTGCACTACACTGTATAAGCATCAAATATAGATATCTAACGCTTATAACAGTCTGTCAATCAATCGATCGACATATTTAATCAATCAGGATGAGTGAACTTCATATTTCATCCCAACACCCGTGTGGGGTTTCAAATCAACAAACACATATTTTATTTGTGCAGTTGGGCGATGTGTAAAATTTATCGACCCAATCAATGTCCTTCAAATAGGTGTACATAAACAAACCGTCCGGTTTGCAAATGAATATTTTATTTTATTCACTTCCACATTAAAATTATATTTTTGATGATCAAAATATTTTATTCAAACTATGAATATTCTATTCGGTTCATTTATTCAATAAAAAGATATTTTTATTTTTCTAACATATTTTAGAAAATTTCGGCGGCATAAAGGCACGATACTAGAAACGGGACGAGGCCTAGCCTTATCCCCGGTCTAGTGAAGACCCACGCCATTCACACATCAATCAAATCAAATTCATTCAAACCAAATAATCTAACCAACTACACAGCCAAACAATTAAACAAACAAGCCATCCATGGTCTGTGGATGACGGGTGTCGGGTGCTACTAAACACCGTCTGCATCCTAGTATATATATATATATATATATATAACTAGAAAAATAAAATTAAAGAGTGAGAAATTCTCACCGATAGCTATCCAATCATCTTGACTCTTCTTTGATAGAAATCTTCATCGTTATCGCATTTTTGTCATCTTCGTTGTCCGTATTCACTACACATATAAAAATCACATTTTTATATTCTCTATTATATAAAAATCATATTTTTATGCCACCACTATATTTATAAAAATCCTATTTTTACACCGCTACTTATATAGATAAAAATTCCGTCCTTTATGTAAATAAAAATCATATTTTTATTCCGTCTTCATATATATTTTCGACGTTTCATTCTATATAAAAATTATATTTTTATATTCCTACTTCATATATAAAGATTGAATTTTTATTCGCTGTTCAAATAAATAAAAATCGAATTTTTATTTTCTATTCAATATATATAAAAATCAAATTTTTATTTTCTATTCAATATGTAAAGATCGAATTTTTACTATGCTATCCAATTTATAAAAATCAAATTTTTATTATGCTATTCAATATATAAAAATCAAATTTTTTTTTGCTATTCAATATATAAAAATCAAATTTTTATTATGCTATTCAATATATAAAAATCAAAATTTTATTTTGCTATTCAATATATAAAAATCAAATTTTTATTTTTCTAAAAATCAAATCTTTCTATGGATAAAAATCTAATTTCTCAACATACTAAAAATTAGTTCTTTGTGATGTTCAAAATTAGTTCTTTCATCTCGCTTTCAAGATGATAAAAATAGTATTTTTACTTCGCTATTCACATATAGAAAAATCAGATTTTTTCCTACCTAAATAAATAAAAATCGAGTTTTTATCCTATGTAACAATTGAAAATCAAATTAAACATACCGCTGGATTGGAGCATTCGATCGAAAGAGGGGGTGCTTGCTGTTCGTCGCCTGCGATGGGGATTGAGGCTCGCGGTGGTGCAGGTCATCAGAGGTGGGAGGGGGCACAGCTCCGGCGAAGGGCGGCATCAGGTTGGTGGGGTGCGACGAGGCCACGTGGCTAGGGGGGTCAGGGCGGTGTCGATTTGGGCTCCAGGGGTTTCGGGAAAGAGGGGAGGAGGCGAGCGAAGGGGAGGGCCGACGTCAGGGGGGGGCTCGACGGGGAAGCGGCGGCCCTAGTGAGGCGTCGACGGGGTTTCAGCGTTTCCCCTTATTTTTTTTTCTTCTGTTAAATGAAATCGGTTTTTGAAATAAAAAGGGGGGGGGGCAGAGTGATTTAAGGGGGAGAAGGGTTGACTCTTTTTATTTTTTATTCACATAAAGTAACTTTTTCTATCGACCTCGAAATAAGGCCCACCGCCTGTCGTCCATAGCGTTTTACCCCCATTCCGAACACAATGGGATATGTATCATAGGCTGATTCGGCCGGTACAATCAGTTTCCGTTAAATTTACATTTAAATCACTATATTGAATTTTAAACGTACATTTCAAATTACCGGGGTCACATACTAACTAGAAAAATTCCAGAAAAATATTTTCTAGCTTCGTATTGACGATACGGTCCTAACAAAACTAGTTTCGCCGAATTCCGAGACCGTTGGAAAAATGACCATTTTCCAGTCGATTAAAATCAACTGAAACTGGTCTAACGCGTTTTCCTTTGCCACGCTCACATATTGATTCAAAAAATTATGAAATTTGGAATCTAGCAATAATTTGACATCACGGATCCAACAAAAGTGGTTTCGTCGAAATCCGAGGTCGTTTACAAAATTCCCATTTTTAAGGGCCTGAATTCTATAGCGACTATTCAGAATTTTCAACTGGACATATCTTTTGATTCCCGCCATGAAATCTTGATTTTTCGGATTCGTTGGAAAGATATTATCAATTAGATCCTATTAATTTTGGTTTCAATAAAATCCGGATTGTTTTGCACCCGGTACATTCAATTGAAGTTTGAAATCGAATTATCGAACTACCACGCCATTTTCAATTTTATTATAATTATATATAATTATTTATATTCTAACGGCGACGTATATAATATATACGTTCGAATTATATTCAAAATAAATTTCTCGACGATATTATTTAAAATAATCTATTTTAAATATTCAAAATTCGCTAAAATTGACAAAATACAAATTTTAAACTGGCTCAGAATTTGCGGGTTATTACAATCTCCCCCACTTAAAACTTTTCGTCCCCGAAAAGGAACAAAGTCGAAAGTGGTTTGATTAATCAACTCTACGTTCGATCTGGCTTCCATTCTCCAACTTTTCAGTTTCTGAGAATTTTCAAATTTTCAAAAATTTGGCTAACACCCTAAATTTTCGAAAAATTTCGCCATAACCTCCTCTGCACCGGGAGCCACGGGAAAATCCCGAAATTGCCATATAGGCCTTCAGATCTCAAAAGAAAAAGAAAAAGCCAAGCGGCTAGCCAATAGGCTCATAAAATCATCATCACCCAAACAAAACAATAGATTATGTAGTAAACATGTACCTATTTGTCGGGCAAACAAATTTTATTTTCTGCTCTAGCTTCCTTGCTATGACCTGTTCAATGTAAGTACAAGTATATGCAAGCAAATGCGACTAATTTCCAATATAATTCAATATGTGATTCAATTAGGCTAAATGGCTAAAAATTAGCAAACAAATAAACAAACAACACAAACATCAATCAATTAGTGAATTAGAGTTTCAAATTCATAATTTTGATACATATACAAAAATCATGTTTTTGATGCCAAATCACAACAATAAATCCTATCTAATTTTGGTTCTCACACCAGTCAATAGGAAATATATAGAAATCTCACTTTCGTAACTCGAAAATAAATACTGGCGATGGTGCCGGTGAATTATCCCCGGGCACTAGAGGGATTCTATATCTACCCAGTATATTAAAACTTCGAACACACGTTTGCAAGACATATATACAAAATCTTTATATACTAGATTGCCCAAATTCATATAAATAAATAATCAAATTCGAATAATTGATTTAATTTTCAAAACAAAATTTGTTTTCATGTTAAAATTTACTCTTCACACTCGTTCTAGGATACTACTGATCCCATCTCTAACGAGTCATTCTAATTGGATATTACTAATCCAATATCTGATGAGTTCTTTCGTATGGTTCTAATGTGTCATGTTCTCTGAGCTTTGTAAACAAAAGCTCTGATACCACGTGTAACGAAAAGGAATTTCGCTCGGACTGAACCAGTCGCTAAACCGACCCAGACCGTTCGAGATGCCCTATCATTTGAGAACGCGACAAAATAGAACGCAGACGGAAGAACATTTCATTGTATATTACAACAATGCATCAGATTACAAGAATATACAGAGTATAAATGAATATTACACAGAAATATCAGAGATTTAAATTACATTTAAATACATAGCAGCGGAAAATAATACAATACACAACTAGAAGAGATATGCGGATACAAAGCTTTCCGGATATCGTTCCAGCTGTAAACCAGGATCCTATGAATATAAATCTGCAAAACCAAAACTACTAGCTGCCCGTGTCAAAATAAGGGCACCCAGAGTTTAGGTTAAAACAATAAACTCCAGGTCAGTCATGTGACTGGTGTGAGAACTAAAACAGTTATAAATCTTTATTTTTAAAGTTAGGTAAATCAAGGGACCACGCCGTATAACACGGAACGGGTTTCCTCCCAAGAATACCGGTGCATAAAACAAGCAGCGCAATGCTAAGTAAAGAAAAATGAAGCTGTTATAAGACCCAGGTCCTATCACACAATGTAACGCAAGCCGGGGGATAGGGTTTTTACCTTATAATAGCCAAGAATGCTTGATACGTTTAAAACAAATCATTTGATACTATTATAAGTGTATAGTGTATAAAACGACTTCAAATCATAAGTATCAATCATAGGCGGCATGAATGCCCCATACCACTATGTCGCCATATATAGGTTATACAATCAAAATCGCAAAGTCACGTATTTGGAAATTGGATTTCCGTCTATGAACCGAGGCAAAAGATAGTCCTCAACCGATTCGAGACTCTCTAGCCCGAGCCTCAGGCACAGCCGCAACCGTACCTTTGATCGTCAGGGCCGGTCCACCGATGTGGATTATAATGCCTGAACAATACGTTTCTCCGCCCTTTGGGGCGTAAATGAGCCAACGAATGACTCCATCGGACCCGGATCGTCCGATCAAACCGAGGCGCCTCGCAACAGCAACAACCACATAGGTGAAAAGTATAGAAATGTCAGGGCTGGTAGGTCACTGACACCACCCTAGCTAGAAAGAAAATGCATGTCCCCCCTGAGGTCCGTCTCTCGTTTTTGGTTCACCACCGGGGTGTGAGGCTCGCGAATTCACGTTACACGAAGCTGTGCCACACAGGCTGTGCTTTGATCATCACCACAAGACTTTGCTTTTCAACAGAAGCCCTGATCATCTGCATCTTAGCATGCCACACAGGCAATTCACTCAATGCGATTGATATCCATCAATATATAACCCCTGAGCTCGTATGTCTCAGAGAAGGGCGTTAAGCAAGAGAAAAAAATTCTCCGCCGCTAAACAGATATATATTTAATAGAAATCAATCACACAGACTAAAATCCAATGTCAGACACATAGTCCATTTACAAGTCCGTTCTGGGTCTGAACGAAACCGGAGGCACCTAGTACCCCGCATATCCATCGATCTCCAAGTACGTCTGGACGATCACCAACTGTTTCCATCTTCTTGGGTGTACAGCCCAATCAAGATCATCAGTAATCACCCAAACGACGTGAAGACTTCTGGTCTTCGACCACCGTCTTCATCTTCGACTTATCGTCGTATCAGTTATTCAAAATGGGATAAACCCGGTCTTTCCAAATAACTCGCGTATATTTTAAATAAGTGTTACACAAACACAACATACGCCTCATTCCAATTCATCAGTCACTAACCGTAAATTAATCAAGAGAATAATTTCCCAAATATTAACCCCGAAGGCCGAAATCAACATCAGATCAATATCCAGAAAACCATTCTTCTTAGCTAACCGACAGTTAGTTTCTAAATTTCACATTCATAGGGAAAGGTTCCCATTAATTTTATCAAAGATAAATTCTTTATATTTATTCTTTAATCTATCCTTTTGAATTTTGATTCAACTAGTCGGGATTAACGAACCTTACCGAAGTAATCATTTGTTTTAATTTCCCAACCCCAACCTATTCATCCCATGAAGTAAAACTGGTAATGCTTCATATCTAACACCACGGTGTTATCGGTAAATTCAATTACCATTTCACGTTCAAATCTAATTAAAGATTTAACTATCGCCTGGAGCAAAACTGGTGATACTCCATTCTCGATCATTTCAATCTAATTAAAGATTCATTAAAACTCCACTTAGTTTTAATCGCTAACTGGGTTAAAGAATCAGTGTCATTTAAAACACAGTTCACGATAAACCCAAAATCACATTCCATTAATTATCGGGTTAAAGAACGAGTGTTATTTAAAACACTGTCCACGATAAACCCAAAAATCAATATCAATTCAATTCCAATTAAATATTATTTAATTGGCATACTTCATTAAATCTAAATAAAAAGATTTAATCTTTTCTCAGCTGGGTTCAAGAACAGTGTTAGTGAAGACCATTCACGACAAACCCAAATCACATTTGATATTAAATACAAGGCTCTGAATAGAAAATATATCGGCTTATATTCAATATCAAATTCTACGACCAACAGATATCGTATTGGAAATAACGATATATATATCTATATCTTTCAAATTTCCATAACAACATCTGTATAATCACGAAATCCAACATCGAAATATTCCGAAGACAATTTCGATTCAAATCCATTCCAATGCAATCATTGGAAATTCTGGTTATTTTCAAAACCATTTCAAAATCAATTTATTTAAAAATAAATATAATTATAATTCTAGTTCAAAACTAGTTCATTTCGATAAAAATCTATTTTTATCTTTTCAAATATGGAGTTTTTCATCCCAATTCTTCACAAATCATTTCTTATGATTTTACATAAATTATTACTATTTTTAATAATTTTATCAAGGCCCGTACAGCCGATTTCCGTCAATGGCCATAGAACTGCACTTATAGCGACCTTTTCCAAATTTGATTTGGACATAATTCCAAATCCAACCGTTAGATTTCTAATTTCCAATATTCGTTAGAAAGCTCTTTTCGATACGAACCCAACGGTTCCGGTTTTAGGAGAATCCGACGGTCGGATCTCCCGTAATATCCCTTCGAAGTCAATGGTTGAAATTCGCGAACTGTCGCGGCGCGGTGCGTTCTATTCAGGCCATTATATTATATATATACAATATATATAATATATATTTCGTCGATTACTATTTAAAACGAATTTTATAAATAGTTTTGAATTCTTTTCAAAAACAATTTCAACTCAAAATTGAATCTTTCCTTATAAATTCGTTTTAAAATTCATTTCTATTCAATTCAAGTTTCAATTCAATTTGAATTCATTTCAATTCATTTTAAATTCATTTCATTTCGAAATCGTTTTCAATTCATTTCATTTCGAAATCGTTTTCAATTCATTTCATTTCGAAATCGTTTTCAATTCATTTCATTTCGAAATATTCGATTTCAAAATTACTTTTCAATATTCATTTTAAAATGAATAAAATCGATATAAATATCGTTCACGTCAAAATGGCGTCAATCTAATCAACACGGCTTCATATATCCCTTTACTCTATTCAACAAATGAATATTTATTTTTGTCAACACACGACTAATCTCAACGAATGAGTACTGTCCACGTGTGACTATTTTTGTTAAATTATTTCGTTCAACACATGACTAATCTCAATGGATGAGTACAGTCAACACATGAATCTTTATTTAATAGAGATAAAGATATAAAATTTATTGTTAAAATATTACGTTCAACACATGACTTATCTCAACGGATGAGTACAGTCAACACATGAACCTTTACTTTATAATATTCTTTATTCTCTAAATTGGAATGAGGCCCAATCAATCACCATATAAAATTAATTATATGGATTTTCATACAACACATGTATATAATAGCATTGAAAAATAATCAACCATCACCCAAAGTGCACTACACTGTATAAGCATCAAATATAGATATCTAACGCTTATAACAGCCTGTCAATCAATCGATCGACATATTTAATCAATCAGGATGAGTGAACTTCATATTTCATCCCAACACCCGTGTGGGGTTTCAAATCAACAAACACATATTTTATTTGTGCAGTTGGGCGATGTGTAAAATTTATCGACCCAATCAATGTCCTTCAAATAGGTGTACATAAACAAACCGTCCGGTTTGCAAATGAATATTTTATTTTATTCACTTCCACATTAAAATTATATTTTTGATGATCAAAATATTTTATTCAAACTATGAATATTCTATTCGGTTCATTTATTCAATAAAAAGATATTTTTATTTTTCTAACATATTTTAGAAAATTTCGGCTGCATAACGGCACGATACTAGAAACGGGACGAGGCCTAGCCTTATCCCCGGTCTAGTGAAGGCCCACGCCATTCACACATCAATCAAATCAAATTCATTCAAACCAAATAATCTAACCAACTACACAACCAAACAATTAAACAAACAAGCCATCCATGGTCTGTGGATGACGGGTGTCGGGTGCTACTAAACACCGTCTGCATCCTAGTATATATATATATATAACTAGAAAAATAAAATTAAAAAGTGAGAAATTCTCACCGATAGCTATCCAATCATCTTGACTCTTCTTTGATAGAAATCTTCATCGTTATCGCATTTTTGTCATCTTCGTTGTCCGTATTCACTACACATATAAAAATCACATTTTTATATTCTCTATTATATAAAAATCATATTTTTATGCCACCACTATATTTATAAAAATCCTATTTTTACACCGCTACTTATATAGATAAAAATTCCGTCCTTTATGTAAATAAAAATCATATTTTTATTCCTTCTTCATATATATTTTCGACGTTTCATTCTATATAAAAATTATATTTTTTTATTCCTACTTCATATATAAAGATCGAATTTTTATTCGCTGTTCAAATAAATAAAAATCGAATTTTTATTTTCTATTCAATATATATAAAAATCAAAATTTTATTTTCTATTCAATATATAAAGATCGAATTTTTACTATGCTATCCAATATATAAAAATCAAATTTTTATTATGCTATTCAATATATAAAAATCAAATTTTTATTTTGCTATTCAATATATAAAAATCAATTTTTTATTATGCTATTCAATATATAAAAATCAAATTTTTATTTTGTTATTCAATATATAAAAATCAAAATTTTATTTTTCTAAAAATCAAATCTTTCTATGGATAAAAATCTAATTTCTCAACATACTAAAAATCAGTTCTTTGTGATGTTAAAAATCAGTTCTTTCATCTCGCTTTCAAGACGATAAAAATAGTATTTTTACTTCGCTATTCACATATAGAAAAATCAGATTTTTTCCTACCTAAATAAATAAAAATCGAGTTTTTATCCTATGTAACAATTGAAAATCGAATTAAACATACCGCTGGATTGGAGCATTCGATCGAAAGGGGGGGTGCTTGCTGTTCGTCGCCTGCGATGGGGATTGAGGCTCGCGGTGGTGCAGGTCGTCAGAGGTGGGAGGGGGGACAGCTCCGGCGAAGGGCGGCATCAGGTTGGTGGGGTGCGACGAGGCCACGTGGCTAGGGGGGTCAGGGCGGTGTCGATTTGGGCTCCAGGGGTTTCGGGAAAGAGGGGAGGAGGCGAGCGAAGGGGAGGGTCGACGTCAAGGGGGGGCTCGACGGGGAAGCGGCGGCCCTGGTGAGGCGTCGACGGGATTTCAGCGTTTCCCTTTTTTTTCTGTTAAATGAAATCGGTTTTTGAAATAAAAAGGGGGGGCCAGAGTGATTTAAGGGGGAGAAGGGTTGACTCTTTTTATTTTTTATTCACATAAAGTAACTTTTTCTATTGACCTCGAAACAAGGCCCACCGCCTGTCGTCCATAGCGTTTTACCCCCATTTCGAACACAATGGGATATGTATCGTAGGCTGATTCGGCCGGTACAATCAGTTTCCGTTAAATTTACATTTAAATCACTATATTGAATTTTAAACGTACATTTCAAATTACCGGGGTCACATACTAACTTGAAAAATTCCAGAAAAATATTTTCTAGCTTTGTATTGACGATACGGTCCTAACAAAACTAGTTTCGCCGAATTCTGAGACCGTTGGAAAAATGACCATTTTCCAGTCAATTAAAATCAACTGAAACTGGTCAAACGCGTTTTCCTTTGCCACGCTCACATATTGATTCGAAAAATTATGAAATTAGGAATCTAGCAATAATTTGACATCACGGATCCAACAAAAGTGGTTTCGTCGAAATCCGAGGTCGTTTGCAAAATTCCCATTTTTAAGGGCCTGAATTCCATAGCGACTATTCAGAATTTTCAACTGGACATATCTTTTGATTCCCGCTATGAAATCTTGATTTTTCGGATTCGTTGGAAAGATATTATCAATTAGATCCTATTATTTTTGGTTTCACTAAAATCCGGATTTTTTTGCACCCGGTACATTCAATTGAAGTTTGAAATCGAATTATCGAACTACCACGCCATTTTCAATTTTATTATAATTATATATAATTATTTATATTCTAACGACGACGTATATAATATATACGTTCGAATTATATTCAAAATAAATTTCTCGACGATATTATTTAAAATAATCTATTTTAAATATTCAAAATTCGCTAAAATTGACAAAATAAAAATTTTAAACTGGCTCAGAATTTGCGGGTTATTACACACTCGCTCCATGTAGGAATGGGGAGTCAATAACACTTACTTATTTTGTTGCTTTAGTAGGTGCGATATTAATGCTAAAAGGAAAGTTGTCACATCTTCAGTTGATGATTTATACTGCATGAGAAGGAGCGTCTGACTCCTTATTTGGAGTCTATGGTAATAGATTTTATACTGCAGACTTGGATGCACTAATCATTAGGGAAGAAGGTAGAGTTATTTAGATATTTTACATCACTAGCTTTTATCTTTTTTGAGAGTGATCGCGACCTTTGACAGTAGCAGTGTTTAGTGCTTCTAACCTCTTAATGTAGTTGGTTGTGTTCGAGGTAGAGATATACCACTTTAGAAGAAACATCACATTAGTGGACATTGCTTACATTATTTATTGGTTATGAATCAAAAAATGGGAGTGATGTAGTGCAAATTTTTTTTTCTCGGCATCACTGGAGAATTATTATTAAGCATTCATGTCAAAATGAATGAATGACCAGCTAGTAATACTTGATTAGGAAGTGTGAAGTAGTGCCCTATAACTACTTGAGAATGGTAAGTGGTGCGGGAACGATTACTGATTGTTTTCGTCATTAGGTTGCCAAAGAGTTGAGGATTTTATAACAATATATATTCATATCGATTTGTAATGAGAAATGTTCAATTTACATTCCTTATTCCCAGTAAGATGGCAATAGATTTGTTGAGTAATATATGGATAGGGTATTATTGGATGTCTTTTTGTACGAAAATTAGTATATACATGATAGGATTAGCATGGATTATTTTTTATGGTGCTACTATTTTGTCCATGTATGTTTGATTATTGATGTTCGCATAGCTGCTTGTGCTTATATGATTGTTAAACATTAAAGCTAGTTATATGTAGTGACTCGAAAATCCGATCCAATTTGAGCTGACCAAATAACGCAAGTCCAACCCAATTTGCACTGAAATCCAGAAAACTATTAGAAAGAAATTAGAGGGTGAGGATAGATAAGATAGAAACTTTAGAATAGAAGAAGAAGAAGAACACAACATCAGAGTAACACGAATCTCACAGCGGAACGAATAACATATAATAGATAACATATCCTCGAAATAAAATCGGTATATGTATACAATAACATTTTCAGAGTACAACACTTACAACACAGCGGAAATAACTATAGCTATATAATCCTGAAGCCTCCTGCTCCAAGCTCTTCCAGTATATCTGTAAATTCCTGACTACTTGACTGCCCGTATAAAATTGGGCACCCAAGTGTTTAGGGAAAACAAACAAATAAACTTCGGGTCAGTCATGGGATCGGTATGAGTAAAACAGTTTAAAACGGTTTGAACAGGTAAACGATATCTCATACGACCACTCCGTATAACGAAACGGGTTTTTCCCTTATGAGAATCCAAAACATCTTTATATCAAAAACCTTTTGATATTATAATAATGTCTATCAACTATAATATAATAATCATCTAGCAGCAACACTTTCATCTCACGTTCTACATATATAGTATACAATCAAAACCGCAAGCACGTATTGGGTAATGGATTTCCAACTATGACAAGGTATGGAACCACCTTTCGCTAGTGTACCTCTAGGAAGGAATACACTAGGTTCAATAAGAACATCTTGCAACCCGGCCATACATGACCGACCACTCATTTCGCTTGAGTGTATCGAATGTATATCACCAACGATTGGGATCAGCAACCGTTTCCCGAATGGGACAACATCAACAATAGATTTTTTTTGAAGTAAATGAAACTCTAGATCAGGTGATTATACACCCTAATAGGTGCGACCTACATAGCCATGCTACCTGCCCGATTTCTTTCATTTACCGGTTGATGAGGCTTGGGGTTACACCTTATCATCACATCAGATTCACTTCGAATGCCACATTGTTAGATCCATCGAAAATCACTAATTGACGTCTACAAGAGTACATTACGTGTTAGCTAAAGAAGTTTCCTTCTCTGCTTCCACTCTTGGTACGGTTGAAGAAATCAATGTAGGTGACCTTTCTGGAAACACTCTGTCAGACGTTCATCCATACAAGTCATCCAGGAACAGGATGAACCGAAGGCACTATTCAATACATCCACCTTAGGCACTGTTATCTAAGACTTATACAGTAGCCCTTGCACTTTACTCCGTCTTCAATTATCTTTGGCATATATGATTCGCAACGCTTATGCCAATACAGAGTGGTTCTTCGTATAATAATCCAATCAGTCTCTCCATATTAACAACGTTAAAATGGTCAAAACTTCGATAGTCTGTGATTTAACCATCAAAGAAAAATAGTGTGCAAACAACGATATTATTTCCAGAAGGAAATTCTATCGATCAATCATCAATCACTACCATTCCACAACTATCAGACTCTAACTGTAAACTAATAAGAGAACAACTTCCCAAGTGTAAACCCCGTAGGCCAAAACCAACATCAGATCGATACTCAGAAAACTATTCAACTTACTATCTTTAGTCAGTTTCTAATTTTGCTTAACTCTATTTCTTTAACTCTAACTGATTAACTCTAACTGATTTACTCTAACTGATTTACTCCAACTGATTAACTCTAACTGATTAACTCTAACTGATTTACTCTAACTGATTAACTCTATTCGAATAACTCCTTTTAACTCTATTTATTTATACAAATAAATATCTACTTTTAATTCTATTTATTTATAAAAATAAATATCTCCTTATCTCATCCTATTTATTTAACAAATAAATAATCCTTTATCTCATCTTATTTATTTACTAAATAAATAATTCACTTTATAAATATTCCATTTATAAAGATTTCCCCTCCTAATATTTCTACTTAAACATATTTCCTATTTATAAATATCCCATTTATAAAAATCTTATTTATAAATATTCTATTTATAAATATTCTCTTTTCAATATTCCAGTATGTTATGGTGTTTAACATATATAGTTACGATGTCCAATATCGTCCATACACATATAATCAACAACAGATTATAAATCACGTCATATATCACAATATATGAAAACAATAAAATAACTGTTGAGGAATCCAGTCAGATTCCTCCAACCTGTTTCCCTACATCCACAGATGTTACATAATAAAATCAACATCACTTTCAGTTCCATATGATATATTCTGTTGAACAAAATCAATATAGAAATTCAACTAACTGACTAGTATTTAAATCAAACAGTCAACACACAGTCAATCAGCCAATATTTAACAGTTCTAAAAATACAACATGAAATTATAAACTGTTCAGAGTTAGTGAGATTTACTCATATTGGCAGTTCATCGTTAAAGAATGATAAACTGTTGTTTGATTTGAATCAAACCATTTATTTCACCATAAATTCAAATGAGCTCCACTCGCTGCCCGTCAGTTCCATGGTGTAGCGTCCGTCCCTACAATTCTAACGAGTGCTATTTTGTTGAAGTTCGTTAATGTATGAGTCAGATATGGTCATTATAAATGAACATGCTTGTTAAATTTATAATGTAAACTTAACTAATATGTTGTTTGGGCTTTACCTTATTTCAAATGGTGACACGACCCATCAATTCACGTTAAACCAACGCATGCACATCCATCTTCTCCAAACTGATCAAACACGCTCTAGTCCCTTCTTCCAGTAAAATAGCCATGAACGATAAATGAATCCCCTTCGTTTGTTTTCATTATTATTTTATAATATGCGGTCTACACGAGAAGCCCACCCAATTTCTCCAATACCACCGAAACCAACAGTACCCCTGCATCACAGTACGTCCTCCCTTCTACTAGCAGCGAAAGAAAAGATCATGCCACTTCGCTCCTCCTCAACAACAATAAGCACTTGAGTTTCCTTCCTCAAACCGACTGTCAATTTTGCGGCACCTCAGTAATGAGCAAACCAGGAAATTACCATACATACCAAAAGTTGACACAAGTTCGGTTGAACATCAACCACTAGTGTGCAAATCCACAAATGTAAACTGAACAGTTGCATGTGCAGGTCCCCATACTGCAAGTCTTGTATTTTAGTGTATGCTCCTCTCCTTCACACAACACGTCTAAAGCGTATATAACTTCCTTCCCACTTCATCACTTCATTAAACACACACCACGCTAATCTCTTCTTTTTCATACTCCCAGCGCCTACGCAACAACTCGCACCAGCAACGAATCTCCTCCAGTGTCAATAACCAACTCAGCAGCGAATCGTAAGTGCTCGGTTGGGTTTACAGTTTGGAAAATATCACCCCGAGCTATTTGAAAACAATAGGAGCTCGAAACTCTGGCCATCACGCATCCAAGAACTTAGTTTAAGGATTATAGGAATTTAGAACTCTCGATTTGTTATACGAACAGAAAGAGGTGGCGGCTGAGAAGGTATGGACTACGGGAGAGAACCAGGATAGGGTTAGAAGTGTTAGATTATATATATATAGTTAGTTAATTCTTTGTTGAGAGGCTTTGCTTTGTGGATCATGGGATGCCACGGACTGTTTTGAGGACCAAGGGTTTTTTTGCTGCTGAAAAGAGATGGAACGTGGGCTCTTATTTGACCGTGTAAATAAATAATTAAGTTGAGGGGAAAGTATACTCATAGGATACTTTTTAATAATTTAATATTCCATTATATCCCAACCGTTATAGACAGAACTAAACATACCTTTGTAATCAGCTATGTGTCAGGATTCCAAAAATATAATAATATCGGTAGGTTAACTCATATTGTGAAAACCGAAAATATTGGTACAGGGTGCATAATACTCCAAATAAAAAGTCATTTATTTAGTTAATTAAAAATTACAGTAAAATTGTAAAAATTAAATTATCGTTATGTCCTAAAAGAACCTTGTCTAAATTCAAACCCGATCTCTAGTTATATCGAATAAACCGTTACGGTCGATAAACGATTCTATATCGACTATTTTAAAATTTGATTTGGACATATCTCAAAATCTACACGATGAAATCCTGATTTTTCTCTTCCACTAGAAATATATACTCCACCAGCTCCACACGTTTCTAGTTTCACAGAAAACTGATTTAAAACGAATCATGTACATTCAGTTGAAGTTCAAATCGCCAAATTACGAACTACAGTGCCATTTCAAGCTCGATTTTAATTATATTATAATTCTACGTTCAAACTGTCGTATATATAATATATTCGTTATTCTAATTCAAATTCTGAACTGAATCATATATTTTGAATTTCCCAATTCACATCATATCGCCATTTCGGCCCAATCTGATTATTTTAGAATTAAATATATTTTTTAATTATTATTTTAATTAAATATTCACTATTATTTTATTCAACGACCATGAAATCCTTTTAATCACCTTTTAAATAATTAAATAACTTAATTATTATACCGCTGAAAATGCGGGTCATCACATTCTTCCCTACTTAAAATAATTTCATCCTCGAAATTGCTAAGGTAGAGGACGACCCTATCGACTGGTTAGAACATATTGTTCACTTCTCATCTTCAATTTTAACTGAACCAATTTAATTTCAATTAAAATGTTAGTTAATTCTTATTATCGAAAATTTTCAGAAATCCTGAAAATTTTCTAACGCCTTAACTTTTCGAAAAAATTCGCCAGCACCTCCTTTGTACTGGTCAATAGGTCAAACTCCAACTCGCCTCTCTGGGCCATCTCAAACCCAAAACAAAATCAAACAGCCAAGCGGCTTGCCAATTCGGCTCATCAAAATCTCATACCATATGAAATATAAACTTGTACCTTTTTGTCGGGCATATCAACTCTATCACTTCCATATGCTATCAACTCAGCATATACCAATGTTATCCCAATCAAACTATGAAATCACTTTTATCTTCAACACAATCATTCGCTTTTTACCGAGCCAAATATCATTTCAACTCGAGTTTCTTATCGATTCCCAACTCTTAACTTGATTGTCACATTACACTTCAAATTTGAATCTCACAATCCAATTTGTCTTGATATCATTCTAATTTAATCTCAGTTACCACTTTACTGGCTTTACTTTAATTTAAATTTTCTTTCACAAAGTTCTGTTAAATTTGTTTTTAATTCAAACAGTCTTTCCCTAGGAGTTTTTAATCAGTTTACTCTTTTCAAAAATCAAATTTCCCTTTTTGAAATTCAACACAACTTGTCTTTCCAAAAACAAATTCAAAACAGTATCTTTGGTAGTAATTCGTCACTTACAACTCGAAAATGAATACTGGTGATGCAGCTGTCATCATTAGAATCTATTTTCTAGCGATCGAAGTGAGTTCAATACTGTAAAACCATTTCTATACATTTCCACTTTGAAATTCATTTCAAAATATAATTCACACTGCTTGTAAAACAATTTAAAATCTCCCAGGATCTTAAATTTTCCTTATTTTTACTCGAAATCTATTTACAAACACTTATCCAATTTTCCAGAGTTTTAATTCAATTTCTGGTTAAATTCAGATTTAATTCATTTCAATTTCATATATTTCACTTATATGAATTCTGATTGGTTATTTACATAACTATTTAATTTACTCGATTATAATAACAACTAATATATCCACTATATTATATTTTTGATATATATATCTTCTCTATATCAAGATATACCTTGGGTAACTTATTTTAATTTACCCTCTTTTCAAAACATATCGTGTCGACCCATCGTATTCGAGTGTTTAGTAACTCCTACCGATACAGTGGATCAAACTGATCGACCAGAACCCATAAACAACTCAACCAATAAATCACCACAATATAAAACAATTTTTATATCAATAAAAAATATGCTCACTCGTATATATACACTCAACTCAATCTAGGGTATTACTAACCCCATCTCTACTGAGTCACGCCACAGAGCCAAGATAATTCACTTAACCTTAAGCTCTGATACCAACTATAGTGACCCGAAAATCCAGTCCAATTTTAGCTGACCAAATAACGCAAGTCCAACCGAATTTGCATTGAAATCCAGAAAACTATTAGAAAGAAATTAGAGGGTGAGGATAGATAAGATAGAAACTTTAGAATAGAAGAAGAAGAAGAAAAACACAACATCAAACTAACACGAATCTCACAGCGAAACAAATAACATATAATATATAACATATCCTTGAAATAAAATCAGTATATGTATACAATAACATTATCAGAGTACAACACTTACAACACATCAGAAATAACTATAGCTATATAATCCTGAAGCCCCCTGCTCCAAGCTCTTCCAGTATATCTGTAAATTCCTGACTACTTGACTGCCCGTATAAAATTGGGCACCCAAGAGTTTAGGGAAAACAAACAAATAAACTCCAGGTCAGTTATGGGACTGGTATGAGTAAAATAGTTTAAAACAGTTTGAACAGGTAAACGATATCTCATAAGACCACGCCGTATAACGGAACGGGTTTTTCCCTTATGAGAATCCAAAAAAACATTATATCAAAAACCTTTTGATATTATAATAATGTCTATCAACTATAATATAATAATCATCTAGCAGAAACGCTTTCATCTCACGTTCTACATATATAGTATACAATCAAAACTGCAAGCACGTATTGGGTAATGGATTTCCAACTATGACAAGGTATGGAACCACCTTTCGCTAGTGTACCTCTAGAAAGGAATACACTGGGTTCAACAAGAACATCTTGCAACCCGGCCACACATGTCCGACCACTCATTTCGCTTGAGTGTATCGAATGTATATCACTAACGTTCGAGATCAGCAACCGTTTCCCGAATGGGACAACATCAACAATAGATTTTTTGAAGTAAATGAAACTCTAGATCAGGAGATTATACACTCTAATAGGTGCGACCTACATAGCCATGCTACCTGCTCCATTTCTGTCATTTACCGGTTGATGAGGCTTGAGGTTACGCCTTATCATCACATCAGATTTACTTCGAATGCCACATTGTCAGATCCATCGAGAATCACTAATTGACGTCTGCAACAGTACATTACGTGTTAGCTAAAGAAGTTTCCTTCTCCGCTTCCACTCTTGGTACGGTTGAAGAAATCAATGTACGTGACCTTTCTAAAAATACTCTGTCAGACGTTCATCCATACAAGTCATCCAGGAATAGGATAAACCGAAGACACTATTCAATACATCCATCTTAGGCACTGTTATCTAAGACTTATACAATAGCCCTTGCACTTTACTCCGTCTTCAATTATCTTTGGCATATATGATTCGCAATGCTTATGCTAATACAAAGTGGTTCTTTGGATAATAATCCAACCGGTCTCTCCATATTAACAACGTTAAAATGGTCAAAACTTCGATAGTCTGTCATTTAACCATCAAAGAAAAACAGTGTGCAAACAACGATATTATTTCCAGAAGGAAATTCTATCGATCAATCATCAATCACTACCATTCCACAACTATCGGACTCTAACTGTAAACTAATAAGAGAACAACTTCCCAAGTGTAAACCCCAAAGGCCGAAACCAACATCAGATCGATACTTAGAAAACTATTCAACTTACTAATCTTTAGTCCGTTTCTAATTTTTCTTAACTCTATTTCTTTAACTCTAACTGATTAACTCTAACTGGTTTACTCTAACTAATTTACTCTAACTGATTAACTCTATTCGAATAACTCCTTTTAACTCTATTTATTTATACAAATAAATATATCCTTTTAATTCTATTTATTTATACAAATAAATATCTCCTAATCTCATCCTATTTATTTAACAAATAAATAATCACTTATCTTATATTATTTGTTTACTAAATTAATAATTCACTTTATAAATATTCCATTTATAAAGATTTCCCCTCCTAATATTTCTACTTAAACATATTTCCCATTTATAAATATCCCATTTATAAAAATCTTATTTATAAATATTCTCTTTATAAATATTCTCTTTTCAATATTCCGGTATGTTATTGTGTTTAACATATATAGTTACGATGTCCAATATCGTCCATACACATATAATCAACAACAGATTATAAATCACGTCATATATCACAATATATGAAAACAATAAAATAACTGTTGAGGAATCCAGTCGGATTCCTCCAACCTGTTTCCCTGCATCCACAGATGTTACACAATAAAATCAACATCACTTTCGGTTCCATATGATATATTCTGTTAACAGAATCAATATAGAAATTCAACTAGCTGACTAGCAGTTAAATCAAACAGTCAACACACAGTCAATCAGCCAGTTTTTAACAGTTCTAAAAATACAACATGAAATTATAAACTATTCAGAGTTAGTGAGATTTACTCACATTGGCAGTTCATTGTTAAAGAACGATAAACTGTTGTTTGATTTGAATCAAACAATTTATTTCATCATAAAATCAAACGAGCTCCACTCGCTCCCCGTCAGTTCCATGGTGTAGTGTCCGTCCCTACAATTCTAACGAGTCCTATTTTATTGAAGTTCGTTAATGTATGAGTCAGATATGGTCATTGTAAATGAACATGCTTGTTAAATTTATAATTTAAACTTAACTAATATGTTGTTTGGGCTTTACCTTATTTCACATGGTGACACGGCCCATCAATTCACGTTAAACCAACGCCTGTACGTCCATCTTCTCCAAACTGATCAAGCACACTCCAGTCCCTTCTTCTAGTAAAATAGCCATGAACTGTAAATGAATCCCCTTCGTTTGTTTGCATTATTATTTTATAATATGCAGTTTACATGAGAAGCCCACCCAATTTCTCCAATACCACTGAAACCAACAGTACCCCTGCATCACAGTACGTCCTCCCTTCTACTAGCAGTGAAAGAAAAGATCATGCCACTTCGCTCCTCCCCGACAACAATAAGCACTTGAGTTTCCTTCCTCAAACCGATTGTCAACTTTGCGGCACCTCAGTAACGAGCAAACCAGAAAATTACCATACATCCCAAAAGTTGACACAAGTTCGATTGAACATCAACCACTAGTGTGCAAATCCATAAATGTAAACCGAACAGTTGCATGCGCAGGTCCCCATACTGCAAGTCTTGTATTTTAGTGTATGCTCCTCTCCTTCACACAACACGTCTCCAGCGTATATAACTTCCTTCCCACTTCATCACTTCATTAAACACACACCACGCTAATCCCTTCTTTTTCATACTCCCAACGCCTACGCAACAACTTGCACCAGCAACGAATCTCCTCCGGTGTCAATAACCAACTCAGCAGCAGATCGTAAGTGCTCGGTTGGGTTTACAGTTTGGAAAATATCACCCGAGCTATTTGAAAACAATAGGAGCTCGAAGCTCTGGCCATCACGCATCCAAGAACTTAGTTTAAGGATTATAGGAATTTAGAACTCTCGATTTGTTATACGAACAGAAAGAGGTGGCGGCTGAGAAGGTATGGACTACGGGAGAGAACCAGGATAGGGTTAGAAGTGTTAGATTATATATGTAGTTAGTTAATTCTTTGTTGAGAGGCTTTTCTTTGTGGATCATGGGATGCCATGGACTGTTTTGAGGACCAAGGATTTTTGTGCGGCTGAAAAGAGATGGAACGTGGGCTCTTATTTGACCGTGTAAACAAATAATTAGGTTGAGGGGAAAGTATACTCATAGGATACTTTTTCATAATTTAATATTCCATTATATCCCAACCGTTATAGACAGAACTAAACATACCTTTGTAATCAGCTATGTGTCAGGATTCCAAAAATATAATAATATTGGTAGGTTAACTCATATTGTGAAACCCCAAAATATTGGTACAGGGTGCATAATACTCCGAATAAAAAGTCATTTATTTAGTTAATTAAAAATTATAGTAAAATTGTAAAAATTAAATTATCGTTATGTCCCAAAAGAACCTCGTCAAAATTCAAACACGATCTCTAGTTATATCGAATAAACCGTTATGGTCGATAAACGATTCTATAGCGACTATTTTAAAATTTGATTTGGACATATCTCAAAATCTACATGACGAAATCCTGATTTTTATCTTCCGCTAGAAAGATGTATTCCACCAGCTCCACACGTTTCTTGTTTCATGGAAATCCGATTTAAAACGAATCCTGTACATTCAGTTGAAGTTCAAATCGCCAAATTACGAACTACAGCGCCGTTTCAAGCTCGATTTTAATTATATTATAATTCTACGTTCAAACCGTCGTATATATAATATATTTGTTATTCTAATTCAAATTCTAAACTGAATTATATATTTTGAATTTCCCAATTCACATCATATCGCCATTTCGGCCCAATCTGATTATTTTAGAATTAAATATATTATTTAATTATTATTTTAATTAAATATTCACTATTATTTTATTCAACGACCATGAAATCCTTTTAATCACCTTTTAAATAATTAAACAAATTAATTATTATACCGCTGAAAATGCGGGTCATTACATTATATCTTTGTATAGTCTATTTGTTTCCACACATGACTTAAATATTAGATGCGGTTTATACCCTTGAAGCATCTTTGGTGATTTTAGGCCGTAGATATGGGAGGCCAATTTGAGGTTTTTGTTTTCTTTGCTAGGATGAGTTTATTAAGCAAGTTGTAGTTTCCTAAGCTTGAGCTAAACAACGGAGATGTTGCCTTAATTTTCCATGAGCTGAGCCAAAGTTAGAAGATAAATTGCTTAATTGAGTTATCTTTCAACTAGGGGGTTGACGCTATTATTCTGCATTATCTGTTTGGTTGAAAACATGTGTATAACATAGATGTTATGCTTAGCTACATTGATTTTGAAATTGGTTATACTTAGAAATGAGAATTATGGCTTCACACCAAATTCTATGTTTATTTCCTTTATTATGATCGCTTTCAATGGTTGTTCTTGAGGGCATTAAGTGACAATTTATCTTGTGTCATTGCTTATATGGGAATGTTGGATTGTGGTTCTTCATCCTTAATGATTTCTAGGATTAAGTCCTTGAAGAAGGGGTTGTTGTATATAACAGTGTTGTATACATAATTATATGATTTTTGTTTGATGATAACAACCAAATATATATTATTATAATTGTGTTTGTTATTGTATTGTTCCATATATTCATCACAGACAGAAATATAATATTTATATTCAAACATAGTACATCTATACAGAAATTCAAATATCTACACAGTATTTTGTTTAAATATAATATTTTATTTCAATATTTAAAACAGTACAGATTTACAACTCCACTATTTGTATATATTCACTGATATACAACTTCAAATACATTTCAATACATTCTTTTCCAGTACATAGTTCCTCTCTACAACACTCACACCCAGTTATATATACATTCACTAATTTACACAATCAACACTGTCTTGTTGTCTTCAGTCTTCTGTCTTCACAACTCAGTCCAGTCTTCATACATGTCATATACAGAATCACACACAGAGTATCTCGAGCAGAAATGATTCCATATTCTAGCAGATATTTTTTTATTTTAAAAATTTATTCGCCTCAGAATTCCAGTGTGTTTCTCATCATTTTTCATGACTTGATCTGATATGTGAATGTAGCACGTGCATGATATATGTACACACACATGTGTATGTATATACACATATTATTGTGCAGGGACAGAAAAATCCATTCAGATGGCTGCATGAAAATACACGTGAGCACTTCCTCGCCAATTAGAATGTAGCGAGCAAATGAGGTGTAGCTACGTAGACCATCTCGACTCAGTGCATACTCAAGCAACCCAAAAACATCAATGAATACAAGTAAAACAAGAAGCCAAGCTAATGTGCTAACACTCATGCATGTATACACGACAAGTCAAAGTACATGTCAACATGTTTTCAGCATGGGTACATTTTCAGTTTAGATGAATACATGGTATAGCAATAAGTCAAGTGTACATGATGAATAAGGTACAAATGACATGTACAAGGAAGACCACACAGTGTCAAGTATACATGAATGATCAAGAATGTATATATATACATGGTCGAGCACAAAATCTGTTTCACGCAGCAGCTAAATGCATAGTGTAAAATGGAACAGCAAGAAAAGGGTGCAGCAGTTTTGAAATACCCCACGTCCGTTAATGTCACTCACTAGGGGAATGCATTAAGTTTTATGAAGCATTGTAGGTAAACAGACACAGAATAATTACAAGGCATATATAAATAAAGATAGTAGTGGAAGTTTAAAAAAAATATTTCAGACATAAATCATAATCCTGTGGTTTATAATACCATAATTCATAAAACCATTACAACAAAATACTTTTGTCTTGCATAATCAGAGTACATAGGAATTAAAAGAAAACATTATTCCCCAATAAAAGAGTAAGCCATATCAGAGACAAAGACTCGAGCCATACTTCAACAGTAGCTCCTAGCAAGATGATATCCAAATCCTGGCTAAGCCTGGGTGTTTCCTCCCTGAGAACCTGGGGAGTGGGAATGGAAGAGAGAAGGAAAAACAAAAAGGGGCCAGATATAAAGTCTGGCGAGTCTAGTGACTTTTAGCCAGTAAATAAATAAAGGTGAACATGACAGGCATAAAGGGGATAATAGAGATCGCTAAACAAATGGTAGGTGTGACAAGGCAGATAAGGTGAGGTATATACATGCTTCACTAATGACTACTCTGCACTATTACTAGTATAATCGAAATAAAATGATCCCTTCAACTATAAGCTGGCAGGCTTAGGTCATACGTACGAGTATACCCTAACCACTACCCTAATCGATCGGCTCCCTACTCTGTAAATATCCTGTGCTAGCCCATAGTATGGGGTATCACTTCCCTAAAGTGGCAACCCAAGATGTGCACAGGGATACCTACTAGTGTCACGGTCGTCTTGTCCCCCTCTGCCCGGCCCATGCACGCACATGTCCTCGGTCGTTTTGTGCCGTCTACAACACTTGTCACGTTTTGGATCTCTTATAATCAATCGGTAAGTTATGCCCCTTCTCCGCCTAGTACGGAGTTCTCTACCCTGATACCAACTACGGGTTACTGACTAAAATGGGTCCCACAAAATATGATACAAGCTCTCCCCTTTGTCTTGTATCCCCACTAGGTTTTCCACTTACTACGTATACCCTAAAATGGTGATCTTTAATAACATAGACCTATACTAGTTATATATACCCTAAAGGGTGATCTTTAATTACATAACTCCCGCACAATATGATACAAGCTCTCCCCTTTGTCTTGTATCCTCACTAGGTTTTCCACCGACTGTGTATACCCTAAAAGGGTGATCTTTAATTACACAGCCTTTATTATTTTATCTACCCGTTATGTATACCACTTAGATGTCATTAATTACATAACATGTATTGGGTTAAGTATATAGGCCTATATACATATATATATATATATATATATATATATATATATATATATTACACATCCCCTCTAACTTACTTAACCCCTCCTCACTACCCATCCAATTTTACTTAACCCTAACTTAAGTCCATATTCATATTAAATTAGGTTAAGTAATCCATTTCTTTACCATGTCCAATTATGGTTATAATTGCTAGACCTCTCACATTAGGCCTACAACGTGTGGATGCTGGATATGCCGGTCGAGTCCGGGCAGTCCTATTCCACAGTTGGGCCTAACCTCGTGTCCTAGCGTAATTCGTATTTGCGTACTTAGACCTCCCATACTAGGTTCAACATTAGTGGCTGCTGGATATGTCGGTCGGGTTCGGGCAGACTTCCGCCACTAATGTAACCTAACCTCATGTCATAAGTACAATTAAAATTATTAATTTTAATTACTAACATTCCATTTTTAATTAATTTACCAATTAATTAATTCTTTCTTTTTATAGGTGTCAATACCTATTTCGCAACAATAATTTGAATTACATATCCATAAATGGTCATATTCAAATTATGCCATTTTTACCCAACTTTTCCTATGTCATTATAGGTAATTAATTCTACGTTTCCCCATTTGAATTATATGCTCATTTCATATAAATATTATAGAAACTATGAAAATTCAAAATTCCCTTTATCCCCGTTCCTAACTAACGTATTCACACGTATTTTGGCGGCATCGAGGCTATAAAGTAGCCTCGTCATAACAATAAAAGGGAACATGATAAGGGTGACAGTTCAACATGTTTTGGCATAAATATTAACATAACTGGCATAGTAACTAAGTGAATGGACATGTGATAATTATCATAATAAAGTGGACATCAAATTAATAACTTATGTTTAGGCAAGCATAATGAGATCTAGATTCAATATTAGGTGCCCAATTACCTAAATCTAGCACAGACAGGGTGGCATGATAACAAGTTTAGATTCACATGTCAAGTTTACCACATATACCAAGGTGTCATAATATAGCAAGTGAAAGGTGATTAACACCAAAATCTAGATCAAAGTAATGTCAAATTAATGGATGTACAATCATCCTAACATGGTTACAAATCAATGTTCATATAAACGTCATATCGAATCACCATGATCAGATCTAGAAAGTTAGATCTGTATTAACAAGTTCACATATACGACAATATAATTGTAATTCAAGATTCACATAGGAAACATAGTAGAATGTCCATATATTAGATCTAGGGAAAATGACATTGTATGCTTGCATAAGTTCATGGTTTACAGCATATACCCAATTCATAGTCTAGTGATATTCCTTTTCGTACTTCTGCTTTGTGTTCTTGATTTAACACGGATAATCAACAGTTTGCGTACAATCATCCTATAATCTGATCCTCAAGTATATACTTTGAATGCATAGAGTTAAGGAAGTATATTACTTATTGAATCAAGAGATATGAAATAATTTCAATGATTCAATAAGCAATTGAAATATTTGAGAGCTTTTAGAATGTAAGAATATTTAGAAAGTAAGATCAGAATTTAGAGCAAATGATTTCAAGTCTGTTTATTGTGTAGAATAGTTGCATTCCTTCATGATGAGTTTTTACAAAAGATTGCATCTGTTGCCATTGAAAATTGAAGAGAAAACTCTTAATGAATGGAAGCAACCTTTTAGGAAAAAGCTTGTTGTTTCGGAAAAGGTCAACAGGACAAAAATCACCGGTCGACTGGTTGAATTGAAAATTCCAGAAAAATAGCCGTTATGTGCAAAAATAGATAAACCGGTCGACTGGTCCTTTTTGGGCAGTCGACCATTTTAGTTTCTGTTTCAAAAAACACAGCAAAACCAGTCGACTGGTCCTTTTTGGGCGGTCGACCGTTTTATGGCTCGGTCCACAGTCTATATCACTCTGCACTCTTTCCCGGTCGGAGCCTGGACCATTTGGGCTTTTTTTGCGACTTTTCAATTTCTCAAATATACAGATTTCAGCAACGAAGATACGATATTGTTTTGTGCATTCGTGTTATACTTTGAGGATAGATTTTAACATATTTCTAACAAGACTCAAAGTAAAAAACCTTATTTCTAAGAAATGATCTTCATTGCACCTTTATATGTTGGCATCGATCAAAATCTTGTCTCAACATTCTCCACTTTTTTGATTGATGACAACACACTGGATTTTCTCCATCTAAATATAAAGCTCTCCCCGAATTTCTGCAACATTTGTTAGTTCATAATATAAATAATCTTACCTTTTGATTCCTGCATTAACAAATGTTAGCACACATATACTATTACCATGTTAAGCACATAATTTTAAATGATAGTATATGTAACACGAATGATATGAATAATCATAAGAGAAAATATTTCTCCCCCTTTGTCATCGATTAAAAAGAATAAATAGCATAATAAGCACAGTAATCGAGAGTAGTAGAGAATACAGATAATTATAGCACCTTTAGGGGATATTGAATCATGTGATTTTTTAATAAGCTGAGTTTTCAACGATATTTAGAGATGTCGAATAACCTTCTCTTTATTGTGGTGTACCTGCAAAAAATATAAGATATATAGTTTTGGTACCCACTTGCTTTGTTTGGGTCCATGGGTTAGATGGAAGGTAACCATACCCAAGAGGGTTTAATGAAACCTTTAAAGATAAAATTTTCATTATTAACTACTGAATCAAAATAATCATCGATATATTTTTCTCTGTTTTTCCAACTTACAGGAACCCAAATACTTAAGTAATTTCTAGTGATATTCCTTTTCGTACTTCTATATTTATTATAAATACCGCTAGTCATAGAAGTATTTGAATTTCTATAATAATTGGGTCTTAGATGTGCATTAGTACTAGTAGTGATATTCTTATTGTACATAGAAGCATATCTAGTACTATTTCTATAATTGGTTTTATTATATCCTATACCACTTTTATCGTGTAAAGGTCTAGAGCAGGATAAAATATCATTTAAATCATTTTGACCTTTATTAAATTTTGCGAACTTATTTGTACATTTTTCAAATTCGATTCCAAAGCCGCGAGTGACATTTTCAAAGGAAATTTTGTTATCACCAATTCCCTTATTTAATTCAGAAACTTTTTCTTTCAAAGTACCGTTCTCAGTTTTGAGACCAAAAATTTGAGATTCTGAATTAAAAGGAGATTGTAATTTTTCAAAATTTTCTTTTGTGTCAAAAATTTCATTTTGCAAAATATTATTATTTACCTTTAAAATCTCATATTCTTTAGATAATTCTAAATTCTTTTCGGTTAAAGCTCCATTCTCTTTTTCAGGAGACGAAATTAAAGAACTAGAATTATTTAAAGAATCTTATAATGATATATTTCTATTTTGCAAAATATCGATTCCCTTAGAAGAACATTGTTTTTATCTTTTAGTCGCTCATTTTCTTTTTGAAGGAAATCTTTTTGAGAAACAAGCTCTTCTAAGGTATTTTCAAAACATTTGGCTTGTTTTACCAAACAATTGTTTTCTTCTTTTAATTTGGAATTTTCTTGCTTGTAATTTTTTGACATAGCTAAAATGACTTTATTGAGTTTCAATAATTTTTCATGGTCTAACAAAAGATCTTTATATAATGAATCTGTACATACCGATTGTGATATGACTTTAGCCATGAGACACTTGTTTCCTTACTCTCCTGATTCTGCTTTATTGCTCTTCCATTTTCTAATTCCCTGACTAGATTTCTTTATAGCCATTTGTTCTAGGATGTTGTTACGATCTCTATAACGCCAGGCTCTGATACCAAATGAAAGTGCGTGCGTGTACCTGTCAAGTATAGTACACTCACAAGGATCGTGTAATATGACAAACAATATTCAAGTATAAAGTAATAGCTAATCACAGAACAGTAGTATAGTAAATGCAGTAAAAATGGAAAAATCACACCAGGGCTTTTTATACTGGTTTGGAGCACCGTCCTACGTCCAGTCACAGAACTCTCTCTGGATTTTCACTAATCAACAACCTCGCTTCACCCGGAGGAATAGGTTCACAACACCCGAGCAGCCGAACGGGATTTCACGCATCTAACAACATTAGGACTTCATCACTTGCCTGATCACACACAGGACTTCAACTGATACAATGGTTTTCACTTCTGCTTTTTGTTCTTGATTCAATATGGATAGTCAATAGTTTGAGTACATTCTTCCTATAATCTGATTCTCAAGTATTTACTTTGAATGCCTAGATTTAAGGAAGTATATTACTTATTGAATCAAGAGATATGAAATAATTTCAATGATTCAATAAGCAATTGAAATATTTGAGAGCTTTTAGAATGCAAGAATATTTAGAAAGTAAGATCAGAATTTAGAGCAAATGATTTCAAGTCTATTTATAGTGTAGAATAGTTGCATTCCTTCATGAAGAGTTTTTACAAAAGATTGCATCCGTTTCCATTGAAAATTGAAGAGAAAACTCTTAATGAATGGAAGCAACCCTTCAGGAAAAAGCTTGCTGTTTCGGAAACGGTCGACAGGTCAAAAATCACCGGTCGATTGGTTGAATTGAAAATTCCAGAAAATAGCCGTTATGTGCAAAAACACATAAACCGGTCGACTGGTCCTTTTTGGGCGGTCGACCGTTTTAGTTTCTGTTTCTGTTTCAAAAAACACGGCAGAACCAGTCGACTGGTCCTTTTTGGGTGGTCGACCGTTTTATGGCTGTGGACCTGAGGACCTCGGTCCACAGTCTATATCACTCTGCACTCTTTCCCGGTCGGAGCCTGGACTGTTTGGGCTTTTTCTGTGACTTTTCAATTTCTCAAATATACAGATTTCAGCAACAAAGATATGATATTGTTTTGTGCATTCGTGTTATACTTTGAGGATAGATTTTAACATATTTCTAACACGACTCAAAGTAAAAAACCTTATCTCTATGAAATGATCTTCATTGCACCTTTATATGTTGGCATCGATCAAAATTTGTCTCAACATTCTCCCCTTTTTTGATTGATGACAACACATTGGATTTTCTCCCTCTAAATATAAAGCTCCCCCCGAATTTCTGCAACATTTGTTAGTTCATAATATAAATAATCTTACCTTTTGATTCCTGCATTAACGAATGTTAGCACACATATACTATTACCATGTTAAGCACATAATTTTAAATGATAGTATATGTAACACGAATGATATGAATAATCATAAGAGAAAATATTTCTCCCCCTTTGTCATCAATTAAAAAGAATAAATAGCATAATAAGCACAGTAATCGAGAGTAGTAGAGAATATAGATTATTATAGCACCTTTAGAGGATATTGAATCATGTGATTTTTTAATAAGCTGAGTTTTCAACGATATTTAGAGATGTCGAATAACCTTCTCTTTATTGTGGTGTACCTGCAAAAAATATAAGATATATAGTTTTGGTACCCACTTGCTTTGTTTGGGTCCATGGGTTAGATGGAAGGTAACCATACCTAAGAGGGTTTAATGAAACCTTTAAAGATAAAATTTTCATTATTAACTACTGAATCAAAATAATCATCGATATATTTTTCTCTGTTTTTCCAACTTACAGGAACCCAAATACTTAAGTAATTTCTAGTGATATTCCTTTTCGTACTTCTATATTTATTATAAATACCGCTAGTCATAGAAGTATTTGAATTTCTATAATAATTGGGTCTTGGATGTGCATTAGTACTAGTAGTGATATTCTGATTGTACATAGAAGCATATCTAGTACTATTTCTATAATTGGTTTTATTATATCCTATACCACTTTTATTGTGTAAAGGTCTAGAGCAGGATAAAATATCATTTAAATCATTTTGACCTTTATTAAATTTCGCGAACTTATTTGTACATTTTTCAAATTCGTTTCCAAAGTCGCGAGTGACATTTTCAAAGGAAATTTTGTTATTACCAATTTCCTTATTTAGTTCAGAAACTTTTTCTTTCAAAGTACCGTTCTCAGTTTCGAGACCAAAAATTTGAGATTCTGAATTAAAAGGGGATTGTAATTTTTCAAAATTTTCTTTTGTGTCAAAAATTTCATTTTGCAAAATATTATTATTTACCTTTAAAATTTCATATTCTTTAGATAATTCTAAATTCTTTTCCGTTAAAGCTCCATTCTCTTTTTCAAGAGACAAAATTAAAGAGCTAGACTTATTTAAAGAATCTTCTAATGATATATTTCTATTTTGCAAAAGATCGATTTACTTTAGAAGAACATTGTTTTTATCTTCTTGTCGCTCATTTTCTTTTTGAAGGAAATCTTTTTGAGAAACAAGCTCTTCTAAGGTATTTTCAAAACATTTGGCTTGTTTTACCAAACGATTGTTTTCTTCTTTTAATTTGGAATTTTCTTGCTTGTAATTTTTTGACATAGCTAAAATGACTGTATTGAGTTTCAATAATTTTTCATGGTCTAACAAAAGATCTTTATATAATGAATCTGTACATACCGATTGTGATATGACTTAAGCCATGAGACACTTGTTTCCTTGCTTGTTGCTCTTCCATTTTCTAAATCCCTAACTAGATTTCTTTATAGCCATTTGTTCTAGGATGTTGTTACGATCTCTCGAACGCCAGGCTCTGATACCAAATGAAAGTGCGTGCGTGTACTTGTCAAGTATAGTACACTCACAAGGATCGTGTAATATGACAAACAATATTCAAGTATAAAGTAATAGCTAATCACAGAACAGTAGTATAGTAAATGCAGTAAAAATTGAAAAATCACATTAGGGCTTTTTATACAGGTTCGGAGCACCATCCTACGTCCAGTCCCAGACCTCTCTCTGGATTTTCACTAATCAACAACCTTGCTTCACCCGGAGCAACAGGTTCACAACACCCGAGCAGCCGAACGGGATTTCACGCCTCTAATAACACGAGGACTTCAACTGATACAATGGTTTTGACATCTGCTTTGTGTTCTTGATTCAACACGGATAGTCAACAGTTTGAGTACAATCTTCCTATAATCTGATCCTCAAGTATATACTTTGAATGCGTAGATTTAAGGAAGTATATTACTTATTGAATCAAGAGATATGAAATAATTTCAATGATTTAATAAGCAATTGAAATATTTGAGAGCTTTTAGAATGCAAGAATATTTAGAAAGTAAGATCAGAATTTAGAGCAAATGATTTCAAGTCTATTTATAGTGTAGAATAGTTGCATTCCTTCATGAAGAGTTTTTACAAAAGATTGCATCCATTTCCATTGAAAACTGAAGAGAAAGCTCTTAATGAATGGAAGCAACCCTTCAGGAAAAAGCTTGCTGTTTCGGAAACGGTCGACAGGTCAAAAATCACCGGTCGACTGGTTGAATTGAAAATTCCAGAAAAATAGCCATTATGTGCAAAAACACATAAACTGGTCGACTGGTCCTTTTTGGGCAGTCGACCGTTTTAGTTTCTGTTTCAAAAAACACAGCAGAACCGGTCGACTGGTCCTTTTTGGGCGGTCGACCGTTTATGGCTGTGGACCGAAGAACCTCTGTCCACAGTCCATTTCACTCTGCACTCTTTCCCGGTAGGAGCCTGGACCGTTTGGGCTTTTTCTGTGACTTTTCAATTTCTCAAATATACAGATTTCAGCAACGAAGATATGATATTGTTTTGTGCATTCGTGTTATACTTTGAGGATAAATTTTAACATATTTCTAACATGACTCAAAGTAAAAAACCTTATCTCTATGAAACGATCTTCATTGCACCTTTATATGTTGGCATCGATCAAAATATTGTCTCAACATCTAGGATCTGATTTCTGAATTTGTTAAGCTTAACCCTTGATGTAGAATTTGATTTTTATCTTCTAGCTTGAATTTGATTTGTTATAGTGGAGGCTAGGTTAGTTTAGGATGCAGCTGCATATATGCTCATGAATGAATTTAGCTGAGATTAGGGTTTAGGATAGATGTGTATTTATATATGTGTAGGAATAATTAGAGCCTTTACATCAACATAGGATCCATCCAAACTATCTAGTCCAAGAAAATGCATCACCAGGCCAATCAGAGAACGCCGTGTATGCCTTAAACACAAGAATTCGTACAGGCCATTCTGGGCCGATGGGACCGATTCGAAACACCTAGAATCGAACCCGGGTCGACCCAGTGGGGCTCGGGTCGACCCAGCGGGGCTCGGGTCGACCAAAAAAATAGGTTGGTTCGGCGGTTTGTCTTCTCGCTTCCGCTGTTTTGAATTTTTTTCTAGAATTTTAGGTTGATTTTATTTTATTAATTTATATATATATACATACATTCCCCTAATATGTATACAAACTTCCAAGGTCTATAACTTTCTCATACATTATCAGTTCAACCCAAACTTTAGGTCCATCTTAACTTGAATTTTGACATGAATGCAATGGTATAGTCTGTTTTACTTAATTCTTCTTCTAAAAATTAAGTATTCTTCATTTTGCCAAAGTTAATATTCATAGAAAACATGGGTTGTTACAAGTTTTTCAAGCCATAGTGATCATGTAGCTAAGTCACGACAAGTGAATATGCTCAACACAAGTCATAAATCGGTCTCAAGAAAGTAAAATAGTGCAACATGCTTTTTCAGTTTTAAATTGGTCAATACAAGGATTAACAGAACACAAGACTTTCATATGCAACTCAAGCTGTTTCAACTAATGATGATTCGGCATAAATCAAACAGGGGAAGTTTTTCATGAGTGTATAAATGTCCAGATATATGTGAACACAAATCAGCATGTATGGTCAAGACAAGTGAAGCTAACATGGCAGATCACAACATATAGCAACATTGACTCAAATCTGTTTTTACATGTTAAAGCAATTGTGATCGAGACAATTTATAGTGATGCATCAGTTCAGGTACACACAACATGATTAAGCAAGAATGGCTAGACACAAATCAAACAGAAATACGATGCATGGCTTAAGTAGTGGCAAAGCAACAACTCAAGTCAAAACTGGTTGGACACAACTACAAAATGGAGTTGCAGTTTTTTGCAGGAGGGAGTGCACAAATGTTACATCAAGCAGGTACAGACATGGTCAAACAATCCAGCATGAATGACTTGGCAAATTCCATTCACAAATTAGTTTCTTGTTTTGGCAAATCAGCAATGTTTTAACAAGCAAAAAATTCATGTATACACAAAGCCTGGAGAGAATACTACAAGCAAATTGTCACAAGAATGATGGTAATAGCATTCAAGTATTTGGCAAGCAATGTTTAAATTGGTCGAAATTCTTTTTCAAAGAATTAAATCAAAACTTTCTGGGAATCCAATATGACAAGCTAAAATCTATTTTCAGATTTCATTAGAGAAATATTTGTCAAGTTTTTAAGTGATTCCGAAACTGATGCAAGTATCACAAATCAGTGTTGGCAAGAAATATTTGTTTCCAGAAATGACTCACGGCATGTTTTCAAAATATTCATTTTTGGCAAGTGTTTAATGATTCCAGAATTTCAGAAAAGCAGTTTTGGGCAAGTTTCTTTTCTCACATGTTAGAAATCAATCAAAGATTTCAAAGCCGAAGGAAATCACACAAGAAAATATTCGGCAAGTTTTTAGTTGTTTTCTGAAATCACAGTGTGAATAAAATGCAAACTCGAGAGAGCAAATTCAATGTCCAGAATTTGATGAATATTCTTGACAAAACAAGCAAGGAAATCAGTTTAACAGATTTCCAGAATTCTTTGTGCTTATCAAGTATGAATTTCCAGAATCAACACAATTCAAACAAGGCAACAAATCTCAATTTCAATCGAGGGCAGTCAAAAGGGAAACCGCACAAATCGGGGAAATTTAAATGTGGTGTTTCATCGAAGAATCATATTCTAGTTCAGGTTCATTTCAATCAAAGAATCAAAAGAGGAAATCGCATATTTCAGATCAAATCATTCACGGTTGAAATCAGAGCATTTTTAGGATTTCATAATCCTATTTAAAAACACCTATACATCACTGGCATAAACACATCAAAACCGAAAAAATTCAGACGAGATCAAAGAAGTCAAAATTAGATAACTCACATTTTTTTCTCTAGGGTTTCGGTCTCCAGAAATTCCCAAATCAGAGAGGGACAATCCAACGACGAAGGAGCAACACGAGTTCAAGCTTCAGAGAACCATCTATCCATCATTCGAAGTCGATTTGATTTGGGGGGAAAACAAAACCCTAATTCATTTTCTAAGGGACAACCGCCATTTTTTTTTTACCTCAAGAGAAAAAGGGATTGGGACATAGAAGTGTTAATGAAAATGGCCGGCCTACTCACATTTGACTAAGCCTATTTTGTTATTTAAGAACTAGGGTTTTAATTGTTTTATTCTCCATTGTTTTTTGTATTTTCTTTTGTAATCGTCGTTTGTTTTCTAGTTTGTCAAACTAGGGAATCCAGTTAGGGTTTAGCTGGCAGTTTACAAGAGTTTGTAAAAACTAGGGTTATGGTTTAAGGTTTTGTAATCTGGGGAAATCTGGTCTAAGGGATTTAGATCAGTTTTGGTTTTGAGCGTAGGGTTAGTACATGAGCAGGTAGTGCGAGTTTACAGTGTCTGTAAGCGGGATCTGTTATTAAAACCTAGTAGAAACCTCAGTGAATGCAGCAGTAGGAAGAATCTGCCGAAGCTGGGTATATCTGTGTGTTATTTACTGCATTTATTTCCCTGCTGATTATCTGTGTTGCGATTTATTTTAATTAACACTTCTAAACTATAATAAACCCTATTCACCCTCTCTAGGGTTAATCTAGATCCAAAAATTGGTCTCAGAGCAGTTAACTCCAGAGTAATGGTGATCCCTAGTTGTCAGTCCGTAGAGAGTCAGTCCAGTCACATTCCAAATATTTTTAATGGTACAGATTTTTTGAATTGGAAATCAAAAATGAAATCGTATTTGAAATCTATTAAATGTTGGGATGTTGTTGACAGTGGAAGTGATATAACAGATAGGAATATTAATGCTCGTGCTATGCATATTCTCTATTCTCATCTTAGTAATAATCAACATGATTTTATCTCCCACTGTTTAACCGCGCAGGATATGTGGAGAACTCTCAACGCGCTGTATGGAAATGACAACAACTGCTCAAAACCCTCAGTTGCCAACTCAGATTTATATGTGTGCTTAACTGGAGCTATAAATGATGATTCAGATGATGGAGATCTTTCATATGAAGAATTGATTTCTCTTTCTAATGATTTAACTAAAACTGCCAATCGTCTCCAACAGAAAAATAAAATTCTGAAATCTGAAAATTCTGATTTGCGATGCAAAAATAATGTTTTAAAATTAAAACCTGAAAACTCCGATTGTAAAGATTGTATCAATTTGAAATTTGATTTAGCTCATCTGAATGAAAATTTTAGAAAACATGGAAACAAATTTTTAATTTTGAAATGTCATGAAGATGAACTAATTCATAAAAATAATGCTTTGCAAAAGGAGTTGGATAAGGTTAATTCCAAACATGAATTTTTTGAAAAGGAAAGTTTGATGAAAACTGAAGAGATTTTAAGAGGACTTGAAACTGAAATTGAAAAATTCAAAAATTATGAAAAACTTGAATTTGAGAAACAAAAACATTTTGAATTTGAAATTTCCGAGTCCAAAGCCAAAATCAAATTACTTGAATATGAAAATGTGGTTTTGAAACAACATGATGCTGCAAGAAAGATCACTAATAATCGATGTTCTGATTTAATAAATGAAAACAATTATATTAAATCCAAAATTCAACGATTAGAATCAACTTTTGATGAATTTTCTAATGGGAAAAATCATTGAATATGTTGTTGCAAAATCAAGTTTCTACTGGAAACATATATGATATTGGCTTTGGGAAAAATAATGTTTTTGAAAATGTTAATTCAAATGGTTTTAAAGATCGCTCAAGTTGCTTCAAGAAGGATAGTTTTGAAAAGTTAAACTCTGGATATTTCAAAAGTTTCTTGAATCAAAAATGTGATAAGAAATTGTTTGATAACAGTCTATCTAATCCATTTTAGACCCCAAAAAGAAATAAAGTGAACTTATATAAATTCAAATAGATTTGGGTCCCGAAAGGAACTTCGGTAAATTCTGATGGATTGTTATACAAACAGAATTGGGTACCAAAATGTAAGAAAACAATTGAGAGTGGTTTTACAAATTTTGTTAGACCACTCGATCCTATGAATTGTTAGGTACCAGAGGAGGCTGAGGAACTGCTTTGCTAAAAGGAAATTGAATTCAAACTATTCCATATTTCTGTATTATTAAGAGTTCCTTAGCCAAGATTGATTGAGTTAGATATTCATTTGCTTACATCGATCTCAGGTATAATCTCTGAACTCATCTTTCTAAATATTTTATTTCCTTTGTTTATTCCTTCTTCTACCTCATCTATTTTTTATGATTAATTTTTCACTGTCATATTTCTGTTTCTTCTTGGGCTTTCTCAACTTCCATTGCAATACTCAAAAGTTTCTGGAAATTCTCTTCATTTACATAAAAATCTGATAATTTATTCTTTTCCAGATCTTGAATTTAAATTTGTAAATATCTGCAATTGTTTTGAAGTTTATTTTCTGATTTCTGAATTCATAACAGTGTTGATGTATTCCTGCCATGTCTTGAACACTGTTAATCTGAATTCTAAATTTTTGATGATCCAAAAGTTTAATGGAATTTCACACACCACTGCTATTTTGTGGTCTCACTAATTCATTTTAGAATAGCTTGAAATAATATACTCATTACAGTACATCATTATTTATCAGTTGTGGTAATTTCATTATTTTTCAGATTGGCTTGGATTTTTTTTTTAATTGTCCTGAATTACAGTGATACATCTAGAAATTCATCTTATATTCATGATCATTATTGTTGAAATTGGTTTGTTTGAAATCATCTGAAATTCTTGATATTTTGAATATCACATACCTCTTAAATTTGAAATTATCAATCTTGTGTGACTGATTCATTATATCTCAAACTTGACATAGATTCAAGTGATTTTAAATAAATTATTTTTAATTTTTCGGATCATGAATACTTCTCAAAGTTAATGTAAATGATCTGATATTTCTCTTGTGCTTGTCAGAAATATTCTTTGAAAAATTCTTTTAAAATATGGTCATAAAACTCTCTGCTGTCTCATGATGATTTGATGTAAATATTTGTTTTTGTAAAATCATTTGAAATAATTGATTTATTGAATCTCACAAATATCTTTAATTTGAAATCAAAAATCTGATGCGATCGATTCATTGAATCTTAAGTTTTTCATTTTCCTCAAATGATTTCAAATAAACGGTATTTTTTAATCTTGGATCATGAATCTTCTTATGTGACCATCATCTTGACAAGTCTGCCTTGAAACAGCTTTTGTGTTGCTCTGATACTGTTTCTTAGATAACTGCTTGTTTTTGATCTGTCAGCTGCTCAGATAAATGTGCCAAATTTGTTAACTTTGTCTGGTTGAGCTTTGTGATTAAAATTTGTTAATAAGGACACCAATTGGTATCAGATTAGGAAGTATTGAAATGATTTATTGATATTATTCTCATTCTATGTATATACATATATATATTTGTCTTGTATATATCTCTCTAAATTCCTCTTATAATTGATTTTCAATTTTAAAATTATTTATTGATTATTCATTCAGAAATTGAAATCTATCCAAATTGAACTGTATTTATAATTCGTCAAAAATATTATTAGATTTTGAAATTGTGATGAATTTTTACTACAGTATATTTCACAACATGAGGAGATTTTATTTAGATTTTCATGATGGTTGAACAATTATTATAATATATTTGAATTGGCAATTATTTCATGACCATCTTCTTTATCTACCATTATTCTGCCGTCCATCAAGCTTTTTATATTAATGTGGAGAGTTTGATATTTTTAAAAAATCATCTTGAATAAATAGTGAAAATATTTGTGATAGAAATGGGACTATGTTATTTTTCAGAATTAGCAACAATTGAAAATTTTCAATGATCTCGGTACAGTTGATCATATTTCATAATATGATTAATTTAGAAATTTATTTCACAAATATTTTTGTACCTATCACATTTCTTTCATCCATATTAGTTTTATATACTGAGGAGTTTTTCATTTTGAAACTGAAAATAATAAAAGTATAATATTCGTAAGTGTTTCTCTAACCTCATTTAAAAATCCAAGCTCTGGTTATGCATGGTTATGAGATTACTAATATTTAAGCTGCAACTGATCTCTTTTAAAAATCCAAGATCTGGTTATGCGTGATCAGTGTACTCTTAAATTAAAAGAAAAAGAAAAGAAACTAATTTGCTAAATAAATTTGTATATTAAATTCTCCTTAGTGTATAAAAACTAGCCTATCAATCCATGTTCTATTTTGTGAAATGTGTTAATATATTATGATTTGTTGATTGATAGCTATTGGGATTTGAGATTATTTGATTGCGTCACTTAAATTTAATTATTAACTATAGTCCAAATCCATCACTGTTTCTGTGCCCAATTCTATAAAATTCCTTTGAAAATAATTGAAAACCATTTTTTTAACTCTCCCCATTTTTATAAATTTCATTGTAAATCCATCATTCTCTACACTATGAAATATGGTACTAATTCTTAGAATATTATGATTTTTGTTTGACTGATTGAGATTTATGATGACTGTTCTTCCTCTTAAGCTGAAATTATATTTTTTAGTCATTTTTCATCTGTATTTTAAACTCTGTATCCTTTTGATGATAACAAAGGGGAGAATGGGGTTGAGATTTTGATTTATGAGTGAATATTTTATAAATATTTTAATTTTGAAAATCCCAATTTTCTTTTTTAACACTCTATTCATTTATGCACAGTTATAGGGGGAGTTTCTGTTGTAGGGGGAGCATCTAAATAGGGGGAGTTATGTTCTTCGCTGTCAAACACATTTACTATATTCAAAATCTTAATATTTGTTTGTCATCATCAAAAGGGGGAGATTGTTTTATATAACGGTGTTGTATACATAATTATATGATTTTTGTTTGATGATAACAACCAAATATATATTATTACAAATGCGTTTGTTATTGTACTGTTCCATGTATTCATCACAGACATGAATATAATATTTATATTCAAACAGAATACATCTATACATAAATTCAAATATCTACATAGTATTTTGTTTAAATATAATATTTTATTTCAATATTTAAAACAATACAGATTTACAACTCCACTATTTGTATATATTCACTAATATACAACTTCATATACATTTCAATACATTCTTTTTTAGTACGTAGTTCCTCTCTACAACACTCACACTCAGTTATATATACATTCACTCATATACACAATCAACACTGTCTTGTTGTCTTCAGTCTTCTATCTTCACAGCTCAGTCCAGTCTTCATACCTGTCATATACAGAATCACACACACAGTATCTCAAGCAGAAATAATTTCATATTCTAGCATATATTTTTTTATTTTAAAAATTTATTTGCCTTAGAATTTCGGTGTGTTTCTCATCATTTTTCATGACTTGATCTGATATGTGAATGTAGCACGTGCACGATATATGTATACACACACATGTGTATGTATATACACATATTATTGTGCAGGGATAGGAAAATCCATTCAGATGGCTGCATGTACACACATGCATGAATATACACGTGTGCACTGCCTCGCCAATCATAATGTAGCGAGCAACTGAGGAGTGGCCACGTGGACTATTTCGACTCAGTGCATACTCAAGCAACCCAAAAACATCAATGAATACAAGTCAAACAAGAAGTCGAGCTAATGTGCTAACACTCGTGCATGTATACACGACAAGTTAAAGTACATGTCAACAAGTTTTCAACATGGGTACATTTTCAGTTTGGATGAATACATGGCATAGAAATAAGGCAAGTGTACATGATAAATGAGGTACAAATGATATGTACAAGGAAGACCATACAGTGTCAAGTATACAAAAATGATTAAGAATGTGTGTGTGTGTGTATACATATATATACACGCACATGGTCGAGCACAAAATCTGTTTCAGGCAGCAGCTAAATGCATAGTGTAAAATGGAGCAGCAACAAAAGGATGCAGTAGTTTTTCAAGCCATAGTGATCATGTAGCTAAGTCATGGCAAGTGAATGTGCTCGACACAAGTCATAAATTAGTCTCAAGAAAGTAAAATAGTGCAACATGCTTTTTCAGTTTTAAACTGGTCAATACAAGGAAGAACATTACACAAGACTTTCATATGCAAATCAAGCTTTTTCAACCAATGATGATTCGGCATAAATCAAACAGGGGATGTTTTTCATGAGTGTACAAATGTGCAGATATATGTGAACACAAATAAACATGTATGGTCAAGACAAGTGAAGCTAACATGGCAGATCACAACATATAGCAGCATTGATTCAAATCTGTTTTTACATGTTAAAGCAATTGTGATCAAGACAGTTTATAGTGATGCATCAGTTCAGGTACACACAGCATGATCAAGCAAGAATGGCAAGACACAAATAAGATAGAAATACAATGCATGGTGTAACACCCCACACCCGCTACGGTCACTCACTAAGGGAATGCCATAACATCGGTGGAGTGTTTTAAGTGAATATAGAACAGAAAAATTACAACAAGACAGATATAAGTAATACTTGAGAATTTAAAACATCATTTCATTGCAGCTGAAAGTAAAACATGTTTGGTTAAACCAAAACCATAAACAAGAGTCAAGTACATAATATCCATCCTGATAAAACAAAAGTACATAATCCCACTACATAACTTAATAGCCATACTAGAAAAGATAAACTGAGCTTTACATCCACGGTCCAAGCTCCAAAAGATAGATAAAGTAGTCTGATCAAAGCCCACTAGTGCTAGGCCCATTCTGATAACCTGAGGGTTGGGAAAAAGATAAAAACAACGGGGTCAGACATAAGTCTGAGCGAGTCCTATAACTTTAACAATACAATCATTAAAGTAACCAGAGTAAGACATGAGCTTGATATACGGTAACGACTGGGGATAAATGGCTACACCAAGCAGCCAACTAGACTTAGGATGAACTAAGATAACCGTAAAGACGCATTTACCCACCCAAGGATAATTACTACACTGCACCACACCAGTTCTACCCACCCAAGGGTAATTCCTACTTAAGGTTGATCCCACTAAGTGTATTTAGTAATTTTAAATAGTAGTTTCGTGTACCCCTAGCTGACTACATAGGTGCCGTCTGCCCCTATCTCCACTAGGTGTACCCACTACTCCCCAAGCGATCGGCTCCCTAACGTAGATACCCGTGCTGGCCCCACAGTGGGGTGTATCATTCCCCAAAGTGGCAACCTGATAATATCAATGGTGCACAGCTTATACCTACACGATGCAACAACGTCTTACTTACCAGCCCGGGTCCACACACGCATATGAAACCCGTTGGACTTGCGTTGCCACCGCTACCCCGTTTTGGCCTCTTACAGTCAAACCCAATATGCGTGTCCCGTCCTCGACTTGGGTCGAGCCCACAAAGATACGTTTGGGATATTGGTTGAAATGGGCCCCCACAAGCTACTACTTAAGCTTGTCATTTTATCTAGTGCATCCCACTTAACCCCTTTTTATAATCATGCCCACTTACATGTTAAGGTTTGGTTAAGTCATCTAATCATATTTCAATTGCCACTCAAGGCCCCCACAAGCTACTACTTAAGCTTGTCATTTAATCATATTTCAATTGCCACTTAAGGCCCCCACAAGCTACTACTTAAGCTTGTCATTTAATCATATTTCAATTTCCACTTAAGGCACCCACTAGATTTCCACATGCCACCCAAGGCACTTATTTGATTCCCACATGCCACCCAAGGCACTTACTTAACCCTTTAATCATGTTTAATTACATGTTCCACTTTGGTTAAGTATTCTAATCGTATTTTCTATTGCCACCCAAGGCAACCCACTAGTTTCCTTATGCCACCCAAGGCACCCCCACTAGTTACTACATGCCACCCAAGGCACCCACTTAACCCCTCATGCCTCACTACATGCTAATTTGGTTAAGTGTTTCTTAATTAATTAAGATCGTAACCTTTGTAAAGACCTCTCACATTAGACTGTCTTTTATGGCAGCTGGATATGCCGGTTGGTTCCGGACAGCCTTACACCATAACAGAGTCTAACCTCGTGTCTTTACACTTGTCACGTATTTAGTTTAAGACTAAGACCTCTCACATTGGGCCAATCATTTGTAGCCGCTGGATTTGTCGGTCGGTTCCGGGCAGTCTTATGCTACAAAAAGGGTCCAACCTCGTGTCTTAGTAGATTAATTACACCTAATTAATCACCCCCATAATTTGTATTAATTATCCCTAATTAATTACAAATATTTAAGAATATGGGTAGACCTAACTCAATAGGTAAATTCCCAATTCCATAATATGGGTAGACCTAACTTAATAGGTAAATTCCCAATTATGTCCATCCACTTTATGGTATGTTTAATCATACCCACTTCACACAATTTTATGTGTTCATTAACTTTTACCCCATCGTCCCCACGTAAATACGTTAACATGACATACTTCAAAAGAGAAGATTCATCATACACACAATGGGTTCAACTTAGCATATCATTAGCATCATCATGGGTTTAAAAGGTGTCAACTTGCATATATGACCATAAACCCAACTTGCATAAATAACCAACCCAAACTTGCATGAATCACATATGTCATAAAGATGGTAACTTGCATAATTGTTCATGTCATAGACCTATCATAAAGGTGTCAACTTGCATACATGTCATAGGTCTAAAAGGGATGAACTTGCACATGTACTTATGTCATACAAAGGGGTAAACTTGCATAGCATGTCACATGTTAACTTGCATATAACCAAACACATAACTTGCATAACATGTTACATAAGAACTTGCATATAATCATGCACATAACTTGCATATAACCAAACACATAACTTGCATAACATGCTACATATGAACTTGCATATAATCATGCACATAACTTGCATATAACCAAACACATAACTTGCATAACATGTTACATATGAACTTGCATATAATCATGCACATAACTTGCATTACATGTTACATATGAACTTACATATGTATGTATGACATACAAAGGTAAACTCGCATATGTTATGCATATCACTAATCCAAACAACTTGCATAGATTATGCATATTATAGATCCAAACTCATAGGTTAAACTTGCATGTCATGTCACTTATTTCACACATGATTCTAGCATAAAACCAAGCATTTAACTTGCATAAAACCAAACACTTAGCATGCATAAAACCGAATACTTAGCATGCATAAAACCCACCACTTAACATGCATAAACTCAAACACTTAACTTGCATAAACATAGTGTCACATGAATAAGTGTTAAACATAGTGATTAGCAAACTAGCATCATAACATATGACCTAAAACCCCTTGATCCGCAAGCAAAACCATATGATCTCATCACATCTCATCTACTTAGTTTAGCAATTGGTTATTAAAGTGATAGAAACTCACAAACTCCAAGATTAGCTCCTTAGATAGTTGCTAGAGTTGAAGTAGAGGTGGATTAGTAGTTGATTAGCTTGCAATCCTCTTCTCTAATTAGTGGAGGCTCCTTCTAAGTTGGATTTTGGCGGCATGATGGCATAGATTCTATTTTTAGTATGGATTAGTGTAGTCTTAGGGTGTATTTATAGGATTAGGTTGTGTTTTAGACCCTTAGATTAACCCTAGGTTAGTTTAGGTCCGTCAAATTTCGTCCCAAGCCCTCTAACCCAGCCCAAAACTCAACCAGGTGCACCCAAGCCAGATTCAGCCGACAGGGCAAGTCGACAGCCCTGTCGACTGCCAAGTCGACAGGCATGTCGACAGGCAAGTCGACAGCCCTGTCGACAGCCTAGTCGACTTGGCTGGGCGGGAGTTTTCCCGCCTGGCCCCATTTTTGCATGTTTCGAAATTCAAATTTCCCGAAAACTTCTTTGGGCCTTAACCGGGTCATACGGACTCCGATTTACAAAATTTCGGACTCTATTTCGCGTATTTTTCCGAGACGAACACAATGACGTAACCCGTTTCCCCTGATTCCCACATCTGAGATTATTAATTCTGTAATTAGTGAATATCAGTGTTAACTGAAATTCGGGGTGTTACATTCTCCCCTCCTTAAAGGATTTCGTCCCCGAAATCTCTAAGTTAAGGAGAATGCATATCCTACCATCCAAACAACCATCTACTCAATCCATCAAACACGGGCATCCATTGTCCTTAAAACAATTTCTACTGATGTATGAGCATATGCAAAAAGTGTGTGTATATGTTCCCTATCTAATGTATGAACATATGCAAACCATGATAGTGCCATGCATCCATTATGTATGCGAGAGAACCCTATCGACACATACAATATCTACATGAGTGCACAATCATTCACCAAAATGCATCATCCATATGATAACACAATCATTATACATCCATAAATATAGCTACCTACACACAATTATATGCAATATGCAATATGAAGTGACTGAGCCGATCTAGTGTCTAGAGTGTGTGTATATGCATCCACGAGCAACCACTAGCAAACACTTGCATCCACATGCATCCATCAATCATAACATGTCTCAAACACATGTTTCAACAATAGGTTTACCCTATCTAAAGGTCAAAAGTACTAATGAGAGGACATACTAAAGATAAGATAAGTACTAGACAAACGATAGAGGAGAAGTTAAAAGACATACCCTCAAAAAGGAATGGGTACAATGAACGCATCTTCGCTTCCGTCTCCAAAGTAGCATTGCTCTCATCTTCTTTCCATTTTACTTTGACTAGTTGAACCTCTCGATTCCTCAATTTCCTAGTCTCTGACCCGAGGATGCGAGTAGGAGCTCGTCGAATAGTCGCATCACGCTCTACTTCCACTTCTCTAAGCAAGCTCGGCTCTACCACCTCTGCGGTCTCATGTAGGCACTTCCTCAAATGTGACACATGGAATACATCATGCACACCACTAAGTCTGTCGGGCAACTCCACCAATGGAAGATGCTCTCCTCATGTACCTCCAAAATCTAAGATACATAGCCTCAAAAGGTCTTCTAAAATGCGATTCACCCTCCCGGTCTGGCCGTCCGTCTGAGGATGATTTGCGGTGCTCAAACACAGCTGAGTCCCTACCGCCTCTTTCAAACTCTTCCAAAACTCGCTAGTGAAGATAGGATCTCGATCACTCACTCTGCTGGAAGGTACACCATGCAATCTAACAATCCCTTGAATGTAGATTGAAGCTAGCCATTGAGCAGTCCTCTTACTCTTCACGGGTATAAAATGGGCACTCTTAGTACGTTTGTCTACCCCAACCCAAATTCCCGTATTACCCTCCCTCGATCTTGGTAATCCATTGACGAAATCCATCGAGACACTATCCCACTTCCATAGCGGAACCTCCAATGGGTGAAGCAACCCACCGGGTTTCTTCTGCTCCGCTTTCACTTGCTAGCACACCAAGCATCTAGCGACATACTCGGCCACATCTTTCTTCATACTGGCCCAAAAGAAAACTCGCTTCATGTCTTGGTACATCTTATCCCCACCGGGATGAATGGTCATCTTCGACCGATGTGCATCATCAAGTATAGCCTTCCTCAAACCCTCGTCTTGCGGTACACAAAGTCTACCGTCTCTACGCAACCACCCCTTACCATCTAGGGTGTACCTACTCAAATGGCTGGACGACTCCCCCCCTTATGAGCTTCTCTACTAACTCAACCAACTGTGGGTCGTCTCGCTGCGCTCCGCCAATCCGCCCCCAAAAGAGTAGGCCTAACCTCCAAGGAGGCTAGCAAACCGGGTACAAAGTCAACGAAAGGTCTAAAGTCAAACATAGAAATAAACTCTAAGTTCCATCGTTCAACGAACAATGGACTCAAGGACAACCTTTTTCTACTTAAGGCGTCCGCTACCACGTTACCCTTGCCATGGGTATACGCTATCTCAAACTCATAGGATGCTAAGAATCCCATCCAAAATCATCACAACTGTCCATCTCTCACGCAGACCACCCTAGTCGAACTCGACATCCCCCAAATGCAAGCCCCAAAGGCTTAAACCAATATCAGACAAACACCCAAGGGATACCTCCTTCGAATTCAGACGACCTACGTGAGATGATACTAGTAAAAACGGCTAAATAATTAAGCCCTTGTCCAACTCTGGATGTCCTCGCCAGTCTCGCTCCAAAACCACCGTTTATCCCATAACTGGCTTTGCTCAACCTATTGAGCCCATACGAAAACTTATTTCGCTCCTAGAAAAGACCAAGATGTCATTTACAAAGACCATCACGAACTTATTTAGGTACTCCCTGAACACCCTTCTCATCAAATCAATAGTATGCGGGGGCGTTCGTCAAACCAAATGGCATCACCAGCCACTCATAAAAACCCATCCGGAGTCCTAAAGGCAGTCTTCTCTATACTATCCTCAGCCACTCTCAACTGACGAAACCCCGTGGCTAAGTCCAACTGCGAAAATACTGAGGCGCCAACTAACTGATCAAAGAGATCATCAATCCTCGGCAATGGGTGTCTATTCTTCTTTGTGAGTTTATTTAGTTCTCTTTATCCTACACAAAGTCTGAGGGACCCATCCGCCTTCGTGGAAAAAACTACTGGAGCACCACTCTGATATACTTCGTCTTATGAACCCCTTCTCAAGCAAATCGCCTACTTGCTTATGGAGTTCCCTCCTCTCACGAGGAGCCATGTGGCACACTGGCCAAGATACTGGTTTGGCATTGTCTACCAGATATATTCGGAAGTCAATCTCCCGCTCCGGAGGTAAGCCCTTCACCTCCTCAAACACATCCGAGTATTCCCGGACCACTCTAACAGATCGCAAACTCTCGACCGACGTGTCAAGCGATTCTAGATAACTTAGCATAACAGATTCCATGGGATTACAAGAGATCTCGAGAGTGTTACCCAAGCGGGTCATAAACCTAACAACTCTCCCTTCAAAATCAAGAACGGCACCCCTACTGGATAACCAGTCCATGCCCAAAACTAACCCATAGCCCGTGAAGCCCAAAAAGCATCACATCTAAACTCAACGCTAAGTATAGAAACTTTCAAACCCAAACACATCATGGAGCCCCAATTAGGTTTAAAACAACTAAGGGATCATCTACTAAACTGGTGTCTAAGTGCAGTGACTCAACTAACAATGATGAGATAAACGAACTCGATGTGTCAGAATCAAATAAAGTTCGAACCGGATAATAAAGAAATCCAAATTCCAACCTAGACAGTCCTATCCCCATCTGGTACACTAGCCGTGAGGGAATACAACTACCCTCCAGGAGATTCCGTACCTTGCCCTTGCCCCTTTGGACAACCCTAATAAGGTGTCCTATTCCTCCCAAAAGGATAACTACTCGCCTTCTTCTTCCCATTCTCCACTCGTAACCTCCCACCAATGAGGTTTCATCCTTCATTAACCAACAACTATTTGAGCCTTCCTCCCATCGTCTATCCAATAGGTACCTACCAGTCCTCCTCCTTCTTGAACTAACTTCTAATCCGACTAACGTCTAAGTCCCTTGAAGTGGTTTTCCATTCTTATCTATCTTAGAAAGATCATCCATACACGGAGGGGAAACTCAAAACGAGAGAGGAAGAGATTCAAAACGGAGAATTCGAAAGATAAAGATATGGCTATCGGGGATTATGCTTTTCTTTCAAAAACTTCTCTCTTAAAAGACATGTTTTTGAAAATACTCCTTTCAAAAATATTCTTAGAAAATAGTTTTTCTAAAACATTTATCTGTTCTGGTAACCTTAAGCTCTGATACCACGTGTAACACCCCACACCCGCTACGGTCACTCACTAAGGGAATGCCATAACATCGGTGGAGTGTTTTAAGTGAATATAGAACAGAAAAATTACAACAAGACAGATATAAGTAATACTTGAGAATTTAAAACATCATTTCATTGCAGCGGAAAGTAAAACATGTTTGGTTACACCAAAACCATAAACAAGAGTCAAGTACATAATATCCATCCTGATAAAACAAAAGTACATAATCCCACTACATAACTTAATAGCCATACTAGAAAAGATAAACTGAGCTTTACATCTACGGTCCAAGCTCCAAAAGATAGATAAAGTAGTCTGATCAAAGCCCACTAGTGCTAGGCCCATTCTGATAACCTGAGGGTTGGGAAAAAGATAAAAACAACGGGGTCAGACATAAGTCTGAGCGAGTCCTATAACTTTAACAATACAATCATTAAAGTAACCAGAGTAAGACATGAGCTTGATATACGGTAACGACTGGGGATAAATGGCTACACCAAGCAGCCAACTAGACTTAGGATAAACTAAGATAACCGTAAAGACGCATTTACCCACCTAAGGATAATTACTACACTGCACCACACCAGTTCTACCCACCCAAGGGTAATTCCTACTTAAGGTTGATCCCACTAAGTGTACTTAGTAATTTTTAATAGTAGTTTCGTGTACCCCTAGCTGACTACATAGGTGTCATCTGCCCCTATCTCCACTAGGTGTACCCACTACTCCCCAAGCGATCGGCTCCCTAACGTAGATACCCGTGCTGGCCCCACAGTGGGGTGTATCATTCCCCAAAGTGGCAACCTGATAATATCAATGGTGCACGGCTTATACCTACACGATGCAACAACGTCTTACTTACCAGCCCGGGTCCACACACGCATATGAAACCCGTTGGACTTGCGTTGCCACCGCTACCCCGTTTTGGCCTCTTACAGTCAAGCCCAATATGCGTGTCCCGTCCTCGACTTGGGTCGAGCCCACAAAGATACGTTTGGGATATTGGTTGAAATGAGCCCCCACAAGCTACTACTTAAGCTTGTCATTTTATCTAGTGCATCCCACTTAACCCCTTTTTATAATCATGCCCACTTACATGTTAAGGTTTGGTTAAGTCATCTAATCATATTTCAATTGCCACTCAAGGCCCCCACAAGCTACTACTTAAGCTTGTCATTTAATCATATTTCAATTGCCACTTAAGGCCCCCACAAGCTACTACTTAAGCTTGTCATATAATCATATTTCAATTGCCACTTAAGGCACCCACTAGATTTCCACATGCCACCCAAGGCACTTATTTGATTCCCACATGCCACCCAAGGCACTTACTTAACCCTTTAATCATGTTTAATTACATGTTCCACTTTGGTTAAGTATTCTAATCGTATTTTCTATTGCCACCCAAGGCAACCCACTAGTTTCCTTATGCCACCCAAGGCACCCCCACTAGTTACTACATGCCACCCAAGACACCCACTTAACCCCTCATGCCTCACTACATTCTAATTTGGTTAAGTGTTTCTTAATTAATTAAGATCGTAACCTTTGTAAAGACCTCTCACATTAGACTGTCTTTTATGGCAGCTGGATATGCCGGTTGGTTCCGGGCAGCCTTACACCATAACAGAGTCTAACCTCGTGTCTTTACACTTGTCACGTATTTAGTTTAAGACTAAGACCTCTCACATTGGGCCAATCATTTGTAGCCGCTGGATTTGCCGGTCGGTTCCGGGCAGTCTTATGCTACAAAAAGGGTCCAACCTCGTGTCTTAGTAGATTAATTACACCTAATTAATCACCCCCATAATTTGTATTAATTATCCCTAATTAATTACAAATATTTAAGAATATGGGTAGACCTAACTCAATAGGTAAATTCCCAATTCCATAATATGGGTAGACCTAACTTAATAGGTAAATTCCCAATTATGTCCATCCACTTTATGGTATGTTTAATCATACCCACTTCACACAATTTTATGTGTTCATTAACTTTTACCCCATCATCCCCACGTAAATACGTTAACATGACATACTTCAAAAGAGAAGATTCATCATACACACAATGGGTTCAACTTAGCATATCATTAGCATCATCATGGGTTTAAAAGGTGTCAACTTGCATATATGACCATAAACCCAACTTGCATAAATAACCAACCCAAACTTGCATGAATCACATATGTCATAAAGATGGTAACTTGCGTAAATGTTCATGTCATAGACCTATCATAAAGGTGTCAACTTGCATACATGTCATAGGTCTAAAAGGGATGAACTTGCACATGTACTTATGTCATACAAAGGGGTAAACTTGCATAGCATGTCACATGTTAACTTGCATATAACCAAACACATAACTTGCATAACATGTTACATATGAACTTGCATATAATCATGCACATAACTTGCATATAATCATGCACATAACTTGCATATAACCAAACACATAACTTGCATAACATGTTACATATGAACTTGCATATAATCATGCACATAACTTGCATTACATGTTACATATGAACTTACATATGTATGTATGACATACAAAGGTAAACTCGCATATGTTATGCATATCACTAATCCAAACAACTTGCATAGATTATGCATATTATAGATCCAAACTCATAGGTTAAACTTGCATGTCATGTCACTTATTTCACACATGATTCTAGCATAAAACCAAGCATTTAACTTGCATAAAACCAAACACTTAGCATGCATAAAACCGAATACTTAGCATGCATAAAACCCACCACTTAACATGCATAAACCCAAACACTTAACTTGCATAAACATAGTGTCATCATGAATAAGTGTTAAACATAGTGATTAGCAAACTAGCATCATAACATATGACCTAAAACCCATTGATCCGCAAGCAAAACCATATGATCTCATCACATCTCATCTACTTAGTTTAGCAATTGGTTATTAAAGTGATAGAAACTCACAAACTCCAAGATTAGCTCCTTAGATAGTTGCTAGAGTTGAAGTAGAGGTGGATTAGTAGTTGATTAGCTTGCAATCCTCTTCTCTAATTAGTGGAGGCTCCTTCTAAGTTGCATTTTGGCGGCATGATGGCATAGATTCTATTTTTAGTATGGATTAGGGTAGTCTTAGGGTGTATTTATAGGATTAGGTTGTGTTTTAGACCCTTAGATTAACCCTAGGTTAGTTTAGGTCCGTCAGATTTTGTCCCAAGCCCTCTAACCCAGCCCAAAACTCAACCAGGTGCACCCAGGCCAGATTCAGCCGACAGGGCAAGTTGACAGCCCTGTCGACTGCCAAGTCGACAGGCATGTCGACAGGCAAGTCGACAGCCCTGTCGACAGCCTAGTCGACTTGGCTGGGCGGGAGTTTTCCCGCCTGGCCCCATTTCTGCATGTTTCGAAATTCAAATTTCCCGAAAACTTCTTTGGGCCTTAACCGGGTCATACGGACTCCGATTTACAAAATTTCGAACTCTATTTCGCGTATTTTTCCGAGACGAACACAATGACGTAACCCGTTTCCCCTGATTCTCACATCTGAGATTATTAATTCTGTAATTAGTGAATATCAGTGTTAACTGAAATTCGAGGTGTTACACATGGCTTAAGTACTGGAAAAGCAACAACCCCAGTCAAAACTGGTTGAACACAACAACAAAATGGAGTCGCTGGTTTTTGCATGGAGGGAGTGTACAAATGTTACATCAAGCAAGTACAGACATGGTCAAACAATCCAACATGAATGACTTGGCAACTTCCATTCACAAATTAGTTTCTTCTTTTGGCAAATCAGCAATGTTTTAACAAGTAAGAAATTCATGTATACACAAAGCCTGGAGAGAATACTACAAGCAAATAGTCACAAGAATGATGGTAACAGCATTCAAGTATTTGGCAAGCAATGTTTAAATTGGTCGAAATTCTTTTTCAAAGAATTAAATCCAAACCTTCCAGGAATCCAATATGGCAAGCTAAAATCTATTTTTAGATTTCATTAGAGAAATATTTGTCAAGTTTTTAAGTGATTCCAAAAATGATGCAAGTATCACAAATCAGTGTTGGCAAGAAATATTTGTTTCCAGAAATGATTCACGACATGTTTTCAAAATATTCATTTTTTGGCAAGTGTTTAATGATTCCAAAATTTTAGAAAAGTAATTTTGGGCAAGTTTCTTTTCTCACATGTTAGAAATCAATCAAAGATTTCAAAGCTGAAGGAAATCACATAAGAAAATATTCGACAAGTTTTTGGATGTTTTCTGAAATCACAGTGTGAATAAAATGCAAACCCAAGAGAGCAAATTCAATGTCCATAATTTGATGAATATTCTTGGCAAAACAAGCAAGGAAATCAGTTTAACATATTTCCAAAATTCTTTATGCTTATCAAGTATGAATTTCCAGAATCAACACAATTCAAACAAGGCAACAAATATCTATTTCAATGGAGGGCAGTTAAAAGGGAAAACCGCACAAATCAGGGAAATTTAAATGTGGTGTTTCATCGAAGAATCATATTCTAGTCCAGGTTCATTTCAATCAAAGAATCAAAAGAGGAAATCGCATATTTCAGATCAAATCATACACGGTTGAAATCAGAGCATTTTTAGGATTTCATAATCCTATTTAAAAACACCTATACATCACTGGCATAAACACATCAAAGAAATCAAAATCAGTAACTCACATTTTTTCTCTAGGGTTTCGGTCGCCAGATATTCCCAAGTCAGAGAGGGACAATTCAACGACGAAGGAGCAACACGAGTTCAAGCTTCAGAGAACCATTATCCATCATTCGATGTCAATTTGGTTTAGGGGAAAAACAAAACCCTAATTCATTTTCTAAGGGATAGCCGCCATTTTTTTACCTCAAGAGAAAAAGGGATCGGGACATAGAAGTGTTAATGAAAATGGCCGGCCTACTCACATTTGACTAATCCTATTTTATTATTTAAGAACTAGGTTTTTAATTGTTTTATTTTCCATTGTTTTTTGTATTTTATTTTGTAATCGTCGTTTGTTTTCTAGTTTGTCAAACTAGGGGATCCAGTTAGGGTTTAGCTGGCATTTTACTAGAGTCTGTAAAATTTAGGGTTACGATTTACGGTTTTGTAATCCGAGGAAATCTGGTCTAAGGGATTTAGATCAGTCTATGGTTTTGAGTGTAGGCTAGAACAGGAGCAGGGAGTGAGAGTTTACAGTGTCTGTAAGCGGATCTATTATTAACACCTAGTAGAAACCTTAGTGAATGTAGCAGTATGATGCTGAAGCTGGGTATATCTATGTGTTATTTACTGCATTAATTTCCCTGCTGATTATCTGTGCTGTGATTTATTTTAATAACACTTCAAAACTATAATAAACCCTATTCATCCACTCCCCCCTCTAGGGTTAATCTAGATCCAACAGGGGTGAATGTAACAAACCATGTTTGAATGTTAGATATTTAATATTTTATTTAGATATTAATAGTTAATTAATTAAAGGTTACAAAGTGTGATTTTCCATATATGATAAAATTAGGACTTGAAACCATTTCCGTTAATTAGAATGGTTCATTATTTGGAGAAAAGTATAGATATCGCTATATTTTGAGATCAGACGTTTGAAGTAAAAAACAGTCTCGATTCATATGAAAATTGATGTTTTCAGGAATAGAATTGGATTATGATAAAATTTATATTTTCTAAAACATAGTGATGAGATGACACACGTTGAAGGGATTTATGGTGATTGCACTTACCATTTTATCGTGTGTACTGTAAACACGTGTCAATTTCAATTATGGGGATAAATTTTTTCATAATTTGGTTATGTATCATAGACGATACAATTGGATCTGGAGATATATTCCATTGCGTTCAAAAGTTCTTTTTATGTTTAGATCGCTCATTGGCACATTTGAATCAGAGTTCATATCAGTTCAGCCTATTTTGGACCTTTCACTATAAATATGTACATACTTCGAAAATAATATTTTGAAACCATAATCCCAGCTACCAAGGGAACTCTACATTCAATGTTCTATGTCTCCCTTCTTAATCCATCCACTTTAACTAAAACTCCTAACATGAAACTTGTTTGTATCGTCAAAACAAACTCATCCACCGTCGCCTTCATCAATTGGATCATCGACATTGCCAAAATCTCGCTTTGAAAAGCAGTTAACTAGTTTTGCTTTTCGGCAAAATATGACCATGTCGTCGAAAAAACTGATGGAACTTGAAGGAAAAATGTGGAGAAGAGGGAAACTTAATGCAATTGTCAACTGTCGATAGGTGGTTGGAGGAGAGAGAAATTCCAGTTTGAGAAAATATGTTTTCTCGGCATTTTTGGGTAATTAGTGGACATAGGGAGGCGGCTTCTATCGAAGGAGAGTCCTAATATGGAAATTCATTGATTGAGGATGGTGTAGCGATCTATAGGTGATTGTAGGCGATGCTAGGCATGGGCAGCTCCAATTGGATCTGAATAGGATGGAGATAATGCATTTTTTAGGACTATGCACGCATGTTTAGGGAGGTGGGTGATAGGATAGTGAGATTTGAATTTATCTTATTCCCATCTAAATTTCAAAAATTCTATCTGGCATAATTTATGTATATGAGGTTTATTTTGACACTATCGCTAGATTTAAACTATTTAGAAATCAATGCTATATTAATCACTTTAGACAAATTCTTCTCATTTATAGAAGCGAATGCAGATGTTTTTATATTATTTCATACTACTGTCGGATCATTGGTTGCTTGTTTGCATAGTTTGGTTGTAATCTCCATTCATTTACGACATAGGTTGAGAGAAACCTCATTTGCTGGAATTTGGTGTTTATCAATCAAATGAATAACATGGTGCTTATTGACTAAGAACACAAGACTGGTAGTCTCGAATGGGTAAAATAGATTCATAAAGAAGCATAGTCGCGTGTATACTAAACTGAAGATGGAGATGTGCCAAAACATGGAAATTGACCAAAAAATGGAGTAGTCTTAGAATTTAGCGATGTATTTAAAGATAGAGGATTGATTCGATAGTGAGTTTAGATTTCCAAGCGAATGCCAGATGTTTTCGCCTAATGTGTATTTTATAATTTTTGGTTAAATATATGATCATAGTGGTCATTAATGATTATAATGCAGTGATTCATATCGACTACTATTGATGCTTGCTATTTAGCCAATTTAAAATGGATAGTGTTATGATTTCGGGGAGTAAGATATAACGGTTCGTTCAATGGTGGTTTTGATGAGATGGCTCTTCGATTGGTGACTTTGGTGCAAAGCAAGAGATATGCTCTGTTAAGTGGAAAAAAAGAAGGCATAATCCTTGAAATGAGACAATGAGGTTTTTAGGGTTCACTAAGGGGAATGGTTTCCGGATTACTACCATAAGTGGAGTTGTGCATCTTCAATTAGAGATTCATGCATGAGCTAGATCGAAGGAAGGTGATTTAGTTCATGGTGCAATGAAGTTGAAGGATAACAGAGTACGCAATTCGTGGTGCAATGAAGTTGTGGGGTAATGGATTGGTTTTGGAGATATACCCAGAATTAGTGATAGAGGTGTGATACACGGCCCATGAAACAACCCGAATATCGCCCTTGCGGGAAATCGCCGGATACGCTTACTTTGGGCTACAACACATCAGACTTTTATTACATTACAATAATGTTACATCAGAGTACAGAATATCAGAGTACATTGGAATAAAATTATAGCGGAAGATAAATTAAAATATTTTAATACAATACAGCAGAAGACTTTCTATGCTCTGAACACATCTTTAAGCTTCAATCCAGAATCCTGCTTGAGATAAGGACCTGAAGACAAACTAATCGACTGCCCGTGTGGAAAAGAGGGCACCCAAGTTTGCAAAGGTGGAAACAAACAACGGGTCAGTCATGGGACTAGTGTGAGAATTCTTAACTAATTTAACTAATAGTAATAAAGCAAATCCAAGGACCACGCCGCTAACGCGGAACAGGTTTACTCCAATGGATTGTCGTGCATAACTTAAGGTAAATCGTTAAACAACGCAATGCTTTTTAGAAAAATGAAACCATCATAAGACCCAAGTCCCATCACACAATGCAACGCAAACCGGAGGATAGGGTTTTACCTTATAATAGTCAAAAATGCTTGATACGATAAAAACGAATTTGATATTATTATTAGTGTATATAAGTTTTCAAAAACAGTTCAATCATAATGTATCAATCCTAGGAAGCATAGATACCAAAATACAATCAAAACAGAATGAGGTCGTATTGGAAATTGGTTTTCCATCATGAGTCAAGGCTAGGGAGGAGCTCCTTACCAATTCGAGACACTCTAGCTAATGTCTCAGGATCCCCCGCAGTGAACCCTTGGATAGCTGCAGGTCCGGTCCACCATACGAGTTGCGGATTAGTTATTCCTGAACACACGTTTCCCGGTCCTATAGGACCTATCATCCAAGGCGCCACATTCCATCATCCACACAAGTAAAATGCCGGACCGTGTTAAAGCCCAAATACCACTTCTAGCTAGAAAGAAACGTGCTGCTCTCCCTGCGTTCCCTTCTCCCGTTTTAGACTTCGCCGGTGTGTGAGGCTCGCGAAGTCACGCCATACACAAAGCTATGCCTAAACAGGCTATGCTTTGATCATCCCACAAGGCCTGCTTTTCAACAAAGCCTTGATCATATGCATCTTAGCATGCCACATCGTCACTCCATATCACACTACCAATCCTTTGCCGAGATATATGAAAGGGTGTTAAGCAAGAGAATAAATTCTCCGCCACCAAACATTCATACATTCGACAAAAAATCAATAAATACAATATAAAGGAGTACAATGTCAGACACACATTCCATTTATAAGCTTATGCTCTGGGTCTGAGCGAAAGCCAAATCCGTACAAATCAGCACTACGTCCGGATAACTACCATTTTAGCCCCGTCTTGGGAGCAAATCAATCAAGGGCCTTAACACTAGTTACCCATTCGATGTGAAGATCGTCGGTCTTCAATCGCCGTCTTCAATTCTTCGAACGTCGTATCATTATTTGGAATGAGAGTAAACTCAGACTTTCCAAATAACTCTCACATATATAAATTTGAAAACCATTTCATATCTTTGTTAATAATTTATAACGATCTATAGCTATTTTTACTTTACATACCCATCCTAAACATAATAGTATATTTTCCTCTTCCATTTTTCAGTTTACACCAAATGTATATTTGGTTTCATTATTTTTTTTCTAATGAAAATCCATTCCTTAGAAATGTAAATTTCTAATCTTATTATTTACATTGAAAAATGTAAATTTCTATTCCTATTTTATTTACATTGAGAAATGTAAACTTATACTTCAATATATTATTATATTGAAAATGTTACCTTTATTTCATATTCTATTTACATTGGAAAATATAAATTCCTAATCATTCTTTTGTTTACATTGAAAAATGTAAACTCTTTTATTTGCATATAAAAATATAATTTCTATTTCATCCTAGTTTACATTGAAAAATGTCGGTTTCTATATTACACCAATTACATATAAAAATGTAACTTCCTATTTTCCTTTTATTTACATTAAGAAAAATGTAACTTTTCTAATATTTACATTAAGAAAAATGTAAAACTTTTATAATCCTTATCTTATTTTCATTAAAAATGTAACTTTCTTTTATAACAAACTTGGAGGTGAAAATATTCATTTCATTATTAACACATAACGGTGTGAAAATAACGTCAATTTCTAAGTTATCCATTTATATTTTAATATGGGCCAGACCTCTCACATTAGGCCTACAACTTGTGGATGCTGGATAGGTCGGTCGGTTCCGGGCAGACTTCAACCACAAGTTGGGCTTAACCTCGTGTATTGGCCCAATTTGTATTTGCGCTCTTGGACCTCTCACATTAGGCCCAACATTTGTGGCTGCTGGATATGCCGGTCGGGTCCGGGCAGGCTTCTACCACAAATGTAACCTAACCTCGTGTCCAAGCACAATTATAATTTATAATTATAATTAATTTTTCCAAAACAGGTCATTATTTAAATTATCCTTTCCCTTAAAGAATCCTAATTCTAGGGTATTCTTTATTTCTAAATATCCTGATTTCAAGTATTTAATATAAATTGTTACTTTCCCTATTTTTTTGACTTTCTAAAAACAATCTTTTTAAGATGTCTCATTTTGAAACCATATCTTCTTTACTTTAATGTATTGACACCAAAGATGTAATCTTTCTAAATCAACGTAAATTAATTTCATAAATTGAATATAAAATAAAAATATTCCTTTAATTCAAAATTGATAACGTTTTGAAAACAAAATCTTCTTAATTTAACACATGGACAATTAAAAAGGTAATCATTTTAAATTCTAACTTTTTATACAATCATAAATGACATACTCTTACTTATTAACCACTAAAATGTAACTTTCAATTCATTCCTTTTAATGCATAGAAAATATTATTAAAACATCTCTTTTCCTTATTTATTTAAACTATTAGTAATAAATGTCTTCCTTTTCTTTTCCTTATTTATTTACCTAAATGTAAATAAGTATTTTCCCTTTTTTTCTACATATCCTATTTACATGAAAATGTAAATGAAAGCTTCATCTAAAATAATTCTTTTTATTTACATAAGGAAATGTAAATTTTTACTTCATTTACATTCTTTAATTTCATGGAAAATGGAATATTTTATCTCTTTCTCTCATTTTATTGAAAATGTAATATTTTCTTCTTGTTCTTTACACTATATAAAAAAATGTAAATTTTCCTTTCCATTCTTTACATTATAAAGAATGTAATTGTTCTAACTTCCTTTATTACATTATAAAAATGTGATATTCTTCTTTTGATTACATTAAGAAACATTATACTATAAAATTCCTATTTTCCAGTTGCATTGTAAAATTTCCTTTTTTTAATTACGTTGTAATGTAATTAACATTACAGTGAGAAATTCTAACTTTTCAAGTTACGTTAAAAATGTAATTTTCAATATACTATAAAATCCTTCTTTTTAAGTTACATTAAAATGAAGTTTCATAACAGTGCAAATTTCTATTCTTTAACTACATAAAAAAAATGTGATTTTGATTACACCGTCAAATTCTACTTTTTAATTGCATTGAAAATGTAATTTACATAACAGTGCAAATTTATATCTTTTTAAATTACGCTAAAAATGAAATTTTATTTTACAATGTAAATTCATACCTTAACTTCATATAAAAAAATGTAATTTTTATTTTACGTTGCAAATTCATACCTTAATTACATATAAAAAAATGTAATTTTTATTTTACGTTGCAAAATCTCGTTCTTTAATTACATATAAAAATGTAATTTTTTTTATCATGCGAATTCTCAACTTCTAGTTACATATAAAAATGAAATTTTAATTATCATGTGAATTCCTGTAATGACCCAGAAAATTTGAACCAATTTAAAAATTTTAAATTGGCTAAAATAATGGATTTTATTTATTTAAAATAAATAATTTAAATAATGGTAATGAAAAGTGAGGTTGAATCGACAATTGAAAATGAATATAATTAATTCTAATTATAAACAAGGCCAGAAATGGCGCTGCAGTTTCAAAATTTGAATTCAAACTTTGTCGGACTGTATCGGGTGCAAAATAAAACGGATTTTAGTGAAACCAAAAATATTTAAATCTGTTAGTGAATACCTTTCTAACGAATCTGAAAAATCGAATTTTCATAGCGGGAAGCAAAAGTTATGGCCGAATGAATTTTCAGAAAGGTCGCTATGGAATTTATATAGCCCGTGAAATTGGCCATTTTGCAAACGACCGCAGAATTCGACGAAACCACATTTGTTGGATCCGGGATGTGAAGTTATTGCTAGGTTTCAAATTTCATAATTTTTGAAGCTAGTATGTGAGCGTGGCAAAGGAAAATATGTTTTGGTCAATTACAGTTAAATTGGATCGACCAGAAATGGGCCTTTTTGCAAACGGTCTCAGAATTCGACGAAACTAGTTTTGTTGGGACCGTATCGTCAAAACATAGCTGGATTTAATTTTCTGGAATTTTTCGAATCAGTTTGTGGCCCTAGCAAATTGAAATGTACGTTCAAATTAACTATTGAATGTTTTATATTTTAATTTGAAGGAAAACTGACTGAAACATTCGAATGGCCTTCGAAACATATCCCATTGTGTTCGGAATGGGGGTAAAACGCTAGGGACGACAATCGTTGGGTCTGGATTGGGGTTCGTGAGGAAAAGAGGGTATTTTAGAGATTTAAAAATATATAAAATAATAAAAAAATTCTATTGGTCCACCTCATTCTCTCAGGCCCGACCTTCTTCCTCGAAACCCAGAACGCACGGCGGAAAGAGCTCGAAACTTCCCAGCCAATTTTCTCCTTCCACGCTCGACAAAACCCCATCGTCCTTTGGAAGTTTTTGTAGAGAATTTTGCAAGCTTCACATCCATACTTGGATTCGATTTTTTCACTGAGTATATCGAGAGATCCAGGGCGCTGAAGTCACGCCGTTCGCAATCGAATCCTGGCCGAGATCCGCCACCGAGTTCAACGACGTTCGGCGCGATGGTGATCCCCTCCAAGCTCGTCGATGTGGCGTAGGCTGATCTGCATATCGTGCTTCGGATCGAGAGAGAAATCGAAACCTAGTTTCGAACAGTTTTGAAAGGTATCGGCTATTTTAATTTAAAACTGATTTTAACAATTTAAAACCGTTGCAAACTTCGAAAAATCATATCTTTTTGCTACGTTAACGAAATTCGATGAAACAGGAAACATCGTGACTATGTGGACGCCTTCTACATTTTAGAAGAGACCGCATATTTTTCTGAGCCTTCTGCTATTTTTGGTGGAGTGGAACCCAATGTGAGATTTCTATTTTATAAACAATATGGAAAATGACGATGTATAAATTATATAGTCGATGTATGAGTTATATAAGCGTTGTACACCTCTTGTATAAGCGTTGTATAAGTCGTACGTTCGATGTATAAGTTGTATATGCGTTGTAAAAATTATATATGTGTTGAAATAGAAGTGAACTGCTATATATATATATATATATATATATATTTATACGCCCCTCGTCCACAAACCATGGACGATATTTATTGGTTGTGATTGGTGTGAAAATTGATTGATAGTGAATGGTTGTTTGGGATTGTTTGTGGTTGATATTGATTGATTGTGGTTGAAAAATACCCATTTGTGGTTGAGAAATATTTGGTTGAAACCACATAGGATTAGTTTGTGGAAATGAAATAAATATATACATGCCGCCTGCGTGCGAACTAGATGCATGATCCCCATTGTCAAAAACCGCGAGGTTTTAAGGTAGAGCGAGGAGCCGTACTAGGGACGGTCCCGGTTTTAACTACCCTGCCGTTATGCTGCCAAAATTTTGAATAATATTCATGTGTTTGAATTATTTTCATTTGCTGAAACTATATTTATTAATTGAATAGAAAACCTTCATGTGTTGAATCGATATCCATTCGTTGATTAGAAATTCATGTGTTGAATGGTATTCGTGTTTTAAATATAAAAATCACATTTTTATCTATATATATAAACTATAGAAAACCTTCATGTGTTGAATCGATATTCATTCGTTGAATTGAAATTCATTTGTTGAATGGTATTCATATTTTGAAATAAATTGTTTCATAATAAAAATCACCTTTTATCAACTATATAAACTATATAAAATAATAATATTTTGAAATAAATTGTTTCATAATAAAAATCACCTTTTATCAACTATATAAACTATATAAAATAATAGTGTTTTGAAATGAATTGTTTTACAGTAAAAATCACATTTTTATTATATACATGGATGTTGAAATGTGAAGTGTTAAAAATAGCAACTCGTTCAAATAATTATGCAGGAGTCGAAATATTCATTAATTAGCTAATGATATGACTTTTGCCTATGCATGCAACATTAGAATGGATGGTGTTTTTAAACCAAATGGAATCAAATATGAAGTCGAACGGGAAATGATAAATGATAAGAACTGTATATATGTACATGCATATTTATTGAACAGGTTATAGCCAAGGGGCTAGAGAAGAGGAATAAAATTTTGTGCCCGACAAATAGGTACACATTTACTGTTTTGTTTGGGTGATGATTTTATGAGCCTGTTGGCTAGCCGCTTGGCTTTTTCTTTTTCTTTTTGACATGAGACGCCCGTGTGGCTATTTGGGAATTTTCCTAGCCCCTCCCGTACAAAGGAGGTTATGGCAAAATTTTCCAAAATTTAAAGGCGTTAGTGAAATATTTGAAGTGAAAACGATATTGAAATTGTTGAATGAACTATATTTATATAGATATATAAATATAAACAAAATTAAAACGAAATGTGGCCGTGCAGTTCGTGTTTTGAAACCGTGATTTCAAACAACTAGTGCGGGAGATCCGACCATTGGATTTTCCCGAAACTGCAACCGTTGGGTTCGCCTTGGAAATATCTTTCCAAGGGCACCAACGTTGTAAAAATCCAACGGTTGGATTGTCTGGAATGTTTAATTCAAATCTAAAGAAAAACAGCGGCAGAAACGATTATATATATATATATAATTATAATTAATCGAATAACGACGCTGTAGTTCGTGTTTTGAAATTGAAACTTCAAACGATTGTACCGCGAGATCCGACCGTCGGATTTTTCCAAAACTGGAACCGTTGGATTCATTTTGAAAAGACCTTTCTAATGATGTAAATTTTGTGAAGATCCAACGGTTAGATCTTCAGATATGTGTAAATCAAATCTGAAGAAAAACAGCGCCACGGCCGCGTTATGGCCCGAAGCGTCGTTTTGAATAAATTGGCTATTTTAAAATAAATAAAAATAGCGATAAATCGTTATAAAATATCATAAACGATATGGAAAGGAAATAAACTGAATTTGCTCGATTTATGTGGTATTTGATGGTTGAATGTGTTTGGTGTGAAAATTACATTAAAGAACAAAATTGGTGTTGTCGAATGATTTAACCATTGAAATAAATTGATTTGAAATTCTAAATATACGTGAATTATTTGAAAAGGCTGAGTTAATTCTCATTTCAAATAATTGACCGACGATTGAAAGTCGAAGATGAAGACGGTGGTCGAAGACCGGAGATCTTCACCTCGTTTGGATGGTAACCGAGGTCCTGATTGAGAGGCATCCCGAAATATGGATAATGAGTGGTGATCGTCCAGACGTACGTGGTGATCGATGGTTTGCGAGGTATTTAGTGCCTCCGGTTTCGTTCAGACCCAGAACGGACTTGTAAATGGACTGTGTGTCTGACATTGGATTTTATTCTGTGACGATTGATCTCTGTTAAATATACATCTGTTTGGCGGCGGAGAATTTATTCTTTTGCTTAACGCCCTTCTCTGAAACGTACGAGCTCAGAGGTTGTATATCGATGGACATCAGTCGCATGGCATGAATTGCCTGTGTGGCATGCTAAGATGCAGTGATCAGGACTTCTGTTGAAAAGCAAAGTCTTGTGGTGATGATCAAAGCACCGCCTGTGTGGCATAGCTTTGTGTATAACGTGAAATCGCGAGCCTCATACCCCGGTATGAACCAAAAACGGGAGAAAGGACCTCAGGGAGGGCCTGCGTTTCCTCCTAGCTAGGGTGGTGTCAGTGACCTACCAGCCCTGACATTTATATACTTTTCACTTATGTGGTTGTTGCTGTTGCGAGGCGCCTCGGTTAGATCGGACGATCCGGGTCTGATGGAGTCACTTGTTAGCTCGCTTACGCCCCAAAGGGCGGCGAAACGTAGTGATCAGGCATTTTAATCCACTCCGTGTGGATCGGCCCTGTCGCTCCAAGGGTCGATGCGTTCTGATCCTGAGACTCGGGCTAGGCAGTCTCGAATTCGGTAAGGACTATCTTTTGCCTTGGTTCATGACGGAAATCCAATTTCCAAATATGTGACCGTGCGATTTTGATTGTATACCTATATATGGCGACATAGTGGTATGGGGCATTAATGCCGCCTATGATTGATAGTTATGATTTGAAATTGTTTTCAAAACGTACAAACACCAGCAATAATATCAAATGCCTTTGTTTTATTCGTATCAAGCATATCTTGGCCGTTATAAGGTAAAAACTCTATCCTCCGGTTTGCGTTGCATTGTGTGATGGGAACTGAGTCTTGTAATGGCTTCATTTTTATAAAATGCATTTCGATGTTCAAAGAAAGATTTGTTTTAAAGCACTGGCAATCCAATGGAGTAAACCCGTTCCACGAAAGTGGCGTGGTCCTGTGATTAGCCAATTATATATGTGTTGAATGGATTTCTCATACCAGTCCAATGACTGACTCGTAGTTTGTTTCACTTTCAAACTTGGGTGCCCCTTTTTCTACATGGGAAGCCTTGTATTCAGGTTTAGCTGGTTCTTTCTGGATAGCTGGAGCTGAAGATGGATTCTATCATTTATCTATTTTTATGCTGTTCAGCTCCTATTGTACATATTTTGTTTATTTCCGTTGTAGACATTTATGTATAGCTAAACTGTATTTGTACTAAGTAAGATCGTATATACCGTGTAACTCTGATGATTACTTTTATCCAGTATATTCTATTGTTCATTATCTGGTGTGTTTATTTAATTCTGTTCTGCTATTATCGGTTTATGTGTTATATTCCACGGATTACCCTTGCCGCCATCAGTGCGGGATTTGGGGTTGTCTCAATTCCCAACTTCTAAAAATGTAGTTTTTAGTTAACATGCAAATCATACCTTTATTTACATATAAAAATGTAGTTTTATATGCGATAAAAATTTCATGTCTTTTCCTTACATAAAAATGTAATTATATTTTCAATATAAATTCTACTTTTTAATTACATAATAAAATGTGTTATATTTTCAATGCACTTAAACATGATTATATTACATATACAATCCATGATTCTAATATTCATATATTTCATATGCAATATATGACATCAAATATGATTGTGTTTCATATGCGAGACATCAAAAATGTGACTATATTTCAAGTTTCTAAACAAACACTAAAAATACGTTTATTTTCATGTTTCATTTCGACAATAAAAATATGATCATTTCATTTCAACAACAAAAATATGATTATTTTTGTCGTTTCAATTCAACAACAAAAATATGATTATTTTTTTCGTTTCTAATTTCTATCAAAAATATTATTATTTTTGTCGCTTCAACTTTCTATCAAAAATGTTGTTATTTTTGTCGTTTCAACAAAAACGATACTTTCGTTTTAACAAAAATGATGCTTTGGTCTCAACAAAATCAATACTCTTTTATTTCAACAAACAATACTTCTTAATGTGAACAATTCTATATAAGCTAACCAAGTTAAAAATTTAATATATTTTTTATAAACAAAATTTTATGTACAAATCAATATTCAAAAATTGAATCTTTCATTACAACAAATCTTATGTAAACAATTAAAAATTGAATCTTTCCACTGCGGCAAATCTTATGATGTATAGAACTGAAGAAAAAAATAGCAGCGTGCGTATAGATCAAAATTCTGGTTTAATCTAAATTACCAACCGCGATGTTTAATATCAGATCCATATAAATCCAAACGATAAAATGACAGATCTACTCAATACAACGCAATACAATACCATACAATCCATCAAAACAATCCACACAATACATCACAACATAGATCATACAGATAATTATTTAACAAATTAGAATGATTAATTAAATAAATTTAAATTGTGAAAATCAGAGATTCTCACCTTGATTTAAATCAGATCTGAAAATCCAAACAATTTCAAAAACGGCCCCAATCAGTCCCAACACGATCTACTCGACGATACGGTTCCACAGGATATGAAATTTTCAGATTCCGATGTCGTATGAGTGAAATATCAATTTAAAAAAAAAATCAAGATTTGCGACGCTTAAAAGTGTTGTATTCACCAATTCATACCTTGGCCATTTATTTTTAGTTTTGTTCAAAATTTTGGATCAAGATTTCTCTCTCTGTAGTTGATGGTTTTGCGAACGGTTTGCGGCAAAATGACCGGCTACGAGAGATCTACAAGCAAAAAAAATAGGGTGATGGATGTCGGCACATGTATGGTGTGGTTTGGGTGTAAAGGCGGCAGATTGACGGTGCTTGTTCTCCGCGTACGGTTGATGAAAATGGATGAAACTTGTTGGAGATTGAAGAGAGTGAGAAGAGCTTCAAAAAGTTTAACTGTGGCCAAGGCTAATTCTTCATGGATTGGGAGCTAAGGAGGAGAGAAGGTAGAAGGGTTTAGGCGGCTATGGGTTTGGTTGATTCGGGAAGAAGAAGAACGATGTCGTACTTTATATAATAAAATATTATTATATTCACTAATTAGCACACTGAGGTCCGATTTGGCCCGAACTCAGAATTAGACATGCTTATTGTCTATCTTAAAGTTTTGACGTCTTCTGAACGCGATGGGACATGTTTCGAGGCCCAATTTCGAATTTTACAGCATTTTTTTTATTTATTTTTAATATAAATCCTTTAATTTTCTTATTCAACCGTACATGAAAATTCACCGGGGTCACAAATTAACTTCAAAAATTCCCGAAAAATCTATTTAGCTATGTTTTGATGCTGCAGACCTAGAAAAATTAATTTCTTTCAATTTTGAGCTCGTATGAATTTTTAATGAATTTTTAAAGTAAAAAATTATTCGTTTACACTGAAAAATCAATTATAATTATAATTATATATTAATTGTAAAAATTATGAAAAATTAAACTTAACCATATTTTGACATTTCGGTTCCAACAAAAGTGGTTTCATCGAAAATGGAGGTCGTTTGAAAAATGGCTATTTTCAAGGCGTATATATTTAATATTAAAAATACATTTTTGAACAAATAATTTCCGAAACTCGAAATATATAAGTGTTTACTATTTTTCAATGTAGAAACATCATTCTGAACTCAATGGAAGTGGTTTCGAGTTCAAATCCCTTCGTATGCAAAAAGTAGCATTTTTGACCTTTATAAATTTCATAGCGACCTTTCTAAATTTTAAACTGGGCATAACTTTTGATTCCCGCTATGAAATTTCGATTTTTTGGATTCGTTGGAAAGATATTTTTAAATAGATTCTAATATTTTTGGTTTCACTAAAATCCGTTAAATTTTGCATCCTGAATGATCAGTCAAAGTTCAGGTTTGACTTTTCAAACTACCGCGCTATTTCTAACTCTTTTAATAACTAAAATTAAATTATTCATTCTAACTTCGATTTAAATCAATTTTTAACCATTATTATTTTAAATATCAAAAAATCATCAAAATTAGTTAAAATAAATTTTTAAATTTACCCCCAAAATTCAGGGTTGTTACAGTCTCCCCCACTTAAGAACTTTTCGTCCTCGAAAAGGAACGAAGCTAAAAAGTGTTTAATTATCCTATTCATCTTTCATTCTTTAATTCGTTTCTATAATTTTATTAGTTGAACTAATAATTTCACTACACAACCATCAATCAATTAGTTGATTAACTTTTAAAATGTATAACTTTTGTATATTCAAAAATCATATTTTCTTAAATAGATCATAATTACAAATACGTATATTATAGGCTTTCTACTCTCAACTCATTCTAGGGCATTACTAACCCCATCTCTAATGAGTTTTCTCATTCTAGTATACTGCCGGTCCTATCTCTAATGAGTATTCTTATTGGATATTACTAATCCAATCTCTGATGAGTCCTTTGTTCCGTTCTAATGAGTTGTATCCCAAAGATTTGAGCTAACCAAAGCTCTGATACCAAAATGAAATGACCCAAAAATCGCCCTTGCGGGAAATCGTCGGATATGCTTACTTTGGGCTACAACACATCAGAACAACAACAGACTTTTATTACATTACAATAATGTTACATCAGAGTACAGAATATCAGAGTACATTGGAATAAAATTACAGCGGAAGATAAATTACAATATTTTAATACAATATAGCGGAAGACTTTCTATGCTCTGGACACAGCTTTAAGCTTCAATCCAGAATCCTGCTCGAGATAAGGACCTATAGACAAACTACTCGACTGCCCATGTGGAAAAGAGGGCACCCGAGTTCGCAAAGGTGGAAACAAACAACGGGTAAGTCATGGGACTGGCGTGAGAATTCTAAACTAATTTAACTAATAGTAATAAAGCAAATCCAAGGACCACGCCGCTAACGCGGAACGAGTTTACTCCAACGGATTATTGTGCATAACTTAAAGTAAATCGTTAAACAACGCAATGCTTTTTAGAAAAATGAAACCATCATAAGACCCAAGTCCCATCACACAATGCAACGCAAACCGGAGGATAGTGAGACGACCCGAACTTCCCCGTGAAGGAAAGCACGGATTGCGTTGAGGTCAAGACAAATCAGAACGCAGACGGAAGAACATTTCATTGTTTATTGCAACAATTCCATCAGATACAAGATTATACAGAGTATAAATGAATAAATTACATTCGATAAATATCAGAGATTACAATAAATTACATAGCAGCGGAAAAATATACAAAACACAACTGAAAGTGATACACGGATACAGAGCTTTCCAAGCATCGTTCCAGCTGTAAATAAGGACCCCGTGAATATAAATCTACAAAACCCAAACTACTAGCTGCCCGTGCGGAAAATAGGGGCACCCAGAGTTTAGGTTAAAACAATAAACTCCAGGTCAGTCATGTGACTAGTGTGAGAACTAAAACAGTTATTTAAAACTTTAAAAGAGAGTAATTCAAGGGACCATGCCGTATAACACGGAACGGGTTTCCTCCTAAGAATACTAGTGCATATAACAAAACAGCGCAATGCTCTTTGGAAAAATGAAGCTATTATAAGACCCAGGTCCCATCACACAATGCAACGCAAGCCGGAGGATAGGGGTTTCCCTTATAATAGCCAAACATGCTTGGTATGTTTAAAACAAATCATTTGATACTATTATAGGTGTATAGTGTCAAAACAATTTTCAATCATAAATATCAAACATAGGCGGCATGGGTACCATCTATCATGTCGCCATACTAGGTTCTACAAATAAAACCGCAATATCACGTGTTGGAAATTGGTTTTCCGTCATGAGTCGAGGCAAGGGGCAAGCTCCTCTCCGTTCGAGACACTCTAGCAAATGTCTCAGGACCCCACTTTGATCCTTGGAATCGGCTGGGCCGGTCCTCTCTTACTTTTGAGGATTGGCAATTCCTGAATACATGTTTCCCAGTCCTTACAGACCTATATCCGAGGCGCCTCGCATTCCAACAACCACATAGGTGAAAAGTAGATATAAATGTCAAGGCTGGTAGGTCACTGACACCACCATAGCTAGAAAGAAACGTCGTGCTCTCCCAGCGGTCCGTCTCCCGTTTTTACATCATACCGGGGTGTGAGGCTCGCGAATCCGCGTTATACACAAAGCTACGTCACACAGACCATGCTTTGATCATCAACCACAAGACTTTGCTTTTCAACAGAAGCCTTGATCAATTGCCACTTACGCGTACCACACTGGCAATTCACTCCATGCGACTGATGTCCATCGATATACAACCTCTGAGCTCGTACGTCTCAGAGAAGGGCGTTAAACAAGAGAATAAATTTTCCGCCGCCAAACAGATGTATATTTAATAGAGATCAATCAACAAAGAATAAAATCCAATGTTAGACATACAATCCATTTACAAGTTCGTTCTGGGTCTGATCGAAACCGTAGGCACTTTCCTCGCATATCCATCGATCTCCAAGTACGTCTAGACGATCACCAACTGTTTCCCTCATCTTGGGTGTACAGCCCAATCAAGATCATCAGTAAATCACCCAAATGATGTGAAGACTTCCGGTCTTCAACCATCGTCTTCATCTTCGACTTATCGCCGAATCGGTTATTCAGAATGGGTATAAACCCGGCCTTTCTGAATAACCCACGTATATGATAAACAATTGTTACACAAACACAATAAACGCCTCATTCCAATTCAGAATATTCTTTTATTCACAAAATCAAATTTTTAGGGAATAGGTTCCCATTGATTTTATCCAAGATAAATTCTTCTAAATTTATTCTTTAATCTTCCTTTGGATATCATTTCAAAATAGTCGGGATTAACGAACCACACCAAAGTGATTATTTATTTTATTTCCCAATCCCAACCTATTCATCCCATGGAGCAAAACTGGTAATACTCCATATCTAACACCACGGTGCTATCGGTAAAATTAATTACCACTTCACATTCCAATCTAATTAAAGATTTAACTATTGCTTTGGAGCAAAACTGGTGATACTCCATTCTCGATCACTTTTTAGATTTGATAATTTAAATTATCAATTCACTTTCAATCTAATTAAAGATTCATTAAAACTCCACTTAGTTTTAATCTTTTCAAAAATCAATATCCTGTCATTAACTGGGTTAAAGAACCAATGTCATTTAAAACACGATTCACGATAAACCCAAAATCACACTCTATTGTTAATCGGGTTAAAGAACAGGTGTTGTTCAAAACACCACTCACGATAAACCCAAAAACCAATTCAAATTCAAATCCAGATAAATATTATTTAATTGATACACTTCATTAAATATAAATAGAAAGATTTGATCTTTTTCTCTACTGGGCTTAAGAATAGTGTTAATGAAGACATCATTCACGACAAACCCAAATCACATTTGATATTAAATACAAGGCTCTGAATAGAAAATATACCGGCTTATATTTGATATCAAATCCTGAAACCAACAAATATCGTATTGGAAATAACGATAAAAAATATATCTTTCAAATTCCCATAACAATATCTGTATAGTCTCGAAATCCAACATCGAAATATTTCGAAGATAATTTCGATTCAACTCCAGTCGAATTCACGTATTGGGAATATTGATTATTTTTAAAACCACTTTCTAATTCAATTTATTTATTTCAAAAATAAATTGATTTTAATTCTTGTTCAAAACTAGTTCATTTCGATAAAAATCTAGTTTTATCTTTTCAAATATGGAATTTTTTCACCCCGGTTCTTTCCAATTCATATATTATGATTTTACACAAATTATTACTATTTTTAATAATTTTATCAAGGCCCGTACAGTTGATTTCCATCAACGGCCATCGAACTGCACTTACAACGACCTTTTCCAAATTTGATTTGGACATAATTCCAAATTCAACCGTTAGATTTCAGATTTCTAATATTCATTGGAAAGCTCTTTTCGATACGAACCCAACAGTTCTGGTTTTAGGAGAATTCGACGGTCGGATCTCCCGCAACGTCAATTCGAAGTCAATGGTCAAAATTCACGAATTGCCGCAGCGCGACGCGTTCTATCCAGGCCATTATATATGTAATATATATATTATATATATTTCGTCGATTTCCTTTTAAAACGTATTTTTTAAATCGTTTTAAATTCGTTTTCAAAACCATTTCAACACTATATTCAATTTCTAATCAAAATTGAATATTTCATATCATTACTATATAAATGATAATATTTTCAAAACATTATTTTTTGAAATCACTTCTTCTCTATATTCATTTGAAAAGCGAATATAATCGATATAAATATCGTTCACATCAAAATATCGCAACTCTAATCAACACGGCTTTATATCTTTCAATAAATTTGTTATTCTATTCTACAAATGAATATTTATTCCATTCAACACATGAATCTATATTTTTTCAACACACGACTAATCTCAACACATGAGTACTATCAACACACGACTATCTTTGTTATGTAATATATTTTATAAAATTATGGTATCTATCGTTTGATTTTTAATTAAACTCCAACCGTAAAGTAAATTCTAATCTTAAATATGATGAAGATGTAAATTTTATTGTTAAAATATTTTACTCAACACGTGAATAGTTTCAACACATGAATATTTTTATATTCTAATATTCCTTATTCTCCCAATTGGAATGAAGCCCAATCAATAACCATATAATGTTAATTATATGGATTCCATACAACACATGTATATAATAGCAACGATAAACAATCAACCATCATCCAAAGTGCACCACACAACTGCATAAGCATCAAATATAAATAATTAACGCTTACACAGCCTGTCGACCAATCGATCGACATACAGTTAAATAATTGGGATTGGTGTATGCCAAATATCATCCCAACACCCGTGTGGGGTTTCAAATTAGGGCTGTCAATGGGTCGTGTCGGATCGGGTTCGGGTCTGGTCAAGTCGGATTCGGGTGGATTTATAAACGGGTCGAGTCAACCTGTTTATTAAAGGGGTCATATTTTCCTGACCCTAACCCGATCCGTTTATAAGCGGGTTAACCCGACCCGACCCGCGTAACCCGTTTAACTAAATGGGTCATGTCGGGTCGTGTTGGGTCGGGTTTACCCGTTTGACCCATTGATAGATATTGATAAGCAACAAAAGAGCCAAATCACCAACATGCAATCTGTTATATAATCTCCAACATGCAACAAGTTACAAAGTCGCCAACAAACAACACATATATAAAGCATGAAATCATCGTATCCAAAAATTATTTTCTATACATAAGTATATATTCCCATACTGCATAAATTAAAGACTACCAGTATGGAAGAGATATAATTGTTATAAGTAAAATATAACTAACAACATACAATAATAAATTAGTAAAATATAACAGCTTACATATACGAGCATACTGATTACTACATACATAAAATATTAACACTCAAAGTATACATAAGAGACTAACAGTATGGAAGAGATAAAACATATAATCGGGTTTGGCGGGTCAAAATCGGGTTAGTGGGTCAACCCTAAACCCACCCGTTTATAAACGGGTCAAATTCGGGTTGACCCAAAAATGACCTGCTAATTAAACGGATCGGGTTAACCTGCTAATTTCCGTGCGGGTTTCGGGTCGGGTCACGGGTCGTGTAGGAAATTGACAGTTCTATTTCAAATCAACAAACACAGATTTTTATTTGTGCAGTTGGGCGATGTGTAAAATTTATCGACCCAATCAATATCAGTCAAATCAGTGTATATAAACAAATCGGCCGATTTGCTTATAAATATTTATTTATTCACATTCACTATATTCATATTCACATTAAAAATTAATTTTTAACGATAATTAATTTATTACAACCATCTACAATTTATTATCGATTTCATATCAACATCACAAACAAATTTCACAACACATCAAACAAGCATACAAGCCGTCCATGGTCTGTGGACGACGGGTGTCGGGTGCTACTAAGCACCGTCTGCATCCTAGTATATATATTTATAACTAGAAAAGAAGATTTAAAGTGAGTTCTCACCAAAGCTATCCCAACTCCATGACACTTCAAATGTAGAAGATCTTGTCGTTCCCGCCTATTTGTCACTTTCGTTGCCCGTAGCCACTACATATATAAAAATCACATTTTTATATTCTTGCTATGTATATAAAAATTCTATTTTTACACCGCTACTATATAGATAAAAATTCTATTTTTACATCGCTACTATATAGATAAAAATTCTATTTTTACAACGGTGTTCATATAATAAAGATTATATTTTTATCACGCTATTCTCTATATAAAGATTTCGCCTTTTTATTTCATCACTATAAAAATCACATTTTTATTTCAACATATACATAATAAAAATCAGATTTTTATTTCACTACATATATAAAGATAATATTTTTATATTCTTTATTATATAAAAATCATATTTTTAATACTTCTACTATATAAAAATTTTATTTTTAACCTTTCTATAATATAAAAATTATATTTTTAACCTTTCTATAATATAAAAATTATATTTTTAAACTTCACATATAATAAAAATCATATTTTTATTATGTTATTCATATAAAAATCCCGTCTTTGTTGTTATAAAAATCTTAACATTCACTAATTAAAAATCTAACCTTTCTGTGTTAAAAATATGACCTTTACTTTGCTAAAAATCCGACTTTTACATTGCTAAAAATTCGATCTTTACTTCGTTAAAACCACGTATAAAAATCTGACCTTTCTTGTGTATAAAAATGAAATTTTTATCATGGCGTACATAGAACAAAAGTATACTTTTACTCTACTTTTAAATAAGTAAAAATCGTATTTTTATTTCTTTATCTTCATAGGAAAAATCTAATTTTACTATAAAAGTTCTTCCTTTCTATAAAAACTGATTTTTATTAAGGCCCTTATACGTTTTTTTCCCAACTGAACCTTAACCATGATTTTTCTAAATAAATAAAATAAGTAAAATAGGGAGAAGACTTACAGGGGGGGCTGCGTGCGTTCTATAGTCGGGAAGAGGAGGGAGCACGAGAGAGGAAGCGGGTGTTGGCGTCCGATTTGGAGAAGGACAAAGAGGAGGAAAAAGGAGAAGAGGGGGACGGGGCTGAGGCGCGCAGGGGGGTCGGGGATGTCGGAGGTGGGCGCTGGTGGCGTTGCAGGCGAGGGGGGTCTCGGGGTTTTGCGAGGCTCAATAGAAGAGGAGGAAGAACGGGGATAGGGGAGCGAGGAGGAGGAGTTCACAAGCAGGGGGGACGTTCGGAGGTGGCGCCCCACCTTGAGGCGGCGGTGGAACTATCGGGGAGGGGGCGGCAGGGGATCGCGATCCCTCCCCCCCCCTTTTTAATTTTCTGAAATAATGAAAGGGGAGAGAGAACGATGGAGGGGGGTTTTATTAATATATTTATTTTATTTTATTTCAAAAAGTTGCCTTTTTTATTTGACCTCTAAACGAGGCCCATCGCCTGTCGTCCCTAGCTAATTACCCCCATTCCGAACACAATGAGATATGTATCGTAGGCTGATTCGATCGTTACAATCTGTTTTCGTCAAATTTACATTTAAAACACTATATTGAATTTTAAACGTACATTTCATATTACCGGGGTCACATACTAACTCGAAAAATTCCGGAATTTTTTTTCTAGCTTCGTATTGACGATACAGCCCTAACAAAACTAGTTTCGTCGAATTCTGAAACCGTTAGAAAAATGGCCATTTTCCAGTCGATTAAAATCAACTAAAACTAGTCAAACACGTTTTCCTATGCTACGCTCACATATTGATTCGAAAAATTATGAAAATTGGAATCTAGCAATAACTTGACATCGCGGATCCAACAAAAGAGGTTTCGTCGAAATCCGAGGTCATTTGCAAAATGGTTATTTTTAAAGCCCGAAATTCCATAGCGACTATTCTGAATTTTCAACTGGACATATCTTTAGACCCCCACTATGAAATTTTGATTATTCAGATTTGTTGGAAAGATATTCTCAATTAGATCCTAATATTTTTGGTTTTGCTAAAATCTGGTTTATTTTGCACCCGGTATGTTCAATTGAATTTTGAAATCGAATTATCGAACTACCGCGCCATTTTCAATTCCTTTTATAATTATATATAAAATATTTATATTCTAACGATGACTTATATAAATATATACGTTCGAATTCCATTCAAAATAAATTTCTCGTCGCTATTATTTAAAATAAATCATTTTAAATGTTCAAAATTCGCTATAATTTCCAAAATAAAAATTTTAAACTGGCTCGCATTTCCGGGTTGTTACATTCTCCCCCACTTAAAACTTTTCGTCCCCGAAAAGGAACGAAGCCGAAAGCTGTTTTACTAATCAACTCAACCTTCATTATTTTCATTACGGCTTAAGTTCTTTAACTTTTTAGTTTCTAAGAACTTTTCAAATTTTTCAAAAATTTGGCTAACACCCTAAATTTTCGAAAAATTTCGCCATAACCTCCCCTGCACCGGGAGCACCGGGAAAATCCCAAATTGCCATACAGGCCCTCTAATCTCAAAAAGAAAAAGAAAAAACCAAGCGGCTAGCCAATCGGCTCATAAAATCATCATCACCCAAACAAAACAGTAAATTATAGCAAATATGTACCTATTTGTCGGGCAAACAAATTTTATTCTTCTGCTCTAGCCTCCTTTCTTTGACCTGTTCACACATATATATGTACATGCATGCAATTGCAAATAATTTTCGATACAATTCAATATGCGGTTCAATTAGGCTCAATGGTTCAAAATTTCAAACAAATAAACAAACAACACAAACAGCAATCAATTAGTTGATTAACGTTTCAAATTCATAATTTGATATATATACCAAAAAATCACGTTTTTGATGCCAAATCACAACAAACAAATCTATGTAAGTTTTGGTTCTCACACCAGTCTAATGGAAATATATAGATATCACACCTTCGAAACTTGAACACAAATACTGATGATGTTGCAATCATCATCAGAATTGTCCCCGGGCGACTAGAGTGTGATTCTATATCTATCTGGCATATTAAAACTTCGAATATATGTTCATGACGCATATATGCAAAATCTTTATATATTGGATTGTCCAAATTCAAAATAAATAAATATTCAAATACGTATAAAACGATTTAAATTTCAAAACAAAATTGTTTTCACTTGAAAAACATACTCTTCACACTCGTTCTAGGATACTACTGATCCCATCTCTGACGAGTCATTCTAATTGGATTTTACTAATCCAATATCTGATGAATTCTTTCGTATGGTTCTAATGTGTCTTGTTCGTGAGCTCTGTAAACCAAAGCTCTGATACCAAACTACCACGACCCGAACTTCCCCGTGAAGGAAAGCTCGGATTGCGTTGAGGTCAAGACAAATCAGAACGCAGACGGAAGAACATTTCATTGTTTATTACAACAATTCCATCAGATACAAGAATATACAGGGTATAAATGAATAAATTACATTCGATAAATATCAGAGATTACAATAAATTACATAGCAGCGGAAAAATATACCAAACACAACTGAAAGTGATACACGGATACAGAGCTTTCCGAGCATCGTTCCAGCTGTAAATCAGGACCCTGTGAATATAAATCTGCAAAACCCAAACTACTAGCTGCCCATGCGGAAAATAGGGGCACCCAGAGTTTTGGTTAAAACAATAAACTCCAGGTCAGTCATGTAACTTGTGTGAGAACTAAAACAGTTATTTAAAACTTTAAAAGAGAGTAATTCAAGGGACCACGCTGTATAACACAGATCGGCTTTCCTCCCAAGAATACTAGTGCATATAACAAAACAGCGCAATGCTCTTTGGAAAAATGAAGCTATTATAAGACCCAGGTCCCATCACACAATGCAACGCAAGCCGGAGGATAGGGTTTTCCCTTATAATAGCCAAACATGCTTGGTACGTTTAAAACAAATCATTTGATACTATTATAGGTGTATAGTGTCAAAACAATTTTCACTCATAAACATCAATCATAGGCGGCATGGGTACCATCTATCATGTCGCCATACTAGGTTCTACAAATAAAACCGCAATATCACGTATTGGAAATTGGATTTCCGTCATGAGTCGAGGCAAGGGGAAAGCTCCTCTCTGTTCGAGACACTCTAGCAAATGTCTCAGGACCCCACTTTGATCCTTGGAATCGGTTGGGTCGGTCCTCTCTTACTTTTGAAGATTGGCAATTCCTGAACACATGTTTCCCGGTCCTTACAGTCATATATCCGAGGCGCCTCGCATTCCAACAATCACACAGGTGAAAAGTAGATATAAATGCCAGGGCTGGTAGGTCACTGACACCACCATAGCTAGAAAGAAACGTCATGCTCTCCCAGCGGTCCGTCTCCCGTTTTTGACTCATACCGGGGTGTGAGGCTCGCGAATCCACGTTATACACAAAGCTACATCACATAGACCATGCTTTGATCATCAACCACAAGACTTTGCTTTTCAACAGAAGCCTTGATCAATTGCCACTTATGCGTGCCACACTGGCAATTCACTCCATGCGACTGATGTCCATCGATATACAACCTCTGAGCTCGTACTTCTCAGAGAAGGGCGTTAAGCAAGAGAATAAATTCACCGCTGCCAAACAGATGTATATTTAATAGAGATCAATCAACACAGAATAAAATCCAATGTCAGACACACAATCCATTTACAAGTTCGTTCTGGGTCTGAACGAAACCGGAGGCACTTTCCTCACATATCTATCGATCTCCAAGTACGTCTAGACGATCACCAACTGTTTCCCTCATCTTGGGTGTATAGCCCAATCAAGATCATCAGTAATCACCCAAACGATGTGAAGACTTCCGGTCTTCAACCACCGTCTTCATCTTCGACTTATCGCCGAATCGGTTATTAAGAATGGGTATAAACCCGGCCTTTCTGAATAACCCACGTATATGATAAACAAATGTTAGATAAACACAACAAACGCCTCATTCCAATTCAGAATATTCTTTTACTCACAAAATCACATTTTTAGGGAATAGGTTCCCAATAATTTTATCCAATTTAAATTCTTCTAAATTTATTCTTTAATCTTCCTTTGGATATCATTTCAAACTAGTCGGGATTAGCGAACCACACCGAAGTAATTATTTATTTTTTTCCCAATCCCAACCTATTCATCCCATGGAGCAAAACTGGTAATACTCCATATCTAACACCACAGTGCTATCGGTAAAATTAATTACCATTTCACGTTCCAATCTAATTAAAGATTTAACTATCGCTTTGGAGCAAAACTGGTGATACTCCATTCTCGATCACTTTTTAGATTTGATAATTTAAATTATCAATTCACTTTCAATCTAATTAAAGATTCATTAAAACTCCACTTAGTTTTAATCTTTTCAAAAATCAATATCCTGTCTTTAACTGGGTTAAAGAACCAATGTCATTTAAAACACGATTCACGATAAACCCAAAATCACACTCTATTGTTAATCGGTTTAAAGAACAGGTGTTGTTCAAAACACCGCTCACGATAAACCCAAAAACCAATTCAAATTCAATTCCAATGAAATATTATTTAATTGATACACTTCATTAAATCTATATAGAAAGATTTGATCTTTTTCTCTACTGGGCTTAAGAACAGTGTTAATGAAGACACCATTCACGACAAACCCAAATCACATTTGATATTAAATACAAGGCTCTGTATAGAAAATATACCGGCTTATATTCAATATCAAATCCTGAAACCACCAAATATCGTATTGGAAATAACGATATAAAATGTATCTTTCAAATTCCCATAACAATATCTATATAGTCACGAAATCCAACATCGAAATATTCCGAAGATAATTTCGATTCAACTCCAGTCCAATTCACGTATTGGGAATATTGATTATTTTTAAAACCACTTTCTAATTCAAATTATTTATTTCAAAAATAAATTGATTTTAATTCTAGTTCAAAACTAGTTCATTTCGATAAAAAACTATTTTTATCTTTTCAAATATGGAATTTTTTCACCCCAGTTCTTTCCATTTCATATATTATGATTTTACACAAATTATTACTATTTTTAATAATTTTATCAAGGCCCGTACAGTCGATTTCCATCAACGGCCATCGAACTGCACTTACAATGACCTTTTCCAAATTTGATTTGGACATAATTCCAAATCCAACCGTTAGATTTCAGATTTCTAATATTCATTGGAAAGCTCTTTTCGATACGAACCCAACGGTTCCGGTTTTAGGAGAATCCGACGGTCGGATCTCCCGCAACGTCAATTCGAAGTCAATGGTCGAAATTCACGAACTGCCGCGGCGCGTTCTATTCAGGCCATTATATATATAATATATGTATTATATATATTTTGTCGATTTCCTTTTAAAACGTATTTTATAAATCGTTTTAAATTCATTTTCAAAACCATTTCAACACTATATTCAATTTCTAATCAAAATTGAATATTTTATATCATTACTATATAAATGATAATATTTTCAAAACGTTATATTTTGAAATCACTTCTTTTCTATATTCATTTGAAAAACGAATATAATCGATATAAATATCGTTCACGTCAAAATAGCGCAACTCTAATCAACATGGCTTTATATCTTTCAATAAATTCGTTATTCTATTCGATAAATGAATATTTATTCCATTCAACACATGAATCTATATTTTTTCAACACACGACTAATCTCAACACATGAGTACTGTCAACACACGACTATCTTTGTTATGTAATATATTTTATAAAATTATCGTATCTATCGTTTGATTTTTAATTAAACTCCAACCGTAAAGTAGATTCTAATCTTAAATATGATGAAGATGTAAATTTTATTGTTAAAATATTTTACTCAACACATGAATAGTTTCAACACATGGATATTTTTATATTCTAATATTCCTTATTCTCCCAATTGGAATGAAGCCAAATCAATCACCATATAATGTTAATTATATGGATTCCATACAACACATGTATATAATAGCAACGATAAACAATCAACCATCATCCAAAGTGCTCCACACAACTGCATAAGCATCAAGTATAAATAATTAACGCTTACACAGCCTGTCGACCAATCGATCGACATACAGTTAAATAATTGGGATTAGTGTATGCCAAATATCATCCCAACACCCGTGTGGGGTTTCAAATCAACAAACACAGATTTTTATTTGTGCAGTTGGGCGATGTGTAAAATTTATCGATTCAATCAATATCAGTCAAATCAGTGTATATAAACAAATCAGCCGATTTTTTATAAATATTTATTTATTCACATTCACTATATTCATATTCAGGTTAAAAATTATATTTTAACAATAATTAATTTATTTCAACCATCTACAATTTATTATCGATTTCACATCAACATCACAAATAAATTTTACAACACATCAAACAAGCATACAAGCCGTCCATGGTCTGTGGACGACGGGTGTCGGGTGCTACTAAGCACCGTCTGCATCCTAGTATATATATTTATAACTAGAAAAGAAGATTTAAAGTGAGTTCTCACCAAAGCTATCCCAACTCCACGACACTTCAAATGTTGAAGATCTTGTCGTTCTCGCCTATCTGTCACTTTTGTTGCCCGTAGCCAATACATATATAAAAATCACATTTTTATATTCTTGCTATGTATATAAAAATTCTATTTTTACACCGCTACCATATAGATAAAAATTCTATTTTTACATCGCTACTATATAGATAAAAATTCTATTTTTACAACGGTGTTCATATAATAAAGATTATATTTTTATCATGCTATTCTCTATATAAAGATTTTGCCTTTTTATTTCATCACTATAAAAATCACATTTTTATTTCAACATATACATAATAAAAATCAGATTTTTATTTCGCTACATATATAAAGATAATATTTTTATATTCTCTATTATATAAAAATCATATTTTTAATACTTCTACTATATAAAAATTATATTTTTAACCTTCCTATAATATAAAAATTATATTTTTAACCTTTCTATAATATAAAAAATATATTTTTAAGCTTCACATATAATAAAAATCATATTTTTATTATGTTATTCATATAAAAATCCCGTCTTTGTTGTTATAAAAATCTCAACATTCACTAATTAAAAATCTAACCTTTCTGTGTTAAAAATCTGACCTTTACTTTGCTAAAAATCCGACTTTTACTTTGCTAAAAATTCGATCTTTACTTCGCTAAAATCACATATAAAAATCCGACCTTTCTTGTGTATAAAAATCAAATTTTTATCACGGCGTACATAGAACAAAAGTATACTTTTACTCTACTTTTAAATAAGTAAAAATCGTATTTTTATTTCTTTATCTTCATAGGAAAAATCTAATCTTTACTATAAAAATTCTTCCTTTCTATAAAAAATGATTTTTATTATGGCCCTTATACGTTTTTTTTTCAACTGAACCTTAACCATGATTTTTCTAAAGAAATAAAATAAGTAAAATAGGGAGAAGACTTACAGGGGGGCTGCATGCGTTCTATAGTCGAAAAGAGGAGGGAGCACGAGAGAGGAAGGGGGTGTTGGCGTCTGATTTGGAGAAGAAGGAAGAGGAGGAAAAAGGAGAAGAGGGGGACGGGGCCGCAAGGGGGTCGGGGACGTCGGAGGTGGGCGCTGGTGGCGTTGCAGGCGAGGGGGGTCTTGGGGTTTTGCGAGGCTCAATAGAAGAGGAGGAAGAACGGGGATAGGGGAGCGAGGAGGAGCAGTTCGCGAGCAGGGGAGACGTTCGGAGGTGGCGCCCCACCTTGAGGCGGCGGCGGAACTATCGGGGAGGGGGCGGCAGGGGATCGCGATCCCTCCCCCCTTTCTTTCTTTTTTTATTTTCTGAAATAATGAAAGGGGAGAGAGAACGATGGAGGGGGGTTTATTAATATATTTATTTTATTTTATTTCAAAAAGTTTCCTTTTTTATTTGACCTCTAGACGAGGCCCACCGTCTGTCATCCCTAGCTAATTACCCCCATTCCGAACACAATGGGATATGTATCGTAGGCTGATTCGATCGTTGCAATCAATTTTTGTCAAATTTACATTTAAATCAGTATATTGAATTTTAAACGTACATTTCATATTACCGGGGTCACATACTAACTCGAAAAATTCCGGAAAAATATTTTCTAGCATCGTATTGACGATACGGCCCTAACAAAACTAGTTTCGTCGAATTCTGAGACCGTTAGAAAAATGGCCATTTTCCGGTCGATTAAAATCAACTAAAACTGGTCAAACGCATTTTCCTATGCCACGCTCACATATTGATTCAAAAAATTATGAAAATTGGAATCTAGCAATAACTTGACATTGCAGATCCAACAAAAGTGGTTTCGTCGAAATCCGAGGTCGTTTGCAAAATGGCTATTTTTAAGGCCCGAAATTCCATAGTGACTATTCTGAATTTTCAACTGGACATATCTTTAGACCCCTGCTATGAAATTTTGATTATTCGGATTCGTTGGAAAGATATTCTCAATTAGATCCTAATATTTTTAGATTCGCTAAAATCCGGTTTATTTTGCACCCGGTATGTTCAATTGAATTTTGAAATCGAATTATCGAACTACAGCGCCATTTTCAATTCCTTTTATAATTATATATAAAATATTTATATTCTAACGACGACTTATATAAATATATAAGTTCGAATTCCATTCAAAATAAATTTCTCGTCACTATTATTTAAAATAAATCATTTTAAATGTTCAAAATTCTCTATAATTGCCAAAATAAAAAATTTAAACTGGCTCGCATTTCCGAGTTGTTACGGATAGGGTTTTACCTTATAATGGTCAAAAATGCTTGATACGATAAAAACGAATTTGATATTATTATTAGTGTATATAAGTTTTCAAAAACAGTTCAATCATAATGTATCAATCCTAGGAAGCATAGATACCATAATACTATGCCTCCATACTAGTAATACAATCAAAACCGAATGAGGTTGTATTGGAAATTGGGTTTCCATCATGATTCAAGGCTAGGGATGAGCTCCTTACCGATTTGAGACACTCTAGCTAATGTCTCAGGATCCCCCGCAGTGAACCCTTGGATAGCTGCAGGGCCGGTCCACCATACGAGTTGCGGATTAGTTATTCCTGAACACACGTTTCCCGGTCCTATAGGACCTATCATCCGAGGCGCCTCATTCCATCATCCACATAAGTAAAATGTCGGGCCGTGTTAAAGCTCAAACACCACTTCTAGCTAGAAAGAAATGCGCTGCTCTCCCTGCGTTCCCTTCTCCCGTTTTAGACTCCGCCGGCGTGTGAGGCTCACGAAGTCACGCTATACACAAAGCTATGCCTAAACAGGCTATGCTTTAATCATACCACAAGGCCTTCTTTTCAACAAAGCCTCGATCATATGCATCTTAGCATGCCGCATCGTCACACCATATCACACTTCCAATCCTTTGCCGAGATATATGAAAGGGTGTTAAGCAAGAGAATAAATTCTCCGCCACCAAACATTCATACATTCGACAGAAAATCAATAAATACAATATAAAGGAGTACAATGTTAGACACACATTCCATTTATAAGCTTATGCTCTGGGTCTGAGCGAAAGCCAAATCCGTACAAATCAGCACTACGTCCGGAAAACTACCATTTCAGCCCCGTCTTGGGAGCAAATCAATCAAGGGCCTCAACACTAGTTGCCCATTTGATGTGAAGATCGTCGGTCTTCAATCGCCGTCTTCAATTCTTCGAACGTCGTATCATTATTTGGAATGAGAGTAAACTCGGACTTTCCAAATAACTCTCACATATATAAATTTGAAAACCATTTCATATCGTTGTTAATAATTTATAACGATCTATCGCTATTTTTACTTTACATACCCATCCTAAACATAATAGTATATTTTCCTCTTCCATTTTTCAATTTACACCAAATGTAAATTTGGTTTCATTATTTTTTTCCAATGAAAATCCATTCCTTAGAAATGTAAATTTCTAATCTTATTATTTACATTGAAAAATGTAAATTTCTATTCCTATTTTATTTACATTGAGAAATGTAAACTTATACTTCAGTATATTATTATATTGAAAATGTAACCTTTATTTCATATTCTATTTACATTGGAAAATATAAATTCCTAATCATTCTTTTGTTTACATTGAAAAATGTAAACTCTTTTATTTGCATATAAAAATATAATTTCTATTTCATCCTAGTTTACATTGAAAAATGTCGGTTTCTATATTACACCAATTACATATAAAAATGTAACTTCCTATTTTCCTTTTATTTACATTAAAAAAAATGTAACTTTTCTAATATTTACATTAAGAAAAATGTAAAACTTTTATAATCCTTATCTTATTTTCATTAAAAATGTAACTTTCTTTTATAACAAACTTGGAGGTGAAAATATCCATTTCATTATTAACACATAACGGTGTGAAAATAACGTCAATTTCTAAGTTATCCATTTATATTTTAATATGGGCCAGGCCTCTCACATTAGGCCAACAACTTGTGGATGCTGGATAGTCCGGTCGGTTTCGGGCAGACTTCCACCAAAAGTTGGGCTTAAACTCGTGTCTTGGCCCAATTTGTATTTGCGCACTTGAACCTCTCACATTAGGCCCAACATTTGTGGCTGTTGGATATGTCGGTCGGGTCCGGGCAGGCTTCTACCACAAATGTAACCAAACCTCATGTCCAAGCACAATTATAATTTATAATTATAATTAATTTTTCCAAAAGAGGTCATTATTTAAATTATCCTTTCCCTTAAAGAATCCTAATTCTAGGGTATTCTTTATTTCTAAATATCCTGATTTCAAGTATTTAATATAAATTGTAACTTTCCCTATTTTTGTGACTTTCTAAAAACAATCTTTTCAAGATGTCCCATTTTGAAACCATATCTTCTTTACTTTAACGTATTGACACCAAAGATGTAATCTTTCTAAATCAACGTAAATTAATTTTATAAATTGAATATAAAATAAAAACATTCCTTTAATTCAAAATTGATAACGTTTTGAAAACAAAATCTTCTTAATTTAACACATGGACAATTAAAAAGGTAATCTTTTTAAATTCTAACTTTTTATACAATCATAAATGACATACTCTTACTTATTAACCACTAAAATGTAACTTTCAATTCATTCCTTTTAATGCATATAAAATATTATTAAAACATCTCTTTTCCTTATTTATTTAAACTATTAGAAATAAATGTCTTCCTTTTCTTTTCCTTATTTATTTACCTAAATGTAAATAAGTATTTTCCCTTTTTTTCTACATATCCTATTTACATGAAAATGTAAATGAAAGCTTCATCAAAAATAATTCTTTTTATTTACATAAGGAAATGTAAATTTTTACTTTATTTACATTCTTTAATTTCGTGGAAAATGGAATATTTTATCTCTTTCTCTCATTTTATTGAAAATGTAATCTTTTCTTCTTGTTCTTTACACTATATAAAAAAATGTAAATTTTCCTTTCCATTCTTTACATTATATTCTCTTTTATTACATTATAAAGAATGTAATTGTTCTAACTTCCTTTATCACATTATAAAATTGTGATATTCTTCTTTTGTAACACCCCACCTCCGTTAAGGTCACTCAGAAAGGGAATGCCTTAACTTTGGTGGAGCATTTTAGTAAACAGAACAGAAACTTACAAGACAGATAAAACAGTACTTGGAAAATTTTATCTTTATTACAACAGAAACAGAAATCAATATGGTTACATCCTTTCAAATCTCAAAATTCAAGTACAAATATTAGTCTTGTACAAAAGCCTTTAAAATGCATGGTTTAAAATCATAATCCCTATAGAACGGGAGCTATACAGAGCCAAGCCATACTTTAAGCACTTCAAGCAGAGAGAAATCCGGATCAAGGTAAAGTATTCCCTCCTTGGATAACCTGGGGGGAAACGGAAGAAAGGAGGCGAAACAACAAGGGTCAGACAAAAAGTCTGGCAAGTCCAGTGACTTTCAACATATGAACAGATAATAATTATATGACATGAACATAAAACTGGATGAGAGATAATTGTAACAGTTGTAGCAGATATAACAGAAGAACAGAATGACATAAACTATTGCTTTGCTCTTCTCTGGACTAATACTAGTATAACAGAATTAGGTGTCACCCTAATGTCTAAACTGAAACAGAAACAGGTACATAATAATTTAACCGAAACAGAATGCTAATAATGGGCCTTTACTACCCGATCAGAAACAGACAGAAGCAGAAACGGATTAATCCCTACGGAAACAGAATGTAGAATTAGGTGTACAGTAGTAATGGGCCTTTACCACCCGAACAGACGGTACCACGCAGAAACAGACAGGTGTTACCACCCAACAGAAACAGACGGTACCAACAGAAACAGACAGAACTAAGTGTACCCTAAAACCCTACCCCCAAGCGATCGGCTCCCTAATACATAAATATCCTGTATCGGCCCCACGGTAGGGTGTATCACTCCCTAAAGTGACAACCAATTGGCACAGACTTATTTACAGATGTCACGGCGTCTTACATCCTCAGAGGCAGACCGGGATCCATGCACGCACATGACCCGGTTGGAACGCACCATCAACACCCCTCGCCATTATCAGAATGAACCGCTTGTAATTAGTTCAGTAAGCATGCCCGGACCCTACCTACTGTTGGGTCAAAGTTTTGATACCAGAAAGGGTTACTTACTAATACGGGTCCCAAACAACATATGACACAAGTAATTCCCCTCCTAACCTTGTGTCCCCAGACTAACAGATTTCAGCTTAACTTGTTTACAAATTTTAGACATACAAAATTTAGATTAACTAGTTCACAGATCAGACAATCAAGTTAACAGGTTTTCAGACTAACGGATCAGATGTTCGGATTAACAGGCTTACAGATTAACTGGTTACCGATTAACAGACTTACAGATTAACTGGTTACAGATTATCTAACTTTGTATTGGGCCTACGGATTTCACGAAACAGGTGTATCAGATTCATTGGTCCAATTGGTATAACCTTACCCAACACATTTTAGACATCATAATTATCTCAGATTTTCATTAATTAAATATTAATGCCCAAACCTCTCACATAAGACTGACAGTTTGCGACTACTGGTTAGGCCGGTTGGTTCCGGGCAGGTTTCTGTCGCAAATTGAGTCTAACCTCGGGTTTCAAGCACGTTATGACTAACTTCTCACATTAGAACCTATTGTTTGCGACCACTGGAATATGCCGGTCGGTTCCGGGCAGAATTACGCCGCAAACTCATTCTAACCTCGAGTTAGCCATGTTTATCTTTGCGGCCAATTAATTAATGATTTACCACTTATACCCACGCCTAATATACATGTCAATTATTCATAGCTAATTTAGATTATGTCAATAGCAGGCTAATTATACCAACTCAACAGATATAGCAGATAACAGATTCTTCAGATTAGGCGACTTAACGGATTTATCAGATTAAGCAAACTAGCAGATTTAGCATTTTCAACAGACTTAGCAGATGACAGATTTGGCAGATGAACAGATCTAGCAGACTAGGCAGTAGAGCAGAACTAGCAGATTAAGCAATATAACAGAACTAGCAGATTAGGCAATGTAACAAAACTAGAAAATTAGGCAAATATAACAGATTTAGTCATTTCTTAAAGTTTCACAAACATATCTTGCCTAACTATAAATCTTGCCTAAGTTCACATGCATAAATAATTGTCATGATTCACAATATGATTATATACCAAATATAGTCATCTATTACTATGCATGTCATATATCCCAAAGATCCCTTACTTAGGTGTTTATTTACATCAATAGATGCCCTACTCTCATGTAAATCTTTATACCTAAGCCATATTCTTTTTATCACAAATCATATGTTCAATACCCATTTATGTTATAAATATAACATGTCCAGTCATATGTCTCAGATTTTGTTCTAGCTACAGTCCATGTTCTTTCCTCAAATCAGTCACCTATTGGTCATTCCCTATTTATGCATCATTCATTTTACTGTCCCAAATATTTTAGCGTAAGTTAATCTCTTATGAGATTGGCTCAGGCTCGTGGTAGCCTGGCTATAGAACAGAAAGAGGAAAAGATACACAATAAGATAGATCCAAACAGAACATAACAGTTAAAACCTCAGATTCAGATTTACAATTCATGTCACAAATCAGAATTAACGTTTATATCAGAAAATAACTGCACTTGCCTTGGTTGGATTCTAAAAGAAAAAGGTGTTGTAGCTGTTCTCTTTTAATCCTAATCAGAATTGGAGCAAGAAGAAGCACAAGTCCTAGCTTGGGTTTCAGCAGAGTAGAGACGCCATTGATTTATTTATTTTTAGAAAGGAAGAGAGCAATGGAGGCTAGAGAATTGTATATGAGATTTAGGTTTAGGTTAGGGATGTATATATAGGTGTAGGAAGTTATTTAGGACCATTAGATTAACCCTGAATCATGAGAACCATTCAAATGCAAAATCTGCATTTGAGTGAATCGGCCCATGGGATGACAGGCAAACACCCTGGATTAACCCCTAGTCGACCCAGCGTTGCTTGGGTCGACCTCGAAAATGGGACGGTTCAGTTATTCCCCCTCCCAATTCGTTGTTTGGAACCTTTTTGTATGTTTATTTATTTAATTTTTATATATATATCAATATATATTTCTCTCATATGCATACAAACTTCAAGGCTTAATAACTTCTTCATAATTAACCATTTTTTTAATTTGTGAACATCACTATTATTAGAAATACAGGGTGTTACATTCTCCCCTCCTTAAGGGATTTCGTCCCCGAAATTTTCAAGTTAAGAAGAATGTGTCATACCATCCAACATCCATCTACTCAATCATCAATCACTGGCGTCCATTGTGCTTAGAAACTTCTAATGTTGTATGAACATATGCAAAGGTGTGTGTATATGTTCCTTATCTAATGCAAAGATCAGGCGGTCCACTGATTCAGCTGACCTCCTTAATGCGAATTATGTCAGTGCCATGAGTCCAACATGTATGCAATTTTCCTACTTGATACATATCATTTATATATGAGTGCACAACCATTCGGTCATATGCAACATCCATGTGCTGAGTCAATCATTTTGCATCCATAAAAATTGAAAAATGCTCACACATCCATATGCAGTATGAGAGTGTTTTCGAGCCGATCCAGTGCCTAGTGTGTGTATATGCATCCACGAGCAACCACTAGCAAACACTTGCATCCACTTGCAACCATCAAACATAACATGTCTCAAACACATGTTTACACCCATTAGTTTCTACCTAAAGTTCGAAGATTCGATCGATAGGATACAGTCGAATGATGGAAGCGAGTACAGATAGAACGAAGACTTGGTTCCCATTAGACATTGGTTGAGAAAATAATTCCCCTAAGTATCAACCCCAAAGACCGAAATCAATATCAGATTGACACTCAGAGGATTACCCTCTTTAGACAATGTCAGAACTGGAAATCAGAATTATTCAGATATTTACAGACTACTGATACAGATCAGGTTCCCTAATGATTCTTAGGAAGCTAAGCATGATAAAATCATATCCCACAAAACCTCAGAATGTATGCGTCATACTTGACGCCTAACACAGATATCTCTCAAACCCCAATCTATCACAAACAGATTAATCATAACCCTTATGGGTTTGAGTCTATAGCGGAATCAAAAACAATACTAGTATTAAAGTGCAGAGTATCGATTACAGAATCAAAATGCCAGAATCAGAAAGAGTTTTAACTCAACAATCAGATAAAGAAATTAAACTTCTCACAGAAAGTTTTCCTAATTCTATCCTATCCACTAGCCTTGAGAGTGTTCGCCTGCCCTCCAGAAGTAGGTCCTATCTTCTGCCCTTGCCCTCGTTTCTTCGGGCAGTCCCTAGTGAAGTGTCGCATCTCACTACAGTTGAAGCAAGCGGCCTTCTTTGGATCCACTTTCTTATCGTGTGTCCTATCCATGTCTCCCATGTACGTTCTCCATTCGTGACCTTCCACCAAAATGAAGCTTCATCCTTCATTAACCAAGCAGCTGGTTGAACCTTCCTCCTATCGTCTATCTCAAAGGTACCAACAAGTCCTCCACTTCGTTCAGCCAACTTCTAGCCTCGACAACGTCTCAGTCCCATAAAGCGGTTTTCCGCCCATCGCACGGAAGTTCATACATATCTTAGAAAAAGCATCTATACGCGGAGGAAGAGATTCAAAAGGGAAAGAGGAAGGAACTCGAAACAAAGAATCGAAAGAAAGATATATGGCTTTTGGGGATCATGTTTTTTTTTAAATAAGCTTTACTTTTGAAAATACTTCCTTTTTAAAACATAGTTTTCAAAAACTTTTTATCAAATCTGGTAACCTTCGGCTCTGATACCAAGTGTAACACCCCACCTCCGTTAAGGTCACTCACAAAGGGAATGCCTTAACTTTGGTGGAGCATTTTAGTAAACAGAACATAACTTACAAGACAGATAAAACAGTACTTGGAAAATTTTATCTTTATTACAGCGGAAACAGAAATCAATATGGTTACATCCTTTCAAATCTCAGAATTCAAGTACAAATATCAGTCTTGTACAAAAACCTTCAAAATGCATGGTTTAAAATCATAATCCCCATATAACGGGAGCTATACAGAGCCAAGCCATACTTTAAGCACTTCAAGCAGAGAGAAATCCGGATCAAGCTAAAGTATTCCCTCCTTGGATAACCTTGGTGGGGAAACGGAAGAAAGGAGGTGAAACAACAAGGGTCAAACAAAAAGTCTGGCAAGTCCAGTGACTTTCAGCATATGAACAGATAATAATAATATGACATGAACATAAAACTGGATGAGAGATAACTGTAACAGTTGTAGCAGATATAACTGAAGAACAGAATGACATAAACTATTGCTTTGCACTTCTATGTACTAATACTAGTATAACAGAATTAGGTGTCACCCTAATGTCTAAACTGAAACAGAAACATGTACATAATAATTTAACCGAAACAGAATGCTAATAATGGGCCTTTACTACCCGATCAGAAACAGACAGAAGCAGAAACAGATTAATACCTACGGAAACAGAATGTAGAATTAGGTGTACACTAGTAATGGGCCTTTACCACCCGAACAGACGGTACCACGCAGAAACAGACAGGTGTTACCACCCAACAGAAACAGACGGTACCAACAGAAACAGACAGAACTAAGTGTACCCTAAAACCCTACCCCCAAGCGATCGGCTCCCTAATACATAAATATCCTGTGTCGGCCCCACAGTAGGGTGTATCACTCCCTAAAGTGACAACCAATTGGCGCAGACCTATTTACAGATGTCACGGCGTCTTACATCCTCAGAGGCAGACCGGGATCCATGCACGCACATGACCCGGTTGGAACGCACCATCAACACCCCTTGCCATTATCAGAATGAACCGCTTATAATTAGTTCAGTAAGCGTGCCCGGACCCTACCTACTGTTGGGTCAAATTTTTGATACCAGAAAGTGTTACTGACTAATACGGGTCCCAAACAACAGATGACACAAGTAATTCCCCTCCTAACCTTGTGTCCTCAGACTAACAGATTTCAACTTAACTTGTTTACAAGTTTCAGACATACAAAATTTAGATTAACTAGTTCACAGATCAGACAATCAAGTTAACAGGTTTTCAGACTAACGGATCAGATGTTTGGATTAACAGGCTTACAGATTAACTGGTTACCGATTAACAGACTTACAGATTAACTGGTTACAGATTATCTAACTTTGTATTGGGCCTACGGATTTCACGAAACGGGTTTATCAGATTCATTGGTCCAATTGGTTTAACCTTACCCAACACGTTTTAGACATCATAATTATCTCAGATTTTAATTAATTAAATATTAATGCCCAAACCTCTCACATTAGACTGACAGTTTGTGGCTACTGGTTAGGCCGGTTGGTTCCGGGCAGGTTTCTGTCGCAAACTGAGTCTAACCTCGGGTTTCAAGCACGTTATGACTAACTTCTCACATTAGAACCTATTGTTTGCGACCACTAGAATATGCCGGGCGGTTCCGGGCAGAATTACGCCGCAAACTCATTCTAACCTCGAGTTAGCCATGTTTATCTTTGCGGACAATTAATTAATGATTTACCATTTATACCCACGCCTAATATACATGTCAATTATTCATAGCTAATTCAGATTATGTCAATAGCGGGCTAATTATACCAACTCAACAGATATAGCAGATAACAGATTCTTCAGATTAGGCGACTTAACGGATTTATCAGATTAAGCAAACTAGCAGATTTAGCATTTTCAACAGACTTAGCATATCACAGATTTGGCAGATGAACAGATCTAGCAGACTAGGCAGTAGAGCAGAACTAGCAGATTAAGCAATATAACAGAACTAGTGGATTAGGCAATGTAACAAAACTGGCAAATTAGGCAAATATAACATATTTAATCATTTCTTAAAGTTTCACAAACATATCTTGCCTAACTTTAAATCTTGCCTAAGTTCACATGCATAAATAATTGTCATGATTCACAATATGATTATATACCAAATATAGCCATCTATTACTATGCATGTCGTATAACCCAAAGATCCCTTACTTAGGTGTTTATTTACATTAATAGATGCCCTACTCTCATGTAAATCTTTATACCTAAGCCATATTCTTTTTATCACAAATCATATGTTCAATACCCATTTATGTTATAAATATAACATGTCCAGTCATATGTCTCAAATTTTGTTCTAGCTACAGTCCATGTTCTTTCCTCAAATCAGTCGCCTATTGGTCATGTCCCATTTATGCATCATTCATTTTACTGTCCCAAATATTTTAGCGTAGGTTAATCTCTTATGAGATTGGCTCAGGCTCGTGGTAGCCTGGCTATAGAACAGAAAGAGGAAAAGATACAAAACAAGATAGATCCAAACAGAACATAACAGATATAACCTCAGATTCAGATTTACAATTCATGTCACAAATCAGAATTAATGTTTATATCGGAAAATAACTGCACTTGCCTTGGTTGGATTCTAAAAGAAAAAGGTGTTGTAGTTGTTCTCTTTTAATCCTAATCAGAATTGGAGGAAGAAGAAGCACAAGTCCTAGCTTAGGTTTCAGCAGAGTAGAGACACCATTGATTTATTTATTTTTAGAGAGGAAGAGAGCAATGGAGGCTAGAGAATTGTCTATGAGATTTAGGTTTAGGTTAGGGATGTATATATAGGTGTAGGAAGTTATTTAGGACCATTAGATTAACCCTAAATCATGAGAACCATTCAAATGCAAAATCTGCATTTGAGCGAATTGGCCCACGGGATGACAGCCAAACACCCTGGATTAACCCCTAGTCGACCCAGCAAAGCTCGGGTCGACCTCAAAAATGGGCCGGTTCGGTTATTCCCCCTCCCAATTCGCTGTTTTGAACCTTTTTTGCATGTTTATTTATTTAATTTTTATATATATCTATATATATGTCTCTCATATGCATACAAACTTCAAGGCTTAATAACTTCTTCATAATTAACCTTTTTTTTTAATTTGTGAACATCACTATTATTAGAAATAAGGGGTGTTACATCTTTTGATTACGTTAAGAAACATTATACTATAAAATTTCTATTTTCCAGTTGCATTGTAAAATTTCCTTTTTTAATTACGTTGTAACGTAATTAACATTACAGTGAGAAATTCTAACTTTTCAAGTTACATTAAAACGGTAACTTTCAATATACTGTAAAATCCTTCTTTTAAGTTACATTAAAATGAAGTTTCATAACAGTGCAAATTTCTATTCTTTAACTACGTAAAAAAAATGTGATTTTGATTACACCGTCAAATTCTACTTTTTAATTGCATTGAAAATGTAATTTACATAACGGTGCAAATTTATATCTTTTTAAATTACACTAAAAATGAAATTTTATTTTACAATGTAAATTCATACCTTAACTTCATATAAAAAATGTAAGTTTTATTTTACGTTGCAAACTCATACCTTAATTACATATAAAAAAATGTAATTTTTATTTTACGTTGCAAAATCTCATTCTTTAATTACATATAAAAATGTAATTTTTTTGTCATGCGAATTCTCAACTTCTAGTTACATATAAAAATGAAATTTTATTTATCATGTGAATTCCCAACTTCTAAAAATGTAGTTTTTAGTTAACATGCAAATCATACCTTTATTTACATATAAAAATGTAGTTTTATATGCGATAAAAATTTCATGTCTTTTCCTTACATAAAAATGTAATTATATTTTCAATATAAATTCTACTTTTTAATTACATAATAAAATGTGTTATATTTTCAATGCACTTAAACATGATTATATTACATATACAATCCATGATTCTAATATTCATATATTTCATAAATATGATTGTGTTTCATATGCGATACATGACATCAAAAACATGACTATATTTCAAGTTTCTAAACAAACACTAAAAATATGTTTATTTTCATGTTTCATTTCGACAACAAAAATATGATCATTTCATTTCAACAACAAAAATATGATTATTTTTGTCATTTCAATTCAACAACAAAAATATGATTATTTTTGTCGTTTCTAAGTTCTATCAAAAATATTATTATTTTTATCGCTTCAACTTTCTATCAAAAATGTTGTTATTTTTGTCGCTTCAACAAAAACGATACTTTCGTTTTAACAAAAATGATGCTTTGGTCTCAACAAAATCAATACTCTTTTATTTCAACAAACAATACTTCTTAATGTGAACAATTCTACATAAACTAACCAAGTTAAATTTTAATATTTTTTTTTATAAACAAAATTTTATGTACAAATCAATATTCAAAAATTGAATCTTTCGTTACAACAAATCTTATGTAAACAATTAAAAATTGAATCTTTCCATTGCGGCAAATCTTATGATGTATAGAACTGGAAAAAAAATAGCAGCGTGCGTATAGATCAAAATTCTAGTTTAATCTAAATTACCAACCGCGATGTTTAATATCATATCCATACAAAGCCAAACGATAAAATGACAGATCTACTCAATACAATGCAAAACAATACCATACAATCCATCAAAATAATCCACACAATACATCACAGCATAGATCATACAGATAATTATTTAACAAATTAGAATGATTAATTAAATAAATTTAAATTGTGAAAATCAGAGATTCTCACCTTGATTTAAATCAGATCTGGAAATCCAAACAATTTCAAAAACGGCCCCAATCAGTCCCAACAAGATCTACTCGATGATACGGTTCCACAGGATCTGAAATTTTCAGATTCCGATGTCGTATGAGTGAAATATCAATTTTAAAAAAAAATTAAAATCAAGATTTGCGATGCTTAAAAGTGTTGTATTCACCAATTCATACCTTGGCCGTTTATTTTCAGTTTTGTTCAAAATTTTGGATCAAGATTTCTCTCTCTGTAGTTGATGGTTTTGCGAACGGTTTGCGGCAAAATGACCGGCTACGAGAGATCTACAAGAAAAAATAAATAGGGTGATGGATGGCGGCACATGTATGGTGTGGTTTGGGTGTAAAGGCGGTGGATTGACGGTGCTCGTTCTCCGCGTACGGTTGATGAAAATGGATGAAACTTGTTGGAGATTGAAGAGAGTGAGAAGAGCTTCAAAAAGTTTAACTGTGGCCAAGGCTAATTCTTCATGGATTGGGAGCTAAGGAGGAGAGAAGGTAGAAGGGTTTAGGCGGCTATGGGTTCGGTTGATTTGGGAAGAAGAAGAACGATGTCGTACTTTATATAATAAAATATTATTATATTCACTAATTAGCCCATTAAGGTCCGATTTGGCCCGAACTCAGAATTAGACATGCTTACTATCTATCTTAATGTTTTGACGTCTTCTGAACGCGATGAGACATGTTTCGAGGCCCAATTTCGAAGTTTACAGTGTTTATTTATTTATTTTTAATATAAATCATTTAATTTTCTTATTTAACCGTACATGAAAATTCACCGGGGTCACAAATTAACTTCAAAAATTCCCGAGAAATATATTTAGCTATGTTTTGATGCTGCGGACCTAGAAAAATTAATTTCATTCAATTCTGAGCTCGTACGAATTTTTAATGAATTTTTAAATTCAAAAATTGTCCGTTTACACTGAAAAATCAATTATAATTATATATTAATTGTAAAAATTATGAACAATTAAACTTAACCATATTTTGACATTTCGGTTCCAAAAAAAGTGGTTTCGTCGAAAACGGAGGTCGTTTGAAAAATGGCTATTTTTAAGGCGTATATATTTAATATTAAAAATACATTTTTAAACAAATAATTTCCGAAACTCGAAATATATAAGTGTTTACTGTTTTCATATGTATAAACATCATTCTGAACTCAATGGAAGTGGTTTCGAGTTCAAATCCCTTCGTATGCAAAATGTAGCATTTTTGACCTTTATAAATTTCGTAACGACCTTTCTAAATTTTAAACTGGGCATAACTTTTGATTCCCGCTATGAAATTTCTATTTTTCGGATTCGTTGGAAAGATATTTTTAAATAGATTCTAATATTTTTGGTTTCACTAAATTCCGTTAAATTTTGCATCTTGTATGATCAGTCAAAGTTCAGGTTTGACTTTTCAAACTACCGCGCTATTTCTAACTCTTTTTTTAATTAAAATTAAATTATTCATTCTAACTTCGATTTAAATCAATTTTTAATCATTATTATTTTAAATAAATTATTTTAAATATCAAAAACTCATCAAAATTAGTTAAAATAAATTTTTAAATTTACCCCCAAAATTCAGGGTTGTTACATCCCATGGTGTAATTAAGCTGCAAAATGATGAACTGATTCGAGGTGGGACTCAAACCTAAGATGGAGTAGAGGATACATTAATGATATGGGAGTGCCAAGGAATCATCAATAGCTTGAAGCTTTCTGGTTGACTCAAAGCGGGGGTACCATACGGACACGCATTAGGGTTGGTAGTTATGATCGTGTACCCTACGTAGTGTATCATAGTCCGATATAGGCACATGTTGGTATAAATATGGAGTTCAACTAGAGCCGGGACTTCCATTTTTTTCCTAGTCTGAGTGCGAATAACCATATGGGTTATCAATGTATTCATGGATTTAGAATGTGGTAGATTGGATTTTATTGATGGATTCTACGATTACTATGATTGTTCCTATCCCTATTCTCAGGGTTAGACTATCACGTACAAGACTTTGGAGAAAGGGTGGGAACTGGGGATGGTATAAGCTATTCTTATATCCTATTAAAGTTTTCTTTATTGCTATTTTGGATAGCGTATACTATTTTATTATATGCACTGACATTGTAGATGCTTAGACGGCGAGTGTGGCTCTCCATACCTATATTCCTTATACTCCTACGAATTTTATAGTATTTTGAGATTGGCACATCGCTAGCGGTAGATTATTGTCTGCCTCAAGGTTTCATGTTTCCTTTCATAACCTTACATACACGTCAATAATACTGATGAGTAGGCTAGGTGATAGGTGTAAGCATTATTTAGATCTTCACAGATGGTTCTACAAGAGGCACCCCTTTTCATAGTATATTTGTATCATTGATATTTACTCCATTAAGGAATACCGTGGATCCTTAGCAATTTTCAACTTATTACTAGAGACTGTTGTCAGTTGAGCCAATTTACCTCTTGTATAAGCTCTATTTATGTATTTGTATGAGCTAATAATATACTTCAACCATGTAGTTTATATAGTTATTACGACCTCAACTTATATTTTATTTTATGCGATGTGATGTATATGAATAGTTCTGTGATTCTGTTTGTTGTTTCTTTTTTCTCTTCCCATCCTTTTCCTTCCTTTTCATTTCTTTTCTTTCCTTGTATTTCTTTCCCTTGATAACCATTCTACATTCATTGAATCTTTGTATAGCTCGCTATTGGGTTATATGAGCACTAGTAGTTTAGGATGGTCATCACACTAAAGCTCGTCGAAAGTCGTAAAACATCTTCTCAAGGGTTCTACATGATGGAGGAAGTTTATCAACATCAGAGATAGTAAATTGGCAGAGTACCTATTCATTAAGGGACTGACCTAATTAGTTTTTAAGAAAGCCGATCAAATGATTTATAATGATGTTCCATAATTGAACTCAAGTGCAAGTGGGGATTTATTATTTAAGAGTGCCTAAATTTATTTTGTATATCTTACTTGATAAATAATCTTCTCCAAAATACGTTGTTTCATTTCTATTATGCAATTTGTATATTATGAGATAACTAATTTATTAATTAATATAAAGCAAAATGAATTTAAAAGTCCTTCAAGGTCTGTTATGTGATAGTAATTACTATATGATATAATCATGAGAAAATTATCATATTATAAATTAATATTTTAAGTAATCCTAGTCAGGACTTTTCAGAAAAGGATATCAATTTATGTGTTGAGATTTAAGTAAATAATGCTCTCTAAAGATTGCCAGTTTGTAACTCATGACTACTAGGGGCCATTGTGACGATCACCCAAGTATATCCTGCAATAAACTACGAAAAAAGTGCATTGTATGACGAGCCATGGCGATGTGGAACGATCATCAGGGAAAGTAAACCAAAACAAAACATATCGTATTACTCACAGCGCATGGATAATGCATAATAATAAAACATACTACATGATATAATAATGAAGCAGGAAATCTCATCTCTGTAAAAATATCACAAGTCATGTACAATACATCTCAAAATCTGAATATCTGAAAACATCAAGCCTTACTACATCCATCACCAGAGTTTTGCATTATCAGTATAGTGAAAAACAATTAAATATATAATAGTAGAATAGTAATACGTAATCCTCTAGCTCTTCGCTACATTACTGCATCATCACCAAACTACTACTCAGTCTATTAAATAACATCGTTGATGAGCGCCCCAAGGTAATTAGAGGAAACATAAAACCTTAAGTCGTACAACAGTCTGGTATGAGAGATAAAAGACTACCAACAACTATACAGGAAAATAAGATACCAGATAGTTCAAGTTTCACCTGACGTGTCCCTACAACCAAAGAGTTGTCATATGATAATTAAATAAAATATGCTACTTAAAACAATATAGAAGTAGACAATAGCCAGAATAGGATTCCCATTCCCCGCTTCTTTTTAGTATCCTACAGTGATAGCCTACCCAAAGAAATAGAAGAGAACACACAAGCAATCATAGCATCTATATAAAGACATATAACATAGCTATCACCGAATAAAGCCTTGAATACACTGATATCGAATGACTGGTCGTCACTGCGAATTTTCAAGAGCTAATAGAGAACACTAGTTCTAGTCGGACTATCGTATGTCCCATGTATGTTAGTCTTTTTAAGATAACTATATCACTTCCCAAGCAATCCAAGGTACACAATCTTTCATATCCTAATAGGCATCCCAATGGTACCCTTGCTTTGAATCCACTAGAATTCTTCGAATTATCAATGATTCCTTGACACTTCTACACATAAGTGTCTACGACTCTACTATTAGCTCGATACCCACTTAGGTCGGTCCATTACCTCAAAGCCTCACCTTGAGTGGCCTATCACATTCTCCTTCGACCACTCCCACTTGAGTTTACAATCAAAGAATCAACACCACTTTAATGATAACTCCCACCCTTAGATGTTATAGATGAATCAAAATCTCCAGAAACCTCTTAAAGATCACCACTCACCATATCCATGACCTGCAATCCCAACTACCACTTTTGATGGATCGGTGTTGATCCATCCTCTATGGATTGGTACCGGTCCTTACGTTTAGCCAAATTTTTGCTAAGTATCGCAATACTTTGTTCTGTACCATAAGCGTTTCCATTTGGACAGTTTTATGTCCAAACACTTCCTTGAAGTCCTTCCTACCGGCCTATGACTATGTACCTAAGTTATTGTGCTTCAACCAATCCAATACACTTCAAACTTTGAATGTAATCTTCTTAGTACCCCCACAAAACTAGCACAAAGTATTGACCCCCCATGATCAACAATGATAGATCGATACTGATCCATCAGCTAAGGATTGGTACCGGTCCATGTCCTTAGTGAATTCTCTCAAAAAATTCGTCGTAGCCTCCATGAAGTCCCTAAATACCATTCCCTAAACTTTGAATCGATCTGAATAGTTATAAAGGATCTATACCAATCCATAGTCTATGGATTGGTATCTGTACATACACTTAGTTTCACTAGAAATTTTTTGGTTTCCTCCCTACGACCTCCAGAGCCCCTATGTTAAGTTTCATCTGAATCTGATCATCCGAACCTCTGATTTGTTCTATTCTTTGATTCTAAGTCCTAAAACACATGATTCTAAACAAGCATACAAAGCAATTAAAAAACAGTAATCCAACCAATTTTAATTATATATAATCATCCAAACATATAAAAGAATGATTCACAACACAATAATCATATATATAGCATAATTTGACACTAAAATTTGTAAAACTTGATGAATATAATCAAACTACATGGCATATGATAATATCAGGTTGTCCTAGGATGTCTAGATCTGAAATAAACATATATAAGCCAGTTTTAGGTCAGAATTAGCTTATGAGGTATAAATACCCAAATTAACACATAAATTCTTAGTAGCTATGTGTGAGATCTCTTTCACTCACCAGAACCTAGATCCAATGCAAATAAGTAGAAATCAAGTCTGGGAAGCTAAGAAATCTTTTAATTCCAATGTTATGCAGAGGGATCCAATACTCCTTGATGTAGATCTTGCCTTTAGATATGATTTAGAACGATTTTAAGAAGAAATGGATTAAGTTTTAGTGATTAAGTAGCACCGAAGGTTCACAAATGTCCAACCTAATATCTAAAATGACGAGAAAAGCTCTAAATTTCTCCTTAAACCCCTTATTTATAGTTGCAAGTCGTTAGCTTAATAGTATCACTAATAAGTCCATTAGCTATTAATTAATCTTTCCTATAGAAAAGAAATATTAAAATAACGATTTCTCCTAAACTATTGAGCCAAATCTTTAATTTGACGACTCACCTTCATCGCATTCCAATGAGATCAATTAGAGTGCCTGATTCGGTCCCTAGTAGAAGTTATAGCTAAAGAAGAAAGTCATAGGAGAAAAGTGGTCATAAAACAATTCGGTATAAATCATTTACGTGTCTCACATTCACATGATAGAACATACTACAATAGAAGTGTTAACAATAATTTTCGTCAATATCGAAGATAGGTCTAAGGAGGTGAACCTAAGGGAAAAGATGGATTATTTAGTTTCTACAAGATTGATTTAGTTCACCATTTCCTAGATATCATGGTCCTAAGCCTGAAGATTAGTTACTCTTCCCTCAAGGGGAGAGTATCACGCTTACGAGACTCAAGGACCAACAATTACCTTGGGATAAGGGTTTCCTAAGATCAACTCAAGATAGAAAGCTAAATGGCTTGTAAAAAGGGGTTTCTTAAAAATATTGAGAAAAGGTTTAAGCTTGGGTAGGAAACCTTGGTCATATAGGAAGCATAAGGTAGCATGTAAAGGAAGTAGATAAACAAATCATAATAATTATGTTAAGTGTTGATTCTCCCTTTATTGCTCATTGATTTGAGTACATAAGTGTTAACAAAGTAAATCCCCAAATTGATTTAGAAATTAGGGTTTACTCTATGAGAAAAGAGTACAAGACTGAGAAATGATAATTCGGCCACCAAATTATGATACCTGGGGTATTATTTATAGACAAATCAGGACCCCTTTTGACATTGGGCCAGCAAAGGCCTCTTTCGGGTACACCAGCTGTGTGTCGGCCTCTTTTCACCTTTCAGTTCCGGTTGCCTGGGTTTCAGTTGTTGTTGAGAGAAATGATATAGCCTTAATGTGCCGGTCTTAGCTTTGGAGAAATGGTTCCGGTCCTTGGAACTTCTCTCTGAAGTTGCTTCTTCTTTCCGTATCAATACCAAGCATGTTGGTATTGATAGCATTGGGAATGGCCTCCGGCTTTCGAAGATTATCTTTTGGTCTCGTCCGTAAGTCTTCACAGCGTTGCCTTCAGGCATTGATCACTTACATTCCAAGAGCCGTCACCCCTTTCAGTATCGACACTAAGCATGTTAGTATGGATAGCTCTTTTTCTCGGATTTTTTGGCTTGTTCTTGGTGAATCTCCAAGGTGATTTTTTGTCTCTTGGGAGGGGTAAGGGGTGCTTTTAGTGTACTTCCTGCTAAAATTGCTTCGAAGTAGCTGAAAATCTTTAAGTCCGGTAGATGGCCTTCGGGATGTTTATGCTTTGGCCTTTCGCTCTTTTATTATCTTTTGTCCCTTTTTGTATCAACATTAAGTGAATTAATGTCGATAAACCTTTTGACTCCTTTGCTTTGCTTTGTCCCTTCTCAAGTCATTGGTCTCGGATCCTGTGTTGTCGCTCTTCTTTCTTATTTGCTTCCGGTTTGAGGTGATTGACTTCCGGAATTGATTTCACATTATTTCTCTTCTATTTCGGAACTACCCTATCGGTACCCCCTTTCCTCACCGGTTATAAGCTCTCTCCCTTCAAGATGATGACGGTTGTCTGTTGTCACTGTAGTTTCTCTTATGCTCTCAGTTTTACTCTGGTGTCGGGTTTATGCTTTCAGATCATTCCCTTAAGTTGGTGACGGTTTGATACCCCTTCACCGATAGCCGGTTTCGGTGTTGAATTTTGATAGTAACAAGAAGAATGATATGAGCACTAAGAAACTAAATAGAATTATTTTATGATTCTCCGATATGTAACATGTAGGTCATTGCATTTTCCCCCTTTATGAATTTCTCCCTCGAAATCTCAAGCAAACACGAGCAAACATAGTACCCCATATTACTATCTGATACGTGTATCTAATCTATCATACAACAATCCACGCAAGCAAAATTCTACCCTTGCATGTGAAACTCCAATGGTAAAGCACAATGACACAAGTAAAATATAATATATCCATATATGTGACATATCATTCAAGGAGTTCTAGATGGTTCGACTTCATACTATCTTCCATTTCCCATTAACAATCGTCACAATCCTCGCTCCTTTGTACCTTGGCCAACTTAACAAGTTTCCTTCTAAGTTGATTCTTGTCATTCCTAAAAATACGAAGTAGCTAATAAGATTTAGAAACTTCTGGGTCTACCTTCAAGTTTTCCATCTGATCTGTAGATACTACCACACTCGTGTCGTGCACTAAATTCCGTAGATATATGACATGAAAAACTATTGTGTGCACCCACTATCTTCTTAGTTAAATCCACTTTATAAGAAAGCTTCCTAACATGCTAAATGTTTGGAAATGGCCCAACAAAACTTGGCACTAACTTGCCTCTACATCCAAATTTATAAACATTCCTTAGAGTTGAAACCTTTACAAATACCAAATCTCCTGTTTAAAATTCCAAATCCTTTTTCCTCTTATCGACATAACTCTTCTAGTGATCCTGGGCTATGTTCATTCACTGTCGAATGATCTCAATCTTATCTATCATTTCTTGTCCAAGTACCAACTTTTCTATAGCCTATAACCAACACAGGGTGAGATACGTGGTCTATCATGCAATGGCTTATACGGTGTCATACAAATGCTCGACTTATAGCTATTACTGCAAGAAAACTCAACTAGATGAAGATGGTCTTCTCATTATCCTCCAAAGTCTAATATGAAAGCTCTTAGAAGATCCTCAAACGTTCAGTTGACTCACTCTGTCTAACTATCGGTTTAGGGATGATAAGACATATTTTAATATAGCTCAGTTCCCAATGTCTTTAAACAATTCTTCTAGAATCCACTGGAAAACATAAGACCTCGTTACTTACAGCACTCCATGAAATCGAATTATCCATTTAGTATACAACTCAACTAACTTGGATACCATCCTGGTAGATTTGACAAGAACTGCAACACCCCGAATTTTCTGAGAATATTAAAATTAACAAATTTAAGAACACTTAATTTTTAAAAGAATAATTAAGTGAAATGGGTTGCGCTATTACGTTCGTCTCCAAATTTTGGTCAAGATAGACATTTGGTTTGCATAAAACAGATACCTTGTGAAGAAGTTATTAAGCCTTGAATTTTGTATGCATATGAGAAAAATATATATATATAGATATATACAAAAATTATATAAATAAATATGCAAAAAAGTTCAAAGTAGCGAATAGGGAGGGGGAATAACCGAACCAGCCCATTTTTGAGGTCGACTCGAGTCCCGCTGGGTGGACTAGGGGTTGATTCAGGGTGTTTGGCTGTCAACCCATGGGCTGATTCGCTTTAAGGCAGATGTGGCATCTAATTGGTTCTCATGGTTCAGGGTTAATCTAATGGTCCTAAAACACTCCCTACAACTATATAAGCACCCTAAAACTAAAACCTAATTCTATTATTCACTCTTATCTAAACCTAGCCGCCACTAAAACCTAAGTCAAATAAAATCTGATCTAATTCAACTAGGAGAATTCAACGATCTACATCAAAGGCGAGCAATTCAATTTCAGAATACAGATCCCTAAAATCAAGTTTTCCTTTTGATTGTAAGTGTAGTTATCTTTCAGATGTGTATAAATTAAAGACATGATTTGTAATGAATTGTAAAATAGAATTGTATTAAGTAGTATGTGATGTTGATTCATATTTATTCATGTCTATTCTATCACATATGCCTATGAACTATTGTGGTCTGTCGAACCTATCATGTTATGTGGAAATTAGTGAGTAAACCTATGATGTTGTATAGGAAGTTGGGAATGAAATTATCATATGTAAGTTTGGTGATATTATGTGAAACACCCCACCTACGTTAAGGTCACTCACAAAGGGAATACCTTAACTTCAGTGGAGGTTTATAAGTAAAAGTCACAGATAAATACAAGATAGATATAAACATATATATATATATATAAATAGCGGAAAAACAAATAGACTTTCATATCATAAATACGTGTTCATACAAAACACTTCCATAATTGCCTCAAAACAAACTTCCAATTATTACAACCATAATTTTGTCTTGATTTAAAACTTAAAAGAAGCATGAAACATAATTAAAACCGCATAAATCCCCATAGAATGTCCAAATCCATAGCCCAAACGAAAGAGATCCAAGCAATACATTCTCTCTCTTCAAGCTGGATGAAAAATCTAACTAAGCTGAGGTGTTTCCTCCCTGTGGACCAGAGGGAGGGAACGGAAGAAAAGAAAGCGAAAGGAGAATGGGTCAGACATAAGTCTGGTAAGTCTAGTTATATTTCTAGCATGAGAACAATAAAAAGATCATGACTTGCATAAACTGAGAACAGGACAATACCAGAATATAAGACAAGATATGGCAGGAAACACTAACTATACTAAACGCACTCACTATTACTTCTCTGCACCTACTAACTAGCCTAACTGACATCACGTGTTCATGACAAGGTGATCCCTTATTCAATTGGCTCTTACTCGCAACGTTTTCTTCCTGTGTCATACGGCCCCACATGATTGTAGATACCTATGCTGGTCCCATTATGGGGTGTATCAAGTCCCATGGTGGCGGCCCGACACAATTCTAGAATGCATGGGTTATACTACTGATGCTCAGTGCCATGTTTGTCTGCTCCGAAGTGTGTTCACGCCCGCACTCCGTTAGAACCTACAATGCTGCACCAACCGCCGTCGCTTTTGACCGCTTACAATCAGCCCAGTAATCGTGCCCTACCCTGCCTAGTTTCAGGGTACCATGATACCTAATTGGGTTACTGTTGGAATGGGTCCCCGTTACTAGGGTTTTCTAGTCAAACATGTTACGTGGTTAAGTGTCTGTATTAACCTAACCCCACCCATCATTCTAGTTAACATGTTGAATTGGTTAATTGTTTTAGTTAACTTAACCCTACCATCCTGACTTGTCTATCCTTAGCTTTAATTAGTTAAAGCACCAACCACTCACATTAGACAGGTATTGTTACGGTTACTAGATGTGCTGGTCGGTTCCGGGAAGGTTTACGCCGTAACTCGGTCTAACCTTGGGTCCTTATGGGGCTCAATGCCTTAACCTCCTACATTGGATAGGTATTGTTGTGATTACTGGGCAACCGGGCGGGTCCGGCAGGTTTACATCACAACTCAATCCAACCGAGGGTTAAGCATACTCATATTTTCTAAATTTACATATTTGTTCTTTTTATTCTTATATGTAAATTTGTTAACAATTAAATGTTATGGCCCACTTTCCAAGTTCATCATTTTTAAGTATATGATTTATACCGTTTCATGCCATAAATTACCTATGTGATTTTTCACTAATTTATGTCAAGTTTCCTATAATTACCAATTTTTCCCAATGTTACCCCGTCTAAATATTAGCCTAGCAATATTAGCCTAATTTTTTGTCCGCATGATTTTTAACATATAATATTAGGCTGAAAACTTAGCCTAATTTAGCATACACAAAATTGGCATAAAGAAATTCACTAACATAAACATGACATAGGTGTAAACTTGGCATTTTCGGCATATTCAATATGAACATTATAGGTGTGAACTTGCAAAATAGTCAACATGAATATCAAAGGTGTGAACTTGCAACGTAGACTAAATCAACATACATATATGTGAATTTGCAACATAGACTAAATCAACTTACATATATGTGAATTTGCAACATAAGCTAAATCAACTTACATATATGTTAATTTCCAAATCAATCACGAACATATGAATAAGTGTGAACTTGAAATATGACATAGGTTTAACATATACACAGAAACATGTAGATCTAACATTTGGTCACATATGTGATATGATTTTACAACCTGAAACTTGCATAACATGATAAACCACACAACTTGTCATAACAGGTTATACTCCAATTTCATATACATATGAATAGACTTATCCATTAATTCCCAATTCAACATGATAATAATATAGAACCACAGACATAGAGCAATATCGTTTAATTCCACATATAACATAATAAACATTGTTCTATTATCAATTTATTTCTAAGACATGACATTAATTTTGATTCGCATCCCAAAACATAACTAAACTTACAACGAACGACGAACTTGAGTTCTGGATTCTGAGTTCTGGAATTGAGATGCTTTCCTTTGGGTAGATAAACGTTGTTTTGATTTTAATTTTGAATTAGATTTGTTCGTATCTTAGCTTTCTTCAAGTGGAGGCTACTCTCAGTTTTCTCCCGACAGCATGGCGGCTCTGGTTCTAATTTTTGTGTGATTTTAGGTTGGAGACTTGAGTTGTTTATATAGAATTTCAAACTAATTAGAGCAGCCAGATTATCATAGATGCATCTAGACCATTCACATCGAGAAGAGCCCACCAGAAAGTGACAAATTAGCCTTAATGACACACCAGAACTCAGAAAACCGCTCAGAACCCGACCAGGCCATCCAAGACCTGACCAGGTCGACTGGGTACCAGGTCGACCCCATGGTCGACCTGGGTACCTAGGTCGACCCCCTGGTCGACCTGGGTCCTGGGCGGGAATTTTCCCGCCCAGCCCAATTCTGGTCCAGTTTTCGAATTTTGAACTTGGTTCGGGCTGTTTGAATTTTAAATCGAATTCTGAAACTTCCGAAGACCACAACTTCTTCATACGGAGTCTGATTTACGCAAACTCGGACTTTATATCATGTTGAATTCCGAGATGAACACAATGGCGTAACCCGTTTCCCTTAATTCTTTCATTTAGAATTAATTATACTTTAATTTGTTAATTTGTTGTTAATAGAAAATTCGGGGTGTTACATTCTCCCCTCCTTAAAGGATTTCGTCCCCGAAATCTTCAAGTCTAGAAGAACGTATATCCTAACATCCAATCGTCCATCTACTCAACCAACAAACATTGGAGTCCATTGTCCTTAAAAGACTTTTAATGCTTCATGATCATATGCATAGTGTGTGTATATGTCCTTATCTAATACAAAATTAGGCGGTCTACTGATTCAGTTGACCTCCTTAATGTGAATCATGTAAGTGTCATGAATCCATTATTATAACACCCCGAATTTTCTGTTAACAGTAAATTAACAAATTAAAGTATAATTAATTCTAAATGATAGAATTAAGATAAACGAGTTATGCCATTGCGTTCGTCTTGGATTTCTGCTTGAGATAGAGTCCAAGTTTACGTAAATCGGACTCCGTATGAAGGGGTTATGACCTCCGAAAGTTTCAGAACTCGATTTAAAATTCAAATGGCCCGAAAACAAGTTCAAAATTCAAAATTGGACTAGAACTAGACTGGGCGGGAATTTTCCCTCCTAGGATCCAGGTCGACCAGGGGGTCGACCTGGGTACGCAGGTCGACCATGTAGTCGACCTAGGGGTCGACCTACAGGTCGACCTGGTTGGTCTACCTGACCGGCATGGTCTGGTCCTGGCTCGGTTTCTAGGGCTTGGCTGTGTTACTAGGGCTGATTTGTCACTTTATGATTAGCTTCTCTTGAGACGGATGGCCTGGATTAACTCTAGCTTCATCGGCGGCTCTAATTAGTTTGAAATTCTATATAAACAACCTTAGTCTCCAACCTAAATTCACACAAATAAAATAGAGATAGAGCCATCATGCTGCTGGAAGGAAGCCAAGAGTAGCCTCCACTTGAAGAAAGCTTAGAGATGAGCAAAACTAAAGTAAAAACAAGATTCAAACAACGTTTATCTACCCAAAGGAAAGCATTGCAAATTCAGAACTCAGAATCCAGAATTCAAGTTCGTCGTTTGTTGTAAGTATAGTGATTTTTCCGATGGGAATAAAATTGAGACTTGATTAGATGTAAAATGGAAATGGAATTTTACTATTGTATAACGACGATGCTAATTCATATCTGTGTATTGCAATGATTGTATTGTGAATGGTTTGGATGTTTGTGGTATAATTGATTTGATATTGATCCTATTGTACATTTAGAATGAAAGCAACATCACATACAAGTATATGGTTAATGTTAGAATTTACACCTATATGTTTATATGTTTAATATAGGTTGTATGTGTTATGTCCAAGTTTAGATCTCATGTATATACTTTATGCTAAAACCTCTATGCCTAAATGATTAAGTTCATATACATGCTCATATGTTTATACAAAAGTTGCAAGTTCATAATTGGATCCATGCCAAGATCCATTTTAATACAAGTTTCATGTTATAGTAGTAAACATGATTGGATCTAGTTCACACATGTTATAAAATTATACATACTTTATGGACATGTCATATTCTTGTCATATGCTAGTGATGTTCAATGTTATGCCTAGATCTAAACATTTTTAGGCTTATGTTGTCTAAATCATATGCTAATTCGTGTGACACCTATTTAGTTAGATCCGTGTTTCAATGCAACTTCACATATATGTAAGTTGATTTAGTCCATGTTGCAAGTTCACACCTACGATATTCATCTTGACTATATTGCAAGTTCACACCTATGATGTTCATATTAACTATGCCGAAAATGCCAAGTTTACTCGTATGTCATGTTTATAATAATGAATTTCTTTATGCTAATTTTGTGTACGCTAAATTAGGCTAAGTTTTTAGCCTAATATTATATGTTAAAAACAATGCGAACGAAAAATTAGGCTAAGATTGTTAGCATAATATTTAGACGGGGTAACATTGGGAAAAATTGGTAATTATTGGAAACTTGACATAAATTTGTGAAAAATATATGTATTGGCATGTTTGGCACATGCCAATAATTGGTGGCACTTAAATGGTATGAAATTCTTATACCAAAAATGATGAACTTGGAAAGTGGGCCACAACATTTAATTGTTAACAAATTTACATATAACAAGTAATAGAGACAAATATGTAAATTTAGAAAATACGAGTATGCTTAACCCGTGGTTGGATTGAGTTGTGATGTAAACCTGCCCGGACCCGCCCGGCTGTCCAGTAATCACAGCAATACCAATCCAATGTGAGAGGTTAAGCATTGAGCCCAATAAGGACCCGAGGTTAGACTGAGTTACGATGTAAACCTGCCCGGAACCGACCGGCACATCAAGTAACCGTAACATTACCTGTCTAATGTGAGTGGTCGGTGCTTTAAAAAGCTAAGGACAGACAAGTCAGGATGGTAGGGTTAAGTTAACTAAAACACTTAACCAATTCAACATGTTAATTAAACTGATGGGTGGGGTTAGGTAAATACAGGCACTTAACCACTTAACATGTTTGACTAGAAAACCCTTGTAACGGGGACCCATTTCAGCAGTAACCTAATTAGGTATCATGGTACCCTGAAACTAGACAGGTTAGGGCATGATTACTGGGCTGATTGTAAGCGGTCAAAAGCGACGGTGGTTGGTGCAGCAGTGTGGGTTCTAACGGAGTGCGGGCGTGCACACACTTCGGAGCAGACAAACAGGGCACTGGGCACCAGTAGTATAACCTATGCATTCGAGGATTATGTCGGGCCGCCACCATGGGACTTGATACACCCCATGTTAGGACCAGCATAGGTATCTACAATCATTGGGGGATGTATGACACATATGATTTTGCGAGTAGGAGCCGATCATTAGAAAGGGGATCACTTCACCCCAATCATGGGGTGCCAGTTAAGACAATGCAAGTAGGTTGTAACACCCCGAATCTTCTATTAACAGTAAATTAACAAACTAAAGTATAATTAATTCTAAATAATAGAATTAAGGGAAACAGGTTACGCCATTGCGTTCGTCTCGGAATTCTGCTTGAGATAGAGTCCGAGTTTGCATAAATTGGACTCCGTATGATGGAGTTATGACCTCCGGAAGTTTCAGAATTCGATTTAAGATTCAAACAGCCCGAAAACAAGTTCAAAATTCAAAACTAGAACAGAACTGGGCTGGACGGGAATTTTCCCGCCCAGGACCCAGGTCGACCAAGGGGTCGACCTAGGAGTCAACCTGGGTACCCAGGTCGACCATGTAGTCGACCTGTGGGTCGACCTACAGGTCGACCTGCTTGGTCGACCTGACCTGCTTGGTCCGGTCCTGGCTCGGTTTCTAGGGCTTGGCTGTGTCACTAGGGCTTATTTGTCACTTTTTGATTGGATTCTCTTGAGATGGATGGCCTTGATTAACTCTAGCTTCATCGACGGCTCTAGTTAGTTTGAAATCCTATATAAACAGCCTCCCAGCCCCATTCTCTTTACACCATTCTTCTTCCCTTATGCTGCCTTTGAGATAATAGAACTAAATAAATAAAATAATGGCATCGCTACTCTGCTGGGATTAAAACTAGAACTAGTGCATCTTCTTCCGAATCTGAATAAGATTAAAAGAGAAATACTACAACTCTTCTTCTATAATCCAATCAAGGCAAGTGCAGTTATTTTCCGATATGAGTTTTAATCATGATCTTGACATAATTATAAAACCGAATCTGAGATTATGCTTTTTTTCTATTTATCAGATCTATTCCTCTGTTTTATTATTCTGTTTGTTCTGTATTTCTTCCTCCTTTCTTTCTTTTTGTTTGATAGCCAGGCTACCACGAGCCTAAGCAAAGTCTCATAAGAGATGAACACATAAATGCTAAATTTGGGAAGAATATTGAATGAGGCATATTTGGGCATAATTGATTTGTAACTAATTTGAGGATACAATGCATGTTGTAATTCTAGACATAAATTTAAGGCATATTGTATAAGACGATCTATGACTTGGAAGGAGAGGATTATTGTGACTTAGAACATAAAGAACATAGGTTGTAACTTAGAACATAAATCTGAGGCATATAATTGGGCATGTTGTAATTAAAACATAAGGTGTATTTAACGTAGATCTTGAGTTTTGAGGCATAAAGAATATTAGACATATGACTTGGGATTTGGGGTGTAAAATTTAAGTGTGAACATGTAACTGATTTGGACGCATAGTACAAGTTGTAATTCAAGACCTAGATCTGGACATACTATATATATTATAGTCTGTAATTTGGAAAAAAGAGAATTAATTTGCATATAACTTAGGTGTAAAGATCCATGTTAAGAATTGATGATTATTAAGTGTGAATACACCTAAATGGTTTTTTTTTTTGGATATGTGACATGCATGGTAATCAATGGCTATATTTGGCATAATTTATATGTAAACCACGATTAGAGTTTTTGGAGAATATTCTGAACTATGCAAGTTTAACTAGAATTTGAGACATATGTTATATGATGGATTATGACCATAATTTAGGCACATAAATTTAGGCTTACTTTATGAATTAGGCAAGATATGTGAATAGGACTTTAAGGAATGTTTAAATCAGTTAAAACTGTTATCTGCATAATATGTTAAATCTGCCTAATCTGCTAAATCTGTTACATGTTTAATCTGTTGAATTGCCTAAACTGTTACATATGTTGAATCGCCTAATCTGTTAATTATTCCTAATCTGCTAAATCTGTTAAGTTGCCTAATCTACTAAATCTATTGAACCGCCTGAGCTGCTAAATCTGTTAAATCTGTTGAAAAGCTGAATGATTGTAACTTATGTATGAAAATCCGTAGGCTCGACCTAAGATTGAGTAAAACATGTTAATTCGATTAATCTGCTGCGGCTTGAAAAGAAGTCAAATATGTTAAATTGACATTATTAGTCTGATATTTGAATAATTTGTAATGGAATAAACTAGTTATAATAAAAATTCTGAGACACGAGGTTAGACTCATGTTTGCGGTAGAAGCCTGCCCAGACCCAACCGGCTTAACCAGCAACCGCACACTGCTAGTCTAATGTGAGAGGTCGTAGGCATAACTAAAATATGCTTAGACATGAGGTTTGGTCTGGCTTGTGGCAGAAGTCTGCCTGGAACTGCCCGGCTTATCCAGCGGCCACAAGCTACCGACCTAATGTGGGAGGTATGTGCATTAATATTTAATTAATGCAAATCTGAGATAAATATGATGTCTAAAACGTGTTGGGTGGATAGGGCTAAACCAACTGGACTGATGAATTAATAAACCTGTTTCGTGAATCTGTAGGCCCAATACAAAGTTAGACAATCTATAAGTCTGTTAAAACTATACATCTGATCCGTTAGTCTAAAAACCTGTTGACTGATTTTCTGATCTGTGAACTAGTTGATCTGAACTCTATAGGTCTGAGAACTTGTAAACAAGTTAATCTGAAATCCATTAGTCTGGGGACACAAGGTTAGGAGGGAAAATATTTGTGTCATCTTTTGTTTTGGACCCATATTAGTCAGTAACCCTTTCTGGTATCAAAACTATGACCCAACAGTAGGTAGGGTCCGGTCACGCTTACTGAACTAATTATAAGCGGTTCATTCTGATAATGGTGAGGGGTGTTGATGGTGCGTTCCAACCTGGTAACGTGCGTGCATGGATCCCAGTCTGCCTCTGAGGATGTAAGATGCCGTAACATCTGTAAATAGGTCTGTATCATTCAAAGGTTGCCACTTTAGGGAGTGATACACCCTTCTGTGGGACTGGCACAGGGTATTTATGTATTAGGGAGCTGATCGCTTGGTGTAGATTTAGCGTACACTTAGTTTTGTTTGTTTCCTTTGGGGTACCGTCTGTTTCTGTTGGGTGGTAACACCAATCTGTTTCTGCATGGTACCGTCTGTTGGGGTGGTAAAGGCCCATTTACTAGTGTACACCTACTTCTAACATTCTATTTCCGTCAGATTATACTGTTTCCGTATCTGATTTCGTTTATGTACCTTCTGTCTGTTGGGGTGGTAAAGGCCCATTACTGGCATTCTGTTTCTGTACAGATTATTTTGTTTCGTTTCTGTTTCAGTTTAGACATTAGGGTAACACCTAATCCTGTTATACTAGTATTAGTGCAGAGAAGTAAGATCTAAGTAAGAAGCATAACTTGGGCTATATCATTCTGTTTCTTCTGTTTAGCTTAAGTATACTGGTTACTCCTTTTGCTGTTGTCTCTTATCCAACTTTATTTTCATGTCATGATATTATTATCTGTTTATATGCTGAAAGTCACTGGACTTGCCAGACTTTATGCCTGACCTTGCTTGTTTTCACCCCTTTTCTTTCGTCTCTCCCCCCCTCCCCCAGTTTTTAGGGTGGAAGTATAGGAGCTTGATTCAGATTTTCTCTGCTTGAAGTACCGCTTGGCCTTGGCTCTATCTTTCCATGGCAGTTTATGTTGGGGAATATGATTTTAAAACTATGCATTTTGAAGGCTTTTGTACAAGACTGATATATTGTACTTGAATTCTGATATTGTGATTTGAAAAGATGTAACCAAACTTACTTTGGTTTCTGTTGTAATAAAGTTATTAATTTTTCAAGTACTGTTTTATCTGTCTTGTAAATTTTTGTTATGTTTACTAAAACTCTCCATCAAAGTTAAGGCATTCCTTTGTGAGTGACCATAACGGAGGTGGGGTGTTACACTTGGTATCAGAACTGTAGGTTACCGGATTTGATAAAAAGTTTTGGAAAACTATTTTCAAAAAGGTTTTTAAAAAGGAAGTATTTTCAAAAGTAGAGTATATTTTGAAAAACATAATCCCCAAAGCCATAGCCTATCTTTCTATCCTTTGTTTTGAATCTTTCCTTTTTCTTTCGTTTCAGCATGTCTGGGGATCTTAACCTTCCGTAGGGCGTACCGATACCTGGCTGGTTCGGGAGGTACCTAGAAGCTAGGGCTAATGATGCGGGCCCAATGAACGTCCCTCCTCCCCCAACTGCAGCGGTTCCTCCTCCTCCTCCTCCACACGTGAATACTTTCCCGAAGATATGTAGAGACTTTCGAGCTATGAGTGGGAAGAACTTTAATGGAACTGAATCCTTCGTGGAAGCAAGGAACTGGCTCAAAGAAACCGAGGATTTGTTCGTTATCTTAGAGGTGGACGATAGGCAGAAGATACAGCTGGCGGTATGGTTGCTTAAGGACGAAGCTTCTTTTTGGTGGGAGGTCACAAATGGAGAGCGTCCGGTAGAGAGATGGATGGATTTCAGGCATAGGTTCGAGATGAAATTTCTCTCACGAGCGGAAGAGAGTCTATATGTAGAAAGGTTCTTTGCGTTAAAGCAGGGGGATTTATCAGTGAGAGACTACGTCAACAAGTTTAATCAATTAGCAAGATTCGGCTTAGAATTGGTAAATACACCGCATAAGAAGGCGCTACTGTTTGCTAAAGATTTGAATGATTCGCTACACGGATTGACGATGTCCCACATGCCTATGGGGGCAACCTTCGAAAAATTGGTGGATATGGCGTTAATGCATGAAGAGGAAGCCGAAAGTAAAAAGAAAGAGGAAAAGCTTAAAGGAACACAGAACAAGAAGGCGCGGCCCAAAAAGGAAACACAAAAGAAGGATAAGAAGACTGAAGATAAGAAATAGAAGAAGTGCTTTACTTGTGGAAGTTCGACCCATCTGAACAAGGATTGCAGAAAAAAGAAGAGCACTTGCTTCAACTGTGGAGAAATGGGGCACTTCATAAGGGACTGCCCAAAGAAACGGGGACAAGGGTAGAGGGCAGAACCCACTTATGGAGGACATGCGAATGCTCAAGTGACTGGTAGATAGGATAGAAATAATAAAATTTATGTAGAAGGTTTAATTTCCTTATCTAATTGAGGAGTTAAAAACTCTTTCTGATTCTGGGATTTTTGATTCTGTAATTGAAACTCTGCACTTTAATACTAGTCTTGTTTCTGGTTCTGTTATAGTTTCAGACCCTATGAGGGTTATGACTCATCTGTTTGTGATAAGTTGGGGTTTAAGGTCATTTTTATTGGGCATTAAGTTGACCATGACGCATACATTCTGAGTTTTTATCATGCTTGGTTTCCTAAGAATCATTTGGTAATCTGATCTGTATCAGTATTCTGTAGGTTTCTGAAAAGGATAGGAGTTTTACTCAAAGTGTGAAATAGATTTCCATCTGGTCATTTGTTTAATGGGAGTGATTCTCTGAGTGTTAGTCTGATGCTGATTTCGGTCTTCAGGGTTGATACTTAGGGAGTTATTCTCTTAAACCGATGTCTAATGGGAACCTAGCTTTAGTTTTAATTATACTTGCTTCTATCACTTGACTTTATCCTTCGACCTTTAGGTAGAAACTAATGGGTGTAAACATGTGTTTGAGACATGTTATGTTTGATGGTTGCAAGTGGATGCAAGTGGTTGCTAGTGATTGCTTGTGGATGCATATACACACACTAGGCACTAGATCGACTCAAAAATAATCTCATACTGCATATGGATATGTGTGCATTTTTTTAAAGTTTTATGGATGCAAAATGATTGATTCAGCACATGGATGTTGCATATGAATGAACGGTTGTGCACTCATATAGAAATGATATGTATCAAATAGGAAAATTGCATACATGTTGGACTCATGACACTGACATAGTTCGCATTAAGGAGGTCAACTGAATCAGTGGACCGCCTGATCTTTGTATCAGATAAGTACATATATACACACTCTTGCATAAGTACATACAACATTAGAAATATTTTAAGGACAATGGTTGCTTGTGGATGATGGTTGAGTAGATGGATGATTGAATGATAGGATGCATTTTTCTTAACTTGAAGATTTTGGGGATGAAATCCTTTAAGGAGGGGAGAATGTTACACCCCGAATTTTCTATTAACAGTAAATTAATAAATTAAAGTATAATTAATTCTAAATGATAGAATTAAGGGAAACGGGTTATGCCATTATTGTCCGTCTCAGAATTCTGCTTGAGATAGAGTCCGAATTTGCGTAAATCGAACTTTGTATGAAGGAGTTATGACCTCCGGAAGTTTCAGAATTCGATTTAAAATTCAAACAGCCCGAAAACAAGTTCAAAATTCAAAACTGGACCAGAACTGGGCTGGATGGGAATTTTCCCGCCCAGGACCCAGGTCGACTAGGGGGTCGACCTGGGTACCCAGGTCGACCATGCAGTTGACCTGGGGGTTGACCTACAGGTCAACCTGCTTGGTCGACCTGACGTGCTTGGTCTGGTCCTGGCTCGGTTTCTGGGGCTTGGCTATGTCACTAGGGCTGATTTGTCACTTTCTGATTGGCTTCTCTTGAGATGGATGGCCTTGATTAACTCTAGCTTCATTGATGGCTCTAATTAGTTTGAAATCCTACATAAACAGCCCCCTAGCCCCATTCTCTTTACACCATTCTTCTTCCCTTATGCTGCCTCTGAGATAATAGAAATAAATAAATAAAATAATGGCGTCGCTACTCTGCTGGGATCAAAACCAGAACTAGTGTATCTTCTTCCAAATCTGAATAGGATTAAAAGAGAACTGCTGCAACTCTTCTTCTATAATCCAATCAAGGAAAGTGCATTTATTTTCCGATATGAGTTTTAATCATGATCTTAACATAATTATAAAATTGAATCTGAGATTATGCTTTTTTTCTATTTATCAGATCTGTTCCTCTGCTTTATTATTCTGTTTGTTCTGTGTTTCTTCCTTCCTTCTTTCTTTTTGTTTAATAGCCAGGCTACCACGAGCCTGAGCAAAGTCTCATAAGAGATGAATGTATAAACGCTAAATTTGGGAAGAATATTGAATGAGGCATATTTAGGCATAATTGATTTGTAACTAATTTGAGGATACAACACATGTTGTAATTCTGGACATAAATTTGAGGCATATTGTATAAGATGATCTATGACTTGGAAGGAGAGGATTATTGTGACTTAGAACATAAAGAACATAGGTTGTAACTTAGAACATAAATCTGAGGCATATAATTGGGCATGTTGTGATGAAAACATAAGGTGTACTTAACGTATGTCTTGAGTTTTGAGGCATAAAGATTATTGGACATATGACTTGGGAATTGGGGCGTAAAATTTAACTGTGAACACGTAACTGATTTGGATGCATAGTACAAGTTGTAATTCAAGATCTAGATCTGGACATACTATATATATATATATATATATATATTATAGTCTGTAATTTGGAAAAAAGAGAATTAATTTGCATATAACTTAGGTATATTGATCCATGTTAAGATTTGATGATTATTAAGTGTGAATACACCTAAATGGGTTTTTTTTTGGATATGTGACATGCATTGTAATCAATGGCTATATTTGGCATAATTTAATGTAAATTACGATTAGAGTTTTTTGAGAATATTCTGAACTATGCAGGTTTAACTAGAATTTGAGACATATGTTATATGGTGGATTATGACCATAATTTGGGCATATAAGTTTAGGCTTACTTTATGAATTAGGCAAGATATGTGAATAAGACTTTAAGGAATGTTTAAATCAGTTAAAACTGTTATCTGCTTAATATGTTAAATTTCCCTAATCTGCTAAATTTTTACCTATTTAATCTGTTGAATTGCCTAAACTGTTACATATGTTGAATCGCCTAATCTGCTAATTATGCCTAATCTGCTAAATCTGTTGAGTTGCCTAATCTGCTAAATCTGTTGAACCGCCTGAGCTGCTAAATCTGTTAAATCTGTTGAAAAGTTGAATGATTGTAAATTGTGTATGAAAATCCATAGGCTCGACCTAAGATTGAGTAAAACATGTTAATTCGATTAATCTGCTGCGACTTGAAAAGAAGTCAAATCTATTAAATTGACATTATTAGTCTGATATTTGTATAATTTGTAATGGAATAAACTAGTTATAATAAAAATGCTGAGACAGGAGGTTAGACTCGTGTTTGCGGTAGAAGCCTGCCCGGACCCAACCGGCTTAACCAGCAACCGCAAGTTGCTAGTCTAATGTGAGAGGTCGTAGGAATAATTGAAATATGCTTAGACACGAGGTTAGGTCTGGCTTGTGGCAGAAGTCTGCGCGGAACCGCCTGGCTTGTCCAGCAGTCACAAGCTACCGACCTAATGTGGGAGGTTTGCGCATTAATATTTAATTGATTCAAATCTGAGATAAATATGATGTCTAAAACGTGTTGGGTGGATAGGGCTAAACCAACTGGACTGATGAATTAATAAACCTGTTTCGTGAATCTGTAGGCCCAATACAAAGTTAGACAATCTGTAAGTCTGTTAAAACTACACATCTGGTCCATTTATTTGAAAACCTTTTGACTGATTTTCTGATCTGTGAACTAGTTGATCTGAACTCTGTAGGTCTGAAAACTTGTAAACAATTTAATCTGAAATCCATTAGTCTGGGGATACAAGGGTAGGTGGGAAAATACTTGTGTCATCTGTTGTTTGGGACCCATATTAGTTAGTAATCCTTTCTGGTATTAAAACTATGACCCAACAGTAGGTAGGGTCCGGGCACACTTACTGAACTAATTATAAGCGGTTCATTCTGATAATGGCAAGGGGTGTTGATGGTGCGTTCCAACCAGGTCATGTGCGTGCATGGATCCCGGTCTGCCTCTGAGGATGTAAGACGCCGTAACATCTGTAAATAGGTCTGTGTCATTCAAAGGTTGCCACTTTAGGGAGTGATACACCCTTTTGTGGGGCTGGCACAAGGTATTTATGTATTAGGGAGCTGATCGCTTGGGGTGGATTTAGGGTACACTTAGTTCTCTCTATTTCCGTTGGGGTATCGTCTGTTTCTGTTGGGTGATAACACCTGTATGTTTCTGCGTGGTACCGTCTGTTGGGGTGGTAAAGGCTCATTTACTAGTGTGCACCTAATTTTAACATTCTGTTTCCGTAGGATTATTCTTTTTCCGTCGGATTATACTATTTCCTTCTCTGATTTTTTTTGTGTACCTTCTGTCTATTGGGGTGGTAAAGGCCCATTACTGGCATTATGTTTCTATATACATTATTCTGTTCCGTTTCTGTTTCAGTTTAGACATTAGGGTAACACCTAATCCTGTTATACTAGTATTAATGCAGAGAAGTAAGATCTAAGTAAGAAGCACAACTTGGGCTATATCATTATGTTTCTTCTGTTTAGCTTAAATATACCGGTTACTCCTGTTTCTGTTGTCTCTTATCCAGCTTTATTTTCATGTCCTGATATTATTATCTGTTTATATGCTGAAAGTCACTAGAATTGCCAGACTTTATGTCTGGACTTGCTTGTTTTCGCCGCTTTTCTTTCGTTCCCCCCCCCCCCCTCCAGGTTTTTAGGGTGGAAGTATAGGATCTTGATTCAGATTTTCTCTGCTTGAAGTACCGCTTGGCCTTGGCTCTATCTTTCCATGGAAGTTTATGTTGGGGAATATGATTTTAAAACTATGCATTCTGAAGGCTTTTGTACAAGACTGATATTTTTTACTTGAATTCTGATATTGTGATTTAAGAAGATGTAACCAAACTTACTTCGGTATTTGTTGTAATAAGTTATTAATTTTTCAAGTACTGTTTTATCTGTCTTGTAATTTCTGTTCTATTTACTAAAACTCTCCATCAAAGTTAAGGCATTCCCTTTGTAAGTGACCTTAACGAAGATGGGGTGTTACATAGGTGCAGAGGTATAATGTGGGGTGCGATAGTATATTCGGTTCAAACTGCTTTATCTTAGTTTATGATACTTTACTACTTCCAGTTTATACCTATCATGCCCTTTTTCTTATTCTCATACTGAAGAGTCACTAGACTTGCCATTTATGTCTGACTTTATTTTTCTTTCGTCTTCTTTTCTTCCGTTCCCCCCAGGTCCACAGACTCTTTGCAAGCTTCAAGATAGTAGATGTATGGTTTGGACTCTCTTGCCTTAGCTATGGATTTTGGACACGTTCTATGGGGATTTATGCAGCTTTTATTATGTTTTATGCTTCTTTATTTAATAATCAAGACGGAAAGTGATGATGTAATGTTTTGGAAGTTATTAAGAGACAATTATGGAAATGTTTTTTATGAACACGTATTTATGAAATGAAAGTCTATTTGTTTTACGCTGCTTATACATATGTGTTTATATTTGTCTTGTGTTTTATCTGTGACTTTTACTTATAAACCTCCACCGAAGTTAAGGCATTCCCTTTGTGAGTGACCTTAATGGAGGTGGGGGTGTTTCACTTGGTATCAGAGTGAGGTTTACCAGATTAGATAAAGGTTTTTGAAACTATTTTCAAAAGAGAAGTTTAAAGAAGCATATTTTTTTCAAGGAAAAGAATTTTTTTTTATAAGGCATAGTCCCCCAAAGCCATATGCACTATCTCTATATCCTTTATCTTGAATACTTTCCTTTTTTTTCCAGCATATCTAGAGATCTTAATCTTCCAGAAGGAGTACCGATACCTGGCTAGTTCCGAAGGTACCTAAAGGCTAGGGCCAATGGTGTGGGCCCAGCAGATATTCCTCCTCCCACAGTGGCAGCGGTTCCTCCTCCTCCTCCTTCTTTTGGAAATACTTTCGCTAAGACGTGTAGAGACTTCAAGGCTATGCGTTGAAAGGACTTTTATGGAACTGAATCCTTTGTGGTAGTAAGGAACTGGCTGAAGGAGACCAAAGATTTTTTTCGTCATCTTCGAAGTTGACGACAGTCAAAAGATACAGCTAGCAGTGTGGTTGCTTAAAGACGAAGCTTCTTATTGGTGGGAAGTTACCCATGCTGAGAGGCCAGTAGAAACTTAGGAAGATTTCAGGATGAGGTTTGAGATGAAATTCCTCTCCCAAGCTGAAAGAAGCCTGCAGATAGAGAATTTCCTAACTCTTAAACAAGTTAGTATGACGATCAAGGAGTACGTCAATTAGTTTAATCAGCTGGCCAAATTTGGGCTGGATTTAGTAAACACCCAACACAAGAAGTCCCTTCGCTTCGTCAAAGGTCTAAATGAGCCTCAGCCATGCTATGACCCATATACCCATGGGGCCGACTTATGAAAGCTTGGTGGACATGGCGCTGCTACAAGAGGAAGATAAAGGCAAGAAAGAGGCAAAGGTGGAAGTGTCTCAAGAAAAGAAACAGGGTTTGTAGGCTAAGAAAATAGACTTCAAGAAGGGCAGGAAGAACAACAAATCCCGTGAAAAGAGAAGGTGTAATTTCTGTGGCATTGTTGGGCATATAGCGAAAGACTGCTGAAAGAAGAAGGCGAAGATGAATGGTGGTTGTTTCCATTGCGGTGAGACTGGACACCTGGCTAAGGACTGCCCAAAGAAGCGAGGGCAGGGACAGAAGACTGGATCCGCTTCAGGGGGACAGGTTCATGCGCTGGTGGCACCTTCACAAGAACAAGGTAGAAATATTTCTGTAGAAAGTTTAATTTATCTCTATGATCATCCAGTTCGCACTCTCTTTGATTCTGGCGCATTACATTCCTTTATTTCATCTGCCTTAGTAGAATCTTTACACCTAGACACTAGTATGGTAGAAGATCCCTTGGTTGTTTCAAATCCAATTGGGGACTCAGCTTATTTGTCAATGGTTTGTTTGGATTTGAAAATCTCTATTCTAAGCGTTGAGTTTAAATGTAGTGCCCTTGTTCTGGGCTTCTCGGGATATGGACTGATCTTAGGCATGGACTGGTTATCCAGTAATGGTGCAATTCTTTATTGTGAGAAAAGAGTGGTTAGACTCTTGACTCCACTCGGTATCACTCTAGAAAGTTCTTGTAATCCCTTGAATGTTGTTATGCTTAGTTATCTAGAGTCGCTTAATGCTTCTGTTGAGAATTTGCAGTCGGTTAGATTGGTCCGTGAATACCCGGATGTCTTTGAAGAGGTGAACGGCTTACCTCCGAGGCGGGAAATAGACTTGCATATATCTTGTTGATAATGCAAAGCCCGTAGCTTTACCTGTCAGACACATGGCTCCAAAGGAGAGAAAGGAGCTCAGTAATCAAGTTAAGGAGCTTCTCGAGAAGGGGTTTATAAGGTGGAGTATCTCGAAATGGGGTGCTCCAGTGGTGTTTGCCACCAAAGCAGATGGCTCACTACGTCTTGTGTGGACTATAGGGAGCTAAACAAGCTGACTAAGAAGAATAGGCCCCCGCTTCGCAGAATAGACGATTTGTTTGATTAGCTTATAGGTGCGTCGGTCTTCTCCCAACTTGATCTGGCTACTGGGTTCCATCAACTAAGGGTAGCTGAAGATAGCATTGATTAGACGGCGTTCAGAACCCCAGATGGTTTCTTCGAGTGGCTTGTCATGCCTTTCGGCTTGACAAACGCATCCTCTTATTTCGTAGACGTAATGAGCAGGGTTTTCAGACAATTCCTCAACAAGTTTGTGGGGTTCTTCGTAGACGATATTTTGATCTTCTCAAAGAATGAGGATGAACATGCTCAGCATCTAAAGGAGATCATGGATACTCTCCAGGCACATCAGCTAAAAGCAAAATTTTCCAAGAGCCACTTCTGGAGAGAAGAAGTAAGGTTTCTTGGACATATAGTGTCCAAAGAGGAGTTAGCTATGGACCCCACGAAGGTGGTGGCGGTGTAAGACTGGAAGGCACCAAGAAATGCAACCGAAGTCCGAAGCTTTCTCAGGCTAGCAGGTTTTTACCGGAAGTTCATTAGGGATTTCGCGAAAATCTCAGCTCCACTCACAAGGCTAACAAAGAAGAATCTAGCGTTCGATTGGGATTTGGATTGTGATATTACTTTCCAACGCTTGTAAAGGGCTCTCACAACAGCCCCAGTTCTTACATTGCCAGATGGAAGCAAAATGTTCACAGTATACACAGATGCATGTGGAACGGGACTAGCGTTGTTCTGATGCAAGAAGGGAAGGTAGTAGCTTATGGTGGAAGACAACTGAAAGTTCATGAAAAGAACTACCTAACCCACGATCTTGAGTTAGCCGCCATCGTCTTAGCGCTTAAGTCTTGGCGCCATTATCTCTTAGGTGAGAAGTTCGAATTATATAGAGACCATAAATCATTGAAGTATCTTTTCTTGCAGAAAGACCTTAACTTTAGGCAACAAAGGCGGATGGAGTTTCTTGCCTCGTATGATTTTGAGATTTCCTATACTCCTGGCAAGGGCAACGTAGTAGCGGACGCCTTAAGCAGAAAGAAGCTAACCTTAAGCCCTCTCTTTGTGGAAAGGCAAAGCTTGGAGTTCATAAAAAGCTTTAACTTCAGACCCTCCATCGACTTTGTACCCGGCCTGCTAGCAACATTAGAAGTGTGACCAACTCTATTAGACTCAATCGCGGCCGTACAATGCGAAGACCCTCAGCTTGTTGATGTGATTGATAAGTTAATTAGGGGTGAAATTTCCAGTCACCTCAAAAGGTACTCCATCGATGATAAGGGTTGGCTGAGGCGAGATGGAAGACTATGCATCCCACAAGCAAGGGATTTGGTAAAGACGGTTCATGAGGAAGCACACCATTCCAAGATGACAATACACCCAGATGGAGACAAGATGTACAAAGACGTAAAGAGAGATTTCTTTTGGAACGGCATGAAGAAGGATGTGGAAGATTTCATTTCTAAGTGCGTGATATTCCAATAGGTCAAGGTGGAACAAAAGAATCCTGGAGGACTGCTTCATCCTCTAGAAGTCCCTCAATGGAAGCGGGATAGCATTTCAATGGACTTCATTGATGGGTTGCCTAGGTCAAAAAGGGGCAATATTAGCATTTGGGTAATAGTGTACAGGCTCACAAAAAGCGACCACTTTATACCTATCAAGAGTGGAAGGACTGCCTCATCTCTAGCTTCTCTTTATCTCAAGGAAATAGTTCGACTCCATGGAATACCCTCCAGCATAGCGAGTGACCGAGATCCTATCTTTACAAGCGAATTTTGGCGGAGTCTGCAAGAAGCTGTAGGCACACAGTTATGCTTGAGCACGACCTGTCACCCACAAACTTATGGTCAGACATAAAGGGTGAATAGAGTATTAGAAGATCTTCTGGGACTGTGCGTTCTTGACTTTGGAGGAACATGGGAGGATCATCTTCCTTTATTGGAATTCGCCTACAACAACATCTACCAAGCCACCATCGGCATGGCGCCCTTTGAAGCTTTGTATGGAAGACCGTGCCGATCACCAACTTGTTGGTGGGAGTCTACAGACAAGCATATACTTGGGCCAGACATGATTAGAGAGACTTCAGAAAAAGTGGACTTGATACGAAGGAGAATGAAGACTGCCCAAGATAGACAGAAATCCTACGCAGACAAAAGAAGGACCGACCTTGAGTTTGAGGTTGGGGACAGGGTTTTCCTTAAGGTATCCCCCTTAATGAACGTCGTTCTCTTTGGATCCGCAGAAAAGCTAGCACCAAGATTTGTAGGACCGTTCCCTATCATCGAGAAGATTGGGAAGATGGCTTATAGAGTAGAGTTGTCCGAAAGGTTGGCTGGAATTCACAATGTCTTTCACGTTTCTCATCTCCGTAAATGTTTACATGAATCTGCGGAAGTGGTGGAGCCAACCATTCTAGAAGAAGCCGAAGTGGAACGCGAAGCAACTGTGAGGAGAGTTCCAACCCGCATCCTAGGAACTGAAGTGAAAAAGCTACGCAACCGCGAAGTCAAGCTTGTCAAAGTTCAGTGGAGCGACGCCGAGGAAGACGCAACTTGGGAAACCGAGGACAGAATACGCGCGACCTACCCTTTTCTTTTTGAGGGTACATCTTTGATTTCTCTTTTCCCTTAAGTTGTGCTTGTATCTATCTTTTTAGGTATATCTCCTCGATATTATCCTTTATCCTTAGGTAGAAACCCCTTTGGATGTAAACATGTAATTGAAACATGTTATGATTGATGGTTGCAAGTGGTTGCTTGTGGATGCATATACACACACAACCTAGGTTTTAGATCGGCTCAGTCACTTCATATTGCATATGCATGTATGTATTCATATTTGTATGTGGTTGAGACTTGATATGTTGTCATATGGATGTCGCATTTGTATGAATGATTGCGCGCTCATGTAGAATTATGAGTAGGGAAAATTTGCATACATAATGGATTCATGACACTTACATGATTCGCATTAAGGAGGTCAACTAAATCATTAGACCGCCTAATTTTTGCATTAGATAAGGACATATACACACTATGCATATGATCATGAAGCATTAGAAGTCTTTTAAGGATAATGGATGCCTGTGTTTGTTGGTTGAGTAGATGGACGATTGGATGTTAGGATATACGTTCTTCTAGACTTGAAGATTTCGGGGACGAAATCCTTTAAGTAGGGTAGAATGTAACACCCCGAATTTTCTATTAACAGTAAATTAACAAATTAAAGTTTAATTAATTATAAATGATAGAATTAAGGGAAATGTGTTACGCCATTGCGTTCGTCTCGGAATTCTGCTTGAGATAGAGTCCAAGTTTGCGTAAATCGGACTCCGTATGAAGGAGTTATGACCTCCAGAAGTTTCAAAATTCGATTTAGAATTCAAACAGCCCGAAAATAAGTTCAAAATTCAAAATTGGGCTAGAACTGGGCTGGGCGGGAATTTTCCCACCCAGGTCGACCAGGGGGTCGATCTGGGAGTCGACCTGGGTACCCAGGTCGACCATGTAGTCCACCAGGGGGCCGACCTACAGGTCGACCTGCTTGGTCGACCTGACCTGCTTGGTCTGGTCCTGGCTCGGTTTCTGAGGCTTGGCTATGTCACTAGGGCTAATTTGTCACTTTCTGATTGGCTTCTCTTGAGACGGATGGCCTTGATTAACTCTAGCTTCATCGACGGCTCTAATTAGTTTGAAATTAAACATCCTTAGTCTCCAACCTAAATTCAAACAAATAAAATAGAGATAGAGCCGTCATGCTGCTGGAAGGAAGCCAAGAGTAGCCTCCACTTGAAGAAAGCTTAGAGACGAGCAAAACTAAAGTAAAAACAAGATTTAAACAATGTTTATCTACTTAAAGGAAAGCATTGCAAATTCAGAACTCAGAATCCAGAATTCAAGTTCGTCGTTTGTTGTACGTATAGTGATTTTCCGATGGGAATAAAATTGAGACTTGATTCGATGTAAAATGGAAATGGAATTTTACTACTATATAACAACGATGCTAATTCATATCTGTGTATTGCAATGATTGTATTGTGAATGGTTGGGATGTTTGTGGTATAATTGATTTGATATTGATCCTATTGTACATTTAGAATGAAACCAACATCACATACAAGTATATGGTTAATGTTAGAATTTACACCTATATGTTTATATGTTTAATAAAGGTTGTATGTGTTATGTCCAAGTTAAGATCTCATGTATATACTTTATGCTAAAACCTCTACGCCTAAATGATTAAGTTCATATACATGCTCATATGTTTATACAAAAGTTGCAAGTTCATAATTGGATTCATGCCAAGATCCATCTTAATACAAGTTTCATGTTATAGTAGTTAACATGATTGGATCTAGTTCACACATGTGATAAAATTATACATACCTTATGGACATGTCATATTCTTGTCATATGCTACGATGTTATGCCTAGATCTAAACATGTTTAGGCTTATGTTGTCTAAATTATATGCTAATTCATGTGACACCTATTTAGTTAGATCCCTATTTCAATGCAAGTTCACATATATGTAAGTTGATTTAGTCTATGTTGCAAGTTCACGCCTATGATATTCATGTTGACTATTTTGCAAGTTCACACCTATGATGTTCATATTAACTATGCCGAAAATGCCATGTTTACACCTATGTCATGTTTATGTTAATGAATTTCTTTATGCCAATTTTGTGTACGCTAAATTAGGCTAAGTTTTTAGCCTAATATTATATGTTAAAAATCATGCAGACGAAAAATTAGGCTAAGATTGTTAGCCTAATATTTAGACGGGGTAACGTTGGGAAATATTGGTAATTATAGGAAACTTGAAATAAATTGGTGAAAATATATGTACTGGCATGTTTGGCACATGCCAATAATTGGTGGCACTTAAATGGTATAAAATTCTTATACCAAAAATGACGAACTTGGTAAGTGGGCCACAACATTTAGTTGTTAACAAATTTACATATAACAAGTAATAGAGACAAATATGTAAATTTAGAAAATACGAGTATGCTTAACCCGTGGTTGGATTGAGTTGTGATGTAAACCTGCCCGGACCCGCCCGATTGTCCAGTAATCACAACAATACCTATCCAATGTGAGAGGTTAAACATTGAGCCCAATAAGGACCCAAGGTTAGACAGAGTTACGGTGTAAACCTTCCCGGAACCGACTGGCTCATCCAGTAACCGTAACAATACCTGTCTAATGTGAGTGGACGGTGCTTTAAAAAGCTAAGGACAGACAAGTTAGGATGGTAGGGTTAAGTTAACTAAAACAATTAACCAATTCAACATGTTAATTAAACTGATGGGTGGGGTTAGGTAAATACAGACACTTAACCACTTAACATGTTTGACTAGAAAAACCCTAGTAACGGGGACCTATTTCAGCAGTAACCCAATTAGGTATCATGGTACCCTGAAACTAGGCAGGGTGGGGCGCGATTACTGGGCTGATTGTAAGCGATCAAAAGCGACGAAGGTTGGTGCATCAGTGTGGTTTCTAACGGAGTGCGGGCGTGCACACACTTCGGAGCAGACAAACTGGGCACTGGGCACCAGTAGTATAACCTGTGCATTCTAGGATTGTGTCGGGCCGCCACCATGGGACTTGATACACCCCATGGTGGGACCAGCATAGGAATCTACAATCATTGGGGGGGCCGTATGACACATATGATTTTGTGAGTAGGAGCCGATCTTTAGAAAGAGGATCACTTCACCTCGATCATAAGGTGCTAGTTGAGATAATGCAAGTAGGTGCAGAGGTATAATGTGGGGTGCGATAGTATATTCGGTTCAAACTGCTTTATCTTAGTTTATGTTACTTTCCTATTTCCAGTTTATACCTATCATGCCCTTTTTCTTATTCTCATACTGAAGAGTCACTAGACTTACCAGGCTTTATGTCTGACTATATTTTTCTTTCGTCTTCTTTTCTCCCGTTACCCCCCTCCCAGGTCCACAGGGAGGAAACAACCCTGCTTAGTCAGACTCTTTGCAAGCTTCAAGATAGTAGATGTATGGTTTGGTCTCTCTTTCCGTGACTATGGCTTTTGGACACGTTCTATGGGGATTTATGCAGCTTTTATTATGTTTTATGAAAATGATGATGTAATGTTTTGGAAGTTATTATGAGACAATTATGGAAATGTTTTATATGAACACGTATTTATGAAATGAAAGTCTTTTTGTTTTGCGTTGCTTATACATATGTGTTTATTTCTGTCTTGTGTTTTATCTATGACTTTTACTTATAAACCTCCACCGAAGTTAAGGCATTCCCTTTGTGAGTGACCTTAATGGAGGTGGTGTGTTTCAATTATGTATGCAAAATTTTCCCTACTCATAATTCTACATGAGTGCGCAACCATTCATACAAATGCGACATCTATATGACAACATATCAAGTTTCAACCACATACAAATATGAATACATATATGCATATGCAATATGGAAGTGACTGAGCCGATCTAATATCTAGGGTGTGTGTATATGCATTCACGAGCAACCACTAGCAACCACTTGCAACCATCAATCATAACATGTTTCAAATACATGTTTACATCCATTAGTTTCTACCTAAGGAGTTAGGAGAAAAAGGACCGAGAAGATAGACTAAAAGGTAGATACAAGCATAAACTTATGGAAAAAGAGAGATCAAAGATGTACCCTCAAGGAGAAAAGGGTAGCCAACGCGTATTATGTCCTTAGTTTCCCAAGTCGCGTCTTCCTCGGCATTGCTCCATTGAACTTTAACAAGCTTGACTTCACGGTTGCGTAGCTTTTTGATTTCAGTTCCTACGATTCGAGTTGGAACTCTCCTCACAGTTGTTTCTCGTTCTATTTCAACTTCTTCTAGAATGCTTGGCGCCACCACTTCCACAGATTCATGTAAACATTTCCGGATGTGAGAAACGTGAAAGACATTGTGAATTCCAGCCAACCTTTCGGGCAGCTCTACTCTATAAGCCATCTTCCCAATCTTTTCGATGATGGGGAACGGACCTACAAATCTTGGCGCTAGTTTTCCTGCGGATCCAAAGCGAACAACATTCCTTAAAGGAGATACCTTGAGGAAAATCTTATCCCCAGTCTCAAACTCAAGGTCAGTCCTTCTTTTGTCTGCGTAGGATTTCTGTCTATCTTGGGCAGTCTTCATTCTCCTTCGTATCAAGTCCACTTTTTATGAAGTCTCTCTAATCATATCCGGCCCAAGTATAAGCTTGTCTGTAGACTCCCACCAACAAGTTAGTGATCGGCACGGTCTTCCATACAAAGCTTCGAAGGGCGCCATGCCGATGGTGGCTTGGTAGTTGTTGTTGTAGGAGAATTCCACTAAAGGAAGATGATCTTCCCATGTCCCTCCAAAGTCAAGAACGCACAGTCTCAAAAGATATTCTAAAACTCTGTTCACCCTTTCCATCTGAACATCAGTTTGAGGGTGGTAGGTCGTGCTCAAGCATAACTGTGTGCCTACAGCTTCTTGTAGACCCCGCCAAAACTCGCTTGTAAAGATAGGATCTCGGTCACTCACTATGCTGGAGGGTATTCCATGGAGTCGAACTATTTCCTTGAGATAAAGAGATGCTAGAGATGAGGCAGTCCTTCTACTCTTGACAGGTATAAAGTGGGCGCTTCTTGTGAGCCTGTCCACTATTACCCAAATGCTAGTATTGCCCCTTCTTGACCTAGGCAACCCATCAATGAAATCCATTGAAATGCTATCCCACTTCCATTGTGGGACTTCTAGAGGATGAAGCAGTCCTCTAGGCTTCTTTTGTTCCGCCTTGACCTGTTGGCATATCATGCACTTAGAAACGAAATCTGCCACATCTTTCTTCATGTCGCTCCAAAAGAAAACTCTCTTTACATCCTTGTACATCTTGTCTCCACCTGGGTGTATCGTCATCTTGGAATGGTGTGCTTCCTCGAGAACCATCTTTACCAAATCCCTTGCTTGTGGGACGCATAGTCTTCCATCCTGCCTTAACCAACCCTTATCATCGATGGAATACCTATTGAGGTGACTGGAAGTTTCACCCCTAATTAACTTATCAATCACATTAACAAGCTGAGGGTCTTCGCGTTGTGCGGCCTCTATTGAGTCTAAAAGAGTAGGCCGTACTTTAGTGATGCCAATAAACCAGGTACAAAATCAGAGGAGGGCCTAAATTCAAAACTGGCTTTATACTCCAAGCTTTGCCTTTCCACAAAGAGAGGGCTTAAGGTCAACTTATTTCTACTCAAGGCATATGCTACTACGTTGCACTTGCCAGGAGTATAGGAAATCTCAAAATCATACGAGGCAAGAAACTCCATCCACCTTTGTTGTCTTAAGTTAAGATCTTTCTGCACGAAAAGATACTTCAACGATTTATGGTCAGTATATAATTTGAACTTCTCACCTAGGAGATAATGGCGCCAAGACTTAAGCGCAAAGACGATGGCGGCCAACTCAAGATCGTGGGTTGGGTAGTTCTTTTCATGAACTTTCAATTGTCTTCCACCATAAGCTACTACCTTCCCTTCTTGCATCAGAACAGCGCCTAGTCCCGTACCACAAGCATCCGTGTGTACTGTGAACATCTTGCTTCCATCAGGCAAAGTCAGAACTGGGACTGTTGTAAGAGCCCTTTTCAAGCGTTGGAAAGCAATATCACTATCCAAATCCCAAGTGAACGCTAGATTCTTCTTTGTTAGCCTTGTGAGTGGAGCTGAGATTTTCGCGAAATCTCTAATGAACTTTCGGTAAAAACCTGCTAGCTCGAGAAAGCTTTGGACTTCGATTGCATTTCTTGGTGCCTTCCAATCTTGCACCACCACCACTTTCGCGGGGTCCACAACTTACCCCTCTTTGGACACTACATATAAAAGAAACCTTACTTTTTCCCTCCAGATGTGGCACTTGGAGAATTTTGCTTTTAGCTTATGTGAATAGAGAGTATCCATGATTTCCTTTAAATGCTGAGCATGTTCTTCCTCATCCTTTGAGAAGATCAAAATATCGTCTACGAAGACAACCACAAACTTATTGAAAAATTCTATGAACACCCTGCTCATTAGGTCTACGAAATAAGCGGGTGCATTTGTCAAGCCGAAAGGCATGACAAGCCACTCGAAGAAACCGTCTAGGGTTTTGAACATCGTCTTATCAATGCTATCTTCAACTACCTTTAGCTGATGGAACCCAGTAGCTAGATCAAGTTGGGAGAAAACCGACGCACCTACAAGCTGATCAAACAAATCGTCTATTCTGGGAAGCGGGTGTCTATTCTTCTTAGTCAGCTTGTTTAGCTCCCTATAGTCCACACAAAGACATAGTGAGCCATCTGTTTTGGTGGCGAACACCACTGGAGCACCCCATTCCGAGATATTCAGCCTTATAAACCCCTTCTCGAGAAGCTCCTCAACTTGCTCACTGAGCTCCTTTCTCTCCTTTAGAGCCATGTGTCTAACATGTAAAGCTACGGGCTTTGCATTATCAACAAGATATATATGGAAGTCTATTTCCCGTCTCAGAGGTAAGCCCTTCACCTCTTCAAAGACATCCGAATATTCACGGACCACTCTAACCGTCTGCAAATTCTTAACAGAAGCATCAAGCGACTCTAGATAACTAAGCATTACAGCATTCAAGGGATTATAAGAAATTTCTAGAGTGTTACCGAGTCGAGTCAAGAGTCTAACCACTCACTTCTCACAATCAAGAATGGCACCATTGCTGGATAACCAGACCATGCCTAAGATTAATCCATAACCCGAGAAGCCCAAAACAAAGGAACTACATCTAAACTCAACACTTAGAATAGAGATTTTGAAATCTAAACAAACCATCGACAAATAAGCTGAGCCCCCAACTGGATTCGAAACAACCAAGGGATCTTCTACCAAACTAGTGTTTAGGTGCAGAGATTCTACTAAAGCAGATGAAATAAAAGAGTGCGATGCGCCAGAATCAAAGAGAGTGCGAACTGGATGATCATAGAGATAAACTAAGCTTTCTACAGAAATATTGCTACCTCGTTCCTACGGAGGTGCCACCAGGGCGTGAACCTGTCCCTCTAAAGTGGATCCAGTCCTCTGTCCCTGCCCTCGCTTCTTTGGGCAGTCCTTAGCCATGTGTCCAGTCTCGCTGCAATGGAAACAACCGCCATTCATCTTTGCCTTCTTCTTTCTGCAGTCTTTCACTATATGTCCAACAATGCCACAGAAATTACACCTTCTCTTTTCACGAGATTTGTTGTTCTTCCCTCCCTTCTTAAAGTCTATTTTCTTAGCCTGTAAACCCTCTTTCTTTTCTTGAGGCACTTCCACCTTTGCCTCTTTCTTGCCTTTATCTTCCTCGTGTAGCAGCGCCATGTCCACAAGCTTTCATAAGCCGCTCCCATGGGTATATGGGTCATAGCAAGGCTGTGTAGAGGCTCATTCAAACCTTTGACGAAGCGAAGGGTCTTCTTGTGTTGGGTGTTTACTAAATCCAGCCCAAATCTGGCCAGTTGATTAAACTGATTGACGTACTCCTTGATCGTCATTCTTCCTTGTTTAAGAGTTAGGAACTTCTCCAACTGCAGGCTTCTTTCAGCTTGGGAGAGGAACTTCATCTCAAACCTCATCTTGAAATCGTCCCAAGTTTCCATTGGCCTCTCAGCATGGAAAACCTCCCACCAATAAAAAGCTTTGTCTTTAAGCAACCACACTGCTAGCTGTATCTTTTGCATGTCGTCAACTTCGAAGATAACGAACAAATCTTCGGTCTCCTTCAGCCAGTTCCTTGCTACCACAAAGGATTCAGTTCCATAAAAGTCCTTTCCACCCATAGCCTTGAAGTTTCTACACGTCTTAGCGAAAGCATTTCCACGAGGAGGAGGAGGAGGAGGAACTGCTGCCACTGGGGGAGAAGGAATGTCTGCTGGGCCCGCGTCATTGGCCCTAGCCTCTAGGTACCTTTGGAACCAGCCAGGTACCGGTACTCCTTCTGGAAGGTTAAGATCTCCAAACATGCTAAAACAAAAAGGAAAGATTTAAGACAAAAGGATAGAGAGATAGTGCATATGGGTTTGGGGAATTATGCCTTTTAAAGAGAACGCTTTTTCTTGAAAAAAAATGCTTCTTTAAACTTCTTTTTAAAAATAGTTTCAAAAACCTTTATCTAATCTGGTAAACCTATGCTCTGATACCAAGTTAAACGCCCCACCTCCGTTAAGGTCACTCACAAAGGGAATACCTTAACTTCGGTGGAGGTTTATAAGTAAAAGTCATAGATAAAACATAAGACATATAAACACATATATATAAACACTGGAAAAACAAACAGACTTTCATATCATAAATACATGTTCATATAAAACACTTCCATAATTGTCTCAAAACAAACTTCCAATTATTACAACCATAATTCTGTCTTGATTTAAAACTTAAAGAAGCATGAAACATAATTAAAACTGCATAAATCCCCATAGAATGTCCAAAGCCATAGCCCAAACGAAAGAGATCCAAGCAATACATTCTCTCTCTTCAAGCTGGATGAAAAATCTGACTAAGCTGAGGTGTTTCCTCCCTGTGGACTTGAGGGGGGGAAACGGAAGAAAAGAAAGCGAAAGGAAAATGGGCCAGACATAAGTCTGGCACGTCTAGTTATATTTCTAGCATGAGAACAATAAAAAGATCATGACTTGCATAAATTAAGAACATGACAATACCAGAATATAAGACAAGATATGGCAGGAAATACTAACTATGCTAAACGCACTCGTTATTGCTTCTCTGCACCAACTAACTAGCCTAACTAGCACCATGTGTTCATGACAAGGTGATCCCTTATTCGATCGGCTCTTACTCGCAACGTTTTCTTCCTATGTCATACGGCCCTACATGATTGTAGATACCTATGCTGGTCCCACTATGGGGTGTATCAAGTCCCATGGTGGCGGCCTGACACAATTCTAGAATGCATAGGTTATGCTACTGATGCCCAGTGCCCAGTTTGTCTGCTCCGAAGTGTGTGCACGCCCGCACTCCGTTAGAACCTACACTGTTGCACCAACCACCGTCGCTTTTGACCGCTTACAATCAGCCCAGTAATCGTGCCCCACCCTGCCTAGTTTCAGGGTACCATGATACCTAATTGGATTACTACTGAAATGGGTCCCTGTTACTAGGGTTTTCTAGTCAAACATGTTAAGTGGTTAAGTGTCTGTATTAATCTAACCCCACCCATCAGTTTAATTAACATGCTGAATTGGTTAAGTGTTTTAGTTAACTTAACCCTACCATCCTGACTTGTCTGTCCTTAGCTTTAATTAGTTAAAACACCAACCACTCACATTAGACAGGTATTGTTACGGTTACTGGATGTGCTGGTCGGTTCCGGGCAGGTTTACACCGTAACTCAGTCTAACCTCGGGTCCTTATTGGGCTCAATGCCTTAACCTCCCACATTGGATATGTATTGTTGTGATTACTGGACAGCCGAGCGGGTCCGGGCAGGTTTACATCACAACTCAATCCAACCTCGGGTTAAGCATACTCGTATTTTCTAAATTTACATATTTGTTCTTTTTATTCTTATACGTAAATTTGTTAACAATTAAATGTTATGGCCCACTTTCCAAGTTCATCATTTTGAGGTATACGATTTATACCGTTTCATGCCATAAATTACCTATGTGATTTTCCACCAATTTATGTTAAGTTTCCTATAATTATCAATTTTTCCCAACGTTACCCCGTCTAAATATTAGGCTAACAATCTTAGCCTAATTTTTCATTCGCATGATTTTTAACATATAATATATGGCTAAAAACTTAGCCTAATTTAGCATACACAAAATTGGCATAAAGAAATTCATTAACATAAACATGACATAGGTATAAACTTGGCATTTTCGGCATAGTCAATATGAACATCATAGGTGTGAACTTGCAAAATAGTCAACATGAATACCATAGGTGTGAACTTGCAACGTAGACTAAATCAACATACATATATGTGGATTTGCAACATAGATAAAATCAACTTACATATATGTGAATTTGCAACATATGTTAAATCAACTTACATATATGTGAATTTCCAAATCAATCACGAACATATGAATAAGTGTGAACTTGAAATATGACATAGGTTTAACATATACACATAAACATGTATATCTAACATTTGGTCATATAGTGATATGATTTTACAACCCGAAACTTGCATAACATGATAAACTACACAACTTGTCATAACAGGTTATACTCCTAGTTCATATACATATGAATAGACTTATCCATTAATTCCCAATTCAACATGATAATAAAATAGGACCACAGACAGAGAGCAATATCATTCAATTCCACATATAACATAATAAACATTGTTCTATTATCAATTTGTTTCCAAGGCATGACATTAATTTTGATTCGCATCCCGAAACATAACTAAACTTACAACGAACGACGAACTTGAGTTCTGGATTCTGAGTTTTGGAATTGAGATGCTTTCCTTTGGGTAAATGAACATTGTTTTGATTTTAATTTTGAATTAGATTTGTTCGTCTCTTAGCTATCTTCAAGTGGAGGCTACTCTCAGTTTTCTCCCGACAGCATGGCGGCTCTGGTTTTAATTTTTGTGTGAATTTAGGTTGGAGACTTGAGTTGTTTATATAGAATTTCAAACTAATTGGAGCCGTCAGATGATCATAGATGAATCTAGACCATTCACATCGAGAAGAGCCAACCAGAAAGTGACAAATCAGCCCTAATGACACACCAGAACTCAGAAAATCGCTTAAAACCCGACCAGGCCAGCCAAGACCTGACCAGGTCGACCCCATGGTCGACCTGGGTACCTAGGTCGACCCCCTGGTCGACCTGGGTCCTGGGTGGGAATTTTCCCGCCCAGCCCAATTCTGGGCCAGTTTTCGAATTTTGAACTTGTTTCGGGCTGTTTGAATTTTAAATCGAGTTCTAAAACTTCCGAAGCTTCTTCATACAGAGTCCGATTTACGCAAACTCAGACTCTATCCCAAGCAGAATTCCAAGACGAACGCAATGGCATAACCCGTTTCCCTTAATTCTTTCATTTAGAATTAATTATACTCTAATTTGTTAATTTATTATTAACAGAAAATTCGGGGTGTTACATTATGATACATAAAAGTTTTAGTCTAAGTCGTGTCATTTATGCCCAATTGTTTAGAGCCATTATGCATACATTAGATCTACAACCTTATATGTTTAGATCTACAACTTTATATATTAGATCCATATGCCTTTATGATAGATCTAATTTGCAAGTTCACCACTACATGCCATGTTTAACTTGTATAGTTTTTTGTAAATTTGTATGCTTGTGGTTCATGTTGCATAGATCAAATTTGCAAGTTCATAGTTAAAAGTATATTGTTCTATGCCAAATCCATGTGACATATGTGTAGTTAGATCCATACTTTTGTATGATGTTGGAATGTTACAAAGTTCCTCTTTTCCCCTTTTTTGTTTTATAATTAGGCTAAAATATCGAGCCTAACATTCTGTGTAATTTTAGGAACATACAACGGGGGTAATGATAGGGAAAACATGAAATTACATGTAATTGGCATGTTTGACACATAAGCATGATATGTGGCATGAAAATGGTATAATCTATATACCTAAAATTTTGAAAGTGACTTAGAAGGAAAGTGGGCCATGACAATAATTGATTTATAATTTACATATAAATATGTAGGATAAAGATGAAAAATTACATGGCATAGATTGGTTCATGAAATGGTATATTTTGTATACCATTAATTGTGAGCATAATTAAAAGGATAATTATGGCATAATTAAATTGGGAATAATTTACATATGGAATTTGTCATAAATAAGAAATATGTAAATTTAGAAAAGACGAATATGCCTAACCCGAGTTTAGACTGAGTTGTGGTGTAAAATTGCCCGGAACCGACCGGCACATCCAGTGACCACAACAATACCTGTCTAATGTGGGTGGTTAGTGCATTGAGCCCAAAAAGGACCCGAGGTTAGACTGAGTTGTGGTGTAAAACTGACCGGAACCGACCGGCACATCCAGTGACCACAACAATACCTGTCTAATGTGAGTGGTTGGTGCTTTAATAAAGCTAAGTCAAGATTGGTAGGGTTAAGTTAATTAAGGAAACACTTAACCAATTCAACTTGTTAATTAGACAAGTGGGTGAGGTTAAGTAAATTTAGAACACTTAACTGTTATAACATGTTAATTAGACAGGTGGGTGAGGTTAAGTAAATTTAGAACATTTAACCGTTATTACATGTTAATTAGACAAGTGGGTGTGGTTAAGTAAATTTAGAACACTTAACCATTATAACATGTTAATTAGACAAGTGGGTGAGGTTAAGTAAATTTAGAAACACTTAACCAATATAACTTGATTTATGGAAAGGTTAAGTTAAAATAAGAGGTCAACACTTAACCAATATAACTTGATTTGTAGTAGGGTTAAGTTAACACAAGAAGGCAACACTTAACCAAAGTAACATGACATGTAGGTGGGTTAAGTTAACTTGAATTGATTGATGACAATTAACTAATACAACAAGATGAATACGTGGGTTTAAGTTAATAAGAAACACTTGACCAATATAACTTGATGAACGAACGGGGTTAAGTTAATAGGAAACACTTAACCGATCCAACATGATAAGTAAGGAGGGTTAAGTTAATAAGAAATGCTTAACCAACATGACATGATGAATGAGTGGGTTAAGTTAACATGAGCGGACAACACTTAACTAATATGGCGTAATGTGCGGGAGGGTTAAGTACATATCGGGTTGGTGGGTAATCTTAGTAAATATAGGCCCACAAAACTTAACCATTAAATAAACTTGCTTGAATCAGTGGAAGGGTTAAGTACGTATCAGGTTGGTGGGTAATATTAGTAAATATAGACCCACAAAACTTAACCATTAAATAATCATGCTTGAATCAGTGGAAGGGTTAAGTACATATCGGGTTGGTGGGTAATATTAGTAAATATAGGCCCACAAAACTTAACTATTAAATAAACATGCTTGAATCGATGGGAGGGTTAAGTACATCTTGTGTAGGTGGGTAATATTAGTGCATATAGGCCCACAAAAATTAACCGTTTATTAAAAATGCTTGAATCGATGGGAGGGTTAAGTACATATCGGGTTGGTGAGTAATATTAGTAAATATAGGCCCACAAACTTAACCAATAGGAAACCCTAGTAATGGGGACCCATTTCAATAGTAACTCACATGGATGTATCACGATACCCTGAGCTAGGCGGGGTGGGGCACGATTACTGGGCTAATTATAAGCGGTCAAAGTAGTGGCAGGGCATACGTCAGTGTAGGTTGCGACGGTTTACGGGCATGCACGTACTCCAGAGTGGGAAAAAGCAGGCACTGGGTACCAGTAGTTATACACTGTGCATCTTGAATCATGTCGGGTTGCTATCATAAGGATTGATACACCTTATGGTGGGACCAGCACAGGGTATCTACACGCAAGAGAGGGCCGATTGACACAGACACATGGAACATGAATACAAGTAGGTCGATAGGGTAGTAAGGGTACATCTAACATGTACATGGCAACTGATTGAGGTGGAATCCTCACGATAGATGTACACCTGAAGGCTACCACAATTACGGGGGTTGGGATCACGATTATCATTTTATACAGATTACTAGATGGGACATTAATTAGGTGGTGCAGAGATAAATACAGAAATCAGATTAACAGAGTAGTAGCGAAGCAGAGAAAAAGTATAAGCGCATTCAGTTCACCTTGCACTTATCTTGTCTTTAGTTACCTTGTTTTTATGGTATTGTCCTATTTTCGGTTTATTCATGTCATGATCCTTTATCTTGTTTGCATGCTGAAAGATCATTGGACTTACCAGACTTATGTCTGACCTAGTTTGTTTTTCGTCTCTTTTCTTCCGTTCCTCCCCCTCCCCCCTACCCCCTAGTTAGTCAGGGAGGGAATAGCTCAGCCTAACTTGGACCTCTTCTCTTTCCAAGCTTGAAGATTAGTTGGTGTATCGCTTTGGACTCTCTCTCTTCCACTACTAAGGCTGGTTCATGATTTATCGGGGAATATCATTGTTTTTATGCGTCTTTTATTCTTGGAAGTTTTTAAATCAAGACAAAAGTTCTATGTATTACATTTAAGTATGATTGAGGAAATTGTTGTAAAAGCTTGACTGAATTAAGTTGTTTATAAAATGACTTTATTTTCCGCTTCTTTATTTGTCTGTCTTGTAATTTTTCTGCATCTTTTATCTATAATGCTCCACCGAAGTTAAGGCATTCCCTCTGTGAGTGACCTTAACGGAGGTGGGGTGTTTCACTTGGTATCGGAGCTGAGGGTTACCGGATCAGATAAAAGATTTGAAACATTATTTTTGAAACGATTTTAAAAGAAGCATTTTCAAAAGAAAAGTTTTATTTTGAATGCATATTCCCCAAAGCCATATGCACTATCTTTTTGATCCTCTGTTTGAATCCATTTTTCCTTCTTTCCTGAGTCTCCGGGGCTCTTAGCTTTCTGGGAGGTAACCTCATCACAGCATGGTTCCGTAGGGTCGACGAGACTACGATGCTTGTCAAAGGGAAAATAAGTGCCCAACTTCCATCTATAGCCGTAGTGGTTTCACCTACGGCTAATTTTCTTTCGAGCTTTATAGTATTTTCTATGCGATGGAGGCGGCTTTCAAGGGACCTATCAACAAGTTACACAAGGATGGAAAAGATGAGCATGAGGGGGTTTGGCTAAGGAGCACAACCCAAGGACGAGGAACTCATGGATATAGACTTGGTTCACAAAGGAGGGGAGGAAAGAATAGTAAAACCTAAGACAAGAGGAAGTATCTTTATTATGGTATAACGGGTCGTATAATTAAGGACAAAGGCAAGAACAAATGATAGGATTTTCAGGAGAGCAAATACATGCTCTCGTCACCAGCGTACCTGAGAGAGAGGTAGAGAAGCTTCGGTTGAAAAATGTTAGTTTTTTTTGTTGATCCTCCTGTTAGTTCTCTTCTGATTTTAGCGCTTCACATTCGTATATATCTGCTTCCATAGGTTCTCTGCACCTTAGTACTTGTATAATAGAGGATCCCATTATTTTCTTAAATCCAGTTTGTGGTTTGGCTCATTTATTTTTGGTTTGTAAGGATTTGAGATGCTTATGTTTCCGAGTTTCATGGGCTATGGGTTGATTCTAGGCATGGATGGGTGAGCTAGTAATTGTAAAAGGAGGGTAGTTATACTTTCGACTTGCCTTGGGAATACCATCGAGATTTCGTGCGATCCTAAGGGATCAGTTTGTCTTAACTACCTAGAATCACTTTATGTTTTAACAACAATTTTCGATCCGTTGGAGTAGTCCATGAGTACGCGGATGTTTTGATTAGGTTAGGGGTTTTCCCCCTAAATCTCGAGATAGACTTCCGCATATATCTAGTTGACAATGCAAAGCCAGTTATGTGATCAAAGATAGTTTTGGAGCAAGATTGGCGAGGATAGCCAGAGTCGGTTAAGTACTCAATTGTTTCGTTGTTTTGCTAGTAGCACCTCGCATAGATCGTCTAAATTCGGAGGAGGTATTCCTTGGGTGCTTGTCTGATATTGGTTTAGGCCTTTGGGGCTTGTACTTGAGGGATGTCTAGTTCGACTTGGATGGTTTGCATAAGAAATAAATGGTTGTGGCAGGCGCCCTAAAGTAAGACTGACCTTAAGAGAGTTTAAAATTACACAACAACCTTTAGCTTTAGACCCTCAGATTTGTGACATGATGGATAAGCTAAGTAGAGGAGAGACCTTTAATCATCTTAGTATATACACTTGGTACCATGGTTAACTTCTGTTTATCTTGGAAAGATAGTTCGATAACATTGGATACCCTTTAGCATAGTAAATGATCGAGGTCCTATCTTTACTAGTGGGTTTTGGGAATGAAGGTCAAGAAGCTTCACATTCGTGAAGTTAAATTAGTTAAGGTACAGTGGAGTGAAGCTCAAAGAAGATGCGACTTAGAAGACTGAAGACTAGATACGCGCATCATACCCTTTTTGAGGGTATATCCTTGATTCCTCCTTTTTCTATAATATTTTATTTGCATGCTAGTCTTTATCTTTTAAGTATATCCTCTCGATCCTATCCTCGATCCTTTGGTAGAAGTCAATGGATGAAAACATGTATTTTAGACATGTTATGATTGAAGGTTGCAAGTGGTTACAAGTGTTTGCTAGTGGTTGCTCGTGGATGCATATACACACATTAGGCACTAGATCAACTCAGTCACTTTCACATTGCATATGCATATGAATGTATTTGTTTATGGATTGAAACTTGATGTGTTATCATATGGATGTTGTATATGGATGAGTGAATATGCACACATATAGTATTTACATGATTAGGGATATTTGCATACATATTGGACGCATGACACTCTCATGATTCGCATTAAGGAGGTCAACTAGATCAGTAGATCGCCTGATTTTGCACTAGATAAGAGACATATACACACGCTCTGCATATGTTCATATGGCATTAGAAGTCTTTTAAGGACAATGGATGCTTGTGGATGATGGACGAGTAGATGGATGATTGGATGTTAGGATGCATTCTTCTTAACTTGAAGATTTCGGGGACGAAATGTCTTAAGGAGGGGAGAATGTAACACCCCGAATTTTCTGAGAATATTAAAATTAACAAATTCAAGAACACTTAATTTTTAGAAGAAGAATTAAGTGAAATGGGTTGCGCTATTACGTTCGTCTCAAAATTTTGGTCAAGATAGACATTTGGTTTGCATAAAACGGATACCTTATGAAGAAGTTATTAAGCCCTGAAGTTTGTATGCATATGGGAAATATATATATATATATATATATAAATTAAATAAAAATGAAAAAAAGTTCAAAGAAGCGAATCGGGAGAGGGAATAACCGAACCAGCCCATTTTTGAGGTCGATCCGAGCTCTGCTGGGTCGACTAGGGGTTGATTCAGGGTGTTTAGCCGTCAACCCTGGGTCGGTTCGCTCTAAGGCAGATGTGGCATCTGATTGGTTCTCATGGTTCAGGGTTAATCTAATGGTCCTAAAACACTCTCTACAACTATATAAGGACCCTAAACCTAAACCTAATTCTATTATTCACTCTCATCTAAACCTAGCGCCACTAAAACCTAAGTCAAATTAAATCTAATCTAATTCAACTAAGAGAATTCAACGATCTACATCAAAGGCGAGCAATTCAGTTTCACAATACAGATCCCTGAAATCAAGTTTTTCCTTTTGATTGTAAGTGTAGTTATCTTTCAGATGTGAATAAATTAAAGACATGATTTGTAATGAATTGTAAAATAGAATTGTATCAAGTTGTATGTAATGCTGATTCATGTTTATTAATGTCTATTTTAGCATATATGCCTATGAACTATTATGGTCTATCGAACCTATCATGCTATGTGGAAAATGGTGAGTAAACCTATGATGTTGTATAGGAATTTGGGAATGAAATTATCATATGTAAGTTTGGTGATATTATGATACATAAAAGTTTTAGGCTAAGTCATGTCATTTATGCCTAATTGTTTAGAGCCATTATGCATACATGTTTAGATCTACGACCTTATATGTTTAGATCTACAACTTTATATGTTAGATCCATATGCCTTTATGATAGATTTAATTTGCAAGTTCACCACTACAAGCCAAGTTTAACTTGTATAGTTTTATGTAAATTCATATGCTTGTGGTTCATGTTGCATAGATCAAATTTGCAAGTTCATAGTTAAAAGTATATTGTTCTATGCCAAATCCGTGTGACATATGTGTAGTTAGATCCATACTTTTGTATGAAGTTGGAATTTTGTAAAGTTCCTCTTTTCCCCATTTTTGTTTTATAAGTTAGGCTAAAATATCGAGCCTAACATTCTATATAATTTTGCGAATGTACAACGGGGGTAACATTGGGGAAAACATGAAATTACATGTAATTGGCATGTTTGACACATAATCATGATAAGTGACATGAAAATGGTACAATCTATATACCTAAAATTTTGAAAGTGTTTTAGAAGGAAAGTGGGCCATGACAATAATTGATTTATAATTTACATATAAATATGTAGGATAAACATGAAAAATTACATGGCATAGATTGGTTCAAGAAATGGTATATTTAGTAACCATTTATTGTGAGCATAACTAAAAGGATAATTATGGCATAATTAAATTGGGAATAATTTACATATGGAATTTGTCATAAATAAGAAATATGTAAATTTAGAAAAGACGAATATGCCTAACCCGAGGTTAGACCGAGTTGTGGTGTAAAACTGCCCGGAACCAACCGAGACATCCAGTGACCATAACAATACCTGTCTAATGTGGGTGGTTAGTGCATTGAGCCTAAAAAGGACCCGAGGTTAAACTGAGTTGTGGTGTAAAATTGCCTGGAACCAACCAGCACATCCAGTGACCACAATAATACCTGTCTAATGTGAGTGGCTGGTGCTTTAATAAAGCTAGGTCAAGATTGGTAGGGTTAAGTTAATTAAGGAAACACTTAACCAATTCAACATGTTAATTAGACAAGTGGGTGAGGTTAAGTAAATTTAGAACACTTAACCGTTATAACATGTTAATTAGACAAGTGGGTGAGGTTAAGTAAATTTAGAAAACTTAACCGTTATAACATGTTAATTAGACAAGTGGGTGAGGTTAAGTAAATTTAGAAACATTTAACCAATATAACTTGATTTATGGAAAGGTTAAGTTAAAATAAGAGGGCAACACTTAACCAATATAACTTGATTTGTAGTAGGGTTAAGTTAACAGAAGAATGCAACACTTAACCAAAGTAACATGACACGTAGGTGGGTTAAGTTAACTTGACTTGATTGATGACACCTAACCAATACAACAAGATGAATACGTGGGGTTAAGTTAACAAGAAACACTTGACCAATATAACTTGAAGAACGGACGGGGTTAAGTTAATAGGAAACACTTAACCGATCCAACATGATAAGTAAGGAGGGTCAAGTTAATAAGAAATGCTTAACCAACATGACATGATGAATGAGTGGGTTAAGTTAACATGAGTGGACAACACTTAACTAATATGGCGTAATGTGCGGGAGGGTTAAGTACATATAGGGTTGGTGGGTAATATTAGTAAATATAGGCCCACAAAACTTAACCATTAAATAAACATGCTTGAATCAGTGGAATGGTTATGTACATATCGGGTTGGTGGGTAATATTAGTAAATATAGACCCCAAAACTTAACCATTAAATAAACATGCTTGAATCAGTGGAAGGGCTAAGTACATATCGGGTTGATGGGTAATATTAGTAAATATAGGCCCACAAAACATAACTATTAAATAAACATGCTTGAATCGATGAGAGGGTTAAGTGCATCTCGTGTAGGTGGGTAATATTAGTACATATAGGCCTACAAAACTTAATCGTTTATTAAAAATGCTTGAATCGATGGGAGGGTTAAGTACATATCGGGTTGGTGGGTAATATTAGTAAATATAGGCCCACAAACTTAACCAATAGGAAACCCTAGTAACGAGGACCCATTTCAGCAGTAACCCACATGATTGTATCACGGTACCCTGAACTCGGCAGGGTGGGGCACGATTACTAGGCTGATTATAAGCGGTCAAAGCAGCGGCAGGGGGTATGTCAGTGTAGGTTCCGACGGTTTACGAGCGTGCACGTACTCCGGAGTGGGAAAAAGCAGGCACTGGGTACCAGTAGTTATACACTATGCATCTTGAATCATGTCGAGTTGCTATCATAAGGATTGATACACCTTATGGTGGGACCAGCACAGGGTATCTACACGCAAGAGAGGGTCGATTGACACAGACACATGGAACATGAATATAAGTAGGGAGCCGATCGATAGGGTAGTAAGGGTACATCTAACATGTTCATGGCAATTAGGCTGATTGAGGTGGAATCCTCACGATAGATGTACACCTGAAGGCAACCACAATTACGGGGGGTTGGGATCACGATTATCATTTTATGCAGATTACTAATTGGGACACTAGTTAGGTGGTGCAAAGATAAATATAGAAATCAGATTAATAGAGTAGTAGCGAAGTAGAGAAAAAGTAGAAGCGCATTCAGTTAACCTTGCACTTATCTTGTCTTTAGTTACCTTGTTTTTATGGTATTGCCCTATTTTTGGTTTATTCATGTCATGATCCTTTATCTTGTTTGCATGCTGAAAGATCACTGGACTTACCAGACTTATGTCTGACCTAGATTGTTTTTCGCCTCTTTTCTTCCATTCCCCCCAGGTAGTCAGGGAGGGAATAGCTCGGCCTAACTTGGACCTCTTTTCTTTCCAAGCTTGAAGATTAGTTGGTGTATCGCTTTGGACTCTCTCTCTCTCTCTCTCTTCCACTGCTATGGCCGGTTCATGCTTTATCGGGGAATATCATTGTTTTTATGCTTCTTTTATTCTTGGGAGTTTTTAAATCAAGACAGAAGTTCTATGTATTACATTTAAGTATGATTGAGGAAATTGTTGTAAAAGCTTGACTGAATTAAGTTGTTTATAAAATGACTTTATTTTCTGCTGCTTTATTTGTTTGTCTTGTAATTTATCTGCATCTTTTACCTATAATGCTCCACCAAAGTTAAGGCATTCCCTCTGTGAGTGACCTTAACGGAGGTGGGGTGTTTCAAGAATAAATCATTCCCTTTTGATAAAGCGATCAACAACTACCCATGCAACATCATATCCTTCCCTAGTGCTTGGGAATACATTAATAAAATCCATCAATACTTTCGCCCACTTCCATATAGGAACATACAATGGATGCAATAACGCATTCGTCTTCTTCTACGCAGCTTTGGCCAACAGACAATTCATACACTTTCTGATGAATCTTCCAACATCCCCTTTCATTCCTTCCTAGTAGTAAACTCTTCTTATATCACGATACATCTTATTACCACTAGGATGAATAGTCTGTCTAAAGCGATGACATTCTCTCTAAACTTCATCTCTCAATCCATCTATACCTGAACCAACAATTCTTCCATCCTTTTGAAGTCAACCATCTCAATTAACGTCATAATCCTTTATTTCCTCAAACTTGGCTTTCATTTCCAATCTCTAAACGATATCTACAAGCTTGGCATCTCGCTTTCAACTTTCTCCAATCCTTTCAATGAGAGTAGGTCTAAAAGATAAGCTTGTTAGCATCTTAGGTTCTAACTCAAAGTGAGGCCTGAAATCAAACCCAGCCAAGTACTCAAGTTGCTTCCATTTGGTAAACATGGCTCCTAAACTCACATGTCTTCTACATAATGCATCGACCACTGCATTTCCTTTCCTCGGAGTATAGACAACTGCAAAATCATAAGAATCTAGAAACTCTAACCACCATTGTTGCTGAAGATTCAAATCCTTTTGGGGGAAAAGATACTTCAATGACTTATGCTTGAATATAACTCCCAATAAATAATTCCTCCACATATTTAGAGCAAATAATATCATTGTTAACTCCAAATCGTGAGTCAGGTAATCCTTTAATGCGGCTTCAGTTGTCGACTCGCATAAACCACAATTTTTCTTTTTATCATTAGCATTGTTCCTAATCTTGTACCACATGCATCGATATAAATTTCCATCTCTTCGTTTCCACTTGGAATAACCAATACATAAGCACTTATTAATCTCTCTTTCATGACCATAAAAGCATGTTCACACTTCGTATCCTATGTGAAGACATGATTCTTCTTCGTCCAATTGATCAATGGTGCAGCAGTCTTTGAAAAGTCCTTGAGAAATCATCGATAATATCTTGCTAATCATGGAAAACGTCTAACAGCCATAGCATTCTTAGGTCGGTCCCAATCCTGTGCTGCCACCTTAGTAGGATCCACTTCCATTCCTTATCCAATGCGACATGATCCAAGAATCTTACTTATTCCTTCCAGAAGCACACTTCGAAAACTTAGCTCTCATATGTCACATTTGTGATATTTCCAAAACAATTTTCAAATGTGTCTTTTGTTCGTCTTCAATGCTAGCATAAACCAGTGTATCTTCCATGAACACAAGCACAAACTCATTTATCTATTCTCTAAAAACCCTATTTCATAAGGTCAACAAAATATGTTGGAGTGTTAGTCAAACCAAACGACGCCACTAGCCACTCATAAAATCCGAATGGTGTCCTAAAAATAGTTTTTGGCACATTATCCCTAGCCACTCTCAATTGGTGAAATTCCATCACCACATCCATTTTGGAAAACAGCTTAGCTTCGTGAAGCTGATCAAATAAGTCATCAATCATTTATAATGGACACTTGTTCTTCTTGGTCACCTTATTCAAGTCACGATAATCTGCACACAATCATAATGATTTATCAGGCATTATTGCAAACACAACTAATGCACCCCACTCGGATATGCTTCTCCAAATGAATCCTTTATACAAAATATCGTTCACTTTCACTTCTAAATCTCGATATTCCGTGGGCACTACCCGCCTAAGAGACATAACTATAGGTCTGGATCCTTCCACAAAATCAATATCAAACTCAATTTCCCTTTGCAATGGCAGTCCTTTGAACTTATCAAAGACATAAGAATATTATCTAATAATCGAAACTGATGATAACCCATCCTTTGGAATTACAAGTGAATATAAAAGCTAATTAAGACACCATCCTATGGTAGATAGTGTATCACAACCGTTCGCCCTTCATGATCGAGGCCATCATGGCCTCGAACATGGCTGGGTAATTAGGTGTGATGGCTCCTGATCGACCCTCTCATTCTACTCCTTTAGGAGCAGTCTCATCCCTAGAAGAATTCCTTGTATTTCAATGACCTATTCTTTATCTGAAACAAGAAAGATTAGTCCATATCAAAGAAAGGTCGCAATGGCGCTCAAGTGCTTACCAAACTACTACACTATATATTATATAATATAGATATCATTCAAATCAAATGACAAATACGTCTCTCATACGCTTTTACGCTTTGGAACTTTGGGTAAAATTGATTAACCAAAGCTCTTATACTAGTGACGACCGTCTCATACCTCCTACAATAACTATGAGAAAAGTACATTGTATTATGTGCCATGCCAATGTAGGATGATCATTATGGAAAGTAAACCGAAACAGAACCTGTCATATTACTTACAACATACAACACCTGGATAATGTATAATATGAAATATATAACAAGATATAGTAATGAAGCACCAATCTCTAAAAAAATCTTAGAAGTTATATAAAATACATCTCAGAATTTGATTATCTAAATACATCAATCCCCATTACATCCGTCATTGGAGTCTAACATAATAAAAATAGCGAAAACATCCATATAGTTATAATAGTAGAATAGTAATATGTAAGCCTCTAGCTCGTTACTGCACTATTGCATCATCACCTTACCTGATAAATGCTACTCACTCTACTTGACAACATCATTGCTGGGCAATCTAAGGTAATAAGAGAAAACATAAGACCTCAAGTCAGACAATAGTCTGGTATGAGCGGTAAAAGACTATCAACAAATATACAAGAAAATATGATACTAGACAGTTCAAGTCTCAAGTGGCCTATCCCTAAAACCAAAGAGATAGCACACGATAATCACATAAAATTTGCTACTCAAAACAGCATAGAAGTAGACACTAGTCAGAATGGGATTCCTAATAATCGCTTCTCTTCAGTATCCTATGATGATATCCTACCCAGAGAATTAGATGAGAATAAACAAGCAGTCATAGTATCCGTAACAAACATATAACCCAACTTTCACCAACTAAAGCCCTGAATAGGTTTTTACTGAATGACTAGTCATTTCCAGCGAATCTTGGTTCTAATTGAAATAAGTACGTCCCGTGTAGGTTTATCTTCTAAAGACAACTAGGTCACATCCCAAACAATCCAAATATATAATTCTCAGATCCTAATAGGCATCCCCATGGCAGCCACACTTCGAGTCCGCTAGAATCATTAAACTATCAATGGTTCCTTGGCATTGTGATCACATGAGCTTTACATAAGTCCATCGCTTAGCTCAAGTACCACTCGAGTCAGTCCATTATCTCAAAACCTCACTCCACCTTGAGTTGCCTATCACATTCACCTTCGAAAACTCCTGCCTTAGTTCACAATCGAAGAATCAACACCACTTTGACAATAACTTGCACCTCGTAGATGTTATATATGAACCAAGACCTCCACCAATCTCTTGAAGACCACTACTCATATGGCCAAGATCTCCAGTCTGAACTCTCTAACTCAATGGATCGGTACTGATCCTTATGGATTGGTACTAGTCCTCATTGAACTTTAGCTAAATGTTGCATCACTTCATTCTTTGCCTCAAGCATTTCCCTCTTGTCCAATTTTATGCTAAAACACTTTCTCGAAGTCCTTCCTACTGGTGCATGACTATGCACTCAAGTTATTATGCTTCAACCCATCCAATTCACTTCAAATTTTGTAACAACCCGTAATTTTGGCTATAATTAATTTAGTTATTTAATTAAATATTGAAATCTTAATTTTTACAAACTATGGAGTTTGACCACACCATTGCGATAGTTATGGAATTTTGGTCAACTTTCATGTTTAAACTTCACGAGCGGAGTCTATATGAAAAAGTTACCGATGAAATACGAAAACGAACGAAAAATAAATAAATAGAATAATTTATATATAGTAATATATATTTTTTCCTCTACCCCCACTGTCGGGTCGACCAAGGTAGTCGATCGATGTGGTTGAATGCTGAATGACCCTTGGTCGATCATGATAATGGCGACTAAGGTTTGTTATATAATTTATTATATCGACAAACGGATCTTTATAAAATTAAATCTAATAGTCTATTGTCATTTCTATGCCTATAAATAAAGGGCTAGACCCCCATTATTTTATTCATATTTTCTAAAGCAGCAACAAAGCTCTTCCATTTCCAATCCTTCAATCTCTTTTAAAACATAAATTATAAACATATGCAAATTAGATTTAACAGTAATTAAAGATATTAGATTCAGATTTATGAAAAAGACGTGGTTCTTCGCTTAGGTAATTTATATTATTGAATCTCCTTCTTCTTTTCCTACATTTCTTTCAAATCTACAAATCTAAATCTTTGTTTTTTGTGACGGACTGCCCCGCACCAGCCGACATTTCCAATGAAAGTGCGTTGTGCCAATGCCCGACTAGCACGGGACGGTCGCCAAAGAAAGGAAAAGAAGGGAATTTGAACTAACTAGAAATCTGTAGAATGTCTCATAGCGCATGGAATAACGTATAATAATAACATAACTTTGACATAAAACAGGCGAGACAGTGCATAAGCTGAAAACTAAACCATAACCATCATAGCAGCGGAATCCAAAATACAGCTTATGATCCAAACCATTATTACATTTTTAAAAATACTATCTCTAAAGAAAGAAAGAAAAGGTACACTATTAATGCCCAAAGTAGTGACCAGCAACAACATAGGGAGAATATATATAGAGGATAATACGTAGAAGCCTCCTGCTCGTCTCGGGATAGCTACTCGCGCATACCACCTAACCTGTCTCTAGTCTGCTCATGTAGGAGCACCCAGAGTAATAAGAAGAGAAATAAAACTCTAGGTCAGACAAAAGTCTGGTATGAGCGATAAGCAACAAAACAAAACAAAACAATAACAGGTATAATCCAATCATACCTGGACCTGCAACCAAAGAGTTAGCACAATAGAATGTACAATACTCCAAGGTGACACTAACATATTGTGTAAAGATACAGGGGAAGGGCGTGCATGTCATAGTGATGGCAAACAATCAAGCATATTAACCATCCTCACATCTCTCACTCAGTGCATAAAGCACACGATATCCACTGCTATGATCTTCTAAATCCTTGATATGATCACTCTACCCCATGGAGTCATGGCGACTCCACTGCACTGATCCACAGCCACTAGTCCTTGTTGTGTCCACTCTGCCCTATGAAGTCATGATGACTTCACTGCACTGGCTCATAGCCATGCTACGATCACTCTACCCCATGGAGTAATAATTACCCCACTACACTGATCCGTAGCCTAACATCCGTCTTGGTGGTTGTAGTGTCCCGAAATTCCGGTACAATTTAAGCTGACCAAATAACACAAGTCCAACCCAAATTACACTGCAAACCAGAAAACTAATAGAAAGAAATTAGAGGGTGAGAATAGATAAGATAGAAACTTAGAATAGAAGAAGAAGAACATACAACATCAGAGTAACACGAATCTCACATCGGAACGAACAACATATAATAGATAACATATCTTTGAAATAAAATCAGTATATGCGTACAGTAACATTATCAGAGTACAACACTTACAACACAGCGGAAATAACTATAGCTATATAACCCTGAAGCCTCCTGCTCCAAGCTCTCCAAGTATATATGTAAAATCCTGACTACTAGACTGCCACACAAATTTGGGCACCCAAGAGTTTAGGGAAAACAAAACAAAATAAACTCTGGGTCAGTCATGGGACTGGTATGAGTAAACAATTTAAAACAGTCTGAACAATTTAACGATATCTCATAAGACCACGCCGAATAACGGAACGAGTTTTTCCCTTATGAGAATCCAAATCAATTTGATTTAACTTTCAAATCATTTGGAAAGAAACGAAAATCATTATATCAAAACTCATTGTTATTATAATAGTGCTATCAACCAAAATATAATAATCATCTTGTAGAATGCTTTCATCTCGCGTTCTACATATATAGTATACAATTAAAACCACGAGCACTTATTGGATAATGGATTACCAACTATGACAAGGTATGGAACCACCTTCCGATAGTGTACCTCTAGAGAGGAATACACTGGGTTCACCAAGAACATCTTGCAACCCAACCACACATGACCGACCACACATTTCGTTTGAGTGTATCGAATGTATATCACCAACGATTGGGATCAACAACCGTTTCCCGAATGGGACAGCATCAACAATAGATTATAGAATGAAATGAATATCTCTAGATAGGTGATAATACACCCTAATTTGCAGCCAACCACTTAGCCATGCTGCCTGCCCAATTTTTGTCATTTCCCAGTTGTGAGGCTAGAGGTCACACTTATTTCTGACAGATCACACATTTATTCACTTTGAATGTCACATCGTCATCCCCGCCAAATCAAAAATTGATTTCCTTAAAAATACAACGGGTATACAGCTAAGTGAAACGAATTCCTCCTCCACTAAACATACATATGTTTGAAGAGATCAACTTATGTGATCTATTACATTTACTCTGTCAGACATTCTTCCATACAGGTCATCTAGGATTGGACAAACCAAAGGCACTATTCTGTAAACAAGAAAGCCCTTGCATAACTCTGTCTTCAATTATCTTCATCATATTTGATTGCAACGCTAATGCCCATATAGAGTGGATTTCAGATATTGAATCTAATCCCGGTCTCTCCGTATTGACAACGAAAAATGGTCATAAACTTCGATAGTCGGTGAGTTAACTATCAAAGAAAAACACGTGTGCAAACAACAATATTATTTCCAGATGGAAATTTTATCGATCAATCATAAATCATCATTTGTTTCTTAAATTAATTTATCATTAATTTATTCATTATCCATTTCCGGTTTCCATATATATACATAAATTCTTATTTTCTAATTTTAGAAAATATACGATATTAACATTGGAAGACATTTCCATATTTACTCCCCTTTATTATTTTCTATATTAGAAAACATTTTTGATTCTTATTTAGAAAATATTTCCAAACCTCCTACACTTGGTTTTAAACAGATGTTTAAATAAAACATCCCTATGCCAACTTAAACCATTACCTTCATTAGCTAAATTCACTTAACCAATCTTCACTATCGAACATTAACCATTTCTTAGTTAAAAATGGAGTCAATCAAGTTGGGTATACCTACCTCTCAGACCTTAACTGAACAACATTTCTAACCTCGAAATAGACAAAGTTCACCCTTTAACTCTTTAACAAACTTCCTTACAAAGTCTCGGATTGCAATTTACAAATCCACTTCTTTGTTTGAAACATTGATTATAACTATAGCTTTATAATCCCTACTTCTGAAATATCTAACTTAAAAATATAACTTTTGTTTATTACTTTGGATAAATAACAAACAACAATTTATTATTAAATAAATAAATCTTGATTAAAAACGGAAAGTGAATAGTACTTTCCCGAATTCGATATAATCGAATTTTTACGTATAACTCTCTTTCGAATAATCTCTATTCGATAACTCCTTTTCGAATAAACTATATTCGATAACTCCTTTCGAATAAACTATATTTGATTAATTCCTTTAACTCCATTCGAATAACTAATATTTGATTAACTCCTTTAACTCTATTCGAATAACTAATATTCCATTTAACTCCTTTTTAATTAACTCAAATCAATTAGCTCTATTTGAATAACTAATATTCGATATCTCCTTTTTAATTAACTCAAATCAATTAGCTCAATTCGAATAACTGATATTCAATTAACTATTACTCGACTATCTCTTATTGATTTACTCTAATTCGATTAACTATAATCGATTAACTCTAATGTATTAACCCTAATTCGATTAACTCTAATGGGTTAACTCTAATTCGATTAACAAATATTCGACTAACTCTTATTCGAACTATTAATATTCGATAACTCTCTTCGAATAACTAATATTCGATTAACTCTCTTTCGAATAACTAATATTCGATTACTTCTTATTCGATTAACTCTAATTCCTTTTATCTTTCTATTTATTTTCCCAATATATATTCCTTTTATCTTACTCCATTTATTTAACAAATAAATATTCCTTCTATCTTACCCCATTTATTTAACAATGAAATATTCCTTTTATCTTACTCATTTATTTAACAAATAAATATTCCTTTTTATCTTACTCCATTTATTTAACAAATAAATATTCCTTTTATCTTACTCCATTTATTTAACAAATAGATATTCCTTTCCAATTCTATTATAAATGTTTTACAATATTTCCTTTCATATTCTATTTGTGAATGTTTTACAATAATTCCTTTCATATTCTATTTGTAAATGTTTTACAAATATTTCCTTCATATTCTACTTGTAAATGTTTTACAAATATTTCTTTCATATTCTATTTGTAAATGTTTTACAATAATTCCTTTCATGTTCTATTTGTAAATGTTTTACAAATATTTCCTTCGTATTCTATTTGTAAAAGTTTTACAAATATTTCCTTTCATTTCTATTTGTAAATGTTTTACAATAATTCCTTTCATATTCTATTTGTAAATGTTTTACAATAATTCCTTTTCAATATTCTTATTTATTATATAAATAATTCCTTTTATAAAATTCTATTCATTTTAAAAATATTTCTTTTTATAAAATCTTTTAATTTTATAAATATCTTTTTCTATAAAATCCTTTGATTTTTTATATATATTTCTTTTTCAATACAACATTGAAAATTTCCTTTTTAACATTCCAGTAATCCTTATGGTATTTAAAATACCAATAACAATGATCAATATCATTCTAACACACATCCTCAACAACAGATTATATATCACATCATATATCATCATACATGAAAAACAATAAAATAAATGTTGAGGAGTCCAGTCGGATTCCTCCGACCTGTTTCCCTGCATCCACAGATGTTAAACAATATAATTAACATCGATTTCATTTCAATATGAAATATTTTGATAAACAGAATCAATGTTTGATTAACGATGTATATATATCGTTATCAATAACTTCGAACAATCAATCAGCAATTCAATCAAACACTCAGCACACAGCAAATCAATCATCATTTATCGGTTCTAAATATACGTTATAAAAATATGAACTGGTAGAGTTGGTAAGTTTTACTCACATTGGACGATCATCATTAAATAACGATAATTGTCTTTGATTTAGACCAGACAATTTATTTCGCTATAAATTGTAACGAGCTCCAATTCACTCCCAGTCATTTCCATTGTGTTGCTCCCGTCCATACGATCCTAACGGATCTTGTTTCACTGAATTCCGATAACGTATGATCAAGTTATGATTTTTACAAGCTAATGCATTTCTTTAAAATAAAATAAAACTTAGATTTATAAATTTTGGGCTCAACCTTCATCCATATCGGCCCAAACCCATTAGGAATAGTGCCAACTTCTCTATTTCCATTTGCAGAAAATAACGCTCCACAACTCACCCAATTACCGCACCTCCAAGCTCCTTTTTACTCACTCAGTTCTTCACTAAAACAAGAATGGATTTCACCACTCAACATCTCATCTCAAGCCCTTGCGTCTCATCTCCATTTTATAACTTCTGCATCCTCCATGTCGAATGCGACCTCAGGCATGGTACCCATTCTAGTATAGGAACCACCGAACTACCCCAAATATCACACACAAGTGCGGTTTTCTGTTGTAAACCCAAATATCATACTCATTTCGCGAATAAGATCCTACAACTCCACAAATCTTCAAACCTAGCTACTACTGTCAAAACCGACAGCGAACAAACTTGTTTTGCACCTAACGAAATACACACCGGTGTGAAGATAATGCTATGAGGATTTGAAATATATAAGCATTAGGATTTTAGGGATTTTATTTTGATTTATAAGAAATTTTTGAATATCCAAATATTTTCCTGGAACAAAAACATACGGCAGAAATTTGGTTTGACCATGGAATGATTTTTTTTTAGGGTTTTAGGGAAGTGTTAAGGGTATTTATAGAGAAGTTATATTATTTAATATTAATTAGTTTATTTATTTATATTCCTACGCTATTTGTATCTGTCCTTAAAAATTCGTACGACCACATATAATACCCAAAAATCACGAAAATGGACATGCAGCTACAGTCGACATTACGGACCCAACGAAACTGGTTTCCTCAAATTCCGACTCCGTTTGCTCAGACATCGTATTTTAACCGTCAAAATACTGACTGATTTCCACATTAAAAATCTGTACAGCCACACACTGACCCCAAAAATCACGAAACTTCGTATCTAACAATAATTTAATATTACGGATCCAACAAAATTTGTTTCGTCGAAAACGGAGGTCGTTTGCAAAACTGGCTATTTTTTAAAGCTCTAAATAACCCATTTAAATATATAAATATATTTAAAAATAATTAAATTAAATATTTAAAAATAAATATTATCGTATATATATTCATAATAGAATATCATACAACTCTAATTGGATATATAAATCGATATTCAAATCCCGATTGAATCGATATTCAATTTATATTGAAAAATCCGTTTATAATATAAATAAATCGCTATAATTTATAAAGGAATTCCATTGCGACCTTTTGAAAATTTGATTTGGACATAAATCAAAATCTACATGACGAAATCCCGATTTTTCTCTTCCATTAGAAAAATATACTCCACCAGCTCCGAACGTTTCTTTCTTCATAGAAATCCGATTCAAAACGGCCCCTGTACATTCAGTTGAAGTTCGAATCGCCAAATAACGAACTGCCGCGCCATTTCGAGCTCGATTATAATTATATTATAATTATACGTTCAATTGTCGTTTATATAATATATTCGTTATTTGAATTCAATTCCAAACTGAATTATATATATTTTAAATTGTCCAGTTCACACCGTATTGCCATTTCAGCTAATTCTGATTATTTCAGAATTAAATATATTATTTAATTATTATATTAATTAAATATTCAAAGTTATTTAATTAAACCACCATTAAATCCTCTAAATCATTATTTATATAATTAAATTAATTAATTATTATATCGCTAAAATACGGGACATTACAGTGGTGAATCAAAGTTATGGATGTCGATAACTCCTTAGCATACATCCCGTAGCAAAGTACAGTTCATGAAATTAGCTCGTTGGTTCCCTTCTGGATCCCAAGTAACAAATCCTCATTTGGATTACCTTTGCATCTCGGGTTTTGGTCATTATCCCGTTCGCACTTCAGTTTCCATTCAGTTCATTCGCTGTCCAGACTTGGAGATCGGTTCGTGGTTCACCCTTTCATCGGTTTGTGCCCCCCCCCCGGGGGGATCGTGGTTCCAACTTCAGGTCATGATCCTCCTTCCCTGCATTGGCTCGCGGTCCTGTCCTCTCCAGCTTGTGACCGACTTGTGGACTCCATCTGGGTCATGATATAGTGGTTCGATTCGTGGAGGACATGGCGGCACGTGAAAGGTGGTTCGTGGCTCCAAACTCCAGGTCAACTCATGATTCTCGAAGTGGATAGGTTCGTGATGATACAGGCGGCTCGTGGTGAGGGTTCTCATGACCGTGTCGGGTCGCATTGGTGCTTCACGAACAGGGGTCCTGACCGAATTCTACAACTTTTCCAGCAAGCAATTTACGCCATACGACAGCATTTTCGACCAATCTAACTTTTCTATGCAATCACAAATCATTCCAAACAGTCACAGCAACATTTAGAAACGACCATAAATACCAAAACAACAATTTAACATGTTAATACGGATCAAACATACCCAAAACCCATATTTTCCCCTTAGTCATGTTTAACCATACGATTAGCAAAACATGTCCAAATTAACCCAAATTTCTAACAAAGGCTTAAAATAATATTTAAGAACTTCTCAACATTTTTCCTAAATTTAATAATGTATAATTTCATTAATTAGCACTAATCACTCCTAATTAGCCGTAATTAGTGAAAAACAATGCAAATCACTCACCTTAGCCGTAAATAAAACTTAGAACTAAAATGATTCTTTAAATAGCATGAATTCCAATGCACAAAGCAGCCTTTGCCTCTAATTTGATGTTGATTTGCCATGATTTGATGCTAATTAGCTTAATCCTTGATTAGAGGGCGATTTGGGATGAAATTAGAAGGTGGAGGCCATTGTTAGGGTTTCTAAGAAGTAAATGGCGGCTAGAAAACTGAAATAGAATGAAAATCTAACTTATTTCAGCCTCCCCATAACCCTAATCCCGAAATGGGTTATGGGCCCATTTGCTAATTACCCTAATCAGCCCACTTAAGCAGTTTTCACCTTCTAAACCTTGTTTCAACCATATCTCCCAAACGGTGAGTCCATTTGGCTTATGTGACCAATCTACGAAAAGGTAAACCATCATTCGGATTAATGGAAGTGGTTCCAGGTCAAAACTCCTTACCAGTCAAAAGTTATTGCCGAAACAAGATCACCTAGAGGTAAAACAGTCATTTAAAAATCGATAAAAATCGTGAACTTGGGAAATGACCCCAATAGTTGTTCCCTAAAATTACATGACCATACAACTTGATATGATAATGAAATAAATATTCTACGATCCTCTGATGTGTAGAATGTGGGTCGTTACACACTCCTCCCCTTAAGAAATTTCGGCCCCGAAATTTGTTAACTAAAAACATACAAAGGTGTTCTGCATGCCTATCAGTCATTCACAAACAATCAAACACACACACACACAACAAGCACATCAAGTCTATCCTAGCATGCGGAACAACTAAATCGTAATTTAAAATCTTACCAGGCAAAGAGTTCTGGATACGTCTTCCTAATGCTCTCCTCTGTTTCCCAAGTACCGTCATTCTCATCCTCGCCCCACTAAACCTTAACTAGATTTACCGCTTTCCTTCGAAGTTTCTTCGTATCATGAACGACAATACGAATTGGCTTGTGGTTCCCAACTGCCTCAAGTTCTACTTCGACTTTGATATCATCCAACTGATCAGCTGAAATAGCCACATCGGGGTCGTGCACGAATTTCCTTAACTGAGAAACATGAAATATGTTATGAACTCCCGCCATCTTGTCTGGCAACTCAACTTTATATGCCAAATTCCTAACATGCTTGAAAACTGGGAATGAACCAACAAATCTTGGTGTTAACTTGCCTCTCCTACCAAATCTTATCATGCTCTTTAACGGAGAAATCTTGACAAACATCAAGTCGCTAATAGAGAATTTTAAATCTCTTCGCCTCTTATCAGCATAATTCTTCTGCCTATCTTGGGCAGCCTTCATTCGCTGTCGTATAACCTTGATCTTATCTAAGGTTTCTCTTACCAAATCCGGTCCTAGCACAAATTTCTCACTGGTTTCTAACCAACATGATGGTGAGTTGCACGGTCTTCTATACAAAGCTTCAAACGGACCCATATCAATACTGGGCTAATAACTATTATTATATGCAAACTCCACTAGATGCAAATGGTCATCCCATGATTCACCGAAATCTAATATGCAAGCTCTTAAGAGGTCTTCCAATACTCGATTCATCCTCTCCGTTTGACCGTCGGTTCGAGGATGATACGCGGTACTGAGATGTAATTTTGATCCTAACGCCTCTTATAAGCTCTTCCAAAATCCGCTAGTAAACAACGGATCTCGGTCGCTCACAATGCCTTTGGGTATTCCATAAAATCTCACTACCCACTTCATATACAGTTCTGCTAACTTAGCTGATGTTCTATTCGACTTGACGGATATAAACCTTGCACTCTTGGTCAATCAGTCCACAATCATCCAAATGCTATCATGGATCGATCTAGTCCTTGGTAACCCATCAATGAAATCCATTGAAACTTGTTCCCATTTGCATTTTGGAATTTCTAATGGTTGCAACAAACCACTAGGTTTCTTTTGCTTAGCTTTAAGTAACTGGCAGTTCATGCATTTGGATATAAACTTCCCAACCTCTCTTTTCATCCCTTCCCACTAGTAGGTCTGCTTTATGTCTCGATACATTTTGTTACCACCGCGGTGTATAGTCAGTTTTGAGTGATGACATTCTCTAAGCACTTCATCTCTAAATCCATTGACATTGGGTACAACCAGTCTACCATTCTTTCTAAGCCATCCATCTCGATCAAGCCCATACTTGTTCATCACCTCGTCGATACCCATCTCTAACTTAGAGATGATTTCCAATAGGTTAGGATTGTCCCTCTAACTGGAACCAATCTACTCAATCAAAGTGGGTCTGATCGTCAAACTTGCTAATATTTCTGGATCCAATTCGCACTTTGGTCTAAAATCATACCCAGCAATATACTCCAGTTGCTTCCATTCAAGAAACATATCATCTAAAATGTTATGTCTCCTATTCAATGCATCAGCTATTGTAACACACCGTGTTTTATGTTAACATTAAACTAACGAATTTAGGAATAATTAATTTTAAATGTGAGAATCAAGGGAAACGGGTTACGCCATTGTGTTCATCTCGGAATTCTGGTTGATATAGAATCCGAGTTTGCGTAAATTGGACTTCGTATGAAGAAGTTATGGCTGTCGGAAGTTTTCAGAAATTCAAATTTAAATTCAAAAACGAATTCAGGCTCAGAACCGGGCAGGGCAGGAAATTTCCCACCCCAGGCCAGGTCGACCAAGGGGTCGACCTACACCCCCCCCCCTCGGGCAGATTCGAATTAAGCCCAATTATGAGCTGCTGCTAAATCATTAGGACTGAGTTGTCTTTTTGGATGGTTAAGGTTGCTTCTAGGTTGATCGGATGGCCTAAAATTAATCCTAATCTCTATATAAACACATGTAGACTCAAACCCTAAAACCTAATAAAAATTAGAACCATAGCCGTCATGCTATCACCCTGCAACCTAGAGTAGTTGCCACCAACTAGGAGCAAAGAAAAGCTAATCAACTCAATTCAACTCAAGTCTATAACAACAACAACAAATTTGTCTACTTCAAAGGCGAGCTTAATCAATTTCAGAACACAGATCCCAGAACTTAAGACCTTCTTTGAGTTGTGAGTCCAATTTCTTTAATAAGATAATTATCAAGTTAATGGGTTGAGTTATAATTTGGGTTATATGGCTATGTTTGTGAAACATTGAAAAAATGTGATATTTTGGTGAATATATGTTAGCTGTTCATAATGACAGTTTTTGTTATGGATTCCTTTGTATATGCCCAATCACGTATGTTCAACTTGATTCATGTTTGACATCATTTTACATTCAAGTTTGGGTGTAAATTATATATGCTAGTTTCTATGTGAATTGTACACAAGTTTACATGTGAACCAAGTAAAACGACTACATGCAAGTTTATGTAGAAATTGATTCACATATATGCAAGTTTACACCATTAGGTTTAGATCTATGACGTACATATTTTTATGCAAGTTTGTGACTATGGCCTATGCAAGTTTTGGGTGAAAAATATATTCATATATGCAAGTTTTGGGTGAAAACTATATTCATATATGCAAGTTCACACCTTTAGGCCTATGTTTAGATTCATGACAATACCAAGTTTATGCTAGATATGTTGTAATCCATATTTGTAAGTTAGATCCAATTTGTGTGTTATGCAAATTTGCGGTGTTTCTTCCCTTTTATGTGTTAGACTAATTGCTAGTCTAATATATACATACATACATACATATATATATATATATGTGTGTGTGTGTGTGTGTGTGTGTGTGTGTCATGATAAGCGAACGAACAATGTGGGGACGATGGGGGTAATACTGAATACACACATATTGAGAATTGGCATGTAATGGCCTTAAAAGGCATACAATTAATTTGAGGCAATAATTGGTATAATTTGTATAGCTGAAATAAATGGACATAATTTGGTGACAATTATAGACATAAGTATATTTGGAATTTATTTACAAATTTAATAGGGATAATAATCCACTTTGGGGTTAAATAAAGATGTGTAATAATAAACCGCCTAAGACACGAGGTTAGACTCTTTTGTGGTGTAAGACTGCCCGGATATGCCCGACAAATCCAGCAGCCACGAATGCCAGTATAATGTGAGTGGTTAAAGGCATGAATTAAATGCGTAACAGTTGTAAAGACACGAGGTTAGGCTCGTTTGCGGTATAAGACTGCCCGGACCCGCCCGGCAAATCCAGCAACCGCAAATGTCAGTATAATGTGGGAGGTCTTTACAAGGTTACGGTTCTAATGAATTAAGTAACACTTAACCAGATAAACATGTGATGGGACATAGGGTGTTAAATGGGTTCCTTGGGTGGCATGTGAAATTAAGTGGGTGCCTTGGGTGGCATGTGAAATATGATTAGATGCACTTAACCAAGTGAAACATGTAAGAAGACATGAATAAGAATGGGGTTAAGTGGGGAAACCTTAGTGGGGACCAAGCATAGTTGGAAGGCTTGTGTCAGGCATGGGGGGCCCTTATCAGACCAGTAACCCACTAAGTATCTTTGTGGGCTCGACCAAAGTCGAGAACGGGACATGCGTACTGGGTTTGATTGTAAGAGGTCAAAACGGGTTAGCGGTGACAACGCAAGTCCAATGGGGTCATGTGCGTGTGTAGGCCCGGGCTGGTAGGTAAGACGTTATTGCATCGTGTATGTATAAGCCGTGCATCTTTGTTGGTATCAGGTTTCCACTTTGGGGAGTGATACACCCCACATGGGACCGGCACGGTTATCTATGAGTTAGGGCGCCGATCGAATGAGGGTAGTGGGTACAACTAGTGGAGATAGGGGCAGACGACACCTATGAAGGTAGCTAGGGGTACACGAAACTACCATTATCATTATTAAGTTCTGTAGGCGGGATCAACTTTTAGGGTGTTTGGTGTGGTGCAATGTAGTAATTATCTTATAGTGATTAGGTGCGCCTTTAACGTTATCTTTGTTCATCTTATTTCCTTTGTTTGCTCTGTCATGCCCATTGGTTCACAGTCATTTCCTTATTTACCAGCTTATGTCTTATCCTAGTTACATTAATGATTATATTGTTAAAGTTATTGCACTCGCCAGACTTTATGTCTGACCCCCTTTGTTTCCACCTCTTTTCTTCCTCCCCCCCCCCCCAGGCGCTCAGGGTGGAACTAGTACTTGTGGAGCTTGATTTGGACAGCTTTATCTCTTTCTTTTGGAAGTTGCTTGGATTGCTGAAATAAAGTTCAGCCTATCTTATTTATGGCTATTTTATGTTGGGGTTATGTCTTTTATTTTATGTACTCAGAAGTTATTTGCCAAGATGGATATTAAGTGTTTTTGGTTTTGTAGTTGGTTTTTGATGTAACGTAACCAAACTATTTCTCCGCTGCAATAAATGTGGTTTTTATTTTCCAAGTACCAATATATTTATCTGCCTTGTTTATTTCTGTTCTATAGACAATAAACGCTCCACCAAAATTAAGGCATTCCCTTTGTGAGTGACCTTAATGGAGATGGGGTGTCACACGTGGTATCAGAGCTGAAGGTTACCATAACAGATAAGATATTTTGAAAACAATTTTTACAAAAAGCATTTTCATAAAGGATACCTTCAAAAATACGTTTTAAGGAGTGTATTTTCAAGAGAAAAGTTTATTTTAAAGACATAACCCCTAAGAGCCATATATCTTTCTTTCGAATTCTCTGTTTGAATCTCTTCATTTTCTTTTCAGCATGCCTGGAATTCCCGAGATACCCGAGGGGATACCGATACCAGGATGGTTTAGAAGGTATCTAGAAGCTAGGGCCAATATCGTAGGCCCAGCAATTGCTCCTCCTCCTCCCCGTGTTGATACTTTCTCAAAGATATGCAAGGACTTTCGGGCAATGGGCGGAAAACCTTTTCATGGGTCGGAGACGTTTGTTGAAGCTCGAAATTGGCTAAAGGAGGTGGAAGAATTGTTTGGAATCTTTAAGGTAGAAGATGGAAGAAAGGTTCAATTAGCTGTCTGGTTAATGAAGGATGAGGCCTCGTTTTGGTGGGAGGTCACTAACGGAGAGCGTCCAGTTGATACATGGCCGGATTTCAGGCTTAGGTTTGAGGCAAAGTTTATCTCACGGGCCAAAGAGAATCTATACATGGAAAGGTTTTTCCTCCATCAGGCAGGGAAATCTATCAGTGAAAGAATATGTCAACAAGTTCAATCAGTTTGCGAGATTTGGCTTGGACTTGGTGAATACACCCGAAAATAAGTCCCTGAGATTTGTTAAGGGTTTGAACGAGCCGCTACATGGGTTAGCTATGACCCACATCCCTATGGGAGCCACCTTTGAAAGACTGGTTGACATGGAACTTATGCATGAAGAGGAGAAAGGCGCCAATGCTAATAAGGCACCTGAGAAGAAAGGGGATCAAAAGATACCACAACAGCAATAGTAGAACAAGAAGGGTGGTAAAAACAACAATGGAAAGGGAAAGAAATATGCTTTAACTGTGGGACACCAAGCCATCTGAGCAAAGACTGTAGGAAGAAGAAGAAGACTGGTTGTTTCCACTGTGGCGAGGCAGGACATCTGATTAAGGACTGCCCAAAGAAAGGGCAGAGGGAAGGGCCTACCTCTGGAGCGCAGATTCAGGCTCTCATGGCACTAGGGCAGGAAAGGGTGCAGGTCCAAGCTCTTGTGGCCCCACCGTTGCAAGAACGAGGTAGAACGATTTCCTTCGAAAGTTTAGTTTATCTTTTTGATCATCCTGTTCGCACACTCTTTGATTCTGGTGTATCCACTCTTTTATATTTACTGCTTTAGTTGAGTCACCACACCTAAACACCAGTATAGTAGAGGATCCCTTAATTGTTTCAAATCCAATTAGGGGCTCAGCCTATTTGTCGATGATTTGTTTGGATTTGGAAATTTCTATATTTAGCGTTGGGTTTAGATGTGATGCTTATGTTTTGGGCTTCACGGGCTATGGCTTAATTCTGGGCATGGATTGGTTATCTAGTAATGGAGCCATCCTAGATTGTGAAAAGAGAGAGGTTAGGCTTATGACTCGCTTGGGAAACACTCTCGAAATCTCTTGTAATCCCATGATTTCTGTTATGCTAAGTTATCTAGAATCGCTTGATGCGTCTGTTGAGAATTTGCAGTCTGTTAGAGTGGTCCATGAATACTGGGATGTATTTGAGGAAGTAGAGGGCTTGCCTTCGAAGCGGGAGATAGACTTCCGCATATACCTAGTTGATAACGCAAAACTCGTTGCTTTACCCGTTAGACATATGGCTCCAAGGGAGAGAAAGGAGCTTAGAAAGAAAGTTAAGGAGCTGCTAGAAAAAGGGTTTATAAGGCGGAGTATTTTTGAATGGGGTGCTCCAGTGGTGTTCGCAACCAAAGCGAATGGTTCACTTCGCCTATGCGTTGATTATAGGGAGCTAAACAAGCTGACCAAGAAGAATAGGCACCCACTACCAAGAATAGATGATTTGTTCGATCAGCTTGTAGGTGCAACAGTTTTCTCCCAATTAGATATGGCTACCGGATTTCATCAGCTAAGAGTGGCTGAAGATAGCATTGTTAAAACTGCGTTCAGAACCCCGGACGGTTTCTTCGAATGGCTCGTCATGCTTTTCGGCTTGACAAACTCACCTGCTTATTTCGTCGATTTGATGAATAGAGTGTTCCGGGAATTTCTCAATAAATTCGTGGTGGTCTTCATAGATGATATTCTGATTTTCTCGAAGAATGAGGAAGATCATGCTTTGCATTTAAGGGAAGTTATGGATACTCTCCGTGCACATTAGTTAAAAGCAAAATTCTCTAAGTGCCACTTCTGGGGGGAAAAAGTAAGATTTCTTGGGCATGTGTTGTCCAAAGAAGGTTTAGTTGTGGAACCCGCAAAATTAGTTGCGATCCAAGATTGGAAGGTTCCAAAGAATGCAACCGAAGTCCGAAGTTTTCCTGGACTAGCAGGCTTTTATCGCAAGTTCATTAAAGTCTTTGCGAAAATCTCAGTTCCACTTACAAGGTTAACGAAGAAAAACCTGACTTTCACTTGGGATTTGGATTGCGAAGTCGCTTTCCAACGGTTGAAGAGGGCCCTGACAACAGCCCCAGTTTTGACATTACCAGATGGGAGCAAGATGTTTACGGTATACACAGATGCATGCGGTACGGGACTAGGTGATGTTTTGATGCAAGAGGGGAAGGTAGTAGCTTATGGTGGAATGTAGTTCAAAGTGCACGAAAAAAACTACCCAACCCATGATCTAGAGTTAGCAGCCATCGTTTTTGCACTTAAGTCTTGGCGCCACTATCTCTTAGGTGAGAAATTTGAATTGTATACTGACCATAAATCGTTGAAGTGCCTTTCCTCGCAGAAAGACCTCAATCTAAGGCAGCAAAGATGGATGGAATTTCTCGCCTCATACGACTTTGAGATTTGCTATACTCCTGGCAAGGGCAATGTAGTAGCAGGCGCCCTAAGTAGAAAGAAGCTGGCCTAAAGTCCTCTCTTTGTAGAAAGGAAAAGTTTGGAGTACATAGCAAATTTTGATTTTAGACCCTCTGTTGATTATGTGACTGGCTTGATGGCAATGCTAGAGGTGCGGCCTACTTTGTTGGACTCAATAGAGCCGCGCAACGTGAAGAGCCTCAGCTAGTTGATGTGATAGATAAGCTGATCAGGGGAGAGACTTCTAGTCACCTCAATAGATACTCCATCGATGATAAAGGTTGGTTGAGACGAGATGGAAGACTATGCGTCCCGCAAGTAAGAGATTTGGTGAAGATGGTTCTAGAAGAAGCACACCATTCCAAGATTACCATACGCCCCGGTGGAGACAAGATGTATAAAGATATCAAAAGAGTTTTCTTTTGGAATGTCATGAAGAGGGATGTAGCTGAATTTGTTTCGAAATGCATGATATGCCAGCAAGTCAAGGCAGAGCAGAAGAAGCCTGGCAGTTTGCTTCATCCTCTAAAAGTTCTGCAATGGAAATGGGAAAGCATCTCGATGGACTTTGTTGATGGGTTGCTTAGGTCAAGAAGGGGCAATACCGGTATTTTGGTGATAGTGGACAGGCTCACGAAAAGCGCTCATTTTATACCTGTTAAGAGTAGGAGAACCGCCTCGTCTTTAGCCTCCATTTATCTTAAGGAGATAGTTCGACTCCATGGGATACCCTCCAGCATAGTGAGTGATCGAGACCCTATCTTTGCAAGCGAGTTCTGGAGGAGATTGCAAAAGGCCATAGGCACACAACTATGTTTAAGCACAGCTTATCACCCTCAAACTGATGGTCAAACAGAAAGGGTGAACAGAGTATTGGAAGATCTTTTGAGACTGTACATTCTTGACTTTGGAGGATTTCGGGAGGATAATCTCCCTTTGGTGGAATTCTCTTATAACAATAGCTACCAAGCCACTATAGGCATGGCACCCTTCGAAGCTTTATATGGAAGGCTATATCGATCACCAACTTGTTGGTGGGAGTCCACAGATAAATTTATACTTGGGTCAGACATGATTAGAGAGACTTCAGAGAATGTGGACTTGATACGAAGGAGAATGAAGACTGCCCAAGATAGACAGAAATCCTACGCAGACAAGAGAAGGATCGACCTTGAGTTTGAGGTTGTGGATAAGGTGTTCCTTAAAGTATCTCCTTTGAGGAATGTCATCCGCTTTGGGTCCGTAGGAAAGTTGACACCACGATTTGTAGGACCATTTCCTATCATCGAAAGGATTGGGACGATGGCCTACAGAGTAGAGCTACCTGAAAGACTGGCTGGAGTTCATAATGTTTTTCATGTCTCTCAACTACGAAAGTGCTTACATGAGTCAGCAGAAGTTGTGGAGCCAAGCATACTAGAGGAAGTCGAAGTGGAACAAGAAGCGACTGTGAGGAGAGTTCCAACTCATATCTTGGGGATGGAAGTCAAAAAGTTATGCAACCGTGAAGTTAAGCTTGTCAAAGTTCAATGGAGCGACGCCGAGGAAGACGCGACTTGGGAGACTGAGGCCAAAATACGTGCAGCCTACCCTTTTCTTTTTGAGGGTACATCTTTGATCTCTTTTTCCTTAAGTTTATTCAAGCTTGTATCTACCTTTTTAGTGTATCTCCTTGGTCATATTCTTTATCCTTAGGTAGAGGCCAATGGATGTAAACATGTATTTGAAACATGTTATGATTGATGGATGCTAGTGGATGCAAGTGTTTGCTAGTGGTTGCCCATGGATGCATATACACACACATTAGGCACTAGATCGGCTCAATCACTTTCATATTGCATATAAATGTGTGCTTATTTAGGCTAATAGATGTATAATGGTTGTGTTATCATATGGATGATGCATTCAGATGAATGGTTGTGCACGCATGTAGAAATAATAGGTATCATTAGGAATCTTTTGCATACATAATGGACGCATGGCACTACCATAATTTGCATTAAGGAGGTCAACTGAATCAGTAGACCGCCTGATTTTGCATTAGATACAGACATGTACACACACTGTGCATATAAACATGAAAGCATTAGAAGTCTTTTAAGGACAATGGATGCCTGTGTTTGATGGTTGAGTAGATGGACAATTGGATGGTAGGATATATATTCTTCATAACTTGAAGATTTCGGGGTCGAAATCCTTTAAGGAAGGGAGAATGTAACACCCTGTGTTTTCTATTAACATTAAACTAATGAATTTAGGAATAATTAATTTTAAATGTGAGAATTAAGGGAAACGGGTTACGCCATTGTGTTCAACTCGAAACTCTGGTTGAGATAGAGTCCGAGTTTGTTTAAATTGGACTTCGTATGAAGAAGTTATGGCCGTCGGAAGTTTCCAGACATTCAAATTTAAATTCAAAAACGAATTCAGAATCAGAACCGGGCAGGGCGGGAAATTTCCCGCCCAGGCTAGGTCGACCAGGGGGTCGACCTTAGTGTCGACCAACCCTATAGGTCGACCTGGGGGTCGACCTACCCCCCTCGGGCAGATTTGAATTAAGCCCAATTCTGAGCTGCTGCTGAACCATTAGGGCTGAGTTGTCTTTTTGGATGGTTCGGGTTGCTTCTAGGTTGATCGAATGACCTAAAATTAATCTTAATATTTATATAATCACATGTAGACTCAAACCCTAAAACCTAATAAAAATTAGAACCGTGGTCGTCATGCTATCACCCTGCAACCTAGAGTAGCTGCCACCAACTAGGAGCAAAGAAAAGCTAATCAACTCAATTGAACTCAAGTCTATAACAACAACAACAACAAATTTGTCTACTTCAAAGGCGAGCTTAACCAATTTCAGAACACAAATCCCAGAACTCAAGACCTTCCTTGAGTTGTGAGTTCAATTTCTTAAATAAGATAATTAACAAGTTAGTTGGGTTGAGTTATAATTTGGGTTATATGGCTATGTTTGTGAAACATTGGAAAAATGTGATATTTTGGTGAATATATGCTAGTTGTTCATAATGACAGTTTTTGTTGTGGATTCCTTTGTATATGCCCAGTCACCTGTGTTCAACTTGAATCATGTTTGACATCATTTTATATGCAAGTTTGGGTGTAGATTATATGCTAGTTTCTATGTGAATTGTACACAAGTTTACATGTGAACCAAGTAAAATGACCATATGCAAGTTTTGGTAGAAATTGGATTCACATATAAGCAAGTTTACACCTTTAGGTTTAGATCTATGATGAAACACCCCACCTCCGTTAAGGTCGCTCACAAGGGGAATGCCTTAATTTTGGTGGAGTTTTATAAGTAAAAGCCACAGATAAACTCAAGATAGATATAAATACACATATTTTAAACAGCGGAATCCAAACAGACTTTTTATTTCATTAATACGTGTTCAAAACATAACATTCCATAATTGTCTCAAAATACTTCCATCATTACAACCTCATAACTGTCTTGATTATTAAAGAAGCATAAAGCATAAATAAAGCGACAAAAATCCCTAAAGTGATATCCAAAGCCATTATCCGAGCAAAAGAGATCCAAATCATACATCTACGTTCTTGGAGCTTGTACAGAGCCTGACTGAGCTGAGCTGTTTCCTCGGTGTGGACCTGGGGAAGGGGGAAACGAAAGAAGAGAAGACGAAAAGAAAATAGCGTCAGACATAAAGCCTGAGTAAATCTAGTAACTCTTCAGTATGTGAATAAAAAAAGGGCATGATAGATATATACTGAAAATAGGATGGTGTCACAAGCTAGGGAAGTGTCGAATGTACTATCGCACCCATACTATATCTCTGCATCTACTTGAGTTTACTTTAACTGGCACCCCATGGTGAGGGTGAAGTGATTCCCAACTTTATTTAAAGATCGGCTCCTACTCGCGTTAGCATGTGTCATACGGCCCCCAAGAATTGTAGATACCTATGTTGGTCCCACCATGGGGTGTATCAAGACCCATGGTGGCGGCCCCGACACAAATTCTAGAAGGCATAGGTTGTACTACTGGTGTCCCCAGTGCCCTGGTTGTCTGCTCCGGAGTGTGTGCACGCCCGCACCCCGTTAGACCTGCACTGTACACCCACCGCCGTCGTTTGACCGCTTACAATCAGCCCAGTAATCGTGCCCCACCCTGCATAGTTTCAGGGTACCGTTGATACCTAACTTGGGTTACTGCTGAAACGGGTCCCTCGTTACCAGGATTTTCTAGTCAAACATGTTAAGTGGTTAAGTGTTTGTATTTACCTAACCCTACCCATTAATTCTTGTTAACATGTTGAATTTGGTTAAGTGTTATAGTTGACTTAACCCTACCATCTGTCTTAGCCTTTTAGGAGCACCAGACCACTCACATTAGACAGGTATTGCTATGGTTACTGGATGTGCCGGTCGGTTCCGGGCAGGTTTACACCATAGCTCAGTCTAACCTCGGGTCCTTATTGGGCTCAATGCTTAACCACTCACATTAGATAGGTATTGTTGTGACTACTGGACAGCCGGGCGGGTTCGGGCAGGTTTACATCACAACTCAATCCAACCTCGGGTTAAGCATATCGTGTTTTCTAAATTTACATGTTTTATTACTTCTTAATTATATATGTAAATATCATATCTTTTATTTTTGGGTATATTAATTCATACCGCTCAAATGTCATTGTCGTTGGCATGTGCCAAACATGCCAACATATATTTTTCATGTTTTACACCCAACGTTATTACCCCGTCTGTAACGTTCGCAACATTATAACAAATGTTGGGCTCGACACAATTCAGCCCAACTTTATTAAACGTGAGAAAAAGGGGAAAATCCATAACATGTAATATTTTATAGCATATAAGGGTGTGTGGCGCATGAACTTGCAATTTAACGATACTAACATAAATGATGGGTCATGTGATCTTGCATTCAAATCAAAGGATAACTAAGTAGGTGACATATGAAATGGCATAGTTTTAATTTATACAAACTTGTGTTTAAACATGTTGAACTTGGCATAATGTCAAACACAAAACTAGCATGATGTATATTCACCAAAAGGTACAATTACAACATTTAATCACATAGCCTATTTCAACAAGAACTTGCATAGTTTATGAAACCCAAACGATACTTAACATAGATCCAATTGTACTTGCAAACAAACATGAACTTGCATAGTTTATGAAACCCAAACGATACTTGCAAACAAACATAGATCCAATCATACTTGCAAATAAACATAAGAATAATATCATAGGTTTTGGGTCATGTAGGCATAAAAGGTCCATAACATGTTTACATAAATTCTAACTTAGACTAAGGGTTATATATATAATCCATGCCATCGACATGTAAATAAAGGAATTAGATTTCTAGTTTTTGCCACAACTTGCTATTGCTATCACTTTCATATACAAATATCCAATAGGTTTTCATCAATCAATTAATGCCACAAATATCAATACACAAGTCATGACAGAATCATTACCATACATAGAATTTATGCAATATAACAACACAATTCTATTTTCATTTACATCGAATCACATCTCAATTTTTATTCATATTCTGAAAGGTCACTATACTTACAACGAATGCAGAATCTTGAATTCTGGATTCTGAATTCTGAAACTGAGATGCGCTCCTTTGGGTAGACTAAAGTTGCATTGATTAATTTTGATTAAACTTTTATCTTCTTATTAATTTTATTCGTCTCTAAGCTTTAGTGTTGGCTTGTCTCTAGGCTTTCTAATTGGCGGCCATTCCTAGTTCCTTCCCAGCAGCATGACGGCTTTTGTATTCTATTATTTGTGTGAATTTAGGGTTAGACTTGAGTTGTATTTATAGAATTTCAATCTAATTAGAGCTGTCGATGAAGCTAGAGTGAATCCAGACCATCCATCTCAAGAGAAGCCAATCAGAAGGTGACATGTAAGCCCTAGTGACTCAGCCAAGCCTCAGAATTCGACCAGACCATGATCAGGCCAGCCAGGACCTGACCAGCAGGTCATTCTGACCTGGGCGCACTTAGCAGGTGCGCCAAGCTAAAAATGTCTTGGCGCACTTCTCAAGTGCGCCAGTTCAACTTTGTTCTGGCGCACTTCCTAAGTGCGCCAGTGCATTCTGACCCGTTTTCTGGTTTTTCTGCCCAACTTCGTTCATCCATATCTTCTTCATACGATATCCGTTTTACGCAAACTTGGACTCTATCTCAAGCAGAATTTCAATACGAACGCAATGGAGTAACCCATTTCCCTTGATTTCATCATTTATAATTAATTATACTTTAATTTGTTAAGCTTAAAATTCACGGGGTGTTACATTCTCTCCCCCCCCCTAAAAGGATTTTGTCCTCGAAATCTTCAAGTTGGGAAGAATGTATATCCTACCATCCAACAGTCCATCTACTCAACCAACAAACATAGGCATCCACTGTCCTTAAAAGACTTCTAATGCTTCATGATCATATGCATTGTGTGTGTGTGTGTACATGTCCTTATCTAATGCAGAAATTAGGCGGCCTACTGATTCTGTTGACCTCCTTAATGCGAATCATGTAAGTGTCATGAATCCATTATGTATGCAAATTTTTCCTACTCATAATTCTACATAAGTGCACAACTATTCATACAAATGCGACAACCATATGACAACATATTAAGTTTTCAACAATATACAAATGAGAATACATATATGCATATGCAATATGAAGTGACTGAGACGATCTATAACCTAAGGTGTGTGTGTATATGCATCCACGAGCAACCACTAGCAATCACTAACAAGCATTTGCAGCCATCATCCATAACATGTTTTCAAATACATGTTTGCATCCATTTGTTTTCTACCTAAAAGGTTAGGAGACGGATCGAGGAGATATTCCTAAAAAAGATAGATAAAGAATAACTTAAGGAAAAAGAGAGATCAAAGATGTACCCTCAAAAAGAAGAGGGTAGGCAGCGCATATTCTGTCCTCAGTTTCCCAAGCCGTGTCTTCCTCGGCGTCGCTCCACTGAACTTTAACGAGTTTGACATCGCGGTTGCGTAGCTTTTTCACTTCAGTTCCTAAGATGCGAGTTGGAACTCTCCTCATAGTTGCTTCACGTTCCACTTTGGCTTCTTCTAAAATGCTAGGTTCCACCACTTCCGCAGACTCATGCAAACACTTCCGGAGGTGAGATACATGAAAGATGTTGTGAACTCCGGCCAGCTTCTCGGGTAGCTCTAATCTATATGCCATCTTCCCAACCTTTTCGATGATAGGAAATGGTCCTACAAATCTTGGTGCTAGCTTTCCTGCAGATCCAAAGCGAACGACGTTCCTTAAAGGTGATATCTTAAGGAAAACCCTGTCCCCAACCTCAAACTCAAGGTCGGTCCTTCTTTTATCGGCGTAGGATTTCTGTCGGTCTTGGGCAGTCTTCATTCTCCTACGTATCAAGTCCACTTTCTTCGAAGTCTCTCGAATCATGTCTGGCCCAAGTATAAGCTTATCTGTAGACTCCCACCAACAAGTTGGTGATTTGCACGGTCTTCCATACAAGGCTTCAAAGGGTGCTATACCGATGGTAGCTTGGTAGCTGTTGTTATAGATAAATTCCACTACAGGAAGGTGATCCTCCCAAGTCCCTCCAAAGTCAAGAACAAAAAGTCTTAAAAGATCCTCCAAAACTCTATTCACCCTTTCCGTCTGACCATCGGTTTGGGGGTGATAGGCCGTGCTCAAACATAACTGTGTGCCTACAGCTTCTTGCAGTCTCCGCCAAAACTCACTTGTGAAGATAGGGTCTCGGTCACTAATAATGTTGGAGGGTATCCCATGAATTCGAACTATTTCCTTGAGATAAAGAGATGCTAGAGATGCAGCGGTCCTTCTACTCTTGATAGGTATGAAGTGGACGCTCTTAGTAAGCCTAACCACTATTACCCAAATGCTAGTGTTGCCTCTTCTCGACCTAGGCAATCCATTGAAATGCTATCGCACTTCCACTGTGGGACCTCTAAAGGATGAAGTAGTCCTCCAGGCTTCTTCTGTTCCGCCTTGACCCGTTGGCAGGTCATGCACTTAGAAACGAAATCTGCCACGTCTTGTTTCATGTCGTTCCAAAAGAAAGTCCTTTTTATATCCTTGTACATCTTATCACTGCCAGGGTGTATAGTCATCTTGGAATGGTGCGCTTCTTCGAGAACCTTCTTTATCAACTCCCTTGCTTGTGGGATGCATAATCTTCCATCTCGCCTCAGCCAACCCTTATCATCGATGGCGTATCTACTGAGGTGACTAGAAGTCTCACCCCTAATAAGTTTATCAATCACATCAACAAGCTGAGGGTATTCACGTTGTGCAGCCCCTATTGAGTCCAAGAGAGTAGGCCGTACTTCGAGAGATGCTAACAAACCCGGTACAAAATCCGAGGAGGGCCTAAAGTTAAAACTGGCTATATACTCCAAGCTTTGCCTCTCTACGAAGAGCGGGCTTAAAGTCAGTTTCTTTCGGCTCAACGCGTCTGCTACCACGTTGCCTTTGCCGGGAGTACAGGAAATTTCAAAGTCATACGAGGCAAGGAACTCCATCCATCTTTGCTGCCTCAAGTTAAGATCCTTCTGTGAGAAGAGATATTTCAACGATTTATGGTCAGTGTACAATTCAAACTTCTCACCTAGGAGATAATGGCGCCAAGACTTAAGTGCAAAGACGATGGCGGCTAACTCAAGATCGTGGGTTGGGTAGTTCTTTTCATGAACCTTCAGTTGTCTTCCACCATGAGCTACTATCCTTCCTTCTTGCATTAGAACAGCGCCTAGTCCAGTTCCATATGCATCAGTGTATTCTGTGAACATTTTGCTTCCATTCGGCAAGGTCAGATCTGGGGCTATTGTGAGAGCCCTTTTTAATCGTTGGAAAGCAAACTCGCAGTCCAAATCTCAAGTGAACGCCAGATTCTTCTTTGTTAGCCTTGTGAGTAGGGCTGAGATTTTCGTGAAATCCCTAATAAATTTTCGGTAAAAACCGGCTAGCTCAAGAAAGCTTCGAACTTCGGTTGCATTTTTTGGTGTCTTCCAATCCTGCACTACCACCACTTTCGCGGGGTCCACAGCCAACCCCTCTTTGGACACTATATGCCCTAGAAATCTTACTTCTTTTCTCCAGAGGTGACACTTGGAGAATTTGGCTTTTAGTTGATGAGCTCGAAGAGTTTCCATGATTTCTTTCAAATGCTGAGCATGCTCTTCCTCACTCTTTGAGAAGATTAAGATATCATCTACGAAGACAACCACGAATTTATTGAGGAATTCTCTGAACACCCTGCTCATTAGGTCTACGAAATAAGCGGGTGCGTTTGTCAAGCCGAAAGGCATGACAAGCCACTCAAAGAAACCGTCTGGGGTTCTGAACGTTGTCTTATCAATACTATCTTCAGCTACTCTTAGCTGATGGAACCCAGTTTCCAGATCAAGTTGGGAGAAGACCGTTGTACCAACAAGATGATCAAACAAATCGTCGATTGGGGGAAGAGGGTGCCTATTTTTCTTGGTCAATTTATTTAACTCCCTATAATCGACGCAAAGGCGAAGAGAACCGTCTGCTTTGGTTGCGAACATCACTGGAGCACCCCATTCCGAAATGCTCCGTCTAATGAACCCTTTTTCGAGAAGTTCTTTAACCTGCTTACTGAGCTCCTTTCTCTCCATTGGAGCCATGTGTCTGACAGGTAAAGCTACAGGCTTTGCGTTATCCACAAGATATATGCGGAAGTCTATTTCCCGCTTCGGAGGTAAGCCTTTCACCTCCTCAAAGACATCCGGATATTCCCGGACTACTCTAACTGATTGCAAATTCTCATCAGAAGCATCAAGCGACTCTAGATAATTAAGCATAACTGCATTCAAAGGATTACAAGAAATTTCTAGAGTGTTACCAAGCTGGGTTAAGAGTCTAACTACTCTTTTCTCACAATCAAGAATGGCACTATTACTGGATAACCAGTCCATGCCTAAGATCAAACCATATCCCGAGAAGCCTAAGACAAAGGCATTACAACTAAACTCAACGCTGATAATAGAGATTTTCAAACCCAAACAAACCATTGACAAGTAAGCTGAGCCCCCAATTGGATTTGAAACTACTAAGGGATCTTCTACCATACTAGTGTCTAAATGCAGAGATTCTACTAAGGCAGATGAAACAAAAGAGTGTGATGCGCCAGAGTCAAAAAGTGTACGAACTGGATGATCATAAAGATAGACTACACTTTCTACAGAAATATTACTACCTCGTTCCTGCTGAGGCGCCACTAGCGCATGAACCTGACCCCCTAAAGTGGATCCGGCTTTCTGTCCCTGCCCTTTCTTCTTTGGGAAATCCTTAGCTTGGTGCCCAGTCTCTCCACAATGGAAGCAGCCACCCATCTTCGCCTTTCTTTTTCGGCAGTCTTTTGATATATGGCCCACAATGCCGCATAAATTGCACCTTCGCTTCTCACGGGGCTTATTGTTCTTCCTTCCTTTCTTGAAGTATGTTTTCTTTGCTTGTAGACCCTCTTTCTTCTCTTCCCCCTTAGTTTCTTTCTTGTCGTGATCTTCCTCGTGGAGCAATGCCATGTCCACCATGCTTTCATAAGTCGCTCTTGTGGATACATGGGTCATGGCAAGGCTGTGTAGAGGCTCATTCAAACCCTTGATGAAGCGAAGTGCCTTCTTGTGTTGGGTGTTTACTAAGTCCAACCCAAACCTGGCCAGTTGATTAAACTGATTAACATATTCCCTGATCGTCATGCTCCCCTGTTTCAGAGTTAGAAACTTTTCCATTTGCAGGCTTCTTTCGGCTTGGGAGAGAAGTTTCATTTCAAACCTTGTCCTGAAATCTTCCCATGTTTCCACCGCCCTCTGAGCATTGGTAATTTCCCACCAATAGGAAGCTTCATCCTTGAGCAACCATACCGCTAGTTGTATCTTTTGCCTGTCATCAACCCCGAAGATGACAAACAGATCCTCGGTCTTCTTTAGGCAGTTTCTTGCCCCTACAAAGGATTCTATCCCATAAAAGTCTTTTCCACCCATTGCCTTGAAGTCTCTACATGTTTTTGCGAAGGTATTTCCACGAGGTGGAGGAGGAGGAACAGCGACCACTGAAGGAGGGATGTCTGTTGGGCCCGCGCCATTGTCCCTTGCTTCTAAGTACCTCCTAAACTAGCCGGGAATCGGCACTCCTTCCGGGAGGTTAAGGTCTCCAGACATGCTGAAATAGAAAGGAAAGATTCAAAACGAAGGATAGAAAGAGATAGTGCATATGGCTTTGGGGGATTTTGTCTTTTATAAATATAACACTTTTTCTTGAAAAATGCTTCTTTAAACTTTCTTTTTGAAAACAATTTCCAAAAACTTTTATTTTATCCGGTAAACCTATGCTCTGATACCAAGTGAAACACCCCACCTCCGTTAAGGTCACTCGCAAAGGGAATGCCTTAATTTTGGTGGAGGTTTATAAGTAAAAGCCACAGATAAACTCAAGACAGATATAAATACACATATTTTAAACAGCGGAATCCAAACAGACTTTTTATTTCATTAATACATGTTCAAAACATAACATTCCATAATTGTCTCAAAATACTTCCATCATTACAACCTCATAACTGTCTTGATTATTAAAGAAGCATAAAGCATAAATAAAGTGACAAAAATCCCCAAAGTGATATCCAAAGCCATTATCCGAGCAAAAGAGATCCAAATCATACATCTACGTTCTTGGAGCTTGTACAGAGCCTGACTGAGCTGAGTTGTTTCCTCCCTGTGGACCTGGGGGGGACGAAAGAAGAGAAGACGAAAAGAAAATAGGGTCAGACATAAAGCCTGAGTAAATCTAGTAACTCTTCAGTATGTGAATAAAAAAAGGCATGATAGATATATACTGAAAATAGGATGGTGTCACAAGCTAGGGAAGTGTTGAATGTACTATCGCACCCATACTATATCTCTGCATCTACTTGAGTTTACTCTAACTGCCACCCCATGGTGAGGGTGAAGTGATTCCCAACTTTATTTAAAGATCGGCTCCTACTCGCGTTAACATGTGTCATACAGCCCCCAATTATTGTAGATACCTATGCTGGTCCCACCATGGGATGTATCAAGACTTATGGTGGCGGCCCCGACACAAATTCTAGAAGGCATAGGTTATACTACTGGTGTCCCCAGTGCCTTGTTTGTCTGCTCCGGAGTGTGTGCACGCCCACACCCCGTTAGACCTGCACTGTGCACCCACCACCGTCGTTTGACCGCTTACAATCAGCCCAGTAATCGTGCCCCACCCTGCCTAGTTTCAAGGTACTGTTGATACCTAACTTGGGTTACTGCTGAAACGGGTCCCTCGTTACCAGGATTTTCTAGTCAAACATGTTAAGTGGTTAAGTGTCTGTATTTACCTAACCCCACCCATTAATTCTTGTTAACATGTTGAATTTGGTTAAGTGTTATAGTTGACTTAACCCTACCATCTGTCCTTAGCCTTTTAGGAGCACCAGACCACTCACATTAGACAGGTATTGCTACGGTTACTGGATGTGCCGGTCGGTTCCGGACAGGTTTACACTGTAGCTCAGTCTAACCTCGGGTCCTTATTGGGCTCAATGCTTAACCACCCACATTGGACAGGTATTGTTGTGACTACTGGACAACCGGGCGGGTCCGGGCAGGTTTACATCACAACTCAATCCAACCTCGGGTTAAGCATATCGTGTTTTCTAAATTTACATATTTTATTACTTCTTAATTATATATGTAAATATCATATCTTTTATTTTTGGGTATATTAATTCATACCACTCAAATGTCATTGTCGTTGGCATGTGCCAAACATGCCAACATATATTTTTTATGTTTTACACCCAACGTTATTACCCCGTTTGTAACGTTCACAACATTATAACAAATGTTGGGCTCGACACAACTCAGCCCAACTTTATTAAACGTGAGAAAAAGGGAAAAATCCATAACATGTAATATTTTACAGCATATAAGGGTGTGTGGCGCATGAACTTGCAATTTAACGATACTAACATAAATGATGGGTCATGTGATCTTGCATTCAAATCAAAGGATAACTAAGTAGGTGACATATGAAATGGCATAGTTTTGATTTATACAAACTTGTGTTTAAACATGTTGAACTTGGCATAATGTCAAACACAAAACTAGCATGATGTATATTCACCAAAAGGTCCAATTACAACATTTAATCACATAGCCTATTTCAACATGAACTTGCATAGTTTCTGAAACCCAAACGATACTTAACATAGATCCAATTGTACTTGCAAACAAACATGAACTTGCATAGTTTATGAAACCCAAACGATACTTGCAAATAAACATAGATCCAATCATACTTGCAAATAAACATAAGAATGATATCATAGGTTTTGGGTCACGTAGGCATAAAATGTAAAGACCCGCAAATCCCCACCCTTTGAACCGACCGTAAACCACATAGGTCTGACCCAAAAAGTGAAAATCTACGAATACTTTTACTTTGGGAATACAACACATTACAACAGATAACAGAAGACTTTTATAACACTATAATAAATGTTACATCAGAGTACATAATATACATATCAGAGTACATTGGAATATAATTACAGCGGAAGATAAATACAAAAAAATGTAATTTTACTGCAACGGAAGAACACAACGGAAGACTCTCTATCTCTGGACACAGCTTTAAGCTTCAACCTAGAATCCTGTTTAATATATCTGCAAAAATGGCTACTCGACTGCCCGTGTGGAAAATATGGGCACCCGAGTTTGCCAGTGGACAAACTACAGGTCAGTCATGGGACTGGTGTGAGAATTCTACTTAACCTATATAATATAATAAGGCTAATCACAGGACCACGCCACTTTCGCGGAACGGGTTTTCTCCTATAGATTGCCAGTGCATGGCTAAAGTAAATCGTCAAAATAACGCAATGCTTTTTAGAAAAATGAAACCATTATAAGACCCAAATCCCATCACACAATGCAACGCAAACCGGAGGATAGGGTTTTACCTTATAATGATCAAAAGATGCTTGATACGATAAACACGGTATTATATAATAATAGTGTGCAACCAATTTGAAATACATCAAAGTAAATGTATTAATCCTAGACGACATGAGTGCCCCATCCCACTATGTCGCCATATATAGGTATACAATCAAAACCGCATGATGTCATATTGGAAATTTGGGTTTCCATCTGAGTCAAGGCTAGGGAGGAGATCCTTACCGATTCGAGACACTCTAGGAAATGCCCCAGGATTGGTACTCTGTCTAACCCTTGGATAGCTGCAGGGCCGGTCCACACTTGCTTTTGTGGATTAGTTATGCCTGAACACACGCTCCCCGGTCCTTTTGGACCTATAATACGGCCAGTGGCGAACGCATAACCCGAGGCCTCGAAAAATCCAACAACCACAATGAATAAATGCCAGCGCTGGTAGGTCCCTGGCACCACTCTAGCTAGAAAGAAACGTGTGCACTCCCTACGTTCCCTTCTCCCGTTTTAGACTCTACCGGGCTGTGAGGCTCGAGAAGTCACGATATACACAAAGCTATGCCTAAATAGACTGTGCTTTGATCATCAACCACAAGGCCTGCTTTTCAACAAAGCCTTGATCAATTGCATCTTAGCATGCCACATTGTCAGACTCTACCATATCATTGATCATCTACCAATATATATATATAACCTCTAAGCACATACGTCTTAGAGAAGGGGGTTAAGTGAAGAATAAATTCTCCACCACCAAACAGAAATATATAATCAGTAGCGTTCAACAAATACAGTAGAAAAGAATACGATGTCAGACACGCAATCCATTTACAAGTCTGCTCTGGGTCTGAGCGAAACAACGTGTCCGTCGATCTCCAAATACGTTTGGACGATCATTACCAAATACCTTGCCTTGGAATGTACTGTCCCAATTCAAGATACCAGTCATCATCATCCCAACGATATGAAAACCTTCGGTCTTCTACCACCGTCTTCATCTTCGACTCTTGATCGTCGTGATGATTATTCAGAATGGGTTAAACCTGGTCTTTCTGAATAACTCGCGTATTTTGTGATTAAAAATCAAATATTGGAAAATCACACATTATGTCACATTCCGACCCCGAATATTCTTTTAATAAGATATTCATATTAAAAGATTTTCATAAATTTTATCAAAGATAAATTAATAAATTAAATCATAAGTCTTCCTTAAAAGATTTATTAAAAATTCTGAATTTGATTTAATATCAAAAATCATTTTCACAGATCATTTATTTTAAAGAATAAATCTTCTTTTAAACGGGTTAAAGAACTCGTGTCATTTAAAACACAGTTCACGATAAACCCACAAATCAATTTCCTAAATATGGAATTCCACAGAAATCAATCAGTACATAATCGATATAAATTTCTGTATCGGACTAACAATATACATGGAATAATGGCAAAGCCTCTTAAATTCCATATATAATATCGGTCTTCTATTACAGAAGCCCATCTCGATTATTACCAATAGAATTTCCACTTAATTCCAATTTAATATATATTAAATTGGAAAACTAGATTTTTAGAAAATGTTTTTGTTAAATCTATAAAATAGATTTATAAATTCCAAATAATAATTTCGATGTAAATTGGATTAAAGTACAAATGTCATTTAAAAACACCATCCACGATAAATCCACTTCACATCTCAATGTATCTCATATCATGAAATATAATTGCAAATTCTAATAATCTTAATTAAAGGATTTCCCTTTAAATATTAATTCGTTATTAAAAAAATATATTTTAAAATAATCATTAAAATACTCTTTATACAAAAGATTCTAATTGGAAAGTATTCTTCATATTACATATTTTTATCTTTTACACATATTCTTTATCTTAAAAATATATTTAACTAAAATATCTTTTTATGAAAATATATCCTTTATATAAAAAAATTCTAGTGTAAGAATACTCTTATTAAAAGATCATCTGAAACGAAATGCGACTCAATCATTTACCATATAATTTGGATTATATGGATTTCACGCACATCATATATATAACAATAACAATATAATCATCAAATCATCCATTCCATCCAAAGTGTAAATTCCACTGCGTAAGCGTTAAAACTAAATAATAACGCTCATCGCAGCCTGTCGATCTAACGATCAACATACAACTAAATATTGGGATTAGTGTGTGTTAATTTTCATCCCAACACCCGTGTGGGGTTTCAACCAACAAACAAATAATAAATTATTTGTGCACTTGGGCGATGTGTGAAAATTGTCGACCCAATCACATAAACAAGTCAGGTAACTTGCCTATGGCAGTGTAATACACAATATATGACACGATGATAAAAATATCTCTTTTATTTCTGTTCTTTTTATCGCATGTAAAACGTCAATAAAAATGTAATCTTTATTTCTATTCTTTTATCGCATCAAAATGATGATAAAAATATAATCTTTATTTCAATTCCTTTCATTGTAAATAAATGAAAAGAAAAATGTAATCTTTTAATTCCATTCGTAACAGGGGATATAAATAATAACACAAAATATAACTATTCATTTCATGCTTTATTTGCAATAGAGAATGCAAATAAAGATTCAACCTTTTTATTTGATGTTTATTTACATAGAGGAATGTAAATAAAAAAATTGTAACTTTTTCATTTCATAATTTATTTGCATTAAGGATTACAAATGAAAATATTTCTTTTATTCTCCTGTTTTATTTGCGTTGAGTAAAGCAAATAAAAGTGTAATATTAAATTTCTAGTTTTATTTACATCAAGAAATGTAAATAAAAGAACAACTCTTTATTTTATGTTTTATTTACATCAAGTGAAGTAAATAAATAATTAAAAATGTAACTTTTATTTTAATGCTTTGTTCACATTTAAAACATGCAACAAAAATGTATCTTTTGTTTTTAATAAATTTGTTTGCATCTCAATTTGCAACAAAATGTAATTTTTATTTCTTGTTTGTTTGCAACTGAAGTTGCAAACAAAAATGTAATTTTATCTCCTTTGTTTTATTTGCATGATAGAATGCAAATAAAAATACATATTCTATTTTCTATATTTCGTTTGCATTGTAGAATGCAAACAAAAATGTAAATTTTATTTTCTTGTATTGTTTACATTATGAAATGTTAACAAAAATGTGAACTTTTGATTTCATGAAATATTTGCATTGAAAATGCAAATAAAAATAAAAATGTACTACTTTAAAATCATGTTATATTTGTGTTGGAGAACACAAAAATGTTCTTTTATTTTTAATGTTTTATTTGTGTTTAAGAACACGAATAAAAAGACCATTTTAATTTTCTATGTTATATTTGTGTTTGAGAACACAAACATAAAGGATCATTCATTTTCTAAAATGTATTTGTGTTTGGGAACACAAATAAAAAGGTTCGTTCATTTTCAAAATGTATTTGCATAAGTGAATGCAAATAAAAGAATAAATTTTACTTTAATATATATATTTGTATTCGTAAATACAAATAAGAGAACAAGTTTTAATTTTAAATATATATTTGCATTTTTAGATGCAAACAAAAGAACAAGTTTATTTTTAATGTATATTTACATTGGTAAATGCAAATAAAAGAATAATTTTATTTTCAATATACCTTTGCATTGGTGAATGCAAATAAAAGAACAACTTTTTATTTACAAAATATATTTACAAATATAATGTAACTTCTGAAAATAATTTCTTATTTACATATAAAAATGTAAACAAACATTGTGATTTCCAAAACATGTCTTTTTTTTTATTTACATAAAAATGTAAACAAAAGTTTTACTTCTAAAATGAATTTTAATTTACATATGATATGTAAACCAAAATGTGATTCTTAATCTTTGATTACATTAAAAGTGTAATCCTTTTCTGTTCATTTTTCATTACATATAAATGTAATTTTTTTTTTCTCATTACACATATGGATGCGATCTTTTCTATTCATTACAATGAACAAAATTTCAATAAAAATGCAATTTTAATTTATAAACTTTCCATTGCCAAAAATGAAAATAAAAATAAAAATAAAATCCATTTTATCTTCATCTTTACAATGAAATCTAAATCACATTAAAAATGTGATTTTTTTTTATGCAAAGTCTTTCTATTGAAAACAATGGACACATAAAAATATGATCTTTTTACGTTGCTTCTTTTTATTGAAAACACTTATTACATTAAAAATAACATTCTAATGTTACTTCATTTATTGAAATAATATTACATTAAAAATGAGATTTTTAATGTTGCTACTTTTATTGACATCAAAATGACAAATAAATTATGACTTTTGATTGAAAACTAATTTTACATAAAAAATGAAATCTTTTGTTTTCATTCTTTTTAATGAAACAACCTCATATTAAAATATATTCTTTTTAATCATTCTTTTTTTTAATGTAAACAAATTCACATTAAAAGATATATTTTTCTTGGTCCATTCTCTTTAATGTAAACAAATAAAGATATATTTTATTCGTTGTGCCAATTTCTATTATAAGGTCAACAAATAAAAATAAATATTATTTGTCGACCAAATTCCATTGTTAAATCAGCAAATAAAAATAAATATTTGTTTGTCGTTTAACTTCTATTGTTCATTTCAGAAAAATGAAAATAATATATTTTAATAATATAAAATAAATCAGAACGTCTAGATCTAAATAAAATATGTTTTTAAATCTAAATTTAGATTTAATTTTCCAACCGCAATTGAAACTCAATAATATATGCAATTTAAATGTGGATCTAATCATAACATGAAGAATAAACACACCACAAGCAACAATCAACCATTTATTTACATACAACATTTCAGATCTGAATTAACATCATCACACAGTTATTTTAGAGCAAGAAAATAATTTAATAATAAATTAAATAATGAAAATTTGAATTCTCACATTGAAATTTGGCTGAAATTCGACTGTCTCCTTTTCAGCTGCGGTCTGCGCCATCGCGAAGCTCTTAATTTTGTGATTCCAACGCAATTTACGGTTCGTCAATCGGACCTCGTATGAGAGAGTTATGAATTTTTAAAGATCGAACAATTTAAATATAAAATAATAAAATAATAATTAAAAAATGTTCGGACCTTTCTCTTCCTCTTCACGTCGTTCTTTTCTTGGCCGAACCCATCTCCCTCTTCCCAAAGTTAAAATCGCACCTCCCCTCGGCCTTCCAGCACACGATCAACCACCGCCATACAGAAGCTCCTTTTACCACCTCCTTGCGCCACCAAGCTTGGCCAACTCGCACCCATCTCGGACCCGCCAATCCACCAAAAACGCAGCCACTTCAGGCCGAAAATCCGCGAAATCCGTGCACCAAAATCCGATCTTAACCGTATAGATTGAAAGGTCTCTGAATTCTCTTCGATTTGGTAGGTCATACGTCGATTTTCGTTGAACGGATTGAGAGATATTAGCGTTTGAATTTAGGTGATTTCTGGCCTTCGGTTTTGGACATGGCGGCTGGCCAAATTAGGGTTAGGGTTTACGGATTTAATAATATTTTAATATTTAATTCCGAATTTCATGAAATAAAGTGGATTTTTGGACTTCCTCGGATTTGGGCCTGCTTACTGTCGATCTTAACGTTTTGATGCCTTCTGAACGCGATGGGCTATGTCCCGGGCTCCAATTCTGATGTCTGTACGTTTTTTTTCGGTTTTAATTGAAAATACAATAATAAATTAATTATTTAATTTCTACCGTACATTTAAATATGCCGGGGCCATATACGACCTCTAAAAATTCTAAAAAAAATATTTTTAGCTTTCTTATGACGATACGAATCCAACAAAATTATTTTCGTCGAATTCTGAGACTGTTCGAAAAATGACTATTTTTAAGGCGTTTTAAATTTAACTGAAATAGTCAAAACACATTTTCTTTTCCTACGCTCACATATTAATTCGAAAAATTCTGCAAAATTGAAACCTAGCAATAATTTGACATTCCGGTTCCAACAAAAGTGATTTCGTCGAAAACCGAGGTCGTTTGAAAAATGACTATTTTTAAGGCCAATATATTTAATATTAAAAATATATTTTTAAACAAATAAATCCCGAAACTCAAAATATATAAGTGTTTGCTGTTTTTCAATGTAGAAACATCATTCTGAACTCAATGGAAGTGGTTTCGAGTTCAAATTCCTTCGTATGCAAAAAGTAGCATTTTGATCTTTATAAATTTCATAGCGACCTTTCTAAATATTGAATTGGCCATAACTTTTGATTTCCGCTATGAAATTTCAATTTTTCGGATTCGTTGGAAAGATATTTTTAAATAGATTCTAATATTTTTGGTTTCACTAAAACCGTTAAATTTTGCATCCTGTACGGTCAGTCAAAGTTCAAGTTTGACTTTTCAAACTACCGCGCTATTTCTAACTTTTTTGTTAATTAAAATTAAATCATTCATTCTAACCTCGATTTAAATCAAATTTGTGATCATTATTATTTAAATAAATTATTTTATATTGTCAAAATTCATTAAAATTTTCTAAAATAAAAATTTTAAATTGGTCCTGATTTTTGCGGGTTGTTACATAAAAGGTCTATAAGATGTTTACATAAATTCTAACTTAGACTAAGGGATTATATATATAATCCATGCCATCGACATGTAAATAAAGGAATCAGATTTCTAGTTTTTGCCACAACTTGCTATTGCTATCACTTTCATATACAAATATCCAATAGGTTTTCATCAATCAATTAATGCCACAAATATCAATACACAAGTCATGACAGAATCATTACCATACATAGAATTTATGCAATATAACAACACAATTCTATTTTCATTTACATCGAATCACATCACAGTTTTTATTCATATTTTGAAAGGTCATTATACTTACAACGAATGCAGAATCTTGAATTCTGGATTCTGAATTTTGAAACTGAGATGCGCTCCTTTGAGTAGATTAACGTTGCGTTGATTAATTTTGATTAAACTTTTATCTTCTTATTAATTTGATTCGTCTCTAAGCTTTAGTGTTGGCTTGTCTCTAGGCTTTCTAATTGGCGGCCATTCCTAGTTCCTTTCCAGCAGCATGACGGCTTTTGTATTCTATTATTTGTGTGAATTTAGGGTTAGACTAGAGTTGTATTTATAGAATTTCAATATAATTAGAGCCGTCGATGAAGCTAGAGTGAATCCAGACCATCCATCTCAAGAGAAGCCAATCAGAAAGTGACATGTAAGCCCTAGTGACTCAGCCAAGCCTCAGAATTCGACCAGACCATGATCAGGCCAGCCAGGACCTGACCAGCAGGTCATTCTGACCTAGGCGCACTTAGCAGGTGCGCCAAGCTAAAAATGTCTTGGCGCACTTCTCAAGTGCGCCAGTTCAACTTTGTTCTGGCGCACTTCATAAGTGCGCCAGTGCATTCTGACCCGTTTTCTGGTTTTTCTGCCCAACTTTGTTCATCCATATCTTCTTTATACGATATCCGTTTTACGCAAACTTGGACTCTATCTCAAGCAGAATTTCAATACGAACGCAATGGAGTAACCCATTTCCCTTGATTTAATCATTTATAATTAATTATACTTTAATTTGTTAAGCTTAAAATTCACGGGGTGTTACATATGACGTACATAGTTTTATGCAAGTTTGTGACTATGGCCTATGCAAGTTTTGGGTGAAAACTATATTCATATATGCAAGTTTTAGGTGAAAACTATATTCATATATGCAAGTTCACACCTTTAGGCCTATGTTTAGATTCATGACAATACCATGTTTATGCTAGATATATTGTAATCCTTATTTGTATGTTAGATCCAATTTTTGTATTATGCAAATTTGCGATGTTTCTTCCCTTTTATGTGTTAGACTAATTGCTAGTCTAATATATATATATATATATATATATATATATATATATATATATATATGTATATATATATATGTCATGATAAGCAAACAAACAACGTGGGGATGATGGGGGTAATATTGAATATACACATATTGAGAATTGTCATGTAATGGCCTTAAAAGGCATACAATTAATTTGATGCAATAATTGGTATAATTTGTATACCTGAAATAAATGGACATAATTTAGGTGACAATTATGGACATAAGTATATTTGGAATTTATCTACAAATTTAATAGGGATATTAATCCACTTGGGGGTTAAATAAAGATGTGTAATAATAAACCGCTTACGACACGAGGTTAGACTCTTTTGTGGTGTAAGACTGCCCGGACCCGCCCGACAAATCCAGCAGCCACAAATGCCAGTCTAATGTGAGATGTCAAAGGCATGAATTAAATGCGTAACAGTTGTAAAGACACGAGGTTATAGGCTCGTTTGCGGTATAAGACTGCCCGGACCCTCCCGGCAAATCCAACAACCGCAAATGCCAGTCTAATGTGGGAGGTCTTTACAAGGTTACGGTTCTAATGAATTAAGTAACACTTAACCAGATAAACATGTGGTGGGACATGGGGGGTTAAGTGGGTGTCTTGGGTGGCATGTGAAATTAAGTGGGTGCCTTGGGTGGCATATGAAATACGATTAGATGCACTTAACCAAGTGAAACATGTAAGAAGACATGAATAAGAATGGGATTAAGTGGGGAAACCTTAGTGGGGACCAAGCATCGGTGGAAGGCTTGTGTCAGGGATGTGGGGCCTTATCAGACCAGTAACCCATTAAGTATCTTTGTGGGCTCGACCCAAGTCGAGGACGAGACACGCATACTAGATTTGATTGCAAGAGGTCAAAACGGGTTAGCGGTGGCAATGCAAGTCCAACGGGGTCATGTGCGTGTGTGGTCCCGGGCTGGTAGGTAAGACGTTGTTGCATCGTGTAGGTATAAGCCGTGCATCTTTGGTGGTATCGGGTTGCCACTTTGGGGAGTGATACACCCCACTGTGGGATCAACACGGGTATCTACGAGTTAGGGAGCCGATCGAATGGGGGTAGTGGGTACAACTAGTGGAGATAGGGGCAGACGACACCTATGAAGGCAGCTAGGGGTACATGAAACTACCATTATCATTATTAGGTTCTGTAGGCGGGATCAACTTTTAGGGTGTTTGGTGTGGTGCAATGTAGTAATTATCTTATAGTGATTAGGTGTGCCTTTAACGTTATCTTTGTTCATCTCATTTCCTTTGTTTGCTCTGTCATGCCCATTGGTTCACAATCATTTCCTTATTTACCAGCTTATGCCTTATCCTAGTTACTTTAATGATTATACTGTTTAAGTTATTGCACTCGCTAGACTTTATGTCTGACCCCCTTTGTTTCCACCTCCTTTCTTCCTTCCCCCCCCCCCAAGGGGCTCAGGGTGGGACTAGTACCAGTGGAGCTTGATTTGAACAGCTTTATCTCTTTCTTTTGGAAGTTGCTCGGATTGCTGAAGTAAATTTCAGCCTATCTTATTTATGGCTATTTTATGTTGGGGTTATGTCTTTTATTTTATGTACACAGAACTTATTTGTCAAGATGGATAATAAGTGTATTTGGTTTTGTAGTTGGTTTTTGATGTGATGTAACCAAACTATTTCTCCATTGCAATAAAAGTGGTTTTTATTTTCCAAGTACCAATATATTTATCTGTCTTGTTTACTTTTCTGTTCTATACACAATAAACGCTCCACCAAAATTAAGGCATTCCCTTTGTGAGTGACCTTAATGGAGATGGGGTGTCACAGCTATCGCACCTAGTACGGTAGCACATGCATCTGTGTATGCCGTCATCTCTTCATTCTGTATTACAAGAATCCTATAGGTGATAATCTACTCAAGGGAACAAAAATAGGAACAAACATAGCAACCATTGCATCCATCAAACATGTCATATCTATCACGTGCCAGAGCCATACATACGTCGATACTTACATGACTGGTCTAACGAATCCCAAGGGCCAATGGAAGCCCCGCCTCCATACATAGATTGATGCCTACTTGACTGGTCCAACCAATCCCAAGGCTAATGGTAGCCCCGCCTCCATATGAACTACCGTACGTCCAACGTACATTTATCCTCCAAGGATAAAGAGATCACATCCAACGGAACCGAGGTAACGGGCGTCCCCAGATACCCCTGCTTCAAGTCCTCCTAGAACACTCTATGTATCGATGATTTCTTGGTACTCTTATCAGAAGAGCTACCCACATACTCTGACCCAGTCTCGAGTATCCATTACTGACAAATTTCAAGTGCAACATGAGTCATCTCTCTATTCGTTGCATCTCCAAGATCAACGAACAACCACTTTTCTTTTACGGGTTCAAGTCCAACTTGAATCGTCCTAGCCTTCGTTGCATCTCCACGATCAACGAACGCATCTTATCCTTTTACGAGTTCAAGTCTAACTTGAATCATCCTAACCCTCGTTGCATCTCCACGATCAACGAGCACATCTTATCCCTTCGAAGTTCTACCATTCTTGAACCAAAGAGAACATCAACATAGGGTCCTAAACAATCCATTATCTTGTAGCTTCCTCAAGTCCCACTTGAGTCATCTCCTAGCCCTATCGAATCCAACATGGGGCTGTCCATACCATTGAACAGTGTAACGACCTGCATTCTACGCATCATAGGATCGTAGAATATTTATTTCTTTCACATACGAAGTCGTATGGTCATGTAACTTTGGGGGACGACTATTGGGGTCATTTCCCATGTTCATGATTTTTCCCGATTTTTAAATGACCATTTTACCCCTAGTTGGCACGGTTTTGGCCATAACTTTTGATTGGAAAGGAATTTTGACCTGAAAACACTTCCATTGGCTCCGGATGATGGTTTCTCTTTCCGTAGAGTGGTCACATTAGCCAAACGGACTCACCGTTGGGGAGATATGGCTGAAACAAGTTTCAGATGGTGAAAAACAGCTTAATTGGGCTTAACCGGGTGATTAACAGCTAGGCCCAAAGGGGAATTTCAGGATTAGGGGTTTAAAAGGGCTGTTAGGGTTTGGAGAGTACCTTTTTCTCATTTTTCAGCCGTCACTATTCATTCCTCTTAACCTAGCCATGGCCTCCACTCTCTAAATCTCTCTAAAAACACCCGAAATCACTTCCTAATCAAGGATTAAGGCTTAGAGGCATCAAATCAAGGTGGATTAGCACAAGGACCGAGGTAGAGCTGTTGTTATATATTGGAATTCGTGCAAATCAGAGGTTCACTTCAGATCTGAAAGTTTTATTGTGGCAAAGGTGAGTGATTTGCATAGTTTTTGCACTAATTACGGTAATTAAGGGTAATTAGTGAAGATTAGCGAATTTACACACTAATAAATTCTGGAGAAATATTTAGAAATTCGAAAATAATATTTTATGCCTCTGGTAGAAATTTGGTTTAATTTGATGAAGTTTTGTTAACCTTATGATTTGTTTTACTTAAACATGCTTAGGGGAAAATAAGGAGTTTTAGCCACTTTTGATCCATTTTGCTTCATTAGAATTGTTGTTTGGTGTTTGTGGTTGCTATTATATTTTGTTATGACTTTATGGAGTGTTTTGTGATTGATTAGAGAAGTTAGATTGGTCATAAACGCCGTCGAATGGCGTAAGATAGTCGCTGGAAAACAAGTGCAGGAAATACACCGGATCGGATCGCCCTATGTACCACGATCCGCCCCATCTTCCACGATCCGAACCGATGGCACGACTCGATCCGTCGATGCTTGAAGACCATGATCCGTTCCAGCCTAGGTGTCACGATCCGCCTGAAGGAACACGTCACGATCTCAGCAAGGTGGCATGACTCGAACCAATGAGTATTCACGATCCGATCCGATCCGATCTGAAGAGCACGACTCGATCCATCCGAGGTGACCACGACCCGATCCAGTGGAAGGAGCACGAGTTGACACCATGGACGATCCGCGAGTCGCGATCCGACCCAAGCGAGGGTGATGACCACGATCCGAACTGAGAAGCTGACGATGGCGACCTGAAGCAAAGCGAAGAGGGGAAATGAAGACCGATCCGGATGAAGATGATGACCAAAACCCGAGATGCAAAGGTAGTCCAAATGAGAAGCTAGAGCTCAAGATCCAGATGGGAATCAACGAGTTCGCTTCATGATTGGGCTTTGCTGCGGGACGAGTGTTAAGGGGTTATCGATGTCTATAGCTTTGGACCACTATGGTAGGAGGTACGAAGGCGGATTCAGGGCCATTATGGCATCGGTAGAACCAAGGGCTACGACCAATGAAGCGAGTCATTGAAATGTTTGGTCATGACTCTAAGTGTTTGGCTTGGTCACAGCAGGGTTTCTACAAGTCGGGATCCGTCGTTACCTCAATTTGTCTAGTGTTCCAAAGTGGTAGATATCGTATGCTTTACGCACTGAGTGAGAGATGTGAGGATGGTTGCCATGGATGATTTGTTTGCTATCATTATGACATGCACACCCCACCCCCGTATCCTTACACTATTTATTATGGCACCTTAGAGCATTGTACGGTATGTGGTACTAACTCTTTGGTTGCAGGTCCAGGTTCAGGTATGGTTTAGTATACCTGTTATTATTCTGTTTAGATGCTTATCGCTCATACCAGGCTTTATGTATGACCCAGAGTTTTATGTCTCCTCTTATTACTCTGGGTGCTCACACGAGCAGACTAGAGACAGGTTAGCTGGTGATGCACGGGTAGATGATCCGGAGACGAGCAGGAGGCTTCCACGTAATACATATATATATATATAATATTCTCCCTGTGTTGTTGAAGATCACTGCTTGGGCATTGGTGGTGCATCTTCTGCTTTAGCTTTCTTTTTTTAGAGATAGTAAATTTGGAAAATTGTAATAAGCTGTGTTTGGATTTCCGCTGCTCTGATGATGGATGTTGATTTTAGTTATCAGCTTATGCACTGTCTCACCTGTTTTATGTCAAGTATGTTATCATTATTATATTTTATCCCATGCGCTGTGAGACATTCTACAGGTTCCTTGATTAGTTCATTCTCTTCTTTTCTTACTTCTGACGACCGTCCCGTGCTAGTCGGGCATGTGTACAGCGCACTTTCGGAGGAAATGCAGGCTGGTGCGGGGCAGACCGTCACACTTGGTATCAGAGCTCTAGGTTACGTAGTTAACCTAGGGAAGTTATCAGGGAGAGATAATATACGTATACGAGAGAGCGTATTTGTGATTACTTTGTTTTTTAAAAGTTATATATATATACTATTACTATTATAAGGATGAAGTCGTACTGCACTAGCACCACTATGGAGTCGTTAATCGTTTCCTTTTTCAGATTGACGATGAGCCGATATACTAGAGGTGCTGGTAGGGGAGCCAATAATGGGAATGCTACTGACATGAGGACGATGTTTACTGACCTCATGAGAGAGATGCTTAGAGATGTACAGAGGGCAGCTCCCAATGGTGGAAATGGTGGTGGTCCAATAGTGCAGGCGCCAAGAGTCGACTTCGCCAAGCTGAATAAGGATTATACTAGCCTTGGTGGGAAGCCGTTCCACGGAACGGAGTCGGCCACGGATGTTCAGGATTGGTTGGATAGTTGCGAACGTATCTTCGAGGATTTGGGTATCGAGGATGCAATGAAGAGAAAGCTAGCGTCCCGTCAGCTGCAAGGGCGGACAATGAATTGGTGGAATGCTATAAAGGTAACTACTCCCGAAGATCAGATTACTTGATGAGCAGTTTAAAGCTCGCTTTAGCGAGAAGTTCATTCCAGCTGCTCAGAAGTCAGTGCTGTTTAAGAAATTCTTGGAGCTCAAGCAGAATGGCAGAGCTGTCTCGGAGTACATTGCTGAATTCGACACTTTGTCGAAGTATGGGTTATCTCTTATTGATACTGCCGAGAAGAAGAATGAGAAATTCATAACTGGTTTGGATCAGTACTTAGGGGAAAAGCTTATTAACCACATCGATGAGACGTTTGAGTCAATTGTGGGGGAAAGCATTAAGATCAGAAAGTCTCTACCCTAAGTCGAAGACTGAGGTTGCATCTGCAGATGAGCCAAAGCCACAAGCAAGTGGTGGAGGCAAGGGTGGTTCCCAAAATAAGAGAAAGCAGAACCAAGCTAAGGATGGCCAGAAGAAAAAGAATAAGCAAGATGTTGAGTGCTTCAGCTGTGGTAAGAAGGGCCATTATGCTAGTAATTGTCGGGCCAAGCCAGCGGATAGGAAGTGCTTCAACTGTGGCCAAATGGGACATCACAAGGACAAGTGTCCACAGCCCCCTAAGGAAAAGTAAATGGTGAAAGCCTACGCTCTTAATGTTATTCCTTCTTCGTCGAATGCCCCAACAGCGGCGGAGAAGGGAAAGAATGTCGTCATTCAAGGTATGCTTTCTGTTTATGATGTTCCTGTTAGAGTTTTGTTTGATACTGGAGCTTCCAGTTCTTTCATATCTAGTGACCTGGTAGATAGGTTGGGATTGGAGCCCGAGATTGTCGATAGACCTTTAGTAGTGACGAACCCGATTGGTGGTTCGACTAGCCTTAGCATGATTTGTCGTAATGTGGTCTTATCGAGTCATGGATGCATGTTTGTTTGTGATTGCTTTGTTTTGGGCTTTACTGGGTTTGGCATTATTTTGGGAGTAGATTGGCTCCAAAGATACGGGGTGGTGGTAGACTGTGAGGGCTTGTTGGTGGCAGCTAGAACGGATGATGGGCGGAGGATAGTGTTTGGTGGTCTACCCAGTAAGGGGGTATTGGCTAGTTTTCTAAACTCCCTCGACATTCCGCATAGTGAGTTGTCAGGTTTGCCCGTGGTTGGCCAGTATTCGGATGTTTTCGAAGAAGTGACCGGACTTCCACCACACCGAGAGATTGAGTTTCGTATTGATTTGGTAAAGGATGCCAGGCCTATAGTGATGCCACTTCGTCGTATGGCACCAAGAGAGCAGCGAGAGCTCGAGGTGCAAGTCAGCGATCTTTTGAAGAAGGGATTTATCAGAAGGAGTGTTTCTAAATGGGGAGCACCAGTTGTGTTTGCTACCAAGGCGGATGGTTCCCTTCGTTTGTGTGTAGACTACCGCGAGTTGAATAAAGTGACGAGGAAGAACAAGTATCCTCTACCGCGGATAGATGATTTGTTCGATCAGTTGAGTGGCGCGAGAGTATTTTCTCAGTTGGATCTCGCGACAGGTTTTCATCAGCTTAGAGTGGAAGCTGAAAGTATAGCTAAAACGGCATTTCGGACGCCGTCTGGATTTTATGAGTGGTTGGTCATGCCATTCGGGCTGACCAATGCCCCAGCATATTTTGTGGATCTTATGAATAGGGTATTCAGAGATCAGTTGAATAAGTTTGTCCTTGTGTTCGTTGATGATATTTTGGTCTATTCGAGGATAGAGGAAGAACACAAGGAACATTTAAGAGTAGTGATGGAGGTGTTGAGAAAACACCAATTGAAAGCAAAGTTTTCTAAGTGTCACTTCTGGAAGAGGGAAGTGAGGTTCTTGGGCCATGTTGTATCAGAGAATGGTATTGCCGTGGACCCGGCAAAGGTGGCTACGGTACAGGATTGGCCTACGCCCAAGAATGCAACAGATGTAAGAAGATTCTTGGGATTAGCTGGATATTATCGTAAGTTTATCCAAGGTTTCTCCAAGACAGCAGCACCATTGACCCAGTTGACCAAGAAGAATCAAGCTTTTGTCTGGGATGAAAGGTGCGAGAATGCATTCAAAAGTCTAAAGGACAAGTTGACAAGCGCACCAGTGTTAGTCATTCCTAAGGGGGATGAAGAGATGACGGTATACACGGACGCCTGTGGTACCGGACTGGGTGCTGTATTGATGCAAGGCGGTAGGGTTATAGCTTACACAAGTCGGCAATTGAAACCGCACGAGAGAAGATACCCTACCCATGATTTAGAATTGGCAGCGATCGTGTTCGCGTTAAAGATGTGGAGACACTATCTCTTGGGAGAAAGATTTGAGCTGTTTACAGATCATAAGTCGTTAAAGTATCTCTTCTCTCAGAAAGATCTGAATCTCCGTCAGCAGAGATGGTTAGAGTTCTTAGCTTCCTATGATTTTGACATCGCATACACACCGGGAAAGGGCAATGTGGTGGCCGATGCATTGAGTAGAAGACATGCCAGCTTAGGGGCTATGTTCCTTGAATGGAAGCAACTGGAGTTTATCGCGGGGTTTGATTTCAGACCAAAGTGCGAATTGGATCCAGAAATGTTAGCAAGTTTGACAATCAGACCCACTTTGATTGAGCGGATCGGCTCTAGTCAGAGGGACGATCCTAACCTATTGGAAATCATCTCCAAGTTAGAGATGTGTGTCGATGAGGAGATGAACAAGTATGGGCTTGATCGAGATGGATGGCTTAGAAAGAATGGAAAGCTTGTTGTACCCAATGTCAATGGATTGAGGGATGAAGTGCTTAGTGAATGTCATCACTCAAAACTGACTATACATCCCCGTGGTAATAAGATGTATCGAGACATGAGACAGACTTACTACTGGGAAGGGATGAAAAGGGACGTTGGGAAGTTTATATCCAAATGCATGAATTGCCAGCTAGTTAAAGCCGAACAAAAGAAGCCTAGTGGGTTGTTGCAACCATTAGAAATTCCCGAATGGAAATGGGAGCAAGTCTCGATAGATTTCATTGATGGTTTACCAAGGACTAGATCGGGACATGATAGCATTTGGGTGATTGTGGATCGATTGACTAAAAGTGCAAGATTCATACCAGTCAAATCGACCAGAACGGCAGCTAAGTTAGCAGAATTATATATGAAGTGGGTAGTGAGATTTCATGGAATACCCAAAAGCATTGTGAGCGACCGAGACCCGTTGTTCACTAGTGGGTTTTGGAAGAGCTTACAAGAGGCTCTAGGGTCAGGGTTACATCTCAGTACCGCATATCATCCTCAGACCGACGGTCAGACGGAGAGGGTGAACCGTATTTTGGAAGATCTCTTGAGAGCATGTATATTGGATTTTGGTGGATCATGGGATGACCATTTGCATCTAGTAGAGTTTGCATATAATAATAGCTACCAATCCAGTATCGGTATGACTCCGTTTGAAGATTTGTACGGAAGACCGTGCAACTCACCATCATGTTGGGTAGAGACTGGCGAGAAGTTTATGCTTGGACCAGATGTGGTGAGGGAAACTTCTGATAAGATTAAGATCATTCAACAACGAATGAAGGCTGCCCAAGATAGGCAGAAGAGTTATGCTAATAAGAGGAGAAGAGACTTAAAATTCTCCGTTGGCGACTTGGTGTTTGTTAAGATTTCTCCGTTGAAGAGCGTAATACGATTTGGCAGGAGAGGCAAGTTGGCACCAAGATTTGTTGACCCATTCCCTGTTCTTGATCTAGTCGGGAATTTGGCATACGGAATTGACTTACCAGAGAAGATGGCGGGAGTTCACAACGTATTTCATGTTTCACAACTAAGGAAGTTCGTTCACGACCCGGATGTGACTGTTTCACCTGATCAGTTAGAGAACTTCGAAGTAGAACCCGAGGCGGTTGGGAACCGCAAGACGGCCCGTATTGTCGAGCACGACATGAAGCAAATTCGAAGGAAGGCGGTGAAGCTAGTCAAGGTTCAGTGGGACGAGGACGAGAATGATTGTACTTGGGAGACATAGGAGAATCTTAGGAAGACACACCCAGAACTCTTTGCCTGGTAAGATTTTGACATCGATTTAGTTTTCCGCATGCTAGGATAGGCTTGTTTGCTTGTTTTGCATGTTTGATTGTTGTATCCGGTTGTTAGGCATGCGGAATCCTTTGTACGTTTTGGGTTAAGGAATTTCGGGGACGAAATTTCTTAAGGGGGGGGGGGGAGAGTGTAACGACCCGCATTCTACGCATCATAGGATCGTAGAATATTTATTTCTTTCACATACGAAGTCGTATGGTCATGTAACTTTGGGGGACGACTATTGGGGTCATTTCCCATGTTCATGATTTTTCCCGATTTTTAAATGACCATTTTACCCCTAGTTGGCACTGTTTTGGCCATAACTTTTGACTGGAAAGGAATTTTGACCTGAAACCACTTCCATTGGCTCCGGATGATGGTTTCTCTTTCCGTAGAGTGGTCATATTAGCCAAACGGACTCACCGTTTGGGAGATATGGCTGAAACAAGTTTCAGATGGTGAAAAACAGCTTAATTGGGCTTAACCGGGTGATTAACAGCTAGGCCCAAAGGGGAATTTCGGGATTAGGGGTTTAAAAGGGCTGTTAGGGTTTGGAGAGTACCTTTTTCTCATTTTTCAGCCGTCACTATTCATTCCTCTTAACCTAGCCATGGCCTCCACTCTCTAAATCTCTCTAAAAACACCCAAAATCACTTCCTAATCAAGGATTAAGGCTTAGAGGCATCAAATCAAGGAGGATTAGCACAAGGACCGAGGTAGAGCTGCTGTTATATATTGGAATTCATGCAAATCAGAGGTTCACTTCAGATCTGAAAGTTTTATTGTGGCAAAGGTGAGTGATTTGCATAGTTTTTGCACTAATTACGGTAATTAAGGGTAATTAGTGAAGATTAGCGAATTTACACACTAATAAATTCTGGAGAAATATTTAGAAATTCGAAAATAATATTTTATGCCTCTGGTAGAAATTTGGTTTAATTTGATGAAGTTTTGTTAACCTTATGATTAGTTTTACTTAAACATGCTTAGGGGAAAATAAGGAGTTTCGGCCACTTTTGATCCATTTTGCTTCATTAGAATTATTGTTTGGTGTTTGTGGTTGCTATTATATGTTGTTATGACTTTATGGAGTGTTTTGTGATTGATTAGAGAAGTTAGATTGGTCATAAACGTCGTCGAATGGCGTAAGATAGTCGCTAGAAAACAAGTGCAGGAAATACATCGGATCGGATCGCCCTATGTACCACGATCCGCCCCATCTTCCACGATCCGAACCGATGGCACGACTCGATCCGTCGATGCTTGAAGACCACGATCCGTTCCAGCCTGGGTGTCACGATCCGCCTGAAGGAACACGTCACGATCTCAGCAAGGTGGCACAACTCGAACCAATGGGTATTCATGATCCGATCCGATCTGAAGAGCATGACTCGATCCATCAGAGGTGACCACGACCCGATCCAGTGGAAGGAGCACGAGTTGACACCATGGACGATCCGCGAGTCGCGATCCGACCCAAGCGAGGGTGATGACCACGATCCGAACTGAGAAGCTGACAATGGAGACCTGAAGCAAAGTGAAGAGGGGAAATGAAGACCGATCCGGATGAAGATGATGACCAAAACCCGAGATGCAAAGGTAGTCCAAATGAGAAGCTAGAGCTCAAGATCCAGATGGGAATCAATGAGTTCGCTTCATGATTGGGCTTTGCTGTGGGACGAGTGTTAAGGGGTTATCGATGTCTATAGCTTTGGACCACTATGGTAGGAGGTACGAAGGCGGATTCAAGGCCATTATGGCATCGGTAGAACCAAGGGCTACGACCAATTAAGCGAGTCATTGAAATGTTTGGTCATGACTCTAAGTGATTGGCTTGGTCACAGCAGGGTTTCTACAAGTCGGGATCCGTCGTTACCTCAATTTGTCTAGTGTTCCAAAGTGGTAGATATCGTATGCTTTACGCACTGAGTGAGAGATGTGAGGATGGTTGCCATGGATGATTTGTTTGCTATCATTATGACATGCACACCCCACCCCCGTATCCTTACACTATTTATTATGGCACCTTAGAGCATTGTACGGTATGTGGTACTAACTCTTTGGTTGCAGGTCCAGGTTCAGGTATGGTTTAGTATACCTGTTAGACCAAAAAGTGGTTCTGACACCCAAATTGATTAAAAGCAAATGAAATGAGATAAAAATGAAAATGAACACACAGGATTTATAGTGGTTCGGCGAAGAAATGCCTACGTCCACTTATCTTTCACTATATTCAATGATTCAGTTGCAAATACAATGTGATATTCACTTGATTTCACTCACAACTCACTTATATTCACTCAATTGACTAAAACAAATAATGAAAGAAGATTTGGATTCTCCGGGAGTACTGGAGTTCGGATTATGGAGGTGGTTGAATTCTCGAAGTGCCCAAAAAAAAAAGATCCTTCTCTTTGTCTCCAGACGGGGTATTTATAGGTGTGAATTTGCTTAGAGCCCGATCCGGATCGGAGCCACGTGTCACTCATCCCATCAGCATCGGATTCGGATTGATTTCTACGTTGACAACGCATCAGAATAATGGACGTTATGCGCAAGAACTGGTCATAGCCGATCCGGATATCCAGGCGCTTATGCAGGGGGAACGATATGAAAAATGGGTTCGGGTCGGAGGTATATATATATCAGGGGTTCGGATCGGGATATCCGATCCGACCCGGATTGTCTTGGTGACAATTCTCTCTTCTCTTTATTCTGCTCCGCTCCGACCTATCTCTGTAGCAATTGGGTGGCTTTCCGATCCATCTTGATGAAGACTGCCCTCCGATCCGAACATGCGCTCTCTGCTTTCAACAGCAATAGCTCACCGATCCGAACAGGAGATTTTATCCGATCCGACCCGATACGTTGCTTTGACCCGACCCGAACGATTGCAGCTGTCCGATCTATGCTGTATTGTCTTCTCCGATCTGAGTAGTGATGGTCTCTCCGATCCGAACCGAAGTCTTCTAATTAGAAAGGTTCTTCAATGCTTGATATCTTGACTTTGTGTTGCCTAGTTCACAAAGTAGGCTAACACTTTGCCCCTTCAAAGGATGCTTCTGTTGGAAACGGGGCATGCTTTGACTGCTGTTGCACAACGCCTTCATCCTTCCCTTTGAATTCACATGCCAAGCTGTCGTACTGCATCCTGTTCGGTTCGGATTCCGACCCGAACGGATTTCTAGTTCGGGTTCCGACCCGGACGGATCTCCTTCTTCCTGTACTCTGCAATGGATTAGTGGGCCAAGCTGCGTCACTGGACTTTTCGAGCCGGTCCGAGCGGGAATACGAATAGTCAGCTTGTTTTTTATATAAATCTACTTCACTTTTCTTCTTTTCTTTTATTCATAATTCTTGCCCAACCGATTTCACATCGAAACCCTAGTCTTTCCAAAAAAAATTCAAAATTCTCGCTTCAATCTTTGAGTCAAATACATAGGTAGTCTTGCAATCTCGAATCTCGTTGCCATAATTGTTTTTAATTTACGTTCGCAGTTAAGTTGAACGATTCTAGCAAGGTATTTGACTGATTCCATCGCCATGGCTTCCTTCATCCTCCGCCTTCGTCGTTGATGGCATCGACGCCATTTCGAGGCGTTGGTGGAGGGTGTTGAGATTCGTCGTTGAATACTTGATTGCTTAAGCACTTGATTTTAATTAAGGCTTTGGATATTGAGTTGGGTTCGCTACTTAAGAGTAGGAAGAGGAAGGAAATTGAAGGAGATCGGTTCGGGTGGGGGAATAGTAGGAGAAAAAGGGAAAGAGAGAAATTCACAGAACCGGACCGGGTCGGAGCAATAAGGCAAACAAATGGGACTTAACTTGTTTGACCGGGTCGGGTCGGACCTATGAATAAAATGGAGGTCAAGACTTATGCGCTCGGATCGGACCGGGTTGTGAAACAAAAGAGAGAATAGGGGCATTGTTATTCAGGTTAATCCGACCCGCCCCGAAAGTCAATCCCCGAACCGATCCGGATATATCTCTCTGAGTGTGAGCCTTTGCTTTAAGCTGACATGTGACCTTGCCTATCCGATCTGAACCTGATGTATACATCCGAACCGAAAACTACTCAATCCAAAGCACAAACTTTTGTCCAACTATTTAAAACAACGCTAGATATTACTTCCAACTTCATGAACAGTTAGGATAGTGCCTTGCGGACATAAATGAACATTAAGAACTACTTTGACTATCACTTTCTCTTCAAAGTTTCGTCTTACATTGTTGCACCTTTACTTTGCATTTCTCACATTCGCTGCACACATTTTAGTTCACACACATCCACAGGGGGGTACGGGCTAATTTACTCTAATTCGTGCTATTGCTTCTTCAATAGTTCTATGACAATGAGACCCAGACGCTCTTCCAGACTAGCTGAGAGGAAAGAAGCCCCGGAAACCTCTAACAAAATCACTCTCGAGGATATATCTTCTCCTTCGGATCCAGAATGGGACAGTGAGGGTCCAGACTACGGGGTTGGAAATCGAGAAAGCAACGAGGTGTCTTCAGAGAATGAAGTCTCTCTAGGTTTTGAGGAGGAAGGAGGGATTGGTGACGATCGAGCCCCTGATGAATTTGAATCGGCCATTATATTGGAATCACCTCCAGACTCCGTTGAATCAACAATCGACAACGATCGACTTGTCCGAATTTGCTTAAAGTACGGGATAATGAAAAGGGACACTCTAGTGCCTTCACGCTCTGACCGTCCCCACAACCCTCCAGAAGGATATATGGCGGTCACTCGATTGATGTGCATGGTCGGCGCCATTCCTCCTTTCTCTCCCTTCATCGTTGACTTTTTAAGACAAATGCGGATTGCCCCCATGCAGTTGCATCCCAATTCATATGCCTATTTGCACACCTTGCACATAGCATATTGTGAAATCTTAGGCATAGAGCTCACGTTCGATGACGTTCACTTCTTCTATAATTTCAAGCATCGGACTCGAGAGACTCCATCTTTCTGCTACTTTGAGTCAGTTCCAAAAAGGAAGATAATCTCAGCACCATTCAGTAGTAAAGCTGGAGATTCCAGACTAGAATGGTTCTACGTGAAGCGACAGCCTGGATGCGCCAGGAGGTGGACAAAATCAAGTAAAGCACTGATTTTCTAAGTCCGAGCTCTATACACTTGAATCATCACCTTAACTTGTTTCCCTCTTTGTTTGCAGTTGACAATCCAAAACAAATATCAGATCAGGTGTTCTTTGACCGGATGCACCAACTTCTTAATGGCGATCAAAAATTCTTGACCATCGATGAAGTCCTTAAGGATGAATATCTTCACTTCCATGGGCTGTTATCCGTTTTTCATAGCATCGGTCATGGGACGGCCCCCTACGCATATATTCCTCCAGTGGAGGTGGTCCCAGAGACAGGAGAAGGCTCGGGAATTCCTATAGTGCCTCTTCAAACTTCACCTTCTCCATCTTCTACACAAGATGACGAATTGGCTAACCTGGCCGAAAGGCATCGTGAAGGATATACTGCCCCCGAGGAGGCTACTTCTCTGGAAAAGTCAAAATCCTCCCAAGAGTCGCCGCTGCATGCTTCCGAGGGGGATGTCCCTAGTACTGATGAGCAAATATTTCAGGGTTTGGGGGATCTCCCCTTACCTGAGACTATATACACTTCAGAGGATTTCAGGAAGGATCCTTTAGTCTTCACCTCTTCTGAAGAGACCACTCCCGCTAAGGCCAAAGAGCCTGCCCGTACTAGTCTAGCTTCAGACTCCGGTTGGTTGGGGGGAAACACACCACTTAGGATACACTTTATATAACGGCATTAGCATTCATTGCACCTCTTTCTTCGTGAATCCATTAATTCTAAATTTCATTTGTTTTATCGTGCAGGTACGATGTCTCGATCCTACTACGATATCAAGAAGCTTCGTCGCAGCATGTCCAATCCTCCTCAGGATGTCGAGTATGATCGTCGTGATGATCGTGGCAGGGATGAGAGATGGCCTTATGATCCCTATCGTTCTCGACCCTCACGTTCTCGCTCACCAGTTCGGCCGGAACAAGAGAAATACAAGGGTTATCAAAGCCGTAGGGAAGAGGACAGACCACCATCTAAAGACTCCACTTCTTCCCATGAAAAGCGCAGTAGGGAGAGAACTCCTCCAAAAGAAACTGGGTCTCGAAGTAAGCACAAGGTCCCTGCTACTAAACGACCTAGAACAGACAAAGAGACTACCGAATCCTCTTCACACAGGGACACCGAATTATCAATCCCCGCTCCTCCCCCACTAGATGCGGAAACTGCAGTAAAGCGGGCATATTTGGAGGAGCAATTTCCCGAGCACTACTTCGAGACTTTGACTTTTTTACCTGCCCTTGAACCTATTTCGTCTAAATGGGCAGATGAGGCCAAAGCAAAGATAGATGCGGTGGAAAAACAGTATACTGAGATGTTCAAATATTCATGCAACCTTTCTAGAATCATCCGCACTCTAATCACAAATACTGATTCAATGCAAAAGACCGCGGAGGAGGATGATAAGGCCTTAAAAGCTCTAGGAAAAGATTTGGAAGACACTCAAGCTCAGCTAGCTGTCGCTCAAAGGGACGCTTCTAACTTCAAACAACAATTCGAGGACATGCAAAAATGTTACCATGACTTGCTGGAATCTCACACTCAAGAGCGTTCTGAATTAAAAAAGCAAGCTGATGAGGCTAAGTCAGAAGCTGCTAAGACACGCCTTGCTTATGCTGACCTTGAGCGGAAAAATGCCGAGTTAGCACAGAGGAGTGCTGAACTAGAAAAGAAGAATGCTGACTTGGCTTCAAGGCTGTTGGAAGCAGAGAACATGGCTGCCCTGGCCGAGGGCAATGTGGAGTGTGCTATCAAATCTGCGGAGGAAGCCCGCAAGCAATTATCAGAGGCGGAGGCTGATATTCAGGGTTTCGGCGAATTAACGATTGAATTCTTCGCACATATCATCCGTCGCCGAAACATTTCTTGGATCGAGGATTATCCATCCACTCTAGTTCAAGTGTGGAATCAGATCGTCGAGTGGGAAAAAGAGGAACTTAAGGTCGATTCCATTGACGAAGATAAGCTAATGGAGAAATACCTGAGGGATGATGAACCGGAGCGCCTAGCTGGAGGGCGCCGCCTTATTGCTGAGGCCATGGAAGAAGAGAGACGGAAGTCTAAACAAAAAACTGTTCTCGAAGCTGGTTCCTCTTCTTCTGCCCCTGCGACTTCTGAAGTAGAGGGGTATGATCCCGAAAATCCGGGAATTGCCCGGACAACTCTGCTATCTCCTATTCCTGAAACAACATCAGAGGTAGTAGCCACCCCCGCAGAAAAGTCTTCGGAAGGTATCCCTACCTTTTCTCCTCAATTTGCCAAGGCTATTTCTACTTTTCGCCACGTGATTGAACAATCGATGAAAGACCCATTGTTTTCACCTGAGTTGATAACTGTTGCTTCTCATTCTGTAGGTGTTGAGTCATCCGAAAAGACAGATGTGACTCAGGGAGCCACCGCCGGGGCAAAACCTGCAGAAAAGGCCAAAAGAGGGGAGGATAAGGCTGCTCCTATAGACTTGGGAGAAGAAAGTGAGCCAACTAAGGTCGCCATTCCCCATGATGAAGAAATGATAGCAGCTTTAAAGGACGATGGCGGAGACGGGGGGGCATGAAGAGGAACCAGAAGTTGCTATAGTCGGGGAGTCAAAAAATGCTGATGATGTTACCTTGGCTGCAATGAAAGCCGATCAAGACAAACGCTTGCAATTAACAGCTGAAGAACTAGACCCCGAAGTCCTCAAGCCCCTCGCAGTTGTGGATGCGGGATCAAGGTTAGTTGTTAAGCTCTCAACTAGATCTATTACAGAGGAACTTGCTAAAAAATCTTCTCTTGATTCCAGCGCCCCGCCCTCCGGGAAGAAGTCTACTGGCTCCAGCACCGCATCTTCAGGAAAAAAGAAGTCAAAACGAATCTTGACGGAGGCTGAGAAAGAAGCAAAGGACGCGGAGAAAGCCGCCAAGAAATCCAAGGCTCATTCAAAATCTAAATAGTAGATTGCCTTGTATCATTTTAGCATTTAGTGAACCAATAATTGCTGCTACAAGAGTAGCTCCTGCACTTTCTTTTTTAGCTATTTTCCTGTACAAATTCATTCATTTGTAAATAAAAATAACTCATTTTCTGCAATGTTTGTTCGTTAGTAGTTCTGCACTTATGTAAAAATGCATGTCTATAGTTATGAAACGAAGTTGTGGAGGGGGGAAATATGCGTATACATACGTGTCCCCAGTCAATTCCCACAAATTATTTAATGCTTAATTGATCAATCTGAATGCTCCCGATTCTCTGACGGGATAGCACTTCCTGTGTCGTCAGTACCTGTCGTTTTTTTTTTGGCATTTCTTTTATACTCTCTCTCTTTCTCTTGAGAGTTAGAGTTCGAGCTCAGTAATCTATTCATTCCCCGGTCTTTCAGCGGGGAAAGATTTCTTTCTCAGCGCTCAGTCGGAGACGCTTTTATACTCTCTTTCTCTCTGGAAAGTTAGAGTTAGGAGAAGAATTTATTTTTCAGCGCTCAGTCGGAGACGCTTTTATACTCTCTCTCTCTCTGGAGAGTTAGAGTTAAGAGAAGAATTTATTTTTCAGCGCTCAGTCGGAGACGCTTTTATACTCTCTCTCTCTCTCTGGAGAGTTAGAGTTTAGAATGTCGTTTTCTCATTCTTTTATGTCTTATCGCACAAATAGTCGTTGTGCTTCTTTTTATGTCTAAACTGTTTTCAACCTTTTTAGGCTCTGAGTCATCCTGTATTTCATAATCACAACAGAATAACTGGTGAATGTATATATGTAATGCATAAAAGTAAATAACACACAATATTTTTATAGTGGTTCGGCTAAGTCGTAGCCTACATTCACTTTATAGTTCTTCATTCATATCGTCAGATTTTCCCAAGGCAAGTCATGCCTTATTACAGAATTCATAAGAAAAATAACACAAAGTACAGCATTTCTAATCCAAATATCGCATTAAGTGTTGGGCATTCCATGCTCTGGGGACTTCTTCGCCATCTACGGTCGTTACCTTGAAGGTTCCTTTTTCAAGTTTCCGTTGGATGACAAAGGGTCCTTCCCATTTTGGACCGAGGTGAGGAAGGGATGGAAAGACTCTCTTTAGCACCAAATCTCCTGGTTCAAAAGTCCTAAGGCGAACTTTTTTGTCGTAATAGCGTGCCATCTGACGTCGATGTCTTGTCGCACGCAAATCTGCTTCGTCCCTTTTTTCTTCGACTTCATCAAGAGACTCAAGTAAGAGTGCCCGATTCGTCATCGGGTCATAATATGTCACCCTGTGGGAAGGAACTTCCAGTTCAACTGGAATTACAGCTTCTGAGCCAAAGGAGAGAGAGAAAGGGGTATGACCGGTGGCCGTTTTAAATGTTGTTCGATATGCCCACAAAGCTAGGGGCAACTCGTCAACCCATTTTGCCTTTGCACGCTCTAACTGTTTCTTGAGGATGGATTTTATTACTTTGTTTATTGCCTCTACTTGCCCATTCGATTGCGGATAGGCAACTGCAGTATATCGTTTGTCTATCTTATACTTCTGGCAGAAATTTCTGAATTCAGTACTATCAAATTGGGTTCCGTTGTCAGTTATAATCGTCCTTGGGATCCTGAACCGGCATATAATATTTCTGACCACAAAACTTATCACCTTTCTTGTCGTGATCTTGGTCAAGTGCTCAGCTTCCACCCACTTCGTAAAATAGTCCACGGCCACTATTGCATACTTAGCTCCTCCTTTAGCAACTGGTAGAACTCCAATGATATCAATTCCCCACGTGGCAAATGGCCAAGGACTCACCATTGATTTAAGTTGAGTCGACGGTGCCCTGGGGATTTTGGCGAATCTCTGGCACTTATCGCAGCGTCGTGAATAATCAGCTGCATCTTTATTAATCGTAGGCCAGAAGTATCCGTATCGCAATATCTTCTTTGCTAAAGTTTGACCTCCTGTATGATCTCCACACTCACCTTCGTGTACTTCTCTTAGTACACGCTTGATGTCGTCGTGTGCTATACATCGTAATAGGGGCATAGAAAATCCTTGCCTATAAAGAGTATCATCTTGTATGACATATCTGGTAGCTTTGCGAACTACAGCTCTTTTCTCAGTCTTCTTTGATGGGAGTGTCCCATTCTTAAGGAAATTCTTAATTGGAGTCATCCACGACTCCTTCTCTGGTTCCGCTTCAAAAGCGAATTCAATTTCCATTGACTCAAAGCTTGGCGATTCCAACGTTTCAATTGGAATTATTTCAGTCTCTTCAAGATTGTCGGAACTAGCCAGCTTTGCCAGCCTATCCGCTTTCTGGTTTTCAACTCTGGGAATGTGTGTTATGTTGTACCGCTCTAAGCTATTCAATAGCTCTCTCACTTTCCTGAGGTAGGCGATAAGTCGAGGTCCTCGAGCCACAAATTCCCCTCGCACTTGGCAAACAACAATTTTAGAGTCACAGAATATGTCTGATATTTTTACTCCGAGGTCTTTAGCAAGCTTCAGCCCGGCAATCAGGGCTTCATATCCAGAGTCATTGTTAGTCGCCGAAAATTCTAATTGTAGGGCGTAATATAACGACCGTCCTTCGGGAGTGACTAAGACGATTCCAGCTCCGGACCTTCGGTCGTTCTTGGCTCCATCTGTATATAGTTTCCATGGATCTATCTTTAACTCATCCTCGGACTTAACCACTCTGTCATCGATTACTTCCTCCTCTGGAATGGTGAACTCCGCAATAAAGTCTGCTAGAGCTTGCCCCCTGATTGACTTTCGTGGTTGAAAATTCAAATCAAACTGACTTAGTTCTATGTTCCATTTGATCAACCTTCCCGATGCTTCGGGTCTCTGCAACACCTGCCTTAAGGGCTGGTCGGTGTATGTGGTTATTGGATGAGCTTGGAAATAGTGGCGAAGTTTTCGGGATGCGATCAGGAGGTTGTAAGCGAGCTTCTCAATTTTTGGGTAGTTGCGCTCTACCGCTGCTAATTTCTTGCTTACATAATACGCTGGCCTTTGTACTTTGTCTTCTTCTCGAACCAGGGCTGTGCTGACGGCGTGAGCCGAGACTGGCAAGTAAACAAACAATTCTTCGTGATCTACGGGCTTTGATAAAATCGGCGGTTTCTCTAGCAATTCGAATAAATTTCGAAAGGCCTCAACACAGTCCGGAGTCCACTCGAAGTTCTTCTTTCCTCTCTTAATCAAGTCAAAAAATGGAACGCATTTTTCTGTGGCTTTGGAGATGAATCTACTCAACGCCGCTACTTTCCCTGCAAGACTTTGGACGTCTTTGATTCTCCTCGGCTCTTCGATATTTCTAATCGCTGCTATCTGGCTAGGGTTGATTTCAATTCCTCGGGAGCTTACAATGAAGCCAAGGAAATTTCCCGATGCCACTCCAAATGAGCATTTCAGAGGATTCAATTTCATCCGATACTTTCGCAGGATACCAAACATTTCCGCCAAGTCTTGCGTATGGCTGGAGGACTGTTTCGATTTGACAAGCATATCATCCACATAAACTTCCATAGTCTTTCCTATTTGATTATAAAACATTCTGTTCACCAAGCACTGATAAGTAGCTCCGGCGTTTTTCAATCCGAATGGCATTACAACATAACAATATAATACCAAATTTGTAATGAAGCTCGTATGTTCTTGGTCTGGCACGTGCATAGGAATTTGGTTGTATCCAGAATATGCGTCCATGAAAGAGAGAAGTTCATGACCTGCTGTCGAATCTACAAGCTGGTCGATCCTGGGAAGTGGGAAACTATCTTTTGGACAAGCTTTGTTCAAATCTGAAAAGTCAATGCAAGTCCGCCACTTTCCGTTTGGCTTCTTTACCAAGACGGGATTCGATATCCAGTCGGGATATGTCGAATCTCGAATAAATCCATTCTGCTTCAACTTCTCTACTTCCTCTTTGAGAGCAGCTGAACTCTCTGGGCCCAGCATGCGTCTCTTTTGCTTCACAGGCGGATGTTTCGGGTTTACATTCAATTTGTGACTTATAATGGATGGCGATATCCCACATATGTCAGCATGGGTCCAGGCAAACATGTCTAAGTTTGCCTTCAAGAAGTCCGTTAGTTCTTTAGCTCGACGTGGATCCAATTGAGAACCAATTTTCAAAACTTTTGTCGGATCAGCTTCATCAATGGGAATTTCCACTGTCGCTTCATTAGGAGTTGCATTCCTAGCCTCTGGTTCCTCGTCTTTTCTGGGATCCAGGTCTTCAGGCGTTCCTTTGGGCAACTCCTTTGGGGTCAACCTCTCTAATTGCTATGCCGAGCCCCCCTTTGAGGGAGACGAGGCATCTTTACTCTCAACGTTAAGTCCTTTCATCAACATCTTTAATTCGGCCACATAGCAGGCCCGTCCGGAAACTTGATCCCCTCTCATTACTCCAGTTCCGGCTTCGGTTGGGAACTTAAGTAACAAACACCAAGGGGCGATACAAACTCTGAATTCAGCAAGGGCAGGCCTCCCCAAAAACGCATTATAAGGCGAATCTACGCCCAATACTACGAACTAAAGCATCCGCACTCTTCTACGTTCTCCTTGCCCCAGGGTCACGGGCAACTCTATGTATCCCATGGGAGCTGTCGACGCCCCGTTGAAGCCTCTGATCCATCCTTCACATGGCTTCAAATCTTCAGATTCAAGCTTCATCTGATCGAATGACTTTTTAAATAAAATATTGACAGAACTTCCGTTGTCTACTAATACCTTATGGACCAAGGCCGGCCCAATAGTGGTAGTAATAACCAACGGATCATCAGTGGGTGATTGGATCCCAGTATTGTCTCGGCTGCGGAATACCACGTCGTCAAACATGGTCTTCTGTTGTTTTATGGGGGTGATATCTTCCAAATCATCACCTTCATTCACATCTAGGTGCTTGGCAGCATTTACATATTGATCCATTGATCTGAAACTTCGGATTGCTAGGTGAGGTCCGCCTACTATGGAGTTGATAACAATTCCTTTACCTTTCTGCTGCGCTGTAGGCTTGGGAGCGGGTAGAATCTGTTTTGGAGCCTGCTCTCCTTGCCCCCTGTCCCTCGGGGCAACCTTGTATTCATCCAACTTCCCTTCACGCAGCAGCTTCTCAATCACATCCCTTAAATGCCGACATTCATTGGTTGAATGCCCATGAGTTCCATGAAACAAACAAAATTTCCCTGTTGCCATTTCTTTCTCGGTCGAATCACGAGGTGGCGGTCTTTTGTACTGTAACACATTGTACGTATCCAGGTAAATATTTTCCAGGGTATCGTTCAAAGGTTTATAATTCTCTTAGGTCTGGAATCGGGGTCTTTTGTTAGGATCTCTTCCCCTATTTCTGTTTCTTCTGTTACCGTTCGGATTACGGTTATTGTTGTTGTTACCCCCGCTTCCAGCATTGTTGTTTCCACCCTTGTTTCCTACATTTACTTCAACCTTGCCAGAACTTTCCCCAGACTGCTTCACGGCGATATTACTCTGCACATTTTCTTTTGAAGCCGTCTCAGACTTTCTCTTTCGGTTTGCCCTGGCCTCCTCTCGCCTTAGATAAATATCGGATTTTTCGTAGAATATCTCCCTTGAGGAGGGTGTTTTCCCAGAAAGGTAATCTCCAAACTCAGATTCAGGATCGACTCCTTCCTTCAATGCCATCAGAATAGTGGGCTCGTGCGGGTCACTGACCTCAGTCACAACTTGGTTAAAACGGTCAACATATGCCCTCAAAGACTCTCCTGGTGCCTGCTTAATTCTTGATAATTCAATAACACTTTTGGACTTTCGGGCATGGAGTCGGAACTGGTTCATAAAACGCTCGCTTAGTTCCTTGTAATTCGAAATCGAACGAGGAGGAAGTCGGGTAAACCAGAACAGCGCCACATCTTCTAAGTAGATTGGGAATGCTTTGCACTTCAATTCATCAGGGGCAGCAGCAGCATTCATGAGCCACGAGTATCGCATCAAATGCTGTCCCGGATCAGTCCTTCCGTTGTACTTGTCCATCTGTGGCAAGTTAAAGCGCCGGGGAAATTGGAAGTCGAGGATATCATCGGTGAAAGGAGTATGGCTTCGCTCAATGCCATAATCCTCATTTGTATAGTTCCGGCTCTCGGACATGATCTGGCGAACCATTGCCTGTACATCAGCATTTGTTAGGGGCCGCTCAGGTTCCCTGGCCCTAGTATCCGAGTTCCTTCTGGGCTCTTGTTCAGGAGATGCCCTTCTTCTTCGAGCTGCTTCTGCTCGATTCCGTTCCCTGCGCTCCCGGTCGATCTTGGGAGGAGGGGACTGGAGTCTTTGCCCCCGAGTGGGGTCATTGTTTCCTAGCGCTCGTGCAATATCCTCACGAGATCCCAAAGATCCAAATGTCAGCTGCTCCACATTCTGAGGTCGTTCGAGCGGCCTTCGTTCACGGGGCCGCTCTTCCTCGGAAGATAAAGATTGATCCACTGGTGTGTGACGAACCGGTGATGGAGTTCTCTGTCGACGGAGTTCACTAATCTCCCGACTCATGAGCCTCATATTTTCCTGCATCATGAGATTAGTGCGCTCGTGGACTTTCATAGCCTCCCTTGTGCTCTCAAGCATGTCAAGTAAGCGCGAGAAATCTCCTTGTGTGATGGGCGCAGATGGATTAACCTGATCACTAACCCTGGTGGCTGGAATCGGAGCATTCGTAGGGACTCGAGTGGAGGTTCCAGTTTCACCAAGCGTCGGATCGGATCGGAGGTAGGAGGTCGGGTCGGTTCGGAGCTGGGGAGCCTGGTCGGATCGGTACGTGGCAAGCTGGTCGGGTCGGTTCAGATTGGGGGAATGCACTGCTTCAGAATCTCCTACCCGGATCGGATCGGAGCTCTCCCCCTGTTGGCGGCTCGGATTTCCTGCATTGGTTCTTCCTGCTGCTGAACTCCGCCCCCGAGACCTTGTTACAACCGCATTTTGCTGATCTTCGCCAGCTCCATTTCCTCGACCAGATTGAACTTCTTTTCCTTTTCCTTTGGCCATGATTCTTTGACAATCACTTCAACAAATATAAAAGAGCGGAGAAACTTAAGGATTAACTTCTTTGAACTCAACGGTCCAAAAAGTAGAAAGAAATCCCGCAAAATAAAGAATTCAGATGAGGATTCTCAGTGAAAGCACCAAAATGTTAGACCAAAAAGTGGTTCTAACACCCAAATTGATTAAAAGCAAATGAAATGAGATAAAAATGAAAATGAACACACAGGATTTATAGTGGTTCGGCGAAGAAATGCCTACGTCCACTTATCTTTCACTATATTCAATGATTCAGTTGCAAATACAATGTGATATTCACTTGATTCCACTCACAACTCACTTATATTCACTCAATTGACTAAAACAAATAATGAAAGAAGATTTGGATTCTCCGGGAGTACTGGAGTTCGGATTATGGAGGTGGTTGAATTCTCGAAGTGCCCAAAAAAAAAAGATCCTTCTCTTTGTCTCCAGACGGGGTATTTATAGGTGTGAATTTGCTCAGAGCCCGATCCGGATCGGAGCCATGTGTCACTCATCCCATCAGCATCGGATTTGGATTGATTTCTACGTTGACAACGCATCAGAATAATGGACGTTATGGGCAAGAACTGGTCATAGCCGATCCGGATATCCAGGCGCTTATGCAGGGGGAACGATATGAAAAATGGGTTCAGGTCGGAGGTATATATATACCAGGGGTTCGAATCGGGATATCCGATCCGACCCGGATTGTCTTGGTGACAATTCTCTCTTCTCTTTATTCTGCTCCGCTCCGACCTATCTCTGTAGCAATTGGGTGGCTTTCCGATCCATCTTGATGAAGACTGCCCTCCGATCCGAACATGCGCTCTCTGCTTTCAACAGCAATAGCTCACCGATCCGAACAGGAGATTTTATCCGATCTGACCCGATACGTTGCTTTGACCCGACCCGAACGATTGCAGCTGTCCGATCTATGCTGTATTGTCTTCTCCGATCTGAGTAGTGATGGTCTCTCCGATCCGAACCGAAGTCTTCTAATTAGAAAGGTTCTTCAATGCTTGATATCTTGACTTTGTGTTGCCTAGTTCACAAAGTAGGCTAACAATACCTGTTATTATTCTGTTTAGATGCTTATCGCTCATACCAGGCTTTATGTCTGACCCAGAGTTCTATGTCTCCTCTTATTACTCTGGGTGCTCACACGAGCAGACTAGAGACAGGTTAGCTGGTGATGCACGGGTAGATGATCCGGAGATGAGCAGGAGGCTTCCACGTAATACATATATATATATATATATAATATTCTCCCTGTGTTGTTGAAGATCACTGCTTGGGCATTGGTGGTGCATCTTCTACTTTAGCTTTCTTTTGTTTAGAGACAGTAAATTTGGAAAATTGTAATAAGCTGTGTTTGGATTTCCGCTGCTCTGATGATGGATGTTGATTTTAGTTATCAGCTTATGCACTGTCTCACCTGTTTTATGTCAAGTATGTTTTCATTATTATATTTTATCCCATGCGCTGTGAGACATTCTACAGGTTCCTTGATTAGTTCATTCTCTTCTTTTCTTACTTCTGACGACCGTCCCGTGCTAGTCGGGCATGTGTACAGCGCACTTTCGGAGGAAATGCAGGCTGGTGCGGGGCGGGCCGTCACAAACAGTCTTATCATGCCACGGTTGCACATCACTCCTCGAGTAAGCCGAGATATCATTCAATGGAAATCACAACAACTAATTATATCTAATGCAAACCATCCTAGTCGAACTCGACATTCCCTAAGCGCAAACCCCAAAGGCCTAAACCAATATCAGACAAGCACTCAAGGAACATCTCCCCCGAATTCAAACAATCTACGTGAGATGATACTAGGAAAACAACTAAGCAATCACAAGCAAACATATATCCATAACTCGATAAGACCACATTACGACAAATCATGCAAAGACTAGTCGAACCACCTATCGGGTTCGTCACAACTAAAGGTCTATCGACTATCTCAGGTTCCAATCCCAACTTATCTACCAGGACACTAGACATGAAGCAATGGGATGCCTCACTATCTACAAAACTAGAACAGAAACGTCATAAACAGAAAGCATACCTCGAATAATGATGCCCTTTCCCTTCTCCGCCACAGTTGGGGCATTCGACGAAGAAGGAACAACATTGATAGCATATGCTTTCACAATCTGCTTCTCTTTGGGGGGTTGCGGGCAATTATCCTTATGATGTCCCACGCGGCCGCAATTGAAGCACTTCCTTTCCGAAGCTTTCCCTGACAATCTCTAGCATAGTGACCCTTCTTGCCACAACTAAAGCACTATTTATCTTTCTTGTCCTTCTTTTTCTGACCACCCTTGGTTTGATCCTGTTTTCTTTTATTCTGAGACTCCTTCTTACCTCCACCGCTTGCTTGCGACTTTGGTTCCGCTACAGATGAAATAGCAACATAGGCCTTTGACTTAGGGTAAAGACTCTCGGATCTCAATGCTTTCCCCACTATAGACTCGAACGTCTTGTCGATGTGTTTTTCAGCCTTTCCCCTAAGTACTCATCTAAGCCGGTTATGAACTTCTCGTTCTTCTCGGCAGTGTCGATAAGAGATAATCCATACTTCGATAAAGTATCGAACTCAGCAATATATTCCGAGACTGCCTTACCATTCTGCTTAAGCTACAAAAATTTCCTAAACAATTCAGATTTGTGAGCAGTTGGAATGAACTTTTCGCTGAAACGAGTCATAAACTGATTCTAAGTAACTTGATCTTCAGGAGTAGCTGCTTTATTATCATTCCACCAATTCATAGCTCGTCCTTGAAGCCGACGCGATGCTAACTTTCTCTTCATGGCATCATCGATTCCCAAGTCCTCGAAGATGCGCTCACAACTATCCAACCAATCTTGAACATTCGTAGCCGACTCCGTTCTGTGGAACGGCTTCCCGTCAAGACTAGTATAATCCTTGTTAAGCTTGGCGAAATCGGCCCTAGGAGCCTGCACCGCTGCACCACGGCTATTTGCAGCATTAAGAGCTGCCCTATGAACATCCCTAAGCATCTCTCTCATGAAGTCAGTGAACATCCTTCTCATATCAGGAGCATTCCTATTATTGGCTCCTAAACCAGTATTCCTTGTATGTCAGCTCATCGTTCAATCTGTAAGGAGAAAATGATTAATCATCCCTTCAGTGGTGCCAGTGCAGCGCGGCATCATCCTTAGTTATAATAATAGTGCGTGTCTATATACATATATAGCTTTTGAAAACCAAAATATAACAAATACGCACTCTCATATACGTACTATTTCTCCCTAGTGTCTTTCCCTAGGTTAACTACGCAACCTAGAGCTCTGATACCAAGTGCGACGGCCCGCCCCGCACCAGCCAACATTTACAATGAAAGTGCGCTATGCCAATTCCCAACTAACACGGGACAGTCGCCAAAGAAAGGAAAAGAAGGAATTTGAACTAACTAGGAACCTGTAGAATGTCTCACAGCGCATGGAATAAAATATAATAATAACATAACTTTAACATAAAACAGGAAAGACAGTGCATAAGCTGAAAACTAAACTATAACCATCATAACAGCGGAATCCAAAATACAGCTTATGATCCAAACCATTATTAAAACTTTAAAAATACTGTCTCTAAAGAAAGAAAGGAAAGGTACACTACTAATCCCCAAAGTAGTGACCAGTAACAACACATGGAGAATATATATAAAGGATAATACATAGAAGCCTCCTGCTCGTCTCCGGACAGCTACTCGTGCATACCACCTAACTTGTCTCTAGTCTGCTTGTTTAGGAGCACCCAGAGTTATAAGAAGAGACATACAACTATAGGTCAGACAAAAGTCTGGTATGAGTGATAAGCAACAAAATAGAACACTAACGGGTATAATCCAATCATACCTGAACCTAGACCTACAACCAAAGAGTTAGCACAACAGGATGTACAATACTCTAAGGTGAGACTAACATATTGTGTAAAGATATGGGGGAGGGGTGTGCATGTCATAGTGATGGCAAACAATCAAGCATAGTAACCATCCTCACATCTCTCACTCTGTGCGTAAAGCATACGATATCCACCGCTTTGATCACCCAAATCCTTGCTATGATCACTCTGCCTCATGGAGTCATGGCGACTCCACTGCACTGATCCATAGCCACTAGTACTTGCTATGTCCACTCTTCCCCCAAGAAGTCATGATGACCTCACTAAACTGGCTTATAGCCATGCTACGATCACTCTGGCCCATGGAGTAATAACTACCCCGCTACACTGATCTGTAGCCTAACATCTGTCTTGGTGGTGAATCAAAGTTATGGACGTCGATAACTCCTTAGCACATGCCCCGCAGCAAAGTCCAATTCATGAAGTTAGCTCATTGGTTCCCATCTGGATCCCGAGTAACAACTCCTCATTTGGACTACCTTTGCATCTCGGGTTTTGGTCATTATCCCGTTCGTACTTCAGTTTCCATTCGATTCATTCGCTGTCTAGACTTGGAGATCGGTTCGTTATTCACCCTGGTCATCGGTTCGTGACTCTCCCCTGGCATTGGATCGTGGTTCCAACTTCAGGTCGTGATCCTCCTTCTCTGCATTAGCTCGTGGTCCTGTCCTCTCCAGCTCATGAACGGCTCGTGGACTCCATATGGGTTGTGATATAATGGCTCGATCCGTGGAGGACATGGCGGCTCGTGAAAGGTAGTTCGTGACTCCAAACTCCAAGTCAACTCGTGATTCTCGAAGTGGATCAGTTCGTGATGATATAGGCGGCTCGTAGTGAGGGGTGTCACGGTCGGGTCGCATAAATGCTTCACGAACAGGGGTCATGACGAAATTCTGTAATTTTTCTAGTAAGTAATTTACGCCATATAACGACAATTTCGACCAATCTAACTTTTCTATGCAATCACAAATCATTCCAAACAGTCGATAGAAACATGTAGAAATGACTATAAACACCAAAACAACAATTTAACATGTCAATACGGATCAAACATACCCAAACACCATATTTTCCCCTTAATCATGTTTAACCATACGATTAGCAAAACATGTCCAAATTAACCCAAATTTCTAACAGAGGCTTAAAATAATATTTAAGAATTTCTCAACGTTTTTCCAAAATTTAATAATGTATAATTTCGTTAATTAGCACTAATCAGCCCTAACTAGCCGTAATTAGTGAAAAACAATGCAAATCACTTACCTTAGCCGCAAAAAAAAACTTAGATCTGAAATGATTCTTTAAATATAATGAATTCCAATGCACACAGCAGCCTTTGCCTCTAATTTGATGTTGATTTGCCATGATTTGATGCTAATTAGCTTAATCCTTTATTAAAGAGCGATTTGGGATGAAATTAGAAGGTGAAGGCTATTGTTAGGGTTTCTAAGAGGTAAATGGTGGCAAGAAAACTGAAATAGAATGAAAATCTAACTCATTTTAGCCCCCCATAACGCTAATCCCGAAACGGGTTATGGGCCCATTTGCTAATTATCCTAATGAGCCCACTTAAATAGTTTTTCACCTTCTAAACCTTGTTTCAGCCTTATCTCCCAAAAGATGAGTCTGTTTGGCTTGTGTAACCACTCTACAGAAAGTAAATCATCATCCAGATCTAATGGAAGTGATTTCAGGTCAAAACTCCTTACCAATCAAAAGTTATGGCCAAAACAAGATCAGCTAAGGGTAAAACAGTCATTTAAAAATCAACAAAAATCGTAAACATGGGAAATAACCCCAATAGTTGTTCCCCAAAGTTACACGACCATACAATTTCATATGATAATGAAATAAATATTCTACGATCCTCCGATGTGTAGAATGCGGGTCGTTATATTTTTAAATCCCCTTTGCAAAATAAATTGTAGATTTGTAGCATTCGGGAATTTTATGCCTAAAAGCTGTGTTAAATTCAGGTTTGGATAGCTTTCGAGTGAGTGGGAAATTATACATTGTTTATAATAAGCATATATAATTCGTTTGTGTTGAATTTGAATTATATACCTAAAATTTGCCAGATTTATTTATTTTGTCAAATCTGAAATATAATGAATATTGGCTAAGTATGGATTTATAGCCTTTTTAATTTATTATCATCATCTTACCTATAATTATTCTTAAGTTGTTTGTGCTTATTATAAATGCCTCGGATATGGAAATCAGTACCAAAACCATTATTATATTTGTAGTTTTATTCTAGATTCATAGTATTTGGCGTTGATTTGTAGTTGTGCGATATTGGTTAAATTAATAATAATTCTGTTTGTATTTGAAATTGTTTGTGGTTTTATTTGATTACTATATTTTTTTCTTTTTTGTTCTTTTTGCATAAAAGTACATTAATTGGAATCCAAAAGGAATATAAATAAATCAAATAAGGGGAGCTATGCAAATTTACGTACTTTGTACGTAGTTTGCAACATCTATTCTAGATAAATTATTAATTTGTTTTCCTTGGGATTTGAGGTAGTGTCAATTTTCCACTTTTAAATAGTTTAGGCAAAATTAACAATAACTACAGTAAATAACCTTTTAGATTTTGAATCTTAAAACAAGATTAAACACAAAAAGGGTTGTTTTGATCACTAGTTTAGACCAGAACATAATTAATTAATAATAATAAAGTATAAATTAGTAAATACATCAACTCTATGTTTAAATTACAAATATAAATACATATTTATCTTATCCATCCAAATCAACGTAAATGACTCTATTATGTTAAATAAATGTTTGTGTGTTACTATGTCTTTGAAATTGAAGTGTTTCCATTTTATAGGATTAAATATATGGTAATAACTCCCATAATAAATGGAAATTAAATGTTTATGGCCGTTGCAACATTCATCATGGAATTTGTTGCTGAAATAAAAGGTCATAAATAAGGTAATAAGTATTATAACCACATTTGTTCGGGGAAATGTATCGATTAGGATAAATATGTGTGAATGGTTATAATTAAACTGACGTTTAGGGGTAGAGGTTATAACTCCAACCAGGAAGATAAATAAATAATAAATTTTTATATGTATTCAGATAAGAACTAAAAAAATTAAGATTATAGTAATATTTATGAGTTGCAATAATTAGATTGGTATTTGAATGGGACTGATATAAATGGCATAAAATAGACTAATTAATGCCTTAGGAAATATGACCATTAGAGTCATTAATGCCAGGTAACCTAATTATCAGTAATAAATAGAATTAAAGAGGATTAATGAGGATCGACTAATGCTAAGTCCAATAAGGAAATAAATAACTAAACATCCTCGGATAGGAAGTTATAAGTTTTCCTTATCTTATTCTAGTTAATCTATAATTAATACAATTAGAAGTAAGAGTTGGACTTAGCAGGTTAATGATGCAAGGTCAGTTACCTTATTCGATAGAAGTCTGCACTTTTCAATAGTCGGATATATGTACAACTAATGTTAGATATCATTAACCATAGGAATCCGTAACGATGATTAATTGCATAGCGAGGTTATTTCCTAAAATGAGGTTTGTTCCAAGTGTGATGTATTAAGTGGTTGTAGGACCCTCCTTCCACCCAATAGAGGAAACCTTAAAAGGGAAATAATTTATAAGCGTAAGCCTGCTTTAGGGTAGAGGTATTAAGTAGATAGATCCACCCTTAAAGGGGTATTAAGTGACCGTGTAGCTCGCTCCCCATTAATAAGAAGTATTAAATAACTATTGGGTATGAGTTGGGTAATCCCCTCGTAAGTCTGCTTCCTTTAGATAGTAAGTGACTGGGGTGAGAGTCCGCCTTGGGAACAAGTACTAGATAACAGTTAACGAGGTACCATGAGTTTGCCTATCTTGCGGGAAGTATTAAGTGGCTAGGGGATTATTTAATAAGGTCAGCTAGATGGTTACATGGGGTCCGCCTGGAGGATCTTAAATGGTGTCGTGTTCCTACCTAAACCTAGTATTAAGTGGATGGTTACTATCTCTCACCTTATGTGGGGATTTTGGGTATTTGCGTGAATGATGGAATCCTTAAATTAGTAGGACTTAGTAGCTAGTGTCATTTAATTTATATTAGTATAGGGTAAACCACCGGGTAAGATATTAAGTGATCGATAGCTCAGCCTTGGGTTTTAAGTGATCAAAAGTGTCCACCTTATCTCATACTGATAGTGAGGTCCTAAGTGGCTATATAGAAACGATTATCCTCCTTATGGAATAATGAGTAGTTGGGAACCCACCTCTTAGTGTTTGGTAATTAGTTGAATGGTGGTATAAAGGCTGCATACTCACACATAAACTTTTTATCTCAGTATTGCGATATCGTTTTTCGAGGATACTCCCTTGGGTATGGTAGTTAGCCATCGCACGTAAATCCATATAAGGTTAGGTTAGAATTACTAATCTTGTCAGATACATGTTTTGATTCTGACAAAACGGGATACATTTGTGTATTATAGGCAGTATTGTACATTTTCTATTCACCAGGACTTATTGATCTGACCCCCTCCTCATAACAACTCTAAGGTTTAGCCTGGGGAAGGAAGGGATTAACAGGTGTTCGGTTAGTTTTTCAGTTATCATATTTTTATTCTCGATATCGATGTAGCGATATGCTTTACGGCAGTCTCTTTAGTTGGTATTAGTATCTTATTTTTGTTTCCACTGCGATTTTTTTATTTTACTCTGATTATGCTTATGATCATTATTTTCAGGTACTAGATTCATACTCCCCGTGCTTGGATGAGTTTGAGTTTCGATTTTTGTCAAAATTCAGGCTCAGAAAAGTGTGAGATGTTACAAGTTTTCCACATGATCTCCCTAGTACACCACAAAACCACAACAAAGTATCGACTCCCCATGATCAAAACTGATGGATCAGTATTGATCCATGCATTATGGATCGGTACAGATCCATTTCCTTAGTGATTTTTTTCTCCAAAACTTCGATGTATCCTCCTTAAAGTTCCCAAACACCACGTCCAAAACTTTGACCTCGTCTTAGTAGTTATGATGAATCGATACCGATCCACAGGCTATGGATCGGTACTAGTCCAATATTCAGTGAATTTTCACTTGAAATATTCATGTTACCTTTCGACGACCTCTAAAGCTCCTCCACCAAGTTTCATCTGAATCCGATCATTTGAATCTCTGACCGGGTTTGATTCTAAGTCCTAAAACACGCAATTGTAAATGAACATGTAGCGACCCGAACTTCCCCGGTCTCCGAAGAGATGAGAAAGAACGAATTACTGTGAGGACAAGACAAATCAGAACACATACAGAAGAACACTTCATTGCTATTACAACAATTCCATCAGAATACAAGAATGTAATATCAGAGATTACAATAAATTACATAGCAGCGGAAAATAATACAAAGCACAACTGAAGGTGATATACGGATACAGAGCTTTCCGGATATCATTCCAGCTGTAAACCAGGATCCTGTGAATATAAATCTGTAAAACCAAAACTACTAGCTGCCCGTGCGGAAAATAGGGGCACCCAGAGTTTAGGTTAAAACAATAAACTCCAGGTCAGTCATGTGACTGGTGTGAGAACTAAAACATTTATTTAAAGCTTTACTTTAAAAGAGAGTAATTCAAGGGACCACGCCGTATAACACGGAACGGGTTTCCTCCCAAGGACACCAGTGCATAGAATAAACAACGCAATGCTTTTTCGAAAAATGAAGCTATTATAAGACCCAGGTCCCATCACACGATGCAACGCAAGCCGGAGGATAGGGTTTTACCTTATAACAGCCAAACATGCTTGGTACGTTTAAAACAAATCATTTGATACTATAATAAGTGTATAGTGTCAAAACAATTTCAATCATAAATATCAATCATAGGCGGCATGGGTACCATCTATCATGTCGCCATACTAGTTCTACAATTAAAACCGCAATACACGTATTGGAAATTGGATTTCCATCATGAGTCGAGGCAAGGGGCAAGCTCCTCTCCGCGTTCGAGACACTCTAGCAAATGCCTCAGGACTACACACTCTGGGCAATCCTGGGATCCTCCAAGGCCGGTCCTCACTTACGTTAGAGGATTAGTTATTCCTGAACACACATTTCCCGGTCCTTATAGACCTATAATCGAGGCGCCTCGCATCCAAACCACAAAGGTGAAAAGTATATAAATGTCAGGGCTGGTAAGTCACTGACACCAACCATAGCTAGAAAGAAACGTCTTGCACTCCTTGGGTCCTTATCCCGTTTTTGACTCATACCGAGGTGTGAGGCTCGCGAATCCACGCTATACACAAAGCTACGCCACCAAGGCCGTGCTTTGATCATCAACTACAAGACTTTGCTTTTCAACAGAAGCCTTGATCATTGCATCTTAGCGTGCCACATAAGCAATTCATGCCATGCGACTGATGTCCATCGATATACAACCTCTGAGCTCGTACGTCTCAGAGAAGGGCGTTAAGCAAAAGAATAAATTCTCCGCCGCCAAACAGATGTATATTTAATAGAAATCAATCAACACAGAATAAAATCCAATATCAGACACACGATCCATTTACAAGTCCGTTCTGGGTCTGAACGAAACCGGAGGTACTTTCCTCGCATATCCATCCATCTCCAAGTACGTCTGGACGACCACCAACTATTTCCATCCTCTTGGGTGTACTGCCCAATCAGGATCATCGGTAATTATCCAAACGATGTGAAGACTTCCGGTCTTTGACCACCGTCTTCATCTTCGACTTATAGTCGAATCGGTTATTCAGAATGGGTATAAACCCGACCTTTCCGAACAACCCGCGTATATTAAAAACAAATGTTACACAAACACAACATACGCCTCATTCCAATTCAGAATATTCTTTTATTCACAAAATCACATTTTTAGGGAAAGGTTCCCATTAATTTTATCCCAGATAAATTCTTTCAAATTTATCCTTTAATCTTCCTTTGGATGTCATTTCAAACCAAATTATGGTTTTCTAAACTAGTCGAGATTAGCGAACCACGCCGAAGTAATTATTTATTTTATTTCCCAATCCCAACCTATTCATCCCATGAAGCAAAACTGGTAATACTCCATATCTAATACTATGGTGTTATCGGTAAAATTAATTACCATTTCACGTTCAAATTTAATTAAAGATTTAACTATCGCTTTGGAGCAAAACTGGCGATACTCCATTCTCGCTCATTTCTAAATTTGATAATTTAGATTATAGATTCACATTTCAATCTAATTACAGATTCATTAAAACTCCTTTTTCTGGGTTAAAGAACTAGGTGTTATTTAAAACACAGTTCACGACAAACCCAAATCACATTCTATTTATTATCGGGTTAAAGAACTAGTGTTATTTAAAACACTGTTCACGATAAACCCACAAATCAATTCTAGTTTAATTTAATTCAAATATATTAGGACCTCCGATTATTTAAAACCCCTTTTTAAATCTAATTTATTTATTTAAAAACAAATCGGGTTTTAAATTTAGTTCAAACTAGTTCATTTCGATAAAAATCTATTTTTATCTTTTCAAATATGGAGTTTTTCACCCCAATTTTTCTCAAATCACTTCTTATGATTTTCCACAAATTATTACTATTTTTAATAATTTTATCAAGGCCCGTACAGTCGATTTCCATCAACGGCCATCGAACTGCACTTATAGCGACCTTTCTCAAATTTGATTTGGACGTATCTCCAAATCCAACCGTTAGATTTTGAATTTCTAATATTCGTTAGAAAGCTCTTTTCGATACGAACCCAACGGTTCCGGTTTTAGGAGAATCCGACGGGCGGATCTCCCGTAATATCCGTTTGAAATAAATGGTCGAAATTCACGAACTACCGCGGCGCGACGCGTTCTATTCAGGCCATTATATTATATATATAATATATATAATATATATATCGTCGATTTCTATTTAAAACGAATTATATAAATAGTTTTAAATTCGTTTCAAAACCAATTCCAACTTCCATTTCAATCCAAAGCAAACTTGAATTCTTCTTTATAAATTCGTTTTAAAATTCATTTCTATTCAATTCAAATTTCAATTCAATTTGAATTCATTTCAATTCGCTTTCAATTCAATTTCAAAGTCGTTTTCCATTCGATTCAATTCAAATTGGTTTTCTATTCGATTCAATTCAAATTGGTTTTCTATTTGATTCAATTCAAATTGGTTTTCTATTTGATTCAATTCAAATTGGTTTTCTATTTGATTCAATTCAAATTGGTTTTCTATTTGATTCAATTCAAATTGGTTTTCTATTTGATTCAACTCAAATTCGTTATATATTCAATTGAAATCAAATTCGTTTTCTATTCAAATCAAATTCGTTATATATTCAATTGAAATCAAATTCGTTATATATTCAATTGAAATCAAATTCGTTTTCTATTCAAATCAAATTCGTTATATATTCAATTGAAATCAAATTCGTTATATATTCAATTGAAATCAAATTCGTTTTCTATTCAAATCAAATTCGTTATATATTCAATTGAAATCAAATTCGTTATATATTCAATTGAAATCAAATTCGTTTTCTATTCAAATCAAATTCGTTATATATTCAATTGAAATCAAATTCGTTTTCTATTCAATTCCTTTCGAAATCGTTTTCAGTTCAATTCAATTCGAAATCGTTTTCAATTCATTTCAATTCGAAATCATTTTATATTCAAAAACCGAATATAATCGATATAAATATCGTTCACGTCAAAATAGCGCATCACTAATCGACACGGCTTCATATATTTCTATTTTCAAATATTCTATTTCAAATATTTCCTATTATCAAAATATTTGTTATTATCAAAATATTTCGTTCAACACATGACTAATCTCAACGGATGAGTACAGTCGACACATGAACCTTTGTTTTATATTGATAAAGATGTAAATTTTATTATATAAAAAAATATTTCGTTCAACACATGACTAATCTCAACGGATGAGCACAGTCAACACATGAACCTTTATATTATATTGATAAAGATGTAAATTTTATTATATAAAAATATTTCGTTCAACACATGACTAATCTCAACGGATGAGTACAGTCAACACATGAACCTTTATATTATATTGATAAAGATGTAAATTTTATTATATAAAAATATTTCGTTCAACACATGACTAATCTCAACGGATGAGTACAATCAACACATGAACCTTTATATTATATAATATTCTTTATCTTCTAAATTGGAATGAGGCCAAATCAATCACCATATAAAATTAATTATATGGATTTTCATACAACACGTGTATATAATAGCATTGAGAAATAATCAACCATCAACCAAAGTGCACTACACTGTATAAGCATCAAATATAGATATTCAACGCTTATAACAGCCTGTCAATCAATCAATTGACATATTTAATCAATTAAGATGAGTGAACTTCAAATTTCATCCCAATACCCGTGTGGGGTTTCAAACAATCAAACACAGATTTTATTTGTGCAGTTGGGCGATGTGTAAAATTTATCGTCCCAATCAATGTCCTTCGAATAGGTGTACATAAACAAACCGTCCGGTTTGTAAATGAATATTTTATTTATTCTTGTTCACGTTAAAAATTATATTTTTAATGATAAAACATTTTATTCAACCTATGAAAATATTCTATTCAGTTCACTTATTAAATAAAATGATATCTTTATTTTTCTAACTTATTTTAGAAAATTTCGGCGGCATAACGGCACGATACTAGAAACGGGACGAGGCCTAGCCTTATCCCCGGTCTAGTGAAGGCCCACGCCATTCACACATCAATCAAATCAATTTCATTTCACCAAACAATTCAATTCAAACCAAATAAACTAGTCAACTACACAACCAAACAAACAAGTCCATGGTCTGTGGACGATTGTGTCGGGTGCTACTAAGCACCGTCGGCATCCTAGTATATATATATAATTAGAAAATGAAATTGAAAGGTGAGAAATTCTCACCGATAGCTATCCAAATTCCACGACTCTTCTTTGATAGAAATCTTCATCGTTATCGCATTTTTTTGTCATCTTCGTTGTTGTAGCCCCTACATATGTAAAAATTGAATTTTTACTTTGTTATTCAATATATAAAAATCGAATTTTTACTTTGTTCTTCAATATATAAAAATCGAATTTTTACTTTGTTCTTCATATAAAGATTTCGCCTTTTCAAAAATAAAGATTTCACCTTTTCAAAAATAAAGATTTCGCCTTTATAAAAATATAGATTTCGCCTTTTCACTTTTATCACTATAAAAATTACCTCTTTATTTCAACATATATATCATAAAAATCGAATTTTTATTTCGCTACACATATAAAGATAATATTTTTATATTCTCTATTATATAGAAATTTTATTTTCAATACACTACTTATGTAAAAACAGTATATCTTTTCTTATATAAATAAAAATCTCATTCTTTGCTTCTATAACAATCGATTCTTTCTTCTATAAAAAATCTTACCTTTCTTGCATATAAAAATTCAACCTTTCTTTGTTGTAAAAATCCGACTTTTCTAGTTTTAAAAGTTTCGCCTTTTCCTATATAAAGTTCATACCCTTTTAAATATAAAAATCCTATTTCATATAATAAAAATTATATTTTCAACTTGCTCAAAAATGATAGTTTTACATAGCTAAAAATAATAACCTCATAGTGTTAAAAATCTGATTTTTTCGCGTTTAAAAATCAGTCCCCCCCTTTTATTATATAATAATAATTAAAATAACATAAACTATAGAAAACTTACTTCTTCTTCCAAATGGAGGGGGGAACTGTCGAGGCTCGCACAGTATAGGGTGGTGGTGGTGGCGGCATTGGGCCCACAGGAGCGGATTCGGGTTGAATCGGTTAGGGTTTTGGGTGGTTTGGTGATTCAAGAAGAAAGAGGAGAGAGAACGGCGTTGGGGGGGGTGTCTTCGTCGCGTCCGTGCGATTTGGGGGGGGGGGGGGGTCTTCGGGAGTTGCACCGCTGGGGGGAGGAGGAAGGCTGGACGGAGGGGGCGCCTGCTCCGGCGTTGGCAGGAGGGGTGGAGGGCGATTGGCGCGGCGGTGGTGGCTGCGCCGCCTAGGCGCGGCGGCTCATCGGGGGGGCGGCAGCATCGATCGCGCCCCCCTTTCGTTCCCCCTTTTTTTTTTGAAAAATGAATTGAAATTGTCGGAGGGGGGATGGGTAGTTAAGAGAAGAAAGGGTTTATTTTATTTTATTTTTATTATTTAATTATTTTATTTTCTAAAAAAGTTGACTTTTACATACGACCTCTAAACGAGGTCCACAGCCTGTCGTCCATAGCGTTTTACCCCCATTCCGAACCCAATGGGATATGTATCGCATGCTGATTCGGTTGTTCTGATCAGTTTTCGTTGAATTTTCATTTAAATCACTATATTGAATTTTAAACGTACATTTCGAATTACTGGGGTCACATACTAACTAGAAAAATTCCAGAAAAATATTTTCTAGCTTCGTATTGACGATACGGTCTTAACAAAACTTGTATCGTCTAATTCCGAGACCGTTTGAAAAACGGCCAATTTCCAGTCGATTAAAATCAACTGAAACTGGTCAAACGCGTTTTCCTTCACCACGCTCACATATTGATTCGAAAAATTATGAAATTTGAAACCTAGCAATAACTTGACACTGCGGATCCAACAAAAGTGGTTTCGTCGAATTCCGAGGTCGTTTGCAAAATTCCCATTTTTAAGGGCCTGAATTCCATAGCGACTATTCAGAATTTTCAACTGGACATATCTTTTGATCCCCGCTATGAAATCTAAATTTTTCGGATTCATTGGATAGATATCTACAAATGGAACCTAATGTTTTTGGTTTCACTAAAATCCGGATTGTTTTGCACCCGGTACATTCAATTGAAGTTTGAAATCGAATTATCGAACTACCGCGCCATTTTCAATTCTATTTATAATTATATATAAATATTTATATTCTAACGACGACGTATATAATATATACGTTCTAATTATATTCAAAATAAATTTCTCAACGATTCTATTTAAAATAATCTATTTTAAATATTCAAAATTTGCTAAAATTGCCAAAATAAAAATTTTAAACTGGCTCAGATTTTCCGGGTTATTACAATCTCCCCCACTTAAAACTTTTCGTCCCCGAAAAGGAACAAAGTCGAAAGTGGTTTGATTAATCAACTCTACGTTCGATCTGGCTTCCATTCTCCAACTTTTCAGTTTCTGAGAATTTTCAAATTTTCAAAAATTTGGCTAACACCCTAAATTTTCGAAAAATTTCTCCATAACCTCCCCTGCAATGGGAGCATCGGGAAATCTCAAATAGCTTCCCCGGTCCTTCAGATCTCAAAAAGAAAAAGAAAAAGCCAAGCGGCTAGCCAATAGGCTCATAAAATCATCATCACCCAAACAAAACAGTAAATTATGTAGTAAACATGTACCTATTTGTCGGGCAAACAAATTTTATTCTCTGCTCTAGCCTCCTTGCTATGAACTGTTCAATGTAAGTATATGTATATGCAAGCAAATGCGACCAAATTTCAATACAATTAAATATTTGGTTTAATTAGGCATAAATGGTTCAAAATTATCAATCAAACAAACAAACAACACAAACATCAATCAATTAGTGAATTAGAGTTTCAAATTCATAATTTTGATATATAGTCAAAAAATCATGTTTTTGATGCCAATTCACAACAATGTATTCTAGCTATATAAGTTTGGTTCTCACACCAGTCTAATGGAAATATATAGAAATCACACCTTCGAAATTCGAATATGAATACTGATGATGATGCACCATCATCAGAATCATCCCCGGATGTCTAGAATGTGATTCTATATCTACCCAGTATATTAAAACTTCGAATATACGTTCATGACGCGTATACGCGAAATCTATGTATACTCGATTGTCCATATTCAAAATAAATAAATATTCAAATACGTATAAAACGATTTAAATTTTCAAAACAAAATTGTTTACATTTGAAAAATATACTCTTCGCACTCGTTCTAGGATACTACTGATCCTATCTCTAACGAGTCATTCTAATTGGATATTACTAATCCAATATCTGGTGAATTCTTTCGTATGGTTCTAATGCGTCTTGTTCTCGAGCTCTGTAAACCAAAGCTCTGATACCAAATGTAGAGACCCGAACTTCCCCGGTCTCCGAAGAGATGAGAAAGAACGAATTACTGTGAGGATAAGACAAATCAGAACACATACAGAAGAACACTTCATTGCTATTACAACAATTCCATCAGAATACAAGAATGTACAGAGTATAAATGAATAAGTTACATTCGATAAATATCAGAGATTACAATAAATTACATAGCAGCGGAAAATAATACAAAGCACAACTGAAGGTGATATACGGATACAGAGCTTTCCGGATATCATTCCAGCTGTAAACCAGGATCCTGTGAATATAAATCTGCAAAACCAAAACTACTAGCTGCCCGTGCGGAAAATAGGGGCACCCAGAGTTTAGGTTAAAACAATAAACTCCAGGTCAGTCATGTGACTGGTGTGAGAACTAAAACAGTTATTTAAAGCTTTACTTTAAAAGAGAGTAATTCAAGGGACCACGCCGTATAACACGGAACGGGTTTCCTCCCAAGAACACCAGTGCATAGAATAAACAACGCAATGCTTTTTCGAAAAATGAAGCTATTATAAGACCCATGTCCCATCACACAATGCAACACAAGCCGGAGGATAGGGTTTTACCTTATAACAGCCAAACATGCTTGGTACGTTTAAAACAAATCATTTGATACTATAATAAGTGTATAGTGTCAAAACAATTTCAATCATATATATCAATCATAGGCGGCATGGGTACCATCTATCATGTCGCCATACTAGTTCTACAATTAAAACCGCAATACACGTATTGGAAATTGTATTTCCATCATGAGTCGAGGCAAGGGGCAAGCTCCTCTCCGCGTTCGAGACACTCTAGCAAATGCCTCAGGACTACACACTCTGGGCAATCCTGGGATCCTCCAAGGCCGGTCCTCACTTACGTTAGAGGATTAGTTATTCCTGAACACACGTTTCCCGGTCCTTATAGACCTATAATCGAGGCGCCTCGCATCCAAACCACAAAGGTGAAAAGTATATAAATGTCAGGGCTGGTAAGTCACTGACACCACCCATAGCTAGAAAGAAACGTCGTGCACTCCTTGGGTCCTTATCCCGTTTTTGACTCATACTGAGGTGTGAGGCTCGCGAATCCACGCTATACACAAAGCTACGCCACCAAGGTCGTGCTTTGATCATCAACTACAAGACTTTGCTTTTCAACAGAAGCCTTGATCATTGCATCTTAGCGTGCCACATAGGCAATTCATGCCATGCGACTGATGTCCATCGATATACAACCTCCGAGCTCGTACGTCTCAGAGAAGGGCGTTAAGCAAAAGAATAAATTCTCCGCCGCCAAACAGATGTATATTTAATAGAAATCAATCAACACAGAATAAAATCCAATATCAGACACACAATCCATTTACAAGTCCGTTCTGGGTCTGAACGAAACCGGAGGCACTTTCCTCGCATATCCATCCATCTCCAAGTACGTCTGGACGACCACCAACTATTTCCGTCCTCTTGGGTGTACTGCCCAATCAGGATCGTCGGTAATTATCCAAACGATGTGAAGACTTCCGGTCTTTGACCACCGTCTTCATCTTCGACTTATCGTCGAATCGGTTATTCAGAATGGGTATAAACCCGGCCTTTTCGAACAACCCGCGTATATTAAAAACAAATGTTACACAAACACAACATACGCCTCATTCCAATTCAGAATATTCTTTTATTCACAAAATTACATTTTTAGGGAAAGGTTCCCATTAATTTTATCCAAGATAAATTCTTTCAAATTTATCCTTTAATCTTCCTTTGGATGTCATTTCAAACCAAATTATGGTTTTCTAAACTAGTCGAGATTAGCGAACCACGCCGAAGTAATTATTTATTTTATTTCCCAATCCCAACCTATTCATCCCATGAAGCAAAACTGGTAATACTCCATATCTAATACTATGGTGTTATCGGTAAAATTAATTACCATTTCACGTTCAAATTTAATTAAAGATTTAACTATCGCTTTGGAGCAAAACTGGCGATACTCCATTCTCGCTCATTTCTAAATTTGATAATTTAGATTATAGATTCACATTTCAATCTAATTACAGATTCATTAAAACTCCTTTTTCTGGGTTAAAGAACTAGGTGTTATTTAAAACACAGTTCACGACAAACCCAAATCACATTCTATTTATTATCGGGTTAAAGAACTAGTGTTATTTAAAACACTGTTCACGATAAACCCACAAATCAATTCTAGTTTAATTTAATTCAAATATATTAGGAATTCCGATTATTTAAAACCCCTTTTTAAATCTAATTTATTTATTTAAAAACAAATCGGGTTTTAAATTTAGTTCAAACTAGTTCATTTCGATAAAAATCTATTTTTATCTTTTCAAATATGGAGTTTTTCACCCCAATTTTTCTCAAATCACTTCTTATGATTTTCCACAAATTATTACTATTTTTAATAATTTTATCAAGGCCCGTACAGTCGATTTCCATCAACGGCCATCGAACTGCACTTATATCGACCTTTCTCAAATTTGATTTGGACGTATCTCCAAATCCAACCGTTAGATTTTGAATTTCTAATATTTGTTAGAAAGCTCTTTTCGATACGAACCCAACGGTTCCGGTTTTAGGAGAATCCGACGATCGGATCTCCCGTAATATCCGTTTAAAATAAATGGTCGAAATTCACGAACTGCCGCGGCGCGGCGCGTTCTATTCAGGCCATTATATTATATATACAATATATATAATATATATATCGTCGATTTCTATTTAAAACGAATTATATAAATAGTTTTAAATTCGTTTCAAAACCAATTCCAACTTCCATTTCAATCCAAAGCAAAATTGAATTCTTCTTTATAAATTCGTTTTAAAATTCATTTCTATTCAATTCAAATTTCAATTCAATTTGAATTCATTTCAATTCGCTTTCAATTCAATTTCAAAGTCGTTTTCCATTCGATTCAATTCAAATTGGTTTTCTATTCGATTCAATTCAAATTGGTTTTCTATTTGATTCAATTCAAATTGGTTTTCTATTTGATTCAATTCAAATTGGTTTTCTATTTGATTCAATTCAAATTGGTTTTCTATTTGATTCAATTCAAATTGGTTTTCTATTTGATTCAATTCAAATTGGTTTTCTATTTGATTCAATTCAAATTCGTTTTCTATTCAAATCAAATTCGTTATATATTCAATTGAAATCAAATTCGTTATATATTCAATTGAAATCAAATTCGTTTTCTATTCAAATCAAATTCGTTATATATTCAATTGAAATCAAATTCGTTATATATTCAATTGAAATCAAATTCGTTTTCTATTCAAATCAAATTCGTTATATATTCAATTGAAATCAAATTCGTTATATATTCAATTGAAATCAAATTCGTTTTCTATTCAAATCAAATTCGTTATATATTCAATTGAAATCAAATTCGTTTTCTATTTAATTCCTTTCGAAATCGTTTTCAATTCAATTCAATTCGAAATCGTTTTCAATTCATTTCAATTCGAAATCGTTTTATATTCAAAAACCGAATATAATCGATATAAATATCGTTCACGTCAAAATAGCGCATCACTAATCGACACGGCTTCATATATTTCTATTTTCAAATATTCTATTTCAAATATTTCCTATTATCAAAATATTTGTTATTATCAAAATATTTCGTTCAACACATGACTAATCTCAACGGATGAGTACAGTCAACACATGAACCTTTGTTTTATATTGATAAAGATGTAAATTTTATTATATAAAAAAATATTTCGTTCAACACATGACTAATCTCAACGGATGAGTACAGTCAACACATGAACCTTTATATTATATTGATAAAGATGTAAATTTTATTATATAAAAATATTTCGTTCAACACATGACTAATCTCAACGGATGAGTACAGTCAACACATGAATCTTTATATTATATTGATAAAGATGTAAATTTTATTATATAAAAATATTTCGTTCAACACATGACTAATCTCAACGGATGAGTACAGTCAACACATGAACCTTTATATTATATAATATTCTTTATCTTCTAAATTGGAATGAGTCCAAATCAATCACCATATAAAATTAATTATATGGATTTTCATACAACACATGTATATAATAGCATTGAGAAATAATCAACCATCAACCAAAGTGCACTACACTGTCTAAGCATCAAATATAGATATTCAACGCTTATAACAGCCTGTCAATCAATCGATTGACATATTTAATTAATCAGGATGAGTGAACTTCAAATTTCATCCCAATACCCGTGTGGGGTTTCAAACAATCAAACACAGATTTTATTTGTGCAGTTGGGCGATGTGTAAAATTTATCGTCCCAATCAATGTCCTTCAAATAGGTGTACTTAAACAAACCGTCCGGTTTGTAAATGAATATTTTATTTATTCTTGTTCACGTTAAAAATTATATTTTTAATGATAAAACATTTTATTCAACCTATGAAAATATTCTATTCAGTTCACTTATTAAATAAAATGATATCTTTATTTTTCTAACTTATTTTAGAAAATTTCGGCGGCATAACGGCACGATACTAGAAATGGGACGAGGCCTAGCCTTATCCCCGGTCTAGTGAAGGCCCACGCCATTCACACATCAATCAAATCAATTTCATTTCACCAAACAATTCAATTCAAACCAAATAAACTAGTCAACTACACAACCAAACAAACAAGTCCATGGTCTGTGGACGATTGTGTCGGGTGCTACTAAGCACCGTCTGCATCCTAGTATATATATATATAATTAGAAAATGAAATTGAAAGGTGAGAAATTCTCACTGATAGCTATCCAAATTCCACGACTCTTCTTTGATAGAAATCTTCATCGTTATCGCATTTTTTTGTCATCTTCGTTGTTGTAGCCCCTACATATGTAAAAATCGAATTTTTACTTTGTTATTCAATATATAAAAATCGAATTTTTACTTTTTTCTTCAATATATAAAAATCGAATTTTTACTTTGTTCTTCATATAAAGATTTCGCCTTTTCAAAAATAAAGATTTCGCCTTTTCAAAAATAAAGATTTCGCCTTTATAAAAATATAGATTTCGCCTTTTCACTTTTATCACTATAAAAATTACCTCTTTATTTCAACATATATATCATAAAAATCGAATTTTTATTTCGCTACACATATAAAGATAATATTTTAATATTCTTTATTATATAGAAATTTTATTTTCTATACACTACTTATGTAAAAACAGTATATCTTTTCTTATATAAATAAAAATCTCATTCTTTGCTTCTATAAAAATCGATTCTTTCTTCTATAAAAAATCTTACCTTTCTTGCATATAAAAATTCAACCTTTCTTTGTTGTAAAAATCCGACTTTTCTAGTTTTAAAAGTTTCGCCTTTTCCTATATAAAGTTCATACCCTTTTAAATATAAAAATCCTATTTCATATAATAAATATTATATTTTCAACTTGCTCAAAAATGATAGTTTTACATAGCTAAAAATAATAACCTCATAGTGTTAAAAATCTGATTTTTTTCGTGTTTAAAAATCAGTCCCCCCCCTTTTATTATATAATAATAATTAAAATAACATAAACTATGGAAAACTTACTTCATCTTCCAAATGGAGGGGGGAACTGTCGAGGCTCGCACAGTACAGGGTGGCGCCAACGTCTGGTGGCGGCATTGGGCCCAACAGGAGCGGATTCGGGTTGAATCGGTTAGGGTTTTGGGTGGTTTGGTGATTCAAGAAGAAAGAGGAGAGAGAACGGCGCTGGGGGGGTGTCTTCGTCGCGTCCGTGCGATTTGGGAGGGGGGTTCTTCGGGAGTTGCGCCGCTGGGGGGGAGGAGGAAGGCTGGACGGAGGGGGCGCCTGCTCCGGCGTTGGCAGGAGGGGTGGAGGGCGATTCACGCGGCGGTGGTGGCTGCGCCGCCTAGGCGCGGCGGCTCATCGGGGGGGGGGGGGGGGGCAACATCGATCGCGCCCCCCTTTCGTTCCCCCCCCCCCCCTTTTTTTGAAAAATGAATTGAAATTGTCTGGGGGGGGCCTGGGTAGTTAAGGGAAGAAAGGGTTTTTTTTTATTTTATTTTTATTATTTAATTGTTTTATTTTCTAAAAAAGTTGACTTTTACATACGACCTCTAAACGAGGTCCACCGCCTGTCGTCCATAACGTTTTACCCCCATTCCAAACCCAATGGGATATGTATCGCAAGCTGATTCGATTGTTCTGATCAGTTTCCGTTGAATTTTCATTTAAATCATTATATTGAATTTTAAACGTACATTTCGAATTACTGGGGTCACATACTAACTAGAAAAATTCCAGAAAAATATTTTCTAGCTTCGTATTGACGATACGGTCTTAACAAAACTAGTTTCGTCTAATTCCGAGACCGTTTGAAAAACGGCCAATTTCCAGTCGATTAAAATCAACTGAAACTGGTCAAACGCGTTTTCCTTCACCACGCTCACATATTGATTCGAAAAATTATGAAATTTGAAACCTAGCAATAACTTGACACTGCGGATCCAACAAAAGTGGTTTCGTTGAATTCCGAGGTCGTCTGCAAAATTCCCATTTTTAAGGGCCTGAATTCCATAGCGACTATTCAGAATTTTCAACTGGACATATCTTTTGATCCCCGCTATGAAATCTAAATTTTTCGGATTCGTTGGAAAGATATCTACAAATGGATCCTAATGTTTTTGGTTTCACTAAAATCTGGATTGTTTTGCACCCGGTACATTCAATTGAAGTTTGAAATCGAATTATCGAACTACCGCGCCATTTTCAATTCTATTTATAATTATATATAAATATTTATATTCTAACGACGACGTATATAATATGTACGTTCTAATTATATTCAAAATAAATTTCTCAACGATTCTATTTAAAATAATCTATTTTAAATATTCAAAATTTGCTAAAATTGCCAAAATAAAAATTTTAAACTGGCTCAGATTTTTCGGGTTATTACAGAACATATCATGCATAGCATATAATTTAATCATACAAACAGTAACTCAACTAATTTCAATCATATGTAGTCATTCAAAATTATACATGTATGATTCATATCACAATAATCATAGATCTAACATAATTTAACATTAAACATATGTAAAACATAATGGATCTAATCAAATTACATGGCATATAATAGTATTAGATTATCCTAGGATGTCTTGATCCAAAATAACCATGTATGAACCAATTTTAGGTATGTATTAACATACGAGGTGTGAATTAACCCGAATTAATACATAAAGTTCATAGTAGCTATTTGAGAGTTCACTATCACTTACTACAACTTAGAGCCAATGCAAATAAGAAGAAATCAAATCTAGACAGTGAAGAAATCCTTCAATTCCAATGCTATGTGACGAGATCTAATCCTCTTTAATGTAGATCTTGCCTCTAATTATGATTTAGAATTACATGGGGAAGAAAGGATCAGGGTTTAGAGATTAGGTTGAACTAGAGATTCACAAATGTCAAATTAGTGTCTAGAATGAGGGAAAAAGCTCTAATTCGCTCCTCAAACCCCTTATTTATACCTGCGTTAGCCTAAGAGGCTCACTAATCAACCCAATTGCTATTAATTAATCTTCCCTACTGTAAGAAATTTTAAATGGTGATTTCTCCTAAACCATTGAACCAAATCTTTAATGTGACCACTCTATGGAATGGCCAATCATCAACCCATTTCAATGAGACCAATTAGAGCACCTAATTCGGTCCTTAGAAAAAGTTATGGCTGAAACAGTAAGTCATAAAGGGAGAGTGGTCACAAAACAATTCAATAAAAATCATGGACATGTCTCACATCGCCATGAAAAACATATTCAAATATGAGAATGATATGACCATTAGGAAATTAAATAAAATTAGTTTACAATCCTTCGATACGTAAAATGCGGGTCGTTACACCTAATATATTGCATACTAATAATTACCAGATAAAATTGGAATTGCTCGTTTGAGAGATTTTCTTGCTAGTTAATTATAACCAAGTTAACTTGGATTAACTGTAGTTTATATTTCCCTTGACTTTAAAATACGATACAACATCGACATGGATGGTCAACTCTGATTGCAATCAAATCTAGGCATATTCATCCATAAAGAATTATTATTCGGTCTAAGCTGGAGCATTGAAAGTGAAATACATCCATAGGGAATTCTTCTCCTAGGTTATAAGAGGTTGTTAAGTTGGTGAGATGATGAATGAATAGTCGTTTATGCATTGGGTTGATGATGGCCAATATATGTAGAATCGAAACGCAATAATCACCATAGCAGTAAAATAATTAAACTTGCAGTGAAAAATATGAATCACATAGTCGATTTTATAACGTTTCAAACTTTACATCCTACCTGCAGTATTAGACTTTCTTGGAATTTCCACTATCCAATATTCGTACTTCACTCGGAAGAACAGGTTTACAAATATCACTTGATTTCACAGGCCAAAGCTTGTCCACATGATTTAAACGGGCAACAAGCTTATCGCTTGATTTGAACAAGCTATAAGCTCATTTATAGCTTGCCTGAGATACATTATATGACTCCAATGTCTTCTTTTACAAAGAAATAAATGGCTAACTATGTATTGTGTCTTCAATACAGGGAGTAGTCGCAATATAGTGTAACTTATTCAGCCTTTAACAACAATGATGCAAATTGTGTACGTAAAGGCTGGGAATTGAGATTGAATCAGAGTTGAATATTTTGTGAAGAGAAATAATGCTTCTTTAATAGAATAGAAAATGATTGAACGTTTGGTAGCATATGAGGGTGAATTAGAGAGGAGAATTGTATCCTCGGTTTTGGGATGGTAGGAAGCTTATATAAGAGTGACGGAGGCTAACAAATAGATGCAGCACTTCAGTGATCTCCGTTAGAAAAGATGGGTCAATTGAGAACTTGCAACTCTTTAAAAAGAAGATTTAACTCGCACTTGGATATTTTGTATTATAATGGCCATCTATGGTTGTGGCGGCCTTGAATTCAAATTGCATATAGTTGAGTGGTTAAGCGATGTGTTCATTTTTCAAGAGACTAGGGATTAATTCCACCTTCTTTATTTTACCATGATTCCCCTTTTTCATATTGAAGTTAAATTTTCTAGCATGTCTTGTATGAATGGATCTATAACTTAGTGGATAGGTTTGTGTAGACATGCCAAGAGACGCAAGTTCGATCCATGGTTCCCCTATTTACTTTTTGATGTTTCATTATATGTAAATATTTTGAATCGACATGTTCCCAAAAGGATGTTGTTTTGGTCATAGTTGCATCTGAATTTTTTTTGGGTGAAAACGGGTTCAAATGCCAGTAGCAGTAGCCTTTGCACTTCTTCATTTTGTTCCAAAACATTATTATTAAATTGTTGTTCATCATCTTAAACGAATATCTGTATGGTTTGGTTTGTAGTTGCATGCCTATTCCATTCGAGGGGTCAGAAGTTCAATTCTACCCTATGATGTTTTATTTTACATGTTCTTAGCCTTTGTACTCAACATTGTAAAAGCATATGTTCTCCTTTTTTTACATAATTTTTTGATACATATCATCTATCCAACCCTCGTTGTCTATTGTATAACTGGAAAACCTAAATCACTTAACAAGCATGTTAGTAGCATGTCATATAGTTGTTGTCATCTCAACAGATGTAATTATCACGAGTAATAATAGACAACCAAAGACAAAGTCCCTCACCAAAGTAGTGCGACTGATAGCAGTAGTCATACTGTACCAAGGATTTTACTTGTACTAATGACTTAAATTGATATGATATAGGAATTTTTACAAAAATCAATTCTATAAGTCTTCAAGTGGTATATTTTTGACAAAGAGAATAACTGTAAATAACTACACATCAGGTTTTTTGTGATAGTCCATAGTTTTGCTAGTGTAAAGAAGAAATATTATTTTTACATAAGGTCATACATCGTATGATTCCATAATATGGAGAATGACTATTATGGATATTTCCTAAGTTTAGAATTTTTATCGAATTTTTTAGTTATCGTTTTGCCCTTGTCACAATCTTGTTTTATGTAGAACTTTTGATTGGAGTGTATTTTGAACCTGGGGATCAGATGATTGTTTCCCTTTATTTAGAGTGGTTATCAAGAAAATGGGCGTATCATTTGAGAGTTACTACTATTTTAATTCTTTTTCGAATTTCAATTAATTATGCGATAAGATCATTAATTGTGGAGACTACCATTAATTTTGGGATTAAGAGAGGATGGTGCTAAGATAGGTTACTATAACCTTATTTCTCTCACTTCTCCTATTCCCAAAACCATCCCGGCCTCGATTAAAAATATTTTATTAAGGTTTACATTAAAAATAACCAATCTTAACTAAATAAACAAATTAAAAGAAGATAATTCAGATATACTTGGAAAGGAAAATCTACTCCTTTGAAAGGGAAGGAATCCATTTTTGTTTATTATTCCATCTTGGATCTAAAAAGGTTCCTCATAACTAGAAATTATAGGCAAATGCGAGTGATTTAATTTCTCATCTAATGATTATGATGATTTAAATTCAAAGTTTCTTTTTAAAATATGGTTATAAACTTGTTAGAAATCCTTATATTGTTTTTTTGCAAGACCAATCAGTTTTTATAATGATCCATAACAATTTTTTTATTAAAACAACTAATGAAAACAATAAAGTACAGGAGATAGTCAAATTGTCACAGCATCACCATGCAGGGTGCAACTTAGTAAACAGAAACTGCAAAAACTAATTACAAACAAATATGCTTTCGCAGTCACAACGACAGTAACTCACATAAGTGCAAGAACTATCCCACAATCACCTATTAGCCAACAACAAGCTGAAAATACTTTCATAAAAGGAGTTGCACAAGAATGCAACAACTCCACAGGTTGTTTAAGAACAACTCATTAATAACAATTTTATTTCCAAGAGTTACCACAGCAGTAAAAACTTCTATAATTTCAAACTTAAAATAGAGTAATGCCAACCAGAAGGAGTTGCACACCACCACCAATAGGGGTGTAAATCGGTCAGACCGGACCGAACGGAGGTGTGTTTAGTTTCCATCCTAAAAAAATCAGACCGAACGAAATTTGTTCTCAGATAAATTTTGTTGTCCTAATTTGTGTCCTAAATAAAATTGGTCGGACACGGGCATATGTTTTTGGGACTCAAACACGAACAGACCCGGTTGAACAGGGCTTTCTGTATCATATTTTATACTTTTTATAAGATTTTTTCTTAACTTTATATCAAATGATAAGGAATTCGGACGAATTCGAACGAACACGGACCAAATGTGATTTTTTTTCTCGGACAAATTTTGTTGTTGTGACGGCCCGCACCGCACCAACCGACACTTCCTCCAAGTGTGCGCTGTACACATGTCCAACTGGCATGGAACGATCGTCATAAGAAAAGAAAGAAGGTGAAGAACTAACACATAATCTGTAGAATGTCTCACAGCGCATGGAATAAAATATAATAATAATATACTTGACATAAACATGCGAGACAGTGCATAAGCTGAAAACTAAATCAGAACCATTATAGCAGTGGAAATCCAAAATACAGCTTATTACAACTTAAAAATACTGTCTCTAAACCAAAAAGGAAAGGTACACTACTAATGCCCAAAAGTAGTGACCAGCTGCGACACAGGGAGAATATCTATATATCATACGTAGAAGCCTCCTGCTCGTCTCCGGATCAGCTACTCGTGCATACCACATAACCTGTCTCTACTCTGCTCGTGTGAGCACCCAGAGTAATAAGAAGAGACATAAAACTCTGGGTCAGACAAAAGTCTGGTATGAGCGATAAGCAACTAAACAGAACAATAACAGGTATACTAAACCATACCTGAACCTGGACCTGCAACCAAAGAGTTAGCACTACATACTGTACAATACTCTAAGGTGCCTCAAAACAAGTGGTGTAAAGATACGGGGGTGGGGGTGTGCATGTCATAATGATAGCAAACAAATCAATCATAGCAACCATCCTCACATCTCTCACTCAGTGCGTAAAGCATACGATGTCCACCACTGTCAATCACTAGACCCATTGAAGTAGTGAAGGAGTTCGACTTGTACAACTACTGCTACTACCAAGCTTACCACATGGAATCATGACCAAACCTTTTCAATGATCCCACTTCATTGGTCTATAGCTACTTTTAGTCGTACCTAGGTCACTACATACTGTGACCTTGAATCCGTTCACGTACTTCCCATACATAGTGATCCAAAGATACAGACATCGACAACTCCTTAGCACACGTCCCGCAGCAAAGCCCAATCATGAAGTGAACTCATTGGTTCCCAACTGGGTCCGGGATCCTGAGCTCTAACTTCCATTTGGACTACCTTTGCATCTCGGGTTATTGGTTTCCTCCTGTTCGGGTCGGTCGGTCAAGAACCTTTCATTCTGGTCGGTTTTCATCATCTCTACCCTGGTCGGTCGGTATTGCCCCCTGGTCGGTCGAACACTTCACCATTCCTGGTCGGTCGTACTTCACCATCCCTGGTCGGTCGAACACTTCACCATTCCTGGTCGGTCGTACTTCACCATCCCTGGTCGGACGGTATTTCATCATCGTATGGGGACGGTCGAATATCGCATAGTGGTCGGTCTTTCCCAACCTGATCGGTCTCCCCTGGTCGGTCGAACCTGGTCGGTCAAGAACCTGGTCGGTCAGAAGCCTGGTCGGTTTTTCCTGGTCCTAAAACCTGCACCATTCCAGCAAGCTATTTTCGCCTCTCGACGGCGTTTTCGACCAATCTAACACTTCTAATCAACCACAAAGCATATCATACAATCATAGGAACATAGGGAATCAACCACAAACACCAAAACAACAATATGACATATCAAAATGGATCAAACATGACCAAAACCCCATATTTTCCTTTAAGCATGTTTTAAGCAAAACTAATGATATGATTAGCAAAACTTAACCAAATGGAACCAAATTTCTAACAGAGGTCTAAAACAATATTTATGAATTTTTGAATATTTTTCCAGAATTTTATCACGCTTAATTTCGCTAATTAACACTAATCACCCCTTAATCCCCTAAATTCTGGGATTAACAAAATTAGTCCAAATTAACCCAAATTCATATCAGAGGCATAAAATGATGTTTTAGAATTTTAGGAATTTTTCTAGATTTTTCTGAGCCATCATTTCGCTAATCTTCGCTAATTACCCTAATTAGCCGTAATTAGTGAGAAACAATGCAAATCACTCACCTTTGGCACAATTAAACTTTCAGAACTGAAACTCCTCTGATATAGATCAAATCTCTATGTGTTCCAGCAAATCTCTCACTGATTTGGTGCTAATCCCCTTTGGTTTGATGTAGTTTTGCTTAATCTTTGATTAGAAAGTGATTAGAGGTGATTTGGAGTGAAATTAGAAGGTGGAGGCCATTGCTATACTTGAAGGAATGTCTTAGGCGGTTGGAAAATGAAGTAAAAACCGAAATCATAACCCTAGCAGCCCTTAAATACCACTAATCCCGAAATCCCCCTTTGGGCCTAGCTGCTAATTACCCGGTTAAGCCCAATTAGCTGAAAATAACCCTTTAAACCTTAATTCAGCCATATCTCCCAAACGGTAAGTCCGTTTGGCTAATATGACCACTCTACGGAAAGAGAAACCATCATCTGGAGCTAATGGAAGTGGTTTCAGGTCAAAATTCCTTTCCAGTCCAAAGTTATGGACGAAACAAGATAAACTAGGGGTAAAATGGTCATTTAAAAATCGACAAAAATCTTGAACATGGGAAATGACCCCAATAGTCGTCTCCCAAAGTTACATGACCATACGACTTCATATGTGAAAGAAATAAATATTCTACGATCCCATGATGCGTAGAATACGGGTCGTTACACTCTCCTCCCCTTAAGAAATTTCGCCCCCAAAATTCCCTAATCAAAACACACAAAGGGTCCCGCATGCCTATCAATCATAAAACAACAATCAACATGCAAAACAAGTCTATCCTAGCATGCGGTTTACTAACAAGGGAAGAAACTATCACTACCAAAACCTTACTAGGCAAAGAGTTCTGGATACTTCTTCCTTATATCCTCCTTTGTTTCCCAAGTACAGTCTTTTTTTCATTCTCACCCCACTGGACTTTGACTAGTTTCACCGCCTTCCTTCGAAACTGCTTCGTATCGTTCTCAACAATACACATAGACTTGCGGTTCTAAACCGTCTCGGGTTCAACCTCGATATCGTCCAACTGATCTGGTGAAATAGCCACATTAGGGTCTTGCACAAACTTCCTTAACTGGGAAACATGAAATACGTTGTGAACTCCCGCCATCTTGTCTGGTAACTCTACCTTATATGCCAAATTTCCAACTTGCTCAATAACCGGGAATGGACCAACAAATCTTAGTGCCAACTTTCCTCTTTTACCAAAACGAATCACACTCTTCAACGGAGAAATCTTGACGAGTACCATGTCACCCACGGAGAACTTAAATCTCTTCGTCTCTTATCAGTATAACTCCTCTACCTATCTTGAGTGGTCTTCTAATACTCGATTCACCCTATCTGTTTGACCGTCGATACCCACCTCCCTCCTAGAGATGATTTCCAATAGGTTAGGATCGTTCCTCTGACTGGAACCAATCCACTCAATCAAAATCGATCTAATCGTCAAGCTTACTAGCGTTTTTGAATCCAATTCGCTCTTAGGTCTAAAATCATATTTCGTGATATACTCTAGTTGCTTCCAACCTAGAAACATAACCCTTAGACTGACATGTCTCCAACTCAATGCACTCGATGAAAAATCGCCACAACTATTTATCTCTCATGTAAACCATCCTTGTCGGACTCGACATTCCCAAAGCACAAGCCCCAAAGGCCTAAACCAATATCAGACAAGCACCCAAGGAATATCTCCACCGAATTCAGAAAATCTACGTGATATGATACTAGCAAAACAACCAAACAAAAGCTTGATTCTTCTTTGTCAACTGAGTCAACGGTGCTGCTATCTTGGAAAAATCTTGGATGAACTTACGATAATGTCCAGCTAATCCCAAGAAACTGCTTACGTCTGTTACATTCTTGGGCGTAAACCAATCTTTCGCCGTAGCCACTTTTGAAGGATCAACGGCAACACCATTCTCTGAAACGACATGGCCCAAGAATCTCGCTTCTCTTCTCTAGAAGTGACACTTAGAAAACTTCGCCTTCAGTTGGTGTTTTCTTAACACCTCCATCACTATCTCCAAGTGTTCCTTGTGTTCTTCCTCTGTCCTCGAATAGACCAAAATATCATCAACGAACACAAGGACAAACTTATTCAACTGATCTCTGAATATCCTATTCATAAGATCCACAAAATATGCTGGGGCATTGGTCAGTCCGAATGGCATGACCAACCACTCATAAAATCCAGACGGCGTTCGAAAGGCCGTTTTATCTATACTATCAGCTGCCACCCTGAGTTGGTGAAATCTTGTCGCAAGGTCCGACTGGGAGAACACTCTCGCTCCTTCCAGTTGATCAAACAAATCATCTATCCGCGGTAGAGGATACTTATTCTTCCTCATCACTTTATTCAATTCGCGGTAGTCCACACACAATCGAAGGGAACCATCGGCCTTGGTGGCAAACACAACGGGCGCTCCCCACTTAGAAACACTCCTTCTGATAAATCCCTTCTCAAAATGATTGCTGACTTGCACCCCGAGCTCTCGCTGCTCCCTTGGTGTCATACGACGAAGTGGCATCACTATAGGTCTGGCATCTTTAACTAAATCAATACGGAACTCAATCTCTCGGTGTGGTGGAAGTCCGGTCACTTCTTCGAAAACATCCGGATACTGGCCAACCACGGGCAAACCTGACAACTCACTATGCGGAATGTCGAGGGAGTTTAGAAAACTAGCCAATACCCCCTCACTGGGTAGACCACCAAACACTATCCTCCGCCCATCATCCGCTCTAGCTGTCACCAAAAAGCAATCACAGTCTACCACCACCCCGTATCTTCGGAGCCAATCTACTCCCAAAATAATGCCAAACCAAGTAAAACCCAAAACAAAGCAATCACAAACAAACATGCATCCATGACTCGATAAGACCACATTACGACAAATCATGCTAAGGCTAGTAGAACCACCAATCGGGTTCGTCACTACTAAAGGTCTATCGACAATCTCGGGATCCAATCCCAACCTATCTACCAGGTCACTAGATATGAAAGAACTGGAAGCTCCGGCATCAAACAAAACTCTAACAGGAACATCTTAAACAGAAAGCATACCTTGGATAACAACATTCTTTCCCTCCTCCGCCGCAGTTGGGGCATTTGACGAAGAAGGAACAACACTGATAGCATATGCTTTCACGATCTTCTTCTCTTTCAAAGGTTGTGGACACTTATCCTTTTGATGTCCGACTTGTCCACAGTTAAAGCACTTCCTTTCCCCAGGTTTTTCTTGACAATCTCTGGCGTAATGGCCCTTCTTGCCACAACTAAAGCACTCGCCATCTTTCTTATTTTTCTTTTTCTGACCATCCTTAACCTGGTCTTGTTTCCTCTTGCTCTGAGAATTCTTCTTGCCTTCACCACTTGCTTGCGGCTTTGGCTCCTCTGTAGATGCAATAGCAACCTCAGTCTTCGACTTAGGGAAAAGGCTCTCAGACCTTAATGCTTTTCTTACAATAGACTCAAACGTCTCGTCGATATGGTTTACAAGTCTTTCCCCCAAGTACCCATCCAAGCCAATTATAAACTTCTTGTTCTTCTTCTCGACTGTATCGATAAGGGACAATCCATATTTCGATAAAGTGTTGAATTCAGCAATATACTCCGAGACTGCCCTGCCATTCTGCTTAAGCTCTAAGAACCTCCTGAACAATTCTGATCTATGGGCAGCTGGAATGAATTTTTCGCTGAAACGAGTCATAAACTGATTCCAAGTAACTTGATTCCCTGTAGTAGCTGCCTTAATAGCGTTCCACCAATTCATAGCTCGTCCTTGCAATTGAAGGGATGCTAGCATTCTCTTCATCTCATCCTCGATTCCCAAATCTTCAAAGATGCGCTCACAACTATCAAGCCAATCTTGAACTTCTGTAGCCGACTCCGTTCCGTGGAACGGCTTCCCACCAAGACTAGTATAATCCTTGTTAAGCTTGGCGAAATCGGCCCTAGGCGCCTGCACCGCTGCACCACCACCATTAACAGCATTAGGGACTGCTCCTTGCACTTCCCTAAGCATCTCTCTCATGAGGTTAGTAAACATCGTCCTCATCTCAGCAGCATCCCCATTATTAGCTCCTCTACCGGTACCTCTAACATATCGGCTCATCGTCAATCTGAAAAAGGAAACGATTAACGACCCCATAGTGGTGCTAGTGCAGCACGACTTCATTCTTATACTACCAATAGTATATATATATAGCTTTTAAAAACCAAAGTAATCACAAATACGCTCTCTCGTATACGTATATTATCTCTCCCTGATAACTTCCCTAGGTTAACTACGCAACCTAGAGCTCTGATACCAAGTGTGACGGCCCGCCCCGCACCAACCGACACTTCCTCCAAGTATGCGCTGTACACATGTCCAATTGGCATGGAACGGTCGTCATCAGAAAAGAAAGAAGGTGAAGAACTAACACATAATCTGTAGAATGTCTCACAGCGTATGGAATAAAATATAATAATAATATACTTGACATAAACATGCGAGACAGTGCATAAGCTGAAAACTAAATCAGAACCATTATAGCAGCGGAAATCCAAAATACAGCTTATTACGACTTAAAAATACTGTCTCTAAAGCAAAAAGGAAAGGTACACTACTAATGCCCAAAGTAGTGACCAGCTGCGACACAGGGAGAATATCTATATATCATACGTAGAAGCCTCCTGCTCGTCTCCGGATCAGCTACTCGTGCATACCACCTAACCTGTCTCTACTCTGCTCGTGTGAGCACCCAGAGTAATAAGAAGAGACATAAAACTCTGGGTCAGACAAAAGTCTGGTATGAGCGATAAGCAACTAAACAGAACAATAACAGGTATACTAAACCATACCTGAACCTGGACCTGCAACCAAAGAGTTAGCACTACATACTGTACAATACTCTAAGGTGCCTCAAAACAAGTGGTGTAAAGATACGGGGGTAGGGGTGTGCATGTCATAATGATAGCAAACAAATCAATCATAGCAACCATCCTCACATCTCTCACTCAGTGCGTAAAGCATAAGATGTCCACCACTGTCAATCACTAGACCCATTGAAGTAGTGACGGAGTTCGACTTGTACAACTACTGCTACTACCAAGCTTACCACACGGAATCATGACCAAACCTTTTCAATGATCCCACTTCATTGGTCTATATCTACTTTTAGTCGTACCTAGGTCACTACATACTGTGACCCTGAATCCGTTCACGTACTTCCCATACATAGTGATCCAAAGATACAGACATCGACAACTCCTTAGCACACGTCCCGCAGCAAAGCCCAATCATGAAGTGAACTCATTGGTTCCCAACTGGGTCCGGGATCCTGAGCTCTAACTTCCATTTGGACTACCTTTGCATCTCGGGTTATTGGTTTCCTCCTGTTCGGGTCGGTCGGTCAAGAACCTTTCATTCTGGTCGGTTTTCATCATCTCTACCCTGGTCGGTCGGTATTGCCCCCTGGTCGGTCGAACACTTCACCATTCCTGGTCGGTCGTACTTCACCATCCCTGGTCGGTCGAACACTTCACCATTCCTGGTCGGTCGTACTTCACCATCCCTGGTCGGTCGGTATTTCATCATCGTATGGGGACGGTCGAACATCGCATAGTGGTCGGTCTTTCCCAACCTGATCGGTCTCCCCTGGTCAGTCGAACCTGGTCGGTCAAGAACCTGGTCGGTCAGAAGCCTGGTCGGTTTTTCCTGGTCCTAAAACCTGCACCATTCCAACAAGCTATTTTCGCCTCTCGACGGCGTTTTCGACCAATCTAACACTTCTAATCAACCACAAAGCATATCATACAATCATAGGAACATAGGGAATCAACCACAAACACCAAAACAACAATATGACATATCAAAATGGATCAAACATGACCAAAACCCCATATTTTCCTTTAAGCACGTTTTAAGCAAACTAATGATATGATTAGCAAAACTTAACCAAATGGAACCAAATTTCTAACAGAGGTCTAAAACAATATTTATGAATTTTTGAATATTTTTCCAGAATTTTATCACGCTTAATTTCGCTAATTAACACTAATCACCCCTTAATCCCCTAAATTCCGGGATTAACAAAATTAGTCCAAATTAACCCAAATTCATATCAGAGGCATAAAATGATGTTTTAGAATTTTAGGAATTTTTCTAGATTTTTCTGAGCCATCATTTCGCTAATCTTCGCTAATTACCCTAATTAGCCGTAATTAGTGAGAAACAATGCAAATCACTCACCTTTGGCACAATTAAACTTTCAGAACTGAAACTCCTCTGATATAGATCAAATCTCTATGTGTTCCAGCAACTCTGTCTCTGATTTGGTGCTAATCCCCTTTGGTTTGATGTAGTTTTGCTTAATCTTTGATTAGAAAGTGATTAGAGGTGATTTGGAGTGAAATTAGAAGGTGGAGGCCATGGCTATACTTGAAGAAATGTCTTAGGCGGCTGGAAAATGAAGTAAAAACCGAAATCATAACCCTAGCAGCCCTTAAATACCACTAATCCCGAAATCCCCCTTTGGGCCTAGCTGCTAATTACCCGGTTAAGCCCAATTAGCTGAAAATAACCCTTTAAACCTTAATTCAGCCATATCTCCCAAACGGTAAGTCCGTTTGGCTAATATGACCACTCTACGGAAAGAGAAACCATCATCTGGAGCTAATGGAAGTGGTATCAGGTCAAAATTCCTTTCCAGTCAAAAGTTATGGACGAAACAAGATAAACTAGGGGTAAAATGGTCATTTAAAAATCGACAAAAATCATGAACATGGGAAATGACCCCAATAGTCGTCTCCCAAAGTTACATGACCATACGACTTCATATGTGAAAGAAATAAATATTCTACGATCCCATGATGCGTAGAATACGGGTCGTTACAGTTGTCCTAACTCGTGTCATAAATAAAAATCGAACGAACTCGGACGGACGTGTTTTGGTCATGGACACGAACAGATGCCAGAAATTCGTACAAAATTTATAGCCGTAACCACCAATTCACATCAGGCAGCCAAATAATAGCCTACTTGTTCCCTCACTTCGCAAGTAACAAACAAAACTCACACAAGATTAGTTGCTAAGAGCAACTCCAACAGCTACCCAATTCATGGTCTGAATTATGAATTAATCAGCCAACAACTAATATTCCCCTGAATATTCAGGGGAATGTTACGGGGCCAACTCAGAATTGTGAATTGGCCCGGCGAGCCATTTTTTCGGCTCGTCATCTGGCGAGCCGATTTTATTGGTGCACGCCAATAAAATCGGCTCGCTAGTTGACGAGCTGAAAATCGGCTCGCCATTCCCATAGCTATATTTTCAACGGCTATTTCCCAATGGTTATTACCACGTAGGGTTCACTTTCCTAACGGCTATAAAATGGTCAAAACTTTTCAAATGGCTAAATTTTCAGTTATAAATTAGTTCCATTTCACCATTGAACATCACAACGTATTCACAATTCCTTTCTATCTCTTTACCTAAACAAACTCTTGCTATATAATGTCATCACCATTCAGAGATTTTTCACATCTGACGATAGATGGAAGCCAGTTTTTCCAAGGCAACATGAGCAATTTATTTGGAACTCAGCCAAGCAGGCAAGGAACCATTCCATGGACAAACGAAGAGGACATCGATCTATACAACATCCATTGTCATTTCTCGTAAGATTCGATAATGGGGAACGACCAATCAACCATCACGTTTTGGAAAAAAGTTAAGAACGGCTTCGTTCAGAAGCATCCAGAATGCCTAAGGACGTTATCGTCGATTCAAGGTCGTTTTGGCAAAATAAGCCGTCAAACCAAATTTTATGAGTCACAAGTGTACAAAATAAAGATAGCGAATCCAATCGGCATGAGAGGGGAAGATAATCTGGTATATTTTTATTTGTACTTATGTTAGTGGTTGTTAGTTTGCTATTTTGATACATATTCCTTTTTTTAATTAGAAACGACTAGCAAACGAGGAGTTCAAGAAGCTTTTTCCTAGAGAAAATGACACGAAAATGCCACAGTTTTATCAGTTTATGCATTGTGATGATCTACGTACTAGTCAACCAAAGTGGAACTCAGGACTTTCTAAGAGTCTCCGCGATGTTCAAAGTATTAGCAAGTGCAAGAAAAAAAGTTCAAAATCTGGGTATTCTTCTAGTCCAAGTAGGTCAACCGCCAATATTTCTCAATGTGAAGGGGAAAACCTACTTGATGAGTTCAATGCCATGATTGAAGGAGATTTTAGACCCGAGGGAGCCAAAGCTACGAAAAAAGGGGCAAAACAACGGTTGAGCTTAAAGGAAAAGTGGACGCACACCATGAAGAACACAGTTGTAGAGCGGAAAGAAGACTTGTAGAATCCAAGGAAAGAACATATGTTATGAAAAGGTTTGCTGATTTGGAAGAGAAGAAGCTATCTTAGCGCACAAGAAAGAGCAAGATGCGTATAAGAAAGAACAACAAGAGAATGCTATCATGGACAAAGATCTGACTAGAATGTCTGCGTTGGAGATGGAATTTTGGATGGGGATTAAACATCATATTCTAGCGTCAAGGTTTCCGCAGTTATAAGTAGATCACTGACTACTATGTTGTGTCGAACATCCACATCATACATGTATCTTTGTATTTTTCAACATTGAATGTAGTTTGTACGCAATTTAAAAGGTATTATATATATTTACATCTGCAAAATAGACAAAAACTCGGGCCGTCCCCATTTAAATAAAACATTTCAATACACAAAGGAGTTAAAAAATAGGGTCGTTCTCATTCACTTGAGCATTAATTGTAACAACCCGGAATTTTGGGACCAATTTAAAAATTTTATTTTAGAAATTTTAATGAATTTTTAACATTTAAAATAATTCATTTTAAATAATAACAATGACAAAAATATTTTAATCGAAGTTAGAATTTATAATTTTATATTACGAGCCTGAAATGGCACAGTAATTTCAAATTTCGATTTTAAACTTTGAATAATAATATAAAATTTAATGTGATTTTGAACAATGTTGGTATAAATATTAAAATTAATATTTTATGTCATCGATTATTAAAATATGAACTTAACTTGATTTATTGAAAATTGATTCTAAATGGCTATATATATGATAATGACAGTGTTTGATAATCTATTTATAATGGAATAACTAATTTTGAGATTTATTTTATATTGGTAAGCTTAATTTATGGAATATGAAAATAATATAGATCCATTTGATTATGCAATGAAATTTCAACTAGTTATAAACATAATTATATGCATTTATTGTAAAGATGGCCATGATTTGGTTGTTTATTTGTAATAATAGGAATTTAATCAAATGTTGTAAATAAATCGTAAGATTTTACGTGCTCAATTGAAAATTATTAAGTTAGGATAATTAAATTGTATGTGTATCCATTTATTTATTTGTTTACAACAATAAGCATACAATATTTAATTAAAGGTTGTAATTTAATATTGGAAATAAGCTACAATAAATTGCAATTAAAGTCCATTAAAGAGAACTAATATGGTAATGGTAGAGGATTGATTACAATAGAATAATTGATTTGCATATGCAACCATTTGCAATAAACATATAACCATATTTGGATTGCTAATTTTTTTTTTTAAATCTTGTAACTCATTGACATAATTAAATCAAACCAAATATAGTGGAATTAAATATATATATATATATATATATATATATACTTAATGAAATTTAATTACAATTGAAACTAAATAAATCGGTGTAATAACTAACTTGAATTTTGCTATGTGAATTTGTTTTAAATATATCGTAAATTATTTAAGCAATCAAAACGATATATATAGAATGTAGCATTTTGAAATAAACTTATATGGTTAAGATAATGACTATGAATTATGAATGTAACATGTGTATACAAATACTAATTGGTCACATGATAGTTATGGCGTGGTAAAATCAAAGTATAGCGATTCATTAGGAATTTAATTATAATTAAATGGGTCTTTTGGAATAAAAGTATAAAATAAGTATTAGTATATATATATATATATATATACACTTAACATTTAGAAAACCCTAATCCTATCTGCACTGTAGCCGCCGCCTCTATGTACATCAATGGTCGAATTCATCCCATCTTCCTTCCTCAATCGATCCTAATCCAAACCATTTCGATCCAAGGTTTCAATACAGAAATTCAAGAGGGAAGTGAGGGCTACACTTTTGTATGGTTAAGATCGTTTTTAATTTCATGGATTTCTCGAATCACTTGCTCAAACTACAGCCGTTCCAAGGTGGTTTCTGAACATGGGGAGGGTGCGAGTTCTTCAATAGGGAGGGCGCGGGTGGATCTCATGATGGTGGAGCTCGTGGTGACGATCGATCGAGTTGCAGGTGGCCACTGACACGTGCATGGTGGAGTTTCTTTAGCAAGGTGATGGGTTCAGATTGCTTGTAGCGGGAAGAAGACTAAGGCCACGGCCTAAATTATGGGGTTAAGGTAAATCAAATTCCTTAAATAAATAATTAATAATATAATTAAATTATTCAAAAGGCTAAACCCTTATAACTTCTACAAATCTTATCAGAATTTGACAATTTTAGATGCGTTGGGTTCATGTCGACACGATCTATACAACAGTACTGACCAGATCTGAAACCAGACACTTTGGAAATTCAAGAAATTTCAGATCAGAATTATTCAGTGAGATTTCTTACTTTTAAATAATTAAATAATTTAATTATTCCTCTCGATCGTTTGAGTCACTGTATGTACGTAAATAGTATAGATTTGCGATGTGCTAATTTTAGAACTTATTTATTGTTTGTGTTGTGATGTGAATTGGATTGGAATTTTGTACACTTGATTGTGTTTGCAATAATGATGAATTGTAATTGTGGTGAAATCATTTAGTAGTGTTAACAAAAATTGTTCATGTTCTAAAATGTAAGACATGTTTACATTAAAGACTACATTTTATTGTGACGAATGGAATACTAGAAATTTGTTTATATTTCAAAATGAAACATGATAAATTAAAAACCAAATTTTTAATGTAATGAATGGATTGACAAAAATAGTTCATGTTTAAAAATGAATGAAATAGAAATATCACATCTTTATGTGAAAAATGAATGTAACAAAAGATTACCTTTTTCATGTGATAAAAGGATGAGAGAAAAGTTTACATTTTGTTTAATGTAATCAAAAAGAGAAAAAGTTACATTTTATTTAACGTAATAGATAGAAGGAGAAAAGTTTACATCTTTTATTTAATGTAATAGAAAAAGACAAAATTACATTTGTATTTATGTAATAGGATATGGATAAGCATTTACATTATTAATGTAATAAGGCAAATTTACATTTTTATGTAAATAAACAATGATAAGGCAATTTTACATTTTTTTGTAAATAAACAATAAAAAGGCAAATTTACATTTTTTTTGTAAATAAACAATGAAAAGGCAAATTTACATTTTTATGTAAATAAAAAATAAAAAGGTAAATTCACATTTTTATGTAAATAAAAAATAAAAAGGCAAATTTACATTTTTATGTAAATAAACAATGAAAAGGCAAATTTACATTTTTATGTAAATAAACAATGAAAAGGCAAATTTACATTTTTATGTAAATAAACAATGAAAAAGGAAAATTTACTTTTTATGTAAATAAGCAATGAAAAGGAAAATTACATTCAAAATGTAAATTGGAATAAAAAGGACATTTTTGTTAGAAAATGTAAATCAGAATAAAAAGTATAGAATAGAGATTACATTGTTATTGACCTTTTATATGAAATAAAAAGGAATAGATTTAAAGTGATATCTTTATTTACATTTAGATGTAAATGAAAAGAATACATTGGGAGTTACATTTTTATTAACTGGAAAATAAAGATATTTTTAGTGTTTGTGTAGTATTATGAAAATAAACTTGTTTTTAGCATTTACGTATGAACATGAAGTAAAATCATATTTTAATGTTAAGTTAATGCATATGAATCATAATCATGTTCTTAATGTCAAGATAATCCATATGAAATAAAACCATATTTTAGCGTAGCATTAAAACATATGAAATATAATCATGTTTTAGTGTAGCGTTATGGCATATGAAATATATACATATTTTAGAATTATGAAAACGCATATGAAATATATTCATATTTTAGAGACATGAAAACGCATATGAAATATATTCATATTTTAGGGACATGAAAACGCATATGAGATATATTCAAATTTTATAGACATGAAAACGCATATGAAATATTTTCATATTTTAGAGTGCATATGAAGATAATCATGTTTTAGAGTCATGAAAATGCATATGAAGATAGTCATGTTTTAATGTCATGTTGAAAAGAACATAAAAAAACGTTTTTATGTAATTTAGTCAATTTCCATGTGAATTAGATTAAAAGTGAAAAATTTACATTTTTATGTAATTAAGTTAAAGAAGAGAAAGTTTATATTTTTATGTAATTAAGTTAAAGAAGAGAAAGTTTATATTTTTATGTAATTAAGTTAAAGAAGAGAAAGTTTGTATTTTGATGTAATTAAGATTTAAAGTAAGAAAATTACATTTTTATGTAATGAAAAGATTAGATTTTGACATTGTAAAATTATTTTCATTCTTTTTATGTAAATTATATTAAAAAGCAAAAGTCACATTTTTAATGTAGATTATATTAAAAAGAAAACTTTGCAATTTTAATGCGATAATAATAATAGAATTAAAATGTATATTTTTATCGTTATTTTAGATGCGATAAAAAGAGTAGAAATGAAATGTATATTTTTATCGTCATTTTAGACGCGATAAAAAGAGTAGAAATGAAATGTATATTTTTATCGTCACTTTAGATGCGATAAAAGAATAGAATAAATATTATATATTTTTATCGTCATTTTAGAGACGGTAAAAAGAAGTTACATTTTTCAATGTAAATAAATGGATTAGAAATTTATATTTTAATGAATGGTTTTTCATTAGAAAGAATAATGAAACCAAATATACATTTTGTGTAATTTGAAAGATAAAAGAAAATATACATTGTTATGTTTAGGATGTGTACGTAAATTAAAATAAAAATAAGCATTATTGTGTGTCATGTTATACCTCGACATTAAATATACAAATAGGGATATTCGATGTTAGCAAAATATAGTGAATAGAATGGATTACAGAATTATATATAATTATATATATATATATATATATATATATATATATATAAATTAAAAGTAAATGAATCGAGCGTGGTAGTTCGCATTTTGGAATCGTGTCTTTAAATTATTATACCGAATGATCCGACCGTCGGATTTTCCCAAAACTGAAACTGTTAGGTTCGCCTTGGGAAGACCTTTCAAACGATATAAATTGTGTAAAATCCAACTGTTAGATTTAGAGAAACGTGTAAAACAAATTTGGATGAGAACAGCGCCAAGGTCGCCTATTGACATGAAGTGTTGTTAAATAAAATTCAATTATTTTTATATAAATAAAAATAGAGATTAATCATGTAAATTAATATTAACAATAAGAAATGATTTTAAATTATATATATATATATACGAGGATCATTTGGAAAGTCCGAGTTCAATCTCATTTCAAATGATTATTCGTCGATCTAAGTCAAAGAGTTGAAGACGGTGATTGAAGACCAACGATCTTCACGTCGAATGGATGAGTTACCATTGACGCCCATGATTGGAGTAGCTACCTTGAAGGGGCTAAAATGGTGACCGTCCAGACTACTTGTTGATTGTTCGGATATGCGAGGTATAAGGTGCCTTCGGTTTCATTCAAACCCAGAACGGACTTGAAAATGAATTGTATGTCTGACGTTGTATTCCTTTATACGATATTCGTTGATCTCTGCTAAATATATATATGTTTGGTGTTTAACACCCTTCTCTAAGACGTACGAGCTTAGAGGTTATATATTGGTAGGAATCAATGGTATGGTATGGATTGACAATATGGCATACTAAGATGCAATGATCAAGGTTTCTTGTTGAAAAGCAGAACAATGTGGTGACGATCAAAGCATAGCTTGAATAAGCATAGCTTTGTGTATTACGTAGCTTCACGAGCCTCACAACCCGGTTGAGTCTAAAACGGGAGAAGGGAACGCAGGTAGAGCAGCACGTTTCTTTCAAGCTAGGGGTAGTGTCAGCGCTTAAACTGGCCGATATTTTACTTATATGGGTGATGGAATGAGGCGCGCCTCGGATGATAGGTCCTATGGGATCGGGAAACGTGTGTTCAGGAATTGCCAATCCATGAAGCTGTATGTGTGGACCGGCCCTGCAGAATCCAGGGGTTAACTGCGGGGAATCCTGAGACATTATCTAGAGTGTCTCGAATCGGTAAGGAGCTCTTCCCTAGCCTTGACTCATGATGGAAACCCAATTTCCAATACGACCTCATGCGGTTTTGATTGTATTACTAGTATGGAGGCATAGGATATGGTAGCTATGCTTCCAAGGATTGATACATTTATTTGAAATGTTTTTTTTATACTCTAATAATAACATCAAATTCATTTTTATCGTACCAAGCATGTTTAATCATCATAAGGTAAAACTCTATCCTCCGTTTTGCGTTGCATCGTGTGATGGGACTTGAGTCTTATGATGATTCCATTTTTCTAAAAAGCATTGCGTTGTTTAACGATTCACTTTATTTTATGCACTGGCAATCCAATGGAGTAAACCCGTTCTGCGTTAGCGGCGTGGTCCTATGATTAGCCTTATTATTATTAGGTATATTAGTTAAGAATTCTCACACTAGTCCTTGTTTGGCATGCCTAGTAATAGGATGCAGCATGATGGGGGGTTCTCGCTTCGCGGTTTGGTGGCGAACGGGAGACTCTTACCCCTACATGTCACTTTTTAGGGTTGGTAGGCTGCGACCGGGGGATCCCGAAAGGGTCGCCGTAAAACAAGGTGTCTAGGGTACAATTGTAAGCCACGGTGGGTTTTACCTGCTGTACTAGAGGATGAAGGGATGGTTGCAAAGCCTACCGGATTTCACGGTATCGTTACAGTTGGTATCAGAGCTCTGGTTAGCTCAAAATATTTGGGGTATAACTCGTTAGAACTGAACAAAAGACTCATCAGAGATTGGATTAGTAATATGCAACAATAATACTCATTAGAGATAGGGTCAGCAGTATCCTAGAATGAGAGGACTCATTAGAGATGGGGTTAGTAGTGCCCTAGAATGAGTTGAGAGTAACAAGATTAAAATTAACGTATCTGTAGTTATATATATATAACTCGATCTTTGAAAATATGATTTTTAAAAGTTATATATATTTGAAAAGTTAATCAACTAATAAAATTATTGAAACTAATAAAAATAGAAATGAGAATGAAAATAGAATGGTAAGTTAAACAACGTTTAGCTTCATTCCTTTTCGAGGACGAAAAGATTTTAAGTGGGGGGGGGGGGGATTGTAACAACCCGAAATTTTGGGACCGATTTAAAAATTTTATTTTAGAAATTTTAATGAATTTTTAACATTTAAAATAATTCATTTTAAATAATAACAATGACAAAAATATTTTAATCGAAGTTAGAATTTATAATTTTATATTACGAGCCTGAAATGGCACAGTAATTTCAAAATTTGATTTTAAACTTTGAATAATAATATAAAATTTAATGTGATTTTGAACAATGTTGGTATAAATATTAAAATTAATATTTTATGTCATCGATTGTTATAATATGAACTTAACTTGATTTATTGAAAATTGATTCTAAATGGCTATATATATGATAATGACAGTGTTTGATAATCTATTTATAATGGAATAACTAATTTTGAGATTTATTTTATATTGATAATCTTAATTTGTGGAATATGGAAATAATATAGACCCATTTGATTGTGCAATGAAATTTCAACTAGTTATAAACATAATTATATGCATTTATTGTAAAGATGGCCATGATTTGGTTGTTTATTTGTAAAAATAGGAATTTAATCAAATGTTGTAAAAAAATCGTAAGATTCTACGTGCTCAATTGAAAAGTATTAAGTTAGGATAATTAACTTGTATGTGTATCCATTTATTTATTTGTTTACAACAATAAGCATACAATATTTAATTAAAGGCTGCAATTTAATATTGGAAATAAGCTACAATAAATTGCAATTAAAGTCCATTAAAGGGAATTAATAAGGTAACAGTAGAGGATTGATTACAATAGAATAATTGATTTGCATATGCAACCATTTGCAATAAACATATAACCATATTTGGATTGCTAATTTATTTTTTTAAAATCTTGTAACTCATTGACATAATTAAATCAAACCAAATTTAGTGGAATTATATATATATACACACTTAATGAAATTTAATTACAATTGAAACTAAATAAATCGGTGTAATAACTAACTTGAATTTTGGTATATGAATTTGCTTTAAAATATCGTAAATTATTTAAGCAATCAAAACGATATATATAGAATGTAGCATTTTGAAATAAACTTATATGGTTAAGATAATGACTGCGAATTATGAATGTAACATGTGTAAACAAATACTAATTGGTTATATGATAGTTATGGTGTGGTAAAATCAAAGTATAGCAAATCATTAGGAATTTAATTATAATTAAATGGGTCTTTTGGAATAAAAGTATAAAATAAGTATTAGTGTGTGTGTATATATATATATATATATACTTAACATTTAGAAAACCCTAATCCTATCTGCACTGTAGCCGCCGCCTCTATGTACATCAATGGCCGAATTCATCCCATCTTCCTTCCTCAATCGATCCTAAGCCAAACCATTTCGATCCAAGGTTTTAATACTGAAATTCAAGAGGGAAGTGAGGGCTACACTTTTGTACGGTTAAGATCATTTCTAATTTCATGGATTTCTCAAATCACTTGCTCGAACTACTGTTGTTCCAAGGCGGTTTCTGAACATGGGGAGGGTGCGAGTTCTTCAATAGGGGGCACAGGTGTCTCCCATGATGGCGGAGCTCGTGGTGACGATCGATCGAGTTGCAGGTGGCCAGAGACATGTGCGTGGTGGAGTTTCTTTAGCAAGTTGATCGGTTCGGATTGCCTGTAATGTTGCGGGAAGAAGATTAAGGCCATGGCCTAAATTATGGGGTTAAGGTTAATCAAATTCCTTAAATAATTAATTAATAATATAGTTAAATTATTCAAAAGGTTAAACCCTTATAACTTCTGCAAATCTTATCAGAATTTGACAATTTCAGATGCGTTGTGTTCATCTCAACACGATCTATACAACAGTACTGAGCAGATCTGAAACCGGACACTTTGGAAATTCAGGAAATTTCAGATCAAAATTATTCAGTGAGATTTCTTACTTTTAAATAATTAAATAATTTAATTATTTCTCTCGATCGTTCGAATCACTGTATGTACGTAAATAGTATAGATCTGCGATGTGGTAATTTTATAATTTATTTGTTGTTTGTGTTAAGATGTGAATTGGATTGGAATTTTGTACACTTGATTTTGTTTGCAATTACGATGAATTGTAATTGTGGTGAAATCATTTAGTAGTTTTAACAAAAATTGTTCATGTTCTAAAATGTACAACATGTTTACATTAAAGACTACATTTTATCGTGATGAATGGAATACTAGAAATTTGTTTATGTTTCAAAACGAAACATGATTACATTAAAAACCAAATTTTTAATGTAATGAATGGATTGACAAAAATAGTTCATGTTTAAAAATGAATGAAATAGAAATATCACATCTTTATGTGAACAATGAATGTAACAAAAGATTACCTTTTTCATGTGATAAAAGGATGAGAGAAAAGTTTACATTTTTTTTAATGTAATCAAAAAGAGAAAAAGTTACATTTTATTTAACGTAATAGATAGAAGGAGAAAAGTTTACATCTTTTATTTAATGTAATAGAAAAAGACAAAAAATTACATTTGTATTTATGTAATAAGATATGGATAAGCATTTACATTATTAATGTAATAAGGCAAATTTACATTTTTATGTAAATAAACAATGATAAGGCAAATTTACATTTTTTGGTAAATAAACAATAAAAAGGCAAATTTACATTTTTTTTTGTAAATAAACAATGTAAATGCAAATTTACATTTTTATGTAAATAAAAAATAAAAAGGTAAATTCACATTTTTATGTAAATAAAAAATAAAAAGGCAAATTTACATTTTTATGTAAATAAACAATGAAAAGGCAAATTTACATTTTTTTTGTTAATAAACAAAAAAAGGCAAATTTACATTTTTTTGTAAATAAACAATGAAAAGGCAATTTACATTTTTATGTAAATAAACAATGAAAAAGGAAAATTTACTTTTTATGTAAATAAGCAATGAAAAGAAAAATTACATTCGAAATGTAAATTGGAATAAAAAGGACATTTTTGTTAGAAAATGTAAATAAGAATAAAAAGCATAGAATAGAGATTACATTTTTGTTGACCTTTTATATGAAATAAAAAGGAATAGATTTAAAGTCATATCTTTATTTACATTTAGATGTAAATAAAAAGAATACAATGGGAGTTACATTTTATTAACTGGAAAATAAAGATAGTTTTAGTGTTTGTGTAGTATTATGAAAATAAACTTGTTTTTAGCAATTATGTAGGAACATGAAGTAAAATCATATTTTAATGTTAAGTTAATGCATATGAATCATAATCATGTTTTTAATGTCAAGATAATGCATATGAAATAAAACCATATTTTAGCGTAGCATTAAAACATATGAAATATAATCATGTTTTAGTGTAGCGTTATGGCATATGAAATATATACATATTTTAGAATTATGAAAACACATATGAAATATATTCATATTTTAGAGACATGAAAACGCATATGAAATATATTCATATTTTAGGGACATGAAAACGCATATGAAATATATTCATATTTTAGAGACATGAAAACGCATATGAAATATTTTCATATTTTAGAGTCATGAAAATGCATATGAAGATAATCATGTTTTAGAGTCATGAAAATGCATATGAAGATAGTCATGTTTTAATGTCATGTTGAAAAGAACATAAAAATTACATTTTTATGTAATTAAGTCAATTTCCATGTGAATTAGATTAAAAGTGAAAAATTTACATTTTTATGTAATTAAGTTAAAGAAGAGAAAGTTCATATTTTTATGTAATTAAGTTAAAGAAGAGAAAGTTTATATTTTTATGTAATTATGTTAAAGAAGAGAAAATTTATATTTTTATGTAATTAAGATTTAAAGTAAGAAAATTACATTTTTATGTAATGAAAAGATTAGATTTTGACATTGTAAAATTATTTACATTCTTTTTATGTAAATTAGATTAAAAAGGAAAAGTCACATTTTTAATGCAAATTATATTAAAAAGAAAACTTTACAATTTTAATGCGATAATAATAATAGAATTAAAATGTATATTTTTATCATCATTTTAGATGCGATAAAAAGAGTAGAAATGAAATGTATATTTTTATCGTCATTTTAGATGCGATAAAAAGAGTAGAAATGAAATGTATATTTTTATTGTCACTTTAGATGCGATAAAATAATAGAATAAATATTATATATATCATCATTTTAGAGACGGTAAAAAGAAGTTACATTTTTCAATGTAAATAAAAGGATTAGAAATTTATATTTTAATGAATGGTTTTTCATTAGAAAGAATAATGAAACCAAATATACATTTTGTGTAATTTGAAAGATAAAAGAAAATATACATTGTTACGTTTAGGATGTGTATGTAAATAAAAATAAAAATAAGCATTATTGTGTGTCGTGTTATACCTCGACATTATATATACAAATAGGGATATTCGATGTTAGCAAAATATAGTGAATAGAATGGATGACGGAATTATATATAATTATATATATATAAATTAAAAGTAAGTGAATCGAGTGTGGTAGTTCCCTTTTTGGAATCGTGTCTTTAAATTATTATACCGAAAGATCCAACCGTCAGATTTTCCCAAAACTAAAACTGTTAGGTTCGCATTGGGAAGACCTTTCCAACGATATGAATTGTGTAAAATCCAACGGTTAGATTTAGAGAAATGTGTAAAAAAAATTGGATGTGAACAGCGCCAAGGTCGCCTATTGACATGAAGTGTTGTTAAATAAAATCCAATTATTTATATATAAATAAAAATAGAGATTAATAGTGTAAATTAATATTAACGATAAGAAATGATTTTAAATTATATACATACGAGGATCATTTGGATAGTCCGAGTTCAATCTCATTTCAAATGATTATTCGTCGATCTAAGTCAAAGAGTTGAAGACGGTGATTGAAGACCGACGATCTTCACGTCGAATGGATGAGTTACCATTAACGCCCATGATCGGAGTAGCTACCTTGAAGGGGCTACAATGGTGACCATCCAGACTACTTGTTGATTGTTCAGATATGCGAGGTATAAGGTGCCTCCGGTTTCGTTCAAACCCAGAACAGACTTAAAAATGGATTGTATGTCTAACGTTGTATTCCTTTATACGGTATTCGTTGATCTCTGCTAAATATATATCTGTTTGGTGTTTAACACCCTTCTCTAAGACGTACGAGCTTAGAGGTTATATATTGGTAAGAATCAATGGTATGGTATGGATTGACAATGTGGCATACTAAGATGCGATGATCAAGGTTTCTTCTCGAAAAGCAGAACCTTGTGGTGATGATCAAAGCACAGCTTGAATAAGCATAGCTTTGTGTATTACGTAGCTTCACGAGCCTCATAACCCGATTGAGTCTAAAACGGGAGAAGGGAACTCAGGGAGAGCAGCACGTTTCTTTCTAGATAGGGGTAGTGTCAGCACTTAAACTGGATGATATTTTACTTATGTGGATGATGGAATGAGGCGCGCCTCAGATGATAGGTCCTATAGGATTGGGAAACGTGTGTTCAGAAATTGCCAATCTACGAAGCTGTATGTGTGGACCGGCCCTGCAGGATCCAGGAGTTAAATGCGGGGAATCCTGAGACATTAGCTAGAGTGTCTCGAATCGGTAAGGAGCTCCTTCCTAGTCTTGACTCATGATGGAAACCCAATTTCCAATACGACCTCATGCGGTTTTGATTGTATTACTAGTATGGAGGCATGGTATATGGTAGCTATGCTTCCTAGGATTGATACATTTATTTTGAAATGTTTTTTTATATACACTAATAATAATATCAAATTCATTTTTATCGTACCAAGCATGTTTAATCATCATAAGGTAAAACTCTATCCTCGGGTTTGCGTTGCATTGTGTGATGGGACTTGAGTCTTATGATGATTCCATTTTTCTAAAAAGCATTACGTTGTTTAACGATTCACTTTATTTTATGCACTGGCATCCAATGGAGTAAACCCGTTCTGCGTTAGCGGCGTGGTCCTGTGATTAGCCTTGTTGTTATTAGGTATATTAGTTAAGAATTCTCACACCAGTCCCATGACTGACTCGTAGTTTGTTTCACTTTGCAAACTCAGGTGCCCTCTTTTCCACACGGGCGGTCGAGTAGCTTTTGGCAGATATTTATCTCTTGAGCAGGATTCTGGATTGAAGCTTAAAGTTGTGTCCAGGGCATAGTTGCCTTCCGCTATACCTATTTTATTGTTTCCGCTGCAATGTATTAAAATATTGTAATTTATCTTCCGCTGTAATTTTACTCGATGTATTCTGATATTCTGTACTCTGATGTAACATTATTGTAATGTTTATAAAAGTCTGTTGTTATTGTTCTGATGTTGTTGTATTACCAGAGTTAACGTACTCGGGTTTTGAACGGTCTTGGTCGATCTTACAATCTGTAATGACCCGCATTGGCAGAGGTATTATAATTAATTTATTTGATTATTGAAATGGTGGTTTAGTGGATTAAATGGTCGTGGAATTAAATAATGATGAATATTTAATTAAAACAATAAATTAAATAATATATTTAATTCTGGAATAATCAGAATTGGCTGAAATGACGATATGGTGTGAACTGGATCATCTGTGATATTTAATTCAGCTTAGAAGTTAATTTGAATAACGAATATATTATATAAACGACAGTTTGAACGTATAATTATATTATAATTAAAATCGAGCTCGAAATGGCGCTGCAGTTCGTAAATTGGCGATTTGAACTTCAACTGAATGTACAGGATTCGTTTTAAGTCGGATTTCTGTGAAACAAGAAACATGTGGAGCTGGTGGAGTATATCTTTCTAGTGGAAGAGAAAAATCAGGATTTTGTCGTGTAGATTTTGATGTACGTCCAAATCAATTTTCAGAAAAGCAAGTGTGGAATTCCTTTATAATTTATAAAGGAATTATTTATATTCTTAAAAGGAATTTCATTATAAATCGAATATCGATTTAATCGGGATGTGAAATATCAAGTTAGAAATCCATATAGGAATATTCTGAAGCTATATGGTATTCCATTGTGAATATAGACGATAATATTTATTTTTAAAATATTTAATTTAATTATATTTAAATGGGTCATCCAGAGCTCTAAAAATAGCCGGTTTTGCAAACGAAGTCGGAATTCGACGAAACTAATTTTGTTGGATCCGCAATGTCAAATAGTTGTTAGATTTCCAGTTCCGTGATTTTTAGAGTCACTGTGTGGTCGTATGGATTTTTAGAGTGAGAAACAGTCAGTATTTCGACATTTAAAAATACACTGTGTGAGCAGACGGAGTCAGAATTTGACGAAACCAGTTTCGTTGGGACCGTAACGTCGAACTGTAGCAGCATGTCCAGTTTGGTGATTTATGAGTATCGTGTGTGATCGCAGGGATTTTTAAACACGAATTAACAAAAGAATTTACCGAGAATATTCCTTCTACAAAATATCTAGATATTTGTTAGGGCTATAAATACACCACTATACTCCCTAAACCTAATTTTCCATTTCATAGTTAACCAAATGTGAGCCGCCACAATATTTTTCGTTCTCCAGTAAATTTTCACGAGCTCAAACAAATCCCACAAATTCCTATAAATCCAAATCAATATATGTATGGATTCAGCAACGTAAGGGCTTCAATTCCATATGTTATTTGTTGGGTTCGGTTTCCTTTTTCTGGCACTGGGAATTTACAGTAAAAGTTAGGGTTCGTGATTTTTGAGCGTATGATGATTTTTGGTTGAAAGGAAGGTGATAGATGATCTCGCGGTGGAAATCCGCACCTGGGTACAAAGTTGGAGAAGGATCGATCGTCATTTTTGGTCGAGGTGCTGTCATAGGAGACTGCATAACCTGAAGAACGCACTCATGGATTGGCGAGCAAGTTGACGGGAAGCTGGTGGAGGAGAAGGAGCTCGGAAAGAGGAGCTTAAATGGGGTTTCAATTTGGAGATTCATGAAGTAGAGATGTGAAAATGGGGAGGAGCAATTGCTCGATGGGTTTGAGCGGGTCACAGCATCAATTAGGGAAGAAATGTTGGACGGGCCTGGGTAATTGAATTTGGGATTGGGCCTTAAGTAAGTGGTGAGGCCCGATTCATTTTAACTTAAGTTTTGATTTAATTAAAAAGTATGTTAACTTCAAATGCGTATAACTCGATCATACGATGTCAGAATCTCACGAAACAAGTTGCGTATGGACAAGAGCTTCACAATGAAGCTGACTGGAAGTGGATTGGGGCTCATAAGGATTTATGGCGAAATAAATTGTTTGATTAAAATTAAACAACAGTTTACCGTTCTTTAACGATGAACTGCCAATGTGAGTAAATCTCACTAACTCTGAACAGTTTATAATTTCATGTTGTATTTTTAGAACTGTTAAATATTGGCTGATTGACTGTGTGTTGACTGTTTGATTGAACTGCTAGTTAGTTAGTTGAATTTCTATATTGATTTTGTTTAACAGAATATATCATATGGAACTGAAAGTGATGTTGATTTTATTGTGTAACATCTGTGGATGCAAGGAAATAGGTTGGAGGAATCCAACTGGATTCCTCAACATTTTTTTTATATATTGTGATATATGATGTGATATATAATCTGTTGTCGATTATATGTGTTTGGACGATACTGATCATCGTGATTTGATATGTTGAATACCATAACATACCGAAATGTTGATAAGGGAACATTTTCAAAGTGATATTTGAAAATAAAATATTTATAAATGGAATATTTATAAATTGGGATATTTATAAATAGGAGATATTTAGAAAAAGAGGAAAACATTATAAAAAGGAAACTGTTATAAGAAGGAAATCATTTTAAAGTGGAGAACCGTTACTAAAAGTAAATCTTTAAAAATGAATAAACGTTGCTAAAAAGGAAATCTTTATAAAGCAAATAAAGTAGTAAATCGAATTAGTTATTCGAAAGGTAGTTAAATCGAATATGGTATTCGAAAGTAGTAAATCGGATTAGTTATTCGAAAGGGGTTAGTCGAGTCGAGTCAGCTGAATAGAGTTAATCGAATATTTGTTATTCGAATAACAGTTAACCAGATGGAGTTAATCAATTAGAGTTAACCAGTTAGAGTTAAACCAGTTGGAGTTAATCGAATAGAGTTAAAATAAAGGAGTTAATCGAATATAGTTTATTCAAAATGGAATTAGAGGAGTTAATCGAAAATAGAATTAATCGAATAGAGTTAGAGGAGTTATCGAATATAGTTTATTCGACAGGAGTTAAGTGAATAGAGTAAATCAAATAAGAGTAAATCGAATAGAGTTAAGTGAAAAGAGTCAATCGAATATAGTTATTTGAAAGAAAGGTTAAGTAAGGAAGTTAGTTAAAGAAATTTAAAGTGAACTTTGCCTATTTCAAGGTTAGAAATGTTGTTCAGTTAAGGTCTGAGAGGTAGTTCTACCCCAACTTGATTGACTTCATTTTTAACTAAGGAATGGTTAAGGTTCGATAGTAAAGGATGGTTAAGTGAATTTAGTAATTAAAGGAAATGGTTTGAGTTGGCATCGCGACGGTTTGTTTAAACATCTGTCTAAGTCCAACGAAGAAGCTTTGGAAATGTTTTCCAAATAAGAAACCAGAAATGTTTTCTAATAAAGAAAACAAGAAATGGAAATGTTTTCCATTGTTAATAACGTATATTTTCCAAATTTAGAAAATAAGAAATGTTGAATATAGGGAAATAGGAGATAAGTAAATTAATGAAATAAAGAGATAAATGTTGAATGATGTTTGATCGATATAAATTTACATTTGGAGATAATATCGTTGTTTGCCCACCTGTTTTTCTTCGATAGTTAAATCATAGACTATTGAAGTTTTGACCATTTTAACGTTGTTAATATGGAGAGACCGGTTGGATTATTATCCAAAGAACCACTCTGTATTGGCATAAGCTTGCGAATCATATATGCCAAAGGAAATTGAAGACGGAGTATGCAAGGGCTATCCTGTTTATAGAATAGTGCCTTCGGTTCATCCTGTTCCTGGATGACTTGTATGGACGGATGTCTGACATAGTATTTCCAGATGATCACCTATATAGATTTCTCCAACCGTACCAAGAGTGGAAGTGGGGAAGGAAACTTCTTTTAGCTAACACATAATGTATGGTTGAGGACGTCAATCGGTGATTTGATGGGTTTGACGATGGCATTCAAAGTGAATCTGATGTGATGATAAAGCGTAGCTTCTAGCCTCAACATCCGGTAAATGACAGAAATCGGGCAGGCAGCATGGCTAAGTCGGTCGCAACGAAGTAGGGTGTATAATCACCTGATCTAGAGTGTCATTTACTTCTCAAAAATCTATTATTGATGCGGTCCCATTCGGGAAACGGTTGCTGATCCCAACTGTTGGTGATATACATTCGATACACTCAAGCGAAATGAGTGGTCGGTCATGTGTGGCCGGGTTGCAAGATGTTCTTGTTGAACCCAGTGTATTCCTCTCTAGAGGTACACTAGCGAAAGGTGGTTCCATACCTTGTCATAGTTGGAAATCCATTACCCAATACGTGCTTGCGGTTTTGATTGTATACTATATATGAAGAACGTGAGATGAAAGCGTTTTTGCTAGATGATTATTATATTGTGTTGATAGAAGTTATTATAATATCAAAAGGTTTTTGATATAAAGATACTAGGATTCTCATAAGGGAAAAACCCGTTCTGTTATACAGCGTGGTCTTGTGAGATATCGATTACCTGCTTGAACTGTTTTACTCACACCAGTCAATGACTGACCCAGAGTTTATTTGTTTGTTTCCCTAAACTCTTGGGTGCGTAAATTTGTATGGGCAGTCAAGTAGTCGGGATTTACAGATATACTGGAAGGACTTGGAGCAGGAGGCTTCAGGATTATATAGTTATAGTTATTTCCGCTATGTTGTAAGTACTGTACTTTGATAATGATATGTATATTCAAGTATAGATTTTTATTTCAAAGTTATGTTATGAAATGTATTTATTCGTTCTGCTATGAGATTCGTGTTACTCTGATGTTGTATTCTTCTTCTTCTATTCTAAGTTTCTATCTTATCTATCCTCACCCTCTATTTTCTTTCCATAAATTTCCTGATTTTCAGTTTAATTTGGGATTGGACTTGTGTTTTTGGTCAGCTCAAATTGGACCGGAATTTTGGGTCATTACAATTGGTATCAGAGCTTAAGTTAAGTGAATTACCTTGGCTCTGTGGCGTGACTCAGTAGAGATGGGGTTAGTAATACGCTAGATTGAGTTGAGTGTATATATACGAGTGAGCATATTTGTTATTGATATAAAAATGGTTTTATATTGTGGAGATTCATTGGTTGAGTTGTTTATGAGTTCTGGTCAATCAGTTTGATCCACTGTATCGGTAGGAGTTACTAAACACTCGAATACGATGGGTCGACACGATATGTTTTGAAAAGAGGGTAAATTAAAATAAGTTTACCCAAGGTATATCTTGATATAGAGAAGATATATATATCAAAATTATAATATATTGGATATATTGGTTGTTATTATAATCGAGTAAGATTATAAATTAAATGGTTATGTAAATAACCAATCAGAATTTATATAAGTGAAATACGTGAAATTAGATGAGTTAAATCTGAAATTTAAGCCAGAAATTGAATTAAAATTCGAGAAAATTGGATAAGTGTTTGTAAATGGATTTGGATTAAAAATAAGGGAAATTTAAGATCCTGGGAGATTTTAAATTGTTTTACAAGCAGTGTGAATTATTTTTTGAAATGAATTTCAAAGTGGAAATGTCTAGAAATGGTTTTATAGTATTGAACTCACTTCGATCGCTGGAAAATAGATTCTGATGATGACAGCTGCATCATCAGTATTCATTTTCGAGTTGTAAGTGACGGATTACTACTAGAGATTCTGTTTTGAATTTGTTTTGGGAAAGACAAGTTGTGTTGAATTTCAAAATGGGATTTATGATATAGAATTTGAATATATAGAATTCAAATGGAATTTAAACTATAGAATTCGAATATAGAAATTCAAATGGGATTTATAATATAGAATTTGAATAATAGAATTTGATATATAGATTTGAATAATAGAAGTGATATAAAATTTGAAAAGAATTAACTAAGTCGGAGAGGAATTAGTTAATCGAGTTTTGAATTTGAAGTTGAACTTTGAAAGGTGAATTGGATTTGTAAATGGATATTCGAAATTGAATATAGAACTTAAATTTGAAATTTGGATTCAAATTAGTTAATAAGTGTAATGACCCGGATTCTTATGGGTTAATTTTAACTATTTATTACGGATTTAAATAGTGGGTGGATAATATAAATGGAATTTTATATAATTGAGTTATCAATTTAAAAATAAATTTCAATTTAATATTGAATATATTAAATTATCAGAATACGGAAATGGAATTAGATGAATTAAAAATTTAGTTTGAATTAAATACAGTTCAAATAATTAATAGGAAATTTTATTTGAATTTATAACGATAATAATATTTATTTATTATCGAAGAAATAAAATTGTTTGGAATTTAATTTATATCAGTATAAATTAATATTTTCACAGATGATCGAATTAGACTTCATGACCTACCCCAGTGTGCCCGGAATAGTGGTATTACCCTAGAATTGACAGTTGTTGGGTTTAGAAAGGAGTTCAGAATCAGGGGTTTTTAAATAAAAGGATACGATAAAAACTAATTTAAAATAAAATATAAATATCCTAGTTTGTGTGGACAAAATCAAAACAACCAGCTCCTTCCTCCTCCACAAATGAAAAACGTCGGTGGTTTCTTCATCTCCACAAGCCCAAAGCCAAACCGCATGGCATCCTTTCTTCCACTCTTTTCCTTTATAAATCACGTACCCCCTCCATCTTCTTTTCTTCTGAAATCAAAACCAAAATGAAGCCATCCTATTTCTATAACATTTTCCCCTTTTTCAAATAAAGTAAAGGTCAGATGAAATATATATATATATATATATATCGAGTATATCGTTCAAGACGCGAAGTGTTTTCCTGGAACTCGCGATGGTCAAGAGAAGGGCTCGATTTCTGGTATCGCGAGGATGTAGGGGATCGAGTAGGAAGGGGCGTCGATCGAGTGGGAAGGCGACGATGGAGTTTTTAGGGTTGCAATCGATTTAGGGTTCGATCGATTTGAGGCGCTGCAAACTCGTGACCTGGGAGAAGGCATCGACGGGTTCTGACATTAGTTGGTGTCGCGTTGATGTATTAGTACGGGCATAGGAAGGTCGACGTGGAGGGTGTGTTCCGAGAAGAACAGAGGGGTAATGACAAACTTGAAATCTGGTGTGCGACAGTATCATGGATGAGGAAGCTGTTCTGTTGATTTGTGGGGATCGACAAATGTGTGAATGGAGTGTTTGTGAGTTGTTCGATGAATTACCGTAGTAAAGAAGGATCAACTATCGTTTAAGTGGTTCTGTAGTTGTTCTAGCAATTAGGTATAAGTTTTTATAGTTTTTATTTTTTTAAATACTTAGAATAATTTATTTATTCATGTCATTAGTGAATTTGAATTAATAATCGAATAATCGTTAATTAAAAATAAATAAATCATCGTAGGTACGAAGTGAATTCAATTGAAACAAGCCGAGACGATATGGAATTTTAGAAGGATATTCGATGAAAGGAAATCATCGGTGAGTAAACCTCACTCACCATTTAATTAGAATTATTTCTAGGTGTTAAAAATAATTGCTATGCTTGTTTGAATATTGTTTGGTTGATTTAAAATATATATTAGTTATTTAGGACTATTATATATATATATTGGGTTGATTGATTGGTTGGATTCCCGCAGTTTCATTAGCGGATGCCCGCAGTTTCATTAGCGGATGATTACCCTATACGCCCCACGCTATGATTAGTGGATGACCTTCTATACCGCGATATCCTGCCTCGAAGCAGGATAGGTATTATTTATGTGCTAACATCTGTGGATGCAGGAAAACAGGTTGGAGGAATCCAACTAGATTCCTCAAAAATATATATTATCTGTTTTTTTGTTTGATCTCATATATATTCATATATGATGTGTTAAAAATCAAATGATTGAAAATTGGTTGATTGATTGTTTAAAATATCCATGGGGCTTGAATATTGATTCATAAAAATATCGAAAAGGGTATTTGAGATTTTAAAAAAGGGAATTCTATTTTTATAAATAGAATTTGAATTTTAAATAAAACTATAGAAAATATTAACTTGTTTTGAAGGTATATAAAACAAGTGATCGAATTTATAAACGTTGTTTATAAATGAAAAGACAGGTTTTGAATCGAATTTATAAACGTTGTTTATAAATGAAAAGATAGGTTTTGAATCGAATTTATAAACGTTGTTTATAAATGAAAAGATAGGTTTTGAATCGAATTTATAAACGTTGTTTATAAATGAAAAGATAGGTTTTGAATCGAATTTATAAAGTTGTTTATAAATGAAAGGATGGAATTTGAATCAAATTTATAAAGTTGTTTATAAATGAAAATATGGGATTTGAATTGAATTTATAAACGTTGTTTATAAATGGAAAGGTGGGATTTGAATTGAAGTTATAAACGTTGTTTATAAATAATGCCGAGAATTCAAATGGACTTTGAATATAAGGAATTGTAATAGATTTGAATATAGAAATTCAAATGGACTTTAAACTATAGATTTGAATATAGAAATTCAAATGGACTTTAAACTATAGATTTGAATATAGAAATTCAAAAGGACTTTAAACTATAGATTTGAATATAGAAATTCAAATGGACTTTAAACTATAGATTTGAATATAGAAATTCAAACGGACTTTAAACTATGGAATTTGAATAATAGAAGCGAATTGGAGTTTGAATATAGAATTCAAATATTAAAAGAGAAATGGACTAAAGAGATAATTAACAAATTGAGTTAAAACGATTTGGTATAGTTAAATAGATTGGGCAGGTATAGATACAGGAGACAGGTTTGGAATAAAGTATAGAAGTGAAATAAATAGAATGCCCGACAAAAAGGTACGTATTTAATTTCCATATGAGATTTTATGCGCCGTATCGGCTAGCCGCTTGGCTTTTTCTTTTTGAGATGAGAAGGACCGGGAAAGCTATTTGAAATTTCCCGATGCTCCCGGTACAAAGGAGGTTATGGCGAATTTTTCCGGGAATTTAAGGAGATAGAATATTTTTAAGATAATTTGATAGTTAGAAATTAACATATCAAAATATATAGAAGTCGATAAGAAAACGAACTTAGAAATAGAATAGTATAATCAAAAAGGAAGTATAAGAATAAAACCTCGTAAGGATAAAAGAGAAAGTATATATGTGTTTAAAAGTGAAGAAGTAGTGGTATGGTATTGATTATTCGAGTAAGTAGTCTTGTCTGTTTTGACGTTAAATGTTATTCTGTCAAGGTCTGAGAGGTAATTGTACCCCAACTTGGTTGATTTCATGATATACCGATAAGTAGCAAGATTCAGGCTCGAAGATCAATGTGGAATAAGAATTAGTTAAATACTGCATTTGGGTTGTCGTAACGATGTTTTACACAACATCTGTTTTAACCCAAATATGTGCAAAGCTTGGAAATAAAATAATGAACGTTTCCTAAGTATAGGAATAAACGGGATTGGAAAAGAGATAAGTAATTGGAATATTTTCCAATTATAAATAACATATATTTTCTAAAGTTTAGAAAATAAAAGAAGGCGATATATGGAAATGTTTTCCAAATAATTTATAAGGCCCATATGGTTATTGAAAATATTTGGTTAACAAATATTGATAAGAAATAGAGAAGAGATTTAATTAATGGAATATTAATTAAAGACTCAGTGATTGTTGGATGTTTGGATGAACACTTGTTTTATTCGATAGTTAAATCATCGACTATCGAAACACTTGTTTTTATTCGATAGTTAAATCACAGACTATCGAAGTTTTGACCATCGTTGTCAATATGGAGAGACCGGTTGGATTATTATCCGAAGAACCACTCCATAACGGCAGTAGCGTGCGAATCAGATTATATAAAGATAATCGAAGACGGAGTAGAGTGCAAGGACTTTTTCTATTAATAGAAATAGTACCTTCGGTTCATCCTGTTCCTGGGTGACTTGTATGGATGAATGTCTGACAGAGTATTTCCAGAAAGGTCACGTACATTGATTTCTTCAACTGTACTAAGAGTGGAAGCGGAGGAGGAAACTTCTTTAGCTGACACGTAATGTACTGTTGTAGACTTCAGTTAGTGATTTTCGATGGATCTGACGATGTGACATTCGAAGTGAATCTGGTGTGATGATAAAGCGTAGCTTCTAGCCTCAACATCCGGTAAATGACAGAAATCGGGCAAGCAGCATGGCTATGTAGGTCGCACCTATTAGGGTGTATAATCACCTGATCTAGAGTTTCATTTACTTCTAAAAATCTATTGTCGATGCTGTCCCATTCGGGAAACGGTTGCTGATCCCAACCGTTGGTGATATACATTCGATACACTCAAGCGAAATGAGTGGTCGGTCATGTGTGGCTGAGTTGCAAGATGTTCTTGTTGAACTCGGTGTATTCTCCTCTAGAGATATACCAGCGGAAGGTGGTCCCATACCTTGTCATAGTTGGAAAACCAAATACCCAATACGTGCTTGCGGTTTTGATTGTTTATATATGTGGAACGTGAGATGCAAACGTTCCACTAGATTGTTATTTACTTGATTTAGACATTATATTAATATCAAAAGAGTTTTGATATAAAGATAAGTCAAGTGTTTGGATTCTCATAAGGGAAAAACCCGTTCCGTGTTATATGGCGTGGTCTTATGAGATATCATTTAATTTCTGAAACTGTTTACTCATACCAGTCCCATGACTGATGTAACAACCCGAAAATCTGGGCCAGTTTAAAATTTTTATTTTGGCAATTTTAGCGAATTTTGAATATTTAAAATAGATTATTTTAAATAAAACGACGAGAAATTTATTTTGAACATAATTCAAACGTATATATTTATGCGCGTCGTCGTTAGAATATAAATATTTATATATAATTATAAATAGAATTGAAAATGGCGCGGTAGTTCGATAATTCGATTTCAAACTTCAATTGAATGTACCGGGTGCAAAACAATCCGGATTTTAGTGAAACCAAAAATAATAGGATCTAATTGATAATATCTTTCCAACGAATCCGAATAATCAAATTTTCATAGCGGGGATCAAAAGGTATGTCCAGTTGAAAATTCTGAATAGTCGTTATGGAATTCAGGCCCTTAAAAATGGACATTTTGCAAATGACCTCGGATTTCGACGAAACCAGTTTTGTTGGGTCCGTAATGTCAAGTTATTGCTAGATTCCAAATTTCATAATTTTTCGAATCAATATGTGAGCGTGGCAAAGGAAAACGCGTTTGACCAGTTTCAGTTGATTTTAATCGACTGGAAAATGGCCATTTTTCCAACGGTCTCAGAATTCGATGAAATTAGTTTTGTTAGGACCGTATCATCAATACGAAGCTAGAAAATATTTTTATGGAATTTATAGAGTCCGTATGTGTCCCCGGTAAATCGAAATGTACGTTTCAAATTGAATATATATAGATTTATATCTTAATTTTGATGGAAACCTATCGTAACAGCCGAACCGGGTTACGAAACATATCCCATTGTGTTCGAAATGGGGGTATTTAGCTAGGGGCGACAGTCGTTGGGTTTTATTTGGAGTTAGCGGTGATAAACAAACATATTGGAATTAAATATTAATAAATAAATATATAAATATAACATTTCCAAGTCAAAACCCTCCGTCTTCTCTCAGCTTGGTCAAAGTCGTTGTCTTCATCGCGATACCAGGCGGAAAAAGCTCGAAACTTTTCCTTATTCGATCTCCAAAAAAAAACATGAATTAATTCAAGAAATTTTATATACTAATATTGAAGAACCCATCGAGATCTTTAAATCCAACGGGTAGGATTTAATATCGTGTGGTAAATCGCTCTGGATCGACGCTCGAAGAACCGCCGTTTGTGGCGATCTCGGGATCACCTCAGGCCGTCGAAGTGGCCAAGGTGGGTGGCGCCAGGAAGCTTGTGCGAAGGCCGACAACGAGAAGCCATCTGATCGACATCCAGTGTTTCGATTCGAGCGAAAATCCGAAACCCTACTTGTGAGCAAACTGAAAAACCGACGGCTTGATATCTGGAGGAAGAAAACGCATCAGTTTTGGAGTTGGAACGATTTCGAATGGCCAGATTTGTTTCCAAACATGATTAAGGTAAAAATTAGTTTATATTTATAAATAATTAATTAGTAATTATGTTATTAAATTCATTAAGGTAATTAACTTAGTATATGAAAACAAAAATGGTAATGTTTTGAAAATAAAATAGCTGTTTGAAAAAAATGTTGCTTTTGAAAATGCAATACTTTGTTTGAAATTATAAATAGCCTTATTTTTGAAAATAGAAAATTATCGTTGTTTTAAAATAAAATACTTTGTTTTGAAAGAAAATAAAAACGTGATTTTTGTATGAACATTACAAGAATATAGATGTGATTTATAAAAGTGAAAAGATTAGATTTTTAAAATGCAAAAGATTAAATTTTTATAGTTGAAAAGACGATATTTTTAAATATGAAAAGACGATATTTTGAGATGAGTAGTGAAGTAAAAATATGATTTTTACTTCGAGGGAAAATATAATTTTTATATTATAGAAAGGCAAATCTTTTTATAATGATATATTTGAAAAGGCGAAATTTTTATATATTGAATAACAAAGTAAAAATTCGATTTTTATATATTGAATAACGAAGTAAAAATTCGATTTTTACATATGTAGAGGATCCGGGCAACGAAGATGACAAAGATGCGATAACAATGAAGATTTCTATCAATGAAGAGTCAAGATGATTGGATAGCTATCTGTGAGAACTTCTCACCTTTCAATTTAAATTTTCTAGTTATATATACTAGGATGCAGACGGTGTTTAGTAGCACCCGACACCCGTCATCCACAGACCATGGATGGCTTGTTTGTTAAATTGTTTGGTTGAGTAGTTAGTTAGAATATTTGATTGAATGAAATTGATTTGATTGATGTGTGAATGGCGTGGGCCTTCACTAGACCGGGGATAAGGCTAGGCCTCGTCCCGTTTCTAGTATCGTGCCGTTATGCCGCCGAAATTTTCTAAAATATGTTAGAAAAATAAAAATATCATTTTATTGAATAAATGAACCGAATAGAATATTCATAGGTTGAATAAAATGTTTTATCGTTAAAAATATAATTTTTAACGTGAATATGAATATAGTGAAGTGAATAAAATAAAATATTCATTTATAAACCAGACGGTTTGTTTATGTACACCTATTTGAAGGACACTGATTGGGTTGATAAATTTTACACATCGCCCAACTGCACAAATAAAATCTGTGTTTGATTGTTTGAAACCCCACACGGGTGTTGGGATGAAATAGGAAGTTCACTCATCCTGATTGATTAAATATGTCGATCGATTGATTGACAGGCTGTTATAAGCGTTAGATATCTATATTTGATGCTTATACAGTGTAGTGCACTTTGGTTGATGGTTGATTATTTCTCAATGCTATTATATACATGTGTTGTATGAAAATCCATATAATTAATGTTATATGGTGATTGATTGGGCCTCATTCCAATTTAGAAAATAAAGAATAATATAAAATAAAGGTTCATGTGTTGACAGTACTCATCCATTGAGACTGGTCATGTGTTGAACGAAATATTTTAGTAATAAAATTTACATCTTTATCAATATAAAATAAATGTTCATATGTTGACAGTACTCATCCATTGAGATTGGTCATGTGTTGAACGAAACATTTTAGTAATAAAATTTACATCTTTATCAATATAAAATAAAGGTTCATGTGTTGACAGTACTCATCCATTGAGATTGGTCATGTGTTGAACGAAATATTTTGATAATAACAACTATTTTGAAAAAGAAATATTTGAAATAGAATATTTGAAAATAGAAATTTATGAAGCCGTGTTGATTAGATTGACGCCATTTTGACGTGAACGATATTTATATCGATTTTATTCATTTTGAAATGAATTGAATTGAAAACGATTTCGAAATGAATTGAATTGAAAACGATTTCGAAATGAATTGAATTGAAAACGATTTCGAAATGAATTGAATTGAAAACGATTTCGAAATGAATTGAATTGAAAACGATTTCGAAATGAATTGAATTGAAAACGATTTCGAAATGAATTGAATAGAAAACAAATGTGATTTCAATTGAATATATAACGAATTTGATTCGAATAGAAAACCAATTTGAATTGAATCGAATAGAAAACCAATTTGAATTGAATCGAATAGAAAACGACTTTGGAATTGAATTAAATTGAAAACGAATTCAAATTGAATTGAAAGCGAATTGAAATGAATTCAAATTGAATTGAAATTTGAATTGAATAGAAATGAATTTTAAAACGAATTTATAAAGAAGAATTCAATTTTGATTTGAATTGAAATGGAAGTAGAAATTGCTTTTGAAACGAATTTAAAACTATTTATATAATTCGTTTTAAATAGAAATCGACGAAATATATATTATATATATATTATATATATAATATAATGGCCTGAATAGAACGCGCCGCGCCGCGGCAGTTCGTGAATTTCGACCATTTATTTCAAACGGACATTACGGGAGATCCGACCGTCGGATTCTCCTAAAACCGGAACCGTTGGGTTCGTATCGAAAAGAGCTTTCTAACGAATATGAGAAATTAGAAATCTAACAGTTGGATTTGGAATTATGTCCAAATCAAATTTGGAAAAGGTCGCTATAAGTGCAGTTCGATAGCCGTTGATGGAAATCGACTGTACGGGCCTTGATAAAATTATTAAAAATAGTAATAATTTGTGTAAAATCATAAGAAATGATTTAGAAAGAATTGGGATGAAAAACTCCATATTTGAAAAGATAAAAATAGATTTTTATCGAAATGAACTAGTTTTGAACTAGAATTATAATTCTATTTATTTTTAAATAAATAAATTGAGTTTGAAAAGGGTTTTAAAAATAACCAAAATTTCCAATGATTGCATTGGAGTGGATTTGAATCGAAATTATCTTCGGAATATTTCGATGTTGGAATTCGTGATTATACAGATGTTGTTATGGAAATTTGAAAGATATATATTTATATCGTTATTTCCAATACGACATTTGTTAATCGTAGAATTTGATATTGAATATAAGCCGATGTATTTTCTATTCAGAGCCTTGTATTGAATATCAAATATGATTTGGGTTTGTCGTGAATGGTGTCTTCACTAACACTGTTCTTGAACCCAGTTGAGAAAAGATTAAATCTTTTTATTTAGATTTAATGAAGTGTACCAATTAAATAATATTTAATTGGAATTGAATTGACATTGATTTTTGGGTTTATCGTGAACAGTGTTTTAAATAACACTTGTTCTTTAACCCGATAATTAATGAATGTGACTTTGGGTTTATCGTGAACCGTGTTTTAAATGACACGGATTCTTTAACCCAGTTAATGATTAAAACTAAGTGGAGTTTTAATGAATCTCTAATTAGATTGAAATGGTCGAGAATGGAGTATCACCAGTTTTGCTCCAGGCGATAGTTAAATCTTTAATTAGATTTGAACGTGAAATGGTAATTGAATTTACCGATAACACTGAGGTGTTAGATATGAAGTATTACCAGTTTTACTTCATGGGATAAATAGGATGGGATTGGGAAATTAAAACAAATGACTACTTCGGTAAGTTTCGTTAATCCCGATTAGTTGAAATCGAAATTCAAAGGAAGAATAGAGAATAAATTCAAGAAATTATCTTGGATAAAATTAATGGGAACCTTTCCCTATGAATGTGAAATCAGAAACTAACTGTCGGTTAGCTAAGCAGAATGGTTTTCTGGATATTGATCTGATGTTGGTTTCGGCCTTCGGGGTTAATATTTGGGGAATTATTCTCTTGATTAATTTACGGTTGGTGACTGATGAATTGGAATGTAACAACCCGTAAAATGCGGGCCAGTTTGAATTTTTTTTTTGGCGATTTTAGCGAATTTTGATTATTTAAAATGAATTATTCTAAATAATATCGACAAGAAAATTTATTTTTAATATAATTCGACGTATATATTATATACGTCGTCGTTAGAAAATAAATAATTATATATAATTATAAAAGGAATTGAAAATGGCGCGGTAGTTCGATAATTCGATTTCAAACTTCAATTGAATGTACCGGGTGCAAAACAATCCGGATTTTAGTGAAACCAAAAAAATTAGGATCTAATTGATAATATCTTTCCAACGAATCCGAAAAATCAAAATTTCATAGCGGGAATCAAAAGGTATGTCCAGTTGAAAAATCTCAATAGTCGCTATGGAATTCAGGCCCTTAAAAATAGACATTTTGCAAATGACCTCGGATTTCGACGAAACCAGTTTTGTTGGGTCCGTGATGTCAAGTTATTGCTAGATTCCAAATTTCATAATTTTTCGAATCAATATGTGAGCGTGGCAAAGGAAAACGCGTTTGACCAGTTTTAGTTGATTTTAATCGACTGGAAAATGGCCATTTTTCCAGCGGTCTCAGAATTCAACGAAACTAGTTTTGTTAGGACCGTATCGTCAATACGAAGCTAGAAAATATTTTTCTGCAATTTATAGAGTTAGTATGTGACCCCGGTAATTTGAAATGTATGTTTAAAATTCAATACAGTGATTTGAATGTAAATTTAACGGAAACTGATTGTAACAGCCGAATCAGCTTGTGTGGCATATCCCATTGTGTACGGAATGGGGGTAAAACGCTATGGACGACAGGCGGTGGACCTCGTTTAGAGGTCGTATGTAAAAGTCAACTTTTTAGAAAATAAAATAATTAAAAACTAAAGTTCTCTCTCTCCTTCTCCTTAAATAATTTCTGGCCCCCCCTTTTTTTCATAAATCGAATCAGAATTAAAAAAAAATGAAAAAAGGGGAAAGCATCGATGTCCAGCCGCCAACCCCTCGGCGATCTCTATCTGTCGCGCCCATCGCCCAACCACGACCGCCTCCGGTGAGCACCCCCGGCCTCGCGCCCTTGCCTCCAGCCGCCCCCCCTTCGTCGTCCTTCGTTCAAACCGAACCCTAGCCCGAACTGAGCCGGCGCCGACCAACCAAGGCGCCCCACCACCCCTCCGACCATCTCTTATCCCCTCCGCCTGCTGATCGATCCCCAGTCACCTCCAGTTCCCCCCGACTGCCTCCTACCACTAAAACTGAAAAGTATATGTGAGTTTACTTTCATGATTTCGTTTATCTTCTTTTTGTAATTTCGTTTATTTTCTTCGATGAAAGAAAATCTGATTTTCTTTAATAGAAAAGAAATGAGTTTTTTTAATAAGCATTGTATTGTTTTTTTCTGATTTTAATTAATATAAAATTGTTTAAAATTTCTGATTTCTTTTTTTTTATAATAGAATAACATGGTTCAAAAATGGAGTTGTTATATGTAAAGCATAGAAAAGATGAGATGTATAAATGTGGAAAAGATCATACTTTTAGTCATGAAAAGAAATGATCTTTGGTTTGTAAAAGGTGTGATTTTTACATATGTGGTTAAAGAATAAAAATATGATTTTTATATATTGAACTTCGAAATAAAAATATGATTTTTATATATTGAACTTCGAAATAAAAATATGATTTTTATATATTGAACTTCAAAATAAAAATATGATTTTTATATATTGAACTTCGAAATAAAAATATGATTTTTATATATGGAATACCAGTAAAAATTCGATTTTTACATAGGTAGTGAAAGCGGACAACGAAGGTAACAAAAAGGCGAGAACGAAGAAGATTTATATCAAAGAAGAGTCAAGATGTTTGGATAACTTTCTGTGAGAATTTCTCACCTTTCAATTTCTTTTCTAATTATATATATATACTAGGATGCAGACGGTGCTTAGTAGCACCCGACACAATCGTCCACAGACCATGGACTTGTTTGTTTGGTTGCATAGATTAGTTATATGATGTGATTTGAATTTGGTTGCTTGGTGATTTTGATTGATGTGTGAATGGCGTGGGCCTTCACTAGACCGGGGATAAGGCTAGGCCTCGTCCCGTTTCTAGTATCGTGCCGTTATGCCGCCGAAATTTTCTAAAATATGTTAAAAAAATAATAATATCATTTTATTGAATAAATGAACCGAATAGAATATTCATAGGTTGAATAAAATGTTTTATCGTTAAAAATATAATTTTTAGCGTGAATATGAATAAATAAATATTCATTTACAAACCAGACGGTTTGTTTATGTACACCTATTTGAAGGACATTGATTGGGTCGATAAATTTTACACATCGCCCAACTGCACAACTAAAATCTGTGTTTGATTGTTTGAAACCCCACACGGGTGTTGGGATGAAATTTGATGTTCACTCATCCTGATTGATTAAATATGTCGATCGATTGATTGACAGGCTGTTATAAGCGTTAGATATCTATATTTGATGCTTATACAGTGTAGTGCACTTTGGTTGATGGTTGATTATTTTTCAATGCTATTATATACATGTGTTGTATGAAATCCATATAATTAACTTTATATGGTAATTGATTGGGCCTCATTCCAATTTGAAAAATAAAGAATAATATAAAATAAAGGTTCATGTGTTGACAGTACTCATCCATTGAGATTGGTCATGTGTTGAACGAAATATTTTAGTAATAAAATTTACATCTTTATCAATATAAAATAAAGGTTCATGTGTTGACAGTACTCATCCATTGAGATTGGTCATGTGTCGAACGAAATATTTTAATAATAGAAATATTTGAAATAGAATATTTGAAATTAGAAATATATGAAGCCGTGTTGATTAGATTGACGCCATTTTGACGTGAACGATATTTATATCGATTTTATTCATTTTGAAATGAATTGAATTGAAAACGATTTCGAAATGAATTGAATTGAAAACGATTTCGAAATGAATTGAATTGAAAACGATTTCGAAATGAATTGAATTAAAAACGATTTCGAAATGAAGTGAATTGAAAACGATTTCGAAATGAATTGAATTGAAAACGATTTCGAAATGAATTGAATTGAAAACGATTTCGAAATGAATTGAATTGAAAACAATTTCGAAATGAATTGAATTGAAAATGATTTCGAAATGAATTGAATTGAAAACGATTTCGAAATGAATTGAATTGAGAACGATTTCGAAATGAATTGAATTGAAAACGATTTCGAAATGAATTGAATTGAAAACGATTTCGAAATGAATTGAATTGGAAATGAATTGAATTGAAAACGATTTCGAAATGAATTGAATTGAAAACGATTTCGAAATGAATTGAATTGAAAACGATTTCGAAATGAATTGAATTGAAAACGATTTCGAAATGAATTGAATTGAAAACGAATTCAAATTGAATTGAAAGCGAATTGAAATGAATTCAAATTGAATTGAAATTTGAATTGAATAGAAATGAATTTTAAAACGAATTTATAAAGAAGAATTCAATTTTGATTTGAATTGAAAAGGAAGTTGAAATTGCTTTTGAAACGAATTTAAAACTATTTATAAAGTTCGTTTTAAATAGGAATCGACAAGATATATATTATATATATTATATATATAATATAAATGCCCTGAATAGAACGCGCTGCGCCGCGGCAGTTCGCGAATTTCGACCATTTATTTCAAACGGACATTACGGGAGATCCGACCGTCGGATTCTCCTAAAACCGGAACCGTTGGGTTCGTATCGAAAAGAGCTTTCTAACGAATATTAGAAATTCAAAATCTAACGGTTGGATTTGGAGTTACGTCCAAATCAAATTTGAAAAAGGTCGTTGTAAGTGCAGTTCGATGGCCATTGTTGGAAATCGACTGTACGGGCCTTGATAAAATTATTAAAAATAGTAATAATTTGTGTAAAATCATAAGAAATGATTTGGGAGAAATTGGGAAGAAAAACTCCATAATTGAAAAGATAAAAATAGATGTTTATCGAAATGAACTAGTTTTGAACTAGAATTATAATTCTATTTATTTTTAAATAAATAAATTGAATTTAAAAGGGGTTTTAAAAATAACCAAAATTTCCAATGATTGCATTGGAATGGATTTGAATCGAAATTGTCTTCGGAATATTTCGATGTTGGAATTCGTGATTATACAGATGTTGTTATGGAAATTTGAAAGATATATATTTATATCGTTATTTCCAATACGACATTTGTTAATCGTAGAATTTGATATTGAATATAAGCCGGTATATTTTCTAATCAGAGCCTTGTATTGAATATCAAATGTGATTTGGGTTTGTCGTGAATGGTGTCTTCACTAACACTGTTCTTGAACCCAGTTGAGAAAAGACTAAATCTTTTTGTTTAGATTTAACGAAGTGTACCAATTAAATAATATTTAATTGGAATTGAATCGATATTGATTTTTGGGTTTATCGTGAACAGTGTTTTAAATAACACTCGTTCTTTAACCCGATAATTAATGGAACGTGATTTTGGGTTTATCGTGAACCGTGTTTTAAATGACACTGATTCTTTAACCCAGTCGAAGATTAAAACTAAGTGGAGTTTTAATGAATCTTTAATTAGATTGCAATGATCGAAATTGGAGTATCACCAGTTTTGCTCCAGGCGATAGTTAAATCTTTAATTAGATTTGAACGTGAAATGGTAATTGGATTTACCGATAACACTATGGTGTTAGATATGAAGTATTACCAGTTTTACTTCATGGGATGAATAGGTTGGGATGGGGAAATTAAAATAAATAATTACTTCGGTAAGGTTCGCTAATCCCGACTAGTTTGAATGGAGATTCAAAAATAGAATAAAGAATAAATTCCAGGAATTTATCTTGGATAAAATCAATGGGAACCTTTCCCTATGAATGTGAAATTTAGAAACTAACTGTCGGTTAGCCAGGCAGAATGGTTTTCTGAATATTGATCTGATGTTGGTTTCAGCCTTCGGGGTTAATATTTGGGAAATTATTCTCTTGATTAATTTACGGTTAGTGACTGATGAATTGGAATGAGGCGTATGTTGTGTTTGTGTAACACTTATTTAAAATATACGCGAGTTATTCGGAAAGACCGGGTTTATCCCATTCTGAATAACTGATACGACGATAAGTCGAAGATGAAGACGATGGTCGAAGACCGGAGGTCTTCATGTCGTTTGGGTGATTACTGATGATCTTGATTGGGCTGTACACCCAAAAAGATGGAAACAGTTGGTGATCGTCCAGACGTACTTGGAGATCGACGGATATGCGAGGTACAAGGTGCCTCCGGTTTCGTTCAGACCCAGAACGGACTTGTAAATGGACTGTGTGTCTGACATTGGATTTTAGTCCGTGTGATTGATCTCTATTAAATATATATCTGTTTGGCGGCGGAGAATTTATTCTCTTGCTTATCGCCCTTCTCTGAGACGTACGAGCTCAGGGGTTATATATTGATGGATATCAAACGCATGGAGTGAATTGCCTGTGTGGCGTGCCTAAGTGGCAATTGATCGAGGCTTCTGTTGAAAAGCAAAGTCTTGTGGTGATGATCAGAGCACGGCCTTTGTGGCGTAGCTTTGTGTAACGTTTACTTCGCGAGTTTCACACCCGGTATGAACCAAAAACGGGAGATGGACCTCAGGGAGGACTTGCGTTTCTTTCTAGCTAAAAGTGGCGTCAGTGGTTTTACACGCCCTGACGAGTTTGACTTATGTGGTTGTTGCTGTTGCGAGTCGCCTCGGATTGATCGGTCGTTCTCGAACCGATGGAGTCATTTGATGGCTCGTTTGCGCCCCAAAGTGCGGGGAGACGTATTGTTCAGGCATAATAATCCACATCGGTGGACCGGCCCTGACGATCCAGGGGGCAGTTGCGGCTGTTCCTGAGACATGGTAGGCTAGATTATCTCGAATCGGTAGAGGACGATCCCTAGCCTCGGTTCATAGATGGAAATCCAATTTCCAAATACGTGATTTTGCGGTTTTAATTGTAGAACTAGTATGGCGACATGATATATGGTACCCATGCCACCTATGATTGATACTTATGATTTGAAGTTGTTTTATACACTATGTACTTATAATAGTATCAAACGATTTGTTTTAACCGTATCAAGCATTCTTTGGCTGTTATAAGGGAAAACCCTATCCTCGGCTGCGTTGCATTGTGTGATGGGACCTGGGTCTTATAACAGCTTCATTTTTCTTTATTTAGCATTGCGCTGTTTGTTTTATGCACTGGTATTCTGGGGAGGAAACCCGTTCCGTGTTATACGGCGTGGTCCCTTGATTTACCTAACTTTTAAAATAAAGAATAATAACTGTTTTAGTTCTCACACCAGTCACATGACTGACCTGGAGTTTATTGTTTTAACCTAAACTCTGGGTGCCCCTATTTTCGACACGGGCAGCTAGTAGTTTTGGTTTTGCAGATTTATATTCATAGGATCCTGGTTTACAGCTGGAATGATATCCGGAAAGCTTTGTATCCGTATATCCCTTCTAGTTGTGTATTGTATTATTTTCCGCTGCTATGTATTTAAATGTAATTTAAATCTCTGATATTTTTGTGTAATATTTATTCATACTCTGTATATTCTTGTAATCTGATGCATTGTTGTAATATACAATGAAATGTTCTTCGTATGCGTTCTGTTGTGGCTTGTTCTCGAACTATCCGACACTTTCCTTTACGGGGAAGTTACGGGTCGTCACAGTGAATGAGGCGTATGTTGTGTTTGTGTAACACTTATTTTAAATATACGCGAGTTATTCGGAAAGACCGGGTTTATCCCATTCTGAATAACTGATACGACGATAAGTCGAAGATGAAGACGGTGATCGAAGACCGGAAGTCTTCACGTCGTTTGGGTGATTACTGATGATCTTGATTGGGCTGTACACCTAAGAAGATGGAAACAGTTAGTGATCGTCCAGACGTACTTGGAGATCGATGGATATACGAGGTACTAGGTGCCTCCGGTTTCGTTCAGACCCAGAACGGACTTGTAAATGGACTGCGTGTCTGACATTGGATTTTAGTCCGTGTGATTGATCTCTATTAAATATATATCTGTTTGGCGGCGGAGAATTTATTCTCTTGCTTAACGCCCTTCTCTGAGACGTACGAGCTCAGGGGTTATATATTGATGGATATCAATCGCATGGAGTGAATTGCCAGCGTGGCATGCTAAGATGCAAATGATCAAGGCTTCTGTTGAAAAGCAAAGTCTTGTGGTTGATGATCGAAGAACGGCCTTTGTGGCGTAGCTTTGTGTAACGTTGATTCGCGAGTATCACACCCGGTATGAATCAAAAACGGGAGACGGACCTCAGGGAAGGCCTACGTTTCCTCCTAGCTAAAAGTGGCATCAGTGGTTTTACACGCCCTGACGAGTTTGACTTATGTGGTTGTTGTTGTTGCGAGGCGCCTCGGATTGATCGGTCGTTCTCGAACCGATGGAGTCATTTAGCTGGCTCGCTTACGCCCCAAAGGGCGGCGAAACGTAGTGCTCAGGTATAATAATCCACATCGGTGGACCGGCCCTGACGATCCAAGGGTCGATGCGTTCTGATCCTGAGACTCGGGCTAGGCAGTCTCGAATCAGTGAGGATCTTGCCCCTAGCCTCGGTTCATACCATAAATGATAACCCAACTTCCAATACGACGTCTTGCGGTTTTGATTGTAAACTTAGATATGGCGACATAGTGTTATGGGGCATTCATGCCGCCTATGATTGATACTTATGATTTGAAGTTGTTTTATACACTATGCACTTATAATAGTATCAAACGATTTGTTTTAAAACGTATCAAGCATTCTTTGGCTGTTATAAGGGAAAACCCTATCCTCGGCTGCGTTGCATTGTGTGATGGGACCTGGGTCTTATAACAGCTTCATTTTTCTTTATTTAGCATTGCGCTGTTTGTTTTATGCACTGGTATTCTTGGGAGGAAACCCGTTCCGTGTTATACGGCGTGGTCCCTTGATTTACCTAACTTTAAAAATAAATATCAATAACTGTTTTAGTTCTCACACCAGTCACATAACTGACCTGGAGTTTATTGTTTTAACCTAAACTCTGGGTGCCCCTATTTTCGACACGTGCAGCTAGTAGTTTTGGTTTTGCAGATTTATATTTACAGGATCCTGGTTTACGGCTGGAACAATATCCGGAAAGCTTTGTATCCGTATATCTCATTCTAGTTGTGTATTGTATTATTTTTCCGTTGCTATGTATTTAAATGTAATTTAAATCTCTGATATTTCTGTGTAATATTCACTTATACTCTGTATATTCTTGTAATCTGATGCATTGTTGTAATATACAATGAAATGTTCTTTTATATGCGTTTAGTTGTGGCTTGTTCTCGAACTATCCGACGCTTTCCTTTACGGGGAAGTTACGGGTTTTCACAGTTGGTATCAGAGCTTTGGTTTACAAAGCTAGAGAACAAGGCACATTAGAACCATACGAAAGAATTCATCAGAAACTGGATTAGTAATATCCAACGGGAATGACTCGTTAGAGATGGGATCAGTAGTATCCTAGAACAAGTGTGAAGAGTATATTTTTCAAATGAAAACAAATTTTGTTTTGCAAATTTAAATCAACTATTCGTATTTGAGTAATTTATTTATATTGATTTTGGACAATTCAGTATATAAAGAATTTACATATACGCCTTGCAAACGTATATTCAAAGTTTTAATATATTGGATAGATATAGCATCACACTCTAGTCGCCCGAAGATGATATTGATGATAGCGATCGCATCATCAACATTTATGTTCGAGTTTCAAAGGTGTGATTTTCTATATATTTCCATTAGACTGGTGTGAGAACCAAAACTAATATAGCTAGAATACATTGTTGTGATTTGGCATCAAAAACATGATCTTTATATATTTCAAAATTATCAATTTGAAACGTTAAATTCACTAATTGATTGATGTTTGTGTGGTTTGTTTATTTGTTTGATAATTTTGAACCATTATGCCTAATTGAATCAAATAATAAATTGTATTGAAATTTGGTCGCATTTACTTGCATATACTTGTACTTACATTGAACAGGTCATAGCAAGGAGGCTAGAGCAGAGAATAAAATTTGTTTGCCCGACAAATAGGTACATGTTTACTACATAATTTACTGTTTTGTTTGGGTGATGATGATTTTATGAGCCTATTGGCTAGCCGCTTGGCTTTTTCTTTTTCTTTTTGAGATTAGAAGGACCGGTGAAGCTATTTGAAATTCCCCGATGCTCCCGGTGCAGGGGAGGTTATGGCGAAATTTTTTAAAAATTTAGGGTGTTAGCCAAATTTTTGAAATTTTGAAAATTCTCAGAAACTAAAGAGTTGGAGAATGGAAGCCAAATCGAACGTAGAGTTGATTAATAAAACCACTTTCGACTTTGTTCCTTTTCGGGGACGAAAAGTTTTAAGTGGGGGAGATTGTAACAACCCGAAAATCTGGGCCAGTTTAAAATTTTTATTTTGGCAATTTTAGCGAATTTTGAATATTTAAAACAGATTATTTTAAATAAAACGACGAGAAATTTATTTTGAACATAATTCAAACGTATATATTTATACGCGTCGTCGTTAGAATATAAATATTTATATATAATTATAAATAGAATTGAAAATGGCGCGGTAGTTCGATAATTCGATTTCAAACTTCAATTGAATGTACCGGGTGCAAAACAATCCGGATTTTAGTGAAACCAAAAATAATAGGATCTAATTGATAATATCTTTCCAACGAATCCGAATAATCAAATTTTCATAGCGGGGATCAAAAGGTATGTCCAGTTGAAAATTCTGAATAGTCGTTATGGAATTCAGGCCCTTAAAAATGGACATTTTGCAAATGACCTCGGATTTCGATGGAACCAGTTTTGTTGGGTCCGTGATGTCAAGTTATTGCTAGATTCCAAATTTCACAATTTTTCGAATCAATATGTGAACGTGGCAAAGGAAAACGCGTTTGACCAGTTTCAGTTGATTTTAATCGACTGGAAAATGGCCATTTTTCCAACGGTCTCAGAATTCGATGAAATTAGTTTTGTTAGGACCGTATCGTCAATACGAAGCTAGAAAATATTTTTATGGAATTTATAGAGTCCGTATGTGTCCCCGGTAAATTGAAATGTACATTTCAAATTGAATATATATAGATTTATATCTTAATTTTGATGGAAACCTATCGTAACATCCGAACCGGGTTACGAAACATATCCCATTGTGTTCGAAATGGGGGTATTTAGCTAGGGGCGACAGTCGTTGGGTTTTATTTGGAGTTAGCGGTGATAAACAAACATATTGGAATTAAATATTAATAAATAAATATATAAATATAACATTTCCAAGTCAAAACCCTCCGTCTTCTCTCAGCTTGGTCAAAGTCGCTGTCTTCATCGCGATACCAGGCGAAAAAGCTCGAAACTTTTCCTTATTCGATCTCCAAAAAAAAAAAACATGAATTAATTCAAGAAATTTTATATACTAATATTGAAGAACCCATCGAGATCTTTAAATCCAACGGGTAGGATTTAATATCGTGTGGTAAATCGCTCTGGATCGACGCTCGAAGAACCGCCGTTTGTGGCGATCTCGGGATCACCTCAGGCCGTCGAAGTGGCCAAGGTGGGTGGCGCCAGGAAGCTTGTGCGAAGGCCGAAACGAGAAGTCATCTGATCGACATCCAGTGTTTCGATTCGAGCGATAATCCGAAACCCTACTTGTGAGCAAACTGAAAAACCGACGGCTTGATATCTGGAGGAAGAAAACGCATCAGTTTTGGAGCTGGAACGATTTCGAATGGCCAGATTTGTTTCCAAACATGATTAAGGTAAAAATTAGTTTATATTTATAAATAATTAATTAGTAATTATGTTATTAAATTCATTAAGGTAATTAACTTAGTATATGAAAACAAAAATGGTAATGTTTTGAAAATAAAATAGCTGTTTGAAAAAAATGTTGCTTTTGAAAATGCAATACTTTGTTTGAAATTATAAATAGCCTTATTTTTGAAAATAGAAAATTATCGTTGTTTTAAAATAAAATACTTTGTTTTGAAAGAAAATAAAAACGTGATTTTTGTATGAACATTACAAGAATATAGACGTGATTTATAAAAGTGAAAAGATTAGATTTTTAAAATGCAAAAGATTAAATTTTTATAGTTGAAAAGACGATATTTTTAAATATGAAAAGACGATATTTTGAGATGAGTAGTGAAGTAAAAATATGATTTTTACTTCGAGGGAAAATATAATTTTTATATTATAGAAAGGCAAATCTTTTTATAATGATATATTTGAAAAGGCGAAATTTTTATATATTGAATAACAAAGTAAAAATTCGATTTTTATATATTGAATAACGAAGTAAAAATTCGATTTTTACATATGTAGAGGATCCGGGCAACGAAGATGACAAAGATGCGATAACGATGAAGATTTCTATCTATGAAGAGTCAAGATGATTGGATAGCTATATGTGAGAACTTCTCACCTTTCAATTTAAATTTTCTAGTTATATATACTAGGATGCAGACGGTGTTTAGTAGCACCCGACACCCGTCATCCACAGACCATGGATGGCTTGTTTGTTAAATTGTTTGGTTGAGTAGTTAGTTAGAATATTTGATTGAATGAAATTGATTTGATTGATGTGTGAATGGCGTGGGCCTTCACTAGACCGGGGATAAGGCTAGGCCTCGTCCCGTTTCTAGTATCGTGCCGTTATGCCACCGAAATTTTCTAAAATATGTTAGAAAAATAAAAATATCATTTTATTGAATAAATGAACCGAATAGAATATTCATAGGTTGAATAAAATGTTTTATCGTTAAAAATATAATTTTTAACGTGAATATGAATATAGTGAAGTGAATAAAATAAAATATTCATTTATAAACCAGACGGTTTGTTTATGTACACCTATTTGAAGGACACTGATTGGGTTGATAAATTTTACACATCGCCCAACTGCACAAATAAAATCTGTGTTTGATTGTTTGAAACCCCACACGGGTGTTGGGATGAAATAGGAAGTTCACTCATCCTGATTGATTAAATATGTCGATCGATTGATTGACAGGCTGTTATAAGCGTTAGATATCTATATTTGATGCTTATACAGTGTAGTGCACTTTGGTTGATGGTTGATTATTTTTCAATGCTATTATATACATGTGTTGTATGAAAATCCATATAATTAATGTTATATGGTGATTGATTGGGCCTCATTCCAATTTAGAAAATAAAGAATAATATAAAATAAAGGTTCATGTGTTGACAGTACTCATCCATTGAGACTGGTCATGTGTTGAACGAAATATTTTAGTAATAAAATTTACATCTTTATCAATATAAAATAAATGTTCATATGTTGACAGTACTCATCCATTGAGATTGGTCATGGGTTGAACGAAACATTTTAGTAATAAAATTTACATCTTTATCAATACAAAATAAAGGTTCATGTGTTGACAGTACTCATCCATTGAGATTGGTCATGTGTTGAACGAAATATTTTGATAATAACAACTATTTTGAAAAAGAAATATTTGAAATAGAATATTTGAAAATAGAAATTTATGAAGCCGTGTTGATTAGATTGACACCATTTTGACGTGAACGATATTTATATCGATTTTATTCATTTTGAAATGAATTGAATTGAATTGAAAACGATTTCGAAATGAATTGAATTGAAAACGATTTCGAAATGAATTGAATTGAAAACGATTTCGAAATGAATTGAATTGAAAACGATTTCGAAATGAATTGAATTGAAAACGATTTCGAAATGAATTGAATTGAAAACGATTTCGAAATGAATTGAATTGAAAACGATTTCGTAATGAATTGAATTGAAAACGATTTCGAAATGAATTGAAATGAAAACGATTTCGAAATGAATTGAATTGAAAACGATTTCGAAATGAATTGAATTGAAAACGATTTCGAAATGAATTTAATTGAAAACGATTTCGAAATGAATTGAATAGAAAACAAATGTGATTTCAATTGAATATATAACGAATTTGATTCGAATAGAAAACCAATTTGAATTGAATCGAATAGAAAACCAATTTGAATTGAATCGAATAGAAATCGACTTTGGAATTGAATTAAATTGAAAACGAATTCAAATTGAATTGAAAGCGAATTGAAATGAATTCAAATTGAATTGAAATTTGAATTGAATAGAAATGAATTTTAAAACGAATTTATAAAGAAGAATTCAATTTTGATTTGAATTGAAATGGAAGTAGAAATTGCTTTTGAAACGAATTTAAAACTATTTATATAATTCGTTTTAAATAGAAATCGACGAAATATATTATATATATATATTATATATATAATATAATGGCCCGAATAGAATGCGCCGCGCCGCGGCAGTTCGTGAATTTCGACCATTTATTTCAAACGGACATTACGGGAGATCCGACCGTCGGATTCTCCTAAAACCAGAACCGTTGGGTTCGTATCGAAAAGAGCTTTCTAACGAATATGAGAAATTAGAAATCTAACGGTTGGATTTGGAATTATGTCCAAATAAAATTTGGAAAAGGTCGTTATAAGTGCAGTTCGATAGCCGTTGATGGAAATCGACTGTACGGGCCTTGATAAAATTATTAAAAATAGTAATAATTTGTGTAAAATCATAAGAAATGATTTAGAAAGAATTGGGATGAAAAACTCCATATTTGAAAAGATAAAAATAGATTTTTATCGAAATGAACTAGTTTTGAACTAGAATTATAATTCTATTTATTTTTAAATAAATAAATTGAGTTTGAAAAGGGTTTTAAAAATAACCAAAATTTCCAATGATTGCATTGGAGTGGATTTGAATCGAAATTATCTTCGGAATATTTCGATGTTGGAATTCGTGATTATACAGATGTTGTTATGGAAATTTGAAAGATATATATTTATATCGTTATTTCCAATACGACATTTGTTAATCGTAGAATTTGATATTGAATATAAGCCGATGTATTTTCTATTCAGAGCCTTGTATTGAATATCAAATATGATTTGGGTTTGTCGTGAATGGTGTCTTCATTAACACTGTTCTTGAACCCAGTTGAGAAAAGATTAAATCTTTTTATTTAGATTTAATGAAGTGTACCAATTAAATAATATTTAATTGGAATTGAATTGACATTGATTTTTGGGTTTATCGTGAACAATGATTTAAATAACACTTGTTCTTTAACCCGATAATTAATGAATGTGACTTTGGGTTTATCGTGAACCGTGTTTTAAATGACACGGATTCTTTAACCCAGTTAACGATTAAAACTAAGTGGAGTTTTAATGAATCTCTAATTAGATTGAAATGGTCGAGAATGGAGTATCACCAATTTTGCTCCAGGCAATAGTTAAATCTTTAATTAGATTTGAACGTGAAATGGTAATTGAATTTACCGATAACACTGAGGTGTTAGATATGAAGTATTACCAGTTTTACTTCATGGGATAAATAGGTTGGGATTGGGAAATTAAAACAAATGATTACTTCGGTAAGTTTCGTTAATCCCGATTAGTTGAAATCGAAATTCAAAGGAAGATTAGAGAATAAATTCAAGAAATTATCTTGGATAAAATTGATGGGAACCTTTCCCTATGAATGTGAAATCAGAAACTAACTGTCGGTTAGCTAAGCAGAATGGTTTTCTGGATATTGATCTGATGTTGGTTTCGGCCTTCGGGGTTAATATTTGGGGAATTATTCTCTTGATTAATTTACGGTTGGTGACTGATGAATTGGAATGAGGCATATGTTGTGTTTGTGTAACACTTATTTTAAATATACGCGAGTTATTCGGAAAGACCGGGTTTATCCCATTCTGAATAACTGATACGACGATAAGTCGAAGATGAAGACGGTGATCGAAGACCGGAAGTCTTCACGTCGTTTGGGTGATTACTGATGATCTTGATTGGGCTGTACACCCAAGAAGATGGAAACAGTTAGTGATCGTCCAGACGTACTTGGAGATCGATGGATATACGAGGTACTAGGTGCCTCCGGTTTCGTTCAGACCCAAAACGGACTTGTAAATTGACTGCGTGTCTGACATTGGATTTTAGTCCGTGTGATTGATCTCTATTAAATATATATCTGTTTGGCGGCGGAGAATTTATTCTCTTGCTTAACGCCCTTCTCTGAGACGTACGAGCTCAGGGGTTATATATTGATGGATATCAATCGCATGGAGTGAATAGCCAGCGTGGCATGCTAAGATGCAAATGATCAAGGCTTCTGTTGAAAAGCAAAGTCTTGTGGTTGATGATCGAAGCACGGCCTTTGTGGCGTAGCTTTGTGTAACGTTGATTCGCGAGTATCACACCCGGTATGAATAAAAAACGGGAGACGGACCTCAGGGAAGGCCTACGTTTCCTCCTAGCTAAAAGTGGCGTCAGTGGTTTTACATGCCCTGACGAGTTTGACTTATGTGGTTGTTGCTGTTGCGAGGCGCCTCGGATTGATCGGTCGTTCTCGAACCGATGGAGTCATTTAGTTGGCTCGCTTACGCCCCAAAGGGCGGCGAAACGTAGTGCTCAGGTATAATAATCCACATCGGTGGACCGGCCCTGACGATCCAAGGGTCGATGCGTTCTGATCCTGAGACTCGGGCTAGGCAGTCTCGAATCAGTGAGGATCTTGCCCCTAGCCTCGGTTCATACCATAAATGATAACCCAACTTCCAATACGACGTCTTGCGGTTTTGATTGTAAACTTAGATATGGCGACATAGTGTTATGGGGCCTTCATGTCGCCTATGATTGATACTTATGATTTGAAGTTGTTTTATACACTATGCACTTATAATAGTATCAAACGATTTGTTTTAAAACGTATCAAGCATTCTTTGGTTGTTATAAGGGAAAACCCTATCCTCGGCTGCGTTGCATTGTGTGATGGGACCTGGGTCTTATAACAGCTTCATTTTTCTTTATTTAGCATTGCGCTATTTGTTTTATGCACTGGTATTCTTGGGAGGAAACCCGTTCCGTGTTATACGGCGTGGTCCCTTGATTTACCTAACTTTAAAAATAAATATCAATAACTGTTTTAGTTCTCACACCAGTCACATGACTGACCTGGAGTTTATTGTTTTAACCTAAACTCTGGGTGCCCCTATTTTCGACATGGACAGCTAGTAGTTTTGGTTTTGCAGATTTATATTTACAGGATCCTGGTTTACGGCTGGAACGATATCCGGAAAGCTTTGTATCCGTATATCTCATTCTAGTTGTTTATTGTATTATTTTTCCGTTGCTATGTATTTAAATGTAATTTAAATCTCTGATATTTCTGTGTAATATTCACTTATACTCTATATATTCTTGTAATCTGATGCATTGTTGTAATATACAACGAAATGTTCTTTTATATGCGTTTAGTTGTGGCTTGTTCTCGAACTATCCGACGCTTTCCTTTACGGGGAAGTTACGGGTTTTCACAACTGACCCGGAGTTTACTTTGTTGTTTTCCCTAAACTCTTGGGTGCCTAAATTTGTACGGGCAGTCAAGTAGTTCAGGATTTTTTAGATCTATCTAAAGGAGCTTGGAGCAGGAGGCTTCAGCGTTATCTAGTTATAGTGTTGTTCCGCTATGTGTAAGTGTTGTACTCTGATAAGTGTATGTTATACAGTTAAGATTTTGTATTTCACAGATATGATGTATTATATTTTGTTCCGCTGCGATGTGAGATTCTGTGTTGTTGTTTCTGTTCTGCTTCTATCTTTTTCTTCTAAAAAAAAATGTTCCGTATTTTCGTGATATTTGGGTTGGACGTATGATGTATATAGTCAACTCTGATGTTGCGGAAATCTGGGTCATTGCAGTTGGTATCAGAGCTTAGGTTGAGCGAATACCTAGGCTGTGTGGAAATGTGCTCATTAGAGATAGGATCAGTAGTATCCTAGAATGAGTTGAGTGTATATATATACGAGAGAGCGTATTTGTGAAAGCCCGCAACTTCCCCGTAAAGGAAAGCGTCGGATAGTTCGAGAACAAGCCACAACAGAACGTATACAGAAGAACATTTCATTGTATATTACGACAATGCATCAGATTACAAGAATATACAGAGTATAAATGAATATTACACAGAAATATCAGAGATTTAAATTACATTTAAATACATCGCAGCGGAAAATAATACAATACACAACTAGAATGAGATATACGGATACAAAGCTTTCCGGATATCGTTCCAGCTGTAAACCAGGATCCTGTGAATATAAATCTGCAAAACCAAAACTACTAGCTGCCCGTGTCAAAATAAGGGCACCCAGAGTTTAGGTTAAAACAATAAACTCCAGGTCAGTCATGTGACTGGTGTGAGAACTAAAACAGTTATTAATCTTTATTTTTAAAGTCAGGTAAATCAAGGGACCACGCCGTATAACACGGAACGGGTTTCCTCCCAAGAATACCAGTGCATAAAACAAACAGCGCAATGCTAAATAAAGAAAAAATGAAGCTGTTATAAGACCCAGGTCCCATCACACAATGCAACGCAGCCGAGGATAGGGTTTTCCCTTATAACATCCAAAGAATGCTTGATACGTTTAAACCAAATCATTTGATACTACTATAAGTGCATAGTGTATAAAACAACTTCAAATCATAAGTATCAATCATAGGCGGCATGAGTGCCCCATCCCACTATGTCACCATATATAGGTTTACATATAAAACCGCAAAGTCACGTATTTGGAAATTGGATTTCCGTCTATGAACCGAGGCAAAAGATAGTCCTCAACCGATTCGAGACTGCCTAGCCCGAGTCTCAGGATCAGAACGCATCGACCCTTGGAGCGACAGGGCCGGTCCACACGGAGTGGATTAAAAATGCCTGAGCACTACGTTTCGCCGCCCTTTGGGGCGTAAGCGAGCCAACTAAATGACTCCATCGGTTCGAGAACGACCGATCAATCCGAGGCGCCTCGCAACAGCAACAACCACATAAGTCAAACTCGTCAGGGCGTGTAAAACCACTGACGCCACTTTTAGCTAGGAGGAAACGTAGGCCCTCCCTGAGGTCCGTCTCCCGTTTTTGGTTCATACCGGGTGTGAAACTCGCGAAGTAAACGTTACACAAAGCTACGCCACAAAGGTCGTGCTTTGATCACCAACCACAAGACTTTGCTTTTCAACAGAAGCCTTGATCATTTGCATCTTAGCATGCCACACAGGCAAACCATCCTATGCAACCGATATCAGTCACACAGAATGAAATCCGATGTCAGACACACAGTCCATTTACAAGTCCGTTCTGGGTCTGAACGAAACCGGGAGCACCTAGTACCCCGCATATCCATCGATGTCCAAGTACGTCTGGACGATCACCAACTGTTTCCATCTTCTTGGGTGTACAGCCCAATCAAGATCATCAGTTATCACCCAAACGACGTGAAGACTTCCGGTCTTCGACCATCGTCTTCATCTTCGACTTATCGTCGTATCAGTTATTCAGAATGGGATAAACCCAGTCTTTCCGAATAACTCGCGTATATTTTAAATAAGTGTTACACAAACACAACATACGCCTCATTCCAATTCATTAGTCACTAACCGTAAATTAATCAAGAGAATAATTTCCTAAATATTAACCCCGAAGGCCGAAACCAACATCAGATCAATATCCAGAAAACCATTCTGCTTGGCTAACCGACAGTTAGTTTCTAAATTTCACATTCATAGGGAAAGATTCCCATTAATTTTATCAAAGATAAATTCCTTGAATTTATTCTTTAATCCATTTTTGAATATCAATTCAAACTAGTCGGGATTAGCGAACCTTACCGAAGTAATCATTTGTTTTAATTTCCCAATCCCAACCTATTCATCCTATGAAGTAAAACTGGTAATACTTCATATCTAACACCACAGTGTTATCGGTAAATTCAATTACCATTTCACGTTCAAATCTAATTAAAGATTTAACTATCGCCTGGAGCAAAACTGGTGATACTCCATTTTCGATCTTTTCAATCTAATTAAAGATTCATTAAAACTCCATTTAGTTTTAATCGTTAACTGGGTTAAAGAATCAGTGTCATTTAAAACACAGTTCACGATAAACCCAAAATCACATTCCATTAATTATCGGGTTAAAGAACGAGTGTTGTTTTTAAAAACACTGTCCACGATAAACCCAAAAATCAATATCCATTCAATTCCAATTAAATATTATTTAATTGGTACACTTCATTAAATCTAAATAAAAAGATTTAATCTTTTCTCAACTGGGTTCAAGAACAGTGTTAGTGAAGACACCATTCACGACAAACCCAAATCACATTTGATATTCAATACAAGGCTCTGAATAGAAAATATATCGGCTTATATTCAATATCAAATTCTACGACTAACAAATGTCGTATTGGAAATAACGATATAAGTATATATCTTTCAAATTTCCATAACAACATCTGTATAATCACGAATTCCAACATCGAAATATTCCGAAGACAATTTCGATTCAAACCCACTCCAATGCAATCATTGGAAATTTTGGTTATTTTCAAAACCCTTTTCAAATTCAATTTATTTATTTAAAAATAAATAGAATTATAATTCTAGTTCAAAACTAGTTCATTTCGATAAAAATCTATTTTTATCTTTTCAAATATGGAGTTTTTCATCCCAATTCTTTCTAAATCATTTCTTATGATTTTACACAAATTATTACTATTTTTAATAATTTTATCAAGGCCCGTACAGTCGATTTCCATCAATGGCCATCGAACTGCACTTATAGCGACTTTTTTCAAATTTGATTTGGATATAATTCCAAATCCAACCGTTAGATTTCTAATTTCTAATATCCGTTAGAAAGCTCTTTTCGATACGAACCCAACGGTTCCGGTTTTAGGAGAATCCGACGGTCGGATCTCCCGTAATGCCCGTTTGAAATAAATGGTCGAAATTCGTGAACTGCCGCGGCGCGGCGCGTTCTATTCAGGCCATTATATTATATATATAATATATATTATATATATTTCGTCGATTTCTATTTAAAACGAATTATATAAATAGTTTTAAAATTCGTTTCAAAAGCAAATTCAACTTCCATTTCAATTCAAATCAAAATTGAATTCTTCTTTATAAATTCGTTTTAAAATTCATTTCTATTCAATTCAAATTTCAATTCAATTTGAATTCATTTCAATTCGCTTTCAATTCAATTTGAATTCGTTTTCAATTAGATTCGATTTCGAATTCGTTTTCTATTCGATTCAATTCAAATTGGTTTTATATTCAATTCATTTCGAAATCGTTTTATATTCAATTCCTTTCGAAATCGTTTTCAATTCAATTCATTTCGAAATCGTTTTCAATTCATTTCATTTCGAAATCGTTTTCAATTCATTTCATTTCGAAATCGTTTTCAATTCAATTCATTTCGAAATCGTTTTCAATTCAATTCATTTCGAAATCGTTTTCAATTCAATTCATTTCGAAATCGTTTTCAATTCAATTCATTTCGAAATCGTTTTCAATTCAATTCATTTCAAAATCGTTTTCAATTCATTTTTAAAATAGCTAAAATCGATATAAATATCGTTCACGTCATAATGGCGTCAATCTAATCAACACGGCTTCATAAATTTCTATTTTCAAATATTCTATTTCAAATATTCCTTTTTCAAAATAGCTGTTATTATCAAAATATTTCGTTCAACACATGACCAATCTCAATGGATGAGTACTGTCAACACATGAACTTTTATTTTATATTGATAAAGATGTAAACTTTATTATTAAAATATTTCGTTCAACACATAACCAATCTCAATGGATGAAACTGTCAACACATGAACTTTTATTTTATAATATTCTTTATTTTTCGAATTGGAATGAGGCCCAATCAATTACCATATAAAGTTAATTATATGGATTTTCATACATCACATGTATAATAGCATTGAAAAATAATCAACCATCAACCAAAGTGCACTATACTGTATAAGCATCAAATATAGATATCTAACGCTTATAACAGCCTGTCAATCAATCGATCGACATATTTAATCAATCAGGATGAGTGAACCTCATATTTCATCCTAACACCCGTGTGGGGTTTCAAACAATCAAACACAGATTTAGTTGTGCAGTTGGGCAATGTGTAAAATTTATCGACCCAATCAATGTCCTTCAAATAAGTGTACATAAACAAACCATCTGGTTTGCAAATGAATATTTTATTTATTCACATTCACGTTAAAATTTATATTTTTAACGACAAAACATTTTATTTCAACATATGAATTTCTCTTCAGTTCATTCTTTAAATAAAATGATATTTTTATTTTTCTAACATATTTTAGAAAATTTCGGCGGCATAACGGCACGATACTAGAAACGGGACGAGGCCTAGCCTTATCCCCGGACTAGTGAAGGCCCACGCCATTCACACATCAATCAAATCAATTTCATTATGCAAACCACAAAATTTGGAGTAAGAGTCTAACCTAGCCTTACTCCTTCGCCTTATAACGGCGCACGTCTAATCCTAACCAATTTATCGATTCGATTTTTCACACCACAAACCACATTCAAACCAATATCGCAATCAATAACCAAACAGCCAAACAAACAAGTCCATGGTCTGTGGACGATTGTGTCGGGTGCTACTAAACACCGTCTGCATCCTAGTATATATATAACTAGAAAAGAAATTGAAAGGTGAGAAATTCTCACATATAGCTATCCTAGCTCCACGGCTCTTCATTTGCAGAAGTCTTCGTCGTTTCGCCTTTTTGTCACCTTCGTTGCTGCTTTCACTACATACGTAAAAATCACATTTTTTACTTTGCTATTCAATATATAAAAATCGAATTTTTACTTCGATGTTCAATATATAAAAGTCATATTTTTACTTCGATGTTCAATATATAAAAATCATATTTTTCTATCGAAGTTCAGTATATAAAAATTCTACTTTTCTATCGAAGTTCAATATATAAAAATTCTATTTTTCTATCGAAGTTCAATATATAAAAATTCTATTTTTCTTTTTAAAGAAATCAGTTTTCAATACCTTTTAAAAATCAGTTTTCAATACCTTTTAAAAATCTGTTTTTATATCTTTAAAAAAAACTGCTTTTATTCTTTTAAAAAAAAATCTGCTTTTATATCTTTTAAAAAAACTGCTTTTATTCTTTTAAAAAAATCTGCTTTTATATCTTTAAAAAAAACTGCTTTTATTCTTTTAAAAAAATCTGCTTTTATATCTTTAAAAAAAACTGCTTTTATTCTTTTAAAAATCTAATATTTTCTATTTTCAAAATCACTTCTTGTCGAACTCAACAGTCGATTCTTTTTACAAGTTAAAAATTCATCCTTTTCAAGTATAAAAACTGTTTTTTCTATATTGATTTTCATACAGTAATTATATTTTAAAACAGAAATAAATTTAAATAAATGTAAATAAAATAAATAGTTAAGCAAAACTTACTTTTTCTATCTTCTTGTTCGCAGGGGGGGTGGTTTCTGTCATCGAGCTGCTGCGCGAAGGGGGGGGGCATCGGGAAGTGGGTCTTGGCACGGCGAGGAGAATTAGGGGTTTGGGGAGGTGGTGCGATGCCGAACTCGACGAGGTCTGGGCGGGGTTAGGGTTTGGCGGCGGAAATGGAAGTGGAGAGGGAGTTCGCGAGCGGGAGGGGGGGGGGGTCGAGCTGAGGTGGGGGCTGGTCGGAGGGGGGGGAAAGCCAGGCGCGGCGCCGCCTTGGGGTGGTGGCTGAGTCGGCTTCGTCGATCTCAATCTTTTCCTTTTTTTTTTTTTTTGATTTGGAAAATGACGGGGGGGGGGGGGGGGGTCTGAAGAAAATAAAAGGGGGGGGGAGATTATATTTTATTTTATTATTTTATTTAATTATTTATATTTTGCAAAAAGGTTGACTTTTATATACGACCTCGAAACGAGGCCCACCGCCTGTCGACCATAGCTTTTTACCCCCATTCCGAACACAATGGGATATGTATCGTAGGCTGATTCGACTGTTTGAATCAGTTTCCGTTAAATTTACATTTAAATCACTATATTGAATTTTAAACGTACATTTCAAATTACCGGGGTCACATACTAACTCTAAAAATTCTCGAAAAATATTTTCTAGCTTCGTATTGACGATACGGTCCTAACAAAACTAGTTTCGTCGAATTCTGAGACCGTTTGAGAAATGGCCAATTTCCAGTCGATTAAAATCCACTGAAAATGGTCAAACGCATTTTCCTTTGCCACGCTCACATATTGATTCGGAAAATTATGAAATTTGAAACCTAGCAATAACTTGACACTGCGGATCCAACAAAACTGGTTTCGTCGAAATCCGAGGTCGTTTGCAAAATGTCCATTTTTAAGGGCCTGAATTCCATAGCGACTATTCAGAATTTTCAACTGGACATATCTTTTGATTCCCGATATGAAATCTTGATTTTTCGGATTCGTTGGAAAGATATTCACAATTAGATCCCATTATTTTTGGTTTCACTAAAATCCGGATTGTTTTGCACCCGGTACATTCAATTGAAGTTTGAAATCGAATTATCGAACTACCGCGCCATTTTCAATTCTATTTATAATTATATATAATTTTTTATATTCTAACGACGACGCGTATAAATATATACGTTCTAATTCTATTCAAAATAAATTTCACGACGATATTATTTAAAATAATTCATTTTAAATAATCAAAACTCGCTATAATTGCCAAAATAAAAATTTCAAACTGGCCCGCATTTTACGGGTTGTTACAGTATTTGATATAAAAACTGGTTTATATTGTGTTGACTAGTCTGTTGAGTGGCTTATAAATTTTGGTCGAATCGTGGGACGCCACGATGTCGATAGGAGTTTATAAACACTTGAACAGGAGATTGGACACGATATTGTTTTCAAATAGTTAAGTTGATTGTTAAAGTTATAATCAAATTAGATTATAAAAAAAGAAATAGTTATATATAACCAATGGAATTTGTATATGAAATCAAATATACAAATGAGATAAATTGAAATTGAATTCCAACCAGAATTCAGAATTTAAAATCCTGGGAGTTTGGAAAATATTTTTCTAAATGGCTTTTGAAAGAAATATAGCACTGGACTCATTCAGTGGCTGGGAAATAATTCTGATGATGGTCGCAACATCACCAGTGTTCATTTTCGAGTTTCTAAGTGACGAATTACTGCCTTAGAAAAGTTTTGATGGAAATTTGTTGAAAAGAAACAAGTTGTTTGGAAATTCAAATGTTTTGAATTTGAGATAGATATAAATATATGTATATATTTATATGACTTCAAAGGAATTTTGAAATGTGAAATGGAAATTGGAATATAGATTTCAAATAGAAGTACATTAAAGGAATTTGAATATATATATAATTCAAATAGAAGGGAAATAGAATTTGAATTCAAAGGAATTCAAATGAGTTTGAATAAAGACAAAGTCAAATAGAAATTGTATAAGAAAAATTGAAATGGAATTTGAATTCAAAGGAATTCAAATGGATTTGAATATAAGAAAATTCAAAAGGGATTGGAGTATAGAAAATTCAAATGAGATTTGAATAAAGAAGATGTAAATAATGGAAATTTGAATATAGGATTCAAATAGAGTTAAAACGGATTTTGAATATAGAAATTCTATTTATAATTCAAAGTGAAATTAAATAGAATTTGAATAAGGAATTTAAATAGAAATTGAATAAAGAAATTCAATGGAATTTGAATATTGTAAAGATATAGGATTTGAATATTAGAAGTGTAATAGATCGGGAATATTATGAAAATGGATTGGATATATATTAAAAATATATCAGAATGAAGTTGAATTTATTATAAACGAAGTTAAAACGTTTATATTTATAAATATAATTAAAACAAGCTCGTCGTAGCGCGGCAGTTCGTAAATTGGCGATTCGAACTTCAATTTAGTATACAGAACTCAATTGAAGTCGGAATTCTTTGAAACAAGAATCGTCGGGACCGGTTGAATAATAGTTTTCTAATGAAAGAGAAAAATCTGGATTTCGTCGTATAGATTTTGAGTTATGTCAAAATCAAATTTTTAGAAAAGCAGCGCCAGAAACCATTAGAAACCACAATGGTTTATATATATAAGTAAAAGGATTTTTAAAGTAAATAAAATTCGAATGGCCATGAGAAAAATATAGACTGGAGATACAAAGTAAATACGAACTCCAGTGAAGTAAGTGAAATGATTTTTGAAACAAAAATCATATTTTAAATGGTTAAATAGAATGAACTAAATGGGAAAATAATTAGTTAAGGGAAATTTGAATCGAAATTGGGTTTCTGATAAGTGGAAGAGATTGAGAGTTTATATTCGAAATCGAATATATAACTCGAGTTGAAAATATAATTAGATTAGTTTATAATTAAGTTGACATATATTTGAACAAGTTATATTCAAATAAAAGTATGAAATAGGCAAAACGGTTAATTAGCAACTAGTTAATGGGAATTTGAATGATTGAAAATTTAACTTAGGTAAGTTAAATAGATCAAAATGGATGAATTGAGTAAAATCAATGTGAATGAAATACGAATTTGGTGTGGATAGAGGAAAACCCAAAAGAGTTAAGAGAAAATATATTTGTAAAACGAATATAAGAGGAAATATATTTGTAAAACCAAATACAAAGGAAGTTATGTGCAAACGAATAAAAGGAGAAATATTTGTAAAAACATTTACAAATAGAATTTAAAAGGGAATATTTGTAAAACATTTACAAATAGATTCAATGGAATTATTTATTTATAGAAAATAAATAGAATGTTATAAATGAGATATTTATTTGTTAAATAAATAGAAATAAATCAAAGGAATATTCAGAAGATGAATAGAAAGTGGAAATCTGTTTTTAACAGATAAATAGAAACGATTAATTTATAAATAACAGTTTATAAATTAAATTAAATATTTATCATTCGATAAATGGAAATATAAGTCTGAACTTATATAGAGAAGAGATATTGGTTTTTAACACCGATAGTTTTAAATAGAAGGGGTACACAACACTTGTATAAGTGAAGTAACATTATTAAAGAGAACATTTATAAAGTGAAGAACCGTTACTAAAAGTAAATCTTTATAAATGAATAAATGTTATCCAATAGGAGTTATTCGAATAGGATAAATCGATTAGAGTAAGAGTTAACCAGATAGAGTTAATTGAACATAGTTAATCGAATTAGGATTTAATTGAATGTTAGTTATCCAATTGAAGTTGATTGAATATAGTTATTGAGATAGAGTTAGTCAACCATAGCTACTCAGGATAAGTTGACATTTCGTACGACTGCTAGCGTAATTCGCAGGGCTGCAGCTAGCCTAGGGCGGTCGGATGTTTCCTGGGGGAATTAGGCGTAACCATTGTGATCGCTGCGATCTAGAGTCAAGCAAGTGGAGTTAAATCAAATATTAGTTTATTTGAATAGAACTAAAGGAGTTATCGATTATTTGTTAATCGAAGGAGTTATCGATTATTTGTTAATCAAAGGAGTTATCGATTATTTGTTTATTCGAAAGGAGTTATCGATTATTAGTTAATCGAAGGAGTTACCGATTATTAGTAAATCAAAGGAGTTGTTGATTATAGTTTAATCGAAAAGAGTTATCGATTAGTTTAATCGAAGTGAGTTACAGAATATTGGTTATTCGAAGGAGTTATCGAATTTAGTCAATTCGAGGGAGTTAATCGAAAAGAGTTAAATCCAATAGAGTTAATTGATAAGAGTAAATTGAATAGGGTAAATCGAATATAGTTGATTCAAAGAAAGGTTTTCGAATCTAGTTATTTGATAGAGAGATTATCGAATATAGTTATTCGAAGGGAGGAGTTATCGAATGGGGATCTATTCGAAAGAGAGTTATGCAAGGAAGTTTGAAATGTTGAGTATCAACATAAGTGTGTTTTTGAAAAGATAAATGGGTTTGTAGCACCTTTTCTACCTTAGCAATTTCGAGGACGAAATTATTTTAAGTGGGGAAGATTGTAATGACCCGGATTCTTATGGGTTAATTTTAACTATTTATTACGGATTTAAATAGTGGGTGGATAATATAAATGGAATTTTATATAATTGAGTTATCAATTTAAAAATAAATTTCAATTTAATATTGAATATATTAAATTATCAGAATACGGAAATGGAACTAGATGAATTCAAAATTTAGTTTGAATTAAATACAGTTCAAATAATTAATAGGAAATTTTATTTGAATTTATAACGATAATAATATTTATTTATTATCGAAGAAATCAAATTGTTTGGAATTTAATTTATATCAGTATAAATTAATATCTTTCACAGATGATCGAATTAGACTTCATGACCTACCCCAGTGTGCCCGGAATAGTGGTATTACCCTAGAATTGACAATTGTTGGGTTTAGAAAGGAGTTCAGAATCAGGGGTTTTTAAATAAAAGGATACGATAAAAACTAATTTAAAATAAAATATAAATATCCTAGTTTGTGTGGACAAAATCAAAACAACCAGCTCTTTCCTCCTCCACAAATGAAAAACGTCGGTGGTTTCTTCATCTCCACAAGCCCAAAGCCAAACCGCATGGCATCCTTTCTTCCACTCTTTTCCTTTATAAATCACGTACCCCCTCCATCTTCTTTTCTTCTGAAATCAAAACCAAAATGAAGCCATCCTATTTCTATAACATTTTCCCCTTTTTCAAATAAAGTAAAGGTCAGATGAAAAATATATATATCGAGTATATCGTTCAAGACGCGAAGTGTTTTCCTGGAACTCGCGATGGTCAAGAGAAGGGCTCGATTTCTGGTATCGCGAGGATGTAGGGGATCGAGTAGGAAGGGGGCGTCGATCGAGTGGGAAGGCGATGATGGAGTTTTTAGGGTTGCAATCGATTTAGGGTTCGATCGATTTGAGGCGCTGCAAACTCGTGACCTGGGAGAAGGCATCGACGGGTTCTGACATTAGTTGGTGTCGCGTTGATGTATTAGTACGGGCATAGGAAGGTCGACGTGGAGGGTGTGTTCCGAGAAGAACAGAGGGGTAATGACAAACTTGAAATCTGGTGTGCGACAGTATCATGGATGAGGAAGCTGTTCTGTTGATTTGTGGGGATCGACAAATGTGTGAATGGAGTGTTTGTGAGTTGTTCGATGAATTACCGCAGTAAAGAAGAATCAACTATCGTTTAAGTGGTTCTGTAGTTGTTCTAGCAATGAGGTACAAGTTTTTATAGTTTTTATTTTTTTTAAATACTTAAAATAATTTATTTATTCATGTCATTAGTGAATTTGAATTAATAATCGAATAATCGTTATTTAAAAATAAATAAATCATCGTAGGTACGAAGTGAATTCAATTGAAACAAGCCGAGACGATATGGAATTTTAGAAGGATATTCGATGAAAGGAAATCATCGGTGAGTAAACCTCACTCACCATTTAATTAGAATTATTTCTAGTTGTTAAAAATAATTGCTATGCTTGTTTGAATATTGTTTGGTTGATTTAAAATATATATTAGTTATTTAGGACTATTATATATATATATATATATATTGGGTTGATTGATTGGTTGGATTCCCGCAGTTTCATTAGCGGATGCCCGCAGTTTCATTAGCGGATGATTACCCTATACGCCCCACGCTAAGATTAGTGGATGACCTTCTATACCGCGATATCCTGCCTCGAAGCAGGATAGGTATTATTTATGTGCTAACATCTGTGGATGCAGGAAAACAGGTTGGAGGAATCCAACTGGATTCCTCAAAAATATATATTATCTGTTTTTTTGTTTGATCTCATATATATTCATATATGATGTGTTAAAAATCAAATGATTGAAAATTGGTTGATTGATTGTTTAAAATATCCATGGGGCTTGAATATTGATTCATAAAAATATCGAAAAGGGTATTTGAGATTTTAAAAAAGGGAATTCTATTTTTATAAATAGAATTTGAATTTTAAATAAAACTATAGAAAATATTAACTTGTTTTGAAGGTATATAAAACAAGTGATCGAATTTATAAACGTTGTTTATAAATGAAAAGATAGGTTTTGAATCGAATTTATAAACGTTGTTTATAAATGAAAAGATAGGTTTTGAATCGAATTTATAAACGTTGTTTATAAATGAAAAGATAGGTTTTGAATCGAATTTATAAAGTTGTTTATAAATGAAAGGATGGAATTTGAATCAAATTTATAAAGTTGTTTATAAATGAAAATATGGGATTTGAATTGAATTTATAAACGTTGTTTATAAATGGAAAGGTGGGATTTGAATTGAAGTTATAAACGTTGTTTATAAATAATGCCGAGAATTCAAATGGACTTTGAATATAAGGAATTGTAATAGATTTGAATATAGAAATTCAAATGGACTTTAAACTATAGATTTGAATATAGAAATTCAAATGGACTTTAAACTATAGATTTGAATATAGAAATTCAAAAGGACTTTAAACTATAGATTTGAATATAGAAATTCAAATGGACTTTAAACTATAGATTTGAATATAGAAATTCAAACGGACTTTAAACTATGGAATTGGAATAATAGAAGCGAATTGGAGTTTGAATATAGAATTCAAATATTAAAAGAGAAATGGACTAAAGAGATAATTAACAAATTGAGTTAAAACGATTTGGTATAGTTAAATAGATTGGGCAGGTATAGATACAGGAGACAGGTTTGGAATAAAGTATAGAAGTGAAATAAATAGAATGCCCGACAAAAAGGTACGTATTTAATTTCCATATGAGATTTTATGCGCCGTATCGGCTAGCCGCTTGGCTTTTTCTTTTTCTTTTTGAGATGAGAAGGACCGGGAAAGCTATTTGAAATTTCCCGATGCTCCCGGTACAAAGGAGGTTATGGCGAATTTTTCCGGGAATTTAAGGAGATAGAATATTTTTAAGATAATTTGATAGTTAGAAATTAACATATCAAAATATATAGAAGTCGATAAGAAAACGAACTTAGAAATAGAATAGTATAATCAAAAAGGAAGTATAAGAATAAAACCTCGTAAGGATAAAAGAGAAAGTATATATGTGTTTAAAAGTGAAGAAGTAGTGGTATGGTATTGATTATTCGAGTAAGTAGTCTTGTCTGTTTTGACGTTAAATGTTATTCAGTCAAGGTCTGAGAGGTAATTATACCCCAACTTGGTTGATTTCATGATATACCGATAAGTAGCAAGATTCAGGCTCGAAGATCAATGTGGAATAAGAATTAGTTAAATAATGCATTTGGGTTGTCGTAACGATGTTTTAACAACATCTGTTTTAACTCAAATATGTGCAAAGCTTGGAAATAGAATAATGAACGTTTCCTAAGTATAGGAATAAACGAGATTGGAAAAGAGATAAGTAATTGGAATATTTTCCAATTATAAATAACATATATTTTCTAAAGTTTAGAAAATAAAAGAAGGCGATATATGGAAATGTTTTCCAAATAATTTATAAGGCCTATATGGTTATTGAAAATATTTGGTTAACAAATATTGATAAGAAATAGAGAAGAGATTTAATTAATGGAATATTAATTAAAGACTCAGTGATTGTTGGATGTTTGGATGAACACTTGTTTTATTCGATAGTTAAATCATCGACTATCGAAACACTTGTTTTTATTCGATAGTTAAATCACAGACTATCGAAGTTTTGACCATCATTGTCAATATGGAGAGACCGGTTGGATTATTATCCAAAGAACCACTCCATATCGGCAGTAGCGTGCGAATCAGATTATATAAAGATAATCGAAGACGGAGTAGAGTGCAAGGACTTTTTCTATTAATAGAAATAGTACCTTCGGTTCATCCTGTTCCTGGGTGACTTGTATGGATGAATGTATGACAGAGTATTTCCAGAAAGGTCACGTACATTGATTTCTTCAACTATACCAAGAGTGGAAGCGGAGGAGGAAACTTCTTTAGCTGACACGTAATGTACTGTTGTAGACATCAATTAGTGATTTTCGATGGATCTGACGATGTGACATTCGAAGTGAATCTGGTGTGATGATAAAGCGTAGCTTCTAGCCTCAACATCCGGTAAATGACAGAAATCGGGCAAGCAGCATGGCTATGTAGGTCGCACCTATTAGGGTGTATAATCACCTGATCTAGAGTTTCATTTACTTCTAAAATCTATTGTCGATGCTGTCCCATTCGGGAAACGGTTGCTGATCCCAACCGTTGGTGATATACATTCGATACACTCAAGCGAAATGAGTGGTCGGTCATGTGTGGATGAGTTGCAAGATGTTCTTGTTGAACTCGGTGTATTCTCCTCTAGAGATATACCAGCGGAAGGTGGTCCCATACCTTGTCATAGTTGGAAAACCAAATACCCAATACGTGCTTGCGGTTTTGATTGTATATATATGTGGAACGTGAGATGCAAACGTTCCACTAGATTGTTATTTACTTGATTTAGACATTATATTAATATCAAAAGAGTTTTGATATAAAGATAAGTCAAGTGTTTGGATTCTCATAAGGGAAAAACCCGTTCCGTGTTATACGGCGTGGTCTTATGAGATATCATTTAGTTTTCTGAAACTGTTTTAAACTGTTTACTCATACCAGTCCCATGACTGACCCGGAGTTTACTTTGTTGTTTTCCCTAAACTCTTGGGTGCCTAAATTTGTACAGGCAATCAAGTAGTTCAGGATTTTTCAGATCTATCTAAAGGAGCTTGGAGCAGGAGGCTTCAGCGTTATCTAGTTATAGTGTTGTTCCGCTATGTGTAAGTGTTGTACTCTGATAAGTGTATGTTATACAGTTAAGATTTTGTATTTCAAAGATATGATATATTATATTTTGTTCCGCTACGATGTGAGATTCTGTGTTGTTGTTTCTGTTCTGCTTCTATCTTTTTCTTCTAAAAAAAAATGTTCCGTATTTTCGTGATATTTGGGTTGGACGTATGATGTATATAGTCAACTCTGATGTTGCGGAAATCTGGGTCATTACAATAAGCAAGTTAAAATATATTTGAACATGTCATGTTCAAATATAAAAGTGGAATAGACTAAAGAGTTAATTAACAAATTAATTAACGAATTGAGTTAAAACAATAATATATAGTTAAAATAGATTGGGCAGGTATAAATTTACATGAGATATGTATGGATAAGGTATGAAGGTATATAAATAGAATGCTCGACGAAAAGGTATGTATTTAATTCATATATGAGATTTTATGCGCCGTATCGGCTAGCCGATTGGCTTTTTCTTTTTCTTTTGGATTGGTGAGGGCCATGGGAGGCTATTTAAAATATCCCGATGCTCCTGGTACAAAGGAGGTTATGGCGAATTTTTCCGGGAATTTAAGGAGTTAGAATATTTTTAAGATAATTTGATAGTTAGAAATCAACGTATCGATATATATAGAAGTCGATAAGGAAACGAACTTAGAAATAGAATAGTAAAATCAAAAAGGAAGACTAGGAATAAAATCTAGTCAGAATAGAAAAAGGAAGCGTATACATGTTTAAAAGTGAATCAGTAGTTGTATGGTATTGATTATTCGAGTAAGTAGTCATATCTTTTTTGACGTTATAAATGTTATTCAGTCAAGGTCTGAGAGTAGTTATACCCTAACTTGATTGATTTCATTATTAACAAATAAATAGTAAGATTTCAGGCTCGAAGATCAATGTTGAATAAGAGTTAGTTGAATATAGTATTTGGGTTGTTGTAACGATGTTTTACACAACATCAGTTTTAATCCAAATAAGTGTAAGCTTGGAAATATAATAAAGAATATTTCCTAAGTATAGAAATAAATGAGATCGGAAAAGAGATAAGTAATTGGAATATTTTCAAATTATAAATAGCATATATTTTCTAAAGTTTAGAAAATAAAGGAAGGCGATATTCGGAAATGTTTTCCAAATAACATAAAATGCCAATATGGTTATTGAAAAGATTTGGTTAACAAATATTAATAAAGAAATAGAGAAGTGATTTAACTAATGGAATATTAATTGAGGGCTTAGTGACATGTTCAAAAGGAAAATTTTGATTTGTGAGAAGAGTAAACTATTTAAAAACTCACAGGGAAAGACTGTTTGAATTAGAAACAAATTTAACAGAAATTTGTGAAAGCAAATTGGAATTAAAAATAAAGCCAGTAAAGTGGTAACTGAGATTGAATTAAAATGATATCAAGACAAATTGGATTGTGAGATTCAAATTTGAAGTGTAATGTGATAATCAAGTTAAGAGTAGGGAATCGAGAAGAAACTCGAGTTGAAATGATATTTGGCTCGGATATAAGCGAATGGTTGTGTTGTGGATAAAAGAAGATTGGAATTTGATTGAGATGACCCTTGTATCCGCCGAATTGATAACAAGTGGAAAGGAAATAATGATATGCCGACAAAAGGTACAAGTTTATATTTCTATTGGATATAAGGTTTATGAGCCGAATTGGCAAGCCGCTTAGCTGTCTGATTTTCTTTTGGGTTGGAGATGGCCCAGAGAGGCGAGTTGGAGTTTGACCGATTGACCAGTACAAAGGAGGTGCTGGCGAAATTTTTCAAAAAGTTTAGGTGTTAGAAAATTTTCAGGATTTTTGAAAATTTTCGTTGATAAGAATTAATTAATATTTTAATGGAAATTAAATTGGTTCAGTTGAAACTGAACTTAAGAAGTGAACAAATATGTTCTAACCAGTCGATAGGGTCGTTCTCTACCTTAGCAATTTCGAGGACGAAATTATTTTAAGTGGGGAAGAATGTAATGACCTGCATTGGCAGAGGTATTATAATTAATTTATTTAATTATTGAAATGGTGGTTTAGTGAATTAAATGGTCGTGGAATTAAATAATGATGAATATTTAATTAAAATAATAAATTAAATAATATATTTAATTCTGAAATTATCAGAATTGGCTGAAATGACGATATGGTGTGAACTGGATCATCTGTGATATTTAATTCAGCTTAGAATTTAATTTGAATAACGAATATATTATATAAACGACAGTTTGAACGTATAATTATATTATAATTAAAATCGAGCTTGAAATGGCGCTGTAGTTCGTAAATTGGCGATTTGAACTTCAACTGAATGTACGGATTTGTTTTAAGCCGGATTTCAGTGAAACAAGAAACGTGTGGAGCTGGTGGAGTATATCTTTCTAGTGGAAGAGAAAAATCAGGATTTCGTCGTATAGATTTTGATGTACGTCCAAATCAAATTTCAGAAAAGTCGCTGTGGAATTCCTTTATAATTTATAAAGGAATTATTTATATTTTTAAAAGGAATTTCATTATAAATCGAATATCGATTTAATCGGGATGAGAAATATCAAGTTAGAAATCCATATAGGAATATTCTGAAGCTATATGGTATTCCACTGTGAATATAGACGATAATATTTATTTTCAAAATATTTAATTTAATTATATTTAAATATATTTATATAGGGTCATCCAAAGTTCTAAAAATAGCCGATTTTGCAAACGAAGTCGGAATTTGACGAAACTAATTTTGTTGGATCCGCAATGTCAAATAGTTGTTAGATTTCCAGTTCCATGATTTTTAGAGTCACTGTGTGGTCGTACGGATTTTTAGAGTGAGAAACAGTCAGTATTTCGACAGTTAAAAATACGTAGTGTGAGTAGGCGGAGTCGGAATTTGACGAAACCAGTTTTGTTGGGACCGTAACGTCGAACTGTAGATGCATGTCCAGTTTGGTGATTTATGGGTATCGTGTGTGATCGCAGGGATTTTTAAACATGAATTAACAAAAGAATATACCGAGAATATTCCTTCTACAAAATATCTAGATATTTGTTAGGGTTATAAATACACCACTATACTTCCTAAACCTAATTTTCCATTTCACAGTTAACCAATTGTGAGCCGCCACAATATTTTTCATTCTCCAGTAAATTTTCACGAGCTCAAATAAATCACAAACAAAAACCACAAATTCTTATAAATCCTAATCTATATATGTATGGATTCAACATCGTAAGGGCTTCAATTCCATGTGCTATTTGTTGGGTTCGGTTTCCTTTTTATGGCGCAGGGAATTTACAGTAAAAGTTAGAGTTCGGGATTTTTGAGCGTATGATGATTTTTGGTTGAAGGGGAGGTGATAGATGATCTCGCGGTGGAAATCCGCACCTGGGTACAAAGTTGGAGAAGGATCGATCATCATTTTTGGTCGAGGTGCTGTCATAGGGGACCGCGGAACCTGGAGAACGCGCTCACGGATTGGCATGTGAGTTGACGGGAAGCTGGTGGAGGAGAAGGAACTCGGAAAGAGGAGCTTAAATTGGGTTTCGATTTGGAGATTCATGAAGTAGAAATGTGAAAATGGGGAGGAGCAATTGCTCGACGGGTTTGAGCAGATCACGGCATCAATTAAGGAAGAAAGGTTGGACGGGCCTGGGTAATTGAGTTTGGGATTGGGCCTTAAGTAAGTGGTGAGGCCCGATTAATTTTAACTTAAGTTTTGATTTAATTAAAAAGTATGTTAACTTCAAATGCGTATAACTCGATCATACGATGTCAGAATCTTACGAAACAAGTTGCGTTGGGACCGCGTGGACGAGAGCTTCACAATGAAGCTGACTGGAAGTGGATTGGGGCTCGTATGAATTTATGGCAAAATAAATTGTTTGATTCAAATCAAACAACAGTTTATCGTTCTTTAACGATGAACTGCCAATGTGAGTAAATCTCACTAACTCTGAACAGTTTATAATTTCATGTTGTATTTTTTGAACTGTTAAATATTGGCTGATTGACTGTGTGTTGACTGTTTGATTGAACTGCTAGTCAGTTAGTTGAATTTCTATATTGATTCTGTTTAACAGAATATATCATATGGAACTGAAAGTGATGTTGATTTTATTGTGTAACATCTGTGGATGCAGGGAAACAGGTTGGAGGAATCCAACTGGATTCCTCAACATTTTTTTATATATATATATTGTGATATATGATGTGATATATAATCTGTTGTCGATTATATGCGTTTGGACGATACTGATCATCGTGATTTGATATGTTGAATACCATAACATACCGAAATGTTGATAAGCGAATATTTTCAAAGTGATACTTGAAAATAAAATATTTATAGATGGAATATATATAAATAAGAAATATTTATAAATTGGGATATTTATAAATAGGAGATATTTAGAAAAAGGGAAAAAATGTTATAAAAAGGAAACTGTTATAAGAAGGAAATCATTTTAAAGTGGACAACCGTTACTAAAAGTAAATCTTTAAAAATGAATAAACATTGTTAAAAAGGAAATCTTTATAAAGCAAATAAAGTAGTAAATCGAATTAGTTATTCGAAAGGGAGTTAAGTCGAATATGGTATTCAAAAGTAGTAAATCGAATTAGTTATTCGAAAGAGGTTAGTCGAGTCGAGTCAATTGAATAGAGTTAATCGAATATTTGTTATTCGAATAAGAGTTAACCAAATGGAGTTAATCAATTAGAGTTAACCAGTTAGAGTTAAACCAGTTGGAGTTAATCGAATAGGGTTAAAATAAAGGAGTTAATCGAATATAGTTTATTCGAAATGGAATTAGAGGAGTTAATCGAAAATAGAATTAATCGAATAGAGTTAGAGGAGTTATCGAATATAGTTTATTCGACATGAGTTAAGTGAATAGAGTAAATCAAATAGAGTAAATTAAATAAGAGTAAATCGAATAGAGTTAAGTGAAAAGAATCAATCGAATATAGTTATTTGAAAGAAAGGTTAAGTAAGGAAGTTAGTTAAAGAAATTTAAAGTGAACTTTGCCTATTTCAAGGTAAGAAATGTTGTTCAGTTAAGGTCTGAGAGGTAGTTCTACCCCAACTTGATTTATTTCATTTTTAACTAAGGAATGGTTAAGGTTCGATAGTAAAGGATGGTTAAGTGAATTTAGTAATTAAAGAAAATGGTTTGAGTTGGCATAGCGATGGTTTGTTTAAACATCTGTCTAAGTCCAATGAAGAAGCTTTGGAAATGTTTTCCAAATAAGAAACCAGAAATGTTTTCTAATAAAGAAAACAAGAAATGGAAATGTTTTCCATTATTAATAACGTATATTTTCCAAATTTAGAAAATAAGAAATATTGAATATAGGGAAACAGGAGATAAGTAAATTAATTAAATAAAGAGATAAATGTTGAATGATGTTTGATCGATATAAATTTCCATTTGGAAATAATATCGTTGTTTGCCCACCTGTTTTTCTTCGGTAGTTAAATCACAGACTATCGAAGTTTTGACCATTTTAACGTTGTTAATATGGAGAGACCGGTTGGATTATTATCCAAAGAACCACTCTGTATTGGCATAAGCGTTGCGAATCATATATGCCAAAGGAAATTGAAGACGGAGTATGCAAGGGCTATCCTGTTTACAGAATAGTGCTTTCGGTTCATCCTGTTCCTGGATGACTTGTATGGACAGATGTCTGATAGAGTATTTCCAGACGATCACGTGTATTGATTTCTCCAACCGTACCAAGAGTGGAAGTGGGGAAGGAAACTACTTTTAGCTAACACATAATGTATGGTTGAGGACGTCAATCGGTGATTTGATGGGTTTGACGATGTGGCATTCAAAGTGAATCTGATGTGATGATAAAGCTTAGCTTCTAGCCTCAACATCCGGTAAATGATAGAAATCAGGCAGGCAGCATGGATAAGTCGGTCGCACTGAAGTAGGGTGTATAATCACCAGATCTAAAGTTTCACTTACTTCTCAAAAATCTATTGTTGATGCTGTCCCATTCGGGAAACGGTTGCTGATCCCAACTGTTGGTGATATACATTCGATACACTCAAGCGAAATGAGTGGTCGGTCATGTGTGGCCGGGTTGCAATATGTTCTTGTTGAACCCAGTGTATTCCTCTCTAGAGGTACGCTAGCGAAAGGTGGTTCCATACCTTGTCATAGTTGGAAATCCATTACCCAATACGTGCTTGCGGTTTTGATTGTATACTATATATGTAGAACGTGAGATGAAAGCGTTTTTGCTAGATGATTATTATATTGTGTTGATAGACATTATTATAATATCAAAAGGATTTTGATATAAAGATATTTGGATTCTCATAAGGGAAAAATCCGTTCCGTTATACGGCGTGGTCTTATGAGATATCGATTACCTGCTTGAACTGTTTTAAACTGTTTTACTCACACCAGTCCCATGACTGACCCAGAGTTTATTTGTTTGTTTCCCTAAACTCTTGGGTGCCTAAATTTGTATGGGCAGTCAAGTAGTCGGGATTTACAGATATACTAGCTTGGAGCAGGAGGCTTCAGGATCATATAGTTATAGTTATTTCCGCTATGTTGTAAGTACTGTACTTTGATAATGATATGTATATTCAAGTACATATTTGTATTTCAAAGTTATGTTATGAAATATATTTATTCGTTCCGCTATGAGATTCGTATTACTCTGATGTTGTGTTCTTCTTCTTCTTCTATTCTAAGTTTCTATCTTATCTATCCTCACCCTCTGTTTTCTTTCTATAAATTTCTTGATTTTCAGTTTAATTTGGGGTTAGACTTGTGTTTTTGGTCAGCTCAAATTAGACCGGAATTTTGGGTCATTACAATTGGTATCAGAGTTGAAGTTAAGTGAATTACCTTGGCTCTGTGGCGTGACTCGGTAGAGATAGGGTTAGTAATACCCTAGATTGAGTTGAGTGTATATATATGAGTGAGCGTATTTGTTATTGATATAAAAATGGTTTTATATTGTAGAGATTCATTGGTTGAGTTGTTTATGAGTTCTGGTCGATCAGTTTGATCCACTGTATCGGTAGGAGTTACTAAACACTCGAATACGATGGGTCGACACGATATGTTTTGAAAAGAGAGTAAATTAAAATAATTTTACCCAAGGTATATCTTGATATAGAGAAGATATATATATCAAAATTATAATATATTGGATATATTGGTTGTTATTATAATCGAGTAAGATTATAAATTAAATGGTTATGTAAATGACCAATCAGAATTTATATAAGTGAAATACGTGAAATCAGATGAGTTAAATCTGAAATTTAAGCCAGAAATTGAATTAAAATTCGGGAAAATTGGATAAGTGTTTGTAAATGGATTTGGATTAAAAATAAGGAAAATTTAAGATCCTGGGAAATTTTAAATTGTTTTACAAGCAGTGTGAATTATATATTGAAATGAATTTCAAAGTGGAAATGTTTAGAAATGGTTTTATAGTATTGAGCTCACTTCGATCGCTGGAATATAGATTCTGATGATGACAGCTACATCATCAGTATTCATTTTCGAGTTGTAAGTGACGAATTACTACCAGAGATACTGTTTTGAATTTGTTTTGGGAAAGACAAGTTGTGTTGAATTTCAAAATGGGATTTATGATATAGAATTTGAATATATAGAATTCAAATGGAATTTAAACTATAGAATTTGAATATAGAAATTCAAATGGGATTTATAATATAGAATTTGAATAATAGAATTTGATATATAGATTTGAATAATAGAAGTGATATAAAATTTGAATAGAAATTGAATAGAATTAACTAAGTCGAAGAGGAATTAGTTAATCGAGTTTTGAATTTGAAGTTGAACTTTGAAAGGTGAATTGGATTTGTAAATGGATATTCGAAATTGAATATAGAACTTAAATTTGAAATTTGGATTCAAATTAGTTAATAAGCAAGTTAAAATATATTTGAACATGTCATGTTCAAATATAAAAGTGAAATAGACTAAAGAGTTAATTAACAAATTAATTAACGAATTGAGTTAAAACTGTCATGTATAGTTAAAATAGATTGGGTAGGTATAAATATACATGAGATATGTATGGATAAGGTATGAAGGTATATAAATAGAATGCTCGACGAAAAGGTATGTATTTAATTCATATATGAGATTTTATGCGCCGTATCGGCTAGCCGATTGGCCTTTTCTTTTTCTTTTGGATTGGTATGGGCCATGGGAGGCTATTTAAAATATCCCGATGCTCCTGGTACAAAGGAGGTTATGGCGAATTTTTCCGGAAATTTAAGGAGTTAGAATATTTTTAAGATAATTTGATAGTTAGAAATCAACGTATCGATATATATATATATATATATATATATATATATATATATATATAAGTCGATAAGGAAACGAACATAGAAATAGAATAGTAAAATCAAAAAGGAAGACTAGGAATAAAATCTAGTCAGAATAGAAAAAGGAAGCGTATACATGTTTAAAAGTGAATAAGTAGTTGTATGGTATGGATTATTCGAATAAGTAGTCATATCTGTTTTGACGTTATAAATGTTATTCAGTCAAGGTCTGAGAGGTAGTTATACACCAACTTGATTGATTTCATTATTAACAAATAAATAGTAAGATTTCAGGCTCGAAGATCAATGTTGAATAAGAGTTAGTTGAATATAGTATTTGGGTTGTCGTAACGATGTTTTACACAACATCAGTTTTAACTCAAATAAGTGTAAGCTTGGAAATATAATAAAGAATATTTCCTAAGTATAGAAATAAATGAGATCAGAAAAGAGATAAGTAATTGGAATATTTTCCAATTATAAATAGCATATATTTTCTAAAATTTAGAAAATAAAGGAAGGCGATATTTGGAAATGTTTTCCAAATAACATAAAAGGCCAATATGGTTATTGAAAATATTTGGTTAACAAATATTGATAAAGAAATAGAGAAGTGATTTAACTAATGGAATATTAATTAAGGGCTCAGTGACATGTTCAAAAGGAAAATTTTGATTTGTGAGAAGAGTAAAATGTTTAAAAACTCCCAGGGAAAGACTGTTTGAATTAAAAACAAATTTAACAAAAATTTGTGAAAGCAAATTGGAATTAAAAATAAAGCCTATAAAGTGGTAACTGAGATTGAATTAAAATGATATCAAGACAAATTGGATTGTGAGATTCAAATTTGAAGTGTAATGTGATAATCAAGTAAAGAGTTGGGAATCGAGAAGAAACTCGAGTTGAAATGATATTTGGCTCGGATATAAGCGAATGGTTGTGTTGTGGATAAAAGCAGATTGGAATTTGATTGGGATGAACCTTGTATCCGGTGAATTGATAACAGGTGGAAAGGATATAATGATATGCCGACAAAAGGTACAAGTTTATATTTCTATTGGATATAAGGTTTATGAGCCGAATTGGCAAGCCACTTGGCTGTTTGATTTTCTTTTGGGTTGGAGATGGCCCAGAGAGGCGAGTTGGAGTTTGACCGATTGACCAGTACAAAGGAGGTGCTGGCAAAAAATTTCAAAAAGTTTAGGTGTTAGAAAATTTTCAGGATTTTTGAAATTTTTCGTTGATAAGAATTAATTAATAATTTAATTGAAATTAAATTGGTTCAGTTGAAACTGAAGTTAAGAAGTGAACAAATATGTTCTAACCAGTCGATAGGCTCATTCTCTACCTTAGCAATTTCGAGGACGAAATTATTTTATGTGGGGAAGAATGTAATGACCCGCATTGGCAGAGGTATTATAATTAATTTATTTGATTATTGAAATGGTTTAGTGGATTAAATGGTCGTGGAATTAAACAATGATGAATATTTAATTAAAATAATAAATTAAATAATATATTTAATTCTGAAATAATCAGAATTGGTTGAAATGACGATATGGTGTAAACTGGATCATCTGTGATATATAATTCAGCTTAGAATTTAATTTGAATAACAAATATATTATATAAACAACAGTTTGAACGTATAATTATATAATAATTAAAATCGAGCTCGAAATGGCGCGGCAGTTCGTAAATTGGCGATTTGAACTTCAACTGAATGTACAGGATTCGTTTTAATCCGGATTTCAGTGAAACAAGAAAAGTGTAGAGCTGGTGGAGTATATCTTTCTAGTGGAAGAGAAAAATCGGGATTTCTTCGTGTAGATTTTGATGTACGTCCAAATCAAATTTCAGAAAAGTCGCTGTGGAATTCGTTTTTAATTTATAAAGGAATTATTTATATTTTTAAAAGGAATTTCATTATAAATCGAATATCGATTTAATCGGGATGTGAAATATCAAGTTAGAAATCCATATAGGAATATTCTGAAGCTATATGGTATTCCACTGTGAATATAGACGATAATATTTATTTTTAAAAAATTTAATTTAACTATATTTAAATATATTTATATATTTAAATGGGTCATCCAGAGCTCTAAAAATAGCCGGTTTTGCAAATGAAGTCGGAATTCGACGAAACTAATTTTGTTGGATCCGCAATGTCAAATAATTGTTAGATTTCCAGTTCCGTGATTTTTAGAGTCACTGTGTCGTCGTACGGATTTTTAGAGTGAGAAACAGTCAGTATTTCGATAGTTAAAAATACGCTGTGTGAGCAAACGGATTCGGAATTTGACGAAACCAGTTTCGTTGGGACCATAACGTCGAACTGTAGCTGCATGTCCAGTTTGGTGATTTATGGGTATCGTGTGTGATCGCAGGAATTTTTAAACACGAATTAACAAAAGAATATACCGAGAATATTCCTTTTACAAAATATCTAGATATTTGTTAGGGCTATAAATACACCACTATACTCCCTAAACCTAATTTTCCATTTCACAGTTAACCAAATCTGAGCCGCCACAATATTTTTCACTCTCCAGTAAATTTTCACGAGCTCAAACAAATCACAAACAAATCCCACAAATTCCTATAAATCCTAATCTATAAATGTATGGATTCAGCATCGTAAGGACTTCAATTCCATGTGCTATTTATTTGTTGGGTTCGGTTTCCTTTTTCTGGCGCTGGGAATTTACAGCAAAAGTTAGGGTTCAGGATTTTTGAGCGTATGATGATATTTGGTTGAAGGGGAGGTGATAGATGATCTCGCGGTGGAAATCCGCACCTGGGTACAAATTTAAAGAAGGATCGATCGTCATTTTTGGTCGAGGTGCTGTCATAGGGGACCGCGGAACCTGAAGAATGCGCTCACGGATTGGCGTACGAGTTGATGGGGAGCTGGTGGAGGAGAAGGAGCTCGGAAAGAGGAGCTTAAATGGGGTTTCGATGTGGAGATTCATGAAGTAGAGATGTGAAAATGGAGAGGAGCAATTTCTCGACGGGTTTGAGGTGGTCACGACATTAATTAGGGAAGAAAGGTTGGATGAGCCTGGGTAATTGAGTTTGGGATTGGGCCTTAAGTAAGCGGTGAGGCCCGATTCATTTTAACTTAAGTTTTGGTTTAATTAAGAAGTATGTTAACTTCAAATACGTATAACTCGATCATATGATGTCAGAATCTCACGAAATAAGTTGCGTTGGGACCGTATGGACGAGAGCTTCACAATGAAGCTGACTGGAAGTGGATTGAGGCTCGTATGAATTTATGGCGAAATAAATTGTTTGATTCAAATCAAACAACAGTTTATCGTTCTTTAACGATGAACTGCCAATGTGAGTAAATCTCACTAACTCTGAACAGTTTATAATTTCATGTTGTATTTTTAGAACTGTTAAATATTGGTTGATTGACTGTGTGTTGACTATTTGATTGAACTGATAGTCATTTAGTTGAATTTCTATATTGATTCTGTTTAACAGAATATATCTTATGGAACTAAAAGTGATGTTGATTTTATTGTGTAACATCTGTGGATGCAGGTAAACAGGTTGGAGGACTCCAACTGGATTCCTCAACATTTATTTTATTTTATTTTTCATATATTATGATATATGATGTGATATATAATCTGTTGTCGATTATATGTGTTTGGACGATACTGATCATCGTGATTTGATATGTTGAATACCATAACATACCGAAATGTTGATAAGGGAATATTTTCAAAGTGATATTTGAAAATAAAATATTTATAAATGGAATATTTATAAATAAGAAATATTTATAAATTGGGATATTTATAAATAGGAGATATTTAGAAAAAGGGAAAAAACGTTATAAAAAGGAAACTGTTATAAGAAGGAAATCATTTTAAAGTGGAGAACCGTTACTAAAAGTAAATCTTTAAAAATGAATAAACATTGTTAAAAAGGAAATCTTTATAAAGCAAATAAAGTAGTAAATCGAATTAGTTATTCAAAAGGGAGTTAAATCGAATATGGTATTCGAAAGTAGTAAATCGAATTAGTTATTCGAAAGGGGTTAGTCTAGTCGGGTCAGTTGAATAGAGTTAATCGAATATTTGTTATTCGAATAAGAGTTAACCAGATGGAGTTAATCAATTAGAGTTAACCACTAGAGTTAAACTAGTTGGAGTTAATCGAATAGAGTTAAAATAAAGGAGTTAATCGAATATAGTTTATTCGAAATGGAATTAGAGGAGTTAATCAAAAATAGAATTAATCGAATAGAGTTAGAGGAGTTATCGAATATAGTTTATTCGACAGGAGTTAAGTGAATAGAGTAAATCAAATAGAGTAAATCAAATAAGAGTAAATCGAATAGAAATAAGTGAAAAGAGTCAATCGAATATAGTTATTTGATAGAAAAGGTTAAGTAAGGAAGTTAGTTAAAGAAATTTAAAGTGAAATTTGCCTATTTCAAGGTTAGAAATGTTGTTCAGTTAAGGTCCGAGAGGTAGTTCTACCCCAACTTGATTGACTTCATTTTTAACTAAGGAATGGTTAAGGTTCGATAGTAAAGGATGGTTAAGTTAATTTAGTAATTAAAGGAAATGATTTGAGTTGGCATCGCGATGGTTTGTTTAAACATCTGTCTAAGTCCAATGAAGAAGCTTTGGAAATGTTTTCCAAATAAGAAACCAGAAATGTTTTCTAATAAAGAAAACAAGAAATGGAAATGTTTTCCATTGTTAATAACGTATATTTTCCAAATTTAGAAAATAGGGAATATTGAATATAGGGAAACAGAAGATAAGTAAATTAATGAAATAAAGAGATAAATGTTGAATGATGTTTGATCGATATAAATTTCCATTTGGAAATAATATCGTTGTTTGCCCACCTGTTTTTCTTCGATAGTTAAATCACAGACTATCGATGTTTTGACCATTTTAACGTTGTTAATATGGAGAGACCGGTTGGAATATTATCCAAAGAACCACTCTGTATTGGCATAAGCGTTGCGAATCATATATGCCGAAGGAAATTGAAGACGGAGTATGCAAGGGCTATCCTGTTTACAATATAGTGCCTTCAGTTCATCCTGTTCCTGAATGACTTGTATGGACGGATGTCTGACAGAGTATTTCCAGACGATCACGTATATTGATTTCTCCAACCGTACTAAGAGTGGAAGCGGGGAAGGAAACTTCTTTTAGCTAACACATAATGTATGGTTGAGGACGTCAATCGGTGATTTGATGGATTTGACGATGTGGCATTCAAAGTGAATCTGATGTGATGATAAAGAGTAGCTTCTAGCCTCAACATCCGGTAAATGACCGAAATCGGGCAGGCAGCATGGCTAAGTCTGTCGCACCGAAGTAGGGTGTATAATCACCTGATCCATAGTTTCATTTACTTCTCAAAAATCTATTATTGATGTTGTCCCATTCGGAAAACGGTTGCTGATCCCAACTGTTGGTGATATACATTCGATACACTCAAGCGAAAAGAGTGGTCGGTCATGTGTGGCCAGGTTGCAAGCTGTTCTTGTTGAACCCAGTGTATTCCTCTCTAGAGGTACACTAGCGAAAGGTGGTTCCATACCTTGTCATAGTTGGAAATCCATTACCCAATACGTTCTTGCGATTTTGATTGTATACTATATATGTAGAACGTGAGATGAAAGCGTTACTGCTAGATGATTATTATATTGTGTTGATAGACATTATTATAATATCAAAAGGTTTTTAATATAAAGATATTTGGATTCTCATAAGGGAAAAACCCGTTCCGTTATACGGCGTGGTCTTATGAGATATCGATTACCTGCTTGAACTGTTTTACTCAAACCAGTCCCATGACTGACCCGGAGTTTATTTGTTGGTTTCCCTAAACTCTTGGGTGCCTAAATTTGTATGGGCAGTCAAGTAGTCGGGATTTACTAAAAAAAATGGTAGAGCTTGGAGTAGGAGGCTTCAGGATCATATAGTTATAGTTATTTCCGCTGTGTTGTAAGTGTTGTACTTTGATAATGATATGTATATTCAAGTACATATTTGTATTTCAAAGTTATGAAATATATTTATTCGTTTCGCTATGAGATTCGTGTTACTCTGATGTTGTATTCTTCTTCTATTCTAAGTTTCTATCTTATCTATCCTCACCCTCTATTTTCTTTCTATAAATTTTTTGATTTTCAGTTTAATTTGGGGTTGGACTTGTGTTTTTGGTCAGCTCAAAGTGGACCGTAATTTTGGTTCATTACACAATCGATCTGGTCGGGCGAAACCGGAGCCGTTACATTAATTCTGGAAAATGCTTTAGAAATCGCATCATGTAAACCAAGTGGAACCAGTGACCGTTCACATCATGACAGTAAGAAAAGCAGATTCCCTACAGTATTACATCAGGTGAAACAATGTCGGGCAGTAAGTAAAGCACAGTCGTAACAGTAACCGGTAACATCATCGTTTATTTTATTGATTTGTACACTACCTAGCTATATATTTCTGTCAATTTACTCACATCTTACCCCACTCAACCAACTTCATTCCCATTCTTGTACTACCTCCTTCTTTTATCAATTACTCAAAATGCCTTCTTGGCCATCAGCTACAGACTACGATGAACAGGCGTACGAGCATATATGTAATGACCCGGATATTCCGTCGGTTAGATTTGAATATTTAATACGGTTTTAAATATTAATTTGATAAATTAAATGAATATTTATTTTTAAGTTATCAATTTAATAATCAGTTTCGATTTAATATCGAATATATCAAGTTATCAGAATACGAAGTTGATTGAATTAAAATTTAATTCTGAATTAAATTACAGTTCAAATGATCAATAGAAAATTCTGTTTGAATTCAAATAAAAATATTAATTTATTGTCATAGAATTTATTGTTTTAAAATTTGATTTAATCGATTTAAATTAATATCTGTTCCGGATGATCGAACTGGACTTCGATACTTATCCCAGTGGGTTCAGAATAGTGGTTTTACCCTAGGAATGTCATTTGTTGGGTTCAGAAAGGGATTCAGAATCAGTGTGTATTTTTAATTAAAGGATACAAGTTTAATTTAAATAAAAAAATTAAATAAAATTTAAGGTTAAATAAAGGGACACCTCCCCTTTAATTCTCACCGCTCCTTCCCTCCTGTTCAAAAGAAACCACGTCCTTCTCTGTATCTCCACAAATAATTGACCTCGCAGTTCCTTTTAAAACCACACAGCTACTACCTTGTTCATCTATAAATCGCGCAGTCTCCTCTTATTTCCTCTTTTGAAAATCAAAAGCTTCAAAATAAATGGTCGAGTCCTCCTTAATTCGATCAGTACAAAAACCGAAGCCTCCCTTTTCTTTAATTAAAATCGCACGCCCCCTTTTAATTCCATTCCATAGAAAATCGAACCACGGTTTAAAAACAAAACCCGATGAAATCAAACCAAATCGAGATCCGCAAGTTCTCCAAATCGACGTTGAGGTGAGCGCGAGAAGTTCTGGAGGTTCGGAGTCGCGAAGGGGTAGTCGGAGATTGGTTTGAGGCCACTATTCGAGAGTTGAAGTCGTGATTTCCTTTTTGGGTTCAACGTCATAATCGCGAGCAGCTAACTGGGGTTATTCGGTTTCAAAAAGAGTTCTTTCCTTTTTCTGTTGGACCCGGCGTTGAGGTTAATATTGAGGAAATGGGATTGAACCTTTTTCTATCATTCACTCTGTGTACAGTAGAGCAGGAAGTCCACCGCAAGGTCAGTAAAGGTCGATAATGAAAGGTGGTAAATGGAAGGGCAATGCTGTTTTGGTGGAAATGGGTTCGAATGTACTGTTGAGGGCAGTGGTACAACATTGGACATGACGGAGTGGTGCTCAAGAAGTGGGTGCAAGTTTTGGGTGATTTTGGTTTGAACTCAAATGGCTCGTGAGTTTAGCAGTAATGAACTTAAGGAACTGTTCAACATTGTAGAAGGGAATGAAAGTGGTTATTGCTAGAAGATGCTTTCAATCAAAATATTAAGGTAGATTCACTTGAGACGATTCGTAGCTGTGAGGTTACTAGATTTAAATGGGTATTCGACACAGGAAAAATCACGGTGAGTAAATCTCACCTTTTAATTAGAAATTATTTTTATATAGTTAAAAATAATTGTCTGTGCTTGTTTGAATGCTGTCTGATTGTTTTAAAATATATATTAGTTATTTAGGATATATTATATATATATAATGGGTTGATGATTGGTTGGATTCCCGCAGTATCATTAGCGGATCCCCGCGGTACCATAGCGGATGATTACCCTATACGCCCCACGCTATGATTAATGGATGACCTTCATACTGCGATATCCTGCCTCGAAGCAGGATGGGTATTACTATGTTGACTAACATCTGTGGATGCAGGAAAACAGGTTGGAGGAATCCTGTGGGATTCCTCAAAAATGTATTATCTGTTGTTGTTTGTTTGATTTCATATATATTCATATATGATGTGTTAAAAATCAAATGATTGAAAATGGATTGATTTGATTGTTTAAAATATCCCTGGGGCTTGAATATTGATTTATAAAAATATCGAAAAGGGTATTTGAGATTTAAAAAGGGAATTCTATTTTTATAGATAGAATTTGAATTTTAAATAAAACTATAGAAAATATTAACTTGTTTTGAAGGTATATAAAACAAGTAATCGAATTTGTAAACGTTGTTTATAAATGAAAATATGGGATTTGAATCGAATTTATAAACGTTGTTTATAAATGAAAATATGGGATTTGAATCGAATTTATAAACGTTGTTTATAAATGAAAATATGTGATTTGAATCGAATTTATAAACTTTGTTTATAAATGAAAATATGGGATTTGAATCGAATTTATAAACTTTGTTTATAAATGAAAATATGGGATTTGAATTGAATTTATAAACGTTGTTTATAAATGGAAAGGTGGGATTTGAATTGAAGTTATAAACATTGTTTATAAATAATGCAGAGAATTCAAATGGACTTTGAATATAAGGAATGGAATAGAATTTGAGAATAGAATTCAAATGAAGTTTAAATAAAGAGAATTCAAATAGAATTGAATTGGAATTTGAATAAGAAGTCGATAAGGAAACGAGAGTATGAGTATAATTAGAATTTGTTAATATGCAAGTTAAAATATATTTGAACATGTCATGTTCAAATATAAAGGTGAAATAGACTGAAAAGTTAAGTAACAGATTAAATTAACGAATTTAGTTAAAACGATTGGTATAGTTAAAATAGATTGGACAGGTATAAATATACAGGAGACAGATTTGGAATAAAGTGTTAGAAGGTATATAGATAGAATGCCCGACAAAAAGGTATGTCTTTAATTCATATATGAGATTTTATGCGCCGTATCGGCAAGCCGCTTGGCTTTTCTTTTTCTTTTTCTTTTTGAGATAAGTAGTCTTATCTGTTTTGACGTTAAATGTTATTCAGTCAAGGTCTAAGAGGTAATTATACCCCAACTTGGTTGATTTCTTGATATACCGATAAGTAGCAAGATTCAGGCTCGAAGATCAATGTGGAATAAGAATTAGTTAAATATTGTATTTGGGTTGTCGTAACGATGTTTTACACAACATCCGTTTTAACCCAAATAAGTGTAAGCTGGGAAATAGAATAATAAATATTTCCTAAGTATAGGAATAAACGAGATTGGAAAAGAGACAAGTAATTGGAATATTTTCCAATTATAAATAACATATATTTTCTAAAGTTTAGAAAATAAAGGAAGGCGATATTCGGAAATGTTTTCCAAATAACGTAAAAGGCCAATATGGTTATTGAAAATATTTGGTTAACAAATATTGATAAAGAAATAGAGAAGAGATTTAATTAATGGAATATTAATTAAAGGCTCAGTGATTGTTGGATGTTTGGATGAACACTTGTTTTATTCGATAGTTAAATCATCGACTATCGAAACACTTGTTTTTATTCGATAGTTAAATCACAGACTATCGAAGTTTTGACCATCGTTGTCAATATGGAGAGACCGGTTGGATTATTATCCGAAGAACCACTCCTTATTGGCAGTAGCGTGCGAATCAAATTATATAAAGATAATCGAAGACGGAGTAGAGAGCAAGGACTTTTTCTATTAATAGAAATAGTGCCTTCAGTTCATCCTGTTCCTGGGTGACTTGTATGGATGAATGTCTGACAGAGTATTTCCAGAATGGTCACGTACATTGATTTCTTCAACCGTACCAAGAGTGGAAGCGGAGAAGGAAACTTCTTTTAGCTAACACGTAATGTACTATTGAGGACGTCAATCGGTGATTTGATGGATTTGATGATGTGACATTCGAAGTGAATCTGGTGTGATGATAAAGCGTAGCTTCTAGCCTCATCAACCGGTAAATGACAGAAATCGGGCAAGCAGCATGGCTATGTAGGTCGCACCTATTAGGGTGTATAATCACCTGATCTAGAGTTCCATTTACTTCTAAAAATCTATTATCGATGCTGTCCCATTCGGGAAACGGTTGCTGATCCCAATCGTTGGTGATATACATTCGATACACTCAAGCGAAATGGGTGGTCGGTCATGTGGGGCTGAGTTTGCAAGATGTTCTTGTTGAACTCGGTGTATTCTCCTCTAGAGATATACCAGCGGAAGGTGGTTCCATACCTTGTCATAGTTGGAAATCCATTACCCAATACGTGCTTGCGGTTTATGATTGTATATTATTTATGTGGAACGTGATATGCAAACGTTCCACTACATTGTTATCTACTTGATTTAGACATTATTATAATATCAAAAGAGTTTTGATATAAAGATAAATCAAGTGTTTGGATTCTCATAAGGGAAAAACCCGTTCCGTGATATACGGCGTGGTCTTATGAGATATCATTTAGTTTTCTGAAACTGTTTTAAACTGTTTACTCATACCAGTCCCATGACTGACCCGGAGTTTATTTTGTTTTGTTCTACCTAAACTCTTGGGTGCCTAAATTTGTACTGGCAGTCAAGTAGTTCAGGATTCTTCAGATATATCTAAAGGAGCTTGGAGCAGGAGGCTTCAGCGTTATCCAGTTATAGTTGTTCCGTTGTGTTGTAAGTGTTGTACTCTGATAAGTGTATCTTATACAGTGAAGATTTTGTATTTCAAAGATATGATATATTATATTTTGTTCAGCTGCGATGTGAGATTCTGTGTTGTTATTTATGTTCTTCTTCTATCTCTTTCTTCTAAAAAAAAATGTTCCGTATTTTCGTGATATTTGGGTTGGACGTATGATGTATATAGTCAACTCCGATGTTACGGAAATCTGGGTCATTACAATATAAGACTTCAGGAGCTCGAGGATGAATTCCAGTTTCTAAACCAAATAAGACCTCAGGATGAACCATCGCACGAACAGGGGAACATACATCTTCCACAAGAAGCTCAAGTACCACATGTTCAACTATCATACGAACAGGCGCTCGCTCAACCACAACAAGAAGTAGAGTTCTATCGAGTACCACCGTATCAACATGAAGTTGATTCTTATCCAGTATGTTGCTATTGCGGTTATGCGGTTGAAGTTGTGGTTTCGAGCAGAGGGCAACAATATCGTTTGGCGCATGCAGAAGTGTCAATCATATCCAAATGGATGCAGTTACATGGAATGGATTGGCGAATTGTTCTGCCAAGGGGAATAGTTCATGCAAACGAACTCGAACGAGAGATTAGGCGTCTCAAAAATGATATTGAACAGTTGCGGCAGAACGTAATGAGACTCCTTTGAGATTGAATGTATAGCATGTACTTTGCTTTGATGTTTATTTGGCATGTACTATTATTAGTTGTTGTATCTTTAATGACCGGTTGTATATGTATGCTTATTATTATGCGAAATACTAGTTGAATCATTTTGATCATAACCACTTGTTTCCATGTGATTATTACCAGGTGTAGCTGAATCTCTCGGGGTTGAACGTAACAATTAGTTTCAATTTGTGTATTTATTTTCCTGTTTTACTTCGGTCTAATCGTTGGTTGTATCGTCTATAATGTTGGGAAAGGGGTACTTTAAAATGATTAACTAAAGGGGAGGGGACGAGCCGATTTAATCGGCTTGCCACATGGTGAGCCGATTAAATTAGCTCGTCCCTATTGGTATCAGCCCCCCAATCCCCCCTGAATCTTACGGGTCGTAATGTTACAACCCGTAAGTCTGTTGGAGTTGCTCTAATAGTCACCACTACCTTACAAAAAAAGTAGAAAGGGAAACCCACTCATGCAGAGCAATGTCACGCTGTAAACCTCACCTCACAAAGCCTTCTACACCTCACCCTAAAGCATCAACCACCAGAAAAGTGTATGCAGCGCTGTCACAATCGATACATGCCACCAACAAAACCAACACCTAACAAGAAGAACAAACACAAGTCGAAACTCACAAGAACCACAGCAATGACAAAACACAAGAAAAATGGATAAACCTTCCAGCTTGATCCAAAGCGCTATATAAGAAGAAATTTTAACACCAACTCGTCGCAGAAGCGATCCGAACTCGTAGGTCGGCCTTTCGGTGAATCTCAGAGTTGATACAGCTTGAAGCAGGGGGACAGAAGTGTCTATGTTCTTTTGCCAGAGTTGTCAAGGCAAGGTAGTGGGCCACTGCGCACTGGAATTTAGCAGGGAAGGATTGCGAGAGGCGATTAATGTGAATAAATGGGAAAATAAAATACAGATCTACGGTAAATAGGGTTAGGATAAAAAAGGGACCAAATCTCCTCAGGAACAAATGCTTACCAGAGGAATGAGGTGGAGAAGACAAGAAAACCTAATAAAAAAGAATAGAAGGAATGGACTAGGAAAAGAAGAAGAAGAAGAAGAAGAAGAGAAAGGCGACGCTAGTCATCCGCTATGAGAAAGAAGAGACCGACCCTTTTGTATTCAAATCCTTCTATTGTTGAAATTACAAAAGTACACTTTTTTTACATAAATCTTGGATTCTTATCTTAAATTTGTACTTTCTTCATATTTCTTACGCTATAAATTAGACCGCCTTCGGCTATTTTAACCCAGTCTTCAAATTCTATTCTTTCCTCTCAAATCTGAACCAGTAACATTCTGCCTCATACTGCTTTAGACGGACATTGAATTCAAATTTGACTTTTCATTGAAAAACTTAACAGCCAAAGGAGACTTCGTTGGTAATAAAACCGATTTGGTATTATTAAAAAAATGTAGTGCTAAAGGCACCCCAATATGTTCTTCCTAATACCACAATTAAAAAAATAGAACTCATTAAAATTTGTATACATCCTAATGCCATTTTATCTCTCCATTCTAATTTCTCACTCAATCATTATTTGTCGTTCTAATTTCTCACTTGATCGTTATTTGCCAAACTAATCACATACAAAATAATCTAAAAACTATAATATCTCATAATCGATGTCTTCTTCGCATGGCCCGCAGGAAAATTCAAATTTGTATGGTAATCTCTTAATTGTTTGGTGATCTGAAAACTCTAATTTTTTACTTCCACTTCTAGTTTGCTTAATTCAAACCATATTCGCGACTTTTGTATATTGTGGCATCGAATTCATTGATCGGTTATAGACATAGGGTTTAGCTCATTAACCGGTTTTACAAATGAGGACAAACGAATATCGAGAAAAATAGAAATATGGTAAAACAGTGTGGTAGCCCCTATTTTTTAAGTGCGTGGTATTAAGAAAAGTATAATACAAACTTTTATGGTATTTTTTAGTCGCGGTATTAGGAAGAACATATTGAGGTGCCCTTGGCATCACACTTAAGAAATATGAGACTGCTTGTTTATGTTAGAATTTGATATAGAGAGAAGGAGAGAGATTAGAGGTAGAATAAATTGAATGACTACATTGTTATTGCTTCATTTTTTTCATACCACAAATGAGAGAGTACAATTATATTTGTAACACAACAAAGATTCTAGACTCTTCCTCTCTAGATTTTTCCTTATCCTCTAATTTTTAGACTTGCCTTAATAAACCATTCGCTAGATAATTCTATTACATATATAATAACTCCAATATTTATTACCATTTATTTTTATCCTTTCCTAAATACAATAATTAAATCTATTTCATAATTTGTGTTTCCTTTAAAAACCAAGTTTATTTTCAACATCCCCTTAAACTTGGTTTTATTACTCCAAGCAGTTTCCTTGATTTAAAGTTATTGAGATAATAAACGATGCACTTCTCTTCGATTTGTAATGCACTTCTCATCACCTCCAATTGTTGAAGCACGTCTCTTCAACTCTACTCTTTGAATATTGGAGCACTTCTCTCCATGGTGCACTTCTCACCACAACTCTAAAATAAACTTTCTTCCATAGCCACTTGTGTCATGTTCTCTTGCTCTTCGTCTTTGAATCTACAATTCTTTGTCATATGCCCAAATTTTTGACACTTGAAACACTTAGTTTTTCCCTTATGCCAACAGCCATTTTCTTTATGACCAGTTTTGTGATAATTGTTGCATTGGAGAAATTTCCCTTTCCCTTTTAGAGTTTGATACTTTGCTTTTGTTATGCTTCAGCTGGTCCGACTTTGAATTGTTTAAATCTTTTTTTGCACTCTAAAGATCTCTGTATCCTCTCTCATCAAGCTGGCTCTGATATCATGTTGGAATTTGATATAGAGAGGAGGAGAGATATTAATGGTAGAATAAATTGAATGACTACATTGTTATTGCTTCATTTTTCTTCATACCACAAATGAGAGAGTACAATTATATTTATAACAGAACAAAGATTCTGGACTCTTCTTCGCTAGATTTTTCCTTATCCTCTAATTTTTTGACTTGCCTTAATAAACCATTCCCTAGATAATTCTATTACATATATAATAACTCTAATATTTATTACCATTTATTTTTATCCTTCACTAAATACAATAATTAAATCTGTTCCATAATTTACGTTTCTTTTAAAACCAAGTTTATTTTCAATAGTTTAATGTCTTGCATCCCTTCCTGGTCATTTTTCTAGTTTTCTCTTGATTTAAATGACTATATGTTATATCTTAAATGTATATAGTATTAGACAAACACAATTTCACCTGATAGTGATAATTTAATTTAGTTATTTTGTCTTTTTAATGGAATCAAAGTTAGTTACTATTTATGTGATAACAGACAAACATTACATGTTGATACTGATGAAATAAATGGCTAATTTATTTAATTTGGTGGACAATATATGCATGGCAATTCTGTTTTTAGTAAAATTATGAGTTAATGACTGAAATAAATGGATAATTTATTTGATTTGGTGGACAAAAATTATGAGTTAATGACTGTTGTTAGCTTAAAAAAAATTAGATGAAGTAAGCTAGCGGCAAACATTATGCTACATTAAGATAATGTGCTTATGAACTGAAATGATAATAGTCACGTGCAAGCAAAACAACTCAACCATAAAAAATAGTCCATGATTACGCAAAGTAATAATTGGCCTATAACCACATTACTTAATTTGGATAGTCACCATTCAAATATAAATAATTATTCAACGTATGATGCTATATTAATGGTCTTTGATCATATGGTTACTTAAGCTCCAAATCTGTCTAATTCTCATGCCAGTCTTCAAAAAAGTTGAATGTTGAATCTGCAAATCAAGTAATAGGTTGTACGTTAGAACAGTGAGGTAAAACTAATGCCAGGGCTATGCATAGAGCGAGTTCAATCCTATGGAATAAAAATTAACCAATCAAGAGAGATGTACATATATTAATGTGGTTATTTGTGCAATTATCCAAATAAATAAATTAAGGGCATTTGGGTCTTCATTGAGTTTATTCACTTATTATAGCAATGGTGAGCTCTCCTTTATGCTATAAAAAACAAAAGCACACAAGAATTTGTTGCCATAAAAACAAGGGTCCAACATTGGTTGCATAAAAAGACTCACTAAATCTGAAGTATCATTATTTATTAAATCTATTAGTATCAATTTTTGTTGCTTCAATATCATTACTTAATGGTTTATAAAAAATCATATCTCACTACTACTTGAAATGATGTTTTTTTACCATAGATATGCATTACATAGATTTGAATGATTCTCCTTGCTCTGATGGTGATGAACAACCATGTGAAGACTTTGCAGATAGTTCGCAGAAACAACGAATAACTACGATCAGTGATTCTCTATCTAATTCAAATCAACCGTGGAAATTTGGTAATTATCAATGTCTTTTCAAGCAATAAACTGTGATTGTTGCATATGTCATATAATGTTAATTTTATTTGAATTTTTGAATTATTGCTTTTTTGTACGGTCGTGTTTTTGTTAATCATTGTTAAATGAAGTCACATGCATTTTATATTGAATATGATGCAATACACAGATTTGAATGAATCGCCTTCGTCCAATAATGATGATCAACCATGTAAAGACTTGGCAGATGATCTACAGAAACAACGAATAAATACGATATGTGATTCTCTATCTAACTCAATTCAGCCGTGGAAATTTGGTAATTATCAATGTCATTTCTTGTAGTAAGCTATGATTGTTGATATGCTATATAATGTTAATTTTATTTAAATTTTTGAATTGCTACTTTTTTTGTACATTCGTGTTTCTATTAATCATTGTTAAATGAAGTCTCTTACATTTTATATTGGATACATTGCAATACATAGATTTGAATGAATCAACTTTGTCCGGTAATGATGAACAATCATGTGAAGACTTGATGATCTACAGAAACAACAAATAAAAACAATCAGCGACTCTCTATCTAATTCAATTCAATCATGGAAATTTGGTAATTATCATTTCATTTCTTGGAATAAACTTTAATTGTGACATACCTCATATAATGTTTATTTTATTTAAAATTATGAATTACTATTTTTGTACTACTGTGTTTCTATTTATTATCGTTAAAATCAAGTTTCTTACATTTCATATTGAATATAATACAATAAATAGAATTAAATGAATCGCCTTCGTCCAGTAATGATGAACAACCATTTGACGCGTCCATGGATAATATGGAACAATTATCATTGACAAATGGTATATTATCTAATGAGATTCAACTTGAAATCCACCATAATGATCAAGGTAACATCTATAAAAAATCAATGCATATTGTTTTAACATATTTACTAATTTACACAACACCTATAGGTAAATCTAATTCTGATGATCTGAAAGTATTATCTTTGTCAGAGGATGATGAACAGAAAATACGAGGATTTGTCGGTTCCACAGATCAATCACTAAAAGTTCATCATGATGATCAAGGTAACTTTTATAATAATAGTTTTTTTGAGTTGTATATTTTTTTTGCACTAACATTTTATAATACTCATTTATATACATAACAACTACAGGTGGATTTAATTCTATTGATTTGGATGCCATACCTTTGTCAGAGGAAGATGAACAACAAAAAGGAGAATTTTTGGGTTCCATAGATCAAACACTAACTTCACGTGAGGTATACATTGTTCATTTATTAGTTATATATCACTTGTACGTTTAAATGTAAAACCATATTAACAATGTTGTTTAAGTTATATTGAAAAGCTGCATAAATTTCTTATACAATTCCTGAACATGTCTATTTTTTTTATTAACATTCAACAATTTCAAAATATAAATTACAGGTTGATATTAGAAGAAATCGTATTATTGCTCAGCGAAATCGAAGGCAATGAGAATCTGATATCAAACGCCAACAAAGAAATGCTATTGATGCAAAAATGTTAGATCAAAATTTGGACCTAACACCCAAATTGTTCTGAATGTTATAGAGTTTCAAATGAAGAATGAGGAAAAAGAAAATAACACACAGAATTTATAGTGGTTCGGCGTTAACGAGCCTACGTCCACTTTATATATTACTGATTATACTTTGAAAGCTAATACAATAAGGTTTTCTCTCAATACTCTCGTACTTTGACAATAATGGCGAATTTTGTACTCAATATTGCCAAAAGGATCCCAAAAAATGCCAAGCTCTGGGCTATTTATAGCTGATTTTGTCAGGCGGGTCGTGATAACACGTGGCACGAATCCCGAGAACATCGGATCGCATCGCATCGCCTCCGTTGAAGAAATAGTCAAATTAGCCGTTGTGGACAGGTGTCGCGATCTCCTTGAAAATCGGATTGTGCAGATGAGGAGAATCGGTCAGAACGACGGTTAGGGACACGTGTCGCTAGATCCGTGCGTCTCGGATCGCTGAAGACTTGCTCACGCTTGAATGGGTCAGAGGATTCGCCACGCATCAGGGGATCGGATCGGTCAAAACTGGGCAACAACAGATGCACGGATCAGATCGCATAGAGGCGACGTTTCGCTGATGAGATGGGGGCGATCCGTCGAGACGCGATCCTCCGTGGGCGATCCGTCGAGACGCGATCCTCCGTGGGCGAGTCGATAGTATGCGATCCGTTCCTTCGTATTCTTGGAGAACGTGGTTTCATGCTTTCCTCTTACGAATGATCCTGGGTGGCTTGGTCAAAAACCGAGCCAACATTTTGCCCCCTCGAAGTATGTTTTATCGATGATGGAACATGCTTCGAAGCTATAGAACCGTTTTTTCTCAACGAATCGCGGATCCGAGAACGATTCTCTTTCTAGGATTTTTCAGAATCCTCATTTCTGAATTTATCGACTCGTATCGCGGTCCGTTAGGGAGATATTCGTTCCGCTCGTGGGTGTGCACTTGGGCCTCGGAACGAAACGGGCTCCTCCTCGAATCGTGGTGGGCTTTTGGTTCGCGGCCCGCCGGTCTTTCGTGGATCGAATAGGACAAAGAAGGGGAGACAAACGGTCGCCCTCTTTGCCTATATAAGCCGACCCTCCCCTCTTCACTTTCCTTCCTCTTTCTTTCTACCGTATCGTTTCGCCTGTACTATAGAAGAACGAACCCAAGTTTTTCAACTCTCGAAAATCCAAGCATTCCTTCAATTTTTAGAAAGGTAACTCCACAAAAAATATTCTTATTCGTGAACGCCGCTCTTTCATGAACTTTCTCGACTAATTTGAGGGAGAAGCGATGGAAATTTGCGCTTTTCTGAAGAAAACATCAAAACGCCATGGCTGACTGACGTAGAGCTTGGAGTTCGAGGATGGAAAGGAGAGGAGGAAAACGAAGGAGGAAGAAGAAGAGGGAAGGCCGGTTCGGATCGTGGGCAAGGAGAGGAGAAGATGAAGGCGAGTGCGAGACGAAAGATCGTGGTGGCAGCAAAGGCACGTATCGTGGGGGTTGCAACGATTCGTAAAGGAGCGATCCCTTTGCCCTGCGATTCGATGGGGGGCGATCCCTCTGCCTTGCGATCCGAAAGGGGGCGATCCCTCTGCCTTGCGATTCAAAAGGGGCGATCCCTCTGCCTTGCGATCCGACTCATAGTTGACGATGCGAAGAAATTTCAAACTTTAATCGACGCCCTATCACCATATACACCGATCACCCGCTCAAGCAAGTCCTACAGAGAAAAGAGGCATCTGGAAGGTTACTCAAATGGAATATTGAGCTAACCCAATTTGATTTGAACTTTCAGCCCAGACGGTCAATTCGGGGGCAAGTGATAGCCGACTTCATAGTAGAGTTCACTGTCCCTGAGGAAGATATAGCAAACGAAGAAGTTGAGCCTTCAAAATTACTTTTCGATCCCAATGCCTGGGGATTGTATACTGATTGCGCTAGGAATGACGAAAGATCCGACGCTGGGATAGTGCTTGAAACCCCCGAGAAACGATTAATAACCTATGCAATCCGAATGGAATTTCATGCCACTAATAATGATTCCGAATATGAAGCTCTGATAGCCGGATTAAAGATTGCAAAAGAACTTGAAGTCACAAAGCTGAACATCTTCTGCGACTCCAAGTTAGTTGTGAACCAAGTCACTGGAAGATTCCAAGCTAAAAGTGCAAGATTGATTCTATACTTAAAGAAAGTAAAAGAGTTGCTGAACGATTTTGATCACTACATCATATCTCATATTCCGCGTTCTGAGAATCAGCAGGCAGATAAGTTGGCAAAGATGGCTAGTTCCGACAATCCTGAAGTGACCGGGCTAGCCCCCGTTGAAGTACTTCGGTCCCCTAGCATTGATCAAATGGAAATTGACCCAGTGCTAGAAGCGGAACCAGAAAGGGAGTCCTGGATGACCCCTCTAAAGAATTTTCTGATGAACGGAGCGCTTCCGACCAAGAAAAGCGAGAAGCGCAAAGTGATTCGTAAAGCCGCCCGATACGTTCTGCAAGGCGGAGTTCTTTACAGACAAGGGTTTTCGATGCCCCTCCTCCGGTGTATAGCCCACGACGATATCAAGCGTGTACTACAAGAGGTTCACGAAGGCGAATGCGGCGACCACACTGGGGGGCAAACTTTGGCAAAAAAGGTGTTGCGGCATGGCTATTTCTGGCCTACCATAAACAAGGATGCAGCGAGATATGCACAACGGTGTGATGCGTGTCAGAGATTTTTGAAGATACCTAGAGCACCTCCTAATCAGTTGAAAACAATGATGAGCCCATGGCCTTTCGCTATGTGGGGGATTGATATCATTGGAAGTCTCCCCATAGCAAGGGGCGGAGCGAAGTTCGCTATCGTGGCCGTGGATTACTTCACTAAGTGGGTCGAGGCTGAGTCACTCACTACGATTACAACCAAACGAGTGACCAACTTTATTGTGAGAAACATCATTTGCCGATTTGGGGTTCCAAAGATTGTGATAACGGATAACGGAACTCAGTTCGATAGCGCGGAATTCAGAAATTTCTGCCAAAAATACCACATTGAGAATCGATACACCTCTGTGGCGCACCCGCAATCGAACGGACAAGTCGAAGCGGTGAATAAAGTGATTAAGTCTATTCTGAAAAGAAGACTGAAGCGGGCTAGAGCCATGTGGGCCGAAGAAATGCCCTTGGCAAGGAAGAGACAATCGAGAGCTAATCCACTAACTCGACGAATTGAACAAACTCAAAATTCAATTAGTAGAAAGAGAGCTCGAGATGAAATGATGAAGAAAAATCTTTTATAAGAGCTAGGCGTAGTTTACGTTATAGAGTTCGAAAGGAGCGTGTCGCTAGCAATTCAATTGAATCTGTTTCAACTTTATTGACTTCAAAATTAGGAAATAGCAATGCACGGATATTTATAAACTCCTGCCAAAATATACATTGGAAGACCTGTCACACTTGCAATCGTAGCTTTCCATATATAACAATTCATTTAAGTTCATGTTCAAATTGTTGTAAGGATAAACCACAACATGACCTTCCATGCATGTTTAGTGATCAAAATTTAATGGATCCTGGATGAGTTCCAAGTGAGTTATCTCGTCTTACAAGCTTGGAGCGTATGCTCATCGCACGCATCCACCTAGTGATATCAGTATATCGCTTTAAAGGACAACAATACAAATATAGTGGGAATGTTATTAATTTTCCCCAAGATGTTAATGTGATTGCTTATTCATTGCCTTCTTGTCCTCAAGATTTATCGGCCATACTAATTATGAGTAGAAGTGGTGCACATGGCAATAAAGAATTTCGAGTGCGACGTGAATATGTTAGACAAACATTACTTTGGCTTAAACTTCATAATATATTTTATGCAGATATATACATTAATGATATATTACTTCAAGAACTACCTGAAGATGGTATACCAATTAACATTCCCTTCATCCAAGATAATGTATCAAATGAAGTAGCTCAAATTTGTGATGATTACATTCAAGGACCTCCACAGTATCAAAGTGAATTCCCTTGCATTAATGATTTTGAGACATCGGGTGCAGTCACATTTGTAGTGCAACCAAATCATCAAGATTCAGTTTTTTCCTTTTTAGAAACTGGCGAAGATAACCATATAATTATCCAACTTCCACTTGCTTCAAGTGCGGTAGATGAGTTCAATACTCCTGGATATATTGCAATGGCATTTCCAACATTATTTCCATCAGGAAATGCAAACTTGAGACAAGCGCGACCACGAAGAATAAAACCACTCGGGTACTTCCATTACTTAATGAAATATCATGACCAAAGATTTGCAAAAGATTCTAGATTTCGATATTTCGCTTATAATTCATTAAGTAGGTGGCGTGCTTTAGATATTGGTAATATATACATACAAAATAATCTTGCAGATGGTAACTTATCTATTCAAGATATACCTGAAATGCTAAACTCGGGAGATCGACAATTAGCACAACGTATTTCTTATTATGCTAAAAGCATACATGGAAGTCATCCTTATTGGTTTGCAAGATTCAAAGAACTTACAGTTATGGCGAAACAACTAGGGGCGCCAACTATATTTTTTACATTAAGTTCAACTGATATGCAATGGCCAGAACTTTGTAAACTTCTTGACCAATCAAATGAACTAAAAAAAATTGATCTCGATAAGCAGAGAAAAAGAAAATCCGAACTTCTAAATGAGAATCCGCTTATTGCTTCATGGTTTTTTCAAACTAGAGTTGCTACATTTGTAAAAGATTTTTTTAACTCCTCGGTTCTCTGTTAATGATTATTGGTATCGTTTTGAATGGCAAAACTGTGGAAGTGGGCACGTTCATGAATTTTTATGGCTACAAGATGCTCCAGATGTATCATTTGTAGGAGAAAACTCATGTGAAAATAATAAAGTTATTGAATAATTTGATCGCCTTGTTTCCATCATAAATCCAAGTATAAACGAGCCTTGTTATAGACAAATGCATCCATGCACACACGTTGTTCTACCTGATGCAAATTTGGATGCCGACGATGATGATTATACCAACATGATAAATTGGATTATGCGTCACAATGTAGAAGTTTTTGTTTGAGGTTACATCGAAAAACTTAACTAATGGCTTGTTGTTTTAAGTATCTGTTCGATGTACTTCCACAGTCAAAAATTGTAGAAGAACCTCTGAATAGTAAGTTTTTTTCTTTTATTTCTTCCAAAACGTAATGATCCTTTGGTATGTTCTCACAACAGAAAGTTCTACAAACATGGCGTGCTAATATTGATTGGTCTCCAGTTCTGTCTGTATAAGCTATGGTTAATTATATAGTAAAATATGCATCGAAGTCAGAACCAGTATCAAAGTCTTTCACGGAAACATTACGCACGATAGTTGAAGATGTTCATCGTCCATGTCAAACTTCTAAATATGCAATTAAGAAGCTTCTTCTGAAAAACGTATCTGAAAGAGATATTTCGGCACAAGAAGTATGTCACATGTTAATGTCTTACCCTCTTATACGTTCATCTAGAACCATGGTACAACTAACCGTGAGTGAGAAAAGCATGTTATCCATTATACGACGTATGAAATCCACTTCATCCGTGGATGAAATTAAGTCCAATCCAAATTTTAACATAAGATATATGGAGCGGCCTAGCATTTATGAGGATCTTTCTCTACTTGATATGGCCAAAAAACATAGTTACTGCAATGGTAAATGGCATAAGTATCGAGTGGAGGCAGCTGTACGTATAATCCCAGAATTTAATAGCATTATTCTACCAAATAGTGAAAAGTGGGAGTATTTTTGTGAACAATAGGTAAAATTTCTAATTTTTGTTTTTGAAATTGGGTACTTCATATACAAGTTTAGGTAGTTTATAATAAAAAATATAATATATATTGGTTAAATCCTATAAGCTGAGATTTGAACCCATGACATCTCGCACAATTTCGAAGTGTTTTAATCACTTGGACAATGATATTTATCATTTTTGTTTTGTTTTAGCCATCTATTAATCAAGTATATATTTCATTTCCATCTATTGCATACGATCTCTAATCCAGTTTTATATTTCTTCGGACAATATAGGTATTACTACGTCATCGTTATCAAAGTGTGCAAGAAGCTAAAAGAGGCTTTAACACCTAGTCTGACAAATATATTGATATTGGCTTTACACAAGACCAATCGCTACCAAATGCAACCGAAGATGAGTTTGAGGATGATGATAGTATAGAGCATGATGCCGAACAAAATGAAAGAGAAGAGTGGATGTTGGCAGCTTCAATGGGACCTCTATTTGTTTCTGGAGATGAATAGAATTAGGTTTACGTGATTATGATACTTCACATAATTGGATGCAAGCATTGACTCGTTATCCTAATATAGACATAGAACGCAAATTTATTCATAATAATTTGCATCGTTCTATTAACAATTTGAATGTTGATGATGAAACTGTAGAATTGACGTTAAATAATTTTATTTCTTTTTCTTTAGATGATTTATTCGAAAAACAAAGGATGACACTTGACATTATATATAACTTACTGCAAGAGGGAAAATCAATCAGAATAATCATATATGGTGGAGCAGATACTGGAAAATCAACACTTATCAAAGCTATTGTTCAAGCAATTATTGCTCATTTGGGATCCAAGAAAGCAGTTCGTATTGCGGCTTCAACCGGTATGACTGCCTTTAACATCGGTGGTAGTACTATCCACCATGAGTTTTCAACCGCCACTGAAAGAAAAGCAACTTATAAGCAAGTTTCAGGCGAACAAAGTCGTCTTATGCAAGATGATTTTAAGGACACAAAGTTAATCATAATTGATGAATATAGTGTGCTTGGTAGAACGATGATTGCAAACATTGATTTACGATGCCATGATATATTTTCAACAAATGATTTTTTTGGTGGTGTTTCGGTCGGTGATATGAGACAACTACCTCGTGTATGCAATAGTTTCTTATATCTAAAAAATCGAAACCATTTATAGCAGTGGGAAGGAATCGCTTATGCGAGCTCCGATAAGCATGTAAGATTATCACACATATTTTATCAAGCAGGAAATGAGCAAGCATCTTTATGAAAAGCTTTGGAAAGATTAAGTAGAGGTGTGTCTATTCTAGATGATCGGAAATTATTCAAGACCAAATATTGGTTGATATCGCCAAATGAAACTAAGATGAATTTTAAATTTGCTATGCACCTTTTTCCAACAAGAATGGCAGCTGAAGAACATAATCGGGATCGGTTAATTTAACTTGGGAATTCCATTGCATGCATTCCTTCTTTCAATAATTGTGAAACATCTAATGCTTCTTCTGATGATGCAAAAGGTTTAGAAAAATATATTTATCTTTCCGTGGGTGCTCGAGTGATGTTGCGATCAAATCTTGCCATTTAAAATGGACTGGTTAATGGAGCAATGGGTTCTATTGTGGATATTGTATACTGACACTCATCAAACTCTTTCAATGACTTACCATTCGCAGTAATGGTAAATTTTGATAATTATCACGGTCCTCGATTTCGTCATGGTACAAATATTATCCCGATTCCGCCACAAACAGTAAACTGAAAAACATTATCTGGTACTTTGTGTACTATAACTCAGTTACCTTTAGTTCTTTCTTGGGCAATAACAATACATAAAAGTCAAGGGCTAACACTTGATCGGGCAATCATCAATATTGGTGATAGGGAAAGTCTTGGATTAACATTTGTCGCATTATCAAGAACCAGAAAATTAGAGGAACTCGCTTTCAATTCCATGTTTTCTTTTGAAAGACTTACAAAAATAAGAAAATGTAAAGGTCTCCCTTCAAGATTAGCAGAGGAAGAGCAGTTTAATGCAATGTCTATTGAATAAGTGGTAAATAAATAAAACTATATATTTTTCAAGAAGGTTATTTCATTTTCGACCTAAGATTTACTATGAACGAACTAAAATTACTATGAATATGAACAATCATCCTTTTCTCTTGTTAATAGTTTGGTTAACTTTTGATAGATTTACAAAACTCATGCGATATTTTTCTTAACTTTCAGGATGCTATGGAACTTCACATGTACCTATTGTGGGTGGATAGACTTCAAAGAGAATGCAATATTTTATGGATAATTGTGTTATTACCGAGATACCAAAATTCTACAATATTTGAATCACTATATCAATATTTTTTGACATTTTTCATGAATATTTATTTGTGTATTAAATCTTTGTGTTTGCATGATTGCTTAAAATAATTATTTTAAGTTTTTAATAATATATATAATTTTTTATATATAATGTGATTCATGTGTAGTTTCAAATAATTAAAAAACATGAAAAAATAAATTCTTTTATTTCATAGCATTATAAAGTCGGTTTTTCCACCGTTATGCGGTAATATTGGTATTTACTAAATTCGACCATTATGGAGGTTTCCTTGCAATAGCAAATCAGTTTTTGTCTGCCAAACTTACGCCCTCTTCTCGTTATTATTTATCGCTTCTAGCATTCTGCACTTCCATTTTGTTCTCCTTGATTTTTTTACCGATTCTCATTTCAACCTTCCTTGTTTAAATTAAATCAGACCTTTTCTTCTCCAACATTCACGCTCCTTTTCTGCTACCTGCTTTTTTTACCGATTCCGGAAGATGGATTTTGGAGTACAAGTGTTCTGGAACCGCAAATATCAGAAACATATTGGACTTTTGATCGGAAAGCTTTGATTTTCATTCTTCATCTTCAATTATTTCATTCCAATTTATCGGTTTCTTCATCTTTAATTATTTCATTCTAGTATCCTTCAATTTTTTTTAGTTTTTTTTGCTACATTATGCTCAATGCTAAAACCCTAATCCCCTCGCCCTAACCACTGCTTGCTGCCTACCCCTCATACCTTTTCACTGCCGATCTTCTCGCCTCCAACCCCGATTTAACCTTCTATCTGTCAGCCCAGGTAATTCCTTTATTTTTATTTTTACATTGCCTATTGTTTGTTTCTTAGATCTGAACTATAAGAAGCTATTTTGATCATGTAGTGATAGGTTGTTTTGTAAATCTCATAATTGTATTTAATATAAACTTCTCACATAGATAAGGGCTGTGTGCATTGATGAGATTTATATTTCATAGTAAAAGTCATAATTGTACAACAATACATATTTGAGGTTTTTACACTTCAACTTACGTATTTGTGGAAACTAGTTGATTCTATGTAATTTCAAAACATCGTCTACAGTTTTACGATCCATATTCACTTTCATTGCTACTGTTTCTATGTAGCAATTTTGGTAAGCAAATAGCTCATCTCAAAATTGTTTATATTGGTCATCAGAACAGCAATTCTATGTCAGTTTCTGTTGGAAAACAATGGCTGAGTCGCGGACTAGGTCGCTTTCTTGAAGACGATTCGGCGATTTGGTCAGAGGTGCAAACCAATTCGTTCCTTCGCCGCCGCCTCTAGGATAAAACAGCCTCTAAAATAGTAACTGATTTGCTTGCACAAACAAATCAGTGCAGATTTGCACTTTCGGGAAAAATACTGCTCGAAATTTCTTAGAAGTTTTAATGGCGGCTGAGAAGAAGAGAATATAAAATTCGGTGTTTTTCTCGTCTCAGATAAAATAGTATATATAGAACGAGAATTAGGTTTTGAAAGAAAATATCGGATCTGCTAAAATTTCGGGGGAGGGGGGGGATTAATTATTTTACCGTTGCAAAACTTTTCCGTTGCAGAATAAATATCGGTGCGCAAAATAATTTTTCCATAAAAAAAATGGTTCGAAAACAACTAAGTTTTATGGTCCAAAAATATAAGTGCGCCCAAGCCCGAGCCGGGTCGAGTCGGTCGCGCGCGTGTGTGGTGGTCATGATGCATGGTCTTCCTCCTCACAACAATGCATGTATTGGGAGCCCAAGGCCCCAACATGACTTCTTAGAAACAAGTATAAATCCTTGCCTCTTCCCTATAATCCCATGATGTGGGACTACTCAAACATAGGAGTCATTCATACACTTATTCAATCATTTTTAATAATTCACATAATGTTTGTAAAACATTTCCAACAGTTTCACATATATTGTCTTTAAGCATTTTGGGATTTTGAATAATATAAAAGTTTCATAATCATGGACTATTGCATATCAATTTCTAGATGTTAGAATATATATTTCAAGCAATTATATATTTTTCAAGTTTTGAATATGTAACATCCGTTTATGGCAGGTTTAAGCAAGCATATCAACTTCTTGTCAGTTTGCTTTAAATGCGTCAATTTCAAATATATAAATTTATGCCAATTATATAAAAAAATAGCAAATTCCAGTTGTTCACATAAATTTTAAATAAGCAGGTTTTGAAAGCCCAAAACATCAAGTAATCATCAGACATACCTAATAATATGGATTCTATGGTTTCCATAAATGTGGATCTGTGCATATGAGTAAGGGTTTTTGAATATAGCAATTTCAAGTGCATCAAATTATAAGTGTATCAATTTGAGTATATGCTTCAAACACTTGTATGTTAGTTTCAAAATAAGTGTAGTAATCTATGTGTATCACAGTTTTGGACACGCTAAATTTTGAACATGCTCAGCTTCATATATATAATCCAAGGATAGTATATGGTTTCAGGTATACACACAGTTTCATGTGCGTATAGCATTAAAATACAAGTGTATGATCATTTTGCTTTCAATGTATGTCAATTTTCCAGATATATAGAAATATATGCATCCAAAGCCTACATGTATAAGATTTTAAACCCAATATAATTTCATAAACATAAAATAACAAAGGTTGTGGGTGTATTGCTTTACAGAACTGCACGAGTATGAAACTTGAGAATAAAGATTTCAAATATGAAAGTTCTGCATGTCCGTTGTCTCAAATATAACTTTTTTTATAAGCACGAATGCCCAAAATTCATTTTCTGATTTTACTAGTAGCTATATAAGTATGGTTTCGTAAATAATGGTTTTGAAGATGTGAAGGTTTATATATAGGTTTCTGAATATATACCAGCCTTTAATTATAATTTATTCTCCATCTCTGCACATAATAACCTCTGATTAGCCAAGTTTTCAAAAACAGATCCATGTGCACAAGCTTTCAAAAATTATATATGGTTTCAAGTGTAAACACAGATTACATTAATTTATGTGCCCAATGATAAGGTTGAAGAGAAAATACCGTGTGTGTATGTGTGCTTTAAAAATCAAAGCATGAATATTTTTCTTTATATTCATAGATAGCGGTACATAATAATCATCCACTTAATACCAATTCATAATTTATCGAAGTTAGAAGTAAATGTTTGTCAAATGGAAGAATCTGAAAACTGTTTCATGAAATTTGAATGCGTATTGAAATTTCATGTTAAGAGAACTTAATAAAACTAGCATGTCTTGCTTCAGATTTGCGGTAAAATTTAGAAAGGATATATTATGCACGCATCTCCTCAAATTTTATGTTCACCTACGCTTATATTTAACCATTCTTCATATTTTATGTTGCTCTCATAATTTGATGTATGTGCAAGTGCGGGGAGGCTCAGTTAGCTTAATAAATTATATACTTCTTGTTGGTGAAGAGGAGGCTAGCTCTGGAAAGGTTTTGTTTACTGACTTGTCTATTGCTAACACGACTTGTGATCTTCATAATATATTGATTGATATTTTGCATGTATAATGATGAATGGACGTGATATAAACTTTCTCTGGTTGTTCGATGTGAGAAAGAAAATTAGTTTAACGACTAACCGATATTTGATAAAGTCTAAATTCAAATATAAATGCTTGGGATCTTGTTTGGTAGTCTAGACTCATAAAAACTAAACTTGAGCTTTTATAAACTACCTTTTTTCTGAATATAATTTCATATTTGAATCAACACAGCTAAGCTAGTAGGTCATTTATTCTGATATTATTGTATTCTTCATTTGAATAAGGGGGTGACATTATAGTTTTAGTTTAAAGCCTAGAATCCTAGGTGCATTGTTTTTTTTCCACATATTTAATACTAATGTATTGACAAGTTGCATACAAACTAATGCAACCAGTCTATGTTTTTGTGAGTGCTGGTTTGTGTGGATGTGTGCACCTGTCTATGTTGGAGTATATGTTGTTGTTGACTGCGTGTGTGGCATTTTGTGCTTTGAGTATGTGTGTATATTTATGGGTATAAATGAGTGCAAATCCATTGCTATTGTGTGTCATGTTGCATCTTCACATATTTGTATTTTTTTGACCCTCCGTACCTGCTTTGATGCTTATTACTTCTGACTGTATGTGTGCACTTTTGTATATTCTATTGTTGCATTTATTTTTGCTTGGTCTTGTGTATTTGAATCGATGCACATTGCATTGCCCAACTTCTTGTTTGACTTGCGTGTTCCTTGGGCTTGATGTTGTGCAAGTGCGTATGTTTTCTGATCTGCGAGGTTCCCTTATCACTTGTTGATATCTTGTTTGACTTAGAATGGTATTCCTCTTTTGTCTCAACGAGCTTGCAAAAGTTATAATGCATCCCTGTTGTTATCTTATGTATAGCACTGTCAGTTAAATCTGAAAAGTATTTACTCTTTGTTTTGCAGGATCTCTTGACAAAGTTCCCCAGTCTTCCACCATCATTTGAGAAAACACCTAATGCAGTTCAGGAGCTAACTATAGCTAGTAAATTATATGACACTGTATATTGCAGAATAGAGTCTCGTTAGTTATAAGTTGGGAAGTAATATTGGTGTGTAGTTTTATCAATATGCTTGTTGTTCTCAGTTCTCACCATCTAGAATGCACATTAAGAAATATGAGATATTAAAATATTAGTGCTTTTTTAGTACTCATTCATCTTTGTTAGGTTTATTTGATGTTACACTTCTAAGGCTAACCCAAAAAAAGGTGCGTGTTCTGAACTTAATATAATATATGCAGCTAGAATGTACTAGGTAAATAAGTGTAAAGTATGACATATGGTTTGAGGTATATGACATGGATTAAACCATAAATGACCACCTTTAAGTAATATTTTTTCTTTCTTTGTTTCTCATATAAACCTTTTTGTATATATAATTCAGAAAGTCGTTCTATAAAGACAATAAGATCTTCTTTTGTGTACCTATAATTAATAACAAGATCTTCAAATTTAATTTTAATCATATATTTTTAACAACGATTCCTAGGATTGAAACAACTACTGCTGCTCTGTACTTTGTGAAGGCTGTAACATCTAAAGTTTCGTAAGAAAGTTTGTAAATCATATACAACATCCATTCAGATAGTGAAGAGTGGGTTTTCGCTCATTTGCATGCAATGTTTAGGCTGCTTTTGGTTTTAGATTTTCAATTTTGTTTTTTCGAACATACAAACGTACGAAAAATGTACGAACAATGTGAATAACGATCGTTTAACAAAACGAAATTAATACACAAAACAAAACAACTTTTTAACATTTTCCATATTTTAAGAAACAATGGAAGAACGATGGCAAATTCATCCCTTCACCGTTTCTTCGTCCCCTTCATCATCCCTTCCCTCTTTGTTCCGTCACATTCATTATTCTTTTAAATCTTCACAACTTTTGAAATTAACATCGAAAACTCAAAACACAAAATAAACCAAACACTACCTAAGTTTCTTTATTTGTTACATGATATATTGGTTTCCTTATTACCTTTTGTTGTATGGTTAATTGGTTAACATATTGGTCACCATGATGATGTTATTATCAATGTTTAAATTCTGAGTATTTGTGTTCATCATGTTTATTAATGAATGTCAAGCTGCGTTGTTCGCATTTGCAACCTGAACACATTTTTCAAAAGAAAGTGCAGAAATGTGAAGGAAACTGAACTCTATGCATCACAAGATCCCACCATACTTGCACGACAACAAGCCAAGCAATATGTGGTTGTTTCTTAGGAACAAGTTTGTTCCATGAGAAGCGAAGTGTTTCTAAAGATATACACATTCGATAGAATGAGAATTCGATCAACTTTCAATATGTATATTACAGGTTGTTTCACGTAACAAACTCAGTGCCGGCCCTGGCCAATCCATTGACCTAGCCCAAATATTTTCGTGGGGCTCAAATTTTGATGTGGGAAAAATGAGAACAGAAGGAAAGGCTGATAGGAGCAACAAAATATGAAACAAGGCAGCTGGCAGGAGAAGGAGCTAACAGCAAAAATATAAAACATGGTAATTAGTAGGAGAAGCAGCAAAAACGTGAAACAAGGCGTCTTCCAAGAATTAAACTCAGGTCACACAATGCAAGAATAATGAATACAACCACCCAGCCATTACTTTTTTTACTAACCCAGAGTATATCTACTTTTTTTTAAAGTCCGAAGTTTGAGGTCCCCCACCTCCTATTACCTCTTCCTCCCCGGTGCAGGGCCCTAGGCCACCGCCTAAGCGGTCTATGCCCAGGGTCGGGCCTGAACAAACTTATATGTTATCTAAATTCTCCTATATAATCGTAATATAGCTAATAGAGAATTAGACAAGCATTTCTTGCTGCAAATTCAACGTTCGTATCTGGTTTGCGTGGTTCTGGACACACTTCTTCCATGATTACCGTGCCTTTTGCACTCAAATGTTTCCTTATAGTAGTTTTCCCATCTTCGAGGAATGTGTGCTCTAAGTAGTTATCATAAACTGATTTACCTAGACTTTTAGCTGCCACTGTAAGGAATAGTAGCTTACAATAGTTATCATAATTGGATTTATACTTTTTCAATTAAATTCAATTTCTATTTAATTCCTATAATCTCTACAAGAAAAATCGCAAATAACGACATATTTTTAGCAGTGGAAATTTTTGTACACTACAACAAAATGACCCTATTACAACGGTGGGCTAACCGTCGTGTATTTAGAAGTTGTAATAGACTAAAATCTTTTACAACTATTTTGCACCGTTGCAACACGGTTGTAATATGTATATTTTACAATTTTTTTCCACCGTTGTAATAAACTTTATTACAAGAGTTATGCACTGTTGTAATAATATCTACTACAACTATTATGCACTGTTGTGATTGACATTTGGGTTTTAAAAAAAAATAGGCATCTTTTGCAACTAAAATAAACAATACACTAAACATATCAATACTCCATAAGCAAATCAGATACTACAGTTATTTGCAAACTAATTTATTAAAATACTCAAATATTACAGTATTACAAACAATAAGTTTTAGACAACATTTCATGCATTTTTACATACTTGACCGTTACAAAGCAACTTAGTAAGCACAAGTTATCCATACAAAAAATGCTATGGGAGTACATTAGTCGAAGACAACGAAAACTTTACGCCACTTATCTTTTTGGTGCAAGTTCACTGCAGTGATCAAACCTGTTGCGTAAGAATATGTCTGTTGTTAGAAAAAAGAAAAAAAATGTTTCTTTAAGCCAACAATACTAAATCTTAATAGCATCAAACATAACTAGCATTTTATACACAAGCTACAAAACACACACACACACACACACACACACACACACACACACACACACACATATATATATATATATATATATATATATATATATATATATATATACACACGTATATAAAAGAATCGAACGAATTGTTCTCTATGATTTAAGAAGAAAATTTAACAATAATGCTTAACGTACCTGATAGCATGAACTGCATGTGGTCCAAAGCCTCTTTTTAAATAATCGGATGTTGCACATTTAAGAAGAAAAACATTGATGTCACCCCTTAGTCGATGTTTTTCTTTCGCATTTTTTTAATGAACACCAAATGCGGCAAGTGAAATTGATGTCTTAATATCTTCATGGCCATAAATTGATGGTGCAATAGACCTTACAAATACAATCTGTATCAAAACATTTTCCATGTTAATAGATAATCATTAGACAAAATCAGACATAAAAGAACCTACACTTGACAACATACATGCTAAATATGTATCACCTAATCAAGCAAGTGAGAAGGAAATCAAAGCAACTAAGCCAACTAGCAACACCAAATAGAAGGTCCCTCTAAAAGAATCAATAAGTAAGTGACTTTGGTTTCTACAAATGTGAGAGGGTTTAGCACGGATTTCAAAATGATTTCAAACCTTATTTCAATCACTCATGCACAAATGTTTTAGTTAAAATATGACAATAGAGCTTACCTGTTGGTGCAGCTCTTTAGATTCACTTGAAGGGCTATTACAGCCATTTGAAACCTGCAAATTTATCCTGTTTCTATTCAAGGTATCTTCGAATGCCGCCAACTAAATCAATGGGAATGGCTATTGTATATGTACAATTATCAAAATATGGAACCTACAAAAAAAGACATTTTTCAATCAAGCAATGGCAGACTTTTCCTGCTCAAGCTCTAGATAAGATAAATGCCAACTGATCCCATCTGACTTGCTATAAAAGTCACATTACAGTAGCTATATCAACTTATTAGTTGACAATCCCAACCTTTTGTTAGAAAACAACTTTATTAAAGAGGCGATCTTAATGAAAAAGTATGTGGCTAGTGCCCTTTGACATCTATCAATATAGGCAAACAATATAGTCATGTTATTTAGTACTCACGTCTAACCGCACTAACAAGGCCGCCTTAGAAAAGGATCGTATGCACAAGCATACTCTGTGAACATCTCCTTTCTCTACAACATCGGTTGGTGTAAACAGATCGAGCCTTTCAATCCATTGATTTGACAAAACTGTCGAGAAAATATAATGAACGTTTCATTTGAGGTGTTAAGAAATTGCAGCAATATTGAAGAAAGAGTTTGATTATTATATTATGAAAACTGGAAAGGAAGAGTACCACAAGAAGCTGGAAAACAAAATCAAAAGCGGTATTAGTTATGTTCACGCTTTTAAGTAAAGTCAAGTGTTCTAACGACTGTTCAATTCAACAAAATTCAGTACTCACTGGACTAATTTTACATACTATTACGATATGCGAGAGAGTCGGCATTTGGAACTATAGGAATCTACATTATGATTTATAATTATTGTGGTAACAAGGGAGTCAGGGGTATTATCAACTATGTGTGTAGAAAAAAGGTTGCGAAGATCAGACAAACAAAACTGTTTCAATTAATGATGCAACAAGCTGAAAATAGCAGAAAACAAGAGACTAGGAAAATACTCATCAGACTTTAAAATGCAGAAATTACCTTCAAAAATGAGTCAACCTTCGGATAAGGCATGTAAAGTCCATCAATCTTTCCCGAAGAAGTTCGCTCGTATGTATATATGCATTTTTGAATGTCTCAACTCTACATTTTGTTTCAAGAGCAAGTTCCATATCACTTTTGATACCTGCAACCTGTTAACATGGAAGAAACACGCAAGTATGCACAATGCAGGATATACGTGGTAAGTTTAATAACCTTAACAGACAATCGTTCGGTATGTAATTTCAAGTGCATAGTGTATGTAACAAGAAATGAGAAATGTTGGAGGATAATGGGCATACAACAACTCTCCATCAGCCAACAAGTCTGCACCATTTGTTTCCTCATCAAATCTTATGTGCAGTATTTCTCCAAGCCATATTTTTGTCTGGGTTTGTATATCAATTGACACTAGATTAGTGACATACCGAAAAGTTGTACATAATATTCAACAAATAGAAATTTTGTGTTTCAGGTTTAGAAGGTATAGGCAGCAAATAGAAAATTAGCAATGCATAATGCATAATAATATGAAGTTTAAGCTTCAAACCAGGAGCTAGAGAAAAGCAAAGAAAATTCTATTTATTTTTCCCTTTATATTTGGCACCCAGATGTATATGTGCACATGAATAACTGCTTCTAAATGATAATAGTTATGAATGAGTCACGTATTTTTTACCTTGCCACAATAGTACTGTCACATGTCTTGGAAAACATGAATAAGCTGGCTCAAATCTGAAGGACGAAGTGCTTGCAGCGAACTTTAATTCGAAGTATATCCGCTTTGATCCAGGTCTGCGTTAAAGGAAAAAGACTCTGACGACCATCGAAGTTGGCTGGAAGGTTGCGGATTTGCGACGAAGTCACTATGAATCAGGTCTGAGAAGAATCACCACGTATCTTTTCAAGTTGAGCGTAGATCCAGTTGAAGAAGCCGATAATCTCTGGTATTTGATACAACAGATCCAACCTCTGTACTAAAATTTTATCTATACCAGCATCAAAAATCGCAATGAATTGGAAAGTGACTTAAGATTTAGAAAGGAGGTCATCAAATAGAAAAGGGAATATTGATTTTTTTCTTCGTCTGGCTTCTTCTCAACCGGCTTCTTTGCGACTTTGGGTGTCGTAGCAGAAATTAGGGATTCGAAAATTAGGGTTTAAACAACTAATTGGGGGCGCAGATGTAATAGAATGAAAGAAATCAAGATAACGGTGTTGTTGATTGGAGGGGAAGTGGAGATGCGAATTAGAAGATGGATGAATTAGAAGCGTTGGATTAATTTATGGGTGTATGGTTGTGATCTGTTAAGTATATGATAAGACAGGGACATGGATTGATGAGCTGGATCCAGGGAGGGAGGCGTATGTTGTAGCATTGTGGTACTATAAAAATGCTAATTGAAACAAACAGATGTTCTTCGTTGTGAATTAAAAAACTAGAGCACGTTATTGCTAAATGGTAATTCTCTGGATTGCTATTATTTTTTTATTAGTTATGAATTACTAAATGTTTTTCTTAATTAATGATTATGAATTATTGAAAAATTAATCAAATGTTAAATATTAATTCATAATGATTAAATATGACTTTTTAAATATTAATTATTAGTTACTACTTCATAATTCTTAATTAAAAATAAATTAGTACTTATTAACTATTAATTTTAATAATAATTGATAAATATTATTGATTCCCATGTTTATTATTAATTATTAAATATCAATATAATTAGTTATTAAATATAAATATTATAAACATGAAGTATGTACTGGCATCTCTATTACAACAAATAAAATGAAAAGTTGTGATATATATGTTTATTACAACAGTGATTTTTTCACAGTTGTAAAAAGGCATTTATTAAAACATTGCGTTTTGCACAGTTGTAAAAAAGCATTTATTACAACTGTGCTTCACGCACAGTTGTAAAATTAAAGTTGTAATATGGTGTTTTTGTTGTAGTGGTAGCAAATTAGCGACGAATTTACTTGAAATTTGTAAGGGATATGTTTTAGGAACTTTTATTTCAACTTATTTTAAAATATTACCGTTGGGTTCTTTTTCCGTCGCTAAACCATAGAAAATTGTAATAGTTTACCGACATCATTTTTCCTTCACTGAATTCCATTGTAATTTGAGATAATTTACTGTCATGTAATTTTTAAAGCTATTTTGTAGCAAATTTTCTTGGGATTTGCAAGGGATTGGTATGCTTATTATTAATAACATGTTTTACATTTATGTTTTTAATAAGTAACTGATAAGTAAAAATAAATTTTAAATGATTAATGTTAATAATAATATACTAATATGAAAAAATAAATTATTATTATTAATAAATAATAATACTCAATAGTTAGTACTGACTAATTAATAATTACTAAATAATTAAGAGATATTAATAATTAATAATATAGATAAACAAGTAATCTTTAAAAAACAATGATTAATAAGTCATTTTTAATAATTAAGAAGTAAAATTTAGTATCTAATATCTAAAATTTAATAATTATAATTGATAAGTAATAATTAATAAATAATATTTTAACTAACTAGTAATAAATAATTAATAAATAATATTTAATAATATATTGATTAACTAATAATTACCATTTAATAATTAAAACAAAATTTTACTAATTTATATAGTTTACTGTTAATAATTAATGATTAACATGTTGTCATTAATAATCAAGAAGTAATACTTATTATTTTGTATCTTATATTTAATAATTATAATTGAAATCATATTTAATGCTTAATAATTAAAAGAATTAAAATGTTGGACTTTTCTAAAATATGTTTTATATTATTCATAAACATAAATATCTATGGGGCGTTCGTTTGAACCTGAATATGGATAAAACTTTATTTAATGTTCATTAATCGAGGCCTACTGTTCGTCGTTGCCTAATGTTCGTCGGTGGATAATCAATGATGTAATTGTTTAATAAAAATTAAAAAAATATAATAAAAAATAAAACTATTCAAAAATTATACATCTTGTTCAAAAAATACAGTATAATTTATATTTATGCAGTACATTAATGAAAGATTAGTTTGGGTTTAAAATACTTCAAACTGTACCTTTTATATTCGCGTAAATTTTAACTTAATAATCTACTTTAAAACTAGTTAAACTTCAAATTTTATTGTAAATCATTTTTGGCTCCAAACAGCTAAAATTTTGGCTCCAATCTCTGAAACTTTTTTGCGTGCCTCCAACTATTTCGTGTTTTCCTCCATACAGCACACTCTTTTCGAACCAAATCCATAAATTCAATTCCACTTCCTTCACTGAAATCCTCTTCTCTCTTGTCCCAATCTTTCATCAAACCCGCCTTCTCCGCCACCCTCCTCGTCCTCCTTCACGCCTCGACCGTTTCCAGCCCTCTCCATCCTTCTACTACAACCTTCATCCTTTCCGAATCCCTTTCTCTAAATTATCCGCATCCAGATTCACATTAACTTAACCCTGGTCCCCAAATCTGAAACTGACGCTGAAATACCTCAATAAATCGTGACTAAGATCCTCAACCAGAGTTGTGTGGAGTACAACAACCACTTGCTTCTTCAAGATGTTCGCTTTTTTTTTTCAAAATTCACCAGGTTTGAATCCTTGACACTACTTTGGAGTAAATAATTGATGTTAGTTTTTGTTTTATTGTGGATCGAGGTCTTTTCTTTATCAACAATTAAGTACCATTGAATTCCTGTATTTACTTTTATTTTAATAATTCGTAAATTCTTTATTACATATGAAAGATTGAATTTACCTAAGGACATAGAGACATGCAAATTTGGGGATATGATATTTGTATTTCAAAAAATCTGGCTCGTTTCTAAAATATGTAATTTGAAGCAATATACATGCAATTAACAGTATAGTGAATATAAGAGAAATTATGGTTAGAGGAGTATGCCTATTTTAATGTTCTCTGAATATTTTTATCTATCATTTAAAATCTTTTTTAATTATGTTGATAAATGATGGTTTATTCAACTGTTCGAAGTTGTTTTTGATAAGTCACGTTATTTGCACATAATTTCCTTATAGGTTCTGCTGAATAAGCACATAACATGCCTTGAGTTGTTTATTCACACATCTACTTCTCAAGATCATCAAAAATAGAATCATTGATGACATTATTTATATTTAGGTTATCTATGTTGGTTTATGTGGAATCGCCATATATTCACCAACGAGAGTACATATTCATTGTTTTTTACAATATTGGATTCATGCTAATACACCATGTTTGACATACACCATAACTGACATGTTGATATATATCATTCGTCGATTATACTTGGAGACGTGTTACTCCATTACGCTGCGAATGCAATACAGGGGGCATTACTTAGGGCTTCCTGACATTGGCCGGCTTTTTCCGGATTCTGATCCAAGATGGAAAGGAGCTGCTTCTTCTGTATTCATGAGAGAAGCTGTGAGTCTTTTATATTTGTTTTCTTTACTTATTGAACTCATTAAAGGTTCTTCTTGCATCATAATTGAAGATTACTATGACAGAAGCTGTGATCCAAGAAGAATGTCCAAACGTTTGGTAAGTTTTTCTTTTTGACTGCATGTTTTAATTCATTGACAGTTTAATTGAAGATTGTTGTTAATCCTTCAATGCAAATTTGTTAGTTATCTGTTAATCCTTCATTGCAAGTTCAGTAACAAGTTTTGGTGTATACTTACTATTTGGGGTCACATAGTTAGCAGGATTGAGACTGTTGAAGCTTCCAGATGTTTTGATTGTCGGTCTTACAGCCGTTCACTAAAGGAATGCCTAAAGGCTCATGGTAATGCTGTAGTCAATAGCGCCCGGAGACAACACAATGCTAGCCGTAAATTTACTCCTTCTGTAGGTCACAGTCGATATTGTTTGGAAGCGAAAGCTAAAGGAAAAAATCATGGTTCGGAACCTGAATTCCTTAGTCGTGAAACAAGAGAATCCCTTGGAATTGAGGTATGTATTTTCAACTTATAATTTCTAATTTATGATAGCTTCTCTCTGCGGTTTATGAATGATGCGACAGAAGCTAACAATTAGAAGTTGCTTACAATTAGACATTGCTAACAATTATCTACATAAATACATATATAACTTAGAAAATATCATATATATATACATATATAACAATTAGCAATTTGGATGACCGAATAAGTGATATTTACAGTAATTGTTTTCTTATTATTCATGAAAATAGGCCATAACCAATAGTGGCACTATCATCAATGACTCCATAAGTGATAAAATACCTGAGCAAGGAAACTTTGCTGATCAAGATAATGGAAATGGAACTGAGGCTACACAAGACCCAAAATGGTGGGAAGGGGAGTCACAATTACTATTGGATTCTCAACAACTAGCTATTATATTCAGAATTTGAAGGTATCAATAAAAAGAATGAATAGCTCAGATTAGGAGAGCATTACAGTTCCTTCAGGGAAAGTTTTTAAACTATGCGGTTAGCTTTTATATTCTATGTTGACGACAAGAAATGTCGTAAACACCCAAGATTCCAATTACTAGGAATTATTAATTTGGTCGCATAGACAAGAGCGGAAAGTAGTAAATAACACGAAAGATTTATAGTGGTTCGGCCTCGAGAGGGGCCTACATCCACTTCGAAGAGTTGTTGGGATATTATTGATAATGCTAAGTTACAACGTCAAGACCATCTGATGACATCCCATTACATTCATCTCTAAGCTATATGATGTCATGATTATCATATATTTAATGTATCAGGAAAAAGACACTTTTTCCCTTCTTCTTCCTCAAATGGGAGATGCCGTTAAAGTAGCTCTCTAGAGGTCTTGAGCTCACAAATTCCAACTCCTTTGAAGTGTGAGGCCATAGGGTATTTATAGTAAAGGGGTTAGGTAGGAGTAGGTTGGAGTAGGTGAAAATAGGGGACCACACCAAGAAATTCACACATGTTACTGCGCTTGCACTTTTTTCGCACCCAGCCTTTGTGTGCGAATTTCCCACCTCGCAAGGTGTGAAATTCGTACCCCGTAGGTTATGAATTTCGCACCCTGTCGGGTGCGAAACTCGTACCCTTCGGGGGTACAGACTTCGTACTTCTTGGGGTGTGAGTTCCGCACCCTTACTGGGTGCGAAATTCGCACCCCGAGGGGTACGAAGTACCTATTGCGAGAGGCACAAAGGCCATGGGCATGGGTGTTTGGGGCCTCGAGGTCCGGACTCGCGATTCATAGGGATTCGGAGCTTTGGTTCGGAAATGTGTTAGGGGCGTTGCGAGGCCCTTGGTAGCGTGGTTCCTCTTCAGCCCTGTTTCCTTCACTCCTAAGCGTCCTTCTCGGCCCTAGCTCCAGTCATTATGTTGAGCATGTCTTATATACTTTTGGGAACCGGACCAAAAGGTCGGTTAACATTTGCCTCTCCAAAGTACGTCTTGTCTTGACATGATGTGCTTTGCGTTGGATCAGGTAGTAGTCGAGTCGCCACTGGTCTTGTAAGTTAAAGGAAAACATATGTTCGCTATCGGGCTCGTTCGCTGTGGAATTACGAACAAGCCATTACTAGTGTGGCGTCGTGCTCACGTTGCTAAGTATTCGTGGTGTATCGCCTCTGTGGTGATGGATATGCATACGTAGGGAGCACTTGTACCAGAACATATGTCGTAATGCTTCAAACCTCGGGGGTACGAATGTTATATATATATGTATATATATATATATATTGTTTTTGACACTTCAGACAATAGGGGTACGGAATTTCGCACCCTAGGGGTATGGAATTTCGAACCCTGAGGGTGCGAAATTTTGGACCCTGGAGTACCAAATTTTCGAACCCTGGGGGTTCGAAATTTCGAACACGGGGGATACGAAATTTCAAACTTGTCTGGTTCGAAATTTCGAACCCTCTTTGTTCGAAACTTCGAACCCGCTGGGTTCGAAATGTCGGGAATACCAAGGGACATTTCCCTTTTCTTTATAAACATCCCTCCTCCTTCATTTCACTTCTTCCTTCTAATTTTCAAGGTCGTCCGCCATTAAAAAATCTTCGATTCCCTTGTACTTTGAAATTCGAACATGACAATTAGGTGGGTTTCGAGAGTCTTGGAGGGGTGCATGGAGGAGAGGAAGGAGTTGGGAAGCGAGCGCCGAGGGGAGCCTCGAACTCTGAGGTGGTTCGGGCGCTCGAACCTGTGGTGGCTCGAACATTCGAACCTCGTTGGGGTTCGAGTATTCGAGCCTCGCTGGGATTCGAGCCTTCGAACCCTGCTGGGTTCGAGCATTCAAACCCCTAGGGGGTTCGAGTTTTCGAACCTACCGTGGTTCGGGTATTCGAGCCTCCGGGGGGGGGGGGGTTCGAGCTTTAACCCTGGAGGGGTTCGATCATTCGAACCCTGGCGGGATTCGAGCATTCGAATCCCTTAGGGTTCGAGCTTTCGAACCCTGGCGGGGTTCGAGAATCCGAACTCCTGGGGGGTTTGAGCATTTGAACCCCTGGGAAGTTCGAGCTTCCGAACCCCTGGAGGGTTCGAACTTTCGAACCCTAACGGGGTTCAAGCATCCGAACCCTTGGGGGGTTCGAGCTTTCGAACCTTGCCATGGTTCGAGCATCCGAACCCAGAGGGGGTTCGAGCATTTGAACCTCAAAGAGGGGTTCTGAGCCTTCGGTGTTTTGCTCCTTCGCATCGCCTAAGTAATCGTATTATTACATACGTTCTGACTTTCCACATAGGAGAGAGCATATATCTGAACTATGACTGAACTATTGGACTGCTTGAATTTCCTCTGTACATCTTAATTTTGCATGACACCGCACGCTAATGTTAGCTTCCACCAACCCAAGGGATACAGGTTATTCCAATGCAATGTCTAATACTAGTGTGTCAGAGTATAGCTAGCGATGCAAATAAGATCAAAGACCGGAAAATCCCTAGAAGCCGAGGCTTCCCCGCCATCGTCACATACGTCTGATTCCACCGATAGTGGTAGCTCGGGTGGCAGCGAGCTTGAGACTACTAAAGGATCCATTCCTTCTCAAACGACCAGTTCACCTGAAGTGTATGAGCATAGGGAACAAACTGTGAGATTACATTCTCCAGTCATACATGAAAAGGTCGAGAACGTGGATATTATTAGCGAAGATGCACCGGCGGCTCCGGTAGCCCCGGATATGTTGCTTGACGCAATTATCTTGTAAAATCTGACGGACTCAGTACCATCACACATGGATGCCACAACAATTAGGAAGATGGCGCTGCGGTTCAAAATACCCGTGGGCGATGTCCATGCACCGGGAGAGGGTAGCAGAGCTCATGCGCCGCCCGAGGGTCTTACCGCTTGGAACAGACAATCTTGCTTTTTCGGGTGCATGCCCCCGGCCAATGACTTCATTCAGGACATGCTATGCTATTTCCACCTTGCCTCTTCGCAGTTGCATCCAAATGCCTATTGTTCACTCTTGGGCACTTACGTTCTCTACCGATAATATTTACACTTGGAACCTACCGGAGAGGACATTCGGTATTTTTTCAATTTGAGGAGAACATGTAGCGGATCGGCCTCCCAATGGTTCCTGGAAGCATCAGTTACCACCAAATTCTTCATCGGGAAGTGACCCAAGCTGTCGGTGTTCAAACAGGACTGGTTCTTTGTGTGCTGTCCTCCTGGATTTGCAAGGAGGTGGACAGAAGGGAGTAAGTATTTTCGAACTTCACTTCTTACTATAAGGTTCCTGGATCACGTGTCTCATTATTCTTTGTTCACGGCAGGAAATCCAGAGGCACCCACCGGTGAGGAGTATCAGCAACGCCTTAATGTTTTGCGAGCGATCCCCGAAGAGTCACGCAAAACTGATACCATGATAAGTCAAGAGCGCCTTCGTCGTGCTGGGTTGCTTCCAAATGATCGGGCTATAATCAGGCCTGCCGCTGCGAGCAGTGTGCCAAAATGGAAGGTGACTGAAGATCTTGTGGCTTCTGGCTTGAAAAGAAAGCTGCCTTATGTTGGGCCTAAACCCAAAAAGGTCGTTAAGTTCCAAGGAGATGCGCGTGGAGACGGGGCTAGTGGCATGGGGACAGTCACCCAGGACGAGGGTTTGTTGGATGCTTCCGTCCCTTCCCCGATGGGAGGGGCGGGGGGAGAAGCGCCGGTCGGTCCACAGTCCCTTGTGACTTCTCGGGAAGCCGCCGCCCTGCTCGAGGTAGTGGACCAGTTTGCTGGTCTGAGTGAAGTTGCTATACACTTGTCTTCGTGGCCGGATACGATGAGTATGGAAGAACTAGCTCTTGCTGCGAAGGAGTTAGTTCCTTCGAGCGGATCACAATCTGGTTTGTTGAGAGAACACTCATGGCATACACTCACACATATTGCATAGCCTTTAGGCTTCCCTGAGTGTGTGACTCATCTGACTTTTATTCATTCCTTTGACAGGTGATATTGCTAGAGGACGTGGAGGACGAGGTTATGGACATAGAGGCCGCCAACGCCCTAGGAATCCTTTCTTCAAGGGATTTAGGAGAGGGATCAGCTTGTATGATACTCCACCCCCGCCGAATCGCGTTAGTGAACGCCAAGGTAGGGATCAATCTCGACGATCTCCGACCCCTCCTCCTCCTCCAATTCGGGTATCCGAGGGAGACTCTCGACTTAACTCAGGGGATTCCTGGTGTCCGCTTTTGACAGCTTCTTTATCTACAACACCCTCGGTTCCTGCTCCAACTACTAAAGGGAGGGAGCCGCCGCTCAGCCAACCTAGATCAGAGAGGACGACCAAAGTTGGGAGGCAAGACCTTGTAGAGCCCAAGAGGCAAGAGCTTTCCATGGATGAAAAGAAAGCGTTACTAAGGCGAAACTTTCCTCAACATTATTTTGATGAGATAAAGTTCATCCCTGATCTCCACCCGTCCTCTGTTAGGTAGTCTGGGGATGTCTAGATGCGCATGAGGGTTGAATACCATCAGACCGACCAACTTATGAGGTACTCCCGCCAACTCTCAGAATTGATTAGGAAGAAAGACCGGGAGCTCATCAACCAGGGGTAGGTTGTTGATGCTGAACAGATCACCGTCGGTAATTTGAACACTGAAATAGGTGAGTTTGCTATTGTTATTGTGTGCACATTGTGGCCCATTCCTATGCCCTTGAGTAATAACTTGCGGGTTTTATTATTGCAGCGAAGATGAAGCAAGCGTACGAGGAACTTAAGAGGGAGGTTGATCATTCCTGCTCTGCTTTCGCGGAGACTATAGCTGATCTAACCACCGAGAACATGACCCTAAAGAGGGAAATGTTCGAGGTGGACGAAGCACGTACCGACCATGAAAGGGAAAACGCGAGAGTCACCCAGCTCTAGGATGACAATAATGCTTTGGGAGCGAAGAATGATAGCTTGAAGAGAAGGTTTGAGGAGATGAGGAAGGCGGAGGAAGATGCAGAGCCCAGCAACAGAGATGCACTAAGCACGGTTGATGGTTTGGAAGCCGAACACCTGATGGAGGTGGAGCAACTGAGGGAGAAACTGGAGGATACAGAATTTTGGGTAGAATCAGTCGTGGTGGAAGTTATCAAAAATATGTATTTAAGGTCTTGAGATTCCGTGGACTCTCGTGGATTGATGATTTTTCCCGTGAGCTTACCCGGACCTGGGAGAGGTTGGTTTTGTATGAAGCTTATCTGTGCCAAGTGGATGTGGGCACTTTAAATGAACGCCAACTCGTGATTGATCTCCTGACCGACGAGGAGCATGAAAAGTTGGAAGGAGGCTGCTACAAGAAGATGCCAAAAGTGAGAGGCTGGCAAAGCTCGCCGCTGAAAAGGGGAAGTCTGTCCGGACTGAGAGTGTGGCCATTGCGGAGACCTTCGCAGAGGGAAGCTCTTACCGGCCATTGGCCTTTGCATTTATTACGGCAATTGATCCCGCGGTCCCGACTCGGGTTTCGATTGAGTATGACCCCGAGCATCCAGAGCTATGAGAGACTAAAAGGTTGTGTTTTTACTGTGCAACCATTCCTAGACCGACCATGACATCGGGGCCTGCCTCTGTGATCCCACAAATGACTGAGTCTGGCCAGGACCTGCGAGAATGCAATTTGGAGAAGGCGACGAACAGCTGGACACCTACTCGAATATAAGGATAACTCCCCGCCTGTATGATAACCTTGTCGCGGAAGGAGAGGTGGTAGATAGACAAAGTACGGCCCAACGGAGGCTGATGTTCCTTCGATGCATAACTTGGTGCAAAATTTGAAGGGCCAGATTGCAGCCAAGTGTGAAGAGTTGGACGAGAAGCAGAGGCAGGACGAGGCTGCCAGGCGGGAGTGAAAAAGTCGGTTTTGTACGACTTATGCAGGATCTTTAATATGGCTATGCGGAATATGATATGATAACAATATATATCACAGATAACTATAAATGCAATAAATAAAGTAGTGTAACGACACTAGGATTTTTATACTGGTTCGGACCTCCCATCCTACGTCCAGTCCCGAAGCTCCTCGTCGGCTTTTCACTAAACAACACCCTCGCTTCACCCGGAGGAACAGGTTCACAACTACTTGATTTACGGGCTACAAGTTTACCCACTTGATTTCACGGGCTACAAGCTTACCCACTTGATTTCACGGGCTACAAGCTTACCCACACAGGACAATTACAAGAGTTTGACTTCTGATTGTGTTTTTTCAACACTGATTAGTCAATGATTGAGTACACCCTTCCTATAATCTTATCCTCAAGTATATAATGTGTATGTGAAGATTGAAGGAAGTATATCACTTATTGAATCAAGAGATATGAAATAATTTCAACAATTCAACAAGTAATTTGAATAATGGAGAGCTTTTTATTATGCAAGAATGTATAGAGTTTAAGATCAGAAAATATGAGAAGATTTGGTGTGTTGTGAAAAAAATGCTTTGATGTATATATAATCGTTGAAGAGTTGTCAACTTCCATGAAGAGATTTATCAAAGAGATGCACCCATTTCCTTTTAGAAATGAAAAGGAGTCTCTTCATGAAATATGATGCCTTCTAGAAAATATGGTCGTTGTAAAATATGACCGTTGGAAATATGACCGTTAGAAAATATGACCGTTAGAAAATATGGCCGTTGTAAAATATGACCGTTGGAAATATGAAGTGTCTCTTCGTGTAGTGTCTTTTCATGAAGTGTCTTTTCGCGAAGTGCCTTTTCGCGAAGTGATGAAGTGTCTCTTCGTGAAGTGTCTTTTCATGAAGTGTCTTTTCGCGAAGTGTCTTCTCACGAAGTGATGAAGTGTCTTTTCGCGAAGTGTCTTTTCACGAAATGTCTTTTCGCGAAGTGTCTTTTCACTATGTGTCTTTTCGCGAAGTGTCTTTTCGCGAAGTGTCTTTTCGCGAAGTGTCTTTTCGTAAATGCATTTGTGTACGCTATATATTCGAGGACAAATTTTAACAATATATAACACCTCTAAGACACAATTAAATAGATAATCATAACCTATATCACTTTTCCTTTGATCTTCTCTTCTTCCTTGTCATGAATCAAAAACCTGTGATCTAACATTCTCCCCCTTTTTTGATTGATGACAACCCCTTGCAGTCTTGTAGAGTTATTTATTTTCTCCTCGTGAATGTATGCTTGCATATATTTATCTCTCCCTGAATATAAAGCTTCTCTGCAACATTTTGTTAGTGCATACGTAAAAGTACTTACCTTTGTTTCCCTGTAACAAAATGTTAGTGTATAACGCATATATATTCCATACTTTTTCTCCCCCTTTGTCATCGATTAAAAAAAAATATAACATGATAAAGCAGTAATCGAGAACAAGTAAGAGAAAACAAGCATAGATAGTTTTCAAAGAGCATACGAGACTATTTATTATACGTCCATAGAGATATCGAAATAGTCTTCTCTTTGTTGTGGTGTACGTGCAAAAAAATATGATGTATATACTTTGGTACCCACTTGTTTCGATTGGGTCCAGGAGTTAGATAGAAGGTAACCATACCCAAAAGGGTTTAATGGAACCTTTAAAGATAAATTTTTCATTATTAACTATTGAATCAAAATAATCATCAATATAATTTTCTCTGTTTCTCCAATCTACTGGAACCCAAATACTTAAGTGGTTTCTATTGATATTTCTATTTGTACTTCTAGATGTCATAGAAGTATTCGAATAATAATTGGATCTAGGATGTGTATTTGTACTAGCAGTGCTATTCTTATTGTAAATAAAAGCGTATCTAGTACTATTTCTATGATTGATTTTATTATATCCTAAACCACTTTTGTCATGTAAAGGTCGAGATCTAGATAAAATCATGTTTAAATCATTTTGACCTTTATTAAATTTCGCGAACTTATTTGTACATTTGATTCCACAGTCACGATTGATATTTTCAAAAGAAACTTTGTTATTAATATCCTTATTTAATCCAGATTTCTTCCTTATTAAAGTTCTATTCTCATTTTCGAGATAACTAATTTGAGATTCTGAATTATATAGAGATGATTGTAATTTTTCAACATTTTCTTTTGATCTAGAAATTGCTTTTTGAAAAATATTATTATTAACTTTTAAAGTCTCACATTCTTTAGATAATTCCAAATTCTTTTCAGTTAGAGCTCCATTCTCTTTTTCAAGAGACGAAATTAAAGAACTAGAATTATTTAAAGAATCTTCTAATGATTTATTTCTATTTTGCAAAAGATCGATTTCCTTTAAAAGAACATTGTTTTTATCTTCTAGTCGCTCATTTTCTTTTTGAAGGAAATCTTTTTGAAAAACAAGCTCTTCTAAGGTATTTTCATAACATTTGGCTTGTTTTACCAATAGATTGTTTTCTTCTTTTAATTTGGAATTTTCTTGCTTGTAATTTTTTGACATAGCTAAAACGACTGTATTGAGTTTCAATAATTTTTCATGGTCTAACAGGGAGGTCCTAATGAAGACCAAACGGGATGCTGTAGCGAGAGCCACTGAGACGGTTGTGCGGAGGATGGCCAATGAGGAGGCGGAAAAGAAGAGAGCTGCAGACGAAGCCCAGTGTAACGATCCAGAATTTTTAACCAATTTAAAACTGATTTTTTTTTACTTAATTTGAATTTGACATGCATATATATGATTTAGAGTATTTAATAATTTTGATAAGTTATATGATAGATTTTACTTGAATTATAAATGAGAACAATTATTAATAAGTTCAGATTTAGTGATACTATTTGTCGTTCGATCGGATTTGTCAAACCATAACATGAATTAGTAGCTTAGAATTAAGTGTTGCCCTTAGTTTTCATAGCATTAAAGTAAAAATGCTACCAAAAGTTCACCTTCTCTCCTTAAGACAAGTGTCCTTACACTTGTATTTTTCCTTTCATGCATGTTTTACACCTGTCGCGTTATGTGTCATTATCTCCTTAACCCTCCATTCCTATATAAGGAGGCCTTTCCTCCATTTTTTAACCATTCCACTCCATATTCTTCTTTTCATCTCCTTCTTAAAGCTTATGGCCATGGTTTCCATGGCATAAGTCTTCCTCTTTTCCACCACCACCTTGCCAAAGTTCATCATTCTCCTCCTCCTCCTCCTCCTCTTATGAAAGAGAGAGAGATTAGTATATATATTTTGGTAAAAAAGACGTTGCATCGAAATACTGTTCGACGGTTCGCTCAGCTAGGATCGCCTACCAGGAAATTTGGAAAGTTTTTTGGTGATAACTCTTCAACCACAATTTATATATTTAAGTAGTGGTTAGACTAATTTAAATATAGTGCTGAATTATTAGTGGTTACTGATGATTGATGTTTGTTGTGATGAATGATGGATGCGCAGTTTATAACATACATGCTATTAAGCGTTAGTATTATAATGCTTGTGCACAGTTATGATTTATTTAATTATGTTCATGACGGTTGCTATAGATGCTTAAATGGTTGTTGATGTTGTTTTGCACACACTATGACACAACAATTATGGTATCACATTGGTGATCGACAAATCTCCTACATAATTAGAAGCAATATCATTATTGAATTTGAAGGTAAATAATTTGGAAAGACCATATGTATGAATTCATATATATTGCTAAAGTCCTTTAAATGAATAAATAAATACCGGAACATTCTAGGATGACAGAGAGGATAGTGTCTAGGCTTGGGTTTGGAAATAAAGTTTCCTTCTCTTCCTGGCTATCCCTAACTGATCCGACGAATGGGATGGTTAATTTGAAGTTATTTGAATTTAGAAATGAATTGGAATTTGATTTATTAAGTAAAAAAAATTTAAAAGTTGAATTTCAGATCCAAAATAATTTGGAATGTAAATTTAAATGATTTTAAAAGGGTTATATAAGGATATAATGGTTTTCTAAGATATTTTGAAGTATCGTAGAATAATGGTTATTATGGTCAAAATAGAGCTTATCACATAATGACAATTTGTGTATTTTAGATGCAAACTTTAAACGCTTATAGCTTTTGCAATCCAAATCGGATTTCCATATAATGAAAAAAGTTTAATTTCCATTAACAAAAACCTTCAAATGAGTGAAAACAGATTTGAAATTCGAGTTATAATTTTCAAGTTATGTTTGAAATCATTTTGGAAAAGGTCGATGTAAGAACAATTGTTAACCATAACTATAAACAACTATTTTTAAATGTTTTAAAAATATGGAAAAAAATAGTAAAATCATTACAAATTATGAAAAGGTGTTTTGAATTGCAAGGTTTAAGTTTTTGCTAAGATAAACGGTATTATGACTGTTTTATAACGCTTTTGTAGCACTTTTGTAACACTTTTGAAACGCTATTGTAACGGTTTCTTCGAAAACAATCTATTTTGAAGTTTTAACCCGTAAACTATCTTCCGAACTATAAGTAAAGATTTGTTGAATGTTTACAAAGGAATTTAAAAGGTAGTTCACTGTTATTTTGCTTATAGTGTGAGTTAAATACAGAGATTCATATTGAGGACAAGTTGATGGTATTTCTATCCAGATATAATGTTAAAGAGTTGGATAAATCTTTTAATTAAGATATGGGTTTCCCAATTTGATTGGGATAAGTTAGATTGAAATAATCTTCGGATATTTGATATTAAATTCTTTGGTGTAAACGTATACTATTTGAGGAATTTGGAAGATAATATTATTATATCGTTATTCCACTTATAGTATTCGTTGATTATGAGAATTGATATCAAATATAAGTAGATACAATCTCTGTGTAACTTATGTTCAATATTAATTGATTTGGGTTTTGTCATGAATCATATCTTCAACAATATCATTCTTGAAACCCAATGAGATTGAATTGTGGAAATTCATATTGTAAATTGGGATTTAATCAAATCTTTGATTTGATAAAATTACAAATAAGAAATAGGGAACCAAGTATAATCTTTTAGTTAAGATTAAAGAATTGAATGTTGGAAAATCAATTTAATTGGAAACTATGGTTGAAATATGGATTAAAGGATTTTCAAGGAAACTGGGTTTTGATAACGAGTTATCAAACGGAAAATTAATTAAGGCTTTGGGGCTAGATTATCTTTGATTTAAGGGATGTATTTTAAAGAAGAAAGGTTAAACATGGATTTTGTTATACTTTGAGAATGGATTTAAAGAAGCTTAATTTAACAAAATCCAAGATGGAAGGAGATTTGGTTGAAATCCTATGTGTTCCGTAATTATGTTTTAAAAATTACGCTAATTATTTGGGAAGACCGGGATCAGATGTATGTCTGAAAACCATTCCAAGTGATAATACGACGTTGTGGAGCAATTGAAGACAGTATTGAAGACCGGGACCCTTCATATCATAAGGACGACTTGCTGAATGTCTCAAATGGGTAGCTCCCTTTTGCAGATGGATTTTGTATCAGCTAAGTGACAAGAAGCCCAAATGTATGTGAAGGATATTCGGAAAGTTGTTTCATTCAGACCCAAAACGGACATTTATGGATTGTGCCTGACATTGCAATTGATTGCGTAGCACTGATCTCTGTTAAATATATATCTGTTTGGTGGCGGAGAATTTATTCTCTTGCTTAGCACCCTTCTCTAAAACGTTTGAGCTTAGAGGTATATATCGATAGAAATCAGTGATGCATTGTGAATGGACAATGTGGCATACTTAAGTTATGTAGTGAGCTTCGGATGATCAAAGCATGGCTTATTTAAGCGTAGCTTTGTGTATATTGGGACCTCAGCAAGCCTCACACCCCAGCAAATGGCCAAAACAGGAAGAAATGCAGTAGGGTTATGGGGTGTTGTCTCCTTCTGGATAAAAGGTGTATTATGGTGTGGAGCCCAGGTATTAACCTATGTGGTAAAAGCATCTACTTTTGTGGTTGTTGTTGGCGCACGCTCGGAAAGGTCGGTAATGATCGGGAGATGGCATACTCAGGCGTACTCTAAGTTACCCAGTTAAGGGGTAACCCGACCTTGTGTTGGCATGAGGAGCATCACTGTTGATCCCCGGATATCCCTCTAGAGGTGTTCAAAATTCGGTTTGGAAGGAAGTTCCTTTGCCTGGTCATTGTTGGAAACTCAATCTCCGCTACGAGCCCGTACGCTTTCGATTGTATACCATACGTCAGTATAGTTTATGGTACCTATGCTAGCTAGGATTAATACATTTACTTTCGAAATTGTTTTCACAGTACATTATAGTATTGAAAGAGGATTCTCACGTATCAAGCATTTCTGACTGCATAAGGAGAAACCTCGCCCATGTGTGTGTTTGCGTTGTGTGTGTGTGCCACGAGACCTTATGTTAGTTTCATTTTTTTCAAAAAATCATTGCGAATTTCTATGCACTGGTATTCACATGGAGTAAACCCGTTCCGCATTAGCGGCGTGGTCCGGTGAATTACCTAACTTTAAAATAAACCCTAAAAACAACTGTTTTGAGTTCTCACACGAATCCTATGATTGACCTGAATTTTATTGTTCCCACACCTGAACTCTGGGTGTCCATAATTTTTACCTGGGCAGCCTAGTAGTTTGATTCGCAGATTTAGCCTTGGAGTTAGTTGAAGCAGGATTCTGGTTTTAGCTGGAGCTATTATGGCTTGGAGCATTTGTATTCTTCCGCTGGGTTTAGTATCTTTTCCGCTGTGTAACCGATGTACTCTGATGTACCTCTTGTAACTCTGATGTAATATTATTTTAATGATAATGGAAAAGTTCGTTTTATTTTGTGTAATTGTGTAAGTGCCCCTAACAATCCGTCTTTATGAACGATTTAAATTGGTTTAATTACCGACGAAAACAGGGCAAAAAGCCGAGTCGTTACATTTGGTATCATAGCTTTGGTTTATACAAAGCTATGGGGTATGACACATTTGAACAAAAGGAAAGACTCATCAGAGTTATGCTATCTAATTAGAGATAGGGTTAGTAATGCACTAGAATGAGATTTTAGAGTATTATATGTAACAACCCGTATTTTTGAATAACATGTTATAACATAAATCAAGGCAGAATTAAACTGAAAAATCTGAATCAAGGGAAACGGGCTGTGCCATTGCGTTCGTCTCGGAAAAATACGCGAAATAGAGTCCGAGTTTTCGAAAATCAGAGTCCGTATGACCGAGATATGGCCTCGCGAAGTTTCACGAAAAATTCAAATTCAAAACAGATTCAACTTTCAGAAAATCAGGGTAGGCGGGAAAAATTCCGCCCAGACCAGGTCGACCTGGGGATTGACCTGGGTGTCGACCTGGGTGGGACCAGGTCGACTGGGGAGTCGACCCCAGGGTCGACCTGGGGGTCGACCTGCCTGGTCGGACCCAGGCAACCTGGTGCACCTATTTTGGCTGTTTTGACCTGTTTTGTTGGCTAGTGACGGGATTTGATGGCTCGGATTGAATCTAGGGTTAATCCTATGGCTAATACTATCCTAATCTTCTATAAAAAGACCCCTAAGCCTAGCCTAAATCACCATTATTCAATCCTACAACTAAACTATGTCAAATTTGTTCCTCTCATGGCCTCCACTCTCATGCTAAAATTTCTAAGTTTATTTATATGAGAGATTTTGAGTGCATACAAGTGTTTTCAAGCTTGTATGAGTGTTCTTAGTTTGCATTCAAGTCAAGTTGCAACATTTCTATTACAAAGCAAGAGTTTTTATTGATTTGGCTCAAGGGTTTTTCATTTGGAGCTTTCATATTTGGGTTTTTGTGGTGATTGCATAAGGGCTTCGTCTCAATCTTTATAATAAATATTCATTTGTGTCTTTATAGCATTGTAAGCCCTTTTCTACTTTCTTGTTTTTGAACTCTAAAGTTAAATGAATGATGCAAGTTTGGGGTTGATCATTATGATATGCAAGTTTGGTTGATCATTATGATATGCAAATTTGGTTGATCATTATGCAAGTTGGTTTAATCATTATGTATGACACATGTTGCTATGTTATGCAAGTTTGGGTTGATCATGTTATCATGTTATGCAAGTTAAACTTGAGTTGGTGAGCTTAAAGCTTCAAGCTTTATGTTAAAGGTTGCATTTTGGCAACATGGAAGTTATCATATCCCTTATGATAACTTGCACGTGAGGCTAAATGCGAACTTCTAGCAACTTCTACATGTCATTTATCACCATGTATCACTTATATGCTAAGTTTGGTTTTATGCATACTTTTGAAGCCTAATAATGCAATATGCAAGTATATGAACATATGTACATTTCATATGCCACCATGTTAAACTTGTGGCTTCAACACCTTTTTGTCATGATTATGTCAAGTTCCCTATTTTATCCTTTATGCGTTGTTGCGATTATGTAAACGATGGGATTACATTGGGGTTGGGTAACATTATGACATGAACATGGTTTCTATAACATGACATGGTATGTAATTATGTTTTGGAAACATAATGGACATGACACTTAGAAAATATGAGTGTGGCGAACTCGAGGTTGGGTTGAGTTTGTAGCATAAATCTACCCGGACCCGCCCGGCTTAACTAGTGGCTGCAAACAATAGGACCCAATGTGAGAAGTTGGTCATGTTGTGCTCGAACCCGAGGTTAGACCAAGTTGTGGTGTAAAGCTACCCAGACCCGCCCGGCTTAACTAGTAACCACAACAAGGTCTAATGTGAGAGGCTAAGGCACATTAAGTTAATTAATGCCTCCTGATTAGGGTTAAGTCATGGTCCACTTAATACTTAACCAATTTGGGCTTGATGGGTTAATCGGGGTTAAGTCATGAACCTTGGGAACACTTAACCAATTTAATCCACGTTTGGATCGGGTTAACCAATTTTAACCCGTTAAGAAACCCTAGTTGCGTGGTCCTTTTCAGCAGTAACCCTCTTGATAGTATCATAAGACCCTAGGGACTACTGGGCTGACATGTAAGCGACCAAAACGACGGCTGAGTAGGTACACCGGTGTAGGTCCAGGCGGACTATGGTCGTGCACATAGTCCGGAGTTGGAAAATCAGGCACGGGTACCAGTAGATCTAGACTGTGCATACTTGAATTTGTGTCTGAGGTTGACACCCTAGGACTTGATACACCCTAGGGTGTACCTAGCACAGTTTAACTACATTTCATGTTTGGGCCGTATGACACTGACACTTGACGAGTTAGGCTTGTAGGGAGCCGATCAACTAGACCGTGTAGTTGGACCTTGATTTAGGTCACCTCATGATATTGGGCCAAGCTTGGGCCAAGGGATCAATTCTTGTTTTTACTTGACATGTTAGAATGCTAGTACAACCGTGGTGCAAAACTTAACCTTGATTATGCGATGACATCTTTATCTATCTTGATAGTTAATCATCATGCCAGTATGTTGTTATCCTTATGTTCATCTCAGCTTCTCATGCCAGTTAACTTTACTAGTTCATGGACTGATAGTAGTTAGGGCTTACCAGTCTTTTTGACTGACCTGTTTTCTTTCGCCTCTTTTCTTCTGTTTCCCCCCTCCCCTCAGGTCCTCAAGGTGGGAACATTGGAGCTTAGCTTGGATCTTTATAGCTTGCTTGCGGGATTTGCTCATGTACGGTTCTGGACATTGAGCTTGCTATGGTTTATCACTTCACTTTGGGGATAGTACTTTATGTATTTCAGTTTTTCAGTTTATGCTTTTCTCTAGACTTTGTTTGTTGGAAAATAATGACCAAGTACTTTGTTGTAACTTAACTATGGTTTTGAAATGCTAGTTTTATCCGCTGCTTTACTACTCTGTTTTACTTATATGTTCTGTCTTGTGATATCTGCATGCATGTTTACCATGTTTAACGCCCCTCCAAAGCTAGTGTGCTTGCAAGAGTTACCCTGGCGGAGGTGGGGTGTTACATTTGGTATCAGAGCATAAGGTTTACAAGATTTGAGCAAAAGTGTTTTTTTAAAACTTACCTTTTGAAAAACTATTTTCAAAACCAATTAAGTATTTTCCAAGAAAAAGTCTAGTTATTTTAAAAGGCTATTCCCCAAAAGCCATAGCACTATCCTTCGTTTCCTCGTTCTGAATCTATCTTTTTCTTTTTCAGTATGGCCGATCTTAACCTTCCCGAGGGAGTGACCATTCCCGGATGGTTCCGGAGGTACTTGGAAGCTAGGGCCAACGATGTGGGCCCAGCAAATACCCCCAACATAACTGAGGTTCCTACTCCTCCTCCCCCTCCTCAGAATCCACAAGCGGATTTCGCAAAAGTTTGCAAGGACATTAAGGCGATGGGTGGCAAGAATTTCATAGGGACGGAGACTTTTGTGGAGGCACGAAATTGGTTGAAAGAAACCGAAGATATTTTCTCTATCTTTGATGTGGAAGACCATAGGAAGGTTTTATTGGCAGCATGGCTATTAAAAGAAGAAGCTGCTTATTGGTGGGAGGTCACCAATGCTACGAGGCCTATAGAGACTTGGGTCGACTTTAGGACAAGATTTGGGCTTAAGTTTCTATCATCAGCTGAGGCGAATCTGCAATTGGAGAAGTTTATATCTTTGAAGCAAGGGGACATGACAGTGAGGGAGTACGTGAATGAGTTTAACAAGCTCGCCCGATTCGGTTTGGACATGGTTAATACTCCCCAGAAGAAGGCTTTACGCTTTGCACGAGGGTTGAATGAGCCATTACAAGGTTTAGCCCTATCTTATATACCCATGGGGGCCACTTTTGAGGGACTAGTAGACATGGCATTGCTTCAAGGAGACAATAAGAATAGCAAGAAGGAAGACAAGACTAATGAGACTCAAGCCAAGAAGACAGACTCCAAGTGGGGAGGAAATCAGAGCAATCAGAACAACAAAAACAACAAGAACAACAAGGGCAACAAGGCCAAGGCAAAGGATCCAAGAAAATGCCACTACTGTGGGAATGTTGGGCACATAGCTAAAGACTGTAAGAAGAGGAAGTCGGGCGAATGCTTTCATTGTGGAGAGACCGGACATTTTAGCAAGGATTGCCCCAAGAAGCAAGGGCAGAATCAGCGTGCAGGACCTTCTGGAGGGCAAGTGCATGCTCTCAATGCTGCTCCAGTTCAGGACCGAGGTAGTAATTCTGTAGAAAGTCTTGTTTATATTTCTGATTATCCTGTTCGCACCTTATTTGATTCTGGCACATCGCATAGTTTTATTTCTTCTGACATTGTTGAAAGTTTGCACCTAAGTACTAGCCTAGTTGAGGATCCCGTTTGTGTTACAAATCCAATTGGGGGTTCCGCCCATCTATCTATGATTTGTGTGGATTTGAAGATTTCTATCTTGGCCGTAGAATTCACGTGTAATGCTTATGTTCTCGGGTTCACGGGATATGGGTTGATCTTGGGCATGGATTGGTTGTCCAGTTATGGAGCCATCCTCGATTGTGAGCATAGGGTGGTGAGGCTCATGACTCGCCTCGGTAATACCCTAGAAATTTCTTGTAACCCTAGAGGTCCCGTCATGTTATGTTATCTTGAATCTCTCGACTCATCCATTGATGATCTGCAATCTGTAAGGGTGGTCTGAGACTATCCTGATGTCTTTGAGGAAGTTAAGGGGTTACCCCCTAAACGAGAGATAGATTTCCGCATTTATCTAGTTGATAATGCCAAGCCAGTATCATTGCCCGTTAGGCACATGGCCCCTCGTGAGAGAAGGGAGCTCAGTAAGCAAATCAAGGAGTTTCTTGAGAAGAATTTTATTAGACGAAGCATTTCTGAATGGGGTGCTCCGGTGGTATTCGCTACTAAGGCGGATGGTTCGCTTCGTCTATGTGTTGATTATCGAGAGTTGAACAAGCTGACAAAGAAGAATAGGCACCCTTTACCGAGGATTGATGATCTCTTTGACCAGCTGGTTGGTGCTTCTGTTTTATCTCAGCTCGATCTAGCCACCGGATTCCATCAGCTTAGAGTAGCTGAGGATAGCATTGATAAAACTGCGTTTAGGACTCCAGACGGATTCTTTGAATGGCTTGTCATGCCATTCGGTTTGACTAATGCACCCGCCTACTTCATAGACTTGATGAGTAGGGTGTTCAGGGAGTTCCTTAACAAGTTCGTGGTTGTCTTTGTGGATGACATCTTAGTATTTTCTAAGAGTGAAGAAGAGCATGCCCTACATCTTAGGGAAGTGTTGGAGACTCTTTGAGCACATAGCCTTAAGGCTAAATTCTCTAAATGTCACTTCTGGAGGAAGGAAGTGCGGTTCTTAGGGCACGTGGTCTCCAAGGAAGGGATAGCTGTGGATCCCGCGAAGGTAGTATCCATCCAGGATTGGAAGGTTCCGAAGAATGATACCGAGGTAAGGAGTTTCTTGGGGTTGGCTGGCTACTATAGGAAGGTTATCAAGGACTTCGCGAAGATATCAGCCCCATTAACTCACTTGACAAAGAAGAATCTAGTCTTCGCATGGGACGTAGATTGTGATGACGCGTTCCGACGGTTAAAGAGAGCTTTAACCACAGCTCCAGTCTTAGTGTTGCCAGATGGGAGTAAGCCATTTGTTGTTTATACCGATGCTTGTGGGACAGGACTGGGCGCAGTCTTAATGCAAGAGGGAAGGGTAATAGCCTACGGTGGAAGACAGTTGAGGGCGCATGAGAAAAATTATCCTACCCATGATTTAGAGTTGGCCGCTATTGTTTTTGCGCTTAAGATTTGGCGCCATTACCTTCTGGGAGAGAGGTTCAAATTGTTCACTGACCACAAATCATTGAAGTACTTGTTTTCTCAAAAGGATTTGAACTTGAGACAACAAAGGTGGATGGAGTTCTTAGCATCCTATGAGTTCGAGATAGCATATACCCCCGGCAAGGGTAACGTGGTGGCGGACGCCTTGAGTAGAAAAAGGTTGTCCTTGAGTCCATTGTTCGTGGAACAACGAAGCTTGGAGTTTATCTCGATGTTTGATTTTAGACCTTCCGTTGACTATATACCCGGTTTGATAGCATCCTTGGAGGTCAGGCCTACTCTTTTGGGACGGATTGGTGAGGCACAACGGGACGACCCACAGTTGGTTGAGTTGGTAGAGAGGCTCATAAGGGGGGAGTCGTCCAGCCATTTGAGTAGGTACACCCTAGACGATAGGGGGTGCTTGCGTAGAGACGGTAGACTTTGTGTACTGCAAGATGAGGGGTTGAGGAAGGCTATTCTTGATGATGCACACCGTTCTAGGATGACCATTCATCCCGGTGGGGAAAAGATGTACCAAGACATGAAGTGAGTTTTCTTTTGGGCCGGTATGAAGAAAGATGTGGCCGAGTATGTCGCTAGATGCTTGGTGTGCCAACAAGTGAAAGCGGAGCAAAAGAAACCCGGCGGGTTGCTTCACCATTGGAAGTTCCGCAATGGAAGTGGGATAGCGCCTTGATGGATTTCATTGATGGGTTACCGAGATCGAGGAAGGGTAATACGGAAATTTGGGTTGTGGTAGACAGACTTACTAAGAGCGCCCATTTCATACCCGTGAAGAGCAAGAGGACTGCTCCATGGCTAGCTTCAGTTTATCTTCGAGAGATAGTTCGATTGCATGGGGTACCTTCTAGCATAGTGAGTGATCTAGATCCTATCTTCACTAGCGAGTTTTGGAAGAGTTTGCAAGAAGCAGTGGGGACTCAATTGTGTTTGAGCACCGCATATCATCCTCGGACGGACGGCCAGACTGAGAGGGTGAATCGTGTTCTAGAAGACCTTTTGAGGCTTTGTATCTTGGATTTTGGAGGTACATGGGAAGAGCATCTTTCGTTGGTGGAGTTCGCGTATAATAACAACTTTCAGTCTAGTATTGGTATGGCTCCTTTCGAAGCTCTTTATGGAAGGCCTTGCCGATCACCTACATGTTGGTGGGAATCTACGGATAAGATCTTGCTTGGGCCTGATATGGTTAGAGAGACTTCGGAGAAGATTGATTTGATTCGAAGAAGGATGAAAGCAGCACAAGACAGGCAAAAATCTTACGCGGATAAGAGGAGGACGGATCTAGAGTTTGATATTGGGGACATGGTCTTTGTCAAAGTATCCCCATTGTGGAATGTTGTCCGCTTTGGGTCCATTGGGAAGTTAGCTCCAAGGTTTGTAGGACCGTTTCCCATTAAGGAAAGGATTGGACGGATGGCATATAGAGTGGATCTACCTGAGAGACTTAGTGGGGTACATGATGTATTCCATGTGTCACATTTGAGGAAGTACCTTCATGAGACCGCAGAGGTGGTAGAGCCGAGCTTGCTTAGAGAAGTGGAGGTAGAGCGTGATGCGACTATTCGACGAGCTCCTACCCGCATCGTTGGGTCAGAGATTAGGAAGTTGAGAAACAGAGAGGTTCGACTAGTCAAAGTGCAATGGGGAGAGGATGAGAGCAATGCTACTTAGGAGACAGAAGCGAAGATGCGTTCACTTTATCCATTCCTTTTTGAGGGTACATTCTCAATCTCCTTTCTTAATTTGCATATCTTTCTATCCGTGTTTATCCTGTTTATCTTATTATCTCGTTAACCTTGTCATGAGAACCTTAGGCAGAAACCCTTTGGATGAAACATGTATTTGAAACATGTTATGCTTGATGGTTGCAAGTGGTTGCAAGTGTTTTCACGTGGATACTCATGGATGCATGATACACATTAGGCACTAAGATCGGCTCACACACTTTCATGTTGCATATGCACGAGTGCTTATACTTATTCATGGATGAAACTTGTTATGCTATCACGTGGATGTTGCATATGGATGAATGTTATGTGCACTCATGTAGAGATTATAAATCATGTTAGGAATTTGCATACATATGGACTCATTTCACTAACATACATATGCATTAAGGAGGTTTACTGTATCAGTAACCGCCTGATTTTCGCATTAGATAAGTACATATACACACACCTTTGCATAAGATCATACAACATTTAGAATCCTTTAAGGACAATGACTGCACGTGGATGATGTTTTGAGTAGATGGAAGATGGATGGTAGGATACGTTCTTCCTAACTTGGAGATTTCGGGGACGAAATCCTTTAAGGAGGGGAGAATGTAACAACCCATATTTTTGAATAACATGTTATAACATAAATCAAGGCAGAATTAAACTGAAAAATCTGAATCAAGGGAAACGGGCTGTGCCATTGCATTCGTCTCGGAAAAATACGCGAAATAGAGTCCGAGTTTTTGAAAATCGGAGTCCGTATGGCCGAGATATGGCCTCGCGAAGTTTCACGAAAAATTCAAATTCAAAACAGATTCAAATTTCAGAAAATCAGGGTAGGCGGGAAAAATCCTGCCCAGACTAGGTCGACCTGGAGTCGACCTGAGTGTCGACCTGGGTGGGACCAGGTCGACTGGGGAGTCGACCCCAGGGTCGACCTGCCTGGTCGGACCCAGGCAACCTGGTGCACCTATTTTGGCTGTTTTGACCTGTTTTGTTGGCTAGTGACGGGATTTGATGGCTCGAATTGAATCTAGGGTTAATCTTATGGCTAATACTATCCTAATCTTCTATAAAAAGACCCCTAAGCCTAGCCTAAATCACCATTATTCAATCCTACAACTAAACTATGTCAAATTTGTTCCTCTCATGGCCTCCACTCTCATGCTAAAATTTCTAAGTTTATTTATATGAGAGATTTTGAGTGCATACAAGTGTTTTCAAGCTTGTATGAGTGTTCTTAGTTTGCATTCAAGTCAAGTTGCAACATTTCTATTACAAAGCAAGGGTTTTTATTGATTTGGCTCAAGGATTTTTCATTTGGAGCTTTCATATTTGGGTTTTTGTGGTGATTGCATAAGGGCTTCGTCTCAATCTTTATAATAAATATTCATTTGTGTCTTCATAGCATTATAAGCCCTTTTCTACTTTCTTGTTTTTGAACTCTAAAGTTAAATGAATGATGCAAGTTTGGGGTTGATCATTATGATATGCAAGTTTGGTTGATCATTATGATATGCAAGTTTGGTTGATCATTATGCAAGTTGGTTTAATCATTATGTATGACACATGTTGCTATGTTATGCAAGTTTGGGTTGATCATGTTATCATGTTATGCAAGTTAAACTTGAGTTGGTGAGCTTAAAGCTTCAAGCTTTATGTTAAAGGTTGCATTTTGGCAACATGGAAGTTATCATATCCCTTATGATAACTTGCATGTGAGGCTAAATGCGAACTTCTAGCAACTTCTACATGTCATTTATCACCATGTATCACTTATATGCTAAGTTTGGTTTTATGCATACTTTTGAAGCCTAATAATGCAATATGCAAGTATATGAACATATGTACATTTCATATGCCACCATGTTAAACTTGTGGCTTCAACACCTTTTTGTCATGATTATGCCAAGTTCCCTATTTTATCCTTTATGCGTTGTTGCGATTATGTAAACGATGGGATTACGTTGGGGTTGGGTAACATTATGACATGAACATGGTTTTTATAACATGACGTGGTATGTAATTATGTTTTGGAAACATAATGGACATGACACTTAGAAAATATGAGTGTGGCCAACTCGAGGTTGGGTTGAGTTTGTAGCATAAATCTACCCGGACCCGCCCGGATTAACTAGTGGCTACAAACAATAGGACCCAATGTGAGAAGTTGGTCATGTTGTGCTCAAACCCGAGGTTAGACCAAGTTGTGGTGTAAAGCTACCCGGACCCGCCCGGCTTAACTATTAACCACAACAAGGTCTAATGTGAGAGGTTAAGGCACATTAAGTTAATTAATGCCTCCTAATTAGGGTTAAGTCATGGTCCACTTAATACTTAACAAATTTGGGCTTGATGGGTTAATCGGGGTTAATTCATGAACCTTAGGAACACTTAACCAATTTAATCCACGTTTGGATCGGGTTAACCAATTTTAACCCGTTAAGAAACCCTAGTTGCGTGGTCCTTTTCAGCAGTAACCCTCTTGATAGTATCATAAGACCCTAGGGACTACTGGGCTGACATGTAAGCGACCAAAACGACGGCTGAGTAGGTACACCGGTGTAGGTCCAGGCGGACTATGGTCGTGCACATAGTCCGGAGTTGGAAAATCAGGCACGGGTACCAGTAGATCTAGACTGTGCATACTTGAATTTGTGTCTGAGGTTGACACCCTAGGACTTGATACACCCTAGGGTGTACCTAGCGCAGTTTAACTACATTTCATGTTTGGGCCGTATGACACTGACACTTGACGAGTTAGGCTTGTAGGGAGCCGATCAACTAGACCATGTAGTTGGACCTTGATTTAGGTCACCTCATGATATTGGGCCAAGCTTGGGCCAAGGGATCAATTCTTGTTTTTACTTGACATGTTAGAATGCTAGTACAACCGTGGTGCAAAACTTAACCTTGATTATGCGATGACATCTTTACCTATCTTGATAGTTAATCATCATGCCAGTATGTTGTTATCCTTATGTTCATCTCAGCTTCTCATGCCAGTTAACTTTACTAGTTCATGGACTGATAATGGTTAGGGCTTACCAGTCTTTTTGACTGACCTGTTTTCTTTCGCCTCTTTTCTTCCGTTTCCCCCCCCCCCTCAGGTCCTCAGGGTGGGAACATTGGAGCTTAGCTTGGATCTTTATAGCTTGTTTGCGGGATTTGCTGTAACACCCCGAATTTTCTATTAACACTAAAGTTGCTAAAATATTAATAAGTGTGTAAGAGAGGGGATGTATCTAATATGAATATAAAAATATTAATAAGTGTGTAAGAGAGGGGATGTATCTAATATGAATATAAAAATATTAATAAGTGTTAAGAGAGGGGATGTATCTAATATGAATATAAAAATATTAATAAGTGTGTGAGAGAGGGGATGTATCTAATATGTATATAAAAACAATAATAAGTAAAGGGGGATGTATCTAATATGTACATTGTAGAAAATATATATATATATTTATGACATGAATAGAAGTTTATTAATATGCTGAGTGTTTGCTGAGTCACTTCTGACTCATTGCTGAGTCAACAAGATAAACCCCATCTTGTCTGAACGGCTGCGGCTATTTCTAGGTTAAATCTAATGGCCTAAATGAATTCTAAAATCTATAAATAAGTGGGTAGACCCTAGACCTAAATCACTTGTAAAATTAGAGAAGCTACCGTCATGCTGCTGTCATGGAGTTCAGCATAGCCGTCACAAACTAAGAAGAGGAAGCCTAATCATCTACAACTAAATCTACACAAATCAAATCAAAAGATCTCTCTTTCTCTAATTCTTTTCTTTTGTTGGTGAGTATGATGATTCTCACAAGACTATTACAAACTAATTTGACTCAGTTATGAATGGATCACAAGAAAGTGATGTGATTTGTAATTGTAAATTCTATATATTGTGGATCTCTTATCATGTTATTATGTTGTCGTATGATGTAAATTATATATGCTATTCCATGCTATGTTGTAAATTCTCTTATGCTATGTCGTGCTATGTTGAGAATCATGTCAAGCTATGTTATACTATCATACTATGCCATGTTATAAATCATGCTATATTATGTTGAAAAATCATGTTGTTGGATCATGCTTAAAGTTATGTTTTTTTTTCTTAATTTAAATGGATCTTGTTTATGGGAATTTGCCTATTAGGTTAGGTGTACCCATAAACTTGAAACTATAATTAAATAAAACTTGATTATGGGAATTTGCCTATTGAGTTAGGTGTACCCATATAAAACCATGTTGTTAAAAAATTAGATGATGTTGATTCACACATGTTCATATGTAAGTTTATGAAAATTGATTGAGATTATATTAGGTGAATTTTGAACAAGTTGACACCTTTAGGTCCATGACATGTATAATCTATGCAAGTTGGACATATGCAAGTTTCACCCCTTATTATGATTCATTTGGTCACATATACATGTTGTTATTATGATAATCTCTTTTATGCTATGAGTTAGGCTATTCGAGTCTAACATATATTTTGCGAATAAACGTTCAAACGTGGGGTAGGGGTAATATTAGGAATTAATAAATTGGGTGCAATTTTGTAAGATTTTGCATACCATGAATGGATGTCCATAATTGAGTCAATTATGGACATTGTTAAAAATTGGAAGTAATTAATAATTCAAGTAGGGAATTATTAAAATTGGGGGAAAGTGGATTATTATTAATAATCAATGCTTAGGACACGAGATTGGACCCGTTTGTGATGTAAACCTGCCCGGACCCGCCCGGCAAATCCAGTAGTCACAAATGTCGGCCCAATGTGAGAGGTCCTAGGCCCAAACTAAAGCATAACAGTTGTAAAGACACGAGGTTAGACTCTTTTATGGTGTAAGACTGCCCGGACCCGCCCGGCAAATCCAGCTGCCATAAATGCTAGTCTAATGTGAGAGGTCTTTATGAGGTTATGGCCTTAATGAACTAAGAAATACTTAACCAGATAATCATGTAAGGTAGGACATGGGGGTTAAGTAGGTGCCTTGGATGGCATGAGGAATCTGGCGGTTGCCTTTAGAGGCATTTGAAATACGATTAGACTTAACCAAACACACATGTAAATGAACATGACTAAGTGGGTTAAGTGGGATGGACTAATGGGGACAAGCTTAGGTGGAATGCTTGTGGTAAATAGTGGGGGCCCATTTCAACCAGTATCCCAAAACGTATCTTTATGGGCTCGACCGAAGTCGAGGACGGGACACGCATACTGGGTTTGACTATAAGAGGCCAAAACAGGGAGCGGTGGCAACGCAAGTCCAACGGGTTTCATATGTGTGTGTGGACCCGGGCCGGTAGGTAAGACGTTGTTGCATCGTGTAGGTATAAGCCGTGCATGTCCGTTGTATCAGGTTGCCACTTTAGGGGAGTGATACACCCCACTGTGGGGCCAGCACGGGTATCTACGAGTTAGGGAGCCGATCGAATAATGGGAAGTAGGGTACACCTAGTGGAGATAGGGGCAGGCGGCACCTATGTAGTCAGCTAGGGGTACGTAAAGCCATTGGGAAAGTTTCTAAGTGAAGCTAAGTGGGATGAATCTTTAGGGTGACTGGTGTGGTGCAGTATAGTGTTTATCCTTTAGTATTTAGGAGCGCCTATAACGTTGCCTTTAGCGATTGTCTATGTCCTTAATCTGCTCTTCATAGACATTTTCTTGTTTTCCAGCTTATGCCTTAGTCCAGTTATTTTGGTAATAGTATTGTAGAATTATCATATTCGCCAGACTTTATGTCTGACCCCCTCTTTTCCATCCTTTTCTCCCTTCAGGTCCGCAGGTTGGGCCAAGTTCTAGTGGAGTCTAGTTGGATCGCTTATCTACTGGAAAGCTTGGACTGCTGAAGTAAAGTCCAGCTTGTTATCTTTCTTTTTAATGGCTATTCATGTAATGGGATTATGTACTTGTTTTATCAAGATAGATATTGTACTTGACATTGAATATGGTGTTATGATGTAATCAAACATGTTTTGACTTCTGCTACAATGAAATAAAGTTTTTGAATTTCCAAGTACTATTTTATATCTGTCTTGTTGTAATTTTACTGTTCTATATTCACTTAAAACCTCCATGGAATTTAATGCATTCCCTTTGTGAGTGACATTAATGGACGTGGGGTGTTACACGTGGTATCAGAGCATAAGGTTACCAGAACAGATAAAAAAAAAAATTTAGAAAAATATTTTTTTTCTAAAGTATTTTTGGAAGAAGTGCTTTCAAAAAAAAAAAAAAACATGTTATTTAAAGAGAGTTTTTATGAAAAACATAATCCCAAATAGCCACATCCTTATCTTTATCTTTCGAATTCTCCATTTTGAATCTTTCCTTTTTCGTTTCAGCATGGCTGAAGATCTTAATCTCCCAGAAGGTGTGACGATTCCAGGGTGGTTTAGGAGATACTTGGAGGCTAGGGCCACCACTGCAGGCCCAGCGGATACTCCTCCACCCTTAGTTGCACCCATTCCTCCTCCTCCTCCTCCTCCTCGTGTTGACACTTTTGCAAAGACGTGCAAGGAATTCAAGGCTATGGGAGGAAAAACTTTTCAAGGGACTGAGACGTTTGTGGAGGCCAGAGATTGGCTTAAGGAGACTGAGGAATTGTTGGATATCTTTGAAGTGGAAGATGGGAGGAAAGTCCGTTTAGCTGCTTGGTTAATGAAGGGAGAGGCCTCGTTTTGGTGGGAGGTCACTAACGGGGAACGTCCAGTTGATTCATGGGCGGATTTCAGACGAAGGTTTGAGGCAAAGTTTCTTTCAAGGGCAGAGGAGAACTTAAATATGGAAAAATTCCTGGCACTAAAGCAAGGGAGCTCATCAGTAAAGGAATATGTCAATAAATTTAATCAGTTAGCAAGGTTTGGCTTGGAGTTGGTGAACACGCCAGAGAAGAAAGCTTTGAGGTTCGTTAGAGGCTTGAATGAACCGTTGCAAGGGTTGGCTATGACCCACATCCGTATGGGAGCCACCTTTGAAAAGCTAGTAGAAATGGCACTTATGCATGAGGATAAGGCAGTTGAAAAGAAAGGGGATCAGAAGAAACCCCAACAGCAAAATAAGAAGGGTGGTAAAAACAATAATGGCAAAGGGAAGAAGAAATGCTTCAATTGTGGGACGCCTGGCCATCTCAGCAAAGATTGTAGAAAGAAAAAGAAAACTGGTTGTTTTCATTGTGGAGATGCGGGACATTTAGTGAAGGACTTTCCAAAGAAGGGGCAGAGGGCAGGGTCTACCTCGGGAGGACAGGTGCAGGCTCTTATGGCACCAGGGCAGGCAAGGGGGCAAGTTCAGGCTATTGCGGCCCCACCGCTGCAAGAAAGAGGTAGAACAATTTCTGTTGAAAGCTTAGTTTTTCTGTTTGATCATCCTGTCCGTACCTTATTCGATTCTGGTGCATCTCATTCGTTTATCTCTGCATCATTAGTTGAATCACTGCACTTGAACACCGGTTTAGTAGAGGATCCCTTGGTCGTTTCAAATCCAATTGGGGGTTCGGCTCATTTGACCATGATATGTTTGGATTTGAAAATCTCTATACTTAGCGTTGAATTTATATGTGATGCTTATGTATTGGGCTTCACGGGCTATGGGCTAATTTTAGGAATGGATTGGTTGTCTAGAAATAGGGCCATTCTTGATTGTGAAAGGAGAGTAGTTAGGCTTGTGACTCGCCTTGGTAATGCTCTCGACATCTTTTGTAATCCCATAAATTCCGTTATGCTAAGTTATCTTGAATCGCTTGACGCGTCTGTAGAGAACCTGCGATCGGTAGAAGTGGTCCGGGAATATCCGGATGTGTTTGAGGAGGTGAAGGGCTTACCTCCAAAGCGGGAGATAGACTTTCGAATTTATCTTGTGGATAATGCTAAACCCGTATCTTTGCCAGTGCGCCACATGGCTCCTCGTGAAAGGAGGGAACTCAATAAGCAAGTAAAGGAGTTGCTTGAGAAGGGGTTCATAAGACGTAGTATATCGGAGTGGGGTGCTCCAGTAGTTTTTGCCACAAAGGCGGATGGGTCTCTTAGACTTTGTATGGACTATAGAGAACTAAACAAGCTTACTAAAAAGAACCGACACCCACTGCCGAGGATTGACGATCTCTTTGATCAGTTAGTTGGCGCCTCAGTGTTTTCGCAGTTGGACTTAGCCACTGGCTTTCATCAACTGAGAGTGGCTGAGGATAGTATAGATAAGACTGCTTTTAGGACTCCTGACGGATTCTATGAATGGCTAGTGATGCCCTTTGGTTTGACAAACGCCTCTGCATATTTTGTTGATTTGATGAGTAGGGTGTTTAGGGAATACCTTAACAAATTCGTGGTAGTCTTTGTGGATGACATCTTAGTCTTTTCTAAGAATAAAGAAGAGCACTCCCTACATCTTAGGGAAGTGTTGGAAACCCTTCGAGCGCATAACCTTAAGGCAAAATTTTCTAAGTGTCACTTCTGGAGGAAGGAAGTACGGTTCTTAGGGCACGTGGTTTCCAAAGAAGGGATAACAGTGGATCCCGCAAAGGTGGTGGCCATCCAAGATTGGAAGGTCCCTAAAAATGCAACCGAAGTAAGAAGTTTCTTGGGGTTGGCTGGCTATTATAGGAAGTTTATCAAAGACTTCGCAAAAATATCAGCTCCATTAACACGGTTAACGAAGAAGAACCTGGTTTTTACGTGGGACAAAGATTGCGGTGATGCGTTCCAACGTTTAAAGAGAGCCTTAACTTCAGCCCCAGTCTTAGTGCTGCCAGACGGGAATAAACCGTTTACCATCTATACTGATGCTTGTGGGACGGGACTTGGCGCGGTCCTCATGCAAGAGGGAAGAGTAATAGCCTATGGTGGAAGGCAGTTGAGGGTTCATGAAAAGAATTACCCCACGCATGACTTAGAGCTAGCCGCAATTGTTTTCGCGCTTAAGTCTTGGCGTCACTATCTTCTTGGTGAGAAATTCGAACTGTTCACTGACCACAAATCATTCAAATACTTATTCTCTCAGAAGGATTTGAATTTAAGGCAGCAACGGTGGATGGAATTCTTAGCCTCCTACGATTTTGAAATAGCATATACCCCGGGCAAGGGTAACGTGGTGGCAGACGCCTTAAGTAGGAAAAGGTTGTCCTTGAGTCCGTTGTTTGTTGAACGACAAAGCTTAGAATTCATCTCTATGTTTGACTTTAGACCCTCCGTTGACTTAGTACCCGGTCTGTTAGCATCCTTGGAGGTTAGACCTACACTTCTAGGACGGGTTGGTGAGGCACAGCGAGACGACCCACAGTTGGTTGAGATAGTAGAAAAGCTCAAAGGGGGGGAGTCGTCAAGCCATCTTCGTAGGTATACCCTAGACGATAAGGGTTGGTTACGAAGGGATAATAGACTTTGTGTACCACAAGACGAAGACTTAAGGAAGGCCATTCTTGATGATGCTCAACGCTCAAAAATGACCATTCATCCCGGCGGGGATAAGATGTACAAAGATATGAAGCGGGTTTTCTTTTGGGCCGGTATGAAAAAGGATGTGGCCGAGTACGTCGCTAGATGCTTGGTGTGCCAACGAGTTAAAGCAGAATAAAATAAACCCGGTGGGTTGCTTCACCCATTAGAAGTTCCACTATGGAAATGGGAAAGCATCTCAATGGATTTTGTGGATGGATTACCAAGATCAAGGAAGGGTAACACGGGGATTTGGGTTATAGTAGATAGACTTACTAAAAGCGCCCATTTTATTCCCGTGAAAAGTAAGAGGACTGCTCCGTGGTTGGCTTCTGTATACATTAAGGAGATAGTTCGTTTGCACGGTATTCCTTCTAGTATAGTAAGCGACCGTGACCCCATCTTTACTAGCGAATTTTGGAAGAGTTTACAAGAGGCGGTAGGGACTCAGCTATGTTTGAGCACCGCATATCATCCTCAGACAGACGGCCAGACCGAGAGGGTGAATCGCATTCTAGAGGATCTTTTAAGGCTTTGTATCCTAGACTTTGGGGGTACATGGGAAGAGCACCTTCCGTTAGTAGAATTCGCATATAACAATAGCTTTCAGTCTAGTATTGGCATGGCACCTTTCGAAGCTCTTTATGGAAGGCCTTGCCGTTCGCCTACATGTTGGTGGGAATCTACCGATAAAATACTACTTGGGCCCGATATGGTTAGAGAAACCTCGGGGAAGATTGAGTTGATTCGAAGGAGGATGAAAGCAGCACAAGATAGGCAAAAATCGTATGCTGATAAGAGGAGGACAGATCTTGAGTTTGACATTGGGGACATGGTTTTTATCAAAGTATCTCCGTTACAGAATGTTGTTCGCTTTGGGTCCGTGGGGAAATTAGCACCAAGGTTTGTAGGGCCGTTTCCTATAAAAAAAACAGGATTGGGAAGATGGCATATAGGGTGGAGTTGCCTGAGAAACTTAGTGGAGTACACGACGTATTCCATGTATCACATTTGAGGAAGTGTTTGCACAAGACCGCGGAGGTGGTAGAGCCGAGCTTGCTTAAAGAGGTGGAAATAGAGCGTGATGCAACAATTAGACGAGCTCCTACATGCATTCTTGGGTCGGAGATCAAAAAGTTGAGGAATCGAGAGGTCAGACTGGTTAAAGTGCAATGGGGAGATGATGAGAGCAACGCAACTTGGGAGACAGAAGAGAAGATGCGTTCGTTGTACCCTTTTCTTTTTGAGGGTATGTCTTTTAATTTCTCCTTTATCGCTTATCTTATCTTATCTTATCTTTAGTATGTCCTCTCATTAGTATCTTTGACCTTTAGTTAGGATAATCCTATGGTTGAAACATGTGTTTGAGACATGTTATGTATGATGGATGCAAAATGGATGCAAGTGTTTGCTAGTGGTTGCTCGTGGATGCATATATACACACACTTTAGGCACTAGATCGGCTCAGTCACTACATATTGCATATTGCATATATATATGGATGTATTTAGTAAAATGGATGAACGATGGTTGTATTATCATGTGGATGCTGCATCCAGATGATGGTTGTGCACGCATATAGAAGTATTATGTAGCATTAAGAATCTTTTGCATACATAATGGATTCATGACACTTACATAATTTGCATTAAGGGGGTCAACTGAATCAGTAGACCGCCTGATTTCGCATTAGGTAAGGACATGTACACACACTTGCATATGATCATAAAGCATTAGAAGTCTTTTAAGGACAATGGATGCCTGTGTATGATGGATGAGTAGATGGACGTTTGGATGGTAGGATATACATTCTTCCAGACTTGAAGATTTCGGGGACGAAATCCTAAAAGGACGGGAGAATGTAACACCCCGAATTTTCTATTAACACTAAAGTTGCTAAAATATTAATAAGTGTGTAAGAGAGGGGATGTATCTAATATGAATATAAAAATATTAATAAGTGTATAAGAGAGGGGATGTATCTAATATGAATATAAAAATATTAATAAGTGTTAAGAGAGGGGATGTATCTAATATGAATATAAAAATATTAATAAGTGTGTGAGAGAGGGGATGTATCTAATATGTATATAAAAACAATAATAAGTAAAGGGGGATGTATCTAATATGTACATTGTAGAAAATATATATATATTTATGACATGAATAGAAGTTTATTAATATGCTGAGTGTTTGCTGAGTCACTTCTGACTCATTGCTGAGTCAACAAGATAAACCCCATCTTGTCTGAACGGCTGCGGCTATTTCTAGGTTAAATCTAATGGCCTAAATGAATTCTAAAATCTATAAATAAGTGGGTAGACCCTAGACCTAAATCACTTGTAAAATTAGAGAAGCTACCGTCATGCTGCTGCCATGGAGTTCAGCATAGCCGTCACAAACTAAGAAGAGGAAGCCTAATCATCTACAACTAAATCTACACAAATCAAATCAAAAGATCTCTCTTTCTCTAATTCTTTTCTTTTGTTGGTGAGTATGATGATTCTCACAAGACTATTACAAACTAATTTGACTCAGTTATGAATGGATCACAAGAAAGTGATGTGATTTGTAATTGTAAATTCTATATATTGTGGATCTCTTATCATGTTATTATGTTGTCGTATGATGTAAATTATATATGCTATGTCATGCTATGTTGTAAATTCTCTTATGCTATGTCGTGCTATGTTGAGAATCATGTCAAGCTATGTTATACTATCATACTATGCCATGTTATAAATCATGCTATATTATGTTGAAAAATCATGTTGTTGGATCATGCTTAAAGTTATGTTTTTTTTTTCTTAATTTAAATGGATCTTGTTTATGGGAATTTGCCTATTAGGTTAGGTGTACCCATAAACTTGAAACTATAATTAAATAAAACTTGATTATGGGAATTTGCCTATTGAGTTAGGTGTACCCATATAAAACCATGTTGTTAAAAAATTAGATGATGTTGATTCACACATGTTCATATGTAAGTTTATGAAAATTGATTGAGATTATATTAGGTGAATTTTGAACAAGTTGACACCTTTAGGTCCATGACATGTATAATCTATGCAAGTTGGACATATGCAAGTTTCACCCCTTATTATGATTCATTTGGTCACATATACATGTTGTTATTATGATAATCTCTTTTATGCTATGAGTTAGGCTATTCGAGTCTAACATATATTTTGCGAATAAACGTTCAAACGTGGGGTAGGGGTAATATTAGGAATTAATAAACTGGGTGCAATTTTGTAAGATTTTGCATACCATGAATGGATGTCCATAATTGAGTCAATTATGGACATTGTTAAAAATTGGAAGTAATTAATAATTCAAGTAGGGAATTATTAAAATTGGGGGAAAGTGGATTATTATTAATAATCAATGCTTAGGATACGAGGTTGGACCCGTTTGTGATGTAAACCTGCCCGGACCCGCCCGGCAAATCCAGTAGTCACAAATGTCGGCCCAATGTGAGAGGTCCTAGGCCCAAACTAAAGCATAACAGTTGTAAAGACACGAGGTTAGACTCTTTTATGGTGTAAGACTGCCCGGACCCGCCCGGCAAATCCAGCTGCCATAAATGTCAGTCTAATGTGAGAGGTCTTTATGAGGTTATGGCCTTAATGAACTAAGAAATACTTAACCAGATAATCATGTAAGGTGGGACATGGGGGTTAAGTAGGTGCCTTGGGTGGCATGAGGAATCCGGCGGTTGCCTTTAGAGGCATTTGAAATACGATTAGACTTAACCAAACACACATGTAAATGAACATGACTAAGTGGGTTAAGTGGGATGGACTAATGGGGACAAGCTTAGGTGGAATGCTTGTGGTAAATAGTGGGGGACAATTTCAACCAGTATCCCAAAACGTATCTTTATGGGCTCGACCCAAGTCGAGGACGGGACACGCATACTGGGTTTGACTATAAGAGGCCAAAACAGGGAGCGGTGGCAATGCAAGTCCAACGGGTTTCATATGCGTGTGTGGACCCGGGCTGGTAGGTAAGACGTTGTTGCATCGTGTAGGTATAAGCCGTGCATGTCCGTTGTATCAGGTTGCCACTTTAGGGGAGTGATACACCCCACTGTGGGGCCAACACGGGTATCTACGAGTTAGGGAGCCGATCGAATAATGGGAAGTAGGGTACACCTAGTGGAGATAGGGGCAGGCGGCACCTATGTAGTCAGCTAGGGGTACGTAAAGCCATTGGGAAAGTTTCTAAGTGAAGCTAAGTGGGATGAATCTTTAGGGTGACTGGTGTGGTGCAGTATAGTGTTTATCCTTTAGTATTTAGGAGCGCCTATAACGTTGCCTTTAGCGATTGTCTATGTCCTTAATCTGCTCTTCATAGACATTTTCTTGTTTTCCAGCTTATTCCTTAGTCCAGTTATTTTGGTAATAGTATTGTAGAATTATCATATTCACCAGACTTTATGTCTGACCCCCTCTTTTCCATCCTTTTCTCCCTTCAGGTCCGCAGGTTGGGCCAAGTTCTAGTGGAGTCTAGTTGGATCGCTTATCTACTGGAAAGCTTGGACTGCTGAAGTAAAGTCCAGCTTGTTATCTTTCTTTTTAATGGCTATTCATGTAATGGGATTATGTACTTGTTTTATCAAGATAGATATTGTACTTGACATTGAATATGGTGTTATGATGTAATCAAACATGTTTTGACTTCTGCTACAATGAAATAAAGTTTTTGAATTTCCAAGTACTATTTTATATCTGTCTTGTTGTAATTTTACTGTTCTATATTCACTTAAAACCTCCATGGAAGTTAATGCATTCCCTTTGTGAGTGACATTAATGGACGTGGGGTGTTACATTTGCTCATGTACGGTTCTGGACATTGAGCTTGCTATGGTTTATCACTTCACTTTGGGGATAGTACTTTATGTATTTCAGTTTTTCAGTTTATGCTTTTCTCTAGACTTTGTTTGTTGGAAAATAATGACCAAGTACTTTGTTGTAACTTAACTATGGTTTTGAAATGCTAGTTTTATCCGCTACTTTACTACTCTGTTTTACTTATATGTTCTGTCTTGTGATATCTGCATGCATGTTTACCTTGTTTAACGCCCCTCCAAAGCTAGTGTGCTTGCAAGAGTTACCCTGGCGGAGGTGGGGTGTTACATTATATTTGAGAAAGCATATTTGAAAATATGAAATGAGTTTTGAAAAGTTATATTTTAAGAAAGAAACATATTTTGGAAATATATGGTTAGTTATAAACTGGATACTTAGTCAAACGACTAAGGTTAAGTTTACATTTTGTGATTATAATTACACATAAAATAATTCTTATGGCATGGTAATTAAGCCCCTTCCGTTGATCAAGAAAATGATCCAAGTACAAATGCCTTTTGTATTTAATGTCACTATTGGGTAACATTTCGAAATATCGATAAACTTGGGTCAAATTTGTTAAGGTAACTAATCAATATAGTTAGAAATTAAAAATTAGAATTTGAGTATTGTATTTGATGTTGAGGTCGGAGTATCGAGTATAAGAAGATTTTGAATATACGCCTAGCTAATGTATATATGAAGTCTTAAGTATACTAGATAGATATAGAATCACACTCTAGTTGCTTGAAGATGGTTTTGTTGATAACTGCAGCATCATCAGTATGTATTTTCGAGTTTCGAAAATGGGATGACTATATGATTCCGATTAAAACATCAATATATACTTAAACCCATTTAGATAAGTGTTTGAAATTGTTTGGTAAATTGATGTGAACTTAAATAGAAAAGTAAAAATTTGATTGGGTTGTAAGAATTATACCAGGTAAACTTGTTAGTGAGGGATAAGCCAGTAAAGAGTTTTGAGAAAGTGCATTTGTGATATATATATATATATATATATATATATATATATATAAAGGGTTTTGTAAAAATGTATAATTTGGCAACTCAAATCTAAATTTTGAGTAAGAATTGGCACTTACTTTGGAATTGATTTTGTAAGGATATATTTTGAATCTAAGGAAAAAGATCTTTGAAAATATTTGGAAATTAAAAACATGAGCACGAACATCTTGTGATTGGGATTTCTTATTCGATTAAAAGATGTTTATGCAAAGTTGTAATTTGCATAAGTAATCGAAGTATAGAAAAAGTAGTTTGGGAAATGATTTAAAGGCTATGTTGGAATTAATTAATCAGGATATTTTATAATTATTCCTTCCCAACTAATTAAATTTAAAATGCAAATATCTTGAGAATTCAGTTTCACAATATGACTATAAAATATTTGATGATATTTTGGCTAAGGACCACGATGGTTAAAGATGTTAATAAAAATATATCTAAATGCTTTCTCTAAAGTTTGAAGGAAATAAGTTTTGTAACCTTGAATTTGGAATAATTAATGTGAATAGCAAAAACTATATAAGGAATTAAAATATCGAATTATCAACAGGTTTGGATAGAAAATAAGTTCTACAGTATATTGTGGTTACAAAAAAGAACTGTTTAAGTAAGCATGAATATCTTGTGAATTAAGTTTCATAATTTGATTAAAGGATAATTGGCAAGCAGGCATAGTAAGAAGAAATTACCTAAGCTGAAACATTTAAACAAGCTGAGTTCAGAGATGATCAATTTTTTCGTGTAACGGATAATAGTAAATTTTAGAAACTGAAAAAGAATAAGTTTCATAACGATTATATTTGCAAGATAATATCTAAGAGAATAAATTTATAACTCTGAATTTTCTTGAAGGAGGTAAATGGTTGAGTATAAGTAATTGGCCCAGTAAACGATGAATCGAATATAATGGATGATTGGAAGATATCGTTGGAGGACATGTAAATATGGTTATCCATAAATATGTGTGTTAGAATATTCTACCCGGTATATCCATTATGAGAATGGGGAGCTTTAGTATAAAGAATTTTAATCTTGTGTCTGAAAATCTACAAGATATAAAATGAGTAATTGCAATTCCCTTTCCTTTTTGAGGACAAAAACTTTTAAGTGGGGTGAATGTAACGATCCAAAATTTTTAACCAATTTAAAATTGAAATTTTTATTACTTACTTTGAATTTGACATACATATATATGATTTAGAATATTTAATAATTTTGGTAAGTTATATGATAGATTTTACTTGAATTATAAATAAGAACAATTATTAATAAGTTTGGATTTATTGATACTATTGGTCATTCGATCGGATTTGTCAAATCATAACATGAATTAGTAGCATTAGAATTAAGTGTTGCCCTTCGTTTTCATAGCATTTAAGTGAAAATGCTACCAACAGTTCACCTTCTCTCCTTAAGACAAGTGTCCTTACACTTGTATTTTTGCATGCCTCCTTTCATGCATGTTTTACACTTGCCTCCTTATGTGTCATTATCTCCTTAACCCTCCATTCCTATATAAGGAGGCCTTTCCTCCATTTTTTAACCATTCCACTCCATTTTCTTCTTTTCATCTCCTTCTTAAAGCTTATGGCCATGGTATCCAAGGCATAAGTCTTCCTCTTTTCCACCACCACCTTGCCAAAGTTCGTCGTCCTCCTCCTCCTCCTCCTCTTGTGATAGTGAGAGAGAGATAGTATATGTATCTTGGTAAAGAAGACGTTGCGCTGAAATACTGTCCAACGGTTCGCTCAGCTAGAATTGCCTACCAGGAAATTTGGAAAGCTATTTGGTGAAAACTCTTTAACCACAATTTATATATTTAATTATTAGTTAAAGTAATTTAAATATAGTGATGAATTATTAGTGGTTAATGATGATTGATGTTTGTTGTGATGAATGATGGATGCGTCGTTTAGACCACACACTCTATTAAGCGTTGGTGTTATAACGCTTGTGCATAGTTATGATTTATTTAATTATGTTGATGATGGTTGCTATAGATGTTTAAATGGTTTTTGATGTTGTTTTGCACACACTATAACACAACAATTATGGTATCACATCGGTGATCGACAAATCTCCTTCGTAATTAGAAGTAATATCATTATTGAATTTGAAGGCTAATAATTTGGAAAGAACATATGTATGAATTCATATATATTGCTAAAGTCCTTTAAATGAATAAATAAATAGCGGAACATTCTAGGATGATAGAGAGGATAGTGTCTAGGCTTGGGTTTGGAAATAAAGTTTCATGCTTTCTCTGGCTATCCCTAACTGATCCGACGAATGGGATAGTTAATTTGAAGTTATTTGAATTTAGAAATGAATTGGAATTTGATTTATTAAGTAAAAAAAGTTGAATTTTAGATCCAAAATAATTTGGAAAGTAAATTTAAATGATTTTAAAAGGGTTATATAAGGATATAATGGTTTTCTAAGATATTTTGAAGTATCGTAGAATAATGGTTATTATGGTCAAAATAGAGCTTATCACATAACGGCAATTTACATATTTCAGATGCAAATTTTAAACGCTTATAACTTTTGCAATCTAAATCGGATTTCCATAAAATGAAAAGCGTTTGATTTCCATTAACAAGAACTTTCAAATGAGTGAAAGCAGATTTTAAATTTGAGTTATAATTTTCAAGTTATGTTTTAAACCGTTTTGGAAATGTTGATGTAAGAACAATTGTTGACCATAACTATAAACATCTATTTTTAAATGTTTTAAAAATATGGAAAAAAATTGTAAAATCATTACAAATTATGAAAAGGTGTTTTGAATTGTAAAGTTTAAGTTTTGGATAAGATAAACGATATTTTCATCAAAATAGTTAAGATAACTATTTTGTAACGCTTTTTGTAACACTTTTGAAATGCTATTGTAACGCTTTCTTCGACAACAATCTATTTTGAAGTTTTAACCCGTAAACTATCTTCCAAACTATAAGCAATGATTTGTGGAATGTTTTCAAAGGAATTTAAAAGGTAGTTCACTGTTATTCCTCTTATAGTGTGAGTTGAATACGGAGATTTATATTGGGGATAAGTTGATGGTATTTCTATCTAGATCTAATGTCAAAGAGTTGGATAAATCTTTTAATTAAGACATGTGTTTCCCAATTTGATTGGGATAAGTTGGATAGAAATAAATCTTCGGATATTTGATATGAAATTCTTTGGTGTAAACGTATACTATTTGAGGAATTTGGAAGATATTATTATTATATCGTTATTCCACTTATAGTATTCGTTGATTATGAGAATTGATATCGAATATAAGTAGATACAATCTCCGTGTAACTTATGTTCAATATCGATTGATTTGTGTTTTGCCGTGAATCATATCTTCAACAATATCTTTCTTGAAACCCAATGAATTGACTTATGGAAATTCATATCGTAAATTGGGATTTAATCAAATCTTTGATTTGAGAAAATAAAAAATAAAAAATTGGGAACCAAGTATAATCTTTTAGTTAAGATTAAAGAATTGAATGTTGGAAAATCGACTTAATTGGAAAGTATGGTTGAAATATGGACTAAAGGATTTTCAAAGGAAACTAGGTTTTGATAACAAGTTATCAAACGGAAAATTAATTAAGGCTTTGGGGCCAGATAATATTTGATATAAGGGATGTGTTTTAAAGAAGAAAGGTTAAATATGGATTTTCTTATAATTTGAGAATGGATTTAAAGAAGCTTAATTTAACAAAATCCAAGATGGAAGGAGATTTGGTTGAAAGCCTATGTGTTCAGTAATTGTGCTTTAAAAATTACTATTATTTGGGAAGACCGGGACCGGATGTTTGTCCGAAAACCATTCCAAGTAATAATACGACGTTGTGGAGCAAATGAAGACATTGAAGACAGTATTGAAGACCGGGACCCTTCATATCGTAAGGACGACTTGTTGAATGTCTCAAATGGGTAGCTCCCATTTGCAGATGGATTTTATATCAGCTAAGTGGCAAGAAGCCCAAACGTCTGTGAAGGAATTTTGGATTGTTGTTTCGTTCAGACCCAGAACGGACATTTATGGATTGTGTGTCTGACATTGTAATTGACTATGTACCACTGATCTCTGTTAAATATATATCTGTTTGGTGGCGGAGAATTTATTCGCTTACTTAACACTCTTCTCTAAGACGTATGAGCTTAGAGGTTATATATCGATAGAAATCAGTGATGCATTGTGAATGGACAATGTGACATACTTAAGTTATGTGGTGAGCTTCGGATGATCAAGCATGGCTTATTTAAGCGTAGCTTTGTGTATATCGGGACCTCGGCAAGCCTCACACCCCGATAAATGGCTTTAAGCGTAGCTTTGTGTATATCGGGACCTCGGCAAGCCTCACACCCCGATAAATGGCCAAAACATGAAGAAATGCAGCAGGGTTATGGGGTGTTGTCTCCTTCTAGATAAAAGGTGTACTATGGTATGGAGCCCAGGTATTAACCTATGTGGTAAAAGCATCTACTTTTGTGGTTGTTGTTGGCGCGCGCTCGGAAAGGTAGGTAATGACCGGGAGATGACATACTCAGGCGTACTCTAAGTTACCAAGTTATGGGGTAACCCGGCCTTGTGTTGGAATGAGGAGCATCACTGTTGATCCTCGGACATCCCTCTAGAGGTGTTCAAAATTCGGTTCGGAAGGAAGATCCTCTGTCTGGTCATTGTTGGAAACCCAATCTCTGCTACGAGCATGTACGCTTTCGACTGTATACCGTACATCAGTATAGTATATGTTACCTATGCTGGCTAGGATTAATACATTTACTTTCGTAATTGTTTTTGCACTATATTATAGTGTTGAAAGAGGATTTTCACGTACCAAGCATTTTTGACTACATAAGGAGAAACCTCGCCCATGTGTGCATTTGCATTGTGTGTGTACCGCGAGACCTTATGTTAGTTTCATTTTTCAAAAAATCATTACGAATTTCTATGCACTGGTATTCACATGGAGTAAACCCGTTCTGCATTAGTGGCGTGGTCCGGTGAATTACCTAACTTTAAATAAAAACCCTAAAAACAACTGTTTTGAGTTCTCACACCAGTCTCATGACTGACCTGAACTTTATTGTTCCCACACCTAAAATCTAGGTGTCCATAATTTTTACACGGACAGCCTAGTAGTTTGGTTTGCAGATTTAGCCTTAGAGTTAGTTAGAGCAGGATTTTCGTTTTTAGTTGGAGCTATTATGACTTGGAGCATTCGCATTCTTCTGTTGAATTTAATATCTTTTCCGTTGTGTAACCGATGTACTTTGATGTGCCTCTTGTAACTCTTATGTAATATTATGTTAATGATGATGGAAAAGTTCTTTTTATTTTGTGCAAATGTGTAAGTGCGCCTAACAATCCGTCTTTATGAATGGTTTAAGTTGGTTTAATTACCGGCGAAAACCGAGGAAAAAGCCGGGTCGTTAAACCCATAAGAAAAATGAGGATGAGGAAGCCCAGCAAAGGGCCACCGAGACCCTTGAGAAACCAAGGCTGGTGATGTCACGACCCATAAGTCCCAGAAGCTCGCTGAGCGACGGGCCGCTAAAGAGGCCAAGGAGAGGGCTGAGCGGGAAGGCAGGGAGATCCCGAAGAAGAGTGAAGCTATAACTAGCTTTGCTGCCAGAAGTGCCCCCATGCCTACGTCGCATATCACCCTTGTTGATATCACTGAGATCTCTAGTGGCAATGGTCCAGACGAGAAGCGTCTCTCAACTTCTCATGAATCGACTACTTCCCAGAAGAGCCGAGGAGGCAAGAGTAGATCTGGGAAGAAGAGGCCCTGCGCGAAGGATGAACCATCAAGTGTCGAATCTGCAAAAAAGAAACACAATTACAAAAAGAAAAGACACGATTAGTGTTAGCAACATAAGTAGATGTTACCATTTATTTCGGTACTGTAGGCCGATAGTTTACGCGAGTATGACCCTCGCTTTTGGTTTTTCAAGAGATGGTAAGATTCTCATGTACACCCTATCATAAAAAAAAAAAAGATGTTAGACATGTAGTTTGTTAAATGTGTGTGTGTGTGAAAATTGAATATGAATTAGTAAAGATCGCAGTTTATGTCAAGTGTTTAGATGTTCTTTTTATGTTTTCTAGCGTCCTGTACTTGTATAAGCATACTTATCATTACACGTAACACAAAAGTGATTGGGGGCTGCTCTCTGGGTAAATTATTCCAAAGAGGCGAGATAGAGCGCTGGTTTCAATAAGTCTCTCTCAACTCAGGAAACCCGTAGTTTGCGAAACCAAGCTGGGCGCCTGCCGCGTTGGGTTAATAGGGATTGATCCCAAGTATAGCGAAGGTGTAGGGGGTCGCAATTTGCGGTTCGCCCGGTGGGTGGATCTCCCGTCGTTCATCGAGTTACGGCGAGCCGCATACGTCGTTTATATGCCTGAGAAGAGAAGCCCGGATCATTAGCCTATGGGGTCTGATCGTGGCCATGGGCTACCCCTTATCCTTGAGAGCTTTGGGGAAAAATTATTTTAGGGTCGATCTCGGTGCTGCGCCAAGATTCGACCGACACCCATAGCCAAGGGAGAAATTTAGATCACTCCTAGTTGGATGTTGGGTGGCCCCTAAGTTACTTGGGTTTTGGGCGCGGAAAGATTTATCCTCGGTCTCGGCACGGGACCGAGGTTCGAGTTCGTGGTTATTTATACTCGGTCGCGCCACGGGCCGATGACTCGAGTAGCGTTGCCGGCTCTCGTGCTCGGGGTGCCGATCGTAGCCAGTTTTGTTTGGCCTCGAGGTTCGAATAGCAGCACTGGCTCCCATGTTCGAGGGCCGGTACGACGATCAACTGATTACATGCCAGCTGGTCATCGGGACTTAATCAAACGTGTCATGCGCAGGATAAACATAAAGAAGAGATGGGAAGTTGAACATCATTACTATTAATAACTTTGGTAGTAATACCCTTTATATTTCCTTGAACTGCTAGAAAACAAAACATCGTTGGGAAGCATAAACAACTGTATACTAAGTTATGTAAAGTAGCGGCGGAGATGTTTACTATTCCATGCCCTTGGAAGTTCAGCTCCGTCCACGGTTGTGAGTTTGAAAGACCCATTGTTGAGCTTCCATTGTACGGAGTACGGGCCTTCCCAAGAAGGGGCGAGGCGGGTTGGTGGAGGAAAGACCGATTTTAAGACGAGACCGCCGACGTTGAGGTCCTTGTGCCGGACCCTGGAATTGAAGTATCGGACTACTCGCTGCCGCTGGGCAGCGGCTCTGAGGTCAGCTTTGTTCTTCTTTTCTACTAGCAAGTCGGGTGATCCAAAAGTAAATCTTGTTTTGTCTTTGGAATGGAATAAGTAACTCGATGAGATTGATGCTCGAGCTCAATGGGGATAACAGCTTCGAATCAGTAGGCGAGGGCGAAAGGAGTGTGTCCAGTTACCATCTTGTGGGTCGTTTGGTAAGCCCGTTGGGCTAGAAGAAGTTCGTCCACTCACATGCCCCTAGCCTTGTCCAGACGTTTCTTGATAATGGATTTGATGACCTTATTAACCGCCTCGACTTGCCTGTTGGCTTGGGGAAGAGCCACTGCAGAGAATCTTTTTTCCAATGTTGTGGCGCTGATATAAGGTTTTGAATTCGGCACTCTCGAACTGAATGCCATTATCGGAAATGATAGCTTGAGGGACCCTATATTGAGTAATGATGTTGCACACAATGAAGTTGATCATCTTCTTGGTGGTGATTGTGGTAAGAGCTTCGACCTTTGCCCATTTGGTAAAATAATCAACTGTGACGATAGCGTATTGTACCCCGCCTCTGGCCATTGGAAGAGTTCCAATGATGTCGATTCCTCACATGGCGAATGGCCATAGGATGATCATTTGCGTCAACTCTGTAGGTGGGGCCCTTGGGATATTTGAGAAGTGCTGGCACTTGTCACACTTGGAAGCGTAGTCTGCGGTGTCTTGGTCGAGTATAGGCGAGCAACTCCTGAACCTAGGTTAAATATAGGGCGAGTCGTTCCTCCTTCGCTTGATATTCTCCTTGCACTTGATGAACGGTAAGTTATGAATCGAAGAAGATTTGGACGGTCTTTAGTTTGAGCTCAACCGCGATTCTGAGTCCAACGATCTTGGCCTCATACTCCGCGTCATTGTTGGTAGCAGGGAAATTTAGCCTTAACACGTAGTATATCGGGTGTTCTTCGGGGGTGATGAGTACGAGTCCAGCACCGCAGCATTTGCTGTTAGAGGAGCCGTCCACGAACAATTTCCATTGAGCGTCGGGAGCTTCAACGTTTTCTACATAAGTCTTCTCGGGGGCTGTGAATTCCTCTATGAAATCAATGAGAGCTTGGCCGAGGATGGCTTGGCGGGGGATAAACGTTATCTCAAATTGGCTTAGCTCCATACTCCAATTTAATAGCTGCCCAGACGCCTTGGGTCATTGTCGGACAGGTCGTAATGCTGGTCAGTGAAAACCTATATGGGATGGGATTGAAAGTATGGTTGAAGCTTCTGAGAAGAAATCAATAAGCAGAATGCAAGCTTTTCCAACTTCGGGTAGTTCTTTTCTTCCCCCGTCAATCGTTTGCTTATGTAGTAGACGGGTCATTGGACGCGATCCTCAATGTGTACTAGTGCCGAGCTGATTCCCTGCACAGAAACAACCAAATAGACATATAAGTCCTCGTGGTCCACGGGCTTAGATAAGATAGGTGGTCACTCTAAGTGATTCAGAAGTTCCTCGAGTGCGAAAACGCATTCTTGGGTCCACTCGAAGTTGCGTTTTCCCTTCCGAAGTAAATCGAAGAAAGGAATGCACTTGTCGGTGGCTTTAGAGATGAATCGACTTAAAGCGGCGGTCTTCCCATTAAAACTTTGGACATCCTTGATGTTCTTGGGGATTTGGATGTCCCGAATGGCTCGGATTTTTTCTGGATTGGCTTCGATTCCCCGGGAATTGATGATGAAACCCAAAAAATTTCCCGAAGCGACTTCGTAGGAGCACTTCATAGGATTGAGTTTCATGTCGTACCGGCGAAGGATATCGAACATTTCAGAGAGGTCGTGGTCTATTTTGATTTGACCAACATGACGTCCACGTATACTTCCATGGATTTCCCAATTTGGTTTTTAAAGAGTCAATTAACCATTCGTTGATAAGTGGCGCCGGCATTCTAGAGGCCGGAGGGCATGACGCGATAGCAGTAAAGTCCAAGGTCTGTTATGAAAGAGGTACGATCTTGGTCGTGAAGATCTATCGGGATTTGATTGTAGCCTAAGTAGGCTTCCATGAAAGATAGTAGCTGGTATCTGGTGGTCGAGTCAACAAGTCGGTCGATCTTCAGGAGTGGGAAGCTGTCCTTGGGACATGCTTTGTTTAAATCGGAGAAGTCGACGAATGTTCGTCATTTACCGTTGGCTTTTTGACCAGGACTGGATTGAAGACCCATTCGGGGTAGTTGGCTTCACGAATAAAGTTGTTGTTGAGTAGATGGTCTACCTCTTCCTCGAGTGCTTTGGACCTTTCGGGTCCCAAGAAGTGGCGCTTCTGCTTGATTGGAGGCGTTATGGGATCGATATTTAGACAATAGCAAGCAATCATGGGATTCATGCCTTTTATATCAGAGTGAGTACACGCGAGCACATCCAAATTTGTCTTCAAGAAATCTACAAGATCTTCTTTGATTGCGGGATGGAGTTGCGATCCTATCTTCAGTACCCTTGATGGATCGTTGGGATTAACTAGAATATCCACTGTAGGTTCGACTAGAGTAGCCCTCTCATATTCATGCTCTTCGTCCTTCCGTGGGTCCAGAACATCAGAAAGACGGCAGTGGCGCCTGAGCCAAGGCCCAGACACCGCTGATTGCTATGCTGAGATAGTCTTGGCGCAAGAAGGTGCGGACACGACTTTGGCCTTGTCCTTATTGCGCGCATTCTTCTATTCTACTATATAACATTCATTGGCATTTACTTGATCGCCTCTGACTTTTCCAATCCCCTTTTTTTCCATAAATTTCATTAGGAGAGACCATGGCGACATGCAGACCCAAAACTCTATGAGAAAAGGGCGTCTAAGGAAAGCGTTATAGGGGGAATCGATGTCTATAACCATGAAAGTGAGGATTCAGATCGTGGTGCGACATGGCTTTAAGTCATTTGTTTCCTGCTTCATCTGCTCGTAAGCAGCTTTAAAAATTATGTTGACCGAGCTTCCTAAGTCGATTAATACTTTTCGGACGAAAGCGACACCGATCTAAGCCGTGATAACTAGTGGGTGGGTGGTCGGGATTTCCAACCCAGTGGAGTCTCTTTCGCGGAAAACAATGTCGTCCCGCATGGTTTTTGGAGCTTGGTCGGGACAGATTCGTTAGGAGCGGAGCAAGCTTCTTAAGTAGCATGCTTTATGGAGATCACACACTCTTCCATTTCCCGAAAGCTGTCGTATGTGGGGTAAGGCCCGCCACATATAGTGTTGATCATGATTCCTCGCCTTGGGTTAGATGGACCTGGAGTCGTCTTGGCGGGTGCCTGAGGTGCTGGCGCCGGAGGCTTTGAATTTGTTTCGGAAGGAAAGGGCTCTTGGACATATTGCTCGAGTCGTTTCTCACGGATAAGCTTCTCGATTGCGTCCCTAAGCTAGCAGCACTCATTGGTATCGTGCTCGTACACGTCGTGGTGTCAATAGTACCTCATAGTATTTTTCTCGTAGTCAGTTGATTCTCTAGAGTGCGGCTTCTTGTATGGCAGTGTGTTGCATGTCTCCAAGTAAATTGTCTCTAAGTCTTCATTTAATGGGGTGTAGGTCTCGAAAGCGTGGTGAAGGCCGGGTTTTCTCGCCTCCGTCGTGGCCTGACCGTTGTTTCGGCCACATGGCCTACCATTATTTGGTCTTTGCCTGTAGGGACCTACCCCCTTATTCTGATCGAAGGGCTCCCTAACTTGTTTTCCTCTAAGGTTGTTATTTGTAGTGTCCGCTTGGAGGTCCTTGGGGCGACTTGTTTCAGAGAGTCGGTTCCATCTTGCCTCCTCTTGGCATAAGTACTGCCTTGCCTTCTTGTAGAAGACATCGAGGCTTTTCGGCAACTTCCGATCGATCCACGCGCCGAATTCGGAAGTAGGAAGGACACCTTTTGCTAACTGAAAGAGTATGGTGCGAGGGTCCGGATCCTCGACCTCGGCGAGGGCAATGTTGAACCGGGAGAGGTAGCTTTTGAGCGACTCGGTGGGTCCTTAGTATAGGTTGGACAAAGTGAGGGCATTCTTTTGAGTCGAGATATGCACTCTGAATTGCTTGACTAACTCTATTGCTAGTTGGCCGAAGTTGTTGATGGAATCAAGGGGGAGGCAAGAGAACCAAAGTAAAGAAGTCCCAGATAGGAAGACTGGGAAGCACTTGCATTTGACTGGATCATTACCCCGGCTTGAATCCATTTGTCATTCATATCGGTTCAGGAAAGCACAAGGATCGGAGGATCCATCATAGAGCGGCATCTGTGGCTTGTTGAAGCTTCGTGGCCACTCAGCCTCGTTTACTATTCTTGTGAAGGGGTTACGCCTAATGTGGCCCTTCCATGAGTCATGTCCATTCCCTCGCATTTCCCTCATGATCCTTCAGACCATGTCGGGGAGGTAAGTTGGATGGGGATCCACCATTGGGACCCATGGACTTAGGCGAGGCTCCGGAGTTCTATTGCGAGGACATCTTCTATGATGGATGTCCAGGTCATCTTCTTCCATGTCCTCGACATTTATAATTGGATCCTAGTGCGGAGCGGGTTGTTGCGGAACCTGTTCTGGAATACCGCAGGCCGTTGGAGTAGTAGGTCCATCATCCCTATGGGCGATCGTTGGGTTTTGTCGAGGAAGGGGTTGGTTGGACCCGGTCCATCGTTGTGACCAAGCGAGAGCGATCTCGGTATCATGCCCCCTCGCTATATGTTACTGTAGTTCGGTCGCCGTTGCCATTTCCATCATCATTTGTGTAGCCATGGTCGAGGGCGTTGGTGCGGACGGCGACATTGTTGATGAGACTAAACCTCCTTCTTTGATGCGGGCCCCTCATCTCGAAAGAGGAATTTTCCGAGATGGTTGGGGTCTAGCGTTGTTCCGAGTTAATTGAAGTAGAGCTACAATGCCCTGACTTTCTTGAAGTTGTCGCATAAGGTCGATGTTATTCCTTTATGCTTGATTGAGCTTGACCGCTGTGTTCTCATATTTTTCATTAAGCGCGCGGATCTGAGCTTGTGTTGCAGGCGCTTCAGGGTCCATAATGGGAGGGATGTTTTCATTAGTGGTCGGGATGTCCGCCGGTTGAGGTTGTTGGGATGTCCCAGCCTCGGCTGCGGCTGAAGATCCGACCATTGCGTTCTTTGGTCGCTTTACCATCATAAGCGGACTCGGCAGCAGGTTTAGCAAAGGAATCTCAAGCTCGTCGAAGTCAAGACGATAACGTGCGACAAAGATGCAAATCCGAGTTTTGTCAATGAAAGCACCAAATGTTGACAACAAAAAATGTCGTAAATACCCAAGTTTCCAATTATTAGGAATTATTAATTTGGTTGCATAGACAAGAGCGGAAAGTAGTAAATAACACGAAAGATTTATAGTGGTTAGACCTCGAGAGGGCCCTACATCCACTTTGAAGAGTTGTTGGAATATTATTGATAACGCCAAGTTACAAGGTCATGACCATCTCATAACATCCCATTACATTCATCTCTAAGCTATATAATGTTATAATTATCATATATTTAATATATTAGGAAAATGACACTTTTTCCCTTCTTCTTCCTCAAATGGAAGATGCCATTAAAGTAGCTCTCTAGAGGTCTAGAGCTCACAAATTCCAACCCCTTTGAAGTGTGAGGCCATAGGGTATTTATAGGAAAGGGGTTAGATAGGAGTAGGTGAAAATAAGGGACCACACCCAGAAATTCGCACTTGACATCTGCGTCAGCGCTTTTTTCGCACCCATCCTTGGGGTGCGAATTCCGCACCTCGCAGGGTACGAAATTCGTACCCCATGGGGATGCAAAATTCGTACCCCGTAGGGTATGAATTTCGCACCCTGTCGGGTACTCGTACCCTTCGGGGGTACGGACTTCATACTTCTTGGGGTGCGAGTTCAGCACCCCTGCTAGGTGCGAATTTCGCACCCTGCTGGGTGCGAAATTCGCACCCCAAGGGGTACGAAGTACCTATTGCGAGAGGCACGAAGGTCATGGCATGGGTGTTTGGGGCCTCGAGGTCCGGACTCACGATTCCTAGGGATTCGAAGCTTTGGTTCGGAAATATGTTAGGGGCGTTGCGAGGCCCTTAGTAGCATGGTTCCTCTTCAACCCTGTTTCCTTCAATCCTAAGCGCCCTTCTCGGCCCTAGCTCCATGCGTTGCGTTGAGCGTGTCTTATGTACTTTTGGGAACCAGACCAAAAGGCTGGTTAACATTCTATTTCTGTTCATCAATAAAAAATGAGACATGTAGTTTAAAAAAATGCAGCATTCAGCAGTGGTAGCTCTTAATCATCACAACTATGGAAGTGATAGGAATCCGTGGGGCCAATTCAAACCTGAATACCTAGAAAAGGTATCATTATCAATTAATCTATGATTTTTCTTAATGTACGAATACAATCAAGAATAACAAATGCCCAAACTATAAATGACTAAAGTTTAAAGAGCATATGATATCACAAGAATATAAAATTTCAAGTTCAGGACAAATGCTAAATACTTTGTGATGCGCATAATTGAGCCTATAAGGTAAGTTACAATCCAAAATCAATGGTTAAGTATACATGTAGAAGCTTGCTGCATGAGGAATGAGTATATCATTTAACAATATGACAATATATGATTACCAGTTTCCTTGATATTTTTCAGGTGATTTATTTTATGCATACAGTTTCAAATTTTGTTGATCTGTTTGAGTAGATTTTGGTGTTAGATACTGTTATTTTGGTTGGAGTACTATAGTATGAATGCTTTACAATATAGTTGTTTTGGCTATGGTTGAAGTACCAGTTGTAAGTTAATTTTAATAATCATCTTTTTTTGTTTGTTTAACAATCTGTATTTTGCAGTGTCACAGAAATGGAAAACAGGAAGAATTAAACGAGAAAAGGAAGACAAAAATAGAGCTACTGAATTAACTTTTGGAAGATTCCAGTATTCTCGCCATTATCGGTTGCTGAATGGCCTTCGCCATCATTGTCTTGTTAGATTGGATGGGTACGTTGACTTGTTTTGGTGTATGTATAACGTTATGGTTTTAGTATTGTTGTGGAAGTTACGTATGTGGGATAATTTTTGCATCAGTTGAATAGTTTTGTTGTTTACAATTCAGCTTGATGTATGAATTATGGACGTTGCTCTTTTGAATGTGATCATGGAATTTTTTTTTGGCAATTTTATCTTTTATATATGTTATTTCAGTCTTCGCAGTTGAATGCTATTTCAGTTATATGGGATAATTTTTTTCTTTGTTTTTATATATGAATGTGTGTGTATGTGTGTGTATATATAATATTTGCAGATTAAAAGGGGAACGACGACAGACTACTAGCAGATGACGCTGGATTAAATATTTAAATAAATTAAAATCTGTCGCTAATCCCTTGACAATTATTAAGGATTTACCAATGCCATTTATAAATAATATTTTATTATAAATTATTTATCCATCGGTAAATATTCGGTATATAAATTAAAATTGCATAAATAATTAAAAAATTATTTTTATTATATAATTAGTAAAATGACAGAAAATCGTCGGGAAACTCAATCTAAATTCCGTCGCAAAATCTGACACAATTACCGTCATGGTTTTTACCGACCACAGTGTTATGCAAGAAATCCGTCGCTAAGGCCAATTTAGCGACAGATTAGAAGCGGATCTTGCCGCTGCAATATGTGGTTTTCTTATAGTGAATTTTTCGTCAAAATCTGACTTAAAATTAATTTTAACAAATAATTTTATATTTAATTTTAACAATCGGTTTTTCCACTACATATAGTCTAAATTTTGTTCTAATACAGATCCATAAATCCAGAGAACACAAACATCTTTGGTGACCAAATGTAACCATATAACCTTTTTTGAGTTACTATAGAAACATAAACCGCGTTTCTAAATTTTATAAAATTACATGTCTGATAAACGCATATTTTTGGGACTTATCACAGGATTATCAATTTTAAATTCGGAACTTGTCACATTTGATCTTGCAATTCAAACCGTTTGCTATCTGTGTCAGCCATGCTTACTTAGTAAACATAGGGTTTACTCATAAATAAATTGCTTTCGTATAAATTGTAATGTTGGAGAATTAAGTACATAGTAATACGTGGAGCATACATAGTGCTTGTTTTAAAAGGATACATAAAGAAGATTCATGCATCTATTGCTTTAGCTTGATGAGTTTTGAGATAATACATTTTAGTTAGAAGTGTAGAATAAGTCAGTGTAGTGTTCTTTTACATTTGAAAGATGATAAATGCTTGAAGGCCCGTATATGAAGTCAGAATTTGGTGCGGCAGCTACATGGAAGGGCATCCATGAATTGCATGCCTCAGTCCTACCGTTCTGTTCATTCCCGCACAAACCCGCACTTTATATGTTTGGGCCTTCTAGCACAGTTCTTGAAAGACACGCGCTCCAACTTTTTGCATATTATCGACAACCACTCATCATGGTAATGCTACATGAACATGACTATTAAATTTTGATTGAAGTTTGGGTCCCTCTGATCCAATCATGCATTCCTTCATCATCTAGACAAGGTGATAGAAGGAGATTTGAAAGAGACGAGTCCATCAACGACTGTAGTTTATTTTATTAAGTCTTTAAATCTGTTTCCTCTCAACTATCATGTTTATTCCGCATAATAAAATTATACTTTGTTTGTACGCATGGATTCTTATACATTAAACTGCTAAACAATTTATGCATGTGTGTATGAGAGCCGATCCTCTGTACCCAAAATTCTCTGCCTCCTGTACCCAACCAAGCAGGATATCTGATTTTCACCTTTCTGCAATTAAATCAAAGAAAAAAAGATTGTTTAATTGCAAAAAAGATGGAATTCAAGGGGTGTTGACTAGTTGGGTATAGAGGAACAAAATTTCTTGGGTACAGGTGATTTTATTTGTGTGTACAAATCAGTAGTTCGGTATTTTGCGCTTTACCTTCGCATGCGTTATAGAATTTGCATTCAACGCTTTTATTCTATGTACTCAAAGTCTCCAATTTGCACATAAATGGTTTTATTTTTATATACAAGCTAACCACAAATTGCTAGAGATTTAATATTACATATCTGAAAATGAAACTGATGTTGATTTAATCGAGAAATAACTACATGAAAATAATAGAATAAACTAAAAAGCGTACCTGAAGCCATAGAAATTAATGAAAAGAAGATTCGGTTACGATATTCCAATTTAGTATTTTCAATTCGACTCTTCAATGATTTAAAAATTATTCTGCTCTCTACGCAATTCTTTCACGACAGTTAATTATTTTTTATCATAAATGTTTATTGATTTGTTAGACCATTCTGAATTTATTAACGTTACACATTTTATCATACATACCCGACTCACATAATTATTATTTTCTAACATTGATTTGGTCAAACATAAATGCACATCAAGTTTTAAACTCTTCCTTCTTATAATAACTAATTTGAAAATTTTCAACTTTAAGGTTCTTGAAGTAGCCAATCTTCATTTGTTGGTAATACTCTACCCAGGTAAACTCATTATACTAAGTCAGTTCATCTTCAGTTACCAACTCCTCAAGAGGATTCACCCTCACATCATACGACAGGTGTAACACCCTGCTCATTAAATCAACGAAGTACGTGGATGCATTCGTCAAACCAAATGGCATGACGAGCCATTCGAAGAAACCATCTGGAGTCCTAAACGCGGTCTTGTCAATGATATCCTCATCCACTCCAAGATGATGGAATCTTATAGCTAGGGCTGCACAAAGTTTGGGTTGGGTCGGGTCAAGCCAAATACTTCATCCGACCCGTATTGGTTTGGGTTGATGAAAATTGAACCCCCACCCAACCTCATATAGAGTTGGGTTGGGTTGGGTTGAAGTATGGGTTGGGTCGGGTTAAATAGGGTTGGGTTGTATGCATGATTAATCCATAACAAAAAATTTGACTTAATAATTTATGTTTTAAGACATGCAAAACATACCTCATGGAAAAACCAACCAATTTCTCACACTAGTACACCACGCAAGAGACTCAGCACACAATATAACTAAATATCCTATGCATATCCAACTAAATATAAGAAATTTAATAATGTATGAAGACCAAGGCCAAGGTAGATGGAAAAGCGGCTGCCTGGAATGAATAAATTTTCATTAATTCGGTGCTGATATCAAAGCAGAAGTGTAAAAGGTGTTCTATTTTTTCAAAGTGAGGTTGGGTTGGGTTAATATAGGGTTGGGTTGATTGAAAAATTACACCCGACCCATATATAGTACGGGTTAAAAATTGAAACCCATATCCAATCCGAACTACTTTGGGTTGGGTCGGGTTTATGTGGGTTGGGTTGGATTGGTGGGTTAGGTCGGGTTGGATATGGGTTGTGTGCAGCCCTACCTGTAGCTAGATCGAGTTGAGAGAAAACAGACGCTCCTACAAGCTGGTCGAATAAGTCGTCGATTCTCGGTAGTGGGTGCCTATTCTTCTTAGTCAGCTTGTTTAACTCACGATAATCTACGCATAGACGAAGCGAACCATCCGCCTTAGTAGCAAATACCACCGGAGCACCCCATTCAGAAATGCTTCGCCTAATGAAATTTTTCTCAATCAACTCCTTAACTTGCTTACTAAGCTCTTTTCTCACTCGAGGGGCCATGTGTCTAACGGGCAATGCAACTGGCTTAGCATTATCAACAAGATATATACGGAAATCTATCTCGCGTTTAGGGGGTAACCCCTTAACTTCATCAAAGACATCGGGATATTCTCGGACTACCCTTACTGATTGCAAATCATCGATAGACGAGTCAAGAGATTCTAGATAACATAACACGACAACACCTATAGGGTTACAAGAAATTTCAAGGGTATTACCAAGGCGAGTCACGAGTCTAACTACCCTTCGTTCACAATCGAGAATGGCTCCATTATTGGACAGCCAATCCATGCCTAGAATCAAATCGTATCCCACAAATCCGAGAACATAAGCATTACACGTGAATTCTACGCTTAAGTTAGAAATCCTCAAATCCACACAAATCATAGATAAATGAGCGGAGCCACCAATTGGATTTGAAACAATAACGGGATCCTCAACTAGACTAGTACTTATGTAACAACCCTGAATTTTGGGGTAAATTTAAAATTTTATTTTAAGTAATTTTAAATGAGTTTTGATATTTAGAATAATTTATTTTAAATAATAATGATCACAAATATTGGTTCAAATCGAAGTTAGAATGAATAAATTAATTTTAATTATAAAAAGAGTTAGAAATAGCGCGGTAGTTTGAAAAGTCAAACTTGAACTTTGACTGACCGTATAGGACGCAAAATTTAACGGATTTTAGTGAAACCAAAAATATTAGAATCTATTTAAAAATATCATTCCAACGAATCCGAAAAATCGAAATTTCATAGCGGAAATCAAAAGTTATGGCCAATTCAATTTTTAGAGGGTCGCTATGAAATTTATAAGGGTCAAAAATGCTACTTTTCACATATGTAGGAATTTCGACTCGAAACCACTTCCATTGAGTTCGAAATATTTTTTCTGCATTGAAAAACAGTAAACACTTATATATTTCGAGTTTCGAAAATTATTTGTTTAAAAATGTATTTTTAATATTAAATATATACGCCTTAAAAACTGAAATTTTGCAAACGACCTCCGTTTTTGACGAGACCACTTTTGTTGGATCCGAAATATTAAATTATTACTAGATTTCAAAATTCGTAATTTTTGGAGTCAGTATGCGGTCGATATTAATTTTACACTGAAAAACGGTCAATTTTCAGACTTTAAAAATTCATAATTTATTCATACGGACTCGGAATTTAACGAAACCAGTTTCTTTGAATCCGTAATATCAAAAAATATTTATGTTTCAATTTTCATAAAAATTGGAATTCGTAGTTGTTAACACGAATTTTTAGAATATGAAAATGGGTGCAAATTGTATAAATAAATACATAAAAGGGTAATTGGGCCTAATAACATTCTTAACCCCATATAAAATATCTTTTCCTCATCCATTAGCTGAATCATAACCCTAAACCTGCCAGTCACCTTCTCCTTCTTCATTTTCATGTCCTCCACTCTAAATAATTCTTTGCAAATAAGCCCCTGAAAACAAAACAATTTATAACTCTCAATCCAAACCAAATCAGACCAAACCCTTTCTGGGTTTTGTTCATCTTCTTATCCTCTATCTACCACGAAAAATTCACGACCTATCGTCGCACGTATTCGCCGGAATCTCAATCTAAAGGCAGCAGCCATATTTTCGTTTTTTCGCTATTTCGGGCCCCACGAAGAGAGTTAGGTCGAGCGACTTCAGGCAGAGGTAGAGGGGAACCATACGGTTCTTTTGGCGGTGGTGGCATGGTCTCAGGTGGTCGGAGTTGGCCGGAATGTCAATATTATTGGAGGGGTGCTGAAAACAGGACAGTCTCAAAGATGAGCAATTTCCCGCCAATCCGTGCATTTTCAGGCGAAGTGATAAACAGAGAAGTTGTTCGGGAGGTCGAGGCCAAGCTACTGTAAAAATTTGGGGGCAGTTAGAGCAACGAGGCGGCCGCAGCACCAAGATGAACGGAAACTGTATTTTTCCGTTCATCTGCAGATCGTGGGCCCCACGTGGCGAATTGGAGGGGGGGACCACAAGCCGTGGAAAGAGGGGGAGAAGCCGGAGAAAATGGCGCTGGTTTCGTGCAACTCCGACGTATGGTTTGGCCGTTGCGAGCATTTTAAGTTCAGGGTGCTGTTTGAAAAAAAAGGTTAGGGGCTTAAACGCGAAACATTTATGTTCTATGTTCGTAATGCAATATCTTTTACATACGAGATTGAAATTTGACGATTTCAGGTCTGCTGTGATCATGGCAATGAGAGCTTCGCGTGGACACCAAATTTGTCCAATTTGGAGAAAATTGAAATTTTGGGTAATTTTTACAAACTTAAATATTATTTTAATCGATTTGTTAACTTCGCAAGTGCATAACTTTTTGTCACGTTATCGAAATTGCATGAAACTGAATCCGTTGAGATCGTTATGTCAAGACCTTCGAGCAAGCAGTAATTTTGTCCAATTTGGAGCAAGTTGGAAATTTGGGTAATTTTCATAATTTAAATTAATTATTTAATTATTACAAACTTCGAAAATTCATATCTTTTTGATACGAACTCGAAATCGCACGAAACAGGATTTGCTGGGATCAGTGGGTCGAGAGCTACGCGTAGACACTAATTTCATCAAATTTGGAGCATGTTGAATTTTGGGCTAAAATTGGGCCCGAGCCGTCATTTAAAGCCGGCAAAGGTGAGAACTCTTTTCTCACTCATTTTTAATGTTCAGTAATTATTTATTTTATTAAATAATTATATTTTAACGCCTGTGATGATTTGTTGTGAATTAATTCCGTGTTATTCATAATTGGTTGTGAGTTAATGTTTGGGTTATTGCGATGTTTGGATTTGAAATTGTGTAATAGGCATGTAAATTTATTAACACTAATTATTAATAAATTATGTAACACAGCCATACACAAGTTACCTGACTTGTGTATGTTGATTGGGCCGTTATTTCCACATTAATCGCCCAAGTGCACAAACAATACACTGTTATTTGAATTTTGTTGTAATGATCATTATGTGTTGTTTGTATGTTAAATTTAATGTATATTGGTTTAATGTCAATTGCATGAATGATGAACGTCGATTGAATTATTGAAATGTAATTTTTTGATTGTTGGAATTAGCATATACCTTATTTTGAAAATGCGTTGTTTTGGAAATTCATGTTTTGAATGCATTGGTTGTGTCTCATTCCGATGAAAGAAATTTGAAACTTTTCAAATGATTTTCCGTTACAGAATTAATGTCGAATTTAATAACATTAAATGTAATTTAATGTGAATTAAGCTGTCTTGATAATTTCATGCTATCTTTGGCGAAAATGGTTAATAACATTAATTTCATTTATCATATAATAAATGATTCAAGTTTTGAAATTTGAAAATTATCACTTAACATTTATTAAAATAAATAGGATATGCTTGACCCGAGGTTAGATTGAGTTGTGGTATAAGACTGCCCGGACCCACCCGGCATTTCCAGCAACCACAACAATATATATCTAATGTGAGAGGTTAATGCGATATTAATTAATTAATTAATATAAAGGTTTGAAATTCAAAGGGTCATGCATTTTGAAAGATTTAATATAATGATAATAGATGCAGCATTAATGATGGAATAATAAAGAAGGAGAGTTTTTTTTTTTTAATTTCCAAAATGTAACATTTCATTAAAAGTCTTATAAGAACGTTGAAAATGTTTAGTAATAAAATTCTAATCTTTTATTAAAGATTAGAACGCTAAAATATTAGTTAATAAAAGTTGTTTCTTTTATTAAAGTTATGAACGCTAAAATGTTTTTAATAATAAAAGTCTTCTTTTATTAATGTTAAGTACGTTAAATAGGTTTTGATAATAAAAGTTAATCCTTTTATTAAGATTAATAACGTTAGGTATGTTTTAATAATAAAAGGTATTCTTTTATTAATATTAATAACTTTAAGTATATTTTTGTTAACGTAAGTTATTAGGATTAAGAACGCTGAATTTATTTTGATATGTAAAGAAAGACATTAACATTAATTTTTGTTAATAAAAGAAAAGAAAGACATTAACAATAATTTTTGTTAATAAAAGAAAAGAAAGACATTAACATTGATTTTTATTTAAAAAGAAAATGATTTCATTTTGGTTAAAAAGAAAAGATGGAATTTCACCGTCATTTTTGTTGAATTGAAAAGATACAAATTTTCACCGTCTTGTGTTAATAATGAAATTTAAAAGAATTCCACTGTATGTAAATTTACATTATTTTATAATGTTAAAATTTAAGAAAATGCACCGTATGTTAAATTGACATTTTTGTTTAATGTAAAAAGAAAAGAAATCCACCGTATGCTATTTCACATTAATTTATAATGTAATATAATTGAAATACACCGCATGTTAAGTTAACATTATTTAAAATGTTAATATAAAGAAAATTAACTGTATGAAGTTAACATATTTTTAATGTTAATATTAAAGAGTATTTACCCGTAGGATGAATTAACATATTTTTAATGTTAATAAATAGGAAATGCATTGTATGTAAATTTAACATTATTTTTAATGTTAATAAAAAGGAATTGAACCGTATGTAAATTTAACATTATTTTTAATGTTAATAAAAAGGAATTGAACCGTATGTAAATTTATCATTATTTTTAATGTTAATAAAAAGGAATTGAACCGTATGTAAGATTAACATTATTTATAATGTTAAACAAAAGAGAATTTACCTCGTAAGAAAAATGTACATTATTTATAAATGTATATGAAAAGGAAAGATTGATTTACATTATTCTAATGTAAATATTAAAAGAGAATGGACCATATGATTTATTAACATTATTTTAATGTTATATAAAAAGAAAAGATTGTTTAACATTATTTTTGATATTGATTAAAAAGAAGATCGCACCGTATGTATTAACACACTTTTATTAATGTATGTATAAAAAGAGAAATTTACATTGTAAGAGAAATTGGCATTAACATTTATTTATAATGTTAATATTAGAGTATTTTCACCATATGATAAGATGTACACTTTTATTTGTAAAAGTAAGTTGGCATTTTCATTGTATGATAAGATTTACTTTTTATTTGTAAAATAAGGTAGGAATTCACCGCATGACAAGGTTTACTCTTTATTTTGTAAATATAAAGTAGGAATTTGCGATGTATCAAAATATACATTTTTCATGTGTAATGTAAAGATAGAAAAATTAACATTATTTTCAATGTTAATAAAAATAGAAAATGCATTGTATGTTAAGGTAACATTATTTTCAATGTTAATAAAAAGAAAAACATACCGTAGGATCAAAATACATTATTTTTAATGTATATTAGAAGAGAATTTTTCATCGTAGGAAATGTACATTATTTATAATGTGAATAGAATGGAAATGTCATCGTAAAATAAAATTACATTTTAGATGTAATTGAGATTGAGAATGCATTTAGAAAGAGAATGAGTATTTTATATAGGTAAATGGAATCATAATATAATTGAAAGATGAAATGGAATAAATAGAGCGATGAATTATAATTTACGTTTAATGTAAATTATAAAGATTTTAAAATAAAAATAAAATAAAAGGGAATAATTCACCGTCTAATTATAAATTACATTTTCATGTAAGATTAAGAAGTGGAAAAGAAAAAATAAAGGAAAAGGGGAGATGTATGTAAGAACGATGAATTAAACGAATTATTTATATATATATATATATATATATATATATATATAATTAAACGAATCGAGCGCGGTAGTTCGCGTTTTGAAATCGAACTTTTAAACGACTATACCGGAAGATCCGACCGTCGGATTTTCCCGAAACTGAAACCGTTAGGACCGTCTTGGAAAATTCTTTCCAAGGATATATAATACGTCAAATTCCAACGGTTAGATTTTGAGAAATGTAAAATCAAAATTGGTTGAATGCAGCGCCATAGTCGCCCATGGACTTAAGGCGTTGTTATATAAAAATTTAATTATTTTAAATAATTAAAATAGGAATGAAGCGTTAATAAAAATAATTATTAATGTGTAAGAAGGATTTTAAATATATATATATATATATGTATATATACGAGGATTATTTGGAAAGTCCGAGTTTATCTCATTCCAAATAATTAAACGACGTTTAAAAATCCAAGATTGGAAGACGGCGATTGAAGACCGTCAAATCTCCACATCGAATGGACGATGATGACTGTTGCCTTAGAATGGTTCGCTACCATGATAAGGTAATAGTAGGAGTTGCCCGGACGTAGTCTTGATTTGTACGGGTTTGGCTTTCGCTCAGACCCAGAGCATAAGCTTATAAATGGATTGTGTGTCTGACATCGTACTCCATTATATATCATGTTATTAATCTTCTGTCGAATGTATGGATATTTGGTGGCGAAGAATTTATTCTTTTGCTTAACACCCGTTCATATATTTCGGCAAAGGATTGGTAGTGTGATATGGAGTGATGATGTGGCATGCCAAGATGCAATGATCAAGGCTTTGTTGAAAAGCAGGCCTTGTGGGATGATCAAAGCATAGCCTGTTTAGGCATAGCTTTGTGTATGACGTGACTTCACGAGCCTCACACACCGGCGGAGTCTAAAACGGGAGAAGGGAACGCAGGGAGTGCACACGTTTCTTTCTAGCTAGAGTGGTGCCAGGGACCTACCAGCGCTGGCATTTATTCATTGTGGTTGTTGGATTGTTCGAGGCCTCGGTTTATGCGGTCGCCACTGGCCGTATTGTGGGTCCAAAAGGACCGGGAAGCGTGTGTTCAGGCATAACTAATCCACAAAAGTAAGTGTGGACCGGCCCTGCAGCTATCCAAGGGTTGGACAGAGTACCAATCCTAGGGCATTGCTAGAGTGTCTCGAATCGGTAAGGATCTCCTCCCTAGCCTTGACTCAGATGGAAATCCAAATTCCAAATACGACCCTACGGTTTTGATTGTATTACTAGTATGGAGATATAGTAGGATGGGGTACTATGTTTCCTAGGATTGATACATTTATTTTGAAATGTTTTTATTATACACTAATAATAATATTAAACTCGTATTTGCCGTATTTAGCATGTTTAATCACCATAAGGGAAAACTCTATCCTCTGGTGTGCGTTTCATTGTGTGATGGGACTTGAGTCTTATGGTGATTCCATTTTTCTAAAAAGCATTGCGATGTTGTACGTTCTGACACTTTAAATTATGCACGACAATCCATTGAGTAAACCCGTTCCGCATTAGTGGCGTGGTCTTTGGATTTGTCATATTATTATTACTAAACTAGTTATGAATTCTCATACCAGTCCCACGACTGACCCGTAGTTTGTTTCACCTTTTTGCAAACTCGGATGCCCTCTTTTCTACACGGGCAGTGTAACACCCCACGCCCGCTATGGTCACTCATAAGGGAATGCCATAGCATCGGTGGAGTATTTTAGTGAATATAGAACAGAAAAATTACAACAAGACAGATATAAAAAGTACTTGGAATTTAAAACATCATCTCATAACAGCGGAAATAAACATGTCTGGTTACATCATAAAACCACAATAAAAGTCAAGTACAATATCCATCAAAATAAAGAAGTACATAATCCCACTCTCTCATACAATAGCCAGGACAAAAGAAAAGATAACTGGGTAACTGGAGCTTTACATCTATCCAAGCTCCTAAAGACTGGAACAGCAATCCGATCAAGCTCCACTACTGCTAGGATCCACCGTAGGACCTGAGGGTTGGGAAAAAGATAAAAACAACGGGGTCAGACATAAGTCTGAGCGAGTCCTATAACTTTAACAATACAATCATTAAAGTAACCAGAGAAGACATAAACTTGACATACGGTAATGTCTGGGGATGAATGGCTACACTAAGCAGCTTGGTAGACTTAGGATAAACTAAGATAACCGTAAAGACGCATCTACCCACCCAAGGATAATTACTAACCGCACCACACCAGTCTTTCCTACTCAAAGATTGATCCCACCCAAGGACTTAAAAGAAAGATATAACTAGTAGTTTCATGTACCCCTAGCTGACCACATAGGTGCCGTCTGCCCCTATCTCCACTAGGTGTACCCCACTACTCCCCAATGATCGGCTCCCTACCGTAGATACCCGTGCTGGTTCCACATCTGGGGTGTATCATTCCCCAAAGTGGCCACCTGATAATATCAACGGTGCACGGCTTTATATCTACACGATGCAACAACGACTTATCTACCAGCCCGGGCCCACACACGCATATGAAACCCGATGGACTTGCGTTGCCACCGCTAACCCGTTTTGGCCTCTTATAGTCAAGCCCAATATGCGTGTCCCATCACCCGACTAGAGTCGAGCCCACAAAGATACGTTTGGGATATTGGTTGAAATGGGCCCCCGACAAGCTACCCACCTAAGCTTGTCACTTATCTAGTGCATCCCACTTAACCCTTTAATCATGTTTAATTACATGTTTCCACTTGGTTAAGTATTCTAATCGTATTTTCTATTGCCACCCAAGGCAACCCACTAGATTTCCACATGCCACCCAAGGCACCCACTTAACCCCTCATGTCCCTCTACATGCTAATATGGTTAAGTGTTTCTTAATTAATTAATTAAGATCATGACCTCATAAAGACCTCTCACATTAGACCGTCTTTTATGACTGCTGGATATGCCGGTCGGTTCCGGGCAGACTTCTGTCATCAAAAGGGTCTAACCTCGTGTCTTTACTTTAATCACGTATTTAATTTATGACTAAGACCTCTCACATTGGGCCAATCATTTGTAGCCGCTGGATGGCCGGTCGGTTCCGGGCAGACTTCCGCTACAAAAGGGTCCAACCTCGTGTCTTAGTTGATTAATTACACCTAATTAATCACTCTAATATTAATTATCCCTAATTAATATCAAGTTTTTCATAACATGGGTAGACCTAACTCAATAGGTAAATTCCCATGGGGTAGACCTAACTCAATAGGTAAATTCCCACTTATGTTAATTTATTTTTATGGTATGCTTAATCATACCCAATCATACTTTTATTAACATATTTATTAACCCCATCGTTCCCCACGTAAATCGTTCTCATTTCATGACATAATAAAGGGAAGATCCATCACAAATATCATGGGTTTAACCACATCTTAGCTTATAACTTTATCATGGGTTAAGAGGATGTCAACTTGCATATATGAGCATATATTAACCCAACTACATTTAACCCAAACTTGCATATTATCATATACATATCTTGCATAACATGTTGAACTTGCATTAAGCATTCTCATAACTTGCATAACATGTTAAACATGCATTTAAGCATACACATAACTTGCATAAGCATTCACATACTTGCATAAGCATGCATAACTTGCATATCACACTAAACTTGCATTTAAGCATATACATAACTTGCATAAGCATTCACATACTTGCATAAGCATGCATAACTTGCATATCACATTAAACTTGCATTTAAGCATATACATAACTTGCATAAGCATTCACATACTTGCATAAGCATGCATAACTTGCATATCACATTAAACTTGCATTTAAGCATATACATAACTTGCATAAGCATTCACATACTTGCATAAGCATGCATAACTTGCATATGAACTTGCATAACTCACTTTGTAAAACATGCATAAATCCACTTATTAAATATGCATAAACCCACTTATTAAACATGCATAAACCCACTTGTTAAACATGCATAAACCAACTTATTAAGCATGCATAAACCAACTTATCAAACGTGCATAAATCCACTTATTAAATATGCATATAGAGTAGCATATCATTACAAATGATTCAAACTCACTAATCCGCATTTAAGACCATAAGTCTCATTACACCCAATCTACTTACTTTAGCAATTGATGTTAAAGTGATAGAAACTCACCAAAACCAAGATTAGCAAACTTATGAAGTGGAATTAGTTGCTAAATATGAAGATGGTGATGATTAGAGATTGATTAGAGAGTGATTAGCTTGCAACTTCCTTCATAAATTAGTGGAGGCTCCTTCTAGGATTTAATTTCGCGGCATGAGGCCATCATTTCTATTTTTAGTATGGATTAGGGTAGGTTTAGGGTGTATTTATAGATTAGGTGAGTGTTTTAGGCCCTTAGATTAACCCTAGATTAGATTAGGTCCGTTAGATTTAGGAAATCTCTAGAACCCAGCCCTCCAAGCCAGCCTAAAACCCAACCTGGTGCACCCAGGTTCTCTGGACGCCGCACCCCTGTCGACAGGCAAGTCGACCCCCCTGTCGACAGGCCTGTCGACAGCCCTGTCGACATGGTTAGGGCGGGAACTTTCCCGCCTGACCCCGCTGGTTCTATTTTCAAATCTGAATTTGAATTTTTTTTAAATCTGTTTTTAGCTTAAATTTTCCTGCAAACTTCATTGGGCCTTAACTGGGCCATACGGACTCCGATTCTCGAAAACTCGGACTCTATTTCGCGTATTTTTCCGAGACGAACGCAATGACGCAGCCCGTTACCCCCAATTCCCACATCTGAGATTATTTATCCTGTAATTAGTGAATTTTAGTATTAACTAAAATTCGGGGTGTTACATTCTCCCCTCCTTAAAGGATTTCGTCCCCGAAATCTCTAAGCTAAGGAGAATGCATATCCTACCATCCAAACAACCATCTACTCAACCCATCAACCACGGGCATCCATTGTCCTTACACAGTTTCTAATGATGTATGAGCATATGCAAAAAGTGTGTGTATATGTTCCCTATCTAATGTATGAACATATGCAAACCATGATAGTGCCATGCATCCATTATGTATGCGAGAGAACCCTATCGACACATACAATATCTACATGAGTGCACAATCATTCACCAAAATGCATCATCCATATGATAACACAATCATTATACATCAATAAATATAGCCTCCTACACACAATTTTTATGCAATATGCAATATGAAGTGACTGAGCCGATCTAGTGCCTAGAGTGTGTGTATATGCATCCACGAGCAACCACTAGCAAACACTTGCATCCACTTGCATCCATCAACCATAACATGTCTCAAACACATGTTTCAACCATAGGTTTACCCTATCTAAAGGTCAAGCAGTACTAACGAGAGGATATACTAAAGATAAGATAAGTACTAGACAACGATAGAGGAGAAAGTAGAGACATACCCTCAAAAAGAAATGTGTACAATGAACGCATCTTCGCTTCCGTCTCCCAAGTAGCATTGCTTTCGTCATCTCCCCATTGCACTTTAACTAGCTGAACCTCTCGATTCCTCAATTTCCTAGTCTCTGACCCAAGGATGCGAGTAGGAGCTCGTCGAATAGTCGCATCACGCTCTACTTCCACTTCTTTAAGCAAGCTCGGCTCTACCACCTCTGTCGTCTCATGTAAGCACTTCCTCAAATGGGACACATGGAATACATCATGTACACCACCAAGTCTGTCGGGCAATTCCACTCTATATGCCATCCGTCCAATTCTTTCCTTAATAGGAAATGGCCCAACGAACCTTGGTGCTAACTTCCCAACAGATCCAAAGCGAACCACATTTCGTAACGGAGACACTTTGACAAAGACCATGTCCCCAACTCCAAACTCAAGATCCGTCCTTCTCTTGTCCGCATAAGATTTTTGCCTATCCTGCGCTGCTTTCATCCTCCTTCGAATCAAGTCAATCTTCTCCGAAGTCTCCCTAATCATATCAGGCCCAAGCAAGATCTTATCCGTAGATTCCCACCAACATGTAGGTGATCGACAAGGCCTTCCATAGAGAGCTTCGAAAGGAGCCATACCAATACTGGACTGAAAGCTGTTATTATATGCGAACTCCACCAATGGAAGATGCTCTTCCCATGTACCTCCAAAATCTAAGATACAAAGTCTCAAAAGGTCTTCTAGAACACGATTCACCCTCTCGGTCTGGCCATCCGTCTGAGGATGATATGCGGTGCTCAGACACAATTGAGTCCCTACTGCTTCTTGCAAACTTCTCCAGAACTCGCTAGTGAAGATAGGATCTCGATCACTCACTATGCTAGAGGGTACCCCATGCAATCGAACTATCTCTCGAAGATATACAGAAGCTAGCCATGGAGCGGTCCTCTTGCTCTTCACAGGTATGAAATGGGCACTCTTAGTAAGTCTGTCTACCACCACCCAAATTCCCGTATTACCCTTTCTCGATCTGGGTAACCCGTCAATAAAATCCATCGAGACGCTATCCCACTTCCATTGCGGAACTTCCAATGGGTGAAGCAACCCACCTGGTTTCTTTTGCTCCGCCTTCACTTGTTGGCACACCAAGCATCGAGCGACATACTCGGCCACATCTTTCTTCATACCGGCCCAGAAGAAAACCCTCTTCATGTCTTGGTACATCTTGTCCCCACCGGGATGAATGGTCATCCTAGAACGGTGTGCATCATCAAGAATAACCTTCCTCAAACCCTCGTCTTGCGGTACACAAAGTCTACCATCTCTACGCAAGCACCCCCTATCGTCTAGGGTATACCTACTCAAATGGCTGGACGACTCCCCCCTTATGAGCTTCTCCACCAACTCAACCAACTGTGGGTCGTCCCTCTGTGCTTCTCCAATCCACCCCAAAAGAGTAGGTCTAACCTCCAAGGAAGCTAGCAAACCGGGTACATAATCGACGGAAGGTCTGAAATCAAACATCGAGATAAATTCCAAGCTTCGTTGTTCCACGAACAATGGACTCAAGGACAACCTCTTCCTGCTCAAGGCGTCCGCCACCACATTACCCTTGCCAGGGGTATATGCTATCTCAAAATCATAGGATGCTAAGAATTCCATCCACCTTTGCTGTCTCAGATTCAAATCCTTCTGAGAAAACAAGTACTTCAATGATTTGTGGTCAGTGAACAATTCGAATCTCTCACCAAGAAGATAATGGCGCCAAATCTTAAGCGCAAAAACAATAGCGGCCAACTCTAAATCATGGGTAGGGTAATTTTTCTCATGTGCCCTCAACTGCCTTCCACCATAGGCTATCACCCTTCCCTCTTGCATTAAGACTGCGCCTAGTCCTGTCCCACAAGCATCGGTATAGACAACAAATGGCTTGCTCCCATCTGGCAATACTAAAACTGGAGCGGTGGTTAAAGCTCTCTTTAACCTTCGGAACGCATCATCACAATCTACGTCCCATGCGAAAACAAGATTCTTCTTCGTTAAGCGGGTTAATGGGGCTGATATCTTCGCGAAGTCTTTGATAAACTTCCTATAGTAACCCGCCAACCCCAAGAAACTTCTTACTTCGGTAGCATTCTTTGGAACCTTCCAATCCTGAATTGATACTACCTTCGCGGGATCCACAGCTATCCCTTCCTTGGAGACCACGTGCCCCAAGAACCGCACCTCCTTCCTCCAGAAGTGACATTTAGAGAATTTAGCCTTAAGGCTATGTGCTCGAAGAGTCTTCAATACCTCCCCAAGATGTAGGGCATGCTCTTCTTCACTCTTAGAAAATACTAAGATATCATCCACAAAGACCACCACGAATTTATTAAGGAACTCCCTGAACACCCTACTCATCAAATCAACAAAGTATGCAGGGGCGTTCGTCAACCCAAATGGCATCACAAGCCACTCATAGAAACCATCCGGAGTTCTAAAGACAGTCTTGTCTATGCTATCCTCAGCCACCCTCAACTGATGAAACCCCGTGGCTAAGTCCAACTGAGAAAATACTGAAGCGCCAACCAACTGATCGAAAAGATCATCAATCCTCGGCAATGGGTGTCTATTCTTCTTTGTGAGCTTGTTGAGTTCTCTATAGTCTACACAAAGTCTGAGGGACCCATCCGCCTTCGTAGCAAATACTACTGGAGCACCCCACTCTGATATACTTCGTCTTATGAACCCCTTCTCAAGCAACTCCCCTACTTGCTTATGGAGTTCCCTCCTCTCACGAGGAGCCATGTGGCGCACTGGTAAAGATACCGGTTTAGCATTATCCACCAGATATATTCGGAAGTCAATCTCCCGCTTCGGAGGTAAGCCCTTCACCTCCTCAAACACATCCGGATATTCCCGGACCACTTTAACAGATTGCAAATTCTCGACCGAAGCGTCAAGCGATTCAAGATAACTTAGCATAACAGAGTCCATGGGATTACAAGAAATCTCGAGAGTGTTACCCAAGCGGGTTATGAGCCTAACAACTCTCCTTTCGCAATCAAGAACAGCACCATTACTGGATAACCAGTCCATGCCCAAAATCAACCCATAGCCCGTGAAGCCCAACACAAAAGCATCACATCTAAACTCAATGCTAAGTATAGAAATCTTCAAACCCAAACATATCATGGACAAATAAGTGGAGCCCCCAATTGGGTTTGAAACAACCAAGGGATCATCTACCAGACTGGTGTCTAAGTGCAGTGACTCAACTAATGATGATGAGATAAACGAATGCGATGCGCCTGAATCAAACAATGTACGGACAGGATGATCAAATAGAAAAACCAAACTTTCAATGGAAATAGTTCTACCTCTCTCCTGAATCGGTGGAACCGCGAGAGCCTGTACTTGCCCCCTAGCCTGACCTGGTGCCATAAGAGCTTGCACCTGTCCTCCTGAGGTAGACCCCGTCCTTTGCCCTTTCTTAGGACAGTCTTTCACTAGATGCCCTGCTTCGCCACAGTGGAAGCAGCCAGTCTTCTTCTTCTTGCGACAATCCTTGCTTAGGTGGCCAGGTGTCCCACAATTGAAACACTTCTTCTTCTTGCCCTTGCCACCGTTGCCTTTCCCACCTTTATTTTGCTGTTGTTGCTGAGGTTTCTTTTGATCTCCCTTCTTCTCGGGTGCTTTATTAGCATTGGGACCCTTCTCTTCTTCATGCATGAGTGCCATGTCAACTAGCTTCTCAAAGGTGGCCCCCATAGGGATATGAGTCATAGCCAACCCATGCATCGGTTCATTCAAGCCTTTCACGAACCTCAAAGCCTTCTTCTCCGGGGTATTCACCATATCTAGGCCAAACCTTGCCAATTGATTAAACTTGTTGACATATTCCTTCACTGAGAGATTTCCTTGCTTTAGAGTCAAGAATCTTTCCATATACAAGTTTTCCTCCGCCCTTGAGAGAAACTTTGCCACAAATCTTTGCCTAAAATCCGCCCAAGAGTCAACAGGGCGTTCTCCATTAGTGACCTCCCACCAGAATGAGGCCTCTCCTTTCATTAACCAAGCAGCTAACTTGACTTTCTTTCCTTCTTCCATCTCAAAGATATCTATCAACTCTTCCACCTCCTTAAGCCAATCTCTAGCCTCCACAAAAGTTTTCGATCCTTGAAAAGGCTTCCCTCCCATAGCTTTAAATTCCTTGCAAGTCTTAGCAAAAGTATCCGTGCGAGGAGGAGGGGGAGGAGGAAGATCGGGTGCTACGGTTGGTGGAGGAACATTTGCTGGACCCGCAGTGGTGGCCCTAGCCTCCATCAATCTCCTATACCATACTGGTACCGTCACACCCTCCGGAAAGTTAAGATCCTCGGCCATGCTGAAACGAAAAAGGAAAGATTCAAAACGCAGAATTCGAAGGATATAGATATGGCTATTGGGGATTATGCCTTTCTTTCAAAAACTTTTCTTCTTAAAAGACATGTTCCTGAAAATATTTCTTCCAAAAATGTTTTTATAAAAATAGTTTTCTAAAAATTTTATCTGTTCTGGTAACCTTTGCTCTGATACCACGTGTAACACCCCACGCCCGCTATGGTCACTCATAAGGGAATGCCATAGCATCGGTGGAGTATTTTAGTGAATATAGAACAGAAAAATTACAACAAGACAGATATAAATAGTACTTGGAATTTAAAACATCATCTCATAACAGCGGAAATAAACATGTCTGGTTACATCATAAAACCACAATAAAAGTCAAGTACAATATCCATCAAAATAAAGAAGTACATAATCCCACTCTCTCATACAATAGCCAGGACAAAAGAAAAGATAACTGGGTAACTGGAGCTTTACATCTATCCAAGCTCCTAAAGACTGGAACAACAATCCAATCAAGCTCCACTACTGCTAGGATCCACCGTAGGACCTGAGGGTTGGGAAAAAGATAAAAACAACGGGGTCAGACATAAGTCTGAGCGAGTCCTATAACTTTAACAATACAATCATTAAAGTAACCAGAGAAGACATAAACTTGACATACGGTAATGTCTGGGGATGAATGGCTACACTAAGCAGCTTGGTAGACTTAGGATAAACTAAGATAACCGTAAAGACGCATCTACCCACCCAAGGATAATTACTAACTGCACCACACCAGTCTTTCCTACTCAAAGATTGATCCCACCCAAGGACTTAAAAGAAAGATATAACTAGTAGTTTCATGTACCCCTAGCTGACCACATAGGTGCCGTCTGCCCCTATCTCCACTAGGTGTACCCCACTACTCCCCAATGATCGGCTCCCTACCGTAGATACCCGTGCTGGTTCCACATCTGGGGTGTATCATTCCCCAAAGTGGCCACCTGATAATATCAACGGTGCACGGCTTTATATTTACACGATGCAACAACGACTTATCTACCAGCCCGGGCCCACACACGCATATGAAACCCGATGGACTTGCGTTGCCACCGCTAACCCGTTTTGGCCTCTTATAGTCAAGCCCAATATGCGTGTCCCGTCACCCGACTAGAGTCGAGCCCACAAAGATACGTTTGGGATATTGGTTGAAATGGGCCCCCAACAAGCTACCCACCTAAGCTTGTCACTTATCTAGTGCATCCCACTTAACCCTTTAATCATGTTTAATTACATGTTTCCACTTGGTTAAGTATTCTAATCGTATTTTCTATTGCCACCCAAGGCAACCCACTAGATTTCCACATGCCACCCAAGGCACCCACTTAACCCCTCATGTCCCTCTACATGCTAATATGGTTAAGTGTTTCTTAATTAATTAATTAAGATCATGACCTCATAAAGACCTCTCACATTAGACCGTCTTTTATGACTGCTGGATATGCCGGTCGGTTCCGGGCAGACTTCTGTCATCAAAAGGGTCTAACCTCGTGTCTTTACTTTAATCACGTATTTAATTTATGACTAAGACCTCTCACATTGGGCCAATCATTTGTAGCCGCTGGATGGCTGGTCGGTTCCGGGCAGACTTCCGCTACAAAAGGGTCCAACCTCGTGTCTTAGTTGATTAATTACACCTAATTAATCACTCTAATATTAATTATCCCTAATTAATATCAAGTTTTTCATAACATGGGTAGACCTAACTCAATAGGTAAATTCCCATGGGGTAGACCTAACTCAATAGGTAAATTCCCACTTATGTTAATTTATTTTTATGGTATGCTTAATCATACCCAATCATACTTTTATTAACATATTTATTAACCCCATCGTTCCCCACGTAAATCGTTCTCATTTCATGACATAATAAAGGGAAGATCCATCACAAATATCATGGGTTTAACCACATCTTAGCTTATAACTTTATCATGGGTTAAGAGGATGTCAACTTGCATATATGAGCATATATTAACCCAACTACATTTAACCCAAACTTGCATATTATCATATACATATCTTGCATAACATGTTGAACTTGCATTAAGCATTCTCATAACTTGCATAACATGTTAAACATGCATTTAAGCATACACATAACTTGCATAAGCATTCACATACTTGCATAAGCATGCATAACTTGCATATCACACTAAACTTGCATTTAAGCATATACATAACTTGCATAAGCATTCACATACTTGCATAAGCATGCATAACTTGCATATCACATTAAACTTGCATTTAAGCATATACATAACTTGCATAAGCATTCACATACTTGCATAAGCATGCATAACTTGCATATCACATTAAACTTGCATTTAAGCATATACATAACTTGCATAAGCATTCACATACTTGCATAAGCATGCATAACTTGCATATGAACTTGCATAACTCACTTTGTAAAACATGCATAAATCCACTTATTAAATATGCATAAACCCACTTATTAAACATGCATAAACCCACTTGTTAAACATGCATAAACCAACTTATTAAGCATGCATAAACCAACTTATCAAACGTGCATAAATCCACTTATTAAATATGCATATAGAGTAGCATATCATTACAAATGATTCAAACTCACTAATCCGCATTTAAGACCATAAGTCTCATTACACCCAATCTACTTACTTTAGCAATTGATGTTAAAGTGATAGAAACTCACCAAAACCAAGATTAGCAAACTTATGAAGTGGAATTAGTTGCTAAATATGAAGATGGTGATGATTAGAGATTGATTAGAGAGTGATTAGCTTGCAACTTCCTTCATAAATTAGTGGAGGCTCCTTCTAGGATTTAATTTCGCGGCATGAGGCCATCATTTCTATTTTTAGTATGGATTAGGGTAGGTTTAGGGTGTATTTATAGATTAGGTGAGTGTTTTAGGCCCTTAGATTAACCCTAGATTAGATTAGGTCCGTTAGATTTAGGAAATCTCTAGAACCCAGCCCTCCAAGCCAGCCTAAAACCCAACCTGGTGCACCCAGGTTCTCTGGACGCCGCGCCCCTGTCGACAGGCAAGTCGACAGGCAAGTCGACCCCCCTGTCGACAGCCCTGTCGACATGGTTAGGGCGGGAACTTTCCCGCCTGATCCCGCTGGTTCTATTTTCAAATCTGAATTTGAATTTTTTTTAAATCTGTTTTTAGCTTAAATTTTCCTGCAAACTTCATTGGGCCTTAACTGGGCCATACGGACTCCAATTCTCGAAAACTCGGACTCTATTTCGCGTATTTTTCCGAGACGAACGCAATGACGCAGCCCGTTACCCCCAGTTCCCACATCTGAGATTATTTATCCTGTAATTAGTGAATTTTAGTATTAACTAAAATTCGGGGTGTTACCGGCAGCCAAGTAAACAGGTTCATTCTCTGCTTGGAGTCTTGTCTTGGAGTTGCTCATTATCTTTGCTTGGATTTGCTTTTGTGGAGAGGTGATGACTTGGAGCTTTGAGGACAGCTATCATTTACTTCTATTGCATTTTTCTATCTTTAAGTTCAGTCTTTAGACTTGTTTCATTTCGTATTGCTTATTTTGGGAGTTGGAACTTATTTTCATTTCTGCAAACTTGATGTAATAATTTGGATTCTGTGACTGTTGGGATTCTGTGGTTTATGACATTATATTTCTGCTGCTATGATGTTATTATGCTATGGTTTTCCTCTGCTATATTGTATCAGTGATATGTATTGTTATATTTATGTTGTATTCCATATGATTATTACTTACTTTCACCTAGTGGAGGTTTGCGGTCATCACAACTTAGGTGCAGAGTTTCAACAATATTAGAAGAAATAAAAGTATGCAATGCGCCAGAATCAAACAAGGTTCGAACAGGATGATCAAAAAGATAGACTAAACTTTCGATAGAAAAATTTCTACCTCATTCTTGCGGAGGTACCGTGAGAGCGGACTTGTCCTCCAGAAGAAAGTCCAGCTCCCTGCCCTTACTTCCTTGGGCAGACCTTATCCATGTGTCATGTCTCACCATAGTCGAAAGAGCCACCCATCTTCCTTTTCTTCTTCCTGCAGTCTTTGACCAGATGTCCAGGAGTGCCATAGAAATTACACATTCTCTTTTTACGGGGTTTGTTGTTCTTCCTGCCTTACTTTGGATCATCCTTCTTGTTCTGTGACCCTTCCCACTTCTTATCTTGAGGCACTTCTGCTTTTGCCTCATTTTTGCCCTTGTCTTCCTCACTTAAGAGTGCCATGTCTACTAACCTTTCGTAAGTAGCCCCATAGGTATGTGGGTCATAGCCAAGCTGTGAAGTGGCTCATTCAATCGCTTGACAAAACGGAGAGCCTTATTATGAGGAGTACTCACTAAGTCCAGTCCAAACCGGGCCAGCTGATTGAATTGATTGACGTACTCCTTGACCGTCATACTTCCTTGCTTAAGAGATAAGAACTTTTCCAGCTGTAGACTTCGTTTATCTTGTGAGAGGAATTTCATCTCAAACCTTATCCTGAAATCCATCCATGTGTCAACAGGTCTTTTAGCGTTAGTGACTTACCACCAATAGGTAGCTTCGTCTTTGAGCAACCATACTCCCAACTGTACTTTCTGCCTATCGTCCACCTCGAAGATAACGAACAGATCCTCCGTTTCTTTGAGCCAGTTCCTCGCTTCTAAGAATGATTCAGTTCCCTTGAAATCCTTTCCACCCATGGCCCTAAAATCTCTACAGAAATTTGAGAAAGCATTTGCGTGAGGAGGAGGAGGAGGAGGGACCATTGCAGCAAAAGGAGGAATATCTGCTGGGCCTGCATTGTTGGCCCTAGCCTCTAAGTACCTCCTGAACCAGCCAGGTATTGGCATGCCCTCCGGAAGGTTAAGATTCCCAGACATGCTGAAATGAAAAAGAAGAGATTCAAAACGAGGAAACAAAGGATAGTGCTAATGGCTTTTGGGGAATAGCCTTTAAATATAACAGAACTTTTCTTGAAAAATGCTTCTTTGTAAACGGTTTTGAAAATAGTTTTTAGAAGGTTTCAAAAACTTTTGCCCAGTCCGGTAACCTTCTGCTTTGATACCAAGTGTAACACCCTGCTCATTAAATCAACGAAGTACGCGGATGCATTCGTCAAACCAAACGGTATGACGAGCCATTCGAAGAATCCATGCGGAGTCCTAAACGCAGTCTTGTCAATGCTATCCTCAGTAACTCTAAGCTGATGGAATCCTGTAGCTAGATCGAGTTGAGAGAAAACAGACGCTCCTACAAGATGGTCGAACAAGTCGTCGATTCTCGGTAGTGGGTGCCTATTCTTCTTAGTCGGCTTGTTTAACTCATGATAATTTATGCATAGACGAAGCGAACCATCTGCCTTAGTAGCGAATACCACCGGAGCACCCCATTCAGAAATGCTTCGCCTAATGAAATTTTTCTCAAGCAACTCCTTAAATTGCTTACTAAGCTCTTTTCTCTCTCGCGGGGCCATGTGTCTAACGGGCAATGCAACTGACTTAGCATTATCAACAAGATATATTAGGAAATCTATCTCGCGTTTAGGGAGTAACCCCTTAACCTCATCAAAGACATCGGGATATTCTCGGACTACCCTTACTGATTGCAAATCATCGATAAACGAGTCAAGAGATTCTAAATAACATAACATGACAGGACCCATAGGGTTACAAGAAATTTCAAGGGTATTACCAAGGCGAGTCACGAGTCTAACTACCCTTCATTCACAATCGAGAATGGCTCCATTATTGGACAGCCAATCCATGCCTAGAATCAAACTGTATCCCATAAATCTGAGAACATAAGCATTACACGTGAATTCTATGCTTAAGATAGAAATCCTCAAATCCACACAAATCATAGATAAATGAGCAGAGCCACCAATTGGATTTGAAACAATAACGGGATCCTCAACTAGACTAGTGCTTAGGTGTAGAGTTTCAACAATATCAAAAGAAATAAAAGTATGCGATGCGCTAGAATCAAAAATGGTTCGAACAGAATGATCAAAAAGATAGACTAAACTTTCGATAGAAATATTTCTACCTCGTTCTTGCGGAGGTACCGTGAGAGCGTGGACTTGTCCTCCAGAAGAAGGTCCAGCTCCATGCCCTTTCTTCCTTGGGCAGACCTTAGCCATGTGTCATGTCTAGTGTAACACCCCACCTCCGCTAGGGTCACTCACAATGGGAATGCACTAGTTTTGGAGGAGCGTTATTGAGGTAAACAATCACAGAAATATTAAAAGACAGAACATAAGTAAAACAACGGAAGAATCAAAAGCTAAATTTCATTACTTTCAAAAAGAGTCAAAACCTTTTACGTCCAAAGTACCAACTATCATTTTCCATTACAACAAGTTCTGCCTTGAATAGATAAAGAAGCATAAAACTTAAAACAACAAAAGTAGCTTAATTCCCCAAAGGTATCAGAAATGCAGCCATAGCATAACTCAAGATCAAACTGTACATGAGCTGAACTGAAAGCAAGTGGAATCCAAGCTAAGTGCTAGAGTTTCCTCCCTGAGAACCTGTGGGAGGGGGAACGAAAGAAAAAGAGGCGAAAGAAAATGGGTCAGTCATAAAAACTGGTAAGTCCTAGTGACTTTCAGCATAAAAACTGGTAAAGGTAACATGACATGTATAAACTGAAAGTAAACATAAGGATGATGACAAGATGGGCAAGATAGACTAAGATAACATGATAAATCAAGCATCGCATGTTCAAGATTCGCTGCACCAACTGTACTAGTATCCCAAACCCATGTCATATATTAACCATGAAATGATCCCTTGGCCCAATATCATGAAATGACCCATTTTGGGGTCCTACGGAATGATCCATTAATCGATCGGCTCCCTACAAGTTCTATGTAATAACTCGGAAATTCTGAGGCAGTTTAAAATTTTTATTTTGGCAATTTTAGCGAATTTTGAACATTTAAAATAGATTATTTTAAATAATATCGACGAAAATTTATTTTGAATATAATTAGAACGTATATATTTATACGTCGTCGTTAGAATATAAATATTTATATATAATTATAAAAGAAATTGAAAATGGCGCGGTAGTTCGATAATTCGATTTCAAACTTCAATTGAATGTACCGGGTGCAAAACAATCCGGATTTTAGTGAAACCAAAAATATTAGGATCTAATTGATGATATCTTTCCAACAAATCCGAAAAATCAAAATTTCATAGCGGGGATCAAAAGATATGTGTAGTTGAAAATTCTGAATAGTCGCTATGGAATTCAGGCCCTTAAAAATACACATTTTGCAAACGACCTCGGATTTCGACGAAACCACTTTTGTTGGATCCGTGATGTCAAATTATTGCTAGGTTTCAAATTTCATAATTTTTCGAATCAATATGTGAGCGTGGCAAAGGAAAACGCGTTTGACCAGTTTTAGTTGATTTTAATCGACTGGAAAATGGTCATTTTTCCAACGGTCTCAGAATTCGACGAAACTAGTTTTGTTAGGACCGTATGGTCAATACGAAGCTAGAAAATATTTTTCGGGAATTTTTCGATTTAGTATGTGACCCCGGTAATTTGAAATGTGCGTTTAAATTGAATATATAAAGATTTATATTTTAAATTCAACGGAAACTGGTCGTAACAGCTGAATTGGGTTACAAAACATATCCCATTGTGTTCGGAATGGGGGTAATTAGCTATGGGCGACAGGCGGTGGGCAACTTTTTAAAAATAAATTAAAGAAATAAATTAAAAACTAAATCCCTCTCTCCTCACCCTCTCTATTTTCTGCCCCCCCCCTAAATCATTTAATCGACTTTATCAGAAAGAATAAAAAAAAAAGTGGCGACAGGCGATGGACGCGCCCCCCCAATCGATCATCGCGCCGCCACACCCTCCCCCTAAACCACCGCGACACCCTCCAAACCCCCCCCCCCCTCGATCGATGCATCGCAGACCCCCCACCCCCCCCCCCCCCCAGGAAAACCCGAACCCTAGCCCTCCCCACCGCCGCACCCGCCATCCCCGACCTCGATCCGACCACTGCGATCCCCCACCCCCAACTCCTCCGGTAAGTCTATATTTCCATTTTTGTTTATTTCAGTACTTAAAAATATGGTTTTTAAATGAAATGGCATTGTTAAAAATCAGAAATTATGTATATGAAAGCTTTGATTCAAGCAAAGATTAGATTTTTTGTTAACAAGTAAAGGTTTGATTGAAAACGATTTCGAAATGAATTGAATTGAAAACGATTTCGAAATGAATTGAATATAAAACGATTTCGAAATGAATTGAATATAAAACGATTTCGAAATGAATTGAATATAAAACGATTTCGAAATGAATTGAATATAAAACAATTTCGAAATGAATTGAATATAAAACGAATTCGAAATGAATTGAATATAAAACGATTTCGAAATGAATTGAATATAAAACGATTTCGAAATAAATCGAATATAAAACGAATTCGAATTGAATTGAATATATAATGAGTTTGATTTGAAAAGAAAATGAATTCAAATGGAATAGAAAACGAATTTGAATTGAATTGAATAGAAAACGAATTTGAATTGAATTGAATTGAAAACGATTTCGAAATGAATTGAATATAAAACAATTTCGAAATGAATTGAATTGAAAACGATTTCGAAATGAATTGAATATAAAACAATTTCGAAATGAATTGAATTGAAAACGATTTCGAAATGAATTGAATATAAAACGATTTCGAAAGGAATTGAATAGCAAACGAATTTGGTTTCAATTGAATATATAACGAATTCGAATTGAATTTAAAACGAAGTGAAATGAATTCAAATTGAATTGAAACTTGAATTGAATAGAAATGAATTTTAAAACGAATTTATAAGGAAAGATTCAATTTTGATTTGAATTGAGATGGAAGTTGAATGTTTTAGAAACGAATTCAAAACTATTTATATAATTCGTTTTAAATAGAAATCGACGATAATATATATTATATATATAATATAATGGCCTGAATAGAACGCGCCGCGCCGCGGCAGCTCGTGAATTTCGACCATTTATTTCAAACGGACATTACGGGAGATCCGACCGTCGGATTCTCCTAAAACCGGAACCGTTGGGTTCGCATCGAAAAGAGCTTTCTAACGAATATTAGAAATTCAAAATCTAACGGTTGGATTTGGAGATACGTCCAAATCAAATTCGGAAAAGGTCGTTGTAAGTGCAGTTCGATGGCCGTTGATGGAAATCGACTGTACGTGCCTTGATAAAATTATTAAAAATATCAATAATTTGTGTAAAATCATAAGAAATGATTTGGGAAAATTTGGGAAGAAAAACTCCATATTTGAAAAGGTAAAAATAGATTTTTATCTAAATGAACTAGTTTGAACTAAATTTAAAACCCGATTTTTTTATTTTTAAATAAATAAATTAGATTTAAAAAGGGGTTTTAAATAATCGGAATTCCTAATATATTTGATTTGAATTGAACTAGAATTGATTTGTGGGTTTGTCGTGAACTGTGTTTTAAACAACACTAGTTCTTTAACCCGACGATAAATAGAAGTGATTTGGGTTTGTCGTGAACTGTGTTTTAAATAACACCTAGTTCTTTAACCCAGTAAAAGGAGTCTTAACGAATCTGCAATTAGGTTGAAATGTGAATCTATAATCTAAATTATCAAATTTAGAAATGAGCGAGAATGGAGTATCACCAGTTTTGCTCCAAAGCGATAGTTAAATCTTTAATTAGATTTGAACGTGAAATGGTAATTAATTTTACCGATAACACTATGGTGTTAGATATGGAGTATTACCAGTTTTGCTTCATGGGATGAATAGGTTGGGATTGGGAAATAAAATAAATAATTACTTCGGTGTGGTTCGCTAATCTCGACTAGTTTAGAAAACCATAATTTGGTTTGAAATGACATCCAAAGGAAGATTAAAGGATAAATTTTAAAGAATTTATCTTGGATAAAATTAATGGGAACCTTTCCCTGAGAATATGAACTGGAATGAGGCGTATGTTGTGTTTGTGTAACATTTGTTTTTAATATACGCGGGTTGTTCGGAAAGTCCGGGTTTATACCCATTCTGAATAACCGATTCGACGATATGTCGAAGATGAAGACGGTGGTCGAAGACCGGAAGTTTTCACATCGTTTGGATAATTACTGACGATCCTGATTGGGCTGTACACCCAAGAGGATGGAAATAGTTGGTGGTCGTCCAGACGTACTTGGAGACGGATGGATATGCGAGGAAAGTGCCTCCGGTTTCGTTCAGACCCAGAACGAATTTGTAAATGGATTGTGTGTCTGACATTGGATTTTATTCTGTGTTGATTGATTTCTATTAAATATACATCTATTTGGCGGCGGAGAATTTATTCTTTTGCTTAACGCCCTTCTCTGAGACGTACGAGCTCAGAGGTTGTATATCGATGGACATCAGTCGCATGGCATGAATTTCCTGTGTGGCACGCTAAGATGCAATGATCAAGGCTTCTGTTGAAAAGCAAAGTCTTGTGGTTGATGATCAAAGCACGCCTACGTGGCAGCTTTGTGTATAACGTGAATTCGCGAGCCTCACACCTCGGTATGCGTTAAAAACGGGATACGGGCCGTTGGGAGAACACGACGTTTCTTTCTAGCTTTGGTGGTGTCAGTGACTTACCAGCCCTGACATTTATATACTTTTCACCTTTGTGGTTGTTGGAATGAGGCGCCTCGATTATAGGTCTGTAAGGACCGGGAAACGTGTGTTCAGGAATAACTAATCCTCTAACGTAAGTGAGGACCGGCCCAACCGATCCAAGTGGCTGCCCAGAGTGTGTAGTCCTGAGCATTTGCTAGAGTGTCTCGAAGCGGAGAGGAGCTTGCCCCTTGCCTCGACTCATGACGAAAATCCAATTTCCAATACGTGTATTGCGGTTTTAATTGTAGAACTAGTATGGCGACATAGTAGCATGGGATGATATGCCGTCTATGATTTATATTTATGATTGAAACTGTTTTGACACTATACACTTATTATAGTATCAAATGATTTGTTTTAAACGTACCAAGCATGTTTGGCTGTTATAAGGTAAAACCCTATCCTCCGGCTTGCGTTGCATTGTGTGATGGGACCTGGGTCTTATAATAGCTTCATTTTTCGAAAAAGCATTGCGTTGTTTAATCTATGCACTGGTATTCTTGGGAGGAAACCCGTTCCGCGTTATACGGCGTGGTCCCTTGAATTACTCTCTTTTAAAGTAAATGTTTAAATAACTGTTTTAGTTCTCACACCAGTCACATGACTGACCTGGAGTTTATTATTTTAACCTAAACTCTGGGTGCCCCTATTTTCCGCACGGGCAGCTAGTAGTTTTGGTTTTGTAGATTTATATTCACAGGATCCTGGTTTACAGCTGGAATGATATCCGGAAAGCTCTGTATCCGTATATCACCTTCAGTTGTGCTTTGTATTATTTTTCCGCTGCTTTGTAATTTATTGTAATCTCTGATATTTATCAAATGTAATTTATTCAATTATACTCTGTATATTCTTGTATATGATGTAATTGTTGTAATAGCAATGAAATGTTCTTCCGTCTGCATTCTGTTTTGTCCTGTTCTCAAACGATCAGGGGTTTCGAACGGTCTAGATCGGTTTAACGACTGATTCAGATCGAGCGAAATTCCGGTCGTCACATTTGGTATCAGAGCTTTGGTTTACAGAGCTCGAGAACAAGGCACATTAGAACCATATGAAAGAATTCATCAGATATTGGATTAGTAATATCCAATTAGAATGACTCGTTAGAGATAGGATCAGTAGTATCCTAGAACGAGTGTGAAGAGTATATTTTTCAAATGAAAACAATTTTGTTTTGAAAATTTAAATCAATTCTAAGTATTTGAATATTTATTTACTTTGAATTTGGACAATCGAGTATATATAGATTTTATGTATACGCGTCATGAACGTATAGTCGAAGTTTTAATATACTGGATAGATATAGAATTACATTCTAGACACCCGGAGATGATTCTGATGATTGATATATCATCATCAGAATTTGTGTTCGTGTTTCGAAGGTGTGACATCTATATATTTCCATTAGACTGGTGTGAGAACCAAAACTAATATAGATAGATTTATTTGTTGTGAATTGGCATCAAAAACATGATTTTTGTATATATATCAAATTATGAATTTGAAACGTTAATTCACTAATTGATAGATGTTTGTGTTGTTTGTTTATTTGTTTGCTAATTTTGAACCATTATGCCTAATAGAATCAAATATTGAACTGTATTGAAAATTGGTCGCATTTGCTTGCATATACATATACTTACATTGAACAGGTCATAGCAAGGAGGCTAGAGCCGAAGAATAAAATTTGTTTGCCCGACAAATAGGTACATGTTTACTATATAATTTATTGTTTTGTTTGGATGATGATGATTTTATGAGCCTATTGGCTAGCCGCTTGGCTTTTTCTTTTTCTTTTTGAGATCAGAAGGCCTATATGGCAATTTCGGGATTTTCCCGTGGCTCCCGGTGCAGGGGAGGTTATGGCGAAATTTTTCGAAAATTTAGGGTCTTAGCCAAATTTTTGAAAATTTGACAATTCTCAGAAACTGAAAAGTTGGAGAATGGAAGCCAGATCGAACGTAGAGTTGATTAATCAAACCACTTTCGACTTTGTTCCTTTTCGGGGACGAAAAGTTTTAAGTGGGGGAGATTGTAATAACCCGGAAATTCTGAGCCAGTTTAAAATTTTTATTTTGGCAATTTTAGGGAATTTTGAACATTTAAAATAGATTATTTTAAATAATATCGACGAAAATTTATTTTGAATATAATTAGAACGTATATATTTATATGTCGTCGTTAGAATATAAATATTTATATATAATTATAAAAGAAATTGAAAATGGCGCGGTAGTTCGATAATTCGATTTCAAACTTCAATTGAATGTACCGGGTGCAAAACAATCCGGATTTTAGTGAAACCAAAAATATTAGGATCTAATTGATGATATCTTTCCAACGAATCCGAAAAATCAAAATTTCATAGCGGGGATCAAAAGATATGTCCAGTTGAAAATTCTGAATAGTCGCTATGGAATTCAGGCCCTTAAAAATAGACATTTTGCAAACGACCTCGGATTTCGACGAAACCACTTTTGTTGGATCCGTGATGTCAAATTATTGCTAGGTTTCAAATTTCATAATTTTTCGAATCAATATGTGAGCGTGGCAAAGGAAAACGCGTTTGACCAGTTTTAGTTGATTTTAATCGACTGGAAAATGGCCATTATTTTAACGGTCTCAGAATTCGACGAAACTAGTTTTGTTAGGACCGTATGGTCAATACGAAGCTAAAAAATATTTTCCGGGAATTTTTCGAGTTAGTATGTGACCTCGGTAATTTGAAATGTGCGTTTAAATTGAATATATAAAGATTTATATTTTAAATTCAACGAAAACTGGTCGTAACAGCTGAATTGGGTTACAAAACATATCCCATTGTGTTCGGAATGGGGGTAATTAGCTATGGGCGATAGGCGGTGGGCCTCGTTCCGAGGTCGTATGTAAAAGTTAACTTTTTGAAAATAAATTAAAGAAATAAATTAAAAACTAAATCCCCCTCTCCTCACCCTCTCTATTTTCTCCCCCCCCCCCAAATCATTTAATCGACTTTAACAGAAAGAATAAAAAAAAAGTGGCGACAGGCGATGGACGCGCCCCCCCAATCGATCATCGCGCCGCCACACCCTCCCCCTAAACCACCGCGACACCCTCCAAACCCCCCCCCTCTCGATCGATGCATCGCAGACCCCCCCCCCCCCCCCCCAGGAAAACCCTAGCCCTCCCTCCCCACCGCCGCACCCGCCATCCCCGACCTCGATCCGACCACTGCGATCCCCCACCCCCAACTCCTCCGGTAAGTCTATATTTCCATTTTTGTTTATTTCAGTACTTAAAAATATGGTTTTTAAATGAAATGGCATTGTTAAAAATCAAAAATTATGTATATGAAAGCTTTGATTCAAGCAAAGATTTGATTTTTTGTTAACAAGTAAAGGTTTGATTTTTGATTAGGGAAAGATACGATTTTTAACTTAGCAAAGGTATAGTTTTAACTAGGTAAAGAAGTAATTTTTAATGATAAAAGAAGTGATTTTCAGAAATCAAAGAAATGATTTTTCATAGTTTATAAGGATTTGATTTTCATTGTTTATAAAGATTGATTTAAAAATATTATTTTCATATGAATAGCATAATAAAGAAACGATCTTTATGTATATGATTTCATACGAAAAATATAATCTTTTATATGTAATAGCATGAAAAGAATGGGATTTGTATACATATAATGGCAAAGTAAAAATTCGATTTTTATATATTGAATAACAAGGTAAAAATTCGATTTTTATATATTGAATAGCGAGGTAAAAAATCGATTTTTATATATTGAATAACAAGGTAAAAATTCGATTTTTATATATTGAATAGCGAAGTAAAAATTCGATTTTTACATATGTAGTGGCTACAGCAACGAAGATGACAAAAATGCGATAACGATGAAGATTTCTATCAAAGAAGAGTCAAGATGATTGGATAGCTATCGGTGAGAATTTCTCACCTTTCAATTTCTTTTCTAGTTATATATATATATACTAGGATGCAGACGGTGCTTAGTAGCACCCGACACAATCGTCCACAGACCATGGACTTATTTGTTTGGTTGCATAGATTAGTTAGATGATTTGATTTGAATTTGGTTGTTTGGTAAATTTGATTGATATGTGAATGGCGTGGGCCTTCACTAGACCGGGGATAAGGCTAGGCCTTGTCCCGTTTCTAGTATCGTGCCGTTATGCCGCCGAAATTTTCTAAAATAGGTTAGAAAAATAAAAATATCAATTTTATTGAATAAATGAACTGAATAAAAATTCATGTGTCAAAATAAAATGTTTTATCGTTAAAAATATAATTTTTAACGTGAAAGTGAATAAATAGATATTTATAAACAAATCGGCTGATTTGTTTATGTACACCTATTTGAATGACGTTGATTGGGTCGATAAATTTTACACATCGCCCAACTGCACAAATAAAATCTGTGTTTGATTGTTTGAAACCCCACACAGGTGTTGGGATGAAATATGAAGTTCACTCATCCTGATTGATTAAATATGTCGATCGATGGATTGACAGGCTGTTATAAGCGTTAGATTTCTATATTTGATGCTTATACAGTGTAGTGCACTTTGGTTGATGGTTGATTATTTTTCAATGCTATTATATACGTGTGATGTATGAAAATCCATATAATTAACATTATATGGTAATTGATTGGGCCTCATTCCAATTTGAAAAATAAAGAATATTATAAAATAAAGGTTCATGTGTTGACTGTACTCATCCGTTGAGATTAGTCATGTGTTGAACGAAATATTTTAATAATAAATTTTACATCTTTATCAATATAAAATAAAGGTTCATGTGTTGACTGTACTCAATCCGTTGAGATTAGTCATGTGTTGAACGAAATATTTTAATAATAAATTTTACATCTTTATCAATATAAAATAAAGGTTCATGTGTTGACGGTACTCATTCGTTGAGATTAGTCATGTGTTGAACGAAACATTTTAACAAAAATAGTCACACGTGGACGGTACTCATTCGTTGAGATTAGTCGTGTGTTGACAAATAGAAATATTTTGATAATACGAAATATTTTGATAATAAGAAATATTTGAAAGAGAATATTTGAAAATAGAAATATATGAAGCCGTGTTGATTAGCTTGACGCCATTTTAGACGTGAACGATATTTATATCGATTTTATTCATTTTAAAATAATTATTGAAAAGTGATTTCGAAATCGCATATTTTGAAATGAATTGAATTGAAAACGATTTCGAAATGAATTGAATTGAAAACGATTTCGAAATGAATTGAATATAAAACGATTTCGAAATGAATTGAATATAAAACGATTTCGAAATGAACTGAATATAAAACGATTTCGAAATGAATTGAATATAAAACGATTTCGAAATGAATTGAATATAAATAAATTTTGAAATGAATTGAATATAAAACGATTTCGAAATGAATTGAATATAAATAAATTTCGAAATGAATTGAATATAAAACGATTTCGAAATGAATTGAATATAAAACGATTTCGAAATGAATCGAATATAAAACGAATTCGAATTGAATTGAATATATAATGAGTTTGATTTGAAAAGAAAATGAATTCGAATGGAATAGAAAACGAATTTGAATTGAATTGAATAGAAAACGAATTTGAATTGAATTGAATTGAAAACGATTTCGAAATGAATTGAATATAAAACAATTTCGAAATGAATTGAATTGAAAACGATTTCGAAATGAATTGAATATAAAACAATTTCGAAATGAATTGAATTGAAAACGATTTCGAAATGAATTAAATATAAAACGATTTCGAAAGGAATTGAATAGCAAACGAATTTGGTTTCAATTGAATATATAACGAATTCGAATTGAATTTAAAACGAAGTGAAATGAATTCAAATTGAATTAAAACTTGAATTGAATAGAAATGAATTTTAAAACGAATTTATAAGGAAAGATTCAATTTTGATTTGAATTGAGATGGAAGTTGAAATGTTTTAGAAACGAATTCAAAACTATTTATATAATTCGTTTTAAATAGAAATCGACGATAATATATATTATATATATAATATAATGGCCTGAATAGAACGCGCCGCGCCGCGGCAGCTCGTGAATTTCGACCATTTATTTCAAACGGACATTACGGGAGATCCGACCGTCGGATTCTCCTAAAACCGGAACCGTTGGGTTCGTATCGAAAAGAGCTTTCTAACGAATATTAGAAATTCAAAATCTAACGGTTGGATTTGGAGATACGTCCAAATCAAATTCGGAAAAGGTCGTTGTAAGTGCAGTTCGATGGCCGTTGATGGAAATCGACTGTACGGGCCTTGATAAAATTATTAAAAATATCAATAATTTGTGTAAAATCATAAGAAATGATTTGGGAAAATTTGGGATGAAAAACTCCATATTTGAAAAGGTAAAAATAGATTTTTATCAAAATGAACTAGTTTGAACTAAATTTAAAACCCGATTTTTTTATTTTTAAATAAATAAATTAGATTTAAAAAGGGGTTTTAAATAATCGGAATTCCTAATATATTTGATTTGAATTGAACTAGAATTGATTTCTGGGTTTGTCGTGAACTGTGTTTTAAACAACACTAGTTCTTTAACCCGACGATAAATAGAAGTGATTTGGGTTTGTCGTGAACTGTGTTTTAAATAACACCTAGTTCTTTAACCCAGTAAAAGGAGTCTTAACGAATCTGCAATTAGGTTGAAATGTGAATCTATAATCTAAATTATCAAATTTAGAAATGAGCGAGAATGGAGTATCACCAGTTTTGCTCCAAAGCGATAGTTAAATCTTTAATTAGATTTGAACGTGAAATGGTAATTAATTTTACCGATAACACTATGGTGTTAGATATGGAGTATTACCAGTTTTGCTTCATGGGATGAATAGGTTGGGATTGGGAAATAAAATAAATAATTACTTCGGTGTGGTTCGCTAATCTCGACTAGTTTAGAAAACCATAATTTGGTTTGAAATGACATCCAAAGGAAGATTAAAGGATAAATTTTAAAGAATTTATCTTGGATAAAATTAATGGGAACCTTTCCCTGAGAATATGAACTGGAATGAGGCGTATGTTGTGTTTGTGTAACATTTGTTTTTAATATACGCGGGTTGTTCGGAAAGTCCGGGTTTATACCCATTTTGAATAACCGATTCGACGATATGTCGAAGATGAAGACGGTGGTCGAAGACCGGAAGTTTTCACATCGTTTGGATAATTACTGACGATCCTGATTGGGCTGTACACCCAAGAGGATGGAAATAGTTGGTGGTCGTCCAGACGTACTTGGAGACGGATGGATATGCGAGGAAAGTGCCTCCGGTTTCGTTCAGACCCAGAACGAACTTGTAAATGGATTGTGTGTCTGACATTGGATTTTATTCTGGGTTGATTGATTTCTATTAAATATACATCTATTTGGCGGCGGAGAATTTATTCTTTTGCTTAACGCCCTTCTCTGAGACGTACGAGCTCAGAGGTTGTATATCGATGGACATCAATCGCATGGCATGAATTGCCTGTGTGGCACGCTAAGATGCAATGATCAAGGCTTCTGTTGAAAAGCAAAGTCTTGTGGTTGATGATCAAAGCACGCCTACGTGGTAGCTTTGTGTATAACGTGAATTCGCGAGCCTCACACCTCGGTATGAGTTAAAAACGGGATACGGGCCGTTGGGAGAACACGACGTTTCTTTCTAGCTTTGGTGGTGTCAGTGACTTACCAGCCCTGACATTTATATACTTTTCACCTTTGTGGTTGTTGGAATGAGGCGCCTCGATTATAGGTCTGTAAGGACCGGGAAACGTGTGTTCAGGAATAACTAATCCTCTAACGTAAGTGAGGACCGGCCCAACCGATCCAAGTGGCTGCCCAGAGTGTGTAGTCCTGAGCATTTGCTAGAGTGTCTCGAAGCAGAGAGGAGCTTGCCCCTTGCCTCGACTCATGACGGAAATCCAATTTCCAATACGTGTATTGCAGTTTTAATTGTAGAACTAGTATGGCGACATAGTAGCATGGGATGCTATGCCGTCTATGATTTATATTTATGATTGAAACTGTTTTGACACTATACACTTATTATAGTATCAAATGATTTGTTTTAAACGTACCAAGCATGTTTGGCTGTTATAAGGTAAAACCCTATCCTCCGGCTTGCGTTGCATTGTGTGATGGGACCTGGGTCTTATAATAGCTTCATTTTTCGAAAAAGCATTGCGTTGTTTATTCTATGCACTGGTATTCTTGGGAGGAAACCCGTTCTGTGTTATACGGCGTGGTCCCTTGAATTACTCTCTTTTAAAGTAAATGTTTAAATAACTGTTTTAGTTCTCACACCAGTCACATGACTGACCTGGAGTTTATTGTTTTAACCTAAACTCTGGGTGCCCCTATTTTCTGCACGGGCAGCTAGTAGTTTTGGTTTTGCATATTTATATTCACAGGATCCTGGTTTACAGCTGGAATGATATCCGGAAAGCTCTATATCCGTATATCACCTTCAGTTGTGCTTTGTATTATTTTTCCGCTGCTATGTAATTTATTGTAATCTCTGATATTTATCAAATGTAATTTATTCAATTATACTCTGTATATTCTTGTATCTGATGTAATTGTTGTAATAGCAATGAAATGTTCTTCCGTCTTCGTTCTGTTTTGTCCTGTTCTCAAACGATCAGGGTTTCGAACGGTCTAGATCGGTTTAACGACTGATTCAGATCGAGCGAAATTCCAGTCGTCACATTCTAGCTCGTCGTGTGTCTGTGTCATACGGCCCTATCACGAATGTAGTTACCTGTGCTAGGTCCATCATAGGGTGTATCAAGCCCTAGGGTGCCAACCACTGACACGAATCAAGCATGCACAGTGTAAACCTACTGATGCCCAATGCCTGCTTTTTCAACTCCGGACTACGCGCACGACCATAGTCCGCCTGAACCTACACTGGCGCACCAACTCAGCCATCATTCTGAAAATCCCTGAAACTTCGGAGGGTCATATCTCCCTCATACGTGCACGATCATAGTCCGCTCTGATACCAAGTGTAACACCCCACCTCCGTTAAGGTCACTCACAAAGGGAATGCCTTAACTTTGATGGAGCGTTTTAGTAGACAGAACAGAAATTGCCTTGGTTGCATTATAGAAGAAGAGTTGCAGTTGTTCTCTTTTAATCTTATTCAGATTTGGAAGAAGATGCACTAGTTCTAGTTTTGATCCCAACAGAGTAGCAACGCCATTATTTTATTTATTTATTTCTATTATTCTGTTTGTTCTATATTTCTTCCTCCTTAATTTCTTTTTGTTTGATAACCAGGCTACCACGAGCTTGAGCCAAGTCACATAAGAGATGAATGCATAAACGCTAAATTTGGGAAGAATATTGAATGAGGCATATTTGGGCAAAATCGATTTGTAACAAATTTGAGGACACAACGCATGTTGATATTCTGGACATAAATTTGAGACATATTGCGTAAGATGATCTATGACTTGGAAAAAGAGGATTATAGTGACTTAGAACATAAAAAACATATTTCATAATTTAAGATCTGGATCTGGGCATATTAAATCTGATAGTTTGTCATTTGGAAGTAGGAGAATTAATTTGCATATGACTTAGGTGTAAAAACCTATATTAAGATTTGATGACTATTAAGTGTGAATACACCTAAGTAAGGGGGGGTCTTTGGATATGTGACATGCATTGTAATCAATGGCTATATTTGGCATAATTTATATGTGAATCACGATTAGGGTTTTTGGAGAATATTCTGAACTATGCAAGTTTAACTAAAATTTGGGACATACGTCATACGGTGGATTATGACTTTAAAAACTATGCATTCTGAAGGCTTTTGTACAAGACTGATATTTTGTACTTGAATTCTGATATTGTGATTTGAAAAGATGTAACCAAACTTATTTCGGTTTCTGTTGTAATAAAGTTATAAATTTTCAAGTAATGTCTTATTTGTCTTGTAAATTTCTGTTCTGTCTACTAAAACACTCCATCAAAGTTAAGGCATTCCCTTTGTGAGTGACCTTAATGGAGGTGGGGTGTTACACTTGGTATCAGAGCCCAGGTTTCCCTATGGTCGACCTGGGGGTCGCCCTGGTGCTGAAACCATGTTTTGAGCCTGGGTTCATTCTGATGTATCTGGTCTCGTTTTCAGTCTAGATTCTTCCGCCTAATCCTATATAAACAGCCCCCTAGCCCCATTCTCTTTACACCATTCTTCTCTAACCTTATGCTGCACAAATTCTTGATGGACATGGCTTCTTCTTCTTAATTAAATTAAAATAAAACATGAAAACTATTTCTTGAAGACTATTTCTTGAGGACTACGACTAGGAATTGCATATTGGGGTTGTTCGACTAGAGCTTCAATTCTGCTTTCTAAATTCTTAGTCCACGGTCTGTAAGTTCTAGTTACTTTGAGATTTAAACTTGTTAATTGTAATTGGACATGAGATAAAGTGAAATTGGACTTAAGTATGATAATCGATTCACATCTATTCTAATTTCCATCTTGGATCTTGACATTTGGGAATATTGCTATGAAATCAGTTTGGACCTATTCATGTTGTAAATCAAACTCTTTCATGTCCATAACATTATCATGCCTATGATGTTGAATCAGTCTATTAATTGCAAGTTTGGAACTATCACCTTATTCCATGACTATCACCTTATTATGCTAGATTTGAGATCATATTATTCTCTATATGCCAGAGATGTTGTAACCAATTATCTCAAGTTATGTCATGCTAGTCTTGTTATCCCTTTTATCACTTTATGCCTGTCCTTTTTGCCTATCATAGTTTTGATGTTATTCCCTTTATTTCTGGATCTTGATTTACTTGTAATTTAGATTGATTCACGTTTACATGCGATGGGAATACGATTTGGGTAGATTAGGCAAAACATGAATTGGTTATGAACATGAATCATGAACTTGATAATAGGCATAAGTTGAAACTTGACATGGAACTTGCCATAAAACTTGATATGAACTTGACATGAAATTTGAATATGGACATGATACTAGAATGAACTTGAAAATGGCCAACTCGAGGTTGGGTTAAGTTTGCAGTGTAACTTTTCCCGGAACCGCCCGGCAAATCCAATGACGGCAAACAATAGAATCCAATGTGGGTAGTTGGTCATATCGCGCTATAAACCCGAGGTCAGACTGAGTTGTGGTGTAATTCTGCCTGGAATCGCCCAGCATATCCAGTGACCACAACAATAGTTTTGATGTGAGAGGTTGGGGTGCATTAATGAATTAATGCCACATGATAGGGTTAAGTCATGAACATGAAAGACAACACTTAACCAACTTGACACAGAATTAATGTGGTTAAGTCATGAAATTGAAAGACAACACTTAACCAAATTGACATGCTAGACCGATAAGGGTTAAGTCACGAATTGAAATGATAACACTTAACCTGCTGGACGGAAACCCTAGTTACGCGGTCCATTTCAGCAGTAGCCCACTTAGATGTATCATGGTACCCCAGAACTAGGCAGGGTGGGGGCACGATTACTGGGCTGATTGTAAGCGACCAGAATGACAACTGAGTTGGTGTGCCAGTGTAGGTTCAGGCGGACTATGGTCGTGCACGTAGTCCGGAGTTGAAAAAGCAGGCACTGGGCATCAGTAGGTTTACACTATGCATGCTTGATTCGTGTTGGTGGTTGGCACCCTAGGGCTTGATACACCCTATGGTGGACCTAACACAGGTGACTACATCCGAGATAGGGCCGTATGACACAGAGACAAGACGAGCTAGAATTTGTAGGGAGCCGATCGATTAGTGGATCGTTCTGTTGGACCTAGTAATGGGCCATTCATGATATTGGGCCATGGGATCATTTCATGGTTAACATATGACATGGGTTTGGGATACTAGTACAGTTGGTACAGCGAGTCTTGAACATGCGATGCTATACTTGTTAAGGGTGCCAACCTTTGAGAATATCAAAATATCGTCCACGAAGACCACCACAAACTTGTTAAGGAACTCTCGGAAATATAGGAGGTACCAGGTGAACCTAATCCGCCTGAACCTACACTGGCGCACCAACTCAGCCGTCGTTCTGATCGCTTACAATCAGCCCAGTAATTGTGCCCCACCCTGCCTAGTGTAAGTTGATAATAAAACAGTAGAAAAATCAAAAGCTGAATTTCATTACTTTCAAAAAGAGTCAAAACCTTTTACATCCAAAGTACCAACAATCATTTTCCATTACAACAAGTTTTTCCTTAAATAGATAAAGAAGCATAAAACTTAAAACAAAAAAAGCAGCTTAATTCCTCAAAGGTAGCAGAAATGCAGCCATAACATAGCTCAAGATCAAACCGTACACGAGCTGAACCGAAAGCAAGCGAAATCCAAGCTAAGTGCTAGAGTTTCCTCCCTGAGAACCTTGGGGGGGTATGAAATAAAAAGAGGCGAAACAAAATGGGTCAGTCATAAAGACTGGTAAGTCTTAGTGACTTTCAACATAAAAACAGGTAAAGGTAACATGATATGTATAAACTGAAAGTAAACATAAGGATGATGGCAAGATGGGCAAGATAACTAAGATAACATGATAAATCAAGCATCGCATGTTCAAGACTCGCTGCACCAACTGTACTAGTATCCCAAACCCAGGTCATATATTAACCATGAAATGATCCCTTGGCCCAATATCATGAAATGACCCATTTCGGGGTCCTATGGAACGATCCATTAATCGATCGGCTCCTTAAAAGTTCTAGCTCATCGTGTGTCTGTGTCATACGGCCCTATCACGAATGTAGTTACCTGTGCTAGGTCCACCATAGGGTGTATCAAGCCCTAGGGTGCCAACCACCGACACGAATCAAGCATGCACAGTGTAAACCTACTGATACCCAATGCTTGCTTTTTCAACTCCGGACTACATGCACGACTGTAGTCCGTTTGAACCTACACTGGCGCACCAACTCAGCTGTCGTTCTGAAAATCCTGGATACTTCGGAGGGTCATATCTCCCTCATATGGACTCAGTTTCTCGAAAACTCGGACTCGTTTCCAAGCAGAATTTCGAGACGAATGCAATGGCGCAACCCATTTCCCTTGATTCTTATTTTAACTTTGATGGAGTTGATCTGAAATTTGATGGAGTTGATCTGACCTTGCTTGTTTTCGCCCCTTTTCTTTCATTCCCCCCCCCCCCCGGTTTTTAGGGTGGAAATATGGGAACTTGATTAGGATTTTCTCTCTTGAAGTATCGCTTGGCCTTGGCTCTATCTTTTGATAATAGTTTATGTTGGGGATTATGACTTTAAAAACTATGCATTCTGAAGGCTTTTGTACAAGACCGATATTTTGTACTTGAATTCTGATATTGTGATTTGAAAAAATGTAACCAGACTTATTTCGGTTTCTGTTGTAATAAAGTTATAAATTTTTCAAGTACTGTTTTATCTGTCTTGTAAATTTCTGTCCTGTCTACTAAAACGCTCCATCAAAGTTAACGCATTCCCCTTGTGAGTGACCTTAACGGAGGTGGGGTGTTACATTTGGAGTGTAACACCCCACCTCCGTTAAGGTCACTCACAAAGGGAATGCCTTAACTTCGGTGGAGCGCTTAGGGTAAAAGATGCAGATAAATTACAAGACAGACAAATTTAAAAAACGGAATATAAAACTTTACTTCATTTGTAAAACAGTTTTTAGAACAATTGTTTTCCAATACCAGAGTATCTGTCTTACATAACAAAATAGAGAAGCATAAAATAACATTTATATTTCCCAATGTAGCATGAGCCAGCCATAGCAATGGAAAAGAGAATCCAAGAAAAACTTCGACTAATCTTCAAGCTTAGAAGGAGATGTGGTCCAAACTAAGCTGAGCTATTCCCTCCCTGACTACCTGGGGGGGGGGACGAAAGAAAAGAGGCGAAAGCAAACTAGGTCAGACATAAGTTGGGTAAGCTCAATGATTCTTAGCATTTAAACGGGGAAAAGGGTCATGACATGAATAAACTAAATATAAGACTAAACCATAGTAACAAGATAACATGGGATAAATGTGAGATATGACAAGGCAAGATAAACTGAATGTACTGATAAATGGTTGCAAGTGGTTGCTTTTAGTTCAGAATTAAGGAGCAGAAACTCTAGCACTTAGCTTGGATTTCGCTTGCTTTCGGTTCAGCTCATGTACGGTTTGATCTTGAGCTATGCTACGGCTGCATTTCTGCTACCTTTGAGGAATTAAGCTACTTTTGTTGTTTTAAGTTTTATGCTTCTTTATCTATTCAAGGCAGAACTTGTTGTAATGGAAAATGATAGTTGGTACTTTGGATGTAAAAGGTTTTGACTCTTTTTGAAAGTAATGAAATTTAGCTTTTGATTCTTCCGCTGTTTTATTTGTGTTGTGTCTTGTAATATTTCTGCGATTGTTTAACGCGATAACGCTCCTCCAAAACTAGTGCATTCCCTTTGTGAGTGACCCTAGTAGAGGTGGGGTGTTACACGTCATGTCTAAGCATATTTTAGTTATACCTACGACCTCTCACATTAGACTAGCAGCTTGCGGTTGCTGGTTAAGCAGGTTGGGTCCGGGCAGGCTTCTACCGCAAACATGAGTCTAACCTCGTGTCTTAGCATTTTTAACATAATATGCAACTCTTCTTCTATAATCCAACCAAGGCAAGTGCAGTTATTTTCCGATATGAAATTTAATCATGATCTTGACATAATTATAAATCTGAATCTGAGACTAGGCCCTTTTACTATTTATCAGATATGTTCCTCTGTTTTATTATTCTGTTTGTTCTGTATTTCTTCCTCTTTTCTTTCTTTTTGTTTGATAGCCAGGCTACCACGAGCCGGAGCCAAGTCTCATAAGAGATGAACGCATAAACGCTAAATTTGGGAAGAATATTGAATGAGGCATATTTGGGCAAAATCGATTTGTAACTAATTTGAGGACACAACGCATGTTGTAATTCTGGACATAAATTTTAGACATATTGCATAAGATGATCTATGACTTGGAAGAAGAGGATTATAGTGATGTAGAACATAAAAAACATATTTCATAATTTAAGATCTGGATCTGGGCATATTAAATCTGATAGTTTGTCATTTGGAAGTAGGAGAATTAATTTGCATATGACTTAGGTGTAAAAACCTATATTAAGATTTGATGACTATTAAGTGTGAATAAACCTAAGTAAGGGGGGTCTTTGGATATGTGACATGCATTGTAATCAATGGTTATATTTGGCATAATTTATATGTGAATCACGATTAGGGTTTTTGGAGAATATTCTGAACTATGCAAGTTTAACTAAAATTTGGGACATATGTTATATGGTGGATTATGGCCATAATTTGGGCATATAAGTTTAGGCTTACTTTGTGAATTAGGTAAGATATGTGAATAGGACTTTCAGGAATGTTTAAATCGGCTAAAACTGTTATCTACTTAATATGTTAAATTTGCCTAATGCTCTAAATCTGTTACCTGTTTAATCTGTTGAATTGCCTAAACTGTTAAATATGTTGAATCCCCTAATCTGCTAATTATGCCTAATCTGCTAAATCTGTTGAGTTTCTTAATCTGCTAAATCTGTTGAACCGCCTGAGCTGCTAAATCTGTTAGATCTGTTGTTAAGTTTCTGTTCTATACACACTTGGTATCAGAGCGTTATCGAGGTAAATAGAAAAAGGGCCTAGTCTCTGATATCGAGTGTAACACCCCACCTCCGCTAGGGTCACTCACAAAGGGAATGCACTTGTTTTGGAGGAGCGTTATCGAGGTAAGCAAGCACAGAAATATTACGAGATAGAACATAAATAAAACAGTGGAAGAATCAAAAGCTAAATTCCATTACTTTCAAAAAGAGTCAAAACCTTTTACATTCAAAGTACCAACTATTATTTTCCATTACAACAAGTTTTGCCTTGAATAAATAAAGAAGCATAAAACTTAAAACAAGCTTAATTTGCCAAAGGTAGCAGAAAAGCAGGAATAGCATAGCTCAAGATCAAACCGTACATGAGCTAAACCAAAAGCAAGCAAAATCCAAGCTAAGTGCTAGAGTTTCCTCCCTGAGAACCTGGGGGTAGGGGGGAAACGAAAGAAAAAGAGGCGAAAGAAAATGGGTCAATCATAAAGAATGGTAAGTCTTAGTGACTTTCAGCATAAAAAAGGTAAAGGTAACATGACATGTATAAACTGAAAGTAAACATAAGGATGATGTCAAGATGGGCAAGATAGACTAAGATAGCATGATAATTCAAGTATAAATCAAGTATAACATCGCATGTTCAAGATTCGCTGCACCAACTGTACTAGTATCCCAAACCCATGTCATATATTAACCATGAAATGGTCCCTTGGCCTAATATCATGAAATGACCCATTTCGGGGTCCTACGAAACGATCCATTAATCGATCGGCTCCCTACAAGTTCTAGCTCTTCATGTGTCTGTGTCATACGACCCTATCACGAATGTAGTCACCTGTGTTAGGTCCACCATAGGGTGTATCAAGCCCTAGGGTGCCAACCACCGACACGAATCTAGCATGCACTGTGTAAACCTACTGATGCCCAATGCTTGCTTTTTCAACTCCGGACTACATGCACGACCATAGTCCGTCTGAACCTACACTGGCGCACCAACTCAGCCATCGTTCTGGTCGGTTATAACCAGCCCAGTAATTGTGCCCCACTCTGCCTAATTCCAGGGTACCCTGATACATCTAAGTGGATTACTGCTGAAATGGACCGCGTAACTAGGGTTTCCGCCCAGCAGGTTAAGTGTTGTCATTTAAATTCGTGACTTAACCCTTACCAGTCTAGCATGTCAAGTTGGTTAAGTGTTGCCTTTCATGTTCATGACTTAACCCTATCATGTTGCATTAATTCATTAATGTACCCCAACCTCTCACATCAGACCTATTGTTGTGGTCACTGGATATGTCGGGCGGTTCCGGGCAAAATTACACTACAACTCAGTCTGACCTCGGGTTTTCAAGCGCGATATGACCAACTACCCACATTGGATCCTATTGTTTGCAGTTACTGGATTTTCCGGGCGGTTCCGGGCAGAATTACACTGCAAACTCAATCCAACCTCGAGTTGGCCATTTTCGAGTTCATTCTAGTGTCATGTCCATGTTCAAGTTTCATGTCAAGTTCGTGTCAAGTTTCATGGCAAGTTTCATATCAAGTTTCATGTTTCAACTTACGCCTATTATCAAGTTCATGATTCATGTTCATAACCAATTAATGTTTTGCCTAATCTACCCAAATTGTATTCCCATCGCAAGTAAACGTGAATCGATCTAAATTACAAGTAAATCCAGATCCAAAAATAAAGGGAATAACTTCAAAACTATGATAGGAAAAAAGGACGAGCATAAAGTGATTAAAGGGTTTACAAGACTAGCATGACATAACTTGAGATAATTGGTTACAACATCACTGGCATATAGAAAATAATAGGATTTCAAATCCAGCATAATAAGGTGATAGTCATGGCATAAGGCGATAGTCCCAAACTTGTTAATAATAGATTGATTCAACATCACAGGCATGATAATATTATGGACATGAAAGAGTTTGATTTACCACATGAATAGGTCCAAACTGATTTCATAGCAATATTCCCAAATGCCAAGATCCACGATGGAAACTAGAATAGATGTGAATCGATTACCATACTTAAGTTCAATTTCACTTTATCTCATGTCCAAATCACAATTAACAAGTTTAAATCTCAAAGTAACTAGAACTTACAGATCATGGACTAAGAAATTGAGATGCAGAAGTCAAATCTAGAAACTAGTCGTCGAATGGTTGAATCGTCGAATCTTGATTTGATTGTAGAAGAAAATCCCCAATATGCAATTCCTAGCCGTAGTCTTCAAGAAATAGCCTTCATGTTTTATTTTAACTTATTTATATAATTTGAAGAAGAAGCCATGTCCATCAAGAATTTGTGCAGCAAAAGGTTAGAGAAGAATGGTGTAAAGAGAATGGGGCTAGGAGGCTGTTTATATAGGATTAGGCGGACGAATCTGGACTGAAAATGAGACCAGATACATCAGAATGAACCCAGGCTCAAAACTGGGCTTCAGCACCAGGTCGACCATAGGGTCGACCTGTTCCCTGGGAGGTCGACCATAGTGTAGACCTGGTCCTGGGCGGGAAAATTCCCGCCCAGTCTGCGCTGGGGTTTGAATTTGAATTTCGAATTCGAATTCAAGCTGTTTTTCTGTTCTAAAAATCCTTGAAACTTCGGAGGGTCATATCTCCCTCATATGAACTCCGTTTCTCGAAAACTTGGACTCATTTCCAAGAAGAATTTCGAGACGAATGCAATGGCGCAACTTGTTTCCCTTAATTCTTATTTTAAAAATTAATTCTGCCTTGATTTATGGTTTTAACATGTTATCAAAATACGGGTTGTTACATTCTCCCCTCCTTAAAGGATTTCGTCCCCGAAATCTCCAAGTTAAGAAGAATGTGTCCTACCATCCAATATCCATCTACTCAACCATCATCCACAAGCAACCATTGTTCTTAAAAGATTTCTAATGCTGTATGAACTTATGCAAGAGTGTGTGTATATGCACTTATCTAATGCAAAAGATCAGGCGATTACTGATCCAGTAGACCTCCTCAATGCAAAATATGTTAGTGTAATGAGTCCAACATGTATGCAGATTCCTAACGTAATTTAAAATCTCTACATGAGTGCACAAACATTCATTCATATGCAACATCCAAATGATAACATATCAAGTTTCCATCCATATACAAGTATAAGCGCCCATGCATATGCAATATGAAATATGTGACTGAGCCGATCTAGTGCCTACTGCGTGTTATGCAACCATGAGCAACCACTTGCAACCACTTGCAATCATCAACCATAACATGTTTCAATTACATGTTTACATCTAAAAGGGTTCTGCCTAAGGTTCTCAAGAAAAGATCGAGAAGATAACAAGACAAACATGGATAGCAAAAGCATGTACATGATACGAAGGTATGTAAACTTATAGCAAAAAGAGATCGAGAAAGTACCCTAAAAAAGAAATGGGTATAGCGAGCGTATCTTCTCTTCGGTTTCCCAAGTTGCTTCTTCTTGGGCTTCACTCCACTGTACTTTAGCTAGCTTGACTTCTCGATTCCTTAGCTTCTTGATCTCCGTTCCTAAAATACGAATATGAACTCGCCACAATGTTGCTTCCTTCTCCACTTCTACGCCTTCAAGGATGCTTGGCTCAACCACTTCGGCAGACTCATGTAAGCACTTTCGGAGATGCGAAACGAGAAAGACATTGTGTACTCCGGCCAGCCTCTCGGGTAACTCTACCTTATAAGCCATATGTCCTATCCTCTCGACGATAGGGAACGGTCCTGCGTACCTCGGTGCTAACTTTCCAACCGCTCCAAAGAGAACCACATTGTGTAAAGGGGAAACTTTTATAAAGACCATATCTCCGACTTCGAACTTTAGGTCTGTCCTTCTCTTGTCCGCGTAGAATTTCTGTCTATCTTGGGCCGTTTCCATCCGTCTTCGTATCAACTCAACCATCTCGGAAGTGTCCCTTATAATGTCGGGTCCAAGTATGAGCTTGTCTGTCGACTCCCATCAACAAGTTGGTGACTTGCATGGTCTTCCATATAAAGCTTCGAATGGCGCCATTTCTATGCTAGCTTGGTAACTATTATTATACGCGAACTCAATGAGAGGTAGGTGATCTTCCCAAGTACCACAAAAATCAAGAATGCATACTCTCAAAAGATTCTCTTGTACCCTGTTTAGCCTTTCGGTTTGTCCATCCGTCTGTGGGTGATAGGCCGTGCTTAAACTTGGTCGTGTATCCATTGCTTCTTGTAAACTATTCCAAAATTCGCTAGTGAAAATCGGGTCATGATCGCTAACTATACTAGAAGGAACTCCATGCAACTGTACTATTTCTCGAAGGTATATAGACCCTAGCCATGATGCGGTCCTCTTGCTCTTCACAGGAATGAAGTGAGCGCTCTTCGTGAGTCTATCCACTATAACCCATATGCTAGTATTTCCCTTCTTTGACCTAGGCAATCCATCCACGAAATCCATCGAGACACTCTCCCATTTCCACAGCGGAACCTCCAAAGGATGCAATAACCCACCGGGCTTTTTCGACTCGGCCTTTACTTGTTGGCACACCATGCACATAGAAACGAATTCTGCCACGTCCTTTTTCATTCCGTTCCAAAAGAAAATGCGCTTCATATCCTTGTACATTTTATCCCCTCTGGGATGTATAGTCATTTTCGAGTGATGCGCCTCTTCGAGAACTCTCTTTACTAAGTCTCCCACTTGTGGGACACATAGTCTACCATCACGCCTTAGCCATCCCTTGTCATATATGGCATACCTACTGAGGTGACTTGACATCTTGCCTCTAATCAACTTGTCCATGATCTCGACTATCTGTGGGTCTTCCTTCTGTGAAGTCCCTACTTGGTCTAGAAGCGTAGGCCTTAACTCGAGAGATGCTAACATGCTAGCCAACGACTCAACAATTGGTGTGAAATCAAAGGTTGCTATAAACTCTAGACTTTTCCTTTCAACAAACAAAGGACTCAAAGTCAACCTTTTCCTACTTAGCGCATCCATCACCACGTTACCTTTGCCAGTGGTATAAGACATCTACCTCTGTTGCCTTAGATTCAAATCTTTTTGCGAAAAGAGGTACTTAAGCGATTTGTGATCGGTGTACAACTCGAACTTCTCACCAAGAAGATAGAGGCGCCAAGACTTAAGCGCAAAAACAATCGCGGCCAATTCCAAGTCATGTGTGGGATAGTTTTTCTCATGAACTTTATGTTGTCTACACCCATAGCATATCACTTTCCCTTCTTGCATTAGGACAGCGCCTAATCCCGTGCCGCACGCATCTGTGTACACCGTAAACATCTTACCTCCGTGGGGTAATGCCAAAACTGGAGTTGTGGTAAGGGCTCTCTTAAGCCTTTGAAAAGCAACGTCACACTCTATGTCTCATGCAAAAGCTAGGTTCTTCTTCGTTAACCTAGTAAGAGGGGCTGAAATCTTAGCGAAGTCCTTAATGAACTTCCTATAGTAGCCCGCCAAACCGAGAAAGCTTCTCACTTTCGTTGCGTTCTTAGGAACTTTCCAGTCTTGCATCGCAGCTACCTTTGCAGGGTCCATGGCTATACCTTGCTTAGAAACTACATGCCCAAGAAACCGAACTTCTTTTCTCCAAAAATGGCACTTGGAGAACTTAGCCTTTAACTCGTGTGCTCTAAGCGTATCCATGACTTCCTTGAGATGTATAGCATGTTCTTCCTCATCCTTTGAGAAGATCAAAATATCGTCCACGAAGACCACCACAAATTTGTTAAGGAACTCCCTAAACACCCTACTCATCAAGTCTACGAAGTACGCGGGTGCATTCGTCAAACCAAACGGCATGACGAGCCATTCGAAGAAACCATCTGGGGTCCTAAACGTGGTCTTGTCAATGCTATCCTCATCCACTTTAAGCTGATGGAATCCTATAGCTAGATCGAGTTGAGAGAAAACAGACGCTCCTACAAGCTGGCTGAACAAGTCATCGATTCTTGGTAGTGTGTGCGTATTCTTCTTAGTCGGCTTGTTTAACTCACGATAATCTACGCATAGACGAAGCGAACCATCCGCCTTAGTAGAGAATGCCACCGAAGCACCCCATTCAGAAATGCTTCGCCTAATGAAATTTTTCTCAAGCAACTCCTTAACTTGCTTACTAAGCTCTTTTCTCTCTCGCGGGGCCATGTGTCTAACGGGCAATGCAACTGGCTTAGCATTATCAACAAGATATATACGGAAATCTATCTCGCGTTTAGGGGGTAACCCCTTAACCTCATCAAAGACATCGGGATATTCTCGGACTACCCTTACTGATTGCAAATCATCGATAGACGAGTCAAGAGATTCTAGATAACATAACATGACAGGACCCACAGTGTTACAAGTAATTTCAAGGGTGTTACCAAGGCGAGTCACGAGCCTAACTACCCTTCGTTCACAATCGAGAATGGCTCCATTATTGGACAGCTAATCCATGCCTAGAATCAAACCGTATCCCATAAATCCGAGAACATACACATTACACGTGAATTCTACGCTTAAGATAGGAATCCTCAAATCCACACAAATCATAGATAAATGAGAGGAGCCACCAATTGGATTTGAAACAATAACGGGATCCTCAACTAGACTAGTACTTAGGTGCAGAGATTCAACAATATCAGAAGAAATAAAAGTATGCGATGCGCCAGAATCAAACAACATTCGAACAGGATGATCAAAAAGATAGACTAAACTTTCGACAGAAATATTTCTACCTCGTTCTTGCGAAGGTACCGTGAGAGCATGGACTTGTCCTCCAGAAGAAGGTCCTGCTCCCTGCCCTTTCTTCCTTGGGCAGGCCTTAGCCATGTGTCCTGTCTCACCACAGTGGAAACAACCACCCATCTTCCTTTTCTTCGACTTGCATTCTTTGACCAGATGTCCAGGAGTGCCACAGAAATTACACTTTCTCTTTTCACGGGTTTTGTTGTTCTTCCCGCCTTTCTTTGGATCAGCCTTCTTGTTCTGTGACCCTTCCTCCTTTTTATCTTGAGGCACTTCTGCCTTTGCCTCATTCTTGCCCTTATCTTCCTCACTTAAGCGTGCCATGTCTACTAACCTTTCGTAAGTAGCCCCCATAGGTATGTGGGTCATAGCTAAGCGGTGAAGTGGCTCATTCAACCCCTTGACAAAACGGAGAGCCTTCTGATGAGGAGTATTCACTAAGTCCAAACCGGGCCAGCTGATTGAATTGATTGACGTACTCCTTGACCGTCGTACTTCATTGCTTAAGAGATAAGAACTTTTCTAGCTGTAGACTTCGTTCAGCTTGTGAGAGGAATTTCATCTCAAATCTTATACTGAAATCCATCCATGTGTCAACAGGTCTTTCAGCGTTAGTGACTTCCCATCAATAGGAAGATTCGTCTTTGAGCAGCCATACTGCCAACTATACCTTCTGCCTATCGTCCACCTCGAAGATAACAAACAGATCCTCAGTTCCTTTGAGCTAGTTCCTTGCTTCTACGAATGATTCAGTTCCCTTGAAATCCTTTCCACCCATTGCCCTAAAATCTCTATAGATCTTTGAGAAAGCATTTGCACGAGGAGGAGGAGGAGGAACCACTGCAGTTGGAGGAGGAATATCTGCTGGGCCTGCATCGTTGGCCCTAGCCTCTAAGCACCTCCTGAACCAGCCAGGTATTGGCACGCCCTCTGGAAGGTTAAGATTCCTAGACATGCAGAAACGAAAAAGAAGAGATTCAAAACGAGGAAACAAAGGATAGTGCTAATGGCTTTTGGGGAATAGCCTTTAAATAAAACCAAAACTTTTCTTGAAAAATGCTTCATTGTAAATGGTTTTGAAAGTAGTTTCAGAAGGTTTTAAAAACTTTTTCCCAGTCTAGTAACCTTTTTCTCTGATACCAAGTGTAACACCCCACCTCCGCTAGGGTCACTCACAAAGGGAATGCACTAGTTTTGGAGGAGCATTATCGAGGTAAACAATCACAGAAATATTACAAGACAGAACATAAATAAAACAACAGAAGAATCAAAAGCTAAATTTCATTACTTTCAAAAAGAGTCAAAACCTTTTACATCCAAAGTACAACTATCATTTTCCATTACAACAAGTTATGCCTTGAATAGATAAAGAAGCATAAAACTTAAAACAACAAAAGTAACTTAATTCCCCAAAGGTAGCAGAAATGTAGCCATAGCATAGCTCTAGATCAAACCGTACATGAGCTGAACCGAAAGCAAGCGAATTCCAAGCTAAGTGCTAGAGTTTCCTCCCTGAGAACTTGGGGTGGGGCGGGGGGACGGAAGAAAAAGAGGTGAAAGAAAACGGGTCATTCATAAAGATTGGTAAGTCCTAGTGACTTTCGGCATAAAAACAGGTAAAGGTAACATGACATGTATAAACTGAAAGTAAACATAAGGATAATGGCAAGATGGGCAAGATAGACTAAGATAACACGATAAATCAAGTATACATCGCATGTTCAAGACTTGCTGCACCAACTGTACTAGTATCCCAAACCCATGTCATATGTTAACCATGAAATGATCCCTTGGGCCAATATCATGAATGACCCAATACTAGGTCCAACGGAACGATCCATTAATCGATCGACTCCCTACAAGTTCTAGCTAATCATGTGTCCGTGTCATACGGCCCTATCACGAATGTAGTTACATGTGCTAGGTCCACCATAGGGTGTATCAAGCCCTAGGGTGCCAACCACTGACACGAATCAAGCATGCACAGTGTAAACCTACTGATGCCGAATGCCTGCTTTTTCAACTCCAGACTATGTGCATAACCATAGTCTGCCTGAACCTACACTGGCGCACCAACTCAGCCGTCGTTCTGGTCGCTTACAATCAGCCCAGTAATCCTGCTCCACCCTGCCTAGTTCCAGGGTACCATGATACATCTAAGTGGGTAACTGTTGAAATGGACCGCGTAACTAGGGTTTCCGTCCAGCAGGTTAAGTGTTGTCATTTAAATTCATGACTTAACCCTTATCAGTCTAGCATGTCAGGTTGGTTAAGTGTTGTCTCTGAATTTCATGACTTAACCCAACTAATCATGTGTCAAGTTGGTTAAGTGTTGTCTTTCATGTTCATGACTTAACCCTATCATGTGGCATTAATTCATTAATGCACCCCAACCTCTCACATCAGACCTTTTTTTGTGGTCACTGGATATGCCGGGCGGTTCCAGGCAGAATTACACCACAACTCAGTTTGACCTCGGGTTTCAAGCGCGATATGATCAACTACCCACATTGGATCCTATTGTTTGCAGTCACTGGATTTGTCGGGCGGTTCCAGGAAGAATTACACTGCAAACTCAACCCAATCTCGAGTTGGCCTTTTTCAAGTTCATTCTAGTGTCATGTCCATGTTCAAATTTCATGTCAAGTTTGTGTCAAGTTTCATGGCAAGTTTCATGTCAAGTTTCAACTTATGCCTATTATCAAGTTCATGATTCAAGTTCATAACCAATTCATTTTTTGCCTAATCTACCCAAATCGTATTCTCATCGCATGTAAACGTGAATCGATCTAAATTACAAGTAAATCCAGATCCACAAATAAAAGGGAATAACATCAAAACTATGATAGGTAAAAGAACGAGCACAAGGTGATAAATCTAGCATGATATAACTTGAGATAATTGGTTATAACATCACTGACATATAAAATAATAGTCTCAAAACATTAGGATTACAGATATAGCATAATAAGGTGATAGTCATGATAAAGGTGATAATCCAAACTTGTGAAAAGTAGATTGATTCAACATCACAGGCATGATAATATTATGGACATGAAGGGGTTTGATTTACAACATGAATAGGTCCAAACTGATTTCATAGCAATATTCCCAAATGTCAAGAATCAAGTTTGTGGAGTAGGGTGTTTAGGGAGTTCCTTAACAAGTTTGTGGTGGTCTTCGTGGATGATATTTTGATCTTCTCAAAGGATGAGGAAGAACATGCTAGACATTTCAAGGAAGTCATTGATACGCTTAGAGCACAGAGTATCTACACGCAAGAGAGGGCCGACTGACGTAGACACATGGAAAATTAATACAAGTAGGTAGCATAATCCCTAGTTAGACATAGGTCGCGTAAACCCTAAATCCGAGAAGCGTTTAATAGGTAGCATAAACCCCAGTGGTCCTGGGTAGCGTAAACCCTGGTTGAATCTAGTAAGCGCTCAATAGTAAACCCTAGATTAGATCTAGGTAAATAAATGGAATCCCCATAATAGATGTAAACCTGAGCGCAACCACGGGGATTGGAATCACGTTATCATATGATCATTTTGTATAGATTACTTGTTTGGACACTAGTTAGGTGGTGCAGAGATATAGAAATTAGTATAACAGGGTAGTCGCGAAGCAGAGAAGGAGTAGAAGCGCAATCAATTTATCAGTACATTTAGTTTATCTTGCCATGTCATATCTCACATTTATCCCATGTTATCTTGTTACTATGGTTTAGTCTTATATTTAGTTTATTCATGTCATGACCCTTTTCCCCGTTTAAATGCTAAGAATCACTGAGCTTACCAGACTTATGTCCGACCTAGTTTGCTTTCGCCTCTTTTCTTTCATCCCCCCAAGGTAGTCAGGGAGGGAATAGCTCAGCTTAGTTTGGACCACATCTCCTTCCAAGCTTGAAGATTAGTCGAAGTTTTGCTTGGATTCTCTTTTCCATTGCTATGGCTGGCTCATGCTACATTGGGGAATATAAATATTATTTTATGCTTCTTTATTTTGTTATGTAAGACAGATACTCTGATATTGGAAAACAATTGTTGTACAAACTGTTTTATAAATGACGTAAAGTTTTATTTTCCGTTGTTTAAATTTGTCTATCTTGTAATTTATCTGCATCTTTTACCCTAAGCGCTCCATCGAAGTTAAGGCATTCCCTTTGTGAGTGACCTTAACGGAGGTGGGGTGTTACACTCCAAATGTAACACCCCACCTCCGTTAAGGTCACTCACAAGGGGAATGCTAACTTTGATGGAGCGTTTTAGTAGACAGGACAGAAATTTACAAGACAGATAAAACAGTACTTGAAAAATTTATAACTTTATTACAACAGAAACCGAAATAAGTCTGGTTACATCTTTTCAAATCACAATATCAGAATTCAAGTACAAAATATCGGTCTTGTACAAAAGCCTTCAGAATGCATAGTTTTTAAAGTCATAATCCCCAACATAAACTATTATCGAAAGATAGAGCCAAGGCCAAGCGATACTTCAAGAGAGAAAATCCTAATCAAGCTCCCATATTTCCACCCTAAAAACCGGGGGGGGGGGGGGGGATGAAAGAAAAGGGGCGAAAACAAGCAAGGTCAGATCAACTCCATCAAATTTCAGATCAACTCCATCAAAGTTAAAATAAGAATCAAGGGAAATGGGTTGCGCCATTGCATTCGTCTCGAAATTCTGCTTGGAAACGAGTCCGAGTTTTCGAGAAACTGAGTCCATATGAGGGAGATATGACCCTCCGAAGTATCCAGGATTTTCAGAACGACAGCTGAGTTGGTGCGCCAGTGTAGGTTCAAACGGACTACAGTCGTGCATGTAGTCCGGAGTTGAAAAAGCAAGCATTGGGTATCAGTAGGTTTACACTGTGCATGCTTGATTCGTGTCGGTGGTTGGCACCCTAGGGCTTGATACACCCTATAGTGGACCTAGCACAGGTAACTACATTCGTGATAGGGCCGTATGACACAGACACACGATGAGCTAGAACTTTTAAGGAGCCGATCGATTAATGGATCGTTCCATAGGACCCCGAAATGGGTCATTTCATGATATTGGGCCAAGGGATCATTTCATGGTTAATATATGACCTGGGTTTGGGATACTAGTACAGTTGGTGCAGCGAGTCTTGAACATGCGATGCTTGATTTATCATGTTATCTTAGTTATCTTGCCCATCTTGCCATCATCCTTATGTTTACTTTCAGTTTATACATATCATGTTACCTTTACCTGTTTTTATGTTGAAAGTCACTAAGACTTACCAGTCTTTATGACTGACCCATTTTGTTTCGCCTCTTTTTATTTCATACCCCCCCAAGGTTCTCAGGGAGGAAACTCTAGCACTTAGCTTGGATTTCGCTTGCTTTCGGTTCAGCTCGTGTACGGTTTGATCTTGAGCTATGTTATGGCTGCATTTCTGCTACCTTTGAGGAATTAAGCTGCTTTTTTTGTTTTAAGTTTTATGCTTCTTTATCTATTTAAGGAAAAACTTGTTGTAATGGAAAAACTTGTTGGTACTTTGGATGTAAAAGGTTTTGACTCTTTTTGAAAGTAATGAAATTCAGCTTTTGATTTTTCTACTGTTTTATTATCAACTTACACTAGGCAGGGTGGGGCACAATTACTGGGCTGATTGTAAGCGATCAGAACGACGGCTGAGTTGGTGCGCCAGTGTAGGTTCAGGCGGATTAGGTTCACCTGGTACCTCCTATATTTCCGAGAGTTCCTTAACAAGTTTGTGGTGGTCTTCGTGGACGATATTTTGATATTCTCAAAGGATGAGGAAGAACATGCTAGACATATCAAGGAAGTCATGGATATGCTTAGAGCACACGAGTTAAAGGCTAAGTTCTCCAAGTGTCATTTTTGAAGAAAAGAAGTTTGGTTTCTTGAATATGTAGTTTCTAAGCAAGGTATAGCTGTGGACCCCGTAAAGGTAGCTGCGGTGCAACACTGGGAAGTCCCTAAGAACGCAATAGAAGTGAGAAGCTTTCTCGGTTTGGCGGGCTACTATAGGAAGTTCATTAAGGACTTCGCTAAGATTTCAGCCCCTCTTACCTGGTTAACGAAGAAGAACCTAGATTTTGCATGGGACATAGAGTGCGACGTTGCTTTTCAAAGGCTTAAGTGAGCCCTTACTACAGCTCCAGTTTTGGCATTACTCGACCGAGGTAAGATGTTTACGGTGTACACAGATGCGTGCGACACGGGATTAGACGTTGTCCTAATGCAAGAAGGGAAAGTGATATGCTACGGGGGTAGACAACTCAAAGTTCATGATAAAAACTATCCCACACATGACTTGGAATTGGCAGTGATTGTTTTTTCGCTTAAGTCTTGGCGCCACTATCTTCTAGGTGAGAAGTTCGAGTTATACACCGATCACAAATCGCTTAAGTACCTCTTTTCGCAAACAGATTTGAATCTAAGGCAATAGAGGTGGATGGAATTCCTGGCATCGTATGACTTCGATATAGATGCACTAAGTAGGAAAAAGTTGACTTTGAGCCCTTTGTTTATTGAAAGGAAAAGTCTAGAGTTTATAGCAACCTTTGATTTCACACCTGTTGTTGAGTCGTTGGCTAGCACGTTAGCATCTCTCGAGTTAAGGCCTACGCTTCTAGACCAAGTAGGGACTTCACAGAAGGAAGACCCACAGATAGTCGAGATCATGGACAAGTTGATTAGAGGTGAAATGTAAAGTCACCTCAGTAGGTATGCCATAGATGACAAGGGATGGCTAAGGTGCGATGGTAGACTATGTGTCCCACAAGTGGGAGACTTAGTAAAGAGATTTCTCGAAGAGGTGCATCACTCGAAGATGACTATACATCTCAGAGGGGATAAAATGTACAAGGATATGAAGCGCATTTTCTTTTGGAACGGGATGAAAAAGGACGTAGTGGAATTCGTTTCTAAGTGCATGGTGTGCCAACAAGTAAAGGCCGAGTCGAGAAAGCCCGGTGGGCTATTGCATCCATTGGAGATTCCGTTGTGGAAATGGGAGAGTGTCTCGATGGATTTCGTGGATGGATTGCCTAGGTCAAGGAAGGGCAATACTAGCATATGGGTTATAGTATATAGACTCACGAAGAGCACTCACTTCATCCCTGTGAAGAGCAAGAGGACCGCATCATGGCTAGCGTCTATATACCTTCAAGAAATAGTATGGTTGCATGGAGTTCCCTCTAGTATAGTTAGCGATCATGACCCCATTTTCACTAGCGAATTTTGGAATAGTTTACAAGAAGCAATGGGTACACGACTAAGTTTGAGCACGGCCTATCACCCACAGACGGATGGAAAAACTGAAAGAGTAAATAGGGTACTAGAGGACCTTTTGAGACTATGCATTCTTGACTTTGGTGGTACTTGGAAAGATCACCTACCTCTCGTTGAGTTCGTGTATAATAATAGTTACCAAGCATAGGAATGGCACCATTCGAAGCTTTATACGGAAGACCGTGCAAGTCACCAACTTGTTGGTGGGAGTCGACAGACAAGCTCATACTTGGACCCGACATGATGAGGGACACTTCCGAGAAGGTTGAGTTGATACGAAGACGGATGAAAGCGGCCCAAGATAGGAAGAAATCCTACGCGGACAAGACCTTAAGTTCGAAGTCGGAGATATGGTCTTTATAAAAGTTTCCCCTTTACGCAATGTGGTTCACTTTGGAGCGGTTAGAAAGTTAACACCGAGGTTCGTAGGACCGTTCCCTATCATCGAGAGGATTAGGCAGACGGCCTATAAGGTAGAGTTACCCGAGAGGTTGGCCAGAGTACACAATGTCTTTCACGTTTCGCATCTCCGAAACTGCTTACACGAGTCTGCCGAGGTGGTTGAGCCAAGCATCCTTGAAGGCGTAGAAGTGGAGAAGGAAGCAACATTGAGGCGAGTTCTGATTCGTATCTTAGGAACGGAGATCAAGAAGCTACGGAATCGAGAAGTCAAGCTAGTTAAAGTACAGTGGAGTAAAGCCCAAAATACGCAACTTGAGAAACCGAAGAGAAGATACGCTCGCTATACCCATTTCTTTTTTAGGGTACTTTCTCAATCTCTTTTTCCTATAAGTTTACATACCTTCATATCATGTACATGCTTTTGCTATCCATGTTCGTCTTGTTATCTTCTCGATCCTATCTTGAGAACCTTAGGTAGAACCCTTTTGGATGTAAACATGTAATTGAAACATGTTATGGTTGATGATTGCAAGTGGTTGCAAGTGGTTGCTCGTGGTTGCAAAACACCCAGTAGGCACTAGATCGGCTCAGTCACATTTTTCATGTTGCATATGCATGAGTGCTTATACTTGTATATGGATGGAAACTTGATATGTTATCATATGGATGTTGCATATGAATGAATGTTTGTGCACTCATGTAGAGATTATAAAGTATGTTAGGAATTTGCATACATGTCGGACTCATTACACTAACATATTTTGCATTAAGGAGGTCTACTGAATCAGTAACCGCCTGATCTTTTGTATTAGATAAGTACATATACACACACACTTGCATAAGTTCATATAACATTAGAAATCTTTTAAGGATCATGGTTGATGGTGAATGATGGTTAAGTAGATGGATGATTGGATGATAGGATTCAATCTTCTTAACTTGAAGATTTCGGGGACGAAATCCTTTAAGGAAGGGAGAATGTAACAACCCGAATTTTAATAACATGTTAAAACCATAAATCAAGGCAGAATTAAATTTTAAAATAAGAATCAGGGAAAACGGGTTGCTCCATTGCGTTCGTCTCAAAATTCTGCTTGGAAACGAGTCTGAATTTTCGAGAAACGGAGTCCGTATGAGGGAGATATGACCCTCCGAAGTTTCAAGAATTTTCAGAATAGAAAAACAACTCGAATTTGAATTCGAAATTCAAATTCAAACCCCAGTGCAGACTGGGCAGGAATTTTCCCGCCTAGGACCAGGTCGACCTGGGGGTCGACACAATGGTCGACCTCCCAGGGACCAGGTCGACCATATGGTCGACCTAGGGGTCGACCTGGTGCTGAAACCCTGTTTTGAGCCTGGGTTCATTCTGATGTATCTGGTCTCGTTTTCAGTCTAGATTCGTCCGCCTAATCCTATATAAACAGCCCCCTAACCCCATTCTCTTTACACCATTCTTCTCTAACCTTATGCTGCACAAATTCTTGATGGACATGGCTTCTTCTTCTTAATTAAATTTAAATAAAACACGAAGACCATTTCTTGAAGACTATTTCTTGAAGACTACGGCTAGGAATTGCATATTGGGATTGTTCGAGTAGAGCTTCGATTCTGCTTTCTAAATTCTTAGTCCACGATCTGTAAGTTCTAGTTACTTTGAGATTTAAACTTGTTAATTGTAATTTGGACATGAGATAAAGTGAAATTGGACTTAAGTATGATAATCGATTCACATCTATTCCAGTTTCCATCTTGGATCTTGACATTTGGGAATATTACTATGAAATCATTTTGGACCTATTCATGTTGTAAATCAAACCCCTTCATGTCCATAATATTATCATGCCTGTGATGTTGAATCAATCTACTTTTCACAAGTTTGGATCACCACCTTTATCATGACTATCACATTATGATGCTAGATCTGTAATCCTAATGTTTTGGGACTATTATTCTATATGTCAGTGATGTTGTAACTAATTATCTCAAGTTATATCATGCTAATCTTGTAATCCCTCTTATCACTTTATTCTCGTCCTTTGTGCCTATCATAGTTTTGATGTTATTCCCTTTATTTCTGGATCTGGATTTACTTGTAATTTAGATCGATTCACATTTACATGCGATGGGAATACGATTTGGGTAGATTAGGCAAAACATGAATTGGTTATGAACATGAATCATGAACTTGATAATAGGCATAAGCTGAAACATGAAACTTGACATGAAACTTGCCATGAAACTTAACACGAACTTGACATGAAATTTGAACATGGACATGACACTAGAATGAACTTGAAAATGGCCAACTCGAGGTTGGGTTGAGTTTGCAGTGTAATTCTGCCTGAAACCGCCCGGCAAATCCAGTGACTGCAAACAATAGGATCCAATGTGGGTAGTTGGTCATATCGCGCTTGAAACCCGAGGTCAGACTGAGTTGTGGTGTAATTCTTCCCGGAACCGCCCAGCATATCCATTGACCACAACAACAGGTCTAATGTGAGAGGTTGGGGTGCATTAATGAATTAATGCCACATGATAGGGTTAAGTCATGAACATGAAAGACAAACTTAACCAATTGACACATGATTAGTGGGGTTAAGTCATGAAATTGAAAGACAACACTTAACCAACTTGACATGCAAGACTGATAAGGGTTAAGTCACGAATTTAAATGACAACACTTAACCTGCTGGACGGAAACCCTAGTTACGCGGTCCATTTCAGCAATAACCCACTTAGATGTATCATGGTACCCTGGAACTAGGCAGGGTGGGGTACGATTACTGGGCTGATTGTAAGTGACCAGAACGACAACTGAGTTGGTGCGCCAGTGTAGGTTCAGGCGGACTATGGTCGTGCACGTAGTCCGGAGTTGAAAAAGCAGGCATTGGGCATCAGTAGGTTTACACTGTGCATGCTTGATTCATGTCGGTGGTTGGCACCCTAGGGCTTGATACACCCTATGGTGGACCTAGCACAGGTAACTACATTCGTGATAGGGCCGTATGACACAAGCACACGACGAGCTAGAACTTGTAGGGAGCCGATCGATTAATGGATCGTTCCGTAGGACCCCGAAATGGGTCATTCATGATATTGGGCCAAGGGATCATTTCATGGTTAATATATGACATGGGTTTGGGATACTAGTACAGTTGGTGCAGCGAATCTTGAACATGAAATGCTATACTTGAATTATACTTGATTTATCATGTTATCTTAGTCTATCTTGCCCATCTTATCGTCATCCTTATCTTTACCTTCAGTCTATACATGTCATGTTACCTTTACCTGTTTTTATGCTGAAAGTCACTAGGACTTACCAGTCTTTATGACTGATCCGTTTTCTTTCACCTCTTTTTCTTTTGTTTCCCACCCCCTCCCCAGGTTCTCAGAGAGGAAACTCTAGCACTTAGCTTGGATTTCTCTTGCTTTCGATTCAGCTCATATATGGTTTGATCTTGAGCTATGCTATGACTGCATTTCTGCTACCTTTGGGGAATTAAGCTACTTTTATTGTTTTAAGTTTTATGCTTCTTTATCTATTCAAGGTAGAACTTGTTGTAATGGAAAATGATAGTTGGTACTTTAGATGTAAAATTTTGACTCTTTTTGAAAGTAATGAAATTTAGCTTTTGATTCTTCCGCTATTTTATTTATGTTATGTCTTGTAATATTTCTGTGATTGTTTACCTCGATAACACTCCTCCAAAACTAGTGCATTCCTTTTGTGAGTGACCCTAGCGGAGGTGGGGTGTTACAACTGGTGCATGAAAAAAGGAACCGAATATCTTCCTTTCGCCGAGTTCACTAAGACTCTGTTCTCAGGATTCTCATACTTATCATTGCTCCATACCTGAAATAATGCATATTTCATGGTAGATTTTTATCTTCACTATCCTTTCAATCCCTTTCATTAGTATCATTAACCTAAGTCTAGAAATTAATATTTATTATCCTTGTTTAATTCAAATAATTTGTAATATACATGTATATGCATAATAGTTAGATAATACTTTGAATATACTTTACCTAAATAAATGTCTGCATACTGTCATTACACATCTTGTTTCATATCATGCATCATCATTATAAATTACAGTACATCTCAAATTAACCTCATTCACATCACAAGTTGCACTTCATTCAATATATTACTTCAGATAGATTTTCATATGACATACTGCATTATAATCCATACATTGCATTACATGTTAACTTTAACTTCATACATAACAAGTATACAACATGCGAAATTTTTATCAAAATAGAAATATAGGATTATTAATCAAATACATAACATATTTACTTTGTCTTAGTTAACTTGATTTACTTGTTTGGTATGGTTGAATTGATTGAATTGATTGGCTTGATTGAATTGATTGGATTGATTGACTTGTTTGATTCATTTGACTTGAATAACTTGATTAGCTTACTTCACATGGTTAAATTTCTTTTGTCGTTGATAGGTTTGTTAGAAAAATACTTATGCATTTATTGTTGATAGGAGCTTTATAGGTTTTTAGGAAAAATAAAAGTCACAAGAAATGTTTGACTTTATGTTTTGATGTTTTGTGACAACAAAGCTTAAATCGGTTGATTGTTTGGATTAAATTGCTTGAATACTGACTTATCATTACTTGAATATACTAATTTAAGTTGTATCATGGCTTTAAGGGTATCTTATTTCTTAGTCTAGGTTAAAGTATTAAGGAAATTAGAGTTTAGGTTAGGTTTAGTCGTGTATTAGATTAAAGGGGAGTTTTATAGTTTATAGGATTAGTTGAAGTCTCAAGGAGTATTTTGGAATAGACTTGAATTGCTTATTTCTTTGAATTGCTTATTTGTTTGAATTGCTTGTTTCTTTGAATTGCTTGTTTGGATTGATTTGCTTATCTGAATTGATTATAAATACTGAGTTGTTTGCTTAGTTTATTATCTTTTTATTTAATTTATAAGACTATCATAGTCATAATTTTAGGGGGAGTAATAATATTTTAAGTTTAGAATCATAGATTTAGAGGAAAATATAAGGTTATTCAATTTAGGGGGTATATTATAGTCATTTATAACATAGATTTAAGGATTAGTATTAGAATGGTTATAATAGAATAAGAATATAGTATAGGCATAAATTTAGGGGAGTCGTGTATTTAAGTACTTTAGTATAGAATTATGTATTATAATCTTAAAATATATAGATAAATATAGGTTATAGATTTTGAGGGAGTATGTTTAGAATTTATTTTCGATAATGACAAAGGGGGAGAAATTATAAAATATAATTTAAGGGGGAGTTAAAAGGAATTCATGGTGAAAGGGGGAGTAATTGAAGAATAAAATTATCAGGTATGAATATATTATAAACCAAGTTTGTCATCATAAAAAAGGGGAGATTGTTGTTGAATGGAGTTTTGATGACAACAATCTTGTCTCAATTATCATTGATTATAAAATATATATACTAACATCTCTATTTAGAATATATAGACATAAATATGTAGGATTTGTATATATGACTTAAATACTGAAGACTGTACAGTTTGAGTTTCAAGATATTCAGGATTCAGAAGAGATTCAAGACTCATGCGTTTAAATATTCCTATACATATATTTATAATTATATTATATGTAGATTTTAAATATATATAAAAATTTTAATCATATGTTTAAATATTATTTTCTTATGCTTTTATACTTGAAAAATAATGTTTTAATTACTAGTTTTATTTCAGGAATTTCCAGAAAGTATATATTAATTTAAATACTTTAAAAATGACTTAAAAATAAAAAATATGGTGGATATGTTGACATACATACATGGGTATGTCGACATACAACTGTCATATTTTCAGTTTTGAAAGGAAATGTCTTTTCACCATTTGTAACATTCCAGAAGTGTTGCAATCTTTCAAATCTTATAAATAGGGGTTGAATTCGAAATTTTTAACTACTCTTCTTCTCTATCTTCATCTGTTTTCATTTCTCTATTATTATTTCATATTTTTATGATTTCTATGCTTATACTCTGCCGATTTCATTTCTAAACATATAAAACTTCTTCTCTTCTCACTCTCTACTCATTACTCTCTGAACCGAAGTGCTATTGAAGAGTTATAGGGTTGTTGTAATCATTTGGGATTGTTTAGGGATAGTCTCAGAAATGGTCTGTTCCTTATAGCCGTGAAATCAAGGAAGGAAATAGTGTTAACCTTGTAGTCGGGGAAATCAAGGGTGGTGGAAACGGTGGTAACCTTATAGCCTTGAAATCAAGAGTGTTGTACTTGGATATTGATATAGTAATAAAACTCTGTGAAATCTAGAGTTGCACGGGACTGGACGTAGGAGTAATCCGAACCAGTATAAAATCTGGTGTATTCCTTCCTTTTTTGCATTTTAATTTTTTGTTTATTTTTGTGTTTGTGTTTGATTCTGTGTCAGTGATCATCTCCATTGTGTATTGAAACACCCCACCTCCTTTAAGGTCACTCACAAAGGGAATGCCTTAACTTCGGTGGAGCATTTTTTTTAGTACAAGATGTAAAAAAATTACAAGAAAGACAAATAAAGCAGCGAAAAATAAATAACCTTTATTGATTAAAACAGCTTGGACAAAGATTGTTCTACAACACCAATACTTATTACAAGAAAGCATCTGTCTTGTTTAATATATAAGAAGCACAAACTGACAATGATATTCCCCAATAAAGCATGAGCCATCCATAGCAGTAGAAAATGGAGTTCAAAGCAATGCACCAAAGAATCTTCAAGCTCGGAAAGAGTAACGACCCCAAAATGAGCTGAGCTTTTCCCTCCCTGACTACCGGGGGGGACGAAAGAAAAGAGGCGAAAGAAAACTAGGTCAGACATAAAGTCTGGTAAGCCCAGCGATTCTTAGTATTTAAACGAGGAAAAGGATTATGACATGAATAAACTAAATATAAGACTAAAACATAGAAACAAGATAACATGGGGGTAAGCTTGGGATACGACAAGATAAACTGAATGTACCGATAAACTGAATGTACTGATAAACTGGATGTGCTTCTACTCCTCTGCTTCGCAACTACCCTGTTATACTGATTTCTATATCTCTGCACTACCTACTAGTGTCCAAACTAGTAATCTATGATCATATGATAACGTAACCCCAATCCCCGTATTTACGGTTGCCTTCAGGTGTACATCTATTATGGGATTCCATTTATTACCTAGATCTAATCTAAGGTTTACTATTGAGTGCTTCCTAGATTCAACCAGGGTTTACGCTACCCAGGGCCACTGGGGTTTATGCTACCTATTGAACGCTCTTCGGATTCAAGGTTTACGCGACCTAGATCGAACTAGGATTATGCTACCTACTTTGTATTAATTTTCCATGTGTCTGCGTCAGTCGGCCCTCTCTTGCATGTAGATACTTTGTGCTGGCCCCACCATAAGGTGTATTAAGCCTTATGATAGTGACCTGACACGATTCAAGATGCACAGTGTATAACTACTAATACCCAGTGCCTGCTTTTTCCACTCCGGAGTACGTGTGCGCCCGTAAACCGTCGGAACCTACACTGACGTACCCCTTGCCGCTATTTTGACCGCTTATAATCAGCCCAGTAATCGTGCCCCACCCTGCCTAGTTTCAGGGTACCATGATACATCTATGTGGGTTACTGCTGAAATGGGTCCCCGTTACTAGGGTTTCCTGCTGGTTAAGTTCATGGACCTACATATACAAATATTACCCACCTATATGAGATGTATTTTACCCTCCCGCCGACTCTAGCATGTTTCCTTAATGGTTAAGTTTTGTGGGCCTATATTTACTAATATTACCCACCTACCCGATGTGTACTTAACCTTCCCACAGGTTCAAGCATGTTTATTTAATGGTTAAGTTTTGTAGGCCTATATTTACTAATATTACCCACCTACCCAACACATACTTAACCTCCTACTCATCAAGTCATGTTGGTTAAGTGGTTCTTGATAACTTAACCTATCTTGCTTATCATGTTGGATTGGTTAAGGGTGATTTATCGACTTAACCCAATTCATTCATCAGGTTATATTGGTTAAGTATCATCCACTCATTCAAGTTAACTTAACATGCCCACACATCATGTTATATATATATATATATATATATATATATATTGGTGAAGTGTTCCCCTTGTGTTACTTAACCCCTATCACATATCATGTTATATACATATATATTTTGGTTAAGTGTTCCTCTTGTGTTACTTAACCCCTATTACATATCATTTTATATACATACATATTTTGGTTAAGTGTTCCTTGTTCCTCTTATGTTACTTAACTCTATCACACATCATGTTATATATATATATATATATTGGTTAATTGTGTCCTACTAACTTAACCTCACCCACTTGTCTAACTAACATGTTATGACAGTTAAGTGTCCTAAATTTACTTAACCTCACCATCTAGTCTAGCTAGCATGTTAAACACTTACTTAACCTTACCCTCTTGTCTTTGTTAACATGTTATTATGGTGAAGTGTTTTCCCTAATTACTTAACTTCACCATTTCTAGCTTGATTTATTCATGAGCCTTAATTAATTAATTAATTAAAGCACCAACCACTCACATTAGACAGATATTCTTGTGGTTACTGGATGTGCCGGTCGGTTCCGGGCAGGTTTACACCACAACTCAGTCTAACCTCGTGTCTTTCTGGGCTTGATGCACTAACCACCCACATTAGACAAGCATTGTTGTGGTCACTGGATGTGCCGGTCGGTTCCGGGCAATTTTACACCACAACTCAGTCTAACCTCGGGTTAGGCATATTCGTCTTTTACTAAATTTACATATTTACTATTTATGTAAATTTTCCGTAAATCAATTTAGCCTAGATCATATTCAACTGTCATGCAAATTAACATACTTATATTCTATGCCCAAAACTTGATTTACCAATCAATTAATCCAACTTGTAGTTTATACCAATTTAGATTTAATATTCCCCTTTTTCAATTCATGCCCAATCTAGATTAATATTCCAATTTACGGTTCATGTCAAAACTAGATTAAATATTCTAGTTTACCGTTTATGTCCAAAACATGGTTTACCCGCCAATTACACACTTTGCGGCCAATTAAATTTATCAATTTATGCCCAAGTCTAATATCCATGTAAATCATTCACTATTATAGAAAATTTAGATTATGCCAACATATTTATTATGCCAAATTAACTTAATTAAGCTACGCCCAAATTCCCGCGCCGTAATCGTACATATAACATGATTTCACAAGTTTCTAAGTACTCATGGAATGATGCTAATAGTATCAAAACGAGGAATAGGGGATAAGCACGAGAATTGACATAAAAGAATAGCCACGCAAGAATGAACCAAATACAAAAATAATGGTTCCAATGGGTTTGATGTACATAATAGTGAATAGGAATAAACTAGACAAGTTACACCCCAAAAATGAGATCCAACATAATTAAGGGAATAGGGATAGGTGATTTGGTCCAACATAATGTCAGTTCGTAGTACAACCTAATAGGTTAATGGTAATAGGCATAAATCACTGACTACAATAAAACACGCTTTTTCTTCTCTCAAATCGTCTTTCTCCTCACAAATCTCTTCTTTTCACGTTGACCAAGATGAAACGTTAAAAACGTTTCTGCTAATCCATCTTTTAAGGATATTCTGCTCAGGCCAGCTGTAAAGCAAAATCCAGATCCGATTTTTTTAAACAATAAAAGTCCTTTGTCAAAACCATCTCCTCGCATTCTCCACAGCTATAATGAAAATCTCAATAACATCAAATCAAAAAATGGCTGCTTCAGATGTGGATCGACAGATCACTGGGAGATATCATGTCGAAATCCAGTTATTTGTTTCAAATGTCATAAAACAGGGCATAAGGGTTTCAATTGCAAATCTTTTCGGTCTTCACCCCCAAAAATGGCAGAAAGATCCCGAAAACAAATTTCTGCTAATCGCTACCAAAATTCTTTTGATTGGGCTCGATCGATGGTAATCATCTCCATTGTGAGTGGATCTTTCTCTATACGGCAGATCGAGGAGATTTTGAAGGCCAGATATGGCCGCCGTGCCCCATCCTGGGACTGGAACGTCAAGCGAATGGGCGATGTCTTTGTTGTTCGGTTCCCACAGCATCTGCTGACAGTAAACTTCCAATATAACTTCAATTTTACCATTGGGAGAATTAACCTGAGGAGGTGGAGTCCGCGTTTCGGCAGTGTCTCGAGGGAGAAGGAAACCTTTTGGATCCTCTTGAAAAATGCCCCGCTAGTATGTCGTAAACTTGATGTCCTCCAAGCAGCTCTGGAAGATTATGGAGACGTGGAGAGGGTCCAATATGGTGCAATTCATGACGCGGATTATACTTGTTTGCGAGCCAAATTTACGAAGGAGGTGGGCACCCCATTGCCGTATTCAGTGGCAATCCCAATCGAGGGTTTCTCTCATGTAGTGCAGATTGAAAGATGTGAAGAAGACTCACCGCCGAAAATCAATGTCCCTCTTTTCAAGCAAAGGGTGTTTGCAACCGATGGCGATGGGAAGCTTAAAGTTTTGAGTAGCAAGGATGGGGGAGCCAAAATGCATGTGGAGGAAGTCATTGCCTCGGTGGGAGATTCGGCTAATGAAGGAGAAAGGGATGTTTAAGCAAGGAGGAATAATGATAATTATGTGGTTCGATTTGATGATGGGGTGGCAGTAGAGGTTGACGATGTTGCCAACATTGTGGGAGTGGGTGCAAACTCCAGGGAGATCATCGCTGTTAATGAAAACGATGGAGTAGGCTTGCAAGATTTCGGGGAGGGAGGCAACATGCATGGTGCCAGGGAGGCGGTGGAAGAACAGGTCATGGACAACGAATCACAAGATTTAAAATTGGCTGGAGATTTGGCGATGGCTCCAGCCAGCTCAGGGGAATGCTCGGCTACAAGTGGTAAAGGCAAGCGTGCAATGAATCATGGAGTGGTCATGCTACGACGCAGCGCAAGAGGGATGGGTCCTCAATTGGCAGGTAGCATTTTTGTTCCTGCTATACTTAATACTTTGTCTAGTGATCAACTTCATGATATTGCAAGTAAATCTGGTTTTGTGTTGAATGATGATGTGATAAGTGATATTAAGAACAAAGAAAATGAGAGGGCTAATGGTTCATCATGATAATTGTCACTTGGAATGTTAGAGGCCTAGGAACTTTTGATAAGTGTCTTAGGGTTAAGAACTATCTCAAGTCTGTAAAACCCGACATCATTATGCTTCAAGAGACTAAGCTTGAGAACCCTGAACCATTTATTTTTAAATGTCTGGGGTGGGGTGTTATTGATGAATGGGCCTTTATACCTGCTGTGGGAACCTCGGGTGGCATTTTTACTGGCTGGAGTAGTAATTCTTGGTTGATTAAGCAAGAAATCAAACAAACTTACTGTCTGCATTTGGCCCTTGAATGTAAATCTACAAATGTACTTTACTTCTTTTCTAATGTTTATGGACCCAATACAAGACGAGAAAGAATGACTTTATGGGCTGAGGGTTTGGATTTTTATAAACTCATGTATGGTCCCTGGGTAATTGGCGGCGACTTTAATGTTACAAGATTTATGTCTGAACATAATGTAGTGAAAAACGCTGGCTTGGGCGACATGAACGATTTTGGTGACTTTGTTGGTAACTGTGGCCTTATTGACCTACCCATGACTAATAGAAAATATACATGGACTGACGGTAGGACCCCCCTACTTTAGTTCGCCTCGATCGTTTCTTCATTAATTCTGCTTTTGATGACTTGCACCCCCTGACTCTTCAAAGAGGTCTTACTTCCCTTATTTCTGATCACTTCCCTGTTGTTCTAAACACTAACGTCGATCATAGAAGGAAATCTTTTTTTAAGTTCGAAAATATGTGGTGCATTGAGCCAAATTTTGATGTGATGTTGCGCCAGAAGTGGGTAGAATTTCGCAGCTTTGGGGATGCAGCTAGCAATTTTTGTAGGAAAATGAGACTATTGCGTAAATTTTTAGCCAAATGGAATCGAGAGGTCTTTGGAAACATCAAAGTTAAGAAGCAGAGACTTGAATCTGAGATTATGGAGCTTAATGTGCTTGAGGAAGGGCGTAATCTAAGTGATGCTGAGCGAGCCTTGTTAAAAACTAAAGAAAAGGAGCTTCTAACGGTGATTGACCAAGAAGAGATTTTTTGGAAACAGAGGTCGAGAACTCAGTGGCTTAAGCTTGGTGATAGTAACACAAGTTACTTCCACAAAGTTGCAAACGGTAGACGGCGTACTAACACAATATGTAGCATTTGGAAAGACGGAGTTGAAATTTGTGATCATCAAAGGATAGAAGAGGTTTTTACCGAATTTTATAAGGGAATCTTTGGTGAATGCATCGAGAATCGTGTGAATGTTGATTGGAAGATGCTGTATCCTTCTTCTGTTGATCTTAGTGGCATTGATTCTGAGTTCTCGGAAGAGGAAATCGTCGTGGCTTTAAACGAAATGCCTGGTGATAAAGCCCCTGGCCCTGATGGTTTTCCAAATTTTTTTTATAAGAAATATTGGGATGTGATTAAACATGATGTTATCAACATATTCAAAGAATTTCATTCTGGTTCCTTGAGATTGGATATGTTGGGGTACGCTAATGTAGTCTTGATCCCTAAGAGAGGAGGAAATGTCTCTGCAGCGGACTTTCGACCTATTAGTCTTTTGAATAGTAGCTTCAAATTGATCACTAAGGTTCTCGCAAATAGACTGAAAGCGAAGATGGATGACCTGATTGATGTTTCGCAGACAACATTTATTAGGGGAAGATTCATTCTTGATGGAGCGGTACTTGTCCAGGAAGTTATCTCCCATAGTGATAGACATAATGTGCCTTGCGCAATCCTGAAGCTGGACTTCGCTAAAGCCTTTGACACAGTTGACTGGAGCTTTATCATGGATCTTCTTAGCGCGAGAGGCTTTCCGTGTAAATGGCTAAACTGGATTCATTGCATTTTAACGTCGAGCAGATCCAATATTTGTGTGAATGGAGTGGCTGGCAAAACTATTGTATCCAAGCGAGGGTTGCGCCAGGGTGACCCACTTTCCCCACTCCTCTTTGACTTGGCTGCCGATGTCTTTTGTCGGATTCTTCAGGTGGCAAGTGCTAATGGGATTATTCAAAGCTTTGGGCGTGATCACATCATTGGGGGTATTAATTCACTACAATATGCTGATGATACTATTATTTTTTGCAACCCTGATTGCAAGAATATTGCCTCTTTAAAAATTTTGCTTTATGCTTTTGAAAGTTTATCTGGCTTAAAGATTAATTTTCATAAGAGCAGTGTTTACACTTTGGGCTGTAGCGTTGATGTGAACAGGAAATGTGCTGAAATGCTCAACTGCATGGCAGATTCTTTCCCCCTCAAATACCTTGGAGCTTACATCCGTCCAAAAAGACTGATGAAGAGTGATTGGCAATATGTGATTGATAAAGTTGACAGGCGATTAGCGAGGTGGAAAGGAAATTGTCTATCAAGGGCTGGACGTCTGGTGCTGGTGAACTCTATTCTGTCGGCTATCCCTCTGTACTGGCTCTCTTTTTATTCGTGTCCAGGTTGGGTAGTTCAGAAGATTGATGCTGTTCGTCGGAATTTTTTCTGGACTGGTACGAAAGACACGCGTAAAGCCTGTTGTCTAGTGTCGTGGGACCAGGTGTGCAAGTCCAAAGACCAAGGAGGTTTGGGAGTCATCAACTTGAAAAACATGAACTCTGCATTGCTTTGTAAATGGCTGTGGGTTATGCTTAGTGAAAAGAAAGTTCTTTGGAAGGAGTGGATCTTAAACACTTGCTATGGTGGTAGTTTTGATTGGAATGCGGACGTTTCTCATTGCTCGATATTCTGGCGTGGTGTTATGGCAAACGTTCACTGGATGAAGATTGAGACTGCGATTGTAGTTAAAAACGGCCGCAGCGTCTCTTTCTGGTATGACTGCTGGTTGCTACCTATCCCTTTGCGTGATGAATTTGCCGATCTGTTTGCTATTGCATGCAACAAAAGTGCTTCAGTCTGTGGAATGTTTAATGCGAATTCTGCCACTTTTAAATGGAACCTGTCCTTCTGTCGCATTGTGGCTGGTAATGCTTTGCTTCAGCTATGTGGCCTGATTCGTTTGTTAGAAGATGTACATCTTCATAGCAATGAGGAGGATGAATTTGTATGGAAGATTGGAGGAAATATCTTTCGCGTGAGCGCACTTTATAAGTTGATGAACTTCGCAGGAAGAAAGTCTGATGGATTCATGAGAATGTGGAGTTTTAAGGCTGTACCTGCTAAGGTCAAGATTCATATGTGGATGATCATGCACAACAAGCTTAATACAGTGAAAAGATTATGGCAAAAAGGTGTTCATGTTACTGGGGGATGTGTTTTTTGCACTGACGACGACGAGGATTATCAGCATCTTTTTGTTGATTGCGATTTCGCCTTTTACGTGTGGACGAAGTGTTTAGTTAGCCTTAATATCGCTTAGACTGGTCTCACTTCATCACTGATCAATTTCTTTTCTGGCATAGCACTATTATTACATTACCTGACACTAACATGCGCCATATGTTTGCCCTTTTGAACTTTGCTTATGTTTGGACCCTCTGGCATGAAAGCAACTCACGAAAGTTTAAATGCAAAATGAAACGGCCCAACTCAATTATTTTTCGCATCCTTAATTTTGTTTCTCTTTGGTCAGGCAAGGAAGAGATCAAGTTTGTTGACACAATCGGTGCTCGAGTGATGGATAGGGCTCGTGGTAGCAGAGCTTGATGATGCCATGCTTCATTTTATTGGGTTCGCATGCTGTTATGTAGTTGTTTTATATATATTTTGGGCACTATGTAAACATGCCTGCGTGCATGTATTTTGTTGTACATATTTATGTAAATATTTGTAACTAGCAGCTAGTCCTATGCATGCTGATCACGTTGTACTTGTTTTATGTTTAATGAATGAATGAAGGCGTGAATCTAGCGATTCACTACCTTTTTGCATCAAAAAAAATAGTTATAGGCAATTAAACACAATAGTCATGGGCGACTAATGACAATAGTTTCTTAATCAATGTCATAGGCAACAGTCTTATAGTCATAGTCATATGTAATAGTCTCTTTATCATGAATCACAGTCATAGGCAATAGTTTCATGGGAAACAGTTTCATAGTCATATTCTTAGGCAAAAGTCCCATAATCATAGTCATTGGCAATTAGCTACAATAAGTTCTAGGCCATAATCGAGAATCAGATCCAAAGGCATAGATAACGTTAGATTTGACATAAGCATGAATCAAAGATAATTAACTTGCAAACTGATATAGTTCTATATTTTGATTCATTATATTCACAATTCCAATTACACATTCAAATCTAAGGAATAACCGAACTTACAGTGATCGGTTTAGAAAAAGGCGATTTGCTATGATTCGAGTGACGTTGCTTGAAGCGGAATGCCTATGGTCCAACTTGAAGCTTTGACTTGATTTGAATCTCCAATTTGAAGAAGAACTATAACTTGTTTTAATGAAGCATAAGATTTATTTTAATTAGGATTGAGGCAAAGTGTAGGCGTAATGAAGTTGTGTGGAGAAAGTGAAGTTTGGGGGCGTTTATATAGCGTAGAACTCATGAATTTGGTTCAGAAATCAGCCTGGATACATAAAAATGAATTCTTCCTCGGATTTGAAAAACAGGGCAGGTCGACCTATAGGGGGAGGTCGACCCCCAGGTCGACCTGGGTCCTGGGCGGGAAATTTCCCACCCTGCCCGGGTGTGTATTTTGAATTCGAATTTTTAATCTGTTTTTATTTATTTAAATTCTTGAAACTTCTGAAGGCCATAACTTCTTCATACGGAGTCCGATTTACGCAAACTCGGACTCTATCTCAAGCAGAATTTCGAGACAAACGCAATGGCGTAACCCATTTCCCTTAATTCTTCTTCTAAAAATTATTTATACTTTAATTTGTGAAACTTAATGTTATAGAATTACGGGGTGTTACATTCTCCCCCGTTAAAGGATTTCGTCCCCGAAATCTTCAAGTCAGGAAGAATGTGTCCTACCATTTAGTCATACATCTACTCAACCATTCAGTCACAGGCATTCATTGTCCTTAAAAAGATTTCTAATGCTTTCTTGTTCATATGCATAGTGTGTGTATATGTCCTTATCTAATGCAAAATCAGGCGGTCTACTGATTCAGTTGACCTCCTTAATGCGAATTATGTCAGTGTCATGCATCCAATATGTATGCAATCCTAAAGATACATATCATCTCTATATGAGTGCACAACCATTCACTCAAATGCAATGTCCATAGGATAACACATCAAGTTCAATCCATAACAAATACATATATGCAAATGCAATATGGAAGTGACTGAGCTGATCAAGTGCCCTATGTGTGTATATGCATCCACGAGCAACCACTAGAAAATACTTGCAAACACTTGCATCCACCAAACATAACATGTCTCAAACACATGTTTACATCCGTTGGCTTCTACCTAAGGATTTATGATAGGACCGAGAGGATATACTTAAAAGCTAAAGACTAACATGCAAATAGATTTTTCAGAAAAAGAGGAATCAAGGATATACCCTCAAAAAGGGTAAGATGCGTGTATCTGGTCTTCAGTCTTTTAAGTCGCATCTTCTTGAGCTTCACTCCACTGTACCTAATTTAACTTCACGATCGCGAAGCTTCTTGGCCTCCATTTCCAAACCCCACTAGTAAAGATAGGACCTCGTTCACTTACTATGCAAGTGGGTATCCAATGTAGTCGAACTATACTCCTGAGAAAAACATATGTTAACCATGATACCCAGTGTATATTCTTAAGATGATTAGAGGTCTCTCCTCTACTTAGCTTATTTATCATGCTGCAAATCTGAGGGTCTAAAGCTAATGGTTACTATGTGCTTATTACCTCTCTTAAGGTTAGTCTTAACTTAGGGTGCCAGCCCCAACCATTTATTTCTCACGCAAACCATCCTAGTCGAACTCGACATCCCTCAAGTACAAGCCCCAAAGGCCTAAACCAATATCAGACAAGCACCCAAGGGATACCTCCTCCGATTTTGGATGATCTATGTGAGATGATACTAACAAAACAACCAAACAATTGAGCACTTTACCGACTCTGGCTATCCTCACCAGTCTTGCTCCAGAATTATCGTTGATCGCATAACTGGCTTTGCAGTGTCATCTAGATACATGCGGAAGTTTGTCTCTAGTTCTTAGGGAGAAAACCTCTACCCTAGTCAAAACATCTTGCGTACTCATGGACTGCCCCAACGGATCGAAAATCGTCGATAGATAAGTAAAGTGATTCTAGGTAGCTAAGACAAACTGATCCCTTAGGATCGTACGAAATCTCAAGGGTATTCTCGAGGAAAGTCGAAAGTCTAACTACCCTTGTTTCATAATTACTAGCTAACCAATCAATGCCTAGAATCAACCCATAGCCAAAAAAAACATGAGCATAAATATAGCTATTCTCAAATCCTCACAAGTCAAAGATAAATGGGCCGAACCAGCAATTGGATTTGAGACTATAATGGGATCCTCTACTACACAATATCTAGGGTGCAGAGACTCAACTATGGAAGCAGATATATATGGATGTGAAGCACTAAAATCGGAAGGAGTACTAACAGGATAATCATAAAGGAAAAACTCTTTCAACCGAAATCTTACTGCCTCTCTCTCAGGTATGCTGGCGGTGAGAGCATGCACTTGCCTTCCGGAAAATCCTGTCCCTTGTTCTTTGCCCTTGCCCTTAATTATACGACCCGTTATACCAAAATAAAGATACTTACTCTTGTTTTAGGTTTTACTATTCTTTCCTCCCCTCCTTTGTGAACCAAGTCCATATCCATGGGTTCTTTATCCTTGTGTTGTGCTCCTTAGCCAAACCGGCTCATTCTCAACTTTGCCATTATTGTGTAACTAGTTGACATGTCTCTCTAAAGCTGCCTCCATAGCATGGAGAATCCTGCAAAGCTCATAAGAAAATTGGCCACAGGTGATACTACTGTGGTTATAGATGGAAGTTGGGCACTTATTTTCCCTTTGACAAGTGTCGCAGTCTCATCAAGCCAACATAACCATGTCGCGATGAGGTTACCTCCCAGAAAGCCAGGTGCCCCAGAGACACAGGAAAGAAGGAAACAATGATTCAAACGGAGGATCAAAAGATAGTGCATATGGCTTTGGGGAACATGCCTTTAAAACAAAACTTTTCTTTTGAAAATTCTTCTTTTAAAACTGTTTGAAAATAATTTTTCAAATCTTTTATCTGATCCGGTAACCTTCAGCTCTGATACCAAGTGAAACACCCCACCTCCATTAAGGTCACTCACAAAGGGAATGCCTTAACTTCGGTGGAGCATTTTTTTAGTACAAGATGCAGAAAAATTACAAGACAGACAAATAAAGTAGCGAAAAATAAGTAACCTTTATTGATTAAAACAACTTGTACAAAGATTGTTCTACAACACCAATACTTATTACAAGAGAGCATCTGTCTTGTTTAATATACAAGAAGCACAAACTGACAATGATATTCCCCAATAAAACATGAGCCAGCCATAGCAGTAGAAAATGGAGTTCAAAGCAATGTGCCAAAGAATCTTCAAGCTCGGAAAGAGTAATGGCCCCAAAATGAGCTGAGCTTTTCCCTCCTTGACTACCTGGGGAGGAGGGAGGGGGGAAACCGAAGAAAAGAGGTGAAAGATAACTAGGTCAGACATAAAGTCTGGTAAGTCCAGTGATTCTTTGTATTTAAAGGAGGAAAAGGGTCATGACATGAATAAACTAAATATAAGACTAAACCATAGTAACAAGATAACATGGGGGTAAGCATGGGATATGGAAAGATAAACTGAATGTACCGATAAACTGAATGTACTGATAAACTGAATGCGCTTCTACTCCTTCTCTGCTTCATAACTACCCTGTCATACAGATTTCTATATCTCTGCATTACCTACTAGTGTCCAAACTAGTAATCTATGATCATATGATAACATGATCCCAAACCCCGTATTTGCGATTGCCTTCAGGTGTACATCTATTATGGGGATTCCGTTTATTACCTAGATCTAATCTAGGGTTTACTATCGGGCGCTTCCTAGATTCAACTAGGATTTATGCTACCCAGGGCCACTGGAGTTTATGCTACCTACTGAACGCTCCTCGGATTCAGGGTTTAAGCGACCTAGGTCCAACTAGGGATTATGTTACCTACTTTGTATTAATATTCCATGTGTCTGTGTTAGTCGGCCCTCTCTTGCGTGTAGATACTCTGTGCTGGCCCCACCATAAGGAGTATCAAGCCTTATTATAGCGACCCGACACGATTCAAGATGCATAGTGTATTACTACTGGTACCCAGTGCCTGCTTTTTCCACTCCGGAGTACGTGCATGCCCATAAATCATCGGAACCTACACTGACGTACCCCTACCGCTATTTTGACCGCTTATAATCAGCCCAGTAATCATGCCCCACCCTGCCTAGTTTCAGGGTACCATGATACATCTATGTGGGTTACTGCTGAAATGGGTCCACGTTACTACGGTTTCCTACTGGTTAAGTTCGTGGGCCTATATATACAAATATTACCCACCTATACGAGATGTACTTAACCCTCCCACCGACTCTAGCATGTTTCCTTAATGGTTAAGTTTTGTGGGCCTATATTTACTAATATTTCCCACCTACCCGACATGTACTTAACCTTCCCACAGGTTCAAGCATGTTTGTTTAATGGTTAAGTTTTGTGGGCCTATATTTACTAATATTACCCACCTACCCGATGTGTACTTAACCTCCTACTCATCAAGTCGTATTGGTTAAGTGGTTCTTGCTAACTTAACCTATCTTGCTTATCATGTTGGATTGGTTAAGGGTGATTTATTAACTTAACCCTATTCATTCATCAGGTTATATTGGTTAAGTATCATCCACTCATTCAAGTTAACTTAACCTGCCCACACATCATGTTATATATATATATATATATATATATATATTGGTTAAGTGTTCCCCTTGTGTTATTTAACCCCTATCACATATCATGTTATATACATATATATTTTGGTTAAGTGTTCCTCTTGTGTTACTTAACCCCTGTCACATATCATGTTATATACATATATATTTTGGTTAAGTGTTCCTCTTGTGTTACTTAACCCTATCACACATCATGTTATATATATATATTGGTTAAGTGTGTCCTACTAACTTAACCTCACCCACTTGTCTAATTAACATGTTAAGGCGGGTAAGTGTTCTAAATTTACTTAACCTCATCATCTAGTCTAGTTAGCATGTTAAACACTTACTTAACCCTACCCACTTGTCTTTGTTAACATGTTATTACGGTTAAGTATTTTCCCTGATTACTTAACCTCACCATTTCTAGCTTGATTTATTCATGAGCCTTAATTAATTAATTAATTAAAGCACCAACCACTCACATTAGACAGATATTGTTGTGGTTACTGGATGTGCCGGTTGGTTCCGGGTAGGTTTACACCACAACTCAGTCTAACCTCGGGTCTTTCTGGGCTTGATGCACTAACCACCCATATTAGATAGGTATTGTTAGGGTCACTGGATGTGCCACTCGGTTCCGGGCAGTTTTACACCACAACTCAAACTAACCTCGGGTTAGGCATATTCGTCTTTTACTAAATTTACATATTTACTATTTATGAAAATTTTCCGTAAATCAATTTAGCCTAGATCATATTCAACTGTCATGCAAATTAACATACTTATATTCTATGCCCAAAACTTGATTTACCAATCAATTAACTCAACTTGCAGTTTATACCAATTTAGATTTAATATTCCCCTTTTTCAATTCATGCCCAATCTAGATTAATATTCCAATTTACGGTTCATGTCAAAACTAGATTTAATATTCTAGTTTACCATTTATGTCCAAAACTTGGTTTACCCGCCAATTACACACTTTGCGGCCAATTAAATTTATCAATTTATGCCTAAGTCTAATATGCATGTAAATCATTCACTATTATAGCAAATTTCGATTATGCCAACATATTTATTATGCCAAATTAACTTAATTAAGCTACGCCCAAATTCCCGCACCGTAATCGTACGTATAAAATGATTTCACAAGTTTCTAAGTACTCATGGAATGATACTAATAGTATCAAAACAAGGAATAGGGGATAAGCACGAGAATTGACATAAAAGAATAGCCACGCAAGAATGAACCAAATACAAAAATAATGGTTCCAATGGGTTTGATGTACATAACAGTGAATAGGAATAAACTAGACAAGTTACACCCCAAAAATGAGATCCAACATAATTAAGGAATAGGCATAGGTGATTTGGTCCAACATAATGCCAGTTCGAAGTACAACCTAATAGGTTAATGGTAATAGACATAATTCACTGACTACAATGGTTATAGGCAATTAAACACAATAGTCATAGGCGACTAATCACAATAGTTTCTTAATCAATGTCATAGGCAACAGTCTTATAGTCATTGTAACAACCCGTATTTCGATAACATGATTAAGACGAGAATCAAGGCAGAATTTAATTTTAAATTCTGAATCAGGTGAAACGGGCTGTGCCATTGCGTTCATCTCGGAAAAATACGTGAAATAGAGTCCGAGTTTTCGAAAATCGGAGTCCGTATGACCAAGATATGGCCTCGCGAAGTTTCACGAAAAATTCCCAAATTAAAGGATACTTAATCAAGTGAAATGGGTTGCGCAGAGAAATATATATATATTGATATATATATAATTGAAAATTAAATAAATAAATATGCAAAAATGTTCAAAACAGCGAATTGGGAGAGGGGAATAACCGAACCGGCCGATTTTTGAGGTCGACCCGAGCTCGCTGGGTAGACTAGGGGTTAATCCAGGGTGTTTGGCTGTCAACCCGTGGGCCGATTCGCTCAAATGCAGATTTTGCATTTGGATGGTTCTCATGGTTCATCTTTAATCTAAAGGCCCTAGATGGTTCCTACACTTGACTTCTTCCCCAAGACATACTTTGGTGGCTTGGATTGAATCTAGGTTTAATCCTATGGCCTAAAACACTTGCCTAATCTATAAATAAGCCCCTAACCTACCCCTAAACCCTCATTATTCATTCATGCAACTAAACTATGGCAAAATTGCTACTCTCATGGCCTCCACTCAACTATCCTAGCCTCCACTTCATTTCTATGAGAGGTTTCATGATCATGAGAGTATTAGAGAGTCCCTATGTTAGTATGAGAGATTCTCAAGTTGATTTCAAGGCAAAAGCTTTGATCTTTGTTCATAAAGATGGTATTTTTGTTGATTTGGAGTGTTCATCTTTGGGTTTTTGGGTGATGGCATGCATAGGCTTCATCACAATCTTTGTTTTGCATTTCGATTTGTGCCTTCATAGCTATGTAAGCCCTTCCCTACTCTTAGATTTTAACTATGAAGTTAAATGTTCATGTTGCAAATTTGGGTTTGATCATTGAGAATGATATGTGCTATCATGTTATGCAATTTTATGAAGTCATTATCTTGATCTTATGAGCTAAAAGCTACAACCTTTATGTTGAAATGTTGCATTATGCAACATGAAGACCTTCATACCTTTATGTCAACTTGCATATGAAGTCATAACCCTTATATGATGATATGTGCGAGTTTCTAGTCATCATTCCATGTCTTTTGTCACCATGATTCGCTTATGTGCCAAGTTTGGGTTTATGCATGTTTTGAGGCTTAAGAATGTAACATGCAAGTTAATGAACACATTATGTCTCATTTGCCACCATGTTCAACTAGTGGCTTTATACCCCCTTTTTGTCATGCCTTTGACAAGTTCCTTCTTTAAATCCATTATGCGAGTTTAAAAGCGTTGGGGTCACATTATGGGAAAACATAATGACATGAACATGATTTGGGTAAATGGGTATAAACATGACAACATGTAACGTTAAATATGACATGTGTTTATACTTGAAAACATGACTTGAAATATAACATGGAAGTTGACATGTAAGTATGCATAAAAACATAAGCTTGGGAATTTACCTATTAAGTTAGGTCTACCCATTGGGAATTTACCTATTAAGTTAGGTCTACCCAATTGCTTGAAAACTTGACTATGAACATGACACTAGACTAAACATGAAAGTGGCCAACTCGAGGTTGGGTTGAGTTTGCAACGTAAAACTACCCGGAACCGACCGGCCTAACTAGTAGTTGCAAACAATAGGACCCAATGTGAGAAGTTGGTCATGTTGTGCTTGAACCCGAGGTTAGACCAAGTTGTGGTGTAAAGCTACCCGGAACCGACCGGCTTAACTAGTAACCACAACAAAGTCTAATGTGAGAGGTTGGGGTGCATTAAGTAATTAAGGCCACATGATAGGGTTAAGTTAATTTGATTAATGACTCTTAACCAAATATGACATGGGTAAATGGGTTAAGTAAATTGGTTAGGCTAATGATACTTAACAAAACATGACAAGTTTCTGTAGGTTAAGTGATTTGATTTGCCTAATGACGCTTAACCATTTTTATACGACTAGTGGACGGGGATTAAGTTAACCAACACTTAATCAATCCAACATGATAATTTGGCAAGGTTAAGTAAGTTTTCTTAATGACACTTAACCATACAAGATGATTAGAGGATGGGGTTAAGTAATTTACGCTTAACTAATCCGACACGGTAATTAGATGGGGTTAAGTAATCCACACTTAACTAATCTAAACACGGTAATTCGATGGGGTTAAGTTAAACACTTAACCAATTTAAACTCGGTAATTCAATGAGGTTAAGTAACCAATACTTAACCAACTTAACGTGATAATTTAATGGGGTTAAGCAACTTATACTTAACCAATTATACATGATGATTTGATGGGGTTAAGTAACTTACACTTAACCAATCTAATACGCGGACCTGATAAGGTTAAGTCACAAGACCTATTTAGAATATACTTAACCATTGTAGTACGATTAGAGGATGGGGTTAAGTCAACCTATACTTAACCAATCCGACTCGATAATTTTATGGGATTAAGATAATCTATGCTTAATCGATCTAGCAAGATAATCCGATAGGATTAAGGTAAGCTAGTACTTGACCAATTTGACTTGATAGGGTTAAGTCATGAGCCTCTGGGTACACTTAACCAACTTGTGGGACTAAGTCTTGAACTTAAATACTTAGCCAATCTTTGACGTGATTCGTGGACGGGTTAAGTCATGGACTTGAATGATAACACTTAACCCAATAGACAAACCCTAGCTAGAAGAACTAGGTAGAAAACCGTGGTTAATCAAGGATAACGGGAAAGGAAGCTAAGTGGTAAACCTTAGTTAAGGGTAACTAAGTAATAATTCTTAGCTAAGGACATAGGACTAATTCTCTAAACGATGAGTAACCTGATACGGTAGGTCATCACTTAGTATACGAGGGGGAGCAAGTTATCTGACTTGGATAAAAGCTCCAGCGCACTGGGTGCCGAAGTGGAAGCTTCGGGGGACGTGAGGATATTCTTGGGATCCCTCTGTGGGCTGCCAGGTAATTATACTAGGCCCACGAGAGGTTAAGGTCTGCGTTAGAAGGACCAAGAGTATGCCTTGGTTGCTATGCGAGCAACCTAAAGACTGGGATGGATTAGCGTGGAGTCGACGATTCTTGTTTTTGCCCTGGATAGCGCATTGCCGACTACCTACCATCTTTAGTCAATCGTGTACGTGCGGAAAGGCAGGGAACCCCCAACAGACCATGTGCTTGCTATCGAGTCATGGGTGAGGTTGGCCCGTAGGAAAGTGGGCTATAGTGGGGCCGTGGAGTGGTTCTTATACATGATTTTTCTTGGATTGCCTTTCAGTAGTTGAGGGAGGGGTCACGTGGGACCATAGCCACGGGTACAAAAACAGACCTTGATATCTGCATCGGCAGACGATTTAAAGCTCCCGACCGAGTTCCGTATTTCTTGATTTGCCCTGGCACGGAACTCGGATGGCACATTGGGGAACATGTGCATCTAGACATGGAAAACGATTCACGATACATACGTGGGATCAAGGGCGCGGTTGTCGGGTGGCGTAATCCCTAGTGGTCCTAGGTGGCCAAAACCCAAACCGAGACACGGAAACGTTCATTAGGTAGCATAATCCCTAGCGGTCCTAGGTGGCATAAATCCTAAGTGGACGCGCGATAGTTCATGGTAAGGAAACACAACTAGATCAAGGGTTGCAGTCCAAAACAACTTCAAGGATAAACCGTTTACATGGGAAAGCCCGTACAGCCTACGGCAAAGGACTGAACTTATACATGGAAAGAAACATATGAGTTGAGTAACCTATATATGCGGCATATTAGGTTGACATGGACCATTACACGACTTTTGAGTAAGGGTCATTCACGGATAACACGTAATACAGTTGGGGTACTAGTACGGTAGGTGCAGAGCAGATATACAGGATAGATGCCATGGGACATTATACGCGATAGATATCTTGGGATATTATACTTGATAGAAGCCTGACAATGTGATACCTTGTTTTATCTTGACACCGTAGTTTATCACGACACCCTAGTTTATCTTAGTTCAGTAGTTCATCCTGTTATTTTGATTTAGCTTATCTATCTTGTTATCATGCTTATGTTCATTTCAGTTTCTCATGTCAGTTAACTTTACTAGTTTTTATACTAATAGTAGATAGGGCTTACTCAGTCTTTTTGACTGACCCGTTTTGTTTCGCCTCTTTTCTTCCGTTTCCCTCCCAGGTTACAGGGAGGAAACACTGCTGTTTAGTTCGGACTTCTTCTGCTTGAAGGTCATCATGGATGGCTTGGACTTTTCCTGGCTATGGCTACTTTACTGTTTTTATTTGGGGAATAATTTATGAAAAAGTCTTTATGCTTCTTTACTATTGCAAGACAGGTTTTGATGTACTCTGATGTAAAAGGCTTTAGACCTTATGTATTCATGTTTATGAAAGTTCGATTTTACTTCCGCTATTTTATATGTTCTGTCTTGTGATATTTCTGTGCATGTTTACCAATAATGCCCCTCTAAAGCTAGTGCATTCCTTTGCGAGTGACCCTAGCGGAGGCGGGGTGTTACATTTGGTATCAGAGCAGAAGGTTACCAGACCGGGCAAAAGTTTTTAAAGACCTTCTGAAAACTATTTGAAAATCGTTTATAAAGAAGCATTTTTCAAGAAAGTTTTCTTTTAAAAGAAAAAGGCTATTCCCCAAAGGCCATTAGCACTATCCTTGTTTCCGTAATTGAATCTCTCTTCCTTTCTTTCCTCCACCTGTAGTCACAGTGGTTTTAACTGCGACTAGTCTTTTCTATCTACGAAAGTGCTTTCCATGCGATGGAGGTGGTTCTCGGGAGACCAGTGGCCGCGTTATAAGGAAGGATAGTGAGAAAGAGGATAAAGGATACGGGCTTAAAGATGAGCAACTTGTTGGTATGTCTTAGTCCTCAAAGGAGGCAGAAAGATGAACAACGAAACCCATGACGAGAGAGTACCTTTGGCATGGTAAAACGGGGTGGATAGTTAAGTATTATGGGACAAGGACAAGATCATCGGGAGGGCAGTAGTATGCTCTCATTTCTAGAGTACCTCGGAAGGAGGGTAACGATCTTGTTAAAGGTTTAGCTTTTCTTCTCTATCATCCCGTTAGGACTTCGTTGTTCGTATCATTTAAGTCTGCTTCGATAGTTGAGTCTCTGCACCTTAAGTACTAGCGTAATAGAGAATCCCATTTTTGTCTCAAAGTCCTATTGGAGAATCAGTCCATTTATACATGACTTGTTTGGATTTGGGAATGTCTATGCCAAGTGTTGAGTTTGGAAATAATGCTTATGTTTATAAGCTATGGATGGATTCTAGGGATGAAGTGGTTATCCAGTAGGGGGTGCCACTCTCGGTTTTTGATAGGAGGGTAGTTAGACCATTTGACTAGCCTTGGTAATACCCTCGAAGTATCGTGTAACCTTTTTGAGGTTCTGTCATGACTAGTTACTTAGAATCCCTTGATGCCTTTATTGGAAGTTTAAAGCCCGATCGAGTGGTGTTCGCCAATAAGACGGGTGGTTTACTTCATTTATGCATGGGTTATAGAGATCACCCTAGTAAGTGCGCATGATAACTTGATTGACATCTGTTTACTTTCAAGAGAAAGTTCTTCTACATGGAATGCCTTATAGTATATAAACGAGATCCAAGATTCACTAGTGAATTTTGGAAAGCTTGCATGAGATCATGAGTACGCAGTCATGTTTGCGCCAAGTATTCTAGAAAAAGGATAAGTGCAAGTGGAACGAGAGGCGACGAAGAAATGAGTTTCAGCTCATGTTATGGAAGCAGGAAATAAGAAGCTACGAAATCGCGAAGTTAAAGGGCGGTCAAGGCACAATGGAAGTAAGCCCGAGGAAATACGACTTTGATGGTCAAAGACTAGATACGCGCATGATATCTCTTTTTGGGAGTATATCCTTGATCCCTGTTTCTGTAGAGCTTACTTGTAGGTTATCTTTGTGGACATCCTCTCGGTCCTACTTTCTGTTACAAACCCCGTAAGGAGTTTGTCTTGTTTATCTTCTCGGCCCTGTTTCAGGGAATTCTAGGTAGAACCCTATGGATGTAAACATGTATTTGAAACATGTTATGATTGATATGGTTGCAAGTGGTTGCAAGTGCTTGCTCGTGGATGCGCGAATACACATTAGATACTAGCTCGACTCGGTCACATTTCATATTGCATATGCACGAGTATTTATACTTGTTTATGGATGAAATCGAGTGTATTATCATGCGGTTGTTGCATATGAATGAATGATTGTGCACGCATATAGTATCTATATGACTAGGACTATTTGCATACACGTTGGATACATGGCACTATACATATTTTTGCATTAGAAAGATTATTCAGGCCTGATCATTAGCATTAGCTAAGGAACTTGTACACAGACGTCTTGCATATATTCATACAGCATTAGAAATCATCTAAGGACAATGGTTGCTTGTGGATGATGTTTTGAGTAGATGGATGATGGACGGTAGGATATGTTCTTCCTAACTTGGAGATTTCGGGGACGAAATCCTAAAAGGTGGGGAGAATGTAACAACCCGTATTTCGATAACATGATTAAGACGAGAATCAAGGCAGAATTTAATTTTAAATTCTGAATCAGGTGAAACGGGATATGCCATTGCGTTCGTCTCGAAAAAATACGCGAAATAGAGTCCGAGTTTTCGAAAATCGGAGTCCGTATGACCAAGATATGGCCTCGCGAAGTTTCACGAAAAATTCCCAAATTAAAGGATACTTAATTAAGTGAAATGGGTTGCGCAGAGAAATATATATATATTGATATATATATATATATATATATATATAACTGAAAATTAAATAAATAAATATGCAAAAATGTTCAAAACAGCGAATTGGGAGAGGGGAATAACCGAACCGGCCGATTTTTGAGGTCGACCCAAGCCCGCTGGGTCGACTAGGGGTTAATTCAGGGTGTTTGGCTGTCAACCCGTGGGCCGATTCGCTCAAATGCAGATTTTGCATTTGGATGGTTCTCATGGTTCATCTTTAATCTAAAGGCCCTAGATGGTTCCTACACTTGACTTCTTCCCCAAGACATACTTTGGTGGCTTGGATTGAATCTAGGTTTAATCCTATGGCCTAAAACACTTGCCTAATCTATAAATAAGCCCCTAACCTACCCCTAAACCCTCATTATTCATTCATGCAACTAAACTATGGCAAAATTGCTACTCTCATGGCCTCCACTCAACTATCCTAGCCTCCACTTCATTTCTATGAGAGGTTTCATGATCATGAGAGTATTAGAGAGTCCCTATGTTAGTATGAGAGATTCTCAAGTTGATTTCAAGGCAAAAGCTTTGATCTTTGTTCATAAAGATGGTATTTTTGTTGATTTGGAGTGTTCATCTTTGGGTTTTTGGGTGATGGCATGCATAAGCTTCATCACAATCTTTGTTTTGCATTTCGATTTGTGCCTTCATAGCTATGTAAGCCCTTCCCTACTCTTAGATTTTAACTATGAAGTTAAATGTTCATGTTGCAAATTTGGGTTTGATTATTGAGAATGATATGTGCTATCATGTTATGCAAGTTTATGAAGTCATTATCTTGATCTTATGAGCTAAAAGCTACAACCTTTATGTTGAAATGTTGCATTATGCAACATGAAGACCTTCATACCTTTATGTCAACTTGCATATGAAGTCATAACCCTTATATGATGATATGTGCGAGTTTCTAGTCATCATTCCATGTCTTTTGTCACCATGATTCGCTTATGTGCCAAGTTTGGGTTTATGCATGTTTTGAGGCTTAAGAATGTAACATGCAAGTTAATGAACACATTATGTCTCATTTGCCACCATGTTCAACTAGTGGCTTTATACCTCCTTTTTGTCATGCCTTTGACAAGTTCCTTCTTTGAATCCATTATGCGAGTTTAAAAGCGTTGGGGTCACATTATGGGAAAACATAATGACATGAACATGATTTGGGTAAATGGGTATAAACATGACAACATGTAACGTTAAATATGACATGTGTTTATACTTGAAAACATGACTTGAAATATAACATGGAAGTTGACATGTAAGTATGCATAAAAACATAAGCTTGGGAATTTACCTATTAAGTTTGGTCTACCCATTGGGAATTTACCTATTAAGTTAGGTCTACCCAATTGCTTGAAAACTTGACTATGAACATGACACTAGACTAAACATGAAAGTGGCCAACTCGAGGTTGGGTTGAGTTTGCAACGTAAAACTACCCGGAACCGACCGGCCTAACTAGTAGTTGCAAACAATAGGACCCAATGTGAGAAGTTGGTCATGTTGTGCTTGAACCCGAGGTTAGACCAAGTTGTGGTGTAAAGCTACCCGGAACCGACCGGCTTAACTAGTAACCACAACAAAGTCTAATGTGAGAGGTTGGGGTGCATTAAGTAATTAATGCTACATGATAGGGTTAAGTTAATTTGATTAATGACTCTTAACCAAATATGACATGGGTAAATGGGTTAAGTAAATTGGTTAGGCTAATGATACTTAACAAAACATGACAAGGTTGGGTAGGTTAAGTGATTTGATTTGCCTAATGACGCTTAACCATTTTTATACGACTAGTGGACGGGGATTAAGTTAACCAACACTTAATCAATCCAACATGATAATTTGGCAAGGTTAAGTAAGTTTTCTTAATGACACTTAACCATAATAGATGATTAGGGGATGGGGTTAAATAATTTACGCTTAACTAATCCGACACGGTAATTAGATGGGGTTAAGTAATCCACACTTAACTAATCTAAACACGGTAATTCGATGGGGTTAAGTTAAACACTTAACCAATTTAAACTCGGTAATTCAATGAGGTTAAGTAACCAATACTTAACCAACTTAACGTGATAATTTAATGGGGTTAAGCAACTTATACTTAACCAATTATACATGATGATTTGATGGGGTTAAGTAACTTACACTTAACCAATCTAATACGCGGACCTGATAAGGTTAAGTCACAAGACCTTTTTAGAATATACTTAACCATTGTAGTACGATTAGAGGATGGGGTTAAGTCAACCTATACTTAACCAATCCGACTCGATAATTTGATGGGATTAAGATAATCTATGCTTAATCGATCTAGCAAGATAATCCGATAGGATTAAGGTAAGCTAGTACTTGACCAATTTGACTTGATAGGGTTAAGTCATGAGCCTCTGGGTACACTTAACCAACTTGTGGGACTAAGTCTTGAACTTAAATACTTAGCCAATCTTTGACGTGATTCGTGGGCGGGTTAAGTCATGGACTTGAATGATAACACTTAACCCAATAGACAAACCCTAGCTAGAAGAACTAGGTAAAAAACCGTGGTTAATCAAGGATAACGGGAAAGGAAGCTAAGTGGTAAACCTTAGTTAAGGGTAACTAAGTAATAATTCTTAGCTAAGGACATAGGACTAATTCTCTAAACGATGAGTAACCTGATACGGTAGGTCATCACTTAGTATACGAGGGGGAGCAAGTTATCTGACTTGGATAAAAGCTCCAGCGCACTGGGTGCCGAAGTGGAAGCTTCGGGGGACGTGAGGATATTCTTGGGATCCCTCTGTGGGCTGCCAGGTAATTATACTAGGCCCACGAGAGGTTAAGGTCTGCGTTAGAAGGACCAAGAGTATGCCTTGGTTGCTATGCGAGCAACCTAAAGACTGGGATGGATTAGCGTGGAGTCGACGATTCTTGTTTTTGCCCTGGATAGCGCATTGCCGACTACCTACCATCTTTAGTCAATCGTGTACGTGCGGAAAGGCAGGGAACCCCCAACAGACCATGTGCTTGCTATCGAGTCATGGGTGAGGTTGGCCCGTAGGAAAGTGGGCTATAGTGGGGCCGTGGAGTGGTTCTTATACATGATTTTTCTTGGATTGCCTTTCAGTAGTTGAGGGAGGGGTCACGTGGGACCATAGCCACGGGTTCAAAAACAGACCTTGATATCTGCATCGGAAGACGATTTAAAGCTCCCGACCGAGTTCCGTATTTCTTGATTTGCCCTGGCACGGAACTCGGATGGCACATTGGGGAACATGTGCATCTAGACATGGAAAACGATTCACGATACATACGTGGGATCAAGGGCGCGGTTGACGGGTGGCGTAATCCCTAGTGGTCCTAGGTGGCCAAAACCCAAACCGAGACACGGAAACGTTCATTAGGTAGCATAATCCCTAGCGGTCCTAGGTGGCATAAATCCTAAGTGGACGCGCGATAGTTCATGGTAAGGAAACACAACTAGATCAAGGGTTGCAGTCCAAAACAACTTCAAGGATAAACCGTTTACATGGGAAAGCCCGTACAGCCTACGGCAAAGGACTGAACTTATACATGGAAAGAAACATATGAGTTGAGTAACCTATATATGCGGCATATTAGGTTGACATGGACCATTACACGACTTTTGAGTAAGGGTCATTCACGGATAACACGTAATACAGTTGGGGTACTAGTACGGTAGGTGCAGAGCAGATATACAGGATAGATGCCATGGGACGTTATACGCGATAGATATCTTGGGATATTATACTTGATAGAAGCCTGACAATGTGATACCTTGTTTTATCTTGACACCGTAGTTTATCACGACACCCTAGTTTATCTGAGTTCAGTAGTTCATCATGTTATTTTGATTTAGCTTATCTATCTTGTTATCATGCTTATGTTCATCTCAGTTTCTCATGTCAGTTAACTTTACTAGTTTTTATACTAATAGTAGATAGGGCTTACTCAGTCTTTTTGACTGACTCGTTTTGTTTCGCCTCTTTTCTTCCGTTTCCCCCCAGGTTACAGGGAGGAAACACTGCTGTTTAGTTCGGACTTCTTCTGCTTGAAGGTCATCATGGATGGCTTGGACTTTTCCTGGCTATGGCTACTTTACTGTTTTTATTTGGGGAATAATTTATGAAAAAGTCTTTATGCTTCTTTACTATTGCAAGACAGGTTTTGATGTACTCTGATGTAAAAGGCTTTAGACCTTATGTATTCATGTTTATGAAAGTTCGATTTTACTTCCGCTATTTTATATGTTCTGTCTTGTGATATTTCTGTGCATGTTTACCAATAATGCCCCTCTAAAGCTAGTGCATTCCTTTGCGAGTGACCCTAGCGGAGGCGGGGTGTTACAGTCATAGTCATATGTAATAGTCTCTTTGGCATGAATCATAGTCATAGGCGATAGTTTCATCGGCAACAGTTTCATAGTCATAGTCTTAGGCAAAAGTCCCATAATCATAGTCATTGGCAATTAGCCACAATAAGTTCTAGGCCACAATCGATAATCAGATCCAAAGGCATAGATAACGTTAGATTTGACATAAGCATGAATCAAAGATAATTAACTTGCAAACTGGTATAGTTCTATATTTTGATTCATTACATTCACAATTCCAATTACACGTTCAAATCTAAGGAATAACCGAACTTACAGTGATCGATTTAGAAAAAGGTGATTTGCTATGATTCGAGTGACGTTGCTTGAAGCGGAATGCTTATGGTCCAACTTGAAGCTTTGACTTGATTTGAATCTCCAATTTGAAGAAGAACTATAACTTTTTTAATGGAGAACAAGATTTATTTTAATCAAGATTGAGGCAGAGTGTAGGCGTAATGAAGTTGTGTGGAGAAAGTGAAGTTTGGGGGCGTTTATATAGCGTAGAACTCATGAATTTGGTCCAGAAATCAGTCTGGATACATAAAAATGAATTCTGCCTCGGATCTGGAAAATAGGCCAGGTTGACCTATAGGGGGGAGGTCGACCCCCAGGTCGACCTGGGTCCTGGGCGGGAAATTTCCCGCCCAGCCCGGGAGTGTGTTTTGAATTCGAATTTTCAATCTGTTTTTATTTATTTAAATTCTTGAAACTTTTGAAGGCCATAACTTCTTCATACGGAGTCCGATTTACGCAAACTCAGACTCTATCTCAAGCAGAATTTCGAGGCAAACGCAATGGCGCAACCCATTTCCCTTAATTCTTCTTCTAAAAATTATTTATACTTCAATTTGTGAAACTTAATGTTACAGAATTAAGGGGTGTTACATGTATTATTCATACAGTAGATCATTTTAGTTTTAGATTTCCTTAAATTCCTTGAAAACACTATTCACCTGTTCCCCCGCCTCTAGAGTTAGTTTTGCCTTAACGATTCATTCCGCATTCCCTAATAACCCCTGTATGGGGTACAAAACCATAAAAAGGAAGAAAAGAGAAAAATCTATGTATGTATATGACATGAACGTACGACCATGTTTAATGTTAATGCAAACAATAACATACATATGTGCGCACAAGACATAATTGCATATGTATATTTCGGGCGCGCATGTTTGTGCATCTCGAGCAATCGAACATCTATACATGGTTGCACATCAACGCATGCATATCCACGTTCGTGAAAACAACTGACGAATGAGAATATGGTTTCCAAACTCCGAGAAATCTTCGACTCATAATCTCCGACTTTAAAAACACACGTGCATGGTCGTAAACCATCAATATATTTACTGCTTACATTTTGTCTTCTTTTCACATTCTAGTCGCATTGCGCGAAACTACGTGAAAACGTGTGAGCGTACACACGATGTCGTGTCGATTACAACTTGTCTACATTACAATGTAAACGAGATTCGACGATTAACATTTATATTCATAAGTCAACAGATATTAGATGGTTGACAAGAACATTTCTCTCAACTCAAAGTACATCATGTCGAGACAAGACGTATTTTGGGGGTAAATATTAACCGGTCTTTTGATCTGGTTCCAAAAAGTATACCAGGGACGCTCAACTAAACACATCGCATGGCGTTAAAACCCAAAGTGTCACCAAAATGCTAAGGATACAAGTCCAAAAGAAGTCACGCAAGAAAAGGCCTCAGTACTCCCCAAAATAGTGTCTTCAGCACATTTTCGTATCCCTCACTTAAAGAATTATGAACCCCTCACCATAAAAAGTTCGGATCTCTCACTTCCCAGGAGTTTCGACTACCTTGCCGTCACCCAAGACTTCGTACCCCTCGGCTCCCTCCATCTTGTATCCCTCGCCTTTATAAAACTCGTGTCCCTCTACCTCGTACCCAAAGCCACGACTCCCTTCTTTCAAAAGCCCTATATCCCTCGGTTACAATAAACCTCGACTCCCTCGCCCTTAGAAACTTCGTATCCCCCCAACCCGTGTCCAAAAATTCGACTCCCTCTAGCATGAGCTTCGAACCTCTTCACGTATCGCACTTAAACGTATCCCAAGGGATACGAGCTCATATCACTCAGGGGATACGTTATTTCGTATCCCGAGGGATATGAATTTCTGAGGACGAGTCTCTAAGGATACGAAAATTCACTATGTGGTTTCCAATCCTACCTACTCCTACCTAACCCTTCAACTATAAATGCCCCCAAGCTTGGGCTTCAAAAGGGTGGGATTTTGGCTGATTTAGCATTTCATAGAGCTCTAAGAATTCATTAGTGACAACCTTGTTTTGAGGTAGAAGAAGTTCAAGCTACTTTTTTCCAAGATTCTACACGTGACAAATATGACTCAAAAGTATATGAATGGACTTGTAAACGAATGCCTAAACAGCGCCCAATGCTTGTAATTGAGTTGTGTGAAGAAAATATCAGCGAAATCCTTCAAAGTGAATGTAGGCCCCTACACGAACCGAACCACTATAAATTCACTGTGTTATCTACTACTTTCCGCACCTAATTTCCGTATGCGAAACACAATTCTCTTGTAACTGAAAATCTTTGGGTGTTACGACATTTTTTTCGTCGTCAGAAACCAAATTGGTCCGAATGCAAAACAAAAATTAAACGTATATTAAAAATGGAACTACGAATGGATTTTTATTTAAAAAAAATTATGTTAAATGCAAAAAAACAACAATGTAAATAAGTAAAAATAGGGTTAAGGTCACAATAGTATGCAGAATCTATTAATAATTTATTTAGCAGCGATTTCTTTAGCGTGCATAAAGCAAAGCAATTCCTTCTCCTTTTATTTTCTGCAACCTTAAAAAAATTCAAAAATTATAATTTTTAGGTTCTTTTGTAGTTTTTTTTTCATATATAGACAAAATAAAAGCAAGTAAAAATCAAGCCAAAATAAACACTAAAATTAAAAAAAAATGTTCGTTTCTTTCAATAGAAAAGAGAGGAAGGATGAGGATCAAATAAATAATTAAACTCAAACTAACAAGCCCGGCTCTTAATTATTTTTTGTCTAAGACGTATTTTTTCGCTTCCAATTCCCAACTCACAGGCTTCAATTCTCATAATTACACAAAATGCAAAGTTCTCGATTTCCAAAAGAAATCAAAATTCAACAATGTAATTATCAATGATTCGCATGGACTTTTGTGATTAAGTTAGTATTCTTTTGTTCAGTTAGTGGCTTGATAAGGTGGGTGCTCGATAATAGCTATGCAAATATTCCAACAGTGGTTACATCCGATGAGGTACGAGATGCTCAAAGCTCTTGTTATCTAAAGTGGTGCAGGCATGGTTTTTTAGCCGAGGTAATGTTGCGGTTATTCGGTTGAGTGTGGATTTTGGTCATAGTGATGGAGCTGAAGTGCGGGTATGTTGTTTGTTGAGGAGTTATAGGGATAGGTTATAGGTTAAGGTGGAATTGCAGTGTGACTTGGTAGTGATCAAGCAGGTCAGTTGAAGCAGAGCAGGTGGTTGGTGAAGGGATTAGTACAAACGGAAGTTGGAGGATTTATAATGTGGAATGAAGGTGTTGGGGTTGGTTTCTGATTCTGTACTGAGGGGGTGGATTATTATACAATGTTTGTGATTCGGCCTAGAACTCACCCCAAAAGCTAGCTTGTAAGGGGAGGGTGCCTAAAGGACTATATACTTGCATTATATCTCATATTTTAGAGTATGTGACATATCAGATTGGGGGGTGTTTTGGCGCTTTAGGTGGTTGGGTAGGATGGTTGAATGTGGATTTGAGGTCAGAGTGAGAAGCAAGAGATGGTTGGCCCTTTTTTTCCGGGTAGATGTGGCTTGAAATGGAGGAGGAAAAGACGGCAAGGTAGTAGGTTCTGAAATGGAGAAGGCAAGGCAGTAAATGGAGAACGCAAGGCAAGGCAGGCCTCTTCCCTTCCCTCTTTGCTCCCTTCTCCTCCATTCGAAGTCAGTTTTGATTATCTAGATTTTGTTGTAATGCAGATCGCTAAATCCTAACACATAAACATCTTTGGTGACCCAATGTAAACATATAAACCTTTTTGAGTTACTATAGAACTAAACTGCATTTCTAAACTTTAGAAAAAAAAATATGTCCGGTAAACGCATACTTTCAGGCACTTGTCACAGGATTATCAATTTTAAATTTGGAACTTGTGACATTTGATCTTGTAATTCAAAATGTTTACTATCTGTGTCAGACTCGCTTCCTTAGTAAACATAGGGTTTACTCATAAATAAGTTGTGTTCATATAAATTGCAATGCTCGAGAATTAAGTACATAGTAATATGTGGAGCATATATATAGTGCTTGTTTTAAAAGGAAACATAAAGAAGATGCATGCATCCATTGTTTCAGCTTGATGAGTTTTAAGCGCACCAATTATTTTGTCCCCATTTTCAGTGTCTCCCGTGTCCCATCCAATCACAGCCCCCTGATTTCCACCTTTTGCAGTTAAATCCCTCAATTGTTGGGGGACTTAAATGCAAAAAAGCGGAAATAAGGGGATTTGATTTGAGGAACACATGGGGATAGGGGAAATGGGGACGAAAGAATTGGTCTCAGTTTTAAGATAATACATTTTAGTTAAAAGTTTGATGAAAGTTTGGCTCCCTCTAATCTAATCATGCATTCGTTCATTTTGTACGTCATCTTGATAGGATGATAAGGTTTTGAGAGTGCCAAAAGACTTGAAAGAGATGAGGTTGTCCATCAGTGGCTGTAGTTTATTTTATTATGGGTGTGTTTTGCGCAAACGTAAGCGGAGAATTTAAGCGGAGAGTTTGAGCAGAGAATCTTAGAGGAGAATTGTAGATAGCGGAGAATGCGTTTGGCATGTTAAGCGAACTATTTGAGCGGAGCATTTAAGCAGACCATTTTATTTTTATGTTGTAATTTAATTAATTTATGATTAACTAGTTTATTATTTGTTTTTAATAAATAATATGTATAAATAATTCACACAAATAAACACACAAATAAATAAATTGAAAAAAATATAAGTTACTCCAATTCAGTTCAAGCCAACTTCATTACGTAGAGCACTTCGATACGAGCACAGCGCAAAAAACCGTGTCTCAAACGGATTTCATATGCATAAGTTATCAATTTTTAAAGTTTACAAAAACTTAAAATAATTAATTAAATTAAATAATTAATGATTTAATTAAACTAAATCAGATTTTAATTAAATTAAATCTAACGACGCGTCGGGCCCCAACAGACCAATTTTGGTCCGTTGGGGAAACGGGGCTGTTACCATGTTTAGAAACGGACGCTTCTACCATCATGTTTATTCCTCATAATAAAATCATATTTTATTTATACTCGTGGATTCTTATACATTACATTGCTAAACAATATAGGCATGTGTGTATAAACCAGTAGTTCGGTATTTTGCGATTTACTTCGCTGCTTCACATGTGTAATAGGATTTGCATTTAACGCTTTTACTCTATGTACTCAAAGTCTCTAGTTTTCATATAAACGGTTTTTATTTATCATACAAGCTAACCACACAATGTTAGAGATTTAATATTATAGGTTTGAACATGAAACTTGTGTTAATATAATCGAGGAACAGGTACATGTAGATTAAGCGGAAACGTGTATCTGAATCAATTGCAAAATTCTGAAGAGAAGATCCAGTTACATTCTTCCGAATTGGCACAAGTTCATATCTAAAAATATCTTTCGAATTAGCATAAGCCAAAATGATTTATTGTATAGAATTTTAAAGCATAAAATAATTCGAATAGGAAGAGTCTAATGTCAGCTAATGAAAGAACAAAACGCAAATATGTGAATTTTATATTTAATTCACACAAATTTCAAATACTCGAAAAGAAAAAAAAAATCAAATCTGAGAACATACATATGTGGCCTTTAAACAATGTTGTGTTTGATATAATACAATTGAATCATCTAATACATGAATATGTTTGTAGGTGCTGACTCAAAGAGATGAAAAAAATGAATCTTTAGAATATTTGTATAGATCTGAACAAACTTAACGTATCTTTAGATTCAAAATGTTTCAATAATTCTAATCAAAAAAATTCTTAATAAAACAACCATGAGTGACTTTGATACCATTTGTAATAGATTTAGTATTATAGATCTGAACATGAAACACATGTTGATATAATCGAGAAACAAGTACACAAAAATAACATGAAAAAACGTACCTGAGCCCATAATAAATTACTGAAGAGAAGATCTGATTATACTCTTCCAAATTAGCACAAGTTCAGATCTGGAAATATATGTGTAGAAGAAATCAGAGAGAATGTTCCAAAAATTTATGTAATTTGGGAAACTTAACTCAATATTTATAAGGTAATTTTTATTCTAATCCACAATATTAGTAAGTTAATCCACCCTATTTTATAGGATCTTTGACTTTTACTAAAATTTAAATTTTAATCAGTACATCCACACACAAAAAAAGTATTATTCTCTTCTTCTCAATCTTCTTCCATGCGTTTTCTTCTTCTGTCGTTTTCCGTCGTTCTTCTCGGTTTTGGAATCATAGCGTCTAAATCCAAGCTTAAGCGTTAAGTGGAGTAATTCAACATAACAGTAAGTAGTTTGTTTATTATTTTTATTTTTTTGAAGTTGATTAATTGTATACAAAATTGTATTTTTTTTAATATCACCATCATCACATATAATTGTAGTTGGTTATTTTCTGAAATCTTGAAAAATTGATAGAAATATTATAGCAAGGATTGAGTTTACAATCTACCATGCTACATCATGTTCCGTGCGTTTTCAGATGAACCTATTGATGTTTTGCTCCATGATCTGTTTATTTATAGCAAGGATTTCTTATTTGTCCCTCACCACTTCATTTGGATTTTTATGCATACTATGCTAGCATGTATGAATGACTAGTATGAGTGGCTGCACAAGTTAACATATACAGCAAGAGAACTTGATTACCAAATGAAAATCTTATAAATTGACATGTCGGTATAATTTATATAAGAAACATGTTGCATACAGTAGATTTATATGTTATCTATATCACATTACGATAAAATGTGTATTTTTTTCATATAATTAATCTGGTATGAGATCTTGATTTTAGGCTAGTTGGATTATTATTATTAATCTGATATGAGAGTTGTGAAATAACGCAGAATTGTGAAACAAGAAGCACAAAATCGATTGTTACATATAATATAGGGTGAAATCTTTAAGTTAATCCACTCGTGGATTAACTTACAAAATAGTTGTGGATTAACTTATTAGAGTAAAATGGTGGATTAACTTATTAAAACCGTGGATTAGAATAAAAATTACCTATTTATAATAATATGGTATTTCCGGTTCGACTCTTTAACAAATTGAAAATTATTCTGATCTCTACTTAATCTTCCCATTACAGTTGATTATTATTTTTCCATAAATGTTTAATTTATTGATTTGTTATAGTACCACTCTGAATTTATTGCACATCCAACTAGCATTACATATTATATCTTACATTTGGATCAAGTGATTATCATTTTCTAACACACATTGATTTGGTCAAACATAAATGCACATCAAGTTTTAAATTCTTCCTTCTTATAATAACTAATTTGAAAATTTTCAACTTCAAGCTTCTCGAAGTTGCCATTCCTCCTTTGTAGGAAATACTCTCCCCAGGTAAACTCATTATACTTAGCTCGTTCATCTTCACTTACCAACTCCTCAAGAGGCTTCACCCTCACATCATTCGACGGATGCACGAAGAAAGGAACCGAACATCTTCCTTTCGTCGAGTTCACAGAGACTCTATGCTCAGGACTCTCATACTTATCATTGCTCCATACCTGAAATAATGCATATTTCATGGTAAATCCTAACCGAAAAATGGATCTAACAAACGATCTTATATATAAGACACGTGAAATCATAGATGTACCTGCATACAATCTCCGATATTGATAACATAAGAATTCGGAATGGGCTTGACCCGGACCCACTCACCGTCCGACTTCCTCCTGACATCTAACCCTCCAACTTCATCCTGAGAAAGAATGGTTATAGGACCTAAATCCTTATGGCGCCCTGTACCAAGAGCAAGCTCCGGGTTCGGGCATGGAGGGTAATAGTTCAGCCGCACCGAGCTAATCGTGTTATCGAAATACCCGTTTAACCGTTTAGCAGGTAAATTCAAAGACAGTGAGATAAGCTCTATTATCTTGAATGCTAGCACTTCAAGAGCATTCTTGTACTCCATGCACACGTCCCTGTATATAATTAATTAAGAGAGTACAAAGCCCGTTAAATCTGTTGGAAAGTTCAGATATTTATGAACTACCTAGACAAGTGTTGTTACCTCATATCAAGGGGGGACTCCGGCCAGCGATTATGGATGAGTTTGGAGTCAGAGAGAAGCATAGGCTCCCTGGCTGCAAAATCGAAAACTTCCTTCCAGTCCCTGACGTTTTTTGTGTGTTCGGCGTCATGGTAACCCATGAAGTTGTCTTTGTCTCTTCTGGCGCGTCTTTTTTCATGTAAAGGAAGAGCGAAGAACTCTTTGGCCTTTTGCTCGAGTTTGTGAAGCGTCTGAATGGGGACGCCATATGGTTGATGACCTGGAAGAAGCCCCACACCTTGCAGGCAGAGCCGACTTGGTGAACCAGAGATTGGATGTGGGCACCGGAGGTGGGTGTCGTTGCTGTGGTGAGGATAGGGGATAAGTCGATGAGAGGGATGCCTTCTAAAATGGGGATGTCTGGGTTGGATCGGTGTACTGGTTCTTGAACGAAGGCAGGATCCACTTCAATCCCCATTTTTGTGATATTCGATATGAGTTTAGGGCTGCTTATAAAAATGGGTAGGTGGAATGAATCTGGACTGGTTGGAACATACCAGCAGCACGTGGGTTCGGGCGTGAGTCGAGGAGAATTCGAGCAGCACGTGGGGATGTCTGAGTGGACACTTCGTCATTTTTTTTTTAATCAACGCTAAACGGCGAACAGTTTGCCGTTTAAGGTTTTTTTTTTTTTTTGTTTTTTTTTTTTTTTTTTTTTTTTGCCGTAAACAGCAAACTGACTGCCGTTTTATCCTTAAACGGCAATCAGTTTGCCGTTTAACGATCGCCACCAAAAAAAAAAAAAGTGGGGAGGATCCCCACTTCAACGCTGAACTCACGCTGCTCGTCACACTGCTGCAGCGCGAGTTCGCGTTTTAAAGTGGGAATCTCCCCCACTTTGAAGAGTATTCTTACTGCTTGGAATGCTCTTATGAGAATCCAATATTTCCGAATCTGGACTGGTTATGAAAATCAAAACTAAACAATGATCGACAACTAAGCTCAATTATCGAGGCTGTTTTCATAAACGTCCAAAATATAGACGCATATATGAAAAGAGCAAGACCGAGTCCTAGGACAAAACGAGCAAGACACTTGTCTAGTGTAACCGGTTTGATATGGGCAACAACCTGAGTATGTGATAATAATTTAAAATCCAAACCACACCAAGTCAACCGGCTTCAACCCCTAGTTAAGATCAAAGTAGCATACAGAATTTATTAGTAATTTACTTTGCAGCGATTTCTGTGCATAAAGTAAAGCAATTCCTTCTCTTTTAATTTTCTACAATCTTAAAAAGTTTCAAAAATTATATTTTTTGGGTTCCTTTGTCGTTTTTATTTCTATGGACAAAATAAAAGCAAATAAAAATCAAACCAAAATAAACACTTCAATTAAAAAAATTGTTCATTTCTTTCAATAGAAAGAGAGGACGGATGAGGATCAACTAAATAATTAAACTCAAACTAACAAGCCCAGCTCTTAATTTTTTTTTACCCAAGATGTATTTTTTCACTTCCAATTCCCTACTCATAGACTTCAATTCTCATAATTACACGAAATGCAAAGTTCCCGATTTCCAAAAGAAATCAAAATTCGAAAATCTAATTATCAATGATTCGCATGGACTTTTGTGATTTAATTAGTATTGTTTTGTTCAGTTAGTGTCTTGATGAGGTAGGTGCTCGATAATAGCTCTGCAACTATTCCAACAGCAGTTACATCCGATGAGGTACAAGATGCTCGAAGTTCTTGTTATCTAAAGTGGTGCAGGCACGATTTTATGGTCGAGGTAATGTTGCGGTTATTCAGTTGAGTGTGGATTCTGTTCACGGTGAAGGAGCTGAAATGCGTGTAAGTTGTCTGTTGTGGAGTTATAGGGATAGGTTGCAGGTTAAGGTGGAATTGCAGTGTGACTTGGTAGTGATCAAGCAGGTCAGTTGAAGCAGAGCAGGTGGTTGGTGAAGGGATTAGTACAAACGGAAGTTGGAGGATTTATAATGTGGAATGCAGGTGTTGGGGTTGGTTTCAGATTCTGTAATGACGGGGTGGATTATTATACAATGATTGTGATACGGCCTAGAACTCACCCCAAAAGCTAGCTTATAAGGGGAGGGTGTCTAACGGACTATATACTTGCATTATATATCATATTTTAGAGTATGTGACATATCAGATTAGGAGGTGTTTTTTGCGCTTTAGGTAGTTGGGTAGGATGGTTGAATGTGGGTTTGAGGTCAGAGTGTGAAGGAAGAGATGAGTGGCCATTTTTCTTTCTGGTAGACGTGGCTTGAAATGGAGGAGGAAAAGACGGCAAGGTAGTAGGTTCTGAAATGGAGAAGGCAAGGCAGTAAATGGAGAAAGCAAGGCAAGGCAGCCCTCTTCCCTTCCCTCTTTGTTCCATTCTCCTCCATTCGAAGTCGGTTTTGATTATCTAGATTTTGTTGTAATGCAGATCGCTAAATCCAGAACACATAAACATCTTTGGTGACCGAATGTAAACATATAAACCTTTTTGAGTTACTATAGAACTAAACTGCGTTTCTAAACTTTAGAAAAAAATACATGTCCAGTAAACACATACTTTCAGGCACTTGTCACAGGATTATCAATTTTAAATTTGAAACTTGAGACATTTGATCTTGCAATTCAAAATGTTTACTATCTGTGTCAGACTCGCTTCCTTAGTAAACATAGGGTTTAGTCATAAATAAGCTGTGTTCATATAAATTGCAATGCTCGAGTATTAAGTACACTGTAATATGTGGAGCATATATATAGTGCTCACTGTTTCAAATCTCGCAAATATCGCCCGAGATCTCCTCTGGGATCTCGTTTTGGGCTCCTTCCGAAATGAAACAGCAAATATCACTCTAAATCTCCTTTCGAATATATCGCCCGAGATATTACAATATCGAACGATATATCGACTGAGACGAAATACTAGAATATCGTCCGAGATCTTAATATTTTTGGTTAAAATTTAAATTTGTGCGTGAACTAGAACAATAATTAAAAAACTCAAATCTAGCCATAACAATCTTTTGTTATTATACATTTTGCATGTTAAATGACTATACTGCATGTTCCTATATGTTTTACAATGCTTATGATTTTCATATTCATCTTTTTACATACATGTTACTTATGAAATTATGTTTTTTATGGTCTATTTATGCTGTTTTTTTTTTAATGTTTTGGATCCTTTTAATGTTTCCTGTCTAACAATATTTCTGTTTTAAGCATGTTACGATTTAGAGTATGAATGGTCTTTTGCAAAATAAAGAATAATAAAGTTATTTTGAATTTTAAGTTTAAGTTACTACGTTTTTAATAGCATTCATAAAAATCATTTTGTTAAAATATCATTTTTAACATATCATGTACCCCGAGATTGTTCCGATATGAACTTTCAGACACGAGATGAAAATCCGAGACGAACTCCCGAGTTAGACTCATCTCGTCCGAGATCTCCCCCGATACGAGACTAAGTCTATAAAACCCCCGAGACGAAACGCGACCGATATCCGAGATTTAAAACCTTGATTGTGCTTGTTTTAAAAGGAAACATAAAGAAGATGCATGCATCTATTGTTTCAGCTTGGTGAGTTTTAAGCAAGGCAAGGCAGCGCTCTTCTCTTCCCTCTTTGTTCCCTTCTCCTCCATTCGGAAGTCTGTTTTGATTATCTAGATTTTGTTGTAATGCAGATCGCTAAATCCAGAACACATAAACATCTTTGGTGACCAAATGTAAACATATAAACCTTTTTGAGTTACTATAGTGTTAGAAAATATTGCATAAGAATCATCATCTATCAATAATAGCAGAATCTTTTAGTGTTTCAAATTCTAGTCAAAGAGTCACCTTATTTTTTGTTGCTAATTTATTTCTTGCAGCCATTCATATGTAACCAATTGATATAAATAGATGTCAAGAAAGCAATGAAAGTAACCACAATTTTATCTTCTTCTTCTTCATGTGCATGTTATATATATAAGCATATGTGTGTGTGTGTGTGTGTGTGTGTGTGTGTGTGTGTGTATAATTGTTATCGGTGGTATCGGAGCTTGAGCACATGACCTCTAAAATTTTTATTCAACCTTCAATTCCACATTTGATGGCCACTATGATCATTGGAGCATGCTAATGGAGAACTTCTTAAGATCAAAAGAGTTCTGAGAGGTTGTTGAGTCTGGAGTAGGAGAACCAGCAGCTGGAGTGGTACTGACGAATCAGCAGAAGGCTGATTTGAATGCATTGATGTTGAAGGATCTTAAAAGCTAAAAACTACCTCTTCCAAGCTATTGACAGACCAATCTTGGTGACGATTCTTTGCAAAGATACATCTAAGGACATTTGGGACTCTATGAAGAAGAAATATGCAGGTAATGCAAAGGTGAAACGAGCACAGCTTCAAGCACTTTGGACTGAGTTTGAAACTTTGCGGATGAAAAGTGGAGAGTCGGTTTCAGATTTCTTTTCAAGAACAATGACAATTGCAAATAAAATGCGGATCAATGGCAAAAAGATGGATGATACAACAATTATGGAGAAAATTCTTCGATCAATGACGCCAAAGTTCAATTACGTTGTTTGCTCTATAGAAGAATCTAAAGATGTTGAAACTCTTTCACTTGATGAATTGCAAAGTTCTTTACAAATTCATGAACAAAAAATGAATCAGCAGGAGCAGGAGGAACAAGCTTTGCAAGTCTCAATCAAAAATCAAATATCATCTCCTACCAACAAAACATATGCAAAAGGAGGAGGCGGAGGAAACAAAGGACATAAACAACCACACCAACAGTCAGAAAATAATCAATCTCATTTTTCTAAGGGCGAGGTAGAGGCCGTGACGGTCATCACTCAACAAGTTATAGATTAAAGTCAATAGACAAGTCAAAAGTGGAGTGTTATAGATGTCATCGGTATGGCCATTACAAATCTGAATGTCGCGCTAATTTAAACAAAAATCATGGAGAAAATTCCAATTTTGTAGAAAAGGAGGAAGAAGAAGTATCACTTCTAATGGTGTGCCATGCAAAAGAGGAAACTCATCAAAATACGTGGTACTTATATACTGGCTGCTGCAATCACATGAGTGGAAATAAATCTGCATTCTTTTATTTGGATGAATCGTATCATGACACTGTGAAGTTCGGAGATAATTCGACGATCTCTTTAATGGGCAAAGGGAAAATTACCATTCAAACCAAAAAAGGTTCTACACAAACTATTTCTAATGTTCTTTTTGTACCGGAATTGAAAACTATTTTATTGAGTGTGGGACAATTGCAAGAGAAAGGGTATGAGTTTTCCATTAAAAATGGTATTTGTCAAATTCGAGATGATAATCTGGGATTGATAGCTCAAGTCAGCATGATAACAAATTGAATATTTCCGCTTTCCCTCCTCAACATTAAGCATGCATGTTTTTCAGCTAAATTAAAGAATTTAGCTTGGCTTTGGCATCTCAGGTATGGTCATCTCAACTTTAGTGGCTTAAAAACTTTGCAGCAGAAACATATGGTAGTCGGTCTACCACAATTTGATTTCCCATCAGATGTTTGTGAAGATTGCATTGTTAATAAACAACATCGTGAATCTTTCTCAAAAGGAAACTCATATAGAGAAAAAAGGCATTAGAATTGGTGCACTCTAACATTTGTGGACCAATAGCTCCATCTTCAAATGGCGGTAAACGATACATAATCACTTTCATTGATGATTTTAGTCGAAAGACATGGATTTATTTTTTACAGGAAAAATCTAAAGCTTTTGCTACGTTCAAAAGCTATAAAGCTTTGGTTGAAAAAGAAGTTGACAATCTAATTAAAGTTCTTCGCACAGATCGTGGGGGAGAATACAATTCACATGAATTTGCAAATTTTTGTGAATCTCATGGTATTAAAAGGCAACTTACAGCAGCTTATACACCATAACAGAAAGGTGTTTGTGAGAGGAAGAATCGCACTATTATGAATATGGTGTGAAGCCTTTTGAAAGCAAGTAGTGTTCCAAAAAAATTCTGCCCTGAAGCAGCTTGTTGGAGCTTTTATATTTTGAATAGAAGTCCTACACTTGTTGTTAAAAATATGACACCAGAGGAAGCATGGAGTGGAAGAAAGCCTACTGTAGATCACTTTCGAATATTTGGATGCATCGCCTATGCTCATATTCCAAATGAGAAAAGAAGAAAGCTAGATGATAAGGGAGAAAAATGCATATTTCTTGATGTTAGTGATCATTCGAAAGCTTATAAGTTGTTTAATCCTATCACCAAGAAACTTGTTATTAGTCGAGATATCATTTTTGATGAAGGAAACGTATGGAACTGGAGCAACAATACAAATATACAACAGCTTCCAGCAGATTTTGATGATGAAAATGCAAATGAAACACAACAGCAGCAACAACAAAATGTTATTGCAGCTCCGGAACATCAGAGTACTCAAAATGGCGCTCCTTTAGCCTTTGAAACTTCACCAACAGCAGCAGAAATTGACGAACAGGCTAATGCAACAGCAGGCACATACCCTCAACGTGTGAGAAAAAAACTAGCATGGATGCAAGACTATGAGGTATCTAATATAAGTTCTACTGATGACACACTTGCGCATTATGCATTATTTTCAGATTGTGATCCACTAGCTTATGAAGACGCGACAAAAGAATCAATGTGGAGAAAGGCGATGGATGCAGAAATCGCTAAAATTGAAAAAAAACCAGACTTGGGAATTGACAGAGCTTCCGAAAGGACAAAAGTCGATTGGTGTAAAGTGGGTATACAAGAAAAAACCAAAGGAAAATGGAGAAGTTGAATAATAAAAAGCACGATTGGTGGCTAATGGCTATAAGCAAGAATTTGATGTTGACTATAAAGAAGTTTTTGCTCCAGTAGGGAGACATGATACAATTAGATTGGTAATCGCATTAGCTGCACAAAACTCATGGCTTATCCATCAGCTGGATGTAAAATCAGCATTCTTACACAGAGATTTGGAGGAACATGTATTTATTGATCAACCTCCTGGTTATGTTAAAAAAGAAAATGAGCATAAACTGTATAAATTAAAAAAGGCTCTTTATGGACTAAAACAAGCTCCATGAGCATGGTATAGTCGCATTGAAGCTTATTTCTTAGGGGAAGGTTTTCATAAATGTCCATACGAGCACACACTTTTCATTAAATTTGAAGATGGAGGTAAGATGCTCATTGTTTGTTTATACGTGGACGATCTGATTTATACTGGAAATGATAGCACCATGTTTGAAAAATTCAAGCGATCCATGATGCGTGAATTTGAAATGACTGATCTTGGATTAATGCATTATTTTCTTGGCATAGAAGTGGTGCAAATTGATGTTGGTATTTTTGTTTCCCAAAAGAAGTATGTCCAAGAAATTTTAGACAGGTTTCAAATGAAGAATTGCAATGCAGTAGGCACCCCAACCGCAGTTGGATTGAAGCCTATCAAAGAACCTGAAGGAAAGAAGGTTAATAGCACTCTATATAAACAAATAGTTGGAAGTCTAATGTACTTGACAGCCATAAGACCAGATATGATGCATGGTGTGAGTCTCATCAGTAGATATATGGAATGTCCACGAGAGATGCATCTTCTTACTGAAAAAAGAATTTTTCGGTATTTGCGTGGTACAGCTGATTTTGGGCTGTTCTATCGGAAAGGGGAAAAAACAAAGTTAGTTAGTTTTACTGATAGTGATTATGCAGGAGATTTGGATGATAGGAGAAGCACATCTGGTTATGTTTTTATGATGGGCTCGAGAGCTGTTTCATGGTCTTCAAAGAAGCAAGAAATTGTCACTTTATCAACAACTGAAGCAGAGTTTGCAGCTGCAACAACAAGCGCATGTCAAGCTGTTTGGTTAAGGTAGATTCTTGAAGAGTTACAATCCAAGCAAACGGGAGCCACTGTAATTTACTATGATAATAGCTCAACAACTAAACTCTCAAAGAATTATGTTCTTCATGGTAGAAGTAAACACATTGATGTGAAATATCACTACTTGAGGGAGCTCACTATGAAAGAAGTTATTGATCTCATCTATTGCAGAAGTGAAGAACAATTGGCTGATATATTCACCAAACCTCTCAAATTACCTACATTTCAGAAACTAAGAAAAATGCTTGGATGATCAAGTCAAAATGAAGTAAACTGAGTATTTGTATACGCATTAGTTTAAGGGAAGGAATGTTAGAAAATATTGCATAAGAATCACCATATATCAATAATTGCAGAGTCTTTTGGTGTTTCAAATTCTAGTCAAAGAGTCACCTTGTTTTTTGTTGCTAATTTATTTCTTGCAGCCATTCATATGTAACCCATTGATATAAATAGATGTCAAGAAAGCAATGAAAGTAACCACAATTTCAATTTTATCTTCTTCTTCTTCATGTGTATGTTATATATATAAGCATACACACACACACACACACACACACACACACATATATATATATATATATATATATTGTTATGCAAAATTGCGCCTTTGCGGAAGAACAATAAGCAAGATCTGGATTTGCCAATTGAACAACAATCATATCTGATAGCAATTATTCTATTACATCAACAACATAGTAAATAACTATAACAGAGAAATAAAGAGATACACAATATTTATACTGGTTCCACTATCATCATAGTGTATGTCCAGTCTAACAGAGAGAGATTTTATTCCACATGAGAGAATTACGAGAGATTACAAAATAAGAGTTTACATATCCAAAACCTCAATCAGGTTTAACAAGAAGAGACACCATTGGGGATCACTGGCTCCAAGCCAGGATGGGTTTACACTAAAGTCTACCCCTCAATATATAGCCAGTGTAAATCTATGTGAGTCATCAATTAAATTACCAACATATGGTAATAATATAATGGAGGCAAATTATCATAACAACAAATGTGCAAACATAGGAAGTAAATCAATTTGTTACTTTAGCATAGATGGAAGAAATTAATCCCTTCATTTATTTCTCTGCCATCTCATCAAATGCAATCAATGCATTCCCATTATAAAAATATTTACTTTTCATTCTTTGCAAATTTGTACCAATCAATTTGTGATTTTGTATCACCAAATTTAACACTCCACCTTGATGCAAAATCACATATCTGCAACACCCCATCTCCAATCAAATTCTCTTCACAACATAAAACTCTTCAACGGAACTCCACCTTCAATCAAAATCTCACACCGAGATACACACAAAAAAATGAATATTTACCAAATGGGGTCCAGAAAAGCCACCCCCTATCACACAATTGTTAACGAGCTCAGACTACGTCCCCGCCCGCCAACAAACTATTGCAAATATCCAAAATAACAAAGAAGGCAGACACCAAAGTAATCTCAACACCGCCAAGACCAAAAAATAATTCTCTCAATCGCCAAAAAATCTCTCTCTTGCCACTTAATCAAAACCATTATAAGCTTCACCCACCGCCTGCAAAAGACGCATCTACCACCATGAGCTGCACCACGCATAAACCAACGGTCTAAAAGTGCTTGCAATACACATCGACACTCGTGTACCACTTGATCTGAGCTCCTTCCTCGATCACTCTGGATCCCTCGAGCATCATCAACGTGAAGACCCCTGTCTAATCCACAATGATCTCTGTCTCGACACCCATCTATCACTTGACCTGAGCTCCTTTCCTGATCATCTTGGATCCCTTGAGCATCATCAACATGAAGACCCCTCTTAGAAACATGATCAAAACTTCTCAAATCCAATAGCCCCTTCAACACGGTAAACTCCATATCACGTCAAAGTTCCTAGATTGGAACGCTCTTCACTCTCGACATAATCTCCTCCACCAAAGTCTTGCGTTTCTCCCAAAATAGTAATAGCATAATCACCACTGAATCTATCGACCTTTGTAGAAATAATTGATGCACAATTTAAAATAAATCGCCTCGCTCTGATACCAATCTGTTATGCAAAATTGCGCATTTGCGGAAGAACAATAAGCAAGATCTGGATTTGTCAATTGAACATCAATCTTATCTGATAGTAATTATTCTATTACATCAACAACATAGTAAATAACTATAACAGAGAAATAAAGAGATACACAATATTTATACTGGTTCCACTATCATCATAGTGTACGTCCAGTCTAACAGAGAGAGATTTTATTCTACATGAGGGAATTACAAGAGATTACAAAATAAGAGTTTACATATCCAAACCCTCAATCAGGTTTAACAAGAAGAGACACCATTGGGAATCACTGGCTCCAAGCCAGGATGGGTTTACACTAAAGTCTACCCCTCAATATATAGCTAGTATAAATCTATGTGAGTCGTCAATTAAATTACCATCATATGGTAATAATATAATGAAGACAAATTATCATAACAACAAATGTGCAAACATAGAAAGTAAATCAATTTGTTTCTTTAGCATAGATGAAAGAAATTAATCCCTTCATTTATTTCTCTGCCATCTCATTAAATGCAATCAATGCATTCCCATTATAAAAATATTTACTTTCCATTCTTTGCAAATGTGTTCCAATCAATTTGTGATTTTGTATCACCAAATTTAACACACACACACACACACACACACACACACACACACAGATATATATATATATATATATATATATATATATTTGTTATCATATAGAACTAAACTGCGTTTCTAAACTTTAGAAAAACTACATGTCTAGTAAACGCATACTTTCAGGCACTTGTCACAGGATTATCAATTTTAAATTTGGAACTTGTGACATTTGATCTTGCAATTCAAAATGTTTACTATCTGTCTCAGACTTGCTTCCTTAGTAAACATAGGGTTTACTCATAAATAAGTTGTGTTCATATAAATTGCAATGCTCGAGAATTAAGTACACAGTAATAGGTGGAGCATATATAAAGTGCTCGTTTTAAAAGGAAACATAAAGAAGACGCATGCATCTATTGTTTCAGCTTGATGGGTTTTAAGATAATACAATTTAGTTAGAAGTTTGATGAAATTTTGGCTCCTTCTAATCTAATCATGCATTCGTTCATTTTATACGTCATCTTGATAGGATGATAAGGTTTTGAGAGTGACAAAAGACTTGAAAGAGATGAGTCCATCAGTGGCTGTAGTTTATTTTATTAAGTCTTTTAAATCAGTTTCGCTTCTACCATCGCGTTTATTCCCCATAATAAAATCATATTTTATTTATACTCATGGATTCTTATACATTACATTGCTAACCAATATAGGCATGTGTGTACAAACCAGTAGTTCGGTATTTTGCGCTTTACTTCGCTGCTTCGCATGTATTATAGGATTTGCATTTAACGCTTTTATTCTATGTATTTATAGTCTCCAATTTGCAGACAAATGGTCTATATTTATCATACAAGCTAACCACACATTGTTAGACATCTAATACCATAGGTTTGAACATGAAACTCGTATTAATACAATCGAGAAACAGATACATACAGATTAAGCGGAAAAGTGTATCTGAGTCCATTGCAAATTACTAAAGAGAAGATCCAGTTACAATCTTCCGAATCAGCACATGTTATGATCTAAAAATATCTTTGTAGTAGAAAGTAGAGAGGATATTGTGAAACGAGAAATACCAAGCACGCTCTACCTTAAGTAGAGTGAGCTTATACTTACCACTTGATTGGTGGAAATGAGTTGGCATCAATCATTAACTATATGATATTAATAACCGCCAACCTATTTCCACTAATCGGGTGGCAAGTGTAAGCTCACTTTCCCCAAAGGAGAGTGTGCTTAGCATTTCTTATTCTGAAACACTTGTGTAATTTTTGGACCTTAACTCTATATTTATATTAGTGTAATATCTCAAATTCAAGCACTTCATCAAACTGAAATTTATTCCGCTTTCTACGCAATCCTTTCATGACAGATGATTATTTTTTCTCATAAATATTTATTGATTTATTAGGCCACTCTGAATTTACAGCAATCCTTTCAAGAATCAAATGTGTCGAACATGGCATGCGTGTCATTTACAGCAAGCCAAAATGATTTATTGTATAGAATTTTAAAGCATAAAACAATTTGAATAGGAAGAGTCTAATGTCAGCTAATAAAAGAACAAAACAACAATATGTGAATTTTACATTTAATTCACACAAGTTTCAAAGTCTCAAATTCTCAACAACAACAAAAAAAAACGTTTGATAACGTACATGTGTGCCCTTTAAACAATGTTGTGTTTGATATAATACAACTGAATCATCTAATATGTGAATATGTTTGTAGGTACTGATTCAAAAAGATGAAAAAAATGAATCTTTAGAATATTTGTATAGATCCGAACAAATTTAACGTATCTTCAGATTCAAAATGTTTCAATAATTCTAATCAAAAAAAATTCTTAATAAAAACAACCATGATTGCCTTTGATACCACTTGTAATAGATTTAATATTATATGTTTGAACATGAAACACATGTTGATTAATCGAGAAACAAGCACACAAAAATAACGCGAAAAAACATAACTGAGTCCATAATAAATTACTGAAGAGAAGATCTGATTACACTCTTTTAAATTAGCACAGGTTCATAATTGAAAATATCTCTTTTGAAGAAAAACAGAGAGAATGTTCCAAAAAAATTATGTAATTTGGGAAACTTAACTCAATATTTATAATAGTGTGATATTTCCGGTTCCACTCTTTAACAAATTGAAAATTATTCTGGTCTCTACTTAATCTTTCCATTACAGTTGATTATTATTTTTCCATAAATGTTTAATTTATCGATTTATCAGGGTACCACTCTGGATTTATTGCACATCGAACTAGCATTACATATTATATCTTACATATGGATCAAGTGATTATCATTTTCTAAAACAGATTGATTTGGTCAAACATAAGTGCACATCAAGTTTTAAATTCTTTCTTCTTATAATAACTAATTTGAAAATTTTCAACTTCAAGCTTCTCAAAGTTGCCATTCTTCCTTTGTAGGAAATACTCTCCCCAGGTAAACTCATTATACTTAGCTGGTTCATCTTCACTTACCAACTCCTCAAGAGGCTTCACCCTCACATCATAGGACGGATGCACGAAGAAAGGAACCGAATATCTTCCTTTCGTCGAGTTCACAGAGACTCTATGCTCAGGACTCCCATACTTATCATTGCTCCATACCTGAAATAATGCATATCTCATGGTAACACTGAACCAAAAAATGGATCTAACAAAAGATCTTATATATAAGACACGTGAAATCATGCATATATGTACCTGCATACAATCTCCGATATTGATAACATAAGAATTCGGAATGGGCTTGACCCGGACCCACTCACCGTCCGACTTCCTCCTGACATCTAACCCTCCAACTTCATCCTGAGAAAGAATGGTTATAGGACCTAAATCCTTATGGCGCCCTGTACCAAGAGCAAGCTCCGGGTTTGGGCACGGAGGGTAATAGTTCAGCCGCACCGAGCTAATCGGGTTATCGAAGTACCCGTTTAACCGTTTAGCAGGTAGTTTCAAAGACAGTGAGATAAGCTCTATTATCTTGAATGCTAGCACTTCAAGAGCATTCTTGTACTCCATGCACACGTCCCTGTATATAATTAAGAGAGTAGAAAGCTCATTAAACCTGTTAATTAAAAAGTTCAGACAATTATGAACTACCTAGACAAGTGTTGTTACCTCATATCAAGGGGGGACTCCGGCCAGCGATTATGGATGAGTTTGGAGTCAGAGAGGAGCATAGGCTCCCTGGCTGCAAAATCGAAAACTTCCTTCCAGTCCCTGACGTTTTTTGTGTGTTCAGAGTCGTGGTAACCCATGAAGTTGTCTTTGTCTCTTCTGGCGCGTCTTTTTTCATGTAAAGGAAGAGCGAAGAACTCTTTGGCCTTTTGCTCGAGTTTGTGAAGCGTCTGAATGGGGACGCCATGGTTGATGACCTGGAAGAAGCCCCATACCTTGCAGGCGGAGCCGACTTGGTGAACCAGAGATTGGATGTTGGCACCGGAGGTGGGTGTAGCGGAAGTGGTGAGGATAGGGGATAAATCGATGAGAGGGACGCCTTCTATGGTGGGGATGTCTGGGTTGGATCGGTGAACTGGCTCTTGAACGAAGGCAGGATCCACTTCAATCCCCATTTTTGTGATACTCGCTTTCAGTTTAGGGCTGCTTATAGAAATCGGTAGGTGGAATGAATCTGGACTGGTTATGAGAATCCAATGTTTCCGATTCTGGACTGGCTATGAAAATCAAAACTAAACAATGACCGACAACTAAGCTCAATTATTGAGGCTGTTTTCATAAACATCCAAAATATAGACGTATACATGAAAAGGACAAGACCGGATTCTAGGGCAAGACGAGCAACACATTTGTCTAGTGTAACCGGTCGGATATGGGCAACAACCGGAGTAGGTGGTGATGGTTTTAACCTGTTTAACAGTTAATTATGATAATAAACTTTATGCCAACAGCTTAGCATGTGGTATTGTAGTTGAGTGGTAGTGTATCCATCTATTTGATTGGAGTTGAGTAGGTCAAGTCCGGTTATTGTAGAAAAAAAATTGTTCCTATTATTTTTGTTTGGGCCAACCAAGGTAGTCGGGCCACCATCGAGGACACCATACCTACCTTTTATTACTGTATAATACTAGAACAAGACGAGTTTGTCTTTTGCCGTGCTTTTAAAATTTACAAATAATAATTTAACAAACATATAACCCCTATAAGCGATGGACATGTCAGATAATCTTTCTTGATTTTACTGTACACACAATTTTCGTAAAAACGATATTCGAATATTATAAATGTTATGACTTAAAACAGACAGACTATTAAAGGCATAATAAAGTGAATATAAGAAATACCGTGAGACAGCTTTGTTTTATATTGGGTATAAGCTTTGGGCCAAAAGAGGAAATTATGTTATATAAGCGAAAATTATGTTACATAAGCTGCGTATAAACTGTGTGCAAAAAGAGTCGTATCACATCTTTATATCAAGCTTTAAATATATAGTAAAACTTCGAATCATATCTTTCGTACAAGTTGTTTCTCCTATCAATACTACAAAATCAATTCTATATTCCAAGTTTAACATGATAACGGAGCATTATAAAGCTTTAAAGTAAATCTTTTGAAGAAAAACATCATCATATTATCAAACCAATAGTGGTTCAAATTGGAATTATCATCATTCAAAATATCATCATTTGATATTCATATATGTCCATCAGATTCAGCTTCATTGTCCGGGTTTGGCTTAGATTCACCCATGAAACTAAGTATCATGCCAAAGAATCCATAAATTATTAGTTGCATCAAGATTTCTTTATATAAAGTGAATTCAAACTTAGAAAAGATTCAGGAAATCAAGAACAAAAATAGAGAAATACCTCTTTCAAATGTATCCCCACACCAAAAAGTCCTCAGGTAACTCTCTTTATTGGTCTGACTATTCAATTCAATTCTACCATATTTCAGAAGTCCCTTCTTGCATTTGCAAATTTTCTGAACTCTTCTGTTACGTTCGTAATTTGGATCACTGTTGATGATCATTCCTGAAGGTAATAACAACTCAACAACATTAGGAAACACCCATAATATACATGCACATCTCATTACTACAACATAAAGTCTAGGACAGTAATTAGTCCTCAGAATCAACTAATTATTGCCCATCTTGATGAAGATAACTATCGCTTATGGAAGTTTCAAATTGAAATATCTCTTCGAGGATATGGTCATATAGAATTCATTCTTGGAAAATTAGCCGTGCCACCAAAGTTCACCACTGGTTCATAAAACAAATTGATTAGTAATAAAGAATATATCAAATATCACAAGCATGGAAGATTAATAAGTTTATGGCTTTTATCGTCCATAACTTAAAATCTATTACCACACGTCGTTGGATGCAAATCAGCAAACGAGATATGAACCACTGCTAAAAGAGTTTTTAGCATTTAGTCTACTATTAAAATAATGCATTACAAGAGAAAACTTCACAGTGTCAGAAAAGACAATGAGAAAATGAAAGATTACTTAAAAAAGGTCAAGAAAATATGTGATGTGTTAAAAGCCGTTGGACATAGAGTGCCTAAAAAAGAATAAGTTTTAACAATTTTAAATATATTTGGTAATGAATACGAAGCAATTGTTGCTATCTTATCATCTAAAAGGACTTTATCCTCAGTGTAATGAGTTCATTCAACACTTCTTTCTCATAAGGCAAGAATATATATCAAAAATCGTCACAAGGAACAACTATATCAATTAACTATGTAGAAAACTGCAAAAGAAAGACCCAAAATAAAAATAAAGTCGACCAATCAAGTTGACGAGAAGGTCATCCAAATAGATCAAGAAGCAAGGGATGGTGAATTAATAGCAGTAGGCCTAAGTGCCAAATATGTGAAAACTTATTCATACTACTGCAAGATGTCATTATAGATTTAATCAAAATTATGTGCCTATCCAAAATTCAAGAAACCAAAGAGGCTTAGTGCAAATATAGCTCAGGCTCAACATGATACAAGTTCTTTACATGATAGCAGCAAAAATCAACTTCTAAGTGAGATCAGAACATATACAAGATAAGGCATGGTACGGTGACCCAGGCGAATCCAATCATATCACAAACAATTTGGAAAATATAAATCTTGGCAATAAGAAGTACAAAGGCAAACAGTTAATATGTTTAGGGCATGGTAAGTGTATTAGTATCATTCACACACGTACTGCCATACCAAAAGAAGAAGTCAATTATATCGCACCAATTTGTTAATAATGCCTAAAACAAGGAAAAATCTTATGAGTATGTCTTAATTTGCTAGTAATAATAATGATTACTTTGAATTTTATCCAAGATTCTATTCATTTAAAGATATTCTAACAAAGGAAACTCTCTTGTAGGGTGAAGGTGAGAAAAAAAATTGTACGAATTCAGTGTAGTTAACTATGGCAGATATGTAAGAAGAGGAAATTATTGCACTATAGCTGAAATATCATAAAGTAATAAAAGTGAAAGTGTACTTGATTTATTGCATAGAAAACTTGGTCACCCTAATGCAAATATTGTAAAATACGTTTTGTTAGAAAGTAATATTGTAACAGCCCGCATTTTACATATCGGAAGATCGTAAAATATTTTTATTTTATTCCCTGATGGTTGGATCATTTCCATATTTTAATATGTTGCTTATGATGTGAGACATATCCATAATTTTTACCAATTTTGTTTGTGACCATTTTGCGCCTGTTAGTCTTGTACAGGGAATAACTTTTGACTCAGGTTGAATCAGGTGTTGAGACCTATGCTGTTGGAAAGGAAATGACGTTTCCCTTTCCGTAGAGTGACCACATTAAAGATTTGGATAAGCGTTTTGGAGGAATTGCTGTTTTAAGGTTTAGCAGTTGGTTGTTCAGGTTTGATAAGCCATAATGGGCTGATTTGGAGAGCCCATTAGTGGGCTGGTGGAAGGCTATAAATAGGGGGTACGGGGTATGGAGAATAGTTTACTTTCTCCATTCTTTCATTTGGAGGAGTTTGTGATCCTCCATTTCTCCATTCTACTACACCTTTCCACCATTAAAATTCGAGATCTACATTAGAGAATCGAAAATCTACATCGTTGGAAGCTAGGTCTACATCATTCCAAGGGAGAGACCATCGAATTGAAGAGTTTGGACTAAATTCTTCGTTGTCCGGAATTATATTTCAATCATTTTGGGTTGTTTTGGAGAATTGGTGAGTGATATGCATCTCTCACACGGATTCAATCAAGTATATGAATGTTTGATCATGTTTTTCATCAAATTCAATCCGTTTTCCTTAGATTTACATCATAGTAAGGTTAATTTCATATGCATCGCCATAGGATCTAATTTAGCAACTTAAAACCGGTAATTTCTATGCTATTTCATATGTTTACGCAAGTTAGATCCATAATTTAGTTCATATGTTCATTTATCATGATTTTGGTGAAATTTGCATAGTTTTGGTGATAATCGTCATGTTCATGTTGTTAGTGATTTCATAACATGCTTATGATTGTGTTGAATGAATTAATTGAGTATATTTCGTCGATTGTGTCGATTGGCGAAGTTTTAGTCGAAATTGGATTTGAATTAGGGCTGTACAGGCCACGGGTCGAGCGTGAAGTACAAAAGGAAGTACAGTGTAGTACTAAATTCGGGTCGATAGTACACGAGGAGAAATGTCTGGTTGTGAATGCAAGTGGTCGGTCGTGCGAGCGGTCGGTCTTGGTGAGGAGGTCGGTCGTGCAAATCAATCCTGGTAGGGCACATTGGAATTAGTCACTTGGGGTCGGTCGCTCGTACAATGGTCGAGCTCAGGGTCGGTCGTGCATACTCCGGGTCGAGCAGCATCGGTTCGATCAGGATCGAGTCGAGCATGGTGGTTGGGTCGAGCAAGCGTCGGGTCAGTCAGGGTGGTTTAGGTCTTTGGTCGATCATACGATGCAAGGGTGGTTCCGGTCGTACCATATTGGGTTGGTCGGATGAACAACGACTGGGTCGGTCGAGCAGGACAGGGTTGGTCAGGCCAGGGTCGGTTGCACAGGGTCATTTTCTGGAAAATTATATTCTTCGGGTACGGACCCATATTTGAACAAAAGAGCTTGAAAAAAAAAATCGAGGGCATCCCCCCGAACCCTTGCCGCAGCGCAGTGATGTAATTTAGCTCGGTGATGTTGTGACTTCGAAGTAAGTTCAAGTGGGAATATTCGAAGTGTTGAATGTGTTCATTGATCGGTGTAGAACAATGAATGAAGTGGCAACTCAAAGGTCGTGAGTTGGTGGATAATGGTTGCTTGAGCTATGAAAAGTCATCGGGTTTGATGACCAGAGATATGAAGGCCGAGAGATTATCGTTGTCGTTAGTTCTAGCAGGCTCAAAGCAGGGGTACAATAGGGGCACCCAAAAGATTGGAAGGTTGCTGGTCGAGTACTCTAGGTATCGTTGAAAGGCTTAGTTGTCGGGGTTGGAAAAACATACGTATCATTGAAAGGCGTGTGAAGTTTATGCTAGAATCGAGGTTACCATTAGCCCTTGACATATGGCAAGGTTGGTTGTCATACGATTAACGACAGTTTCGAACTAGGAATGGCAGTGATAGCCAGAGTCTGTCATGGATGATCACTGTCGTTGTTTGTACGGTCTCATATAAATTATCCAACGTCGAAGGATATGTTTCTTGGGTGCTTGTCGGATATTGGTTTAGACCTCTGGGGCTTGTGCTTGAGGGATGTTGAATTCGATTAGGTTGGTTTATATGAGGCACTTATAATCTGGATGTTATGAGTGCTAGTGGCGTTTGCTTCTGGTTTCCATGAATGAATGGTTGAAGTGTTTGCTGTGAAGTTATCACTGTCCGATGTGGGGAAGACAAGGTTGAGTTCTTCTCTGGTGTTGTGGGTAGATTGATTTGTTTATTTACCCATTCTCATATACTTTATATATGATGTTAGATAGCTGTTTTATCACTCACTAAGACTATTGTCTAACTCAATGTTTTATGTTTCCTCTTATTACCTTAGGTTGTCCATCCAGTTGTGGATGGGCAGACTGGGTAGCAGGTGACAGGTGATAGTTTGGTGAGACAACAATGCTGATCGATGACGAGCCGGAGTCTTACGTACCAGTTTTATTACTATCACGTATTTGTTTCCACTGTTTGTTGTTCCTTCTCTGAGTGTTGTAGTGAGGCAAATTTGTACAGACTTATGTTGAAATCCTGGTGTTGGATATATTTTCTAGTTGTCTGAAATTTGGAATTTCTATTCAAATATGTTTCACTATATATTACCTGTTGTATATGTTCTATTATATTTTATCCTTGCGCTGTGAGTTTTATGACAGGTTTCGATGTTGTTGTTTACCTATGATGATTGTCCACAGCTGCCTGGCATGCCTTTCAGCGCATTATTCCTCTTGTTAAGTGCAGGGGTTGTGGGAAGCCGTCATAAATATTTTCTTTGATAATTGTGCATTACCATGCACCCGCACTTATTGTCAAATGGGATAAAGTCATAAGTTGATTTTTACTCACTCTTAAACAGAGTATAATAAACCATTAGAACTGCTTGCAAGTGATTTGTAAGGACTAACTCCTACGTATCTTGATTATGGTTAGACATATTACGTATCTTTTATTGATACATTATATATATATATATATATATTGTTTAAATTCAAGTTTGAAGTATTTATATTGTAATACACTTCATAACACTAGCAGAGAAACAAGTAATGTCATAAGTTAAAACTATACAAACTGATGGGGGGATTGAGTGCAAAACTGTTAGTAACTTCTTCATTAAAAATGGAATACTTCACAAAACAGATGCCCACACACATCAAAACAAAATATCTTAGCCAAAAGCTATGCAGATAAAGCCTTAGCAGATGCAATATAGTGAGGTGCAAAAAGTCGTAGTTGGGATAAAGTAAGGAAATAATGGGGAAATAGTGAATGACTCTAAAATAACTTATAGCACTCTACTTAATGATTTTACAAATATATAAATGATACTCAAATGAAAAATTAACATACAGTTTAATTATAATAAATACACTCTTAAGTTAATAAAAACATGTGCAGATATATGTAAACAATTGTACATTTTTGTTTAACTTAATTAAATTTAATGTATAGTATATTAAATTATTATTATTTTTAAAACATTTGTTTTAAATTTGATTAAAAAAACTAAATTTCGTAATCTTTATAAGGTACAAATATCAATTTTTAATTCATTTATTTCCAAAAGGATATAACGGAAAAAATGGAGTATAATGGAAATTGTCGGGTATATCGAAAATAACAGGATATAGCAGGGCTTAAAGTGAACAGACCATTTTTTAGGCTACTTAGGAAAATCATGGCTGCAGAAAGCTGCTACATAATATAGCAGGGTTACAACGGGGCACTAACTGCATAAGTTGAAAGAAAACACATGCATATAGTTGAATCTGGTCTTACTTTAATTGCACAAGCATCTCTACCATTAAAATTTTGGTCAGGTTCATTTGGCACTACTATGTACTTAATTAGTTGGATACCAACTAGAGTATTGGATGGAAAGTGTCCACTAGAAAATTTATATGGTTCAAAACCAGATTATTAAACTTTAAGAGCATTTAGATGTTTACATTTTCCATGTCTTGGGTCATATAATACAAATAAATTGAATTTCAGATTTAAACCACGTACCTTTCCAGGATATAAAATGTAACGACCCACCTTTTTATACCGTTCGATTCAATAATGAAACCAACTCAAATCGTTCGAAACAATAGTTTGTTTAACTATGTGGTTTAATAAAATCAAATCACTAACATAGACATGTCACAGATATAAAATAACAGAATAGCTCGCAGCGGAATAAATAACTTAATAGTTCATGAAGCTACTAATTACAAAACCTTAAAATCAAAATAAATAATACTAGAGTAATAAATTAATACATTAGAAATCTTATATACAAAAATGTCTAATATATAAAAATAATAGTAGAAATGGGATAAACAAATCACCAAGATCGCAATAGCAGAAAGATAATAAGCTGAATCTCCAATAGATCTCTAGCTCTCAAAAGATGAATCACTAAAGCTTGACTCCTCAATCTGACTCAAGAATCAAATAAAAAAAACACTTGAGTCAGGATTAACGTTCCTAATAGTAAATCAACTCAAGTGAAATGCTCAAATGAAATGCACAAGCAACTTAAAGAATGTTTGGGATCCCTACTACCCAAAGTTTTGGCCTGGCTACCAAAATAGTCCAGGCTCACGCGATTTGGCCTATCGCGTGGTTAAATGTGTTAAGGATGCAGATTAAGGATCTTTAGGCAAAAATAACACTAGAGGGGGGGATGAATACTGTTTATAATTTATAAAAATCTTTAACTAACTTGAATTACTATATGAATCACACAATGATTATCACGCCAGAAATGATCACAAACACAAAAACAATCATAGACACAGTTATACATAAATACAAAATGCAGAAAAGGAAAGAACACGCCAGATTTTATACTAGTTCGGATTACTCCCATGTCGAGTTCCACGCAATGCTGGATTGCGCAAAGTTTTATTATTGCTAGTATCAATTTTACAACACCCTTGATTTCACGGCTAAAAGGTTAACACCGATTCCACCACTCTTGATTTCACAGCTACAAGGTTCACACCACTCCCTTCCTTGATTTCCGGGCTATAAGGAACAAACCCTTTCCCAAACAGTTCTCAAATGATTTCAACAGCCCTAGAACTCTTGAATCGCACTTCCAATCAAAGAGTATTTGATAGAGATTGAGAAAAGAATAAGTTTGATATAATTTGAGTAGAAACCAGCAGAGAATAAGTTTAGAAATCAAGAAATTAATGTATGTTAATGGTGGTTAGAGATAGGATAAAGATGGAGAAGAAGAAGTGATAAAAAAATTCGAATTTAACCCCTATTTATATCGTTTGAAAGGTTGCAATGTTTCTGAACCGTTTCAAAATATGAAAAGACACTTCCATTGAAATTTGAAACATTGACAGTTAGATGTCGACGTGTTGAAATATGTATGTCAACATATGCTTATTATTTGATTTTTAAAATCATTTTTCAAATGTTTAAATCAATATATATATATATATATATTCTAGAAATTCTTGAATCAAAACTAATGTTTCAAAATGAATTTTCTAAAGTGTAAAAACATATAAAAACATAGTGATATATAATATAAACATATTTATAAAATTATATAATATAAAAGTATAAAACATATATTATAAACATATGTATTATAAAACTTTACAAACACACACACACACAAACACACACACACATATATGTATTTGAAATCTTAAGTAAAATCTTAATAATTTGAAATTATTTTAGAGGACTATGAAATAATTTTAAAATCAATTTGAAAAGGAATTTAAAGACAGAATTTGAAAATAGAATTTGAAAGTACTAACCGGAGTTTTACTTATAAACTAGACTCTATTACTTGATAATCTTAAGCTCTTGAAATCTTGATTATCTTGATACTCATGAGTCTTGAATTCCTTGGTATCTTGAATCTCTAATACTGTATAATTTTCAATATTTGTGTCCTACATGTATATCCTGCATATTCATATATATATATATATATATATATATATATATTCTAGACGAAGATGTTAGTATATATTTTATAATTAATAATGTTATTAATTGAAACAAGGTTGTTGTCATCAAAATTCCATTCTTCAACAATCTTCCTCTTTTTGATGATGAAAACCTTGGTTTATGAAATATTCATACCTAATATTACCTGTTGATTCGGTTCCTTGATTACTCCCCTTTCTCCATGAATTTCTTCTGACTCCCCCTTAAACTATGCCTATCTTAACTATATCCTATTTGTCATTATAAAAAACTATCCTATGCTAAACTATATTATATTATGCCTATAGTATCCTATACTAAACTTAATTATATCGTACTAAACTAAGTTATACTCCCCCTAAATCTATGCTATAAATATATATAAATAACTCCCCCCTTTCTAAAGAGACAAGATTATAACCAAGCAAGTCAATAGATTATTTACAAACAATTTTTTGAATATTTACAATCAATCAATCCAAGTATTTCAAACCAAGCATTATGTACAAGTTTGTCAAATAAATTCAAAGAAATTCAACCAAATTCAAACAAAGCATACCAATCAATTCTTGAGCTGTGAATTCTTGAGTTGTTTCAGCGAGCCTTGTAAGCTTCATTGTCCTTTGATAATGTTCTAGTCCCCCATCATTCATTCATGCTCGATCGGAATCATCAGATAACGACTTTTCGTTCAAAAGGCTGAAAATTGCATTTCAAGCAAGTTTAGTCGACTGGATACATATGTCAGTCGACTGGACCTGATGATTGCTCTCAAGAATAATTCAATGTACAAGTTAGTCGATTGAGATCAATATTCATTTGGCTGAATATTAGTTTAAATGACTGGATACTGATTTCAATCGACTGAATCTTGTGTATGCACAGAATGATTTAGTTTTTGCCTAGTTCAGTCGACTAGCCTCTGAATTTAGTTGAATGAACTAGTTTTCTGCTATTGACATGCGGAGACCACGGTTAAGAGTTTAGATTGATCTAGAATTCTTTCCAGCCGAGTTTCGGCTCGTTTTCTCTTTTTCTATGTTTTCTCAACTGAATTTCAGCAGCTCGATTATATCGACTTTTGATGATCATTTGATTTATTGAATATCGTTATTTATGAGATTTAATTTACGTTATTTAAAATTTGAATTCTTGGATCGATTGCTATTACAATCGTATTTTTGAGTTTTTCCACTTCAAAAATATTAAAGGAGTTTCATACTATTAGTAGATACCGAATCTTTTACTAAAATGGTTTTTAACATTGCTTTCATCATATAAAGTTGTTTTACAAATTATTTTCCATTCTACATATATATATATATATATGTATATATATATATATATAAATCTTTTACTTACCAGTATGAGAAATTCAATTAAACGCCTTAGTAAAATGAGTGGTATAAAACACTTATGTTTGCTTTGATAGTTAATTCTTGAAATTGTTTGATTGAAAAGAGTGGCAATGATCATTTGGTGTTTTTAGTGGACTATACAACTTATTCGTAAATACTCGAGCAGGGCAAGTGGTTATGGGACATGTAGCTTAACTCTTATATTTACCAGCTTGGAGTAATTTACACTGCTTTGGTTTAATTGTGATTTTTTGTAGACTTGTGCATTTGAGGATCTTTGGATCACTTTGGGAAATTTTGGTTCAATTTGGGTGGGATAGCGGCCAGTGGTCTTCGAACCTTTCAAGAGGAGCTTCCGCTCATGGTGTTTGATTTGTTCTGGTTTCGGGTGGATCATTGGCTCAAAACTATAGGTTAGCTACATATAGATCGCGTCTTGTTTTGGGATATACGTGTTGGCTAGTTTTCAAGCTCTCATTCTAATGATATTCCTATCCCTTTTTTTGGTGGTTTTCTGGATTTCCAATTACCATCTTCTGGAATTTTGCTGTTTTTAATATGTGATATCAATTTGGGCTTTTGGTAATGTGTATCGATTTTAAGTTGATTTGACATGTAATATCTATTAGACCAAAAAATGGCACTAACACCCAATTGATCATGTTTCGTAGGGAATAATCAACAATAATAATCTAAAAGCATAAAAAATTAATCAACACACGAGATTTATAGTGGTTCGGCATTAATGAGCCTACGTCCACTTCATAGCTTCTCATTTCATTCACGAATTACAATTACAACGAATACAATCACTCAAACACTCGAATTCAATGAACAATTCTCTCTGAATTCATTGTATTTTCATTGGAGAAGAAGGTGGTTATTTATTGAGGAGCATGGCTATAGCAGACGTGAAGAATTAAACTGCCAAAAGCCCCCTTAATTATGTGTGAAATCACGTATATATAGGAAGAGAGTTGGTTGGGGGTGAGTGGCCACGTGGCAGCATCAGAAGGAGATTCGAATGTAGTGGAGAAAGTGGGGAAATGGCCTTTAGTTCATGGATTGACATGTGTACAACAATCCAGATTAATAGGCTAGAGAATAGGTTAACTTCATAGTGTGCAAAGATGCTTCAGGAGGTTCAATTAAGGGGATTAGATCCAATCAGAACCGGTGATATTGTCCCCGTCCGAACTGGTGATATTGTCCCCGTCCAATCTGATCCACTGTATTCAATTTGATCTGAGCTCTCCAGTCCGATCCGAGCTTTTTAATCCGATCTAATCCGAGCTCTCCAACCCGATCCGATCTGAGCTGTCCAACCCGATCCGAACTCTGGTTTTAGAATGTACAAGAGCTTTAACCTCTAACATATGTAACCCTAATCGTTTGGGTTTTGTGTGGCTAAGTCACAAAACAGGCTAACATTTTGCCTCACAAAGTACGTCTTATCGAAGATGGGATGTGCTTTGAATATGTCGAGCCGAATATTTCTTGAACATCATCCACCCTTGAGGAGGCTTTATCAAATTGTTGTGTCCTATTGAGCAGTCCCGTCATATGGATTTTTTCCTGTATAAATAGCTTATCACATATCACACTACTTCCATTGATGCTTATCGAGCCAAATTCCATGGCTACACTAGTCAAGACGATCAAGTAATCGTTTAGACCTTGTTGAATCAAGAGGTTGAATTCCTTCACGATAAGTCATGTAAGATTGTTGGCTCCCGTGTAAGATCGTACATGCATAAGTTAATGCCAAACGATGTCGTCTTCCTATGCAAGTCAAGTATATTACTGAGTCAGGCTTTCTATTATGTTTAATTTGACATATGAAATAACCATCCAAGTCATGGGGAAGTATAAGAATCTCTGAACTTTAAGCTAGCTTTTAGGCTGTTGGGATAAATTACATCAGGATTGGTACATGAATCTGCCATTTGCGCTCGTCTTGGGACTATTCCGACATCAAGATATTAATCAGATCATATTAAAAGAAATCCACGACCATTCCGGGTCCTTTCATAGTCTCGTGATCACATACAAATCAGCAAGGAATGTCGTTGAAATCATATAAACCAATGCTCGTAAGATCATCGCAAACGTAAGGTAGTTGGAGAGTTCTCTGCATTCTTTATTTGATGTTGTTACGGATCAAGTCTTTGAAGTCATGTTTGATCCGTTAGTAGGCTTTCTTGGACGGTCAAGAACGAATCATATCAAATTCTAGAGATACAATTTATATGTTCTGAATCAAGCATTGAGTCAGAATCATGTTCAAAGTTTGTTTGTCAGTTGAAGCTCATGTTCCCAACATCAGTGGAGGATGAGCGAATAATGCTTATGCCCCTAGCATCGTTCGGGGTTGGACTAGGTCAGCGGGATATCCAGTCTTCTAGCCTTTAAACTTTCTTTCTTCACATCGGGTTAGAGCTGCAGGTTCAAGAATTTTAGTCAACCCGTGTCGTTCTGTGCTCTTTCCTAAATCATCAAGGGTGGGAGTTGTATACGTGAATGGTCGAATTTTATTTGCTTTGGTGTCATCCCGCCGTCACTTTAGTCAGTAAGTGAAGATTACTTCATCGGGTGTAGGCGGACTTCGGTACTCTCATCGGATCAAACGCGGAGTTGGGTGATGCTAGCTAATGAATGTCTTTAGTAGGTTAATCGAGACCCTCCGTTCATGCTTTAACATAGTATGGAATAATTATCACAGTCTTGTTTAGTTTACTTTTTTTACTTGGTTCCACTGAGCTTAACAAATAAGATTGTTGACTTGATCAATAATATGGGCTCTCTCTAGAATCACACAATCCTATTTTTCTTTCTCGGGGTTCTACCATTACCCCTACCATTTCGAGAGTCGGAAGGTCCTCCATCCTTTGTAATGATAACATTGAGACCATCCATCTCAACGTTAGTATCCTATGGTTGTAGGGAATGTCTGTTTCAGAGGTGATTTCACCAAGGCCCTTGGTAGGTCGAGATACAGGGAGACTTTGAAGTTAGAATTATCCAGAATACCGGATACTGCTGCTATCAACACCATAGATGGTCCAGGTTGATCTATAGATGTTGCTGCAGTGTTGAATCTTTTGAGGAACGAATGCAGGGTCTTGCCGGACATTTGTTTGATTGAAGTGAGTAAAATGACGTTCTTGGGTCGATAGATGTGGACCTTTGTGTGCTTAATGAAGTTGGTGACCAAACCATTCCAGCGTTCGATTGATTCAGATGCATGTCGCGAAAGTTGTATAGCAGCGATGTAAGTCAAGATCTAGAAATGGTAGGTTGAAGCGCAGGGAATTGCTGAAATCCCTAATGTCTCGTGTGAAAGAGTTTTGATTGATGTTGCTCACGCCGCATTTGAGGTGTGCCACCTCTAGCGAAGCGTCAAATAACATTGGCATTCTGGCCTTCGTCTTTGAGAAGTTGTCACTAATGTCCCAGTTTAGGGTTGGCGTCCCCAACATGAAGTCTTGAAGTGGGTAGAAGCCAATCTCTGGCTTCTTAGTTCCGCATATTTAATAGCCATCAATTAGGATTCTGTCCTTTAATTCTAAATGGTGATCAGTTGCTTCGATGTATGCGGGTTAGTTTTGAGAAGTCATTCTTTTATTTACAGCCTGGGATCTTCTAGAACTCCAATAATGGTAAATGCACATAAAGTCAGGGGATATTTGAATTGCGTTACTTGAAACTTGTATCCCATGCTCCGCATCTACGGGGGATTTGCTACACGGTGATCAACAAATCCATTTCTTCTCTAAATTCATAATTCCACATCAAGTCATGAGTTAGAGTTTGATTCAAAATAATTTGATCATGTCCGGCACATGTTAGTCTTTGGTCTCCTAGCTAAGCTCTGAGGATTGGAGACGGGTGGCAATAAGGTCAAATTACAATCACTTCAAATGCTTCCACTTGCCCTCTGCACTAAGGAATGGGGAACTTTATGTTGAAGTTGAGTTGGATTTGAAGCATTCATCTGAATTGAAATAGAGGTTGGTCGGACTCCGTTTAAGTTTCCAGTGGCTCTTGAATTGCCGCCGTTCTATCTTGTTTGATTGAAGATGACGTTGCCAACTCATCCTAAGGTCTCATGTGATATGTACCACGGAGGAAGGAGTGCTTGAGTCAAGTCCATTGTCGCTTGAATTCCCACAATGCTCACTCCAGCGAGTAAGTCGTAATTGCTCGGCCTTCTATCTGTCCGAGTAAAGAATTTATCCATCATTTTCTGTCATTTTCGGAAAAGTTCATCTTGCCGAGCTATTTGGGTTCTCAATTTAGCAAGGGCACCATCTATTTCATATCTAGTCTGATATGCTGAGGGATCACCACAAGAGGAAATCTTCTAACTTCCTTTATTGCTAGCGCCTTCTCACCAACATCCACAGCACGGAAGAAAGTTCTACCTTCCTTCTTCTTTACCCTTGGGGCGGAGTATCAAGAAATCCGCTACCTCGCAAGCTATAAGTCAAAGTAATAGTGTTTCCCCTTGACCGGGGCCTTCCAATCGGGAAGTCAGTTGGGACTAGAAAATGGACATTCATTCTGCATCAGTTTCGTGATTCTCTAGCGACCTTTCGAATTTAGACATGTATGCATGAAAAGAAGACATTGTTTTCAAAGCTTAAGTGATGGAGTTATCCAAGTGGTCGAGTACTTGGATTTTCCATTCAGTGTACTTGCAAGATGGCACTCGTCATTGCCCTTAAGTATCACCCCCAATGCCTCCTTTTGGTCGTCGCCTTAGGTCGCGTGATACGTTATTGAACATCCTGCTCCTAAGGCTTCCTTTCGGTTGTTTCCTTAAGTCATGCGGAAAGTTTAGCTTCCAGTATCAACGTCAACCCTTTATTGGTCTTGTGAGTGTGGCTTTCACGTCTTTGTCTTGTTATCTTGCACACACCTTCATTCTGTAAATGAAGTAGTATTCCTGCAATGTCATATGCTTGCAAGTTTGTCATATGACTTAATCAAATATACTTGTAGTCGATACATTAATCATCCAAGTAATAAATAATAAATCACATCACAAATCAAACAGGGGTTTCAATCTAGCATGCCTGTAAACTAATACAAGAATTAATAAACAATAGGGGGTGTGATGTGTATGCCCTCAATCAATCTTGAATAAAGTGTCTGGCCAAGGCTTGTTCGGGATTGGTTAATATTGACAATGTAATGCCCCCTAGTCCGGAAATGAGGGGTGCAGGCTCAGCTTTCATTCTTGTCCCCAATCCTGTAGTGGGGTAGGAGCCCTTTCGTGGCATTTAATCGCAATGACTTTATACTCTTCTCTCTTATGCCCAGAATAGAGTTCGAACTCAGCTTTCAGTCTTGCCCCTAATCCTTCAGTAGGGTAGGAGTTTATTTGTGGCTCTCAGTCCCTGGCGCCTTTATACTCTCTCGTCGGATGCCAAGGGTAGAGTGGAATCAAGGCGGTCTTTTAATCGTGGTGCACCTTCATGCCTTGAGGACGCTTATCTTCTCGTCCTTCGGATCTTGAGAGTTAGAGTGGCAGACATCATCTTCCTGTCCTTTATACTCTTCCTCAAGTCATGAGGTTAGAGTTGTTCGAGCGAGTAGTCGTGTCATTCGCCCTGTGGCTTCTTCTACACTCTATTTTCAAGAGAGAGAGTCCGCCGTCTCGAGTGTTGTTCTTAAACTTGGTCTTAGTCCTTACTTCATGCTCCAATCTGGTGGATGGAGCTTTTTGGGCAAGCGGTCAAATCACACTTGCCGAGGTGCCACCTCATAATCCCCGATTCATGGGTAGAGGTGGCCGTTTGCAATAACCAAGCCTCTCCCGTCCTGTCGACTCGTGTGATGGAGTTTGATCGGATGTTGCAGTATCGTCCTTTAAACGTTCTCTCAAATGATGAGAGCTAGAGTTAGTTAGGAAAACAGTTAGAAAATGTTTGCTAGGGCTCTGCGTTCCTCTGATCAATCTATAGGAGGAATGATTGGCACCGAAGTTCGAGTACCTGCATCATTCATATCGCATGAATTAGTCATGTCCATAACTCAGGAAGCATGTAAAAGTAAATTGCATGATTGAAAAGTAAGCATATCAAGGGACAATGTTGCCTCCTTTATTTGGATTCGTCCAATGTGGTGGCATCGAGCATAGGATCGAGCTAAGTAGATGGTCGAACCATGTCCATTTGGAGTTAGACTATGACTTTGTAATGAAAAGATTAATGCACAATGGTCTTTTAGTCTACCACGTATGAGCCAAGGAGTGGATGGTCATGTCGGATTCACCTTGAGACATAAAACTCTCTTTAGAAGGAGGGCATGGTTTTGTATACGAGCAATTCAGTCGAGCTCGCTATGGTTTTGTTCCATAACTCTATATGTGGATGTTACAGGTCTGAGCGGTAGCAAATCTTGGATATCTACACCATCTACATATTAATTCACCGGAGTTAATTACATCAATAACTCATAAAGCATGGAAATATAAGAGTCATGGTTAAAGAGTAATCCTGTTAAAGGAATGAATATCATTCTGTGTGAAAATGGCATTGCATGCTCTTTGCAGGTCCATTTTGCCTTGTCCAATCTCTGCCAGGGGATGGCTGCCAAAATCTTTAGCTAGTGATGAATGTCTTTTCAAACCGTCATGGGATGTCGGTCCCAAGAATGAACAGACCTTGATTGGTGTCTTGGAGTGACAATGGCGGTTAGGTAAATACTGTAAGCGAATGACAAGGTCGTATCTCGTTTGATTCGTCTTCTTGCCCCCATGTTAAGGGCAAAGATTGATTGTCAGGGAGTCATGTATGTATCGCTAATGGTAGCATATCATCACATTGGTGCTAGGACAGTAATTGGCAGGAGAACAATAGATCAATGCTTATAGAAACTTTTGCGCTTTCCATGCTAGGAAATAGGATATGGCTGCTGGGGGACAGTCATATCTCATCCATCCACAAATATGCCTTCAATCCCACGTCGGGAATAAGATCTAATGTACAGATAATCAATCAGCATCAAGGTTTTAGTGCTCTAAGCTTTTAACTCGCCAATTTTCGGGCAAGGTCGAGGCAATCGATCATGCAAGTCTATGATGTATTAGCATTGAATTAAATGATATAATTATGAGCAATCGACGTTCGAATCCCTGGTTGCTCTCAGCATCTAGGGCATGAGTTACTTGACTAATAATCGATGAAGGGGGTGTAATTATGAATCTCCATTTTCTAAATCCAAAACTTCGTTCGTCAGAAGTTTCATTCGTGTTCATCTCCCATCTAGTGGGAGACTGACTAGTGATTTTTTCGAATCATTCAAGGCAGTGATTTGAGCAATGAGACTCATTGATATCTATCTCTAGACAACCTTTCAAATGAAATAAGCAATGTCATCTTGCATGTCATATCTCAAGGCATAATAACGATCGTACCCCTTTCACTTCTCCTTGCTGAAAACACTCCGTGTTGCAGGAAGTTTCTAAAGGGTGTTGTCCATGACTCTCTACCAAATTCGGCCTCCAATACAGGATCAACTTCCGAGTGTCTCGATTTGGATCATCTCCGTCTCTTCCATATTATCGGAACTTGCTAGGTTGTCTAGATTATCCGCTTTCTAATTTTCTGTATGCAGATTATAAGATATGTTGTAATGTTTCCATCCATCCAACAATTCTTCTACCCGTTCAAGGTAAGCTACAAGTCGTAGTCCCTTCATCTGGAATTTCCTTCGAATCAATACAACTCCAACGTCGAATTGTCGATTATTCTTTGCACCGTCTGTATACAACTTCTGGGCACTTGGTTTTCAACTTTCATTTTGAGGGGCCATCTTCTTTATCTAACACATCCTCTTCGGAAACAGTAAACTCAGCGGTGAAGTTGGCTAAAGGTTGCCTTCGTATGGGTTTCTTCAGGAGGGAATTGAGATCAAAGTGGTTCAACCCAATGTTCCATTCAAGCAATCGTTCGAATGCCGCAGGCCGCTGTAGGGCCTGTTGTAGCGGCTAATCATTGCATATCACAATTAGATGAACTTGGAAATAGTGGTGGAATTTTCTCAAAGCAATCAACAAGTTATAAATGACCTTTTCAATCTTTGGGCAGTTGCTTCATTAAACGTTGCCCTCCTGCAACCCGAATCTTCATCCTCTCTACGATCTTTGTCTTCGGGCAGATCATCAAGAAACTCTTTCTACGATGTCTCCCTTGCTTGCTAAGCCCATGCATCCTTCACACTACATCTCCTATGGAGAGGAAGCGTTTTTGGGTTCCACGCCATCTCTGTTGCGTAGCATATACCATCCAGCCAAATAGTAGGCTCTTCCAGTGACTTGGCCATCATGGACCATTCCCGCTCCAGCTTCGGTTGGGACCGAGCAGTAGACACTAGGGGTGCAATGTAAGCTATAAATTTTGTTGGGGGTGGTCGGTCTAGACTTTGATCAGATAAACTTGAATACGATAGCATAACTTGTGAGACTTCAAGTAATATTCATGCGTCATGTCACAACAGAAATAAGAAGTAGAGAGCTAATGGTTGATTAATATTTGCTTTAATCTTGAGCTCTCATCACTTAACCAAGGTCGTAAGGTGGATGGTAAGCAGTCAAGTTGCAATAATCTGGGAAAGGATCCATAGGTCCAATCATGGAGCGTGGTGATTCAACTAGTACCTAACTCTGGGCACCAAAGTATGTTGACCTAACCTATATTCGATGGAAATCAGTCTTCCTCAATGCGGTTAACAGCAAATAGCCATTTCAAAGGTTAGCCAAGTTCTTTGGGAGGTGAACTGCATGACATATTTCATTCATCACATCATGCAATTGAAGTGTAGCTTTGGGATGTTGGGATCCTTAGCTGCTTTCTGGTATTCCATTATTGAAAATCATGGTCACTAAAATCGTATGAATCATCTTCGGCGTAGTGCTCGGATTGTTCCGTATAATCGTCATTCGATGCTCCGCCGATTGGAAAAGTTTGAGTCACATAAATAAGGTGGTCACTACTCGTTAGGGAGCAACATCAGTTGCATCGGTGAAATCTATACACCGTCGAAACTATGGAAGAGGAAGCTGCTATGAGACAATCATTTTCTCATATACTGTCGTTGATAGCAAGCTGAATCTTATCAATAGCTCCTCACATTGGCTTACTGATGTAAGTAGGTGCCATGGCTCTAGGAAGAATACCAGTCGTTTCCTTCTTGGTATGATGTTCTTAGACTATTCGTCTAATCTTCATTGATAAGCTTTGATGACTGCTGTTAGCCAAAATATACGCTGAGCCGGAGGCGAGCCGTGCTCTGAGCCGAAGGCAAGTCATCAGCGGGTCCCGGTACAGTGTCGGTGGGGTCCAGGGCCCCACAGTCCCAGTATCAATCGACCTAACCGGTTAGGTCGAACCAGTGGGCACTGCACAATTTTTTCGATTTTGGAAGATAAAGCCTTTTCTGAAATGATCAGAAAAATGTATTTTTTCCCCAAAAACAGCTGTTTTGGGTCGGTTCGGATCATCCCTTCAAGTTGCGGTTCGGAGATGCCTTCATGTTGGGTCGGATCGAACTAGTTCCTACAAGCCGGATCGGAGCATCATGAGCTGGTCGGTTCGGGTCGTAGCACTTGCTCCGAGTCGGGTTAGCCAAGTCCTTCTGGTTTGCTGCGATTCTTTGGGAGCTGAACGGATCAGATATAGATACCCCGATCCGAACCGGGCTATTATCCATTCCGGGAGTCCCATCCAATCTGCATGGTTAAGCTTCTGGCATGTGCGGTTAGGATCACCTCCTCCAATCCGATCACCTAGTGTTACAGAAACCAGAATTCTGATCCAAAGTCTTATCCTCCATCTGAACTAATCTGCTACTATCCATCCTACCTGAAGCTTTCTACTGCATCCGATCTGAAGACTTCATTTGAACTTGTGATTTCCACAATTACGAAGCCAATAGCAAAAACGTTGAAGTAACAGGATTTCCTCATCGGACTTGATGATCCAATAAGTAGACTGGAAAAGCCTGAAATGCTGAGAATCTTCATTTCTCAATGGAAGCACCAAAGTGTTAGACAAAAAATGGCATTAACACGCAATTGATCATGTTTCGTAGAGAATAATCGAGAATAACAATCTAAAAGCATAAAAAATCAATCAACACATGAGATATATAGTGGTTCGACATTAATGAGCCTATGTCCACTTCATAGCTTCTCATTTCATTCATGAATTACAATTACAACGAATACAATCACTTAAACACTCGAATTCAATGTACAATTCTCTTTGAATTCATTGTATTTTCATTAGAGAAGAAGGTGGTTATTTATTGAGGAGCATGGCCATAGCAGACGTAAAGAACTAAATTGCCAAAAGTCCCCTTAATTATGTGTGAAATCACATATATATAGGAAGAGAGTTGGTTGGGGGTGAGTGGCCATGTGGTAGCATCTGAAGGAGATTCGAATGTAGTGGAAAAAGTAGGGAAACGGCCTTTAGTTCATGGATTGACATGTGTACAACAATGCAGATTAATAGGCTAGAGAATAGGTTAACTTCATAGTGTGCAAAGATGCTTCAGGAGGTTCAGTTAAGGGGATTAGATCCGATCAGAACCGGCGAGATTGTCCCCGTTCGATCCGATCCACCGTATTCAATCCGATCCCAGCTCTCCACTTGGATCCGAGCCGGGCTTTCCAATCCAGCCTGATCCGAGCTCTCTAATCCGATTCAAGCTCTCCAGCCCGATCCGATCCGAGTTCTCCAACCCGATCCAATCCAGTCTTATCCGAGCTCTCTAATCCGATTCGAGCTCTCCAGCCCGATCCGAGCTCTCCAACCCAATCCGAGCTCTGGCTTTAGAATGTATAAGAGCTTTAACCTCTAACATATGTAACCCTAATCTTCTGGGTTTTGTATGACCTGGTCACAAAACAGCTAACAATATCACTTTTGATGAGTAACTATATAATTTAGAATGGGATATTCTTTTGTAGCACTATGATTTCCTTAAGAATTCGTATGGACATTTTTGGGCTTTCCAATCCTATCTGATCCAAGCTCTCTAATCCGATCCAAGCTCTCCAGCCCGATCCGATCCGAGCTCTCCAACCCGATCCAAGCTCTGGTTTTAGAATGTATAAGAGATTTAACCTCTAACATTTGTAAGCCTAATCATCTGGGTTTGGGTGGCCTGATCACAAAACAGGCTAACAATATCACTTATGATGAGTATCTATATAATTTAGAATGGGATATTCTTTTGTAGCACTAAGATTTCCTTAAGATATTGTATGGAGATTTTTGGGGTTTCGCATGTACATGTGAAAATTGTTTTATTACATATATGTGTCATTATCTATTATACCTCTTATTCTATCTCAGTTTATTGTGATAAGTATAGCTAGACTAATCTGTTTTTGTTGTTTATTTTCTTATAAAATAATACTTAGGTCAGATCGAAGTGTTGCAGGTGCTTCACTTGACTTCTAGCGGTGCTATCTCTTCACTTTTGTCTGACTACATTAGTATAGCAATTTTTGGTTATATGCATATGAAATAGAGACTCCAAACGTATACATATTCTTTTGGCTAGCACTTGTACCAATACTTTTGTAGTATAGTGGACCTTGTATGGCCACTATCTTTGTGTACACACTCATGTGTTATAACATATCTATTTCCACCTTTGTGATGTGAATATCTATGACTTATTGTGTTATATATTTTGTATTTATTTCTAAAGAGATTACTTACCACAATGTAGTAGCTTCTCTAAGCTATTTGTAGATGGTCACTCCTCAACGGCCTTATTCTTCATGTTGTTTGACGACATTACTTTATATTGCACTTGACTAATGCGAGTATAGAGGTAGGGCGTTACAGCTTGGTATCAGAGCCAATCTTCAGAATAATATAGAATATTGTGACAAGCATCATGCCTTAAATCCTTAGAATTCGTGTTATAGAATTTAGATTGAGTCTTGAGTGCCATTATATCCTATCTTGAGTTGTGATTCCTTATTTGTTGAATCAAATTTATTTCGTGATTAACATTTTCCTTTCTTTTTCATAGAAGGGAAATGTCTATGCATGCCTGCACGGACATTGGTCCATTTAGTGCCCCTCCTACGGGAGGAGTGTTTATGTCAGCTCAACATCTTCTTGATTTTGTGACAAATGCCAACATAGAAGGAACCCTTCCTGTGTATATGCATCCCAAACCTGGGTTTGCTAGTTTTTGTTGAGATTTTGCTAAATTTGGCGGGAAGTCTTTCAAGGGTTTGGAAAGCATTATGGGCTTAATCTTCTGGGCTTGAATCGGGTTCAGGTGGCTTTTAGTATGCTCCAAGATAGAGCGCTTGATTCATATGATCTCATGACTTTTGAAATTCAAGAAGCGGACCTAACTTGGAGGAAACTTCAAGAAAGGTTCGAAGCAAAGTTTGTGCCTGAGGGCGAGAAGGTATCATTAGCCTGACGTTTTACAGACCTTGTTTAAGGTAAATTATCTATGGCAGGGTACGCCGCATCCTTTGATTCTCTCTCTGAGTGTGGGATTGAGTATATTAGTACCGCTAAGAAGAAGAATCATAAATTTATGTATGGGCTTAATAAAGATCTCAAGAAACCTTTACTTTTTTAGCTAGCCAAGTATTTTAATGAACTTGTGAATATCGCGCTTCATCTTAAGGAAGCCGAGAAAAAGAGCTATGTTGAGGTTGAGCATTCTCAGAAAAAGTTTCAAAAAGAAGAGGAATTTTGGCAATAAGTTTAAATCTTTTCCTAATAAGAAAGGAAAACAAGTGGCTTCCAAGCAAAGGCTTCTAACTTTGGTCGAGGGGAATGCTTTAGATATGGATCAAATAATCATTATGCTAACAGGTGCCCTAATCCTCATACTTGCAACTACTGCAAGACTCCCGGTCGTCTAATATCTTCGTGCTCCAAAATTCAAAGCAAGGAGGGAAAACTAAATAATGTGCAAGCTCCTAACAACACTTCTTCCATTTAAGGTATTTTTCATTCTATCCTTGATCGAATTATTAAGTTACACGGACATCCTATATGAGTTCTTTTTGGCACAGGTGCATCCCATTCATTTACATCATAAAAACTTGTTGATGCTTATTCTTTATATGTTTTGTATTTGATAACTTCACTAAGGATTTCAAATCCGTTCAGTGGATCTTCAACCCTTAGTTTATTGTGTGAAGATGTCAAGATTTTTGAGTGGTTATTCTTTCCGAGCCAATTTGCACGTGATGCTCTATTTAGGTTTTGGAATTATTTTGGGAACGGATTGGCTTTTCCATTATGGAGGCCATATCCTATGTCCTAAGAGGATCTATCTTCGACATCCTCAATCGGTTAATCAGATTCTTTTTGTGCTTATGGATTCTAGTTTGGATTCGGTGGACTAATTATATACTCAATATCCAGGAGATGACGATAACAATGATGAGGAAGAGGTCATTTCTCGAATTCATGTTGTTTGGGAATTTTCGGACCCATTTGTGCCTTTCTTAGGACTACCACCTAAGCGAGAAGTTGAGTTCTGAATTAATCTAATCTCCAGAGATCTACATATTACTCGTCCTCCTTATCATATGTCTAATAAGGAGAAGGGAGAGATGCGAAAGCAATTATTTAAACTAGAAGAGAAGCAGTTTATTCGCTCTAGTTCCTTTCCTTGGGAAGCTTCAGCAGTTTTTGTGAACAAGTCGAATGGTACGCTTAGGCTTTAAATTGATTACCACAAGCTTAATGATCTCACCATAAACAATAAATATCCCTTACCGCGGGTTGATTATTTATTTGATCAACTTAGTGGTGCTAAAGTCTTTTCTCAACTAGACTTAGCAACCAAATTTCATCAACTTTGTATTGCAGAGGATAGTATTCCTTTGATTTCATTCCATACCCATTATGGACCTTATGGGTGGCTTATGATGCCATTTGGTTTGACGAATGCTCCAGCCAATTTCGTCAACATTATGAATCATGTTTACAAAGACTTCCTCGATCAATTTATGCGCATCTTTATGATGATATTCTTTTGTATACCAAAACCGAGGAGGAGCACGAATACTATCTTCATATTGTGCTGGAGACTCTTAGGAGAAATCAATTGAAAGCTATGTTTTCCAAGTGCCATTTTTGGTAGTTTCGTGTGAAATTCTTGGGTCATATTATTTCCAAATCCATAATTTCTATGGATCCTTCAAAGATTGAAGCGATTTCAACATGGAAGAAACCAAAGAACATTTTGGAAACCCTTAGTTTTCTTGAATTAGCCGGCTACTACCATCGGTTCGTAAAAGACTTCACTAAAATATCCAAATTTTCTCAGTAGGAACTTAATTTTCGACAACAACATTGGCTTGATTTCCTAGCTACTTATGATCTTGATATTTTATATGCTCCCAATAAGGGAAATCGTGTTGGCGACGCTCTTTGCCGAAAGCAACAAATCATCGTATCTACGATGATATCCAACTGGAACGATCTCGAAACTTTATCCTTTTGCGATATTCAGAGTTGTAACTCAAATTCGAGTTCCAACTCTCATGTTTTGTATCCTTGAGGCTAATCCCTCTATTTTGACTGCATCCGTGAAGCTCAAAAGCTCGATTCAAAGTTGGCTTACCTAAGCCAAAGTGTTAGGGAAATATCTTGTGTTGATGAGTCAAAGGATTTTGCTATTGATTCTCGTGGAGACGTTCGAAAATTTGGATGACTTATTTTACCAAAACTTTGTGATCTCCGCAAGAATATTTTAGACTTTTCTCATCCTTCTAAATTTCCATTCATACCGAAAGTAGCAAAGTGTATGTGAAGAAGAAGCGATTTTGTTATTGGAAAGGAATGAAATTAGATATCGTTAACTTTTTCAAGCATTGCATTACATGTCAACTTGTTAAGACTGAACACTAAAAGTCTGGTGGGTTATTGTAACCTTTGAACATTCTCGTATGGAAGAAGAATCAAGTATCCATGGATTCCATTGATGGTCTCCCCCGTTCATGCTTTGGCTATGATAATTTATGGGTGATTATGGATAGACTTACTAATCCTCACACTTCATTCCTGTTCGATCTAACCGAACTGTGGCTCTCTTTCTCTTATGTTAAAGAGATAGATAAGTTACATGGGGTCCCCACTTCAGTAGTTAGTGATCGTGATCCATTATTTACTAGTGGATTTGTGAAAGGTTGTAACACCCCGTAATTTTCAAGAACATTATAATGATAAACTAAAGAGTACTTAGTTAAATATTGGGAATTAAGTAAAACGGATTACACCATTGCTTTCGTCTCAGAATTCTGCTTAAGATAGACTTTGATTTTGCGTAAAATGGACATTGTATGAAGAATATACTAAGGTTTGAAGTTTGTACACATATAGACATAATATATATATATATATATATATATATATATATATATATATAACAATTCTAGAATTCGAAATCACAGAGTGGGAAAAGTGGAGGGAAATCGGCCCATTAGGGGTCGACCTCGTCTCCTATGGGTGTCAACCTATGGGTCGACCCTTACACAGGGGGTGTCGACGCCTACATATTGGTGTAGACCCCTATGTCGACTCCGCGGTCGACCCCAGCCAGATCTGGGTAGACCCTTTTCTGTGTATGTGGACTCGTTCCTTAACTAGGTACGTTGATTTTAGGCTATAAATAAGACCTCATTTCTATTGTTTTATTCACCCAAAAACAATGGATACAACGAGGTGTTGGTCTAACTCAGATTAAAATAGCCTATTCTTCTACAACAACAATTTATACATATTCAAGAATCTCTACTACAGCACCAACAGTCAATTCTCTGTTCTTTAGATCTAGTCATAGTGAGTTCATGTTATTTGTAGATATAAACAATTAAAAGTAATCTTGACATGTTTATAAGTTGGATCTAAACCTATGCCTGTTAGTAACCTGAATCATAAATAAACAGATTTGCCATTACTTGCACACCTGATCCTCTGTTTAGTTCTTGCATGCCTATCTTTATTATAATCATTCTGTTAGTATACCTAATCATGTTACCATATGCCTATCCTGTTAGTATGCTTACTTCTGTCATCATATGCATGTCTTGCTATTATGTCTATCCTTGTTCTCTCCTCTCCCTCTTTCCATTTTTATTTTTATAGCCAGATTGCCTTCAAGCCTAGGCAGATCACTGAGATATGTGAGCGTACGAAATTGGAAACGGTAGGGAATGTTAATTTGGGGCATAACTTATATTAAAACATGATTGGGATTTGGGCATAATTTATACCTTGATCTAAAACTTTAATTTGGGGCATAACTTGTATTGTGAATCAAATTGGGATTTGGGGCATAATCTTGGATAAACATGAAAATTGGTTAATAATGAACATGCCTAGATTTACAGTAATTAGAAATTGTAATCGCACTTAGACACGAGGTTAGATTACACTTGTGGTAGTAGTCTTCCCTAGAACCGCCCGGCAAATCGAGCGTCCACAATTAGTTAATCTAATGTGATGGGTCGAGTGTATAAATGTACACGTAACGGTAGTAAGGCACAAGGTTAAGCCCGACTTGTGGTAGAAGTCTGCACGGAACCACCCGGCATATCCAGCATCCACAAGTAGTAGACTTAACGTGAGAGGTCTAGTCCATTAATAAGCCATAAGTGGATAACTCGTTAACCTGCAATACTAAACCTGTTTAAATCTATGAGGGGTTACATGAACCTGTTAAATTGTTAGGGGTTAAGTAAACTTGCTTGAATCAATGAGGTTTAAGTTAATCTTGTTAAATCTATGGAGGGGGGGTTATATATATACACACACACACACCTGAGAAACTTAACCTGTTTTACATGTAGGGTTATACAACCTTGTTAAACTGTTAGGCATAACCTGTTAAAATCCTAGTAGTGGGGATGCAACCCTAGGAGGGAAGCTTGTATCATCTATTGTGGAGGACCCGTTTCAGTCAGTAACCCATCTTGGTATAAACGAGTACTCCAAACTAGGTCGGGGTCGGGGCACGCTTACTGGGCTGATTATAAGAGGTCACCTGTGCGAGGGTGTTGATGGCGCATTCCGACAGGGTCATGTGCAGCATGGGTCTGGTTTTCTTGGGGAAATTAAGATGTTGTGGCATCAGTAGACATGGTTGTGCATCTTGAAAATAACAAGGTTGTCGATTTAGGGAGTGATACATCCTACTGTGGGGACAACACAGGGTATCTACGGGATAGGGAGTCGATTGATTGGGGCTAGTAATTAGGGTACATCTTGTCTTTCTTATTGGGAGCACTACAAGAAAAACCGCAAATAGCTGCAAATTTTAGCAATGGAAAATTCCATCACAAATTAGCGACGGATTTTCATGGAATCTGTAAGGAATATTATCTAGGTTTTTTTATTTCGACTTGTTTTAAAATATTGCCGTGGAGTTCTGATTTCCGTCGCTAAATCGTAGCAAATTGCAATGCTTTAACGTAATCATTTTTTCGTCGCTGAATTCCATTGCAATTTGAGATAGTTTACCATCGTGTATTTTTTAAAGCTATTTTGCAGCAGATTTTCAAGGGATTTGCAAGGGACTCGTATGCTTATTCGTCATAAAATGTTTTACCATTATGTTTTTACTAAGTAATTGATAATTAAAAATAAATTTTAAATACTTAATGTTAATAATAATATACTAACAACAACAAAAACTACTATTAATAGTAAATAAAATTCAATAGTTGGTATTAATTAATTAATAATTACTAAATAATTAAAAGGTAATAATAATTAATAATATAGATATGCTATGCCAAAAAATTAATAATATAGATAAGTAATCTTTAATAATCAATGATTAATAAGTAATTTCTAATAATTAAGAAATAAAATTTATTATCTTATATCTAAAATTTAATAATTACAATTGATATGTTTTATAGGTATTAATTCAAAAATTAAAATTTTTGTATTTTCTAAAATAAAAATTTGCAATAAACATATTATTTGCAACTATATTCTCAAACATATTGCAAAAATAATAATCTTTTAGCAACTTTTTTCGCCATTTGCAATAAATGTTTTTTTTATAATAGGTAAAGCGAGCTGCAAAAAAAGGTACTATTAATAGTTATCAATTAAGATTAATATTTAATAATTATTAATTAATAATAAAATTTAATTATTATAAAATGATATTTATAATTGATAATTAAATAGTAATAATTAATAGTTAAAAAATAATAAAATAAATAAATATTAAATAATAATAGCTAATTAATATTAAAAAACTAACGGATAAAAGTTAATAATTAATTTGAAATATGAATATGTATAAATAATAAATAAATGATAAATTCATGATCAGTAAGTAAATTTTCTAAAAAATGATGCTTTCATATTTGTGTAAAAATAACAATGGATAGTCCTGTCATCATATGATACTTGCAATAAACAATCTTCAACCTTTAATGTTTTCCAACTAGTAAATTATTTTTACTTGTACCACCATAACTTTCGTTTCCCGCTTTACATTTTCCCCAACTATTGCTTCACATTATCTTGTTCAAACATGACCACTTCACATTATCCCCAAATATCATTTTACATTATCCCCAAATATCGTTTTACATTATCTTGTTCGAACTCGACCTTAATGGTTCCTCCTTCTCCGACGTTATACCTTCAGCTTTCTCCCTTATTATTTTTAATATTTACTATTGTATAATTAACTATTAGTAATTATATAATAAATAAGATTAAGATTTAATAATTAGTAATTATAGTAAAAATCTATTTTTTTATAAAGTGATGTTTATAATTAGTAATTCAATAATTAAATAATAATCAATAATAATTTGTAATAATTAATATTGAAATAAATAATGAAATAATAATAATAATTCATAATTATACAATAATCAAATAAATGAATAATATTTTGCACATCCATATGGCAATTGACACACATGTCGTGTGCTGTTTAGTTCGATGGTTGAGTTGATTTGTACACATCGTTGATCTCTAATTTAGTATGGATGAGTTTTCAGGTGTCAAAATTTCACTAGTTTGGATCGATCAACGGCTGTTGTATACATTATTATTTTATTATATAATAAAATGACAATTTTTTTAAAAAATAAACAATAACCGTGTGCATGCATTAATTTGGAATTAGGTTTCAGCTTTCGTCTCGCGTCCACGCCCTGTTATAATTTTCTTTTGTCGCCTTCAACTTTCATCTCCCTCTTCACATTATTCCCAAAAGTCAGTAAATTAGCCTTACCGTATAACCGTTATTCGCAAAATGTAGCTTCAGCTAAATTGGTAATGGCTATTAGGTCATTGTTTCCACCGCCGCTCACTTCTCCTTCATTTCTAATCTCGTTCGCCTCTCATCTTTTCATCGCCTTTCACTCAATCAATCTTGCTTTCCCTCACTCTTGATTTTGGCTATAAGCTAACTACACAACCCAGGTGCTTTATTACCTCAGATCTAAAACCCTTCTTTCCAAAAATTGCCTCCTTTTTAGGGTCTAATGATCCATCTATGAATATATCTAGCGTAGACTCTTAGATCCGTTGGTTTTTCCTCTTGGCCGATTCCTCTTGCTTGGCCAATAGATCCTGTTTACTGCAATTTGGGTGTGCACTATTGGCTTCTATCCATGTTAGGTTCGTCTCCAATCTGGTGAGATCCCTATATTCTTTTCATGGTGTTTGCGTTTCCCTAATTTCTAGGTCGTTTTGGTGATTTGCTTTTTCGATCTGCCTGTGTGGTTGTGTGGTGTGAACTGAGGTGTGTAGGGTTATTTACTCTCTGCTAGAACTCCTCCACCCTTTTCGTTAACTTAGGTGATAGTTTTGCTACAGTTAGTTAACTGTCTCTTTGTGGTTGGCTGTGCTTGTTTCATGCTAAACCTATGGCCTTGGTTAATGAAAGTTTGTTATTGTTTGTTGTTTTTGGGTATTTTTATCATGCCATGCTTCATCGGAGACGGTGCAACGGATTGTTTTCTGATGCTGGAAGTATGAAGTGAGTTTCTCATGTCATTTTCACTATTGAGTCTATGTGCTGATCCGCTTTTGTTTGCCACTTCCCCGTCCCACTAACAACGTGAAGCATTGCTCTGTGTTTTGCTGGTATGGTGGGCAATGTGTCTTAGTTTTTTCCTTCCAATTCTTCATTGAGATAGGGTTTGATGCTATGTCTTTTGTGAATAATCATGTTAGTTTTGGCTGCTCTTGAGATTATCGACCTCTTCCGGTTTTTGAGCAGGATGGGTCTTCGTCAATGTGATGTCCTTGTTATGTCAAATCCACGATGGTATTGTTTTGCCAGATGCTAATTTCATAACTTAATCGCCAATTGAACAAAAAGTATGTAAATATTGAATGTTTTATTTCCTTAAAAAAAAGGATAAAAAACAAGCATATTTTTCTAAATTGTGTCCAAGCATGGTGCAAATATAGTCAAGTTGAATATAAGTATGTTAAGGTGATTTTTTTTCCCTAATATGTACAGGCACTTGCAAACACTCTAAATGCAGCAGAGTTGGCTGTTATTCATGATCAATTTAACGCAACTGATGCTGATAAAAATGGCACAATCGGCCTTGAAGAGATGTAACATGTAAGTTCACTTTTAATCGTAGATGTTATCAAGTAGCGGACTCAACATCTTCTATGTTTGATTTCATGATAATAAAAATGGCACAATCGACCTTGGTATCTTGATTTTAATCTGGCTATGTCAAATTTATCTTCCTTCTTATCATCATTAAATTAAGTTTCCCAAATTAAGGTATCCTTCTTCATATTTTGTAATACAAATGCTTCTTACTGTATTTAAATAATGTGTATGTCTAAATGTAGTATATTTGTTGTTGACAAATTCCATACTAAGAATCAGCACAAAAAATGGATTGGATTAGTTAATAAAAGGTTCTAAAATCATGCTGTGGATTATTCTTCTATTGTGCTTCTTTATATGATTTATTATTATTCTAATTTTTCTCCAGTATAATTTGGAAATAATTAACTGCTGTTTTGTTGTATTTACAGGCTGATCTATGGAATCAACAACCCTATAAAGATTCAAAGGTATTATCCTTAGTATCACATTCCAAACTGTAACTTTTTTACAAACTCTCTCATTTTAATCATTTTATATGCTTAGTCATTTGTGGAGTTGTTCAAAACTATAATTATTCTATCGTGTTTGACCTTTTAATCTGTGCTAGAATATGTATCGATAAGTTGGTGTCCTTGTATTTTCAACTTCATCAATGTTAGTACTGTACACCACTGTTTTCTCTTGTTGATAATTTAGCATGGTTCACATTAGCACTGTTAGGGACATCACGCCCAAGGCTCAGCTATAGTGCACAACATATAGATTAAAGAGAATAATAGAAAGGTAGCTTTCATCCATTTAGTGTAATATGTAACGTAACTCCTAGGATTAAGAACCAAAGTTATATCTTATTTCCTTTGAAAAACAAGCTGAACTTATTAAGTCCTATGGCAACATTTTTGAACTGATGTATGCATGTTATACATGTCCTAAAAAAGCAAGCTGAAAGTTTTCACGCTATATACCATATTGTATGGCTAATATTACAAATGAACAAGCGTGCACTGGATGGAGCAAACATTCGGTTGTTGGGAAAATTTGTTCATTTTGCAACATGCGTGTACTGAATGAACATGCTAATATCATCAGTACTTGTTAATATCTAATTGCATGATCTAATTCCATGTTAATTATACAGTTTATGGCATGGCATGTTTCGTACATGTAATACTCCTGCATTTCAGTACATTAAAGTGCAGTTTTCAGCTCATAATTTCATATGTTAGGTAACATATTTTATCTGTGAACAATTATTTGTTTATTTGGCAGGGCACACATTCATTTATAATGAAGTTCATGGTAAATGATTGATTTGTGCAACACAAACGAATTTTAGCCACTAATAAAACTGCATTTCTGGATGGTGACCTCACGCACTAGACATCCATCTTTTGATGCTTTAATGCAGATTTTGGTACAAACCTCGGATCCTTATTGTTCAGAAGTGATGTTGTTATGATTATTATATATTTGTTTGAGGACTCAACCCAAAGCTCTTTGATTAGAAGCAACTCTAGTTAGAAGATTTAACTACAAAATTTGCTGTTGACGGTTACGGTAATGTAAGAACTTTTAATAACTATTGAATGGTTATTAACTTGCATCAGCTGTCTTTTAATTCATTTGATTTTTTTCTTATTTATAACACTATGAATTTATAGCTTTCTGAATAGCAAATGCTTCACGAACTTGGGACCGAAAAAGAGAAATTCAAATTTACATGTTGGAGGTACGAAAGCACAAAATGAAAGTGCTACTGTATTTGTTGTTCTTTTAGAAGCAAGATCCCGAGTCAAAAAGCAACTTCTTTGCATGGTAATAGAGCAGTCTCGTGTAATGTTAGGTGGTTATCGATCAAACTGCTTTTGTTTAAATGTATATTAATAGTGTATGCTTGGACGTATTAGAAAGTTCGAGACATACGCAGTCGTCAAAGTTGAATGTACTGAACGAGAAATAAATCGTAACTGCAAATTTATCTTTGTATTTTTGGATATGCTATTTATTTCATTGTTCATAGTTGATTGATAATAGTTTGATATATAAATTAAAATTAAATTAATAAATAAAAATTTATTTTTATTATATAATTAGTAAAATGACGGAAAATTGTCGGAAAACTCATTCTAAATTCCGTCGCAAAATCTGATACAATTACCGTTATGGTTTTTACCGACCACAGTGTTATGCAGGAAATCCGTCGTTAAGGTCAATATAGCGACGAATTAGAAGCAGATTATGCCGCTGCTATATGCGGTTTTTCTTGTAGTGGAGCCTGTTATATGCCTGTCTTGTGATATTATTATCTCTCTCATCCAGTTTATATGCCTATCATGAGCTTTTACTTATTTATACACTAAAAGTAACTAAACTTGTCAGACTTTATGTCTAACCCATTTTGTTTCCCCTTTCTCTCTCTTCTATTTCCCCCTAGGTTCTCGGGATGAGAATACTCACGCTTGATTTGGATTCTCTCTTTCATTCTGCTTGGAGCTGCTAAGATGTACTACTTTGATTTCCTGTCTTCGGTGATATGTCTATATTTATGGGAATTATGCTTCTTTTGTTACTGTACTCTGATGATTTTAGTACAAGACAGAAGTTTTAAATTGATTTAACAGGTTTTCTGTATTTCAATCTTATGATGTAACTATGTTTTGGACCATGGTGTTCTCTGTTTAATAAAGTTTTAGATTCAGCTGTTATTTTATATCTTTCTTGTAATGTTTCTGTTTCTATTTACCTATAACACTTCAGGAAACTTAATGCATTCTGGTAAAGAGTGACATTAACGGATGTGGGGTGTCACAATTGGTATTAGAGCTAAAGGTTACTAGATCGGATAAAAGATTTTAAAAATTATTTTCAAAAAGGTTTTAAAAGAAGCATTTTCAAAAGAAAACTATGTTTTGAAAAACATATTTCCCAAAGCCATATGAAATATCTTTCAATTCTCTGTTTGAATCCCTTTTTCTTTTCTTTTTCAGCATGTCTGGGGAACCAATTCTTCTCGAGGGCGTTATGATACCGGCTTGGTTCCATAGGTATTTTGAGGCTACGACGCCTGCCGGAGGCCATGCATACGCCCCTCCCCCAGCTGCAGTCGTTGTACCTCCTCCTCCCCCTTCATGAGCAGATAATTTCTCCAAGATATGTAAGGACTTGTGTGCCATGAGTGGAAATCCATTCCGAAAAACTGAGACTTTTGTAGAAACAAGGAATTGGATCAAAGAGACGGAGGATTTATTTACGATTTTTGAGGTTAAAGACTGTAGGAAGATTCAGTTGTCCGTTTGGCAGCTGAAAGATGAGGCTCCATTCTGGTGGGAAGTGACGCAGCATCCAGTTGAGACTTAGGACGATTTCTGATAGAGATTCGAAATGAAGTTTCTTTATCAAGCCGAGAAATGTATGCAAATGGAAAGATTTTTGGCACTTAAGCAAGGGGCCATGTCTGTCAAAGAGTATGTTAATAAATTCAATCTATTGGCGAGGTTTGGTTTGGAGCTAGTGAATACCCCACACAAGAAAGTTTTGAGGTTTGCTAGAGGATTGAATGAACCCCTTCATGGGTTGGCTATGTCTCATATTCCGATTTGAGCAACTTTTGAGAAACTCGTTGATATGCCATTGATGCACGAAGAAGATAAAGGTGGAAAGAAAGTGGCTAAGATTGATGAAACACAAAACAAGAAAGTGTGGCCCAAGAAAAAACAACAACAACAACAAAAGAAGGGGAAAGAATGACAAAGCTCGAGATAAGAAGAAATGTCATAATTGCGGACGCAAGGGTCATTTGGTCAAAGACGGCAAAAGAAAGAAGAATGCTTGTTTCCATTGTGGAGAGGTCAGACACTACTCTAAGGAGTGCCCGAAGAAGCAACGACAAGGCTAAAGGGCAGGATTTTCTGGAGGGCAGGTTCATGCACTCGTAGCCAGTGTACCGGATAAAGGTAGGAAAGCTTATGCTGAAGGTTTGATTTCTCTTTCCAATCATTTTGTTAGAACCCTTTTTGATTATGGCGCTTTGTATTCTTTTATATCTGATTCTGTGGTTGAGTCTCTGCGCCTTAATACTAGTATGGTTTTGGATTGCATTGTTGTCTCAAACCCCATTGTGGGTACGACTCATTTGTCTATGATTTGTTGGGGTTTGAGAATATCTTTGTTGGGCTTCGAGTATGAATGTGACGCATACGTGCTTTGTTTCATGGGTTATGGTTTGACTATAGGGATGGATTAGCTAGCCATGTACGGTGCCATTCTGAATTGTGAGAGGAGGTTTGTTAGACTTTTGACTTGCCATAGGAGGACCCTCGAGATTTCTTGTGACCCTAAAGGGTCTGTCATGCTCAGCCTCATATAGTTGCTTGATGCATATATCGATGATCTACGGTCTGTACCAGCAACCTGTGAGTATCCTGATGTTTTTAAGGAGGTTCGGGGATTACGTCTGAGGCGCGAGAATGATTTCAATATATACTTTGTTGGACAATGCAAAGCCAGTTGCATTGTCTGTGCGCCATATGGATTCGAGAGAAAGGAAGGAGCTCACCAAGCAAGTATGGGAGCTACTTGATAAAGGGTTTATTAGGTGAAGCATATCTGAATGGGGTGCTCCAGTAGTATTCGCCATTAAGGCGAATGGTTCGCTCTGCTTATGTGCAGATTACAGAGAGTTGGATAAACTCACTAAGAAAAATAGGCACCCACTTTCGAGGATACATGATCTGTTTGACTAGCACATCTGTTTTCTCCCAGTTAGACTTGGACATAGGATTTCATCAGTTGAGGGTGGTCGAGGGCAGTATAGACAAGAACGCTTTTAGAACTCCAATTGTTTTCTTCGAGTGGCTCGTCATGCCTTTTGGGTTGACGAATGCACCTGCCTATTTTGTGGATCTAATGAGTAGGGTGTTTCGAGAGTTCCTAAATAAGTTTGTTGTGATCTTTGTTGATGACATCTTGATTTTCTCGAAAAGCGAGGAAAAACATGCCCGACATTTAAGGGAGGTTTTGAAAACTCTCTGTATGCACCAGCTTAAGGCGAAATTCTCCAAATGACATTTTGGAGAAAAGAAATGAGATTTCCAGGGCATGTTGTCTCTAAGGATGGGATAACAGTGGATCCCGCGAAAGTAGTTGCAGTTCAAAATTGGTAGATTCCAAAGAATGCAACAGAGGTGAGGAGTTTTCTTGGTTTTGCGGGCCATTATAAGAAGTCCATTAAGGACTTCGCAAAGATATCAACCCCACTCACCAAACTGACGAAGAAGAATATGACATTTTTAAGGGTATAGACTGTGAGTATTCTTTCTAGAGATTGAAGAGGGCTCTGATAACATCCCCAGTCTTGACTTTGCCTGATTGTAATGACCCAGCGGATTTTCGGCCCGAAAATCGACATAAATACCCTTACCATGACTTATGCCGACCTTCCAACACCGAAAATACTGGATAGTTATTAGAAAGAATTTAGAGGGTGAGATAAGAAAGAAAGAAATATTAGAATGGAAGAAGAAGAAGAACCAACACAATATAGATTCTCACATCGCAGCGGAACAAAATATAATACAGAAATAATCTTTATTGAGAGCTTTTGAAAATACTTACAATATCAGAGTACAACACACATCTGGACAGTTTTGATAATCTGTCCTCATATATATATAATCACACAGCGGAATATCATTCGTCTGAACATCTTCAGTTTGTCTATGGACTTCGCAGCACTTGATAACCTAAACCTGTACACCTCGGTCTAACCCGAGCATTTTCAAAACACCGGGTCAGTCTGGTGGACCAGAGTGAGAAAAACTCGCACAGCATTTAGAGTATCACACCACTTGATTTTAAAGTTAAAAATCCTTTCGAAATAAAAAGATAATCGTAAGACCGATCCACACATAAACACGGACGGTTTTTACCTTACGATAACCCAAACCAGTTTCCGAAATCAATATCTTGATCTGATATTATGATAATGTCTAGATACAACTAATTAACAAATCTAGAGGAACGCTTGCATCTCACGCTCCCCGTATATAGTATACAATCGAAAACCGCGGGCACTTATTGGATATTGGATTTCCAACTTGACAAGGTATGGGACCACCTTCCGTACGTGTATCTCTAGAGGCGAATACACGGGGTTCAACAGGAACGTCTTGCAACCCGGCCCTCACATGACCGACCACTCATCTCGCTTGAGTGTATCGAATGTATATCACCAACGGTTGGGCTCAAACCACCGTTCCCGAATGGGCAGAATCGATAGATTAAGAAACAAAAGGATTTTCTCTAGATAGGTGATTATACATCCTAATGAGAGCGACCCACATAGCCATGCTGCCTGCCCGATTTCTGTCATCTCCCGGTTGATGAGGCTTGAGGTCAGAACACATCTGGTCATCATACACTTTGAATGCCACATTGTCAGATCCGCCAGATCACACTGATTGACGTCCACCAACAATACTCTAGTTTATTTGGCTAGAGAATAACCATTTCTCCGCCATCAGCTATGGTATGTTCGGAGAAATCAATGCATGTAATTCCTTTGGAAATACTCTGTCAGACATCCGTCCATACAAGTCATCCAGGAACAGGATGAACCGAAGGTACTCTCCTACTGCATCCAATATAGGAATCACCCCATGGATCAATAGCGAGTAGTCCTTGCATCCCACAGATTCCAACCACGACAGGATCCCAGTATATCTCCGGGGCGAATTAGAGATTGTAAGTGGTCCTTCCGCTTTATGAAGATCTATGGGCTTCACATGCTCCATCTCGATCGTCGCTTGATCTCTTCTTTATAATCGTATTTGTTGGTCCGAATGGTTTTCGAATAAACATTCGATCCCGGTCTTTCCATACCAACACTCGTAAAGGTCAGACTTGATAGTCGGTTCTTTAACTATCAAGTAAACATACATGAAATCACAAAAATAGACTTACTGGTTTGGTATTCAGCATCACTTGGCCTTTAAATTTACCACCCAATCTTCTTCTTAATTTCTTTAATAGGGAACTATAATCTCATATCATTTCCTTTACTTTGGAAATCTTATCACCCATTCTTGACACTACCAACTAGTATCGTCCTTGGATAATCCCGCAGTCGTCCAAGTTGGGGTATTTTAATTACCTCTCAAACCTTGATCAACAACGTTCTTATCTTCAGATAGGTATGAGTTGTAATTCAAGAATCGATATTACCCATCTCCCACTATTTAAACATCGCTCTATAGTACTTCTCATCCCTTGGAAGTTTTCTCTTTTTTAACTAAAATTAATATCGCTTATTTAATTAATTAATTACTCACTGACATCACTTTTATTCACTCTTGGCTTATTCAAAAACTTTGTTTCAAAAACTGAATTATTATTTCAAATTCTATTTTCAACTTCGTTTACCCAGTTTGAATCAAACCCCTTTTTGCATTTGCCCCTTTCTTATGGGGAATTCCCTTTTAAATCCATGGCTTCCACTTAATACCACTATTAAGTATTTCTAATTTATAACGACGTTAAAGTTCATATTCCATTTATACACTTTGTTTATAGTTTCCAGGTTTAATATAAACCCTTTTGGATCTCCAGATCAATTACTTACTTAAATATCTCATTTAAGGAGTAATTAATTAAACTAAACAAATAATTTACTTTTACACTTATTATTGTAAAAATCCGTTTTATTTACAAAGATAAATAATCAAATCTTTTAAAATCTTCTTAGAATTCAACCATTATTTGTTTAATGAATTTAGTTCATCAACAACTAATTCTAACTTAGTTAATACTCTTGTCTTGGTCAAATTCAAGCTACGATGACTCCTTCACTCTATTCCAGTTAATTTCCCCTTTTTAAATTAATTAAAATATAATTAATTTAAATAACCTCATTGAGATGTGCATTTAATAGCATTAATCCAGTACCTAACCACTAGGTTATCCCTTTTCTCATTTGCAAATAATTCTTGTTAACATAAGGATTTGTTTTCCAAAAACAATTCCATTATAAATTTCAATATGAATAAATAATTCATTTTCAATTTCTTTAAATAGTTTTAAAACCTATTTTCGTTAAGAATATATTTATAACTTCCATAACATCGATTCTTTGTCGATAAAAATCCGTATCATAAAAACTGATTGATTCTTAGGCCCGGTGATGCTAATTACCCTGCCAATTCTATACATTGGTGAATATTAGAATTGATATTGAAATATGGTTCAACGACCATCAAAATCAATCATTCGTCATTCTTATAACGACCATCAATCAAATAACAGACCATTCAACCAATTCGAACAAATTTAAACACGTGTTATAAACGTGACTAGTCAAAGGAATTACTTTGTGTGGGTCAACCCCAGTCAGTGGGTATTAGTGAAATTAAACGACTGTGTAAATCCCATCTGTTGAATCAACAGTATATAGGTATAACTAACAACAGTCAATCAAAACACATAAAATAAAAACACCCAATTTATATAAATATAAACGGGAAGAGCTGAGTGAGTTTAATTCACCTAGATTTAAATCCATCGATGAACAGTCTATTTGATCAAATTAAACTGACGTTTTAATTTGAATAAAATTCCAGTGGCTTCTGATCTGAACTAGACCTGATCCATCTCGAAGTATTCGTCTCCACGGTCCCAACACAACTGACCGTGTGTAAATCTGAGATCGTATGTCCGAGATATCATATTACGAAGATTATAACTAATTAATTTATTTAAACAAGAAATTTAGATTTTAAAATAGTCGGGCCCTTACCTTTTGACCGCCGGCCCAAGCCCGTTTCCCTTATTAAAACCCTAACCACCCGTTCCTTTTCTTCATTTCAGCCGTCTCCAAACATTTTGCTCCCCGAAACCCTAATCCCCCTTTCAGCCAATCGAAGATTAATCCGTTGCATCCATCCCTATACAACCCGCCACCCCTTTCGATTGATCTGCTACCCTCCCACGCAACCGCTCCTCGTCACTACCCTCTTCGGTCTTCCCTTCGATTCCCTTCTTCCGATCCGTTCAGCGAACCCTAAGCAAACCTTATTCAACGTCTAGCGTGCCGCGAGCCTCTCAACAACGGCGCTGCTTCCTACCATCTTCACTACACCCGATCGAGCCTTCCACAAAGCCTTCAGGGTTCGGCTTCCTCGAAAGAAGATAAGTCTTTTTACTGTATATATTTTTTTCTTTTTTTCTGTGTTTGAATTTCCTGGCTTTCGAATTGGGGTTGTTGTTGGAATGGATTGAATACCATCGCTTGTATACTTATTTATAGTTGCGGTTTGATGAGTTGTTATTTCAATCAGGATCCAATCTGTTGTTTAGATTTTCTGTTCAAACAAGGATTTAGAAATCTGTTCTGATGAGGATTAGATCTAGGTTACAGTGTAGAATCGGCTATGACCTGTTCTAATCAAATTCAGAAATCTTGGGCCTGTAACATAGATCCTTTGTTTTAATTTTTGGAATATGAGATTGTGAATGTACTGTGCGAAGCACATGTATCCCTGCAGATTTCATTGACATTTTAAAATACACAAAATATTGATTTTGTACATGAACCTTCTTGTACATTTACTGTTCGATTTGATGTATCTACATTTCTCTTAGCTGTAAGAATTTGCTGTTTTGATTTGGCCATAAGAATTTGTGTTCGAGATTGATTCTATACATATATGTATGAATATATATATGTTAGAACTTCTGTCCATCTTGATTGTATATAGATTTTGCTTTACTTTAACATGTGCATTGTACTGATATCTTTTGATGTATGAATATAGAATTTATATTAGCTGTTCGATCTGAATTTCTTAGCTGTTTTCGATGGGAATATGTACTACTCTAACCGTATTTTTTTCTTTTCCCTTTCTCTTTCAGATCCAACAGATTTAGACAATTCAGATTCACTGGTTCCTAGGAAGATCCCAAAGAGCTGCTGATGAAAATGAAATTCTTTTTAGTATTGTTTTTACTTGTCATAGCTGTAAGGCTATTTTTAGCTATTGAGTTGTAACTTTCACTGTGTAGTTTTGGTTTTATATTCGAGACCTGTATTCATACATGTATTCATTTTTTTTTCTTCTTTTCTCCTGTTGTGAATTGATGTATGGTCTGTTTAGCTATTTTAGATGTATACACATCTATTGTAGCTATATATATTTATAGCTGTGTTCACTAGCTATTTGGGCTTTAATTATAGTGGTGTTAATTCTATTCATGAACCGATTATTAAGCAGTTCGACGCTGATCGACCACTCGTTTCTAGAATGAAACTTGTCAGAAAGCTTTGCAAAAGATGGACTTCTTAGCAGCATGTGCTGGGTATCACTAATGGACAAACTTTCCCTTACATATAATTTAAACTGACGTTTCCAAGATACAATGAGATTAGGTAATCATATAAGACAACAATGCTTGAACTGTTGAACCTAACCTAAAGAACACTCGGATCATTTTATGGAAAAACCCCGTTGATGATATATTATCTAAAACAAATCGCCAAAACAAATAGCCATATCATCTGATATACCATGTGTGTAATGATGGAGATAGGTTACTAGATGTATTGTATTAACTTAATGTACTAGATTGGTTTTGTTTTAATAAATGGGCTATCACATTCTCTTTCAAAATAAAGTCAAAACATACCATTAGAAAATCACCCATTTTCTTATCAAAATGGAATTTTTGGTTTTTGTTTTAAATATAATTAAGAGTTAAATAAAAATATATGTTCATGGAACAAATCATTTATTCGTTGGACAAATATGATGAATATATGTAGTCGGGTTTTCATTCATTTCGGAATCAAATAAAAATGCCGATGGGTTTATATATATATCGAAATGGCCAATTTTTAACGATAATCTATATCATCGTATTTGTTAAAACAAACAGTTTCAAACTTCAAATGGTAGAATTCAAACTCGACACTAATATCTTGGTTTTAAAATAATATATAAATATAAATATATATATGTATATATATTCTAACTTTATTTTAAATAAATAAATTTAATTAAAAAGATCTATTATATTTCCAATATAATATATAGACTGATTTAAATATTCGAATTTAAATAGCTGAAAAATCTGGGACATTACACTGATGGGAACATGGTTTTCATAGTATACACTGATGCATGTGGTATAGGGCTTGGTGCAGTTCTGATCAAAGAGGAAAGGGTAGTATGTTATGGAGATAAACAGTTAAGATTTCTTGAGAAGAACTACCCTACCCATGACTTAGAGTTAGCTGCCATAGTATTCACGCTTAAGACTTGGCGCCATTATCTACTTAGAGAGAAGTTCGAGTTGTACACCGATCATAAATCTCTCCAGTACTTGTTCTCGCAGAAGGATCTCAATTTTAGGCAACAAAGATGGTTGAAGTTCGTAGGGTTCTATGACTTTGAGATAGCTTATACCCCTGGCAAGGGTAATGTGGTGGCGGACACATTGAGTAGGTAGAGGACGACCTTGAGTCCTATGTTTGTAGAGAGATAGAGCTTGGAGTATATATCGACTTTTGATTTTAGACCCTCCACCAAGTTCACACCTGGTTTATTGGCATCATTAGAGGTGCGACATACTCTATTGGATCAGACAGGAACTTCGCAGCGAGAGGACCCACGGATAGCATGTATCTTGGAGAGGCTCAGTAGAGGGGAGACTTCCAGTCACCTCAGTTTATATTCCACGGATCATAGGGGATGGTTGCAACGAGATGGAAGGCTTTGTGTTCCATGATTGGGAGTTTGTTGAAGACAGTCCTTGAGGAAGCCCATCATTCTAGGATGACTATCCATCCCGGCAGTGATAAGATGTAGAGATATGAAGAGATTTTTCTTTTAGGTCAGGATGAAGAAAGATGTAGCGGAGTTTGTTTCTCGATGTTTGATCTACTAGCAAGTTAAGGCTGAGCAAAGGAAGCCCGGAGGTTTATTTCATCCTTTGGAAGTCCCATAGTGGAAGTGGGAGAGCATCTCTATGGATTTCATTGATGGTTTGCCTAGATTGAGGAAAGGCAACACCAGTATTTGGGTTATAGTTGACAGGCTTACTAAAAATGATCATTTCATTCTTGTTAAGAGTAAGAGGATGGCAGCATGGTTGGCATCAGTTTATCTTCATGAGATAGTCCGTCTACATGGAGTATCTTACAGTATTGTGAGTGATCGTGACCCTATTTTCACCAGTGAGTTTTGGAGGAGCTTACAAGATGCATTAGGTACACAGTTGTGCTTGAGCACCTCTTATCAACCTTAGACTGATGAACAAACGGAGAGGGTGAATAGTGTTCTTGAGGATCTTTTAAGACTGTGTATCCTAGACTTTAGAGGGACTTGGGAAGTGCATCTTCCTTTCGTAAAGTTCGCCTACAACAACAGTTATCAGGCTAGTATTGGCATGGCACTCGAGGCATTGTACGGACGACCTTGTAGATCACCGACTTGTTGGTAGAAGTCTACAGAAAGGCTTCTACTTAGACCTGAAATGATTAGATAAACTTCAGTAAAGATTGATCTATTCAAAGGCGCATGAAGATAGATCAGGACAAGAAGAAGTCCTACGCAGATAAGAGAAGGGCCGATATTGAGTTTGAGGTAGGAGACATGGTTTTCATCAAGGTATCACCTTTGAGGAATGTGGTTCATTTTGGATCTATAGGGAATTGGCACCAAGATTTGTAGGGTCATTTCCCATAACAAAAAGGATTAGCCAAATGGCCTATAAAGTAAAGCTACTAAAGAGATTGTCCAGTGTTCATGATGTTTTCCACGTTTCTCATTTATGGAAGTGCTTACATGATACCGTAGAAGTAGTTGAGCCGAGTATGCTTGAGGAAGTAGAGGTGGAATGGGAGGCGACAGTTCGACGATTTCCTACCTGTAATCTTGGATCAGAGGTTAAGAAACTATGCAACCGAGAGGTCAAGTTGATGAAAGTTCAATGGGGAGAAGATCCCGAGAATGCAATTTGGGAGACTGAAGACAATATTCGGGCTTCGTACCCTTTTCTTTTCAAGAGTATGTTCTTAACTTCTTTTTTCCAAAGCTTTTATTTGTACTTGTTTCTATCGTTTAAGTATATCCTATCGATCGAATCTTCGACCTTTAGGTAGGTAACCCATGGATGTAAACATGTGTTTGAAGCATGTTATGTTTGATGGATGCAAGTGGATACAATTGTTTGCTAGTGGTTGCTTGTGGATGCATACACACACACATTAGGCACTAGATTGGCTCAATCACTCTCATACCACATATGGATGCGTATGCATATTTTCATCTTTTAATGGATGAAAGTGGGTGTATCATCATGTGGATGTTGCATTTGGATGAATGATTGTGCACACATATAGAACTTACATGTTATATTAGGATTATTTTCATACATGTTAGATTCATGGCACTAACTTACATTGCATTAAGGAGGTTGACTGAATCAGTAGACCACTTGATCTTTTGCATTAGTATAGGCACATCTACACACACATATGCGTATGTTCATATAAGCATTAGAAATCTTTTAAGGATAATGGATGCCTGTGATTGGTGGATGAGTAGATAGATGATGGATGTTAATATATACATTCTTCTTAGCTTGGGGATTTCGGGGGCGAAATCATTTAAGTAGGGGAGAATGTAACACCCCGTAATTTTCAAGAACACTATAATGATAAATTAAAGAATGCTTAATTAAATATTGGGAATTAAGTAAAATAGACTACACCATTGCGTTCGTCTCAGAATTCTTCTTAAGATAGACTTCGAGTTTGCATAAAACAAACATCATATGAAGAAGATATTAAGGTTTGAAGTTTGTACACATATAGGCATAATATATATATATATATAACAAATCCAGAATTCGAAATCACAAAGCGGGAAAAGTGGGGGGAAATCGGCCCGTGAAGGGTCGACCACGTCCCCTATGGGTGTCGACCCATGGTTCGACCCTTACACAGGTGGGTCGACTACGAGGTCGACCCCAGCTAGATCTGGACAGATCCTTTTCTATGTGCGTGGACTCGTTTCTTGACCAAGTTTGTCACCCAAAAATAATGGAGACAACGAGGTGTTGCCCCAGCGTAGATTAAAATAGCCCGTTCTTTTGCAACAACAATTTATACGTATTCAAGAATCTCTGCTACAACACTAATAATCAATTCTCTATTTTTTAGATCCAGTCATAGTAAGTTCAAGTTAATTTTAGATATAAACAATTAATAGTAATCTTGACATGTTTATAAGCTAGATCTAAACCTTTCCGTATTAGTAACCTGAATCATAACTAAACAGATCTGCCATTACCTGTACACCTGATCCTCTGTTTAGTTCTTGCTACCTGTCTTTATTATGCTCATTCTGTTAGTATGCCTAATCATGTCACCATATGCCTATCATGTTAGTATGCTTACTTCTGTCATCATATGCCTGTCTTGCTATTGTGCCTATTCTTGTTCTCTTCTCTCCCTCTTTCCCATTTTATTTTTATAGCCAGGATACCATCAAGCCTAGCTTATCGCTGAAATATGCGAGCGCATGAAATTGGGAACGGTGGGGAATGTTAATTTGGGGCATAACTTATATTAAAACATGATTGGGATTTGCGCATAATTTATACCTTGATCTAAAACTTTAATTTGGGGGATAACTTGTATTGTAAATCAAACTGGTATTTGGGGAATAATTTTGGATAAAAATGAAAATTGGTTAATAATGTACATGCCAGATTTACAGTAATTAGAAACTGTAACTGCACTTAAACACGAGGTTAGATGTCACTTGTGGTAGAAGTCTGCCCGAAACCGCCCAGAAAATCCAGCTTCCACAAGTGGTTAATCTAATGTGAGGGGTTGAGTGCATAAATTTACATGCAGCAGTACTAAAACACGAGGTTAAGTCTGACTTATGGTAGAAGTCTTCTTGGAGCCGCCCGACATATCCAGCATCCACAAGTAGTAGACTTAATGTGAGAGGTCGAGTCCATTAATAAGTCATAAGTGGATAACTCGTTAGCCTGTAATACTTAACCTGTTCAAATCTGTGATAGTTACATGAACCTGTTAAATTTATTAGGGGTTAAGTAAACTTTCTTGAATTAGTGGGGGTTAAGTTAATCTTGTTAAATCTGTGGGGGCGGGTTATATATATATATATATATATATATATATATATATATATATATATATATATATATATCCAACAAACTTAACCTGTTTTACATGTGAGGGTTACACAACCTTATTAAACTGTTAGGCATAACCTGTTAAAATCCTAGTAGCGAGGATGCAAGCCTTGGAGGGAAGCTTGTGTCATCTGTTGTGTAGGACCCGTTTTAGTCAGTAACCCATACTGGTATCAAACAAGCACTCCGAACAAGGTCCGGGTCGGGGTACGCTTACTGAGCAGATTATAAGAGGTCACTTGTGCGAGGATGTTGATGGCGCATTCCGAAAGGGTCATGTGTGTGCATGTGTCCAGTTTTCTTGGGGAAATTGAGACTGTGTGACATCGGTAGATATGGTTGTGCATCTTGAAAATAACTTGGTTGCCACTTTAGGGAGTGATACATCCTACTATAGAGACAACACAGGTTATCTACGGGATATGAAGTCGATCGATTGGGGGTAGTAATTAGGGTACATCTAGTCTTTCTTGTTGGGAGCCTATTATTATTTTTAGGGGTAACACCTATCATTCCTGTCGAGCTACCTGTTATTCTTATTGGGATAGAACCTGTCACTAGAAGTATACCTAAGTCTACCATCTTATTCTAGTTGGGATCATCTTGTTCTTATTATGCTAGTATTGGTGCAGAGAAAAGTACTTGAGAAGCGTAATATATTCCGTCATGTTTATTCTGTTTATCCTGCTCACTCTGTTGTACATATCTTATAATACTGTTATTTCTCTCATCCAGTTTATATGCGTGTCATGATAATTTTACTTATTTATATGCTAAAAGTAACTGGACTCACCAGACTTTATGTCTGACCCATTTTGTTTCCCCTTTCTCTCTCTTCCATTTCCCCTCTAGGTACTCTGGGTGGGAATACTCAGGCATGATTTGAATTCTCTCTTTCATTCCGCCTGGAGCTGCTTAGATGTACCAGTTTGATTTCATGTCTTCTTTGATATGGCTATATTTATTGGGAACTATGCTTCTTTTATTACTGTACTCTGATGATTTTAGTACAAGACATAAATTTTAAGTTGATGTAATGGTTTTTCTGTATTTCAAACTTATGATTTAACTATGTTTTGGACCACGATGTTTTCTATTTAATAAAATTTTAAATTCCACTATTATTTTATATCTTTTTTGTACTGTTTCTATTTTTGTTTACCTATAATGCTTCACGAAACTTAGTGCATTATGATATAGAATGACATTAATGGATGTTGGGTGTACAAAGGTCTTCAAAAAGCTTTGGGAACGAAGCTTAATTTTAGCACCGCTTACCACTCTTAGTCTGATTGACAAACAGAGCAGGTAAATCAAACTCCTGAAGATCTCCTTCGTGCATGCATGCTTGATTTTGGTGGAAGTTGGGAAGATCATATTCCCTTTGTTGAATTTTCTTACAACAATAGCTTCTAATCGAGTATCGGTATGGCCCCTTTCGGAGCACTATACAGAATGCCATGCCAATCTCCTTCATGTTGATTTGAAGCTGAAGAGAAACTTGTTCTAGGTCCAGATTTTATTCTTGATTTCATAGAAAAGATTCACCTCATTCGCCACAGAATGAAAGAGGCTCAAAGTCCGCAAAAATCCTATGTCGATAACTGAAGAGGAAAGTTAGAGTATTATGTAGGAGATTTTGTGTTTATTCAGGTTTCACTGATGAAGGGTATATTGCGATTTAGTCGAACAGGAAAATTAGCACCAAGATATATTGGTTCATTTCCCATCATCGAGCGTGTCATCCCCGTAGCTTATCGTCTTTCATTACCAGCTCAGTTTTCTTCTATTCACAATGTGTTTCATGTTTCTCGGCTATGGAAGTTTCTTAGAGATTCTGAATCTATTCTTGAGCCCGATTTGATTGAAGAAGTCAATATTTCACCTAACTTAACTTATGAGAAGAAACCTATTTCACTACGGAAGTTAAATGTCTCTGCAATAAAGACGTCCCTCTTGTGAAAATCCAATGATCTTCTAAGTCTAAGCATTTTTCTTGGGAATCTAGAGAATCTATCTAATGAAACCATCCAAACTTACTCTCTTGTGTTTCATATGGTGAATTTCTTGATTTAATTTAATTTTATATAAAATTGTATTTAAAACATATAAAAGAGGATTATAATTATATATTTAATTAAACTTTAATGAATTAATTACATTTAATTAAAATGATTAGAGTTGTGCAGTGACAGTTCGTAATTTTGCGAATTGAAGTTCAAGTGAATGTATAGGATCCAATATAAATCAGAATTATTTGAAACAAGAATCATCCGGACCTACTGGTTATTGTTTCTAAAAAAAGAGAAAGATTCAAATTTCATCTTGTAGATTTCGAGTAATGTCTAAACCAAATTTTCAGAAAAATCACGGTGTAGGAGTTCTCGATTTAAAACTAAATTAAATAATGAGATGGAAGATTAGAAAATTTAGAATTTAAATAAGAAAAGCTCTAGTTTTGTGATTCTTGGTTGTTACTTTTTGGGTTATTCCTTAAATAATTTTAGCGACACAATTTCTTTAAGGAGGGGAGTCTATAATAACCTACGAATTTCACGATAACATATTTAAATATAAACATCGTTAATCGAGTCTAAGTCCGAAATATCACTTTGTGCATATGGTAGAATCATGATTCTATACCACTTCCATTGAGTTTAAATGTCACTTACGATATTTAAAACTGTAAACATCAATATGTTTGGAGTTAGTGAAAATCGAGACTTTGGGTTAGGCATTGTTTGGTTAAACCAACCCATTAGCCATAAGTAAACAACCCTTACTTAATAACTCCACTCACCCACTCCACTTATCATTTCATTTATTCCTCTTCATAATTCTTAACTATCCTAAGCCCTCAAGGAAGAGGAAATTAATATTCCTAAGCTCCAATTTTAGGAAATCTTAGTGATCTACTTTACAAATTCAAGGAGAAGCTTGGGTAAGTTCGTCTCCATCTTCTCCAACTTGATCTCTCTTTAATTTTTGATATTTTACTAATACCTAACTCTTAGGATTTTTGTTTTGTTTTGTGTAGATTAAAGATTATTGAGTTGTATTGGAAGAGAGGGTTATCTATCTAAGTTTTGGTTCATTTCCTTACTTCCAACAGTCAAATGTGAGTTCTTGGGAACTCACATCTATGTAATTAAGCTTATAGACTTGGCATATGTGCCTTGGAACTTATATGTTGTGTACACATTTAGTGATTTGGTTCATTTGTGTGAACTTTTTAATTTATGAGTTTTGATTTTATTTCGATGAATTCCAGTATAAATCATAATGTTGATTTGAGTTGTGAATTCTTGAATGTCCTGACGAGCCTTGGAAGCTTTATTCTCACTTTGACAATGTTCTAAGTCTCCATCGATCATGCGTGCTCTACCAAAATCGTCAAATAGTGACTTTTCTTTCACAAGGCCAAAAACTGCTTTTTCAAGCTGGTTCACTCGACTGGTACATAGGTCAGTCGATTGAACTTGATGATTGTTGTCGGGAATAATTCTATGTATAGGTAAATCGATTGAAATCAGTATTCAGTTGACTGAATATATTCAATCGATTGAATACTGATTCCAGTCGACTAAATCATATGCATGCATAATTAGATTCTGTTTTTGTCCCGTTCAGTCAGCTGAACCTGTTTTCTGATGTTGACCAGTGGGGGCCACTGTCAATAGGTTAGATTGATCCAGGCTTCTTCCCAAGCAAGTTTTGGCTCGTTTACTCTTTTCCTATGTTTTATTAGTTTCTCTAATTCGTGAATTCTAGCAGCTCGTTTATATCGACTTTTGATGATCATTCGATTTATTGAATATCAAATATTTAAGAGATTTAATTACATTATTTAAAATATGAACTTTTGGAGTTGATTGTTCTTACAATCGCATTTATGAGTTCTGCCACTTCAAAAATATTAAAGGAATTTTATATTACTAGTAGATACATAATCTTTTACTAAAATGGTTTTTAATACTATTTTCATCACATAAAATTGTTTTACAAATTGTAACCATTCTACTAATATATATATATATATACATGTATATATATATATATAACCATTTTCCTCACTCGTTTGAAAAATCCAATTAAATTCCTTAGTAAAACAAGGGGTATGAAACTCTTGCATTTGCTTTGACGGTTAATTCTTGAACTCATTCGATTGAAAACTGTGGCAATGATTGTCTAGTGTTTCTAGTGGACTATACGACTTGTCCGTAGATATTCGAGTAGAGCAAGTGGTTATAAGACATATAGCTTGACTCTTATGTTGACCATCTTAAAGTAATTTACACTCTTTGGATCAACTGGGATCTTTTTGTGGACTGGTGCATTTGAGGATCTTTGGATTATTTTGGGAGACTTTAGTTTAATTTGGTCGGGGTAGCGATCCGTGGTATTCGGACCGTTCAGGTGGAGCTTTGGCTCATGGTCTCTGAACTGTTCTGGTGGAGCTACGGCTCAAAACTATAGATTAGCCACCTTGAGGTTGCATCTTGTTTTGGGATACACATGTTGGTGAGTTTTCAAGCTCCCGTTCTAGTGATAGGCCTTCCCCCTTTCTTGGTGATTTTCTGGAATTCTAATTACTAACTTACGAATTTTTGGTGTTTTTTTATATCTGATATCAATTTGGTCTTTTGATAATGTGTTATCAATTTTATGTTGATTTGAAAGGTGATATCACTTCTGGTGAGTAGTTATATAACTTAGAATGGGATATTCTTTTGTAGCACCGAGATTTCCTAGAGATATTGCGTGGGGATTTTTAGGGTTTCACATTTACATGTAAACATTATACTATTACATATATGTCATTATCTATTATATCTCTTGTTTTATCTCGGTTTATTGTGATACGTATAGCTAGATTGATCCGTTTATTGCTTATTTTCTTATAAATAATACTCTGGTCAGATCGAGGTGTTGGAAGTGCTTCCACATGACTTCTAACTAGGACCGTCTCTTGACTTTTGTCTAGATACATTAGTATAATAGTTTTTGTTTATATGTATATGAGACAGAGACTCCAAATGTACACATATTCTTTTGGCAAGAAGTTATGCCAATTCTTTTGTAGTATAGTGGATCTTGTATGGCTACTATCTTTGTGTACATGCTCATGTGTTATATTCATATCTATTTCTTCCTTTGTGAGAATATATATGATCAATTGTGTTATACACTTTGTATTTGTTTCCGAAGAGGTTAATAACCACTGTGTACTATTTTATCTATGCTATATGTAGATGGTCGCTCCTCAACAACCTTATTCTTTGTATTAGTTGACAACATTACTTCGTAATGTCCTTGGCTAATGCAAGCATAGAGGTGGGGGTGTCACAATAAACATGTCATTCTTGTTTGTTTTTCCATTGTCTTCTCATAACATCAATGATTGTTGTGTAAGAAATTGTAACACTCCACATTTTTATAACAAAAATTATCAAAATAATTATGGATGTTATGTACGTTTGAAATTTGAAAAAAAGCAGGTTATAAAATAAGCAATTAATAAAAAGTTGCCACTATGCGAACTAAACGTGCAATGGTATATAGAACTAAATAAAAATAAACCTAAAAAATGGAAGTTAATAAATGGTACGTTATAAAATAATAAGAAAATATATGCACACATTAATTGTATAGACAATGTGCACTTGAAATTGAAAGTAACGGAATATTATTAACACTAACATATTAACAAACTTAACTAATTAATAAAATAGGAAAACATGTATGTGAACGGAAGGATTAAATTAAGGGAAATTAAATAATATTATGATGGCAACATTTCCTCTAATTGACAATGCATGTCATAAAGGACACCAAAAGAGGAAAAATGGATATAATGTCAAAATTTAAAAGCATATAACTAATTTTAGAGTGTGAACACACATGTGAACACACACATATAGATATATTTAATATAAATATATTTAGATATAAATTACAAAAATAACGCGCAAAATAAACATGCGTCATAAGTGGTATAAAGCCATGTAATAAAAGGAAGTTAGGATGAGGTTAATTAAGTAACATTTTAATTCAATTGGCTGCGCATTCATTTTAAAACGTGTTTGAAATTAAAAATGAATCCATGTGAAAATGGTAAAACTATTCATGGAATAAAAAGAATTAAAAAAGGAATTATTAATGCACATGTTGATTACGTGTTCAAATTTGAAATGGGAACATGCATCAAAACCGGTAAATAATATTTGAAAATAAATCAAAATGGTTTATAAATATAAAGTTAAGGGTAACCTTTAAAAACAACAAAAATCATGTAGAAAAAAGACCCAATATATGATTTTTAATTGTACATGGGTAAACCTATGCCAGAAGTGGGTCAACCCAGGTGTCGACACACTTCTAGGATGGGTAGACCCTTTTGGGCCAAAAATGATGTGTTTTATTTTCTTGGGTGGCTTTGATTTAATCTTCGTAAATTGAATGGATGTTATTCTTTTGGGCAGCTATAAATAAACCTCTAGGGCCTAGCTTCTAACTCATATTTTTTGAGAGGGCGCCAGAGCTATGTTATTTCATTTTCTCCTCCAAACTCTTTAAAAATAAATTATATTGTAGATTTAGGATTTCTGATTTAAGAATTGGAGGAAAATATAGTAGATTGAAGATGTAGGTGCCCAGATTCCACAAATATGTAAAAGTGAACACAGATTCAAATCAAATCCAAACTTAGAGCTCAAATCCCAAGTGAGTGGGTTTAAATTATATTTTCTTATAATACTACATTATATCATTTAATTCCTATAAGAATTTATAATATGTTCTTTTCCCCTTTTTTCCCCTTTCTACGTTGGAATATGTACATATAGTTCATGTTGGCTATGTGCAAACCTGAAACATTGATACATACATATATATATATATATATATATGAATGTATAGGTTGTGCGCAAGTTTATACGACTGATTATAATCCTTTTTTTGAGCAAGTTGGAAAAAAAATTAATTGGAATTATGAAAACAAGAGGATTTGGTAGTTGTGGGCATGACATAATTTATATTTTGGACAGTAAATTTGCAGTTAAATGGTAAATCTGAATTTTTTATCTTAATTGAGAAGATAACCTTTCAATTTTAAATGGAATGAATATAGAAATTATTGGAACTGAAAATGGGACATAAACCACATTTATTGTAATTATGTAAAAAGGGGAAAATAAGTTGGAAAAAATGAATTAATTAATGCCAATTAAAATAGGAAGTCAAAAATAGCCAAGATTGATCGGTTGTGAAAAAGAGAATATATTTTCATAGTTTGGTTTGAGAAAAAAAGTAGAAAAGATAATTGCAAGTTTGAAAATAAATAAAGGTGTGGATCAATGCAAAGTAGGGATTTAGCTGTATTGCACATTATTCATTGACCAAAAAATAATTAAAGGAGATACAACTACGGGTTTCTATGGCAGTCATTACCTTAATCTATGAAAATAGATTTTATATAGTTTCGATAAGCAATCTATTGGAAATGACCCTAACATCCTAAAAGAATAAATTGTAAAGATAGAAGAAGAAAAGGTAACATAACTGAAAGAGGTTAAAGAAAGATGAAGGCTTAATGTAAACTTATAACTGGAATATAATTTGGAAAGTGAAAAGAAAGAATAAAGCTTATTATAAACAAATATAGGAGTTTGGAAATTAAGTTTGATAAGCTTAAGGATTGTCTATGCTAGCCTTGCGACTAGGCGGTTCTATGGTAGCTAGTGAACTTAATTTATAAATATATAATATTCGATTAAACAAATGATTGAACATTTTAAATCAACGAAAAAGCAAAAGTGAAATGCATAATGGTTAATTAAACATATGGTCAAATTAATATAGCGGTATGCGTTTGGTCCAGTCCGTGGGGATGAAGAGTTTAAAGGGGCAAAATCATTGTAGTAATTCAGAGATGTGGTGGGAGCGCGTCCAACTTATTTGACGGAACTGGAAGGAAGTGCAAGACTTCGACATGACGTGAGGATACTCAGTGATGGTCCTCTATGGTAGGTGAAACAACCCGAATGTCCCTGCGAAGGAAAGCATGGATTGAGTTGAGAACAAGTCGAATCAGAACATAAACAGGAGAACATTTCATTGTTTATTACAACAATTTCATCAGAATACAAGAATATACAGAGTATAAATGAATAAAATACATTCAATAAATAACAGAGATTTACAATACATTACATAACAGTGAAAAATAATACTAAACACAACTGAAAAGAATATACGGATATAGAGCCTTCCGAATATCATTCCAGTTGCAAACCAGGATCCTATGAATATAAATTTGCAAAACAAAAATTACTAGCTGCCCGTGGAAAATAGGGGCACCCAGAGTTTAGGTTAAAACAATAAACTCCAGGTCAGTCATAGGACTGGTGTGAGAACTAAAACGGTTATTTAAGGCTTTACTTTAAATCAGATATATCAAGGGACCACGCCGTATAGCACAGAACGGGTTTCCTCCCAAGAAGACCAATGCATATAAAAAAACAGCGCAATGCTTTTTAGACAAATGAAGCTATTATAAGATCCAGGTCCCATCACGCAATGCAATGCAAGCCGGAAGATAGGGTTTTCCTTTATAATAGCCAAACATGCTTGGTACGTTAAAACAAATCACTTGATACTATTATAAGTGCATAGTGTATAAATCAACTTCAAATATAAATGTATCAATCCTAGCCGGCATGGGTACCATATATCATGTCGCCAATACTTGGCTGTACAATCAAAACCGCAAATATCACATATTTGGAAGTTGGATTTCCGTCTGTGAACCAAGGCAAGGGATCGTCCTTACTGCTTCGAGACTGTCTAGCCCGAGTCTCAGGAATAGAACGCATCGTCCCTTGGATCGTCAGGGCCGGTCCACTCGATGTGGATTATAATGCCTAAACACTGCGTTTAAATGAGCCAAATGACTCCATCGGCCACGGATTGACCGATATAACTGAGGCGCCTCGCAATCCATCATCCACATAAGTAAAATACCAGAGCATGTAAAACACTGACACCATTCCTAGCTAGAAAGAAACGCATGCCCTCCCTGATGTCCACTCCCGTTTCTAGTTCACACGGGGTGTGAGGCTCGCAATTAACGCTACACAAAGCTACGCCACAAAGGCTGTGCTTTGATCATCAACCACAAGACTTTGCTTTTCAATAGAAGCCTTAATCATTTGCATCTCAGCATGCCTGCAGCCGATGCATATCAATCATAGAGAACGAAATCCTATGTCAGACTCACTTCCATTTCCAAGTCCATTCTGGGTCTGAACGAAACTGGAGGAACCTCATTCCTCGCATATCCATCGATCTCCAAGTACGTCTGGACGATCACCAACTGATTCCCTCCTCTTAGGTGTAAAGTCCAATCAAGATCATTAGTAATTATCCAAATTATGTGAAGACCTCCAGTCTTCAACCACCGTCTTCATCGTCGACACATCGTCGAATCAGTTATTCAGAATGGGATAAACCCGGTCTTTCTGAATAACTCGCATATATAATAAACAAGTGCTATAAAAACACAACATATGCCTCATTCCAACCCAGAATATTTCTTTATTCAAATATTCTTATACTTTCGGAAAGGTTACCATTAATTTTATCAAAGATAAATTCTTTAAATTTGTTCTTTAATCTTCCTTTGAATATCAATTCAAACAAAATTATGGTTTATCCAAACTAGTCGGGATTAGCGAACCTTACCGAAGTAATCATTTGTTAAATTTCCCAACCACAACCTATTCATCCCATGAAGTAAAACTAGTAATACTTCATATCTAACAACACGGTGTTACCAGTAAATTTAATTACCATTTCCTGTTCAAATTTAATTAAAGATATAACTATCGCTGGGAGAAATACTGGTGATACTCCATTCTCGATCATTTTCCTGAATTGATAATTTTAATTATCACATTGACTTTTCAATCTAATTAAAGATTCATTAAAACTCTAATTCAGTTTTAATCTCCAAAAATCATTACTTAATGATTTTTCAAAGTTAAGAAATTAATCTTATCTTTACCAGGGTTAAAGAACTAGTATCACTTAAAACACAGCTCACGATAAACCCAAAATCACATTCCATTGATTATGGAATCTTCACGGAAAACAGATCAATATATATATATATATATATATATATATATATATATATATATATATATATATATATAAACGATATAAACTTCCTTATCCAACCAATAATATAAATGAAATAACGGCTAAGCCTTTTAAATTCCATATATAGTAACGGTCTTCCTCCATAGAAGCTCACTTCGATTATTACCTAATCGAATTCCATTCCAATTTAATTTAATTAAACTAGAAAATATTACTTTGGAAAATCCCATAAAATCTTAATAAAAGATTTATAAATTCCAAATCCCATTTGACTGTAAATCGGTTTAAAGAACGAAACCCAATTCACATTTCATCAGTCTCTAACCGTAAATTAGTAAGAGAACAATTCCCTAAATGTTAACCCCGAAGGCCGAAACCAACATCAGATCAATGCCCATGAAACCATTCAACTTAACTAATCTCCAGTCAGTTTCTAATTTTCTTAACTCCATTGGGTTCAATAAGAGTATTATTAAAGATACCATTTACGACAAACCCAAAATCCAATTTGATATTAAATACAAGGCTCTGAATGGAAAATATACCGGCTTATATTCAATATCAAATTCTGAAATCAACAAATATCGTATTGGAAATAACGATATATATATATATATATATATCTTTCAAATTTCCATAACAATGTCTGTATAATCATGAAATCCAACATAGAAATATTCCGAAGACAATTTCGATTCAAATGGCAATTCAGGTTATTTTTAAAACCATTTCTAATAGAATTTATTTACTTCAAAAATATATGGATTATAATTCTAGCTCATAACTAGTTCATTTCGATAAAAATCTATTTTTATCTTTTCAAATATGGGATTTTTCACCCTAATTCTTTCCAAATCATTTCTTATGATTTTACCCTAATTATTGATATTTTTAATAATTTTATCAACGCCCGTACAGTCGATATAAATGGTCATCGAACTGCACTTACAACGACCTTTTCCAAATTTGATTTGGACATAATTCCAAATCCAACCGTTAGATTTCAAATCTCTAATATTCTTAAAAAGCTCTTTTCGATATGAACCCAATGGTTCCGGTTTTAGGAGAATCCGACGGTCGGATCTCCCGTAATTTCCGTTTGAAGTCAATGGTCGAAATTCGCAAACAGCTGCAGCGCGACGCGTTCTATTCAGGCCATTATATTATATATATATAATATATATATATATATATAATTTTCTTTGTCGATTTCCTTTCAAAACGTATTTTATAAATCGTTTTAAATTCGTTTTCAAAACGATTTCAGCTTCATATTCAATTTCAAATCAAAATTGAATATCCCATATCATCGATATATAGATGTTAATATTTTCAAAACTTTAGATTTTGAAATCAACTCCTTTTCGATATTCATTATAAAAATGAATAAAATAGATATAAATATCGTTCACGTCAAAATGGCGTCAATCCAATCAACACGGCTTTATATATTTAAATATATTCGTGTCCATCCCAAATCAGACATCAAAATCATATTTTGATTCTTTTCCGAATATTATTTGAAAATATTCATTATTTTAAAATACTCGTTATTTTAAAATATTCATTCTTTCTGAACTGGAATCAGACACAGTCAATTACCATATAATTTGATTATATGGATTTCACACAACAAATGTGTATAACAATAACGAAAACAGAAATCCATCATCCAGAGTGCATTCTACACTGTATATGCATCAAATATAAATATTTAACGCTTACAACAGCTTGTCAATCAATCGATCGACATACAGCTAATTATTGGGATTAGTGTATGTCCAATTTCATCCCAATACCCGTATGGGGTTTCAAACAATCAAACACAGGTTTTATTAGTGCAGTCGGGCGATATGTAAAATTTATCGTCCCAATCCATATCAGTCAAATGGATGTACATAAACAAATCGTCTGATTTGTAAATGAATATTTATTTTATTCATATACACGTTAAAAATTATATTTTTAACGATGAAATATTTATTTGGTTCATTTACACAATAAAAATGATATTTTTATTGTTCTAATATAATTTAGAAAATTTTGGCGGCATAACGGCGCGATACTAGAAACGGGATAAAGCCTAGCCTTATCCCCAGTCCAATAATAGCCTGCGCCATACACATACCAATCTAATCCATTCCATTTCACCTAAACAACCAAATTCAAACCAATAATCTAATCAACTACACAACCAAACAAACAAGTTGTCCATGGTCTGTGGAAGACGGGGAACAGTTCATATATGCAGTTACATAATAAATAACTGTATAAAGAAAATTATAGTGTGGTTTCTCACTTTTGGGTTCCACTCCGCCAGTTTTAATTCTGAATTTCTGAATAGCTTGGTTTAGCCCGATATTCAACGTAGTCCTTTTCTACGCTATTCATATTAAAAATCACATTTTTAATATGATGCTTGTTTTAAAAATCACATTTTTATAATGACGCTTCATATATAAAAATCATATATTTTTACAACGCTTCTTTCTGTATAAAAATTATATTTTTATATCTCTACTTCTTATACAAAAGATCAAATTTTTATTATGCTACATCATAAAAATCGATTTTTTTATTATCTCTATAATATAAAAATCACGTTTTTACAATTCAGTTATATATATATATATATATATATATATAAATCGCTTCTTTATATTTCTAAAAATCGAATCTTTATATTGTTACATACATATAAAAGATCATATTTTTATAGTGCTCTTCATACAATAAAAATCCAATTTTTTTATGCTACTTTATATTTATAAAAATCATATTTTTATCTTGCTACTTTACGAATAAAAATCACATTTTTATTCTACTCTATAATATATAAAAAAACGGATTTTTATTCCAATGATATCCATATAAAGATCGTATCTTTTTCTTTATAAAAATCATTTCTTTCACTAATAAAAAAAATCAATTCTTTCTTTACAATAAAAATACAATCTTTCTTTGCATAAAAATATAATCTTTCTTTGCAATAAAAATATAATCTTTCTTTGCAATAAAAATATAATCTTTCTTTACAATAAAAATCTCGCCTTTCTACATACAAAAATCTTGCCTCTTTTTCTTTATAAAACTCAAAGCTTTTTATTTCGAACCCCATTTCATTTGCAATACATATGAATAAAATCATGTTTCATTTAGCTATTCATAGTATTAACTAATATAATATAATTAACAAATTAATTAAAAATACCTTTTGCTTTATAGGGGGGAGAGTTTCTGCCCAACTAGAGGGGCGAGGAAAGGTTGCGGGTGGTCAGAAACGGTCAGAGGCGGTGGTTGGCAGTTGATTTGGGCCCCGTCGATGGTGGCTGCATGAGCTGGCCCACGGGTGTGGCGTCGAGGTGGCGAAGGACGTAAGGGGGTTGCGGACTCTCAACGGAGGCGGATTCTGGTGGGGGCTCGTGCCCCTTACGGAGGCGGATTAGGGTTCCATCTCCTTCTGTGCTTCCCTTTTTTTGATTCAGTTTCGATCTAATGTAAAACAGGGGAAGGAGGGGGGTAAGGGGGTGGGGTTGACCAAAAGAATATACTATATATTTAATATAAATAATTTATTCTCTAAAAAAAGGTTGCTTTTATTTCGAATTCGAAACCAAACCCACCGACTATCGTCCCAAGCTAATTACCCCCATTCCGAACACAATGGGATATGCATCGTAAGCCAGTTTGGCTGTTTCGATCGGTTTCCATCAAAATCAAAATATAAATCTATATATTGAATTTGAACGCACATTTCAATTTACCGGGGCTACTTAGTAACTCTAAAAATTCCAGAAAAACTATTTCTAGCTTCTTACTGACGATACAGTTCTAACAAAACTAATTTTATCAAATTCTGAGACCGTTTGAAAAATGGCCATTTTCTGGTCGATCCAAACTGACTAAAACTGACAAAACACGTTTTCTTTCGCCACGCTCACATATTGCTTTCAAAAATTACGAATTTTGGAACCTAGCAATAAATTGACATTCCGGTTCCAACAAAAATGGTTTCGTCGAAAACAGAGGTTGTTTGCAAAATGGCTATTTTTAAGGGCCAAAGTTCCATAGCGACTATTCTGAAATTTTAATTGGGCATAACTTTTTATTCCTGCTATAAAATTTCAATTTTTCGGATTCGTTGGAAAGATATTTTCAACTAGATTCAAATATTTTTGGTTTCGCTAAAATCCGGTTTATTTTGAATCCTGTACGTTAAACTTTGAAATCAAATTTTTGAACTACCGCGCCATTTTCATTTCCTTTTATAATCAAAAATAAATATTTATATTCTAATGACGATTCAAATAAATATATACGTTCTAATTCTATTAAAAATAAATTTCTTGTCATTGTTATTTAAAATAATTCATTTTAAATATTCAAAATTCACTAAAATTGCCAAAATAATTTTTTTTAAATTGGCTCAGATTTCCCAGGTTATTACATTCTCCCCCACTTAAAACTTTTCGTCCCCGAAAAGGAATGAAGCTGGAAGTTGTTTTACAAACCAATTCAACTTTCATTCTTTTCATTATGGCTTAAGTTCTTCAATTTCAGTTTCTAAGAACTTTTCAAATTCTTCAAAAATTTGGCTAGCACCCTAAATTTTCGAAAAATTTCACCATAACCTCCCCTACACGGGAGCACCAGGAAAATACCGAAATTGCCATACAGGCCTCTCCAGTCCAAAAAGAAAAAGAAACATCCAAGCAGCTAGCCAATCGACTCATAAAATCATCCAAACCCAATAAATTAGTAAACATGTACCTATTTGTTGGGCAAACAATTTTATTCTTCTGCTGTAGCCTCCTTGCAATGGCCTATTCACACATATATATGTACACGCATGCATTTCCAAACAACTTTCAATACAGTTCAATATTTGACTTGATTTGACTAAATGGTTAAAAATATCAAACCAATAATCAAATAGCACAATCAACAATCAATTAGTTGATTATCATTTCAAATTCATAATTTTCACATATATACAGAAAATCATGTTTTTGATGCCAAATCACAACAATATATTCTAACTATATTTTGGTTCTCACACCAGTCAATTGGAAATATATATAAATCCCACTTTCGTCACTCGAACATAAATTTTGATGACGAGTACTCAATCATCAGAATCATTTTCGGGCTATTAGAGTATGATTCTATATCTATCCAGTATATTAAAACTTCGAATGCACGCAGATCAGACGTATACGCAAAATCTTTATATACTAGATTGTCCAAATTCAATACAAATAAATATTCAAATATGCTGAATAAGGTTTAAATTTTCAAAACAAAATCTGTTTTCATTTTATTTTAAAAATATCACTCTTCACACTCGTTCTAGGATACTACTGATCCCATCTCTAACGAGTCATTCTCATTGGATACTACTAATCCAATCTCTGATGAATTCTTTCGTTTGGTTCTAACGTGTCTTGTTCTCCGAGCTTTGTAAAAGCTCTGATACCACAATGAAACAGCCCGAACTTCCCTGTGAAGGAAAGCACGGATTGAGTTGAGAACAAGCCAATTCAGAACACAAACAGGAGAACATTCATTGTTTATTACAACAATTTCATCAGAATACAAGAATATACAGAGAATGAATGAATAAAATACATTTAATAAATAATAGAGATTTACAATACATTACATAGCAGTGGAAAATAATACAAAACACAACTGAAAAGAATATACGGATACAGAGCTTTCTGAATATCATTCCAGCTGCAAACCAGGATCCTGTGAATATAAATTTGCAAAACCAAAACTACTAGCTGCCTGTGGAAAATAGGGGCACCTAGGGTTTAGGTTAAAACAATAAACATTAGGTCAGTCATGGGACTGGTGTGAGAACTAAAACGGTTATTTAAGACTTTACTTTAAATCAGATATATCAAGGGACCACGCTGTATAGCATGTAACGGGTTTCCTCCCAAGAATACCAGTGCATATAACAAAACAACGCAATGCTTTTTGGAAAAATGAAGCTATTATAAGACCCAGGTCCCATATCATAATGCAACGCAAGCCAGAGGATAGGGTTTTCCCTTATAATAGCCAAACATGCTTGGTATGTTAAAACAGAACAATTGATACTATTATAAGTGCATAGTGTATAAAACAACTTCAAATATAAATGTATCAATCCTAGGCGGCATGGGTACCATATATCATGTCGCCAATACTAGGCTCTACAATCAAAACCGCAAATATCACATATTTGGAAGTTGGATTTCCGTCTGTGAACCAAGGCAAGGGATCGTCCTTACCGCTTCGAGACACTATAAGAAAAATACCCTACTGCAACTAGCTATTTGCAACAGGCCTCAGATGTCAGTTGCAGTAAATGATATTTAGCAACAGACCTTTCGTAGCTGTTGCAATAGATAAAATTTAACAACAGGCTTTTCCTTCCTGTTGCGAAAAGTATATTTTTCGCAACAGCGCTTTCATGCCTGTTGCAAAAACATACTTTTAGCAACTGCTCTTTCATTCCTGTTGCAATAGACATATTATTTGCAACTATACTTTCAAACCAGTTGCAAAAAATATATATTTAGCAACTGTTTTCACTAGTTGCGATAACAATAATTTTTTTGCAACAGGTAAAGCCACTTGCAAAGAACGCACTTTTAAAAATTATTTTTCCCCAAGTAATATTCGGTTATAATATAAGAAGTATAAGCATAATAGTTAATATATATACATATGTATATATATACACATATACATACATATATACATATATACATACATACATACATACATATATATATATAATTTGTAACTACACATCCAGACCTGTTGCAAAAATTATCTTTAGCAAGTGTTTTCACCACTTGCAAAAGTTAATTAATAAACAGTAAATAATAAATAAGCAATAAATAATAATAATGACCAATTAATTAAAAAGTTAAGAAAACAAATAAATATAAATGATTGTAATTGTAACGAACCAAAATTTTTAACGTTTAAAAGTTGACATTTATTTGAATTTTGGTATTTAAGAAATTTATTTTTGTTGTAATTTTGGAATTTAGTCTATTTAAAAAAAAATTGATTCTACAAGTGTGAATTTAAAATTATAATGTTTTATTCTGTTTTTATTTGATGAGTTTTAAACTATTTTTTTTTATTTGTGATGAATTCTGAATTTTATGTAATTTGAGAATTTACTTTAATTTACTTAGACTTAAATTAGCTTTTAAATTTTAATGTAAGCTGTATTTCAAATGCGTAAATTCTCATTAGTGTTTGTATTTATAGTGTAATATATGGTATTTATACCGAGAAATTATTTGTTAAGGAAAATTTACACCTGTACAGAATTATCGGTGATCTCAACACTTATTCGTTTTCGTGTGTGTTAACGTGTGTCCTTATTTTCCTTTCCACCGCTCCTTTAATATTCCGGTTCCCTTCCTTTTAGTCTCCACCGTTCTCATTTTTTTATTCAACAAAACTTTTCCCCAAATCTGAAAAAATGGCGAAGTCTTCAATCAAATTCTCTCTACCCAAATCGAGCTGCTCCCGTGAGCTCCGCCTTTCACCTCATCGCCATCGACCGGTCCGCTCCGCCTTATCCTCCCATTCCTTCAGTAAACCCTAGCCCCTCTGCAATCTGAACCGCCGCGTCCATTGCCTCCGAGAAAATCGCTCCACCAAACTGCTTCGTGCCTCCTTCAGTGAGCCTAAGCCACCACGACACCAGCACCATCAACGAACTCCGACGACTATGAGCTAGCACTGGAATGCGTGCCTTCAGCATCTCATACCCAAAGATAGCAGTTTTGGAGTCTTCACCTCTGCACAAGCTGTTCCACCATCCTTCGCGCCTCGGAAACCATAGTCGCCTTAAGCCGATATTTCTTTTTGTGTCCACGACCGCGATTTAAGGTAACTCAAACTTACGATTTGAACGTATTTCAAGTTTGAAAATTTCGGGTTTACTAAATATAATTGGTTGGGCTTACTGATGGCTGCATGTGGATTTCCTTTGTACACTATCATGTTTGGGTTTGGTTAGTTGGATTGTTTTATTGGTTTACATGTTGCCAGATTTATTCAGCTAGGATAGGTTGATAAAAACACTTACCTGAAGCGCTTTTAAGTAAAATTTTGTTTTGAGTTTTAAATTGGTTTTCTAAAGTAACGTGAGCACTTGAGATTATATAAATGAATTCAATGGATTCATAGATTTGATATAAGACGAGAACCCTTCAATTTCCAACATGAGTATATAAATGAAGTCATTTAGTCATAGGCTTAATATGTATTGAAATTCTTCAAACTTGAAATATTTCATGGTAAAAATTGTGGAAGTGTTAAATTTTAATGTACCTGATATGTTTAATAGATAAATGAAGGCAGATCAACTGAATCGATGTTTTCTTGCAAAATCTTACCATATGTTACGGTCTGTAATGATAAGCTGTCACAATTTAACATATTTCATTTGTTGAATGCATGAAATGTTAACCTGTTTAATGAAATCCAATGACTTACATTTTAGTTTCAGCGTTTCCCTTGTACAAATAAACATGCATAGCTATGCCCCACCCATTTTTGAGAATTTAGCATTTCTTTAGTACAAATGAACATGCATGGACAGCTACTTCAATTATCCTTCATGCACATGTTGTATGGTTGCCTGGCAATAACCTTATGTGTGTCTTTTATATCCATTGTAACCTGCCACTCATTCTTGCGTTAGTACATGCAAAGTAATTCAATCTTTACGGTACAATTTTAGGCAGTTTCATGGATTATTAGGAATTAACATTGTGTATGCTGAATTGCTGTTACTACTTTCTTCATTTATTCTCTATAACGGTGAAGGATCCATCATTCAAAATGTTTGTGTTAAGTGGTTCCTGAAGGAATTATTAGCAACTGCCATGTTTTGTTAACATATCTTCTATAACTTTGTTGTTGATACCAATATTGAAAACGTAGTACACAAGATTTTCCCATGCCTCATGTTGCTCACGTATGGACTGTGTATGTAAGTTTTGTTGAATGTGCCATAACTTATCACTCATTTACTAAGGCCATACCATTTTGTCACATGCAACTATCTCGATCCATTTAGGAAATCCATATGTTCGGCAGTTCACTAATCTTGATACGTGAATTATTTAAATTGTTGTTGGGATTAAACCAATTATATTTATGTGATTATTATCGAAGTTTGCTACGCTTATAATGCAGAAGAGAGCTAGGGCTATTGTGTAGGTTGTTACCCATTATAGCGACCCCGGAGATTCTAGTTGATGTTAGTTGTGGACTTGGGAAGCCACGTTGGTGATTAACTTGAATGATGAGAAACTTGAGAGGTATGTTTCTCATTGTAAATATTTTTTTTCGGCCATTTGGCTATTTCTGTGTGTTTCATTGAACCAAATGGTTAAGTGTCATGTCAAGTTATTTACTGTTTAATTAGCTATATTAGACATTTGCATATGTCTAAAGTTCTGCCTATCTCATGTCCATTTGTTTCTCTAATTCTGATTTTAGACCACTGTGCTCTTCATGGACAAATGTTTGTCTGTCCTCTTCAAATATAAGGAATTATGTCCAAAGCCAATATGATGTCTTGCCATTTATCTTGATTATTTGGTTGTTTTTGCGACATCTTTATGGTTTTAAGGAAGAAAAAGAAAACATGTTATATTTATACTGGTCTTGGTCTATCGATACTTTATACTAGGTAAATATGGGTTCCTATATCGGTATCTCACATCAATCATTCCTTTCTTTAGCAGCTTCAAGGTATAATGAGCCAACTAGTATCCATCATGTTTGTCACACCTGATTGCATGTCGGATCAGGGAATTATTTATGGTCAAAAATTCTTTAAAGCCTACATATTTTCACTACATGTTATCTTGCTTTGTTAAACGTGAGCTAAGTATATGATTAGCAATTGCAAATATAGGGTTATCTATTAGTATGCAGCACCACTCAAGTTTAGGATCTCAAAACTGAATCAAAAGCGGTCATTGTTTATATCGCATTACTGTCTTTGTAACACGCCTTGCTATTTATTATTTCTTAATTTTGTATATTTGTTTTACTATTCTGCTAGGAGTGTTTCAACTTGATCTACCAAAATAGATAATAAATAATAATTATTTTTCCAGATATGATTCATGTTAGTGTAAAATTAACGAAAAAAACTTGTTAGTCAGTTGAGCCGAGATGTTGGTACAAAGTATATGGCAAAATGTGCATTGATAGTGGGCTTTTCCTGGGAAGTTGCATGTGAAGTCATGGTATGTTTTATTATTGATTTGTGCATGCTTCCAGATTTATATTTAACCAAACTAGAACTTTCCATTTACTGTTCCTGCTGTTAGTTTTAGTCATATATTCTTGGTCTTGGACTCATTTTTATGCATGCTTGGCCCATTGACCTAGTTCCTGCAGCAGTCTTCAAATATTCCCTCTTACAATAGGGGTAGACTTGTCCATTCAAACCTTACTTAAGAAGGATCCTTGTGCTCTAAAAAGGTGATGTAGTACATCTTAATATACAAATAGCATAGTTATTATATATGTTATTCTGTTAAATTACTGGAATTGTTTTTATCCATTCTCAAACAACAATGGCGTTTCTGGAACCTAAACATGAAGAAGTGGCATTTTTGGAATCTAAACATGAAGAAATGGAAGGTCAAACAATGGTATGCTGTGGAGCAAAGTAGTTTCAATAGTTGGTGGTTCAAAAAATACTCTATTCGAAAAAAATGTGTTATTCGAGAGAAGAAATTGTTACACATGAACGGTGTGTGAAAATTGTAGAAACTTTTATTGTAATTGTTTGTACTATTAAAATTTTGTTAAAATAAATTTTTTATTTGTTTGTTTCATTCTGACATACGCTATTACTAAAACAAATGCATTTAATATGTAATATCTATAAGCTATATTTTTTTTTATAGATTTATGAATCTATTGCAATAGGCATATACTATTGCAAAATGGTCTGTTGCAACAACAAAAGTCAGTTGCAAAAAAGTATACCGCAACATTTTATTGCAACAAGCAGAAAAAGTTGCAGACTTTTTGCAACTTTGGCTATACCAACAGGTGCAGGCGTGTTGCGATTGGTCTTCTGCAACAGATATTGCCTGCTGCGAAAAGTGTTTTTTGTTGTAGTGAGACTGTCTAGCCCGAGTCTCAGGAACAGAACGCATCGTCCTTTGGATCGTCAGGGCCGACCCACTCGATGTGGATTATAATGCCTGAACACTGCGTTTCCCCACCCTAGGGCGAAAATGAGTCAAATGACTCCATCGGCCCCGGATCGACCGATATAACTAAGGCGCCTCGCAATCCATCATCAACATAAGTAAATTGCCAGAGCGTGTAAAACAATGACACTACTCCTAGCTAGAAAGAAACGCATGCCCTCCCTGATGTCCTCTCCAGTTTCTGGTTCACACCGGGGTGTGAGGCTCGCGAATTAACGCTACACAAAGCTACGCCACAAATGTCGTGATTTGATCATCAACCACAAGACTTTGCTTTTCAAAAGAAGCCTTGACCATTTGCATCTCAGCATGCTACACAGGCAATTCACGCTATGCAACCGATGTATATCAGTCACACAGAATGAAATCCGATGTCAGACACGCATCCATTTACAAGTCCATTCTGGGTCTGAACGAAACCGGAGGAACCTCATTCCTCGCATATCCATCGATCTCCAAGTATGTCTGGACGATCACCAACTGATTCCCTCCTCTTGGGTGTACAGCCCAATCAAGATCATCGGTAATTATCCAAATGATGTGAAGACCTCCGGTCTTCGACCACCGTGTTCATCGCCGACACATCGTCGAATCAGTTATTCAGAATGGGATAAACCCGATCTTTCTGAATAACTCGCGTATATAATAAACAAGTGCTATAAAAACACAACATACGCCTCATTCCAATCCAAAATATTTCTTTATTCAAATATTCTTATACTTTGGGAAAGGTTCCCATTAATTTTATCAAAGATAAATTCTTTAAACTTATTCTTTAATCTTCCTTTGAATATCAATTCAAACTAAATTATGCTTTATCCAAACTAGTTGGGATTAGCGAACCTTACTGAAGTAATCATTTGCTAAATTTCCCAACCCCAATCTATACATCCCATGAAGTAGAATTGGTAATACTTCATATCTAATACCACGGTGTTATCGGTAAATTTAATTACCATTTCCCGTTCAAATCTAATTAAAAATTAAACTATCGCTTGGAGCAAAACTGGTGATACTCCATTCTGAATCATTTTTCTGAATTGATAATTTTAATTATCACATTCACTTTTCAATCTAATTAAAGATTCATTAAAACTCTAATTCAGTTTTAATCTCCAAAAATCATTACTTAATGGTTTTTCAAAATTAATAAATTAATCTTATCTTTACCTAGGCTAAAGAACTGGTGTCACTCAAAACACAGCTCACGATAAACCCAAAATCACATTCCATTGATTATGGAATATTCACGGAAAACAGATCAATATATATAAACGATATAAACTTCTGCATCCAACCAATAATATAAATGGAATAACGGCTAAGGCTTTTAAATTCCATATATAGTAACGGTCTTCCTCCACAGAAGCTCATTTGACCTATTACCAAATTGAATTCCATTCCATTCCAATTTAATTAAATTAAACTGGAAAACTTTACTTTGGAAAATACCATAAAATCTTAATAAAAGATTTATAAATTCCAAATCCCATTTGACTATAAATCGAGTTAAAGAACGAAACCCAATTCACATTTCATCAGTCTCTAACCGTAAATTAGTTAGAGAACAATTCCCTAAATGTTAACCCCGAAGGCCGAAACCAACATCAGATCAATACCCAGGAAACCATTCAACTTAACTAATCTCCAGTCAGTTTCTAATTTTCTTACACTACAAGAAAAACAACATATAGCAGCAGCAGAATCCGCTTCAAATCCGTCGCTAAACAGGCCATAGCGACGGATTTCCTACATAATGACGTAGTCGGTAAAAACCACGATGGTATCTGTGTCAGATTTTGCGACGGAATTTAGCATAAGTTTACCGACGGTTTTCCATCATTTTACTAATTATAGAATAAAAATATAATTTTATTTATTAATTTAATTTTAATTTATATACCGACTATTTACCGACGGATAAGTAATTTATAATAAATTATTATTTATAAAAGACGTTGCTAAACCGTTACTAATTTCCGATGGATTAGCGACAAAAAATACATTAAGGTAAACTTAACCTCATTTTTTTGTTGGTAATCCGCCGCTATTCCACTTCTGATCAGCCTATATATGTGTGTGTATATATATACACACACAATTTCATATAAATACATACATATATATACACATCAAACATCATTCAACTGTCAACACTAAAATAAATAACATATTAAAAAAACATAGTTAAATTAGCCAACGATATTAATTTAGAACTAAAACGAACATTCATAATCAAATACAAAAAGTCATAACATCCATGATCTTTCATCAATTCATACACCAAGCTGAATTATGAATAACAAAACAATTCAATTAGTGCTAACATGATCCCAAATACAAGCACATATCATCCATAACCAAACTCCTAGCTGCTTTATTATACAAGAGTAATGTAATATTAAAAAAATTGTTAAGTAGAATAGGAACATAAAGCATTGCATCCAATAATTAATAATCGGGTAAATTGCACCCTTTACCAGCCTCTAGCCTTCAATTCTTTGCTCGACTTTGTCCATTAAAGCTATACAGTCCTTATCTCTTAGATTGACTGCAGATAATGGAACCCAAGACAATTAAACCCGAATATTACACTGTTTTTTTTAAAAAAAATGCATTTTGTTTCATTTGAACATGACATAATCATAATATCATAGTGTATGACTGACTGCTGAAGTTGTAAATATGCAAAAATAACCAAATTTAGTAAACTTTTGATAAGCAAATTACCTGACACATTGGAGGTGTCTAAAATTAAATCCCAAATGACAATCACTCCATTATTGAATGTAGATGCTAGTATATGCGACTGTTATGGATTTCAGGACACAAATGAAATATCAGTTTGAGTGCATCTTCCAGTGCTCTTCAGCGGAAGGTACAATTTGGGCTCATAAGGTTTTTGTAGATCCCATACACAGGTAGTCCTATCATCAGCTTAACTAAAGCAAGTGCATAAACAAGTTTGAGTGAACTATGAAAATATTAACCTGCTATAAAATACCTATATCAAGATACAATTTAGTATTTTTCCATCATACAACTAAATATAATTGTCGATGGACTTCTTTTCATAAATCAACAAATGATTACCATGTATATAGATATACAAGTGTATATATATTGAAAATTGCTATGATTTTATTAACTTACAAACTAATGTTGCATAGCCTCTACAGCAAACATAAGAAAAAATCAAATTAACTGAATCAATCAAATTAACTGAAACACAAATAGCAAATAAAATGAAAATAAACTAAAAACAGACCCATAATGATGTCTTATTTTAATAGCCTACAAAGTGTGAACACACTGAACTGAAATCACAAAATCTATCATCTCTACTTTCCAGGAAAACTGACCCCCCATTGTTAAATATTCCGTTCTTTCACATCCTATAACTGTCTTAGAGAGGTTTTGTTTACTTCTCATATAATGACATTCCACTAAAGTATGTTGAAACAGTTGTCAACCACTTTTAACTCCACCATCCCAATCATGTACAATATGTCCCTGCACTAAAATTTGTCATGAATGAAGAGCTTGCATCATACACGAACCAACCATCATATACGAACCCAACCGTCTTTAGGTACTTTCTTTTGTCCTTGGGAAATGGTAAATAAAAATGGTACACTTCAAACAGCGATGTTTTTTTTTATTTAAGTATTAAAATGATGTGTTCGAGGCCTACCTTGACCACCATGTTGGTATATTAACCAATTTTCAAAAAAAAAAATTGTATTTTTTAAGCTATGCACCTAGAGTTAATCTAACAACTGGTTTGAAAGCATTCACTTTTGATACTGGATGAAAATCAAAATTAAATTACAGATTAACCAAGCAACATAAGAATGGTTAACAATCATATGATGGGTAGAAATTTGAAAGCAGATATCCTAACAGCAAAACCCGAAAAAATATGGTGTAGAATGTTCTAAATGTAGCTGGTCGAATGGAAAAGTTGTTATTCAAATCGTTAGACAAAATATCATCAACAAATCATAATAAATTACCATTTTGGATACTGTTGATGGTCACTCCTAATCTTCTTATTCTCTTGTTATCCACGGAGATATCAACATCTATAACCATACCTCTTTTCATTCTTCATCTGTACAATCAGAATAGGTACAAACATGGAATCAGGTAACTAAAAAGTATTACTCCGAATGAATAATGCTTGAGATATAAGTACAAGCATGTGCACATCAGAACAATACTGGAACTGACTGAATCATCTGGAGCTAAAAATATAGCAGAGGCGAGAGAATAATTATGAATGGAAACTGTTTTTACAAAAAAAACACTTGAACTTTTTCTATTGACTTACCCTGTTTGTTACCACTTAAACATTGTAATGTTATTAATTCTATAGTTCTACCAATATAAAGTGTGTTTGATAAATATTCCCCAAAGAGTTTATGTGTATGTGGCACTAGCAGTTTCTTCTATATAGACGTGGATAAATACGACCGCAAACATCCTTATTCATTTGTGAAAGAACACAAAGAACTTGAATAGAAGTTACAACCATTAGCTTGTTGTCACTGATATCTCACCTTAATATATCGTCACAAAATTAATTAACCCAGTTCAGTCAAGTGAAGTGCCAATGAAAAACAACATATGTGTTTCTTTTTCTAGCAGTGCACCTATAGTTAGTTCAATAACAAACAATAGAACAAAAACACTCATTTTGTAATATTAAATTAGACTGAAAATCTAGAATAAATTTATGATTAATTAAACAACCTAAAAAAGGTTTAAGGGTACAAAAAATTAAAAGCAGATTATATCCTAACACCAAATCCGAAAATATGTTGTGTAGAACATTCGAAATGTTGTTCCTCTAATATAGGAGTCATTATTCACATCATTAAACAAAACATCATCAATAAATAACGACAAATTACCATTTTGAATATTTTTGAACATCTCCCTTAATTTTCGAGCACATCACTGCAGCCTAAAATTTTGCTGTTAGGAAAAAATTAGTGTCATTAACAAAATCAATGAGCAATCATGTGATATAACAAACTAAACAATACCTCAGATTAACCTTTTCATCAGATTGTCACATCTCAGTTGAATTTTTGCATCATGCGATGGAGAGCCAATGCCTTTTTCCATTGATGAATCCGCAACATGTAGGAAAAAATGAATTACCACGTTATACATATTAGATTCTAGTTTATTCAAAATGTTATTTATTCTGTGTCTCCTCATTGATAATTATTCCCCTCTAGTATACATGAAAAACATTTCTCGTAGATAAACAAAGACCAATATATTTATGCATACCTAAATTTTACTACCCAAATTTGCATACTGAAGAAAGTTTAAAAATAGAATAAGGAATTTGATGACTGTTTGTGTAGTTAGTTAAAATTGGTTAGGATAGTTACCAATATATTTATGCTCATAAACAATCAACTTTTATTTTGAAAGCAATCTTTAACAGACTTTTTAAAATATACTTCCCGTGATACAATGTAAAATTTTACTAGTTAATGGGGCCAATAAGCGTCACTAGTAATTAGTATCGACCATACATATGTAATCTAACATGATACAACGATGCATCTAACCGAAAATTATAATTAGAAAAATTATTTCTAGTTTACTGGGTACAAACCCATGCATTGAGCGAGTTGATGAATTGCTACTGTCGCCATGGGATCCAACTACCCCTCTCTCCCTCTCTCTCGAGATTGGGTTTTCTGCTTAAACAATAAACTTATATCATATCACTAGAAATGAGTACATGGTGAAATTTTCATATGATGAAATAGTAGACCAAAACTTAACAGAAGCAATTTAGCTATAAAAAAATATTTTAAGGTTTAAAATTTGGAATAGATTTTAATTCGAAGCAACTAATTCATGTATGATTCATAAGTAACATTACTAGAAGCATATATGAACACATCAACTTAATTTCAGAAAGTAATTCAGAGATCGAAAATCTAAAAGACGTGACTTACTGCGAGACAGAAGTCAAGGAGGATTGGCGGTGGCTTACTACGTGGCGGCGGCCTAATCAAGGCCGCAATTGACTAGGGAGGCGGTGTAACGACCCAGAAAATCTGAACCAATTAAAATTTTTTAAATTGGCTAAAATAATGGATTTTAAATATTTAAAATAAATATTTTAGCTAATGGCAATGAAAAGTTAGTTGAATCGACAATTGAAAACGAATATAATCAATTATAATTATAAACAGGGCTTGAAAAGGCGCTGTAGTTTCAAAAATCGAATTCAAACTTTGTCGGACTGTACCGGGTGCAAAACAATCCGGATTTTAGTGAAACCAAAAATATTTAAATCTGTTAGTGAATACCTTTCTAACGAATCTGAAAAATCGAATTTTCATAGCAGAAAGCAAAAGTTATGGCCGAATGAATTTTCGGAAGGGTCGATATGGAATTTATATAGCCCGTGAAGTTGGCCATTTTGCATATGACCTCGGAATTCGACGAAACCACTTTTGTTGGGTCCGGGATGTGAAGTTATTGCTAGATTTCAAATTTCATAATTTTTGAAGCTAATATGTGAGCATGGCAAAAGAAAATGTGTTTTGGTCAATTACAGTTAAATTGGATCGACCAAAAATGGGCCTTTTTGCAAACGGTCTCAGAATTCGACGAAACTAGTTTTGTTGGGACCGTATCGTCAAAACATAGCTAGATTTATTTTTCTGGAATTTTTCGAATCAGTTTGTGGCCCTGGCAAATTGAAATGTACGTTCAAATTAAATATTGAATGTTTTATATTTTGATTTGAATGGAAACTGACTGAAACAGTCGAATGGGCCTGCGAAACATATCCCATTGTGTTCGGAATGGGGGTAAAACGCTAGGGACGGCAGTCGTTGGGTTGGATTTCAAGTTCGTCCAAGAAAACCCCAATTTTTGAATTTAATATAGCATCGGCCAATAGGATTTTTATTTCATTAATTTAAAAATATAAAAAAAAATAAAAAAACCCCTCGTTCCCTCTCAGCGACCGACGAACCCCGATACTCCACCTTCTCTCCTCCCCCGCCGCCGCCACAGCCCACGCCAGCGACCGCCACCACCCGGATCCGACTCGCCTCCCTCCCCTCTTCACATCCGACCAGGCCTCGACCCCCCAAGCCTCACCAGCGTCGCGAATCGTGCCTCTGAAGTGGCCGACTTTGAGTCGCCGCCGTAGGCCGGATCCGCCATCGAGTTGGACGAGGCTGGTGGCGCAGGGAAGCTCTCTCGGAGCTCTTCGACGCTGGATGATCTGATCGTGGCAACACTTCGCGGTTTGAACGAGATTTCAAAACCTAGTTTTGAGCTATTAAAGAAGGTATACGGCTGAATTAAACCTTCGTGATTTTAACACCTTAAAAGTGTTGCAAACATTGAAAAAAACATATCTTTTTCATATGTTGATGAAATTCAGTGAAACAAGAGACGCCGGGACCGTGAGGACGCCTTCTACACTTTAGAAGAGACCGCATATTTTTCTGAGCCTTCTACTATTTTTGGTGGAGTGGAACCCAATGTGAGATTTCTAAATTAAAAACCAATATGGAAAACGACGATGTATAAATTATATAGTCGATGTATGAGTTATATAAGCGTTGTACACCTCATGTATAAGCGTTGTATAAGTTGTACGTTCGATGTATAAGTTATATATGCGTTGTAAAAATTATATATGTGTTGAAATAAAAGTGAATTGCTATATATAAATATATATATGTATATATATATATACGCCCCTCGTCCACAAACCATGGACGATATTTATTGGTTGAAATTGTTGTGAAAATTGATTGATCGCGAATGGTTGTTTGGGATTGTTTGTGGTTGATATTGATTGATTGTGGTTGAAAAATACCCGTTTGTGGTTGAGAAATATTTGGTTGAAACCACATAGGATTAGTTTGTGGAAATGAAATAAATATATACATGCCGCCTGCGTGCGAACTAGATGCATGATCCCCATTGTCAAAAACCACGAGGTTTTAAGGTAGAGCGAGGAGCCGTACTAGGGACGGTCCCGGTTTTAACTACCCTGCCGTTATGCTGCCGAAATTTTGAATAATATTCATGTGTTTGAATTATTTTCATTTGTTGAACCTATATTTATTCATTGAATAGAAAACCTTCATGTGTTGAATCTATATTCATTTGTTGATTAGAAATTCATGTGTTGAATGGTATTCGCGTTTTAAATATAAAAATCACATTTTTATCTATATATAGAAACTATAGAAAACCTTCATGTGTTGAATCGATATTCATTCGTTGATTAGAAATTCATGTGTTGAATGGTATTCATATTTTGAAATAAATTGTTTTATAAGAAAAATCCTATTTTTATCACCTATATAAACTATATAGAATAATAGTGTTTTGAAATGAATTGTTTTACAATAAAAATCTCATTTTTATTATATACATGAATCGTTGAAATGTGAAGTGTTAAAAATAGCCACTTGTTCAAATAAACATATATGAGTTGAAATATTCATTAATTAGCTAATGATATGATTTTTGCCTATGCATGCAACATTAGAATGAATGGTGTTTTTAAACCAAATGGAATCAAATATGAAGTTGAATGGAAAATGATAAGAACTGTATATATGTACATACATATTTATTGAACAGGTTATAGCAAAGGGGCTAGAGAAGAGGAATAAAATTTTGTGCCCGACAAACAGGTACACATTTACTGTTTTGTTTGGGTGATGATTTTATGAGCCTGTTGGCTAGCCGCTTGGCTTTTTCTTTTTCTTTTTGATATGAGACGCCCGTGTGGCTATTTGGGAATTTTCCCAGCCCTCCTGTACAAAGGAGGTTATGGCGAAATTTTCCGAAATTTTAAGGCGTTAGTGAAATATTTGAAGTGAAAACGATATTGAAATTGTTGAATGAACTATATTTATATAAATATATAAATATAAATAAAATTAAAACGAAATGTGGCCATGCAGTTCGCGTTTTGAAACCGTGATTTCAAACAACTAGTATGGGAAATCCGACCATTGGATTTTCCCGAAACCGCAACCGTCGGGTTCGCCTTGGAAATATCTTTCCCACGGCACCAACTTTGTAAAAATCCAACGGTTGGATTGTCTGGAATGTTTAAATCAAATCTGAAGAAAAACAGTGCCAGAAACGATTATATTTATTTATATTTATAAATATAATTATATTTAATCGAATAACGACGCTGTAGTTCGTATTTTGAAATCGAAAATTCAAACGATTGTACCGGGAGATCCGACCGTCGGATTTTTCTGAAACTGGAACCGTTGGATTCGTTTTGAAAAGACCTTTCTAATGATGTAAATTTTATGAAGATCCAACGGTTAGAATTTCAGATATGTGTAAATCAAATCTGAAGAAAAACAGCGCCACGGCCGCGTTATGGCCCGAAGCGTCGTTTTGAATAAATTGGCTATTTTAAAATAAATTAAATAGCGATAAATCATTATAAAGTACCATAAACAATATGGAATGAAAATAAACTAAATTTGCTCGATTTGTGTGGTATTTGATGGTTGAATGTGTTTGGTGTGAAAATTACATTAAAGAACAAAATTGGTGTTGTCGAATGATTTAACCATTAAAATAAATTGATTTGAAATTCTAAATAAACGTGAATTATTTGAAAAGGCCGAGTTAATTCTCATTTCAAATAATTGACCGACGATTGAAATTCGAAGATGAAGACGATGGTCGAAGACCGGAGATCTTCACCTCGTTTGGATGGTAATCCGAGGTCCTGATTGGGAGGCATCCCGAAATATGGATAATGAGTGGTGATCGTCCAGACGTACGTGGTGATCGATGGGTTTACGGGGTATTTAGTGCCTCCGGTTTCGTTCAGACCCAGAACGGACTTGAAGATGGACTGTGTGTCTGACATTGGATTTTATTCTGTGTTGATTGATCTCGATTAAATATACATCTGTTTGGCGGCGGAGAATTTATTCTTTTGCTTAACGCCCTTCTCTGAAACGCACGAGCTCAGAGGTTGTATATCGATGGACATCAGTCGCATGGCATGAATTGCTTGTGTGGCATGCTAAGATGCAGTGATCAGGGCTTCTGTTGAAAAGCAAAGTCTTGTGGTGATGATCAAAGCACTGCCTGTGTGGCGTAGCTTTGTGTATAACGTGAAATCGCGAGCCTTACACCCCGGTATGAACCAGAAACGGGAGCAGGACCTCTGGGGGGACGTGCGTTTTCTTTCTAGCTAGGGTGGTGTCAGTGACCTACCAGCCCTGACATTTATATACTTTTCACCTATGTGGTTGTTGCTGTTGCGAGGCGCCTCGGTTTGATCGGACGATCCGGGTCCGATGGAGTCATTCGTTGGCTCATTTACACCCCAATGGGTGGAGAAACGCATTGTTCAGGCATTATAATCCACTTCGAGTGCACCGACCCTGACGATCCAGGGTATGGTCGTGGCTGTACCTGTGGCTCGGGCTAGAGAGTCACGAATTCGGTAAGGACTATCTTTTGCCTTGGTTCATGACGGAAATCCAATTTCCAAATACGACATCGTGCGGTTTTGATTGTATATATATATATGGCGACATGATATATGATACCCATGCCGTCTATGATTGACAGTTATGATTTGAAATAGTTTTCAAAACATATAAACACTAGAAATAATATCAAATGCCTTTGTTTTGTTCGTATCAAGCATATTTTGGCCGTTATAAGGTAAAAACTCTATCCTCCGGTTTGCGTTGCATTGTGTGATGGGAACTGAGTCTTATAACGGCTTCATTTTGATAAAAAGCATAGCGATGTTTAAAAGAAAGATTTGTTTTAAAACACTGTCAATCCAATGGAGTAAACCCGTTCCATGAAAGTGGCGTGGTCCTGTGATTGGCCATATTATATATGTGTTGAGTAGATTTCTCATACCAGTCCTATGACTGACCCGTAGTTTGTTTCACTTTCAAACTCGGGTGCCCCTTTTTCTACACGGGCAGCCTTGTATTCAGGTTTAGCTGGTTCTTTCTGGATAGCTGGAGCTGAAGATGGATTCTATTATTTATCTCTTTTTATGCTGTTCAGCTCCTATTGTACATATTTCATTTGTTTCCGCTGTAGACATTTATGTATAGCTGAACTGTAATTGTACTAAGTAAGATCCTGTATACTGTGTAACTCTGATGATTATTTTATCCAATATATTCTATTGTTCATTATCTGGTGTATTTATTTAATTCTGTTTTGCTATTATATGTTTTCTGTGTTATATTCCAAGGATAACCCTTGTCTCCATCAGTACGCGATTTCGGGTCGTCTCAACGTGGTATCAGAGCTTTGGTTAAGCTTAGTTCTGGAATATAACATTTGAACGAACTCGTCAGAAATAGAACCAATAGTGTTCTAGGATGGGTAACTCAATACAGATAGGATCAGTAATATCCTAGTATGAGTAAAGCAGAATGAAATTACACCTCGATAGCCACATTTACATTCAAGTATTTGTCACTATATTTTAAAATATCTTTTCTGTTGACCTGACACTTTGTCTGCTAATTGCAGACGTACTAGAAAATGAGTGCCAGAAACAGAAGGAATACAGAACCCGATCTAGAGGCTCTATTAAAGAGATATCGAAATCTGAACGGAGCACAGTTCTCGAGCAATGAATCTATAATTCAGACTCAAGCTTGGGTGAGTTCTGCAGAAAGAATTTTTGAGCGTATCCAGCTGAGGGATGACCAGAAAAGGCTAGTAGCATCTTGGGCGCTAAAAGAAGAAGCTTTAATCTGGTGGGAAACGATCATCAAAGATAATCCAGAAGGTGATATCACCTGGGACAGATTCAAAGTGATTTTCCTAGAAAGATTTACTCCTCCCGAAGCAACCGAGAGATTATGTGATGAATTTTCTTATTTGATACAAGGTGATATGACCATCCCAGAATATCATAAGAAATTCAACGAACTTGCTCACTTTGCTCCTCATCTGATTCAAGATCCAAAGAGGAAGAATCTGAGATTTATTCATGGCCTGCAAAGGAGATATCAGAATAGTGTGATGAGGAATGTGAAGCTTCCTTTTTCTAAAATGATTTATATGGCTTATCAGTATGAAGATCTCCATAAGAAAGGAATGTTGCATTACGAAGAAGAAGTTTGTTGTAGTGACAAAGAAGAGTCGGAAACTGATATTCCTGAAGCCTGTACGAGATCTGAGGTCGGTAGGAAGCCCAGTGCCAAGAGAAAAAGGGCGGAATCTGGGAAAGAACCTGTAACGACAGCGGTATGCAGTAACTGCAATAGGCAAGGACATCTCTCGATAAGTTGCAGATCTCTAAAGAAACAAGTAAAGGATGGGTTTAAATCCGGCAAGAAGCTCCGGGAAAGTAAAAGATGCAATCAATGCCATCGGTTTGGTCATGTAAAGCAAGATTGCCGGCTTTTGAAAACAACCAAGGAAGCTCAAGTGAATGAAGTAGCAGAAACTTCTGAGCCCTCAGATAGTCAAGAAAGGGCGGATGTTTTGGAAGGCACGCTAACTGTCAAAAACATTCCAGTCAAAGTACTGTTTGACACTGGCGCGTCACGAAGCTTCATTGCCAAAGATGCAGCTAAGAAACTGGATTTGAATTTGAAAAAGCTGAAGGAACCAATGACTGTTCAGAATCCGGTTGGGGGTCCCATAGAACTCAGTTGGATTTGTGGAGTGCCGGTTTCTTTCTCTCGATATCGGTTTCCTACCATCGCAGTCGTCATGAATTTTAAAGAGTTTGATCTTATCTTGGGATTAGACTGGTTGACCAAATATGAAGCTGAAGTTAAATGCGCCGACAGAGTCGTAAAGGCCAAGATTAAATCAGGTGATTATATAACCATTCCCTGTGAAGGTCAGAATACTAATAGAAAAGACTTCTGGGCAGCTTTGAATGTTTTTCCAGCCCAAATAGAAAATGTCCCTGAAGTCACAGAGAATATTCCTGACCTCATTAAAGACATTCCGGTCATCAAAAATTATGCGGATGTGTTTGAAGAAGTTGTTCGCTTACCTCCGCAGAGAGAAATAGATTTCAAAATTGCTTTAATTCCCAATGCAAGGCCGGTAGTTCACGCTATTCGAAGAATGTCCTTGAAAGAGAAAGAGGAATTAGACAATCAAACACGTCAGCTAGTATGGAAGGGTCTGATCAGGCCTAGTTTCTCTGATTGGGGTGCAGCAGTGGTATTTGTCCCAAAATCTGACGGTACTCTATGGCTATGTGTGGATTATCGGGATTTGAACAAGCAGACCATAAAGAACAAATATCCATTGCCGCGGATTGATGATTTGTTGGATTGATTAAATGGAGCACAAGTATTTTCACGAATGGACCTAGCTACAGGTTTCCATCAACTTCGAATTGCCGAAGAGTGTGTTCCAATGACAGCATTCAGAGGTCCCGACTTATTCTACGAGTGGTTGGTAACGACGTTCGGCTTATGTAATGCTCCAGCCTATTTCGTCGATCTGATGAATAGAGTGTTCAGAGGGGTTTTGAATAAATTTGTTCTGGTTTTTATTGATGATATTCTAATCTTCTCTAAATCGAAAGCTGAACATGAAAAACATTTGGAACAGGTGTTAGAAATCCTCAGAAGGAATGTGTTGAAAGCAAAGTTTTCCAAATGTATCTTCTGGCAAGATGAAGTAAAATTTCTGGGCCATGTAGTATCGAAGGAAGGAATCGCTGTTGATCCAAGTAAAATCACGGCTATTCAAAATTGGAAACAACCCAGTACCCCCACTGAAGTCCACAGTTTTCTCGGATTGGCTAGCTATTACCGAAAGTTCGTTAAAGACTTTTCGAAGATATCTGGTCATTTAACGAAGCTTACAAAGAAGCACTCTAAATTCAAATGGACTCTAGAAAGTGAGGAGGCTTTTGAAGAGCTAAAGTTAAGACTAACGACAGCTCCAGTGTTAACCATCATCGATGGCAACCAGGATTTAAAAGTCTGGACTGATGCGTCTAGAGAAGGCCTTGGGGCAGTGTTAATGCAAAAGGGCCAAGTGATTGCTTATGCTAGCCGTCAACTGAAGCCACACGAGAAGAACTACGTAACTCATGATCTTGAGTTATTGGCTATAGTATTCGCTTTGAAAATCTAGAGGCATTATCTTCTGGGGGAGAGATTCGAGCTGTTTACAGATCATCAGTCACTAAAGTATTTGTTCACTCAGAAAGACCTGAATCTGAGGCAACAACGTTGGCTGGAGTTCCTTGCAGTATACGATTTTGAAATTCTATACACTCCAGGGAAAGCCATGTCGTGGCCGATGCGTTAAGCCGAAAGAATGAAATGATCGCCAGTTTTATTATCACGACTTCATTGCTAGATAAAATATCTGCTCTTCAGGAGGATGATCACTTCATTCAGAAGGTCAGAGAAATAATTCAACAAGGCGAACCCTCGAGTTTTCAAGTTGATAATGATGGGATTCTAAGGCTCAAAGGTCGAATCTGTGTCCCTAACATTCCTGAGCTTCGAAAGGAAGTACTGGATGAATGCCACAAGTCAAAACTCAGTATCCATCCAGGAGTAAGCAAAATGTATAATGACATCAAACGCACTTTTTGGTGGAAGTCGATGAAAAGGGATATTTCTTTATATGTCAGCCGATGCCCTACTTGCCAGCTAGTCAAGAGCGACCAACAGAAATTGGCTGGATTATTAGAACCACTAGAAGTTCCTGGCTGGAAGTGGGAACATATTTCTATGGATTTCATTGATGGTTTGCCCAGAAACAGAAAAGGAAATGACAGTATTTGGGTGATCGTAGATCGTTTCACGAAGACCGCCCATTTCATACCTGTCAAATCTAACAGAACTGCTCAGAGTCTGGCGCAGATATACTTCAGGGAAATAGTTAGACTACATGGAGTGCCGCTCAGTATAGTCAGTGATAGAGATACAATATTCGCTAGCAAATTCTGGGAAGCATTTCAAGTCGAGCTGGGAACAAAGTTGAATTTGAGCACCGCTTATCATCCTCAGACAGACGGTCAGACTGAGAGGGTGAATCGTATTTTAGAAGATCTATTGCGGGCTTGTGTTATAGATTTCGGTGGATCCTGGTAAGACAATCTGCATTTGGCTGAATTCTCTTATAACAACAGCTACCAGGCGAGTCTGACAATGTCGCCATTCGAAGCATTATACGGTAGACCGTGCCGATCTCCTGCTTGTTGGGTCGAACCTGGAAATAGACTTGTGTTAGGGCCTGATATGATTCGCGAAGCTGCCGACAAAGTCGATTTTATTAAGAAGCGATTACTCGCCGCTCAAAGCCGACAAAAGAGCTATGCCGATAGAAGAAGAAGAGATATATCCTTTGCTGTTGGCGACTATGTATATTTGAAGGTTTCGCCGATGAGAGGAGTAATCCGGTTCGGTAAAACTAGAAAGTTAGCGCCCAAATTTATTGGTCCGTTTCCTATTCTGGAACGGATCGGAACTCTCGCTTATAGGGTCAAACTGCCTGACTGGTTGCCTGGAGTTCATGATGTATTTCACATATCTCAACTTCGAAAGCACGTTCATGATCCAGACTTGATCGTGGAAGAAGCAGCTCAACATGACATTGAAATAACCCCAGAATTAGCTGTGAGAAGAGAGCCACTAAAGATAATAGGCAAAGAAACCAAAGAGCTGAGGAACAAGAAGGTTCACTTAGTCAAAGTGCAATGGAGTGGAGATCCGCGAGATTGTACTTGGGAAACTGAGGAGAGCATTCAGAAAGCCTATCCCAGATGCCGAGTAGATATCTCTGATTGACTCCGGTGCAAGGTACATTTACCCTACTTTGCATTACCATTTAATTCTCTACTCTGCTGTTATTTTCTTTCCTTGGATGTGAACTTTTAAATTCTATAGGCTGAATGATTTTGAAAAGAGTATGGAGGTTGATCAGTATATTTTTGAAAGTTTAAAACGATTTGATTGTTGGTTGTGTTGTGTGATTGTAGATTTGTCAAACCACTTTCGACTTTGTTCCTTTTCGGGGACGAAAAGTTTTAAGTGGGGGAGACTGTAATGACCCAGAAAATCTGAACCAATTTAAAAATTTTAAATTGGCTAAAATAGTGGATTTTAAATATTTAAAATAAATATTTTAGCTAATGGCAATGAAAAGTTAGTTGAATCGACAATTGAAAATGAATATAATCAATTATAATTATAAACAGGGCTTGAAAAGGCGCTGTAGTTTCAAAAATCGAATTCAAACTTTGTCGGACTGTACCGGGTGCAAAACAATCCGGATTTTAGTGAAACAAAAAATATTTAAATCTGTTAGTGAATACCTTTCTAACGAATCTGAAAAATCGAATTTTCATAGCGGAAAGCAAAAGTTATGGCCGAATGAATTTTCGGAAGGGTCGATATGGAATTTATATAGCCCGTGAAGTTGGCCATTTTGCATACGACCTCGGAATTCGACGAAATTACTTTTGTTGGGTCCGGGATGTGAAGTTATTGCTAGATTTCAAATTTCATAATTTTTGAAGCTAATGTGTGAGCATGGCAAAAGAAAATGTGTTTTGGTCAATTACAGTTAAATTGGATCGACCAAAAATGGGCCTTTTTGCAAACTGTCTCAGAATTCGACGAAACTAGTTTTGTTGGGACCGTATCGTCAAAATATGGCTAGATTTATTTTTCTGGAATTTTTCGAATCAGTTTGTGGCCCTGGCAAATTGAAATGTACGTTCAAATTAAATATTGAATGTTTTATATTTTGATTTGAATGGAAACTGACTGAAACAGTCTAATGGGCCTGCGAAACATATCCCATTGTGTTCAGAATGGGGGTAAAACGCTAGGGACGGCAGTCGTTGGGTTGGATTTCAAGTTCGTCCAAGAAAACCCCAATTTTTGAATTTAATATAGCATCGGCCAATAGGATTTTTATTTCATTAATTTAAAAATATAAAAAAAAATAAAAAAAACCCCTCGTTCCCTCTCAGCGACCGACGAACCCCGATACTCCACCTTCTCTCCTCCCCCGCCGCCGCCACAGCCCACGCCAGCGACCGCCACCACCCGGATCCGACTCGCCTCCCTCCCCTCTTCACATCCGACCAGGCCTCGACCCCCCAAGCCCCACCAGCGTCGCGAATCGTGCCTCTGAAGTGGCCGACTTTGAGTCGCCGCCGTAGGCCGGATCCGCCATTGAGTTGGACGAGGCTGGTGGCGCAAGGAAGCTCTCTCGGAGCTCTTCGACGCTGGATGATCTGATCGTGGCAACACTTCGCGGTTTGAATGAGATTTCAAAACCTAGTTTTGAGATATTAAAGAAGGTATACGGCTGAATTAAACCTTCGTGATTTTAACACCTTAAAAGTGTTGCAAACTTTGAAAAAAACATATCTTTTTCATATGTTGATGAAATTCAGTGAAACAAGAGACGCCGGGACCGTGCGGACGCCTTCTACACTTTAGAAGAGACCGCATATTTTTCGGAGCCTTCTGCTATTTTTGGTGGAGTGGAACCCAATGTGAGATTTCTAAATTAAAAACCAATATGGAAAACGACGATGTATAAATTATATAGTCGATGTATGAGTTATATAAGCGTTGTACACCTCATGTATAAGCGTTGTATAAGTTGTCCGTTCGATGTATAAGTTATATATGCGTTGTAAAAATTATATATGTGTTGAAATAAAAGTGAATTGCTATATATAAATATATATATATGTATATATATACGCCCCTCGTCCACAAACCATGGACGATATTTATTGGTTGAAATTGTTGTGAAAATTGATTGATCGCGAATGGTTGTTTGGGATTGTTTGTGGTTGATATTGATTGATTGTGGTTGAAAAATACCCGTTTGTGGTTGAGAAATATTTGGTTGAAACCACATAGGATTAGTTTGTGGAAATGAAATAAATATATGCATGCCGCCTGCGTGCGAACTAGATGCATGATCCCCATTGTCAAAAACCGCGAGGTTTTAAGGTAGAGCGAGGAGCCGTACTAAGGACGGTCCCGGTTTTAACTACCCTGCCGTTATGCTGCCGAAATTTTGAATAATATTCATGTGTTTGAATTATTTTCATTTGTTGAAACTATATTTATTCATTGAATAGAAAACCTTCATGTGTTGAATCTATATTCATTCGTTGATTAGAAATTCATATGTTGAATGGTATTCGCGTTTTAAATATAAAAATCACATTTTTATCTATATATAGAAACTATAGAAAACCTTCATGTGTTGAATCGATATTCATTCATTGATTAGAAATTCATGTGTTGAATGGTATTCATATTTTGAAATAAATTGTTTTATAAGAAAAATGCTATTTTTATCACCTATATAAACTATATAGAATAATAGTGTTTTGAAATGAATTGTTTTACAATAAAAATCTCATTTTTATTATATACATGAATCGTTGAAATGTGAAGTGTTAAAAATAGCCACTTGTTCAAATAAACATATATGAGTTGAAATATTCATTAATTAGCTAATGATATGATTTTTGCCTATGCATGCAACATTAGAATGAATGGTGTTTTTAAACCAAATGGAATCAAATATGAAGTTGAATGGAAAATGATAAATGATAAGAACTGTATATATGTACATGCATATTTATTGAACAGGTTATAGCAAAGGGGCTAGAGAAGAGGAATAAAATTTTGTGCCCGACAAATAGGTACACATTTACTGTTTTGTTTGGGTGATGATTTTATGAGCCTGTTGGCTAGCTGCTTGGCTTTTTCTTTTTCTTTTTGATATGAGACACGCGTGTGGCTATTTGGGAATTTTCCCAGCCCTCCCGTACAAAGGAGGTTATGGCGAAATTTTCCGAAATTTTAAGGCGTTAGAGAAATATTTGAAGTGAAAACGATATTGAAATTGTTGAATGAACTATATTTATATAAATATATAAATATAAATAAAATTAAAACGAAATGTGGCCGTGCAGTTCGCGTTTTGAAACCGTGATTTCAAACAACTAGTACGGGAAATCCGACCATTGGATTTTCCCGAAACTGCAACCGCCGGGTTCGCCTTGGAAATATCTTTCCCACGGCACCAACTTTGTAAAAATCCAACGGTTGGATTGTCTGGAATGTTTAAATCAAATATGAAGAAAAACAGCGCCAGAAACGATTATATTTATTTATATTTATAAATATAATTATATTTAATCGAATAACGACGCTGCAGTTCGTATTTTGAAATCGAAAATTCAAACGATTGTACCGGGAGATCCGACCGTCGAATTTTCCTGAAACTGGAACCGTTGGATTCGTTTTGAAAAGACCTTTCTAATGATGTAAATTTTATGAAGATCCAACGGTTACTATTTCAGATATGTGTAAATCAAATCTGAAGAAAAACAGCGCCACGGCCGCGTTATGGCCCGAAGCGTCGTTTTGAATAAATTGGCTATTTTAAAATAAATTAAATAACGATAAATCATTATAAAGTACCATAAACAATATGGAATGAAAATAAACTAAATTTGCTCGATTTGTGTGGTATTTGATGGTTGAATGTGTTTGGTGTGAAAATTACATTAAAGAACAAAATTGGTGTTGTCGAATGATTTAACCATTAAAATAAATTGATTTGAAATTTTAAATAAACGTGAATTATTTGAAAAGGCCGAGTTAATTCTCATTTCAAATAATTGACCGACGATTGAAATTCGAAGATGAAGACGATGGTCGAAGACCGGAGATCTTCACCTCGTTTGGATGTTAATCCGAGGTCCTGATTGGGAGGCATCCCGAAATATGGATAATGAGTGGTGATCGTCCAGACGTACGTGGTGATCGATGGGTTTGCGAGGTATTTAGTGCCTCCGGTTTCGTTCAGACCCAGAACGGACTTGAAGATGGACTGTGTGTCTGACATTGGATTTTATTCTGTGTTGATTGATCTCGATTAAATATACATCTGTTTGGCGGTAGAGAATTTATTCTTTTGCTTAACGCCCTTCTCTGAAACGCACGAGCTCAGAGGTTGTATATCGATGGACATCAGTCGCATGGCATGAATTGCCTGTGTGGCATGCTAAGATGCAGTGATCAGGGCTTCTGTTGAAAAGCAAAGTCTTGTGGTGATGATCAAAGCACCGCCTGTGTGGCGTAGCTTTGTGTATAACGTGAAATCGCGAGCCTTACACCCCGGCATGAACCAGAAACGGGAGCAGGACCTCAGGGGGGACGTGCGTTTTCTTTCTAGCTAGGGTGGTGTCAGTGACCTACCAGCCCTGACATTTATATACTTTTCACCTATGTGGTTGTTGCTGTTGCGAGGCGCCTCGGTTTGATCGGACGATCCGGGTCCGATGGAGTCATTCGTTGGCTCATTTACACCATAAAGGGTGGAGAAACGCATTGTTCAGGCATTATAATCCACTTCGAGTGGACCGGCCCTGACGATCCAGGGTATGGTCGCGGCTGTACCTGTGGCTCGGGCTAGAGAGTCACGAATTCGGTAAGGACTATCTTTTGCCTTGGTTCATGACGGAAATCCAATTTCCAAATACGACATCGTGCGGTTTTGATTGTATATATATGGCGACATGATATATGGTACCCATGCCGTCTATGATTGATAGTTATGATTTGAAATAGTTTTCAAAACATATAAACACTAGCAATAATATCAAATGCCTTTGTTTTGTTCGTATCAAGCATATTTTGGCCGTTATAAGGTAAAAACTTTATCCTCCGGTTTGCGTTGCATTGTGTGATGGGAACTGAGTCTTATAACGGCTTCATTTTGATAAAAAGCATAGCGATGTTTAAAAGAAAGATTTGTTTTAAAGCACTGGCAATCCAATGGAGTAAACCTGTTCCACGAAAGTGGCGTGGTCCTGTGATTGGCCATATTATATATGTGTTGAGTAGATTTCTCATACCAGTCCCATGACTGACTCGTAGTTTCACTTTCAAACTCGGGTGCCCCTTTATCTACACGGGCAGCCTTGTATTCAGGTTTAGCTGGTTCTTTCTGGATAGCTGGAGCTGAAGATGGATTCTATTATTTATCTCTTTTTATGCTGTTCAGCTCCTATTGTACATATTTCGTTTATTTCCGCTGTAGACATTTATGTATAGCTGAACTGTAATTGTACTAAGTAAGATCCTGTATACTGTGTAACTCTGATGATTACTTTTATCCAGTATATTCTATTGTTCATTATCTGGTGAATTTATTTAATTCTGTTCTGCTATTATATGTTTTCTGTGTTATATTCCAAGGATAACCCTTGTCTCCGTCAGTACGCGATTTCGGGTCGTCTCAGGCGGCGATCTGACTGGTGGAAGGCGGCGGCTTTGAACTTCGTGGATTTGGGTTTTTTTCCTTTTCGAACGAGAAACGAATGGCTGCAGTGCAATTTTTATTTTGTTAAATTTGAAGGCGGCTGGGGCTTGTTGGATTGTTTTGTTAGTGCCTGTGGGATCTAGGATTTTTTAACGGGTGCGGTAATTTTCATTTCAACGGTTTAAACCGTTTTGTATTGTAATTATACCTAATTAATTTCAACGTTAAGACCCAAATTATTTCACGGTTACCGCCATAAAATGAGGGGAAACCTGCGTGTTTTTTCTTAATTGAGGTAAAATTGATTCTTTTAATTCAATTTTTATTCAAACCCTTCAAAATTCAGTCCGTTTGCAATATTTTTCCAAAAAAAAATTCTATATATCAATGTGTTGTTTATTTACTTATTATTTTATTGTAATTTTTTAATATCTTTGAATACTATCTTAGTTGTAAACTATCAAAATAATGTAAATGTTGTGATTTCTATAATGCTTCATAAATATTATAGAACATAATAAATTTACAACTTCAAAAAGATATTGAGGAAATTAAAATTCAATAACATCACATACGTGTTATGAAAAAACAGATATGAGAGAACGCAAATAAACTATCGTAAATTCTGGTTTTTAACAAACTATTTGGACCAATGTCATAGAATTCTTTTTTTTTTACAACTTTTATGTGTAAAATATTATCAAGGAAAACATATTACTAAGTAATAACATAAATTTAAAACATTTAATAAATAAAAAATAAAAAAGTTCGTTTCAAATCTCTTGGAAAAATGCAGGAAAATAGCTTCAAAATTATGTCGACGGTAATCCGACTCTATTAGCAATGGAATTTAGCGTCAAATATTATATGATGGTAAAGAGCTGCAATTTCTATTGATTTAGCGACAGAATTAGTATTCGACGGTAACAATTTATGATAAGATGACATATAAAATCCAAAATATTTTCTCTTACAAAGTCCACGGAAATCCGCCGCTAATTAGCGACGGAAATTTCCGCTGCTAAAAATCTGTCGCTAATCTCAGTTTTTCTTGTAGTGTTAACTCCATTGGGTTCAAGAACAGTATTATTAAAGATACCATTCACGACAAACCCAAATTCCAATTTGATATTAAATACAAGGCTCTTAATAAAAAATATATCGGCTTATATTTAATATCAAATTCTGAAATCAACAAATATCGTATTGTAAATAACGATATATATATATATATATATATATATATATCTTTCATATTTCCATAACAATATCTGTATAATCACGAAATCCAACATCGGAATATTCCGAAGACACTTTCGATTCAAATCCATTTCCAATATATATTGGAAATTCAAGTTATTTTTAAAACCATTTCTAATCCAATTTATTTACTTTAAAAATATATGGATTATAATTCTAGTTCATAACTAGTTCATTTCGATAAAAATCTATTTTTATCTTTTCAAATATGGGATTTTTCAACCTAATTCTTTCCAAATCATTTCTTATGATTTTAACCTAATTATTGATATTTTTAATAATTTTATCAAGGCCCGCACAGTCGATTTCCATAAACGGCCATCGAACTGCACTTACAACGACCTTTTTCAAATTTGATTTGGACATAATTCCAAATCCAACCGTTAGATTTCAAATCTCTAATATTCATTAGAAATCTCTTTTCAATACGAACCCAACGGTTCCGGTTTTAGGAGAATCCGACAGTCAAATCTCCCGTAATGTCCGTTTGAAGTCAATGGTCGAAATTCGTGAACTGCCGCAGCACGGCGCGTTCCATTCAGGCCATTATATTATATATAAAATATATATTTCGTCGATTTACTTTTAAAACATATTTTATATATCATTTTAAATTCGTTTTCAAAATGATTTCAACTTCATATTCAATTTCAAATCAAAATTGAATATCCCATATCATCAATATATAAATGATAATATTTTCAAAACATTAGATTTTGAAATCAACTCCTTTTCGATATTTATTATAAAAATGAATAAAATCGATATAAATATCGTTCACGTCAAAATGACGTCAATCTAATCAACACGGCTTTATATATTTAAATATATTCATGTCCATACCAAATCGGACATTAAAATCATATTTTGATTCTTTTCCGAATATTATTTGAAAATAATCGTTATTTTAAAATACTCGTTATTTTAAAATATTAATTCTTTCTGAATTGGAATCAGACACAGTCAATTCCATATAATTTGATTATATGAATTTCACACAACAAATGTGTATAACAACAATGAAAACAGCAATCCATCAACCATAATGCATTCTACACTGTATAAGCATCAGATATAAATATTTAATGCTTACAACAGCTTGTCAATCAATCGATCGACATACATCTAATTATTAGGATTTGTGTATGTCCAATTTTATCCCAATACCCGTGTGGGGTTTCAAACAATCAAACACAGGATTTATTTGTGCAGTCGGGCGATGTGTAAAATTTATCGTTCCAATCCATATCAGTCAAATGGGTGTACATAAAAAAATCGTCTGATTTGTAAATGAATATTTATTTTATTCATATACACGTTAAAAATTATAATTTTAGTGACGAAATATTTATTCGGTTCATTTACACAATAAAAATGATATTTTTATTGTTCTAACATATTTCTGAAAATTTTGGCGGCATAACGGCGCGATACTAGAAAGGTGATAAGGCCTAGCCTTATCCCCAGTCCAATAATAGCCTGCTCCATACACATACCAATTTAATCCATTCCATTTCACCCAAACAACCAAATTCAAACCAATAATCTAATCAACTACACAACCAAACAAACAAGTCGTCCATGGTCTGTGGACGACGGGGAACAGTTCATATATGCAGTTACATAATAAATAACTGTATAAAGAAAATTATAGTGAGGAGTTCTCACCATTGGGCTCCACTCCGCCAGTTTTATTTTTGAATTTCTGAATAGCTTGGTTCAGCCCGATATTAAACGCAGTCCTTTTCTACACTGTTCATATTAAAAATTACATTTTTAATATGATGCTTATTTTAAAAATCACATTTTTATAATGGCACTTCATATATAAAAATCATATATTTTTACAACGCTTCTATCTATATAAAAATTATATTTTTATATCTATACTTCTTATATAAAAGATTGAATTTTTATTTCGCTACATCATAAAAATCGATTTTTTTATTATCTCTATAATATAAAAATCATGTTTTTACAATTCAGTTTTCTATATATATAAATCACTTCTTTATATTTCTAAAATTCGAATTTTTATATTGTCACATACATATAAAAGATCATATTTTTATAGTGCTCTTCGTACAATAAAAATCCAATTTTTTTATGCTACTTTATATTGATAAAAGTCATATTTTTATCTCGCTACTCTATGAATAAAAATCACATTTTTATTCTACTCTATAATATATAAAAAAAGGGATTTTTATTCCAATGATATCCATATAATGATCATATCTTTTCTCTTTATAAAATCAAATCTTTCTTTACAATAAAAATATAATCTTTCTTTGCATAAAAATATAATCTTTCTTTGCAATAAAAATATAAACTTTCTTTGCAATAAAAATATAATCTTTCTTTGCAATAAAAATATAATTTTTCTTTGCAATAAAAATCTCGCCTTTCTACACATAAAAATCTTTCCTCTTTTTCTTTATAAAACTCAAAGCTTTTTATTTCAAAACCCCATTTCATTTGCAATACATATGAATAATATCATGTTTCATTTCGCTATTCATAATATTAAGTAATATAATATAATTAGCAAATTAACTAAAAATACCTTTTCCTTTGTAGGGGGAGGGTTTCTTCGCAACTAGAGGGGCGAGGAAAGGTTGCGGGTGGTGAGAAACTGTCAGAGGAGGTGGTTGGCGGCTGATTTGGGCCTCGTCGATGGTGGCTGCGTGAGCTGGCCCATGGGTGTGGCGTCGAGGCGGCGAAGGACGCAGAGGGCGGACTCTCGACGGCGGCGGATTTTGGTGGGGGCTCACGCCTCTCGCAGCAGCGGATTAGGGTTTCATCGCCCTCTGTGCTTCCCTTTTTTTTTAATTCAGTTTCGATCTAATGTAAAACGGGGGAAGGAGAGGGTTAGGGGGGGTGGGGTTGACCAAAAGAATATACTATATATTTAATCTAAATAATTTATTCTCTAAAAAAAGGTTTCTTTTAATTCGAATTCGAAACCAAACCCACCAACTGTCGTCCCTAACTAATTACCCCCATTCCGAACACAATGGGATATGTATCGTAAGCCAGTTTGGCTATTTCGATCGATTTCTGTCAAAATCAAAATATAAATCTATATATTGAATTTGAACGCGCATTTCAATTTACCGGGGCCACTTACTAACTCTAAAAATTCCAGAAAAAATATTTCTAGCTTCTTACTGACGATACGGTTCTAACAAAACTAATTTTATCAAATTCTGAGATCGTTTGAAAAATGGTCATTTTCTGGTCGATCCAAATTGACTAAAACTGACAAAACACGTTTTCTTTCGCCACGCTCACATATTGCTTTCAAAAATTATGAATTTTGGAATCTAGCAATAACTTGACATTCCGGTTCCAACAAAAGTGGTTTCATCGAAAACAGAGGTCGTTTGCGAAATGGCTATTTTTAAGGGCTAAAATTCCATAGCGACTATTATGAAATTTCAATTGGGCATAACTTTTTATTCCCGCTATGAAATTTCAATTTTTCGGATTCATTGGAAAGATATTTTCAAATAGATTCAAATATTTTTGGTTTCGCTAAAATCCAGTTTATTTTGAATCTTGTACATTCATTTGAACTTTGAAATCGAATTTTCAAACTACCGCGCCATTTTCAATTCCTTTTATAATTAAAAATAAATATTTATATTCTAACGACGATTCAATTAAATATGTACGTTCTAATTCTATTTAAAATAAATTTTTGTCGTTATTATTTAAAATAATTCATTTTAAATATTCAAAATTCACTAAAATTGCCAAAATATTTTTTTTTAAATTGGCTTAGATTTTCCGGGTTATTACATTCTCCCCACTTAAAACTTTTCATCTCCGAAAAGGAACGAAGCTGGAAGTTATTTTACAAACCAATTCAACTTTCATTCTTTTCATTATGGCTTAAGTTCTTTATCTTTTTAGTTTCTAAGAACTTTTCAAATTCTTCAAAAATTTGGCTAACACCCTAAATTTTCGAAAAATTTCGCCATAACCTCCCCTACATGGGAGCACCGGGAAAATCCCGAAATTGCCAAATAAGCCTCTCCAGTCCAAAAAGAAAAAGAAACAGCCAAGCGGCTAGCCAATTGGCTCATAAAATCATCCAAACCCAATAAATTAGTAAACATGTACCTATTTGTCGGGCAAACAATTTTATTCTTCTGTGCTAGCCTCCTTGCAATGACTTGTTCACACATATATATGTACATGCATGCATTTCCAAACAACTTTCAATACAGTTCAATATTTGACTTGATTTAGCTAAATGGTTAAAAATATCAAACCAATAATCAAACAACACAATCAGCAATCATTTAGTGGATTATCGTTTCAAATTCATAATTTTGACATATATACAGATAATCATGTTTTTGATGCCAAGTCACAACAATATATTCTAACTATATTTTGGTTCATACACCAGTCAATTGGAAATATATATAAATCCCACTTTCGTCACTCGAGCATAAATCCTGATGACAAGTACTCAATCATCAGAATCATTTTCGGGCTACTAGAGTACGATTTTATATCTATCCAGTATATTAAAACTTCGAATGCACGCGGATCAGACGTATACGCAAATCTTTATATACTGGATTGTCCAAATTCAATACAAATAAATATTCAAATACGCTGAATAAGGTTTAAATTTTCAAAACAAAATTCGTTTTTATTTTATTTTAAAAATATCACTCTTCACACTCTTTCTAGGATACTACTGATCCCATCTCGAACGAGTCATTCTCATTGGATACTACTAATCCAATCTCTGGTGAATTCTTTCGTTTGGTTCTAATGTGACTTGTTCTCCGAGCTTTGCAAACCAAAGCTCTGATACCACAATGAAATAACCCAAACTTCCTCGTAAAGGTAAGCATGGTTTGAGTTGAGAACAAGCCGAATCAGAACTTTGGGAAAGGTTCCCATTAATTTTATCAAAGATAAATTCTTTAAATTTATTCTGTAATCTTCCTTTGAATATCAATTCAAACCAAATTATGGTTTATCCAAACTAGTCGGGATTAGCGAACCTTCCGAAGTAATCATTTGTTAAATTTCCCAACCCCAACCTATTCATCCCATGAAGTAAAACTGGTAATACTTCATATCTAACACCACGGTGTTATCGGTAAATTTAATTACCATTTCCTGTTCAAATCTAATTAAAGATTTAACTATCGCTTGGAGAAAAACTGGTGATACTCCATTCTCGATTATTTTCTTGAATTGATGATTTTAATTATCACATTCACTTTTCAATCTAATTAAAGATTCATTAAAACTTTAATTCAGTTTTAATCTCCAAAAATCATTACTTAATGATTTTTCAAAATTAAGAAATTAATCTTATCTTTACCTGGGTTAAAGAACTAGTGTCACTTAAAACACAGCTCACGATAAACCCAAAATCACATTCCATTGATTATGGAATCTTCACAGAAAACAGATCAATATATATAAACGATATAAACTTCCATATCCAACTAATAATATAAATGGAATAACCGCTAAGCCTTTTAAATTCCATGTATAGTAACGGTCTTCCTCCACAGAAGCTCACTTCGATTATTACCAAATCGAATTCCATTCCATTCCAATTTAATTAAATTAAACTGGAAAACTTTACTTTGGAAAATCCCATAAAATCTTAATAAAAGATTTATAAATTCCAAATCCCATTTGACTGTAAATCGGGTTAAAGAATGAAACCCAATTCACATTTCATCAGTCTCTAACCATAAATTAGTAAGAGAACAATTCTCTAAATGTTAACCCCGAAGGCCGAAACCAACATCAGATCAATACCCAGGAAACCATTCAACTTAACTAATCTCCAGTCAGTTTCTAATTTTCTTAACTCCATTGGGTTCAAGAACAGTATTATTAAAGATACCATTCATGAAAAACCCAAAATCCAATTTGATACTAAGTACAAGCCTCTGAATAGAAAACATATCGGCTTATATTCAATATCAAATTCTGAAATCAACAATTTCGTATTGGAAATAATGATATATATATATATATCTTTCAAATTTCCATAACAATATCTATATAATCACGAAATCCAACATCAAAATATTCCGAAGACAATTTTGATTCAAATCCATTTCCAATATATATATTGGAAATTCAGGTTATTTTTAAAACCATTTCTAATCCAATTTATTTACTTTAAAAATATATGGATTATAATTCTAGTTCATAACTAGTTCATTTTGATAAAAATCTATTTTTATCTTATCAAATATGGGATTTTTCACCCCAAGTCTTTCCAAATCATTTCTTATGATTTTACCCTAATTATTGATATTTTTCATAATTTTACCAAGGCCCGAACAGTCGATTTCCATAAACGGCCATCGAACTGCACTTACAACGACCTTTTCCAAATTCGATTTGGACATAATTCCAAATCCAACCATTAGATTTCAAAGCTCTAATATTCGTTAGAAAGCTCTTTTCGATACGAACCCAATGGTTCTGGTTTTAGGAGAATCCGACGGAAGGATCTCCCGTAATGTCTGTTTGAAGTCAATGGTCGAAATTCGCGAATTGCCGCACTGCGACGCGCTCTATTCAGGCCATTATATTATATATATAATATATATTTCATCGATTTCCTTTTAAAACGTATTTTATAAATCGTTTTAAATTCATTTTCAAAACGATTTCAACTTCATATTCAATTTCAAATCAAAATTGAATATCCCATATCATCGATATATAAATGATAATATTTTCAAAACATTAGATTTTGAAATCAATTCCTTTTCGATATTCATTATAAAAATGAATAAAATCGATATAAATATCATTCACGTCAAAATGGCGTCAATCTAATCAACACGGCTTTATATATTTAAATAAATTTGTGTCCATCCCAAATCGGACATCAAAATCATATTTTGATTCTTTTCCAAATATTATTTGAAAATATTCGTTATTTTAAAATACTTGTTATTTTAAAATATTAATTCTTTCTGAACTGGAATCATACCCAGTCAATTAACCATATAATTTGATTATATGGATTTCACACAACAAATGTGTATAACAACAATGAAAACAACAATCCATCATCCAGAGTGCATTCTGCACTGTATAAGCATCAAATATAAATATTTAACGCTTACAATAGCTTGTCAACCAATCGATCGACATAGAGCTAATTATTGGGATTAGTGTATGTCCAATTTCATCCCAATATCGTGTGGGGTTTCAAACAATCAAACACAGGTTTTATTTGTGAAGTCGGGCGATGTGTAAAACTTATTGTCCCAATCCATATCAGTCAACTGGGTGTACATAAACAAATCGTATAATTTGTAAATGAATATTTATTTTATTCATATACACGTTAAAAATTATATTTTTAACGATGAAATATTTGTTCGGTTCATTTACATAATAAAAATGATATTTTTATTGTTCAAACATATTTTAGAAAATTTTGGCGGCATAACGGCGCGATACTATAAACGGGATAAGACCTAGCCTTATCCCCAGTCCAATAATAGCCTGCGCCATACACATACCAATATAATCCATTCCATTTCACCCAAACAACCAAATTCAAACCAATAATCTAATCAACTACACAACCAAACAAACAAGTCGTCCATGGTCTGTGGACGACGGGGAACAGTTCATATATGCAGTTACATAATAAATAACTGTATAAAGAAAATTATAGTAAGGAGTTCTCATCTTTGGGTTCCACTCTGCTAGTTTTATTTCTGAATAGCTTGGTTTTGCCAGATATTCAAAGCAATCCTTTTCTACGCTGTTCATATTAAAAATCACATTTTTAATATGATGCTTATTTTAAAAATCACATTTTTATAATGGCACTTCATATATAAAAATTATATATTTTTACAACGCTTCTTTCTATATAAATTTATAATTTTTATATCTCTACTTCTTATATAAAAGATCGAATTTTTATTTCGCTACATCATAAAAATCGATTTTTTTTATTATCTCTATAATATAAAAATCATGTTTTTACAATTCTGTTTTCTATATATATATATAAATCGCTTCTTTATATTTCTAAAAATCGAATCTTTATATTGTTACATACATATAAAAGATCATATTATTATAGTGCTCTTCATACAATAAAAATCCAATTTTTTTATGCTACTTTATATTGATAAAAATCATATTTTTGTCTCGCTACTCTATGAATAAAAATCACATTTTTATTCTACTCTATAACATATAAAAAACGGATTTTTATTCCAGTGATATCCATATAAAGATCGTACCTTTTCTCTTTATAAAAATCATTTCTTTCACTAATTAAAAAAAATCAAATCTTTCTTTACAGTAAAAAATATAATCTTTCTTTGTATAAAAATATAATCTTTCTTTGCAATTAAAATATAATCTTTCTTTGCAATAAAAATATAATCTTTCTTTACAATAAAAATATAGCTTTTTATTTCAAAACCCTATTTCATTTGCAATACATATGAATAAAATCATGTTTCATTTCACTATTCATAATATTAACTTATATAATATAATTAACAAATTAATTAAAAATACCTTTTGCTTTGTGGGGGAGGGTTTCTGTGCAACTAGAGGGGCGAGGAAAGGCTGCAGGTGGTCAGAAACTGTCGGAGGCGGTGGTTGGCGGCTGATTTGGGCCCCGTCGATGGTGGCTGCGTGAGTTGGCCCATGGGTGTGGCGTCGAGGCGGCGAAGGACACATGGGGGGCGGACTCTCAACGGCGGCGGATTCTGGTGGGGGCTTGCGCCTCTCGCGGCGGCAGATTAGGGTTCCATCGCCCTCTGCGCTTCCCTTTTTTTAATTTCAGTTTCGATATAATGTAAAATGGGGGAAGGAGAGGGTTAAGGGGGGTGGGGTTGAATAAAAGAATATACTATATATTTAATTTAAATAATTTGTTCTCTAAAAAAAGGTTGCTTTTAATTCGAATTCGAAACCAAACCCATCGACTGTTGTCCCTAGCTAATTACCCCCATTCCGAACACAATGGGATATGTATCGTAAGCCAGTTTGGCTGTTTCGGTCAGTTTCCGTCAAAATCAAAATATAAATCTATATATTGAATTTGAACGCGCATTTCAATTTACCAGGGCCACTTACTAACTCTAAAAATTCCAGAAAAATTACTTCTAGCTTCTTACTGACGATACGCTTCTTACAAAACTAATTTTGTCAAATTCTGAGACCTTTGAAAATGGCCATTTTCAGGTCGATCCAAATTGAATGAAATTGACAAAACACGTTTTCTTTCGCCACGCTCACATATTGCTTTCAAAAATTATGAATTTTGGAATCTAGAAATAACTTGACATTGCGGTGCCAACAAAAGTGGTTTGTCGAAAACAGTGGTCGTTTGCAAAATGGCTATTTTTAAGGGCCGAAATTCCATAGCGACTATTCTGAAATTTCAACTGGGCATAACTTTTTATTCCCGCTATGAAATTTCAATTTTTCGGATTCGTTGGAAAGATATTTTCAAATAGATTCAAATATTTTTGGTTTCGCTAAAACCCGGTTTATTTTGATTTCTGTACATTCATTTGAACTTTAAAATCGAATTTTCAAACTACCGCGCCATTTTCAATTCCTTTTATAATTAAAAATAAATATTTATATTCTAGCGACGATTCAAATAAATATATACATTCTAATTATATTCAAAATAAATTTCATGTCGTAATTATTTAAAATAACTCATTTTAAATATTCAAAATTCACTAAAATTGCCAAAACAAAAAAAATTAAGTTGGCTCGGATTTTCCGGGTTATTACAGTAGGCCTAATGAAGCTATACCTATAAAGGCATAGCCTGTATGGTTCCACTCGGGGATTATGCCTTGGTTGCAATTATGGTTATAGGCAACCTAATGACTGATTTGGATGATCTTAGGATGATTCGGTGGCTACCTTAGGCGGGAAGGCTTCATGGTTAGGACCCAACAAATGATAATAGGTCACTGTATATCTGTCATCTTCAGTTGGAGTGAGGACGAGAAAGATTGGAGCTAAACCAAGAGGCCAATAATCATTGCTATTGGGTCACCGGATAAAGGACCACATGAATGTTTATATTGGTTGTTAGGGCGGTCACTTAACTCTTTGAACGGTCTTTTATTAGTTAGGGGGACTGGTGAGGTCAAGCCATGAAAAGAGACAGTCCAATATTTGATATCTGTATTGTGGGTCTAACGAAGTCATTTTTGACAGATATAGAAAGCCCCCAGCTGAATTCCATGGAAAAACTCAGGTGTTAGGCACCTTTATGGCACAACGGAAGGAATTTATCCATTTTCGTAGCGCAATTTTGTACGCTTTCATGCCATAATGATGGAGACATAGCGTGCATTCGTAGCATGCATTCGCAACATGATCTAATATGCTATTGTAACGACCTGAGGAAAAAATTCAATGCTCGAATTTTCAACAATAATACATAATCCCGTATTACTTGCCAAAAACCCTAGTATCGAACCCCAGATTGTTAATCGAAAGAAACTAGAGGATGAGAAATAGAAAGAAAGAAATATTAGAATAGAAGAAAGAAGAAGAACATCACATCAGAATCTCATAGTGGAACGAATAAAATATAATATAACAAATCTCTTTATGTAAAAAGAATTGTATATGCATACCAACCATCAGAGTACAACATATATCTGTCACAACGGAAATTATCTTTATAAAACTAATGGTGAAGCCTCCTGCTTCGAGCTCTTGAAACTCCAAGCGAAACCTAACCTAGAAATACACTTGGTTTGACCGGAGCACACTTGAAGCAAAGCAAAATTCACCGAGTCAGTCTGGAATACTTTCAATGATAAATTCACAGAACAAACAACTTGTTTAACTTTGGAAATCCTTTTCTGAAAGAAAAGGATAATAGTAAGACCAGCCCACACATAAACACGGGCGATTTTTACCTTACTATTACCCAAACCATTTTTTTGAAATCATAACTTATTCTGATATTATAGTAGTGTCTAAATACAAATAGATTAAAATCTAGCAGAACGCTTGCGTCTTACGCTCCACATATATAGTATACAATCAAAACCACGGGCGCTTATTGGAGATTGAATTCCGACTATAACAAGTTATGGAACCACCTTTCGATAGTGTATTTCTAGAGGCGAATACACTTGATTCAACAAGAACGTCTTGCAACCCAGCCCACACATGACCGACCACTCATTTCGCTTGAGTGTATCGGATGTATATCACCAACGGTTGGGATCAGCAACCGTTTCTCGAAAGGGACAGCATCGACTAATTAAAGAAGCAAAAGGAATTTCTCTAGATAGGTGATTAAACACCCTAATGGGAGCAATACACTTAGCCATGCTGCCTGCCCGATTTTTGTCATTTCCCGATTGATGAGGCTTGAAGTCAGAATTTACCTTTAAAATATCTAGTCATCATTCACTTTGAATGCCACATTGTCAGATCTACCAAATCACTAATTGACGTCCACAAAAAATTCTGGTCGTTAAGCTAAGAGAAGTGCCCCTCTCCACCACTAACAGAATTACGTTTGTAAAAATCAATGTACATGACCCTTAAGAAATACTCTGTCAGACATTCGTCCATACAAGTCATCCCGGATCAAGATGAATCGAAGGCACCCTCTTACTGCATCCTTATCTAGGAATCTCGCCAAGGATCAGTAGCGAGTTGTCCTTGCAATCCGCAAAATCTCAGCCACGACCGAATCACGTCAGAATACCTCTACGTTGCAACATCGAGAATATTCGACAAATAATCCTTCCGCTTATGAAGATCCATGGTCTTCAATTGCTCCACCTTTGTTCAGCATCTCCACGTATTCGCTGGTTCAGAATGGTTTTCGAATATAAATTCGATCCCGGTCTTTCCGTACCAACAATCGTATGGTCAGGTTTGATAGTCGGTGATTTAACTATCAAATAACAATTGTGTAAATAATATGATTTCACTGATTCAGTACTTTGTATTACTAGGCCTATTTGAAAATAATAAATAAATGGTTAATCACTTTTAGTTCTTCCAATATATTTAAACCTTTTATTTAACCTTATTTTATGATAACAAAGGCTATTTTATATGTTTTAGAACATGAATATATATACCTAACTTTCCATTTCAATTACCATTGGAAATATCATTATATTCTTCAAAACCTCTTTTCTTCTTTCCTTAAATTCTGGCATCACGATATATACTTATATATATAATACTTAATGGTATCAACCAAATAACCAGTTCTGATATGACAAATCAAATGTCAAATTATATAATTTAAAAAACAAATATTCTTATTTACCTTATAACAAATATTTATATTCAAAAACCTCATATGTTCAATATTCCTCGCATGGAATAATTAACCTATTAAAACACCTTTTCCTCATTTCAAACTAAAACCATTCCTCGATAATAGTGAAGCCGTTCAAGTAGGGGTATTTTATTTACCTCTCAGACCTTGATCGACAACGTTCTTATCTCAGAACAAGTAGAAGTTCGTAACTCTAAACCTATATTCTTATAACATCATTCGGATCTTATTTTATATTTAAACATCGTTTTATAAACCATATCCTTATATTTTGAAATCTCAATCGACAATAACCATTTTACTTAATATATTTATTAAGTAGATCATTTACCAAAATATTAACCTTTTGCTTCAAAACTTCTATACTATATTCTATTTATCACTCGAATCCATTTACTATAGTTTACCTAAACCTCTTTTGCATCATTTAAAACTAATAGTTTGATTTTATAACCAAAACCCCTTTTACATTATTTATAATCTAAACCTTTGGTTTATAAATCCCTTTATCACCTTCTTTTATTTAAAAGCCTTACTATCCTTTCACCTTTAAATCTCTCTCCGACATTTACTTAATTCCATCGTTAAGTAAAGTATTTATTTACAGTCTTTGTCTTAGTTTAAAACCTCAAACCCATTTTTCCTAATAACTTGGATTCATTATTAACATTCTTTATTAACAAGTCTTATATAACCTGATTTCATTTCTTAAGTCTTTTCATCATCAAATGAGGTAAGTATATTACTTCATTATTAACTAACCAGAGGTTAGTTAATTTCATTAAGATAATAATTTCTTTAATAAATGAAAACTATTCAATAATCATCTCACATATAATTAAATTAAATATATTTTTAGCTTTATAACAATCGTCAAGTTAAAACCATATAGATAATAAAATCTCACTTGATTATTTTCCTTAGAAACAATTATCTCGGATTTTTAACTTCTTGTTAGTATATGCCTTCCTTATGTATTAAAACATAAGATACCATTGTATAATCATTTTAATAGAATCTGTATAAATAAAGTCATTAATTTATTAAACTCTTTATTTAAATAACTAAAATAAAATTTAAACTTCAATTCAATTATAAAAATAATTTTTATAACTTTAAAATACGTTAATTTGCTTGATGGCGAATAAATGTCTCAAACGATGGATTCTAGACCATCTGCTGCCAATTACTTAATCAATACTGCATATTGATTAAAACACGATGGTTAGATTCAACAACCATATCTATTCAATCTTCGATAACTAACATTATATAATATAAATCTGAATAAAAAATTCATAATAAATAATATTTAATTTATTTGAGGATTCCGGTTGGATTCCTCCAACTTGTTCTTCCCTGCACAACAACTCATATTGTTGTTTAATAATAGCATGAGAATTATAATCTAATGAATTTGAACGACCAACTTATAAATATAAACAAACAATCAACCAATAAACAAATAAAATCATCCATAGTGTCCATAACATCCATTCAACAAATTTTCTATTATAAATGATGAGTGTTAATAATATGAATTTAACACATCATAGAATTTGAGAAGTGCGAGAATTAACTCACCTTTGTTTTAGTTGATGAATCAGGTCAAGTTATATAATTTCAAACGAACGTTTGAATTTATATAAATATCCAACTGCATCTATTTCCAATCAAATCAGCTTGGTCGCGTATCCTTCGGCGCCACGATCCTAGTCGACCCTGTTTCATCGAATTTCGACAACGTATAAACAAGTTATTGTTATCACAAGTTTTAACGTATATTATATAAATTAAATATAATTAATTTAATTAGTTATTACCTTAACTTGCTAATTAACCAGATTAGTGTCAAATTTCGATTACCCCTTTCATGCTTCTTTCACGTGACGTCCTTTTCCAACATTTTCGCTCCTATTCAATACCCATGCACCGTGCACTTTGACTTCATACATTCCGACTGGCCTTTATATAATTTCTTTTTCTTTCTTCTAATGTAACTTCCCCTTCCAAAGACATCTCACGCATTATTATTTCATACAATTTCCTCCCATCTACGTCCAAATTCCTCCATTGCGTTTTCTTTTTCTTAAAATTTAATCCAAGCCCATACGAACTCTACGGCCCAATTACAACCGTGCTTCCTTGCTCCTCTTTATTTCTTCTTCTATAACAGACGTTCTTGCTCCTGTACTTTTCCATGCGCCACGCCCACTTCTACGTTGCCAACTTCTTCAATTTTATTTCTTTCTTTTCGAACAAACTCAGACCAATGCATAGAACCCTCCACACACCGCCACACTGTCTTCATTTCAAAACGATACTTCGGACATTCATATGCATGCAATTGCCATCCTTCTTGTAATAACCCGAAAATCCCCGCCCTTCGAATCGACATAAACCGCACAGGTCTGATCCAAAAGTTGGAAATCCTCGAATGCATTAACTCTGAGAATACAACACATTAGAAAAAATAACAGCAGACTTTTATCACATCATAATAATGCAACATCAGAGTACAGAATATCAGAGTACATCGATAAATAATAATACAGCGGAAGATAAATTACAATAAATATAATACAACGCAGCGGAACCAATAATCTGGTACAGCGGAAGCCTATCAGTGCTCTGGACATAGCTTTAAGCTTCAATCCAGAATCCTGCTCAATATTCGCAAAATAAGCTGCTCGACTGACCGTGTGGAAAAGTGGGTACCCGAGTTTGCAAAGTGAAACAAACTACGGGTCAGTCATGGAACTGGTATGAGAAATCTTTCCGAACTTATCTAATAATATAGCTAATCACAGGACCACGCTGCTAAAACGGAATGTGTTTACTCCATGGGATTGCCAGTGGATAAAGTAAATCATTTAAAACAATGCTATGCTTTTTAGAAAAATGAAACCATTATAAGACTCAAGTCCCATCAAATAATGCAACGCAAACCATAGGATAGAGTTCTACCTTTTAATGGTCAAAAATGCTTGATACGATAAACATGATTTGATATTATTATTAGTGCGTATATGTTTCAAAAACGTTTCAATCATAATGTATCAGTCATAGATGGCATAGCTACCATATACTATGTTGCCATACTATTTATACAATCAAAACCGTATGGTGTCGTATTGGAAATTGGGTTTCCATCATGAGTCAAGTCTAAGAATGATCTCCTTACCGATTCGAGACACTTTAACAATGTCTCAGGATACGGACACTGGCGAACCCTTGGATATCGCAGGGCTGGTCCATAAATACTTTAGTTGATTGGCAATTCCTGAACACACGCTTCCTAGTCCTATTGAACCTATAATTTGGCCATTAGTGACCAATAAATCCGAGGTACCTCATAATCCATTATCCACATAAGTAAAAATGCCAGGGCTTGTAAATGCTGACACCACTTCTAGTTAGAAAGAAACGTGTGCACTCCCTACGTTCTCTTGCTCCGTTTTTTGACTCATACCGGGATGTGAGGTTCGCGAAGTCACACAATACACAAAGCTACGCCTAAACAGACTATGCTTTGATCATCAACCACAAAGCCCTGCTTTTCAACAAAAGCCTTTGTAACATCCCACATTTTTATCAGTTTGTATTTGAATATTTAAATCAGTTTAAATATTGAATTCGTAATGTAGGTGGATTTACATATTAATTAAAATGAAGTTGAACGTATAAAAATATATATTAAATATAATCGAGCCCGTAATATCGCGGCAGTTCATAATTTAACGTTCTAAACTTCAACTGAGTGAACATGATCTGTTATTAGTCGGATTTCTTCGAAACAAGAAGCGTTGGAATCTGTTGAATTGTATCTTTCTAACAGAAGTGAAAAACCAAGATTTCGTGTTATATATTGTAAGTTACTTCCAAGTTAAATATTCATAAAAACAGTGGTATATTCGTTCGTGGCCATAATAGTTATTTAAATATATTTGAATATCAGTTTTGAATTTAGACAAGGTTCTTTTGAGACATAGTGATAATTTAATTTTTATAATTTTACTATAATTTTTAATTAATTAAATACGCAACTTTTTATTTGGAGTATTCTGCACCCTTAATCAGCATTTCGGGGTTTCACAATATAAGTTAATCTATCGATATTATCATATTTTTGGGATCGTGACACCTCCTTGAGCACGATAGTACCTTTCTTCTACCCGTATGTAAGTGTAATTTTAGGAAGTGGGGTAAACCAATCTTTAAAACAATTAAAATAAACGTTTGCATTCCTTAGAGACCAAGCTTCATACATCCTATCCCATTCAATGCAGACCATGACCTACATTGAGAATATATCACCTACCCTAAGCTACTGTGGAGATGAAAGCACATGGCGTATGGAATGAACAAGACTAAAAATAGAAATATAGACCCTATACTCTACTACTTCACGCTTAAGTAAACAGACCCATTACCCTATAGCATCCCTAACTAGTGCTACTACCTATTCCAATTTAATTCTATAAATAGGCATACACTTCATCTCGTTATTTTTGTTTCAGCTATTTCGAACTTCTTCCATGGGAATCGAAAAAAGAAAGTTAAAAATCGAATCTAATCTTCCTCTTGAAATCTCAAAACCAACCCTATGAAACCCTGTCGATGTAAGCTTAACTTCATGCCATGTATGTTGATTTCGAACTCAAGTTGGTTGGCTGCAGTTTTGACCTCGTGAGCCATGGTTCGAGCTTCCATGAAAATGGGGACGGAGAGAGGTGGAGATGTTTACGGATGGCCACATGCACAGAAAAGGAGGTAGCATGAGTATGGTGCTTGCGGCGTAAGGATAGACTGATTTTCGTGGGAATGAAGGTATGTATCAAACTCTGGAAAGCCGGTTAAAGTGAGAAAGGGGTACTGCCGTGTGAAATAGTTGGAATGGGTGTATTACTTCAACTGAAGTGCGGTGTCCTTATTGTATGGGAAGGACAACATGTTGAAGTGTATGCGAACTGTGTTGAGGAGGGGCTACAGGTTTAAGGGGATGATAATATATGTTGTGTAGTTGTGTGTGAGTAAAATGGCGGGTTATGTTTTGGTTGGGAAGGAGGAGCGTGGAGAAAGAGAAAAGAGATGGGATTGGTTTGTGGAATCAGTTCACGTCAATAGTGGTTAATTAGCTAAATGTTACTACATTAATTAAATTTAGAACAAGGTATGTATGAGAAACTTGTGGAGTTTGTTTGAAGCCGTGTGTGGTTTCGGTGGTAGGGGAGTTGCCGTCTCTAGAGAAGTGGATATAGTAGCAAGAAACGTGGAGGAGTTTTCGATAGAGCAGAAAATGTATGAAGCGGTGAGGCCAACAGGGTTTTGTTGTATTTATAACAATGAAGAATATTGTGATCAAATCATGTACTAGTATGTTTAGAACTGGGTACACATAGCGAGCGGTCTCTCTAAAATAGGATGATCGTTCTAGTTACTTGTTTTCGCGGAGTTGGCCCAAAAAAAATGGAGCGATACAAGTTGTGTAACACGGTGACACAAAGGAAAGGTTAGTGCCACATACAAGGGAGTTCTGGCGGCTAGCAGAGTTGACGGCCTTGACAGGAAGGAGTTAGGTGGAGTCGACGGTGGTGCGGGGTTCGTGAAGAGTAGTGAATGGAAATTGAAGAGATTGGTGTGTGTGGCCATATCTGTAAAAGAAAAACATGAAAAGAGGAGTTAAAGGGGGACACACTGGGCATTCGGATGGGTTGTAAACCGGAGAATGGGTCGAGAAAAGGGTAAAAATGTGCGGCCCAATTTATATAAAACAAAATGGAAGAAGCCTATTGGCGTGTGTGTAGAATGAAGTGAAGGGGAAGCGGGATCTTGTTCATAACGACGGGGAGAGCGTGGTTAGGTTGATGACGGTAAAACCAGAAGCAATGGATTTGTCTTGTCAAGTACCACAACATGGAGCTGGTCTGATCAGGAGCAGATGCGGTTGGAATTTATTGTCAAATTAAAACGCCTGATCGGATCTATAAAACACAAATCGTTATTTAACGGTTAACGCGCGAAGGTGAGTGAATTCACTAACTCTGATCTATTTTAAAATAATATAATTATATTTTAATATTGACTGAATGCTGTGTGATGGTCCTGTAGGTAGATTTCAGTTAAAATTGGTTGATATATATATATATATATATATATATATATATATCGTTGCATATAGATACATCATTGGTTGGATACTGATTCCGTCAATCATAGTATTCCTTAGTAGGAATCAGTGTAAATTGTTTGACTAACATCTGTAGATGCGGGAAACTGGTTGGAGGAATCCAACCAGATTCCTCCATATTTATATGTACTGTTTGTTTTATATATGCACTGTTTGAACCATGTTGAATGGAAATTCAACGTTATATTGATTTAATCAATAAACGATATCGATTAAGAAAGTGGAAACAGTCGACCATAAACCCATCGTTTTGTTAAGAAGTTGATTGGTCGTCAGGCAAATCAACGAAGTTAATTATTAGAATTATACTTTTATAATTAAAGCGAAGTTTTAAAGTACAATAGAAGTTCTATTATAAACTGGTTTTTTATAGTTCGTCTTTATAAAGTAAATATAAACGATTATTTAGTTAAAAAGTACGAAGCTGTAATTAATTATCCGACAAGTATATATAATTTGGATAATTATTTTAAAGCAAACAATTAAGAAATATTATTAGATTAAATATATTGATCTAATGGTAAGAAGTAATTAAAATCAGTTAACGAATTTACTGATGGAATGAAGTTGATTTAATCAACTGTTTATTTGGAAAATGATTATTAGATTAATTGGTCTTCAATTAATCTAATGAAAATAACTTAGCGGTAAACTGATCAAAAATTAAGAAGATTCCTTATTAATTACCCTTTTTAAATTAATGAGGTATTAAATCATTATTTAACCAATATAATTAGTTATTGTTTATATATAGTAAGCAACCAATATATTTTAGATTAATGATGAAGTAAATTGTTTACTTCATCAATGATGAAGTAAAATATTAATTAATTATATTTAATTAAATAATTGTTCCTTGAATGGACCTCATTTAAGATGTTATTGAATTAGTGATGGGAGGTTACTTGCATTAAGAAAAACAGCTCAAATAAAAGTAAAATTTCAAGAGACAAAGAACGTGAATGTATTTTGGTAAAAGGAGTTATAAATATAATTGTATAACAAAGACGTAGCAACGAATTTACTGATGGAACAAGTACGATTTGACGGATTACAAATTATAAGGGGTTAGAGTTATGAACTTATATCTTTTCTAAGATAAGAATGTTGTTGATCAAGGTCTGAGAGGTAATTAAAATACCCCAACTTGAACGGCTTCAATATTATCGAGGGATGGTATTAGTTTGTAACGGAAAGAGACGTCGAGATTAATTATAAAGTGGAATATAGTAGTGTATTGCAATTCTTTGAACTATGACGATAAAATAACGCTGTTGATTAGGCTTAAGCGTGACCGTTATGATTAGTCATAAAAGGGAATATTACAACTTATGACAAGTTTTTGAACTATAACGATAAATTAGCGTTGTTGACCAAGCTTAAGCGTGATTTTTATATATAGCAGCACTTCCTAGGGAATTGAAACAGTTTAGTTTGAAATCCACTTAGTCTAAAGAAATAAGTAACGATGTTGGTTCAAAAATAATAATATGAGAATGAGTTAGAAAGAGAATTAGAAAAATCGTTTCAGAAAATGCTAACATCATTTCGATGTTTGGAATATGATTAGAACTGAGCCACACTATTAGGAATTGGAATCATAATTTGACGATGTCGAATGAGTTATTTATAGGGATTATAATCTGATAGGATAGTTAATATTTAGTTTTAACCAACGAATTATAATTGGATATGAAATCAATATTTAGTTATAAACTAGATATTGATTTAACATGAAGTTAACTTAGAAATAGAGTTTATAAAGTGGAATGGGAATATAAATTATGAAAGAGATTTCAGTAAACAAGATAACGGTATTTATTACTTGAACAATGAATTATTTGATAAAGGTGTTCAGATTTCTATAATAGAAATGATTTTCACATTTTAAAGTGAATAATGTTTTAAAGTGAACGCTTGGCAGATTAAAATGTTTAAAATGAAATTGGAAACATTTTTGCAATATAGTTAGGATATATTATCCAAGTATAGAAATAAAGAATGTGAAAATAATGGAAATAGTTCAAACGTTAATAACGTATATTTTCTGGAACATAGGAGGATAAGAGTTTATAATAACTGGAAATGTTTTCCAAGAAATGTGAAAAGGCTAAAACGGGGGTTGAGAAATATCTGGTAAGATATGGGAATTCGAATAATAAAGTCGAATGTTAAATAAAAAGTGCCCGTGATTGTGTGATGTTAGTTGTACATTTGATTGAATGTTGTTTTTATTTCGATAGTTAAATAACCGACTATCGAAGTGTTTTGACCATCGTTATCAATACGGAGAGACCGGTTGGATATATTATCCGAAAATCACTCTGTATAGGCATAAGCGCTGCGAATTAGATTATGCTGAGGACAATGGAAGATGGAGTGAAATGCATGGGTCGTTCTGTTCCAGAATGGTGTTTTATGTTTGTCTAGTCCCAGGGCGACTTGTATGGATGAGTGTCTGACAGAGTGTACCTAACAAATCTTGTATGGTTGACCTTTTAATAATATTACATCTGGTGGCGGAGGAATTCGTTCCTATTAGCTTTTTATACCCGTAATATTTTTGGAAATCGATTAGTGAATTGATGGGTTTGACGATGTGGCATTCAAAGTGAATGGTGATCAGATGTTCTGAAGATAGACGTAGCCTCTAGCCTCACAACCAGGAAATAACAAAAGTTGGGCTAGGCAGCATGGCTAGTTGGGTCATCCTCAAGCAGGGTGTATTGTCGCCGATCTGGAGAAAATTCATATTTGTTCTTCTTTTTCGATTCTGTATCTTCAGATTACGATCGGATGGCCAACAACCGTGGGTGGCAATATATTCGATACACTCAAGCTAAATGAGTGGTCGGTCATGTGTGGCCGGGTTGCAAGACGTTCTTTTTTAACCCAAGTGTATACCCTCCAGAGTACATTGATCGGAAGGTGCTCCCATACCTTGTCTGTTGGAATCCAATCTCCAATAAGAGCCCTGCGGTTTATGATTTTATACTATATATATGTGGAGCGTGAGATGCAAGCGTTCTGCTACTTGGATACTTATTTGTTTAGACATTATTATAATATCACTGGATTTTGAAATCAAAGTATTTCGAGTTATAGTAAGGTAAAAACTGTCCATGTTTATGTGTGGGCTGGTCTTACTATTATCTTTTGTTTGAAAAGGATTTTCAAAGTTAAACAGTATAGTTGGAATTTACTCACACCAGTCCCATGACTAACCGAGAGTTTATTTTGTTTGTTTTCCCTAAACTCTTGGGTGCCCAAATTTGTACGGGCAGTCAAGTGTTTCAGGCTTTTACAAATACATTTGGAGGAGCTCAAAGCAGGAGACTTCACCATTAGTTATGTAGAGTTATTTCCGCTGTGTTATATCATGTATTATACTATGATATGGTAGGTATATATACAAATCCAGATTTGTGTTATATAATATATTTTATTGTTCCGCTGTGAGATTCGTGTTTACTCTGATTGTGTTCAGCTGTGATCTTCTTCTTCTATTCTATTAGTTCTATCTTTTCTAACTCATCCTCTGATTTCTTTCTATAAATGATCTGAATTTTCGTGCAATTTGAGTTGAATGTGTAGGATATTAGTCAGCTCAAATTGGTACTGATTTTCGGGCCATCACAGCCTTGATCATTTGCATCTTGGCGTGCCACATTTACAATCCACGCCATGTGATCGATAATTACCAATATATAACCTCAGAGCTCGTACGTATCAGAGAAGCATGTTGAGCAAGAGAATAAATTATCCGCCACTATAGATATATGTTAAATAGAAATCAATATAATTTACATGGAATGAAATCCAATGTTAGGCACACATCCATTTACAAGTCCGTTCTGGGTCTGAACGAAACTAAAGACACCTTATTCCTCGTCCCATATGTCCAATACGGAAGTGAGGTGCTCGCTTATCCGGACGATCAACGAGTACATCTGGACAACTACCACTTTAACCCTTTACTGGTAGCAAGCCAATGTCGAGCATTAGTAGTCATCCATTCGATGTGAAGATCGACGGTCTTCAACCACCGTCTTCATCTTTGACTCTTAATCGTCGTAGTAATTATTCAGAATGGGTTAAACCCGGTCTTTCCAAAAAACTTGCGTATTTTATAATAAAAAATAAGTGCTATAAAATCACATCCAACGCCTCATTCCAATTCAGAATATTTTTTATATAAAATATTCACATTATTTTATCAAAGATAAATTCTTTAAATTTATTCTTAAATCTTTCTTTTAAACATTTATTAAAAACCCCAATTTGGTTTTAAATATCAAAAATCATTATTTAATGATTATTTAAATTTAAGAAATTAATCTCATCTTTAACTGGGTTGAAGAACTAATGTCCATTAAAACATAGTAACTCAAAATCGTCTTCCATTAAATATGGAATTTTCACAGAAATCAATTCAACATATAATCGATATAAATTTCTGTATCAGACCAATAATATAAATGGAATAACGGCAAAGCCTTTTAAATTCCATATATAGTAACCGTCTTCTTTCACAGAAGCTCATCCTGATTATTATGAAATCGAATTCCATTCAATTCCAATTTAATATACTAAATTGGAAAACTTTTCTTTGGAAAATTACCATTTCATCTTAATAAAAGATTTATAAATTCCATTTAAATCTTAATAAAAGATTTATAAATTCCATTTAAATCTTAATAAAAAGATTTATTCTCCTCACACGGGGTTTAAGAACAGTGTTATTTAAAACACCATTCATGACAAACCCAAAATCCAATTTATTTTATTTAATTCTAAATAAATATTAATTAATCGGAAAACTCCATTAAATCTTGATTAAAGATTTATACTATTTCTTTATTTAAATAATGTTTTCAAAATATTAGATCTTGGAAATTACTACTTTTTATTCTATTCATTATAAAATGAATAAAAAGATTGATAAACCCATTCGGGTTAAAATGACATTTCAACTTATAATGGGCTAAATAGTCCAATTCATTACCATGTCCATTTATGGTTTATAATGGGCTAGACCTCCCACATTAGGCCTACAACTTGTGGATGTTGGACATGCTGGCCGGGTCCGGGCAGACTTATCGCATAAGTTGGGCTTAACCTCATGTCATAATCCGCTTCGTATTTGCGCACTTTAACCTCTCACATTAGGTTCAACATTAGTGGCTGCTGGATATGCCGGTCGGTCCGAGCAGACTTCCACCACAAATGCAACCTAACCTCGTGTCAAAAGTGCAATTATAATTTATAATTGTAATTATTTCACTGAAAAATATTCATTATTTTAAACTATTCTTTATTTAAAATATCTTTATTCTAAAATATTCTTAATTTAAAATATCCTTTATTCTAAAATATCCTTTATACTAAATTGATATTTATTTTCTAATATTCTTTTTACCAAATATTCTTTATTTCTGAATCGGAATGCCACCCAACCAATTACCATATAAGTTCATTTATATGGTTTTCATACATTGCATATGAATGATAAATAATCAGTAAACATCCAAATAACAACCAGAGTGCATTCTACAACTAATCACAAGGGAGGTATGTGATTAGAATATCATCCCAAGACCCGTGTGGGGTTTCATCCAACAAATAAATAATAAATTATTTGTGCACTTGGGCGATGTGTAAAAAAATATCGTCCCAATCACATAAACAAGTCAGATAACTTGTAAATGGAAGTGTAACTATAATAACATTATTTTAACATGTTTAATTTTCCAAATCTCAATCATGTCACAATATAACATACATAACAACACAACAATCCATCCATGAAATATATATAACAAATATTTCAATCATTTTAATGCAATAAAAATGATACTTTTTATTTCAATCTTTTTAACGGAACAACATTACAATAAAAATGTAATCTTTTTATTGAAAACATGACATTATCTAAATAAATGACATATTCATTTAACAAAACATTATCATAAATAAATGACATATTCTTTACTCTAACATATATGACAAATTTAACTAAAATGACATTTTCTTCTAACATGACATTCTTGTCTAAAATGACAATTTTAACTAAATTGACAATTTAATCCTATCATGACATTTTTATTCTAAAATGACAATTTTAATAAATTTACAATTTAATCCTAACATGACATTTTTATTCTAAAATGACAATTTCTAACAAAAATGACATTGTTATCCAACATAACTTTTCTCTAACTAAATGACATATTTTTTTTACAAATATGAATTAACTAAATGACATATTTCATTTATAAAGTATGATTACAAAAAATGACATATTTCATTTATAAAGTATGATTACAACTAAATGACATATTTCATTTACAAAATATGTTTTCCATTTAAATTACATATTTATTTATAAAATATGTTTTCAACATAAAATGACATATTTATTTATAGAATATGTTTTCAACATAAGTGACATTTTTAATCTAGTTTGACACTTATAACATAAGTAACAATTTTAATCTAACATAACATTTTGTAAAAAATGGTATTTTATTTCTAATGCAACATCTTATAAAAAATGTTATTTTGTTTCTAATGCAACATTTTATAACAAAATTGTATTTTATTGTAATGCTACATTTTATAACAAAAATGGTGTTTTTATAATGCTAACATTTTATAGCTAACGTTTTTAACTAAAATGTCAATTTTATTCTAATGTAACATTTTTAACTAAAATGTTCTTTTTATTCTAACGTACATTTTCTAACAAAATGTTCTTTTTATTCTAATGTAAATTTTCTAACAAAATGTTCTTTTTGTTCTAATGTACATTTTCTAAATGAATGATATTTTTATATCAACATAATGTTTTTAAATAAATGATATTTATAACATATCTTTATTCTAATAAATGACAATTTAATATTGTCAATCCTAATTCAATAAAAGATGACAAATTTATATTGTAAATTCTAATTCAATAGAAGGTGACAAATTTTATATCGTCAATTCTAATTCAATAAAAGATGACAAGTTTATGTTGTAAATTTTAATTCAACAAAAAGTGACAAATTTTATATCGTTAATTCAAATTTTGCAAAATAAATAAAAGTGATGACTTCCTATTGTTAACAATTATCTAACTAAACAAAATTGTCATAAAAGAAAGATACAACGAAAATTATAATTTTCAATGTCTAATCTTTTTAATGAAAACAACTTATAATAAAAATGATATTTTTTTTCCTGATTGTCTCATTTTTTAAATGAAAACAAAACTGCATCAAAAATCTAATCTTTTTACTGAAAACAAAACTACATTAAAAATGTAATCTTTCTAATCTATTCTTTTTAATGAAAACAAAATTACATAAAAATGTAATCTTTCTAATCTATTCTTTTTAATGAAAACAAACAATGAATATTTTTGTTCATATATACAATAAAGAGAATGACCTTTATTGTAAAACAAATTTTAACAATTCATATGTTCCTTCATGACAAATAAAGAATAATTTTTCATTGTCTAACAAATCATGATAATTCTAATATTTTCTACTTGCCAATAAAAGAATATTTTTTCATTGCCTAACAAATCATGATAATTTTCATGATTCAATGCAATCTAATAGATTATTGTAATCAAAGTCAACCCAATCCAATCTCGTACAACACACATATAAATTTTGACAACGTACATAGGAAGATTTCACATCACAATTAAAATAAATTTTAAAATTTAAAACAATAGATCTCACATTGGGGGTTTTGAATTCTTCACAATTTTAGATCGCTCTGTTTCATCTTTGATATGTTTCATTGTGTAAATACGGTCGAAGCGAATCCAACGCATCTGAAATCATCTGATTTCGTTTCTGTTTGTAGAAGATACAAGGTTTTAATCATTTAAACATTATTTCAATTAACTAAAATAATTAATAATGTTAATTGCTTTGTCTAATCTTAACCCAAAATTTAGGCCGTCTTCTTCTTCGTTCTGATTTCCAGGAAGACACGCACAAAAACTCTACCGACTTCATCATTGCTGCACCAAAAGCCGTCCACCTGAGACCCATCCTCTACCACGACGACAAAGCCCATACCACGAGCTACCACCGCCGATTCGCCTCTGACTTCAGCGAGTTAGAGCGCGAGATTCTCTCAATCCGCACATCATAATTCGATCATGACCATTGATGTTGTAGGTCATGTCATGCTATTCGATTTTTTATTTATTTATCTTTGAGTTGATGAATTCTTTGAGTAGATTAGGAGAGAAAGGAAAAAGAAGACTGGAAGAGTGCAGCCATGGATTTTAGAAACGGTGGCTGCTTTGTTTATGAAATTAGGGTTAAGGAAGTGAAAGGATATTATATTTTGAAGGAAATTATTATTTTTATTCCTTTTAATTAATATTTTTATTTGTGAGATCTGAAGATTGTAAATATAAAGAGAAGAGAGAACAAAAAGGGGGAAATAAAGGGAATAGTTTCGTATCTAAACCTGAATTTAAATGATAAATAGAAGAGGAGAGCGAGTAGAGAATAAATGCACAAGTTATTTCCCTCATACACCTCTTTTATTTATAAACAAATTAAATGCTTGTTTTTTTTATCTAATTGTTTAAGTTATGCAACCTTTTAAATTTCAAAACATGCAATATTAAAGATCATAATTTAATGAACCTATTTAGTTGCAAGAAAGAATAATTGGAAGAGAAATATATACGTACATATAGTTGATTTAAAGGAAAGAGGAAACAAAATGTTGGAAAACAAAAAGGAAAAAAAAGAAAAAGAGAAACGGGAACGTAATTAATGCACGGTTTATTGTCTCTAAAAATAATTGAATGGGAAAACGTTACTTTATAATAAAGAAGAAGCTGCATGAGATAGAAATGGAAAAGAAAAGAAAAGGGGAAGGAAATATGGTAAATATATAGGAAAGGACAAACAAAATGAATGCATCATTTATTGTTTAATGATGACTATAAGAAAGTTATGTGACTTTTTAAATTTCAAAACACATAATATTAAATAACATAATGACATGTTTGTCTAACATAATGACATATTGTCATAATTTATTTAGAATCTACATATTATTTTAAATCAACCTATTCAGTGCTTATGCAAGAATAAATAAATATACATACATGGAGTTGATTTGTTTTTGAGGGGAGATAATAAAAGGAAAAAAACAAAGAAAAATAGAAGGATGTAGGTTTAAGAATTAAGAATACATGTGTGAAAATAGAATGAAGAGAAGTAAATTAATAAAATGAATATTAATAAAGTAATAGATAGAGAAAAGAATTAAATGCGTAATTAATGGAGAATGGTGAGAAAAGAAGTAGTGAATTTGATGAAATTAGAAAAAGAAAAGAAAGCTAAATAAACTTGCATGAAATGTGAATGAGCAAAGAAATTATGTATTGGTTTTATTATTAATTATCGTAAAACTCTTATATTAAAGTTTTTAACAAAACAATGACTCAGCTACTGTTTCTTTTATTATCAATTGTTTGAAGCTAATTATTACAAATATACATACAATTTGATACTAATTTCAATTGTAATAAATCACTATTTATCTAATTACAAATAATTGTTTATTAGAAATAAATTTGAAATCATACATAAATAACATCATAATTTTATTTAAAAACTTTTTTTATTGTATAATTTAATTTAATAATGGATTTTTTTAAATTCTAACGCATTTTCTACCAAAACTGCTTAGAATAAAATTTTAAATTGGTTCAGAATTTCCGGGTTGTTATAATCTCCCCCACTTAAAATCTTTTCATCCTCGAAAAGGAACGGAGCTGAAAGTTGTTTAACTAAGCAACTCAACTTTCATTTTTTCATTGGTTTCAATAATTTTATTAGTTGAACTAATATTCACACATCACAATCAATCAATTAGTTGATTAGTTTTTATATATAACTTTTATATATCAAAAATCATATTTTTTTTAAGATCAGATTATATATATAATCACAAATACGTTAATTATAAACTTGTCACTCTCAACTCATTCTAGGGCATTTCTTGTAATGACCCGCATTGGCAGGGGTATTATAATTAATTTATTTAATTATATATATCGTGATGTAGTGGATTAAATAGAGGTTTAATTAAATAATATGGAATATTTAATTAAATTAAATAATTAAATAATATATTTAATTCAGAAATGATCAAAAATATTGGGAATCATAATATTCTGTGAACAGGGTCATCCCTAGAATTTAATTCAACTTGGAATCTGAATTTGAATAACGAATATATTCAATCGACGATAGTTTGAACGTAGAATTTTAATATAATTAAAATCGAGCTTGAAATGGCGCGGCAGTTCGCTATTTGGCGATTTGAACTTCAACTGAATGTACAGGATTCAATTTAAGCCGGATTTCTATGAAACAAGAAACGTGTGGAGCTGGTGGAGTATATTTTTCTAATGGAAGAGGAAAATCTGGATTTCGTTGTGTAGATTTTGATTTACGTCCAAATCAAATTTTAGAAAAGTAGCTATGGAATTCCTTTATAATTCGTAACGCTTTATATACGTTATAAAAGGATTTTTCAATATAAATTGAATATCGATTCAATCTGGACACAGAATAGAGAGTATATAATTTTCCTGGAGCTGTATGGTATTCCATAGTGAATATATATGATAATATAAATTTATTTATATTTAATTTAATTTATTTAAATATATTTATATATTTAAATGGGTCATTCAGAGCTTTAAAAATAGCCACTTTTGCAAACGAAGTCGGAATTCGACGAAACCAGGTTTGTTGGATCCGCAATATCAAATAGTTGTTAGATTTCCAGTTTCTTGATTTTTAGAGTCACTGTGTGACCGTACGGATTTTTAGAGTGCAAAACAGTCAGTATTTCGATGGTTAAAAATACGCTGTGTGAGCAAACAGAGTCGGAATTCGACAAAACCAGTTTCGTTGGGTCCGTAATGTCAAACTGTAACTGCATGTCCATTTTCGTGACTTTTGGGTATAGTATGTGGCCTCAGGAATTTTTAATGATAAATTAACCTAATAATGAATATTAAAATAATACCCCACCCCTATAAATATCCCTCAAAAACTCCTTAACCCTAATAATTTCATTTCTCTAGTCAATCACTCTTCCGCCGTCGGTCTTCCACATTTCAGAACGTGATAAACCTCTTTCAAAAATCCATACAAAATCCAATTAAAATCTAGAAATTTCAAAAGAAATATGTTTGCAATCCTCTTGTCCTCCTCTCCAAACTAATGTGCATCTCAGTTGATTCGAACACCTATTTGGGCGATGCTTGCTGACCGCCGATAGTTAGGGTTCTGGGATTTGGAGTTTTTCGAGCTTCGAATTGATGTTGGGTATTTTAGTTGGGATGATGAGGTAGTTCGGGGTCTCAGCGTGCAATTTAATGTCTTACAATGGGATTTGAGTGGTTGTCGATGTGCTATTGAGGGGATCGAACTGCGAATTTGGGGGTTTTAGTAATTCGTGGAAGAAGAACGAGGAGCTGGTGGTAGTTAATAACGTATATTAAGGTGTGGTTAGTTTGATTTCAAAGTAGAAGGAGGGATGAAACAAGGTACTGGGATTTTCGTTGGCAGACCCGAACTAGTAGGGAAGCACAGTGATTTTAGTTGAGTGGGCCCTTGTGATTTCAGATGTTGTGATGAGGAGAGAAAAGAGTTGATGGTATGATTTGCGGATTTGTGGAGCAAGGAGGTAGATGTGGTGAAGTGTTCGACCAGGGGAGCATTCTTTGGCTACAAACATTTGTTTTTGTGCGGGCTAAATACTACAGATGAGATGGAGGAAGACAAGCATTAGACTGTGGTGAAATTTGGTGAGGGAGTTGTTACTGGAAAAAAAAGTGGAGTTGGAATTTTCATTTGAAAATGGAAATGGGAGAGGAGCTCGGCTGTGGGAATACTGCGTTGATCGGGGAAGGAGTGCATAAGGGGCGGGCTGTTCAAATGGATATGGACCGAGCTAATATGGTAAAGGTCCAAATATAGAAGTAAATCATGTTTAAATTAAATTAAGAAATGTATTTAACTTGTAAATTAAAAATCTTATGCATATGTTGACGGAATTTGACTAATCTGGATCCGTCAAAATCGTACAGACGAGAGCTACAACTACAATCGGTTTTGAATGGATATAGAGCTCGTCTCAATTTATTACAAAATAAAATGTCTGAATCAAAGATGGTTATCGTCATTGACGATGATCGTCCAATGTGAGTAAATCTCACCAACTCTGAACAGTTTATAATTTCAGGTTGTATCTTTAGAACTGTTAGAAATTGTCTGATTTACTGTGTGTTGATTGTTTGATTGAACTGCTAGTCAGTTAGTAAAATTTCTATATTGATTCTGTTTAACAGAATGTATCATATGGAACTGAAAATGATGTTATCTATATTGTCTAACATCTGTGATGCAGGGAAACAGGTTGGAGGAATCCGACTGGATTCCTCAACAGTTATTTTATTGTTTTTCATATATTGTTATATGATGTGATATAAAATCTGTGGGCGATTATATGTGCTTGGACGATATTGAACATCATGATTTGATATGACTGAATACCATACCATACCGAAATGTTGATAAGGGGATTTTCAAAGTGATATTGAAAATATAATATTTATAAATGGAATATTTATAAATAAGATATACTTATAAATTTGAATATTTATAAATAAGGAATATTTATAAATTGGAATATTTATAAATAGGAGAGATTCAAAAAGGAATAAATTCAAAACATCTCTTTTTGAATGGAAAGGCCTGTGTGGCGAGTTTGGGGATTTTCCCGATGCTCCCGATACAAAGGAGGTTATGGCAAATTTTCCCGGGAATTTAAGGAGTTAGAATATTTCAAGAATAAATTTGAAAAAGAAATATTTGTAAACCATTTACAAATAGAATTGGAAAGGGAACATTATAAAAAGGAAATCATTTTTATAAGTGTAGAACCGTTATTTAAAAGTAAATCTTTTCAAATGAATAAAACGTTGTTAAAAAGGAAATCTTTATAAAGTGAATAAAGAAATCGAATATGGTATTTGAAAGGAGTTAATCGAATATGGTATTCGAAGTTAGAAATCAAATATGGTATTCGAAAGGAGTTAATCGAATATGGTATTCGAAGTTAGAAATCGAATATGGTATTCGAAAGGAGTTAATCGAATATGGTATTCGAAGTTAGAAATCGAATATGGTATTCGAAAGGAGTTAATCGAATATGGTATTCGAAGTTAGTTAATCGAATATAGACATTCGAAAGTTAGTTAGTCGAATATAGACATTCGAAAGGAGTTAATCGAATATGGTATTCGAAGTTAGTTAATCGAATATAGACATTCGAAAGGAGTTAATCGAATATGGTATTCGAAGTTAGTTAATCGAATATAGACATTCGAAAGGAGTTAATCGAATATGGTATTAGAAGTTAGTTAATCGAATATGGTATTCGAAAGTTAGTTAATCGAATATGTTATTCGAAAGGGGTTAGTCAAGTCGAGTTAGTCAAATAGAGTTAACCAGTTAGAGTTAATCAGTTAGATTTAACCAGTTAGAGTTAATCAGTTAGATTTAACCAGTTAGAGTTAATCGATTAGAGTTAAAACGAACTAGAGTTAATCAAATATAGTTATTTCAGACAGAATTAGTCAAATAGAGTTATTCAGGATAAGTTACCATCTCGTACGACTGCTAGCGTAATTCGCAGGGCTGTAAATAGCCTACGGCGGTCGGATGTTTCCGGAGGGAGTCAGGCGTAACCATTGTGATCGCTGCGATCTAGAGTCAAGCGAATGGAGTTTAATCGAATATTTGTTATTCGATAGGAGTTAATCGAGTTGAGAAATAAGTTAAGTTAAATAAGTTGAGTTGATCGGGTGGTTCGACCAAGTTAGTCGAGCCTAGTTAATCGAATCGAATTGGTCGAACCAAGTAAGTCAAGTTAGTCGAGTCAAGTTTAGTTAGTCGAGTTAAGTTCGTCGAGTTAAATAAATCGATGTTAGTTTCATCGAAAGGAGTAATCGATGTTAGTTTCATCGAAAGGAGTTATCGATGTTAGTTTCATCGAAGGGAGTTATCGATTATAGTTTAATCGAAGTGAGATTTTCAAATATGGGATATTTGAAAAGGAAGAGTCATCGAATATTAGTTATTCGAAGAGAGATTTTCGAATATCGTTTATTAGAGAAGAAGTTAATCGAATATAGGTTATTCGAAGAAGAGTTAATCAAATAGAGATTTCTCGAAGAGAGTTAATTGGCAAATTCGATTATATCGAATTCGAGAAAGTACTTATACTTTCCAGTGTTTAAATAGAGATTTATTTATTTATAAATAATTAAGTGTTAGGTTAATTATTCACTAATAAGAATAGAAGTTATAATTAAAGTTCGATAATTCGAAAGTAGGGATTATAACGTTATCGTTATAACCAATGTTTTAAATATAGAAGTGGATTAGTAAAATTGAATCCGAGAAAGGCGTAAAGAAGTTGTTAAAGATTAAAAGATAAAATTTGACCATTTCGAAGTTATAACGTTGTTCAGTTAAGGTGTGAGAGGTAATTATACCCCAACTTGAGTGAATTCCTTCTTAACTAAGAAATGGTAAGGTTTGATCGTAAAGGAGTTTTGGAAATGTTTTCCAAACGAGAATCAGAAATGTTTTCTGATAAAAGAAAAAAAATAAGAATTTAGAATATAGGGAAACAGGAGATAGGTAAATAAATGAACTAAAGAGATTTATGTTAAATGATGTTTGTTCGATATAATTTCCATTTGGAAATAATATTGTTGTTTACACACTTGTTTTTCTTTGATAGTTAACTCACCGACTATCAAAGTTTTGAGCATTTTAACGTTGTTAATATGGAGAGACCGGTTGGATTATTATCCAAAGAACCACTCTGTATTGGCATAAGCGTCGCGAATCATATATGCCAAAGATAATTGAAGACGGAGTAAAATGCAAGGGCTATCCTGTTTACAGAATAGTGCCTTCGGTTTGTCCAGTCCCAGGACAACTTGTATGGATGAAGGTCTGACAGAGTATATCCAATGGATCGCGTAAGTTGATCTGTTCAAACGTATTCACGTTTGGTGGCGGAGGAATTCGTTTCTCTTAGCTGTATACCCGTGTTATTTTTGGATAAGTCAATTTGTGATTTGGCGGGTATGACGATGTGACATTTCTAAGTGAATGAAGATGGATGTCTGACATAGTATTTCCAGACGATCACGTACATTGATTTCTTCAACTATACCAAGAGTGGAAGCGGAGAAGGAAACTTCTTTTAGCTGACACGTAATGTACTGTTGTAAACATCAATTAGTGATTTCGATGGATTTGACAATGTAGCATTCGAAGTGAATCTGATGTAATGATAAAGCGTAGCTTCTAGCCTCATCAACCGGTAAATGACAGAAATCGGGCAGGCAGCATGGCTAAGTCGGTCGCACCGAAGTAGGGTGTATAATCACCTATCTAGTGAATATTCATTTGTTTCTTAAATCTATCAATGTTGTCCCATATATATACGAGAACGGTTGCTGATCCCAACCGTTGGTGATGTACATTCGATACACTCAAGCGAAATGAGTGGTCGGTCATGTGTGGCTGAGTTACAAGATGTTCTTGTTGAACTCCAGTGTATCGCTCCTAGAGTACACTGATCGGAAGGTGGTTCCATACCTTGTCATAGTTGGAAATCCATTATCCAATACGTGCTTGCGATTTTGATTGTATACTATATATGTAGAACGTGAGATGAAAGCGTTTCTGCTAGTTGATATCTATTTGTACATAGACATTATTATAATATCAAAAGGTTTTTGATATAAAGATATTTTGGATTCTCATAAGGGAAAAACCCGTTCCGTTCTGCGGCGTGGTCTTATGAGATATCATTTACTTGTTCATATACCTGTTTAAACTATTTTACTCATACCAGTCCCATGACTGACCCGTAGTTTACTTTGTTGTTTTCCCTAAACTCTTGGGTGCCTAAATTTGTACGGGCAGTCAAGTAGTCGGGATTTGCAGATACATTGAAGAGCTGGAGCAGGAGGCTTCAGAATCATATAGCTATAGTTTATTTCCGCTGTGTTGTAAGTGCTGTACTCTGATAAGTGCTATTGTATACATAACTGTTATATTTCAAAGTTATGTTATCTATTATATGTTATTCGTTCCGTTGTGAGGTTCGTGTTACTCTGATGTTGTGTTCTTCTTCTATTCTAAGTTTCTATCTTATCTATTCTCACCTTCTAATTTCTTTCATTAATTACCGGGATTTTTCGATGTTTTGGTTATCGACGTCGTGCTTACGTCGATAACCAAAGCCGCTCAAATACGGGTCGTTACAGTTGGTATCAGAGCCAGGTTAAGAATTACTTGGCTCCGTGGCGTGACTCGGTGGAGTTAGGGTTAGTAATACCCTAGATTGAGTTTGAGTGTATATATACGAGTGAACGTATTTGTATTTGATATAAAAAAATGGTTTTATATTGTGGAGATTCATTGGCTGAGTTGTTTATGAGTTCTGGTCGATCAGTTTGATCCACTGTATCGGTAGGAGTAAATAAACACTTGAATACGATGGACCGACACAATATGGATATGTGATATATTATCATATATAGGATGTGTTGGTAGTAATTATAATCAGGTAAGATTATAAAATGTGAAAGGGTTATATATAACCAATCAGAATTTATACAAGTAAAATATATGGAATTAAGATGAATTAAATATGAATTTAAATCAGATTTGGAATTAAAATAAGGAAATTTTAAGTTCCTGGGAGATTTTGAAATGTTTTCAAAATGGAAGTATTTAGTAATGGTTTTGAAAATGATATAATATTGAAATCACGTGGGTCGCTGGAAAATAATTCCGATGATGACTACGCAGTATCATCGGTGTGATTTTCGAGTTCTAAGTGGTGGATTACTACCAGAGATTTTGATTTGAATTGTTTTGAGAAAACAAGTGTTTAGAAATTCAAAGGTTTTGAATTGGCAGTATGATTTCAAATTAATTTGAAATTTACCCAGGAATTTAAGTTATAGAAATTAAAATTTAACTAATGAAGTTAAATAAAATGAGATGGTAAAAATAAATTGAAATTTAACTTGAACATAGTTAAATAGAATTGAATTGGATTAGAGAATAATTTGTTATGGAATTGGGTTGATGAGTTAAGAATTTGAAATTTGATATTGGGGTTCGAATAAAATTCGGTTTGGATTTGAGGATATGAACTGATTGGAATTTGATTGAGATAACACTGGTATATGCTGAGTTGATAGCATATGGAAGTGGTAGGGATATAATGATATACCCAACAAAAAGGTACAAGTTTATATTTTATATGAGTTTGGAATTTATGAGCCGAATTGGCAAGCCGTTTGGCGTTTTGATTTTCTTTTGGGTTGAAGAAGGCCCAGAGAGGCGAGTTGGAGTTTGAGCTATTGACCAGTACAAAGGAAGTGCTGGCGAAATTTTTCCGAAAATTTAAAGTGTTAGAAAATTTTCAGAATTTTTGAAAATTTTAGTTAGTCAGAATGAATAAATATTCTAGTCGATATTAATTGGTTCAGTTGAAATCAGAAATAAGGGGTAAACAAATCTTAGGAATTCCAATAGATAGGGTCGTCCTCTACCTTAGCAATTTCGAGGACGAAATTATTTTAAGTGGGAAAGATTGTAATGACCCTCATTGGCAGGGGTATTATAATTAATTTATTTAATTATATATATCATGATGTAGTGGATTAAATAGAGGTTTAATTAAATAATATGGAATATTAAATTAAATTAAATAATTAAATAATATATTTAATTCAGAAATGATCAAAAATATTGGGAATCACAATATTCTATGAACAGGGTCATCCCTATTCAACTTGGAATCTGAATTTGAATAACGAATATATTCAATCAACGACAGTTTGAACGTAGAATTTTAATATAATTAAAATCGAGCTTGAAATGGCGCGGCAGTTCGCTATTTGGCGATTTGAACTTCAACTGAATGTACAGGATTCATTTTAAGCCGGATTTCTATGAAACAAGAAACGTGTGGAGCTGGTGGAGTATATTTTTCTAGTGGAAGAGGAAAATCTGGATTTCGTTGTGTAGATTTTGATTTACGTCCAAATCAAATTTTAGAAAAGTCGCTATGGAATTCCTTTATAATTCGTAACGCTTTATATACGTTATAAAAGGATTTTTCAATATAAATTGAATATCGATTCAATCTGGACACAGAATAGAGAGTATATAATTTTCCTGGAGCTGTATGGTATTCCACAGTGAATATATACGATAATATAAATTTATTTATATTTAATTTAATTTATTTAAATATATTTATATATTTAAATGGGTCATTCAAAGCTTTAAAAATAGCCACTTTTGCAAACGAAGTCGGAATTCGACGAAACCAGTTTTGTTGGATCCGCAATATCAAATAGTTGTTAGATTTCCAATTTCGTGATTTTTAGAGTCACTGTGTGACCGTACGGATTTTTAGAGTGCAAAACAGTCAGTATTTCGATGGTTAAAAATACGCTGTGTGAGCAAACAGAGTCGGAATTCGACGAAACCAGTTTCGTTGGGTCCGTAATGTCAAACTGTAACTGCATGTCCATTTTCGTGATTTTTGGGTATCGTATATGGCCTCAGGAATTTTTAATGATAAATTAACCTAATAATGAATATTAAAATAATACCCCACCCCTATAAATATCCCTCAAAAACTCCTTAACCCTAATAATTTCATTTCTCTAGTAAATCACTCTTCCGCCGTCGGTCTTCCACATTTCAGAACGTGATAAACCTCTTTCAAAAATCCATACAAAATCCAATTAAAATTTAGAAATTTCAAAAGAAATATGTTTGCAATCCTCTTGTCCTCCTCTCCAAACTAATGTGCATCTCAGTTGATTCGAACACCTATTTGGGCGATGCTTGCTGACCGCCGATAGTTAGGGTTCTGGGATTTGGAGTTTTTCGAGCTTCGAATTGATGTTGGGTATTTAGTTGGGATGATGAGGTAGTTCGGGGTCTCAGCGTGCAATTTAATGTCTTGCGATGGGATTTGAGTGGTTGTCGATGTGCTATTGAGGGGATCGAACTGCGAATTTGGGGGTTTTAGAAATTCGTGGAAGAAGAACGAGGAGCTGGTGGTAGTTAATAACGTATATTAAGGTGTGGTTAGTTTGATTTCAAAGTAGAAGGAGGGCAGAAACAAGGTACTGGGATTTTCGTTGGCAGACCCGAACTAGTAGGGAAGCACGGTGATTTTAGTTGAGTGGGCCCTTGTGATTTCAGATGTTGTGATGAGGAGAGAAAAGAGTTGATGGTATGATTTGCGGATTTGTGGAGCAAGGAGGTAGATGTGGTGAAGTGTTCGACCAGGGGAGCAGTCTTTGGCTACAAACATTTGTTTTTGTGCGGGCTAAATACTACAGATGAGATGGAGGAAGACAAGCATTAGACTGTGGTGAAATTTGGTGAGGGAGTTGTTACTGGAAAAAAAGTGGAGTTGGATTTTTCATTTGAAAATGGAAATGGGAGAGGAGCTCGGCTGTGGGAATACTGCGTTGATCGGGGAAGGAGTGCATAAGGGGTGGGCTGTTCAAATGGGTATGGACCGAGCTAATATGGTAAAGGTCCAAATATAGAAGTAAATCATGTTTAAATTAAATTAAGAAATGTATTTAACTTGTAATTTAAAAATCTTATGCATATGTTGACGGAATTTGACGAATCTGGATCCGTCAAAATCGTACAGACGAGAGCTACAACTACAATCGGTTTTGAATGGATATAGAGCTCGTCTCAATTTATTACAAAATAAATTGTCTGAATCAAAGATGGTTATCGTCATTGACGATGATCGTCCAATGTGAGTAAATCTCACCAACTCTGAACAGTTTATAATTTCAGGTTGTATCTTTAGAACTGTTAGAAATTGTCTGATTTACTGTGTGTTGATTGTTTGATTGAACTGCTAGTCAGTTAGTAAAATTTCTATATTGATTCTGTTTAACAGAATGTATCATATGGAACTGAAAATGATGTTATCTATATTGTCTAACATCTGTGATGCAGGGAAACAGGTTGGAGGAATCCGACTGGATTCCTCAGCAGTTATTTTATTGTTTTTCATATATTGTTATATGATGTGATATAAAATCTGTGGGCGATTATATGTGCTTGGACGATATTGAACATCATGATTTGATATGATTGAATACCATACCATACCGAAATGTTGATAAGGGGATTTTCAAAGTGATATTGAAAATATAATATTTATAAACGGAATATTTATAAATAAGATATATTTATAAATTTTAATATTTATAAATAAGGAATATTTATAAATTGGAATATTTATAAATAGGAGAGATTCAAAAAGGAATAAATTCAAAACATCTCTTTTTGAATGGAAAGGCCTGTGTGGCGAGTTTGGGGATTTTCCCGATGCTCCCGATACAAAGGAGGTTATGGCAAATTTTCCCGGGAATTTAAGGAGTTAGAATATTTCAAGAATAAATTTGAAAAAGAAACATTTGTAAACCATTTACAAATAGAATTGGAAAGGGAACATTATAAAAAGGAAATCATTTTTATAAGTGTAGAACCGTTATTTAAAAGTAAATCTTTTCAAATGAATAAAACGTTGTTAAAAAGGAAATCTTTATAAAGTGAATAAAGAAATCGAATATGGTATTCGAAAGGAGTTAATCGAATATGGTATTCGAAGTTAGAAATCAAATATGGTATTCGAAAGGAGTTAATCGAATATGGTATTCGAAGTTAGAAATCGAATATGGTATTCGAAAGGAGTTAATCGAATATGGTATTCGAAGTTAGAAATCAAATATGGTATTCGAAAGGAGTTAATCGAATATGGTATTCGAAGTTAGTTAATCGAATATAGACATTCGAAAGTTAGTTAGTCGAATATAGACATTCGAAAGGAGTTAATCGAATATGGTATTCGAAGTTAGTTAGTCGAATATAGACATTCGAAAGGAGTTAATCGAATATGGTATTCGAAGTTTGTTAATCGAATATAGACATTCGAAAGGAGTTAATCGAATATGGTATTCGAAGTTAGTTAATCGAATATGGTATTCGAAAGTTAGTTAATCGAATATGTTATTCGAAAGGGGTTAGTCAAGTCGAGTTAGTCAAATAGAGTTAACCAGTTAGAGTTAATCAGTTAGATTTAACCAGTTAGAGTTAATCGATTAGAGTTAAAACGAACTAGAGTTAATCAAATATAGTTATTTGAGACAGAATTAGTCAAATAGAGTTATTCAGGATAAGTTACCATCTCGTACGACTGCTAGCGTAATTCGCAGGGCTGTAAATAGCCTACGGCGGTCGGATGTTTCCTGAGGGAGTCAGGCGTAACCATTGTGATCGCTGCGATCTAGAGTCAAGCGAATGGAGTTTAATCGAATATTTGTTATTCGATAGGAGTTAATCGAGTTGATCGAGTTGAGAAATAAGTTAACTTAAATAAGTTGAGTTGATCGGGTGGTTCGACCAAGTTAGTCGAGCCTAGTTAATCGAATCGAATTGGTCGAACCAAGTAAGTCGAGTTAGTCGAGTCAAGTTAAGTTAGTCGAGTTAAGTTCGTCGAGTTAAATAAATCGATGTTAGTTTCATCGAAAGGAGTAATCGATGTTAGTTTCATCGAAGGGAGTTATCGATTATAGTTTAATCGAAGTGAGATTTTCAAATATGGGATATTTGAAAAGGAAGAGTCATCGAATATTAGTTATTCGAAGAGAGATTTTCGAATATCGTTTATTAGAGAAGAAGTTAATCGAATATAGGTTATTCGAAGAAGAGTTAATCAAATAGAGATTTCTCGAAGAGAGTTAATTGGCAAATTCGATTATATCGAATTCGGGAAAGTACTTATACTTTCCAGTGTTTAAATAGAGATTTATTTATTTATAAATAAATAAGTGTTAGGTTAATTATTCACTAATAAGAATAGAAGTTATAATTAAAGTTAGATAATTCGAAAGTAGGGATTATAACGTTATCGTTATAACCAATGTTTTAAATATAGAAGTGGATTAGTAAAATTGAATCCGAGAAAGGCGTAAAGAAGTTGTTAAAGATTAAAAGATAAACTTTGACCATTTCGAAGTTATAACGTTGTTCAGTTAAGGTCTGAGAGGTAATTATACCCCAACTTGAGTGAATTCCTTCTTAACTAAGAAATGGTAAGGTTTGATCGTAAAGGAGTTTTGGAAATGTTTTCCAAACGAGAATCAGAAATGTTTTCTGATAAAAGAAAAAAATAAGAATTTAGAATATAGGGAAACAGGAGATAGGTAAATAAATGAACTAAAGAGATTTATGTTAAATGATGTTTGTTCGATATAATTTCCATTTGGAAATAATATCGTTGTTTACACACTTGTTTTTCTTTGATAGTTAACTCACCGACTATCGAAGTTTTGACCATTTTAACGTTGTTAATATGGAGAGACCGGTTGGATTATTATCCAAAGAACCACTCTGTATTGGCATAAGCGTCGCGAATCATATATGCCAAAGATAATTGAAGACGGAGTAAAATGCAAGGGTTATCCTGTTTACATAATAGTGCCTACGGTTTGTCCAGTCCCAGGACAACTTGTATGGATGAAGGTCTGACAGAGTATATCCAATGGATCGCGTAAGTTGATCTGTTCAAACGTATTCACGTTTGGTGGCGGAGGAATTCGTTTCTCTTAGCTGTATACCCGTGTTATTTTTGGATAAGTCAATTTGTGATTTGGCGGGTATGACGATGTGACATTTCTAAGTGAATGAAGATGGATGTCTGACATAGTATTTCCAGACGATCACGTACATTGATTTCTTCAACTATACCAAGAGTGGAAGCGGAGAAGGAAACATCTTTTAGCTGACACGTAATGTACTGTTGTAAACATCAATTAGTGATTTCGATGGATTTGACAATGTAGCATTCGAAGTGAATCTGATGTAATGATAAAGCGTAGCTTCTAGCCTCATCAACCGGTAAATGACAGAAATCGGGCAGGCAGCATGGCTAAGTCGGTCGCACCGAAGTAGGGTGTATAATCACCTATCTAGTGAATATTCATTTGTTTCTTAAATCTATCAATGTTGTCCCATATATATACGGGAACGGTTGCTGATCCCAACCGTTGGTGATGTACATTCGATACACTCAAGCGAAATGAGTGGTCGGTCATGTGTGGCTGAGTTACAAGATGTTCTTGTTGAACTCCAGTGTATCGCTCCTAGAGTACACTGATCGGAAGGTGGTTCCATACCTTGTCATAGTTGGAAATCCATTATCCAATACGTGCTTGCGATTTTGATTGTATACTATATATGTAGAACGTGAGATGAAAGCGTTTCTGCTAGTTGATATCTATTTGTACATAGACATTATTATAATATCAAAAGGTTTTTGATATAAAGATATTTTGGATTCTCATAAGGGAAAAACCCGTTCCGTTCTGCGGCGTGGTCTTATGAGATATTGTTTACTTGTTCATATACCTGTTTAAACTATTTTACTCATACCAGTCCCATGACTGACCCGGAGTTTACTTTGTTGTTTTCCCTAAACTCTTGGGTGCCTAAATTTGTACAGGCAGTCAAGTAGTCGGGATTTGCAGATACATTGAAGAGCTGGAGCAGGAGGCTTCAGAATCATATAGCTATAGTTTATTTCCGCTGTGTTGTAAGTGTTGTACTCTGATAAGTGCTATTGTATACATAACTGTTATATTTCAAAGTTATGTTATCTATTATATGTTATTCGTTCCGTTGTGAGGTTCGTGTTACTCTGATGTTGTGTTCTTCTTCTTCTTCTATTCTAAGTTTCTATCTTATCTATTCTCACCTTCTAATTTCTTTCATTAATTACCGGGATTTTTCAATGTTTTGGTTATCGACGTCGTGCTTACGTCGATAACCAAAGCCGCTCAAAATACGGGTCGTTACATTTCTAACCCCATCTCTAATGAGTTTTCTCATTTTAGGACGCTACTAATTCTATCTCTAATGAGTATTCTTTTATAGGATATTACTAATCCTAACTCTGATGAGTCTTTCATTCAGTTCTAACGAGTTGTACCCCAAAGATTTGAGCTAACCAGAGCTTTGATACCAACTGTAATAACCCGAAAATCCCTGCCCTTCGAATCGACGATAAACCACACAGGTCTGATCTAAAAGTTGGAAATCCTCGAATGCATTAACTCTAAGAATACAACACATTAGAACAAATAACAACAGTCTTTCATTACGTCATAATAATGCAAAATCAGAGTACAAAATATCAGAGTACATCGATAAATAATAATACAGTGGAAGAAAAATTACAATAAATGTAATACAATGCAACAGAACCAATAATCTGATACAGCGAAAGTCTATCAATGCTCTGGACACAGCTTTAAGCTTCAATCCAGAATCCTGCTCAATATCTGCAAAATAAGCTACTCGAATGCCTGTGTGAAAAAGAGGGCACCCGAGTTTGCAAAGTGAAACAAACTACGGATCAGTCATGGGACTGGTATGAGAAATCTTTCCTATCTTATCTAACAATATGGCAAATCACAGGACCACGCTGCTAAAGCAGAACGGGTTTACTTCATTGAATTGCCAGTGCATAACGTAAATTGTTTAAAACAACGCTATGTTTTTAGAAAAATGAAACCATTATAAGACTCAAGTCCCATCACACAATGCAATGCAAACCATAGGATAAAGTTTTACCTTATAATGGTCAAAAATGCTTGATACGATAAAACGGATTTGATATTATTATTAGTGTGTATAAGTTTCAAAAACATTTCAATCATAATGGATCAATCATAGACGGCATAACTACCATATACTATGTCGCTATACTAGTTATACAGTCAAAACCGTATGGTGACGTATTGGAAATTGAGTTTCCATCACGAGTCAAGGCTAGGAACGATCTCCTTACTGATTCAAGACACTCTAGCAATGTCTCAGGATTCGGACGCTGGCGAACCCTTGGATACTGCAGGGCCGGTCCACAAATACTTTAGTGGATTGGCAATTCCTGAACACACGCTTCCCGGTCCTATTGAACCTATAAGTTGGCCATTGGCGACCATTAAATCTGAGGTACCTCATAATCCATTATCCACATAAGTAAAAATGCCAGGGCTTGTAAATGCTGATACCACTTCTGGTTAGAAAGAAACGTGTGTACTCCCTGCGTTCCCTTGCTCTGTTTTTGACTCATATCGAGGTGTGATCTTCATGAAGTCACGCTATACACAAAGCTATGCCTAAACAGGCTATGATTTGATCATCAATCACAAAGCCCTGCTTTTCAACAAAAGCCTTGATCATTTGCATCTTGGCGTGCCACATTGACAATCCACGCCTTGTGATCGATAACTACCAATATATAACCTCTAAGCTCGTACGTCTCAGAGAAGGGTGTTGAGCAAGAGAATAAATTCTCCGCAACTACAGATATATATTAAATAGAAATCAATTTAATTTACATGGAATGAAATCCAACGTCGGACAAACATCCATTTACAAGTCTGTTCTGGGTCTGAACGAAACCGAAGACACCTTATTCCTCGTCCCGTATGTCCAATATGAAAGTGAGGTGCTCACTTATCCGGACGATCAACAAGTACGTTTGGACAACTACCACTTTAACCCTTTACTGGTAGCTAGCCAATGTCGGGCACTAGTAGTCATCCATTCGATGTGAAGATCGCTGGTCTTCAACCACCGACTTCATCTTCGACTCTTAATCCTCGTAGCAATTATTCGGAATGGGTTAAACCCAGTCTATCCGAATAACTTGCGTATTTTATAATCAAAAATCAAGTGCTATAAAAACACATCCAATGCCTCATTCCAATTTTGAATATTCTTTAAATAAAATATTCACATTATTCTATCAAAGATAAATTCTTTACATTTATTCTTAAATCTTTCTTTTAAAGATTTATTAAAAACTCCAATTTGGTTTTAAATATCAAAAATCATTATTTAAATTTAAGAAATTAATCTCATCTTTAACTGGGTTGAAAAACTAATGTCCATTAAAACATTGATCACGGTAAATCCAAAATCGTCTTCCATTAAATATGGAATTTTCACAGAAATCAATTCAATATATAATTCTGTATCAGACCAATAATATAAATGAAATAACGACAAAGCCTTTTAAATTCCATATATAGTAACGGTCTTCTTTTACAGAAGCTCATCCCGATTATTATTAAATCGAATTCCATTCAATTCCAATTTAATATATTGAATTGGAAAACTTTTCTTTGGAAAATTACCGTTTCGTCTTAATAAAAGATTTATAAATTCCATTTAAATCTTAATAAAAGATTTATAAATTCCATTTAAATCTTAATAAAAAGATTTATTCTCCTCGCATGGGGATTAAGAACAGTGTTATTTAAAACACCATTCACGAAAAACCTAAAATCCAATTTATTTTATTTAATTCCATATAAATATTAATTAATTGGAAAACTTCGTTAATTCTTGATTAAAGAATTGTTCTATTTCTTTATTAAAATAATGTTTTCAATATATTAGATTTTGGAAATTACTACCTTTTATTCTATTCATTGTAAAATGAATAAGAACGGTCGATAAACTCGTTCGGGTTAAAATGGCGTTTCAACTTATAATGGGCTAAATAGTCCAGTTCATTACCATGTTCATTTATGGTTTATAATGGGCTAGACCTCCCACATTAGGCCTACAACTTGTGGATGCTGGACATGTCGGTCGGGTCCAGGCAGACTTATCACGCAAGTTGGGCTTAACCTCGTGTCATAGCCCGCTTCGTATTTGCGCACATAGACCTTTCACATTAGGTTCAATATTTGAGACGACCCCAAACCACGTACTGACGGTTGCAAGGGTAATCTTTGGAATATAACACAGAAACATATAATAGAAGAACAGAAATAAATAAATACACCAGATAATGAACAATAGAAGATACTGGATAAACGTAATCATCAGAGTTACACAGTATACAGGATCATACTTAGTACAAATACAGTTCAGCTATACATAAATGTCTACAGCGGAAAACAAACATAATGTACAATAGGAGCTGAACAACATAAAAAGAGATAAATGATAGAATCCATCTTCAGCTCCAGCTATCCAAAAAGAGCCAGCTAAACCTGAATACAAGGTTGCCCGTGTAGAAAGAGGGGCACCCGAGTTTGCAAGTGAAACAAACTACGGGTCAGTCATGGGATTGGTATGAGAAATCTACTCAACACATTTATAATATGGCTAATCACAGGACCACGCCACTTTCGTGGAACGGGTTTACTCCGTTGGATTGCCAGTGCTTTAAAGACAAATCTTTCTTTTAAACATCACAATGCTTTTTATATAAATGAAGCCATTATAAGACTCAGTTCCCATCACACAATGCAACGCAAACCGGAGGATAGAGTTTTACCTTATAATGGCCAAAATATGATTGATACGAATAAAACAAAAGCATTTGATATTATTACTAGTATTTATATGTTTCAAAAACAATTTCAATCATAACTATCAATCATAGACAGCATGGGTATCATATATCATGTCGCCATATATATACAATCAAAACCGCACAGTCACGTATTTGGAAATTGGATTTCCGTCATGAACCAAGGAAAAAGATAGTCCTTACCGACTTTGCGACTCTCTAGCCCGAGCCACAGGATCAGAGCTCGAGTGACCCTAGGAGCGACAGGGCTGGTCCACCGATGTGGATTAAAATTCCTGAACAATACGTTTCCCCGCCCTTTGGGGGCGTAAATGAGCCAACAAATGACTCCATCGGTCAAGGATCGACCGATATAACCGAGGCGCCTCGCAACAGCAACAACCACATAGGTGAAAATAATATAAATGTCTGCTAGTTTAAGCATCGACACCACCTCTAACTAGAAAGAAACGCATGTCCTCCCTGAGGTCCTTTCTCCCGTTTCTGGTTCATACCCGGTGTGAAGCTCGCGAATTCACGTTATACACAAAGCTACGCCACATAGGCGGTGCTTTGATCATCAATCACAAGACTTTGATTTTCAACAGAAGCCCTGATCACTGCATCTTAGCATGTCACACAGGCAATTCATACCATGCAACTAATGGCTATCAATCACATAGAATAAATTCCAATGTCAGACACACCATCCATTTACAAGTCCGTTCTGGGTCGGAACGAAACCGGAGGCACTATATAACTCGCAAACCCATCGATCTCCACGTACGTCTGGACGATCACCACTCATTATCCATATTTCGGGATGCCTCCCAATCAGGACATCAGTTACCATCCAAACGAGGTGAAGATTTCTGGTCTTCAACCACCGTCTTCATCTTCGATTTCTTATCGTCGATTCAGTTATTCAGAATGGGATAAACCTGGTCTTTCTGAGCAACTCGCATATATAATAAACACGTGCTACACAAACACTACATACGCATCATTTCAATTCATTAGTCACTAACCGTCAATCAGTAAGAGAACGATTTCCCAAAAATTAACCCCGAAGGCCGAAACCAACATCAGATCAAAATCCAGGAAACCATTCGACTTAGCTAACCTTTAGTTAATTTATAAATTTCACATCCATATCGTTTATAATATTTTATAATGATTTATCGCTATTTTTATTTATTTTAAAATAGCCAATTTATTCAAACTACGCTTCGGGCCATAACGCGGCCGTGGCGCTGTTTTTCTTTAGATTTGATTTACACATATCTGAAAATCTAACCGTTGGATCTTCAAAAAATTTACATCATTAGAAAGATCTTTTCAAAACGAATCCAACGGTTCCAATTTCGGGAAAATCCGACGGTCGGATCTCCCGCTATAATCGTTTGAAGTTTCGATCTCAAAATACGAACTGCGGCGTCGTTATTCGATTTAATATAATTATATTTATATATATAAAAATATAATCGATCCTGGTGCTATTTTTCTTCAGATTTGAATTAAACATTCCAGACAATCCAACCGTTGGATTTTTACAAAGTTGGTGCCATTGGAAAGATATTTCCAAAGCAAACCCAACGGTTGCGGTTTCGGGAAAATCCGATGGTCGGATCTCCCGCACTAATCGTTTGAAATCACGGTTTCAAAATACGAACTACAGCTTCGTTATTCGATATATTTCAATTCTATATATATATATATATATATATATATATATATATATATATATATATATCGGCTCTTCGATTTCAAAACTATATGGTTTTCATACATTTGATAAAAATGATATTTTTATCTAACTGTCTTCTATTTCAACACTTCACTATTTTTAAAAATTCATATGTATAGTAAAAATGTGATTTTTATTGTAAAACGATTTATTTCAAAACCCGACTTTTTTATATAGTTCATATAGATGATAAAAATATGATTTTTATTATAAAACAATTTATTTCAAAATAAGATTATTTTATATAGTTCATATTGATGATAAAAATAGGATTTTTATTATAAAACAATTTCCTTCAAAATATGAATGCCATTCAACACATGAATTTCAATTCAACGAATGAATTTCGATTCAACACATGAAGATTTTCTATAGTTCGTATATATAGATAAAAAGGTGATTTTTATATTTAAAACACGAATACCATTCAACACATGAATTTCTATTCAACGAATGAATTTCAATTCAACACATGAAGGTTTTCTATAGTTTTTATATATAGATAAAAAGGTGATTTTTATATTTAAAACACGAATGCCATTCAACACATGAATTTCTATTCAACGAATGAATTTCAATTCAACACATGAAGGTTTTCTATAGTTTGTATATATAGATAAAAAGGTGATTTTTATATTTAAAACACGAATACCATTCAACACATGAATTTCTATTCAACGAATGAATTTCAATTCAACACATGAAGGTTTTCTATAGTTTGTATATATATATATATATATATATATATATATATATATATAAAGGTGATTTTTATATTTAAAACACGAATACCATTCAACACATGAATTTCTATTCAACGAATGAATTTCAATTCAACACATGAAGGTTTTCTATAGTTTGTATATATATATAGATAAAAAGGTGATTTTTATATTTAAAACACGAATACCATTCAACACATGAATTTCTATTCAACGAATGAATTTCAATTCAACACATGAAGGTTTTCTATAGTTTTTATATATAGATAAAAAGGTGATTTTTATATTTAAAACACGAATACCATTCAACACATGAATTTCTATTCAACGAATGAATTTCTATTTAACACATGAAGGTTTTCTATTCAACAGACGAATATAATTTCAAAATAGGAAAATAATTCTAACACATGAATATTATTCAAAATTTCGACAGCATAACGACAGGGTAGTTAAAACTGGGACCGTCCCTAGTACGGCTCCTCGCAGCTTTTGACAATGGGGAATCATGCATCTAGTTCGCACGCAGGCGGCATGTATATTTTTTCCATTTCCACAAACTAATCCTATGTGGTTTCAACCAAACATTTCTCAACCACAAACGGGTATTTTTCAACCACAATCAATCAATTCCAACCACAAACAATTTCAATCAACCATTCGCTGTCAATCAATTTTCACACCAATCACAACCAATAAATATCGTCCAAGGTTTGTGGACGAGGGGCGTATATATATATAGCATTTCACTTCTATTTCAACACATATATAGTTTTTACAATGCATATACAACTTATACATCGAACATACAACTTATACAACGCTTATACAAGAGGTGTACAACGCTTATATAACTCATACATCGACTATATAATATATACATCGTCGTTTTCCATATCGTTTATAAATTAGAATTCTCACATTGGGTTCCACTCCACCAAAAATAGCAGAAGGCTCAGAAAAATATGCGGTCTCTTCTAGAATGTAGAAGACGTTCACACGGTCACGATGTTTCCTGTTTCATCGATTTTCGCCAACACATGAGAAAGATATGATTTTTCAAAGTTTGCAACGGTTTAAAGGTGTTAAAACAGTTGAAAATATACCAAAGCCGTTACCTCAGTTTTTGATTCGAAACTAGGGTTGGGAATTTCACGAAATCCGTGAAGCTAGAGGACGATCGGCCTTCGCAGCATCGAAGGGCTAGGAGAGAGCTTCGCGCGCGTGGGGGAGTGGGCCAACTCGGTGGAACCTACTGTTCGTGGCGGCGGCGGAAAGGGCTGATGTTTGGGGGCACGGTTCTCTCGATTGGAGCGACGATGGGTGGAGCAACGGGTATGGATGTGAAGAGGGAGGAGGGGGCTTTCGAAATCTGGTGGTGGCGGAGGGTATCGTCGCCTGTGGTGGCGGGAAAAGAGGAGAGAAGGTGGTGAAGCGGTTTCCGTCGAGAGAGCCTGGGTATCGACGGATTTTTTTGATTTTTAAATTAATGAGAGAAAAATTTCCATTGGCCGAGACTTTATTTAATTTTAAAATAGGGTTTTTTTGCACACGAACTCGAAATCAAACCCAATGACTGTCGCCCCTAGCTAATTACCCCCATCCCGGACACAATGGGATATGTTTCGTAACCCATTTCGGCTATTACAATCAGTTATTTTTCAAATTAAAATATAAGACATTCAAATTCTGTTTTGAACGTACATTTTAATTTGCTGGGCCCACATACTAACTCAAAAAATTCCAGAAAAATAAATCTAGCTATGTTTCGACGATACGGTCGCAACAAAACTAGTTTCGTCAAATTCTAAGACCGTTTGTAAAATGGCTCATTTCTGGTCGATCCAATTTAATTGTAATTGACCAAAACACATTTTCCTTTGCCACGCTCACATATTAGCTTCAAAAATTATGAAATTTGAAACCTAGCAATAACTTCATATCCCGGATCCAACAAAAGTGGTTTCGTCGAATTCCGAGGTTGTTTGCAAAATAGCCATTTTCACGGGCTATATAAATTCCATAGCGACCCTTCTGAAAATTCATTTGGCCATAACTTTTGCTTTCCGCTATGAAACTTCGATTTTTCAGATTCGTTAGAAAGGTATTCATTAACAGATTTAAATATTTTTGGTTTCACTCAAATCCATTTTGTTTTGCACCCGGTACAGTCCGTCAAAGTTTGAATTCAAATTTTGAAACTACCGCGCCATTTCAGGCCTTGTTTATAATTAGAATTAATTATATTCGTTTTCAAACGTCGATTCAAACTCACTTTTCATTGCTATTATTTAAAATATTTATTTTAAATATTTGAAATCCACTTTTTTAGCCAATTTAAAATTTTTAAATTGGTTCAGATTTTTCGGGTCGTTATAATATTAGTGGCTGCTAGATATGCCGATTGGGTTCTCGCAGACTTCCCCCACAAATGCAACCTAACCTTGTGTCAAAAGTGCAATTATAATTTATAATTGTAATTATTTCACTGAAAAATATTCATTATTTTAAACTATTCTTCATTTAAAATATCTTTATTCTTAAATATTCTTATTTTAAAATATCCTTTATTCTAAAATGTCCTTTATACTAAATTGTTATTTATTTTATAATATTCTTTGTTACCAAATATTCTTTATTTCTGAATCGGAATGCGACCCAACTAATTACCATATAAGTTCATTTATATGGTTTTCATACATTGCATATGAATGATAAATAATTAGTAAACATCCAAATAACAACCAGAGTGCATTCTACAACTAATCACAAGGGAGAAGTGTGATTAGAATATAATCCCAAGACCCATGTGGGGTTTCATCCAACAAATAAATAATAAATTATTTGTGCACTTGGGTGATGTGTAAAAAAATATCGTCCCAATCACATAAACAAGTCAGATAACTTGTAAATGGAAGTGTAACTATAATAACATTATTTTAACATGTTTAATTTTCCAAATCTCAATCATGTCACAATATAACATACATAACAACACTACAATTCATCCGTGAAATAGATATAACAAATATTTCAATCATTTTAATGCAATAAAAATGATAATTTTTATTTCAATCTTTTTAATGAAACAACATGGCAATAAAAATGTAATCTTTGTACTGAAAACACGACATTATCTAAATAAATGATATATTCATTTAGCAAATAATTATCCTAAATAAATGACATATTCGTTACTCTAACATATATGACATATTTAACTAAAATTACATTTTCTTCTAACATGAAATTCTTGTCTAAATGGACAATTTTAACTAAATTGACAATTTAATCCTAACATGACATTTTTATTCTAAAATAACAATTTTAACTAAATTGACAATTTAATTCTAACATGACATTTTTATTCTAAAATGACAATTTTAACTAAATTTACACTTTAATCCTAACATGATATTTTTATTCTAAAATGACAATTTTAACTAAATTTACAATTTAATCCTAACATGACATTTTTATTCTAAAATGACTATTTCTAACAAAAATGACATTGTTATCTAACATAACTTGTCTTTAACTAAATGACATATTTTATTTACAAATATGAATTAACTAAATGACATATTTCATTTATAAAGTATGAATACAACAAAATGACATATTTCATTTATAAAGTATGATTACAACTAAATGACATATTTCATTTACAAAATATGTTTTCCATGTAAATTACATATTTATTTATAAAATATGTTTCATGACATATTTATTTATAGAGTATGTTTTCAACATAAGTAACATTTTTAATCTAGTTTGACACTTCTAACATAAGTGACAATTTTAATCTAACATAACATTTTGTAACAGAATGGTATTTTATTTCTAATGCAACATCTTATCAAAAATGTTATTTTGTTTCTAATGCAAAATTTTATAACAAAATGGTATTTTATTATAATGCTACATTTCATAACAAAAATGGTGCTTTAATAATGTTAACATTTTATACAACAAAAACGGTGTATTTACAATGCTAACGTTTTTAACTAAAATGTCAATTTTATTCTAACGTAACATTTTTAACTAAAATGTTCTATTTATTCTGATGTACATTTTCTAACAAAATATTCTATTTATTCTAATGTACATTTTCTGATAAAATGTTCTTTTTATTCTAATGTACATTTTCTAAATGAGTGATATTTTTATATCAACATAATGTTTTTAAATAAATGACATTTATAACATATCTTTATTCTAATAAATGACAATTTAATATTGTCAATCCTAATTTAATAAAAGATGACAAATTTATATTGTAAACTCTAATTCAATAAAAGGTGAAAAAATTTATATCATCAATTCTACTTCAATAAAAGATGACAAGTTTGTATTGTAAATTCTAATTCAATAAAAGGTGACAAATTTTATATCGTCAATTCAATTTTTACAAAATAAATAAAAGTGATGACTTCCTATTGTTAACAATTATCTAACTAAACAAAATTGACATAAAAGAAAAATACAATGAAAATTATAATTTTCATTGTCTAATCTTTTTAATGAAAACAACTTATAATAAAAATGATTTTTTTTATTGTCTCATCTTTTAAATAAAAACAAAACTGCATCAAAAATCTAATCTTTTTACTGAAAACAAAACTACATTAAAAATGTAATTCTAATCTATTCTTTTTAATGAAAACAAAATTACATAAAAATGTAATCTTTCTAATCTATTCTTTTTAATGAAAACAAACAATGAATATTTTTGTTCATATATACAATAATGAGAATAACCTTTATTGTAAAACAAATGTTAATAATTCATATGTTCCTACACGACAAATAAAGAATACTTTTTCATTGTCTAACAAATCATGATAATTCTAGTATTTTCTACTTGCCAATAAAAGAATAATTTTTCATTGTCTAACAAATCATGATAATTTTCATGATTCAATGCAATCTAATAGATTATTGAAATCAAAGTCAACCCAATCCAATCTCGTACAACACACACGTAAATTTTGACAACGTACATAGGAAGATTTCACATCACAATTAAAATAAATTTTAAATTTTAAAGCAAGAGATCTCACATTAGGGGTTTTGAATTCTTCACAATTTTAGATCGCTCTGTTTCATCTCTGATCTGTTTCATTGTGTAGATCTGGTTGAAGCGAATCCAACGCATCTGAAATCATCTGATTTCGTTTCTGTTTATAAAAGATACAAGGCTTTAATCATATAGACATTATTTTATTTAACTAAAATAATTAACAAAGTTAATTACTTTGTTTAATCTTAACCCAAAATTTAGGCTGTCTTCTTCTTCGTTCTGATTTCCAGGAAGACATGCACAAAATTTCAACTGACCTTCATCATTGCTGCACCAAAAGCCGTTCACGTGAGACCCATCCACCGCCACGACGACAAAGCCCATACCACTAACCACCACCGCCGATTCGCCTCTGACTTCAGCGCCTTATAGCGCGAGATTCTCTCAATCCTCTCATCATAATTCGATCATGACCGTTGATGTTGATGGTCATGTCATGATCTTCGATTTTTTTATTTATTTTATTTATTTATTTTGGGTTGAAGAATTCTTTGAGAAGATTAGGAGAGAAAGGAAAAAGAAAACGGGAAGAGTGCTGCCATGGATTTTAGAAATGGTGGCTGCTTTGTTTATGAAATTAGGGTTAAGGAAGTGAAAGTATATTATATAGTGGAGGAAATTATTATTTTTATTCCTTTTAATTAATATTTTTATTTATTTATTTATGAAGTCTGAAGATTGTAAACATAAAGAGAAGAGAGAACAAAAAGGGGGAATAAAGGGAATAGTTTCGTATCTAAAAATGATTTTGAATGATAAATAGAAGAGGAGAGAGAGTAGAGAATAAATGCACAAGTTATTTCCCCCATATGCCTCTTTGTATTTATAAACAAATTAAATGCTTACTTTTTTTATCTAATTGTTTAAGTTATGCAACTTTTTAAATTTCAAAACATGGAATTCTCCAATCATATACCGTTTGGCGTTTTCATGGAGAAGAGTCGGTAGAGAAGCAAAAACAATCTGCTAGTCAAGCCATAAATATTGATGAGCCTGAATATCCTAGGATGGAAGACTTGGTCAATGATGCAGATAGATTTCATCATTTTCACCCTTTCGGTTCGTCGCACGATAATATTGAGGAGCGGTCTACAGCTGATGTCGATTGGTCGGCCAATCAAAGTGGAAAATATAAATCACTTTTCGATAGTGCAAAAGAGCAATTGTACCCTTCATGTCCTAAAGGGATAACAAAATTATATGCCATTGTGAAACTGAACAGTTTGAAAACTCAATACAGTTTTTCCGACAACGGTGTGACTGCACTTCTCGAATTTATAAGGGAGTTACTCCCTGAAGGTAACACACTACCGACAAAATATTCTGAAATGAAGAAGGTGATTAAACAAGTTGGAATGAATTACACAACTTATGATGCATGCGTTAATGACTGCATTTTATACTGGAAAGATGATGCAAGCAAAATTTCTTGTAGAATTTGCAAAGAACCAAGATATAGGACATCATTCAACGATGATAAAAGAGCTACCAAAATAGCTCAAAAGACGTTGAGACATTTTACTTTAATTTCTAGATTGAAGAGACTGTATACCATACCGTGGATAGCAGATGCTATGACTTGGCATGCTCGTGCCAAGTCTGATTCAAATATAATGCGTCATCCACGTGACACATCCCAATGGAAAGCTGTAGACTCATTTGATCAAACGTTTGTTGCTGAATCACGAAATGTCACGCTTGGAATAGCAACAGATGGTTTCAGTCCATATAAATCTCTATCTAGCCGTTATAGTTGCTGGCCAGTAATTATAGTACCTTATAATCTTCCTCCATCCATGTGCATGAAAAGAGAGTTCTCAATGTTGACATTATTGATTTCCGGACCAAAACAACCGGGAAAGGATATCGACGTTTATTTACAACCATTGATAGATGAGTTAAAGCAGTTATGGGAAGGAGTCATTGCATTTGACTCATTTAATAATTCAGAGTTCACATTGAGGGCTAGGATGTTGTGGGCGATTCATGATCATCCTGCATTGGGGACTTTATCTGGATGCACAACTCATGGTTATTTTGCATGTCCTATTTGTGGAGAAGATACTTGTTCTTATTATCTTCCTGAAAGTAAGAAGATGTGTTATATGGGGCATCGAAGATTTCTTCCTACCAAACACAAGTTTCGAGACGATAAGGCAAACTTCAATAACGAACAAGAATATCGCCGTCCTCCATGGCCATTGAATGGTTATCAAGTTGAACAAAAAGTAGCTAATATCAAGATGAAAGTTGGTAAAAAACCAGAGATTGGTAGAAAAAGAAAAAAGAAAACTGATGATGAAGACCTTAACAGTACTCCTGCATGGTATAGGAGGTCTATCTTCTTTGATCTTCCGTATTGGAAAGCAAATTTGATTCGACATAATGTTGATGTGATGCATACAGAGAAAAATGTCACTGAGCATCTCATCAGCACGATTATGAGTCACAAGGAGAAGTCAAAAGATGGCATCAATGCACGCAAGGACTTGAGAACCATGGGTATAAAACAAAAATTGTGGGTGAGGGAAGATCGTGAAACAAATAAAATAACTATACCAGAGGCAGCTTTCACTTTGAGCAAAGAAGAAAAGATACGGTTTTGCACCATTTTGAAAAACCTGAAAGTACCTAGCAAATTCTCTTCTAACTTCCACAACAATGTGAGCTTCAATCCTTTTGAACTAACAAATATGAAGTCGCATGATTATCACGTTATAATGCAACAATTACTTCCGGTATTGCTTCAACATTCATATGCACAACATAAGGATTTGCGTAATGCTGTACACCGTATAAGTCTGTTCTTTAACATTTTGTGCTCAAAGGTGATTAACAGAGAACATCTTTTGCAAGCAAAAGCTAGTTTGGTAGAAGCAATGTGTGTGTTTGAAAAATATTTTCCACCTGCATTTTTTGATATCAGTATCCATCTTATGGTTCATTTAGCCGATGAAGCACTGGTTTGTGGTCCTGTTAGATATAGATGGATGTATCCCTTTGAAAGGTAAATTACTAATTTTAGTTCTATTCTCCATAGTTCGATTTAAATGGATACAAGTTATTTAGAATTGATTACCTACATAGGTTGATGAAAATATATAAAGGATACGTGCGCAACAGAAGATATATTGAAGGGTGTATTGCAGAAGGATATATTGTACAAGAAGCTAGTTATTACTGCATGGAGTATATGCCAAAAGGAGGTGATGGCACCCATAAACATACACGTGAAGCATTTTTAGATGAAGACGACGAGTTTGCTGATGAGATGCCTCTAGATAATGGTAAAGATATAACCTTAACCCAGGTGCAGTTTGAACAAGTTCGTAGATGGGTCCTTTATAAGCACGATGGATTGGATGAATGGGAGAAGTAAGTTCACTAGTCTATCATAAGTTCTCATTATTGTAAATTTGCTCCTATATATATTCATTTTGAAATGTTTATCGCAGGAAGTATACCATTTATGTGAAAAATGTTAAATCTCAATCTCGAAGTAGCGTGACATCCGTGGAAACTTGTAAAAGTTTTATTCTGTGGTTACGTGATGAGGTATTACATCATCTTATACATTCAAGTGTATTTAAGTGGATCATACACCATCACAGTCATGCTTTTCATTTATTGTTTTTTTAGCTGGTGAAGACTAATAACGATGATTCAACTCTTTGGAGGTTGGTGAACGGGCCGAAGTTGAAGGCACGTAGTTATATGAAGTATCAAGTCAATGGATTCGTATTTTCCCCAAAAAGTTATTAAGAAAGAATGGTAACACAAGATAGCGGTGTTTGTATGAGAGCAATTACAAAATTTAGAGCGAGCGGAAAAGATAAAAATTACAAGGAAGCGGAAACAATGTACTATGGAGTTATTCATCATATAATTGAATTAGATTACATCGACTTCAAGCAAACGGTTTTTTTATTGTGATTGGGTAAAGATCGAAGATAAAGTCAATGGTTGCAAGACAGATCCTGTTTCAAATTTGATTATGGTTAACTTAGAGAAATTAAAAACCAAAGATAGAGTAAATGATGAGCCGTTCATTCTTGCATCAGAAGCGAGTCAAGTGTTATACTCCAAAGATTTAAAAAGCAACGGTTGGTTTGTGGTTTTGCACACACCGAAACGGTTGACTACAACTGTGGACGACATTGAGTTTCCTACGGTTTATCAATCAGCTTTTGAAGACAACAAAAAATTAGAAGATCTTACCAAATGCATATGTTAATATGAGTTGTATTTCATAATTGAATTGTATTGAATTTCAAGTGATTGAATTTAAAATTTCTTAATTGAATTGTATTGAATTTATATTTTGATCAAGTTGAATGTGCAGGTGAAGTAACCCAAGTTGTAGCTTCATCAGAAAATTTAAATGCATATATTAATATTATATGCTTTTGCTTCATTTAAATGCATATATTACCCTGCTCTTTGACCTTGCACATTGTACCATGTACACATAAACATGTATGAGTGAATAAATATATCAAAACTGCTTCTTTGAATGACTGTATACATACTATCTAGTTTGATGATACTATTTTGATCCAATATTTAACGTATTGCATTTTCGTGAACTGCTTAGTTTTTGGTTAAATATTATAATCTGTTTCTATTCGATTTTATATTACGTTTTTGCTGTTGTACACTTGTAGATTATAGTAGCATTGACTAAAATGATCATCCCAATAAGGATAGTTGAAATGCTTTATTTCGTTACCTCTTTTTACATGAAATTAACAAGTTTGTCATATCTCATTGAAATTTTGATTGTTTGTTTGTTGCAGGTGGTCTTGGTAGTTTGGATTACAACTAAGAAGATAGTAACAATGTCAGAGCCTGAAGAACCATCAAACCATTCCATTACACAATCATCCTCTACACAACCTGAAAAAGTGGAGATAAACGCATTAGGTGTTCCTATTTCAAAAAACGCTGGAAAAATAAGCAGTCAAATTGGTAAATTGGTGCGAATTCATGTGCCTATTTCGTACGAGAATTGGGTTAATGTACCTAACAAATATAAGATGGACGTTTTGAAAGAATTGTTGGTAAGCTCAATTTTTCCTTGTTTGCATTATGTATACTCAATATTATTTCTCTTGTAAACTTAGTAAATTAATTTATATCAGTGGTTAAATTAAATTTATATTTATTTTAAGGATTAAAGTATATTCATATTGTTACAAGCAACATTTATATAGATTTTTGTCATTGCATATGAATTATGATCTTAAACAAGATGAAGTATATATTATATTAAAAGGGTTCTTCCAGCATGCGTGTGCGAAATTTTAAGCATACTCTAGTATTAACGCATCATGCATGCTGGCAACAACAAAGAGTTTTCCTTTCTGATTTTATGTTCAACAACTAATTAGTTACTAATTAACTATTACTATTATTTTCACAGACATTCTTCGATCTAGATCCAGATTCAAAAGACTTGATTTTTAAAAAAATGTCCGAGTCATTTAGGAAACACAAAAGCGATTTGAGGGCACGCTATTATGATAAATATGATAATGATGAAGATAGATTGAAGAACTGTCCACCGACCATCAAACAAGAAGATTGGGAAATGTTTTTGAAAAATGAAGCAACACCTAGTGCAAAGGAAAGAAGAGATAAAGGCAAAAAAAACAGATCACTTTACAGCTATGGCCATCATACTGGACGTACAAGTCACGCCGTTATAGAACATGAAATGGTATGTACCCTTTCTAGATTATCCATTAATTATTATTGTTAATTTATTAACAAAGATATTCATATAGTCGAGGCAATGTCATAATCCCTTTGCAATCTACGATCAAAATTATTGAAAATCGCTTATTAAAAAAAGTGATACCATAATATAATGGTATCACTTTGTATGACATTAGCAATAAGTACCACCTCACTCATACAATGATATTCAAGTATAATTCATATGTCTCCATCCAACCAAATCATCCCTGTAACTAAGTACCACCTCACTCATACATTATTGGGTCTCGCAGTAATATTATTTTCTAGAAATAAGCTTGCATTCCACTATGTAATGTTTATATACCGAAAGAGCATGGATAATATTATTTTCTGAATGGTTATGCTTTTGGAAATGCACAAATACAAATTAAACTTTCGTATTTGCACATTTTCGAATGCACAAGTAAAAATGCTAATAGTGGGAAACACGATTGTATTCACAGTAAGAACGGGGCGATAAAAATGAAAAAAGTTCTATAAATAAAATCTCTTTTACCTTTCATTTGTTTTGTTGTGTGTAAAAAAGTTCATGGTCCAGCCTCCAGCTAGCCGACGCGGCTAAATCTAATCTAAAATCTCACCTTTTTCTTTTCCTATTGCATGATATTGAACTTTATCCGTAAAATAAGTAGCGAACACAATTTCATCATAATGTGTGTATAGGAAAAAGTTTTTTTTGTTTTGTTAATATACTGTCATATTAGCTCCAGTACAACATAGAAAAATGGATTTCATCATAATGTGTTTGTAGGAAAAAGTTTTTTTTTGCTCCTGTTATTTACTGAATACTATTTTTATCAAGTACTAAATGAAATTTTAGTCATGCTTTGCTATTGGGTTTGCATTGCTGATGTAAATTGGTGTTTAACAAACTGATAGCCATCGTTTTTAGTGCTAAGGCACATTAAATTTTCTTTACTACTCGATTGTTAAAAGAATGTCAATATGAAATGTGCGAGAACTGACCTATGTTGTACTGGAGTGTGAATAAAATGTATGTAGAGCATGAGATACCAGTGAATGGAAATTTACTTCAAAACTTTACATGGATTTTTTTTAATGCTTGTATAATACATAGAGACTTGGATGAAAATTAATAAGGACATGCTTTTGTCAAATATGAAATAATTACAAATGAAACTTAGTTTGTATACTCACAATATTATCGTTGAAGGTGATTGATTCCACAATTAATGTTACCTATTCGATTTATATCAGCTTAAAAATAAGTAAGCTTTACAGTTTAAGTGTTGTAGATGATTAGCGGGTACTCGTTCTTTTGCATGTAATTATCTAATATATTTGACATGTTCATGTCAACTTCTTTAATTATGTTTTCCTTTGTTACAGGCAACTTCTAGATGTAATAATTATGCAATGTCATCATGATTTAAGTAGACCCAAGTATTATATTTGCGTGGTTGCTAAACATAACAACAATCGTTTGATGTACAATTAATCGATGGTACGTATGATTACAATTTTGAAGGCATTTCTTTCGGGTCAACTTCCTAGCTACTAACTACTGCAGTTTGACTATGTTAGTTGGAGCTTAAAGAAAACATATTCATTTCATATCAAAAACTAAAAGAAAGTCCTGAATCACTTATCTGCCATCTTTGCTAATACAATGTGACTGTCTGCATGGTAGGTTAGACTTACCATTTATGTGTTGCGTGTCACATAATATAAATACCTACATAATAAGATTATTGAAACTGAACCTCCATTAACAATAATAAATCTTTCTTTACATGACCAATTGTTGTTAATTTAAACATTTTTATATTTTCTTTCGCTATTGTATGTTTTAATGATATGCATTCCTGTCTTATATGTAAGGCTTTTTAAATTTGCAGGCTATTGAAAATCCGACAAAAGAAATCACACGTCGTGAAGTATGGGAGAGAGCTCACACAAAAAAAGATGGTACTATGTCAGATTCGGCTTCTGTATACTTTGTAAGTTAAACAAATAATAATTCAGTTGTTCAATAAATTTTCATAATAAATAGCATCTCAAGTAATATTGTTATTTTAGGAAAAAATTGCAAAGGCAAAGGAGTTAGTCGATGATGGCGATGAAGAAGATTTGACATTGGATGAAGATATCATATCACAAGTGTTTGGCAAGGATAAAAAAGCCGCACTCGAAGTATTGGAGCCAAAATATCAAGGACACAAGTTAAAGCGTCAAATATTGCGCGAAAGCAACTTAAAAAGTCTCAAGGGCCGGATTACTTGAATTCAAGGATGGATAATATGGAAGGGAAGTTGAATTCGATCCTCGACTTGATGACGAGACGAGAGGGGAGTCAACAAAATCATATATTGGACATTGCTGCAAATGAAGGAGGTAGTGGTACCCCTCACGATAGTATTGGAAGAATGCCGACTAATAATCTTCCCAATTCATTGAATTCGTCCAGTATGTCGAATCATAAATGCGAGATTATGAGTATTGACCTAGAGATCATTGGCACAGCCACTGTATGCAGAGATTCGACTGCCTCCATTATACATGGAAAAACTGTACCTCCAGGATACGAGAAATTGGTTGTGGACAGTATACGGCTACCACAAGAGAGAACAAGCAAACCAAATCATCCTCTTGCTTTTACATTTTGCGAAGTTGGAATTGGTGGATATGTGTGTCATCCAAAGAATATGATTCAATATTTGTAGACGCGTAAGCCAGGTATGTATGTATTTACATATATCACTTGCTCGATTATGTTTTCCATATCAATGCTTGTTTTTTCGTTGTCATAGGTTGTGTTGTTTCGTGAAAGTTTCAGTGACCGAAATTCAAAACATTAAACTTACTGCATACGCTATACCAACATTATCGCTGTAAACAAATGATCGAACTGAGCCATTGTTACGAAAAGTTTAATCATTATAGACTAATAATTTTTGTATTGCTAAATTTACAATCTTGCAGCTTGAGGAATCAAAATATGCTCCTGCAATTTCGTAAAAAATGTAAAATTATGACTCAGGTTTCTGCTTGTAGTATATATGATTAGATTATGTTAGTATATACAAGGTTAAAGTAAGTTCAACCTCTGTAAAAATAATTACAAATTTTTATGTCTTCCTTGCTTCCTGATTATCTGATAATGAATTATACAATTATGTTTTTTTTAATCTAAACCCATCGACTGACATCCGCTTTAACGAAATACTTTTAACTAATATTGAATCATATTCGATTATCTGATAATATTTTTATCCGATAAAAATATTATCTGATATACTGGTTTCAATTTCACGCCTCTATGTTCTTGTTTATAATGGTTTCTAAAAGGCATTAATGATAAATGGGTTCAGAATTTCAATTTCACGCCTCTATGTTCTTGTTTTCACTGCCAGTAGAAAGAAAGAAAAATTCCTTAAAACAGATTTTGAAACGCATTTCTACTATTCAACGGGTTTTAGAATTCCGCAATTTTTATTTCTTTTCATTTACTGAACTAAAAAAAAAAAAAAGGGCGGCAGCTGCTGAGTCGGTGGTGACAGTCCACGACTTTCATTGATCTCCTCGAATCAAAAATGAGTCATGTGGTGGAGATGATCCTGATGGGAAGATACAACCACTCAAACCATCTACGTGTTACAAATAACTTTCTGATGAAACAGCATGTCTTATGACGTAGCACTAAGATAAATGGACAAAACCATTAGTTGTCATATTCGATCAGCCAGTGGTCATCAAAAACAGGAATCAGGAATATGTTGGTATCAAATCATTAAATACAAAAATAACAAATATTTTTAGTCTAGGATACAAATTCGACTATCCTATCTCTATCCCACCATTTTGCTTGTACCACCCAGTGGACTCTTAACTAATATAATTATGCTAGAGCACTTCTGGACAGTCTAGTGGAATTTGAGTAATCAAATTTTCACTGGTATAAGTTATAAATTTGAAATGTAGTAGCGCAGACCGATTAGTTGATTATTTTAACCGACGCAGTGCACACTAGTCCGCAAACCAGTTCAAACTTCAAAGTCCATAGTGCGAAATTCAGTGATTAAGAAAAATAGCAAACTGTACGGTATCCATGCCATCCCACGTTGACCAGACCCAGTCCCACTACGGAATCTTGACAGCTCCTATATATACATGTATACCATATTCCTCTCCTCATCTCATCTCAGATATCATCACAATTTATATCAATAAAAACATAGCCTATATTATTCGATCATCAATCATTCTAAATTTACAAATCATGAGTTCTGATCCTTTAAGACTCAATGCAATTCAAACCCGAGTAGACACTGTGAATGATGTCCAAAAGGAAATTAGACAAATGTTTTTGTTCATCTACTTGAAAATTTGGCTGTACTACTTCGTCATAAGTGCAGATCACAACGATGAGTGCGAAGATGAAGAAGTGGTAAATGATTGCAGGAATGATGCAGGGGATATCGAAAACGTAGCTTTCTCTAGAACGAGTGCAAGGGACTACCACCTTCGTCTATGGTCTAACGCAGACCGCTATAATTCCTACTTGGGTTCCATAGTATATCGAATTCATCATTATAGAAACAAATGATCTGAATATATTATGTATGTACTGTCTTTTAGGCTAATTATAATATCGTCTAATGTCATTTTAGATACATAGAGATAGGATAGTCTGAGCGGTTCAAGTGTAAATTAACTAACTGATGCATGTTGAGTACCTTATATTGGCTGAGGGATTATGCATGTACTGGAAAAACTAGGTTACTGCCATCTTGGTATTAGCTAAATGTCCTCCAACTAACATCATAAAAATATAATATTAAACTAATCTGAACCATCTTGAGTACCTTATATTCAAATATATATATGTCTCCTCTCTTTTCCTCCTATTTCCTTTCTAAGATTTTATTAAATTTTATGGTTGTGGCTCTACCAATGTTTATAATGGTTTCTACAAAAGAATTAGAAATTTCACTTTGAATAGCACACCTTATAACCTGCAAGATGTTCTTACTGTTCTGTATTTTTTTTTCTTCCGTGTTGCAGGGTGAACATGCAACGTAGTGATGGAGGTTTTCAGCGGAGCTTTGGGCGGTTTTATCATGTGAAGTAAGGGTACGTAATTGGAACTATGTAGTTTTTAGTTTGGATATGTTGTTGTTTGTAAACTATGAAGTATGAACTATTTAGTTTGGATATGTTGTAGTTTGTAAACTATGAAGTATGAATTATTTAGTTGAACTTTGAAGATTACAATTTGTGTTGATGGCTATGTTCATAAATTTATGTTGGTGGGTATAATATGCTCGTATTTTGTTTAAATAGGAGTTTTATGGCCAGGTAGAGGGTAGCATGCAGTTTCTTCAGTTGAATTTAGCCACGGCCGAAAACCATGGCTAAAATTGCATAGAAAATTACAATTACATATTGCCACGGCTAAGAGCCATGGCAATATCGTATCTTGCCACGGGCTAAGTCCGTGGCAAAACCAAAATCTGCCACGGCTATGGACCGTGGCAAAATATCAATTTGCCACGGTCTATAGCCGTGGCAAAGAAACTGCCACACCCCGTTTAGCCACGGTCCAAAGCCGTGGCAAAAGTATTTAGCCACGGCCCAAAACCGTGGCAAAACAGCTTTTCTGGTGTAGTGAAATATCATAATTTAAGGAACCTATTTATTTGCAAGAAAGAATAAGTGGAAGAGACACACACACACACACACACATATATATATATATATATATGTATAGTTGATTTAAAGGAAAGAGGAAAAAAATGTTGGAAAAAAAAGAAAAGGAAAAAAGAAAAAGAGAAATAGGAATGTAATTAATGCTGGGTTTATTGTCTCTAAAAATATTGAATGGGAAAACGTTACTTTGTAATAAAGAAGAAGCTGCATGAGATAGAAATGGAACAGAAAAGAAAAGGAGAAGAAGGAAATATGGTAAATATACAGGAAAGGAAAAATAAAATGAATGCATCATTTATTGTTTAATGATGACTATAAGAAAGTTATATGACTTTTTAAATTTCAAAACACATAATATTAAATAACACAATGACATGTTTATCTAACATAATGACATGTTGTCATAATTTATTTAGAATATACATATTATTTTAAATCAACCCATTCAATGCTTATGCAAGAATAAATAAATATACATGCATGGAGTTGATTTTTTTTTGAGGAGAGATAATAAAAGGAAAAGAAGAACAAAGAAAAATGTAAGGAAGTAGGTTTAATAAATAAGAATACATGTGTGAAAATAGAATGATGAGAAATAAATTAATAAAATGAAGATTAATAAAGTAATAGATAGAGAAAAGAAATAGATGCGTAATTAATGGAGAGTGGTGAGAAAAGAAGTAGTGAATTTGATGAAATTAGAAAAAGAAAAGAAAGCTAAATAAACTTGCATGAAATGTGAATGAGCAAAGAAATTATGTACTGAATTTATTATTAATTATGATTAAACACTTATATTAAAGTTTTTAATAAAACAATGACTCAACTATTGTTTTCTTTTATTATCAATTGTTTGAAGCTAATTATTAAAAATATACATACAATTTGATACTAATTTCAATTGTAATAAATCACTATTTATCTAATTACAAATAATTGTTTATTAGAAATAAATTTGAAATCATACATAAATAACATCATAATTTTATTTAAAAACTTTTTTTATTTAATAATTTAATTTAATAATGAATTTTTTTAAATTTTGACGCATTTCCTACCAAAATTGCTTAAAATAAAATTTTAAATTGGTTCAGAATTTCCGGGTTGTTGCACTTCCAGTACACACCATGTTTCTCCATAATACAGCATGTACCCAAAACTGTCACCATACTCATCCTCTTCGTTTTCTCTTCTTCACCATTCAACCAGTTGCCATTCCATTTTCCAGACAAGACATGCGGCTCTCACTACAGTAACAGGCTTTCATGGCCGAACTCTCCCAATGTGAACCATGAACTTGCTGTCACCTTCCTTTCCGACGAGCAACACGCCTAGATCTGCTCCTCCTCACGAAACAAACCCCTGTAGCTTATCTTATGTCATTTTCTAGTATTTAAAACCCATTCCCCAACGCTAACTGCACCCTGCTCCATCTAACATGAATGCTCGTGCCATTTTCCACTGTTGGCGGCCTCATTTTTCGAGCGACATAGGAAAACAAACCCAATATAAGTGATACCGATGTGCAGAGGAATATTGCGCAAGTGGAAGGAAACTGAAATCACAAGATTTCATTTTGTCTTCAATTTATAAAGATTTTCAAAGAATTGAATTTGAAGAAGGGATGCTGAATGAATTAGAAAATCGGTTTCGTTTATATTGGTGAGTGAGACAGGATTTTGGTTTGTTTTTCAGAGGAATAGCTTGCTGTGTATAAGATGGAAGAAGGAAGAAAGAGGGCGTATTTATACTAGGTTTAGCTTTCCGAAGAAGCAAATATAGTTACATTATTTTATTTATTATGCATGGCCACATGTTTTCGCTCTATTAATTGGAAAATAAAATAGACGGCAAATTTCAAAAAAACAATGGGCGGCGATGCAGAAACATGTCGGGGAACAGAATAAAAATTTGAAAATCCAATACAGAACATTTAATTGAAATGAAATGACAAACGATTGATGACTAGCGATATTTTTAAACGGAGGCGACCGACGATATTCCTAGCGTACAACGCTCGATATTCACGGTTCGTATGAACCCAAACGAACAACGGTGGTAATAAAATTGGAAATTACACAATAACTTAATTATATAACGGTTTTAATAAAATTAAATTTTCTTAAAAACGATATCATTTCAAAATTAACAAATCTTTAAATCATGTATTGAATCAATAAAATATATATCGATTTCCATACAACAAATCTAGTAATAATTTTTTATTAACATATTCATTGAATCAGAATTCTATATGGCTTCAGATTTATAAATTCTACTTGATTTTAAACACGATATTTTAAATTATAAGTTTTAAATGATATTCAATTTACTAAAAATCCATTTATTTATTATTATAATCGTTATATTTTAATAGCGAATTCCATAGCGATTATTTGAAAATTTGATTTGGACATAAAACAAAATCTACAACATGAAATCTTGATTTTTCTTCTTTGTTAGAAAATTATTATCAAATAGATTCGGACGTTTCTTGTTTTGAAGAAATCTGACTTAAATTGGGTCCTATATAACCATTTAAAGTTCAAAACGTTATATTACGAACTACCGCGCCGCTACAGTTCATTTTATAATTAAAATATAAATTAAACGTTCAATCAGCGTTTAATCAACGAAATATATATTATAAATCAGCGTTTAATCAACGAAATATATATTATAAATCCATTTCTAACTCTAAATCAATATTTAAGATAATAAATTAATTTAAATATATGACTACCAAAAATGCGGGATGTTTCAATCCTTTCCTCTTAAAAGAATTTCGTCCTCGAAATTACTAAGGTAAGAAAATGCTACAACCTAATATATTTCAAAAATCTATTTTAGTTAAACCTCCTCACTTTTTATTTTTTTTTAATTAAAAACTAATCCAAATAATTTTAATTGAGAAACAAATTTATTTTTATCAACGAAAATTTCAAAAAAAAATTGAAAATTTTAGAACACCTTAAATTTTGAAAAAAATCGCCAGAGTCTCCCCTGTACGGAGAGACATCTGCAATATTGCAAGTTCAATAAATATATATACATCGACCAACACGGTCGGAAAAAGGGAAAATCAAATTCGAAAACCCAAATCAAAACCAAACATTCATATTTTGCGTAGGCGTACCTTTTCGAGCGTTATTACACAATAACCGATAAATAATAAGCAAGGCTGCTCAATTACTATGCAGCTCCAATCAGACTGGATTCAGTTGACTGTAGAATCTTCTTGGACATGTTTTAAAGATAAATTAGCTCTTCTGCACCTGCTCTCAACTCTAATGAACTTCTTTAGTTTCAAAACTATGCTGGTTAAATTCAAATATCCAAACCATCCTGGATTTGTCTAAATAAATCAATTTATTCAAGACTGGTTTCAAACAAGTTCTTTCAACTTTAAATCCATATATATGCAGTTAATCTCAAACAAATAATCGCAAAACATTCCATTTTGACGTATTATCTGGCATGTATATCTATACTCAAACTCAAGCCAAATTCTTACTGACTTAAGCTTTATTTCAAAAATTTCAGTCCACTTATAACTTATTTAATTCATTTTAACTTATCATAAGTTATATTAAAAAATATCATTCGTATTTACAATTCTTTCTTGATTTACCTTTTACAATTCCATAATCAAACCGTTCATCAAATTAATAATTTGGAAGAGTTATTTTTCCCTTTTTTCCCTCCAAAAATACTGTTCGGGTAAATTATTTCATTTACCCTTTTTATAAAATAATTTAAAAATAATTTTATATTCATATTACAAATACGCGCACTCATATATATATATATACACACACATATATATAGTAACACCCCAAGTCCGTTAATTTCACTCACAAAGGGAATGCATAAAGTTTCGTGGAGCGTTATAAGTAAACAGAATGGAATATTACAAGACGGATAAAGTAGTACTTGAAAATTTTATAACTTTATTGCAGCAGAAATAGAAATAGGTTTTGTTACACCTTCAAAACAACAAAACCAAGTACATAATATCAGTCTTGTACAAAGAGCCTTCAGAGTACATAATTTTAAAGCCATAACCCCCAACAGAAAATGCCATAAGCGGAATCAAAGCCAAGAAATACATCTTTCAACTTCAAGATGGAAGAAAGAGACATCTGCACTAAGCTTGAGTATTTCCTCCCTAAGAATCTAGGGGAGGGGCGACAGAAGAAAAAAGGCGAAGCAAACTAGGTCAAACATTAGTTTGGTGAGTCCAGTAACTTTAACAATATAATCATTAAAGTAACAGGATAAGAACATAAACTGGAAAGTAAGAAATGGCTGTACGTAAGAATGCATGACAAGGTAGGCAAGATGAATAAGATAAACATTGATTGCGCTTCTAATCACTATAGTGTAACTACTACACTGCACAATTGCAAAATATATCGCCCCATTACTAGTTCCATACTAAAAGTTGATCCCAACCCCGCAATTGGTAGCCCTCAGGCGTAACATCTAGTAAGAGGTATCCACCCATACAATCCTTGACATCCTACTAAATTCTAGATGTTCCCACACTACCCCCTTATCGCTTAATCGATCGGCTCCTTAACTCGTATGTATTCATTACTTGTGACATTCGGCTCTGCTTGTTTGTAGATACCTGTGCTGGTCCCACCATGGGGTGTGTCAATCCCTATGATGGCAACCCGACACAATTTAAGATGCACAATGTATGACTACTGATGCCCAGTGCCTGCTTTTTCCACTCCGGAGCACGTGCACGCCCGTACTCCGTCGTAACTACACTGACGCACCACCCTCTGCTATTTTGACCGCTTATAATCATCCCAGTAATCGTTCCCCAGCCTGCCTAGTACAGGGTACCGTGATACATCTATGTGGGTTACTGCTGAAATGGGTCCTCGTTACTAGGGTTTCCTAATCAACATGTTATAACGGTTAAGTGTTCTCAATATAACCTAACCCCATCCATCTGTTTTAATTAACATGTTGTATTAGTTAAGTGTTGCCTATTCATATGTTACTTAACCTTTCCATTGATTCAAGCATGTTTATTTAACTGTTAAGTTTGTGGGCCTATATATACTAATATTACCCAACCACCCAAGATTTACTTAACCCTTTCACTTATCATGCCATTTGTATTATTGGTTAAGTGTAACACCCCACCTCCGCTAGGGTCACTCACAAAGGGAATGCACTAGTTTTGGTTGAGTATTATCTAGGTAAACATGCACAGAGATATCACAAGGCATAACATAAATAAAGCAGCGGTAGAAATTAAAAACCAACTTTTTATTATTTTCCAGAAAAGAGTCAAAAGCTCATATATCCAAGATACAAAGTATTCCATTACATTAAGTTCATAATAAAGAAGCATAAACTTAAAACAAAAATAAATTATTCCCCATAAATAGCAGAAGCAACCATAGCATAGCCCAAGACCAAAAAGTACATGAGCTGTCAGAAAGCAAGCTAAATCCAAGCTAAGAGCTAATGTTTCCTCCCTGAAAACCTGGGGGGAAGAAACGAAAGTAAAAGCGGGTCAGTCATAAAGACTGGTAAGCCCTATTGACTTTCAGTATGAAAACTAGTAAAGGTAACATGACATGTGAAAACTGGAATTAAACATAAGGATGATAACAGAACTAGTGGGATAATTAAGATAACAAGATAAGTCAAGTCTGGCGTCGCATATTCAAGGTTCGCTGCACCAACTGTACTAGTATTTTAACCCATGTCACGTATTATCCATGAAATGATCCCTTAGCCCAGTGTCATGAAATGACCCATTACGGGGTCCTACGGTACGATCTATTAATCAATCGGCTCCCTACAAGTCCTAGCTCGTCATGTGTCTGTGTCATACAACCCTATCCTGAAATGTAGTTACCTGTGCTTGGTCCACCATAGGGTGTATCAAGTCCTATGGTGCCAACCACCGACACGAATCAAGCACGCACAGTGTAAATCTACGGGTGCCCAATGCCTGCTTTTTCAACTCCGGGCTACGTGCACGACCATAGCCCGCCTGAACCTACAATGGCGCACCTACTCAGCCGTCGTTCTGGTCACTTACAATCAGCCCAGTAATCATGCCCCATCCTGCCTAGTCTCAGGGTATTGTGATACATCTAAGTGGGTTACTGCTGAAAAGGACCGCGTAACTAGGGTTTCTAATGGGTTAAGTGTTGTCATTCAAATTCGTGACTTAACCCTATCCAGATCGTGTATCAAGTTGGTTAAGTGTGTTCAAGCAGTTCATGACTTAACCCTATCAAATCATCATGTCAAGTTGGTTAAGTATATTCAAGTGGTTCATGACTTAACCCTATCATGTGGCATTAATTCATTAGTGCATGCCAACCTCTCACATTAGACTAACTGTTGTGGTTACTGGATTTGCCAGGCGGTTCCGGGCAGATTTACACCACAACATAGTCTAACCTCGGGGTTTTACGTCCAATATGACCAACTACCCACATTGGATCCTATTGTTTGCAGCCACTGGATTTGCTGGGCGGTTCCAGGCAGATTTAAACTGCAAACTCAACCCAACCTCGAGTTGGCCATTTTCAAGTTTATCTAACTGTCATGCCCACGTTCAAGTTTTCATGTCTAGATTCATGTCAAGTTTTCTGGTCATGTTTCATGTCAAATCGTGTCAAGTCCATGTCCATATTCAGGTTTAAGTCATAACAATGTTCATGTTCAAGTTTAAAGCTAATTTATGTTTTACCTAGTCTACCCAAATCGTATTCCCATCGCACGTAAGTTCGAATCGATACAAATAAATCTAATAGGGAATAACATAAAAAGGAATGGGTATAATGTGGCAAAAGTGATTACTAGCATAGCATGAAATGACTTGAAATAAAAGATTAAAACAATACTAGCATATGAAACATTGGCCTCAAACGTAAAGATTCCAAATCTAGCAAGATAAGGTACTAGTCAAAATAACAGTTGTCACAAGGTGATAGTATAGTCATGGTAACGACTGTCATAAGGTGATAGTATAGTCATGATACGACTGTCATAAGGTGATAGTATAGTCATGATACGACTATCATAAGGTGATAGTATAGTCATGGTAACGATTGACATAAGGTGATAGTCATAAACTTGTGACTAATAGCAGGTTCAACATGATAATATGAGGGGTTTTTCTTTTTGATTTACAACATGAATAGGCCCCAAATCAATGTCATAGTAATATCCAAGAGTCAAGATCCAAGATGAACGAGAATGAATGTAAACAACCATCATACATAGGTCCAATTTCAATTTACATCATATTCATATTACATTTACATTTAAATCTGAAAATAACTGGGGCTTACAGATCGTGGTTCGAGAATTAGAAAAAGAGAGTCGATGTTGAATATGCTTAGTCAAGTCCTAATAGAAGTCTCCAAATCAGCAATTCCCTTAACGCAGTCTCAACGTAGAAGATGCAGTCCCTCTCTCAAGCTTTTCAACCAGAATTAGAGCAGCATAAAGTCAAAAAGAATTTTTTGTAGAGAGACTAGTGTTAGGGGCTGTATTTATAGGGTCAAGTCAACGAATGTGGACAGAAACGAGGCCAAATACATCAAAGTGAATCCAGCTTCAGAAATGGTCTCGGGCACCAGGTCGACCCCCAGGTCGACACTATGGTCGACCTGGTCCTAGGTAGGTCGACTACATAGTCGACCTCCAGGTCGACCTGGTCCTGGGCAGGAAATTTCCCGCCCGGTCCATTCTGAGGTTTGAAATTCGAATTTTGAATTCGAATTGTGTCTGTTTTGAACTTGAAAACTTCGAAAGGTCATAACTCGGTCATACGGACTCCGATTTTCGAAAACTCGGACTCGTTTCCAAGCAGAATTTCGAGGAATGCAATGGCGCAACCTGTTTCCCTTGATTCTTATTTTAAAAATTAATTCTGCCTTGATTTACGGTTATTATACGTTATAAAAACACGGGTTGTTACATTCTCCCCCCTTAAAAGATTTCATACCTGAAATCTCTAAGTTAGGGAGGATGTGTCCTACCATCCAATCATCCATCTACTCAAAGCATCATCCACAGGCAACCATTGTCCTTAAGAGATTTCTAGTGCTGTATGAACATATGCAGTAAGTGTGTGTATATGTACTTATCTAATGCAAAAGATCAGGCGGTTACTGATTCAGTAAACCTCCTTAATGCAAAATATGTTAGTGTCATGAACCCAACATGTATGCAAATTCCTAGCATAGTTCATAATCTCTACATGAGTGCACAATCATTCATCCATATGCAACATCCAAGTGATAGCATAACAAGTTCCATCCATGAACAAATATAAGCACTCATGCATATGCAACATGAAAATGTGACTGAGCCGATCTAGTGCCTAATGTGTGTCATGCATCCACTAGCAACCTCTTGCAACCACTTGTAACCATTTGCAAACATCAACCATAACATGTTTCAATCACATGTTTACATCCATATGGTTCTACCTAAGGTTCTCAAGATAAGATCGAGAAGATAACAAGACAAACATAGATATTAGAAGCATGATACGAAAAGGTTTTCAAGTTTATAGGAAAAAGAGATCGAGAATGTACCCTCAAAAAGAAATGGGTAAAGTGCGCGTATCTTCTCTTCGGTTTCTCAAGTTGCGTCTTCTTGGGCCTCACTCCACTGCACTTTCACTAGCTTGACTTCTTGATTCCTTAGCTTCTTAATCTTCGTTCCTAAGATACGAATCGGAACTCGCCTCTATGTCGCTTCTTTTTCCACTTCTACATCTTCAAGGATGCTTGGCTCAACCACTTCGGCTGACTCATGCAAGCACTTCCGGAGATGCGAGACGTGAAAGATATTGTGTACTCCCGATAACTTCTCGGGTAAGTCTACCTTATAGGCCATTCGTCCAATCCTCTCAATGATAGGGAACGGTCCTACGAACCTTGGCGCTAGCTTTTCCAACTGCCCCAAAACGAACTACATTGCTTAACAGAGAAACCTTTATTAAGACCATATCTCTGACTTCGAACTCTAGGTCTGTCCTTCTCTGGTCCGCATAAGTTTTCTGTCTATCTTGGGCCGTTTTCATCCGTCTTCGTATCAACTCAATCTTCTCAAAAGTGTCCCTTATCATATCAAGGCCAAGTATAAGCCTGTCTGTCATCTCCCACCAACAAGTTGGTGACTTGCACGGTCTTCCATACAGAGCTTCGAATGGTGCCATTCCGATGCTAGCTTGGTAACTATTGTTATATGCAAACTCCACGAGAGGAAGATGGTCTTCCCAAGTACCACCAAAGTCAAGAATACATAGCCTCAGGAGATCTTCTAGTACCATATTTACCCTTTTGGTTTGTCCATCCGTCTGTGGGTGATAGGCCGTGCTCAAGTTCAGTCGTGTTCCCATTGCTTCTTGCAGACTATTCCAGAACCGGCTAGTGAAAATCGGGTCACGATCACTAACTATACTAGAAGGAACTCCATGCAATCGTACTATCTCTCGAAGGTAAATAGACGCTAGCCCTGATGCGGTCCTCTTGCTCTTCACCGGAATGAAGTGAGCACTTTTCGTGAGTCTATCAACTATGACCCATATGCTAGTATTTCCCTTCCTAGACCTAGGCAGTCCATCCACGAAATCCATCGAGATACTTTCCCATTTCCATTGCGGAACCTCCAAAGGATGTAATAGTCCACCGGACTTCTTCGACTCGGCCTTTACTTGCTAGCACACCATGCAATTCGAAACGAACTCTGCCACGTCCTTTTCCATTCCAGCCCAAAAGAAAATGAGTTTCATATCCCTGTATATCTTATCCCCTCCGGGATGTATAGTCATCTTCGAGTGATGCGCCTCTTCGAGAACTCTCCTTACTAAGTCTCCCACTTGTGGGACACATAGTCTTCCATCGCGCCTTAGCCATCCCCTGTCATCTATGGCATACCTACTGAGGTGACTTGACGTCTCACCCATAATCAGCTTGTCCATGATTTCGACTATCTGTGGGTCTTCCTTCTGTGAAGTCCCTACTTGATCTAGAAGTGTAGGTCTTAGCTCAAGAGATGCTAACGTAGCAGTCAATGACTCAACAGCAGGTGTAAAATCAAAGGTTGCTATAAACTCAAGGCTTTTCATTTCAACAAACAAGGGGCTCAAAGTCAACCTTTTTCTACTTAGCGCGTCTGCCATCACATTACCCTTGCCAAGGGTATAAGCTATATCGAAGTCATATGATGCCAAGAAATCCACCCACCGATGTTGTCTCAGATTCAAGTCTTTCTGTAAGAAGAGGTACTTAAGCGATTTGTGGTCGGTATACAGCTCGAACCTCTCCCCTAGAAGATAATGGCGCCAAGCTTTAAGTGCAAAAACAATCGCGGCCAACTCCAAGTCATGCGTGGGATAGTTTTTCTCATGAACTTTAAGTTGTCTGCGCCCGTAGCATATTACTCTTCCTTCCTGCATTAGGAAAACGCCTAATCTCGTGCCACACGCATCTGTGTACACGGTAAACATCTTACCTCCATCAGGTAATGCCAAAACTGGAGCTGTGGTGAGGGCTCTCTTGAGTCTCTGAAAAGCAGCGTCACATTCTATGTCCCATTCAAAAGGTAGGTTCTTCTTTGTTAATTTAGTAAGAGGGGCTGAAATCTTAGTGAAGTCCTTAATGAACTTCCTGTAGTAGCCCGCCAAGCCGAGAAAGCTCCTCACCTACGTTGCATTCTTAGGAATTTTCCAGTCCTGTACCGCAACTATCTTTGCGGGGTCCACGGCTATGCCTTGCTTAGAAACTACATGCCCAAGGAACCGAACTTCCTTCCTCCAAAAATGGCATTTGGAGAACTTAGCCTTTAACTGGTGTGCTCTAAGTGTTTCCATGACTTCCTTGAGATGCCTAGCATGCTCTTCTTCATCTTTTGAGAAGATCAAAATATCATCCACGAAACTACCACAAACTTGTTAAGGAACTCCCGAAACACCCTACTCATCAAATCTACAAAGTATGCGGGTGCATTTGTTAGCGCAAACGGCATGACGAGCCATTCGAAGAACCCGTCTGGAGTCCTAAACGTAGTTTTGTCAATGCTATCCTCAGCCACTCTGAGCTGATGGAATCCTGTGGCTAGATCGAGTTGTGAGAAAACAGATGCTCCCACAAGCTGGTCAAACAAATCGTCGATTCATGGTAGCGGGTGCCTATTTTTGTTTGTCAGCTTGTTTAACTCATGATAATCTACGCACAGACGAAGCGATCCATCTGCCTTATTAGCGAATACCACCGGAGCACCCCATTCAGAAATGCTTCGTCTTATGAATTTTTTCTCAAGCAACTCGTTGATTTGTTTACTGAGCTCTCTTCTTTCTTGCGGGGCCATGTGCCTAACAGGCAATGAAACTGGCTTGGCATTATCAACAAGATAAATTCGGAACTCTATCTCGCGTTTAGGAGGTAATCCCCTCACTTCATCAAAGACATCTGGATATTCTCGGACCACTCTTACAGATTGCAAATTATCGTCGGACGAGTCAAGATATTCAAGATAACATAACATGACTGGACCCTTAGGGTTACAAGAAATTTCAAGGGTATTACCAAGGCGAGTCATGAGCCTCACTACCCTTCGTTCACAATCAAGAATGGCTCCATAATCGGACAGCCAATCCATACCTAGGATCAAACCGTATCCCATAAATCTGAGAACATAAGCATTACACGTGAATTCTACGCTTAAGATAGAGATCCTCAAATCCACACACATCATAGATGAATGGGCGGAGCCCCCAATTGGATTTGAAACTATAACGGGATCCATAACCAGACTAGTACTTAGGTGCAGATTTTCAACAATATCAGAAGAAATAAAAGTATGCGATGCGCCAGAGTCAAATAAGGTTCGAACAGGAAAGTCAGAAATGTAAACAAGGCTTTCTACGGAAATATTACTACCTCTGTCAAGAGCTGGAGTGGTGTTGAGAGCATGCAACTGCCCTCCAGAAGGTCCTGCTCGCTGGGTCTGCCCTTGCCCCTGCCCTTGCTTCTTAGGGAAATCCTTATTGATGTGTCCAGTATCTCCACAATGAAAGCATTCACCCAACTTCTTCTTCTTTCTACAGTCTTTAGCTAGATGTCCAATAATACCACAGAAGTTGCAATTCCTCGTCTCACGTGATTTGTTGTTGCTCTTGTTATTCTTATTATTCTTGTTGTTCCCCTTCTTGAAATCAACTTTCTTATTCTGAGTCTCGTTAGGCTTAATCTCCTTCTTGCTATTCTTGTCTTCCTCATGAAGTAGAGCCATATCCACCAAGCTTTCAAAGGTCGCCCCCATGGGTATATGAGTTAGGGCCAAGCTGTGTGGTGGCTCGTTCAATCCTCGAGCAAAGCGTACAACCTTTTTCTGAGCTGTGTTAACCAAATCCAAACCGAACCGAGCAAGTTGATTAAACTTATTCACGTACTCCCTAATAGACATATCCCCTTGCTTGAGTGCTAGGAACCTCTCCATCTAAAGGTTCTTCTCTGCTAACGATAAGAATTTAAGCCCAAACCTCTCTCTAAAGTCTGCCCAAGTCTCAACTGGCCTGGTAGCATTGGTGACTTCCCACAAAAATGCAGCTTCCTCTTTCAACAACCATGCTGCCAACTGAAGTTTCCTATGGTCCTCCATATCAAAGATAACGAACAAGTCTTCTGTCTCCTTTAGCCAGTTTCGTGCCTCAACAAAGGTTTCAGTTCCAACGAAGTTCTTGTCGCCCATTGCTTTAAAGTCTTTGCATATTTTGGCAAAGGCGGTACCAGGAGGAGGAGGAACCGCAGCCACTAGGGGAGGAGGAGGAGGGATGTATGCCGTGCCCGCGTCGTTGGCCCTGGCTTCTAAGTACCTTCGGAACCATCCACGCACGGGTATTCCCTCAGGAAGGTTAAGATCGGCCATGCTGAAAAACGAAAAGAAAGGATTCAAACGAGGAAACAAAGGAAAGTGCTAATGGCTTCTTGGGAATAACCTTTTTAAACATAAAACTTTTCCTGAAAAATGCTTTTTATAAATGGTTTTGAAAACAGTTTCGGAAGGTTTTTAAAACTTTTTGCCCAGCCCGGTAACCTTCTGCTCTGATACCAAATGTAACACCCCACCTCCGCTAGGGTCACTCACAAAGGGAATGCACTAGTTTTGGTGGGGTATTATCTTGGTAAACATGCACAGAGATATCACAAGGCAGAACATAAATAAAGCAGCGGTAGAAATTAAAAACCAACTTTTTATTATTTTCCAGAAAAGAGTCAAAAGCTCATATATCCAAGATACAAATTATTCCATTACATCAAGTTCATAATAAAGAAGCATAAACTTAAAACAAAAGTAAATTATTCCCCATAAATAGCAGAAGCAGCCATAGCATAGCCCAAGACCAAACAGTACATGAGCTGTCAGAAAGAAAGCTAAATCCAAGCTAAGAGCTAATGTTTCCTCCCTGAGAACCTGGGGCGAAGAAACAAAAGAAAAAGAGGCAAAAGAAAATAGGTCAGTCATAAAGACTGGTAAGCGCTAGTGACTTTCAGTATGAAAACTAGTAAAGGTAACATGATATGTGAAAACTGGAATTAAACATAAGGATGATAACAGAACTAGTAGGATAATTAAGTTAACAAGATAAGTCAAGTCTGGCGTCGCATATTCAAGGTTCGTTGCACCAACTGTACTAGTATTCTAACACATGTCAAGTATTAACCATGAAATGATCCCTTAGCCCAATGTCATGAAGTGACCCATTACGGGGTCCTACGATACGATCTATTAATCGATCGGCTCCCTACAAGTCCTAGCTCGTCATGTGTCTGTGTCATACGACCCTATCTTGAAATGTAGTTACCTGTACTAGGTCCACTATAGGGTGTATCAAGTCCTATGGTGCCAACCACCGACACGAATCAAGCACGCACAGTGTAAATCTACGGGTGCCCAATGCCTGCTTTTTCAACTTCGGGCTACATGCACGACCATAGCCCGCCTGAACCTACAATGGCGCACCTACTCAGCCGTCGTTCTGGTCGCTTACAATCAGCCCAGTAATCGTGCCCCACCCTGCCTAGTCCCAGGGTATCGTGATACATCTAAGTGGGTTACTGCTGAAAAGGACAGCGTAACTAGGGTTTCTAATGGGTTAAGTGTTGTCATTCTAATTCGTGACTTAACCCTATCCAGATCGTGTATCAAGTTGGTTAAGTGTGTTCAAGCAGTTCATGACTTAACCCTATCAAATCATCGTGTCAAGTTGGTTAAGTATATTTAAGTGGTTCATGACTTAACCCTATCATGTGTCATTAATTCATTAGTGCACGCCAACCTCTCACATTAGACTAACTGTTGTGGTTACTGGATTTACCGGGCGGTTCCGGGCAGATTTACACCACAACATAGTCTAACCTTGGGTTTTTACGTGCAATATGACCAACTACCCACATTGGATCCTATTGTTTGCAGCCACTGGATTTGCCGGGCGGTTACGGGCAGATTTACATTGCAAACTCAACCCAACCTCGAGTTGTCCATTTTCAAGTTTATTTAACTATCATGCCCACGTTCAAGTTTTCATGTCTAGATTCATGTCAAGTTTTCTGGTCATGTTTCATATCAAATCGTGTCAAGTCCATGTCCATATTCAGGTTCAAGTCATAACAACGTTCTAGTCTACCCAAATCGTATTCCCATCGCACGTAAGTTCGAATCGATACAAACAAATCTAATAGGGAATAACATAAAAAGGAACGGGTATAATGTGGCAAAAGTTATTACTAGCATAGCATGATATGACTTGAAATAAAAGATTAAAACATTACTGGCATATGAAACATTGGCCTCAAACATAAATATTCCAAATCTAGCAAGATAAGGTACTAGTCAAAATAACAGTTGTTACAAGGTGATAGTATAGTCATGGTAACGACTGTCATAAGGTGATAGTATAGTCATGATACGACTGTCATAAGGTGATAGTATAGTCATGATACGACTATCATAAGGTGATAGTATAGTCATGGTAATGATTGACATAAGGTGATAGTCATAAACTTGTGACTAATAGCAGGTTCAACATGATAATATGAGGGGTTTTTCTTTTTGATTTACAACATGAATCAGCCCCAAATCAATGTCATAGTAATATCCAAGAGTCAAGATCCAAGATGAACGAGAATGAATGTAAACAGTCAGCATACATAGGTCCAATTTCAATTTACATCATATTCATATTACATTTACAGTTTAAATCTGAAAATAACTGGGGCTTACAGATCGTGGTTCGAGAATTAGAAAAAGAGAGTCGATGTTGAATATGCTTAGTCAAGTCCTAATAGAAGTCTCCAAATCAGCAATTCTCTTAACGCAGTCTCAACGTAGAAGAAGCAGTACCTCTCTCAAGCTTTTCAACCAGAATTAGAGCAGCATAAAGTCAGAAAGAATTTTGTGTAGAGAGACTGGTGTTAGGGGCCGTATTTATAGGGTCAGGTCAACGAATGTGGACAGAAACGAGGCCAAATACATCAAAGTGAATCCAGCTTCAGAATTGGGCTCGGGCACCAGGTTGACCCCCAGGTCGACACTATGGTCGACCTGGTCCTGGGTAGGTCGACTACATTGTCGACCCCCAGGTTGACCTGGTCCTGGGCGGGAAATTTCCCGCCCAGCCCATTATGAGGTTTGAAATTCGAATTGAGTCTGTTTTGAACTTGAAAACTTCTGAAAACTTCGAAAGGTCATAACTTGGTCATACGGACTCCGATTTTCAAAAACTCGGACTCATTTCCAAGCAGAATTTCGAGACGAACGCAATGGCGCAACGAGTTTCCCTTGATTGTTATTTTAAAAATTAATTCTGCCTTGATTTATGGTTATTACACGTTATAAAAACACGGGTTGTTACATTAAGCCTGCCAAAACCCTATCCACTTTGTTTATGTAATATTGGTTAAGTTGTCTTCTTATCCATGTTAACTTAACCCCCTAACTCATTTAGGTATCATATTCAACATTAATTAGTTATTAATGCACAAACCTCTTACATAAAGTTGATCATTTGCGGCCGCTGGATATGCCGGGCGGTTCCGGGCAGACCTCCACCACAAGGCAGACTTAACCTCGTGTCTAAGCATCTAATTTATGACTTTGACCTCTCACGTTAGACTGTCGTTTGTGGTTGCTGGATATGTCGGGCGGTGCCGGGCGGTCTTATACTGCAAACCAAGTCTAACCTCGTGTATTAGGCGTTCATCTTTTAGCCAATTTACATATTTACTGTCCAGGTCTAGATTTATATGTAAATTATCCACAGGTGTGGTCAATCAAGTTATGCCACATTTACTTGTTATGCCCAAAATTGCTTAATTAAGTTATACCCAATTCCCCACGTTTCAATCGCATGTACAACAAGGTTCAAAAAATAAAACGGAGAGGGATAGAGGAGAAACACAAGAATTGACATAAGAAACAAAACAGGCCTGTAAAGGTGTACCCAACTCAAGAATCATGTTTCCAATAGACATGTTGTACATTACCAATAGGTATGGCTAAACCGAGCAAGTTACGTCATGGGCATAAAGATTCGATAGAATTGAACATAAAAGAATCACCAATTTGGTGTACAACATGATAAGTTCCATCATAATAGTCTCATAGGCATAGTAATTCAGTTTTGACAAAAAGGATAAGAATGAATTATAATATATTGTCTTACAATTAGGCATAGTCCTAGATTCGATTCATTACAAGTCATGATTCCTATTACATGTTCCAAATCTGAGAAATAACTGAACTTACCAAATCATCACAAGTTTACACCCAAACCCATTTACGTCAAGTCTCATGTTTTCTTATTATATACAATTTTTCCCTAACCATATCCATCATCAATTCATGCCTTTTTACAAATCGCATGTTGTTCAACCTTTCCCAAACTTTTTCCCTATCATTCAAGCATTATACGTGTGCGAATTTCGCATAATATGTTAGGCTCGAAGTTAGCCTAACTCATAAAAAGAAAAAGGAAGAGGGAAGAGAATCATGGTATCAAAATAGGCATAAATATACGAGAACGAATAGGCATGAACTGATAGAATTGATCAGTAAAGCATAGGCTATGAATTAAAAAAAATGACAACTTGCAAATTTGATAAGATTCATTATAGGCATAATCATATGATCACAATTTACAACTTATCATAATTACTTTAGATTAATTATCTTGTGAAAGCTACATGAATTCACAGAGATTAAGAAAGAAGAGAGGATCTGGAATCTGTTTTGTGAAGTTGATAAGCTAATCCGTTGATGTAGGCTTTGATCTTTCTCTTTTATCTATAAGCTTGAATTTGATTTCTAATTTGGAGAAGATGGAGGCTAGGCTAGCTTAGAGATGGACAACATGATGGCTTCATAGAACAGGATTGTGAGGTTTAGGGTTAAGGTTTGATGTGTTTATATAGGAATATAGGATTAATATGAGCCTTTAGATTAACCTAGGAGTCATCAGAGCCATCAAGTCCAAGAAAATGCATCATCAGGCCAATCAGAAGTCACCACGTAGCCTACGACTCGGAAAATCATCACTGTCCAGAACAAGCAGCAGGGGTCGACCCCTACAGGGAGGTCGACACCTATGTCGACACCCATGTGGGGGGGGGGGGGTCGACACCCATATGGGGCGGTCTACACCCTGAGCGGGAAATTTTCCGCTCAACTGCTTTTTGGAATTTTGAATTTCGAATCTGTTTTCGGAATTAATAGGAATGAAGCCGAAAGTTGTTTCACAAACTAACTCAACTTTCATTATTTTCATTACGGCTTAAGTTCTTCAACTTTTCAATTTCTAAGAACTTTTCAAATTTTTCAAAAATTTGGCTAACACCCTAAATTTTGGAAAAATTTCGCCATAACCTCCCATGCACCAGGAGCTTCGGGATATTTCAAATAGCCTCCCATGACCCTCATCAATCCAAAAGGAAAAAGAAACAGCCAAGCGGCTAGCCAATCGGGTCATAAAAACATCAAAAACCCAAGAAATACAATAAACATGTACCTATTTGTCGGGCAAACAATTTTATTCCTCTTATCTAGCTCCTTGCTATGACCTGTTCAATGTAAGTACATGTATATGCATGCAATTCCAAACAAATTTCAATACAATTCACTATTTGGTTCAATTTGGCTAAAGGTTCAACATTCAATTAATCAAAACAGTAATCAATCAACACAACCATCAATCAATTTGTTGATTATCATTTCAAACTCATGATTGGATAAATAGTCAAAAAAGTCACATTTTTGATGCCAAATCACAACAATAAGCCCTATCTAATTTTGGTTCTCACACCACTCAATTGGAAATATATAAATACCACACCTTCAAAACTCGAACACTAATTCTGATGATGTAGCTACAATCATCAGAATCATCTCCGGGCGACTAGAGTGTGACTCTATATCTATCCAGTATATTAGAACTTCAAATACACATGGATTAGACGTATATGCAAAATCTATATATACTGGATTGTCCAAATTCAATATAAAATAAATAATCAAATACGAATTATTGATTTAAATTTTCAAAACAAAACTTATTTTCAATTTTATTTTTCAAAACAACACTCTTCACACTCATTCTAGGATGCTACTGATCCCATCTCTAACGAGTCATTCTCATTGGATATTACTAATCCAATCTCTGATGAATTCTTTCGTTCGGTTCTAATGTGTCTTGTTCTCTGAGCTCTGTAAACCAAAGCTCTGATACCAAATGTAAGAGCCCGATACTTCCCCGGTAAGGAAAGAGCGGATACTTAGAGGACAAGACGAATCAGAACGCAAACAGAAGAACATTTCATTGTTTATTACAACAATTCCATCAGAATACAAGAGTATTATAGAGTATGAATAAATATTACACAGAAAATATCATAGATTTAAATTACATTTAAATACATCGCAGCGGAAAATAATACAAAGCACAACTGAAGGAGATATATGGATACAGAGCTTTCCAGATATCATTCCAACTGTAAATCAGGATCCCGTGAATATAAATCTGCAAAACCAAAACTACTAGCTGCCCGTGTCAAAATAAGGGCACCCAGAATTTAGGTTAGAACAATAAACTCCAGGTCAGTCATGTGACTGGTGTGAGAACTAAAACAGTTATTAATCTTTATTTTAAAGTTAGGTAAATCAAGGGACCACGCCGTATAACACAGAACGAGTTTCCTCCCAAGAATACCAGTGCATAAAACAAATAGCACAATGCTAAATAAAGAAAAATGAAGCTATTATAAGACCCAGGTTCCATCACACAATGCAACGCAAACTGGGGGATAGGGTTTTTACCTTATAATAGCCAAGAATGCTTGGCACGTGAAATTTCATCCTTTATTATTACTATAAGTGTATAGTGTATAAAACAACTTCAAATCATAAGTATCAATCATAAACGGCATAAGTGCCCCATAACACTATGTCGCCATATATAGGTTATATAATCAAAACCGCAAAGTCATGTATTGGAAGTTGGATTTCCATCTGTGAACCGAGGCAAAAGATAGTCCTCACCGATTCGAGACTCTCTAGCCCGAGCCTCAGGACCCAGACTCAGGTGGGCACTTGGAGCTACAGAGAGGTCCACCGATGTGGATTAAAATGCCTGAACACTGCGTTTCCCCACCCTTTGGGGCGTAAATGATCCAAATGACTCCATCGGCTCCACACAGTCACCTATATATCCGAGGCGCCTCGTGTAACAACCCGGAAAATCTGAGCCAGTTTAAAATATTTATTTTGGCAATTTTAATGAATTTTGAATATTTAAAAAGATTATTTTAAATAATATCGACGATAAATTTATTTTGAATATAATTCGAACGTATATAATATATGCGTCGTCGTTAGAATATAAATATTTATATATAATTATAATAGGAATTGAAAATGGCGCGGTGGTTCGATAATTCGATTTCAAACTTTAATTGAATGTACCGGGTGCAAAACAATCCGGATTTTAGTGAAACCAAAAACATTAGGATCTAATTGATGATATCTTTCCAACGAATCCGAAAAATCAAGATTTCGTAGCGGGGATCAAAAGATATGTCCAGTTGAAAATTCTGAATAGTCGCTATGGAATTCAGGCCCTACAAAATAGGAATTTTGCAAATGACCTCGGATTTCGACGAAACCACTTTTGTTGGGTCCATGATGTCAAATTATTGCTAGGTTCCAAATTTCGTAATTTTTCGAATCAATATGTGAGCGTGGAAAAGGAAAACGCGTTTGACCAGTTTCAGTTGATTTTAATCGACTGGAAAATGGCCATTTTTCCAACGGTCTCAGAATTCGACGAAACTAGTTTTGTTAGGACCGTATCGTGAATACAAAGCTAGAAAATATTTTTCGAGAATTTTTAGAGTTAGTATGTGACCCCGGTAATTTGAAATGTACGTTTAAAATTCAATATAGTAATTTAAATGTAAATTTAACGGAAACTGATTGTAACAGCCGAATCATCCTACGATACATATCCCATTGTGTTCGGAATGGGGGTAAAACGCTATGGACGACAAGTGGTGGGCCTCGTTTTGAGGTCGAAAATAAAAGTTGCTTTTTAGAGAAAAATAAAATATTAAAATAAACCTTCTCTCTCCCTCCTCCTTAAATCATGTTGGCCCCTCCTCTTTTCATTTCGTTTCAGCAGAAAGAAAAAAAAAGAAAAAAATGGAAATCGAACCCGACGTTGGCCGTGCCCTAGCCTGTCACCATCGTCGATGGCGACGCCCTCCGCCTCGCCTCCTGGTGGCAGCTGCCATGCCAAAGCTCGCCCCCTTCTTCCTCGACTCCTCCTTCCGAATCTCGTACATCCCCACAACCGTGACGCCCAACGTCGCTCCTTCCGGCGAACTTCCCCACGACCGCGGACCCCCTCAGCCAATCGACCGACGCCACAAAACCCATCGCCCCACTTTCCACAAATCGAGCACCCACCTGAACCCCCCTTCCTCGAAGTTGATCGCGAGAAGACCCCCCCCCCTCCCCCGCGACGTGATAAACAGAGGAAAGAAAAAAAAGGTAATTATTAATAATTTATTTATTTATTTGTCTTTGTCTATTTAATGTAATTAGTTTAGTTAATTTACTAATTTAGCATAGTTTTGATTTTTAAAATAGAAAAGACATGATTTTTAACATAGAAAAGACATGATTTTTAAAATAGAAAAGACATGATTTTTAAAATAGAAAAGACGATATTTTGAGAGGAGTAGTGAAGTAAAAATATGATTTTTATATTTTTAAAGTGTTAAAAATATAATCTTTATTAAGTAGAAGATGTAAAAATATGATTTTTGTTTAGGTAGAGAATTGAAAATATAATTTTTTTCATGATAGGAGTATTAAAAATATCATCTTTATATGTGTAGAAAACTAAAAATGTGATTTTTATAATGATATTTTTGAAAAGGCGAAATCTATATTTTTGAAAAGGCGAAATCTATAGTTTTGAAAAGGCGAAATCTATATTTTTGAAAAGGTAAAATCTTTATTTTTGAAAAGGCGAAATCTTTATATGAAGAATGGCGTGATAAAAATATAATCTTTACTATATGAACATCGATGTGAAAATAGAATTTTTATCTATATAGTAGCATAGTAAAAATTCGATTTTTATATATTGAATAACAAGATAAAAATTCGATTTTTATATATTGAATAACAAGATAAAATTTTGATTTTTATATATTGAATAGCGTAGTAAAAATTCGATTTTTATATATGTAGTGGCTACAACAACGAAGATGACAAAAATGCGATAACTATGAAGATCTCTACAATAGAAGTGTCGTGAAGTTGGATAGCTATCGGTGAGAATTTCTCACCTTTCAATTTCATTTTCTAGTTATATATATATATACTAGGATGCAGACGGTGTTTAGTAGCACCCGACACAATCGTCCACAGACCATGGACTTGTTTGTTTGATTTCAAAAATTAGTTAGTTTATTTGGTTGGAATTGAATTGTTTGGTGAAATGAAATTGATTTGATTGATGTGTGAATGGCGTGGGCGTTCACTAGACCGGGGATAAGGCTAGGCCTTGTCCCGTTTCTAGTATCGTGCCATTATGCCGCCGAAATTTTCTAAAATATGTTAGAAAAATAAAAATATCAATTTTATTGAATAAATGAACTGAATAGAAATTCATATGTTGAAATAAAATGTTTTATCGTTAAAAATATAATTTTTAACGTGAATGTGAATAAATAAATATTCATTTACAAACCGGACGGTTTGTTTATGTACACCTATTTGAATGACATTGATTGGGTCGATAAATTTTACACATCGCCCAACTGCACAAATAAAATCTGTGTTTGATTGTTTGAAAACCCCACATGGGTGTTGGGATGAAATTTGAAGTTCACTCATCCTGATTGATTAAATATGTCGATCGATTGATTGACAGGCTGTTATAAGCGTTAGATATCTATATTTGATGCTTATACAGTGTAGTGCACTTTGGTCGATGGTTGATTATTTTTCAATGCTATTATATGCATGTGTGGTATGGAATCCATATAGTTAACGCTATATGGTAATTGATTGGGCCTTATTCCAATTTAGAAAATAAAGAATATTATAATATAAAGGTTCATGTGTCGACTGTACTCATCCGTTGAGATTAGTCATGTGTTGAACGAAATATTTTAATAATAAAATTTACATCTTTCTCAATATTATAATATAAAGGTTCATGTGTTGACTGTACTCATCCGTTGAGATTAGTCATGTGTTGAACGAAATATTTTAATAATAAAATTTACATCTTTCACAATATTATAATATAAAGGTTCATGTGTTGACTGTACTCATCCGTTGAGATTAGTCATGTGTTGAACGAAATATTTTAGCAAAAATAGTCACACGTGGACAGTACTCATTCGTTGAGATTAGTCGTGTGTTGACAAAAATAAATATTCATTTGTTGAATAGAATAAAGAAATATATGAAGCTGGGTTGATTAGATTGACGCCATTTTGACGTGAACGATATTTATATCGATTTTATTCATTTTAAAATGAATATTGAAAAGTGATTTTGAAATCGAATATTTTGAATTGCAATTCGAATTGAATCGAATAGAAAACCAATTTGAATTGAATCGAACAGAAAACCAATTTGAATTGAATCGAATAGAAAACCAATTTGAATTGAATCGAATAGAAAACCAATTTGAATTGAATCGAATAGAAAACCAATTTGAATTGAATCGAATAGAAAACCAATTTGAATTGAATCGAATAGAAAACCAATTTGAATTGAATCGAATAGAAAACCAATTTGAATTGAATCGAATAGAAAACCAATTTGAATTGAATCGAATAGAAAACCAATTTGAATTGAATCGAATAGAAAACCAAATTGAATTGAATCGAATAGAAAACCAATTTGAATTGAATCGAATAGAAAACCAATTTGAATTGAATCGAATAGAAAACCAATTGGAATTGAATCGAATAGAAAACCAATTCGAATTGAATCGAATAGAAAACCAATTCGAATTGAATCGAATAGAAAACCAATTCGAATTGAATCGAATAGAAAACCATTTCGAATTGAATCGAATAGAAAACCAATTTGAATTGAATCGAATAGAAAACCAATTTGAATTGAATCGAATAGAAAACGACTTTGAAATTGAATTGAATTGAAAACGAATTCAAATTGAATTGAAAACGAATAGAAATGAATTCAAATTGAATTGAAATTTGAATTGAATAGGAATGAATTTTAAAACGAATTTATAAGGAAAGATTCAATTTTGATTTGAATTTGAAATAAAGGTTGAAATTGTTTTTGAAACGAATTCAAAACTATTTATATAATTCGTTTTAAATAGAAATCGACGAAATATATACTATATATATTATATATATATATCATATAATGGCCTGAATAGAACGCGCCGCGCCGCGGCGGTTCGTGAATTTCGACCATTTATTTCAAACGGACATTACGGGGGATCCGACCGTCGGATTCTCCTAAAACCGGAACCGTTGGGTTCGTATCGAAGAGAGCTTTCTAACGAATATTAGAAATTTTAAATCTAATGGTTAGATTTGGAGATATGTCCAAATCAAATTTGGAAAAGGTCGCTGTAAGTGCAGTTCGATGGCCGTTGATGGAAATCGACTGTACGGGCCTTGATAAAATTATTAAAAATAGCGATAATTTGTGTAAAATTACAAGAAATGATTTGGGAAAATTTGGGATGAAAAACTCCATATTTGTAAAGATAAAAATAGATTTTTATCAAAATGAACTATATTGAACTAAATTTAAAACCCGATTTGTTTTTAAATAAATAAATTAGATTTAAAAAGGGGTTTTAAATAATCGGAATTTCTAATATATTTGATTGGATTTGAAATGGGTTTGTCGTGAACTGTGTTTTAAATAACACCTAGTTCTTTAACCCAGTAAAAGGAGTTTTAATGAATCTGCAATTAAATTGAAATGAGAATTGATAATTTAAATTATCAAATTTGGCAAATGAGCGAGAATGGAGTATCACCAGTTTTGCTCCCAAACGATAGTTAAATCTTTAATTAGATTTGAACGTGAAAAGGGTAATTAATTTTACCGATAACACCGTGGTGTTAGATATGGAGTATTACCAGTTTTGGTTCATGGGATGAATAGGTTGGGATTGGGAAATAAAATAAATAATTACTTCGATGTGGTTCGCTAATCTCGACCAGTTTGAAAAACCATAATTTGGTTTGAAATGACATCCAAAGGAAGATTAAAGGATAAATTCTAAAGAATTTATCTTGGATAAAATTAATGGGAACCTTTCCCTGAGAATATAAATTGGAATGAGGCGTATGTTGAGTTTGTGTAACATTTGTTTTTAATATACGCGGGTTGTTCGGAAAGGCCGGGTTTATACCCATTCTGAATCACCGATTTGACGATAAGTCGAAGATGAAGACGGTGGTTGCAGACCGGAAATCTTCACATCGTTGGGATAATTATTGATGATCCTGATTGGGCTGTACACGCAAGAGGATGGAAATAGTTGGTGGTCGTCCAGACGTACTTGGAGATGGATGGATATGCGAGGAAAGTGCCTCCGGTTTCGTTCAGACCCAGAACGAACTTGTAAATGGATTGTGTGTCTGACATTGGATTTTATTCTGTGTTGATTGATTTCTGTTAAATATATATCTGTTTGGCGGTGGAGAATTTATTTTTTTGCTTAACGCCCTTCTCTGAGACGTACGAGCTTAGAGGTTATATATCGATAGATATCAATCGCATAGCATGAATTGCCTGTGTGGCATGCTGAGTTGCATGGATCAAGGCTTCTGTTGAAAAGCAAAGTCTTGTGGTTGATGATCAAAGCACGCCTACGTGGCAGCTTTGTGTATAACGTGAATTCGCGAGCCTCACACCTCGGTATGAGTTAAAAACGGGATACAGACCGCTGGGAGAGCACGACGTTTCTTTCTAGCTTTGGTGGTGTCAGTGACTTACCAGCCCTGACATTTATATACTTTTCACCTTTGTGGTTATTGGAATGAGGCGCCTCGATATTAGGTCTGTAAGGACCGGGAAACGTGTGTTCAGGAATTTCCAATCCTCTAACGTAAGTGAGGACCGGCCCAGCCGCATCCAGGGTTGCCCAGAGTGTGTAGTCCTGAGGCATTTGCTAGAGTGTCTCGAACGCGGAGAGGATCTTGCCCCTTGCCTCGACTCATGACGGAAATCCAATTTCCAATACGTGTATTTCGGCTTTATTTGTAGAGCCTAGTATGGCGACATATTGGGATGGGGCACTCATGCCGTCTATGATTTATATTTATGATTGAAATTGTTTTGACACTATACACTTATTATAGTATCAAATGATTTGTTTTAAACGTATCAAGCATGTTTGGCTGTTATAAGGTAAAACCCTATCCTCCGGCTTGCGTTGCATTGTGTGATGGGACCTGGGTCTTATAATAGCTTCATTTTTCGAAAAAGCATTGCGTTGTTTATTCTATGCACTGGTATTCTTGGGAGGAAACCCGTTCCGTGTTATACGGCGTGGTCCCTTGAATTACTCTCTTTTAAAGTAAAGCTTTAAATAACTGTTTTAGTTCTCACACCAGTCACATGACTGACCTAGAGTTTATTTTTTTAACCTAAACTCTGGGTGCCCCTATTTTCCGCACGGGCAGCTAGTAGTTTTGGTTTTGCAGATTTATATTCACAGGATCCTGGTTTACAGCTGGAATGATATCCGGAAAGCTCTGTATCCGTGTATCACCTTCAGTTGTGCTTTGTATTATTTTCCACTGCTATGTAATTTATTGTAATCTCTGATATTTATCGAATGTAATTTATTCAATTATACTCTGTATATTCTTGTATCTGATGGAATTGTTGTAATAACAATGAAATGTCCTTCTGTTTGTGTTCTGATTTGTCCTGTTCTCAAACGATCAGGGGTTTCGAACGGTCTAGATCGGTTTAACGACTGATTAGGATCGAGCGAAATTCCCGGTCGTCTCATTTGGTATCAGAGCTTTGGTTTACAGAGCTCGAGAACAAGACACATTAGAACCATACGAAAGAATTCATCAAATATTGGATTAGTAATATCCAATTAGAATAACTCGTTAGAGATGGGATCAGTAGTATCATAGAACGAGTGTGAAGAGTATATTTTTCAAATGAAAACAATTTTGTTTTGAAAATTTAAACCATTTTATACGTATTTGAATATTTATTTATTTTGAATATGGACAATCCAATATATGAAGATTTTGCATGTACGCGTCATGAACGTATATTCGAAGTTTTAATATATTAGATAGATATAAAATCACATTCTAGTCGCCCGGACATGATTCTGATGATGGCGCGCCATCACCAGTATTTATTTTTGAGTGACGAAGGTGTGATATCTATATATTTCCATTAGACTGGTGTGAGAACCAAAACAAATATAGATAGGTTTATTGTTGTGAATTGGCATCAAAAACAAGATTTTCAGTACATATATCAAAATTATGAATTTGAAACTTTAATCCACTAATTGATTGATGTTTGTGTTGTTTGTTTATTTGTTTGATAATTTTGAATCATTATGCCTAATTGAACCAAATTTTGAACTGTATTGAAAATTAGTTGCATTTGCTTGCATATACATATACTTACATTGAACAGGTCATAGCAAGGAGGCTAGAGCCGAAGAATAAAATTTGGTTGCCCGACAAATAGGAACATGTTTACTACATAATTTACTGTTTTGTTTGGGTGATGATGATTTTATGAGCCTATTGGCTAGCCGCTTGGCTTTTTCTTTTTCTTTTTGAGATCAGAAGGCCTTTATGGCAATTTGGGGATTTTCCCGTGGCTCCCGGTGCAGGGGAGGTTATGGCGAAATTTTTCAAAAATTTAGGGTGTTAGCCAAATTTTTGATGAATTTGAAAATTCTCAAAAACTGAAAAGTTGGAGAATGGAAGCCGGATCGAACGTAGAGTTGGCTAATCAAACCACTTTCGACTTCGTTCCTTTTCGGGGATGAAAAGTTTTAAGTGGGGGAGATTGTAACAACCCGGAAAATCTGAGCCAGTTTAAAATTTTTATTTTGGCAATTTTAATGAATTTTGAATATTTAAAAAGATTATTTTAAATAATATCGACGATAAATTTATTTTGAATATAATTCGAACGTATATAATATACGCGTCGTCGTTAGAATATAAATATTTATATATAATTATAATAGGAATTGAAAATGGCGCGGTGGTTCGATAATTCGATTTCAAACTTCAACTGAATGTACCGGGTGCAAAACAATCCGGATTTTAGTGAAACCAAAAACATTAGGATCTAATTGATGATATCTTTCCAACGAATCCGAAAAATCAAGATTTCATAGCGGGGATCAAAAGATATGTCCAGTTGAAAATTCTGAATAGTCGCTATGGAATTCAGGCCCTTAAAAATAGGAATTTTGCAAATGACCTCGGATTTCGACGAAACCACTTTTGTTGGGTCCGTGATGTCAAATTATTGCTAGGTTCCAAATTTTGTAATTTTTCGAATCAATATGTGAGCGTGGCAAAGGAAAACGCGTTTGACCAGTTCCAGTTGATTTTAATCGACTGGAAAATGGCCATTTTTCCAACGGTCTCAGAATTTGACGAAACTAGTTTTGTTAGGACCGTATCGTCAATACGAAGCTAGAAAATATTTTTCGAGAATTTTTAGAGTTAGTATGTGACCCCGGTAATTTGAAATGTACGTTTAAAATTCAATATAGTAATTTAAATGTAAATTTAACGGAAACTGATTGTAACAGCCGAATCAGCCTACGATACATATCCCATTGTGTTCGGAATGGGGGTAAAACGCTATGGATGACAGGCGGTGGGCCCCGTTTTGAGGTCGAAAATAAAAGTTGCTTTTTAGAGAAAAATAAAATATTAAAATAAACCTTCTCTCTCCCTCCTCCTTAAATCACGTTGGCCCCTCCTCTTTTCATTTTGTTTCAGCAGAAAAAAAAATGGAAATCGAACCCGACGTTGGCTGTGCCCTAGCCTGTCACCATCGTCGATGGCGACGCCCTCCGCCTTGCCTCCTGGTGGCAGCCGCCATGCCAAAGCTCGCCCCCTTCTTCCTCGACTCCTCCTTCCGAATCCCGTACATCCCCACAACCGCGACGCCAAACGCCGCTCCTTCCGGCGAACTTCCCCACGACCGCGGACCCCCTCAGCCAATCGACCGACGCCACAAAACCCATCGCCCCCCTTTCCACTAATCGAGCACCCACCTGAACCCCCCCTTCCTCGAAGTTGATCGCGAGAAGACCCCCCCCCCCCCCGACGTGATAAACAGAGGAAAGAAAAAAAGGTAATTATCAATAATTTATTTATTTATTTGTCTTTGTCTATTTAATGTAATTAGTTTAGTTAATTTACTAATTTAGCTTAGTTTTGATTTTTAAAATAGAAAAGACATGATTTTTAAAATAGAAAAGACATGATTTTTAAAATAGAAAAGACATGATTTTTAAAATAGAAAAGACATGATTTTTAAAATAGAAAAGACATGTTTTTTAAAATAGAAAAGACATGATTTTTAAAATAGAAAAGACGATATTTTGAGAGGAGTAGTGAAGTAAAAATATGATTTTTATATTTTTAAAGTGTTAAAAATATAATCTTTATTAAGTAGAAGATGTAAAAATATGATTTTTTTTTAGGTAGAGAATTGAAAATATAATTTTTTTCATGATAGGAATATTAAAAATATCATCTTTATATGTGTAGAAAACTAAAAATGTGATTTTTATAATGATATTTTTGAAAAGGCGAAATCTATATTTTTGAAAAGGCGAAATCTATATTTTTGAAAAGGCGAAATCTATATTTTTGAAAAGGCGAAATCTATATTTTTGAAAAGGTAAAATCTTTATTTTTGAAAAGGCGAAATCTTTATATGAAGAATGGTGTGATAAAAATATAATCTTTACTATATGAACATCGATGTGAAAATAGAATTTTTATCTATATAGTAGCATAGTAAAAATTCGATTTTTATATATTGAATAACAAGATAAAAATTTGATTTTTATATATTGAATAGCGTAGTAAAAATTCGATTTTTACATATGTAGTGGCTACAACAACGAAGATGACAAAAATGCGATAACGATGAAGATCTCTACAATAGAAGTGTCGTGAAGTTGGATAGCTATCGGTGAGAATTTCTCACCTTTCAATTTAATTTTCTAGTTATATATATATACTAGGATGCAGACGGTGTTTAGTAGCACCCGACACAATCGTCCACAAACCATGGACTTGTTTGTTTAATTTCAAAAATTAGTTAGTTTATTTGGTTGGAATTGAATTGTTTGGTGAAATGAAATTGATTTGATTGATGTGTGAATGGCGTGGGCCTTCACTAGACCGGGGATAAGGCTAGGCCTCGTCCCGTTTCTAGTATCGTGCCGTTATGCCGCCGAAATTTTCTAAAATATGTTAGAAAAATAAAAATATCAATTTTATTGAATAAATGAACTGAATAGAAATTCATATGTTGAAATAAAATGTTTTATCGTTAAAAATATAATTTTTAATGTGAATGTGAATAAATAAATATTCATTTACAAACCGGATGGTTTGTTTATGTACACCTATTTGAATGACATTGATTGGGTCGATAAATTTTACACATCGCCCAAATGCACAAATAAAATCTGTGTTTGATTGTTTGAAAACCCCACACGGGTGTTGGGATGAAATTTGAAGTTCACTCATCCTGATTGATTAAATATGTCGATCGATTGATTGACAGGCTGTTATAAGCGTTAGATATCTATATTTGATGCTTATACAGTGTAGTGCACTTTGGTTGATGGTTGATTATTTTTCAATGCTATTATATGCATGTGTGGTATGGAATCCATATAGTTAACGCTATATGGTAATTGATTGGGCCTTATTCCAATTTAGAAAATAAAGAATATTATAATATAAAGGTTCATGTGTCGACTGTACTCATCCGTTGAGATTAGTCATGTGTTGAACGAAATATTTTAATAATAAAATTTACATCTTTTCAATATTATAATATAAAGGTTCATGTGTTGACTGTACTCATCCGTTGAGATTAGTCATGTGTTGAACGAAATATTTTAATAATAAAATTTACATCTTTCACAACATTATAATATAAAGGTTCATGTGTTGACTGTACTCATCCGTTGAGATTAGTCATGTGTTGAACGAAATATTTTAGCAAAAATAGTCACACGTGGACAGTACTCATTCGTTGAGATTAGTCGTGTGTTGACAAAAATAAATATTCATTTGTTGAATAGAATAAAGAAATATATGAAGCCGGGTTGATTAGATTGACGCCATTTTGAGGTGAACGATATTTATATCGATTTTATTCATTTTAAAATGAATATTGAAAAGTGATTTTGAAATCGAATATTTAGAATTGCAATTCGAATTGAATCGAATAGAAAACCAATTTGAATTGAATCGAACAGAAAACCAATTTGAATTGAATCGAATAGAAAACCAATTTGAATTGAATCGAATAGAAAACCAATTTGAATTGAATCGAATAGAAAACCAATTTGAATTGAATAGAATAGAAAACCAATTTGAATTGAATCGAATAGAAAACCAATTTGAATTGAATCGAATAGAAAACCAATTTGAATTGAATCGAATAGAAAACCAATTTGAATTGAATCGAATAGAAAACCAATTTGAATTGAATCGAATAGAAAACCAATTTGAATTGAATCGAATAGAAAACCAATTTGAATTGAATCGAATAGAAAACGACTTTGAAATTGAATTGAATTGAAAACGAATTCAAATTGAATTGAAAACAAATAGAAATGAATTAAATTGAATTGAAATTTGAATTGAATAGGAACGAATTTTAAAACGAATTTATAAGAAAAGATTCAATTTTGATTTGAATTTGAAATAAAGGTTGAAATTGTTTTTGAAACGTTTTCAAAACTATTTATATAATTCGTTTTAAATAGAAATCGACGAAATATATACTATATATATTATATATATATAATATAATGGCCTGAATAGAAGGCGCCGCGCCGCAGCAGTTCGTAAATTTCGACCATATATTTCAAACGGACATTACGGGAGATCCGACCGTCGGATTCTCCTAAAACCGGAACCGTTGGGTTCGTATCGAAGAGAGCTTTCTAACGAATATTAGAAATTTTAAATCTAACGGTTGGATTTGGAGATACGTCCAAATCAAATTTGGAAAAGGTCGCTGTAAGTGCAGTTCGATGGCCGTTGATGGAAATCGACTGTACGGGCCTTGATAAAATTATTAAAAATAGCGATAATTTGTGTAAAATCACAAGAAATGATTTGGGAAAATTTGGGATGAAAAACTCCATATTTGTAAAGATAAAAATAGATTTTTATCGAAATGAACTATATTGAACTAAATTTAAAACCCGATTTGTTTTTAAATAAATAAATTAGATTTAAAAAGGGGTTTTAAATAATCGGAATTTCTAATATATTTGATTGGATTTGAAATGGGTTTGTCGTGAACTGTGTTTTAAATAACACCTAGTTCTTTAACCCAGTAAAAGGAGTTTTAATGAATCTGCAATTAGATTGAAATGAGAATTGATAATTTAAATTATCAAATTTGGCAAATGAGCGAGAATGGAGTATCACCAGTTTTGCTCCAAAACGATAGTTCAATCTTTAATTAGATTTGAACGTGAAATGGGTAATTAATTTTACCGATAACACCGTGGTGTTAGATATGGAGTATTACCAGTTTTGCTTCATGGGTTGAATAGGTTGGGATTGGGAAATAAAATAAATAATTACTTCGATGTGGTTCGCTAATCTCGACTAGTTTGAAAAACCATAATTTGGTTTGAAATGACATCCAAAGGAAGATTAAAGGATAAATTCTAAAGAATTTATCTTGGATAAAATTAATGGGAACCTTTCCCTGAGATTATAAATTGGAATGAGGCGTATGTTGAGTTTGTGTAACATTTGTTTTTAATATACGCGGGTTGTTCGGAAAGGCCGGGTTTATACCCATTCTGAATCACCGATTCGACGATAAGTCGAAGATGAAGACGGTGGTTGAAGACCGGAAATCTTCACATCGTTGGGATAATTACTGACGATCCTGATTGGGCTGTACACCCAAGAGGATGGAAATAGTTGGTGGTCGTCCAGACGTACTTGGAGATGGATGGATATGCGAGGAAAGTGCCTCCGGTTTCGTTCAGACCCAGAACGAACTTGTAAATGGATTGTGTGTCTGACATTGGATTTTATTCTGTGTTGATTGATTTCTGTTAAATATATATCTGTTTGGCGGTGGAGAATTTATTCTTTTGCTTAACGCCCTTCTCTGAGACGTACGAGCTTAGAGGTTATATATCGATAGATATCAATCGCATAGCATGAATTGCCTGTGTGGCATGCTGAGTTGCATGGATCAAGGCTTCTGTTGAAAAGCAAAGTCTTGTGGTTAATGATCAAAGCACGCCTACGTGGCAGCTTTGTGTATAACGTGAATTCGTGAGCCTCACACCTCGGTATGAGTTAAAAACGGGATACAGACCGCTGGGAGAGCACGTCGTTTCTTTCTAGCTTTAGTGGTGTCAGTGACTTACCAGCCCTGACATTTATATACTTTTCACCTTTGTGGTTGTTGGAATGAGGCGCCTCGATATTAGGTCTGTAAGGACAGGGGAATGTGTGTTCAGTAATTGCCAATCCTCTAACGTAAGTGAGGACCGGCCCAGCCGCATCCAGGGTTGCCCAGAGTGTGTAGTCCTGAGGCATTTGCTAGAGTGTCTCGAACGCGGAGAGGATCTTGCCCCTTGCCTCGACTCATGACGGAAATCCAATTTCCAATACGTGTATTTCGGCTTTATTTGTAGAGCCTAGTATGGCGACATAGTGGGATGGGGCACTCATGCCGTCTATGATTTATATTTATGATTGAAATTGTTTTGACACTATACACTTATTATAGTATCAAATGATTTGTTTTAAACGTATCAAGCATGTTTGGCTGTTATAAGGTAAAACCCTATCCTCCGGTTTGCGTTGCATTATGTGATGGGACCTGGGTCTTATAATAGCTTCATTTTTCGAAAAAGCATTGCGTTGTTTATTCTATGCACTGGTATTCTTGGGAGGAAACCCGTTCCGTGTTATACGGCGTGGTCCCTTGAATTACTCTCTTTTAAAGTAAAGCTTTAAATAACTGTTTTAGTTCTCACACCAGTCACATGACTGACCTGGAGTTTATTGTTTTAACCTAAACTCTGGGTGCCCCTATTTTCCGCACGGGCAGCTAGTAGTTTTGGTTTTGCAGATTTATATTCACAGGATCCTGGTTTACAGCTGGAATGATATCCGGAAAGCTCTGTATCCGTGTATCACCTTCATATGTGCTTTGTATTATTTTCCGCTGCTATGTAATTATATGTAATCTCTGATATTTATCGAATGTAATCTATTCAATTATACTCTGTATATTCTTGTATCTGATGGAATTGTTGTAATAACAATGAAATGTCCTTTTGTTTGTGTTCTGATTTGTCCTGTTCTCAAACGATCAGGGGTTTCGAACGGTCTAGATCGGTTTAACGACTGATTAGGATCGAGCGAAATTCCCGGTCGTCTCATTTGACGCAACAGCAACAACCACACAGGTGAAAATAATATAAATGTCAGGGCTGGTAGGCCTCGTTTTTGGTTTACAACCGGGGTGTGAGGCTCACGAATCAACGCTACACAAAGCTATGCCACACAGGCCGTGCTTTGATCATCAACCACAAGACTCTGCTTTTCAATAGAAGCCTTGATCATTTGCCACTTAGGCATGCCACACAGGCAATTCACTCCATGCGACTGATATCCATCAATATATAACCCCTGAGCTCGTACGTCTCAGAGAAGGGCGTTAAGCAAGAGAATAAATTCTCCGCGGCCAAAAAGATATATATTTAATAGAAATCAATCGCACAGAATAAAATCCAATGTCAGACACACAGTCCATTTACAAGTTCGTTCTGGGTCTGAACGAACCGGAGGCACCTTGTACCTCGCATATCCATCGATCTCTAAGTACGTCTAGACGATCACCAACTGATTCCCTCCTCTTGGGTGTACAACCCAATCAAGATCATCAGTAATCACCCTAACGATGTGAAGACCTCTGGTCTTCGACCACCGTCTTCATCCTCGACACCACGTCGAATCAGTTATTCAGAATGGGATAAACCCGGTCTTTCTGAATAACTCGCGTATATAATAAACAAGTGTTACACAAACACAACATACGCCTCATTCCAATTCAGAATATTCTTTTATTCAAATATTCTTACACTTTGGAAAAGGTTCCCATTAATTTTATCAAAGATAAATTCTTTAAATTTATCCTTTAATCTCCTTTTGAATATCAATTCAAATTAGTTGGGATAAGCGAACTACACCGAAGTAATCATTTATTTTATTTCCCAATCCCAACCTATTCATCCCATGAAGTAAAACCAGTAATACTTTGTATCTAACACCACAGTGTTATTGGTAAATTCAATTACCATTTCATGTTCAAATCTAATTAAAGATTTAACTATCGCTTGGAGCAAAACTGGTGATACTCCATTCCCGATTATTTCAATCTAATTAAAGATTCATTAAAACTCCACTTGGTTTTAATCTTCCCAATAATCACTATCAATGATTGTTTAACTAGGGAAATCACAACCTGTCTTTAACTGGGTTGAAGAACCAATGTTATCTAAAACACGGTTCACTATAAACCCAAAATCACATCCACTCCAATTCAATTATTGAAACTTCTGGTTACTTTTAAAACCTTTTCAAATCCAATTTATTTATTAAAAAAAAATTATTATTCTAGTTCAAAACTAGTTCATTTCGATAAAAATCTATTTTTATCTTTTCAAATTTGGAATTTTTCATCTCAATTCTTCACAAATACATAAATTATTACTATTTTTAATAATTTTATCAAGGCCCGTACTGTCGAATTCCATCAACGGCCATCGAACTGCACTTACAGTGACCTTTTCCAAATTTGATTTGGACATAATTCCAAATCCAACCATTAGATTTAAAATCCCTAATATTCGTTAGAAAGCCCTTTTCGATACGAACCCAATGGTTCCGGTTTTAGGATAATCCGACGGTCGGATCTCCCGTAATATCCATTCGAAGTCAATGGTCGAAATTCGTGAACTGCCGCGGCGTGGCGCGTTCTATTCAGGCCATTATATTTATATAATATATATATTATATATATTTCATTGATTTCCTTTCAAAACGTATTTTATAAATCGTTTTAAATTTGTTTTCGAAACGATTTCAACTTCATATTCAATTTCGAATCAAAATTGAATATTCCACATCATCGATATACTCAAAACGTTATATTTTGAAATCACTTTCTTTTCTATATTCATTATAAAAATAAATAAAATCGATATAAATATCATTCACGTCAAAATGGCGTCAATCTAATCAACACGGCTTTTATTCAACACATGAATGTTTATTCTATTAAATACATGAATATTTATTCTATTCAACACATGAATTTTTATTATTCAACACATGAATTTATTTTCTATTCAACACATGAATTTTATTTTATTTTCAACACATGAATTTTTATTATTCAACACATGAATTTATTTTCTATTCAACACATGAATTTTTATTTTTATTCAACACATGAATTTATTTCTATTCAACACATGAGTTTATTTTTATAATATTCCTTATTTTCCAAATTGGAACGAGGCCCAACCAATCGCCATATAATGTTAATTATATTGATTTTCTACAACACATGTATATAATAGCAACGATGAATCATCAACCATCATCCAGAGTGCACCACACAACTGCATAAGCATTAAATATAATTAATTAACGCTTACACAGTCTGTCAAACCATCGATTGACATACAACTAAACAATCGGGATTAGTGTACGTTAAATATCCTCCCAATACCCATGTGGGGCTCCACATCAACAAACACATATTTTTATTTTTGTAGTTGGGCGATGTGTAAAATTTATCGTCCCAATCAATATCAGTCAAATCGGTGTACATAAACAAATCATTCTATTTGTAAGTGTATATTTGTTTTACTTCAACACATGAATATACATTTTACTCCAACACATGAATATACGTTTTACATCAACACATGAGAATATATTTTAATTCAACACGTAAATATATATTTTATTTCAACACATGAATATATATTTTATTTCAACACATGAATATATATTTTATTTCAACACATGAATATATATTTTACTTCAACACATGAATATATATTTTACTTCAACACATGAATATATATTTTACTTCAACACATAAATATATATTTTACTTCACAACACAAACAATCACACAAGCATACAAGTCGTCCATGGTTGTGGACGACGGGTGTCGGGTGCTACTAAGCGCCATCAGCATCCTAGTATATATTTCAACTAGAAATCAAAATAAAAGTGAGGAGTTCTCACCTATAAGCTAAAGCAAATGCCACGACTTTTCATATGAAGAAAATCTTTGCCGTTCTCACCATTTGTCACTTTCGTCGTCCATATTCACTACATATATAAAAATCGTATTTTTATATTCTTTACAACATAAATAAAAATCGTATTTTTATTTCGATGTTTACATTAAAAAGATCACATTTTTATATCGTTATATGTATAATAAAAATCGTATTTTATTGCTACTTCAAATATATAAAAATCGAATTTTTATTCTAAGAAATTCTAACTTTCCCTATTTAAAAATCAAATCTTTTTATTTTTAAATAATCCTAACTTTAACTATTTGAAAAATCAAATCTTTTACATTATCTATATTATGAAACCCTATTTTTATTTTATAAAACTAATTACTTTTAAGGAAATAAAAATAAACAAATTATTATATATATATAAATCTAAACTTCCTAAATTTTAGCATTATATAAAACAAATAATTAAAAGAAACTGAAGTTAATGTAAATTTTAGTTACCTTTCCTTTACAGGGAGGGTTTCGCTGTTGGTCAGAGGTCGGGGGGCACTGGAGGATCGGAGTGGCGTTGAAGTGGTGCGGCAGCGGCCTTGGGTGCTGGCGGAGGGTCTGCGACGGCGGAAGGTGGTGCTGTAGGTTTCTAGCGACCTCGACTGCAGTACGATGTAGGGGTTCTTGAGTTATGGCTGAGGGGGTGTGTCGCACGTCGTATTGGAGAAGAGGGGGGGTCTCGATCGATGGAGGGGGCTTGAGGTGGAGGATGGCGGCGCCGCTCCGGTGGGCGAGGTGGAGGCCGACGCAACGGTGGAAAGGGAGGTCGGCGCGATTTAGGTTTTCCTTTTTTTTCTTTCTGAATTGGTCAACGAGGGGGATGAGAGAAGGTATAGAGAGAGAAGGTTTTATTTAATTAATTTATTTCATTTTATTTTCAAAAAGGTAACTTTTTATTTCGAGCTCGAAATCTAACCCACCGACTGTCATCCCTAGCTAATTACCCCCATTCTGAACACAATGAGATATGTATCGTAGGCTGATCCAACTGTTTCGATCAGTTTTCATCAAAATCAAAATATAAATCTATATATTGAATTTGAATGCACATTTCAATTTACCGGGGCCACATTCGGACTCTAAAAATTCTCGAAAAATATTTTCTCGCTTCGTATTGACGATACGGTCCAAAAAAAACAAATTTTGTCAAATTTTGAGATCGTTTGAAAAATGGTCATTTTCCAGTCGATTAAAATCAACTAAAACTGGTCAAATGTGTTTTCCTTTGCCACGCTCACTTATTGATTCAGAAAGTTACGGATTTTGAAACCTAGTAATAACTAAACATCCCGGATCCAACAAAAGTGGTTTCATCGAAAACCAAGGCCGTTTCCAAAATTTCCATTTTTAAGGGCTAGAATTCCATAGCGACTATTCTGAATTTTCAACTGGGCATAACTTTTTATTCCCGCTATGAAATTTTGATTTTTCAGATTCGTTGGAAAGATATTCTCAAATAGATTCAAATATTTTGGTTTCACTAAAATCGGGTTTATTTTGAATCCTGTACATTCATTTGAAATTTGAAATCGAATTTTCAAACTACCGCGCCATCTTCAATTCCTTTTATAATTTAAAATAAATATTTATATTCTAACGACGATTCACATAAATATATACGTTATAATTCTATTAAAAATAAATTTCTCATTGTAATTATTTAAAATAATCATTTTAAATATCTAAAATTCGCTAAAATTGCCAAAATAAAATTTTTAATTGGCTCAGATTTCCGGTTTATTACAAACGTTTCTATCTCTCTCCTGTCCTTGTGCCATGAGAGCATGAACCTATCCCCCAGAAGTAGGTCATGTCCTCCGCCCTTTCCCTTGTCCTTTCCTCCTCGGGCAGTCTTTAATCAGATGTCCTGCCTTATCGCGATGAAAACAACCAGGATTCTTCTTCTTCTTCCTACAGTCCTTTATTACATGGCCTGTTATACCACAATAAAGATGCCTTCTTTTTTCACGGGGTTAATTATTCTTTCAACTTTCTCCTTTATCTTCTTCATGGATTAAATCCATATCAAAAAATTTCTCATTCTTGGGTTGTGCTCCTTAGCCTAAACTCCCTCATCGACCAAGCAGCTAGCTGAACCTTCCATCGTCTATCTCAAAGATACCAAACGAGTCCTCCACTTCCCCGAGCCAATTCTAGCTTCGAAAAACGTCCCAGTCCTATGAAACGGTTTTCCGCCCATCGAACGAAAGTCCTTACATATCTTAGAAAAAGCATCTCCATGAGGGGAAAGAGAATCAAGAAGGAAAAAGGAAGAGATTCGAAACAAAGAATCGAAAGAAAGATATATGGCTTTGGGGGATTATGTTTTTCATAATAAACCTTTCTCTTGAAAACCCTTCTTTGAAACATGTTTTTGAAAATACTTCTTTATAAAAATGCTTTTGAAAACGGTTTTTCAAAATCTTTTATCTGTTCTGGTAACCTTCAGCTCTGATACCAAGTGTAACACCCCACGTCCGTTAATGTTACTCACAAAGGGAATGCATTAAGTTTCGTGGAGCGTTATAAGTAAACAGAATGGAATATTAAAAGACGGATAAAGTAGTACTTAAAAATTTATAACTTTATTGCAGCAGAAACAGAAATAGGTTTGGTTACTCCTTCAAAACAACAAAACCAAGTACATATATCAGTCTTGTACAAAAGCCTTCAGAGTACATAATTTTAAAGCCATAACCCCCAACAGAAAATGCCATAAGTAGAATCAAAGCCAAGCAATACATCTTTCAACTTTAAGCTGGAAGAAAGATACATCTGAACTAAGCTTGAGTATTTCTTCCCTGAGAACCTGGAAGGGGGAGGGGGGAAACGGAAGAAAAGAGGCGAAACAAACTAGGTCAAACATTAGTCTGGTGAGTCTAGTGACTTTAACAATATAATCATTAAAGTAACATGATAAGAACATAAACTGGAAAGTAAGAAATGACTGTACATAAGCATGCATGACAAGGTAGGAAAGATGAATAAGATAAACATTGATTGTGCTTCTAATCACTAAAGGGTAACTACTACACTGCACCAATGCTAAATATATCGCACCGTTACTAGTTCCATGCTGAAAGTTGATCCCAACCCCGCAATTGGTAGCCCTCAGGCGTAACATCTAATAAGAGGTATCCACTCTATACCATCCTTGATAGCCTACTAAATACTAGATGTCCCAGACTATCCCCTTATTGCTTAATCGATTGGCTCCTTAACTCGTATGTATTCATTACTTGTGTCATTCGACCCTGCTTGTTTGTAGCTTGTTTGTAGATACCTGTGCTGGTCCCACCATAGGGTGTATCAATCCCTATGATGGCAACCCGACACAATTCAAGATGCACATTGTATGAGTACTGATGCCCAGTCCAGATTTTTCCACTTTGGAGCACGTGCACGCCCGTACTCTGTCGGAACCTACACTGACGCACCACCCGCCACTATTTTGACCGCTTATAATCAGCCCAGCAATCGTGCCCCACCGTACCTAGTTCAGGGTACCGTGATACATCTATGTGGGTTACTACTGAAATGGGTCCCCATTACTAGGGTTTCCTAATCAACATGTTATAACGGTTAAGCGTTTTCAATATAACATAACCCTATCCATCTGTTTTAATTAACATGTTGTATTGGTTAAGTGTTGCATATTCATATGTTACTTAACCTTTCCATTGATTCATGCATGTTTATTTAACGGTTAAGTTTTGTAATGTCCCGCATTTTTATCAGTTTATAGTTGAATATTTAAATCAGTTTAAATATTGAATTCGTAATATAAGTGGATTTATATAAACGAAGTTGAACGTATAAAAATATATATTAAATATAATCGAGCTCATAACGACGTTGCAGTTCGTAATTTAACGTTCTGAACTTCAACTGAGTGTACAGGACTCATTTTAAATCGGATATCTGCAAAACAAGAAACATTGGAATCTGTTGAACTGTATCTTTCTGACAGAAGTGAAATATTGAGATTTCGTCATATTTATCTCAAGATATGTCCAAATCAAATATTTGAAAAGTCGCTATAGAACCGTTTATCGACCATAACAGTTTATTTGATATAACTAGATATCGGTTGCAAATATGGACAAGGTTCTTTTGGGGCGCAGTGATAATTTAATTTTTAGAATTTTACTGTAATTTTTAATTAATTAAATACGCAGCTTTTTATTTGGAGTATTTTGCACCCTTAATCAGTATTTTGGGGTTTCAAAATATGAGGTAATCTACTGGTATTATTATATTTTTGGGATCGTGGCACCTCGCTGGACACGATCGCATTCTTATTTCTGTCCGTAGCAGTTCAGACTTGAGCGAAATCCTACGTAGCACGAATACTAAAATTTCGGCTCAAAAATACTAAGTTAAAAACTCGGAGTACCCATAAGGCAAAAAGGCTAAGAACATTGGTAAAAACATGACTCTCGGAAATGAAAAACCATAGAAATCTAATATGTTACCCTAAAACTAATACACCAGTCAACACCTACCTTTAGAAAACTTGCCGACAAAGTAACAGCTTGCCTACCCAACTGTCAACCTATGTATTTTCAAATCAGAAGACGTGAAAAGGAGAACGACAATACTTGCCTAGAACCCCACGCACGTATTGTTTAAATCAATAGACTGCAGGCCTCCCCTAAGCTCTACATACCCAAATCCTTGCGTTCCAAGGCTTTACTTCTATAAATACGGAACCATGCTCTTACATTCGCATTTCCATTTTCAACAGAACACCTCTGTTTAACGCAAGCTCAGAGGAAAAAAAAATATAAACAGAATAAAGTACTGGGAGTTCAAATCTGGAGCTGCGCCTCTGGATGGAAGCATTGTATATGGCGGAGCAGGTCACGACTATTGGAGAGGAGTGTGTTGGACGCTGCATGGAGGAGTATGATGGAGTATTTTCAGCAGGGAAGGATCTGGAGTTGGAGTAAACAGGCGCATGAGGTACGGTGCTTTGAAAATGTATTTTATTGGGTTAAGGACAGTAGTACTCACGTTTTTAATGCTTTGCGAGGGGAGCGGTGTTGTTTTAACTGGTGCAAGTGGGTGTTATAGCATGCGGTGGCTGTTGGTATGAAGTTGGGTATGTTGTTCACGTATAGGAGTGGTCACGTAGTAAGGATGATGCACGGTTGCTTTGGAGAAGAAAACGGTAGGGGGGGCTGAATGTGCTGTTTTAATTCATATGGGAGAGACATTGGCATGGGATGAGTGACAACAAAAACATAAATGGGCAAACAAAATAAAGCTGGTAGTACAAAGACAGTGGGTGGGAGGCATGTTGTTCATGTTTACTGGAGCAGTTTTCATGAAGTGGGTGTGTTTTCTTTTGAACGTTGGGGGGCAGCTCAACGTTGAGGCAACGGAGGGAAATAAGGTTGCATGGGAGGATAATGTACTGAGGTGGGAAGGTAAAACAATGAAGTAAAGTCTGTGAAGGGAACAAAGTCATAACGCGATGAAGAAGTTGTAACCGAAGATGATAAAGGTAAAACTGGAGTGACTGTTTTTAACATAGAAGGTACGAACATGAGCACCATGGGGTAATGTGAGCAACAGGAAATAAGAATGCTGAAGTTCAGTAGTGGAGTTTTGGTAGCATCTGTGCAGTAAACCAATGATGCGCACCGTAACATGGATCAGTTCGGCCGAAGATGTAAAGGGAAATCGGTACCGCTGGAATCGTATGGTCGCAGGATATGTACTGAAACCGGATTAAAGAGATCTGGAGCACGCTGCGTAGGCAAAATAAAACGCTCAATTGAATCAACCGACGCAAATCGTTATTTAACGGTTAACGCGCCAAGGTGAGTAAATTCACTAACTCTCTTTTTATTTAAAATAATTTAATTATATTTTAAATAATGGTTGAATGCTGTGAGATGGTTGTTTAGGCAAATTATGGTTAAATTGATTGAAATATTACTTATCGTTGCATATGTACACATCACCGGTTGGATACTGATTTCATCGATTTTAATATTCCCTAGGATGGAACCAGTGTTAATTGTTGACTAACATCGGTGGATGCAGGAAACCGGTTGGTGGAATCCAACCGGATTCCTCAGTATTTATATGTACTGTTTGTTTTATATAGATGCACTGTTTGAACCCAAATGACTTTTGAAACCTTGTGTTGATATTAGCGTTGAATGGAAATTAAAATGTTATTTTGATTTAATAAGTAGATGATATCGATTTAGGAAGTGGCAACAACCAACCATAAATGTATCATTTGTTTTAACCGCTATTGTTTTACCAAAATCCCACCGTGTGCGAAGCACGTGTTTCACAATACTTACTAAATGATTTGGTAAAGTGGATTCTTACATCAATAAGATTAATAAGTAGGTAGGCGGAGTTTAACTTGATGATTAATAACCTGAATTTATTGTTTTAAGAACAATTAAATGAGATATTTACAAATAGATTATGGTTGATTTCATATTAAGTAAGATTTGTTAGAATCGATTATTGTTTTTAAATAGTAAATGAGATTATTTAGAAATAAATTATTGTTTTTATAGTGATCGATACAAGTGAAATTATTTGGATTAATAAATGTTATTTGTTCAAAATGAAAAGAGTTGTTAGAATGGATTAGTGGGTTAATCATGGCTAAATATTTACCAAGAAAACTGTTGATCAATAATTGGTTATTTAATTAATTTAGATTGAGATGATTAATCTAATGTAATAAATTAACGAATAGTTGATTTAGTTTAAATAAGAATTTACAGTATAAGGGATTTGTCTAAAGAAGACAAAGCGGAAAGGAGATGTTAAGATTTTGTAACAGAAAGAAATGTTAAGATTTTTTTGTAACGAAAGGAGATATCAAGATTTTTGAAATAAAAAGAGATGTCAAGAATTTGTAACGGGAAGAGGTGTTGGGATTAATTATAAAGTGGAATATGGTAGCATATTGCAAGTCTCAGAACTATAGCAGTAAAGTAACGCTGTTGACTAGGCTTAAGCGTGACTGTCATGTCGAGATTTGTTATAAAAGGGGAATATTACAGCGTATGATGAGTTTTGAACTATAACGTTAAATTAACGCTGTTGGCCAAGCTTAAGCATGATTTTTATATAGCACTACTCCCTAGTGAATGTAAACAGTTTGTTTTGAAATCCACTTATTCTAAAGAAATAAGTAACGATGATTGTCTAGAGAAATATAAGAACGAGTAGTGGAGAATCGTTTCAGAAAACGATGACATCATTTCGATCTTTGAAATATGATTAGAGTTAAATAATACTATTAGAAATGGGAACTATAATTCGACGATGATGAATGTTAAATAAAAAGTGCCCATGGTTGTGTGATGATAATTATACATTTGATTGGATGTTTGTTTTTACTTCGATAGTTAAATAACCGACTATCGAAGTGTTTTGACCATCGTTGTCTATACGGGGAGACCGGTTGGATATATTATCCGAGAACCACTCCGTATAGGCATAAACGCTGCGTATTCGATTATGCTGAAGAAAATTGAAGACGGAATGAAATGCAAGGGTCGTCCTATTCAGAATGGTGTTTTCTGTTTGTCCAGTCCCAGGACAACTTGTATGGACGAATGTCTGACAAAGTATTCCTAACGATCACATAAGACGATCTTTTCAAGGTATTATGTCTGGTGGCGGAGAAATTCGTTTCTCTTAGCTTTTATACCCGTAATATTTTGGGAAGATCAGCTAGTGATTTGACGGGTTTGACGATGTGGCATTCAAAGTGTATGGTGACCAGATGTTCTAAAAGGTAAACGTAGCCTCAAGCTTCACAACCGGGAAATGACAAAAATCGGGCAGGCAGCATGGCTATGTGGGTCGCACCCATTAGGGTGTATAATCACCTATCTAGAGAAATTCCTTTTGTTTCTAAATCTATCGATTCTGCCCATTCGGGAACGGTGGTTTGAGTCCAACCGTTGGTGATATACATTCGATACACTCAAGCGAAATGAGTGGTCGGTCATGTGTGGGCCGGGTTACAAGATGTTCTTGTTGAACCCAGGTGTATTCGCCTCTAGAGATACATCATCGGAAGGTGGTCCCATACCTTGTCATAGTTGGAATCCAATCTCCAATAAGCGCCTTGCGGTTTTTGATTTTATACTATATATGTAGAGCGTGAGATGCAAGCGTTCTGCTATTTGGTTATTTATTTGATTAGACATTATTATAATATCACTAGATTTTGATATCAAAATATTTTGGGTTATAGTAAGGTAAAAGCCGTCCATGTTTATGTGTGGATTGGTCTTACTATTATCCTTTTTGTTTCGAAAAGGATTTTCAAAGTTAAGCCATATGGTTGGAATTTACTCACACCAGTCCCATGACTGACCCAGAGTTTATTTTGTTTTGTTTTTCCTAAACTCTTGGGTGCCCAAATTTGTACGGGCAGTCAAGTGTTTCAGGCTTTTACAGATACACTTGAAGGAGCTAAAAGCAGAAGGCTTCACCGTTAGTATTTAGAGACTATTTCCGCTGTGATCTGATATATTGTACTCTGATATGGTATGTATACACAAAACAGATTTGCATTTCAAAGTTATGTTATATAATATATTTTATTCGTTCCGCTGTGAGATTCGTGTTTACTCTGATTATGTTCAGCTGTGTTCTTCTTCTTCTCCTATTCTATTAGTTCTATCTTTTCTATCTCATCCTCTAACTTCTTTCTATTAATAGTCCGGTATTTTCGATGTCTGAACAGTCGACGCTGGGTTTTGTGTCGATTTTCGGAGTCGAAAACCCCGGTTCGTTACAGTTGGTATCAGAGCTGAAGGTTAAGTGATTACCTTGGCTCTGTGGCGTGACTCAATAGAGATAGAGTTAGTAATACTCTAGATTGAGTTTGAGTGTATATATATGAGCGCGTATTTGTAAATCAATATAAAAAACTGTTTTATATTGTGTTGATTGATCTGATGAGTGGTATATGAATTCCAGATCGACGCGTTTAGCTGACGAGGCCGATAGGGATTTATAAACGCTTGGATAGAGAATTTCGACATAATATTGTTTTGAAAAAGGGGTAAATGAAATAATTTTACTCGAAATATATTTTGATATAAAGAGAAGTATATATCTTGAGATTATATTAGATGTATTGATCATTATTATGATCAGATAAAGATATATAAGTGAGTTGGTTATATAAATAACCAATCGAAATATTATATGAATATAATATATAAATCAGATAAATTGAATCTGATGATAAACCAGAAATGGAGTTAAAACTCTAGAAATTTGAGAAGTCGTCGTAAATAGATTTGAATTAAACATATGAGGATTTTAAAATCCTGGGAGATTTGAAACTATTTTCCAAGTGTTGTGAAAGGTATTTTGAAGTAAAAATTCAAAATGAAAGTGTTTTAAAATGAATTTTGAAAAGTAATATAGTATTGAACTCGCTTTGATCACTGGAAAATAAATTCTGATGATGACGGCCGCATTATCAGTGTTCGTTTTCGAGTCTCTAAGTGACGGATTACTACCAAAAATTTTGTTTTGAATATTTTTGGGAAAACACGTTGTCAGAAATTCAAATGTTTTGAATGGCCATGTTATAGGTATATATGATCTCAAACTGATTTGAAATGAAAACCCCAGGAATTTGAATTCTGAAATTTAAAATTTACTTATGAAGTAAATAAACAACAAATTTAAATAAGTCAAATAAAAATTTGAGTTGAATTGAAGCCAAGTAAGTGGAAATTGTATTGGAATAAGGATTTGACTTGGCAAAATAGTTGAGTTGTGAATTGAGATTAGGAATGGAACCGAACTTGGTTTGGAAATTTGATTATTTGGAATTGGAATTGAATTGGAGGTTGAAGAAGAAATTTGAGTTGGGATGTAAGAGAATTATTGATTGAGGATAAACTGACAGGAGATCAGTTGGAGATGCATTTGGGTATGCTGAATGGATTGCAAATGGAAGCGAGATAATTGGATGCCCAATGAAGGGAGAAGGTCCAGAGTGGCGTGTGGTAGTAATACCGAATGAACCATGCAGCAGAGAGGCTGACGAAATCCTTCGAAAGATTAAAGTGTTAGAAAATTTTCCGAATTTTGAAAATTTTCGTAACAAAGAAGGGAATTAATATTTTGATCAGTTCAGTTGGAACTGAAATTATGAAGTAAACCAAAAAGAATTTTTAATATGTTTACAACAGAAATTGTAGCATTTTTCCTACCTTAGCAATTTCGAGGACGAAATTATTTTAAGGGGGAAGGAATGTAATGTCCCGCATTTTTATCAGTTTATAGTTGAATATTTAAATCAGTTTAAATATTGAATTCGTAATATAAGTGGATTTATATAAACGAAGTTGAACGTATAAAAATATATATTAAATATAATCGAGCTCATAACGACGTTGCAGTTCGTAATTTAACGTTCTGAACTTCAACTGAGTGTACAGGACTCGTTTTAAATCGGATATCTGCAAAACAAGAAACATTGGAATCTGTTGAACTGTATCTTTCTGACAGAAGTGAAATATTGAGATTTCGTCATATTTATCTCAAGATATGTCCAAATCAAATATTTGAAAAGTCGCTATAGAACCGTTTATCGACCATAACAGTTTATTTGATATAACTAGATATCGGTTGCAAATATGGACAAGGTTCTTTTGGGGCGCAGTGATAATTTAATTTTTAGAATTTTACTGTAATTTTTAATTAATTAAATACGCAGCTTTTTATTTGGAGTATTTTGCACCCTTAATCAGTATTTTGGGGTTTCAAAATATGAGGTAATCTACTGGTATTATTATATTTTTGGGATCGTGGCACCTCGCTGGACACGATCGCATTCTTATTTCTGTCCGTAGCAGTTCAGACTTGAGCGAAATCCTACGTAGCACGAATACTAAAATTTCGGCTCAAAAATACTAAGTTAAAAACTCGGAGTACCCATAAGGCAAAAAGGCTAAGAACATTGGTAAAAACATGACTCTCGGAAATGAAAAACCATAGAAATCTAATATGTTACCCTAAAACTAATACACCAGTCAACACCTACCTTTAGAAAACTTGCCGACAAAGTAACAGCTTGCCTACCCAACTGTCAACCTATGTATTTTCAAATCAGAAGACGTGAAAAGGAGAACGACAATACTTGCCTAGAACCCCACGCACGTATTGTTTAAATCAATAGACTGCAGGCCTCCCCTAAGCTCTACATACCCAAATCCTTGCGTTCCAAGGCTTTACTTCTATAAATACGGAACCATGCTCTTACATTCGCATTTCCATTTTCAACAGAACACCTCTGTTTAACGCAAGCTCAGAGGAAAAAAAAATATAAACAGAATAAAGTACTGGGAGTTCAAATCTGGAGCTGCGCCTCTGGATGGAAGCATTGTATATGGCGGAGCAGGTCACGACTATTGGAGAGGAGTGTGTTGGACGCTGCATGGAGGAGTATGATGGAGTATTTTCAGCAGGGAAGGATCTGGAGTTGGAGTAAACAGGCGCATGAGGTACGGTGCTTTGAAAATGTATTTTATTGGGTTAAGGACAGTAGTACTCACGTTTTTAATGCTTTGCGAGGGGAGCGGTGTTGTTTTAACTGGTGCAAGTGGGTGTTATAGCATGCGGTGGCTGTTGGTATGAAGTTGGGTATGTTGTTCACGTATAGGAGTGGTCACGTAGTAAGGATGATGCACGGTTGCTTTGGAGAAGAAAACGGTAGGGGGGGGGGGCTGAATGTGCTGTTTTAATTCATATGGGAGAGACATTGGCATGGGATGAGTGACAACAAAAACATAAATGGGCAAACAAAATAAAGCTGGTAGTACAAAGACAGTGGGTGGGAGGCATGTTGTTCATGTTTACTGGAGAAGTTTTCATGAAGTGGGTGTGTTTTCTTTTGAACGTTGGGGGGCAGCTCAACGTTGAGGCAACGGAGGGAAATAAGGTTGCATGGGAGGATAATGTACTGAGGTGGGAAGGTAAAACAATGAAGTAAAGTCTGTGAAGGGAACAAAGTCATAACGCGATGAAGAAGTTGTAACCGAAGATGATAAAGGTAAAACTGGAGTGACTGTTTTTAACATAGAAGGTACGAACATGAGCACCATGGGGTAATGTGAGCAAAATGAAATAAGAATGCTGAAGTTCAGCAGTGGAGTTTTGGTAGCATCTGTGCAGTAAACCAATGATGCGCACCGTAACATGGATCAGTTCGGCCGAAGATGTAAAGGGAAATCGGTACCGCTGGAATCGTATGGTCGCAGGATATGTACTGAAACCGGATTAAAGAGATCTGGAGCACGCTGCGTAGGCAAAATAAAACGCTCAATTGAATCAACCGACGCAAATCGTTATTTAACGGTTAACGCGCCAAGGTGAGTAAATTCACTAACTCTCTTTTTATTTAAAATAATTTAATTATATTTTAAATAATGGTTGAATGCTGTGAGATGGTTGTTTAGGCAAATTATGGTTAAATTGATTGAAATATTACTTATCGTTGCATATGTACACATCACCGGTTGGATACTGATTTCATCGATTTTAATATTCCCTAGGATGGAACCAGTGTTAATTGTTGACTAACATCGGTGGATGCAGGAAACCGGTTGGTGGAATCCAACCGGATTCCTCAGTATTTATATGTACTGTTTGTTTTATATAGATGCACTGTTTGAACCCAAATGACTTTTGAAACCTTGTGTTGATATTAGCGTTGAATGGAAATTAAAATGTTATTTTGATTTAATAAGTAGATGATATCGATTTAGGAAGTGGCAACAACCAACCATAAATGTATCATTTGTTTTAACCGCTATTGTTTTACCAAAATCCCACCGTGTGCGAAGCACGTGTTTCACAATACTTACTAAATGATTTGGTAAAGTGGATTCTTACATCAATAAGATTAATAAGTAGGTAGGCGGAGTTTAACTTGATGATTAATAACCTGAATTTATTGTTTTAAGAACAATTAAATGAGATATTTACAAATAGATTATGGTTGATTTCATATTAAGTAAGATTTGTTAGAATCGATTATTGTTTTTAAATAGTAAATGAGATTATTTAGAAATAAATTATTATTTTTATAGTGATCGATACAAGTGAAATTATTTGGATTAATAAATGTTATTTGTTCAAAATGAAAAGAGTTGTTAGAATGGATTAGTGGGTTAATCATGGCTAAATATTTACCAAGAAAACTGTTGATCAATAATTGGTTATTTAATTAATTTAGATTGAGATGATTAATCTAATGTAATAAATTAACGAATAGTTGATTTAGTTTAAATAAGAATTTACAGTATAAGGGATTTGTCTAAAGAAGACAAAGCGGAAAGGAGATGTTAAGATTTTGTAACAGAAAGAAATGTTAAGATTTTTTTGTAACGAAAGGAGATATCAAGATTTTTGAAATAAAAAGAGATGTCAAGAATTTGTAACGGGAAGAGGTGTTGGGATTAATTATAAAGTGGAATATGGTAGCATATTGCAAGTCTCAGAACTATAGCAGTAAAGTAACGCTGTTGACTAGGCTTAAGCGTGACTGTCATGTCGAGATTTGTTATAAAAGGGGAATATTACAGCGTATGATGAGTTTTGAACTATAACGTTAAATTAACGCTGTTGGCCAAGCTTAAGCATGATTTTTATATAGCACTACTCCCTAGTGAATGTAAACAGTTTGTTTTGAAATCCACTTATTCTAAAGAAATAAGTAACGATGATTGTCTAGAGAAATATAAGAACGAGTAGTGGAGAATCGTTTCAGAAAACGATGACATCATTTCGATCTTTGAAATATGATTAGAGTTAAATAATACTATTAGAAATGGGAACTATAATTCGACGATGATGAATGTTAAATAAAAAGTGCCCATGGTTGTGTGATGATAATTATACATTTGATTGGATGTTTGTTTTTACTTCGATAGTTAAATAACCGACTATCGAAGTGTTTTGACCATCGTTGTCTATACGGGGAGACCGGTTGGATATATTATCCGAGAACCACTCCGTATAGGCATAAACGCTGCGTATTCGATTATGCTGAAGAAAATTGAAGACGGAATGAAATGCAAGGGTCGTCCTATTCAGAATGGTGTTTTCTGTTTGTCCAGTCCCAGGACAACTTGTATGGACGAATGTCTGACAAAGTATTCCTAACGATCACATAAGACGATCTTTTCAAGGTATTATGTCTGGTGGCGGAGAAATTCGTTTCTCTTAGCTTTTATACCCGTAATATTTTGGGAAGATCAGCTAGTGATTTGACGGGTTTGACGATGTGGCATTCAAAGTGTATGGTGACCAGATGTTCTAAAAGGTAAACGTAGCCTCAAGCTTCACAACCGGGAAATGACAAAAATCGGGCAGGCAGCATGGCTATGTGGGTCGCACCCATTAGGGTGTATAATCACCTATCTAGAGAAATTCCTTTTGTTTCTAAATCTATCGATTCTGCCCATTCGGGAACGGTGGTTTGAGTCCAACCGTTGGTGATATACATTCGATACACTCAAGCGAAATGAGTGGTCGGTCATGTGTGGGCCGGGTTACAAGATGTTCTTGTTGAACCCAGGTGTATTCGCCTCTAGAGATACATCATCGGAAGGTGGTCCCATACCTTGTCATAGTTGGAATCCAATCTCCAATAAGCGCCTTGCGGTTTTTGATTTTATACTATATATGTAGAGCGTGAGATGCAAGCGTTCTGCTATTTGGTTATTTATTTGATTAGACATTATTATAATATCACTAGATTTTGATATCAAAATATTTTGGGTTATAGTAAGGTAAAAGCCGTCCATGTTTATGTGTGGATTGGTCTTACTATTATCCTTTTTGTTTCGAAAAGGATTTTCAAAGTTAAGCCATATGGTTGGAATTTACTCACACCAGTCCCATGACTGACCCAGAGTTTATTTTGTTTTGTTTTTCCTAAACTCTTGGGTGCCCAAATTTGTACGGGCAGTCAAGTGTTTCAGGCTTTTACAGATACACTTGAAGGAGCTAAAAGCAGAAGGCTTCACCGTTAGTATTTAGAGACTATTTCCGCTGTGATCTGATATATTGTACTCTGATATGGTATGTATACACAAAACAGATTTGTATTTCAAAGTTATGTTATATAATATATTTTATTCGTTCCGCTGTGAGATTCGTGTTTACTCTGATTATGTTCAGCTGTGTTCTTCTTCTTCTCCTATTCTATTAGTTCTATCTTTTCTATCTCATCCTCTAACTTCTTTCTATTAATGGTCCGGTATTTTCGATGTCTGAACAGTCGACGCTGGGTTTTGTGTCGATTTTCGGAGTCGAAAACCCCGGTTCGTTACAAGTTTGTAGGCCTATATATACTAATATTACCCACCTACCCAAGATTTACTTAACCCTCTCGCTTATCAAGTCCATATGTATTATTGGTTAAGCCTGCCTGAACCCTATCCACTTTGTTTATGTAATATTGGTTAAGTTGTATTCTTACCCATGTTAACTTAACCCCTACCCACCTAACTCATTTAGGTATCATATTCAGCATTAATTAGTTATTAATACACAGACCTCTCACATTAAGTCGATCACTTGTGCCCGCTAGAAATGCCGGGCTGTTCCGGGCAGACTTCCACCACAAGCCAGACTTAACCTCATGCCTAAGCATCTTATTTATGCCTTTGACCTCTCACATCAGACTGTCGTTTGTGGTTGCTAGATATGATGGGTGGTTTCGGGCGGTCTTATACCGCAAACCAAGTCTGACCTCATGTCTTAGGCATTTATCTTTTAGCCAATTTACATATTTACTATCCAAGTCTAGATTTATATGTGAATTATTCATAAGTGTGGTTAATTCAAGCTATGCCACATTTACTTGTTATGCCCAAAATTACTTAATTAAGTTATACCCAATTCCCCGCGTTTCAATCGCATGTACAACAAGATCCAAAAATAAAACGAAGAGGGATACAGGAGACACAAGAATTGACATAAGTAACAAAATAGGCATGTAAAGGTGTACCCAACTCAATAATCATGTCTCAAATGGACAGGTTGTACATTAACAATAGGTATGGCTAAACTGAGCAAGTTACATCATGGGCATAAAGATTCGATAGAATTGAACATAAAAGAATCACCAATTTGGTGTACAACATTATAGGTTCCATCACAACAGTCTCATAGGCATAGGTAATTCAATTTTGAAAAAATGGATGAGCATGAATCAGAATTGATTATCTTACAATTAGGCATAGTCCTAGATTCAATTCATTACAAGTCATGATTCCTATTACATGTTCCAAATCTGAGAAATAACTGAACTTACCAAATTATCACAAGTTTACACCCAAACCTATTTATGTCAAGTCTCATGTTTGCTTATTATGTATAAATTTTCCCAAACCATAGCCATCATCAATTTATGCCTTTTTACAAATCACAGGTTATTCAAACTTTTTCCCTATCATTCAAGCGTTATATGTGTCCGAATTTTGCTTAATATGTTAGTCTCGAAGTTAGCCTAACTCATAAAAAGAAAAAGGAAAAAGGAAGAGGGAAGAGAATCATGGTATCAAAATACGAATAAATATACGAGCACAAAAGGCATGAACTGATAGAATTGATCAGAAAAGCATAGGCTATGAACCCAAAAAAATGACAAATTGCAAATTTGTTAAAATCCATTATAGGAATAATCATATGATCACAATTTACAACTTATCATAATTACTTTAGTTTAATTATCTTATGAAAGCTACATGAACTCACAGAGATTAAGGAAGAAGAGAGGATCTGGAATCTGATTTCTGAAGTTGATAAGCTAATCCGTTGATGTAGGCTTTGATCTTTCTCTTTTATCTTTAACCTTGACTTTGATTTCTAATTTGGAGAAGATGGAGACTAGGCTAGCATAGAGATGGACAACATAACGACTTAATAAAATAGGATTGTGAGGTTTAGGGTTAAGGTTTGATGTGTTTATATAGGAGTATAGGATTAATATGAGCCTTTAGATCAACCTAGGAGTCATCCGAGCTATCCAGTCCAAGACAATGCGTCATCAGGCCAATCAGAAGTCGCCACATAGCCCTATGACTCAGAAAATCGTCACTGTCCAGAACAGTCAGCAGGGGTCGGCCCCTACAAAGGGGTCGTCACCTATGTTGGCACCCCTATAAGGGGGTCGACACCTATGTCGACACCCCCTGGGGGTCGACACCTATGTCGACACCCCCTGGGGGTCGACACCTATGTTGACACCCCCTGGGGGTCGACACCCAGATCGGGAAATTTCCCGCTCGGCTGCTTTTCGAAATTTTGAATTTCTAATCTGTTTTTTGATTTTTAATCGTTATTTAACATAATTTCTGCTTACGCTTGAAATCTTCTAACCTTCATAACTTCTTCATACGGAGTCCGATTTACACAAAATCGGACTCTATCTCAAGAAAAATTCCGAGATGAACGCAATGACATAACCCATTTCTCCTAATTCTTCTTCTAAAAAATAAGTGTTCTTAAATTTGTTAATTTTTATATTTTGAAATTATGGGGTGTTACATATATATATAGACACACACACATATATACTCCAACCTATTCTAGGCTATTATTAACCCCATCTCTACTAAGTTACGCCACAGAGCCAAGGTTATCACTAAACCAATAGCTCTGACACCACTGTAACGACCCGAGGAAAAAAATTGATGCTCGAATTTTCGACAATAATACACAAACCCGTATTACTTGCCAAAAACCCAAGTATTGAACCCCAGATTGTTAATAGAAAGAAGCTAGAGGATGAGAAATAGAAAGAAAGAAATATTAGAATAGAAGAAAGAAGAAGAACATCACATTAGATTCTCACAGCGAAACGAATAAAATATAATATAACAAATCTCTTTATATAAATAGAATTGTACATGCATACCGATCATTAGAGTACAACATATATCTGTCACAGCGGAAACTATCTTTATATAACTAATGGTGAAGCCTCCTGCTTCGAGCTCCTGAAACTCCACGCGAAACCTAACATGGAAATACACTCGGTCTAACCCGAGCACATTTGAAGCAAAGCAAAATTCACCAGGCAAGTCCGGAATACTTTCAATGATAAATTCACAGAACAAACAGCTTGTTTAACTTTGGAAATCCTTTTTTGAAAGGAAAGGATAACAGTAAGACCAGCCTACACATAAACACATATGGTTTATACCTTACTATAACCCGAGCCATTTTTTCGAAAACATAACTTATTCTGATATTATAGTAGTATCTAAATACAAATAAATAAAAATCTAGCGGAACGCTTGCATCTCATGCTCCACATATATAGTATACAATCAAAATCGGGGCGCTTATTAGAGATTGGATTCTGACTATGACAAGGTATGGAACCACCTTCCGATAGTGTATCTCTAAAGCCGAATACACTGGGTTCAACAAGAACGTCTTGCAACCCGTCCCACACATGACCGACCACTCATTTCACTTGAGTGTATCGAATGTATATCACTAACGATTGGGATCAACAACCATTTCCCGAAATGGACATCATCGACAGATTAAAAAAGCAAAAGGAATTTCTCTAGATAGGTGATTATACACCCTAATGGGAGCGACCCACATAGCCATGTTGCTTATCCGATTTTTGTCATTTCCCAGTTGATGAGGATTGAAGTCAGAATTTACCTTTAAAATATCTGGTCATCATTCACTTTGAATGCCACATTGTCAGATCCACCAAATCACTAATTGATGTCCACAAAAATATTCTAGTCGTTAAGCTAAGAGAAGTGCCCCTCTCTGCCACTAACAAAAATACGTTTGTAAAAATCAATTTACGTATCCCTTAAGAAGTACTCTGCTAGACATTAGTCCATACAAGTCATCCAGGAACAAGATGAACTGAAGGAACCCTCTTACCGCATCCTTATCTAGGAATCACCCTAAGGATCAGTAGCGAGTAGTCCTTGTAATCCGCAAAATCTCAACCACGACCGAATCACGTTATAATACCTCTGCGTTGCATAGAATATTCGACAAATAATCCTTCCGCTTATGAAGATCCACGGTCTTCAATTGCTCTACCTTCATTCAGCATCTCCACGTGTTCATTGGACCGGAATGATTTTCGAATATAAATTCAATCTCGGTCATTCCGTACCAATAATCGTATGGTCAGGTTTGATAGTCGGTGATTTAACTATCAAATAACAATCGTGTAAATAATATGATTTCGTTGATTTAGTACTTGGTATTACTAGGCATATTTTAAAATAATAAATATATATAATCAAATTTTAATTCTTCCAATATATTTAAACCTTTTATTTATCCTTATTTTATTATAATAAAGGCTATTTTATATGTTTTAGAACATGAATATATATACCTAAGTTTCCATTTCAATTACTATTGGAAATATCATTATATTCTTCAAAACCTCTTTTCCCCTTTCCTTAAATTCTGGCATCACGATATATACTTATATATATAATACTTAATGGTATAAACCAAATTACTAATTCTGATATGACAAATCAAATGTCAAATTATATAATTTAAAATCAAATATTCTTATCTACCTTATAACTAACATTTACATTCAAAAACCTCGTACTCATGTTCAATATTCCTCGCATGGAATAATTAACCAATTACAACACCTTTCCCTCATTTTGAACTAAAACCATTCCTCGATAATAGTGAAGCCGTTCAATTTGGGGTATTTTATTTACCTCTTAGATCTTGATCGACAACGTTCTTATCTCAGAACAAGTAGAAGTTCGTAACTCTAAACCTATATTCTTATAATATCATTCGGATCTTATTTTCTATTTAAACATGATTTTATAAACCATATCCTTATATTTTGAAATCTCAATCGACAATAACCATTTTACTTAATATATTTATTAAGTAGGTCATTTACCAAAATATTAACCATTTGCTTCAAAACTTCTATATAATATTCTATTTATCACTCGAATCCATTTACTATAGTTTAGCCAAACCTCTTTTGCATCATTTAAAACTAATAGTTTGATTTTATAACCAAAACCCCTTTTACATTACTTATAATCTAAAACTTTGGTTTATAAATCCCTTTATCACCTTCTTTTATTCAAAAACCTTACTAACCTTCACCTTTAAATCTCCCTCCGACATTTATTTAATTCCATCCTTAAGTAAAGTATTTATTTACAGTCTTTGTCTTAGTTTAAAACTTCAAACCCATTTTTGCTAATAACTTTGATTCGTTCTTAACATTCTTTATTAACAAGTCTTATATAACCTGATTTCATTTCTTAAGTCTTTTTATCATCAACTGGGGTAAGTATATTACTTCATTATTAACTAACCAGAGATTAGTTAATTTCATTAAGATAGTAATTTCTTTAATAAATGAAAACTATTCAATAATCATCTCACATATAATTAAATTAAATATTTTTTAGCTTTATAACAATCGTCGAGTTAATACCATATAGATAATAAAATCTCACCCGATTATTTTCCTTCGAAACAATAATCTCAGATTTTTAACTTTTTGTTAGTATATGCCTTCCTTATGTATTAAAATATAAGATGCCATTGTATAATCATTTTAACAGTTTCTGTATAAATAAAGTCATTAATTAATTAAACTCTTTATTTAAATAACTAAAATAAAATTTAAACTTTGATTCAATTATAAAAATAAATTTTATAACTGTAAAATGCGTCAATTTGCCTGATGGCGAGTAAATGTCTCAAACAATGGATTCTAAACCATCCGCTGCCAATTACTTAATCAATACTGCATATTGATTAAAACACGACGGTTAGATTCAACAACCTTATCTATTCAATCATCGATAACTAACATGATACAATATAAATCTGAATAAACGATTCATAATAAATAATATGTAATTTATTTGAGGAATCCAGTTGGATTCCTCTAACCTGTTCTTCCCTGCACAACAGCTCATATTGTTGTTTAATAATAGCATGAGAATTATAATCTAATGAATTCGAATGACCAACTTATAAATACAAAGAAACAATCAACCAATAAACAAATAAAATCATCCATTGCGTCCATAGCATTCATTCAACAAATTTTATGCTGATAAATGATGAGTGTTAATAATATGAATTTAACACATCACAAAATTCAAGAAGTGTGAGAATTAACTCACCTTTGTTTTAGTTGATGAATCAGGTCGGGTTATATAATTTCAAACAAACGTTTGAATTATATAAATATCCAACTGCATCTGTTTCCAATCAAATCAGCTTGGTCGCGTAGCCTTCGGCACCACGATCCCAATGGACCTAGTTTCATCGAATTCCGACAACATATAAACAAGTTATTGTTGTCACAAGTTTTAACATATATTATATAAATTAAATATAATTAATTTAATTAATTATTACCTTAACTAGCTAATTACCTAGATTAGCGTCAAATTTTGATTACCCCTTTCATGCTTCTTTCATGTGACGTCCTTTTCCAACATTTTCGCTCATATCCCATACCCATGCATCGTGCACTTTTGCTTCATACATTCAAATTGGCCTTTATATAATTTCTTTTTCTTTCTTCTAATGTAACTTCCCCTTCCAAAGACATCTCACACATTATTATTTCATATAGTTTCCTCCTATCTACATCAAAATTCCTCCTTTGCGTTTTCTTTTTCTTAAAATTTAGTCCAAGCCCATACGAACTCTACGGCCTAATTACAACCGTGCTTCTTTGCTCCTCTTTATTTCTGCTTCTACAATAGATGTTCTTGCTCCTATACATTTCCATGCGCCATAACCAGTTCTACACTGCCAACTTCTTCATTTTTATTTCTTTCTTTTTGAACAAACTCAGACCAACGCATAGAACCCTCCACACGCCGCCACACTGTCTTCATTTCATAACAATACTTTGGACATTCATATGCATGCATCGCCATCCTTCTAGTACAAACCGTGTTTCTCCCTAATACAACATGTACGGATGTACCCAAAACTATCACCACACTCATCCTCTTCGTTTTCTCTTCTTCACTATTCAACCAGACGCCATTCCATCTTCCAGACAAGATGTGCGGCTCTCACTATAGTAACAGGCTTTCATGGCCGAACTCCCCCAATGTGAACCATGAACTTGCTGTCACCTTCTTTCCTACGAGCAACACGTCCTGATCTGCTCCTCCGCATGAAACAAACACCTGTAGCTTCTTTTACGCCATTTTCTAGTATTTAAAACTCATTCCCCAATGCTAACTGCTCCCTGATCCATCTAACATGAATGCTTGCGCCATTTTCCAGTGCTGGCGGCCTCATTTTCCGAGCGACATAGAAAAGCGAACCCAATATAAGTGATACCGATGTGCAGAGGAATATTGCACGAGTGGAAGGAAACTGAAATCACAAGATTTCATTTTGTTTTCAATTTATAAAGATTTTCGAAGAATTGAATTTGAAGAAGGGATGCTGAATGAATTAGAAAATTGGCTTCGTTGATGTAGGTGAGTGAGACATGATTTCGGTTTGTTTTTCAGAGGAATAACTTGTTGTGTATAAGAAGGAAGAAAGAGGGCGTATTTATACTAGGTTTAGCTTTTCAAAGAAGCAAATATAGTTACATTATTTTATTTATTATGCGTGGCCACATGTTTTCTCTGTATTAATTGGAAAAGAAAATAGATGACGGATTTCAGAAAAACAGTGGGCGGCGATGTAGAAACATGTCGGGGAACTGAATAAAAAATTGAAAATCCAACACAGAACATTTAATTAAAGTGAAGTGACAAACGATTGATGACTAGCGATATTTTTAAACGAAGGCGACCGACGATATTCTTGGCGTACAACGCTCGACATTTACGGTTCGTATATACCCATACGAACATCGGTGGTAACAAAATTGGAAATTACACAATAACTTAAGAGTGGCAAGGAAGAGAGAGAAATCCCCATTTTTAGGGGTCTACAGCTAATTTGGGTCTTATAGACCTGGTATGTTGATTAGGAAAAGTGGTTACAAAAGAGTATTATATAACAGTTTTAATAAAATTAAATTTACTTAAAAGCGATGTCGTTTCAAAATTAACAAATCTTTAAATCATGTATTGAATCAATAAAGTATATATCGATTTCCATACAAAAAATCTAGTAATAAATTATTATTAACATGTTCGTCGAATCAGAATTCTATATGGCTTCAGATTTATAAATTTTACTTGATTTTAAACATGATATTTTAAATTATAAGTTTTAAACAATATTTAATTTACAAAAAATCCATTTATTTATTATAATAATCATTATATTTTAATAACGAATTCCATAGTGGTTATTTGAAAATTTGATTTGGACATAAAACAAAATCCACAATATGAAATCTTTATTTTTCTGCATCATTAGAAAATTATTATCAAATAGATTCGGACGTTTCTTGTTTCGAAGAAATCCGACTTAAATTGGGTCCTGTATAACCATTTGAAGTTCAAAACGTTATATTACGAACTATCACGCCGCTGCAGTTCATTTTATAATTAAAATATAGATTAAACGTTCAGTCAGCATTTAATCAACGAAATATATATTATTAATCCATTTCTAACTCCAAATCAATATTTAAAATAATAAATTAATTTAAATATCCGACTACCAAAAATGCAGGATGTTATAACTATCGTAGCATGACAAAGGTGGTTTTGTACACCTTTGTTGTATGGTGATGAAGAATACTCGAGGAGGGTACTATGAGAAGTACCTCGATATATTAGGCATGTAGCTACATATATGTGGTTTATTAGCTTAATCTACTTGGGAGTAGATGGGTACGACTTATGCGTTAAACCAGAAGTAATGTGTAGTAAATCCAAAATAATTTAATAAAGATAAACCGGTGATAGAGTAGTATATGTAGTATTATTAGAGAGTTTAATTTTTCCGTCTACCAGACTTTTTTTCTTACCCCTTCCTCATAACGAACCCTCAAGTTGGACAGGTGGTAGAGATTACAGCTTATAGACACTTGTTAGACAGTGTCGTTATTAGGGTAAGTATTTATTTACTATTATATTTTATGTGTTCCACTGTGGGATATTTTATTATGGGCTCTAATATATTTTATCTTTCCCTTTTTACAGGATGCTACAGAAACAAACTATGATTTTGGTAGACTTGGGTTTTTAGCGTTTTGCAAAAAATTTGGATCTGCTGAAATTTGGTTTGTTCCATCTCGTATCATCGTTCCGGTTTAGGATTCCTATATAGATGGTGAGTGAATATATATGTATTTTTAAAATATAAATATGTTATATATACCTATATCCATAAAGGAGCCCATTAATTAAGTTAAACAACACATAAAGAAAGTTGGAATGTCAGTTTTGTACAATAAGGAAATGGTTATGGAAATTTAAGGATTATAGTCCCATGAGCGGAAAAGATTGAAGTGTATAGAATGTATTCAACAAAAAGATTCCATGTGTTAATATCCAAAATTTTGGTATTTCAGATTAGTGGATTAGATAGCAGGGCTTTGTAAATTGAAAGAGTAAGAAAGAGAAAAATGGATTAGGAATATATATATATATATATATATATATATATATGTATATTTGGTGTAAAAGTGGCGCTAATCTTATTTTTCAGTTTGAACATAGTTTTGAAGCCGTTTGTGTAAAAGGGAAATTTTAAACAAAGAAATGTAATATCGCACAAATGATTTCGAAATGCAAAAGGTTAGAAACCTCTTTGTACTTAGTCCCACATTTAAAACTTTAAAAAAAAATTAAAAAGGTAAATTTAGAAAAAGATTTCTAGAGAAGTTTTCAAGTTTACAATTTTAAAATTTACTGGTTTGTAATTTTAAGGATCTCATTAAAATAATTTTTGAGAAAATTGTGCGAACTTGTTTCCAAAAGAACTATGTGCTTAAGCAATGTGTGAGGTTAAGTGATATAAGCTGTTAAGAGAAAGCGCGAATATAAATGGATTAGCTATATGTGGTGCACGCTGACCTTGAGTGAAATAAAATATAAAAAAAAAATCATAAAGGATGGATTGAAACACACTTTAACTTGTTTGAATAAGGAGAATTATAAGATAAGTTTTTATGAATAAATAAGTTTGTAAGTAAATGTGCAAAGAAAGAGGTGTACAAAATATAGGTGAAGCACCATATTTTGTGCTACATTTTTTTTTAAGTTTCCTTATTACTTTACACTGAATTCAAAAGTCCTCTTTAGAATTCAAAGAAACTTAATCTTATTAATTCCTCTTGAAAAAGAAATATATATTAAATAAATAAGAGCTCTAACTAAGTTAAAGTGCATAATCTTATCTTCCCTAGTTTTTACTTTTGAGAAAATAATATTTTGTTGAATTAAAGATAATTTAGTGAGAATTGTCATAATAGTGTGAATGGGCTGTTAACAAAGGTATGAGGAAGTATTTTGAGATGTTAGTAAACGTTAAACTTGAGTGATAAAGTCTTAAGGGAGAAATTAGGATGTAAGAACTAGAATTGATAAACACTCAAATGCTATGTAGTGATGTAAGAGAATAACAATAAGGAAATTTTGAAAATATGTTTTATGTGTTTACTGTTTAATAGAAAGAAGTTATAGGAAATCTTAAAACTTGCGTGATTTATAGGAAGAAGATACAAGAGAGAATAAATTGGAAAGAGAAATTTCGAGATTTTATAAGTGAAATTATCACATGGCTTAATTATTGGAAATTTGTTTTCAGCACTTCTTAAGTAATAAAAAGTTTGACACGTTGTCTCAACTTATAATGTAATATGAACTAGGGATATGCGACTTGGGTTTATAGAGAGTGATAGAAGGAAAGAAGTAGTGTTATGATAGTCTAGATTCAGTGATGTGGACCTTTTTATGTCAAAGGGACGTGGTCCTAGGCATCTTAGTCCCTATAGATAGCAACATTTAGTCATTGTATCTTTTGTCTAGTAGTGATTTCAGTAGAGCAAGTTTTCTCTCCTATAGTGTTCTATTTATTGTAGAAAAATAGAATAGTTTTGTTGATGTTTTCTTTCTAGGTGTTTTTAATGATCACTAGATAAGAACAAAAACATGGGTATTACCAATAAAATGAAAGTAAAAAATGAACAACAAAAATTAAAACAATTTTTTTTTTCAAAAGCAACGAAGATGACAACTGCAATAAATTAGAGCAATAAAAAAGAAATTTCTTCTAAAGTATGTTTTGAAAACTGAAAAGAAAATTTTCTTATGTAAATTGTGCTTGGAATAGAAAATAGGAATTTTTATAGGATTAGCGATAAAGATTTCCTAGTATGGGGAAAAAGATGCATAAATATAGGATGGAAAATATGGAATTTTCCATATTCATCCTTTTTCTGACATAAGAAAAAGGACTCAGAAAATTAATTTTTTTTGAAATCCGCAAATTTAAAGTTGATTGATAAAGTTTGAATGAAATAAATTGGGTGAACTACATTCTTATTTTGTAGTAGTGTAGGGAAAATTGGATGAAAATGTATTTTTGATTTTCAAAATCCTGCATTCATATAGAAATTATAAGTATATTTATGATGTGCGCATCATGTTTTCAAGAAAATTTGCATCCGTACAGGAGGTACCTCTTAGGCATTCATTGCATTCATATATTTTTATGTTGTGTTACACATTGCATAATGCACAAATGGTTACAAAATTTGATGTACATAGTATGGTTGCAAATTATATAAGGAATTTCATAATTTTACCCTTACTAAATTTCGGAGACGAAATTTCTTAAGGGACAGAGAACGTAACACCTCGCATTTATATTACAAAAATTACTAAAATAATTATGGGAGTAATGCGCGTTTTGAAAACAAATGCATGTTATAAATAAGCAATTAATAAAAATTTGCCGCTATGCAAACTAAACAAGCAATGGTATATAGAATTAAACAAAAAGAAATAGAAAATGGAAGTTAATAAATGATACAGTATAAAATAATTAGAAAATATACGTGCACATTAATTGTATTAAGAATGTGCCTTTGAATTTGAAAGTAATAGAAGATTATTATTATTAACATATTAACAAACTTAACTAACCAATAAAATAGGAAAACATGTGTGTGTGAAAAAGGATTAAATTAAGGGAAAGTAAATAATATTAAGATGACAACATTTCCTTTAATTGACAATGCATGTCATAAAAGACATTAAAAAAGGAATAATGGATATATCGTCAACATTTGAAAGCATATAACTAATTTTAGAGCGTGAACACACAAATATAGATATATTTAATATAAAAATATTTAGAGATATATCGCGAAAGCAATGCACAAAATAAACGCTCGTCATAAATGTTATAAAATCATGTAATAAAAGGAAGTTTAAATGACGATAATTATGCAACGTTTTAATTTAATTGGGTGTGCGCACGTTAATAAAACACATTTGAATTTAAAAGTGGATGCGTGTGTTAAAATCACTACACCATAATGGTCATCTGGAAACCCATATTTTTTTCACTTGTTGCTATATTAAAAATGATTCATCAAAAATACAAGATAATAATTTTTTGTTGCAAATGCTTATTTCATTGATAAGCCTTGTTTTCGAGGGAAAAAATGTAAATAGCCTTATAGTTTCTGTCGTAACCCTATCTCCCTTACTCCCAATGCTTTTAGCTTTTATAGTCCATAAAATAAAAAATTATGAATCCATATGAATCACAAATTTAAGGACTTCATAGTTGATTTCCATGATTGAAGACCTCACAAATTTAAAGAATCGACTTCGAAGTTAATTTCGAAAATCTAGAGACTTTGAAGAATCGACCTCACAAATTTGAAGAGTTCACAATTGATTTCCATATGAATAGCTTGCACCCAATTCTTAAATGCATGTTTTGAGGCTATTCAATGCTTATTGAAAGGTATATGCTTTAATTTGTATATACTTATTTAGAAAAGTTAGTATACTAATTGGTGCAGTTAATTCTGTTAACATTGGCATCAATTACGAGAGTAAATTTAGTGATTCGAATGGAGTTGTAAAGGATAATATGGTGAATTAGGGGTAGGGTAATAGTTTGGATAAATTTAGATCTAGCAAGCATCAGTTATTGAGCAAAACGCATTCTTTAATTAATCTTCAAGTCAAAATATTCTATGATAATTCACTTGCTACAAAGGTAACTCTTTATGAGCTCGCTTACTGATTGTATGTTGTATGAACCTATAGTAGTCTATTACATGTCTTGTAACAGCAGTGCATCTAGTGAATGGCTGTTCGCATGTGATTTATTTTCTTGCAAGCTTTTGGTAATTCTGGTCATTGTTTCGATGGGATGACGAGAGAGGCCATGTAGATGTATTACTAAAATTAATGGCAAAAATGAGAAATGTAAGAATTTTGTTGCAAGGATCGATAGGTATTTGTTAGCTGAATTGTCTAGACCAGTGAGATCAAGGTTTGGAATTGTTATTTGTTACGTTTGGTATAATAATCATTGGCTTGTTTTAGTTTTCAATTGTGGTAAGTTTCAATTAGATACATGATTCAAATTTCCACTTTGTCTAGAGATGTGTCTGTCGTTGTTTTCAGTTGTGGTTAGTTTCAGATAGATATAGAATTTTCATGTTTTACTAGGACGTTGGTGGTATATAATTTATTATTGGAAGTGTACCTGAATTCTACTCGCTAGAGACTGGAGTCTGGACGTGCATATTGAATAATCCATACATTAATCTACAGGTTGTAGAATCCTTCTAAGTGATTGATGAGCTTTTGGGCTATACATTTTTTTTTTTTTTTTTTGCAAAAATTGTTTTTGTAAAGGGAATTGTTTAAGTCAATGTTTAGGTATGTTTTGTTTTTGAGTTTGATATATTTGAGGAATACACATATTTTTTAGCTAAAGCAGATGCATTAAAACAGTCATGAGTAAGGCATATGTAAGTATAGACAAAATAACAATTTTATAAATAAAAGCAACCATGGTCTATTGCAACAAAAACAAAATAATACGTAGGTCAAATAAGTATAATGCTTCAAAGGAAAAATAACGAAGCAAAAGAAAAAACAAAAAATCAAGCAAATGATGTCATTATATTTCCAGTTGAAGGTTTAATAGCAAAAAAAAAATTAACTAACAGAAGCATAACAGAAGTTTTACATGTTGATAGTAGTCATTCTATGGGATTGTTCATGCACACTTGCAGCTCCTCACCTTTATGACTACGTAATTTTAGGTTAAAGTGGTTCAAGTTTGTCCAGTTGATACCCGACTGAGAACCTACCAATTTACAAATTCTTCTAAGCATGAGACGTATACATGGGCAGACTATGGTAGCATGTAAGATAAAGATGCCAAACAATAATTATTGAATATTAGGATAATTTTTACCATGAAAATAAGCATGATGGGTTGTAACAACCCGTATTTTTATAACATGTTAATACAAAAAATCAAGGCAGAATTAAATTTTAAAGTCAGAATCAGGGGAAACGGGTTGCGCCATTGCGTTCGTCTTGAAATTTTACATGAAATAAAGTCCGATTTTTCGAAAATCGGAGTCCGGATGAAGAAGTTATGGCCTGTACAAGTTTCAGTAGTTTTCAGGCAGCACTGGACCAGGGAGTCGACCATTAGGTCGACCTCCCCCCCCCCCCACCCCCCCGGTTGACCATAGGGTCGAGCTACCCCCCAGGTCGACCATAGTGTCGACCTCCCCCCTTACAGGTTGACCTGGTCGGCCTGTTTTGACCCAGAACTCATTTTTGAAGCCTGAGACGTGTTTTGATGGTCCGGATTGATTCTAAGGTTAATCTAAGGGCCTAAACTAGTTGCTACACCTATAAAAACACCCTTAGACCTAACCTAATTCATAACAAATCATTCTTACACCTAAATTCTGTTGGAATCCCTCTTGATCATGGTCGCCGCCTCTAATAAATTTCCTAAGCTTTCATACACAATCCAATTCGAAGATTAAGGCTTCTACAATGATTCAGGACAATAAATCAACAACGTCACTGCAACATTCTACAACAATTCAGTTCTTAATTCATTAGCCATGCTCTGTAAGTGCTAGTTACTTTTAGATTTAAATATTTAATTGTAACATTGCCATGAAATAAAGTGGAATTGGATCTAAGTATGTTTATCGATTCAGATCTATTTCTGTTGAATCTTGAGTTTTGAGACTTGTCTATCTTTATTCTCATGCCAAGTTTATGATCTATTAAGCAGTTTTCTTGATTCGTAATGATGTTATCATCAAGTTGTAATCTTTATGCCTATCATGATGATTTATGTTGTTTTCTTTCTGATCTTGCTCTTATTGCAACTTCTACCTCCCCCTATTTATTTTCTTTTGATGAACCTTGGTCAATTTCGGACCTAGGCCTAAACCGCGATTTGCGTACGATGGAATACGGGGGAATATTGGGATAATACCTATTTGGTTATATGTGTTTGGTGGAATTGATGGCGTAACATAAAAATTGGATATTTGGGTATTACTACCATTAACATGAAATTGAATATTTGGGTATCGTCATTATAATAGTAATTGCAAGAATGGGGATTAACATATATAATTTGACATCGATCTTGATATATGTAATATGACATGGATCTTGATATATGTAATTTGGCTAGAACTCGTTATGGGTAAATTGGTGTAAACATGTTATACATGTAATTTTGGATATAAATCTGGATCTATGTAAATTGAGCATAGCTTTGTAAACATGTACATCATGAATCTTGATTTGGGTTTATTTGGACATGAAACTTGATACATGTAATCTTGGCTAGAACTTGATATGGGTAAAATGGCATAAACCTCGCATACATGTAAATAGGCAAGACTTGGACATATGTAAACTGACTAGAATTGGGTATATATATATAAATTGGCATGTAATTTTGGAACTTGGGCATATGTTTATTAATATGTAAAGTTGGGAATTTGAAACATGAAAATGACTGTGTATTGGATAATTGACTTGAACACGAACATGAACATTTCTATATGTTAAACACGTGAACTGACATTGGGGTTTTGGGGGTAATACGACCATTAATGAACCTTTGACACGAGGTTAGACTCAGTTTGTGGTGTAAATCTGCCTGGAACCGCCCGACAAATCCAGTAGCCACAAAGTGTCAGTCTAATGTGAGAGGTCAAAGGTCGAATTGTAGGCGTAACGATTTATGACACGAGGTTAGACTCAGTTTGTGGTGTAAATCTGCCCGGAACCGCCCGACAAATCCATGGCCACAAAGTGCACGGTCTGATGTGAGAGGTCATGATTCGTTCGTCATAATGAATGAATTAAGGAATACTAACCATAATAAGACGTGGGTATGGTTAGAGGGTTAGGTGGGATAACATGGAAATTTGACATGTAAATGTGGACCTAACCGGTATGAGTTAAGAACATGTAAAACTAACAAGTGTAGGCTTAACCAACATAACAGTTAATCAGACCAATTGGTGGGTTAAGTAATATGACTAGACTAATGATACTTAACCAATATAACATGACATGTGGCAGGGTTAAGTCAACTTGAACATATAGATAATACTTAACCAACTTAGCATGATACGTGGGTGGGTTAAGCCATGAATTACTTGAAATACTTAACTAATGTGACACGATGATTTGATAGGGTTGAGTCATGAACCGTTTGAATATACTTAACCAATCTAACACGATGATTTGATAGGGTTAAGTCATGAACCGCTTGAATATGCTTAACCAATTTGACACGATGATTTGATAGGGTTGAGTCATGAACGGCTTGAATATACTTAACCAATCGGATATGATGATTTGATAGGGTTAAGTCATGAACCGCTTGAATATACTTAACCAATTTGACATTATGATTTGATAGGGTTGAGTCATGAACCGCTTGAATATACTTAACCAATCGGACACGATGATTTGATAGGGTTAAGTCATGAACCGCTTTAATATACTTAACCAATTGGACACGATGATTTGATAGGGTTAAGTCATGAACAGCTTGAATATACTTAACCAATTTGACACGATGATTTGATAGGGTTAAGTCATGAACCGCTTGAATATACTTAACCAACTTGACAGATGATTCGTAGGGCTAAGTCATGAACTTGAACGACAACACTTAGCCAATTTGACATGACACGTAGGCGGGTTAAGTCACGAACTTGAATGACAACACTTAACCAACTTGACATGCTAGACTGATGGGGTTAAGTCTCAAATTTAAATGACAACACTTAACCTACTAGACGGAAACCCTAGTTATGCGGTCCTTTTCAGCAGTAACCCACTAGATGTATCATGGTACCCTGGAACTAGATAGGGTGGGGCACGATTGTTGGGTTGATTGTAAGCGACCAGAACGACGGCTGAGTTGGTGTGCCATTGTAGGTTCAGGCGGACTATGGTCGTGCATGTAGTTCGGAGTTGAAAAAGCAGGCATTGGGCACCGGTAGGTTTACACTGTGCGTGCTTGATTCGTGTCGGTGGTTGGCACCCTAGGGCTTGATACACCCTATGGTGGACCTAACACAGGTAACTACATTCGTGATAAGGCCATATGACACAGACACATGAATGAGATAGGACTTGTAGGGAGCCGATCGATTAATAGATCGTTTCATGGGACCAAGTAATGGGTCATTTCATGACATTGGGCAAGGGATCATTTTATAGTCAACATATGACACGGGTTGGGGTACTAGTACGGGTGGTGCAGAGCAAATAGATATCATAGAAATATTTTAACGGTGAAGCAGAGAAATCTTGCGATCTTGCGAAATTATACTTAGTTCATCTTGAATGGGAACCTCGCAATGTTATACATGACAAAAGTCATATGATGTTATTCTTAGTTATCGTGACTGTAGCTTATCTTGTCATCATGCTTATGTTTATTTTCAGTTTATTCATGCCATGTTATCTTTACCTTTTTTTATGTTGAAAGTCACTAGGACTTACTCAGTCTTTATGACTGACCTGTTTTGTTTCGCCTTTTTTTCTTCCGTTCCCCCCCCCCCCCCCAGGTTCGCAGGGTGGGAATACAGCTTAGGTCGGATCTAACCAAGCTCCAAGGCTCTTTCATGTACTACTTGGATTTCTCTTGGCTATGGGTTGCTTTGCTTTATTGGTGAATACTACAATTTATTTTCATGCTTCTTTGTTTTTGAGCAAGACGGATATTTTAGCTATGTAATTGGGTATTTGAAAGTGATGGGATTTTACTGTAAACAATTATATTATTAAATGATTTGAAGACCTTCCGCTGTTTTATATATGTATGTCTTGTAATATTTCTATTCCAGTACCCATAATGCTCCATTGAAGTTAAGACATTCCCTTTGTGAGTGACCTTAACGGATGTGGGGTGTTACATTTGGTATCAGAGCAGAAGGTTACCAGACTGGGCAAAAGTTTTTAAAACCTTCTGAAATTATTTTCAAAAACGTTTACATAGAAGCATTTTTCTAAGAAAAGTTTTGTTTCATGAATGACATATTCCCCAAATCCATATGCACTATCTTTTGATTCTCCTTGAGTCTCTTCTCTCTTTCTTTTTCACCATAGTTTGTAGGCATACGACATAAGTCGGAGGGCAAAGAAGTGCCCAACCTCCATATGTAGCCGCAGTAGTTCCATCTGCGACTAACCTTATTTCAAGCTTTGTAGGGTTGCCGTGCGATGGAGGTAGCTTTCGAGAAATTTGTCAACAAGCTATACAAGGATAGCAAGAACGAGGATAAAAGAACACAAGCCTAAGGATGAGAAACTTGTTGATATGGCATAATCCACGAAGGAGGAAAAGGTGAAAGGAAAGAGGCCAAAGTGAAAGAATAATAAAACCCACGACAAGAGAGAGTATCTTTAGTATGGTAAAAAGGGACATGTAGTTAAGTATCATAGGACAAGGAAAAGGGCAAAGGACAAGATCGTCAAGAGGGCAGTTGTATGCTCTCACTACTAGCATACCTAAGAGAGGTGGTAACGTTTCTGTTAAAAGTTTAGCTTTTCTTTTCTATCATACCATGGGAACTTTGTTTTTGGTACATCGCATCCTTTTAATTCTGCTTCGATAGTTGAGTCTCTGCACCTTAGTACTAGCGTAGTAGAGGATCCCATTTTTGTCTCAAATCCTGTTGGGAAATCGGCTCATTTATTCATGACTTGTTTGGATTTGGGAATGTCTATGCTAAGTGTTGAGTTTAGAAGTAATGCTTATGTTTTTTTGGGCTATGGGTTGATTCTAGGGATGAAGTGGTTATCCAGTAATGGTGCCATTCTTGAGTATGAAAAGAGGGTAGTTAGATTCTTGACTTGCCTTGGTAATGCCCTCGAAGTCTAGTGTAACCCTTAGGGTTCTGCCATGCTTAGTTACCTAGAATCTCTTGATACATTTATTGATTTGCTCGAGTAGTGTTCGCCACTAAGGCGGATGGTTCATCTCGCTTATGCATGAGTTATAGGAAACCACCTTAGTAAGTACACTTGGCAACATGGTTGGCATTTGTTTATTTTCAAGAGATAATTCATTTATGTGGAATACCTTCTAGTAAGTGAATGAGAACCGAGATTCACTAGTGAATTTTGGAGAGCTTGCATGAAACCATGAGCAGTTATGTTTGTATTGGGTATACTAGAAAGAGAATAAGTGAAAGTGGAATGAGAGGCGACAGTGAAATGAATTCCAACTCATATTTTTGGAAATAGGAATTAAGAAGCTATGAAATTGTAAAGCTAAAGACGGTCAAAGCACAGTGGAGTTAAGCTCAAGGAAATGCGACTGAGAAGATTGAAGACTAGACACACGCATTGTAACAACCCGTATTTTCAATAACCTATTATAACGTAAATCGAGGCAGAATTTAATTCAAAAATCTGAATCAAGGGAAACGGGCTATGCCATTGCGTTCGTCTCGGAAAAATACGCGAAATAGAGTCCGAATTTTCGAAAATCGGAGTCCGTATGACCCGATTAAGGCCCAACGAAGTTTTCAGAAAATTCCAAAGTAAAAACAGATTTCAAATTCAAGTTTGAATTTGGAAAATTAGGGCAGATTGGGCCAGGCGGGAAAATTCCCGCCAGAGTACCCAAGTCGACAGCCCTGCCGACTTGGGAGTCGACTTGGTTGGACCCAAGTCGACAGCCCTGTCGACTTGGCTGTCGACTTGGTCCAGCCGGGCTATTTAGCCTGGTACACCATTTAGAGATTGTGTTGAGCTTGGGGGCCAGATTCGGTTTTGAGGGCTGAGATTGGAACTAGGGTTTAATCCTAGGGTTGAAACTAGTCCTAATCTCTATAAATAAGGCCCTAACCTAACCCTAAATCATCATTATTCATTCATACAACTAAACTATGGCAAAATCAATCCTCTCATGGCCTCCACTCTCTTCATAAATTCCTAAATAAAATTTCTATGAGATTTTCCATGCATACAAGTGTTTTCAAGCTTGTATGAGCATCATTAGCTTGCATTCAAGTCAAGTTTCTATATTTGCATCATAAAGCAAGGGTTTTGATCACTTTGGCTTAAGGGTTTTTCTATTAAAGCTTGCATTTTGGGTTTGGTTGATTGCATAAGGGCTTTCTTATATTTGCTATGCTCATTTGAGTCCTCATAAGCATTGTAAGCCCTATTCTACTTTCATATTTAAACTCTAAAGTTAATGATGCAAGTTGTGTTTGATCATTATGATATGATATGCAAGTTTATCATGTTATGCAAGTTTGTTATGTTATGATATGCAAGTCTATCATGTTATGCAAGTTTGCCATGTTATGATATGCAAGTTCATCATGTCATGTTATGCAAGTTTACCATGTTATGATATGCAAGTATGTTATGCAAGTTTGGGATGATCATTTTGTCCATGTTATCATGTTATGCAAGCTTATCTTGAGTATGTGAACATAAAGCTTCAAGCTTTATGCTAAAGGTTGCATTTTGGCAACATGTAAGTTATCATATCTCTTATGATAACTTGCATGTGAGGCTAAATGCGAACTTATGGCCATTTCTACATGTCATTTAGCACCATGTATCACCAATATGCCAAGTTTGGTTTTATGCATGCTTTTGAGGCCTAAAAATGTAATATGCAAGTGTATGAACATATGAACATTTCATATGCCACCATGTTAAACTTGTGGCTTCAATACCTTTATGTCATGATTATGCCAAGTTCCCTCTTTCTATCCTTTATGCGCTATTGCGATATGTAAGCGATGGGATTGCGTTTGGGGTTGGGTAAACTTAAAAGACATAAAAACATAAGCTTGGGAATTTACCTATTAAGTTAGGTCTACCCATTGGGAATTTACCTATTAAGTTAGGTCTACCCAATTGCTTGAAAACTTGTAACATGTTTTGGAAACATGATGGACATGACACTTAGAAAATATAAGTGTGACCAACTCGAGGTTGGGTTGAGTTTGTAGCGTAAACCTACCCGGAACCGACCGGCTTAACTAGTTGCTACAGACAATAGGACCCAATGTGAGAAGATGGCCTTGTTGTACCTTGAACCCGAGGTTAGACCAAGTTGTGGTGTAAAGCTACCCGGAACCGACCGGCTTAACTAGTAACCGCAACAAAGTCTAATGTGAGAGGTTAAGGCATGGTAGAGTCATGATTAGGGTTAAGTCATGGTCCACTTAATACTTAACCAATTTGGGCTTGGTAGATTAATCGGGGTTAAGTCGTGAACTCATTGTTACACTTAACCAAGTTAATCCATGATTGGCAAGAGGGTTAAACCGTACTTAATCCACTAGAAAATCCTAGCAATGGGGGCCCACTCCAGCAGTAATCCCAAGTTTGTATCATTAAGACCCTAGGGACTAGGATAGGGAGGGGGCACGATTACTGGGCTGGAGGTAAGCGACCAATAAACGACGGCAGGGTGGTACGCCGATGTAGTTCCGGACGGACTATGGTCGTGCACGTAGTCCGTATTTGGAGAAGTCAAGCATGAGTACCAGTAGATCGAGACTGTGCACTCATGTTTATGGTGTCCAGGGGTTGGCACCCTAGGGCTTGATACACCCGAAGGGTGGACCCGGCACAGTTCGACTACAATTATGTTTGGGCCGTATTGACACCAACACGTGACGAGTTAGGCTTAGGGAGCCGATCGACTAGACCGTTTGGTTGGACCTTGTATTAGGGTCATTTCATGTTATTGGGCCAAAGCTTGGGCCAAGGGATCAATACTTGTTTATTCCAGTCATGTTAGTTTGCTAGTACACCTGTGGTACAAAACCTTAAACCTGATTATGCGATGACACCTTTATCTACCTTGTTAGTTAATCACCATGCTAGTATGTTGTTATCCTTATGATCATACCTGCTTCTCATGCCAGTTAACTTTATTAGTTTACATTGATTGTAGTAGGGCTTACTCAGTCTTTTTGACTGACCTGTTTTCTTTCGCCTCTTTTCTTCCGTTTCCCCCCCCCCCCCAGGTTCTCAGGGAGGGAATATTGGAGCTTAGCTGGATTTCTGATCACTTGCTTGTGGGATTTTAGCTCATGTACGGTCTTGACATGAAGCTAGCTATGGTTATCACTTATTTTGGGGATAGTACTTATGTATTCCAGTTTTTCAGTGATGTTGTTTTTATCTAGACTTGTTTATTTGGAAAACTGACATTATGTTGTACCAGACTTGTTTTGAAATGGTTTGAAAACTTCCGCTGTTTTATCTATGTTATTTACTCTGTTTACACGTATACATATGTTCTTGTTCTGCCTTGATATATCATTATGCATGTTTACCTGATTCAAACGCCCCTCCAAAGTCAGAGTGCTTGCAAGAGCCACCCTGGCGGAGGTGGGGTGTTACATATATCTCTTTTTAAGAGTATATCCTTGATCCCTCTTTTCCTGTAGAGCTTACTTGCATGCTATCTTTTATGTATATCCTCTCGGTCCTATTCTCAATCTTATTTCTATTGCAAACCCCATAAGGAGTATGACTCATCTGGTTGTGATATATGTTGGGGTTTGAGGGTGTCCATTGGGTTGACTAAACTTTTTGGGCTTTATAGGATATGTGTTCATTTTAGGAAGTGATTTCTTGCGACCTAAAAGGAGTTTATCATGCTTGGTTTCCTAGAATCATATATATTGGTTTTGGGCTGGTGTTTAGGGTACAAAGTTTTTCTTAACTTGCTTCTATCGTTCGACTATATCTTTAGGAAGGAACAATTGGGTGTAAACATGTGTTTGAGACATGTTATGATTGATGGTTGCAAGTGGTTGCAAGTGGTCGCAAGTGGTTGCTCGTGGTTGCATAGCACACCTTAGGCACTAGATCGGCTCAGTCACATTTTCATATTGCATATGCATAAGTGTTTATACTTGTTTATGGATGGAATTGAATGTGTTATCATGTGGATGTTGCATATGGATGGATGTTTGTGCACACATATAATGTTTATGTGATTAGGACTATTTGCATACATGTTGGATTCATGGCACTAAACATATTTTTCATTAAGACGATCAATCAGGCCTGATCATTTGCATTAGATAAGGAACATATACACACACTTTCTACATATGTTCATGCAGCATTCGAAATCTCTTAAGGACGATGGATGCCTGTGATTGATGATTGAGTAGATGGATGATTAGATGGTAGGACACATTCTTCTTAACTTGAAGATTTCGGGGATGAAATCATTTAAGGAGGGGAAAATGTAACAACCCGTATTTTTATAACATGTTAAAACAAGAAATCAAGGCAGAATTAAATTTTAAATCAGAATCAGGGGAAACAGGTTACGTCGTTGCGTTCATCTCGAAATTTTACATGAAATAGAGTCCAAGTTTTCGAAAATCTGAGTCCGGATGAAGAAGTTATGGCCTGTACAAGTTTCAGCAGTTTTCAGGCAGCATTGGACCAGGGGGTCGACCATAGGGTTGACCTACCACCCCCCCCCCCCCCCCCCCCCCCGCCCCAAGATCGACCATAGGGTCGGCCTACCCCCCAGGTCGACCATAGTGTCGACCTCCCCCCTTATAGGTCGACCTAGTCGACCTGTTTTGAACCAGAACTCATTTTTGAAGCCTGAGACGTGTTTTGATGGTCCGGATTAATTCTAGGGTTAATCTAAGGGCCTAAACTAGTTGCTACACCTATAAAAACACCCTTAGACCTAACCTAATTCATAACAAATCATTCTTACACCTAAATTCTGCTGGAATCCCTCTTGATCATAGCCATTGCCTCTAATAAATTTCCTAAGCTTTCATACACAATCCAATTCGAAGATTAAGGCTTCTACAATGATTCAAGACAATAAATCAACAACGTCACTGCAACATTCTACAACGATTCAATTCTTAATTCATTAGCCATGTTCTGTAAGTGCTAGTTACTTTTAGATTTGAATATTTAATTATAATATGGCCATGAAATAAAGTGGAATTGGATCTAAGTATGTTTATCGATTCAGATCTATTTCTGTTGAATCTTGAGTTTTGAGACTTGTCTATCTTTATTCTCATGCCAAGTTTATGATCCATTAAGCAGTTTTCTTGATCCGTAATGATGTTATCATCAAGTTGTAATCTTTATGCCTATCATGATGATTTATGTTGTTTTCTTTCTGATCTTGTTCTTATTGCAACTTCTACCTCCCCCTAATTATTTTCTTTTGATGAACCTTGGTCAATTTCGGACCTAGGCCTAAATCGCGATTTGCGTACAATGGAATACGGGGGAATATTAGGATAATACCTATTTGGATATATGTGTTTGGTGGAATTGATGGCGTAACATAAAAATTGGATATTTGGGTATTACTACCATTAACATGAAATTGAATATTTGGGTATTGTCATTATAATAGTAATTGCAAGAATGAGGATTGGCATATATAATTTGACATGGATCTTGATATATGTAATTTGGGTAGAACTCGTTATGGGTAAATTGGTGTAAACATGTTATATATGTAATTTTGGGTAGAAAAATGGATCTATGTAAATTGAGCATAGCTTTGTAAACATGCACATCATGAATCTTGATTTGGGTTTATTTGGACATGAAACTTGATACATGTAATCTTGGCTAGAACTTGATATGGGTAAAATGGCATAAACCTGGCATACACGTAAATAGGCAAGACTTGGACATATGTAAACTGACTAGGATTGGATATAAATATATATATATATATATATATATAAATTGGCATGTAATTTTGGAACTTGGGCATATGTTTATTAATAAGTAAAGTTGGGACTTTGAAACATGAAAATGACTGTGTATTGGATAATAGACTTGAACACGAACATGAACATTTCTATATGTTAAACACGTAAACTGACATTGGGGTTTTGGGGGTAATACGACATTAATGAACCTTTGACACGAGGTTAGACTTAGTTTGTGGTGTAAATCTGCCCGGAACCGCCCGGCAAATCCAGTAGCCACAAAGTGTCAGTCTAATGTGAGAGGTCAAAGGTCGAATTGTAGGCGTAATGGTTTATGACACGAGGTTAGACTCAGTTTGTAGTGTAAATCTACCCGGAACCGCCCGGCAAATCCAACGGCCACAAAGTGCACGGTCTAATGTGAAAGGTCATGATTCGTTCGTCATAATGAATGAATTAAGGAATACTAACCATAATAAGATGTGGGTATGGTTAGAGGGTTAGGTGGGATAACATGGAAACTTTACATGTAAATGTGGACCTAACCGGTATGAGTTAAGAACATGTAAAACTTACAAGTGCAGGCTTAACCAACATAACAGTTAATCAGACCAATGGGTGGGTTAAGTAATATGACTAGACTAATGATACTTAACCAATATAACATGACATGTGGCAGGGTTAAGTCAACTTGAACATATAGATAACACTTAACCAACTTAGCATGATACGTGGGCGGGTTAAGCCATGAATTACTTGAAATACTTAACCAATGTGACACGATGATTTGATAGGGTTGAGTCATGAACCGTTTGAATATACTTGACCAATCTGACACGATGATTTGATAGGGTTGAATCGTGAACCGCTTGAATATACTTAACCAATCAGATACGATGGTTTGATAAGGTTAAATCATGAACCGCTTGAATATACTTAACCTATCTGACACGATGATGTGATAGGGTTGAGCCATGAACCGCTTGAATATACTTAACCAATCGGACACGATGATTTGATAAGGTTAAGTCATGAACTGCTTGAATATACTTAACCAATTGGACACGATGATTTAATAGGGTTAAGTCATGAACCGCTTAAATATACTTAACCAATTTGACATGATGATTTGATATGGTTAAGTCATGAACTACTTGAATATACTTAACCAACTTGACAGATGATTCATAGGGCTAAGTCATGAACTTGAACGACAACACTTAGCCAATTTGACATGACACGTAGGCGGGTTAAGTCACGAACTTGAATGACAACACTTAACAAACTTGACATGCTAGACTGATGGGGTTAAGTCTCGAATTTAAATGACAACACTTAACCTTCTAGACGGAAACCCTAGTTACGCGGTCCTTTTCAGCAGTAACCCACTAGATGTATCGTGGTATCCTGGAACTAGGCAGGGTGGGGCATGATTACTGGGCTGATTGTAAGCGACCAGAACGACGGCTGAGTTGGTGCGCCATTGTAGGTTCAGGCGGACTATGGTCGTGCACGTAGTCCGGAGTTGAAAAAGCAGGCATTGGGCATCGGTAGGTTTACACTGTGCATGCTTGATTCGTGTCGGTGGTTGGCACCCTAGGGCTTGATACACCCTATGGTGGACCTAGCACCGGTAACTACATAAGTGATAGGGCCGTATGACACAGACACATGAACGAAATATGACTTGTAGGGAGCCGATCGATTAATAGATCGTTTCGTGGGACCAAGTAATGGGTCATTTCATGACATTGGGCAAGGGATCATTTTATAGTCAACACATGACACGGGTTGGGGTACTAGTACGGGTGGTGCAGAGAAAATAGATATCATAGAAATATTTTAATGGTGAAGCAGAGAAATCTTGCGATCTTGCGAAATTATACTTAGTTCATTTTGAATGGGAACCTCGCAATGTTATACATGACAAAAGTCATATGATGTTATTCTTAGTTATCGTGCCTGTAGCTTATCTTGTCATCATGCTTATGTTTATTTTTAGTTTATTCATGCCATGTTATCTTTACCTATTTTTATGCTGAAAGTCACTAGGACTTACTCAGTCTTTATGACCGACCTGTTCTGTTTCGCCTCTTTTTCTTCCGTTTCACCCCCAGGTTCGCAGGTTGGGAATACAGCTTAGTTCGGATCTTACCAAGCTCCAAGGCTCTTTCATGTACTGCTTGGATTTCTCTTGGCTATGGCTTGCTTTGCTTTATTGGGGAATACTACAATTTATTTTCATGCTTCTTTGTTTTTAAGCAAGACGGATATTTTAGCTATGTAATTGGGTATTTGAAAGTAATGAGATTTTATTGTAAACAATTATATTTAATAAATGATTTGAAGACCTTTCGCTGTTTTATATATGTCTGTCTTGTAATATTTCTATTCCAGTACCCATAATGCTCCATTGAAGTTAAGGCATTCCCTTTGTGAGTGACCTTAACGGATGTGGGGTGTTACATGGGTTTTGATATTCGAAGCTTTAAAGTGGATTTTATTTAGCGGCCTTACTCCAAAAATTGTATCGAGCCATAAATGTATTGTTTGTTCTTGCTTTCAGGATAGTTTTCTAGGTTAGAAGAGTTGTATCAATTTTAACTATCCAAGCGTTATTGTTCTTATTGAAGAGCTACTGTCATTACATTGGCAAGGTACTATTTTTAACACTTGTGATGTGTGTACTTCACTTGTTACTAATAGCTATTAATGAGACTTGAGATAGAAGTTAGAGTTGTGGAAACCTCTTGATAATTGATGCTTACATACTGAACTCCATTTGAAAATCATTATGTTGATATGATGAGTTTGTAAACTAAGTTTGGAACTAAGTTTTGCCCAGTTGTAATCCATCTTATGTTATTTTATGAATACCTATGGTAGCACAAATTTGAAATGAGATTCAATTTGTGTGGTTCTAAATTAATATTTTTCATCTTGATACTGTTAATGTTTATTTATTTTCTGCAACTCTTACTCAAGGCCTTCGACCAATTATCGTGATGACTTTATATGGAATTTTCCGTTGGACTATTCAGACGATTCGAGCGATCATTATAACACCCCCATATTTTCTATTAATATTAAATTTGGAAAAATGAAGAATACTTAATTTTTAGAAGAAGAATTAAGAAAAACAGACTATACCATTGCATTTGTCTCAAAATTCTGGTCAAGATAGGCCTAAAGTTTGCATTAAATAGATAATGTACGAGAAAGTTATGGACCTTGGAAGTTTGTATACATATAAGGGAAATGTATATGTATATATATATATTACTAAAATAAAATCAACCAAAAATTCAAGAAAAAATTCAAAACTGCGGAAGCGGGAAGGCAAAACACCGAACCGACCTATTTTTTGGTCGACCCGAGTCCCGCTGGGTCGACCCGGGGTTGACTCAGGGTGTTTGGAGTCGATCCCATCGGCATACGTGGCGTTCTCTGATTGGCCAGATGATGCATTTTCTTGGACTAGATGGTTTGGATGGATCCTATATTGATCTAACGGCTTTAATTAATCCTACACATCTATAAATACACATCTAAACTTAACCATAACTTCATAACCCCATTCTATGATGCCACCATGCTATCCATCTCTAAACTAGCCTAGCCTCCTTCTTCTTCTTCTTCTTCTCCAAACTAGAAATCAAATTGGAGAGCTTCAAATTAAAGTAAAGATTTTCCGCTCCAATCAACAAAGAGAGATTAGAATCGCTACAACGTCAAATATTTCTCTTTTTCTAATCCTATCGCTATAAGTTCAGCTATTATTCAGATTTGAACACATAATAGGAACCATGACTGTAATGAATCGAATCTAGAACTATGCCTAATTGTAATGATAACCAATTCCAATTCATTCTTATTCTTTTGTCAAATCTGAGATTACCTATGCCTGTGTGACTGATACTAGTGATATAACTGAATCTGTCTTGTTGTACATCAAATTGGTGATTCTTTTATGTTCAGTTCTATCGAATCTTTGTACTTATGATGTAACTTGCTCAGTTTGCTCATGTTTATTATTAATGTACAACAAATCTATTGGAACCATGATTCTTGTGTTTGGTACACCTTTACATGGTTATTCTCTTATGTTAATTCTTGCGTTTCTTCTCTATTCCCCTTTTTGTTTTATTTTATAAATACTAGGTTCAATTGGAAACCTAATTTGAATTTTTTTATACGTACGATTGTAACACGGGAAATTTGGAATAACTTATTAGAGTAATTTTGGACATAACAAGTAAATGAGACATAACTTGAATTGACTACAATTGTAGATAACTGGCATACAAAAATCTAGACTTGGACATGTATGGTAAATATGTAAATTGGCTAAAAGATAACATCCCAAACCCGAGGTTAGTTTTCGTTGCGGTGTAAGGCTGCCCGGAACTGCCTGGCACATCCAGCGACCGCAACAACAGATCTAATGTGAGAGGTTAGCGCATTAATCCCGAAACCCGAGGTTAGAATGAGTTTGCGGTAGAAGTCTGCCCAGAACCGCCCGACACATCTAGCAACCGCAAACAACAGTTCTAATGTGAGAGGTTGGTGCATTAATGAATGAATTAATGCTAATGAATAGACATGCTAAGAATGGTAAGGGTAAGTAACATATGAATAGGCGACACTTAACCAATACAACATGTTAATTAAACAAATGGGTGGGGTTATGTTGAATTGAGAACACTTAACCGTTATAACATGTTGATTATAAAACCCTAGTAACGGGGACCCATTTCAGCAGTAACCCACATAGATGTATCATGGTACCCTGAACTAGGCAGGGTGGGGCACGAATACTGGGCTGATTATAAGCAGTCAAAATAGCGGCAGATGGTGCGTCAGTGTAGATTCCGATGGAGTACGGTCGTGTACGTACTCCGGAGTGGAAAAATTCAGCACTGGGCATCAGCAGTTATACATTGTGCATCTTGAATTGCGTCGGGTTGCCATCATAGGGATTGATACACCCCATAGTGGGACCAGCCCAGGTATCTACAAACAAGCAGGGCCGAATGACACAAGTAATAAATACATGTGAGTAGAAGTCGATCGATAAAAGGATCATTTTATTATGAACACATGAGGCTAGTTGAAACAATTGTTAGTAGGTGCAGAGAAATAGAAATGAGTGCGATAACATATTCAGTTTATCTTGCCTTACCTTGTCTTATGTTATCTTGTTACTATGGTATTGTCTTATATTCAGTTTATTCATGTCATGATCCTTTTTCTTGTTTACATGCTGAAAATCACTGGGCTTACCAGGCTTATGTCTGGCCCGTTTTCTTTCGTCCTATTTTCTTCTGTCCCCCCTCCCCCCAGGTCCACAGGGAGGGAATACTTTAGCTTAGTTCAGGCCTTTTCTAGCTTGAAGAGAGTAGATGTATTGCTTGGATTCTCTTTTCTTGGGCTATAGATGTGGTTACACTTTTATTGGGGATTTATGCTGCTTTACTACTGTTTTATGCTTCTTTATGTATTTGGAGTTTTTAATCAAGATAGAGGTTTTATTGTAATGATGTGCAAGTTGGGTTTTGAGACAATGGTTGTAATGTTTTGACTGAACCCCGCCGCTTATGAAATAATTTCAGTCTTTCCGCTGTTTGTATGTCTGTCTTGTAAATTATCTGTATCTTTTACCTATAATGTTTCACTGAATTTAACACATTCCCTTTGTGAGTGACCTTAATGAAGGTGGGGTGTTTCAATCCTCAAATTGTCTTTTTAGTCGAATCTCATACACCAACTCCGTTTAGTGTCTATGAGAGAATAGAGTCAAGCTAAGAAAGAGATTTGGCATTATTAAGTGTTCAAAATGATACGGCACCACCTACTAGATCAACAATACCAACAAGATTGCCAACCCTGCCAACATTCTATGTTAGAGAAGTACAGTCTCAAAGGTTGCTATGCTGTCGCAACATTGAACCAATATTCAGAACATACTATTTGAATAAAAATGTCGGCCATTGATATTTTGTTTGTGCAAACATTGAAACTCTTAGAGATTGTGGATTCATCCACTTGACTGACTAATCATTATGTGATCGTGGTGTGGAATTTGCATTAGATGTTCTTGAAGAAAACAAAAGGTTTAGAAAGGAGCTTAAATTGCAAGATTTCATTGAGTTCAATAGACAAAAGATGTGTTAATGTTAAAAAGGTACGACTTTAAACTTATAACATTTACTACTATTTGAAACATAACTGATGATATTTAATTAAATGCACACAGGAAGCAGTAGAGAAGCAGAGAAAAGAAGAAATTTTGGAAGTACAACTACAAGCTATGGTAATTTTTAGATGTAAGGTTCATTATATGGATCGAGTTTATCATTTGGTACTTGTAGACTTCAAATATAACGATATGAAATTTTAATCAACTTAAAAATAAGAATTTTATTATATAAATATACATAAGTAGATTTTTAAATTGTTAAATATTGAATCTGGACCTTGAAACAATTGAAAGTAAAGTTTAATTTTATTTTATTTATAAAGTTAAAATAAGGTTAGTGAACTTTTAAAACAGAATTAAATATGAAATACAATAATTTTATTTTATTTTAATAGCCAAAAATATACCATTTTGGATATAGCCTCAGAATTCGATGAAACCAGTTTCGTTGGATCCGTATTAGTGAAATGTAGAAGGATTTCAAATTTAGTATCGATTTGATGTATGGTTTGATTGTAAGAGTTGAAAATACTTAGGAATCTTTTAATTAAATCATGTAATCTAAAAAGAAAACAATTCATTTGCACTAATTCCTAAGCCTCCTCCCCTTTTGACAACTCATACTTTTTCACTTGCACTCTTTTCCATGATGTTATAGCAAAATGATGATGTTTAGCATGGCTGAAAACACATAGCAAGGTAATATGTTAGTTTTAGCACAAAAGATAAGGCAAGAACTTAGTTGGAAAATAATCTGAAACTACTTTGCTTCACCACTACACCATCTCTTCTTGTGTTGATACATTGGCAAAGCTCTTTTGCACTTAGAACCCTTGCGTTTGTTTATAAATAGGTGCTTATTTCTTTTGCTTTCTCCTTCCCTATTTTTTCTCCCCGTGTTTCTCCTATTTTCTCTCTCCTCTCCCCATGCCCGGACCCCACTCGTCATCGCCAACAGCCCCCTACATTTGAAATTTAACAATACAAAGTGATGCCGGAGGAATGCCGGATTGGATCTGGACAGCATAGGGGTCCTACATTTGAAGTTACAAAGGAGTGGATAAATTGGTGAGAAACTACGCACTTAAAGGACTAAATAGTATATGGTTATTAATATTAAATCACGTTTGGATTTAATTATGATTAGTGAAGTAAAGATATGATTTTTAAGTGATAATCATATGACACTTAAGTAAATACCACCATATGATGATAATTGTGTGGATATCGGATGTTGATTGTGGATATGAACCTTATTGGGTTGATTGAATACTATATTAAGTAGTAATGGGTTATTGTATATTACCTTGCTAAGTTAATGAAACCGTATTCGGTTGTTATTGGATGATATAATTGTTGGTTATGATGTGGTATATGTTACCGTGATTAATTATACCCAAAAAGTTGGATTATTGGGTTGATGGTTAAGTCTCGATTTAATAATTTGATTTATTGAATATTTTACTAATTAAATAATAAGAAAAAATAAAAAGTTTGAATTTTTTATTCAGAATGATTTGGAAAGATAGTTCAAGTAATTACGAATAGTTTTCATAAAGGTAGAAAATTCATTTGAAATAGTTTTCAAGCAATTAAGGCATGTCAAAATTTTAAATGAAAAATGAATAGTAACTTTAAAAAGTGAAGTTTGGTTTGAGTATACAGAAAGTGTTTGTAATGGCCCGAATTTCCATAATCTTTGAATCGACTAATAACACCGCACGTCCAACCCAAGTTGAACAGAAATACGAATCATTATTAGAAAGAAGCTAGAGGATGAGAAATAGAAAGAAAGAGAAATTAGAATAGACGAAAACAAAGAATACAAATCTCACAGCGGAACGAATAAAATGTGGTAGATAACATAAACTTTGAAATACAATTCAGTAACTTTGTATACATACCATCATCAGAGTACATCAACAATTTCTGGAACAGTTATAAACACGCCAATTTCCAGATATACACAACTAAAAATATGATAGTCTATAGCTAACTAATGAAGCCTCCTGCTTCAAGCTCCTCCAAGTGAATTTGTAAAATCCTGACTACTTGACTGCCTGTACAAATTTGGGCACCCAAGAGAACAAAACAAAATAAATTCTGGGTCAGTCATAGGACTAGTGTGAGTAAACTCCAACCATTTGTTTAACTTCCAAAATCATTTCGAAAGAAATGATAATCATAAGTCCGATCCACACATAAACACAAATGGTTTTTACCTTACGATAACCAAAAATATTTTTGATATCAAATTCGGTGATATTATAATAGTGTCTACAACAAATAAATAGAATCTAGCGGAACGCTTGCATCTTACACTCCATATATAATATGAAATCAAAAACCGCAGGGTGCTTATTGGAGATTGAATTTCCAACATGACAAGGTATGGGACCACCTTCCGATAGTGCATCTCTAGAGGGGAATACACTGGGTTCAACAAGAACGTCTTGCAACCCGGCCCATACATGGCTGACCACTCATTTAACTTGAGTGTATCAAGCATATTATCACCAACGGTTGTGATCAACAACCGTTACCGAAAGCATACAACAACGAATAGAATAAGAAGCAAATGAAATTTCTCTAGATCAGGTGATAATATCCCTAATGGGAATGACCCACATGGCCATGCTGCCTGCCCGATTTTTGTCATTTCTTAGTTGATGAGGCTTGAGGTCACGATTATCTTTCAGAATATTTTGTCACCATTTACTTTGAATACCACCTAGTCAGATCCATCCATATATGATGTCCTGGGACTGGACAAACCAAAGCACTTTTCCATCAACCCATCTTGGGCAATTTCTACCTAGGATTAACAGAACAGTCCTTGCACTTCTTCAATTAACTTTAGCTTAAGTTGATTCATTGTGCTTATGCCAATACAGAGTGGTTCTTAGATATTAAATCTGATCCTAGTCTCTCCGTATTGGCAACAGAGGTATAAAATAAATCAAAACTTTGATAGTTGGTGATTTAACTATCAGAGAAACATCCATACAATCAACGGTCCTATTTTCTATTGGAAATTCTACCGATCAATCATCAAACAATATTGGCCCCTTTTTAAATTAATTCCTTATTATATTATCATTTTCCAGTTTATTATCTTTACTCGTCTATTTTTCAAGGCTAACTCATCTCCATGATCATTGGGAAACATTTCCGTATATCACAAATTATTCATTTTCCAGAAAATATCTCACATTAAAGTTGGAAAACATTTCCATATATTCAAAGATTTTTATTTTCTATATTTGGAAAATATATGTTATCCACATAGGAAAATATTTCCAATTCCTATTTTTACTTCTCATTAACCACATCATTTCATTTTCTATACTTCGAAAACAATTCAAATTTTATTTGGAAGACGTTCCCAAATTCCATTTATTTGGATTTAACCTATATTATATAAAATATCATTATTATAACTCAACCTATTGATCTTTCATTAACTAACTAACTCTTGCAACCGAACCCTAACCATTTCTCAGTCAATCATGAAGTCAATCAAGTTGGGGTATAATTACCTCTCATACCTTAATTGGAAAACATTCTTAACTTTGAAACAGTCCAAGCTCACAACTTCAACAAAACATCGCTTACGCGACTCTTAGTTCCAATCTAAGAATCAACTTCTATTACGAAAGACATTGATCATAATGGTAGCGTTATAATCACTGTTTCCAACATTTGATTTATAAACATTTATTTTAACGATAGCGTTAAAAGCGCTGTTTAGATTTACAAAATATTTATTATAACGGCAGCGTTAAAATCGCTGTTTAGATTTACAAAACATTTATTATAACAGCTGCCTTATAATCACTGTTTCGAAATATATCCTGTACATATTAATTTCAATAATTAAATTAATAAGTAAATAAATAAATAAATAAATAAATAAATTTGATTCAAACAGAAAGTAAAAATAACTAGTTCCCTAAATTCGATATAATCGAATTCTAATAAATAACTCTCTATCGAATAATCTATATTCGATTTATATTCTGAACTTCGGAATTTATCTACCATTTCAGGTTAATTCAAATTCCAAATTCACCTTTGAATTTATCCTTTTCAAATTCCTTTACAACCATTCCAGTCTCTGAAACATTATCACACTTTATTTTATATTCCGAATTTTGAACTAAAACTCATCGTTTTCTTTTAAAACGATTGCCCATTTCCCTTTCCATTCAATTTCCAATCTTGGTTCATATTTCAAATCTAAATTCCTTTAGAGATATTTTTGTTTGCAAAATATTTCCTTTAAACCATTATTCACTTTAATCCTGAATATATTTCTTTTATATACAATCATCTGGTCTTGTACTTATACTATTCTCTTAAACCTAAATTCTATTTATTATAACTTCTATTCAGAAATTTTTGAACAAATCAAATTTTATTCCGATCATTTAAGATCTCATTTATGGTTTCCTTTATAATTTCCAAAGTTCAAATCTCATCTCAAATATTGGTTTCTAATTTGATTTCCACTTTTCCATATAAATTCAAATTTTGAATTTATATTTCAATTTATTCAATGATAAATAATTCATTTAATTTAAAAATCCCTTTAAAATCAACTTCTTGTTTTAATAAAACAAGTTTCTACTTCTTAACTCGATTTGGAATTACACTTCAATTTTTGGAAAAATTTGTTTCCTTTTTAAATTTCAAATTTTCATTTTCTATATTCGAAAATATCTTATGATAATTAAATACCAAAATTCTAGGGCCAGTGATATTTAAACACACAAGATCAACCCTAGTTAATATATCACAGTATAAGTCACAATCAATGCAAACACAATATTATAAATGTTTAGGAATCCAGTTGGGTTCCTTCGACCTGTTTGCCTGCGTCCACAGATGTTAATCAACATCAATAATATTATTTTCACATCAATATGAAATATCATGGTGAACAGAATTATTAAACGATCGATATGACTATATCAACCAATTCAACCAATTTTATCAACCAATCATCCAAACAACCATCACCATGTATAAAATTATTATATATTAATTTAAAACTTGTTTATATAAAAATATAAATGAGGTAGAGTTAGTGAGTTTACTCACCTTGATTCGCAGTTGACATCTCTGCTGTTTGTTTCATTTAAATCAACCGAGCGCTTGGCGTTTGATTCTACTACGAAATTCCAATAGCTCTATTCTCCGCCACATAAATTCCATCACGTTATAGATCTAAATGTTACGATTCCAACATGACCTATTTCGTTGGATTATGTCCATGAATGAAACAATTACAAGCGTTGTAGCTTTTGTATTTATTTAACTTGGTTTAAATCCTACTTAATTTAATAAATATCTAATTATAACCCTAACCCGCAAATCATGTGATTACCCCGTTACCTTTTCAATTTAATCGTTGTAACTTGATGCCTTTGACTCCCATCATTTTCCAGCATAACCCTTTTAAATAATGTGATTAAGCCTCTCTAACCCTTCAATCTCCGATACTCCAGTTTTCCAATATGCAGAAACTCGACTTCCCATTTCGCAAATACCATTGATCTTCCTTCACATCTTCAATTACCCTTTACGGCTTCATGTACACACTCTAACCAAGTCATTAGCCCTTCAACTATTCAGCACACCCTTCTTTAAATCACGTTAACAAAAAGTGCTGCCCTTTGAAATTCACGTCTTCCTTACCTGTACAATAATTACAACACTGATACTTCTTCCGCGTTCTAATTCCACTCCTGAAAAACACGGTTCCCTGATTTCTTCTTCATGAACATAGATCACCGAACATAATCTAAATAAGTCCACACCCCTGTCTCGTCCAAGCTTCCTTTGCATAACTGGGCTCCTGCTTCTTTCACAGTCATGGCGGAGGCTTTTCTCCACCTCATTCCAATATGTATACAGTTCGAACATTGACTCCTATATAGTTTGCTAGCAATAATTTTCCAGACATTCATTCCAAAGTTACACAGTAATGCATTTCTTTACTCCGCTCATATCCATTCCCAGCAAACATATAATTCCACACTTCCTCCTCAATCACTTCTCAATATCTAGGATCAAGACCACCCCCAAAACATCATTGACATCCCGCTCTCCTTCTTCCTAACACAAAAATCACGGCTTCCTGCTGTTCAAAAACCAAAGACCACAACATCTTCAAAACCCACATCGCTCCACCATCAGTTCTGGTAATAGGATCGCCACAATCCTGCTAGGAGACGGCTCCAACTTACCCTTTCCCACTGACACCACTAACTGACCTCGACCTTGACCAGAACGGCGGCAAAGTCCCTGAAACCGTAAACCTTAAATCAATCAAAACCTACCATCTCTGACCTTCATCTAGTGTGCGAGATATTCCAGAACACCATGATGACCTCGCTTCCCACCTTATCACCTACAGACGCCAGTCCTAACTGTCGAGTGGAAAACATCCAATGCTCAAACAAAGATCGCGAGGGATAGAGAAGTTTAGTGTTGAGCTTGCAAGTTTAATTACAGGAGCCTCGCGATTTTTGAGATATAATTTTTGATTTCATAGGATTTTGTTTGATTTTTTTATTTGATTTTAGAATGGGACTGAAACGACCTGAACTTCCCCGTAAAGGAAAGCACGGATTGCTTTGAGAACAAGACAAATGGGAACACAAACAGAAGAACATTTCATTGCTTATTACAACAATTTCATCAGAATACAAGAATATACAGAGTATACATGAATAATATAAAGGACAAGAATATCAGGGATTTACAATTTATAATGCAGCGGAAAATAATACGAAACACAACTGAAAAGAATATACGGATACAGAGCTTTCTAATATCATTCTAGCAGTAAACATGTAACACCCCATAATTCTGTAACATTAAGTTTCACAAATTAAAGTATAAATAATTTTTAGAAGAAGAATTAAGAGAAATGGTTACACCATTGCGTTCGTCTCAAAATTCTGCTTGAGATAGAGTTCGAGTTTGCGTAAATCGGACTCCGTATGAAGAAGTTATGACCTTCAGAAGTTTCAAAAAAAATCCAGAACCAGCTCAGAAATTCAAAAATCGCAGAAATGGGCTGAGCGGGAAAATTCCCACCCAAGCAGGTCAACCTAGAGGTCGACCAACCTCAAGGGAGGTCGACCTACCGCAAGGGAGGTCGACCTGGGGGTCGACCTACCCCCCAGATCTGGGCAGAATTCACATTTTTGAACCTAGATGCAATTTTGGCCTTATACATTGATCAAACAGCTATAAAAACACCCCTAGGCCTTATATTTTTTCCTCACAACTTCTCTACTTCTTTTCTTTGCTCTAATTCTAATTCTAATTAAAATAAAATAATATATAAATCTAAGACGAGGTTATGCTGCACAAGTTTTTCAAGAAGAGATTTAATTCAAGTTAAAGCTTCAAGAAGGGAATCAAATGCTAATTCAACGGCTTCGAGCAACGCCACACAAATCATAGCAAATCGCCTTTTCTAAACCGATCACTGTAAGTTCGGTTATTCCTTAGATTCGAACATGTAATTGGACTCGTGAATGTAATAAATTAAAATATAGAACTGTGCCTATTGGCAAGTTAATTATTTTTGATTCATGCTTATGTCAAATCTAACGTTATCTATGCCTTTGGATCTGATTTTCGATTGTGGCCTAGAACTTATTGTGGCTAATTTCCAAAGACTATGACTATGGGACTTTTGCCTAAGACTATGACTATGAAACTGTTGCCCATGAAACTATCGCCTATGACTGATTCATGACAAAGAGACTATTACATATGACTATGACTATAAGACTGTTGCCTATGACTATGACTATGATTCATAATTTTGAGACTATTGCATATGATTCATGACTATGAGACTATTACCAAGATTCATGACTATGAGACTATTGCCTATGACATGGATTAAGAAACTATTGTGATTAGTCGCCCATGACTATTGTGGTTAATTGCCTATAATTATTGTAGTCAGTGACTTATGCCTATTCCCATTAACCTATTAGGTTGTAATTCGAACTAGCATTATGTTGGACCAAATCACCTATGCCTATTCCTTTAATTATGTTGGATCTCATTTTTGGGGTGTAACTTGTCTAGTTTATTCCTATTCAATGTTTTGTACATCAAACCCATTGGAACCATTATTTTTGCATTTGGTTCATTCTTGCAAGGCTATTCTTTTATGTCAATTCTCGTGCTTATCCCCTATCCCTTGCTTTGATACTATTAATATCATTCCATGAGTAATTAGAAACTTGTGAAATCATGTTATACATACGATTATGATGCGGGGATTGGGCGTAGTTTAATTAAGTTAATTTGGCATAAATCTAAATTGGCTATAATAGTGAATGATTTACATGCATATTAGACTTGGGCATAAATTGATAAATTTTAATTGGCTACAAAGTATGTAATTGGCATGTAAACCAAGTTTTGGACGTAAACGGTAAAACTAGAATATTAAATCTAGTTTTGACATAAATTGTAAATTGGAATATTAATCTAGATTGGGCATGAATGATAAAAAGGGAATATTAAATCTAAATTTGGTATAAACTGCAAGTTGGGTTAATTGATTGGTAAATCAAGTTTTGGGCATAGAATATAAGTATGTAAACTTGCATGAGAGTTGAATATGATCTGGGCTAAATTGATTTACGGAAAATTTATATAAATAGTAAATATGTAAATTTAGTAAAAGACGAATATGCCTTACCCGAGGTTAGACTGAGTTGTGGTGTAAAACTGCCCGGAACCGATCGGCACATCCAGTGACCACAACAATACCTGTCTAATATGGGTGTTAGTGCATCAAGCCTAGGAAGACCCGAGGTTAGACTGAGTTATGGTGTAAACCTGCCCGGAATCGACCGGCACATCCAGAAACCTGTGAAAACCCGTAACTTCCCCGTAAAGGAAAGCGGCGGATAGTTCGAGAACAAGCCACAACAGAACACATACAGAAGAACATTTCATTGTATATTACAACAATGCATCAGATTACAAGAATATACAGAGTATAAATGAATAAATATTACACAGAAATATCAGAGATTTAAATTACACTTAAATACATAGCAGCGGAAAATAATACAATACACAACTAGAAGAGATATACGGATACAAAGCTTTCCGGATATCGTTCCAGCTGTAAACCAGGATCCTGTGAATAAAAATCTGCAAAACCAAAACTACTAGCTGCCCATGTCAAAATAAGGGCACCCAGAGTTTAGGTTAAAACAATAAACTCCAGGTCAGTCATGGGACTGGTGTGAGAACTAAAACAGGTGTTAATCTTTATTTTAAATCATTAGGTAAATCAAGGGACCACGCCGTATAACACGGAATGGGTTTCCTCCCAAGAATACCAGTGCATAAAACAAATAGCGCAATGCTAAATAAAGAAAAATGAAGCTGTTATAAGACCCAGGTCCCATCACACAATGCAACGCAGCCGAGGATAGGGTTTTCCCTTATAACAGCCAAAGAATGCTTGATACGTTTAAAACAAATCATTTGATACTATTATAAGTGTATAGTGTATAAAACAACTTCAAATCATAAGTATCAATCATAGGCGGCATGGGTACCATATATCATGTCGCCATATATAGGTTTACAAATAAAACCGCAAATGTCACGTATTTGGAAATTGGATTTCCATCTATGAACCGAGGCAAAAGATAGTCCTCAACCGATTCGTGACTCTCTAGCCCGAGCCACAGGACCCAGACTCAGGTGGGCCCTTGGATCGTCAGGGCCAGTCCACCGATGTGGATTAAACTTAAACCCTGAACATGCGCTTCCCCGCCCTTTGGGGCGTAAATGAGCCAACTAAATGACTCCATCGGTTCGAGAACGACCGATCAATCCGAGGCGCCTCGCAACAGCAACAACCACATAAGTCAAACTCGTCAGGGCGTGTAAAACCACTGACGCCACTTCTAACTAGAAAGAAACGCATGCCCTCCCTGAGGTCCGTCTCCCGTTTTTGGTTCATACCGGGTGTGAAACACGCGAGGTAAACGTTACACAAAGCTACGCCACAAAGGCCGTGCTTTGATCATCACCACAAGACTTTGCTTTTCAATAGAAGCCTCGATCAATTGCCACTTAGGCATGCCACACAGGCAATTCACTCCATGCGTTTGATATCCATCAATATATAACCCCTGAGCTCGTACGTCTCAGAGAAGGGCGTTAAGCAAGAGAATAAATTCTCCGCCGCCAAACAGATATATATTTAATAGAGATCAATCACACGGACTAAAATCCAATGTCAGACACACAGTCCATTTACAAGTCCGTTCTGGGTCTGAACGAAACCGGAGGCACCTAGTACCTCGCATATCCATCGATCTCCAAGTACGTCTGGACGATCACCAACTGTTTCCATCTTCTTGGGTGTACAGCCCAATCAAGATCATCAGTAATTATCCAAACGACGTGAAGACCTCCGGTCTTCGACCATCGTCTTCATCTTCGACTTATCGTCGTATCAGTTATTCAGAATGGGATAAACCCGGTCTTTCCGAATAACTCGCGTATATTTAAATAAGTGTTACACAAACACAACATACGCCTCATTCCAATTCATCAGTCACTAACCGTAAATTAATCAAGAGAATAATTCCCCAAACATTAACCCCAAAGGTCGAAACCAACATCAGATCAATATCCAGAAAACCATTCTGCTTGGCTAGCCGACAGTTAGTTTCTAAATTTCACATTCATAGGGAAAGGTTCCCATTAATTTTATCAAAGATAAATTCTTTAAAATTTATTCTTTAATCTATTTTTGAATATCAATTCAAACTAGTCGGGATTAGCGAACCACACCGAAGTAATCATTTATTTTATTTCCCAATCCCAACCTATTCATCCCATGAAGTAAAACTGGTAATACTTCATATCTAACACCACAGTGTTATCGGTAAATTCAATTACCATTTCACGTTCAAATCTAATTAAAGATTTAACTATCGCCTGGAGCAAAACTGGTGATACTCCATTTTCGATCATTTCAATCTAATTAAAGATTCATTAAAACTCCACTTAGTTTTAATCTTTAACTGAGTTAAAGAATCAGTGTCATTTAAAAAACACGGTTCACGATAAACCCAAAATCACATTCCATTAATTATCGGGTTAAAGAACAAGTGTTATTTAAAACACTGTTCACGATAAACCCAAAAATCAATACCAATTCAATTCCAATTAAATATCATTTAATTGATACACTTCATTAAATCTATATAAAAAGATTTAATCTTTTCTCAACTGGGTTCAAGAACAGTGTTAGTGAAGACACCATTCACGACAAACCCAAATCACATTTGATATTCAATACAAGGCTCTGAATAGAAAATATACCGGCTTATATTCAATATCAAATTCTACGACTAACAAATATCGCATTGGAAATAACGATATATATATATCTTTCAAATTTCCATAACAACATTTGTATAATCACGAAATCCAACATCGAAATATTCCGAAGACAATTTCGATTCAAATCCATTCCAATGCAATCATTGGAAATTTTGGTTATTTTCAAAACCATTTCAAATTCAATTTATTTATTTAAAAATAAATAGAATTATATTTCTAGTTCAAAACTAGTTCATTTCAATAAAAATCTATTTTTATCTTTTCAAATATGGAGTTTTTCATCTCAATTCTTTCTAAATCATTTCTTATGATTTTACACAAATTATTACTATTTTTAATAATTTTATCAAGGCCCGTACAGTCGATTTCCATCAACGGCGATCGAACTGCACTTACAGCGACCTTTTTCAAATTTGATTTGCACATAATTCCAAATCCAACCGTTAGATTTCTAATTTCTAGTATTCGTTAGAAAGCTCTTTTCGATAAGAACCCAACGGTTCCGGTTTTAGGAGAATCCGACGGTCGGATCTCCCGTAATGTCCGTTTGAAATAAATGGTCGAAATTCACGAACTGCCGCGGCGCGGCGCGTTCTATTCAGGCCATTATATTATATATATATAATATATAATATATATATCGTCGATTTCTATTTAAAACGAATTATATAAATAGTTTTAAATTCGTTTCAAAAGCAATTTCAACTTCCATTTCAATTCAAATCGAAATTGAATTCTTCTTTATAAATTCGTTTTAAAATTCATTTCTATTCACTTCAAATTTCAATTCAATTTGAATTCATTTCAATTCTCTTTCAATTCAATTTGAATTCGTTTTCAATTCAATTCATTTCGAAATCGTTTTCAATTCAATTCATTTCGAAATCGTTTTCAATTCAATTCATTTCGAAATCGTTTTCAATTCAATTCATTTCGAAATCATTTTCAATTCAATTCATTTCGAAATCGTTTTCAATTCAATTCATTTCGAAATCGTTTTCAATTCAATTCATTTCGAAATCATTTTCAATTCAATTCATTTCGAAATCGATAAAATCGATATAAATATCGTTTACGTCAAAATGGCATCTATCTAATCAACACGGCTCCATAAATTTCTATTTTCAAATATTCTATTTCAAATATTTCTTTTTCAAAATAGTTGTTATTATCCAAAATATTTCGTTCAACACATGACCAATCTCAATGGATGAGTACTGTCAACACATGAACTTTTATTTTATATCGATAAAGATGTAAATTTTATTACTAAAATATTTCGTTCAACACATGACCAATCTCAATGGATGAGTACTGTCAACACATGAACTTTTATTTTATATTGATAAAGATGTAAATTTTATTACTAAAATATTTCGTTCAACACATGACCAATCTCAATGGATGAGTACTGTCAACACATGAACTTTTATTTTATAATATTCTTTATTTTCTAAATTGGAATGAGGCCCAATCAATCACCATATAAAATTAATTATATGGATTTTCATACAACACGTGTATATAATAGCATTGAAAAATAATCAACCATCAACCAAAGTGCACTACACTGTATAAGCATCAAATATAGATATCTAACGCTTATAACAGCCTGTCAATCAATCGATCGACATATTTAATCAATCAGGATGAGTGAACTTCAAATTTCATCCCAACACCCGTGTGGGGTTTCAAACAATCAAACGCATATTTTATTCGTGCAGTTGGGCGATGTGTAAAATTTATCGTCCCAATCAATGTCATTCAAATAAGTGTACATAAACAAACCGTCTAGTTTGTAAATGAATATTATCTATTTATATTCACGGTAAAAATTATATTTTGAACGACAAAACATTTTATTCCAACATATGAATTTATATTCAGTTTATTCTTTAAATAAAATGATATTTTTATTTTCTAACTTATTTTAGAAAATTTCGGCGGCATAACGGCACGATACTAGAAACGGGACGAGGCCTAGCCTTATCCCCGGTCTAGTGAAGGCCCACGCTATTCACACATCAATCATATCAATTTCACTTCACCAAACAATTCAAATCAACCCAAACAATCTAACTAACAACACAGCCAAACAAACAAGTCCATGGTCTGTGGACGATTGTGTCGGGTGCTACTAAGCACCGTCTGCATCCTAGTATATATATATATAACTAGAAAAATAAATTGAAAGGTGAGAAATTCTCACCGATAGCTATCCTAACTCCACGGCACTTCTAATGCAGGAAATCTTCACTGTTCTCCTCTCTAATTAGTTTCTTCGCCCATAGCCACTACATATATAAAAATCATATTTTTACATCGATGTTCGATATATATAAAAATCATATTTTTACATCGATGTTCGATATATATAAAAATCATATTTTTACTTTGCGATTCTATATATAAAAATCGAATTTTTACTTCGTTATACAATATATAAAAATCGAATTTTTAGTTCGCTATTCAATATATAAAAATCGAATTTTTAGTTCGCTATTCAATATATAAAAATCGAATTTTTAGTTCGCTATTCAATATATAAAAATCGAATTTTTTTTTTATATAAAGATTATATTTTTAATATTCCTATGATGTAAAAATTATATTTTTATTGCTTTAAAAAATATAAAAATCATACCTTACTTCTTCTACTCAATAAAAATTCCGGCTTTTCTATTTAAAAATATGATCTTTTCTTTTCTACAAATCTGATCTTTTTAAAGTTTAAATCCTTTCCTTTTAACTTAAAATTAAAATCAGTTTAAAGTTCAAATCTTTTTTTTTTTAACTTCAAATTAAAACCAGTTTTATATGCTTTTAAAAATCAGAATTAAACCCTTTTAAAAATCGGTTTTAAAACCTAAAAAAAACAAACAGTATTTAAACTAAAAAAAACAGCATTCTTTTCTTAAGAAAATAAAATCAGAATTAAAATACAAATAAAAATAAAATAAATAAATAAAATAAAAAAACTTACAGAGAGGGGGGGGGGTTTCGCAGATCGTCTGAGAGGAGGCGGAGCTCACTTCCAGAGGGGCGTCGGAGGAAGGGGGGAAGTGGACTGGCGCGCGTCGATGCAGGTGGGTGTGGGCCCAGAGGGGCGGCGCGACACGCTATAGCAGCTGGTGGAGGCTAGGGTACCTCGAAGCGGGCTGGAGGAATACAGGGCTGCGGGGAAGGAGGGGATCGATTGGGAAGGCAGCGTCGCGACGGGGTTGGCTCGCCTCTGGTGGCGGCGACTGACCCTGGCAGGCGGGACGAGGGCTTCAGAGAAAAGGGGCGGGTTTTCTTTTTTTTATTTTGACTGAAGTGAAAATAGTTAGGGCATTGACCAAAATTCCTAATATATATAATTTTTAATTTATTTTAAAGTCCCAAAAAGTAACTTTTTATTTCGACCTCTATACGAGACCCACCGCCTGTCGTCCATAGCGGTTTACCCCCATTCCGAACACAATGGGATATGTATCGTAAGCTGATTCGATCGTTACAATCAGTTTCCGTTGAGTTTACATTTAAATCACTATATTGAATTTTAAACGTACATTTCAAATTACCGGGGTCACATACGAACTTTAAAAATTCCAGAAAAATATTTTCTAGCTTCGTATTGACGATACGGTCCTAACAAAACTAGTTTCATCGAATTCTGAGACCGTTGGAAAAATGGCCAATTTCCAGTCGATTAAAATCAACTGAAACTGGTCAAACGCATTTTCCTTTGCCACGCTCACATATCGATTCGAAAAATTATGAAATTTGGAATCTAGCAATAATTTAACATCACGGACCCAACAAAAGTGGTTTCGTCGAAATCCGAGGTCGTTTGCAAAATTCCCATTTTTAAGGGCCTGAATTCCATAGCGACTATTCAGAATTTTCAACTGGACATATCTTTTGATTCCCGCTACGAACTTTTGATTTTTCGGATTCGTTGGAAAGATATTCACTATTAGATTCCATTATTTTTGGTTTCACTAAAATCCGGATTGTTTTGCACCCGGTACATTCAATTGAAGTTTGAAATCGAATTATCGAACTACCGCGCCATTTTCAATTCTATTTATAATTATATATAAAAATTATATATTCTAACGACGACGCGTATAATATATACGATCGAATTATATTCAAAATAAATTTATCGTCGATATTATTTAAAATTATCTATTTTAAATATTCAAAATTCGCTAAAATTGCCAAAATAAAAATTTTAAACTGGCCCGCATTGTACGGGTTGTTACAATCTCCCCAACTTAAAACTTTTCGTCCCCGAAAAGGAACAAAGTCGAAAGTGGTTTGATTAATCAACACTACGTTCGATCTGGCTTTCATTCTCCAACTCCTTTCTTTCTGAGAATTTTCAAAAATTTCAAAAATTTGGCTAACACCCTAAATTTTCGAAAAATTTCGCCATAACCTCCCCTGCACCGGGAGCATCGAGGAATTTCAAATAGCTTCCCCGGTCCTTCAGATCTCAAAAAGAAAAAGAAAAAGCCAAGCGGCTAGCCAATAGGCTCATAAAATCATCATCACCCAAACAAAACAGTAAATTATGTAGTAAACATGTACCTATTTGTCGGGCAAACAAATTTTATTCTCTGCTCTAGCCTCCTTGCTATGACCTGTTCAATGTAAGTATATGTATATACAAGCAAATGCGACCAATTTCAATACCATTCAATATTCGGTTCAATTAGGCATAATGGTTCAAAATTATCAAACAACTAAACAAACAACGCAAACATCAATCAATTAGTGAATTTAATGTTTCAAATTCATAATTTTGATACATATACAGAAAATCTTGTTTTTGATGCCAATTCACAACAATGTGTTCTAGCTATATTAGTTTTGGTTCTCACACCAGCCTAATGGAAATATATAGAAAATCACACCTTCGAAACACGAACATAAATACTGATGATGTCATGACAATCATCAGTACCATCTCCGGGCGACTAGAATGTGATTCCATATCTATCCAATATATCAAAACTTTGAATACACGTGGATCAGACGTATACGCAAAATCTATATATACTGGATTGTCCAAATCAATATAAATAAACAATCAAATACGAATAATTGATTTAAATTTTCAAAACAAAAATTTGTTTTCATTTGAAAAATATACTCTTCACACTCGTTCTAGGATACTACTGATCCCATCTCTAACGAGTCATTCTCATTGGATATTACTAATCCAATATCTGATGAATTCTTTCGTATGGTTCTAATGTGCCTTGTTCTCTGAGCTTTGTAAACCAAAGCTCTGATACCAACTGTGAAAACCCGTAACTTCCCCGTAAAGGAAAGCGGCGGATAGTTCGAGAACAAGCCACAACAGAACACATACAGAAGAACATTTCATTGTATATTACAACAATGCATCAGATTACAAGAATATACAGAGTATAAATGAATAAATATTACACAGAAATATCAGAGATTTAAATTACACTTAAATACATAGCAGCGGAAAATAATACAATACACAACTAGAAGAGATATACGGATACAAAGCTTTCCGGATATCGTTCCAGCTGTAAACCAGGATCCTGTGAATAAAAATCTGCAAAACCAAAACTACTAGCTGCCCGTGTCAAAATAAGGGCACCCAGAGTTTAGGTTAAAACAATAAACTCCAGGTCAGTCATGGGACTGGTGTGAGAACTAAAACAGGTGTTAATCTTTATTTTAAATCATTAGGTAAATCAAGGGACCACGCCGTATAACACGGAACGGGTTTCCTCCCAAGAATACCAGTGCATAAAACAAACAGCGCAATGCTAAATAAAGAAAAATGAAGCTGTTATAAGACCCAGGTCCCATCACACAATGCAACGCAGCCGAGGATAGGGTTTTCCCTTATAACAGCCAAAGAATGCTTGATACGTTTAAAACAAATCATTTGATACTATTATAAGTGTATAGTGTATAAAACAACTTCAAATCATAAGTATCAATCATAGGCGGCATGGGTACCATATATCATGTCGCCATATATAGGTTTACAAATAAAACCGCAAATGTCACGTATTTGGAAATTGGATTTCCATCTATGAACTGAGGCAAAAGATAGTCCTCAACCGATTCGTGACTCTCTAGCCCGAGCCACAGGACCCAGACTCAGGTGGGCCCTTGGATCGTCAGGGCTAGTCCACCGATGTGGATTAAACATAAACCCTGAACATGCGCTTCCCCGCCCTTTGGGGCGTAAATGAGCCAACTAAATGACTCCATCGGTTCGAGAACGACCGATCAATCCGAGGCGCCTCGCAACAGCAACAACCACATAAGTCAAACTCGTCAGGGCGTGTAAAACCACTGACGCCACTTCTAACTAGAAAGAAACGCATGCCCTCCCTGAGGTCCGTCTCCCGTTTTTGGTTCATACCGGGTGTGAAACACGCGAGGTAAACGTTACACAAAGCTACGCCACAAAGGCCCGTGCTTTGATCATCACCACAAGACTTTGCTTTTCAACAGAAGCCTCGATCAATTGCCACATAGGCATGCCACACAGGTAATTCACTCCATGCGTTTGATATCCATCAATATATAACCCCTGAGCTCGTACGTCTCAGAGAAGGGCGTTAAGCAAGAGAATAAATTCTCCGCCGCCAAACAGATATATATTTAATAGAGATCAATCACACGGACTAAAATCCAATGTCAGACACACAGTCCATTTACAAGTCCGTTCTGGGTCTGAACGAAACCGGAGGCACCTAGTACCTCGCATATCCATTGATCTCCAAGTACGTCTGGACGATCACCAACTGTTTCCATCTTCTTGGGTGTACAGCCCAATCAAGATCATCAGTAATTATCCAAACGACGTGAAGACCTCCGGTCTTCGACCATCGTCTTCATCTTCGACTTATCGTCGTATCAGTTATTCAGAATGGGATAAACCCGGTCTTTCCGAATAACTCGCGTATATTTAAATAAGTGTTACACAAACACAACATACGCCTCATTCCAATTCATCAGTCACTAACCGTAAATTAATCAAGAGAATAATTCCCCAAACATTAACCCCGAAGGCCGAAACCAACATCAGATCAATATCCAGAAAACCATTCTGCTTGGCTAACCGACAGTTAGTTTCTAAATTTCACATTCATAGGGAAAGGTTCCCATTAATTTTATCAAAGATAAATTCTTTAAAATTTATTCTTTAATCTATTTTTGAATATCAATTCAAACTAGTCGGGATTAGCGAACCACACCGAAGTAATCATTTATTTTATTTCCCAATCCCAACCTATTCATCCCATGAAGTAAAACTGGTAATACTTCATATCTAACACCACAGTGTTATCGGTAAATTCAATTACCATTTCACGTTCAAATCTAATTAAAGATTTAACTATCGCCTGGAGCAAAACTGGTGATACTCCATTTTCGATCATTTCAATCTAATTAAAGATTCATTAAAACTCCACTTAGTTTTAATCTTTAACTGAGTTAAAGAATCAGTGTCATTTAAAAAACACGGTTCACGATAAACCCAAAATCACATTCCATTAATTATCGGGTTAAAGAACAAGTGTTATTTAAAACACTGTTCACGATAAACCCAAAAATCAATACCAATTCAATTCCAATTAAATATCATTTAATTGATACACTTCATTAAATCTATATAAAAAGATTTAATCTTTTCTCAACTGGGTTCAAGAACAGTGTTAGTGAAGACACCATTCACGACAAACCCAAATCACATTTGATATTCAATACAAGGCTCTAAATAGAAAATATACCGGCTTATATTCAATATCAAATTCTACGACTAACAAATATCGCATTGGAAATAACGATATATATATATCTTTCAAATTTCCATAACAACATTTGTATAATCACGAAATCCAACATCGAAATATTCCGAAGACAATTTCGATTCAAATCCATTCCAATGCAATCATTGGAAATTTTGGTTATTTTCAAAACCATTTCAAATTCAATTTATTTATTTAAAAATAAATAGAATTATATTTCTAGTTCAAAACTAGTTCATTTCGATAAAAATCTATTTTTATCTTTTCAAATATGGAGTTTTTCATCTCAATTCTTTCTAAATCATTTCTTATGATTTTACACAAATTATTACTATTTTTAATAATTTTATCAAGGCCCGTACAGTCGATTTCCATCAACGGCGATCGAACTGCACTTACAGCGACCTTTTTCAAATTTGATTTGGACATAATTCCAAATCCAACCGTTAGATTTCTAATTTTTAGTATTCGTTAGAAAGCTCTTTTCCATACGAACCCAACGGTTCCGGTTTTAGGAGAATCCGACGGTCGGATCTCCCGTAATGTCCGTTTGAAATAAATGGTCGAAATTCACGAACTGCCGCGGCGCGGCGCGTTCTATTCAGGCCATTATATTATATATAATATATAATATATATATCGTCGATTTCTATTTAAAACGAATTATATAAATAGTTTTAAATTCGTTTCAAAAGCAATTTCAACTTCCATTTCAATTCAAATCGAAATTGAATTCTTCTTTATAAATTCGTTTTAAAATTCATTTCTATTCACTTCAAATTTCAATTCAATTTGAATTCATTTCAATTCGCTTTCAATTCAATTTGAAATCGTTTTCAATTCAATTCATTTCGAAATCGTTTTCAATTCAATTCATTTCGAAATCGTTTTCAATTCAATTCATTTCTAAATCGTTTTCAATTCAATTCATTTCGAAATCGTTTTCAATTCAATTCATTTCGAAATCGTTTTCAATTCAATTCATTTCGAAATCGTTTTCAATTCAATTCATTTCGAAATCGATAAAATCGATATAAATATCGTTCACGTCAAAATGGCGTCTATCTAATCAACACGGCTCCATAAATTTCTATTTTCAAATATTCTATTTCAAATATTTCTTTTTCAAAATAGTTGTTATTATCCAAAATATTTCGTTTAACACATGACCAATCTCAATGGATGAGTACTGTCAACACATGAACTTTTATTTTATATCGATAAAGATGTAAATTTTATTACTAAAATATTTCGTTCAACACATGACCAATCTCAATGGATGAGTACTGTCAACACATGAACTTTTATTTTATATTGATAAAGATGTAAATTTTATTACTAAAATATTTCGTTCAACACATGACCAATCTCAATGGATGAGTACTGTCAACACATGAACTTTTATTTTATAATATTCTTTATTTTCTAAATTGGAATGAGGCCCAATCAATCACCATATAAAATTAATTATATGGATTTTCATACAACACATGTATATAATAGCATTGAAAAATAATCAACCATCAACCAAAGTGCACTACACTGTATAAGCATCAAATATAGATATCTAACGCTTATAACAGCCTGTCAATCAATCGATCGACATATTTAATCAGTCAGGATGAGTGAACTTCAAATTTCATCCCAACACCCGTGTGGGGTTTCAAACAATCAAACGCATATTTTATTCGTGCAGTTGGGCGATGTGTAAAATTTATCGTCCCAATCAATGTCATTCAAATAAGTGTACATAAACAAACCGTCTGGTTTGTAAATGAATATTTATCTATTTATATTCACGTTAAAAATTATATTTTGAACGACAAAACATTTTATTCCAACATATGAATTTATATTCAGTTTATTCTTTAAATAAAATGATATTTTTATTTTCTAACTTATTTTAGAAAATTTCGGCGGCATAATGGCACGATACTAGAAACGGGACGAGGCCTAGCCTTATCCCCGGTCTAGTGAAGGCCCACGCCATTCACACATCAATCATATCAATTTCACTTCACCAAACAATTCAAATCAACCCAAACAATCTAACTAACAACACAGCCAAACAAACAAGTCCATGGTCTGTGGACGATTGTGTCGGGTGCTACTAAGCACCGTCTGCATCCTAGTATATATATATAACTAGAAAAATAAATTGAAAGGTGAGAAATTCTCACCGATAGCTATCCTAACTCCACGGAACTTCTAATGCAGGAAGTCTTCACTGTTCTCCTCTCTAATTAGTTTCTTCGCCCATAGCCACTACATATATAAAAATCATATTTTTACATCGATGTTCGATATATATAAAAATCATATTTGTACATCGATGTTCGATATATATAAAAATCATAATTTTACATCGATGTTCGATATATATAAAAATCATATTTTTACTTTGCTATTCTATATAAAAAAATCGAATTTTTACTTCGTTATTCAATATATAAAAATCGAATTTTTAGTTCGCTATTCAATATATAAAAATCGAATTTTTAGTTCGCTATTCAATATATAAAAATCGAATTTTTAGTTCGCTATTCAATATATAAAAATCGAATTTTTTTTTTATATAAAGATTATATTTTTAATATTCCTATGATGTAAAAATTATATTTTTATTGCTTTAAAAAATATAAAAATCATACCTTACTTCTTCTACTCAATAAAAATTACGGCTTTTCTATTTAAAAATATGATCTTTTCTTTTCTACAAATCTGATCTTTTTAAAGTTTAAATCCTTTCCTTTTAACTTAAAATTAAAATCAGTTTAAAGTTCAAATCTTTTTTTTTTTTTTACTTCAAATTAAAACCAGTTTTATATGCTTTTAAAAATCAGAATTAAACCCTTTTAAAAATCGGTTTTAAAACCTAAAAAAAACAAACAGTATTTAAACTAAAAAAAACAGCATTCTTTTCTTAAGAAAATAAAATCAGAATTAAAATACAAATAAAAATAAAATAAATAAATAAAATAAAAAAACTTACAGAGAGGGTGGGGGGGGGGGGGTTTCGCAGATCGTCTGAGAGGAGGCGGAGCTCACTTCCAGGAGGGCGTCGGAGGAAGGGGGGGAAGTGGACTGGCGCGCGTCGATGCAGGTGGGTGTGGGCCCAGAGGGGCGGCGCGACACGCTATAGCAGCTGGTGGAGGCTAGGGTACCTCGAAGCGGGCTGGAGGAAGACAGGGCAGCGGGGAAGGAGGGGATCGATTGGGAAGGCAGCGGCGCGGCGGGGTTGGCTCGCCTCTGGTGGCGGCGACTGACCCTGGCAGGCGCGACGAGACCCACCGCCTGTCGTCCATAGCGTTTTACCCTCATTCCGATCACAATGGGATATGTATCGTAAGCTGATTCGATCGTTACAATCAGTTTCCGTTGAGTTTACATTTAAATCACTATATTGAATTTTAAACGTACATTTCAAATTACCGGGGTCACATACGAACTTTAAAAATTCCAGAAAAATATTTTCTAGCTTCGTATTGACGATACGGTCCTAACAAAACTAGTTTCATCGAATTCTGAGACCGTTGGAAAAATGGCCAATTTCCAGTCGATTAAAATCAACTGAAACTGGTCAAACGCATTTTCCTTTGCCACGCTCACATATCGATTCGAAAAATTATGAAATTTGGAATCTAGCAATAATTTAACATCACGGACCCAACAAAAGTGGTTTCGTCGAAATCCGAGGTCGTTTGCAAAATTCCCATTTTTAAGGGCCTGAATTCCATAGCGACTATTCAGAATTTTCAACTGGACATATCTTTTGATTCCCGCTACGAACTTTTGATTTTTCGGATTCGTTGGAAAGATATCCACTAGTAGATTCCATTATTTTTGGTTTCACTAAAATCCGGATTGTTTTGCACCCGGTACATTCAATTGAAGTTTGAAATCGAATTATCGAACTACCGCGCCATTTTCAATTCTATTTATAATTATATATAAAAATTATATATTCTAACGACGACGCGTATAATATATACGATCGAATTATATTCAAAATAAATTTATCGTCGATATTATTTAAAATTATCTATTTTAAATATTCAAAATTCGCTAAAATTGCCAAAATAAAAATTTTAAACTGGCCCGCATTTTACGGGTTGTTACAATCTCCCCAACTTAAAACTTTTCGTCCCCGAAAAGGAACAAAGTCGAAAGTGGTTTGATTAATCAACACTACGTTCGATCTGGCTTTCATTCTCCAACTCCTTTCTTTCTGAGAATTTTCAAAAATTTCAAAAATTTGGCTAACACCCTAAATTTTCGAAAAATTTCGCCATAACCTCCCCTGCACCGGGAGCATCGAGGAATTTCAAATAGCTTCCCCGGTCCTTCAGATCTCAAAAAGAAAAAGAAAAAGCCAAGCGGCTAGCCAATAGGCTCATAAAATCATCATCACCCAAACAAAACAGTAAATTATGTAGTAAACATGTACCTATTTGTCGGGCAAACAAATTTTATTCTCTGCTCTAGCCTCCTTGCTATGACCTGTTCAATGTAAGTATATGTATATACAAGCAAATGCGACCAATTTCAATACCATTCAATATTCGGTTCAATTAGGCATAATGGTTCAAAATTATCAAACAACTAAACAAACAACGCAAACATCAATCAATTAGTGAATTTAATGTTTCAAATTCATAATTTTGATACATATACAGAAAATCTTGTTTTTGATGCCAATTCACAACAATGTGTTCTAGCTATATTAGTTTTGGTTCTCACACCAGCCTAATGGAAATATATAGAAAATCACACCTTCGAAACACGAACATAAATACTGATGATGTCATGACAATCATCAGTACCATCTCCGGGCGACTAGAATGTGATTCCATATCTATCCAATATATCAAAACTTTGAATACACGTGGATCAGACGTATACGCAAAATCTATATATACTGGATTGTCCAAATCAATATAAATAAACAATCAAATACGAATAATTGATTTAAATTTTCAAAACAAAAATTTGTTTTCATTTGAAAAATATACTCTTCACACTCGTTCTAGGATACTACTGATCCCATCTCTAGCGAGTCATTCTCATTGGATATTACTAATCCAATATCTGATGAATTCTTTCGTATGGTTCTAATGTGCCTTGTTCTCTGAGCTTTGTAAACCAAAGCTCTGATACCAACTGTGAAAACCCGTAACTTCCCCGTAAAGGAAAGCGGCGGATAGTTCGAGAACAAGCCACAACAGAACACATACAGAAGAACATTTCATTGTATATTACAACAATGCATCAGATTACAAGAATATACAGAGTATAAATGAATAAATATTACACAGAAATATCAGAGATTTAAATTACACTTAAATACATAGCAGCGGAAAATAATACAATACACAACTAGAAGAGATATACGGATACAAAGCTTTCCGGATATCGTTCCAGCTGTAAACCAGGATCCTGTGAATAAAAATCTGCAAAACCAAAACTACTAGCTGCCCGTGTCAAAATAAGGGCACCCAGAGTTTAGGTTAAAACAATAAACTCCAGGTCAGTCATGGGACTGGTGTGAGAACTAAAACAGGTGTTAATCTTTATTTTAAATCATTAGGTAAATCAAGGGACCACGCCGTATAACACGGAACGGGTTTCCTCCCAAGAATACCAGTGCATAAAACAAACAGCGCAATGCTAAATAAAGAAAAATGAAGTTGTTATAAGACCCAGGTCCCATCACACAATGCAACGCAGCCGAGGATAGGGTTTTCCCTTATAACAGCCAAAGAATGCTTGATACGTTTAAAACAAATCATTTGATACTATTATAAGTGTATAGTGTATAAAACAACTTCAAATCATAAGTATCAATCATAGGCGGCATGGGTACCATATATCATGTCGCCATATATAGGTTTACAAATAAAACCGCAAATGTCACGTATTTGGAAATTGGATTTCCATCTATGAACCGAGGCAAAAGATAGTCCTCAACCGATTCGTGACTCTCTAGCCCGAGCCACAGGACCCAGACTCAGGTGGGCCCTTGGATCGTCAGGGCCAGTCCACCGATGTGGATTAAACTTAAACCCTGAACATGCGCTTCCCCGCCCTTTGGGGCGTAAATGAGCCAACTAAATGACTCCATCGGTTCGAGAACGACCGATCAATCCGAGGCGCCTCGCAACAGCAACAACCACATAAGTCAAACTCGTCAGGGCGTGTAAAACCACTGACGCCACTTCTAACTAGAAAGAAACGCATGCCCTCCCTGAGGTCCGTCTCCCGTTTTTGGTTCATACCGGGTGTGAAACACGCGAGGTAAACGTTACACAAAGCTACGCCACAAAGGCCGTGCTTTGATCATCACCACAAGACTTTGCTTTTCAACAGAAGCCTCGATCAATTGCCACATAGGCATGCCACACAGGTAATTCACTCCATGCGTTTGATATCCATCAATATATAACCCCTGAGCTCGTACGTCTCAGAGAAGGGCGTTAAGCAAGAGAATAAATTCTCCGCCGCCAAACAGATATATATTTAATAGAGATCAATCACACGGACTAAAATCCAATGTCAGACACACAGTCCATTTACAAGTCCGTTCTGGGTCTGAACGAAACCGGAGGCACCTAGTACCTCGCATATCCATCGATCTCCAAGTATGTCTGGACGATCACCAACTGTTTCCATCTTCTTGGGTGTACAGCCCAATCAAGATCATCAGTAATTATCCAAACGACGTGAAGACCTCCGGTCTTCGACCATCGTCTTCATCTTCGACTTATCGTCGTATCAGTTATTCAGAATGGGATAAACCCGGTCTTTCCGAATAACTCGCGTATATTTAAATAAGTGTTACACAAACACAACATACGCCTCATTCCAATTCATCAGTCACTAACCGTAAATTAATCAAGAGAATAATTCCCTAAACATTAACCCCGAAGGCCGAAACCAACATCAGATCAATATCCAGAAAACCATTCTGCTTGGCTAACCGACAGTTAGTTTCTAAATTTCACATTCATAGGGAAAGGTTCCCATTAATTTTATCAAAGATAAATTCTTTAAAATTTATTCTTTAATCTATTTTTGAATATCAATTCAAACTAGTCGGGATTAGCGAACCACACCGAAGTAATCATTTATTTTATTTCCCAATCCCAACCTATTCATCCCATGAAGTAAAACTGGTAATACTTCATATCTAACACCACAGTGTTATCGGTAAATTCAATTACCATTTCACGTTCAAATCTAATTAAAGATTTAACTATCGCCTGGAGCAAAACTGGTGATACTCCATTTTCGATCATTTCAATCTAATTAAAGATTCATTAAAACTCCACTTAGTTTTAATCTTTAACTGAGTTAAAGAATCAGTGTCATTTAAAAAACACGGTTCACGATAAACCCAAAATCACATTCCATTAATTATCGGGTTAAAGAACAAGTGTTATTTAAAACACTGTTCACGATAAACCCAAAAATCAATACCAATTCAATTCCAATTAAATATCATTTAATTGATACACTTCATTAAATCTATATAAAAAGATTTAATCTTTTCTCAACTGGGTTCAAGAACAGTGTTAGTGAAGACACCATTCACGACAAACCCAAATCACATTTGATATTCAATACAAGGCTCTGAATAGAAAATATACCGGCTTATATTCAATATCAAATTCTACGACTAACAAATATCGCATTGGAAATAACGATATATATATATCTTTCAAATTTCCATAACAACATTTGTATAATCACGAAATCCAACATCGAAATATTCCGAAGACAATTTCGATTCAAATCCATTCCAATGCAATCATTGGAAATTTTGGTTATTTTCAAAACCATTTCAAATTCAATTTATTTATTTAAAAATAAATAGAATTATATTTCTAGTTCAAAACTAGTTCATTTCGATAAAAATCTATTTTTATCTTTTCAAATATGGAGTTTTTCATCTCAATTCTTTCTAAATCATTTCTTATGATTTTACACAAATTATTACTATTTTTAATAATTTTATCAAGGCCCGTACAGTCGATTTCCATCAACGGCGATCGAACTGCACTTACAGCGACCTTTTTCAAATTTGATTTGGACATAATTCCAAATCCAACCGTTAGATTTATAATTTCTAGTATTCGTTAGAAAGCTCTTTTCGATACGAACCCAACGGTTCCGGTTTTAGGAGAATCCGACGGTCGGATCTCCCGTAATGTCCGTTTGAAATAAATGGTCGAAATTCACGAACTGCCGCGGCGCGGCGCGTTCTATTCAGGCCATTATATTATATATATATATATAATATATATATCGTCGATTTCTATTTAAAATGAATTATATAAATAGTTTTAAATTCGTTTCAAAAGCAATTTCAACTTCCATTTCAATTCAAATCGAAATTGAATTCTTCTTTATAAATTCGTTTTAAAATTCATTTCTATTCACTTCAAATTTCAATTCAATTTGAATTCATTTCAATTCGCTTTCAATTCAATTTGAATTCGTTTTCAATTCAATTCATTTCGAAATCGTTTTCAATTCAATTCATTTCGAAATCGTTTTCAATTCAATTCATTTCGAAATCGTTTTCAATTCAATTCATTTCGAAATCGTTTTCAATTCAATTCATTTCGAAATCGATAAAATCGATATAAATATCGTTCACGTCAAAATGGTGTCTATCTAATCAACACGGCTCCATAAATTTCTATTTTCAAATATTCTATTTCAAATATTTCTTTTTCAAAATAGTTGTTATTATCCAAAATATTTCGTTCAACACATGACCAATCTCAATGGATGAGTACTGTCAACACATGAACTTTTATTTTATATCGATAAAGATGTAAATTTTATTACTAAAATATTTCGTTCAACACATGACCAATCTCAATGGATGAGTACTGTCAACACATGAACTTTTATTTTATATTGATAAAGATGTAAATTTTATTACTAAAATATTTCGTTCAACACATGACCAATCTCAATGGATGAGTACTGTCAACACATGAACTTTTATTTTATAATATTCTTTATTTTCTAAATTGGAATGAGGCCCAATCAATCACCATATAAAATTAATTATATGGATTTTCATACAACACATGTATATAATAGCATTGAAAAATAATCAACCATCAACCAAAGTGCACTACACTGTATAAGCATCAAATATAGATATCTAACGCTTATAACAGCCTGTCAATCAATCGATCGACATATTTAATCAATCAGGATGAGTGAACTTCAAATTTCATCCCAACACCCGTGTGGGGTTTCAAACAATCAAACGCATATTTTATTCGTGTAGTTGGGCGATGTGTAAAATTTATCGTCCCAATCAATGTCATTCAAATAAGTGTACATAAACAAACCGTCTGATTTGTAAATGAATATTTATCTATTTATATTCATGTTAAAAATTATATTTTGAACGACAAAACATTTTATTCCAACATATGAATTTATATTCAGTTTATTCTTTAAATAAAATGATATTTTTATTTTCTAACTTATTTTAGAAAATTTCGGCGGCATAACGGCACGATACTAGAAACGGGACGAGGCCTAGCCTTATCCCCGGTCTAGTGAAGGCCCACGCCATTCACACATCAATCATATCAATTTCACTTCACCAAACAATTCAAATCAACCCAAACAATCTAACTAACAACACAGCCAAACAAACAAGTCCATGGTCTGTGGACGATTGTGTCGGGTGCTACTAAGCACCGTCTGCATCCTAGTATATATATATATATATATATATAACTAGAAAAATAAATTGAAAGGTGAGAAATTCTCACCGATAGCTATCCTAACTCCACGACACTTCTAATGCAGGAAATCTTCACTGTTCTCCTCTCTAATTAGTTTCTTCGCCCATAGCCACTACATATATAAAAATCATATTTTTACATCGATGTTCGATATATATAAAAATCATATTTTTACATCGATGTTCGATATATATAAAAATCATATTTTTACATCGATGTTCGATATATATAAAAATCATATTTTTACTTTGCTATTCTATATATAAAAATCGAATTTTTACTTCGTTATTCAATATATAAAAATCGAATTTTTAGTTCGCTATTCAATATATAAAAATCGAATTTTTAGTTCGCTATTCAATATATAAAAACCGAATTTTTAGTTCGCTATTCAATATACAAAAATCGAATTTTTTTTTATATAAAGATTATATTTTTAATATTCCTATGATGTAAAAATTATATTCTTATTGCTTTAAAAAATATAAAAATCATACCTTACTTCTTCTACTCAATAAAAATTCCGGCTTTTCTATTTAAAAATATGATCTTTTCTTTTCTACAAATCTGATCTTTTTAAAGTTTAAATCCTTTCCTTTTAACTTAAAATTAAAATCAGTTTAAAGTTCAAATCTTTTTTTTTTAACTTCAAATTAAAACCAGTTTTATATGCTTTTAAAAATCAGAATTAAACCCTTTTAAAAATCGGTTTTAAAACCTAAAAAAAACAAACAGTATTTAAACTAAAAAAACAGCATTCTTTTCTTAAGAAAATAAAATCAGAATTAAAATACAAATAAAAATAAAATAAATAAATAAAATAAAAAAACTTACAGAGAGGGGGGGTTTCGCAGATCGTCTGAGAGGAGGCGGAGCTCACTTCCAGGGGGGCGTCGGAGGAAGGGGGGAAGTGGACTGGCGCGCGTCGATGCAGGTGGGTGTGGGCCCAGAGGGGCGGCGCGACACGCTATAGCAGCTGGTGGAGGCTAGGGTACCTCAAAGCGGGCTAGAGGAAGACAGGGCAGCGGGGAAGGAGGGGATCGATTGGGAAGGCAGCGGCGCGGCGGGGTTGGCTCGCCTCTGGTGGCGGCGACTGACCCTGGCAGGCGCGACGAGGGCTTCAGAGAAAAGGGGCGGGTTTTCTTTTTTTTATTTTGACTAAAGTGAAAATAGTTAGGGCATTGACCAAAATTCCTAATATATATAATTTTTAATTTATTTTAAAGTCCCAAAAAGTAACTTTTTATTTCGACCTCTATACGAGACCCACCGCCTGTCGTCCATAGCGTTTTACCCTCATTCCGATCACAATGGGATATGTATCGTAAGCTGATTCGATCGTTACAATCAGTTTCCGTTGAGTTTACATTTAAATCACTATATTGAATTTTAAACGTACATTTCAAATTACCGGGGTCACATACGAACTTTAAAAATTCCAGAAAAATATTTTCTAGCTTCGTATTGACGATACGGTCCTAACAAAACTAGTTTCATCGAATTCTGAGACCGTTGGAAAAATGGCCAATTTCCAGTCGATTAAAATCAACTGAAACTGGTCAAACGCATTTTCCTTTGCCACGCTCACATATCGATTCGAAAAATTATGAAATTTGGAATCTAGCAATAATTTAACATCACGGACCCAACAAAAGTGGTTTCGTCGAAATCCGAGGTCGTTTGCAAAATTCCCATTTTTAAGGGCCTGAATTCCATAGCGACTATTCAGAATTTTCAACTGGACATATCTTTTGATTCCCGCTACGAACTTTTGATTTTTCGGATTCGTTGGAAAGATATTCACTATTAGATTCCATTATTTTTGGTTTCACTAAAATCCGGATTGTTTTGCACCCGGTACATTCAATTGAAGTTTGAAATCGAATTATCGAACTACCGCGCCATTTTCAATTCTATTTATAATTATATATAAAAATTATATATTCTAACGACGACGCGTATAATATATACGATCGAATTATATTCAAAATAAATTTATCGTTGATATTATTTAAAATTATCTATTTTAAATATTCAAAATTCGCTAAAATTGCCAAAATAAAAATTTTAAACTGGCCCGCATTTTACGGGTTGTTACAAAACCACAACAATATCTGTCTAATGTGAGTGGTTGGTGCTTCAATTAATTAATTAAGACTCATGAATAAATCAAGCTAGAAATGTTGAGGTTAAGTAATTAAGGAAACACTTAACTATAATAACATGTTAACTAGGAAAGTGGATGAGGTTAAGTAAATTTAGAACACTTAACCGTTGTAACATGTTAATTAAGTAAACGATAGGGTTAAGTTAACTAAAGTAACACTTAACCAATATATAATGACATGTGGTGGGGTTAGGTAATACAAGAGGAAAACACTTAACCAGTTATATAACACGATGTATGTAAAGGGTTAAGTTAACACGAGAACACAACACTTAACCAATATAACATGGTTTGAGGTGGGTTCAAATTAACGCCAGAAGGAAACACTTAACCAACATGACGTGACGAGTGGGGGAGGGGTGAGTTAACTTGAATTGATTATTGACACTTGACCAATATAACTTGATGAACGAATGGGGTTAAGTTAAATGGGAAATACTTAACCAATATAACCTGATGAATGAACGGGGTTAAGTTAATAAATCACACTTAACCAATACAACATGATAAGAAAGATAGGTTAAGTTAACAAGAACCACTTAACAAACACGACTTGACGAGTAGGAGGTAAGTACACGTCGGGTAGGTGGGTAAAATTAGTAAATATAGGCCCACAAAACTTAACTATTAAGAAAACATGCTAGAATCAGTGATAGGGTTAAGTACATCTCGTACAGGTGGGTAATATTTGTATATAAGGCCCACGAACTTAACCAGCAGGAAACCTTAGTAAAAAGGACCCATTTCAGCAGTAACCCACATAGATGTGTCATGGTACCCTAAAACTAGGTAGGGTGGGGCACGATTATTGGGCTGATTATAAGCGGTCAAAATAGTGGCGGGGGTATGTCAGTGTAGGTTCTGACGGTTTACGGGCGTGCATGTACTCCGGAGTGGAAAAAGTAGGCACTAGTTATACATTGTGCATCTTGAATTGTGTCAGGTCGCTATCATAAGGCTTGATACACCTTATGGTGGGGCCAGCACAGAGTATCTGCATGCAAGAGAGGGCCGACTGACACAGACACATGGAAAATTAATACAAAGTAGGTAGCATAATCCCTAGTTGTACCTAGGTCAGGTAAACCTTGAATCCGAGAAGCGTTCAATAGGTAGCATATACCCCAGTGGCCCTGGATAGCGTAAACCCTGGTTGAATCTAGTGAGCACTCAATAGTAAACCCTAGATTAGATCTAGGTAATAAACGGAATCCCCATAATAGAAGCACACCTGAAGGCAACCGCAAATACCGGGATTGGGATCACGTTATCATATGATCATAGATTACTAGTTTGGACACCAGTTAGGTAGTGCAGAAATATAGAAATTAGTATAAATAGGGTAGTTGCGAAGCAGAGAAGGAGTAGAAGCGCATTTAGTTTATCAGTACATTCAGTTTATCTTGTTATATCCCATGCTTATCCCATATTATCTTGTTACTATGGTTTAGTCTTATATTTAGTTTATTCATGTCATGACCCTTTTCCTCGTTTAAATACTAAGAATCACTGGACTTACCAGAATTTATGTCTGACCTAGTTTTGCTTTCGCCTCTTTTCTTTCGTTTTCCCCCCAGGTAGTCAGGGAGGGAATAGCTCAGGTTTGTTCGGACAGTTACTCTTTCCAAGCTTGAAGACTCTTTGACATGATTCCTTGGACTCTCTCTTCTACTGCTATGGCTGGCTCATGCTTTATTTGGGGAAATCATTTTATGCTTCTTTATTTTTGTAAGCAAGACATGATACGTTGGTATTGTAAAACAATATTTGTACAAGTTGTATATCAATAAAATAATGTTTTATTTATTTGCCGTTGCTTTAATTGTCTATCTTGTAATTTATCTGCATATTTTACCGATAATGCTCCACCGAAATTAAGGCATTCATTTTGTGAGTGACCTTAACGGAGGTGGGGTGTTTCAAAACCCCGGATCCTGTGAATATAAATCTGCAAAACCAAAACTACAAGCTGCCCGTGTGGAAATAGGGGCACCCAGAGTTTAGATTAAAACAATAAACTCCAGGTCAGTCATGTGACTGGTGTGAGAACTAAAACAGTTATTAATCTTTATTTTAAAGTTAGGTAAATCCAGGGAGCATGCCGTATAACACGGAACGGGTTTCCTCCCAAGAATACCAGTGCATAAAAACAACAGCGCAATGCTAAATAAAGAACAATGAAGCTAATATAAGACCCAGGTCCCATAACACAATGCAACGCAAGACGGAGGATAGAGTTTTTACCTTAAAATAGCCAAAAATGCTTGGTACGTGAAATTTCATCTTTTATTATTACTATAAGTGTGTAGTGTCAAAACAATTTCAATCATAAGTATCAATCATAGACGGCATAAGTGCCCCATACCACTATGTCGCCATATATAGGTTTACAATTAAAACCGCAAAATGTCGTATTGGAAGTTGGATTTGCATCTGTGAACCAAGGCAAGGGATCATCCTTACTGCTTCGAGACTCTCTAGCCTGAGCCTCAGGCAAGTGCGCAGACAAGCCTTGGATTATCAGGGCCGGTCCACTCGATATGGATTAAAATGCCTGAACAATGCGTTTCCCCACCCTATGGGGCATAAATGAGCCAAATGACTCCATCGGCCCCGGATTGACCGATATAACTGAGGCGCCTCGCTATCCATCATCCACATAAGTAAAATGTTAGGGCATGCAAAACGCTGACACCACAACTAACTAGAAAGAAACGCCTGCCCTCCCTGATGTCCTCTCCCATTTCTGGTTCACACTGGGGTGTGAGGCTCGCGAATTAACGCTACACAAAGCTACGATATATTAAAGCCGTGCTTTGATCATCAACTAGAAGAATCTGCTTTTCAACAGAAGCCTTGATCATTTTCATCTCAGCATGCCACATAGGCAATTCACGCTATGCAACCGATGTATATCAATCACACAGAATGAAATCCGATGTCAGACACACATCTATTTACAAGTTCGTTATGGGTCTAAACGAAACCGATGGCACCTTATTCCTCCCCCATATGTCCAGTACAGGGGAGAGGCCCTCACATATCCGTCGATCTCCAAGTACATCTAGACGATCACCACTTATTAACTTGTCTCGGGTGTACAGCTCAAATCAAGACATCAGTAATTATCCAAACGATATGAAGACCTCCGGTCTTCAACCATCGTCTTCATCCTCGACACATCGTCGAATCAGTTATTCAGAATGGGATACACCCGGTCTTTCTGAATAACTCGCGTATATAATAAACAAGTGCTCTAAAAACACAACATACGCCTCATTCCAATCCAGAATATTCCTTTATTCAAATATTCTTATACTTTGGGAAAGTTCCCATTAATTTTATCAAAGATAAATTCTTTAAATTTATCCTTTAATCTTCTTTTGGATATCATTTCTATCTAATTAAAGATGCATTAAAACTCCACTTGGTTTTAATCTTCCCAAAAATCAATATTAATGATTGTTTAACTTGGGAAATCATATCCTGTCTTTAACTGGGTTAAAGAACCAATGTCATTCAAAACATGGTTCACGATAAACCCAAAATCATGTTCCATTCCATCAGACTTTAACCGTAAATTAGCAAGTGAACAATTCCCTAAGTATTAACCCCGAAGGCCGAAACCAACATCAGATCAATACCCAAGAAACCATCCAACTAATCTCTAGTTAGCTTCTGATTTTATTAACTCCGTTAGTTCTAAGAACTGTATTATTAAAGATACCATTCACGATAACCCAAAATCACATTCTATTAACAATGGAATCTTCATGGAAAAAAATCGATATATAATCGATATCAATTTCCATATCCGACCAATAATATAAATGGAATACCAGTAATGCCTTTTAAATTCCATCTGTATTAACAGTCTTCCCCCACAAAATTTCATTTCGATCATTATCAAATCGAATTCCATTCAATTCCAATTTAGTATATTAAATTGGAAAACATTGCCTTGGAAAATTCCTGTTAAATCTAAATAAAAAATTTATAAATCCCAAATCACATTTCACAGTAAATCAGGTTAAAGAATGAATGTTGTTAAAAACACAGTTCACAATAAACCCAATTCACATTAGCCTCTAACCGTAAATTAGTAAGAGAACAATCCCATAAGTATTAACCCCGAAGGCCGAAACCAACATCAGATCAATACCCAGGAAACCATTTAACTTAACTAATCTCAAGTCAGTTTCTAATTTTCTTAACTCCATTCGGTTCAAGAACGGTATTATTAAAGATACCATTCACGAAGAACCCAAAATCCAATTTGATATTAAATACAAGGCTCTGAATAGAAAATATATCGGCTTATATTCAATATCAAATTCTAAAACCAACAAATATCTTATTGGAATAACGATATATATATCTTCCAAATTCCTCCATAATCTCCGTATAATCACGAAATCGAATATCGAAATATTCCGAGCATAATTTCGATTCAAATCCATTCCAATTCATATATTGGAAATCCTGGTTATTTTTAAAACCATTTCAAATCCAATTTATTTATTTTAAAAAAATTGGATTTATTATTCTAATTCAAAACTAGTTCATTTCGATAAAAATCTATTTTTATCTTTTCAAATATGGAATTTTTTCGTACCAATTCTTTCAAAATCATTTCTTATGATTTTACCCTACTTATTGATATTTTTAATAATTTTATCAAGGCCAGTACAGTCGATTTCCATAAACGGCCATCGAACTGCACTTACAGCGACCTTTTCCAAATTTGATTTGGACATAATTCCAAATCCAACTGTTAGATTTCAAATATCTAATATTCATTAGAAAGCTCTTTTAGATACGAACCCAAGGTCCCGGTTTTAGGAGAATCTGACGGTCAGATCTCCCGTAATGTCCGTTTGAAGCCAATGGTCGAAATTCGCGAACTACCGCAGTGCGGCGCGTTCTATTCAGGCCATTATATATATAATATATATATATTTTGTCGATTTCCATTTAAAACGTATTTTATAAATCATTTTCAAAATGATTTCAACTTCATATTCAATTTCTAATCAAATTTGAATATTCTATGTCATAGATATATAAATGATAATATTTTCAAAACATTAGATTTTGAAATCAATTCTTTTCGATATTCATTAAAAAAATGAATAAAATCGATATAAATATCGTTCATGTCGAAATGGCATTAATCTAATCAACACGGCTTTATATATTCAAGTATATTCGTGTCCATCCCAAATCGGAAATCAAAACCAAATTTCAATCTTTTACTGAATATTATTTTAAAATATTCATTATTTTAAAATATTCGTTATTTTAACATATTCATTCTTTCTGAACTGGAATCAGACACAGTCAGTTACCATATAATGTGATTATATGGATTTCATACAACATGTGTACAACAACAATCAAACACGGTCAACCATCATCCAAAGTGCACTCTACAATAAATAAGCATCAAATATAAATATTTGACGCTTATAATAGTCTGTCAATAAATCGATCGACTTACAACTAATTATTGGGATTAGTTTATGTCATATGTCATCCCAATACCCGTGTGGGGTTTCAATCAATAAATAATGAATTTTATTTGTGCAGTTGGGTGATGTGTAAAATTTATCGTCCCAATCAATATCAGTCAAATGTGTGTACATAAACAAATCGTCTAATTTGTAAATGGGTATTTATTTTATTCATATACCCGTTAAAAATTATATTTTTAATGATAAAACATTTATTTCAACACAAGAATATTTTATTTACTGCATTCCACATCACACAATAAAATTTCACAACACAATCAAACAAACAAACAAGTCGCCCATGGTCTGTGGACGACGGGTGTTGGGTGCTGCTAAGCACCATCTGCATCCTAAGATATATTTTAATTAGAAAATCAAATTAAAGTGAGAAGTTCTCACCTTGGGTTTCCACTCCTCCATTTTTTATTGTCGCTCAGATTCGCTGCTCTGATTCCAAAGCAATCTATTTCACGAAATTTATATTAAAAATCATATTTTTTAAACAACGCTATTTACATAATAAAAATCATATTTTTAATATTCTTCTATTCAAATAAAATTCACATTTTTATTATCCTTTGCAAATAAAAATATATTTTTATCCTGCTATTGTATAAACAAAAATCATATTCTCACCGAAATAAAAATCCTATTCTCACCGAAATAAAGATCCTATTCTCATCTTCTTAAAAACCATATTTTTATATTCTATTTTGAAAACCATTCTATTTTTATTTTATTTTAAAAAATAAGTCTTTTTATATCATATTTTTTCTCATATTTTAAAACAGTATATACATATAAAAAAGAATCAAATTAATCTCTAATTAAGCCATTAACCCCTAATCCTTTTCTTCCTCTACCGGTATCACCGAAATCCCGCTCCACTTCCTCTTTACCATGGCCGCATACTCTTGCTTCTACCTCTTCCTCCTTGCTTCTTTTAAAATCAAACAGAATATACTATAATTTCTCTCTTCAATCCCTCTATAGCCTCAACTCATTTTTGTTAAACTCGAATTGCTCCTTGAAGTTGCGACTTCAGCTCCTGTGCCACGCAACAGGGAACACGAACGAACTAAAATACCTCCGACTTCCTCAAATTTTTGCATACACATGTTAATTCACCTCCTCATTTCATTTATAATACTTAAAACTCAAATCATAGCTCACATTTCTCCATAACTCGAACCCTAGGCCTAACGAACGCACGTTGGAAAATGGCGTAGTAGCCAAATTGATTCGCACCCCACCAAACTAGTAGAGATATGAGGAGCTTCCCTCTATGAATCCAAATACATATATAGTATGATTTTTAGTAATTTCTATAACTTGTTTTGATTTTCTAAAGGTGGATTTTTCATATTTGAAGAATATCGGTCCTTATTTTCTACTGAAGGCGCGAGTGAGAAAGGGGTTTACCACGGCTTTGGTTTGACTTAGGGTAGAAGAGAAAATTCATTTATATATAATACATTTCAATTTTATTTTATTCCAATTTAACTGGTTTAACGACACGACACCAAATCGAACCCAATGACTGTCGTTCCTAGCCATTCCGAACACAATGGGATCTGTTTCATAAGCCAATTCGGCTGTTACAATCAGTTTCCGCTAAATTCAAAATATAAATCATTATATTTTAAATTTGAACGCACATTTCAATTTACCGGGGTCACATACCGTCCTAATAAAACTAATTTCATCAAAATTGAAGACCGTTTGAAAAATGGTCATTTTCTGGTCGATCCAAATTGACTTAAACTGTTCAAACACGTTTTCCTTTGCCACGCTCACATATTGGTCCCAGAAATTATGAAAATTGGAATCTAGAAATAATTTGACGTTCTGGTTCCAACAAAAGTGGTTTCGTTGAAAACGGAGGTCGTTTGCAAATTGGCTATTTTTAAAGCCCTTTATGTATATTAAAATATATATAAATTCCACAGCGAATTTTCTGAATTTTAAATTGGACGTAACTTTTCATTTTTAAAATGAAATCTCTGTTTCTCACATTCACTTGAAAGATATAGTTAAACAAATTCAGATATTTCTTATTTCGTTCAATTCTGACTTATATTGAATTCTGCATATTCATTTGAAATTAGAAATTGAATTTTCAAACTACCGCGTCATTTCCAATTCCTTTTATAATTAAAATAAATATTTATATTCTAACTTTGATTTATATAAATATATATGTTCTAACTCTATTCAAAATAAATTTTCTCGTCGTTATTATTTAAAATAAATAATTTTAAATATTCAAAATTCACTAAAATTGCCAAATTAAAATTTTTAAATTGGTTCAGATTTTTCGGGTTGTTGCAATCTCCCCCACTTAAAATCTTTTCGTCCTCGAAAAGGAATGGAGCTGAAAGTTGTTTTACAAACCAACTCAACTTTCATTATGGCTTAAGTTCTTCAACTTTTCAGTTTCTAAGAACCTTTCAAATTTTTCAAAAATTTGGCTAACACCCTAAATTTTCGAATTTTTTTGCCATAACCTCCCCTGTACGGGAGCACCGGGAAAATCCCGAAATCGCCATACAGGCCTCTCCAATCCAAAAAGAAAAAGAAACAACCAAGCTGTTAGCCAATCGGCTCATAAAATCATAAAAAAAACCCCAAGAAATACAATAAACATGTACCTATTTGTCAGGCAAACTATTTTATTCCTCTGCTTAGCTTCCCTGCTATGACCTATTCAATGTATATAGATGTATGCAAATTCAAACAATTTTCAATCCAGTCCAATATTTGATACAATTAGCTAAATTTACCTTACATTCACATAATGGTTTAAATGAATAATCACACAACACAACCATCAATCAATTAGTGAATTAACATTACAAATTCATAATTTTGATATATATATATATATATATATATATACACAGAAAATCATGTTTTTGATACCAATTCACAATAATAAGCTCTATCTAGTTTTGGTTCTCACACCAGTCTAACGGAAATATATAAACATCCCACTTTCGAAACTCGAATACAAATTCTAATGATGTAGCTACAATCATCAGAATCATCTCCGGGCGACAAGGGTGTGATTCCATATCTTTCCAGTATATTAAAACTTCAAATACACATGGATCAGATGTATATGCAAAATATTTATATACATGATTGCCCAAATCAATATAAAAATAATATTCAAATACAAATAATATAATTTAAATTTTCAAAATGAAACTTCTTTTCAATTTTATTTTAAAATATCACTATTCACACTGGTTCTAGGATACTACTGATCCTATCTCTAACAAGTCATTCTCATCGGATATTACTAACCCAGTCTCTGATGAATTCTTTCGTTTGGTTCTAACGTGCCTTGTTCTCTGAGCTTTGTAAACCAAAGCTTTGATACCAAAATGAAGCGTCCTGAACTTCCCTATTAAGGAAAGCACGGATTGAATTGAGAACAAGACAAATGAGAACACAAACAGAAGAACATTTCATTGCTTATTACAACAATTTCATTAGAATACAAGAATATACATGAATAATATACAGGACAAGAATATCAGAGATTTACAATTTATAATGCAGCGAAAAATAATACAAAACACAACTAAAAAGAATATACGGATACAGAGCTTTCCGAATATCATTCCAGCAGTAAACCCGGATCCTGTGAATATAAATCTACAAAACCAAAACTACAAGCTGTCCGTGCGGAAATAGGGGAACCCAGAGTTTATGTTAAAACAATAAACTCCAGGTCAATCATGTGACTGGTGTGAGAATTAAAACAATTATTAATCTTTATTTTAAAATTAGGTAAATCCAGGGATCACGCCTTATAACATTGAACGGGTTTCCTCCCAAGAATACCGGCGCATAAAAACAAAAGCGCAATACTAAATAAAGAACAATCAAGATATTATAAGAATCAGGTCCCATCACACAATGCAACGCAAGCCGAAGGGTAGAGTTATTACCTTATAATAACCAAAAATGCTTGGTACGTGAAATTTCGTCTTTTATTATTACTATAAGTGTAACAACCCATATTCTAATAACATGTTAAAACCATAAATCAAGGCAGAGTTAATTTTTAAAATAAGAATCAGGGAAAATGGGTTGTGCCATTGCGTTCATCTCGAAATTCTGCTTGGAAACGATCTGAGTTTTCGAGAAACGGAGTCCGTATGAGGGAGATATAACACTCCGAAGTTTCAAGGATTTTTAGAACAGAAAAACAGCTCGAATTTGAATTCGAAATTCGAATTCAACCCTAGCACGGACTGGGCGGGAATTTTCCTGCCCAGGACCAGGTCAACTTGGGGGTCGACACTATGGTCGACCTCACAGGGACCAAGTCGACCCTATGGTCGACCTGGGGGTCGACCTGGTGTTGAAACCCAGTTTTGAGTCTGGGTTCATCCTGATGTTTCTGGTCTCGTTTTCAGTCTAGGTTCGTTCGTCTAATCCTATATAAACAACCCCCTACCCCTATTCTCTTTACACCATTTTACTCTCTCCTTATGTTGCCTCTGAAATAATTGAAATAAATAAATTAAAATAAAACACGAAGACTATTTCTTGAAGACTACGGCTAGGAATTGCATATTGGGGATTTTCTTCTACAATCAAATCAAGATTCAACGATTCAATCATTCGGCGACTAGTTTTTAGATTCAACTTCTGCATCTCAATTTCTTAGTCCACAATCTATAAGTTTTAGTTACTTTGAGATTTAAACTTGTTAATTGTAATTTGTACATGAGATAAAGTGAAATTGGACTTAAGTATAATAGTTGATTCACATCTATTCTAGTTCCCATCTTGGATCTTGACATTTGGGAATATTGCTATGAAATCAGTTTGGACCTATTCATGTTGTAAATCAAACTCTTTTATGTCCATAACATTATCATGCCTGTGTTGTTGAATCGGTCTATTATTTACAAGTTTGGGACTATCACCTTATGCCATGACTATCACCTTATTATGCTAGATTTGAAATCCTATTAATTTCTATATGCCAGTGATGTTGTAACCAATTATCTAAAGTTATGCCAGGCTAGTCTTGTAATCCCTTTTATCATTTTATGCTCGTCCTTTGTGCCTATCATAGTTTTGATGTTGTTACCTTTATTTCAGGATTTGGATTTACTTGTAATTTAGAACGATTCACGTTTACATGTGATGGAAATACGAATTGGGTAGATTAGGCAAAACATGAATTGGTTATGAACATGAATCATGAACTTGATAATAGGCATAAGTTGAAGCATGAGACTTGATAAGAAACTTGCCATAAAACTTGACACGAACTTGACATGAAATTTGAACATGGGCATGACACTAGAACGAACTTGAAAATGGCCAACTCGAGGTTGGGTTGAGTTTGCAGTGTAATTCTGCCCGGAACCGCCCGACAAATCCAGTGACTGCAAACAATAGGATCAAATGTGGGTAGTTGGTCATATCGTGCTTGAAACCCGAGGTTAGACTGAGTTGTGGTGTAAATCTGCCCGGAACCGCCCTGCTTATCCAGTGACCACAACAATAGGTCTGATGTGAGAGTATGGGGTGCATTAATGAATTAATGCCACATGATAGGGTTAAGTCATGAACATGAAAGACAACACTTAACCAACTTGACACAGGATTTGTGGGGTTAAGTCTTGAAATTGAAAGACAACACTTAACCAACTTGCATGCTAGACTGATAAGGGTTAAGTCACGAATTTAAATGACAACACTTAACCTATTGGACGGAAACCCTAGTTATGCGGTCCATTTCAGCAGTAACTGTAACACCCCACATCTGTTAAGGTCACTCACAAAGGGAATGCCTTAACTTCAATGAAGTATTATGGGTACTGGAACAGAAATATTACAAGACAGACATATATAAAACAGCGGAAAATAAAGTGGAAGTACTTATTTCAAATCATTTATTAAACATAAATGTTTACAAGGAAAGCCCATCAACTTCCAATACCCAATTTCATAGTTAAAATATATGTCTTGCTCAAAAACAAAGAAGCATAAAAACAAACTGCAGTATTCCCCAATAAAGCAAAGCAAGCCATAGCCAAGAGAAATCCAAGACATACATGAAAGAGCCTTGGAGCTTGGTAAGATCCGAACTAAGCTGTATTCCCACCCTGTGAACCTGGGGGGGGGGGGAAACGGAAGAAAAAGAGGCGAAACAAAATGGGTCAGTCATAAAAACTGAGTAAGTCTTCAGCATAAAAATGAGTAAAGATAACATGGCATGAATAAACTGAAAGCAAACATAAGCATGATGACAAGGTAGGCAAGATAAACTAAGATAACAAGATAAACTTCGGGCATGATGAAACAAGTATAACATCCCATAATTCCTATCAAGTATCCCACCGCATGGAATCTATCAAGAGTAACATCGCAAGGTTTCTAAGCTTTACGATTAAAACGATATCTATTTTCTCTGCACCACCTAATTAGCATCCTCATAAGTGTCTTACATGGAATGATCTGTACTCCTACTAGTATCCCAACTAGTGTCCTGTGTAACAAGTATCCGTACCCCTACTAGTGTCCCAATTAGTAGCCCGTGTTATATAATAATTACAACGTGATCCCAATCCCCGCAATTATGGTAGCCTTCAGGTGTACATCGATTTTGAGGATTCCACCTCGATCACCCCAATGGCCATGTATATATTCGATGCACCCGTACTACCTTATCGATCAGCTCCCTACTTGACCTAGTTCTCGTTTGTGTCACGCGGCCCCCTACTTGTAGATACTTGTGCTGGTCCCACCATGGGGTGTATCAAGTCCCATGGTGGCAACCCTGACACAATCAAGATGCACAGCTTTATACCTACTGATGCCCAATGGCTAAATTTTCTACGCCGAAGTATGTGCACGCCCGCACTCCGTTAGAACCTGCACTGCTGCACCAACCGCCGCTAATTTGACCTCTTATAATCAGCCCAGTAATCGTGCCCCACCCTGCCTAGCTCAAGGTTCCGTTGATACCTAATGTGGGTTACTGCTGAAATGGGTCCCCGTTACTATGTTTTTCTAATGGTTAAGTCTGTGGGCCTATATTCTCTGATATTACCCACCAACCCCGATGTGTACTTAACCCCACTACTGATTCAAGCATGTGTATTTAATGGTTAAGTGTATGTGGGCCTATATTTATTAATATTACCCACCAACCCGATATGTACTTAACCCTCCTACTCGTTATGTTACCATGGTTAAGTGTTTACCTTAGTTAACTTAACCTTTCTCACTTATTATGTTTGATTGGTTAAGTGTGGTTTATTAACTTAACCCCGTTCGTCTATCTGGTTACATTGGTTAAGGATTTTCTTTTTAACTTAACCCCGTGTGTTACTTAACCCTACCACGCATCACATCAGATTGGTTAAGTGCATGTTAACTTAACCCCATCCACTAGTCATATTATAATTATTAAGTGTTATCAACTTATTCAAGTTAACTTAGCCCACCCGCTTGTCCTGTTATGTTGGTTAAGTGTTACTACTTAACCGCAACCACTTGTCTAATTAACCCATTGTATTAGTTAAGTGTTCTCATTAACTTAACCTCACTCTCTAGTCCAGTTTAATCATGTTATAATGGTTAAGCATTTGCTTAACCTTACCCACTCCCGTAGTCAACATATTAAATTGGTTAAGTGTTCTAGTTAACTTAACCCTACCAACCCTAGCTCAGCTCTAGTTGTCTTATTAGGGCACCAACCTCTCACATTAGACAGATATTGTTGTGGCTGCCGGTGTGTCGGTCGGGTCCGGGCAGTCTTACGCCACAGCTCAGTCTAACCTCGGGTCTTTATTGGGCCTAATGCTTAGCCTCCTACATTGGATAGGTATTGCTGTGATTACTGGATAGCCGGGCGGGTCCGAGCAGGTTTACATCACAACTCAATCCAACCTCGTGCTAAGCATATTCGTATTTTCCAATTTACATTAATTATGTAAATTATTCAAATTCATATTACTGCCCAATTTGTTTCCAATCAATCTCATTAAATTAGGTATATAATTAATACCATTTTATGCCATAATTCTAATTTACATTTTAATTATGTAAATTGTTCAAATTCAGATTTAATGCCCAATTTGTTTCCAATCAATCTCATTAAATTAACATACTCACAAGCCAATCACAAATATATGATAAGTGTGGCATAGGTTTTTCTTATACATAAACATGTAAATTTGACCATTTGTCGCATGAATCTACAACATAAACTTGCATAATAAACTTATCAATAATTCCCAATTAAACATGATAATAGAATCAAATCACTGGCATATTATACAACATGACAAACATTGTACTCAGTATTCCCAATCCAACATGATAATAGAATCAAGTCACTGGCATAATAGTGAATCATATACTTGTATGAATCCCAAATAAAATACCACAACATATGGTTGTTAACTTCCACATAAATCACATACTTGCAAATATCCAATCGTATACCACAACATTTCCAAATCGTATAGAATTAAAGCAACATACAAATATAGATTATTATCGCCACAATTCCATTTCTCACTTTACACAAATCAAAACACAATTATTATTCACATCGGAATAGCACTCTACTTACAACGTATGACGAATCTTCAATTCAGGAATCTGAATTCTGAATTTGGAGATGCTATCCTTTGTTGTAGGCGTTGTTTTGATTTAACTGATGTTGCTTTAAGCTTTTGAATTATCTCCTAATTGTCTCTCAATTCCTGACGGCTATTCCTAGTCTATCCTCAGCAGCATGACGGTCTCATCTCCATTTTTGTTTGTGTGAATAAGGGTGAGTCTTAGGTCCTTTTTATAGAGTTTGTGAGTTGATTAGGACCGTCTATGGAGCTTGGTTTAATAATAGCCGTTCGTTTGAAGGAGAGACCAATCAGGAGCTGACACCTAGCCCTAGTGACCAGGCAAAGCTTAAAAAATCGACCAAACACAGACCAGGCCAGCCAGGGGGGCTGGGTTCGACCTGGCTCAGGGGCCAGGTCGACCCCCCAGTCGACCCCCAGGTCGACTATGTAGTCGACCTGGGTGCCCCAGGTCGACTACCCAGTCGACCTGGGTAGCCCAGGTCGACTACCCAGTCGACCTGGGTAGCCCAGGTCGACTACCCAGTCGACCTGGGTGTCCTGGGCGGGAAAATTCCTGCCCTGGCCAATCCAGCCCGATTTTTGAAATTTAAACTTGTTTTCTAAGCTGTTTTGGTCTGTTTGAATTTTAAACTGAATCCTGAAACTTCCGGAGGCCATATCTTCCTCATACGGAGTCCGTTTTACGCAAACTCGGACTCTATCCCAAGCAGAATTACGAGACGAACGCAATGGCATATCCCGTTTACCTTAATTCTTTGATTTGAAATTAATTATACTTTAATTTGTGAATTTTACTGTTATAGAATACACGGGGTGTTACAGTTACCCACTTAGATGTATCATGGTACCCTGGAACTAGGCAGGGTGGAGCACGATTATTGAGTTGATTGCAAGCGACCAGAATGACGGCTGAGTTGGTGCGACAGTGTCGGTTCAGGTGGACTATGGTCGTGCACGTAGTCCAGGGTTGAAAAAGCAGGCATTGGGCATCAATAGGTTTACATTGTGCATGCTTGATTCGTGTCGGTGGTCGGCATCCTAGGGCTTGATACACCCTATGGTGGACCTAGCACAGGTGACTACATTCGTGATAGGGTCGTATGACACAAACACACGACGAGCTAGAACTTATAGGGAGCCGATCGATTAATGGATCGTTCCGTAGCACCCCGAAATGGTTCATTTCATGATACTGGGCCAAGGGATCATTTCATGGTTAATATATGACATGAGTTTAGGATACTAGTACAGTTGGTGCTGCGAATCTTGAACATGCGATGTTATACTTGATTTATACTTGAATTATCATGTTATCTCAGTCTATCTTGCCCGTCTTGCCATCATACTTATGTTTACTTTCAGTTTATACATGTCATGTTACCTTTACCTGTTTTTATGCTGAAAGTCACTAGGACTTACCAGTCTTATGACTGACCTGTTTTCTATCGCCTCCTTTTCTTTCGTCCCCCCTCCTCCAGGTTCTCAGGGAGGAAACTTTAGCACTTAGCTTGGATTTCGCTTGCTTTCGGTTCAGCTCATGTACGGTTTGATCTCGAGCTATGCTATGGCTGCATTTCTGCTACCTTTGGGGAATTAAGCTACTTTTGTTGTTTTAAGTTTTATGCTTCTTTATTTATTCAAGGCAGAATTTGTTGTAATGGGAAATGATAGTTGGCACTTTGGATGTAAAAGGTTTTGACTCTTTTTGAAAGTAATGAAATTTAGCTTTTGATTCTTCCGCTGTTTTATTTATGTTCTGTCTCGTAATATTTCTGTGATTGTTTACCTCGATAACGCTCCTCCAAAACTAGTGCATTCCCTTTGTGAGTGACCCTAGCGGGGGTGGGGTGTTACACTTGGTATCAGAGCAGAAGGTAACCTGACTGGGCAAAAGTTTTTAAAACCTTCTAAAACTATTTTTAAAATCGTTTACAAAGAAGCAGTTTTCAAGAAAAATTTTGCTATATTTAAAGGCTATTCCCTAAAATCCATCAGCACTATCCTTTGTTTCCTCGTTTTGAATCTCTTCTTTTTTCATTTCAGCATGTCTGGGAATCTTAACCTTCCAGAGGGTGTGCCAATACCTGGCTAGTTCAGGAGGTACATAGAGGCTAGGGCCAACGATGCAGGCCCAGCAGATATTCCTCCTCCAGCTGCAGCGATCCCTCCTCCTCATTGTGCAAATGCTTTCTCAAAGATCTGTAGAGATTTTAGGGCCATGGGTGTAAAGGATTTCAAGGGAACTGAATCGATCGTAGAAGCGAGGAACTGGCTCAAAGAAACCGAGGATCTGTTCGTTATCTTCGAGGTGGACGATAGGCAGAAGGTACAGTTGGCAGTATAGTTGCTCAAAGACGAAGCTTCCTATTGGTGGGAAGTCACTAACGCTGAAAGACCTGTTGACACATGGATGGATTTCAGGATAAGGTTTGAGATGAAATTCCTCTCACAAGCTGAACGAAGTCTACAGCTGGAAAAGTTCTTATCTCTTAAGAAAGGAAGTATGACGGTCAAGGAGCACGTCAATCAATTCAATCAGTTGGCCCGGTTTGGACTGGACTTAGTGAATACTCCTCATAAGAAGGTTCTCCGTTTTGTCAAGGGATTGAATGAGCCACTTCACAGCTTGGCTATGACCCACATACCTATGGGGTCTACTTACGAAAAGTTAGTAGACATGGCACTCTTAAATGAAGAAGACGAGAATGGCAAGAAGGAGGTCACGGCGAATGAGGCTCAAAACAAGAAGGTAGACTCCGAGAAAGGAGGCAAGAACAAGAACAACAATAATGACAACAAGTCACTTGAGAAAAGAAAATGCAACTTCTGTGGTATTGATAGGCATATAGTCCAGGATTGTAGAAAGAAGAAGATGAAGATGGGAGCATGCTTTCAGTGTGGTGATACTGGACATATCAGCAAGAACTGCCCTAAGAAGCAAGGGCAAGGCCCGCAAGCAGGACCTTCTGGGGGTACATCTTTAACTTCTTCTCCTAGATGCTTTGTTTTATCTTGCTTATCTTCTTCATCCTATCTTGAAAACCTTAGGTAGATCCCTTATGGATGTAAAATGAGATTGAAACATGTTATGGTTGATGATTGCAAGTGGTTGGAAGTGGTTGCCCGTGGTTGCATAACACACATTAGGCACTAGATCGGCTCAGTCACATATTTCATATTGCATATGCATGGGTGCTTATACTTGTATATGGATGGAAATTTGATATGTTGTTATATGGATGTTGCATATGAATGAATGTTTGTGCACTCATGTAGAGATTATAAAATAAGATAGGAATTTGCATACATGTTGGACTCATTACACTAACATATTTTGCATTAAGGGGGTTTACTAAATCAGTAACCGCCTGATCTTTTGCATTAGATAAGTACATATACACACACTCTTGCATAAATTCATACAACATTAGAAATCTTTTAAGGACAATGGTTGTTTGTGGATGATGGTTGAGTAGATGGTTGATTGGATGATACGATTCATTCTTCTTAACTTGAATATTTCGGGGATGAAATCCTTTAAGGAGGGGAGAATGTAACAACCCGTATTTTAATAACATGTTAAAACCATAAATCATGGCAGAATTAACTTTTAAAATAAGAATCAGGGAAAATGGTTTGTGCCACTGCTTTCGTCTCGAAATTCTGCTTGGAAACGAGTCCGAGTTTTCGAGAAACAAAGTCCGTACGAATGACCCTTCGAAGTTTCAAGGATTCTCAGAACAGAAAAACATCTCGAATTTGAAATTCGAATTCAAACCCCAGTGCAGACTGGATAGGAATTTTCCCACCTAGGACCAGGTCGACCTGGGGGTCGACACTATGGTCGACCTCCCAAGGACCAGGTCGACCCTATGGTCGACCTGGTGCTGAAACCCAGTTTTGAGTCTGGGTTCATCCTGATGTTTCTGGTCTCGTTTTCAGTCTAGGTTCGTTCGTCTAATCCTATATAAACAGCCCCCTAGCCCAATTCTCTTTACACCATTTTACTCTCTCCTTATGCTGCCTCTGAAATAATTGAAATAAATAAATTAAAACAAAACACGAAGACTATTTCTTAAAGACTACGGCTAGGAATTGCATATGGGGGATTTTCTTCTACAATCAAATCAAGATTCAACGATTCAACCATTCGACGACTAGTTTCTGGATTCAACTTCTTCATCTCAATTTCTTAGTCCACGATCTATAAGTTCTAGTTACTTTGAGATTTAAACTTGTTAATTGTAATTTGGACATGAGATAAAGTGAAATTGGACTTAAGTATGATAATCGATTCACATCTATTCTAGTTTCCATCTTGGATCTTGACATTTGGGAATATTGCTATGAAATCAGTTTGGACCTATTCATGTTGTAAATCAAACTCTTTCATGTCCATAACATTATCATGCTTGTGATGTTGAATCAGTCTATTATTTACAGGTTTGGGACTATCACCTTATGCCATGACTATCACCTTATTATGCTAGATTTGAAATCCTATTATTTTCTATATGCCAGTGATGTTGTAACCAATTATCTCAAGTTATGCCAGGCTAGTCTTGTAATCCCTTTTATCACTTTATGCTCGTCCTTTGTGCCTATCATAGTTTATTCCCTTTATTTCTGGATTTGGATTTACTTGTAATTTAGATCGATTCACGTTTACATGCGATGGGAATACGATTTGGGTAGATTAGGCAAAACATGAATTGGTTACGAACATGAATCATGAACTTGATAACATGCATAAGTTGAAGCATGAAACTTGACATGAAACTTGCCATGAAACTTGACACGAACTTGACATGAAATTTGAACATGGACATGACACTAGAATGAACTTGAAAATGGCCAACTCGAGGTTGGGTTGAGTTTGCTGTGTAATTCTGCCCGGAACCGCCCGGCAAATCCAGTGACTGCAAACAATTGGATCCAATGTGGGTAGTTGGTCATATCGCGCATGAAACCAGAGGTCAGACTGAGTTGTGGTGTAAATCTGCTCGAAACCGCCTGGCATATCCAGTGACCACAACAACAGTACTAATGTGAGAGGCTAGGGTGCATTAATGAATTAATGCCACATGATAGGGTTAAGTCATAAACATGAAAGACAAAACTTAACCAACTTGACACAAGATTTGTGGGGTTAAGTCATGAAATTGAAAACAACACTTAACCAACTTGACATGCTAGACTGATAAGGTATAAGTCGCGAATTTAAATAACAACACTTAACCTATTGGACGGAAACTCTAGTGCGCGGTCCATTTCAGCAGTAACCCACTTAGATGTATCATGGTACCCTGGAACTAGGCAGGGTGGGGCACGATTATTGGGCTGATTGCAAGTGACCATAACGGCGGCTGAGTTGGTGCGCAGTGTAGGTTCATGCGGACTATGGTCGTGCACGTAGTCCGGAGTTGAAAAAGCAGGCATTGGGCATTAGTAGGTTTACACTATGCATGCTTGATTCGTGTCGGTGGTTGGCCCCCTATGGCTTGATACACCCTATGGTGGACCTAGCATAAGTGACTACATTCGTGATAGGGCCGTATAACACAGACACACGACGAGCTAGAACTTGTAGGGAGCCAATCGATTAATGGATCGTTCCATAGGACCCCGAAATGGGTCATTTCATGATATTGGGCCAAGGGATCATTTCATGGTTAATATATGACATGGGTTTGGGATACTAGTACAGTTGTGCAGCGAATCTTGAACATACGATGTTATACTTGATTTATACTTGAATTATCATGCTATCTCAGTATATATTGCCCATCTTGCCATCATACTTATGTTTACTTTCAGTTTATACATGTCATGTTACCTTTACCTGTTTTTATGCTGAAAGTCACTAGGACTTACCAATCTTCATGACTGACATGTTTTCTTTAACCTCCTTTTCTTTCGTTCCCCTCCCCCCCAGGTTCTCAGGGAGGAAACTCTAGCACTTAGCTTATATTTCGCTTGCTTTCGGTTCAGCTCATGTACGGTTTGATCTCGAGCTATGCTATGGCTGCATTTCTGCTGCCTTTGGGGAATTAAGCTACTTTTGTTGTTTTAAGTTTTATGCTTCTTTATTTATTCAAGGCAGAACTTGTTGTAATGGAAAATGATAGTTGGTACTTTGGATGTAAAAGGTTTTGACTCTTTTTGAAAGTAATGAAATTTAGCTTTTGATTCTTCCGCTGTTTTATTTATGTTCTATCTTGTAATATATCTGTGATTGTTTACCTTGATAACGCTCCTCCAAAACTAGTGCATTCCCTTTGTGAGTGACCCTAGCGGAGGTGGGGTGTTACACTTGGTATCAGAGCAGAAGGTTACCTGACTGGGCAAAAGTTTTTAAAACCTTCTAAAACTATTTTCAGAACCGTTTACAAAGAAGCATTTTTCAAGAAAAGTTTTGCTATATTTAAAGGCTATTCCCCAAAAGCCATCAGCACTATCCTTTGTTTCCTCGTTTTGAATCTCTTCTTTTTCATTTCAGCATGTCTGGGAATCTTAACCTTCCAGAGGGCGTGCCAATACCTGGCTGGTTCAGGAGGTACTTAGAGGATAGGGCCAACGATGCAGGCCCAACAGATATTCCTCCTCCAGCTGCAGCGGTCCCTCCTCCTCGTGCAAATGCTTTCTCAAAGATCTGTAGAGATTTTAGGGCCATGAGTGGAAAAGATTTCAAGGGAACTGAATCAATTGTAGAAGCGAGGAACTGGCTCAAAGAGACTGAGGATCTGTTCGTTATCTTCGAGGTGGACGATAGGCAGAAGGTACAGTTGGCAGTATGGTTGCTCAAAGACGAAGCTTCCTATTGGTGGGAAGTCACTAACACTGAAAGACCTGTTGACACGTGGATGGATTTTAGGATAAGGTTTGAGATGAAATTCCTCTCACAAGTTGAACGAAGTCTACAGCTGGAAAAGTTATTATCTCTTAAGCAAGGAAGTATGACGGTCAAGGAGCATGTCAGTCAATTCAATCAGCTTGCCCGGTTTGGACTGGACTTAGTGAATACTCCTTATAAGAAGGCTCTCCATTTTGTCAAGGGATTGAATGAGCCACTTCACAGCTTGGCTATGACCCACATACTTATGGGGGCTACTTACGAAAAGTTAGTAGACATGGCACTTTTAAATGAAGAAAACAAGAATGGCAAGAAGGAGGTCAAGGAGAATGAGTCTCAAAACAAGAAGTTAGACTCCGAGAAAGGAGGCAAGAACAACAACAAAAATAATGACAACAAGTCACATGAGAAAAGAAAATGCAACTTCTGTGGTATTGATGGGCATATAATCCAGAATTGTAGAAAGAAGAAGATGAAGATGGGAGCTTGCTTTCATTGTGGTGATACTGGACATATCAGCAAGAACTGCCCTAAGAAGCAAGGGCAAGGCCCGCAAGTAGGACCTTATGGGGGTACATCTTTAAATTCTTCTCCTAGATGCTTTGTTTATCTTGCTTATCTTCTCGATCCTATCTTGAAAACCTTAGGTAGAACCCTTTTGGATGTAAACATGTGATTGAAACATGTTATGATTGATGATTGCAAGTGGTTGCAAGTGGTTGCATAACACACATTAGGCACTAGATCGGCTCAGTCACATATTTCATATTGCATATGCATGGGTGCTTATACTTGTATATGGATGGAAATTTGATATGTTGTTATATGGATGTTGCATATGAATGAATGTTTGTGCACTCATGTAGAGATTATAAAATAAGATAGGAATTTGCATACATGTTGGACTCATTACATTAACATATTTTGCATTAAGGAGGTTTACTAAATCAGTAACCGCCTGATCTTTTGCATTAGATAAGTACATATACACACACTCTTGCATAAATTCATACAACATTAGAAATCTTTTAAGGACAATGGTTGTTTGTGGATGATGGTTGAGTAGATGGTTGATTGGATGATACGATTCATTCTTCTTAACTTGAATATTTCGGGGATGAAATCCTTTAAGGAGGGGAGAATGTAACAACCCGTATTTTAATAACATGTTAAAACCATAAATCAAGGCAGAATTAACTTTTAAAATAAGAATCAGGGAAAATGGGTTGCGCCATTGTGTTCGTCTCGAAATTCTGCTTGGAAACAAGTCCGAGTTTTCGAGAAACGGAGTCCGTATGAGGGAGATATAACCCTTCGAAGTTTCAAGGATTTTCAGAACAGAAAAACCGCTCGAATTTGAATTCGAAATTCGAATTCTAACCCCAGCGCAGACTGGGCAGGAATTTTCCCGCCCAAAACAAGGTCGACCTGGGGGTCGACACTATGGTCGACCTCCCAAGGACCAGGTCGACCCTATGGTCGACCCGGGGGTCGACCTAGTGCTGAAACCCAGTTTTGAGTCTGGGTTCATCCTGATGTTTCTGGTCTCGTTTTCAGTCTAGGTTCGTTCGTCTAATCCTATATAAACAGCCCCCTAGCCCCATTCTCTTTACACCATTTTACTCTCTCCTTATGCTGCCTCTGAAATAATTGAAATAAATAAATTAAAATAAAACACGAAGACTATGTCTTGAAGACTACGGCTAGGAATTGCATATTGGGGATTTTCTTCTACAATCAAATCAAGATTCAACATTCAACCATTCGACGACTAGTTTCTAGATTTAACTTCTTCATCTCAATTTCTTAGTCCACGATCTATAAGTTCTAGTTACTTTGAGATTTAAACTTGTTAATTGTAATTTGGACATGAGATAAAGTGAAATTGGACTTAAGTATGATAATCGATTCACATCTATTCTAGTTTCCATCTTGGATCTTGACATTTGGGAATATTGCTATGAAATCAGTTTGGATCTATTCATGTTGTAAATCAAACTCTTTCATGTCCATAACATTATCATGCCTGTGATGTTGAATCAGTCTATTATTTACAAGTTTGGGACTATCACCTTATGCCATGACTATCACCTTATTATGCTAGATTTGAAATCCTATTATTTTCTATATGCCAGTGATGTTGTAACCAATTATCTCAAGTTATGCCAGGCTAGTCTTGTAATCCCTTTTATCACTTTATGCTCGTCCTTTGTGCCTATCATAGTTTATTCCCTTTATTTCTGGATTTGGATTTACTTGTAATTTAGATCGATTCACGTTTACATGCGATGGGAATACGATTTGGGTAGATTAGGCAAAACATGAATTGGTTATGAACATGAATCATGAACTTGATAATAGGCATAAGTTGAAGCCTGAAACTTCACATGAAACTTGCCATGAAACTTGACACGAACTTGACATGAAATTTGAACATGGACATGACACTAGAATGAACTTGAGAATGGCCAACTCGAGGTTGGGTTGAGTTTGCAGTGTAATTCTTCCCAGAACCGCCCGGCAAATCCAGTGACTGCAAACAATAGGATCCAATGTGGGTAGTTGGTCATATCGCGCATGAAACCCGAGGTCAGACCGAGTTGTGGTGCAAATCTGCTCGGAACCGCCCGACATATCCAGTGACCACAACAATAGGTCCGATGTGAGAGGCTGGGGTGCATTAATGAATTAATGCCACATGATAGGGTTAAGTCGTGAACATGAAAGACAAAACTTAACAAACTTGACACAGGATTTGTGGGGTTAAGTCATGAAATTGAAAACAGCACTTAACCAACTTGACATGCTAGACTGATAAGGTATAAGTCGCGAATTTAAATGACAACACTTAACCTATTGGACGGAAACTCTAGTGCGCGGTCCATTTCAGCAGTAACCCACTTAGATGTATCATGGTACCCTGGAACTAGGCAGGGTGGGCACGATTACTGGGCTGATTGCAAGCAACCAGAACGACGGCTGAGTTGGTGCGCCAGTGTAGGTTCAGGCAGACTATGGTCGTGCACGTAGTCCGGAGTTGAAAAAGCAGGCATTGGGCATCAGTAGGTTTACACTATGCATGCTTGATTCGTGTCGGTGGTTGGCACCCTAGGGCTTGATACACCCTATGGTGGACCTAGCACAGGTGACTACATTCGTGATAGGGATGTATGACATAGACACACAACGAGCTAGAACTTGTAGGGAGCCGATCGATTAATGGATCGTCCCGTAGGACCCCGAAATGGGTCATTTCATGATATTGGGCCAAGGGATCATTTCATGGTTAATATATGACATGGGTTTGGGGTACTAGTACAGTTGGTGCAGCAAATCTTGAACATGCAATGCTATACTTGATTTATACTTGAATTATCATGCTATCTCAGTCTATCTTGGCCATCTTGCCATCATCCTTATGTTTACTTTCAGTTTATACATGTCATGTTACCTTTACCTGTTTTTATGCAGAAAGTTACTAGGACTTACCAGTCTTTATGACTGACCCGCTTTCTTTCGCCTCTTTTTCTTTCGTTCCCATCCCTCAGGTTCTCAGGGAGGAAACTCTAGCACTTAGCTTGGATTTCGCTTGCTTTCGGTTCAGCTCATGTACGGTTTGATCTTGAGCTATGCTATGGCTGCATTTCTGCTACCTTTGGGGAATTAAGCTAATTTTGTTGTTTTAAGTTTTATGCTTCTTTATTTATCCAAGGCATAACTTGTTGTAATGGAAAATGATAGTTGGTACTTCGGATGTAAAAGGTTTTGACTCTTTTTGAAAGTAATGAAATTTATCTTTTGATTCTTCCGCTGTTTTATTTATGTTCTGTCTTGTAATATTTCTGTGATTGTTTACCTCGATAACGCTCCTCCAAAACTAGTGTGTTCCCTTTGTGAATGACCCTAGCGGAGGTGGAGTGTTACAATAAGGGTATAGTGTCAAAATAATTTCAATCATAAGTATCAATGATAGATGGCATAAGTGCCCCATACTACTATGTCGCCATATATAGGTTTACAATTAAAACTGCAAAATTCCGTATTGGAAGTTGGATTTCCATCTGTGAACCAAGGCAAGGGATCGTCCTTACCTCTTCGAGACTCTCTAGCCCGAGCCTCAGGCAAGCGCGCAGACAAGCCTTGGATCATCAGGGCCGGTCCACTCGATGTGGATTAAAATGCCTGAACACTGCATTTCCCCGCCCTATGGGGCGTAAATGAACCAAATGACTCCATCGACCCCGGATCGACCGATATAACTGAGGCGCCTCGCTATCCATCATCAAACATAAGTAAAATGCCATGGCATGCAAAATGCTGACACCACTCCTAACTAGAAAGAAAAGCATTCCCTCCCTGATGTCCTCTCCTGTTTCTGGTTCACACAAAGGTGTGAGGCTCGCGAATTAATGCTACACAAAGCTACGCTATATTAAAGCTGTGCTTTGATCATCAATCCCAAGACTCTGCTTTTCAACATAAGCCTTGATCATTTGCATCTCAGCATGCACATAGGAAATTCACGCTACGCAACCGATGTATATCAATCACTCAGAATGAGAACCGATGTCAGACACACATCAATTTACAAGTTCGTTTTGGGTCTAAATGAAACCGGAGGCACCTTATTCCTCCCACATATGTCCAATACAGGGTAGAGGCCCTCGCATATCCGTCGATCTCCAAGTACGTCTGGACGATCACCACTTATTACTTGTCTCGAGTGTACAACCCAAATCAAGACATCAGTAATCATCCAAACGATGTGAAGACCTCCGGTCTTCAACCATCTTCTTCATCCTCGACACATCGTCGAATCAGTTATTCAGAATGAGATAAACCCGGTCTTTCTGAATAACTTGCGTATATAATAAAAAAGTGCTCCAAAAACACAACATACGCCTTATTCCAACCCAGAATATTCCTTTATTCAAATATTCTTATACTTTGGGAAAGGTTCCCATTAATTTTATCAAAGATAAATTCTTTAAATTTATCCTTTAATCTTCTTTTGGATATCATTTCTATCTAATTAAAGATGCATTAAAACTCCACTTGGTTTTAATCTTCCCAAAAATCAGTATTAATGATTGTTTAACTTGGGAAATCATATCCTGTCTTTAACTGGGTTAAAGAACCAATGTCATTCAAAATACGGTTCACGATAAAACCAAATTCATGTTCCATTCCATTAGCCTTTAACCATAAATTAGCAAGTGAACAATTCCCTAAGTATTAACCCCGAAGGCCGACATCAGATCAATACCCAAGAAACCATTCAACTTAACTAATCTCCAGTTAGTTTCTGATTTTCTTGACTCTGTTGGGTCTAAGAACCATATTATTTAAGATACCATTCACGATAACCCAAAATCACATTCTATTAACAATGGAATCTTCATGGAAAACAAATCGATATCAATTTCCATATCTGACCAATAATATAAATGGAATACCGGTAATGCCTTTTAAATTCCATCTGTATTAACAGTCTTCCCCCACGAAATTTCATTTCGATTATTATCAAATCGAATTCCATTCAATTCCAATTTAATATATTAAATTGCAAAACGTTGCCTTGGAAAATTCCTGTTAAATCTAAATAAAAAGATTTATAAATCCCAAATCACATTTCACTGTAAATCGGGTTAAAGAACGAATGTCATTAAAAACACAGTTCACAATAAACCCAATTCAAATTAGCCTCTAACCGTAAATTAGTAAGAGAACAATCCCCTAAGTATTAACCCCGAAGGCCGAAACCACAATCAGATGTAATGACCCAGATTTCTATCGAGTTAATTTTAAAATATTTAACATGGATTTAAATATTGAATTGATAATATAAATGAATTTTTATATTTAGTTATCGATTTAAAAATCGAATTATGATTTATTTCGAATATATATAATTATCGAAATACGAAATTGAATTTATTTGAATTCAAAGTCAACACTGAATTAGAAACAGTTCAGATAATCAATTCGAACTCCTGTTTGATTTAGAATAATAATATTAATTGATTATCAAAGAATTAATCATTTTAAAATTAATTTAAATCAATTTAATTAATACCTTCTCCATATGATCAAATGGGGTTTCGATATCTGTCCCAGTGTGTTCAGAATATCGGTTTTACCCTAGGAATGTTAGTTGCTGGGTTCAGAAAGGAGTTCGGAACCCGTAGGATAATTTAATTAATTCAATTATATCGGTTAATTAAAACTAAAATAAATAAATAAAAATTAAGTGGCATCCCGTTTGCCCACAAGCCATATAACGTGGCCTTCTCTCCTCTTCAAAAATCCACGACGTTCTCCCCTTCCACTCCACAAATTACCGGCCTCGCTGTTCAAACAAATGTCGCACCCACCCTTTATAAACTTGCTCCCCTTCCTTTCTGGCCATTCCTCTTTCTCAGATCCTAAAAATCGAAATAAATCCAACAGCGCCTCTCTCTTTAATTCCCCCAAAATTTAAAGCAACAGGAGTCGCGATGAAGACCGCGACGTACCCATGAAGCTCGAATCAAGCTCGACAGCAGGTAGGGGCCATAGAACGTTGTGGTGGGATGTTGAAGTTGTTTTGGGGTTGCGGTGATGTGATTCAGGGGTTAAATGAGGGTGTGGTACTGGAAGAAGCATGGTGATTTCAGGGAGAATAGGAGGCCGCGATTTTCTTGTTGAGGAAGGTGAATTCGTTGGAATGGAAGTTGATTGTGAGGTACTGGAGTGCGATTCAGAGAAGTGGACATCGATGATGGAACAGTGCAAATTTCGAGAAGGGGCGCGCTGCCTTTTTAAGGGATTCAATACCCAAGAACAGTCATCGTCTGTTCATAGCCGAAATTCAATTTTGTGGAGTTCGAATTTGTGAAAAATGGGTCAGAGAATGGGTGCGATCAACTAAGGGAATTTGAGGAGCACGGCTTGTGGCAAGGTTTAGAAGGAAGGAGGAGGAGTTTGAACACATTAACAAGGAGGAAATTAAATTGATAATTCATTTAAGTTAATTAAATTTTTAGCTAATTATGTTTATAAGGTTCTTCTTCTAACTTTTTCTTCTAAAAAAATGATTTGAATTTTCGTGATATTTGGGTTGGATGTAGGATGTATGTAGTCAACTCTGATATTACGGATTTGTGGGCCATTACAGTTGGTATCAGAGCTTAGGTTGAGAGAATACCTAGGCTTGTGTGGCATGTGCTCATTATAGATAGGGTCAGTAGCAACCAAGAATGAGTTGAGTGTATATATACGAGAGAGCGTATCTGTTATTTGATATAAAAGTTGTTTTATATTGTGTTGACTAGTCTATTGAGTGTATTATGAATTCTAATCGAATCATGGGACACCACGATGTCGATAGGAGTTTATAAACAATTAAACAGAAGATTGGACACGATATTGTTTTAAATAGTTGAGTTGATTGTTAAAATTATAATCAAATTAGATTATAAAATTGGAATGGTTATCTATAACCAAATATAATTTGTGTACAAAGAAAATATACAAATATGATAAATTGAAATTGAATTCCAACCAGAATTCAGAATTTAAAATCCTGGGAAGTTAGGAAAATATTTTCCAAAGTATATTAAAGCAATAATGCTTTGTTTTGAAAGGATTTGTGAATGAAAACCATTTTGAATGGGTTTTGCGCAGTGGTTGGAAAATAATTCTGATGATGACTGCAACATCATCAGTGTTCATTTTCGAGTTTCTAAGTGATGGATTGTTACGTTAGAAAAGATTTCGAAGGAAATTTGTTTGAAAGAAACAAGTTACTGTGAATATTCAAACGTTTTGAATTTGAGATAGATATAAATATATGTATATATTTATATTATTTCAAAGAAGATTTGAAATGAGAACCAGGAATTTTGAATGATTGAAATTAAATTTAACTTAAGTAAGTTAAATAGACCAAAGTGAATAAGTTGATCAGAATCAATTTAAAATAAAATTGAAATGCATATGAATGGAATATGAATTGAACGCGAATAACTTGATTGTAAACCGTTCAGATAGAATGAATATAAGCATATTTGATCTACAATGTGAATGAAAACCAAAAGTTTTGGTTAGAACTAAATTAGTTGAAATATAAAAGTTGAGTTCAGCATAAGTGGAAAGTAGTAGGTTAGTAGCATTTCCCTTAACTTAGTAATTTCGGGGACGAAATTCTTTAAAGAGGGGAAGATTGTAATGACCCAGATTTCTATCGAGTTAATTTTAAAATATTTAATATGGATTTAAATATTGAATTGATGATATAAATGAATTTTTATATTTAGTTATTGATTTAAAAATCGAAATATGACTTATTTCGAATATATATAATTATTGAAATACGAAATTGAATTTATTTGAATTCAAAGTCAACACTGAATTAGAAACCGTTTAGATAATCAATTCAAACCCCTGTTTGAATTAGGATAATAATATTAATTGATTATCAAAGAATTAATCGTTTTAAAATCAATTTTAATCAATTTAATTAATATCTTTTCCATATGATCAAAATGGGTTTCAATACCTGTCCCAGTGTGTTCAGAATAGCGGTTTTACCCTAGGAATGTTAGTTGTTGGGTTCAGAAAGGAGTTCGGAACACGTGGGATAATTTAATTAATTTAATTATATCAGTTGATTAAAACTAAAATAAATAAATAAAAATTAAGTGGCATCCCTTCTGCCTACAAGCCATATAACGTGGCCTTCTCTCCTCTTCAAAAATCCACCACGTTCTCCCCTTCCACTCCACAAATTACGGGCCTCGCTGTTCAAAAAAATGCCGCACCCTCCCTTTATAAACTTGCATCACCTTCCTTTCTGGCAATTCCTCTTTCTTAGATCCTAAAAATCGAAATAAATCCAACAGCGCCTCTCTCTTTAATTCCCTCAAAATTGAAAGCAACAGGAGTCGCGATGAAGACCGCGATGTACCCATGAAGCTCGAATCAAGCTTGACAGCAGGTAGGAGCCGTTGAACATTGCGGTGGGATGTCGAAGTTGTTTTGGGGTTGCAGTGATGTGATTCAGGGGTTCAATGACGGTGCGGTTACTGGAAGAAGCACGGTGATTTCAGGGAGAACAGGCGGCCGCGATTTTCTTATTGAGGAAGGTGAAGTCGTTGGGACGGAAGTTGATCATGAGGTACTAGAATGCGATTCATAGAAGTGGACATCGATGCTAGAACAGTGCAAATTTGGAGAAGGGGCGCGCTGCCTTTTTAAGGGATTCGATACCCAAGAATAGTCATTGTCTGTTCATAGCCGAGATTCAATTTTATGGAGTTTGAATTTGTGAACAATGGGTCAGAGAATGGGTGCGATCAACTAAGGGAATTCGAGGAGCACGACTTGTGGAAAGGTTTAGAAGGAAGGAGGAGGAGTTTGAATGCAATAACAAGGAGCAAATTAAATAGGTAATTCATTTAAGTTAATTAAATTTTTATCTAATTATGTTTATAAGGTTCTTCTTCTATCTTTTTGTTCTAAAAAAATGATTTGTATATTCGTGATATTTGGGTTGGATGTAGGATGTATGTAGTCAACTCTGATATTACAGATTTGCGGGCCATTACATCAAATCAATACCTAGGAAACCAATCAACTTGACTAATCTCCAGTCAGTTTCTAATTTTCTTAACTCCATTCAGTTCAAGAACAATATTATTAAAGATTCCATTCACGACGAACCCAAAATCCAATTTGAAATTAAATACAAGGCTCTGAATGGAAAATATATCAGCTTATATTCAATATCAAATTCTGAAACCAACAAATATCGTATTGGAATAACGGTATATATATCTTCCAAATTCCTCCGCAATCTCCATATAATCACGAAATTCAATATCGAAATATTCCGAGCATAATTTCGATTCAAATCCATTCCAATTCATATATTGGAAATCCTGGTTATTTTTAAAACCATTTCTAATCCAGTTTATTTATTTTAAAAATATTGGATTTATTATTCTAATTCAAAACTAGTTCATTTCGGAAAAAATCTATTTTTATTTTTCAAATATGGAATTATTAATCCTAATTCTTTCAAATAATTTCTTACGATTTTACACTAATTATTGATATTCTTAATAATTTTATCAAGGCCAGTACAGTCGATTTCCATAAACGGCCATCGAACTGCACTTACAACGACCTTTACCAAATTTGATTTGAACATAATTCCAAATCCAACAGTTAGATTTCAAATCTCTACTATTCATTAGAAAGACCTTTTTGATACGAACCCAATGGTTCTGATTTTAGGAGAATCCGACGGTCGGATCTCCCGCAATGTCCGTTTGAAGTCAATGGTCGAAATTCGCGAACTGCCACAGTGCAGCCCGTTCTATTCAGGCCATTATATATATATATATATATATATATATATATGTTATATATATTATATATATTTCGTCGATTTTATTAATCGTTTGCAAAACGATTTCAACTTCTTATTCAATTTCTAATCAAAATTGAATATTCTATATCATCGATATATAAATGATAATATTTTCAAAACATTAGATTTTTGAAATCAAATCTTTTTTATATTCATTATAAAAATGAATAAAATCGATATAAATATCGTTCACGTCAAAATGGCATTAATCTAATCAACACGGCTTTATATATTAAATATATTCGTGTCCATCCCAAATCGGACATCAAAACCAAATTTTGATCTTTTACTGAATATTATTTTAAAATATTCATTATTTTAAAATATTCGTTATTTTAAAATATTCGTTATTTTAAAAAATTCATTCTTTCTGAACTGGAATCAGACACATCAATTACCATATAATGTGATTATATGGATTTCATACAACATGTGTACAACAAAATCAAACACGGTCAACCATCATCCGAAGTGCACTCTACACTGCATAAGCATCAAATATAAATATTTGACGCTTATAACAGTCTGTCAATCAATCGATCAACATACAGCTAATTTTTGGGATTAGTGTATGTCATATATCATTCCAATACCCTTGTGGGGTTTCAATCAATAAATAATGAATTTTATTTGTGCAGTTGGGCGATGTGTAAAATTTATCATCCCAAGCAATATCAGTCAAATGTGTGTACATAAACAAATCGTCTGATTTGTAAATGAATATTTATTTTATTCATATTCCCATTAAAAATTATATTTTTAACGATAAACATTTATTTTAACACAAGAATATTTTATTTATTCCATTATACATCACACAATAAAATTTCACAACACAATCAAACAAACAAGTCACCAAAGGTCTGTGGACGACGGGTGTAGGGTGCTGCAAAGCACCGTCTACATCCTGGTATATATTTTAAATAGAAAATCAAATTAAAGTGAGAAGTTCTCACCTTGGGTTTCCACTCCTCCATTTTTTTATTGTCGCTCAGATTCGCTGCTCTGATTCCAACGCAATCTGTTTCACGAAATTTATATTAAAAAACATCTTTTTTAAACAACGCTACTTACATAATAAAAATCATATTTTTATTATTCTTCTATTCAAATAAAAACCACATTTTTATTATCCTTCGCAAATTAAAAATCATATTTTTATCCTGCTATAGTATAAATAAAAATTGAATTCTCACCGAAATAAAAATCCTATTCTCATCTTCTTAAAAACCATATTTTTATATTCAATTTTGAAAACCATTCTATTTTTATTTTATTTTTAAAACAAAGTCTTTTTATATCATATTTTTTCTCAGATTTTAAAACAGTATATACATAAAAAAAAGAATCACCTTAATCTCTAATTAAGCCATTAACCCCTATTCCTTTTCTTCCTCTACCGGTATCACCGAAATCCCGCTCCACTTCCTCTTCACCATGGCCGCATACTCTTGCTTCTACCTCTCCCTCCTTGATTCTTTTAAAATCAAACAGAATATACTATAATTTCTCTCTTCAATCCCTCTACAGCCTCAACTTATTTTTGTTAAACTCAAATTTCTCCTTGAAGTTGCGACTTCAGCTCCTGTTCCACGCTACAGGGAACACCAACGAACTAAAATACCTCTGACTTTTTCAAATTTTTTCATACACATGTTAATTCACCTCCTCATCTCATTTATAATACTTAAAACTCAAATCATAGCTCACATTTCTCCATAATTCGAACCCTAGGCCTAACGAATGCACGCTGGAAAATGGCACAGTAGCCACACTGATTCGCACCCCATCAAACTAGTAGAGAAATGAAGAGCTTCCCTCTATGAATCCAAATACGTATATATTATGATTTTTAGGAATTTCTATAATTTGTTTTGATTCTCTAAAGGTGGATTTTTCACGTTTGAATAATATCGGTCCTTATTTTCTATTGGATGCGCGAGTGAGAATGGGTTGACCACAGCTTAGGTTTGACTTAGGGTAAGAGAGAAAATTCATTTATATATAATACATTTCAATATTATTTTATTCCAATTTAAATGGTTAACGACATGACTCCAAATCGAACCCAACGACTGTCGTTTCTAGCTAAATACTCACATTCCGAACACAATGGGATCTGTTTCATAAGCCAATTCGGTTGTTACAATCAGTTTCCGCTAAATTCAAAATATAAATCATTATATTTTAAATTTGAACGCACATTTCAATTTACCGAGGTCACATACTGATTCTAAAAATTCCAGAAAAATTATTTTTAGCTTCGTATTGACGATATGGTCCTAATAAAACTAATTTCATCAAATTTGAAGACCGTTTGAAAAATGGCCATTTTCTGGTCGATCCAAATTGACTTAAACTGTTCAAACATGTTTTCCTTTGCCACGCTCACATATTGGTCCCAAAAATTATGAAAATTGGAATCTAGAAATAATTTGACATTCTGGTTCCAACAAAAGTGGTTTCGTTGAAAACGGAGGTCGTTTGCAAATTGGCTATTTTTAAAGCCCTTTATATATATTAAAATATATATAAATTCCACAGCGACTTTTCTGAATTTTAAATTGGACGTAACTTTTCATTTTTACTTGAAAGATAAAGTTAAACAAATTCAGATATTTCTTATTTCGTTCAATTCTGACTTATATTGAATTCTGCATATTCATTTGAAATTAGAAATTGAATTTTCAAACTATCGCGCCATTTCCAATTCCTTTTATAATTAAAATAAATATTTATATTCTAACTTCGATTCATATAAATATATACATTCTAATTCTATTCAAAATAAATTTTCTCGTCGTTATTATTTAAAATAAATCATTTTGAATATTCAAAATTCACTAAAATTTCTAAAATAAATTTTTTAAATTGGTTTAGATTTTCCGGGTTGCTACAGGGACCAATTGATTTGGTTTCATTTACTGGAGGAAATACAAGTATGAATAGGAAAAATGGAAATGAGTTTAGGATGCTAGTATTTAAAAGGTGAAATGGCGACCACGGAAATAACAGCTTGGTACACACGGAAATGAAATGCCTTGGAGAACACGGTGTGTAACAGTTTGGGGTGCACGATATCTAAGGTAGGCGGCACAATGTTTTGGAGTTTACTAGGTAATGTTTTCTTTTTATTTATGTAGTGTGTCATTGTATACTATACGAAATGTTTAGCTAAATCTATATATATTTCTTTTTGACAAAATCCATTGTACTGTATTCCAAAGCTTCATTGGATGGTAGTCCGTTAATGATTTTATATGAAATGTAGGAAAACTATATGCACGATCTTTAACATGAAAAAGAATATAAGTGACAATATGAATACGAATAAAATATATGGCAGTACTTTTGTATTTTCAGTGGTTAAATATACTACTCTTTAATGACATTTTTTTCTTCTCTACATTTCAAATTTGAGCTATACGCATCACAATCTAACCACTGGCATATCGTATCAAGATAAGTCATAGGGATGTTGGTTATGTAAAACAAATAGGTTAAGTTGCATGCGGTATCAATCACATAGAATATCGTTTATTTACCGACCATTGAAATAATAATATCGTTATATTTTATTAATAATTCCATAAGGAATATTTAAAAATTTGATTTGGACATAACTCAAAATTTCAAATACGAAATCCCGATTTTTCACTTCCATTAGAAACATGCAATTAAATGTACCTGAACGTTTCTTGTTTCAATGAAATCCGACTTATATTGGCTTTTGTATAATCAATTTAAGTTAACGATGATAAATTGTGAATTACCACGACATTACAGGCTCGTTTTAAATTTAATTATAAATTATACGTTAAAACTTTGTTTTAAATAAATAAATTCCTTATAGAAATCCGTTTTATAGTTCATATAAAATATTTAAAAATTCAGAATTAAACGGCTCAAAATGCGGGTTGTTACAATGTTTCAACTAGATTTTATTATCCAAACTATCTTATTTTCTTTTATAATGAGTTTAAGGAATGTTTGGTTTCAAAAGATGAAGTTTGAAAATAATATTAATTTAATGATTTAAATAATATTCAAATGATAGAATATTTGAGTTTAAAGTTAAACATTGGAAATATAGTTTCTAAAAGATATTATATATGTTTTATTTAATTAATAAATTATTTTGGAAGCAATTTGAATCGATTTTTAATATAAGTCAAAGTTTAGCCTAAATAAAACTAGTCGTGCGCTGGTAGTTCGCGAATTTCAACCATTGACTTTAAATTGACGTACTGGGAGATCCGATCATTAGATTTCCCCGAAATGAAAAATGTTGGGTTCAAAATGAAAAGAGTTTTCATATGCAAAGAAAAGATTTAAGATCCAATATCTAGACCTTAAATTAAGTCCAAATCAATTTTCCAGAAAAATCCTATTTTTGTAGTTTAAGCACCAAAATCAGATTTTGTTTATAAAGGCCAAATAAAAATACTTAAGACATAGAAAAATCATTATAAAACATAGTAAATGATTTGAAAGAGTTTTGGACTAAATATATGAGGTTTTGACTGATAAAAACAGGTTAAGTAGAAATATGACATTTTGCAACGCCTTTTATAACAGTTTTTGAGTAAACGTTTTGAGTTAAAGGTTTTAAATTCCCAAATTGAATCTAAACCTTGGCAAACCTTTTTAAAAAGTGTTTTCAAGATTATTTTGGAAGTTTAACGATTTAACCAAGTTTAAGAATGAGATCCAATCGTATGAAACATGTTGCAATTAAAAGAGACTTAATTGGGGATTCAATAATCCAAAAGGACTTTGTTTGATGCTAATTATTTCGAGAAGACCGGGTTCAACCCATTGAATAATTATACAACGAGGTAGAGAAATCACGATGCTGAAGATGGTGGATGACCAGGAATCTTCACATCGAATGGACTGTTTGTTGGTGCCTTGGATATATCCCATTGTAAGGTTATAAGTGGCTGTGGTCCAGATGTACTTGTAGATTATCCTGATATGCAAGGGCCTCTCTCCCATAATGGACGAGGAATAAGGTGCCTTCGGTTTGGTTCATAACCCAAAACGAAATTGTATTGGATGCATTTCACGGCATAATCAATTGATTTCTATTGATGATTTAACATCGTGGCATGCTAACTGTTGCTGGCAGATAGATTAAAGCTTTACTGAAAGCAGCGCTTTGTGGAACGTTACTTCAGGGCCTTACAACCTGGTAATGAGCCAAAACAGGATGAAGTACAATAGATTTAAGGACCAGCGTTTACTTCTAGATGATAAAGTGGCGCTATGGTATGAAGCCCAAACAATTTACTTAGTAGATGATAGAATGAGGCGCCTCAGATAATGGTCGGTAACGACCGGGAGACGTTATGTTCAGGAGAAACCCAAACTACACCTGGTATAGGTGGGTCGGCTTTGCCGCTATAGGAAAGGAGCATATGTTAAAACTGGATAATCCCGCTGAGGTGTACCCGAATTCGGTTAAGGAAGATCCTCTGCCTTGGTCATTGATGGAACCCAACTTCCAATACGAATCTTTATGGTTTTAGTTGCAACCTATGTAGGTAGACATAATATATGGGTACCTGCATCTGCTAAGATTTACACATTTACTTTGAAAAGGTTTTAAAAGATAGAAATTAATGATAATATCAAATGATCTTTTCATGTCAAGCATATTAGGTTTTTATAAGGTAAAACTTGCTCTAAATGATGTGTTGTTTGCATTGTGTGATGGGATGCGTCTTATGGTAGCTTCATTTTCAAAAACATTACGAGTTTTTATGGCTAGTATTCATGAGGGGAAAACCCGTTCCATGTTAAGCGACGCGATCTTATTACCTTATAAACACAACTGTTTTTGGTTTCCCACACCAGTCCCATGATTGGCCCATAGTCTTGTTTCCCTTGCAAACTCATTGGCCTTATTTTTCACATAGGCATCCTAGTATTTAGGTTAGTAGTTAAATCCATTTAAGGAGCCATGTATGGAGGCTATCTATGGAAGCTGGTTTTGGATAGAAGTAAGAGAAGAAGCTGGATGTTCCTTTTGGATTCTCTTTGAAGACTATATCATGCTACTATTTCCATTGTATAATTATTTCCTATTTCCACTGTTCTGTATTATGTTGGATCTTGTAGGTTGTGCTAACTCTGATGTATTCCTGATATAATATTTTGTACATTATGATGTTGTAATGGAATGCTTATTTCCACTGTTATTTAATGTTTTATACTCTAGAGGGAGTCTGTCCTTATGGCACTTGGAATGTCGATACATGAATATCGTGGATGTATTAATGTCAAATCCCAAGGATCGAGAGGGTGGGTCATTACATTTGGTATCAAAGCAGAGGGTTAACATAAGTTATGGGGTATAACTCATTAAAGGACTCATTAGAGATAAAAGTAGTAGTATTCAAGAATGGGTAGCTTATTAGAGATAGGGTCACTAACACCCTAGAATGAGTGCAATAAAAGAAAACACACATTTTTTAAGTCGGTTTTCATTTATGTCTATTCTTATATTCTATCATATTCCCTAAGTTATCTTGTCCGCTTGCATAACTCTTTTCTTATAATGCAGTTAGTGAAAATTGAGTAGGAGAGGAGGAAAACCAGGTAGTGTAAGGGGTAGCACTGTGACTAATGGTCAAGCCCCCATAGTAACAGAACCTGAAGCAGTTATGCAAGAACAAACCGAGTCAGATCTGAAATTTTTGTCGAAGAAGCAAAAGAATCTTGGAGGACAACCATTTCTTAGAAGAAAATCAGTCATTGAGGCCCATGCATGGTTGTGTGCATTTGAAAAAAATCATAGGCTTGAAGCTTAATGATGTGAAGAGGAGATATTTTGGCAACTTGGTTGCTAATGTATGAAGCTTTATTTTAGTGGGAGACAAATACATTAGAAGAGCCCAAAGTAAACTTCTCTTGGGAACGCTTCAAGTAAGTTTTTGAAGGCATGTTAATACCATCTGGAGGAATAGCTCACTTATACTATGAATTTTCCAACTTGAAGCAAGGAGATATGACTATTCAGGAATATCTGAATAAGTTTAATGAACTTTCTCCTTTTGGGCCGGAATTGATCCATTATCCAATCAAAATGTAAGAAAGGTTTATTAAAGGGCTGCAAAGGAAGTACCAAAATAGGACGATGACTCATGTGAAAGCATCATTTGTGGATATGATAGATATGGCGTATCGCTTTGTATCCCTGGACAAACAGAATGTTGTTTAGGATAAGGGTGACAAAAAGGACAATTCATGGAAAAAGAGGATATTTGAAGGCAAGAAGTCAGGATCGGATAAATAAAAGAAGAAAACCAAGGAGGATTATGTGAAGAGTGCCACATGTTATAACTATGATGAAAAGGAGCATTTTTCGACTGATTGCAAAAAGCCAAAGAATCCAAAGAGGGATGATCAAGAACCCAAGAAGAAAGCTCAAGATGTCAGAGAATGTTACAACAGTCATAAGATCGGCCACGTTGCGAGGAACTGTCCATTTATGAAAAAGATAGAGGTAGCACATGTTTATGTTATTGAAGCTATACCGTCAACCTCATCGAGCGTAAAGTGAAAGGAATATCGTGAAGGTAAACTAAAGTGAAAGGACGATCATGAAGGTAAACTTTCTATTAAGAATATCCCAGTTAAAGCATTATTTGATATTGGCGTCTCACATAGTTTTATATCAAACAAAAAGGTTAAGGAATTAAATCTAAAAACCAGATATATTGTGAAGCCCATTTACGTTATAAATCCGATAGGAGGTTCCAACAACTTGTATTTACATTGCGGAGTGCCCATTTCTTATTCCCATAATCTATTTCCCTTTAATTTGATTGTCTTAGATTTCACTGATTTTGATATTATATTTGGGATGGATTGGCTGACCCTATATGAAGCTAATGTTGACTGTTTGAAAATGATTGTTTGGGTAAAAAAAAAAATTTGGAAATTTTATAACGATACCACGTGGAAGCCCAAATTTATGTATGGATAGTTATTGGTACGCTATAGGTGCTTCGCTCACCTATATAGAAACCATTCTAATAGTTAAGAAATTTGTGGATGTGTCTGATGAAATTAAGAGTCTTCCTCCACATAGAGAGAATGACTTCAAAAAATATTTGGTTCCGAATGCAAGACCAGTTGTGCATACAATTGGGAAAATGGCCATGAAGGAGAAGAAGGAGTTGAGTGACCAAACTCAAAAGAATTTGAAGAAAGGTCTGATCAAGCCTAGTCATTCAAGTTGGGGTGTGGTTGTAGTATTTGTTCCGAGGTCGGATGGTTCTCTAAGATTGTGCGTAGACTATAGAGATCTAAGTAAGCAAACTCTTAAAAATAAATACCCTCTTCCTCGCATTGATGATTTGTTGGATTGCTTGAGTGGAGCTCGAGTATTTTTGAAGATGGACCTAGCTACTCTATGCCATAAATGATCTATTGCAATAGATTTGCAAGGTGTTGCTAGCTAAAATGTCCCGATAGCTATAATATTTTGGTCCAGTTGCAAGGTTCTATTTTTGACGATACCTTAGCTATAAAAATATGTTGCTCTAGCTAAATAAGTGTAACATGATGCAACATTTTATATAACGTTGCTAAAGCAGACCCTTCATTATCCTAGTCAGTGATCCGCACTATTAGTTAAAACAAAATCTGAGCCATCCATCCACTGTCTACTAAGATCCCTCTATTTTCCGCTAACATTTTCATTTATGTTGTGACAACCCACATCTATTAATGTCACTCGCTAAGGGAATGCATTAAGTTCCATGAAGCATTATAGGTAAATAATAACATAATAGCACAAGACAGACATGTAAAATAGCGGTGGAACTAAAAACTTTTAAAAAAAACTTTATTTAAATCAAAACATCATGGTCCCAAATACTGAGTTTACATCATAAGTAACTAATTACATTAATAATCTGTTTTGCCAAAAATATCAGAGTGCTAAAGCATAAAACCATATTTCCCTGTGAAGCCATAAGAGAGTTGACCAGAAGTCAAAGCGATACATCTATATCCAAAGTCCAAGCTAAGCTGAAAGAATCCAAATCAACTCTAAGCACTTCCACCCTGAGAACCTTGGGGGGAACGAAAGAGAGAGAAGAGGAAAAAAAAGGGTTAGACATGAAGTCTGGCAAGTCCATTTACTTTTAAATATAAATAAATAAAAGTATCATGGTAGGTATATAAAACAAGATAACAGTAACAATAACAAGTGTGAACTGAGTAAGATAAGATGAACAGGATATATTGCGCTTCTTAAATACATTTCTCTGCAGCACGCAGATACTAGTATATCAGAAGTAGAATGATTCCTACTAATACCGTTCCATTACATTTTCTTGATTATTAGGTTACTTGGGTTAATAGCACTCAAGACTTATACGCGCATCGTACCCATTTACTTTCCCATGGATTCACCTAATACAATATACGTCGCTATCTCTCAATATTGAGATACACCCCATGGTACCCCACTCGCACGGTCTCCACCGTAATGAACGCAGTCCCTCATCCTACGCTGAAGTGATGTACGAATCTCTATATAAACTATTACGTTCTGCATATATCTACCATTGTTATGCTACGTAAGCGTATTGACTGCCACCAACGATCAAATAAGATTCCTTATCGGAATAATGCCCTCTAGTCTACGATACACCACCCAGAACAGATATGCATGTACTTAGACTGTCCCACGTATGTACTGTAATTGTAGCTCGATACCTCAATCGCACGTCCTCTAATGTGCACCGAGTTCCGTGGAAGGGCTAAACTAGAAACACGGAACTCGGCCGAGAGCTTTTCCATACCTGTACAGGCCGCCTTTAAGTGCCTCCAAATACAGATATTCCTCGGGTCTTTTTTCCATGGTGGCTATGGCCCCACCTTGGCCCCTCCCTCAACTAGTAAAGACTACAGGAGCTAAGCGACTGCCCTTAATAAAACTAATCTAAACACCATGTGGTGTCGACCCTCAACCCCGTACCTCGATAGTGAAAGGTGAAATGATATATTGGGTTTAGCTCTAGTCTTTTCGCATCCCGCTGGCCGTCGATGACGGATATCCGACGGTCTACTATCCTTGTTGGTCGTGACCCTCTCTTCCTCCTCGTAAGGCAACCATCGAATCACCTAGGTGTCACCTCGTCACAGCATTCTGACTGCATAACTACATCTGCAGTCAAGGCCCAACCACCTTGTAGTTACGCGCAGATCCAACCTCTGCGAGTACAGCCTAAGACTTCTGTCACCACATAGAGGACTAGTAGGAGCACCTTACGTACTTCAGGAAGCCGCTTGCTTCCCCTTCCAGTCCTTTGGAGCCGTCATAACAATCAGATGAATGTGCGCTCCCCTCGTGTCTTATAACACCTTGATGATCTACCCCGTTGGGTTATTCACCCTCAAACATACGGACTGGTCCAAGCACCTTTCTTTAATATGTTGTTAGACCCTATGTCTAAAAGTTCTTTTATGTGCTTGCCTTACTTCACCCGGTTCCCATTTAACTTGGTTATTCCCATTCATATTGAATTCTTATTCCAATTTACCAAGTTTCTCTTGCTTATTAATTTCAATCATATAATTTAATCCATTTAAGTCTATTAATAAGCCCACAACATGTTATTCTCTAGATTATGTCACATGGTATGTAATCCACAATCTATTTCATATTCTTGCTTGGTTACATCATTACAATAACATGTTCCCCTTAATACGTTATTAAGTATATCTCAATTCACATGTTTCCTAGTTAACTTGTCACTTACCATTTATGATTAAATAAAACTTATTTATTTTACAAGTTTTCCTCATTCTTTCTCATTTAATCATAAATTCAATTTACACCGTCACTACGACTTATCATTGTTTACTTAGCAGATTATTACGCATATCTAATTCTATCGTTTCTACAAGTTATGCTTACCCTAAAAGGTGTCTTTAATTACATAACTTTGTTATATTTTCCACCGGTTACGTATACCACAAGGTGTCTTTAATTACATAACCTTATTGGGTTAAGTTCGTGGGCCTATATGTAAATATTACCCACACCCTCTATTTTTCTTAACCCATCCACTACCCATCCAATTTTACTTAACCCTAATTTAAGTTCATAATCATACAATCCTTATGGATTAAATTAGGTTAAGTAGTCCAATTCATTACCATGTCCAATTATGGTTATAATGGGCTACACCTTCCACATTAGGCCTACAACGTGTGGATGTTGGATATGTCGGTCGGGTCCAAGCAGTCTATTCTACAGTTGGGTCTAACCTCATGTCTTAGCCCGATTCGTATTTGCATACTTAGACCTCCCACATTATTAGTGCCTGCTTGATATGCCGGTCGGGTCCGGGCAGACTTCCACCACTAATGAAACCTAACCTCATGTCATAAGTGCAATTACAGTTCCTAATTGTAATTACTAGACATTCCGTTTTTATCCAAATATACCTATGTCATTAGAGGTGATTATTTCTCTTTTTCCCCATATTTAATTATATGCCCAATTCACTATTCAAATCATAGACTTTTACACCCCTTTTTAATTCCCCTTTTAATTTTGCACCATATGCTCTTTTTCCCAAGTTATAAGTCAAGGCACATACATATATATACATATATATACATATATATATATATATGTGTGTTACGCACAAACCCAAATCTACATATTTTTCAATTTATGTCCCTAGTCCATATTCACCCATTTCAATACAAGTTATACCCAAATCCATATTCGCATATTTTCCAATGTATGCCTAAAATTCATATTCATATACATCCCAATTTATGTCCCAAATTAGTACTTACACATGTCTCAATTTATGCTCAAATTATATTTTCCAACGTATGCCTAAACTCATATTATCCAACAAGACATATGCCCCCAAACCCATATTCGTATATTTCCAAATTTATGCCCAAATTTAGATCCATATTTTCCAATATTAATTATGCCCCAAATTATGTCTTTCCCCAATATTCCAAATCTCACGCGTTCACATTTTTCAGCGTTAGGCCTAGGCTCGAAGGTAACCTAGCTATATAAAAATAAAAGAGGAAAAGAGGGAGAGAAGAGAATCGAGAACATGCATAATAACGAATCAATAATAAACTGATGGAAATAGGCATAAAATGAATAGGCATATTATGACAAGATTTAACATGGCGGCGGTATGAACATATAAAAGCAGATATGATAGTTTTCTCATAATAGAACTGATTAGGCACCGATTCAAGATCCAATTTTTACATACATATCAACATTACTATTTAAATATTTAGATCTAAAAATAACATGAAATCACAGTGAATAGATCTAAGGAAATGGATCCAAATTTGTAGCCATCGCTGAATTTGTTGTAGCAATCATTGAATTAGTATAATGTCCGCTGAATTAGATTTGGAGTACATTAGGCCATTCAATCTTTGTTGCAGCGGAGCTTCGCCGTCACCATTGTTTTTAGATGAATAAAATCTAGGTCTAGGGTCCTTTATATAGCCTAGGGTTTATGAATTTAGCTCCAAAATTGTCCAAGTTTAGAAAAGAAGTTTCCAGAGCCAAGGGTGGATCGACCCCCCTTCATGGGTGTCGACCCTTAGGTCGATCCCGGGGTCGACCCCCATAAGCCTGAGTCGACCCCTAGGTCGACCAAGTAGGGTCTCGGGTTGACTTCAAAATGTCGGTTCTTCCTCGATTTGTGTGTCGGATTTCTGGTTTTGCTGATTTTTGAATATTTTTGAACTTATATGTATATATATCTTCCTTATATGCATATAAACTTCAAACCTTAATAACTTCTTCATACGATGTCCGATTTACGCAAACCAGGTGTCTATCTTGACCAGAATTTCAAGACGGACGCAATGGAGCATTCCGTTTTACTTAATTCTGAATATTAAATTAATTTTTCCTTAATTCATTGTTAGCAGTGTATTTCACACTAATTATTCTTTAATTCATCTTCTTTAGTGTCGTTAAAATTTTAGGGTGTTACATATGCGCTTCCTTTTCATTTCGTTTCCCCTTCCAAATTTTCATTCACTCGCTACTCCCAAATCCTCTTTCACCCCCAAATTTTCAAATCTCATTTTCATTCTTTGTTTTATTTAGGCCTCATCTTCTACATCACAAGATCTACTAGCTTCAGATCTAACATCGAGCATCAAGTTTCATCGGTTTTCAACTCTAGGTGATGAGATTTCAACAACGAATCCTGAAGCAATGACAAAGAATTTTCAGCGATGATAAGTAACAATACAAATTCCAGATATGAAAATATTTATGTACAATTCCAAGTGACTTCCGGTGGTTGTTTTCTGCTTAGATCAAGTTGCTCGATGTTAAGTTTGTTGTTTTGTCAAATGGCGCCTGTTGTTGCTCAGTGTCGATAGAATCGTCCAAATGTGGTGGGGTTTACAATTAAATTGGTATTTTTTGTTGCAATTAATGATTTCAGATATTAATCTATGCAATTTCGAGATTTTATTCATTAGGGCAATTGGGGCTATTGGTCATAACATGACATGTTTGATGAAATGCCAGCAAGGGGAAAGGACTAATCAGTTGATTAGTGCATGCAACTTAGTGGTTTTTGCTAGTGATTTTGAGGTATTTTTGTGTGTATGTGTGTGAGTGGGTTGTGACAGCTCTATGTTCACTGATATTGCACATATATGTATATGTACACTTATGTATATATGTAAACATTTAGAGACTTGTATAGTTATGTATATATGCATATGTACACTTACGCCATGTTGTCTCATGTTCTTCCTTTGCCCGGTCTGCTCATCCAATTTGCTTAATTGTTGGTTGTTCCATGATCCACTAACCTAAAATGCTTGGTACACCTTGAAACTGTGCATATATATGTTATGAGCTACTCCTATATATGGCTGGTCTGAGTTGTTTGTTGGTTTGTTTCTGTGTTCCATTACACTTGAATTGTTGATCTTCTCGCCATGAAACCTTGAATGTGCACTTGATCTACTCCTACATGCCATTTCAAGGAAGTCTTGGTCTTTCGTAATCGGATGAATTGGGCGGCGCTTATTTGTTAGGTCGATCCCCACCGGGCCTTCGGTGCCCCGGACCCCTGTCGGCGCTGCGCTGGACCCGCTACTCGGCTCGCCTCTGGCTCGGCACTCGACTTGTCATACATTTGTCAGTGTCAGTGTCTGTATAAATTGAAACTGCATATGTAACGAGTGAACTGAGTGATGTAGTTAAGAATATCTGTATATGTGAATAATTGGTATCGTAGTAAATCATTGGGCTGTAAATAGTTGGAGTCAGAAATTTGTACTATTTCACTTGTTGAAATAAAATATTTAATTTAATAAAACATTGTTTGAATTCAAATTCTATGCGGTAGTATTCTATTAAATAAATATTTAATCATGTTAAAGATGAAATATCTATAGTAACATTTTTGGAATGTTGCTACAGACACCTGAAGATGTTGCTATAGACCCAAATAAGGTTATATTGTAACAATATTTGGTATGTTGTCTTAAATACTCAAAACGTTGTCTTTAAGGGCTGCAACAACGGTAAGAATTGCATCACACTAAAAGTGTTGCCACCAACAATTTTTTTCTGTTGCATTGGACTGTTTATGGCGTAATGCTATAGATTTCACCAGCTAAGGATTGCAGAAGATTGTATCAATCTGACTTCTGTCAGGGGGCCTGATTTGTTCTACTAATGGTTAGTAATGCCTTTCGGATTATAGAATGCCCTTGCTTATTTTGTGGATTTGATGAGCCGGGTATTTTGGAAAGTATTAAATAAATTTGTGCTGGTCTTTGTTGACCATATTCTCATCTTCCCTAAGATGGAAGAAGGGCACGCTAGACATTTAGAAGCTATCCTGAAAATTTTGAGAAGAAATGTGTTGAAGGCAAATCTTTCCAAATGTCATTTTTGGGAACGGGAAGTTAAATTTCTCTAACATGTAGTGTTAAAAGAAGGGATTTCAGTGGATTCGAATAAAGTTTCTTCTATCCAGAGTTGGAAGCAACCTAGAACCCGCACACAGGTTAGAAGTTTTCTTAGTTTGGCAAGTTATTGCTGGAGGTTCGTGATGGATTTCCCTAAGTATATATCCCTTTGACGAGGCTTACCAAGGAGCATGCCAGGTTTGTTTGGATTGCAGATGTGAAGAAGTCTTTCAAGAGTTGAAGAAGAGGCTAACCATTTCCCCAGTCCTAACAACTATTAATTGCAATAAAGGATTGACTATTTATGCAGATGTATGTAAAGAAGGAGCTAGTGTAGTACTAATGCAAAAAGAAAAGATCGTTGCTTGTGCTAGTAGGCAATTGAAACCGCATGAAAGGAAGTATGCAACTCATGATGTGGAATTGCTTGTTGCTGTATGTGTTTTGAATATTTAGAGACATTATTTGTTGGAGGAGAAGTTCAAGCTATTTACCAATTACAAATCATTGAAGTTTCTTTTTACTCAAAAGGTTTAGAATATGAGGCAACACGCTAGTTAGAGTTTCTGGCGGCGTGTGATCTGGATATACTTTACACTCCGGGGAAGCTAATGCGGTTGCAGATGCGCTCAACAGAAAGCATGGCATTATTGGTCATCTTGTTGTTACAACCACCTTGATTGAGAAGGTTATTATCCATCAAAAGTGAATTTATCCAGGAGATCTGCAGAAGGATTCAATAAGGAGAAGTCTTGAATTTTAAAATCGATGATCGAGGTATTGTAAGACTAAAAGGGCAAATCTATGTCCCAGACATCCCAGAGCTCAGAAGAGAAGTATTGGATGTGTGCCATAAATTAAAGCTATCCATCTAGGAATCCAAAAAATGTATCAATATTTGAAGCATACATTTTGGTGGAAGTCGATGAAGAGGAATATCTCAATCTACATTAGTAGATTCCCAACTTGTCAACAAGTTAAAAGCGACCAGCAGAAAGTTGCCGGATTACTTCAATCACTGGAGATTGCTGAGTGGACGTGGGACCAAATATCGATGGACTTTATCGATGGGTTGACTCAAACCAGAAGAGGTAATGAAGGGATCTGGGTTATTATAGATCACCTGATAAGTCATGCCCATTTAATTCTAGTGAAGCCAACGAGAACAAGTGACAGTCTTGCACAACTGTATGCAAAGGAAGTTGTCTGATTGCAGGGGATACCTCGTAGTATAGTAAGTGATCGAGATCCGATCTTTACGAGTCATTTCTGGGGAGCACTTTAGTCGATGTTGAGAACGAAGCTATATTTAAGTACTGCTTACCATCCCCAAACAGATAGGGAAAAAGAAAGAGTAAATCGAATTTTAGAAGATTTGCTGAGAGCTTGCATTCTTGATTTTGGAGGATCATGGGAAGATCATTTGCATCTTGTGGAGTTCTCCAACAACAACAGCTTCCAAGCAAGTATAGGTATGTCACCTTTTGAGACGTTGTATGATCGACCTTGTAAATCCCCTGCATGTTGGATTGAGTCTGGAGATAGACTAGTATTAGGTCCAGATATAATCCATGAAGAAACTGAGAAAGTGGACTTCATTAAAAAGAAATTGAAAGTAGCTCAAAGCAGGAAGAAGAGTTATATTGATCAACGAAAAAGAGACATAGAATTCTCTATGGGTGACCAGGTATTTCTAAAATTTTCTCCACTGAGAGGAGTCATCAGATTTGGAAAGGCTAGGAAGTTATTGCCTAGATATATTGGACTTTTCCCAGTATTAGAAATTATTGAAACCTTGTCTTACAGAATTCAGTTGTTTGAATAGTTGTCAGGTGTAAATATTGTTTTTCATATTTACCATGTTTGAAGGTATGTTCATGATCCTGATTTGATCATTAAAAAGTTGCACTACATGAATTAGAGATCACACCGGGTTTGATAGTTCTAAGAGATCCTTTAAAGATAATTGGCAAGGTTGTAAAGGAACATAATAACAAGGATGTGAAATTACTAAAAGTACAATGGAGTGGTGATCCGAAGGATTGCACATGGGAAACAAAAGACAGTATAAAGAAGTCTTATCCCTGATGTAGAATGGATATCATGGAATATCTAATTTGCGTGGTAAACTCATTTCTTGAATATCATTTCTATTCAGTATCTCTTTCATTTCAATTTCGAGAGCAAAATTCTTTTAAGTAGGGGAGATTGTAACGACCTAAAATTTCAGTTAATTTAAAACTATTTTTTTTAAATATATGTATATACATAAGTGGATTTTTAAACGGTTAAATACTTAATCTGGACCAAAAAACAATTGATGATGAATTCTAGTTTTGTTTAATATTTTTCTAAATTTAAAATAAGGTTAGTGAAAGTTTACAATTGAATTAAAAATGAATTTCGATAATTTAGTATTACGTTAATAGCAAAAAATAGATCATTTTGGATACAGCCTCAGAATTCGACAAAACCAGTATTAGTGAATCCGTATTAGTGAAATGTAGTAAGATTTCAAATTTGTATCGACTGGACTTACGGTTTTATTGTATGAGTTGAAAACGCTTAGGAATCATTTAATTAAATCATGTAAGTTAAAAAGAAAAACAATTCTTTTGCACTAATTCCTAAGCCTCCTCCCTTTTTGAGAACTCATACTCTCTCACTTGCACTCTCTTCCGTGATGTCATAGCATGATGCTGATGTTTAGCTTGACACAAAACACATAACAAGGTGATGTGTTAGTCTTGGCACAAAAGATAAGGCAAGAATTAATTTATATAGTTGGAAAATTATCTAAAACTACTTTACTTCACCACTACACAATCTCTTCTTGTGTTGACACCTAGGAAAGGCTCTTATGCACTTAGAACCCTTGTGTTCGTGTATAAATAGGTGGCCATTTCCTTTGCTTTCTCGTTCCTTTCTTTCCTTCCCTATTTTCTTTTCGTTTTCCATATTTTTCTACATTTCCTCTCTCCCCTCCCCATGCCTGGACCCCACCTACCGCAAATAGCTGCCTCCACCGCCCCTCTAACCTGCCGCCACCGGAGAACTCCCTCCCCCTCCTTGTCGTGGGACCCTTTACCCCAAAACACCTCTAAACTCCTTGAAACCTTTAAAGCTACCTTTTTTACACCTCTCCTCCCCAAATCTGCCCACTACAACCCTCATTGTGGACCCCTAGCCTGATATAACCTCCACATTGACCCCCTTGTTCCCTTCTTGCCCAAAAGATCCGACTTTTTGTCTGCAAAACCAAATATATACCCATATATATTCAATTATATTTTAAAAAACCTGTACATATCGAAGCTCTGTCCGTTGAAAATTTAATAATACATAGTAATGACGGAAGGCTGCTAGTTTGGATATGGATAGCAGAGGAGTCCTACTTTTGAAATTATGAAGGAGTGGATAATTTGGTGAGTAACTATGCACTTAAAGGACTAAGTAGTATATGGTTATTAATGTTAAATCATGTTTGGATAATGATGATCAGTGAAGTAAAGATATGATGTTCAAGTGATAAACATATGAAACTTTAATAAATGACACGCTATGATGATAATTGTGTGGATATTGGATGTTGATTGTGGATATGAACCTTATTGGGTTGATTGAATACTATATTAAATAGTAATGGTTTATTGGATATTACCTTGATAAGTTAATGAAACCTTATTTGGTTTTTGTTAGATGATATAATGGTTGTTTATGATGTGGTATATGTTAACGTGATTAATTATACTCATTATTGGGTCGATGGTCAAGTCTCAATTCAATAAGGTGATTTATTGAATATTATATTAATTAAATACTAAGTGAAAAATCAAAGGTTTGAATTTTTAATTCAAAATGACTTGGAAAGAAAGTTCAAGTAATTACAAATAGTTTACATAAAGGCAGAAAATTTATTTGAAATAGTTTTCAAGCAATTATGGCATGTTCAAATTTTAAATTAAAAATGAATAATAACTTTAAAAATTTAAGTTGGTTTGGGTATATAGAAAATGTTTTAACTAGATTACATTATCAAAACTATCTTATTTTTTAATAATGGGTTTCAGGAAAGTCTAGGTTTCAAAAGATGAAGTTTCAAAAATAAAATTATTTTAATGATTTAATTGTATTATAATATTTAAATAATAGAATATTTGAATTTAAAGTTAAATATTCTTAATATAGTTTCCAAAAGTTATTATATACGTTTTATACAATTAATAAATTATTTTGAAAATAATTCGACTTAATTTTTAATATAAGTTGAAGTTTGGCCTGAATAGGACTTGTCGCGAAGCAGTAGTTCGCAACCATTGACTTCAAATTGACGTACCGGGAGATCGGATCATCGGATTTTCCCAAAATGAAAGTCGTTGGGTTTAAAATGAAAAGAGTTTTCAAATGCAAAGAAAATATTTAAGATCCAACGGCTAGATCTTAAATTAATTCCAAATCAATTTTCCAGAAAAATCATGTTTTTGTAGTTTAAGTACCATAATAAGATTTTGTTTATAATGGCCAAATAAAAATATCTAAAAACATAAAATATCATTATAAATTTTAATAAATGATGTGAAAGAGTTTTGGACCTAATATATGAGGTTTTTAGCGACAAAAACCTGTTGACATGAAATAGGTCATTTTGCAACGCCTTTTGTAACGATTTTTAAGTAAACGTTTTGAGTTCAAGGATTTAATTCCCAAATTGAATCTATACCTTGGTACACCTTTTTATATGATTAACAAAGTATTTTAAAAACAATTTTGGAAGTCTAACAACTTAACCAAGTTTAACAATGAGATCCAACCTTATGAAACATGTTCCAATTAAAGGAGACTTAATTGGGGATCCGATAATCCAAAAGGATTTTGTTTAATGATAATTATTTCGAAAACACCGGGTACAACCCATTTCGAGTAATTATACGATGCGATTGAGAAATAGGCGATATTGAAGATGGTGGAAGACTGGGAATCTTCACATCAAATGAATTGTTTGTTGAAGCCTTAGGTAGCTGTCATTATACAGTTATAAGTGGTAGTAGTCCGGACGTACTTGTAGATTGTTTAGATATGCAAGGGCCTCTCTTCGTTATTGGATGAGGAATAAGGTGCATTCAGTTTTGTTCTCAACCCAAAATGAACTTGTATTAGATGTATGTTTGACATTGTATTTTAGGGCATAACCATTTGGTTTCTAATGATGATATATCTGTTGGTGGCGGAGGATCTATCCTCTTAGCTTAGCACCCTCCTCTGAGACATATGTACTTAGTGGGTTATATATTAATAGACATGTGTTATATGTTGTAAATTGACAGTGTGGCACGTTAAGTGCTGCTGGCAGATAGATCAAAGATTTTGTTGAAAAGCAGAGCTTTGTGGAACGTGACTTCAGGGCCTTACAAGCCGGTAATGAGTCAAAGCAGGAGGAAGTACCGCAGAGTTAAGGACTAAAGTTTGTTCTAGTTGAGAAAATGATGTTATGATACAGAGCCCAGGCAATTGACTTAGTGGATGATAGATCGAGTGCCTTGGATAATGGTCAGTAACGACTGGGAGGCGTTATGTTCAGAAGAAACCCAAACTACACCTGGTATATGTGGGATGGATTTGCCGCTACAGGAAAGGAGCATTTGTTGATCCTGGGTGTAACTGCCTGACTTTCGAACACTTCATAAGTAGAGTCATTTTTAAGAAATAGAAGAAAAAGATAGAAAATAGAATAACATAAAACATCAAAATCTCATAGCGGAACTAGATAAAATATAATATTGCTAGGTATTAGAGTTTGGATTTCCAACACGACTAGCTATGGGACCACCTTTCGATCAGTGTTTTCTAGATAAGAAACAGTAGGGTTCAATAAGAGCATCTTGCAACCCGGCCACACAGAACTGCCACTCATTCAACTAGAGTGTACCTAATATAACATCACCACAATCGGTAGCTAGTCTACCGAATCCATTCCAAAGTATATAAAAAAGGACGATCGATTTATCTAGATTAGGTGACGATATACCCTAATGGGTATAACCCATATAGCCCTATTGCCTACCCAATTTCAGTCATTTCCTGGTTGATGAGGCTTGAGGTTACAACTACCTTTTAGAACATCACTTCATAATATACTTTAAATGCCACATTGTCAGATCCATCAAATCACTAATTGACGTCCACAAAAATACTTTGGGTGTTAAGCTAAGAGAAGGTGTCTTCTCCTCCACCAGACAGAAATGTGTTTGAGGAAATCAATGTATATGATTATCTGAAAATACTCTGCTTGACGTTCGTCCGTATACGTTCATTTTGGGATTGAACGAAACCGAATGTACTAAATCGACCACATCCATTTTGGAATCACCCTCGGGATTAGAAGCAGTAGCCCTTGCACTTCAATGTCTTCAACTTGACTTTAATTTGATCGAACGCCTAAGTCGAATCAAAGTGGTAGTCATTCATATTGGAAACCGATCTCAGTCTCTTTGAATCGATGAACGTTAATATCATTTAGGGTCAAGTTGTATTTTGAAATAACATGCAATTATTTACATGGAAATTCATTTCATATTTAATACCAAGACCTATCTGCTCAAATAACCTCCTTGTTTTTGAAACTCCATTACACCATCATATGCATGTATTCATGCCTCAGTCTCCGCAATAAAAGGCACATGTGACTGTACTTAGCTATACTAGGTTTTGCCTAAAACTAAGCCCATCCATATGCCAAATTTTGTAAGCATCCCATCGCTATCATCATACAACCAAGCCCAGTTTCACTTCTTTTCTTTCTTTGTTTATATATATATATATATATATATATATACTTATTTTTATTTAGGCAAAAATGAGCCTAGTTCCACATACATGCATAAAAATAAACAGCCAAGAAAATACTGTTGCCTTATCCCCTACTCACGCATACCAAGTTCTATAAATTTCATGACATAAACAGCTCCTTGGTGTATACATCCTTCCTCATCATGCATGCGACTTGGCTATCTCTCTGTTTACAATATATTTCCCTACAGACCTCTTCTTAGTTTATAAAAGAAAAAACAATCTTTTTTTTTTTTGGCCAAATCGAGTCTAGTTCTCATGTAAATGCCTCAGCTACTTCATGCAAAAAACCCTGTCCATATGGTTGTGAACAGATGCACCAGACTTCCTATTGTTTTCCAATAAAAACATGGATATATAGCAAAGCATTCATGCATTTATACGAACATGCAACTCAGCCGAACTTCCACTGTTTATTTTTTTCTCATTTCTGCTTCATTTTTCGCATTGCACACTTGTTCACCGTCCATGCACACTAACTTACCTCCGATGTTCTCGACTCCGCGATGGTTACCACAAACGTCTTCTTCCCTTCTCACACCGTTGTCGACCCTAGAAACCAATCTCCTTCGGTGACTCAAAATATGGAGCTTCAACATAGAATTCAACAAAAATTAACTTAACAAAAACACCTCTTCTTGCCTCAACTCACGACCAATCAACGCCAAACTCCAGTCGAATGAAGCTGACACTTCCCCTTTTCAAATACACATGGTGCAATCAATTTGTTTACATTGTGGATGGCGCAGTTCACCGCTATTTGGACCTAATAAAACCCAAAACCAATGTTTCTACTTAATTCTCAAAAACTAATGCATCAAAATTTTTGTTAATATTTTTCCTAGTTTCCAGGGTGTCTTATACTTGTCCAGAACAAACGCCAAGTTCACCCATCGACGAGATTTCCATAAATTAATCGAAAATCAAAATTTTATTTATACCATAGTTCTCACTAGATACTCAACTATAAATCTTAATATAACCATCAAAATTCACGATTTGTAATGGTGATTCCATATATATACCATATATATATATATATATATATATATATATATATATATTCAAATCTTAGAAACAAGATATTCAAAATTTTGAGTTTATAACCCTTTTTTAATTGAAATCTAAGATTAACCATGTATATGTGTAATGATTCATAACCAAACAGATTTTAAAATTAACTTGAGATGAATATAAACAAGTTTTGTGTTGATCATCAAGGTTAAAATAGACTAGATTATGAGTATTTGATTTTTAAAAACTAAGATGTGTACATTTCTTTTTATTAGTATGTTCCATTCAAGTAATGTTCAAACATCCAAGAACACCAAAATCATGTATACTTATTATATGCAACCACATCAGATTTTTAATAACATCATTACAAATTAGACATAGGCACACATTGAATTAAATCAAGGAATCATATATACATATATATATATATATATGTATATATATATAACAGTAGAAAGCTTTAGTGCTTACTTGCAGTGTTTTCCACTCCCTTTCTTCCTTTAGATTTTCAATTTGTTAAAGTTTCCAACATACCTTTTCTCTTTAGATTAAAGGGTTATATATAGGTTGGTTTGCATTCAAATGATCCTTGGCAAGCACATAAAAGAAAAACAAACATTATGTGTGATTAGAACAGAATAAATTATTTTGTATAGGTTATTAATCGCCTAAGATCTTGCTACTGTTTTGGGTAGCTTTGCTAGTCTAATAATTAGTGTTAAAACAGAGCATATATTAATTATTCTACAGGGTTTTCACGTGTATTACTATTTCCTAGTATGATTTTGTTATGTTCTTCTTACAACTAATTTTTTAAAATCCTTTACCTTTACGTCCAGTTGTATCTTGTGCATTTCAACAGTGATGTTTCCTGCTGCTTATAACATAGACTAAATATGATTGGCGAATTTGTCTTAAGGCTATTAAATGTTTGCAAGCTTAGGCTTCCTATTGGAAAGCTTGTTACTTTCAATTTTTAATTCTTATCTAAACATTCTACACTTAATTTATTCAAGACTCAGATTTTTTGTACTTGTATTTAAGTCTCTACGATCATTTTGATATTTTATTTGATTTTTTCTCAGGATGGTGCCTTGTTTTTGATTTTCTTTGATTCTTCTTTTTTCTACTTTTTATCCTGCTGTATAAAATCTTATCTTCTTAAATACATGATGTTTTGTCCCATTTCATCTTAATACCTAGGCTGCCTACAGGTCGTAGCGTGCATTTCATGTTAAGTTCATTAGATTGTTACCTTACAACATTATTAATTTTAGTTTTATATTTATATTTACATGCTAGAGTTTCTTCCACGTTGTATTATGATATTGATGGTGTTGACTAATGTTATTTGTCTAGTTTTATATGTACATGTTAGGCTACTGCTAGGCTATTTTTAGATTGTATTATAAATATCTGATTGTTAGACTCTACGCTGCCATGTACCTTTTTTATGTGATGTTGTATTGTATTTTAACCTATCTTATCCTATAAAAATGCAATAAAATGATTATTTGAATTTTCATGAAATGGGTGAACCCATTTTAATTCTTACATGTCTTATGGGCTTGTACACATACAGATTTTCACGTATATAAATTTTTAATTAAAACAAAATAAGTCACTTGTCTTATAATTTATTTGATTTCTCTTTTAGATATTCATTTGTAGATGTTATCTTATAAAATAACAAAATTTTCAATTATTAGTTATCCCAAGAAAAACTCATTTAAGAATTATTTTCATTTTATTTGTTACTTTGTTATGAATTGTTAATAACCTAAGTTAGATTTTAATTTGAATTTTGAAACAAGTTGTTAATTTAAATGTGTGTGTGTATATATATATCTTGACTATGTAGGTAAATATTGTTTTTAATGGAAATTCAAATTATCTAGATTTTTAATATATCATCTACAAACTAAACAAAAACTGGGTCATTACACTGGGTCATCCCACTACAGGTGTACCAGAATTCAGTTAAGGAAGATCCTTTGTCTTAGTCATTGATGGAACCCAACTTCCAATATGAACCTTTACGGTTTTAGTTGTAACCTATGTATGTAGACGTAATATATGAGTACCTACGTCTGCTAATATTTATACATTTATTTTAAAAAGATTTTCAAAGATAGACATTAATGATAATATCAGATGATCTTCACGTATCAAGCATAGTTGGTTATCATAAGGTAAAACTTGCTCCTAATGGTATGTGTTTGCATTGTGTGATGGGATGCGAGTCTTATGGTAGCTTCATTTTCAAAAAGCATTGTGAGATTTTATGGCTAGTATTCATAAGGGAGAAACCCGTTCTGAAGCGGCATGGTCTTATGAATTACCTAGCTACCCTTATAAACACAACTGTTTTTGGTTTCTCATATCAGTCCCACGACTGACCCATAGTTTTATTTTTCCCTTGCAAACTCGGGGGCCCTTATTTTCCATACGGGCAGCCAAGTATTCAGGTTAGTAGTTAAATTCATTTTGGGAGCCATATATGTAGGCTTTCTATGGAAGGTGGTTTTGGAATGGAGCAAGAGCAGAAGTTGGATGTTCTTTTTCAGATTCTCTCTGAAGATTCTATCATGTTACTATTCCTGTTATGTACTTATTTCATATTTCCGTTGTTGTGTACTATGTTGGATCTTGTCGATTGTATTAACTCTGATGTATTCTTGATATAATATGTAACAACCCGTATTTTTAATAACATGTTATAATGTAAATCAAGGCAGAATTAAATTCTAAAATCTGAATCAAGGGAAACAGGCCGTGCCATTGCGTTCGTCTCGAAACACGAAATAGAGTCCGAGTTTTCGAAAAACGGAGTCTGTATGACCAAGTTATGGCCCAATGAAGTTTTCAGAAAATTCTAAGCCCGAAAACAGTTCAAATTCGAATTCAGATTCGAATTTCAGCCAAACAGGATGGGCGGGAATTTTCCCGCCCCAGGCAGGGTCGACACAGGGGTCGACACCAGTGTCGACCCCCCCCAATGGGTCGACACCCATGTCGACCCATGGGTCGACACCGATGTCGACCCAGGGGTCGACCCCCCCCCCCCCGGTCGGACCAGTTTTTCTGGTGCACCATTTGTGATGTGTTGAGTCTGCTCTAGAAGCTTCTGACGAGATTTGACGGACCTGATGTATTTTAGGGTTAATACTATGGTCTAAACTAACCTAATCACCTATAAAAAGGCCCCTAGACCTAGCCTAAACCCTCATTAATCATTCCTACAACTAAACTATGTCAAAATGTTTCTCAATCATGGCCTCCATCTTCTTCATGAAAGCATGAGTGTCTCAAATCAATCTATGTCATAAAAGAGTCATCTTTCTTAAGTAAAAGAGCCTCCTTTCTTTGTCTTTGGGGTTATTACTTCTTGTTTCAAGGCGTTCAAGTGGAGCTTACTATTTGCTTTGCGGATTTTGCTTGTGGCTTCGTCTCAATCTTTATATATATTGATCTAGATCGCATAACCGCTCATTGTAAGCCCTATACTACTCTTAGATTCTAACTATGAAGTTAAATGTGATATGTTGCAAGTTGAGTTTGGGCCTAAGTATGATATATGCTTTGATCTTATCATGTTATGCTTGAATATATTCTATGCATGTTTAAAACCTATCACCTTGACCTTGTGGGCTAAAAGCTATAAGCTTTATGTTGAAATGCTGCATTATACAACATGAGAACTCTCATAACCTTTATGATAACTTGCATATAGTGTTATATGCGAACTTCTAGCCATCATCCTATGTCATTCATGATCATGTTTCACCTATTTGCTTAAGTTGACATTATGCATGTTTTGAGGCCTATTATGTAATATGCAAGCTTATGAACCTATTTATGCCTCATATGCCACCATGTTTAACTTGTGGCCAACCTTATTACCTTATGCCCTTTTTGTCATGCGTTTGCCAAGTTCCCTCTTTTGATCTATGTTATGTTATGCGAAACGCACATGCGATGGGAATGCGTTGGGTTTGGGTAATATTAATGACATGAAAACATGGTTTTAAAATACGACATGAACATTGACTTGTGATTATGTTTGTAAACATGAATTTGGACATGACTTCTAGAAAACATGAAATGGCCAACTCGAGGTTGGGTTGAGTTTGCAACGTAAAACTACCCGGAACCGCCCGGCTTAACTAGTAGTTGCAAACAATAGGACCCAATGTGAGTAGTTGGTCATGTAGCACCCAAAACCCGAGGTTAGACTCAGTTTGCGACGGAAACCTGCCCGGAACCAACCGGCCTAACCAGTGGCCGCAAACTGTCAGTCTAATGTGAGAGGTTGGGTGCATTAAGTTAATAAATGCCACATGATAGGGTTAAGTCATGGACCACTTGAATATACTTAACCACGTTAACATGATGGGTTGATAGGGTTAAGTCAACATGGACACACTTAACCAACCCAATGCTTAGTTGGATTGGGTTAAGTCATGAACCTTTTTAGGAACACTTAACCAACTTGATACATGGTTTGGATGGGGTTAACCACACTTAACCCACTAGAAAACCCTAGTTACGCGGTCCTTCTCAGCAGTAACCACTAGGGAGTATCGGATACCCTAGGGACTAGGCTAGGGTAGGGCACGATTACTAGGCTGGAGTGTAAGCGACCAAAAAGACGGCAAAAGTAGGTGCGCCATAGCAGATTCTGATGGACCATGGTCGTGCACATTGTCCGGGGATGAAAGACAGACTTGGGCACCAGTAGGTTTTGACTGTGCATGCTTGTTTCGTGTCAGTGGTTAACACCCTAGGGCCGGATACACCCTAGGGTGGACCTAGCACAGTCGACTACATTTCATGTTCGAACCGTATGACACCGACACTTGACGAGTTAGGCTTATAGGGAGCCGATCGACTAGACCGAGTAGTTGGACCTCGATTTAGGTCATCTCATGATGTGGGCCAGCTTTGGGCCAAGGGATCATTTCTTGTTTATACTTGACATGGATTGGAATACTAGTGCACACTTGGTGCAACTTAACCTTGTATATGCGATGCCACACTTGATCTATCCAGTTAACTTTTCACCATGCCAGTTATCACCCTACATCTCATCTCTGTTTTACATGTTCAGTTAACTTTATTAGTTTTTATACTAATAGTAGATAGGACTTACCAGTCTTTTTGACTGACCCGTTTTCTTTCGCCTCTTTTCTTCCGTTCCCCCCCCCCCCCCAGGTTTGCAGGGTGGGAACACTGTTACTTAGCTGGATCTTTTGCTGCTTTTCTGGATAGCTCACGTATGGTTTGAGCATGATATGGCCTTATGCTACTTTGGGGATAGTTACTTTATATTTCTTTTTCAAGTTTTCAGTTTATGTTCTAGACTTTGTTTTATAGGAAAATAATGAACAAGTACTTTGATGTAACTTGACTATGGTTTTGAAATGCTAGTTTTATCCGCTGCTTTATTTACTCTGTTTTACTTACATGTTCTGTCTTGTGATATCTGCATGCATGTTTACCTTGTTTAACACCCCTCCAAAGCTAGTGTACTTGCAAGAGTGGCATTGGCGGAGGTGGGGTGTTACATTTGGTATCAGAGCATAAGGTTTACAAGATTTGAGCAAAAGGTTTTTAAAACTTACCTTTTGAAAAACTATTTTTCAAAACCAATTAAGTGTTTTCCAAGAAAAGTCTAGTTTATTTTAAAAGGCTATTCCCCAAGAGCCATTAGCACTATCCTTCGTTTCCTTGTTCTAAATCTATCTTTTCCTTTTTCAGTATGGCCGATCTTAACCTTCCCGAGGGAGTGACCATTCCCGGATGGTTCCGGAGGTACTTGGAAGCTAGGGCCAACAATGTGGGCCCAGCAACCACCCCCACCGTAACTGAGGTTCCACCTCCTCCTCCTCAGAATCCACAAGCAGATCTCGCTAAGATTTGCAAAGACTTTAAGGCCATGGGTGGCAAGAATTTCATTGGGACGGAGACTTTTGTAGAGGCACGAAATTGGTTGAAAGAAACTGAGGATCTCTTCGCTAGCTTTGATGTGGTAGACCATAGAAAGGTTTTATTGGCGGCATGGCTATTAAAAGAAGAAGCTGCTTATTGGTGGGAGGTCACCAATGCTACGAGGCCTATAGAGACTTGGGCCGACTTAAGGACGAGGTTTGGGCTTAAGTTTCTATCATCTGCTGAGGCGAATCTGCAGTTGGAGAAGTTTATATCTTTGAAGCAAGGGGACATGACAGTGAGGGAGTATGTGAATCAGTTTAACCAGCTCGCTCGATTCGGTTTGGACATGGTTAATACCCCCCAGAAGAAGGCTTTACGCTTTGCACGAGGGTTGAATGAGCCATTACAAGGTTTAGCCCTATCTCATATACCCATGGGGGCCACTTTTGAAGGACTATTAGACATGGCATTGCTTCAAGGAGATGATAAGAATGGCAAGAAGGAAGTCAAGACTAATGAGACTCAAGCCAAGAAGACAGACTCCAAGTGGGGAGGAAATCAGAGCAATCAGAACAACAAGAACAACAAGGGCAACAAGGCCAAGGCAAAGGACCCAAGAAAATGCAACTTCTGTGGGATTGTTGGGCACATAGCCAAGGATTGCAGAAAGAAGAAGAGGAAGCGGTGCGAATGCTTTCATTATGGAGAGACTAGACACTTTAGCAAGGATTGCCCCAAGAAGCAAGGACAAGGGCAAGGGCAGAATCAGCGTGCAGGACCTTCTGGAGGGCAAGTGCATGCTCTCAACGCTGCTCCAGTTCAGGACCGAGGTAGTATTTCTGTAGAGAGTCTTGTTTATATTTCTGATTACCCTGTTCGCACCTTATTTGATTCTGGCGCATCGCATAGTTTTATTTATTCTGACATTGTTGAAAGTTTGCACCTAAGTACTAGTCTAGTTGAGGATCCCCTTTGTGTTTCAAATCCAATTGGGGGTTCCGCCCATCTATCTATGATTTGTGTGGATTTGAAGATTTCTATCTTGACCGTAGAATTCACGTGTAATGCTTATGTTCTCGGGTTCACGGGATACGGGTTGATCTTGGGCATGGATTGGTTGTCCAGTTATGGAGCCATTCTCGATTGTGAACATAGGGTGGTGAGGCTCATGACTCGCCTCGGTAATACCCTAGAAATTTCTTGTAACCCTAGAGGTCCCGTCATGTTATGTTATCTTGAATCTCTTGACTCATCCATCGATGATCTGCAATCTGTAAGGGTGGTCCGAGACTATCCTGATGTCTTTGAAGAAGTTAAGGGGTTACCCCCTAAACGAGAGATAGATTTCCGCATTTATCTAGTCGATAATGCCAAGTCAGTATCATTGCCCGTAAGGCACATGGCCCCACGAGAAAGAAGAGAGCTCAGTAAGCAAATCAAGGAGCTGCTTGAGAAGAATTTTATTAGGCGAAGCATTTCCGAATGGGGTGCTCCGGTGGTATTCGCTACTAAGGCGGATGGTTCGCTTCGTCTATGTGTTGATTATCGAGAGTTGAACAAGCTGACAAAGAAGAATAGGCACCCGTTACCAAGGATTGATGATCTATTTGACCAGCTGGTTTATGCTTCTGTTTTCTCTCAGCTCGATCTAGCCACCGGATTCCATCAGCTTAGAGTAGCTGAGGATAGTATCGATAAGACTGCGTTTAGAACTCCAGATGGATTCTTTGAATGGCTTGTCATGCCATTCGGGTTGACTAATGCACCCGCCTACTTCGTAGACTTGATGAGTAGGGTGTTCAGGGAGTTCCTTAACAAGTTCGTGGTTGTCTTCGTGGATGATATTCTGATCTTCTCAAAGGATGAGGAAGAACATGCCAGACATCTCAAGGAAGTGATGGATACGCTTAGAGCACATCAGTTGAAAGCCAAGTTCTCCAAATGTCATTTTTGGAGAAGGGAAGTTCGGTTTCTTGGACATATAGTTTCTAAGCAAGGTATAGCGGTGGATCCCGCGAAAGTGGTTGTGGTTCAAGACTGGAAGACTCCTAGGAATGCAACCGAAGTAAGAAGCTTTCTCGGTCTGGCGGGCTACTATAGGAAGTTCATTAGGGACTTCGCTAAGATTTCGGCCCCTCTTACTAAGTTGACGAAGAAGAACTTAGCCTTTGAATGGGACTTAGAGTGTGAGCTTGCTTTTCAAAGGCTCAAGAGGGCCCTTACCACAGCTCCAGTTTTGGCATTACCCGATGGCGGTAAGATGTTTACCGTGTACACCGATGCATGTGGTACGGGGTTAGGTGCTGTTCTAATGCAAGAGGGAAGAGTGATATGTTATGGGGGTAGGCAACTTAAAGTTCATGAGAAGAACTATCCCACTCATGATTTGGAGTTGGCGGCGATCGTCTTTGCACTCAAATCCTGGCGCCACTATCTTCTAGGCGAAAGGTTTGAGTTGTATACTGATCACAAGTCACTCAAGTACCTCTTCTCGCAGAAAGGTTTGAATTTAAGGCAACAAAGGTGGATGGAATTCTTGGCATCATATGACTTCGAGATAGCTTATACCCCTGGCAAGGGTAATGTCGTGGCAGACGCACTAAGCAGAAGGAGGTTGACTTTGAGTCCCTTGTTTATTGAGATGAAGAACTTAGAGTTCTTGGCAACCTTTTATTTCACGACGGCTGTTGAGTCGATGACGGGTTCATTAGCATCCCTTGAGCTTAGACCCACACTTCTCGAGCAGGTTGGGGCTTCGCAGAAGGAAGATCCACAGATAGTTGAAGTTATGGACAAACTGATTCGTGGTGAGACGTCTAGTCACCTTGCTAGATATACTATTGATGATAAAGGTTGGCTAAGGCGTGATGGAAGGCTACGCATTCCACAAGTAGGAGGCTTGGTGCATAAATTTCTTGAAGAAGCACATCACTCGAAGATGACAATACATCCGGGAGGAGATAAGATGTATAGAGATATGAAGCGCATTTTCTTTTGGCCCGGAATGAAGAGAGATGTGGCAGAGTATGTTTCAAAGTGCATGGTGTGCCAACAAGTGAAAGCCGAGTCAAAGAAACCATGTGGGCTATTACATCCATTGGAGGTCCCACAATGGAAGTGGGAGAGTATTTCTATGGATTTTGTGGATGGATTGCCTAGGTCAAGAAAAGGGAACACGAGCATATGGGTCATAGTTGATAGACTTATGAAGAGTGCTCATTTCATTCCTGTAAAGAGCAAGAGGACCGCATCATGGCTAGCATCTATTTATCTCCGAGAGATAGTGCGGTTGCATGGAGTTCCTTCTATCATAGTTAGCGATCGTGACCCAATCTTCACTAGCCAATTCTGGAATAGTTTGCAAGAAGCGATGGGTACGCGATTGAATCTGAGTACAGCCTATCACCCCCAGACGGATGGCCAAACCGAAAGGGTGAATAGAGTGCTAGAAGATCTTTTGAGGCTTTGTGTTCTTGACTTTGGTGGTACTTGGGAAGACCACCTTCCTCTTGTAGAGTTTGCTTATAATAATAGCTATCAAGCCAGCATAGGGATGGCACCATTTGAAGCTTTGTATCGGAGGCCGTGTAGGTCACCATCTTATTGGTGGGAGACAACAGATAGGCTTATACTTGGACCCGATATGATACGGGACACATCCGAAAAAGTTGAATTGGTGAGAAGACGGATGAAAGCGGCCCAAGATAGACAGAAATCCTATGCTGACAAGCGAAGGGCAGATTTGGAATTCGAAGTAGGAGACAGGGTTTTCGTGAAGGTTTCTCCCTTGCGTAATGTGGTACGCTTTGGAGCAGGGGGGAAACTGGCACTAAGGTTCGTAGGACCCTTCCCTATCATAGAGAGAATTGGAAAGATGGCCTATAAGGTGGAATTGCCCGAAAAGCTAGCCGGAGTGCACAATGTCTTTCATGTCTCGCATCTCCGAAAGTGCCTACATGAGTCCGCTGAGGTGGTTGAACCAAGCATTCTTGAAGACATTGAGGTAGAGAAAGAGGCAACCTTGAGAAGAGCTCCGATTCGTATTTTGGGAACAGAGATCAAGAAGTTAAGGAATCGAGAAGTCAAGTTGGTGAAAATTCAGTGGAGTGAAGCCGATGAAGACGCAACTTGGGAAACCGAGGAGAAGATGCGTGGGCTTTATCCATTCCTTTTTGAGGGTACATTCTCAATTTCCTCTCCTAAGTAGCATATCTTTCTTTTTGCTATCCGTGTTTATCCTGTTTATCTTGTTATCTCGTTAACCTTGTCATAAGAACCTTAGGTAGAAACCCTTTGGATGAAACATGTATTTGAAACATGTTATGCTTGATGGTTGCAAGTGGTTGCAAGTGTTTGCACGTGGATACTCGTGGATGCATGATACACATTAGGCACTAAGATTGGCTCACACACTTTCATGTTGCATATGCATGGGTGCTTATATTTATTCATGGATGAAACTTGTTATGCTATCACGTGGATGTTGCATATGGATGAATGTTATATGCACTCATGTAGAGATTATAAATTATGTTAGGAATTTTCATACATACGGACTCATTTCACTAACATGTTTTGCATTAAGGGGGTTTACTGAATCAGTAACCTCCTGATTTTCGCATTAGATAAGTACATATACACACACCTTTGCATATGATCATACAGCATTTAGAATCCTTTAAGGACAATAACTGCACGTGGATGATGTTTTGAGTAGATGGATGATGGATGGTAGGATACGTTCTTCCTAACTTGGAGATTTCGGGGACGAAATCCTTTAAGGAGGGGAGAATGTAACAACCCGTATTTTTAATAACATGTTATAATGTAAACCAAGGAAGAATTAAATTCTAAAATCTGAATCATGGGAAACGGGCTGTGCCATTGCGTTCGTCTCGGAAAAATACGCGAAATAGAGTCCAAATTTTCGAAAAACGGAGTCGTATGACCAAGTTATGGCCCAATGAAGTTTTCAGAAAATTCTAAGCCTGAAAACAGTTCAAATTCGAATTCAGATTCGAATTTCAGCCAAACAGGATGGGCGGGAATTTTCCCGCCCCAGGCAGGGTCGACACAGTGGTCAACACCAATGTCGACCCCCCCCCCCAATGGGTCGACACCCATGTCGACCCAGGGGTCGACACCCATGTCGACCCAGGGGTCGACACCCATGTCGACCCAGGGGTCGACCCCCCCGGTAGGACCAGTTTTTCTGGTGCACCATTTGTGACGTGTTGAGTCTGCTCTAGAAGCTTCTGACGAGATTTGACGGACCTGATGTATTTTAGGGTTAATCCTATGGTCTAAACTAACCTAATCACCTATAAAAAGGCCCCTAGACCTAGACTAAACCCTCATTAATCATTCCTACAACTAAACTATGTCAAAATGTTTCTCAATCATGGCCTCCATCTTCTTCATGAAAGCATGAGTGTCTCAAATCAATCTATGTCATAAAAGAGTCATCTTTCTTAAGTAAAAGAGCCTCCTTTCTTTGTCTTTGGGGTTATTACTTCTTGTTTCAAGGCGTTTAAGTGGAGCTTATTATTTGCTTTCCGGATTTTGCTTGTGGCTTCATCTCAATATTTATATATATTGATCTAGATTGCATAACCACTCATTGTAAGCCCTATACTACTCTTAGATTATAACTATGAAGTTAAATGTGATATGTTGCAAGTTGAGTTTGGGCCTAAGTATGATATATGCTTTGATCTTATCATGTTATGCTTGAATATATTCTATGCATGTTTAAAACCTATCACCTTGACCTTGTGGGCTAAAAGCTATAAGCTTTATGTTGAAATGTTGCATTATACAACATGAGAACTCTCATAACCTTTATGATAACTTGCATATAGTGTTATATGCGAACTTCTAGCCATCATCCTATGTCATTCATGATCATGTTTCACCTATTTGCTTAAGTTGACATTATGCATGTTTTGAGGCCTATGATGTAATATGCAAGCTTATGAACCTATTTATGCCTCATATGCCACCATGTTTAACTTGTGGCCAACCTTATTACCTTATGCCCTTTTTGTCATGCGTTTGCCAAGTTCCCTCTTTTGATCTATGTTATGTTATGCAAAACGCACATGCGATGGGAATGCGTTGGGTTTGGGTAATATTAATGACATGAAAACATGGTTTTAAAATACGACATGAACATTGACTTGTGATTATGTTTGTAAACATGAATTTGGACATGACTTCTAGAAAACATGAAATGGCCAACTCGAGGTTGGGTTGAGTTTGCAACGTAAAACTACCCGGAACCGCCCGGCTTAACTAGTAGTTGCAAACAATAGGACCCAATGTGAGTAGTTGGTCATGTAGCACCCAAAACCCGAGGTTAGACTCAGTTTGCGACGGAAACCTGCCCGAAACCAACCGGCCTAACCAGTGGCCGCAAACTGTCAGTCTAATGTGAGAGGTTGAGCGCATTAAGTTAATAAATGCCACATGATAGGGTTAAGTCATGTACCACTTGAATATACTTAACCACGTGAACATGATGGGTTGATAGGGTTAAGTCAACATGGACACACTTAACCAACCCAATGCTTAGTTGGATAGGGTTAAGTCGTGAACCTTTTTAGGAACACTTAACCAACTTGATACATGGTTTGGATGGGGTTAACCACACTTAACCCACTAGAAAACCCTAGTTACGCGGTCCTTCTCAGCAGTAACCCACTAGGGAGTATCGGATACCCTAGGGACTAGGCTAGGGTGGGGCATGATTACTGGGCTGGAGTGTAAGCGACCAAAAAGACGGCAAAAGTAGGTGCGCCATAGTAGATTCCGACGGACCATGGTCGTGCACATTGTCCGGGGATGAAAGACAAACTTGGGCACCAGTAGGTTTTGACTGTGCGTGCTTGTTTCGTGTCAGTGGTTGACACCCTAGGGTCGGATACACCCTAGGGTGGACCTAGCACAGTCGACTACATTTCATGTTCGGACCGTATGACACCGACACTTGACGAGTTAGGCTTATAGGGAGCCGATCAACTAGACCGAGTAGTTGGACCTCGATTTAGGTCATCTCATGATGTGGGCCAGCTTTGGACCAAGGGATCATTTCTTGTTTATACTTGACATGGATTGGAATACTAGTACGCACCTGGTGCAACTTAACCTTGTATATGCGATGCCACACTTGATCTATCCAGTTAACTTTTCACCATGCCAGTTATCACCCTACATCTCATCTCTGTTTTACATGTTCAATTAACTTTATTAGTTTTTATACTAATAGTAGATAGGACTTACCAGTCTTTTTGATTGACCCGTTTTCTTTCGCCTCTTTTCTTCCGTTCCCCCCCCCCCAGGTTTGCAGGGTGGGAACACTGTTACTTAGCTGGATCTTTTGCTGCTTTTCTAGATAGCTCACATATGGTTTGAGCATGCTATGGCCTTATGCTACTTTGGGGATAGTTACTTTATATTTCTTTTTCAAGTTTTCAGTTTATGTTCTAGACTTTGTTTTATGGGAGAATAATGAACAAGTACTTTGATGTAACTTGACTATGGTTTTGAAATGCTAGTTTTATCCGCTGCTTTATTTACTCTGTTTTACTTACATGTCCTGTCTTGTGATATCTGCATGCATGTTTACCTTGTTTAACGCCCCTCCAAAGCTAGTGTACTTGCAAGAGTGGCATTGGCGGAGGTGGGGTGTTACATAATATGATATACATTATAATGTCATAATGCAATGTTTATTTCCGCTATTATTTAATGTGTTATACTCTAGAGGCAATCCGTTCTTCCGACACTTGGAATATCGATACAGGAATAAATTTGGATGTATTAATGTTGAATCCTAGGGACTAAGAGGGTGGGTTGTCACAAAAATTGTCTTCATTTTGTCAATTTTATATTGTTTTTACTATGGAATTGGATATTGCTTCTAGATGTTTTTTTATTATAATTTGCATACATATTGAATTTAGTATCTTTATGTATTGAATTTTTTTGTTAGTTCATAGTTTGCTGTTGTCACAAATATGGATTTTTATTATTGATTTTGTTACGTGTAGCTATATTGAGATAATATCATAGACGAATGCATATTAAATAGAGCTTATGCTATTTTGTATGAAAATGTAAGTGTTGCATGTTACCAACGCTTATAAGTGTTGCGAAAATAATGTTACCAATGCTTATAAGTGTTGTGAACGAATATTTCCCAACGATTATAAGCATTTTGAATATTCCTGACGCCCCTATAGTGACACATATAAGTGTCACTGAAATTACTAGCAATGCTTATACTCGTTGGGAATTGCTAGTTTTGGTGTAGTGAATGGAGAAAATAACATTCATGGAATAAAAAGAATTAAACGTTCAAGAATTAAAAAAAGAATTATTATTGGGCACATTGATTACGCATTTAAAATTGAAATAAGTACACGTGTCAGAACAGGAAAAAAATATTTGAAAATAAATCAAAATGGTTAAGATATATAACGTTAAGTGTAACGTTTAAAAACAAAAAAAATCACGTAGAATAAAAAAGCAAATATACGATTTAATCGTATATGGGTCAACCTAGGGATCGACATGCTTCTAACATAGATAAACCCATTCGAACGAAAAATGACATGTTTTATTTTCTTGAACGGCTCCGATTTAATCTTCATAAATTGAACAGATGTGTTTCTTTTAGGTTGCTAAAAAAACCTACATGGCCGAGCTTCTAACTCATATTTTACAAGAGGCCGCCAGATGTAACGGCCTAGCGGAATCCGATGCTCAATTTTCAACAATAATACTTAACCTTGTATTACTTGCCAAAATCCAAGTATCAAAAACACCAGATACTTAATAGAAAGAAATTAGAGGGTGAGAAAAGAATGAAAGAAATACTAGAATAGAAAAAGAAGAAGACTAACAACACAGAATTAGAGTCCCACATCATAGTGGAATAAAATATAATATAGATATATATCTTTATAAATGTTAGACCAAAATCTGGGCCTAACACCCAAATGCAGATCACATATCACAAAAATGCAGAAAAAAGAAAAAACAGAGGACACACGAAGTTTTTATAGTGGTTCGGCTCAAACCAAGCATACGTCCACTTTTTCTCTCCTTAAATACTAAGAAGGTACAAGTACAATTCTCTAGGTTTATACACGAAATCCTCGTGTTTACAATGAAAAGGGGTAAGAAATCATAAGATTATACACGAAATCCTCATGTTATCATGTGGAATTTGGCTCCTTCATTGCTGAAATTGCTTTGCAGAGAGCAATGTTGGAAGATGTGAGGAGTTAGAGCCAAAAGATCCTTGAAAATGCCTTCAAATGGTGCATTTATAGCCGTAGGAGAGCTTCTGGGAAGACCGGTTCATGATGGGGTACGTGGCACCCGATCCGGGAAAGTAGGAGCGGGAGTAGCCTTGAGAACAGGTCAAGATCGTGTGCAGGAGCGTCAGTCCCAGGGGGTTCGTGACCATGGTATGCACCATGAACTGGGATAACGAGCTGGAGATGAGGAGTTAGTGGTCAGGTCGTGGTCTCTGGGGTCGTGGTCCACTTATGCTCCACGAGTGGGTCATGATCCGTAGGTGCTGGCGAGGTGATCGGGTCGTGGTTAATGGATGTACCACGAGCTGGAGTTGGTTTCACGAGATGGAGGTGCGTCACGAGTCGAGGAGGGTGCTTCACGAGTGGAGCCCACGAACCGCTATCATGAGCCGATGGGAGATGGTGTTCCACGAGCTATACTCCGCGAGTGTGCCGCTTCCTCGCATTACCAGATTACACCAGTTTACGGAAAAGGGCGTAACTTCCAAACAGTAAGTCCGATTGAGTCAAACGAAAGCTCAACCTGAAGCTAATTCAGAGGGCTACAAGAGTTACTGAGCTCAGCTCCGTAATTGCTGTTTTCGGGCCCAAAAGAGGTCGAATGATAGGAGTTTCGGGCCATTTTACGTTGATGTTGCGATTTTGACTAAATTGCTATATGTCTTCTGACGGTATTTTCCATACCCGAGTGCGGTGCTATCCAGATATTCTATGTTTGACATCTTTTACCAAAAAGTGTGTCAACAATAAAGAACTTGTATAAATACTTACATTCATCGGAGTACAGTAGACAACCAATACATCTGGACAGTTACAACTTGTCCTCATATACAACATACAGCGGAATAACAACTAAATATATTTAGACTCCTCCAGCATGTCATCTGACATTCATAGCATCCTATTCTGAACTTGTAAAACTGAGTTTGACCTGAGCATTGCAAATGCCACAGATCAATCTGGTGAAACAACGTGGGAAAACTCACTAAGTTTATAGGTAACATCTAACTGATATAATGTTAAAAATCTTTTGGAAAGAAGAGGATAATCGTAAGACCAGTCCACACATAAACCTAGATTATTTTTACCTCAGGATAACCCAAAACATTTTTGATATCAAATCTAGAGATATTATAATAGTGTCTATATTTGATAATAACCTTCTAGCAAGACGCTTGCATTTTATACTCCACATACATAATGTTTAATCAAAAATCGCAAGGCACTTATTAGAGAATGGATATCCAATTAGTACAAGGTATGGAACCACCTCCCGATTGTGTACCTCTAGAGAGCAATATACTAGGGTTCAACAAGAATACCTGCAACCCAGCCACACATGACCAACAACTCATTCAAGTTGAGTGTACCGAATATATTGCCACCAACAGTTGGGCTCAAACCACCATTTTCCATAGGAATACTAAATCAACAGAAGAAGGTACAAAAGGAATTTTTCTAAATGGTGACAGTGCACCCTAATGGTAATGACCCACGTAGTCATGCTGCCTGCCCGATTTCTGTCATTTTCCTTCCCAGCTGATGAGGCTCGAAGTCACGATTACCTTTTACAGACAACATATCAAACTTTAAATACCATATCGTCAGATCCATCAAATCACTAATTGGCGTACACAAATGTACTCTGGGTATTAAGCTAAAAAAGTTTCCTTCTCTGCCACCGTTCTTGCTATATTTTAAAAATGGACATACGTGACTCTTAGGAAATAATCTGCCAAACATTCGTTCATACAAGTCATCCAGGAACAGGATGAACTGAAGGCACTGACCTACCGCATCCTACATAGGAATCACCGCAAGGATCAGTAGCGGGAAGTCCTTACAAATCCCAACATTTCAACCATGACTTAACAAAAGTTTATCTATGGGAGATAATCATATATTATAAGTAGTCCTTCCATTTTACGTAGATCTACAAGTCTTCAAATTTGTCCATCTCGACCATTATCTGATATCTTCCATTTTATTGTATTTACTGGTTCAGAATGGTTTTCGAATATATATTCGACCTTGGTCTTTCCGTACCAACAACCGATAATGGGCCAGGTTTGATAGTCGCTTATTTAACTATAAAATAAACAACCATTCAACCATAAAATGAATTCACCGGTTCGGTACATAACATCATTTTTTCCATTTAATTAAAACTAATTAACGAATGGTTAATTAAATATTACAATATTTGGAAAACAACATTTCACCTCTCATTTTAAATATAAGAGTATTCCCAGACCATTTTAAATACTTTCGAAGACATTTCCTATATACACTCCACAATTTGGGTTCAACAAATTTCATGTAAAATATCGTTACGACAACTCCATATATTATAATTGAAATTTGATTACCATATATTAAAATATATTTCCAAACCACTTTCTTTTCGGACTTCATTTGGTTTATTCTTCAAATATATTTCCAAAATTCCTTTCCGACACTTTGGAAAATAATTTAAAAAAATCTTCGTTTGAACTTTATTTAAGAAATAATTCATAATTTCCTCGAACCTTCTTGAAAATAAATTTAATTCCCTCTTACCATTTCAAAGTGATTATATTCCTTTGTAATCTCAACTAATCATTTCCAACTTTATTCTAAAATATTATGTCATAATATTAACTAACCAATTGTCCATTTTTTATGTGTATCCATTCCAACTTCTAATATTTCAAAACAATCTGATTTCACATTTATTTTATCAAATTCTATTATAAAATATCATTTGCAAAACATTTGCAATAACCAATATTTATGTTCTAAAAGTTTTAAAATAAGTCCTTTGTAAAATACATGTTTGCAAACCAAACATTTTAACTTAACATTTGTAAACAATGGTTATGGATTCCATTTTCAATATTATTATCCCCTTCTCTATATTCACTAACCAATTGCCACTGCTAAAAACTTCTATTTAACAATCTGTTTTACGTAAGAAAATCAAATTACGACCCTTTTATGTATAATTTAACTTATATACGTGTCTCCATTTACTATTTTACTTTTGGAGAAAGATGTACTATTTTCCTTATTTAGAAAATAGTGCTATATACTTAACCGAATGGTATAAGTACAGTCACACTTTATACTTGGGACAAACAAAGTCAATTTATACATTGTTTAATTTAAAATCCAATAGTCCTAATTACACCTAAAATCTTGCAAATATTTTACAATATTCATCTTATGGAAATAATATACTATTTCCAATGTCTTCTACCATTACAAACTAATACCATCCGTTGATAATAATGAATCGTTCAATTTGGGGCATTCTATTTACCTCTTAGATCTTGATCGACAGCGTTCTTATCTTAAGATAGGTAAAGGTTCGTAACTCTAAACTGATACTAATTTTAAAACCTCATTTAATTTAAAATATGGTTTAATAACTCATTTCCGTCATTTGAAAGATCAACTTTCAATTATAATCACTTTTTACTTAACTTGTTCATAAACTCTTATAAAAAATACCAATCTTTATCGAAAGGATCTCTTTAACCGATTTGTTTATAAGTTGGATTTATTACAAAATCCATGTATGCATCCTTTGATCCAATTAAAGTTTTATCTTAATTGATTACCTTCTTAAATTGTTTCAATTAAAAGGGAAATACCTTTAGTTATTATTGGTTAAAATAATAATTAATGAGAATATTAACTAAAGTAAAAATAGTTTACTTCGTCATTAAACATTATAGAAGTTGTTAACTTCTCTACTAACCAAAGACAGATGAGTTAGTTCTTCTTAAATGGTGATTAAACTAATAATTAACTTGCTTGGTATTCAACGATGCATGTAGGTTGATCTTTTGGGTCGTTTGTGGTTTTTTGTTTGTTTCTAGTCTAAGTTTATGGTGTATATTCATGTTTTCCAATCAGTTTAGTTTCGACTTGCCTGTTTAACAATAGTAGTGAGCTAGTTTGGATTTTGTACATGTTTGGGGGGAGTAATGTGTTTCAAGTTGTGTTTGTAATGTCCTTTTCGGTGCTGGGCTGTATGGTGAGTTCATTGGTCTTGCTGCCCATCTCTAGCGACTAGTGAAGCCATGGCTCGCAATGTTGGAGCTCGGTGGTTGGCCCCCTATGTTATATCATTGGCAGGTGAACTCCTTATGTCATTGTCATTTATGTAACCTTCTCTATTGGGTGATGGTTTGTTCATTTGGTGTTCTGGTTTGAGATTGTGTTTTCCTATTCTCGGCAGTCTATGGAAGCATTGCTCGATCTTTGTTGATGCAGCTAGAGCATAATCTTTTCCTTCCTTTTGGCCTCACCGTCCTTACAAATGTAACTTCCTAGTGATACTAAGATGTGATTGGGTACCTTGTTTTCCCTGCCTTTAAGAAATTGTGCACTGTTCATCCTTTGGATGGGTTGTGGGCTCTAGGTAACATTGCTTCTGTGATGTCTCTGTCATGTGAAGATGTTGTATTTAACAATACCCATGCTATGCTTCGTCACCCATGTGCTTTATTGTGGCTACGTTGTTCATTATGTTATATTCTTTGTATACATTCCTGGATTCCTTATGTAACTGACAATTTATTAGTATACATTGTAATAATTACGCAATGTTACGCTGCCTCGCTACGTGGAGTGTCGTGGATAGGATATTCATTTGTGATGTACTCACTCCCTGCATGGAGATGAACTATTGTACTCTAGTAATTTAGCAAGCTCCAGTGCTGTAAGACTGATAGGTAAAATGGACATAACACAATTAAACTCCATGGGCGATGGACGGTCCAACACAAAAACCGATTTAGTTGATTGTAACTACAATCACTTGTACTATACTGTATTTTTATTATTAATAAAAAGTGTTTGCGACCACCTTAAAAACCGGTCGGCTATGCCAATTTAATAATAATAATAAACTTTATTATATTAACAACTCGATAATCAACTTTAAACATCGTTAATAAAAAGAGTAATTTATTTTTAAGAAATCTTATTTAATTTTAAACATTTGTTCGATAACTATATTTATTAATTCAATTGAAAACAAATTAATCTACTGACTAATCTCAAATTTGACAGTTACTTAGTCAACTTAAAACATCAATTAACTTGTTACTGATTTCCATTAACTCTTTCCACTTAAATTAATTAATACTTAATTAATTTAATAATATCATACTTAATTGTTCCACAAAAAAAATTATCTCAAATAATTTATGCTTAGGTTAGTTTCTGATTACTAGCCAATGGAACTTGCATAAACACCAGAGTTTGCGAGATAAAATAGTTCATAATTACTTTATAAAATACGATTGTAAATATTTATAAAAAAATTATTTTTAAATAACTTATATAAATGTAATTGAAAATCTTGCTCTAGTTAGAAAAATAATTTTATAACTTAAAACTTTTTCGATTCGCCTGATGGAAATTCAACGTTTCAAAAGCGTTCAAACTTGATGCAAAATATTCCTTATTATAAAGACAAAGCTAAAGAGCCAAACGACTACTAAAATACCAAACTATGAAATAAGGATTTGTTTCATCCAATTTCACACTCAACCAAATATATATTCAACACATATTATAAACATTATCAATATAAGTGAGGAATCCTGTTAGATCTCTCCAACATGTCTTTTCCTACATCAAAATTCAACAGTTCAACCGATATCATAATATATGAAATTTAACAACTATTGGTGAGGAATCTAGTTGGATCCTCCAACCTATTTTTCTCTGCATCGCAAACACGTTACCTCAAAATAAAATCATTCAATTCAATATACAAATTTAATTTCAACAATCAACTAATAATAGTAATTCAAGCATCCATCTTTTAATTTAACATGTTTATATTACTATAAATGTGATCAACAAGGTAAGTTACCTCATTTGGTAATAATCACTGAAACAGTGATTTGATTTCAATTAAACTAAACGAACGTTTAATATAATCAGTATATATAAATATTTAGCACACATCAAACAATCAACAACCTATTTTGAAACCAAAATAAAAAAGAAACGGCTATTTTAATAGCCGACAACTTCTGAGCTGTTGTGATTCTCTCTTCTTCTTCATCGCGTTTCTTCAGCTAATCTCATCTCTCTCTTCTACCTTGTAATTTTGACCCTAGCAGCTTCTCAAACGTCTGCGCCATAATTTTATGCTCTGCCTTTTTTATCTCCAGTGGTGCTTTGCCCTTACTCTTTTAGGGTTATGGATTTTACATCAGATTCTGGTGTTTTTGTGATAAGTGGGACGATTCTTGAATCAAAACCTTCTGCTGTTGCGATTTTTGTCTCCATAACGAAGACGATTTCAGAACCTTTTTCCATTGAGATTACTTGGGATTTGACTGTTGTTGTGAGATTATTCTCCTTGACTTTATTTGGGGTTCTTGTGCGCCATCGATTCTTTCTTGTGAACAAAAGCTTTTTGGAGATTTCACCTCTCTACACTGGTGATTTTGGTACTTCTTTCATACCTTCTGGTAATTTACATGGTTCAATCAGCGAGTTTGTTTTTGTTTCTCGTGCTGCATCTGAAATTAATAGGGGAAACAGTGGTTTCATCGCGTTTGCTCCTCGGCTTCGTTTTAGAGGCTCACGACCGGTGTGTGATAAGGTTGTTGAAGGTTTTCTGGTGGGTTTGCGGTGCGGCTTTTGGTTCTAACACTGTAAGTTGCTGGATTTGATCTTCAGTGGTGCTAGAGATTCAACCACTCCACCCATTGCGTACCACTTTCCATAATTCTTGAAGGTGGCCGATGTTTCATCAACTTGTGATGTTGCAGTGTCTTTGCCTATGTCTGGTACTAGTAAAATAGGTAAAGTGGTTGTTGCTCAGAGCTTACCGAGGCATGTTAGATGTTGTCATCGGTTCGAGGAAGGTGGCAGTTGTCATTTCTTCCTTGACTACTTTGGTCTCTATTGCAGCGGTGGGCTAGGCAGCACTAGCGTTACCTGTTCCACTATCAAATGCTTTTGAATGCTTTCTTGATGTTCATCCGAAGGTTGGTGATGATTATATTGCTTCTACCGACCTGGTAGAGGTAGTATAAATGTCAGATGAGGAGGGTGTTGGTTTAGGTGTGGATGGTCAGTCTTGTTGGTTGCATGGCACAAAGTTTCGTAGGCATCGTAAGACTGTTGGCTTGGCTCGTCTGCAGCCAGTGGTCCATCCACTTGGCGACGCAGCACAGCTCAACGACATTTTTTTACTCTTCGCCTAGTTCTTTGGCAATGGCTCCTGGTTCTATTTGTCTTCCTCTTAGGCAGACCTTCGCAATGGGGGATCTAGATTTTTCACCTTCTACACTGACTGTTGAATCAGACTGCTTGATCTCCATGCTTATCTTGGCTCAACATCTTTGTAATCAGGTTCTCTTTTTTCACCTTTCTCCTATTATGTTGCTTTATCTTAGGACTCCTGCATTTTCTTGCGTTTTACTGATGATTTTGTGTGTGTTGGAGTGAGCGTGTACACGCAATTGCATGGGATCCCTCTCAATCCGTTCTTTGGCTCTAGAATGATGGGTCTGTGTTTTTGGTTGTGCCTGTATGCCTGTTACCCTCTTTTTTGGCGCTACCTCTCTTAGCAGTTTTTCTGTGTGGGTTGCCACCTTTTAGTTTGGTCGAACAGTGCAATTTTTTACCCTATTTTCATGTGTTGCATGGATCTTTGTTGTTCCCTTTGTGTTTTTTCTGTGGCCTTTTTTGGCTTTTTTCTTGGTGTTTGATCTCCTATGATATGGTTTTGGTTTTGGTTTGGTCATATCGGCTCGCAGTCTAGCTTCAGGCTCATATTTTGCTTTTGTTTTATGCCGAGAGAGACGTCAGCGACCTTGTGGGCTTTGAGATTGTTGCTTTTTGTTGCAGCAAGGCCTTTTCTGTGTCGCTTACGATTCTTGGTTTTTGGTGTTGGTTGTCCGATCTTCGATCGCTTGTTGGATGACTATTCATGATATTAACAGATACGGTAGGCATATCTCCATAGTGCAGGCATATAGCAGCTCCTTTTATTGACTGCTATATGACATATCTTGTAAATTTACCCCATTTGCTGACATATCCGACGCTCGTCTTTCGGAGCATCTGATTCTGGCCTTTGCCTTTATTGTGGGGCTGTCAATATAATGACGGTTCGGCGTCGGTGAAGACCACACAGAGATTAGTGATGCTTCTCTCAAACGACACTACATTGTCCCAGACCCTTAGCGATATTGTCAGTTTGGTTTGTTGTCCCGATCCTGTTTCCTCTTCCACGATGTTTTCCCCTATATATTTTCCTCTTCTCAACAAGGATGAGATAGCGACCATTAACGGTCGCCTAGGTCATCTCACTGAGAATTCCTTCCCTATTAGTCTATTTTGTCCTCCCCTTCTTCTGATAGAGAGTTGTTTACTGGATCTTCTTCTTCTCGGCTCCGAACTCAGCGTCGACAACTGAGATCGTCTCCACGTGCTGCTTGCTCTATTTGCACACATTCTACAATGGAGTTCGAGCAGATTGTTAGATATCCTTGACACACTCTGTATCTTTATTGATTAGCTTTCCGTTTTAGTCTATTCCTCGGTTCTCCCTCTGCTACCTTTTTTGAGCATTTTATCTCCTTATGGAGTCTTTCCTTTTGTAGAACAATTGAGGAATCGGTGGCGACGTGTCCTTGGCTAAACTCAAGTACATCGTTCGTAAGCATTCCACTTGTATTGTTGGGCTTTTGGATCCATTCATAGGTCCAGAGGAGGTCAATAGGACATTTCTTTCTCTTGGCTTCGACGGTGCCCTAGCCAACATCTTTGACAAGATTTAGATTCTTTAGTACAAAGATGTCGTCGCCCACCCTATTTTTGATAGTGCCCAACTTCTTTATACGGATTGTTCTTCTTCCTTTCTCCCTTCCACTTCCCTATTTTCCATTGATTATGCCAAGTGTGCTCGAGTAGAGCGACCGGACCTTTGGTCTGACATTCTCTCGATTTCGGACTTGGGGTTCTGTTCTTCTGTTATCAGAGGCGACTTTAATATCATCACATGCCCTAAAAAAGGCAAGGCGGCTCATCTATTAATCGTCTGTGGTTGCAGATTTCAATGCCTTTATGATGAGTTCTAGTCTTTCGGAGATCTCTTTTGTTTGGTCCCGCCTTCACTTGGTGCAATAACCAGGAAGGGCCTAACCGCATTCTATCCAGACTCGACAGGGTTTTCAAAATGGAGGGTTGGATCAACCTGCCGTTTAATTTCACTATTTCCCATCTTCATCGTTCCCTTTCTGATCACTCCCCGATGTTGCTACATTGCTCTCCCATCGCTTTACCTAGGCCTTCCTCTTTCAGGTTCCAAAATATGTGGAGGTATCACCACACGTTCCACTAGGTGGTGATGGAATCATGGAACTCTTCGGCATGAGGCTCTCCCTTTCTTGTGTTTTCCCTTATGCTGAAACGTCTTAAGGCTTGCCTCAAGGTCTGGAACGTCCAAGTGTTTAAGAATATCTTCGACCACATAAGGGCAGCAGAAGGGATTCTTATTTTAGCGGAATCCTCTTTCGATGAGGATCCCTTGCAGGCTAACAAGGAGGTTTGGGCATTAGCCACTAGCCTTCTCTTCTGAGTTGCGTATTGAAAACAACTTCCTTCGCCAAAAGGCAAGGATCAATTGATCATAGAAGGCGATACAAACTCCAAGTTCTTCCATTCGTCCACTCGTAAGAAGAACAACATCCTCTTGATTCACCAGATTCAGCTACCTGATCTCTCATTTACTTCCTCTCCCAAGGAGGTAAAGAGATGATTGTGTCTTATTTCCGATCCTTTTTGGGTAAACAATCAATGAACGTCTTTGATCTTGCTCTCCTAAGTTTCATTGCTAGCTTGTTCCTTCTGTCTGACGGCGTCGACCTTGCCGCTCCTCCTACATATGAAGAAATCCGGGCATGTGTTTTCTCTCTCAAAAAGGATAGCACTTGTGGTCTAGATGGTTTCAGCGGTGTGTTTTATAGGAGTGTTTGGCCGATCATTCAGGTGAACTTCTGTCTTGCCATTCGGTTCTTCTTCTCCGGTGGAACTCTCCCCGCGGGATGGATTTCCACCGATCTTGTTCTTATCCCCAAGCACGAAAATCTTTGCATTTGCGTGGATTATCACCCTATCAGCTTATGCAACTTCTCAAATAATGTAATATCTAAGGTGCTACCATCGCATTTAGTGCCTTTTCTTGATTGAGTCATCTCTTTCTCTCAGGCGGGCTTTATCAAAGACGTCTAATCACAGGCAGTGTTCTTTTAGCCTAGTAGCTGATTTCTCATCTTGATCGCAAAATCAGTGGTTACAATGTTGTAGTCAAGCTAGATATGGAAAAAGCGTATGACTGTATGTCCTGGTTTTTCATCATCAAGGTCGTTAGAGCTTTCGGGTTTCTGGAAACCATTATCGACGTTATCCGGAGACTCATCTCCAACTGTTGTTTCTCCATTCTAATTGATGGCAAGGCTAATGGTTTCTTCAAGTTTGCTAAGGTTCTTCGTCAGGGAGACCTGCTATTACTGATGCTTTTTATCATAGCTGTAGAGGCTTTTGTGAGATATTTGTACTTTCTTACTATAGCAGGCTAGATTCAGAGGTTTTGCATTCCTTCTGGTTTCCCTCTTATCTCTTCCTTATCCTTCGCGGACGACATCATCATTTTCATTAATGGTGACCGTCGCTACATCCATTGTCTGCTTAGCCTTATTCACCAGTATGAAAGGTGCTCAGGCAAACTCGTTAACTCTGCTAAAAGTTGTTTCACTCCTGCGAAAGACTCGTCTCCAATTAGATATTCCTGGATTGAAAATCTAACTGGTTTCAAGGCTGCCACTCTCCCTCTTCATTACTTTGGTATTGTTCTATATCATTGCCGTAAGCTCAACACTATTTTCGATCCCTGACCGACAAAGCCAGGGGTAAGATTATTAAGTGGAATGCTACTCTCCTCTCTCATGCAGGAAGACTAGTTCTTATAAAGTCGGTACTCGACTCTACAGGATCACACGTCTTCGTTGCTATGACCCTCACCTCCTCCTTTTTCCATTCTTATAGTTTCCTAGCTTCATCCTTTTTCTGGGGTAATAAGGACAATGCTAACTGACATCATTGGATTTCTTGGGATGTCATTTGTCGTCCCAAAAGCCAAAGAGACCCTAGACTTCAATATCCCAAAGATCTCTGCTTCGCCTATACATGCAAGTTGTGGGTACGTTTTGGAGCGAATGACTCTCTTTGGGCCAACTTTCTCCATGCTAAATACCGTAGACTTTAGGTCACGAGTTTCTTCGGCACCCCATCTTATGCTAGCGAGATGTGGAAATGGATGGAATCCTTCAAGTCCTTTTTAATTTGCATGATGGCTGTTCAGGATGGGATGGTAGGCCTTTATCCATCAAGGCGGTTTGGAACTCGATAAGAAACACCTCTCCAACTTGCCGGCACTTTTCTCTGTCATGGGATGTTGAATCCCCCCAAGGTCTCTTTGTTCATGTGGAGAACTCTTCATGGAGAGTTACCACACGACGAGAACCTCCCAAAAAATCAGCATTACGCTCGTGTCTCGGTGTAGATGCTACCGATCAGGTGCATTGGAGTCTAGCGCTCATCAGTTTATCTTCGGCTCCTATGCCAGATCTGTTTGGAATTACTTCGGAAACATGGTTGGTCTCCGCAGTAAAGCCTATTCTTACACAGATATACTATGAGACTAGTGGTCGGGTTTCTCATGGAAATCTGTTCGTGTTATCCTTTTTCATCTGCTTCCTTGTCTTATCTGACGGCATATTTGGTGCTCCCGAAATAAGGCCCTGTTCGACGAGTCTCCTATTGACCCTCATCCATCACTTGGAGGGTAGGGAATGACGTATTCCTTGCCTTTTGAGGAAGACCTTTCAAGGGGGCTGTTGTCTTCTGCTCTTCTAGGTTGGCGCGTTCTTTTGACATCACAGCTACATCCCCGACAACGCGAGCGGGGATTGGATGATTTTCACCTTCGCTCCCCTCCCCTTTAGAGCTTATGATGTTCTCTTCTTGCATAGGTTCTGGCTTTTTACAGGTGCTTTATGAGTATGATTGGCATCAAAGCTGGACCTCTAGTTTGGAGGAGGCGATTTTTGGTTTTCTCATGCTCATCTTTCTGGAAGAGGCCTTAGGTTTCACTACGCCACCTCTGCGGATATCCACATCTTCTTGTTGTTGTTTGTATTGACTCCGGGGCGCAACGGAGATTGGACGTGATAGGAGATTTTATCTGAAACTTGCTTGTTTTTCCACGTTGTGTAGTCTTACTTCCGCTGTACCATCTTGTTTTTGCTTTATGTTTTTGTTTGTGTGTATACACAGATGTCATAGTTTTCTCTACGAATCTGTTTTTGTGAGTCGTTGGAGAATGGCTAGATTCTCCTTTTGTTTATTTATATACTTATTAAAAAAATAAACAACAACCATAACATACAAATAAAAATCCCAACCTATATGAATCAAACTTAGTGAGTCATGCTCACTTAATTTCCATTTATCACTGAAGCAATTCAGTTTTAGTTACGCTAAATGAGTATTTAATTTAACCAAAAAATTTAGTTGATTCCAGGCCCACCCAGTCCAGCTCCATAATGTAGTGTCCATCACCACGATTCCAATTCAACTTGTTTGATTCAATTCGGTTAAGTATGCACGAGCTATACAATTATAAGTATTCACGATTTAATTAAATAATTTAACTCACTTAATTATGATTATCAAACTTAATTACTTTGTTAACCTTGAATTAGGCCGATAAATTTCCCTTCTAGCTTTGTTCGAAACAAGCTATCTTTCCCCTACCATGCAGAGCTTCAACCTCACACCCGACTTCATCACAGCCGCCGCACTATCTTTGACCACTTGGTCATCACTAAAGATCACCGACGTCAGCGTCTAAACCTCCTCATCCATCGCCCAAGACTGGAACTGCCCAGCCCCGCCAATCACCACTAGATAGACCACAACTGCCGAAGCCTTCGAACTCCTTTCTGGCTTCCACAAGCGACGTTAACCCGTCACCACCGTTCAATCTGAAGTACTCGTCGAGCACTACACTTTTGTAGTTGAGTGATTTGCGAATAGGTCTGTGGATTTTCAGAAAAATCAAGAAGAAGTAGAGTAGTTTCTGGCCATTCGGGGCAATAGGTGGTGGCTGTACTAAAAATTGACCATGCAAGAAACCTTTAACTGTGAATTAGGTTTGTGTGTGTATTTATAACAAGGAAAATAGTATCACATTATTATATGAAACTTATGGCTTAAGAAACATGTTAAAACTACCACATACGACCTCTGACCGCGATAAAAATTGTAATACTAGCATAGAATAATATTCCGAACATGATGGAATTGGTTTCGTCGAATTCCGAGATTAGTTTGTAAAATTTCCTTTATAATTCACAATGTGAATCGGTACGTGCTTATATTGTGCATGATCACAAAGTAAATCAATTGACTTGAAACTTGAAATCCTACAATAATTCTTCACTACGGATATAATAAAATAAGTTTCATTAAAATCCGAGTTCGTTTGAAAATTGGTTATTCTTAAGTTTTATATTAAATCGATAAATGATTAAATAAAAATCTAAGCGTTTACAATTCGCATAATCAAACGGTAAGTCTAATCGATACGAAAACTGAAATCCTATAATAGCTTACTAATACAAATCCAACGGCACAAGCTTTGTCGCATTCCGCGACAGTTCTCCTGAAATGAAATTTTATACGTAAAACGACACTATTTTGGACATCAAATTTTCTTATCTCTAAAATAACGGACTATATACATATCATAACTCTAAACGTTAATATGAATTCAACGGAACTGGTCTCGCATCTTAATTCGATCGTTATCTCAAGTTATTAACAAATTCCTTCTATTCAAATTAAATTTATTTAATTAATCACTACGCAAGTTAACTACGTGTTTATGGCTACCAAAATCACATACGATATCGGATCGCCATGAAATTTATTTTCATACAATGGTTTAACATTACGGATCCAATGAAATTGATTTCACTGAAATTTGTGGTTGTTTCAAAATTGGTTATTTTTAACTCAATTAAATTAAAACAAAAGTCACATTTTCGCTAAATCAACGTAAAATAAAATTTAAAATTATATTAACTTCCATTATATTCCAATAGAGTATATAATTCTTCAAAAAGCATTTTGATCTAATTTCCTGGCAATAACGATATTCAATTTATAAAAAACCTTTTATTTTATAAAATAAATCATCATGGTTTATAAACGATTTCATAACGATTTTCTAAAAATTTGATTTTGACATAACTCAAAATGTATAGTATGAAATATCGAATTTTCTCTTTTATTAGAAAATTATAATCAAATAGATTTGGATGATTCTTATTTTAAAAAATTCTGACTTATATTGGATTCTATATATCCAATTGAATTTTAAAACGAAACACTATGACGTTACGAGCTTGTTCTTAATTAAATATAATTTATACGTTCAAACTTCGTTTAATTAATAAATAAAAATCCTTATATATTTCCAAATTAACATTTAAAACTAATTTTAAATGTTCAAACTTAAAGTTAAAAATTTGGGTCTTTACACCAGAGCTCTGTTATTTTCTTTTCTCCTCCAAACTCTTCAAAAATAACGTATATTTTAGATTTAGATTTTCTTATTCAAGAATTGGAGGAAAATTGAGTAGATTCAAGATGTAGGTCCCCAAATTCCATATATCTATAAAAGTAAATGCAGATTCAAATAAAATCCAAAACATAGTACGCAAATTCCTTTGATGTAAGATTCAACTACAACTACTAGCTCTTGCATGTATGATACCATATATAAAATAGAATTTCTCATAAAGAAGTGTATATATATCATAACTTCAAGGGAATCAAATGCAGTTAAATTAGTAAATAAGTAATCAAGGTAACAAAGTCTAAAAGAATTTTTGGCAGTTATTAAGATTATTAAAGCACCTTTACCTTTAACATATTATATGGTATACATCAAAAATAACATATAACTTTATTCACTAATTGTGATATTTCAATTTTCATGTCCAGACCGATAAGAAAGATGAAAGTTAAAAGCGGTTACCAACAATATTAAACCAACTCATCAATGTTATGATTAAAAAATATCCACTTTTAGTACATGTCTGAACTTAAGCATGATCCTTATGTCCATATTAAGATTTATTATTAGAAATCGGTTGGGATGTTAGTATATGATTCACATGATTGCTTTCTGTGTTGAGTTTGATGGTCATGTGACAAATTTATTTAATAAATCACTACAACATTATAAATTGACTTTCAGCACTGTTAATATCATGTCCAACCATCGACTTTTAGCTATATTAATATAACATATGTTTGTTTCTTTTGTATACGCCAAATAGAATAAAATATCTCCATGTAATATAGATAATTATGAATAGCTAAGTTTGACAAAAGCCTATGACAAATAACTCATTTACAGTGTCACAGCCATTGAAAATTTTGACAGAAGTTCTAGGTAGACAAAGATTTGGGCTCATATAAGACAGGTAATTTAAACAAACAGTTTATGTGCATCATCAAATTTTAAACAACTTATGATAAAAATGATACTTGATTGCTTAATTGTATAAACATAGTTGAAAAAAAATTTAGCGTGAAAGAATGATCAAGAGATTTCCTTTTACAATAAACAAAAAAAACATGTCCAAATACTCCAAGGAAAAGTGGTAGTAGGCTTGGTTAAGTTTGTGACAGCAGAAAATTATTGTAATGACCTGGATTTTAAGCATTAAATTTCGAATATTTAAATTATTTTAAACGTTGAATTGGTAATATAAATGGAGTTTCATAACGAATTTATTTATAAACGATGTTTAAATGTACAATTTAAAATATAATTAAAAACAAGCCCGTAACATCATGGTAGTTCATAATTTTACATTTTAAACTTTAACTGGATGTACAGGAATTATTACAAGCCAGATTTCTTCGAAACAACTAACATTCGAAATTATTGAACTATATATCTCTAATGGAAAAGAAAAAAGGGAATATCATGTTGTAGATTGTGAGTCATGTCCAAATCAAATTTTCAGAAAGTCACCATGGAATGTTTCATAAATCATAACGATTTATTTAATACATAGAAAGGGGTATTAATATAAATTGGATGTCCTTTTAACCTGAAATCTGAAACATTGAGTTACAAATCCGTATTTGTTTATTTTGAAGTTGTATGATATTTTATTTGAGTACATACGATAATAACTAAATTATATTGTTTTGAAATTTAATTTATATTTTATCGATTTATATTATATTGATTAAATATGGGATTATAGAATAACCAATTTTCGAACGACCATCGTTTTCGATGAAACTAAGTTTATTCAGTCCATAGTGATTAATTACTGTAAGATTTTTTGTTTCACATTAATTGGAGTTATTTTGTGACCTAACGCAATATAAACACATATTATTTTACCATTTGGAATTAAAAAGAAAACTTTACAAATGGACTCGGAATTCGACGAAACTAGTTCCATCGTGTCTGAATTATGAAACTATTGTTGGATTACAAGTTTTACTACGAGTAGAGCTCGTATGTGGTAGTTTTTTTTCTTATTACTTCGACCGTAAGTTTTGTAACTTAAATTAATAATAAAATCTAATCAAAATATACCTTATCCCCTAAGACAACTAATTTGGACAAGCTAAGTCTAAACTTGCCAACCTTATGCTGACTAACAAAATACAAACGCACATGCATATTCCTTGTTTCAAGCCGACTTACCCTATAATGCTACAGCTAACCTATATGCATGTGTGTCAAGTTTCTGTTCCCTATAAATTCAAGGAGCATTCTCTTCATCTTTTGGCTTTAGGAATATCAAAAGTGAAGCTTCTAACGGCTTCACAAATTTAAATCAAATCCATTCTTCCACTAAAAATTCTAAAACAAATTTCTTTGAATTTAGCGAAGCGAGAGCTTCAAGTTGGTATTTTTTGATGGGTTATGTGTAATTCCAGTTCGTTGGAAATAAAACAATGAAGATTAGGGTCGGAGACCGTGGGATATTGGAGCTTCGATTCGTGAAATGGATGTTGTACATGAGTTTATAGTTGGATTTAGCAGCTCATGGTGAAAATTTAAAGGATTTGGTGATGATTTTGTATGCACCCTGCATTGTGTGCGTGAGTATATGCTAGAAGACGGAATTGGAAAACATTGATCAAGTGTGCTAAGGTGAGGATGGAATTGAAGAGTGCACGAAAATGGAGATTGATGGTGTTTTTAGTTTTGGGTTTCATGGATTCTTGATGGAGAAAGAGGAATGGAAGAGCACGACGATGGTGAAAAATATAGTTGGAGCAGGATTTTTTTGTTTCGGGGAAGAACGTACCATTTATAGTGGGTCGATCTAAAGTGGAATGGGCCGGTCTGAGGATTTGTGAGGCCCAAATGCAAAATAATTTAAGTCTAGTTGTAATTTAAATAGTGTAGGAGCTTGTTAACTTTATTATTTGCTCATACATTATCAGATTTACGAATCGTTTATCCCATTGGAATCGTATGAATGCAGACTACGCAATGAAGCTGTTTGGAAAAAGTTTAGGGCTTGTAAGAAATTATGGCGAAATAAAATGCCTAATTTAATCAATTTTATAATTAACTTTGTCCAATTTATAAATTTTATAATCATATTTTAAAGTTAATATGCGATGACTGAATGTTGTGCGATGATTGTTTGGATGAATTGATATATCATTATCAATTGTCGTTATTACAATATATATATATATATGTTAGTTATAATTAAGCTTGGTAGTTGGATATTCTTGCACATATTAGTAAATGAGACCCTATGTTCCCCACATAATAGCGAATGACCTTCTATACCGCGATATTCCGACTTGAAGTGGAATTGGTATTATTTATGTTGTCTAACATATGTGGATGCAGGAAAATAGGTTGGAGGGATCCAAGTGGATTCCTCAAAAATTTATTCTTGGATGTTTAAATATTGCTTGCCCTAATATTGGAAAATTAAAATATCATAAGAAGAGTATTTTGAGATTCAAAAGAAAAATATGTTTTTAAAATACAATTTTAATTTCTATTGGGCTAGGAAATAAATATCTTGTTTTTAATAATAAAAACAAGAAGTTTAATTTATAAACAATGCTTATAAATGAAGTAAAATAATTCTCGTTGGGTAATTTAGGAATGTGAATTCAAGGAAGAATTTAAAGGGAAATTGGAAATAGTTTAAGAAAGAAATGATGAAATTTATTTTGATGTTCGGAATGAGAATAAAATTGAAATAAGTCCATAAGGATTTTCAATTGGAATTCGACTATGTCGAATGTTATACAAATAATTTAGTTTTAGAAATTATATATTATATAATTCAAATTTTGACAAGAAAAATAACAATGGGTTTGAACCAATAATTTTAATCGAATATGAAGTCGAAATTAAATTATAAACATGATATATAGCTAACAAGAAGTTGACTTGTAAATAGAGTTCATGAAGTGGAATATGAATACGAGATTATAAAGTGATACGATAAGAGAGATTTGATAGTATTTGCTACTAAAATTCAAGATTTGATTAAAAAACGATTCCAGATTTCTATAAAGGAATAGTATTCACATTTTGAAGTGAATAGTGGTTTAAAAGCAAACGTATTGTGGAATGGAATAGTTATAAGGAAAATTGGTAATGGTTTGGAAATGATAAATTCAAAAGTCAATTCAGAATGAAAAGTGGAATTTGAGCTGATCAATAACAATGGAATTATTTTGAAGTTCGGAATGTGAATCGAATATAAATTATTCGAAATAGAATTATATATTAGAATTCGACTATGTCGGATTACTAGAAGTACTATTTACTTTCATTTTAAATCAAGAATTTATTTATTTATCTGTTTGATTAACTATTTATTCCAAGTAATGAATGGAAGTCATATTTAAATATTTCGAAAGTAGGGATTATAATGATATCATTAAAATTATTGTTTTTCTGTAAAAGAAATGGATTCTTAAACTGAATCCGAAAATTTCTTAGGCAATGTTTGTTAAAGATTGAAGCTGTGGGCTTTGGCCATTTCAAAGTTTAAAATGTTGTTCAATTAGGGTTTGAGAGGTAATTATATCCCAATTTGATTGACTTATTACTGACTATGGATTAGTTAAGGCTCAGTAGCTAGGATTGGTTAGTTATACGGTTAGTTAATGAACATGCAACAACCCCACATTCCTTAGTGTCACCCATATCAGGATTTCATTAAGAAAGTATGGAGCATTGTAGGTATATAGACATAAAACATCACAGAGATTAAGATTACACAAGACATAAGAAATTAAATTTACAGTGAAAGAAGAAATTTTCATTTTACAAAATACAAAACCATCTTTGTTTCATTTAATCAAACAATTACAAGTTGTCATGTCTTAAAATCTCAATCAAAAACAACATCAGAGTAAAATAATATTATCTTCAAATATAGTCAAAATGATACAACCTCACCTTGGAAAGAGAACTGGAAGTAATCCTGCTTGCAGAAATACATTACGACAAAGCTAACAAAGAACTATGTACTTTCTCCCTATAAACCTAGGGGAAAGAAGGGAGAAAGGAAGGAAAAAAACGAGTCAGACATAAAGCCTGGTGAGCTGGTGTGATTACCAACTCGACTTACTAAGTTAAGTAAAACAGATAAACAGTGGTTCTAGTGTCATATAAGGATAAATGTCTATGCATGTCTAAAGGTGAACATTAGCAGATATGAACTGATAATAAGGAATGACAATTCTTATAAAAAAAACAATGATGATAACAATAATAATAACCAAATCAGGCATGTTGACTGTTTTTCACTTCTACAGATTCAGACAAAACAATTAATTAGGATTTTTCCTAATGCTACCCATCAATTCACTCCCTACAACGTAAATATCATGTGCCGGCCCCGGTAGCAGGGTGTATCGGTCCCAAACTCGACAACTTATAGGACACTGACCTATTTACTGGTGTTACAACGTCTTAGTTTCCCTAATCGGAGTCATGCATGCTCATGAATCATCTGGAACGTTCCCGTACTCATCTTCCTCTTTTGAACCTCTTATTATCCAAATCAGTAAAGCATGCCCTGGCCCCTATCTAGTGCAAGGCCCCTACCAAGATACCAATAGGGATATAACTTATACGGGTTCCACATAAATCGACACAAGCCAATCCCCTATGCTTGACCCCTAAGTAACTAGGATTTAAGTGTCCCAAAACCCGATACAAAAACAAGACGTGTGATCTCTTAGCTTATTAATTAACAAGTTTAACTTAGTAGGTTTATGTTCATTAATAAGCATGGTTGTATAAGACAATTCTTCTAAATGTTATTCGGCATAACCCCTTCCTCAAACAAGCATTTGCCTAAATGTATATAGGTTACAGTAACTTGTTTTACTTAATTACATGTCGTCCTTATATTTTTCCATGGAATATTTACTTAATATTAAATTAAGTATAATTCATATGTTCTCTATTTGCATGTTAATTTCTAATTAGATACCATTCATTCCAATTAACATGTCTCTTCATACTGATTACTTAATTTCATATTAAGTATAACTCATTCTGATTAATATGTTTTCTCAATAATATTAATTAATCTCATTTTAAGTACAATAAACATGTTTTTCATACTAACGTTAAATTAACGTACTTTCTACGTTAACGTTAAATGAACTTGCTTCTCATTTCAATGTCAAATGACAAATTACATGTTTTCCGAGATAGATGCCAAATTGTCATGTTTACAAACCAGTGTCAATTAACATGCGATTCCAATATCAATGCCATTTTTACCTAATTAAATTAACATCATCATAAACATCAAATGAACATAAATGTTTAATTAAAATTTTCTCAAACTAACATTAAATGATTATAAATGACTTATTGACATATTTTTCCCAAATTAACATGAAATGAACAAAAACATTTAATCACATGCTTTCCCAAATTAACATGAAATGAACATAAACATTGTTTTCTCACATTAACATGAATGCTCATAAATATCAAATTGATTTGTTTTCCCAATTAACATATTCTCCCTAATTAATGTTAATAGGTGACAAATTACCATAATTCTCGAACTAGCATATCTTTTTTAATGTTAATTAACTTGAATGACAATTTTCCATATTCCTCATATTAATATATTCTCTTTATTATCAACTAACATAAGTGACATATTATCATGTTTCTCAAATATATACTATCCTTGATCTCATATTTCCATGTCTAACATGTTCTTCTTAATGTCAACATCTTTCTCAAATTAACATATACAGATTAATGTTAATTACATGTTTTTCAATCAACTCCTTATTGACATATGTACAAAATAATGCCAAATAAATGTTTACCAATCAATGCCATATTAATATGTCTACAAATTAATGTGAAATTCATGTTCGCCAACTGTAAATTAATGTCAAATTCATGTTCACCAAATCATTGCCATATTAATATGTCTACAAGTTACATGTGTACAAATGATAGTCTCCTTAGTATAAAATTAAGTTAAATTTATTCATGTTTACAAATTCTTTCTTATAATATTCCTAATTTATAGTAATAATTCTAATATGCCCAATTTCCCTTTTAACCCTTATTTCATACTTTTCCAATTCCATGCAATTCAAAAGGCATGTAATACTGTGAAACAAACAACAGAAAAGGGGACAAGGAAGAGAGATGTACATGTAAAAAGATAATAACTGAGAATGAATAGGTAATTGACAGTAATTAAAAAATAACATATAAGAATAAATTATAAACATTGTTACTTTTCAGATCCAAAATATTTTCGCTGTTAAAGTTCTTTTTATTTAGATTACTACAACAACTATTGTATCTATTTAACTTTAACTTAGAAGAAATCTGAAAATCGCAGTAATACTCACCATAGTTGTTGTAGATTTATAAAATGTTCTAAAATAGTTGTTGTTGAATTATCCCTCTTAATCTATGTTTTAGCAGCACATCAGCTTCTTCTTAATTTTATTTATTAATAGAACATAGCTTGAAGGAAGAAAAATGAACTATGTTTGTGCATAAGAAAATGTTTAAGGCTGCGAGCCTATTTACAGATTTACTAGAACAATTCTAAACTTTTAGATATTAGGTTTATAAATCCAACTGTACACCTCAAGCCGAGTCAGCAAATAAATATAGTGAATAAAGCAATCCAGATTCGGATGCAGGAACTGTAATAACCCGGAAATGCGAGTCAATTTAAATTTTTTATTTTGGCAATTTTAATGAATTTTGAACATTTAAAGTGAATTATTTTAAATAATATCGACGAGAATTTATTTTGAATAGAATTCGAACGTATATATTATATACGTCGTCGTTAGAATATAAATAATTATATATATAATTATAAAAGGAATTGAAAATGGCGCGATAGTTCGATAATTCGATTTCAAACTTCAATTGAATGTACCGGGTGCAAAACAATCCGGATTTTAGCGAAACCAAAAATAATAGGATCTATTTAAGGATATCTTTCCAACGAATCCAAAAAATCGAAATTTCATAGCGGGAATCAGAAGGTATGTCCAGTTGAAAATTCTGGATGGTCGCTATGGAATTCAGGCCCTTAAAATGGAAATTTGGCAAACGACCTCGGATTTCGACGAAACCACTTTTGTTGGGTCCGTGGTGTAAAGTTATTGTTAGATTCCAAATTTCATAATTTTTCGAATCAATATGTGAGCGTGGTAAAGGAAAACGCGTTTGACCAGTTTCAGTTGATTTTAATCGACTGGAAAATGGCCATTTTTCCAACGGTCTCGGAATTCGACGAAATTAGTTCTGTTAGGACCGTATCGTCAATACGAAGCTAGAAAATATTTTTCTGGAAATTTTTAGAGTTCGTATGTGACCCCAGTAAATTGAAATGCACATTCAAATTCAATATATAGAGTTATATGTTAATTTTAACGAAAGCTGATCGAAATGGTCGAATCAGCCTACGATGCATATCCCATTGTGTTCGGAATAGGGGTAATTAGCTATGGACGACAGGCGGTGGGCCTCGTTTAGAGGTCGTATGTAAAAGTCAACTTTTTGAAATTAAAATAATTAAATAATTAAATATATAAAACCTCTCTGACTCTCTATCCCCCTCATTCAACACAAAAAAAAGGAAATCGCGGAGGAACCCAGCCGCCACCCGCGTTCTGGCCACCGTCGCTCCCCCTTCAAACGCGCCACCCACCTCCTCGACTGCCGCCGCCATCTCCCTTCCCCTTCCCCCTCTCGCGCTTCTCTCTCCCTCTCGATTTCAATGCGTGAACCCTCCACCGCGAGTAGCAGCCGCTGCCTGAACCACCATACCCCCTGACCACCTCCGCCAGCTCCGACGAGCACCACGAACCTCCCCTTCTTCCCCTGCTCCTCTTCCCCTCTTCCGACAATCCGCGACAGCCCCCCCCCCCCCAATATTCACTGTAAGTTTTTTTATTTTTATTTCATTTATTTGTTTATTTTTGTTTTGTTTCAATTCATTTGAAATATTTAGCTTAGGTTAATCAGTTTGAAAACTGATTTTTAGTATATAGATTTTTAATTCACAAAAGTAATGATTTTTATGTTTAGGCATGAAATAAAAATATAATTTTTAGATTATAAAAAGAATCAAATTTTGATTTTTTTATATATGTATTAGCACCATTAAAATATGGTTTTTTTTAGAGAAAAAGGAAAGGTTTTTAAAATAATAAAAACATGACTTTCATTTTAAAGCAAAGCTATGATTTTTATCAAAGTAAAAGAAATATTTTTATTCGTTCATTAGCTAGGAAGAAGAAGTGATTTTTAATAATAAAGATATGATTTTTATATTTTTAAAAGTAATAGAAGTATGATTTTTATATTTTTAAAGTATTAAAAATATTATCTTTACTATATAGAGGATGTAAAAATATAATTTTTTTTACATGATAGGAATATTAGAAATATCATCTTTATATGTGTAGCAAAATAAAAATGTGATTTTGATAATGATGAACTTGAAAAGGCGAAATCTTTAAATATGAAAAGACAATATTTTGAGATGAGTAGTGAAGTAAAAATATGATTTTTACTTCGAGAAAAATATAATTTTCATAATGTAGAAGTGTTAAAAATATGATTTTTATATATTTAATAGCGAAGTAAAATTTCGATTTTTATATATTGAATAGCATAGTAAAAATTCGATTTTTATATATTGAATAGCGAAGTGAAAATTCAATTTTTTACATATGTAGAGAATACGGGCAACGAAGGTGATAAAAAGGCGAGAACGATGAAGATTTCTATCTATGAAGAGTCGTGGTATTGGAAAACTATTGGTGAGAACTTCTCACTCTTCAATTTCTTTTCTAGTTTTATTTATATACTAGGATGTAGACGGTGTTTAGTAGCACCCGACACCCGTCATCCATAGACCATGGATGGCTTGTTTGTTTGATTGATGTGTTGTGATTGTTTGTGTTGTTGATGTGAAATCGATAATATAAATAAATGTGTTGAAAGAAAATAAAATATTTATATAGTTAAAAATATTTTATCGTTAAAAATATAATTTTTAACGTGAAAGTGAATAAATAAATATTTATAAACAAATCAGCCGATTTGTTTATATACACTGATTTGACTGATATTGATTGGGTTGATAAATTTTACACATCGCCCAACTACACAAATAACATCTGTGTTTGATTGCTTGAAACCCCACACGGGTGTTGGGATGATATTTGGGTACACTAATCCCAATTATTTAATTGTATGTCGATCGATGGATCGACAGGCTGTTATAAGCGTTATATATCTATATTTGATGCTTACACAGTGTAGTGCACTTTGGATGATGGTTGATTATTTATCGTTGCTATTATATACATGTGTTGTATGGAATCCATATAGTTAACGCTATATGGTAATTGATTGGGCCTCATTCCAATTTAGAAGATAAAGGACACTATAAAATAAAGGTTCATGTGTTGACAGTACTCATTCGTTGAGATTAGTCATGTGTTGAACGAAATATTTTAATAATAAAATTTATATCTTTATCACTATAAAATAAAGGTTCATGTGTTGACTGTACTCATCCGTTGAGATTAGTCATGTGTTGAACGAAATATTTTAACAAAAATAGTCACACGTGGACAGTACTCATTCGTTGAGATTAGTCGTGTGTTGACAAAAATAAATATTCATTTGTTGAATAGAATAAAGGAATTATTGAAATATATAAAGCCGTATTGATTAGAGGTGCGCTATTTTGTCGTGAACGATATTTATATCGATTATATTCGTTTTAAAATTTGAATTGAATCGAATAGAAAACCAATTTGAATTGAATCGAATAGAAAACCAATTTGAATTGAATCGAATAGAAAACCAATTTGAATCGAATCGAATAGAAAACCAATTTGAAATGAATCGAATAGAAAACCAATTTGAATTGAATCGAATAGAAAACGAATTTGAATTGAATCGAATAGAAAACCAATTTGAATTGAATCGAATAGAAAAGAAAGTAAAAAGGATTTATAATAGAAAATTCAATTTTGATTTGAATTTGAAATAAAGGTTGAAAATGTTTTGAAACGAATTCAAAACTATTTATATAATTTGTTTTAAATAGAAATCGACGAAATATATATTATATATTATATATATATATATATATATATATATATATATATATATATATATATATATAATATAATGGCCTGAATAGAACGCGCCGCGCCGCGGCAGTTCGTGAATTTCGACCATTAACTTCGAACGGACATTACGAGAGATCTGACCGTCGGATTCTCCTAAAATCGGAACCGTTGGGTTCGTATCGAAAAGAGCTTTCTAACGAATATTAGAAATTTGAAATCTAATGGTTGGATTTGGAGATACGTCCAAATCAAATTTGGAAAAGGTCGCTGTAAGTGCAGTTTGATAGTCGTTGATGGAAATCGACTGTACGGGCCTTGATAAAATTATTAAAAATATCAATAATTTGTGTAAAATCATATGAAATGATTTGGGAAAAATTGGGATGAAAAACTCCATATTTGAAAAGATAAAAATAGATTTTTATCGAAATGAACTAGTTTTGAATTAAAATTAAAATCCATTTATTTTTAAATAAATAAATTGGATTTGAAATGGGTGTTAAATAGAATTGATTTGTGGGTTTATCGTGAACGGTGTTTTAAATAACACTAGTTCTTTAACCCGATAAATAAATAGAATGTGATTTGTCGTGAACTGTGTTTTAAATGTCATTAGTTCTTTAACCCCCTAAAAGGAGTTTTTAATGAATCTGCAATTAGTTTGAAATGTGCATTGATAATCTAAATTATCAAATTTGGAAAATAAGCGAGAATGGAGTATCACCAGTTTTGCTCCAAAGCGATAGTTAAATCTTTAATTAGATTTGAACGTGAAATGGTAATTAATTTTACCGATAACACCGTGGTATTAGATATGGAGTATCACCAGTTTTGCTTCATGGGATGAATAGGTTCGGATTGGGAAATAAAATAAATAATTACTTTGGTACGGTTCGCTAATCTCGACTAGTTTGGGAAAAACCATAATTTGGTTTGAAATGACATCCAAAGGAAGATTAAAGGATAAATTTTAAAGAATTTATCTTGGATAAAATTAATGGGAACCTTTCCCTAAGAATTGAAATTTAGAAACTAGCTGTAGGTTAGTTAAGAAGAATGGTTTCCTGGTTACTGATCTGATGTTGGTTTCTGCCTTCGGGGTTAATATTTGAGGAATTGCTCTCTTACTGATTTACGGTTAGTGACTATTGAATTGGAATGAGGCGTATGTTGTGTTTGTGTAACATTTGTTTTTAATATACGCGGGCTGTTCGGAAAGGCCGGGTTTATACCCATTCTAAATAACCGATTCGACGATATGTCGAAGATGAAGACGGTGGTTGAGGACCGGAAGTCTTCACATCGTTTGGGTGATTACTGATGATCTTGATTGGGCTGTACACCCAAGATGAGGGAATCAGTTGGTGGTCGTCCAGACATACTTGGAGATCGATGGATATGCGAGGAAAGTGCCTCCGGTTTCGTTCAGACCCAGAACGAACTTGTAAATGGATTGTGTGTCTGACATTGGATTTTATTCTGTGTTGATTGATTTCTGTTAAATATATATCTGTTTGGCGGCGGAAAATTTATTCTCTTGCTTAACGCCCTTCTCTGAGACGTACGAGCTTAGAGGTTATATATCGATAGATATCAATCGCATGGCATGAATTGCCTGTGTGGCACGCTGAGTTGCATGGATCAAGGCTTCTGTTGAAAAGCAAAGTCTTGTGGTTGATGATCAAAGCACGGCCTACGTGGCAGCTTTGTGTATAACGTGAATTCGCGAGCCTCACACCTCGGTATGAGTCAAAAACGGGACGAGGACCCAAGGAGTGCACGACGTTTCTTTCTAGCTATGGGTGGTGTCCATGACCTACCATCCCTGACATTTATATACTTTTCACCTTTGTGGTTTGGATGCGAGGCGCCTCGATTATAGGTCCTATAGGTCCGAGAAACATGTGTTCAAAAATAACTAATCCTCAAACGTAAGAGAGGACCGGTCTTAGAGGATCCCAGGGTTACCCAGAGTGTGTAGTCTTGAGGCATTTACTAGAGTGTCTCGAAGCGGAGAGGAGCTTGCCCCTTGCCTCGACTCATGACGGAAATCCAATTTCCAATACGTGTATTGCGGTTTTAATTGTAGAACTAGTATGGCGACATGATATACGATACCCATGCCGTTTATGATTGATATTTATGATTGAAATTATTTTGACACTATACACTTATAATAGTATCAAATGATTTGTTTTAAACGTACCAAGCATGTTTGGCTATTATAAGGGAAAACCCTATCCTCCGGCTTGCGTTGCATTGTGTGATGGGACCTGGGTCTTATAATGGCTTCATTTTTCGAAAAAGCATTGCGCTGTTTATTCTATGCACTGGTATTCTTGGGAGGAAACCCGTTCGGTGTCATGCGGCGTGGTCCCTTGAATTACTCTCTTTTAAAGTAAAGTTTTAAGTAACTGTTTTAGTTCTCACACCAGTCACATGACTGACCTGGAGTTTATTGTTTTAACCTAAACTCTGGGTGCCCTCATTTTCCGCACGGGCAACTAGTAGTTTTGGTTTTGCAGATTTATATTCACAGGATCCTGATTTACAGCTGGAACGATGCTCGGAAAGCTCTGTATCCGTGTATTACTTCTAGTTGTGCTTTTGTGTTATTTTCCGCTGCGATGTATTTAAATGTAATTTAAATCTCTGATATCGGTTGAATGTAATTTATTCATTTATACTCTGTATATTCTTGTATCTGATGGAATTGCTGTAATAAACAATGAAATGTTCTTCCGTCTGTGTTCTATTTTGTCCTATTCTCAAACGATCAGGGGTTTCAAACGGTCTAAATCGGTTTAACGACTGATTCAGATCGAGCGAAATTCCCGGCCGTCACAGGAACCTTGCCTGCATGCAGTTGGGTCGACCCACCTTTACCTGTGTCGACCCTAGGGTCGACCTGCCTTAGACATGGGTCGACCCTTGGGTTGACCCAGTCTAGCTGGGTTGCACAGTGACTGTTGCTTTTCTGTGTTGTTTAATTTTGTTATATATATATTCTTGTTCAATCTTCTTAAGTCGATAACTTCTTAATGTATTATCCTTTTTATGCAAATTAAAAGTCTATCAGCATCAGAATTTCGTAAAGGATGCAACGGAAAAAAATTCTATTTTACTCAATTCCTAATATTTTTCTGATTAATATTTATTTCATCGGTTTACTCCTCAATTAATTAATGACATTTATTAATTACAGCTTTGTTAAAAAAGTTGGGCTGTTACATTCTCCCCTTCTTAAAGGGTTTCATGCTCGACATCTCCAAGGCTAGATGAATGTTATGAATGCTTAAACCCATCAACTCAAACAGCATCCACCGGCATCCATTGTCCTTAGAATTTCTAAGCTTTTATATGAACATGTGCAAAGGTGTCGTGTATATATCCCTTAGCTAATGCGAAAATTAGGTGGTCTATTGATTCAGTTGACCTCCTTAATGTGATTCATGTCTATGTTTTGCATCCAATATGTATGCAAAAGAATCCTAATGATACATATAAAGTTTATATGTGTGCACAACCATTCACCAAAATGCAACATCCATGTGATGATTTAACCATTTTCATCCATTGAAAATTAAAATGCGCACACATCCATAAGCAATATGTAAGTGTTTGAGCCGATCTAGTGCCCGATGTGTGTATTAATGCGTTCACAGGCAATCACTAGCAAACACTTGCATCCACTTGCAGCCATCAAACATAACATGTCTCAAACACATGTTTCAGCCATATCCTATCTTCTATAAGCTCAAATCCTAAGATCTGCACTTCCCAAGTATATACTAGAGGGAAGCCCCAAATCAAAGGAAAAAGCAATAAATAAAAAATCAAAGAGGAAATACTTGGCAAAAGAATGTGGGCAAGAAACTTGAATCCATTAGTTAAGTTCTTTCATCTTACTTATCTCAGATAATTCGAGGAGAAACCACCAAGTGAACCAACCTAAAAGCTCACCTTAATCTTACAAGTAAAGTCACACTTTTCCTCCTTTCCACATTTCTACTCTTTACTTTACCCATCTTGTATTCCTTGGCTCATTCCACTTATATTATCCAACCCCATAAAGATTATTTACCACCCCACTTATTATAATTTTCCAAATCCTTATTTATAAATCTTAATTAGGCAAAATTTCAGTTGCAAATGTTTCTTTTTGAAACATATATTATTACTTTTATGAAATTTTAAAAATACAAATTTCATATCAAAATACATTAGTCTTTCAAAATTCCTTTTTTTTAAAAAATTACACATATGGGGTTTCGACTCATAGTGGTTCCACAAGTTTCCATAAACACCTCCTTATTACACTCTTGTCTAGGAACACAATTATTTCAAAATTTCTTTTACTTGGCTTTTTCCAAAAACCTTTCCATTACAACCAAAGTCTAACTACTTCCTTAAAATACGTGCAGAAAGTTCCAACATAAGCTCTACTCTATTCATTTTAAAAGATAGGGTTTAGGAAGTAAAATATTCTAATCCAACTAGTCCTTTATAGGCCAACACTCAAGTTCGAGTACCCCTAAGAAAACCTACTTTCCTTTCAATATCTGAAACGACTTATTATACTAATAGCTTGCCTAAGCCTCCAACCCATCCATTGATGGCATATTCCCATAACTAGGAAAGAATTTAGTCAAAACCATGAAATTCAATTCTTACCTAAACCTTGTGCTTTATCCAAAAATGCTACAAATTTAGCATTTTCCCAAATACCCATCCGAAAACTAATCTCTCTCTCCTAGAGAAACCTTTCAAGCATTTTCTATTTGGAAATATGTATAACACAAAGAGAACTGAACCGATACTTCCTAGTGATGCACTAAGAATTTCAACATGACTGACCCTTCGGGTTGCAAGAATTCTTAAAAATTAATCCATCGCATGACTTAACCAAACCATCCCCTTCTTGCAGTCAAAACAACCCCCTAGAAATACTTAACAGATATTAGGCCGTAACTTTACCTTATAAGTCCATATATCATATTAAAGCCTATATCATCTTTTAGGCTCGTAATTTACCTCCTCTTTGTAAATCAATATGTCATATGAGACCTGATCATGGAAACCTAACAAAGATTTTATTTTCAACCCCAAATTACTACAGATATACAGATAATCAAGCTGATCCATATAGGGTTTAGAAACTAACACCGGGCCTAAGTGCAAAACAGACACTAATGCTATCATCACACCCTCAGGGATCTACCATATCTGTAAAGGACCGCTCCATTAGACCTATAATACTGATGCTCTACAAGACTCAACTTATCGTGGCTATATCCCCACATCAAAGAAAAAAAGGATAGACTATTACTAAACCAAACAGGGGAACTAGAAAAACTAAAGATAGATAACAATCTTTCTTTCACCAACCCTTACCTTTTCCTTGACCATTTTTGATTAACACCCTTGCTCAAAATCCCTTTGACATTAATATACTAATATTGATCCTTTACTTGCCATCCTTAAATTCATTTTTTTGGAAGTTACCTAATTAATTGGTTACCGAAAACGTATAAAAATTTATTTCCATAGTATCAGATAATCTATTTTGTAGAAACTTGCGATTGTTAGATATTTCTTTTTAGTTATCTTAAAGTTGGTGGTTAATGCACAATACGATAAAATTCCTATTTCGCACCTACCCATTCATTCTTGCAATTATGTTTTATATGTTAAACATAACTATAGAAATACACCCCTTTTCTTTAATCAATCAATCTAGGTTTTTCTTATCTTCCAAACTATCATTTTATCACTAAACAAATAAGGTAGTTCAATCGATGATTAAACCTTTTTATTATCGGTCCAGCAACTAAGTTCCTTTCTAACATCAACTCTTCCTAACTACTAAGCTAAACGAATTTATCCATCATTTAAATTTTCGACCTATAAAGGAGAGCTTAGATAGAATGCCTTATAACTCAACGAAAAAGATAAAGATTTAAAAAGAGTCAAAGGAAGGTTGTAACTGACTATATGGAGTATTTTATTTTCAGAAGTAACTTTTGATTTCTGAAAAAAATGTTTTTTTTGAAAATTCCTTCTTTTTTTAAAAAACTTTAGTAATCTTATTAGTTTTACGCTCTAATATCCCATATTCCTTGGTGCCACCCATATGAGGATTTCAAACATTACAGGTATAAAGACATAAAACATCTTAGAGACTAAGATTTCACAAGACATAAGAAATTAAATTTACAGCGAAAGAAGAAACTTTCATTGTACGAAATACAAAAACCATATTTGTTCCATTTAACCAAACAATTAAAAATTGTCATGTCTTAAAATCTCAATCAGAAACAACATCAGAGTAAAATAATATTATCCCCAAGTATAGTAAAAAAGATATAACCTAACCTTGGAAAGTGAACAGAAAGTAATCTTATTTGTAGAAATCCATTATGACAAAACAAACAAAGAACTATGTATTTTTCTCCCTGTAAACCGGGGGGAAAAAGAGATAAAGGAAGAAAGGAAATGGGTCAGATGTAAAGCCTGGTGAGCTGCTGTGATTAACAGCTTGACTTACTAAGTTAAGTAAAATGGATAAATAGTGGTTCTAGTGTCATGAAAGGGTAAGTGTCCATACATGTATAAAGGTGAACATTAGCAGATTTGACCTGATTATAAGTGTAACAGCCCGAAATTTTAACAACACTAAAAGAGGATAAATTAAATAATAATTAATTTAATATTCAGAATTAAGGGGAACGGACTGCATCATTCGTCCGTATTGAACTTCTGGTCAAGATAGACATTTGGTTTACATAAAACGGACACTGAACGAAGAAGTTATGAGAGTTTTAAATTTGTATACGCGTAGAAAGAATATATATATACATGAGTCAGAGATGAGTCATAATTTTATCTAGAACAGTTCAAATTCGAAAAATGAAAAGTGGCGGTAGATTTCCCACTCTAGGGGGTCGACCCCCTAGAGAGGTGTCGACACCGGGATCGACCCCCTTAAGTGGTGTCGACCCATGGTCGACCCATGTGAGTTTCTAGTTACTTTTAGATTTGAATATTTAAAAGTAAATATGACAGGACTATGACTTGGATTGGATTTGTTCATATGCCTAAGTTAAATCAAATCCATTGTAAATCATGAACATATGACATTCTGAATTGGTTAGGATTTGGATCTAAATCTCTATCTTGTTGGATCTGTTGTAACCCTTGTGGCTTTCTATGATTTGTGCTAGATCCAATCACTATTGATCTAAATCTCTATTTTGTTAGATCTGTTATAACTCCTATCACATGCCATGATGTAAACCTTAAACCTTAATTGTGTAGATCTACTTATAAACTATTAGATCTGAATTATGTGGACATTCTATGATGTAGAACTTAATCCCTATTTTGTTAGATCTACTTTTACCTATTAGATCTGTATTATGTGGTCACCTAAATTATTAATCAGATCTATGTATTTATTTGGATCCCCTTGTACTTCTCACATTAGATCTGAACTTGTTGGACATCTAAATTAAATTTAGATCTTGTCATGTTCATCTTATCACCTTTGCTCTGTTACAACTAGTTAACTGCCACATGTTCATTAGATCTATGCTTATATGTTCACCATGTTAGTATATGTTTATGCTACTTATGTTAGAACTTTCACCTTTGTCATATTTCCATTACCTTCCCTTTTTATCGTTTATGATTCGGCTATTATTTAGCCTGTACATGCCGTAATTTATGTAAACACGCTATTTAGAGAAGGGGGAAGGTTAATATGGGCGTAATTTGAATATAAACGTGAGTTGGACATATAATTCAAAAAAGGGAAAAGTGGGGACATAATCACCTATTAAGACATAGGTAAGAATTGAATAAAAATTGAATGTCTAGTAATTTAAATTAGGAATTGTAATTTCACTTATGACACATGTTAGGTTGCATTAGTGGTGGAAGTCTGCCCAGACCTGACCGGCATATCCAGTAGCCACTAATGTTGAACCTAATGTGAGAGGTCTAAGTGCGCAAGTACGAGTCAGGCTATGACACAAGGTTAGGCCCAATTGTGGAATAAGTCTGCCCGGACCCGACCGACATATCCAGCATCCACACATTGTAGGCCTAATGTGGGAGGTTTAGCCCATTATAAACCATAAATGGACATGGTAATAAATTGGGCTACTTAACCAAATCTAATCCATAGGGATTGAATGATTGTGAACTAAAGTTAGGGTTAAGAAAATTGATTGGATAGTGGATGGATTAAGCAAATCTGGAGGAGGTGGGTAATATTTACATATAGGCCCACAACTTAACCCGATAAGGTTATGTAATTAAAGACACCTAGTGGTACACATAACTGAAGGAAATAATAAAGTTATGTAATTAAAGACTCCTTTTAGGGTAAGCATAACTGGTATAGGGCTATGTAATTAAAGACACCTACTAGTATACATAGTCAGTGAAAACCTAGTGGGGGATACAAGACAAAGGGGAGAGCTTGTATCATATTGTGTGGGACCAACTTCAGTCAGTAACCCAAAGTAGGTATCAAAAAAAGTACTCCGCACTAGGGAAGAGGGGATACGCTTATTGACTGATTGTAAGATATCCAAATGTGGAGGACGGTGTGGGTAGGCAAACCAACTGGGCCATGTGCATGCATGAGCCGGGCAGAGGGGGATAAGACGAAGGTGACACTAGTAGATATGGGGCTGTGCATATCAGTGAGGGTTTGCCACTTTAGGACGTGATACATCCTACTGTCGAGCCGGCATAGAGTATCCACAGAGTGAGGAGCCGATCGATTAGGGTAGTGGTTAGGGTACATTTGGACATATGCCCTAAGTCTACCACCTTATAGCAGAAGCGATCATCTCATTCTGGTTATACTAGTAATAGTGCAAAGTCATCATTAGAAGCATATACACCTTATCCTGTCGGCCTTGTCACTCCTGCCATTTATGTAGTGATCTCTCTTATCCACTTTACATGCCGGTCATGCTATTTTTATTTATTTACTTGCTAAAAATCACTAGACTAGCCAGACTTTATGTCTGACCCACTTGTTTCTCCTTCTTTCCTCCCCCTCCCCCCAAAGGTTCTTAAGGAGGAAACACTCAGGCTTAGTCAGGACTCAGATATCATTTGCTGGAGCTGCTTTCAAAGTATGGCTCAAGTTTTTATTTCACTATGCCTTTGTCTCTTTTATTTGGGGAATTATGTTTTCTTTTAAGTATTTATGTACTCTGATGTTAAAAGACAGAAGTTATATTGTTGTAATGGTTTTTGAGGCTCATGATATTTTGAATCATGCTGTATGATCTGTGTTTGAAATAAAATTTAAATTTCCGCTGCTATCTTATTTGCGTCTGTCATGTAAAATTCTGTGTTTGTTTGCCTATAACGCTTCACGAAACTTAATGCATTCCCTTTGTAGTGACATTAACGGACGTAGGGTGTCACACTTGGTATCAGAGCTGAAAGTTACCAAATTAAATAAAAGTTTTTGATTTTTTTTTCAAAAAGATTCTAAAAGAAAGCATTTCAAAAATAAAAGTCTATTTTAAAAAACATTCCTCAAAAATCAATTTGTAATATCCTTCGGTCCTTTGTCTAATTCTCTTCTTGTTCCTTTTTCAATATGTTTGGGGAATAAAACATTCCTAATATCCTAGAGGGCATCACGATACACAGATGGTTCTGTAGGTATTTGGAGGCCACGACGCCTGCTGAAGGCCAAGGAAATGTTCCTCCCCCAGCTGCACCAGTAATTCCTCCTCCTCCTCCTCCTTGAGCAGATAACTTCATCAAGATCTACAAAGACTTCCGTGCTATGGGAGGGAAGCCATTCCATAGGAATGAGACATTCGTATAAGTGCGGAATTGGCTCAAGGAAATCGAGGACTTGTTCGTAATCTTTGAAGTAGAGTATAGAAGGAAGGTTTAGTTAGCTTCCTGGCTGCTGAAGGACGAAGCCTCATTTTGGTGGGAAGTTACCCAAGCTGGACGTCCGGTGGAAACTTGGAAATATTTTAGATAAAGGTTCGAAATGAAATTTCTCTCCCAAGTTGAGAGAAGCATGCAGATGGAGAGATTCTTAACACTCAAACAAGGAAATTTAACGGTGAAAGAGTATGTAAATAAATTAAACTAGCTAGCAAGGTTCGGGTTAGAGTTGGTGGATACGCTGCACAAAAAGGCTTTACGGTTTGCTAAAGGGCTAAATGAACCTCTTCATGGGTTAGCCATGTCCCATATTCCAATGGGGGCCACCTTTGAAAAGCTTGTCGATATGGCCCTAATGCATGAGGAAGACAAAGGAGAAAAGAAGGAAGCAAAGGCTGAGGAGACATCGCAAAATAGGAAGGTGTGGCCCAAGAAGAGGTAGCAGTAACAACAACAGAAGAAAGGAGGGAAAATGATAAAGGCAAGGATAAGAGAAAATGTCACAATTGTGGGAAGGAAGGTCACCTGATTAAAGACTCTAAGCATAGGAAGAACTCTTTCTACCACTGTGGAGATGTCGGACACTTTGCTAGAGAGTGCCCGAAGAAACAGGGATCACAGGGGCAGGGTCAAAGGACAGGGACTTCTAGAGGGCAGGTGCATGCTCTCGCGATCAGTGCTCCTGATAGAGGTAGAAAAATTTCTATGGAAGGTTTAATTTCTCTTTCAAACCATCCTATTAGAACACTTTTTGATTCTGGCGCTTCATACTCATTTATATCAAGTTCTGTAGTTGAATCTCTGCACTTAATTACTAGTATGGTAGTGGATTCTAGTTGTTTCAAACCCCATTCCTGGTTTGGCTCATTTATCTATGATTTGTCGGAGTTTGAAAATATATGTGTTAGGCGTCGAGTTTGAATGCGACGCGTATGTGCTCGGGTTTATGGGCTATGGGTTGATTCTAGGAATGGATTGGCTTACCACATATGGTGCCATTCTGGATTGTGAGAAGAGGATCGTTAGGCTTCTGACTTGTCATGGGAGGACCCTTGAGATTTCTTGTGACCCACAAGGGTCAGTTTTGCTTAGTTTCCTAGAGTCTCTTGATAAATCTATCGATGACTTGCAATCTGTTCCAGGAGTCTGAGATTATTCTGATGTTTTTGATGAGGTTCGGGATTTACCTCCTAGGCGCGAGATCGAACTTTGTATATATTTAGTGGGCAATGCAAAGCCAGTTGCATTGCTAGTGCGCCACATGGCTCCAAGGAAAAGGAGGGAGCTGAGTAAACAAGGAGGGTAGCTGCTGGCGAAAGGGTTTATCAGACGAAGCATATCTGAGTGCGGTGCTCCACTAGTATTCACGACTAAGGCGGATGGTTCGCTTCGTTTGTGTGTTGACTATAAAGAGCTAAATAAATTCACTAAAAAGTATAGGCACCCGCTTCCTAGGATTGATGATTTATTTGATCAGCTTGTTGATGCCTCGGTAATTTCTCAGTTGGACTTGGCCACGAGGTTCCATCAATTGAGGGTGGCTGAAGATAACATAGATAAGACTGCTTTTAGAACTCCGGACGGTTTCTTTGAATGGCTAGTGATTCCTTTTGGGTTGTCGAATGCACCTTCCTATTTTGTCGATCTAATGAGTAGGGTGTTTCGGGAGTTCCTAAATAAATATTTTGTAGTCTTTGTTGACGATATTTTGATTTTCTCCAAAAGCGAAGAAGAGCATGCCCAACATTTGAGAGAAGTTTTGAAAACTCTCCGCAACCATCAACTTAAGGCGAAATTCTCCAAATGCCATTTTTGGAGAAAAGGGATGAGATTTTTAGGGCATGTGGTCTTCAAAGAAGGGATAGCTGTAGATCACGCGAAGGTGGTTCCTATGCAAGATTGGCAGATTCCTAAAAATGCAACGGAGGTGAGAAGCTTTCTTGGATTGGAAGGTTACTATAGGAAGTTCATTAAGGGCTTAGCAAAGATATTAGCCCCACTCACCAGGCTGACGAAGAAGAACTTGGCATTTTCATGGGATATAGACTGTGGCATTGCTTTCCAACGACTGAAGAGGGCTCTAACAACAGCCCCAGTCTTGACCTTACCTGACGGGAGTAAGGTGTTTAACGTTTACACTGATGTATGTGGTACAAGGCTTGGTGAAGGTCTGATGAAAGAAGGGAAAGTAGTGTGTTATAGGGTAGACAGTTGAGAGTTCATGAGAAGAACTACCCTACCCATGATCTAGAGCTAGCTGCCATAGTATTCGCGCTTAAGACGCGGCGACATTATTTACTTGGAGAGAAGTTCGAGTTATACACCGATCATAAATCTCTCAAGTATCCGTTCTCACGGAAAGACCTCAAATTAAGGCAACAACGGTGGATCGAGTTTCTAGCTTCTTATGATTTTGAGATTGCTTATACCCCTGGTAAGGGTAATGTGGTGGAAGATGCACTAAGTAGGAAAAGGATGGCCCTGAGTCCTCTGTGGAGAGAAAGAACTTGGAGTTCATATCAGCTTTTGATTTCAGACCCTCCATCAAGATTTTGCCTGATTTATTTGCATCCTTGGAGATACCACCAACTCTTATGGACCAGATAGGAGCTGCACAAGAAGGTGACCATAGATTTTAGACATCATGGAAAAGCTCAGAAAAGGAGAGACTTCTAGTCACCTCAGTAGATATGTCATAGATGAAAAGGGGTGGTTGCGACGAGATGGAAGGCTTTGTGTTCCTCAAACTGGAAGCCTGATAAAGGCAGTCCTAGAAGAAGCCTACTATTCTAAAATGACCATTCATCCAGGCAGTGATAAGATGTACAGAGATATTGAGAGGGTTTTCTTTTAGGCTGGGATGAATAAAGATGTGGCTGAATTTGTTTCTCAATGTTTGGTTTGCCAGCAAGTCAAAGCTGAGCAAAAGAAGCTCGGTGGTTTACTTCATCCTTTGGAGGTTCCTAAGGGGAAATGGGAGAGCATCTCTATGGATTTCATAGATGGTTTGCCTAGATTGAAGAAAAGCAACACCAGTATCTGGGTTGTGGTAGATAGACTCACTAAGAGCGCTCAATTTATTTCAGTTAAGAGCAAGAGGACGACATCGTGGATTGCAGCAATTTATGTTAGTGAGATTGTTTGTCTTCATGGAGTACCTTCCAGCATCATAAGCGATCGCGACCCTATCTTTACCAGTGAATTTTGGAGGAGCTTGCAAGAAGCATTAGGCACACAGTTATGTTTGAGCACCGCTTATCATCCTCAGACCGATGGATTGACGGAGAGGGTGAACAGGATTCTTGAAGATCTTTTGAGGCTGTGTATCCTAGACTTCAGAGGGACTTGGGAAGATCACCTTCCTTTAGTAGAGTTTGCCTATAACAACAGATATTAGTACAATATCGGCATGGCACCCTTCGAAGCATTGTACGAACGACCCTGTAGATCACCAACTTGTTGGTGGGAATCTACAGAAAGCTTATTAGTTGGACCGGATATGATTAGAGAAACGTTCGAAAAGATTGACCTCATTCGACGGCGGATGAAGACAACTTAAGATAGGCAGAAGTCCTATGCAGACAAGAGAAGGACTGACATCAAATTTGAAGTAGGAGACTTAGTTTTTATCAAAGTATCACCTTTGAGGAATGTGGTTCTCTTCGGATCAGTAGGGAAGTTGGCACCTAGGTTTGTGGGACCATTTCCCATAACCGAGAGGATTGGCCAAATGGCCTATAGAGTAAAGCTCCCAGAAAATATTTCTGGTGTGCATGATATTTTCCACGTTTCCCATCTACGGAAGTGCCTCCACGACACCACAGTAATTGTTGAGCCGAGTGTGTTGGAAGAAGTCCAAGTGGAACGGGAGGCGATAGTCAGGCGAGTCCCTACTCGTATTCTTGGACCGGAAGTTAAAAGGCTATGCAATAAAGATATCAAGTTGCTAAAGGTTCAATGGGGAGATAACCCAGAGGATGCGACTTGGGAGACCGAAGACAAGATTCGTGCTTCTTACCCTTTCCTTTTCAAGGGTATGTTCTTAACTCCTTTTTCAAATTTTTTAACAGTGCTTGTTTCTATCATTTGAGTATATCTTATCCATAATATTTTTCGACCTTTAGATAGGAATCCTATGGATGTAAACATGTTTTTGAAACATGTTATGTATGATGGATGCAAGTGGATGCAAGTGTTTGCCAGTGGTTGCCTGTGGACGCATATGCACACACATTAGGCATATGATCGGCTTAATCACTCTCATGCTGCATATGGATGTATGTGCATTTTCTTTTCTTTGATGGATGGAAATGGATGAATTAGCATATGGATGTTGCACTTGGACGAATGAGTGTTCACACATATAGAGCTTACATGTTATAATAGGATTATTTGCATACATATTGGATTCATGGCACTAACATGCATTGCATTGAGGAGGTTGACTGAATCAGTAGACCGCCTGATCTTCGCACTAGTATAGGGACATATTCACACACCATTAAATATACTCATATAAGCATTAGAAATTTTTAAGGACAATGCATGCCAGTGATTGATGGATGAATAGATGGATGATGAATGGTAGGATATGCATTCTTCTCAACTTGGAGATTTCGGGTACGAAATCATTTAAGTAGGGGAGAATGTAACACCCGAAATTTTAAAGACACTAAAAGAGGATAAATTAAATAATAATTAATTTAATATTCAGAATTAAGGGAAACAGACTGCACCATTGCGTCCCTATCGAAATTCTAGTCAAGATAGACATTTGGTTTGCATAAAACGGACACTGTATGAAGAAGTTATGAGAGTTTTAAGTTTGTATACGTGTAGAAAGATTATATATATATATATACATGACTTGGAGACGAGTCAGAATTTTATATAGAATAGTTCAATTTCGAAAAATGAAAAGTGGCGGAAGATTTCACGCTCTAGGGGGTCGACCCCCCTAGAGTGATGTCGACACCGGGGTCGACCCACCCATAGGGGTGTCGACACCCCTAGGGCTGAGGTGGCAGCCAGTTTCAGAGGGTTTTGCATCTATATATACATGGCCATTCCTCACATTTTCTTCGTCATGAATTCATGGTGGCCAACTCTGCCGGTGTCTGAATTGAACCCATTATTTTCTTCAACCATCAGTTTTGCAAATCAAATCTAGAGATTCAAGATCCATTCTTCTTATATTTTCTAATCCTAACACAATGAGTTTCTAGGTACTTTTAAATTTGAATATTTAAAAGTAAATATAACATGACTATGACTTGGATTTGTTCATATGCCTAAGTTAAATTAGATCCATTGTAAACAATGAACATATGACATTCTGAATTGGTTAGGTTTTGGATCTAAATCTCTATCTTGATGGATTTGTCATAACCCTTGTGGCATTCTATGATTTGTACTGGATCCATTTTAACTATTGATCTAAATCTCTATCTTATTAGATCTGTTATAGCTCCTATCACATGTTATGATGTGAACCTTAAACCTTATTTGTGTAGATCTACTTATAAACTATTAGATCTTAATTATGTGGACATTCTATGATGTAGATCTTAATCCCTATTTTGTTAGATCTACTTTTACCTATTAGATCTGTACTATGTGGACACCTAAATTATTAATTAGATCTATGTTTTTATTTGGATCCCCTTGTACTTCTCACATTAGATCTGAACTTGTTGGACATCTAAATTAAATTTAGATCTTGTCATGTTCATCTTATCACCTTTGTTATGTTACGACTAGTTAATTGCCATAAGTTCATTATACTATGCTTATATGTTCACTATGTTGGTATATGTTTATGCTAGTTATGTTAGAACATTCACCTTTGTCATATTTCCATTACCTTCCTTTTTTATTGTTTATGAATAGGCTATTATTTAGCCTATACATGCTGTAAATTATATGAACACGCTAGTTAGGGAACGGGGAGGGAAAAAGGTTAATATTGGCATAATTTGAATATAAACGTGAGTAAGACATATAATTCAAAAAGGGGAAAAGTGGGGACATAATCACCTATTAAGACATAGTTAAGAATTGAATAAAAATGGATTGTCTAGTAATTACAATTAGGAATTTTAATTGCACTTATGACACGAGGTTAGGTTGCATTAGTGGTGGAAGTCTGCCCGGACCCAACTGGCATATCCAGCAGCCATTTATGTAGTGATCTCTCTTATCCACTTTACATGTCGTTCATGCTACTTTTATTTATTTACTTTCTAGAAGACACTAGACTCTCCATACTTTATGTTTGGCCCTCTTGTTTCTCCTTCTTTCATCCGTTTTCCCCCTAGGTTCTCAAGGAGGAAATGCTCAGGCTTAGTTTGGACTCAGATATCATCTTGCTAGAGTTGCTTTCGAAGTATGGCTCAAGCTTTTGTCTCCACTATGGCTTTGTCTCTTTTATTTAGTGAATTATGTTTTCTTTTAAGTAGTTATGTACTCTGATGTTAAAAGATAGAAGTTATGTTGTTGTAATGGTTTTTGAGACTCATGGTATTTTAAATGACGTTGTATGATCTGTGTTTGAAATAAAATTTAAATTTACGTTGCTATCTTATTTATGTCTGTCTTGTAAAATTCTGTGTTTGTTTACCTATAATGCTTCACGAAACTTAATGCATTCCCTTTTTGAGTGACATTAACGAACGTGGGGTGCCACAATAAGGACCGACAGTTCATATAAAAAACCTTGATGATAACAATAATAATAATTAAATCAGGCAGGTTGATTGTTTTGCACTTCTACAAATTCAGACAAAAACAAGTAATTAGGGGAAATTTTTCCTAATTCTCCCCATCGATTGGCTCCCTACTACATAAATCTAAGGTGTCAGCCTCGACAGGAGGGTGTATCAGTCCCCAACTCGGCAACTTACAGGACATAGACCTATTTACTGGTGTTACAACATCCTAGTTTCCCTAATCGGACCCATGCACGCTCATAACTCCGCCAAAACTCACTCATGCCCACCTTCCTCTTTTGAAACTCTTACTATCTAGATTAGTAAAGTGTGTCATGGACCATACCTAGTGTGAGGCCCCTGCCAAGATACCAACAGGAATACTGACTGATACGAGTTCCACACAAATCGACATAAGTCAACCCCTTATGCTTGTGCCCCCAATAACTAGGATTTTAAGTGTCCCAAAACCCAATAAAACAAAAAGATTTATGGGACCTCTTAGCTTATTAATTAACAAGCTTAACTTAGTAGATTTAAGTTCATTAATAAGCACGGTTGTAAATGACATTTCTTCTGAATGTTATTATGTATGCAACCCTTTCTCCAAACAAGCACCTACCCAGATGTGTGTGTGTGTGTATATATATATATTATGGTAACTCATTTTACTTAATTACATATGGTCCTCATATTTTTCCATGGCATATTTACTTAATATTAAATTAAGTATAATTCACATGTTCTCTATTTGCATGTAACTTTCCAGTTAGATACCATTCATTCCAATTAATATGATTTCTCATACTAGTGACTTAATGTCATATTAAGTATAACTCATTCTAATGAACACGTTTTCCCAATAAGATTACTTAATGCCATATTAAGTACAATTAACATGTTTTCTATACTTACATTAAATTAACGTACTTTCCAAGAAACGTTGAATGATGTGTTTCCCATTTTAATGTCAATTGACAAATTACATGTTTTCCAATATATATGCCAAATTATCATGCTTACAAATCAGTGTCAATTAACATGTGATTCCAATTTCAATGTCATGGTTACCTAATTAAATTAAAATCGTCATAACCATCCAACGAACATAAATGTTTAATTAACATTCTCTCAAACTAACAATAAATGATCATAAATGACTTAATGGCATATTTGCCCCAAATTAACATGAAATTGACATAAACACTAATCACATGTTTTCCCTACTTAACGTGAAATGAACATAAACGTTGTTATTTTAAGTAAACATGAATGCTCATAAATGTCAAATTGATATGTTTCCCAAATTAACATATTCTCCCTAATTAATGTCAATAGATGACAAATTACTATATTCCTCAAATTAGCATATTCTCTTTAATGTTAATTAATATGAATGATAATTTACCATATTCCTCAAATTAACATATTCTTTCTATTGTCAATTAACATAAATGACAAATTACCATGTTTCTCAAATATATACTACACTTGATGTCAAATTACAATGTCTAACATATTCTTCTTAATGTCAACATGTTTCTCAAATTAACATATATAGATTAATGTTAATTACATGTTTTCTAATCAACGCGTTATTGATATATCAACAAATTAATGCCAAATAAATGCTAAATAAATGTTCACCAATCAATTCCATATTAATATGTCTACAAATTAATGTCAAATTCATGTTCACCAAATCAATGCCATATTAATATGTCTACAAATTAATGTCAAATTCATGTTCACCGAATCAATGCCATATTAATATGTCTACAAATTACATGTTTACAAATGACATTTCTCCTTAATATAAAATTAAGTTAAATCTATTCATGTTTAAAAATTATTCCTTATAATTGTCCTAATTTCCATTTTTAACGTTATTTCATACTTTTCCAATTTTATGCAATTCAAAAAGGCATATAATACTGTAAAACAAACAAAAAAAGGGGATAAGAAGAGAGATGTACATACAAACAGAAAAGGACTGAGAATAAATAGGTAATTGATATTAATTAAAATAACATATAAGAATAAACTTATAAACTTTGTTACTTTTCAAATCCAAAATACTTTTACTATCAAAGTTCTTTTTATTTAGATTACTACAACAACTATTGTATCTATTTAACTTTAACTTAGAGGAAATCAGAAAATCATAGTAATACTCACCATAGTTGTTTTAGATCTAGAAAATCTTCTAAATAATTATTGTATAATTATCCCTTGTAATCTACATTTTAGCAACACCTCAACATCTTCTAAATTTTATTTATTTAAAGATCATAGCTTCGAGGAAGAAAATTGAAGAATGTTTGTGTGTAAGAGAATATTTGAGGCTGCTAGCCTATTTATAGATTAACTAGGATAATTCTAAACCTTTATATATTAGGTTTATAAATCCAACTGTACCTCAAACTAATTCAGCAAACGAATATAGTGAATAAAGTTGTCTAGATTCGGACGTAGGAAACCTGCATGTAGGTGGGTCGACCCAACTTTACCTGTGTCGACCCTAGGGTCGACCTGCCTTAGACTTGGGTCGACCCTTGGGTTGACCTGGTTTGCCTGGGTCACACAATGATCGTTGCTCTTATGGGCTATTTAATTTTGTTATATATATACTTGTTCAATCTTTTTAAGTCCATGACTTCTTCAAATATTATCCGTTTAAGCAAATTAAAAGCCTGTCTGAATAAGAATTTCGTAACGGACGGAACGAAGAAATCTATTTTACTCTGTTTCCAATATTTATGAATAATATTTATTTCATCAGTTTATTCCTCAATTAATTAATGACATTACTTAATTATTGTTTTATTAAAATAAATTGGGTTGTTACAAAACGACTAATGGGTTGAGTTGTAGTAACGATGTTTTATATAGCATTCATTTTAATCCAATAAATGGATTTTGGAAATGTTTTCCAAGTATAATCAGAGATGTTTTCAAAGCATAGAAAATGACATGAGTTGATTGATGATGTAATAAGAAATGGATATGGAAACGTTTTCCAATGTTTATAACCTATGTTTTCTTAACATAGAAAACAAGGATTTGTGAATATATGAAAATGTTTCCCAATTTTAATAAAAATATTATTAGACCAAAAAATGGTCCTAACACCCAATTGATCATATTTTGTAGATAATAATGAGGAATCATGAACTAAAAGCCAGAAAAATCAATCAACACACGAGATTTATAGTTGTTCGGCATTAATGAGCCTACGTCCACTTCATAGTTTCTCATTTCATTCCAGAATTACAATTACAATGAATATTGACACTCAATCACTCAAATACAATGAATAATTCTTTCTGAATTCATTTATTTTCATTGGAGAAGAAGGTGGTTACTAATCGAGGAATTCGGCCATGGCTGCCATTAATGAATGAAGCATCAGAACCCCCTCAAATGATGCGTTGTATGTGTATTTATAGGTGTAAAATCGGTTGGGATGTGTGGCCACGTGGCAACATCAGGGAGGACTTCGAAAGTGATGGAGAAGGTGGGGAATGTGGCTTTATTCGTGAGCTTATAAGTGTCAATCGGTCTAGGTAAATCGGCACAAGAATAGGTCTCCAGTGAAGGGAAGCTGTGTGATTCAGGCAGTTCGGTTAGGAGGCTTAGATCCGATCCGGACCGGTGCTTTGTCCCCATCTGTAACGACCCGGAATTTGGGGCCAATTTAAATTTTTTATTTTAGAAATTTTAATGGATTTTAATGTTTAAAAATAATTTATTTTAAATAGGAACGACTAAAATTTTATTTTAAAATGAATAAATTCAATTTAATTACAAAAGGAGTTCAAAACAGCGCTGTAGTTTGAAAAATTGAATTTGAACTTTGACTGAGTGTACAGGATTCATTTTAAATCAGAACTGAACGAAACCAGAAATATTTAAATCTGTTTAATCATATCTTTCTAACGAATCTGAAAAACTGAAATTTCATTTTTAAAAATCAAAAGTTCTGGCCAATTCAATTTTTAGAAAGGTCGCTGTAGAATTTATATATATATTATATAGGGCCTGAAAGACTACTTTTCACATATGAAGGAATTTCGACTCAAAACCATTTCCATTGAGTTCGAAATGACGTTTCTACATTGAAAAATAGTAAACCCTTATATATTTTGAGTTTCAGGATTTATTTGTTTAAAAATGCTGTAACGACCCATCTTTTTGCCCGATTCTTCGTCGGTAATTAAACCAACTTAAACCGTTCAGAAAGACGAATTGTTATGGGTACATACATACATTGAACAAAAATAACAGAACTTTTCATTGAATAAACCAATATTACATCAGAGTTACATGAATATCAGAGTTACAACATAACGTATACAGCGGAAGAAAGAAAATAACTTTACTCCCATCGGAAGATTTAACACAGCGGAAGCTTCAACTCTATCGTGGACCCCAACTCTAGAAGCGCTCTAAATCCTGCTCCAACGATCTATAACTGCAAAACTAAACTACTGGCTGCCCGTGCAAAAATCATGGGCACCCAGAGTTTAGGTGAGGGAACAATAAACTCCAGGTCAGTCGTGGGACTGGTGTGAGAACTCAAAAACAGTTAGGTTCATTCTTAAAGTTGGGAACTTCACCGGATCACGCCGCTAACGCGGAACGGATTTACTCCAGGTGGATACCCGTGCATATAAATGCGCAATGTCTTTTGAAAATGAAGCTATCATAAGCTCGTCCCACATCACACAATGCAAGCGCACACCATATGGGCGAGTTTTATCTTATGACAACCAAATATGCTTTCATACGTAAAATTCTCTTCAATACCATAATATATATATAGTGTGGAAAACATTTCGCAAGTAAATGTATTAATCCTAGACAGCATATACCCCATAATATATGTTGCCATATATATATACAATCAAAATCGTATGGCTCGCATAAGAAATTTGGATTTCCAACTTGATGATTCCTGGCACGAAAGATCAATCAGGGATACAAAACGAAGTGCCTCAACGGCTTTTTCGACCATACGCGGACACCGAATACACATCGTCAGGGCAGATCAACGGTTTTCGACCAGACATGGCCCCCCGAACATACCCAACTTCCCCAAGTTCATAAGTGGTTTCCCACTGCTGCACAGCTTCATCATCAATTCATATATAAGTATAAAACCTAACCGCCAGTTTCTCATCAATCCGGGGTGTGAGGTTTGTCGATGTCACGTCATACGCAAAGCGATGCTTCGATAAGCCATTCTTTGATCATCACTAGCTCGACTCATAACTTGGGTATGCCGCATTGACAATTCACGACATATCACTGATTTAAATCAATGCATACCCTCTAAGTTCATATGTCTTAAAGAAAAGGATAATATATTGCCACAAATCCGATATACATTAACGGAAATCAGTGCTATGCGGTCAATTTCAATGTCAGGCACACCATCCATGCAAGTCCGTTCTGGGTCTGAACGGAACAACAACCCGAAAATAATTGAATATGTTCAGGTCTCATGCAACCCATACCTCGTATTGGGTGGCCTACCCAACCAAGAAATAAATCAACAATCAATCTAAACACTTCAAATATTTCCGGTCTTCATTTGTCGTTACCAAGTCTTGAATAACGTCGTATTACTACTTAGAATGGTTTTCGAACATATACCCGATCCCGGTCTTTCCAAGTAATAAGCGTACTTTAAAAATAGTAGCTATGGTTTACACAGGCCTTTCAATTCAAATCTCCTTCTAAATAGTTATCAATTCATTTACGACTCAAAATTTGAATTACTATAAATTCCATACATCTTTTATCATCTTATCTCTTCTTTGAAATCAAAGATTTTAACTTCGCTTCAATTCCTTACTTTTAATTTTTTTCGAATCAAAGATTTTGTTAAATCCCCAATTACGACATGAATTTCCACCATTCAATCTCATCGGTTTCAAGAATGATATTATTGAAGATACGATTCATGAAAAAACCCAAGTCAAATTGATTTTTGAATCATAAATTACACAGAAATTTATCCACTTATATTCGATATAAATTCTCATAATCAACGAATACTATAAGTAGAATAACGATATAATAATATCTTTCAAATTCCCCAGATAGTATACATTTACATCATGAGGTTCATACCAAATATCGAAGATTATTTCTATCTAGCTTATTTAAATCAAGGTGAGAACCCGTATCTTAATTGAAAGGTTTATTCAATTCTTTGACATTAGATCTGGATAGAGATACCATCAACTTATCTTCAATATTAATTTTCGTATCCAACTCATATTATAAGCGGAATAACGGTGAAATACCCTTTTAAATTCCTCAGATAATAAGAGTTTTCATTTACCGAACTAATATCAAACATCCGAAGATTTATCTCCAACCATATCCAATTATTTAGTATTAAAAACCCGTATTAGTATAAATCTAAATTCCATATAAATATTTCTAATACTCTTAAACCTTTGAAAACATTCCACAAATCTTTACTTATAGTTCGGAACATCGTTTACGGGTTAAAACTTCAAAATAGATTGTTTTCGAAGAAAGTGTTACAAAACAGTTATCCTAACTATTTTGATCAAAATATCGTTTATCTTAGCCAAAACTTAAACTTTACAATTGAAAACACCTTTTCCTAATTTGTAATGATTTTACAAATTTTTTCCATATTTTTAAATAATTTAAAAATAGCTGTTTATAGTTATGGGCAACAATTGTTCTTACATCGATTTTTTCCAAAACGGTTTCAAACATAACTTGAAAACTATAACCCGAAATTAAAATCTGCTTTCACTCATTTGAAAGCTCTCGTAAATAGGAATCAAACGTTTTTCGTTTCGTGGAAATCCGATTTAAATTGGAAAAGTTATAAGCATTTACGTATTGCCATAATGCGACAAGCTCTAATTTTGACCAAAATAATCATTATTCTTAAATACTTCAAATTACCTTAAAAATCATTATAAACTTATATAAATCATTTAAATTGACTTTTCAAATTATTTGGATTTAAAACACAACTTTTTCTTCTAATTAAATCACCATTCAAATAATTTCAAATTAGATTTTTATTTAACCATCCCATCCATCGGATCAGTTAGGGATAGCCAGGGAGAGCAGGAAACTGATTTTCCAAACCCAAGCCTAGACACTATCCTCTCTGTCATCCTAGAACGTTCTGGTATAATAAAATATTATACTTAAATTTCCAAACCCTATCAAATTAAAATTTTACTTAAAAGAAAAAATATTTCAATATTTGAAAAATAAATCTTCATTTACATGGAAGGAGATTTTAATCGATTACCTGCATGATTCCACAACCATAGTGTTGTGTGTGCATCATGCAAAATAAATCAACCATATAAATCGGATGATCATAAAATTATAATCATCACCCGTACACATACAATTCAGTTGTGCACAAGCGTTACGGTCAATAACGCTTCAGTGTTCAGTGTCATCTAATTACATGCACATCCATTCACACAAGAACATCCATATCCAACCAACAATCAACTATAATTAATCTCAACTAATTATAATTATTCAATAACAACTAATTATTTAATCACTACTAATTTAAATAAATAATTTAATTAGAAGTTCTCACCGAACAGCTTTCCAAAACTTCACGGTAGGTGAGCCTAGTTGAGTGAATCGTCGGACAGTATTTCGGCGCAACGTCTTCTTCACAAAATATATATAATATAATATACACTAATCTCTCTTTATATTATAAGAGGAGGAAGAGGAGAAATGACGAACTTTGGCAAGGTGGTGGTGGGAAGGAGGAAGACTTATGCCATGGAAACCATGGCCATAAGCTTTAAGAAGAAGAGAAAGAAAAGAAATGAGAATGAATGAAAAAGTGGAAGGAAAGGGTGGTATTTATAGGAAAGGAGGAGTAAGGAGAGAGTGACACATCATAGGACAAGTGGCAATCATGCATGAAAGGGAGCATGCATAAAGACATGTGTCTTAACACTTGTCTTAAGAAGAGAAGGTGAACTTTTGGTAGCATTTCCCTTAAATGCTATGAAAACTAAAGGCAACACTTAATTCTAACGCTACTAATTCATGTTATAGTTTGACAAATGCGATCGAACGACAAATAGTATCAACAAATCCAAACTTATTAATAATCATTCTAATTTATAATTCAAGTAAAATTTATCATATAACTTATCAAAATAAATAAAATAATAATTATTATTCTTGTAAAATCATAAAATAAATTATCCTTTACCAAATTCATATTTTACAAATCAATATTATCAAAATCAGAAAATATCATTACTTAAACATAAATCTTATAAAAAAAATTCAAAATAAGTTTTCTTATAAAAATCATAATAAAAACAAAATACTTATACAAAGTTAAAATTCATATTTAAACCTAATAAAATCAATTTATATTCATAAAATCAAAAATTGAATAAATAAAAATCCAAATCAAACATAGTTAAAATTCTGGGATGTTACATTCACCTCCCCTTAGAAACTTTTCGTCCTCGAAAAGGAAGTCGAGTAAATTTATACTCCTTCACAAATTTTAAATTCCAATTTCTCTCTCAACATACCAGAAATGTAATGGTTAGAACCAAGGCTCACATCATTCTCAGGGTACTCTGTCTGATTCTCACTAAAGGTAGAGTCTAATGATACTTCTATGATCTCATGATTACTAGGGTCGTCACGGGTCTTGTTTAAAAATCGCATCCTCTGAGTTAGACTCAGAGCTGCTATCCTACCATTAAGGAGAACTGGGATAGATATTATCTAGTACTTAGAGGTCTATGACCGTAAGAAAATTATCTTTCTAACTTACTCTTACGGAACCCATGGTTTTCTTATCAATTATAAGACTAAATGCTCAAATTAGAAATTTAAATCCAAGTTCTCAAATAAAATTTTCCCTAATCGTTCAATTATCTTGCAATATAACATCTTGGCTAAATTCAGTATTAGAAATTCTATTGCTCTCAACACAAATCAAGTTCAATTTTAGAGATAATTCAAAATACTGGTTTCAAATCTAAATTAGTTCACTTGTCCAAGGCTTTATCTGAGCAGGGAAAAAGGAAGAGTTCCGAAATAAAGTTGAATAATGACAATTCGGGGTGATATTCAAAATATGACAATGGGTTGAGAAAAACCCAGCGACAAGGGAAGAGATAGAATTATATTTCCGAAATACTCAATCTATTTCAAAATTTTATTTCAATCGTTTCCAGATTAACCCATTTATAAGTTAACTTTTATACTCATTTAATATTCAAATTTTTGTTTTCATATTCACCTAATCGAACTTTAAAATTCAAAATATATAAAATCTCTTTTCCATTATTGTTAAAATATCATGTCTTGTTTAGAAACATTTTCTTACTTAACTAGCCGTACAATCTCTTAAAACAGTTTTATTTAAAAAAATACCATCACGCTTCCTCTGCGCACTCTGATTATGCGTATATTCAAACTAGTATTGGTAAAACATCCCAAAACATAGACTTCAAAATTTCCGGAACCAAATCCTCAAAATTAATATTTAAAAATCAAAATTTTTCTTCCATAAGTTGGATTCTATATTTCAAAGAAAGCTCATTTATTGAGGTTTTGTTACAAAATATCTTGGACAAATTAAAGTTATCGACACGGTTTCACACGGCACAAAGAGGCATACATAGATCAAGTCAAAATTCCATGTGCTCAAGTCAAATAAAGATGCATAGAAGTTCCATGCTAATTTGTGCATGAAAGGTATACATAGACAAAATCAAGTTTCATGAGTTTGGAATAGAAATTCAACATCTACTGAGCATCAATAGGTGCAACGGTTCGAATCAAATACTTGGCCAAATGCACATGATACAAAGGTACGAATGACACTACTCAATAGCAGATGGTTGGAATTTAAATGGACAGTCTAGCCCAAGATGGGAATTCACATGCAAACAAGGATACATATTCTAACAGTTTAATCATGGGATACTCGTTAAATTTTCATAATTTTCCTCTTGAATAAATCTTACTTTAACAACTTCATTTTCTTCCTTTGTGCTTCAAGTGAATACTTGTTGAGAAATTTTCGTTTGACCTACTCGTTCATGCCGGTTTCTCTTAACAAGGGAAAATATAAAACTCAATCGATTTGTTCAATACATATCCCATTTTATCATATTAAACTTGTTGCTCAAAATTCGTATAGCTTCAGGTAGGAAAATCGGTCTTCTCCCCACATAAGACATTTACCATAATTTTATTGAATTGTATCGTCAAAATCGAAATATGGGGTGAACCGAGATCGCTTACATGCATTTTCAAATTTTCACTTTTCAGTTCTTCAAGTGAGATTAGCTTCTAAAATATATCCTTGCGGTTTTGACAAAATAGTCTGATTCACGCTTCTAATTATCAGTTAAGTATGCATTTAACTTAACTACCTTATGTTAAATTCATTTTTTCGCATATCCCATTTCATAACATAATACATTCAATACTTCGAAAGTCATTTGTAAAATCAATTTCACAATTGTGAGGACATCGCAAAACACTTTCGATTGTTTATCTATACAGCTTTAAGTACTTCTTGACGTCTCGATCAGAAACATATAGTCATCCCACTTTCGAAACCCAAAAATAAGACTGATGATGATCGATCAATCACCAGAATTATACCCAAGCGACTAGAATGTGATTCTATATCCATCTAGTATATATTGGATTTCATATATACGTTAGCTAGGCGTATATGCAAAATCCTTACATACTTGATCGTCCAACCTTGACGTCAAATAAATACTCGCAACCGTTTTTATTACACGCTGATTATCTTTCAAATCTATAGCTTTGAATTAACGATCTTCTTATCTCAATCCTTTATATATAGGCTGCAAAATATTTTGAAATTCTCATTCCAAGCTCGACGTTTCTTTTTTCAATACGCTTATTAAAGCCAATTCATTAATCGCTTATTTCTCGATAACTCCGAACATATCGACGCTGGATTTTCGAAGTTTTATCACAAAGAGACCTTTTTATTTTGAAAGTATTTCCTTTAAAATCTTATTTTCAAATCTTCTTCAAAATATTTTATTTCAAATAATTATTATTTTCAAAAATGATTTACTTGTACAAAAATACCTTATATAGATTTCAAAAATACGCTCTCTCATCATAATGTTCCGAAATCTCATTCTAGGGCATTTCTAACCCTATCTCTAATGAGATACTATAGCTCTGATGAGTCCTATCCTTTGTTCAAAATATGTTGTACCCGATAGCTTTGTATAACCAAAGCTCCGATACCAACTTGTAACGACCCATCTTTTTGCCCGATTCTTCGTCGGTAATTAAACCAACTTAAACCGTTCAGAAAGACGAATTGTTATGGGTACATACATACATTGAACAAAAATAACAGAACTTTTCATTGAATAAACCAATATTACATCAGAGTTACATGAATATCAGAGTTACAACATAACGTATACAGCGGAAGAAAGAAAATAACTTTACTCCCATCGGAAGATTTAACACAGCGGAAGCTTCAACTCTATCGTGGACCCCAACTCTAGAAGCGCTCTAAATCCTGCTCCAACGATCTATAACTGCAAAACTAAACTACTGGCTGCCCGTGCAAAAATCATGGGCACCCAGAGTTTAGGTGAGGGAACAATAAACTCCAGGTCAGTCGTGGGACTGGTGTGAGAACTCAAAAACAGTTAGGTTCATTCTTAAAGTTGGGAACTTCACCGGATCACGCCGCTAACGCGGAACGGATTTACTCCAGGTGGATACCCGTGCATATAAATGCGCAATGTCTTTTGAAAATGAAGCTATCATAAGCTCGTCCCACATCACACAATGCAAGCGCACACCATATGGGCGAGTTTTATCTTATGACAACCAAATATGCTTTCATACGTAAAATTCTCTTCAATACCATAATATATATATAGTGTGGAAAACATTTCGCAAGTAAATGTATTAATCCTAGACAGCATATACCCCATAATATATGTTGCCATATATATATACAATCAAAATCGTATGGCTCGCATAAGAAATTTGGATTTCCAACTTGATGATTCCTGGCACGAAAGATCAATCAGGGATACAAAACGAAGTGCCTCAACGGCTTTTTCGACCATACGCGGACACCGAATACACATCGTCAGGGCAGATCAACGGTTTTCGACCAGACACGGCCCCCCGAACATACCCAACTTCCCCAAGTTCATAAGTGGTTTCCCACTGCTGCACAGCTTCATCATCAATTCATATATAAGTATAAAACCTAACCGCCAGTTTCTCATCAATCCGGGGTGTGAGGTTTGTCGATGTCACGTCATACGCAAAGCGATGCTTCGATAAGCCATTCTTTGATCATCACTAGCTCGACTCATAACTTGGGTATGCCGCATTGACAATTCACGACATATCACTGATTTAAATCAATGCATACCCTCTAAGTTCATATAACTTAAAGAAAAGGATAATATATTGCCACAAATCCGATATACATTAACGGAAATCAGTGCTATGCGGTCAATTTCAATGTCAGGCACACCATCCATGCAAGTCCGTTCTGGGTCTGAACGGAACAACAACCCGAAAATAATTGAATATGTTCAGGTCTCATGCAACCCATACCTCGTATTGGGTGGCCTACCCAACCAAGAAATAAATCAACAATCAATCTAAACACTTCAAATATTTTCGGTCTTCATTTGTCGTTACCAAGTCTTGAATAACGTCGTATTACTACTTAGAATGGTTTTCGAACATATACTCGATCCCGGTCTTTCCAAGTAATAAGCGTACTTTAAAAATAGTAGCTATGGTTTACACAGGCCTTTCAATTCAAATCTCCTTCTAAATAGTTATCAATTCATTTACGACTCAAAATTTGAATTACTATAAATTCCATACATCTTTTATCATCTTATCTCTTCTTTGAAATCAAAGATTTTAACTTCGCTTCAATTCCTTACTTTTAATTTTTTTCGAATCAAAGATTTGGTTAAATCCCCAATTACGACATGAATTTCCACCATTCAATCTCATCGGTTTCAAGAATGATATTATTGAAGATACGATTCATGAAAAAACCCAAGTCAAATTGATTTTTGAATCATAAATTACACAGAAATTTATCCACTTATATTCGATATAAATTCTCATAATCAACGAATACTATAAGTAGAATAACGATATAATAATATCTTTCAAATTCCCCAGATAGTATACATTTACATCATGAGGTTCATACCAAATATCGAAGATTATTTCTATCTAGCTTATTTAAATCAAGGTGAGAACCCGTATCTTAATTGAAAGGTTTATTCAATTCTTTGACATTAGATCTGGATAGAGATACCATCAACTTATCTTCAATATTAATTTTCGTATCCAACTCATATTATAAGCGGAATAACGGTGAAATACCCTTTTAAATTCCTCAGATAATAAGAGTTTTCATTTACCGAACTAATATCAAACATCCGAAGATTTATCTCCAACCATATCCAATTATTTAGTATTAAAAACCCGTATTAGTATAAATCTAAATTCCATATAAATATTTCTAATACTCTTAAACCTTTGAAAACATTCCACAAATCATTACTTATAGTTCGGAACATCGTTTACGGGTTAAAACTTCAAAATAGATTGTTTTCGAAGAAAGTGTTACAAAACAGTTATCCTAACTATTTTGATCAAAATATCGTTTATCTTAGCCAAAACTTAAACTTTACAATTGAAAACACCTTTTCCTAATTTGTAATGATTTTACAAATTTTTTCCATATTTTTAAATAATTTAAAAATAGCTGTTTATAGTTATGGGCAACAATTGTTCTTACATCGATTTTTTCCAAAACGGTTTCAAACATAACTTGAAAACTATAACCCGAAATTAAAATCTGCTTTCACTCATTTGAAAGCTCTCGTAAATAGGAATCAAACGTTTTTCGTTTCGTGGAAATCCGATTTAAATTGGAAAAGTTATAAGCATTTACGTATTGCCATAATGCGACAAGCTCTAATTTTGACCAAAATAATCATTATTCTTAAATACTTCAAATTACCTTAAAAATCATTATAAACTTATATAAATCATTTAAATTGACTTTTCAAATTATTTGGATTTAAAACACAACCTTTTCTTCTAATTAAATCACCATTCAAATAATTTCAAATTAGATTTTTATTTAACCATCCCATCCATCGGATCAGTTAGGGATAGCCAGGGAGAGCAGGAAACTGATTTTCCAAACCCAAGCTTAGACACTATCCTCTCTGTCATCCTAGAACGTTCTGGTATAATAAAATATTATACTTAAATTTCCAAACCCTATCAAATTAAAATTTTACTTAAAAGAAAAAATATTTCAATATTTGAAAAATAAATCTTCATTTACATGGAAGGAGATTTTAATCGATTACCTGCATGATTCCACAACCATAGTGTTGTGTGTGCATCATGCAAAATAAATCAACCATATAAATCGGATGATCATAAAATTATAATCATCACCCGTACACATACAATTCAGTTGTGCACAAGCGTTACGGTCAATAACGCTTCAGTGTTCAGTGTCATCTAATTACATGCACATCCATTCACACAAGAACATCCATATCCAACCAACAATTAACTATAATTAATCTCAACTAATTATAATTATTCAATAACAACTAATTATTTAATCACTACTAATTTAAATAAATAATTTAATTAGAAGTTCTCACCGAACAGCTTTCCAAAACTTCACGGTAGGTGAGCCTAGTTGAGTGAATCGTCGGACAGTATTTCGGCGCAACGTCTTCTTCACAAAATATATATAATATAATATACACTAATCTCTCTTTATATTATAAGAGGAGGAAGAGGAGAAATGACGAACTTTGGCAAGGTGGTGGTGGGAAGGAGGAAGACTTATGCCATGGAAACCATGGCCATAAGCTTTAAGAAGAAGAGAAAGAAAAGAAATGAGAATGAATGAAAAAGTGGAAGGAAAGGGTGGTATTTATAGGAAAGGAGGAGTAAGGAGAGAGTGACACATCATAGGACAAGTGGCAATCATGCATGAAAGGGAGCATGCATAAAGACATGTGTCTTAACACTTGTCTTAAGAAGAGAAGGTGAACTTTTGGTAGCATTTCCCTTAAATGCTATGAAAACTAAAGGCAACACTTAATTCTAACGCTACTAATTCATGTTATAGTTTGACAAATGCGATCGAACGACAAATAGTATCAACAAATCCAAACTTATTAATAATCATTCTCATTTATAATTCAAGTAAAATTTATCATATAACTTATCAAAATAAATAAAATAATAATTATTATTCTTGTAAAATCATAAAATAAATTATCCTTTACCAAATTCATATTTTACAAATCAATATTATCAAAATCAGAAAATATCATTACTAAAACATAAATCTTATAAAAAAAAATTCAAAATAAGTTTTCTTATAAAAATCATAATAAAAACAAAATACTTATACAAAGTTAAAATTCATATTTAAACCTAATAAAATCAATTTATATTCATAAAATCAAAAATTAAATAAATAAAAATCCAAATCAAACATAGTTAAAATTCTGGGATGTTACAAATGCATTTTTAATATTAAATATATTGGCCTTAAAAATATTCATTTTTCAAACGACCTCAGTTTTCGACGAAACCACTTTTGTTGGAACTGGAATGTCAAATTTTTGCTAGATTTCAATTTTCGGAATTTTTCGAATTAATGTGTGAGCGTGGCAAAGGAAAACGTGTTTTGTCAGTTTCAGTCAATTTTAATCGACTAGAAAATGGCCATTTTTCAAACAGTCTCAGAATTCGACGAAATTAGTCTCGTTAGAACCGTATCGTCAAAACATAACTAGAAATAATTTTCCTGGAATTTTTAGAGTCAGTATGTGGCCCTGGTAATTTAAAATGTACGTTTGAATTTAATAATTAAATGATTTATAATTTAATTTAAAGAAAAACATATCGTAACAGCCGAATTGAGTTACGAAACATATTCCATTGTGTCCGGGACGGGGGTTATTAGCTAGGGGCAACACTCATTGGGTTTGATTTGGAGCTAAGAATGATATATGAATTGAATTCAAATAAAATAGAACTAAATTAAATAAAATACACTAAGAAATACGGTATAAATACTGTACAATACGGTAAACCCTAGGCCTATATATCCAGCCGCCGTATGTTCTATCTCAATGGCCGAAACCCTCCCATTTTCGATCCTTAATTTCTTCTTCCACACAGCGAATTAAACCCCATTTCAAAACACAAATCGAAGAGATTTTCATCCTCATTAATTTGATACGGTGGTGATTGGTTTTAGTGGGCTGGTTCTCTCGATTCTCGTGCTTGAAGGGAGCACGTTCGGGCACGCATCACGAGCTGTAGTGGGCGGCGAGTTGGAAGATGCTTGGGGTGGTGGAGGTTCTGGCTTCGGCGGTTGGCGTGGCGGCTTCAGATCGGAGTCTGGTGGTCTATACGGTGGTGCGATGGGAGCTTCTCAAAGGCGTTGATGGGTTGTGTGTTACGGCATATTACAGAAGGAGGAAGAAAGGTTAAGACCATAATTAAATTAAGTATATAATTAATTAATTTATTAATTTGATTAAAATTTAAACAAGCATAACTCTTTCATACAGCGACGAAAACACAAACCGTCAGTTGCGTTGAACTCGTATCTGAAAACACTGCGCTATGGAAAAGACTAGAACTGAAACGGAGAAATTCTGAATTTCAGGGAATTTCAAACGTGAACTGTTCAGAATTTGACTATCGGTGAGAAATCCTATTTTTATAATAATTTAATCGTAATTATTTTTCTAGCTTTTAATCACTGTATGTACTTTGATCTGCGATGTGGTAAAGTAGGTTTGTTTATTTATTGTTGTGAGATTTGTGATGTGGAATTCAATTGCGTGCTACTTGATTATTCTTGATTGTGATGGACGATTTGATGTAATTGTCTATGCTAGGATAATGTGGAACAAAATATCATTTTGTTGAATTATAGTTGTGCAAAATAAAAGATATCACTTTTTGTTGGTTAAATTAAAGATTTCACTCTTTTGTTTTGTTAAAGTAAATGATTTCACCTTTATTTGAAATACAAAGGTTGTAACTATGTCTGTTAAGTTAAAAGATTTAAACTTTTGTTTGTTAACAGATAGAATTCACTTTAGTTTGTTAATATAAAGAATTTACATTTTGTTTATAAAAAGAGAATTTACTTTTGTTTGGTAAATTAAAAAGTTTCAACCTTGTTTTAATATGGTTATGTTTTTATTTAAAGATTGAAAATAGAAATCATAGTTATCATTTTTTTTAAAATAGATATACATAACATTTGGTATAAAAGGTTACCTTTGTAATAAAAGAACATTTTTATTATAGAAATGTAACATTAGTATAGAAAGACCGTCTTGTTAGCCAATATGATGTTAGAATAAAACATGTCATTTTTAGTCAAATAATAAAAATGTCATTTTTGGTTATACTTTAGAATGTCATATTCCACCGTCATTTTAGAATCATTAAAATGATAGATTTGCTATGCCATATTTTATCGTCATTTTGAATGCGGTAAAAATAGAATTGTCAATGTTGAATATTTTATCGTCATTTTGAATGCGGTGAAAATAGAATGGTTAATGTTGTAATATTTATCGTTATTTTTGATGCGATAAAAATAGACTATGTTAGTGATTCATTTTTATAGTGATTTTTGATGCGATAAAAATAGACAATGTTAGTGATTCATTTTTATAGTTATTTTTTATGCGATAAATATAGACATTGTTAGTGATTCATTTTTATCGACCTTTTTGATGCGATAAAAAGAGGAATGTTAATATTACATTTTTATTATCATTTTAGATGCGATGAAAAGGATATTTTATTAAGAAATGTAATGAGATTGGAAAGGATATTTTGATTTCATAAAAAGGGATTAGAACAAAAATTCATACTTTGATTTCATAAAAAGGGATTAGAACAAAAATTCATATTTTGATTTCATAAAAAGGATTAGAACAAAATGATTATTTTGATTACAAAAAAAAAAAAAAAGATAAACAAAACTATCATATTTTGTTAAATAGAAAAGGGTTAACATTTTATAATATTTTGTTAAATGAAAAGAATAACATTTTGCTGAAAAGTGTTAAATAGAAAAGAATAGAAAATGTATATTTTTTTATACATTTAAAAAGGAATGAATTGAAATTGTATATTTTTATATACATTAAAAAAAGAATGAGTTAGAAATGAGCATTTTGTTTCATTTGAAGTTATAAACAAAAATTAACATTTTTATTCGCATTTGAAGTTATAAACAAAATTAACATTTTTGTTCGCATTTGAAGTTATAAACAAAAATCAACATTTTTGTTCGCATTTGAAGTTATAAACAAAATTAACATTTTTGTTCGCATTTGAAGTTATAAACAAATTCTCATTTTGTTTGTATTAGAAGTTAAGAAATGATTATCATGTTTTATTTACAGAAGAAGGATGAAAACAAAAATTCTCATTTTGTTTACATTAGAAAATATTAAACAATTCTCATTTTGTTTACATTAGAAAAGATTAAACAATTCTCATTTTGTTCCATTAGAAAAGATTAAAGGAAAATGAGGTTGTTTATATGTTTGTCTGTGATGTTGAGATGTTTGAGGTTTTAAGTATAATGTTAAGTATATTCAAAACTGAATAGTACACTTCCATTTACAAGTTACCTGACTTGTTTATGTGATTGGGACGATAATTTTCACACATCGCCCAAGTGCACAAATAATTTATCATTTGTTCGATTGGTTGAAAACCCCACACGGGTGTTGGGATGAAAATTGACATACACTAATCCCAATATTTAATTGTATGTCTATCGATAGATCGACAGGATGCGATGAGCGTTATTATTTCATTTTTAATGCTCACACTGTTGTATATTGCACTCTGGATGTGGATGGATGTTTGACAATCATTTATTTTCCTTGTTATATACATTCAATGTATGAAATCCATATAACTAAAGTTATATGGTGACTGATTGAGTCGCATTCCAATAAAGGATTTCTTTTATATAAAGAATATATTTTTTCTATAAAGAATATTTGGAATAAGGAATATTATAGTACAAATAACTTTTAAAATAAAGAATGCTGTTTTATAAAGAATATTTTATATATAGAAAATCTTTTCATACAAAGAATGTTTTATAATGAATATTTTAAAGAATATGTAACAAAGATAAAGGATATTCCTTTGAATAAACTGGTTAGTAACTAGAATGAATTTATTAAATCAAGATTTAATAGAATTTTCCATTTGAAAAATATTTATTCGAAATTGCTTAAATAAATTGATTTTGTGAACTATGTTTCTTAAACGACATTTGTTCTTTGACTCAAGTTAACATTTAAAAGTGATTTAGAATTTATAAATCTTTTTTTTTAGATTTAAAAAGAATTTTCTAAAGTCAAGTTTTCCAATTTAATATATATAGAATTGGAATTGAATAGAAATTCAATTCGATAATAATCGAGATAGGATTCTGTAAAAGAAGACTGTTACTATATATGGAATTTAAAAGGCTTGGCCGTTTTTCCATTTATATTATTGGTCCGATACAGGAATTTATACCGATTATTTATTGACTTGATTTCTGTGAAAATTCCATAATTAATGGAACATGATTTTGGGTTTATCGTGAACAATGTTTTAAACGACATTGATTCTCTAACTCGATTAAAGACAAGGTTAATTCCTTTAAAATTGGAATAATCATTTAATAATGATTTTTGATATTAAAGCCCAATTGGAGTTTTAATTAATTTTTAGAAAGGAGATTAAAGAATAATTTTAAAAGAATTTATCTTTGATAAATTAATGGAAACCTTTTCCCTAATAATATATTCTATTTAAAAGAATATTCTGAATTGGAATGAGACGTTTGATGTTTTTATAGCATTTGATTTTTAATTATAGAATACGCTGGTTATTCGGGAAGACCGGGTTTAACCCATTCCGAATAATTACTACGCCGATGAAGAGTCAAAGATGAAGACAGTGGTTGAAGACCGACGATCTTCACATCGAATGGTTGTGTTGCTACAGAGACCCTTGATGGGAGTAGCTACCTTGAAGGGGCTTCAGTGGTGGCCATCCGGACTATTGTTGATTGTTCGGATTTGGTTTTTGCTCAGACCTAGAGCATAAGCTAATAAATGGATGCGTGTATGACATTGGATTTCGTTTCATGTGAATTACATTGATTTCTGTTAATGTATGTCTGTTTGGTGGTGGAGGATTTATTCTCTGCTTAACACCCTGGTATATGTTAGTAGTTATCGATAGCATGACGCGAATTGTCAATGTGGCCCGCTAAGATGCGAATGATCAAGGTTTTGTTGAAAAGCAGGCCTTGTGAAAAATGATCAAAGCACGGCCTGTTTAGGCGTAGCTTTGTGTATAGCGTAACCTCACGAGCCTCACACCCCGGTATGAGTCAAAACGGGATACGGACTGCAAGGAGTGCACACGTTTCTTTCTAGCTAGAGTGATGTCAGGGACCTACCAGCGCTAACATTTTACTTTTGTGGATGATGGATTTTGAGGTACCTCGTTGTTTATAGGCCGTTGGTGGTCACATTATAGGTTCAAAGGAACCGGGAAGCGTGTGTTCAGGCATAACTAATCCATACACATATGTGTGGACCGGCCCTGAAGATCCAAGGGTTCACTGCGGGGATCCTGAGGCATTTGCTAGAGTGTCTCGAATCGGAGAGGAGCTTGCCCCTAGCCTCGACTTATGATGGAAATCCAATTTCCAATACGACCTTGCGGTTTTGATTGTAGAACTAGTATGGCGACATGATATATGGAACCCATGCCGTCTATGATTTATACATTATGATTGAAATGCTTTTGAAATATATATTGTAATGACCTGCCTTTTTGACCGCTCCAAGTCAATATTTAAAAGCAACTTGGAACGCTCAAAACGACAGCTCGTTATTTAGCTTAGCGGGTTTAACAAAAATAAACACAGAATCACAGTACAAAATATTTGCAGCGGAATAAAATTCTGTACATATATCAGAGTTTACAAAAATTATTTTATTTACAGTGGAAGAATTAAAATATATACATAAATTTTCAAAGAGTAAAAGTTTTACGGTTCTGTCGAGCCTTGCGTGCGTGCGAGCGTCTTCACGTGTCGTCATCGTGTTCCTCTCCAGTTTGCGAGTTGAAACTTAAACCTGGAACACTTAGGACCTAACCCGAGTGTTCCATGCAAAAACACAAAACACCCGAGTCAGGATTAAACTTATTTCAAGTCAGTAAACTTCCATAAACACGTAAATATAATTAGTTTAATCCCGATGATATATTAAATAATTTGAGTATAGTACCCATGGAACTGCCACGAATATAAGTTAGCAAAAATCAATATTATGGACAAAGCAGGTAGCAACATATGCATAAGTCGAACAAGGCAGTAAATACATATAGGCAGCGTAACATAAAAGAAACAGTACGTGTGTGAACACATGTAATTAAATATGTACTGTCAGGGCCAAAAATGAAGCACATTCATAAACCAAGGACTGCTGCATATATATGGCAACAAGGTCTGAAACTAGCATGAGAGTTGTAAGGTCATGAAAGACGTGCATGGGCAAGCAAATGTAAGGGAGTGCTACTGTAACTTTAAATGACATAATAAAATATGCAACAAGTCACAATTTCTAATCTCAGTGTGGGAAGTACTCGTGGATATCAAGAATTGGTGCGTTTCAAGTTAAATGAACATAGTATAATTATAATTCCAGTACAGGCGTGTAAAAATTTTAGCATTTAAAACTCCATAATAGTATGTATTGACCGTAAGGGAACACATCAGCAGCAATCACTTACGTTGGCTAGGAAAAATGGTAACATAGAGAAATGTAGTAGTAGCGTAGGAGGTTCCAAAGTCCATGGATGTTTATTTTATATCATGCTTAATAAAAATCAATGCAAAACAAAACAGAATGGTTCCACAAGGTCTACACAGTCTATCATATGTCACATGTCCATAATTTGAATTTTAAGTCCATGTATCTCATAATAGGATTCCAGCAATAATTAACTACCTAGCAACTAGATTCCATGCAAATCATGGGCTGATATATAGATAAATGTCACTTTTCTAAACTTCAACAATTTTCATTACAGCAACTATGTTCCTATATACCCAATTAAACCATGTTGTCACATGCAACAGAAATGCAAATATAAGAGATGCAACTGGAATATAGTAGCATGGAAAAGAGTCAATGTTCCATCTTTGCAAAAGGAAAGGCAGTACATATATATGTATAGAGAAATGGGAACATATATGTATGCTTCTATATTACCAAAGATGGGCGTAATATGGACACATATACGATAACATGCATGATGACTAGTATATTCAAACGTTCATATCTATATACTTAGTGACATACACATGTAAATATGTTAACACTTGTGATACCGATAACTTATATATTTTTATACTTCAACAGTCATACTAGATGATGGCATGCACATGGGATCTAGCATATATTTGTGTTCATGTGTTCAGATAACAAGTACAACCAAAATCAGACTTTAACAACTAGTACTATACAATCAAGTGAAGACTTTGGCTTAAAACTCAATGTCTAGAAAGCAAGCATGGATTAATTCATGCAGGACAACATCAAATAAATATAATAGCCTATACATGCGGTATGTAAGGGAAGCTCGGATGAAGGAGAGGGTGACCAATAAATATGTCAAGGTGGCATTTAAAGAAATCACACTAGATATAAGTTTGGGGACATTCAAGTTTCTGAATCGGTGGACCAATTTAACCAATTCTATCAAGACCATAGGCCATGTGTAAATAACAAGTAATATCAACCATCTAAAAGCATACAACAGTACACAGATGAACCAAAACACAAGATGCAATCAACCCAACCAATTATATTCTGGTAAATCGAAGTAGACAAACTTGAAATCAGTTTAATCGTAAGCAAAACATACATTATAAGGTAAAACAGCGATGAAAGAGAGAGGCACGGACGATGCGGTGGTTTCAGAACAAGCTGGCGGTTCCACAATCATACGGCTCGAGCAGCGGTTCCGGTGAGTGCCACCGACGATGGCACTCACGGTGACGTCGACAACACAACACGTACTAAAGGCGGCTGCTGTCAAACGGCATGGTGGCGGCTTCGATCATTCGCAGCTGCGAGGTGGTGGATTTAAGGGCGGAAAGCTTCGATTGGTCCGCTGGTTCGAATAAAAATGGGAGAGCGGAGGAAAAGCTAACGGAGATGGAAGGCCGATTGGGGATTACTATTTGGGGTGAAGTGGTCGGACAGTGATCAGACGAAGGAGGTGGCCATGATTTTGAGGATGCCATTTCAGATTTGGGCAAATTCAATTTGGGGAAGAATTGAAATCAATAGGCTCTGAGTCATTGCAGATGAAAAGAAGGGCATTTTTAATGGAAACTTGAACGGATAACGTATGTAGCCATTTGAACGTGTCACCCCAAATACCAAAAGAACCGGACAGTGATTTACCAATTCAAACATTTACTTTCTTTTTTCTTTTTTTAAAGGTCACTAAATATGTGCTAATAATATGAACGTGCATTGGAAACACATAACGCATGCCTGAAGTTTCATAAAAGAATGTGCATGCGACGTGACTGGAAGGTGGATGGTGCAAATGTGAGTGCATGAAGATACAATATCATGGAGATGATGAAACGGTAACAAAAATGTTAATGCTTAGCTTTTATTTTATTTATTTTTTTCTCGTGGCTTTTGGAAGATTTGCATTGAATGAACACTTGGATACAAGTGGATGTAACGCATGCATAGGTTGGAAAAAAACATGGATTGAAGTGCATGAGAAAATATAATATAATCAAACCAATGTTTATGTTCCAGCAAAAGGATACAAAATATAAGCATGCATGTTGGAGACACATGCGTAGAAATGCATGTGTGAGAAAAGAAAGTAATGTGACATGCTATATGTATTTTATTTCTATTTGCAACATTCTACTTACGGGAGTCGATACGGTGGTCCGAACGTCCAAAATTCACGAAACAAAAAATGACGTCCTCTTCAGAATACTGTCTAGTATTTTTAGTTCAAGTTCGCTCAAGTTTCGAGAACGTTTTATTCGTAGCGATTTATTAATTGCTTAATTAAATTAATGCGAAAGGTACAAACTTGCGTATTTTTCTACGAAATTAATTCCTATGCTATATTTAATTAGACGCATCTCAAATAAAAAAAATTTGGATTTTTATTTTTATTTTACATTTTTTTATTTGAGCTATATCGGTTGTCGTTATAATCGTCAAAAATCAATTCAAACGAAACGATAAAACTTTGACGTTTTCAATATAAAATTGTTTATATCGTTTTTACATGAAAATAACAAATCTTAAAGATAAACGTTTCATTATAAATCAAATTTCATGTTCATATTTAAAGTTTGAGTTTAAATTCCAACGTCAACCATTTCTATACGATATGGTTATTGTTTCATGATCGACGATATCGTTTCAAAACTTATGAACACGTATGGTTTGTTTGGTTATTGATGTTATCATAGATTGTCGTTTATTAAAAATAAAATTTGAAATCGTTAATTAATAATACCTTAAAATTTATTTTCAAACCATTTAAATCAAGAACTAAATTAAAAATTCAAATTTATTTCCATTAACAAATCATAGAGTTTCAAGTCTCTAACTGACTTATTCCAAATTTCGTATAGTTTATTATTCCAAAAACCAGTCGAAATTTATGGGATGTTACAATCTCCCCCACTCATAACTTTTCGTCCTCGAAAAGGAACGGAAATAGAAACTAGTAATTAAATGATATGTCATTCATACGCATATCAACTTCGATTGTCTGTTCAAACACTTTTTTTTTTTTTTGGTCATAACATGTTCGATGTTTACAATGGAATATTTTATATGCAGAACATGTTCAATGTTTTTGATGACAAATTAAAAAGCTTAATTATTCACTTCTATTGTTCAATCAATTCAAACATGTTCAACTAAATAACAATTTTATGATTATCTATACAACAAAATAAATAAAATTGTTTGCTCGATTCTCGACGACGGATACTGACAAGAGTTTTTGATGTGAATCTGAAATTTTCTATCTTAGTTTATTGCTATGTAAGGAGAATAAAAGTTTCTAATCAAGAAGTCAAATCAGAAGTTCGTACTAGAGTGATCGGGTTAACAATACTAATTAGAAGCAACATTTTATATTTAAACTAAATCAAAATCGTTATGCGAATAGAATGATTTATGTTTAACTACATATTCATTCCATTAGTTCTTTCCCTTTTTGGAGACGAAAATTAGTAGTTTGATATATTTCAAAGCCGTGAACTTGCAAAATATTTAAAAACTCTTTCTTATTTTATTATGTTGAAGTGATACAAAGTTAAAATTTCACGTCATTAATTTGTTAGTTAACGTTAACATACTTTATAACTCGAAGGCTTAACAAGTTCATTTTCGTTCTTAAAAGTTTTAGACATACGTTGATCAGACGCACGACTAGAAATCTCCAAGTACTCAATATACTTGTTTCGACTTTCAGTGAAAATACTTAAAAACTTTTAAAAATAGATATGGAAAATACATTCCCCTATGGATCGCGGACACGCGGCGGTTATGCTACTATCCCAGTAGAATCGCTTGTGCCCGTAGGTATCACACCCCATCGAATTTCGCCAAGGTTGTTGACATAGATCGCAGTTACGCGGCGGTTACGCCACTATCCCAGTGGAATCGCTTGTAACTGTAGGCATCTCACCCCTCGAATTTCGCTATGGTTATAGATCGCAGTTACGCAGCGGTTACGCCACTATCCCAGTGGAATCGCTTGTAACTGTAGGCATCTCGCCCCTCGAATTACGCTATGAAACATCAAGTGAATATAAATAAATCTAAGTGACCCCACCACGTGGGATTCCGGTACGTGTTCCTACCGAGTAGGACCCCGATTTCCAGTGGACACCCCGTGCGGAGTTCCAACGCAACCCTATCGAGTTGGATCACGATTTTCGATAGAAAGTACTTTCCATATCTTCGACTTTTAAACAAATAATACTACGTATGGTATTTTTCATTTCGTACATCGCATATATCGTGCTTATATAAAATTCCATTTAAATAAGTTTTTCTTCCTTTCCAATTGGGATTCGTTCAAATCAGTAATATCAAATTCACCACATACTTATATAACTTCCAATTTTTTATAAGAATCAAATTGTTCAATATCGAATCTTTGCCCTTTTTTTTAGTCATAGCTTTCAAAACTATTTCATTTCCACACTTATATAAACATAAGATTATCAATTTCCAAATTCTAACATTTCAGAATTTACCGTTTGGATTTGTTTCATGTTCGAATAACATTCGTTCTTGATATTTTCAAATATCTCTCATAAATCATTTTTCATATAACTCAACAGGTAAATGTCAACATAACTCGTACGAATTCCATTTTATCAAGTCGCAATATTGAGTTTGATGTACTTACATAATTATCTGTAAGATTTTTCAATTTCATGAAGTAAGTTCATTTATAAATGCTATTTCCATATCTTCATTTCAAAACATACATACTATATATAATACTACATATATCACACTTACATAATTATCAGTTACACAAGATTTCCTTTTCAACATCATGTTTAATATAAATTCTGTTATATAAGACTATTATGTCAATCAATTATCTTACAAATCAGTGGTTTTCGAATTAATCTCATACCTATATAAGTTTCAAGCATTTCATTTTAAACATTTATCAAAATAACTTAAGTATTTCTTGACGTCTCAATCAGAATCATATGAATATCCCACTTTCGAAACTCGGAAAATAAATAATGGTGATGTTGCAAAAATCACCAGAATCATTTTTTAGCGACTAAAGTGTGACTTCATATCCATCTAGTACATATAAGACTTTGTACATACGTTAGCTACGCGTATATTCAACATCTTACATACTCAATAGTCTAACCTTGACGTCGAATAAAATACTCAAATTTCCATTTTATAAGATACATCATTTCCAAATATATAAGACAACACAATGTATTTCAAAATAATTTATAAATTTCAAAATAAGTTTGTTTCATAATTTACTGATTTCAAAACACTTCCGCTGCGCTACTCTTTCGTAATATTAGTTTCAAAACAATCATATTAAATGATTTATTTAATTTCAAAATAATTTATATTTTCAAATATTTTCAAAATATGCTCTCTTTACAGTGATTCCAGTGACAATTCATATTAAACACCATAAGCTAAGCTTTGTATAACCAAAGCTCTGATACCACTTGTAATGACCGGCCTTTTTGACCGCTCCAAGTCAATATTTAAAAGCAACTTGGAACGCTCAAAACGACAGCTCGTTATTTAGCTTAGCGGGTTTAATAGAAATAAACACAGAATCACAGTACAAAATATTTGCAACGGAATAAAATTCTGTACATATATCAGAGTTTACAAAAATCATTTTATTTACAGCGGAAGAATTAAAATATATACATAAATTTTCAAAGAGTAAAAGTTTTACGGTTCTGTCGAGCCTTGCGTGCGCGCGAGCGTCTTCACGTGTCGTCTTCGCGTTCCTCTCCAGTTTGCGAGTTGAAACTTAAAACCTGGAACACTTAGGACCTGACCCGAGTGTTCCATGCAAAAACACAAAACACCCAAGTCAGGATTAAAATTATTTCAAGTCAGTAAACTTCCATAAACACGTAAATATAATTAGTTTAATCCCGATGATATATTAAATAATTTGAGTATAGTACCCATGGAACTGCTACGAATATAAGTTAGCAAAAATCAATATTATGGACAAAGCAGGTAGCAACATATGCATAAGTCGAACAAGGCAGTAAATACATATAGGCACCGTAACATAAAAGAAACAGTACGTGTGTGAACACATGTAATTAAATATGTACTGTCAGGGCCAAAAATGAAGCACATTCATAAACCAAGGACTGCTGCATGTATATGGCAACAAGGTCTGAAACTAGCATGAGAGTTGTAAGGTCATGAAAGACGTGCATGGGCAAGCAAATGTAAGGGAGTGCTACTGTAACTTTAAATTACATAATAAAATATGCAACAAGTCACAATTTCTAATCTCAGTGTGGGAAGTACTCGTGGATATCAAGAATTGGTGTGTTTCAAGTTAAATGAACATAGTATAATTATAATTCCAGTACAGGCGTGTAAAAAATTTAGCATTTAAAACTCCATAATAGTATGTATTGACCGTAAGGGAACACATCAGCAGCAATCACTTACGTAGGCTAGGAAAAATGGTAACATAGAGAAATGTAGTAGTAGCATAGGAGGTTCCAAAGTCCACGGATGTTTATTTTATATCATGCTTAATAAAAATCAATGCAAAACAAAACTGAATGGTTCCACAAGGTCTACACAGTCTATCATATGTCACATGTCCATAATTTGTATTTTAAGTCCATGTATCTCATAATAGGATTCCAGCAATAATTATCTACCTAGCAACTAGATTCCATGCAAATCATGGGCTGATATATAGATAAATGTCACTTTTCTAAACTTCAACAATTTTCATTACAGCAACTATGTTCCTATATACCCAATTAAACCATGTTGTCACATGCAACAGAAATGCAAATATAAGAGATGCAACTGGAATATAGTAGCATGGAAAAGAGTCAAGGTTCCATCTTTGCAAAAGGAAAGACAGTACATATATATGTATAGAGAAATGGGAACATATATGTATGCTTCTATATTACCAAAGATGGGCGTAATATGGACACATATACGATAACATGCATGATGACTAATATATTCAAACGTTCATATCTATATACTTAGTGACATACACATGTAAATATGTTAACACTTGTGATACCGATAACTTATATATTTTTACACTTCAACAGTCATACTAGATGATGGCATGCACATGGGATCTAGCATATATTTGTGTTCATGTGTTCAGATAACAAGTACGACCAAAATCACACTTCAACAACTAGTACTATACAATCAAGTGAAGACTTTGGCTTAAAACTCAATGTCTAGAAAGCAAGCATGGATTAATTCATGCAGGACAACATCAAATAAATATAATAGCCTATACATGCGGTATGTAAGGGAAGCTCGGATGAAGGAGAGGGTGACCAATAAATATGTCAAGGTGGCATTTAAAGAAATCACACTAGATATAAGTTTGGGGACATTCAAGTTCCTGAATCGGTGGACCAATTTAACCAATTCTATCAAGACCATAGGCCATGTGTAAATAACAAGTAATATCAACCATCTAAAAGCATACAACTGTACACAGATGAACCAAAACACAAGATGCAATCAACCCAACCAATTATATTCTGGTAAATCGAAGTAGACAAACTTGAAATCAGTTTAATCGTAAGCAAAACATACATTATAAGGTAAAACAGCGATGAAAGAGAGAGGCACGGACGATGCGGTGGTTTCAGAACAAGCTGGCAGTTCAACAATCATACGGCTCGAGCAGCGGTTTCGGTGAGTGCCACCGACGATGGCACTTACGGTGACGTCGACAACACAACAGGTACTAAAGGAGGTTGCTGTCAAACGGCATGGTGGTGGCTCCGATCATTCGCAGCTGCGAGGCGGTGGATTTAAGGGCGGAAAGCTTCGATTGGTCCGCTGGTTCGAATAAAAATGGGAGAGCGGAGGAAAAGCTAACGGAGATGGAAGGCCGATTGGGGATTACTATTTGGGGTGAAGTGGTCGGACAGTGATCGGACGAAGGAGGTGGCCATGATTTTGAGGATGCCATTTCAGATTTGGGCAAATTCAATTTGGGGAAGAATTGAAATCAATAGGCTCTGAGTCATTGCAGATGAAAAGAAGGGCATTTTGAATGGAAACTTGAACGGATAACGTATGTAGCCATTTGAACGTGTCACCCCAAATACCAAAAGAACCGGACAGTTATTTACCAATTCAAACATTTACTTTCTTTTTTCTTTTTTTAAAGGTCACTAAATATGTGCTAATAATATGAACGTGCATTGGAAACACATAACGCATGCCTGAAGTTTCATAAAAGAATGTGCATGCGACGTGACTGGAAGGTGGATGGTGCAAATGTGAGTGCATGAAGATACAATATCATGGAGATGATGAAACGGTAACAAAAATGTTAATGCTTAGCTTTTATTTTATTTATTTTTTTCTCGTGGCTTTTGGAAGATTTGCATTGAATGAACACTTGGATACAAGTGGATGTAACGCATGCATAGGTTGGAAAAAAACGTGGATTGAAGTGCATGAGAAAATATAATATAATCAAACCAATGTTTATGTTCCAGCAAAAGGATACAAAAGATAAGCATGCATGTTGGAGACACATGCGTAGAAATGCATGTGTGAGAAAAGAAAGTAACGTGACATGCTATATGTATTTTATTTCTATTTGCAACATTCTACTTACGGGAGTCCATACGGTGGTCCGAACGTCCAAAATTCACGAAACAAAAAATGACGTCCTCTTCAAAATACTGTCTAGTATTTTTAGTTCAAGTTCGCTCAAGTTTCGAGAACGTTTTATTTGTAGCGATTTATTAATTGCTTAATTAAATTAATGCGAAAGGTACAAACTTGCGTATTTTTCTACGAAATTAATTCCTATGCTATATTTAATTAGACGCATATCAAATATAATTTTTTTGGATTTTTATTTTAATTTTACATTTTTTTATTTGAGCTATATCGGTTGTCGTTATAATCATCAAAAATCAATTCAAACGAAACGATAAAACTTTGACGTTTTCAATATAAAATTGTTTATATCGTTTTTACATGAAAATAACAAATCTTAAAGATAAACGTTTCATTATAAATCAAATTTCATGTTCATATTTAAAGTTTGAGTTTAAATTCCAACGTCAACCATTTTTATACGATATGGTTATTGTTTCATGATCGACGATATCGTTTCAAAACTTATGAACACGTATGGTTTGTTTGGTTATTGATGTTATCATAGATTGTCGTTTATTAAAAATAAAATTTGAAATCGTTAATTAATAATACCTTAAAATTTATTTTCAAACCATTTAAATCAAGAACTAAATTAAAAATTCAAATTTATTTCCATTAACAAATCATAGAGTTTCAAGTCTCTAACTGACTTATTCCAAATTTCATATAGTTTATTATTCCAAAAACCAGTCGAAATTTATGGGATGTTACATATATACCCATATATACACACTAGTAGTAATCCGTTTCACGTATTTAGCATCTTTTGACCATTATAAGGTAAAACCCTATCCTCCGGTTTGCGTTGCATTGTGTGATGGGACTTGGGTCTTATAATGGTTTCATTTTTCTAAAAAGCATTGCGTTGTTTAACGACTTATTTTAATTTATGCACTGGCAATCCAATGGAGTAAACCCGTTCCGCGTTAGCGGCGTGGTCCTGTGATTCGCCTTATTATTAGATAAGTCTAGTTAAGATTTCTCATACCAGTCCCATGACTGACCTGTAGTTTGTTTCACTGGCAAACTCGGGTGCCCATATCTTCCACACGGGCTGTCGAGTAGCTTTTTGCAGATATATTTACAGGATCCTGGTTTATAGCAGAAGCGGTATTCGGAAAGCTCTGTATCTGTGTATTCCTTTCAGTTGTATATTTGTATTATTTTTCCGCTGCTTTGTAAATGTAATTTAAATCTCTGATATTATTGTATTTCTTTTATGTAATTAGTATTCATACTCTGATATATTCTTGTACTCTGATGTAATTGTTGTAATCAGCAATAAAATGCTCTTTAGTTTGTGTTCTACTATGTATTGTTCTCAAGGCAATCCAGGTTTTCCTTTAATGGGAAGTTTGGGTCGTCACATGTGGTATCAGAGCTTTGGTTTACAGAGCTCGAGAACAAGACACATTAGAACCGAACGAAAGAATTTATGAGAGATTGGATTAGTAATATCCAATAAGAATAACTCGTTAGAGATGGGGTCAGTAGTATCCTAGAACGAGTGAGAAGAGTATTATTTTCTAAAAATAAAAATGAAAACAAATTTACTTTTGAAAATTTTATCTTAACATACGTATTTGAGTATATTATATTTTAATGTGGACAATCGAGTATATAAAAATTTCGAATATACAAGTAATTAACGGATATTCGAAGTTTAATATACTGGATAGATATAGAATCACACTCTAGTCGCCCGGAGATAATTCTGGTGATAGGTCGACCATCACCAGTATTTATGTTCGAGTTTCGAAGGTGGGATTTGTATATATTTCCATCGACTGGTATGAGAACCAAAACTTAGTTAGTACACATTGCTGTGATTTGCACTAAAAATACGATTTTTGACTATATATAAAGATTATATATTTAAAAAGTTAATCGCCTAATTGATTGCTAGTTGTGATGTTTGATTATTAGTTTAACTAATTAACATATTAGAATGATAATTAATTGAAACCAATAAATAAAATTTAAATTTGAGTGGGTTAATTAAACAACTTCTTGGCTTCGTTCCTTTTCGAAGACGAAAAGATTTTAAGTGGGGGCGATTGTAACGACCCGGAATTTGGGGCCAATTTAAAATTTTTATTTTAGAAATTTTAATGGATTTTAATGTTTAAAAATAATTTATTTTAAATAGGAACGACTAAAATTTTATTTTAAAATGAATAAATTCAATTTAATTACAAAAGGAGTTTAAAACAGCGCTGCAGTTTAAAAAATTGAATTTGAACTTTGACTGAGTGTACAGGATTCATTTTAAATCAGAACTGAACGAAACCAGAAATATTTAAATCTGTTTAATCATATCTTTCTAATGAATCTGAAAAACTGAAATTTCATTTTTAAAAATCAAAAGTTATGGCCAATTCAATTTTTAGAAAGGTCGCTGTAGAATTTATATATATATTATATAGGGCCCGAAAGGCTACTTTTCACATATGAAGGAATTTCGACTCGAAACGATTTCCATTAAGTTCGGAATGACGTTTCTACATTGAAAAATAGTAAACACTTATATATTTTGAGTTTCAGGATTTATTTGTTTAAAAGTGCATTTTTAATATTAAATATATTGGCCTTAAAAATAGTCATTTTTCAAACGACCTCAGTTTTCGACGAAACCACTTTTGTTGGAACCGGAATGTCAAATTTTTGCTAGATTTCAATTTTCAGAATTTTTCGAATTAATGTGTGAGCGTGGCAAAGGAAAACGTGTTTTGTCAGTTTCAGTCAATTTTAATCGACTAGAAAATGGCCATTTTTCAAACAGTCTCAGAATTCCACGAAATTAGTCTCGTTAGAACCGTATCGTCAAAACATAACTAGAAATAATTTTCCTGGAATTTTTAGAGTCAGTATGTGGCCCTGGTAATTTAAAATGTACGTTTGAATTTAATAATTAAATGATTTATAATTTAATTTAAAGAAAAACATATCGTAACAACCGAATTGAGTTACGAAACATATTCCATTGTGTCCGGGACGGGGGTTATTAGTTGGGGGCAACACTCATTGGGTTTGATTTGGAGCTAAGAATGATATATGAATTGAATTCAAATAAAATAGAACTAAATTAAATAAAATACGCTAAGAAATACGGTATAAATACTGTACAATATGGTAAACCCTAGGCCTATATGTCCAGCCGCCGTATGTTCTATCTTAATGGCCGAAACCCTCCCATTTTCGATCCTTAATTTCTTCTTCCACACAGCGAATTAAACCCCATTTCAAAACACAAATCGAAGAGATTTTCATCCTCATTAATTTGATACGGTGGTGATTGGTTTTAGTGGGCTGGTTCTCTCGATTCTCGTGCTTGAAGGGAGCACGTTCGGGCACGCATCACGAGCTGTAGGGGGCGTCGAGTTGGAAGATGCTTGGGGCGGTGGAGGTTCTGGCTTCGGCGGTTGGCGTGGCGGCTTCAGATCGGAGTCTGGTGGTCTATACGGTGGTGCGATGGGAGCTTCTCAAAGGCGTTTATGGGTTGTGTGTTACGGCATATTACAGAAGGAGGAAGAAAGGTTAAGACCATAATTAAATTAAGTATATAATTAATTAATTTATTAATTTGATTAAAATTTAAACAAGCATAACTCTTTCATACAGCGACGAAAACACAAACCGTCAGTTGGGTTGAACTCGTATCTGAAAACACTACGCTATGGAAAAGACTAGAACTAAAACGGAGAAATTCTGAATTTCAGGTAATTTCAAACGTGAACTGTTCAGAATTTGACTATCGGTGAGAAATCCTATTTTTATAATAATTTAATCGTAATTATTTTTCTCGCTTTTAATCACTGTATGTACTTTGATCTGCGATGTGGTAAAGTAGGTTTGTTTATTTATTGTTGTGAGATTTGTGATGTGGAATTCAATTGCGTGCTACTTGATTATTCTTGATTGTGATGGACGGTTTGATGTAATTGTCTATGCTAGGATAATGTGGAACAAAATATCATTTTGTTGAATTATAGTTGTGCAAAATAAAAGATATCACTTTTTGTTGGTTAAATTAAAGATTTCACTCTTTTGTTTTGTTAAAGTAAATGATTTCACCTTTATTTGAAATACAAAGGTTGTAACTATGTCTGTTAAGTTAAAAGATTTAAACTTTTGTTTGTTAACAGATAGAATTCACTTTAGTTTGTTAATATAAAGAATTTACATTTTGTTTATAAAAAGAGAATTTACTTTTGTTTGGTAAATAAAAAAGTTTCAACCTTGTTTTAATATGGTTATGTTTTTATTTAAAGATTGAAAATAGAAATCATAGTTATCATTTTTAAAAAATAGATATACATAACATTTGGTATAAAAGGTTACCTTTGTAATAAAAGAACATTTTTATTATAGAAATGTAACATTAGTATAGAAAGACCGTCTTGTTAGCCAATATGATGTTAGAATAAAACATGTCATTTTTAGTCAAATAATAAAAATGTCATTTTTGGTTATACTTTAGAATGTCATATTCCACTGTCATTTTAGAATCATTAAAATGATAGATTTGCTATGCCATATTTTATCGTCATTTTGAATGCGGTAAAAATAGAATTGTCAATGTTGAATATTTTATCGTCATTTTGAATGCAGTGAAAATAGAATGGTTAACGTTGTAATTTTTATCGTTATTTTTGATGCGATAAAAATAGACAATGTTAGTGATTCATTTTTATAGTTATTTTTGATGCGATAAAAATAGACAATGTTAGTGATTCATTTTTATAGTTATTTTTGATGCGATAAATATAGACAATGTTAGTGATTCATTTTTATCGACCTTTTTGATGCGATAAAAAGAGGAATGTTAATATTACATTTTTATTATCATTTTAGATGCGATGAAAATGATATTTTATTAAGAAATGTAATGAGATTGGAAAGGATATTTTGATTTCATAAAAAGGGATTAGAACAAAAATTCATACTTTGATTTCATAAAAAAGGATTAGAACAAAAATTCATATTTTGATTTCATAAAAAGGATTAGAACAAAATGATTATTTTGATTACAAAAAAAAAAAAAAAAAGATAAACAAAACTATCATATTTTGTTAAATAAAAAAGGGTTAACATTTTATCATATTTTGTTAAATGAAAAGAATAACATTTTGCTAAAAAGTGTTAAATAGAAAAGAATAGAAAATGTATATTTTTTTATACATTTAAAAAGGAATGAATTGAAATTGTATATTTTTATATACAATAAAAAAGAATGAGTTAGAAATGAGCATTTTGTTTCATTTGAAGTTATAAACAAAAATTAACATTTTTGTTCGCATTTGAAGTTATAAACAAAATTAACATTTTTGTTCGCATTTGAAGTAATAAACAAAAATTAAAATTTTTGTTCGCATTTGAAGTTATAAACAATATTAACATTTTTGTTCGCATTTGAAGTTATAAACAAATTCTCATTTTGTTTGTATTAGAAGTTAAGAAACGATTATCATGTTTTATTTACAGAAGAAGGATGAAAACAAAAATTCTCATTTTGTTTACATTAGAAAAGATTAAACAATTCTCATTTTGTTTACATTAGAAAAGATTAAACAATTCTCATTTTGTTCCATTAGAAAAGATTAAAGGAAAATGAGCTTGTTTATATGTTTGTCTGTGATGTTGAGATGTTTGAGGTGTTAAGTATAATGTTAAGTATTTTCAAAACTGAATAGTACACTTCCATTTACAAGTTACCTAACTTGTTTATGTGATTGGGACGATAATTTTCACACATCGCCCAAGTGCACAAATAATTTATCATTTGTTCGATTGGTTGAAAACCCCACACGGGTGTTGGGATGAAAATTGACATACACGAATCCCAATATTTAATTGTATGTCTATCGATAGATCGACAGGATGCGATGAGCGTTATTATTTCATTTTTAATGCTCACACAGTTGTATATTGCACTCTGGATGTGGATGGATGTTTGACAATCATTTATTTTCCTTGTTATATACATTCAATGTATGAAATCCATATAACTAAAGTTATATGGTGACTGATTGAGTCGCATTCCAATAAAGGATTTCTTTTATATAAAGAATATTTTTTTTTACAAAGAATATTTGGAATAAGGAATATTATAGTACAAATAACTTTTAAAATAAAGAATGTTGTTTTATAAAGAATATTTTATATATAGAAAATCTTTTCATACAAAGAATGTTTTATAATGAATATTTTGAAGAATATGTAACAAAGATAAAGGATATTCCTTTGAATAAACTGGTTAGTAACTAGAATGAATTTATTAAATCAAGATTTAATAGAATTTTCCATTTGAAAAATATTAATTCGGAATTGCTTAAATAAATTGATTTTGTGAACTATGTTTCTTAAACGACATTTGTTCTTTGACTCAAGTTAACATTTGAAAGTGATTTAGAATTTATAAATCTTTTTTTTAGATTTAAAAAGAATTTTCTAAAGTCAAGTTTTCCAATTTAATATATATAGAATTGGAATTGAATAGAAATTCGATTCGATAATAATCGAGATAGGATTCTGTAAAAGAAGACTGTTACTATATATGGAATTTAAAAGGCTTGGCCGTTATTCCATTTATATTATTGGTCCGGTACAGGAATTTATACCGATTATTTATTGACTTGATTTCTGTGAAAATTCCATAATTAATGGAACATGATTTTGGGTTTATCGTGAACAATGTTTTAAATGACATTGATTCTCTAACTCGATTAAAGACAAGGTTAATTCCTTTAAAATTGGAATAATCATTTAATAATGATTTTTGATATTAAAGCCCAATTGGAGTTTTAATTAATTTTTAGAAAGGAGATTAAAGAATAATTTTAAAAGAATTTATCTTTGATAAATTAATGGAAACCTTTTCCCTAATAATATATTCTATTTAAAAGAATATTCTGAATTGGAATGAGACGTTTGATGTTTTTATAGCATTTGATTTTTAATTATAGAATACGCTGGTTATTCGGGAAGACCGGGTTTAACCCATTCCGAATAATTACTACGCCGATGAAGAGTCAAAGATGAAGACGGTGGTTGAAGACCGACGATCTTCACATCGAATGGATGTGTTGCTACAGAGACCCTTGATGGGAGTAGCTACCTTGAAGGGGCTTCAGTGGTGGCCATCTGGACTATTGTTGATTGTTCGGATTTGGTTTTTGCTCAGACCCAGAGCATAAGCTAATAAATGGATGCGTGTATGACATTGGATTTCGTTCCGTGTGAATTAAATTGATTTCTGTTAATGTATGTCTGTTTGGTGGTGGAGGATTTATTCTCTGCTTAACACCCTGGTATATGTTAATAGTTATCGATAGCATGACGCGAATTGTCAATGTGGCCCGCTAAGATGCGAATGATCAAGGTTTTGTTGAAAAGCAGGCCTTGTGAAAAATGATCAAAGCACGGCCTGTTTAGGCGTAGCTTTGTGTATAGCGTAACCTCACGAGCCTCACACCCCGGTATGAGTCAAAACGGGATACAGACTGCAGGGAGTGCACACGTTTCTTTCTAGCTAGAGTGATGTCAAGGACCTACCAGCGCTGACATTTTACTTATGTGGATGATGGATTTTGAGGTACCTCGTTGTTTATAGGCCGTTGGTGGTCACATTATAGGTTCAAAGGAACCAGGAAGCGTGTGTTCAGGCATAACTAATCCATACACATATGTGTGGACCGGCCCTGAAGATCCAAGGGTTCACTGCGGGGATCCTGAGGCATTTGCTAGAGTGTCTCGAATCGGAGAGGAGCTTGCCCCTAGCCTCGACTCATGATGGAAATCCAATTTCCAATACGACCTTGCGGTTTTGATTGTAGAACTAGTATGGCGACATGATATATGGTACCCATGCCGTCTATGATTTATACATTATGATTGAAATGCTTTTGAAATATATATACCCATATATACACAGTAGTAGTAATCCGTTTCACGTATTTAGCATCTTTTGACCATTATAAGGTAAAACCCTATCCTCCGGTTTGCATTGCATTGTGTGATGGGACCTGGGTCTTATAATGGTTTCATTTTTCTAAAAAGCATTGCGTTGTTTAACGACTTATTTTAATTTATGCACTGGCAATCCAATGGAGTAAACCCGTTCCGCGTTAGCGGCGTGGTCCTGTGATTCGCCTTATTATTAGATAAGTCTAGTTAAGATTTCTCATACCAGTCCCATGACTGACCTGTAGTTTGTTTCACTGGCAAACTCGGGTGCCCATATCTTCCACACGGGCAGTCGAGTAGCTTTTTGCAGATATATTTACAGGATCCTGGTTTACAGCTGAAGCGGTATTCGGAAAGCTCTGTATCCGTGTATTCCTTTCAGTTGTATATTTGTATTATTTTTCCGCTGCTTTGTAAATGTAATTTAAATCTCTGATATTATTGTATTTCTTTTATGTAATTAGTATTCATACTCTGATATATTCTTGTACTCTGATGTAATTGTTGTAATCAGCAATAAAATGCTCTTTAGTTTGTGTTCTACTATGTATTGTTCTCAAGGCAATCCAGGTTTTCCTTTAATGGGAAGTTTGGGTCGTCACACCATCTGATCTGATCCGAGCTATCCCATCTGATCTGATCCGAGCTTTCCTATCTGATCCGAGCTTTCCTATCCGATCCAAGCTTTCCTATCCGATCCAAGCTCTGGTTTTAGGGCATATGAGAGCTTTAACCTCTAACATATGTAACCCTGATCATCTGAGTTTTGGGTGGCCTGGCCACAAAACACGCTAACAAATATTTTGTAAAATAAAGAAAATAAATAGTTATGATAGATGGAAATGTTTTCCAAGAGGCAAAACTGATTTTGAAGAATATGTGGGTAAAGATATTGAAAGAAAATTGGGAAATGAATAAATTAATAAGAAATTAATTTAAAAGGCTTAGTGTTGTTTGATAAGTAGAATTTCCATTTGAAAATAGATCATTGGTTGTATGGATGTTTCCTTTGATAGTTAAATAACCTGCTATCAAAGTTTTAGCCCATTTTATATTTTTGTTGTCAATATGGAGAGACCGAGATCGGAGTATTATCTGAAAACCACTCTTTATGGGTATAACCGTTGCAAATCTTATAAATTGAAGACAATTGAAGATGGAGTAAAGTGCAAGGGTTGCTCTGTTGATCCTAGGTAAAAATTGACTAAGATGGATTTATAGGATAGTGCCTTCGATTTGTCCAGTCTCAGGACAACTTGTATGGACGAATGTCTGACAAAGTATGCCTAAAAAATCATATACATTGATCTCTTCAAATGTATTTACATTTGTTAGCAAAGGAATTCGTTTCTTTCAGCTTTATGCCCATGATATTTTTAGGGAAATCGACAAATGATTTGGCAGGTTTGACAATGTGGTACTCAAAGTGAATGATTGCAGGGGTATTAAAAAGGTAACTATGTCTTCAAGCCTCATCAACCGGGAAATGACAGAAATCGGGTAGGCCTCATGGCCATGTGGTTGCTCCCATTAGGGTGTATTGTCACCTTATCCAAACAAATCAATTCGCTTCTTTATTCTGTCGCTGTTGTATGCTTTTGTTAACGGTCGCTGGTCCTAACCATTAGTGACATGCATTTGGTTCGCTTAAGTGAAATGAGTGGTCAGTCATGTTTAGCCGGGTTGCAAGATATTCTTATTGAACCCAGTGCATTCCTCTCTAGGGATACACTATGGGAAGGTGATCTCATACCTTGCTATAGTTGGAATACATACTCCAATAAGCGCCCGTGGTTTTGGTTGTATATTAGGTATGTGGAGTGTAAGATGCAAGCATTTCGCTATATAGTTATTTATTTGATTTAGACACTATTATAATATCAAAATAGTATTAGTTTGAAGAATGTTTTGGGTTATCATAAGGTAAAAACCATCTCTATTTATGTGTGGATCGGTCTTATGATTATCCATTCTTTATAAAAGGATTTTCTTGAAAGTTAAACCAAATTGTTGGAGTTTACTCAAACCTGTCCCATTATCGACCGAGAGTTTATTTTTCTTTACCCTAAACTTATGGGTGCCCCCAATTTGTGCGGGCAGTCAAGTAGTCAGAACTTTACAAATATACTTAGAGGATCTTGGAGCAGGAAGCTTCCACATTAGATAGCTCATGTTTATTTCCGCTGTGATGTATTGTGTTTTACTCTGATGATTGTATGTATATACATATAGATTTGTGTTTCAAGAAGTTATGTAATATAATATATTTTATTCATTCCATTGTGACATCTGTGTTTGTTATGATATTGTGATCTTATTTTCCTCTATTCTACTCTTTTCTTTCTTATCTCTTCTCACCCTCTAATTTCTTTCTTTGTCATCTAGGTTTTAGTGCATTTGGGTTGGACTTGTGTTGCATTTGGTCAACTCAAAGGGTACTGAAATTTGGGCCCCAACATTTGGTATCAGAGCTTAAGGTTAAGTGGTAACCTTGGCTTTGTGGCGTGACTCAATAGAGACGAGGTTAGTAGTACCCTAGGTCAAGTTTGAGTGTGTGTGTATATATATATGAGAGCGTATTTGTAGATTATTTAAAAATGATTTTATATTGTGTTTGTTGGTTGGTTGAGTGGTTTATGAATTCTGGTTGATCAGTATGATCCACTATATCGATAGGGATTCCTAAACACTTGAATACGATGAACCGACGCATTATGTTTTGGAAAAGCGTAAAATGGAATAATTTTACCCAAAGTATATCTTGATATAAAAAAGGTATTTATCTTGGGATTATTACATTATATTGGATGTGTTGGTTGTGATTATAATCGAATAAGATTATAACTGAGATGGTTAAAAATAACCAAATAAAATTCAAATAAGTGTTATGAAATGAACTAAATCTGTATTTAAACCAGAATTGGAATTGGAACTCTAGAAACTTGGAAAGATGTTTGTAAATGAAATTTGAATTAAATATATGGAAATTTTAAGACCTTGGGACATTTGGACAAGTTTTTTAAAAGCATAGTGAATGATATTTTGAAATAGTTTCAAAATAGAGTGTTTAAAAATAAGTTTTGAAAGTGAGATAGTTTTGAACTCACTTTAATCGCTGGAAAATAACCCTAATGATGAACCATGGCATCATCTATGTTCATTTTCGAGTTTCTAAGTAACGGAATACTACCAAAGTTATTGTTTTTGAATTATTTTGAGAAAGCAAGTTGTTTTGAACATTGAAAAGGAAAGTTGATTTTTGAAAAACTATGTTATTAAAAAATTCCCAAAAGAGACTGGTTTGAATTAAAAACAAGCACACAAATGAATTTATGAAGATGGAATAAAAAAATAACTTAAGGAAGTTAGATAAAAATTTGCGGAAGGAAAAAGAAGTTGGAATTTAACTGAGGCAAGTTAAGAGGAAATTGAAATGGAATGATTTTTGAAATAAAAATCAGATTTTTATTTTTGAGATGCAGATAACTAATTTGAGAAATTAATTAATGGATTATAAATAAGAGAATGGAACTTGACTTGGTCAAGTATAATGGATATACAAGTTAAGGGTTTGGAACTGAGGATGGAACTTGAGTTCGAAATGGAATTTGGCTTGGATATAAACGATTGTGTTGAGGATAAATTGATAGAATCAATTGGAAATGCACGGGTGTATGCCGACTTAGTAGCAAATGGAAGAGATAGAATCGAATGCTCGATAAAAAAGGTACATGTTTAATTGAGTATGAGATTTTTATGAGCCTATTTGGCAAGTCTCTTGTCTTTTTTATTTTATTTTTGATTGGAGAAGGGCCCAGAGAGGCAAGTTGTAGTTGTACCGATTGAGTCGTGCAAAGGAAACAATGGCAAAAAATTTCGAAAATTTAAAGAGTTAGAAAATTCGTAAGAAAAATTTGATAATTAGAAATCGACATGTCGATTGTAATTGAAATAAGAAAACCAGAATTGGTTAATAAAATTTGAAGTGAAATAACAAAAGTGATAAATTAATTAAAAATCAATTTTAATAGACATGGGAATATGCAGGAGAGCATATGGATTGAAGATGAGAATGTGATGATGGATTGTCCAAAAAGAATGGACACATCGTTTGATATAGGAAAAAAAGGTAAGGTATTGATATAAGGATAAAAGTTTTGTAAAGAACCGAGTTCAGGAGATGTGAAGTATAGGATGTCAACCAAGTGGGCTGAGAGTAGTTGGAAGAGATATAGCATCTTTACTACTTAGTACTTTCGGGAACGAAATCCTTTTAAGGGCAGAGGAATGTAACGATCCGGATTTAAAGCATTACGTTTGGAACATTTAGATTATTTATAAATGTTGAATTGGTAATATAAATGGATTTTTGTAAAGATTTTATTTATAAACGACGTTTTAATGTATAATTTATAATATAACTAAAAACAAACTCATAACTTCCCGGTAGTTCATAATTTTACATTTTGAATTTTAACCGGATGTATAGGATTCATTATAAGTCAGATTTCATTGAAACAAGAAATGTTCGAATCTATTTAACTATATTCTTCTAATGGAAGAAAAAAGGGAATTTCATATTGTAGATTGTGAGTCACGTCCAAATCAAATTTTCAAAAACTTGCTATGGAAATGTTTATAAACAATAACGATTTATTTAATAAATAAAAAGAGTTTTCAATATAAAATGAACACTGTTTTAACCCGAAATTTGAAATAAAAAGTTATAAATCCGTATTTTTTATTTTGAAGTTGCATTTTATTCTATTTGAGTATATACGATAATAACAATTTATTATTATTAAATTAAATTATTTTGGAATTTAATTTATATTTTATTGATTTATATTATATCGATTTAATATGTAATTATTGAATAACCAATTTTCAAATGACCTCCATTTTCGACGAAGCTAATTTTATTCAAAACATAGTGATTACTTATTGTAAGATTTTTAGTTTTGCATCAATTGGAGTTATGTTGTGACCATGTGCAGTATAAACGCATATTATTTAATCATTTGGAATTAAAAAGGAAATTTTACAAATGGACTCGGAATTTGACAAAATCACTTTCATCGTGTTTAAAATATTAAACTATTGTAGGATTACGAGTTTCATTGTGAACAGAGCTCGTATATGGTAGTTTTTGCTTATTACTCAAACATAAGTTTTGTAACTTAAATTAATAATAAAATCAAATCAAAATATACCTTAGCCCCTAAGGTAACTAATTTGCACATGCTTAATCCGAACTTTCCTGCCCTATGCTGACTAACAAGATACAAACACACATGCCCATTTCCTTAACTCAAGCCGATCTTCCCTATAATGCTACAGCTAACCTATATGTGTGCATGCAAAGTTTCTCCTCCCTATAAATTCAAGCACTGTTCTCTTCTTCTTTTGGCTTCAGGAAAATTAAAACTGAAGCTTCTAATGCTTCACAAATTTCAATCCAATCCATTCTTCCACTAAAAATTCTAAAACAAATCTCATTGAACTCAGCAAAGCGAGAGCTTCACATTGGCCTTTTTTGATGGGTTTGGTGTAATTCCAATTTGCTCAAATAAGACAACGACTAAGGTTGGAAACGGTTGGATATTGGAACTTTGATGCGTGAAATGAATGTTGTATATGAGTTCAGGGTTGGATATAGAAGCTCTTGGCGAAAATTTTAAGGATTTGGTGATGGTTTTATACGCACCTTATTCTGTGTGCATGAGTATATGCTGGAAGACGGAATTGGAGAACATCGAGCCGAGTGTGCTGAGGTGAGAATGGAAATGAAGAGTGTGCGAAATGAAGATTATTGGTGTTTTTAGTTTTGGGTTTCATGGAGTATTGATGGAGAAAAGGGATGGAAGAGGTTGGTGGTGGTGAAAAATATAGTTGGAGCGGTTTTTTTTTTTTATGTTTTGAGGAAGAACTTACTGTTCATAGTGGGTCAATCTGAAGTGGAATAGGCCGGTTTGAGGACTGATGAGGCCCAAATGCAAAAGAATTTAGTATAGTTTTAATTTAAATAGTATATGAACTTGCTAATTTAATTATTCACTCGTGCGTTATCAGACTTACAAACTGTTTGTTACACTGGAATCGTATGAATGCAGGCTACGCGATGAAGCTGGTTTATAACTATTTAAAACTCTTGAGAAATTATGGCAAGATAAAATGTTTGATTTAATCAGTTGATGTTTATCGTTATTCAACGATAAACGACCAATATAAGTAAACTCACTAACTCTATAAATGTATTTTAAAGTTGATATGCGATGATTGAATGTCATGTGGTGATTGTTTGGATGAATTGATATATTATTATCAATTGTTTCTATTATATATATATATATATTATAATTAACGTTGGTAGTTCAATATTCCCACACATTTTAGCGGATGAGACCTATGCACCCCGCATAATAACGGATGACCTTCTATACCGTGATATTTCATCCTGAAATGGAATTGGTATTATTTATATTGTCTAACATATGTGGATGCAGGAAAACAGGTTAGAGGGATCCAACTAGATTCCTAAAGAAAATTATATCGTTGTTTCATATATGTTATGTTATATGTTGTGTGATACATTAATATTTGTGTTTGGATGTTTGAATATTACTGGCCCTAATATTGAAAAATTAAAACATCACAAGAAGGGAATTTTGAGATTTTAAAGAAAAATCTATTTTTAAAGTAAAGAAAAATTAACAGACTTGTTTTTAATTATAAAACAAGAAGTCTAATTTATAAATGATGCATAAAACCGAAGTGAAATAATTATCGCTGGGTAATTTGGGAATGTAAATTCAAGGATGAATTAAAAATGGAATGGAAATCATTTAAAAAGTAAACGATGAAATTTTTTCCGATGTTAGGAATGGGAATAGAATTGAAATAAATCCATGAGGATATACAATTTGAATTCGACTATATCGAATGTTATAAAAATAATTTAGTTTTAGGAATTATATAATTCAGAAATTGAGGAGAAAAATAATATTTGGTTTGAACCAATAATTCATAATCGAACATGAAGTTAAAACAAGTTATAAACTTGATATATAATTAACGAGAAGTTGACTTGTAAATGGAGTTTATGAAGTGGAATATGAATACGAAATTATAAAGTGATTCAATAAGTGGGACTTGAGCCTGTAGTAGTATTTATAAATAAAAATCAAGATTTGATTGATAAAACGAGTCCAGATTTCTATAAAGGAACAATATTCACATTTTAAAGTGAATAACGGTTAAAAGCAAATGTTTTGTGGATATGAATAGTTATAGGGAAAGTTTGTAATGGTTTGGAAATGAAAATTTTAAAAGTAAATTTAGAATGAAAAGCGGAATTTGAGTTTGTCGATAACGATGGAATTATTCCAAAGTTCAGAACGTGAATCAAATAGAAATTATTCGAAAGAGAGTTATATATTAAAATTCGACTAGTCAGATTTTGGAAAGTACTATACTTTCCGTCTTAAATCAAAGATTTATTTATTTATATATTTATTTGTTTAATTATTTATTCCAAGTAATGAATAAAACTTATATTTGAATATTTCGGAAGTAGGGATTTTAATGCTATCGCTAAAATCAATGTTTTTCCGTAAAAGAAGTGGATTATTAAACAGAATATGAGAATTTCATAAGCAGTGTTTGTTAAAGATTGAAGTTATGGGCTTTGGCCATTTCAAAGTTAAGAATGTTATTCAATTAAGGTTTGAAAGGTAATTTTATGCCAACTTGATTGACTTCACTATTGACTAAGGACCGGTTAAGGTTCGGTAGCGAGGATTAGTTAGTGATACGGTTAGGTAATGAATAACTAATTGGTTGAGTTTTGTTGAGATATTAAGGAAAGATATTACCAGTGAGTTAATATTGGAGAAAAGGACAATTGAATACCTTACCTTATATTTGGTATTGTATTAAGTGTAAGGTATATTTGGTATTGTATTAAGTGTGATTTATATTGGGTATTATTCAATTAGGCCAAATATTCCCTAGAATATGCTGTACTAGATTATTCCTCTCTTATATATAAGTAGAAGGATCTCTCTTGTAATAGATATACAAAATTAATAAAATGTAGTCTGCAATTGTTCATTGCTCTTCTCTCTCTTCTCTCTGATCTCAATTCTTATCATGGTATCAGAGCAGGTCAAAGGAAGGAGAGAGGTATATATATATTAAAAAAAAATGTTGAGCCCTCTTTCCTACACTCCTCCACACAGTGAGATTCACATAAGCGAAGAAATGTTGAGCCCTCTTTCCTACACTCGTCAGCTAACCGACCAAATTGCCCTTGCTAAAGCATACTTGATCATCTCAAAAGACAACGAAAACCTTCAACTTGCTTCAGATTTAACCCTCCAAATCCAATACTTCCAATCCCTCCTCCTCTCTTCGTCAGCAACCCAAAACCCAAAAACCAAAACCAAACCAAAAACAAAACCAAACCAAAACCCAAAACCCAAAAACCAAAACCAAACCAAAACCAAACCAAAACCAAAATCAAAACAAAAAAAATCAAAACCCAAAACCAAAACCAAAAATCAAAATCCAAAACCAAAACCAAAAACCATTATTGAGTGTGGTCCACTTTAAAAACCATTGAGTGTGGTCCACTTTAAAAACCATTACTGAGTGTGGTCCACTTTAAAAACCATTACTGAGTGTGGTCCACTTTAAAAACCATTATTGAGTGGTTGGACCACTTTAAAAACCAATGAGTGGTTGGTCCACTTTAAAAACCATTTGTTAAAAATGAAGAGTTGCTGACGGCGTATGGAAGTTTGAAGCTGACTATCATTTTGTTCGTGATGCTATCCAAGATGCAATCCAAGATGGGCATTTGTGATCCGCATGCTCCATCTTGAGGGGGGGTGTTGAGATATTAAGGAAAGATATTACCAGTGAGTTAATATTGGAGATAAGGACAATTAAATACCTTACCTTATATTTGGTATTGTATTAAGTGTAAGGTATATTTGGTATTGTATTAAGTGTGAAGCATATTTGGTATTGTATTCAATTAGACCAAATATGCTTTGGAATATTCCTATCTAGAGCATTCCTATAAGTATGAAGAATTTCTATTGTAATAGCAAGAAAGTGAATGAATAAAATGTAGTCTTCTAATGTTCATTGCTTTGTCTCTCTCCTCTCTTTGTATCTAAAATTTATCAAGTTTCACTAACGATATTTTATATAACATCCGTTCTAATCCAATAAATGGATTTTGGAAATGTTTTCCAAATATAATCAAAGATTTATTATTAGCATAAAAAACGAGATGAGTTGATTGATGATGATAGAAATGGGAATATATATGGAAATGTTTTTCGATGTTAATAAAGTATATTTTCTAAACATTGGAAATAAGGATTTGTGAATATATGAAATGTTTCCCAACTGTGATAAGAAATATTTTCTGTAATATATAAAATAAATAATTATGATAGATGGAAATGTTTTCGAAAAGGCAAAACGGGTTTTGAAAATTATTAGGGTAAACATATTGAAAGGAAATTGGGAAATGAATAAATTAACAAGAAATTAATTTAAAGAGCTCAGTGTTATTTGATGTGAAGCATGAGATACTATTTATTTGATTTAGACACTATTAAAATATTAGAATAGTATTGGTTGAAAAAATGTTTTGGTTTATCATAAGGTAAAAACCATATGTATTTATGTGTGATCGGTCTTACAATTTTCCTTTCTTTTTGAAAGGAATTTTTGAAAGTTAAACCAAATGGTTGGAGTTTACTCAAACCATTCACATCACTAATCCAGATTTTATTTGTTTTTTGTTTTACCCTAAACTCTTGGGTTTCTAAATTTGTACACGCTGTCAAGTAGTCAGGATTTTATAGATATACTTGGAGGAGCTTTGAGTAGGAGGTTTCAGCATTAGGTAACTATGTTTTATTTTCATTGTGTTGTATTGTGTGGTACTCTGATGATGGCATGCATATATAGACAGATTTTTATTTTAAAAAGTTATGTTATGTAATATATTTTATTCGTTCTGCTGTGAGATTCTTGTCTGCTCTGATATTGTGATATTGTGTTCTTTTCTTTTATTCTACTCTTTTCTTTCTTTAACTTCTATCATCCTCTAATTTCTTTATTTGGCATTTGGATTTTAGTGCATTTGGGTTGGATTATGTTGTATTTGGTCGACTTAGAGCGTACTTAAATTAGAGTCGCTACAGTTATGTAACTATTGGACGCCACAATCAAAGGGAATGGAAAACCAAATATTGTCAAGTAAGATGATGTTAGGTTCTAAAATCGTTGAAACGGCTACCGTCAAGGAAGAATGATTAAATGAAATTAGGTATAGTGAGATGAAAAACAACAAGGATAAAATGCAAGGAATGTGAATTTGATTAAATGGAAAGTGGTAAGGTTTGGTCAGGCATCAGAGTAAGTTAGGCGAGTATAGAGGAGATACTGTGAACTGGTGGAATGAGGGAAGAAAGAAGGAAATTAGGGGAAAAATAAGGAAATCGTGGGTGATGTGAGCGGTTACGCAGTTGAGAACTGAAGAAGCCAAAATTCTCAGTATTTTGAAATCCTAGACCTTAACCATTTATATTGCTCGATTTTCACCAATAGTAGTGATATTTGCAGAGTGCAGGCAGAAATATGATGCATCAATCCCTTAAAAACTTTTGATCAAAACTGCTGGAATTGGACATGGATAGAGGATTTCTGTTCGTCAATTCTAACAAATGTGTAGTTCGGACACACTATTAAAACTTAAAACTAGAAACTTAAGTGTATTGTTTTATTTTCATACTTCTTTAGCAAAAATTTATGTTTTGGCAACATTAACTTGTTTTATTTTGATTTTCCACCATAGAACATAAAGTAGAAGACAATATTATTTTTATTAGAAATACTAGATTGGCAATTTTTTTGCTGGTCAAATAATACTAGTAATTTGTTAAATGATGCAAGAGCTATAAATAACATCATCGTCTGTCTTGCCTTTATGTACAAATGATAAAAGAAACATGGTCATAATTTAAATCAAATGATAAATCTAATATATTTTTCTCCCTAGAAATATGGATGTCATATATGTGTAGGGAGTGGAAAATAGACTATCATGATTTGCATTTGATTTAAGCATTACATCAATATTTTGAAAATAATCGGGCAGGAAATATTTTATCGTATTCAGTTTAGGGTTTTTTCCAAACAAAAATGCATATAACACGAGTATATTGTGAAAATCTTCTATTTTAAAAATGAAGTTAAGTTACAAAATAGAACCAACTTATTTTTATTTTCATGTTTTTGAATTTGCATATCATTAATTCTTCTAACTACAAGACATTATGATAAAAATTTAATCACGTTTCGAAATTAAAATTATATTGACCTTTGTAGTGTGTTAAAAAATTATCATCCAGTTCAACAGGACAGCATTGTGGTTATTATACACTGTATTTTTTGTAAATAGTATAATAAAATTTCAATATAGTGGCAAATATATTACTCCCTCCGGTTCATAATATAAGATGTTTTAAGTTGTTTGATTTGTTTTAAAATATAAGATGTTTAAGGTTTTAATGCTCTCTTTATTCGTTATTCATAATAAATGATGTGACATTTTATGTATTTATTCATGTTTCAACCAATAGATACACACGAAAAGAAGCTAATTTAAGAGAGAGACTTATTTTGAATATGAATTCAAGCACCATTAATGGATTCCTTAATTCTTGTGCAAACAAGTAAAACATCTTATATTATGAACCGGAGGGAGTACTATGTTCATTTATTTTAGGGTATTTTGATTGAAACCAGATTGCAATGGAACCTCATTTATAACACACTGACATGCAGACTCATAAATTGCGAAATGTGTACGCTGCTTTTCTGCATTGGTGAGTTCGAATCTTTGTGAATAAAATATCACTTTCATGTTAATATATGTGATAACAACAATGAATCTGTAGATTTCCTTCATCTTTATATAAATTATGCCTTGTGAAGTGTGTGCCAACTAACATGTATATCAGGCAAGGACGTACGCAGTGTAGGCCCAGCGAGGTCGGGCGCCCCCACTTAGATTTTGATATTTCAACACATATAGTGTTTTCTGATAAAGTGGTTAGGAAGAAAGCGATTGCACTTCAGGAGAAATAAAGAAATAAGGAAGGTGATAAAATAATGAGATGGGTCTGTCTATCACCAGCCCATGATTTACTCTTCACCCCCTGTTAATTTCAAAATAAAACAAACATCCTATTTATTTCTCTTCGCACCCTATGTATTCCAAATATAACCCTCTATTCTTATTCACGTTGATTTTTTCTTTTCTCTCATTCTTCATATAACTTGATGCTCTACCTTCGAAACCTTTGTAACTTCGAAAAATTTAACAATGGAGGCTAGAAAATTAGGTGATCGATGTATTAAAAAAACATATTTTAATAAACCAATCTTCAATGCAGTGCTTTCGTTTTAATATCGATATGCATATAGCTTACGTTCGTGTATAGTTACCAAACATAGTATTGATATTGATTTTATTTTTAAAAACTTACACTTTGGAATTTCTAAATCCTACTGCTCAGACGCTGCAATGCAACCTATTAAGGCTAACTGGTGTATGCGTTGTTATAGGTTTAATTGTTGTTTATGCTAAAAAAAATTGCAATTTCAAATCATTATTCTTAGATAGATTGAAAGAACCATACTTGCTTTCTCCATGCATCATTTGTAAATTTTGTTGTCTCGTTTGATTTAGTGTTCATGAGTCATAGCAATTTTAGCAGGTAAAGATGTGAGATGAAAATTGAAGATAAATAAGTATATTAAACAAGTTATTTATTGTTAAAGGATATAATTGAAAAAAAAAATTTAAACTTTTTACTGGGGAGTGAAGAGCAATAACCGGGGTGTTAACAGATGGAGCCTAATGAGATTAGTCAATGAATAAATTTGGATTTAGTGTGATCCATCTTAACACTTTCTCTGTCTCATACCAATTATATCAGCCGGTATATTATAACATTATTTTACGTTTATTTCATATTGACATTCTAATTCATACCAATAATATGTAGATCTAAACATAAATGCATTTCTTTCGGGTGTATGTAGCTTGGCCAGTATGCATGATATTATACATTTAGACCTTATTTTTGCTAAATGAATCGGTTTTTGCAAATTATTATTTTTTGGGAAATCTGTAGAGTTTTTCCCTGCATGTTATTTCATGTTATTTGTGGTCATTATAACCTACTACCAAAAACCGAGTACAACAGCTTCAGCATACCAATTATGCAACAAACTTGCATCCATAGACATGAATATGTTGTTTTACTATGACTTGAAATAATTTTGTTTCACCAACCCAGGGATTAGCACTAGTTACACAAAAAATCGAGTCCTTATAGATTCCTTAATGCCATACATGCATGCGTATAGTTTCAAGATGACCAGAAATATTTGATTGTTTGTATCTATTTGAATGTAAATGTGTTGTAAATAGAATTCCAGGAATAACTGATTGTTTATGTAATTTAAATATAGTGGTTGTTAGCGTATATGTGATATCTTTAATGTATTGAGGTAGGTACTGAATTATCTCTTACTTCTTTCAGGCACGAGGTGCGAAATATGTTGCCATTAGGCAAAAACAATTGCCTCACACAACTGGATGTAGAGGAATGTTAGATTAACTGATGATTTGATTAGTTAATTAATTATAGCATTATTTACCTAATTATTTAATTAATTATCAATTGATTTATTAAATGTCTAAATGTAGAAAAGGAAAAGCGATAATTCATTGTCCGTATCCAGCTAGAGTTGATGTTTGGGTTAAATATCGCACTAAAAAGAATGATGAACCAGCGAATATGGATGTTCCAAGTATTATTGTAAAAATATTTGAATTTTTAGCAACTAAACATTACGATAATATTACCATCATATATAGCCTATATGTTATTCATTTACGCAGGAGGAGATTAAATAATTGATAATGCAAGACAATCCGACCCGACAAATAATGTCAGAGAAGATGCAATTGTAGTGTTGAGGTATGATAAGCCAGGAAGCTTAAGAGCACTAAGAAGGGGCTACACCCTAACCAAGCTAACGTTGTCACATTGTAGAGATAAGCGAATAACTTAGTGTCGGAAAAGAATTTCAGAAATGGAGAGTATGGTCTACATGCTAGCAAACAAGATGGCAATCTACCTCAAAAGGTTCTCTTATTGCATCATTGATTTTCATGAATTTCTTTAAATTTCAAAATTTAAACCATTAACTATTAATACTGCTATATTTTTCTTTGATAGGGTAAAGATGTTCGAAAGAAGCAAGCACACCTGAAATGGTAGAAATCACTTCTGTTGCCGATGCAACATCAATTGTAGTTTAGTTTTAATCTAATAATCAATTTATTTATTTTATTTGATAAAGATTGTTCAAAAAAGGAAGCACAATTGAAATGGTAAAAAACCCTTATATTGTTGATATACCATCATTCATAGTTTAGTTTTCAGACAAACAAGTAATAAAATTTTTGGTTGAATAATTGTAGCGCAATGATAACATGTGTGAGTTATTGAATTAGGATGGAACCAACGAAATTGTTGTTGAAGGAAGAGTAGCGTTCGTTGATCCTAATGAGGTTGTCAATGACATTTTTATTGAACCTAATGTTGTGAAAGTTGTTATAGATTATGTAAAGAAAGAAGATGACGTCTATACTAGGTTTTTCACTATTAAGAGAAGTCAAGAATAAGTTAGTAGCATGGCCTGCTAATTGTGTTATGGCATGACGAGGATACTTGGAGGAAGATATTATGGTAAATTACAATTTTTATGATAACTATTTGCAATTGTATACTTTTTTCTTTGGCAAAGCCAACCGGTTTTTAAGGTGATCGCAAACACCTTTTATTGTAACCAATAATAAAATACATGAAGTTCAGGTGATTGGAGTTAACAATCAACTATTGGTTTTTAAGGTGGTATGTCCGCCGCATACACATAAAATGAAATACTGGAGCTAAACAAATTTGCTTAGACTGCAATGCGCTGTCAAAGAACTAATCTCCAACTACATCTCCTGGTGAAACTTCCTGCACGGCCTTAGCAAATTGGGTAGCCAGATCAAACACAAAAAACAGTGATATGTCTGGATACAGATGCCATATGTCCCAAGCTGTGTCGTGGAGTAATTGCTCGTTGTTTTTACCGTCATCACCATCCTTCGCTAGTATAAGCCCTTCTCCTTCCACTAGATACACTAACTTACATGCTACATCTCCCTCATCAATATGAATGTGAAATGTTCCTTCACTTAATCTATGTTTCATACCTGTGTTACTGTGAGTTAGAACCATATCAGTTTTGTTCCAATCAAATAGTTGGCTTGTTGTCGGGACCTTAGCAGGGAGATTCTCACCACCAACCAAGTTACTAGGAGTTGGGATAACAATAGGCTTGACTTTGGGAACCCAAATCATAGGAGGAGCACAAGGGAGTGGAACTTTCTCAGCCTGAATATAGTCACTTGAGGCAGAACATTTCTCTTTGAAATGACCAAAAGATTTGCACAAGTTGCATATTTCTGGTTTCCATTTGTATGTTACATCAACAAAATAGAAATGTTCTTCAATGCATACCTTTAACTGAGTTGGAAGAGGCTTATCTGGAGTTACTTCAATCAATGCTCTTGCGAATACAAGGTTTCTGCTGGCAACTGTGTTGGAGTCAAAACATTTTAGCTTGCCGATGTAGCACGCTAGCCAGTTGAGCCCAATAAGCGGTTGTAGAGCTGAAGGAACATTATTAAATTGAGCCCAAACAGGGATAGAGAGGACCTGGTCTCTAGCTCTATCCATTGATGCATTCCAAGGTGTGACAATGAATGGTTTCACTCTTATTATTGTTGGTGCTACCTCCAAGACCCTTTGCTTTTCCGCATTAGATGAAAATTTCAATAGTACATTCCATTGACAAGAGAAATTCTAAGCAGCCCGTGTAAGCGCCATGCACCTCGGCATGCTTCAAGCATGTCAAAATTAGGGATTTTAGAATCTAAAAAGAAACCAACCACATGATCTTTCCAAAATATTTTGATTTCATTTCGAATTTCAATTGGAGGAGCAGGATCGATATCAGGATCTGGGATGGAGAAGTGGGTTGGAATATAATCTCCGGCAATGTTTGGAAGAGTTTCAAACAAGGATTTCCAGGGTTTTTTTGTTGGTTCGACATTTTGTTGAATATCATTGGGGAAGTCCTGTGCCGCTTGTTCACAACGCTCTAGCACCAGATTATTATTCTCAATAATACCTTCATCGCTTATAATCTCGGTAGTATCACCAACCGCAGTAGTCTCAGTTGCAACTGCGTTTCCACTATCACTCGATTTATCACCCACACCATTTGATGAAGGGACTCACCTTAACTGGTTGGCCATGTTGAGTTGACAGTAGAAATCATTGTTGAGACTGCTGTTACACCACCCAACGGAGGAAGATGAACATACAATTGAGGAGCCATGGGTATATCATGCACCAAAGATACCAGGTTGTGACCAGGAGCTATTTCAAAAGGAGGAATTGAGGACTCCGACGAGTCAGGAACAATCGATGCCAAATCGTCTTCAAGGTTAGCAACGATTTGGTTGTACTGGCGACCAGATCTAGTACTCTATTTATCAGAGCGAGACCTAGAGTTGAGACACGACTTTTTGTTCTTGCTTTTGACCATCGATTAGGCGGCGTTGGGAGGAGAAGAAAAGCGGAGAGAAGAAGATGGATTTAGAAGCGCTGAGGAAGTCACCGCCTAAATAGATATGTCGCCATTTTGTTCCTCTGTGTATACTAAATTGTCTTCGTCCGCATATTTTTCCTAGCTGCAATTGTATACTTATCTTTTCCCACTAAATTTATTGTTCATTTTAAAGTAAAACAAGTATCACAAACAAAAATGGCTGCTTTATGCTTAGAATGAGGGTGAAGTGTTAGCCGCCGAAGGAATACTCTATTCCAAGGATTCAGAAATGATTGCAAATGGTATTTCACTTGATACGTTAGCTGTTGTGGTTTGGGTAGACTACGCCAACAAAGGAGATGCTTTCTTGAAGCGACTCACAACTGATAATAACTGATATGTCATGCATTAAAGACACCGTCGGTAGGAAAATAACATGGCCAAAATCAGAAGTTGTAGTTGAAAAAGAAAATGTTGTGTCCGCTCCTTACATGGTTAAAGCAAGTATTATGACTACTACTCAGGTAACTTTGTTACCCATTGTAGTGTTTCTAGATTTCTAATATGATATAATTACCCAAAATTAAGATAATTCATGTATTTTTGCTTACCCAACAGATTGCAAATCTAAGTAGAAAATAATAAATGCAAGTTAATTGATGTAGGTGAAACAGGACGAACAGTGGCTGAAGGAACTATCATTTCAACCGATCCAATAGCAATGGTTCACTTTGTTACATTGGGAGAAGATGTCATAAAAGTTTGGATAATTTCGTGAAAGTCAATGATGCATTGTAACACCCCGTAATTTTAAAGAACATTAGAATGATAAATTAAAGAATACTTAATTAAAAATTGAGAACTAAGTAAAATAGACTGCACCATTGCATTCGTCTTGGAATTCTGCTTAAGATAGACTCCGAGTTTGCGTGAAACAGACATTGTATGAAGAAGTTATTAAGCCTAGAAGTTTGTATACGCACAAGCGAATTATATATATACAAACAAATCAGAATATTCAAAGAGAGAAAAAAATCAAAAATTTCAAAACAGCAAAGCGGGAAGGCCAAAAACCGGAACGACCCATTCTGGGGGTCGACACAGCTTCGACCCAGGGTGTTTGGGGTCGACCCCGGGGTCGATACCTAAAGGGGGCTTCAACCTCTATACAGATCTGGGTAGAAGACTTGTTTGTGGCTTAGTTCGTTGGCTTTAGACTATAAATAGGAGCCAATTCCTATTGTTTTTACACACTAAAACTAATGGATACAATGAGATGTTGCACCATCTTAGACTGAGTTAGCCTATTTCTTTCAACAACAGCCTATACACATTCAAGAATTTCTCCTATAGCTTCATCTTACTATTCTCTGTTCTTTAGATCCAATCCCTATGAGTTCATGTTATTTTTCGATATGAACATTTAACAAGTAATCCTGATATGTTCATAAATATAGATCTAAACCTATGCCTAGTTAGTCCTATTATTACATGTTCATCAGATCTATTCTCATATGCTTATTTCTGTTCATCAGATCTGTTCTTATATGCCTATTTCTGTTCATCAGATCCGTTCTTATATGCCTATTTCTGCTATTGTGTGTCCATTTCCGTTACTTTTGGTTTTATTCCTATTATGTTCTTCTCTCTCCCTCATTCCCTTTTTATTTCTATAGTCGGGCTACCTTCAAGCCTAGGCCGATATCGGTGAAATATGAACGAAATTGGGTTAAACTGGGAATGATTGGAAATGGTAATTTAGGGGCATAACTTGTACTTTGAATCACGGTTGGAATTTGGGGGCATAAACTATATTGTGAAATTGGAGTAAAAAAATTTGGACATGATTTCTACTGTAAATTATGACTTGTGGTTTGGGACATATAAATCTGTAGGCTTAATTTAAGATTAAGCGAAACATGTTAATGGAACTGTAAAGAATCTGTGAAGCCTGTTTAATCCGTTGAAATTGAATAGTATAATTGAAAAACCTACGATGACCATGAATAATTGTTTAATAATGAATATGTCTAGATCTACAGTAGTTAGAAACTGTAACCGCACTTAGACACGAGGTTAGATTACACTTGTGGTAGAAGTCTGCCCGGAACCGCCCGACATATCCAGCGTCCACAAGTGGTTAATCTAATGTGAGGGGTCGAGTGCGTAAATGTACACGTAACAGTGCTAAGACACGAGGTTAAGTTTGACTTGTGGTAGATGTCTGCCCGGAACCGCCTGGCATATCCAGCATCCACAAGTGGTCAACTTAATGTGAGAGGTCTGGTGCATTAACATACATGAACGGGGAATGATAATAATCTATTATGAATAAACCTGAAAGGGTAGGTTGTAATAAACGATAGAGGAAAGGGATAACTTATGAAATAAGATAAGTTGTACTTAATTATAAATTAAGTAGTCTGTAAATCTGGAAACCCATTAAATCTGTGGGGTTAAGTAAACCTGTTAAATCTATGGGGTTAAGCAAACCTGTTAAATCTTTGGGGTTAAGTAAACCTGTTAAATCTGTGGGGTAAAGTAAACCTGTTAAATCTGTGGGGTTAAGTAAACCTGTTAAATCTGTAGGGCATATACGAACTTGTTAATCTAGAAAACTTAACCAGTTACATCTGTTGGAGTTATATGGACCCATTAACTTGTAAAGTTTCAACTCGTAAATCTGTAGGGGATTATGCGAATCTGTTAGGCATAACCTGTCAAAATCCTATTTAATTGGGGATATAAGATCTGTAAGGGTTGGCTTGTGTCATCGGTTGTGTGGGACCCATATTAGTCAGTAACCTATTCTGGTATTAAAGGGGGATCTCTCACTAGGTAGGTGTCAGGGTACGCTTACTGAGCTGATCGTAAGAGGTTCATCTGGGAGGAGGTGTGTACGGGCACGTTCCAACGGACTCATGTACGTGCATGAGTATGGCTTGCTCTAAGAAAATAAGCGCTGTAGCACCAGTAAATAGGTCTGTGTCCTTCTGTAGGTTTCCACTTTAGGAAGTAATACACCCTACTGTGGGGCCGACACAGGGTATTTACAGGATAGGAAGCTGATCGATTGGAGGGGTAGTAATTAGGGTACATCTAGTCCTGTCTGTTTCTATAGGGTACCTGTATTTCTATTTGGGTTAACACCCGTTATTTCTATTTAGGTACTGGTTAATTCTATTTGGGGTAAAACCCGCTACTAGAGTACACATAAAACTGCCATTATATTTTTTGTTGGGACCATCTTGTTTCTGTTATACTAGTATTGGTGCAAAAAAAAGTACTTAATAAGTGCAACATATCCAGTTCTGTTATCCTATTTATCATGTTATACCTGTCTTATGATACTATTATCTCTCTCATTCAGCTTATATGCATGCCATAATGCTTTTACTTATTTATATGCAAAAAGAATTTGATTCGCTAGAATTTATGTCCGACCCATTTTGTTTCCTTTTCTCTCTCTTCCGTTTCTCCCCCCAGGTTCTCAGGGTGGGAATACTCATGCTTGATTTGGATTCTCTCTTTCATTCTGCTTGAAGTTGCTTAGATGTACCGCTTTGATTTCTTGTCTTCTCTTATATGGATATATTTATGGGGAACTATTCTTCTTTTATTACTGTACTCTGATGATTTTAGTACAAGAAAGAAGTTTTAAGTTGATATAATGGGTTTTCTGTATGTCGGACTTATGATGTAACTATGTTTTGGACCACGATGTTTTTTGTTAAATAAAGTTTTAGATTCCGCTGTTATTTTATATCTGTCTTGTAATGTTTATGTTTCTGTTTACCTATAATGCTTTATGAAACTTAATGCATTCTGATAAAGAGTGACATTAACGGACGTGGCGGTGTCACGTGCATATGGAGACCTAAGTCAAAATGTGTGTATATATATATATAGAAAATGCATTTGGTACTTCCTTAGCTTGGCTGTCCGCATATGTCATTAGGGAATCAATCTAAAATAAGCATTAGTTGCTACTTATATGCGTCTCTTATGTAAAAACCCATACACACTCAATATGTAGCTAGTGTTTTGTACGTATTTAGTGTTTAGCTATATTTTTCAGCCCTATTAGAAACGTGTTGCACTTATTCAACTTGTTATACTATAAAACGAAAAAGATTGGCATCCATTGATATATGCATGAACATATAATATCATAACGCAGTATATTATAGAGAGTTTTTGAAAAAATACCCTTACTTCAAATTTAAGATCATAATTTTGATATAACTATTTATGTCAAGTTATCTGCTATACTCGTAATCAATCACATAATTAAAAATATTTTTCAAGGCATAAAATAAATCAAGTAAATTTCAGTTTATAAATAAAGGTATAAAATTTAATCCTCTTTCTTACATTTAACTTCCATTCTCTTAAAACATTTTTTGAATAAGGCTCTGCAGCTATGACTGCCATGAATATAAAAAATAACCCTGTTTTTGATAACACTCCTGATCGGAAAGGGGGTTCTTCATCTTCTCCTCCATCTTTCTCTCCCCCTTCACCTATTTTAAATACTCATCCTCCACAATTATTTCTTGTTTTCCTCGCTGATGAGGATGGATTTACCGTCATAATCGCAAGAAAGCAATGAGATCTCATCATAAATCATTAGGATCCGCTGGACTGCTCATATCCCAATAGGGATAGGAGAATCCCCGATCCATCCACCTAAACTGCATCAAATATCTATTGGTTTGAACAGAGGAAATCTTCCCCAATTCGAGAACAATGCAAGATCGAATATGGATGGTTCTTCCATATTAAAATTCAATTCTCAGTTCATTAATCCTGGCACTAAGTCCTCTTCTTGGAATGACATAGTTAAAAATGGAGGACAAAGCCTAGATATAGATCTGAGGTATATTGCTCCAACAACTATTAATAACAAGAAGACGATTATAGTGAAGGAGGAGATAAGCAGAAGGACAGAAGATAAATGGGGGTTCTTAGTTAATGCCTATGTTTTTGGCAAGAGACCCGCTTATCATCATTTCAAGAACTACATTAGTAAGACATGGACTCCTATAGGTACATTTGAAATCTTTACTCGAGATTTTCATTGTTAGATTTTCTAGTTTAGAAGATAGCGAAAACCCATTAAAAGGAACCCTTTTTTTATCAATGGTAAGCTTATTATTCTCAAAAAATGGGATAAAAAGCCTGTTCTTGATAGAGATTTACTAAACACTATGCCAGTTTGGACCACGCTTCCAGAATTAAATCTCAAGCTATGGGATAAAGAGGCTTTCAGCACCATAGCAAGTGTAGTCGGTATTCTTATAAAGTTGGATGAACCAACAACAAAGGAAATTGACTTATTTACGCATGGATTCTTGTAAAAATTGATGTGAGTGCTGATTTACCTAATGAGGCTTACATTTCAATACCCAACAATGAAATTATCACACAACAGATCATCTTTGAGTGGATTCCAGCATGCTGTAAAGATTGTAAATGCTTTGGTCACTCTCTTGAAAATTGTATTCAATCTAAAGAATGGAGAGAGAAACCAAAAGCAAATACAGATCATGATTCTATCGGTGACATTCATATACTAGGAACCAAATCGAAGATAAATCAAGTAATCTCAAATTAGATAAACAGCAATACATCAATCCCTAATAAAGACATGTTTATAGATATCACTACAGATCAAGAAGGGGTACCTTCAGATTCTACAACTTTGAATCCTCTCAGATATAACTGTAAGGAATCTGCAGGTTTCTAAGAAATCTTGTAGACTAATCATTCTCAAGAATCATCTAAGGGAATTCAAGTTATTAAACCACCTTCAGACGTATATCAGCAGATAGGAGCTGATATTATATTACAAATACAGCATAAGGGGATAAGAATCCCCCCTCCCTCGAAGGAGGACCTAAAAAATATTACAATGTATAATAATGTGAATATTGATCCTTTGGGTACTGCTAATTGCTCTGATTTACTCTGTGCCAACCCCATTTACACGAATTCATCACTATTGGCGGAGGTCTTACCCCGTCAGAGCGTTCTAATATCACCAAGGAGAATGTACAGAATGCTTTAAATCTCTTTTTGGTTACTTCTCAATCTACAATTAAAAATAAAAGAAAAAAGAAGAGAAGGTCAAAGAGTATTTCTGATATTGTGTCTGCAGTAGTTATAGAAGATGCAGTTGATTATGAATTCAAAAATAAATATATAGAAAAAAATTCTAAATGGGAAAACCATCTGAAAGTCAATGATAACAAAACTTCAAAAAGTGGCAGGCGGATGGAGATGAAATTAGATAACAACAAAAACAGTGATTCACTGTAGTTGTTTGTATCCTTTATATATATATATATATATATATATATATATATATATATCCTTTATCTTTATTTTTTATATATGGATATCATAGCATGGAATATTAGGTGTCTTAATTCCCTAGAAAGGCAATTAGACTTACTTAACTTCCTATCAAAGTATAAGCCTAGTATTATTGGTCTGTTGGAACATAACCTCAGTGATTTGAAAATCACTGGATTACATAACAGAAGTCTTTCTAATTGGCATATGGTTAACAATCACCAAATAGGAGGGAATGGTAGAGTTTTAGTTTTACATGATGCCAGCATTCGGACCCTTGTTAACTACTTTACTGATATGCAATATATTCACAATACTTTTGAAAATAAAGGTGGCTTTGATTTAAAAGTCACATTTATCCGTGCATCTAATTTTGAGGATGATAGATTAAAACTATGGAATAGCATTGAACTGTTTAGTCAAGTTATCAGTTGTCCCTAGATTTTATTAGGCGATTTCAAAACTATCTTTCATGGTTTTTAAAAAAAGGGTGATAACCCTATCCCTTTTAAAAAGCTTGAAAGAGTCACTAATTTCATTATAAAACTAGATTGATTGAACCTGCTATATATGGCAATAAGTTCACTTGGAAATTGGATGAACTAAAAAATATTCATTACGAGTTAGATAAGGTTTTATCTAATCAGAAATTCATTAACTTTTTTCTAAAGTTAATTTTAGTACCCTCCCCCAAAATACAAGTGAACACTCTCCTATCCAAGTTTCCTTTTTTGGTGAAAAATCTAGGGTGAAAAACTCCCCTTTCAGGTTTGTTAATGGATGGGTGCTTAAGGAGGGTTACAAAGATATGGTTCCTAACTATTTTAATAATAATATTTATGGCACTGCATAATATAAATATAATAAAACACTGTAGGTTGTTAAAGACAATCTTAAAAAATGGAACCGTTCCAGAAACAGAAATTATATTAAGTTTATTAGAGAGGAATGTGAAAGGCTCCAAATTGAGTTAGATGATAACTGTTCAAACAGTGATAAGGCATCATCATTTTTTAATGCTCAAGCTAAATTAGCTAATTCTTTGCATGCACATTCAATTAATCTTAGACAGAAAGCCAATCTAGATTGGTTAACTTCACAGGAGATAAAGCTAATAAATTTTTCTATACTAGAATGTATAATAGAATAAACAGAAATAATATTGGGAAAATACTTGATGCTAGAGGAAAAATAATTAACGAAACCTCCCTCATTGAGAAGGAGGCTATTAACTATTTTTGCTTGCTAAACAACACATTATATTCTTTTAATAATTTTCCTAATATTGAATTTAAATATAAAGTGAATAGTAATAGTGAGGAAATTCTGTTGGCCCTTATTAAAATAGAGGAGATCAGAAATACCATTTTCAATGCTAAAAATGACAAAAGTCCTTGGCCTGATGGGTTTGGTGCAAAAATTTATAAAACACATTGTTCTAAAATTTGTGCTCCTATTTATGATTCAATTGTTCAATTTTTTATAATGGGAAGATATTGAAAAACACAAATCATGATACTGAAAAACACAAATCATACTTTCATAACTTTGATTGCTAAGATGGAAACACCTCAGGGTTTAGAGGATTATAAGCCAATTTCCTGCTATAATTTTTTGTATAAGACTACTTCCTCTCTGTTATGTAGCAGATTAAAATACTTTCTAAAATTTGTGATTTATGAAAATCAGAGTGCACTTATATCAGCCAGATTGATTTTAGAAAATTCCATGTTAGCCCATAAGTTAATTAGGAATTTTAATATTAAAGATAAAAATCTTATGTGTATTAAAATTGATCTCCATAAAGCTTTTGACAAAATTAATCGAGATTTTATCATCTATATCGTGAAGAAAATGGGTTTTAATGACAGATTGTGTGCCTTGATTAGAGAATGCATCAATAATCTTACCTACTCAGTAATGGTAAATGGATCCCCCAAAGGATTTGCTTATAACAATAGAAGAATAAGACAAGGGGACCCATTGTCCCCATACTTATTCTCTATTGTTATGGAATATTTTTCTATGCAAATGGAAATTAAATTACTCAAAGGGAACATTAAGCCTAAAATCAAAAATAAACCTCATATAACGCACTAATTATATGTTGATGATATGTTAATATTTGCAAAAGAAGAAAGAAAGTGTGCTGAAACAATTAGAAAAATTCTAGATAATATGGAAAAGCATGCTTGTTTAAAATTCAATGATAGTAAAAGCATAATTTACTTCAACAATGATTCAATATATACAATGCATCAAAAAACTTTCCAACGTTCTAATTAATGGCGACTGTTCGTTGAGATTTTTCCAATTTTCTGTTTCTTGCTCATTCTCTCAAATCTTTCCTTTTTTCTGATCAACTCTTCCCTCTTGAGATCCTGTGACTAACCCTAACTATTTTGGATGGCAGCGTGTCCTATGTCGGATATGTTTGTGATATCCGGTTCATTTATTCAATCCTGCCCTAGCTTGGATGTTATCGCAAGGGCCATTTTGGCGGTTTGCTCTTTCCCTAGGTCAATGGTTTTGTCTGGAGCTAAATTTATCGAGGTGTGGAATTTCACCTTGGCATCATTCGCAGATCTACTGCGACATCGGTTCTTGGTCGTAGAGGGATTTTTCTTGGATCTATCCCCTAAATTTTCGGGTATTGTGCGCTCGCTTGTCCCTCGTGAGCCGTTTCACCATCCTGCTATAAGGGTTGTTCCAATAGTCCATCGTGGCTCTCCTTCAGCTTTTGGAAGAGGGATTTGACCATCCCCTTTCTTCCGCGGCTGTGCTTCAAGGCATTGGAGGCTATCCGATTGTTGCAGATCATGGGTTTCTTGTGGGCTTACTTGTTTGTGGTGGAGTATTTAGTCCAGGTTTTGGTAAGATTATCGCTTCCGACTCGATTGGGGGTGGGGATTTCATCACCTCACTCAATTCCAGTCCAGCTCAAACAGTGGTATCTCCTTTTGGAAGAGGCTCAAGTTACTGGAAAGAGTCCCTCCTTCGTCCCCAACGTAAGACGAGTCTTTTGAAGGTGAAGGGGTGGTATGTTCCTGCTTCGAGTTCTTGCTGCAATTCCTCAGTAGATGTAGATTCAGTGGCTGGTGTGGCTTCTCCTCCTCCGCTTGCTATTTCAAATGCCTTCTCTGTTCTTGGGGAGACGAACAACTGGTTGTTTCATGTTTAGTTCTTGATGCTATTTGTGGCTTCCCAGATAAGCCAAAGTTGATGCACGGTGTTTAGTACAGACTGTGGCATCGGGAATTGCGGTCGAAACCTCACCTATAGCTGGAGACATGCTCTCTTGGCGGGGCATCGAAGTTTGGCTTTGGGTCTCGTGGCAGTGTCTCTTCTTCTTGTTCGTTGGTTGCTCACTCTTCGGTCAGTAGGTCAGTTGTTTTTGGCAAGAGAAGCATCACTTTCGATGCTTCAATCGCTGCCGAGGTATGGTTTTTTCGCTCCTTGTCTTATGGTTTAGCTGATTTAGTTATAGATCTTCCCGCTATTTTGTTGTCATCATTTGACTATGGTTTAGCATCTACCGTTTTCTTGCCTTTAAATGGATGTGCTGCACTGATCTAGTACCATTTTGCTTCTCTTTTTACTTCTGTTTTCGATGTTCATGGTACTTTGTGGGCTACTGTTGGGTATGTGTTTTCTCCTTTGCGTGTTTTTTACCAGTCTGGTTTCTTGCGTGTTTTATTGAGCAATTGCACACTTTTTTTGTGCTCCCCATTGTTGCAAGGTCTGTTTCGGACTCTTGTACAGTGGGTCATGTGTGTGTTTTCATGTGGGGTGGTGTTTTGGTCGGTTGCTTCTCATCTTCAGTGCTGCTCCTTAAGCGCGCTTGTTTTTATTCCGCATATGGCCTCCATTATTTTTTCCTTTTGATTCTTTTTCATGAGGGTTGCCTAGTTTTTGTAGCCTTTTTCAGCTTTTGTGGTTAGGTTTTGTTGGCTTGTTTGTTCTCTACTTCGGATCCTGTGGGTTTACGTGCGTTGTGGGTACTAGCCATGCTGGGATAGCTTAGCTCGTTTTACCTCCGATCTTTGGCTCTCCCATTGGTTTGGTTAGATTTGGAACACAGCATGCTTGTGAGTAGCCTGTGTGCATTCGTTAGGACTGGTACTTGTCCCTACTCGTCGGTTTGCGAGTTCCTGGGTGTCCCTTGGCGTTGCTTTCGGTTAGGCAGATGTAGTTACCATATAACCGGCACTTCTGCTGCTATATGGAAACTACATTTACCCCTATTGGATCGCCATCATTGCTGGAGTCCCTACCTTGTTGTCTTTAGATTGGCTCGTCTGATTGGTCGTGGTTGGTTTGTCGGTCTCAGAAATCTACCTTTTTGTCTGGTCAGTCAACCTCATGATAGTCCGACATCGGTACAGTTTGCACAACGACTTGCGTTGTCTCTCTCTCTTGAGCAACCCCACATTCTTCTCTTCTTTTACCTTCTCTTTGCCTCCTCCTTCTCTGCCTCCCTATCCTACTGCTGTCGATACTGGTGTGGAGTGTTCTTCTCCCCGCCGGTGGCCCTCTCGTTTTTCATATCCCCTTCTTAGTAAGGCTGGGATAGCAATCATTAATGATCGGTAATCTCATCGAACTAAGAATTAGCTTCCTTCTAGGCCTTCATCGGAGGTGTCCGTCTCAGGCCTATCCGCTGATCATGGTAGAGGCTTACCGGCTACCACTGATTCATCGATTAGACTGTCTTCGCGAGCTTCTCAATGCGGTAGGCAGTCAGTCTTTTGCACCCATCGCACCATTCACACATGCTCTATTACGGAGTCCGAGAAAATCGTTAGATCTACTCGACACACTCTTTGTTATATCTGAGTCCGGAGGTGGGTTTGTTGTCTTTCCTATCTTTCTTTCTTCTTGTGTTTGTCATCGATGGCGAACTTCTTTTTTTGGAACGTTCGAGGTATTGGCAAAGATGAGTCCCTAGTGAGGCTCAAGCGCACTGTCAATAAGCATTATGTCTGCTTGGTGGCTCTTATGGAACCTATGATGGGTCCGGATGCGATTATGTCTTCTATTTTGTCGCTAAGCTTTGGTGGTGCTTCGGCCAATGTATCGTTCAAGATTTGGATCTTATGGTCCAAAGGATTTATCATTCACCCTATGTTCGATTCAGACCAGCTGCTTTCAGTTGCTTGTTTGTTTCCCTCTTTCTCTTCATCCTTTTTATTCTCTACAGTGTACACTAAGTGCGATTGGATCGAGAGACAAGTCCTCTGGACCGACTTTCTTTCTCTATCCAACTTGGGTTTTTCTGTGTAGGTTCTAGGCGGAGACTTCAATGTAGTCGCTAGCCAAGTAGATAAACGTGAATGCAATTCCATTAACCGTCTAGCGATTGCAGAATTCAATGCTTCCATTATAAGCTCGGCTCTGTCTGAAGTGTCTTTTGTCGGATTGGCTTTCACTTGGTGTATCAACCAAGATGGCCCTAACTGGATTCTCTCTAGGCTTGATAGGGTTTTCGCCTTGGAAGGATGGTTCCGCCTTCCATTCTCATACTCTGTTTCCCACCCACATCGTACTTTTTCTGACCATGCCCCATTGCTTCTTTCCTGTTCCTCCATTTCTCTCTCTGATCCGTCCTCTTTCCGCATTCAAAGTATGTGGAGATCTCATCATTCCTTCCACAGCGTTGTGGAAGAATCCTGGATCTCCCCTTTGAGCGGCTCCCCTGCATTATTTTTTCTCGCAAGTTGAAGCGTCTTAAGACTTGTCTCTCGATCTTTGACCGCGTTAGAGCGGCCGGAGAAATTCTTGTTCTAGCGGAAGCAGCTTTTGATGAAGAACCGACAGCTGCAAACAAGTAAGCTCGGTTGGTAGCTCAGTTTGCCTTTTCCTCTGAGCTTCGTATTGAACAAGACCATTTGCGCCAAAAAGCTAGGATCAAATGGGTTGTTGACAGCGATACGAACTCTCGGTTCTTCCACTCCTCTATTCGTAAGAAGAATAGGCTTCTGTCCATTCGTCATATCCTCTGCTCTGATTTATCTTTGGCTTCCTCTCTTAAAGAGGTCAAAGATACGATTTTATCCCATTTCCAGTCTTTCCTTAGCGCTCCCTCGGTTTTGGTTTCAGATCCGAACCTTCTGGCTTTCATTCCTCATCTAATCCTCCCATCGGATAGCTCTGACCTTGTCGCACCTCCTACCTCATAATAAATACGTGCTTGCGTATTTGCTCTTAGAAAGGATAGTGCGGCTGGGCCTGATGGTTTCAACGGGATTTTCTACAGGGAGTGTATGGCCTGTTATTTAGGAAGACTTTTGTCTCGCCATTCAGTCTTTCTTCTGCGGTGAAGATCAACCAACGGGTGGACTTCCACCAACTTGGTTCTCATCTCCAAATGTGACCAACCTGTTTCTTGTGCGGATTTTCAACCCATCAGCTTATGTAATTTCTCTAATAAGGTCAGTTTTAAGGTTCTAACCACTAGATTAGCTCCGCTTCTTGAGCGCTTTATCTCTTCTTCTCAGGCGAGGTTTGTAAAAGGACATTTAATCACTGATAAAGTCCTTTTAGCCGAGGAACTGATTTCGCAGATCGACAAGAAGGTTCATCGGTCTAATGTGGTTGTTAAGCTTGATATGGCTAAGGCTTATGACCGCATGTCGTGGTTTTTCATCATCAAGATTCTTAGGGCTTTCGGTTTCCCGGACCCCCTAAATGATGTTGTTTGGAGGCTCATCTCTAACTGTTGGTTCTCCGTTCTCATCAACGGATTGACCACCGGTTTTTTCAGGTCCGGCAGAGGACTTCGCCAGGGAGATCCCCTCTCCCCTACCCTGTTCATCCATGCTTCTGAGGCTTTTACTCGAGGTTTGCACTCCCTCATGTTTGCTGGGCAGATTCATAGGTTCGGCATCACTAGGGGTTGCCCTCTAATCTTTTCTTTGTCTTTCGCTGACAACATCATCATCTTTACCAATGGCAGTCATCGTTCTTTAGTGGCCTTTTGAGACTTGTTAGGCAGTATGAGCGTTGCTCGGGTCAGCTAGTTAACTCCTCTAAAAGCTGCTTTGTTCCGATGAAAGATCTGTTTTCTATTAGATCCTCCTAGATCGAAAAAACTACAGGGTTTAAGGGGACCTCGCTTCCGCTTCCTTACCTATGTATTGTTCTTTATCGAGGCAGGAAGCTCAGCTTCGTTTTCGACCCCCTAACTGACAAAGTCAGGGGGAAGATCCTTAGGTGGAATGCTACCCTCCTTTCCAAAGAAGGAAGACTAGTTCTCATTAAGTCAATCCTTGACTCCATGGGATCTCATATCTTTGCTCTTATGACTCCTACTGCTTCCTTCTTCCGTTCGTCCCGCTCCTTGGTATCTTCCTTTTTCTGGGATCCAAGGAGAACGCTTCTTGCCACCACTGGATCTCTTGGAGCTCTATTTGTCATCCCAAAAGTGAGTGAGGCCTAGGCCTCTGTAACCCTCAGGATATCTGCCCGGCTTTTGCTTGCAAGCTTTGGGCGAGGTTTGGAGAGAACAACTCCCTATGGGCGACATTCCCTGCGCTAAGTACCGAAGATTGGCAAGTATGCATTACATCGGTGTCTCGTCCTACACCAGTGAGACGTGAAAATGGATGCAATCCATGAAGGCCTTATCAAATGCTTATGGGGTTGGTACTTCTTGGAATGGCAATCCCTTCGCGCTTTAGGCATCATGGAATTCTGTGTGTACTAGTACGCCAATGCTGTCTCTTTTCTTCTTCATTTGGAATGTCCGTATTCCACCTAAGGTTTCCTTGTTTATGTGGAAACCTTGCATAATAGCTTACCAATAGATGTGAACCTTCTTAGAATTGGCATCCTATTCGTTTCCAAGTGTAGGTGTTGCAATGCCAGTAGCACTGAATCCTCCTTCCATTTGTTGTCCTCAAGGGACTGTGCCAGGTCTATTTGGAATTACTTTGGGAATCTAATGGGTTGCTGAGGTAATGACACTTCGATTGAAGCTTTCCTAAGATTCTAGTGGTCAGGCATCTCCAGCAAAAGTCTTCGTGCGACCTCTTCTGTATGATTCCGTGGTTGATCTGCTGGCACATCTGGTGCTTGCGGAACAAGACAGTTTTTGACGATGTGGTTATGGACCCTCCGACCATTATTCGCAAAATTAGGAATGATGTATTCCTAGCTTTTCGTGGTAGGCCATTCAAGGGGATTATTGGCTCCCATTCTAGAGGTTGGCTGTGGCCGTTGATGTCTCAAAGCTTACAGGTACTCCCAGATAGGGTATTGATCGAGTCTGTGCTTTTGGTTTTCTATGATATCTTATAGTTAGCATTCTTGTCATCTTTAATCACTCCTCCCTCCCCCCCCCCTCCACAAAAAAACTAACAATGTTTTCTAGTTGTGCAGGTTTTAGTTTATAGGTTGCTGGTTTGGATCGGCTAGGTGTTGGATGTTGCTTTCAGATCTCCTACTTTAGCCGGGTATTTGGAGTAGGCTACGTGCTACTGGTTGCTGATCATGGCTTGCTTGGGACTGGTTGATGCATTCATTCTCCTTCACACGGGAGTTCCTTGGAGTAGGTAGAGCTGGAGCTTAGGGTGGAGCTGGCGTTGATTGCCTACCACCGTCGGCGCTAGCTTTTATGAGAGTCCCTGCACAGTTAGGTCTCATGGAATCTACCTTGATGTCCATTGAAGACCTTTCAGTGATGTCTGACTTTTGTGGCTCCCGAGGCCAGCCTGCTGATTTGGTTGAGCTAGGTCGTTGTACGGTCTTGTTATTTTGGTCTTTTTTGTTGTTTTTCGTTTCTGTTTTGTATGTGCATGGTTTCCGCTTCCTATGGAAACCGTTTTTGTTTTTTGTGAGCTGTTGGAGAATGGTTGGGTTCTCCCTTTTGTTATATTATATTATCTTCTTGTTAAAAAAAGGATTCAGTATATATAACAAAGAAATTATAATTCTCCTAAAATTTAAAGACTACCTGTTAGATATCTTAGCCTTCCTCTAAGTATTAATCAAATAAATGAAAGGGACTGTTCTAGATTATTTGGTATCACTCATAACAAACTTGAGGGGTGGTCAAGTAAGCTATTGTCATTGGCTAGAGAACAGAGCTTACACACGCAGTCATCATTGCAATTATAATCTATTGGATACAATCATATAACATCCATATAAATGCAATTCAAAAGATTGAAAGGATGTGTGCCAATTTTATTTGGAAGGGAAAGCAGCGTAAAATTGCTTGGAATAGAGTTTGTAAACCAAAAAAAATTAGAGGGCTTGGAATTAGAAATATTAGAGATCTTAATGAGGTATGCAAACTAGAATTATTATGAAAATTTTTAGATGGTAAATCTTTATTGGTAAGATGGATAAAAGCAAAGTACCTAAAAAATAAATAAAAATTATTGTAAGAAAAGCGAATCATCATTCCTACGTTTGGAAAAACATTTTAGATAGTTGAAATATAGGTAAGAAGTTATTAGAGAGAAAAATAAAGGATGGACAGTCTTTGGTTTGACCCATCGGTATTTGGTATCTCTCTAATAAATTAACTTGGGTGGGACAACTTATACATACTGGGGGTATTCAATCACTCTGTCCAAGAGATTATTAATAATAATTGTTGGAGCTTTCAGAATGGTTAGGTTGCTTCTATATATAAATCAGCTATACTCAAAATTCCAATTGAACACAACAGCTCCAAAGATAAGTGTGTCTGGAAGTTGTGTTCAAAGGAGAAATTTTCATTTAAGAAAGCGTGGGAATATATATTAGGAGAAGAGGTTGAAGTTAGCTGGCATAAGGTGATTTGCTGCAAATCAAACTATCCTAAAATGGCTCATTGTGCTTTTTTTGCTCTTCTTAATCAGCTTCCTACGAGAGAAAAGTGTAGTAAATGGAGAAAAGATGCAGATACTACCTGTCTCTAATGTAAAAATGAAATTGAAAGCTCCAATCGTTTATTTTTTGATTGCATATTCTTATAGTACATTCGGTATAATGCCAAATGCATCATGCAATTTAATCGTTTTGTCCTATTTTAAACATAAGGGATAGTACTGATTACATCCAAAATAATTTCAAGCCTAAATCCAAAAAAAATAGAAGGTCTTGTATCATGCTAATTTTTCTGGTTTACTATATCTGGAGAGAGATGATAAAATTGCATTCAAACAAGGGAACTAATTGCCATCAACTTTGGAAAATCATTCAGTCTGGGTGCCAAATACTAACCAGGAAAGCTATCAGAAAAAAAATGATAATATTACTTATCAGGCTACTTTTAATAAGGATGCATATTATGAAAAGCAAGCTGAGGACTTTTTACTCAGTGGGAAGCATAGTTTGGATAAACCCTCCAACCATCTGGTGAATTCAAGTATTCAAGCTAAAATCTTAAAATTTTGTTGGGGACAAAGCTGTTGTATTTAACAATTCTATGATTTTTGTTTGATGATAACAAACACATACACACACACACACACACACACACACATATATATATATATATATATATATATTATAAATGTGTTTCTAATTGTACTGTTCTGCTACATCACAGTCAAAATTAAATATTTATATTTGAATAAAATACTACTGCACAAGAATTAAAATATTCAAACAGTATTTTATTAAATTTTTTATTTTTATTTTAGCATTTGAATAGTACAAATTTTATAACTCCACTATTTGTACATCTCACTGTAATATAATGCATTCCATTTCATATTCAATTTTATATACACCGTTCCTCACTACAATTCTTACTCACTCGGTTTATACAACTTCATTGATATACGTTGACACACTCAGTTACACAGTTATATTCTCTTTCATGTACATATTTCACTCATTGTCACATCACTTGTCTTCAGTCTGTCTTCACACTCAGTCCGGTCATCTGCTTACCTGTCACAGAAACACACAAAGTAAACTGGAACAAAATAATATTAAATTCTAGCTGATATAATTTTTTAAAATTTATTTGCCTTAGAATTTTTGGTGTGTTTCTCATCATTTTTCATGACTTGATCTGATGTGTATATAAATCCATCTGTGTAAAGACAGCCTGTGATATTCACAGTGATTCACTGTAAATACCACAAGGTAGACAATTTCTTTAGTGCTCATATATATATATATATATATATATTATTCTACACATACATGTATACACATAGATTCTGTGCAGGGGCAATATGGTTAGACAGGGACAAATATGTCAAATATGATGTGCCAGGTGAAGATTGACAACATATTCATGCTGCAAGTATCCATGAACACACTTGTCAGCAACTCTCAAAATAGTGTACAAAAAATACAAATTTATACAAACATATGTGATATATATATACACACACATAAATTTGTATAACAGTGATGTGCATGCATCATGACAGCAAGCATACACAATACATAGCATAAGTGTATGCAATGTACAAGTGGCAAGTTCAAATTCCAAGAGCCAAACAAACACATATATACACAAATGTATATATATGCATGTATATATGGCATATTAAAAGGAAAAGTGGCACAATATAAATTGCTCAATAATCAATGCAAACAACTCAAACATGGACAGGTCGAAGAAAGCCAAACAAGCCCAGGTGTCCAAATTATAAACAAGAATATGGTGCATGTATGGTGCAACTCTTTATGATTACACATGTATAAGTGCATAGCCAGCCTAAGTATTAAACAGTTTGAAAATGATGCAACAGCAACTCAAGAACAAATGACACAAAGAGGCAATGAAACACAAAAGCAAGACAAGTGCCAATATATGTATATAGACATGCACAATTGAGCAGGCACAAACATGCATGTAAATATTCACAAGTGGGTGTGCATAGTTTTTCACAACATGGGAGATACAAATTGTCAGAGCACAAGCCAAGATGAACATACACGGGTGCATAAAGAACAAGATACACACATCAAGGAGCTCAAACATAGCAGTATAGAAGACAAATCAAAAATGGGCTACTCAGAACTCAAGCAAACAGGTAGTTGCTTCAAGTCCAAGAGTTCAAGTTTCAATATGCAAGGAAATTGAAGTGGGGCAAAACTCGTTTACATGCAAGGGTCAAACTCGAATAACATACATATATACACATAATTTTTTGTGTATATATATATGCATTCATATATTTACATGACCATGTATACATTGAAAAGTCGGTGTGTATGACTTAAGAAGGATCTTTATATGGATATGGCGGAAATAATAAACTAGTTAGCTGCAATAGTTACTCAGGTAAAGGCTAAGCTATATAAATATATCACAAATAAAAGGTAAATGCGGTAAGTAAAGACACCAGGAATTTTATACTGGTTCGGACTTCCCGCCCTACGTCCAGTCCCGAAGCTCCTCTTCGGAATTCACTATCACACCCTCTCTTAACCCGAAGGAATAGGTCACAATACACCCGAGCATCAACAAGGATGTTCACGCCAGAGCACCCACATAGGACTTCAAAATTTACAAGTGTTTTGACTCTTAAATGTGTTCTCTAATCAACATGGAATAGTCACGATGAAGTACAACCTTCCTATAATCTTATCCTTGAGTATTTGAAGTGTATATGAAGATTTAAGGAAGTATGTTGCTTGTTGAATCAAGAGATGTGAAATATTATCAAAGATTCAATAAGTAACTTGAATTTAGGAGAGCTTTAGAATGCAAAGAGAATAGAGGCTCAAATCAGAAAATAAAGAGAATAGAATAAGAACCGGTGATTTGGAAAACATGTTTGTAGTGCTTATATAATTGTAGAAAAGTAACATTCCTTCATGAAAGGTTTCAGCAAAAAGTTGCATCCATTTCCACTCATAATTGAAGAGAAATCTCTTCATGAAAGAAGGTGACTCTTCATAAAAAAGGCTTCTGCTTTGAATCAGTAACCTGGTCTAAAAACCATCAGTCGATTGATTAAATCATACTGTAAAACGTTTGCATTTAAAACCTTTTAAAACTAGTCGTTATTGTATAGAAACATGCTGACCAGTCGACTGGTCATATTTCTACCAGTCGACTGGCACAGCTAAGTCTGTACAGTCATGGCTTTTTAGAGCCTTATACTATACACACACACCCCCCCTTGTTTTGTATATTCGTATTATACTTGAGGATAGATTTTTAGCATAACTCTAACACGACTCAATATGTATATATATAAACTTAGCTCCATGACATGATTTCCATTGCTCTTCTCTTTGTAGAAATTAATCAAAATTCTTGTTTTCAACATTCTCCCACTTTTTGATTGATGACAACATATTGCATTCTTGTTGAAAAGTTTTGAATTCTCCCCGTGGGTGTCTGGCTCCCCCTGAATTTCTACAACATTTTGTTAGTTCATAATTTTATAAATTTACCGTTTTGATTGTTGCAACAAAATGTTAGCATGGATATTCTCAATAAATAAATAGATCCATCATTGTGAGCATAGAAAATATAATTATCCCCCTTTATCATTGATTAAAAAGCATTTAAACAATATGATCACAAAGTAATCGAATAATCTTTCAGAGATCTTTGAAAGACACAATTCCTAGTTCTCGTCGAAGTCTTATGAAAGAATTTTCTAAAAGGGATTTAGTAAATATGTCGACAATTTGATTTTACGAGTTTACGAACTCTAAATTAATGATTTCTTTTTCAGTCTTATCTCTCAAGAAATGATGTCTTATATCAATGTGTTTAGTTACTAGATTTTTAGATAAATTTATTGTTCTTGTATTGTCGCAATAGATTATGGAGTTAGATAAATTTACGTTAAAATCTTTTAGTGTTTGTTGCATATATATTACTTGAGCACAAGCTAATGCAGCAGATATATATTCAGCTTCACATGTTGATAGTGAAACGCAATTTTTTTTCTTGCTGAACCAAGATATAAGTGGTTCACCGATAAAGTGACATGTTCTACTTGTACTTTTACGATCCGTCCGCGATCCTCCAAAATCAGCATCACTATATGAAACTAATTTGAAGGAACATTCTTTCGGATAGAAAAGTCAAAAATCTTTGGTACTGCTAATATAACATCATATACGTTTTACTGCCTTCAAATGTGATTCTTTTGGATTAGCTTGAAAACAAACACATAAGCGAACACTCATCATAATATCCGGTCTACTAGCAGTTAATACTGAAGTGAACCTATCATGCTTCGACATAGTTTTTGATCGACACTTTTACCACTTTCATCTTTATCTAAGTGTGTCGTCGTACTCATTGGTGTAGGTTTACGTGAAGTGTTTTCCATTCCAAAACGCTTTATTAGGTTAGTGCAATATTTTTCTTGATTAATGAAAATTTCATCAGATAATTGTTAATTTCAAACTCAGAAAGTAAGATAGTTCACCCATGTGTGACATTTCAAATTCACTTGTCATTATTTTTGAAAATTCTTGACAGTGATCATTTGTTGAACCAAAAATAATGTCGTCGACATATGTTTGCACTATTAAAATATCTTTGTTGGCTTTCTTAATAAAAAAGTGTTTGATCAACCTTTCCAATTTGAAATCCTGACTCTAATAGATAATTTTTGAGATGTTCGTACCAAACACGAGGTGCTTGTTTCAAACCATATAATGCCTTTTTCAATTTGGAAACATGGTCAGGAAATTTTTCATGAGAAAACAGTGGGGGTTGTTCCACATATACTCTTTCTTTAATATAACCATTTAAGAAAGCACTTTTAACATCCATCTGATAATTTGAAGTTATGATGACATGCGTATGCTAATAGAATTCGGATTGCTTCTAGTCGTGCGACTGGAGCAAAAGTTTCTTCGTAATCTATGCCTTCTTCTTGATTGTAACCTTCTGCAACAAGTCTAGCTTTATTTCTAGTAATATTTCCCAATTCATCTGTTTTATTTTTGTAAACCCATTTTGTTCCAATAACAGTTTGATCATTTGGTTTTGGAACTAATTCCCAGACTTCGTTACGTTCAAACTAGTTTAATTCTTCTTGCATGGCAATTATCCCATTTTCATTTATAGATGCTTCTTTAGGGTTTTTGGGTTCGATAATTGATAAGAAGCCTACATACTTACTAAATTAAGTTGACTTCTTGTTCTTACATTTGAAGTCATTTCTCCAATAATATTTTGAGTTGGATGGTCTCATAATATCCTTGGTGAAGATGTAACTTCATTAATAGGATATTTTGATTATCGATATTATCTTGAATTTCTATAGTATTATTTTCTACGTTATTGTGAACAAATTTTTCATCTTCTCTACACATATCAACATTATTGTCATGAGAAGAATTATTTTTCACAGTATCTATATTAAAAAAAATTGAATAAAGTTTTCATCAAATGAAACATGAAGTGGTTCTTCTATTTTATTGGTTCTCTTATTGAAAATTCGATAAGCTTTGCTATGCTCAAAATATCCTAAGAATATTCCTTCATCGGATTTTGAACCAAATTTTCCAAGCTGATCTTTTGTATTTAAAATAAAACATTTAAATACTTTAAAATATGAAATATTTGGTTTTCTTCCAGTAAAGACTTCGTATGGAGTATTTTTAGTAAGTGGTTGAATGGAGATGCGATTCAAAACATAACAAGCTGTAGCAACTGCCTAAGCCCAAAATTGTTTAGGTAACGTGCTTCCATTTAGTAACGTTCTGGCACATTCTTGCAAGTTTTATTTTTACGTTCTACAACTCCATTTTGTTGTGGGGTTCTAGGAAAAAAAATTATGAAAAAATTCCTTTCTTTTGACAAAATAAATCATAAATTTTATTCTCAAATTCTCCTCCATGATCACTTCGTATATCCTTTACTTTTAAATCAGTTAAATTTTGAATTTGTTTAGCATTGTCCAAATATATCTTGAACAGTCATCAACAATTACAAACACATATCTACTATGATTTTTGGACTGAACCTGAGTTGGTCTGAATAAATCCATGTGTAGTAATTCAAGTGGTTGTAATGTTGATATAAACTTTTTAGATTTAAAAGAGGATTTGGTTAACTTCCCAAGTTAAAAGCATCGCACAAATTTTCAGTTTTGAATTTCATTTTGGGTAATCCTCCTACAAGACCATTTTTAGAAATCTTGTTTATCGTTTTAAAAATTAATATGAAAAAATCATTTGTGCCATAACCAAGTATCATCTTTGGCTAATAAATACATACTTGGATTATTATTAACAGCCATATTCAAAATATAAATGCTTTTATCTCGAATTCCTTTAAAAATAAGATTTTGATTTGAATCTAATATACTACATTTATTTTCAAAAAAGGATATTTTAAAACCTTTATCGCATAATTCGCTAATGCTTAATAAATTATGTTTTAAGTTCTTAACTAACAAAACATCAGAAATGAGAGGTGAATCAGATATACTGTAATTGCTCACATCACCTTTAACGATGATATATCCTTTGGAATTGTCTCCAAACGTGACAGTTCCTCCTTTTGAATAAATGATATTTGTTAGCATCTCTTTATCTCTTGTCATGTGTTTTGAGCAACCACTGTTAAGTATCCATTTTCCTCTATTTTTGTTGAGTGGGACCTACAAAAAATAATTTAGAATTTTATTGTACCCACTTCCTCCGTTAGGGTCCTAAGTGTTAAATCTTAGGAAGCCAAGCCCAAGAGGGCTCAGGATCCTTTTTGAAAATATAATTAATATTGTTATGAACAGTATTTAAAAAATTCTTAATATATTTATTTATAACAAAAACATTACTAGTTTTTGGAACCTATATACTAATATTTCCGAAGTAATTTTTCATAAAGGTAATATCTAATTTACATTTAGAAATTACTGGTTAAATATTAGATTTTTAGAGCCAGATTTATGATTAGCTTTTTGATCGTATCCTAGTCCCTTTTTACTAGTACTGGTTGATAATTTTCTAATATTTTAGATAGATTCTCTCTACCTTTATTAATTTTGTTAATATTATTATAAATATATCCAGTTTAATTTTTAAACTAGAATTTTCTAATTCTATAATTTTAATTTTAGTGTTCAAATCAAGATTCTCAGAAGCTAATATATCATTCTTAGTCTCAAATTATTGACTTAACATAGAAATTTGAGAATTTGCTACTGAAAGAGATTCTTGTAATTTTCTAATCTCGTCTTCTAAATTTCTTTTTCATCTTTTAATAAGTCTCTTTCAAATTCTGCTCTTTTTCTATCTTCATTAGCTTGTTTATACTTTCTCTTAAAATTATTTCTAGATTCTAAAACTTCCGTATTAATTTCCATTGATTCATCATAAGTAAATTCACACCTCAGTATCCTTTGCCATGATGCATACATTTGATTGCTCGCTGTCACTATTGGAGGATGATGAATCGGAATTATCCCAAGTGATTGAGAATGCTCGTCTTTTTTATTTTTTATTTTTGTTGTGATTCTTCTTCAGTTCTGGACAATTCTTTTGATAATGTCCAGTTTTGTGATAATTAAAGCATTCCACTAGTGTTGAGTTAGGCTCTTTTAATGAATTCTTTTTCACATTCTTGCTTTGGCCTTTTCTATATTTCAGAAACTTTCTAAAATTCTTTGTTATAAAAGCAATATCCTCTTCGTCTGAATCTGAATCTTCTTTCTCAGCATGGAAAGCTAAATTTTTCTTGTCTTATTCATTTGCTTTCTTTGCCTGCAAATTTACTTCATAGGACATTAGACTACCGATTAACTCTTTGGGTTTCATGGCAGAGATATCAATAGCTTCTTCGATAGCTAACACCATTCTTTCCCATTCGTCCGTTAAAGAGTTTAAACTTTTTGAGACTATATCAAAATCAGAGTACTTTTGTTCTAATCCTAATAGAGAATGATAAATGTTTTGAAAACATGAATACATGTCATTTTGGACTCTTTTTCTCTCATTCTAAAATTCTGAAGCTGGTTTTTAAGCATGGATATCTTGCTTTGTTTGACCTTGTTAATTCCTTCATGAGTAACTTTGAGTGTTCTCCAGATTTCATTTGTTGTGTTGCACATACAAACCCGATTAAACTCATTTCTATCCAAGGCACAATGCAACATATTCATGGCTTTAGCAATGGAGGTAGCCTATGCTTTTTCATTTGCAGACCATTCAGTATATAGAGTAGTGGGTTGTGTATACTCTTTTTGTGTAACGTTCCAAGCATTAAAACTATTAGCTTGCATATATATTCTCATCCGTGTAGCCCAATAACTATAGTTCATGCCATTAAAAAAAGGGTGATCTTGCAGAAGATTGGCCTTCAGTATATCTAGTATTAGTGCTAGTACTAGTGTTGTTATCCATATTAACTATGTATCAGATAATGGTTTTACGATTAAATGATGGCCTTGCTTTGATACCAAATGAAAAGTTGGTGTTTATGTATTAAGCAGGATCTTTATATAGATATGGCGGAAATAATAAACTAGTTAGCTACAGTAGTTACGCAGGTAAAAACTAAGATATATAGATATATCATAAATAAAAGATAAATGCAGTAAGTAAAGACACCAGGAATTTTATACTAGTTTGGACTTCCAGCCCTACGTCCAATCCCGAAGCTCCTCTTCAGAATTCACTATCACGCCCTCTCTTAACCTGGAGGAATAGGTCACAATACACCCAAGCACCAACAAGGATGTCCATGAAGGAGCACCCACACAGGACTTCACAGTTTACAAGTGTCTTGACTCTTGAATGTGTTCTCTAATCAATACGGAATAGTCACGATGAAGTACAGCCTTCCTATAATCTAATCCTCGAGTATTTGAAGTGTATGTGAAGATTTAAGGAAGTATATTGTTTGTTGAATCAAGAGATGTGAAATATTATCAAAGATTCAACATGTAACTTGAATTTAAAAGAGCTTTAGAATGCAAAGAGAATAGAGGTTCAAATCAGAAAATAGAGAGAATAGAATAAGAATCGATGATTTGGAAAACATGTTTGTAGTGCTTATATAATTGTAGAAGAGTAGCATTCCTTCATGAAAGGTTTCAGCAAAAATTTGCATTCATTTTCCATTCATAATTAAAGAGAAATCTCTTTATGAAAGAAGGTGACACTTCATAAAAAAGCCTTCTGTATTGAATCGGTCAACTAATCTAAAAACCATCAATCGACTGATTGAATCATACTGTAAAACGTTTGGATTTAAAACATTTCAAAACTATCGTTATTGTACAGAAACATGCTGACAGTCGACTGGCCATATTTCTACCGGTCGACTAGTACAGCTGAGTCTGTACAGGCATGACTTTTTAAAAGCCTTATACTATACACACACACTCCCCCCTTTGTTTTGTATATTCGTGTTATACTTGAGGGTAAATTTTAACATAATTCTAACATGACTCAATATGTATATATATAAACTTAGCTTCATGACATGATTTCCATTACTCTTCTCTTTGTTGACATTAATCAAAATTATTGTTTTCAACATACATGACTCACATACACAAGTTCATAACATACAAGCATGGACATAAATGAATTGCACAAGAATTTTATGCAGATACAAATGGCCGAGCAATTTTCAAGCCTAGCAATGAAGGCAGACTCAAGCTCATGGACAAACTTTCAACATTGTGAGACACGATTCAAATATACATGGAACTCAACTGAAACAAGCAAGTGAAGCGCTCAACAGTTTTAGCAAATGTGCCAAACACACACACACACACACACATATATATATATATATATATATATATATATATATATATATATATATATGGACAGCAAGAAAGGTACCACAAACATGGTGTAACTCAAATGTACTAAGCACATGGCCAAAACATAAGTGCATAGGTGGTCGAGCCAATATTCAGAAATATTTTACAAAATGGTCTCAAGCATATATATACACACACACACATATATATATATATATATATATATATATATGTATATATATATATATGCATGTATGTATGTATATGAAATCAATGTGGTCAGAGATCACTAAGATTTTGTTTCGAGAAATGTATATATGTCATGTGATGACAAATAAGTAAAAGGAATTTTCAGAATGGAAGAAATCTGAAGAAAATTAAATGTGCACTAATTAAAACTCAGCAAAGAACAATTTTAAAATTGTTTCCATAAATTATTAAACACCTTTTTGAGAATATATCAATTCGAATTATATCCTGAAATAAATGTGTGATTTTAAAAGCCAAGAAAAGCATTCATTCCAGAGATGGAAAATATCACAAATTGGTTTCCAGACATCAAAGTGACAATTTTGACAAGAAAAAATTGATGTTCGAAATCTTTCCAGACATATCAAATCAATTGTTGGTAGAAATTCAATTGAACTATTATAGAAATCAAGGGTGAACTCATGGCAACAAATCGAGTATTCAGTCAACAAATCATGCAACATTCACGCGACAAATCAAAGCAAGGCATACATGAAATCAGAGAGCTAACTAGAGTTTTATACCTTATAAATTATCACATATTCATCATCGGCTGTTCATCAAAAACAAAAAGCAACAATTTGAAAGCAACAAATTCAAAGTTTTAAATCAGAATAACTCACATTTTCGATCGCGTGCTCCAAGTCATCAACCAAGAACAAAACAATATTCGAAGATCATCGCAGAATAATTTCTTCCAACAATTGAAATCACGATTTGGAGAATCGACGAAAAACCTTATTTTTTAGGGTCGACCAATAAAAGGAGGAAGCCGATTTCAAGCAAAGAAATATAACAAGGGCCGGCTAACTTTTTAATACAAAAGAGGGTTTTTCATTTTATATTGTTTTTATTTTGCTTTTGTAACACGACCAATCTATTTTTCTAGTTTTCTGTAAAACTAGGGTTTTGTATTATAGGATTTTAACTAGGGTTTACGAGTTAAGGGATTTTAATTTGGGGAAAAAAAATCTGATTTTGGGTTAAAAACCAGCACAGGGTTTTGAGCATATGATTATAGCAGTTGGTAGTGGGTGTCGCAATTTTATAGGGATTTTGTAAGCGTAGAGATTGTTTTAATTCTAGAAAAAACCTTGGGGAATGCAGCAGTAGGCAGGGTTTGCCGAAGCTAGGTAAAATCTATGTTATTTATTTCCAGCATTTATTTTCTCTTTTGCATTCTATGCTATGATAATTTTTAATACCACGTAAAAATCCAATAAACCCTATTCAACCCCCCTCTAGTGTTAATCTAGATCCAGCAAGTGGTATCAGAGCCTGGTAATTTCATTAACTCTAGAGTCATGTTTTCTAGTTGTTAATCTAGTGAGAGTCAGTTCAGTCGTATTTCAACTATTTTTGATGTTATAGATTTTTAAAATTGGAAAACAGTAATGAAATCCTATTTAAAATCTGTTAATATTAAATATTGGGATATTCTTGTCAATGGATATGATTGGGTAGATAGGAATAGTATTGGGTTTAATTCTCATGCTACACAAATTTTTATATTCTCATATTGATGATGATAAGTATAATCTTATCATCCATTGTTTAACTGCGCAGGAAATCTGGGAAACTCTCAATACACAACATGGAAGAAAAGACAACTGCCCAAAACCCTAGAAGGTCAACTCAAATTCAGAAATATGTCTGAAAGGAGAAACATATGAAAATTTAGATAAATCAAACTATGAAGACTCAACAGGTGATGAGATAGGAAATTTCTCATATGAAAATTTAGTTTATATGTGTACTAATTTAACTAAATCAGTTGATAAACTCTAACAAAAAAATAAAACTCTGAAATCCAAAAATCTTGAGTTGATCAGCAAAAATAATGGTTTGGAATTAAAGCTTGAAAGCATTAAGAAATCTGAAAATTCTAATTGCAAAAATTTAGGAAACAATCTTGTTCATCTCAATAAAAATATTCAAAAACTTGAAAATGAAATTCTGATCTTAAAAGGGAACAAGATTGAGTTAATAAGTTCAAACAATTTTCTACAAAAGGAATTGGATAAGTTTAAGACATTTGAAAATTCCAAACTTGAAATTTTTGAAAAAGTAAATTTGTTGAAAACTGAATCTATTTTGAATGAGCTTAAAAATGAGATTGAAAAATTCAAGAATTTTGAAAAACTTGAATTTGAAAAGAAAAAACATTTTGAGTTTGAAAATTTTGAGTCCCAAGCCAAGATTAAATTACTTAAAATGAAAATTTGTTTTGAAACAATATGATGCTGAAAGGAAAATCTAATCGTTGTTCATATTCAGTACAAGAAAACAGTGATCTTAAACTCAAAATTCAATGATTGAGTCAACTTTGGATAAATTTTCTAATAAGGAAAAATCGTTGAATATATTGTTACAAAACCAAGTTTCTATTGGAAATAAATATGAACTTGGCTTTGGGAAAATCAATGGGTTTGAAAAGCTGAATTCTAATGATTTTGAAAATCCTTTAAACCCTTTGGAAATCTTTTTTTGAGAATTTGAATTCAAATAATTTCAAAGGATTTTTTAATCATAAATAAAATGAAAACATGTTCAGAAACAATCCATTTTGGACCCCAAAAAGAAATAAAACGAATTCGTCTAAATTTAAACAGATTTGGTTCCGAAAGGCACTTTGGTAAATTCTAACGGACTATTATACAAACAAGTTTGGGTACCTGAAGTCGTGAACACAGTTTGGAGTGGTATTACGAATGTTGTTAGACCACTCGACCCTCTAAACACTTAGGTACCGGAGGCTGGCTGAGGAATGACCTTCTAGAAGAATCAAGTCTGTTCCATAACTGAATTGAAGCTATTCGATATATATTTCTCAACCATGATTGGTGAGGTAGAGGGTCAACATCATCTACTGAAAATCAGGTTTGATCTCTGGACCCATATTTTTTTTATTTGTTTGTATTATTTTTTTATATTATGCTTTCTTTTCCTCCGTCTACTCCTTTTATTCTTCTTTTGTTTATGTTGTGTTGATTTATCACTACCACATAATCCTCTTGTTGAGCTTCTTAACTTCAAATTGCAGAATTTTTGTTTTTTTGGAAATTCCCTTCTTTTGTCTAAAACTCTCATGTTTTAATAATTTCTAGACCTTGAATCCAAAATTGTAATTTCTGCAATTATTTTGAAGTTTATTTTTTTTGAATTCCTAATAGTGCTGAAGCATTCTTATCATATCTGGAACACTATTATTTTGAATTCTAAATTTTTTGAAGATCAGAAATACTAATGAAATTTCACACATCTCCGCTATTTTGAGTTTCTTCTAATTCATTTTGGAAAGACTTAAAAAATTATACTCATTACAGCATACTAATATTTCTCAATGGTGATAATTTCATTCGTTTTTGGATTGGCTTGGATATTTCTAAATTGAAAAACATTTGGTATGATTATTGTGAGTAGAAAATCATTTTGAATTAATCATTATGCTGCATCTTGAAATTCATTTTTATTCATAATCATTTGGCTTGGATATTTGATTCGTTTAAAATCATTTGAAATTATTGATCTTGTGAATCTCACATACGACTTGGATTTAAAATTAACAGTCTTGTGTGATCGATTCATTGAATGCAGAAGTTTACATATCTATTCAAGAGATTTCAAATAAACTTTTTTTTAATCATGAATCATCTCTTGTGTTGGCTAGAAATATTCTGGAAAAAAAATCTCTTATGCATCTTTGATCTGTCTCTTGTTCTTGTTAGAAATAAATGTGAATTTTTTTCCTTAATAATCTTGTTATGAAACTATTTATTTTACAATTCCGATATAAGGAATCGTTTTGAAAATGTTTTGATGACTACTTGTTTTGGTAAAAATTGTTTGCTGCTTTGATAGATGGAAATTATTTGTTAGATTTGACTGATTGGGCTTGGTGATTGGATTTTTTTGCTTGAGATACCCTTGTTAGCCACCAAGTGGTATTAAAATCCTCGTTAATGAGGACAACAAGTGGTTTCAGTACCAAAAGTGTTTAAATAAAAATTCACATTCATCTATTTTTTCTTGACCTGATTTAAACTGATTTTTAAACTATATAGATCTTACAGATCCCTCTTGTAATTGACTTTCAATTGTAAAATCGTTTATTGATTATTTATTCAGAAATTGAAATCAATAACCAAATTTAACTGTATTTAGAATTTATTAAAATTATTATTAGATTTTTGAAATTGTGATGAGTTGTGACTACAGTGTACTTCACAACAAGAGAAAATTTATTCAATTTTTCACGATGATTGAATAATTATTATAATTTCTTTAAATTGGGACTTATTTCACGAACATCTTCTCTACTTATCATCCTTCCATCATCCATCATGATTTTATATTAATGTGGAGAGTTTAATATTTTTTGAAATCATTCTAAATATAAATTATTAATATTTGTGATGGATATAATTTTTTTCAGAAATAGAGATAATTGAAAATTTTCAAAAATCCTGGTACAGTTGAGCATATTTCATAATATGATTAATTTAGAATTTTTTTTCACAATCATATATGTACCTACCATATTTCTATCATCCATTTTGGTTTCATATACTACGGAGTTTTTGTAAAGGGAAAATGATAAAGATATAATATACATAAGTGTTTCTCTAACCTCATTTAGAAATCCAAGATCCGGTCATTCGTAGTTAAGAGATTACTTATAATTTAAGCTGCAATTGGCCTCATTTAAAAATCCAAAATCTGGTTATGTGTGGTCAGTGCGCTCTTAAATGAAAAGAAAACGAAAAGAAAATAATTTGATATAAATAAATATATATATATAATTCTCCTTGGTGTGTAAAAATCAGCCTATCAATCCATTTTTCTAATTTGTGAAAAGTGTTAATATTTTACGATATATTATGATTTGTTGATTGATGGCTATTGGGATTTGAGACTATTTGATTGTGTCACTTAACTAGAATTTATAATCGTAGTCGAAGTCCATCACTGTTTTTGTCCCTATTTTCTAAAAAAAATATTTGAAAATAATTGGAAATCATGTGTTTAAAAACTCTCTCCATTTTTATAAATTTCATCATAAATCCTTCATTCGACAATGTAAAATTTGCCACTAGTTTTTAGAATATTATGTTTTTTGTTTGATCGAATGAGGTCTATGATGATCATTCTCTCTTCAGCTGATTTCTGATCTATATTTCATCACTATTTTAATTTATGTATCCTTTTTATGATAACAAAAAGGGGAGAACAGGTTAGGATTTTGATCTATGAGTGAATATTTTATAAATAATTTAAAACTGAAATTTCATTTGATTTATTCTTTTTCACTCATGGTATCAGAGCTAGGGGGAGTTTTGTTGTAGGGGGAGCATATATATAGGGGAGTTTCAATATTCACTGTCAAAAACGTTTATTATATTCAAAATCTTGTAATATTGTTGTCATCAACAAAAAGAGGAGATTGTTCTATATAAAAATTCTATGATTTTTGTTTGATGATAACAAACATATATATATATATATATAATATAAATGTGTTTGTAATTGTACTATTCTACTGCATCATAGTCAGAGTTAAATATTCATATTTAAATAAAATACTACCGCACAAGAATTTAAATATTCAAACAGTATTTTATTAAAATATAATTTTTTATTTTACATTTGAATAGTCCAAATTTTATAACTCCACTATTCGTACATCTCACTGTAGTACAGTGCATTCCATTTCATATACATTGTTCCTCACTACAACTCTTAGTCACTTACTTTATACAACTTCATTCATATACATTGACACACTCAATTACACAGTTATATTTTCTCTCATGTACATGTTTCACATTGTCACATCACTTGTCTTCGGTCAGTCTAGTCACCTGCTTACCTGTCACAGAAACACGCACAGTAAACTGAAAAAAATAATATTAAATTCTAGCAGATATATTTTGATTTACAAATTTATTTTCCGGTGTGTTTCTCATCATCTTTCGTGGCTTGATATGATGTGTATATAAATTCATCTGTGTCTAGGCAGTATGTGATATTCACAGTGATTCATTGTAAGTACCACAAGGTAGACAATTTCTCTAGTACTCACATTAATATATATACGTACACACACACACACACACACATATATATATATATATATATATATACATATATATTTATTCTACACATGCATGTGTGTGTATATACACAAATATATTCTATGCAAGGGCAATATGATCAGAAAAGGACAAACATATCAAATATAATGTGTCAGGTGAAGCTTGTGCAGTTAAAGCCCCGCTAAATCCTTGCTATAACCTGTAGCACCCTACAAGCGCATCGCTATTTCTATTTAGCGCTGATGAATAGTAGATCCGTTGTAAACCCCACTTTTTCCAGTACCTCTGCTAAATCAACGCTTTATAGCACCCGCTTTAGCAATATTAATATACGAAGCTTGATTTGACTAGTTCTTTTTCAAAACAAATCAATAAAGTTAGTGTAAAATGATTTTTTTAACACATGAATGTCTAATATACGGTAGAAATCTATTGTAGTCATCAACTATAATGTGTGTAACCATGATATTTTTTGATTTTATTATATAAGATTAATGGATTTTAGTTTCTTTTACACTAATGATGTGAGAATGATAAGTAATTAATTTTAAATTACTAATATTAACATATAATGTACTTTTTTTTACCTCCGCTATATCCCTGCTTTATCCCCGCTACATCTTTTTGCACCTCCACCGCTATAGAACCGCTAAGTGCTTTAACTACATAGGGTGAAGCTTGATAACATTTTCATGCTGCAAGCACCCATGAACACACAAGTCAGCAGCTCTCAAAATAGTGTACAACAAATACTAACTTAAATATATGTGATATATATACACACACACACATAAATTTGTACAACGGTGATGTGCATGCATCATCGCAGCAAGCATACACAGTACACAACACAGGTGTATGCAATGTACAAGTGGCAAGTTCAAATGCCAAGAGCCAAACAAACGTGTGTGTATATATACACACACAAATATATATATATATATATATATATATATACATATATACATATACATGCATGTACATATGGCATATCAAAAGGAAAATTGGCACAATATAAACTCCTCAATAATCAATGCAAACAGCTCAATCATGAACAAGTAGAAGAAACTCAAACAAGCCTAGATGTTCAAATCATAAACAAGAATATGGTGCATGTATGGTGCATCTCTTTATGATTACACATGTACAAGTGCATAGCCAAGTCGAGTACAAGACAGTTTGAAAATGATGCAACGGCAACTCGAGAACAAGTGACACAAAGAGGCAATGAAACTAAAAAGCAAGACAAGTGCCAATATATATAGACATACACAAATGAGTAGGTGCACGCATGTAAATATTCACAACTGGGTGTGTACAATTTTTCACAATAGGGGAGATAGAAATGGCCAGAGCACAAGCCAACATGAACATACATAGGTGCATATAGAACAAGATGCACACATCAAGGAGCTAAAACATATTAGCATAGAAGACAAAGAAAAAAAATGGGAAACTCAAAGAACTCTAGTAAACAGGTAGTTGCTTTAAGTCCAAGAGTTCAAGTTTCAATATGCAAGAAAATTGAAGTGCGGAAAAAATAATTCACATGCAAGGGTGCAATTCGAATAACATACATATATACACACAATTTTGTGAATATATATATATATATATATATATATATATACACGCACATATACATACATACAAATATATATGTATATGCATTCATGCATTTGCATAACCATGTATACATGACTCACACACACAAGTTCATCACATACAAGCATGGACAGGAAGGAATTGCATAATAATTTTGTGCAGATACAAATGGTTGAGCAATGTTCAAGCCTAGCAATGAAGGCAAACTCAAGCTCATGGACAAACTTTCAACATTGTGAGACAAGATTCAAATATACATGGACCTCAACTGAACCAAGCAAGTGAAGCACTCAACAGATTTAGCAAATGTGCCTAACAGATATGTACATGTAAGGACAACAAGAACGGTATCACAAACATGGTGTAACTCACATGTACTAAGCACAGTGCCAAAACACAAGTGAACTGGTGGTCAAGCCAATATTCAGAAATGTTTAACAAAATGTTCTCATGCATATATACACACACATACACACACACGCACACATATGGCTATATATATATATATATATATATATATATATATATGTATATATGTATATGAAATCAATGTGGTCAGAGATCACCAAGAATTTTGTTTCTAGAAATGTATATATGGCATTTGATGGCAAATTAGTAAAAGGAATTTTTAGCATGGAAGAAATCTGGAGAAAATTAAATGTGCACAAATTGAAACTCAGCAAGAACAATTTTAAGATTATTTCCAAAAATTATCAAGCAAATTTTTGGGCAAATATCAGTTCGAATTATATCGTGAAGAGCATGTACGATTTTAAAAGCCAGGAAAATCATTCATTCAAGAAATGGAAACTATCACGAATTGTTTTATAGAAATCATAGTGACAATTTTGGAAAGAAAAAATTAATTGTTTGAAATCTTTACAGAAATAACAAATCAATTGCAGGCACAAATTCAATCGAACTGTTGCAGAAATCAAGGGTGGACTGATGACAACAAATCAAGTGTTCAATCAACAAATCAGAGAAAGGAATACATGAAATCTGAGAGCTAACTAGGGTTACTATATCTTATATATTATCACTTATTCATCATCAGTTGTTCGCCGAAAACAAAAAGCAACAATTCGAAAGCAACAAATTCAAAGATTCAAATAAGAATAACTCATGTTTTCGATTGTGTGCTCCAGGTCATTAATTAAAAACAAAACGATACTCGAAGATCATAGGAGAATAATTTCTTCCAGCAGTTGAAACCACAATTTGGAGAATCCAAGAAAACCCCTATTTTTTAGGGTTGACCATTAAAAGGAGGTAGACGATTTCAAGCAAAGAAATATAATAAGGGTCAGCTAATTTTTCAATACAAAAGGGTTTTTTCATTTTATTTTGTTTTTGTAAAACGATAAATCTGTTTTTCTAGTTTTCTATAAAACTAGGGTTTTTTAGTTATAGGATTTTAACTAGGGTTTGCGAGTTATGGGATTGTAATTCAGGAAAAATCTGATTTTGGGTTAAAACTCAGCATATGGTTTTGAGCCTAGGATTAGAACAATTTGTAGCTGGTGTCGCGAGTTTATATGGATTTTGCATGCATAGAGATTATTCTAATTCTAGTAAAAAACCTTGGGGAATGCAGCAGTAGGCAGGGTTTTCCGAAGCTGGGTAAAATCTATATTATTTATTTCCTGGATTTATTTTCTCTGTTGCATTCTGTATTGTGATAATTTTTAATACCACATAAAAATCCAATAAACCCTATTCATCCCCCTCTAGGGTTAATCTAGATCCAACAAGATCCACTTTGACCTCCTTTCTGGAGGTTGCATGAGCGGCTTGGCAATAAAAGAAACTTCTACAAGAGAAGAGACCATAACATTATTAATAACAAAGCAAAAAATTTAAATATTGTGGACAGTAATCGTTGGTGTTTACCTACTGTAGGTATAGTCCATGTCCATCCATCCAGTTGTGATCCAGAGGGCCTCTCGTCCCTGCGTAAAAGGAAACAAAATGATTTCTTCAACAATTCATTCAGATATGAGAATAACTATTAAAAAAGCAAGATAAATGGACAGATCTGTCATTTATCTTCATGGAGTATTGGAGAATGCATTCATAGCAATCAGACAAAGGATTCTCGAAGTTTCAAGCAGTTTGGAAGTAGATCGGAGCTTGATTAAAATGTAAATTCCAGCAAAAAGCATGAACTTTCTAATTTGAAAGCTGATTTGAAGAATCTTGAAAATCCACACCTAAATCTGTACAACCCTCAAATGAATTCTGGTTCTCAAAGGAAGAAGAGAAGAGTAGACATTAGTTGGAAGCCACCTTGAAGCTCTACTCTTCTTCCTGAAGAAGTAGAAACGAGATTGCTCTCGAATCCGCCATTTTTTTGTCTTCGTATAATTTCATGGCTGGTGGCTGGTTTGTATTGTTCAGGGTAGGGTTTGTGTTATTTAGAGAATAGGTGTTTAGGTTTGGTAACCCATTGGGATGTATTCCATTTTGGCCTTGGGCCTATCTTTTTATCATTTAAAAAAAATGGTATAAAATTGGAATCAAAAAAGCAAATACTTGTATTCTTGTTCAGTCCAAGGAACTTCTTTCTTCCTCTCCTGATCAGACGCAAGTCTACTTCTTTTTGAACCCATAGTAGAATAAGAGGTTTTCTCCCAATCTAATGTAAATGAGTTGGTATTCTAACCTGGGCATGGAACTAATCCTTATTCGATATGAATTACATCAACTTCTAAGTTTTTGTAGTGAAGTATTAATAAAATAAGGTTATCAAAATTTGTGCAGACGTAGATGATGTATAGTGGACATGGTTAGGTTGTTGGCACAAGTGGTTGAGAGTAGTGTATGGTAAGTGGAGGTACCTCTTGTATTGAAAAAATGGAGCTGTGATTGGTGTTTCAGGTGAACTGTGAATAGTCAATTGTGTTCTTGCAAATGGTATGGGTTAGAGATTCAGTTTGGTTTTAGGTCTCTGCTGATTGAGACGTATGTTGAATGTGACCATAAGTTTGTTGTGGGTGGTCAATTTTGATGATGAAGGGTGAAATACTAGGGGAAATGAAGGTTGTGATTCGTACTGAAGTCAGAGGGTGACGGTGTAGGGAAGTGATGGTTTGGCCCTGTTATGTAAAAGGTAGTATAGTTAATGGAGGAGAAATTGTATGTAGTGATTAAAGAGGAAGTTGTTAAGGAAGATATGTTGTAGTGATCGAAGAGAATGTTTGGTTTGGATTTGTAATGAACATGATGATTGTTTTCAGGCAGGAGTTGGAGTTATAGGCAGAAGCGATAGGAGAGGCAACAATTTAGTAGATACATAACAGTATACTTGCTTTAAAAAGAATAAAGATTCATTAGAATATGTGCAGAAGATATATGACATATGGAAAAGGTTGTGGCTTAACTCTGAAACTGAGCAGTTGTTCCACTGGTCTAGCACAAACAAAGGAAATGATTGTAAGCATGAACAAAAACAAAAGCTTAGTATTTATTTAGAATTTGTTTGACAACTATATTTTTTAAACTAACCGAGATTTTTTTTATATGCAGACTTTTGTGTGGTCTTGATTAAACAGTAAAAACTAAAAGTATGTGAGGAATTGACTTTTGAAATAAAATAAAGCAAGTAATGGGGTGTGATTTGTGTCACTGCATTTATTTTGGTGAAGGTAAAATAAATAAATAAAATAATCATGCTAAAACACCTTTTTTAGAGCAACCGGGGGATCTAAATATCCCAACAGTGCCTAAGAGCATCTCCAATCCTTAATGCATGTAATGTCAAATAATGCATATGTGTCACATCTTTTCCACAATGTCAAATATATAAATCAAACTTCTACAATAATTAACATTGTCATCCAATGCAAATGTCTAAAAACATACAATTTTGTATATGTGTCATTGTAAGAATACTTCAAAAATAAATAACTAAATAATAGTGGTTATGCACTTCAACATTGTGGACTGCAACGTCTACTACTAGACATTTTGTTTCACAATGTCTTTTAAATTTATTGACATGTCTTCTTTAAAATTCATTCAACATTTGCATTGGATGAAATAAATTTAACAAAAATGATAATTGATGATGTGTTTTTGATTTCACATTTAAAATTATGAAGCATTGTAGATGCTTTTATAAGAAAGATAAAATAAAATTCCAAAGCGAAGAGAGAACAAGTAACCAAAAGCATGTCAGGAATATTGTTTGAAGAAGTGGGATTGTATGTTAGCAGTAGGCGTTGTAGGAAGGAGATGGATTTGATGATGCAACCTAAGTGATGAGATTATTTTACAGAAGCCTGACTCATGTAACATTTTGAACATAACGTTGTTATTATTGTGGAGAATTTCAATTCAAGACCGCTCAAATCAAAACCCTAACCAAGCGGAAGACGAGATCGTGGTAAACGTGCAAAAACAACCAATGTGTATATCAAAACAATCTCAACCCAATCAATAGCCAATTACAATCAACAAACAAGGGAAATAAAGGAGCAATTACAAAAAATAAATCACATAGGGATTTATAGTGGTTCCATTGAGGTCTTGTCAGTGTACGTCCACTTTGAGATAGAACCTTTCATTAATACCAATAGAAGAGTACAAGAGATTGATAGATCAATTTCACGAGAAAATTTTGGTTTTATGGAGATAAGAATTGAAGAAGATTAGGATTGCCAAATATCTAATTAGAATAAACCTAGATCTTAATCTCTTGATTCGTCCCACAATATCTTAACCTCAAATTATCTTTTGAAGGGAGAGAATAATATGTAGCAACTGCCCAAATTGCCCTTGGATTCTTTACAAATTATCCTGTTAAGTCTCTATCCCAAAACAGACCGAAAGTCGACTCATACATCTATCGTGGAGTGATAGACTTTTGTCCTCAGGCTCAGGAAAAACATTTTCTGACAGCACAGACGTCTGTCAATATTGCTTTAGACGCCTGTAGTGCTCTTGTTTCAGCATGGACGTCTATCCAGAATGACAGACGTCTATCGTAACTCTCGAGAAAATTCATCCTGAAAACATTGACATCCGGCATGGTCACGAAAGACGTTTGGCGCGGAGAACAGCTGAAACCGAACACTTTTCATCAACAACTTCATTTTACGAGCTCTGATTTGTGAACCGTCTTCTCCGACACGAAGCTACTTCCATCCACGTTAATTGTAGCATATAGTATCACAAAATTTAACACTCCACCTCGATACTATATCCATCTCCAACACCGATGGTACCAAACCATCTCTACCTTCTTCCAAATAAGCGTGAATGTTTCCCCAATGAGCTTTGGCATAGACACCACCCATTGCACTCCATTAACGAGTTTAGGCAAAGCCCCCACCCTCCAATTAATTGTTCAAAACACCCAACTCCAAACAAGTCTCACCAAAAGACAATCGTACCAAGAAGACAGAACTTCAACCTCTCACTGATACTCTTATACTTCCATAACCAAACTTCTCCCTCATCCGTGCCACCCCATGGCACCTAGCATCTCTCCAGGCAAATTAAGTTCGAGCAATGCTCAAACTTCCCAATAGGTAATGTCTTAGTGAACATATCCGCCGCGTTATCCTTTGTGTGCACTTTCTGAAGGTATACTTGCTTGTCTTCTTCCATGGCCACTAGAAATGACTCCCTCTTGGTCCTTGAGATAAATGCCGAATTCTCAACCAAATTAATAGTACTTTGGCTATCACATTGAACATCAACACTGTCATGTTCAGAACCTAAGTCACACAATAATCGCTTCAAGTAGAGTTCTTCCTTTGTTGCCTCCACCGTAGCTATCAACTCCGCCTCCGTAGTGGATAAAACAACTATGGTTTGCAATCTCTATCTCCAACTTATTACCATAACACCAAGAGTAAAGACATATCTAGAAGTTGATTTTCTCCGATCCCTAACACCAGCATAGTCCGAATCATGATAACCGACAAACATGCAATTCTTCTCCTTGCTACCCGAAAAACAAGACCATGAGATGATGTACCTTTCAATTATCTCAAGATAAGCCTTATTGCTACCAAATGCGATTCCCCCAGACTAGTGATAAACGGAATAACCACCCCACCGGCATTTGCAATATCGGGTCTTGTACACACCATAACATACGTCAAACTTCCAAATGTACTAACATAGGGCACCTTTTCCATATAAGCCTTGTCTTTCTCCTCGATAGGTGATCCCTTACTCAAAAGCTTTACATGCAAAGGTAAAGGTGTATTTGACACCTTTGCATCCTTCATGCTAAACAGGCAAAACAATTTTCTAATATATTCCTTTTGAGTCAATTTCAACTCAAAATGCTTTCGATCCCTTTCAATTTCCATGTCTAAAATCTTCTTTTCTTCTCCAAGGTCTTTCATCTCGAATTCCTCTTTTAATCTCAATTTCAACTTGTTGATTTCTTCCTTGCCCTTAGAAGTCATTAGCATACCATCCGCATACAAGAGTAAATACACCCAACAATCATTTCCCAACTTCTTGAAATATACACAAGCATCTTTGATGCTTTGATGGAAGCCACTTTCAAGCATGAAATTGTTAAATCTCTTGTACCATTGCCTGGGTGATTGCTTCAAACCATATAGTGATTTCTTCAATCTTGCAAACCAATTTTGACTTACCATCTATAATAAACCCTTCTGGTTGCTCCATGTAAATGTCTTCATCCAAATCACCATGCAAGAAGGTGGTTTTCTCATCAAGTTGCTCCAACTCCAAGTCGTGAATAACAACTGTGGCAAGTAATATCTGGATAGAAGTATGTCTCGCAGCCAGTGCGAAGTTCTCATCATACTCCTTTCCCTTCCTTTGTGCAAACCCCGTAACCACTAGCCTAGCTTTGTATCTTACATCGTTCTTTATCTTGTATATGCATTTGCACCCAATATCACGTTTTCCTTCGGGAAGTGGAACTAACTCCCAAGTATGGTTCTTTATCAACGATTGCATCTATTCCACCATGGCACAAATCTGCTTCGAGCTATCACTTGAACCCATAATGTTATCAAGGTCTATCGACTCATCTTGGACTACATGAAGCGTATAGTCTAAATTCTCATGAAAGCTAAAATAGTTCCAATCACCATATTTTTCGGGTGGCCCTATAGCACGACGACCAACCCGAGTAGAAATACCATCACCTTGTCTTCCTTCAGCTCTACCTTGAACTGAATCTTCTCTAGGATTGTGCACATTGCAACACTCTAGAGAATACTTGTGGGCTATATGATGTATTATCAACTGCATTCACCTCGCAAGCACCTCCAACAACTCTACTCTCTCTAGGCTTGAAAGTGGGAATAATTTCCTTCTCCTTTGATTCACCATGAACCAAATTTGGAATATCCAAATGAGCCTTCATTCACCATGAGCAAAGTTGACTCATCAAAAGTAACATGACGAGAAACCACTACCTTCTTCGTTACCGGATTCCAAATCTGATAGCCTTTAACCCCCCCCCCTTATATAGCTAAGAAAAATCCCCTTGAAAGCTCTAAGTGCTAGCTTATCACTTATCGAATCATGCACATAAACATGATTACCAAATACACAAAGATGACTCAAGTCAATGCTCTTTTCCTTCCACACTTCCTCTGGAACTTTTTTATTAATAGCTGAGCAAGGAATTCAATTAATAATATGCATTGCGATTGATAAAGCTTCGGTCCAAAATCCCTTAGTCAAACCTGATGTCAATCTCAAGCATCGAGCTTACTCCAGTAGAGTTAGGTTCATTCTTTCTGCCACTCTATTAGACTGTAGATCCCCAGGTGTGGTAAAATGCCTCCGAATACCATAATGCTTGTAAAATTTCATAAAATCTCCAGAAATAGACAACCCATCATTTTCGGACCTAAGAACCTTTAAAGTCTTTCAACTCTCATTCTCAACAAAAGCATTCCATTCTTTGAACCTTGCAAATGGCTCCGACTTGGCCTTCATTAATTACATAAACCCAAACCTTTCAAGAAAAATCATCAATAAAATAAATATAATATCTTGCTTCTCCCAAAGAAGCTACAAGTATTGGTTCCCAAACATCCGTGTGCACATACTCAAGAATCCCACCTTAATCATGTTTTTCTTCACTGAATGATACTCTAGTTTGCTTCCTCATGACACATTCCTTGCAAAACTCCAGTTTGTTGAAACCCTCTCGACCAATCATCTCTCTACGAAGAACATCCAAACTCTTCTCCGAGACATGACCCAATCTCAAATGTCACAACTGTGTCTTATCTAGGCCATGAGAACTATCAACATCAACACAAATTTTGCCATTCTTAATCACTCCATAAAGCAAATAAACTCCATGAGTCCTAGCACCCTTCATAACCACAAGCGCACCCTTCGAGATCCTCAACCTATCACTCTCAATAGTGATCTTGCATCCTAAAGAATCCAGCTATCCCAATGAGATAAGTGACTTCCGCAATCCCATAACATAGCGCATATTAGTAAGGGTACAAAAAACTCTGTCAAACATCCAAATTTGCACGGATCCAATGCCCTTCAACTTGCAAATTGCACCATTTCCCATAATAATGGAATTTCCTTCTCGATTATCATATGAAAAGAAATTCCTCTTAGGCGTCATGTGATATGAAGCCCCCGAATCAAGCACCCATTCGCTGCCTGAAACATCAGATGCTACAGGCGACAAAACATCTACATCTCCTTCACCAACATCTCTCTCCACTGCAACTGATGAAGATGCTACTTTCTTCTTTCCTTTATATGGACAATCATTCTTCCAATGACTAGGTTTCTAACATATAAAGCACTTGCTATTTCTTTCCTTCGACTTTCCTCTCTAACTTGGCTTTCTAGACTTAGAATGCCTCTAGTTTCCCTTCTTCTTAGATTTCTCCTCCACCAATAAACCATGATCATTTCCTGCATTACTACTTCCATCACTCAGCTCCTTCATCTAATCTCACATTTCCTCACTAAGAAAACCCATCTTGACATCATTAAGAGTCAATGTATATCGGCCATAGATCAAATATTTGAGAAACCAGTACATCGCTCAGGCAACGAACATAACAGTATCATCGCCTTCTGCTCCTCCTCAATCTTTACATCTACTACCTTCATCTTCATTACCAAATCATCAAACACATTCAATTGCGCATTTAGCGAAGTTCCCTCCTCCATCTTATAGGTAATGAAAGTTCGCAACAAGATCAGTTGATTTGTTAGTGGCTTCTTCATATATAACTCTTCCAACTTGTCCCAAATACCCTTAGCAATCGTGTCACCACTAATTTCGTAGATAACATTCTCTCCCATTGAAAGTTGAAGTGTAGTGAATGCCCATTCTTCCATCTTTTCTCTCTCTACATCTGAGATGTCTGCTAGCAATAAATGTGTATCAAACACTATCCGATGTACCCAATTCCGCCTAAGAACCGTTTTCTTCTTCCATTGTCGTTCTTAAAATTATAATTTCCATTCCACTTGTCAATAACCAATTGTGACCCAGAAGCTGCTTACGATCTGATTCCATTGTCTTCCATTCCACTTGGACCAGTTGAGACACTATTTGAATCTGATTCCAGTATTTCTATAACTATCTACCAACACAAAAGCTTTGATACCAAAAGTTTTGCAGAATTTCAACTGAAGACTGCTCAAATAAAAGCTCTCAACCCAGCGGATGATGAGACCGTGGTAATCGTGCAAAAACAACCAACTATTATACATCTGGAAACACCTGCAATAGCTCAGTCTGCCTGAGTATTATTTATAAGAAAATAAGCAATAAACGGGTCAACCTAGCTATACTTGTTACAATAAACCAAGACAAAATAAGAGATATAAACAAATAATGACATATATATAATAACAAAAAGGTTAACATACAAGTGTGAAACCCCAAAAATGTCCACATTATCTCAAGGAAATCTCAGTGCTATAAAAGAATATCTCATTCTAGACTATATAACTACTTACAAGAAATCCTGAAAATCACATAAAGGGGGGAAAGAGGCCTATAACAAACGGGAGACCGAAGACTCACCAATATGTGTATCACGAATGAGATGTAGTCTTTAGGTAGCTAACCTATCACAAAATGGTTAAAAAACCATTTTGATAAAAGATTTGGTATCCATTAATAATATAAAACCCTACGTAGCTAGAAGCGGAAAATCTCATAAAATATCGATTGTAACAACAATTGATCCCAAAATTCATGTTTTAATAAAGTAAATTAAATTTCATATATATCGCTTATAAATTCGTTCACCATGAATAAAAATCAAAAGTCTGTATAATCGAGCTGCTCGAATTCACGAATTAGAGCAATTGAGAGAGCACAATAGAATAGCAAGTGAGCGGAAACTCGTCTAGGAAGAAGCCTGGATCAAACTTAACTATTGAACGTGGTAACCATCATTCAATAGCAAAAAATAGGATTCAGACGTCTGAATTTATGATTCAGCCAGCTGAATATGTTTTCTAGAAACACACGTTTGTTTCATGAACTTCAGAGGGATGAATTGATCCATTCAGTCGATTGAAATATTATTCACCCGACTGAATGGAAAATTCAGTCGGTCAACTTATACACTTGCTTATTCCTGAGAGAAACCAATAATTCAGTCGACTAGATGACTCCACTTAGTCTGTTGAATCTGCTGAAGGAGGCTGATTTCATGGTTTTAAAGGAAAAGTCTATATTAGATGATTTTCGACAAGCACGCATGAATGATGAAGGCTTAGAACATTATCAAAACGACAATGAATAACTCAAGAAGTCATACATTAAAACTCATTGAAATGAAATCAAAACTCATAAATTGGAAAGTTCACACATAAACAAACAAATTCACCCAATGCATACACAACATAAAAGTGCCAAGGGCATAAATGCCAAGCCTACAAGCTTGATTACATAGATATGAGTTTGCATGAACTTGCCTTTGAACACAACTAACAAGGAGAAGGTGCAAAACCAATTTAGATCACTCTCTCTTCAGTAGGAACTCTAGAATCTCCAATCTAAATAGATATACACAAAATTTCCTTAGAGTTAGGTTTAGGAAAATCTCAGAAGTTGAAGAGAGAACAAGTTGGAGAAGATGGAGATTGAGCTTACCTCTCTTCTCTTTGGATTAGCACTTGACGCGAATTAGAATTCCTAAGATCAAACTAGGGCTTCGGAATTTTTGTCTGCCATTCCTCTCCCCTACTTTCTATTCTAGTTAAGTGTTTGGATGAATAAGGAGAAAAGGGAGGTTAGGGAGTTATAAGGGAAAAAAGGGATCTGATGGGTTATGTTTACAAACGCAAGCCTACCCGAAGTCCCAAATTTTACTAGCTCTAAATATATCGTTGTTTACGGTTTTAAATGTTGTAAATGGCATTTGAACTCAATGTAAATAGTATCGAGTCCATATTCTCTTGTGTACAAAAAGTCACAAATTTCGAGTTTTGAACCAAACGCATGATACGATATTCAATATTCAAATAAATCACTTAATTAAATTATCGTAAATTATGTGGGTTGTTACAGTAACTATTCGTAAAACCGTTGAAGATGCTCTAACTTTCCAGGGCTAAAATTAGTTTAGTGTAATGTGATATGTGTATGTAATAAAAGTTATTTCCCTTATGTAAAGAGTTGTTTTAATTATATATCATTTGATAAATTTGTGAGATTCTTCCTTTATTCCCCTAAAGGTTTGTTTTTCATACGACTAAGTGATTGGACGATGAATATTGAGGATGTATTAAGTGTCGTTTTTAGTGGTAAGAAATGTTGTTCTTTACAAAAGTACTCGTATTACAACACTTGTTGTAGTTTATTTTAAACCATACTCGGAATTTTTTATTTATTTTGGTATGTATCTACAAATAATTACTAACTGATTATTATTTACTAATTATTGATTGTTAACTACTATTTATCATTATCGGTTGCATGTTTCATATGGAAAGTGGTAAATATCAAGATTATGGATCTAGAGGTCCACGAATCTTCCCAATTCTAATGATTGCTAGTTATTAATGATTAATGATTGATTATCATTTATCGTTATTGGTTATTAATTATCATTGATTATATAAATTATTAATTATCATTTGTCATCGTCAACTTTGTGTTTCCAATGGAATAATGGTAAAACTTCATATTGTTGACTTAATGGATCAATCAACTATTACTCATCAGCCAATATTCTGAAAAATATTATTATTAATTGTTTACTTTTCTATTTCTAATCAATAACAATTAAATGCTGATTATCAGTTATTAATTAATACTATTAATTGTCAATTGCTACTTACCAACTATCATTATCGACTACTTGTTTCCTATGCAAAGATTGTAAACGTAGATAGTTGAGTAAGAGGTCCTTGGATCATTCCATTGCTACAAATAAACCAATGTTCGAAACAATCACTATTAATTGTTTACTAACAACTAATTATTAATCAATAAAAATTAACTAATTACTTTAATTAGTTACTAATTAGTTAGGAATAAATGTATTTACCAATAAAAAATAGAAAAAAATCTTAATTAAAGATAACTAGATCATCCAAATAAATAAATATCTTAATCTTACATATTAATTTAATCCTTATATTTAAGGAACCCAAAAATGTAAATCAGTAACGTTCATCGAATGACCATCCCATGAATCATATAAGGACGCATCCTTGTTGGTTTATGTTTATTATTCAATTGGTTAAACATGTTCAATAATACAAATAAAGATGATGTATGGTTTTAAGAATTGATAATAATTTCATCTAAGGAATATGAGTAAAAAAATATACATAATGCGAACATTCATAGTATCATAACCTTAATAATTATGATTTATTAGGTGCATATTATGTAAAATGGGTATGAGAATCTCATAATGTGGTGGTTCATGTATTTCACATTTATCAATAGGTAGTAATGTAAAGTACTTGTAATAGTAAAGAAAGATATAAGTAAATTGGTGGATGGCCCACCTTAATTAAAAACCTCGTGTAGCTGATTGTCAACCAAAAATCACTTATATTATACTATTTTTATTATTAGCTATAACAAAAGGTGTTTGCGGTCACCTTAAAAATCGGTCGGCTTTACCAAAAAAATATCAATAAACAAGTATATGACTGAAAACACCAAAACAAGCGAACAAAAAACATAAGAAATATTCTTGCATAGTTTCCATCCTAAACCAGGAAGGATCTGTAACGACCCACTTTGTCCATACAGTTTAAGCCAACATCTAACAATCCATGTCAACTCAAATTGCATAGAAAAGTATATAGTTAAGGGAAAGAATTTAGAGGATGAGAGAAGAAAGAAAGAAATATCGGAATAGAAGAAAACGAAGATCAGAGTCTCACAGTGGAATGGAAAAAATATAATATCAATTGCTTTATACAAAAGGAAAACTGTATATAATAACATTAGAGTATACATACATTTCAATACAACAAACAATGAAATAATATAATACCAATAAATATTGCTATATGTCCCGACTCCAGCTCCTCTTCGGAAGCTTCGAGCGAAACCTAACCTAATAATATACTCGTTCTGACCAGATCACATTTGAAGCAAAGCAAAATTCATCGGATCAGTCTGGAATACTTTCAGTGGTAAATTCACATGGTAAATAACTTGCTTAACTTTAGAAAACCCTTTTGAAAGAAAGGATAATAGTATGACCAGCCCACACATAAACACAGACGGGTTTTACCTTACTATAACCCAAAACATTTTTGATATATCAGAATCCAGTTATATTATAATAGCGTCAATCAAATCATAGATAAATAACCATCTAACAGAACACTTGCATCTCATGCTCTACATACTCATTATAAAATCAAAAACCACAGGGTGCTTATTGGAGATTGGGTTCCGACTATGACAAGATATAGTATTACCTTCCGATCAGTGTACTCTAGAGGGTATACACTGAGGTTCAACAAGAACATCTTGTAACCCGGCCACACATGATCAACCACTCATTTAACTTTAGTGTATCGAATATATTGTCACCAACAGTTGGTACAAACATAACCGGTTCCTGGGAGATACAGAAGCAAAAGAAGAACAAAATGAATTTTCTCTAGATCGGTGACAAATATACCCTGCTTAGGAATGACCCACCTAGCCGTGCTTCCTGCCCGATTTCTGTCATTTCCCGATTGATAAGGCTAGAGGTCATGTTTACATTTTTATAACATCTGGCCATCATTCACTTTGAATGCCACGCCGTCAGATCCGTCAAATCACTAATTGATGTCCACAAATATACTCTGCGTTAAGCAAGAGAATTACTCCGCCACCAAGCTTGGTATATTTGTAATAATCAACGTACTGTCACATTTTGTCGATAAAAAACATCTGTGAACAGGATGAACCGGAGGCACCCTCCCACCGCATCCTAGGAATCACTTATAGATCAATAGCGAGTAGTCCTTACAAATCTGTAGATTTCAACCACGAGAGAACCACAATGTATCTTTTCTTGCAATTCAGAGATTATAAGTAGTTCTTCCGTTTTATGAAGATCTATGGTCTTCATTGCTCCATCCTTATTCCCTGAAAGTTAGTTACGAGCGCAACATTGATTCGAAGTGGTTTTGGGTCTAGTCACATTCCGGTCTCTTCCAAACAACACATCAAGAAGTCCAGTAATAACAATTCATTGATAGTCACGTTTTTTTACTATCAATCTCAACAAATAAATCATCCAATCAGATTGGTCAATAGTACGATCAAGTATATTAGCAGCTCAGGTCTTTTCGTTTAAAATCATTTATTCAAAACTCTTAATCGATTCTTAAAAATCATTCTTCATATTCAACAATACTTTCATTTCCATTACTTCGGAAACACTTACGATAATTCATCTCTTTAAACAAATTCATTTCTCAACCCTTCTCTATATCCCTTTACTTTCAAAATATCATTATAATCTCACAATCCATCTTTATATTCTTTCCTTTGGAAATATATGATTTGATTTCAACTATTTATCTTCGTTTCCAATTCCAATAACCCTTTCCACTTATTCGGATAAATTTATCGTCGTCCACTTACTATTCAGAATAAGTATATTTTAAACCAAACTCTTCCCATTATTAAGAAAACAGTGCTTTTTTATAAATAGAATTCATGCCTTAGCTTGGTCAAACAATGTAAATTTATACATTGTTTATATTAAACCACATAATTTAATTCTATTTCAAACTTGCAAATATATTGAAATATTGCCTTCATAAACTAATCCTGACGTCTCTTTACCATTACCAACTAATATCATTCCACGATAATAGTGAAGTCGTCCAAGTTCGGGTGTTTTATTTACCTCTCTGACCTTGATCGACAACGTTCTTATCTCAGAATAGATATAAGTTCGTAACTAAAAATCCATATTTTTATACATCAATCCAATATTTAAACTATTATTTAAATTATAGATTCATGAAATCTCGATTGATTACAATCATTTTCTTAATTTAAAATCAAAACTTTAAACATCGCTCTATAAATTCCATTATAACTGGAATTATATTACATAATACGTTATTCCATAATTTATCCAAAACCCTTTTCACATCATATTATAAATCTAAATTATTGGATTTTATAACTAAAGTCCATTTATTAATTCTGACCAAAACCATTAACTTCATCCGTCTTTGTCCTTTTTAGCATTTTTTCGATTCTGGTCAATTAGCGTATTCATTTTATAAATACAAACATCTCTATAAGTCATCACCTTAATTCCTTTAATAAATCTTCATAACATTCAGTTTTATTTACTAAAATATCATTGCAAAACCTATCTGAATATCCGATTAAATTTCATTACTAACTCGATTCTTAAATTCATTTAAGAAATAATCACATTAATTATTATTAAATGAAATAATAATTAAATTCATCGTTTACCGAAGTAAAATAGTTTACTTCTTTATTAACTAAAATAAATTAGTTAATCACTTTTAAAACCATAATTAATTAAGTTAACAAAAAAATAAATTATGTTTAAGAAATCTAATTTAAATTAAACAACCATTATCTCTATTTTGAAGACAAATTAATCTAATAACCCTTTTTAAATCAAAATAGATGACTTGGTCAACCTTAAACCATCAGTTAACTTATTGACTGATATCGACTTAATTCTCCCTTTTAGATTAATACAATAATACCGCTTAACCGGTTTCTTACACATAATTATCCAAATATTAGCCAATAGGTTAATTACAGATTTATTCGCTTATTTAATGACAATTCTAGTCACAAAATCGTTTAAAATTTTCTTTTATAAAAAAATACAATTTGCAGATATCGCTTTATTTCAAAAACTTCTCCTTTTATATAAAAATATAAATCTAAAACTTCAACTCTATTATAAAATAATTTTTAACCTTAAATACGTCGATTCGCCTGACTATAAATCAACATCTTAACAAAAATATGGATTTAAGGCCATTTGCTGCCAGTCCCTCAATCAAAACTATCTACTGAATAAAATACAACAACATTGAATTTCAATCCAATGTCAACATTCAAACTAATTTTGAGTGTCAATGGGGGTTTAATCAATTCGTAAAAAAATATGCAAATAAACAGCATACACAATATTTGAGGAATTCGGTTGGATCCTTCCAACATGTTTTTCCCTACATCATAGTTCATTATAATATTTGATAATAATTTATGAGACAAATATTTAAAACAAATCATCCAATATGACATGATATAAATTTTGATAATCGTTAAACAACCAATAAGCAACCAAGGCATCCAATCATCCAAATATTACTGATAATTTATATTTTTATATGAATGTAACACATCATAGCGTTCCAGAAAAGTGTGAGAATTAACTCACCATTTTTGATTTGACGGTTCTGGTTGTTTTATATATTTTTAAACAAGCGTTTGAAACTACATAAAATTCCAGTTAGATCCAAAGCCCATAAATCTTGCACGTCCTTGTTGCATTTCTCGATACGATTCCAACGACACTTATCGCGTTCAATTCTGTTAATGAATGAATAAAATATGCTTGTTACCAGCTTTTGAATAAAACTTATGCATCATTTACTATTTAATTAAAATAAACTAATTCTAATTATACCTAAGCTTAATTACCATTTAAAACAAATTTCCAGATATTCTTCTTCAGCGTAGCCAAAATGCAAGCCTCCATGCAGCTAGAAACACATTACAATTTTAAATTGGATTTAAGATGGTTAATTTGAATAATTAGATCATTAACTTACACTAATCAACTTACTAAACTTCCCTAACCACGTTAATTAAACTCTTCTTCCCTGAAAAGCTTTCACGCACCTGCTCTGCATATCCGTGTTTCCCCAAGGCCACTACTCATACACCGCTCCACTTCCTGAACTTCACCGACGTTATCAACCCATGCACACAACCACATCTCCAATATTTGTTCCACTCTCGCATAAAATGATACAATATCCTCCAATGCCTTAAACCTTTCCACTTCTTTTTTACACCATGCAAAGCATGGATAAAACAAAATATTCCCCTAATCTTCTTCTTCTACATTTCCTATTCTCTGTTTGAAATAAAATTACAGTGATTTCCTCTCCCCCATGCACATCTGTTGTCTACACTTTTCTTTGTATTTTAATAACCGAGCCCTTTCAAACTTCCTTCGATCATCATAGTTTCTCCATGCAAATATGCATGTTGTTCTTCACATCTCTTTGAACCCTTAAACCACCAGGAAAAAAAGCTCAATAGAAAAACACTCACGCAACACATTAGAGCCGCGCCATCACCTTCGCCTGAAACAACCGCGCTGGTCACTAGATACCACCTCAGTCGCCATCGTCCATTTCCTCGTCTCCTCAGCTCCCTTCATCCTTCATCAAAAGACGAAACCGTAACTAGCATCACCGAGCTACCCGGTACCTACGCCTTCCTCCGACCAGCTATACACGCATGTACATAGTCCCTCCAACCTCGTACACGCAAACACCAATGAGATCCAATGTCAAAGCCTTCCTCTACGGTCCGTTCAACTTGCATCCTCTTGAAGCCATACGCCGCATCTTGAATAGGAAGTAAGGGGTGGTTTTATGGTTCGAAAAGAGAGAAATGGGAGAGGTGAAGAGAACGAAGACACTAGAATTTCTTTTCTTTTTATCAGTTGTTGGAATGATAACATTTTTATACAGAGTAGCAAGGAGAAGTTTCAGTTATAATATGTACTGTCGTGTTCTTTTAGATGGAGAGCAACGAAGAAATGTAGGGGATTAAGTATGGGAAAGAGCCATGGCGACCAAGAAATAAATAAAATAAATTGGATATCAAAATTATTTTGTTCAGTTTTCACATGGCAAGAAAATACATTTTGAAGAATAAAGTATTTAAGGTGAGCGACTGTTTTCATTCGTACAGACAAAGAGTGCATAGATTTTTATTTTAGGCAAAATTTCTTATTTCGAAATGAAAGGAAACAACTGTGAACAGAAGCCATGTGCAGGAAAGTTAGAGAAGTTTTTTAGCTGAAAGTAGGTTGAACGGGATGAATTGGACTAACATTATTTCATGAAGATGAGCAACGGTATTTTTGGCGAGATGTTGAGTGCTTAAAATTCCTACAAACACATGCATAAGCTTCAATTGAAACAAAGTTATTATTGACATATATCCAAATACAATTGTATAAAATTTCAAAATTGGTCCATCTATTTACACCTCGGTAATTGCTCTTCATCCCCCGGTAAAATTTTTAAAAATTCAATACCAATTATGCCCTTTAATAATTTTCTAGATAGCATGTTTATGCTATTTCATTGAAAATAAAATGATACCAATGCCTCCATTAAGCCTATTCATTGAAAACAGCATAATTTTTCATTAAGCTTCCATTCAAAAAGGAAAATAAACCCATTCATCAGTATCATCCATTCATATTATTATGTAAAATGTTTATGATTTAGATATATAAGTATGGGGAAGATAAATTTAATCAAAAATGCATGAGGCATGGCCATGCCTACATAACAAATTATTCAAAGGCCATGGCATGCATTTGAATTACAATGCCTGCTTAAGGCATTTCGGGTATAAACGGGGTGAGATGAGTAAAAAGAAGGGGGTGACTTATTTTTCTAAATTACTAGGGCGAGAAGAGTAAATATCGGGGGTTGAATAGATGGACCCTAACAAAATATACTAGCTTGGATATTTAACCTCAACATATCAAATTATAAATTAAAACAACATTAAAAATATTTAATACCCTTTTTGTTTTGTAAAATAAATCGTTATAATTTATAAACGAATTTCATAGAGACTATTTGAAAATTTTACATGGACATAAAACAAAATCTACAACATGAAAATTTAATTTTTCTCTTCCGTTAGAAAAATATTATCCAATATATTCGGATGTTTCTTGTTTCAAAGAAATCTGACTTAAATTGTATCCTATATAACCATTTAAAGTTCAAAATGTTATATTATGAACTGCCACGACGTAGCTAACTCGTTTATAACAAAATTATAAACTATACGTTCAAACGTCGTTTATTATAAGAAACTGTTAATATAATCCAACTATAAGCTGAATTAGAATCTTTTATATCGCCAATCACATAAAATTGCAAATTCAATATATCCCGATTGTTTATGAATTAAATTATTATTCCATTATTTTTATTAATATAATATTTAGAATAATTCAATTAAATTGCCAGATCAATATTTAAAAACGGTCTTAAATATTAAACTAGACGATTAAAAATCTAGGCCGTTACATTCCTTCTCCCTTAAAGGAATTTCTTCTATGAAATTACTAATATAGGAAGTATGTTACAAACCCAGTAATATTTCAAAAACCCAATTATTTAAAATTTTCTTCCATTATCAAAATTTCTAATTCTAACTAATCTAAATATTTTAATGTAAAAACCAAATCCATTTTAGTTAATAAATAAATTTCAAAAAGATCTTGAAAATTTTCTAACATCTTAAATTTTGGAAAAAAATTGGGTGAGTCTTCCTTATAAGGAGAGACTTCTACAATATTGCAGGAATAAAAGTAAATCCACATTGACCCACATGGTCGGAAAATCTAATTCAAAACCAAAATCAAAAACCCAAATTTAATATTTTGCATAGACATACCTTTTTGCGAACATTATTTTGTGGTAAGCAATAAACTATACTCGAGCATGCTCGATTATTATGCAGCTATAATCAAACTGGATTCAATCGGCTTCTAGACTCAATCTAATTGGTTTGAAAATGAATTAGCTCTTCTACACCAGTTCTTAGCTCCAACGAAATTCATTAGTTTTCAAAACAACGTTAGTTAGATCCAAATATCCATATCATCCATTCCAAAAAATTATATATATTATCCAATTCATATGGATTTCATTATGACCAAGACTTAGCAATCCATTTATTTCTTTATATATTCACTCAGATTGGTTCATTAATTGGTTCGCAATCAAGTTTTAAATTTACATCTATGTAGTCAACCATCCAATCCATTCAAATTCATTAATTTGAACATATTTCTGTTCCCAATTCAAGTCAAATTCCTGTCGATTTAAGTTAAATTTTTATATCAATATTCAAATCTGAATCATAACTTATACAGTTCATTTTAACTCAACTTAAGTTAAATTTCTATACTTCACATTTCAAATAAAAAATGCCCTTTGGTATATTCAATCTAACCTCATAACCAAGCCTGTTTAAATTAACATTGGTATATTTGATTGCCCACATCATAATAATTTAAGAAAATCATTTCTATTATTACTTTACAAACTATATTTGCAAAAACAATTTAAAAATAATTTTATATCAAATTACAATTTCGCGCTCTCTTATGTATATACATTAAAACTTGATTTAGGATATTACTAATCTTGTCTCTATTGAGTTACGCCACAGAGCCAAGGTTATCACTAAACCTTATGCTGTGATACCACTTGTAACGACCCACTTTTTCCGTTCAGTTTAAGCCAACATCTAACGATCCATGTCAACTAAAATTGCACAGAAAAGTAGATAGTAAGGAGAAATAATTTATAGGATGAGAGAAGAAAGATAGAAATATTTGAATAGAAGAAAACAAAGATTGGAGTCTCACAACGGAATGGACAAAATATAATATCAAATGATTTGTACAAAAGGAAATCAATATATTACAACATCAGAGTATACATGTATTTCAATTCAACACACAACGGAATAATATAATACCAGTAAATATGGCTATACATCCCGACTCCAGCTCCTATTCTAAAGCTCCAAGCGAAACCTAACCTGATAACATACTCAGTTTGACATGAGCACATTTGAAGCAAAGAAAAATTCACTCGGATCAATATGGAATACTTTCAGTGGTAAATTCACATGGTAAACAACTTGATTAACTTTAGAAAACCCTTTTGAAAGAAATGGTAATAGTAAGACCAGCCTACACATAAAACACAGACGGATTTTACCTTACTATAACCCAAAACATTTTTGATATATCAAAATCCAATTATATTATAATAGTGTCTATCAAATCACAAATAAATAATCATCTAGCAGAAATGCTTGCATCTCACGCTCTACATACTCATTATAAAATCAAAAACCGCAAGGCGCATATTGGAGAATGGATTCCAACTATGACACGGTATGTGACCACCTTCCGATCAGTGTACTCTAGAGGGTATACACTAGGGTTCAACAAGAACATGTTGCAACCTGCCCACACATGACCGACCACTCATTTAACTTGAGTGTATTAAATATATTGTCACCAATGGTTGGTACCAACATAACCGTTTCTCAGGAGATACAAAAGCAAAAGAAGAACAAAATGAATTTTCTCTAGATCAGTAACAAATATACACTGCTTGGGAATGACCCACCCAGCCATGCTGCCTGGCCAATTTCTTTCATTTCCTGGTTGATGAGGCTTGAGGTCACGTTTACTTTTTTTAGAACATCTGGACATCATTCACTTTGAATGCCAGGCCATCAGATCCGTCAAATCACTAATTGACGTCCACAAATATACTCTGGGTGTTAAGCAAGAGAATTTCTTCGCCTCTAAGCTTGATATATTTGTTAAAATCAACGTACGTGATTCTTAAGGAAATAATCTATCAGACATTCGTCCACACAAATCATCCAGGGGTACGAAGAACCGAAGGCACCCTCCTACCGCATCCTAGGAATCATCCTATACCTGCAAATCTGTAGATTTCAACCAAGACAGAACCACAGTGTATCTCTAGTTGCAAGTCAAAGATTATAAGCAGTTCTTCCATTTTATGAAGACATACGGTCTTCAATGCTCCATCTTTATTCCCTGTAAGTTAGCTTCAAGCGCAATGTTGATTCGAAGTGTTTTTGGGTCTAGTTCCCATCCCGGTCTCATTGAAAAAACACATCAAAAAGTCCAATAATAACTATTCGTTGATAGTCTTGTTTTTTACTATCAATCTCAACAAATCAATCATCCAATTAGATTGGTCAACAGTATGATCAAGTATATTGGCAGCTCGGGTCTTTTCGTTTGAAATCATTTATTCAAAACTCTTAATCAATTCTTAAAAATCATTCTTCATATTCAACAATATTTCCGTTTCCATTACTTCGGAAACACTTATGATAATTCATCTCCTTAAATAATTTCATTTCTCAACCCTTCTCTATGTCTCTTTACGTTGAAAATATATTATAATCTCACAAACCATATCAATATTCTTTCCTATGGAAATATATAATTTGATTTCAAGTATTTACCTTCGTTTCCAATTCCAATATCCCTTTCTACTTATTCGGATAAATTTATCGCCATACACTTATTATTCAGAATAAGTAAACCAAAATCTTCCCATTATTTAGAAAACAGTGCTATATATATATTGAAATCAAGCCTTAGCTTGGTCAAACAATGTAAATTTATACATTGTTTATTTTAAACCACATAATTTAATTACATTTCAAACTAGCAAATATATTGAAATATTTCCTTCATAAACTAATCCTGCCATCTCTTTACCGTTACCAACTAATATCATTCCACGATAATAGTGAAGTCGTCCAAATTGGGGTATTTTATTTACCTCTCAGACCTTGACCGACAACGTTCTTATCTTGGAATAGAAATAAATTCACAAGGAAAAACCCATATTCTTATACATCAATCCAATCTTTAATCAATTATTTAAATTATAGATTCATAAACCGTAACATTATTTCATGAAATCTCGATTGATTATAACCATTTTCTTAATATAAAACCTTTACTTTAAACATCGCTATATAAATTCCATTATAAATGGAATTATATTAAATAATCCGTTATTACATAATTTATCCAAAACCCATTTCACATCATATTATAAAACTAAATTCTTGAATTTTATAACCAAAGTCCATTTACTAATTCTTACCAAAACCATTAACTTCATACGTCTTTGTCCTGTTTAACATCTCTTTTTCGATTCAGGTCAATTAGCTTAATTCAGTTTATAAATACAAACATCTCTATAAGTCATTACCTTAATTCCCTTGATAAATCTTCATAACATTCAATTTTTATTTACTAAAATCTCATTGCAAAACCTATCCGGATATCCGATTAAATTTCATTACTAACTCGAGTCTTAAATTAATTTCATTTAAGAAATAGTCACAATAATTATTATTAATTGAAATTATAATTAAATTCATCGTTTACCGAAGTAAAATAGTTTACTTATTTATTAACTAAAATAAATTAGTTAATCACTTTTAAAAACCATAATTAATTAAGTTAACAAAAATATAAATTACATTTAAGAAATCTAATTAAAATTAAACAACCATTATCTTTATTTTGAAGACAAGTTAATCTAACAACCCATTTTTAAACCAAAATAGTTGACTAGGTCAACCTTGAACCATCAGTTAACGTATTAACTGATTTCCACTTACTTCTCCCTTTTAGGTTAATACAATAATGTCGCTTAATCGGTTTCTTACAAATAATTATCCAAATATTAACCCATAGGTTAATTATAGATTTATTCACTTATTAAACGATAAATCTAGTCATAAAATCATTTAAAATTTTCTCTTATAAAAAAACAATTTAAAAATATGGTTTTATTTAAAAAAACTTAATCCTTTTATATAAAAATATAAATCTAAAACTTCAACTTAGTTATAAAATATTTTTATAACTTATATACTTCGTTTCATCTAACGGTAAATCAACATCTTGAAAAAAATGTGGATTTAAGGCCATTTTCTTCCAATCCCTCAATCAATACCATCTACTGATTAAAATACAACAACATTAACTTTCAATCCAACGTCAACATTCAAACAGGTTTTAAGTATCAATGGGGTTCAATCAATTCGTAAATAAATAATATGCAAATAAACAACATCCACAATATTTGAGGAATCCGGTTGGATCCTTCTAACATGTTCTTCCATGCATCAGAGTTCATTATAATATTTGATAATAATATATGAGACAAATATTTAAAACAAATCATCCAATATGATATAATAAAAATTTTGATAATCGTTAAAACCGCCAGCAAGCAAGCAAGGCATCCAATCATCCAATATCAACGATAATTTATAATTTTATATGAATCTAGAACATCATAGCATTCCAGAAAAGCATAAGAGTTAACTCACCATTTTTGATTTGATAGTTCTTGTTGCTTTATATAGTTTCAAACCAGCGTTAGAAACTACATAAAATTCCATTTAGATCTAGAACCCACAAATCTCACACGTCCTTGTTGTATTTATCGATACGATTCCAAAAACGCTTGTTGTGTTCAGTTCGGTTAATGAATGAATAAAATACGCTTGTTAGTTTTTAAATAAAATTTATACATCATTTATTATTTAATTAAAATAAACTAACTCTAATTATACCTAAGCTTAATTACTGTTCAAAACAAATTTCCAGATATTCTTCTTCTGCGTAGGCAAAATGCAAGATCCCTATAGCCAAAAACGCATTAAAATTTTAAATTATATTAAAGATGGTTAATTTGAATAATTAGATCAATAAATTACGTTAATCAGCTCACCAAACTTCCCTAACCATGTTAATCAAACTTTTCTTCCTCGAAAAACTTTCACGCACCTGCTCTACATACCTGTGTTTCCCCAAGGCCATCGCTCGTGCACCACTCCACTTCCCGAACTTCACCGACATTATCAGCCCATGCACACAGCTACGTCTCCAATGTTCCTTCCCCTGTTGCATAAAATTATAAAGCATCCTCTAACTCCTTTAACCTTTCCACTTCTTCTTTACACCATGCAAAACGTGGATAAAGCAAAATAGTCTCCTAATTTTCTTCTTCTACCTTTCTTATTCTCTGTTTGAAATAAAATTACGGGGCTTTCCTCTCCCCCATGCACATCTGACGTCTCCACTTTTCTTTGTATTTTAATGACCGAGCCCTTTCAAACTTCCATCGTCATAGTTTCTCCATGCAAATATGCATGTTGTTCTTCATGTCCCCTTGAACCCTTAAACCACCAAGGAAACAAGCCCAACAGAAAAACATTCAAGCAGCACATCAGAGCCACGCCACCACCTTCGCCTGAAACAACCGCACTAATCACTGGAAACCACCTCTGTCACCATCGTTTATTTCCTCGTTGCCTCAGCACTCTTCGTCCTTCATTAAAAGATGAAACTGCAAGTGGCCTCACCGAGCTTCCCGGCACCTTAGCCTTCCTCCGACCGGCTATACACGCATGTACTTGGTCCCTCCAACCTTGTACACGCAAACAACAACGAGAGCCAGTGTCAAAGCCTTCCTCTACCATCTGTTCAACTTGCGTCCTCCCCTTTCAACTTGAAGTCATATGCCGCATCTTGAATCAAAAGGAAGGGGTGGTTTTGCCATTCGAAAAGAGAGAATGGGAGAGGAGAAGAGAAAGAAGACATTAGAATTTATTTTCTTTTTATTGGCTGTTGGAATGACAATGTTTTTATAAAGAGTAGCAAGGAGAGTTTTCGGTTATAATATGTACTGTTGTGTTATTTTAGATGGAGAGCAACGAAGAAATGTAGTGGATCAAATAGGGGAAAGAGCCGTGGTGACCAAGAAAATAAATAAAATAAAATAACATACAACATGGATGTCAGAATTATTTTGTTCAGCTATTCAGTTTTCACATGGAAAGAAATTACTTTTTGAAGAATAAAGTATTTGAGGTGAGCGGCTGTTTTCATTCGTACAAACAAAGGGTGCAGAGATTTTTATTTTAGGTAAGCTTTCTTGTTTCGAAATGAAAGGAAATAACTGTGAACAGAAGCCATGTGCGGGAAAGTTAGATTAGGTTTTCAGCTGAAGGTAGGTTGTACGGGGTGAATTGGAATAACAATATTTTATGAAGACGTGTGATGATATTTCTGGCGAGATGTTGAGCACTTAAAATTCGTACAAACACATGCATGAGCTTCAATTGAAAAAGTTATTATTGACATATATATATATATATATATATATATATACACAAATACAATTGATAAAACTTCAAAATATACTAGCTTGGGTTTTTAACCTCAACATATCGAAATCTAAATTGAAACGATATTAAAAATATTTAATACCCTTTTGATTTTGTAAAATAAATCATTATAATTCATAAGCGAATTTCATAGCGATTATTTTAAAATTTGATTTGGACATAAAACAAAATCTACAACATGAAAACTTAATTTTTCTCTTCCATTAGGAAAATATTATCCAACATATTCTGACGTTTCTTGTTTCAAAGAAATCTGACTTAATTTGGATCCTGTATAACCATTTAAAGTTAAAAATGTTATATTACGAACTACCGCTACGTTACTAGCTCATTTAATATAAAATTATAAACTAAATGTTCAAATGTCACTTATTATATGAAATTGTTAATATAATCCAACTATAAGCTGAATTAAAATCTTTTATATCGCCAATCATATAAAACTGCAAATTCAATATATCCCGATTGTTTAGGAATTAAATTATCATTCTATTATTTATAATAATATAGTATTTAAAACAATTCAATTAAATTGCCAGATCGACATTTAAAATTGATTTTAAATATTAAACTAGACGGTTAAAAATCTGGGTATTACAGGATCCTTGTATATTATCGTTGTTTATGGTGTAGCTATAGTCATACGTATTATGAATGTGATATTCTACTCCAACTACATATGAAGTACATATTCCTCATTAATTACACCACATATGATAATTTAATAACTTTACTTATTTGCTAATTCATTCAATGGGCATCGGAGGTTGCATGAGTTGAAGGAAGAAATGATTTAGTATGCGACGATCAATCACATTATGCATGTAATAGGATAGGTTTAGAGTTGGTATTTTTTGCATTTGTAAAAAAAATTATAGTCTTCGTCGACTTCGTGGATCAGTCAAAATGTGTATTTCTTGAGTATTTAGGTGAACTGCACCTTTTTACCTTTCTAGATGTGGATAAGAGAAGAAGTACATAGATTTTTGCGCTGCCATTGGTTATGTTTCCTCTATTATCTTGATTCCTAAAATAAAAATAGCAAAGTTCTTCAATTTTAGATATACATTCATGATTACACTTCTTTAGGCCAATTATCTTAGCCCAAAGTTCAAATACAAATTCAAATTCATCACACATTATGTCATTTGAAAATTAAATCTCAATTTTAGTAACTATTTAATGTTTTAAATTTTGTAGTGAGATTCATTGTCATTATTTTAATCATGAAGGTAATATTTATATTGAATCGTTGATATGCATCCCTTTGATGTAAGAGTAGGATTAATTTTGAAACTTGAAGTACAAATAATCATCTTTAAAGTTCAGTTGACGGGGTTAACCATTAAAGAATTCAGGAAAATAATTAAACAAAGTATTTTTTCTAATAAAATATAGTTCTAGCAAGAATAGGTTGTATGGTCCACTTTGCCAAAGTTACTATTTTCCAAATTCATTTTCAGAAACCAACTGAGATTATGTAATATAAATCAAATTCCTATAAGTTTTGAGAAGCTATCAATGAATTAAGGTTAAACATAGGAATGTATTAAATTTGATCTTATATGCAATGAATTTATTATATACTATATTGTGTAAAATGCACGATGATATGTAATCTTGGTTAGGAAAATAACGTCATGCTTTCAAGGCCAAACATAGTGTGTAAAATGCATGTTGCAATATTACGTTGAAAGCGTGCGCTTCTATACCGAATTCAAGTTGTAGTTAAACAAGTCAACAACCTACAACTAGTAACCAAAAACAATATTCAAAGTTTAACCAAATCAATCAACGTATTCGAATATATCACCAAAAATATATGAATGCATTTTTCAATGCAAAAAGGCAAGAAATATACGAAACTATCAAAAACTAAAATCAAAGATATAATTGGAATCAAAATTCCGTTTGAACCCAATTCATTATTGGCATTGAAAAATTGAAGTAAAAAAAATAGAATCGGAAAGGAGCAGAAAAATGCATTCGCAGTCAATCAGAGAGAAGACGATTGACAAGGAGCTCAACCAGATTTAATTATTATTCGATCGAAAAATAAAGAGCGACATCTTTGATTTCAAAAGAGAGAAGAAACCCAAGCTTTTGTTTGAGTGAAAGAAAATAATCAAGCACAAACAAATCAAAGGAGAAAACTGACTTTAATTAATGAGCCCAACATTATCCAATTATATATCATTTATGCTTGCTCTTTAAAAATAGAGATTTACTCCTCTATATTAAAATTTCAATAGTAATTTTTTATTTTGAAAAAATTCTATATTTTCGAGGCTGAAAACTATGGTGTATTAGTTTGAGAATTCATAGCTCAGAGGCTGAGTTACAACAGGGTTTTGAGTGTAAGATTAGAAAAATCAGGTGAGCAAATTTCGCTAGTTTACTATGTATGTAAGTGTTGTATTGTTTAACTCCTAGTAGAAACTTCAGGGAAAAGTTTTGAGCGTATAGTTAAAATAATCAAGTGAGTGAGAGTCGTAAGTCTACGGTGGTTCTAAGCATTGTATTGTTTATTAATTCCTAATAGAAACCTTGGGGGCAGCAGTAGATAGGATTTTGCCGAAGTTGGTTAAATTCTGAGTGTTATTTACTTTTTGCAGTAATTCTATTGATATTTGTATTGAAAAATATATAATTTTTGCTATTATTCTATGATAAATTATAACAAACTTTATTCAACCCCTCTAAGGTAAATTTCAATCATATAATTTTCTCTAAATTAGAAATATTTTCAAAGGATTTATAAGACAAGTTATAATAGAATTTATGGTTGAGATATTCTTATCTGTAGTTTAAACAAAGTAGTTTGATCCTTAATATGATTTCGAAGTGAAAAAATCCTTTCTAAACGTATTGTAAATTAATACACGTAGGTCGGTGAGATGGGTATATAAAATATTTTCTAAGTATTTAAATTATGATTTTTTATGCACATGTGTAAGTTAGAAAGACAAGTATATGTATATATATCTCTCTAAGCATAGCAATTATATCCATTGATATAAAAGGTTGGTGAGATAGGTATATTAAATATTTTCTAAGTATTGGAAATATGTTATTTTATGCATAAACTTAGAGTAGAAAGATAAGCATATGTATATATATATTTATGGAAGAACTATAGTGATCGTGTATATCTAATAAGAAAGTATAGCAAATACTATCTAATTACTAACAATATAAAATAAGTAAAGTAAGAAGCAATCACACCAGAGTTGTATATAAATTTGGACCTCCTATCCTGTGTCCAATCCGAAGCTCCCCTTTGGCTTTCTTCATATCAAAACAGCCTTCTCTTTGCCAAGAGGAATAAGCTTACAATACAATAGGTTTCTTGATAAGGATGTGTTCTTGATAACACTAATTTTGACTAAATAGTACAAGCTTTCCTATAATCTCCTTGAAGTAGTATATGATTTGAAGTACATGATTTATATAAGAGATAAATATAATTTGACACGACCCGAAGTTCCCGGGTAAGGAAAGCCCGGATGGCGTTGAGTACAAGACAAAATAGAACGCAGACGGAAGAACATTTCATTGTTATTACAACAATTCCATCACATACAAGAATATACAGAGTATAAATGAATAAAATACATTCGAATAATATCAGTGATTACAATAAATTACAAAGAAGTGGAAAATAATACAATACACAACTAGAAATAATACACGGATACAGAGCTTTCCGAGTATCGTTCCAGCTGTAAATCAGGACCCTGTTGATATAAATCTGCAAAACCAAAATTACTAGCTGCCCATGTGGAAAATAGGGGCACCCAGAGTTTAGGTTAAAACAATAAACTCCAGGTCAGTCATGTGACTGGTGTGAGAACTAAAACAGTTATTAATATTGGTTTTAAAGTTTGGTAAATCAAGGGACCACGCCGTATAACACGGAACAGGTTTCCTCCCAAGAACACCAGTGCATAGAATAAACAACGCAATGCTTTTTCGAAAAATGAAGCTATTATAAGACCCAGGTCCCATCACACAATGCAACGCAAGCCGGAGGATAGGGTTTTCCCTTATAATAGCCAAACATGCTTGGTACGTTTAAAACAAATAATTTGATACTATTATAAGTGTATAGTGTTAAAAGAATTTCAATCATAAATATCAATCATAGATGGCATGGGTACCATATATCATGTCGCCTTACTAGGCTCTACAAATAAAACCGCAATATCACATATTGGAAATTGGATTTCCGTCATGAGTCGAGGCAAGGGGCAAGCTCCTCTCCGTTCGAGACACTCTAGCAAATGTCTCAGGACCCCACTTTGATCCTTGGAATCGGCGGGGCCGGTCCTCTCTTACTTTTGAGCATTGGCAATTCCTGAACACACGTTTCCCGGTCTTTACAGACCTATATCCGAGGCGCCTCGCATTCCAACAACCACACAGGTGAAAAGTATATAAATGTCAGGGCTGGTAGGTCACTGACACCACCCTAGCTAGAAAGAAACGTCGTGCTCTCCCAGCGGTCCGTCTCCCGTTTTTGACTCATACCGAGGTGTGAGGCTCGCGACTTCACGTTATACACAAAGCTACGCCACACAGGTCGTGCTTTGATCATCAACCACAAGACTTTGCTTTTCAACAGAAACCTTGATCAATTGCCACTTACGCGTGCCACACTGGCAATTCACTCCATGCGACTGATATCCATCGTTATACAACCTCTGAGCTCGTACGTCTCAGAGAAGGGCGTTAAGCAAGAGAATGAATTCTCTGCCGCCAAACAGATGTATATTTAATAAAGATCAATCAACACAGAATAAAATCCAATGTCAGACACACAATCCATTTACAAGTTCGTTCTAGGTCTGAACGAAACCGGAGGCACTTTCCTCGCATATCCATCCATCTCCAAGTATGTCTGGACGATCACCAACTGATTCCCTCTTCTTGGGTGTATAGCCCAATCAAGATCATCAGTAATCACCCAAACGATGTGAAGACTTCCGGTCTTCAACCACCGTTTTCATCTTCGACATCTCGTCGAATCGGTTATTCAGAATGGGTATAAACCCAGCCTTTCTGAATAACCCACGTATATGATAAACAAATGTTACACAAACACAACAAACGCCTTATTCCAATTCAGAATATTCTTTTATTCACAACATCACATTCTTAGGGAATAGGTTCCCATTAATTTTATCAAAGATAAATTCTTCTAAATTTATTCTTTAATCTTCCTTTGGTTATCATTTCAAACCAAATTATGGTTTTCCAAACTAGTCGGGATTAAAGAACCACACCAAAGTAATTATTTATTTTATTTCCCAATCCCAACCTATTCATCCCCTGGAGCAAAACTGGTAATACTCCATACCTAACACCACGGTGTTATCGGTAAAATTAATTACCATTTCACGTTTAAATCTAATTAAAGATTTAACTATCGCTTTGGAGAAAAATTGTTGGTACTCCATTCTCGATCACCTTACAGATTTGATAATTTAAATTATCAATTCACATTTCAATCTAATTAAAGATTCATTAAAACAACACTTAGTTTTAATCTTCTCAAAAATCAATAACCTGTCTTTAACTGGGTTAAAGAACCAATGTCATCTAAAACACGATTCACGATAAACCCAAAAACCAATTCTAATTCAATTCCAATTAAATATTATTTAATTGATACACTTTATTAAATCTAAATAGAAAGATTTAATCTTTTTCTCTATTGGGCTTAAGAACAGTGTTAATGAAGACACCATTCACGACAAACCCAAATCATATTTGATATTAAATACAAGGCTCTGAATAGAAAATATACTGGCTTATATTCAATATCAAATCCTGAAACCAACAAATATCGTATTGGAAATAACGATATAAAATATATCTTTCAAATTCCCATAACAATATTTGTAGAATCACGGAACCCAACATCGAAATATTCCAAAGACAATTTCGATTCAAATCCATTCCAATTCAATTATTGGAATTTTTGGTTACTTTTCAAAACCAATTTCAAATTCAATTTATTTATTTCAAAAATAAATTGATTTTAATTCTAGTTCAAAACTAGTTCATTTCGATAAAAATCTATTTTCATCATTTCAAATGTGGAGTTTCTCATCCTAGTTCTTTCCAATTCACATATTATGATTTTACACAAATTATTAATATTTTTAATAATTTTATCAAGGCCCGTACAGTCGATTTCCATCAACGGCCATCAAACTGCACTTACAGCGGCCTTTTCCAAATATGATTTGGACATAATTCCAAATCCAACCGTTAGATTTAAAATTTCTAATATTCATTGGAAAGCTCTTTTCGATATGAACCCAATGGTTCTGGTTTAGGAGGATCCGACGGTCGGATCTCCTGCAACGTCAATTCGAAGTCAATGGTCGAAATTCACGAACTGCCGCGGCGCGGCGCTTTCTATTCAGGCCATTATTTATATAATATATATATATATTATATATTTCGTCGATTTCCTTTTAAAACATATTTTATAAATCGTTTTAAATTCGTTTTCCAAACCATTTCAACTCTATATTCAATTTCAAATCAGAATTGAATATTTCCTATCATTACTATATAAATGATAATATTTTCAAAACGTTATATTTTGAAATCACTACCCTTCCTATATTCATTATAAAAACGAATTTAATCGATATAAATATCGTTCACGTCAAAATAGCGCAACTCTAACCAACACGGCTTTATATATTTCAATAAATTCGTTATTCTATTCAACAAATGAATATATTTTTCCTTTCAACACATGACTAATCTCAACACATGAGTATTGTCCACACACGACTATTTTTGTTATGTAATATATTTTATAAAATTATGGTATCTATCTTTTGATTTTTAAATCAGACTCCACCGTGAAGTAGTTTCTAATTTTAAATCTAATAAAGATGTATATTTTATTGTTAAAATATTTTACTCAACACATGAATAGTTTCAACACATGAATATTCTCAACACATGACTATTTTTATATTCAACACATGAATTTTCTTTTATAATATTCATTATTTTCCCGATTGGAATGAGGCCCAATCAATCACCATATAATGTTAATTATATGGATTCCATACAACACATGTATATAAATAGCAACGATAAATAATCAGCAATCATCCAAAGTGCACCACACAACTGCATAAGCATCAAATATAAATAATCTACGCTTACACAGTCTGTCGACCAATCGATCGACATACAATTAAATTATTGGGATTAACGTACCCAAATATCATCCCAACACCCGTGTGGGGTTTCAAATCAACAAACACAGATTTTTATTTGTGCAGTTGGGCGATGTGTAAAATTTATCGACCCAATCAATGTCCTTCAAATAGTTGTTCATAAACAAACCGTCCGGTTTGAAAATGAATATTTATTTATTTACATTCACTATATTCGTATTCACGTTAAAAATTATATTTTTAATGATAATTAATTTACTTCAACACATGAATATTTTCATTATCTATTTCACATCAACATCACAAACAATTTTCACAACACATCAATCAAACAAACAAGCCATCCATGGTCTGTGGATGACGGGTGTCGGGTGCTGCTAAGCACCGTCTGCATCCTAGTATATATATTTATAACTAGAAAAAGGAATTTAAAGTGAGAAGTTCTCACCGACTAGCTAATCCAATCATCTCGACTCTTCTTGTGTAGAAGTCATCGCTGTTCTCGCCTTTTGTCACTTTCGTTGCTCGTAGCCACTACATATATAAAAATCACATTTTTATATTCTTGCTATGTATATAAAAATCATTTTTTTATAATCACCTCATACGGATAAAAATTCTATTTTTACATCGTTACTATATAGATAAAAATTCTATTTTTACATCAATGTTCATATAATAAAGATTATATTTTTATCATGCTATTCTCTATATAAAGATTTCTCCTTTTCAAATATAAAGATTTCGCCTTTTCAAATATAAAGATTTCATTTTTATTTCATCACTATAAAAATCACATTTTTATTTCAACATATATATAATAAAAAATCATATCTTTGAACGACAAAAATCTAAACTTTATTATAAAAATCGTATTTTTATATCACAGCTACATGTGTAAAAATCACTCCTTTACAACGCTACTTCCATGATAAAAATTATATTTTTATCTTGCTAGCAATATAACAAAAATTATATTTTTATTACTCTACATGAATAAAAATCATATTTTTAATACTTCTACTTTATAAAAATTATATTTTTATATTTCACATATGATAAAAATCATATTTTTATTCTTCCTAGTATGAAAATCATATATTTTCCTAAACAAAAATCACTCCTTTCTATTTTGAAAAATATAATCTTTCTTCGTTATAAAAATCTAACCTTGTTCTATATTAAAAATCAAAGGAGAATAAGCAACTTACATTGAAATAGGGAAGGGGAGGGGTGTTCACTGTCGGAGGGGTGCTCGAGGGGTTGAAGGGAGGAAGAAGACGAAGCAGCGGCGGCAGCAACAGGAGGAGGGGGCGTGGTGGTGGAGCATGGGCCAGGGGGATTTTGGGTGTGCGGTTTTTTCAGAGGAAGAAGAAGAAGAAGGAGAGGAGGAAGAAGGAGAAGGGGGAGGCGGCGCGGTGGCCCCGCCTTGGGCGGCGGCAGCGTTTAGGGGGGGCGATGGCAGCGACGCCCCCTCCCCCCCCCCCCCCCCCCGTCGCTCTCCTCTTCCTTTTTTTTCCTTCCTGGTAAATCGAATTGAACAATGAAGAGGGGAGAGGGAGAGTATAAAGGTTTTTAATTTATTTTAATTTTTAAAAGTAACTTTTTCATTCGAACTCGAAACGAGGCCCACCGCCTGTCGTTCATAGCTAATTACCCCCATTCCGAACACAATGGGATATGTATCGTAAGCTGATTCGATCGTTTCGATCAGTTTTTGTCAAAATTAAAATATAACTCTATATATTGAATTTGAACGCGCATTTCAATTTACTGGGGTTACATACTAACCCAAAAAATTCCAGAAAAATATTTTCTAGCTTCGTATTGATGATACGGTCCTAACAAAACTAGTTTCTTTGAATTCTGAGACCGTTGGAAAAATGGCCATTTTCCAGTCGATTAAAATCAACTGAAACTGGTCAAACGCGTTTTCCTTCGCCACGCTCACATATTGATTCAAAAAATTATGAAAATTGGAGTCTAGCAATAACTTGACATCATGGATCCAACAAAAGTGGATTCGTCGAAATCCGAGGTCGTTTGCAAAATGGCTATTTTTAAGGGCCGAAATTCCATAGTGACTATTCAGAATTTTCAACTGGACATATCTTTTGATTCCCGCTATGAAATTTCAATCTTTAGGATTCGTTAGAAAGATATTCCCAATTAGATTCTAATATTTTTGGTTTTGCTAAAATCCAGTTTATTTTGCACCCGGTACATTCATTTGAAGTTTGAAATCGAATTATCGAACTACCACGCCATTTTCAATTCCTTTTACAATTATAAATAATTATTTATATTCTAACGACGATCTATATAAATATATACGTTCTATTCAAAATAATTTTCTCGTTGATATTATTTAAAATAATTCATTTTAAATGTTCAAAATTTACTAAAATTGCCAGAATAAAAATTTTAAACTGGCTTGCATTTCCGGGTTGTTACATTCTCCTCCACTTAAAACTTTTCGTCCCCGAAAAGGAACGAAGCCGAAAATTGTTTAACAAATCAACTCAACTTCCATTATCTTCATTACGACTTAAGTTCTTCAACTTTTCAGTTTCTAAGAACTTTTCAAATTTTTCAAAAATTTGGCTAACACCCTAAATTTTCGAAAAATTTCGCCATAACCTCCCCTGCACCGGGAGCACCGGGAAAATCCCGAAATTGCCAAACAGGCCCTCTGATCTCAAAAAGAAAAAGCTAAGCGGCTCATAAAATCATCATCACCCAAACAAAACAGTAAATTATGGTAAACATGTACCTATTTGTCGGGAAAACAATTTTATTCTTCTGTTCTAGCCTCCTTGCTATGACCTGTTCAATATAAGTACATGTATATGCAAGCAAATGCGACTAATTTCAATACAATTCAATATTTGGTTCAATTAGGCTAAATGTTTTAAAATTATCAAACCAATAAACAAACAACACAACCATCTATTTATTAGTCGATTAACGTTTCAAATTCATAATTTTGATATATATGCAAAAATCATATTTTTGATGTCAATTCACAACAATGTATTCTAGTTATTTTTTGGTTCTCACACCAGTCTAATGGAAATATATAGAAATCACACCTTCGTCACTCGAATATGAATTCTGATGACGAGTACTCAACCATCAGAATCATCTTCGGGCCACTAGAGTATGATTCTATATCTATCTAGTATATTAAAACTTCGAATATACGTTCATGACGCGTATATGCAAAATCTTTATATACTCGATTGTCCAAATTCAAAATAAATAAATATTCAAATACGCATAAAATGGTTTAAATTTCAAAACAAAATTGTTTTCAGTTGAAAAATATACTCTTCACACTCGTTCAAGGATACTACTGATCCTATCTCTAACGAGTTATTCTAATTGGATATTACTAATCTAATATCTGATGAATTCTTTCGTATGGTTCTAATGTGTCTTGTTCTCGAGCTCTATAAACCAAAGCTCTGATACCAAACTGACACGACCCGAACTTCCCCGGTAAGGAAAGCCCGGATGGAGTTGAGTACAAGACAAAATAGAACGCAGACGGAAGAACATTTCATTGTTATTACAACAATTCCATCACATACAAGAATATACAGAGTATAAATGAATAAAATACATTCGAATAATATCAGATATTACAATAAATTACAAAGCAGTGGAAAATAATACAATACACAACTAGAAATAATACACGGATACAAAGCTTTCCGAGTATCGTTCCAGCTGTAAATCAGGACCCTGTGGATATAAATCTGCAAAACCAAACTACTAGCTGCCCGTGTGGAAAATAGGGGCACCCAGAGTTTAGGTTAAAACAATAAACTCCAGGTTAGTCATGTGACTGGTGTGAGAACTAAAACAGTTATTAATATTGGTTTTAAAGTTCGGTAAATCAAGGGACCACGCCGTATAACACGGAACGGGTTTCCTCCCAAGAACACCAGTGCATAGAATAAACAACGCAATGCTTTTTCAAAAAATGAAGCTATTATAAGACCCAGGTCCCATCACACAATGCAACGCAAGCCGGAGGATAGGGTTTTCCCTTATAATAGCCAAACATGCTTGGTACGTTTAAAACAAATCATTTGATACTATTATAAGTGTATAGTGTTAAAAGAATTTCAATCATAAATATCAATCATAGACGGCATGGATACCATATATCATGTCGCCATACTAGGCTCTACAAATAAAACCGCAATATCACGTATTGGAAATTGGATTTCCGTCATGAGTCGAGGCAAGGGGCAAGCTCATCTCCGTTCGAGACACTCTAGCAAATGTCTCAGGACCCCACTTTGATCCTTGGAATCGGCTGGGCCGGTCCTCTCTTAGTTTTGAGGATTGACAATTCCTGAACACACGTTTCCCGATCCTTACAGACCTATATCCGAGGCGCCTCGCATTCCAACAACCACACAGGTGAAAAGTATATAAATGTCAGGGCTGGTAGGTCACTGACACCACCCTAGATAGAAAGAAATGTCGTGCTCTCCCAGCGGTCCGTCTCCCCTTTTTGACTCATACCGAGGTGTGAGGCTCGCGAATTCATGTTATACACAAAGCTACGCCACACAGGCCGTGCTTTGATCATCAACCACAAGACTTTGCTTTTCAACATAAGCCTTGATCAATTGCCACTTGCGCGTGCCACACTGGCAATTCACTCCATGCGACTGATGTCCATCGTTATACAACCTCTGAGCTCGTACGTCTCAGAGAAGGGTGTTAAGCAAGAGAATAAATTCTTTGCCGCCAAACAGATGTATATTTAATAAAGATCAATCAACACAGAATAAAATCCAATGTCAGACACACAATCCATTTACGAGTTCGTTCTGGGTCTGAACGAAACCGGAGGCACTTTCCTCGCATATCCCTCCATCTCCAAGTACGTTTGGACGATCACCAACTGATTCCCTCATCTTGGGTGTACAGCCCAATCAAGATCATCAGTAATCACCCAAACGATGTGAAGACTTCCGGTCTTCAACCACCGTCTTCATCTTCGATATCTCGTCGAATCGGTTATTCAGAATGGGTATAAACCCGGCCTTTCTGAATAACCCACGTATATGATAAACAAATGTTACACAAACACAACAAACGCCTCATTCCAATTCAGAATATTCTTTAATTCACATAATCACATTCTTAGGGAATAGGTTCCCATTAATTTTATCAAAGATAAATTCTTCTAAATTTATTCTTTAATCTTCCTTTGGATATCATTTCAAACCAAATTATGGTTTTCCAAACTAGTCGGGATTAGCGAACCACGCCGAAGTAATTATTTATTTTATTTCCCAATCCCAACCTATTCATCCCCTGGAGCAAAACTGGTAATACTCCATACCTAACACCACGGTGTTATCGGTAAAATTAATTACCATTTCACGTTTAAATCTAATTAAAGATTTAACTATCGCTTTGGAGAAAAATTGTTGGTACTCCATTCTCGATCACCTTACAGATTTGATAATTTAAATTATCAATTCACATTTCAATCTAATTAAAGATTCATTAAAACTCCACCTAGTTTTAATCTTCTCAAAAATCAATAACCTGTCTTTAACAGGGTTAAAGAATCAATGTCATATAAAGCATGATTCACGATAAACCCAAAAACCAATTCAAATTCAATTCCAGTTAAATATAATTTAATTGATACACTTCATTAAATCTAAATAGAAAGATTTAATCTTTTTCTCTATTGGGCTTAAGAACAGTGTTAATGAAGACACCATTCACGACAAACCCAAATCATATTTGATATTAAATACAAGGCTATGAATAGAAAATATACTGGCTTATATTCAATATCAAATCCTGAAACCAACAAATATCGTAATGGAAATAACGATATAAAATATATCTTTCAAATTCCCATAACAATATTTGTAGAATAACGGAATCCAACATCGAAATATTCCAAAGACAATTTCGATTCAAATCCATTCCAATTCAATTATTGGAATTTCTGGTTACTTTTCAAAACCAATTTCAAATTCAATTTATTTATTTCAAAAATAAATTGATTTTAATTCTAGTTCAAAACTAGTTCATTTCGATAAAAATCTATTTTCATCATTTCAAATGTGGAGTTTCTCATCCTAGTTCTTTCCAATTCACATATTATGATTTTACACAAATTATTAATATTTTTAATAATTTTATCAAGGCCCGTACAGTCGATTTCCATCAACGGCCATCGAACTGCACTTACTTCGACCTTTTCCAAATTTTAATTGGACATAATTCCAAATCCAACCGTTAGATTTCAAATTTCTAATATTCATTGGAAAGCTCTTTCGATATGAACCCAACGGTTCTGGTTTTAGGAGGATCCGACGGTCGGATCTCCTGCAACGACAATTCGAAGTCAATGGTCGAAATTCACGAACTGCCGCGGCGCGGCGCGTTCTATTCAGGTCATTATTTATATAATATATATATATATATTATATATTTCGTCGATTTCCTTTTAAAACGTATTTTATAAATCGTTTTAAATTCGTTTTCCAAACCATTTCAACTCTATATTCAATTTCAAATCAGAATTGAATATTTCCTATCATTACTATATAAATGATAATATTTTCAAAACGTTATATTTTGAAATCACTACCCTTTCTATATTCATTATAAAAACGAATATAATCGATATAAATATCGTTCACGTCAAAATAGCGCAACTCTAATCAACACGGCTTTATATTTTTCAATAAATTCGTTATTCTATTCAACAAATGAATATATTTTTCCTTTCAACATATGACTAATCTCAACACATGAGTACTGTCCACACATGACTATTTTTGTTATGTAATATATTTTATAAAATTATGGTATATATTGTTTGATTTTTAAATCAGACTCCACCTTGAAGTAGTTTCTAATTTTAAATTTGATAAAGATGTAAATTTTATTGTTAAAATATTTTACTCAACACATGAATATTCTCAACACATGACTATTTTTATATTCAACACATGAATTTTCTTTTATAATATTCATTATTTTCCCGATTGGAATGAGGCCCAATCAATCACCATATAATGTTAATTATATGGATTCCATACAATACATGTATATAAATAGCAACGATAAGTAATCAACAATCATCCAAAGTGCACCACACAACTGCATAAGCATCAAATATAAATAATCAACGCTTACACAGTCTGTCGACCAATCGATCGACATACAATTAAATTATTGGGATTAATGTACCCAAATATCATCCCAACACCCGTGTGGAGTTTCAAATCAACAAACACAGATTTTTATTTGTGCAGTTGGGCGATGTGTAAAATTTATCGACCCAATCAATGTCCTTCAAATAGGTGTTCATAAACAAACCGTCCGGTTTGTAAATGAATATTTATTTATTTACATTCATTATATTCGTATTCACGTTAAAAATATATTTTTAACGATAATTAATTTACTTCAACACATGAATATTTTCATTATCTATTTCACATCAACATCACAAACAAGCCATCCATGGTCTGTGGATGACGGGTGTCGGGTGCTGCTAAGCACCGTCTGCATCCTAGTATATATATTTATAACTAGAAAAAGGAATTTAAAGTGAGAAGTTCTCACCGACTAGCTAATCCAATCATCTCGACTCTTCTTGTGTAGAAGTCATCGCTGTTCTCGCCTTTTGTCACTTTCGTTGATCGTAGCCACTACATATATAAAAATCACATTTTTATATTCTTGCTATGTATATAAAAATCATTTTTTTATAATCACCTCATAAGGATAAAAATTCTATTTTTACATCGTTACTATATAGATAAAAATTCTATTTTTACATCGATGTTCATATAATAAAGATTATATTTTTATCATGCTATTCTCTATATAAAGATTTCGCCTTTTCAAATATAAAGGTTTCGCCTTTTCAAATATAAAGATTTCATTTTTATTTCATCACTATAAAAATCACATTTTTATTTCAACATATATATAATAAAAAATCATATCTTTGAACGACAAAAATCTAAACTTTATTCATTTACTATATTATAAAAATCGTATTTTTATATCACGGCTACATGTGTAAAAATCACTCCTTTACAACGCTACTTCCATGATAAAAATTATATTTTTATCTTGCTAGTAATATAATAAAAATTATATTTTTATTACTCTACATGAATAAAAATCATATTTTTAATACTTCTACTTTATAAAAATTATATTTTTATATTTCACATATGATAAAAATCATATTTTTATTCTTCCTAGTATGAAAATCATATATTTTCCTAAATAAAAACCACTCCTTTCTATTTTGAAAAATATATTCTTTCTTCGTTATAAAAATCTAACCTTGTTCTATATTAAAAATCAAAGGAGAATAAGCAACTTACATTGAAATAGGGAAGGGGAGGGGGTGTTCACTGTCGGAGTGGTGCTCGAGGGGCTGAAGGGAGGAAGAAGAAGAAGCAGCGGCGACAGCAATAGGAGGAGGGGGCGCGGTGGTGGAGCATGGGCCAGGGGGATTTCGGGTGTGCGATTTTTTCAGAGGAAGAAGAAGAAGAAGAAGGAGAGGAGGAAGAAGGAGAAGGGGGAGGCGGCGTGGTGGCCCCGCCTTGGGCGGCGGCGGCGATTAGGGGGGGGTGATGGCAGCCCCCCCCCCCCCCCCCGTCGCTCTCCTCTTCCTTTTTTTTCTTCCTGGTAAATCGAATTGAACAATGAAGAGGGGAGAGTATAAAGGATTTTAATTTATTTTAATTTTTAAACGTAACTTTTTCATTCGAACTCGAAACGAGGTCCACCGCCTGTCGTCCATAGCTAATTACCCTCATTCCGAACACAATGGGATATGTATCGTAAGCTGATTCGATGGTTTCGATCAGTTTTCGTCAAAATCAAAATATAACTCTATATATTGAATTTGAACGCGCATTTCAATTTACTCGGGTTACATACTAACTCAAAAAATTCCAGAAAAATATTTTCTAGCTTCGTATTGACGATACGATCCTAACAAAACTAGTTTCTTCGAATTCTGAGACCGTTGAAAAAATGGCCATTTTCCAGTCGATTAAAATCAACTGAAACTGATCAAACGCGTTTTCCTTCGCCACACTCACATATTGATTCGAAAAATTATGAAAATTGGAATCTAGCAATAACTTGACATCACGGATCCAACAAAAGAGGTTTCGTCGAAATCCGAGGTTGTTTGCAAAATGGCTATTTTTAAGGGCCGAAATTCCATAGCGACTATTCAGAATTTTCAACTGGACATATCTTTTGATTCCCGCTATGAAATTTCAATCTTTAGGATTCGTTAGAAAGATATTCCCAACTAGATTCTAATATTTTTGGTTTTGCTAAAATCCGGTTTATTTTGCACCCGGTACATTCATTTGAAGTTTGAAATCGAATTATCGAACTACCGCGCCATTTTCAATTCCTTTTATAATTATAAATAATTATTTATATTCTAACGATGATCTATATAAATATATACGTTCTATTCAAAATAAATTTCTCGTTGATATTATTTAAAATAATTCATTTTAAATGTTCAAAATTTGCTAAAATTGCCAAAATAAAAATTTTAAACTGGCTCGCATTTCCGGGTTGTTACATAATTCTTTTTGAATGCATTTAGAAAACAAAGAATTGTAGAGAATATAATGTATAGATAGGAAAGGTCCAAGAAGATAGTTAACCAAATCTCTTTGATTCAAGTTTATTTAAAGAAAATGAAGAGTTTTTTTGAAATAAAATGATTTTTGAATCGAAACTTTTCATTAAAAAGGTTGCATATTTTCGTAAAAGAAAAGGCACGAATGGATAATAGATGCATTGCTTCAACATGAAGAAGAAACCCTTTAAAAAATAACATGTTTTCAGCACGGATGTCTTTCATTTCTGTCAGATGTCTATGCTGGTACTGTTGAAATTTTCCCAAACTCGGCTCAGACTCTGACAAAAGTGTTAGACGTCTATGTTGGAACTCTGGAAATTCCCGGAGTCCAGTGAGGGACATCTGTAGTAAGTGTCAGACGTCGCGTCAGACATTTGCACAAAATTGCTTCTTAGATTTGTTTGTTTATAAAATATTTTGTAAACTAAAGCACTATTCAAGGAGATTGTACAAATCATCCATAAGACATTACACTGAATATTGCTAATATCATGAAGCTCTTGTGCTTGTCTTCAAATCTTTGATTATGACTATATACCTACATACTTAAATGATATATGTATATAGTGATTGTATAGTTGTTGTCACTAAAAGTGCAGAATAGAGGTTCTAACATTCTCCCCTTTTTTTATGATGACAACTATACAATCAGTTTTATGTGATAGTGATCTCCTTACATAACAATATCACCCGCTTTATCATTATCAAAAAAGTATATGTGATAAAGTGAGTATAATAAAATAGATAACCACAAACTACTTCATCACATAAACGAATGTCACATACATATTACATAAAAAACAAATTCAGCACATATAAAACATTATAATGCATTAATTACAAAATTAAACGTAGGGTACAATATTAATGATTTAAAATTAAGAAGAGTAGTGCGACCTTAATTTGTGGTTCGAATGCAATTTTTAGATTTGAAAGAAGTTTTTAATTTTATGATTTGACATGTGTCACACAAATTATTAAATTTATAATGGATTTTTGGCAAACCTATAACTAGTTCATATTTTTAATTTATTAATATATTTAAAGTTTATGTGTCAAAAACGTTTATGCCATAGCCAAGGTTCATTGTGTTTTACCATTAAGCATAGATCAAATTTTTGTTTTATATTTATATTTAAAGTATGTATATTTTTATTTCCAATTCCTTCAAAGATTGGATTTTTATTATGGTCTAATATATTACATCTATCATTTTCAAATTTAATTTGAAAACCTTTATCGCATAATTGACTAATACTTAAGAGATTATGTCTTAAATTTTCAATAAGAAAAACATTAGAAATAATAAGAGAGTTAGATATACCGACTTTGATAACTTCTCCAATGCCAATGACGAATCCTTTTGAATTATCACTGAAAGTCACTATGCCACCATTAACGTAAGTTATGTTGGATAGCATACTTGCATTGCCCTTTAAGTATTTAGAGAAGCCACTATCGAGTATCCATTTCTCTTTTTGCTTTCTTTTGGGTACCTGCAAAATAAAATGATTTAATTGGTACCCACTTCCTCCGTTAAGGTCCTAAATGTTAGGTGGGGAAGATAGCCATACCCAATTGGGTTTGGAACTCTTAAAAATATTGTTTGTGTTATGAACAACATCGTTAAGAAATTTTCTATATGTTTTTATATAATTAACTTATTTTTAGACCTAGGAATACATATTTTTATTTCTTTAGGTTCTAAAATATTTTTATTAGAAATTGGTTTTTTGACTTTTTTGTCGAGAAAACTATAATTTTTGTCTTTAGAATTTTTATTAAAACCTAATCCATTGTGATTACAGGTGGTTTGGAATTTTTGATTAGGTTTACTAATTTTCTTTTCTTTATTAAATTTTGAGACATTAGAAGTAATCTTTCCTAACTTATTCTCAAGATCTTGTATTTCAGAATGTGATGCCTTTAGATTAATTTCTAAGGCCGCATTTTTATTAGAAATGTCATTATCTTTTAGTTTAACTTTCCTAATTCACTTGATAATAAATAATTTTCTATAAAAAGATTTTTTCATTTTTCTTGAGCATTTGCTAATTCTTCTTCTAAAATAGCTTTCTCATCTTTAATAATCCTATTTCAAGTTCCATTTAATTCATCTTAGAAATATATTCTTTATTTAACTTCTTAGCTTCTCTATATTCATCATCTAATTCCATGTTAAGTTCAAGAGTTTCATCATAAGTAAAATCAGGACATACCTCATCCGTGTTTGCCATGAAACAAACATTAGCTTGCTCAATATCACTATCACTTTAGCTGTTCGATGAGGAAGAATCTGAATCATGCCAGGTAACTTGAATGGCTTTTCTTTTCTTTTCAAACATCTCTTTTTTTTTCATTATTGTGATTCACACAGTCCTTCTTGATATGAGCAAATTGATCACATTCATAGCATTTGATTGCATTTCAAATAAAATTATATACTTCGAGTGCTAAGATATCATGCTGAATAGTTTGAAACATAGTGTACATGTCACTTATAGACTCATTGGCTTTCATTTCAATGAAGAAAATTGATTCTGCAAAATTGAAATCTTTGTTTATTTAACTCAGTTTGTACCTTCATGTGTTGAAACACCCCCACATCCCTTAATGTTACCCAAACTAGTGTCCTACTAAAGAATATGAAGCATTATAGGTGTAAAGACATAGAGAACATCACAGAGATAAAGATTCACAATACATAAAGTAATTAAAACACAACGTAGGAAGAGGAAAATTCAAAATAACAACATTACATTTTATTTTAGAAACCAAATACCATGTCTTGTGGAAAGAAAATCCCAGCCAAGAAATATTAGAGCACATAAATAATATCCCTCAAATAGTCATAGATACTACCAAACCATGGAAAAAATATAACAAAGAGCAATACATCTACTACAAAGAAAATCCTCCAAGATAGAATCTATTGAAAAATCCAAACTACGGACTTTCACCGTACGAGCCGAAGTCGAAGAAAAATGAAAGAAGGAAAACGGGTCAGACACATAGTCTGGTGAGATGTTATGATTACCAGCACGATTGATAAGTAAAGGAAATCGATAAAACAATAATTCTAGTGTCAGATGGGATAAGTGTCAGTTTACACCTAAAGTGGACATGTAGGATGACATAAAAGATTACAAATAAGGTTAACTTTCCTTATCCCACAGAACATTGACTGTTTGCACTTCTACAAATTTTTGAACATGGTATAATTAGGAAAAAAATCCATAATACCACCCATCGATTGGCTATTAATACCATAAAGTGATAACATATGCCCATTATGGGTCATGGGCTTATCAGGCCTGACCCATCAGCAAAAAGATATAGCATTACCATAGGCATTACAATTTCTTATCTTCTTCAGTTGTTTCTATGCATGCACATCAAATTGGCAGAATGCACCCGTACCCACCTCGATTTGGACCATCTTACTACCTAGCACATCATGATAATGATAAAAGGGTATGCTGTGTAACACACCGTAAAACTCATAAGTATTAATAAATAAATAAATAATTGAAAACAAGCAATTAAATGATATGGCTAGAAAATTAGATTTTTACAGCTTTAGAAATTAGGCTCTGAAACTATTTCATTTGGATTCGTGGCGAAATTTTGAATCTTTTTCACATTTAATATACTAAAAATGGTCAATGTATGAATAAGTTATGAACAAATGAATTTGGACAGTGTACGCAGAAATATATATATAATTATATGAATATTATATATATTGTTCAAATAATAATAATTTAAAATAAAAGAGGGAAAAACAAATTTTGAATTTAGAGATAAGATCTATGTGACAACGTATATTGAATATATGGAAAAGAATGAAACAAATTAAGAACGTAATAAATAAAATTAACAGCTCAGCAACGCAGCAAAATTCGGTGTTCCAGCCCCGAAGGGGTTGACCGCTCCCCTTTAAGGGGGTCGACCGTAGGTCAACTGGGGAGCCCAATTCTGCTTATGTGGATGAGGGTTTTCTAAGAGATTATATTTATATGTAAGGCTCGGATTAAATTTTATTAATCCGATGGCTCATGCTCACATGCGCAAGTATAAATAACGCCATAAACCCCATACTAGAAACCCTAATCTTTTTCATCTCTGCCTCCATGCTGCTAAATTCCATAGAAAACCAAAGAGAATAGGGTGAAGGTTTCTTCTACTTCTCTAAATCCATTATATATCTCTCTATTTCAATCTATCTAAGTTTAGGATTTCGGAATTTAGCATAAAAATAAATGTATAAGAATCTAATTATATGTTTCTTATATGTATATTGTTAGGAGGAGAATCAGAGTTCGTTTGAACGTTAAGGACCATTGCAGATCTTGAATTCTACCACATCTCCACCTAATTTGTGAGTGGAATCTAGTTTTCCTTAAAGGCATATTCATATTCTTAACAGTTTGCCATATGAATTGTTATGCCTATGAAGATTTGGATATGCGACAATATAACATGAAAATTCCCAAATCTTCTATTTTGTAATTACGTAGGAAATTGTCATGTTGAATTGGTTTTGTAGGATTATGGTTTTTGTATTGGATTAAAGGTAAATATAAGTATTGAACTAATATTTATATTTTATGCAGTTCACTGTAATATCATTTGATTTAGCCTAAAAAGGTTTGGTTTTAAATTGTTTCATAGTTGAATTGGGTTTAGATCCTATTTTGGGTGTAAATGCATTCATAAATTAGAATAAGTCAAATTTAAACATTTTTGGGTGTATACGACCACAGAAAGGATGAATGGAGTGAAATATGGATTATAAACATAAATGTGAGAATGTATATAACACTCTACTTTTAATTTAATATTGAAATTATTTCCACATGCCTAGGACGCAAGTTTAATATTATATGTATATATGTTTTTCCATCCACTGCTACTTGTTATGTTATCATATTGTTATTATGCCTATATTGTAGTGGGAAAAGTATGGAAATCCAATTTGTATGCCTTAATTTGGACAAAATGACAATTGCCACCTTGTTAGAACGCTTCCCTTTTTACGAATGTTATGTTAATTAGGCGCTATTATTATATTACTTATTTAAATGTAATCAATGTAATTAACGTTATATTAGCATAATAAATGCGATTAGGTTAGATTTTAAATTTGAAATGTCCCCTTAATAAATATACATATATATTTGTTTACGTGTGTGCATATACATAGAATGGCTTAGATATATAAATAATGACACATGGACGTGACGTTAGCTGATATTTGTGGTAGAAACCTTCCTGGAACCGACCGGCAAATCCAGCAACCACAAGTAGGCCTAACTAATGTGAGATGTCTAGGTGCCATGGGTTGTTCATAAACTTAGTACACTAGACACGAGTTTAAAACAACTTGAAGTAGAAGCCTGCCCGGAACAGACCCGCATATCCAGCATCTACATATATACGGTTTAATGTGAGAGGTCTAGTGTGTGTATATATAACTATATATATATAAGTCTGATGTGTGATAATAAATAGGTTTACTATGCCTTAAAAATGTCTTAAGTGGCTGACTCACCTTTTTATCCAGTTGGGTCTTAAGTGGTTAGGACTAGGATCCTCCGCATGTTTATTCCTTGGAAAGGAACCCAAGCCATAGGACCCACCCTTATTAGTATTAAGGTGGGCTTTTGGGTCTTCCTTCTTTAAAAGTGGTTAGGCATAAAACGGTAAAGGAGTAGGGTAGTCCATGGGGATGTCCACTTCCTCTAGAAGCTGCTTGTAAGGGCTTAACTAGGGACAGGTTGGTAATTGAAAGGATGTGTGTCCATTGCATGCTCACCAACCATTTAAGGGGAGTCTTAAGTGACATAGGTCCTACCGGGTAATATCAGTTAAGTAGTAACATTCGCAATACCACTTATCATATTACAAATGAGAGAATATACTTGGGAATGTTGACGTACTAGGACGGGGTCTGAAAGAGCTAGGGGTCTGAAAGAGCTAGGGGTCTGCCTCAGGGTTATAAGAGATCGTAAGAATCCACCTTTAATATGGCCATAAGTGACCAAGAATGCCACCTCGTTAGGTTTTTACCCTAAAAACATTAATGGGCGATTGACTTAGATATCTACTCCATTGGTTAGAAACTTGATGCGGTAACCCCAAACCCCCATGTTGCGGAAGCAAGGATAATCATTGAAATATAACATATCAACAATAACAGCAGAACAGAAATATAGAATTACAGCAGGTAAAGTACATCAAAGTTACACTGGAAATAATATTAACATCAGAGTTACATAGCATAACAGGATCATACTTAGTACATAATACAGATTCAGCTTAATATAAAATGTCTGCAGCGGAATTAAACATAATATACTAAATGATGTCTGAACAACATAACAAAAATGATAGTATCCATCTTCAGCTCCATAGCTATCCAGAATGAGTCTGCTAAAACCTGAATACAAGGCTGCCCGTGTGGAAAAGAGGGCACCCGAGTTTGCAAAGTGAAACAAACTACGAGCCAGTCAAGGGACTGGTATGAGAAATCTTACTTAACCTATTTAATAATAAGGCTAACCATTGGACCACACCGCCAATGCGGAACGGGTTTACTCCATTGGATTGCCATTGCATAAATAAAGTAAATCATTCAAACAACGCAATGCTTTTTAGAAAAATGAAGCCATTATAAGACTCAAGTCCCATCACATAATGCAACGCAAACCGGAGGATAGAGTTTTACCTTATAATGGCCAAAATATGCTTGATACGTATAAAACAGATTTGATATTATTATTAGTGCATATATGTTTCAAAAACGATTTCAATCATAATGTATCAATCATAGATGGCATAGCTACCATATACTATGTCGCCATACTAGTTTTACAATCAAAACCATAGGATGTCATCTTGGAAGTTGGATTTCCATCATGAACCAAGGCAAGGGATCGTCCTTACCGAATTCGAAACAATCTAGCCCATGTCTCAGGACACAGACTCAGGTAAGCCCTTAGGAGCCACAGGGCCGGTCCATAAGTTACGTTAGTGGATTATGTATAATTTCTGAACAACACTTTTCCCTGCCCTATAAGGCGTAAATCAAGAGCCACTAGGGACTCAAATCCGAGGAACCTCGCTTTCCATCATCCACATAAGTAAAAATGTCTGGGCTCCATACCATGACACCACTCCTAGCTAAAAAGAAACACATATTCTCCCTGGATCCTTTTCCCATTTCTGGTTCATACCGAGGGGTGAGGCCCACGAAGTAATGCTATACACAAAGCTATGCCAATTAAAGTTGTGCTTTGATCATCATCCACAAGGTTTTGCTTTTCAACAATAAACCTTGATCATTTGCATCTTGGCATGCCACACTGATAATTCACACCATGCGACTGATGTATATCGATATATAACCTTTGAGCTCAGAGAAGGGTGTTAAGCAAGAGAATAAATTCTCCGCCACCAAAAAGATATATATTTAATAGAAATCAATCAACACAGAATAAAATCCAATGTCAGACATACAACCATTTACAAGTCCATTTTGGGTCTGAATGAAACCGGGGACACCTTATTCCTCGTTCCATATGTCCAATACGGAAGAGAGGCTCTCGCATATCCAGACGATCAACAAGTACATCCGGACATCTACCACTTTAACCCTTTCCTGGGAGCTAACCAATCCAGGGCATCAGTAGTCATCCATTCGATGTGTAGATAGTCAGTCTTCAACCACCGTCTTCAATATCTTCGACTTAAACCGTCGTATAATTATTTGAAATGGGAATTAACTCGTCCTTTTCAAATAATTCGCGAGTATATATAATTCAAATTAATTCTTTCCATTCCATATCGTTTATAATATTTTATAACGAATTATCGCTATTTTTATTTATATAAAATAGCACATTTTAATTAAACGACCCTTCAGGTCATCACGCTGCCCTAGCGTTGTTTTTATCAAAATTTGAATTACACATTTCTCAAAATCTAACCGTTGAATCTTAGCAAATTTTATACTGTTGGAAAAATCTTTCAAAAGCAAAGCGAACCCAATGGTTCCAGTTTTAGGAAAATCTGATGGTCGGATCTCTCGGTGTAATCATTTAAAGTTATGATTCCAAATCGCGAACTGCCGCGCGCGATTTATTTTAATTTATATATGTATATATATAAGTATAATTCATTCAACGATTTCAACACCATTTTCTCTCTACCATATAGTTAACATCATTTTAATCATAACAATAATGAATCATACTTACATTAAAAATGTAACTTATAGTGTTACAACATTTTATCAAACGATGAATCTTTTTAATGATTCATTCATACATTAAAAATGAAATTTTAATGTTAACACATTTTATCAAAATAGTGAATCCTTTTTTAATGATTCATTCATACATTAAAAATGAAATTTTAATGTTAACACATTTTATTAAAACAATGATTTTTTTTTTAGTGATTCATTTTTACATTATTCAAACAATGAATCTTTTTAATGGTTCATTTTTACATTAAAAATGAAAGTAATTTTTAATGTAAAAAATTATTCAAACAATGAATCTTTTTTTATGGTTCATTTTTACATTAAAAATGAAAATGTAATTTTTAATGTAAAAACATTATTCAAACAATGAATCTTTTTTAATGGTTCATTTTTACATTAAAAATGAAAATGTAATTTTTAATGTAAAAACATTATTCAAACATTGAATCTTTTTTAATTGTTCGTTTTTACATTAAAAATGAAAATGTAATTTTTAATGTAAAAACATTATTCAAACAATGAATCTTTTTTAATGGTTCATTTTTACATTAAAAATTAAAATGTAATTTTTAATGTAAAAACATTATTCAAACAATGAATCTTTTTTAATGGTTCATTTTTACATTAAAAACGAAAATGCAATTTTTAATGTAAAAACATTATTCAAACAATGAATCTTTTTTTAATGATTCCTTTATACATTAAAAATGTGATTTTTAATGTTAACACAATTTAATCAAAGTTTAATCTTTTTGATGAATCCTTTATACATTAAAAATGTGATTTTTAATGTTAACCCATTTTAATCAAACAATGAATATTTTAAATGAATCATTTCTTATATACAATAAAAATGTAAATTTTTATTGTTCAACTTTTCTATTTCAAATAATGATGATTTTTACATATTCTATTTATACAATAAAAATGTGATTTTTTATTGTTGAGATATTTTTATTTCAAAACATGAATATTTTACATATTTTATATATACAATAAAAATGTGATTTTTATTGTTCAAACAATTTTATTTCATAACATGAATATTTTACAACACATAAATATTTCAGAAAATTTCGGCATTATAACGGCAGGGTAATTAAAACCGGCACCGTCCCTAGTACGACTCCCCTTCTATCCTAGGCCTCGCGGCGATACAATGGTTTTATTTTCATAATATAATTCATTTTCACAATACATTGAATTTTCCACAAACACAATCAATTTCGTTTCAAACACAATCAATCAACCACAATCACAATCAATTTCACACCACAATACAATCAAGTCGTCCATGCTCTGTGGACGAAAGTGTCGGGAGCTACTAAATTCCACCTGCAACCTAATATAATTTTATTCAATTATTTTTTTGAATTCAAAAATCTCACAATGCTTTTTATTCCTTCTAAAATTGTCGAAAGCTCCAAAAATTCTCCGATCTCTTTCAGAATGTTGTGTACGATGCCACGAGTCCAATGTCTCTTGTTTCATCGAATTTTGTTACCATATGAAAAAGATACGATTTTTACAAACAAAAATGAATTTTCACACTTTAAAGTGTTATTTACCATTTAAATAAATCAGCCAATACCTTTCTGAAGATGTTCAAAACTAGGAATCGATCTTTCTTTAAATCCGTTGGGCTAGGGGATGACCGGGTTTCTACACGCCGAAGGGAGGCGAGACGCGCGTCGTACGGTGGTGGTGCGGTTGGTTGCGACGCCGAGAGGCAATCTCAGCGGCGGTTCGAACGTGCTGACTTCAGGGCGTCAGATCTCTCTCCACACGCAATGATAGATGGCGCAACTAGTATGAAATCGAAGCTCGAGGAGAGTACTTCAAAATCCTCCAAAGAAGCGCTCGATTTTACTGAGATGATCGGGAGTTATTTGAGGGGGAAGGGATGAACGATTTACGCCATTGATTTGAGAAGGGGGTAGCGGCTATACGATGGCTAGGGTTTTGTTTTTATTTTTCATTTTTATTTTTAATTCTTAATTCTTTTAATTTCAAAAAGGCCCGTTTACACATACTAACTCCAAATCAAGCCCAGCGACTGTCACCCCCAACCAAATACCCCCATTCCAGACACAATGGAATAGGTCCCATCAGCCCATTTGATTGTTTCAGCCCATTTTTCTTTAAATTAAAATATAAAACATTGAGTTATTTAATTTGATCGTACATTTTAATTTACGTGAGCCACATACTGACTCCAAAAATTCCCCAAAAAAAAAATCTAGCTATGTTTTGACAATATGGTCCTAAAAAAATTAATTTCATCAAATTTGGAGACTGTTCGAAAAATAGCCATTTTCTGGTCAATCCAATTTTACTGAAATTGAAAAAACAGGTTTTCTTTTGCCCCGATCACATATTAATTCCAAAAATTATGAAAATTGAAATGTTGCAATAATTTGACATTCTGGATCGAACCAAAGGGGTTTCGTCGAAAACGGAGGTCATTTGCAAAATGGCTATTTTTAAGGGCTATATATTATATTAAATCCCATAGCGACTATTTCTAATTTTAAACTGGACATAACTATTTATTCCTGTTATGAAATTTGGATTTTTTACATTCGTTAGAAAGATATTGTTAAACAGATTCTAATATTTCTAGTTTTACTTAAATCCAATTTATTTTGAATCTTGTACATTCATTTGAAATTTGAAATCAAATTATTAAACTACCACGCCATTTAAGCTCATTATATAATTAAAATAAATATATACGTTGTAATTTCAATTTAGATAAATTTTAAGTCATTATTTTTTAAAATAAATCAATTTAAATATCCAAAATTCAACAAAATAGCCAGAATAAAAATTTTAAGTTGGTTCTGATTTTCCGGGTTGTTACAATCTCCCCCAACATAAAAACTTTTCGTCCCCGAAAAGGAAACAACAGTAAAGTAGGAAACGAAACGAAAAATGTAAAATATTGTAAATGTACCTTGCACCAGAGCTAATCAGAGATGTCCACTCTACACTTCGGATAAGTTTGCTTAATGTTATCCTCAGTCTCCTATGTATAGTCTCTAGGATCTCCGCTCCACTGCACTTTGACTAAATGAATTCTCTTGTTTCTCAGAACTCGTGTTTCTTTGCCAATAATCTTTACTGGCTCTCTTCTTACAGCTAAGCTTGGGGTAATCTCTAAATCTTGTGGTGCTACTTCCTCCACAATCAAGTTTGGATCAATTACATGCTTTCGAAGTTGAGACATGTGAAATACATCATGTACTCCTGGCAACCAGTCAGGTAACTGAACCCGGTAAGCAAGAGTTCCAATTCTCTCAAGTATAGGAAATGGATCAATAAATCTAGGTGCCAACTTCCCTATCTTTCTGAAACAGACTACTCCTCTCACTGGGGAAATTCCTAGATATACATAATCACCAACAGAAAATTCTGAATCCCTTCTTCTTGAATCTGCATAGCTCTTTTGTTGGCTTTGAGTTGTCTGAAGTCGCTTCTTAATGAAATCAACTTTATCCGAAGCTTCATGAATCATGTCAGGACTCAATACTAGTCGATTGTCTGGTTCTACCCAACATGCGGGAGATCTACACGGTCTGCCATACGATGCTTCGAATGGCGACATCTGTAAGCTTGCTTGGTAACTGTTATTATATGAAAACTCAACCAAGTGCAAGTGATCTTCCCACGGTCCGCCAAACTCAAGAATACATGCCTGCAACAAGTCTTCTAGTATACGATTCACCCTCTCAGTCTGGCTATCTGTTTGAGGATGATATGCGGTGCTCAGATTTAACTTTGTCCCCGGATCCTCTTGGAATGCTTCCTAGAATTTACTAGCGAATATCGGATCACGATCACTAACAATACTATTTGGAACTCCATGTAGTCTGACAATTTCTTTGAAATAAATTTTCGCCAGACTTTGAGCTGTTCTAGTAGACCTGACAGGAATAAAATGGGTGGTCCTCATGAAACGATTTATGATCACCCATATACTGTCATTACCTTTCCTGGTTCGGGGCAAGCCATCAATGAAATCCATGGAGATTTGATCCCACTTCCTATTTGGAACCTCTAATGGTTGTAGCAAGCCGGCAAGTTTCTGTTGATTGCTTTTAACTTGTTGGCAAGTAGAACACCTGCTAACATAAATGGAAATGTCTCTTTTCATAGATCTCCACCAGAACGTACGCTTGAGCTCATGATACATCTTACTCACCCATGGATGAATACTAAGCTTGGACTTGTGACATTCATCCATCACTTTCCTTTTGAGCTCAGGAATATTCGGGACACAATTCGGCCTAATAACCTCAGAACTCCTTTGTTATCAATCTGCAAACTCAGGGGTTCTCCTTCCTAAACTCTTTTACTAATTCTCTGAATAAATTCATCATCCTTCTATAGAGCAGAGATTTTGTCAATCAATGAAGGCGTAATAATGAGATCGGCGATGATCGCATTCTTTCTACTGAGTGGATGAGCCACAACATTGGCTTTCCCTGGAGTATACAAAATATGAAGATTGTATGCCGCAAGAAATTATAACCAACGCTGTTGCCTCAAATTCAAGTCCTTCTAGGTGAACAGATACTTTAATGACTTATGATCTGTATATAATTCGAACTTCTCGCCCAAAAGATAGTGCCTCCATATTTTCAAAGCAAACACGACAGAACACAACTCAAGATCATTAGTAGCATACCTCTTCTCATGAGGTTTCAACTGACGGCTAGCATAAGCAACTACTTTGCCTCCTTGCATTAATACCGTACCAATACCTTTAAGAGAAGCATCTGTATAGACTATAAAATCTTGATTTCCATCAATAACAGTCAACACTAGAGCAGTAGTCAACCTTAATTTCAGCTCTTGGAAAGCTGCCTCACATTCAGGCGTCCAATTAAAATTTGTACGCTTCTTGGTAAGTTTCGTTAATGGATAAGATAGCTTCGAAAAATCTTTAATGAATTTCCGATAATAGCCAGCCAATCCTAGAAAACTTCCAACTTCTGTAGGTGTGCTAGGCTGCTTCTAATCTCGTATGGATGTGATCTTACTTGGATCCACTAAAATTCCTTCCTTCGATACCACATGACTGAGGAACTTCACTTATTCTTGCCAGAATATGCATTTGGAAAATTTGGTTTTTAAAACATTCTTTCTCACAATTTCCAAAACTTCTTTCAAATGCTTCTCATGCTTGGCAGTTGACTTAGAGAAGATTAGAATGTCGTCAATGAAAACCAGCACAAATTTGTTCAAGACATCACGGAATACTCTATTCATTAAATCGACAAAACAAGAAGGAGCGTTACATAAGCCAAACGACATTACTAACCATTCATAAAATATGTCTGGACCTCTGAAAGTTGTCAAAGGAACACACTCTTCAGTAATACGCAATGATGGAAACCTATAGCTAGGTCCATTCTTGAAAATACATGTGCTTCATTCAAGCGATCTAATAAATCATCAATAGGCGTAACGGATATTTATTCTTTAGTGTCTGCTTATTTAGATCTCGGTAATCCTCACACAATATGAGAGTACCGTCTGACTTTGGAACAAACACTACTGCTGCACCCCAATTTGAAAAGCTAGGCCTAATCAGACCTTTCCACAAGAGCTGTTTAGTTTGATTACTCAATTCTTATTTCTCTTTCAATGTCATTCTTCGAATAGCTTGCACAACTGGCCTTGCATTCAGAGCTAGATCGATCTTGAAGTCAATTTCTCTTTATGGCGGTAAGCTATCCACTTCTTCAAACACATCCGCATAGTTTTTAACGACAGGTATATTTTCAATGGCAGTGGGAGAAACCTCAAGAGCAGCCCAAAATTCTTTTCTATCTGAATCTGAGCCTACGCAAGATATAACAATATTTGCGAGCTTCGTTTTGGCTTTAACAACTCTTTCTGCACTTCTAATTTCAGCTTTATATTTAGTTAACCTATCCATCCCAAGAATAATACCGAACCCAGAAAAATTCATGACAATCAAGGTACAAGGAAATCGATAATGGGAAAAAGAGACGGGCACTTTGCAACACGAACCAAGAATAAGAGAACCACCGATTGGATTATGAACTTTAATCGATTCTTTAAGATTCCTTAATTTTAGATTTAGCTTCTTGACTGTATTACTCGAAATGAAGCTTTGCGACGCGCCCATATCAAACAATAGTGTAACAGGAATATTGTTGACAGTGAGAGTGCCTTCCAAAACATCTGGCCTTTGCTAACCAGCTGAGGGTGTTGAAGTTTCTGCCACTTTATTTACATGAGCTACTTCAGACTTCTTTGATAGCTGGCAATTTTTCGCAATATGACCAGACTGTTGGCACTTATGGCATTTTCTGCTCTCTTGCAACCTCTTATTGGTTTAGATTCAACATTCCTTTGTTTCTTCGAAGATTTGCAGTTCCTTAGCAAATGCCCTTGCTTATTGCAGTTATTGCATATGGCAGTCATTAACGGTTCTTCCTTAGATTTAAACCCTTTCTTATTAGCTTTAAGCCTCTTACTGACCTCAGGCTTTGTACTTGCTTCAGGACTATGAGTTTCAAACTACCTTCTGCTGCTAGAACTGCCTTCCTCTTCATCTTCTAGATCTTGTTGCTTATCAATATTCTCATAGCGATAATCCATTTGTATCATCTTAGAAAAAGGAAGATTCACATAAGCAATTACTCTACTTTCGTATTTCTTTTGAAGTCCATTGATAAATCTCAGATTCTTCCTTATAGGATCTTGAATTAGTTCTAGGAAAAGCAAGAAAGTTCATTGAATTTATTCTGATATTCCTGGATGGTCATATCTCCTTGTTTCAGATTGTAAAACTCATCATATAGCCACTTAGTTGCTTCTGGAGGAATAAATTTTTCTGTGAACATATCTTTAAATCTATCCCAGGTAATATTACCTTCTGGATTTTCCTTAGTAATAGTTTCCCACCAGATTAAAGCTTCTTCTCTGAGTGCTCAAGATGTCAGTAGTCTTTTTTGATCATCTCTCAGCTTTGCCTTCAAAAATTCTCCCAAAAGAACACATCCATGCTTGTGTTTCAATAACGGACTCCTTGCCCAAGAATGGCACTCCACCCAGATTTCGATACTTCTTTACTAGAGCTTCTAGATCTGGTTCTGACTGTGGGAACACAATTAGCTCATTAGATTGTTGAACTATAGAATTACTTCTTCTACTTCTGCCACTCATTTTCTACTATGTCTGCAAATAGCAGACAAAGAGTCAGGCCAACAGAAAAGATATTGTAAAGTATATAGACATATTTTTAAGTATAAATGCATCTATGTGGGTGTATTTATTCTGCTATACTCATTCTAGGACCTTACCGATCCTATCTATAATGAGTTATTCACCTTAGAATACCATTGATTCTCTTTCTGATGAGTTCGTTAACATGTTATATTCCGGAGCTTAGGTTAACCAAAGCTCTGATACCAACTGTGATAACCCCAAATCCCCATGTGGTGGAAGCAAAGATAATCATTGGAATATAACATATCAACAATAATAGCAGAACGGAAATATAGAATTACAGCAGATAAAGTACATCAAAGTTACACTGGAAATAATATGAACATCAGAGTTACACAGCATAATAGGGTCATACTTAGTACATAATACAGTTTCATCTTAATATAAAATGCCTGAGTGGAATTAAACATAATATACTAAATGAAGTCTGAAGAGCATAATAGAAATGATAGTATCCATCTTCAGCTCCATAACTATCCAGAACGAGTCTGCTAAAACCTAAATACAAGGCTGCCCGTGTGGAAAAGAGGGCACCCGAGTTTGCTAAGTGAAACAAACTATGAGTCAGTCATGGGACTGGTATGAGAAATCTTACTTAACCTATTTAATAATAAGGCTAATCACAGGACCATGCCGCTAACATGGAACGGGTTTATTCCATTGGATTTCTAGTGCATAAATAAAGTAGATCATTCAAACAACGCAATGCTTTTTAGAAAAATGAAGCCATTATATGACTCAAGTCCCATCACACAATGCAACGCAAACCGGAGGATAGAGTTTTACCTTACAATGGCCAAAATATGCTTGATACGTATAAAAAAGATTTGATATTATTATTAGTGCATATATGTTTCAAAAACGATTTCAATCATAATGTGTCAATCATGGACGGCACAGCTACCATATACTATGTCGCTATACTAGTTTCACAATCAAAACCGTACGATGTTGTATTGGAAGTTGGATTTCCATCATGAACCAAGGCAAGGGATCGTCCTTACCGAATTCGAGACAATCTAGCCCATGTCTCAGGACTCAGACTCAGGTGAACCCTTAGGAGCCACAGGGTCGGTCCACAACTTACGTTAGTGGATTATATAAAACTTCTGAATAATACGTTTCCCCACCCTATGGGGCTTAAATCAAGAGCCACTAGGGACTCAAATCCGAGGTACCTCGCTTTCCATCATCCACATAAGTAAAAATGTCTGGACTCCATACCATGACACCACTCCCAGCTAGAAAGAAACGCATGTTCTCCTTGGATCCTTTTCCCGTTTCTGGTTCATACCAGGGGGTGAGGCTTGCAAAGTAACCCTATACACAAAGCTATGCTTTGATCATCATCCACAAGGCTTTGATTTTCAACAATAAGTCTGGATCATTTGCATCTTAGCATGTCACACTGACAATTCACGCCATGCGACTGATGTCTATCGATATATAACCTCTGAGCTTGTACACCTCAGAGAAGGGTGTTAAGCAAGAGAATAAATTCTCCGCCACCAAACAGATATATATTTAATAGAAATCAATCAATACAGAATAAAATGCAATGTCAGACATACATCCATTTACAAGTCCGTTCGGGGTCTGAACGAAACCCGAGACACCTTATTCCTCGTTCCATATGTCCAATACGGAAGAGAAACTCTCGCATATCCGGACAATCAATAAGTACATCCGGACAACTACCACTTCAACCTTTCCTGGGAGCTAACCAATCCAGGGCATCAGTATTCATCCATTCGATGTGAAGATCGCCTATCTTCAACCACCGTCTTCAATGTCTTTGACTTCTAACCGTTGTATAATTATTCGAAATGAGAATTAACTCGAACTTTTCAAATAATTCGCGAATATATATAATTCAAATCAATTCTTTTTATTCCATATCGTTTATAATATTTTATAACGATTTATCGCTATTTTTATTTATATAAAAATAGAAAATTTTAATTAAACGACGCTTCAGATCATTACGCAGACGTGGCGTTGTTTTTATCAAAATTTAAATTGCAAATTTCTCAAAATCTAACCGTTGGATCTTAGCAAATTTTATATCGTTGGAAAGATCTTTCCAAAGCAAACCCAACTATTCCAGTATTGGGGAAATCCGACCATCGGATCTCTCGGTATAATCATTTAAAGTTACAATTCCAAATCACGAACTACCGTGCGCGATTCGTTTTATTTTAATTTATACTAAGATATATATATATATATATATATATATATATATATATATATATATATATATATATATATAACTCGTTCAACGATTTCAACACTAGTTTTGCTCTACCATATAGTTAACATTATTTTAATCATAACAATGAATATTTAAATGAATCATACTTACATTAAAAATGTAATTTTTAATGTTACAACATTGTATCAAACGATGAACCTTTTTAATGATTCATTCATACATTAGAAATGAAATGTTAACACATTTTATCAAAACAATGAATCCTTTATTAATGATTCATTCATACATTAAAAATGATATTTTAATGTTAACACACTTTATCAAAACAATGAATCTTTTTTTTGATGATTCATTTTTACATTATTCAAACAATGAATCTTTTGAATGGTTCGTTTTTACATTAAAAATGAAAATGTATTTTTTAATGTAAAAACATTATTCAAACAACGAATCTTTTTATGGTTCATTTTTACATTAAAAATGAAAATGTAATTTTTAATGTAAAAACATTATTCAAACAATGAATCTTTTTTAATGGTTCCTTTTTTCGTTAAAACAGAAAATGTAATTTTTAATGTAAAAACATTATTCAAGCAATAAATCTTTTTTAATGGTTCATTTTTACATTAAAAATGAAAATGTAATTTTTAATGTAAAAACATTATTCAAACAATGAATCTTTTTTAATGGTTCATTTTTACATTAAAAAGAAAAATGTAATTTTTAATGTAAAAACATTATTCAAACAATGAATCTTCTTTAATGGTTCATTTTTACATTAAAAATGAAAATGTAATTTTTAATGTAAAAACAATATTCAAGCAATGAATCTTTTTTTTAATGATTCCTTTATACATTAAAAATGTCATTTTTAATGTTAACACATTTTAATCAAAGTTTAATCTATTTAATGAATCGTTTATACATTAAAAATGTGATTTTTAATGTTAACCCATTTTAATCACACAATGAATATTTTAAATGAATCATTTCTTATATACAATAAAAATGTAAATTTTTATTGTTCAACTTTTCTATTTCAAATAATGCTCATTTTTACATATTCTATTTGTACAATAAAAATGTGATTTTTTTATTATTGAGATATTTTTATTTCAAAACATGAATATTTTACATATTCTATAAATACAATTAAAATGTTATTTTTATTGTTCAAACAATTTTATTTCATAACATGAATATTTTACAACACATAGATGTTTCAGAAAATTTCGGCATTATAACGGCATGGAAATTAAAACTGGCACCGTCCCTAGTACAACTCCTCTGCTATCCAAGGCCTCGCGGCGATACATGGGTTTTATTTTCATAACACAATTCATTTTCACAATACAGTGAATTTTCCACAAACACAATCAATTTCGTTTCAAACACAATCAATCACCCACAATCACGATCAATTTCACACCACAATACAATCAAGTCGTCCATGGTCTGTGGACGACGGTGTCGGGAGCTACTAACTCCGCCTGCAACCTAATATAATTTTATTCAATTATTTTTTCGAATTCAGAAATCTCACGTTGCTTTTTATTCTTTCTAAAATTGTAGAAAGCTCCAAAAATTCCCCAGTCTCTTTTAGAATGTCGTGTACGATGTCATGAGTCCAATGCCTCCTGATTCATTGAATTTCGTTATCGTATAAAAAAGATAAGATTTTTATAAACAAAAATGAATTTGCAACACTTTAAAGTGTTATTTACCATTAAAATAAATTAGCCAATACCTTTTTGAAGATGATCAAAACTAGGGATCGATCTTTCTTTAAATCCGTTGGGCTAGGGGATGATCGGGTTTCTCCACATCGAAGGAGGCGAGATGCGCGCCGTACGGTGGTGGTGTGGTTGGGTGCAATGGCGGCAGGAGATCTCGGCGGCGGTTCGAACGTACTGACTTCGGGACGTCAGATCTCTCTTCACATACAACGATGGATAGCGCAACTGGTATGGAATCGAAGCTCGAGGAGAGTACTTCAAAATCCTCCAAAGAAGCGCTCGATTTTACTGAGAGGATCGGGAGTTATTTGAGGGGGAAAGGATGATCTATTTACGCCATTGATTTGAGAATGGGGCGGCGGCTATACGATGGCTAGGGTTTTGTTTTCATTTTTTCATTTATATTTTTAATTCTTAATTCTTTTAATTTCAAAAAGGTCCATTTACACATACTAACTCCAAATCAAGCCCAGCTACTGTCTCCCCTAGCCAAATACCACCATTCCAAACACAATGGATTAGGTCTCATCAGCCCATTTGGTCATTTCAGCCTATTTTTCTTTAAATTAAAATGTAAAACATTTAATTATTTAATTTGATTGTACATTTTAATTTATCGGAGCCACATACTAACTCCAAAAATTCCCGAAAAATAAATCTATCTATGTTTTGACAATGCGGTCCTAACAAAATTAATTTCGTCGAATTTGGAGACCGTTTGAAAAATGGCCATTTTCTGCTCGATCCAATTTAACTAAAATTGACAAAACACGTTTTCTTCTGCCACACTCATATATTAATTCTAAAAATTATGAAAATTGGAATCTTGCAATAATTTGACATTCCTGATCCAACCAAAGTGGTTTCGTCGAGAACGGAGGTCATTTGCAAAATGGCTATTTTTAAGGGCTATATATTATATTAAATTTCATACCGACTATTTCTAATTTTAAATTGGACATAACTTTTTATTCTGGTTATGAAATATGTATTTTTCACATTCGTTAGAAAGATATTGTTAAACAGATTCTAATATTTATGGTTTTACTGAAATCCGATTTATTTTGAATCTTGTACATTCAATTGAAATTTGAAATCGAAATTATTAAACTACTGCATCATTTCAGGCTCGTTATATAATTAAAATCAATATATATGTTCTAACTTCGATTTAGATAAATTTTAAATCATTATTATTTAAAATAAATCATTTTAAATATTCGAAATTCAATAAAATAGCCAAAATAAAAAATTTAAATTGGTTCTGATTTTCTAGGTTGTTACACTATATTTCAGTCACACAGAACTTTATGTTCTGACCCCCCCTCTCCTTAACATCCAACAGGTCAGTAGTTCGGGTAAAGCCATGGATGAAGTCATGATTGAACCCGATGGAGAAGATGAAATTATTATGATACTATTAGCAGTTATTGCTCTGCTTCTTTTGGAATCTTATGAAAATGAATATTTGATGTACTTACTGAATAAATGTAACTGTGACTGTGTATTTCTATGGTTATGAAATAAATGGTACATCTTATTTTTGGTATTATATTTTCTCTTTCCGTTGTGTGAGATTTCAATTTGAAGTATATGATATTATCATCTATGCAAATGTAATCCTTACATGAACCAATGACTCGTTTAGGATGGCTCTAAGTTTTGATGGGCCTTCTCTACATCGAAATTTAGGCCCATTCCGGGCGGGTTGTTACATTTGGTATTAGTTCCTATGTTACCCGATTATAAGGGAAATATACGCATGAGAAGCATATTTATGATTTGAAAAAGGTTTATCAAACTATATATATAATATACATTCACCCTAATAAATGTACGTATATATACTAGGCACCTTTATCGTTTCTTCCTTTTTCAGCTTAAATGTTATCTCAGAAGTATCCACTAAGGGATTCTTCCTTTTCTTTTCAGATAGTAGAATGGCTGAAAATTAGAATGAGCAGGGTAACCAGGCAAGGCCCATATACTTTCCCGAATGGTTCCAGCAGTACCTCCGTACTATGGAACAGGTCCCTGTAGCTAATCTTGCCACGGCGGCTCCCGCATCTCCTGCCACTGATGTGGCCTTTGATTTTTCTTGTCTATGTAAGACCCTTACGAATTTTGGAGGAAAACCGTTTCCTAGAAAGGAAGGCTTTGCTAGTCCCCAATCTTGGATTATGGACTGTGAAAGAATCTTTGAGGCTACTGCCAAGCCCGATGAAGTAAAGAGGAGAAAAATGACCTAGCATTTGAAGGATGAACACCTTTAATGGTTGAATTTAATATCGATGGAGAACAAGGGCCGGATCTTCACATGGGCCGAATTCAAGACCCGTTTTGAAGCGAAGTTTTTTCTTAGGACAGAAATGACTATTCGGCTAAAGAAATTCATCCACTTTAAGCAAGGAAGCTTGAGCCTACAAGAATATGTATCTAAATTCATTGAGCTATGTAAGTTTGGTAGAGGATTGGTAGACACCACCATGAATAATGCCCTTAGTTTATGAAAGAAATGAACTCCCCGTTGAAGGAAACCTTATTAGCCTAAGTTACATTTAGGGAAACCTTCGAGACTCTAATTGAGACAACTACCCTCTGTGTGGCTGAAAGCTCCAAGGAGGATAAGGAGGGTAAGAAAGGAGAAAGCTCCAACAGAAATAAGAAGAAGGAATGGTGGAAAAACAAGAAGAAGAACTTCTAAAACGACACAAAGACTTATACGAGGTGCAACCGCAAGGGTCATGAGGCCAAGGGTCGTTGAACCTCGTTGGCGAAAAAGGAGTTTAAGGGAAAATGTTAAAACTGCCACAAAGAAAGATACATGTCCAAAGGCTGCCCAAAGTTGTCAAGAGTGGCTAAAACTATGCAATTGAAGCAACCCCAATTCAAAGCCGACCCCCAAGAGACCAAGTGTAACGCCCCACATCCGTTAGTGTCACTCACAAAGGGAATGCACTAAGTTCTGTGGAGCATTTAGGGTAAGAGATGCAGATAAATTACAAGACAGACAAAAATTAAACAGCGAAAAAATAAACTTTTATTTTATTGATAAAATAGTTGGTACAATGATTTCTTTACAATATCAGAGTATCATCTGTCTTACAAAATAAAGAAGCATAAAACAACATTTATATTCCCCAATTTTAGCAAGAGCCAGCCATAGCATCTGAAAAGAGAATCCAAGCAAAACTTCGACAAATCTTCAAGCTGGGAAAGAGTGACAGTCCGACTTAACCTGAGCTATACTATTCTCTCCTTTACTACCTTGGGGGGGGGGGACGGAAGAAAAGAAGACGAAAGGAAAACAGAGTCAGACATAAAGCCTGAGTAAGTTCAGTAACTTCTAGCATGTGAACATGGAAAAAACAAAACGACATGAATTAACTGAATAAAAGATAACACCATGACGACAGGGTCAGCAAAATTGGACAAGATAATCACAAGATTTGCTAAGTTAAGATAAACTGGATATGCTCTAATACTTTCGCCGCTTCACTATTTCCTTGTTATACTGGTTTCTATATCTCTGCACCACCTAACTAGTGTCCCAACTAGTAACGATAAACGTGATCCCAATCCCTGTAGTTTCCATTGCCTTCAGGCATACATTTATTATTTATTACCAAGATCTAATCTAGGGTTTTCTATCAAGTGCTCTCTAGATTCAACTAGAGTTTACGCTATCTGCTGAACGCTTCTCGGATTCAGGGTTTATGCCACCTAGTCCAACTAGGGATTATGCTACCTGTCGAACGATGCCCCCAAGTCTAGGGCACACTACCTAGAGTGGTATATGTTCCTATACTTCCCCACGTATGTATCGCGAATCGTTATCGCTTGTCTAGATGCACATGTCCTGTAATGTGCGGCCCGAGTCCTGTGGCAGGGCAAATCAAGAATGACAGAACTCGGTCGGGAGCTTTCAGATATCTGCCGATGCAGATGCTAAGGTCTGTTTTTATTCCAGTGGCTATGGTCCCACTCGACCCCTCCCTCAACTAATGAAAGGCACACCTTGAAAAATGAGAACTATACGCAGGCCCCCTATGCCCCACTGTCCTATGGCCATCCGCAACCATAACTAGATAGCAAGTATATGATCTTTTGGAGTTCTCCGCCTTTCCGCTTCACGTATCTCGATTGACTGAAGATGGATGGTAGACGACGAGTTGCTATCACAGGGCTACCGGTTTCTCGCCAAATCACGCTGGTCCATCCTAGTCTTTAGGTTGCCATATTTTGCAACCAAGGCATACCCTTGGTTCTTCTACCGCAGACCTTAACCTCTGTGAGCCCAGGAGGATCATCTGCAGCCTCACAGAGGGATACCAAGAGTACCCTCACGTCCCCTCGAAGCCTCGGGCTTCGTAACCCAATTCGTTGGAGCCTTCGTTTTAATCAGACGGACGTTCGCTCCTTCCCGTGTTATACTAAGAATTACTACTTAGTTCTACTAATTAAGGTTTACCACTTAGTTTCCAGAATCGTTGTTTTCTTAACTAAGGTTTACTACTTAGCTCCTTTTAACTAAGGTTTACTACTTAGTTCTCTTTCCCGTCAATTTGGATTGGTTAAGTGTCATTAGTCAATTCAAGCTAACTTAACCCTCTTCATTTATCCTGTTAAACTGGTTAAGTGTTATCAGTAATTCATGTTGACTTAACCCTACCACAAACCAAGTTATATTGGTTAAGTATTTCTTATTACTTAATCCTACCCATTCATCCTGTATTGGTTAAGTGTTCCTTTTTAACTTAACCTTGCCTGTCTGTTTTAAACTAACATGTTATTAATGGTTAAGTATTATACCTTCTCGTTTTAGACTTAACCCTATTCCTTTATCACAATCTGATGGTTAAGTGCTCAAGTTTACTTAACCCTACGGTCTTGTCCAGCTAACATATCAAATTGGCTAAGTGTATTAAATTTACTTAACCCCACCTTCTAGTCTAGTTAACATGTTAATTTGGCTAAGTGTTTTCTTAGTTACTTAACCCTTACAAATCTTGTCATGTTACCATATTAAGTTTGGTTAAGTGTCCCTATGGACTTAACCCTCCCATTCTAGCTTAACTATGTTAAGTTGGTTAAGTGTTCCTATGGACTTAACCCTCCCATTCTAGCTTAACTGTGTTAAGTTGGTTAAGTGTTCCTATGGACTTAACCCTCCCATTCTAGCTTAACTGTGTTAAGTGTCTGTATGAACCTAACCCCACCCATCGGTTTGGTTATCATGTTTAATTGGTTAAGTGTCATAGTTAACTTAACCCTACCATTCTTGTTCTAGCTTTAACTAAATAAATTAAACTACCACTCACATTAGACGGATATTGTTGCGATTACTGGATGTGCCGGTTGGTTCCGGGCAGGTTTACATCGCAACTCAGTCTAACCTCGGGTTAGGCATATTCGTGTTTCCTAAGTTCAAAGGGTTTTGATTAATTTCCAAACCAGGTTTTGAAAGTAACCATCCCGTCCATCGGATCAGTTAGGGATAGCCGGGGAGAACAGGAAACTTGTATTTTCCAAACCCAAGCCTACACACTATCCTCTCTGTCACCCTAGAACTTTCTGGTGTATTATTAAAAGAGATGTCGTTAATAAACCTTTAATTTGTCTAAATTTTCATTTTCTCATTTAGGACAAATTCTATAAGTAAATTATTCCTAATTTACTTATTTCATAATTACTCTTTTAATGTAAATTGTCAACATTTATTCTTATGGCCCATTTTCCCCTCTATATCTTATTTATGCTTTTTGGTATGTAAACTATACCAAATTAAGTGTCATTAACCATGATTTTGCTAAACATGACAATTACTCGCAATTATGGCCAATTTCAAATTTATGCCAATATACTTATTATGCCAAATTAGCTAATCTAATTCTGATTTAACATTCTAGTTATAGTTCATGTCAAACTAGACTTATTATTCTAGTTCACAATTCTTGTAAATGCTAGATTTACAAGTCAATACTAGATTCGAATTACACATCCTATAATTCATGTCAAATTTATCCAGTTTGCATTTCTATGAACATGCCATAATACATGTTCCCAATTTATGCCAATTTCCAAGTTTATAACTATGTTTTTAGTAAATTTCATATTTTGCCCAAATCGTATTCCGACCGCTCGTATAATCGTGATTCAATCTAGATTGTAGATAAATCAAGATTCGTAGAAAATAGGGAATAAACCAAAGATGCTATAGACATAATAGCTGGCATAAAATGATAATTTACTAATTACAGACCTAACGAATTACACTGAAATTGATCTATCGAAGGCCTATAGGTCTGAAAGTCTTATGACATAAAAAGGATTGAATAACGACGTAGGTTTAAGAACATGGGTAGACCTAACTTAATAGGTAAATTCCCAAGGTCTAAAACCAAAGAAAACCAAGAATAGACAGAATAGAGACGTAGGTTCAAGAACATGGGTAGACCTAACTTAATAGGTAAATTCCCAAGGTCTAAAACCAAAGAAAACCAAGAATAGACAGAATAGAAAATCATGTTTAGAGCCAATTTCGCAGTCACAAAACTTAAGCAACACTTTCCTAGTCATGAATCATAGGTGCTTAATCACAGCTGTTCTTGTTATGTCATAGGCAATAGTTTATGCTTCCTAATCAAAGGCATAGGTTTGTGTTCATAGTCAAGGAAATAATTCTCATAGTCACAGTCACAGTCATAGGCAATATTCATAGTCATAGGCAATGTTCATAGTCATAGGCAAGGCCTAATTGGTCATCGAGTCATAACAGTTCTTAATTAGGTCCAAAGATATAAGCACTGATTCGAATAGAGAGAGATTTGGCATATTCTTTTATTCCTTTAATTTCATATCACGAATAGAGAAAACGTTCAAATCTAAAAAGTAACCGACTTCCATTGATCGGTTTTTAGAATAGAAAGATGGCGTTGCTATGATTCGTGCGACGTTGCTCGAAACCGTCTGAGTTAGCCTTTGATTCTTATCTTGAAGCTTTAATCTTGATTTGAATCCCTTCTTGACAACTTGAGCAGCATAACCTTGTCTTGGATTTTCGTATTATTTTCTTATTTTTATTCATTTATACATTTTCTCAAAGGCAGCATAAGGATAGAAAAGAATTGTGAATAGAGAAGGAGACTAAGGCTGTTTATATAGGATTAGGCGGACGAATCTGGTCAGAAAACGTGACCAAATACATCAGAACGAACCAGGTTCAGAAAGCTGGATTTCGAGAGCAGGTCGACCCCCAGGTCGACTACCCAGTCGACCTGGTCAGGGGGGGTCGACCCCCTGGTCGACCTGGGTACCCAGGTCGACCCCCTGGTCGACCTGGGTCTTGGGCGGGAAATTTCCCGCCCAGCCCGCTTTTGGGTCTGTTTTGAAATTTGAACTTTGCTGAAACTTCCGGAGGCCATATCTTCCTCATACGGACTCCGATTTATGCAAACTCGGACTCGTTTTCATGCAGAATTCCGAGACGAACGCAATGGCGCAGCCCTTTTCCCTTGATTTTGATTTTAAAATTTAATTCTTCCTTGATTTGTGAATCCTAGTGTTACAGAATTACGGGGTGTTACATTCTCCCCCACTTAAAAGGATTTCGTCCCCGAAATCTTCAAGTTAGGAAGAATGTGTCCTACCATCCAATCACCCATCTACTCAACCATTCAATCACAGGCATTCATTGTCCTTAAAAGATTTCTAATGCTTTCATGTTCATATGCATAGTGTGTGTATATGTCTTTATCTAATGCAAGATCAGGCGGTCTATTGATTCAGTTGACCTCCTTAATGCGAATCATGTCAGTGCCATGCGTCCAATCATGTATGCAAGCATCCCTAGTTATGTAAATACTACATGTGTGCATAGCCATTCGTCCATATGCAACATCCATATGATAACGTATCAAGTTCAACTTACAAACAAATACATATCTGTAAATGCAATATGAAAGCGTCCGAACTGATCTAGTGCCTAATACGTATGCATATGCATTCACGAGAAACCATTAGCAACCACTCGCAACCATCAACCATAACATGTTTCAAATACATGTTTACACCCAAAAGAGTTTATACCTAAGGATCGAAGATACGACCTAGAGGATATACTTTGGAAAGAGAGAAACAATTATGCGTAAAGCTCCTAAAAAAAAGAAATCAAGGATGCACCCTTAAGGAAAAAGGGTATGATGCTAGTATCTAGCCTTCTTGAGCTTTACTCCATTGTATCTTAACTAATTTTTACTTCACGATTGTGAAGTTTCCAATCTCCATTTCAAAAATAAACAGATGTCAATCACGGTACCAAGTGTACATACCAAGGTGGCTTGAGGTCTCTCCTCTTAGCTTATCCATCACGCCATAACTATGAGGGTCAAAAGATCACTACATACTTTTTACCTCTCTTAAAGTTAGTCTTTTTCCATTTAGAGCGCCTGCCATACTATCTATCTCTCACGCAAACCATCCTAGTCGAACTCGACATTCCTCAAGTACAAGCCCCAAAGGCCTAAACCAATATCAGACAAGCACCCAAGGAATATCTCCTCCGAATTTAGACGATCTACATGAGATGATATAAGCAAACTCGATAGCTATTCTCAAATCCCTACTAACCAAAAATAAACTGGTCGGACCACCAATTGGATTTGAGACTCTAGTGGGATCTTTCTACTATACAAGTACGATGGTGCAGAGACTCAACTATGGAAATGGACATGAACAAATGCGAAGCACTAAAACCAAAGGAAAGAGTACAAACAACAAAACTAGACTCTTCCAACAGAACTTCACTACCCTTCTCCTAGGTACGCTTGGTGGCGAAAGTAGGTACTTGCCCTTTTGAAAATCTTGCTCCTCGTTCTTAATTATATGCCCTATCATACCCTAGTAAAGATACTTCCTCTTGTCTTAGGTTTTATAATTCCTTCCTTCTTTGTGAGCTAAGTCTACATCCATGAATTCCTCATCCTCTTCCGTGTGTAATCATGTTGACAAATCTCTCGAAAGCTGCTTCCATCGTACAGAAAACCCTATAAGCTTGAAAGAAAACTGGCCGTAGGTGAAACTACTACGGTTATAGATGGAAGTCGGGCACTACTTCGCCCTTCGATGAGGTTACCTCCCAGAAAGCCAGGAGCCCCAGAGACTCAAGAAAGAAGGAGATAAGAATTCAAACAGAGAAAGAGAAGATAGTGCGTATGGCTTTGGGGAATATGCCTTTAAAACAAATCTTTTCTCTTGAAATTGCTTCTTTTTAAAACCGTTTTGAAAATAATTTTTCAAATCCTTTATCTGATCTGGTAACCTTCTGCTCTGATACCACGTGTAACACCCCACATCCGTTAGTGTCACTCACAAAGGGAATGCACTAAGTTCTGTGGAGCATTTAGGGTAAGAGATGCAGACAAATTACAAGACAGACAAAAATTAAACAGCGGAAAAATAAACTTTTACTTTATTGATAAAATAGTTTGTACAATGATTTCTTTACAATATCAGAGTATCATCTGTCTTACAAAATAAAGAAGCATAAAACAACATTTATATTCCCCAATTTTAGCCAGAGCCAGCCATAGCATCTGAAAAGAGAATCCAAGCAAAACTTCGACAAATCTTCAAGCTGGGAAAGAGTGACAGTCCGACTTAACCTGAGCTATACTATTCTCTCCTTTACTACCTTGGGGGGGAACGGAAGAAAAGAAGACGAAAGGAAAACAGAGTCAAACATGAAGCCTGAGTAAGTTCAATAACTTCTAGCATGTGAACATGAAAAAAAACAAAACGACATGAATTAACTGAATACAAGATAACACCATGACAATAGGGTCAGCAAGATTAGACAAGATAATCACAAGATATGCTAAGATAAGATAAACTGGATATGCTCTAATACTTTCGCCGCTTCACTATTTCCTTGTTATACTGGTTTCTATATCTCTGCACCACCTAACTAGTGTCCCAACTAGTAACGATAAACGTGATCTCAATCCCTGTAGTTTCCATTGCCTTCAGGCATACATTTATTATTTATTACCTAGATCTAATCTAGGGTTTTCTATCAAGTGCTCTCTAGATTAGACTAGAGTTTACACTATCTGTTGAACGCTTCTCGGATTCAGGGTTTATGCCACCTAGTCCAACTAGGGATTATGCTACCTGTCGAACGATGCCCCTAAGTCTAGGACACACTACCTAGAGTGGTATATGTTCCTATACTTCCCCACGCATGTATTGCGAATCGTTATCGCTTATCTAGATGCACATGTCCTGTAATGTGCGGCCAGAGTCCTGTGGTAGGGCAAATCAAGAAACACAGAACTCGGTAGGGAGCTTTCAGATATCTGCCAATGCAGATGCTAAGGTTTGTTTTTATTCCAGTGGCTATGGTCCCACTCGACCCCTCCCTCAGCTAATGAAAGGCACACCTTGAAAAATGAGAACTATATGCAGGCCCCCTATGCCCCACTGTCCTATGGCCATCCGCAACCATAACTAGATAGCAAGTATATGGTCTTTTGGAGTTCTCCGCCTTTCGCTTCACGTATCTCGATTGACTGAAGATGGATGGTAGAAGACGAGTTGCTATCACAGGGCTACCGGTTTCTCGCCGAATCACGCTGGTCCATCCTAGTCTTTAGGTTGCCATATTTTGCAACCAAGGCATACCCTTGGTTCTTCTACCGCAGACCTTAACCTCTGTGAGCCCAGGAGGATCATCTGCAGCCTCACATAGGGATGCCAAGAGTACCCTCACGTCCCCTCGAAGCCTCGGGCTTCGTAACCCAATTCGTTGGAGCCTTCGTTTTAATCAGACGGACGTTCGCTCCTTCCCGTGTTATACTAAGAATTACTACTTAGTTCTACTAACTAAGGTTCACCACTTAGTTTCAGAATCGTTGTTTTCTTAACTAAGGTTTACTACTTAGCTCCTTTTAACTAAGGTTTACTACTTAGTTCTCTTTCCCGTCAATTTGGATTGGTTAAGTGTCATTAGTCAATTCAAGCTAACTTAACCCTCTTCATTTATCCTGTTAAACTGGTTAAGTGTTATCAGTAATTCATGTTGACTTAACCCTACCACAAACCAAGTTATGTTGGTTAAGTATTTCTTATTACTTAACCCTACCCATTCATCATGTATTGGTTAAGGGTTCTTTTTAACTTAACCTTGCCCGTCTGTTTTAAACTAACATGTTATTAATGGTTAAGTACTATCCCTTCTCGTTTTAGACTTAACCCTATTCCTTTATCACAATCTGATGGTTAAGTGCTCAAGTTTACTTAACCCTACGGTCTAGTCCAGCTAACATATCAAATTGGCTAAGTGTATTAAATTTACTTGACCCCACCTTCTAGCCTAGTTAACATGTTAATTTGGCTAAGTGTTTTCTAAGTTACGTAACCCTTACAAATCTTGTCTTGTTACCATATTAAGTTTGGTTAAGTGTCCCTATGGACTTAACCCTCCCATTCTAGCTTAACTGTGTTAAGTTGGTTAAGTGTTCCTATGGACTTAACCCTCCCATTCTAGCTTAACTATGTTAAGTTGGTTAAGTGTTCCTATGGACTTAACCTCCCATTCTAGCTTAACTGTGTTAAGTGTCTGTATGAACCTAACCCCACCCATCGGTTTGGTTATCATGTTGAATTGGTTAAGTGTCTTAGTTAACTTAACCCTACCATGACGATAGGGTCAACAAGATTAGACAAGATAATCACAAGATATGCTAAGCTAAGATAAACTGGATATGCTCTAATACTTTCGCCGCTTCTCTATTTCCTTGTTATACTGGTTTCTATATCTCTGCACCACCTAACTAGTGTCCCAACTAGTAACGATAAACATGATCCCAATCCCTGTAGTTTCCATTGCCTTCAGGCATACATTTATTATTTATTACCTAGATCTAATCTAGGGTTTTCTATCAAGTGCTCTCTAGATTCGACTAGAGTTTACGCTATCTGCTGAACACTTCTCGGATTCAGGGTTTATGCCACCTAGTCCAACTAGGGATTATGCTACCTATCGAACGATGCCCCCAAGTCTAGGACACACTACCTAGAGTGGTATATGTTCCTATACTTCCCCACGCATGTATCGCGAATCGTTATCGCTTGTCTAGATGCACATGTCCTATAATATGTGGCTCGAGTCCTGTGGCAGGGCAAATCAAGAAACACAGAACTCGGTCGGGAGCTTTCAGATATCTGCCGATGCAGATGCTAAGGTCTGTTTTTATTCCAGTGGCTATGGTCCCACTCGACCCCTCCCTCAACTAATGAAAGGCACACCTTGAAAAATGAGAACTATACGCAGGCCCCCTATGCCCCACTGTCCTATGGCCATCCACAACCATAACTAGATAGCAAGTATATGGTCTTTTGGAGTTCTCCGCCTTTCCGCTTCACGTATCTCGATTGACTGAAGATGGATGGTAGACGACGAGTTGCTATAACAGGGCTACCGGTCTCTCACCGAATCACGTTGGTCCATCCTAGTCTTTAGGTTGCCATATTTTGCAACCAAGGCATACCCTTGGTTCTTCTACCACAGACCTTAACCTCTGTGAGCCCAGGAGAATCATTTGCAGCCTCATAGAGGGATACCAAGAGTACCCTCACGTCCCCTCGAAGCCTCGGGCTTCGTAACCCAATTCGTTGGAGCCTTCGTTTTAATCAGACGGACGTTCGCTCCTTCCCGTGTTAAACTAAGAATTACTACTTAGTTCTACTAACTAAGGTTTACCACTTAGTTTCCAGAATCGTTGTTTTCTTAACTAAGGTTTACTACTTAGCTCCTTTTAACTAAGGTTTACTACTTAGTTCTCTTTCCCGTTAATTTGGATTGGTTAAGTGTCATTAGTCAATTCAAGCTAACTTAACCCTCTTCATTTATCCTGTTAAATTGGTTAAGTGTTATCAGTAATTCATGTTGACTTAACCCTACCACAAACCAGGTTATATTGGTTAAGTATTTTTTATTACTTAACCCTACCCATTCATCTTGTATTGGTTAAGTGTTCCTTTTTAACTTAACCTTGCCCGTCTGTTTTAAACTAACAAGTTATTAATGGTTAAGTATTATCCCTTCTCGTTTTAGACTTAACCCTATTCCTTTATCACAATCTGATGGTTAAGTGCTCAAGTTTACTTAACCCTACGGTCTAGTCCAGCTAACATATCAAATTGGCTAAGTGTATTAAATTTACTTAACCCCGCCTTCTAGTCTATTTAACATGTTAATTTGGCTAAGTGTTTTCTTAATTACTTAACCCTTAAAAATCTTGTCTTGTTACCATATTAAGTTTGGTTAAGTGTCCCTATGGACTTAACCCTCCCATTCTAGCTTAACTGTGTTAAGTTGGTTAAGTGTTCCTATGGACTTAACCCTCCCATTCTAGCTTAACTGTGTTAAGTGTCTGTATGAACCTAACCCCACCCATCGGTTTGGTTATCATGTTTAATTGGTTAAGTGTCTTAGTTAACTTAACCCAACCATTCTTGTTCTAGCTTTAACTAAATAAATTAAAGCCGCTACCACTCACATTAGACGGATATTGTTGTGAATACTGGATGTGCCGGTTGGTTCCGGGCAGGTTTACATCGCAAATCAGTCTAACCTCGGGTTAGGCATATTCGTGTTTCCTAAGTTCAAAGGGTTTTGATTAATTTCCAAACCAGGTTTTGAAAGTAACCATCCCGTCCATCGGATCAGTTAGGGATAGCCAGGGAGAGCAGGAAACTTGTATTTTCCAAACCCAAGCCTAGACACTATCCTCTCTGTCACCCTAGAACTTTCTGGTGTATTATTAAAAGAGATGTCGTTAATAAACCTTTAATTTGTCTAAATTTTCATTTTCTCATTTAGGACAAATTCTATAAGTAAATTATTCCTAATTTACTTATTTCATGATTACTCTTTTAATGTAAACTGTCAACATTTATTCTTATGGCCCATTTTCCCCTCTATATTTTATTTATGCTTTTTGGTATGTAAACTATACCAAATTAAGTGTCATTAACCATGATTTTGCTAAACATGACAATTACTCGCAATTATGGCCAATTTCAAATTTATGCCAATATACTTATTATGCCAAATTAGCTAATCTAATTCTGATTTAACATTCTAGTTATAGTTCATGTCAAACTAGACTTATTATTCTAGTTCACAATTCTTGTAAATGCTAGATTTACAAGTCAATACTAGATTCGAATTACACATCCTATAATTCAGGTCAAATTTATCCAATTTGCATTTCTATGAACATGCCATAATACATGTTCCCAATTTATGCCAATTTCCAAGTTTATAACTATGTTTTTAGTAAATTTCATATTTTGCCCAAATCGTATTCCGACCGCTCGTATAATCGTGATTCAATCTAGATTGTAGATAAATCTAGATTCGTAGAAAATAGGGAATGAACCAAAGATGCTATAGACATAATAGCTGGCATAAAAAGATAATTTACTAATTACAGACCTAACGAATTACACTGAAATTGATCTATCAAAGGCCTATAGGTCTGAAAGTCTTATGACATAAAAAGGGTTGAATAACGACGTAGGTTTAAGAACATGGGTAGACCTAACTTAATAGGTAAATTCCCAAGGTCTAAAACCAAAGAAAACCAAGAATAGACAGAATAGAGACGTAGGTTCAAGAACATGGGTAGACCTAACTTAATAGGTAAATTCCCAAGGTCTAAAACCAAAGAAAACCAAGAATAGACAGAATAGAAAATCAGGTTTAGACCCAATTTCACAGTCACAAAACTTAAGCAACACTTTCCTAGTCATGAATCATAGGTGCTTAATCACAGCTGTTCTTGTTATGTCATAGGCAATAGTTTATGCTTCCTAATCAAAGGCATAGGTTTGTGTTCATAGTCAAGGAAATAATTCTCATAGTCACAGTCACAGTCATAGGCAATATTCATAGTCATAGGCAATGTTCATAGTCATAGGCAAGGCCTAATTGGTCATCGAGTCATAACAGTTCTTAATTAGGTCCAAAGATATAAGCACTGATTCGAATAGAGGGAGATTTGGCATATTCTTTTATTCCTTTAATTTCATGTCACAAATAGAGAAAACGTTCAAATCTAAAAAGTAACCGACTTACATTGATCGGTTTTTAGAATAGAAAGATGGCGTTGCTATGATTCGTGCGACGTTGCTCGAAACCGTCTGAGTTAGCCTTTGATTCTTATCTTGAAGCTTTAATCTTGATTCGAATCCCTTCTTGACAACTTGAGCAGCATAACGTTGTCTTGGATTTTCGTATTATTTTCTTATTTTTATTTATTTATACATTTTCTCAGAGGCAGCATAAGGATAGAAAAGAATTGTGAATAGATAAGGAAACTAAGGCTGTTTATATAGGATTAGGCGGACGAATCTGGTCAGAAAACGTGACCAAATACATCAGAACGAACCAGGATCAGAAAGCTGGATTTCGAGAGCAGGTCGACCCCCAGGTCGACTACCCAGTCGACCTGGTCACGGGGGGTCGACCCCCAGGTCGACACCCTAGTCGACTTGGGTTCCCAGGTCGACTCCCAGGTCGACTCCCAGGTCGACCCCCTGGTCGACCTGGGTCCTGGGCGGGAAATTTCCCGTCCAGCCCGCTTCTGGGTCTGTTTTGAAATTTGAACTTTGCTGAAACTTCCGGATGCCATATCTTCCTCATACGGACTCCGATTTACGCAAACTCAGACTCGTTTTCATGCAAAATTCCGAGACGAACGCAATGGCGTAGCCTGTTTCCCTTGATTTTGATTTTAAAATTTAATTCTGCCTTGATTTGTGAATCCTAGTGTTACAGAATTACGGGGTGTTACACAATGAGCAGCCTGCACTTGAAGGTATAATCTCTATTTTAGGGAATTCAACATACACCTTGTTTGATTCTAGAATGATCCATTCTTTTATCTCCAAGAGATTAGTAAATCTATTGAACCTTTTTATATCTATCTCGGATAGTCCGACAGAGGTAGCCCACCCTATCGGAGGATCTAAGAATCTTGAGTTGTTGTGTAAAGACCTAGTACTGGAGGTAACAATGTCGAGTTCCATTGCGAAGCGTATTTGTTGGATTTTATGGGGCATGACCTTATCTTAGGTATGTCTTATGTATGGACTGGCTATCATTTTATAGGGCTGTCATAGATTGTGATAAGAGACTCGTTCGTCCTGGAAGCCGAGGAGGACGTAACCTAAATATTCCTTATGACATTAGAAACAAGGTTAAAGCCCTGATGTATTCCTTGTCTCCTATATCGGAAGGACCATCTTCGGTCCCTATAGTTTGTGAGTTTTTGCATGTCTTCAAGGAAGTCACGAGAGTTCCTTCCCATAGAGAACTCTCCTTTCGTATTGACCTAGAGAAGGATGCTAGAACTGTAGTACTTCCCTTGAGGAATATGGCGCCCAAGGAAAGAAAGGAGTTAGACAAAAAAATTAGAGTTGTTGCAAAATGGTTTTATTCGTCGAAGTACCCCAGAATGGGGTGCACCAGTAGTATTTGCCACCCAAGCAGATGGATCTTTGAGACTTTGTGTGGACTATTGGGAACTTAATAAATTGACCAAGAAGAATAGGTACCCTTTACCAAGAATCGATGACCTTTTTGACCACTTGGGAGGACCCTGAGTATTTTCTCAGCTAGACCTTGCTACTAGATTTCACTAGTTAAGAATCGCGAAGGAAACAAGGATAAAAATGCGTTTAGGATGTCGGACGGATTGTTCCAACGTGGAGTTATGCCCTTCGGACTAATGAATGCACCTGCTTTGTTTGTTGACCACATGAGTAAAGTGTTTAGGGGCATTCTAAATAAAATTATGGAAGTCTTTGTATATGATATCCTTATATTTTTAAAAGATCATGAAGAGCATGAGAAACAATATTAGGGATATTAAGAAAGAACCAACTGAAAGTAAAATTCTCGAAGTGCTATTTCTGGAGGGAAGAAGTAAGATTTTTAGGACATATTGTGTCAAGTAAAGGCCTGGCTGTAGAACCTGTGAGATTGAGGTATTCAACGAATGGAGGATATACCTCGAAATGCTACAGAGGTAAAAAGCTTCCTTGAATTGGCCGGATAATATAGGAAATTCAGTAAATACTTTGCAAAGATTGCTACTCCATTAACCCAATTGACAGGGAAGAATTTGGTGTTCACTTGGAGCAATAAAAGTGATACAACCTTTAAGAAATTAAAGGAAGCATTAACCAAAGCACCATTCCTAATTATACCTAACGGTTCAAAATAATTTACCGTTTACGCTAACGCATATAGGACCGGTTTAGGAGCAGTTCTTATGCAAGAAGGAAAAGTAGTTGCCAATGCTGGTAGACAACTCAAGGATCTAGAGAAAAGATATACAGTATATGACCTTGAGTTAGCCACAGTAGTGTTCTCCCTTAAGATGTGGAGGCATTACCTTTTAGGGGAGAAATTTGAACTCTTTATTGACCATAAATCCCTTAAGTATTTATTTTTGCAACGTGACTTAAACTTGAGACAACAAAGGTGGATGGAGTATATTGCCTCATTTGACTTTACGATTTAGTATACCCAGGCAAGCAAAATGTTGTGGTAGATGCATTAAATAGGAAACATGAGACATTGAATGCGATGATAGAATGGAAACAATTTGAGTTCCTCGCAGTGATGGGAGTTTAATTTGTGATGAACGACTTTACGTCCCTAAGGATGAAGGGTTAAGGAGAGAAATTTTAGAGGAATGCCATAGGTAAAAATTGACTATACACCTTGGTGGGGATAAAATGTACAAGGATATGAAGAGGAATCTCCATTGGAGGGAATAAAGAGAGACGAAGCCGAGTTTATGGCCAAATGTAAACATGCCAAAAAGTCAAGGCATAGCAAGGGAAGCCTGAAGGATTGTTGTTACCTTTAGAGATCCCAAATGGAAGTAGGAGCATATTTCCGTGGACTTTATAGATGGACTTCCTAGAAGCATAAAGGGTAATGTGGCCATTTGGGTTGTGGTAGACCATTTAACCAAAAGCACATATTTCATATCAGTCAAGAAGACAAGGACTACAGCCTCGTTAGCCCAATTATATGTCAAAGAGATAGTCAGACTTAATGGTATTCCGTCAAGTATCGTGAGTGATAGAGATCCCTTATTCACAAGAGAATTTTGGATAAGTCTACAAACAATGTTGGGGACGTCCCTTAACTTAAGCACAGCTTATCATCCACAGACCGACGAACAAACAGAAAGAATAAACAGAATCTTAGAAGACTTGATCAGAGCTTGTATCATCGACTTTAGAGGAGTTTGAGAGCAGCATCTACCGCTTGTAGAGTTCACATGTAGTAATAGTTTTCAAGCGACGATTGGTATGGACCCTTTCGGAGCGCTTTATGGAAGGCAACGCAAATCTCCAATTTGTTGGTGGGGAACTACCAACAAGGTTATACTCAGACCAGACTTTGCCCGTGAATCCATGGAGAAAATATCTTTGATTAGACGGGATTGAAGGAAGCCAAGACCGTCATAAATCGTATGCCGATAAGCAAAGGAGGGAACTAGAATTTAATGTTGGGGACTTGGTGTTCATGAAAGTATCCCCTTTTAAGAAAACTGTTTGGTTTCGGAAGACTAGGAAGTTAACTCCCAGGTTCATCGGGACTTTAAGCATCAACGAGAAGATAGGATCTTTGGCTTATCGAGTGGATCTCCCAGAGCGTCTATCGGGAATCCATAATGTTTTTCATGTATCTCATCTAAGGAAATGCCTTCATGATTCTGCTATCAGACTCAAGCTTGATGAGATTGGGGACATAGAGAAACTCGAGTTGGAGTCCAGGGTTCCTCGTGCCACTACAAGGAATGTAGAGAACGAAATCAAGAGACTCTGCAATAAAACTGTTCATCTCGTCTGAGTACAATGGGGAAATGACCCTCCGAAAAGCACATGGGAGACCGAGGATAATATGAGAAAAACTCACCCCGAGCTTTTCACAGGTAACTTTTGCTTAAAATAACGTTTAAGGATGCATCGTGATTGCTAGATTGGATGTTAGGAAATGGTTGCAACACGGTTGCACAGCGCACTCATATAAACATATTTGCATATCTAGAATGTTTGCCAATATACTACGTCACTTATTACACCTACATGCTAGGATAGAGCTCACTTTAGTGGGTCTGCACTTCATAATCACTGTGAGGCATGGATGAATTATATATAACATGGGTGTACAACATGGATGTTTCATGCTAGTTGTATTTTTCGTCCCTTAAACAGATTTCAGGACGAAATCTATTTTAAGGGGAGAAGAATGTAACTCCTCGTAAAATTCATAAGTATTAATAAATAAAATAAATAAATAAAACAAGCAATTAAATGATATGGCTGGAAAATGTGATTTTTGCAGCTTTAGGAATTTGGCTAAGAAACTCGTTTATTTGATTCGTAGCGAAATTCTGAATTTTTTTCATATATAATATGCTGAAAACAGTCAAATTATGAAGAAGTTATAAATAAATGAATTTGGATAGTGTACGTATATATATATATACATGTGTGTGTGAATATTACATATATTGTCCAAATAATAATAATTTAAAATAAAAGAGGGAAATTCAAAATTTGAATTCAGAGATAAGATCCAGGGGAAAACGTATATTGGGTATATGGAAAAGAATGAAACAAATTAATAACATAATAAATAAAATTAACAACTCAACAACATAGCAAAATTGGGCGTTCCAGCCCTGAAGGTGTCGACTGCTCCCCTTAAGAGGGCTTGACACCTAGGTGGCAGAGGAGCCCAATTCTGCTTATGTGGATGAGGGTTTTCTAAGAGGTTATATTTATATGTAAGGCTCGGAATAAATTTTATTAAACCGACGGCTCATGCTTACACGAGCAAGTATAAATATTCCCTCAAACTCCACATTACAAACCCTAATCTTTTTCATCTCTGCCTCCATGCTGCTAAATTCCATAGAAAAACAAAGAGAATAGGGTGAAGGTTTCGTCTACATCTCTAACTTCATTCTATATCTCTCTATTTCACTCTATCTAAGTGTAGGATTTCGGAATTTAGCATTAAAATATATGTATAAGAATCTAATTATATGTATATTGTTAATAGAAGAATCAGAACTTGCTTGAACGTTAAGGACCATTGCAGATCTTGAATTCTACCACATCTCAACCTAATTTGTGAGTGGAATATAGTTTTTCTTAAAAGCATATTCATATTCTTAACAGTTTGCCATATAAATTGTTATGCTTATGAAGATTTGGATATGCGACAACATAACATGAAAATCCCTTAATTTTCTATTTTATAATTACGTAGGAAATTGTCATGTTGAATTGGTTTTGTGGGATTGTGGTTTTTGTATTGGATTAAAGGTAAATATAAGTGTTGCACTAGCATTTATATTTTATTCAATTCATCATATTATCATTTGATTTAGCTTAAAAAGGTTTTGATTTGAATTGTTTATAGTTGAATTGTATTTGGATCCTATTTTGGGTGTAAAAGCATTCATGTACATAGAATAGCTTAAATATATAAATAATGATACATAAACATATGGTTAGCTGATATTTGTGGTAGAAGCCTGCCCGGAAGTGACCGGCAAATCCAGCAACCACAAGTAGGCCCAACTAATGTGAGATGTCTAGGTACCACGAGCCTTTCATAAACTTAATACACTAGACATTAGGTTAAACCAACTTATAGCAGAAGTCTGCCCGGAACCGACCGACATATCCAACATTTACTGGTATACGGTTTAATGTGAGAGGTTTAGTGTGTGTATATATAACTATATATATATATATAGATATATATATATATATAAGTCTGATGTGTGAAAACAAATAGGTTTACTATGCCTTAAGAAGGTCTTAAGTGGTTGACTCACCTTTTTATCTAGTTTGGGTCTTAAGTGGTTAGGACTAGGATCACTCCGAATTTTTATTCTTTGGAGAGGAGCCCAAGTCATGGGACCCACCCTTATTAGTATTAAGGTAGGTTTTTGAGTCCTCATTCTTTAAAAATGGTTTAGCATAAAACGGTAACGGAGTAGGGTAGTTCACGGGGATGTCCAATTCCTCTAGAAGCTTGTAAGGGCTTAACTAGGGACAGATTGGTAATTGAAAGGATGTGTGGCCATTGCATGCTCACCAACCATCTAAGGGAAGTCTTAAGCGACATAGGTGTATTACCAGGTAATATCAGTTAAGTAGTAACGTTCGCAATACTGCTTCTCATACTACAAATGAGAGAATAAACTTAAGAACGTTGACGTACTAGGACTGGGTCTAAAAGAGCTAGGGGTCCGCCTTAGGGTTATAAGAAATCATAATAATCCACCTTTAATATGGCCATAAGTGATCAAGAACGCCACCTCGTTGGGTCTTCACCCTAAAAACACTAATGGCCGATTGACTTGGATATCCACCCCACTAGTTAGAAACTTGATATTTGTTGTGTGTCGCGTAGTCGTACCTTAACATATGTAACCTATAAAAATATAGGGTATGGACATTAGGTAACACTATATTTCAGTCACATAGAACTTTATGTTCTGACCCCCTCTCTTAACATCCAACAAGTCAGTAGATGGGATAAAGCCGTGGATGAGGTCATCATTTAAGCCGATGGAGAAGGCGAAGTTATTATGATATTATTAGCAGTTATTGCTTTGCTTGTTTTGGAATCTTATGAAAATGAATTATCTGATGTACCTATTGAATAAATGTATCTGTGACCGTGTATTTATGTGGTTATGAAATAAATGGTACATCTTATTTTTGGTATTGTATTTTCTCTTTCCGATGAGTGAGAATTCCATTCGACGTATATGATATTATCATCTATGCAAATGTAATCCTTACAGGAACCGACAACCCGTTCATGATGGCTCTAAGTTTCGATAGGCCTTTTCTGGATCGAAATTTAGGCCCACTCCGGGTGGGTTGTTACATGTTGTTTGGTATGTATCCCAATATAATAATACTTAGTCCAATCCACATCGATTAGGCTCCCCGTAGAAACCATTGTCATAGATTAACCATAGAATTAGTCTTTTAACTCAATGTCATTAAGTTTAATAGTTATTAAGCTCAACTGTCCATTCATTTACCACACAAAAATAGCCATAGAATTGCCTAGTCACAAGGTCATCATAGAATTGCCTAATTATAAGACCATCATTGAATTTCCTAATCTTAAGGTCAACATATAATAAAATTACCTGATATAAGGCCATCATAGTATAATATTGCCTAATCACAAGACCACCATAGAATTTCCTAATCATAAGGCCACAATAGAAACATAGAATTGCCTAGTCATTAGGCCACCATAGAATGACCATAAAATTTTAGGCTTGCAACTTAACATCATTTTAAGTCAATATTTCAAAATAAGCCTCATTATTCTTTTACGGTTTTATATCATATCCGTTTTGCAAAGAAACCTTATTTGTTTATTATGTATCCCTAATTTATGATATTTATGCAAGTATATGTTACAGTCCATTTTTCTACCATAACCTGTACTATAGCCCTTTTACAAACTTTCTCAAGTTTGCATATTTTCAGTCCATTGTATTATAGTTTCATAATATGTGTCAAATTAGCCCCAAATTATCCGATCTTGTTTTCATTATTCCAATTTAATCATATTTCCCAAACATGCGCAAAATTAAAAGATAATAATCCATCATAGGCAATTAGGCTATAAACCTATGCCTAAATCAGTCGTATATATATGCCTTTTGCCTTTTAGGCATATTGGGCATAACAACAATAAAATGTAAAAAAATCCGACGAAGAAAGGGAAAGAGGATTGAGAACACAACTTACAATAATTTGAATATTAATTAAATAAAAACTGTAAAAAAAAGACAAAAAGATCACAGAGACAACTTATAGAAAAATAGGAACAAAAAAAACCTATAAATTAACTGTAAGTAAAAGAACTGTAAACAAAACTACAACTACAACTATTATTATTCATATTTACCTAAACTTAATCAAAAATATGAAAATCATAAAACTCACTGGAAAAGCTTTCCCATGGCCCTGGCAGAACCTCTATAAGAAAATAAGTAGAAAATATTTTTACTTAACCTCAATCCCTTAAAAATTAATTTTATGTTGGTCTTGTCTTTCAAAAAGGAGACTAGCCTAGACGGGGAAGAGATGTGTTGTGAAGAAATGGCAAGGGGTTGGAGGTTTATTTATAGGTGGAGGAAAAGATCCTCATCAGTTATATTTAGGGTTTAAATCTGAATCGACCATATCCTTGGATCAATCCAAAGATTTCACGTCAGCCAATCAGAAGCAAACACATCAGTTGGAAAATCTCGTTCGTTACTTCGAATGCGTATCTTGCAAGTAAACATACCAGCCACGTTTGGATCGACCCAAACCCTCATTGGGTCAGCATATGGGTCGACCCACATACAACTTGGGTCGACCTAGTGGGTGTTGTGTCGTCACATGAAACGGTCGTATGATATTTTATATATATATATATATATATTCTTTTTTTTAGATTCAAATTTCGAACTGCGACGCGCCTTAACTCCTTCGGTTTACGCAAACCATAAGTGTATTTGAACAAGAAATCGTAACAGACCCAATGGCATAATCCCCGTTGTTAAATTCCGAGAATCTTACAACCTATTATTTAATATGTTAATTAAACATTGTATATTAAAATTTGGGTTGTTATATGTATGATTTGCGAAGTGCGCCAAATACCATAAGCAGTAGTGAATAAAAGAGTACATTCATAGCTTCAATATTGTCTGTAGCAGTGTTCTTTTGTGCATCAGTCCATGTGTTTAGTGCTTCATATCTAACTTGTGTTGCTTGCTATATTACTAGACCATTGGCTTCCATAAAAATATGTTTAAATATGTGTAGACCAATAGGCATAGATTTAGCTTATGAATAGTGGAGGACGTGTAGTTGATTGACCCTCTTGGAATGCACTTGCCATATTAAATGTGTTTTAATTATGAGTTACTGTAATTTGAAAGAGTTGTGCTGTGATGATACCATTTGAAAGAACTATACGGATCGTGTGTGTATCTAATAAGCAATTATGACAAATATTATCTAATTACTAACAATATGAAATAAGTAAAGTAAGAAGCAATTAAATCTGTTTCGGACCTCCCATCCTACTTCCAGTCCCGAAGCTCCCCTTCGGCTTTCTATTTATCAAAACAGCACTCTTATTGCCCGAAGGAATACGCTTACAACATAATAGTTTTTTTGATAAGGATGTATTCTTGATAACACTGATTTTGACTGAACAGTACAAGCTCTCCTATAATCTCCTTGAAGTAGTATGTGATTTGAAGTACTTATGTATATAAGGAATAAATAGAATGCTTTTTGAATGCTTTTAAAAATCAGAGAATAACATATAATAGAAGGTATAGATAGGAAAGATTCAGAGAGATTAGTTAATCAAATCTCTTTGATTCAAGTTTATTTATAGAAAATGAAAAGTTTCTTTGACGAGAAATGATTTTTAGACCAAAAATTTTCGTTCTTAAGGTTGCATCTTTTGGTAAAAGAAATGATATGACTGAAGAATAGATTCACCCCATCAATATGAAGGAGAAACCCTTTCAAAAAATATCCCATTTCTCATCATAGACATTTGTCAGTTCAACGAGACATTTGTGCTGGTACTCTAGAAAATTTCCAGAACTCAACTCAAAATTCTGACATAAGTGTCAAACTTCTGTGCTGGAACTCTGAAAATTTCCAAAGTCTTATGGAAGACGTTGAACGAAGTGTCAGACGTTTGACATCCGCACAAAACTACTTCTTTGATTTGTTTGTTTATAAAACCATCTTGTAAACTAAAGTACTATTCAAGGAGAATGTGCAAATCATCCATAAGACATTACACTGAATATTATTAATACGATGAAGCTCTTGTCCTTGTCTTCAACTCTTCGATTATTATCTTATACCTGCATACTTAGATGATGTATGTATATAATAATTATATAGCTGTTGTCATTAAAAGCGCAGAGTATAGGTTCTAACAATCTCAAAGTACCGAAATAATGTTTTATGAATATACTTATACTACTTATATGATATATGTACTATTCAAGGAGATTGCATTATGTGGGTTATTTGATAGTTAAATAATTGGCAATCAACCATGGACCAATATCTTACTCTGGAAATATCTAAAGGAAACACATGAATTATACGGCATAGTCAACGCCCTTAATGGTTTACTATAGTATGTGAAAACCTCGTTATTTCACCTAGGTTAAGTGGTAAAGACATCCGTTCACTAAAAGTTAGGGGATGAACTCTTCTTTTATCCTTATCTATTTATTTTTGAAGGAATATGGATTGAGTCTATTAGAAACAATCGACTGTCATTTTAAAGAGACTAAAACCAGTTAAGTTATCTGAAACTCACTTTGATACGGCTAAATGACAAACATGGTATATATTGAAGAGCATAATCAAAAATGAATCTCTGGCGTGCAAGGGATACTTTATATTTATCCTTGGAAGGGATTACCCGTAATGGATCCAGTAGAAGTAGTGCTTTCGATTCATTCAAACCTAGAACGACTTTTATGAATGAATGCTATCATATCATTGCCACTCGAGGGAAACGAATACTTTAGGTGAAATACGCTTAAGAAAGGTAAATATAGTTCCTTTAACTTCATCAAGAAGGAAAAATGGTATATACATTGAGCAGAGCTATGTGTTGGGACACCACTGGAAGTCATCATCCCAATTCTTGACAAATTCTTCAAGTAAGTTTTGCACAAGCATCATAATACAGTGTTAACACCATTTGATGTCAAGGGATAAGGTAATACAAGTTTTCATATTCAAGCGGTAGTTCGGCTCTATAATGTAGAGGGTTGTAGGTTAACCCTTGGATGCATTTTCTAGAGGTGCATCCAGAAGATAGTCTTTTACCTTGCTATAGTCGGAATCCAATCTCCAATATATGCCTTTAAGTTTTTAGCTATATAACTAATATAATGTAATAATCTCGGCTACGATTAATACACGTTTGTATCTAGACGTTATTACAATATAATTAGATTTTCTAGAAAGAGTTTTCACTATCGTGAGGTAAAAATCCATTCATGTTGATGTGCCTTGTGGCATTATGATATAACTTCATTTCAAAAGGTTATTTAAGCTAAAAGAAATAAATTTTTCGATACTTGAGTTTTCTTGCACTGGTTTTCCAGACTGATCAAAGCGTTATTATGCAATAACGTTTCAGTCAGACCGAGTATTTTATTAAGTTGGCATAGGTTCTTTGAGCTTAGGAGATGAGCTAGAGGCACCAGACGTACTTTAGTTTATTGTTCCATCGTTGTGTTTTGTTTAAGTCTTCAACATTTGTAAGGACTTGTTTTATAACTATCTAGAAATGAAATTAGTTTAATGTACTATGAATATGTGTATCTAATAAAAGTTCTTTCCTTTCTATAAAGATTTGTTTTATTATATGTTATTTTGCACATTTTTTGAGATTATATCCTTCCCTCCTAGAGATCTGTTTTCCATACGAATAAATGATCAGCACATGAATATCGAGGTTATATCATGTCTCGTATTTAGTGAATGATGTTCTTTACCAAAGGACTCTTATTAAAACATATGTTGTTTATTTTAAACCATACTCGACAAATTTTATTTATTTCAGTATGTGTCTACAAATTATTAACTACCAATTATTAATATTGATTGTTAATTATCATTTATCGTTATCGATTACTTTTTCATATAGAAAGTGGTTAATCTCTAGGTTATGGATCTAGAGGTCCTTGAATCATCCAAATGCTACTAATTGCTAGTTATTAATGACTGATCATTAATTATCATTTATTATTAGAGTTACTAGTTATTAATTTTTAATGACTGATTATTAATTAACATTTATCATTATCGTTATTAGTTATTAATTATTAATGATTACATTAATTATTAATTATCATTTATCATTATCGTTATTAGTTATTAATTATTAATGATCGCATTAATTATTAATTATCATTTATCATTATTATCTTCGTGTTTCCAATGAGATAATGGTAAATCTATATATCATTGACCTAGTGAATCGTTCAACTATTACTAATGAGCAATATTCTAAGAAAATATCATTATTAATTTTCTACCATTTGTTAATTCTAATCAATTACCGTTAAATACCGATTATTAGTTATTAATTATTAATATTACTTATCTATTGTTAATTATCAATTATCGTTATTAGCTAATGTTTTCTTTGCAATAGTTGTAAACGTAAATAGTTGACTTAATGGTCCTTGGATCATTCCATTGCTACTAATCAACCAATGTTCTAAAAAATCGCTATTAACTTTTTACTAACTACTAATTACTAATCAATAACCATTAACTAATTACTTCAATCATTTACACTTGTTAGTTAGGAATAAATGTATTTATCAGTAAAAGAACAAAAAGGTACTTAATTAATAATAACTAGTTCATTCAATTAAAGCATAATCTTACATATCTACTCAACTTTTGTGTTTAACGAATCCAAAATTGTAAATCTATAACGATCATCGGACGATCATCTAATGAATCATCTACGGTCACACCCTTGTTTGTTTTTCTTTGTTATTCCATCGATTAAACTTGTTCAATAAAATTAATAAAAATGATGTATGGTTTTAAGAATTGATGATGAGACACTAATGATCTCATTCGAGGCATACGATCAAAAACTACACAATGGGTATATTCATAGTATCGTAACGTTAATAATTATGATTTACTGAGTGTGGATCACGCAAAATGGCTGTGGGAATCTCATAGATGGTTCATGTATTTCCATTTATCAATGGATAATGACATAAAGTACTTAAAATATTAAAGAAAGATATAAATAAATAGATAAATAAATGACTGAAAACACCAAAAGAAAAAACATAAGATTTTTTTTGCATGGTTTCTAGCCTAAGCTAGAAATGGGGTCCTTTTACACTATCATTTTCTATGGTGAGGATGTAGTTATGTGTATCATGAATGTGATATGCTACTTCAACCCATATCACTCATAATTACCATCATATACCATAATTTAATGGTTTTAGCTATTTGCTAATTCATTTAATGGACAATGGAGATTGCATGAGCTAAAAATGGCAATGGTACGGTATAATATGTGAAGATTAAACGCACTATGCATATAATAGGATTAGATTAGAATTTGTATTTTTGCATTTGTAAAAATATTCCTAGTTTTCGTGGATTTGGTGGATCAATTTAAGATGTGTATTTCTTGAATAATTAGGGGAACTGTACTGTTTTACCTATCTGAATGTGGATTATAGAAGAATTAATTAGATTTCTGTTGTTGCCATTGATTTTTTTTCCCCCTCTCTTATCCTAGTTCCTAAATAATGAATAGCAAAGTTCTTCATTTTTAAATACGTATTTATGATCAGTACACTTCTTCAGGACAATCATCTTAGCTCTAAATTCTAATTCGTTGAATATTATATCATTTGAAAATTAAATCTCAGTTTTATTAACTATTCAATGTCTTAAATTTTGGAGTATAATTCATTATCATTAGTTTAATCATGAAGATAATATGTAGATTGAATTGGTTATATGCATCGTTTTAGTTTAAGAGTAGGATAAATTTCGAACCTTCAAGTAAAACTAATCATTTTTGGAGTCCATTCGAATTGGGTTAACCATTAGAAAGTTTCAGGAAAATAAACCAAGCATTTTCGTTTTCCAACCCAAACTATACTTTTATCAAAAAAGGGTTGTTTGGTCCACTTTGCCAAAGTTCTTAATTTTCAAATTCATTTTCAGAAACCACCTGAAATCACGTAATATAATCAAGTTCCATTAAATATTAATATTGTAGAAGCTAACCATGAATTAAGGTTAATCATCTGAATGTATTGAATGCGATCTAATATATAATAAATATATTATATACTAGATCCTAAAAAATGCACGATCAATACGTAATTCTGTTTAAGAAAATAACTCACACACTCAATGCTCATAGCATGGTGTTTAAAAAATGCACGCTGCAATATCATATAGAAAGTGTGCGCCTTTATGATATGTCAATCTTGCGCCATTTTTTAACGTCGTTGCGCTCTTACTTATGAAAGTGACAACGAAAATAGCGATGTTTTTCGTAGGTCTTACTCATTGTAAAACAACTTCTCGGCGTCCGCGAGCAGAACAAGGATGGGTTAAGGGGTTCAATACTTCAATGTAAACAAATATAACTGTAAAAAACATAAATGTACGTAAAAATTTATAATGACAGCGGTTGACAAACTGGACGGTGTCAACCCAAACGCTAAGATCCAGCGGAAGGTTCAACGGCACATAAACTCCTATATAAGCGCTCACGCACGTACAAATATCAGGCATCTCCTTCTCCAAATATATTCTGTTTGAATACCAGGCATCTCCTTCTCCTAATAACGGAAACTGATTGCTTCAGCCGTCATCTCAAAGGTACCACCCTCTCCTCTATTCAACTCCCTATTTTTGGCGACTGGTTGCCTGTTAGGTTTATGCTTAGGGTTTTAAACCTTAAACATTTGATCCTCTCGTGTATATATATAAGTTAGTCTGTAAGCTTTAGTTCTTCCTCTCTTGCTGTATTGGGAATTTATATTGTTTGATTCCTGGCGATCTTTGCAGATATTTGTGACAGAGAGAAAAGCAATTAAACTGTGATAGTTCTATTCAAGCTATAGTTTTAGTATGATAATGCATATTTAGGTTATTAACCAAACATGGACCAAATCTGCCTTTCTTTATCATCAGGAAAGGGAAAGCCTTTACATTTTATAGACCAAAATAATTAACTATTTGGTTCATTCAACGAGAGTTTAACCTAATATGAGCTAGTAATTTAAACTTTAATGCTGATTTTATAAGGATTTATCTATCTATTTATTGATGTTGTACATTTCATTTGTCGGTTGCCTGTTATCACGATACCGAGATAGATCCCGAAGAACTCGGCGCGCGTGCTCATATGTATATATAGTAGTTTGTGCTCTTAATTTTGAGCTTTCAGATGATTCAAGTTTATTTTCTACATTGAATTGTCTACTGTTCACAATAGTTTGTGATGTTAATTGTTTCCAGAGTTCTGTATCTACTGCTTATCATAAACTAAAAATGTATAATGAACAGGATTTGTTTCTTGGTAAATAGATATATATTCACAAATAATTATTTTCTTTCAAAACAGAACAATGACGAATGGTATGATTTCTCAAAGATCATTATAGTAACAGTTCAAGTAAACCGAACCATATTTGAATTAGCTATCATTGACACACATCATCTATTATGTGTTTTAATATAAATTTTGAATACCACTCTTCGAAAACAAAATTGGATATAAATTTAATACAGTTTATAGATATCATACAGGTTTCTTCCATTCTTGGCATTGAGAGATGATGTAGTTTTTTTTATAATATTACAAATATTAATTCAGAATTCAACTTATATTTGGCTCGTAAAGAAACAAGTCTCTTTACTCCCTACAATTAGTGGATTATAAAGATCCACATATCCACACTTTTGTCAAAACAAGTTTCCTACATATTAAAAGAAGGTAAATTTTACTTCCATCCACAATTTCTATTAGTTAATCCACAATATAATGTTATTAAGTTAATCCACAAATTATTTGTAAGTTAATCCGCAAGTGGATTAACTAACAGAATATGAGATATCTTTTTTTTTTATTATTCATTTCCTTATTCTTGCACTTTGCTTTGTATAATTTTATTTCTGTACATACGTAATATAATATCTATACACTAGATTACATTTATAACATACGAAAAAAATTCAAATTCATAAAAGATCTAATGCAAACACATTAAAATAGATCAGGAGATGACTATCTACATATCCTTATAAGCTTGAACCACTTTAAGATTTGAATTCTCATACATCAAAAGACATAATTAGAGATCTATGGTTGCCAATAAATAAGAGTATATTTTTATCTACGATAAATTAGATCATACAAATCTGAATTGCTTTTGTTATTGTAATTAATAAAAATAGTGGCCTATAATATAAAAGGTAAGAAGAAAGAAATATGCATGATGGATAAACTAATCAATTTTTAAAATTGTGTTAAAGTTAATATACGTTGTTTTCATGGGTGGATTAGAAGATTAAAACCGTGGATTCATATAAAATTTACGTTGAAAGAAATGGCACATCCATATTTCCAAACATATATATTTGTTTTACATTTATCTCCTTTAAAAATTATTTCCTACATCATCTTTTGTATATATATATATATATATATATATATATATATATATATATATATATATATTATTTTAGTTTTCTCATTATTTAAATTCAAAAGTGACCACTTCGACATGAATTACAATCACCGTGAGTTTCACCTTTTTGAAAAGAAGCATGAACGTAATTTATAATCAAAGGAACGAATGTTATAATCTTCCAAGAGAAACTATCGTTAAATATTGTTGAAATTCAAAAGAATATCATAATAATGAGTTAAATGCTTAGAGATCATCTTTCATATGTCACACAGTTTTTTGTAATAAACACGTGGTTATCAAAATTCTAACATCATGTACAGTTAACCACCAAACGTTTAATATCTCTTTTCATAGATATTAAACATGTTTGCTGAATGTATGCTACGTACACGTGAGACCTATATAAGCTACTAGTGAGAAGAGAGTGTAGAAAATAATCAAACAACACAAAGAAGAAATCTTATATGAACCAAGCTACAACAACGGAAAAAAAGCAGTTAGGAGCACAGACTGAAAATAAAAGAAGGAATTTAGGAACATAATATAACTAAATGACTATTATTCATGTCGTATATGCAGGCTCGGCCTAGTGCCTAGACCTACTAGATATATAGTTTGAAAATTTGTTTGGTTCAGTGGTTTTGGTTATTGAATTTGTCATGCAACACCCAAGTTCAATCGCTAGCATGGCCTAATAATAATTTAACTTTTTTTTTTTGTGGTTTCTAAACTTGATCTTTGCGTACACACACTCTTTTAAGCCTTGGGCTTCCAACAACTCAGGGTCGGGCCCACGTATATGCAGCCCGTTGTTTAGCACCAATTGAAATAGAATTATCCATCTTATATATTCTGACATTACTACTTGTATTTAACTAAAACCTTAATTACATTTCATTCACACATTAGACTTAACTAGTATAACCGTACAGCGATGGAGAAAACTGAGCATTCGTTTATATAATTTTACAAAACAATATTTGTTTTTAAATTAATCGATAATAACTTGATTGATTTAATAATTTATTGTATTTTTTTTTAATTTGTTGGATTTTTAAATTAATTTATTTAGATCTATCAAATAATATCGTAGTAAAATAAGATATTAATGGTAGAGCTGAAGTAAACTTGAAATGTAACGGATATTTTGAAAAAAAAAAAAAAGTAGACATCAAAACAATTCGGAGAAAAAAGGAATATTATTTTAATTTTGGAAAAATTGATTTTTGGCCATGACATTAAATAAACTTTTCTAGTGCCGGTTTGCTTACTAAATTAAGCAAATATACCCTAAGAACATTGAAATAAGGTCGCAAGTGGTGTAAGACTTTATTTATTTGCTACCTATGATCATTGAATTCAGCTGCCAGATAGTGTGGAACTTGCTTACAAGTTGCAACATTGTCTTGTTCCCTAATTTAAGTGGAAGCTGATCATCCAGCCAATACAATTCTCGTTGTTTGCTTTTCATAAATAACGTACGTATATAAATTTAAATGTCCCACTTCAAAGTTCAAATGAATGGATTAACTGATTTTTATCTAAATTAAGCTTATAGGAGACATAAGTCATTCGATGTTAGTCCAATGTATGGTAGTGGCCGTAAACATTTAATACCTAGGCTTTATTGCTCCTTTGGAATCTATAATTTCCATTTATTTAAAAGCTCTGAAAGATCCTAACTAGTTAATATTCTAACTCACAAGCTTGAAATTAGAAATAAAATTATTCTACGTGGAATGAAAGTTTAACAGTTTTAGAAACATAAAATTCAGTCGGATATTTGAAATGTAGAATTTTACATTTATAATTTTAAAAGATTTCAAAATCCGGAAAACCTGTCGATTTTGACATTTCCATATAAGAGTTCAAAGATTGAACGTCTATTGTTCGATGCACAATTTTTAGAAACAAAAATCCATAAATGTTGAAACTTAAATCTTACATTACTACTTTTATTTAAATAGAATTATCCATCCTATATATAACTCTGACATTACTACTTTTATTTAACTAAAATCTTAATTACAATTCATTCACACATTAGACTTAAATAATATTCAATGTTTTAACCTTTAGAAATTTGGAAAACTAAGATGTACTTCTCCAAATTTAACTGCACCGCATCATGCTTTATGGATTCAGTTCCTCTATCCTATTTTTTCTGTGCTTTCTGTCTCAAATTCATCTCCAACATCAGTATGTGCATGATCTACTTACTTTAATAGCATAATAAGGCTGTTAAATAATTAAATTAAATGATGTATTATTGAGATTCAGGGGAATTCAGCTAATGCGCTCTCTCAACCAAATGTAGTTAAATTTTTGTAAGTTTAATGTTTTATCATGTAGTAGAACTTCTAATAACTTCTAATAACCTTAGTGATAGCAGGTGAGACTGTATTCTGTAAATAAAAATAAATTGTTGGTCATGTCTGAATTCTCCAAATCGTATTTATGCATGATATATTGTCAAACATCTTTTGTCATGCAGCAGTCATGCAACTACACATTGCTTTATCGAAAGGCTACAGTTGTGATTCCCTTTTTTTCATTATCTTAACCATATTCTTTTCTCATTCTAATAATCAGATAGTCTCGTCTACTTTCTGGGTATTAGTAGATCAGCATATTCAGAATCATGACTCATGAGCCTGTTACTAGCTACAATTTAAGAGCTTTTACATATTCAAGAATACTTCATTGCTTAATCAATTTATTACATTGCTTTACTTATATTCATCGAAGATATAGTTAACGTTTGGGAGGCGTGAATATATTGTTTTGGTATCTTTTATCAACAATGAAGTTTGGTTTAATCAGCTATCAATAATCTCTCTTTGCTGATAGCTCTTACTATTAGAGTTAGCTGGAGTACATATTTTACAATGCATGAATACCCTGTTTTATATTTATTTATTGCTGGGAATATAAGGCTGATTTATTATTGATTACCCAGCAGGAACACTAAGAAAGCATATAGGAGTAACCATCATCAAATAGCATGTCTTCTTCTATTCATCCCAAATTTCAACTTCAGTTTAAATGTCATACATTTGTTCAATGTTCCTTAAGTTGCATGAATCTGTAGATAATTAGTTGTTATGGTGACCATAAAGAATGACATTTTTAACTTTTAATTACATTGTCAGCCTCTCAGTGATAATTATGAAAGACAATAAGGTCACCGTGAAAACACCATTGGCAGATGAAAATCACTGTGTAAATGATATCTTTGAAACTCCAAAAGAGCATACCTTTGACCCTTTTGCGCCAGCTGCTGAAGCAGCATTTGCTCGTGCCCCGAGAAAGAAGAATGTTCAACCAGTTAATTTCTGCTCGCCTCCTGTTAATCGCGGTACCTGTAATTCTTTATTTGATTAAATACGTAACAATATTTGTTGATATGCATGCAATTTAATTATGGACTAATGAAAATAATTCCTCTGCTAGGGAATGCTGAGAGCGACCAGCAGTCAACGGAGATTAGGCGTGCAAGAAGAATCAAATTGGAATTTGAAACATGTTCAACTCAAAAGCGATAATGTTTTTTTATAAAATGGTGTGTTTGGTAAAACATGTATTAATCGTAATGCCCTATTCTTCTTATTTTATGTGAGGATAAACAATAATGGGCATGATATATTTGTATTTCTATTTTTATTAGTATCGAATTATTTGATGGGTTGAACTTGTTATGCATAAGGTTGTATAAATGATAGTATTACTACTGTTAGTTTGGTGGTAAATTAGTGTTTAAAAGTTGCATAACGACACTCGCTTTAGCCGCCTTCAACGTTCAGTTTATTTATGTAAATTTTGTTCGTTCTAATGCTATGCAGCGTTGAAGTATGCAATACTATATGTTGGATTGAAGAGGATGAAAATAGTTTCGCATCGGAGAAGACCGTTCGCAAATCGGAGTTCGCACGCGGAAGTTAAAGCCGAATTGGTGTTTGGTGTCAACAGGCTGGTGCGACAGACGTCTGTCGTGGGGTACGACAGACGTCTGAGTTGTCAGGGTGGATTTCACGAGAGTTCCCACAAACGTCTGTCATCACCACAACAGACATCTGAGAGGGACAGACGTCTGTCAGGGCCTACGACAGACGTCTGAGCTGAGTGCTGAAGCCCAAATAATTCCCTGGAAGGGACAGACGTATGTCGTCTTCCTTGACAGACATCTGACGAGGCATTTAGACTATTTCGGGCTGAAAACTTTGTAAGTTGATTTGTGAAGACTTGGGGGCAATTTCGGTAATTGACATATCTCTATATAAGCTATTTTCATAGGTTCAAAGGGAGAGCTTGGTGACTTGATTGAAATCAAGGGTTTATTCTCAAGGGAGAATTAAGGTTTATAACCTAATTCTAATTCTTTAATTATATTCTCCTCAAATTCATTTCTATATTGAAATATAGTGATCATTGGACCAATCTCTTGTATTCATTTCATCGTGGTAATAAAATACTCTCTTCAAAGTGGATGTAAACTAACAAGATGTTAATGGAGCCACTATAAATCCTTGTGTGATTTATTTTTGCTACTTTTGTCATTAGTTCTTGCTTGAGGTTGAGATTTTGGATTGTTCGTGATTGGTTGATCATTGTGTGTGTGATTAGAGTTATTGTTTTGGTTGTTTTTGCAAGTCTAACAACGGTCTAGTCTTCCGCTAGCGCTTTGTGGTTTAGATATCAGATTCGAGTGTTCTTGAGTCGGATTAATCACAATAGTTACAATAGTTGGTATCAAAGCAATTGGTGCTTGTTAGATGTTTGTGAAAATGCTGGAAACGGATAATAGCTCGGTAAGTCCTTCAATCGGAAGTCCGAATAGTGTGACGCCTTATATACGGGGTTCGTATGCAGCGTCGTGTTCTCAATTGGTAATTGACAAGTCGAATGGTGATAATGACTTTGAGAAGTGGCAATGAAAAATGTAAGCGGTTCTCAGGCGGAATCGGGTGCACCGAGTGGTATTTGATACTCACTTATTGCCAAGTGATATCTCGGATGTTGAGAGAGAGGAGATGGAGGAATGGGCTTACACTACTCTTCAACTTGCTAGGGGGGAGAATGTGATCTCCGAAATTAGTGGTGAGACGACCGCTAAAGGTATATGGGACAAGTTGGGGGAATTGTATATGAAGAAGTCGCTCACTAACCGCTTGATCTTGTTGCGAACGTTTTTCACCTTCAAGATGAAGGAGAGTGATTCGCTTAAGACACATTTGAATGCCTTTGATGACTTGCTCATGAAGATGAAGGCCGTTGATTTGAAGATAGAGGAAGAGCAAAAGGCGATGATATTATTGTGTTCGTTGCCGGACCACTATACGGGTTTCTCAAAGAGTTTGATCTATGGCCGGGATACCTTGACTCTAGACGATGTCAAGACGGGTCTTCTTAGTGAGGAGTTAAGAGATAAAATGAAGGAGATGAGTGAGGGTAGTAGTGGAGCTAGTAGTGATCACGGATTGTTTGTGAAGAAAGAAAAGAATGTGAAGAAAGAAAACCGGGGGCGTTCTAAATCAAGAAAGCCCGGTAGAAGAGGTAAATCGAAAGAGAGAAATGGCAAGTGCTTTATTTGCAAGAAACCGGGACATTGGAAGAATGAATGTCCGGACAAAGATAAGAAGGAAGTAGCGTCTTCATCCGTAGTGGTGGAGAGTGGGGATGGTGAGATAGATGAGAATGTGTTAACGGCGATAGCAACGGGAGTTTCGGGTAACGAATGGGTACTCGATTCGGGTGCGTCGTATCATGTGACGCCAAATAGAAATTGTTTTTCGTCCTTTGAAGTCAAAAAGGGGAATGCAATTGCTATGGGAAATGGTGCTATTTGCAAGTCGATGGGTAGTGGCTCCGTGCAAATAAGGATGTTTGATGGAGTTGTTCGCACGCTTACCAATGTTCACTATGTTCCGGGACTTAGGAATTCGCTTATATCTTTAGGGCAATTGGATTCTTTAGGATGCAAGATCACTATCGAGAAGGATTGCTTGAGGGTTTCGAAGGGGCGCTTGTGGTTATGAAGGGTGTTAGGACTCATGGTATATATTTGCTTCAAGGTGTGACGGTAGGAAGTGAGACTTGTGTGAGTGTTGATAGTTCTCGTGACTTGGATGCGACACGGTTGTGGCATTTGAGATTGGGTCATGTCTCAGAGAGAAGTTTAGATATTCTTCGGAAGCGGGAGATGATCGAGGGTGAGAGTTTCAACAAACTAGAGTTTTGCGAGGAATGTGTCATGGGGAAGCAAACAAGGGTATCATTCTATGAAGGCAAGCATGACTCAAAGGAGGTTCTTGAGTATGTTCATTCGGATGTTTGGAGACCGGCACCGGTTGCTTCTTTGGGAGGAGCAAGGTATTATATTTCTTTCATTGATGATTTGTGTCGCAAAGTATGGGTGTATGTAATGAAGACCAAGTCAGAGGCATTTGCTAAGTTCAAAGTATGGAAGGCTCTTGTTGAGAATGAGAATGGAAAGATTTTGAAGGTGTTAAGGACCGACAATGGGGAATATGTTTCTCGGGAATTCTTGGAGTACCGTAATCATCACAGAATCCGGAGACATTTTACTACACCGGGAGATCCGCAATCTAATGGAGTAGCGGAGAGAATGAACCGAACTCTACTTGAGAAAACTCGATGCTTGAGATTGACATCGGGCTTGTCTAAGGTATTCTGGGCTGAAGCTTTGTCAACCAGGGTGCATATTGTGAATCGAATTTCGTGGTCGGCCATTAATAACAAAATTCTGAAGGAAGTGTGGAAAGGGAAGAGTGTCAACTTGAGATATCTTTGTTTGTTTGGTAGTTCAGTTTATGTGCATGATCTGGGGAATGATAAGCTTGGAGCTATCAAGGGGTTTTTGCTTGGTTTCACGGACGGCGTGAAAGGCTATCGGATTTGGAATCTGGAAACAAAGAAGGTTGTTAATTCTCATCATGTCACTTTTGATGAGTCGGCTTTATTCAAGGAGAATGAGAGCTCATCGGATGTTCCGGATTTGGTTCATGGTGAATCAAAGAGAAGGAAGTCATTCCCGCATTCCATCCAAGTGGTAGTAGAGTTGAAGAAGAAGCTTGTGGGGTTGAAGCGGTTGATGAAACATCACATAGTCCACATGGTTCCTCTAGTGATGTTGGTGATGTACATAATACTAGAGAAGTTTTCGACTCAAGGTAGAGCCAAAAGGGGATAGTATTGCTACTCGGGTTGGTCGACATGCAATAAGACCTCCCAAAAGATATGGTGATTGGAACTACCTTAGCTTTTGTGATCATTTGGACTATTCTCTCAATGTAGTCCAAGATGAGCCGATGGACCTTGATGACGTCATGGAGTCGAGTGAGAGCTCGAAGTGGATTTGCGCCATGGAGGAAGAGATGCAATCGTTAATGAAGAACCGAACTTGGGAGTTGGTTCCACTTCCTCAAGGTGACCATGCTATAGGTGCAAATGGATTTACAAGGTGAAGGATGATGGAAGGCACAAAGCAAGGTTAGCGGCAAAGGGGTTTGCACAAACAAAAGGAAAGGAGTATGATGAAATTTTTGCACCAGTGGTACGTCATACTTCTATCCTGGTTTACTAGCCATAGTTGTTATCCCTGACTTGGAGTTGGAGCAATTCGATGTGAAAACCGCCTTCTTGCATGGAGTCTTGGATGAAGACATCTACATGGAGGAACCGCAAGGATTTTTTATAGATGGTAAGTCTAAAATGGTTTGCAAGTTGAAGAAATCACTATATGGGTTAAAGCAATCACCTAGACAATGGTACAATGGATTCGATCATTTCATGCTTGAAAGTGGTTTCCATCAAGCATCAAGGATGCTTGCGTATATTTCAAGAGGTTGGGAAATGATTGTTGGGTGTATTTGCTCTTGTATGTGGATGATATGCTCATTTCTTCCAAGGATAAGAATGAAATCAACAAGTTGAAGATGCTTTTGAAATCGGAATTCGAATTGAAAGATCTTGGAGAAGCAAGGAAAATCTTGGGCATGGAAATTGGTAGGGACCGAAAGCGTTTTGAGTTAAGATTGACTCGAAAGGAATACATTAAGAAAGTGCTTTGCCGGTTTAGCATGGAGAATGCAAAGGCGTTAAATACCCCTTTACCTTTGCATATGAAGCTTTCGGATAAGGGATCACCTATCGGGGATAAAGACAAAGCTTATATGGCAAAGGTGCCATATGCAAGTGCGGTTGGTAGTTTGATGTACGCCATGGTGTGTGTAAGGCCTGATATTGCAAATGTCGTCGGGGTGGTTAGTTGGTATATGGCTAATCCGAGGAAATCGCATTGGGAAGCTGTGAAGGCTATTATGAGATACTTGAAAGGCACAACATCTCATGGTCTTGTTTTTGGCGGTAGTGATGAGAGGAGTTGCAAGTTGGTTGGTTATTGTGACTTAGACTATGCCGGTGATAGGGATCGGAGGAAATCAACTTTCGGGTATATCTTCACACTTGGCTGGACAACCATTAATTGGAGATCAAGATTGCAAATCGTAGTTGCTTTATCCACTACGGAGGCGGAGTTGATTTATGTGGTGGAAGCAGCCAAGGAGGCACTCTACTTGAAGCGATTGTTGTGTGACTTGGGTTTCGAACGTGAAAGTGTCGATGTTCGATGTGATATCCAAAGTGCTATCCATTTGGCGGAGAATTAGGCGTTTAGCTCACGGACCAAGCACATTGAGGTGAGGGAGTCATTTCTTGTAGTCATGGATGAAGGTAAGCTAGTATACCTTCGCAAAGTGCACACAAAGGATAATGCGGCGGATATGTTTACTAAAGCATTGACGGTTGGGAAGTTTGAGCATTGCTCGAACTTAATTCGCTTGTTAAGTTGCTAGGTGCCACGGGGTGGCATGGGGGGAGAGAGTGATTTTGTTTGTGTTTGATGGAAAGGAATAGCGGTGAGAGATTGGATATCTATCTTCTTGGTAAGTACTCGTTCACAATTCCGAGTACATTGTCTTTTGGTGAGACGGATTTGGTTTGAATATTTTCAACACTTCGTTGGCGGGCAATGGCCTTGCCGGAGCTCGTTAACGGACTACAATGGGCGGTGGCTTTGCCAGAGCTCATTAAGATGGTATTCATGGTGCTTGGTCGAAGGTAGAAGGAAATGCTTGGGTGCATTGGAGTTTGGAGTATGGAGATGGATATAGTATCGAGGTGGAGTGTTGAAGTATGCGATACTATATGTTGGATTGAAGAGGATGAAGATAGCTTCGCATTGGGCAAGACCGTTCGCAAATCGGAGTTCGCATGCGGAAGTTAGAGACAAATTGGTGTTTGGTGTCAGCGGACTGGTGCAACAGACGTCTGTCGTGGGGTACGACAGACGTCTGAGTTGTCAGGGAGCATTTTCCCGAGTGTTCCCACAGACGTTTGTCATCCCCACGACAGACGTTTGAGAGGGACAGATGTCTGTCAGGGCCTACGATAGATGTCTGTGCTGAGTGCTGAAGCCCAAATAATTCCTCGGGAGGGACAGACGTCTGTCGTCTCCCTTGACAGACGTTTGACGAGGCATTTGGGCTATTTCGAGCTGAAAACTTTGTAAGTTGATTTGTGAAGACTTGGGGGCAATTTCGGTAATTGGCTCATCTCTATATAAGCTATTTTCGTAGGTTCAAAGGGAGAGTTTGGTGACTTAATTGAAATCAAGGGTTAATTCTCAAGGGAGAATTAGGGTTTATAACCTAATTCTAATTCTTCAATTCTATTCTCCTCAAACTCATTTCTATATTGAAATATAGGGATCATTGGATCAATCTCTTGTATTCCTTTCATCATGGTAATAAAATACTCTCTCCAAAGTGGATGTACACTAACAAGATGTTAGTGGAACCACTATAAATCCTTGTGTGATTTATTTTTGCTACTCTTGTCATTAGTTCTTGCTTGAGGTTGAGATTTTGGATTTTTCGTGATTGGTTGATCATTGTGTGTGACTAGAGTTATTGTTTTGGTTGTTTTTGCAAGTCTAACAACAGTCTAATCTTCCGCTAGCGCTTTGTGGTTTAGATATTGGATTCGGTGGTCTTGAGTTGGATTAATCATAACAGTTACAACATGCGGGTCATGTTCTAATGCCTCATAAAATATCCGTTATAACACATAGCGATGTACAGCTGCTATGCTATTTTAATTTAGTGTTACTGTACAATATATTTATTTGTTGGTACATATGCTAAATCAATTATTTTTATCATCAGTTTAACGACATAATTAAATAGATTTTCGATCGGTTTTCATTTAAACTAACTAATTTTAAATCCTAAGCGCTCAATATAACTTAAAATTTTACTATCAAATTTAATACAAGTAAATCATAATAGTCTTCGGTTTTGTTGTATATTATTAAATGATATTACTTTTTTTCTATGCAAATGATATGAAAACGAGAGCAAAAAAACATTAAATATTGGTTTTTATATCTAGTGAAGCATTTTACATCTTCGTTGTATCTTTATTATAATTTTTATATTTTCAACGTTATAGAACTGCTAGACGCTTTAATTGTGCATGTCTAGCTTTACCCAAAATGAGATTATCTCCCATTGAGAACTTTTTTAAGCTTTGCTAAAACAGTTTAGATGGAATTTTTGTAAAATTGGAGAGGGCACAACAAGACGTCGGTGTAGGATTTGCTGTTTTTATTTTGATCGAGCCTGTTTAATCCAAACATTGGTTAGAGTATATATTTGTATTAGCCACGAAAAGTTTAAAATAGCCCAAAAATCAAATGAAGATAAGCCTGCGTTGAATAGGCCTAATATCATATACGTGTCGTTACTCAAAGCTCCTCTTCCTTCATCAAACACACGCAACCCTAAACCTTCTCTATCAAAAACATGTGAGCCATTTCAGATCAAAAACCACATCCAAATTCCTTCAATTTAATTATCTCGCAATCCCTAGCTTATCAAATTCAATATTTCTCTCAAGTCGCGATGCTTGAATTCGAATTGCTGGTTTAAGAACAAGTTTTTCCTTTTTTCCATTTATTTTGGTTGATTCTCACATGTCTTTGCTCTTATGCTTGATTGTTACTGATTTGTAACAAGCTAATGTATTTCTTGTATTTGCATTATAAAAACGGTTTAAATGTTCTCCATCTTTCAATTTTCGGTGCGGACTGGAATTGTTTTCTTTAACATGTTTTGATCCAGTCGACATCGAAACCAAAACCGGAACGAAATGGATGGATTTTCGACGTATAGATCGAAATCTTAAACCATGATTCCAGCGTAAATTAAGAATTACACTGTGAAGATAAATTGATCATAAAATGAAGGCTTTTTTGAAGTTATGCTTATGGGCTTTTCATAGCATGGTTGTTTTCGAAATTAAAGATGAGCATTATAGAAATGTTAGAATTTAAGTGTATGAAATCTGACAAAAGGAAAGCTAGAAAGCTACCGCAGAAGAATTTTTCAAAACTATAAATCACCTAAGTCACTCTGCCATATGTGCTAAAAGCTCAAACACTTTCCATTAGAGCATCCCAATGCGTTGGGTTGGGGAACATCCAATAAATCTTCTCACCAAAGCAACCCACCCCATCATGGGGGGTTGCTTTGATTACTTTTTCCGACTTTTTTTTAAGCCAGATAAAGTATTCACACGGATCGCAATCCTCAGCCGTTGGACTGCGATCCGTGGTGTGGTGTGAAATTAAATCCACAGCACACGATTATCCGGCTTTAATAAAGCTGGATAATTGATTATTCGATTTTACTAAAGCTGGATAATCGATTAGGGTATATATACCGGCTTAGTTGAAGCCGGTAGTATACCCTAACTCCTCCATTCCCATTTCTGCCGCCTCTTCATTCTCCGAACCCCCTTTCAGCCACATCAACATTCTCCAAACCCCATTTCTGTCGCCTCTTCATTCTCCGAACCCCTTTTAAGTCGTCTCTTCCTTCTCCAAACCCTCTTTCACCCCGTAAATGGCCAAAAAAACATGAGACGTGTGTGGAGAGCCTTGCAAGGGAGCGGAAGCCGGAGCGGGAATGTGGATCCGGTTGAGGAGCACGTACCTGCAGAAGAGAACGTACCGATTGAGGGTACGAGAGGTCGTGAATTGATGACAATTAGAAGAAGACGTGGTGCCATACGAAGTGGGCAGACGGTTGTGGAGTCTCACAAGGACCCGAATTTAAGACTAGATAAACAATTAGCCAGTTTCCGTGAGTTGTCTGATACCGACGAGCACGTCGGCACATTAGTTGACGCATCGGTATGTTTTATTTATTAAATTTTTACCTGTTTAATGTCAGTCACAAAAGAAAAAAGTCTTGTTCGTAATATTAGGCTCGACATGAGCGGACGCGTGGGTCTTGAGCTGGTGTTGTTCGTCTTTACAGACAGATTCGTGAGTATGACGCAGAAGCTATTATTCATGGGTTTCTCCGCACTATTGGGTTTGACGATTTTTTGAGTACGTTTTCTCGTCGTATCTACATACGTATTTGCATTTTCATTATTTTCATTGTTAATTAATTATTATTCGTTAAATAGGTATCGAACACCTTTTAAATAACGATGTTCAATTATGTTCTGCATTGGCTGCTTGTTGGTGGAAAACAACTCATACATTCCACTTTAGTTTTGGGGAGATGGGAATCACTCCACTAGACTTTTCTATGCTTACTAGTCTTGCCATAGGCCAAGGGAGTACATTGCCGTACGATGAGTGGTTCCAGGACTTCACACTTTTGGGTAATTTATTTCCACATCTTGATTTACATGATGGTATCACCAGTAATTTCCATATTAGATGCTCCTACATTAGACAAGCAATCTAGAATTTATTGAGTATGCAGCCTAGAGTTCGCCATTTGGAGATTACCCGGTTACTTGTTTTGTATATGATAGGAAAATTATTTTTGAAAAATCCTTTGAGCACAGTGTCTTGTGGTTATGTGGCGGTAGTTGATGAGTTTTCGCTTGATAATAGTCCGACTGTGTATGATTGGGGAACACCTATTTTAGCATACTTGTACAAGTCGTTGGATCATCAGTGCGTCGTTAGGCCCAAGATTACCTGGATTATCGGTCTTTTGGGAGATTTTACGGTACTGGTACTACGAGTACTTCCACAATATGTCTTTTCCTACTGTAAATCCATCGTTAGTTATTTGCTTTCCTAGAGTACGAGCGTGGACTGCCAGTAACTATAGACAGGTGCCTGGAGGACAGGCACGACATATTTTTGTTGTAGCTCGCAATCAGATTGAGCTGCGAATGACACGAGAGGCGTTCATTTGGCATCCCTTTGATGGTTCATTTTACTTGCTGATCCCACCATAGTGCATGCTCTTTATCTTTCGGGAAGACGCTTTCCACTAGTTTCTTGTCCTCCTAATTTAGGAAGCTTCTAGTATTTAGGGGAACGTTGTTGGAGATAGATATATGATGGAGATGTTGTTCCTGATGATCCACACCCACATACAGCTACTCCCACGGTTTATACTACTAGTGCTTTACAGGAGCACGTAGAGGAGTGGTGGCCAGCTAGTGATTTAGTTCTTACTGGTAGGGATTATATTTCTTTTTGGCGGCAGTATTACACCCCACCTCATACAGGAAGTTTTGTGCATGCTGCATCAGTTGATTTGGCTGGACCTTCTACACTTCGAAATGGGCTTGTGCCCCCTATCATTCATGACATTTCACAAAGCGCGCAGGTTTACCAGGCTCCACCGTCTCCACAGGCTCCACATATGCCAGACTACGCTTGGACTGTTGGCATATCTACTACATCCGGATATGATAGATATATTGATATATCATGGCCAGTGGTGACGCAATATCCAGATCCATTTGTATTTTCTTATGATGATTTTTATTAGATGACGCTAGGACTTCGACACGTAATGTACATTGAGCACCGAAGGAGTCTAGATGAGTTGACTGCTTGTATTAACGAGCTTACGACTGCTGATCAAGAGTAGTACCCACATGGACCGAGAGCGACGCAGGAGCTGACGATGATGAGGATGTGGAGATGGAGCCTGCGGATCTGTCTGACGATTAGCTCTAGCTAATGTATTAGACATTCATGTTGTATTAGCTTGTATCTTTGTTTTATGGTGTTGTCCCTTTTAGTAGCTTATTCAGCTGTATGTTTCGTACTTGTATTAGCTTGTATCTTTGTTTTATGGTGTTGTCACTTTTAGTAGCTTATTCGGCTGTATGTTTCATATTTGTATTTGCTTGTATCTTTGTTTTATGGTGTTGTCCCTTTTTGTAGCTTATTCGGCTGTATGTTTCGTACTTGTATTTGCTTGTATGTGTAATCTGCTTATACATTCTTATGTGTAAATATTGTGTTGTTATATGTACTCTCGTGTTTGTTCGTTAATTCTGTAGATATATTTTAAAAAACTTATTCGAAATATTTATGGATTTTTAATATGGAATTCGCTTATTGAATGATTATTTAACGTTTAAATTTATATTTAATTTAAAACGAAGTTGCAACATCGCGATAGTTCGTATTATGGGGTTTTGAACTTCAATTGAACATACATAACCCATTTTAAGTCGGAATTTTGTGAAACAAGAAACATTTCACTCTTTTAGATTATAATTCTCTACCGGAAGAGAAAATCAAAATTTTATCATACATATCGTAAGTTATGGTCAAATGAAAATTAAAAATAGTCGTTATGGAAGTGTTTCATAATTATAACTTTATTTTATATTATTTAAATAGAAATTTTACATAACTTAGATACAATACATCTTTAAAATATCAATGTTATGTTATAAACCCATATTGATTCAAATTAGAAATTTCTGTTCAATCTAAAGGCAGCCTTTTTAATAACTAACGTAAAGCATACAGATACAACAAACCATAAAGATACCACAAGTTCTGACACTAGGTACCGACTAAAACATCTAAGCAGGCGCAGGAAAAAATTACTTAAGCAAACTACTTGATACGTTCAATCTCAAGTGAGTCTACAGGAGTGCTACTTCGGCTAATAATTACGGTTAACCCATAACTGTTCCATAACAGTATGGAGCCGTTCAATCTCTCGTTCGAGTTAGTTTGCACATGCTATTTCCCATGGGCACAAAGGTTCGTCAATCCACTCTGTGAAATTGTATCCATTCGGATATGACAGACACTTCTTCATGCAACGATCGATATTGTTGCCATATGCTCGAACCGCAACTTCAATCGCATAACCGCAGTAGCAAGCTCCTAAAATTTGAACATGAGGTACCCGATAGAACGTGACCTCTTCTTCAGGTTGAGCGATCGGTCGTTCGTACGACGGTTGAACATTTGGTATTGCGGCTTCATGTGGAGGATGTGCGTTAACCTGGTCATACGGTTGCTCATTGTCAGGTCTCATTAGGTTGAGATGTGGGAATTCGTCCACAAGCTCCCGTAGTCTCATATGTTCATACCATGCTTCGTCAGAGTCTGAAGATGATGGCCAAGAAGGCATTTTGTATGAGCAATAAACAATTGAGGTAGTAAATGACTGGAAACACACCATAGATAAATAAAATAGGGATGGTCGCTACTACATGTAACATGTGGATTAGGGCATAAAGTAAAAGGTAAAGTAAATTAAATTAAAAATATATTATGCATAGTCCAATGCTCAAAACGTCCGTGATAGAGAATCTTTTCTATGCACTATGCACTATACACTGTACACTATAGCCATGATAGAGAATCTACACTATACGCTGACACATGACACTATCTTGCCATGTGCAATGTAAGCATGTTTCTTCCACATCTTGGTTTGTCGTACACACCACATCTTTCTATCAAACATTTTTCCCTTTGTGTAGTGAAATGTTTAAATTGTATGTGGCTGGGGACGACCCTATTTTTTAACTCTTTTGTGTAGTGAAATGTTTAAATTATATGTGGTTGGGGATGACCCTGTTTTTCGCTATATATAGCAACTTCTCTGAAGCAGGCAAAACCCTCACTCGCAAATTCTATTCTTCCAACCGCCTCCTCCTTCCTTTTCATCATTTTAGCCTTCTACTTGAAAAGAAAATAGTATAGTTGTCTTATTGGTGTATGTCGAAACGGGGAGAAGAAAGTGTAGGCTCTACCATGGATAAGTGGAAAATGGCTATGAAGCGGTATCAAATCAACGGCCTGGAAAAGAAAGGGTAGTTGAAGAGCGCGTTGTCGAGCCACTAGGTCCGGGTGGATCCAACCCTTTATGTTGTTGTGGAGAAGAATCAGTCATGGTTGTATCGAAAAACGAAAAAATGCAGTTCGTCGATTTTTCGGTTGTGCAGCCTACGAGGACCACAAGATTTTTCCTAATGAAATTGATGGTTGTTACTTTAAGCAGTGGATTGACCCTCCGATGTGCGAAGGTGGATTTCAATATGCACTAGAAGCGCAAGCCGAAATAAGACGCTTGAACAAGAATGTTGCTGATGCAGCTAAAGATGGATTTTTCCCACGTCCGTGGTAGGTGTACATGGAAACTATCTTATTGTTTTTTATTGTACTTTGAATTTGACGTTTGTGTGTTGAGTTGTTGTAGTTCGTATGATTGTAATTTGGCATTTCTTAATGTTGTAATTGTTGTTGTTGCAAGCTTCTTAGTTGTGAACGATTTGTTGACGGTTCTTAAGCATCGTAACATTACAACCAACATATAAAATTAAAAGTTGGTGGATACAAAAACCTAGAAATAACAATATATAAAGAGCAACATTACACCCAAAATAGAATATTTAAATTAGGATACAACAAGCTGGAAATAACAACATATAAAGAGCAACATTACACCCAACATAGGAAATTTAAATTAGGATACAACAAGCTAGACCATAAACTATAGCGAACTATAAATAGAACATAGAAAAATTAAATTAGGATACATACCCCATAAACCTTCAATATAAACCTACTCATCCCGAGTTCGGGTTAGCCAACTATAGCGAAGCTTGTATGCTTTGTGACCCACGAAATCCGTCTCGTGTTCAGACAGGTAACGAAAATCAAAAATTGATTGAGATGCTTGAAGTATGTCTTCATCTTCCACTGTCTAGACAACCGTATGGTAACGATCGCAAGCTTCTACAAAATGACGGTGAGCTAAATGGATTTCAGATGTTGATCTTGTAACGGAACACCTATGGTGGTTGTTATGTAATCTTGCGATCATTGCCCAAAACTCTTCATGGATTAAACCGCCATCTCCTTTAATCAATAACGTATCTCGACGTTCAACTTCAATATACGCTTTCATGAGGATAAGTAATTCATCTGCAGAATATTCCTTAGTTGAAGCTACGGAAGAAGAGGTTATATGGTTACCACAAACTGGTTGAACTTGTACACATCTAGTAGGTCGTTGCATTGTAGCTCGTAATTGAAGACCAGGAACCTCTTCACGCATCGCTTTTATTTGTGTGTCCGGCATTAACCCTTCTTCGTTTTGGTAGCCTTGGTTTTGTTCGTACTCATTAAACATTTTTTCGATTTGTTCATCGCATATTTCCCAATCTCCCATTGAACCTTCCGCAAAACTTTCAATGCCAAATTATTAGGTATCTAAAGGCAATCCATTGTCTAGTGCAGGATTACCTGTGCACATGTGAAGAACCCTTAAAGTAAAGTTAATTATGAGGCTGAAGTGATATGACTACTCCGTATACATAAAGTGATATGACTACTTCGTATACATAAAGTGATATGACTACTCCGTATCCTAGTGCTATATAGTGTTTGCAGGGGAATCACTTATAGAATGCTACATAAAGCGATTGAACCAACATATATTTATGTCTTTGACTGAGAAAGGAATCAATCTGTGAACACTCGTCAGCATACCCAATTACATAAAGTGATTGAACCGAGATAAATTCATCTCTTTGACTGAGAAGGGAATCAATCTGTGAACACTCGTGACCTTGCCCAATTACATAAAGTGATTGAACCGACATAAGTTTATTTCTTTGACGGAGAAGGGAATCAATCTATGAACACTCGCGACCTTACCCAATTACACTACAGGACAAAAATTAAAGTAAAGGATAGATTCTTTATTTGTCATACTCTTCTTTCTACAAACCAAAGAGTAAAGTAAAGGATAGGGAGCTAAAGGACGAACGGTGCGTAGGACATTAAGTGTCCATGTTCTCATGTAAACTGCTTTAAATTGGAGTACGCTGCTCTTCTTTCTACCAAACAAAAAATCTTGAAAATTAATTAGAATATAAATGAGTGTGTTAAAAAGGATATGGTGTTGTACCTCAAGCTCTTCCTCCTCGTCAACGTCGGATGAGTATGTTGAACACCGTAACAAACAACAACAATCATTTCAAGAAGAAACAAGATGCGCGATAGAACGAGATATTGCTGAAAGCTCAACTACAATCCAAGGTGGAAGCTTGGATGGTAGAAAAGATATGCGGTATGAACATGACTATCCCGGTGGTCACAATCTACTAGTCAAGGATTACTTTGTGACAAATCCAGTATACGGAGATGTATATTTCCGTCGAAGATTTCATATGTCAAAAACGGTATTTACTCACAAGGTTTTCGAAACAAACATATTTTTCACACATAGGAAAAGTTCCATTAACGAACTGGGGATTTCACCGCTTTAGAAGGTTATGGACGCACTATGTATGATTTCCTATGGTAGTTCTGCTGATTCACTGGACGACAAAATAAGAATTGGGGAGTCAACGTCGGTAGAATGTATGAAACAATTTTGCAAAACCGTCGTACGTGAGTTCGGTGAAGAGTATCTTAGATCTCCTACACCTCATGACATTGCGAGACTATTAGCAATTGGAGCTCAACATGGATTTCCAGGTATGATGGGTAGCTTGGATTGTATGCACTAGACATGGAAAAACTGTCATGTGGTATTGCAAGGATAATACATGGGTCATATGAAAGAGGCCATGATGGTGTTAGAAGTTGTTGCTTCGTTCGACCTTTACATATGGCATGTATTTTTGTGGTGATCCTGGTTCTCTAAACGATATTAATGTATTACGACAGTCATATTTATTTAACGATTTATACAATGACATATCACCTCCGTGCAACTACAAAATTGGAGACAAGGATCATTATTTTGGTTATTATCTTGTAGATGGAATTTATCCAAAATGGAAGACGCTCGTGCAAGCATACAAAAAACCGAACAACGCAAAAGAAGCCTTGTTCATGTAGCAGCAAGAGAGTTTGAGGAAAGATGTTGAACGAGCATTTGGAGTACTACAAGGTTTGTTTCATATACTTTGGAAGGAAGTACATTACCACGATAAAGCAGTTATAGCTGATATCATGTACTGTTGTATTATTTTACATAGTATGATTGTTGAAGAAGAAAGAAGATGATATGATCTCCAGCTTCGAAACTACCCGTACATTGCAGCGGAATTTACGAAAAAACAATATAAGGAACCAAATACATCTACAACTCAACTGAAATGAAACTGCAACATACTCTAACAATGAAACGGCCTAATCTGCGTTACGTCTTTCGAAACCTTCGAGCCGCTTTTCCATATACCTCCTTTGTATTGGATTTAGATCATCTAGCTTGATACTCATAAGAGCAAAATAATCTGCACTTTGTTGTCGACCTAACTCGGCTTTTCTTAACTTTAATTCATTGATTCTCGTTTGCTGAAGCTCTTCATGTTGTCGTTGCCTTTCCTCTGCTCTCTTTCTTCTCTCTATTCTAGATGCTTCCTTTGTTTCCATGTACTGGTTAGTCAATTCCTACGCAGCTACCATAGGTCCATCAAGTTGCTCGTAATACTGGCTGTAATCTTTCATGGTCTTTTTTTTCGCTTTTTACTTTCCAGGTGGCCTACCACCTGAACTGGTTGTAAAAGGGGTGTCTTCTTGTGAATTTAAGCTTCCGAGGCTAACTTCTTCGGTCGGTCTGAGTGGCATAAATCGTTGTGTTGTATGCTCTTGATGCACATTGCTCCATTTTTCTTCCCAAGAAAGCATGTCGTAACAATTGTGCAAATTGAACGGTTGGTTCTTTAATTTGGCCATATATAATTCATTTGCTTTGCTAAGTTGCATAATAAAAATTAGTGTAAACGAAAATACCGTGAAACAAGAGAAACGAAAAAACCTTTTTATTTCATACCAGATCCATGTGGTTTGCTCCACTTTGTTGTCTACTGGCCAACGCGGCCATTATCTCGTTCCAACGTTGGCAATTAGAATTGATTCTCTTCCATGACTGCTTCAAAGAGTTAACCGATCTAGGAGGCTTATGCGTCGACCATTGAATAATTTACAAACTGAATTCCTAAACGAACATTCACTTTGACTTGTGTCTTTCCGGTTATCTTTGGAACACTCAACCCAACAAAAAGCCAATTCAGCTTGTTCAGTAGGTGATCATTTTACCATTTTCGCAACCTTTTCCGCCAGGCGAGTGGTAAAGCTATCGGGAATCTCATTGATATCATTTTGCATTCTGTCATTTTCAGTGCTATTATCACCATATAACAAGTTCAAATTTCTAGAAAGATTGGTGGAAGTATTTGGAAAGGTCGATTATTGTTGGCTACTAGGAGATGAATAAGGTTGATTGCTATGGTATTGTTGAAATGTGGGGTTATGGTCGTAGGTAGAAACTTGATTTGTGACGACATCTTCGTTTTTCCTTTGCTATCCTTGCTGCTCATATTCTTCGACATTGCGATTCAATGATGTATATTATAATAGTTTGAATGTTGAGTAAAATAGGAGAAATTTATGTGTACTGAAATTGAAAAATGGGTTGTATATATAGAAGAAAGGGGTAAGGAAGACTGGAGCGGGAAGGGAGCAACGACTCTTAATATAGTCGTTGCTCTTAGCCGGCTTATTTAAAGCCGGCTAAGGGGGGAGGAAACCCTCTTATCCAGCTTTAAATAAGCCGGCAAAGGTTGTTTTGCCAAAGCAACCAACCGGGTTGCTTTGGCAGCCTCGAAGGTTGCCAAAGCAACCCGGAAGGGGCGTGGGGCGTTGGGGATGGTCTAGTAAGCCAACCTATTTAACCCCATAACAAATAAATGTAGTAAGACAACACAACTTTGAAAGAACCCAGAATGAGTACACGCAATCAGTTATACAATATTTGACTACTGCATTTCTAAATAAGTTGGTTATGAAGATGGACATGTAAATGAGTTTCTAATCTTTCTTCCAATGGTATCAGTATTAAACAGGAATAAATGGGTTTCTTGAATTTTTTGTTTATGATATTCAAAGGAATTTGACATATAGAAGTATGGGAATCAACTCACCTATACCAAAATCTCTTTGTCCCTCTAGATCCAATCAATAAAGACCCCTGATTTCCATATTTTTACAATCAAATCCTCCTTTTTTCTTTGATTTGATTGCAAAACAGTGACAATAAAGGGTTCTGATTGGTTGGATACAGAGAGACAGACAATTTTTGGTATAGATGATTTACTCTCGCCTCTTTGTACGTGAGTAAAAGCAGCATTGGAAGAAGGTATTGGATTAGTTGAGTTGTTAAGGTATGCAAGCATACGGTTATTTTTTATGAAATATCAGAAACAAAGTCAAACCAAAATCAGAACTGACAATACAACTTCCAGTCACAAAGTACAAATAATTTTTCACATGTTCATACTTCTACAATACTGTGGAAGGTACAACTCATATTAACTTAAGAAGCATTTCAAATTATAGAACTGGACACCTTACATATTAATATCTCATATCTTCATACGTATATATAACTCCTCAGACAAAGGGAAAAAAACATCTTTTTTATATCTTCATGCATACATATAAAATAATTTGACAGTCAAATCTCAAGACCTTAAATTTTGTCTTTGGTTAGTTTCATAAGGCTTTAGAGTATTCGGTTGGGATTCAAGGTGGAAAGAAGGAAATAAAGCGTGAGTTCTTCCCATCACTCCAGCAGTAAGTGAGAGCTTTTTTTTTTAAAAAATAAACGGGGATCATTTCCCCGTTTACAACTGATATTTTGTTTTTTATTAAGAAATACCACTAAATGGGGCTTAGAACCCCGTTTTTAATCGTCATTCAAAAATTAAAATAGGGATTTGCCCCATTTTCAATCGCCTCCCCACGCTCAAACTTCCACTGCTGGAGCGTGAGGAGCGTAAAAAAAGGGGGACAAACCCCCATTTTAGCTGTCTCCAGCCATTGCTCGAGATGCTCTTATACTTGCAAACTGCATACGTAGGGGTGATGAGTCTTTTGGTGGTTATCAGAAAAATGTTCGACTGTCAGGCTTTTTTTTTTCTACATGTATTACTAAAACTATTCTCTCTCCCACCTTCATTTACGTGTAGTGGCAAATCAGTTTTTTAACTGCATCATTTTCGCTTTAAAACCACTATCCATAAATTAACTGTGCACCTTTTGTACTTCTTCTACCTGCTGTTTTTATAAAAAAAACACTTCAACTTTCTTCCAAACAAAGTACATGACATGGCTATCAATATTTTACATTTTTGTACCTTTCTTTCCAACGATGATGATCTAATATTTTGTACATTTGTTTATGAAATGAATACGAATTTCCAGCTTCTCTCCAACTTAGTGTATGAAACTAATTGGACATCTATCCGCGTTAGGATGGGTCGTTTATGGATTCTATCACCAATGAAACCAACAAGCCTTACTATCTAAACTTACAGCTTCTTGATGCTGAAGTATGAATTCTATTTTATTTAGGATTTTTTCGATTTGGCCACCTTTAGAAAACTAATCACTGAATTGGCCCAGTTTTAAAACTTATTACGGTCATAGGTTGGTTTTGGCCTTGGAGACAAAACAATTATTTTTTTACTAACTTCATTCGAGATGGCGCAATACAACTTTGCGTTACTTGAAATAGTGCCCGGCTGCGATAACTCAAATAGCGCAAAAAAAAAAAAAAAAAAAAAAAAAAAATTGTGCGTCATCTCAAATGGAGCACCTTGCGCCATCTCAAATGGAGCAAGTAAAAAATAACCTTTTTTGCTACCGAGGCCAAAACCAGATTATTACCTTAATAAGTTTTAAAACTAGGCTAATTCAATGATTAGTTTTTTAGAGGTGGCAAAAAAAAAACTTTTATTTATCATCTTACTGTTTTTAGCTGGAAATGTAGTCTACTATACTTCCTATATGCATATGCATGTCCACTATATCAATGTCAATGGTAGTATTTTTCAATTCATTTTGTTATGTTGATTACCTTATGTGAGTAAAGTTAGAACAACAGCAACTTCAATACCTGGTCTAGCATTTTCGAAAATTTCAATATTGTTATTGGTCTTTTCGATAAAAAAATAAATTCTGCTCACCTTGAAAGTTGATGTGCACGTAAAAATGCACATTTATATTCACATATTTACTCTTGTTAAATAAATAAATGAACATTTTTGGGTATTTTATACGATTCAACCATATTTTAAATATTTTCAAAATCATCACTCATTTTGGGAAAAATTGATCACTTATGCATGTTTTATTTTGTGATTGCATTTACTTGTTCGTTGTTATTGTCTCTAATAGGAATTTTGGAGCACAAATAATGCATACACATGAAGATTTGGAGCACACCTGCATGCATACAAAGGAATGAAGAGGAAATAATTCTCATACATGATCATGGAGGACCCCACCTCTCAAATTAACCTCTTTCTCTTAAGCTTCTTTTTAAAGACTAATTGAATGAGACAAAAGGCCTCATGCATCCTACATGACTCATTAGTGGCTAAGAGAGGATTAGAAGCTTCATGAAGGGTCATTTTGGGGATTTCCCATTATGAGTAATTAGGGTTTTAGGGTTTGTGATCTTGTATATATACCCCCTTTATGTTCATTTATCCTCCTCTTCTTTTATCTTTTAGTAGTTTAGTTTAGATCATAGCTCTCTTTTATTTTAATGGCTACTTAGCCATTTTCTTTATGTAACTTCTTTGCTTTAATGTAATTTAATTTCTATGCGCTTTACTTTCATGTTCATAGCTTAGATTTACATTCATGTTCATAGCTTAGACTTACTTTCATGTTCATAGCTTAGATTTACTTTATGTTCATAGTTTAGATTTATTTCTATGCACTTAGTTTAATTCTCTTCTTGTTCTACTTAGTTTTTCTTTCATTTTGCTTAATTTTCTAATGTTGAAACTTGCATGTGTTGATATGATAACACATATGAGTGACTAATCCCTTGATTTAGGGGTAATGATGCTCTTTAACTTTGTGTAAGTTCAACAAGTGTATGATTTGTGATCTTTAATATGTGCTTAATGTTAGTGAATATGGATGTAAGTTTATACAAATGGGTTTGATAGGTCATGTTGCATTTGCAAATGATCTATGCTTATTCAATATAAACACAAGTTACATCAATATTTGCTAAGTGATTATTGATTTTGAAATGAAAGTATGAACAAAATTTGATGGTCTATAGTTCTAGCCAATAGTTCATAGACCATACTTAGAATAGTTTTGCTTTAGTTTCATTTTCATGAGAATCATAAGTGGTTTAAATATTGCATTTATATCACTTATTGAGATCATACATTGTATGTTTGGTAACTTACATAAAGGTGAGAGTGGATTTACCTCTAAATTACTCTCTAATTTCATATTTAGCTCTCAACTTAGTTTCTAGTTTCATAGTTTTTATTAGAACAATTCAAAGTTTGGTTTAATTCGATTGAATAAAATTGAAATCACTTCTTTCTCTGTGGATCGACTCGCACTCACTACGTATTACAATAGTACGCCGTGCACTTGCGGTTATTTCGATAATTCGTGCGACGATTTTCTAATTCGATAGAAAATCCGTTGTAGCGAACAATAGTACTGCTTATAGTTGATTCATTTTCCCTCAGTGAACATACTGTCCATTGGGCATTAAATACACATCCGTACGTATTAAAGTGAGGGCAAGTTGTATAAGCTGCATATGCCGATATCAAATCATTTGTCTCCAAAATTCTCTGTTCCCCTGTACCCAACCAAACAAATCCTCTGATTTTCACATTTTTGCAATTCAGTCAGAGATAACAAAAAGTCTTAATTGCAAAAGGTGGAAATCATGGGTCCTGATTGGTTGGGTACAAAGGAATAGGTGGTTTTGAGTACACGTGATTTTCTTTGGCATATGCCAGCCTATGGTCTATTATTAACTTTGATCTTTATGTCGTACTTCCAAAAAAATTTGATCATGTTGTATATCCTCCATTATAACCAATTTACTATGTGTTTTTATTATTAAAAAAAAACTTGATTTGCTAGTTTCTCATTATATAAATTCTAGAGTTTTGTTTATATTAACTAGTGGAATAAAGGGAAAGCTTTTTATTTGTAGTTATCCATATGGTCATATTCTTAGAATATGCTTTACCTAGAATGTTCCTTTAAGACCTATAAATTAGGTTGATTTCTCTTATTTTATAAAAGCAATGTATGAAGTTGTATTAAGCAAGAAATAAAAATCAATAAAAGGATATTTTCAAATATAATTTTTTCTTTTTCAATATTCTCTTCCTCTCTCTCCTTCAAAAATATTCAACAAAGTGGTATCAGAGCTATAAGATCCTTTCAACAAAGAGGTATCGGAGCCTGCTTGAAATTATGACATTTCTATTTCTTTCATCGTTCGTTCTCACAAAAGAGAATTTTGAAGAATGGAGTAATAGAAAAAAATAGGAGCTAATCTCCAAAGGTTTATGGGAGATTGTTGAAAATGGCTATGAATGGCGTAATGACTTCGAGAGCATGTCGCAAATGGACAAGAAAGCCTTTGCGAAATTAAAACAGAATGATTACCGTGCTCTTTCTGTGATTGCTAAGAACGTCGATGAGAAAGCTTCGGATCTCTTTTTTGGAGAAAGGTGTGCAAAAGATTCATGGAATCTCCTGAAAAAGGTAAATGGAAAGAGGATGCAAAAATAATGAATAAAGATAAGTTGATTGATGAGAAAGAAGAAAAGAAGGATAGTGAGAAGAAGGAAAATGTAGAAATATTATTGAAGATATAGAATTTAGAGGAGGAGAAGTTGAATGAAGAAAAACTTTTAGAGAATAAAGAAGTAAAAGATAAAATTGCTGATGAAAAGCAAGAAGTTGTAGTGGAGAATACTGCTGACCATGTTGATATGGCACTAGCAGAGAACAAAAGAGAAGAAAAGGCTAAGTCTATCAATAGGGAAGCAAACCACGAAGAAAACTTCAAAGGTGGACAAGAGAGTGCTGAAATCGTGATAAAAGAAATTAGAAGTAAGAAGTCACTAGCAATCGAAGAAGAAATCAAAGAGAAAGTCAAAGATGAAAAACTTGAAGAGCATACCAAAACAAATGAAGTGAAGAAAGAGAGCACCAAAGAGTTAAATATAAAAGAGAGTGAAGCAAAAGAAGACAAAGAAGATGATGCCAATGATGAAAAGTGTAAATGGAAAGGTAACGAAAATGAAGAACAGATGAAACAAGGAGAAATTGAAGAGCCTGGTGAAAATTTGAAGCACAAGCAAACTTTTGAAGAAATTTGGAAAAAAAAATTAAGAAATTGAATTGGCCAAAGATTGTAAAAGTGAATTTTTGAAAGAATTCAAAGAATCCATACATGACCCATTCAAAAATTCATGACACGGGAACAAAATTGAAGTTAGAGCACATAATTTTTGGAATATCCCACAACAATGAAAGAAAGAAAGATGAATGGAGCACTGCAACTGTAATGACCCGCATTTTTACTATTGAATAATTAATTAATTTAATTATAAATATCGATTTAACGATATCGATAACTCAAATTAAATAATATTTATATTTAATTAATATAAATAATAAAATAATATATTTCCGGGATAATCGGAAATAACAGAATCCATGATATGGTGTGAATTGGACAATTTAAATATATAATTCAGTTTATATTGAATTATATTGACGAATATATTTATAATCATCAGTTGAAGGTAGAAATTATACTATAATTAAAATCGAGCTCGAAATGGCGCGGCAGTTCGCGATTTGGCGATTTGAACTTCAACTGGGAATATAGAATCCGTTTTAAGCCGGATTTCTGTGAAACAAGAAACGTTCGGAGCTGGTGAAGTATATTTTTCTAGTGGAAGAGAAAATTCGGGATTTCGTCATGTAGATTTTGATTTATGTCCAAATCAAATTTTAGAAAACTCGCTGTGGAATTCCTTTATAATTTATAACGATATATAAAAGGAATTTCATTATAAATCGAATATCGATTTAATCGGGATTTGAACTATCAAGTTAGAAATCCATATAGGATTATTCTGGAGTTGTATGGTATTCCACTGTGAATATATATACGATAATATAAATTTATTTATATTTAATTTAATTATATTTAAATATATTTATATCTTTAAATGGGTTATTTAGAGCTTTAAAAATAGCCAGTTTTGCAAACGACCTCAGAATTCGACGAAACTAATTTTGTTGGATCTGTAATGTTAAATTATTGTTAGATTTCAATTTCCGTGATTTTTGAAGTCAGTATGTGGCCATACCGATTTTTAATGTGAAAAACAGTCGATAATTTGACCTTTAAAAATACGCTGTGTGAGCAAACGGAGTCGGAATTCGACGAAACCAGTTTCGTTGGGACCGTAATGTCGAACTGTAGCTACGTGACCATTTTCGCAATTTTTGAATATCTTGTGTGATCACATGGATTTTTAGAGTGCGAAAATGAATATAAAATGAATAAAACTAAAATATATTATTATAAAATATCCTGATTTTAGTGAACCAAACAAGGCCACATCTTCCTCTTCTAAACCACTGGTCTCTGTGGCCTCAAAAAAACGTTCGTGGCTCCACAACTCATCCAAATAGAGGTCTATAAATAAAAATCCAAAACAAATCCAATGAAATTTGTTAAATCTCAAAACTGGTATTTCTGGACTCACGAGAGCATGGGCTTTAGTCGGGTACCCTTCATATGTGTTGCGATGGGATTCTGAGATGCTCCATTTTCGAGCAGCAACAGCTAGGGTTGGGGAAATCTCCGAATGGGAGTGTTGATTGATGGAGTGAGTAGTATAGTTGGATTTGTATTGAGAAATGGTGTTAGCGGTGATTCTTTTGAGGGATTTGAAGTCAAAAACTGTCACTCGAACAACAGGGGGTTTTTGACAGGCACAGTCGACGGAAATTGCCATGGGTATCCGAGCCTAGGGTGGAGATGATGGAATGATAGAGATCGAGAAGGAGAGCATGGTGGTGTTTTCTGTTTTGAATATCGTTGAAAGAAGGAGATAAGAGGAAGAAAAGGATCGAAAATGGAAAAATGTGAGGATCGGCTGTTACAGAGATTGGGGAAGAAGGAATTGCGGGTGGGCCTTGATGAGTGGGCATTTTGGGTTATGGGCAGGAAGGGATAAAGGTTAAAGTCCATATGAATTTAATTAAATTAGTTAGATTTAATTTAAAAATGGTATTAACTTATAATGTACATATCTATTCCATACGATATCAGAATTTCAAACCGTCGGATCCGTTGAGATCGTATGGACGAACACTACACACTGGAACTGACTGGAAGTCCATCGGAGCTCGTTACAATTTATGGCGAAATAAATTGTCCGTCTGAATCAAGCGATGGTTATCGTTATTAACGATGATCGTCCAATGTGAGTAAAACTCACCAACTCTGAACAGTTATATTTTTATAACGTACTCTTAGAACTGATAATTGCTGTGTGTTGACTGTTTGATTGAAATGTTAGTCAGTTGGTTGAAATATATGCATATATATATATAAATAGTTAAATATATGTTGATTCTGTTTAGCAGAATATTTCATATTGGAATGAAATCGATGTTAATTATATTGTTTAACATCTGTGATGCAGGGAAACAGGTTGGAGGGACCCAACTGGGTTCCTCAATATATAAAATACTGTTTTGTTTCATATATTGTGTTGTATGATGTGATATGAAATCTGTTGATGATTGTATATGTTTGAATGATACTGATCATTGTCATATGGTACGTTAAATACCATAAGAAATATTGGAATGTAAAAAGGGGATTTTCAAAGTATAATTGAAAATAAATTATTTATATAAAATCCATGGATTTTATATATAAAAGGAAAAAGGATTTTATATAAGGAAATAATTATAAAATCAAAAGAGTTAAAAAGAATATATTTGTAAAACAAATATAAAGGGAAAATATTAGTAAAACAAATATGAGAGAAAATATTTGTAAAACATTTACAAATAAAATAGAAAGAGAAAATATTTGTAAAACATTTACAAATAGAATTTAAAAGGAAATATTTGTAAAACATTTACAAATAGATTAAATGGAAATATTTATGTATGGAATAAATATAACTAAATAAAAGGCATATTTATAGGAAATAAATAGAATGTTTTAAATGAATATTTGTTTGTTAAATAAATAGGAAAGATAAAAAGGGAATATTTATTGGTTAAATAAATAGAATTGAAAGTAAATATTTATTTGTTAAATAAATAGGATTAAGTCATAGGAATATTTATTTGGAAATAAATAGAATTAGATCAAAGGAATATTTAGAAAATGAATAGGAAATGGAAATCTGTTTTTAACAGATAAATAGAAAAGATTTATTTAAAGTGAAATTAAATAGATATCTGTTTTTAAAAGATAAATTGAGACGATTAATTTATAAATAATATTTTATAACTTAAGTAAAATAGTTATCATTGGATAAATGGAATATATAAGTCAAGACTTATATAGAGAAGTAAGAATCAGTTTCAACATCGATATTTGAAACTGAATATGGACGAAGAGTGAATCGAATATTCCTTATTCAAAAAAAGAGTAAATCAAAAGGGTTTAATCAATAGAGTTAATCAAATGGAGTTAGTTGATTAGAGTTAGTTGGTTAGAGTTAATTGAATAGAGTTAGTCGATTTGAGTTAACCAATATAGTTAAAGGAAAGGAGTTATCGATGTTAGTTTGATTAAAAGGAGTTAATCGATGTTAGTTTGATCGAAAGGAGTTAATCGATGTTAGTTTAATCGAAAGGAGTTAATCGATGTTAGTTTAATCGAAAGGAGTTAATCGATGTTAGTTTAATTGGAAGGAGTTATCGAGTTAAGATAATCGAGTTAAGTTATCAAGTTAAGATAATCGAGTTAGATAATCGAGTTAAGTTATCAAGTTAAGATAATCAAGTTAAGATTATCGAGTTAAGTAATCGAGTTAAGTTATCAAGTTAAGATTATCGAGTTAAGTAATCGAGTTAAGATTATCGAGTTAAGATAATCGAGTTATAGTTTATTCGAAGTAGAGTTATCAAATATCACTTATTCGAAGTAGAGTTAAATCGAATATAGCTTATTCGAGATGAGTTATCGATTAGTTTAATCGAAAGGAGTTATCGATTAGTTTAATTGGAAGGAGTTATCGAATATGTTATTCGAAGAGAGATGATCGAATATTAGTTATTCGAGAGGAGTTATCGACTATTAGTTAATCGAAAGGAGTTAAATCGAATATAGCGTATTCGAAAGAAAGAGATCGAATATAGTTTATTTGAAAGAGTGAGTTAATCAAATATAAGTTATTCGAAGAGAGATAATAGAATATAGGTTATTCGAAGAAGAGTTAATCAAATAGAGATTACTCGAAGAGAGTTAATCGGCGAATTCGATTATATCGAATTCGGGAAAGTACATATACTTTTTGGTGTATAAATCAAGATTTATTTATAAATTAGGTGTTTATTTATTTATTCACATTAAAGAATAAAGGTTAAAATTGGAATTAGATATTTCGAAAGGAGGGATTATAATGTTATCGTTATAACCAATGTTTCTGTAAAAGAAGTGGATTCGTAAATAGAATCCGAGAGTTACGTAAGGAAGTTTGTCACAGGTTTAAAAGATAAACTTTGACTATTTCAAAGTTAAAACATTGTTCAGTTAAGGTCTGAGAGGTAATTATACCCCAACTTGATTGACTTCCTTCTTAACTAAGGAAAGATAAGGTTTGATAGTGAATGATGGTTTAGTGAATTTAGTAAATGGTTAGAGTTGGCATAACGATGTTTTATTTAAACATCTGTTTAAATCCAATGAAGGAGCTTTGGAAATGTTTTCCAAATAAGAAACCAGAAATGTTTTCAAATATAGAAAACAGGAAATGGGAATGTTTTCCATTGTTAATAACATATATTTTCTAAATTTAGAAAATAAGAAATGTTGAATATATGGAAACAGGAAATGAAAAATGAAATAAATTAATGATAAATTAATTTAAAGGATGAAAGTTGATTGGTGATTGATCAATGTAATTTCCATTTGGAAATAAGATCGTTGTTTGCACACCTGTTTTCTTTGATAGTTAACTCATCGATTATTGAAGTTTTTGACCATTTTAACGTTGTTAATATGGAGAGACCGGTTGGATTATTATCCAAAGAACCACTCCGTATTGGCATAAGCGTTGTGAATCATATATGCCAAAGATAATTGAAGACGGAGTAAAGTGCAAGGGTTGTTGTATAAATCTTAGGTAAAGATTGCCTAAGATGGTTGTACTGAATAGTGCCTTCGGTTTGTCCAGTCCCAGGACGACCTGTATGGAAGAATGTCTGACAGAGTATATTTAATAGATCGCGTAAGTTGATCTCTTCAAACGTATTTATGTTTGGTGGCGGAGGAATTCGTTTCTCTTAGTTGTATACCCGTGGTATTTTTGGGGAAATCATTTTGTTATTTGGCGGGCATAACGATGTGACATTGAATTTGAATAAATGTGTGATCTGTCAGAGATAAGCGTGGCCTCTAGCCTCACAACCGGGAAATGACAGAAATCGGGAAGGCAGCATGGCTATGTAGGTCGCTCCTATTAGGGTGTATAATCACCTGATCTAGAGTTTCATTTACTTCTAAAAATCTATTGTCGATGCTGTCCCATTCAGGAAACGGTTGCTGATCCCAACCGTTGGTGATATACATTCGATACACTCAAGAAAAATGAGTGGTCGGTCATGTGTGGCCGGGTTGCAAGATGTTCTTGTTGAACCCATTGTATTCCTCTCTAGAGGTACACTAGCGAAAGGTGGTTCCATACCTTGTCATAGTTGGAAATCTATTACCCAATACGTGCTTGCGGTTTTGATTGTATACTATATATGTAGAACATGAGATGAAAGCGTTTTTGCTAGATGATTATTATAGTGTGGTTGATAGACATTATTATAATATCAAAAGGTTTTTGATATAAAGATAATTTGGATTCTCATAAGGGAAAAACCCGTTCCGTCATACGGCGTGGTCTTATGAGATATCGTTTACTTGTTCAAACTATTTTAAACTGTTTTACTCATACCAGTCTCATGACTGACCCGGAGTTTATCTTGTTTTGTTTTCCCTAAACTCTTAGGTGCCCAATTTTATACGGGCAGTCAAGTAGTCAGGATTTTACAGATATACTTGGAGAGCTTGGAGCAGGAGGCTTCTGGATTATATAGCTATAGTTATTTCCGTTGTGTTGTAAGTGTTGTACTCTGATAATGTTATTGTATACATATACTGATTTTATTTCAAGGATATGTTATCTATTATATGTTGTTTGTTCCGCTGTGAGATTCGTGTTACTCTGATGTTGTATGTTCTTCTTCTTCTTCTATTCTAAGTTTCTATCTTATCTATTCTCACCCTCTATTTTCTTTCTATTAGTTTTCTGATTTCCAGTGTAATGTTGGTTGGACTTGTGTTATTTAGTCAGCCCAAATTAGACCGGAATTTCGGGTCACTACAGTTGGTATCAGAGCAAAGGTTAAGTATTACCTTGGATCTGTGGCGTGACTCAGTAGAGATGGGGTTAGTAATACCCTAGATTGAGTTTGAGTGTATGTTAGATCAAAATTTGGACCTAACACCCAAATTGTTCTGAAGCTTACAGAGTTTCAACTGAAGAATGAGAAAAAAGGAAATAACACACAGAATTTATAGTGGTTCGGCGTTAACGAGCCTACGTCCACTTTATATATTATTGATTATACTTTGAAAGCTAATACAATCAAGGATTTCTCTCAATATTTTAGTATTTTGACAACAATGGCGGATTCAGTACTCAATATTGCCAAAAAGATCCCAAAAAATGCCAAGCTCCGGGCTATTTATAGCTGAATTTGTCAGGCGGGTCGTGGTTACATGTGGCACGAATCCCGAGAACATCGGATCGCATCGCCACCGTTGAGGAAATAGTCAAATTAGCCGTTGTGGACAGGTGTCGCGATCTGCTTGAAAATCGGATCGTGCAGATGGGGAGAGTTGGTCCAAATGATGGTTAGGGACACGTGTCGCTAGATCCGTGCATATCGGATCGCTGAAGACTAGCTCACGCTTGAACGGGTCAGAGGGTTCGCCACGCATCAGGGGATCGGATCGATCAATACTGGGGAACAACATATGCATGGATCGGATCGCATAGAGGTGTCGTTTCGCTGATGAAATAGGGGCGATCCGTCGAGACGCGATCTGATGGTGGGCGAGTCGATAGCGTGCGATCCGTCATCGGGTGAGTCGATGATGCGATCCATTCCTTTATATTCTTAGAGAATGTGGTTTCATGCTTTCTTCTTATGAATGATCCTGAGTGGCTTGGTCAAAAAGCGAGCCAACATTTTGCCCCCTCGAAGTATGTTTTATCGATGATGGAACATGCTTCGAAGCTATAGAATCGTCTTTTCTCAACGAGTCGCGGATCAGAGAACGATTCTCTTTCTGGGATTTTTCAGAATCCTCATTCCTGAATTCATCGATTCGTATCGCGGGCTCGAGTCGCGGTCCGTTAGCGAGACATTCGTTCCGTTCTTGGGTGTGCACTTGGGCCTCGGAACGAATCGGGCTCCTCCTCGAGTCGTGGTGGGCTTTTGGTTCGCGGCCCGCCGGTCTTTCGTGGATCGAATAGGACAAAGAAGGGAGACAAACGGTCGCCCTCTTTGCCTATATAAGCCGACCCTCCCCTCTTCACTTTCCTTCTTCTTTCTTTATGCCGTATCGTTTCACCTGCACTGTCGAAGAACGAACCCAAGCTTTTCAAACCTTCGAAAATCTGAGCATTTCCTCAATTTTTAGAAAGGTAACTCCACAAGAAGCATTCTAATTCGTGAACGCTGCTCTTTCATGAACTTTTTCGACTAATTTGAGGGAGAAACGACGGAAATTTGCGATTTTCTGAAGGACTCATCAAAACGCCCTGGCTGACTGGCGTAGAGCTCGGGGTTCGAGGATGGGAAGGAGAGGAGGAAAACGAAGGAGGAAGAAGAAGAGGGAAGACCGGTTCGGATCGTGGGCAAAGAGAGGAGAAGATGAAGGCGAGTGGCGAGACGGAAGATCGTGGTGACAGCAAAGGCGCGTATCGTGGGGGCTGCAACGATTCGTGAAGGAGCGATCCCTTTGCCCTGCAATTCGATGGGGGGCGATCCCTCTACCTTGCGATCCGAAAGGGGGCGATCCCTCTGCCTTGCGATCCGACTCATAGTTGACGATGCGAAGAAATTTCAAACTTTAATCGATGCCTTGTCACCATAAAATTCTGAACAGTTAGGCTAGGGCCCTGATGTTAGACTTTCTGGACTAAATGACTACATAATTCGGCTGAATATGACGACTAATATTTTGATGATCTCGATTGCTTTCATGCTTTATTTTCAATGCACACACAAGTACACACATCGGTACTTGCACACACGGGGATCGAGTAGTATTAATCTCATTGTTCATGTTTTCTCGTCCTAGCAGTAATGTCGAATAATCACTCTTCTTCAAGATCCGCAACAGAAGCGGAATCCGAGGTTCCTGAGAAATACAACCCCGAGATTCCTCCCACTAATCCAGGAGGTGAAGATTCTGGATCTGAGTAAGAGGCCACGGAATCAGATCCGTCCGAAAGTACTTCGTCTAGCGACGATTCTGAGATAGATGGGCGAGCCCCCGACGAGATTCCTGGGGCGCTTGGGATAGATAAATTTTCTGATTCTTTAGCGTCTAAGCTCGACGATATAAAGCTTAAAAGAATCTGCTTGAGGCACGAGATTCCTTGGGATGATGTCTTGACGCCCGGAAGCGAAGATAGACCCCACCTAGCTCCGGAAGGATATATGGCGATCAGCCGAACCATGTGCTTGGTAGGAGCTATTCCTCCGTTCCCTCCGATCGCCATCGAAACTTTAAGACGACTGGGAATTGCTCCGATGCAACTTCATCTGAACGCCTACGCATCACTATATACCCTATACATTGCATACGCGGAGATCTTACATGCCGAACTTAAATTCAGAGATTTGACATTCTTCTTTCTTTTCAAGCACCGTTCTTCGGCAACTCCAAATTTCTCTTTCTTTGAATCGGTGGCAAATAGGTAGGTCCTGTACGATGGATATAGCAATATAGGGGATCCTAAGTCTGATTGGTTTTATATAAGAAAACAGGTCGGATGCTCACGAAGATGGCTCAAATCAAGCAAAATTTTAAGCTTCTAATCGAATATCTTGTTCAAGAAGTTTAGGCGTTAACATTCTCCCCCCGTTTTCTTTGTCTCAAACAGATCATGTCTTCCCAAAAATGGAGGGTCCTCTATACAACAATCGATTATCCATTCTTTTACAAAGCAGATCCGACTTTCTAAGGATCAAAAAATGCATTACTGATGACAATCTTCATAAGCATCGTCTTTTGGACAGAAGATTTGGACTTGGCACTGGCGGCAAACCTTATAAGTACGTGCCCCCAACAGAGGGAGAGGGAACTTCACAAGCGATAGAAACAACTAAATTTCGCAAGAGTCCTTCTCCGATAGTCATCCAAGACGATGAAGACCTGAACATATACAGAGGGGATGAGGTTCGCGGTGACGTGTCCAAGGAAATTCCTATTTCTGCTCCAATCGAAATCGTTGCTCCCGATGATTTGACAGAAGAGCAGTTATTTGACGAGCTGAATAAAATCCCACTACCCGATGATGTATATACAGAGAAGGACTTTGAAGAGGGGCCTTTCTTCCCTGCTTCTGAAGAGACCATCGCTCCAACTAGAGGACGAGAAACTGGTCAGATGAGCCTGCCTTCAGGCCCGGGTCTGTTAGGGGGAATTATATGGGATGCACACATCACACACACTATCTGACCCTGCACTCTTACATCGTGGGTATTCAAAGTTTTAATATGATCTTTTCTTTTTTGTAGGAACGATGTCCCGCAGGAAATCTTACTCGTATCGTTCTCTTCGTGAGGGCACACCCAGCCTTCGTCCGGATACTAATCCCTCTCGTGGTCCTTCTCACAGGCCGACTTCCTCGCAACCTCGGTCTCCACCAAAATCGACCTCTACCAAACCTTCCAGCTACCCGGCAGTTCCTACAGGGGGAAAGAAACTTCCTAAAGAGTTAACTCCTCCAAAGAGTGCACCTTCCCACAGCCGGTCGTCAAAAAGGCATCAAGAATCTAAAGATAAGGACAAGGATGCATCCAAAGAATCTGAAAAGGAGAGGAGTGACATCGTCCCCTCCAGCCAGCCAGAGTTGGCTGCTCCAGGGTCACGGGATTACATGCATGGTCCCGAGATTCAAGGCAGGCTGGAAAAGCTTCGGGAACAATTCCCAGACATATTCTTTGACCGGATGACATTTGTTCCAGCCTTAGAACCGGTCCCCAAGAACTGGGATAGCGAAGTTGTCGGGCATATCCGCCATGTTGCCAGGCAATATGAGATGATGAAAAAACATGTCGTTAACCTTTCTGAAGTCATCTGATCGCTTGAAATAGAAGCACATAGATCCAAGGCGAAACTTGAGAACAACGAGAGGGCCAGGACCAAGATGGAGAAGGACCTGGAAGATGCTCAATCTCAGCTTGCTTTAGCACGGAGGGATGCTGAAAATTATAAGATTGAATTAGAAAATGCTAAGCAATGCTTTCATATGGAACTTGATTCCAATAGCCAAGAAAAAATGGCTTTAAAGAAGGAGGTTGAAGATCTCAAAATGGCCAACATCGAATTGGAAACAGTACAAGGCCATTTTGAAGCTGAGAGAGCTGCTTGGGAGGCAGAAAAGGCAAATTTAAAAGAAAGTTTGGCTTTGGCTAAAGCAGAAAAGGTGATTTTAAATAACCAGGTCTCGGACGCGGAGAGACGGGCAGCTCTCGCCGAAAAGAATGTTGAAAGTGCCATCGAATTGGCCACTGCTTCTAGCAACAAGCTCCTCGCAAGAGAGAAGGAGATCGAGGGGTTTGAAGAGATGATTTTCGATTTCCTTGGCCAGGTTCTCAAAACTCGCAACATCTCGTGGATCCCGGATTACCATGTTACTTTGGCCAATTTATGGGATGCCATTGTGGAGGGTGAAAAACATAGATTGGGGGGTCGAAGAAATCGATGAGGATGAGTTGATGAAGAGCATCTTAAGGGACAATGAGCCTGAGGATCTGGAAGAGGGTCGTCGCCTGATTCTGGCGGAGATGGAAAAGGAGAGGGCCCTGGCTAAGGGTAAAGGCAAAGCTGATGAGGGCTCGAGTTCGGCTGTGGAGCCCAAGACCTCCGGGGTTGAGGAATACCACCCCGATGATCCATTAATCCCTTTGGGTCGAACTCCCATGGTCATTGGAGCCTCTGCAACTGCTCAAGAAGGAGCATCTGCTGAAGGTATTTCTCTCTCTTCCCCACAATTTGTCAAAGCAATTGTGAAATATCGTCGTCTGGTAGAACAACCAATTGAATTAGTAATGTGTGTTCCTCCTGATACAGGTGGCGAGCCCGTCGACAAGGGTGATGAGAAAAAAAAAAGGAAGTGGAGAAGGAGGCTGTCTTGCCAGGTGCTGGTGTTGATGTATCAAAGCAGGCCGAGATCACAACAGCAGAAAGAAGGATCCCGGCACCTAGCACTGATGTACCCAAAGATGCTGAGACCATCGAAGCCTTGAAAGACATGGATGGACGCCATGTAGATGATGAAGAAGACATTATCGGTGCCAAAAAGGCCGACGATGATGTCAAGAAAACCTTGGCCAGCCGAAAAGCTAGACAGGAGAAAGAGTTGTCTTCGAAGAAGGTGGGAGATGAGGCTTTGGACGTAGTCCCTCTTGCAGAATTCGATCCCAAAACTTGGATGATTGTAAAGATTCAGCCCAAATCCATCAGCCGACAGCTTCACTTTGCAAACCCCGATGATTTCCCGGCTTCCCTCTCCGGTAGAAGTAAGAGAAAAGAGGTGGAAGAGAAATCTTCAGAGGAGTCGGATGTTCCCCTCATAGACAAAAGGAAGAGGAAGAAAGGGGATTCATCTGATGCCGACAAGGCGAGGCTGGAGAGGCAGAAGCAAGAGAAGAGGCCAAAGCGTAAATAGGATGTTTGTTGATATTTTGTCTTTAGGTTTTCCACTGGCCAGGAAGTGTAATTGTTAGACTGGCCCTCACTTTCTTTTCTAGGCTGTTTTTCACTTTGTTAGTTCACAGTATATAAATGAAAGTTTATCTCTTTTTGCATCCTTATGTACCTGTATTCAAATAAATTTTCCATGTTTAGTCATAGGCCATCTAATTACAAATCAGTCGAACAACAGAAAGAAAAATATTTGTGTTGCGTTGCTGTATTAAAGTTCAGTATATGTGTATGAGTGTATGTGCCCCCAGTCAGTTGTTATCATGGCACCTGACTAGGGTTTACTAATGATTGGTTAGTTTTGCCGGCAGGTTGCCCCCTATTTCTGAATATGGGGGACTTAGAAGATTTCATTGGATGACTGTTCGAATGGTACCGAATTTTTGGCACCTTTCGCAGTGCTTAATCATAGACTTCTTTGTACTCTCTTGACGGTTGCCAAGGTTAGAGTGTGAATTCAGTAGTTCAGTCGGTCCCCGATCCTTTAGCAGGGAAGAAGTTCTTTCTCAACGCTCAATCGGAGACGCTTTTATACTCTCTCTCTCTCTGGAGAGTTAGAGTTCGAGCTCAGCGATCCATTCGCTCCCCGATCCTTCAGCGGGGAAGGAGCTCTTTCTCAGCGCTCAATCAGAGACGCTTTTATACTCTCTCTCTCTCTCTCTCTCTGGAGAGTTAGAGTTCGAGCTCAACGATCCATTCGCTCCCCGATCCTTTAGCGGGGAAGGAGCTCTTTCTCAGCGCTCAATCAGAGACGCTTTTATATTCTCCTGGCGGTCGCCGAGGTTAAACTTTTGCTCAGGCGGCTCCGATCATGGTACACCGCCATGTTTCGTGGACGTCATCTTCACATCCTTTATACTCTCTCTCTATTCTGGAGAGTTAGAGTCACGGATCAAGCAGTCTGCAATCATGTATGTTCATCAAACTCGCCCTAGTTGTATATTTTAATCCAAGCTCCGAGGATTGAAACCAGTCGGACAAGCAGTTGGAGCTCTTGCCAAGGCTTTGAGTTCCCCCAAACAGTCTACGGGAGGAACGGTTGGCAACAGACTTCGGGTACCTGCATTATTCTTTTGATTTCCATAAAGCAGATAAATAAAGATGCAATAAAGGTAAATGACACAAAATATTTTATAGTGGTTCGGTCGAATCATGACCTACGTCCACTTTATAACCTTTTGCTTTAAGGAATCAGACTATTCTAGGCAAGTCATGCCTTGTACATGGTTTTTTAACAAAGCAAAAGAATAAATTTGAAACTTTCATGTTAAATATGGCCGTAAATGTTGGGCATTCCACGCTCTGGGGATTTCCCTTCCATCTACAGTTGCCAGCTTGAAGGTTCCATTATCAAGCTTGTTCAGAATGGAGTACGGTCCTTCCCACTTCGCTCCCATATGAGTTGGGGGTGGAAAGACACGTTTCAGAACCAAGTCTCCGGGTTCCCAGGTTCGGGCTCGAACCTTTTTGTTGTAATATCGGGTGACCTGTTGTTTGCATCTCAAGGCACGCAGGTCTGCTTCATCCCTCTTTTCTTCGATCATATCCAGGGACTCAAGGAGCAATTCATTATTGGTCATTGGATCATAATAAGTCACCCAGTGAGAAGGTACCTTTATCTCAACCGGGATGACTGCTTCCGTTCCAAAAGCAAGGGAGAACGGAGTATGTCATGTTGCCGATTTATATGTTGTCCTGTAGGCCCATAGTGCCAAGGGCAATTCATCAGCCCACATGGCTCTAGCCCGCTTCATTCTTCTTTTCAGAATGGACTTAATTACTTTATTTTCCGCTTCGACTTGTCCGTTCGATTGCGGGTGCGCCACAGAGGTGTATCGATTCTCGATGTGGTATTTTTGGCAGAAGTTTCTGAATTCAGCACTATCGAACTGAGTTCCGTTATATGTTATTACAATCTTTGGAATCCCAAATCGACAGATGATGTTTCTCACGATAAAGTTGATCACTCGTTTGGTTGTGATTGTAGTTAGTGGTTCAGCCTCGACCCACTTAGTGAAATAATCTACGGCCACAATAGCGAACTTTGCTCCGCCCCTTGCTATGGGGAGACTTCCAATGATATCAATTCCCCACATAGCGAAAGGCCATGGACTCATCATCGTTTTTAATTGATTAGGAGGTGCTCTAGGTATCTTTGAAAATCTCTGGCACGCATCACACCGTCGTGCGTATCTTGCTGCATCCTTGTTTATGGTAGGCCAGAAATAACCATGCCGCAACACCCTTTTTGCCAAAGTTTGCCCTCCAGTGTGGTCGCCACATTCGCCTTCGTGGACTTCTTGCAGCACACGTTTGATGTCATCGTGGGCTACACACCGAAGGAGGGGCATTGAAAACCCTTGTCTGTAAAGAACTCCGCCTTGCAGAACGTATCGGCCGGCTTTACGAATTACTTTACGCCTCTCGCTTTTCTTAGTCGGAAGCGTTCCATTCATCAGGAAATTCTTTAGAGGGGTCATCCAGGACTCCCTTTCTGGTTCTGTCTCTAGTACTAAGTCGATTTCCATTTGATCTATGCTAGGGGATCGAAGTACTTCAACGGGAGCTAACCCAGTCACTTCAGGATCATCGGAACTAGCCATCTTTGCCAACTTGTCTGCCTGCTGATTCTCTGACCGCGGAATATGAGATATACTATAGTGATCAAAATCGTTCAACAATTCTTTCACTTTCTTTAAGTATAAAATCAATCTTGCACTTTTAGCTTGGAATTTTCCAGTGACTTGGTTCACAACTAACTTGGAGTCGCAGAAGATGTTCAGCTTTGTGACTTCTAGTTCCTTTGCAATCTTTAATCCGGCTATCATAGCTTCATATTCGGAATCGTTGTTAGTGGCATGAAACTCCATTCGGATTGCATAGGTTATCAATCGTTTCTCGGGGGTTTCAAGCACTATCCCAGCGCCGGATCTTTCGTCATTCCTAGCGCCATCAGTATACAATCCCCAGGCATTGGGATCGAAAAGTAATTTTGAGGGATTGTCCTCTTCATTGGCTATATCTTCCTCTGGTATGGTGAACTCCGCTATGAAGTCGGCTATCACTTGCCCTCGAATCGATCGTCTGGGCTGAAAGTTCAAATCAAATTGACTCAACTCAATATTCCATTTAAGTAATCTTCCAGATGCCTCTGGTCTCTGTAGGACTTGCTTGAGTGGATGATCGGTGTATATGGTGATAGGATGCGCCTGAAAATAATGTCGAAGCTTTCTAGAGGCGATCAGCAAACTATACGCCAACTTTTCTATCCGTGGATAGTTAAGCTCTGCCGCTGCTAATTTTTTGCTCACGTAATACACAGGTCTTTGGATCTTATCCTCTTCTCTTACCAATGCTGAGCTGATTGCATGAGATGACACCGCCAGATACACAAATAAGTCCTCGTGATCCACTAGCTTAGATGATATCGGAGGTTTCTCCAGGTGTCTGAGCAAATTCTGAAATGCTTCTACGCAGTCGGGCGTCCATTTGAAGTGTCGTTTTCCCCGCTTTATTAATTCGAAGAATGGGATGCACTTATCCGTAGCCTTGGAGATAAATCTGCTTAGTGCGGCCACTTTTCCGGCAAGGCTTTGCACATCCCTAATTTTCCTAGGTTCCTGAATGTTTCTGATTGCCGCGATTTGGTCTGGATTAATCTCAATACCACGGGAACTGACGATGAATCCCAAGAATTTTCCAGAGGCAACACCGAACGAACATTTGGTTGGGTTGAGTTTCATTCCGTACTTTCGAAGAATGCCGAACATCTCTGCCAAGTCAGTAGTGTGTTGAGAAGATTGCTTGGACTTAACCAACATATCGTCGACGTATACTTCCATGGTTTTCCCGATCTGGTTATAAAACATTCTGTTGACTAAACGTTGATATGTAGCGCCCGCATTCTTCAAGCCAAAGGGCATCACCACATAACAATATAATCCCAAATTCATGATAAAACTAGTGTGCTCTTGATCTGGAACATGCATCGGAATCTGGTTATATCCTGAATAAGCATCCATAAATGAGAGAAGCTCATGACCTGCCGTCGAGTCTACCAACTGGTCAATCCGGGGCAACGGGAAACTATCTTTTGGATATGCTTTGTTCAAATCCGAGAAGTCGATACACGTTCGCCACTTCCCATTGGCCTTTTTTACCAGGACTGGATTCGAAATCCAGTCTGGGTAGGTCGAGTCTCTGATAAATCCATTACTCTTTAGCTTTCCAACTTCTTCTTTCAAGGCAGCGGACCTCTCTGGGCCCAACATTCGCCTTTTTTGCTTTACTGGAGGATGTTTAGGGTCAATGCTTAAGGAATGGCTCATGATTGATGGGGATATCCCACACATGTCCGCGTGGGTCCAAGCAAATACATCCAAATTGTTTTTTAAGAAATCCGTCAATTCTTTAGCGAGATTCGGATTTAACTGGGATACAATCTTAAGGACCTTCTCCGGGTCACTGTCATTGTTCGGTACATCCACAGTTGTCTCGTTAGGAGTCGCCATTCTGCCCCCGGGTTCTTGATCCTCTCTGGGATCTATATCCTCGGGCATCTCTCTGGGTGACTCTCCAACGAATATCCTCTTTGGTTGCTATAAGGTCTCCGCCCCCGAAGGGGGAGAGGGGCCTTTAGTTTCAATATCACCTCCATTGCGAAGTAACTTTAGTTCGGCAACATAACATGCTCGCGCAGCAACTTGATCCCCTCTGACGATACCAATGCCAGCTTCTGTGGGGAATTTCAATAACAAGCACCAGGGGGCTATACAGGCTCTAAACTTTGCGAGGGCCGGTCGGCCCAAAAAGGCATTGTAAGGCGATTCAACATCCAAAACCACGAAGGGAAGGATTCTCACTCTCTGGCGTTCTCCTTCCCCAAGCGTAACTGGTAACTCTACATAACCCATTGGAGCGGTAGATGCTCCATTGAATCCACGGATCCATCCTTGGCAGGGCTTCAAGTCTTTTATTTCAAGGTTCATCTGGTCAAATGTCCTTTTGAAAAGAATGTTGACAGAACTCCCGTTGTCCACTAAAACCTTATGGACAGTGGCTGGACCAATAGGTACTGTAATTACAAATGGATCTTCTGTCGGAGCATGGACTCCAATGCTTTCTCGTTCTCGGAAGACGACATCGTCGGTCATCATCTTTTGCTGCTTCACCGGGATACTGTCCTCGGCGCTGCTACACTCCCCTACCTCGAGGTGTTGTTTGGCTGCATTGACGTATTGATCCAATGCCTTGGAACTATGCCCGGCGAGATAAAGTCCTCCGATTACGGTATTGATAACAATGTTCTTTCCCTTTTGTTGGGCAGTCGGCCTAGCAGCAAGTTGATTCTGGTTCTGATTTGGGGCCTGCACTGCTTGCCCCCTGTCTCTGGGCGTTACTCTGAATTCATCTAACTTTCCTTCTCGAAGCAGCCTTTCGACTACATCTCTTAGGTGACGGCATTCATTTGTCGAATGGCCGTGAATCTGATGAAAGAGACAAAACTTCCCTGTTTCACGCACTTTCTCCGTCGACTCTCTGGGAGGTGGCCTCTTATTCTGGAGGACTTCATACGCATCCATAAAGATATTTTCCAGAGTATCATTTATTGGTGTATAACTTTCAAAGGCCCTGAGACGAGTCCTTCTCTGGGAGTCGTTCCCTCGGTTCCTCTTTCGGTTGTTGCCGTTACCATTATTATTGTTGTTACCTGGCTGACGACCACCTGATTCTGATTTCCGACATTTACTTCAACTTTCCCCGAGCTGTCTCCCGTCTGCTTAATGGCGACATTGCTCTGTATTTCCTCCTTATTGGCCGTTTTTGCCTTTCGGTTAGCATATACCTCTTCCCAGCGTAAATGTACGTTGGCTTTCTCGTAGAATAACTCTCTAGTGTGGGGCGGTTTGCCTGCCAGGTACCTCCCGAATTCAGTGTCCTTATCTACTCCGTCAATCAGTGCTGCGACAATGGTCGGTTTATGGGGATCTTTAACCTCAGTAGCGGCCAAATTGAAACGATCCAGGTACACCCTTAAACTCTCGCCTGGTCGCTGCTTGACAAGGAACAAATCGATCACACTTTTTGTCTTCTGTGCGTAGATACGGAATTGTTCTACGAACTTCTCACTCAACTCCCTGAAGCTAGAAATCGATCTCGCCGGCAAGCGAGTAAACCATAACAAAGCCACATCCTCCAGGAATATGGGAAACGCTTTGCACTTCACAGCGTCAGAGGCTGCGGCAGCGGTCATTGACCAAGAGTATCTCATTAGATGCTGGACGGGATCAGACCTACTCGCATATCGGTTCATTTGTGGCATGTTGAAACGCCTTGAAAAAGTCGCATCCAAAATATCATCAGTGAAAGGGGTGTGACTGCGGTCGATCCCCCAATCTTCATTCCGTTGTCCACGACTATCTGCCAGAATCTGGTGGATCATGGCTGCAACATTTGCACTGGTTAAAGAAGGTTCAGGGTCAGTGCCTCTGGCTCGGCGGGGTTCTCTAATCTCTCTTCCGGGAGCTGTCACGAAGTCCGGGGCTCGGATAGGGCTTCGTTGCCCCCTGTTATCATGAGTATGTGTGCGGCGACGGGGCTGAGGTAGTCTGTTACGTACGGGACTGTCCACATCTCGAACCCTGGGAGCTGCGACTTGATTGTTCACATTACGGTTTGAGGGCCCCGCCCCCAGCGCTTCTTCTTCCTGTGATGGCAGGGTTCCGAACCGAAGCTGCTCTATGTTTTCGGCTCTCTCATACGGTCGTCGTGGAGGTCTCGGTGATTCTTCAGACGAAGAAGAATATCCTGGAGTGAGTGGACGAACCGGCGATGTTCTTTGCCTCGCAAGCTCATTAAGTCTTCTATCCATAGCAGTCAAATTTTGTCGCAGGACGGAGCTTTCCTGCCTTTGGGCAGCCAATTCATCAAACAACCTCTCCTACATTTCAGAAAAGCGAGAGAGATCCCCCTCGGTAACGGGAGCAGCAGGATCATATTGATCGTCATCACCTTCTCTTATGCGCAAAGAGCTTGAGCCGGGTCGAGCAGAGGGGCCAGGATGGTAGGAGCGAGCCATAGGCTCCTTTCCAGGTCGAGTTGTGGTCTGATCATCAATTCGGATCGCTGCGGTTTGTGGGTGGCGGCTCGCAGCGCCCCCTTGAGGTCGATTCGCGGTTGCAGTGTGCGGAGGGTGCGAGGCGTTTCCTCGGGATCGAGTAACAACCCCTTCAGCAGTCCGGATCGCTTCGTTCTCGCGACTCGGAGCGTGGTGTCTTCGTCGGATCGGTTCGCCCCTTGCGCCCCGCGATCCAAAGTTTCTTCATTGCCCAGCTCGTGCACACTCTCTTCAATTGTTTCATTGGTTTGCGAAGCTCGTGCTTCCTTAGATCTTTTTCGAGCCATGATATCCGAATCGCTGGAACCTTCAAAGAACCGAATAGTGAAACTTTAGGATTGTGTTCTCAGTGAAAGCACCAAAATGTTAGATCAAAATTTGGACCTAACACCCAAATTGTTCTGAAGCTTATAGAGTTTCAACTGAAGAATGAGAAAAAAGGAAATAACACACAGAATTTATGGTGGTTCGGCGTTAACGAGCCTACGTCCACTTTATGTATTATTGATTATACTTTGAAAGCTAATACAATCAAGGATTTCTCTCAATATTTTAGTATTTTGACAACAATGGTGGATTCAGTACTCAATATTGCCAAAAAGATCCCAAAAAATGCCAAGCTCCGGGCTATTTATAGCTGATTTTGTCAGGAGGGTCGTGGTTACACGTGGCACGAATCCCGAGAACATCGGATCGCATCGCCATCGTTGAGGAAATAGTCAAATTAGCCGTTGTGGACAGGTGTTGCGATCTGCTTGAAAATCGGATCGTGCAGATGGGGAGAGTTGGTCCAAATGATGGTTAGGGACACGTGTCGCTAGATCCGTGCGTCTCGGATCGCTGAAGACTAGCTCACGCTTGAACGGGTCAGAGGGTTCGCCACGCATCAGGGGATCGGATCGATCAATACTGGGGAACAACATATGCATGGATCGGATCGCATAGAGGTGTCGTTTCGCTGATGAAATAGGGGCGATCCGTCGAGATGCGATCTGATGGTGGGCGAGTCGATAGCGTGCGATCCGTCATCGGGTGAGTCGATGATGCGATCCATTCCTTCATATTCTTAGAGAATGTGGTTTCATGTTTTCTTCTTATGAATGATCCTGAGTGGCTTGGTCAAAAAGCGAGCCAACAGTGTATATATACGAGTGAACGTATTTGTCATTTGATATAAATGGTTTTATATTGAGGAGATTTATTGGTTGAGTTGTTTATGGATTCTGGTCGATGGTGGGGCACCACAATATCGATAGGGGGTTTCTAAACACTCGAATATGATGGGTCGACACGATATGTTTTGGAAAAAAGGTAAATGAAAATAATTTTACCCAAAGTATATTTTGATATAGAGAAAATATATATTGGAAATATAGTATATTGAATGTGTTGGTCATGATTATAATCGAGTAAGATTATAAATTAAATGGTTATGTAAATAACCAATCAGAATTCATATAAGAGAATCATATGAAATCCGATAAATTAAATCTGAATTTTTAAGCAGAATTGGAATTAAAATACTTGAAATTGGGAAGAGTGTTTGTAAATGAATTTGGATCAAATATATGAGAATTTTAAAATCCTGGGCGATTTTAAATTGTTTTACAGCATTGTGAATGATATTTTGAAATTTATTTCAAAATAGAAGTGTTTATAAATGATTTTGAAAAGTGATATAGTATTAAATTCAATTCAGTAGCTGGGAAATAACCCTGATGATGTTGGCCACAACATCAGTGTTTATTTTCGAGTTTGTAAGTGACGGATTACTACCAGAGATACTGTTTTGATTTGTTTTGGGAAAAACAAGTTGTGTTGAATTTCAAAAAGGAGATATTTGATTTTGAAAAGCAAAGCTGTTTAAAATTCTCAGGAAGAGATTGTTCGAATTAAAAACTAGATTATATAGGAATTTGTGAAAGCAAATTGGAATTAATAATAAAGCCAGTTAAGTGGTAACTGAATTGGATTAGAATGATATTAAGTAAGTTGGATTGATAGGAATTTGGAATCAAGGATAATACTTGAATTTGAAATAAAGTTTGGCTCGGATAAAACCAAACGATTGAATTGAAAATGGAATTTGGCTTAGTTAAAAGCGAATGGTTGTATTGAGATATAAGTGATTGGATTTTGACCGGAAGGACTTTGGTAGATGCTAAATTGGTAGCAGGTGTAAAGGATAAAATGATATGCCCGACAAAAAGGTACAAATTTATATTAATTGGATAGGAGATTTTTATGAGCCGAATTGGCAAGCCGCATGGCTGTTTGATTTTCTTTTGGGTAGGATAAGGCCTAGAGAAGCGAGTTGTGGTTTTACGGATAGGGTTGTACAAAGGAGGTCATGGCGAAATTTTCCGAAAATTTAAGGTGTTAGAAAATTTTCAGAATTTTTGAAAATTTTAGTAAGTCGGAAAGAATTAATGATTTAATTAGAATTTAAATGGTTCAGTTAAAATGGAAGTTAAGAAGTAAAACCTGAAGATGTATAAATCTAATTAGTAGAGTTAGTAACATTCTTCTAGCTTAGCAATTTCGAGGACGAAATTATTTTAAGGGGGAAAGATTGAAATGACCCGCATTTTTACTGTTGAATAATTAATTTAATTATTAAATATCGATTTAACGATATCGATAACTAAAATTAAATAATATTTATATTTAATTAATATAAATATTAAAATAATATATTTCTGGAATAATCGGCTATAACAGAATCCATGATATGGTGTGAATTGGACAATTTAAAATATATAATTCAGTTTATATTGAATTATATTGACGAATATATTTATAATCGTCAGTTGAAGGTAGAAATTATATTATAATTAAAATCGAGCTCGAAATTGCGCAGAAGTTCGCGATTTGGCGATTTGAACTTCAACTGGGGATACAGAATCCGTTTTAAGCCGGATTTCTGTGAAACAAGAAACGTTCGGAGCTGGTGAAGTATATTTTTCTAGTGGAAGAGAAAAATCGGGATTTGGTTGTGTAGATTTTGATTTATGTCCAAATCAAATTTTAGAAAAGTCGCTGTGGAATTCCTTTATAATTTATAACGATATATAAAAGGAATTTCATTATAAATCGAATATCGATTTAATCGGGATTTGAAATATCAAGTTAGAAATCCATATAGGATTATTCTGTAGCTGTATGGTATTCCACTATGAATATGTATACGATAATATAAATTTATTTATATTTAATTTAATTATATTTAAATATATTTATATATTTAAATAGGTTATTTATAGCTTTAAAAATAGCCAGTTTTGTAAACGACCTCAGAATTCGACGAAACTAATTTTGTTGGATCCGCAATGTTAAATTATTGTTAGATTTCAATTTCCGTGATTTTTGAAGTCAGTATGTGGCCGTACCGATTTTTAATGTGAAAAACAGTCGATAATTTGACCTTTAAAAATACGCTGTGTGAGCAAACGGAGTCGGAATTCGATGAAACCAGTTTTGTTGGGACCGTAATGTCGAACTGTAGCTACGTGACCATTTTCGCAATTTTTGAATATCATGTGTGATCACACGGATTTTTAGAGTGCAGAAACGAATATAAAATGAATAAAACTAAAATATATTATTATAAAATATCCTGATTTTAGTGAACCAAACAAGGCCACATCTTCCTTTTCTAAACCACTGGTCTCTGTGGCCTCAAAACAACGTTCGTGGCTCCACAACTCATCCAAATAGAGGTCTATAAATAAAAATCCAAAACAAATCCAATGAAATTTGTTAAATCTCAAAACTGGTATTTCTGGACTCACGAGAGCATGGGCTTCAATCGGGTACCCTTCATATGTGTTGCGATGGGATTCTGAGATGCTCCATTTTCGAGCAGCAACTACTAGGGTTGGGGAAATCTCCGAATGGGAGTGTTGATTGATGGAGTGAGTAGTATAGTTGGATTCGTATTGATAAATGGTGTTAGCGGTTATTCTTTTGAGGGATTTGAAGTCGAAAACTGTCGCTCGAACAACAGGGAGTGTTCGACAGGCACAGTCGATGGAAACTGCCATGGGTAACCGAGCCTAGGGTGGAGATGATGGAAGGATAGAGATCGAGAAGGAGAGCATGGTGGTGTTTTTCGTTTTGAATATCGTTGAAAGAAGAAGGAGATAAGAGGAAGAAAAGGGTCGGAAATGGAAAAATGTGAGGATCGGCTGTTACAGAGATTGGGGAAGAAGGAATTGCGGGTGGACCTTGATGAGTGGACATTTTGGGTTATGGGACGGAAGGGATTAAGGTTAAAGTCCATATGAATTTAATTAAATTATTTAGGTTTAATTTAAAAATGGTATTAATTTATAATGTACATATCTATTCCATACAATATCATAATTTCAAACCGTCGGATCCGTTGGGATCGTATGTGTAACGACCCAACTTTCGAATACATTGAAAGTCGTGCCATTAATAATAATAAGAGTAGATATAAGATAAAATCATAGAAACTTCAGAATCTCACATCGGATTTTTTTACAAAAGCTGATACTTCATAATATTACACAGCGGAACATATTACATCAGAGCATACTGGATCTAGTAATACATGCCATTCATAGTACATCCTTAATTATACATATCATTGACGATCAACTTGCAGGTTTAATTAAACAGTAGATAAGATAGGTAGTCCGGCACACAGAAAATTCCATTCTAGCTTCTCAAGTTTTATCCAATCCTGATTCACTTGTCTATTCATAACAAGTGTTACGAATACCCAAGAGTTTTAAGGGAAACACAGAAAAATAAACTCCGGGTTAGTCAGGGCACTGGTATGAGTAAACAGTTTAAAACAGATTAAAGAAATAAAATATCTCATAAGACCACGCCGTGAATACTGAACGAGTTTTTACCTTATGAAATCAAAATCCTTTGTATACTTGAAATCAGATATTATCATAGTGTCTATAAGTTTTCACAAATAAATTAGAATCTAGAAGAATGCTTGCATCTCACATTCTCCTATATAGTATACAAACAAAAACCGCTTGGCGCTTATGGAAATTGGATTTCCAACTATGACTATGGGACCACCTTCCGATGATGTATCTCTCAAGGCGAATACACCTGGGTTCAACAAGAACGTCTTGCAACCCGGCCCACACATGACCGACCACTCATTTCTCTTGAGTGTATCGAATGTATATCACCAACGGTTGGACTCAAACCACCGTTCCCGAATGGGTAGAATCGATAGAGTAAGAAACAAAAGGAATTTCTCTAGATAGGTGATTATACACCCTAATGGGAGCGACCCACATAGCCATGTTGCCTCCCCGATTTTTTGTCATTTCCTGGGTGTAAGGCTTGAAGCTAGACTTACCTTTTCATCATCACTGTTTAATTTCTTTGAATGCCACATCGTCAAATCCATCGGAAATCACTAATTGATTTCCACAAAAATACTCTGGTTGTCAGGCTAAAGAAGTTTCCCTTCTGTGCCAGCAACTGGTACGTTTGAAGAAAACAACGTACGTGATTCCTTTGGAAATACTCTGTCAGACATTCGTCCATACAAGTTGTCTATGATTGGACAAACAGAAGGCACTATTTAAGAATAACCCTTGTATATTGTCGTCTTCAATTTTTAAAAATCTCTGACGCACGGCATATAATTCGAATCGAAGGGGAATATACTTTCGGACTCTTCGAAATGATTTATGTTAATATCTTTTAGAAATGGATAACTAAGGCACGTGCTCCGCACATGGTAATTTGTACAATAATGTTACGACAATTATTCATAATCAATACCTTTGTCTTATAAATATATTTAAATCATCGTTTATTTCTAAATGTACAGTTATCAACTTAAACATATTTACTTAAATAACGTATCAATTACCTTCAATCACTGGGTTTAATTCCGGCTCACTTATCAATCCTCATTTCCATTTATTCACTTAGGACCATTCATTTATACTTTCGTTTCTATTTTATTCTCTTTAATCATGCTAAAGTCCTTAAACTCCATTCACTTCGGCCAGTCCTTCTTCTCACTAGTCCAATGTATTGGCCCATTTCTTTCCTTTATCATATTTAATAAACCTTAAAATCTTTTTATATCTTTACTTTTCTTCTTTATTTTATATTTCCTTTCCCTTCCTATTTAACTTCAGCTTTTTATGTCGGCGTATAATTCAACATACTTGAATTATTTTATAAATGTTTACCCAAATTATATATATATAATTTAACAAAACAATTTAAATCTTAAAACAAAACATTTTACGGCATTTTTGTTTTGTTTCTCTCTTCTTGATATCTACTTACCTTATTGATTTTCTTTTCATTTCTTGCTTTACATTTCTATCTTTCTTGTTATATATTTTCTATTTACATGTAAATGAAATCTCGGCCCAACTATCTAAAGCCCAAATACCCTTATTTCTCCTTTATTTAATTTCTTCCTTTCTTACTTCTCTTTAATTTGTTTAAGCCCACTAGCCCAATTATTTGAGCCCAACCCCTCCTTTGTAATTTCTCTTATTAATATATATATATATATATATATATATATATATATATATATATATATATATATTCCCCCTTAGTCGATGATTCCTGTTTTATCCAACTTGACCTCGTCTACTTGCTTGATTCAGTGCTTATCATCACAATTATGTCCAAATCCTGCATCTACCACGACCCAGCAAACAAGTCTACCCCTTTCCTTCAATTAGCTACTATGTTCCTTTGGTTTAATTATTGTTTTGATTGGTTTTGTTTTGATTTCTTGTTTTCAATCATTTATGAATGCCTAAACTAACCCAACAGCCATCGGACCCTTTCCTATTTTGGTTTGCCAGTCTCCTTGCTCCAGTAATGGCTCTGACTACACAGCATTGCTCCGATCCTTCCTTGTTTCCAGTGGCGAACAATCCTATGTCATCTGAGCTATTCGATTCATGTGTTACAACCCATTGATCGAAGCTAGATCCCATGCCCAACTCCTTCTTCCCCCCCACCCACCCACCATTTCTTCTTCTAGTTATTCTCGTGTACAGATGTACACTGGTGCACATGCACCAATGGTCTGATCACCCGATGGCCACCCAACCACCATCCGCAAACTCCAATTCCTTCACTGACCTCACTGCCAAACTCAGATTTTTTCATCTCTGCTTCTACAGTATTTCCACTACTAAACCCAACTCCCTCCATGAACATCGATCTAAGAAAATACCTCCCGTCACCTCCTCTGGCCATCGAAATGCACCGTACCTTGGCCCCACCTTGGTGACAACCCACCGCACTCATCCCCCCTGGTGCGCACCCCTCTATCACCGCGTTGGAGGTGCAGTTCGCCGCCAAAAACCCCATACCCAAAAACAACCATGAACCCTAAATTGACCTAGTTCACGAAATCTACACAATAGAAAATTTGTTTTGTATTTTTCCTATATATATCCCCTAACCCCCAGTACCTCCACGCCAAAACTCACCACCTCCAATCGTTTTGATCACCGGAATTTGCCCAAGAAGGTACTTCCGTCCATCGCAATATTTCTCATTATTCCCAAACTTAAAAATCATAAAACTTATACTAAAAATCTTCATTTTGTTTAATGATTCCATTCATGTATTCAAATCAATTTAATACGAGTTTTGAAAATTCGAGGAAATAGAGAGGTACTGACTGTTTGTGTTGTTTCCTGTCAGTGGTTTGTCCAAGTATATTTTGCATTCTTCTTGCTTTTAATTGGTTTAGTGATGATGTAATGGTAACAATACAACCTGGAATCATACTGAAATTATCCAACTTAAAGTTATTTATTAGGGATCATCAATTTGGTTGTGTGAAATAAACAAAAACAGAACTAACAGAACAGTACACACAGCACTCCTCTTACCCATTAATACTTGAAAGTACTAAGTATCAAACAATGGTTTTTTACTGTCAAAAAGAGTGTTCAACCAGATCATGCCATTTCACAAGATCATCAAGCACCCAAGTCCAACTTGACAGCCCAAACAATAAAATGCAGGAATTTAAAAACAGGAATTTTAAAAGAAGTTTACTCACCAGTAAAGGGATTGATGTTCTCGGCTACTTCTCTTCTTCCTACTAATCTCTAGTTCTAATGGCTTTGGTTTTGTGGTGAGAATGTGTATGCTTATGCCTTATTTATAGTGGTAGGAAATTCATAAAATCTGGTGCAAAGAAAATCAGTTTTCAGATTTGATTTTGACAAATGAAAGACAATACAAAAAGAAAAATCTTTTTCTTATCAAAACAAAGCACCATCTCCTCATTTGCACATGGCTTATATTAGCCTTGAAATCACTTGCACATGGCCTTCCTCTTTTCTTATTAGCCTCTATGAAATGTCAACAATGAATGCTCATGTACCATACATTTTTCACAAATCTTTCTTCTTGGTTTACACAAATTTTAGTATCCTTTCTAGTATCCAATAGGTTCAGTTTTGGCTTGGATTTTTAAAACAAAATCTCATATCACAAAATGATTTAACTTAAAGGCATATATACATTTTACTTGCCTTGCAAGGTTAGGCAAAAATATGAAAATTTGGTACTATAAAATGCGATGATTTTGACATGGAAATCATAGAAAATCTTAGTATTAGAATGGATCTAGTGTAGGTGCATCTAAGGTTTAAATACACAAGATTTTGGCAAGATTTTGTGAATCTGTATGTACATGTATTATGACCAAAACAAACATGATCTTGGAAAATGCAAAAAAAGTGACAAATTTTCAGAAATCTTTTGACAAAAGAGAAAGATATGAAAAATGAAAATATTTGATAACAAATGATCTTGCCATGTGACAAATATTTTACTAGATTTTCTTTACTAGCTTCTTTCTAAGGTAGGTGTTGTCCTCAAGCATTTTGTTCATGAAACATGCTAGCACAAGAAATTGGTACTTTCATGTTTATGTTTACGAACATGTGAATTTCTTTTGAATTTGCTTTGCCAAAAAAGAAAAAGAAATGAGGCTTTCATGTTTTGATTATGTATTTGTAAACTTAAACTTGCTTTGATAACAAAAATGGGTTTGGCATATTTAATTTAAGTATTAAAAATTTTCAAATCAAATTTTGCAAAAACTCAATTCTTAAATACTTTGAAAAAAATGAACAAATTATGTGAAAGAAATGGCATTTTAAAACTTGCTATATAAAGTGTTATCACTCATACATGTATAAAATCATTTTAAACAAACGCTAACAAATATGTGCTGTCATACATGAAATGTGTAAAAACTGGTTTTGGTCAATGTTGTGATATATGCACATATAAATGCTATTATACACAGGTTAACATGTTTTGAAATTTTAAAGTCTAGAATTTAAATCGTATTTATACTTACATCAATCAGTATTAGTGATATAAAAACCCAGGACATTACAATCTACCCCCTTATAAAAATTTCGTCCTCGAAATTTGTAAACAGTAGATTAGAGTTATCGACTTATATATAAATAATTAACACACATCAGAAATATCCTATTCAAAACCAAAAATATCTGTCCAAATTCCCTCTTTAACTCATCAGTCAATTTACTTAACTCCGTTAAGTATTTCCCAAAATCTTTATTCACTTGGTAAATGATCTCCATTTCGGGACTCACAAATAGGATCTAATTTCACAAATCGACCAGTTCACATTCCCTTGAGTTCATATCCAATTAGATGCTTAAGTCTAGCCTTAATTTCAGGAAATCCAAGTTATAATTCGATTTATAATTCTAACTTGATTTTCTGGTATCAATATGATTGGATATTATTCTAATTTAACCCAACCATATTTAATTTATCTCAAGGCTGGCCCTGGTTAATTAACTCCTTACAGATAGTTGAAAAGCTTTTGTCCTACTGGACTGGTGCAACTTCCTCCACAGTTTCTCCGTGATCCTGGGATCTAGTATTACGACCAGTAGTAATGGAAGTTCCACTAGCTCGACCTCTTCGTCCTTAGTTACTCATCTTAATCACCTGAATGTAACAGGTTGTCATTCCAAACTTGATTGGATATTACTAACTTAGGTATATCATCCAAGTTGATTTATTTTAAATTTTAATATAAAAATACGCTCTCTCACACTCACCCAAAGCCTTGGTAATCAGTAACCTAAGCTCTGATACCAACTGTAACGACCCAACTTTCGAACACATCGGAAGTCATGCCATTAATAATAATAAGAATAGATAGAAGATAAAATCATAGAAACATCAGAATCTCACAGCGGATTTTTTTTACAAAAGCTGATACTTCATAATATTACACAGCAGAACATATTACATCAGAGCATACTGGATCTAGTAATACATGCCACTCATAGTACATCCTTAATTATACATATCATTGACGATCAACTTGCAGATTTAGTAATACAGTACATAAGAAAGGTAGACCAGCACACAGAAAGTTCCATTCCAGCTTCTCAAGTTTTATCCAATCCTGATTCACTTGTCTATTCATAACAAGCGTTATGAATACCCAAGAGTTTTAAGGGAAACACAGAAAAATAAACTCTGGGTCAGTCAGGGGACTGGTATGAGCAAACAGTTTAAAACAGATTAAAGAAACAAAATATCTCATAAGACCACGCCGTGAATACGGAACGGGTTTTTACCGTATGAAATCAAAATCCTTTGTATACTTGAAATCAGATATTATCATAATGTCTAAAAGTTTTCACAAATAAATTAGAATCTAGAAGAACCCTTGCATCTCACATTCTCCTATATAGTATACAACTAAAAACCGCTTGGCGCTTATGGAAATTGGATTTCCAACTATGACAAGGTATGGGACCACCTTCCGATGATGTATCTCTAGAGGTGAATACACCTGGGTTCAACAAGAACGTCTTGCAACCCGGCCCACACATGACCGACCACTCATTTCTCTTGAGTGTATCGAATGTATATCACCAATGGTTGGACTCAAACCACCGTTCCCGAATGGGCAGAATCGATAGAGTAAGAAACATAAGGAATTTCTCTAGATAGGTGATTATACACCCTAATGGGAGCGACCCACACAGCCATGCTGCCTACCCGATTTTTTGTCATTTCTTGGGTGTGAGGCTTGAAGCTAGACTTACCTTTTCATCATCACTGTTTAATTTTTTGAATGCCACATCATCAAATCCATCGGAAATCACTAATTGATTTCCACAAAAATACTCTGGTTGTCAGGCTAAAGAAGTTTCCCTTCTGTGCCAGCAACTGGTACGTTTGAATAAAACAACGTACATGATTCCTTTGGAAATACTCTGTCAGACATTCGTCCATACAAGTTGTCTTGGGATTGGACAAACCGAAGGCACTATTTAAGAATAGCCCTTGTATATTGTCATCTTCAATTTTTAAAAAATCTTTGACGCGCAGCGTATAATTCGAATCGAAGTGGAATATACTTTCGGACTCTTCGAAACGATTTACGTTAATAACTTCTAGAAATGGATAACTAAGGCACGTGCTCCGCACATGGTAATTTGTACAATAATGTTACGACAATTATTCGTAATCAATCTTATAAATATATTTAAATCATCGTTTATTTCTAAATGTACAGTTATCAACTTAAACCGATTTACTTAAATAACGTATCAATTACCTTCAATCACTGAGTTTAATTCCGGCTCACTTATCAATCCTCATTTCCATTTATTCACTTAGGACCATTCATTTATACTTTCCTTTCTATTTTATTCTCTTTAATCATGCTAAAGTCCATAAACTCCATTCACTTCGGCCAGTCCTTCTTCTCACTGGTCCAATGTATTGGCCCATTTCATTCCTTAATCATATTTAATAAACCTTAAAATCTTTTTATATCTTTACTTTTTTCCTTTATTTTATATTTCCTTTCCCTTCCTATTTAACTTCAGCTTTTTATGTCGGTTTATAATTCAACATACTTGAATTATTTTATTATTTTATAAATGTTTACCCAAATTATATATATATATATAATTTAACAAAACAATTTAAATCTTGAAACAAAACATTTTACGGCATTTTAGTTTTGTTTCTCTCTTCTTGATATTACCTTATTGATTTTCTTTTCATTTCTTGCTTTACATTTTTATCTTTCTTGTTATATATTTTCTATTTACATGTAAAAGAAATCTCAGCCCAACTATCTAAAGCCCAAATACCCTTATTTCTCCTTTATTTAATTTCTTCCTTTCTTACTTCTTTTTAATTTGTTTAAGCCCACTAGCCCAATTATTTGAGCCCAACCCCTCCTTTGAAATTTCTCTTATTAATATATATAAATATATATATATATTCCTCCTTAGTCGTTGATTCCTGTTTTATCCAACTTGACCTCGTCTACTTGCTTGATTCCGTGCTTATCATCACAATTATGCCCAATTCCTGCATCTACCACGACCCAGCAAACAAGCCTACCCCTTTCCTTCAATTAGCTACTATGTTCCTTTGGTTTAATTATTGTTTTGATTGGTTTTGTTCTGATTTCTTGTTTTCAATCATTTACGATTGCCTAAACTAACCCAACAGCCATCAGACCCTTTCTTGTTTTGGTTTGCCAGTCTCCTTGCTCCAGTAATGGCTCCGACTACACAGCATTGCTCCGATCCTTCCTTGTTTCCAGTGGCGAACAATCTTATGTCATTTGAGCTATTCGATTCATGTGTTACAACCCATTGATCCAAGCTAGAACCCATGCCCAACTCCTTCTCCCCCCCCCCTCCCCACCTTTTCTTCTTCCAGTTATTCTCGTGTACAGATGTACACTGGTGCACATGCACCGATGGTCTGATCACCCGATGGCCACCCAACCACCATCTGCAAACTCCAATTCCTTCACTGACCTCACTGCCAAACTCATATTTGTTCATCTCTACTTCTACAGTATTTCCACTACTAAACCCAACTCCCTCCATGAACATCGATCCAGGAAAACACCTCCCGTCACCTTCTCTGACCACCAGAATGCACCGTACCCTGGCCCCACCTTGGTGACAACCCACCGCACTCATCCCCCTGGTGCACACCCCTCGATCGCCGCGTTGGAGGTGCAGTTCTCCGCCAAAAACCCCATACCCGAAAACAGCCATCAACCCTAAATTGACCTCGTTCTCGAAATCTACACAATAGAAAATTTGTTTTGTATTTTTCCTATATATCCCCTACCCCCGGTACCTCCACGCCAAAACTCACCACCTCCAATTGTTTTGATCACCAGAATTTGCCCGAGAAAGTACTTCCGTCCATCGCAATATTTCTCGTTATTCCCAAACTTAAAAATCATAAAACTTATACTAAAAATCATCATTTTGTTTAATGATTCCATTCATGTATTCAAATCGATTTAATACGAGTTTTGAAAATTCAAGGAAACAGAGAGGTACTGACTGTTTGTGTTGTTTCCTGTCAGTGGTTTGTCCAAGTATATTTTTCATTCTTCTTGCTTTTAATTGGTTTAGTGATGATGTAATGGTAACAATCCAACCTGGAATCATACTGAAATTATCCAACTTAAAGTTATTTATCAGGGATCATCAATTTGGTTGTGTGAAATAAACAAAAACAGAACTGACAGAACACTACACACCGCACTCCTCTTACCCATTAATACTTGAAAGTCCTAAGTATCAAACAATGGTTCTTTACTGTCAAAAAGAGTGTTCAACTAGATCATGCAATTTCACAAGATCATCAAGCCCCCAAGTCCAACTTGACAGCCCAAACAATAAAATGCAGGAATTTAAAAACATGAATTTTAAAAGAAGTTTACTCACCAGTAAAGGGATTGATGTTCTCGGCTCTACTTCTCTTCTTCCTACTGATCTCTAGTTCTAATGGCTTTGGTTTTGTGGTGAGAATGTGTATGCTTATGCCTTATTTATAGTGGTAGGAAATTCATAAAATATGGTGCAAAGAAAATCAGTTTTCAGATTTGATTTTGACAAATGAAAGACAATACAAAAGGAAAAATCTTTTTCTTATCAAAACAAAGCACCATCTCCTCATTTGCACATGGCTTATATCAGCCTTGAAATCACTTGCACATGGCCTTCCTCTTTTCTTATTAGCCTCTATGAAATGTCAACAATGAATGCTCATGTACCACACATTTTTCACAAATCTTTCTTCTTGGTTTACACTAATTTTAGTATCCTTTCTAGCATCCAATAGGTTCAGTTTTTCCTTGGATTTTTAAAACCAAATCTCATATGACAAAATGATTTAACATAATGGCATATATACATTTTACTTGCCTTGCAAGGTTAGGCAAAAATCTGAAAGTTTGGTACCATAAAAAGTGATGATTTTGACCTGGAAATCATAGAAAATCTTAGTATTAGAATGGATCTAGTGTAGGTGCATCTAAGGTTTAAATACACAAGATTTTGTGAATCTATATGTACATGTATTATGACAAAACAAACATGATCTTGGAAAATGCAAAAAAAAGTGACAAATTTTCAGAAATCTTTTGACAAAAGAGAAAGATATGAAAACTGAAAATATTTGATAACAAATGATCTTGCCATGTGATAAATATTTTACTAGATTTTCTTTACTAGCTTCTTTCTAAGGTAGGTGTTGTCCTCAAGCATTTTGTTCATGAAACATGCTAGCACAAGAAATTGGTACTTTCATGTTTATGTTTACGAACATGTGAATTTCTTTTGAACTTGCTTTGCCAAAAAAAAAATGAGGCTTTCATGTTTTGATTATGTATTTGTAAACTTAAACTTGCTTTGATAACAAAAATGGGTTTGGCATATTTAATTTAAGTATTAAAAGTTTTCAAATCAAATTTTGCAAAAACTCAATTCTTAAATACTTTGAAAAAAATTTGAACAAAACATGTGAAAGAAATGGCATTTTAAAACTTGCTATATAAAGTGTTATCACTCATACATGTATAAAATCATTTTAAACAAACGCTAACAAATATGTGCTATCATACATGAAATGTGTAAAAACTGGTTTTGGTAAATGCTGTGATATATGCACATATAAATGCTATTATACACAGGTTAACATGTTTTGAAATTTTAAAGTCTAGAATTTAAATCGTGTTTATACTTACGATCAATCAGTATTAGTGATTTAAAAACCCGGGACATTACAGTATGGACGAACACTACACACTGGAACTGATTGGAAGTCCATCGGAGCTCGTTACAATTTATGGTGAAATAAATTGTCTGTCTCAATCAAGCGATGGTTATCGTTATTAACGATGATCGTCCAATGCGAGTATAACTCACCTACTCTGAACAGTCATATTTTTATAACGTACTCTTAGAACTGATAATTGTTGCGTGTTGACTGTTTGATTGAACTGCTAGTCAGTTGGTTGAAATTTATATATATATATATATATATATATATATATATATATATATATATATGTATGTATGTATGTATGTATGTATGTATGTATGTATGTATGTATGTATATATAAATCGTTAAATATATGATGTTGATTCTGTTTAGCAGAATATTTCATATTGGAATGAAATCGATGTTAATTATATTGTTTAACATCTGTGATGCAGGGAAACAGGTTGGAGGGACCCAACTGGGTTCCTCAATATATAAAATACTGTTTTGTTTCATATATTGTGTTATATGATGTGATATGAAATCTGTTGATGATTTTATATGTTTGAATGATACCGATCATTGTCATACGGTACGTTAAATACCATAAGAAATACTGGAATGTAAAAAGGGGATTTTCAAAGTATATTTGAAAATAAATTATTTATATAAAATCAATGGATTTTATATATAAAAGGAAAAAGGATTTTATATAAGGAAATAATTATAAAATCAAAAGAGTTAAAAAGAATATATTTATAAAACAAATATAAAGGGAAAATATTTGTAAAACATTTACAAATAGAATTTAAAAGGAAATATTTGTAAACAATTTACAAATAGATTAAATGGAAATATTTATGTATGGAATAAATAGAATTAAATAAAAGGCATATTTATGGGAAATAAATAGAATGTTTTAAATGAATATTTGTTTGTTAAATAATTAGGAAAGATGAAAAGGGAATATTTATTGGTTAAATAAATAGAATTGAAAGTAAATATTTATTTGTTAAATAAATAGGTTTAAATCATAGGAATATTTATTTGGAAATAAATAGAATTAAATCAAAGGAATATTTAGAAAATGAATAGGAAATGGAAATCTATTTTTAATAGATAAATGGAAAAGATTTATTTAAAGTGAAATTAAGTAGATATCTGTTTTTAACAGATAAATTGAGATGATTAATTTATAAATAATATTTAATAAATTAAGTAAAATAGTTATCATTGGATAAATGGAATATATAAGTCAAGAGTTATATAGAGAAGTAAGAATCAGTTTCAACATCGATATTTGAAACTAAATATGGACGAAGAGTGAATCGAATATTCCTTATTCAAAAAAAGAGTAAATCAAAAGGGTTTAATCAATAGAGTTAATCAAATGGAGTTAGTTGATTAGAGTTAATTGATTAGAGTTATTTGATTAGAGTTAATTGAATAGAGTTAGTCGATTTGAGTTAACCAATAGAGTTAAAGGAAAGGAGTTATCGATGTTAGTTTGATCGAAAGGAGTTAATCGATGTTAGTTTGATCGAAAGGAGTTAATCGAAATGTTAGTTTAATCGAAAGGAGTTAATCGATGTTAGTTTAATTGAAAGGAGTTATCGAGTTAGATTATCGAGTTAAGATAATCGAGTTAAGTTATCAAGTTAAGATAATCGAGTTAAGTTATCAAGTTAAGATAACCAAGTTAAGATTATCGAGTTAAGTAATCGAGTTAAGTTATCAAGTTAAGATTATCGAGTTAAGTAATCGAGTTAAGATTATCGAGTTAAGATAATCGAGTTATAGTTTATTCGAAGTAGAGTTATCAAATATCACTTATTCGAAGTAGAGTTAAATCTAATATAGCTTATTCGAGAAGAGTTATCGATTAGTTTAATCGAAAGGAGTTATCGATTAGTTTAATTGGAAGGAGTTATCGAATAAGTTATTCGAAGAGAGATGATCGAATATTAGTTATTTGAGAGGAGTTATTGATTATAATTAATAGAAAGGAGTTGAATCGAATATAGCGTATTCGAAAGAAAGAGATCGAATATAGTTTATTCGAAAGAGTGAGTTAATCGAATATAAGTTATTCGAAGAGAGATAATCGAATATAGGTTATTCGAAGAAGAGTTAATCAAATAGAGATTACTCGAAGAGAGTTAATCGGCGAATTCGATTATATCGAATTCGGGAAAGCACATATACTTTCCGGTGTTTAAATCAAGATTTATTTATTTATAAATTAGGTGTTCATTTATTTATTCACATTAAAGAATAAAGGTTAAAATTGGAATTAGATATTTTGAAAGGAGGGATTATAACGTTATCTTTATAACTTATGTTTCTGTAAAAGAAGTGGATTCGTAAATAGAATCCGAGAGTTACGTAAGGAAGTTTGTTAAAGGTTTAAAAGATAAACTTTGACTATTTCGATGCTAAAACGTTGTTCAGTTAAGGTCTGAAAGGTAATTATACCCCAACTTGATTGACTTCGTTCTTAACTAAGCAATGGTAATGTTTGATAGTGAATGATGGTTAAGTGAATTTAGTAAATGGTTAGAGTTTGCATAGCGATGTTTTATTTAAACGTCTGTTTAAATCCAATGAAAGAGCTTTGGAAATGTTTTCCAAATAAGAAACCCGAAATGTTTTCTAATATGGAAAACAGGAAATGGGAATGTTTTCCATTGTTAATAACATATATTTTCTAAATTTAGAAAATAAGAAATGTTGAATATATGGAAAAAGGAAATGACAAATGAAATAAATTAATGGTAAATTAATTTAAAGGATAAAAGTTGATTGGTGATTGATCGATGTAATTTCCATCTAGAAATAAGATCGTTGTTTGCACACCTGTTTTTCTTTGATAGTTAACTCATCGACTATCGAAGTTTTTAACCATTTTAACGTTGTTAATATGGAGAAACCGGTTGGATTATTATCTAAAGAACCACTCCATATTGGCATAAGCGTTGCGAATCATATATGCCAAAGATAATTGAAGACGGAGTAAAGTGCAAGGGCTGTTGTATAAATCTTAGGTAAAGATTGCCTAAGATGGTTGTACTGAATAGTGCCTTCGGTTTGTCCAGTCCCAGGACGACCAATATGGAAGAATGTCTGACAGAGTATATTTAATAGATCGCGTAAGTTGATCTCTTCAAACGTATTTACGTTTGGTGGCGGAGGAATTCGTTTCTCTTAGTTTTATACCCGTGGTATTTTTGGGGAAATCAATTTGTGATTTGGCGGGTATGACGATGTGACATTCAAAGTGAATAAATGTGTGATCTGTCAGAGATAAGCGTGGCCTCTAGCCTCACAACCGGGAAATGACAGAAATCGGGCAGGCAACATGGCTATGTAGGTCGCACCTATTAGGGTGTATAATCACCTGATCTAGAGTTTCATTTACTTCTAAAAATCTATTGTCGATGCTGTCCCATTCGGGAAACGGTCGCTGATCCCAACCGTTGGTGATATACATTCGATACACTCAAGCGAAATGAGTGGTCGGTCATATGTGGCCGGGTTGCAAGATGTTCTTGTTGAACCCAGTGTATTCCTCTCTAGAGGTACACTAGCGAAAGGTGGTTCCATACCTTGTCATAGTTGGAAATCCATTACCCAATACATGCTTGCGGTTTTGATTGTATACTATATATGTAGAACGTGAGATTAAAGCGTTTCTGCTAGATGATTATTATAGTGTGGTTGATAGACATTATTATAATATCAAAAGGTTTTTGATATAAAGATATTTTGGATTCTTATAAGGGAAAAACCCGTTCCGTTATACGGCGTGGTCTTATGAGATATCGTTTACTTGTTCAAACTATTTTAAACTGTTTTACTCATACCAGTCCCATGACTGACCCGGAGTTTATCTTGTTTTGTTTTCCCTAAACTCTTGGGTGCCCAATTTTATATGGGCAATCAAGTAGTTAGGATTTTACAGATATACTTGGAGAGCTTGGAGCAGGAGGCTTCAGGATTATATAGCTATAGTTATTTCCGTTGTGTTGTAAGTGTTGTACTCTGATAATGTTATTGTATACGTATAATGATTTTATTTCAAGGATATGTTATCTATTATATGTTGTTCGTTCCGCTGTGAGATTCGTTTTACTCTGATGTTGTATGTTCTTCTTCTTCTATTCTAAGTTTCTATCTTATCTATTCTCACCCTCTATTTTCTTTCTATTAGTTTTCCGATTTCCAGTGTAATGTGGGTTGGACTTGTGTTATTTAGTCAGCCCAAATTAGACCGGAATTTCGGGTCACTACAGCAACAAAGATTAGTGAAGTCGCATCAAAGACAGTGATAATGAAGAAGACAAAGAAAGTTTTAACAATTTCTTTGTTCCTTCCAAAGCACGTGAAATACAAGCGTCTCAAGCGTGAAGATTTAGTCAGATTAAGGAATATTCTTACAGTCACAAATCAAGTTTAAAAGGGGGTGTTAAAAAATAAAAATAAACTTGATTTGCTAGTTTCCTATTTTATAAATTCTAGAGTTTTCTTTGTATTAATTAGTGGAATAAAGGGAAAGCTTTTTATCTGTAATTATCCATATAGTCATATTCTTTGAATATGCTATATTTAGAATGTTCTTTTAAGACCTATAAATTAGGTTTATTTCCCTCATTTTATAAAAAGCAATGTATGAAGTTGGATTAAGCAAGAAATAAAAATCAATAAAAGGATATTTTCAAATATAATTTTTTCTTTTCCATATTCTCTCCCTCTTTCTCCTTAAAAAATATTCAATAAAGTGGCATTAGAGCTATAAAATCCTTTCAACACTATGAACTATAACTTATTCCAGATAAATACTACTATCACTATGCTATATTTACATTTTATTAATCGTATTTTATAATATATCATGTAGTATTTGTTTGGAACTTAACTTTTATATTCCCTTTTACTTCCTTATTTAAGTTTGATAATCTGTTATGTATAGGAAAATCAAAAAGGGCTATCGTCCGTAAGCATACACTTCAGTAGTTTGGTAATACATTTAAAGAGGGGGAAGTATTCGACATTACCCGATTCAATGTGCAATCATCTGAGTCTAGTTACAAAGCTATCGACGAAGATTTGATCATAGTGACTAGGACTGATACTTGTGTCTCACCAGTGACTGCTATTACAGACGATATTCCAATGTATAACTTCAGATTTGTTTATGACACCACATTATAGTCTTGATTCGATAGGAAATGACAACTAACTGGTAAAATAACAACTTCCTCAAAAATCTACTATATGTTGGTATACATTTGTTTAATTATGAACTGACACAAATTTCTTTTCTTGAGTATGAAGACGTCTGTAGAATGCTATGTTCAATATCAAATATTCCCCATATCACTACCTGAGCTGGTATCCAGACTGCTAAAAGAGAGTTGTATCTTCAAACAATCAGGTCTATGTTTGTTTACAATTATTTTGTTTGCCTTATTTGATATTTAAAAAAGAGGATTTTCTTTTAAAGGACAAACTTTGGAATTTTTTTGGTGAAAAGTACGGGAAGTTTCAAAATTAGGGAGAAGGACACATTTACACTAAAGGTGGAATTCAGGGGGCCCACTAACCTTTTCCCATTTACACTGTCATTTGGCATTCTCACTAAATTCTAAATCTTCCATACTTTTTACCAAATTTTTTGTTAAGTTTGTCCTTCTACCTATTTTCCACTTTAAAAACAGGTACTTAGTCAATTTCTTTAAACAGGGTTGTAAAAGTTATGGTTTCTTTATGGACTGATAAAAAATGTTTAATGAGACATGGCTAGATACATATAGGATTGAAATGGGGTGGAAGATACGCGGGGAACGGATCCTCCGCCTCTATCCCTGCTACCCATTTATGGCCTCCATCCTCGCCCCATCCCCGTTTAATACCCATCAGATTCAGGTAGGGGAATACCCATCGGTTATGAGAAATCCATTGGGTACCCATTAAGGCAAGATGAAGAAGAAAAGATAATAAATAAAAATAAAAGGTAAAACAACAAATTTAAATTTAAATTAAACAAATATTAATTATACTTCATAATCAATCTTCAGCAAAGCAATACCGAACACATCAATAATATTAGTTATATATTCTAATCGAATGTAATAAAGGAAGATGAATGGTCAATAGAATCAACACTTAATACACCAATTTTTTTTCTTAGTATGTATATACACATTATAAATATAAAAAGAAACTATATATATTATATACGCCTTGCAAAAAAAAATATACTGGGTTGGATATAGAACAAATGGTATCACCTCTGTACCCGCCTCATATCTGTTCCAGGTACTGATATCATCCTCCGCCACCGTCCCATTAACCGCTAAGTCGGGGAATCCCCATTCGATTAGAGGCGGGTCTCCGCGGGTACTCATCCCCGCGAATTAAATTTCCATCTCTAGATACATATTACCATCACATTCCCATTATTGTCACATCAACAACCATTATGACATTCGGACGCACATTAACAGTTGACATTTTAACTTCTTCGCATATTACTAAAGTTATGTGCTTTTTTAAGTTCTTCACATACTACTCCAATAAGGAAACCAAGGTGTACATAGACATAAATATTCATGAGATTGATGATGCTTTCGACAGGTAATTACTTCTTCCTCCTTCCTCTTAAATACATACTTTATATTTAATACATACATACACACATATATATATATATACACGTACTTTATTATTATAATGTGTGTAACTCTTCTTCCCCTTATAAAGATGAGTACTGCAATGGTAAAAAATTAGCCAATATCCACAACTCAGCTGATAAACAAACAATGGATGTTGAAACTGTTCAATCAACCATCAAACAACTTGTTGACGACGCCCGAGCTGCAAACTGGCAGGTACGTTAACCCTCCGTATGAAGTACTATATTTTTTATCCTCTTTAGTTACCAATCTTGGCTATTAATCGAATTACATAAGTTTATTCTAAATTTCACTTTTGTTATACTAAACATGCTCTTCGACTTATGTTTTATCCATTTAAATTATAACTTCATTTTCTAATCCTATAGCTTATTGCTAGGGGGAAAAATACATTGTCACTGCTGTTATTAAGAAAATAAGATCCATAATTTCTTGGAACTACCTTTCTTATGCTCTCTACAGAGAATTTGCTCGTTGTAAAGGTTCTTAGTATATGTGTACAAAGTGTCATGAACCTGTAGACAATCCAATACTTAGGTATTCGCTCGTAGACCTGTAAAAATTATACATAAAACACGAAATTTTAATGGTTGTTTTTCCTTCGTTTAAGGTATCCTCTAGCTTTGACATACTTGAACTATGTCGACAACCGTTGCTGCTTTTGATAAAGAGGTTGAAGCTCCTTGATTTAGGAGTGGATGAAATGATGAAACTTTCAAAAACGGTTGGCTTCTTCACCAATTTTTTATTATTAATACTTGCATCCTATTGTAGTTATAAATTTGTTTGTAATTTTCAAATGGGTTTGTTATATTTACATAGACATGTTTCTAGCCTAACCTTTCTGTATAGGTGTTTAGTAATCATATGCATATTTAACATTTTTTGGACTTTTCTCGGACTTTTCAGTGTCCATTTTACCCTTGACAAAAACTTATTTTGTAAAAACCCACCCAGAATGGATCTAAACTCCGACCCACAAAAAGCCCATCAGAACTTAGAACCACTCTAAACGGATCATTGGTTCATATATGGATTAACTTAAATAGATATACAGAGCAATCTTAAACGAAAATTAGTTTTCATACAGCGGATGGGACAAAATATATTAGCATAATTATAAGATGTACCAATTATTTAAAAACTACAATTTAGAAATACATGCCTCAAACTTCAAGGTACATCATCATTCATCCCAATTACATAACAATAGTAGTAAATAAGCAATAGCCATAATAACTAGATCTTCAAGAGGTTCCTCCTCCAAGGGATCGTCCTCCATCCTTAATCACCTGTCTCACCTATTGTCCTATCAATGTTAAGAGGAGGGAGGTCAGAACATAAAGTTCTGGTGAATGAAATACAAATAAGTTAAGAAGGCTATTTCCTGCATTTGGCAATTGCAAACTTTTCAAGTTATGTCTTCATAACAAACACACAAGGCAAACATATAAGGTGGACGTCCTAAAATTCACTTAATACTACGAATCTAAATTAAAAGCATGCACTTCCTATGGTTACTTAATACCTTATTTATTTAGAGTGACATCCCTTTAGTTACTTAATACCCAATGGCGGACCCCGCTTAAGACCCAGTTCTAACGTTAATATGTTATAAATGATAACTCTCTTGTTGGAAGAGAAATAATATCAGCTGCTTAATACCAGGCTTTGGGTTAGGAACATAGCTTCATATAAGAACCCCCAGGCGAACCCTCTTGGTACTATATAACTGTCCCTATGGTAAACTCCTAACCACTTAATACTTCCTTTAGACGGTGGTAAATAATCCATCCCTAGGTCAGCCCTCACTAGCCCCTAGATAAGGAGTGGACATTACTTGGAGAACTACCCCCCCCCCCCCCCCACACGGTATCGTCTACTAGGACCATTTGATACCTTACAGAAGAAAAGCGGTCCCAATACCCATTTACTTCTATAAGGGCATGCCCAATGACTCGGGTTCTGAACCAAGGAGTGGACCTTAGGAACGAATCTAGTCCTAACCACTTAATACCCAATAAGAGAAAGATCAGCCACTTAATATCTTTTTCCAAGGCAAGCCTACTTTGCACACACAACATATATATATATATGTGTGTGTGTGTGTGTGTAACACCCCGCCTCCGCTAGGGTCACTCGCAAAGGAATGCACTAGCTTTAGAGGGGCATTATTGGTAAACATGCACAGAAATATCACAAGACAGAACATATATAAATAGCGGAAGTAAAATCAAACTTTCATAACATGAATGAATAAGGTCTAAAGCCTTTTACATCAGAGTACATCAAAACCTGTCTTGCAATAGTAAAGAAGCATAAAGACTTTTTAATAAATTATTCCCCAAGTAAAACCGTAAAGTAGCCATAGCCAAGAGAAGTCCAAGCCATCCATGATGACCTTCAAGCAGAAGAAGTCCGAACTAAACAACATTGTTTCCTCCCTGAAACCTGGGGGGGAACGGAAGAAAAAAGGCGAAACAAAACGGGTCAGTCAAAAAGACTGAGTAAGTCCTATCTACTTCCAGTATAAAAACAGGTAAAGGTAACATGACATGCATAAACTGAAAGTAAACATAAGGATAACTACAAGATAGATAAACCAGGATAGCCGGTTGAACTACTGCGGCCAGGTAAACTAAGGCATCATGATATACTATGGTGTTATGATAAGTCAAGGTATCACATCGTCAGATTTCTATCGAGTACATTATCCCAGGGTATCTACCCCGTCTAACATCCCACGGTATCTGTTATGTATATTCTTCCTAGTTCTAACATGTATATTTGCTCTGCACCTCTCGTACTAGTATCCCTACCCGCGTCATGTGTTAACCATGAACGTCCCTTGCTCAAAGTCGTGTAATGGTCCATGTCAACCTAATATCGCATATATAGGTTACTCAAATCATACGTTTCTTTCCATGTATATAAGTTCAGTCCTTTGTCGTACCTCGTACGGGCTTCCTCATGTCGTATTATCCTTGAAACCGTTTGGACTGTCACCCTTGTTCTAGCTAGGCTCTTCCATATGAATCATCGTTTGAACTACTAGGACTTACGCCACCTAGCACCACTAGGGATTACGCTTACCTATTGCACGCTTTCGTATTTCGGTTTGGGTTAAACCACCTAGGCCACTAGGGATTACGCTAACCGTCAACCGCGCCCTTTTTCCCACGCATTCATCGTGAATCGTTTTTCTATAACTGTATGCACATGCATCACATCGTGCCATCCGAGTCCTGTCACAGGGCAATACCAGAAATACAGGACTCGGTCGGGAGCTTTAGATTTATCTGCCGATGCAGATACTAAGGTCTGCTTTTCTACACGTGGCTATGGTCCCACGAGACCCCTCCCTCAACTAATGAAAGGCAACACAAGAGAAAATCTTGCATGAGAACTACACTCCGGCCAGCCCAAATCCTACGGCCTACCTCACCCATAATTAGATAGCAATTATGGTCTGTTGGGTGTTCCCTGCCTTTCCGTACGTACACGCTTGACTCAAGATGGTAGATGATCGACGAACTTGCTATCTCGGGCACCTTATGTATTCGTCGACTCACTGCTATCCACCCCAGTCTTTAGGTCGCTCGCATAGCAACCAAGGCATATTCTTGGTTCTTCTACCGCAGACCTCAACCTCTCGTGAGCCTAGTATAATGACCTGGCAGCTCACAGAGGGATCCCAAGAATATCCTCACGTTCCCCGAAGCCGCTGCTTCGTTACCCAGTTCGTTGGAGCCTTTATCTAAATCAGATAGCCTGCTCCTTCACGCATACTTAAACGTTGACCTAACGTATCGGGTTACTAATCTATCTAAGAAATGGTCCTAATTTCCTTGACTAAGAATTATTACTTAGTTTCCCTTAACTAAGGTTTACCACTTAGCCTTATTTCCATAATCCTTGTTAACTATGGTTATTTACCTAATCCTCCGAATTAGGGTTTACCTAATGGGTTAAGTGTCACTTAAGTTCATAACTTAGCCCGTCTACAAACCATGTCAAAATTGGCTAAGTATCCAAGTCCAAGACTTAACCCTACAAACCATGTGTCAATTTGGCTAAGTATATTAAGCAATCCCTAACTTAACCTCGTCTGATTATCATTTTAGATTGGTTAACTATATAAATTAACTTGACCTTGTCAAATTACCGAGTCAAATCGGTCAAGCGTATTCAAGTGATTCGTGACTTAGCCTTATCATGTTTTCATGTTAGATTGGTTAAGTATAGATTAAGTTAACCTCATCAAATTAACGAGTTGGATTGGTTAAGTATAGGTCACTTAACCTCATCAAATTAACGAGTTGGATTGGTTAGGTATAGGTCACTTAACCTCATCCAATCATCGGGTTAAATTAGTTAAGTGTTTAACTTAACACCATTAAATTACTAAGTCGGATTAATTAAGTCTAGGCTAACTTAACCCCATCCGATTACCATGTTTAGATTAGTTAAGCCTAATCTTAACCCCGTCCGATTACCATGTTTAGATTAGTTAAGCCTAATCTTAACCCCGTCCATTAACTGTATTATACGGTTAAGTGTCATTAAGAAAATTTACTTAACCTTATCACGTTATCGTGTTGGATTGATTAAGTGTTGGTTAACTTAATCCCGTCCACTAGTCGTATAAAAATGGTCAAGTGTCATTAGGCAAATCAAGTTACTTAACCTACCCAAGCTTATCATGTTTTGTTAAGTATCATTAGCCTAATCAAATTACTTAACCCATTTGTCCATATCATATTTGGTTAAGCCTCATTAATCAAATTAACTTAACCCTATTATGTGGCATTAATTTAATTAATGCACCCTCAACCTCTCACATTAGACCTTATTGTGGTTACTAGTTAAGCCGGGCGGGTCCGGGTAGATTTACACCACAACCTAGTCTAACCTCGGGTCTTAAGCGCGACATGGCCAACTTCTCACATTGGGTCCTATTGTTTGCAACTACTAGTTAGGCCGGTCGGTTCCGGGTAGTTTTACGTTGCAAACTCAACCCAACCTCGAGTTGGCCATACTTATATTATCTAAGTTCATTATGTTTCCAAAACATGTTACAAGTTTTCAAGCATTTGGGTAGACCTAACTTAATAGGTAAATTCCCAAAAGGTAGACCTAACTTAATAGGTAAATTCCCAAGCTCATGTTTTTATGCATACTTACATGTCAACTTCCATGTCATCTTTCAAGTCATATTTTCAAGTATAAACACATGTTCATGTTTATCTAACTACCCAAAATCGTGTTTTCCCAACGCAAGCAAAGCGAGTCAACATAGTAAGGATACTATGTCACATATTGGTCTCAAAACATGCATGATGCCAAAAAGGGCTTGGCTTCCACATGCATAACATCATAAAGGGATTGGCCATAAACGTGCATAGTGTCATAAGGTAATTTGGCCACAAACATACATATTATCAAAAGGGGTTTGGCCATAAACATGCACAACTTAAAAGGGGGGATTGGCCACGAGCATGCATAATCTCATAAAGGATTTGGCCACAAACTTGCGTGTTAGCATAAGGGGTTTGGGTTCATAAACATGCATAAGCCCCAAAATCTTGTCTTAGCCAATGTTTCACACGTAAAGTGGTTCTTAAAGGTACATGCTAGCATTTCATGCATAAAGATCCAAACTTGCAAGTTAAACTAGGTTATGCATAGCATGAGAGGCATGATTAAGTCACTCACATGGCCTAAGATCATAAATATGAACACAAGAGGCATGGTAAGGTTCATATAGGTTCGCATAATCATGTTTAGCCTCATTTTATCCCATGTCATTATCAAAACTACCGTTTCCATCTAAAAGTAGCTAGAACTTACATAGTTAGGCCTAGGGAAAGGAGCATGAATCATCTTGGCTAAGAAAGGTGCCTCCTTTGTAGAAGAATCGTCATGGAACTCGCATAGCAATGTTGATTTGGCCTTGATTTGGTGTAGCAAGCTTGCACCCTTTGATTTGAACTTGATTTGGATGCATAGGCTCTAGGGATTTGAGATGGAGGCCATGATCAAAATTGATTTTGGCAGCATTTAGTTGCTAGGTTTGATTTTTAGGGATTTAGGTTAGGTTTAGGGTCTTTTTATAGAGATTAGGATAGTTTTAGGCCCTTAGATTAACCCTAGGATAGATTAGGACCATCAGATCTTGGAAGTTTCCAGAATCAGCCCAAGAACAAGACCAGGTGAGCCAAACAGGTGCGCCAGGCAACTTGCCCCGGCCACCCCCTGTCGACAGGCAAGTCGACAGGGCTGTCGACTTGGTCTTGGCCCAAGTCGACAGGCCTGTCGACAGCCCTGTCGACATGGCCTAGGCGGGAAAACTTCCCGCCTAGCCCCAGATCTGATTTCCAAAACTGTTTTTCCGAAATTCAAATTCCCAGAAATCTTCTTTGGGCCTTTAACGGGTCATACGGACTCCGATTCTCGAAAACTCGGACTCTATTTCACGTATTTTTCCGAGACGAACGCAATGGCACAGACCGTTTCACTTGATTCAGAATTTATAATTTAATTATGTCTTGATTCTTGATTTAACGTGTTATCGAAAAATACGGGTTGTTACATTCTCCCCACCTTTTAGGATTTCGTCCCTGAAATCTCCAAGTTAGGAAGAACATATCCTGCCATCCATCATCCATCTACTCAAAACATCATCCACAAGCAACCATTGTCCTTAGATGATTTCTAATGCTGTATGAATATGTGCAAAACGTGTGTGTACATGTTCCTTAGCTAATGCTAATGATCAGGCCTGAAAAATCTTTTGAATGCAAAAATATGTTTAGTGCTATGAATCCATCATGTATGCAAATAGTCCTAGTCGTATACACTATATGCGTGCACAAACATTCAACCATATGCAACATCCGCATGATAACACATTCAATTTCATCCATAAACAAGTATAAATACTCGTGCATATGCAATATGAAATGTGACCGAGTCGAGCTAATATCTAATGTAAATTCGTGCATCCACGAGCAACCACTTGCAACCATTTGCAACCATATCAATCATAACATGTTTCAAATACATGTTTACATCCATAGGGTTCTACCTAAGATTCCCTGAAACAGGGTCGAGAAGATAAACAGGACAAACTCCTTATGGGGTTTGTAACAGAAAATAGGACCGAGAGGACGTCCACAAAAGATAGCCTACAAGTAAGCTCTACAGAAAACAGGGATCAAGGATATACTCCCAAAAAGAGATATCACGCGCGTATCTAGTCTTTGACCATCAAAGTCGTACTTCCTTGAGCTCAATTTCCTTGTGCCTTGACCGTCTTTGCGATTCCGTAGCTTCTTATTTCCTGTTTCCCTAACATGAGCTGGAACTCATTCCTTCGTCGCCTCTCGTTCCACTTGCACTTATCCTTTTTCCTAGAATACTTGACGCAAACATGACTGCGTACTCATGACCTCATGCAAGCTTTCCAAAATTCACTAGTGAATCTTGGATCTCGTACCACAAGGTATACCACATAAAGGAACTTTCTCTTGAAAGTAAACAGATGCCAACCAGGTTATCAAGCGCACTTACTAAGGTGATTTCTATAACCCATGCATAAGTGAAATAAACCATCCGTCTTATCGGCGAACACCACTCGATTGGGCTTCCAATTTCCCATAAAGGCATCAAGGGATTCTAAGTAACTAACCATGATCGAACCCAAAAAGTTGCACGAGACTTCGAGGGTTAGTCAAGAGTCCAACTATCCTTCTATCAAAACCGAGAGTGGCACCCCTTACTGGATAACCACTTCATCCCTAGAATCCATCCATAACCGAGGCATGTCATTCTCAAATCCAAAACAAGTCATGAGTAAATGGACCGATCTTCCAATAGGACTTGAGACAAAACGGGATCCTCTACTACGCTAGTACTAAGGTGCAGAGACTCAACTACCGAAGCAGACTTAAATGATACGAACAACGAAGTCCTAACGGGATGATAGAGAAGAAAAGCTAAACCTTTGACAAGATCGTTACCCTCCTTCCGAGGTACTCTAGAAATGAGAGCATACTATTGCCCTCCGAATGATCTTGTCCCTGTTCCATGATACTTAACTATCTATCCCGTTCCACTATGCCAAAGGTACCCTCCCGTCATGGGTTTCATTGTTCATGTTTCTCCCTCCTTTGAGGACTAAGCCATACCAACAAGTTGCTCATCCTTAAGCTCGTATCCTTTATCCTTCTTTCTCACGATCCTTTCTTATAACGCGGTCACTGGTCTCTCGAGAACCACCTCCATCGTATGGAAAACACTTTCGTAGGTAGAAAAGACTAGTCGCAGTTAAAACTACTGCGACCACAGATGGAGGAAAGAAAGGAAAAGAGACTCAATCAAGGAAACAAGGATAGTGCTAATGGCCTTTGGGGAATAGCCTTTTTCTTTTAAAAGAAAATTTTCGTGAAAAATGCTTCTTTGTAAACGGTTTTCAAATAGTTTTCAGAAGGTCTTTAAAAACTTTTGCCCAATCTGGTAACCTTCTGCTCTGATACCAAATGTAACACCCCGCCTCCGCTAGGGTCACTCGCAAAGGAATGCACTAGCTTTAGAGGGGCATTATTGGTAAACATGCACAGAAATATCACAAGACAGAACATATATAAATAGCGGAAGTAAAATCAAACTTTCATAACATGAATGAATAAGGTCTAAAGCCTTTTACATCAGAGTACATCAAAACCTGTCTTGCAATAGTAAAGAAGCATAAAGACTTTTTAATAAATTATTCCCCAAGTAAAACCGTAAAGTAGCCATAGCCAAGAGAAGTCCAAGCCATCCATGATGACCTTCAAGCAGAAGAAGTCCGAACTAAACAACATCGTTTCCTCCCTGAAACCTGGGGGGGAAACGGAAGAAAAGAGGCGAAACAAAACGGGTCAGTCAAAAAGACTGAGTAAGTCCTATCTACTTCCAGTATAAAAACAGGTAAAGGTAACATGACATGCATAAACTGAAAGTAAACATAAGGATAACTACAAGATAGATAAACCAGGATAGCCGGTTGAACTACTGCGGCCAGGTAAACTAAGGCATCATGATATACTATGGTGTTATGATAAGTCAAGGTATCACATCGTCAGATTTCTATCGAGTACATTATCCCAGGGTATCTACCCCGTCTAACATCCCACGGTATCTGTTATGTATATTCTTCCTAGTTCTAACATGTATATTTGCCTTGCACCTCTCGTACTAGTATCCCTACCCGCGTCATGTGTTAACCATGAACGTCCCTTGCTCAAAGTCGTGTAATGGTCCATGTCAACCTAATATCGCATATATAGGTTACTCAAATCATACGTTTCTTTCCATGTATATAAGTTCAATCCTTTGCCGTACCTCGTACGGGCTTCCTCATGTCGTATTATCCTTGAAACCGTTTGGACTGTCACCCTTGTTCTAGCTAGGCTCTTCCATATGAATCATCGTTTGAACTACTAGGACTTACGCCACCTAGCACCACTAGGGATTACGCTTACCTATTGCACGCTTTCGTATTTCGGTTTGGGTTAAACCACCTAGGCCACTAGGGATTACGCTAACCGTCAACCGCGCCCTTTTTCCCACGCATTCATCGTGAATCGTTTTTCTATAACTGTATGCACATGCATCACATCGTGCCATCCGAGTCCTGTCACAGGGCAATACCAGAAATACAGGACTCGGTCGGGAGCTTTAGATTTATCTGCCGATGCAGATACTAAGGTCTGCTTTTCTACACGTGGCTATGGTCCCACGAGACCCCTCCCTCAACTAATGAAAGGCAACACAAGAGAAAATCTTGCATGAGAACTACACTCCGGCCAGCCCAAATCCTACGGCCTACCTCACCCATAATTAGATAGCAATTATGGTCTGTTGGGTGTTCCCTGCCTTTCCGTACGTACACGCTTGACTCAAGATGGTAGATGATCGACGAACTTGCTATCTCGGGCACCTTATGTATTCGTCGACTCACTGCTATCCACCCCAGTCTTTAGGTCGCTCGCATAGCAACCAAGGCATATTCTTGGTTCTTCTACCGCAGACCTCAACCTCTCGTGAGCCTAGTATAATGACCTGGCAGCTCACAGAGGGATCCCAAAAATATCCTCACGTTCCCCGAAGCCGCTGCTTCGTTACCCAGTTCGTTGGAGCCTTTATCTAAATCAGATAGCCTGCTCCTTCACGCATACTTAAACGTTGACCTAACGTATCGGGTTACTAATCTATCTAAGAAATGGTCCAAATTTCCTTGACTAAGAATTATTACTTAGTTTCCCTTAACTAAGGTTTACCACTTAGCCTTATTTCCATAATCCTTGTTAACTATGGTTATTTACCTAATCCTCCGAATTAGGGTTTACCTAATGGGTTAAGTGTCACTTAAGTTCATAACTTAGCCCGTCTACAAACCATGTCAAAATTGGCTAAGTATCCAAGTCCAAGACTTAACCCTACAAACCATGTGTCAATTTGGCTAAGTATATTAAGCAATCCCTAACTTAACCTCGTCTGATTATCATTTTAGATTGGTTAACTATATAAATTAACTTGACCTTGTCAAATTACCGAGTCAAATCAGTCAAGCGTATTCAAGTGATTCGTGACTTAGCCTTATCATGTTTTCACGTTAGATTGGTTAAGTATAGATTAAGTTAATCTCATCAAATTAACGAGTTGGATTGGTTAAGTATAGGTCACTTAACCTCATCAAATTAACGAGTTGGATTGGTTAGGTATAGGTCACTTAACCTCATCCAATCATCGGGTTAAATTAGTTAAGTGTTTAACTTAACACCATTAAATTACTAAGTCGGATTAATTAAGTCTAGGCTAACTTAACCCCATCCGATTACCATGTTTAGATTAGTTAAGCCTAATCTTAACCCCGTCCGATTACCATGTTTAGATTAGTTAAGCCTAATCTTAACCCCGTCCATTAACTGTATTATACGGTTAAGTGTCATTAAGAAAATTTACTTAACCTTATCACGTTATCGTGTTGGATTGATTAAGTGTTGGTTAACTTAATCCCGTCCACTGGTCGTATAAAAATGGTCAAGTGTCATTAGGCAAATCAAGTTACTTAACCTACCCAAGCTTATCATGTTTTGTTAAGTATCATTAGCCTAATCAAATTACTTAACCCATTTGTCCATATCATATTTGGTTAAGCCTCATTAATCAAATTAACTTAACCCTATTATGTGGCATTAATTTAATTAATGCACCCTCAACCTCTCACATTAGACCTTATTGTGGTTACTAGTTAAGCCGAGCGGGTCCGGGTAGATTTACACCACAACCTAGTCTAACCTCGGGTCTTAAGCGCGACATGGCCAACTTCTCACATTGGGTCCTATTGTTTGCAACTACTAGTTAGGCCGGTCGGTTCCGGGTAGTTTTACGTTGCAAACTCAACCCAACCTCGAGTTGGCCATACTTATATTATCTAAGTTCATCATGTTTCCAAAACATGTTACAAGTTTTCAAGCATTTGGGTAGACCTAACTTAATAGGTAAATTCCCAAAGGGTAGACCTAACTTAATAGGTAAATTCCCAAGCTCATGTTTTTATGCATACTTACATGTCAACTTCCATGTCATCTTTCAAGTCATATTTTCAAGTATAAACACATGTTCATGTTTATCTAACTACCCAAAATCGTGTTTTCCCAACGCAAGCAAAGCGAGTCAACATAGTAAGGATACTATGTCACATATTGGTCTCAAAACATGCATGATGCCAAAAAGGGCTTGGCTTCCACATGCATAACATCATAAAGGGATTGGTCATAAACGTGCATAGTGTCATAAGGTAATTTGGCCACAAACATACATATTATCAAAAGGGGTTTGGCCATAAACATGCACAACTTAAAAAGGGGGATTGGCCACGAGCATGCATAATCTCATAAAGGATTTGGCCACAAACTTGCGTGTTAGCATAAGGGGTTTGGGTTCATAAACATGCATAAGCCCCAAAATCTTGTCTTAGCCAATGTTTCACACGTAAAGTGGTTCTTAAAGGTACATGCTAGCATTTCATGCATAAAGATCCAAACTTGCAAGTTAAACTAGGTTATGCATAGCATGAGAGGCATGATTAAGTCACTCACATGGCCTAAGATCATAAATATGAACACAAGAGGCATGGTAAGGTTCATATAGGTTTGCATAATCATGTTTAGCCTCATTTTATCCCATGTCATTATCAAAACTACCGTTTCCATCTAAAAGTAGCTAGAACTTACATAGTTAGGCCTAGGGAAAGGAGCATGAATCATCTTGGCTAAGAAAGGTGCCTCCTTTGTAGAAGAATCGTCATGGAACTCGCATAGCAATGTTGATTTGGCCTTGATTTGGTGTAGCAAGCTTGCACCCTTTGATTTGAACTTGATTTGGATGCATAGGCTTTAGGGATTTGAGATGGAGGCCATGATCAAAATTGATTTTGGCAGCATTTAGTTGCTAGGTTTGATTTTTAGGGATTTAGGTTAGGTTTAGGGTCTTTTTATAGAGATTAGGATAGTTTTAGGCCCTTAGATTAACCCTAGGATAGATTAGGACCATCAGATCTCGGAAGTTTCCAGAATCAGCCCAAGAACAAGACCAGGTGAGCCAAACAGGTGCGCCAGGCGACTTGCCCCGGCCACCCCCTGTCGACAGGCAAGTCGACAGGGCTGTCGACTTGGTCTTGGCCCAAGTCGACAGGCCTGTCGACAGCCCTGTCGACATGGCCTAGGCGGGGAAACTTCCCGCCTAGCCCCAGATCTGATTTCCAAAACCGTTTTTCCGAAATTCAAATTCCCAGAAATCTTCTTTGGGCCTTTAACGGGTCATACAGACTCCGATTCTCGAAAACTCGGACTCTATTTCGCGTATTTTTCCGAGACGAACGCAATGGCACAGACCGTTTCACTTGATTCAGAATTTATAATTTAATTCTGTCTTGATTCTTGATTTAACGTGTTATCGAAAAATACGGGTTGTTACAGTGGGTGTGTGTGTGTGTGTGTGTGTATGTGTGTGTGTGTGTGTATGTGCAAACAAGATATCTCACATTATGCCTACCACTTGTGGATGCTAGATTTGTCGGGCGGTTCCAGGAAGACTTGTACTACAGGTTGGGCCTAACCTCGCATCATAGCATACTAATTATAATGACCCATGACATCTAGACCAGATTTATTTGTAGACGTTGGATATGCCAGTCGGTTTCGAGTAGACTCCTACTACAAGTAACGGTTAACCTTGTGTTTATGTGTCATTAATATTAATTAAGCCATTAACTCATATACATATAAACGTACAAATTCTTATGGGGACATTTAAATTTTATTCCTAATTTAATCGTATTTATAACGCACTTAGTATGCATTTATATATGTTAATTATGTTATATTTATATATATATATAAACGTAAATTAAGTGAACGAGATTTGCATCCTCACTACGTATTTGAAATGTGAATCGTGATAAATTCTTAAGGTGTATAGTTATTTTCCCATATTTTCCTCAACCATAACATAAGTGTGCATATGACAATAAAATGGGAAAAACAAGCACAATAACATGTAAACTTCCTATGGCGCCCCACGTCCGTTAATGTCACTCTTTAGTAGAATGCATTAAGTTTCACTATAAGAAAATTGATTTTTTTTTTGTAGCGCTCAAAAAACGCTATCAATCATTTTTTGGTGGCGTTTCGATAATCGTTACGAGAAAACATGGCACTAAATTAAAAAATATCTATTGCACTTTTTTTTTCAAATGCCACTATATATACTTTTATTGTAATGTTTTCAAAACGCCACCATAAATATTTTTGTAGCGATTTAAAAATGCCATAAAAAAGCTTTTTGATGCTACTAATTAAATGTCCAACTTTACCCCTGATTTGCGGTTGCATTTATTCAACGCCACTAAATGTATTTCTGTAGCATTTTTTAAAACGCTACTAAAAATTATTGATTAATTTGCTGTATTTTTCCATGCAATTATTGATGTAGCTAAACAAACACATACACTTTTGAACATAACATATTAAACAACCACAAAACACATATGCATTCAAAGATCCATAAGATACATACACATTCAAATATCTACAACATACATAAGTGTCAAGACAAAGTATATTTTACCTCCACCCTTGTCACCATTCTTACAGAATATATTGTCATTTAAACAGCTTACATAAACAGGTTCTAACATATCATCGGCCAATGTCGCCACAGTACCTAATCAAAACCACAAATTCTAACATAAACAGCTAACTAGACAAACAAGACTGCATGAAAAGGTCTTACATGCACAGAGAAGTTCACCAAGACTGCATGAAATGTTCCATATGTGGTGCTACAATATCTGGACAAACCCAACCAAGCCTCCCAAGGGTAATGGCACTATTCTCAATAAGTGACTTGTTAAGACCCTATATTTAAAAAAAAGAAAAAAAAGGAAAATGGGCTAGGTATTTGGGGTAAAATAAAGAACTAAATCAGAAACAAGCTCACCTGAGGATTTTAAAGTATAAGGTCACGAGATGGGTATAAGTTACAATTTGAGAAAAACAATAATTGCTGACATGATTGTTAACATTTCTGCAAGCGTGCATATATCACAGCCACCACTACTACCATATCCAGCACAACCCATTCCATATAATGTTGTAACCTCCTATCCTAAGATCTACCATGTTAAGAGCTGTCACATTTATCAGATCTTTCACTTCACCACTGCTTTATGGACTTTTCGCTTCTACCCTGCTCGGTAATCAAACTGCATTACTAAAAAGACGATAAGGTGATGAGCAATGCCCAAAAATCAACTAACATCAACAATGAATATGTAATCCAAGAGCTGAGTCATAAGCGTTCATGTATGCATATAAAGTACAATCACACAACACGCCAAGCAAAAGGTTTTTATCGATACTATTACTTTCTCATGACATTTACTGGTAAATTCTATTAGATATTTTGAAATAGTGAAAATAAGGCTCAAGTTCCTAAAACTTATTGAAATACACACCACATCCCTGTTATGTTTCATTTTCAATCCCGTCCCCTATTTTCACTTGTGCCTTCTCCTTTCCAGGGACTCCGCCTTCCCACTTCAAACACTACGCCTTATAAGTATTTCTACCCAAAAAAAATGCGCCTCCAAGTAAAAAAATAATCTAAAATATGGAAATAATCCCAGAAGTCCACGGAAATAAAACAAAAATAGTTGCATATATGTATGCAACTATTGCCTATAGTTGCATACATATGTGCAACTTTTTGAATACGCATACACATGTGTTCGCACGCCTCTTGAATAACTGCATACAAATATGCAGTTTTTCTGTATATTTGCATACATGTGTGCATCTATGTGAAAATATATGTAAAAGTGAAAAATTTGCACGTACGTGTGATGTTTTCAAATAAATGCATGGGAAGATGCATGTATTTACAATATGCGCATACATGTATGCATTTGTACTGCAGTTTTGACGCAGAACTGAAATAAATGCATACATGTATGCAACTACTTGTATTATATGCATCTTTTGATGCATTTTACTGCATTTCGTTGTTTTTGTGTAATTTTTTATTTTGACATTGTTTTTTATGTTTTCTTCACCTGAATTTTTTCATGATTAATTGTTTTAATTAATTACGAATTTACGTGATTTTTTTTAGTGTACTTTCGAAAAATAGGGACTAAATTTACAATAAGTTTATGACCGGACCTTAGCCTAATTTAAAACGTTAATAGGGACCTGTAAAAAAGCACCCTTTGAAATATAGGTACATTTTCAAGCTAATGCTGCTATTGGCTGTTAATATGTTACTATTGCTGAGTGGTACCAGAATGTGCATCGTGGTTCGATTGTAGCAAAATTACTTGATATATCTTCCCAAGGTAACACAATTATACGAAAATGTTGGAAACATAAAATTATATAGTAGTTACCTATCAAGGTGCGGCTTCAGTACAACATCTCTTAAAGTTCAAACTCTCGTCAACCAGAAAGTCGCTGCATAGAAATTGAATTTATTTGTGGATCTTTTTGCAGCATATCATCAGATGCTAATGGGATTTAGAAATATTTGTCTGTATTCAATTGATGTTGACAGCAATATTTGTTTGCGCTCAGTTGTGCATCTTTCTACTCAGGACAATATTCTTTGTTTTAGTTAAAAAACGAGTCTTATCAAAATCGTATCTTCACACGACTATCGATTTAGAAATTGCTCCATAAAACTTGGATTCCTACAAAAATGGAGACATGAAGAAAACAGATCATATCGACCATCGATCGATTGCGAACAATAAGGGGCCATCATGTTTCATTTCCATTAAATTTCATGTGTCAAGATCATGTCCTATAGCTATCTATTTTAAAGCTTTGAAAAAGATTAAAAAATGTAATATGCAGAGCAAAATCATGAACCTGGTAATGGCTTTAAAGCTATTTGTGAATCCATGTTTTGTTTAGCTACACCAGGCTCATACTGCTCTACATATATTTGTACCGTCGAGCCAGCGACCCTGTACCCTAATAAAATTAAACCAAAAAAAGGCAGTAAGAGTGGTTATGTCATGGGAAATTTTGCTCATGTAGGCAGCATTTGCGAACTTACTTGAGATTGAGTCTTGTTTAGATGGATAGTAAGACAAAGTTGGACAAATGCATATGTTTGTATATGCAATATAATCAAATAACCAATAGTGCAAGTATGAGTTTCATTTCAAACGAACTAGCTTTGAGATTGATGGTAACACGCGTAATAATAGTGGATTTTAACAAAGCATAACTATTACTATTAACCAGAGCCTGACATGAAAAAAGTATACCAAGAAATTAATTATTGTAATCTACCAGTTTCTTTGCCAACTCGGCCTCTTTCTTCTAACACAAGGATTCATTTCCAACAAATAAAGATGAGCTGTCTGCATCAAACATGGTATCATGTTCCTCCCTATCATACCTATAGTATAATGCCAAAAAGCATTAGAATGGTACAAGACTTTAAAAAATAAGCCATGTAATAATGTAAAATTAAAGCATTAGAACGGACGATAACAAGAAGCTGTAATTTGAATGCCCTTAAACCTTAAACAGCCCTGCGGCACTCCTGCGTATAACCAATAATGATCATCAGATACGAAATGCTCGACAAGCATATGAAAGTGAAAGATTGTATATCGGTCTGTAATATGCAGTGTCAGCCTTAGGTAAAGTTCATGAGAGTTCATTATAGTTGAGTGGGGGCAAGTTGATGTCTAGTATTTATAATTTTGCACTTTAGCAGAATTGAAATATAGTTAGATCCATTTTACTCGGTCATAAATATAAAACCTGTATAACATAAATATATTAGGTAAAGAACATATGACCATAAAACATATCACATGAAAGAAAAAAGGTATTCATGTGATGCATATCACAAAGTTCACCTTTTGATTGCCCCATAACTATGACAACCAACCACCAACATGTCGGCATGGTGCTTTTCTACTGCTTCACATAGGACATTTCTAGTGTCTCCTTCTATTACTTCAAGAAGCACACCATGCACCTGGACCTAAAGTTAAAATGAGCCCACAGAAACATATATACTCCTATTTGCAACAGTTATGATATTTCCCATTTGGCCCAACACAGAAGTATTACATAAAAATGCAGACAGAAGCTGTAGACTCATATGTTTCAATTGTTTTCATGTCTGCTATCAATTATTCTTAAGTAATTTCAATCTATGTAGATCTAGCTTATGAACTCAAAATTGAAATACAGTTGTCTGATTTTTGCACTCTTCTTTCAATTACATGTAGTGCATAATAGTTAGGAAATCCTTTTAACAACAACAAAAATAACATGCATGATGGTAGCAGTGAAATAATATATGGTCCTCCTTATAAGTTCTAACAAGAAAATTTCCCTATTGTGTGTGAATTTATATACACATGCATGATGGTAGCAAAAATAACATGCATGATGGTAGCAGTAAATCTATTCTTCTTCCCTACTATGTGTGAATATATACACACATAAGTTTGAATTGAAAGGGAATATTATTTTCATGCTTACTCTATATAATATATTCCCAACTTGTATATTTATTTATTTGAAATTCAAACCTTTGTGTACTAATATATACGTACAGTTTAATTAATTAATAACTTTTGCATACAGACTCCATTTTCAGCAAATAAAATATGAAAACGGATCAGAATCTCGCCATGAATGCAATTACAATACTTTCATGGCCAAATTCTCAATTTTCCAAAATTCCATTTTCAACCTTTTAATATATTTTTAATTGTTATTATTCATTTTAGAACTAAATTAACCTATGTCTAAATTAAGTATAATTTACGGGGTGTTACATTCCCCCTTCCCCTTATTAGAGATTTCTTCCCGAATTCTTTTGAGGGGAGAAGAACACAACTCACTCTAAGTTACCATGCTGTACACATATGTTATTTTAGAAACATCCATAAATATACATAACTCATAGTGATTATGAACTGCAGACTTGCTATAACAAGCTTGGTTGTAACAACCCGGAAAATCTGAGCCAGTTTAAAAATTTTAATTTGGCTATTTTAGTGGATTTTTAATATTTAAAATAAATTATTTTAAATAATAACGACAAAAAGTATGTTTGAGTCGATGTTTGAAAATAAATATAATTATTTTTAATTATAAATGAGGCCTGAAATGGCGCGGCAGTTTCAGAATTTGACTTCAAACTTTGACTGACTGTACCAGGTGCAAAATAAAACGGATTTTAGTGAAACCAAAAATATTTAAATTTGTTTATGAATATCTTTCTAACGCATCTGAAAAATTGAAGTTTCATAGCGGGAGTCAAATGTTATGGCCAAATGAATTTTCAGAAAGGTCGCTATAGAGAATATATAGCCCTTGAAAATAGACATTTTGCAAACGACCTCAGAATTTGACGAAACCACTTTTGTTGGATCCGGGATGTCAAATTATTGCTAGGTTTCAAATTCCATAATTTTTGAAGTTAATATGTGAGCGTGGCGAAGGAAAATATGTTTGGTTGGTTTTAGTTAAATTGGATCGACCAAAAAATGGCCATTTTTCAAACGGTCTCAGAATTCGACAAAACTAGTTTTATTGGGACCGTATCGTCAACACATAGCTAGACTTATTTTTCTGGAATTTTTGGGATCAGTATGTGGCCTCGGAAAATTGAAATGTATGTTCAAAACAAATATTGAATGTTTTATATTTTAATTTGAAGAAAAACTGACTGAAACAGTCGAATGGGCCTACGAAACATAGCCCATTGTGTTCGGAATGGGTGTATTTAGCTAGAGACGACAGTCGTTGGGGTTGGATTGGAGTTAGTATGTGAAGAGGGGTATTTTTGGGATTTAAAAAATATATATATAAATAAATATAGCGGGCCAATAGAATTCATTTCTCTTTCTTCTGCCAAACCCGCTTCTTCCCCCAAATCGAACGATGACCGTTCTTCAAACCTTCCATCCTCCTTATCTCCCTCCACATGCATCAGAATCGCCAGCTCCAGTTGGGGTTTTTGTGGAGAATCCTCCAAGCTTCAAATCAGTACCAGCCTCGTCCCCTATCATCGAGTATTCACCGAGATCTGGCCCTCCAAAGTTCGAATCATTCAAGTGCCGCCGCCGCCAGTGTAGGCCATCGATCTGATCATCGTGGGTGGCACCGGGGAGCTCCTCCGACCCTATTCTATGCTGCACCGCCCGATCCTCACATCGTTTCACAGATTTGCAGAAAAACCTAACCCTAGTTTCGAACTGTTTTGAAAAGGTACGGGTTTGAATATAATTAACTGTTTTATAACACTTCCTAGCACTATGAAATATGATTTACATCCCAAAATCATATGTTTTTGCTATGTGGTAGAAATCCAGTGAAACAAGAGACAGTGAACTCGTACGGACGTCTTCTACATTCTAGAAGAGACCGGATATTTTTCTTTGCCTTCTACAATTTTTGGAGGAGTGGAACCCAATGTGAGATTTCTAATTTATCAACGATATGGAAAACAAAGATGTATAAATTATATAGTCGATGTATGAGTTATATAAGCATTGTACGCCTCATGTATAAGCGTTGTATAAGTTGTATGTTCGATATATAAGTTATATATGCGTTGTAAAAGTAATATATGCGTTGAAATAAATTGAAATGATATTGAATGAAATCGAAATATAGTTATATACGTATATCTATATATATATACTCCCATCGTCCACAGACCATGGACGATATATATTGGTTGTGATATTGTTTGGATTATTGGTTGATGTGAAATTTAGTGAATATCATGAATGGTTGATTTGAAATGATTGATTGTGATTGAAATCCCAATAGGATTAGTATATGGGAAAATTCGTCTACGTACGAACTAGATATTGAAAATCCCCATTGTCAAAAGTTGCGAGGCTTTAAGGTAGAGCGAGGAGCCGTACTCGGGACGGTGCCGGTTTTAACTACCCTGACGTTATGCTGCCGAAATTTTCAATAATATTCATGTGTTAGAATTATTTTCATACGTTGAAACTATATTCATGTGTTGAATAGAAATTCATGTGTTGAATGAAGTTCATATATTGAATAAATTCTTTGAAAGATAAAATTAACATTTTTATTATATATATAGACTATATAAAATATTAGTATTTCAAATAAATTGTTTTAACACCAAAAATAACATTTTTACCTTACGTATGAACTATATAAAATAATCGTGTTTTGAAATAAATTGTTTTACAATAAAAATCACATTTTCATTATATATATAAACTATAGAAAACATTCATGTGTTGAATATATTGATTGAACAATAAAATCTACAATTTTATTGTGAATATGATGTGCTAAAAATATTCATGGGTTGAATAAATATTTTTGATGATAAAAATATCATTTTCATCATGTGAGCGACTCGCTATAAATACACAAGTGTTGAAATAAATATTTCTATGAATATTATTTTTAACATGTGCATGAACTAAATAAAATAGTCATGCGTTGAAAGATATTTTTTGTTCGCCAGAAATATCATTTTTATACGAAATATAAAGTGTTAAAAATGGTGATGTGTTGAAATAAATATCTACTGGATAAAAATATCATTTTTATCAAATATATGAAGTGAATATGGTTTTGAAATCGAAGAATGAATTATATTTATATATATGTATAATTAAAATTAAATCGAATAACGAAGCTGCAATTCGTATTTTGAAACCGTGATTTCAAACGGTTAGTGCGGGAGATCCGACCATCGGATTTTCCCGAAACCGAAACCGTTGGGTTCGCTTTGGAAATATCTTTCCAACGACACCCACTTTGTAAAGATCCAACGGTTGGATTGTCTGGAATGTTTAATTCAAATCTGAAGAAAAACAGCGCCACAATCGATTATATTTATATATATAAATATAATTAAATTAAATCGAATAATGACGCTGCAGTTCGTATTTTGAAATCGTAACTTCAAACGATTGTACCGGGAGATCCGACCGTCGGATTTTCCCAAAACTGAAACCGTTGGATTCGAAATGAAAAGATCTTTCTAATGTTATAAAATTTGTGAAGATCCAACGGTTAGATTTTTAGATATGTGTAAATCAAATCTGAAGAAAAACAACGTCTCGGCCGCGTTATGGCCTGAAGCGTCGTTTGAATGAATTGACTATTTTTAAATAAAGAAAAATAGCGATAAATCGTGATAAAATATTATAAACGATATGGAATGGAAATAAACTGAATTTGCTCGGTTTATTTTATATTTGACGGTTGAATGTGTTTGGCATGAAAATTACATTAAAGAACAGAATTGGCGATGTCGAATAATTTAACCATTGAAATGAATTGATTTGAAATTCTAAATATACATGAATTAATTGAAAAGGCCAAGTTAGTTCTCATTTCAAATAACTGATCGATGATTAGAAGTCGAAGATATGAAGACGGTGCAAGACCGATGATCTTCACATCGAATGGAGGGGTGCTACTGATGCTCATGATAGGAGTAGCTACCTTGAAGGGGCTGAAGTGGTAGTCGTCCGGATGTACTTGTTGATTGTACGGATGTGCAAGGTATTAAGTGCCTCCGGTTTCGTTCAGACCCAGAACGAACTTGTAAATGGATTGTGTGTCTGACATTGGATTTTGTTCTCTGCTGATTGATCTCTATTAAATATATATCTGCTTGGCGGCGGGAAATTTATTCTCTTGCTTAACGCCCTTCTCTGAGACGTACGAGCTCAGAGGTTATATATCGATAGAAATCAGTCGCATGGAGTGAATTGCCTGTGCGGCATGCCTAAGTGGTAGATGATCAAGGCTATTGTTGAAAAGCAAAGTCTTGTGGTTGATGATCAAAGCGCGGCCTGTGTGGCATAGCTTTGTGTATAGCATGGATTCGCGAGCCTCACACCCCGGTATGAACCAGAAACGGGAGAGGATCCAGGGAGAACATGCGTCTCTTTCTAGCTAGTGTGGTGTCAGTGACCTACCAGCCCTGACATTTATATTATTTTCACCTGTGTAGTTGTTGGATTGCGAGGCGCCTCGGATATGGAGTCATTTGGCTCATTTACGCCCCATAGGGCGGGGAGACATATTGTTCAGGGTTTTATTTTAATCCGCTGTGTGTGGACCGGCCCTGTGGCTCCTAGGTGCAGTTGTGGCTGTAGCCTGAGGCTTGGGCTAGACAGTCTCGAATTCGGTAAGGACTATCTTTTGCCTTGGTTCATGACGGAAATCCAATTTCCAAATACGACACCGTGCGGTTTTGATTGTATACATATGTATGGCGACATGATATATGGTACCCATGCCGTTTATGATTGATACTTATGATTGAAATTGTTTTTAAAACATATAAACACTAGTAATAATATCAAATGCTTTTGTTTTATTCGTATCAAGCATATTTTGGCCATTATAAGGTAAAACTCTATCCTCCGGTTTGTGTTGCATTGTGTGATGGGAACTGAGTCTTATAATGGCTTCATTTTTATAGAAAGCATTGCGATGTTTAAAAGATTTACTTGTTTTAAAGCACTGGCAATCCAATGGAGTAAACCCGTTCCGCGAAAGTGGCGTGGTCCTGTGATTGGCCATATATTAAATAAGTTAAGTAGATTTCTCATACCAGTCCCATGACTGACTCATAGTTTGTTTCACTTGGAAACTCGGGTGCCCCTTTTTCTACACGGGCAGCCTTATATTCAGGTTTTAGCAGGCTCTTTCTGGATAGCTGGAGCTGAAGATGGATTCTATCATTTATCTCTTTTTATGTTGTTCAGCTCCTATTGTACATATTATGTTTAGTTTCCGTTGTAGACATCTTATGTAAAGCTGAACTGTATTTTGTACTAAGTATGATCCTGTATACTGTGTAACTCTGATGTTTATGTTTATCCAGTGTAATCTAATGTACATTATCTGGTGTATTTATTTATTTATGTTCTGCTGTTATCTGTTTATGTGTTATATTCCAAAGATTACCCTTGTCACCGTCGTACGGGGTTTGGGGTCGTCACAAACGTGGTATCAGAGCTTTGGTTAAGCTTAGTTCTAGAATATAACATATTAATGAATTAGTCAGAAATAGAACCAGTAGTGTTCTAGGATGAATAACTCAATACAGATAGGATCAGCAATATCCTAGTATGAGTATAGCAGAATGAAATACACCCCGATAGACACATTTACATTAACGTATATGTCTCTATGTTTTAAAAATATCTTTTCTGTTGACCTGACACTTGGTCTGCTATTTGCAGAAGTACTAGAAAATGAGTGTCAGAAACAGGAGAAGGAATACAGAATCAAATCTAGAAGCTCTATTAAGAAATATCGAAATCTGGGTGGAGTACCATTCTCGGGCAATGAATCCATTATTCAAACTCAAGCTTGGTTGAGTTCCGCTGAAAGAATTTTTGAATGTTCCCAGCTGAGAGATGATCAGAAAAGATTAGTGGCATCTTGGGCGCTCAAAGATGAAGCTTTAATCTAGTGGGAAACGGTTATTAAGGATAATCTAGAAGGTAATATTACTTGGGATAGATTTAAAGAGATTTTCATAGAAAGATTTACTCCTCCAGAAGCAACTAAGCGGTTATGTGATGAATTCTATTATCTGATACAAGAAGATATGACCATTCGGAATACCATAAGAAATTCAATGAACTTTCTCATTTTGCCCCGCATTTAATTCAAGATCTAAAGAGGAAGAATCTGAGGTTGATTAATGGTCTTCAAATAAAATACCAGAATAGTGTAATGGGGCATGTGAAGCTTCCTTTTTCTGAAATGATATACATGGCTTATCAGTATGAAGATCTTGATAAGCGAGGCCTTTTTGTCGATGAAGAGGAAGTCAGCTCTAGCAGTAAAAGGAAATCTGAAGCTGATAGCCCAGAGACAAGTACACAGCCTGAGGCCAATATGACGTCTGGGGCCAGAAAGAGGCCTAGAATCAATAGGAAAAAGGTTAAATCTGAAAAAGAACCAGTAATGACTGCCATATGCCTTAACTGCAATCAAAAGGGTCATCTGTCCAGGAAATGTAAATCTTTGAAAATGCGGGGAAATAATGAATTAAAATCCAAGAAAAAGTTTCAAGAGATCAGAGAATGCAACATTTGCCATCAGTTTGGTCATGTAAAGCAAGATTGCCAGCTATTAAAGAAAAAGTCTAAAGCCGCACATGTTAATGAAGTGGCCAAAGAAGCTCAAATCAATAGCACGACAGAAGTTCCAACATCCTCAGTTAGTCAGGAAAGACCGGATGTTTTGGAAGGCACGCTTACTGTCATAGGTATTCCAGTTAAAGTACTGTTCGATACAGGAGCATCATGAAGCTTTATTTCGACTAATGTGATTAAGAAATTGGATCTAAAATTAAAAAGCTCAAAGAACCCATCAGTGTCCATAATCCGGTTGGGGGTTCCATTGATCTTAGCTGGATTTGTAAAGTGCCCGTCTCTTTCTTCCATTATCGATTTCCTTGTATCTTGATCGTCATTAATTTCTCCGAGTTTGATATCATTCTTGGACTGGATTGGCTAACTAAATACGAGGCCGGAGTTAAATGTGCAGAAAGAGTAGTTAAAGTTACAATGGAACTAGCCAATATTGTTATACCATGTGTAGGTCCAAATTCGGACAGAAAAGAATACTGGTCAGCTCTTGATGTTGCTCCCACTGCTATAGTGAATACTCCCGCTGCTATAGAAAATATTTCTGCTTCTATAGAAAATATTCCTGTTGTCAAGAACTATGCGGATGTGTTCGAAGAAGTTAGCTTACCTCCGCAGTGAGAAATTGATTTTAAAATCTCTTTAGTTCTGAATGCAAGGCCAGTAGTTCACGCTATTCGAAGAATGATCTTGAAGGAAAAAGAAGAGTTAGACAATCAAACTAGACAACTTGTATGGAAAGGTCTGATCAGGCTTAGTTTCTCTAATTGGGGAGTAGCATTGGTATTTGTCCCAAAGTCAGACGGTACTCTCAGACTATGTGTGGATTATCGTGACTTGAACAAGAAGACGCTGAAAAACAAATATCCATTGCCGCAGATTGATGATTTGTTGGATCGATTGAATGGCGCATAAGTATTTTCCCGAATGGACCTAGCTACAGGTTTCCATCAGCTTCGTATTGCCGAAGAGTGTGTTCCTTTGATAGCATTCAGAGGTCCAGACTTATTCTACGAGTGGTTAGTAATGCCGTTCGGCTTATGTAACGCTCCAGCTTATTTCATCGATCTAATGAACCGGGTATTCAGAGAAGTATTGAATAAACCTGTTCTGGTTTTCATTGATGATATACTGATCTTCTCTAAGTCAGAAAGCGAGCATGAAAAACATTTGGAACAAGTTTTAGAAATTCTCAGAAAGAATGTTTTAAAAACGAAATTTTCCAAATGTATATTCTGGCAAGAAGAAGTCAAATTCCTAGGTCACGTCCTGTCAAAGCAAGGAATTTCAGTGGATCCCAGTGAAATCACTGCTATTCAGAACTGGAAACAGCCTCGTACACCCACAGAAGTACGAAGTTTTCTTGGATTGGCCAGTTATTATCGGAAATTCATTAAGGATTTTGCGAAGACATCCAGTCCCTTAACAAAGCTTACTAAGAAACATTCGAGATTCAATTGGACTCCAGAATGTGAGGCAGCTTTCTAGAAGCTGAAGTTAAAACTGACAACTGCTCCAGTGTTAACAATAATTGATGGCAATTGGGACTTGAAATTCTGGATTGATGCTTCTAAAGAAGGCCTTGGCGTCGTGTTAATGAAAAGAGGCTAGGTAGTTTCTTATTCTAGCCGTCAATTGAAACCCCCTGAAAAGAATTATGCAACTCACGATCTTGAATTATTATCCATCGTGTTTGCTATGAAAATCTGGAGGAATTATCTATTAGGTGAGAAGATTGAATTATACACTGATCATCAATCATTGAAATATTTATTCACCTAGAAGGATCTGAATATGAGACAGCAACGTTGGTTAGAATTTCTCGCGGCATATGATCTTGATATCTTATATACACCGAGGAAAGCTAACGTTGTGGCTGATGCTCTCAGCAGAAAGAATGTAATTATCGCCAGTCTTATCATCACGCCTTCATTGATTGATAACATATCTGCTCTTTAGAAGGATGATCACTTCATTCAGAAAATCAGAGAGAGAATTCAGAAAGGCGAGCCCTCAAGTATTCAGATAGATAACGAGGGGATTCTTAGGTTGAAAGGCCGAATATGTGTGCCAAACATTCCTGAACTCTGGAGAGAAGTATTAGATGAATGTCACGAAGCCAAGCTTAGTATCCATCCGGGGGTGAGCAAAATGTATAATGACATCAAACGCACTTTCTGGTGGAGATCTATGAAATGAGACATTTCCTTGTACGTTAGCCGGTGTCCTACTTGTCAACAAGTCAAAAGCGATCAGCAGAAACTCGCTAGATTGTTGCCACCTTTGGAAATTCTAGGTGGGAAGTGGGAACAGATTTCTATGGATTTCATAGACGTTTTGCCCAGAACGAGGAAAGGAAATGACAGTATTTGGGTAATCGTAGATCGTCTCACGAAGACCGCCCATTTCATACATGTCAGATCGAATAGAACTGCTCAGAGTCTGGCACAGATTTATTTCAAGGAAATAGTTAGACTGCACGGAGTCCCATGAGCATCGTTAGTGATCGTGACCCGATTTTTGCTAGTAAATTCTGGGAAGCATTCCAAGCAGAATTGGGAACGAAACTGAACTTGAGCACCGCATATCATCCTCAAACAGATGGTCAAACTGAGAGGGTGAATCGTATTCTAGAAGATTTATTACGGGCTTGTGTTATTGATTTTTCCGGATCATGGGAAGACCATTTGCATTTGGCTGAGTTCTCATATAACAACAGCTACCAAGCAAGCCTGACAATGTCACCATTCGAAGCATTGTATGGTAGACCGTGTCGATCTCCTGCTTGTTGAGTAGAACCTGGTAATAGACTCGTATTGGGACCCGATATGATTCGCGAAGCTGCGGACAAAGTCAGTTTCGTTAAGAAATGATTACTAGCCACTCAAAGCCGACAGAAAAGCTATGCAGATAAGAGAAGAAGAGATATATCATTTGTTGTTGGCGACCATGTGTGTTTGAAGGTATCTCTGATGAGAGGAGTAATCCGGTTCGGTAAAACAGGGAAATTGGCGCCCAAATTTATTGGTCTGTTTCCTATTCTAGAACGGATTGGAACTCTAGCTTATAGGGTTCAATTACCTGATTGGTTGCCTGGAGTACATAATGTGTTTCACGTATCTCAACTTAGAAAGCATGTTCATGATCCAAACTTGATCGTGGAAGAAGCAGCGCAATGGGATATAGAAATTACTCCAGAATTGGCTGTGAGAAGAGAGCCGCTAAAGATAATTGGCAAAGAAACCAAAGAGCTGAGGAACAAGAAGGTTCACTTAGTCAAAGTGCAATGGAGTGGAGATCCGTGAGATTGTACTTGGGAAACAGAGGAAAGCATTAAGAAAGCCTATCCCAAGTGCAGGGTGGATATCTCTAATTGACTCTGGTGTAAGGTACATTTACCATATCTTTGCATTACCATTTTGTTCTCTATTTTGCTGTTGTTTTCTTTTCATGCATGTAAACTTTTTAATTATATAGTCTGAATGATTTCAAAAGAGTATATGAATTAATTGGTATATTTTTGAAAAGTTAAAAACAAATTGATTGTTGGTTGTGATGTGTGATTGTGGGTTTGATTAATTAAATTATTAGAATGATAGTTAATTTAATCAATAAGAGAATGAAGTTAAATGTATGCAAGTGAATCAAGTATTGAACTGAATTGAAAATTGATAGAAATTGCATGCATATACATGTGCATTATATATGTGTGAACAGGTTATGGATAAACAGCTAAGCAGAGGAATAAAATTGTTTGCCCGACAAATAGGTACATGTTTATTGTATTTCTTGGGATTTGATGATTTTATGAGCTGATTGGCTAGCCGCTTGGCTTTTCCTTTTTCTTTTGGATTGAAGAGGGCCATGGGAGGCTATTTGAAATATCCCGAAGCTCCCCATACAAAGGAGGTTATGGCGAAATTTTTCGAAAATTTAGGGTGTTAGCCAAATTTTTGAAGAATTTGAAAATTCTTAGAAACTGAAAAGTTGGAAAATGGAAGCCAGAAGGAAAGTTGAGTTTGTTAATTAAACAACTTTCGATTTTGTTCCTTTTCTAGGACGAAAAGTTTTGAGTGGGGGAGATTGTAACAACCCGGAAAATCTGAGCCAGTTTAAAATTTTTAATTTGGCTATTTTAGTGGATTTTTAATATTTAAAATAAATTATTTTAAATAATAACAATGAAAAGTATGTTTGAATCGATGTTTGAAAATAAATATAATAATTTTTAATTATAAACGAGGCCTGAAATGGCGCGGTAGTTTCAGAATTTGAATTCAAACTTTGACTGACTGTACCGGGTGCAAAATAAAACGGATTTTAGTGAAACCAAAAATATTTAAATCTGTTTATGAATATCTTTCTAACGAATCTGAAAAATCGAAGTTTCATAGCGGGAATCAAAAGTTATGGCCAAATGAATTTTCAAAAAGGTCGCTATAGAGAATATATAGCCCTTGAAAATAGACATTTTGCAAACGACCTCAGAATTCGACGAATCCACTTTTGTTGGATCCGGGATGTCAAATTATTGCTAGGTTTCAAATTCCATAATTTCTAAAGTTAATATGTGAGCGTGGCGAAGTAAAATGTGTTTGGTTGGTTTCAGTTAAATTGGATCGACCAGAAAATGACCATTTTTCAAACGGTCTCAGAATTCGACGAAACTAGTTTTGTTGGGACCGTATCGTCAAAACATAGCTAGATTTATTTTTCTGGAAATTTTGGGATTTGTATGTGGCCCCGGCAAATTGAAATGTACGTTCAAAACAAATATTGAATGTTCTATATTTTAATTTGAAGAAAAATTGACTTAAACAGTCGAATGGGCCTACGAAACATAGTCCATTGTGTTCGGAATGGGGGTATTTAGCTAAGGACGACAGTCGTTGTGGTTGGATTGGAGTTACTATGTGAAGAGGGGTATTTTTGGGATTTTAAAAATATATATATAAATAAAAATAGCGGGCCAATAGAATTCATTTCTCTTTCTTCTGCCAAACCCGCTTCTTCCCCAAATCGAACAACGACCGTTCTTCAAACCTTCCCTCCTTATCTCCCTCAACACGCATCAGAATCGCTAGCTCCAGTTGGGGTTTTTGTGGAGAATCCTCCAAGCTTCAAATCAGTACCAGCGTCGTCCCCTATCATCGAGTATTCACCGAGATCTGGCCCTCCAAAGTTCGAATCTTTCAAGCCCTGTCGCCGCCAGTGTAGGCCATCGATCTGATCATCGTGGGTGGCGCCGGGGAGCTCCTCCGACCCTCTTCAATGCTGCACGCCCGATCCTCACATCGTTTCACGGATTTGCAGAAAAACCTAACCCAAGTTTCGAACTGTTTTGAAAAGGTATGGGTTTGAATATATTTAACTGTTTTATAACACTTCCTAGCGCTATGAAATATGATTTACTTCCCAAAATCATATCTTTTTGCTATGTGGTCGAAATCCAGTGAAACAAGAGATAGTGGACTCGTACGGACGTCTTCTACATTCTAGAAGAGACCGGATATTTTTCTGAGCCTTCTACAATTTTTGGAGGAGTGGAACCCAATGTGAGATTTCTAATTTATAAACGATATGGAAAACATAGATGTATAAATTATATAGTCGATGTATGAGTTATATAAGCGTTGTACACCACATGTATAAGCGTTGTATAAGTTGTATGTTTGATGTATAAGTTATATATGCGTTGTAAAAGTGATATATGCGTTGAAATAAACTGAAATGATATTGAAATGAACTCGAAATATAGTTATATACGTATATCTATATATATACTCCCCTCATCCACAGACCATGGACGATATATATTGGTTGTGATATTGTTTGGATTATTGGTTGATGTGAAATTTAGTGAATATCATGAATGGTTGATTTGAAATGATTGATTGTGATTGAAATCCAAATAGGATTAGTGTATGGGAAAATTCGTCTGCGTACGAACAAGATATTGAAAATCCCCATTGTCAAAAGCTGCGAGGCTTTAAGGTAGAGCGAGGAGCCGTACTCGGGACGGTGCCGGTTTTAACTACCCTGCCGTTATGCTGCCGAAATTTTCAATAATATTCATGTGTTAGAATTATTTTCATGTGTTAAAACTATATTTATGTGTTGAATAGAAATTCATGTGTTGAATGAAGTTCATATATTGAATAAATTCTTTGAAAGATAAAAATAACATTTTTATTATATATATAGACTATCTAAAATACTAGTATTTTAAATAAATTGTTTTAACACCAAAAATAACATTTTTACCTTATGTATGAACTATATAAAATAATCGTGTTTTGAAATAAATTGTTTTACAATAAAAATCACATTTTCATTATATATATAAAAACTATAGAAAACATTCATGTGTTGAATATATAGATTGAACAATAAAATCTACATTTTTATTGTGAATATGAAGTGCTAAAAATATTCATGGGTTGAATAAATATTTTTGATGATAAAAATATCATTTTATCATGTGAACGACTCGCTATAAATACACAAGTGTTGAAATAAATATTTCTATGAATATTATTTTTAACATGTGTATGAACTAAATAAAATAGTCATGCGTTGAAAGATATTTTTTGTTCGCTAGAAACATCATTTTTATACGAAATATGAAGTGTTAAAAATGGGGATGTGTTGAAATAAATATCTACTGGATAAAAATATCATTTTTATCAAATATATGAAGTGAATATGGTTTTGAAATCGAAGAATGAATTATATATATATAATTAAATCGAATAACGAAGCTGCAGTTCGTATTTTGAAACCGTGATTTCAAACGATTACTGCAGGAGATCCGACCATCGGATTTTCCCGAAACCGAAACTGTAGGCTTCGTTTTGGAAATATTTTTCCAACGACACCCACTTGGTAAAGATCCAACGGTTGGATTGTCTGGAATGTTTAATTCAAATCTGAAGAAAAACAGCTCCAGAATCGATTATATTTATATATAAATATAAATATAATTAAATTAAATCGAATAACGACGCTGCAGTTCGTATTTTGAAATCGTAACTTCAAACGATTGTACCGGGAGATCCGACCGTCGGATTTTCCCAAAACTGAAACCGTTGGATTCGTTTTGAAAAGATCTTTCTAATGATATAAAATTTGTGAACATCCAACGGTTAGATTTTCATATATGAGTAAATCAAATATGAAGAAAAACAGCGCCACGACCGCGTTATGGCCTGAAGCATCGTTTGAATGAATTGGCTATTTTTAAATAAAGAAAAATAGCGATAAATCGTGATAAAATATTATAAACGATATGGAATGGAAATAAACTGAATTTGCTCGGTTTATTTGATATTTGATGGTTGAATGTGTTTGGCGTGAAAATTACATTAAAGAACAGAATTGTTGATGTCGAATAATTTAACCATTGAAATGAATTGATTTGAAATTCTAAATATACATGAATTATTTGAAAAGGCCGAGTTAATTCTCATTTCAAATAACTGATCGACGATTAGAAGTCGAAGATATGAAGGCGGTGCAAGACCGATGATCTTCACATCGAATGGAGTGGTGCTACTGATGCTCATGATAGGAGTAGCTACCTTGAAGGGGCTAAAGTGGTAGCCGTCCGGATGTGCGAGGTATTAAGTGCCTTCGGTTTCGTTCAGACCCAGAACGAACTTGTAAATGGACTGTGTGTCTGACATTGGATTTTGTTCTGTGCTGATTGATCTCTATTAAATATATATCTGCTTGGCGGCGGAGAATTTATTCTCTTGCTTAACGCCCTTCTCTGAGACGTACGAGCTCAGAGGTTATATATCGATAGAAATCAGTCGCATGGAGTGAATTTCCTGTGTGGGATGCCTAAGTGGTAGATGATCAAGGCTTTTGTTGAAAAGCAAAGTCTTGTGGTTGATGATCAAAGTGCGGCCTGTGTGGCAAGCTTTGTGTATAGCGTGGATTCGCGAGCCTCACACCCCGGTATGAACCAGAAACGGGAGAGGATCCACGGAGAACATGCGTCTCTTTCTAGCTAGGGTGGTGTCAGTGACCTACCAGCCCTGACATTTATATTATTTTCACCTGTGAGGTTGTTGGATTGCGAGGCGCCTCGGATATGGAGTCATTTGGCTCATTTACGCCCCATAGCGCGGGGAGATGTATTGTTCAGGGTTTTATTTTAATCCGATGTGTGTGGACCGGCCTTGTGGCTCCTAGGTGCAGTTGCGGCTGTAGCCTGAGGCTCGGGCTAGACAGTCTCGAATTCGGTAAGGACTATCTTTTGCCTTGGTTCATAATGGAAATCCAATTTCCAAATACGACACCGTGCGGTTTTGATTGTATACCTATGTATGGCGACATGATATATGGTACCCATGTCGTCTATGATTGATACTTATGACTGAAATTGTTTTTGAAACATATAAACACTAGTAATAATATCAAATGCTTTTGTTTTATTCGTATCAAGCATATTTTGGCCATTATAAGGTAAAACTCTATCCTCCGGTTTGTGTTGCATTGTGTGATGGGAACTGAGTCTTATAATGGCTTCATTTTTATAGAAAGCATTGCGATGTTTAAAAGATTTACTTGTTTTAAAGCACTGGCAATCCAATGGAGTAAACCCGTTCCGCGAAAGTGGCGTGGTCCTGTGATTGGCCATATATTAAAGTAAGTTAAGTAGATTTCTCATACCAGTCCCATGATTGACTCGTAGTTTGTTTCACTTGCAAACTCGGGTGCCCCTTTTTCTACACGAGCAGCCTTGTATTCAGGTTTTAGCAGGCTCTTTCTGGATAGCTGGAGCTGAAGATGGATTCTATCATTTATCTCTTTTTATGATGTTCAGCTCCTATTGTACATATTATGTTTAGTTTCCACTGTAGACATTTTATGTAAAGATGAACTGTATTTTGTACTAAGTATGATCCTGTATATTGTGTAACTCTGATGTTTATATTTATCCAGTGTATTCTATTGTACATTATCTGGTGTATTTATTTATTTATGTTCTGCTGTTATCTGTTTATGTGTTATATTCCAAAGATTACCCTTGCCACCGTCGTACGGGGTTTGGGGTCGTCACATTGGTCATAGCGTGCAAGTGTAAAAAGTGATGCAATATGTATGTAAAACACCCTAACATTCATTTAATTCTATATGAGTGTATTTGTGTCACATCCATATCTTACCATCCAATATAGAATCCACGATAAAACCAAAACCGATAAATAAGGGGAAAATAATTGCCTAAGAAAATCCCGAGATGAGTAAGTCTAATCTTCTCCTCAGTTTATCATGTGCTCTCCGCAAGGTTATCTCCTCATTGAACTCAGATAAGTCAAATAGATTTTTTGCGGAATCGTTTGATTCTGTGCTCCATGGTCCTTGCAGTGGCACGGGGAACCCTAGACTCCAACTCGAGGCTTCCTTTGTCCCCGATATCGTCAAGCTTGAGTTCGTCGGTTGAACCATGAAGGCATTTGCGAAGATGGGAAACATGAAAAGCATCGTGGACTCCCAACAAATGCTCAGGAAGATCCACTCAATAAGCCATCTTCCCAGTCCTATCTGAAAAGACCCAATAAATCTAGGAGCTAACTTCCCAGTCTTCCCAAGCCAAACTATTTTCTTGAGAAGACAACCTTAACAAATACCAAATCTCCGACATCAAATTCCAATTCTCTCCTCCTTATATCTGCATACGACTTTTTCTGGTCCTAGGCAACCTTCATTCTCTTTCGAATCAAAACGATAATCTCCGTGGACTCAGGAATAAGATATGGTCCGAGTAAAACTTTGTCCGTAGTTTCCCACCAACAAGTTGGCGATTTGTCTGGCCGCCTATACAAAACTTCGTAAGGGGCCATACCAATCGTCACTTGGTAACTATTATTGTAAGAAAACTTGACCAGAGGTAATTGCTGCTCCCATGCTCCTCCGAAGTCGACTATGCAAGTTCTGAGCAGATCTGCCAAAATCCTATTAATTCTCTTTGTCTAGCTGTTTGTCTATAGTGATAGGATGTGCTTAAACTTAGGGTTGTTCCCATTGCTTCTTGAAGACTTTTCCAAAATTCGCTAGTAAATAATGGATCTCTACCACTCACTATGGTAGTTGGAATCCCATGTAGCCGGATAATCTCTTTAACATACAATTGGGCTAACAAGGCGGCGATCATGTTCTTCTTAATAGGAATAAAATGGACACTCTTCGTTAATCTGTCCACTATCACCTAAATAGCCTTATACCTTTCTTACTTCTAAGAAACTCATTAATAAAATCCATAGAAATTTGCTCCCATTTCCAAGTGGGAACCTCCGATGGTAAAAAAAATCCAAGCTTCCCTTGTTCCGCCTTTACTCTTTGGCAGGTCAAGCACCTAGAAACAAACTCTGCTACGTCTCTCTTCATTCCTTCCCGATAGAAACTTCTCTTTATGTCCTTAAACATTTTATTACCTCTGGGTTGAATGATCATCCTTGACCTATGGATTTTCTCTAGAATCTCTTTCCTAAGATCCAAACTCCTAGTGACACAAATTCGGCTATGCCTTCTCAAGCTATCACTACTATCAGTAGAATATATACTAGAATGAGGGAAAGATTCTCTCCTAAAAACTTTTCCTTTATTGCCCTCAACTCATCATCATGGTCTTGCTCACCCTTGATCTTTCCAATAAAACTGGTCTTATCTCTATCGCTCTAAGAAATCCTTGAGCTGCCTCATATGGTGGCTGCAAATTAAAACTACAGAGAAATTCTAACTGCTTCCATTCGGTAATCGTACTAAGGACAAAATACTTCCAACTTAAAGCCTCAACCACAACGTAACCCTTCGTAGGGGTATATTAAATGGAGAATCGAAAGATTCAAGGTATACCATCCATCTCTATTGTCGAAGGTTCAGATCCTTCTGAGAAAACAACAACCTAAAGGACTTATGATCCGTGAATAACTCGAACTTCTCTCAAAGAAGATAATGCCTCCACATCTTGAGAGAGAAAACCACTGCTGCTAACACCAAATCGTGGACGGGGTGTCTTTTCTCATGATTCTTGAGTTGTCTACTTGCCTAGGAAACTACTCTACCCTGTTGCATGAGAACTTCTAACTTGGTCCCACCTGCATCGGTGAAAACAGTGAACATCTTGGCTCCATCCGGGATAATCAAAATAGGTGCACTTATGAGAGATTCCTTCAATCTCTCAAAGGCATTCCTACACTTCTCAGTCCACACAAACTTATGATCCTTTATTGTCAGTTGGGTTAGAGGGGGTAGCGATCATTGCGAAGTACTTGATAAATTTTCTATAATAACATGCTAACCCAAGGAAGCTTCTAACCTCAGTCACATTTCGAGGTATCTTCCAGTCTTGGATAGCTCCTACCTAGCGAGGTCTATTGCTAATCCATTCCCTAAGACAATATGTCCTAGAAACTTAAACTTTTTCTTTTAAAAGTAGTATTTCAAGAATTTGGCTTTAAGTTGGTTCTCTTTAGGATTCCTAAGACCCTTCTCAAGTGATCTTCATCCTCCTTATGGTCCTTGGAAAAGATAACTTTGTCATCTACAAACAGTACCACGATCTTATTAAGTATACCCCCAAAATACACTACTCATCAGGTCTACGAAGAAAGCGAGGGCATTCGTCAATCCAAATGGCATAACCAACCACTCGAATAACCCATATGGCGTCCTAAACGCTGTTTTAGGCTTACTCTCATATGAAATCCTTAATTGGTGAAATCCAATGGCATAACGACACCATGAATTTTTATACCAGTTCGGAGCACCATCCACGTCTAGTCCCAGACTACTTTTGGAATTTCACTAAGAATACCCTCACTTCATCCAGAGGAATATATTTACAAACACCCAAGCAGCAGAATGGGGACCTGAGCAGTAGAACAAGATTTCTCCTCAGCAACCGAAGAGGACTTCTTGTCTGAGCAACGGAATAGGACTTCATAAATACAACTATAACTTTGACTTTTTATATGTGTTGTAAGTAGCACGAATAAGTCCCGGTTCGAGTACACCCTTCCTATAGTCTTATCCTCAAATATGTGAAGTTAAAGTGAAGATTTTAAGAAAGTAGATTGCTTCTAAATCAAGTAGTATGAAAGTAGATTCAAATCAATGAAAATAGTTTTGAAAGCTTTTGAATGCACAAAGTATAAAGAGAATGGAATTAAAAATTAGAGAAAGAATTGGTGATTTGGAAAATGATGTTTATAATATATAATAGTATATGAGTAATTATTTATGAAGAGTTTCACTCAAAAAAAAGCATCCATTTCTCTTTATATTAGATTGAACCTCTTCATGAAAAGAAGTTTCTCTTCGCTGGAAATGGCAACTGGTAAACATCATTCGACTGACAGAATGATCAGTCAAACGGTGGAAATTCAAATATATATATATTTGTGCACAAGTGCACAAATTGTGCAAAATTGCACCTACCTGTTGACTGGTAGATTTTTGACCAGTCGACTGGTAATTTGTATTTTTGCAAAGTTTTGCACTTGTGCAACTATTTGTGATATTTGAGCTTTCATGGTAGTGTGTAATAATATTTAAGGATAGATTTTAACACAATATAACACAACTAATACACAATTAAATAAATAACCATACTCTATAAGCTTGCATATCACTTCTTCTTGATCTCTTCTTTCTTGTCATGAATCAAAAACTCATGAACTAACAGTCTCCCCTTTTTTTGATTGATGAAAACTTGTAGATAGCATCAAAGTATATATTCCTCGCCCTGAATATGTGTTATATATGAATTCTCTCCCCCTGAATATATAGCTATATTTTTCTTGCAATAACTTGTTAGTATATAATTCTCTCTCCCCTTTGTCATCGATTAAAAAAGAATAGCAGCAAGATAGGAACACCACAAATAACCTTTTTTACTGTAGTGTACCTACAAAAATATGATATATATATATATATATACACACTTTGGTACCCACTTCCTCTGTTAATGTCCAAAGGTTAGATGGAAGGTAACCATACCCAAGAGGGTTCAAAGGAGCCTTTAAAAATAAAATTTCCATTATTAACTACTGAATTAAAATAATTATCGCTATATTTTTCTCGTTTTTCTAATTTACAGGAACCCAAATACTTAAATAACTTCTATTGGTATTTCTTTTCGTACTTCTATATTTATTATAAAAATCTCTAGTCATAGAAGTACTTGAATTTCTATAAAAGTTAAATCTTGGATTTGTGCTTTAGTACTAGTAGTGATATTTTTATTGTACATAAACGCATATCTAGTACTATTTCTATGATTAGTTTTATTATATCCTAAACTACTTTTGTCGTGTAAAGATCGAGATCTAGATAAAATCATATTTAGATCATATTTAAATCATTTTGACCCTTATTAAATTTCATGAACATACTTGTACATTTTTCAAATTTGATTCCAAAGTCGCGATTGACATTTTCAAAAAAAATTGTTATATTTTAAATCATCAATTTCCTTTTTTAATTCAGAATTCTTTTTTTTTAAAGTACTATTCTCATTTTTAGAAGATTAAATTGAGATTCTGAATTATCTAAAGATGACTGTAATTTTTCAAAAAAAATTGTTGATTTAGAAATTGTTTTTGCAAAATATTATTACTAATTTTTAGATAATTCTAAATTCTTTTCAGTTAAAGCTTCATTTTCTTTTTCAAGAGATAAAATTAAAGAACTAGAATTATTTAAAAAATCTTCTAAAGATGTATTTTTATTTTGTAAACCATTGATTTCCTTTAAAAGATCACTGTTTTTATCTATTAGCCGCTCATTTTCTTTTTGAAGGAAATCCTTTTGAAAAACAAGCACTTCGAAGGTATTTTCAAAACATTTAGTTCGTTTCACTAAAAGTTTATTTTCACCTTTTAATTTGAAATTTTCTTACTCACAATCTTTTGACTTTGCTAAAATAAATGTATTAAGTTTATTCAAAATTTTAAAATCTTTGAATAATTTTTCATGGCCTACCAAAAGATCTTTATATAATCAATCTACACATATCAATTGTAATTTGACTTTAGCCGTGAGACATTTGCTTCCTTGCTCTTTTGATTCTGCTTTGTTGCTCTTCCACTTTCTAATTCCTTGACTAGATTTCTTTATCGCCAGTTATTCTAGGATGTTGTTATGATCTCTAGAATCCCAGGCGCCGATACCAAGTGAAAAGCGTGGTAGAGTAGGATCGAGTAATATGGAACTAAGTGTATATGCGAAAATGTTGATGATGTAATATTCTATACTTTGATATAGTTATGCAAGTATAAAAAAATTAATGATCTAAATATTTAGATATTACAGATAAGCAAAATGCATTAAATAAAAAAACAACACTAAGAATTTTATACTGGTTCGGAGCACCGTCTTACGTCCAGTCCCAGACTCCTTTCGGAATTTCACTAAGAAATACCCTCACTTCACCTGAAAGAACAGTTTTACAAACATCTAAGCAGTAAAATGGGGACCTGAGCAACGGAACATGATTTAGCCTCAGCAACCAAAGAGGACTTCTTGCCTGAGCAGCGGAACAGGACTTCACGAATACAACAATAGCTTTGACTTTTATATGTGTTCTAAGTAACATAGATCAGTCACAGTTTGAGTACACCCTTCTTGTAATCTAAATGTAAAAAAGTGCTAGCGTAGGATCGAGTAATATGGAACTAAGTGTGTATGTGAAAGTGTTGATAATGTGATATTCTATATTTTGACATAGTTATGCAGGTAAAAAATTTAATGATCTAAATATTAAGATATCACAGATAAGAAAAATGCAGTAAATAAAAATAAACGACACAAGAATTTTTGTACTGGTTCGGAGCACCGTCCTAAGCCCATTCCCAGACTCCTTCTAAAATTTCACAAAGCTACCCTCACTTTACCACGAGGAACAAGTTTACAAATACTCGAGCAGCAGAATGGGGACCCGAGAAGAAGAATAGGATTTCATTTCAGCAGTCGAAGAGGACTTCTTGCCTGAGCAGCGCAACAGGAGTTCACAAATATAATAATAGCTTTGACTTTTATATGTGTTCTAAGTAACACGTATCAGTCACGGTTTGAGTACACCCTTTCTACAATCTTATCCTCAAATATATAAAGTGAAAATGAAGATTCTGAGGAAGTAGATTGATTTTGAATTAAGTAGTATGAAAGCAATGAGAATAGTTTTGAAAGCTTTCGAATGCACAGAGTATAAAGAGAATAGAATCAGAAATAGAGCAATAATTGACGATTTGGAAAGTGGTGTTTATAGTGTGTAAATAATATATGAAGAGTAGCAATTATTTGTGAAGAGTTTCAATAAAAAAGCATCCATTTCTCTTGAAATCATATTGAACCTCTTCATGAAAAGAAGTGTCTCTTCGATGGAAATGGCAGTTGGCAAACACTAGTCGACTGGTTGAAAATGATCAGTTAATTGGTGGAAATTCGAATATATATATGTGTGTGAACAAGTGCACAAACTATGCAAAATTGCACCTACCAATAGACTGGTAGATTTTGACCAGTCGATTGGTCATGTGTATTTTGTACAATTTTGCATTTATGCAACTATTTGTGATATGCGATCTTTCATGCTAGTGTGTAGTAATATATGAGGATAAATTTTAACATAATATAACACAATTAAATAAATAACCATACTCTATGAGCTTGCATATCACTTCTTATTGATCTCTTCTTCTTTCTTGTCATGAATCAAAAACTCATAAACTAACAATTTGCTTGTCTAACACTCGCCTTTTCTTAGGAGCCATGTACCTTAAAGGCAATGCTACCAGCCTAGCATCCTTTTCGAGGTTTATTCTAAAAAGATATCTCTTGGTGAAGTGGGACTTCTACAATTTCCTCAAAGACATCAGGGAACTCACATGCAACTGGAATAGGGATGGTCCTTCAAAATTAGAAGATAGAGAAAATAAGGTCGAACTCTTACTCCTTGTCCTACAAGTAATCTCTATGATGCCGCCTCCATGGATTTCAAACAAACCACTCTCCTATGGCATTTGAGGATGACCCCATAAAATGATAGCCAATCCATTCCCAAAATACGACCTTACCCCTCAAAATCAATTGCTTATGCATCACAAAGGAAGTCGGCATCACTGATGTCCAATACTAGTGAAAAGAGTGCTAGAGTAGGATCGAGTAATATGGAATTACGTGTATATGCGAAGTGTTAGTAATGTGATATTCTATACTTTGCTATAGTCATGCAAGTAAAAATTTACTGATCTATAAGCTATATGAAAATGTAGTAAATAAAATTACACAACACCAGGATTTTTTATACTAATTTGGAGTTTCGTCCTACGTCCAGTCCCAAACTCCTTCTGGGATTTCACTAAGCAATACCCTCGCTTCACCCGGAGGAACATGTTACACACACTCGAGCAACCGAATGGGAAAAGCAGCAGAATAGGAATTCAACAATATAATAGTAGCTTTGACTTTTTCTATGTGTTCTAAGTAACAGGATTAGTCATGGTTTAAGTACAACCTTCTGATAATCTTATCCTCAAATATATGGAATGAAAGTGAAGATTTTAAGCAAGTAGGTTGCTTTTGAATCAAGCAACAGAAAATAGAATCAACAATTCAAAGCAATGAGAATAGTTTTGAGAGCTTTTGGATGCACAGGGAATAAAGATAATAGAATCATAAATTAGAAGAAGAATCGATAAGAATTGATGATTTGGTAAGTTATATGAAGATGTTTAAATAGTGTATGAAGAGTAGTAATCATTTGCAAAGAGAATCAATTAAAAGAGGTGTCTATTTCTCTTAGATTTGGATTGAAACCCTTGGTGAAAGGAAGTGTCTTTTTGCAGAAATATGACAATTGGGACTACTAGTCAACTTGCAAAAAAATGGCTACTCAACCAGTTAATTCTCTTGGTGAAAGCAAATGTCTTTTCGTTAAAATATGAAATTTGGAACTACTAGTCAACTAGTAAAAAATAACTAGTCAACTAGTTAAATCTCTTGGTGAAAGGAAGTGTCTTTTCGCTGAATATGATAGTTGGGACTACTAGTCAACTAGTAAAAAAATGACAAGTCAACTAGTTAGTGTCCAGTAATATTTAAGGATAGATTTTAACATATTAACACATCTAAGACACAATTATGCACTTATGAACTTGCATATCACTTTCCCTTAATCTTCTCTCTTTACTTGTCATGAATCAAAAACTTTATGAATTGACATTCCCCCCGTTTTTGATTGATGACAACCTCTTGTAGATAGTATTAAAGTGTATATTCCTCCCCCTAAATATATGATATATATAGATCCCTCCTCTTGAATATATGGATATGATATTTTCCTGCAGAAATTTGTTAGTATATCAATCTCTCTCCCCCTTTGTCATCGATAAAAAAATAGAACAAGATAGATACACCATAAATACAACATATTCTTTGATTTACTCCTTCATTTTAGATTTATTTCCAAAGATATTATAGATACCAAAATAACCATCTCTTTGTTGTGGCGTACCTGCAAAAAATATGATATATACATACATACATACATACATATATATATATATATATATATATATATATATATATATATATATATATATTTGGTACCCACTTCCTATGTTAGGGTCTAAAGGTTAGATGGAAGGTAACCATGCCCAAGAGGGTTTAATGAAACCTTTAAAAATGAAATTTTCATTATCAACTACTGAATTAAAATAATCATCAAACATAGAGATCAAGTTCACAACAACATGCATGAACATAGAGAGTTATTTCTCTTTTTTAATCAAAAGAGACCTGCAATATAGATATAATAAAGAAAAGAAACTTAAGAGAGGGAAAGAGACATATCGACAAATAGCAGTTCTAATTTAGATAGAGGCATGTCTCACTCCATAATCTGCTCTTCATAGATTTCCTAACAAGTTCTACATTTATATTAGAGATATGCATAAATTTGCTTGACCTAATCATAACATGAGATTGGATTAGCTTGAAAATGGTTTGGATACAACTGAAATTGTCATTAAAGATATGATATTTCCTTCCATACCTACTGCACTGCACCGTCGAGGATAAAGCCAATTTATTGATGTCACAACTTTTGTTTCCCTAAAAGACTAGTGTCAATTTATCAAAATTTAAAAATCATATCTAATTGCAAAAAAATAGCAGAAGGTCGTTGTAATTTACTATGCACCGCATACGAATAAAAGCTAAAAATTTACATCTAAAAAGTAGAAGCTTGATATCTTCTTCAATATAATCATGACAAAGGACATAGTAAGGGATAACATACACATGACACCGATCATCTTGTGCTTAGTAGGAACGAGGTTATTTAATATCCTAAACAGACAAACAATCAATTTAAAGATATGAATTTCATCCCAAGCTAACTTAGCCTTAGGTTGATGATCATAAACGATTATAATATGGTTCCAGACATTTTAAAAAAATAGAACCCGTTGTTACAACATTACTAGCCCCAACCATTTATCATCTTATCCTTGAAAATATGTACTTCCTTTATATTTAATTTCATAGTAATAACGTATGAAGATAATCTACCTGTTGTCCCAGAAGAAAACAAAAGCCTTTTATATTCATTATTATTGCAAAGATGAAAAGAGGAGGGTATTAGAAATCAGTCTCAGAAACCCACTCATTGTTAGCCTCCTTTTATCGAAGATCCACACCTTCTTTGACTCGATTCTACGAATATACATCAGTAACTAAAGGTTTAAAGAAGCTGAAAATTCCATCAAAAAATGTAGGGCCTAAGATTATCCTGACATCGAGAGGAATCCAAGGGTAGGACCCATGGAAGCTGGGTGATTGTAGTTGATACTATTATGATTTTAGCGATATGGAAGCAAGAATAGTGAAGGGTTGTTTCGGTTAAAGAACTCTACCATGTAATGGATATGGGATTTAGGTTTAAGAATACTTGAAACGACGAGTGAAATTTAGGTATGAAATTGTGGCGGGTTTTAAATTTTACTAGCCTCCATTTATTAATAAATTGTTAATAATCGAATAAAAACTGTGAAACCCTAGGCTGAATTAAGAGGCGAAAGATTTGTGAATAGGAAAGCGGCAGAGAAAATTTTAATTTGCCATAAAGACGGCATGGTGAAATATAAGGGTAAGCCGCCAAAATTTTCAACTAACGCTACTTTTCCAAACATTTAATTTTGTCATTGTTTGATGGACACTCAATGAATGTAATTATAGCTCATTATATTTCATTGTTTCCCAACGCTATACATATTATTATATCTTATAGTTATCAGTTAACCAATATCGACAATAATAGATCACGCTGGTTAAGCCATTTATACGTTCTTTTCGACTACGAGGTTCAATTATCGTAAAAAATAATGAGAATTTTTTTATCCACTTCTTTTAATTTATTTCGTTTTCCTTTCCAAACCTTTTTACTACCATAACCTCCTCACCTCTTTCTTAACCTTTTTTATCCTCCCTTCCTATTCCCAAACTAGCTTTTGCCGCTATGGGGTTTTGCTCCTCTTCCTTTCCCTTAGAACTATCTTTCCCCAAATTGATTGTTCGTTACCTAATCACCCGTTTTTTCATTGATTTTCCTCGTTTTCCCAGATCTACTAAGTAGATCCCTAGTCAAACCTTTTTCGACGTTCTTAATGAACTCGATCAACTTCCTCTCTGATTTCCATGGCCTTCTCACTAGTAGATCCTTACAACTTATTACGACTTCTCTAACTTTCCATCCTCCTAACGCTTCTCTGTTACTCTTTGGCTCGGTGACGTAGCATCCACCGAAAGGCAGGCCATTGTGGTTGTTGATCGACTTGTTCGAGGTGCTGGTTTCTCTATCCTGGTGAGTCAACTATACATAGTTTTGGTTTTGTGGATTTTGCTACATGTTAGTTTGTTGTTTTATATTTGTTAATGTTTGGGTGATAGTTATCGATCTTGCATGTATCGTCTTGATTTTGCATTGTCAATTGAAAGGTTATATCTAGTGTGGTGTTATTTTTCACAAATAAAAAATTAAGATACATTAAATTTTTTGTGCTTCCTAATACCACATTGATCTCTTTCTAATCTCTCACTCAACCATTGATTGCCAAAAAAATCACGTATTCAACTCTAACCTAAAACTCTAATTTGATTGTTCCATTACCGCTGTTGCTTTTCATGCTTCAAAATTCATCTTTACTTCTTCTTGTATTTTGCTAAATTCGATCTTTGTTCCAACTTTTTTATTTGCATCCACTCATTCTATAGTAGCATAGAATTCGATGTAGAAAAAGATGGATGAACACATTGGAAAAAAAAATCATGGGATTCTTGGATTTTTGAAAGAGAAATAACGAATGAATTGAAGCCGAGAGGGAGAAATAAGTATAAATGGTTGTAACCCCTATTTTTTAATGTGAGGTATTAAAAAGAGTGGAAGGGTAATTTTTATGGTATTTTTTAGTTGTGGTAATAAGAAGAGGAAATTAGGGTGCCCTTAGCACCATAGCGCTATTAGCCTTGAATTTGTTTGAGTTCTACTGGTTTTCTCTTTCTTGGTTTGATATTTTGATGGAAGGTGGTGAGTTAAGTGTGGTGTTATTTCTCGAGGAGCTTGTGATCTTAGTTTGGACTATTTGGCAGCTGTGTATGCAATTTCATATGTTGCCATGTGCGATTTATAACTGAATGTATAAGTGTTGTGGTAGATTAGTTAGTCATAGCATGGTAAAGTTTGCTTCGGCAACCAGTTATGTGCTTTGGTTCCAGTTTCTTGACTGGTTAGGTGTTAGTCTAGTTGGTTTTCTAGCCAATATCTATTGTGGCTTTATCTTTATAAAATGTTTGTAGCAGATAGGCACCATGTCTATCTTCTGTGTTAATGTCTATCTTCTATGTTATTTTATACTCATTATTTATTGTAATGAAAAGTGGACGGTCCATTTTAAAAAAGGTTGGCTTTGCCAGAAAAAAATAATGCAAAAATTTATCAAAAGAAGGAACTAACAAGCCTTCCAAAATTTTGAATACTTTATAAATATTAAATTCATTGAATTTTTTATTAATTTATGGAAACTTCAAAGTATTATTTATATTTTAAATTTTAATTTGGAAAATTTCAAAAATTTTGAGATACTAGATATTAAATATAATTATTAACCATAACTATTAAATATTAAAAACTAATAATAAGTATTACTTCTTAATTATTAAAGATTAATTATTAATCATTTGGTATTAAAAATTAATTGTTAAATAGCGATTATTAAATGTAGTCTAAATTATTAATGGTTCATGGTCAACATTAATTATTAAATATTAATTATTAACTATTTAATAACAATTATTTAATATTAATTATATTTTTATTATTTCTTCTTCTTTATTACTAAGTATTAAAAATTAATAATTGATTACTAATGCTAGTTATTAATTATTACTTCCTAATTGGTTATTAACGGCAATCATTAGTTATTAATTAGAAATAATCAATATTAAATATTAACTATTAGTTGTTAATTATATTTAACAATGATCATTTAATATTAATAACTTATTATTTAGTATTAGTTATTTACTATTTTTTATTAATAATTACTTCTTTATTAGAAAATTTTAAATATTACTCTTTAATTATTAATATTAATTATTACTACTTAATTATTAATTGTTTTTTGGCAAGGCCAACCAATTTTTATAGTAATCCGTAATGTTGTTCTTATTGCAACAAATAACGATTACAATTCTTACTACTTAATTATTAATTATTTTTTTGGCAAAGCCAACCGGTTTTTATAGTAATCCGTAATGTTGTTCTCATTACAACAAATAACGATTACAAAATAATACAGGAGGCAGGCACATCGCCTACTCGGTACAAACATCTTCCCAGATTACACTACAAACAAATATTGTTTGATTTATTCTCCATGCATGAAGATAATCAAAACCAACACATTGAAAGCAAGAGAGTCTAAGAAAATAACACTACACTTTGTGACATAGTGCATGATACAATGACACAACAAGCTATGACACAGAAGTAGACCATAAATGGCTGCAAAGCAGTCCTAATTCCCTAACAACTACAAGTTAGGATGTAATCACTAGAAAAATTCACACACTGTTAGGCAGAAACTACAAGCATACTCAAGCATAACACTCACAATCAGAAGGCTATAGGTAGTCCCAAAGCATCAGCAATAGAAGAGACTAAAAGAACATCACCCACAAACTGCAGTCAACACAAACTTCACCAGTGCAAACATTCACCTAAGTCACTCACTCATCCACTACCTTGGCATGACAAAACAACCATAAACTTACATGCACTCCACACGAATGCTCCAAAAATAACACAACCAGAAGCCTTCCCTCAGCCCAACTACAACACCACAACCAACTAAAGAAGACTCGTTACTGAAATCACACCAAATCTCCAAATGGATAGAAAAACAAGGAAGACACACTACCAACTCCAACACACAAATCGAGTCGCGATCCCCTAACAAATAGCAACCAAACAGTCCAAGCATAAACGAAACATCCTTAACCAACCACAACCATGTAGGATCTAAATTAACCTTGGAGGTGGCCAATATGGTTTACTGCAGTTTTTCATTGAATAATAATAATAGCAACACATATAATAATCAAAGTAAGTGCGAAAAAGTTAATAACACACAAAAATATTCAGCTTCGGCAAAACCCGGCCTACTACTGCATTCCCCAAGGTTTCTATTAGGAACTAAAAAAAATCTCTACGCTTACAATCCTCTCTAAACTCGTGAAACTCGCTCTCAACTATTCTAATCCTACGCTCAAAACCCTGCACTGATCTATATCCCTAAGATCAGATTTTTTCCCCCGAATTACAAACCCGTAACTTGTAATCCCTAAAATACAATCCCTGTAGTTTGTAGCCTATTAAAAACTAGAGTTTAAAATAAAAATACAACACAAAAAAGTCTTAAAGACCTAACACACTTTAAATTTAAACCCTAGGATACAAAAATTGACTCTTAAAAAAACTAGAGTTTTTCTCTCGTTTTAAAATAATGTATTAGTCCCTTGAGTTAACTTGGTCGACTTTAAACTCCATGTACTTACTTCAACACGCTTTAGTTATTCGACCCTTACCTCAATATGCTTTAGTTATTCAGCCCGTTATCTCTTTATTTCTAGAAACTAAAAATGGAGGTGACGATTAATCTAGGGTTCTGGAACTATATATGCTATAGTTATTCAGCCCATCAACATGCCGTGAATAAAATTGCTGAAGCTTTATTGTTCTTTGACTTGTTCAAAGTATTTAGAGAAATATTTGCTTCCTGGTTGTACTTATTCAAATCAGAAATTTCTCTACCCCTTTTTTCTTTGTGTTTATTACCGATAAGAAAAGATATTATGTATGATTTTCCATAAATTCGAAAAACTACTATACTATGTAAATATGCCATAGTTGATTTGAACAAATGCTAAACTTGATCTCTATTTGTAGTTGTTTTTCATTGTTTTCCATTTGCCATGGCTTGTCACTGAATTTTTGATGACTTGGCATTTGCCATTTTTGACGTTAACATGTCTTCATACTCCTTTTCCTTATGCATACTTGGTATGTGGTTCTGGGTTGTTAAACCTGTTATAGCCTGATGTACTTGACTTCTTGTTTCTGACTGTTTTCCTTTCTGCCTTTGCTAGTTTTGCTTTTGAACACAATGCTCACCTATATACTTGTTCACACATACACACATATACATATTTATATCTGTGTGTCTATATATTACTTGTATATGTGCATTGTTGCTTGATTAGTTGTAACCCATATTGTTCATTCTCATAGATATGTTCATGCGTATACTTGTGTACACTGTCACCATTGTTATGTTGGCTAAAGAGCTTTATTTTCCTATGTGTCTTAATTAAGCCATTGTTGTGCATTATGGCTGTTATGTTGCTATGTCGTGCATACTTGTTTATGGCTTCATTTGGTGCACTTCTATTGTGTCACCACAATTTCATGTTGCCCAGTCTTTGCTACAACACCATGTCACTTGTACTGAATTTGAACCTGGAAGTTGTCACTTGTGCACTTGTTTATATTTGCACTTGTGTGTACATTTGCATTACTTAAGCGTTGCCACTTCCTGTGCTCGGCTGGTTGCACATTTGGATATATATCCAGTTGCCACTTATATGTTGAATTTTGTCTCTTCCTCGAATTTGTGCATTGTTGTTCCACTGCTTGTACAGTGATGTATTTGTTGTCAGCATGTTTCCCCCTGTGCTGGTCTGAAATGCTTTATCCATGTGCACTATGGACTTGATGTGCCCTCTTGCTTTATTTGTATTCACTTCTGTTCATAACCTGGACTTGGTTTGCATGCATGTCTGACCTATGCACTTGCACATTATAAATATATATGTGTATATACATACACATGTATATGTATACATGTATCGTGCATGTGCAACTATGAGGTTTATATATATACACACACACATATATATGTGTGCGTGTGTGTGAACGTGTGATGGCCGCCCCGCACTAGCCTGCATTTCCTTCGAGAGTGCGCTGTACACATGCCCAACTAGCACGGGACGGTCGTCAGAAGGAAGGAAAGAAGAGAATTGACTAACAAGAAACCTGTAGAATGTCTCACAGCGCATGGAGTAAAATATAGTAATAATAACATACTTGACATAAAACAGGTGAGACAGTGCATAAGCTGATAACTAAAATCAACATCAACACCAGAGCAGCGGAAATCCAAATACAGCTTATTACAACTTTTCAAAATCTACTGTCTCTAAATAAAAGAAAGCCAAAGTAGAAGATACACCACCAATGCCCCAGCAGTGATCTTCAACAACACAGGGAGAATACTATATATATGTATTACGTGGAAGCCTCCTGCTTGTCTCCGGATCATCTACCCGTGCATCACCAGCTAACCTGTCTCTAGTCTGCTCGTGTGAGCACCCAGAGTAATAAGAGGAGACATAAAACTCTGGGTCAGACATAAAGCGTGGTATGAGCGATAAGCATCTAAACAGAATAATAACAGGTATACTAAGCCATACCTGAACCTGGACCAGCAACCAAAGAGTTAGTACCACATACCGTACAATACTCTAAGGTGCCATAATAAATAGTGTAAGATTACGAAGGTGGGGTGTGTATGTCATAATGATAGCAAACAAATCAACCATAGCAACCATCCTCACATTTCTCACTCAGTGCGTAAAGCATACGATATCTACCACTTTGGAACACTAGACAAATTGAGGTAACGACGAACCCCGACTTGTAGAAACCCTGCTGTGACCAAGCTAAACCCATGGAGTCATGACCAAACATTTCAATGACCCACCACATTGGTCGTAGCCCTTGGTCCTACCAATGCCATAATGGCCCTGAATCCGCCTTCGTACCTCTTACCATAGTGGTCCAAAGCTATAGACATCGATAACCCCTTAACACGCGTCCCGCAGCAAAGCCCAATCATGAAGCGAACTCGTTGATTCCCATCTGGATCTTGAGCTCTAGCTTCTCATTTGGACTTCCTTTGCATCTCGGGTTTGGTCGAATTGGAGTGGGTCTTCAGAAGAGTTGTCGCGCAGTAACAGTCCTAGAATTCGGTTCGGTTCGGTAGTCATTACCCTCGTCGGTTCGGTTCGGTCCTCCATCCTTGTTATCTTCCATTCGGTTCGGGTCGGGTACTTCACTTCGGGTCGGGTCGGTGTCCTCCTCCGGGTCGGGTCGGGTTGATGTCTCTCCGATCAGCTCCCTCGTTTTCCATCTACTCCGATCTGATCCGATCCCTTCGCCTTACTCCAGTCGTAGCCTTCCACTCTTGAGCCGATCCGATTTGGCCTCCATTATTCTCCCGATCCGATCCCCTTGTCCACTCCAACTCTAAGTAAACGGCCTTCCTTTTTGCCAAGTCTTTTATGTGCCAAACTCCAGTTCGGGTCGGGTTTTCTTACCCAGTTCACATATCCAATCCGAGCCCTCATCCGATCCGATCCGAAGCTCTGCACAGCTTTCTGCAACTTTTTCCAGCAACTTGTTTACGCCATTCGACGACGTTTCCGACAAATCTAACTATACTAATCAATCACAAATCATGTCAAACAGTCACAACAACATAGTAAACTAACCACAAACACCAAAACAATGAATTTACATGTTAAAATGGATCAAATATACCCAAAACCCCTTATCTTCCCTTAAGCATGTTTAAGCAAATCTAATCATAGGGTTAACAAAACTTAATCAAATCGCACCAAATTTCAACCAAAGGCATAAAACATTATTTAAGAATTTCTAAACATTTTTCCAGAATTTATCAGTGTATAAATTCGCTAATTTTCACTAATCACCCTTAATTAACTGTAATTAGTGTCAAAACGATGCTATCACTCACCTTGGCCACAAAATAAAACACCAAATCTGAAATACTCTCTGTTTGGGTCGAATTCCTACGTATAGCAGCAGCTCCAACCTTGCTTTGTTGCTATTTGGCCATGTTTTGATGTAGTTTAGGCTTAATCTTCACTAAAAATGTGTTTTGGAGTGGTTTTAGAGGATGGAAGCCATTATCAAGGTCTCAAGAAGGTTTGTGGCGGCTCAAAACTGAAAATGAAAGTGATTTCCTAACCCTAATCAGCCCTCCTATGCCTCTTAACCGGAAATTCCCCTCTGGGCCTAGTTGCTAATCACCCGGTTAAGCCCAATTAAGCTGTTTTTCACCATCTGAAACTTGTTTCAGCCATATCTCCCAAACGGTGAGTCCGTATGGCTAATGCGACCACTCTACGGAATTGTAAACCATCATCCGGAGCCAATGGAAGTGGTTTCAAGTCAAAATTCCTTTCTAGTCAAAAGTTATGGCCAAAACAGTACCAACTAGGGGTAAAATGGTCATTTAAAAATTGGGAAAAATCATGAACATGGGAAATGACCCCAATAGTCGTCTCCCAAAGTTACATGACCATACGACTTCGTATGTGAAAGAAATAAATATTCTACGATCTTATGATGCGTAGAATACGGGTCGTTACACTCTTCCCCCCTTAAGAAATTTCGTCCCCGAAATTCCTTAACCCAAAACATACAAAAGATCCCGCATGCCTAACAGCCATATACAACAATCAAACATGCAAAACAAACAAACAAGCCTACCCTAGCATGCGGAAAACTAAATCGAAGTCAAAATCTTACCAAGCAAAGAGTTCTGGATAAGTCTTCCTAATGTTCTCCTCTGTCTCCCAAGTACAATCATTCTCGTCCTCGCCCCACTGAACCTTGACTAGCTTCACCGCCTTCCTTCGAAGTTGTTTCATGTCGTGCTCGACAATATGGGCCGGCTTGTGGTTCCCAAACGCCTGGGGTTCTACTTCGAAGTCCTCTAACTGATCAGGTGAAATAGTCATATCTGAGTTGTGAACGAACTTCCTTAGTTGAGAAACATGAAATACATTGTGAACTCCCGCCATTTTCTCTGGTAAGTCAATTCTATATGCCAAGTTCCCGACTAGTTTGAGAACAGGGAATGGGCCAACGAATCTTGGTGCCAACTTGCCTCTCCTGCCAAATCGTATTACGCTCTTCAACGGAGAAATCTTGACAAACACCAAGTCGCCAACGGAGAATTTTAAGTCTCTTCTCCTCTTATCAGCATAACTCTTCTGCCTATCTTGGGCAGCCTTCATTCGTTGTCGAATGGTCTTGATTTTATCTGAAGTTTCCCTCACCACATCTGGTCCAAGCATAAACTACTCGCCAGTCTCTATCCAACATGATGGTGAGTTGCATGGTCTTCCGTACAAAGCTTCAAACGGAGCCATACCGATACCGGATTGGTAGCTATTATTATATGCAAACTCTACTAGATGCAAATGGTCATCCCATGATCCACTAAAATCCAATATACATGCTCTCAATAGATCTTCCAAAATACGAATCACCCTCTCCGTCTGACCGTCGGTCTGAGGATGATATGCGGTACTGAGATGTAACTCTGACCCTAGAGCCTCTTGTAAGCTCTTCCAAAACCCACTAGTGAACAACGGGTTTTGGTCGCTCACAATGCTTTTAGGTACTCCATGAAATCTCACTACCCACTTCATATACAATTCTGCTAACTTAGCTGCCGTTCTGGTCGATTTGACTGGTATAAATCTTGCACTTTTGGTCAATCGGTCCACAATCACCCAAATGCTATCATGTCCCGATCTAGTCCTTAGTAAACCATCGATGAAATCCATCGAGACTTGCTCCCATTTCCATTCGGGAATTTCTAATGGCTGTAACAACCCACTAGGATTCTTTTGCTCGGCTTTAACTAGCTGGCAATTCATGCACTTGGATATAAACTTCCCAATGTCTCTCTTCATCCCTTCCCAGTAGTAGGTCTGCTTCATGTCTCGATACATCTTATTACCACCGGGGTGTATAGTCAGTTTTGAGTGATGACATTCCCTAAGCACTTCATCTCTCAATCTATTGACATTGGGTACAACAAGCTTTCCATTCTTTCTAAGCCATCTATCTCGATCAAGCCCATACTTGTTCACCTCCTCATCGATACCCATCTCTAACTTGGAGATGATTTTCAATAGGTTAGGATCGTCCCTCTAACTAGAGCCGATCCGCTCAATCAAAGTGGGTCTGATCGTCAAACTTGCTAACATTTCTGGATTCAATTCGCATTTGGGTCTGAAATCAAACCCCGCGATATACTCCAGTTGCTTCCATTCTAGAAACATTGCCCCTAAACTGGCATGTCTTCTACTCAATGCATCAGCCACCGCATTGCCCTTTCCCGGTGTATATGCGATGTCAAAATCATAGGAAGCCAAGAATTCTAACCACCTTTGTTGCCGGAGATTTAGATCCTTCTGGGAGAAGAGATACTTCAACGACTTATGATCTGTAAATAGCTCAAATCTTTCTCCCAAGAGATAGTGTCTCCACATCTTTAACGCGAACACAATCGCTGCCAATTCCAAATCATGGGTAGGGTATCTTCTCTCGTGCGGTTTCAATTGCCGACTTGCATAAGCTACAACCCTACCGCCTTGCATCAATACAGCACCCAGTCCGGTACCACAGGCATCCGTGTATACCGTCATCTCTTCATTCCCCTTAGGAATGACTAACACTGGTGCGCTTGTCAACTTGTCCTTTAGACTCTTGAATGCATTCTCGCACCTTCCATCCCAGACAAAAGCTTGATTCTTCTTAGTCAACTGGGTCAATGGTGCTGCTATCTTGGAGAAACCTTGGATAAACTTACGATAATATCCAGCTAATCCTAAGAAACTTCTTACGTCTGTTGCATTCTTGGGCGTAGGCCAATCATGTACCGTAGTCACCTTTGTCGGGTCCACGGCAATACCATTCTCTGATACAACATGGCCCAAGAACCTCACTTCCCTCTTCCAGAAGTGACACTTAGAAAACTTTGCTTTCAATTGGTGTTTTCTCAACACCTCCATCACTATTCTCAAATGTCCCTTGTGTTCTTCCTCTGTCCTCGAGTAGACCAAAATATCATCAACGAACACAAGGACAAACTTATTCAACTGATCTCTGAATACCCTATTCATAAGATCCACAAAATATGCTGGGGCATTGGTCAGCCCGAATGGCATGACCAACCACTCATAAAACCCAGACGGCGTCCGAAATGCCGTTTTAGCTATACTCTCAGCTTCCAGTCTAAGCTGATGAAAACCTGTCGCGAGATCCAACTGAGAAAATACTCTCGCGCCACTCAACTGATCGAACAAATCATATATCCGCGGTAGAGGATACTTATTCTTCCTCGTCACTTTGTTCAACTCGCGGTAGTCTACACACAAACGAAGGGAACCATCCGCCTTGGTAGCAAACACAACTGGTGCTCCCCATTCAGAAACACTCCTTCTGGTAAATCCCTTCTTCAAAAGATCACTGACCTGCACCTCGAGCTCTCGCTGCTCCCTTGGTGCCATACGACGAAGTGGCATCACTATAGGCCTGGCATCTTTTACCAAATCAATACGGAACTCAATCTCTCGGTGTGGTGGAAGTCCGGTCACTTCTTCGAAAACATCCGGATACTGGCCAACCACGGTCAAACCTGACAACTCACTGTGCGGAATGTCGAGGGAGTTTAGAAAACTAGCCAATACCCCCTTACTGGGTAGACCACCAAACACTATCCTCCGCCCATCATCCGCTCTAGCTGTCACCAAAAAGCCCTCACAGTCTACCACCACCCCGTACCTTTGGAGCCAATCTACTCCCAAAATAATGCCAAACCCAGTAAAGCCTAAAACAAAACAATCACAAACAAACATGCATCCATGACTCGATAAGACCACATTACGACAAATCATGCTAAGGCTAGTCGAACCACCAATCGGATTCGTCACTACCAAAGGTCTATCGACAATCTCGGGCTCCAATCCCAACCTATCTACCACGTCACTAGATATGAAAGAACTGGAAGCTCCGGTATCAAACAAAACTCTAACAGGAACATCATAAACAGAAAGCATACCTTGAATGACGACATTCTTTCCCTTCTCCGCCGCAGTTGGGGCATTCGACGAAGAAGGAATAGCATTAAGGGCATATGCTTTCACCATTTGCTTCTCTTTGGGGGGTTGCGGACACTTGTCCTTATGATGTCCCATTTAGCCACAGTTGAAGCACTTCCTATCCGCTGGCTTGGCCCGACAATTACTAGCATAATGGCCCTTTTTACCACAGCTGAAGCACTCCACATCTTGCTTGTTCTTTTTCTTCTGGCCATCCTTAGTCTGACTCTGCTTTCTCTTATTCTGGGAACCACCCTTGCCCCCACCACTTGCTTGTGGTTTTGGCTCTTCTGCAGATGCAACCTCAGTTTTCGGCTTAGGGTAGAGACTTTCTGACCTCAATGCTTTCCCCACAATCGACTCAAACGACTCATCGATGTGGTTAATAAGCCTTTCCCCCAAGTACTGATCCAAACCGGTTATGAATTTCTCATTCTTCTTCTCGGCAGTATCAATAAGAGATAACCCATATTTCGACAAAGTGTCGAATTCAGCAATATACTCCGAGACAACTCTGTCATTCTGCTTGAGCTCCAAGAATTTCTTAAACAGCACTGACTTCTGAGCAGCTGGAATGAACTTCTCGCTAAAGCGAGCCTTAAACTGCTCCCAAGTAATCTGATCTTAGCTGCCTTTATAGCATTCCACCAATTCATTGCCCGGCCTGTCAGCTGACGGGACGCTAGCTCTCTTCATCGCATCCTCGATACCCAAATCCTCGAAGATACGTTCACAACTATCCAACCAATCTTGAACATCCGTGGCCGACTCCGTTCCGTGAAACGGCTTCCCACCAAGGCTAGTATAATCTTTATTTAGCTTGGCGAAGTCGACCCTTGGTGCCTGCACTATTGGACCACCACCATTTCCACCATTGGGAGCTGCCCTCTGTACATCACTAAGCATCTCTCTCATGAGGTCAGTAAACATCGTCCTCATGTCAGCAGCATTCCCATTATTGGCCCCTCTACCGGTACCTCTAACATATCGGCTCATCGTCAAACTGAAAAAGGAAATGATTAACGATCCCATAGTGGTGCTAGTGTATCCCGACTTCATTCTTATACTACTAATAGTATGTATATATAGCTTTTAAAAACCAAAATAATCACAAATACGCTCTCTCATATACGTATACTATCTCTCCCTGATAACTTCCCTAGGTTAACTACGCAACCTAGAGCTCTGATACCAAGTGTGATGGCCTCCCCGCACTAGCCTGCATTTCCTCCGAGAGTGCGCTGTACACATGCCCAACTAGCATGGGACGGTCGTCAGAAGGAAGGAAAGAAGAGAATTGACTAACAAGAAACCTGTAGAATGTCTCACAGCGCATGGAGTAAAATATAATAATAATAACATACTTGACATAAAACAGGTGAGACAGTGCATAAGCTGATAACTAAAATCAACATCAACACCAGAGCAGCGGAAATCCAAATACAGCTTATTACAACTTTTCAAAATCTACTGTCTCTAAATAAAAGAAAGCCAAAGTAGAAGATACACCACCAATGCCCCAGCAGTGATCTTCAACAACACAGGGAGAATACTATATATATGTATTACGTGGAAGCCTCCTGCTCGTCTCCGGATCATCTACCCGTGCATCACCAGCTAACCTGTCTCTAGTCTGCTCGTGTGAGCACCCAGAGTAATAAGAGGAGACATAAAACTCTGGGTCAGACATAAAGCCTGGTATGAGCGATAAGCATCTAAACCGAATAATAACAGGTATACTAAGCCATACCTGAATCTGGACCTGCAACCAAAGAGTTAGTACCACATACCGTACAATACTCTAAGGTGCCATAATAAATAGTGTAAGATTACGGAGGTGGGGTGTGTATGTCATAATGATAGCAAACAAATCAACCATAGCAACCATCCTCACATCTCTCACTCAGTGCGTAAAGCATACGATATCTACCACTTTGGAACACTAGACAAATTGAGGTAACGACGAACCCCGACTTGTAGAAACCCTGCTGTGACCAAGCTAAACCCATGGAGTCATGACCAAACATTTCAATGACCCACCACATTGGTCGTAGCCCTTGGTCCTACCAATGACATAATGGCCCTGAATCCGCCTTCATACCTCCTACCATAGTGGTCCAAAGCTATAGACATCGATAACCCCTTAACACGCGTCCCGCAGCAAAGCCCAATCATGAAGCGAACTCGTTGATTCCCATCTGGATCTTGAGCTCTAGCTTCTCATTTGGACTTCCTTTGCATCTCAGGTTTGGTCGAATTGGAGTGGATCTTTAGAAGAGTTGTCGCGCAGTAACAGTCCTAGAATTCGGTTCGGTTCGGTAGTCATTACCCTCGTCGGTTCGGTTCGGTCCTCCATCCTTGTTATCTTCCATTCGGTTCGGGTCGGGTACTTCACTTCGGGTCGGGTCGGTGTCCTCCTCCGGGTCGGGTCGGGTTGCTGTCTCTCCGATCAGCTCCCTCGTTTTCCATCTACTTCGATCTGATCCCTTCGCCTTACTCCAGTCGTAGCCTTCCACTCTTGAGCCGATCCGATCTGGCCTCCATTATTCTTCCGATCCGATCCCCTTGTCCACTCCAACTCTAAGTAAACGGCCTTCCTTTTTGCCAAGTCTTTTATGTGCCAAACTCCAGTTCGGGTCGGGTTTTCTTGCCCAGTTCACATATCCAATCCGAGCCCTCATCCGATCCGAAGCTCTGCACAGCTTTCTGCAACTTTTTCCAGCAACTTGTTTACGCCATTCGACGACGTTTTCGACAAATCTAACTATACTAATCAATCACAAATCATGTCAAACAGTCACAACAACATAGTAAACTAACCACAAACACCAAAACAATGAATTTACATGTTAAAATGGATCAAATATACCCAAAACCCCTTATCTTCCCTTAAGCATGTTTAAGCAAATCTAATCATAGGGTTAACAAAACTTAATCAAATCGCACCAAATTTCAACCAAAGGCATAAAACATTATTTAAGAATTTCTAAACATTTTTCCAGAATTTATCAGTGTATAAATTCGCTAATCTTCACTAATCACCCTTAATTAACTGTAATTAGTGTCAAAACGATGCTATCACTCACCTTGGCCACAAAATAAAACACCAAATCTGAAATACTCTCTGTTTGGGTCGAATTCCTACATATAGCAGCAGCTCCAACCTTGCTTTGTTGCTATTTGGCCTTATTTTGATGTAGTTTAGGCTTAATCTTCACTAAAAATGTGTTTTGGAGTGGTTTTAGAGGATGGAAGCCATTACCAAGGTCTCAAGAAGGTTTGTGGCGGCTCAAAACTGAAAATGAAAGTGATTTCCTAACCTTAATCAGCCCTCCTATGCCTCTAAACCCGAAATTCCCCTTTGGGCCTAGTTGCTAATCACCCGGTTAAGCCCAATTAAGCTGTTTTTCACCATCTGAAACTTGTTTCAGCCATATCTCCCAAACGGTCAGTCCGTTTGGCTAATGCGACCACTCTACGGAATTGTAAACCATCATCCGGAGCCAATGGATGTGGTTTCAGGTCAAAATTCCTTTCTAGTCAAAAGTTATGGCCAAAACAGTACCAACTAGGGGTAAAATGGTCATTTAAAAATTGGGAAAAATCATGAACATGGGAAATGACCCCAATAGTCGTCTCCCAAAGTTACATGACCATACGACTTCGTATGTGAAAGAAATAAATATTCTACGATCCTATGATGCGTAGAATACGGGTCATTACAGAACGACAGTCATAAAATTCATAAATTTTTGTCATGGTCAAAATATAATTGTAGTGAGTTGAATCAATAGATTTGACCTTTATAGTTGTCCACGGGAAAATATCACGTACTTGACAACTATAATATCTACAGTGTATCACTCTGAATATTATACGTTGATAGAGACGTATATGCATATGTATATGACCCTGCCTAGGAAAAATGATGAGAATCATCCCAAATAACCGAGGCAAATAAAAAAACTTAAAAATATTATATTTGCATATTAAACTGTTTCCTTTTCAGTTTACTGCAATTTTTTAACTTGACAAGTACAATGGACGATTGGACGGAAAATGGAACAACATTGAAGATCAAGAATATAAGCATGAGTGACAAAGTGACTGTATATATGTGTATGAGTGAATGAGTGAAATGTAGTGAGGAACTTCTGTATATTAACTTGATTGTAGACATGAATGGACAAAATTGTACTATTATTTGTAATAAACAAATTGGTTGAAATAAAAATATACTAGTGCTGTTCAATTCAATCTGTCTATTGTACAATTTCATGTATGATATATATTCAACTGAGTCATGTCTAAATTAAATAGAAATATCCAAATATATTTAGGTGAATTGTAAATAGTGGAGTTAAAAATATGTACTTTTTCAAATGTTGAAATAAAATATTTATTTGAATAAAATACTATTTGAATATTCGACTCAGTGTAATAGTATTCTAATCAATAAATATGTATTTTTGTATATGATGTAATATAGAATAGTACGTATAAAAACACATTCATATAGTGTATATATATGTTTGTTATCATCAAACAAAACTCATATTGTCATACTCAACAAACCAAACGAAATGCGCCAATGCTACCACCATAAACCTGTAGGAGTAAGGAGCTTACCAGCACGTCGTAAAAGCGATCCACAACCGAACGATCTATCTTTCGGTGAGCTTCAGGCAAATAAGAGAAGTAGTACAATAGGCGGACAACGTACGGGTCACTAAGAGACTCGGTCAAGTGACAGGGAAATACAATAGCTGGTTAGAGGGCCCACCACAAGATGGATCGAAGATAGAGAGGTATCCACATGTGGATCTTACAAGTGGAAAGGCGATGTGAAAAGGAAGGCGGAAAAAAGGAACAAGTCGTCTATGGCTAGGGATAGGGTAAGGAAGGGTAAGATCCACGATAATGAAAACTAGTCAAGGGGAAGAGTGATTGGACAATTGCGATGGCGTGGTAGGATTAGAATCGAAGATGGAAGGTGAGAAGAGAACTCAAAGAGAGAGTAACGAAAAGATGAAAAGGAATTATTTATTTGTTAGAATAAATAGAATATAATAAAAGGAAATATTTATTTTTTAGAATAAATAGAATCGAAAAGGAAATATTTGTAAGTCATGTACAAATAGAATTGAAAGGAAATATTTATGGGGAATAAATATGTTAAAAATAGAATTGAAAAGGAAAAATATTTATGGGGAATAGATATGTTAAAAATAGAATTGAAAGGGAAAATATTTATGGGGAATAAATATGTTAAAATAGAGATGAAAGGGATATATGTGTAAACCATTTACAAATAGGAAAGATAAAGGAAATGTTTATTTGTTAAATAAATAGGAAAGATAAAAGAAATATTTATTTGTTAAATAAATAGAATTGAAAAGGGAATAGTTATTTGTTAAGTAAACAAATAGAAAAGGAATAAATTAAAGGAGTTAATTCAAAGGAGTTAATCGAATATAGTTTATTCGAATGGAAATAAAGGAGTTGGTCGAATATAGTTTATTCGAATAGAATCAATAGAGTTAGTCGAATATTAGTGATTCGAATAAAGTAAAAGGAGTTATCGAATATTAGTTATTCGAATAAGAGTTAAATAGAGTTATCGAATATTAGTTATTCGAATAGAGTTAAATGGAGTTAAAGGAGTTAATCGAATATAGTTTATTCGAATGGAATTAAAGGAGTTAATCGAATTAGGTTTATTCGAATAGAGTTAAAGGAGTTATCGACTAGAGTTAAATCAAATAGAGTTAATCCAATAGCGTTAGTCCAATGGAGTTAATTGATAAGGGTTAATCGAATAGAGTAAATTGAATAGAGTTATCGAATATACCTTATCGAAGGAAAGAATTATCGAATAGAGATGATTCGAAAGAGAGTTACGTAAGGAAGCTTGTTAAAGAATTAAAAGGTGAACTTTGTCTATTTCAAGGTTAGAAACGTTGTTCAGTTAAGGTCTGAGAGGTAGTATTACCCCAACTTGATTGACTTCATTTTTAACTAAGGAATGGTTAAGGTTCGATAGTGAAGGTGGGTTAAAGGAATTTAGTTAATAAGCGTAATGGTTTGAGTTGGCATCGCGATGGTTTGTTTAAACATCTGTCTAAGTCCAATGAAGGAGTTTTGGAAATGTTTTCCAAATAAGAACCAGAAATGTTTTCTGGTATAGAAAACAAGAAATGGAAATGTTTTCCAATGGTAATAACATATATTTTCCAAATTTAGAAAATAAGAAATGTTGAATATAGGGAAACAGGAGATGAAAAATGAACTAAGGAGATAAATGTTAAATGATGGTTGATTTGATAGAATTTCCACCTGGAAATAATATCGTTGTTTGCACACCTGTTTTTCTTTGATGGTTAAATCACAGACTATCGAAGTTTTGACCATTTTAACGTTGTTAATATGGAGAGACCGGTTGGATTATTATCCAAAGAACCACTCTGTATTGGCATAAGCATTGCGAATCATATATGCCAAAGATAAGTGAAGACGGAGTAAAGTGCAAGGGCTATTGTATAAGTCTTAGATAACAGTGCCTAAGATGGATGTACTGAATAGTGCCTTTGGTTCATCCTGTTCCTGGATGACTTGTATGGATGAATGTCTGACAGAGTATTTCCAGAAAGGTCACGTACATTGATTTCTTCAACTGTACCAAGAGTGGAAGCGGAGAAGGAAAATTCTTTAGCTAACACATAATGTACTGTTGTAGACGTCAATTAGTGATTTTCGATGGATCTGACAATGTGGCATTCGAAGTGAATCTGATGTGATGATGAAGCGTAACCTCAAGCCTCATCAACCGGTAAATGACAGAAATCGGGCAGGCAGCATGACTAAGTCGGTCGCTCCGAAGTAGGGTGTATAATCACCTGATATAGAGTTTCATTTATTTCTAAAAATCTATTGTTGATGCTGTCCCATTCGGGAAACGGTTGCTGATCCCAACCGTTGGTGATATACATTCGATACACTTAAGCGAAATGAGTGGTCGGTCATGTGTGACCGGGTTGCAAGATGTTCTTGTTGAACCCAGTGTATTCCTTTCTAGAGGTACACTAGCGAAAGGTGGTTCCATACCTTGTCATAGTTGGAAATCCATTACCCAATACGTGCTTGCGGTTTTGATTGTATACTATATATGTAGAACGTGAGATAGAAGCGTTTCTGCTAGATGATTATTATATTGTGTTGATAGACATTATTATAATATCAACAGGATTTTGATAAAAATAATTTGGATTCACATAACGGAAAAACCCGTTCCGTTATACGGCGTGGTCTTATGAGATATCATTTACCTGCTTGAACTGTTTTAAACTGTTTTACTCATACCAGTCCCATGACTGACCCGGAGTTTATTTTGTTTTGTTTTCCCTAAACTCTTTGGTGCCTAATTTTGTACAGGTAGTCAAGTAGTCGGGATTGTACAGATACTTGAAGAGCTGGAGCAGGAGGCTTCAGGATCATATAGCTATTGTTTATTTCCGCTGTGTTGTAAGTGATGTACTTGATAATGATATGTATATTCAAGTAAAACCTTTATTTCAAGGATATGTTATCTATTATATGTTATTCGTTCCGTTGTGAGGTTCGTGTTACTCTGATGTTGTGTTCTTCTTCTTCTTCTTCTATTCTAAGTTTCTATCTTATCTTTCCTCACCCTCTAATTTCTTTCATTAATGACCGGTATTTTCGATCCTTGGATGTTCGATATGTGTTGTATATCGGATAACCAAGATCGTCAAAAACCCGGGTCGTTACACATACCTTCTCCGATGGATTTTAATAGTAAGGTGGATGAAACAACACTGAGAATGAGGGGGGGTCACTCACTAGTGAACCAGAGAGTGTAGTCCAGTATTTGAAGTAAGTTGGCACCTAGGAGAATATAAAGATGGCTAAACTAGACAAGTGGGTAAAGGAGATGGATAAGGTGACACTGAAGAGGCCATGAGCAAAAAACTAATAAAGAAAATAATGCTAAGGAGTTTACTCAAAAGCATTAGAAACGTACCACAATCAAGATTCCTCCAATGGATTTTTATTCAACCTTCATTGGCCTCTCCAGTAGAGAAAATCTATGTTCAATCTTTGGAATGGACCTTTCTTGGACTTAGATATATTCTAGATGATATTTCAACCTTCGGCATAAGGTGGATGAGCACCAGGAATATCGATTCTTCCATTGATCTAAAAAGATGAAACATACCGATGGAAGCGGGACATATTACTATTGTTAGCAAAGAATCCACACATAATCTATTGGGAAGTCAAAGGCACATGCACTGCACTATAGTTGTTAGTGTCCTTGTACATCGATGTTGATCTTCTTCTGTTTTACTTTTACCTATAGAAATAATGGAGAAGTAGAAGTACATGTTCTAGTCTTTGGAAAGTAGTATATCCAAACACCTAAGGCATTGCTTCGATATGCATTATCACGACATGAGTCAAGGTTACTAGCATATCCATTGGTCCGGCCGTGACCAAGGAATCCAGGATAGGGACTATCAGTTGCATGCCTTGGTTTTCGGACATCGCTCCAAATACGCTTACCTCCATTCAAGAGCTAAGATTGGCACTTTGGCCATCATGGTGATCCTCCATCGAGTGATAATACTCAAGTTCCACCTTTGGTCAAGTGCAACACCCAGGACCATAAATTCTAGATAATCTTCTTATCATAAAGGCTAGAAGGTTCACTTTCAATTCTTCCATTAAAGAATTGGCAAGTGTATGACAGAGACTTCGTCATCACCACACCACGCCGTAAATGGCCTTCTGCAACACAAAAAAAAAATGTTGGGTCCAAAAAATGTTGCCATACGTATTTGGCAACACTTCTCCTGTGTTGCAATTATTGTCATTGCCTTAGACTTCAAAGGCAACATGTTGATTATTTAAGGCAACATAAGAAATATTGTTGCAGTAGAACCCTATTTGGGTCTATAGCAACATCCATAGGTGTTTATAGCAACATTCCACAAATGTTGCTATAGATATTAACTTTCTGAATTTGTTTGGGTCCACATCTTGTATACTATACTATTTTGCATCTCATATAATAATATTATTGATATTGAATAATAATACTATTGCAAAGAATTTAAATGATTCAAACAATATTTTATTCAATATAATATTTCAACATTTAAATAGTACAATATTTGCATCTCTCTATAATACAAGTCACATTCACACCTCACTACATACACTTAAACACTCATTACACTGTTTGTCTTTTGTATTTGCTCCACATTTCTAGTCCTGCTCCAGTTTTCACTTTGTCTCTTGTTTGCCTGTATAATAAATAACGAGCAATAATATGAAAATAAACAAATTTAAATTTTCAAAAATATAAATTTTTTTCTGTGTTTATTGCCTCAAGTATTCGGGTCGTTTGTCATCATATTTTGATCATGTATTATCTATTTATTTATCAATATTCACATGGACTAATGAATCTCAGGAGCATGCACGTGTACACTGCCATAATATCCTAGAATCATTCTCATTGCGGTGCAAACAACTGAGCAGCAACCACGTGGACCAACTCAACCCATTGTCCTCCTGGTCATGCAAAACAAGAACAAGTTTAGGTTCATAAAACATCAAGAATGTGATTCAATCCCAAGTAAAACGGCTTCTTATTATCAATGCAGATGATAAAATACAACAAGCATACTCCAATATATATTTCGTGGTAAAATTGGTTACTTTCACCCTATAAAAAAATTATACATGAAATAAAAGAAACTTTGTGCAAATGTTATCCAAACACAGTGTATTTCCTATAGTTATGATATTGAAAAGAAATGCTTGGTCCTTCTGCAGAAAAAGTATATTTTGTGTATCAAGAACATTAAGTAAATTTCTGTATCCACTTACAACGAATGTATATCCAGTCTTAAATGTAATGTTGAACATATTTCATTATCCATCTACAGCTTGGTTTTCTCGATCAAAATGGCATGATATGTGTAGTTTTAGTATCATAACCTGCAACCAAACTTTTGGCATCAACCTTGAACAATCTAAGCAGATCTATGGCCATCTTCCTGATCATCATACCAAAATCACTTTGCATTAGAACTAATATTTTCGCCATTCCTTCTTTCACTAACCTAACTGTGATCTTTGCCTTCATGTCTGAACCAGAACTATTCTTATTGTTAAAACAAATATTCCACAGCAATCCAATAGCAGCTTCTCTGCCGGCTTTCCCAATCTTCATCATCCACCCAATCACAATTTCAACACCTTCTTTTACTACTTCATTAATGGAAGCTCTTCCTGCCGTGAAATTTACTACAACTTCAAGAACCATAATCGCTTTTTCAACATTTTTTGAACTTGTAACCGATAAAATTTTCAGCAATGCAAGTACTAAATTATACTGCATCATCAGCTACAAAGCTTGTTTTGAATGCAGTAAGCAAAGCAAACATGTCAAACCATCATCGAAGATGGAATGGTTATTCACAAGTCGAACAACTTCACTAATCAGGTAGTCTAATTTGATCATAAAAATTAGTTGTGATTAAGAACTCGATAGAAGTATGTTAAAAACCCTGATATAGACTGCTTTCATGCCTAATTTGATTTCCTCATTTTTGAACACAAGCATGACGAAATTGACAACTGAACCGTGCTCATCGTACAGGGTAGAAACGATAACCTCCCTGCTTTTGTCATCGACCTAATTTGAACCCAAAATCAAATCACGAATTGTCAGTGCCTTCTAATTCAGCTCAATTCCAATGCTTTTACATAAAATCAAACAAACGACGTTCTTCACGAAATCAGGTAAGCAAACGAACAACGTTGACCCTTATTCAATCTCAGGTAAATCAAAAATCAAAAGCCCTTTAGTCGACGATTTAGAGTTTGAAGGAGAGTATTGGATCTGGAAATGAAAACGAGAAAAGTCCTTTGAGTATTGGACCTGAATAAAACGAGAAAATGGAAATGAGATCTAAACGAGATCTGAAAATGAGAAAATTAGGTATTGATTCAAGTAAAATAGCAGGTGAATGAAAATTAGGGATTATAATATTTTGGAAATTTAGGTGCGAGAACGAAATGAAAAGGAAAGCAGGTGAATGAAAATAAAAGTGGGAAATAGAAATAGCTGAGGTGTGGATTGATGGTTGAGATTTTGTTTTAAATGATGGTGTGGATCGCTGAGGTGTATTTATTTTTTTAATTTGAATATATTTATAGTTACTGCAACAATCTTTCTAATATCTATGCTAACACCTTGAAGCGAATGTAGTAATAGAAAAAAATCACCATAGCTATAGTTACATTGTAGCTAGCAACATCTTATAATTTCGTTACAGTAGGCCATCTATGGCGTAGTGACCATAAAGAAGCAACTTACCGTTGATTCCAAAATAGCTGAGCTTAAGATCAAGTTCTCAAAGTTTAGGTTTAATTAAATCAAGTTCATTCCAAACCTAAGGTGCATTCCACAATATTTTAAGGGAAATTTTCCTTATTATGTTACAGATGTTAACAATAATGACATACAAGGGCGAATGACCAGAATATCTTTATGGCCTTTCAGGGGGAAGCAGGGAAATCATCATCTAAAATTCACACCAGCTCAGGATAAAGACACTATTAGTCACTTGGATAAAGAGATTCACTAAGCTAAATCAAAAGCAAACTATAACCATGAAGAGGGAAAATGATATTTTTAAGTCACTGAATATGAGAAAATCTAGTATCCTAATGGATCCAAGTTGCACATCATATGAACCACGATGGTACTAGAGGGAGATGGTTTAGAAATCAACCTTGGTGGCGCGACAAAGTCATCGGAGGAGAGTCAACATGAGTCCTAAGGTAACTACAAAAATATTCTTTTAACTTAACAAAAGAGGCATGATGCGGCTTCACATGCTTATATCATGGCCGATTACACCAAATTGCAGATGATGGAAAGATATGAGTTGTTTGCCATAAAATATAATGTTAACATGCTTAGATTATGCAACTTAGAATGGATAAATTATTATCCTCTGCTTTGGCCTTAGCTTACATATTGGATTCCAAAGATGAGAGAGAGTATACAGAGTGTGATATGGTGGATCTTGAAAAATTAAGGAGTGAGATCTTGGTTAGAGATGAGCCCACATCTTACATCCAAAGCTAGCTGCTACAATCCAAGCAACTATGGGTGAGGGCTTTGGAACTGCTCATCACAAATTTGCCACTTGCCACATTTCTTATCCCTGGACTGCTCATGACTCCTCTTTAGATCCTGGCATGACCTTGAGAACCCGCAATAGCGCAAGTACGCATCACTTTCTCCTATCTAGGTGGGGAGTTCCATTGGCACTCCAGCTCATACCAAGTCCTAAACTTTAGGAAGTATCTCATTGACCTTGCCGGTATTTGAGAAGATACATATAACACTAATCAATATTGCTAATCTTCCTTTTTATGTGTCCCAAATTATAAGTCAACTCTCGATTGTTATTTTCCAAAGGACAGGGCTCAGCCCTGTGTGTAAGTTATAACAACATAGTGCATAGCGATGATCATATCCATAAAAACTCCAACTATTACTAGCAATGCCTTCGATCCTCATAAGAAGATGATTGATGCACTTCAGAAAGAAGGGACCAATGAAATCCAATCTCAACTCGAGGATGAGGATTTACAGATAACTTGATACATTGACCCTACTTTGTGGACTATCATCGATGAGACTTTGGAATAGAAAACTACATTGATCGAGAAGATGTAGTAAGAGTCCATTAACGTTGATGTTATCCCACTCTTTATTATGTCTCCTACTGTTTTATCTTTGTCCCAACCACTCTTCCTCTTCTCGAGTAGACCTACACATTGCTTGCTTCCCTTTTACTAGATGCTCGTCCAATGGGTCCAGGTAGTGGAGGAAAAGGAAAGAGCAAGAGGAAAAGTGGAGACTAGGGGTGGATTTGGTTTGGTACCAGAACTTTGTATTCAAATCATTACCGTACCGACTTACATGGTAATATAAAAATCATACCATTACCAGTCAAAGAAATAGATTACCAATAGTTCGGTTTATGGTTGGTAATGGTTGGTAGAGGTGACAATAAGTTTTTGCCATTTACTAGTATGAGATCTTTTCGTTTACAATAGTTCACGTTAAAATATTAAATATTAATATAGTAATCTTGATATTTATTTTGTTATCATATTATTTATCAATCTTATTTGACGTAGTCAAACATGCAAGAAAACATCATGGATGAACTAAAATATTATATAAATTATACTGCTTCAAAAAAATATGATAAAAATAGCATTCAATCTTGTATCATAATAATGTTTGCCTTGGTAATTTTTTGAATCATTACATATTAGAAGTTCAATGTTATGTAATAAACATATATGATGAAATATAAGAATATACATATGTATTGTTTAAGATATGTGGTAGGTATGGTAATTACCATTATTACTGCTCAATTATCATTACCATACCGTATATTTTCATGTGGTTTGTCATACCGTACCAATCAAATTGGTTGCCAGTTATTCGGTACTACTTTCGTTGGTAGTTGTTGGTAATGATTGATAAGTGGTAATATGGTAAAAATGTCCAGACCCAGTGGAGACTAAAGCATGACATACTCAAATGGAACTTCTTCTGGGGGTAAGGAGAAGAATAAAAAGAAATATAAAACTAAGACATGATTATTGTCTTGTATGTTGTACAACTGTATAGTTATTTTTGGATTCTTGGTAGTTTTGTGCACGTGTGGCCCTATTTTTTTTTCCTATAAGTTGTCAATAAAGATTGCATCTTTATTTCGAAGCTTTGTTTGGTTGTGAATAATAAAGAATGTTTGATTCCACCCAGTCCATTTGTGAGTTAGTTTAAGTGTTCGAGAAAGGCACTAGTTAACATGTTGGTTACAGTTACAACCCATTTCTCATAAGTATCTATCTGAGTAGCACAAGTCACATTGGATTTTAGGCATATTTTCGAGTCCTTTACTTGAGACATATTTCCAACATCCTCTTTTGGGATGCATGCCTTTGATTGTGGTAAATTCTGAGAATTGGTTTGCACTAATAGTTGAGACAACGGTGTGAACTTCCTTATTTGGAAGTTTCACTCTAAGCACACTTGACTCTGAGCATCTATCGAGATTTGTGTGAGGTCTTTCCTGACTCCGACATTGGTTTCTTGCTTTACCTCCATAATTCAAGTGATAGAGCTCTGCCAAACTCCAGGCATGAGCTATGAGGGAGAACTGTTTTATTTATCCTTTTATTAATTATACTTCTACCCCTAGCCTTGTGTTGGAGGGGTTAACCAACATCTATCTATGGATGCCTGGATTGTTTTTACTCCGATGGCTCGGTCATTGACCATCTGTAGTTGTTTATGCCGATCAATCAAAGTCCAAGGACTTGTCCTATCCAAATAAAACCAAATTTCTACCGTAGCTTCCATAGAGTCCTACCATGTTTTACTAAAAATCACACTACCATACCACCCCATGCATGGATCAGTATCGATCCATTCCCTATGGATCAGTATCGATCCATGCCCTATGGATCGGTACCAGTACTAGTTAAATGAAGGAGAGTGCTCCCTGGTGCATCCCTCTAGATGTGCACTATACGGAAAGGTAGTCCCTTACTTTACCATCGTATGGAAATCCATTTCCCTAAGAGCTTGCGAATTCTATTGTAGAGCCCGAAAGAATAATATGGTTGCAAAAATTAATCAATGAAATAATTTCATATATTTTTAAAATATATTTTAATGAGTTTTATCCCACAAGTCATTAAAAATATATCAGAGAATTTCGTTATATGATGATTTAGTTACCATAAGGTAAAAATTTGTGCTATGTTTATGTGTGGTCATGGTCCTATGGAATACACTTTATTTCCAACTAGCGAAATTAAGTTTCTCACACTAGTCCTATGACTGATCCGGAGTTATTTTTCCCTTAAACTCTGGGTGCCCTTATTTTCTCCGAGAAACCTAGTAGATCATGTTTTACGTGGATCAATTGGTTGGAGCTTGAAGCTGAAGAATTTGATATCACCATCTATCCCCATTTTTCCTTGTTTCTTTCATAGATTGTAAGGATAGGTTATATAACTGCCTAGGATAATTTAATTTCACTCTGAAAAGTAAGATTAAAATTTCTGATGTAATGATTTTGAATGACAAATAAATATACATTTTCCGCTGTGCAATATTACGATGTTTCTACTTTCTCACCCCTTTCTTTCTTACCACAAACAGTTCACTTCTCTAACACTTATTTTTGCGGCATGCGAATACCGTGGATGTGTTAATGTTGATTTTCAAGGGTCGATAAAGTGGGTAATTTCATTATACACACACACACACACACACACACACACACACACACATATATATATATATAGTAAAAGCAAATTCATAGCCTCCGTCATTCCATCAAAAAAGGTTCATGTATTACATATAAAGGCTTCAATAAGGTTACTTACCTTTTTAACGCTTGATAATTTTACTATACTACTACTGTGTAACAATAAAATATATCATTTTTGTTCCTATTTATCATATCTTATAATGGGATCTAAAAAATAAATTTAATGATAAGATGGTGAGGAAGTTCCAAACACCACTAATTGCACTACTACCCAACTTATCTTTAAGAGATACAACATTTTGTGGCTACATGAGTAATATTTCTACGAGTTTTATTAATATATAAAATAGTAGTAACTATCAATGAAATTCACATCATATATATAAGTTGATTGATTGTAAGTCCATGAACTGCATAGATGTATGCATCTAACCATAAAATGCCACCATAAGCTAAATTAATTAAGTTGGAAAATTTTAAAATCAATTCATCTATCTTGGGAAAAATTGTCCGGCTTGTAAATAAAAAGAAGTCATATTTTTGAAATTCATGTAGGGGCAGATTTCTCTTGAGATTTATGATGATGTCCATTCTTTATATTTACTTATATTACAATATGTTGCTAGTTCAGTACATTGAGGTCCTTATATATTTTCTTCAATATAATGATTGCTTCATCTAGCTTTATTGTAACAACTCGCTCGGAGTGGGCCTAAATTTTGACCTAGAAAAGGCCCATCAGAACTTAGAGCCATTCTGAACGGATTGTCGGTTCCTATAACGAAATACTAAACAGTAGAGCAATCTAAATGAAATTGGACTCTTGGGCAATGAAAGGGATAAAATATAATATCCCAAATAGATGTACCATAGGATTAAAACACCATAAATGACAAATACAATGGGTCTCAATAGATAAAAAGGTACATCAATAATCATCCTAATACATAATGATAATAATAACAATAATACTGCCATAAATAACTAAAGCTTTTGACGTAGGGCTTCACCTCCAAGCATCACTGATCCAAGCATCTTCACCTATTAACCTGTTTATGTTAAGAAGGGGAGGTTAGAGCATAAAGATCTAATGAATGAAAAATAATAAGTTTAGGAATGACTATTTCCTACATTTGGCAGTGTAAATTCTTCATGTTATGTCTACGCAAACAAACACACACAACTAAACATATGAGGTGGACATCCTTGCAGTTACTTAAGGCCTACATGTTGATATAAAGGTGGACATCCTTACATTCACTTAATACCCCACGAGGCGGGCTATACCTAGTCTCTTAAGGCCATTACCTAATTTATTAATGGCAGATTCCTATTATCACTTAATACCCTATGGTGGACCCCTAGCCACTTAAGACCTCATCCCTAACGTCAACATTATTAAGTATATACTCTCCTTGTAGGTCGAGAAATAGTAATGGCCACTTAATACCAGGCTTAGGTAGGAACATAACTTCATTTAAGACCCTCCCGGCGGAACATCTTTTTACTATCTAGTTGTCTCTATGGGTGAACTCCTAGCCACTTAATACTTCCCTTAGACGGTGGTTCCTTTAGGCCTTTTGTATTAACCTCCCCTAGGTCATCCCTCACTAAGCCCCTAGATAAAAAGAAGACATTACTTGGAGAACTACCCAACTCGTACACTATTGTCTATTAAATCCATTTAATGCCCTAAAAGAGAAAGGTGGACCCAACGACCACTTAATATCTAGAACGGCGGATCCCATGACTTTGTTCCATGACCAAAGAGAGAACCTTAGGAATGGATCTAGTCCTAACCACTTAATACCCAATAAGGAAGGTCATCCACTTAATACCCTTCTCAAGGAAGGCCTACTTCACCCTCCCCTCCCTACACACACACACGTGTGTGTGTATATATATATATATATACACACACACACAGAGTATCTCACATTGGACCGACCACTTGTAGATGCTGGATTTACCGGTCTGTTCCGGGAAGGCTTCTACTACAAGTTGGGTTTAACCTCGCGTCTTAGCGTACTAAATATAATGGCCTATGACACTAGACCTCTCACATTAACCAGTCTTATTTGTAGATGGATATATATGCCAGTCGGTTTCGGGTAGGCTTCTACTACAAGTAATGGTTAACCTCATGCATGTGTGTCATTAATTATAATTAAAGTCATTAACTCACACGCATGCATACAAATTACTATGGGGACATTCAAATTATATTTCCTAATTTACATGTATTTAGTACGCAGCCTAATATGCATTAATATTTCGTTTAACTACGCTACAATATATAATAAATAGGCTTGAATTTAGTGCACGAGAATAACGACCTAATACATTTGAAATTAAATCCTAACAATCACAATTAAGGTATACAAGTTAATTTCCCTATCGATTAACATGGTTTTACATGCATATTCTCATTTAATGATAAAAAGGGAAATTACAACACATATAAATAAAACTTGCAACCTAGATTTGAATAGTTATTTAAATAATAAAAATATAGGCAATGTGCAATAAATCCAATTACTTATGCAAAAAACTTGCTTTTGGTATTGCTTCACTTTTTAATTAATATTGATTAAAAAAAACTTAAGATAATATGTTGTCAATAATACATTTAAACAAATCTATTTAACATAGGTGGTTAGACTTATTAATTTACAGTACAAAAATCTTATGTTTTAGTACATAAACATGTATGAACATTGAAAATAAGAATCAAGTGAATCAGAACCAAAAACTAAGAATTTCACAACACCCTAAACCTAACTTCTATTATTCAAATAACACAAACTCAAATATATCACTTTTGATTGACCATTTTAGCGATAAACAAAATATAAGATTTGGAGGGTTTATAGTATCTTATTTCCGTTTAATCCAAATCCCATATAGTCATATTAATCCGAATCAAAACTACATAAGATAGAAAATAGTAACTTATAAGGTTTCCACTTACAGTGATTTGAGAATGAAGAACAATGAGATATGTGTATATTCAAATTCAGATATAGCCTTCGAAATCATGCTCCGATCCTTCTAATATATAAGATTCAAAACTCAAAATCTCATATGTGTGTATATAATTAAATTTTAGAACTTAAACCTAAATAAATTTAGAATAGAGAGGATATGATTAAGAATTGAGGAGTAGAAGAGAATCCTAACCTCTTTTCTCTGGAATTGACAATGGCAGAAGGACGGTATAGAGGCATAGAGCGACATGAGAATAAGGTTTAGAGTGAGGGTAGGGAGCATATTTATAGTTCCAAGTGTGAGTATAGGCCGTTGGATTATTTAAATTTAATCCAGATGGTCTATCTGATGCAAAACTATATAGACATCTCTGTAAAAATACCAATCCTCATCCACTATCTAGGAGGGGGGTCAACCCACTCTATACGAACCCCCTCTATACGAGGTCGGTTGACCCCCCTTGTAACGACCTAGATTTTTCGAACAATTAATAAGGTTTTAAATAGTTAATTGATAATATAAATGAATTATTATTTTAAGTTATCGATTTAAAAATCGATTTCTATTTAATATTGAATATATTAAATTATCGTAATACGAGAATCTAAGATAATTGAATTCAAAATTTAAAACTAAATCGAAAGGATTTAGGTGACTAGTATAGATTTTATTTGAATATAGAAACGATAATAATAATTATTTATTATCAAAGAATTTATTTGTTTTGAATTTAATTTATCGATTTAAATTAATATCTCCTCCATATGATTAAATGGAGCTTCAAATTTTGTTCCAGTGTGTTCAGAATAGCAGTTTTACCCTAGGAAGGTCGGTCGTTGTGTTCAAAAAGGAGTTCGCGATCACGGGATATTTTAAAATTGAATAAACACCGTACCAGTTAATACCTGCCCGTAATAAACTCTATACCTATTAAAACCTTTCCCTGATAAAACCATACCCAGTTAAACACTTTATTTCCTTAACAATGAAGTATCTTCCTCTATAAAATCGCAACCAAGTCCTGTTGTTTTTCCTCATAGTTCAATCCGAACTTCAGACCTTAAAAATCGAAAAGGGGAAAAAGGCAACAACCCAAACCGCAATTTCGAAATCTTCAAAATTCAAGATAAAATTAGATACTTAGCAAAATTCGATGATTTAAGACTTGTTGATCCTCTTTTCTCACGAGCTGAAATTCCGCGCCATCAATTTAAGGTGCGGTGGTTTTTAAGGTCGTTCGATTTCAGGAAGCCGTGAGGGTTCTCGAAGTGGATCGAAGGTCAGATATGGTGTCGAGGTTGGGTTTGAGAGGGTTGCGATTTGTTGAAAGGTGCGAACTCGTTTTCTGGTAATGCAATGCTTTTGTTGGGAGGGTCGCGATCTATTTGGAGCGAGCTAGGGTAGCATTTGTGGAGGAATTCCAATTATGTGTTGATGAACAGAGACTTGGAAGTTCGACTGTACACTTATCGAACGGGATTGGTGTCGCGATGTCTGTGAGATGATCTGGGTTCAAGCATCGTAACCTGATAGTGTACGGATCCAGATCGCGGGGAAACAAGAAAGCAGGGCTGGAGTTCGACCGGTGAAGGGTGAAAGTCTGGTCTGTATGGTTTTTGAGATGGGAATGTCGATGGGGATATGCTAGTCAATTTGAGAAGTTTGTTTGGGCAGGTTTGTTGAAACATTCCAGCAAAGAGCAGGGTTCAAGAATGATGGAGAATGGAGATGAGAGGGTGGAGTTTAGGGATATTGCAGCGATGGTAAAAGAAGAAAATGGGGGAAACTGCTTGTTCTATGATTTTGAACGGCAACTAGAAGATGAAATTATTGAAATGGGAAGGTCAGTATTAATTATCATTGAGTGGTGGAGATTTTGGATGTTGGAATGCACGCCAACGGCAAAAGATTTTACAGGGAACAACCTGTGTATTGAAGCAGGGAAGAAGAGGGGTTTTAAAATGAAATTAAGGCTCGATTAAGGTAATTAAATTATTCGTTTAATTTTATTTAACAAGTAAGGATTTATTTAAATCATATCAAACTTATATAAATCATAAATGAATTTATGCGAGGTCTTAAATTCACGTACAAGACAAAATTGGATTTATAGTTGCAAGATGTACAAGATGGAGTTGATTTGGATTTTTCCGAAGGTAGATGGGATTTACAAATCAAACATCTTCGATTTATTCCATCAGATAAAAACCCCGGTGAGTAAATCTCACTCACCTGTTAATTAGAATTATTTTTATCCGTTAAAAATAATTGTTGTTGCTTGTTTGGATTTTTCTGGTTGCTTTAAATATATTAGTTATTTAGGGTTGACTATTATATATATATTGGGTTGATGATTGGTTGGATTCCCGCAGTTTCATTAGCGGATGCCCGCGGTACCATTAGCGGATGATTACCCTATACGCCCCATGCTATGATAGTGGATGACCTTTTATACCGCGATATCCTGCCTCGAAGCAGGATGAGTATTATTTATGTTGACTAACGTCTGTGGATGCAGGAAAACAGGTTGGAGGGATCCAACTGGATTCCTCAAAAATATACTATCTGTTTATTTATTTGTTTGCACATATATTGTCATATATGATGTGTTAGAAAATATGAAATAAATAATTGGTTGTTTGGTGTTTAATATCACTGGGCCTAAGTGTTAATTTATAAAAATATCCTGAAAAGGATATTTGAGATTTGAAAAGGAAAACTCTATTTTTAAAATAGAATTTGAAATTTTAGAATAGAATAAAAATATTAACTTGTTTTAATAAAATAAAAACAAGTAATTCATTTATAAACAAAGTTTATAAATGAAGTGAAAAGAATTATCATTGGGTAATTCAGAAATAAAAACAAGTGTGAAGTTGAAAAGGGAAAGTTATTTTTCCAAAGTAAAAATTATTGATTTCAACTGAATTGGAAATCAAGACTTGTTTAATAAAGAAAGTTTCAAATAGAATTTGAATATAGAAATTCAAATGGAGTTTGTATATATGAAATTCAATGGAGTTGAAAATAGAATTTGAATAAAGAAAATTCAAATAGAATTTGAATATAGAATTTCAAATGGAATTCAAATATAGAATTTGAATATAGAAATTTAAATAGATGTTGAATATAGAAAATTTAAAGGAAATTCAAATATAAGAATTTGAATATAGGAATGTAAATAGAATTTGAATAAGGGAATTTGAAATAGAATTTGAATAAGAGGATTCAAATAGAATTTGAATAATAGAATTAAAAAGGAGTTTGAATATTTGAAATTTCAAATAGAATTAAATTGGAGTTTGAATGTTTGAAATTCAAATAGAATAAATATGGAATTTGTATTCAAAGAAAATTAAATAGGGAATTTGAATGTAGAATTCAAAAAGAATTCAAATGGAATTTTAAACTAAAGAATTTGAATATAGCATTCAAATGGAATTTTAAACTGCGGAATTTAAATATATAATTCAAATAAAAGTGAAATTGGAATTTGAATATAGAATTCAAATAAAAGTGAAAATGGAGTTTGAATAAAGAAAATTCAAATAGAGTTAAAATGGAGTTGAATTCATTTTAACGAAGTTTTAAAAGTTTATATATATAAATATAATTAAAACGAACTCGCTGCAGCACTGCAGTTCGTAAATTGGAGATTCGAACTTCAATTGAGTATATAGAACTCAATTGAAGTCGGAATTCTTTGAAATAAGAAACGTCAGGACCGATTAGATAATAGTTTTCTAATGGAAGAGAAAATTCTGAATTTCTTCGTTTTTTGAGTTATATAAAAATCAAATTTTCAGAAAAACAGCGCCATAACCATTTAAAACCATAACGGTTTATTTAATTTTATAAAAGGATTTTAAGCGAATAAAATCCGAATTTCTATTTAGAAAATTTCAGATTTTGAGTTGTAAATTATATGTGAACTCAAGTGGAGTAATAAATTGATTTTTGAAACAGAAATCGGATTTTTGATTATTGAATAGAATTAACTAATTCGAGTAGTAATTAGTTAATGAGATTTTGAATTAATATTGGGCTTTGAATAAGTGAATTCGATTTGAAAATTTATATTCGAAATCGAAAAGGAAACTAGAATTGAAATTGAAATTGAAATTCAATTTGGTTATGAGCAAGTTAAATATTTTGTTTGAACATGTTATGTTCAAACAAAGAAGTGGAATAGGTAAAATAGCTAATTAAAGAATAAGTGGGTAAAACTGAATTCAAACGATTGGATTGAGTTGATCAGAATTGAAAACAGGTGAGCATGTGTTAGACAGGTATCGGATGAAGTATATGAAGATTTTAATTTATGTGCCTGACAAAAAGGTACATGTTTAAATTCATATATGAGATTTTATGCGCCGTATCGGCAAGCCGCTTGGCTTTTTCTTTTTCTTTTGGATTGGTGAGGGCCATGGGAGGCTATTTGAAATATCCTGAAGCTCCTGGTACAAGGGAGGTTATGACAAAATTTTCCGAGAATTTAAGGAGTTAGAATATTTTTAAGATAATTTGATAGTTAGAAATAAATGTATCGATATACATAGAATTCGATAAGTAAACGAATTTAAAAATAGAATATTATAAACAAAAAGGAAATCGACAGGCTGGTAATAGAAAGAGAAATATATATACGTTTAAAAATGAATAATTGGTTTTTATAATGTTGATTATTCGAGGTAAGTGGTTTTGTCTGTTTGAAGTTAATGATGTTTTCAGTCAAGGTCTGAGAGGTAATTTTACCCCAACTTGATTGATTTCATTTTGATAAATAGCAAGATCCAATCTCGAAGAGAAGTGTTTGAATAATAGTTAGTTGAATAAAATATTTTGGGTTGTTGTAACGATGTTTCACACAGCATTCGTTTTAACCCAAGTGATGGAATTTTGGAAATATAAAAGTAAATATTTCCTGAGTATAATTAAAGTAGTCGGGAAAGAGATAAGTGATTGAAATTGTTTTCAATTTCAAATAGAATATATTTTCTAAGTGTAGAAAATAAAAGGAGGTGATATAGGGAAATGTTTTTTCCAAATAGCGTAAGAGTCCAACAAGATCACTGAAAATATTTGGTTAACAAATATTGATAGGGAGATAAGGAAGTGAATTAATTAATGAAATATTAACTAACAGGCCCAATGATTGATTGATGTTATGGATGAATGGATATTTGTTTATTTTCTTCGATAGTTAAAGAACCGACCATCGAAATGTTGCCAATATCGTTGTCAATATGGAGAGACTGGTTGGATTATTATCCGAGGACCACTCTGTATTGGCAGTAGCGTTGCGAATCAGATTATATCAAGATAATCGAAGACGGAGTAAAGTGCAAGTGCTTTTTCTATTAATAGAAATTGTGCCTTCGGTTTCGTTCTGTCCCAGAACGAACGTAAATGGACGAATGTCTGACGAAGTATTTCCAATGATTTAATGGGTTGGTCTGTATAAATATATATGGTTGCAACGGATTTATTCCCTTGGAATAACATCCAGAATATTTGTGCAAATCAATTAGTGATTAACGGATCTGACAATGTGGCATTCAAAGTGATTGTGCTATCAATGAATAGAAAGTAATCGTAGCCTCAGGCCTCAACAACCGGGAAATGACAAAAATCGGGCAGGCAACATGGCTATGTGGGTCACTCCCATTAGGGTGTATAATCACCTATCTAAAGATTCATTTAATTCGTTATTCTATTCGATGTTGTCCCATTCGGGAAACGGTTGCCGATCCCAACCGTTGGTGATATACATTCGATACACTCAAGCGAAATGAGTGGTCGGTCATGTGTGGGCCGGGTTGCAAGATGTTCTTGTTGAACCCAGTGTATTTCTCTCTAGAGATACACTATCGGAAGGTGGTTCCATACCTTGTCATGTTGGAAATCCAATCTCCAATAAGCGCCCTGCGGTTTTTGATTTTATATTATATATATGGAGCGTGAGATGCAAGCGTTCCACTAGATTTTATTTATTTGATTTAGACACTATTATAATATCATTGGATTTTTGTATCAAACTGTTTTGGGTTATAGTAAGGTAAAAACCGTCCATGTTTATGTGTGGCTGGTCTTACTATTATCATTTCTTTATAAAGGATTTTTAAAGTTAAACAAATGGTTGGAGTTTACTCACACCAGTCCCATGACTGACCCAGAGTTTATTTTGCTGTTTTCCCTAAACTCTTGGGTGCCCAAATTTGTACGGGCAGTCAAGTAGTCGGGATTTTTCAGATTCATTTGGAAGAGCTGGAAGCAGGAGGCTTCACCAGTTAGCTATAGACTATCATATATTCCGCTGTGAACCATGTTTGTATCTGGAAACAGGTGTTTATAACTGTTCCAGGAATAATTGTTGTGCTCTGATGATGATATGTATATAAAGTTATTGATTTGTATTTCAAAAGTTATGTTATATAATATATTTTAATCGTTCCGCTGTGAAATTTGTCTTCTTTGTTTTCTTCTATTCTAACCTTTCTTTCTTTCTATTTCTCATCCTCTAACTTCTTTCTAATAATGATTCGTATTTCTGTGCAATTTGGGTTGGACGTGTGGTGTTATTAGTCAACTCAGATAGTACGGATTTGCGACCCATTACACCCCTATATAGGGGCGGTCGACCCCCTTCTATAGGGGCGGTCAACCCCTTTTTGGCATCGAGCCAGTAGGATTGATCCTCTTGTAACGCCGTTTTCTAATAATTTTGAATTGGTTGCTTTGATTTATTTCCTTATGTTGATTATCTTCGTCCCCTTTGCATATGAATATATACACATAAATTCAAATCCTCATGGAATATTCTTTTATGCCAATCTATAATGAATTATATTCCGGATTTTCATATTATCTATTTGAATGTAAAACCTTGTGTGTTAATGCATATGCATAACTTGTTTTATTAATATCTTTTTCATACGGACTCCGTTTTCAGAAAATAGGAAAAAGGATCAGAATCATGCCACGAATGCAGTAACAATACTTTCGTGGCCCAATTCCAATTATTCAAAATTCCGTTTTTTGCCCATTAATTCATTACTGGTTATTTATTTTAAATTAAATTTCCTTATGTCTATTTCAGGTTTATTTTACGGGTGTTGCATTTATTCTCCATCTTATATAACATTATTCAAATGTAGATCAATATAAGTAAGATAAACTTGCATCTTTTTGCATATATTGTATACAATCTCATTATAAAACCCATATTTATTCATTCAAGCATATAGTATACCAATTATGAACTTTATGTAACCATTCTTTGTTTGCAGTTTAGCATTCCCATTGTTAACTCATTTTTTTAAAATTTTGACAACGATCGACATATGCTTTAGGTGGACATACATAAAATTATTACTGAAGTAAAAGTACGATCTTTTGAGATAAAAACACTTTCTTGTTTGACCAACTTAATTTACATTGAAAGTAATGGACTATTTTTTGGATGGTTTTCAATGCAAATATCTCATAAAAAATCCGCTTGAAATTTGTCACTAAATAATATATGTTTTCTTAGTTCAGTCCAAATGTCGTTTAAATATTTGTTCATTGTTGTTGGAGATGCAGATTAAGGATCTTAAGGCAAACTAAACAGTAGAGGGGGTGAATAGTATTTTATGGATTTTATTAATTTCTTGAATTATTTTTTTTGAACTAAACAAAATGTTATGCAGATCACATATATCAATAATCACATATTCAAACATAGATGTAGAAAATAAAAATAAAAGGCAGTAAAATGAAAGTACACACTGGGATTTTATACCGGTTCAGAGTAACCCTACATCTGGTCCCACAAAACGTTGAGTTGTGCAGATTTCTTTTCAATATAGTCTTCAAATTACAATCTCAATTTAGTGGCCACAAGGTACACCACTACCTACTTTCGAGCATAGGGTGCTCTCTAGATTTCCTAGGCAACAAGATCACCTAATTAATTTCCAGGCCACAGTCACACCCAATCGATATATGGGCTACGATCACACCATTTCTCACTATCAGTTTTGTAGTACTGACTCAATATAACTTGATCTTGCGATCTTTGATTACAAACAGCCTATAACTCTTAAGTAACACTTAAATTTGAGAGAAAGTTAATGTAGAATTGAAAGAGAAGAAGATTGATATAATTTCTTCGAAATTCGGCAGAGTATAAGTATAGATTTTGAGAAATTAAGAAGATTAATGTCAAGAGAGAAAGAAAGAAGAATGAGCTGAGAATTTATTAAAAAATTCGAAATCTGAAGCCCATATATAGTTTTCCAGTAGCTACAACCATTCAAAAAAGGTTTGAATTCGAAAGACGCAACTTTTCAAAATTTTAAAAACAAGTCAACGGTACATATGTCAATATACCTAAACGTACATGTCCACATATCCTAGTATAATTTCTACAAAACAGTTTAAATCAAAGTAAATAATCTTTAAATAAATTATGGTGATTTTTGAGTTAAAACAAATTATATTCCCTTATATTAAAATAGAGTATTCCAAGTAGAAATATATATTTAAAAGCATATATTAAGATAGATAAAAATGATTAAAACTAAATATAAAATGATATAAAAGTGTGTATATACACACACACACACACAAAACTATGAATTTATTTAAAACCTAATATAAATAAGGAAACTGAAAACATAAGCAACTATAAAATTAGTATTAAATTTATAAGTAAAAACCATTTCAATTAGGAGTTAAAATATATTAAGTATATTTAAAATAGGAGTTAAAATAAATTTCGGGTGTTAAAATAGGTTTAAGAATAAAGAGATATAAATTTAAAATAAGGAAGTAATTGAAATCAATTTGAAAATATATTTAAAAAAAGAAAGTAATTTTGAAATCATTTGAGAATAGTGAGAAAACTTTGAAAATAGATTTCAGTACAAACCAGAATTTTGACAAGATATTTAGACAGTGTTACTCTATATTTCTTGAACTCTTGAATTCTTGATACTCACGAGTCTTGTATCTTAAACTCTTCTACTTTGAAATATTGACCCTCTGAACTATACAGTCTTCAGTAATTAATACTTGCATAGATTTCATGTGTGTGTATATATATATTCCAGATAATAGTGTTAGTATATATTTTATAACAATAATAATTGAAACAAGGTTGTTGTCATTAAAACCAACATCATTAACATCTCAGTCCCTGGTAATTGTTTACAAGCATACCTTTGCATTAGCTATTTATCTGTGAGTTATAACATACTCAATTTTGAAAACAACGATTACAACCTATTAGGAATACTTACTTTCTAAGAAATTCAAGATGGGGTGGATCCCAATATATCTGTACATTTTTTGATATTATTTATATGTCTTACTAGCATAAAAATCCTTTTAAAATTTTAAAATAAATCTATATCGCAAAGATGGACACATTCAATATAAAAGTGTAAGTCAATATTAAGTTGACTATTTAACTAAAAAGATGAAGAAAGTGTTAGAGTTTATGCCTTAAAGGAAATCCGTTTGATGTGATTAATAACATTGTTGATGTTATTATTTTATTTGGAATAAAAATATTATATTATGTTATATTTACAGCATAATATAAATATTAACATAATAGAATTCCTTAGAATAATGATACGGAATTATATAGTTTGAGTAAGATTTGAACTTGAGATTATACAATATATTAAGTATTATAATTCTTAAATGCGCCTAGTCAAATTTCGTTATTTATATAGGATAATGATGAAACATTGAGACTAGTATGTTAATTGACTGATGGTCACATCTCATTGATCATTAATATACGTGATATTAATGTCAAGACATAAATATGTATTGGGGAATAGCGCATTGGGCTGACCCAACATGAGAAAACTACATGGAATATAATTAATAGTATCATAAATGATTCTCATAGTGACAGTGATGTAATGGTCCTCAGATCTGAAACCAATATAATTTTGTTCGAGGATATTTGTGTTTTGATATCATCTAAAGTTGCTTTTAACCGAGTAGACGATAATGGTGATTATTGGATACATCTCGAATTGAATGAAAATTATGAATGGTCTAGATGGAATTTAACCCTACAATATTTGTAGTAATATCCATGGGCCTCTTGATTGAGTGAGACTATGAAATGCATGGTCGTGCTCAAATATTGATTTGTTTTAAATAATCTACTCATCGATCAAGATGAACGAATTATATTATAAAGAGAGTGATAAGTTCCATGCCTCGAGTTTTATCCTGGATATATTGGTAAAAAGGATTATATTACATTAAGACACTGGTCACAAAAAGTTGTATCGAATCGTTGATCTTATTATAACTTCGGTTTACTAGACGCAATCAATGTTTATGATTTTAAATATGATTTTAAATCGTAGCTAACGTTATAATAACCTATAGGGTTACACAATAGAACACTATAAAGGAGAAATTATTTTGGACAAATAAAATATAAATATGTTGATATTTTGTTTGAGGTTGGAATAAGTATTCGGTTTAGATCCTATTTTATAGTTGGCATTGATTTAAAAAGGAAAATACGTTTTTCTTTATAAAACACAGCTAACCCTAAAATAATAAGATCAAATCAATTAATTAGAACTAACCTGAAAACTTTATAAAAACCTAGAAACTATGGCGGCTAGTAACACCCTCTCTTTTCTCCTTCGATTCCATCGAAGAAGTAGACGTTCTCATGGATACCTCTAGAGGCATGGCTGCTTGTTGTGCTCTCGATTTGATGCACCAAGATTGCAGCGATGTATCAGATTCGAAGGAGATCATTCTGTTTGGTTTCACAAACCGTTGGAAGCTAAGGAAGGTATTAATTTTTTATTTACTAAATTCCGCATAGATCCTATTATGATTTATTAAATGTTAATAAATTAGGGTTTACGATTAGATTGAATTTCCCAATAGAAAGAAATAAAAAAATGTGAACTTGGAATTAATACAATAAATATGCAAAGTGCTACTAATCTAGAGATGCATAGCATGTTTAGATGATAGTAAATATAGTCATCATACTTTTGTTTTACTAAATTTATTTATAAATTTCATAATACAACAACAACAACAAAAACTAAGCCACTAATCCCGAACAAGTTATGGTTGGTTAGAGGTGGAACCCAAAACCAAAAGACAAAATCAATTTAAAGATAACAACAACAACAACAACAAGAGACTTAAAGACCAAAAGATGAATAAGGATAAAAAAAATTAAAAAACTAAACAAATAATAATAGTAATAAAAAAAAATCATGATAATGATGATAATAATAGTAATACTAGTACTAGTTGTAACAACCCACACGGAATGGGCCTAAACCCAACGCAGAAAAGGCCCATTGGAACTTAAAGCCATTCTAAACGGATTGTTGGTTCGTATAAGGATAATATAAACAAAGCCACAGTAAAAACGAAATCAGAATCCCACAACAGAAGGGATAAAATATAATTACTGAAAATAGATTTACCATTAAATAAAACAACAATAATGTTGATTACAACAAGTTTCAACTGTCATACAAGGTACATCAATAATAATGTCCCACGGATACAATAAACTGCCAAACATGGTAATAATAATAAGCTGTAGAATCTCCTTCGCCCGACTCCAGTCTCCATGACTTCATAAATCAAGTGTTCCCACCTACTAATATATTTATGTGTTAAGAGGAGGCAGGTCATAACAACAAGGTATGGTGAATGAAAATCACATAAATTTAAGGAATGTCTATTTCCTATACTTGACAGTATAAATTCATCAAATTATGTCTATGCAAGTTTAACACACAATTAAATATGCCGTACATATACTGATTTGGTGAACTATCCTATAGTCACTTGAGGCTAACATGTTTATATAAAGTAGGATTTATATTGTCACTTAATACCCTACGAGGCAGACTACCATCTGGTCACTTAAGGCCATTATCTAAATTTAGTTATGGGTGGATTCGCACTATCACTAATACCCTACGACGGACCTAAGTGATCAGTTGAGACCTTGTCTTCTAATCGTCATCGCTATTAAATATACTCTCAATTGAAATCGAGAGATAGTAATCTACCACTTAATACCGGTCTTTAGGTAGACACTCATCACCATTTATGACTTCCTGGCGGACCCATGCGTTACTATCTAGCTATTATTACATGTGAATTCCTAGCCACTTAATACTTCCCTTAGACAGGCGGTCCCATTACATGTTCTTTGGGAATCTTGTTTGCCCACCCCAAGGTATGCCCTCAGATGGCCCCTATATAAGAAGCAAACAACTTCCATAGAACTACGTACTCATACATCTACCTTTTAATTAGGACCATTTAATATCTTATAAGAGAAAGGCAGACCCAGTGACCACTTAAAACCTATTAAGGGTGGGTCACATGACTTTGGTCCAAAACCAAGGGGTGAACCTTAGAAACAAACTAGTCCAAACCACTTAATACCCAAAACAAGTAGTTCAGCCACATAATACCCTCTCGAGGCAGGCCTACTTCACAAAAATACACACATACACATAAAAGGCATCCCATATTAAACCGACCTCCTTTAGATGTTGGACCTGCCGAGCAGTTCTGCCTGACTTCTACTACAAGTTGGGATTAACCTCGCGTCTTTGTGTACCAATTATTATGGCGTATGGCACGTAAACCTCTCACATTAACTGACTTCCTTGTAGGTGTTGGATATGTTGGTCGATTCTAAGCAAGCTTCTACTACAAGCAGGGTTTAATCTCGTGTCTAAGTGTCATTAATATTAATTAATAGCCATTAATAGTCACATGCGTGCAAATTTCCTATGGGAATATTTAAAATTCTAATTTCCTCATTTATCCTATTTAGTACACATTAATACACATTTATAATACGTTAGTTACGCTATAAAATAGTAATAAGTAAAATGTAAAATTGATCGCACGTAAAGAAACGTCCTAAAATGTAGAAATGTCAATCCTAACCAAAAAATTAAGGTTTACAAGTTTATTTCCCTAACTTTATCAACATAGCATAAAATGTTTATATTCGCATTCAAATCAAACATAAGGAAATAACAACATACACAGAATAACTTTTAACCTAGGTTTAAAAGATTACTTTAATAATAAAAGGAAAGCAAGGTGTAATATGCCAAATATATGTATAATCCCTTTTTGGTACTGCTTTAATTTTTATACGATTTTATACTAAAACAAGGACTTTAGTGGCTTGTGTTATAAACTATCTATTAAAAATAGATAGTTAAAACTATTTATATTACAACACCCAAATCTTATGCTTTTGCATATATATGAGATTTACAAGAAAATGAATCAGACCATTATCAAATCTATACAACACCCAAAAATCCAACTTTTATTACATTCATAACCAAAACCCAATATAAATCAAATGATCGACCATTTTCTCAATTTATAAGAAATTTGGAGTATATGTTTATATTTTGTTTTCATGCAAATCCAAATCCCTTTAAGAATAAAAATCCAAATATACACTATCAAGAAACAGAAAATAATAAACTCATGAGATTTCCACTCACAATAATACAAGGAGAAGGAAAGATGCTATGTAGAATTAGTTTTTGGATTATTACCTCGTAATTATTGTTTTTAAAACTTCCTTCTAAACCAATATCCATATAAGAATTCAATTAAGGTCTTATATATATATATATATTCTAATTCCAGAATATTATAAGAAAAATAGATTAGAAGAGGTAGAGAAATAGGTTAGAGGACCTGTCTATATTTTGGACTTAAGAATAATGATGGAGAAGCAGAGTAGAGACATAAAAGAGAATGGATGTAGGGTTTACGAGAGAAGTTAAGGGTTTATTTATAGTTGCTAAAGTGTGTGTGGACCGTAGGATTAGTTATATAAAATCTAGACAGTTCGTTTGAGCAAAATATAATGAAACCCCTTTATAAAATGAGCCTCTTCCCTACCCTCGACCAGGAGGGCGGTCGATCTCCTCCCTATAAGGGTGGTCGACCCACGGGTCGCTCCCCTAGGGGGAGCGATCGACCCCTCCTGTTCTGGGCATGGGAAGATTTGTTTCCGTTGTCATTATATTTTGATTAATATGTTAATTAATTATATTGATTATTTCCATTATTTCTTTATTCTTGCCCCCTTTTATGTATTTATACACACAAATTCAAATGCTTTAGGAAAGTATATTATTTTATTCCTGGTTTTATATTCTTACAGTTTGAGTTTCATATTCTATGTGTACATAATTCCATATAACTTATTTTATTCATAACTTTTTCATATGCACCCTGTTTTCGACAAATAAAATATGAAAATGGAAGAATTTTGCCACGAATATAGTAGTAATACTTTCGTGGCCAAATTCTCAATTATCCAAAATTCTTATTTTCATCCCATTAATATTTCATTAATTTATTATTGTTTCTTATAAAATTAATTATCTTTGTCTATTTAGGGTACATTTTGCGGGGTGTTACACTAGTGGTAACAGATATCGAAGATCACAACTACACCTGATGCCCTTGTTCACTAGTCTTATAATTTAAAATTAATAACACTCTCCATAAACTAAACATAACTCAAGGTTCTTGTACATGGGTTAATAACCTTCATGCGCTCTTGTTCAACAGCATCTCTTCAGATATATTCCAATTTCTCAAGTCTCTTTTTAATACTTCTTCCCAAGGCATTCTTGGTCAACATCTACCTTTATTTGAGCATTCGATATGGTCTATCATTCTAATGCACACAGGTGCACCATGAGGTCTCTATTAAAGATGTTCAAACCATCTTAAGTGACATTGGATTAACTTCTTTTCAATTGGTGCAACTCCAAGTTTACATCGAATATCATCATTTCTAATTCAGTCCCATCTGGTAATCCCATGGCTCCATCACAACATATGCATCTCTGCTACATTAATCTTCTGGACATGTTGTCTTTTAGTATGCCAATATTCTGCATCATATTATATCGCAGATCTGATGGTTGGTTGTTAAAACCTTCCTTTAAGATCTTGTGGGATTTTCCTATCACATTAAAATGTCAGATGCAAGACGTCATCTTATTGATCCCGCTCGAATTCTAAAAGTAACATCTTCATCGATCTCACCATCAAACGACAACATAGATCCTACATATCAAAAGGACTCCTTATTGGGCACTACTTGTCTGACTAGGGTGATCTCTCCATCATTCGACCTAACACCACTGAACTCGCACTTCATATGCTTCATATACTCTGTCTTAGTTCTACTAAGCCTGAAACCCTTTGATTTTAATGTTTCCTCCATAACTCCAACTATCTATTAAAGTCTATCCTATTTCATCTATCAACACAACATTATCGACAAAGAACATACATCAAAGAATCTCACCTTGTATACCTTTTATGATTTCATCTATCACTAAGACTAAAATATAAAGGCTCAATGCCGACCCTTGATGTAAGCCTATATTAATGGGAAAGTCACTGGTTTCACCGCCGCATGCTTCGTAATTTAACGAATTCGATAGAGAAATTATAATATATACATGTTATAGTTTCATAGCGAGAAGTAAAATGCACTATTGGTTGATGTTTGTTTTATGGCCTCCACAACCAATTTAATTACTATTAATTAGTGCCTCCATACCCTGATAAGAAGAAATTCTATCAACATGTTATCCAACTATATAAATATTATTGAAATTCAATTTATGTAGTTATACTTCACGCATCTACATTAATACTCCTTTTGTATGTCATAGATTAAATTTTATTCTAGTATACTATACTCGATTCAATAATGCTGCTTAGTTGATGTTATATTCAATTTCATTTAAAAAACTGATTAAATGCATGTATGTTTCTATGAGCTGCCAATTCTAACAATTATAGGTGAATCATAAACGCATTACATTATTTCTCTTTCTTTACTTTTGTAATTATAATATTTTATGTTATATTCTATGTTTTAATAGTTCATACATATTTATTATTGATAATTATGTCTTTCCATTCTCGTATACTCTTTTTTTCTTCTTTCCTATCCCTTTATCAAATTATAAAAGCATTATATATTTGGCAATATTTAAATTTTATTGCCTTATTGGTTGAATCAACACATATTTTATGTGAACTAATGCAAATAAATAGACCAAAAATTAACCATGGTAAACAAGTAATTGAATGCTACGTCTATGGTGAAAATTAAGGGAAAAAGTGGATGATTTATATTATACAAGTTCATGATGTTACGTGCATGGTTTTTTCATGTTCATGGAAAGGAAGTATATGGATGTTGGATTATTTTTACTCAATAACTCCAATTACCTTTCCAGTACTTTTGACGTCAATAAAGGAAGATTTTACCATTCTATTTTCCACCTTTTAGTGAAATAAAAAACTTCTCCACCATAAGCCCAATGATATTTTTGAAAATTGTATTATTTTCTTTTGATAGCGAGAGTGATACTTATTCAAGAAAAGTTATTCATTATTTCTAATGTCCTAAGGGCTCAGACCCATGATCTCTATAACCATTGTGTAAAGCACCATACCGCCAACCACTTGAGTTAAAAGTCTTTAATGAAAAATATGCTATTTTCAATCATACGTTACTAATTTCTCTACACAGTGAGTAATTTTTCCGTGCATTTTACTCCTTTTTCTTCTCATTTTCAATACTCATTTTTTTGTTGTCGCAAGGTACAATATTGTTTGAGGTGTGTATTCTCTAATAATGTATTACTTTGGTGAAGCAAGGATTGAAAGAATAGTACATTGTTTCCCACATAAACTTCCAGTAAGCAGTTTCTATACAAAATAGCTACTGCCTAATTCTAATATGTCCATTGATTAACAACTAATATATTGCATGCAATACTTGATATTTTGGACAACTTTCATTGATATATTATGTGAATTCACATTAATTTATTTGTGTATTAACTTATTTTATGAGACATATATACATGTTCCAGCTATCATTACTGTGTTTGACGAGAAGACTGAGGCACTTATATGCAGGGATGTTTAAGATCTTCATAGATTTCAAAACCTATCGGTGTGTAACACAATATGAAATATTGTATTTCTCAATCAATCATATGTTGAACATTGCACTCATATTCGTAAAATTATTTTCATAGCTTATTCCTTATACCAAAATATTAGTTGTATTCATGTACCTCATGCACCATATCCAAATAGAATTGAATGAAGAAATTTATATAGTTGTGGCCATATCTGAAATTATTAAACCATTTGATGACAAAGTGATGAACATAACTTCATTCAGCTAGGTAGTATCATACTTAACAATACTATATTTTTGTCATATAATTAGTAATCATGAAAATTTTGTATCGAATGTACAAAAATTTTGTTGATAAAATTGTTGGTAATATGTGATGTCTGAGTTCATGCCATGTAGTACTAAAATGAACAACGCCAATACCACTTCCTCACTGTTAAAAGAATTATTAAAATGTAGGAAGCAGACAAACAACCACTGTCTTTTCTCATGTATAAATATTGTGTCTTTTATTGTTAATCAAAGCTAAAAGAAAATTTAAATTTATCTCACTACCAAGTTCTTCCATAGCAATAACTTATACTATAAATCATCGATTATGCCAGGAGCTCGTAGTAGTATTATTTGTTCACCATCAACCATCTCGATAGTCATTCAATTTATTTTACTGCAATCGTTATAGTTTCCATTTTTCTCGAACTAATTGTCAGCTAGAACAAATTGACATATGCGTAGTATGCTAAGTATTCCCGGAATGATATGCTAAGAGTTTATCATGTGCATACGCTAAGATTAGCCACTTATGTGGTGCTCGTGGATCAAGATAGGTACATTAGGGAGGGTTTTACGACTCTGGTCGTTTCCCCTCCTGAACAAATTCAAAAAAAAGAAGTATGCTAAGTATATCAGGAGGTTGTAGGCATATGATAACCCTTTATAGCTGCAATTATAACACTAAAACCGGAACTAAGTTTTATTCTACTTCTAATTTTCTAGTTATTGTTTGCTAGATCAGGTAACAATTTATGCTTTATGGACTGCTCGTATATGCCCACTAGTTTCCTTGTATAATTCACCACTTTAGTTCCAATAGAATACTGGTGACGAAGTTCCTAACACCAAAGCCATCATTCCTAGAAAGCATGACCTTTGAAGCAAAAGGTAATTTTAAAAAGTTTAGAAATGATGAACTTGTAAACAAACTCATTTCATTTGTTTTTTTATTGCTTATTTGTTTGTTGTGTACTAGAACTATATTATGCAAAACAAAATTGATGGTTTGTTGTCTGTCGTTTCCTATTCGTGTTGTATTTGAAATATCCCTATGTCAAAATCATCTGCTTGGTCTAATTTTGCTATAAGACTAACTATATACTAAATATTCTTAATTTGCTTTGATGCATCATATATTTTAACTTTCGTAGTCAAATCTCATTACATGTTTAAATACATTCATGACATGTTTCAAAAATATATAGTTTCCAATATTGTTATGATGTTGTCATGCTAATTTTTCTTGTATTTTATATTCAATATCATTACATTTGTCTTTCCTCTTTCCCATTCAATATTTAAAATCTTTAAGCTACAATGTATACTCATATATTCATTCTCTTTCTCAAATGAATTTAAGGTGACAAACCATTGAGTTGCTTCAAAAAACTGATTCCATGACATGTTTATCATGATTATGAATTACTGACCCTATATTATTCAATTTTGTAATTGAAATAGCTGTTGTGCTATACATTTCCAACAAATATTTAATAAGAAATATTTGTTTGTATTTGAAACAATGTATTATACTTTACAAAGATTAATGGAAAAATATATGTTTTCTAACATAATATCACGAGACATATATGCGACGACATCTTGATTGGATAACACTGCCAAACGAGTCATTCTATATGCAACGTACCCTTTTGATTTCATAGTATATGATCGAAGTTGTAATAATGTAAAGATTTGATTTGGTTCATTATTTTCAAATTTGAAATTCAAATGCATATTGCATACAATTTTATGTATGACAATATACAAACATTATTGTACAAAACAAAATTATGAAAGCAGCTACATAATATGTAGCACTTTAGATGCATCCAGCAAAATATGCTACTATCGTACAATTCTAAAATCAGGATTAATAATCATAACATAGCTCAGCTCACTGTGCTCTCATAGAGCAATACATTTCAAAAACTGAAAGCTCAATAGCATCCACAATCCTTTATATGCATAATTATATTTAATAAAAAGATATCCACTACGCGTCGATATACATGGCACAAGTTCCAACCTAATTAGTATACAAATACGTTTGGTATGTAAATTTCAATCCATCATCTTGATGGTACAAAATTCATATTCTTTTTGTTCTATCAATTCAGTTTTACTTAAACAAGAAATAGTTGATTAGATTTATTTTTGAAAGTCCGTCGTAACAACGAGAGTTCTCTTTATATTATGGTTATTTTTTATAAACAAAAAAGGTACTATATTACAAAAGACAAGTTACAAAAGATAATCAAGGTGTGTAGGAATGATACATCCTATTGATACAAACAAATTAATTACAAAAAAGGCACACCTCGAATAGCAAAATATATAATATCTTAACCCTCGCGCAAACCAAAAAAACAAACAAAATAGCAGGCCCGCTTGAAAACTAAATAACTCATTCATTCTTCAAGGCGAGAAAAAAGCAAAAGATCTACGACAACCATCCAATTCCGACACTTTGGGAGAAGCAATTTACATTGTCCGAGCTTCCAATCTAAGGATATAATACAGTAAATTTCTTTCCCTTTTTCTCCGTAGCATTGATGATAGACCGATTTCAATTAGAATGAATTAGCTTTGTTTTCTTTTGACAGAGGGATGCTTTTATACATTTTGTTATAATTTTCTCTCAAAATGAAGTGAATAGTCGTGGCAATAGCAATTCTGGTTAGGGTTTCAAGAGTCTTGTTATTATTGCAATAATTTTGAAAATCTACAATAATGTCTCTTATTATAGTTTTTACGAGTATCATGACAGTGCTTAACCTTGATGTAGTCCCAAATATATTTAGAAAAATCGCAGTTGAAGAACAAATGACAACTATTTTCTTTTGATTGCTCACATAGTTTAGATATGACAGTCATATTTCTATTCTAACTGCTAATTTTATTAAGAATTTGTAATTTGTTGAGACAAGACAAATACATGGTAAAGGAAAACTTCCGAATAGATGACCTTTTCCCAAATAAAATTAGTTCATTCAAAATGTGGTCTAATCAGTGAAATGTCATTGTAGCCTGGCCTAAGAGAAAAATTTCCTTCCTTGCTTTTATTCCATATCCAGTAATCATTCGGTTGATCATTTTTTTTTTTTTTTTAATCGAATGAGTCATATCAACATATTCTAAGGCAAACCTTGTTGTCTAGAGATTCAAATTGCACTTGATGATGCTGAAAACTAAAGAATTGCGGCCTTCATGAGATACCATATGCTGCAACCCGAGAATAGAAATTAGATTATTTTCTTGAATCTAGAGATCAAACCAAATATGAGTTAAGTTAACATTAATAATATTTTTATTAATAAGATGTTTGCGATGTTGTCCGGCTTTAAGCACAACTTTCCGAGTATGAGATTCATCATTATCAATATCTATTATCCAGAAATTCTTTTTATATGCATATCTATTTTTTATAAGCACAACTTTCTAAGTATGAGTTAAGTTGCCACATTTTGAGAAACAAAAAAATAATTTTATTTTTTTCAAATACTTGGTAATTCATAATTATCAAAATTATAATAATGTTTTATATGCCAATATCATGCAAACCTAACAATATCTTTTACGATTTGATCTTACCATTGATGGTTTTCTCGAACAATACAGACTATTACAATAATAGTATGTGTTCACTATGTGTACGTTTCAATTTTTGTTTTACGTCTTGTAACTACTTTACATTTAGAGCATTCCCAGTCTAATTAACACTTTACATTTGGAGCATTCCCAACCCGAGAGTCTTTACAAATCAATTATATTCCTTCAAACCTCAATGGCCACTAAATTAGCTCTAACCAGCTAAAAATAATAATTTTAACCAGCTGTTTTAAGGCCAGCTAAATTAGAACGCGAAGATTGCAACCCGTAGTCGTTAGAGTCGGATTCAGTATGACATCAAAATTTCATATTTAAATTTTTTATCATACACATATATAAGATAATAAAAAATCATAGCATTGCCAATCAAAGTAAGCAAACAACTAGTATTTCAGCTTGTGGTCGATAAAGATGAGTAGTAAATTCTTATCATTTATAATATAATATTTATTAATTTACAATATTTTATGTCAAAGGAGTAAATATTGAGAGTTTTTTTTTTGGTTATTTGATTATTTGTTAATTTTATTTTATGTAGTCAAATACATAAGTAGACCTTATGCAATAAGCTAAAATATTATATAAAATTATTTATTTTAATATAAAATGCTGAATAGGAATTGCATTCTATTTGGCATCACAATGGTATTTAGCAACTAATTGTCACCATCGTATGGTATTTGGGTTATCCAACCACGTTGGGAACACTCTGATGGTTGCTCCAATGAACCACAAACTATGTCTAACCCCTAATTCAAACATTTGAATTTATCTGTTTATTTACAAAACGAAATTTTTATCCGTTTATTTACAGAGCGAAAATTTTGGTTTCGTCTTTTGAAGCCCGCCATAATTTTGTCATTATTTATTTTTATTTCATTAATAAAGGAAAGAAACGCAGATGAAATTTCACAAACTATGATAACAATTAAATAAACAAATTGCATACCAAAATAAGCTATACAATCTTATATCTTCACTGAGCTCAAAAACTAAACGGAATTAAGCAAACAAATTAAGTTAGGGTTTATTGAGTTCGATTGGTTGAATGGAGATCAATCAAAAATTTTCATCTAGTCCAAGACCGAAGCGGAGAGTTTCAGCCAACAAAAAGAGGAACAGATCCAGTAATTTCATTAATAGTGTTTGTAAGATTCAGAAAAGGGAAATCAGCTCGAGTTCCAGCAGATCCTTTGGGTTGATTAACAACCACGAGAGATTTCGTCATATTCGGTTGCAGGTTTATGTTTTTCCCCCCTGGATTCATCTTTGCCTTAACCTTGTAGGTTTCAAAATCCTGGCTGTTAATTCATCTTGAAATTACCATACCGTGTTTTAAGATTATACCTTTATATATATTATTTTAATTCCTGGTTTATGATTTGCAATACTTTCAATAACAAAAATGTTGTTTTGAAGTATTATAAGATAGTTTATCATTATGTATTGTTCCAGTTCGTGCAGTATAATCTGAATTATGCTATTTTTCAGCTCATTGTATGATTGGTTATGTTTATCGTACTGTAACCATAATGGTTGCTCTTTAATTGTTCATCTGTTGCAGTTGTCAAGTTAGTTGCAATTTTTTCTCCAAAAATATTGGTTTAATTCTATCCAAATAGCTCAAGACAGTAGAACATGATCCGTTTATTTATTACAATTATTTTAATTACTAGGCCTGTGCGCGTAGCGTAGGAAAATTTGGTAATTGTGTTGATCAGAGAGGGGGAATTAATTTTTTACTTGATGAGTTAAACCGATATTACCTAGGTTTACATAGGATTTCAATTGGAATAGACATGTATATAATTAACAGCCTCACATGTCATAAATAGTGGACTGAGTCATACTACTCTACCCATTCTAACTAAATAAAATCAAGTAAACATGCATCAGCTTGGAAACTTTACGACTTTGGTTTAGAGTTTCAAAATCAGCTCTCCAACGCGTGAGCACGTGCACAAACAAAAACCCCACCCAACAAACCAAATTTACCTTAATTTTTTGGGTCAAACATTGTTTATTTAAAGATGTGCCCAACAGGAGCATTTGTAATATGTTTACTGTTTAATCCTCCGTTTGCAATATCTTACGTTGACAATTATTTTCATATAAGCCTTTTTAAGAAAATGTGCTTGATCATTCCATGAAGAATACAATCTTCTATTATAGAAATAGTAGACGGTTGCCACCCTACATGGTAGTGTGATATTTTTATGTATGAGTAGATTTTCTTAATACATTGTAACCAAAGTGTTTGACATCTTGTAGAAAACGTAATGCTATATTCTTTTTATGTTGTAAAGAATAACAGCTGGCTATCTTTAAAATAGCACTACCTTGCAGAAGATGTAGTGAAGGATACATAATAGTGTTTGCAATATACATTTTTATTGATGTCTCATAGCTCTGGTAAAAATAAGACCACCAATATGAAATTTTACAATCATAAAGTCTTTTGGTGGGTTGCTTTTGATATAGAGAGCATGTTTATATGAATACATTGAAAACCATGTCTTTAAAAGTAGAAAGTAATGCCATCACACATAGGGTTGTTATGGTAATGATAACCGATTTCGATACAATACTATGTAGATACCATTGGTAAGTAAAAAAATGACTACAACATTTTACTGTTAGTGCTGGTAAATTGTTCATTGATATACCAATAAATTGGTAAATGATAATTTTATCAATACATGAGACCTTTTATTACATTAAAATTTTGATAATAGTAAAAAATGCTACTAATTCCAACTCTATTAATGCTTATATAAAAATTGTCTTATTTTAGTTGATGGAATTTTTTTTCTTCTGATTCATTAGAAATTATAGGGCTGTCAACGGATACTTTCGGATGCGGATAGTGCGATATCCGCATCCAAAATCATTTTCGGATATCGCATATCCGCATCTGCGGATACGGACGGATATCGGATAATTATCCGCTCTGCTAACGATCGATAAATTAATGAACATAAATGAAATTTTTTAGTTTAATATTACGTTTTTTTCCCAACCCAATTGATTATTAAAGTGCTAAAAATAAACAAATATGGTGATAATTTATAAATTTGAGCAATTAGCATGCATTTAGTAGACCTTCAACTTTACGGCATAATAAATTAGTATATTTAATTATGTTAAAATACACATAATTTAACCTATAATTACGAAAAAAGTGGACAGATAATTTTCGGATGCGGATGTGGCTATATCCACATCCGTTTTTTTGGATATTGGATATTTATCCGCTTTTCGGATACGGATGCAGACGGATTTTGGATTTTTCGGGTATCCATTGACAGCCCTACTGAAATTAGTCAAAGTTAATAAACCAAAAAGAAGTATGATCACAAATATTACTACAAGCTTCTGTTTAAAACATGATAAATCTTCAAAAAATTTGCTGTTATGACTAACTGGAATAGTGATTTCTTTAATATGATTGGTAAATTTCCCTTTACTATTGGTTTTGATACTGCTGCATTACTGTTAATAGTGGTAACTTCACCATTACCATAGCGATAACGTTGGTATATCAATGTAGTTGGATATTTGTTAGCTATAGTTTGTTATTTGGTAAATTTACCACTAGCACGACAGTCCTAATTATACAATTTACATGGTGACTGATTGAGACCATATGACACCATAGCTTTTGAACCTTTTCTTTTTCTTTTTATATATATATATCCTTGTGGTTCTTCCAAGTAAGTTTCTTGTAGAGCACCAGTCAAAATGGAGACATCACAGCCATTTAATGTCCTTTTTTAATTTGGCACAACTACAATGACACTAAAAAGAATGATGTAAAATGTCGAAACAAAGAAGACCTTCTATATAATCTTCATCTTCCTTTTGCTTTATGAAAAGCCTTGTTATATATTTATTAATGGACCTATTTGGATTTTTCTTGGTTTTATGTTCCCATTTGATGCCAATTTGAGTTTTATGTGCTGATAAGTCTGTAAAAAAGTTTCTCCTTCTTCATTTCAATTCTCTTTTCATCATCCATGTCTTTCTTCGATTTTTTCTGCACAAACTTGGTCAAAGGAAATTGAGCCTTCACCAACAAAGAAGGAAAATAAAGTAAAGTTCTTACTGTCTTCAAAATTTGCTGCCATGGATTCTTTTCATTTACGCTGACGGTGGATATATATATATATATATATATATATATATATATATATATATATATATATAATGAAATTTGGTAATCAGATGATTACATGTTAGTACTACAATACAAGTCTTAGATAGTATACGACATACTACATGTCAATATATTTTCGAATAATGCTATGCAATTTTAAACATGTGACCTATCACGTCAAAGTCGAAGCGCCTAACCATTTGGAAAATTTTAAAGGATTGCGTAACAGTTTTTATTTCGAACTTGGATTTTCGTCTTTCACTATGAGGATTATGACAATATTATTTTTCTCTTCATTATAAAAAAATCTTCATCAAAATAAACATCTTGGCTAAGCATAATTCTCTGTCTTTAGATTGTAAACATCATATGTTTTGCTTCTTCATCCATATCCATTAAATTCACATTTTTAGAATTTATCATTGAGCTTGTTTCTCAACTCTATGGAATATTATAATAAATGTGAGATCCAGAAGTTTTTTTAGTGCTGTAGGTATTATACTTCATGAAGCTTGTGATACTTAAAGCTTTTTGTTAACGATTTGTTAATTAAATATGCTGTTCATGAAACAACCTTGGCCCATCTTTTTGCTCCATTTCCATGGGTGTTCAGTGCTTTCGTTCAGTTATGTCATTTTGATGTGTATATCATGTAATCAATTAGTACTTTTATCGCCTTCTCCCTGTGAAAATTTTCAAAATCATTAAAGAGATCCTGTTGTCTGCAATGAGTTTTCAGTGTGGTAATAGGGTGATTAACATACTTTTCAACTTCAATTCTACAAAATTTAAAATCTTCAAAAGTTTTGGATTTTTTTATGTACCCAAGCCTTCTTCGATGAGTCATCAATACTAAATATAATAAAGTATTTGTTATCTCCAAGTGTTTCATCGTCATTAGACCAAAATGATGAAATTAAGCAAATCTGAGGAGATGTTATGATTTCCATGCTGATTACGATTAAAGTATGTATCATGTATGCTACTTGTCGAGCTAGCATTTTTCACATACATCTTCAACAATACGATTAAAGTATGTATCATGTATGCTACTTGTCGAGCTAGCATTTCATCATCTGCAACCTTACATAATTCATGTGACTGAATTTATGCCATAACCTGGTAGTTTATATATATATATATATATATATATATATATATATATATTTGTTGGTTTGGTTTTGATAAAGCAAGATAATTTTGTACTTCGAAAATATAACGGTAATACATTATTTTTAACAACATTGATTTTTGCAGCAAGCTTTTATTTATATGTTTGGACACCTTCACTGATACGTATACTGTATCTTTTTCTAAGAGAATCAATACTGTTTTGAAAAGGAGGATTTTTTATTTATTATTTATTTTTGTATGTATTGTTTTGAGTGCAACTTCTCATACTCTTTTCAACTTTGTATGTTCTGACACCTTCAATTGTAATTCCACCATGAATTTTATTGGACTTGGTTATTTTGTATAATTAGAGGATCAAAACTAATATCTTTAGCTTACAGTTAAGACTCTTATATGTAATCAGGATCTTTAATTACCACTTTGTTAATTAAAGAGGAGGAAATGATATTTTATTTAATCGTTCAGATTAATATCACATGGGTTTATATCGGATTTCACTTTGCATACACCTGAACCTAACTATTGACATCACATATTCCAAACAACACATCTATTCATTTTTTCTGATCTATTTTTCACACAAATAGCATTAAGTGAAGATGCATGATCTTAAAAACGTGATGAATCTGGTTTACGCAACTGCATGTAATTCATTAGTTAAATACGATGACATTGTAAATGTAACGGTAAATGTTAAATCTATTTGATTTTTTTTATGTTACATGTTTTTACGTGAACTAAATGATTATTTATTCAAAAAACAGTACCATGGATTATAGCCATAGGTGCCATGGGTTGAAACGGACATACACAACTTAATTTCCTCAGAAGTTTATCGGTCTGTTAGGTTCTCGTAGAGTATAAAAAAGGTTATTTATTTTTGTTACATAGTTGATTGCCAATACATTGTTGAGGTTCATATGATTAATTTACTGGTTAGGGGAAGGTGAAACAGATTTGTTATTAAAAAAAATGAATGATTTATATGGACAAACACTGAAAGAAATGAATACTTGTGCATTATTAACTCTGTTTGAATAAAATATTGTGAGATAATCAGAAACATAAAGACCAAATAAAGTTAGTTTATTTTGTTTGAGATTCATTATTCTTATGTGAAAACACACAAATTAATTACCAAAAAAATTAAAAAGTTTGAGTTAATAATAACAATGGAGAACTTTTTTTTAATTAAAAGAAAACATTTGTACACACATAAATACTGGTATGTTTGCATGTGCTTCACAAGTGAGCATAAAAACCAACAGTAGACCTGCTGCTAGATATCTAGCTTCTGACGTTATTAACACCATTCAATGACAGAACTCAGTCACAATGCTTTCACCACCATTTTCCAGTCACACTTATTGAGAGAATACATAAATAAATTTACAGTTCACTTATTTTGAGTAGATGACATAACACAACGAGAATAAGAAAACCGGTAGAACATGAACTTCAGCCAAAATTCATTTCTATTCTAATTTCTATTAGCACCCTAATTTTGGAGAAACTAACATAAGTTACATAATGAACTTTAAATTCCTGTATGTGGGAAAAAAACCAACCTATAGTCAAAGAAAACAGTGGTGCTTCCTTCCAATGCTGAATGCGGTAGCAACAGTAAGTTATGGAGGCCAACACTACAGCAACTTGTTGCTGGTGTAGTAGAAGACAATAACATGTTTCCTTTTTCTTTATTAATTTCAAAGTAGGTTTATATGAAAGCTTATCCCACACAAAGTTTTAAAATTCGAAAAGCGTACATGAGGTGTTTTCAGGTCTATGAAGTGAGGAGTAAGCCTCGAAATGTTGAGGGATAATCTTTTCAAGTAAAAATAAAACGCAAAACATATAAAGGAAAACTGACATTTTATATTAACCAATACGAAGAGTGAAAAACAAACCATTTAAGATCTGAATTTGAACAATTTTTTTTATTATAGATTAAAAATAAATATTTGAAAGTCATATGATTCAAATTTTGATTTTTCAAAACTATTTGAGGATTCCATCAAACTCCAATTTTGATTCCTTTTATCAATTAAATCGATCAGCAAAATTTGTTCGGAGATTTAACGAAGTTTATTGAAAAACATTTTTTAAATAACAATGAGAATCCATTACATGGCTCTTGATTGTTGTTTCATAAACAATCTTACTTGATCATGTCAATATTGAAATTGAAAAGTAAAAAATGGTAATTTTATTATTTTTTATTTTTTATTTTCATTAATAATTAAAGTTTAATGACTTTTAATAGTGCCAATATCTGCAACAAAGATAAAAATATTTTTGGGTCATATGCCTCAACAATCTGAGTGGCACAAGGCGTAAGCTTTATATGCTTCATATGCCTCAAGTTGTTGAGACGTGTAAGCTTTAGAGGTAAAACTTTTTGGAATAAGCCTTAAGATGTTTTATTTTTTATTTCCTCGAGGTGCTCTTTAAGGCGGATATTGAAGCGGTTGTTTAAAACAATCCTACAACAGGAAATCTAAAGCACAATTAATGATTTGTATATTCTAAAATTTGTAATAAATAATAAACCTCTAATAAATGTGTCTTAAGATAAAATCGAAAGAAGCAATGAACACAACTCTTAAGAATTTGGTGTAACAAACTGATTTTTCGGTCCTTAAATGTTGATATTAATACATCCATGATATTCACATGTTGAATATCTAAGTGTCAAAAAATTAAAATTATTGAGGTTGAAAGAAAGAACAAAATAGAATCCCACAAATCAAATAATCTATAATTGCAAACATTTTTTTTACAAAGAATTATTTTAATATATGCAATAATCAGAGTCTTCTAATTGAAAATTAGCTCGGACAATTATAACAATATTTCCTTACCATTGCTGAGAAACACACTCAGCTAATACAATGGAAAATTAAAGTTACGTCGATATGTCTTAGAAGATCCCGCTCCCTCTAAAGCTCCATATTTTCAGCTAAATTTGAAAAACATGCTCGGTATGACTCGAACATTATAAATAATAATAATGCATAAATCAATCTGGAATAGCACGAGATAACACATATCACGAGGAATTTATTTGTTTACTTTTGAAATAAGAAAACCACACCGTACATAAACATGAATGAATTTTTACCTTATGATAACACAAATATTTTTTTAATTATAAAATCCAATTATATTATAATAACATTTAGAATCAACAAATAAATTATTGAATGTAGCTGAAATTAGTACATTTATTAAATTTCATTATGAATGGTATATAACTAAGTCTGATCGACACTTACTGAGAACGAATTTCCATCAATGATTGAGCTACTGGGTACTGTCCGCCATAATACATCTTTAGATAAAATGTAATGAGAGCCTCATATGGACTTCCTGCAAACAAATGACCTATCCACTATATTGGTAGTATCAAGTATTTCATTATCCTAATTGCTTTGCAACCTTTTTGAGAACTTCTATGCACAAACCAAATTCATAATATAGTAATTTAAAAAAGTGATGACAGTATCCTACTTGAGAGCAACCCACTTAATCATGTTGCATATCCTTTTTTAGTCATTCCCAATTGATGATGCTAAAAGCTATGTTTTACCTTTTGTAAGCATATTTCACTTAGAATGTTCATTGTTCTCCGATAACAATGTGTTGATAACATTCATACATACAAGTCGTTCATGTTAAAAATGAACTGAAAATATTACTCCTTCATCCTTAGGATTGAAAGCAAGTAACCTTTGCACTTCAAAAATTCCATTTTCAATTCATCTATGATATCACCATCTTTGAGATTTATTTCACGTTTGAATGCTTAAACTGGTTCGTAGTGGTTTTGTGATAACGTATTCAAATTTGGTTATTTGAACCGACCATGATAATTTTTTGGAAATAACGAACAATATAGAAGAGCGGGGTTTGCTTATTAATCACTTGTGTGAACGTATCTCCTTATCATTTGTCTTAAATATTTCTAAAGCAAAACTGGTTCAGATTTGATAATTAGTTATTTAACTATGAAATATAATCAGTTATGTAACTATGAAATAAACAACAATCAGTCATAGATTTTGACCCCCTTGGATCCACCAAGCCTCAGTAAATCAATTTCTTATTAATTAAATCATTTAAATTATTGCACAAAACATTTATATATTTAACCTAATGATGAGAGAGAGGGGGGGGGGGGGGGTGAGAGCGTGTGTGTTCAAATCATTTAATATGTTATTAACAACTCAAACCACTTATCCTTCGGTGTTAAATATGAAAGAACATTTATATATTTAACCACTTATTAAGAAGGATTATTTATTTATTCAAAAACCTGACTTTCTTCGGTACATAAAATCATATATGGAATAATATTTTAAATTCCAAGCTACCAACCTTTGGTCTCAAACTAATACCATCGATAACAATGAAACCGCTCATGTTGGGTCACCCATCATACCTTGATTCGACAATACTCTTATCTTTCAGGATATATAAAAGATTGTAATTTTAGAGTTACTTCTTAAGTGATTGCATAAGTTTCATATATAATTCTTTTAAAGTATGGTTCTATATACCGTTTCCTTGTAGACTTCACATTCTTTGCAATTAACTACGATTAACTGTACTATACTAGACTTCACATTATTTATGCACATTCTTTTAAACAAGATACGATTAACTATACTATAAATGGACATGCTACCTAGTTTTTGACGTTCAACAATTAACTACCAGTAGTTAATTTACAATTCAATCTCGTTAATTAATCTAGATATTAATTAATTACACAAATAACCAGTATATTTGCAAGCACAAAATGAGGATTTATTTCGTTCAGTTAGATGTCCATAATGATTTATACAATTCAGTTTAACAGCGTTTTGTTTGACCAGATAAACAATTATCAATTAAGGTATATTATTTAAATGACGTTATTATTATAAATACTGTAATTTAAATTTAGTTCGTTTCAATATGTCATAAATTTATACTCAGCCACAACTGTCAATAATCTATGCTGTAATGTTGTGCTTGTGGTTACAAATCCAACTCAAAAATCTATATGTCAATTGAATTACAGATAAGCAAGATAATGTAATTTTATAACTAATACAAGCTTTTATAAAAATAAGCCAAGCTATCTCATCCTCTATTGCAACCAGAGCCGATCCATCTAGCAAAACCGATCTGCACGCATTTGCTACAGTACCGTCCTCTCCATCATTTTCTCCCTCTATTTTAGTTTTTAAATTGCCTGTAACTATTTATAGGTGCATGCGCCAGTATCACCGAGTATACCATTCACTCGTCTAAACGATGAACTGTCCATGCCAACAAGTTCCACTCCTTCCCTCTCCATTGGTACTCCTCACCTGCGACTCGGCCTTCTCATCAAAACCGACTTGATGCTCCATGTCACACGACGGCGTATTGTAGTGACTCACTACACGACATCGCACCCCACTGCAAAGTACAAACCACCGAAAGGCGCACATTTTTTACCTTGAATCCGAATTGAACTCATTCTTCCTCAAATACATGATGTGTCAAAACCTAGTTCATTAAGGAGGTCGGCCATGGCTCTGCTACTGCTACAAATCAAGATCAAACCACCCCAAATTGAACTGGATCACCACCATAAGATACCAGAAGAAAGATCCGACTCTGACGATCTCAAAGAAACATGTTTTGCGAGATTTAGTGGAGTATTGAATTAAACGTAGGTATTTGAAATCCATTGGAACGAGGAAACTAGATTATTGTTTGTTGACTTTGCTCTCCTTTGATTTTCTTTTACTGTAGCATAAACTTGTACCATTGTCCTCTTGCACATGAGTTGTCAAATCACTGTCTTCTTTACTTTTGAAAATTTAAAAAGATTTATTTTTATAAATCCATATTTATTCACATAACTCTACTTAATCATAAATTTCCAACTCACACATCATTTCATGAGCCACCCAAGTACATACAATTTTCAATTAAATTTACTCTTTACACACATGTCAAATCATGTCGAATCTACCTTATTATGAATTTTAAATTTAACTTACTCTTAATTAATTAATTATCTTTTATTACTCACCAATAAGAGTGCATTACATTTTCAACATTGTTTTCAAGGCAAGTAAAAATATCTACAACTTTAGATAACTTGTCGTAGATAAAAAGCTGAAAATTCGAAAATTGCACGTCGGTTACAATTCCGTTGAAATATTTATTTTTGTAAATAAAATTCAGAATTGAATTTGCTATTATACGTTATAAATTAAAAATGCTATTTAATTATTAAATCCATTATTTGAATATTTAAAATAAATTAAATATTCTTAGATTAAATCGATAAAATTTTGAATTGTAGAATCTAACTTAAGATGTAATACAATTTATCTCAAGCATTCTGATAAATTTGTGGTTGTCCTGTATATCCAATATTTTATGTTTTAGTTTAGTATGTCCCAATTTTGTGGCAACCTCTTTGGTATTTTTCTTAGCCGATAACTGTCACCTCAAAATTACTTTGGATTTCCTTTGCAATGTTAAGTTATTGCATGTAACTGTGCAGTGCAGATTTATGCACGTTTTTTCAGTTGTCTTATATTGAAAAAGATTTCATGCATAAAATTTGCATAAAGAAGTACTCAAAAGTTTAGTAAAGATATCTTACATGAATTCATTCATTCCAAAAATGTAATAGGCAAATACTCGAGCGTAGATGTGCTGCAAGATAAGGAAACAAATCAGTAATCCTAAATATACTTGCACACAGTTAATAACCCATGTTGCCTTTCAAACAAACACAAAATGAAATTTAGACGTTTTTCATTGGGTATGAAATGTATCGCAATTCCACAGTATCAAAACGGGTCTCACAACTTGTTTCCTATGGAAAAATGATAGACCAAACATCATGCGAGGTGGAAACCTCAAACAATCAATAAAAAATACAATTAAACGTCATTTCTGACACTACAACATTAGGTTTGAGGGACCAAATCACTTGGTGATAATGTTACCTACAGTTGATAATTAGTTTTTGATATCTAATTTTCCAGTTTGTTAAAGTTGTAAATTCTGACCTATGTTTTAATACGGTAGTCAAGTATGTTGTTCCAAGAAAATTTTGTAGCAATACATTTGGCTATTTGCATCCGTTTTATAAATACTTTAGAGTATGAATGTTATAGAACAATTAAAAATAAAATGAAATTTTGCGAACAACATGAAAATATGTTAACCTTAAGAAATAGTGATCAGTCCTTTGCCTTGCTAACATTCTTTTAGTTGCAGAGGGAAGATGCCTTATGAATGACGTGAGATGCAAAAGTGGTGAAACTGAGAAGTTTTTTTTTTTTTTAGGTACTTAAAAATGTACAGACCATTAAAGGTGTATAATAATATGTCAAATAATCGGTATTACTTAATCCACCATAATCTATATTTCTTCTGTCAGACAGTTTGAAAAATAATGCTCCCTGAAATATTAACGTCACAAAAGAAAACAATTTAATTGGTGTAACAAAAATTTTCTTCTTTACTTATTATTATGCTAGAGCAAACCACCTAGGCAAAGTGTAAATTTGTAAAATAATGTGCATTTATTAGTTAAAATGTTTAGCATCTTTCATTGCATGATTATTATCTCAAGGTTTTATTGTTTGTTCCAGTTTTTATTTTTGTTCTCTTGGTTGCTAAAAAAGGGAGAGTTCATATCACATCCAACTGGACCTTTTCCAAATTGACAGAACTGAAGGTAGATATGTACTAATTAGTTGCAAGATATGACTAGAGCATTTTTCTAAAATCAAGTGCTAGCATATATACAAATGTTAAAGCTTCTCGCTTAGCAGATTAGACTACCATAAGTAACAAATATCAGTTATTTTTCTATAAACTACATAATGTGGTGGAAACATTAAAGGAGATTGAGCAAGCATTTGATATGTAGAATGTAGTAGATGTATAATATTGGCAGCAAAAAAAGCAACGCTTCAAAACACTAAGTTCTAAACTCCAATTCAGCGATAGTAAAAAGCACGTGGCATGTACTAAAATAACAAACTGTTAGTAAAATACAGAACTTGACTTGTATTTATTAAAATAATGCATTTCGACCAAACTTCCACCAACGGTGAGCAAAATATGCAAATTCGTTAGAAAGTTTTTGCATTTATTGTAAACTAATGCATTTTGACCAAACTTCCACCAACAGTGAGCGAAATAAGCAAAATCGTTAGAAAACCTGAGAGTATATAAATTTTAGATGGAGAAAACATATGCAGCTGATCACGGTAAGCATTGCTTTAAATTTTTTTTTTTGGTGAATGCATGATCTTTTTTGTATTTTATTAGGTTGAATGCAGAATAAATATAAAATAATATGAAGGCAGCTAACCTGAAACATGGTTTTATTTTAATTAAATTTTAAGAACAGAAAGCACATCATAGCACACTAGATAATTGTTGATCAGTAGGGTAGACATGACTGTTTATTAAGAATCACAAACACAGTAAATAACAATCAGCTACGTGTTGTAATCAAGTTTATATCATTGATTGTAAGTATCTCATGATTGTTCATACATTTTTGTTTATTTGTTGGTATTTAGCTATATATTTTCATTATTACCAATTGAAATATGAGCACTATATATTTATTCTGTGTAGTTCTGGAGATGGTTTGTACATGGACGAATGAGCAATTCTTTGAATTTTATCAAATAATTTGTAGATGATCATTAATACTGCCTTTAATTTGAGATGCACTACGATTATTAGCTATATTAATATGGACATATTGTTCTTGTTACTTGAATATTATTTTGCCACCATGGCGCATGCATGTGTGAATGATCGTATTGAAAATTGTATATTGAATACAAATAATGCAATCAAAATTTTGATAAAATTATTATTATAGTTGCCCATAGTTATCAAAGCCCTTGCCAAACCCTTGGAGCCAGCTTGGGGACTTTTTACCTTTAAAAGCGCCGACAATGAGTAAGGTGCTAAAAAAATCCCCAAAGCACTAGGGCTTTGAAGCGTTGAAAAAGCATGCATTGTGCAACATTGTTGGGGAGAAAAACAAGTTTCAATATCTTAAGCCCGTTCACTTTTTCGAATCCAAAAAGCAGCAAAAAAGTGTTCATTTATCTGGATGACTTCAATATTAAAGAGTAAAAACACCCTCCTTTCAATATTGAACAAAAAAGCCCTAGGCAATTTCTATATTTTTGTTGTTTGTAGACTTGTTTGAAAGACTTTGTGTCTTCTTAGTTTGATATATGATTTAGTTTGATTTATGATGATTATGAGATTTTTCAATATTCTCAAAATAGCATTTATATGTATTGTTTTAAAACCAAAAATTGAGTTTTGGTGCATTTTTAAATGCAGTTTTTTCAGTGTAAAACGTAAAAAGTGAAGCGCTAGGCGATGGCATTGGGTTTTTTGGGTCTTTTTCGTCTTGATAACTATGTAGTTGCCTTTGACTATATGATAGAAGCAATGTTGGTTATTTGATGGAGCTGGAGAGGGAACTTTGATTGCAATTTCTAAATGTTTACTTAATTTTTTTTTGTGTTGTAATATATTTCCTATAATTATGTTCAATATTATAGGAAGAATTTGATACGCATGATCCGAAAGGACTCAACTTCACACAGTTACAATTTCTAAGGAAAAGGTCAAAAATTATCGAGATCGTTTCAGCTCAGGGTATTATTTTTACATTAACACAATCTGGAGTTTGCACTGCATTTAGCAGAGGTTTGTATTGTCATCATTCTAGTTGTTTTAAGCATTTCTTATTTAACAATCTCCTGTATGGTGTAACATATTGTTAATTCTTGCTATGATACGCAGAGAGAAATGAGAGGATTTGCTGTCTAAATGGGAGTCCTGATGAAGCAATTCGGAGCTTGTTTTATAATAAAAACAATGATTCTTTGATCACTGTTTCAGTCAATGCCTCTGACAATTTTAGTTCATTGAACTGTAAATCAACAAGAATTGAGTATTGTCATAACCTCCATTCTATTTGCTGTCACATAGAACGTTCATAGCCATCTCTAATTTTACTAATGTTATATATATAATATTTTTTTGCTAGGTATATTTTGAGAGGAAAACCTGATGCTGGTTTTGCTCTTTTTCAGTCGGAGTCATTACAATGGCCAGGTTTTGTAGAATTTGATGATGTTAATGGAAAAGTTTTAACTTTCTCTGCTAAAGACAGGTACATTTCAGCAATTTTGTCAGTTGCTGATAATGATTTTGTCACTTAGTAATATCTTCTCACATATTCATTGTATGCAACTAAATCAGTGTTTACAAGGTGTTCGATTTGAAAAACTACACAATGCTGTATAGTATATCCGAAAAGAATATCGAAGAAATAAAAATCAGGTATGTCTCTTTCTCCCTCTCTCTCAAATATAGATGGAGTTGGTATATTTCTACTGCTCAAAAATCTCTGAAACAGTATGCCCTGTTCAGATAAATTTGGATCTAACTACTGAACTTCTTCAGCCCCCACGATATCACTTAAACAAATGTTTTTACACTAATGGTTGTATCATGTATCCTTGTTCCGTTGTTTGTGTGCGGATTGCATGGTAGGATGCTCTGTAATGTGTTACTTGATAATGATTTACTTATATTGTTTTGTTTCTTGTTGCATGCTATACAGTTATGCTAGTAGCTTAATCGTGTTCCACATACACATGCTTGGACGTATGCACGAGCGCGCACACACACTCACACATATGTCCATCCATGCATACACGTTCACGTGCAAGTGCAGGCTGCACATATCTCAAAAATGTCTATGCGATGTTCTTTTTACACTGCTAAATGCTATTCTGATTTTCCATGGTCAGATTCCATGATGTTCTTCTGTTGTGTTATATAGTGCATGAAGGCTAATAAATTTTATGCTTGTTTATGTGCAATAACTGTATGCTATATGCTAATGAATACACGCATAAACACAAATGTAAGTGTTAAAGATACCGCACTTGTCTATTGTACAGAGGGAAGATACGGTTATTCGATTGAACAATTTTTTACTCTAGTATTATAATTTTCTAGTAAAATGATAAATTATGCCTGTATCAGAATTCTAGTATGCACTGGTTTATGCACTGGTTTAAATAAATAGTTTTGAATTAGCTTCCATGTTGAATAAAAAAATGAATCCTCATATGCACTATATTATTTATAGATATTTATGCACACTGCAGAAATCCTTTTTCAAACATCGAAACAGGTAAAGTTTGTAAATGAAATTGAACACACACCGTGGGTAGGTTATTAATTTTTGCTTTATTTGCTTTTCTGAGTGTAAAATAGGCTAATCCTTTTTTTTCCTTTGGTGACAGTCCTGGTATAATGCTATTGATATTTGCAAGATCCAGCGGTTTTATCCCACTTAAAATTCTATCCATCGACGATGGCACTGTTCTTAAATCCTTTGATCAACCGCTTCATCGTACAAAAAAAGTTGACTTTATCGAACAGTTTAATGAAAAGCTTCTGATAAAACAGGAGAACGAGAATCTTCAAATTCTTGATGTAGGTGAAATTATTTATATTGATGTCTTAGTTACTTGCATTAACCAACCTAAGGTTCTGATTTACTATTCCTCAAGCTAAGAGGCACAAACACCTTAAGGTGTTGGTAAAACTGTTTACTATTGTGTCAATGTTTGTTTCTTTCATTGACATATCTGAGCACATTTGATGCTTTTATTATTTGACACTATAAAAATTAGGGGTGTTGGTTTTTTGATCCCTCTCTTGTACAAAATGTCTTTGAATATTGTTACTGACACAACATATATTGTGCTAATATCAGTGAAATTATCGATGCTAAGATTTAAGTTAGTGACATGAGCAAAACGTTTGACATTAGATAGCTGGTTCATACATTATTTTATTCAGTATATTATTTTTCATAAATTTATTCATATAAATATCTGAATATAATTGATCAAAATCGCTGATTTAATAGTTGGATCATGATGCTATTGCATGAACTTTGTTGGCTATCCTAGATTATCCAGAACGTTGTATTAAAAGCTGGATCAGGATTTAGTAGGTGAATTCATGTGTTTGTAACATAACACACAACTCATTACTGTGGCAGTATTGGTGTATTACAACGTATAAACTCACAAGAAATGGTTTTTCCCCCTCTCATTCTTTATTATTCTCTATCTTACATTGTCATTTAACCCATCTATTGATTAGTTACGTCCAGTAGCTGATTACTTGATATGAATAGAAGCACACAAACACACACATTAGTTTCACAGTTTTATATGGGTTGGAAAACAACTTGTATACTCTTTTCTTAGAAGACACAACACAATATTTATTGCAGTTAGGTATGTTTCTAAAAATGAAATATCACTCGGTGTGGATGATCTTATATGTTGCTGACAAATGGCTTGAGGGATATTGGTTAATCTAATTTGGAACTACCATTACATTTTTTTATCACCTAGAGAATCAAGCTTCACTTGTAAACTCTAGTGAACTATGTGCCTGCCAAACATACTTTGGGTACTTATTGCAAGGTTGTCTGTTTTAGGGTTCGCACACGTGATTTTTGGTCTCACAGTCCAGACCATCAATCAACTGCGCTAATCTTGTTGTCAATCATCACATCTTTAGCAAGAACTCTTTTCTTTTTTCCCCCTTTCATCAATCATCTAATTATGCTTTTTGCTATACTCTCAGATCCGGAACTTCGAGTTAAAAGAAGTAAGCAAAACTGATTTTTTGACTCCAGCAGCATTTATATTTTTATATGAGAATCAGCTATTTTTGACATTTCGGGATCGAACTGTGGCTGTCTGGAATTTTCGTGGTGAGCTAGTCACATCTTTTGAGGATCACTTGCTATGGAATCCTGATTGCAATACAAATAATATTTACATAACAAGCAATCAGGACCTCATTATTTCTTATTGCAAAGCTGATTTTGATGGTTCTTCTGGAAATGACAAAGGTAATATTCTAGAACACTACAACAGTCATTATTATTCAATTTTTTACTGGCTTTCACATCTCCCCTTAAGTTATAATTATATCATATGTTCATTAGACATTATCATTTGTTATTTCCATCAGAAGAATCTTTATATTTTCATCACTATTTACATTTTCCTAAAAGATTATCATAAATTTTTTAGTATGTCGTTTTTATAGACTTAGAAACGTAGTTTATTCTGAAATCCAAATATGTTACAATGGCCCGACCACAACACACATTTTGTAGCAACATCTATGATAATTCACATGAGTATTTTATTCAATAAAAGCTTCAATTGCTAAGAGGTTCTCTGAATAATTTTTATCTAGTTAATTCTTTTTGCTTTTTAAAAGCAAAAATTAGAAAGACGATCAACTGATGATTTCTGAAAATTATCATTTAAAAAAACTTGGAAGTAAATTTTCTTCTTCTTTTAGTTTACTTTTAAATGCTGGTTTTGCTTATATTAGTTTATTTTGTGCTTTATTTTAAATGATGTTGGCTGTTAACTCCCAATCTTATCGTGAAAGCAGCTGCATCCATCAACATTAGCGACATTTTGACCGGAAAACTGGTAGGAAAAGTTGAAGCTTGTGATTCAACCAAAAGTTGCAACCCAAGATTGAGATGCAAGGTGGGTGAAGCATTGGATGATATAACCGCTTTATATTACGATGAAGATAAACATGAGATATACACTGGTAACAGATATGGTTTTCTTCATATTTGGTCCAATTAGTATGACATGGGCTTGGTTGTAGCTATCACTGGTACACTGTATTATCGTCTTAATACACCTTTATGATGATAAGTTAACAGGATTAATCTCGTGTAATTTATTTTGTGGGAGTTGTAATACATAGGTGGAACTCAAAGGAGTTCTGGGATGCATTTGTAACCATTTATATTGTACTAAATGTACTCTATTTTCATCAAAAATTGTGAGCTACTGAGTTCAATATTGAATTCATTGATAGAATTATGTAATCCCCATTATTGTCATGTTGTGAATCAATACAAACTCAGCATTTGAGTTAACTGTTAGTTGATATGATTTCTGTTGTATTTTAATTAGTGTTATATCCCTTCTGCGCCCTTAGTGCTTGGTATTATGATGTACAATTGTGCTAGTTCAGAATCGAAGCTGGTCTTATGCTACAGCTATTTTCATTTGCTGTTTGAAGCAGAAATGTTCTTGAACTTGTAATGTGCACGCGTTTGTATATTCATGTTTGCATGTACACAACTAATCATTATTATCTGTTATAATAGCTTAGAAATTGTATTTTGTATTGTAAATGTAACATTCTGTATTTTTCGGTCATTTAAATGATTGAATTTAATAAGACTTTAATATTAATTATGGTTAGAGTTTTAAATTTAGTGATTTAATTATGTAATTTTATGATATAAACTTAATTAAATCGATTATGTAATGAATTTCAACTAGTTATAACAATGATAACTTGTATTGATTGCAAATGAAACTATGTTTTGTTTTGTATTGATAAATATTGAAATTTAAAATTTAATATTGGAGTATAAGAATGGAATTGAGCTAACAAATTTATAATTGAAATCCAAATTGAATGTGATAAATAATCATAATTGAAATTCAAAATAAATAAAATTTGATTTATAAAGTTAATCTGAATTCTATTTTGACCTAAATAAAGTTTATAAATTTTTGAATTGAATTTAAAAGTGAATAAACGAAAATTGATTATAATATATATTAATTAACTTCTTAAAATAGTAATTTTACAAACAATTTAGGAATTCGATAAAATAGGTTTCATGGATCCGGAATTATAAATTATTGTTAGGTTTCAAATTTCGTGTTAATCAGACTTATAGTTTGGTTGTACAAATTTGAAACGCGTAGGAAATTATTTTTGCAAAATAACCAAAATAACTAAATTTCATAAACAATCGCCGTAGTCTTCAGATTTGGGCCTTGACACTAGTCTCATTGATTTCAGAAGGCCTTTAATCCTATATATCGGTTGTTGACGGGTCCGATTTGGATTCCAACTCGTTTTTGGCTTATATACATGAAAATCGAGACATTATATTATATTATATTATATTCAATGAAACCCTAAGGCCAGAAAAATCAGTGATTTCATCTTTTAATCTCTCTCAATCCGTGCAACGATTCGAAAAAGTTCCAATTGGAAAGTCGTAGATCTTCGCGAGATCTCCACATTCATTCGGTGGTTCGTTGTCGTTCGATCTAAAACTGCTAGAATTTAGACAAAATGGCGGCATAGTTTTTAAGGTGTTGGAGGCGGAGGGAGCTACCGAGGGAGGCTGTGTGTTGGTCGATGGTGGAGCCTAGGGTGGCGAAGCTGGTGGTGAGGTCCGATCGAAGTACGGTGGCCGGACGAAGGCACAGTGGTTGCGTGCGAATGGGTTCATTCGCTGGTCTGTAGCATTAAAGAGGGGAGGGAAAAGAAGCCGATGTGGCGTTAACTGATTGCGTGAGGGAATAATTTAAAAATTAATTTGTATATTTAAAATTCCAATGTTAAAACGTGAATAACTTTTCCATACGAATTTATACTGATGCACTGCTTGTTCCATTGGGTTCGTATTGAAATTTCGGATAACATGGAATGAACAAATTTTGAGACTGTTAATTTTTGGGTCTATATCTGGATTTCAGTCGAGTCCGAAATCAAAGGTGAGTGATTAAACTGACTCACACTAGACTAAAATATTTTATTGTTAGTTAAATCAAAATCATGTTATGATATAGTTTTGTTGATTGTTGTTTGATAGTTAAAAATGTATATGTTGATTTGCATCGATAGTATCATTTAATTTAGTTGTTAATTAAAATTGTACAGTTAAGTTAATTTGAAATTTAATTGCTAGATTAAACCTGACACCTAATAACTAGTAAATTGATGTGATATTGAACCGTTTGGATGGATTGATTTTAATGGATTGCTTTGACTGATATGTTGACATATCGATGTTAAATTGTGTGAATTTACCATGTTATTCACCTTAATTATATATGACTGTTGGTTTGTGTTGATTAATCCCAATTAGGGTTGTCAATGGGTCGTGTCAAGTTCGAGTCGAGTCGAGTTGAGTCGAGTCGGGTTCGAGTTGATTTATAAACGGGTCGAGTCAACCCGTTTATTAAACATGTCATTTCCCCCCAACCTTAACCCGATCCGTTTATAAACGGGTTGACCCGACCCGACCCGCGTAATCCGTTTAACTAAATGGATCGAGTTGTGTCGGGTCGGGTTTACCCGTTTGACCCATTAGCAAATATTGCCCACTAATATAAACAGCAAAAGAACCAAATCACCAACATGCAGCAAGTATAAAATCACCAACAAGAAACCCGCACATATATAAATTATGAAATCATCATATCCAAAAATCATTCTCCATACATAAGAATATATGAGCATGCTGCATAAATAAAAGAATAACAGTTTGGAAGAGATACAGTTTCTATAAGTAAAATATAACTAACAACATACAAGAATAAATTAGTAAAATATAACAACTTACACAAGAATATATGAGCATACTGATTACTGCATACATAAAAGATTAGCACTAACAACCTACATATAAGACTAACAGTATGGAAGAGATACGACATATAATTTGGTTTGGCGGGTCAAATTCGGGTTACTGGGTCAATCCTACATCCACCCGTTTATAAACGGGTCAAATTCGGGTTGACCCAAGAATGACCTGCCAACTAAATGGGTCGGGTTAACCTGCTAATTTCCATACGGTTTCGGGTCATTTAGGAAATTGACAGCCCTAATCCCAATATTTAACCCTAGATGTTGCAGACATCAAATAAACATGCGATTAATCATTGAAATGAATTAAGAACATAGGTTGAAATGATGAATACCTATGACACCCTTATTTGGATTGAAATAATATATATCCATTCCCGAAATACTAAAACTAAATTTAAGTATCACTTGGCGATAGGATAGAAAATTATACACGGACATCGGTTGGTTAAATAAAATTTGTTTTAACCTTAAATCTTGAAATATTGTTTTAAAGACAATATAGATAATGTTTTATAAATCGATTTCCTTTGAACTTGAACTTTGGATTTTGAAATATAAAAGCTAAAGGAAATTATTTAATGTTGTAAAATTGAAGTTAAAAATGAAATTGAATATGAATTAAATCTATTGGACTTGTATTGTTTTATCCACCTTTGAAATTTACTTTAAATTAACTTTGATTTAAAGTGATATCTGAATTGTGAACTCGAGATTTGTTATAAACTGAAATCATTCAAAATGAGAATTCTAATTGGAAACTTATTATTTGAATTGAATTTAAATTGGAAGTTGATTCGAACTGAAAGGTTGGAATTGAATCGAATTGATTTGAATTTGGAATATAACTTCAAGTTTATTTAAAAACTACTGTGTAACCCACACATTGCACACGAAAATTAGTATATACTACTTTAGTGTTGCAATAAGAATCTTGCTATGTAATATATGATAAATTTTGGTGTGAAACATATATAATATAAAGTAAAATTATCATTACTATTTGTGTGTAATTTATGTTCCATAGTTTACACAAACAATATGTATATGTACGCATTCGAAAAATAAAATAATTTAATCATTTTTTTGGTAATATGAATATATTGTATATGTTGAAACAAAAGTATGTTAGTAATCTACTGAATTAACTAGAAAATATTATTTAATGAATTTTGTTTAAATAAGTTAAATGTAAAATTATGAAATTAGTTTAACTATATGGACCTATAGTAGAAAGAATTGAGAAGAAATTAGTAAAGAAATGTATAGGTTTGTTATGGAGTTATTGACGTTAATTTTTTTTAATGATATAATATATGATAAATTCTTGATATAAATTAAAAGATTTACAAATTAACCTTGATATATATATATATATATATATATATATATATATATATTTGTGTATGTGTGTACATATACATATACATAAATATAGTAAAAATAACCTTTTCTTAACAAAATTGGTGTAAAATTTATGAGCTATTAGAAAAATGGACTAAATATTCACTAAGGTTATTCAAATAATTTGAATTTAAGATTTCATCAATAGCTCAAAAATACAGATTTAAATATAAAATATCATAAAGAAGGGTGATGGTTCAATAAATAATTGTTGAAATAATAAATTATAGGTATTTGATGTTGAAAGTTTTCTTATTCAAGTACGTATGATAGATTTATTGAGATAAATGAATAATATATTAAATTTGCTATCATTGTTTATATATACCCTTTATATTGTGTGACTTATTTAACTTTAAATTTGGATGAAAAACAGTTTTTGTCACTTTTGTTGATATGAACATGGTATACGTTTAAAACTTATACAATATCTAGATGAATTAACAGTAGTTTACTAATTGAATGTATTTAGTAAATTCAAAATCACATGATTAATTTAAGGGACAGTTTGGCTTAGGACCAATTTAGGTCTCAAAATACAAAAAAAGCTCTCTGTCTTAAAACTTCATAAAATAGGTCCCTTTTTTCGAAAATCACAAAAAAATAAAACAACGTAAAAATTTGCCAAATTTAAAATTTAATTTAACACATAATCATCCTCATATTCAAGCAAAAAAACTACAAAAAAGTGTGATGCTAAGGGCACCCCAATTTCCTCTTCCTATTACCACAACTTAAAAATACCATTAAAATTACCATTACACTCTTCCTAATACCTCACATTAAAAAAAGGGGCTACCACCGTTTATACATATTTCTCCCTCTCAACTTCAATTCGTTCGTTCTCTCTTTCAAAAACCCTAGATTTAACTCTGATCATCGTAAAATTTTTCTATGCCGTTAATGCCAAGGAAAAATAAAGCTGCAGATGCACCATCATCTCAATCCCAATCAATTCAATCAAGTAAGTTACTAACGGTAACAAACGGGAATTTTCGACCCTGAAAATCGACATAAAAATCATGTCAAATATTCAAGTATCGAACATACCAGATCAATAATAGAAAGAAGTTAAAGGGTGAGAAATAGAAAGAAAATTAAGATAGAAGAAGAAGAAGATCACAACAGAACAGAATCAGAATAAACACAAATCTCACAGCAGAACGAATAAAATATATCATATAACATAACTCTGGAATACAAATTTGCTTGTAAATATATAACGTAATCAGAATACAACACTTACAACATCGTGAGAATAATCAATAACTATAAAATGCTGAAGCCTCCTGCTCCAAGCTCTTCCAAGTATATCTGTAAAATCCCGACTATTTGACTGCACATACAAATTTGGGCACATAAGAGTTTAGGGTAAAACAAAACAAAATACACTCTGGGTCATTCATGAGACTGGTGTGAGTAAACTCCAACCGCTTAGTCTCACTTTTAAAATCCTTTTAAAAGAAAAGATAATCGTAAGACCGGTCTACACATAAAAACAGATGGTTTTTACCTTATGATAACCCAAAATATTCTTTAAAATCAATACTCTTCTGATATTATAATAATGTCTAAATCAAATAAATAACAATCTAGCGGAACACTTTCATCTCACGTTCCACATACATAATATATAATCAAAAACCGCGAGCGCTTATTGGATAATGGATTCCAACTGGTAAGGTATGGGACCACCTTCCGGGAGTGTATCTATAGAGAGGAATGCACCGGGTTCAACAAGAACATCTTGCAACCCAAGCTAAACATGACCGTTCACTCATTTCACTTGAGTGTACCGAATGTGTTATCACCAATGGTTGGGATCAGCAACCGTTTTCCAAAAGGGACAACATCGAAATAGATTTAAGAAGCAAATGGATTTCCTCAAGATCAGGTGACAATACACTTTAATTGGGAGCTACGCACTTAGCCATGTGTAACACTCCGTAATTTTAAATATTAAAGTTAACAAATTAAAGAATACTTAATTTCAAATATGAGAATCAAGGGAAACAGGTTATGCCGTTGTGTTCGTTTCGGAATTCTGGTTGAGACAGAGTCCGAGTTTGCATAAATTGGACTTCGTATGAAGAAGTTATGGCTGTCGGAAGTTTCCAGAAAATTCAAATAGCTCGAAACAGATTCAAAATTCAAATCAGAAGACAGAAGCGGGCTCGGCGGGAAAATCCCCATCCAGGACCCAGGTTGACCTGAAGGTCGATCATAGTGTCGACTTCCCCCCTACAGGTCGACCTGGGGGTCGACCTGGCCCTCCCCGGGGCAGATATGAAAGATGACGATTTTGTGACTCAGTGCTGAGTCATTAGGGCTGAGGTGTCACCCTATCTTGACTGAATGGTCTTGATTGATTCTAGGTTGATCGGATGGCCTAAATTAATCCTAAATTCTATATAAACACATGTAGACTCAAACCCTAAAACCTAATCAAAATTAGAACCGTAGCCGTCATGCCATCACCTTGCAACCTAGAATAGCCGTCATAGAGGAAAAGTAAAGCTAATCAACTCAATTTCAACTCAAGTCTATAACAACAACAACGAATTTGTCTTCTTCAAAGGCGAGCTAAATCAATTTCAGAACTCAGATCCCAGAATTCAAGACCCTCTTTGAGTTGTGAGTTCAATTTCTTTAATAAGATAATTAACAAGTTAATTGGGTTGAGTTGTAAATTAGGTTATATGGCTATGTTTGTGAAACATTGGAAATTGTGATATTTTGTGAATATATGCTAGTTGTTCATAATGACAGTTTTTGTGTAGATTCCTTTGTATGTGCCCAATCACCTATATTCAACTTGATTCATGTTTGACATCATTCTATATGCAAGTCTGGGTGTAGATTATATGCTAGTTTGTACACAAGTTTACATGTGAATCAAATAAAGTAACTATGTGCAAGTTTAGGTAGGAATTGGATTCACATATATGCAAGTTTACCCCTTTAGATTTAGATCTATGACATAAATAATTTTATGCAAGTTTGTGACTATGGCCTATGCAAGTTTTGGATGAAAAATATATTCGTATATGCAATTTTTAGGTGAAAAATATATTCATATATGCAAGTTCACACCTTTTAGGCCTATGTTTAGATTCATGACAATACCAAGTTTATGCAAGATATGTTGTAATGCTTATTTGTAAGTTAGAACCAATTTGTGTTATGCAAATTTGCGGTGTTTCTTCTCTTTTATGTGTTAGACTAATTGCTAGCCTAATATATATATATATATATATATATATATATATCATGATAAGTGAACGAACAACGTGGGGACGATAGGGGTAATATTGAATATACACATATTGAGAATTGGCATAAGTGGCCTTAAAAAGGCATATAATTAATTTAAGACATAAACAGGAAAAATTGGTATTTATGGACATAATTTTTAGGTGACAATTATGGACATAAGTATATTTGGAATTTATTTACAAATTTGAATAGGGATATTAATCCACTTTGGGGTTAAATAAAGATGTGTAATAATAAACCGCCTAAGACACGAGGTTAGACTCGTTTGTGGTGTAAGACTGCCCGGACCCGCCCGACAAATCCAGCAGCCACGAATGTCAGTCTAATGTGAGAGGTCAAAGGAATGAATTAAATGCGTAACAGTTGTAAAGACACGAGATTAGGCTCGTTTGTGGTGTAAGACTGCCCGGACCCGCCTGGCAAATCCAGCAGCCACAAATGCCAGTCTAATGTGGAAGGTCTTTACAAGGTTACGGTGTTAATGAATTAAGAAACAATTAACCAGATAAACATGTGGTGGGACATGGGGGGGGGGGGTGTTAAGTGGGTGCCTTGGATGGCATGTGAAGTTAAGAGGGTGCCTTGGGTGGCATGTGAAATACGATTAGATGCACTTAACCAATATTGAAACATGTAAGAAGACATGAATATGAATGGGGTTCAGTGGGGAAAACCTTAGAGGGGACCAAACATAGGTGGAAAGCTTGTGTCATGCATGGGGACCCTTTTCAAACCAGTAACCCATTACGTATCTTTGTGGACTCGACCCAAGTCGAGGACGGGACACACGTACTGTGCTTGATTGTAATAGGTCAAAACGGGTTAGCGGTGGCAACGCAAGTCCAACGGGGTCATGTGCGTGTGTAGGCCCGGGCTGGTAGGTAAGACGTTGTTGCATCGTGTAGGTATAAGCCGTGCATTTTTGGTGGTATCGGGTTGCCACTTTGGGGAGTGATACACCCCACTGTGGAGCCAGCACGGGTATCTACGAGTTAGGAAGCCGATCGAATGAGGGGTAGTGGGTACACCTAGTGGAGATAGGGGCAGACGACACCTATGAAGGCAGCTAGGGGTACACGAAACTACCATTATCATTGTTAAGTTCTGTAGGCGGGATCAACTTTTAAGGTGTTTGGTGTGGTGTAGTGTAGTAATCTTATAGTGATTAAGTGTGCCTTTAACGTTATCTTTGTTCATCTTATTTCCTTTATTTACTCTGTCATGCCCATTGTTCACAGTCATTTCCTTATTTTACAGCTTATGCCTTATCCTAGTTACTTAATGATTATATTGTTAAAGTTATTACACTCGCCAGACTTTATGTCTGACCCCCTTTGTTTCCACCTCTTTTCTTCCTTCCCCCCCCCCCCCCCCCGGTGCTCAGGGTGGGACTAGTTCTAGTGGAGCTTGATTTGGACAGCTTTATGTAATGACCCGCATTGTTAGCCGTGGAATAATTAATTTATTTAATTATATAAATAGTGATATAAGGAATTAAATAGCGGTTTAATTAAATTACAGTGATTATTTAATAGAATAATATATTTAATTCAGCAAAAATCAAAATATTGGAAATCACAATATTCTGTGAACTGGGTCTTCCCTTAGATTTAATTCAGCTTAGAGTTGAATTATATTGACGAATATATTCAATCGACGTCAGTTTGAACGTAGAGTTATAATATAATTAAAATAGAGCTTGAAACGACGCGGCAGTTTGCTATTCGGCGATTTGAACTTCAACTGAATGTACAGGGTTCGTTTTAAATCGGATTTCTGTGAAACAAGAAACGTTAGGAGCTGGTGAAGTATATCTTTCTAGTGGAAGAGAAAAATCGTGATTTCGTCGTGTAGATTTTGATTTATGTCCAAATCAAATTTCAGAAAAGTCGCTATGGAATTCCTTTATAATTTAAAAAGGAATTATTTATATTTAAAAAAAGGAATTTCATTATAAATCGAATATCGATTTAATCGGGATTGGAAATATCATGTTATATATCCCAGTAGAGTTGTATGGTATTCCACTGTGAATATATACGATAATATGAATCTATTTATATTTAATTTAAATATATTTAAATATATTTATATATTTAAATGGGTCATCTAGAGCTTTAAAAATAGCCAGTTTTGCAAACGACCTCAGAATTCGACGAAACCAATTTTGTTGGATCCGCAATGTTAAATTATTGTTAGATTTCAATTTCCGTGATTTTTGAAGTCTGTATATGGCCGTACGGATTTTTAGAGTGAAAAACAGTCAGTATTTTGATAGTTAAAAATACGCTGTGTGAGCAAACGGAGTCGGAATTCGACGAAACTAGTTTCGTTAGGTCCGTGATGTCGAACTATAGCTACATGACCATTTTCATGATTTTTGGGTATCGTATGTGATCATGTGGAATTTTATATGATAAATAGAAATGAAAATAGGATATAAAATAATAAAATATCTACAAATATCTATGGAAAATATCTTGCCTATAAGTACCCACCATTCTAACCTAATTCCCACATTATTCTTTCTGGTCAAAGTTGAGCCGCCAACATTATTTCTTCATCCAGTAAAAAGTTCATCCTCATATAAATCAAAACAAATGCGAAAAAATCTATAAATTACAAAGTATATATTTATGGGTTCATATGGTATTTCTCTACAATCCAGTACAGGTTTTACCTGTTGCGATGCATTTTTGTGGGATACACGAAATGGTATAGTCGGTTAGGGTTAAGATTTTGGAGCAATCGAGGCTTCTACTCAAAGATCGAGTGTTGTTTTTGGGTTTAGCAAGGAGAACCGCACACTGTGGGAGTGTTGTTGTGGAGTTCGATCACCTAAAAGGGTTGCGTCACGGTGTGGATGTGAAGAGCAGGCTGTCGACGGAAGTTTGTACTGGTGGTTCGAGTTTCATCTTTTTGGGATGAGTAGATGTGGATTTTGAAGAGGAGTAAGTTGGTGATTTTAGTTTGAAGTTCGGTAAAGTGATTGAGGAAGAAAAAGGATTCGAATAGGCTGTGGTGTTTCAAGGGAGCAGGTCGCGTTCTTTCGGTTTTGGGAAGAAGGATTAAAGAGTGGGTCGGGTCTGTTTTAAAGAAGATGGGCCAGGGTATTTTGGGTGAGGCCCAAAAGTTTAATTCATATATTAGTTTAATTTCAAATTAAAAGTGTATTAACTTCGTAACGGTATAACTTGATCATACGATACCAGATTGACAAACCGTAAGTTGCATTGGGATCGTATGGACGAGAGCTACACCATGGGACTGACTGGAAGTGGATTGGGGCTCATATGAATTTATGGCGAAATAAACTGTTTGATTCAAATCAAACAACAATTTATCGTTCTTTAACGATGAACTGCCAAAGTGAGTAAAACTCACCAACTCTAAATAGTTATATTTTTACAGTGTATTCTTAGAACTGTTAAAAATTGTCTATTTGACTGTGTGTTGACTGTTTGATTGAACTGCTTGTCAGTTAGTAGAAATTATATATATATATATACATGTATATATATATATAAACCGTTAAATATTTATATGTTGATTCTGCTATCTGAATATTTCATATCGAAGTGAAATCGATGTTAATCATATTGTCTAACATCTGTGATGCAGGGAAACAGGTCGGAGGAATCCAACTGGATTCCTCAACATTTATTTTACTATGATTCATATATTGTGATATATGATGTGATATATAATCTGTGTTGATTAAGTGTGTTTGGCCGATATTCATCGTTGTTATATGGTGTGTTTAATACCATAAGAAATACCAGAATGTGATATAGGGATTTTCAAAGTATATTTTGAAAATTATTCATTTATATAAAATCAATGGATTTTATATTATAAAAGAAAAGGGTTTTGAATATAAAGGAATTATATTTAATAAACAAATATAGAGGAGAAATATTTGTAAAACAAGTATAAAGGAAAATATTTGTCAAACAAATAGAAAGAGGACTACAAATAAAATAGAAAGAGGAATATTTGTAAACCATCTACAAATAAAATAGAAAGAGGAATATTTGTAAACCATCTACAAATAAAATAGAAAGAGAAATATTTGTAGAACATTTACAAATAGATAAGAAAGGGAATATTTATTTAGGGAATAAATAAAGGAAAAAGGAGATATTTATTTGTTAAATAAATAGGATTAAAAGGAGACATTTATTTGTTAAATAAGTAGGATTAAAAGGAGATATTTATTTGTTAAATAAATAGGATTAAATCAAAGGGATATTTATTTGATAAATAAATAGAATTAAACCAAAGGAATATTTAGAAAATGAATTAGAAAATAGAAATATGTTTTTAATAGATAAATAGAGAGGATTAATTTATAAATAACAGTTTATAAATAAATAAAATATTTATCATTCGATAAATGGAATATATAAGTCTGAACTTATATAGAGAAAAGATATTGGTTTTAACACCGATAGTTTTAAATAGAATGGGTACACAACACTTGTATAAGTGAAGTAACGTTATTAAAGAGAACATTTATAAAGTGAAGAACCGTTACCAAAAGTAAATCTTTATAAATGAATAAACGTTATCAAATAGGAGTTATTCGAATAGAAGAATTCGATTAGAGTTAGAGTTAACCAGTAGAGTTAATCAGTTAGAGTTAATCAGTTAGAGTTAATCAGTTAGAGTTAATCAGTTAGAGTTAATTAGTGAGGGTTGACCAGTTAGAGTTAGAGTAAACTAATTAGAGTTATTCAAATAGAGTTAGAGGAGTTAATCGAATGCAGTTTATTCAAATAGAGTTAGAGGAGTTATCGAATCTAGTCATTCGAAAGGAGTTATCGAATCTAGTCATTCGAAAGGAGCTATCAAATCTAGTTACTTGAAAGTAGTAGTCGAATATAGTTAGAAGAGTTAATCGAATATAGTTTATTCGAATAGAGTTAGAGGAGTTAATCGAATACAGTTTATTCGAATAGAGTTAGAGGAGTTAATCGAATACAGTTTATTCGAATAGAGTTAGAGGAGTTATCGAATATAGTTTATTCGACAGGAGTTAAGTAAATAGAGTAAATCAAATAGAGTAAATCAAACAGAGTTAATCCAAAGGAGTTAATCGAATAGAGTTAATTGAAAAGAGTTAATCGAATATAGTTTATTCGAAGAAAGGTTTTTGAATCTAGTCATTCGTAAGAGAGATTGTCTAATATAGTTATTCGAAGGGAGGAGTTATCGAAGAGAGATTATTCGAAAGAGAGTTACGTAAGGGAATTTGTTAAGGTTTAAAGGGTGAACCCTGGTTGTTTCGAAGTTAGAAACGTTGTTCAGTTAAGGTCTGAGAAGTAGTATTACCCCAACTTGTTTGACTTCGTTTTTAACTAAGGAACGTTTAAGGTTCGGCAGTAAATGATGGTTAAGTGAATTTAGTAATTAAAGGAAATGGTTTGAGTTGGCATAGCGATGTTTTATCTAAACATCTGCTTAATCCAAACGTAGGAGTTTTGGAAATGTTTTCCAAACAAGAACCAGAAATGTTTTCCAATATAGAAAACAAGAAATGGAAATGTTCCCAATGTCAATAACGTATATTTTCTAAATTTAGTAAATAGCAAATGTTGAATATAGGGAAACAGGAGATGAAAAATGAACTAAAGAGATTAATGTTAAATGATGCTTGTTCGATATAATTTCCATCTGGAAATAATATCGTTGTTTGCACACTTGTTTTTCTTTGATAGTTAACTCATAGACTATCGAAGTTTTGACCATTTTAACGTTGTTAATATGGAGAGACCGGTTGGATTATTATCCAAAGAACCACTCTGTATTGGCATAAGCGTTGCGAATCATTTATGCCAAAGATAATTGAAGACGGATTAAAGTGCAAGGGCTGTTGTATAAGTCTTAGATAACAGTGACTAAGATGGATATACTGAATAGTGCCTTCGGTTTGTCCAGTCCCAGGACAACTTGTATGGACGAAGGTCTGACAGAGTATATCCAATGGATCGCGTAAGTTGATCTGTTCAAATGTATTCACGTTTGGTGGCGGAGGAATTCGTTTCTCTTAGCTGTATACCCATGTTATTTTTGGATAAGTCAATTTGTGATTTGGCGGGTATGACGATGTGACATTCTAAGTGAATGAAGATGTGGCATATAAACCTGGATGACTTGTATGGATGCATGTCTGACAGAGTATTTCCAGAAAAGGCCACGTACATTGATTTCTCCAACCGTACCAAGAGTGGAAGCGGAGAAGGAAAATTCTTTAGCTAACACGTAATGTACTGTTGTAGACGTCAATTAGTGATTTTCAATGGATCTGACAATGTAGCATTCAAAGTGAATCTGATGTGATGATAAAGCGTAACCTCAAGCCTCACATCCGGTAAATGACAGAAATCGGGCAGGTAGCATGGCTATGTAGGTCGCACCTATTAGGGTGTATAATCACCTGATCTAGAGTTTCATTTATTTCTAAAATCTATTGTCGATGCTGTCCCATTCGGGAAACGGTTGCTGATCCCAACCGTTGGTGATATACATTCGATACACTCAGCGAAATGAGTGGTCGGTCATGTGTGGCCGGGTTACAAGATGTTCTTGTTGAACCCATTGTATTCCTCTCTAGAGGTACACTAGCAAAAGGTGGTTCCATACCTTGTCATAGTTGGAAACCCATTATCCAATACGTGCTTGCGACTTTGATTGTATACTATATACGTAGAACGTGAGATAAGAGCGTTTCTGCTAGATTGATATATATTTGTACTTAGACATTATTATAATATCAGAATGATATTGCTTGTCAAAGATGTTGGTTTCTCATAAGAAAAAAACCCGTTCCGTATTCACGGCGTGGTCTTATGAGATATCATATATATGTTAAACCGTTTTAAACTATTTTACTCACACCAGTCCCATGATTGACCCGGAGTTTACTTTGTTGTTTTCCCTAAACTCTTGGGTGCCTAAATTTGTACGGGCAGTCAAGTAGTCGGGATTTATAGATATACTTGGAGAGCTTGGAGCAGGAGGCTTCAAGATTTCATAGCTATTGTTTTTCCGCTTTGTTGTAAGTGTTGTACTCTGATAAGTTCTATTGTATACATAACTGTTATATTTCAAAGTTATGTTATATATTATATGTTATTCGTTCCACTGTGAGATTCGTGTTACTCTGATGATGTAAGTTCTTCTTTTCTTCTTCTATTCTAAGTTTCTATCTTATCTATCCTCACCCTCTAATTTCTTTCATTAATTACCGGGATTTTTCGATGTTTGGTTATCAACATCGATTTTATGTCGATAACCAAAGTCGCTAAAAATCCGGGTCATTACACTTTATCTCTTTCTTTTGGACGTTGCTTGGATCGCTGAAGTAAAAGTTCATCCTATCTTATTTATGGCTATTTTATGTTGGGGTTATGTCTTTTATTTTATGTACTCAGAACTTATTTATCAAGATGGATAACAAGTGTATTGGGTTTTGTAGTTGGTTTTTGATGTGATGTAACCAAACTATTTCTCCGCTGCAATAAAAGTGGTTTTTATTTTCCAGGTACCAATATATTTATCTGTCTTGTTTACTTTTCTATTCTATACACAATAAACGCTCCACCAAAATTAAGGCATTCCCTATGTGAGTGACTATAATGGAGATGGGGTGTCACACGTGGTATCAGAGCCGAAGGTTACCAGAACAGATAAGATATTTTGAAAAACTATTTTTCAAAAAGCATTTTATAAAGAAATACTTTCAAAAATATGTTTTAAGGAAAGTATTTTTAAGAGAAAAAATTATTTTAAAAACATAACCCCCAAGAGCCATATATCTTTCCTTCGAATTCTCCGTTTGAATCTCTTAATTTTCTTTTCAGCATGTCTGGAATTCCCGAGATACCCGAGGGGATACCGATACCAGGATGGTTTAGAAGGTATCTGGAAGCTAGGGTCCATGTCGCAGGCCCAACAAATGCTCCTCCTCCTCCTCCCCGTGTTGACATTTTCGCAAAGATATGCAAGGACTTACGGGCAATGGGTGGGAAACCTTCTCACGGGTCGGAGACTTTGTTGAAGCTCGAAATTGGCTAAAGGAGGTGGAAGAATTGTTTGGAATCTTTGAGGTAGAAGATGGAAGAAAAATCCAGTTAGCTGCCTTGTTAATGAAGGATGAGGCCTCGTTTTGGTGGGAGGTCACTAATGGAGAGCGTCCAGTTGATACATGGCCGGATTTCAGGTGAAGGTTTGAGGCATAATTTCTCTCACGGGCCGAAGAGAATTTATACATGGAAAGGTTTTTGGCATTAAGGCAGGGAAATCTATCAGTGAAAGAGTACGTCAACAAGTTCAATCAGTTGGCGAGATTTGGCTTGGACTTGGTGAATACACCCGAAAAGAAGGCCCTGACATTTGTTAAGGGGTTGAGCGAGCCTCTACATGGGTTAGCTATGACCCACATCCCTATGGGGGCTAGCTTTGAGAGACTAGTTGACATTGCGCTTATGCATGAAGAAGAAAAGGCGCCAATGCTAATAAGGCACCTGAGAAGAAAGGGGATCAAAAGAAACCAAATCAGCAACAATAGAACAAGAAGGGTGGTAAAGACAAGGGAAAGAAAAGATGCTTTAACTGTGGGACACCAGGCCATATGAGCAAAGACTGTAGGAAGAAGAAGAAGACTGGTTGTTTCCACTGTGGCGAGGCAAGACATCTGATTAGGGACTGCCCAAAGAAAGGGCAGAGGGCAGGGACTACCTCTAGAGGGCAGATTCAGGCTCTCATGGCACCGGGGCAGGCAAAGGGGCAGGGCCAGGCTCTCGTGGTCCCACCGCTGCAAGAACAAGGTAGAACTATTTCTGTTGAAAGTTTAGTTTATTTTTTGATCATCCTGTTCGCACACTCTTTGATTCCGGGGCATCGCACTCTTTTGTATCTACTGCTTTAGTTGAGTCACTACACCTTAACACCAGTATAGTAGAGGATTCCTTAGTTGTTTCAAATCCAATTGGGGGCTCAGCCTATTTGTTGATGATTTGTTTGGATTTGGAAATTTCTATACTTAACATTGGGTTTAGATGTGATGCTTATGTTTTGGACTTCACGGGCTATGGGTTAATTTTGGGCATGGATTGGTTATCCAGTAATGGAGCCGTCCTAGATTGTGAAAAGAGAGAGGTTAGGCTTATGACTCGATTAGGCAACACTCTCAAAATCTCTTGTAATCCCATGAATTATGTTATTCTAAGTTATCTAGAATCGCTTGACGCGTCTGTTGAGAATTTGAAGTCTGTTAGAGTGGTCCGTGAATACTCGGATGTCTTCGATGAAGTTCGTGGTTTACCCCCGAGGCGGGAGATAGATTTTCGAATATACTTAGTAGATAATGCAAAGCCAGTTGCATTACTAGTGTTCCACATGGCTCCGAGAGAGAGAAGAGAACTCAGTAAGCAAGTGAAAGAGTTGCTTGAGAAAGGGTTCATAAGAAGAAGTATTTCCGAGGGGGGTGCTCTAGTCGTTTTTGCTACAAAAGCTGATTGTTCACTTAGATTGTGCGTGGACTATAGAGAGATGAATAAGCTAACAAAGAAGAACAGACACCCGTTACCGAGGACAGATGATTTATTTGATCAGTTGGTGGGTGCTTCGGTTTTCTCGCAAATGGATTTGGCTACAGGGTTTCATCAGCTAAGGGTGGCTGAAGATAGCATCGATAAGACTGCATTTAGAACTCCCGACGATTTCTTCGAGTGGCTCGTCATGCCTTTGGTTTGACGAATGCACCCGCATACTTTGTTGACTTAATGAGTAGGGTGTTTAGGGATTTTCTGAACAAGTTTGTGGTAGTCTTCTTAGACGATATTTTGGTTTTCTCTAAAAATGAAGAAGAGCATGCCCTACATCTTAGGGAAGTTTTATAGAACCTACGAGCGCATCAACTAAAAGCTAAGTTCTCCAAGTGCCATTTTTGGAGAAAAGAAGTGAGGTTCTTAGGACACGTGGTCTCTAAGGAAGGGATAACTGTGGATCCCGCTAAGGTAGTGGCAATCCAAGATTGGAAAACGCCTAAGAACGCAACAGAAGTAAGGAGCTTTTTAGGGCTGGCTGGTTACTATAGGAAGTTCATTAAGGAATTCACGAAGATATCAGCCCCTCTCACTCGATTAACAAAGAAGAATTTGACTTTTACTTGGGACGTTGACTGTGATGATGCTTTCCAACATCTGAAGAGGGATTTGACGACAGCTCTAGTTTTAGTTTTGCCAAACGGGAGTAAGGTATTCACTGTATATACTGATGCTTGCGGGACAGGGCTTGGCGTAGTTTTACTGCAAGAGGGAAGGGTGATATGCTATGGTGGAAGACAGTTGAAAGCCCACGAGAAAAATTACCCTACCCATGACTTAGAGTTGGCGGCCATAGTTTTTGCGCTTAAGTCATTGCGTCATTATTTGCTTGGCGAAAGGTTTGAGTTGTATACAGACCATAAGTCGCTAAAGTACTTATTCTCTCAGAAGGACCTAAACTTGAGGCAACAGTGATGGATGGATTTTTTGGCATCCTATGATTTTGAGATTGCATATACCCCTGGCAAGGGTAACGTTGTAGCTGACGCCTTAAGTAGAAAGAAGTTAACCTTAAGTCCTTTGTTCGTAGAACGGCAGAGTTTGGAGTATATATCTTCCTTTGACTTCAGACCCTTTATCGATTTTGTACCCGGATTATTGGCATCGTTAGAGGTGCAACCTACACTTTTGGTTCGAGTTGGAGAGGCACAGCGGAATGACCCACAATTGGTTGAGATAGTAGGCAAGTTTATAGGAGGGGAGTCCTTGAGTCATCTTGATAGATATGGTATAGATGAGAGAGGTTGGCTACGTAGAGATGGAAGACTTTGCGTACCACAAGACGAAAGTTTGAAGAGGGCAATTCTTGAAGACTCACATCGCTCTAAGATGACCATACATCCCGGTGGTGATAAGATGTATCGAGATATGAAGCGAGTTTTCTTTTGGGCCGGAATGAAGAAGGACGTGGTCAAGTTCGTTGCTAGATGCCTAGTGCGCCAACAAGTTAAGGCGGAGCAAAAGAAGCTCGGAGGTTTGCTCCATCCTTTAGAGATTCCACTTTGGAAATGGGAAAGCGTTTCCATGGATTTTGTAGATGGGTTACCAAGATCAAGGAAGGGTAATACGTGGATTTTGGTAATTGTAGACCGACTTACTAAAAGTGCCCATTTTATTCCCGTTAAAAGTAGAAGGACCGCCGCATGGTTAGCATCTATTTACGTTCGAGAGATAGTTCATTTGCACGGCATACCCTCCAGCATTGTGAGCGATAAAGATCCCATTTTCACAAGCGAATTTTGGAAGAGCTTATAAGAGGCGGTTGGGACACAGTTATGCTTAAGTACCGCTTATCATCCTCATACGGACGGCCAGACCGAGAAGGTGAACCGGATTCTAGAAGACCTTTTGAGTCTATGCATTCTAGACTTTGGAGGAACATGGGAAGAACACCTTCCACTAGTAGAGTTCGCCTATAATAATAGTTTTCAGGCTAGCATTGGCATGGCACCTTTTGAGGCTCTTTATGGACGACCGTGCCGATCACCTACATGTTGGTAGGAATCCACGGATAAGGTTTTGCTTGGACCCGACATGATTAGGGAGACTTCAGAGAAAATAGACCTGATTCGATGGCGAATGAAGACGACGCAGGACCGACAGAAGTCATATACTGATAAGAGACGAACCGATCTTGAGTTCAATGTTGGAGACAAGGTTTTTATTAAGGTGTCACCGTTGAGAAACGTAGTCCGTTTTGGATCAGTAGGGAAGTTGGCACCAAGGTTCGTAGGACCCTTTCCAATTACGGAGAGGATTGGGCAGATGGCGTACAGAGTAAAGTTACCAGAGAAGCTCAACGGAGTTCATGATGTGTTTCACGTTTCACATTTGCGTAAGTGTTTACACGATACGACGGAAGTGGTAGAGCCGAGCACGCTCGAAGAAATGGAAGTAGAGCGCAATGCAACGATCAGACGAGCTCCTACACGCATTCTCGGAACGGAGGTCAAAAATCTTCGCAATAAAGAGGTCAAGTTGGTCAAAGTGCAATGGGGAGATGATCAAAGAGACGCGACTTGGGAGATGGAAGATAAGATGCGTACGTTGTACCCTTTCCTTCTTGAGGGTATGTTTTAATTTCTCCTTTTTCTACCGCTTTGTTGATACTTGTCCTATCTTTTAGTATTATCTTTTCGATGACATCTTCGATCTTAAGTTAGGAAGAACCCTATGGTTGAAACATGTGTTTGAGACATGTTATGTTTGATGAATGCAAATGGATGCAAGTGGTTGCTAGTGGTTGCTCGTGGATGCATGTACACACACCTTAGGCACTAGATCGGCTCAATCACCTTCATGTTGCATTTAAATGTGTGTGCATATTTAATTAATGGATGTATAATGGTTGTATTATCATATGGATGTTGCATTTTGATGAATGGTTGTGCACACATGTAGAAATAATATGTATCGATAGGATTCTTTCGCATACATAATGGACGCATGGCACTATCATGATTTGCATTAAGGAGGTCAACTGAATCAGTAGACCGCCTGATTTTGCATTAGATAAGAAACATATACACACACTTCTTGCATATGTTCATACATCATTAAAAATCTTATAAGGATAATGGATGCCTGTGTTTGATGGTTGAGTAGATGGATGATTGGATGTTAGGATATGCATTCTCCTTAACTTGGAGATTTCAGGGGCGAAATCCTTTAAGGAGGGGAGAATGTAACACCCCGTAATTTTAAATATTAAAGTTAACAAATTAAAGAATACTTAATTCAAATGTGAGAATCAAGGGAAACGGGTTATGCCATTGTGTTCGTCTCGGAATTCTGGTTGAGATAGAGTCCGAGTTTGCATAAATTGGACTTCATATGAAGAAGTTATGGTTGTCGTAAGTTTCCAGAAAATTCAAATAAATTCAAACAGCTCGAAACAGATTCAAAATTCAAATCAGAAGTCAGAAGCGGGCTGGACGGGAAAATTCCCGCCCAGGACCCAGGTCGACCTGGGTGTCGACCCTAGTGTCGACCTCCCCCCTACAGGTCGACCTGGGTTCGACCTAGGAGTCGACCTGGCCCCCTCCCGGGACAGATATGAAAGATAACGATTTTGTGACTCAGTGCTAAGTCATTAGGGCTGAGGTGTCACCCTATCTTGACTGGATGGTCTTGATTGATTCTAGGTTGATCGGATGACCTAAATTAATCCTAAATTCTATATAAACACATGTAGACTCAAACCCTAAAACCTAATCAAAATTAGAACCATGGCCGTCATGCCATCAACTTGCAACCTAGAATAGCCGTCATCAACTAGAGGAAAAGTAAAGCTAATCAACTCAATTTCAACTCAAGTCTATAACAACAACAACAACGAATTTGTCTTCTTCAAAGGCGAGCTAAATCAATTTCAGAACTCAGATCCCAGAACTCAAGACCTTCTTTGAGTCGTGAGTTCAATTTCTTTAATAAGATAATTAACAAGTTAATTAGGTTGAGTTATAAATTGGGTTATATGGCTATGTTTGTGAAACATTGGAAATTGTGGTATTTTGTGAAATATGCTGGTTGTCCATAATGATAGTTTTTGTGTAGATTCCTTTGTATGTGCCCAATCACCTATGTTCAACTTGATTCATGTTCGACATCATTCTATATGCAAGTTTGGGTGTAGATTATATGCTAGTTTGTACACAAGTTTACATGTGAATCAAATAAAGTAACTATGTGCAAGTTTAGGTAGGAATTGGATTCACATATATGCAAGTTTATCCCTTTAGATTTAGATCTATGACATACATAATTTTATGCAAGTTTATGACTATGGCCTATGCAAGTTTTGGATGAAAACTATATTCGTATATGCAAGTTTTGGGTGAAAAGTATATTCATATATGCAAGTTCACACCTTTTAGGCCTATGTTTAGATTCATGACAATACCAAGTTTATGCAAGATATGTTGTAATGCTTATTTGTAAGTTAGAACCAATTTGTGTTATGCAAATTTGCGGTGTTTCTTCTCTTTTATGTATTAGACTAATTGGTAGTATCATGATAAGCGAACGAACAACGTGGGGACGATGGGGGTAATATTGAATATACACATATTGAGAATTGGTATAAGTGGCCTTAAAAAGGCATATAATTAATTTAAGACATAAATTGGAAAAATTGGTATTTATGGACATAATTTTTAGGTGACAATTATGGACACAAGTATATTTGGAATTTATTTACAAATTTGAATAGGGATATTAATCCACTTTGGGGTTAAATAAAGATGTGTAATAATAAACTGCCTAAGACACGAGGTTAGACTCGTTTGTGGTGTAAGACTGCCCGAACCAGCCCGGCAAATCCAGCAGCCACGAATGCCAGTCTAATGTGAGAGGTCAAAGGCATGAATTAAATGCGTAACAGTTGTAAAGACACGAGGTTAGGCTCGTTTGTGGTGTAAGACTGCCCGGACCCGCCTGGCAAATCCAGCAGCCACAAATACCAATCTAATGTGGGAGGTCTTTACAAGGTTACGGTGTTAATGAATTAAGAAACACTTAACTAGATAAACATATGGTGGGACATGGAGGATTAAGTGGGTGCCTTGAGTGGCATGCGAAGTTAAGAGGGTGCCTTGGGTGGCATGTGAAATATGATTAGATGCACTTAACCGAAATTGAAACACGTAAGAAGACATGAATAAGAATGTGGTTAAGTGGGGAAAACCTTAGAGGGGACCAAGCATAGGTGGAAAGCTTGTGTCATGCATGGGGGCCCTTTTCAAACTAGCAACCCAATAAGTATCTTTGTGGGCTCGACCCAAGTCGAGGACGGGACACGCATACTGGGTTTGATTTTAAGAGGTCAAAATGGGTTAGCGGTGGCAACGCAAGTCCAACGGGGTCATGTGCGTGTGTGGGCCCTGGCTGGTAGGTAAAACGTTGTTGCATCGTGTAGGTATAAGCCGTGCATTTTTGGTGGTATCAGGTTGCCACTTTGGGGAGTGATACACCTCACTGTGGGGCCAACACGGGTATCTACGAGTTAGGGAGCCGATCGAATGGGGGGTAGTGGGTACACCTAGTGGAGATAGGGGCAGACAACACCTATGAAGGCAGCCAGGGGTACGCAAAACTACCATTATCATTGTTAAGTTCTGTAGGCGGGATTAAATTTTAGGGTGTTTGGTGTGGTGCAATGTAGTAATTATCTTATAGTGATTAGGTGCGCCTTTAACGTTACCTTTGTTCATCTTATTTCCTTTGTTTACTCTGTCACGCCCATTGTTCACAGTCATTTCCTTATTTTCCAGCTTATGCCTTATCCTAGTTACTTAATGATTATATTATTAAAGTTATTGCACTCGCCAGACTTTATGTCTGACCCCCTTTGTTTCCACCTCTTTTCTTCCTTTTCCCCCCAGGTGCTCAGGGTGGGACTAGTTCTAGTGGAGCTTGATTTGGACAGCTTTATCTCTTTCTTTTGGAAGTTGCTTGGATCGCTAAATTAAAAGTTCAAGCTATCTTATTTATGGCTATTTTATGTTGGGGTTATGTCTTTTATTTTATGTACTCAGAACTTATTTATCAATATGGATAACAAGTGTATTGGGTTTTGTAGTTGGTTTTTGATGTGATGTGACCAAACTATTTCTCCGCTGTAATAAATGTGGTTTTTATTTTTCAAGTACCAATATATTTATCTGTCTCGTTTACTTTCTGTTCTATACACAATAAACGATCCACCAAAATTAGGGCCTTTTCTTTGTGAGTGACCATAATGGAGATGGGATGTCATACCATGCGACCTACTCGATTATTTTATACCGTTTCCCAGTTGTGAGGTTTGAGGCCACACTTGTCTTTTTTACATGCCACATCTTCATTCATTTTGAATATCACATTGTCAAACCTGCTAAACCGTTTATCAATTTCCCAACAACATAAGATAAGAGAAACAAATTTCTCCACCACCAGACATAATACGTTTGAAGAGATCAACATATCTGATTTGTTAGGGATACTCTGTTAGACATTCGTCCTTGCAAGTTGTCCTGGGACTGGACGAACCAAAGGCACCATTCCGTCAATCCATCTTAGGCAATTTCTACCTAGGATTGTTAGAACAACCCTTGCATAAACTCCGTCTTCAATTGTCTTCAGCCTATTTGACTTACAACACTTATGCCAATACAGAGTTGTTTCCAGATAATAAATCTAATCCCGGTCTCTCCATATTAAAAACAGAAGAATGATAAAAAAACTTTGATAGTCGGTTATTTAACTATCAAAAGGAAAACATTCATACACCCAATGATCTTATTTCCAAATGGAAATTATATTAATCAATCATCAATCAACACCGAGCCTCTTTAAATAATTTATTCATTCCTCCAATTTCATTTCAATGTCCACACCCAAATATTTCCCCAACTCGTTTAGCTTCTCACGATTTTTGGAAAAAACGTTTCCATCTATTTTAAACTATTAATTTTCTATATTTCAAAAAATATTTCTCATTAACATCGGAAAACATTTCCATTTCTTATTTGCATATCTTAACTCTTCTACATCCATTAGTCCCTAACTATAAACTAGTAAGAGAATAACTCCCTAAATATCAACCCCGAAGGCCGAAACCAACATCAGATTGATACTTAGAAAGCCATTCAACATAATTAATCTCCAGTCAGTTTCTAATTTCCTTAACTCCATTCTTAACTTGAAAATCGTTTCATTTTCTACACGTAGAAAACATCTTTGGATATATTTGGAAAATATTTCCAATATCTATTTATATGGATTAAACGAACATTGTAAAAACATTGACTTTAAAGATAGTATTATAATGCATGCTCCCAAAATGTTAAAAATATAACGTTGATTCTTTATTTAGAATAAATAAAGAATATTTAATTAATTCAATAAATTTCAATTAAAAATGGAAAGTAAATAGTTCCAACCTGAATTTGATATAATCGAATTTCAGCGTAAAATTCTTTTTCAAATAATCTCAATTTGACCAACGTTCCAAATGTCGTAATAAATTGACCGTTTCATGTCAACTAAATTTCTAAGTTCATTTTTGAATTTATCACTTCCAAAACATTTATCAACTTCCTTTTCTACGCATTCCAATTTGCAAAACATTTGCTTTAAAATCATTATTCACTTTAAAACATGAATATTATTTCTTTACAGAAATCTGGACTCATTATATAAATCAAATCTTAATTTTTTTTATTTATATTTACCATTACATGTTAAATTTCCGTTCATCAATTCATACTTGTATTCCACTCCATAAACTCTAACTATAAATAAAATCTTGTTAATTATAAATCAAGTTTATAATTTAATCTGGACTACATACTCGATTATAAATTATTGGTTTCAAACCAATATTAAGTACCTTGTCAGATTCTGGATTTTAAAATATATAATTTAAGAATAAATTTATTTTATAACATTCGACATAGTCGAATTATAATTATAAATTTTTATGGATTTATTCAATTCCATTTACATTTCGAACATCGAAATAAATTCGTTGTTTACTTTTTAACATGCCCAATTTATTTAATAATATTTATTTCATATTATTTATAAACATCATTTATAAATCAGATCACTTGTTTTAACAAGTTACTATATTCTAGTCCAATTGAAATTCCATTTCTGTTTTAAAAATAAGTATTCCTTTTTAAAACTCGAATTCTTTTCCAATATATTTTACGGTATTTAAATACCAATTATTCGAGTTCAATGTTGTTCAAGCATTCCAAACACACCATAATCAACCACAGATTATACGTCACATCATATAATACAATATATGGAAAACAACAATATAATTGTTGAGGAATCCAGTTGGATCCCTCCAACCTGTTTCCCTGCATCCACAGATGTTAATCAACATAAATAACACTAATTTTATAACAATATGGGATATTAAAATAAATACAATCAGTATTCAATCAACTGTTTCTATATATAACTATATATATTATTTCAACTAATTAATAAGCAATTCATACAAATAACCATCACACATCAAATCATCATTTATCAATACTAAATTATGTTTATAAAATTATAAACTGGACAGAGTTGGTGAGTTTACTCACTTTGTTCATTAATCGTGGAATACTGATTGATGATTCGAATCAGATGTTTTAATTTCGCCATAAATAGAGACGAGCTCCAATCGCTCCGAATCAGTTCCAAGGTATAGCCCTCATCCATATAATCCCAACGAATCTTGTTTTGCTGAATTCCGCTAAAGTATGTGAAAGTTATTAACATTATAAGATTTTATATAATTTAAATGTCATTAATCACTAAACTAATTAATTAGTTAATATAATCCTATCATTATCCTAACTAAGCCACGTCAGTAATACCTCTCTTCCACTGTTCGAACTATGAACTACACAATACCGTTCCTCCTGCCATTTCCCATCTTTCGTTCGTCCAGTGATTGCTCTCCTCTTCACGATTTAATCACCAAAAATCACCAACATACTCCTCCTGAAAATCTCCTTCACGTTCTTCCATTTGCTCACCACACGCCTGCACCTAGTAGAATCTGACGTTCAAGCCTTTTCTCGGCCTTCAACTGTCAATCACCGAACTTGTTTGACACCAAATTCCCTAAAACTTTCCCAAACAATGCTAAATCCAACCACCATCTCAAATATCATCTCCAAATCATCCATTGAAGTCTATACATTTCCCATAGCCGAACCCTAGGGTTCGCTCTTAACTGTTGACCTCCGTAAACGTGAATCGCACCCAGCGATTTCTACATAGAAATGAAGCTCCTTTCATGATGAGCATCATGATATTTATTTGCTGATTTATAGAGTTTTGTTTTGATTTCTAAGAATTTACAAAGATGAAAATTTTCACGTTGAAGTGGCACGTGATTATCTTTCCCTGTTGACTAGGAAGAATAAAGTTAGGGTTAGGTTAGGATAGTGAGGGTATTTATAGTGTAGAGAAATTAATATTTAATTTGACTTTTATATTTATTTTATTCAACCGCTACTTGTATTTGTCATCTAAAAATTCATACGGCCACATACGATATCCAATTTCAATGAAAATGGACATACAGCTATAGTTTGATATTACGAACCCAACGAAACTTGTTTCGTTGAATTCCGAGTCTATTTCTCACACAACGTTATTTTAAAGTCAAATTATTGATCGGTTCACAATTAAATTGTGCACGGTCACAAAACAACTCCAATTGGCACAAAATTTGAAATATAACAATAATTAATCATTACGGATTTTATAAAATTCATTTCGTCGAAAACGAAGATCATTTGAAAAACGACTATTTTCTAAGGTCTAAAAAAACCAATAAAATATTAATAATTTCAAAAATAATTCAATTAAATAAAACTAAATTAATATTATCGTATATATTCAAATAGATTATCATATATCTCCGAAGTAAACATATCTGAATTTATAACTTGATATTTCAAATCCAGGTTAAACTGATATTCATATATATATATATATATATATATATATATATATATATATATATATATATATATATATATATATATATATATAGGAGGGTTCCTCTACACCTCTTATATTGCACGTGAATTCTCCTCCTTAATCTCCACAACCCATTTCCCCACTCATTCTCTCTCTTCACATTTCAATATTATTTCTTAGTGGGAAGAGAGAGAATGAGTGGGGAAATGGGTGGTGGAGATTAAGGGGGAAAGTTCACGTGCAATATAAGAGGTGTAGCGGAACCCTCCTCATGTATATATATAAACCCTTTTATTATATAAATAAATCGTTATAAATTATAAACGAATTCCATAACGACTTTCTGAAAATTTGTTTTGGACATAACTCACAATCTATAAGACGAAATCTCCATATTTCTTTTCCATTAGAAAAATATAGTCAATTATATCTGAATGTTTCTTGTTTCAAAGAAATCCGACTTATAATGAATCCTGTATAGTCGTTTAAAGTTCAAAACGTAAAATTACGAACTACGGCGACGTTATGAGCTTGATTTAAATTATATTATAATTAATACGTTCAAACTTCATTTATTAAATAGATTCGTTATTGTAACTCGAATCTAAACTCAATCAAATCTCTTACACTATCCAATTCACACAATATTGTCAATTCAACTTAATTCCGATTATTTCAGAAGTAGATATATTATTCTATTATTAATATTAATTAAATATTCATTATTATTTAATTCAAGTTATCAATATCGCCAAATCGATATTTAATTATTTAAATAAATTAACTATTCGTTCGTCAAAAATACTGGACGTTACATTCTTTCCCCTTAAAAGAATTTAGTCCCCCAAATTTCTATGGTGGAAAAATGCTGCAAACCCTATTAACCTAGTTAAAAAATATTTTTGTTTACTTCTTAACTTCAGTTTCAACTGAACCAAGTAATTTTAATTAAAATATTAAGTCGTTCTTGTTAACGAAAATTTTCTAACACCCTAAATTTTTGAATTTTTTTGACAGCATCTCCTTTGCACAGCTTAGTTGGTACAACTACAACTCGCCTCTTTAGGCCTTCTCCAAATCGGCTCATAAAAATCTCATACCCAATATAAAATATAAACTTGTACCTTTTTGTCTGGTATTCAACTCTATCTCTTCCATACGCTATCAAGTCAGCATATACAAATACATTCACCATCAATTCATCCTCAACACAAATTATTAACTTATACCCGAGACAAATTCCAGTTCAAGCTCAAGTTCCATCCTTGATTCCAAACTCTTAACTCACCAATCCAATACCATTCCAATTTCTATCTCACGATCCAATATTGGCAATATACTTAACCTAGTTAAGTTTCATTCCACAAAATTTATTAACTAATTAATTCCTTTAACCAGTTATCTTCATCTCAGAGCTCTAATCTGGTTTTTATTTCAATAATCAAACCATTTACTCACCTGAGTCCAATAATATTTCAAAGTCAAATTTTACTCGATATCATTCTAATTCAATTCAATTCAGTTTCCACTTAACTGGTTATAATTCGATTTCAATTTTCTTTCGCAAATTCCTTTTTAATTTGTTTTTAATTCTAACAATCTTTTCCTGTAAGTTTTTAAAACAATTAAGCTTTTTCTAATATCAAATATTCCTTTTCCGGAATTCAAAACAACTTGTTTCTCAAAATAATTCAAACTATATCTTTGGTAGTAATCCTTCACTTAGAAACTCGAAAATGAACATTGATGATGTGGCGAGCATCATCAGAGTTATTTTCCAGCGACTGAAGTGAGTTCAATACTATATCATTTTCAAAAATCATTTCTTAAAACAAATCCATTTTAAAATTATTTCAAAATATCCTTTCCAATGCTTGAAAACATTTCAAAATCTCCCAAGATTTTAAAATTTCCATATATTTAGTCCAAATCCATTTACAAACACTTTTCCAAATTTCCGGAATTAAATTCCAATTCTCATTTAAATTCAAATTTAATTCATCTGATTTCATATGTTACATTTATACAAATTATGATTGGTTATATATAGCCATCTCAATTATAATCTTATGCAATTAAAATAATATCCAAAACATCTAATATATATTATCATAATTCTAATATTTATATTTCCTTTATATCAAAATATACTTTAGGTAAAATTATTTCATTTACCCTCTTTTCAAAACATATTGTGTCGACTCATCATATTCAAGTGTTTAGAAACCCCTATGGATATAGTGGATCATACTGATTGACCAAAATTCATAGACCACTTAATCAATAAATCTCCACAGTATAAAACAATTTTTATAAAATCTACAAATACGTTCCCTTGTATATATACACTCAAACTCAATCTAGGGTATTACTGACCCCATCTCTATTGAGTTACGCTACAAAGCCAAGGTAATCACTTAACCTTCAGCTCTGATACGACTGTAACGAACTAGAATTTTCGACCCCGAAAATCAACATAAACTCATGTCAACTATTCAAGCATCGAACATACCAGATCATTAATAGAAAGAAGTTATAGGTGAGAATAAGAAAAAATAAATAAAGTTAGAATAGAAGAAGAAGAAGATCGTAATAGAATAGAATCAGAATAAACACGAATCTTACTGTGGAACGAATAAAATATATTATATAACATAACTTTGAAATACAAATTTGCTTGTATATATATAACATAATTAGAGTACAGCACTTACAACACAACGTGAATAATCAATAGCTATAAAATGCTGAAGCCTCCTACTCCAAGCTCTTCCAAGTATACCTGTAAAATCCTGACTAATTGACTACCTGTACAGATTTGGGCACCCAAAAGTTTAGGGTAAAAATAAAATAAAAAATAAACTCTGGGCCAGTCATGAGACCGGTGTGAGTAAACTCCAACCATTTGATTTAACTTTTAAAATCATTTTAAAAGAAAAAATTATTGTAAGATTGATCCATGCATAAACACAGATGGTTTTTACCTTATGATAACCCAAAACATTCTTTAAAATCAATACTTTTCTGATATTATTATAATGTCTAACTCAAATAAGTAGCAATCTAGCGGAACGCTTTCATCTCACGTTCCACTTACATAATATACAATCAAAAACCATGGGTGTATGTTGGGTAATGGATTCGAACGGGCAAGGTGTGGGATCACCTTTGTAACGAACAGGGATTTTCGACCCCGAAAATCGACACAAAAATACCATGTCGAACATTCATGCATCGAAAACACCAGCACATTATTAGAAAGAAATTAGACGGTGAGATAAGAAAGAAAGTTAGAATAAAAGAATAAGAAGAATATATCACAGAGTCTCACATCGCGGTGGAACAAAATATAATATAGAAATAAACTTTATTGAGAGCTTGAAATAATGCTTACAACATCAGAGTACATCAATACATATGGACAGTTATAATAGCCTGTTCTCATATATATAACACATAGCGGAATAACCATGGTATACATCATAAGTCTGATCTCCTTCTGCTTGTCTTTGGACTTCACAGCATCCGATAACCTGATCCTGTACAACACGGTCTAACCCGAGCATTACAAACACCGGGTCAATCTGGTGAACCAGAGTGAGAAAAACTCGCAAAAAGGTTTAAGCGAAATCAACCAACTTGATTTTAAAGTTCACAAACTTTTTGAAAGAAAAGGATAATCGTAAGACCGAATCCACACACAAATATGGACGGTTTTTACCTTTCGATAACCCAAACAGTTTTGAAAACAATATTATTCTGATATTATAATAGTGTCTAAATACAAATAAACAAAATTTAGCAGTACGCTTGCATCTCACGCTCCACATATATAGTATACGAACAAAACCGCGGGCGCTTATTGGAGATTGGATTCCGACTATGACAAGGTATGGAACCACCTGCCGATAGTGTATCTCTAGAGGCAAATACACTGGGTTCAACAAGAACGTCTTGCAACCCGGCCCACACATGACCGACCACTCATTTCGCTTGAGTGCATCGAATGTATATCACCAACGGTTGGGAGCTACCCACTATTTCCCGAAAAGGGACAGCATTGATATCTTAAAGAAGCAAAAGGAATTTCTCTAGATAGGTGATTATACACCCTAATGGGAGCGATCCACAAAGCCATGCTGCCTGCCCGATTTTTGTCATTTCCTGGTTGATGAGGCTTGAGGTTAGAATTTACCTTTAGAACATCTGGCCACCATCACTTTGAATGCCACATAGTCAGATCCGCCAGATATCACTAATTGACTTCCACAAAAATACCTTAGTTGGGAGCTACGCAACTTTGACATGTTTGAAGAAATCAACGTACGTGACCCCGTTGGAAATACTCTGTCAGTCATTCGTTCATACAAGTCATCCAGGAACAGGATGAACCGAAGGCATCCTCCTACTGCATCCTAGGAATCACCCTATAGATCAGCAGCGAGTAGTCCTTGCAATCCGTAAATTTCAATCACGACAGAATCATTGCTAACTCCAGGGATCAGCCAGAGATATTTAACAATAATTCTTCCGCTCATGAAGATTTACGGTCTTCAATTGCTCCATCATCAATCTGCATCTTTCACATATTTGTTGGTTCAGAATGGTTTTCGAATATAAATTCAATCCCGGTCTTTCCATACCAACAGCGCATTGGCATGATTTTAATAGTCGATTATTTAACTATCAAAATTAACAAACATTAAAATAAAATAGATCCATTGGTTCAGAACACAGCGTCGCTTGGCCATTAAAATAATATATCCGTTTTAATATGTTAATATTCTCAAATCATTTTATTTTGATACTTAGAAAAATATCTTAAAAATCAATATCCCATTTCCCATTAACTACCATTTCAAACCATTTTTTACAACGTCATTTATTATTTAACATTGGCAAGCCAATTCAATTTATCATTTCAAACAATCGTTACGAAATCTCCTTTGTTTCGTTATTTAAACTCCATAGTCGTCACTTTCCCTTTCAGAATAAACTCATTCCCAATCCTATCTCCTTATTTTGAAAATACCGTTGTATTTTCACCAATCTCTTTTTATTTCTTATATTATGGAAATATCACTTCATATTCTCATGCCCCTTTTTTATTTCAGCTATTTTGAAGGTATCAATATATATTTCCTCAAATCCCTCAAACAATGTTGCATTATTATTTCTCAAAATCTCTTCTAATCACCTTTACCATTACAACTAATATCATCCTTTGATAATCCTAAAGTCGTTCAAGTTGGGGTATTCTAATTACCTCTCAGACCTTGATCAACAACATTCTTATCTTAAGATAAATATGAATTGTAATTCAAAAATTCGTATTATGATACCAACAAATATCATTTTACTATTTTATTTAAAATACGGTTTTATAAAACATGTTTACTTTTGAAATCTCCTTTTTAAATATGTTGTTATTACTAAATTTGTTGATTTAATAAATGATTAATAAAACATCAACCTTTAAACTTTAACTTCTTTAACTATTGGTTTCATTATCGGGATTTTTTTACAAATCCCATTACTCGATCCTTCACCCGAATTCAATTACAAGAATCCTTTCTTGAACCTTTCAATCACTTATTCTGGGAAATCCCATTTCAAATCCCATCTATTTCACTTAATGCCATTTTTAAGTAACGTTACTCTAAAATAAATGCTTTAACATCACATCCCCTTTTATAAACTCGTTTATACAACTTTGGTTTAATATCAAGCCCTTCCTCATCTCGATTTCCTCTACTTAATTCAAATATTAAGTAATATATATTTTAAGCTTTGTATTCGCTTAAAATCTTATCTATAACTTAATTCGCCAAACTTGGTTTAGATATGAACCCCTTCATAACCTCCCTTTAAAACTCAATTATATCTCATTACTAACTTACTTAAATGAACTTCATTTATGAAATAACTCCTTAGATTATTATTAATTATAATTTACTTGACCATTAACTGGAATAAATATTAAATTCCCTTTTTAATTCTTATAAAGTTAACCAATTATCCATTAAATGATTTCATTAGATTAGTCGGCGTGAAGCTAATTTAATTTAATAATCAGTTTCCGTTAAAACAGTTGGCTTAGTCAACTCTAAAACATGATTAATTCGTTGATCAACTCTAACTCATCTTTTCATCAATAAATAATATTATTAATTTAAATAATCTCATTTACTTTGATTATTATTAAATTAAATAATAATCTATTTCAACTAATCTCTTTTTAATTGCTCCTTTAAACAATTAATCTCATTTATAAATTGTTACCTTAATCCTTGCTCACTTGCTTAACAATCTAAGCTTCATTAACAATTACAATAAGGCACGTGCTTTGCACACAGCCAATTTTGGTACAAAATGGTGACTGGTGGTTAAACAAACAATATATAAATATGATCAGTTTATTTACTTTTTATAAACTTTATTAAAAATAATATATTTAAGAATTTATATCCAGTATAAAATAAATTTCATAACTTCATTTTTATCGATTCACCTGACGGTAAACAATTTATATTTTGGCCATCTGCTATAAATTCCTCAATCAATATCACCCATCGGTTAATAACCAAACAAATGTTGAATTTAGATTCAGCAAACAACCACCAAGTTAATAATCCAATCATGTCGGTTAAACAGTTCATATAAGGATCATATGCAAATAAACAATCAATTCAACTGATAGTGGTTCACCAAAATAAGAATTCAAGTATCCAATTTATTTTAAATACATTTATATTGTTATAAACGTAACCAACAAGGTAAGTTACCTTGTTTGGAAAACATCATTAAAAATAACGATATCATTTCATTTAAATTAAACACTGTTTAATTTACCTTTTAATTTAAATAATCGATATACCAATGATTAACAACATCAAAACAATCATCAAATCGACTAATAATTAGAAAACATGGCAAACAAATAATAAACCCGACTTATAAAAATTATAAGTGGGAGAACTGAGTGAGTTTAACTCACCTTAATTTCCACTGTCGTCAAAGCGGTTTGGTTCAATTAAATTAAACATATGTTTAATTTAATTAAAAACTCTAACTGCTTTCAACTCCGTCCAAATCAACATCAGATTATTGTGTTCGCCGATATGATTCCAATACCCCTTTGATCGGATTCTGTTAATGTATGATTCATAATAATATAATTTTCTTATTTAAACCTTAAAATTTTAAACTAATTAGTTATTAAAAATACTATACCCGCATTATTTCATTAATCTTACTTGTTATTCTTGTTGAACGCACCTCCCTCTTCAATACATGGTCATGCCATTAAACCATTCACTTCCTATGTATCTTCTGTCACCTTAAAGATGAAGCATCTCATATATCCCCAGAGTTATATCCGAATATTAGCTATCCTTCAAATTTGTGTAGGAATTATTGCCAAACTTCATGGGACTTAATAGTCCAAGTTAGCATCACTGTATGAAAATGGTTATACCTATCTTTTAGTCCCATGCCGCATTTCCATTCTCCATCCAAGTACGTGTCCTTCCAACGCCACTGGGTATTCCTTCTCGATGCCATCGTCTTGCCCAAACGTGTCTACCTGGTACCGCATATAACTCCTCATGCTCACATTTCTATACCTATTTTCACTCCCTGCCAAACTGATTCACTCCTATTCCTTTTATTTTCTTTGTTGTATTTTTTTTTTAAAGATAGAGTGGCCCAAAGCCCAACAAATGAAATAACAGCCCAACATCGCATGTCTTCTCCTCCATAACAAGGTAACTGCTCCTCTCTTCATACATTCGAATGCTAAACCCAACTGCTGTTCTTGACCACCTGAAAAGGTCCTTCCCCATACCTGCGTGTACCCCCTAAGCCCATGTCAAAAGTTTTTTTTCTTCCACTCATACATATCTTCTTCTTTCTGCAACAAACTCCCTTTCTAGCTTCTACTTTCTTCTAACTGTTCTCTATTCCCATCTTTTGAAAATGGCAGTATGCAACCACCCCTTCCCCAATCCTACCTCCCCACTCATCTCTCCTTCCACCTCGGAAATACACCCACCTCAGCGTGGCCCCTGTTTGCCCACCCTACCTCGCTCCAGTCCGGTATCCGACCTCTCCCTTCCGACCACCTACGAGCTTGCCAGCCTCCACCCTAAGCCTTTCGCGTTTTCTTCTCGTTTGAAAGCCATGCCTCTTCATTATTCATGTTTTGGTCCTTCGTTTGAATTTATTTCGATTAAAAAGCCGCGTTTCTTCCCATTTTTAAGTTTCGTTTTACAATATTTTTGCTGTGATGTGAGGAACAGCTTGCGTGAGTTTATATAGGGTGAAACAACTTGGTCGTCAAGGAAATAGTCTGGTAGAATAGGTCCGGACTGTTGATAGGTTAGCATGCTATTGTTCCCTCACATGAAAGAAAGAAGAGATGGCTATGCAAAAGAGGGTAGCTGCTACATGTATTTTCTCTTTTCACTAGCTAGAGATTTTGACATATTAGGGTAGGGGACGTTGTGCTTTCCTTTTCATGTGATGGAACTGTACATGAAGAGGGTAGGGACTGTGTATACCTGGGGAAGAAGGACCGGTGTTGATAGGTCTGCGCTGTTATAGATAAATGAGGATAGACTGGTACGAGATAGGGTAGCAGAAGTAGGAAATAAAAAAACCAGTGTACGCATGTGCTGGTTTTGTTTAGGATAGCTATTCTGTTGATTGAGAGATCCATGAGTTGCTGTGTATTAGCTGTAGAAGGGGATGGGGTATGCATGCAGTTGTGATCTCATGTGAAAGAGAGAATTAATGGGTTGGCAAAGAAGAGATAGGTATACATAAGACATATGCAGGCTTTGGTAAGTTTGTAAGCTCGACAGAAATAAACAACAGGTAGTGTAGCGTTCTATGCGAAGTTGGTATTTGAGGTAGGCTGGTAACACAATACTTGCACCATACTTTCTTCATCACGAAGGAATATATTTGTTTAGATTTGATCGGATACCCATCAGTGAAATGTCACTTCATTTGAGTTGAATGAAATATATATGGCTGAGGTGTATGTTGAAATGATGATGTATGTGCAGAAAGCAATAGGGTTCAGCATGTGCTTTAGTTGGATGGGTACGTTGGGGTTAGGCAAGCAGGACAGGTGGTCACATCAAAAGTTTATTAAAAACATAACCAAGAAGGAAGTAGGGATAGGCAAAGAGAGTGACAAAAAAAATGATGCAAACAACTCATTCATAGATACGAAATTTTTGTATGTATATGGACTTTAATACTTAATGTATGGCGTAAAAATGTGAATTGTAGGCATCAAGAATAGGGTATGGAGCGTATATTTTCTTGGTATAGGCTGGTACTGGCATTAGGTTGAGAAATGGGTAGGGTTTAAGCTTTCCGTATATTTACGGTTATTAAAATTAACGTTAATTATCGTTGCCCGTTAATACATGCACTGATAAACACAATCTTCAAAAATTACAAAAATGGACGTTATAGTATAATTTGACGTTACGGTTCTAATGAAACTAATTTCATTGAAAACAGTCTCTATTTGCAAAAACGACGCTATCTAGATCCCAATTGATCCATCGGTTCACCTTTAAATTTCGTTCACCGACAAAACAACTCCGTTTGGCTTCAAACTGAAAATCTAGCAATAATTAATTATACGTATTCCAAAAAAATTTGTTTCGTAAAAAACGGAGGTCGTTTGAAAATAAAACTATTTATAAGACCTATATATGGTCGATAAAAATATTTTTAAAATCAAAACAAATCATATTTAAATAAAAATAAATTATTATCGCATATTTCCAAATAAAATATTTAAAACCAATTTAAATATTCAAATGCAAACGGTCGAAAAAAAATTCGGGTCGTTACAACTTTTCGACATTGTATATCTAGAGAGGAATACACCGGGTTCAACAAGAACATCTTGCAACCCAGGATAAACATGAGTAGTCATGTAACGACACAGATTTCACCCGGACCTAATCGATCGCTAAATCGACCAAGACCATTCGAATCCCGCATACGCTGACTTTGGGCATACAACAACATCAAAACAAATAACAGAAGACTTTTATAAACATTATAATAATGTTACATTAGAGTACATAATATATCAGAGTACATCGAAATATAATACAACGGAAGATAATTTACAATAAATGTAATACGATGCACAGCGGAACAAGTAAACTAACATAGCGGAAGACTATCATGCTCTAGACACAGCATTAAGCTTCGATCCAGAATTCTACTTAATATATCTGCAAAATAAGCTACTCGACTGCTCGTGTGGAAAAGAGAGCACCTGAGTTTGCAAAGTGAAACAAACTATGAGTCAGTCATGGGACTAGTATGAGAAATCTTACTTAACCTATCTAGTAATAAGGCTAATCACAGGACCACGCCGCTAACGCGGAACGGTTTACTCCATTGGATTGCCAATGCATAAATAAAGTAAATCGTTAAACAATGCAATGTTTTTAGAAAAATGAAACCATTATAAGACTCAAGTCCCATCACACAATGCAACGCAAACCGAAGGATAGAGTTTTACCTTATAATGGTCAAAATTGCTTGATATGATAAAACAGATTTGATATTATTATTAGTGTATATATGTTTCAAAAACATTTCAGTCATAATGTATCAATCATAGACGACATAGCTACCATATACTATGTCGCCAAATATAGGTTTACAATCAAAACCGTATGGGGTCGTATTGGAAGTTGGATTTCCATCGTGAACCAAGGAAAGGGATCGTCCTTACCAAATTCGAGACAATCTAGACCATATCTCAGGATACAGCCGCAACTGCACCTAGGTTCCACAAGGCCGGTCCACAAATATGTTAGTGGATTATAACTCCTGAACAATACGTTTCTCCGCCCTATGAGGCGTAAATAAAGAGCCACTAGGGACTCCAATCCAAGGTACCTCGCTTTCCATCATCCACATAAGTAAAAATGTCTACGCTTCATACCATGACACCACTTCTAGCTAGAAAGAAACGCATGTTCTTCCTGGATCCTTCTCCCGTTTCTGGTTCATACCGGGGTGTTAGGCTCGCTAATGCTATACACAAAGCTATGCTAAATAAAGCTGTGCTTTGATCATCAACCACAAGGCTCTGCTTTTCAAGAATAAGCCTTGATCATTTGCATCTTGGCATGCCACACTGACAATTCACGCCATGCGACTGATTACTATCAATATATAACCTTTGAGCTCGTACGTCTCAGAGAAGGGTGTTCAGCAAGAGAATAAATTCTTCGCCACCAAACAGATATATATATATATATTAAATAGAAATCAATTCACATAGAACGAAATCCAATGTCAGACACACATCCATTTACAAGTCCGTTCTGGGTCTGAACGAAATCGGAGACACCTTATTCCTCGTCCCGTATGTCCTATATAGGAGAGAGGTTCTCGCATATCCATCGATCTCCAAGTACGTCTAGACGATTACCACTTATTACCTTGTCTTGGGATGCCTCCCAATCAAGACATCAGTAATCATTCAAACGATGTGAAGATCTCCGCTCTTCAACTACCATCTTCATCTTCGACTATTAATCGTCGTAGTAATTATTCAGAATGGGTTAAACCTGGTCTTTCCGAATAACTCGCGTATTTTATTATCAATAATCAAGTGCTATAAAAACATATCATACGCCTCATTCCAATTCAAAATATTCTTTTAAATAATTATTCACATTATTAGGGAAAGGTTCCCATTAATTTTATCAAAGATAAATTCTTTTAAATTTATTCTTTGATATTCTTTTCAAAGATTCATTAAAGCTCCAATTTGGTTTTAATATCAAAAAATCATTACTTTATGTTTATTCAACTTTAAGAAATTAATCTTGTCTTTAATCGGGTTATAGAACCAATGTCATTTGAAACACAGTTCACGATAAACCCAATATCATTTTCCATTAAACATGGAATTTTCACAGAAATCAAATCAATATATAATCGATATAAATTTCCGTATCAGATTAATAATATAACTGGAATAATGGCAAAGTCTTTTAAATTCCATATATATTAACGGTCTTCTTTTACTGAAGCTAATCTCGAGTATTATTAAATTGAATTCCATTCAATTCCAATTTAATATATTAAATTGGAAAAGATTATTTTGGAAAAAAATTCATTAAATCTAAATAAAAAGATTTGAAAATTCCAAATCATATCATTATTGTCAATTGGGTTGAAGAATAAATGTAAAAAAAAAAAGCATAATTCACAATAAACCCAATTCACATTTCATTTTATTCCAATTACTAAATATAATTGGAAACTCTAATAATCTTAATTAAAAGATTTATTTTTTTCTCAACTGGGTTTAAGATAAGTGTTATTTAAGACACCATTCACGACAAACCCAAAAATCCAATTTATTTTATTTATGTAACGACCCAGCGATTTTCGACTCCGAAAATCGACACAAAACCCAGCGTCGACTGTTCAGACATCGAAAATACCGGACCATTAATAGAAAGAAATTAGAGGGTGAGATAGGAAAGATAGAACTAATAGAATAGGAGAAGAAGAAGAAGAACACAACTGAGCATAATCAGAGTAAACACGAATCTCACAGCGGAACGAATAAAATATATTATATAACATACCTTTGAAAATACAAAACTGTAGTGTATATACATACCATTATCAGAGTACAATACATCATATCACAGCGGAAATAGTCTCTAAATACTAACGGTGAAGCCTTCTGCTTTTAGCTCCTTCAAGCGTATCTGTAAAAGCCTGAAACACTTGACTGCCCGTACAAATTTGGGCACCCAAGAGTTTAGGGAAAACAAACAAAATAAACTCTGGGTCAGTCATGGGACTGGTGTGAGTAAATTCCAACCATATGGTTTAACTTCAAAAATCCTTTGAAAGAAAAGATAATAGTAAGACCGGTCCACACATAAACACGGACGGCTTTTACCTTACTATAACCCAAATCATTATTGATATCAAAATCCAGTGATATTATAATAATGTCTAATCAAATAAATAACCAAATAGTAGAACGCTTGCATCTCACGCTCTACATACATAGTATAAAATCAAAACCCGCAGGGCGCTTATTGGAGATTGGATTCCAACTATGACAAGGTATGGGACCACCTTCCGATGATGTATCTCTAGAGGCGAATACACCTGGGTTCAACAAGAACGTCTTGCAACCCGGCCCACACATAACCGACCACTCATTTCGCTTGAGTGTATCGAATGTATATCACCAACGGTTGGGCTCAAACCACCGTTCCCGAATGGGCAGAATCGATAGATTTAGAAACAAAAGGAATTTCTCTAGATAGGTGATTATACACCCTAATGGGAGCGACCCACATAGCCATGCTGCCTGCCCGATTTTTGTCATTTCCCGGTTGTGAAGCTTGAGGCTACGTTTACCTTTTAGAACATCTGGCCACCATACACTTTGAATGCCACATCGTCAAACCCGTCAAATCACTAGTTGATCTTCCCAACATTTACGAGTATAAAAGCCAAGAGAAACGAATTTCTCCGCCACCAGACGTAATACCTTAAAAAGATTGTCTTATGTGACCGTTAGGAATACTCTGTCAGACATTCGTCCATACAAGTTGTCCTTGGACTGGACAAACAGAAAGCACCATTCTGAATAGGACGACCCTTGCACTTCACTCCGTCTTCAATTTTCTTCAGCATAATTTGCAGCGCTTATGCCTATACGGAGTGGTTTCAGATAGTATATCCAACCGGTCTCCCCGTATAGACAACGATGGTCAAAACACTTCGATAGTTGGTTGTTTAACTATCGAAGTAAAAACAACATCCATTCAATGTACAACCAATATCACACAGATCATAGGCACTTTTTATTTAACATTCGTTCTTATATTTCTTTGGACAAACGTCATTACTTATTACTTTTGAATAAGCGAATTTCAAACCAAGCTGTTTCCTTCCCTAGGAAGTGCTACTGTATATAAACATCACGCTTAAGTTTGGTTAACAGCGTTTCATTTATCGTTACAGTTCAAATTTGCTATACGCTGCTATATCCCTTTATAACTAATCTTGACATAACAGTCACGCTTAAGCCTAGTCAACAGCGTTACTTTACTGCTATAGTTCTGAGACTTGCAATATGCTACTAAATCCCACTTTATAATTAAACTCAACACCTCTTTCCGTTACAAATTCTTGACATCTTTTTTCATTACAAAAAAAAAAACTTAACATCTCTTTTCGTTACAAAAAATCCTTGATATCTCTTTCCGTTACAAAAATCTTGATATCTCTTTCCGTTACAAAATCCTGACATCTCTTTCTGGTACAAACCAAATACCATCCCTCGATAATTATGAAGCCGTTCAAGTTGGGGTATTTTAATTACCTCTCAGACCTTGATCGACGACGTTCTTACCTTAGAATAGATATAAGTTCGTAATTCTAATTCCTTATACTTTAAAATCTGCCAACCGTACTTCTTGTTATAGTTTAAATATGGTTTTATGACGCCATATCCTTATTTTGCAAACTCGGTTATTTACATTAGCTTTCAACTTCCTTGTTCAAACCCATTTAAACATTTTCCTCCGCTTCGTCTTCCTTAGACAAATCTCTTTTTAAAAATTCCTCTTCGCTTTGTCTTCCTTAGACACATCCCTTATTTCAAATACGATCATACTCCAAACATAGAATTATACTTTATTTCATAAGCATCTTTAAAATCGACTACTTGTTTTTGATATACTTAAAACAAGTCATCGCCTCCTTGTTTAATCAAGATTAAATTTCTGTTATTTAGAAATAATAAATAATCGATTCTTCCTATTTAAACCCGAATCAATTTATATCTAACTCACGGTATTAAAAATACCAGTTTATAATAGAACTTCTATTATAATTTATAATTTCGCTTCAATTATAAAGATATAATTTTTTTTAAAATTAACATCGTTGATTTGCTTGACAGTCAACCAATTTCTTAACAAAACGATGTGTTTATGGTCGACTGTTGCCACTTTCTAAATCAATATCGTTTATTTACTAAATAAACATAACGTTGAACTTCCATTCAACACAGTTCAAACAGTGCATAAACAGTACATATAAATATTGAAGAATCCGGTTGAATTCCTCCTACCGGTTTCCGCATCCACAAATGTTAGTCAAACAATTATCACTGATTCCATACTGATGGAACCAATATCCAACCGGTGATGGGTACATATGCAACGATATATAATATTTCAACCAATTTAACCATAATCTACCTAAACAACCATCGCACAGCATTCAACCATTATTTAAAATATAAATAAAATATTTTAAATAAAACAAAGTTAGTGAATTTACTCACCTTGGCGTGTTAACCGTTGAATAACGATTTGCGTCAATCGATTAAACCGGCGTTTAATTCTGCCACAACCCAATTTGCTCCAGACCGGTTTCATTGAATAGCCCTTGTCCATATGATCTCCAAATGACTAACTGCTCGTAATTCATTTAAATTCCTTGGCCCATTCTTCTTTAAACCGTACCCGTTTTCTTCTTCGAAACGTTACATAGTCTCAGTGCCAGGAATAGTAGCCGACCCCTTTAAACCATTTCCGCAAAGTTCAAACACCATGTATCTTGGAGACTGAAACAAACAACAGTCTCAGCCTTCTCTTCGCCATTAACAGATACACGAGCTTCCCAACTGAAACCCATCGCCGAGACAACCTTGAACTCCCCTCGCTATCATCACAACCCACCGTCGACCATTCGTCACCAACACTTCAGTCACCAGTCCACTTACACCGCACACACCGCCAATTGAAGATCACGTACCCTCCCTGATCAACGTACTAACCATTGACCCAAAAAGTAGTTCGCGTTCACGCTTCTGAACACTAGGAATATCACTCACTCTTCTCCTTTGAAAGAACCAAGAACCGCACACTCTTTTATTTACCCCTACCTCATGTGCTTCACGTTCTGATACATTAGCTCCCCCTGACCTTCACGAGTTCACTGAGAATGCCTCCTCACGTCCAGTGCCATCTTCTCCTGCCAACTCCCTTACATCATGATTTTTATAACCCAAGACATCATTGAACTCGGCAACTCACGCCTCAGCCATCACCAAGTTCACCGAGCCCATCATACCATCCCTCTCCACAAGCTCGCACCTTCAGCCCCACTGTACAGCTCGCATGGTGATCTCTCCTTCTGACCATACTTACTTCCTCTCCCCTTAAGCACATAGCAGTAGCCCACTATAAGCAACTCCACCTAACTACCGTGCTTTACTTGATTTTCAAAACGTCCGGGCTGTTAACGTCGTATTACAAATACATATATATGTATTTAATTTTTTCTCTTTTTTTTTTTTTTTTTTGAAGCAAAGAGAGAAACGAGACCGTATATTTATAGTGTTATGATTCCGTGATGGCCAAGGAGTGCACAGTGAGTTCATCAGCAGCTTTTAAGGGAAACGCATGCTTATGTACAACTTACTAGGTACGTACACTACTGTTATGATGTAGCAGTATAGGGTGGTACTCGCTGGTATGAATAGGGTAAGAACAAGACTTAAGCATATTTTCATTAGATTTTGATGGGGCTCTAAAATGCTATGGATGGCATAGCTTATACGGTATGTATGTCGTTGTCATAGGTGAGGCGTAGACTGGCAGGTAGAGGCTTCATTTGGTGATGGCTCGGCATATACAGGGGAGGTGATATAAATATGTATACACCATATACTTAACGGTTACGAAAAGCGTAGACAGTTTCTGACAAGAGGCTGAGTTTTTTTTTTTTTTTTCTAAGTACGGCTTCGGCATGGAGCATTTAAAGAAGAACATGGGTCTATGAGATGAGCTATGAGGGTAGCTGAAAACTAAAGAGTAGTGATAGGTTTTTCTTATTTAATTTAATTTATTTGGTATGGTGTTCATTTGGATTTTAACTTGCATTAGCTAGTTGAGTCCTGGTAATATAATATGAACTTGGGGACGTTTTGCCAAATCATGTTTTGTATTACATTAGCCGAGTAATGTAACTACTACATTAGCTGTTCTTGAGCTCATGGTTCACGTCTTGCATGCAATCATGTTCTTGTCATCATTCACCTCCTCTACTTTAAAAATGCCAATAAGATAATAATTGATATTTCTGCTTAAACTTAGTATTTCTGTATTTTACAAACATTCAGACATAGATAAAGCCACATGTGATAGAATGGTAGAGCTCAGGGAGTTCGACAGTACCAAAGCTGGCTTGAATTGCGCATGTATTGTATACATATGTGGGACGGTTAAATTTTGATTTTTAAGGTACCATGTTACCTAATATTCCGTTCACGTATGAACTGCTATAGACCAAAAATAAAATACCGTTGTGACGAACAACGCGCCACGATCACAGAAATATAATAATATCGGTAGTTTAACTCATATTGTGAAATCCCATAATATTGATATAGGGTGCAAAATACTGCAAATAAAAAGTTGCGTATTTAATTAATTAAAAATTACAGTAAAATTCAAAAAATCAAATTATCACTACGTCTCAAAAGAACCTTGTCAAAATTTGAAACCGATATCAAGTTATTTCAAATAAACCGTTATGGTCGATATACGATTTCATAGCGACTTTCTGAATATTTGATTTTGACATATCTTGCAATCTATACCACGAAATCTCAATATTTCACTTCTGTCAGAAAGATACAGTTCAACAGATTCCAATGTTTCTTGTTTTGCAGAAATCCGATTTAAACTGGTTTCTGTACACTCAGTTGAAGATCAGAACGTTAAATTACGAACTGCCACGTCGTTATGAGCTCGATTATATTGAATATATATTTTTATACGTTCAACTTCGTTTTAGTTAATATTTAAATCTACTTATATTAAGAATTCAATATTTAAACTAATTTAAATATTCAAATATAAACCGATAAAAATGCGGGACATTACATTCCTTCCCCCTTAAAATAATTTCGTCCTCGAAATTGCTAAGGTAGGAAAAATGCTACAATTTCTGTTGTAAACATGTTAAAAATTCTTTTGGTTTACTTCATAATTTCAGTTCCAACTGAACTGATCAAAATATTAATTTCCTTCTTTGTAACGAAAATTTTCAAAATTCTGAAAATTTTCTAACACTTTAATTTTCGGAGAATTTCATCAATCTCTCCGCTGCACTGTTCATTCGGTACTATTACAACACGCCACTCTGGGTCTTCTCCCTTTTATCGGGCATCCAACTTTCTCGCTTCCATTTGCAATCCATTCAACATACCCAAATGCATCCCCAATTGATCTCCAGTTAGTTTATTCTCAATCAATAATCCCAACTCAAATTTCTTCTTCAAACTCCAATTCAATTCCAATTCCAAAATGATCAAATTTCCCAACCAAGTTGGTTCCATTCCCAATCTCAATTCACAACTCAACTACTTTGCCAAGTCAAATCCTTATTCCAGTATGATTTCCACTTACTTGGCTTCAATTCAACTCCACTTTTATTTGACTTATCTAAATCCTCTGTTTATTTACTTCATAACTAAAAATTTCAAAATTCAAATCCCTGGGATTTTTTTTCTTCAAATCAGTTTGAAATCATATATTTATTTGAAACCTAGAAATTCAAAATTTTTGAATATTCGAACAACTTATTTCAAACAAAATCTTTGGTAGTAATCACTCACTTAGAAATTCGAAAATGAACACCGATAATGCCGCGGTTCATCATCGGAATTTATTTCCCAGCGATCAAAGTGAGTTCAATACTATACCACTTTCAAAACTCATATTTAAATACTTTTATTTGAAATTACTTCAAAATATCTTTTCGAAACTTGGATAATATTTCAAAATTTCCCCAGGATCTTAAAATTCCATATATTTAACTCAAATTTCATTTAAAAACATTTTCATGTTTCAGAATTTTTATTCCAATTCTGGTTAAAATTTCAGATTTAATTCATCTGATTTTACATATTATATTTATAAAATATTTCGATTGGTTATTTATATAACCAAATCAATTATAAATCTTATTCAATCATAAGTTCACCCAACACATTCAATATATACTAGATAATTCCAATATATATGTTTTCTTTATATCAAAATATATTTCGAGTAAAATTATCTCATTTACTCTCTTTCAAAACAATACTATGTCGAAATTCTCTATCCAAGCGTTTATAAATCCCTATCGACCTCGTCAGCTAAACGCGTCGATCTGGAATTTATATACCACTCATCAGATCAATCAACACAATATAAAATGCTTTTTATATCAATTTACAAATACGCGCTCATATGTATACACTCAAACTCAATCTAGGGTAATACTAACCCCATCTCTATTGAGTCACGCCACAGAGCCAAGGTAATCGCTTAACCTTCAGCTCTGATACCACTGTAACGACCCAGCGATTTTCGACTCTGAAAATCGACACAAAACCCAGCGTCGACTGTTCAGACATCGAAAATACCGGACCATTAATAGAAAGAAATTAGAGGGTGAGATAGGAAAGATAGAACTAATAGAATAGGAGAAGAAGAAGAAGAACACAACTGAGCATAATCAGAGTAAACACGAATCTCACAGCGGAACGAATAAACTATATTATATAACATACCTTTGAAAATACAAAACTGTAGTGTATATACATACCATTATCAGAGTACAATACATCATATCACAGCAGAAATAGTCTCTAAATACTAACGGTGAAGCCTTCTGCTTTTAGCTCCTTCAAGCGTATCTGTAAAAGCCTGAAACACTTGACTGCCCGTACAAATTTGGGCACCCAAGAGTTTAGGGAAAACAAACAAAATAAACTCTGGGTCAGTCATGGGACTGGTGTGAGTAAATTCCAACCATATGGTTTAACTTCAAAAATCCTTTGAAAGAAAAGATAATAGTAAGACCGGTCCACACATAAACACGGACGGCTTTTACCTTACTATAACCCAAATCATTATTGATATCAAAATCCAGTGATATTATAATAATGTCTAATCAAATAAATAACCAAATAGTAGAACGCTTGCATCTCACGCTCTACATACATAGTATAAAATCAAAACCCGCAGGGCGCTTATTGGAGATTGGATTCCAACTATGACAAGGTATGGGACCACCTTCCGATGATGTATCTCTAGAGGCGAATACACCTGGGTTCAACAAGAACGTCTTGCAACCCGGCCCACACATGACCGACCACTCATTTCGCTTGAGTGTATCGAATGTATATCACCAACGGTTGGGCTCAAACCACCGTTCCCGAATGGGCAGAATCGATAGATTTAGAAACAAAAGGAATTTCTCTAGATAGGTGATTATACACCCTAATGGGAGCGACCCACATAGCCATGCTGCCTGCCCGATTTTTGTCATTTCCCGGTTGTGAAGCTTGAGGCTACGTTTACCTTTTAGAACATCTGGCCACCATATACTTTGAATGCCACATCGTCAAACCCGTCAAATCACTAGTTGATCTTCCCAACATATTACGGGTATAAAAGCCAAGAGAAACGAATTTCTCCGCCACCAGACGTAATACCTTAAAAAGATTGTCTTATGTGACCGTTAGGAATACTCTGTCAGACATTCGTCCATACAAGTTGTCCTGGGACTGGACAAACAGAAAGCACCATTCTGAATAGGACGACCCTTGCACTTCACTCCGTCTTCAATTTTCTTCAGCATAATTTGCAGCGCTTATGCCTATACGGAGTGGTTTCAGATAGTATATCCAACCGGTCTCCCCGTATAGACAACGATGGTCAAAACACTTCGATAGCTGGTTGTTTAACTATCGAAGTAAAAACAACATCCATTCAATGTACAACCAATATCACACAGATCATAGGCACTTTTTATTTAACATTCGTTCTTATATTTCTTTGGACAAACGTCATTACTTATTACTTTTGAATAAGCGAATTTCAAACCAAGCTGTTTCCTTCCCTAGGAAGTGCTACTGTATATAAACATCACGCTTAAGTTTGGTTAACAGCGTTTCATTTATCGTTACAGTTCAAATTTGCTATACGCTGCTATATCCCTTTATAACTAATCTTGACATAACAGTCACGCTTAAGCCTAGTCAACAGCGTTACTTTACTGCTATAGTTCTGAGACTTGCAATATGCTACTAAATCCCACTTTATAATTAAACTCAACACCTCTTTCCGTTACAAATTCTTGACATCTTTTTTCATTACAAAAAAAAAAACTTAACATCTCTTTTCGTTACAAAAAATCCTTGATATCTCTTTCCGTTACAAAAATCTTGATATCTCTTTCCGTTACAAAATCCTGACATCTCTTTCTGGTACAAACCAAATACCATCCCTCGATAATTGTGAAGCCGTTCAAGTTGGGGTATTTTAATTACCTCTCAGACCTTGATCGACGACGTTCTTACCTTAGAATAGATATAAGTTCGTAATTCTAATTCCTTATACTTTAAAATCTGCCAACCGTACTTCTTGTTATAGTTTAAATATGGTTTTATGACGCCATATCCTTATTTTGCAAACTCGGTTATTTACATTAGCTTTCAACTTCCTTGTTCAAACCCATTTAAACATTTTCCTCCGCTTCGTCTTCCTTAGACAAATCTCTTTTTAAAAATTCCTCTTCGCTTTGTCTTCCTTAGACACATCCCTTATTTCAAATACGATCATACTCCAAACATAGAATTATACTTTATTTCATAAGCATCTTTAAAATCGACTACTTGTTTTTGATATACTTAAAACAAGTCATCGCCTCCTTGTTTAATCAAGATTAAATTTCTGTTATTTAGAAATAATAAATAATCGATTCTTCCTATTTAAACCCGAATCAATTTATATCTAACTCACGGTATTAAAAATACCAGTTTATAATAGAACTTCTATTATAATTTATAATTTCGCTTCAATTATAAAGATATAATTTTTTTTAAAATTAACATCGTTGATTTGCTTGACAGTCAACCAATTTCTTAACAAAACGATGTGTTTATGGTCGACTGTTGCCACTTTCTAAATCAATATCGTTTATTTACTAAATCAACATAACGTTGAACTTCCATTCAACACAGTTCAAACAGTGCATAAACAGTACATATAAATATTGAAGAATCCGGTTGAATTCCTCCTACCGGTTTCCGCATCCACAAATGTTAGTCAAACAATTATCACTGATTCCATACTGATGGAACCAATATCCAACCGGTGATGGGTACATATGCAACGATATATAATATTTCAACCAATTTAACCATAATCTACCTAAACAACCATCGCACAGCATTCAACCATTATTTAAAATATAAATAAAATATTTTAAATAAAACAAAGTTAGTGAATTTACTCACCTTGGCGCGTTAACCGTTGAATAACGATTTGCGTCAATCGATTAAACCGGCGTTTAATTCTGCCACAACCCAATTTGCTCCAGACCGGTTTCATTGAATAGCCCTTGTCCATATGATCTCCAAATGACTAACTGCTCGTAATTCATTTAAATTCCTTGGCCCATTCTTCTTTAAACCGTACCCGTTTTCTTCTTCGAAACGTTACATAGTCTCAGTGCCAGGAATAGTAGCCGACCCCTTTAAACCATTTCCGCAAAGTTCAAACACCATGTATCTTGGAGACTGAAACAAACAACAGTCTCAGCCTTCTCTTCGCCATTAACAGATACACGAGCTTCCCAACTGAAACCCATCGCCGAGACAACCTTGAACTCCCCTCGCTATCATCACAACCCACCGTCGATCATTCGTCACCAACACTTCAGTCACCAGTCCACTTACACCGCACACACCGCCAATTGAAGATCACGTACCCTCCCTGATCAACGTACTAACCATTGACCCAAAAAGTAGTTCGCGTTCACGCTTCTGAACACTAGGAATATCACTCACTCTTCTCCTTTGAAAGAACCAAGAACCGCACACTCTTTTATTTACCCCTACCTCATGTGCTTCACGTTCTGATACATTAGCTCCCCCTGACCTTCACGAGTTCACTGAGAATGCCTCCTCACGTCCAGTGCCATCTTCTCCTGCCAACTCCCTTACATCATGATTTTTATAACCCAAGACATCATTGAACTCGGCAACTCACGCCTCAGCCATCACCAAGTTCACCGAGCCCATCATACCATCCCTCTCCACAAGCTCGCACCTTCAGCCCCACTGTACAGCTCGCATGGTGATCTCTCCTTCTGACCATACTTACTTCCTCTCCCCTTAAGCACATAGCAGTAGCCCACTATAAGCAACTCCACCTAACTACCGTGCTTTACTTGATTTTCAAAACGTCCGGGCTGTTAACGTCGTATTACAAATACATATATATGTATTTAATTTTTTCTCTTTTTTTTTTTTTAAAGCAAAGAGAGAAACGAGACCGTATATTTATAGTGTTATGATTCCGTGATGGCCAAGGAGTGCACAGTGAGTTCATCAGCAGCTTTTAAGGGAAACGCATGCTTATGTACAACTTACTAGGTACGTACACTACTGTTATGATGTAGCAGTATAGGGTGGTACTCGCTGGTATGAATAGGGTAAGAACAAGACTTAAGCATATTTTCATTAGATTTTGATGGGGCTCTAAAATGCTATGGATGGCATAGCTTATACGGTATGTATGTCGTTGTCATAGGTGAGGCGTAGACTGGCAGGTAGAGGCTTCATTTGGTGATGGCTCGGCATATACAGGGGAGGTGATATAAATATGTATACACCATATACTTAACGGTTACGAAAAGCGTAGACAGTTTCTGACAAGAGGCTGAGTTTTTTTTTTTTTTTCTAAGTACGGCTTCGGCATGGAGCATTTAAAGAAGAACATGGGTCTATGAGATGAGCTATGAGGGTAGCTGAAAACTAAAGAGTAGTGATAGGTTTTTCTTATTTAATTTAATTTATTTGGTATGGTGTTCATTTGGATTTTAACTTGCATTAGCTAGTTGAGTCCTGGTAATATAATATGAACTTGGGGACGTTTTGCCAAATCATGTTTTGTATTACATTAGCCGAGTAATGTAACTACTACATTAGCTGTTCTTGAGCTCATGGTTCACGTCTTGCATGCAATCATGTTCTTGTCATCATTCACCTCCTCTACTTTAAAAATGCCAATAAGATAATAATTGATATTTCTGCTTAAACTTAGTATTTCTGTATTTTACAAACATTCAGACATAGATAAAGCCACATGTGATAGAATGGTAGAGCTCAGGGAGTTCGACAGTACCAAAGCTGGCTTGAATTGCGCATGTATTGTATACATATGTGGGACGGTTAAATTTTGATTTTTAAGGTACCATGTTACCTAATATTCCGTTCACGTATGAACTGCTATAGACCAAAAATAAAATACCGTTGTGACGAACAACGCGCCACGATCACAGAAATATAATAATATCGGTAGTTTAACTCATATTGTGAAATCCCATAATATTGATATAGGGTGCAAAATACTGCAAATAAAAAGTTGCGTATTTAATTAATTAAAAATTACAGTAAAATTCAAAAAATCAAATTATCACTACGTCTCAAAAGAACCTTGTCAAAATTTGAAACCGATATCAAGTTATTTCAAATAAACCGTTATGGTCGATATACGATTTCATAGCGACTTTCTGAATATTTGATTTTGACATATCTTGCAATCTATACCACGAAATCTCAATATTTCACTTCTGTCAGAAAGATACAGTTCAACAGATTCCAATGTTTCTTGTTTTGCAGAAATCCGATTTAAACTGGTTTCTGTACACTCAGTTGAAGATCAGAACGTTAAATTACGAACTGCCACGTCGTTATGAGCTCGATTATATTGAATATATATTTTTATACGTTCAACTTCGTTTTAGTTAATATTTAAATCTACTTATATTAAGAATTCAATATTTAAACTAATTTAAATATTCAAATATAAACCGATAAAAATGCGGGACATTACAATTTAATTCCAATTTAATATTAAATAATTGGAAAGCTTCAATAAATCTTAATTTAAAGTTTTATTCTAGTAAATAACTAGTTCATTTCGATAAAAATATATTTTTATCTTTTCAAATATGGAATTTTTCATCCAAAATCTTTCCAATTACATATTTTTTTTCCATATTTTTAATAATTTTATCAAGGCCCGTACAGTCGGTTTTCCAATAACGGCCACCGAACTGCACTTACAACGACCTTTTCTGAAATTGATTTGGTCATAATTCCAAATCCTTCTGTTAGAATTTAAATCTCTTATATTCATTAGAAAGCTCTTTTCGATACGAACCCAATGGTTCCGGTTTTAGGAGAATCCGACGGTCGGATCTCCCGTTACATCAATTTAAAGTTAATGGTCGAAATTCGCGAACGGTCGCTGCGCGGCGCGTTCTATTCAGGCCATTATATATATTTAATATATATTATATATATTTAATATATATTATATATATTTCATCGATTTCCATTTAAATCGTATTTTATAAAATATTTATAAATTCATTTTTAAATCGATTCCAACTCCATTTTCAATTTTAAATCAAAATTGAATATTCTATATCTCTATCATATTATATCTTTATCATATTATAATATTAATATTTTCAAAATATTAGATTTTGAAACCACTACTTTTCGATATTCATTATAAAATGAATAAAACCGATCAATAAACCCGTTCGGGTTAAAAATGACGTTTCTATACTTAACTCGGCTTCACATTTTTATATTTTTGTGTCCGTCCAAAACTAGACATAAAAATCATAATTTTATTCTTCACTGAATATTATTTTATAATATTCGTTATTTTAAAATATTCTTTATTTTAAAATATTCTTTATTTTTGAATATTCTTTATTTTTGAATATTCTTTATTTTAAAATATTCCGAATCGGAATGCGACTTAATCAATTACCATATAATTTCAGTTATATGGATTTCATACATCGCATGTATATAACAATAATGATAAATAATCATTAAACAATCCATTCACATCCAGAGTGAAATTTACAACTATGTGAGCATTAAAATACATAAATAACGCTCATCACAGACTGTTAATCCATTGACTGACATATAACTAAATATTGGGTCTAGTGTATGTCAAATATCATCCCAATACCAGTGTGGGGTTTCGAGACACAACAGTTTATTTAAATACACTATTGGTTAATAAATTTAACCAATTATAATTCGATTTGAATTATTTTCTATTTAACCAATTTTCATCGTTTAAATTATAAATGGATATTTATAATTTAATTTCAACCAAACATATATTTTAACAAGTAATTATTTTTATTCTTGTCTAACATGATAAAGGTAACATTTTTATTTCACAAAACATTATTCTAAATACATGACATTTTCATTAATCAAAACATTATTCTAACCAATTTCCATTGTTTAAATTATAAATAAGTATTTGTAATTTGATTTCAACTGCCATATTAATATTAATATTATTTTTAATACGTTAAACATTTCGACATCACAAACACATATTTCAAGCCATGATTCTTCTTATTTAACAAAACGTATTATAACAAGATGACATTTCTATTTGACAAAAACATATTCTAACTAAATGATATTTTAATTAAACAAAAACATATTCTATCTAAATGACATATTTATTTACAAAATATGTTTTCTAGCTAAATGACATATTTATTTACAAAATATGTTTTCTAACATAAACGACATATTTATTTGCAAAATATGTTTTTTAACATAAATGACATATTTATTTACAAAATATGTTTTCTATGTATTCTAATGACAAATAAAAGTATAATTTATTTGCATAACTAATTTCTTTATTTAACATAACAAATAAAAATGAATATTTATTTATATACAAATTTCTATCTTTAATATGACAAATAAAAATGAATATTTATTATTGGTAAACAAATTTCTAACTTTAACATGACAAATAAAAATGAACATTTGTTTGTACACAATTACAATATTTAACATGTCAAATAAAAATGAATATTTTTATTTGACAACAATTTCAATATTTTGACAAAAATGCAAATTTTGTTTCAGCTATTCTATTCAACAAAAATGTCCTTTTTATTTAAACTATTTGGTTTCAACAAAAATGATATATTTTTTCTCAACTAGTTTGTTACAACAAAAATGTCCTTTTTTATTTCAACTATTTGGTTTCAACAAAAATGATATATTTTGTATTTAACATTTCTAATTCAACAAAAATGTTAATTTTATATTTCTAATTCAACGAAAATGTAATTTTTGTTTCAATAATTTTATTTCAACAAAAATATAAATTTTGTTTCAACAATTTTATTTCAACAAAAATGTAAATTTTATTTCAACAATTTTATTCCAACACAATAATCATCCAATCAATAGATCTACATAACAACATCAATCCCAGATAAAATCACCTATAACTACAAATAGAACTTAACAGCGTATTGATAATAACACAATCATAATTAATTAATTTTAATTATAAAAAAAATAGAATTCTCACCTCGATCGGTTTTGAAATCGTTAAATAAACGATTGTTTTACTGAATTAAACTGTACGTTCAATTCCGTTGAAATTTCCAACCGTTCCAGAATTTGTTCCAGTTTGTTCCATGTTGTAGATCGCGTTGAGATGATTCCAACGCATCTAGTTTCATTTGATTCTGTTTTGATTTGAGAAAGTTACAATGGTTTAAACTTTTAATTACATAATTATATAATTAAATAAATAATTAAAACATTTAATTACATTTCGACCCCTGTCCATCGTCTTCTTTCAGACACCAAAGGAAACCCATGATCGTTCACACATTAGCATCATCGCACACCATTCGAGGACGCCGCCGGCCGATCAGACTTCGCCACCCCCTCCTCCTATGTGCCACCGACCCTTCCTCAGAACCCAGTGGAGTTCGATCCTCCCGGCCCCGTAAAACCCACTCCGAAGTCATCCCGTTCGAGCCTAGAAATCGAGGAAACCGAACCACTATTCTCGATCATGACTGTATAAATTAAAGGCCTCATCTAGTACTTCGATTTCCCTTTTGGAATGGGGTTTCAATTCGTTGTGGATTTGAAGATTAGATGGAAGATGGGTTGGAAGCTCGCAACCATCAATTTCAATAACTGGCGGCTGTATGTTGAGAACTAGGGTTTAGGAGAAATACGTGTATTATACGGTGTATTTATAATATTCTATAATTATTTTATTTATTTCATTCAATTTAATTCCATTAATACTAGTTTGGCACCTCGAACTCCAAATGAATCATAACGACTGTCCCCCCTAGCTAAATACCCCCATTCTGGATATAATCGAATATGTTTCGTAACACAATTCGGCTGTTACGATCAGTTTTTATCAATATTAAAATATAAATCAATATATATCAAATTTGAACGTACATTTTAATTTACCGAGGCCACATATTGACTCCAAAAATTTCAGAAAAATAAATCTAGCTATGTTTTGACGATATGGTCCTAACAAAATTAATTTCATCAAATTTGGAGACCGTTTGAAAAATGGTGATTTTCTGGTCGATCCAATTTGACTGAAATTGACAAAATACATTTTCTTTTGCCATGCTTACATATTAATTCTAAAAATTATGAAAATTGGGATCTTGCAATAAATTGACATTCCAGATCCAACAAAAGTGGTTTCATCGAAAACGGAGGTCGTTTGTAAAATGGCTATTTATTATATTAAAAAAAATATTTATATATAAATTCCATAGCGACTATTTTGAATTTTAAACTGGCCATAACTTTTTATTCCCGCTATGAAATTTCAATTTTTCAAATTCATTGGAAAGATATAATTAAACAGATTTAAATATTTCTGGTTTTACTAAAATCCGATTTATTTTGATTCTTGTACATTCAATTGAAATTTGAAATCGAATTTTCAAACTACCGCGCTATTTCTAACTCCTTTTACCATTAAAATATTTATATTCGTTCGAACTTTGATTTAAATAAAATTTTAATCATTATTATTTAAAATAAATTATTTTAAATATTCAAAATTCACTAATATTGCTAAAATAAAATTTTAAATTGGTTCCAAAATTCCGGGTTGTTACAATCTCCCCCACTTAAAATCTTTTCATCCTCGAAAAGGAACGGAGCTTAAAGTTGTTTAACTAACCTATTCAACTTTCATTCTTTTATTGTTTCAATAATTTTATTAGTTGTACACTTGTGCTAATGATCACACAATACAATCATCAATCAATTAGTTGATTAGCTTTTCAAATATATATAACTTTTATATATTTAAAAATCATATTATTTTCTAAGATCAGATTATATATATATAATCACAAATACGTTAATTTTAAACTTGTCACTCTCAACTCATTCTAGGGCATTTCTAACCCCATCTCTAACGAGTTTTCTCATTCTAGGATACTACTGATCCTATCTCTAATGAGTATTTTTTTATAGGATATTTCAAATCCTACCTCTGATGAGTCTTTTGTTCAGTTCTAACGAGTTGTACCCCAAAGATTTGAGTTGACCAATACCAGCTGTAACGACATGGATTTCGCTCGGACCTAATCGATCGCTAAATCGACCAAGACCATTCGAATCCCGCATACGCTAACTTTGGGCATACAACAACATCAGAAAAAATAATAGAAGACTTTTATAAACATTATAATAATGTTACATCAGAGTATAGAATATATCAAAATACATTGAAATATATTACAGCGGAAGGTAATTTGAAATAATGTAATACAATGCACACCGGAACAATTAAACTAACACAGTGAAAGACTATCATGATCTGGACACAGCTTTAAGCTTTGATCCAGAATCCTGCTTAATATATTTGCAAAATAAGCTACTCAACTGCCGGTGTGGAAAAGAGAGCACCCGAGTTGGCAAAGTGAAACAAACTACGAGTCAGTCATGGGACTAGTATGAGAAATCTTACTTAACCTATCTAGTAATAAGGCTAATCACAGGACCACGCCGCTAACGTGGAACGGGTTTACTCCATTGGATTGCCAGTGCATAAATAAAGTAAATCGTTAAACAAAACAATGCTTTTACGAAAAATGAAACCATTATAAGACTCAAGTCCCATCACACAGTGCAACGCAAACCGGAGGATAGAGTTTTACCTTATAATGGTGAAAAATGCTTGATACGATAAACAGATTTGATATTATTATTAGTGTATATATGTTTCAAGAAAATTTCAATCATAATGTATCAGTCATAGATGGCATGACTACCATATACTATGTCGCCAAATATAGGTTTACAATCAAAACTGTATAGGGTCGTATTGGAAGTTGGATTTCCATCATGAACCAAGGCAAGGGATTGCCCTTACCGAAGTCGAGACAATCTAGCCCATGTCTTAGGATACAGCCGCAACTGCACCTAGGAGCCATAGGGTCGGTCCACAAATATGTTAGTGGATTATAACTCCTGAACAATACGTTTCTCCGCCCTATAGGGCGTAAATAAAGATCCACTAGGGACTCCAATCCGAGGTACCTCTCTTTCCATCATCCACATAAGTAAAAATATCTGGGCTCCATACCATGACACCCCTTCTAGCTTGAAAGAAACGCATGTTCTCCCCGGATCCTTCTCCCGTTTCTGGTTCATACCGGGGTGTGAGGCTCGCGAAGTAACGCTATACACAAAGCTATGCTAAATAAAGCTGTGCTTTGATCATCAACCACAAGGCTCTACTTTTCAACAATAAGCCTTGATCATTTGCATCTTGGCATGCCACACCGACAATTCACGCCATACGACTGATAACTATCTATATATAACCTATGAGCTCGTACGTCTTAGAGAAGGGTGTTAAGCAAGAGAATAAATTCTCCGCCACCAAACAGATATATATTAAATAGAAATCAATTCACATAGAACGAAATCCAATTCAGACACGCATCCATTTACAAGTCCGTTCTGGGTCTGAACGAAACCGAAGACACCTTATTCCTCGTCCCGTATGTCCAATACAGGAGAGAGGTTCTCGCATATCCATCGATCTCCAAGTACGTCTGGACGATCACCACTTATTACCCTGTCTTGGGATGCCTCCCAATCAAGACATCAATAATCATCCAAACGATGTGAAGATCTCCGGTCTTCAACCACCGTCTTCATCTTCGACTCTTAATCGTCGTAGTAATTATTCAGAATGGGTTAAAGCTGGTCTTTCTGAGTAACTCGCGTATTTTATAATCAATAATCAAGTGCTATAAAAATACATCAAATGCCTCATTCTAATTCAAAATATTCTTTAAATAATTATTCACATTATTAGGGAAAGGTTCCCATTAATTTTATCAAAGATAAATTCTTTTAAATTTATTCTTTGATCTTCTTTTTAAAGATTCATTAAAACTCCAATTTGGTTTTAATATCAAAAATTCATTACTTTATGATTATTCAACTTTAAGAAATTAATCTTGTCTTTAACCGGGTTAAAGAACCAATGTCATTTAAAACACAGTTCACGGTAAACCCAATATCATTATCCATTAAATATGGAATTTTCACAGAAATCAAATCAATATATAATTGATATAAATATCCGTATCAGACTAATAATATAAATAGAATAACTAAAAAGCCTTTTAAATTCCATATATTATAAAGGTTTTCTTTTACTGAAGCTCATCTCGATTGTTATTAAATCGAATTCCGTTCAATTCCAATTTAATATATTAAATAGGAAAACTTTATTTTGGAAAAAATTTCATTAAATCTAAATAAAAAGATTTGAAAATTCCAAATCATATCTTTACTATCAATTGGGTTGAAGAACAAATGTCGTAAAAAAACATAGTTCACAATAAACCCAATTCACATTTCATTTTATTCCAATTACTAAATATAATTGGAAACTCTAATAATCTTAATTGAAAGATTTATTTTTTTTCTCAACTGGGTTGAAAGAACAACGTTATTTAAGACACCATTCACGACAAACCCAAAAATCCAATTTATTTTATTTAATTCCAATTTAATATTAAATAATTGGAAAGCTTCATTAAATCTTAATTTAAAGATTTATTCTAGTAAAAAACTTGTTCATTTCGATAAAAAATATTTTTATCTTTTCAAATATGGAATTTTTCATCCAAAATCTTTCCAAATTATTAATTATGATTTTACATAATTTTTTCATATTTTTAATAATTTTATCAAGGCCCACACAGTCGGTTTTCCAATAACGGCCACCGAACTGTACTTACAGCGACCTTTTCTGAAATTGATTTGGACATAATCCAAATCCAACCATTAGATTTCAAATCTCTTATATTCGTTGGAAGGCTCTTTTCGATATGAACCCAAGGGTTCTAGTTTTAGGAGAATCCAACGGTCGGATCTCCCGTTACATCAATTTGAAGTTAATGGTCGAAATTCGCGAACGGTCGCTGCGCGGCGTGTTCTATTCAGGCCATTATATATATTTAATATATATATATATTATATTTCATCGATTTCCATTTAAATCGTATTTTATAAAATATTTATAAATTCATTTTTAAATCGATTCCTACTCCATTTTCAATTTTAAATCAAAATTGAATATTCTATATCTTTATCATATTATAATATTAATATTTCCAAAATATTGGATTTTGAAATCACCACTTTTCGATATTCATTATAGAATGAATAAAATCAATCGATAAACCCGTTCAGGTTAAAAATGGCGTTTCTATACTTAACCCGACTTCACATTTTTATATTTTTGTGTCCGTCTAAAATTGGACATAAAAATCATAATTTTTTTCTTTGCTGAATATTATTTTATAATATTCGTTATTTTAAAATATTGTTTATTTTAAAAGATTCTTTATTTTTGAATATTTTTTATTTTAAGATATTCCGAATCAGAATGCGACTCAATCAATTACCATATAATTTCAGTTATATGGATTTCATACATCGCACGTTTATAACAATAATGATAAATAATCATTAAACAATCCATTCACATCTAGAGTGAAATTTACAATTGTGTGAGCATTAAAATAAATAAATAATGCTCATCACAGACTGTCAATCCATCGATTGACGTATGACTAAATATTGGGACTAGTGTATGTCAAATGTCATCCCAATACCAGTGTGGAGTTTCCAGACAACAACAGTTTATTTAAATACGTTATTGGTTAATTAATTTAACCAATTATAATTCAGTTTGAATTATTTTCTATTTAACCAATTTTCACCGTTTAAATTATAAATGGATATTTATATTTTAATTTCAACCAAACATATATTTTAACATGTAAATTTTTATTCTTGTCTAACATGATAAAGGTAACATTTTTATTTCACAAAACATTATTCTAAGTACATGACATTTTTATTAATCAAAACATTATTCTAACCAATTTCCACTGTTTAAATTATAAATAAGTATTTATAATTTAATTTCAACTACCATATTAATATTAATATTATTTGTAATACGTTAAACATTTCGACATTACAAACACATATTTCAAGCCATGATTCTTCTTATTTAACAAAACGTATTCTAACAAGATGACATTTCTATTTGATAGAAACATATTCAAACTAAATGATATTTTTATTAAACAAAAACATATTCTACCTAAATGACATATTTATTTAATAAATATGTTTTCTAGCTAAATGACATATTTATTTACAAAATATGTTTTCTAACATAAATGACATATTTATTTACAAAATATGTTTTCTATGTATTCTAATGATAAATAAAATTTATTTGCATAAATAATTTCCTATATTTAACATAACAAATAAAAATGAATATTTATTTGTATACAAATTTCTATCTTTAATATGACAAATAAACATGAATATTTATTATTGGTAAACAAATTTCTAACTTTAAAATGACAAATAAAAATGAACATTTATTTGTACACAATTTCAATATTTAACATGTCAAATAAAAATGAATATTTTTATTTGACAACAATTTCAATATTCAGACAAAAACGAAAATTTTGTTTCAGCTATTCTATTCAACAAAAATGTCCTTTTTATTTCAACTATTTGGTTTCAACAAAAATAATATATTTTGTTTCAACTATTTTGTTACAACAAAAATGTCCTTTTTATCTCAACAATCTGGTTTCAACAAAAATGATATATTTTTTATTTAACATTTCTAACTCAACAAAAATGTTAATTTTATATTTAACATTTCTAATTCAACAAAAATGTTAATTTTATACTTAACATTTCTAATTCAACAAAAATGTTAATTTTATATTTAACATTTCTAATTCAATAAAAATGTTAATTTTATATTTAACATTTCTAATTCAACAAAACGTAAATTTTGTTATAATAATTTTATTTCAACAAAAATGTAAATTTTGTCTCAACAATTTTATTTCAACAAAAATGTAAATTTTGTTTCAAAAATTTTATTTCAACAAAAATGTAAATTATGTTTCAACAATTTTATTTCAACACAATAATCATCCAATCAACAAATCTGCATAACAACATCAATCCCAGATCAAAGCACGTATAACTACAAATAGAATTTAACAGCATATTGATAATAACACAATCGTAATTAATTAATTTTTATTATAAAAAAAATAGAATTCTCACCTAGATCGGTTTTGTAATCGTTAAATAAACGATTGTTTTACTATATTAAATTGTACGTTCAATTCCATCAAAATTTCCAACTGTTCCAGAATTTGTTCCATGTTGTAGATCGCGTTGAGACGATTCCAACGCATCCAGTTTCGTTTGATTCTGTATTGATTTGAGAAAGTTACAATTGTTTAAACTTTTAATTACATAATTATATAATTAAATAAATAATTAAAACATTTAATTACATTTCAACCCCTGTCCATTGTCTTCTTTCAGACATCAAAGGAAATCTATGATTGTTCACATATTAATGTCACTCACAAAGGGAATGCATCAATGTCCATGAAGCGTTATTTGTTGTATAGAACAGATAAATTACAAGAATAAATAAATAAAACAACATAGCGGAAGATAAAACTTATTTCATAGCATCATAACTCAAAATAAGCTTACATAAGTAGCTTCCAAAACCATTACAATAGGATCAATAGTCTTTTCCAAAACTTCAAAGTACATAAAGAAGCAAATACTTAAATAACATAAATGCATAAATCCCCACTGAGCATAAGCAAAGCCATAAAGATGAGAGAGTCCAAAGCGATACATCTACTCTTTTCAAGCAACTGAAAGAAATCGGCACTAAGCTGTAGTATTCCCTCCTTGCAAACCTGAGGGGGGGGGGGAGGAAAGAAAAGAGGTGGAAACAAACGGGTCAGACATAAAGTTTGGCGAGTCCACTAATTTTAACAAATAATAGGTAAGGTAAATGACCAAGACATAAAAAGGCATCATGATATGGCTGTAACATAGATAAGGTAGATAAAAAGGATGGACACCTTGGCTAAGCGAACAACCCTCCAAGCACTAACCCCGAAGACTGAAGTCAACATCAGACTAGCACCCAAAGGACTATCCAACTCAACCAACATGTATTTCGTTAAACCGCACTTTTGCTAAGTTACAACACATTACTTAAATACACCGCACATCTACTAGTCTCTTTTACTCAAGGTTGATCCTTTCCCACTAACTGTACCCACATGACAAACTTGGTAGTTACTTGTACGTAGCAGCTATCGTAGGTGCCGGCTTGCTCCTACCACCGCTAAGGTACCCTTACTCTACCCATTCGATCGGCTCCCTAAACCCCGTAGGCACCCATGCTGGCCCCACATGGGGTGTATCACTCCCCAAAGTGGCAACCCCGATACCAACATGAAATGCACGGTCATACCTACACGATGCAACAACGTCTTACCTACCAGCCCGGACCCATGCACGCACATGAACCCGTTGGAGTTGCGTTGCCACCGCTATTCACGTTTTGACCTCTTATATTCAAGCCCAGTAAGCGTGCCCCAACCCCGGCCTAGTGCCGGGCCCAATTAGATACTCAAACGGGTTACTGGTTGAAACGGGTCCCCATCCGACACAAGCCTCCCAGCTATGCTTGGCCCCCACTAGGTTTTTCCACCACTTAACCATTTTAATTTAAATGTCCATGTCTTACACATGCTACGGTTAAGTCCATACTTACATGTCATCATTTACATGCCTTATCTTATTCCGGTTAAGTCCATATTTACATGTCATAATTTACATGTCACCCCACTTAACCCTCTAACCATACCCATGTCTTATTATGGTTAGTATTCCTTAATTCATTCCTTTTGACGAACGATGCATGACCTCCCACATTAGACCGAACACTTTGTGGCCGCTGGATTTGCCGAGCGGTTCCGGGCAGTCTTACGCCACATACCGGGTCTAACCTCGTGTCATCCATCATTACGTCTACAATTCATGCCTTTGACCTCTCACATTAGACATCCAATTGAGGCAGATGGATTTGCCGGGTGGTTCCGGGCAGTCTTACACCACAATTGCGCCTAAGCTCGTGTCAAAGGTTTATTAATAATCGTATTTCACCCAAACCCCAATTTTCATGTCATGTGTTTCCAATTCAACATATAATCACGTTTACACTTTTTGCCTTTTCCAACTTGTCACTAATTACATATTAATTAACCTCAATTACAAATTTTCAATTATAGGCAATTTCATCAATTCCATGTAATTCATACCCAAATATGCCAATTTCATATATTATCCAATTATCCAAAATGTCCAATAATATCCAATTTTCCATATTTCACATATCCTCATCGTTCCCACGTATTCGCATTCGCGCGTATTTTTAACATAGGCTCGAAGGTAGCCTAGATCCAAAAATAAAAGGAATAGGGATAAGAAGAGAGAATCAAATCACAGGAAATTGGAATTAACATCACGAAATAAAGGGGCATATAAACTGGCATAGAGGCATAATGACAGATTCAACATGAATAAACTGATAAAAGGTATGAACTTTACATAGAAGCATAGGCATATGATGACATGAATCAAAAAGGTGAAGACTTGGTGAGATTTTCATTACAAACATATATGAATCCTTTTTACAACTTTTTCATGTTACTTTAATCCCATTAAATTTGTGAAAATAACTGTACTCACCTTTCCTGGCTTAAGAAAATGATTATGCACTGAAATTGGTGTAGAAACATTGCGGTGTTGCTGATTTATCTTCTTGAATTGTTGTAGAAGCTCTAATCTTTAATTTGAGTTGAAGTTGAATGCTTGCAATTTGAGTTAGAGGCGACGACTGGGTTCAAGAGAGAGTTTAGCAGCATAATGGTGTATTAGAAATTATTTATGAATTAGGGTTAGGTCTTAGGGTGTATATATAGGTGTAGGAAGTTATTTAGGCCTTAGGAATAACCCTAGAACTGAACTGGACCATCAAAAATCGTCCCAAGCCCAAAAATCGCACTAGCAGCAAAACTGGCCGAACCAGGTTCGACCTCCCAAGGGGGAGGTCGACCCCCAGGTCGACCTGGGGGTACCCAGGTCGACACCATGGTCGACCTCCCGCCTTGGGAGGTCGACCTCCCTAGTCGTCCTGCTCACACACACACACACACATATATATATATATTATACTTTTTTCTTGTTATCTTCCGAGGGTCATATCTCCTTCGTCCGGACTCCGTTTTTCGAAAACTTAGACTCTATTCCATGCAGAATTCCGAGACGAACGCAATGGTGCAAACCATTTCCCTTCATTCCTATTTTAAAAATTAAGTGTTCTTAAATTTAGAATCACTTCAAAATTTGGGGTGTTACATTCTCCCATACTTAAAGGATTTCGTCCTCGAAATATCTAAGTCAAGAAGAGCGTATCCTACCATCCATCCACTCAACCATCAACCACTAGCAACCATGGTCCTTAAAAAAAATTCTAATGCTTTTTCGTGTACATATGCATAGTGTGTGTATATGTTCGTATACTAATGCAAAATCAGGCGGTCCACTGATTTAGTCGACCTCCTTAATGCAAATAATGATAGTGCCATGTATCCATCATGTATGCAAAGAACCCTATACATATCATTACTACATGTGTGCACAACCATTCATTTAAATGCAACATCCATATGATACACACATTCAATGAACATTCATTTTACTAAATACATCCATTTATATGCAATATGCAATATGAAAGTGACTGAGCCGATCTAGTGCCTAAAGTGTGTGTATATGCATCCACGAGCAACCACTAGCAAACACTTGCATCCACATGCATCCACCATACATAACATGTCTCAAACACATGTTTCAACCATAGGACTACCCTATCTAAAGGTCAAATATACTAGCGAGAGGACATACTAAAGATAGAACAAGTACAAGCTAAGCGATAAAGGAGAAATTAAAAGACATACCCTCGAAAAGAAAAGGGTACAATGAACGCATCTTCTCTTCCGTCTCCCAAGTAGTGTCGCTCTCATCATCTCCCCATTGCGCTTTGACTAGCTTGACCTCTCGATTCCTCAACTTCTTAATCTCCGACCCAAGAATGCATGTAGGAGCTCGTCGAACCGTCGCATCACGCTCTATCTCCACCTCTCTAAGCAAACTCGGCTCTACCACTTCCGCGGTCTCATGCAAGCACTTCCTCAAATGTGATACATGGAATACGTCGTGTACACCACTAAGTCTCTCGGGCAACTCCACTCTATACGCCATCTGTCCAATCCTCTCCTTAATAAGAACAGCCCTAAGAACCTTGGTGCTAACTTCCCAATGGACCCAAAGAGAACAACATTCCGTAATGGAGACACCTTGACAAGGACCATGTCCCCAATTTCAAATTCAAGATCTGTCCTCCTCATGTCCGCATATGATTTCTGCCTATCTTGCGCCGTCTTCATCCTCCTTCGAATCAAATCGATCTTTTCCGAAGTCTCTCTAATCATATCGGGCCCAAGTAAGATCTTATCCATAGATTCCCACCAACATGTAGGTGAACGACAAGGCCTTCCATAAAGAGCCTCGAAAGGTGTCATGCCAATGCTAGACTGAAAACTATTATTATACGCGAACTCCACCAAAGGAAGATGCTCCTCCCATGTACCTCCGAAGTCTAAAACACATGCCTATAAAGGTCCTCTAGAATACGATTCACCCTCTCGGTCTGGCCGTCCGTCTGAGGATGATATGCGGTGCTCAAACATAACTGGGTCCCTACTGCCTCTTGCAAGCTCTTCCAAAACTCGCTAGTAAAAATAGGATCGCGATCGCTCACTATGCTAGAAGGAACACTGTGCAAACGAACTATCTCTCGAATGTATATGGAGGCTAACCATGGAGCAGTCATCTTACTCTTCATGGGAATGAAATGGGCGCTCTTAGTAAGTCTGTCTACCACGACCCAAATCCCCGTATTACCCTTTCCAGGGGTATATGCTATCTCGAAATCGTAGGACGCTAAGAATTCCATCCACCTTTGCTGCCTTAAGTTCAAGTCCTTCTGAGAGAATAAGTATTTTAGCGATTTGTGGTCTGTGAACAATTCGAATTTCTCGCCAAGAAGATAACGGCGCCAAGACTTAAGCGTGAAAACAATAGCGGCCAACTCTAGGTCATGTGTAGGGTAATTTCTCTCATGCACTCTCAACTGCCTTCCTCCATAGGCTATTACCCTCCCCTCTTGCATTAAGACTGCGCCTAGTCCTGTCCACAAGCATCGGTATAAACGGTAAATGGCTTACTCCCATCTGGCTACACTAAGACTGGGGTTGTGGTCAAAGTTCTCTTTAAACGTTGGAACGCATCATCACAACCTACGTCCCACGTGAAAACTAGGATCTTCTTCGCCAAGCGTGTCAATGGGGCTGATATCTTTGCGAAGTCCTTGATAAACTTCCTATAGTAGCCTGCCAAACCCAAGAAACTCCTCACCTCGGTAGCATTTTTAGGGACCTTCCAATCTTGGATGGCCACCACCTTCGCGGGATCCACAACTATCCCTTCTTTAGAAACCACGTGCCCTAAGAATCACACTTCCTTCTTCCAAAAGTGACATTTAGAAAATTTAGCTTTAAGGTTATGCGCTCGAAGGGTCTCCAACACTTCCCTAAGATGTAGGGCATGCTCTTCCTCGCTCTTAGAAAAGATCAAGATGTCATCCACAAAGACTGCCACGAATTTATTAAGATACTCCCTAAACACCCTACTCATCATGTCAACAAATTATGCGAGGGCGTTTGTCAAACCGAAGGGCATCAAAAGCCACTCATAGAAACCGTTCGGAGTCCTAAAGGCAGTCTTGTCTATGCTATCCTCAGCCACTCTCAACTGATGGAAACCAGTGGCTAAGTCCAACTGCGAAAACACTGAGGCGCCAACTAACTGATCAAAGAGATCGTCAATCCTCGACAGTGGGTGCCTATTCTCCTTAGTAAGCTTATTAAGTTCTCTATTGTCCACACAAAGTCTAAGAGACCCATCCACCTTCGTGGCAAATACCTCTAGAGCACCTCACTTCGACATACTGCATCTTGTGAATCCCTTCTCAAGCAACTCCCCTACTTGCTTATTGAGCTCCCTCCTCTCACGAGGAGACATGTGGCGTACTGGCAGAGATACTGGTTTTGCATTGTCTACAAGATAAAATATGAAAGTCTATCTCACGTTTTGGGGGTAGACCCCTCACCTCATCGAAGACATCAACATATTCACGGACTATACGAACACAATGTAAATCATCATTGGATGCGACAAGTGACTCAAGATAACTAAGCATCACCGATCCTCTAGGGTCACAAGAAATATCAAGGGTCTTTCCACTATGAGTAAACAATTTTACTACCCTTCGTTCACAATCTAGGACGGCACCATATCTGGCTAGCCAATCCATCCCTAGAATCAACCCATAGCCCATGAAACCAAGCATAAAAGCATTACATTCAAAACCAATGCCTAAGATAGACAATCTCAAATCCCTACAAACCATGGATAAATGAGCCGACCCACCAATAGGATTTGAGACTACAATGGGATCCACAACGAGACTAGTATTTAAATGCTGTGTTTCAACTAATGACGTAGAGATAAACGAATGTGATGCGCCGAAATCGAATAAAGTACGGACAGGATGATCAAACAAGAAAATCAAACTTTCGACAGAAATTTTTCTACCTTCTTCCTGTCCCGGAGCCATGAGAGCGTGAACCTGCCCTCCTGAAGTAGAACCTCCCCTCTGCCCTTGCTTCTTAGGACAGTCCTTCATAGCATGACCCGTATCACCACAATGATAACAAGCGAACTTCTTCTTCTTCCTATAGTCTTTCTTCAAATGGCCGGGTATCCCACAGTTGTGACACTTCCTCTTTTCTTTACCGCCTTTCTTTTGTTGTTGGGCTTTCTTTGGATCCTCCTTCTTATCTTACGACCTAAAAGTACTTACACCCTTCTCTTCTTCATGCATGTATGCCATATCAACAAGCTTTTCATACGTAGCCCCCATTGGAACGTGGGACATAGCCAAACTGTGAAGCGGTTCATTTAGGCCCTTTGCAAACCTCAAGGCCTTCTTGTGAGGTGTATTCACCAACTCTAGCCCAAGTTTCGCCAACTTATTAAATTCGGTCACATACTCCTTTACGGTCAAGTTTTTCTGCTTCAATGTCAAGAACCTCTCCATGTACATACTCTCCTCATCTTGAGAAAGGAATTTCAACTCAAACCTTCCCCTAAAATGTTCCCACGTCTCTACAACACGCTCTCCATTAGTAACCTCCCACCAAACGAAGCTTCGTCCTTCATCAACCAAGTAGCCAATTGGACCTTCCTATAATCGTCCAAATCGAAAATGCCAAACAGATCCTCCACTTCTTTCAACCAATTTCTAGCTTCAACGAACGTTTCAGACCCACTAAAAGGTTTTCCACCCATCGAACGAAAGTCTTTTCATATCTTGGAGAAAGCATCTCCACGTGGAGGAATGAATGAAGCTGAGGGAGGAGGAGGAACGTCGGCCGGACCAGCGGCAGCGGCCCTAGCCTCGAGATATTGACAAAACCAACCGGGTCCATGAACACCCTCTGGTATCTCAGATGCTCTAGACATGCTGAAAAGAAAAGAGTTTCAAAATAAGGGAAGCGAAAGAGAGATGTATGGCTTGCGGGGATTATGCTCTTCTAAAGTAAACTTTCCTTGAAAATAGCTTCTTTAAAACAAGTTTTTGAAAATACTTTCTAGGAAAATAATACTTTTGAAAACTCTTTTCAAAATTTTTATCTGTTCTTGTAACCTTAGCTCTGATACCATGTGTAACACCTCATGTCCATTAATGTCACTCACAAAGGGAATGCATCAATGTCCATGAAGCATTATTTGTTGTATAGAACAGATAAGTTACAAGAATAAATAAATAAAACAACACAGCGGAAGATAAAACTTATTTCATAGCATCATAACTCAAAATAAGCTTACATAAGTAGTTTCCAAAACCATTACAACAGGATCAATAGTCTTTTCCAAAAAATTCAAAGTACATAAAGAAGAAAATACTTAAATAACATAAATGCATAAATCCCCACTGAGCATAAGCAAAGCCATAAAGATGAGAGAGTCCGAAGCGATACATCTACTCTTTTCAAGCAACTGAAAGAAATCGGCACTAAGCTGTAGTATTCCCTCCTTGCAAACCTGAGGGGGGGGGGAGGAAAGAAAAGAGGTGGAAACAAACGGGTCAGACATAAAGTCTGGCGAGTCCAGTAATTTTAACAAATAATAGGTAAGGTAAATGACCAAGACATAAATAGGCATCATGACATGGTTGTAACATAGATAAGGTAGATAAAAAGGATGGACAAGATGATTTCGTTCCTAAGTACTAAGACATTCCTACACCTTGGCTAAGCGAACAACCCTCCAAGCACTAACCCCGAAGACCGAAGTCAACATCAGACTAGCACCCAAAGGACTATCCAACTCAACCAACATGTATTTCGTTACACCGCACTTTTGCTAAGTTACACCACATTACTCAATTACACCGCACATCTACTAGTCTCTTTTACTCAAGGTTGATCCCTTCCCATTAAATGTACCCACATGGCAAACTTGGTAGTTACTTGTACCTAGCTTCTATCGTAGGTATCGGCTTGCTCCTACCACCGCTAAGGTACACTTACTCTACCCATTCGATCAGCTCCCTAAGCCCCGTAGGCACCCATGCTGGCCCCACATAGGGTGTATCACTCCCCAAAGTGGCAACCCCAATACCAACATGAAATGCATGGCCATACCTACACGATGCAACAACGTCTTACCTACCAGCCCGGACCCATGCACGCACATGAACCCGTTGGACTTGCGTTTTTCACCTCTATTCACGTTTTGACCTCTTATATTCAAGCCCAGTAAGCGTGCCCCAACCCCGGCCTAATACCGGGCCCAATTAGATACTCAAACGGGTTACTGGTTGAAACAGGTCCCCATCCGACACAAGCCTCCTACCTATGCTTGGCCCCCACTAGGTTTTTCCCCCACTTAACCATTTTAATTTAAATGTCCGTGTCTTACACATGCTACGGTTAAGTCTATACTTACATGTCATCATTTACATGCCTTATCTTATTCCGGTTAAGTCCATATTTACATGTCATAATTTACATGTCACCCCACTTAACCCTCTAACCATACCCATGTCTTATTATGGTTAGTATTCCTTAATTCGTTCCTTATGACGAACGGTGCATGACCTCCCACATTAGACCGAACACTTTGTGGCCGCTGGATTTGTCGGGCGGTTCCGGGCAGTTTTACGCCACAAACCGGGTCTAACCTCATGTCAGCCTTCGTTACGCCTACAATTCATGCCTTTGACCTCTCACATTAGACGTCCAATTGTGGCAGCTGGATTTGCCGGGCGGTTCCGGGCAGTCTTACACCACAAAGAAATGAATGCATATCTTATTGTTTAATGATGACTACAAGAAAGCTATGTGATTTTTTTAAATTTCAAAACACATAACATTAAATAACATAATGACACTACATATTTATCTAACATAATGACATGTCATAACTTATTTAGAATCTAGCTATTATTTCGAATCAACATATTCAATGCTTATGCAAGAATAAATAAAATATATAAATATACATACATAGAGTTGATTTGTTTTTGAGGAGAAATAAAAAAAAACAAGGAAAATAAAAGGATGTAAGTTTAAGAAATAAGAATACATGTGTGAAGAGAAATGAATTAAAAGAATGAAGAGTAATAAATTACTAGACAAAGAAAATAAATGAATGCGTAATTAATGGATAGTGGTGAGAAAAGAGGTAGTGAATTTGATAAAATTGGGAAAAAAAAGAAAAAAAAGAAAGCTAAATAAACATGCATGATACGTGAATAAGAAAAGAAATTAAATGTTGATTAATTATCATAAAACTCCTATATTAAAGTTTTAACAAAGCATTGACTCAACTACTGTTTTCTTTTGTTTTCAATTGTTCGAAGTCAATTATTACAAATATACATACAATTTGATAATAATTTCAATTGTAATAAATCGCTATTTACAAATAATTTTTTTAGAAATAAATTTGAAATCATTCATAAATAATATCATAATTCTATTTAATTTTATTCTTCAATAATTTAATTTAATAGTGGAATTTAAAATTCTGACGCATTTTCTAACAAAATTTCTTGAAATAAACTTTTTAAATTGGCTCCAAAATTCCGGGTTGTTACACCACGCCACCTGAGCACCGCCAGACACTGGCGACCTCTTCACCTCTCCACGACACGCCACAGCCGGCCGGCGATGACCTCCGCCCTTCTCCATTCGCTTGTATTTCACGTTAGCCCCAAATCATCCTTGGGGCCGATTTCTCCGCCACCACCACCCACGATAATCGCGGACCACCACCACTCGACAGCTCTCGCCGCCACGAAGCTCTGCCCCGTTGGCACCTCCACCTGAATCGCCTCCAATTGGCCAGAAAATGGCCAAGTCCGTTCGCTGCTGGCTAGAAATCGTGAGCCACGTTCATCTCTATTTTCCCGCAACCACGAGCACTTTCAGATTGAATAACTGAAGACAAAGTTGTTCATCTATCTCTCCTCTACAATTTCTTCAACTGGGCCATCACCTAATTCTTCACGGATTGGCCAGAAAATGGCCAAAACCGAAACTAATTTTCTATCTTTGGATTGAGATTGTGGCGAATTCGTGCGATGATAGGTTCTGCAATTTTTATGGTAGGTAGAGATCATCATGATGTACAATAAGCCGAAACGGTTTGGGTTGATTATGCACGGATTGATAGATATAAATTATTTTGTTTCCAAGGGCTTATTTGCAAAATTTAGAGAGAAAGAGAGAGAGAGCTGCTGTCAATTTTTGAGGAAGAAGAAAAATGACGGTTTGGGAAGGGGGAAAGATATTATATAGCAGTGAGTTAGGATTTGTTATTTTATTATTAATTTTCTAGTTTAATTATAAATTCGCTAATTCACGCTCTCTTCGTTCAACAGTTATTGTGGTGATGGAAATTGACATGCTTCTATGTCTTGACGATACAGTTCCAACAAAACTGGTTTCGTCGAATTTCGAGTCCGTTTGCTCAGAAAACCTTGTCTTTGGCCTTATATGGCTGATCGATTCACAATTAGTTTCTCACGGCCACATACTAGCTCAAAAAATTTCAGGAAAATTATTTCTAGCTTTGTTTTGACGATACGGTCCTAACAAAATTAATTTCGTCGAATCTGGAGACCGTTTGAAAAATGGCTATTTTTTGGTCAATTCATTTCAAATTTAAATTACCAAATACATTTAAATTTACTGCGCTCACATATTTATTCCAAAAATTATGAAAATTGGAATCTAGCAATAATTTGACATTCCGGATCCGAAAAAAGTGGTTTCATCGAAAGCGGAGGTCGTTGGTAAAATGACTATTTCTAATATTAAAATATATATATAAATTCCTTAGCGACTATTCTGAATATTAAACTGGGCATAACTTTTGATTCCCGTTATGAAATTTCAATTTTTTAGATTTGTTGGAAAGATATTTTTAAACAGATTTAAATATTTTTGGTTTTACCGAAATCCACTTTATTTTGAATCCTGTACATTCATTTGAAATTCGAAATCGAAATTTCAGACTACCGCGCCATTTCAGGCTCGTAATATAATTAAAATAAAATTATTCATTCTAACTTCGATTTATTTAAATTTTCCCATCGTTATTATTTAAAATAAATTATTTTAAATTCTAAAAATTCATTAAAATTTTTAAAATAATTTTTTTAAATTGGTTTAGAATTTCCGAGTTGTTACAATCTCCTCCACTTAAAATCTTTTCATCCTCGAAACGGAGCTAAAAGTTGTTTAACTAACTAACTTAACTTTCCATTCTATTCAATTTTCAATTTAGTTCAATATTAAATTCGATTTAGCTAAATTTATCATTCTTTTATATATTGGTTTTATTAATTATCATTCCAATATTTTAATTAGTCTAAACTAATTATCGAATATCACAACCAGCAATCAATTAGGTGATTAACTTTTCAAATATATATAACTTTTATTTATAGTCAAAAATCATATTTTTAGTGCAAATCACAATAATAGATCCAATCTAATATTTGGTTCTCATACCAGTCAATGTAAATATATAGATATACCACTTTCGAAACTCGAACATAAATATTGATGATGGAGCTCTACCATCAGAATCATCTCCGGGCGACTAGAGTGTGATTCTATATCCATCCAGTATATTTGAGACTTCAAATACACGTGAATCAGATGAATATTAAAATCTCTATATACCGGGTAGTCCAAATCAAACTAAAATAAAGTATACAAATACATAAAATAAGGTTTTATTTTTTTAAAAAAACAAAATTTGTTTTCATTTTTATTTTAAAAATAACATAGACTCATTCTAGGATATTACTGATCCTATCTCTAATGAGTCATTCTTATTGGATTTTACTAATCCAATATCTGATGAGTTCTTTCATTCGCGAGATCTGTAAACCAAAGCTCTAATACCAAAATGAAACGACCCAAACTTCCCCGTAAAGGAAAGCCCGGATTGAATTGAGAACAACACTCATCAGAACACAAATGGAAGAACATTTCATTTCTTATTACAACAATTAAATCAGAGTACAAGAATATTCCAGAGTATGAATAAATAATATACATTGGATATACAATATCAGAGAGTAAATTACATTTAAATAGCAGCGGAAAAATAATACAAAACATAACTGCAAGAAATACACGGATACAGAGCTTTCCGAATATCGCTTCTGCTGTAAACCAGGATCCTGTGATTATAGTATCTGCAAAATCAAAACTACTAGCTGCCCGTGTGGAAAATATGGGCAACCAGAGTTTAAGTTAAAACAATAAACTGTAGGTCAGTCATGGGACTGGCGTGAGAACTAAAACAATTATTAGCTAGATTTTAAAGTTGGGTAAATCACGGGACCACACCGTATAACACAGAATGGGTTTACTCCACATGAATCTTTGTTTAAGATGAACAACACAATGCTTTTTGAAAAATGAAGCTATTATAAGACTCAGGTCCCATCACACAATGCAACGCAAGCTGGAGGATAGAGTTTTCCCTTATACTAGCCAAACATGCTTGATACGTATAAAACAAATTATTTTGATATTACTATAAGTGCATAAGCAGAGCACTTGGCAAACCCAAAGAAACTAACTTTGCAATTTATCTGATTTTATTTCAATTTATTTGAATTCTTTTGAGGATCGAATGCTTTTCCTGGAAGAAACCAAAAGTGACGGCGCTTACTTGTTTTGACCAGATAGAAAAAAAATGAAATTAGGTTTAGGTTATTTTGAGGAGTACTTATAGAAGATTTAAATAATATTATATTCATTGTTTAACTTATTTATAAGCAACCGCTATATTAAACTGTCTTCTAAAAATCTGTACGATCACATATGATACCTAAAAATCATGAAACTGGAAATCTAACAACTATTTGACATTGCGTATCCAACAAAATTAGTTTCGTCGAATTCCGAGGTCGTTTGCAAAAGTGGCTATTTTTAAAGCTTTGGATGACCCATTTAAATATATAAATATATTTAAATATAATTAAATAAAATATTAATAAATTAATATTATCGTGTATGTATTCGCAATGGAATACCATACAGCTTTACTGGGATTTATCACTTGATATTTCAAGTCTGGGTCAACCCGATATTCGATTTATATTGAAATCCCTTTTTAAAATATAAATAATTCTTTTATAAATTATAAAGGAATTTCACAGCGACTTTTCTGAAATTTGATTTGGACATAAATAAAAATCTACTTGACGAAATCCCGATTTTTCTCTTCCACTAGAAAGATATACTCCACCAGCTCCACACGTTTCTTGTTTCACAGAAATCCGATTAAAAACGAACCCTGTACATTCAGTTGAAGTTCAAATCGCCAATTTACGAACTACAGTGCCATTTCGAGCTCGATTTTAATTATAATATAATTATACGTTCAAACTATCGTTCAAATAATATATTCGTTATTCCAATTCAAATTCTAAACTGAATTAAATATCACAGATGATCCAGTTCACACCATATCGCCATTTCAGTCAATTCTGATTATTTCAGAATTAAATATATTATTTAATTTATTATTTAAATTAAATATTCACCATTATTTAATTCCATGACCATTTAATCCTTTTAATCACCATTGATATATTTATATAAATTAATCATAATACCCCTGCCAATGCGGGTCATTACATTCTTCCCCACTTAAAATAATTTCGTCCTCGAAATTGCTAAAAGGTAGAGAACGACCCTATCGACGGGTTAGAACATATTTGTTCATTTTTATATTCAGTTTCAACTGAACCAATTTAATTTCAATTAAATTATTAATTAATTCTTATAAACGAAAATTTTCAAAAATCCTGAAAATTTTCTAACACCTTAACTCTTCGAAAAATTTCGCCAGCACCTCCTTTGTACTGGTCAATAGGTCAAACCATGACTCGCCTCTGTGGGCCATCTCCAACCCAAAAGAAAATCGAATAGCCAAGCGGCTTGCCAATTCGTCTCATAAATCTTATATCCAATAGAAATATAAACTTGTACCTTTTGTCGGCATATCAACTCTATCACTTCCATATGCTATCAACTCAGCATATACCAATGTTAGCCCAATCAAATTCTGAAATCACATTTATCTCCAACACAACCATTCGCTTATATTCGAGCCAAATATCATTCCAAGTCGAGTTTCTTCTTGATTCCCAACTCTTAACTTTATTATCACATTACACTTCAAATTTGAATCTCACAATCCAATTTGTCTTGATATCATTCTGATTCAATCTCAGTTACCACTTTACTGACTTTACTTTAATTCAGTTTTGCTTTCACAAATTTCTGTTAAATTTGTTTTTAATTCAAACAATCTTTCCCTGGAAGTTTTTAAACAGTTTACACTTTTCAAAAATCAAATTTTCCTTTTGAACATGTCACTGAGCCCTTAATTAATATTCCATTAGTTAAATCACTTCTCTATTTCTTTATCAACATTTGTTAACCAAATATTTTCAATAACCATATTTGCTTTTTATGTTATTTGGAAAACATTTCCAAATATCGCCTTCCTTTATTTTCTAAACTTTAGAAAATAAATGCTATTTATAATTGGAAAATATTCCAATTACTTATCTCTTTTCCAATCTCGTTTATTTCTATACTTAGGAAATATTCTTTATTATATTTCCAAGCTTACACTTATTTGGTTAAAACGGATGTTGTGTAAAACATCGTTACGACAACCCAAATACTATATTCAACTAACTCTTATTCAACATTGATCTTCGAGCCTGAAATCTTACTATTTATTTGTTAATAATGAAATCAATCAAGTTGGGGTATAACTACCTCTCAGACCTTGACTGAATAACATTTATAACGTCAAAACAGATATGACTACTTACTCGAATAATCAATACCATACAACTACTTATTCACTTTTAAACACGTATATGCTTCCTCTTACTATTATGACTAGATTTTATTCTTATTCTTCCTTTTTGATTTTACTATTCTATTTCTAAGTTCGTTTTCTTATTGACTTCTATATATATATATATATACATACATATATCGATGCGTTGATTTCTAACTATCAAATTATCTTAAAAATATTCTAACTCCTTAAATTCCCGGAAAAATTTGCCATAACCTCCTTTGTACTGGGAGCATCGGGGTATTTCAAATAGCCTTCCATGGCCCTCATCAATCCAAAAGAAAAAGAGAAAGCCAAGGGCTAGCCGATACGGCGCATAAAATCTCATATCTGAATTAAATACATACCTTTTCGTCGAGCATTCTATTTATATACCTTCATACCTTATTCATACCTATCTCATATATATTAAAGCTGCCCAATCTATTTTAATTATACTTGATCGTTTTAACTCAATTCGTTAATTAATTTGTTAATTAACTCTTTAGTCTATTTCACTTTTATATTTGAACATGACATGTTCAAATATATTTTAACTTACATATAAACTAATCAAATTCTACTATTTTTCAAACTCAGGTTTCATATTCGATTTCAAATATTCATTGACAAATCCAACTCACCTTTTAAAGTTCAACTTCAAATTCGAAACTCGATTAACTAATTCCTCTTCGACTTAGTTAATTCTATTCAATTTCTATTCAAATTTTATATAACTTATATTATTCAAATTCTATATATTCAAATCTTATAGTTTAATTCCATTTGAATTCTATATTCATATTCCATTTGAATTTCTATATTCAAATTCCATTTCGCTTACGATATTCAAATCCTATATTTGAATTCCTTTATATTTTTTATATTCAAATTCTATATTTGAATTCCATTTGAATTTCTATATTCAATTTCTATTCAAACTTTCATTGAATTTCATATATTCAAACTCCCTTTGAATTTCTATATTCAATTATATTTGAATTCTCTTTATTCAAATTCTGTATTATAAATCCCATTTTGAAATTCAACACAACTTGTATTTCCCAAAACAAATTCAAAACAGTATCTTTGGTAGTAATTCGTCACTTACAACTCGAAAATGAATACTGATGATGCAGCTGTCATCATCAGAATCTATTTTCCAGCGATCGAAGTGAGTTCAATACTATAAAACCATTTCTAAACATTTTCACTTTGAAATTCATTTCGAAATATAATTCACACTGCTTGTAAAACAATTTAAAATCTCCCAAGATCTTAAATTTTCCTTATTTTTAATCCAAATCCATTTACAAACACTTATCCAATTCTCCAGAGGTTTAATTCAATTTCTGGTTTAAAATTTCAGATTCAACTCATCTGATTTCACGTATTTCACTTATATGAATTCTGATTGGTTATTTACATAACCATTTAATTTATAATCTTACTCGATTATAATAACAACCAATACATCCACTATATTAAAATTTTGATATATATATATATCTTCTCTATATCAAGATATACCTTGGGTAAACTTATTTTAATTTACCCTCTTTTCAAAACATATCGTGACGACCCATCGTATTCGAGTATTTAGTAACTCCTACCGATACAGTGGATCAAACTGATCGACCAGAATCCATAAACACTTCAACCAATGAATCTCCACAATATAAAACAATTTTTATATCAATAACAAATACGTTCACTCGTATATATACACTCAATCTCAGTCTAGGGTATTACTAACCCTATCTCTACTGAGTCACGCCACAGAGCCAAGGAAATTCACTTAACTTAAGCTCTGATACCAACTGTAATGACCCAGGATTTTGACGGTTTTGGTTATCGACATAAACTCGATGTCGATAACTAAAACTTCGAAAAATACCAGTCATTAGTGAAAGAAATTAGAGGGTGAGGAAAGATAAGACAGAAAAATTAGAATAGAAGAAGAAGAAGATGAACACAACATCAGAGTAACATGAATCTCACAGCGGAACGAGTAAATATATTTCATAACATAACTTTGAAATACAAATCTGTACTTGAATATGCATATCATTATCAAAGTACAGCACTTACAACACAGCGGAAATAACTATAGCTATATGATCCTGAAGCCTCCTGCTCCAAGCTCTTCCAGTATATCTGTAAATCCCGACTACTTGACTGCTCGTACAAATTTAGGCACCCAAGAGTTTAGGGAAAACAAAACAAAATAAACTCCGAGTCAGTCATGAGACTGGTGTGAGTAAAACAGTTTAAAATAGTTTGAACAAGTAAACGATATCTCATAAGACCACGCCGTATAACGGAACGGGTTTTTCCCTTATGAGAATCCAAATTATCTTTATATCAAAAACCTTTTGATATAATAATAATGTCTGTCAACACAATATAATAATCATCTAGCAGAAACGCTTTAATCTCACGTTCTACATATATATAGTGTACAATCAAAACCGCAAGCACGTATTTGGTAATGGATTTCCAACTATGACAAGGTATGGAACCACCTTTCGCTCGTGTACCATTAGAGAGGAATACACTGGGTTCAAACAAGAACATCTTGCAACCCGGCCACACATGACCGACCACTCGTTTCGCTTGAGTGTATCAAATGTATATCACCAACGGTTGGGATCAGCAACCGTTTCCCGAATGGGACAGCATCAACAATAGATTTTTAGAAGTAAATGAAAATCTAGATCAGGTGATTATACACCCTACTTCGGTGCGACCGACTTAGCCATGCTGCCTGCCCGATTTCTGTCATTTACCGGATGTGAGGCTAGAAGCTACGCTTTATCATCACACCAGATTCACTTTGAATGCCACATCATCAAATCCATCCAATCACTGATTGACGTCCTCAACCATACATTATGTGTTAGCTAAAAGAAGTTTCCTTCTCCGCTTCCACTCTTGGTACGGTTGGAGAGATAGATATACATGATCGTCTGGAAAAACACTATCAGACATCCGTCCATACAAGTCATCCAGGAATAGGATGAACCGAAGGAACTATTCTGTGAACAGGATAGCCCTTGCATAACTCCGTCTTCAATTTCATTTGGCATATATGATTCGCAACGCTTATGCCAATACAAAGTGGTTCTTTGGATAATAATCCAACCGGTCTCTCCATATTAACAACGTTAAAATGGTCAAAACTTTGATAGTCAGTGAGTTAACTATCAAAGAAAAACAGGTGTGCAAACAACAATATTATTTCCAAGTGGAAATTATATCGATCAATCATCATTTAACATATATATATATATATATTCACATTTCCTTATTTTCTATGTTTAGAAAATATACGTTAACATTGGAAACATTTCCAAATCTTCTTTACTTCGATTTAAACGGATGTTTTAAATCAACATCGCGACGACAACTCAAACCACTGTACTTATTTACTAAATTCACTTTACCCACTTTCACTCTCGAACCTTAACCATTTATAAATTAAAAACGAAGTCAATCAAGTTGGGGTATAATTACCTCTCAGACCTTAACTGAACAACATTTCAAATCTCGAAATAGGGTAAGTTCATCTTTTAACTCTTATCAATTTACTCTTTTTACTTAACTCCTTTCGAACAAACTATATTTGATAACTCCTTTCGATTAAACTAAAATCGATAACTCCTTTCGAATAACTAATTCGATAACTCCTTTCGATTAAACTATAATCGATAACTCCTTTCGATTAAACTATAATCGATAACTCCTTTCGAATAACTATATTCGATAACTCCTTTCGATTAAACTATAATCGATAACTCCTTTAACTCTACTAGATTTGATATACTCTAATCGAATAACTTTATTTGATTAACACTATTCCCTTTTTATAATTCTATTTGTTTTCTAAATATTCTCCTTTATAATATCCTATTTATTTTCTAATAATATTCCTTTATTCTATTCTATTTATTCTAACAAATAAATATTTCCCTTTATCTTTTCTATTTATTCTAACAAATAAATATTTCCCTTTTTATAACTTATCCTTCGATTTTATAATTATTTTCTTTTATAAAAACCTTTTCCTTTTCCATATAAAATCCATCGATTTTATATAAATAATTCATTTTCAAAATACACTTTGAAAATCCCCTTTCCCACATTCAGTATATCTTATGGTATTTAACATACCATATAACAACGATAAATATCGTCCAAACACACATAATCAACAACAGATTATATATCACATCATATATCACAATATATGAATAACAGTAAAATAAATGTTGAGGAATCTAGTTGGATTCCTCCAACCTGTTTCCCTGCATCACAGATGTTAAACAATATAATCAACATCACTTTCAGTTCCATATGACATATTCTGTTAAACAGAATCAATATAGAAATTTAACTAACTGACTAGCAGTTCAATCAAACAGTCAACACACAGTCAATCAACCAATATTTAACAATTCTAAAAATACAACATGAAATTATAAACTTTTCAGAGTTAGTGAGATTTACTCACATTGGACGATCATCGTTAATAACGATAACCATCGCTTGATTCAAACGGACAATTTATTTTACAATAAATTGTAGCGAGCTTGGATTCACTCCCAGTCAGTCTCATTGTGTTGCTCCCGTCCATACGATCCCGACGGATCTTGTTTCGTCTAATTTCGATCACGTATACAAAAGATATCAGCATTCGAAGTTTTCAATATATTTATAAAAATAAAAACTTGGATTTTATATAACTAATGGGCCTTACCCTATTTCCCAACCGGCCCATCCTCCTATAAGTGAAAACCCGAAGCCCACTAAAACTCCTTCTTCCCGAATGCTAACAGCCGAAACCCGACAGACCCTCCTCACCATTTCCAACATTTTGTTCCACTTTTTTCCCTTTTCCACACACTCTTTAAAATCTCTTAAAAATAACCAAAATTTATCTCATCGATTCCTCTTTCTTTTCCACCCACCGAGACATCGCTTGCACCCTGGAGACCACATGCGACATCCCAAGGCTGCTACAGTGTCGCGTCATCTTCTGCTCTAGTAAACTCCAAAAAAAAATCACCATTGATGCCATTCTTCTTACTGATTCCGAAAACAACAACCAATTCGTGAATGAATGCCCCAATTACCCCAAAGATGGAACCCTAGTTTCGTTCCTAACTTCTGCGAGTCCAGAAATGGGAACCGCACCGATTAAAACCAAAGTCGACTTGGACGAAAATCATATCAAGTTGAAGCAGAGCACTTGACAAACCCAAAGAAACTAACTTTGCAATTTATCTGATTTTATTTCAATTTATTTGAATTCTTTTGAGGATCGAATGCTTTTCCTAGAAGAAACCAAAAGTGACGGCGCTTACTTATTTTGACCAGATAGAAAAAAAAATGAAATTAGGTTTAGGTTATTTTGAGGGGTACTTATAGAAGATTTAAATAATATTATATTCATTGTTTAACTTATTTATAAGCAACCGCTATATTAATCTGTCTTCTAAAAATCCGTACGATCACATATGATACCTAAAAATAATGAAACTGGAAATCTAACAACTATTTGACATTGCGGATCCAACAAAATTAGTTTCGTCGAATTCCGAGGTCGTTTGCAAAAATGGCTATTTTTAAAGCTTTGGATGACCCATTTAAATATATAAATATATTTAAATATAATTAAATAAATTATTAATAAATTAATATTATCGTGTATATATTCGCAGTGGAATACCATACAGCTTTACTGGGATTTATCACTTGATATTTCAAATCTGGGTCAACCCGATAATCGATTTATATTGAAATCCCTTTTTAAAATATAAATAATTCCTTTATAAATTATAAAGTAATTTCACAGTGACTTTTCTGAAATTTGATTTGGACGTAAATCAAAATCTACCCGACGAAATCCCGAATTTTCTCTTCCACTAGAAAGATATACTCCACCAGCTCCACACGTTTCTTGTTTCACAGAAATCCGATTAAAAACGAACCCTATACATTCAGTTGAAGTTCGAATCGCCAATTTACGAACTGCAGCGCCATTTCGAGCTCGATTTTAATTATAATATAATTATACGTTCAAACTTTCGTTCAAATAATGTATTCGTTATTCCAATTCAAATTCTAAACTGAATTAAATATCACAGATGATCCAGTTCACACCATATCGTCATTTCAGCCAATTCTGATTATTTCAGAATTAAATATATTATTTAATTTATTATTTAAATTAAATATTCACCATTATTTAATTCCTCGACCATTTAATCCTTTTAATCACCATTGATATAATTAAATAAATTAATCATAATACTCCTGCCAATGCGGGTCATTACAGTTTCTCCATTTCATTGTTTCGAGAGAAAACAGCTCTAGTGTCAGAAGATGTATTTGCTTCAGTCCCAGAGTTTTTTCCTTTGGATTTTCTGCTTGATGCCATTCCTATTAATCCATTATATATTAGACTATTTCAAGTATTTAAGTGGTACCTGAATGTTTGAAAGTGAAATTCAGAGTACAAGTTTTTTTTACCTTACACTCTAAAAACATCTAAAAACAAATAGAAAAAACATGGTGCATATATAAACAAACATACAGATATTCACATGTATCAAAACCTGAATTAGTTATGACATATACAAACATACAGGTATACTAATTTATGCACTGGTACATAGTTGTTACGTTCCAAACCTGAATTTTATACATGTATCTAGCCCGCATTGGAATATTGAATATTTGTGCCGGGGTCTGCTATGCATATAATTTGCATTATATCCAAGCATATATACTATTTTAAGTAATGTATTATATCCAAACTCATTGAAACCGAAATACTGAATATATGTGAGTGGTCTTCTATACATAGAATTTGCATTACATCCAAAATGAATATCATTTCAAGTAATGTATTATACACAAACTGCATTGAAATCCAGACTGAATACATGTGCGTAGTCTACTATACATATACTTTGCATTATATCCAAACTGGATACCATTTCAAGTAACGTATTATATCCAAACTGCATTGAAATCAAAACTGCATACATGTAGCTTTAATATATACGAGATTGAATAATAAAATGAACATATATAGGATGTCAGCTACATATATAGGATGACAGTGTTAATTTACATTATATTTGAGATTAAAACTGGGCTTGGATGAAATCAATGTGGTCTGTCTATTTGAATATTAATAGTAAAACGTGGTCTTCCAGGTTTAATATGGGTTATGTGAATATACTAATTTATGCAAGAATGTTAGCTACATGTATATGTTAATTTATGCATATATGTAATGACTGAGTGTGACTGCTTCATTCCAAAGTACAATAAGCAATAATTTGTATCTCCACAACAATTTACCATTGTAATTAAATTGCAAAGCATAAATCAGTTGATCATAAAATACTGTGACTAACATAAACAAGAAAATGATGTACCGTAAAGCTGTAGTGCACTATTTCAAGTAATGTATTTTACATGTAGTCACCTAGATAGCAGTAGCTATAAAGCAAAAGTAACCCATAGACAACATAAACATTTCACTTTACTAATTAAACAATAATATAATTTGTACCTTTCTTCCTCTAGCTTGCAGATCTCAAATGAATTTCTTTTCTTCTAGCTTCTTGCTTTCGGCTGAACTTATTAAAACGGTTGTATAATAGCTGTTTATATAGAAGGAAAATAGGGGTAATATTGGTATGTGAAGATGATTCAGATCCAGATCTTTAGATAAGCGATATTTTTCTGCTTAATACTAGGTCGCTGAATTGAGTTGGTTTTACTGAATGGCTCAGAGGTACAAACAGTTATGCAAGTTCTTAACGCTGAATGGACCAGCGTTCAGAAGTACATTCAGCATTGGATATAGTAAACAAGCAGTACCTTAGATTTGAGAGATTATGGTTACTTGAATCAACTTTTAAGGAGTTCATTCGAAAGGCTTGGGATAATCCTTTTCATTCTCAATCAGCTATCCATAATGTCATCCTTAAATTGAGATCTATGAGAAAACTGATAAAACCATGGGCCAAAACAGTTTGGGGCTCAATTCATACCCGCATTTCTAATATTCAAGATGCTATTTTAGATCTCAATATCTTAGAAGAATCTCATCCTCTGAATGAGGAGGAATCTAGCTCTTTGAAGAATCTTGAATCTGAATTGGATAGATTGTTCAAACAAGAAGAAATTGGATGGAAACAGAGATCTAAGGCTAAATGGTTAAAGGAAGGAGATAGAAATTCAGCTTACTTTCATAGAATTGCAAACGGAAGAAGACGCACTTCCTGCATTCTAGAAATATCTCATGAAAATCAAATCTATTCGAATCCTAATGATATTCTTCTTCTTTTTTCTAAATATTATCGATCCATCCTCGGTTGTTCGTCCCCTGAAATCCCTCTTATTGATTGGTGTTCTCTTTACCCTTCTCCATCATCTATTTCTATTGACCAACCTTTCTCTGAAAATGAAGTTTAGGCTGCTTTAAGTGACATGAATGATGATAAAGCCCCTGGGCCTGATGGATTTGGGCCTTCTTTCTTTAAATCGTTTTGGGCCATAGTGAAAAATGATATAATGGCCATGTGTAATGATTTTTATGAAAACCCTTGCCTCATATCTCGTTTAAATTATGCTAATATTGTGCTTCTTCCTAAATTCTCTGGTACCATCTCCCTTTCTGATTTCCGTCCCATCAGTTTGCTCAATACCACTTTTAAAATTATCTAAAAACTCTTGCAAATCATCTCCAATTCGTCATCTCTGATCTTGTTGGAGCTGAGCAATCAGCTTTTATTCTTGGACCCAACATTTTCGATTGTATTGCAGCTTCTCATAAAGTAATCTCTTATTGTCACAATTCTAAAATACCTGGTGTTCTTCTCAAGCTAGATTTTTCAAAAGCATTTGACTCTGTTAATTGGGAATTTATCTTGCAAATGTTCAAGCACAGGGGATTCTCTCAGCGTTGGTGCAATTGGATCGATTGTATTCTCAGGACAAGCCATTCATCGATTTCAATCAATGGCAATATTGGGGGTTTATTTAAATCCACCACGGGTTTGAGGCAAGGAGTCCCCTTATCTCCTCTAATATTTGTGTTAGTTGCAGATGTCTTCAACCAAATGATCAAAAGAGTTATATCCAACAACCTCTTTGATGGGATTCATCTTCCAAATTCCTCCTTAGCTATTTCTAATCTCCAATTTGCAGATGATACAATTATCTTTTCCTCCCCTGACTTAAACCATATTCATTGTCACAAAGTTGTGCTTTATATTTTTGAGCTCATTTCAGGTTTGTCCATTAATTTTTTCAAAAGCTCAATCATAATGTTAGGAAATGCAGATCATCTTGGCACTTCCATTTCTTCCATTTTAAATTGCTCGATTCACAAGTTTCCTCTTCAGTACTTCGGTATTCCCCTTAGACCCACTAAACTTCATAAATCTGACTGGTTGCCTCTCATTCATAAAATTGAGCTAAGATTATCTTCCTGGAAAGCTAATTCCTTATCCTCTGCTGGTCGTTTAGTGTTGGTTAAAGCTGTTTTATCTGCTTTACCAACATATTGGATGACTATACATTAATTTCCTAAATGGGTAATTTCAAAAATTGATTCAATCAGGAGTTCTTTTCTATGGAATGGCAACAAGGTCAAAAAATTGATCAACTGGCAAACTGTTTTGCCTTCATAATAATTTGGGGGGTTTGGGGATTATTAACCTCTCTAATTTCAATATGGCTCATTTATCAAAATGGTTATGGCGTACAATTTCTCCTGGTTCTTTCTTATGGAATGATTGGATCCTTTCTCTCTACTATATCAGTAATCCTCATTTAGTCTTGCATTCTCCTCCTTCTATTAAGCCTTCTCCCTTCTGGTCAGGGGTTATTTCTAGTATTCCTTGCATTAAAAATTTGTTTCATGTCAAATTGGGAAATGGTGAATCTTGTTTATTCTGGTATGATATTTGGCATGGACATATTCCCATTTTTCAAGCTTTTTCCACTCTATTTCCTTTCATTTCTAATGAATTTTCCTTTGTAGCAAATCTATTGCACACTGGTCATACATCGCTGTGCCCTTCTACTATTTTTGGGCTCTATCACCAAAACGAGGTTTTTCAGTGGCTTTGGTGTATAATTATTTAAATTTCTCTGGAAGGTTGTTCTCTTTTTCCAGAATCTTGAAAATTCATCTTCCTCCAAAGGTTCTTTTCTTCAATTGGTGTTTGATTCATGGTAAAATCAATATAAGAGCTAAGTTGCATAGACTTAACTTGATCGAGGATCCCCATTGTGCTCTTTGCTCTAATCATATTGAGACTATTGTTCATCTTTTCTTTGACTGTGATTACTCTTACCCTGTTCTCGCAGCCACTGGTTCCTTCCTGCTTGGATTTGTAACTGAGATTAACTCAATGTTTGATCATTGGGAATATAATGATGCAAATGTTGCTCTGGACTCCTTTTTAGCAGTATTTTGTTGGTGTATTTGGAAAGAAAGGAATGCAGTGATACTTAATAAACCACAAAAGAGATTTAGAGGATTATGCAAACTCATAATTTTTTGTTTTAACTCTTAGTCAGGTCTAGCACCTCCCTCTGCCAGTTTCATGCTTGCTCTGTCGGCTACCAATAGTCCAGCGGAGTCAGTGGGTTCAAACCATGGAGATTCTAGCCCGGATTTGCACTAATTTGCATATGGTTGTTTGGGTTAGTTTGTTATATTATTGTGACTCCTTTTGGCTTTTGTATGATCTGCATATTTCCTTAGTTGTGTTTTGGGTGGTCTAGCTAATGTTGTATTGTTTGTTTTGGTCTGAACTATTGTATAGTTATCACTCTTGTGCAATCGGTATTTGGGCTACCAGTTGGGCATGTCATCTGGACTATTTATATATTAATATTATGATTAATCGGCTGTGTAGTTTCGCACTACACAACCATCCGACTCAAAAAATATATTCAAAATCATGTTTTTGATGCCAATATACAACAATAACCCTATCTAATTTTGGTTCTCGCAACAGCCAATTGGAAATATATAGATATCCCACTTTCGAAACTCGAATATAGAATCTGATATTGATATATCAATTATCAGAATCATCTCTGGGCGACTAGAGTGTGATTCTACATCTACACAGTATATTTGAGACTTTGAATACACGCTAACTAGAAGTATATGCAAAATCTTCATATACTCAATTGTCCAAATCAATTTAAAATAAAATATTCAATTACGTAAAATATGATACAATTTTCGAACCTAAATTTATTTTTATTTTAAAAAATAACACTCTTTGAACTCATTCTAGGATACTACTAATTAATCCATCTCTAACGAGTCATTCTCATTAGATATTACAAATCCAACCTCTGATGAATTCTTTCATTCGGTTCTAATGTGTCTTGTTCTCGAGCACTATAAACCAAAGCTTTGATACCATGCTGAAACAGCCAAACGAAATCCGGTAGGCTTTGCAACCATCCCTTCATCCCCTAAAGCAGCAGGTAAAACCCACCGCGTCTACCAATGGATCCCCCAGTCACCTTGTTTTATGGCCAGCCTCTCGACTGATCAACCAATGCTCACAAGGGACATGTAGGGATAAGAGCCCACTATTCGCCACCGAACCACATGGCGAGAACCCCCTATCATGCGTACCCATCCCCTCAGAGCCAGCGACGAGGACTGGTGTGAGAACTAAAATTGTTATTAAATCTTTACTTAAAAATAAAGTAAATCAAGGGAACACGCCATATAACATGGAATGGTTTTACCCCCAAGAATACTAGTGCATAAATATATAGCGCGATGCTTTTTGGAAAAATGAAGCTATTATAAAACCCAGATCCTATCACACAATGCAATGCAAGCAGAAGGATAGGGTTTTCCTATATAATAGCCAAACATGCTTGGTACGTTTAAAACAAATCATTTGATAATATAATAAGTGTATAGTGTCAAAAACAACTTCAAATATAAATGTATCAATCATAGACGGCATGGGTACCATATATCATGTCTCCATACTGGTTCTACAATTAAAACTGAAATGTCATGTATTGGAAATTGGATTCCATCTATGAACCAAGGCAAGGGATCGTCCTTACCGAATTCGAGACAATCTAGCCCATGTCTCAGGATCAGAACGCATCAACCCTTAGGAGCTGTAACACCCCACCTCCGCCATGGCCACTCTTGCAAGTACACTGGCTTTAGAGGGGTGTTGGACAAGGTAAACATGCATAAAGATATCAGTAGACAGAACATATAAGTAAAACAGAGTAAGTAAAGCAGCGGATAAAACTACTATTTCAAAACCATAGTCTACTTACATCAAAAGTACTAAGTCATTATTTTCCAACTACTACAAGTCTAGAAACATAAACTGAAAACTGGAAATAACGTAAAGTAAACTATCCCCAAAGTAGACGTGGTAAAGCCATAGCGAGCTCAAGTCCAAACCGTACATGAGCTATCCAGAAGCAAGCTAAAGATCCAAGCTAGGTGCTAGTGTTCCCACCCTGAGAACCTGGGGGGAAACGGAAGAAAAGAGGCGAAAGAAAATGGGTCAGTCAAAAAGACTAGTAAGTCCTACCTACTATTAGTATAAAAACTAATAAAGTTAACTGGACATGTAAAACAGAGATGAAACATAGGATGATAACTGGCATGGTGAAAAGTTAACAAGATAGATCAAGTGTGGCATTGCATATACAAGGTTTTGTTTTGCACCAAAAAGTACTAGTAATCCAACCCATGTCAAGTATAAACAAGAAATGATCCCTTGTCCCAATATCATGAGATGACCCAAGTCGGGACCCAACTACACGGTCTAGTCGATCGGGTCCCTATAAGCCTAACTTGTCAAGTGTCGGTGTCATACGGCCCAATCACGGAATGTAGTCAAACTGTGCTAGGTCCACCCTAGGGTGTATCAAGTCCTAGGGTGCCAACCACTGACACGAATCAAGCACGCACAGTCTAAACCTACTGGTGCCCGTGCCTGCTTTTTCAACTCTGGACTATGTGCACGACCATAGTCCGCCTGAACCTACACCGGCGTAACAACTCAGCCGTCGTTCTGGTCGCTTACAATCAGCCCAGTAATCGTGCCCCACCCTAGCCTAGTCCCTAGGGTATCGTTGATACATCCAAGAGGGTTACTGCTGAAAAGGACCGCGTAACTAGGGTTTCTATCGGGTTAAGTGTGGTTAACCCTATCCCATCATGTATCAAGTTGGTTAAGTGTACCCAAGTGGTTCATGACAACCCCATCCAACCCATCGTGGTCAATTGGTTAAGTATTCAAGTGGTCCATGACTTAACCCTACCATGTGGCATTAATTAACTTAATGCACCCCAACCTCTCACAGTAGACTTTGTTGTGGTTACTAGTTAAGCCGGGCGGGTCCGGGTAGCTTTACACCACAACCTAGTCTAACCTCGGGTTTTAAGTGCGATATGACCAACTACTCACATTGGGTCCTATTGTTTGTAGCCACTAGTTAAGCCGGTCAGTTCCGGGTAGATTTATGCTACAAACTCAACCCATCCTCGAGTTGGCCACTTCCATGTTTTCTACATGTCATGTCCACATTCATGTTTTCAAGCATAATCACATATCATATTTTCAAGTCATGTTTCATGTCATTTAAGTTTACCCATAACGTAACCCCATCGCACGTAAGTTCGCATCAACACAAATAGATCAAAAGGGGGAACATAATGATATGATAAGTTGGGCATAAAGTGGCAAAGTCTATCACAAGTTTAACATGGTGATGTATGAGGCAAAGGTGTTCATCACAACTAGCATATGGCATTATTGACCTCAAAACATGTATGACATCAACTTAGCAAATAGGTGATAACATGGTCATAGTTAACATAGGGTGATAACTTGTGATTAGCATATAGTTCATAACATCATAGGCAAGTTAACATAAAGATCATGAGAGGATTTATGTTGCATTATGCATAACTATCAAGTTCTATGTTGCATTATGCATAACCACCAAATAAAGCTCATAGCTTTCTACCCAAAAATCAAGGTAAATGATACTAGGTTCATGATAGTGCCACAATCATAGATCAAAAGAGTCATACATGGATCTATGCATACAAATATAGCCCAAAGACAAGTATTATACCCAAAAGTCTCATTTCAACTTGCTACATGATCATATTAACTTCATAGTTTAAATCTAAGAGTAGAATAGGGCTTACAAAGCTTGGCGATGAAGACTAGAACAAAATAAAACAAGATTGAGACGAAGCCACACTAGAAATCCCCCAAATGAATATAAGATCCAAGTTGTCTTTGAGAAATAAGAAGAAAGATCCTTGTTTTAATGAAGAATGATGGCTCTTTTACTAGCTTAGAACACTCAAGCTTTCATGAAGAAGATAGAGGTCATGATATGAAGGTGGAGGCCATGATTAGGAAGCATTTTGGCATAATTTAGTTGTAGGAATGATTTGTGATGATTTAGGCTAGGTATTAGGGTCTTTTTTTTAGAAGTTTAGGTTAGTTTAGGCCATAGGATTAACCCTATTCAGATCTGAGCCATCAAATCACGTCACTAGCCAACAAAACAAGACCCAGGAGCCAAAACAGGTGCACCAGGCCAAACTGGCCGACCACCCAAGTCGACAGGGGTGTCGACTGGGTAGTCGACACCACCTGGGGTGTGTCGACTCCCAAGTCGACTCCCCAGTCGACTTGGGGCTGGCGGGAATTTTCCCACCTATCCTACTTGGGCCGAATTTGAATTCTGAATTCAAATTTGAACTGTTTTTGAACTTGAAATTTTCTGAAAACTTTGTCGGGCCATAACTTGGTCATACGGACTCCGATTTTCGAAAACTCGGACTCTGTTTCGTGTATTTTTCCGAGACGAACGCAATGGCACAGCCTGTTTCCCTTGATTCATATTTTATCGTTTAATTCTGCCTTGATTTACGTTATAACATGTTATTCAAAATACGGGTTGTTACATTCTCCCCACCTTAAAGGATTTCGTCCCCGAAATCTTCAAGTTAGGAAGAACGTATCCTACCATCCATCTACTCAAAACATCATCCACGAGCAGTCATTGTCCTTAAAAGATTCTAAATGCTGTATGATCATATGCGAAAGGTGTGTGTATATGTACTTATCTAATGCGAAAATCAGGCGGTTACTGATTCAGTAAACCTCCTTAATGCAAGGTATGTTAGTGAAATGAGTCCATATGTATGCAAATTCCTAACATAATTCATAATCTCTACATGAGTGCACATAACATCCATCCATATGCAACATCCACGTGATAGCATAACAAGTTTCATCCATGAATAAGTATAAGCACTCATGCATATGCAATATGAAAGTGTGTGAGCCGATCTTAGTGCCTAATGTGTATCATGCATCCACGAGTATCCACTTGCAAACACTTGCAACCACTTGCAAACATCAAGCATAACATGTTTCAAATACATGTTTCATCCAAAGGGCTTCTACCTAAGGTTTTCATGACAAGGTTAACGAGATAACAAGATAACATGGATAACAAAAGAAAGATATGCTAACTAGGAAAAGAGGTTGAGAATGTACCCTCAAAAAGAAATGGATAAAGCCCACGCATCTTCTCCTCGGTTTCCCAAGTTGCGTCTTCCTCAGCTTCACTCCACTGAACCTTTACTAACTTGACTTCTCGATTCCTCAGCTTCTTGATCTCCGTTTCCAAGATACGAATCGGAGCTCGCCTCAAAGTTGCCTCTTTTTCTACCTCCACGTCTTCAAGAATGCTAGGCTCAACTACCTCGGCTTACTCATGTAGGCACTTTCGGAGATGCGAGACATGAAAAACATTGTGCACTCCGTCCAGCTTTTCAGGCAATTCCACTCTATAAGCCATCTTCCCAATCCTCTCTATGATAGGGAAGGGTCCTACGAACCTTGGTGCCAGCTTCCCAACTGCTCCAAAATGAACCACATTTCGCAAAGGAGAAACCTTCACAAAGACCATATCTCCAACTTCAAACTCTAAGTCTGTCCTTCGCTTGTCTGCATAGGATTTCTGTCTGTCTTGGGCCGTATTCATCCGCCTTCGAATCAACTCAACCTTCTCGGATGTGTCCCTTATCATGTCGGGCCCAAGTATAAGCTTATCCGTCGTCTCCCACCAACATGTTGGTGACTTGCACGGCCTCCCATATAAAGCTTCGAATGGTGCCATCCCTATGCTTGCTTGGTAACTGTTATTATAAGCAAACTCTACGAGAGGAAGGTGGTCTTCCCAAGTGCCACCAAAGTCAAGAATGCATAGCCTCAACAGATCTTCTAGTACCCTATTCACCCTTTCGGTCTGGCCATCTGTCTCTGGGTGATAGGCCGTACTTAGATTCAATCGCGTACCCATCGCTTATTGCAAACTATTCCAAAATTGGCTAGTGAAGATTGGGTCACGATCGCTGACTATGCTAGAAGGAACTCCATGCAATCGTACTATCTCCCGAAGATAAACAGATGTTATCCATGATGCGGTCCTCTTGCTCTTCATCGGAATAAAATGGGCGCTCTTCGTGAGTCTATCCACTATGACCCATATGCTAGTATTCCCCTTCCTTGATCTCGGCAATCCATCCACTAAATCCATAGAGATACTTTACCACTTCCATAGCGGGACCTTCAATGGATGCAGTAGCCCACCGGGCTTCTTCGACTCGGCCTTTACTTGCTGGAAAACCATGCATCTAGAAACAAACTCTGCCACATCCTTTTTCATCCCATCCCAAAAAAAAATGCGCTTCATATCCCGGTACATCTTATCCCCTCCGGGATGTATGGTCATCCTCGAGTGATGCGCCTCCTCAAGAACTTTATTTACTAAGTCTCCCACTCATGGGACACATAGTCTTCCATCACGCCTTAGCCATCCCTTGTCATCAATAGTGTATCTAGCGAGGTGACTTGACGTCTCACCCCGAATCAACTTTTCCATGATCTCGACTATCTGCGGGTCTTCCCTCTGTGAAGCCCCTACTTGATCAAGAAGTGTAGGTCTAAGCTCGAGGGATGCTAACGAACCAGTCATCGACCCAACAGCAGGTGCAAAATCAAAGGTTGCCAAGAACTCTAGACTCTTCATCTCAACAAACAAGGGACTCAAAGTCAACCTTCTTCTGCATAGCGCATCCGCCACAACATTACCCTTGCTAGGGGTATAAGCTATCTCGAAGTCATATGATGCCAAGAATTCCATCCACCTTTGTTGCCTTAGATTCAAATCTTTCTGAGAGAAGAGGTGATCAGTATATAACTCAAACTTTTCGCCTAGGAGATAGTGGCGCCAGGATTTGAGTGCAAAGACGATCGCCGCCAACTCCAAATCATGAGTGGGATAGTTCTTCTCATGAACTTTGAGTTGCCTACCCCCAAAGCATATCAGTCTCCCTTCTTGCATCAGGACATCGCCTAATCCCGTGCTACATGCATCGGTGTACACGGTAAACAACTTCCCTCCATCGGGTAATGCAAGAAATGGAGCTGAGGTGAGGGCTTTCTTGAGCCTTTGAAAAGCAAGCTCAAACTCTAAGTTCCATGCAAAGACTAAGTTCTTCTTCGTTAACTTAGTAAGAGGGGCTGAAATCCTAGCAAAGTCCTTAATGAACTTCCTATAATATCCTGCCAGACCGAGAAAGCTTCTCACTTCAGTTGCATTCTTTGGAACTTTCCAGTCTTGTACCGCCACCACTTTAGCGGGATCCACAGCTAAGCCCTACTTAGAAACTATATGCCCAAGGAACCGAACTTCCTTTCTCCAGAAATGGCATTTAGAGAACTTGGCTTTCAACTGATGAGCTCTAAGCGTATCCATAACCTCCTTGAGGTGTGTAGCATGCTCTTCTTCGTCCTTAGAGACAACCAGAATACCATCCACGAAGACAACCACAAACTTGTTAAGGAACTCCCTGAACACCCTACTCATCAAATCAACAAAGTATGCGGGTGCATTAGTCAAACCGAACGGCATGACTAGCCATTCAAAGAATCCATCTGGAGTCCTAAACGCAGTCTTATCAATACTACCCTCAACCACTCTAAGCTAATGGAATCCGGTGGCTAGATCGAACTGAGAGAAAACAGAAGCACCAACAAGCTGGTCAAAGAGATCATCAATCCTCGGTAACGGGTGTCTATTCTTCTTTGTCAGCTTGTTCAAGTCACGATAATCAACACATAGACGAAGCGAACCATCCGCCTTAGTAGCGAATACCACCGGAGCACCCAATTCTGAAATGCTTCGCCTAATGAAATTTTTCTCAAACAACTCCTTGATTTGCTTGCTAAGCTCTCTTCTTTCTCGTGGGGCCATGTGCCTAACGGGCAATGAAACTAGCTTGGCATTATCAACAAGATAAATGCGGAAATCTATCTCTCGCTTAGGGTGTAACGACCCGGATTTTGAGAGACTTTGGTTATCGACATAAGCACGACGTCGATAACCAAAACATCGAAAAAAATCCCGGTAATTAATGAAAGAAATTAGAAGGTGAGAATAGATAAGATAGAAACTTAGAATAGAAGAAGAAGAAGAACACACATCAGAGTAACACGAACCTCACAGCGGAACGAATAACATATAATAGATAACATAACTTTGAAATAAACCGTTATGTATACAATAGCACTTTTCAGAGTACAATACTTACAACACAGCGGAAATAACTATAGCTATATGATCTCTGAAGCCTCCTGCTCCCGCTTTTCAAAGGTATCTGCAAATCCCGACTACTTGACTGCCCGTACAAATTTAGGCACCCAAGAGTTTAGGGAAAACAACAAAGTAAACTCCGGGTCAGTCATGGGACTGGTGTGAGTAAAACAATTTAAACAAGTATATAAACAAGTAAACGATATCTCATAAGACCACGCCGCAGAACGGAACGGGTTTTTCCTTTATGAGAATCCAAAATATTTTTGCAAAGCAATATCATTCTGATATTATAATAATGTCTAAGTACAAATAAATATCAGTCTAGTAGAAACGCTTGCATCTCACGTTCTACATATATAGTATACAATCAAAACCGCAAGCACGTATTGGGTAATGGATTTCCAACTATGACAAGGTATGGAATCACCTTCCGATCAGTGTACTCTAGGAACGATACACTGGAGTTCAACAAGAACATCTAGCAACTCAGCCACACATGACCGACCACTCATTTCGCTTGAGTGTATCGAATGTACATCACCAACGGTTGGGATCAGCAACCGTTCCCGTATATATATATGGGACAACATTGATAGATTAAAGAAACAAATGAATATTCACTAGATAGGTGATTATACACCCTACTTCGGTGCGACCGACTTAGCCATGCTGCCTGCCCGATTTCTGTCATTTACCGGTTGATGAGGCTAGAAGCTACGCTTTATCATTATATCAGATTCACTTCGAATGCTACATTGTCAGATCCATCGAAAATCACTAATTGACGTCTGCAACAATACATTACGTGTCAGCTAAAAGAAGTTTCCTTCTCCGCTTCCACTCTTGGTACAGTTGAAGAAATCAAGGTACGTGACCTTTCTGGAAATACTCTGTCAGACATTCATTCATACAAGTTATCCTCATTCACTTAGAATGTCACATCGTCATACCCGCCAAATCACAAATTGACTTATCCAAAAATAACACGGGTATACAGCTTAGAGAAACGAATTCCTCCGCCACCAAACGTGAATACGTTTGAACAGATCAACTTACGCGATCCATTGGATATACTCTGTCAGACCTTCGTCCATACAAGTTGTCCTGGGACTGGACAAACCGAAGGCACTATTCTGTAAACAGGATAGCCCTTGCATTTTACTCCGTCTTCAATTACCTTTGGCATATATGATTCGCGACGCTTATGCCAATACAGAGTGGTTCTATGGATAATAATCCAACCGGTCTCTCCATATTAACAACGTTAAAATGGTCAAAACTTCGATAGTCGGTGAGTTAACTATCAAAGAAAAACAAGTGTGCAAACAACGATATTATTCCCAGATGGAAATTATATCGAACAAACATCATTTAACATAAATCTCTTAGGTTCATTTATTTACTTATCTCCTGTATCCCTATATTCTAAATTCTTATTTTTCTTCTATCAGAAAACATTTCTGATTCTCGTTTGGAAAACATTTCCAAAACTCCTTTACGATCAAACTTTACCATTTCTTAGTTAAGAAGGAAGTCACTCAAGTTGGGGTATAATTACCTCTCAGACCTTGACTGAACAACGTTATAACTTCGAAATGGTCAAAGTTTATCTTTTAATCTTTAACAACTTCTTTACACCTTTCTCGGATTCAATTTTACTAATCTACTTCTATATTTAAAACATTGGTTATAACGATAACGTTATAATCCTTACTTTCAAATTATCTAACTTTAATTATAACTTCTATTCTTATTAGTGGATAATTAACCTAACACTCATTTATTTAAATATAAATAAATCTCTATTTAAACACTGGAAAGTATAAGTACTTTCCCGAATTCGATATAATCGAATTTGCCGATTAACTCTCTTCGAGAAATCTCTATTTGATTAACTCTTCTTCGAATAACCTATATTCGATAACTCTTCCTTTTCAAATATCTCATATTTGAAAATCTTACTTTCGAATAAACTATATTCAAAAATCACTTTTCGAATAACTCTTCCTTTTCAAATATCTCATATTTGAAAATCTCACTTCGATTAAACTATAATCGATAACTCCCTTCGATGAAACTACCATCGATAACTCATTTCGATGAAACTAACATCGATAACTCCTTTCGATGAAACTAACATCGATAACCCCTTTCGATGAAATTAACATCGATAACTCCTTTCGATGAAACTAACATCGATAACCTCTTTCGATGAAATTAACATCGATAACTCCTTTCGATGAAACTAACATCGATAACCCCTTTCGATGAAACTACCATCGGTAACCCCTTTCGATGAAATTAACATCGATAACCCCTTTCGATGAAATTAACATCGATAACTCCTTTCGATGAAATTAACATCGATTTATTTAACTCGACGAACTTAACTCGACTAACTTAACTTGACTCGACTAACTCGACTTACTTGGTTCGACCAATTCGATTCGATTAACTAGGCTCGACTAACTTGGTCGAACCACCCGATCAACTCAACTTATTTAACTTAACTTATTTCTCAATTCGATCAACTCGATTAACTCCTATCGAATAACTAATATTCGATTAAACTCCATTCGCTTGACTCTAGATCGCAGCGATCACAATGGTTACGCCTGACTCCCTCAGGAAACATCCGACCGCCGTAGGCTATTTACAGCCCTGCGAATTACGCTAGCAGTCGTACACGATGGCAACTTACCCTGAATACTATGTTTGACTAACTCTGTCTCAAATAACTATATTTGATTAATTCTAGTTCGTATTAACTCTAATCGATTAACTCTAACTAATTAACTCCAACTGGTTAATTCTAACTGATTAACTCTAACTGATTAACTCTAACTGGTTAACTCTATTTGACTAACTCGACAAACTAACCCCTTTCGAATAACATATTCGATTAACTAACTTCGAATACCATATTCGATTTCTCCTTTCGAATGTCTATACTCGATTAACTACTTCGAATACCATATTCGATTTCTCTTTTCGAATGTCTATATTCGATTAACTAACTTCACTTTATAAAGATTTCCTTTTTAACAACGTTTTATTCATTGGAAAAGATTTACTTTTAAATAACGGTTCTACCCTTTAAAAATGATTTCCCTTTTTATAATGTTTCCTTTCCAATTCTATTTGTAAATGGTTTACAAATATTTTCTTTTCAAATTTATACTTGAAATATTCTAACTCCTTAAATTCCCGGGAAAATTCGCCATAACCTCCTTTGTAACGGGAGCATCGGGAAAATCCCCAAACTCGCCACACAGGCCTTTCCATTCAAAAAGAAATGTTTTGAATTTATTTCCTTTTCAAATATCTCCTATTTATAAATATCCCAATTTATAAATATTCCTTATTTATAAATGTTCCACTTTATAAATATTCTATTTTTCAATATCACTTTGAAAAATCTCCTTTATCTACATTCCGGTATGTCATGGTATTCAATCATATCAAATCACGATGTTCAATATCGTCCATACACACACAATCAACAACAGGTTATAATTCGCATCATATATTAAAATATATGAAAAACAATAAAATAACTGTTGAGGAATCCAGTCGGATTCCTCCAACCTGTTTCCCTGCATCACAAAAGTTAGACAGTATAGATAACATCACTTTCAGTTCCATATGATATATTCTGTTAAACAAAATCAATATAGAAATTTTACTAACTGACTAGCAGTTCAATCAAACAGTCAACACACAATCAATCAGTCCATATTTAACAGTTCTAAAAAAATATAACATGAAAATATAAACTATTCAGAGTTAGTGAGATTTACTCACATTTGCGCGTTAACTGAAAAATATCGGTTTGCGTTCATTGATTCAGTCGAACAATTTATTTCTCCATAAATTGTAACGAGCTCGGATTGACTCGCGGTCAGTCCCATTGTGGAGTGCTCGTCCATACGATCCCAGCGCAACTTACGGTTCGTCAATCTGATCTTGTATGATCAAGATATTCGATTTTAAAGTTTGAACAAGATTTTAAATTAAAAATCTAACTTAAATTAAATAAAGGACTTTGGGCCTCACCCCCTCTTATACTTGGCCCATTACCAAACCTTCACCGGCCCACGTTACTTCTTCTTCCACAAATGGAGACCGCGACTACAGGAACCCAAACCGGCCACTTTCCATGAGATTTCGATCCGCATTCCTTCTTGTTAAAACTAAATCTGATAACACCATCTTGCTTCTCTTCTCACAAGCTTCGAAACCATACCAATGTCAAGAAGCTCGGTCTCCTTCCTCGACGTGCGATACCCAATCCTCCGTTGACTGCACAGTGACAGTGCGTCACTTCCCTTAACCGAATTCACCCAAAATCGGCTACAAGGTGTTAAACTTCTTCACGATTTCAAAAGCAAACTCAAAAACAGGAGTTACAGCTTGAATTTCTCGAATTGTTGAACCCTAAAACCATCGAACCAACGCTGGAAACCTGACAGCGAACTCAACCCACATCGCACCTCTCAAAACACTGCCCAACTCGAAGCTCACTACATCAGGAGTTTACAAAGATTCATCTTCTAATTTATAGCGATTTATTTCCATTTCTTTTGAATTTTTGAAGAGGATCGAGCTTTTCTGTGAAGAGAAAAATGAGCGGCGCATAAATTTGGGTTGGTTGACTTTAGAATTAGGTTTAGGAACTTAGAGAGGGTATTTATAGAGGATAAAAATATCTAGATATTTTTATATTAATATTTTAATATTTTTATTTAATCCTTTATATTCATTTCTAACTTCTAAAAATCCATGTGATCACACACGATACCCAAAAATCACGAAAATTGACATGTAGCTAGAGTTCGACATTACGGTCCCAACGAAACTAGTTTCGTCGAATTCCGACTTCGTATGCTCACACAGCGTATTTTTAACTGTCAAAATATCGACTGTTTCTCACTCTAAAAATCCGTATGGCCACACCGTGACTCTAAAAATCACGAAACTGGAAATCTAACAACTATTTGATATTGCGAATCCAATAAAATTAGTTTCGTCGAAATCCGACTTCGTTTGCAAAACTGGCTATTTTTAACGCTCTGAATGATCCATTTAAATATATAAATATATTTAAATAAAATTAAATTAAGTATAAATAAATATATATTCTCGTATATATCCACCGAGGAATATCATACAGCTCCAGTATATTTGTATACTCGCTATTCCGAGTCCAGATTGATTCGATATTCAATTTACATTGAAAATTCCTTTAATAACGTATATAAAGCGTTACGAATTATAAAGGAATTCCACAGCGACTTTTCTGAAATTTGATTTGGACGTAAATCAAAATCTACACGACGAAATCCCGATTTTTCTCTTCCACTAGAAAGATATACTCTACCAGCTCCACACGTTTCTTGTTTCACAGAAATCCGGCTTAAAACGAATTCTGTACATTCAGTTGAAGTTCGAATCGCCAATTTACGAACTGCAGTGCCATTTCGAGCTCATTTATAAATATATTATAAACTATACGTTCAACTGTCGTTGATTCAATATATTCGTTATTATATTTCGAATCGAAACTCAACCACATCTCGTATGCTATTCAATTCACACTCTATTGTGAATTCTACTATTTCTGACTATTTCGATATTTATAATTTATTATTCATTATAAATATTAATTAAATATTCAATATTATTTAATTATGGTTCTCGATATCGCTATAACGATATTTAATAATTAAATTAATTAATTATTCCATCTCTAAAAATGCGGGTCATTACATTCTTCCCCACTTAAAATAATTTCGTCCTCGAAATTGCTAAGTTAGAGGACGACCCTATCTATTGGAATTCCTAAGATTTGCTTACCCCTTCTTTCTGATTTTAACTGAACCCATTAATATTGATTAAAATATTTATTTATTCCGACAAACTAAAATTTTCAAAAATTTTGAAAATTTTCTAACGCCTTAAATTTTCGGAAAATTTCGCCAGCGTTTCCTTTGTACGGGGTTACCGGAAAAATTCAAACCTTGCCACACAGGCCCTCTCCAATCCCAAAGAAAATCAAACAGCCAAGCGGCTTGCCAAATCGGCTCATAAATTCCAAACTCATATAGAATATAAACTTGTACCTTTTTGTTGGGTATATCAACTTTTATCCCTTTCACCTGCTGTCAATTCAGCATATACCAAAGTATTTCCCATCAAACTCCAACCAAGTTATTCTTAACACAACCATTCGCTTATTCAAGCCGAATTCAATTTCAAATTCGAGTTTCAAATTCCAAACTCTTAACTTATCATTTCAAATCCCAATCCAGATTATTCTATAATCCAATCCAATTTCATTTAACTTAGTTCAAGTAAAATTCAAATTTATTTATTCACCTTTTTCCATTTTAATCCATTTAACCTCATTAGTTAAATTTTAATTCCAGAACTTAAATTCCTGAGTTCATTTCAAATCAAATTTGAAATCATAACACCAATTCAAAACATTTGAATTTCTAAACACTTGTTTTCTCAAAACAATTCAAAAACAAAACCTTTGGTAGTAATCCGTCACTTTGGAACTCGAAAATGAATACTGATGATGTGGCCACACTCATCAGAATCTATTTTCCAGTAATCGAAGTGAGTTCAATACTATTTCACTTTCAAAAATCATTTCTAAACACTTCCATTTTGAAAACAGTTCAAAATCTCCCAGGAACTTAAAATTTACTTATTTTAATTCCAATTCTGTTTTAACTTCAGATTCAATTCGTCTTACTTCATATACTTTACTTATATGAATTCTGATTAGTTATTTATAACCATTTCATCTTTTTATAATCTCATTCGATTTTTCTAACAACCAACACAACCAATATACTATATTAATTTCAAAACATATCATGTCGGTTCATCGTATTTAAGTGTTTATAAAACTCCTACCGATACAGTGGATCAAACTGATCGTCCAGAATTCATAAGCCACTCAATCAATAAATCTCCACAATATAAAACCATTTTGTATTCAATAACATATACGCTCTCTTGTATATATATACACTCAACTCAATCTAGGATATTACTAATCCCATCTCTACTGAGTTACGCCACAGAGTTATGTCCGATCACTAAAACATAAGCTCTGATACCAACTGTAACGACCCGGATTTTGAGAGACTTTGGTTATCGACATAAGCACGACGTCGATAACCAAAACATCGAAAAAAATCCCGGTAATTAATGAAAGAAATTAGAAGGTGAGAATAGATAAGATAGAAACTTAGAATAGAAGAAGAAGAAGAACACACATCAGAGTAACACGAACCTCACAGCGGAACGAATAACATATAATAGATAACATAACTTTGAAATAAACCGTTATGTATACAATAGCACTTTTCAGAGTACAATACTTACAACACAGCGGAAATAACTATAGCTATATGATCTCTGAAGCCTCCTGCTCCCGCTTTTCAAAGGTATCTGCAAATCCCGACTACTTGACTGCCCGTACAAATTTAGGCACCCAAGAGTTTAGGGAAAACAACAAAGTAAACTCCGGGTCAGTCATGGGACTGGTGTGAGTAAAACAATTTAAACAAGTATATAAACAAGTAAACGATATCTCATAAGACCACGCCGCAGAACGGAACGGGTTTTTCCTTTATGAGAATCCAAAATATTTTTGCAAAGCAATATCATTCTGATATTATAATAATGTCTAAGTACAAATAAATATCAGTCTAGTAGAAACGCTTGCATCTCACGTTCTACATATATAGTATACAATCAAAACCGCAAGCACGTATTGGGTAATGGATTTCCAACTATGACAAGGTATGGAATCACCTTCCGATCAGTGTACTCTAGGAACGATACACTGGAGTTCAACAAGAACATCTAGCAACTCAGCCACACATGACCGACCACTCATTTCGCTTGAGTGTATCGAATGTACATCACCAACGGTTGGGATCAGCAACCGTTCCCGTATATATATATGGGACAACATTGATAGATTAAAGAAACAAATGAATATTCACTAGATAGGTGATTATACACCCTACTTCGGTGCGACCGACTTAGCCATGCTGCCTGCCCGATTTCTGTCATTTACCGGTTGATGAGGCTAGAAGCTACGCTTTATCATTATATCAGATTCACTTCGAATGCTACATTGTCAGATCCATCGAAAATCACTAATTGACGTCTGCAACAATACATTACGTGTCAGCTAAAAGAAGTTTCCTTCTCCGCTTCCACTCTTGGTACAGTTGAAGAAATCAAGGTACGTGACCTTTCTGGAAATACTCTGTCAGACATTCATTCATACAAGTTATCCTCATTCACTTAGAATGTCACATCGTCATACCCGCCAAATCACAAATTGACTTATCCAAAAATAACACGGGTATACAGCTTAGAGAAACGAATTCCTCCGCCACCAAACGTGAATACATTTGAACAGATCAACTTACGCGATCCATTGGATATACTCTGTCAGACCTTCGTCCATACAAGTTGTCCTGGGACTGGACAAACCGAAGGCACTATTCTGTAAACAGGATAGCCCTTGCATTTTACTCCGTCTTCAATTACCTTTGGCATATATGATTCGCGACGCTTATGCCAATACAGAGTGGTTCTATGGATAATAATCCAACCGGTCTCTCCATATTAACAACGTTAAAATGGTCAAAACTTCGATAGTCGGTGAGTTAACTATCAAAGAAAAACAAGTGTGCAAACAACGATATTATTCCCAGATGGAAATTATATCGAACAAACATCATTTAACATAAATCTCTTAGGTTCATTTATTTACTTATCTCCTGTATCCCTATATTCTAAATTCTTATTTTTCTTCTATCAGAAAACATTTCTGATTCTCGTTTGGAAAACATTTCCAAAACTCCTTTACGATCAAACTTTACCATTTCTTAGTTAAGAAGGAAGTCACTCAAGTTGGGGTATAATTACCTCTCAGACCTTGACTGAACAACGTTATAACTTCGAAATGGTCAAAGTTTATCTTTTAATCTTTAACAACTTCTTTACACCTTTCTCGGATTCAATTTTACTAATCTACTTCTATATTTAAAACATTGGTTATAACGATAACATTATAATCCTTACTTTCAAATTATCTAACTTTAATTATAACTTCTATTCTTATTAGTGGATAATTAACCTAACACTCATTTATTTAAATATAAATAAATCTCTATTTAAACACTGGAAAGTATAAGTACTTTCCCGAATTCGATATAATCGAATTTGCCGATTAACTCTCTTCGAGAAATCTCTATTTGATTAACTCTTCTTCGAATAACCTATATTCGATAACTCTTCCTTTTCAAATATCTCATATTTGAAAATCTTACTTTCGAATAAACTATATTCAAAAATCACTTTTCGAATAACTCTTCCTTTTCAAATATCTCATATTTGAAAATCTCACTTCGATTAAACTATAATCGATAACTCCCTTCGATGAAACTACCATCGATAACTCATTTCGATGAAACTAACATCGATAACTCCTTTCGATGAAACTAACATCGATAACCCCTTTCGATGAAATTAACATCGATAACTCCTTTCGATGAAACTAACATCGATAACCCCTTTCGATGAAATTAACATCGATAACTCCTTTCGATGAAACTAACATCGATAACCCCTTTCGATGAAACTACCATCGGTAACCCCTTTCGATGAAATTAACATCGATAACCCCTTTCGATGAAATTAACATCGATAACTCCTTTCGATGAAATTAACATCGATTTATTTAACTCGACGAACTTAACTCGACTAACTTAACTTGACTCGACTAACTCGACTTACTTGGTTCGACCAATTCGATTCGATTAACTAGGCTCGACTAACTTGGTCGAACCACCCGATCAACTCAACTTATTTAACTTAACTTATTTCTCAATTCGATCAACTCGATTAACTCCTATCGAATAACTAATATTCGATTAAACTCCATTCGCTTGACTCTAGATCGCAGCGATCACAATGGTTACGCCTGACTCCCTCAGGAAACATCCGACCGCCGTAGGCTATTTACAGCCCTGCGAATTACGCTAGCAGTCGTACACGATGGCAACTTACCCTGAATACTATGTTTGACTAACTCTGTCTCAAATAACTATATTTGATTAATTCTAGTTCGTATTAACTCTAATCGATTAACTCTAACTAATTAACTCCAACTGGTTAATTCTAACTGATTAACTCTAACTGATTAACTCTAACTGGTTAACTCTATTTGACTAACTCGACAAACTAACCCCTTTCGAATAACATATTCGATTAACTAACTTCGAATACCATATTCGATTTCTCCTTTCGAATGTCTATACTCGATTAACTACTTCGAATACCATATTCGATTTCTCTTTTCGAATGTCTATATTCGATTAACTAACTTCACTTTATAAAGATTTCCTTTTTAACAACGTTTTATTCATTGGAAAAGATTTACTTTTAAATAACGGTTCTACCCTTTAAAAATGATTTCCCTTTTTATGATGTTTCCTTTCCAATTCTATTTGTAAATGGTTTACAAATATTTCCTTTTCAAATTTATACTTGAAATATTCTAACTCCTTAAATTCCCGGGAAAATTCGCCATAACCTCCTTTGTAACGGGAGCATCGGGAAAATCCCCAAACTCGCCACACAGGCCTTTCCATTCAAAAAGAAATGTTTTGAATTTATTTCCTTTTCAAATATCTCCTATTTATAAATATCCCAATTTATAAATATTCCTTATTTATAAATGTTCCACTTTATAAATATTCTATTTTTCAATATCACTTTGAAAAATCTCCTTTATCTACATTCCGGTATGTCATGGTATTCAATCATATCAAATCACGATGTTCAATATCGTCCATACACACACAATCAACAACAGGTTATAATTCGCATCATATATTAAAATATATGAAAAACAATAAAATAACTGTTGAGGAATCCAGTCGGATTCCTCCAACCTGTTTCCCTGCATCACAAAAGTTAGACAGTATAGATAACATCACTTTCAGTTCCATATGATATATTCTGTTAAACAAAATCAATATAGAAATTTTACTAACTGACTAGCAGTTCAATCAAACAGTCAACACACAATCAATCAGTCCATATTTAACAGTTCTAAAAAAATATAACATGAAAATATAAACTATTCAGAGTTAGTGAGATTTACTCACATTTGCGCGTTAACCGAAAAATATCGGTTTGCGTTCATTGATTCAGTCGAACAATTTATTTCTCCATAAATTGTAACGAGCTCGGATTGACTCGCGGTCAGTCCCATTGTGGAGTGCTCGTCCATACGATCCCAGCGCAACTTACGGTTCGTCAATCTGATCTTGTATGATCAAGATATTCGATTTTAAAGTTTGAACAAGATTTTAAATTAAAAATCTAACTTAAATTAAATAAAGGACTTTGGGCCTCACCCCCTCTTATACTTGGCCCATTACCAAACCTTCACCGGCCCACGTTACTTCTTCTTCCACAAATGGAGACCGCGACTACAGGAACCCAAACCGGCCACTTTCCATGAGATTTCGATCCGCATTCCTTCTTGTTAAAACTAAATCTGATAACACCATCTTGCTTCTCTTCTCACAAGCTTCGAAACCATACCAATGTCAAGAAGCTCGGTCTCCTTCCTCGACGTGCGATACCCAATCCTCCGTTGACTGCACAGTGACAGTGCGTCACTTCCCTTAACCGAATTCACCCAAAATCGGCTACAAGGTGTTAAACTTCTTCACGATTTCAAAAGCAAACTCAAAAACAGGAGTTACAGCTTGAATTTCTCGAATTGTTGAACCCTAAAACCATCGAACCAACGCTGGAAACCTGACAGCGAACTCAACCCACATCGCACCTCTCAAAACACTGCCCAACTCGAAGCTCACTACATCAGGAGTTTACAAAGATTCATCTTCTAATTTATAGCGATTTATTTCCATTTCTTTTGAATTTTTGAAGAGGATCGAGCTTTTCTGTGAAGAGAAAAATGAGCGGCGCATAAATTTGGGTTGGTTGACTTTAGAATTAGGTTTAGGAACTTAGAGAGGGTATTTATAGAGGATAAAAATATCTAGATATTTTTATATTAATATTTTAATATTTTTATTTAATCCTTTATATTCATTTCTAACTTCTAAAAATCCATGTGATCACACACGATACCCAAAAATCACGAAAATTGACATGTAGCTAGAGTTCGACATTACGGTCCCAACGAAACTAGTTTCGTCGAATTCCGACTTCGTATGCTCACACAGCGTATTTTTAACTGTCAAAATATCGACTGTTTCTCACTCTAAAAATCCGTATGGCCACACCGTGACTCTAAAAATCACGAAACTGGAAATCTAACAACTATTTGATATTGCGAATCCAATAAAATTAGTTTCGTCGAAATCCGACTTCGTTTGCAAAACTGGCTATTTTTAACGCTCTGAATGATCCATTTAAATATATAAATATATTTAAATAAAATTAAATTAAGTATAAATAAATATATATTCTCGTATATATCCACCGAGGAATATCATACAGCTCCAGTATATTTGTATACTCGCTATTCCGAGTCCAGATTGATTCGATATTCAATTTACATTGAAAATTCCTTTAATAACGTATATAAAGCGTTACGAATTATAAAGGAATTCCACAGCGACTTTTCTGAAATTTGATTTGGACGTAAATCAAAATCTACACGACGAAATCCCGATTTTTCTCTTCCACTAGAAAGATATACTCTACCAGCTCCACACGTTTCTTGTTTCACAGAAATCCGGCTTAAAACGAATTCTGTACATTCAGTTGAAGTTCGAATCGCCAATTTACGAACTGCAGTGCCATTTCGAGCTCATTTATAAATATATTATAAACTATACGTTCAACTGTCGTTGATTCAATATATTCGTTATTATATTTCGAATCGAAACTCAACCACATCTCGTATGCTATTCAATTCACACTCTATTGTGAATTCTACTATTTCTGACTATTTCGATATTTATAATTTATTATTCATTATAAATATTAATTAAATATTCAATATTATTTAATTATGGTTCTCGATATCGCTATAACGATATTTAATAATTAAATTAATTAATTATTCCATCTCTAAAAATGCGGGTCATTACATTCTTCCCCACTTAAAATAATTTCGTCCTCGAAATTGCTAAGTTAGAGGACGACCCTATCTATTGGAATTCCTAAGATTTGCTTACCCCTTCTTTCTGATTTTAACTGAACCCATTAATATTGATTAAAATATTTATTTATTCCGACAAACTAAAATTTTCAAAAATTTTGAAAATTTTCTAACGCCTTAAATTTTCGGAAAATTTCGCCAGCGTTTCCTTTGTACGGGGTTACCGGAAAAATTCAAACCTTGCCACACAGGCCCTCTCCAATCCCAAAGAAAATCAAACAGCCAAGCGGCTTGCCAAATCGGCTCATAAATTCCAAACTCATATAGAATATAAACTTGTACCTTTTTGTTGGGTATATCAACTTTTATCCCTTTCACCTGCTGTCAATTCAGCATATACCAAAGTATTTCCCATCAAACTCCAACCAAGTTATTCTTAACACAACCATTCGCTTATTCAAGCCGAATTCAATTTCAAATTCGAGTTTCAAATTCCAAACTCTTAACTTATCATTTCAAATCCCAATCCAGATTATTCTATAATCCAATCCAATTTCATTTAACTTAGTTCAAGTAAAATTCAAATTTATTTATTCACCTTTTTCCATTTTAATCCATTTAACCTCATTAGTTAAATTTTAATTCCAGAACTTAAATTCCTGAGTTCATTTCAAATCAAATTTGAAATCATAACACCAATTCAAAACATTTGAATTTCTAAACACTTGTTTTCTCAAAACAATTCAAAAACAAAACCTTTGGTAGTAATCCGTCACTTTGGAACTCGAAAATGAATACTGATGATGTGGCCACACTCATCAGAATCTATTTTCCAGTAATCGAAGTGAGTTCAATACTATTTCACTTTCAAAAATCATTTCTAAACACTTCCATTTTGAAAACAGTTCAAAATCTCCCAGGAACTTAAAATTTACTTATTTTAATTCCAATTCTGTTTTAACTTCAGATTCAATTCGTCTTACTTCATATACTTTACTTATATGAATTCTGATTAGTTATTTATAACCATTTCATCTTTTTATAATCTCATTCGATTTTTCTAACAACCAACACAACCAATATACTATATTAATTTCAAAACATATCATGTCGGTTCATCGTATTTAAGTGTTTATAAAACTCCTACCGATACAGTGGATCAAACTGATCGTCCAGAATTCATAAGCCACTCAATCAATAAATCTCCACAATATAAAACCATTTTGTATTCAATAACATATACGCTCTCTTGTATATATATACACTCAACTCAATCTAGGATATTACTAATCCCATCTCTACTGAGTTACGCCACAGAGTTATGTCCGATCACTAAAACATAAGCTCTGATACCAACTGTAACGACCCGGATTTTGAGAGACTTTGGTTATCGACATAAGCACGACGTCGATAACCAAAACATCGAAAAAAATCCCGGTAATTAATGAAAGAAATTAGAAGGTGAGAATAGATAAGATAGAAACTTAGAATAGAAGAAGAAGAAGAACACACATCAGAGTAACACGAACCTCACAGCGGAACGAATAACATATAATAGATAACATAACTTTGAAATAAACCGTTATGTATACAATAGCACTTTTCAGAGTACAATACTTACAACACAGCGGAAATAACTATAGCTATATGATCTCTGAAGCCTCCTGCTCCCGCTTTTCAAAGGTATCTGCAAATCCCGACTACTTGACTGCCCGTACAAATTTAGGCACCCAAGAGTTTAGGGAAAACAACAAAGTAAACTCCGGGTCAGTCATGGGACTGGTGTGAGTAAAACAATTTAAACAAGTATATAAACAAGTAAACGATATCTCATAAGACCACGCCGCAGAACGGAACGGGTTTTTCCTTTATGAGAATCCAAAATATTTTTGCAAAGCAATATCATTCTGATATTATAATAATGTCTAAGTACAAATAAATATCAGTCTAGTAGAAACGCTTGCATCTCACGTTCTACATATATAGTATACAATCAAAACCGCAAGCACGTATTGGGTAATGGATTTCCAACTATGACAAGGTATGGAATCACCTTCCGATCAGTGTACTCTAGGAACGATACACTGGAGTTCAACAAGAACATCTAGCAACTCAGCCACACATGACCGACCACTCATTTCGCTTGAGTGTATCGAATGTACATCACCAACGGTTGGGATCAGCAACCGTTCCCGTATATATATATGGGACAACATTGATAGATTAAAGAAACAAATGAATATTCACTAGATAGGTGATTATACACCCTACTTCGGTGCGACCGACTTAGCCATGCTGCCTGCCCGATTTCTGTCATTTACCGGTTGATGAGGCTAGAAGTTACGCTTTATCATTATATCAGATTCACTTCGAATGCTACATTGTCAGATCCATCGAAAATCACTAATTGACGTCTGCAACAATACATTACGTGTCAGCTAAAAGAAGTTTCCTTCTCCGCTTCCACTCTTGGTACAGTTGAAGAAATCAAGGTACGTGACCTTTCTGGAAATACTCTGTCAGACATTCATTCATACAAGTTATCCTCATTCACTTAGAATGTCACATCGTCATACCCGCCAAATCACAAATTGACTTATCCAAAAATAACACGGGTATACAGCTTAGAGAAACGAATTCCTCCGCCACCAAACGTGAATACATTTGAACAGATCAACTTACGCGATCCATTGGATATACTCTGTCAGACCTTCGTCCATACAAGTTGTCCTGGGACTGGACAAACCGAAGGCACTATTCTGTAAACAGGATAGCCCTTGCATTTTACTCCGTCTTCAATTACCTTTGGCATATATGATTCGCGACGCTTATGCCAATACAGAGTGGTTCTATGGATAATAATCCAACCGGTCTCTCCATATTAACAACGTTAAAATGGTCAAAACTTCGATAGTCGGTGAGTTAACTATCAAAGAAAAACAAGTGTGCAAACAACGATATTATTCCCAGATGGAAATTATATCGAACAAACATCATTTAACATAAATCTCTTAGGTTCATTTATTTACTTATCTCCTGTATCCCTATATTCTAAATTCTTATTTTTCTTCTATCAGAAAACATTTCTGATTCTCGTTTGGAAAACATTTCCAAAACTCCTTTACGATCAAACTTTACCATTTCTTAGTTAAGAAGGAAGTCACTCAAGTTGGGGTATAATTACCTCTCAGACCTTGACTGAACAACGTTATAACTTCGAAATGGTCAAAGTTTATCTTTTAATCTTTAACAACTTCTTTACACCTTTCTCGGATTCAATTTTACTAATCTACTTCTATATTTAAAACATTGGTTATAACGATAACATTATAATCCTTACTTTCAAATTATCTAACTTTAATTATAACTTCTATTCTTATTAGTGGATAATTAACCTAACACTCATTTATTTAAATATAAATAAATCTCTATTTAAACACTGGAAAGTATAAGTACTTTCCCGAATTCGATATAATCGAATTTGCCGATTAACTCTCTTCGAGAAATCTCTATTTGATTAACTCTTCTTCGAATAACCTATATTCGATAACTCTTCCTTTTCAAATATCTCATATTTGAAAATCTTACTTTCGAATAAACTATATTCAAAAATCACTTTTCGAATAACTCTTCCTTTTCAAATATCTCATATTTGAAAATCTCACTTCGATTAAACTATAATCGATAACTCCCTTCGATGAAACTACCATCGATAACTCATTTCGATGAAACTAACATCGATAACTCCTTTCGATGAAACTAACATCGATAACCCCTTTCGATGAAATTAACATCGATAACTCCTTTCGATGAAACTAACATCGATAACCCCTTTCGATGAAATTAACATCGATAACTCCTTTCGATGAAACTAACATCGATAACCCCTTTCGATGAAACTACCATCGGTAACCCCTTTCGATGAAATTAACATCGATAACCCCTTTCGATGAAATTAACATCGATAACTCCTTTCGATGAAATTAACATCGATTTATTTAACTCGACGAACTTAACTCGACTAACTTAACTTGACTCGACTAACTCGACTTACTTGGTTCGACCAATTCGATTCGATTAACTAGGCTCGACTAACTTGGTCGAACCACCCGATCAACTCAACTTATTTAACTTAACTTATTTCTCAATTCGATCAACTCGATTAACTCCTATCGAATAACTAATATTCGATTAAACTCCATTCGCTTGACTCTAGATCGCAGCGATCACAATGGTTACGCCTGACTCCCTCAGGAAACATCCGACCGCCGTAGGCTATTTACAGCCCTGCGAATTACGCTAGCAGTCGTACACGATGGCAACTTACCCTGAATACTATGTTTGACTAACTCTGTCTCAAATAACTATATTTGATTAATTCTAGTTCGTATTAACTCTAATCGATTAACTCTAACTAATTAACTCCAACTGGTTAATTCTAACTGATTAACTCTAACTGATTAACTCTAACTGGTTAACTCTATTTGACTAACTCGACAAACTAACCCCTTTCGAATAACATATTCGATTAACTAACTTCGAATACCATATTCGATTTCTCCTTTCGAATGTCTATACTCGATTAACTACTTCGAATACCATATTCGATTTCTCTTTTCGAATGTCTATATTCGATTAACTAACTTCACTTTATAAAGATTTCCTTTTTAACAACGTTTTATTCATTGGAAAAGATTTACTTTTAAATAACGGTTCTACCCTTTAAAAATGATTTCCCTTTTTATGATGTTTCCTTTCCAATTCTATTTGTAAATGGTTTACAAATATTTCCTTTTCAAATTTATACTTGAAATATTCTAACTCCTTAAATTCCCGGGAAAATTCGCCATAACCTCCTTTGTAACGGGAGCATCGGGAAAATCCCCAAACTCGCCACACAGGCCTTTCCATTCAAAAAGAAATGTTTTGAATTTATTTCCTTTTCAAATATCTCCTATTTATAAATATCCCAATTTATAAATATTCCTTATTTATAAATGTTCCACTTTATAAATATTCTATTTTTCAATATCACTTTGAAAAATCTCCTTTATCTACATTCCGGTATGTCATGGTATTCAATCATATCAAATCACGATGTTCAATATCGTCCATACACACACAATCAACAACAGGTTATAATTCGCATCATATATTAAAATATATGAAAAACAATAAAATAACTGTTGAGGAATCCAGTCGGATTCCTCCAACCTGTTTCCCTGCATCACAAAAGTTAGACAGTATAGATAACATCACTTTCAGTTCCATATGATATATTCTGTTAAACAAAATCAATATAGAAATTTTACTAACTGACTAGCAGTTCAATCAAACAGTCAACACACAATCAATCAGTCCATATTTAACAGTTCTAAAAAAATATAACATGAAAATATAAACTATTCAGAGTTAGTGAGATTTACTCACATTTGCGCGTTAACCGAAAAATATCGGTTTGCGTTCATTGATTCAGTCGAACAATTTATTTCTCCATAAATTGTAACGAGCTCGGATTGACTCGCGGTCAGTCCCATTGTGGAGTGCTCGTCCATACGATCCCAGCGCAACTTACGGTTCGTCAATCTGATCTTGTATGATCAAGATATTCGATTTTAAAGTTTGAACAAGATTTTAAATTAAAAATCTAACTTAAATTAAATAAAGGACTTTGGGCCTCACCCCCTCTTATACTTGGCCCATTACCAAACCTTCACCGGCCCACGTTACTTCTTCTTCCACAAATGGAGACCGCGACTACAGGAACCCAAACCGGCCACTTTCCATGAGATTTCGATCTGCATTCCTTCTTGTTAAAACTAAATCTGATAACACCATCTTGCTTCTCTTCTCACAAGCTTCGAAACCATACCAATGTCAAGAAGCTCGGTCTCCTTCCTCGACGTGCGATACCCAATCCTCCGTTGACTGCACAGTGACAGTGCGTCACTTCCCTTAACCGAATTCACCCAAAATCGGCTACAAGGTGTTAAACTTCTTCACGATTTCAAAAGCAAACTCAAAAACAGGAGTTACAGCTTGAATTTCTCGAATTGTTGAACCCTAAAACCATCGAACCAACGCTGGAAACCTGACAGCGAACTCAACCCACATCGCACCTCTCAAAACACTGCCCAACTCGAAGCTCACTACATCAGGAGTTTACAAAGATTCATCTTCTAATTTATAGCGATTTATTTCCATTTCTTTTGAATTTTTGAAGAGGATCGAGCTTTTCTGTGAAGAGAAAAATGAGCGGCGCATAAATTTGGGTTGGTTGACTTTAGAATTAGGTTTAGGAACTTAGAGAGGGTATTTATAGAGGATAAAAATATCTAGATATTTTTATATTAATATTTTAATATTTTTATTTAATCCTTTATATTCATTTCTAACTTCTAAAAATCCATGTGATCACACACGATACCCAAAAATCACGAAAATTGACATGTAGCTAGAGTTCGACATTACGGTCCCAACGAAACTAGTTTCGTCGAATTCCGACTTCGTATGCTCACACAGCGTATTTTTAACTGTCAAAATATCGACTGTTTCTCACTCTAAAAATCCGTACGGCCACACCGTGACTCTAAAAATCACGAAACTGGAAATCTAACAACTATTTGATATTGCGAATCCAATAAAATTAGTTTCGTCGAAATCCGACTTCGTTTGCAAAACTGGCTATTTTTAACGCTCTGAATGATCCATTTAAATATATAAATATATTTAAATAAAATTAAATTAAGTATAAATAAATATATATTCTCGTATATATCCACCGAGGAATATCATACAGCTCCAGTATATTTGTATACTCGCTATTCCGAGTCCAGATTGATTCGATATTCAATTTACATTGAAAATTCCTTTAATAACGTATATAAAGCGTTACGAATTATAAAGGAATTCCACAGCGACTTTTCTGAAATTTGATTTGGACGTAAATCAAAATCTACACGACGAAATCCCGATTTTTCCCTTCCACTAGAAAGATATACTCTACCAGCTCCACACGTTTCTTGTTTCACAGAAATCCGGCTTAAAACGAATTCTGTACATTCAGTTGAAGTTCGAATCGCCAATTTACGAACTGCAGTGCCATTTCGAGCTCATTTATAAATATATTATAAACTATACGTTCAACTGTCGTTGATTCAATATATTCGTTATTATATTTCGAATCGAAACTCAACCACATCTCGTATGCTATTCAATTCACACTCTATTGTGAATTCTACTATTTCTGACTATTTCGATATTTATAATTTATTATTCATTATAAATATTAATTAAATATTCAATATTTTTTAATTATGGTTCTCGATATCACTATAACGATATTTAATAATTAAATTAATTAATTATTCCATCTCTAAAAATGCGGGTCATTACATAGGGGGTAACCCCTTAACCTCATCAAAGACATTGGGATATTCTCGGACCACCCTTACAGATTGCACATCATCGATGGACGAGTCAAGAGATTCAAGATAACATAACATGACGGGATCCATAGGGTTACAAGAAATTTCTAGGGTATTACCGAGGCGAGTCATGAGCCTCACCACCCTATGCTCACAATTAAGAATGGCTCCATAACTGGACAACCAATCCATGCCCAAAATCAACCCGTATCCCAAAAACCCGAGAACATGAGCATTACATGTGAATTCTACGGTCAAGATAGAAATCCTCAAATCCATACAAATCATAGATAGATGGGCGGAACCCCCAATTGGATTTGAAACACTAACGGGATCCTCAACTAGACTAGTACTTAGGTGCAAAATTTCAACAAGATCAGAAGAAATAAAGGTATGCGATGCGCCAGAATCAAATAAGGTTCGAACAGGAAAACCAGAAATGTAAACAAGGCTTTCTACAGAAATACTACCTCGGTCCGGAGCTGGAGTAGCGTTGAGAGCATGCATCTGCCCTCCAGAAGGTCCTGCTCACTGAGTCTGTCTTTGCCCCTGCCCTTGCTTCTTTGGGCAATCCTTGCTGAAGTGTCCAGACTCTCCGCAATGAAAGCATTCTCCCAACTTCCTCTTCTTCTTCCTACAATCTTTGGCTATGTGTCCAACAATCCCACAGAAGTTGCACTTTCTTGGGTCCTTTGGCTGGTTGTTGTTGGCCTTGTTACCCTTGTTGTTCTTGTTGCTCTTGTTGTTCTGGTTGCTCTGATTTCCTCCCCACTTGGAGTCCGCCTTCTTGGTTTAAGTCTCATTAGGCTTGACTTCTTTCTTGCCATTCTTATCATCTCCCTGAAGCAAGGCCATATCCACTAAGCTCTCAAAAGTGGCCCCCATGGGTATATGAGACATGGCTAGACCTTGTAATGGCTCATTCAATTCTCGTGCAAACCGTAGAGCCATCTTCTAGGGTGTGTTAACCATGTCCAAACTGAATCGAGCAAGCTGGTTGAACTTATTCACATACTCCCTCACTGTCATGTCCCCTTGCTTCAAAGATATAAACTTCTCCATTTGCAGATTCTCCTCAGTAGATGATAGAAACTTAAGCCCAAACCTCATCCTAAAGTTGGCCCAAGTCTCTATAGGCCTAGTAGCGTTGGTGACCTCCCACCAATAAGCAGCTTCCTCTTTCAATAGCCATACTGCCAACAGAACTTTTCTACGGTCTTCCACATCAAAGATGGCAAAGAGGTCTTCAGTTTCTTTTAACCAGTTTCTTGCCTCCACATAAGTCTCTGTCCCAACAAAATTCTTGCCACCCATCGCCTTAAAGTCTTTGCAAATCTTTGCAAAATCCGCTTGTGGACGCTGAGGAGGAGGAAGAGGAGGAACCTCAGGTACGGGAGGAGGAGTGGGAGTGTTTGTTGGGCCCGCATCGTTGGCCCTAGCTTCCAAATACCTCCGGAACCATCCGGGTATGGGTACTCCCTCGGGAAGGTTAAGATCGGCCATGCTGAAAAAGGAAAAGATAGATTTAGAACGAGGAAACAAATGATAGTGCTAATGGCTTTTGGGAAATAGCCTTTTAAAATAAACCAGACTTTTCTTGGAAAATACTTCTTTATAATCGGTTTTGAAAATAGTTTTTCAAAAGGTAAGTTTTAAAAACCTTTTGCTCAAATCTTGTAAACCTTGTGCTCTGATACCAAATGTAACACCCCACCTCCGCCAGGGCCACTCTTGCAAGTACACTGGCTTTGGAGGGGTGTTGGACAAGGTAAACATGCATAAAGATATCACAAGACAGAACATATAAGTAAAACAGAGTAAGTAAAGCAGCGGATAAAACTACTATTTCAAAACCATAGTCTACTTACATCAAAAGTACTAAGTCATTATTTTCCAACTACTACAAGTCTAGAAACATAAACTGAAAACTGGAAATAACATAAAGTAAACTATCCCCAAAGTAGACGTGGTAAAGCCATAGCGAGCTCAAGTCCAAACCGTACATGAGCTATCCAGAAGCAAGCTAAAGATCCAAGCTAGGTGCTAGTGTTCCCACCCTGAGAACCTGGGGGGGGGGGGGGGAAGAAAAGAGGCGAAAGAAAACGGGTCAGTCAAAAAGACTGGTAAGTCCTACCTACTATTAGTATAAAAACTAATAAAGTTAACTGGACATGTAAAACAGAGATGAAACATAGGATGATAACTGGCATGGCGAAAAGTTAACAAGATAGATCAAGTGTGGCATCGCATATACAAGGTTTTGTTTTGCACCAAAAAGTACTAGTAATCCAACCCATGTCAAGTATAAACAAGAAATGATCCCTTGGCCCAATATCATGAGATGGCCCAAGTCGGGGCCCAACTACACGGTCTAGTCGATTGGCTCCCTATAAGCCTAACTCGTCAAGTGTCGGTGTCATACGGCCCAATCACGGAATGTAGTCAAACTGTGCTAGGTCCACCCTAGGGTGTATCAAGTACTAGAGTGCAAACCACTGACACGAATCAAGCACGCACAGTCTAAACCTATTGGTGCCCGTTCCTGCTTTTTCAACTCCGGACTATGTGCACGACCATAGTCCGCCTGAACCTACACTGGTGCACCAACTCAGCCGTCATTCTGGTCGCTTACAATCAGCCCAGTAATCGTGCCCCACCCTAGCCTAGTCCCTAGGGTATCGTTGATACATCCAAGAGGGTTACTGCTGAAAAGGACCGCATAACTAGGGTTTCTAACGGGTTAAGTGTGGTTAACCCTATCCCATCATGTATCAAGTTGGTTAAGTGTACCCAAGTGGTTCATGACTTAACCCCATCCAACCCATCGTGTTCAATTGGTTAAGTATTCAAGTGGTCCATGACTTAACCCTACCATGTGGCATTAATTAACTTAATGCACCCCAACCTCTCACAATAGACTTTGTTGTGGTTACTAGTTAAGCCGGGCGGGTCCGGGTAGCTTTACACCACAACCTAGTCTAACCTCGGGTTTTAAGTGCGATATGACCAACTACTCACATTGGGTCCTATTATTTGTAGCCACTAGTTAAGCCGGTCGGTTCCGGGTAGATTTATGCTACAAACTCAACCCAACCTCGAGTTGGCCACTTCCATGTTTTCTACATGTCATGTCCACATTCATGTTTTCAAGCATAATCACACGTCATATTTTCAAGTCATGCTTCATGTCATTTAAGTTTACCCATAACGTAACCCCATCGCACATAAGTTCGCATCAACACAAATAGATCAAAAGGGGGAACATAATGATATGATAAGTTGGGCATAAAGTGGCAAAGTCTATCACAAGTTTAACATGGTGATGTATGAGGCAAAGGTGTTCATCACAACTAGCATATGGCATTATTGACCTCAAAACATGTATGACATCAACTTAGCAAATAGGTGATAACATGGTCATAGTTAACATAGGGTGATAACTTGTGATTAGCATATAGTTCATAACATCATAGGCAAGTTAACATAAAGATCATGAGAGGATTTATGTTGCATTATGCATAACTACCAAGTTCTATGTTGCATTATGCATAACCACCAAATAAAGCTCATAGCTTTCTACCTAAAAATCAAGGTAAATGATACTAGGTTCATGATAGTGCCACAATCATAGATCAAAAGAGTCATACATGGATCTATGCATACAATTATAGCCCAAAGACAAGTATTATACCCAAAAGTCTCATTTCAACTTGCTACATGATCATATTAACTTCATAGTTTAAATCTAAGAGTAGAATAGGGCTTACAAAGCTTGGCGATGAAGACTAGAACAAAATAAAACAAGATTGAGACGAAGCCACAATAGAAATCCCCCAAATGAATATAAGCTCCAAGTTGTCTTTGAGAAATAAGAAGAAAGATCCTTGTTTTGATGAAGAAAGATGGCTCTTTCACTAGCTTAGAACACTCAAGCTTTCATGAAGAAGATGGAGGTCATGATATGAAGGTGGAGGCCATGATTAGGAAGCATTTTGGCATAATTTAGTTGTAGGAATGATTTGTAATGATTTAGGCTAGGTATTAGGGTCTTTTTTTATAGAAATTTAGGTTAGTTTAGGCCATAGGATTAACCCTAATTCAGATTTGAGCCATCAAATCACGTCACTAGCCAACAAAACAAGACCCAGGAGCCAAAACAGGTGCACCAGGCCAAACTGGCCGACCACCCAAGTCGACAGGGGTGTCGACTGGGCAGTCGACACCACCTGGGGTGTGTCGACTCCCAAGTCGACTCCCCAATCGACATGGGGCTAGCGGGAATTTTCCCGCCTGTCCTACTTGGGCTGAATTTGAATTCTGAATTCAAATTTGAACTGTTTTTGAACTTGAAATTTTCTGAAAACTTTGTCGGGCCATAACTTGGTCATACGGACTCCGATTTTCGAAAACTCGGACTCTATTTCGTGTATTTTTCCGAGACAAACGCAATGGCATAGCCCGTTTCCCTTGATTCATATTTTATCGTTTAATTCTGCCTTGATTTACTTTATAACATGTTATTCAAAATACGGGTTGTTACAGGAGCCATATGGCCGGTCCGCACTAAGTCGATTAATAATCCCTGAACAATACATTTTCCTGCCCTGTAGGGTATAAGTCTGGTTAGTATGTCGACCATGTCATCCACCAGCCCCGTAGTGACCGATATATCTGGGGTACCTCACTATCCATCAAGTAATAACAAGGAACATCCATATGACTAAAATGCATGGGCTGCATACCATGACACTACTCCTAGCTAGAAGGAAACACATGCCCTCCTTATATCCTTTCCCGTTTCTGGTTTCATACCGGAGTGTGAGGCTCGCGAATTAGTGCTACGACACAAAGCTATGCCATTTAAAGTCTTGCTTTGATCATCAACCACAAGGCTCTGCTTTTCCACAAAGGCCTTGTTCATTTGCATCTTATCATGCCACACTGACAATTCACGCCATGTGACTGATGTCTATCGATATATAACCTCTGAGCTCGTACATCTCAGATAATGGTGTTAAGCAAGAGAATAAATTCTCTGCCACCAAAAAGATATATATTTAATAGAGATCAATCAACATAGAATAAAATCCAATGTCAGACACACATCCACTTGTAAGTTCGTTTTGGGTCTGAACGAAACCAGAGGCACCTTATTCCTCGTCCCATATGTCCAATACAGGTGAGAGGTCCTTGCATATCTGGTCTAGAAGATCACCACTTATTATCTTGTCTTGGGTGTACAGTCCAATCAAGACATCAGTAATCATCCAAACAATGTGAAGACCTCTGGTCTTCAACCACCGTCTTCATCGTGGACTAATCGTCGAATCGGTTATTCAAAATGGGTATAAACCCGGCCTTTCTGAATAACTCGCGTATTTTAAAATCAAGTGCAATAAAACACAATATACGCCTCATTCCAATTATGTATATTCTTTTATTTAAATATTCATATCCTTTGGAAAAGGTTCCCATTAATTTTATCAAAGGTAAATCTTTTAAATTTATTCTTTAATCTTCCTTTGGATAACTATTCAAACCAAATTAAGGTTTATCCAAACTAGTCAGGATTAGCGCACCTTACCAAAGTAATCATTTGTTTAATTTCCCAATCCCAACCTATTCATCCCATGGAGCAAATCTAGTAATACTCCATATCTAACACCACGGTGTTATCGGTAAATTTAGTTACCATTTCACGTTCAAATGTAATTAAAGATTTAGCTATTGCTTGGAGTAAAACTGGTGGTACTCCATTCTCAGTCATTTACCGAATTTGATAATTTAAATTATCGCATTCTCATTTCAATCTAATTAAAGAACCATTAAAACTCCACTTAGTTTTAATCTTCCCAGAAATCAATAATAAAGATTGTTTACATTTGGGAAATCAAACATGTCGCATCGACAATCTACATTGTACCATTGATTTATGCCAATATATAACCTCTAAGCTCGTATGTCTTAGAGAACGGTGTTAAGAAAGAGAATAAATACTCCGCCACCAAACATATATATATTTAGGAGAGATCAACAATATATTTCGAAATACAATGCTAGATATGTAATCCTTTCTTTAACTGGGTTAAAGAACCAATTTCATTTAAAACACAGTTCACGATAAACCCAAAATCACATTCCATTAATTATGGAATCTTCATGGAAAACAGATCAATATATAATCGATATCAATTTCCGTATCCGACTAATAATATAATTGGAATAATGCAACGACCCGTATTCTATGCATCGTAGGATCGTAGAATATTTATTTCTTTCACATACGAATTCATATAGTCATATAACTTTTGGAGACAGCTATTGAGGCCATTTCCCATGTTCATGATTTTTCCCGAATTTTAAATGAATGTTTTGCCCCTAGCTAATCTTGTTTTGGCCATAACTTTTGATTGGAAAGGAGTTTTGACCTAAAACCACCTCCATTGGCTCCGGATGATGGTTTACAATTCCGTAGAGTGGTCACATTAGCCAAACGGACTCACCGTTTGTGAGATATAGCTGAAACAAGTTTCAGATGGTGAAAAACAGCTTAATTGATCGGGTGATAAACAGCTAATCCCAATGGGGGATTTCGGGATTAGAGGTATTTAAGGGCTGCTATGGTTTGGATTTCGGTTTTTCACTCATTTTCCAGCCGCCACAAACCCTCTCTTCAACCTAACAATTGCCTCCAACATCCAAAAACACATCTAATCACTTCTTAATCAAGTTTTGGCTTAAACTACATCAATTTAAGGAGGAATAGCGCTAAAGCAAGGTTAGAGCTGCTGTGTTGCATTGGGAATAGCGCCATAACAGTAGATTATTCCAGATCCACAGTTCATTTGTGGACAAGGTGAGTGATTTGCAAGGTTTCTCACTAATTATGGCTAATTGGGGGTAATTAGTAATAATTACCGAATTTATATACGTTAAAAATCTAGAAAAATAATTATAAATTCTAAAATGATGTTTTAGACCTCTGTTAGAAGTTTGGGTTAATTTGGTTAAGTTTCGCTAATCATATCATTAGATTTGCTTAAACATGTTTAAGGGAAAATATGGGATTTTGGCTATGCTTGATCAGTTTTAACCTACCAAATTATTGTTTTGGTGTTTGTGAATGATTATACATGTTGCTATGATTGTATGTTATGCTTTATGATTTCCTAGTAATGTTAGATTGGTCGAAAACGCCGTCGTATGGCGTAAAACAGCCGTTGGAAAAGTTACAGGAAAATGTGTAGGGTTTCAGATCGGATCGGGATAAGAGGATCGGATCGGATGGTGGACTAGGCAGAGAAGCCGTACTGGATCGGAACTTTGCACTAAAGGAGCCTTGGCAAGAAGGAAGGCCAATTGCTTAGAGTTGGAGTTAGGTAGGGGATCAGATCGGGGAGACCAAGAGGGGATCGGATTGAAGAGACCAAAGGGGGACCGGATCGGGCTTATGAAGGGAAGGGGATCCGATCGGGACATCTAGAGGGAGAAACCGCCGAACCGAACTAAAGCTGGAGGATCGAACCGAGGAGGAGTGGAGCACTGATCAAGGCATGGGCCAGGATCACCGAACTGGGTCGGGACTACCGAACCGAACCAGACGTATACTTTTACCCCATTGTGACGACTCTTTTGAAGACCAACTCCAATTCGACCAAAACCCGAGATGCAAAGGAAATCCAAATAGGAAGTAGAACTCAGGATCCAGAAGGGAACCAACGAGTCCACTTCATGAGTTGGGCTTTGATGTGGGACTTGTGTAAAGGGGTTGTCGGTATTCATAAATTTGGTCCACCACTGAGAGACAGATAGTGGGCTTGTAGTGATAGTTGTACGGGATTGGATTCCGTCATGGCCCAAAGGATAAGGTGACCAAGGTAGTGGATATCGTATGCTTTACGCACTGAGTGAGAGATGTGAGGATGGTTGCTATGCTTGATTGTTTTCCATCACCATGACATGCACACCGCACTCCGTATTTCTTTACACCTATGTTAGTGGCACCTTAGAGTATTGTACGGTATGTAGTGCTAACTCTTTGGTTGCAGGTCCAGGTTCAGGTATGGTTTAGTATACCTGTTATTATTCTTTTTAGCTGCTTATCGCTCATACCAGACTTTTTGTCTGACCCAGAGTTTTATGTCTTTTCATATTACTCTGGGTGCTCTCACGAGCAGACTAGAGACGGGTTAGGTAGTGATGCACGATTAGCTGTACCGGAGACAAGCTGGAGGCTTCCACGTATGATACATATATAAATATTCTCCCTGTGTTGCTGCGGTCACTTCTTTGGGCATTAGTAGCGTATCTTTCTTTCTTTTGTTTAGAGACAGTAATTTGGAAAGTTGTAATAAGCTGTATTTGGATTTCCGATGCTCTGATGTTGATGTTGGTTTTAGTTATCAGCTTATGCACTGTCTCGCCTGTTTTATGTCAAGTACATTATTATTATATTTTGTTCTCTGCGCTGTGAGACATTCTACAGGTTTTGATTAGTTCATTCTCTTCTTTCCTTTCTTTGGCGACCGTTCTGTGCTAGTTGGGCATGTGTACAACGCACTTTCGGAGGAAATGTCGGCTGGTGCGGGGCGGGCCGTCACACCTGGTATCAAAGCTCTAGGTTGCATAGTTAACCTAGGGAAAGTCACCAGGGGGAGATAATACGTATATGAGAGCGCGTATTTGTGATTATTTTGGTTTTCAAAAGCTATATATATATATGTATATTATTAGTATAGCTAAGGATGAAGTCGCATTGCACTAGCACCACTATGGAGATTGTTAATCGTTTTCTCTTTACAGATTGAACGATGAGCCGATACGCAAGAGGTGCCGGTAGAGGAGCCAATAATGGGAATGCTGCTGACATGAGGACGATGTTTACTGACCTCATGAGTGAGATGCTGAGGGATGTGCAAAGGGCAGCTCCCAATAATGGAAATGGTGGTGGTCCAATAGTGCAAACGCCTAGGGCAAATTTCGCCAAGATGAATAAGGATTATACTAGTCTTAGTGGGAAGCCGTTCCATGGAACGGAGTCGGCTACGGATGTTCAGGATTGGTTGGATAGCTGCGAGCATATCTTCGAAGATTTGGGTATCGAGGATGCGATGAAAAGAAGGTTAGCATCCCGTCAGCTGCAAGGACGGGCAATGAATTGGTGGAATGCTATAAGGGTAGCTACTCCCGAGGATCAGATTACTTGGGAGCAGTTTAATGTACGCTTTAGCGAAAAGTTCATTCCAGCTGCTCAGAAGTCAGTGTTTTTTAAGAAATTCTTGGAGCTCAAGCAGGATGGCAGAGCTGTCATGGAGTATATTACTGAGTTCGATACTTTATCGAAGTATGGATTATCCCTCATTGACAATCCCGAGAAGAAGAACGAGAAGTTTATAACAGGGTTGGATCAGTATTTGGGGGAAAAGCTTATTAAACACCTCGATGAGACGTTTGAATCGATTGTGGGGAAAGCATTAAGGTACGAGAGTCTTTACCCTAACTCGAAGATTGAGGTTGCATCTGCAGAAGAGCCAAAGCCGCAAGCAGGCCGTGGAGGCAAGAATAATTCCCAGAATAAGAGGAAACAAGACCAAGCCATGGATGGTCATAATAAAAAAAATAAGAAAGATGGCGAGTGCTTTAGCTGTGGCAAGAAGGGCCACTATGCCAGAGATTGTCGGGAAAAGCCTTGGGAAATGAAGTGCTTTAATTATGGCCAAGCGGGACATTATAAGAATGAATGTACACAACCTTCTAGGGAGAAGCAGATTGTGAAATCATATGCTATCAACGATGTTCCTTCTTAGTCGAATGCTCCAACTGCGACACAGAAGGAAAAAGGTGTCATTATTGGAGGTATGCTTTCTATTTAAGATGTTTTTGATCGAGTTTTGTTTGAAAAACCTGAGTTAGTCGATAGACCTTTAGTAGTGACGAACTCGATTGGTGGTTCGACTAGCCTTAATATGATTTGCCGTAACGTGGTCTTATCGATTCATGGATGTATGTTTGTTTGTGATTACTTTGTTTTGGCTTTACTGGGTTTAGCATTATTTTGGGGAGTCGATCTACTCTAAAGGAATAGGGTGGTACTAGGTACCTACCTAGTGATGGCGATAATAACTGGATTTAAGGAAGCAGAGAGGTTATCGTTGTAATAAGTTCTAGTTGTCTCTGGGAGGCAAATGAGTGCTCTAGTGCTTAGTTGTTTTACTAGTATCACCTCACGTGGATTGTCCGAATTCGGAGGAGATATTCCTTGGGTGCTTGTCTGATATTGGTTTAGTCCTTTGGGGCTTGTGCCTGGGGAATGTCGAGTTCGACTAGGATGGTTTGCATGAGAGATAAATAGTTGTTGTGATTCTTCATTGGATGAAATCTTGGGTTACTCGAGGAGTGATGGGCAGCTGTGACAGGATAAGACTATTTTTTCGATGGTATGGACTGCCTCGAGTTAGACTCGATAGGGTTATGAGATGACTCGAGTGGGACTCGAGAAAGATACAAATTAATGGATTGTTTAGGACCCTATACTGATGTTCTCTTTGGATAGTAGAACTTTGAAGAAATAGGATGTGTTCGTCGATCATGGAAGATGCAATGAAGATTAGGACAATTCAAGTTGGACTAGGACTCGTAAAAGAAAATGGGTGTTCGTTGATCTTGGAGTTGCAACGAATAGGGAGACGACTCACGTTGGACTAGGGTTTGTAGGTGATGGATACTCAAGATTGGGTCAGAGTTTATGGGTAATAGATTGACTCGAGTTGGACTCGAGAAGGCTGCAAGGAATTGGATTGGCTCGAGTTGGACTCGAGAGGGAAGCAAGATAATGGATAGACTTGGGTGGGACTCGAGTGTTTCAAGCGGACTAAAAACAGGGGTATTTGGGGACGCCCACTTACCTTGGATCTGTTGGGCGTGATCTAGTTGTCCTTGGAGGATGAACGTACGTTGTACATATGGTAGTCTATTTGGAGGCAGAGCTTCCATTAGTTATTGGTGTTGGTTGGACCAGACATACAAGTATCGACGTATTCAGGGCTTTAACAGGTGATAGATAGGGTTTGTTTGATGGATGCTATGGTTGTTCCTACCTTACTTCTCTTGAGTACCACCTATAGGATCCTGTTGAATGGAAATAGTATAAGTTCGATGATCATGGTGATATGACGAGTGAAAGATACTTTACGTTAGACTTGAAGTATGTTGGGCATTGTGGAGCGTCCATTGACCTTGGAGATTCAGCGGATATAGGAGCTTCAAGTTGGACTTGGACTCGAAGGTAGAGTACCTAGATTCATTGGATGAGTCTAGTTCACCTTTAGAAGGTGAATGTACGTTGGAAGTGCAGTACGAATGTAGTAAGGACTCAAGTTGAACTTGAAAGGACATTTGGAATGTAGTTGGAAATTTGGCGTATAGGGTTGGATTACCTAAGAGGATGACAGTATAGACGGATGCCATAGTACCGGACTGAGTGCGATTGCTGATGCATTGGGTAGGAGACATGCCAGTTTAGAGGCTATATTTCTGGAATGGAAGCAACTAGAGTATATCACGGGAGATGACTTCAGACCTAAGTGTGAATTGGATTCAGAAACACTAGTAAGCTTGACGATTAGATCGATCTAGTTTAATTGGATCGGCTCCAGTCAGAGGGACGATCCTACCCTATTGGAAATCACCTCTAGGGTAGAGATGGGAATCAATGGCGAGAGAACGACTGTACTTGGGAATTAGAGGATGACATAAGAAAGTCATATCCAAAGCTCTTTGCCTAGTAAGATTTTAGCGGCGATGATTCTTCCCTTGTTAGTAAACCGCATACTAGGACAGATTGATTCTGTTTGTTTTGCATGTTTGATTGTTGTTTGTGGCTGGTAGGCATGTGGGATCCTTTGTATGTTTTGGGCTAAGGAATTTCGGGGACGAAATTTCTTGGGGGGGGGGGGGGGGGGGAGTGTAACGACCCGCATTTACGCATCGCAGGATCATAGAATATTTCTTTCTTTCACATACGAAGTCGTATTTTCATGTAACTTTGGGAGACGACTATTGAGGTCATTTCCCATGTTCATGATTTTTTCTGATTTTTAAATGACCGTTTTGCCCCTAGCTAATCTTGTTTTTTCCATAACTTTTGATTGGAAAAGAGTTTTGACGTGAAACCACTTCCATGGGCTTCGGATGATGGGTTACAATTCTGTAGAGTGGTCACATTAGCCAAACAGACTCACCGTTGGGAGATATGGCTGAAACAAGTTTTAGATGGTGAAAAACAGCTTAATTAGGCTTAACCGAATGATTAACTGCTAGGGCCATTGGGGGATTTCGGGATTAGAGGTATTTAAGGGCTGCTAGGGTTAGGATTTCGGTTTTTCACTCATTTTCCAGCCGCCACAAACCCTCTCTTCAACCTAACAATGGCCTCCAACATCCAAAAACACCTCTAATCACTTCTTAATCAAGTTTTGGCTTAAACTACATCAAATTAAGGAGGAATAGCGCCAAAGAAGGGTTAGAGCTGCTGTGTTGCATTGGGAACAGCGCCATAACAGTAGATTATTTCAGATCCACGGTTCATTTGTGGCCAAGGTGAGTGATTTGCAAGGTTTCTCACTAATTACGGCTAATTGGGGGTAATTAGAAATAATTACCGAATTTATATACGTTAAAAATCTGAAAAAATATTTATAAATTCTGAAATGATGTTTTAGACCTCTATTAGAAGTTTGGGTTAATTTGGTTAAGTTTCACTAATCATGTCATTAGATTTGCTTAAACATGTTTAAGGGAAAATATGGGATTTTGGCTATGTTTGATCCGTTTTAACCTACCAAATTATTGTTTTGGTGTTTGTGAATGATTATACATGTTGCTATGACTGTATGCTATGCTTTGTGATTGCATATAACTGTTAGATTGGTCGAAAACGCCGTCGTATGGCGTAAAACAGCCGCTGGAAAAGTTGCAGGAAAATGTGCAGGTTTTCGGATCGGATCGGGATAGGAGGATCTGATCGGATGGTGGACTGGGCAGAGAAGCCGAACCGGATCGGAACTTTGCACTAAAGGAGCCTTGGGGAGAAGGAAGGCCATTTGCTTAGAGTTGGAATTGGGTAGGGAATCGGATCGGGGAGACCAAGAGGGGATCGGAACGAAGAGACCAGAGGGGGACCAGATCAGGCTTATGAAGGGAAGGGGGATCGGATTGGGACATCTAGGAGGGAGCAACCACCGAACCGAACCAGATCTGGAGGACCGAACTGAGGAGGAGTAGAGCACTGATCAAAGCATGGTCCAGGATCACCGAACTGAACCGGGTCGGGAGTACCGAACCGAACCAGACATATACTTTTACCTCATTGTGACGACTCTTTTGAAGACCAACTCCAATTTGACCAAAACCCGAGATGCAAAGGAAGTCCAAATAGTAAGTAGAACTCAGGATCCAGAAGGGAACCAACGAGTCCACTTCATGAGTTGGGCTTTGCTGCAGGACGTGTGCAAAGGGGTTGTTGGTATTCATAACTTTGGTCCACCACTGAGAGACGGATAGTGGGCTTGTAGTGATAGTTGTACGGGATTGGATTCCGTCATGGCCCAAAGGATTGGGTGACCAAGGTAGTGGATATCGTATACTTTACGCACTGAGCGAGAGATGTGAGGATGGTTGCTATGCTTGATTGTTTGCCATCACCGTGACATGCACACCCCCACCCTGTATTTCTTTACACCTATGTTAGTGGCACCTTAGAGTATTGTATGGTATGTAGTGCTAACTCTTTGGTTGCAGGTCCAGGTTCAGGTATGGTTTAGTATACCTGTTATTATTCTTTTTAGCTGCTTATCGCTCATACCAGACTTTTTGTCTGACCCAGAGTTTTATGTGTTTTCATATTACTCTGGGTGCTCTCACGAGCAGACTAGAGACAGGTTAGTTAGTGATGCACGATTAGCTGTACCGGAGACAAGCAGGAGGCTTCCTTGTATGATACATCTATAAATATTCTCCCTGTGTTGCTGCGGTCACTTCTTTGGGCATTAGTAGCATATCTTTCTTTCTTTTGTTTAGAGACAGTAATTTGGAAAGTTGTAATAAGCTGTATTTGGATTTCCGATGCTCTGATGTTGATGTTGGTTTTAGTTATCAGCTTATGCACTGTCTCGCCTGTTTTATGTCAAGTACATTATTATTATATTTTGTTCTCTACGATGTGAGACATTCTACAGGTTTTGATTAGTTCATTCTCTTCTTTCCTTTCTTAGGCGACCGTTCTGTGCTAGTTGGGCATGTGTACAACGCACTTTCGGAGGAAATGCCGGCTGGTGCGGGGCGGGCCGTCACAAATAACGACTAAGCCTTTTAAATTACATATATATTAACAGTCTTCCTCCATAGAAGCTCACTTCGATTATTACACAATCGAATTCCATTCCTTTCCAATTTATTTTATTAAACTGGAAAATTTTACTTTGGAAAATTTCCATTAAATTATAATAAAAAGATTTATAAATTCCAGATCACCTTTCACTGTCAATCAGGTTAAAGAACAAGTGTTATTTAAAACACCGTTCACGATAAACCTAAAAATCCGATTCGTGCATTCAATTCCAATTAAATATTAATTAATTGGAAAACTTGTCTAAATCTTAATTAAAAGATTTATTCTTTTCTCAACTGAGTTTAAGAATAGTGATAATAAAGGCATCATTCACGACAAATCCAAAATCCCATTTGATATTAAATACAAGGCTTTGGCTAGAAATTATATCGTCTTATATTCAATATCAAATTCTGAAACCAACAAATATCGTATTGGAAATAATGATATAAATATATCTTCCAAATTTCCGTAACAATATCTGTATAATCACGAAATCCAACATCGAAATATTTCGAAGCTGATTTCCATTTAAATCCACTCCAATTCATATATTGGAAATTCTGGTTATATTAAAACCCATTCTCAATCTAATTTATTTATTTAAAAATAATTGGATTATAATTATAATTATAATTATATTTAATAATTAGTTCATTTAGATAAAAATATATTTTTATCTTTTAAAATATGGAATTTTTCATCCTAATTCTTTCCAAATCATTCATTATGATTTTACACAAATTATTAATATTTTTAATAATTTTATTAAGGCCCTTTCAATCGATTTCCATAAACAGTCATCGAACTACACTTACAATGACCTTTTCCAAATTTGATTTGGACATAATTCCAAATCCAGTCGTTGGATTTCAAGTCTCTTATATTTGTTGGAAATCTCTTTTCGATTTGAGCCCAATGAGTCCAGTTTTAGGAGAATTTGACGGTCGGATCTCATTCTATTTAGGTAATTATGTCATATATAATAATATTTCATCGATTTCCATTTAAAACATATTTTATAAATGGTTTATAAATTCAATTTAAAATGATTCTAACTTTATTTTCAATTTTAAATCAAAATTGAATACTCCTTATCATTATATTATTTAAATAATAATATTTTCAAAATAACTAATTTTGAAATCATTTCCTTTTTGATATTCATTATAAAAATAAATAAAATCGATATAAATATCGTTCGCGTCAAAATGGTGCATGTCTAATAAATACGGCTTCACACATTTTAATATTTTCGTGTCCATACAAAATCAGACATTAAAATTAGATTTTAATCCTTTATTGAATATTATTTTAAAATATTCCTTATTTTAAAATATTTGTTATTTTAAAATATTCATTCTTTCCAAATTGGAATCAGACATAGTCGATTACCATATAATGTTATTTATATGGATTTCATATATTATATGTATACAACAACAATGGTAAACAATCAACCATCATCCAGAGTGCACTACACAACTGCCTAAGCATTAAATATAAATAATTAACGCTTACAATAGTATGTCCACCAATCGATTGACATACAACTAAACAATTGGGATTAGTGTATATCAAATATTATCCCAATACACCTGTGGGGTTTCAATCAACACACACATATTTTATTTATGTAGTTGGGCGATGTGTAAAATATATCATCCCAACCAATATCAGTCAAATGAGTGTACATAAATAAATCATCTGATTTGTAAAAGAATATTTATTTTCATTTTAGGAAAATTTTATGTCATTCATATATACATTAAAAATTATATTTTTAAGTACAAAATATTTTAGTCAACACATGAATATTTTAAATAGTTCATTTGTACAATAAAAATGATATTTTTATTGTTCTAACATATTTTTGGAATATTTTGGTAGCATAACAGCACGATACTAGAACTGGGATAAGGTCTAGCCTTATCCATCGCCTAATACTGGCTCGTGCCATACACTAACCAATTCCAATCAATTCACAATTAATCCACAACCAATTTTATAATCACAATAAAATCACGCAGAACATCCAAATAAATAAATACTCAACTACCCCAAATGCCATTTATGGCGCCATATGGGGCAATTCGCGGAGTATGAAATCCATGTGTCGGTATTATCCATACATCGCTTTCAATTATGTGATTGTGCGAATTCGAGTGTTGAACTCCATATAATTCAAATCACATAATATGTTTTGTACAATAAATAGTATCGGGGGCTTCTAAGCCCAGTTTGCAACCTAAAATATTTTTAACTGTAAAATAAATTAAGCGAGAAGGAGTTCTCACCTTTAGTTCCACTCTGTCATTATTCATTTGAACGGTTTGGATTTGGATTTGTTACAACGCGTTGTGTCCTTCACCATGTTTCCAACGAGATCTATTTCATGTGATTTATATTAAAAAACATATTTTTAACGACGCTATATATATTTAAAAATCCCATTTTTATAACACTATCCATCTAATAAAATCATATTTTTATAATGCTCTTCATATGTAAAAATCATATTTTTATCTTCCTAAAAATAATATTTTTACATAACTAAAAATCATATTTTTATCTAACTAAAAATCACATTTATATATATGTAAAATAATATTTTTACACAACAAAAAATCGTAATTTTATATAACTAAAAATAATATTTTTATTTCAAATCCATGTTTGTAAAAATCATATTTATATATCGCTATTCATATAATAAAAATCATATTTTTATAAATCATTTTTCTATGTAAAAATCATATTTTTATGTTGCAACTATATATATAAAAATCATATCTTTATAATAAAACTTGTTCATTACAAAAATTACATTTTTAAAACAATAATATATAGATATAAATTCACATTTTTACTAAATTAATAGCATAAAGAAGAAGAAAAAAACACAACTTTTTCTTGTAAAAATTGGGTCCTTGTCGGAGGAGGGGGTCCACGTTGGCTGTGGGTGGTTAATGGAGGGCGGCGTGGGGCTTGGAGGCGGTGGCAGACGACTGGGGGGAGGCGGAGGTGGTTCAGAATTCACGGTGGGTCCCACTATGGCGGATTGGGGCTATTTGAGAGTAGGGGCCGTGAGATAGTGAGAGAAGAGAGGGGAGAGGAGATCGGAGGAGGAGGAGGTGAGGGGTCGGCGTCACTGGTGAGGCACGGAGGTGGGGCTACAATCATGGGGCGACGGGCTGAGCAAGGGAGGGAACAATCAATTTTTAATTTTTTTCTTGTTGATTGAATATGAAGAGAGAGAGAGGGGAAGAGATATAAACATATATATTTTATTTAATTCTTTAATTAATTCCAAAAAGTAACCTTTTTCATTTGAACTCCAAATCGAACCCAACAACTATCGCCCCTAGCTAATTGCCCCTATTCCAAACACAATGGGATATGTCCGGTAAGCTAATTCGACTTCCTCGATCAGTTTCCATTAAAATTAAAATATAAATCAATATATATATATATATATATATATATTGAATTTGGATGAACATTTTAATTTACTGGGGCTACATACTGACTCCAAAAAACCCAGAAAAATAAATCTAGCTATGTTTTGATGATACGGTCCTAACAAAACTAAATTCGTCGAATCTGGAGACCGTTTGAAAGATGGTTCAGTCGATTCAATTCAACAGAAATTGACAAAACACGTTTTCTTTTGCCATGCTCACATATCAATTCCAGAAATTATAAAAATTGGAATCTAGCAATAATTTAACATTCTGGACCCAACAAAAGAGGTTTCATCGAATATGGAGGTCGTTTGCAAAATATATATTTTTAAAGGCTATATATTATATAAACTATTGTAACGACCCAGCGGATTTTCGGCCTCGGAAATCGACATAAATACAATTCTGTATCCCTTGCTGATCTTCCAAGCACCGAAAACACTGGGTTGTTATTAGAAAGAATTTAGAGGGTGAGATAAGAAAGAAAGAAATATTAGAATAGAAGAAGAGATGAAACAACACAACACAGAGTCTCACATCGCAGCAGAAAAAAATATAATACAGAAATAAATCTTTACTGAGAGCTTTTAAAAATACTTATAATAACAAAGTACATCACACATCTGGACAGTTACAATGACATGTCCTCATATACAACACACAGCGGAATAGTAGCTATATAATATCATACGTCTGAACACCTCCAGCTTGTCTCTGGACTTCGCCGCATCCGATATCCTGGACCTGTACAACCCGGTCTAACCCGAGCATTTACAAAACACCGGGTCAGTCTGGTGAACCAGAGTGAGAAAAGCTCGCTCAGTATTAAGGGGGATCATCCAAATTGATTTTAAAGTTAAAAATCCTTTCGAAAGAAAAGGATAATCGTAAGACCAAATCCACACATAAATACGGACGGTTTTTATCTTACGATAACCCAAAACATTTTTGAAATCAATATCTTTTCTGATATTATAATAGTGTCTAAACACAAGTAGATATCAATCTAGAAGAACGCTTGCATCTCATGCTCTACATATATAGTATATAATCAAAACCGCGGGCGCTTATTGGAGATTGGATTCCTACTATGAAAAGGTACGGAACCACCTGCCGATAGTGTATCTCTAGAGGCGAATACACTGGGTTCAACAAGAACGTCTTGCAACCCGGCCCACACATGACGGACCACTCAATTCGCTTGAGTGTATCGAATGTATATCACCAACGGTTGGGAGCTACCCACCATTTCCCGAAAAGGGAAGCATCGAAATAGATTAAAGAAGCAAAAGGAATTTCTCTAGATAGGTGATTATACACCCTAATGGGAAGACCCACATAGCCATGCTACCTGCCCGATTTTTGTCATTTCCAGGTTGATAAGGCTTGAAGTTTATATTAAGTTCTGAACATCTGGTCATCATTCACTTTGAATGCCAACTCGTCAGATCTGCCAGATATCACTAATTGACATCCACAAAAATACTCTAGCAGTTAAGCTGAGGGAACAGCTATTCTCCGCCAACAACTATAACACGTTTGAAAAAATCAACGTATGTGACCCTTTGGAAATACTCTGTCAGACATCTATCTATACAAGTCATCCAGGAACAACATGAACCGAAGGTACTTTCCTACTGCATCCCATATAGAGATCACCTCGTGGATCAATAGCGAGAAGTTCTTGCAATCCATAGATTCCAACCACGACGGAATCACAGCTTATCTCTGCTTGCCAAGCAGAGAATATTAGTGGTTCTTCCGTTTATGAAAATCCACGGTCTTTAGTGCTCCATCTCGATCATCTTTTGATATCTTCACGTATTCGTTGGTCGGAATGGTTTTCGAATATAAATTCAATCCCAGTTTTTCCATACCAACAATCGTATTGGACAGATTTGATAGTCGGTGATTTAACTATCAAAATATATAGTGATTCAATCATGACAATCCAATGAGTTCACTGGTTCAGTATTCAACATCACTTGGCCTTTTAATTAAAACAAAATGATTCACTTTTGTTTAATTAAATCTTCTAACTCTTTTAGTATTTAAAAATACGATATTTGAATTCTTACTTAATATACTAACGTTCTCTAAAACCATTTCATATAAATACTTAGTGAAATAACTTATAATCATATTAAATTTCCACTTAATTCTCCTTTCAAAACATTTGTTACATTATTCTTTATTATTTAAACTTGGGAAATCCACTTAACTTATTATTCGTAACCAAAGTTATGAGATATCTTTTATTCTATTCTTGAAACGATGACTAATATTTATTTGTATAAAATTAAAACTCAACCTTACATTTCCTTCTTACTAATTTCCTTTACTTCGTATATTCTCCAAATTTCCACCAAACATCACATTATTATTTCTCTAGTGGAAATAATAAATTATAACTAACCTCTTTTACGATTACCAACTAATATCATCTTCAGATAATCCTGATGTTGTTCATGTTGGGGTATTTTAATTACCTCTCAGACCTTGATCAACAACGTTCTTATCCTCAGATAAATATAAGTTGTAATCAAACCAATATTCTATTCCGGTCTCAAAACAAATTCCATTATAAATTGGATTTGGTTTTACAATCCTACGACCCACTTCTTTACCAAAATTCGCTTTTACCTATCTCCTTTCAAATCTACTCGACAATTCCCACTTTAGAAATCTTATTTAAATTTTCCCCGTTCAACTTGATCTTATTTTCAAGTATCGTTAATGTAAAATTAATGCCTTAACACTTTAAACCTCATTTACATAATCTGGGTTTATTATAAACCTTTTATCTTAATTTCCTTTGACTTAATTCAAATAATTAAGTAACATTTATTTCAAGCTATTGTATTCTCTTGAAATTCTCTTTATACCTTCATTATAAAAATTCGGGTTTTTAATATAAACTCGTTCATAAACTTCTTTCATCATTCAACTAGATTTCATTTCAACATCGATTACTTTTTAAATGAATTTCCATAAAAAAAAGTAATAATAATTTATTTTAATCATTAACTACTTCAATAGTTAGTTGCTTTATTAACTAAAATAAGTAGTAAATCCTCTTTTAAAAATCTTACTAGAATTAAAACAATATTCGTTAAACTATTCAAAACACGCTAATTCAAAAATCAATCCCAATTAAACAGTCTATTTAGTCAACGCAAAACACGGTTATCTCGTTAACCGATTCCAATTCGTTTTCCCTTTTAATTAATTATCAATATAATTAATTCACATAAATTCCATTTAATTTGTTTCTTAACAAAAACAATTATCAAATTTTAATCGTTGGGTTAATTTCTATTCTCGTATTTGTAAATCTGATTAACATCAGAATTGACTCTATAAAATCAATTAATAATTTATTTTAAATTTAAAAATAAACAATGAATATTTATTTCCTTTTAACAAACTTTTATTCAAAATAAAATATATTTCAAAATCTATCTCCAGTTATAAAATAAATTTTATAACTTCAGTTCTATCGATTCACCTGACGGTAAATCAATATAAAACAAAACGATTCATTTTATCGGCCATATGCTACCCAATACTCAACCAATACTACCCATTGGTTTAAACAAAACATAAGTTGAATTTTCGGTCAATGATCACTAATCAAATCAATCATCCAAACATGGCAGTTCATATGTGATAATATGAAAATAAATAATATATTTTGAGGAATCCCGTTGGATTCCTCCAACCTGTTCTTCCCTGTATCAAACTGGTTATCCCAAATCAAATCATTCAGTTTCATTTAACTGATAACAACAAATAACGGCCATTAACATCAACCAATTCACAAGCAATTCGAGCAATTCAAACTATTATAGCATGTTTATTTTATTAACGTGACCAACAAGGTAAGTTACTTTTATTGGAACCAATCATTAAAATAACGATTTGGTATTTCACTGAAATTAAACAACGGTTAATTTCATCAGTTAAATCAACAAATAGATATATAATTAGCAAAAAGCCAACCATTAGCAACCAGTGCACACAAAATAAAAACACAATTTATATACAATATAAATGGGAAGAACTGAGTGAGTTTAACTCACCTTGATTCCATTCCATTTTATCGCTGCAGCGGTTTGGTTACCGTTAAATCAAACAGTGTATAATTTAACAGTAAATTCACTTGCTTCCAATCCTGTCAAAATTTATCCCATAACGCTGTACTTGTCAACACGTGTATGGCTTGTCCAGTTCTGATCATATAACAACAAGTTACTCATATTTTAATTTTAACACTATTTAATCATAATTAAAATCCTTAATTTTAATAAATTAATTACATTTTAAATATACAGGGCCGATCCAAATTGCTTCCTTTCTGTACTCAGACTTTTGCATTTTCCTGTCCAATATAGGTACAAAATAAGAATTAGTTATTTATAATTTAAGGTAATATAATTTAGATAGATAAATAACTAGCTAAATTTCGTTAATCGGTATTAACTTATGATTAAATTTCTTAACTTTTCTGATTTAGTCCCTTATTACTTTGGTCATTAGTTACCCAAGGGACAAACTGAATCTTCCAGGCTTCTATCGTGCTTCGCTTTTGCACCAGTTCCCTCCTGGTTTAAGCAATACCATAGTTTTAATAAATCATACTATAATTAACTAATTTAGTAAATTAATACCTTGTATAGTTACTAATGTTTAAAACAATCCACAATCGGGTCTGTTAATACGTTTTCCCTTGTCTCGGCATAATGTCCACACATGGCTCCCTTCCATGTTCAAAACACATTTAATTAATATAAATTAATGATTAAATCACTTAGTTAACACGTTAAACACTTTAGCTTAAGGAAAAAATCGGCCAACCCGGTTGTTGTTGTTTTTTGTAGCTGCTCCGTACCTTCTTCTCTTTTTTTTTCCGCAGTGTTCCTGTTCGAAACAACTCATTTTAGGTATTACCAAACCATTCAAGACTAGGGTTCAAATCGTGGTTACCACCATCGTTCGGAACCGAATCCATTCACGCCACCAGAAGCGGCGATGTACTACAGACCTCATCCCTTAAACACAGACCACTTAGTGTCACCAGGCGCTGCCAGGAGGGCCACAAATGTTGTCCCCTTTGAGGTAGATTCTGGCTCCCCCTATAACAACCCGTATTTTATAACATGTTAAAGTCATAAATCAAGGCAGAATTAAATTTTAAGATAAGAATCAGGGGAAACGGGTTGCGCCATTGCATTCGTTTCGGAATTTTACATGAAATCGAGTCCGAGTTTTCGAAAATCGGAGTTCGTATTACCAAGTTATGACCCTCAGAAGTTTCAGGAATTTAAATAAAATAAAACAGCTCGAAAATAAAGCCAGAAATTCGAAATTCAAACCCAGAGAAGGCTAGCGGGAAATGTAACACCCCGTAATTCGAACATAAAAATTCACAAATTAAAGTATACTTAATTAAGTGAAATGGGTTGCGCAGAGAAATATATATACACATTGATATATATATATATATAATTGAAAATTAAATAAATAAATATGCAAAAATGTTCAAAACAGCGAATTGGGAGAGGGGAATAACCGAACCGGGCGATTTTTGAGGTCGACCCAAGCCCGCTGGGTCGACTAGGGGTTAATCCAGGGTGTTTGGCTATCAACCCGTGGGCCGATTCGCTCAAATGCAGATTTTGCATTTGAATGGTTCTCATGGTTCAGCTTTAATCTAAAGGTCCTAGATGGTTCCTACACTTGACTTCTTCCCCAAGACATGCTTTGATGGCTTGGATTGAATCTAGGGTTAATCTTATGGCTAATACTATCCTAATCCTCTATAAAAAGACCCCTAAACCTAGCCTAAATCACCATTATTCAATCCTACAACTAAACTATGTCAAATTTGTTCCTCTCATGACCTTCACTCTCATGCTAAAATTCCTAAGCCTATTTCTATGAGGGATTGTGAGTTCATACAAGTGCTTTCAAACTTGTATGAGTGTTGTTAGTTTGCATTCAAGTCAAGTTGCAAAATTTCTATTTCAAAGCAAGGATTTTTATTGATTTGGCGCAAGGGTTTTTCAGTTGGGGCTTTCATATTTTGGTGCTTGCATAAGGGCTTCGTCTCAATCTTTATAATAAATATTCATTTGTGTCTTCATAGCGTAGTAAGCCCTTTTCTACTTTCTTTTTATTGAACTCTAAAGTTAAATGAATGATGCAAGTTTGGGGTTGATCATTATGATATGCAAGTTTGGTTGATCACTATGATATGCAAGTTTGGTTGATTATTATGATATGCAAGTTCGGTTAATCATTATGCTATGCAAGTTGGTTTAATCATTATGTATGACACATATTGCTATGTTATGCAAGTTAAACTTGATGTTGTGAGCATAAAGCTCCAAGCTTTATATCAAAGGTTGCATTTTGGCAACATGAAAGTTATCATATCCCTTATGATAACTTGCATGTGAGGCTAAATGCGAACTTCTAGCAACTTCTACATGTCATTTATCACCATGTATCACTCATATGCTAAGTTTGGTTTTATGCATGCTTTTGAAGCCTAACAATGCAATATGCAAGTATATGAACATATGTACATCTCATATGCCACCATGATAAACTTGTGGCTTCAACACCTTTTTGTCATGATTATGCCAAGTTCCCTATTTTACCCTTTATGCGTTGTTGCGATTATGTAAACGATGGGATTACGTTGGGGTTGGGTAAAATTATGACATGAACATGATTTTTATAACATAACGTGATATGTTAACTTGTAATTATGTTTTGGAAACATAATGGACATGACACTTAGAAAATATGAGTGTGGCCAACTCAAGGTTGGGTTGAGTTTGTAGCATAAATCTACCCGGACCCGCCCGGCTTAACTAGTGGCTACAAACAATAGGACCCAATATGAGAAGTTGGTCATGTTGTTCTCAAACCCGAGGTTAGACCAAGTTGTGGTGTAAACAACCCGGACCCGCCCGTCTTAACTAGTAACCACAACAAAGTCTAATGTGAGAGGTTAAAGCACATTAAGTTAATTAATGCCTCCTGATTAGGGTTAAGTCATGGTCCACTTAATACTTAATCAATTTGGGCTGGATGGGTTAATCGGGGTTAAGTCACGAACCTTGGGTATACTTAACCAATTTAATCCAAGTTTGGATCGGGTTAACCACATTTAACCCGTTAAGGAAACCCTAGTTGCGTGGTCCTTTTCAGCAGTAACCCTCTTGATAGTATCATAAGACACTAGGACTAGGCTAGGGTGGGGCACGATTACTGGGCTGACATGTAAGCGACCAAAACGACTGCTGAGTAGGTATGCCAGTGTAGGTTCAGGCGGACTATGGTCGTGCACATAGTCCGGAGTTGGAGAATCAGGCATGGGTACCAGTAGATCTAGACTGCTCATACTTGATTCGTGTCTGAGGTTGACACCCTAGGACTTGATACACCCTAGGGTGTACCTAGCACAGTTTAACTACATTGCATGTTTGGGCCGTATGACACCGACACTTGACGAGTTAGGCTTATAGGGAGCCGATCGACTAGACCGTGTAGTTGGACCTTAATTTAGGTCACCTCATGATGATGGGCCAAGCTTGGGCCAAGGGATCAATTCTTGTTTTTACTTGACATGTTAGAATGCTAGTACACCCGTGGTGCAAAACTTAACCTTAATTATGCGATGACACCTTTATCTATCTTGTTAGTTAATCATCATGCCAGTATGTTGTTATCCTTATGTTCATCTCAGCTTCTCATGCCAGTTAACTTTACTAGTTCATAGACAGATAGTAGTAGGGCTTACCAGTCTTTTTGACTGACCTGTTTTCTTTCGCCTCTTTTCTTCCGTTACCCCCCCTTAGGTTCTCAGGGTGGGAACATTGGAGCTTAGCTTGGATCTTTACAGCTTGCTTACTGGATTTGCTCATGTACGGTTTTGGACATTGAGCTAGCTATGGTTTATCACTTCATTTTGGGGATAGTACTTTATGTATTTCAGTTTTTCTGTTTATGCTTTTATCTACACTTTGTTGTTGGAAAATAATGACCAAGTACTTTGTTGTAACATGACTATGGTTTTGAAATGCTAAGTTTTATCCGCTGCTTTACTACTCTGTTTTACTTATATGTTCTGTCTTGTGCTATCTGCATGCATGTTTACCTTGTTTAACGCCCCTCCAAAGCTAATGTCCTTGCAAGAGTGGCATTGGCGGAGGTGGGGTGTTAAATTTGGTATCAGAGCATAAGGTTTACAAGATTTGAGCAAAAGTGTTTTTGAAACTTACCTTTTGAAAAACTATTTTCAAAACCAATTAAGTATTTTCCAAGAAAAGTCTAGTTATTTTAAAAAGGCTATTCCCCAAAAGCCATAGCACTATCCTTCGTTTCTTCGTTCTGAATCTTTCTTTTTCCTTTTTCAGTATGGTCGATCTTAACCTTCCCGAGGGAGTGACCATTCCCGGATGGTTCCGGAGATACTTGGAAGCTAGGGCCAACGATGTGGGCCCAACAAATACCCCCAATATAACTGAGGTTCCTCCTCCTCCTCCTCCTCCTCAGAACTCGCAAGCAGATTTCGCTAAGATTTGCAAAGACTTTAAGGCGATGGGTGGCAAGAACTTTATTGGGACGGAGACTTTTGTGGAGGCAAGAAATTGGTTGAAAGAAACTGAAGATCTCTTCGCCAACTTTGACGTGCAAGATCATAGAAGGGTTCTATTGGCAGCATGGTTATTGAAAGAAGAAGCTGCTTATTGGTGGGAGGTCACCAATGCTACGAGGCCTATAGAGCCTTGGGCCGACTTTAGGACAAGATTTGAGCTTAAGTTTCTATCATCAGCTGAGGCGAATTTGCAATTGGAGAAGTTTATATCTTTGAAGCAAGGAGACATGACAGTGAGGGAGTACGTGAATGAGTTTAACAAGCTCGCCCGATTTGGTTTGGACATGAATAATACTCCCCAGAAGAAGGCTTTGCGCTTTGCACGAGGGTTGAATGAGCCACTACACGGTTTAGCCCTATCTCATATACCTATGGGGGCCACTTTCGAAGGTCTAGTAGACATGGCATTGCTTCAAGGAGACGATAAGAATGGCAAGAAGGAAGAGAAGGCTAATGAGACCCAAGCCAAGAAGACAGACTCCAAGTGGGGAGGAAATCAGAGCAATCAGAACAACAAAAACAACAAGAACAACAAGGGCAACAAGGCCAAGGCAAAGGACCCAAGAAAATGCCACTACTGTGGGAATGTAGGGCACATTGCTAAAGACTGTAAGAAAAGGAAGAGGAAGTCGGGCGAATGCTTTCATTGTGGAGAGACCGGACATTTTAGCAAGGATTGCCCCAAGAAGCAAGGGCAGAATCAGCGTGCAGGACCTTCTGGAGGGCAAGTGCATGCTCTCAACGCCGCTCCAGTTCAGGATCGAGGTAGCATTTCTGTAGAAAGTCTTGTTTATATTTCTGATTATCCTGTTCACACCTTATTTGATTCTGGCGCATCGCATAGTTTTATTTCTTCTGACATTGTTGAAAGTTTGCACCTAAGTACTAGCTTAGTTGAGGATCCCGTTTGTGTTTCAAATCCAATTAGGGGTTCCGCCCATCTATCTATGATTTGTGTGGATTTGAAGATTTCTATCTTGACTGTAGAATTCGCGTGTAATGCTTATGTTCTCGGATTCACGGGATATGGGTTAATCTTGGGCATGGATTGGTTGTCCAGTTATGGAGCCATTCTCGATTGTGAACATAGGGTGGTGAGGCTCATGACCCGCCTCGGTAATACCCTAGAAATTTCTTGTAACCCTAGAGGTCCCGTCATGTTATGCTATCTTGAATCTCTCGACTCGTCCATCGATGATCTGCAATCTGTAAGGGTGGTCCGAGACTATCCTGATGTCTTTGAAGAAGTTAAGGGGTTACCCCCTAAACGAGAGATAGATTTCCGCATTTATCTAGTCGATAATGCCAAGCTAGTATCATTGCCCGTTAGGCACATGGCCCCTCGTGAGAGAAGGGAGCTCAGTAAGCAAATCAAGGAGCTGCTTGAGAAGGGTTTTATTAGACGAAGCATTTCCGAATGGGGTGCTCCGGTGGTATTCGCTACTAAGGCGGATGGTTCGCTTCGTCTATGTGTTGATTATCGAGAGTTGAACAAGCTAACAAAGAAGAATAGGCACCCGTTACCAAGGATTGATGATCTCTTTGACCAGCTTGTAGGTGCTTCTGTTTTCTCTCAGCTCGATCTAGCCACCGGATTCCATCAGCTTAGAGTAGCTGAGGATAGCATTGATAAAACTGCGTTTAGGACTCCAGATGGATTCTTTGAATGGCTTGTCATGCCATTCGGATTGACTAATGCACCCGCCTACTTCGTAGACTTGATGAGTAGGGTGTTCAGGGAGTTCCTCAACAAGTTTGTTGTTGTCTTCGTGGATGATATTCTGATCTTCTCAAAGGACGAGGAAGAACATGCCAGACATCTCAAGGAAGTGATGAATACGCTTAGAGCGCATCAGTTGAAAGCCAAGTTCTCCAAATGTCATTTCTGGAGAAGGGAAGTTCGGTTTCTTGGACATATAGTTTCTAAGCAAGGCATAGCGGTGGATCCCGCGAAAGTGGTTGTGGTTCAAGATTGGAAGACTCCTAGGAATGCGACCGAAGTAAGAAGCTTTCTCGGTTTGGCGGGCTACCATAGGAAGTTCATCAGAGACTTCGCTAAGATTTCGGCCCCTCTCACTAAGTTGACGAAGAAGAACTTAGTCTTTGCATGGGACTTGGAGTGTGAGCTTGCTTTTCAAAAGCTCAAAAGAGCCCTTACCTCAGCTCCAGTTTTGGCATTACCCGATAGTGGTAAGATGTTTACCGTGTACACAGATGCATGTGGCACGGGGTTAGGAGTTGTTCTGATGCAAGAGGGAAGAGTGATATGTTATGGGGGTAGGCAACTTAAAGTTCATGAGAAGAACTATCCCACTCATGATTTGGAGTTAGCGGCGATCGTCTTTGCACTCAAATCCTGGCGTCACTGTCTTTTAGGCGAAAGGTTTGAGTTGTATACTGAACACAAGTCACTCAAATACCTCTTCTCGCAAAAAGATCTGAATCTAAGGCAGCAAAGGTGGATGGAATTTTTGGCATCTTATGACTTCGAGATAGCTTATACCCCTGGCAAGGGTAATGTTGTGGCGGATGCACTAAGCAGAAGGAGATTGACTTTAAGCCCCTTGTTCACTGAGATGAAGAACTTGGAATTCTTGGCAACCTTTTATTTCACGACGGCTGTTGAGTTGATGACGGGTTCATTAGCATCCCTTGAGCTTAGACCCACACTTCTTGATCAAGTTGGGGCTTCGCAGAGGGAAGATCCACAGATAGTCGAAGTTATGGACAAGTTGATTCGGGGTGAGACGTCTAATCACCTTGCCAGATATACTATTGATGATAAAGGATGGCTAAGGCGTAATGGGAGATTATGTGTTCCTCGGGTGGGAGATTTGGTCCAAAGAGTTCTTGAAGAAGTGCATCACTCGAAGATGACTATACATCCGGGAGGAGATAAGATGTATAGAGATATGAAGCGCAGTTTCTTTTGGGATGGAATGAAGAAAGATGTGGCAGAGTATGTTTCAAGGTGCATGGTGTGCCAATAAGTGAAGGCCGAGTCAAAGAAACCAGGTGGGCTATTACATCCATTGGAGGTCCCACAATGGAAGTGGGAGAGTATTTCTATGGATTTTGTGGATGGATTGCCTAGGTCAAGGAGAGGGAACACAAGCATATGGGTCATAGTTGACAGACTTACGAAAAGTGCTCACTTCATCCCAGTAAAGAGCAAGAGGACCGCATCAGGGCTGGCGTCTATTTATCTCCGAGAAATAGTGCGGTTGCATGGAGTTCCTTCTAGCATAGTTAGCGATCGTGACCCGATTTTCACTAGCCAGTTCTGGAACAGTTTGCAAGAAGCGATGGGTACGCGATTGAATTTGAGTACAGCCTATCACCCCCAGACGGATGGCCAAACCGAAAGGGTGAATAGAGTGCTAGAAGATCTCTTGAGGCTTTGTGTTCTCGACTTCGGTGGTACTTGGGAAGACCACCTTCCTCTTGTAGAATTTGCTTATAATAATAGTTATCAAACCAGCATAGGGATGGCACCATTTGAAGCTTTATATGGCAGGCCGTGTAGGTCACCATCTTGTTGGTGGGAGACAACAGATAGACTTATACTTGGGCCCGATATGATACGAGACACATCCGAGAAAGTTGAATTAGTAAGAAGAAGGACGAAAGCGGCCCAAGATAGACAGAAATCCTATGCTGACAAGCGAAGGGCAGATTTGGAATTCGAAGTGGGAGACATGGTTTTCGTGAAGGTTTCTCCGTTGCGAAATGTGGTACGTTTTGGAGCAGCGGGGAAGCTGGCACCAAGGTTCGTAGGACCCTTCCATATCATAGAGAGAATTGGAAAGATGGCCTATAAGGTGGGATTGCCCGAGAAGCTAGCCGGAGTGCATAATGTCTTTCATGTCTCGCATCTCCGAAAGTGCCTACATGAGTCCGCTGAGGTGGTTGAACCAAGCATTATTGAAGACATTGAGGTAGAGAAAGAAGCAACCTTGAGAAGAGCTCCGATTCGTATCTTGGGAACAAAGATCAAGAAGCTAAGGAATCGAGAGGTCAAGTTGGTGAAAGTTCAGTGGGGTGAAGCCGACGAAGATGCAACTTGGGAAACCGAGGAGAAGATGCATGGGCTTTATCCATTTCTTTTTTAGGGTACATTCTCGATCTCTTTTCCTAATTAGCATATCTTTCTTTTTATCCGCGTTTATCTAGTTTATCTTGTTTCGTAGATCTTGTCATGAGAACCTTAGGTAGATACCCTTGGTTGAAACATGTTATGCTTGATGGTTGCAAGTGGTTGCAAGTGGTTGCAAGTGTTTGCACGTGGATACTCGTGGATGCATGATACACATTAGGCACTAAGATCGGCTCACACACTTTCATGTTGCATATGCATGAGTGCTTATACTTATTCATGGATGAAACTTGTTGAGCTATCACGTGGATGTTGCATATGGATGAATATTATGTGCACTCATGTAGAGATTATAAATTATTTTAGGAATTTGCATACATATGGACTCATTTCACTAACATATTTTGCATTAAGGAGGTTTACTGTATCAGTAACCGCCTGATTTTTGCATTAGATAAGTACATATACACACACCTTTGCATATGATCATACAACATTTAGAATCCTTTAAGGACAATGACTGCACGTGGATGATGTTTTGAGTAGATGGATGATGGATAGTAGGATACGTTCTTCCTAACTTGGAGATTTCGGGGACGAAATCCTTTAAGGAGGGGAGAATGTAACACCCCGTAATTTGAACATAAAAATTCACAAATTAAAGTATGCTTAATTAAGTGAAATGGGTTGCGCAGAGAAATATATATATATATTGATATATATATATATATATATAATTGAAAATTAAATAACTAATATGTAAAAATGTTCAAAACAGCGAATTGGGAGAGGGGAATAACCGAACCGACCGATTTTTGAGGTCGACCTGAGCCTGCTGGGTCGACTAGGGGTTAATCCAGGGTGTTTGGCTGTCAACCCGTGGGCCGATTCGCTCAAATGCAGATTTTGCATTTGAATGGTTCTCATGGTTCAGCTTTAATCTAAAGGCCCTAGATGGTTCCTACACTTGACTTCTTCCCCAAGACATGCTTTGATGGCTTGGATTGAATCTAGGGTTAATCATATGGCTAATACTATCCTAATCCTCTATAAAAAGACCCCTAAACCTAGCCTAAATCACCATTATTCAATCCTACAACTAAACTATGTCAAATTTGTTCCTCTCATAGCCTCCACTCTCATGCTAAAATTCCTAAGCCTATTTCTATGAGGGATTGTGAGTTCATACAAGTGCTTTCAAACTTGTATGAGTGTTCTTAGTTTGCATTCAAGTCAAGTTGCAACATTTCTATTTCAAAGCAAGGATTTTTATTGATTTGGCGCAAGGGTTTTTCAGTTGGGGCTTTCATATTTTGGTGCTTGCATAAGGGCTTCGTCTCAATCTTTATAATAAATATTCATTTGTGTCTTCATAGCGTAGTAAGCCCTTTTCTACTTTCTTTTTATTGAACTCTAAAGTTAAATGAATGATGCAAGTTTGGGGTTGATCATTATGATATGCAAGTTTGGTTGATCATTATGATATGCAAGTTTGGTTGATTATTATGATATGCAAGTTTGGTTAATCATTATGCTATGCAAGTTGGTTTAATCATTATGTATGACACATATTGCTATGTTATGCAAGTTAAACTTGATGTTGTGAGCATAAAGCTCCAAGCTTTATATCAAAGGTTGCATTTTGGCAACATGAAAGTTATCATATCCCTTATGATAACTTGCATGTGAGGCTAAATGAGAACTTCTAGCAACTTCTACATGTCATTTATCACCATGTATCACTCATATGCTAAGTTTGGTTTTATGCATGCTTTTGAAGCCTAACAATGCAATATGCAAGTATATGAACATATGTACATCTCATATGCCACCATGATAAACTTGTGGCTTCAACACCTTTTTGTCATGATTATGCCAAGTTCCCTATTTTACCCTTTATGCGTTGTTACGATTATGTAAACGATGGGATTACGTTGGGGTTGGGTAAAATTATGACATGAACATGATTTTTATAACATAACGTGATATGTTAACTTGTAATTATGTTTTGGAAACATAATGGACATGACACTTAGAAAATATGAGTGTGGCCAACTCGAGGTTGGGTTGAGTTTGTAGCATAAATCTACCCGGACCCGCCCAGCTTAACTAGTGGCTACAAACAATAGGACCCAATGTGAGAAGTTGGTCATGTTGTGCTCGAACCCGAGGTTAGACCAAGTTGTGGTGTAAAGTTACCCGGACCCGCCCGGCTTAACTAGTAACCACAACAAAGTCTAATGTGAGAGGTTAAAGCACATTAAGTTAATTAATGCCTCCTGATTAGGGTTAAGTCATGGTCCACTTAATACTTAATCAATTTGGGCTAGATGGGTTAATCGGGGTTAAGTCACGAACCTTGGGTATACTTAACCAATTTAATCCACGTTTGGATCGGGTTAACCACATTTAACCCGTTAAGGAAACCCTAGTTGCGTGGTCCTTTTCAGCAGTAACCCTCTTGATAGTATCATAAGACCCTAGGACTAGGCTAGGGTGGGGCACGATTACTGGGCTGACATGTAAGCGACCAAAACGACAGCTGAGTAGGTACGCCGGTGTAGGTCCAGGCGGATTATGGTCGTGCACATAGTCCGGAGTTGGAGAATCAGGCACGGGTACCAGTAGATCTAGACTGCGCATACTTGTTTCGTGTCTGAGGTTGACACCCTAGGACTTGATACACCCTAGGGTGTACCTAGCGCAATTTAACTACATTGCATGTTTGGGCCGTATGACACCGACACTTGACGAGTTAGGCTTATAGGGAGCCGATCGACTAGACCGTGTAGTTGGACCTTAATTTAGGTCACCTCATGATGATGGGCCAAGCTTGGGCCAAGGGATCAATTCTTGTTTTTACTTGACATGTTAGAATGCTAGTACACCCGTGGTGCAAAACTTAACCTTAATTATGCGATGACACCTTTATCTATCTTGTTAGTTAATCATCATGCCAGTATGTTGTTATCCTTATGTTCATCTCAGCTTCTCATGCCAGTTAACTTTACTAGTTCATAGACAGATAATAGTAGGGCTTACCAGTCTTTTTGACTGACCTGTTTTCTTTCGCCTCTTTTCTTCTGTTTCCCCCCCTCAGGTTCTCAGGGTGGGAACATTGGAGCTTAGCTTGGATCTTTACAGCTTGCTTACTGGATTTGCTCATGTACGGTTTTGGACATTGAGCTAGCTATGGTTTATCACTTCATTTTGGGGATAGTACTTTATGTATTTCAGTTTTCAATTTATGCTTTTATCTAGACTTTGTTGTTGGAAAATAGTGACCAAGTAATTTTTTGTAACATGACTATGGTTTTGAAATGCTAAGTTTTATCCGCTGCTTTACTACTCTGCTTTACTTATATGTTCTGTCTTGTGATATCTGCATGCATGTTTACCTTGTTTAACGCCCCTCCAAAGCTAATGTCCTTGCAAGAGTGGCATTGGCGGAGGTGGGGTGTTACAGGAAAATTCCCGCCCATATACCCAGGTCGACTAGGGAGTCGACCCCCCCTCAACTAGGTCGACTGGGGAGTCGACTTGGGTGTCGACCTCCCCATGACCAGGTCGACTGGGGAGTCGACCTTGGGGTCGACCTAGCCCCTTTTTCTTGATCCGAGTCTTTTTGAATTTTTTTGAATCTAGACCTATTTTCTGACCATATTCATGACTCTAATCCTATATAAACTCACCCCTAGCCTCATTCTCTCCACACCATTTCATTCTGTCCTTATGCTACTTCTGACATAATCAAAATAATAAGATAAAAAGGAAGAAAAAGGACTACTTCTCCATCAAGACTACGCTTAGAGATTTGCAAATTGGGGGATTTCAATTAGAACACGGTCAATCAAATAGAGATTCAACAATCAAATTCTGCTTTCTAATTCTCGATCCACGCACTATAAGTTCCAGTTACTTTTAGATGAAAACTATAAACTTGATATGGGCATGTTATAAATTGGAATTTGATATACGTATGATTCATATCTATTCTTATTCTTCTTGGATCTTGACATTTGGGAATATTGCTTTGAAATCAGTTTGGGCCTATTCGCATTATAAATCAAACGTTATCATGCCTATGACATTGAAACCATTGTTAATGGCCAAGGACTATGACTGAGAACATAAGACTATGCCTATGCCTATGACTGAGGACATAAGACCATTGCCTATGACTATGAAAAGGACAATTGTGGCTAATCACGCATGACTCGTGACTATGAATTACTGCCTATGATTATGAACATAAGACTATGACCATGACTTTGAAACTATTACAGTTAATTTCCTATGACTATTAGGGTAGTTGCCTAGAACTCTTTTGGATAATTATCCATGACTATTGTATAACTATTGTGGTTAATTGACTATTATAGTTGATTGCTCATAATACTATAGTTGAAAACCATGTTGAACACCGAATTGGCATTTAGTTGGATCCCATACCTAGGGTGTGACTTGCTTAGTTTATTCGTTATTATGTACACCAAAAACCATTGACCCATTATCCTTGTATTTGACTTGCTTTTGCATGCCTATTCTTTTATGTTAAGTTTTTATCAGGACTATCGCCTTATTTTGCTAAATTTGAAACCCTGTTAATTTCTATATGCTAGTGATGTTGTAACCGATTATCTCAAGTTATATCATGCCAGTCTTGTAATCTCATTTATCGCTTTATGCTTGTCCCTTCTGCCTATCGTAGTTTTGATGTTATTCCTTTTATCTCTAGAATTAGATTTGCTTGTAATTTAGATCGATTAATGTATACTGCGATGGGAATACGATTTGGGTAGATTAGGCAAAACATGAACTGGTTATAAACATGAATCATGAACTTGATAATAGGCATAAGTTGAAACATGAAACTTGACACGAACTTGACATGAAACTTGAACATGGTTATGACACTAGAATGAACTTGAAAATGGCCAGCTTGAGGTTGGGTTGAGTTTGCAGTGTAAATCTGCCCGGAACTGCCCGGCAAATCCAGTTACTGCAAACAATAGGATCCAATGTGGGTAGTTGGTCATATCGCGCTTGAAACCCGAGGTCAGACTAAGTTGTGGTGTAAATCTGCCCGGAACCGCCCGACATATCCAGTGACCACAACAACAGGTCTAATGTGAGAGGTTAGGTGCATTAATGAATTAAATGCCACATGATAGGGTTAAGTCATGAACATGAAAGACAACACTTAACCAATTTGAAACATGATTGGTAGGGTTAGGTCATGAACTTGAACGACAACACCTAACCAACTTGACAAGTGAATTGTAGGGCTAAGTCATGAACTTGAATGACAACACTTAGCCATGTTTGACATGACACGTAGGCGGGTTAAGTCACGAATTTAAATGACAACACTTAACCCATTGGACGGAAACCCTAGTTACGCGGTCCGTTTCAGCAGTAACCCAATAGATGTATCATGGTACCCTGGAACTAGGCAGGGTGGGACACGATTACTGGGCTGATTGTAAGTGACCAGAACGACGGCTGTGTGGGTGCGCCAGTGTAGGTTCAGGCGAGCTATGGTCGTGCACGTGGTCCGGAGCTGAAAAAGCAGGCATTGGGCATCAGTAGGTTTATCTGTGCATGCTTGATTCGTGTCGGTGGTTGGCACCACAGGGCTTGATACACCCTATGGTAGACCTAGAACAGGTGACTACATTCGTGATAGGGCCGTATGACACAGAAACACAACGAACTAGAACTTGTAAGGAGCCCATCGATTAGTGGATCGTTCCGTTGGACCTAGTAATGGGTCATTCACGATTTTGGGCCCAGGGATCATTTCATGATTAATACTTGACATGGGTTCGGAAACTAGTACAGTTGGTGCAGCGAATCTTGAACATGCGATGCTATACTTGACCTATACTTGATTCATCATGTTGTCTTAGTCTATCTTATCCATCTTGACATCATACTTAAGTTTACTTTCAGTTTATACATGTCATATTACCTTTACCTGTTTTTATGCTGAAAGTCACTTGGACTTACCAGTCTTTATGACTGACCCGTTTCCTTTCACCTCTTTTTCTTTCGTTTCTTCCCCCAGGTTCTCAGGGAGGAAACTCTAGCTCTTAGCTTGGATTTAGCTTGCTTTCTGTCAGCTCATGTACGGTTTGGTCTTGAGTTATGCTATGGCTGCACTTCTGCTATTTTTGGGGAATAATTTACTTTTGTTATTTTAAGTTTATGCTTCTTTATTTAGAACTTGATGTAATGGAACAATGACAACTTGTACTTTGAATATATGAGGTTTTGACTCTTTTCTTGAAAGTAATAAGATTTGGTTTTTAATTTCTTGCGCTATTTCATTTAAGTTATGTCTTGTAATATTTCTGTGTTTGTTTACCTCAATAACGCTCCTCCAAAACTAGTGCATTCCCTTTGAGAGTGACTCTAGCAGAGGTGGGGTGTTACTTTTGGTATCAGAGCAGAAGGTTACCAGACTGGGCAAAAGCTTTTAAAAACCTTCTGAAACTATTTTTAAAACCGTTTATAAAGAAGCATTTTTTCAAGAAAAGTTTATTTTGAAAAGACTATTCCCCAAAAGCCATTAGCACTTTCCTTTGTTTCCTCGTTTGAATCTCTATCTTTTCGTTTTTCAACATGTCTGGGAATCTTAACTTTCCAGAGGGCGTGCCAATACCTGGCTGGTTCAGGAGGTACTTAGAGGCTAGGGCCAATGATGCAGGCCCAGCAGATATTCCTCCTCCAGTTGCAGCGATTCCTCCTCCTCCTCCTCGTGGAAATGCTTTCGCAAAGACGTGTAGAGACTTCAAGGCTATGGGTGGAAAGCACTTCTATAGGACTGAATCCTTTGTTGAAGCGAGGAACTGGATGAAGTAGACCGAAGATTTGTTCGTCATCTTCGAAGTTGACGATAGGCAAAAGATACAGCTAGCATGTGGTTGCTTAAAGATGAAGCTTCGTATTGGTGGGAGATTACCCATGCTGAGAGGCCAGTGGAAACTTGGGAAGACCTCCGGATGAGATTTGAGATGAAATTTCTCTCCCAAGCTGAAAGAAGCCTGCAGATGGAGAATATCCTAACTCTTAAGCAAGGAAGCATGACGATCAGGGAGTACGTCAATCAGTTTAATCAGCTGGCCAGATTTGGGCTGGATTTAGTGAACACCCAATACAAGAAGGCTCTTCGCTTCGTCAGAGGTTTGAATGAGCCGCTACACAGCCTTACTATGACTCATGTACCCATGGGGGCGACCTTTGAGAGCTTGGTGGATATGGCCCTACTTTACGAAGAAGATGAGAATGGCAAGAAAGAGGTCAAGGCGAATGATTCTCAAAACAAGAAGAAAGACTTCGAGAAAGGAGGCAAGAACAACAACAACAGTAATGACAACAAGACACGTGAGAAAAGAAAATGCAACTTCTGTGGTATTGAGGGGCATATAGTCCAGGATTGTAGAAAGAAAAAGATGAAGATAGGAGCATGTTTTCAATGTGGTGATACTGGACATATCAGTAAGAACTGCCCTAAGAAGCAAGGGCAAGCCCCGCAAGCAGGACCTTCTGGAGGTACATCTTTAACTTCTCCTCCTTGATGCTTTGTTTTAGCTTGCTCGATCCTATCTTGAGAACCTTAGGTAGAACCATATGGATGGAAACATGTATTTGAAACATATTATGGTTGATGTTTGCAAATGGTTGCAAGTGGTCGCAAGTGGTTGCTCGTGGTTGCATAACACTTATTAGGCACTAGACCGGCTCAGACACATTTTCATATTGCATATGCATGAGTGTTTATACTTGTTTATGGATGAAATTGAAGGTGTTATCATGTGGATGTTGCATATGGATGAATGTTTGTGCACACATATAGTGTTTATGTGACTAGGATTATTTGCATACATGTTGGATTCATGACACTAAACATATTTTGCATTAAGAAGATCAAACAGGCCTGATCATTTGCATTAGATAAGGAACATATACACACACTTTCTGCATATGTTCATATAGCATTAGAAATCTTTTAAGGACAACGATTGCTCGTGAATGATGGTTGAGTAGATGGATGATTGGATGGTAGGATATATTCTTCCTAACTTAGAGATTTCGGGGACGAAATCCTTTAAGGAGGGGAGAATGTAACAACCCGTATTTTTATAACATGCTAAAGTCATAAATCAACGCAGAATTAAATTTTAAAATAAGAATCAGGGGAAACGGGTTGCACCATTGCGTTCGTCTCGGAATTCTGCATGAAATTGAGTCCGATTTTTCGAAAATCGAAGTTCATATGACCAAGTTATGACCCTTAGAAGTTTCAGGAATTTAAATAAAATAAAACAGCTCGAAAATAAAGCCAGAAATTCGAAATTCAAACCCAGAGAAGGTTGGCGGGAAAATTCCCGCCCATATACCCGGTCGACTGGGGAGTCGACCCCCCCACCAATCAGGTCGACTGGGGTGTCGACCTCCCCATGACCAGGTTGACTGGGGAGTCGACCTGGGGGTCGACCTGGCCCCTTTTTCCTGATCCGAGTCTTTTTGTATTTTTCTAAATCTAGACCTATTTTCTGACCATATTCGTGACTCTAATCCTATATAAACTCACCCCTAGCCTCATTCTCTCCACACCATTTCATTCTGTCCTTATACTGCTTCTGACATAATCAAAATAATAAGAAAAAAAAGAAAAAAAAGGACTGCTTCTTCTCCATCAAGACTACGCTTAGAGATTTACAAATTAGGGGATTTCAATTAGAACACGATCAATCAAATAGAGATTCAACAATCAAATTCTACTTTCTAATTCTCGATCCACGCACTATCAGTTCCAGTTACTTTTAGATGAAAACTATAAACTTGATATGGGCATGTTATAAATTGGAATTTGATATACGTATGATTCATATATATTCTTATTCTTCTTGGATCTTGACATTTGGGAATATTGCTTTGAAATCAGTTTGGGCCTATTCGCATTATAAATCAAACGTTATCATGCCTATGACATTGAAACCATTGTTAATGGCCAAGGACTATGACTGAGAACATAAGACTATGCCTATGCCTATGACTGAGGACATAAGACCATTGCCTATGACTATGACAAGGACAATTGTGGCTAATCATCTATGACTCGTGACTATGAATTACTGCCTATGATTATGAACATAAGACTATGACCATGACTTTGAAACTATTATAGTTAATTGCCTATGACTATTAGGGTAGTTGCCTAGAACTCTTTTGGATAATTATCCATGACTATTGTATAATTATTGTGGTTAATTGACTATTATAGTTGATTGCTCATAACACTATAGTTGAAAACCATGTTGAACACCGAATTGGCATTTAGTTGGATCCCATACTTAGGGTGTGACTTGCTTAGTTTATTCGTTATTATGTACACCAAAAACCATTGACCCGTTATCCTTGTATTTGGCTTGCTTTTGAATGCCTATTCTTTTATGTCAAGTTTTTATCAGGACTATCATCTTATTTTGCTAGATTTGAAATCCTATTAATTTCTATATGCTAGTGATGTTGTAACCGATTATCTCAAGTTATATCATGTCAGTCTTGTAATCTTTTTTATCGCTTTATGCTTGTCCCTTCTGCCTATCATAGTTTTGATGTTATTCCCTTTATCTCTAGATTTAGAATTGCTTGTAATTTAGATCGATTAACGTTTACATGCGATGGGAATACGATTTGGGTAGATTAGGCAAAACATGAACTGGTTATAAACATGAATCGTGAACTTGATAATAGGCATAAGTTGAAACATGAAACTTGACACGAATAGGACATGAAACTTGAACATGGTCATGACATTAGAATGAACTTGAAAATGGAGAACTCGAGGTTGGGTTGAGTTTGCAGTGTAAATTTGTCTGGAACCGCCCGGCAAATCCAGTTACTGCAAATAATAGGATCCAATGTGGGTAGTTGGTCATATCGCGCTTGAAACCCGAGGTCAGACTGAGTTGTGGTGTAAATCTGCCCGTAACCGCCCGGCATATCCAGTGACCACAACAACAGGTCTGATGTGAGAGGTTGGGGTGCATTAATGAATTAAATGCCACATGATAGGGTTAAGTCATGAACATGAAAGACAACACTTAACCAACTTGAAACATGATTGGAAGGGTTAGGTCGTGAACTTGAACGACAACACCTAACCAACTTGACACGTGAATTGTAGGGCTAAGTCATGAACTTGAATGACAACACTTAGCCAAGTTTGACATGACACGTAGGTGGGTTAAGTCACGAATTTAATTGACAACACTTAACCCATTGGACGGAAACCCTAGTTACGCGGTCCGTTTCAGCAATAACGCACTAGATGTATCATGGTACCCTGGAACTAGGCAGGGTGGGGCACGATTACTTGGCTGATTTTAAGTGACCAGAACAACGGCTGTGTGGGTGCGCCAGTGTAGGTTCAGGCGGCCTATGGTCGTGCACGTGGTCCGGAGTTGAAAAAGCAGGCATTGGGCATCAGTAGGTTTATCTGTGCATGCTTGATTCGTATCAGTGGTTGGCACCACATGGCCTGATACACCCTGTAGTGGACCTAGCACTAGTGACTACATTCATGATTGGGCCGTATGATATAGAAACACAACGAGCTAGAACTTGTGGGGAGCCGATCGATTAGTGGATCATTCCGTTGGACCTAGTAATGGGTCATTCACGATTTTGGGCCCAGGGATCATTTCATGATTAATACTTGACATTGGTTGGGCTACTAGTACAGTTGGTGCAGCGAACCTTGAACATGCGATGCTATACTTGACCTATACTTGATTCATCATGTTTTTTTAGTCTATCTTATCCATCTTGACATCATACTTATGTTTACTTTCAGTTTATACATGTCATGTTACCTTTACCTGTTTTTATATTGAAAGTCACTTGGACTTACCGGTCTTTATGACTGACCCGTTTCCTTTCGCCTCTTTTTCTTTCGTTTCTTCCCCCAGGTTCTCAGGGAGGAAACTCTAGCTCTTAGCTTGGATTTAGCTTGCTTTCTGTCTGCTCATGTACGGTTTGGTCTTGAGCTATGCTATGGCTGCATTTCTGCTATTTTTGGGGAATAATTTACTTTTGTTATTTTAAGTTTATGCTTCTTTATTTAGAACTTGATGTAATGGAACAATGACAACTTGTACTTTGAATATATGAGGTTTTGACTCTTTTCTTGAAAGTAATAAGATTTGGTTTTTAATTTCTTAGGATATTTCATTTACGTTCTGTCTTGTAATATTTCTGTGCTTGTTTACCTCGATAACGCTCCTCCAAAACTAGTGCATTCCCTTTGAGAGTGACCCTAGCGGAGGTGGGGTGTTACGCCCCCGATACTCCAACACTGATCACAACCGGTCGGCTTCCACATCTCGACTAGATGAGCAATTATGTAGTTAGGAATATTCGAAATAGTGAAAGGATTTACTAATTTTGATTGAAGAAAGTTCGAATGGTTTTGGCCATTCAGATGTGTGAGGCGGCGGTTTTTATTTGTTGACCCAAGAATGGGGTTTGACGCAGGTAATAAGGGTTTTGAGAATGTGTTTATATAGAGTTTGGGAAGGAATATTATTATTTTATTTAAAATGAAACTTCATTACGAAGTTTCTTCCTAAAACCATTACATATGATATCTGATTTCTGATAAAAAGGCTAATCCTAGCATAAAAAATATTCCGGACCCAATGGGACAAGTTTCGTCGAATTTCGACATCGTTTGAAAAAAAATTCCATTATAAAACCAACGAAAAACATGTGTTTAATTTTTCCATGATCACTAGATAAATCCAATCAACTTGAAACTTTAAAATTCTATAATAATTAATTAATACGAACCCAACGACACCAGTTTCGTCGCATTCTGAGACTGTTTCCCAGTACGCTATTTTTTTAATGCACCGAAATGCCATTCTGGACACCAAATTAGCCGGTCTCTAAAAATAACAAAATATATACCTATCCTGACTATAATCAATGATACGAACTCAACGGAACTGGTTTTGTGGTCAAGTTCGATTGTCTGCTCAAGTTACACTCAAGTATCTCTTTATTGAATTGAATTAATTTAATTACACGCTATATAAAATGAACGGGCGTTTACGGCTGAAACACCCCACCTCCGTTGAGGTCACTCACAAAGGGAATGCTTTAATTTTGGTGGAGCAATATAGGTAAAAGACACAGATAATTTACAAGACATACATATATAAACAGCAGAAAAACTAAATTTATTTCATTCGTGGTTCATAACAAAAACATTATAGCAAACTGTCTCAAAACAACTTCCAAATCATTACATCAGAATCTCTATCTTGATTGTAACATAAAGAATCATAAAACAAAATAAAACTGCATAAATCCCCAAGTAGTAGTGTGTCCAAAACCATAGCCAAAGATAAGAAGTTCCAAGCTATACATCATAGAGTCTTCAAGCTTGGAAAGATGAATGGTCCGAAATAAGCTGAGTTATTCCCTCCTTGGGTACCTGAGGAGGGAAACGGAAGAAAAGAGAGCGAAAGAAAATGGGTCAGTCATAAGTCTGGTAAATCCAGTGATTATTTAGCATGTAAACTGATAAGAGAACCATGACTTGAATAAGCTGGACACAGGACAATAACAAGGAAATAAGGTAAGATAAACAATGCAAGATAAACTAATTATCGCACTCATATCCATATTCTCTGTACCTACTAGATATTTCAACCATCATCATGAGTTCAAACCCAGTGATCCCCCTTCATTGATCGGCTCCTACTTGCACGCATTTACCAATAGTGTCATACGACCCCACTCGATTGTAAATACATGTGTTGGTCCTACCATGGGGTGTATCAAATCCTATGGTGACAACCCGACATGATTCAAGATGCACAGTGTATAACTACTGATGCCCAGTGCCTGCTTTTTCCACTCCGGAGCATGTGCACCCCCGTACTCCGTCGGAACCTACACTGATGCACCAACCGCTGTTTTTTTGACCACTTATAATCATCCCAGTAATGGTTCCCTACGCTGCCTAGTAGAGGTTACCATGATACATCTATGTGGGTTACTGCTGAAATGGATCCCCGCTACTAGGGTTTCCTAATCGACATGTTATATTGGTTAAGTATCCAAGTTAACCTGACCCCAATCATCAGTTTAGTTTACATGTTGTATTGGTTAAGCGTTGCCTTAATTGACTTAACCCTACCATTCCTGACTTAGCTTTAATTCATTCATTAAAGCACCAACCACTCACATTAGACACGTATTGTTGCGGTTACTGGATGTGCTAGTCGTATAATGACCCGAACTTCCCCGATAAGGAAAGCACGGATTGTACTTAGGACAAGCCACATCGGAACACAAACAAAAGAACATTTCATTGTATATTACAACAATTACATCAGATTACAAGATTATTACAGAATATGAATAAATATTATACATCATAAAATATCAGAGATTTAAATTACATTACATAGCAGCGGAAAAACAATACAAAATACAACCGAAGGTGATATACGGATATAGAGCTTTCCGAATATCGTTCCAGCTGTAAATCAGGATCCTGTGAATATAAATCTGCAAAACCAAAACTACTAGCTTCCCGTGTCAAAATAAGGTCACCCAGAGTTTAGGTTAAAACAATAAACTCCAGGTCAGTCATGTGACTGGTGTGAGAACTAAAACAGTTATTAATCTGATTTTAAAGTTAGGTAAATCAAGGGACCATGCTGTATAACACGGAACGGGTTTCCTCCAAAGAATACCCGTGCATAAAACAATAGTGCAATGCTAAATAAAGAACAATCAAGCTAATATAAGACCCAAGTCCCATCACACAATGCATCACAAGCCGGAGTATAGGGTTTTGCCTTATAATAGCCAAAGAATGTATGATACGCTAAATTTCATCTTTTACTATTACTACAAGTGTATAGTGTCAAAACAATTTCAATCATAAGTATCAATCATAGACGACATAAGTGCCCCATACTACTATGTCGCCATATATAAGTTTTACAATCAAAACCACAAGGTCACGTATTGGAAGTTGGATTTCCATCTGTGAACCGATGCAAGGGATCGTCCTCACCGCTTCGAGAAGCTCTAGCCCGTGTCTCAGGACCCAGACTCGGGTAGGCCCTTGGATCGTCAGGGCCGGTCCACCGATGTGGATTAAAATGCCTGAACACAGCATTTCCCGGCCCTTTGGGGCATCAATGAGCCAAATGACTCCATCGGCTCCACATAGTCACCGATATATCCGAGGCGCCTCGAAATCCAACAACCACATAGGTGAAAATAATATAAATGTCAGGGTTGGTAGGTCACTGACACCACCCTAGCTAGAAGGAAACGCATGTCCTCCCCTGAGGTCCTCTCCCGTTTCTGGTTCACAACTGGGGTGTGAGACTCGCGAATTAACGCTACACAGAGCTATGCCACACAGGCGGTGTTTCGATCATCAACCATAAGACTTTGCTTTTCAACAAAAGCCTTGATCATTTGCATCTTAGCGTGCCACACAGGCAAACCACTCCATGCAACCAATATCCATCAATCACACAGAATGATATCCAATGTCAGACACACAGTCCATTTACAAGTCCGTTCTAGGTCTGAACGAAACCAGTGGCACCTTGTACCTCGCATATCCATCGATCTCCAAGTACGTCTGGACGATCACCCACTGATTCCCTCCTCTTGGGTGTAAAACCCAATCAAGATCATCAGTAATTATCCAAACGATGTGAAGACCTCTGGTCTTCACCACAGTCTTCATCCTCAACACATCGTCGAATCAGTTATTCAGAAGGGATAAACCCATTCTTTCTGAATAACTGGCGTATATAATCAACAAGTGCTTCACAAACACAACATATGCCTCATTCCAATTCAGATTATTCTTTTATTCAAATATTCTTATACTTTGGGAAGGGTTCCCATTAATTTTATCGATAAATTCTTTAAATTTATTCTTTAATCTTCTTTTGAATGTCAATTCAAACCAAATTATTGTTTATCCAAACTAGTCGGGATTAGGAACCTAACCGAAGTAATCACTTGTTAAATTTCCCAACCCCAATCTATTCATCCCATGAAGTATGACTGGTCATACTTCATATCTAACACCATTGTGTTATCGGTAAATTCAATTACCATTTCACATTCAAATCTAATTAATGATTTAACTATCGCCTGGAGCAAAACTGGCGATACTCCATTCTCGATTTTCTTAACTCCGTTGGGTCTAAGAACAGTATAATTAAAGATATCGTTCACGACAACCCAAAATCACATTCCATTTACAATGGAATCTTCATGGAAAACAAATTGATATAAACTTCCATATCCGACTAATAATATAAATGGAATAACGGCAAAGCCTTTTAAATTCCAGATATATTAGTTGTCTTCCTCCATAGAAATTCGCTTCGATTATTACCAAATCGAATTCCATTCCAATTTATTTTATTAAATTGGAAAATTTTACTTTGGAAAATCTCCTTTAAATATTAATAAAAGATTTATAAATTCCAAATCACATTTCACTGTATATCGGGTTAAAGAACGAACGTCGTTAAAACAAAGTTCACGGTAAACCCAAGTCACATTCCATTAATTATCGGGTTAAAGAACAAGTGTTATTTAAAACACCGTTCACAATAAACCCAAAAATCAATTCAAATTCAATTCCAATTAAATACCATTTAATTGGTATACTTCATTAAGTCTAAATAAAAAGAATTAATCTTTTTCTCAACGGGGTTTAAGAATAGTATTAATGAAGACACCATTCACGACAAACCCAAATCCCATTTGATATTAAATACAAGGCTCTGAATAGAAAATATATCGGCTTATATTCAATATCAAATTCTACGACCAACAAATATCGTATTGGAAATAACGATATAAATATATTTTTCAAATTTCCATAACAATATCTGTATAATCACGAAATCCAACATTGAAATATTCCAAAGACAATTTCGATTCAAATCCATTCCAATTCAATTATTGGAAATTCTGGTTACTTTTAAAACGCTTTCAAATCCAATTTATTTATCTCAAAAATAAATGGATTATAATTCTAGTTCAAAACTAGTTCATTTCGATAAAAAACTATTTTTATCTTTTCAAACATGGAATTTTTCATCCTAATTCTTTCCAAATCATTTCTTATGAATTTACACAAATTATTGCTATTTTTAATAATTTTATCAAGGCCCGTACAGTCGATTTCCATCAACGGCCATCGAACTGCACTTACAGTGACCTTTTCCAAATTTGATTTGGACATAATTCCAAATCCAACCATTAGATTTAAAATCTCTAATATTCGTTAGAAAGCTCTTTTCGATACGAACCTAGCGGTGTAAGTTTTAGGAGAATCCGACGGTCGGATCTCCCGTAATGTCCATTCGAAGTCAATGGTCGAAATTCGCGTACTACCGTAGAGTGGCGCGTTCTATTCCGGCCATTATGTATATAATATATATATATATATATATATTATATATATATTTCTTCGATTTACTTTTAAAACATATTTTATAAATCGTTTTAAATTCATTTTCAAAACGATTACAACTTCATATTCAATTTCAAATCAAAATTTAATATTCCATATCATCAATATATAAATGATAGTATTTTCAAAATATTATATTTTGAAATCAATTCCTTTTCGATATTCATTATAAAAATGAATAAAATAGATATAGATATCGTTCACGTCAAAATAGCGCATATCTAATCAACACGGCTTTATATATTTAAATATATTCGTGTCCATCCCAAATCGGACATCAAAATCATATTTTGATTCTCTTCTAAATATTATTCGAAAAATATTCGTTATTTTAAAATAATAGTTATTTTAAAATATTCATTCTTTCTGAACTGGAATCAGACACAGTCAATTACCATACAATCTGATTTATATGGATTTCATACACACACGTACACTACAATAATCAAACACATCAACCATCACCCAAAGTGCATTCTACACTGCATAAGCATCAAATATAAATATTTAACACTTATAACAGCCTTTCAATCAATCGATCGACATACAACTAATTATTGGGACCAGTGTATGGCCAATTTCATCCCAACAACCCTGTGGGGTTTTCAAACAATCAAACACAGGTTTTATTTGTGCAGTTGGGTGATGTGTAAAATTTATCGTCCCAATCCATATCAGTCAAATGTGTGTACATAAACAAATCCTCCGATTTGTTTATAAATATTTATTTCATTTTATATACACAATTAAAATTATATTTTTAACTATATAATATTTATTTTCATTCCACATCACACAATCAACTCTCACAATAGATCAATCAAACATACAAGTCATCCATGGTCTGTGGACGACGGGTATCGGGTGCTGCTAAGCGCCATCTGCATCCTAGTATATATTTCAACTAGAAAATAAATTAAAAGTTAGGAGTTCTCACCTAGAAGCTAAACCAAACGCCGCGACTCTTCATATGTAGAAAATCTTCGTCGTGTTTCCAACGAGATATGTTTCACGTGGTATATGTTAAAAATCATATTTGTAAACAACGCATTACATTTTTAACGCGAGGTTATATAATTAAAAATCATATTTTTAATAACGCTTCTTTCTATATAAAAATTATATTTTTATAACGCTAATATATGAATAAAAATTCCAACTTTATATGTATATAAAAATCATCTCTTTATGACGCTCCTCACACTATAAAAATCATATCTTCGTTTTAACACTATATGGATAAAAATCCTATTTTTACACTGCTACTATATAGATAAAAATTCTATTTTTATTCGCTTACAAATATATAAAGACTTCATTTTTATTTATCTAACATCTATTCTTTAATTTTACTAAATCAAAAATCATATCTTTTTCCTTCTACAAAAATCTAATCTTTTTATAAATAAAAATCATTTTTTTCAAAGAAAATTCAGTTTTAAAACAAACTAAAATCAGTTTTTTCAAAGAAAACTTAGATTTAAAACAAATTAAAATTAGTTTTAAAACTTACCATGCTTTAGGGTTGGAATCGAATGGTGTTCCGTCGATTGGGGAAGGGGAAGAGCTGGCGGCGGTCATCTGGAGTGGCCAAACTCGAGGTGCGGTGGGCACGGATTGAGGCGGTGCAGATTCTTGGATTGGAGATCGTGGAGGTTGTCTCGTGGTTCGTCATTGGGTGATGGGTGGTGAAGCTGGAGTCATGGGGGCGTGAGGTGCGGAGAGAGAAGAAGGCGGAGGGAAGGTGGTTTTCGCGAATCGGAGGGAGGGAGTGGGTTGCCGGAGTCCGGCGGCAGCTCCGACGATGGGGCGTCGAGAACCCGACGATCGGTTTTAGGGCTCCGCCCTTTTTCCTTTATCTTTTTTTATTATATTATCAGAGTTTAATGATGGTGGGAGAGAGAAAGAGGAGTTTGACCTTATATAATTATATATATATAATTATTTTAAATTCAAAAGGTAAACTTTTCATTCGAACCCTTAATCGAACCCAACGACTGTCGCCCCTAGCTAATTATTCCCATTCCGAATGCAATGAGATATGTCCCGTAATCCAATTCATTAGTTATAATCATTTTATTTATTTAAATCAAAATATAAATAAATAGAACGGTCAATATTGATTTTGACGTACATTTCATTTTACCAGACCCACATATGGACTCTAAAAATTTCAGAAAAATAATTTCTAGTTTTGTATTGATGATACGGTCCTAACAAGACTAATTTCGTTAAATTTGAAGATCGTTTGAAAAATGGTCATTTTCTGGTCGATCCAAATTTTCTAAAACTGTCAAAACACGTTTTCTTTTAACAAGCTCACATATTGATTCAGAAAATTGTGAATTTTGGAATCAAGCAATAATTTGACATCCTGGATCCAACAAAAGTGGTTTCGTCGAAAACAGAGTTCGTTTGCAAAATTTCCATTTTTAAGGGCCAAAATTCCACACCGACTATTCTAAATTTTCAACTGGGCATAACTTTTTATTCCCGCCATGAAATTTCAATTTTTCGGATTTGTTGGAAAGATATTTTCAAATAGACTCTAATATTTTTGGTTTCGCTAAAATCCGGTTTATTTGAATCCTGTACATTCATTTGAAATTTGAAATCGAATTTTCGAACTACCACGTCATTTTCAATTCCTTTTAAAATTAAAATAAAATATTTATATTCTAACATCGATCTATATAAATATATACGTTCTAATTCTATTAAAAATAAATTTCTCGTCATTATTATTTAAAATAAATCATTTTAAATATTCAAAATTCACTAAAATTGCCAAAATAAAATTTTCAAATTGGCTCGGATTTCCGGGTTATTACAGGTCGGGTCCGAGCAGTTTTACATCGCAACTCAGCCTAACCTCGAGTTCTTTTGGGCTCGATGGACTGACCTCCCACATTATATATATATATATATATATATATATATATATATTGTTATGGTTGCTGGATGTGCCGGGCGGTTTCGGGCAGTCTTACACCATAAATCAATCTAACCTCCGGTTAGGCATATTCGTCTTTTCAAAATTTACATATTTATCTCTTTATATTTATATGTAAATTATTGTCATTCAAGTCAAGCCCAACTTTTCCTTTTAAATCAAGTTCATAATCTTTTTAGGTTAAAAATTTATACCACTTTATGCCATAAAACGTTTACATGTTTATGAGCCAAATATGCCAATAATATGTAATTTCAAGTTTTTCCCCAATGTTACCCCCATTAAATGTTCGCATAAATCACATAAAATGTTAGGCTCGATACATAGCCTAACTTATACAAAAATAGGGAAAAAGAGGAACATGTAATAATTCCAACATCATAAAAATATGGATCTAACTACACATGTATCATATGAATTTGGCATAGAACAATATACATTCAATTATGAACTTGCAAATTTAGATCTATTCAACATGAATCATGAAATAGCAGTTTTACATAGAACTACATAAACTTAAAATTAGGCATGTAGTTGTGAACTTGCAAATTAGTTGGATCAAATTTAACATGAACCTAATCATATTAGCATGTAGTTTTGGTCATATATGTGGTCATTGTTGAACTTGCATAAACATAGCAAAATTCCCAAATTGTCATACAACATATAGGTGTCATTACCAAATCATACAACTTGAAATGTCATCGCCAAATTATACAATATGGTATGTCATCGCCAAATTACACAATATGATATGTCATTGCCAAATATGGTATGTCGTTGCCAAATTACACAATACGATATTCCAACGCCAAATTATAATATGTCATCGCCAATTTATGTCATTGCCAAAATATACAACATAATATGTCATCGCTAAATTACACAACATATATGTCATTGCCAAATTATACCACATATGGATTCATTGCCAAGCATTTAACATTTATCATCAAATTACATACAACATGAACATAACTTAGCATGATAAGAATCATAGTCTCAATCAATTTAGTTTTAACAAAAGGATAGGCATAGATTTACATTAGGTGATGTTCTACATCCATTTATTTAGTCACGATTCTAATATCATTTAGGTTTAAATGATAACCGGACATACAAAAAGGAGACTATTCTTGTGTTCTGGGATCTGTATTATGTATTTGAATAGCTCTCCTTTATTGTAGACGTTGAATTCTCTTAGTTGAATTAGATTTGATTTGTAATTCCTAATTGCTTTCTAGTTGAATGAGAATGGCGGCTACTCTAGGTTGAATGTTGACAACATAACGGTCTTAGGAATATTTTTGTGTGGCTTAGGGTTTAGATTTAGGTTGCTTATATAGAATTTTGATTTAATAAGAGCCGTCAGACTAACCTAGAGAAAATCAAAGCCATTCAAATCTAAGAGAACCAACCAGAACTTTCCACACAAGCCCTAATGACACAGCGATTCGTTACACAGAGAAACATGTCAGATTTCAGATCTGACTCAATGGGGAGGTCGACCCCCAGGTCGACTTGTATAGGGGAAGGTTTACCTGGCCTTGGGACGGAAAATTCCCGCCCAGCCCACTTCTGCTTCTGATTTTGAATTTTGAATTTTGAAATTTCTAAACTTTAAACTAAGCTGTTTATTTGAATTCTCGAATCTTTTGAAGGTCATAAATCCTTCATACAATTTATGCAAACTCGGACTCTATCTCAAGCAGAATTCCAAGACGAACGCAATGGCATAACCCTTTTCCCTTAATTCTCACATTTGTAAATATTTTTTCTTTAATTCGTTACTTTAATGTTTAAAGAAAACACGGTGTGTTGCATTTTCCCCTCCTTAAAGGATTTCGTCCCCGAAATCTTCGAGTCGAGAAGAACGTATATCCGCCTTCCAATCGTCCATCTACTCATCCATCGAACACAGGCGTCCATTGTCCTTAAAAAGACTTCTAATGCTTGATGATCACATGCATAGTGTGCGTACATGTCCTTATCTAATGCAAAATCTGGCGGTCCATTGATTCAGTTGACCTCCTTAATGCAAGTCATGTCGGTGCCATGAGTCCATTATGTATGCAATCATCCCTAATCGTACTTTCTACATGAGTGCACAATCATTCATACAAATGAAACGTCCATATGATAACATATCAAGTTTCAATCATATACAAGTACATATATGCACATGCAATATGAAACTGACTGAGCTGATCTAACACCTAACGTGTGTCTATATGCGTCCACGAGCAACCACTAGCAATCACTTGCAACCACTTGCAACCATCAATCATAACATGTTTCAAATATAAGTTTACATCCATTGGTTTCTACTAATGATCGAGAATAACACTGAGGCAAAATACTAAAAAGATAGATACGAGCATGAACAAACTTAAGGAAAAATAGATCAAAGATGTACCCTAAAAAAGAAAAGGGTAGGCTGCGCGTATCTTGGCCTCTATCTCCTAAGTCGCATCTTCCTCAGCGTCACTCCATTGGACTTTAACAAGTTTGACTTCGCGGTTGCGTAGCTTTTTGACTTCTATACCCAAGATACGAGTTGGAATTCTTCTCACGGTCGCCTCTCGTTCTATTTGTACTTCCTCTAATATGCTTGATTCCACCACTTCCGCAGACTCATGTAAGCACTTCCGTAGTTGAGAAACGTGAAATACATTATGAACTCCAGCCAATATTTTGGGTAGCTCTACTCTGTAAGACATCTTTCCAATCTTTTCAATGATAGGAAACGGCCCTACAAATCTTGGTGCCTACTTTCCTGCAGATCCAAAGCGAACGACGTTCTTCAAAGGAGATACTTTAAGGAAAACTCAGTCTCTAACCTCAAACTCAAAGTCAGTTCTTCTTTTATCTGCGTAGGACTTCTGTCTATCTTGGGCAGTCTTCATTCTTCTTCGTATCAAGTCCACTTTCTCTGAGGTTTCTCTAATCATATCTGGTCTAAGTATGAGCTTGTCTGTAGACTCCCACCAACAAGTTGGTGATTGGCATGGTCTTCCATATAAAGCTTCGAAGGGTGCCATGCCTATAGTGGCTTGGTAGCTATTGTTGTAGGCAATCTCCACCAAGGGAAGATGATCTTCCCATGTTCCTCTAAAGTCAATAATGCATAATCTCAAGAGGACTTCTAATACCCTGTTCACCCTCTCTGTATGACCATCGGTTTGGGGTTGATAGGTCGTGCTTAAGCATAGCTGTATGCTCACAGCCTCTTGCAAGCTCTTCCAAAACTCACTCGTAAAGATAGGATCTCGGTCGCTAACAATGCTGGAGGGTATCCCATGGAGTCGGACTATGTCTTTAAGATAAATGGATGCTAAAGATGAGGTAGTCCTTCTACTTTTAATGGGTATAAAGTGAGCGTTTTTTGTGAGCCTGTCCACTATTACCTAAATACTGGTATTTCCCCTTCTTGACCTAGGCAGCCCATCAATAAAGTCCATTGAAATGCTATCCCATTTCCACTATGGGACCTCTAGAGGATGAAGCAAACCACCAGGCTTCTTTTGCTCCGCCTTGACTTGCTGGCATACTAAGAAATTCGAGACAAATTCAGTACATCCCTCTTCATGCCATACCAAAAGAAAACCCTTTTTACGTCTTTAAACATCTTGTCTCCACCGGGGTGTATGGTCAACTTGGAATGGTGTGCCTCTTCGAGAACCTTCTTCACCAAATCCCTTGCTTGTGGGACGCAAAGCCTTCCATCCTGCCTCAACCAACCCTTATCATCGATGGAGTATCTATTGAGGTGACTAGAAGTCTCATCCCTAATTAGCTTATCCATCACATCAACTAGCTAAGGGTCTTCACGTTTTGTGGTTCCTATTGAGTCCAAAAAAGTAGACCGCACTTCTAGCGATGCTAACAAACCAGTCACATGATCGATGGAGGGTCTAAAGTCAAAGTTGGCTATGTATTCCAAACTCTGCCTTTCTATAAAGAGAGGGCTTAAGGTCAACTTCTTTCTACTCAAGGCATCTGCTACTACATTGCCTTACCAGGAGTATAGGAAATCTCGAAATCGTAGAATGCTAAGAATTCCATCCACCTTTGTTGCCTCAAGTTAAGATCTTTCTGCAAGAAAAGGTACTTCAACGGTTTATGGTTAGTATACAATTCAAACTTCTCACCTAGGAGATAATGGCGCCAAGACTTAAGCGCAAAAACGATGGCAGCTAACTCTAGATCGTGGGTTGGGTAGTTTTTCTCATGTACTTTCAACTGTCTGCCTCCATAAGCTACTACCTTCCCTTCTTGCATCAAGACAACACCTAGTCACGTACCACATGCATCCGTGTATATGGTAAACATCTTGCTCCCATTCGGCAATGTCAGAATTGGGGCTGTTGTTAGAGCCCTCTTTAATCGTTGGAGAGCAACATCACAATCCAAATCCCAATTGAAAGTTAGGTTCTTCTTCGTCAACCTTGTAAGCGAAGCTGAGATTTTCGCAAAGTCTTTGATGAACTTTTGGTAAAAGCCCGCTAGCCCGAGGAAGCTTCTGACTTCGGTCATATTCCATGGAACCTTCCAATTTTGCGGGGTCCACGGCTAACCCCTCCTTGGATACCACATGTCCAAAAATCTTACTTCTTCTCTCCAAAAATGGTATTTGGAGAATTTGTCTTTCAACTGATGTGCTCACAGAGTATCCATGACTTCTTTTAAATGCTGAGCATGATCTTCCTAACTCTTTGAGAAAATCAAAATGTCATCTACGAAGACTACCAAAAACTTGTTGAGGAACTCCTTGAACACCTTGCTCATCAAGTTAGCGAAATAAGCGGGTGCGTTTGTCAAGCTGAAAGGCATGGCAGTCCACTCGAAGAAACCATTCGGGGTTCTAAACGCGGTTTTATCAATACTGTCTTCATCCACTCTTAGCTGATGAAACCCGGTAGCTAGATCTAGTTGGGAGAAAACTGATGCACCTACAAGCTTATCGAACAAGTCATCTATTCTTGGGAGTGGGTGCCTATTCTTGTTGGTCAGCTTGTTTAGCTCTCTATAATCCATGCATAGGCGAAGCAAACCATTTGCTTTAGTTGCGAATACTACTAGAGCACCCCATTCAGAAATACTTCGCCTTATAAACCCATTCTCAAGCAACTCTTTAACTTGCTTGCTGAGTTCTTTTCTCTCCCTTGGATCCATGTGTCTAACAGGTAAAGTGACGGGTTTTGCATTATCAACGAGGTATATGCGGAAATCTATATCCTGCTTCGGAGGTAACCCCTTCACCTCTTCAAAGACATCCGAGTATTCACGGACTACTCTAATAGACTGTAAGTTCTCAACAGACGCATCAAGAGATTCTGGGTAGCTAAGAATAACAGAGTTCATGGGATTACAAGAATTTTCAAGAGTGTTACCGAGGCAAGTCATGGGTCTAACCACTCTCTTTTCACAATCGAGGATGGCACCATTATTGGATAGCCAATCCATTCCTAGAATCAACCCATAGCCCGTGAAGCCCAAAACATAGGCATTACATCTAAACCCTACACTTAGTATAGAAATTTCCAAATCCAAACAAATCATTGACAAATAAGTTCAGCCCCCAATTGGATTTGAAACAACCAAGGGATCCTCTACTAAACTGGTATCTAGGTGCAGAGATTCAACTAAAGCAGTAGATATAAAAGAGTGCAATGCGCCAGAATCAAAGAGTGTACGGACAGGATGATAAAAAAGATAAACTAAACTCTCAACCGAAACATTTCTACCTCGTTCTTGCGGAGGTGCCATGAGAGCATGAACCTGCCCTCCGAAAGTAGATCCAGCTCTCTGCCCTTGCCCTTGCTTTCTTAGGCAGTCCCGAGCCATGTGTCATGTCGCGCCGCAATGGAAACAGCCACACATCTTCCTCTTCTTCTTTCTGTAGTCCTTAATTAGATATCTAGGAATTCCACAAAAATCACACTTCCTCTTGTCATAGGGTTTGTTGTTCTTCCTTCCCTTCTTGGAATCTGTCTTCTTGCTCTGTAATCCTTCTACTTTCTTATCTTGAGGTACTTCCGCCTTTGTCTCTTTCTTTCCAACCTTATCTTCTTCTTGTAACAGTGCCATGTCCACCAGTCTCTCATAAGTTGCACCGATAGCTATATGGGACATAGCTATGCTGTGCAATGGCTCATTCAATCCTTTAACAAAACGGAGAGCCTTCTTATGTGGAGTGTTCACTAACTCCAACCCGAACCTAGCTAGTTGGTTGAATTGGTTAACGTATTCCTTGACCGACATACTTCCCTGTTTGAGAGCTAAGAACTTCTCCATCTATAGGCTTCGTTCAGCTTGTGAGAGGAAGTTCTTTTCAAACCTCATTCTAAAATCCATCCAAGTTTCAATTTGTCTTTCAACGTTAGTAACTTACCACCAATAGGAAGCTTCGTCTTTGAGCAACCATACCGCCAACTGTATCTTCTGCATATCATCCACTTCGAAGATATCAAACAAATCCTCATTTTCTTTGAGCCAGTTTCTTGCTTCCACGAAGGATTCACTTCCATTGAAGTTCTTTCCACCCATGGCTCGAAAGTCCCTGCATATTTTTGAGAAAGCATTTGCACGTGGAGGAGGAGGAGGAACCGCTGCAGCAGGGGGAGGAGGAAACTCTGCTGGGCCTGTGACACTAGCCCTAGCGTCTAGGTACCTTCTGAATCAGCTAGGTACCGGCACGCCCTCTGGAAGGTTAAGATCCCCAGACATGCTGAAATGAAAAAGGAAAGATTCAAAAAAAAGGATAGAAAGATTGTGCATATGGCTTTGGAGGATTACGCCTTTTTAAAATAAAACACATTTTTTTTAAAAATGGCTTCTTTAATGTTCTTTTTGAAAAACAGTTTTCAAATTTTTTTTCTGATATGGTAAACCTTTGCTCTTATACTAAGTGAAACACCCCATTTCCGTTAAGGTCACTCACAAAGGGAATGCCTTAATTTTGGTGGAGCATTATAGGTAAAAGACACAGATAATTTACAAGACATACATATATAAGCAGCGGAAAAACTAAATTTATTTCACTCGTGGTTCACAATAAAAACATTACAGCAAGCTGTCTCAAAACAACTTCCAAATCATTACATCATAATCCGCGTCTTGATTATAACATAAAGAAGCATAAAACAAAATAAAACTGCATAAATCCCCAAGTAGTAGTGTGTCCAAAACCATAGCCAAAATAAGAAGTTCCAAGGTATACATCACATAATCTTCAAGCATGGAAAGATGAACGGTCCAAATTAAGCTGAGCTATTCCCTCCCTGGGTACCTGGGGGGGGGGACGAAAGAAAAGAGAGCGAAAGAAAATGGGTCAGACATAAGTCTGGTTAGTCCAATGATTATTCACCACGTAAACTGTTAAGAGAACCATGACTTGAATAAGCTAGACACTGGACAATAACAAGGAAATAAGGTAACATAGGATAAGGCAAGATAAACAAGGCAAGATAAACTAATTATCGCACTCATAACCATATTCTCTGCACTTACTAGATATTTCAACCATCATCATGAGTTCAAACCCCATGATCCCCCTTTATTAATCGGCTCCTACTCGCACGCATTTACCACATGTGTCATACGGCCCCGCTCGATTGTAGATACATGTGCTGGTCTCACCATGGGGTATATCAAATCCTATAGTGGCAACCAGATACGATTCAAGATGCACAGTGTATAACTACTGATGCCCGGTGCCTGCTTTTTCCACTCTGGAGTACGTGCATGCCCGTACTTCGTCGGAACCTACACTGATGCACCAAACCACTGTTGTTTTGACTGTTTATAATCATCCCAGTAATCGTGCCCCACCCTGCCTAGTTCAGGGTACCGTGATACATCTTTGTGGGTTACTGCTGAAATGGGTCCCCTTTACTAGGGTTTCCTCATCAACATGTTAAATTGGTTAAGTATCACAGTTGACCTAACCATACCCATCAGTTTAGTTAACATGTTGTATTGGTTAAGTGTTTCCTTAATTGACTTAACCCTACCATTTCTGACTTAGCTTCAATTCATTCATTAAAGCACCAAGCACTCACATTAGACAGGTATTGTTGCGGTCACTAGATGTGTCGGCCGGGTCCGGGCAGTTTTACACTGCAACTCAGTCTAACCTCGGGTTCTTTTGGGCTCAATGCACTAACCTCCCACATTAGATATATATTGTTATGGTTGTTGGATGTGTCGGGCGGTTCCGGGCAGTCTTACACCGTAACTCAATCTAACCTCGGGTTAGGCATATTCGTCTTTTCAAAATTTACATATTTATCTCTTTATATTTATATGTAAATTATTGTCATTCAAGTCAAGCTCCAGTTTTCCTTTTAAATCAAGTTCATAATCTTTTTAGGTATAAAAATTTATACCACTTTATGCCATAAAACATTTACATGTTTATGAGCCAAATATGCCAATTATATGTAATTTCAAGTTTTTTCCCCAATGTTACCCCCGTTAAATGTTCGCATAAATCGCATAAAATGTTAGGCTCGATACATAGCCTAACTTATATACAAAAGGGGAAAAAGAGGAACATGTAATAATTCCAACATCATAAAAATATGGATCTAACTACACATGTATCATATGAATGTGGCATAGAACAATATACATTCAATTATGAACTTGCAAGTTTAGATCTATTCAACATGAATCATGAAATAGGGGTTTTACATAGAACTACATAAACTTAAAATTAGGCATGTAGTTGCGAACTTGCAAATTAGTTGGATCAAATTTAACATGAACATAATCATATTAGCATGTAGTTTTGGTCATACATGTGATCATGGTTGAACTTGCATAAACATAGCAAAATTCCCAAATTGCCATACAACATATAGGTGTCATTACCAAATCATACAACTTGAAACGTCATCGCCAAATTATACAATATGTATGTCACCGCCAAATTACGAAATATGATATGCCATCGCCAAATATGGTATGTCATTTCCAAATTACACAATATGATATTACATCTCCAATTTATAATATGTCATTGCCAATTTATGTCATTGCCAAAATATACAACATAATATGTCATCGCTAAATTACACAACATATATGTCATTGCCAAATTATACCACATATGGATTCATTGCCAAGCATTTAACATTTATCATCAAATTACATACAACATGAACATAACTTAGCATGATAAGAATCATAGTCTCAATCAATTCAGTTTTAACAAAAGGATAGGCATAGATTTACATTAGGCGATGTTCTACATCCATTTATTTAGTCACGATTCTAATATCATTTAGGTCTAAATGATAACTGGACTTACAAAAAGGAGACTAGTCTTGTGTTCTGGGATTTGTATTCTAAATTTGAATAGCACTCCTTTGTTGTAGACGTTTAATTCTCTTAGTTGAATTAGATTTGATTTGTAATTCCTAATTGCTTTCAAGTTGATGTGAATGGCGGCTACTCTAGGTTGAGTGTTGACAGCAAGACGATCATAGGAATATTTTTATGTGGCTTAGGGTTTAGATTTAGGTTGCTTATATAGAAGTTTGATTTAATAGGAGCCGTCAGATTAACCTAGATCAAATCAAAGCCATTCAAATCTTAGAGAACCAACCAGAACCTGCCACGCAAGGCCTAATGACACAGCAATTCGTCAGACAGAGAAACACGTCAGATTTCAGATCAGACCCGAGGGGGAGGTCGACACACAGGTCGACCCCCAGGTCGACACCCAGGTCGACCTGTATGGGGAAGGTCGACCCCCTGGTCGACCTCCTATTCGACCTGGCCTTGGGCGGGAAAATTCCCGCCCATCCCGCTTCTGCTTCTGATTTTGAATTTTGAATTTTCTAAACTTTAAACTGAGCTGTTTATTTGAATTCTCGAATCTTTTGAAGGTCATAACTCATTCATACGGAATCCAATTTACGTAATGGCGTAACCCGTTTTCCTTAATTCTCATATTTGTAATTATTTATTCTTTTGTTCGTTACTTTAATGTTTACAGAAAACACGGGGTGTTACAACGGCTATCGTGACGACATCGGTTTGCCACAAAATTTGATTTTCTTACAATAATTTAACGATACGGTTCAAATGAAACTAATTTCATTGAAAACAGAGTCCTTTTGAAAAATGGCTATTTTAAAGGCCAATTATTAAAAATGATTATCCATAGCGACTATTTCAAAATTTGATTTGGCCCTAACTTTTAATATATAACACGAAATCTAGATTTTTTCTTTCATATGAAAATTATTATCAATATAGTTCCAACGTTTCTTGTTTCATAGAAATCAGACTTATATTGGACTCTGTGTCTTCAGTTGAAGTTCAAAACTCCATTTTACGAACTGCCGCGCCATTTCGAGCTCGATTATTAATTATATATAAAATATAAAGTTCAAACTTCGTTCTAAATAACGAATTAAATATTAAAATCCATTAATATTCCAAATAAAATATTTAAAATAAATAAATAAAATTAAATATTTGACTGCTAAAAATACGGGTCGTTACACCTATATATATTCCATAGCGACTTTTCTAAATTTTAAATTGGATATAAATTTCAATTCTCATTAAGAAATCAAAGTTTCTTAACTTCATTAGAAAGATATTATTAAACAGATTCCAATATTTCCAGTTTTACCGAAATCCTATTTATTTTGTATCCTATACATTCACTTGAAATTTAAAATCGAATTTTCAAACTGCTACGCCATTTCAGGCTCGTTTTATAATTAAAATAAAATTATTTTTTCTAACTTCGATTTAAATAAATTTTTAATCGTTACTATTTAAAATAAATCATTTAAAATATTTAAAATCCATTAAAATAGCTAAAATAAAAATTTTAAATTGGTTCTGAAAATCCGGGTTGTTACAATCTCCCCCACTTAAAATCTTTTCGTCCTCGAAAAGGAACGGAGCTGAAAGTTGTTTACCCAACCAACTCAACTTTCATTCTGGCTTTTATTCTTCAACTTTTCAGTTTCTAAGAATTTCTAATTTTTCAAAAATTTGGCAAACACCCTAAATTTTCAAAAAAAAATCGCCATAACCTTCTTCGTACGGGGAGACCTTTAAAACCATAACTTGCCTCACAAGGCCCTCAGCAATCCAAAAGAAACAGAAAAAGCCAAGCAGCTAGATAATCGGCTCATAAAATCATCAAAACCCAATAAATTAGTAAACATGTACCTATTTGTCGGGCATACAATTTTATTCCTCTTCTTAGCTTCCATGCTATGACCTATTCAATTATATACATGTACATGTAGGCAATTTCCAATCAGTTTTCAATTCAATTCAATATTTTGATTCAATTTGGCTAAATTTATCATTCATTCATTTATTGGTTTTATCATTCCAATATTATTAATTAGTTAAACTAATAATCATGCATACAACCAGCAATCAATTGGTTAATTAAATTTTCAAATTAATAACTTTGATATATATATATATCTGTATATATATATATATATATATATATATATATATATATCAAAATCATGTTTTTGGTGCCAATTCACAACAATAACCCTATCTAATTTTGGTTCTCACACCAGCCAATTGGAAATATATAGATATCCCACTTTCGAAACTTGAATATAGAATCTGATGATGATATATCAATTATCAGAATCATATCCAGGCGACTAGAGTGTGATTCAATATCTACTCAGTATATTTGAGACTTCGAATACACGCTAGCTAGGCGTATATGCAAAATCTTCATATACTCGATTGTCCAAATCAATTTAAAATAAAATATTCAATTGCGTGTAATATGATATAATTTTTGAAACTAAATTTGTTTTTATTTTTATTTTAAAAAATAACACTCTTTGAACTCATTCTATGATACTACTGATCCCATCTCTAACGATTCATTCTCATTGGATATTACAAATCCAATCTCTGATGAATTCTTTCGTTCGGTTCTAATGTGTTTTGTTCTTGAGCTCTGTAAACCAAAGCTCTGATACCACGCTGAAACAGCCAGACGAAACCAAGTAGGCTTTGCAACCATCCCTTCATCCACCAAAGCAGCAGGTAAAACCCACAGTGGCTTCCGACGGATCATCCAGTCAACTTGTTTTACGACCAACCTCTCGACCGATCAACCAACGCTCAAAACGGACATGTAGATATAAGAGCCCACTGTTCGCCACCAAACCACATAGAGAGAACCCCCTACCATGCGTACCCAGCTCCTCAGAGCCAGCAACAAGGACTGATGTGAGAACTAAAATAGTTATTAAACCTTTACTTAAAAATAAAGTAAATCAAGGGTACACGCCATATAATTTGGAACGGGTTTACCGCCAAGAATACTAATGCATAAACAAACAACGCAATGCTTTTTGGAAAAATGAAGCTATTATAAGACCCAGGTCCCATCACACAATGCAACGCAAGCCGAAGGACAGGGTTTTCCCTTATAATAGCAAAACATGCTTGGTACATTTAAAACAAATCATTTGATACTATAATAAGTGTATAGTGTCAAAACAACTTCAAATGTAAATGTATCAATCATAGACGGCATGGGTACCATATATCATGTCGCCATACTAGTTCTACAATTAAAACTGAAATGTCACGTATTGGAAATTGGATTCCATCTACGAACCAAGGCAAGGGATCATTCTTACCGAATTCGAGACAATCTAGCCCATGTCTCAGGATCAGAACGCATCGACCCTTAGGAGCCATAGGGCTGGTCCACACTAAGTGGATTAATAATCCCTGAACAATACGTTTCCCCGCCCTATGGGGCGTAAGTCTAGTCAGTATATCGATCATGTCATCCATCAGCCCCGTAGTGACCGATATATCTGAAGAACCTCGCTATCCATCAAGTAATAACAAGCAAAATCCACATGAATAAAATGTCTGGGCTACATACCATGACACCACTCCTAGCTAGAAGGAAACGCATGCCCTCCCTGGATCCTCTCACGTTTCTGGTTTCATACCGGAGTGTGAGGCTCACGAATTAGCGCTACAAAAAAAAGCTATGCTAATTAAAGTCGTGCTTTGATCATCAACCCCAAGGCTCTGCTTTCCAACAAAAGCCTTGATCATTTGCTTCTTAGCATGCCACATTGACAATTCACGCCATGCGACTGGTGTCTATCGATATATAACCTCTGAGCTCGTACGTCTCATGTAACACCCCGTAATTTTATAACATTAAAATTCACAAATTGAAGTATACTTAATTTTTAGATAAGAATTAAGTGAAATGGGTTGCGCAGAGAAATATATATATTGATATATATATATATATATATATATATAAATTAAAAATTAAATAAATATGCGAAAAAGTTCAAAACAGCGAATTGGGAGGGGAAATAACCGAACCGGCCCATTTTTGAGGTTGACCCGAGCCATGCTGGGTCGACTAGGGGTTAATCCAGGGTGTTTGGCTGTCAACCCGTGGGCCGATTCGCTCAAATGCAAATTTTGCATTTGATTGGTTCTCATGGTTCAGGGTTAATCTAATGGTCCTAAAGAACTTCCTACACCTATAAATACATCCTAATGCTAACCCTAAACCTAATTAAAATAGAATAGTTACCGTCGCCATGGAAATCAATGGGGCCGCCGCCAACTAAGAAAGAAGAAAAGCAAATTCAATTCTAATTCTCTCAACCCTAAATCAAAGCAAAACTCTCTCTTTTCTTCTCTAAATTGTGAGTATGATGATCTTAACAAGATTATTATCATTTTAATTAGGTTGAGTTATGAATGGATTATGTGTAGATGATGTGAATTATCATATATGTTGTTGTAAACCCCTTTTGCTATCATGTATATTGTAAATCCAATGTTATGTGATGATGATATCTTATATGTTGTAAATCATGCTATGATGATGTTATGTATGTTGAAAGTTTCTATGCTATGTTGTGATGAATCATACATGTTAAAAAAGCCATTATGTAACCATCTATGCTAGTTAGTTCATATTAATTAAATCATCATGTTTGGGTTATGTTGATCTATATGACAAGTCACATATGCAAGTTAGATTGATTAGAAAAGTTATGAACATATGCCAAGACATCTATTATGACATCTAGAATTATGCTATGACATATGTGATATCCTATGCTAGTTCACACCATCATTATGTTGCCTAAAAACCCCATATGCAAGTTTATGTATAGATTTGGGCTATGATCATATCAAGTAAATTGAGACATTTAACAAGTTGACACCTTTTGATCCTTAACATGTGTAGTTTATGTAAGTTTCACCCCTATTATGATTAGATTTATTTTAATTGTCTATATGTTGTGATAATTTATCTTTGTGCTAGGTGTTAGACTATACAAGTCTAGCCTATATTATGCGTTGAATAAGCGAACGTATAAACGTGGGGTAGGGGTAATATTAAGGATTTAATATTAAAAAGTTGGGGTGCAATTGATATGATTTTGCATGCCATAAGTGGATGGCCATAATTGAGTCAATTATGGACATCATTAAAAGTTGTCTTAATTAATAATTTGAATAGGGAATTATTAAAACTGGGGTAAAAGATTTTAAGTTTTAATCAATGCTTAGGACACGAGGTTAGACTCGTTTGTGACGTAAACCTGCCCTGACCCGCCCGGCAAATCCAATGTTCACAAATTTCAGCCCAATGTGAGAGGTCATAGACCTAAACTAAAGCATAACAGTTGTAAAGACACGAGGTTATACTCTTTTATGGTGTAAGACTGCCCGGACCCGCCCGACAAATCCAGCTGCCATAAATGCCAGTCTAATGTGAGAGATCTTTATGAGGTTATGGCCTGAATGAATTAAGAAATACTTAACTAGATAAACATGTAAGGTGGGACATAGGGGTTAAGTAGGTGCCTTGGGTGGCATGAGGAATCTAGGGGGTGCCCTTAGTGGCATGTGAAATACGATTAGTAAGACTTAACCAAACACACATGTAAATGAACATGACTAAGAGGGTTAAGTGGGATATACTAGTGACAAGCTTAGGTGGGTAGCTTGTGGGGGCCAATTTCGACCAATATCCCAAACGTATCTTTGTGGGCTCGACCCAAGTCGAGGACGGGACACGCATGCTGGGTTTGACTGTAAGAGGCCAAAATGGGGAGCGGTGGCAACGCAAGTCCAACGTGTTTCATATGCATGTGTGGACCCGGGCTGGTAGGTAAGACGTTGTTGCATCGTGTAGGTATAAGCCGTGCATTTTCAAGTTGTATCGGGTTGCCACTTTAGGGGAGTGATACACCCCACTGTAGGGCCAGCACGGGTATCTACGAGTAGGGAGCCGATCGAAAGTGGGTAGTGGGGTACACCTAGTGGAGATAGGGGCAAATGGCACCTATGTAGTCAGCTAGGGGTACGTAAGGCTATTTATAAAGTTTCTGTGTGAAGCAAGTGGGATCAAACAATAGGGTGACTGGTGTGGTGCAGTGTAGTAATGTGCAGTGCAGTGTAGTAATCATTCGTTAGTAATTAGGTGTGCCTTTACCGTTATCTTTAACGTTATCTTAAACGCTATCTTTATCTTCCTAAGAGTTCATAGACATTTACTTGTCTTCCAGCTTATGCCTTAGTCTAGTTATTTTGATAATAGTATTGTTAGAATTATCATACTCGCCGGACTTTATGTTTGACCCCCTCCATTTCTATCCTTTTTCCCCCTCCAGGTCCTCAGGTTGGGCCCAGCTCTAGTGGAGTTTGATTGAATTGCTTCATCTCTCTTTAGAAAGCTTGGACCGTTGAAGTAAAGTCCAGCTTGTTATCTTTTTAATGGCTATTTATGTAATGGGATTATGTATTTTGTTTTTATGAAGATGGATATTGTACTTGGTTTTAGGATGTAACAAACATGTTTAATTTCCGCTGCAATAAAATGAAGTTTTAGATTTCCAAGTACTATTATTATCTGTCTTGTTGTAATTTTTCTGTTATATATTCACTTATAACCTCCATGGAAGTTAATGCATTCCCTTTGTGAGTGACATTAATGGACGTGGGGTGTTACATCTCAGATAAGGGTGTTAAGCAAGAGAATAAATTCTCCGACACCAAACAGGTATATATTTAATAGATATCAATCAAAACAGAATAAAATCCAATGTCAGACACACATCCATTTATAAGTTCATTTTTGGTCCAAACGAAACCGGAGGCACCTTATTCCTCGTCCCATATGTCCAATATAGGAGAGAAGTCCTCGCATATCTGGTCTGGATGATCACCACTTATTACCTTGTCTTGGGTGTACAGTCCAATCAAGACATCAGTAATCATCCAAATGATGTGAAGACCTCCGGTCTTCAACCACTGTCTTCATCATCAACTTATCGTCGAATCAGTTATTCAGAATGGGTATAAACTCAACACTTCTGAATAACTCGCGTACTTTAAAATCAAGTGCTATAAAACATAACATACACCTCATTCCAATTCTGAATAATCTTTTATTTAAATATTCATATCCTTTGGGAAAGGTTCCCATTTTTTTTATCAAAGATAAATCCTTTAAATTTATTCTTTAATCTTCCTTTGGATATCTATTCAAACCAAATTAAGGTTTATCCAAACTAGTTAGGATTAGCACACCTTACCGAAGTAATTATTTGTTTAATTTCCCAATCCCAACCTATTCATCCCATGGAGCAAATCTAGTAATACTCCATATCTAACACCACAGTGTTATCAGTAAATTTAATTACCATTTCATGTTAAAATATAATTAAAGATTTAACTATTGCTTGGAGTAAAACTGGTGGTACTCCATTCTCAGTCATTTACCGAATTTAATAACTTAAATTATCACATTCTCGTTTCAATATAATTAAAGAACCATTAAAACTCCACTTAGTTTTAATCTACCTAAAAATCAATATTAAAGATTGTTTAAATTTGGGAAATCAAACATGTCGCATTAACAATCTACACTGTACCATTGATTTCTGCCGATATATAACCTCTAGGCTCGTACGTCTAAGAGAAAGATGTTAAGCAAGAGAATAATTCTCCGCCACCAAATAGATATATATTTAGCAGAGATCAACAATACGGTTCGAAATACAATGTTAGACATGTAATCCTGCCTTTAACTGGGTTAAAGAACCAATGTCATTTAAAACACAGTTCACGATAAACCCAAAATCACATTCCATTAATTATTGAATCTTCATGGAAAACAGATCAATATATAATCGATATCAATTTCTGTATCCGACTAATAATATAAATGGAATAACGACAAAACCTTTTAAATTACATGTATATTAACAGTCTTCCTCCACAGAAGCTCACTTCGATTATTACACAATCGAATTCCATTCCTTTCCAATTTATTTTATTAAACTGGAAAACTTTACTTTGGAAAATTTCCATTAAATCTTAATAAAAAGATATATAAATTCCAAATTACATTACACTATTAATCGGGTTAAAAAACAAGTGTTATTTAAAACACCGTTCACGATAAACCCAAAAATCCAATTCCTTCATTCAATTCCAATTAAATGTTAATTAATTGGAAAACTTCTCTAAATCTTAATTAAAAGATTTATTCTTTTCTCAACTGGGTTTAAGAACAGTGATAATAAAGACACCATTCATGACTAACCCCCATTTGATATTGAATACAAGGCGTTGAATAGAAATTATATCGTCTTATATTCAATATCAAATATTAAACCAACAAATATCGTATTGGAAATAACGATATAAATATATCTTCCAAATTTCCATAACAGTATATGTATAATCACGAAATCCAACATCGAAATATTCCGAAGCTGATTTCCATTCAAATCCACTCCAATTCATATATTGGAAATTCTGGTTATATTAAAACCCATTCTCAATCTAATTTATTTAAAAATAATTGGATTATAATTATAGTTAATAACTAGTGCATTTTGATTAAAAAATTATTTTTGTCTTTTCAAATATGGAATTTTTTATCCTAATTCTTTCCAAATCATTTATTACGATTTTACCGAAATTATTAATATTTTTAATAATTTTATTAAGGCCCTTTCAATCAATTTCTATAAACGGTCATCGAACTACACTTACAACGATCTTTTACAAATTTAATTTGGATATAATTCCAAATCCAACCGTTAGATTACAAATATATTATATTCATTGGAAATCTCTTTTCAATACGAATCCAACGGTTCCAGTCTTAGGAGAATCCGACGGTCGGATCTCTCGTAATATCAATTCGAAGTCAGCGGTCAAAATTCACGAATGGCCACGATGCGTTCTATTCCGGCAATTATATTATATATAATATATATATTTCATCGATTTCCATTTAAAACGTAATTTGTAAATCGTTTATAAATTCGTTTTAAAACGATTCTAACTTTATTTCCAATTTTAAATCAAAACTGAATACTCCTTATCATTATATTATTTAAATGATAATATTTTCAAAATATCTAATTTTGAAATCATTTCCTTTTCGATATTCGTTATAAAAATGAATAAAATCAATATAAATATCGTTCACGTCAAAATGGCGCATATCTAATCAGTACGGCTTCACATATTTTAATATTTTCATGTCCATCCACAATCGGACATTAAAATCAGATTTTAATCCTTTATTGAATATTATTTTAAAAAATTCCTTATTTTAAAATATTCATTATTTTAGAATATTTGTTCTTTCCGAATTGGAGTCAGACATAGTCAATTACCATATAATGTTATTTATATGGATTTCATACATCATATGTATACAACAACAATGATAAACATTCAACCGTCATCCAGAGTGCACTACACAACTGCCTAAGCATTAAATATAAATAATTAACGCTTACAACAGTCTGTCAACCAATCGATTGACATACAACTAAACCTTTGGGATTAGTGTAAATAAGATATCATCCCAATACCCTTGTGGGGTTTCAATCAACACATACAGATTTTATTTGTGCAGTTGGGCGATGTGTAAAATATATCGTCCCAATCAATATCAGTCAAATGAGTGTACATGAAAAAATCGTCCGATTTTGTAAATGAATATTTATTTTCATTTCAAGAGAATTTTAATGTGTTCATATATACGTTAAAAAAAATATTTTTAACAATAAAATATTTTAGTCAACACATGAATATTTTATACAGTTCATTTATACAATAAAAATGATATTTTTATTGTTCTAACATATTTTTAGAATATTTTGGCAGCATAACGGCACGATACTAGAACCGGGATAAGGTCTAGCCTTACCCCTCGCCTAATACTGGCTCGCGCCATAAACTAACCAATTCCAATCAATTCATAATTAATCCACAACCAATTTTATAATCACAATCAAATCACGCAGAACATCCAAATAAATAAATACTCAACTACCCCAAATGTCATTTACGGCGCCATAAGTGGCTATTCACGGAGTATGAAATCCGTGTGTCAGTAATATCCATACATCGCTTTCAATTATGTGACTGTGCGAATTCGAGTGTTGAACTCCATATATGTAACACCCCGCCTCCGCCAGTACCACTCTTGCAAGGGCACTGACTTTGGAGGGGCGTTTAAACAAGGTAAACATGCATGCAGATATCACAAGACGGAACATATAAGTAAAACATAGTAGTAAAGCAGTGGATAAAACTTGCATTTCCAAAACCATAGTTAAGTTACAATAAAGTACTTAGTCATTATTTTCCAACAACAATAGTCTAGATAAAAGCATAAACTGAAAAACTGAAATACATAAAGTATTATCCCCAAAGTGAAGTGATAAACCATAGCTAGCTCAATGTCCAAACCCGTACATGAGCAAATCCAGTAAGCAAGCTAGAAAGATCCAAGCTAAGCTCCAATGTTCCCACCCTGAGGACCTGAGGGGGGAAACGGAAGACAAGAGGCGAAAGAAAACGGGTCAGTCAAAAAGACTGGTAAGCCCTACTACTATCTGTCTATGAACTAGTAAAGTTAACTGGCATGAGAAGCTGAGATGAACATAAGGATAACAACATACTGGCATGATGATTAACTAACAAGATAGATAAAGGTGTCATCGCATAATTAAGGTTAAGTTTTGCACCACGGGTGTACTAGCATTCTAACATGTCAAGTAAAAACAAGAATTGATCCCTTGGCCCAAGCTTGGCCCAATATAATGAGGTGACCTAAATCAAGGTCCAACTACACAGTCTAGTCGATCGGCTCCCTATAAGCCTAACTCGTCAAGTGTCGGTGTCATACGGCCTAGTCATGTAATGTAGTTGACTGTGCAGGGTCCACCCCATAGGTGTATCAGGCCCTACGGTGTAACCCTCAGACACCATTACAGGATGCACAGTCCAAACCTACCGGTGCCCGTGTTCAACTCCGGACTTGATGTGCACGACCATGGTCCGCCTGAACAACCGGGGCATCATTCAGCCGTCTCTTTTGGTATCTTACAATCAGCCCAGTAGTCGTGCCCCACCCTAGCCTAGTCCTAGGGTCTTATGATACTACCTAGAAGGTTATTGCTGAAAAGGATCACGCAACTAGGGTTTCTTAACGGGTTAAATGTGGTTAACCCGATCCACACGTGGATTAAATTGGTTAAGAGTACCTAAGGCTCTTGACTTAACCTCGATTAATCCATCAAGCCCAAAATGGTTAAGTATTAAGTGGACCATGACTTAACCCTAATCAGGAGGCATTAATTAACTTAATGCGCTTTAACCTCTCACATTAGACTTTGTTGTGGTTACTAGTTAAGCCGGGCGGGTCCGGGTAGCTTTATACCACAACTAGGTCTAACCTCGGGTTCGAGCACAACATGACCAACTTCTCACATTGGGTCCTATTGTTTGTAGCCACTAGTTAAGCCGGGCGGGTCCGGGTAGATTTATGCTACAAACTCAACCCAACCTCGAGTTGGCCACACTCATATTTGCTAAGTGTCATGTCCATTATGTTTCCAAAACATAATTACAAGTTAACATATCACGTTATGTTATAAAAACAATGTTTATGTCATAATGTTACCCAACCCCAACGTAATCCCATCGTTTACATAATCGCAACAACGCATAAAGGATAAGATGGGGAACTTAGCATAATCATGACATAAAGGTATTAAAGCCACAAGTTTATCATGGTGGCATATGAAATGTACATATGTTCATATACTTGCATATTGCATTATTAGGCTTCAAAAGCATGCATAAAACCAAACTTAGCATATGAGTGATACATGGTGATAAATAACATGTAGAAGTTGCTAGAAGTTCGCATTTAGGCTCACATGCAAGTTATCATAAGGGATATGATAACTTTCATGTTGCAAAAATGCAACCTTTAACATAAAGCTTGAAGCTTTAAGGCCATAAACTCAAGTTTAACTTGCATAACATGATAACATGTGTATAATGATCAACCCAAACTTGCATAACATGATAACATGTGTCATACATAACTTGCATAATGATCAACCAAACTTGCATATAATGATCAACCAAACTTGCATATAATGATCAACCAAACTTGCATATAATGATCAACCAAACTTGCATATAATGATCAACCAAACTTGCATCATTCATTTAACTTTAGAGTTCAATAAAAAGAAAGTAGAAAAGGGCTTACTATGCTATGAAGACACAAATTAATATTTATTATAAAGATTGAGACGAAGCCCTTATGCAAGCACCAAAAACCCAAATATGCAAGCTCCAAATGAAAACCCTTGAGCCAATTCAATAAAAACCCTTGCTTTGAAATAGAAATGTTGCAACTTGACTTGAATGCAAGCTAAGAACACTCATACAAGTTTGAAAACACTTGTATGAACTCAAAATCTCTCATAGAAATTAACTTAGAAATTTTAGCATGAGAGTGGAGGCCATGAGAGGAACAAATTTGACATAGTTTAGTTGTAGGATTGAATAATGGTGATTTAGGCTAGGTTTGGGGTCTTTTTATAGAGGATTAGGATAGTATTAGCCATAGGATTAACCCAAGATTCAATCCAAGCCATCAAAGCATGTCTTGGGGAAGAAGTCAAGTGTAGGAACCATCTAGGGCCTTTAGATTAAAGCTGGACCATGAGAACCATTCAAATGCAAAATCTGCATTTGAGCGAATCGGCCCACGGGTTGACAGCCAAACACCCTGGATTAACCCCTAGTCGACCCAGCGGGCTTGGGTCGACCTCAAAAATCGGTGGGTTCGGTTATTCCCCTCTCCCAATTCGCTATTTTGAACATTTTTGCATATTTATTTATTTAATTTTCAATTATATATATATATATCAATATATATATATATATTTCTCTGCGCAACCCATTTCACTTAATTAAGTATACTTTAATTTGTGAATTTTCCGTGAAACTTCGCGAGGCCATATCTTGGTCATACGGACTCCGATTTTCGAAAACTCGGACTATATTTCGCGTATTTTTCCAAGACGAACGCAATGGCACAGCCCGTTTCCCTTGATTCAGATTTTACAGTTTAATTATGCCTCCATTTATGTTATAACATGTTATTCAAAAATACGGGTTGTTACAATATAATTCAAATTACATAATATGTTTTGTACAATAAATAGTGTCGATGGCTTTAATCCTCGTCTGCAACCTAAAATATTTTTAACTGTAAAATAAATTAAGTGAGAAGGAGTTCTCACCTTTTGTTTCCACTCTATCATTATTTATTTGAACGGTTTGGATTTGGATTTGGATTTGTTACAGCGTGTTGTGTCCTTCATCACATTTCCAACGAGATCTATTTCACGTGATTTATATTAAAATCATATTTTTAACAATGCTATATATATATTTAAAAATCCCATTTTTATAATACTATCTATCTAATAAAAATCATATTGTTATAATGCTCTTCATATGTAAAAATCATAATTTTACCTTCCTAAAAATAATATTTTTACATAAATAAAAATCGTATTTTTATCTAACTAAAAATCACATTTTATATAACTAAAATAATATTTTTACACAAATAAAATCATATTTTTATATAACTAAAAATAATAATTTTATTTCAAAACCATATGTGCAAAAATCACATTTTTATACCGTTATTCATATAATAAAAATCATATTTTTATAAATCATTTTTCTATATAAATTCATATTTTTATGTTGCAAATATATATATATCATATTTTTATATAAAAAATCATATCTTTTTAATAAAACGACTTCATTATAAAAATTACATTTTTAAAACAATATTATACAGATAAAAATCAGATTTTTACAAAATTAATAGCATAAAGAAGAAAAAATAAACAAAAACACACCTTTTTCTTGTAAAAATTGGGTCTTTATCGGAGGAGGGGGTCCATGTCAGCGGTGGGTGGTCGATGGAGGGTGACATGGGGCCTGGAGGCGGCTACAATCGACTGGGGGGAAGAGGAGGTGGTTCAGAAATGGCGGTGGGTTCCACTGTGGCGGATTCGGGCTATTTGAGGGTAGGGGCCGTGAGATAGAGAGAGAAGAGAGGGGAGAGGAGATCGGATGAGGAGATGGGGGCGGCGGCGCTGGTGAGGCGCGGAGGTGGGGCAGCTATCGTGGGGCTACGGGCTGAGCAATGGAGGGAATGATCAGTTTTTTATTTTTTTTTATTTTCTCGTTGACTGATTACGAAGAGAGAGAGAGGAGAGGTATAAACATATATATTTCATTTAATTCTTTGATTAATTCCAAAAAGTAACCTTTTTCATTTGAACTCTAAATTGAACCCAACGACTGTCGCACATAGCTAATTGCCCCCATTCCGAACACAATGGGATATGTACGGTAAGCCAATTCGACTGTCTCGATCAGTTTCCGTTAAAATTAAAATATAAATCGATATATATTGAATTGAACGCACATTTTAATTTACTAGGCCATATACTAACTCCAAAAATCCCAAAAAATAAATCTAGCTATGTTTTGACGATACGGTCCTAACAAAAAAAATTTCATCGAAAACGGTCATTTTTCAATTGATCCAATTCAACAAAAATTGACAAAACACGTTTTCTTTTGCCACACTCACGTATCAATTCCAAAAATTATGAAAATTGGAATCTAGCAAAAATTTAACATTCTGTATCCAACAAAAATGGTTTCATCAAAAACGAAGGTCGTTTGCAAAATGGCTATTTATAAGGGCTATATATTATATAAACTATATATAAATTCCATAATGACTTTACTGAATTTTAAACTGGACATAACTTTTAATTCTCGTTATGAAATCTCAGTTTCTTAACTTCGTTAGAAAGATATTATTAAACAGATTCAAATATTTCTGGTTTTACTGCATTCCGATTTATTTTGAATCCTATACATTCATCTTAAATTTAAAAACGAATTTTCAAACTGCTGTGCCATTTCAGGCTCGTTTTATAATTAAAAAAAATTATTCATTCTAACTTCGATTTAAACAAATTTTTATTCGTTATTATTTAAATTAAATCATTTTAAGTAATCAAAATCCATTAAAATAACTAGAATAAAAATTTTAAATTGGTTCTGAAAATCCGGGTTGTTATAGGACGTGTGTGAGTAAACCCTAACCACTTGGTTTAACTTTTAAAAATATTTTTAAAAGAAAAGATAATCGTAAGACCGATCCACACATAAACACATATGGTTTTTACCTTGCGATAACCCAAACATTCTTTGAAATCAATATTATTTTGATATTATAATAATGTCTGAAACAAGTAAATAACAATTAGTAGAAAGCTTGCATCTCACGCTCTACATATATAGTATACAATCAAACCGTAACTCTTATTGGATAATGGATTCCAGCTGGCAAGGTATGGGACCACCTTCCGACATTGCATCTCTACAGAGGAATACATCGGGTTTAACAAGAACATCTTGCAACCCAGACTAAACATGACCTGCCCCTCATCTTGCTTGAGAGCACCGAATATATTATCACCAACGGTTAGGATGAGCAACTGTTTCGAAGCAACAACAATGATAGAATAAAGAAGCAAAAGGATTTTCTCTAGATTAAGTGACAATACACCCTACTTGGGTGCGACCCACTTAGCCATGCGACCTACCCGATTTTATACCATTTCCTTATTGTGAGGTTTGAGGTTATGATTACTTACCTTTCATTTATAGCACAACCGCTTTAATGCCACATAGTCAGATCCATTAATCACTAATTGATTTACACATAATTATTTGGGATATTACGCTAAGAGAATAAATTCACCGCCACCAGATGTATTGTTAGGATCGGATCGTCAAAACATAGCTAGATTTATTTTTCTGGAATTTTTGGAGTCAGTATGTGGCCCCGATAAATTAAAATGTACGTTGAAATCAATTTTGAATGTTATATTAATGTATATTATAATTTAAAAGAAAACTGATCGAAATAGTCGAATTGGCTTACGGGACATATTCGATTGTGTCCGGAATGAGGGTATTTAGCTAGAGGAAACAGTCATTGGGTTCGATTTGGAGAATGAATGAAAAAGAAACTTTATGGAATTCAAAATTAAAATAAATAATATAAGTCAACCCCCCATTTGTTTTCTCTCTCCCCATCATTTAGAAATAAAAATAAATAAATAAACCCACGGTCGATCAATCTCGTCAGCCCCTCCCCCCCCAGTGTCGCGCTCCCCTAGGCCAACGCCATCGTTGGCCTTTCCCCCTCCCCAGTGTCGCCCCTCCTCCTCCACTGCTTCCTCTCTCTTTAAACCCCTCCCAAACCTTAGACCACCACAAAACTGCCGCCACTGGCCGTAGTAGGCCCCACCTAGCCTGCCCCCATCCCCGACCCACCACCACCCTAGTTCCACCTCTGACCCCCTTTATCTCCGACCAGTGGACCCCCTCTCCTAGAAATCTAACTTTTATAAATTCCCGTTCGTGCATTTTACCCTCTGACCTTCTGAAGCCCATATCTTCCAATCCAAGCCCCTATGAACAAAACTCCAAGCAACAAAATCGAAGGGCATGATTTTCTCTTCGATTTGGGTATATGGAAGTCATATTTTGGATTGCGGAGTTGTTCAGAAAACGCATCCAAAGTCTGCTATCCAAATACTGTCTTTTCACGATTTCTGGCGAAATGGACCAATTTTGGAAGAAAGACCACTAGGCGAAAGTTGTCAGGAATGGCGCCTTTAAGCTAGAAAAAAAGATGGCGTGAAGATTGGAGCTCGTTTGCAAAGTCTGGAATCAGAACAACAAATTAGAGCATCAGAAAATAACGGCAGAGTGGATCCCAATGTGAGAACTCCTTCTCACTCTAATTATTTTACAGTTAAATATATATTAGGATGCAGACAGGGCTTAGAAGCCCCCGTACACTATTTATTGTACAAACCATAGTTGTTTGTTTGGATTGTATAGTGGAAATTTGGATTGTGAATGTAAAATTGATTGTGTGATTCTTTGAATTGGTTGTGATTATTTTATATGGTGCGATCCAGTATCAGAAATGGATAATGCTAATCATTACTCTGGTTCTAATATCGCGTCGTTATAATGCCAAATTTTTCTGAAATAAATATTGTTTATTAAAAATATAATTTTTAATGTGTATATGAACTGTATAAAATATTCATGTCTTGAATAAAATGTTTAAACAATAAAAAAATCTCATTTTTAATGTATATCTGAACTGTATAAAATATTCATGTCTTGAATAAAATGTTTGAACAATAAAAAATCTCATTTTTAATGTATATATGAACTGTATAAAATATTCATGTGTTAAATAAAATGTTTGAATGATACAAAATCTCATTTTTAATGTGTATATGAACTGTATAAAATATTAATGTGTTGAATAAAATATTTGAACAATTAAAATACCATTTTTATTGAATGTATGGACTATATAAAATAGTAAAGTGTTGAAATAAATATTTTATCGTTAAAAATATATTTTTTAACGTATATATGAATGGCATAAAATTCTCTTGAAATATATATTCATTTACAAATCGAACGATTTGTTTATGTGCACCAATTTAACTAACATGGATTAGGATGATAAATTTTACACATCGCCCAACTGCACAAATAATATTCAGTATTTGTTGGATGAAACCCTACACGGGTATTGGGATGATACTTAGCGTACACTAATCCCAATTATTTAGTCGTATGTCAAACGATTGGTTGACAGACTATTGTAAGCATTAATTGTTTATATTTAATGCTTATGCAGTTGTGTAATGCACTCTGAATGATGGTTGATTGTGTATCATTACTGTTGTGTACATGCGATGTATGACATCCATATAGATAACATTATATGGCAATTGACTGTGTCTGATTCAATTCAGAAAGAATGAATATTTTTAAATAATATTTAGTAAAGGGTTAAAATGTGAATTAGATGTCCGATTTTGCATGGACACGAAAATACTGAAATATGTGAAGTCGTGTTGATTAGATTTGCGCCATATTACCAGGAACGATATTTATATCGATTTTATTCATATTGTTTTTAGAAACTTGGTACTTTATTACAATATGTATAAAATTACAAGGCTTTAGTTGTACAAAGTCAGACAAGTGTGGTACAATACTCACTACCTGAAAAAACACTCGTATTGACTAAAAATACGACTAAAGTGGGCTATGCAAAACAAAGCCCATGACTCATGCATTACATTCATGCAAACTGAGAATTCGACACATTAGAAAACTCTCATGTGCTTGGACACCTGCGCGGAAATCTTCTTGGTTTTCTGCGCATCATAGTTCTCCATCTCCAAACATTGGAAAATAATGGCTACAGTAGTAAGGAGGCCAAGGCACCGGCCATAGCTCCATTTGCACTTGCAAATCTGTCTGCTCTGAGGAAATTGGAACGTCGTTGATCCGATTTTGGAATTAAAGCCCAAATCTGACCATGCTGCTGAAGATCGATTCATCTACCCAAGCTAAGTATTTAAAGTTTGTTTGACTTGCTCCTTCTTGGACAGTAAAATATTAATGCCAGATTTAGCGATCTCAAATCTCATGCTAGCAGGCGACATTGTGTTGTTAAATAACCGATTACATCTTTCTTTCCATATGTGCCAAACCGTAGTCGTTAGGCATGTAGAGATGATTGCAATCGTTTTCTTGTTAAACCGATTCGAATTAGATAATGCCATCACTATCTGTGTTAAGTTGCACGATTGAAAATTTGGGACACTGAAATTTTGAAGAACAGAATGTCATATGTCCTTTGCATATAAACATTCAAAAAACGAATGGTCTTGACATTCCAAAGCATTGTTGCACAGTCTACATTCAGCGCAGATTTCATTGCTCCGCTGCCTGATCCTGTCTAAAGTAGTTGGCCTATTTAATATCGTGAAGTAGGTGCATCTTGAAATTTTTGGTGTGTTAATAATATACCATACATAGTGATGTCATGGAATGATAGGATTTTTGACACGCAATCTGTCCCATGCTGATTTAGTTAAAAATTTCTCATTACTCGTTGGCATCCACCACCAGTAGTCCTTGTTTGTGTTAATGTCTATATTGATTTGACCAATAGTTTGTTGAACATGATCAGGGAATATAATATATATATATATATATATATATATATATTAATGACTTGAATAGAACGCACCGCGTCGCGACCGTTCGCAAATTTTGACCAGGGACTTTGAATGGATATTACGTAAGATCCGACCATCGGATTCCCCTAAAACCAGAACAGTTGGGTTCGTATCAAAAAGAGCTTTCCAACGAATACAAGAGATTTGAAATCTAACTATTGGATTTGGAATTATGTCCAAATCAAATTTGGAAAAGGTCATTATGGATGCAGTTCAGTGGCCGTTATTGGAAACCGACTGTACGGGCCTTGATAAAATTGTTAAAAATATCAATAATTTGTATAAAAACATAATAAATGATTTGGAAAGAATTTGGATGAAAAATTCCATGTTTGTAAAGATAAAAGTATATTTTTATATAAATGAACTAGTTCCCTAGATTTGAAATCCAATAATTTTTAAATAAATAAGTTGAATTAAAAAAAGGTTTTGATAAAACCAGAAATTTCCAATTTAAATTAGAATGGATTTGAATAGAAATCACCTTCAGGATATTTCATTATTGGATTCTGTAACACCCCGTGAATTCTATAAACATTAAGCCTCACAAATTAAAGTGTAATTAATTCTAAATGAAAGAATTAAGGGAAATAGGTTACGCCATTGCGTTCATCTCGGAATTCTTCTTGAGATAGAGTCCGAGTTTGCGCGAATCGGACTCCGTATGAAGGAGTTATGACCTTCGGAAGTTTCAGAATAAAATTTAAATTCAAACAGCTCAGTTTAAAATTCAAAATTCAAAAAACAGGTTCAAACTGGGCTAGGTGGAAAAATTCCCGCCTAGAGACCAGGTCGACCATGGTGTCGACCTAGCCACCCCAGGTCGACCATAGTGTCGACCTGGGTGTCGACCTGCCAGTCGACCTACCTGGTCGACCTGGCTGGCTAGGTCTGGCTCTGGCTCGAATTTCTGTGGCTCGGTGTGTCACTAGGGCTGACATGTCACCTCTTGATTGGCTCTTTGAACTTTGTATGGTCTAGATTCCTCCTGTCTTCATCTGTCGGATCAAAACAATTTAAAAATCTATAAATACACCCTAAGTCTCAACTGAAAATTCACACAAAAAAATAAGATGGGAGTCGTCATGCTGCCAGGGAGGAATTGAGCATAGCCGTCAAGGGAGAAAAGCCTAGAGACGAATCAAATTAAGAAGAAGATTAAAGTTTAATCAAATTAATCAACGCAACGTTAATCTACCCAAAGGAGCGCATCTCAATTTCAGAAATCAGAATCCAGAATTCAAGATTCTGCATTCATTATAAGTATAGTGACCTTTCAGAATATGAATAAAAACTGTGATGTGATTCAATGTAAATGAAAATAGAATTGTGTTATTGTATGATATGAATTCTGTGTATTGTAATGATTCTATTATGACTTGTGTATTGATATTTGTGGCCTAAATTGATTGATGCAAGCCTGTTGAAAAATTGTATATGAAAACAATGGCACTTGCAAGTTTGTGGCAAAAACTAGAATTTGATCCCTTTATGTTTATGCCTATGGCATGGACTATATACATTCACTAAGTCTAAATTAAGGCTTATGTAAACATGTTCTAGATTTGAGACCTTTTATGCCTACATGACCCAAAACCTATGATATCATTCTTATGCTTATTTGCAAGTATAATTGGATCTATGTTTAGTATCGTTTGGGTTTCATAAACTATGCAAGTTCATGTTGAAATAGGCTATGTGATTAGATGTTATAATTGGACATTTTGGTGAATATACAACATGCTACTTTTGTGGTTGACATTATGCCAAGTTAAACATGTTTAAACACAAGTTTGTATTAGCCTAAACTATGTCATTTCATATGTCACCTATTTAGTTATACTTTGATTTGAATGCAAGTTCACATGACCCATATTATATGTTAGTTGAATCACTAAATTGCAAGTTCATGCGCCACACACCTTTATGTATTACATGTTCTTGATTTCCCCTTTTTTCTCACATTTATAAAGTTGGGCAAAATTGTGATAAGCCCAACACATGTTATAATTTTGCGAACAAACGGGGGTAATAACGTTGGGTGTAAAACATGAAAAATATATGTTGGCATGGTTGGCACATGCCAACGACAATGACATTTAAGCGGTATGAATTGATATACCCAGGAATAAAAGATATGACATTTACATATATAATTGAGAAGTAATAAAATATATAAATTTAGAAAACACGATATGCTTAACCCAAGGTTGGATTGAGTTGTGATGTAAACCATCTCGGACCTGCCCGGCTGTCCAGTAGTCACAACAATACCTATCCGATGTGGGTGGTTAAGCATTGAGCCCAATAATGACCCGAGGTTATACTGAGCTATGGTGTAAACTGCCCGGAACCGACCGACACATCCAGTAACCGTAGCAATACATGTCTAATGTGAGTGGTCTGGTGCTCTAAGAGGCTAAGGACATATGGTAGGGTTAAGTCAACTATAAACACTTAACCAAATTCAACATGTTAACAAGAATTAATGGGTAGGGGTCAGGTAAATACAGACACTTAACCACTTAACATGTTTGACTAGAAAATCCTGGTAACGAGGGACCCGTTTCAGCAGTAACCCAAGTTAGGTACCGTGGTACCCTGAAACTAGGCAGGGTGGGGGCACGATTACTGGGCTGATTAAGAACGGTCAAAGCGACGGCGGTGGCTGCAACAGTGTAGGTTATAACGGGGTGCGGGCGTGCACACACTCCGGAGCAGACAAACAGGGCACTGGGGGCACCAGTAGTATAACCTATGCCTTCTAGAATTTGTGTCGGGGCCGCCACCATGGGTCTTGATACACACCATGGTGGGACCAACATAGGTATCTACAATTCTTGGGGGCCGTATGACACATGTTAACGCGAGTAGGAGCCGATCTTTAGAAAATGAGGATCACTTCACCCTCAGCATGGGGTGCCAATTAAAATAAGCTCAAGTAGGTGTAGAGATATATTATGGATGCGATAGTACATTCGATTCTAAACGACACTTCCTTAGCTGGTGACACTTTCCTGCTTTCAGTTTATATCTATCATGCCCTTTTCTTATTCACATACTGAAGAGTTACTAGATTTACTCAGGCTTTATGTCTGACTCTATTTTCTTTTCGTCTTCTTTTCTTTCGTTTTCCACCCCCCAGGTCCACAGGGAGGAAACAACTCAGCCCAGTCAGACTCTTTACAAGCTCCTAGACCGTAGATGTATGATTTGGATCTCTTTTGCTCGGATTATGGCTTTGGATATCACTATGGAGATTTTTGTCACTTTATTTATGTTTTATGCTTCTTTAATAATCAATACAGTAACGAGGTTGTAATGTTGGAAGTATTTTGAGACAATTATGGAAATGTTTTGTTCTGAACATGTATTGATGAAATAAAAGTCTGTTTGGTTTCAGCTAATTAAAATATGTGTATTTATATCTGTCTTGAGTTTATCTGTGGCTTTTACTTATAAACCTCCATCAAAGTTAAGGCATTCCCTTTGTGAGTGACCTTAACGGAGGAGGGGTGTTTCACTTGGTATTAGAGCATAGGTTTACCAGATAAGATAAAAAAATTTGAAATTGTTTTCAAAAAGAAAGTTTAAAGAAGCTTTTTTTTTCAAGAAAAAGTGTTATATTTATAAAAAGACAAAATCCCCCAAAGCCATGTGCCCTATCTATCTCTCTCTATCCTTCGTTTTGAATTTTTCCTTTCTGTTTCAGCATGTCTGGAGACCTTAACCTCCTAGAAGGAGTGCCGATACCCAGCTGGTTTAGGAGGTACTTAGAAGCAAGGGCCAATGGCGCGGGCCCAGCAGACATCCCTCCTCCAGTGGCCGCGGTTCCTCCTCCTCCTCCACCTCCTCGTGGAAATGCCTTCGCAAAAACATGTAAAGACTTCAAGGCTATGGGTGGAAAAGACTTTTATGGGACATAATCCTTTGTAGGAGCAAGAAACTGGTTAAAGGAGACTGAGGATCTGTTTGTCATCTTCGGAGTTGATGACATGCAAAAGATACAGCTAGCAGTATGGTTGCTTAAAGATGAAGCTTCCTATTGGTGGGAAATTACCAATGCTCAGAGGGCGGTGGAAACATGGGAAGACTTCAGGACAAGGTTTGAGATGAAATTCCTCTCCCAAGCTGAAAGAAGCCTGCAAATGGAGAAGTTTATAACTCTGAAATAGCGAAGTATGACAATCAGAGAGTATGTTAATCAGTTTAACCAGCTGGCCAGATTTGGGCTGGACTTAGTAAACACTCAACACAAGAAGGCGCTTCGCTTCGTCAAAGGTTTGAATGAGCCTCTGCACAGCCTTGCTATGACCCATGTATCCACGGGAGCGACTTATGAAAGCTTGGTGGACATGGCATTGCTACACAAGGAAGACAGCGACAAGAAAGAAACTAAGGTGGAAGAGAAGAAAGGGGGTCTACAAGCAAAGAAAACAGACTTCAAGAAAGGAGGGAAGAACAATAAGCCCCATGAGAAGAGAAGGTGCAATTTCTGTGGCATTGTGGGACATATATCAAAAGACTGCCGAAAAAGGAAGGCGAAGATGGGTGGTTGCTTCCATTGTGGAGAGATTGGGCACCAAGCTAAGGACTGCCCAAAGAAGAAAGGGCAGGGACAGAAAGCCGGATCCACTTCAGGGGGTCAGGTTCATGCGCTAGTGGCACCTCAACAGGAACGAGGTAGTAATATTTCTGTAGAAAGTGTATTTTATCTTTATGATCATCCAGTTCGCACACTTTTTGACTCTGGCACATCACACTCTTTTATTTCATTTGCCTTAGTAGAATCTCTGCATCTAGACAGTAGTATGGTAGAAGATCCCTTAGTAGTTTCAAATCCAATTGGGGGCTCCGCTTACTTGTCAATGGTTTGTTTGGGTTTGAAAATCTCTATTCTCAGCGTTGAGTTTAGTTGTAATGCCTTTGTTTTGGGCTTCTCGGGATATGCTTTGATTTTTGGCATGGACTGGTTATCCAGTAATAGTGCCATTCTTGATTGTGAGAAAAGCGTAGTTAGACTCTTGACTCAGCTTGGTAACACTCTAGAAATTTCTTGTAATCCCTTGAATGCTATTATGCTTAGTTATCTAGAGTCGCTTGATGCTTCTGATGAGAATTTGCAATCAGTTAAAGTAGTCCGGGAATATCCGGATGTCTTTGAGGAGGTGAAAGGCTTACCTCCAAGGCGGGAAGTAGACTTCCGCATATATCTTGTGGATAATGCAAAGCCTGTAGCTTTACCTGTCAGACACATGGCTCCAAAGGAGAGAAAGGAGCTCAGTAAGCAGGTTAAAGAACTTCTCGAAAATGGGTTCATTAGATGGAGCATTTCGGAATGGGGTGCTCCAGTGGTGTTCGCAACCAAAGCGGACGGTTCGCTTCACCTTTGCGTCGACTATAGGGAGTTAAACAAATTGACCAAGAAAAATAGGTACCCTCTTCCCCGAATCGACGATTTGTTTGATCAGCTTGTAGGTGCGACGGTCTTCTCCCAACTTGATCTGGCAACTGGGTTCCATCAGCTAAGAGTAGCTGAAGATAGCTTGATAAAACGGCGTTCAGGACCCCAGACGGTTTCTTTGAGTGGCTTGTCATGCCTTTCGGCTTGACAAACGCACCCGCTTATTTCGTAGACCTAATAAGCAGGGTTTTCAGAGAATTCCTCAACAAATTTGTGGTTGTCTTCATAGATGATATCTTAATCTTCTCAAAGAATGAGGAAGAGCATGCTCAGCATCTGAAAGAAATCATGGAAACTCTCCGTACACATTAGCTAAAAGCCAAATTCTTCAAGTGCCACTTTTGGAGAAAGAAGGTAAGATTTCTGGGGCATATAGTGTCCAAAGAGGGGTTGGCTGTGGACCCCGCGAAAGTGGTGGCAGTGCAAGATTGGAAACACCTAGAAATGCAACCGAAGTTCGAAGCTTTCTTGGGCTTGGCGGTTTTTACCGAAAGTTTATTAGGTATTTCGCGAAAATCTCAGCCCCACTCACAAGGCTAACAAAGAAGAATCTGGCGTGCACTTGGGATTTGGACTGCGAGTTTGCTTTCCAACGATTAAAAAGGGCTTTTACAACAGCCCCAGTTCTAACTCTGCCCGACGGAAGCAAAATGTTCACAATATACACGGATGCATGTGGAATAGGACTAGGTGCTGTTCTAATGCAAAAAGGAAGGGTAGTAGCTTATGGCGGAAGACAATTGAAAGTTCAAGAAAAGAACTACCCAACCCACGATCTTGAGTTAGCCGCCATCGTCTTCGCGCTTAAGTCTTGGCGCCATTATCTCCTAGGTGAGAAGTTTGAATTATACACTGACCATAAATCGTTGAAATATCTCTTCTCGCAAAAGGATCTTAACTTGAGGCAGCAAAGATGGATGGAGTTTCTTGCCTCGTATGACTTTGAAATTTCCTATACTCCCGGAAAAGGCAACGTAGTAGCAGACGCGTTAAGTCGAAACAAACTGACCTTAAGCCCGCTCTTTATGGAAAGGCAAACCTTGGAGTATATAGCCAGTTTTAACTTTAGGCCCTCCTCAGATTTTGTACCGGGTTTGCTAGCATCTCTCGAAGTACGCCTTACTCTCTTAGACTCAATAGGGGCTGCACAACGTGAAGACCCTCAGCTTGTTGATGTGATTGATAAACTTACTAGGGGTGAGACTTCTAGTCTCCTTAATAGATACGCCATCGATGATAAGGGTTGGCTGAGGCAAGATAGAAGATTATGCGTCCCACAAGCAAGGGAATTGAAAAAGAAGGTTCTCGAGGAAGCGCATCATTCCAAGATGACTATACACCCTGGTGGTGATAAGATGTACAAGGATATGAAAAGAACTTTCTTTTGGAGCGGCATGAAGCAAGACGTGGCAGATTTCGTTTCTAAGTGCATGACCTGCCAACAGGTCAAGGCGGAACAGAAGAAGCCTGGAGGACTACTTCATCCTTTAGAGGTCCCACAGTGGAAGTGGGATAACATTTCAATGGACTTCATTGATGGACTGCCTAGGTCGAGAAGAGGCAACACTAGCATTTGGGTAATAGTGGAGAGGCTTACTAAAAGCGCCCACTTTATACCTATCAAGAGTAGAAGGACTGCCTCATCTCTAGCATATCTTTATCTCAAGGAAATAGTTCGACTCCATGGGATACCCTCCAGCATTATTAGTGACCGAGACCCTATCTTCACAAGTGAGTTTTGGCGGAGTCTGCAAGAAGCTGTAGGCACACAGTTATGTTTGAGCACGGCCTATCACCCCCAAACCGACGGCCAGATGGAAAGGGTGAATAGAGTTTTAGAGGATCTATTGAGACTTTGCGTTCATGACTTTGGAGGCAATTGGGAGGATCACCTTCCTTTAGTGGATTTTGCTTACAACAACAACTACCAAGCTACCATCGGTATGGCGCCCTTCGAAGCCTTGTATGGAAGACCGTGCAAATCACCAACTTGTTGGTGGGAGTCTACAGATAAGCTTATACTTGGGCCAGACATGATTCGAGAGACTTCAGAGAAAGTGGACTTGATACGGAAAAGGATGAAGACAGCCCAAGACAGACAAAAATCCTACGCTGACAAAAGAAGGACTGACCTTGAGTTTGAGGTTGGGGACAGGGCTTTCCTTAAGGTATCACCTTTAAGGAACGTCTTTCGCTTTGGATCCGCAGGAAAGCTAGCACCAAGATTTGTAGGACTGTTCCCTATCATCGAGAAGGTTGGGAAGATGGCCTATAGATTAGAGCTACCTGAGAGACTAGCCGGAGTTCACAACGTCTTTCATGTTTCTCACGTCCGGAAGTGTTTGCATGAGTCTGCAGAAGTGGTGGAACCTAGAATTCTAGAAGAAGCCGAAGTGGAACGTGAAGCAACTGTGAGGAGAGTTCCAACCCGCATCTTAGGAACTGAAGTGAAAAAGCTATGCAACCGCGAAGTCAAACTTGTTAAAGTTCAGTGGAGCGACACCGAGGAAGACGCGACTTGGGAAACTGAGGACAGAATATGCGCTGCCTACCCTCTTTTTTTTAGGGTACATCTTCGATTTCTCTTTTTCCTTAAGTTATGCTTTATCTATCTTTTTAGGTATACCTCCTCGGTCCTTTTCCTAACTCCTTAGGTAGAAAGCAAATGGATGCAAACATGTATTTGAAAACATGTTATGGATGATGGCTGCAAATGGTTGCTAGTGATTGCTAGTGGTTGCTCATGGATGCATATACACACACACACACACCCTAGGTTATAGATCGGCTCAATCACTTCATATTGCATATGCATATATATGTATTCTCATTTGTATATGGTTGAAACTTGATATGGTGTCATATGGTCGTCGCATTTGTATGAATAGTTGTGCACTCATATAGAATTATGAGTAGGAAAAATTTGCATACATAATGGATTCATGACACTTACATGATTCGCATTAAGAGGTCAACTGAATCAGTAGACCGCCTGATTTCTGCATTAGATAAGGACATGTACACACACTATGCATATGATCACGAAGCATTAGGAGTCTTTTAAGGATAGCGGATGCCTGTGTTTGTTGGTTGAGTAGATGGACTATTGGATGGTAGGATATACATTCTTCCTAAATTGAAGATTTCGAGGACGAAATCCTTTTAAGGGGGGAGAATGTAACACCCCGTGAATTCAATAAACATTAAGCCTCACAAATTAAAGTGTAATTAATTCTAAATGAAAGAATTAAGGAAAATGGGTTACGCCATTGCATTCGTCTCGGAATTCTGCTTGAGATAGAGTCCGAGTTTGTGCGAATCGGACTCCATATGAAGGAGTTATGACCTTCGGAAGTTTCAGAATAAAATTTAAATTCAAACAGCTCAGTTTAAAATTCGAAATTCGAAAAACAGGTTCAAACTGGGCTGGGCGGGAAAATTCCCGTCCAGAGACCAGGTCGACCATGGATTCGACCTGGCCACCCAGGGTCGACCATAGTGTCGACCTGGGTGTCGACCTAACAGTCGACCTACCTGGTCGACCTGGCTGGCTAGGTCTGGCTCTGGCTCGAATTTCTGTGGCTCGGTGTGTCACTAGGGCTGACATGTCACCTCTTGATTGGCTCTTCGAACTTTGTATGGTCTAGATTCCTCCTGTCTTCATCTGACGGCTAAAAACAATTTAAAAATCTATAAATACACCCTATGTCTCAACTGAAAATTCACACAAAAAAATAAGATGGGAGTCGTCATGCTGCCAGGGAGGAATTGAGCATAGCCGTCAAGAGAGAAAAGCCTAGAGACGAATCAAATTAAGAAGAAGATTAAAGTTTAATCAAATTAATCAACGCAACGTTAATCTACCCAAAGGAGCGCATCTCAATTTCAGAATTCAGAATTCAAGATTCTGCATTCGTTGTAAGTATAGTGACCTTTCAGAATATGAATAAAAACTATGATATGATTCGATGTAAATGAAAATAGAATTGTGTTATTGTATGATATGACTTCTGTGTATTGTAATGATTCTGTTATGACTTGTATATTGATATTTGTGGCCTAAATTGATTGATGCAAGCCTATTGAACAATTGTATATGAAAACAATGGCACTTGCAAGTTTGTGGCAAAAACTAGAATTTGATCCCATTATGTTTATGCCTATGGCATGGACTATATACATTCACTAAGTCTAAATTAAGGCTTATGTAAACATGTTCTAGATTTGAGACCTTTTATGCCTACATGACCCAAAACCTATGATATCATTCTTATGTTTATTTGCAAGTATAATTGGATCTATGTTAAGTATCGTTTGGGTTTCATAAACTATGCAAGTTCATGTTGAAATAGGCTATGTGATTAGATGTTATAATTGGACATTTTGGTGAATATACGACGTGCTAGTTTTGTGGTTGACATTATGCCAAGTTAAACATGTTTAAACACAAGTTTGTATTAGCCTAAACTATGCCATTTCTTATGTCACCTACTTAGTTATACTTTGATTTGAATGCAAGTTCACATGACCCATATTATATGTTAGTTGAATCGCTAAATTGCAAGTTCATGCGCCACACACCTTTATGTATTACATGTTCTTGATTTCCCCCTTTTTTCTCACGTTTATAAAGTTGGGCAAAATTGTGACAAGCCTAACACATGTTATAATGTTGCGAACAAACAGGGGTAATAACGTTGGGTGTAAAACATGTTATGATGGCACATGCCAACGACAATGACATTTAAGCGGTATGAATTGATATACCCAGGAATAAAAGATATGACATTTACATATATAATTGAGAAGTAATAAAATATGTAAATTTAGAAAACACGATATGCTTAACCCGAGGTTGGATTGAGTTGTGATGTAAACCTGCCCGGACCCGCCCGGCTGTCCAGTAGTCAGAACAATACCTATCCAATGTGGGTGGTTAAGCATTGAGCCCAATAATGACCAGAGGTTAGACTGAGCTACGGTGTAAACCCGCCCGGAACCGACCGGCACATCCAGTAACCGTAGCAATACCTGTCTAATGTGAGTGGTCTGGTGCTCTAAGAGGCTAAGGACATATGGTAGGGTTAAGTCAACTATAAACACTTAACCAAATTTAACATGTTAACAAGAATTGATGGGTGAGTGTTAGGTAAATACAGTCACTTAACCACTTAACATGTTTGACTAGAAAATCCTGGTAACGAGGGACACGTTTCAGCAGTAACCCAAGTTAGGTATCATGGTACCCTGAAACTAGGCAGGGTGGGGCACAATTACTGGGCTGATTATAAGCGGTCAAATCGACGGCGGTGAGTGCAACAGTGTAGGTTCTAACGGGGTGCGGGCGTGCAAACACTCTGGAGCATACAAACAGGGCACTGGGGGCACCAGTAGTATAACCTATGCCTTCTAGAATTTGTGTCGGGGCCGCCACCGTGGGTCTTGATACACCCCATGGTGGGACCAGCATAGGTATGTACAATTCTTAGGGGCCGTATGACACATGTTAACGCGAGTAGGAGCCGATCTTTAGAAAATGGTGATCACTTCACCCTCAGCATGGGGTGCCAATTAAAATAAGCTCAAGTAGGTGCAGAAATATATTATGGGTGCGATAGTACATTCGATTCTAAACGACACTTCCTTAGCTGGTGACACTTTCCCGCTTTCAGTTTATATCTATCATGCCCTTTTCTTATTCACATACTGAAGAGTTACTAGATTTACTCAGGCTTTATGTCTGACTCTATTTTCTTTTCGTCTTCTTTTCTTTCGTTTCCCCCCAGGTCCACAGGGAGGAAACAACTCAGCTCAGTCAGACTCTTTACAATCTCCAAGACCGTAGATGTATGATTTGGATCTCTTTTGCTCGGATTATGGCTTTGGATATCACTATGGAGATTTTTGTCACTTTATTTATGTTTTATGCTTCTTTAATAATCAAGACAGTAATGAGGTTGTAATGTTGGAAGTATTTTGAGACAATTATGGGAATGTTTTGTTCTGAACACATATTGCTGAAATAAAAGTCTGTTTGGTTTCAGCTGATTAAAATATGTGTATTTATATCTGTCTTGAGTTTATCTGTGGCTTTTACTTATAAACCTCCATCAAAGTTAAGGCATTCCCTTTGTGAGTGACCTTAAAGGAGGTGGGGTGTTTTAGATTCCGTGACTATAAGGTTATTGTGGAGGAATTTGGAAGATAGATATATATAGTTATTCCCTACACGATATGTGTTTGTTTCGAAATTTGATATTGAATGTAATCCGATATAATTTCTGTTTAGAGCCTTATATTTAATATCAAATTGGATTTTGGGTTTGTCGTGAATTGTGTCTTAAATAACACTGTTCTTCAACCCCGTATGGAAAGAATAAATCTTTTAATTTAGTCTATTGGAGTTTCCAGTTATATTTAGCAATTGGAATAAAAAGGAATGTGAATTGGGTTTATTGTGAACTGTGCTTTTAATGACATTCGTTCTTTAACCCGATTAACAGTGAAATGTGATTTGGAGTTTATAAATCTGTTTATTAAGATTTAATGGAAAATTTCCAAAGTAAAGTTTTTCAAGTTAATATATTAAATTGGAATTTAATGGAATTCGATTTGGTAACAATCGAAGTGAGCTTCTGTGGAGGAAGACTGTTAATATACCTGGAATTTAAAAGGCTTTGTCATTATTCCATTTGTATTACTAGTCAGATGCAGAAATTGATATCGATTATATATATTGATCTGTTTTCCGTGAAGATTCCATAATTAATGGAATATGATTTCGGGTTTATCGTGGACGGTGTTATAAACGACATTGGTTCTTTAACCCAGTTAAAGACAAGATTACATATCTGACATTGTATTTCGAAATGTATTGTTGATCTCTGCTAAATATATATATCTGTTTGGTGGTGGAGAATTCATTCTCTTGCTTAATACCTTTCTTTGAGATGTATGAGCTTAGAGGTTATATATTGGCAGAAATCAGTGGTACGGTGTAGAATGTAGATGTGAAATGTTTGGGTTTCCACAGTTAAATAATCATTAATAATGATTGTTGGAAGAAAAAACTAATTGGAGTTTAATGAATCTATAATTAGATTGAAATGAGACTGTGATAATTTAAAATTATCAAATTTGGGAAATGACCGAGAATGGAGTACTACTAGTTTTACTCCATGCGATAGTTAAATCTTTAGTTAGATTTGAACATGAAATGGTAAATAATTTTACCGATAACATCATGGTGCTAGATATTGAGTGCTACCAGTTTTGCTCCATGGGATGAATATGTTGGGATTGGGAAATAAAACAAATGATTACTTTGGTAAGGTGGACTAATCCCGACTAGTTTGATTAAACCTTAATTTGGTTTGAATTGATATCCAAAGGAAGATTGAAGAATAAATTTAAAGAATTTATCTTTGATAAAATTAATGGGAACCTTTCCCTATTGATGTGAATATTTGAATAAAAAAATATTCTAAATTGGAATGAGGCGTATGTTGTGTTTTTATAGCACTTGTTTATGAGATACGCGAGTTATTCGGAAATTTGGGTTTATATCCATTCTGAATAACAGATTCGACAATAAGTTGACAATGAAGACGGTGGTTGAAGACCCGAGTCCTTCACTTCGTTTGGATTATTACTGATGTCTTGATTGGGCCATAACCCAATACAAGGTAATAAGTGGTGATTGTCCAGACGTACTTGGAGATCGACCGGATATGCAAGGAACTCTCTCGTGTATTTTACATATGGGACGAGGAATAAGGTGCCTCCGGTTTGTTCAAACCCAGAACAGACTTGTAAATGATGTTTTTCTGACATTGGGTTTTGTTTTGTATTGATTGATTTCTATTAAATATATATCTGCTTGGTGGCGGAGAATTTATTCTCTTGCTTAACACCCTTCTCTTATATGTACGAGCTTAAAGGTTATATATTGATAGACATCGGTTGTTGGCGTGAATAGTCAATGTGGCATGCTGAGATGCAAATGAACAAGGCTTTTGTTGAAAAGCAGAGTCTTGTGGTTTATGATCAAAGCACGGCTTTATATAGCATATCCTTGTGTATAGCATTAATTCGCGAGCCTCACACCTCGATATGAGTCATAAACGGGATCGTAACTGCAGGGAGTGCACGATGTTTCTTTCTAGCTATGGGTGTGTCATGGTATGGAGCCCAGACATTTATATTTTTACCTATGTGGATGATGGATAGCAAGGCGCCTCGGATATATCGACCACTACGGAGCTGATGGATACGTCCTACAGGACTGGGAAACGTGTGTTTATGAATAACCAATCCACTAAAGTATGTGTGTACCAGCCCTAAAGTTACAAGGGTTGGCCCACGATGTGTAATCCTAAGGCATTTGCTAGAGCGTCTCGAATCGGTAAGGATCCATCCCCGGCCTCGACTCATAGATGGAAATTCAATTTCCAATACGTGACTCTTCGGTTTTAGTGTAGAACTAGTATGGCGACATAGTATATGGTAGATATGTCGTCTATGATTGATACATTTATGTTGAAATTGTTTTGGAATCACTATACACTTATAGTAATATCAAAATGATTTATTTTAAACGTACCAAGCATGTTTGGCTTTTATAAGGGAAAACTCTATCCTCCGACTTGCATTGCATTGTGTGATGGGACCTGAGTCTTATAATAGCCTCATTTTTCGAAAAGCATTGCGCTATTTATAAACTGTTTTATGTACTGTTATTCTTGGGAGAAAACATGTTCCGTGTTATACGGCATGGCCCCTTGATATACTTTAATTCTAAAGTAAATATTTAATAACTGTTTAAGTTCTCACACTACTTCCATGACTGACTCAGAGTTTATTATTTCTACCTAAATTCTAGATGTACATATTTTCCACACGGGCAACTAGTAGTTTCGCAGATTATTTCTTTTTTCTAGGATCTTGGATTAAATCTGGAACTATACTTGGAAAGCTCTATATCCATGTATTTCTTTCAGTTGTGTCATGTATTAGTTTTCTGCTGCTATGTAATGTATTTTAATTTCTAATATTTTTCTGATGTATACTATTTATTCATACTATTTTAAATTCTTGTACTCTAATGTAAATTGTTGTAACAGCAATGAAACGTTCTGTTGTTGGTGTTCTAATTTGTCTCTCAACTCAATACGGGCTTTCCCGTATCGGGGAAGTTTGGGTCATTTCATGTATATTTGTACAGACCAACATATGCGATTATTGGAAATACTTTGTCAAACACTTGTCCATACACGTTCATTCTGGGGTTGAACGAAATGGAAGGCACAATATCTATTAATCCATCTTAGGCAATTTCTACCTAGGATTAACAGAAAAAGCCCTTGCATTTTACTTCGTCTTCGATTATCTTCATATAATCTGATTCACAACGCTACGCCAATACGGAGTGGTTCTCGGATAATAATCCAATCATTCTTTCCATATTTACAAGGACATTGACCAATACTTCGAGTCGGTTATTTAACTATCGAAGAAAAACAAACATTCATGCAAAGAATCAAACAATCACAATGCCCCTTAATTTCTATTTCATTAATTAAATCACTTCTCCATTTCCTTATTAGTATTTGTTAACTCACTATATTCTACAATCATCTTGGCCTTTTACGCTATTTGGAAAGTATTTCCATATATTGCCTTCTTTTGTTTCAGTACTTTGAAAATATCTTCTATTTATAATTAGAAAATATCCCAATTACTTCCTCCTTTCATGACCATTCGTTCCTATACTCAAGAAATATTTATTATTATATTTCCAAAATTCCACTTATTTGGGTTAAAACGAGTGTTGTGTAAAACACCGTTACAACTACCCAAAATACTGCATTCAACTAAATCTTATTTAAACGTTTTATCTTCAAGACTGAATCTTTCTATTTAACGGTTAATAATGAAATCAATCAAGTTGGGGTATAACTACCTCTTGGATCTTGACTGAATAACATTTTTAACTTCAAAATGGACAAGACTACTTATCTCGAATAATCAACACCATAAAAAACCAATTATTTATTTTTAAAATGTGTATACGTTTCTTTTTCTGTTTTTACGATATTTAATTATAGATTTTCATTTTGTTATAATATTCTAATTTAAGTTTGTTTCCTTATCGAATTCTACATATATCCATATATATATATATATATATATATATATATATATATATATATATATATCTAAATATCAAATTTTCTTAAAAATATTCTAACTCCTTAGATTTCCAGAAAATTTAGCCAGTACCTCCATTGTACCGGACAATAGCTCAAACCTCAACTTGCTTTTCTTGGCCCTTCCTATTCAAAAAGAAAATTAAAAAAAGGTGGTTTGCCGATTCGGCACATAAAAACTCATATGAAATTTAAACGTATACGTATTTGTCGGGCACTTGAATTATAATCTTTATACACTTCATTCCATACCTATTTAACATATATATGTCCATTCCCATTTTATTCCAACTCAATCAAATCATTTTTAACTCAATTCGCTAATTTATTTAGTAATTAGCTTTTTGCCTATTCCACTTTTTATTTGAACGTATCATGTTCAAATGTGTTTTAGTCTTACTTATAAATTAATTTAATTCCATTTTTAATTTAAATTTCATATTCGATTTCGAATATGAATTCACAAATCCAATTCACTTACCTAAAACCCAATTTCGATTCAAAATTCCATTAATTAATTATTCTTCAAATTGGTTATTTCTGTTCAATAATTAAAAATCTGATTTTGTTCCAAAAATCAATTCATTTACTTCCCTGGAGTCCATATTTATTTTATAAGTCAAATATGGATTTTTCTAATGGAAATTCGAAATTTATCTACTTAAAATCCTTATATTAATTTTAATAAATTGTTATAGTTTAATAATGGTTATGGCGTTGTTTTTCTAGAAATTTGATTTTGACATAGCTCAAAATATATTAGAAAAAATCTGGAATTTTCTCTTCCATTAGAAAACTGTTATCAAATCTGTCCTGATGGTTCTTATTTCAAATAATTCTGACTAAGATTGAGTTCTATATACTCAATTGAAGTTCGAAATGCCAATTTACGAACTGCCGGGCCGCGGCGAGCTCGTTTTTATTTATATTTAAATATAAATGTTTAAATTTTCATTTATTAGAAATTTCATTATCGTTATTATATAATTTAATATATATATATATATATATATTAATCCAGTTTTCCAAATCTAACTTGATATTTTCGATTATCCCTAATCATCGATTATTTCATTGCTCAGTTATAATTGTATTTATAACTCAATTCTCTATACTAAATTCCAATTTCTTTATAAATAAATTATTTATAAAATTCAATATAATTGAATTCTAATTATAAATCCTTAGATTTATCTCAATCCGGTTTATATTCCGAATCCCGAAATAAAATCTATATTCTATTTCAAACCGCTTCCAATTCACTTTTAAATTAATATTTGAATTCAACCAGCTAAATTATCTAATGATAATTTATTTCACTTAATTTATAAACATCGTTTATAAATTCGACATCCTTGTTTTATATATTAAAACATGTTTCATTTCAAAAACCTATTTGAAACTAAATTAATTTTATATTCCAAATTCCAGAATATAAACCATCGTTCCCTTTCGAAATGATTTTCAAGTTCTATTTTAAATTCATACTTGAATTTAAAATTTTCGAATTATCTCTTGATAATTAATTCACTGCAATATAAATATCGTTTATAAATTTGCTTGTTTTATATATTAAAACAAGTTCCATTTCAAAAAAAAAATCCAATTCCTATTCTGGAATATTTTATTTATTATAACTTATATATATATATAAACACTGAATCTATTTTCATATTTAAAATTTAAACTTCTATTTAACCCAATCCTATTATATTTTTTGAAAATATTTTATTTAAATAAATTCGATCTAATCGAATTCAAATCATAAATCCATACAGATTTATTTAATTTAATTTAATTCACATTCTGAACATCAGAATAGATTTCGTCGTTTCTTTTTGAAAACTAGTTTCATATTCCCTTTTTAAATTCACATTTGAATTTAGATTTCCCAAATTATGTAAATGATAATTTTTCACATTTTATTTATAAAAATCATTTATAAATTCACTTCAATTCCCTGTATTATTTAATTTATAAACATCGTTTATAAATTCACTTCAATTTCAGCATTATTTAATTTATAAACATCATTTATAAATTCATTACTTGTTTTTAATTTACAAAACAAGCTCATATTTTTTTCCCATTCGAAATTCAAATTCTATGTTTAGAAAAATAGAATTTCCCCTTTTTAAATCTCAAAACTCTTTTTACGATATTTTTATAAATCAACATTCAGACCCAGTATATTTAAACATCTAAAACACCCAATTATAAATCATAGATTTTCTAACACATCATATATGATAATATATGTGAAAACACATGAATAATAATATTTTTGAGGAATCCAGTCGGATCCCACCAACCTATTTTCCTGCATTCACACAAGATAACCAACATAAATAATACCCATCCTGCTTCGAGGCAGGATATCGTGGTATAAAAGGTCATCTACTATCATATTGCGGGGCACATAGGGTCATCTGCTAATGGTATTGTAGGAAATATCCAACCACCAATATAAATATATATATATATAATAGCCACAAACACTAAGCCTAAATAACTAATATATATAATAACCACAATTTATCAATAAATAGCAATCAACCAACAAACCCGTAACTTCCCCGGCAAGGAAAGAGCGGATACTTCGAGGACAACACACAAAAGAACGCATACAGAAGAACATTTCATTGTTAATTACAACAATTCCATCAGAATACAAGAATATACAGAGTATGAATAAATAATATACATCACAAATTATCAGATATTACAATTAATTACATAGTAGCGGAAAATAATACAATATACAACTGAATGAGATATACAGATACAAAGCTTTCCAGATATCATTCCAGCTGTAAATCAGTTTCCTGTGAATATAAATCTGCAAAACCAAAACTACTAGCTGCCCGTGTCGAAAATAGGGGCATCCAGAGTTTAGGTTAAAAAAATAAAGTCCAGGTCAGTCATGGGACTGGTGTGAGAACTAAAACAGTTATTAATCATTATTTTTAAAGTTAGGTAAATCAAGGGACCATGCCGTATAACATGGAACGGGTTTCCTCCCAAGAACATCAATGCATAAAACAACAGCGCAATGCTAAATAAAGAATAATGAAGCTATTATAAGACCCAGGTCCCATCACACAATGCAACGCAAGCCGGAGGATAGGGTTTTTACCTTATAATAGCCAAGAATGCTTGGTACGTGAAATTTCATCTTTTATTATTACTATAAGTGTATAGTGTCAAAACAATTTCAAATTATAAGTATCAATCATAGACGGCATAAGCGCCCCATCCCACTATGTCGCCATACTAGGCTCTACAATCAAAACCGCACATGTCACGTATTGGAAGTTGTATTTCCATTTGTGAACCGAGGCAAAAGATAGTCCTCTACCGATTCGAGACGCTCTAGCACGTGTCTCAGGAACAGCCGCAACTGTCCCTTGGATCGTCAGGGCCGGTCCACCGATGTGGATTATTATGCCTGAACACTACGTTTCCCCGCCCTTTGGGGCGTCAATGAGCCAACAAATGACTCCATCGGACCCGGATCGTCCGATCAAACTGAGGCTCCTCGCAATAGCCACAACCACATAAGTCAAACTCGTCAGGGCGTGTAAAACCACTGACGCCACTTCTAACTAGAAGGGAACGCATGCCCTCCTTGAGGTCCTCTCCCATTTCTGGTTCACAACCGGGGTGTGAGGCTCGGGAATTCACGTTACACAAAGCTATGCCACACAGGCGGTGCTTTGATCATCAACCACAAGACTTTGCTTTTCAACAGAAGCTTCGATTAATTGCCACTTAGGCATGCCACATAGGAAATTCTCTCCATGCGTTTGATATCCATCAGTATATAAGCTCTGAGCTCGTACGTCTCAGAGAAGGGCGTTAAGCAAGAGAATAAATTCTCCGCCGCCAAACAGATATATATTTAATAGAAATCAATCACACAGAATAAAATCCAATGTCAGACACACAGTCTATTTACAAGTTCGTTCTGGGTCTGAACGAAACCGGAGGCACCTAGTACCCTGCATATCCATCGATCTCCAAGTACGTCTGGACGATCACCAACTGATTCTCTCCTCTTGGGTGTACGGCCCAATCAAGATCATCAGTAATTATCCAAATGACGTGAAGACCTCCGGTCTTCAACCACAGTCTTCATCTTCGACACCACGTCGAATCAGTTATTCAGAATAGGATAAACCCGGTCTTTCTGAATAACTCGCGTATATAATAAACATGTGTTACACAAACACAACATACGCCTCATTCCAATTCAGAATATTCTTTTATTCAAATATTCTTATACTTTGGGAAAGTTCCCATTAATTTTATCAATGATAAATTCTTTAAATTTATTCTTTAATCTCCTTTGGAATATCAATTCAAACTAGTCGGGATTAGCGAACCACACCGAAGTAATCATTTGTTTTAATTTCCCAATCCCAACTTATTCATCCTATGAAGTAAAACTGGTAATACTTCATATCTAACACCACGGTGTTATCGGTATATTCAATTACCATTTCACGTTCAAATCTAATTAAAGATTTAACTATCGCTTTGGAGAAAAACTGGTGATACTCCATTATCGATCATTTCAATCTAATTAAAGATTCATTAAAACTCCACTTAGTTTTAATCCTTAACTGGGTTAAAGAATCAGTGTCATTTAAAACACGATTCACGATAAACCCAAAAATCAATACCAATTCAATTCCAATTAAATATTATTTAATTAGTACACTTCATTAAATCTAAATAAAAGGATTTAATCTTTTTCTCAACTGGGCTTAAGAACAGTGTTAATGAAGACACCATTCACGACAAACCCAAATCACATTTGATATTAAATACAAGGCTCTGAATAGAAAATATATCGGCTTATATTCAATATCAAATTCTACGACCAACAAATATCGTATTGGAAATAACGATATATATATATATCTTTCAAATTTCCATAACCATATATGTATCATCACGAAATCCAACATCGAAATATTCCAAAGATAATTTCAATTCAAATCCATTCCAATTCAATTATTGGAAATTCTGGTTACTTTTAAAAACCTTTTCAAATTCGATTTATTTATTTAAAAATAAATAGAATTATAATTCTAGTTCAAAACTAGTTCATTTCGATAAAAATCTATTTTTATCTTTTCAAATATGGAGTTTTTCATCCCAATTCATTTCTTTTGATTTTACATAAATTATACTATTTTTAATGATTTTATCAAGGCCCGTACAGTCGATTTCCATCAACGGCCATCGAACTGCACTTACACCGACCTTTTCCAAATTTGATTTGGACATAATTCCAAATCCAACCGTTAGATTTCAAATATCTGATATTTGTTAGAAAGCTCTTTTCGATACGAACCCAACGGTTCCGGTTTTAGAAGGATCCGACGGTTGGATCTCCTGCAATATCCATTCGAAGTCAATGGTCGAAATTCACGAACTACCGCAGCACGGCGCATTCTATTCAGGCCATTATATTATATACGTATAATATATAATATATACTTCGTCGATTTCCCTTTTAAAACATATTATATAAATCGTTTTAAATTCGTTTTCAAAACGATTTCAACTTCTTTTCAAATTCAAATCAAAATTGAATTTTTCCTGATAAATTCGTTTTAAATTCATTTCAAATTGATTTTAATTCAAATCGATTTTTAATTCAATTTCAGTTCGTTTTCCATTCAATTCAATTTCAATTCGAATTCATTTCTATTCAATTCCAATTCGAATTCATTTTCAATTCGAATTCATTTTCAAAATATTCGATTTTGAAATCACTTTTCAATATTCATTATAAAAACGAATATAATTGATATAAATATCGTTTGCGTCAAAATGGCGTCAATCTAATCAACACGGCTTCATATATTTCTATTTTCAAATATTCTATTTCAAATATTTCTTTTTCAAATATTTCTATTTTCAAATATTCTATTTCAAATATTTCTATTCAAAACTGGAATGAGGCCCAATCAATTACCATAAATTTTATTTCTATGGATTTCCATACAACGCATGTATATATCCATAATGACAAATAATCAACCATCATGCAAAGTGCATTATACACTGTATAAGCATCAAATATAATTATTCAATGCTTATAACAGTCTATCAATCAATCGATCGACATACAACTAATTATTGGGATTAAAGTACATCATATATCACCCCAATACCCGTGTGGGTTTTCAAACAATCAAACACGGATTTTATTTGTGTAGTTGGACGATGTGTAAAATTTATCGTCCCAATCAATATCAGTTAAATGTGTGTATATAAACAAATCATTCGATTTGTTTATAACTATTTATTTCATTTTAAATACACGTTAAAAATTCTATTTTCAACTATAAAATATTTTATTTTCATTTCACATCACACAATCAACTCCACAGCAAAATCAAACAAACAAGCATACAAGCCGTCCATGATCTGTGGACGACGGGTGTCGGGTGATACTAAACACCGTCTGCATCCTAGTATATATTTTAACTAGAAATAAATTTAAAAGTGAGGAGTTCTAACCAAAGCTAAATCCAACGCCACGACTCTTCATAGGTAGGAAATCTTCGCCTTTTCGTCTTTTGTCACTTTCGTTGCCCGTATTCACTACATATATAAAAATCACATTTTTATATTCTCTCTACTTCACGATAAAATAAAGTTCTGATTTTTATTTCACTTCATATATTTACAACGCTTCTTTCTATATAAAAATTATATTTTTATATTTCTACTTTGATAAAAACCATATTTTTAATATCTCTACTTTATAAAAATCATATTTTTAATATGCCACTAGTATACAAATTATATTTTTAACCTTTTTATATTGTAAAAATTATATTTTTAACCTTTATATATTATAAAAACTATATTTTTAATCTTCACATCTAATAAAAATCGTATTTTTATATATGCTATACATGTATAAAAATCAAATCTTTCTTGCTACTTCTTGATTATATAAAGATTATACCTTTTTAAATATAAAGATTATACCTTTTTAAATATATAGATTATACCTTTTTCCTCTTTAAAGGAAAAAATCATATTTTTTTCTTCGCAAAGTCATATTTTCCTTTCCTTCTTCGCAGAAATCCTATTCATGTTCAAAGAAAAATTAAAATCCTATTTATATTCAAAGCAAAATCCTATTTATACTATATAAAAATCTATTTTTTTTCTACTTAAAAATCATTATTTTATTTTTTAGTTTTATATAAAATAAATAATTAAAAGAACTGAAATAAACAAAACAAAGTAATTAAACTTTACCTTGTTTTGAAGGGGGAAGGGTTTATCACCGTCCCCTGAAGGGGGCGCTCCTGGTTCGTAGATCAAGGAAGATGGGGGGTGCTGACATCGGAGAGGAGGCCAGGGGTGCTGCGGGGTTCGGGGAGGGGCGCTAGGGTTCGAGGGGGGCACGGCAGCTTCTAATTGGAGGAGGAGAGAGGCACGATGGGGGAGGAGAGGGCGGAGCTGCTGAACGAAGGGAGGGCGTTGGTGGAGCGACGGCTTCAGGTCGATTTGGGGGAGGCGCGGGTTTTTTTTCCTAAGATCTGAGCGTTGACCGAGGTATAAGGGAGAAAGGGGGAGGCCAACTATATATAATTATAATATTTAATTTATTTTAATCCACCAAAAAGTAACTTTTTATTTCAAAGTCGAAATCAAGCCTACCGACTGTCGTCCATAACTAGTTGCCCCCATTCCGAATGCAATGGGATATGTATCGTAAGCCAGTTCGGCTGTTTCGATCAGTTTCCGTCAAAATCAAAGTATAAATCTATATATTGAATTTGAACGCACATTTCAATTTATCGGGGCCACATACTGACCTGAAAAATTCTAGAAAAATATTTTCTAGCTTCGTATTGAAGATACAGTCCTAACAAAACTAGTTTCGTCAAATTCTGAGACCGATTGAAAAATGGCCATTTTCCAGTTGATTAAAATCAACTGAAACTGGTCAAACGCGTTTTCCTTTTCCACGCTCACATATTGATTCGAAAAATTACGAATTTTGAAACCTAGTAATAACTTGACATCACGGATCCAACAAAAGTGGTTTCGTCGAAATCCGAGGTCGTTTCCAAAATTTCCATTTTTAAGGGCCGGAATTCCATAGCGACTATTCTGAATTTTCAACTGGGCATAACTTTTTATCCCCGCTATGAAATTTTGATTTTTCAAATTCGTTGAAAGTTATCCTCAATTAGATTCAAATATTTTTGGTTTCACTAAAATCCGGTTTATTTTGCACCCGGTATATTCATTTGAAATTTGAAATCGAATTATCGAACTACCGCGCCATTTTCAATTCCTTTTATAATTTAAAATAAATATTTATATTCTAACGACGATCTATATAATATATACGTTCGAATTCTATTCAAAATAAATTTCTCGTCGATATTATTTAAAATAATTCATTTTAAATATTCAAAATTCATTAAAATTGCCAAAATAATTTTTTTTAATTGGCCCAGATTTCTGGGTTGTAACAATAAATTTTAGTTATCCAATTATACTAATCTAATTTAATAAATTACCCATGTGTAAACCAATTCTAAATTAAACCTTATGTTTTCCAAAAAATAAAATAAAAAACAAAAAATGAGCTTAACCTCATCTCTAAACACATTTTTCCCTTTCAAACTAAGATATACTATTAAAAATAATAAATGTTCATTCTAATCAATTAACAATGTTTTTATTTTTGTTGCAATTGGTTCATGTTGTTAGCATCAAACTAGATATTTTCAAAATCAGAAAATCCTATTTATTTCACTCTAAAACCTAGGAATGGTCCATATACACAGAGACTGGATAACTCTTTTCTTAATTCTAATGGTAGAGTATATCTCTAACTTTCCTATATTATTATATTCACTATTCTCATGCTTAAGTAAAATAAGAAATAAAACATCATAAATATTTCAAATTACCTTGATTATGTTTTGAAAATCTTGACTTAATCATGTTTTTCTACACATGATTTTCGTGTCTTCCTGTACCCTAGAATCTCGACGCAACTGTCCCTGCCTTCACTTGGCAATTCGAACACCATCTTTACCAAAATGAATTGAGACTTGTCCTTTTCAAATGCACTGAGAACGCCTCTTCTCCCTTCAGCAGAAAAATGCTCGAACGAATGTCAACCCCATCGTGATCTCAATATCTTCAAAGGCTGCAACTGGCGCGACAGCCAAAGTCGGGTATTCCAACATTAACTCGCGACTCCCTGCCTTTTACTTCTGGTCCCCCATTGCAACTACACTCCTGCCGTTTGATGCCGAGAATCTTATATTTCATGCTTCAGGAAGTTTGCGGTGTAAAATCGCGAAATCTATTTCGTGGATGGTGTAACAACCCGTATCTTCAATAACCTGTTATAACATAAATCGAGGCAGAATTTAATTCTAAAATCTGAATCAAGGGAAACGGGCTATGCCATTTCGTTCGTCTCGGAAAAATACGCGAAATAGAGTCCGAGTTTTCGAAAATCGGAGTCCGTATGACCCAGTTAAGGCCCATTGAAGTTTCCAGAAATTTCCATAGTAAAAACAGATTTAAATTTTAAATTAAAAACAAGGATTAGGGCTAACTGGCGTCAGGCGGGAAAACTCCCGCCAAGACCCCCATGTCGACAGGCATGTCGACAGGGGTCTTAGGGTGTCGACTGCCCTGTCGACAGCCCTGTCGACACGGGGTGGCCGGGCAGTTTTGCCTGGCGCACCATTTTGATTTGGGCTTGGTTGTGTGGCTTGGTTCTAGAGAATTCCTAAATCTGACGGACCTAAACTAACCTAGGGTTAATTCTAGGGCTAAAAACACTCTAATCTTCTATAAATAAGCCCCTAATCCTACCCTAAAACCTCATTATTCATTCTAACAACCAAACTATGTCAAATTGAATTCTCAAATGGCCTCCACCTAAAAACCCTAGCCTCCACCCTCTTCAAAAATCATTCCTATGAAGATTTTGATGTTCATACAAGCATTTCTAAGTTGTATGAATGATCATTAGCTTGCATACATCATCAAGTTGCAAGCTTTATTGGCTAAGCTAGAGTTTTTGGGATTTTTGTTAATTGGAGCTTTGTTTTGGGTTTTTATATGCTTGCATAAAAGGGCTTCTCAATCTTTATTAGTAGATTTGTGTCTTCATAATATTTGTAAGCCCTCTTACCTTCATTTTAGAAACTCTAAAGTTAATATGTGATGAAAGTTGGGATTTATGCATGTTTAATAAGTTATGCATGCTTATGCGAGTTCACTATGCTATGTTATGCATGTTCAATAAGTTATGCATGCTTATGCGAGTTCACTATGCTATGTTATGCATGTTTAATAAGTTATGCATGCTTATGCGAGTTCACTATGCTATGTTATGCATGTTTAATAAGTTATGCATGTTTATGCAAGTTCACTATGCCATGATTTGCAAGTTTAACAAGTTATGCATGTTTATGCAAGTTCACTATGCCATGATTTGCAAGTTTAACAAGTTATGCATGTTTATGCAAGTTCACTATGCTAAGTTATGCAAGTCCAACATGTTATGCATGTTTATTATGATATGTAAGATTTATCATGTATGTTGTGCCAAGTTCCCTCTTTCTATCCTTTATGCGTTATGACGAATATGTAAGCGATAGAATGACTTTGGGGGGGGGGGGGGGTTTGGGTAAAACTTAAAATACATGAAAATATAAGATTGGGAATTTACCTATTAAGTTAGGTCTACCCAAGTATTTGTTAAATTTGTAATTATGGTTTAAAAATAAAGTGGACATGACACTTAGAAAACATAAGTGTGGCCAACTCGAGGTTGGGTTGAGTTTGTAGCGTAAACCTACCCGGAACCGACCGGCTTAACTAGTTGCTACAAACAATAGGACCCAATGTGAGAAGTTGGTCATGTGTACCTTGGACCCGAGGTTAGACCAAGTTGTGGTGTAAAGCTACCCGGACCCGCCCGGCTTAACTAGTAACCGCAACAAAGTCTAATGTGAGAGGTTAAGGTACAATTAAATTAATGCCTCATGATTAGGGTTAAGTCATGGCCCACTAATACTTAACCAATTTTGGGGATGCGAGGGATTAAATGGGGTTAAGTGGTGAACTGTTGGTTACACTTAACTAATTTAATCCATGATTAGTGAGGGGTTAAACCACACTTAACCCTCTTAGAAAACCCTAGCAACGTGGTCTGTTCCAGCAGTAATCCCAGTTTGGTATCATTCACAACCCTAGAAGCTAGGCTAGGGCGGGGCACGATTACTGGACTGATGTAAGCGACCAAAGCGACGGCTGAGTGGTACAGCGGTGCGGGTCCAGGCGGGCTACGGACGTGCACGTAGTTCGGTGTTGGACAAACTCGAGGCACGAGTACCAGTAGGTTTAGACTATGCATTATTGCTTAGGTGTCTGGGGTTGACACCCGAGGGCTTGATACACCCGAAGGTGGACCCAGCACAGTCTGACTACAACCATATGTGGGCCGTATGGACACCAACACTTGACGTGTTAGGTTTATAGGGAGCCAATCGACTAGACCGTTGGGCTGGACCTTGTATTAAGGTCACCTCATGCTATTGGGCCAAAGTTTGGGCTGAGGGATCAATACCTATTATGTTAGTTTGCTAGTACACTGTGGTGCAAAGCTTAATCTTCTTTATGTGATGACACCTTTATCTATTGCCAGTATGTTCATCTCAGTTTCCATCATGATGTTAACTTTACTAGTTTATAGACTGATCGTAGTAGGGCTTACCAGTCTTTTTGACTGACCTGTTTTCTTTCGCTTCTTTTCTTCCGTTCCCCCCCCCCCCCCCCCAGGTTCTCAGGGAGGGAACAGTGGTGCTTAGCTTGGATCGCTTGCTTGTTTGCTGGATAGCTCATGTATGCCTGGACATTGAGCTCGCTATGGTTTATCATCTTTATTTTTGGGGATAGCACTATGTATTTCAGTGTTTCTGTTTATGATGTACTAGACATGTTTATTTTGGCAGTTGACTTTATGATATACTAGACTTGTTTTGAGATGGTTTGAGATATTCCGCTGTTTTATTCTCACTTACTCTGTTTTACATATATTAATGTTCTTGTTCTGCCTTGATATATCATTATGCATGCTTACCCAGTTCTAACGCCCCCCAGAAGCTAGTGCCCCCGAAAGAGTGACCCTAGCGGAGGTGGGGTGTTAAAAATTTGGTATCAGAGCATATGGTTTACGAGAAAGGACAAAAAGTTTTTGAAAGACTTTTGAAAAACTATTTTCAAAACAATTATAAAGTATTTTCCAAAGAAAAGTCTAGTATTTTAAAAGGCTATTCCCCAAAAAGCCAGTAGCGTTATCCTTCGTTCCCTTGACCTAATCTTATCTTATCTTTCGTTTCAGTATGGCTGAGAATCTTGCCATCCCGGATGGAGTAAACGTACCACTCTGGTATAGGAGACTTCTAGAAGCTAGGGCGGCAGCCGGCCCCGCAAACCCTACTCCCACTCCTCCTCCTGTAGTTGAGAATCCTACCCCTAATGTCCCTCCTCCGGTGGTTCCTGCTCCTCCTCCCCCAGCAGTTAATATTCCACCTCCCGTTGCTAATGTTCCTCCTCCTCCTGTTGCTGAGGCTCCTCTTCCTCCTCCTCCCCCTCAGCATCCTCAGGTTGAGTTTACGAAGGTTTGTAAAGACTTCAAGGCAATGGGAGGCAAGAATTTCCTAGGCACGGAATCTTTTGTTGAAGCTAGGAATTGGCTGAAAGACACTGAGGACTTGTTTGCTATCTTTGGGATTGATGACGAGAGGAAAATCTTATTGACAGTGTGGCTTTTGAAGGATGAAGCAGCCTATTGGTGGGAAGTCACCAATGGGACGAGGCCCGTTGAGACTTGGGCCGATTTGAGGGCTAGATTTGTGGCCAAGTTTCTATCTTCTGCTGAGGCGAATTTACAGATGGAGAAGTTCATTGCATTAAAGCAAGGTGATATGTCTGTCAAGGAGTATGTGAACAAGTTTAATCAGCTGGCCCGTTTTGGTTTGGATATGGTGAACACTCCTGAGAAGAAGGCTCTTCGATTTGCTAGAGGGTTGAATGAGCCGCTGCAGGGTTTGGCAATGTCACATATTCCGCATGGGGCTACTTTTGAGAGTTTGGTCAATATGGCTCTACTTCAGGGAGATGGAAAGAAAGAGGCCAAGACGAGTGATACTCAAGCAAAGAAGACTGATTCTCAAGGCAAAGGCAATCAAGGTGGTCAAAGCAGTCAGGGGAATCAGAGCAAGAACAAGAAGGGGAACAACAACAAAGGCAAGGGAAAGTGCAATTACTGTGGTGTGCCTGGACACTTTGCTAAGGATTGTAGGAAGAAGAAAAGGAAGCTTAGTGGTGGATGTTTTTCCTGTGGTGAGACTGGACACTTCAGCAAGGAATGCCCAAAGAAGAAAGGACTGGCTGGACCTTCAGGAGGGCAAGTTCATGCTCTCAATACCGCTCCAGTTCCCAATCGAGGTAGTGTTTCTGTTGAGAACCTTGTTTATGTTTCTGATCTTCCAGTTCGTACCTTGTTTGATTCTGGTGCATCACATAGCTTTATTTCATCTGATCTTGTTGATAGCTTGCACCTTAGCACTAGCTTAGTGGATGATCCCGTTTGTGTTTCGAATCCCATTGGGGGTTCTGCTCATCTATCTATGATATGTGAGGATCTGAGGATCTCTATACTCAGTGTAGAGTTCTTGTGTAGTGCATATGTTCTTGGTTTCAGGGGATACGGATTGATATTGGGCATGGATTGGCTGTCCCGATATGGAGCCATTCTTGATTGTGAGCATAGGGTTGTGAGGCTTGTGACTCGCCTTGGCAACACCTTAGAGATTTCATGCAATCCGAAGGACCCCGTCATGTTGTGCTATCTTGAATCTCTCGACTCGTCAGAGGAAGCCCTTCAGTCTGTAAGGGTGGTCCGAGATTATCCAGATGTTTTTGAAGAAGTTAAGGGGTTGCCCCCTAAACGAGAGATTGATTTTCGCATTTATCTGGTGGATAATGCTAAGCCTGTTTCTTTGCCCGTTCGGCACATGGCTCCGCGTGAGAGACGGGAGCTCAGCAAGCAAGTAAAGGAGTTACTTGAGAAGAACTTCATCCGACGAAGTATATCCGAATGGGGAGCGCCTGTGGTGTTTGCTACTAAGGCAGATGGTTCTCTTCGTCTCTTTGTGGATTATAGAGAATTGAATAAGCTGACTAAGAAGAACAGACACCCGTTACCGAGGATCGATGATCTCTTTGACCAGCTTGTTGGTGCTTCTGTTTTCTCTCAGCTTGATCTTGCTGCTGGATTTCATCAGCTCAGAGTGGCTGAAGATAGTATAGACAAGACTGCATTCAGAACTCCAGATGGATTCTTTGAATGGCTTGTTATGCCGTTCGGTTTGACGAATGCACCCGCGTATTTCGTGGATATGATGAGTAGGGTGTTTCGAGAGTTCTTGAACAAGTTTGTCGTGGTCTTTGTGGATGATATTCTGATCTTCTCCAAGGATGAAGAAGAGCACGCGAGGCATCTTGTAGAGGTGATGGATACGCTTAGAGCGCATCAGTTAAAGGCCAAGTTCTCCAAGTGTCACTTTTGGAGAAGAGAAGTTAGATTCCTTGGGCATATCGTATCCAAGCAAGGCTTAGCGGTGGATCCCGCTAAGGTGGTTGCAGTTCAGGATTGGAAGACTCCAAGGAATGCAACCGAGGTGAGAAGTTTTCTGGGTCTTGCGGGTTTTTACCGGAAGTTCATCAAGGACTTCGCGAAGATATCCGCTCCTCTTACTAAGTTGACGAAGAAGAACTTAGTTTTTGCTTGGGATATGGACTGTGAGCTTGCTTTTCAAAGACTCAAGAGAGCCCTTACCTCAGCACCAGTTCTAGCTTTACCCGATGGTGGTAAGATATTTACCGTGTACACTGATGCTTGTGGCACGGGATTGGGCGTCGTTCTGATGCAAGAGGGCAGAGTTATATGTTTTGGTGGGAGGCAACTTAAGGTGCATGAGAAGAATTATCCCACTCATGATCTAGAGCTGGCAGCGATAGTATATGCACTCAAGGCTTGGCGTCATTATCTTCTGGGAGAGAGATTTGAGCTGTATACTGATCATAAGTCTTTGAAGTATCTCTTTTCGCAGAAGGATCTAAACTTGAGGCAGCAGAGATGGATGGAATTCTTGGCGTCCTATGATTTTGATATAGCCTATACCCCTGGCAAGGGGAATGTTGTAGCGGATGCGTTGAGTAGAAAAAGGTTGACACTAAGTCCTCTATTTGTTGAGATGAAGAATTTAGAGTTCTTGGCAACCTTTGATTTTTCTTTGACAGTTGAGTCGATGACCGGTTCTTTGGCATCTCTAGAGCTCAGGCCTACCCTTCTGGATCAAGTTGGGGCTTCGCAGAAGGAAGACCCTCAGATAATTGAGATCATGGATAAGCTGATTCGAGGGGAGACATCTAGTCACCTTGCTCGATATTCTATAGATGATAAGGGTTGGCTGAGGAGAGACGGAAGACTTTGTGTTCCGATGGTAGAAGACTTGGTGAGGAAAGTTCTTGATGAAGCACATCGCTCCAAGTTGACTATACATCCGGGTGGAGATAAGATGTATAAGGATATGAAGCGCATTTTCTTCTGGCCTGGAATGAAGAAGGATGTGGCAGAGTTTGTCTCTAGATGTGTTGTCTGTCAGAGAGTAAAAGCCGAGTCGAAGAAGCCCGGTGGGCTATTGCATCCTCTAGAGGTCCCGCTATGGAAGTGGGAGAGTATTTCTATGGACTTTATTGATGGGCTTCCAAGGTCAAGGAAAGGGAATACGAGCATTTGGGTCATTGTAGATAGGCTTACGAAGAGTGCTCATTTCATTCCGGTGAAGAGCAAAAGGACCGCATCTGGACTAGCATCAGTATATCTTCGTGAGATAGTACGACTACATGGAGTCCCTTCCAGCATAGTCAGTGACCGAGACCCCATCTTTACTAGTCAGTTCTGGAACAGTTTGCAGGAAGCTATGGGCACGAGGTTGAACCTGAGTACGGCCTATCACCCACAAACGGACGGTCAAACAGAAAGGGTGAATAGGGTACTTGAGGACTTGTTGAGGCTTTGCATTCTGGATTTCGGTGGTGCTTGGGAAGACCATCTTCCTCTTGTTGAGTTTGCATATAATAACAGTTATCAGGCGAGCATAGGGATGGCACCATTTGAAGCTTTATATGGGAGGCCGTGCAAGTCACCTACATGTTGGTGGGAGACTACAGATAAGCTTATACTTGGACCCGACATGATTAGAGATACATCCGAGAAGGTCGAGTTGATTAGAAGACGGATGAAGGCGGCCCAAGACCGACAGAAATCCTATGCTGATAAGCGAAGATCCGATTTGGAGTTTGATGTTGGGGACATGGTTTTCGTAAAGGTTTCTCCTTTGCGGAAGGTGGTCCGATTTGGAGCTGTTGGGAAGTTGGCACCGAGATTTGTTGGACCCTTCCCTATCATAGAGAGAATTGGGAAGATGGCTTATAAAGTGCAATTGCCCGAGAAGTTGTCCGGAGTGCATAATGTCTTTCATGTCTCGCATCTCCGAAAGTGCCTAAATGAGTCCGCTGAGGTGGTTGAACCTAGCATTCTTGAAGACGTGGAAGTAGAGAAAGAGGCAACTTTGAGGAGAGCTCCGATTCGTATCTTGGGACGGAGACCAAGAAGCTAAGGAATCGAGAGGTCAAGTTGGTGAAGGTTCAATGGGGTGAAGCCGAAGAAGACGCAACCTGGGAAACCGAGGAGAAGATGCGTGGGCTTTATCCATTCCTTTTTGAGGGTACACTCTCAATCTCTTTCCTTTGTTAGCATATCTTTCTCTTTGCTATCCATGTTTATCTAGTTATCATGCTAATCTTGTCATGAGAACCTTAGATAGAAACCCTTTGGATGAAACATGTGTTTGAGACATGTTATGTTTGATGGTTGCAAGTGGTTGCAAGTGTTTGCAAGTGGTTACTCGTGGATGCATGATACACATTAGGCACTAGATCGGCTGACACACTCCTCATATTGCATGTGCATGAGTGTTTATGCTTATTCTTGGATGAAATTTGTATGCAATCACATGGATGTTGCATATGGATGTATGATTGAGCACGCATGTAGATATTATGCATTATGTTAGGGATTTGCATACATAGGGATACATTTCACTAACATATTTTGCATTGATCTTTGCATTAGATAAGTACATATACACACACCTTTGCATATGTTCATACAGCATTTAGAATCTTTTAAGGACAATGATTGCCCGTGGATGATGCTTTGAGTAGATGGATGATTGGATGGTAGGGTACGTTCCTCCTAACTTGAAGATTTCGGGGACGAAATCCTTTAAGGAGGGGAGAATGTAACAACCCGTATCTTCAATAACCTGTTATAACATAAATCGAGGCAGAATTTAATTCTAAAATCTGAATCAAGGGAAACGGGCTATGCCATTGCGTTCGTCTCGGAAAAATACGCGAAATAGAGTCCGAGTTTTCGAAAATCGGAGTCCGTATGACCCAGTTAAGGCCCATTGAAGTTTCCAGAAATTTCCATAGTAAAAACAGAATTAAATTTTAAATTAAAAACAAGGATTAGGGCTAACTGGCGTCAGGTGGGAAAACTCCCGCCAAGACCCCCATGTCGACAGGCATGTCGACAGGGGTCTTAGGGTGTCGACTGCCCTGTCGACAGCCCTGTCGACACGGGGTGGCCGGGCAGTTTTGCCTGGCGCACCATTTTGATTTGGGCTTGGTTGTGTGGCTTGGTTCTAGAGAATTCCTAAATCTGACGGACCTAAACTAACCTAGGGTTAATCCTAGGGCTAAAAACACTCTAATCTTCTATAAATAAGCCCCTAATCCTACCCTAAAACCTCATTATTCATTCTAACAACCAAACTATGTCAAATTGAATTCTCAAATGGCCTCCACCTAAAAACCCTAGCCTCCACCCTCTTCAAAAATCATTCCTATGAAGATTTTGATGTTCATACAAGCATTTCTAAGTTGTATGAATGATCATTAGCTTGCATACATCATCAAGTTGCAAGCTTTATTGGCTAAGCTAGAGTTTTTGGGATTTTTGTTAATTGGAGCTTTGTTTTGGGTTTTTATATGCTTGCATAAAAGGGCTTCTCAATCTTTATTAGTAGATTTGTGTCTTCATAATATTTGTAAGCCCTCTTACCTTCATTTTAGAAACTCTAAAGTTAATATGTGATGAAAGTTGGGATTTATGCATGTTTAATAAGTTATGCATGCTTATGCGAGTTCACTATGCTATGTTATGCATGTTCAATAAGTTATGCATGCTTATGCGAGTTCACTATGCTATGTTATGCATGTTTAATAAGTTATGCATGCTTATGCGAGTTCACTATGCTATGTTATGCATGTTTAATAAGTTATGCATGTTTATGCAAGTTCACTATGCCATGATTTGCAAGTTTAACAAGTTATGCATGTTTATGCAAGTTCACTATGCCATGATTTGCAAGTTTAACAAGTTATGCATGTTTATGCAAGTTCACTATGCCATGATTTGCAAGTTTAACAAGTTATGCATGTTTATGCAAGTTCACTATGCTAAGTTATGCAAGTCCAACATGTTATGCATGTTTATTATGATATGTAAGATTTATCATGTATGTTGTGCCAAGTTCCCTCTTTCTATCCTTTATGCGTTATGACGAATATGTAAGTGATAGAATGACGTTGGGGGGGGGGGGGGGGGGGTTTGGGTAAAACTTAAAATACATGAAAATATAAGATTGGGAATTTACCTATTAAGTTAGGTCTACCCAAGTATTTGTTAAATTTGTAATTATGGTTTAAAAATAAAGTGGACATGACACTTAGAAAACATAAGTATGGCCAACTCGAGGTTGGGTTGAGTTTGTAGCGTAAACCTACCCGGAACCGACCGGCTTAACTAGTTGCTACAAACAATAGGACCCAATGTGAGAAGTTGGTCATGTGTACCTTGGACCCGAGGTTAGACCAAGTTGTGGTGTAAAGCTACCCGGACCCGCCCGGCTTAACTAGTAACCGCAACAAAGTCTAATGTGAGAGGTTAAGGTACAATTAAATTAATGCCTCATGATTAGGGTTAAGTCATGGCCCACTAATACTTAACCAATTTTGGGGATGCGAGGGATTAAATGGGGTTAAGTGGTGAACTGTTGGTTACACTTAACTAATTTAATCCATGATTAGTGAGGGGTTAAACCACACTTAACCCTCTTAGAAAACCCTAGCAACGTGGTCTGTTCCAGCAGTGATCCCAGTTTGGTATCATTCACAACCCTAGAGGCTAGGCTAGGGCGGGGCACGATTACTGGACTGATGTAAGCGACTAAAGCGACGGCTGAGTTGTACAGCGGTGCGGGTCCAGGCGGGCTACGGACGTGCACGTAGTTCGGTGTTGGACAAACTCGAGGCACGGGTACCAGTAGGTTTAGACTGTGCATTATTGCTTAGGTGTCTGGGGTTGACACCCGAGGGCTTGATACACCCGAAGGTGGACCCAGCACAGTCTGACTACAACCATATGTGGGCCGTATGGACACCAACACTTGACGTGTTAGGTTTATAGGGAGCCGATCGACTAGACCGTTGGGCTGGACCTTGTATTAAGGTCACCTCATGCTATTGGGCCAAAGTTTGGGCTGGGGGATCAATACCTATTATGTTAGTTTGCTAGTACACTGTGGTGCAAAGCTTAATCTTCTTTATGTGATGACACCTTTATCTATTGCCAGTATGTTCATCTCAGTTTCCATCATGATGTTAACTTTACTAGTTTATAGACTGATCGTAGTAGGGCTTACCAGTCTTTTTGACTGACCTGTTTTCTTTCGCTTCTTTTCTTCCGTTCCCCCCCCCCCCCCCCCCAGGTTCTCAGGGAGGGAACAGTGGTGCTTAGCTTGGATCGCTTGCTTGTTTGCTAGATAGCTCATGTATGCCTGGACATTGAGCTCGCTATGGTTTATCATCTTTATTTTTGGGGATAGCACAATGTATTTCAGTGTTTCTGTTTATGATGTACTAGACATGTTTATTTTGGCAGTTGACTTTATGATGTACTAGACTTGTTTTGAGATGGTTTGAGATATTCCGCTGTTTTATTCTCACTTACACTGTTTTACATATATTAATGTTCTTGTTCTGCCTTGATATATCATTATGCATGCTTACCCAGTTCTAACGCCCCCCAGAAGCTAGTGCCCCCGAAAGAGTGACCCTAGCGGAGGTGGGGTGTTACAAATGGCTTCAATTCTGGTGATGAACTTTAGGAAATAGAACGGATTTGAATCACAAATCACGATATTGATTGTCGATTTATTTCCTTTACGAAGAATTCGTGAATCTGAAATTCTTTTGGTTGGGGAAAAAAGAACAGAAAGAAATGGAGTTCTTAGATTTGAGGAAATGGAGAGATAATGAAGGCTTTGGAGTTGTTCTTATAGGTGCGAACGGGGGGACAAAGGTGCAAAACCATAAATGTTGGGTTTTACTTCGTATTAAAGCCGAGAACCAAATGTACGTGAAATTGAAAGGAAGGTACATGTAGCTACAGGTAGGTTGCTAAGAATTCCTTTGGTAAGAAGGAATAGGGTAGTAGCTATGCGTTGAAAAGGAGATAGGTATAAGTAGGCACCCTTATTTTATTTTGAACCAATGTGGATTTATTTGATTTATATTATCGTGTATTTTTGAACTCCTATTTAAATGCAGCAACCGGCATTTTTTGGGTTATCCCACTATTCTGAACACAATGGAACATTTTTCGTAGCCCAATTTGATCATACGGAGAAGATATAAATTTAAATTAATATAAATTAAATTCAATACAATCATTCCTTGATAATAAATAATTATTATCATCGTTTCTATTCAAATAGAATTTCGATTAATTATCTAAATCATTTTGACTCGATTTAAATTTCGAATTGAATTATTTCAGGTTCTCGTATTACGATAATTATATATATTCGAAATAAAATCATATTTTGATTATTAAATTGATAACTCAATATAAAAATCCATTTATATTATTAACCCAATATTTAAAACAATATTAAATATTTATAATTAATCGATCAAAAATCTGGGTCGTTACACAACGTAAATCTGCTAGAATATTAATATGTTGAAATGTTAATATGTTGATATGTTAATAGGTTGAAATGTTAATATGTTGAAATGTAAATGAGATGAAATGCATAAACCTATTTAAATATGTGGAAACGATTATTGTTGTATACATACATGTTCTAATTACATGTTAATCTGTGGCATATTATGTACATGAACCCTTAACTGTAAGAATTGGGATAACCACATGTTAATTTGTTAGAATGGAATAATTACATGATTCGATGATTACATGTTATTTTAAATGAAGTTAATTAAATGTTAGGAAGAACATACGATATTATAATCGGATAATGGACTTAATATTATTAAGTATGACATGTAAAAATAGATTACAGTAAAATTTGGAAAGAACGGATAAGCCTAAATTTATTGTAAATAGAAAACGGTAACCACACTAAGACACGAGGTTTAATTCAACTTGTGGTAGAAGTCTCCCTGGAACCGCCCGACAAATCCAGTGTCCACAAGTTATTAATTTAATGTGAAGGGTCTAGTGTGTAAATAAACATGTAACTATACTAAGACACAAGGTTAAGTCAACTTATGGTAGAAGTCTTCCCGGAACTGCTCGACAAATCCAGCATCCACAAGTGGTAGGCTTAATGCAGAGGTCTGATGTATAAACATATATATATATATATATATGTATATGTATGTATATGTGTGTGTGTAAGGATACATAAAAAGGCAATAATTGTATGAATGGAAGTTACAACAATAAAAGGACTGGAATGAACGGGGAACGGTAATAACCTATTATAATTAATTACATTAATGAGAATGTTATATAATAGGTAGGTTTATCCTAAGGACAAGTGAAAATTATAACATACATTATAATAAATGGAATGTAAAGTTATTAGTAAACCTTAATTAAGAGAACTAAGTTTATAAGTAAACTACGACAAGTTGTAGAGACTGTGTAAGACGGACTTATGATTAAATAAGAAAGAACGAGGTGAATAAATAGGATGAAATAAGTTATATTTAATCATAAATAATAAGTGACATGTAAAATGGAAAATAGGTGAATTGAGATGAAGTATACTTAATTACATATTAAGTAGAACATGTTATTGTAACTATGGAATCAAACAACGAATAATATAAAGGGATTGTACATTACAGATCTTGGATTGCAATCTAGTGAATAACATGTTATGGGTTATTAATAAACTTAAAAAGATTAAGTTATATATATGAAATTAATAAGCAAGAGGAACTTGGTAACTTGAATAAGAAGTCAATGTGAATGGGAATAACCAAGTTAATTGGAAATCTAACGAGGTAGAGCAAGCGCGTTATTAAATGTTTAGACATAAGGTCTAATAACACATCAACTTGAAGCGCTTGGACCAGTCGTACGTCTGAAGGTGAATAAACGAACGGGGTAGATCATCGTGGTATCATAGGACACAAGGGGAGCGCACATCCATCTGATTATTCTGCCTATCGTTCTGCTGGCTCCAAAGGACTGGAAGGGGAACTACACGGCTTCCTGGGACATGGAGGGTATTCCTGGTAGTCCTTTGTATGGTGGTAGCATTCGGACTATGCTCGGTGAGGTTAGATCTGCTGGTTACTACCCGGTGAGTCTACCTTGACTACCATTAAGAGCAGTCAAAAAGATGTAGGGTGGCATAGGTGATTCGACGATCCAGTTGCCTTGTGAATAGGCTAGGTTACGACCATGTTTATCGAGTTACTAGCAGGTCTAACCATCTGTTGATAGCAAGTCGTCGAGTACCAACCATCGATAGTTAGCGTGATATGTAATGCGTGATGCGGAAAGACAGAGAGTTAAACCAAAAGACCAAAGGCCTTCTGCTACCAAGGCTTTGGGTAAGGGACAGGCCAATTAGGATTTGGATGTTGTTGTTTTATGGGGCCACCTCACCGGTTATCAATTCCGTTTGTCTTTCACTAGTTGAGGAAGGGGTCGGGTGGGACCATAGCCACTGAAAATATAGACCTTAGCATTTGTGTATACAGATATCTTAAAAGCTCCTGACCGAGTTTCGTGTTTCAGATATAGCCCTGTTACGGGACTCGGTGCACAATAGATATGTGTGGATACATGCATACCACATCCGGATATGGTATCATAAAGGTAAACATCGAGTACGATTGATGATATGTACGTGAAAAGTTTAGATACATGCATGTCCGCTCTGGGTGGTGCATCGTATAATCTGTGGCACTACTCTGTAATGGAATCTAATTTGATCGAAGGTGGTAGTCCGTACGCTTACGTAGCAAGGCGATAGAAGATCTATATGGATCGTAGCATTGTTATATAGAGATTTGTACGTCGCTCCAGCATAAGATGAGGGACTGCGTGTATTTCTGTGGCGTTACAGCAGAGACCATACGAGTGGGGTACCATGGAGTGTAACTTAATGTTGGGGGTAGCAACATATATACTATATTAGGTTAATCCACTAGAAAATAGATGGGTACGACATGTGTGTAAGCCTTGGATGATGTTACCCAAGTAACCTAATAAATAAGAAAATGTAGCTAAACGGTATATGTAGGGTTATCCAAAATGTGTAGTCTAAATCCAGTAACCAGAACTTGTGTTCTGACCTCCTTTTCATAACATACTCGCAGGTTATATTCGTGGCAGAGATATGATAGCTTTGGATACTGGTTTGGCAGTATTATCATCTGGGTAAGGCTATATTTTAATTATATTATATTTTATCCATTCCGTTGTGAGATGTTTTCTGAGCTCTGATATATTTTATATCTCTGTCTTTTCTGTAGGATACCAGACAAACCAACACGAGCTTTGATAGATTAAAATTTTGAAAAAAATTCGGTTTGTCGGAATTCGGGTTGTTACAATAAGTGTTTGCTAGTAATTACCCATGGACGCATATACACACATTAGGCACTAGATGGGCTCAAGCACTTACATATTTCATATGGATGTGTGCGCATTTTAATTTTTCAATGGATGAAAGTGGTTGAATCGTCACGTGGGCGTTTGTAACAAACTGCATTCTACGTATCTAAGATCGTAGAATATTTATTTCTTTTTCGTATGAAGTCGTGTGGTCATGTAACTTTGGGAGACGGCTATTGGGGTCATTTCTCATGTTCACGATTTTTTCCGATTTTTAAATGACCGTTTTGCCCCTAGCCGATATTGTTTTGGCCATAACTTTGGATTGATAAGGAGTTTTGACCTGAAACCACTTCCATTAGATTCCTTTGATGGTTTACCTTTCTGTAAAGTGGTCATAATAGCCAAACGCACTTACCATTTGGGAGATATGGATGAATTAAGGTTTAGAAGGTGAAAAATAGCTCAAATGGGCTTAACCGGGTGATTAGCAGCTTGGCCCATAACCCATTTCGGGATTAGGGTTATGAGAGGGCTGGAAGGGTTAGGAAAATCATTTCATTTCAGTTTTCTCAGCCGCCACAAACCTTCCTTAAGCTCTAGCAATGACCTCCATCTTCTAAAACACTCCAAAACACCTTTTTGTCATCTCTAATCACATCTTAGCCTAATCTACATCAAATCAAGGCGGATTAGCATAAGGATTGGGATAGAGCTGCTGGAACACATAGAGATTGGATCCAAATCATAGATTATTTCAGATCTATAGTTTACTTTGTGGCAAAGGTGAGTGATTAGCTTGCTTTTTCACTAATTATGGCTAGTTATGGTAATTAGCGAAATTTTGGCTCAGAAAAATCTAGAAAAATTTCTAAAATTCTAAAACATCATTTTGTGACTCTGATATGAATTTGGGTTAATTACGACTAATTTTGCTAATCCGCGAATTTAGGAGATTAAGGGGTGATTAGTGATAATTAGCGAATTTATGCATTATTAAAATCTGGAAAAATATTCTAAAATTCTGAAATATTGTTTTAAACCTTTGTTAAAAAATTTGGTTAGTTTGGTTAAGTTTTGCTAATCCTATTATTAATTATGCTTGAACATGCTTAAGGGAAAATATGAGATTTTGGCTATGTTTGATCCATTTTAACCTATCATATTGATGTTTTGGTGTTTGATGTCACTTTTATGTGTTGCTATGACTGTATGGTATGCTTGGTGATTGTTCAGAATAGTTAGAATGGTCGAAAACGCCGTCGAGAAGCATAAAACTGTCGCTGGAAGTTGCAGGAAAATGCAGGAAACCGGACCGGATCGTGTAGTCCGACCCGACCCGATCATGGGTAGCCCATCCGAACCGATCCGTCCATGGATGGTGACCACGAACCCGAACCGATGCAGTGCCACGCCCCGAATTGAAGATGGTCCACAATCCGACCTGCCCATCTGAAGGACCCCCACGAACCAGAAGCTTACGATCCGAATCGAAGTTCCGAAGGGGAAAGGGCATCACGCCCGAAGGGGAGCGCCACGAGCCTTGGGGCACGACCCGATCCGATAGGGTTTCCATGACCCAATCCGCGTGGGTATTCCGATCCGACCCAGTGTGGGGTATTGAAGGCCGAACCGAACCGTGTGATGATGGGGAGCTGGAGACCGAACCGAACTGATCTGGTGATGACCAATAACCCGAGATGCAAAGGTAGTCCAAATGGAAGTTAGAGCTTAGGATCCAGTTGGGAATCAATGAGTTCACTTCATGATTGGGCTTTGCTGCGGGACGTGTGCAAAGGGGTTGTCAGTATTCATAACTTCGGTTCACCACTGAGAGATGGATAGTGGGCTTGTAGTGATAGTTGTACGGGATTGGATTCCGTCATGGCCCAAAGGAGTAGGTGACCAAGGTAGTAGGTATCGTATGCTTCACGCACTGAGTGAGAGATGTGAGGATGGTTGCTATGTTTGATTTGTTTTCCATCATTATGACATGCACAACCCTACCCCCGTATTCTTTACACCATCTGTTTAGTGGCACCTTAGAGTATTGTACAGTATGTAGTGCTAACTCTTTGGTTGCAGGTCCAGGTTCAGGCATGATTGGATTATACCTGTTATTGTTCTGTTTTGTTGCTTATCGCTCATACCATACTTTTTGTCTGACCCAGAGTTTTATGTCTCTTATTATTACTCTGGGTGCTCACACGAGCAGACTAGAGACAGGTTAGCTGGTGATGCGCGAGTAGCAGATTCGGAGGCGAGCAGGAGGCTTCCACGTATGATATACATAGATATTCTCCCTGTGTCGTTGCTGGTCACTACTTTGGGCATTAGTAGTGTACCTTACTTGTTTAGCTTTTTGAGACAGTTTTTTTAAAAGTTGTAATAATGTTGGCTTTGGATCATAAGCTGTACTTTGGATTTTCCGCTGCTACGATAGTTTGTTTTCAGCTTATGCACTGTCTCACCTGTTTTATATCAAGTATGTTGTTATTATATTTTGTTCTATGCGCTGTGAGACATTCTACAGGTTCCTTGTTGATTCTTCATCTTCTTTCTTTCCTTTTCTAACGACCTTCCCGTGCTAACTGGACATGTGTACAGCGCACTTGTGGAGTAAATGTCGGTTTGTGCGGGGCGGGTCGTCACATTTCGTATCAGAGCTCTAGGTTGCGAAACTAACTTAGGGGAGTCATCAGGGAGAGTTAGTATACGTATACGAGAGCGCGTATTTGTGATTATTTTGATTTTCGAAAGCTATATATATATATTTAGTATAGCTAAGATGAAGTCGCACTGCACTAGCACCAATATAGAGGTGGTTGATCGTTTTCTCTTTACAGATTGAACAATGAGCCGATACGCAAGAGATGCCGGTAGAGGAGCCAATAATGGGAATGCTGCTAACATGAGGACAATGTTTACTGACCTCATAAGAGAAATGCTTAGGGATATACAAAGGGCAGCTCCCAATGGTGGTGGTCCAGTAGTGCAGGCGCCTAGGGCCGATTTCACCAAGTTGTGCAAGGATTACACTAACCTTGGTGGGAAGCCGTTCCACAAAACGGAGTCGGCCACGGATGTTCAGGATTAGTTGGATAGCTGTGATCGTATCTTCGACGACTTGGGTATCGAGGATGCGATGAAGAGAAGGCTAGCATCCCTTCAGCTTCAAGGACAGGCAATGAATTGGTGGAATGCTATTCAGGCAGCCACTCCAGAGGATCAAGTAACTTGGGATCAGTTTAGAACTCGTTTCAGTGATAAGTTTATCCCAGCTGCTCAGAAGTCAGAATTGTTTAGGAAGTTCTTGGAACTCAAGCAGAATAGAAGAGCTGTCTCGGAGTACATTGCCGAATTCGACACTTTGTCCAAGTATGGGTTATCTCTTATTGATACTGTCGAGAAGAAGAACGAGAAGTCCATGACTGGATTGGATCAGTACTTGGGGGAGAGGCTTTTTAACCACATCGATGAGACGTTTGAGTCGATTGTGCGGAAATCTTTGAGATCGGAAAGTCTTTACCCTAAGCCAAAGACCGAGGTTGCTATTACATCTGCGGATGAGCCAAAGTCGCAAGCAGGAGATGGAGGCAGGGATAGTTACCAAAATAAGAGGAAGCAAGACCAAGCCATGGATGGTCAGAATAAGAGAAGTAAGAAAGATGGCGAGTGCTTTAGCTGTGGCAAGAAGGGACACTATGCCAGAGATTGTTGGGAAAAGCCTGGGGAAAGGAAGTGCTTTAATTGTGGCCAAGCGGGACATCACAAGAATGAATGCCCACAACCTCCTAGGGAGAAGCAGATCATGGGAGCATATGCTATCAACGCGGTTACTTCTTCGTCGAATGCCCCAACTGCGGCGCAGAAGGGAAAAGGTGTCGTTATTCGAGGTATGCTTTCAATTTAAGATGTTTTGATCAGGTTTTGTTTGACAAAACCTAAGTTAGTCGATAGACCTTTAGTAGTGACGAACCCGATTGGTGGTTCGACTAGCCTCAGTATGATTTACGGTAACGTGGTCTTATCAAGTCATGAATGTATGTTTGTTTGTGATTATTTTGTTTTGGGCTTTACTGGGTTTAGCATTATTTTGGGGAGTCGATCTACTCTAAAGGAATGGGGTGGTATTAGGTACCTACCTAGTGATGGTGGTAACAACTGGAGTTAGGAAAGCTGAGAGGTTAACGTTGTCTCTGGGAGGCAAATGAGTGCTCTAGTGCTTAGTTGTTTTGCTAGTATCACTTCACGTGGATTGTCCGAATTCGGAGGAGATGTTCCTTGGGTGCTTGTCTGATATTGGTTTAGGCCTTTGGGGCTTGTGCTTTGGGAATGTCGAGTTTGACTAGGATGGTTTGCGTGAGGGATAAGTAGTCATTGCGATTTTCATTGGATGATACGTTGGTTTACTCGAGGAGTGATGGGCAGCTGTGACAGGATAAGACTATTCGATGGTATGGACTACCCCGAGTTGGACTCGATAGGGTTATGAGATGACTCGACTGGGACTCGAGGAAGATGCAAAGTAATGGATTGTTTAGGACCCTATGCTGATATTTTCTTTGGATAGTAGAACTTTGAAGGAATAGGATGAGTTCGTTGATCATGGAAGCTGCAGCGAAGGTTAGGACGATTCAAGTTGGACTTGAACTCGTAAAAGAAAATAGTTATTCGTTGATCTAGGAGATGCAACGAATAGGGGGACGACTCATGTTGGACTAGGGTTGGTAGGTAATGGATACTCAAGACTGGGTCTGAGTTTATGGGTAATAGATTGACTCGAGTTGGACTCGAGAAGGCTGCAAGGAATTGGATTGACTCGAGTTGGACTCGAGAGGGCAGCAAGATAATGGATAGACTTGGGTGGGATTCGAGTGTTTCAGGCGGACTAAAAGCAGGGGTATCTAGGGACGCCCACTTACCTTGGATCCGTTGGACGTGATCTAATTATCCTTGGAGGATAAACGTACGTTGGACGTACGGTAGTCCGTTTGGAGGCAGAGTTTCCATTAGTTATTGATGTTGGTTGGACCAGACATACAGATACTGACGTATTCATGGCTTTAGCAGGTGATAGACAGGATTTGTTTGATGGATGCTATGGTTGTTTTGTTTGTTCTTACCTTTCTTCTCTTTAGTATCACCTGTAGGATCCCGTTGAATGGAAATAGATAAGTTCATTGATCATGGTGATATGATGGGTGTAAGATACTTTATGTTAGACTTGAAGTATGTTGGGCATTGTGGAGCGTCCATTGTCTTGGAGATTCAACGGATATAGGAGTTTCAGTTGGACTTGGACTCATAGGTAGAGTACCTAGATTCATTGGATGAGTCTAGTTCACCTTTGGAAGGTGAATGTACGTTGGACGTACAGTACGGATATAGGTAGAGTACCTAGATTCATTGGATGAGTCTAGTTCACCTTTGGAAGGTGAATGTACGTTGGACGTGCAGTATGAATATGGGTAGGGTACCTGGGTTCATTGGATGAATCTAGTTCATCTTTAGAAGGTGAATGTACGTTAGACGTACAGTGCAGATATTGGCGTAGTGCCTAGGGTCATTGGATGGGTCTAGTCTGCCTCTAGGAAGTGAATGTACGTTGGACGTGCAATACGAATGTAAGAAGGACTCAAGTTGGACTTGAAAGGACATTTGGAATGTAGTTGAAAATTTGGCGTATAAGGTTGGATTACCTAAGAAAAGACAGTATAGACGAATGCCATGGTATCGGACTGGGTGCGATAGCTGATGCATTGAGTAAGAGACATGCTAGTTTAGAGGCTACTTTTCTGGAATGGAAGCAACTAGAGTATATCACGGGATATGACTTCAGACCTAAGTGTGAATTGGATTCAGAAATGCTAGTAAGCTTGACGATTAGATCGATCTTGATTAAGTGGATCGGTTCCAGTTAGAGGGATGATCCTAACTTATTAGAAGTTACCTCTAGGGTAGAAATGGGAATCGATGGTGAGAGAACGACCTATACTTGGGAAGTAGAGAATGACATAAGAAAGTCGTATCCAAAGCTCTTTGCTTGGTGAGATTTTAGCGGCGATGATTCTTCCCTTATTAGTAAACCGCATGTTAGGGCAGAATGGTTCTATTTGTTTTGCATGTTTGATTGTTGTATATGGTTGGTAAGCATGCGGGATCCTTTGTATGTTTTGGGTTAAGGAATTTCGGGGACGAAATTTCTTAAGGGGGGGAGAATGTAACAACCCGCATTCTACGTATCTAGGATCGTAGAATATTTATTTCTTTTTCGTATGAAGTCGTGTGGTCATGTAACTTTGGGAGACGGCTATTGGGGTCATTTCCCATGTTCACGATTTTTGCCGATTTTTAAATGACCGTTTTACCCCTATCCAATACTGTTTTGGCCATAACTTTGGATTTGTAAGGAGTTTTGACCTGAAACCACTTCCATTAGATTTGTTTGATGGTTTACCTTTTCGTAGAATGGTCATAATAGCCAAACGGACTTACCGTTTGGGAGATATGACTAAATTAATGTTTAGAAGGTGAAAAACAGCTCAAATGTGCTTAACCGGGTGATTAGCAGTTTGGCCCATAACCCGTTTCGGGATTAGGATTATGAGAGGGCTGGAAGGGTTAGGAAAATCATTTCATTTCAGTTTTCTCAGCCGCCACAAACCTTCCTTAAGCTCTAGCAATGGCCTCCATCTTCTAAAACACTCCAAAACACCTTTTTGTCATCTCTAATCACATATTAGCCTAATCTACATCAAATCAAGGCGTATTAGCATAAAGATTGGGATATAGCTGCTGGAACACATAGAGATTGGATCCAAATCAGAGATTATTTCAGATATATAGTTTACTTTGTGGCAAAGGTGAGTGATTAGCTTGCTTTTTCACTAATTATGGCTAGTTATGGTAATTAGCGAAATTATGGCTCAGAAAAATCTAGAAAAAATTCTAAAATTCTATAACATTATTTTGTGACTCTGATATGAATTTGGGTTAATTTCGACTAATTTTGCTAATCCCGGAATTTAAGGGATTAAGGGGTGATTAGTGATAATTAGCGAATTTATGCATTATTAAAATCTGGAAAAATATTTTAAAATTATGAAATATTGTTTTAGACCTCTGTTAGAAAATTTGGTTAATTTGGTTATGTTTTGCTAATCCTATTATTAATTATGCTTGAACATGTTTAAGGGAAAATATGGGGTTTTGGCTATGTTTGATCCATTTTAACCTATCATATTGATGTTTTGGTGTTTGAGGTCACTTCTATGTGTTGCTATGACTGTATGGTATGCTTGGTGATTGTTTAAAATAGTTAGAATGGTCGAAAACACCGTCGAGAGGCGTATAAACTGTCGCTGGAAGTTGTAGGAAAATGCAGGAAACCGGACCGGATCGTGTAGTCCGACCTGACCCGATCGTGGGTAGCCCATCCGAACTGATCCGTCCATGGATGGTGACCACGAACCCGAACCGAAGCAGTGCCATGCCTCGAATTGAAGACGGTCCACGATCCGACCTGCCCATCTGAAGGACCCTCGCGAACCAGAAGCTCACGATCTGAATCGAAGTTCCAAAGGGGAAAGAGCATCATGACCAAAGGGGAGCGCCACGAGCCATGGGGCACGACCCGATCCGATAGGGTTTCCACGACCTGATCCGCGTGGGTATTCCGATCTAACCCAGTGTAGGGTATTGAAGGCCGAACCGAACCGTGTGATGATGGGGAGCTGGAGACCGAACCGAACTGATGGCTAAGAGGGGATCTGAACCGATCTGGTGATGACCAATAACCCGAGATGCAAAGGTAGTCCAAACGGAAGTTAGAGCTCAGTATCCAGTTGGGAACCAATGAGTTCACTTCATGATTGGGCTTTGCTGCGGGACGTGTGCAAAGGGGTTGTCAGTATTCATAACTTTGGTTCACCACTGAGAAATGGATAATGGGCTTGTAGTGATAGTTGTACGGGATTGGATTCCGTCATGGCCCAAAGGAGTAGGTGACTAAGGTAGTGGGTATCGTATGCTCTACGCACTGAGTGACAGATGTGAGGATGGTTGCTATGTTTGATTTGTTTTCCTTCATTATGACATGCACAACCCCACCCCCATATTATTTACACCATCTGTTTAGTGGCACCTTAGAGTATTGTACAGTATGTAGTGCTAACTCTTTGGTTGCAGGTCCAGGTTCATGTATGATTGGATTATACCTGTTATTGTTCTGTTTTGTTGCTTATCGCTCATACCAGACTTTTTGTCTGTCCCAGAGTTTTATGTCTCTTCTTATTACTCTGGGTGCTCACACGAGCAGACTAGAGACATGTTAGCTGGTGATGCGCGAGTAGCAGATTCGGAGGCAAGCAGGAGGCTTCCACATATGATATACATAGATATTCTCCCTGTGTCATTGCTGGTCACTACTTTGGGCATTAGTAGTGTACTTTACTTGTTTAGCTTTTTAAGACAGTTTTTTTTAAAGTTGTAATAATGTTGGCTTTGGATCATAAGCTGTACTTTGGATTTTCCGCTGCTATTACAGTTTGTTTTCAGCTTATGCACTGTCTCACCTGTTTTATGTCAAGTATGCTGTTATTATATTTTGTTCTATGCGCTGTGAGACATTCTACAGGTTCCTTGTTGATTCTTCGTCTTCTTTCCTTTTCTGACTACCTTCCCGTGCTAACTGGACATGTCTACAGCGCACTTGTGGAGTAAATGTCGGTTGGTGCGGGGTGGGTCGTCACAGCGTTGCATTTCGAAGAATTGTTGTGCATGCATATTGAACTTATATATTATATCAGGGTTCTTTTGCATACATATTAGATACATGGCAAAAACATATATTGCATTAAGGAGGTCAATTGAATCAGTCGACCGCCAGATTTTTTCATTAACATAGGAAAATATACACACAACTTCCTTTCATATGTTCATACAAGCATTATAAATTTTAAGGTCAATGGATGCTAATGGTTGATGGACGAGTAGATGGTTATAGGTGGTTGTTAAAATAATAACTTTCTTAACTTGGAGATTTCGTATGAAATCATTTAAGTAGGGGAGAATGTAACACCCAATAATTTATACACCATAATTTTACTGTGAAGACAATAAAACGAATATTAAATAATTAAATATTCACAATTATGTAAAATCGATTTTACTGTTGCGTTCGTCTCAGAATTCTGGTTCAAATAAACACAGAGTTTGCGTGAATTAGATAACATATGAAGAAGATATGAGCTTATAAAGATTAAACAACATTCAAACAGGAAAATAAACGTAGCAAAAAACGGTAATGGGCCAACCCCACCCATACCTAGGTCGACCACTGGTTCAACCAATGTCTAAGGAGGGTCAACACGGTAGGTTGGTTGTCAACCCGCGAGTATGCAAGCTGAATTCGGACGTCTGTATTTGGACTGTTTTTACATATAACGTCCGTTCGTTGAGTTGCATGGTTGGATTTAATAGCCTAAAATCTAACGGTCTAGAATTGTCTCAATTAATCTATGAATAGGGTGGCTCTGTCTCATTTCTCTACACATAATTCTCTTTATTCCTCTCTTCCTCCGTGACTAAGTTCTAAAATTAATTAAGAAAAATGGGGAGATGCTACTAGAAGATATAGATTAAAAAGATAATTCATGATCTGCAATCAACAATAACCCTTTTTCAAAGACTATTTCTGAATATAGCCTACATCTCTGTGGGTTCAAGTTATTTTTAGATCTGACATCTAAAAGGTATTTCAGCAGTAAATAGTTTTTGATCTGAAATAAGAAGTACCTATAAGTTGTTTCTTATATACGTTCTTTTACTGTTAATTCATCTTTATATTAATACATGTTCTTTTATTCAGATATATAGTTAATTTATGTTCTTGTATGGATCTATCTTCCTTATCCCTTTTTTCTAGCTTTTATTCATTTATAGTCTTTTATATGCCTATTTTATACCGTTTGTCTTTGATTATTTTCTTCTCCTTCTTTTTCCATTTATTTGCGCTAAGTCTAGGCCACCAAGAGCCTATGCAATTTACTGTTAAATATTGTGTATAATTGGAATAATTGAAATGACAGCAAAAAGGAGAAACTAGGGGATATTGTAACATGAGGACTTTTGACTGTGAATTTAGGGATTATTGTAAAAAGGAAATCATGCAAACATGTTAAACAGAATATACTATATTTAAGATTAAGCAAAGAACATGCTATAGAAAATGTAATTACTAAACGTAAATTAAGTAAACTGAATTACTATAATATACACATACATCTGGGCATGTGCTTGTTTTAGGGACGTGGTTGTACAAAGAATGACATTTATAGAGAAATGCCATTTACAACCATGGAACTTAACCTGCTCAGTTAAACTGGATAATCAATAAGCTAAGAGGTCCCTCATCTTTTCTTTGTATCAGGTTTTGGGGACTCTTAAATCCTAGTTACTTGGGGGCACAAGCTTAGGGGATTTGGCTTGTGTCGATTTGTGTGGAACCCATAACAGCTAGTATCCCTATTGGTATTGAACTAGGGGCATCACATTAGGTAATGAGTAGGGCACACTTTACTGATATGGATAGTAAGAGTTTCAAAAGAGGAAGGTGGGTACAGGTGCGTTCCGGCAGAGTCATGAGCGTGCATGGGTCCGATTAGAGAAACTAAGACGTTGTAACACCAGTAAATAGGTTAGTGTCCTATAAATTACCGCTTTAGGAATTGATACACTCTACTGCCGGGACTGGCATAGGATATTTATGTAATAAGGAGCCGATCACATGGTTAGTAGTTAGGGTAAAAGCTAATCTTGATATACTAGTATTGGTACAGAAAACTTGTTCTTGTGTTATCCAGTTGTCTTGTACTTGTATGTTTTACTATACTTTTTTACCTAGTCTCATTTATCTACCTTGATACCATTCTTTAATGCTTATGCTAGATATCACTGGAACTTGCTAGACTTTATGTCTAGCCTATTTTGTTTTTTCTCCTCTATCTTCCTTCCTTCCATCAGGTTCTCAGGGTAGTGATCAGTAGTGACCATGATATTCAGCTTGGATTCTTGGATTTATGACTTTATGTATTGCTTCGACTTTTGCTCTACTTTGATATGGCTATTAAAAAGGGATACGCTTTAAAGATTTTGTACTCTGATGATTTGCTTCATAATACAAATAGTTTTATCTGTTGTATTTGATATTTGATAAGTATGATAAAAATGATGTTGTAATTGGGATTTGGAAGTAATGTTTCTATTTAATAATAAAAGTTGAATTTTTCCATTGCAATTATTATTCTGTCTTGTGAATATTTAATTACTGTACACTTACTGAGTTACACAGAAGTTAATGCATCCTCATATGGGTGACATTAGGGAATGAGGGGTGTCACAAAAGTCCTATCTATACTTTTAGTTTGGCCTACCCCACAGGTGTAGAGCCTTTATTATTGAAGCCGAAAAGTGGTTCTGGATTGGTTCCAACTTCCCTTTGGGAATATTCATTTGACCAATGGCATGTTTAAAGATAATGTTGACCACTCTTCTAGTTTTGACTAGGATCTTCACAACAATGGATTAATAAATTTGAGAAGTGATCATTAAGGGTTTGTTATGAGGGTGGTGAATCTTTTTCTGTAGCGCTTACGGAGTTACTACAAATGTGTGCATGTCGATACACCTCGAAGTATGATTCGATGGCTTCTCTAGGATTGAAAACACTCCATCCTTTGCTTCTTTAGTATAGCGACTCTTTAATCCCTGGTTGTTTCCAGCATTGTCTAGGCCTCCATGGATTACATAAATGTGGTTGAGAGGTGGACCAAGACGTCCACCTCCTCAAGAACATTGATTGTAGCTCCTCCAAAGGCCTTTTTTATCCCTTGTTGTTATGGGAAACGTTATGTGCATTTTGAAAAGTTCTTGAAAATTTCCATCTTGTATGAGCCTTTGAATGATATTGGCTAAGACCTTGCACTCGCTATTTTTTTGGCCATTCTCTTCATGATATATGCAAAAACTATAACCTTTTTTGCACTCGCTATTTCCATCTTGTTTGAGCCTTGAGCGTGATTGAAAAGTTTAATTTCCCCTTTATTGTTGAGTAAACAATGGATAAGGAATTATTTACTATAATTGAGTTACTATTGGCATCCCCTTATTATGTTCATATGGAGTTTGGTCAAAAATAGGATTTGATCCCTCTTTTCATATGGGTGCTTTCTTCCTTGAGTGATAAATGTCATCCATGCATATGAATTTATCAGCTTGAAAATGAAATTCCTGTAAGTCTTAACATTCATTTACAATGATATCTTTCCAAAAATGGGTGTTCTCCTAAAGTTTCGAGTAAACGACTATCAATTTAGCTATACCATTCATTCCCTTTGCTCTTGCCACTTAATTCTCTTTAGGTATTCTCATGAAGTCCCGAGTGAACGACTATCAATTTAGCCTTTGATTGTTATGTGATGTTAGTCGACATCGTGTAATGGATGGATGAATCTTTTCTAATATAAAATTATGCCGCAAACTCATAAGAGAATTGCTGCCATGAATTTACCTTTTACGATACCGTCGATACCATTTGGCAATGGCTTCTTGTAATGTTATGGGAAACAGCCTACATCAAACATCCTCGGAGGTGTTATAAAAATCTATTTAACTAGTGAAAGCCATCAAGTTGTCATTTTGATATATGATTCATTGATATTTGATTGTTGGGATCTTCACTTATGATAGAATAATGACAAACATAATTTCCTCAGTAAATGGAGCTACCCTCTCATTACCATTTACTCGTGCGTCGAAGGTTCTTTTGCCTTTAGAGTTAAATGAATCTTTAACAACCTTCACTGCGAGTTCTTTGATATAAGCGTCTTCATTGCGATAATTCACCCGATGCGCTTCATACCACTTGGTGTATGGCTATCCCAAATTAGATCTGGTTGATCCAATGGCCTAAGATCTTCTAGTAAACCTATAAATAGAGTCAAGCATAACATTATCATTCCGCATATTCTTCTTCTTCTATGCCTAGGTTTCCCTCTGAATTTTAAAAGGATAAGACCAAAATTAAATATTTTTGTTGGAGAAGAATTTAATAACTAAAAACTAGAAGATCTAAAGAAGGAGTATCGAGTAAGGCCCTAGGATGCCGACTTAGGACCTTAGCTATGTGGAAAGGACTACAAATTTTAGAATTGAAAGTTTAAAGATTTACTCTTAAAAGTAGTTTAGTTTATATTTTAATTTATAGTTTAGTTTATTTTTTAATTTATAGTTTAGTAAAGTTTATCCTATTGACAATTAAGTACAATGAATTTGTAGTTTGTTTATAGTTAATTTACATTCCTTTTACATGTATTAAATAGCTATAATTCTATAATTTTGAGATTTAATGGCAGTTTTATATCCACTAATATATGTGAAAATAGTTAAAAAGAGAAACTTCACGTAACAAAAATTCAAGATAGAAAATGCAGAATTTACAAAAAAGAAAAAACATCTGAAATTTATAACAGAAAGTGAATTGTTTAAAAAAGTTAATAGGTGTAAAGAAACAGGTTTTTAAAACTTGTAGCATAATTATAACATTTGTTATTATGGACACTAAGAATGGTTCAACCCACAAGAAAATGAATGTAGAGAATAAAAATGAAGAAAGTAAATGTAAAATGAGTAAAGTAGAGACAACACTCAATTTATATTAGTTCAGCTAAAATTTTCCTGTGTCTACTTGATGCTTTTCACTAGTTTTTTGCTAGATTGATAACTACAATGAGTGAAATTTATGCAATCCTAAGGATAATGAAATAAAGTATGTTTAGAGTGTCAAAAGTTGAAGAAGAATTCCTCAAACGGTGATCCAAGGTTGTATCTATAGGTGAGATTCGAACCCAGTTTGGCTAGGATAGTATGCGGGTAAGTAGAGTCATGGAGTGAGTAGGCAGAATGGTATAATGGAGTGGAACATGTCACATATGCATTGATATCAACTTCGTCCATGTCCGGTTCGGCTTATGTTATGACGAACCGAGTCTATGCCAATCTGGATAAAAGTGCGTTGTATGCGTTACTCTGGAGGCCGAGCCGAAACCATACCGAAACGAGCATGCTACTTCTATTTTGGTTTAGTCTTAACCGAACCAAAAGTGTGAATAACTGAGGAACCTGGGTTTTTCCTACCCGATATTATGTGTATCGGCAGATCTGAAGTCAGGCTGAACCAAGATGACTTGTCTTTGACTACCCGAAATCTAAGTTCATTTCCTCTCGAGTCGTGAAGAGTCTGACTATGAAGGATCAAGTACATGATAGTCTTATTAAAAGGCAGATCAACATTTACCCTCCCAATGTCCATCGCGTCGTAGACCAAATGTGCTTTGGATCATTTGATCCATGTATTCTTATCAAAGTCACTCCTAAAGCAATAGCCATTTACCCAAAAATGACGATGAAGAATGGTCATGTTCTTTTGAGCAGTTGAGACACTTGAGTCTTTCTTCTCTATGTAAATAGTCAAGTATGCTTCTAATTGAGAATCCTGAAGGTCACAGGTAACTAGACAACCTTCGTCGAGTCAAGAGGTCAAGTACATCTCTCTATTTTGTAATGAATGTTGAATCATCGACTGTCGCTTGTATTCACGCATTGCTAGGTCGTGCCACACGGGATCATTCTTCGCGCTAATCGAGATGTCATTGAGTCAAGTTGGTTTCTGCAAATGCATTTCCAAATGTGTCTTTACCATATCAATAAAGCATTAGTGTTTCCCTCCCCTTCTCCCTTTTTTTGTCTTGGATCAATAGCCGAGCCAAATATCTTAATCATTTTGGATCGTCATAACTAATCAATGCCCCTTTTCAACATCACTAAAAAGGGTGTTGTTTTTCAGGAGGATGGCGAAAAGTCTTTCCCTTCCCCTAGAAGTGTTGACCCCATTTCTATCACTTTTCTTATTCCTCTTTATTTGCCCGACTTTCCTCTTGAACCCTTGCCTACTATCCTTAGGGATGTTTCCTCCTTGAAACCAACCACGACAATCACAACCCTTGTTGAATCACCACCATTCACTGGTTCACCATTTTTAGGTCAACTCCAATTTAGCTAGTTTTTAAAATTAGTCCCGTTTTCATTATCGTCGAAGCTTATGGCAAATTCATGGCCATCTCTAAGAGAGGCGGATGTGAGTCTCGACGAGGATGAGGTAGTGAAGGATAAGGACGAGGCAAAGGCATGGAGGTGCAATGGTGAGATTATAGGGAATTATTTAGTGAAGTTGTAGGAGAGAGGAGTCGAAAGGAGGAGACGATGATTCATTCAGGCTTGGACAAGTGGAGAGAAGAGAATAGATGGGAGATGGAAGGAAGGAGAAGATTTAAAAAGTAGGGTAGGATTCACCTGGATTTGGAGTTAGATAAAAGAAAATATGGAGTGAATTGGGATAGGGTCATCAGTTTAACATGATTTCAAATCAGTAAGGCGGTAGGTCGATCCAGATTTGGCTGATATGGGCTTGGCCCATTATGGTCAGAACGAATCAAGGTTGAACATTCTTTGCTTAATTGCAAGCAACTTCTAGGCCTGACGATTCATTGAAAATGATGATGTGACCTCATGCATAATTAAACTCTTAGACTTATGGATAGCTAGGATTAGAGCATATTTGGACAGCTTTACAGTTAAGATTAAAGCATATAAGCCATTAACTACCCAAATAACAAAGCATCATCCCTTGCAAAAATTAGATCTGCAACTTCTCGCATTCAAGGCTCGATAGGATGGTCTGGAACAATGGGCGTCATGTTGGAATTTACAAATTTTCTTTGATGTTCTACACTATAAATGTTGTTATACATGTAATTGCATCTCACTGCTCACACCGCACTATTCACGCACGAGGGATATAAGTTAATCACTCTAACTGGTGACGTTTATTCAGTCATGCAACAACACGAGATGAAGGTATTCTGCTAGATCATCCGATGTTGAAGGTAGAAAAGATATTGTATATAACGATCCAGGCACATAATGCAGCTCAATTGCTTAGTCAGATAGCGACGAGTCGCAATATACAATTCAAGTGCATACCGGGTAGCCAGTAGTCCCACTAGCTGAAGGGTAAGTTGTTACTGAAGGCAATGTCGATGGAGTTGCTTCTCCTCCGAAACACTTCCAAGATATGTTCTCCTTGATAATCCCATCGGTGTTCCGCTGCGATGGATGATCCCAAGCTGAAAAATTTGTGTGCCAAGCACAAAACTCTATTCGACCAGGTTCGGGCACCAATAGTTCTTCACTTACTGCAAAACCCTCCAGAAAGCTACATAGCATGCTCTCATCATATGTACAACTTTGGTTGCATCCTTCCTTTTAGTCTGCTTATTACAAATATTCTTTCCCTGATGAACCTAGCACTGATGCAGCTTCATCCGACAGCCTATGCCTATCTTCATGCTTTACACATTCTTTATTGGAAGCATCTTCATCGAGAACCTACCATTTATGATGTCCAATATTTCTTTAATTCAAACATCACAAGGACAATACATTTAGGTTCAATTATTTTGAAGCAACTATGAATAGAGAATCATAATGGATGGATGTAGTAAGATGAGTGGCATAAAATTGGACTGATTTTACATTTCATACTAGCAGGGTTTTACCAAGTGATGGGTTGAAGGCAGTAAGCGTCTGCAGAACTCATTTTCTTTCAACTTGGATTTGACGTACTCTGATATTCGTGTTTCCATTTAACAAATACTTCGGATATGCCTATAGAGGAAGTGTTCATATCGAGGCTGGCCAAGCTGCGAGTAGTCTCAGAGGCCCGGATGCAAGCTCGGAGATGCATAACTAACGAACTGGGGCATCAGTTCAACTTTCTTAGCTCTAATAGAAGCACAAGTTTAGGTGGTACCTCAGTCGGGGGTGGAGGCGTAGAAGCCCAAGTAGTTGTTCCACCAATCGAGGGGCATGTCATGGTCGAACTCCATGGAGAAGTCTGTGTCGGGGTGCCACCGAAGAAGAAGGCGTTGGCATAAGTCAAGGGGTTATGCTTTAAAAAGGGAAAGACAATTAAGTGATTGAGAAGTCGGTTTCAATGCACACTCACCAGCTCAGGTCTCCGGCCCATGATGTCGGATCTGCTAGCGCCGATGACATTTCCGAAGGTTTGAGCAATCTTCCAGTGTCGCCAGAGCAGTTTCATTTTAGATGCTAATAAACTCTTTTTCACATCTAAACGCAAAAATATCTTTATTGATGTTAAGGAGATTAATCCGTCCAGCAAGACACCAACATCAGGTCAACTGGAGTATCACTAGGACACACTGCATGTCACGGTACTTGTTGTAACAACCCGAATTCCGACGGCTTGATTTTCTTTTTTCAAAATTCTAATCTATCAAAACTCATTTTGGTTTGCTCTGGTATCTTGCAGGAAAGACAGAGACATAAAATATGTCAGAGCTCAGAAAAATATCTCACAGCGGAATGGATAAAATATAATATAATCAAAGTATAGCCTTACCGTATTAATAATACTACCTAACCAATATCAAAAGCTACCCTGTCTCTACCACAAATCTAACCTACGAGTATGTTATAAGGAAGGGGTCAGAACACAATTTCTGGTGACTTGATTTAAACTATACACTTTGGATAATCCTACGTATACCGTTCAATCACATTTTCTTATTTATTAGGTAACTCGGGTAACCACACTCAAGACTTACACACACATCGTTCTCATTTACTTCCCAATGCATTAACCTAATACAGTAATAGCTAGCCCCCTTAATATTGAGGTACACCCCATGGTACCTCACTCGCACAGTCTCCACTGTAATACCACAGAAATGAACGCAATCCCTCATCCTACGTCGATGTGACGTACAAATCTCTACATAACAATATTACGTTCCGCATATATCTGTCATTACTATGCTACGTAAGCGTACGGACTTCCACCTTCAATCGAATCAAATTTTATACAGAGTAATGCCCTCAAGTCTATGATACACCACCCAGAGCCAACATGCATATATCTAGACTTTCGCATGTACGTATCGTCAATCATTCAATACCTTAACCGCACATAATGTGCACCAAGTTCCGTGGCAGTGCTATACAAGAAAAGCTGAACTCAGTCGGGAGTTTTTCCATATTTGTATAGGCCCATCTTTAAGAGCCTCTAAGTACAGATATTCCTAGGGTCTGTTTTTCATGATGGCTATGGCCCTACCTCGGCCCCTCCCTTAACTAGTAAAGAATACAAGAGCTAAGCGACTTTCCCCTAACAAACAATCTAAACATCCGGTTGGCGTCTCCTCTCAACCACCGTACCCCGTAGTGAAAGGTGATTAGTCTATTGGGTTTAGCTCTAGTCTTTTCGCATCCTACTGGCTGCCGATGACGAGTACCCGACGATCTACTATCTTATTTGGTCCTGACCTCTGCCTCCCCATTGAGGCGACTGCAAAATCACCCTAGTGTCACCACGTCACAACATTCTAACTACAAAGCTACTTTTGCAGTCAAGGCCCACCCACCTGGTAGTAATGCGTAGACCCAACCTCCACGAGCACAACCTAAACATCTACCATCGCACAGAGGACTAATAGTAGCACCCTACATATCTTAGGAAGTCGCGTGCTTCCCCTTCCAGTCCTTCGGAGCACACAGAATTATCAGATGAACGTGCGTTCCCCTCGTTCCTTATGACACCACAATGATCTACCCGTCGGTTTATTCACCCTCAAACGTGCAGACTGGTCCAAGCGCTTTATTTTAATATGTTATTCGACCCTATGTCTAAATATTCATTTATGCGCTTGCCTTACCTCGTCAGGTTTCCATTTAACTTGGTTATTCCCATTCACGTTGAATTCTTAATCAAGTTACCAAGTTCCACTCGCTTATTTTTCAGTCATATAACTTAACCCATTTAAGTTTATTAATAAGCCCACAACATGTTATTCTCTAGATTTTGATCTAAGATATGTAATCCACAATCTCTTTATACTCTTGTTCGATTTCACAGTTACAATAACATGTTCTACTTAATATGTAATTAAGTATATCTCTATTTAAATGGTTTCTGTTTAACATGTCACTTATCATTTGTGATTAAATATAACTTATTTCATTTCATAAGTTTGCCTCACTCTTTGCTATTTAATCATAATTCCATCTTACACTGTCAGTACAACTTATCGTTGATTACTTATTAACTTAGTTCTCTTAACTAAAGTTCACTAATAAGTCTCCTTTCCATTATAACCTATGTTATAATTTCCTCTTGTCCCTAAGACAGCCTTAACACATTATTCTTATCAGCATATTTCAGATTTCCAAGTTTTCAAATTACTTAATTTATAATTAAGTACAACTTCTTTCATTTCATAAACTTTCCCCCATTTCCTGATTACTTAACAATTAAGTACCATTTTTCTCATTACACAAGTTATCTCATTTTCTCACTATTTTATATAACCTAAGTATGATATCCACTTGTCCCTAGGACAAGTCTACCTATTATATAACATTCTCATTAATGTAGTTTATTTATAATAGGTTATTATCATTATCTGTTCGTTTCCATTTCCTTTTACTATTGTAATTATCTTTCACTCAGTTCCATTCATTTCCATTAATTACAATTAATGACATTTATCAATCCAACTATTTACATATATATATATATGTGTGTGTCTATGGACTAGACCACTCACATTAAGCCTACACTTGCGGATGCTGGATTTGTCGGGCGGTTCCGGGCAGACTTCTTCCACAAGTTGACTTAACCTTGTGTCTTAGCACCGTTACATGTTTTGTTTATGCACTTTGACCCCTCACATTAGATTTACCACTTATGGATGCTGGATATGCCGGGCGTTTCCGGGTAGACTTCTACCACAAGTGTAGTTTAACCTTGTGTCTAAGCGTGGTTACAGTTTCCTATTTACTGGAAATTTTCTACATAATTTAGGCATGTCTATACTTTCAAATATAAATTTTACATGTCATCATATTAAACCCATTTTATGTCGCATGTTCTTTCTAACATACAATAAATTATATTCTAACATGTAATCGTTCAATCATGTAATAGTTCGAATCAAACAAACTAACATGTAATTTCTCAATTTCTACCGTTAATGGTCCATATACATAAATGTCACAATTTAACATGGAATTGAAACAACAGTAATTGCTACACATATTTTGACAAGTTTATATTTCAATATATGAATTTTCCAACATATTAATATCTTAGCATATTAATATTCTAACATGTCATATTCATCACTTTAATCTTTTTAACATATGCTTAAACATTCAACATATCATATTTTAACATGTCATATATAACAGGGAATGTAAAACGATAATATATCATTATAAAAAATGATATAACTTAAATCTACTCACCTCATTTGCTTTTCAAATCCTGGATCTGGTCCAGATCTAGCATTCCATGGTTTTCCCCTAATTGGATTCAGAACCTAACAACCATGGATTCATAAATTTTACTAAAAGAAAAAGGGAAGAAAGAGGAAGAAAATTGAATAGACTAGATCTAGAAAATTACCTCACTTCGCATTTGATTCTAAACACCTTTTTTATTAACGTCAATTCTTTTCCTCTAGATCTAGATTTAGGATTTTCCCAAAACTAATAATCTTAATTTTCATAAGAGATTTGAGGAGGAGGAAGAATGGCAGAGCTTAGATATTGTCTCAGAGAATGTGTTAGGCTAGGCTCTGCTAGCCTATTTATAGGTGTTTATGATCTTATCGTACAAGCAACGCTAAATCAGCAACGAACCTTGTTAAGAAAACAATCTAGATTCGTAGACGAATCTACCCACATCTGGAGTGGGGTCGACACCTGGGTCGACCCCCCTATGGGTGGGTCGATCCCTATGTCGACCCCCTGTGTGTCTTACGAGATATATTAGCGCAGAAGTTTGAATTTCGAGTTTTTGTATTTTATGGAATGTAATTAAGTGTAATATTCTTATGTAATCTTCTTATGCGTATAAAAATCTCCTAATGACCATTTTACACGTATGTATATACGTACAACTTTCGTTTCGTTTTCAAAATTCGAACGGTGTTGCACCATTATTTGATTCTTGCTATATTTCATTGATTTCGGCCTTATCTTGAATTTTATCTCTTGTATACATATATTTTTTCACATATATACACGTATATTCTCATATATATATATACATATATTTTGTTTATTTCCTTATATGTACGTTCTTATCCTTTCAAATTTTGAATTTGTAAACGTACATGTATTTGTATGCTCAGTTGACCTTCTCTAAAACAAAGATAAAAATTATGTCGCCACCTAGATTCGAACCCCCGACCTCTATGTTATATATCCAATGTCTTAGCCAATTGAGCTATGATGTCTTTTCTTAATAAGTTTAGAAACAATGGTAGTCATTGTTCTCCTTTTTTAACCTTATTTTCATGTTTTGCTACAATACTTCATTTAAAGGTATCGCTTTCATCTTAAATTATTTTTCTGCAATCCATAGGTCTAAATTGACCAGAAAATTGCCACGAACGCAGCGCCGCTAATCCCATAGCCAAATTCTGGAAGCTCTTCAAAATTTTCTTTTTCTTAAATATTTATATCTGTGCATATATATACATACATGCATTAATTATTTAATTGTTACAAAATGTGTGGTGTTACATTTTCCTACCCTTAGGAAATTTCGTCCCCGAAATTTGATAAGGTAAAAATTAATTAACCGCTCGCATAATATACATCCATCGTGTGTGCATCCAATTTTTGCAAATATTGTGCACTTGTGCAAAGTGAAATACAATATAGAAATACATGTATGCCTAAGCGGTACCTCCTATATGTATGCAAATTTTCAAAAATACTTTAAAAACATGATGCTCATATCCTAAATATACTGGTAGTTCTACATGAATGCAATATTTTGAAAATAAAAAATGCTTTTTCATCCAAATTTTCCCACACTCTTACTGAGCAAGAACGTAGTTCATCCAATTTTTGCATCCAAATCCCCACCAAGCAACTTTGCTTTTCAAATTTCAGAAAAATCTAATTTTCTAAATTCGATTTCTTATGTTATAAAAAGGCGGAAAACAGAAAACTTCACATCTTACGTTTTTCTTTTTTAACCTTTTTCTGACCACACTTGGATTTTATATAATTATTTATAAAGATTCCCCTATTTTACTGTCCAAGCACAACCCACATAAGAAAATTTTCTTTATTACATATTCTCCTTTTCATTTTATCTTGGAAATTTTTATTCTTATCCATCTTTTATCATAATTTTCCATTTTTCTTTAACTATCATGTTTGTTGCTTTATTGAATTTGTTGTTTCCTGTTTAGTTATGCCATTACTCTTCCCTTAGCTTATTTAATAATCTAATCTAAGTTTATTTTTCAAATAAGCCTTCTAGTCTTTTAACCCACACAGGAAAGCAAACATCCTACACAGCTATCACTAAGGGCCAAGAATCTTAGGACTATGTCCCCTCAGACAACAAGCTTGAACCACAGGATCAATGGCAGGTTTAGGTGTTACCCTAACTCCCCAACAAGAACAAAAAACCAAACGTTCCCAACAAAAATGCAATAACGGTTTGTACCCCTAACATGATCTAAATACTTACTTGCCCTTTACTATCTAGTAGTCACCACTAGTCCTAGCTGTGTACCAACAATTATTTCAAGCAACACCATTGGCTTTTTAATGCCTGCGCATTCTACGGTAACTTACTATTATACCAAGATAATTCTCGCTATTTTCTTCATAGCCAAAAAAAAACTTGTCTTTCCTAGGCACTAATCCTTACCTACTCCATACTTTTTCAAAACACGGGTTGGTCTTTTCATTTAAATTTTCTTTCAAAAATTTTAAGTGTCAAAATTTTATTGTCCTCACGAAAACTCACTTTTGCCAAACCATAACATGTCATCTTAAAAAAATGTAAATCATGTTCTTTTTCAAATCACAAAAACTAGAGTAGATAAGGACAACTATTTCCCAATCGGGTTTATAACATGTTCTTAACTATAAGGTCGGTTCAGTCTCTTACTACAAGGTGCAACCATCTACTCTATTCTTAATTTCTACAACTTATTTTGTCCACCCAACAAAATTTTCTCTTGTAATAACAATTTATCAAAAATGATTGCCAAAAGAATAGAGACTTCAAAACTTTCTTTATTAAAAAAAGTTCTTTTATGAAATATAACAAGAAAACTAGCGAGCTATACATGCTCTATAATACACACTTTTTACTAAGAGAATTTTACGTTAGACAAAGTTTTCCCAAGAAATCACTATTTACAAAATATACCCCAACTTTAAAACTCAATATGTGTACTTTACATATTTAAAACTATAACTTTTAAGATTAAAACTTGAAAACACCATAAACCATTTTCCCAAAACTTTTACAATTTCAAGTTCTTAAAAGTTAACAATGGGGTTAGACTCAAAGCAGGTTTCCAATTTTTCTAGACTTTCCTAGACACTCCCACAAATTAATTCTCTCAATTATATATATTCCTAATCCATCCTTCTCTTTTTAACCTTTCCCAATTTATAAGGTTTTACTGCCAAACCCACTTTACCAAAATACTAATCATATGGGATTCACCTTCCTTCTATACAAAGTACATTGTACACTTTCCATCCAAATTACCTAACGGTCTCAGATTTCCATATTCATTCCTTTAGTGTACAAAACAAACATCTCATTTATTATCATATTATACTCTTTCTATTTAGTGGGTTTCTCTGTAGATCTAGGTATATATATATATATATAATATTTACATTTAAAAAAAAATACGTTCACTTACTATTTATACAGGAATCCTAAACCTAAGCTCTGATACCAGATGTAATAACCTGAATTCCGACGGACCAATTTTTTTTCAAAATTATTATCTATCGAAACTTGTGTTGGTTTTCTCTAGTATCCTGCAGGAAAGACAGAGACATTAAATATGCCAGAGTTCATAAAAATATCTCACAGCGGAAGGGATAAAATATAATATAATCAAATATGGCCTTACTGTATTAATAACACTGCCTAACCAGTATCCAAAGCTATCATGTCTCTGCCACAAATCTAACCTACGAGTATGTTATGAGGAGGGGGTCAGAACACAAGTTCTGGTGACTAGATTTAAACTATACACTTTGGATAATCCTACATATATCGTTCAGTAACATTTTCTTATTTATTAGGTTACTTTGGTTAACAACACTCAAGGCTTACACATACGTCGTACCCATTTACTTCCCTATGGATTAACCTAATACAGTATATATGTAGCTATCCACTAATATTGAGGTACACCCATGGTACACCACTCACACGGTCTCCACCATAATGATATTGAAATGAACGCAGTCCCCCATCCTACACCAGAGTGATGTACGGATCTCTACATAACAATATTACATTATGTATATATCTGTCATTACTATGCTACGTAACCGTATGTACTGCCACCTTCAATCGAGTCGGATTTCATACCAGAGTAATGCCCTCAAGTCTATGATACACCACCCAGAGCCGACATGCATGTATCAAACTTTCCCACGTACGTATCGTCAATCGTATTCGATACCTTAACCGCACATAATGTGCACCAACTTCCATGGCAGAGCTATACAAGAAACATGGAACTTGGTTGAGAGCTTTTCCATATCTGTACAGGCTCGTCTTTAAGAGCCTCTAAATACAAATATTCCTAGGGTCTGTTTTTCATGGTGGCTATATACATGCATGCATTAATTATTTAATTATTACAAAATGCAGGGTGTTACACTTGTCCACTTTTGATATCTTAGTTCTGACATGAGCTTATTCTAATTTGAAGGTACAATGTCAAGGAAAAATGATTACCATAAGCGACTCGATCATTGCTTACCTCAGAAAGAGTTTGCTACAAAATTTTCTACTAACCGTAACCGGGACCGCAAAGGGGATCGTGAGAAGGAAGAGGGGGAAAGATGCCATCATGATTACAAACATCCTTCCCACTCCCAATTTTTTATTCCTCGAGACAGTGATTACCCTAAGAATCATAAGAATAGCCATAGAAGCGAGCGGTCAGTTGTCAAGCCCTGATCCCTTAAAAAGGTTCCTCAGGAAACCCTCATTCAAAGAAGGTTTCAGAGCCTAAAGATGAAGGAAAGGAAAAATCGATAGTGGTTTCAAGCAAACACAAGTCCAAAACAACTGAAGTCACAGAACCTCCAGTGCTAGAGCCCTTTACTTAACTATAGAAGAAAGAGCTCGAGCCTCGATTTATGCAATACTACTTTGGTTAAATGCACTTGAAGTCTTCCCTTTACTTCATTCTCCAAAATAATTAAGAATGGCTCAAGGAAAAGGTAGAAGACATATGTGGGTAATATTATGAAGTGTCCAAGTAAGCGAGGGAACTGTCTGAAATCATCTGACACCTAGAGCTTGACATTGCAAACATGAAATAGGAGTGAGACTGTGATAAGAACTACTTCGCTTTTATGGAAAAAGTACTCGCTCAAAACTGGGATAAGTTAAAAGCTACAAAGTAAGTTTTTGAAAATTATAAAAAGCAATATGAAGATTTATTGGGCCATTTTCATAGGGAGCTGGTTGTAGCAAGTCTAAGGACTAAATCCATTAGAGATGATCTTAAGGTCTTAACCCAGCAAAACATGGATTTCATGCTAAGTGCCACTACGTTTGAAAGCGAAGAAGAGAAAATTTGAGAAGGAGAATGAGAAGCTAAGAGCTATGCTGTCTAAGGCTAAGTTATGGGTAAAGAACGTGGAGGTGCTTTCCCAAAGGGCTATTGAGTCGACTTACAACTCACGGATCCAATATGACACCGATTTGAGGAGGCGAAAAAAGTAGAGGAGGAGTTAAGCCTCTTAGTCTCAGGCGTTTATTCTCAGGTCCTCAAATATTGAGACTTATCCTACGATAAGGAATATCCGTAGAGTCTTGCCAATGCATAGAAAAAATTTACAGAAGAAGAAAGGTAATTCTTCAAGGATGGTTTCATTGATGAGGAAGAACTCAATCGACGATTTATGTGGAACAAGTCTGAGATTTTAAAGGGAGGAAAGAGGTTGTTGAAAGAGGAAGAGGACATCGAGCTGCTTTGGATCAGAGGCGAAATGGTGAGTGAGGGAAGTTCAGGGGCGACAAAGGACGTTGCAATATCGACTTAATCAATTGATCAGGACATCCTTGCCAAGACTTCATCTTCTGTGCCAGCCACTGGGTCTTCTTCTATAAGCCAAAGTTTTGAGGCTATTTAAGAATAATATCCTTTTGTTGGGTTTCCTTGAAAACAGAAATGGCTCAGGTCCTGACTTCAGGTTTGGATCGTCTAGGTTTTCAAGAATATCTCCAATCATGTCAGGGCGATGGAAGAAGCGCTTATCCTTGTAGAAGCTACTTTCGATGAGTCCCCTTCACCCTTTAACAAAGAGGCATGGGTGCTTGCCTAACTTGCCTTCTCGTCCGAAGTCCGTGTCGAGAAAATTTTTCTTCGATAGACAGCCATGATCAAGTGGCTAATTGAAGGGGATTCCAACTCTAAGTTCTTCCATTCTTCTATTCATAAGAAGAATAACCTCCTGTCGATTCAACAAATCCTTCGTCCAAACCTCTCCTTGGCTTCCACTCTAGAGGAAGTCAAACAGTTTTTTCTCGCACACTTCCAGTTTCTTATTGGAGCTCCCTCTTAGACCTTCTCCGATCATTCTTTGTTATCTTCCATCCCTAGGATTTTCCTTCCTCAGGACAACGATGATCTTTCCCTTCCCTCAAATCCTTAAGAAATACATGCTTGTATTTTTTCCCTTAGTAAGGACAGCGTGAGCGGGCCTAATGGTTTTAACAGGTTTTTTCAAAAGTGTCTGGCCAATCATTCAGTGCCTTGCCATCCAGTTCTTTTTCTCCAAAGGTTCATTGCCCCAGGGTTTGACTTCCACTAATTTGGTCCTCATCCCTAAGTTCGACAACTATCATACTTGTGCGGATTTCTTCCCTATCAGTCTGTGCAACTTCTCTAACAAGGTTATTCTAAAGTGTTATCTTCTAGACTAGCACCTTTTCTAGACCGCGTTATCTTTTCTTCTCAAGCTGGTTTTATAAAAGGACTCCTGATTACAGATAACGTCATTTTCAAGAGCTGGTTTCTCGAACTGGTTGTAAGGTCAGGGGTACTAATTTGGTCGCCAAGCTAGATATAACTAAGGCATATGATCGTATGTCTTGGTTTTTCATTATTAGAGTCCTCAGGGATTTCAGGTTCCCTAAGCCCTTCATTTACCTTATTTGAAGACTTATCTCCAACTATTGGTTCTCCATTCTCATCATTGGATCTGCCAACAAGTTTTTGAAGTCCGGTAGGGGTCTTCGTCAAGGAGACTTCTCTCCAACCTTGTTTTTCACCACCGTAGAGGCATTCATTCGTGAACTGCATTAGCTTACGATTTGCGGGTCAAATTCATAGATTTGGCACCCTTAGGGCTTTCCTGATCATCTCTTCCTTATAGTTTGTAGATGACATTCCCATTTTCACAAACGGTAATCGATCGTCCTTTCGTTGTCTCATTGCCTTGATCCACCAATATGAGAGGTGTTTAGGCTAACTTGTAAATTCAGATAAGAGTTGTTTCATCTCGTCCAAAGAATTATCGTCGGATAAGTCTTTCTAGATCGAAGCATTTTCCGGTTTCAAGGCAATCTCTCTTCCCTTGGCTAACATAGGGATTGTCCATTACATAGGTAGGAAGCTTAATGCTATCTTTTTTTTTTTTGGAAAAAGACGACGGGGTTAAGTGGACTCCTACCACTTTTATTGATATGCTAAGATGAATACAAGGCAAAAAGAAAGAAAAGAACGAAAAAGAACACAGAGCAAACATGCATATCAAATACTAAGCTAAGAAGAAGAACACTTATTAACATGGTTTATCTAATTAAGTAGCTTCAAAAATTCCCGGATCATAAGCAAATTTAAGGAATTTCAATCATTTTTTATATCTTTCCAAAGTTGTAGCTTCCGTTGATTGGCGGTCAGAGAGTTTGCGTGGTCAAAGATACATGAGTTGCGCTGCTTCCATATGTTATTCGTCACTTTCTTTAGCAGGTAGTTGATTAATCTTGACTATGTTCTTTTAACTCCAGCTCGCTTCTTGAAGAAATCCCATTGGTCAGAACTCACGGTAGGGAAACTATTGAGTCCAACTTGCAAAAGAAAATTTGCACAAAGCTGCTGAATGACACCACACTAAAAGAAAAAATACCACATATTCTCAGAGCCAGCATTGCATAGTACACACGTGGTTTTTATTTCCATCCCGAACCCAACTAGTCTCTCCCTCGTCAAGATGGCTTGATTAATCAGCTTCCATAAGTGCATGTTCTCTTTAGCACTATTATCCCTCTTCCAGATCCGTTTTTGCCAGCTGCAAAGAAGCTGAGAAGTAGCATCTGATAACACATAATACATAGTTTTAATAATGAAATTCTCACCTTTCATATTCCACATCGTTGTTAGCTGAGAAAGTGGTCAGCCATTGATCATTTCAGTTTGATTCCATAGCTTTTGGATCATACGGATTGTAGTGTTGGGCATACAAAGCTTGTCGGGAATAAGAAGATTGCCAACAAAGTTGTCACCATGAACACCTGAGCCTTGTTTTTCAAGAAATGTCATGTTGTCATTTAAAATGTATCCATATTCTAACCATGGATCCTCCTAAAATCTAATATATAATCATATGCCATAAACCCATATTTGAAGTAAGGGAGAATTTTATACTTTAACTTGTTAATACATTTCCAAGTCCAACTAAATCCTTAAAGTGTTTTTAAAGACCAAAGACTATGTTCTTTAAGTACATGTCTCAAGGACCGGCTAACCAAAAACTTAGTTTCTTGTTGAGAATGTCATTAGCACGCTTGGCTATAGCAGTCGTATTCCAGATTTTAGTGTTAATTATACCGTACCCACCTTTGTTTATGGGTTTAGTTATTTTATCATAAGAAATTGGCATAAGATACTTAGCATGTTTATTACCCTTCCAAAGGAATTTCAAACAAGCTGACTTAATCATATTGTGCAACTTGTTAGGTAGAAGATAAGTGCGAGACCAGTTAACTTGCATAAAAATAATAACAAACTTAATAAGAGTTAATCTTCCTACTTGACTGAGGAAGATGGTAGACCAACAGTTAAATCTGTTAGTAATCCTATCAAACAAAGGAAGACATTGAAGTGTTGTAATTCTAGCAGTTTCCATAGGCAGACCAAGATAAGAAAGTGTCGTATTACTACAAGGTAAACCAGTATAGTCCTGAATGTACTGTTTACGCTCCTGACTAACCCCAGCTATCATAATATTAGATTTTTCATAGTTAATTTTCAAACCGGTGAGTGTGTTGAATTTGTGAAGAGTTGACATAATATAGGATAAAGTTTTATCATTCAACTTGCAAAAACCAATCAAATCATCAACGAACACAAGAGAGGTAATGCAAGGGTATGAGCATTTAGGATGAAAGTCAAAAAGATTATTCATTGGAATGCGACTGTCCTCTCTCAAGCAGGTAGATTAGTTTTTATAAAATCAGTCCTTGATTATATAGTTTTGCATGTCTTCACTGCTTTAACTCATACCTCATCTTTCTTCCGTCTCTACCATTCTTTAGCAGCTTCCTTCTTCTGGGGAAGAAGGACAACGCTTATTGTCATCATTGGATCTATAGGGACACCATTTGTTGTCCTAGATTATAAAGAAGTTTGGGCCTTCGAAATCCAAAGGATATCTACACAACGTTCACTTGTAAGTTGTGGTAGCGGTTCAGAGCAAATAACTCCCTTTAGGGCTTTGTTTCTTCATGCCAAGTACCACAGGCTCTAGGTCACAAATTATACTTGTTCACCATCATACACTAGCGAGACGTGGAAGCATATGCATTCTATAAAGGCCTTCTCTAATTCACGTGGTGGTGGAGTCGAATGATGTTTGTCCTTGCTCGGTTTGGGAAGCCTAGGAGTCGGCTAGGACTCTAGCTCCTACGAGCCTTCTGTTCTCCTTCATCTGGGATGTTCATTTTCCTCCTAAAATTTCCCAATTTATATGGAAAAAACTTCATCATGGATTACCACTAGATGACAACCTCATGAGAATTGGCATTCCTCTCGTTTATAGGTGCAAATGTTGCAAAGCAGGAGATCTGGAATTTGGTGCTCACTTATTCTTTAAGGGCACTTGTACTACCGCCATCTAGAATTACTACGAGAATCTGTTCGGACTTCGTGATAACGTTTCTACTCTTGTTCAGCTGCTGAGATATTGGTGGAACAACATCTCAGGTAAATTTCTTCATTATATCCTTCTTCGTCTGGTTCCTTGCCTTATTTGCTGGCATCTTTGTTGCTCTAGGAATAAGGCAGTCTTTGATGGGACTCCAACGGATCCTCCATTTATTATCCAAAAGGTAAGGAACGATGTTTCCCTAGCTTTTCATGGTAGGTTCGTCAGGGGAACTATTGGCCCCCGTCCAATAATCTAGGCTCGATCTTTCGATGTTTATTCGGGTTCACTTCCTGCTCATGTTGGGATTGGTTTACTTGTCTATGTGTGATTTTTGTTTGTCTTGGTTTCTCGACTGTTCCCTCACTCCTCCCACTTTATTTCTCATTTGGTGGACTGGTTATGAAGGTCCTGAATTATAGGGTTTTGATTGCTACTCCAATAGGGTTTTCTGTCGCTACGGTTAATCTGGAGTTGTTGCAGATTGGATGCTAGAGAGCTGGGCTATTGCCCGGTAGCAGTTGCTGATGCCACTAGTCTGATTGTTTTTTTTGTGTGTTAGGAGCTATTTCCCTTCCACAGATTAGGCTGGGATGTTTGGTTGCTGTTGTTGAGTGGTTTTCCTCAGCTTATGGTGTTGTCCGTCTTGTTAGTTTGTTGTCCATGAGCTTTGAGCGTGGTGTTGTATTATGGGTTATGTTGTTTTTTGTTTTGATCTTTGTACTTGTATGTGCCGCAATATTTGCAGAATATTTCTACAGATCTGTTTTTGTGAGCTGTAGGAGAATGGCTAGATTCTCCCTTTTGCTATATATTCTTTTTTCTTGTTACAGAAAAAAGACTATTTAATAATACATTCCTGACTTCCTAGCTCCAAAGCTTCTCAGACCTCTAACTCTTATAACATAGTCCCTGACACTCCTAGGATCACTAGTGAGGACTCCGCAAAAGGTATATTTATATCAGGGTCAATTTGTCTAAGGCCACAAAAAAATTTCGAAATTCACGTCACATCCCGCCCCTAATTTTTTATAAATTAGGTCCCTATTTTTCGTAAATTAATCAAAAAAATCATGAAAATTCATAATTAAATACAGCAACTTATCATCACCAAACTCATGCATTAAAACCACCAAAAAAGCATCAAAAACGAAAAAAACACGAAACTGCAGTATATTATATCAAATGATGCATTTATTTGCAATTTATGCATGCATTTTCTTCGTAAACTGCAGTTGTGCATCAAACTGCAATATGAATGCAGTAATATATACAATATAATGTGGTAGATGCATCGTTTGATGCATTATTTCAATCCTGATTTGTTTTTTCAAGCATACGCCTTTTATGCATACATGTCAGCTCATATTCATAAGCCTTCATCCGTTTTAACTTTTATGCATACATTTTAGCATATAATACACAACAAATGCATACATTTTAGCAAAAATTCATAGCCAATGCATATTAGTTCATCTTTATATGCATACATCTCAGCAAGTATAACCAATATATGCATACATGCATTCATACATTCACCCAGATCTTTCAATATAAACTGTGGACGAATATATGCATACATGTATGCATATATTCAGTATCGATGCTGAGATGTATGCAAAAAAAATTCAAGTTACTTCTGGGAATATTTGAAATTTTTTGAATTTTTTTAACAGGCAAAGCCTAAATTTCTTTGGAAAACACGTAAGGTCGAAAAACAGGGACCGACTTTGAATGTAAAGTTACAGAGGAAGGATGTTTTAATTTCCAAACATTTTAGGGACATGTCCTTTATTTTCACTTTATATCTTCCTCGCAGTTTTAGAGAGTCCTAATTGTGTGTTAACGAGCCATGGAGGCAACATCCAAGACGACCGTGTTCCCAAGGACTAACTATTATCGCTCTTCCTGATGTAGGTACCCAACAAGTTAATATGCCTCCTGAGGCATAATTCAAAGTTTCTAATCAGCCTTAGGTGCCCCTACTAATGATCCATAGAAGCAAGAGGTGATGATTGATGATTTAAAATGACTGGACAGAAAGGGGTTACATACTAAAGGCGAGCAAGATATAGTTTACATAGGAGACTCTAGGAAGACCGAAGCAATGAGTATGGAGGAGCTGCATATTTACAACAAGGGAGGCTTCTTACTATAAAAGTTGATCAATGATTACTACGCTAAATCCCATACAAATGATCTCTCCTTCCCCAATTGGTAGCCAAAAGTCATAAAAATTAAAACTGGTTGTGGCTTATAGGAAGTAAAGTCAAATTACAGCAAAAAACCAAGAAGAAATCTGACAAGGACAATCCTGGGAAAGACAGGGAGGAATCTGGGAGAGATAAACATTCCAAAAAGAAATTTATGAAATAAATTGACTTGGAAAAACAGAGGAAGAAGTAAAATATTGATCATAAAAGCAAGTGCAAATGATCATCATCTGCAGTAGTGACTTTTTATCTTATTGACCAAAGTCGATGCGAGTGCGACCTTCACCTTTTGTCTTAACACTTGTATGGATCCGCATATGTGTGAATAAAACAATCTTTTACATGTAAATCACTTAATGTTTTCTCTTTTCATTTAACATACATGCGAATTTACCAAGCTACAACTTAACATGTAAGTAGCCTAACTTAGAGTAAGCATTGATCCAGCGGCAGTGTAGTGTATATTCCCCCAATTAACTTCGATTCACACAACACATCAGGAACATGCTTGAAGTTAATTTCCAAATCAACTGTATCAAGTTTATATATATATATAAATATATATATATATGTATATATATATATATATATATATATATTCCTCCAGTCTCGGTAAGATCATTAGGAGCATGCTTGAAGTTAATTTCCAAACCAACTGTATCAAGTATATATATATATATATATATATATGTCTATATAGATATATATTCCCCCAGTCTGGGTAAGGCTAAGTTATAGTAATCGGGCATCTAGTCCTTGAATTCTACTCTTCAGTCGCTAATTAGTTTAGAGTTATAGGTTAAGCAATCTTAAGTCTTAGCGTGCTATTCACACTTACCTAAATTTTTGTCCTCCTTCTCAAGTCACTGAGAGTTAGAGTTAATTACATGAATAGTTGTGTCACATTTGCTTTAGCATCATTCTTTCACCTTAGCCTTAAGGTGAGGATCACTAAATAAGCATTTGAATAATGATCAGATTTGGTTCTCTTTCGCAGCTAGTCACGGGAACGAGTATGCTCGTCGAATCACATGCAAGTGTGCGTTGTTAGGTGACTAGTTATACATTCTAATCGAGCATTGGCGTAAGCTGGTCAAATCATAAAATCTAGACATGTAATTACAAAGAGCCATGGAGAATGGAATGAGGAGAAGAGCTTTTATTTATGATGTAAAGAAAATCCATGAGCCTTATACATAGTTTGAAAGAAAAGCGATATCTACTTAAATATCTGGAAATAAAAACTTAAGTAAAATAATGTAGTTGATGTTGGAATTCCATGCTCTTGGAATTCGATTTCCATCAACGGTCGTTAACCTGAAAGCTTTGTTTTCAAGATTCTATTGAATGACATAAGGTCTTTTTGATTTTAGGCCCGTATGGACGGATCCAAGGAAGACAACCGTAGGCAAGGCCATCAAGCTCAAAGGTTTTAGGCAACTTCTTTTTGTTGTAGTATTGGGTGACTCGATGTTTATTTGCAGCAACTTGCAAGTCTTCCTTCTCTCTCTTATCATCAGTCATGCCAAGCGACTCCAGGAGGAGTTCATTATTAGTCAGATTATGGTAGGTAGTTCAGTGGGAGGGAACCTCAAGCTTATTTGGTATAACTGCTTTAGGGCCATAAGCTGGCACGAATAGTGTATCTTCGGTTGCTGACTTGTGAGCCATTCGATACGCCTAATGGGCTAACAGTAACTCATTGACCCACTTGCCTCTAGCCTTCTCCAATTTCTTCTTCAAGACGGACTTAATGGTTATGTTCACTGCTTTGACCTATCCATTTGATTGGGTGAGTGATCGCTTTTTATCTTTTCTTAATGCGATAATGTCAGTAATTTTTTGAATTCGGAGCTATCAAATTAGGTTCCTTTTTCGGTTATGATAGCCTATGCAGTTTAGATCAGCATATAACATTTCTGATGATGAAGTTGATCACCCACTATGTTGAGAATGTGGTAAGTGGTTCAGCTTTAACCCACTTAGTAAAATAGTCGACTGTCACAATCGCGTACTTTGCTCCACATTCTGAAATTGGAAAGCCACCGATGATGTATATTCTCCACATTGCAAGATCCCATAGACTAACCATTTGGGGAAGTTAACTAAGTAGAGCTCTTGAAATTTTGGCAAAACTTTGGCACTTGTTACAACATTGTGAATAATCAATCGCATCTTGATTGACAGTAGGCCAGAAATAACCATACCAAAATATCTTCTTTGCAAAATTCTTCCCTTTATATGGTCATCACACACATCTTCATGCACTTCCCATAGTACACGTCTGGCATCATCATGGGAAACACATTGGAGTATGGGGACAGAGAACCCTTTTCTATATAGCATGTCTCTTTGAACGATGTATCTCGTGGCTTGATGCTAGAGGGCACACTTTTCAGTTTTTCGCTCAGGCAGGGTTTCGTGCAATAGGAAATTTTTGATGGTGTCATTGACGATAGGATTCCCTTTTAAGCATGACAGTCAGCACTTAATCGACTTCCATTTGATGGATTATTGGAGTTCACACTGTCTCAATCGAGACCAACTACATTTGTTATGGGTTTTTTGAACTGTATAGCTTAGCTAAAGATTTAACTTTCTCGTTATGATCATACATAATGTGTAGGATGTAGAAATATTCAAATCTATCAAGTAGTTCTTAAAATCAATTAAGGTAGGGAGGAAGTCGTGCCCCTTAGCTTGGAATTCATTTCTGACCTGGCATACAATAATTTGGGAGTCATAGAAATATAAATTGATTTCACTACTAGCTCCTTTGAAAGCTTGAGCTCGACAATATGGACTTCATACTCGGCTCCATTGTTGGTAGTAGGGAAATCAAACTTCAAGCCATAACGGATCGATCGTTCCTTAGGATTGACCAAAATAACTCCACCACTAGAACATTGATCATTAAGGGCTTCATTTGTGAATAACTTACATCCGGCTGTTGGCGGTTCAACATCTTCAACATAGTCATACGGAGCTATAAATTCCTCGATGAAATCTTCCACTGCTTGTTCTTCAATGGACCTCTGTGGAATATGGGCAATATCAAACTTTCTTAACTTGATATTCCATTTAAGCAGTCTTCCAGTCACCTTAGGTCGCTGAAGTACCTGTGATAGCGGTTAGTCGGTGTAGACCTTCACGGGATGAGCTTAGAAGTAGTGACACAGTTTCCTTAATTCTATCAGAAGTCTATAAGCTAAGTTTTCAATCTTTCGGTAGTTGTGCTCATGCCACATCAGTCTTTTACTCAAGTAGTACACTGGTCATTAGATCTGATTACTTCATGATCAATCAACTCTGACAATATGAAAGGCCTCTCCAGGCGACTCATAAATTCCGAAATGCCTCGACGAAGTGTGGAATTCAAGCAAAGTTATGCTTTCCACTCTTTATTAAGTCAAAGAAAGGAATGCATTTTTCTGTCATTCTAGATATAAATCAGCTCATAGCAACCACCTTCCCATTCAGGCTTTGTACATCTTTAATCATACGGATCTCCTAAATGTTCTGAATGGCATCAATCGGCTCAAGGTTGACTTCGATACCTTGAGAATGGACGATAAAACTGAAGAACTTCCCTATGTAATGCCGAAAGAGCATTTCAAAGGGTTGAGTTTCATACCATATTGGCGCAAAATATTGAATATCTCAGCTACATACACATGATTTGCCGATCTTCACGATTTTACGAGCATGTCATCCATGTAAACCTTCATTGACCTCACAATTTAGTCTTAAACATGTAGTTAACCAACCATTGATAATTCGCTTTGGTATTATTCAAACCAGATGGCATGACCAAATAATAGTAGAGTTCAAGATCCATAACGAAGCTTGTATGCCTGATCGGGGACATGCTTTGGAATCTAATTATAACCGGAGTATGCGTCCATGAAAGATAAATGCTCAAGCCTAACTGTAGATTCTACAAGTTGTTTGATTCTTGGAAGTAGGAAACTATCCTTAGGACAATATTTGTCCAAATTAGATTACTACATGTATGCCACTTTCCAATGGATTTCTTTACAAGCATCGGATTCGATACCTAGTTAGGGTACTATGAAACCCTGGTATATCCATTGCTCTTGAGATTGTCAACTTCCTCCTTCAATGCTACCGACCCCTCAGGATTGATAATATGACACTTCTATTTCACTAAGACGTACTTTGGATCGATATTAAGCGAATGGATTATGATGTTCGGTGAGATCCCACACATGTCAGCATCGGTCCATACAAACTTATCAAAATTTGCATGGAGAAAATTATTCAATTCCTTCATCTAGAGGGGCCCAAGGTGGGAACGGATTTTCAAGATGTTAGAAGGGTGTCGTCGTCAATCAGAATCACCACTGTAGTCTCATTGGGTGACGTCCCTTGGTATCTTGGCTTCTCATCTTTTCTAGGATCAATGTCTTTAAATTGATGGGCATACTATTTGGGCCAACATTTCCCTATGATATTATGCATCGGCTCCATTGACGCAAAGGCAGGTATCTACATCCTTTCCATTCTTCTTGCTGTGGTGTTTTTCCATTCGGCCATGTAGCACGCCTATACAACTATCTAGTCTCCTTGTACAATCCCACTCTCAACAGGGAATTTCAAGAGAAAATGCCAAGGAGCAATGAATGTTGTAAAGTCGGCAAGGGTCATTCGACCCATAATGGTATTATACTAAGCTGTATGTCCAACATAACAAACTGGAGGATCCGCACTCTTCAACATTCTACCTTACCAGGCTCTATCAGCGGTTAAACCTTACCTACCAGTTCATTAGAAAATCCACTAAAACTACGTATTCTAGCATTATACTAATTTCAATCTTTAGCCTCCAACATCATCAAGTCATAGGCTTTCTTGAATAAAATATATATAGAACTCCCGCAATCAGCACGGATCTTCTATACCAATGTAGGGCCAATTAAGACAGATATCACCAAATGGTCAATAGTTGGTGCCTCTACCCAATCCGAATCTCTATTTCGAAAATGACATCATTGGTTATCGTAGGTCTCACCATAATTTTGCCCTCTTCAACTTCAACATGCTCTAATGCATTAACCAATTGTTCCATCGTTCTTAAACTGAAACTAGTTAAGTGTTTCCCTCCAACTTTCCATCGTGATTCAGGTTTTCAATAAGGCCCATGAAACACCTGTAAAATATACCCGAAATAGACATAGATAGTTAAATTAAGAATAAGCCATAATACTTATAAAATATTAATAGATTAAAAATATTAATATTGGATAATTGAGAATTTAGCCATGAAAATATTAACATTGTATTCATGACGAGATTTTAGTCCATTTTCATATTTTATTTATCAAAAACTGAGTTCATATGTTAAAGTTATGAATAAAACAAGTTTTACAAAAAAAAATACACAGAGCATTTGAAATTCAAAGTGTAAATATAAAATCTGCAATGTAAACAATTACACATGGCAGAATGGAATATTCCTGTTTGGATTTCCAAATTATGTGTGTGTGTATATATATATAAGATGGGGACAAAAGAAACAGAATCAATCAATCTAATTAATTACGTAAATTGAAACCAATCTGGAGGTTAAATCTCTCGATGTTGCCACTTTTTGAGAGGGGTCACCTCCCTTAAGGGGGAACAACTGATCCTCTTAAGGAGTCGTCCTGGAGATAGAATTCCCTCACATAGAGGATGTCGACCGCCTTTTAGGCCCAAAGGAGGGTGGAGGCTTGTTTTTGTATGTTTTTTAATATATTTTGTTGGAATGGACTGTCCATATTTTGTAAAACTAATTTGATGGGTCATATACACATCAATAAGCATAAATAAGGCCCTAGCTTCTTCCCTAAAACCCTACGTTATCTTCCCAACTCTGCCTCCATTTTGCTTCTCCACCATTTTGTTACATCCCGGAATTTTAGTGATTGAATAATTAACTAATTTAATGATTTATCTAGCGGTTTGGCAATTTAAATGGATCGAATTGAACAATTCTGAATATTTAATTAATATAAATAATGGGATACTAAATTTATTTCTAAAATTGTCAAAAATAGTTGGATTTGCGATATTTTGTGTATTGGATAATGTAAGAGATTTAATTAAGTATAGATTCGAGTTATAATAATGAATTTATTTATAAAATGAAATTTGAACGTATTAATTATAATCTAATTTAAAATGAGCTCGTAACATCGCGGTAGTTCGTAGTTTTACATTTCAAACTTTAAACGACTATAAAGGATTCGTTAGAAGTCGGAATTCTTTGAAATAAGAAACATTCAAATTTATTGAACTATATATTTCTAATGGAAGAGAAAAATGGAGAATTCCTCTTGTAGATTGTGCGTTATGTCCAAATCAAATTTTCAGAAAGTCGTTATTGAATTGTTTATAAATTATAATGATTTATTTATGTAATAAAAGGGTTTTTATATAATAGAATATCGATTTGACTTGAAAATGAAAATATCGAGTTATAAAATCCAAGTATGTTTATTATAAAGTTATATGATATTCTATTTGGATATATACAATAATATTAATTTATTATTATTAAATTGATTTTTTTAATTTATTAATACATTATTGGTTCTAATTAAGCCTTATAAATAGCCATTTGTCAAACGAACTCCGTTTTCGACGAAACAAATTTTATTAAATCCTAATGATTAATTATTACAAGATTTCAAATTCTATCCAATCGGAGTTATTTTGTGACCATGTGTAATTTAAATGTAACCGATCAATAATTTAGCTTTAAAATAACGTTGTGTGAGCAAAGGACTCGGATTTTGACGAAACAAGTTACATTGGGTCTGTAATGTCAAACTATATTGTTTGTCTATTTTCATCGAAATTAGATAAGATCATACGAATTTTTAAATGACGAATACAAGTAGCGATATAATATAAATTAATATAATAATCAAATAAAACAGTGTTAAATCTACCTATATATCCTAAACTTTACCTTAACCTTAACATTTTCCATTCACAGGTCAATCACGTATGCAACCACTAGTTTCTTTAAAACGTGCGAGATTTAATCTTCGAAAAACCAAAACAATTTAAATATAAATCCATAAATCACCATATATATATATATATATATATATATGCAAACCCCATGATTTTCTCTTCAACCTGGTATGAGTTTCCAAGGAGTTCAAAACATTTTTATTTGTTGTTCGTTACGATAGAATGGTCATCGGTAGCTAGGTTTAAAGTTTTTGGGCATTTTAAGCATCAATGGAAGAAATGGACATTGTTTTTATGATTAGGATAGATGTTAGCACATTGTGGAAACTTTTAGAGAATTTTCATGTGTTTGGAGTTCGATACATCTACTATATCAGCAAATAAGAGGGGTTCGATGCGATTTATCCTAGGCGTGCGAGCTTGATGATATTAGTATGAGGTTAGAAGGGAGTTTAAGAGAAGAATAGTGGTATATCTTTTTGAATTTAAAAGCATGGTAGAAGGAGGAATGATAGGAAAAATAATCGGCAATGGCATGGGTGGAGAGCTTTAACGGGTTTAGGAGCAAATGGAAGAAAGCAATGAGCAGATGTTTAGATAGATAATGATGTGGATAAGGTTCTAATTAATATTTAATTTTGTTGTTAATGACCGTTACATATATAATAACTTGTAGAAATCATAACTTTATCATATGTTGTCAGAATATAGCGAAACAGAATCCGTTGGGATTATGTGGACGAAGGCTACTCAGTGAAACTATTTGGAGTGATTTGGAGCTCGTTACAATTTATGGAGAAATAAAACGCCTGATTGAACTATCAGAAATTAATCATTATTCAACGGTTAATAACCGATGTGAGTAAACTCCCTAATTTTGTCTAGTTTTATAATTTTATAAATGTATTTTAATGTTGATATATGATGTTTGAATGTTGTATGATGATTTTTTGGATGAATTGATATATTATTATCAATTGTTGTTATTATACATATAGTTATATTTAAGATTGGTAGTCGGATGTTTCCCGTATTTCTATTAACGGATGCGGAACTATGTGCCCAAATAATAGCGAATGACCTTCAATACTACAATATTCCATCTTGAAGCGGAATTAGTATTATTTATGTTGTCTAACATAAATGGAAGCAAGAAAAATAGGTTGGAGAGATCCAACTGGATTCTTCTAAATTATTACCGTTTGTTTTCATATATATTGTGATATACGATGTGTTAAATATTCTATGAATGTTTAAATAGCACTGACCCTAAAACAACTAGTATTTAATATCGTAAAAATAAGTTCAAATAAAAAGAAAATGAATTTGAGTTTTGAAAGGAAAAAAATCTATTTTTACCAATATAGAATTTAATTTCAAATGGGCTAGGAAATAATAATTTGTTTTTAATTACATGTAAAAAAAGTATTTTAATTTATAAACAAAGTGAAATAATTATCATTGGAAAATTTAGGGAATGTAAATTCAAAAGAGAATATAAAAGTGAAATTAGAAATTGTTTCAAAAGGAAATGGAAGAAATTTATTTCGAAGTTTGGAATATGAGTAGAATTGAAATAAATCCATAAGGATTTATAATTAGAATTCACCTATGTCGAATTTTTTAAATTTATTTTCAGAAATTTTATATTATAATTCAGAATGTGATAATATTTATACAACATTCATGTAACATCTCGCATTTAATGACAATTAAATAATTAAATAATGCATATGTGTATATATATGCATAGACAAGAAGAATAAAATAATGGTAATAAATGATTGCATGTAATAAATACAAGTATTGAAAAATAAGAAAAGATTAATGCAAATAAAAATGCAACGCATACGTTAAAAGAAAGAGGAAATTGGTTGTAGGCAGTATAAATATGTTGCATGCAATGCTTTACGAATATTATGCATTAATAATAACAGAGGAATGAAAGAAAAAGAGGAATGCAAAATGATAAGGTTGCATGTAGTGGTTTAAATAAATGATTACAACAAACATGAAAAGCAGGAATAAGAAAAGAACAATGACCACCATTGTTTTATGCCTTGTTAACAATAGCTTAAGTAGTCTAGTTGGTTAGAGCATGTAGCTTTTATGCAAGAGGTACAAAGTTCGATCCCCGCCGGCGCCATATTTTTGTTTTAAGAGAATGACTAAAATAACACATGTTCTAAAGAGAAAATATGTATAAACACACATATAAGGAAAAGCACAAAAATAAGGAAGTGTATAAAAATATATGTATATGAGAATATATACGTATATATATGCAAAAATATGTATATACAAAAGAGAAATTCAAGATAAGGCTACAATAAAAGAAATATGGTAAACATTAATAATGACATAAGCACATGTTCAACTTTGAAATTGAAATAAAAGCTATGCATATATATATACACACACACGTAAAATAGTCATTGGAAGTTTTGTATACATATACAGAGATTATATGTTAATATAATTTTTAACTAAATTCCAAAAATTCAAACGTTTAAAATCAGAAACGTCAAAACAATAAAAATCTACACAAAAGGGCTTACAAGACCCATGGTGTCGACCCCGGGGTTGACACCAATGCAGGGAGGTCGACCCCGGGGTTGACACATACATATGGGGGTCGAGCCCGGGGTCGACCCCACCCTAGATTCGGGCAGACTCATCAATGAATCTGGACTGTTTTCTTAACCATGTTTGTCGCTGACTCAGCACTGCGTGTATGGTAAGATCCTGAACACCTATAAATAGGCTAGCAGAGCCTAGCCTAAATCTTATATTCTCTGAGATGATGTCTATACTCTTCCATTCTTCTTCCTTCTTAAATCTCTTTAGAAAATTATAATAATTAGTTTAGGAAAATTCTGATTCAATATCTGGAGGAAAAGGAAGAATATTAATAAAGATGGTGTTCAGAATTCTATTCGAAGTAAGGCTTGGATCTGGTTTATTTGAATTTCTCCTCTTCTTATTTTAGTTAAGAATTGTGGATCCATGGTTATTTAGGGTCTAAATCTCGTTAGGGGAAACATGGGATGCTAGATCTGGACCAGATTCAGAATTTTGAAAGCAATTATGCGAGTGTATTTAAATTATACGTTTTTTATTACGGTATATTTGCCGTTTGACATTCCCCGTCAATATGCAATGTAAATCTTTTAGAATGATAAAGTGTTGAAATGTTAATATGATATGTTGAAATATTAATATGGTAAAATGTTAATATGTTGGAATATTCATATATTGAAACGTTAATATGTTGAAATGTAAATCTGTTGAAATGTAAACTTGTTAAAAATGTGGAAACAATTACTATTGTATACATGCATGTTTTAATTACATGTTAACCTGCGACATATTATGTGCTTGGACTCTTAACCATAGAAATTGGGATAATTACATGCTAAATTGTTAGATTAGAATAATTACATGATTGATAGTTACATGTTATGATTTTAGAATAGAGCTAATTACATGTCAAAATCAACATAAGACATGATTATAAGTTAAAATGAAATTAACATGATATTAAGTGTGACATGTAATAATAGAATTACAGTAAAAAATGGGAAGAATGGACACGCCTAAATTATATGGAAAACTTCATAAATTAGAAAACTATAATGCACTTTGACATAAGGTTAAATTCAAATTGTGGTAGAAGTCTGCCCGGAACCGCCCGGCAAAACCAATGTCCACAAGTTGTTAATTTAATGTGAGGGGTCTAGTGCATAAATATATATGTAACGGTGTTAAGACATAGGGCTAAGTCCAACTTGTAGTAGAAGTCTGCCCGGAACCGCCCGACAAATCTAGGATCCACAAGTGGTCGGCTTAATGTGAGAGGTCTAGTACGTAAAAATATATGTATACAAAAGGATAGAAATAAATGGCACTAATTGTGATTAATGGAAATGAATAGGAAATGAATGAAAGTTACAACAGTAAAAGAAGGGGAAATGATAATAACCTATTATAAATAAATTACTTTAATGAGAATGTTATATAATAGGTAGGCTTGTCCTAGGGACAAGTGGAAATTATAACTTAGGTTATAATAAACGAGAAAGAAAATGGAATAACTTATGTAACGAAATAATTTGTACTTAATTGTAAATTAAGTTATTTGTGAGAACGAGAATATGAAATCTACTGGTAAGGACAACATAAGTTATATTTATGGAAAGGAAACTTATTAGTAAACCTTTGTCAAGAGAACTAAGTTAATAAGTAAACAACGATAAGTTCTAGTGATAGTGTTAGGTGAAATTATGATTAAATAAGAAAGAATGAGGCAAACTTATGAAATGAAATAAGTTACATTTAATCATAAATAATAAGTGACATGTTAAACAAAAAAACATGTGAATTGAGATATACTTAATTACATATTAAGTTGAACATGTTATTGCAAATATGGAATTAGACAATGAATAATATAAAGAGATTGTAGATTACAGACCTTGAGTTACAATCTAGAGAAAACATGTTATGGGCTTATTAATAAACTTAAATGGGTTAAGTTATATAACTGAAATTAATAAGAAATAGGGGTCCACTCCTTAGTGATATAAGGGGCTTGGAAAGAACTTGGTAACCTGGATAAAAAGTTAGTATGATTTGAGATAACTAAGTTAAATTGGAAATCTGATAAGGTAGAGCAAGCGCATAATTGAATGTTTAGACATAACATGTAATAACACATTAAAATGAGCCACTTGGACTAGTCCATACATTTGAGGATGAATAACCCAATGGGGTAGATCATCATGGTGTCATGAGGCACGAGGGAAGTGCACATCCATCTGTTTATTATGTTATTTTACTGATATTTTGCTAGCTCCGAAGGACTGGAATGGAAAACACGCGGCTTCTTGGGACATGGAGGGTACTCCTGGAAGCCTTATGTGCTATGACTGTGTTCTACTATGCTCACAGAGGTTAGATGCATGTTTCAACCCAATGAGTATGCCTTGATTGCCACGATAGTGGGCAATCAGAAGACTACAGGGTGACATTGGTGATTCGACGATCTTGTTGCCCAATTGGGCTAGGTTACGACCACTCTTGTGTACTGACAGTTCTAACCATTAGATAGCAAAGTCATCTAGAGTACCTAGCATCGACAATCAGCTTAATACGTGATGCTCGATGTGAAAAGGCAGAGAGCTAAACCAACAGACCATAGACCTTTTGCTATCAAGGTTATGGATGAGGGACGGGCCAATTAGGATTTGATGTTCGTTGTTTGCTCATGGGCCAGGTCATTAGTTCACAATCTTGTTACTCTTTCATTAGTTAAGGGAAGGGTCAGGTGGGACCATAGCCACTGAAAATGTAGACCTTAGCATCTGTGTAAACAGATATCTGAAAAACTCCCGATTGAGTTTCGTGTTTCTTGTACAGCCCCGCCACGGGACTCGGTGCACAGTAGAAGATATGCGTGGTTATGGCATCGAGTACGATTGAAGGTACGTACGTGCGAAAGTCTAGATACATGCATGTCTACTCTGGGCGGTGTATCGTAGACTCATAGGGCATTACTTTGTGATCTGATTCGATCAAAGGTAGCACTCTGTACGTTTACGTAGCATGACGATGGCACATCTATGTGGAACATAACATTGTTATATAAAGATCTGTGGGTCACTCCGGTGTAGGATGTGGGACTACGTATATTTCTGAGGCATTACGGCGAAGACCGTGCGAGTGGAGTATTATAGGGTATCCCTTAATATTGGGTGGTAACTACATATATACTGTATTAGTTTAATCCATTAGGAAGTTGATGGGTACGACGTGTGTGTAAGCCTTGAGTGTTGTTAACCCAAGTAACCCAATAAATAAGAAAATGTAATTGAAAGATATATGTAGGATTATCCAAGATGTGTTGTTTAAATCCAGTCACCAGGACTTGTGTTCTGGTCCCCTCCTCATAACATACTCATAGGTTAGATTTGTTGCTGAGATATGATAGCTTTGGATATTGGTTAGGTAGTATTATTACTACGGTAAGGCTATATTTTGGTTATATTATATTTTACCCACTCCGCTGTGAGATATTTTTTGAGCTCTGATATATTTTATATCTCTGTTTTTTTGCAGGATACCAGCACAACCAACACGAGTTTCGATGGATTAGAATTTTGAAAAAAAAATCGATCTGTCGGAATTCAGGTTGTTACATCTGGTATCAGAGCCTAGGTTTAGGATTCCTGTATAGATACTGAGTGAACATATTTGTATTTTTAAAAATATAAATATTATATATATACATACCTAGATCCATAGAGGAACCCACTAAATATAAAGAGTATAATATGGTAAAAATTGGGATGTCTGTTTTGTACACAAAAGGAGTGAATATGGAAATCCTAGACCCTAGTTAATTTGGGTGGAAAGTGTACAATGTTCTTTGTATGGAAGGAAGGTGAATCCCATGTGATTAGTATTTTGGGTCAGTGGGTTTGGCAGCAAAACCTTATAATTTGGAAAAAGTTAAAAAGAGAAAAGTGGACTAGGAATATATATAGTTAAGAGAATTGACTTCGTGGGAATGTCTAGGAAAGCCTAGTTAAGATTGGAAACCCACTTTGAGTCTAACCCCATTGTTAACTTTTAAGAACTTGAAATTGTAAAAGTCTTGAGAAAATGGTTTATGGTGTTTTCAAGTTTTAATCTTAAAATTTATAGTTTTAAAATATGTAAAGGACATATTTAAAAAGTACATATTGAGTTTTAATATAAAATGGGGTATATTGTGGAAATAGTGATTCCTTGTGAAAATTGTCTAAATTAAAATTCTCTTAGTAAAAGATGCACATTATAGAGCATATATAGATCGCTAGTTTTCTTGTTATATTTCATGAAAGGATTAAAAACAAAACTTAGAAAATATTGCATTTTGTTAAAATTCTTAGTAAAGAAAGTTTTGAAATCTCCATTCTTTTGACTATCATTTTAGATAAATTATTTCAATGGATAAAATTTTGTTGGGTGGACAAAAAAGTTGTAGAAATTAAGAATAGAGTAGATGTTTGCACCTTGTAGTAAGTAACTAAACTAACCTTATAGGTAACAACAAGTTATAAACCCGATTGAGAAATAGTTGTCCTTATCTACTCTAGTTTTCGTGATTTGAAAAAAAAAATTGATTTACATTTTTTATATAAAATGACATTTTTTATGGTTTGGCAAAAGTAAGTTTTAGTGAGAAAAATAAAGTTTTGATACTTTTAACTTTTGAAAGAAAAGAGAAATGAAAAGGCCAAACCGTGGTTTAAAAGTGTGGAGTAGGTGAGGTTAGTGACTAGGGAAGAAAGGAAAAGTTTTGAGGCTATGAAGTAGATAGCGAGAATTATCTTATCTTGGAATAATGGTAAGTTCCAGTAGAATGCGTAAGCATTGAAAAGCCTAGGGTGTTGCTTAAAATTTCTGTTAGTACACAGCAAGGACTAGTAGTGACTACTAGACAATAGAGGGAAAATAAATATTTACATCCTGTTGTTTGAATTTTTCAGAGAGGGACATAGTCCTGAGATTCTTGGCCCTTAGTAGTAGCTGTGTATAACGTCTGTTATCCTGTTTTAGTTGAAGGACTAGAATGTTTATTTAAAATTAAACTTAGATCATAGGATTAAGTTAAATAAGCTAAGAAAAGAGTAATGGCATAACTAAAAAGAAAACAACAAATTTAGCAAAGAAACAAACATGAAAGTTAAAGAAAAATGGAAAATTATGAGAAAAGATGGATAAGAATAAAAATTTCCAAGATAAGATGAAAAAGAAAATCAGTAACAAAGAAAATTTTCTTATGTGGGTTGTGCTTGGATAGGAAAATAGTGTAACAACCCTTAAATTCTAAACCAATTAAAATTTTTATTTTAGAAATTTTAATGGTTAAAATAATTTATTATAAATAATAACGACTAAAAATTTATTTAAATCGAAGTTAGAACAAATAATTTTATTTTAATTATAAAAGGAGTTTGAAATAGTGCGGTAGTCTGAAAATTTGATTTTGAACTTTGACTGACTTTACAGGATGCAAAATAAATCGGATTTTAGTGAAACCAAAAATATTTAAATCTCTTTAAAAATATCTTTCCAACGAATCCGAAAAATTGAAATTTCATAGCGGGAATCAAAAGTTATGCCTAGTTTAATTTTCAGAATAGTCGCTGTAGAATACATATATTTTTTTTAATATTAAAAATAGCCATTTTTCCATGACTCCGTTTTTGACGAAACCACTTTTGTTGGATCTGGAATGTCAAACTATTGCTAGATTTCATTTTTCATAATTTTTAGAATTAATATGAGAGCGTGGCAAAAGAAAATGTGTTTTGTCAATTTCAGTTAAAGCGAATCGGCCAGAAAATGACCGTTTTTCAAACGGTCTCGGAATTCAACGAAATTAGTCTTGTTAGAACCATATCGTCAAAACATAACTAGAAATAATTTTTCTATAATTTTTAGAGTTAGTATGTGGCCCCGGTAAATTAAAACGTACGTTTAAATTAAATAATTAAATGATTTATATTTTAAATTAAATAAAAGGGGGCTGAGACGATCAAACGGGCTGACGGGACCTAGCCCATTGGTTCCGGAAGGGGAATATTTGGCCAGGGGCAACTCTTGTTGGGTTGGATTTGGAGCTACAAAAAGAGCAGCATGCTTATTTGCAAAACTGGAACATTTAATATTATAAATATGGATTGAAACAAAACCATAACTCTCCAAAATCTATAGTCGCCTCCCCATACTTCAATGTCCTGCGTGTTCTGAACTGCCTCCTCCATTTTCTGTCGACCCACACACCTATACCCGAAACTTGAAATGAGAAAATTGTCAAGCTAAGTGAGAATTAGCCGATCAACGGCGGAGATGGTGATGATGTCAATTGGCCGGGAATTTGGTCTCAACGGCAGCAGGTTCAAAGCCGTTTTCTACGCTAATGGGGAGATCGGGCCTCGAGCTATTCAGGAAGAAGGTCGGTAGCGTGTAGCTCTTCGGCATGGTGCCCGTACATGGAGGTCCGACGAACTGTGTGGTGGCGCGTGTGAGGTTGGCGACATCGTGAAATGGGTCGGTTTTCATTCCAGCAAGAGGACGATGGGAGGAGCAGTTAACAGGAGGGAAGAAAAAGATTTAAGTAAATAATAATTTAATTAATTTAGTTAATTATCTATTTTATTGTTTAAAGTTTAAAATGGCATAACTTATTCAAACTTGATCAGAATTGAATGATTTAAATTGCATTGGACTCATGTCGAAGAGTACTTCGTGATGATGTTAACCAGATCTGAAACTGAGCAATGTGAGACTTCTTTTTTTTAATGATTATAATCAATAAATTATCATCGTGATTGGAAATTCTTACATGTACGTGATGTAATTGTTTGATATTGTTTGTTGTTCTGCTGATATGATGGAATATGTTGGTCATATTAAAATTGACAAAATAAAAATGTCAATTTATTGAATTAGAATATTATCAAAATAAAAATACCATTTTTGTTGTTTAAAATGTTAGCATAAGAAAATTAACATTTTTAGTGTAAAATGTTGCATTAAAAAGAAATAATATTTTTAGTGTAAAATGTTGCATAAAAAAGAAATAACATTTTAGTTAAAAATGTTGCATTAGAAATAAAGTTACATTTTTGTTATATTAGAAATAAAGATACGTTTTAGTTAAAAATGTTGCATTAGATTAAAAGATACATTTTTGTTAAGAATATGTTATAAAAATAGAAATGTTTACTTAGAATAAACATGTCATTCTTATTAGAATTGTTTTATTAGAATTAAACATATCATTTTGTTAGAAATGTTTAGTTAGAATAAACATGTCACTTATATTAGAAATGTTTAGTTAGAATAAACATGTCACTTTTATTAGAATTGTTTTATTAGAATAAAAATATCATTTTTGGTTAGAAATGTACATTAGAATAAAAATATCATTTTTATGTTGAATTATAAATGTCAAAATATTAAATGTCATGCATTTAGAAATGTCATTTAGTGTTTAGTTAGAAATATCAAAGTACAAATGTCATTTAGCGTTTAATTATAAATGTCATTTAACGTTTAATTATAAATGTCATTAAGTATTTAATTAGAAATGTCAAAATATAAATGTCATTTAGCATTTAAATATAAATGTCATTTAGTGTTTAATTAGAAATGTCAAGATATAATTGTCATTTTTGTTTTAATTAGAATCAACAAATTGTAAAGGTCATTTTTATTGAATTAGAATTGTTGAAATAGAAATGGCATTTTTGTTGAACCAAATTAACATTTTTCTTAAATATATTTGTTTCAAACCAAAATATCATTTTTGTCAAATATATTTGAATCAAAACAAAATATTCATTATTGTTGAATCATATTAGTGTCAAAACAAAATATTATTTTTGTTGAATCATATTAGCGTCAAAACAAAATATTCATTTTGTTGAATCATGTTATATTAAAATATAAGCATCATTTTTAGCTAGGGATGTTATACAATATAAAATGTCATTTTAGTTAGACATGCTACGTTAAAATATAATCATCGTTTTTAGTTAGGGATGTTATGCAACATTGAAATGTCATCATGTTAGAAATGTCATTTATTTAATAATGTCATTCTAGAAATGTCGTTTATTTGATAATGTCATGTTAGGAATGCCGTCATATATGAAATGTCATTATATAAAAATGTCATTTTATTGAGAAGTGTCATATTAGAATATTAATGTCACTTTATTGAGAATTGTCATACTAATATAATGATGTCATTTATTTAGAAAATGTCATACAACCATGTCATGTTAACATTATAATGCTACCATGTTAGACAAGAATAAAAATAATTACTTGTCAAAATATATGGTTGTGGAAATTAAATTATAAATAGTCATTTAAAATGTTAATAGTGAAAATTTGTCAAGTAGAAAATAATTCAAACTGAATTATAATTGGTTAAATTTATTTGATTTACTTATATAAACTATTGTTCTTTGAAAACCCCATACGGGTGTTGGAATGACATACATTAGTCCCAATATTTAGATGTATGTCAATCGATAGATTGGCAGTCTGTGTTGAGCGTTACTCATTTATTTATCTTAACGCTCACACAATTATAAATTTCACTCTGGATGTGGATGGAATTTTTAATGACTATTTATCATTATTGTTATATACATGCGATGTGTGAAATCCATATAATGGAAATTATATTGTAATTGATTGAGTCGTGTTTCGATTTAGAATATTTTTGTATAAAGAATATTCAAAAATAAAGAATCTTCTAAAAAAAGAATATTTTAGAATAATAATGTAGTGACCCATAACTTCCCCGTGAAGGAAAGAGCGGATACTTTGAGAACAGGACAAATTAGAACGCAGACAGAAGAACATTTCATTGTTATTACAACAATTCTATCAGATACAAGAATATACAGAGTATAAATGAATAAAATACATTCGATGAATATCAGAGATTACAATAAATTACATAGCAGCGGAAAAATATACAAAACACAACTGAAAGTGATATACGGATACAGAGCTTTCCGAGCATCGTTCCAGCTGTAAATCAGGACCCTATGAATATAAATTTGCAAAACCAAAACTACTAGCTGCCCGTGTGGAAAATAGGGGCACCCAGAGTTTAGGTTAAAACAATAAACTCTATGTCAGTCAAGGGACTGGTGTGAGAACTAAAACAGTTATTTAAAACTTTACTTTAAAAGAGAGTAATTCAAGGGACCACGCCGTATAACACGGAACGGGTTTCCTCCCAAGAATACTAGTGCATATAACAAAACAGCGCAATGCTCTTTGGAAAAATGAAGCTATTATAAGACCCAGGTCCCATCACACAATGCAACGCAAGCCGGAGGATAGGGTTTTCCCTTATAATAGCCAAACATGCTTGGTACGTTTAAAACAAATCATTTGATACTATTATAAGTGTATAGTGTCAAAACAATTCAAATCATAAATATCAATCATAGGCGGCATGGGTACCATATATCATGTCGCCATACTAGTTCTACAATTAAAACCGCAATATCACGTATTGGAAATTGGATTTCCGTCATGAGTTGAGGCAAGGGGCAAGCTCCTCTCCGTTCGAGACACTCTAGCAAATGTCTCAGGACCCCACTATGATCCTTGGAATCGGTTGGGCCGGTCCTCACTTAACTTTGGAGGATTAGTTATTCCTGAACACACGTTTCCCGGTCCTAACAGACATATATCCGAGGCGCCTCGCATTCCAACATCCACACAGGTAAAAAGTATATAAATGTTAGGGCTAGTAGGTCACTAACATCACCCATAGCTAGAAAGAAACGTCGTGTTCTCCCAACGGTTCGTATCCTGTTTTTGACTCATACCGAGGTGTGAGGCTCGCGAATTCACGTTATACACAAAGCTATGCCACACAGGATGTGCTTTGCTCATCAACCACAAGACTTTGCTTTTCAACAGAAGCCTTGATCAATTGCCACTTACGCGTGCCACACTGGCAATTCACTCCATGCGACTGATGTCCATCGATATACAACCTCTGAGCTCGTACGTCTCAGAGAAGGGCGTTAAGTAAGAAACTAAATTCTCCGCTGCCAAGCAGATGTATATTTAATAGAGATCAATCAACACAGAATAAAATCCATTGTCAGACACACAATCCATTTACAAGTTCGTTCTGGGTCTGAACGAAACCGGAGGCACTTTCCTCGCATATCCATCCATCTCCAAGTACGTCTGGATGATCACCAACTGTTTCCCTCATCTTAGGTGTACATCCCAATCAAGATCATCAGTAATCACCCAAATGATGTGAAGACTTCCGGTCTTCAACCAACGTCTTCATCTTCGACTTATCGTCGAATCAGTTATTCAGAATAGGTATATACCCGGCCTTTCTGAATAACCCGCGTATATAATAAACACGTTTTACACAAACACAACATACGCCTCATTCCAATTCAGAATATCCTTTTATTCACAAAATCACATCCTTAGGGAAAGGTTCCCATTAATTTTGTCAAAGATAAATTCTTCTAAATTTTATCTTTAATCTTCCTTTGGATATCATTTCAAACTAATCGGGATTAGCGAACCACACCGAAGTAACTATTTATTTTATTTCCCTATCCCAACCTATTCATCCCATGGAGCAAAACTGGTAATACTCCATATCTAATACCACGGTGTTATCAGTAAAGTTAATTACCAACTCACGTTTAAATCTAATTAAATATTTAACTATCGCTTTGGAGAAGAACTGGTGGTACTCCATTCTCGATCACCTTTCAGATTTGATAGTTTAAATTATCAATTCACTTTCAATCTAATTAAAGTTTCATTTAAAACTCCAATTAGTTTTAATCTTCTCAAAAATCAATATCCTGTCTTTAAGTGGGTTAAAGAACCAATGTCACCTAAAACACGATTCACGACAAACCCAAATCAAATTTGATATTAAATACAAGGCTCTGAATTGAAAATATATCGGTTTATATTCAATATCAAATTCTGAAACCAACAATTACGTATTGGAAATAACGATATAAATATATCTTTCAAATTCCCATAACATTATATGTAGAATTACGGAATCCAACATCGAAATATTCCAAAGACAATTTCGATTCAAATCCATTCCAATTCAATTATTGGAATTTCTGGTTATTTTTCAAAACCAATTTCAAATTCAATTTATTTATTTAAAAAATAAATTGATTTTAATTCTAGTTCAAAACTAGTTCATTTCGATAAAAATCTATTTTTATCATTTCAAATGTGGAGTTTTTCATCCCAGTTCTTTTCAATTCACATATTATGATTTTACACAAATTATTAATATTTTTAATAATTTTATCAAGGCCTGTACAGTCGATTTCCATCAACGGCCATCAAACTGCACTTACAGCGACCTTTTCCAAATTTGATTTGGACATAATTCCAAATCCAACCATTAGATTTCAAATTTTGAATATTCATTGGAAAGCTCTTTTCGATACGAACCCAAGGTTCCGGTTTTAGGAGAATCCGACGGTTGGATCCCCCATAACGTCAATTCGAAGTCAATGGTCGAAATTCACGAACTACCGCGGCGCGTTCTATTCAGGCCATTATATAATATATATATATATATATATATATCATCGATTTCCTTTTAAAACGTACTTTATAAATCGTTTTAAATTCGTTTTCAAAACCATTTCAACTCTATATTCAATTTCAAATAAAAATTGAATATTTCATATCATTACTATGTAAATGATAATATATTCAAAACGTTATATTTTGAAATCACTACCTTTTCTATATTCATTATAAAAACGAATATAATCGATATAAATATCGTTAACGTCAAAATAGCGCAACTCTAATCAACACGGCTTTATATATTTCAATAAATTCGTTATTCTATTCAACACCTGACTAATCTCAACACATGAGTACTGTCAACACACGACTATTTTTGTTATGTAATATATTTTATAAAATTATGGTATCTATCGTTTGATTTTTAATTAGACACCCACCGTAAAGTAGATTCTAATTTTAAAATATGATAAAGATGTAAATTTTATTATTAAAATATTTTACTCAACACATGAATATTCCCAACACATGACTATTTTTATATTCAACACATGAATTTTCTTTTATATTATTCGTTATTTTCCTAATTGGAATGAGGCCCAATCAATCACCATATAATGTTAATTATATGGATTCCATACAACACATGTATATAAATAGCAACAATAAATAATCAACAATCATCCAAAGTGCACCACACAACTGCATAAGCATCAAATATAAATAATCAACGCTTACACAGTCTATCGACCAATCGATCGACATACAATTAAATAATTGGGATTAGTGTACCCAAATATCATCCCAACACCCGTGTGGGGTTTCAAATCAACAAACACCGAATATTATTTGTGCAGTTGGGCGATGTGTAAAATTTATCATCCCAATCAATACCCTTCAAATAGGTGTACATAAACAAACCGTCCGGTTTATAAATGGATATATATTTATTCACATTCACGTTAAAAAATATATTTTTAACGATAATTAATTTACTTCAACACATGAATATTTTCATTATCTATTTCTCATCAACATCACAAACAAATTCACAACACAACAAACAAGCATACAAGCTGTCCATGGTCTGTAGACGACGGGTGTCGGGTGCTACTAAGCACTGTCTGCATCCTATTATATATTTTTAACTAGAAATGAAGATTTAAAGTGAGAAGTTCTCACCGACTAGCTAATCCAATACAACGACTCTTCTTATGTAGAAGTCATCGCTGTTCTCGCCTTTTGTCACTTTCGTTGCCCGTAGCCACTACATATATAAAAATCACATTTTCATATTCTTGCTATGTATATAAAAATTCTACTTTTACACCGCTACTATATAGATAAAAATTCTATTTTTACACCGCTACTATATAGATAAAAATTTTATTTTTACATTGCTACTATATAGATAAAGATTCTATTTTACATCGTTACTATATAGATAAAAATTCTATTTTTACATCGTTACTATATAGATAAAAATTCTATTTTTACATCGTTACTATATAGATAAAAATTCTATTTTTACAATGATGTTCATATAATAAAGATTATATTTTTATCTCGTTATTCCCTATATAAAGATTTCTCCATTTCAAATATAAAGATTTTGCCTTTTCAAATATAAAGATTTCGCCTTTTCATATATAAAGATTTCGCCTTTTCATTTCATCACTATAAAAATCACATTTTTATTTCAATATATATATAATAAAAATCATATCTTTGAATGACAAAAATCTAAACTTTATCCATTTACTATATTATAAAAATCGTATTTTTATATCACGGCTACATGTGTAAAAATCACTCCTTTACAAAGCTACTTCCATGATAAAAATTATATTTTTATCTTGCTAGCAATATAATAAAAATTATATTTTTATTACTCTACATGAATAAAAATCATATTTTTAATACTTCTACTTTATAAAAATTATATTTTTATATTTCACATATGATAAAAATCATATTTTTATTCTTCCTAGTATGAAAATCATATATTTTCCTAAATAAAAATCACTCCTTTCTATTTTGAAAAATATAATCTTTCTTCGTTATAAAAATCTAACCTTGTTCTATATTAAAAATCAAAGGAGAATAAGCAACTTACATTGAAATAGGGAAGGGGAGGGGGTGTTCACTGTCGGAGGGGTGCTCGAGGGGCTGAAGGAAGGAAGAAGAAGAAGCAGCGGCGGCAGCAACAGGAGGAGGGGGCGCGGTGGTGGAGCGTGGGCCAGGGAGTTTTCGGGTATGCGGTTTTTTTCAGAGGAAGAAGAAAAAGAAGGAGAGGAGGAAGTGGAGGAGTGAGGGGCAGGTGGAGGAGGAGGAAGAAGAAGCGGCGGCAGCGACAGCAGTAGGAGGGGGCGCGACGCGATTTGGGATCAAACGTTTTTCTTCTTCTTTTTACCGAATGAAATGAATGGTGACCGGGGGGGGGGGGGGTAAAGGTAAAGAGGAGGAGAGAGAATTTTATATATTTTATTTTATTTTCCACCAAAAAGTAACTTTTTATTTCGAACACGAAACGAAACCTACCGCCTGTCGCCCATGGCTAATTACCCCCATTCCAAACACAATGGGATATGTATCGCAAGCTGATTCGATCGTTTCGTTCAGTTTTCATCAAAATCAACATATAACTCTATATATTGAATTTGAACGTGCATTTCAATTTACTAGGGCCACATACTAACAAGAAAAATTCCCGAAAAATATTTTCTAGCTTCGTATTGACGATACGGTCCTAACAAAACTAGTTTCGTCAAATTCTGAGACCGTTGGAAAAATGGCCAATTCCAGTCGATTAAAATCAACTAAAACTAGTCAAACGCGTTTTCCTTTGCCACGCTCACCTATTGATTCGAAAAATTATGAAAATTGAAATCTAACAATACTTTGACATCACGGATCCAACAAAAGTGGTTTCGTCGAAATCCGAGGTCGTTTACAAAATTTCCATTTTTCAGGGCCTGAATTTCATAGCGACTATTCAGAATTTTCAATTGGACATATCTTTTGATCCCCGCTATGAAATTTCAATTTGTCGGATTCGTTGGAAAGATATCCTCAATTAGATTCCATTATTTTTGGTTTCACTAAAATCCGGTTTATTTTGCACCTGGTACATTCAATTGAAATTTGAAATCGAATTATCGAACTATCACGCCATTTTCAATTCCTTTTATAATTATAAATAAATATTTATATTCTAACGACGACGTATATAAATATATACGTTCGAATTCTATTCAAAATAAATTTCTCGTCGATATTATTTAAAATAATTCATTTTAAATATGCAAAATTCGCTAAAATTGCCAAAATAAAAAAAATTAAACTGGCTCGCATTTTTCGGGTTGTTACATTCTCCCCCACTTAAAACTTTTTGTCCCCGAAAAGGAACGAAGACGAAAGTTGTTTAATTAATCAACTCGACTTTCTTTGTTTTCTTTACGGCTTAAGTTCTTCAACTTTTCAGTTTCTAAGAACTTTTCAAAATTTTCAGAAATTTGGCTAACACCCTAAATTTTCGAAATTTTTTGCCATAACCTCACCTGCACCGGGAGCACCGGGAAAATCCCGAAATTGCCATACAGGCCCTCTGATCTCAAAAAGAAAAAGAAAAAGCCAAGCGGCTAGCCAATTGGCTCATAAAATCATCATCACCCAAACAAAACAGTAAATTATGGTAAATATGTACCGATTTGTCGGGCAAACAATTTTATTCTTCTGCTCTAGCCTCCTTGCTATGGCATGTTCACTGTAAGTACATGTATAAGCAAGCAAATGCGACTAATTTCAAACAATTCAATTTTTGGTTCAATTAGGCTAAATGGTTCAAAATTATTAAAGAAATAAACAAACAACACAACCATCAATCAATTAGTGAATTAGAATTTCAAATTCATAATTTTGATATATATACAAAAATCATGTTTTTGAAATTCACAACAATGTATTCTAGCTATATTTTGGTTCGCACACCAGTCTAATGGAAATATATAGATATCACACCTTCAAAACACGAAAATAACTACTGGTGATGGCGCGCCATCATCAGAATCATGTCCGGGCGACTAGAGTGTGATTCTAAATCAATCCAGTATATTAAAACTTCGAATATACGTTCATGACGCGTATATGGAAAATCTTTATATATTGGATTGTCCAAATTCAAAATAAATAAAATATTCAAATACGTATAAAACGATTTAAATTTCAAAACAAAATTTGTTTTCATTTGAAAAATATACTCTTCACACTCGTTCTAGGATACTACTGATCCCATCTCTAACGAGTTATTCTAATTGGATATTACTAATCCAATATCTGATGAATTCTTTCGTTCGGTTCTAATGTGTCTTGTTCTCGAGCTCTGTAAACCAAAGCTTTGATACCAAACTGTAGTGACCCGTAACTTCCTCGTGAAGGAAAGAGTGGATACTTTGAGAACATGACAAATTAGAACGCAGACAGAAGAACATTTCATTGTTATTACAACAATTCCATCAGATACAAGAATATACAGAGTATAAATGAATAAAATACATTCGATGAATATCAGAGATTACAATAAATTACAAAGCAGTGGAAAAATATACAAAACACAACTGAAAGTGATACACGGGTACAGAGCTTTTCGAGCATTGTTCCAGCAGTAAATCAGGACCCTGTGAATATAAATCTGCAAAACAAAAACTACTAGCTGCCCATATGGAAAATAGGGCACCCAGAGTTTAGGTTAAAACAATAAACTCCAGGTCAGTCATGGGACTGGTGTGAGAACTAAAACAATTATTTAAAACTTAACTTTAAAAGAGAGTAATTCAAGGGACCACGCCGTAAAACACGGAACGGGTTTCCTCCCAAGAATACTAGTGCATATAACAAAACAGCGCAATGCTCTTTGGAAAAATGAAGGTATTATAAGACCCAGGTCCCATCACACAATGCAACGCAAGCCGGAGGATAGGGTTTTCCCTTATAATAGCCAAACATGCTTGGTACATTTAAAACAAATCATTTGATACTATTATTAGTGTATAGTGTTGTAACACCCCGTAATTCTGTAACACAAAGATTCAAAAATCAAGGTATAATTAATTTAAAATGAAAGAATTAAGGGAAACGGGTGATGCCATTGCGTTCGTCTCGAAATTCTGCTTGAAAACGAGTCCGAGTTTGCGAGAATTGTAACGTCCCAGAAAATCTGAACCAATTTAAAATTTTTAAATTAACTAAAATAATGGATTTTAAATATTTAAAATAAACATTTTAAATAATAGCGATGAAAAGTGAGTTTGAATCGATAATTGGAAACGAATATAATTAATTCTAATTATAAACAAGGCCCGAAATGGCGCGGTAGTTTCAAAAATTGAATTCAAACTTTGTCGGACTGTACCGGGTGCAAAACAAAACGGATTTGAGTGAAACCAAAAATATTTAAATCTGTTAGTGAATACCTATCTAACGAATCTGAAAAATCGAAGTTTTATAGTGGAAAGCAAAAGTTATGGCTAAATGAATTTTCAGAAAGGTCGCTATGGAATTTATATAGCCCGTGAAATTGGCCATTTTGCATACGACCTCAGAATTCGACGAAACCACTTTTGTTGGATCTAGGATGTGAAGTTATGGCTAGGTTTCAAATTTCATAATTTTTGAAGCTAGTATGTGGGCGTGGCAAAGGAAAACGTGTTTTGGTCAATTACCGTTAAATTGGATCGACCAGAAATGGCCCTTTTTACAAACAGTCTCAGAATTCGACAAAACTAGTTTTGTTGGGACCGTATCGTCAAAACATAGCTAGATTTATTTTTCTGAAATTTTTTGAATCAGTTTGTGGCCCTGGCAAATTGAAATGTACGTTCAAACTGAATATTGAATGTAATATATTTTAATTTGAAGGAAAACTGACTGAAACAGTAGAATGGGCCTACGAAACATATCCCATTGTGTTCAGAATGGGGGTAAAACGCTGGGGACGACAGTCGTTGGGTTTGGATTGGGGTTTGCAAGAGGCAATGGGTATTTTCGGATTTTTAAACTTTATAAATAAAAAAAATCTACCTCGTCCACGTCAGAACCCCCCCCCCCCCCGCTTCTCTCTCCCCGATAAACGATTTACGGTGGAAAACGCTCGTGCCTTCTCTCCTCCGTTCCTCCTCCTACAAGCAAAATTACGCCTTACTCCTGTTGAGGATTTTGTAGAGCTCGGAGAGATCTTCAAATCCATACAAGGGTGGTATTTTTTCGTTGCCTGAATTGGGAGAACCACCTCCCCGAAGTTCCGAACTTCATCGCGCCGCGCCGCCTAACTCCGACCACCGAGTTGCCTGCGCCGCAACCCGTAGACGCGCCCCTCTTCCCTCTTTCATGTGGTGTACTCTGATCGACTTCAGGTTGCACGGATTGGAAGATAAATCGCGACCTAGTTTTGAAGATTTTCAGAGAGGTACGACCTTGTATATTTAACACTGATTTCAACAGTTTTAAAGTGTTGCAAACTTTGAAAAATCATATCTTTTTCGTTTCTTATCAAAATTCAGTGAAACAAGAGACAGTGGACACGATTGGACGTCTTCTACCTTGTAGAAGAGACCGCATATTTTTCTGAGCCTTCTGCTATTTTTGGTGGAGTGGAACCCAAGGTGAGATTTCTAATTTATAAATGATATGGAAAACGACGATGTATAAATTATATAGTCGATGTATGAGTTATATAAGCGTGGTACATCTCTTGTATAAGCGTTGTATAAGTTGTACGTTCGATGTATAAGTTATATATGCGTTGTAAAAATTATATATGTGTTGAAATAGAAGTGGATTGCTATATATATATATATATATATATATATATATATATATATATACGCCCCTCGTCCACAAACCATGGACGATATTTATTGGTTGTTATTGGTGTGAAAATTGATTGATAGCGAATGGTTGATTGAGATTGTTTGTGGTTGATATTGATTGATTGTGGTTGAAAAATACCCATTTGTGGTTGAGAAATATTTGGTTGAAACCACATAGGATTAGTTTGTGGAAATGAAATAAATATATACATGTCGCCTTCGTGCGAACTAGATGCATGATCCCCATTGTCAAAAACTGCGAGGTTTTAAGGTAGAGCGAGGAGCCGTACTAGGGACGGTCCCGGTTTTAACTACCCTGCCGCTATGCTGCCGAAATTTTGAATAATATTCATGTGTTTGAATTATTTTCATTTGCTGAAACTATATTTATTCGTTGTATAGAAAACCTTCATGTGTTGAATTGAAATTCATTCGTTGATTAGAAATTCATGTGTTGAATGGTATTCGTGTTTTAAATATAAAAATCACATTTTTATCTATATATACAAACTATAGAAAATCTTCATGTGTTAAATCGATATTCATTCGTTGAATTGAAATTCCTGTGTTGAATGGTATTCATATTTTGAAATAAATTGTTTTATAATAAAAATCACATTTTTATCATCTATATGAACTATATAAAATAATCCCGTTTTGAAATAAATTGTTTTATAATAAAATCCTATTTTTATTACCTATATGAACTATATAAAATAATAGAGTTTTGAAACGAATTGTTTTACAAATAAAATCACATTTTTATTATATAAATGAATTGTTAAAAATAGTGCAGTGTTGAAATAGAAGACAGTTAGATAAAAATATCATTTTTATCAAATGTATGAAAAGAATGTAGCTTTGTAATCGAAGAATCGATATATATATATATATATATATATAAATAGAATTAAAATATATCGAATAATGACGCTGCAGTTCGAATTTTGAAACCGTGATTTCAAACGATTATACCGGAAGATCCGACCATTGGATTTTCCTGAAATCACAACCGTTGGGTTCGCTTTGGAAATATCTTTCCAACGGCACCAACTTTGTAAAAATCCAACGGTTCGATTGTTCAGATATGTGTAAATCAAATCTGGAAAAAAAAACAGCGCCAGAATCGATTATATTTATATATATTTATAAATATAATTATATTTAATCGAATAACGACGCTGCAGTTCATTTTTGAAATCGAAACTTCAAACGGTTATATCGGGAGATCCGACCGTCGGATTTTCCCGAAACTGGAACCATTGGATTCGTTTTGAAAAGATAGTTCTAATGATGTAAATTTTGTGAAGATCCAACGGTTAGATTTTCAGATATGTGTAAATCAAATCTGAAGAAAAACAGCGCCACGGCCGCGTTATGGCCCGAAGCGTCGTTTTGAATAAATTGGCTATTTTAAAATAAATAAAAATAGCGATAATTAATTATAAAATATTATAAACGATATGGATGTGATTTAGAAATTAACTGAAAGTTGGCTAAGTCGAATGGTTTCCTGGGTGTTGATATAATATTGGTTTCGGCGTTCGGGGTTAATATTTGGGAAATCGTTCTCTTACTGATTGACGGTTAGTGACTACTGAATTGAAATGATGCATGTATATGTTAGTGTTGTACTTGTTTATTATATACGCGAGTTGCTCAGAAAGACCGGGTTTATCCATTCTGAATAACTGAATCGACGATAAGGAATCGAAGATGAAGACGATGGTCGAAGACCGGAGATCTTCACCTCGTTTGGATGGTAACCGAGTTCCTGATTGGGAGGCATCCCGAAATATGGATATTGAGTGGTGATTGTCCAGACGTGCGTGGTGATCGATGGGTTTGCGAGGTATATAGTGCCTCCGGTTTCGTTCAGACCCAGAACGGACTTGTAAATGGACTGTGTGTCTGACATTGGATTTTATTCTATGTTGATTGATCTCTATTAAATATACATCTGTTTGGCGGCGGAGAATCTATTCTTTTGCTTAACGCTCTTCTCTGAAACGCACGAGTTCAGAGGTTGTATATCGATGGACATCAGTCGCATGGCATGAATTGCTAGTGTGGCATGCATAAGTGGCAAATGATCAGGGCTTCTGTTGAAAAGCAAAGTCTTGTGGTGATGATCAAAGCACCGCATGCGTGGCGTAGCTTTGTGTATAAAGTAATTTCGCGAGCCTCACACCCCGGTATGAACCAGAAACAGGAGAAGGACCTCAGGGAGGGCTTGCATTTCTTTCTAGCTAGGAGTTGGGTTAGTGTTTTTACACGGCCTGACATTTTACTTATGTGGTTGTTACTATTGCGAGGCGCCTCGGTTAGATCGGACGATCCGAGTCCGATGGAGTCATTCGTTGGCTCATTTGCGCCCCATAGGGTGGGGAGACGTATTGCTCAGGCATTTTAATCCACATCGGTGGACCGGCCCTGACGATCCAAGGGTCACTCGAGCTCTGATCTTGAGACATGGTAGGCTAGATTGTCTCGAATTCGGTAAGGACTATCTTTTTCCTTGGTTCATGACGGAAATCCAATTTCCAAATACGACATCGTGCGGTTTTGATTGTATATATATACGGCAACATGATATATGGTACCCATGTCGTCTATGATTGATAGTTATGATTGGAATTGTTTTCGAAACATATAAACACAAGTAATAATATCTAATGCTTTTGTTTTATTCGTATCAATCATATTTTGGCCATTATAAGGTAAAAACTCTATCCTCCAGTTTGCGTTGCATTGTGTGATGGGAACTGAGTCTTATAATGGCTTCATTTTTATAAAAAGCATTGCGATGTTTAAAAGAATGATTTGTTTTAAAGCACTAGCAATCCAATGGAGTAAACCTGTTCCACGAAAGTGGCGTGGTCCTGTGATTAGCCATATTATAAATGTGTTGAGTGGATTTCTCATACCAGTCCCATGACTGACTCGTAGTTTGTTTCACTTTCAAACTCGGGTGCCCCTTTTTCTACATGGGCAGCCTTGTATTCAGGTTTAGCTGGTTCATTCTGGATAGCTGGAGCTGAAGATGGATTCTATCATTTATCTCTTTTTATGCTGTTCAGCTCCTATTGTACATTATGTTTGTTTTCCGCTGTAGACATATATGTACAGTTGAACTGTATTTGTACTAAGTATGATACTGTATACTGTGTAACTCTGATGATTACTTTTATCCAGTATATTCTATTGTTCATTATCTGGTGTATTTATTTAATAATGTTCTGCTATTAACTGTTTATGTGTTATATTCCAAAGATTACCCTTGTCTCCGTCTGTACGGGAAATGGGGTCGTCACAACGTGGTATCAGAGCTTTGGTTAAGCTTAGTTCTGGAATATAACATATTAACGAACTCGTCAGAAATAGAACCAGTAGTGTTCTAGGACAGGTAACTCTATACAGATAGGATCAGTAATATCCTAGTATAAGAAAAGCAGAATGAAATACACCCCAGTAGACACATTTACATTCAAGTATTTGTCTCTATATTTCGAAATATCCTTTCTGTTGACCTGACACTTGATCTGCTGTTTGCAGAAGTACTAGAAAATGAGTGCCAGAAACAGAAGAAGTAATACTGACCCGGATATAAAAGCTCTATTTATGAAATATAGAAATCTGGGTGGAAAACCCTTCTCGGGTGAGGAATCAATTATGAAAACACAAGCCTGGTTTCGTTCGGCTGAGAAAATCTTCGAAGCATTAAAGCTGAGGGATGACCAGAAAAGATTACTGGCCTCCTGGGCACTCGAAGACGAAGCTTTGTTCTGGTGGGATTCAGTTATTAAGGATAATCCAGAAGGTGATATCACCTGGGATAGATTCAAAGTGATTTTCCTGGAGAGATTTACTCCTCCCGAAGCGACTGAGCGACTATGTGATGAATTTTCTTATTTGATACAAGGAGATATGACCATCCCAGAATATCATAAGAAATTCAACGAACTTTCTCACTTTTCTCCCCATCTAATTCAGAATACGAGGAGAAAGAATCTGAGATTTATATACGGTCTTCAAAGGAAATATCAGAATAAAGTAATGGGGCATGTGAAGCTTCCTTTTTAAGAAATGATTTTATATGGCTTATCAGTATGAAGATCTCCATAAGAAAGGCATGTTGCGAGACGAAGAAGAAATCAGTTCTAGCAGCAAAAGAAAATTTGAAGCTGATAGCCCAGAGACAAGTGTGCAGCCTGAGGCCAATACGAAGGCTAAAGTCAAAAAGAGGCCAAATATCAATCAGAAAAAGGTAAAGACAGTTGTATGTCTAAAGTGCGATCAACAAGGGCATTCGATGAGAAACTGTAGATCTTCGAACAGACGGAAGGGTGATGGGTCTAAATCCGGGATGAATTTTCAAGAGAATAGAAAGTGCAGTCAATGCCAACAGGCCGGTCATCTTTTAAAGGCCTGCCCACTATTCAGAAAACCTGAAGCAGTACATGTAAATGAAGTGGCAGAAGTGCCTGCATCTTCGTCTGCTACGGAAAGGCCAGATGTTTTAGAAGGCACGCTTACTGTCAAAGTTATTCCAGTTAAAGTACTGTTTGACACAGGCACGTCACGAAGCTTCATTGCCAAGAATGCAGCTAAGAAATTAGATTTGAATTTGAAGAAGCTCAAAGAACCAATGACTGTCCAGAATCCGGTTGGGGGTTCTATTGATCTCAGTTGGGTCTGTGGAGTGCCGGTTTCTTTTTCTCGTTATCGGTTTCCTACCATCGCGGTCGTCATGAATTTTAAAGAGTTTGATCTTATCTTGGGGTTAGACTGGTTGACCAAATATGAAGCTGAAGTTAAATGCGCCGACAGAGTCGTAAAGGCGAAGATAAAATCAGGTGATTATATAACCATTCCTTGTGAAGATCAGAATTCTAATAGAAAGGATTTCTGGGCAGCGTTGGATGTTTCTCCAGCCCAAATAGAAAATATCCCTGAAGTCACAGAGAATATTCCTGACCTCATCAAAGACAATCATGTCGTCTAGAACTATGCGGATATGTTCGAAGAAGTTGTTCGCTTACCTCCGCAAAGAGAAATAGATTTCAAAATTGCTTTAATTCCTAATGCAAGGCCGGTAGTTCACACTATTCGAAGAATGTCCTTGAAAGAGAAAGAGGAATTAGACAATCAAACAAGATAGTTAGTATGGAAGGGTCTGATCAGGCCTAGTTTCTCTGATTGGGGAGCAGCAATGGTATTTGTCCCAAAATCTGACGGTACTCTACGGCTATGTGTGGATTATCGTGATCTGAACAAACAGACAATAAAGAACAAATATCCATTACCGCGAATTGATGATTTGTTGGATCGATTAAATGGAGCACAGGTTTTCTCAAGGATGGACCTTGCTACAGGCTTCCATCAACTTCGAATTGCCGAAGAGTGTGTTCCAATTATAGCATTCAGAGGTCCTGACTTATTCTACGAGTGATTAGTAATGCCGTTCGGCTTATGTAACGCTCCTGCTTACTTCGTTGATCTGATGAATAGAGTGTTCAGAGGGGTTTTGAATAAATTTGTTCTGGTTTTTATTGATGATATTCTAATCTTCTCTAAATCAAAGGCCGAACATGAAAAGCATTTGGAACAGGTTCTGGAAATCCTCAGAAGGAATGTACTAAAAGCCAAACTATCCAAATGTATATTCTGGCAGGATGAAGTAAAATTTCTGGGCCACGTCGTATCTAAAGAAGGAATTGCTGTGGATCCAAGCAAAATCACAGCTATTCAGAATTGGAAACAGCCCAGTACCCCCACTGAAGTCCGCAGTTTTCTCGGATTGGCTAGCTATTACCGGAAGTTCATTAATTTTTTTTTGAAGATATCTGGTCATTTAACGAAGCTTACGAAGAAGCACTCTAAATTCAAATGGACTCCAGAAAGTGAGGAGGCTTTCGAAGAGCTAAAGTTAAGACTAACGACTGCTCCAGTGTTAACCATCATTGATGACAATCAGGATTTGAAAGTCTGGACTGACGCTTCTAGAGAAGGCCATGGCGCAGTGTTAATGCAAAGGGGTCAAGTGATTGCTTATGCTAGCCGTCAGCTGAAGCCGCACGAGAAAAACTACATCACTCATGATCTTGAGTTATTGGCGATAGTATTCGCTTTGAAAATCTAGAGGCATTATCTTCTGGGTGAGAGATTCGAACTGTTTACAGATCATCAGTCGCTGAAGTATCTGTTCACCCAGAAGGATTTGAATCTGAGGCAGCAACGTTGGCTGGAGTTTCTTGCAGCATATGACTTTGAAATTATATACACTCGAGGGAAAGCCAATGTCGTGGCCGATGCGTTAAGCCGAAAGAATGAGATGATCGCCAGTTTTATTATCATGACTTCATTGATGGATAAAATATCTTCTCTTCAGAGGGATGATCACTTCATTCAGAAGATCAGAGAGATAATTCAACAAGGCGAACCCTCGAGTTTTCAAGTGGATAATGATGGAATTCTAAGGCTCAAAGGTCGAATCTGTGTCCCTAACATTCCTGAGCTTCGAAAGGAAGTACTGGATGAATGCCACAAGTCAAAGCTTAGTATCCATCCAGGAGTAAGAAAAATGTATAATGACATCAAACGCACTTTCTGGTGGAAGTCGATGAAAAGGGACATTTCCTTATATGTTAGCCGATGCCCTACTTGCCAGCTAGTCAAGAGCGACCAACAAAAACTTGCTGGATTGTTACAACCGCTGTACGTTCCAGGTTGGAAGTGGGAACATATTTCCATAGACTTCATTGATGGTTTGCCCAGAACCAGAAAAGGAAATGACAGTATTTGGGTGATCGTAGATCGTTTCACGAAGACCGCCCACTTCATACCTGTCAGATCAAACAGAACTGCTCAGAGTCTGGCGCAGATTTACTTCAAGGAAATAGTTAGACTACATGGAGTGTCGCTCGGTATAGTCAGTGATAGAGATACAATATTTACTTGTAAATTATGGGAGGCATTTCAAGTCGAGCTGGGAACGAAGCTGAACTTGAGCACTGCTTATCATCCTCAGACAGACGGTCAGACTGAGAGGGTGAATCGTATACTAGAAGATCTATTGCGGGCTTGTGTTCTAGATTACGGTGGATCATGGGAAGACCATCTACATTCGGCTGAATTCTCTTATAACAACAGCTACCAGGCGAGCCTGACAATGTCATCATTCGAAGCATTGTATGGTAGACCGTGCCGATCTCCTGCTTGTTGGGTCGAACCCGGTAATAGACTTGTATTGGGTCCTGATATGATCCGAGAAGCTGCCGACAAAGTCGATTTTATTAAGAAGCGATTACTCGCCGCTCAAAGCCGACAAAAGAGCTATGCCGATAGAAGAAGAAGAGATATATCCTTTGCTGTTGGCGACTATGTATATTTGAAAGTATCGCCAATGAGAGGAGTTATCCGGTTCGGTAAAACTGGAAAGTTGGCACCCAAATTCATTGGTCCGTTTCCTATTCTGGAACGGATCGGAACTCTCGCTTAAAAGGTTAAATTACCAGATTGGTTGCCTAGAGTTCATGATGTATTTCATATATCTCAACTTCGAAAGCACGTTCATGATCCAGACTTGATCGTGGAAGAAGCAGCGCAACAGGATATTGAAATTACCCCTGAATTAGCTGTGAGAAGAGAGCCGCTAAAGATCATCGGCAAAGAAACCAAAGAGCCGAGGAACAAGAAAGTTCACTTAGTCAAAGTGCAATGGAGTGGAGATCCGCGAGATTGTACTTGGGAAATGGAGGAGAGCATTCAGAAAGCTTATCCTAGATGCCGAGTGGATATCTCTGATTGACTCCGGTGCAAGGTATATTTACCATACTTTGCATTACCATTCAATTCTCTACTCTATTGTTATTTTCTTTCCATGGATGTGCACTTTTAATTCTATAGTCTGAATAATTTAAAAAGAATGTATGAATTAATTTGTATGATTTTGAAAAGTTAAAAACAAATTGCGTGTTGTTTGCATTGTGTGATAGTAGATTTGATTAATTAAATTATTAAAATGATAGTTAATTTAATCAATAGTAGAGTGAATGGTAGAATTTATTCGATTTTGTCACACAATGAACTGATTTAAAAATAGATAGAAATAATACATGTGCATTTTATATATTTGAACAGGTAAATGGATTAGCTGTTGAGTAAAGATTTTATTTGTGTGCCCGACAAATAGGTAAACCTTAATGAGTTGGATGCGAAATATTATTATATCAACTCCTGTGAATGCCATTGGATGCGGAGTGCTGGTTTTTCTGTGTGAAATAATAAATGTCGCCATAGGATAGTAACAATTAATTTTGAACTACATTACATGGCATACTGCAGAAGATAGGCATACTTCATCATATACCACATAAGCATTTGGAGCTTGTGTGACGAGGTGGAAGATTTACCATACGAGCGAGAGGCTTGTATGGCGATGACTATATTTTACAGGTTGAACTGATGACTGATATGGACTATTTAAATTGTAACGATTAAATTGCCAGATTAATAAAAAAAACCAGACGGGTCTAGAGTTGACAATAATCACGTCTCTCTAGTTAATAAATACGGCACATGGAGTATTTATTACCCACACGGAACAGGGTGACGAGAATTTATTCTCTGGAGTTATTATCAATACACGCTCCCCTGTAAACACCAGAATATATCACTATAAATATGTGTATGCTTATTAGGATTTATTGGGTACCTAATACGGCCCAATAAATTTCCAAACCCTCCCCGTACAAAGGAGGTTATGGCGAAATTTTTCGAAAATTCCGGGTGTTAACCAAATTTTTGAAGAATTTGAAAATTCTCAGAAACTGAAAAGTTGGAGAATTGATGCCAGATCGAACGTAGAGTTGATTAATCAAACCACTTTCGACTTTGTTCCTTTTCGGGGACGAAAAGTTTTAAGTGGGGGAGACTGTAACGACCCAGAAAATCTGAACCAATTTAAAATTTTTAAATTAACTAAAATAATGGATTTTAAATATTTAAAATAAACATTTTAAATAATAGCGATGAAAAGTGAGTTTGAATCGGAAATTGGAAACGAATATAATTAATTCTAATTATAAACAAGGCCCGAAATGGCGCGGTAGTTTCAAAAATTGAATTCAAACTTTGTCGGACTGTACCGGGTGCAAAACAAAACGGATTTGAGTGAAACCAAAAATATTTAAATCTGTTAGTGAATACCTTTCTAACGAATCTGAAAAATCGAAGTTTTATAGCGGAAAGCAAAAGTTATGGCTAAATGAATTTTCAGAAAGGTCGCTATGGAATTTATATAGCCCGTGAAATTGGCCATTTTGCATACGACCTCGGAATTCGACGAAACCACTTTTGTTGGATCCGGGATGTGAAGTTATGGCTATGTTTCAAATTTCATAATTTTTGAAGCTAGTATGTGGGCGTGGCAAAGGAAAACGTGTTTTGGTCAATTACAGTTAAATTGGATCGACCAGAAATGGGCCTTTTTGCGAACGGTCTTAGAATTCGACGAAACTAGTTTTGTTGGGACCTTATCGTCAAAACATAGCTAGATTTATTTTTCTGGAATTTTTCGAATCAGTTTGTGGCCCTGGCAAATTGAAATGTACGTTCAAATTGAATATTGAATGTAATATATTTTAATTTGAAGGAAAACTGACTGAAACAGTCGAATGGGCCTACGAAACATATCCCACTGTGTTCGGAATGGGGGTAAAACGCTAGGGACGACAGTCGTTGGGTTTGGATTGGGGTTCGCAAGAGGCAAGGGGTATTTTCGTATTTTTAAACTTTATAAATAAATAAAAAAATCTACTCGTCCACGTCAGAACCCCCCCCCCCCCGCTTCTCTCTCCCCAATAAACGAATTACGGCGGAAACCGCTCGTGCCTTCTCTCCTCCGTTCCTCCTCCTACAAGCAAAATTACGCCTTCCTCCTGTTGAGGATTTTGTAGAGCTCGGAGAGATCTTCAAATCCATACAAGGGTGGTCTTTTTTTCGTTGCCTAAATTGGGAGAACCACCTCCCCGAAGTTCCGAACTTCATTGCGCCGCGCCGCCTAACACCGACCACTGAGTTGCCTGTCGCCACCCGTAGACGCGCCCCTCTTCCCTCTTTCATGTGGTGTACTCTGATCGGCTTCAGGTTGCACGGATTGGAAGATAAATCGCGACCTAGTTTTGAAGATTTTCAGAGAGGTACGGCCTTGTATATTTAAAACTGATTTCAACAGTTTTAAAGTGTTGCAAACTTTGAAAAATCATATCTTTTTCATTTCTGTTCGAAATTCAGTGAAACAAGAGACAGTGGACTCACGTGGACGTCTTCTACCTTCTAGAAGAGACCGCATATTTTTCTGAGCCTTCTGCTATTTTTGGTGGAGTGGAACCCAAGGTGAGATTTCTAATTTATTAACGATATGGAAAACGACGATGTATAAATTATATAGTCGATGTATGAGTTATATAAGCGTGGTACATCTCTTGTATAAGCGTTGTATAAGTTGTACGTTCGACGTATAAGTTATATATGCGTTGTAAAAATTATATATGTGTTGAAATAGAAGTGAATTGCTATATAAATATAAATATATATATATACGCCCCTCGTCCACAAACCATGGACGATATTTATTGGTTGTGATTGGTGTGAAAATTGATTGATAGCGAATGGTTGATTGGGATTGTTTGTTGTTGATATTGATTGATTGTGGTTGAAAAATACCTATTTGTGGTTGAGAAATATTTGGTTGAAACCACGTAGGATTAGTTTGTGGAAATGAAATAAATTTATACATGCCACCTGCGTGCGAACTAGATGCATGATCTCCATTGTCAAAAACCGCGAGGTTTTAAGGTAGAGCGAGGAGCCGTACTAGGGACGGTCCCGGTTTTAACTACCCTACCGTTATGCTGCCGAAATTTTGAATAATATTCATGTGTTTGAATTATTTTCATTTGCCGAAACTATATTTATTCGTTGTATAGAAAACCTTCATGTGTTGAATTGAAATTCATTCGTTGATTAGAAATTCATGTGTTGAATGGTATTAGTGTTTTAAATATAAAAATCACATTTTTATCTATATATACAAACTATAGAAAATCTTCATGTGTTGAATCGATATTCATTCATTGAATTGAAATTCCTGTGTTGAATGGTATTCATATTTTGAAATAAATTGTTTTATAATAAAAATCACATTTTTATCATCTATATGAACTATATAAAATAATCCCGTTTTGAAATAAATTGTTTTATAATAAAAATCCTATTTTTATTACCTATATGAACTATATAAAATAATAGAGCTTTGAAATGAATTGTTTTACAAATAAAATCACATTTTTATTATATAAATGAATTGTTAAAAATAGTGCAGTGTTGAAATAGAAGACAGTTAGATAAAAATATCATTTTTATCAAATGTATGAAAAGAATGTAGCTTTGTAATCGAAGAATCGATATATATATATATATATATATATAGAATTAAAATATATCGAATAACGACGCTGCAGTTCGTATCTTGAAACCGTGATTTCAAACGATTATACCGGATGATCTGACCATTGGATTTTCCTGAAATCACAACCGTTGGGTTCGCTTTGGAAATATCTTTCCAACGACACCAACTTTGTAAAAATCCAACGGTTGGATTGTTCAGATACGTGTAAATCAAATCTGAAAAAAAACAGCGCCAGAATCGATTATATTTATATATATTTATAAATATAATTATATTTAATCGAATAACGACGCTGCAGTTCGTATTTTGAAATCGAAACTTCAAACGGTTATACCGGGAGATCCGACCGTCGGATTTTCCCGAAACTGGAACCGTTGGATTCATTTTGAAAAGATCTTTCTAATGATGTAAATTTTGTGAAGATCCAACGGTTAGTTTTTTAGATATGTGTAAATCAAATCTGAAGAAAAACAGCGCCACGGCCGCGTTATGGCCCGAAGCGTCGTTTTGAATAAATTGGCTATTTTAAAATAAATAAAAATAGCAATAATTCGTTATAAAATATTATAAACGATATGGATGTGATTTAGAAATTAACTGAAAGTTGGCTAAGTCGAATGGTTTCCTGGGTGTTGATCTGATGTTGGTTTCGGCCTTCGGGGTTAATATTTGGGAAATTGTTCTCTTACTGATTGACGGTTAGTGACTAATGAATTGGAATGATGCGTGTATATGTTAGTGTTGCACTTTTTTATTATATACGCGAGTTGCTCAGAAAGACCGGGTTTATCCCATTCTGAATAACTGAATCGACGATAAGGAATCGAAGATGAAGACGATGGTCAAAGACCGGAGATCTTCACCTCGTTTGGATGGTAACCGAGGTCCTGATTGGGAGGCATCCCGAAATATGGATAATGAGTGGTGATTGTCCAGACGTACGTGGTGATCGGTGGGTTTGCGAGGTATATTGTGCCTCCGGTTTCGTTCAGACCCAGAACGGACTTGTAAATGGACTGTGTGTCTAACATTGGATTTTATTCTATGTTGATTGATCTCTATTAAATATACATCTGTTTGGCGGTGGAGAATCTATTCTTTTGCTTAACGCTCTTCTCTGAAACGCACGAGTTCAAAGGTTGTATATCAATGGACATCAGTCGCATGGCATGAATTGCTAGTGTGGCATGCATAAGTGGCAAATGATCAGGGCTTCTGTTGAAAAGCAAAGTCTTGTGGTGATGATCAAAGCACCGCCTGCATGGCGTAGCTTTGTGTATAAAGTAAATTCGCGAGCCTCACACCCCGGTATGAACCAGAAACAGGAGAAGGACCTCAGGGAGGGCTTGCGTTTCTTTCTAGCTAGGAGTTGTGTCAGTGTTTTTACACGACCTGACATTTTACTTATGTGGTTGTTACTGTTGCGAGGCGCCTCGGTTAGATCGGACGATCCGAGTCCGATGGAGTCATTCGTTGGCTCATTTGCGCCCCATAGGGCGGGGAGACGTATTGCTCAGGCATTTTAATCCACATCGGTGGACCGGCCCTGACGATCCAAGGGTCACTCGAGCTCTGATCCTGAGACATGGTAGGCTAGATTGTCTCGAATTCGGTAAGGACTATCTTTTGCCTTGGTTCATGACGGAAATCCAATTTCCAAATACGACATCGTGCGGTTTTGATTGTATATATATACGGCGACATGATATATGGTACCCATGTCGTCTATGATTGATAGTTATGATTGAAATTGTTTTCGAAACATATAAACACTAGTAATAATATCAAATGTTGTTGTTTTATTCGTATCAATCATATTTTGGCCATTATAAGGTAAAAACTCTATCCTCCGGTTTGCGTTGCATTATGTGATGGGAACTGAGTCTTATAATGGCTTCATTTTTATAAAAAGCATTGCGATGTTTAAAAGAATGATTTGTTTTAAAGCACTGGCAATCCAATGGAATAAACCCGTTCCACGAAAGTGGCGTGGTCCTGTGATTAGCCATATTATAAATGTGTTGAGTGGATTTCTCATACCAGTCCCATGACTGACTCGTAGTTTGTTTCACATTCAAACTCGGGTGCCCCTTTTTCTACACGGGCAGCCTTGTATTCAGGTTTAGCTGGTTCATTCTGGATAGCTGGAGCTGAAGATGGATTCCATCATTTATCTCTTTTTATGTTGTTCAGCTCCTATTGTACATTATGTTTGTTTTCCGCTGTAGACATATATGTACAGTTGAACTGTATTTGTACTAAGTATGATCCTGTATACTGTGTAACTCTGATGATTACTGTATCCAGTATATTCTATTGTTCATTATCTGGTGTATTTATTTAATACTGTTCTGCTATTATCTGTTTCTGTGTTATATTCCAAAGATTACCCTTGTCTCCGTCTGTACGGGAAATGGGGTCGTCACAAGAATCGGAGCCCGTATGAGGGAGATATGACCCTCCGAAGTTTCAGGAATTTTCAGATTCGAAAACAGCTCGAAATTCGAATTCGAAATTCGAATTCAAACCCAGAAGCGGGCTGGGCGGGAAAATTCCCGCCAAGGACCCAGGTCGACTAGGGAGTCGACTGGGTATTCGACCCCCCTGACCAGGTCGACTGGGCAGTCGACCTGGGTGTCGGCCTGGGTGCAAAACCCACTTTTGGGCCTGGGTGCATTCTGATGTACCTGGTCTCGTTTTCTGCCTAGATTCGTCCACCTAATCCTATATAAACAGCCCCTAGTCTCCTTCACTATTCACAATTCTTCTCTAACCTTATGCTGCAAAGATTCTTGGTGGACATGGCTTCTTCTCCTCCACTAAATTAAATAATAAATAAAATAATATATAAAATAAATCAAGACGAGGAAATGCTACTCAAGACTTTCAAGAGGAGATTCAGAACAAGTTAGGATTCAAGTGAAGATTCAAATGACTGTTTTTCTACGAATCTAATATAGTCTCTGTAAGTCGGTTACTTTTTAGATTTGAACATTTTCTCTATTCGTGACATGAATATAAGGAATAAATGAATATGCCAAATCTTTCTATTCGAATCAGTGCTTATATCGTTGGACCTAATTAAGAACTGTTGTGATTCGATGACCAATAAGACTGTGACTATGAAACTAGGGACCTTAAAACCATATGCCTTTTTGACTATGAACATTGCCTATGAACGTGACTCATGACTGTGAGAATTATTTTCCTTTGACTATGAACATCGCCTATGACTGTGATTCATTAACTGTGAGGATTTATTGCCTATGATTATGGATATAAGATTATTATTTATGCCCATGACACTGTAGTTACAAAACGATGTTGTACCCTAAACTGGCATTATATTGGATCTAGGCTTGACTTTCTATTTCAGTTTATTCTTAGTTATCCTTGGATCTTGATCTTTGGAATTTACATATTAAGTTAGGTCTACCCATGTTCTTGAACCTATACTATTCAACCCTTTTCATGTCGTAATATTACCTGATCTATATGCTTGTGAATTATCATCTTATGCCCGTTATTATGTCTATTCTTTCATGGAATTTTGGTTCATTCCCTTTTATCCACGAATCTAGATTTATTTATAATCTAGGTTGAATCACGATTATACGAACGATGGGAATACGTTTTGGGAAAAACATGAAATTAACTAAACTTGGAAATTGACATAATTTGGGAACATGCATTATAACATGACTATTAAGATGAAAATTAGAATAACAAGTCTAGTTTTGACATGAACTGAAATTAGAATATTAAATCAGAATTGGGTGGCTAAATTAAGCATGATAAGTATATTAGCATAATTGTGAATAATTTACATACATTGGGCGTAAATGGTAAATGGTTAAATGGACCACAAAGTAGGTAGTTGGTATGCAAATGAAGTTTTGGGCATAAACTGTAAACTAGAATATAAAATCTAGTTTTGGCATGAACTGTAAATGAGGATGTTGGATCTAAATTGCTATAAACTGTAAGATAGGCAAATCAAGATTTGGGCCTAGAATATAAGTCCATTAGTGGGCATGGAAAATGAATATGGTATAGGTCAAATTTATTTAAAAAGGGAAAATGGACTTTGAGGATAAACGGTTAAACTTTGAGGACAAATTGTTAACAATTTATATATATACAAAAGAAAGGTTTATTAATGACATCTCTTTTAATAATACATACACCAGAAAGTTCTACGGTGACAGAGAGGATAGTGTCTAGGCTTGGGTTTGGAAAATACAAGTTTCCTGCTCTCCCTGGCTATCCCTAACTAATCCAACGAACGGGATGGTTACTTTCAAAGCCTGATTTGAAAATTAATCAAAACCCTTTGAACTTAGAAAACACGAATATGCCTAACCCGAGGTTAGACTGAGTTGCGATATAAACCTGCCCGGAACCAACCGGCACATCCAGTAATCGCAACAATATATGTCTAATGTGAGTGGTCGCGGCTTTAATTTATTAATTAAAGCTAGAACAAGAATGGTAGGGTTAAGTTAACTAAAACGCTTAACCAACTCAACATGTTAACTAAATCTGATGAGTGGGGTTAGGCTAATCTGGACACTTAACCACTTAACATGTTAACAAGACAAGACTTGTATGGGTTAAGTAAATTTAATACACTTAGCAAGTTTAACATGTTAACTAGACTAGAAGGTGGGGTTAAGTAAGTTTAATACACTTCGCCAATTTAACATGTTAACTAAGACTAGAAGGTGGGGTTAAGTAAACTCGGAACACTAAGTCATCATAGCAGGATAAATGAACATGGTTAAGTTAAAAACATGAAAGGACAATACTTAACCATTAGAACATGTTAATTAAACAGATATTAGGGTTAAGTTAGCTAAGGGAACACTTAACCGCTATAACATGTCAGTTAAAACAGATGGGCAAGGTTAGGTTAAAGGGAACGTTTAACCAATACAAGATGAATGGGTAGGGTTAAGTAATAAGAAAATACTTAACCAATATAACTCGGTTTGTGGTAAGGGTTAAGTCAACATGAACTACTGATAACACTTAACCGGTTTTATATGGCAAACGAAAGGGTTAAGTTGACTCGAATTGACTAATGACACTTAACCAACCCAACTTGACAAGAACAAGAACTAAGTAGTAAACCTTAGTTAATATGAACTAAGTCGTAAACCTTAATTAAGAAAACGATGATTCAACAAACTAAGTGGTAAACCTTAGTTAGAATACTAAGTATTAATCCTTAGTATATCACGAGTAGGAGCAAACGTCCATCTGATCTTAAAGAAGGCTCCAATGAATTGGGTTACGAAGCCTGAGGCTTCGAGGGGACGTGAGGATACTCTTGGTATCCCTCTGTGAGGTGGCAGATGATCCTCCTGGGCTCACAGAGGTTAAGGTATGCGTTAGAAGAACCAAGGGTATGCCTTGGTTGCAATATAAGGCAACCTAAAGACTAGGATGGACCAGCGTGATTCGGCGAGACCAGTAGCCCTGTGATAGCAACTCGTCGTCTACCTACAATCTTTATTCAATCGTTGTACGTATGCGGAAAGGTAGAGAAGTACCAACAGACCATATACTAGCTATCTAGTTATGGGTGAGGCTGGCCAATAGGAAAGTAGGGTATAGGGCGGCAAAAGTACAGTTCTCGCGCTTGATTTTCTTGGATTGCCTTTCATTAGTTGAGGGTGGGGTCACGTGGGACCATAACCACTGGTAGAAAAACAGATCTTAGCATCTAAACCGCCAGATATCTGAAAAGCTCCCGACTGAGTTCCGTGTTTCTAGAGTAGCCCTGCCACGGGACTCGGGTCGCACATTACAGGACATGTGCATCTAGACAAGCGATAACGATTCGCGATACATACGTGGGGAAAGTCTAGGAACATATACCACTCTAGGTAGTGTGTCCTAGACTAGAGGGCATCGTTCGACAGGTAGCATAATCCCTAGTTGGACCTAGGTGGCATAAACCCTGAATTCGAGAAACGTTTAGTAGATAGCATAAACCCTGGGTGAATCTAGGAAGCACTTGATAGAAAACCCTAGATTAGATCTAGGTAATAAATAATAAATGTATGCCTGAAGGCAACCGAAATTACCAGGATTGGGATCACGTTATCATTACTAGTTGGGACACTAGTTAGGTGGTGCAGGGATATAGAATCCAGAATAACAGGGTAATAGCGAAGCAGAGAAAATAGGGAAGCATATCTCATCTTGCCTTAGCATCTTGCTTAAATCTTATGTTATCTTGTTAACCCTATCATTATGTTATTATCTTATATTCAGTTAGTTCATGTCGTGTTGCTTTTTCCTGTTCACATGCTGAAAGTTACTGAACTTACTAAACTTAATGTCTGACTCCGTTTTCTTTCGCTTTCTTGTCTTCTGTCTTCCCCCCCAGGTCCGTAGGGAGGGAATGTTATTACTTAGGCTCGGTTCTCTTCCCAAGCTTGAAGACTCTTGGATATATCGCTTCAGACTCCCTTTTCCGCTGCTATGGTTTATGCTACATTGGGGAATACAAATGTTATTTTTATGCTTCTTTATTTTGTAAGACAGATGATACTCTGGTATTGGAAAGCAATTGTTGTACAAACTATTTTATCAATAAAGTAAAGTTTTATTTCCCGCTGTTTTAATTTTGTCTGTCTTGTAATTTATCTGCATCTTTTACCTTAAATGCTCCACAGAACTTAGTGCATTCCCTTTGTGAGTGACACTAACGGACGTGGGGTGTTACACATGGTATTAGAGCTGAAGGTTACCGGATCAGATAAAAGAATTGAAAAATTACTTTCAAAACGGTTTTAAAAGAAGCATTTTCAAAAGAAAAGTTTTGTTTTAAAGGCTTGTTCCCCAAAAGTCATACGCACTATCTTCTGGTTCTCTGTTTGAATTCTTGTCCCCTGCTTTCTTGAGTCTCTGGGGCTCCTGGCTTTCTGGGAGGTAACCTCATCGAAGGGAGAAGTAGTGCCCGACTTCCATCTATAACCATAGTAGTTTTATCTACGGCTAGTTTTCTTTCAATCTTAGTAGGGTTTTCTTTACGATGGAGGCAGCTTTCGAGAGATTTGTCAACATGATTACACACGAAAGAAGATGAGGAGTTTAGCAAAGGAGCATAACCAAGGATGAGGAATTCAGGGATGTAGATTTAGCTCACGAAGGAGGAAGGAATTATAAAACCTAAGACAAGAGGAAGTATCTTTACTAGGGTATAATAGGGCATATAATTAAGGACAAGGGCAAGAACGAGGAACAAGATTTTCGGAAGGGCAAGTACATACTTTCACCACTAAGCGTACCTAGGAGAAAGGTAGTAAAGTTCTGTTGGAAGAGTCTAGTTTTTCTGTTCGTACTCTTTCGTTTTTAGCGTTTCGCAATTTTCATATTTGCTTCCATAGTTGAGTCTCTACACCTTACTACTTTCATAGTGAAAGATCCCAATTAGTCTCAAATCCAATTGGTGACTTGGCCCGTATATTTTTGGTTAATAGGGATTTGAGAATAGCTATCGAGTTTGCTTATATCATCTCACGTAGATCGTCTAAATTCGGAGGAGGTATTCCTTGGGTGCTTGTCTGATATTGGTTTAGGCCTTTGGGACTTGTACTTGAGGAATGTCGAGTTCGACTAGGATGGTTTACGTGAGAGATGAATAGTTGTGGCAGGCGCTCTAAAAAAAAAGCACGTAGTGACCTTTTGACCCTTATAGTTATGGCATGATGGATAAGAGGGAGACCTCTAATCATCCTAGTATATACACTTGGTATCATGGCTGACATCTGTTTATTTTGGAAATGGAGGTCAAGAAACTTCGCAATCGTGAAGTTAAATTAGTTAAGATACAGTAAAGTAAAGCTTAAGAAGACTGGATACAAGCATCATACCCTTTTTCTTAAGGGTGCATCCTTGATTTCTTTTTTTTGAAGGAACCTTACGCATACTTGTTTCTCTCTTTCCAAAGTATATCCTCTAGGTCGTATCTTCGATCCTTAGGTAGAAACTCTTTTGGATGTAAACATGTATTTGAAACATGTTATGGTTGATGGTTGCGAGTGGTTGCTAATGGTTGCTCGTGAATGCATATGCATACGTATTAGGCACTAGATCAGTTCAGACGCTTTCATATTGCATTTACAGATATGTATTTGTTTGTAAGTTTAACTTGATATGTTATCATAGAGATGTTGCATATAGATGAATGGCTATGCACGCATGTAGTATTTACATAACTAGGGATGATTGCATACATGATTGGACGCATGGCACTGACATGATTCACATTAAGGAGGTCAACTGAATCAGTAGACCGCCTGATTTTGCACTAGATAAAGACATACACACACACACTATGCATATGAACATGAAAGCATTAGAAATCTTTTAAGGACAATGAATGCCTGTGATTGAATGGTTGAGTAGATGGGTGATTGGATGGTAGGACACATTCTTCCTAACTTGAAGATTTCGGGGACGAAATCCTTTTAAGTGGGGGAGAATGTAACACCCCGTAATTCTGTAACACTAATATTCACAAATCAAGGTATAATTAATTCAAAATGAAAGAATTAAGGGAAACAGGTGGCGCCATTGCGTTCCTCTCGAAATTCTGCTTGAAAACGAGTCCAAGTTTGCGAGAATCGGAGCCCGTATGAGGGAGATATGACCCTCCGAAGTTTCAGGAATTTTTAGAATCGAAAACAGCTCGAAATTCGAATTCAAACCCAGAAGAGGGCTGGGCGGGAAAATTCCCGCCCAGGACCTAGGTCGACTGGGGAGTCGACTGGGTAGTCGACCTCCCTGACCAGGTCGACTGGGCAGTCGACCTGGGTGTCGACCTGGGTGCAAAACCCACTTTTGGGCCTGGGTGCATTCTGATGTACCTGTTCTCGTTTTCTGCCTAGATTCGTCCGCCTAATCCTATATAAATAGCCCCTAGTCTCCTTCACTATTCACAATTCTTCTCTAACCTTATGCTGCAAAGATTCTTGGTGGACATGGCTTCTTATCCTCCACTAAATTAAATAATAAATAAAATAATATATAAAATAAATCAAGACGAGGAAATGCTGCTCAAGACTTTCAAGAGGAGATTCAAAACAAGTTAGGATTCAAGTGAAGATTCAAACGACTTCAACGACTGTTTTTCTACGAATCTAATATAATCTCTGTAAGTCGGTTACTTTTTAGATTTGAACGTTTTCTCTATTCGTGACATGAAATTAAAGGAATAAAAGAATATGCCAAATCTTTCAATTCGAATCAGTGCTTATATCATTGGACCTAATTAAGAACTGTTATGATTCGATGACTAATAAGACTGTGACTATGAAACTAGGGACCTTAAAACCATATGCCTTTTTGACTATGAACATTGCCTATGACTGTGACTCATGACAGTGAGAATTATTTTCCTTTGACTATGAACATCGCCTATAACTATAATTCATTAACTGTGAGGATTTATTGCCTAAGACTATGGATATAAGATTATTATTTATGCCCATGACACTGTAGTTACAAAACCATGTTGTACTCCAAACTGGCATTATATTGGATCTAGGATTGACTTTCTATTTCAGTTTATTCTTAGTTATCCTTGGATCTTGATCTTGGGAATTCACCTATTAAGTTAGGTCTACCCATGTTCTTGAACCTTACTATTCAACCCTTTTCATGTCGTAATATTACCAGATCTATATGCCTGTGAATTATCATTTTATGCCAGTTATTATGTCTATTCTTTCATGGCATTTTGGTTCATTCCCTTTTATCCACGAATCTAGATTTATTTATAATCTAGGTTGAATCACGATTATACGAACGATGGGAATACGTTTTGGGAAAAACATGAAATTGACTAAACTTGGAAATTGACATAATTTGGGAACATGCATTATAACATGAGTATTAAGATGAAAATTAGAATAACAAGTCTAGTTTTGACATGAACTGAAATTAGAATATTAAATCAGAATTGGGGGGCTAAATTAAGCATGATAAGTATATTAGCATAATTGTGAATAATTTACATACATTGGGCGTAAATGGTAAATGGTTAAATGGGCCACAAAGTAGGTAGTTGGTATGCAAATTAAGTTTTGGGCATAAACTGTAAATTAGAATATAAAATCTAGTTTTGGCACGAACTGTAAATGAGGATGTTGGATCTAAATTGCTATAAACTGTAAGATAGGCAAATCAAGATTTGGGCCTAAAATATAAGTCCATTAGTGGGCATGGCAAATGAATATGGTATAGGCCAAATTTATTTAAAAAGGGAAAATGGACTTTGAGGATAAACGGTTAAACTTTGAGGACAAATTGTTAACAATTTATATATATACAAAAGAAAGGTTTATTAATGACATCTCTTTTAATAATACATACACCAGAAAGTTCTAGGGTGACAGAGAGGATAGTGTCTAGGCTTGGGTTTGGAAAATACAAGTTTCCTGCTCTCCCTGGCTATCCCTAACCGATCCGACGAACGGGATGGTTACTTTCAAAACCTGATTTGAAAATTAATCAAAACCCTTTGAACTTAGAAAACACGAATATGCCTAACTCGAGGTTAGACTGAGTTGCGATATAAATCTGCCCGGAACCAACCGGCACATCCAGTAATTGCAACAATATCTATCTAATGTGAGTGGTCGCGGCTTTAATTTATTGATTAAAGCTAGAACAAGAATGGTAGGGTTAAGTTAACTAAAACGCTTAACCAACTCAACATGTTAACTAAATCTGATGAGTGGGGTTAGGCTAATCTGGACACTTAACCACTTAACATGTTAACAAGACAAGACTTGTATGGGTTAAGTAAATTTAATACACTTAGCAAGTTTAACATGTTAACTAGACTAGAAGGTGGGGTTAAGTAAGTTTAATACACTTCGCCAATTTAACATGTTAACTAAGACTAGAAGGTGGGGTTAAGTAAACTCGGAACACTAAGTCATCATAGCAGGATAAATGAACAGGGTTAAGTTAAAAACATGAAAGGACAATACTTAACCATTAGAACATGTTAATTAAACAGATATCAGGGTTAAGTTAGCTAAGGGAACACTTAACCGCTATAACATGTCAGTTAAAACAGATGGGCAAGGTTAGGTTAAAGGGAACGTTTAACCAATACAAGATGAATGGGTAGGGTTAAGTAATAAGAAAATACTTAACCAATATAACTCGGTTTGTGGTAAGGGTTAAGTCAACATGAACTACTGATAACACTTAACCGGTTTTATATGGCCAACGAAAGGGTTAAGTTGACTCGAATTGACTAATGACACTTAACCAACCCAACTTGACAAGAACAAGAACTAAGTAGTAAACCTTAGTTAATATGAACTAAGTCGTAAACCTTAGTTAAGAAAACGATGATTCAACAAACTAAGTGGTAAACCTTAGTTAGAAAACTAAGTAGTAATCCTTAGTATATCACGAGTAGGAGCGAACGTCCATCTGATCTTAAAGAAGGCTCCAACGAATTGGGTTACGAAGCCTGAGGCTTTGAGGGGACGTGAGGATACTCTTGGTATCCCTCTGTGAGGTGGAAGATGATCCTCCTGGGCTCACAGAGGTTAAGGTCTGCGTTAGAAGAACCAAGGGTATGCCTTGGTTGCAATATAAGGCAACCTAAAGACTAGGATGGACCAGCGTGATTCGGCGAGACCAGTATCCCTGTGATAGCAACTCGTCGTCTACCTACCATCTTTAGTCAATCGTTGTACGTATGCGGAAAGGCAGAGAACTTCCAACAGACCATATACTTGCTATCTAGTTATGGGTGAGGCTGGCCAATAGGAAAGTAGGGCATAGGGTGGCAAAAGTACAGTTCTCGCGCTTGATTTTCTTGGATTGCCTTTCATTAGTTGAGGGAGGGGTCACGTGGGACCATAACCACTGGTAGAAAAATATACCTTAGCATCTGCACCGGCAGATATCTGAAAAGCTCCCGACCGAGTTCCGTGTTTCTAGAGTAGCCCTGCCACGGGACTCGGGTCGCACATTACAGGACATGTGCATCGAGACAAGCGATAACGATTCGCAATACATACGTGGGGAAAGTCTAGGAACATATACCACTCTAGGTAGTGTGTCCTAGACTAGAGGGCATTGTTCGACAGGTAGCATAATCCCCAGTTGGACCTAGGTGGCATAAACCCTGAATTCGAGATACGTTTAGTAGATAGCATAAACCCTGGGTGAATCTAGGAAGCACTTGATAGAAAACCCTAGAGTAGATCTAGGTAATAAATAATAAATGTATGCCTGAAGGCAACCGAAATTACCGGGATTGGGATCACGTTATCATTACTAGTTGGGACACTAGTTAGGTGGTGCAGGGATATAGAATCCATAATAACAGGGTAATAGCGAAGCAGAGAAAATAGGAAAGCTTATCTCATCTTGCCTTAGCATCTCGCATAAATCTTATGTTATCTTGTTAACCCTATCATTATGGTATTATCTAATATTCAGTTAATTCATGTCGTGTTGCTTTTTCCTGTTCACATGCTGAAAGTTACTGAACTTACCAGACTTAATGTCTGACTCCGTTTTCCTTCACTTTCTTGTCTTTCGTCTCCCCCCCCCCTCAGGTCCGTAGGGAGGGAATGTTATTACTTAGGCTCAGTTCTCTTCCCAAGCTTGAAGACTCTTGGATATATCGCTTCAGACTCTCTTTTCCGCTGCTATGGTTTATGCTACATTGGGGAATACAAATGTTATTTTTATGCTTCTTTATTTTGTAAGACAGATGATACTCTGGTATTGGAAAGCAATTGTTGTACAAACTATTTTATCAATAAAGTAAAGTTTTATTTCCCGCTGTTTTAATTTTGTTTGTCTTGTAATTTATCTGCATCTTTTACCTTAAATGCTCCATAGAACTTAGTGCATTCCCTTTGTGAGTGACACTAACGGACATGGGGTGTTACATGTGTCAAAACAATTCAAATCATAAATATCAATCATAGGCGGCATGGGTACCATATATCATGTCGCCATGCTAGTTCTACAATTAAAACCGCAATATCACGTATTGGAAATTGGATTTCCGTCATGAGTCGAGGCAAGGGGCAAGCTCCTCTCCGTTCGAGACACTCTAACAAATGTCTCAGGACCCTACTATGATCCTTGGAATCGGTTGGGCCGGTCCTCACCAAACTTTGGACGATTAGTTATTCCTGAACACACGTTTCCCGGTCCTAACAGACCTATATCTGAGGAGCCTCGCATTCCAACATCCACACATGTAAAAAGTATACAAATGTCCGGGCTGGTAGGTCACTGACATCACCCATAGCTAGAAAGAAACGTCGTGTTCTCCCAACGGTCTGTATCCCATTTTTGACTCATACCGAGGTGTGAGGCTCGCGAATTCACGTTATACACAAATCTATGCCACATAGGCTGTGCTTTGCTCATCAACCACAAGACTTTGCTTTTCAACAGAAGCCTTGATCAATTGCCACTTATGCGTGCCACACTGGCAATTCACTCCATGCGACTGATGTCCATCGATATACAACCTCTGAGCTCGTACGTCTCAGAGAAGGGCGTTAAGCAAGAGAATAAATTCTCTGCCACCAAACAGATGTATATTTAATAGAGATCAATCAAAACAGAATGAAATCCAATGTCAGACACACAATCTATTTACAAGTTCGTTCTGGGTCTGAACGAAACCGGAGGCACTTTCCTCGCATATCCATCCATCTCTAAGTACGTCTGGACGATCACCAACTGTTTCCCTCATCTTGGGTGTACAGCCCAATCAAGATCATCAGTAATCACCCAAACGATGTGAAGACTTCCGGTCTTCAACCACCGTCTTCATCTTTAACTTATCGTCGAATCGGTTATTCAGAATGGGTATATACCCGGCCTTTCTGAATAACCCGCGTATATAATAAACACGTGTTACACAAACACAACATACGCCTCATTCCAATTCAGAATATCCTTTTATTCACAAAATCACATCCTTAGGGAAAGGTTCCCATTAATTTTATCAAAGATAGATTCTTCTAAATTTATTCTTTAATCTTCCTTTGGATATCATTTCAAACTAGTCGGGATTAGCGAACCACACCGAAGTAACTATTTATTTTATTTCCCTTTCCCAACCTATTCATCCCATGGAGCAAAACTGGTAATACTCCATATCTAATACCACGGTGTTATCGGTAAATTTAATTACCATTTCACGTCTAAATCTAATTAAAAATTTAACTATCGCTTTTGAGCAAAACTGGTGGTACTCCATTCTCGATCACCTTTCAGATTTGATAGTTTAAGTTATCAATTCACTTTCAATCTAATTAAAGATTCATTTAAAACTCCAATTTGTTTTAATCTTCTCAAAAATCAAAATCCTGTCTTTAACTGGGTTAAAGAACCAATGTCACCTAAAACACGATTCACGACAAACCCAAATCACATTTGATATTAAATACAAGGCTCTGAATAGAAAATATATCGGCTTATATTCAATATCAAATTCTGAAACCAACAAATATCGTACTGGAAATAACGATATAAATATATCTTTCAAATTCCCATAACAATATCTGTAGAATCACGGAATCCAACATCGAAATATTCCAAAGACAATTTCGATTCAGATCCATTCCAATTCAATTATTGGAATTTCTAGTTATTTCTCAAAACCAATTTCAAATTCAATTTATTTATTTCAAAAATTAATTAATTTTAATTCTAGTTCAAAACTAGTTCATTTTGATAAAAATCTATTTTTATCATTTCAAATGTGGAGTTTTTCATCCCAGTTCTTTCCTATTCACATATTATGATTTTACACAAATTATTAATATTTTTAATAATTTTATCAAGGCCTGTACAGTCGATTTCCATCAACGGCCATCGAACTGCACTTACAGCGACCTTTTCCAAATTTGATTTGGACATAATTCCAAATCCAACCGTTAGATTTCAAATTTTGAATATTCACTGGAAAGCTCTTTTCGATACGAACCCAATGGTTCCGGTTTTAGGAGAATCCGACGGTTGGATCTCCCGTAACGTCAATTCGAATTCAATGGTCGAAATTCACGAACTGCCGCGGCGCGTTCTATTCAGGCCATTATATATATATATATAATATATATATATATATATGTTTATTATATATTTCGTCGATTTCGTTTTAAAACGTACTTTATATATCGTTCTAAATTCATTTTCAAAACCATTTCAACTTTATATTCAATTTCAAATCAAAATTGAATATTTCATATCATTACTATATAAATGATAATATTTTCAAAACGTTATATTTTGAAATTACTACCTTTTCTATATTCATTATAAAAACGAATATAATCGATATAAATATCGTTCACATCAAAATAGCGCAACTCTAATTAACACGGCTTTATATATTTCAATAAAATCGTTATTCTATTCAACAAAGGAATATTTATTCTATTCAACACATGAATCTATATTTCTTTCAACACCTGACTAATCTCAACACATGAGTACTGTCAACACACGACTATTTTTGTTATGTAATATATTTTATAAAATTATGGTATCTATCGTTTGATTTTTAATTAGACTCCCACCGTAAAGTAGATTCTAATTTTAAATATGATAAAGATGTAAATTTTATTGTTAAAATATTTTACTCAACACATGAATAGTTTCAACACATGAATATTCCCAACACATGACTATTTTTATATTCAACACATGAATTTTCTTTTATAATATTCGTTATTTTCCCGATTGGAATGAGGCCCAATCAATCACCATATAATGTTAATTATATGGATTCCATACAACACATGTATATAAATAACAATGATAAATAATCAACAATCATCCAAAGTGCACCACACAACTGCTTAAGCATCAAATATAAATAATCAACACTTACACAGTCTGTCGACCAATCAATCGACATACAATTAAATAATTGGGATTAGTGTACCCAAATATCATCCCAACACCCGTGTGGGGTTTCAAATCAACAAACACTGAATATTATTTGTGTAGTTGGGCGATGTGTAAAATTTATCATCCCAATCAATATCCTTCAAATAGGTGTACATAAACAAACCGTCCAGTTTGCAAATGAATATTTATTTATTCACTTTCACGTTAAAAATTATATTTTTAACGATAATTAATTTACTTCAACACATGAATATTTTCATTATCTATTTCTCATCAACATCACAAAAAAATTCACAACACAACAAACAAGCATACAAGCCGTCCATGGTCTGTGGACGACGGGTGTCGGGTGTTACTAAGCACCGTCTGCATCCTAGTATATATTTTTAACTAGAAATGAAGATTTAAAGTGAGAAGTTCTCACCGACTAGCTAATCCAATACCACGACTATTCTTATGTAGAAGTCATCGCTGTTCTCGCCTTTTGTCACTTTCGTTGCCCGTAGCCACTACATACAAAAAAATCACATTTTTATATTCTAGCTGTGTATATAAAAATTCTATTTTTACACCTCTACTATATAGATAAAAATTCTATTTTTACACCGCTACCATATATATAAAAATTCTATTTTTACACTGTTACTATATAGATAAAAATTCTATTTTTACATCGTTACTATATAGATAAAAATTCTATTTTTACATCGTTACTATATAGATAAAAATTCTAGTTTTACAACAATGTTCATATAATAAAGATTATATTTTTATCATGTTATTCCCTATATAAAGATTTCTCCTTTTCAAATATAAAGATTTCGCCTTTTCATATATAAAGATTTCGCCTTTTCATTTCATCACTATAAAAAACACATTTTTATTTCAACATATATATATAATAAAAATCATATCTTTGAACGACAAAAATCTAAACTTTATCCATTTACTATATTATAAAAATCGTATTTTTATATCATGGTTACATGTGTAAAAATCACTCCTTTACAAAGCTACTTCCATGATAAAAATTATATTTTTATCTTGCTAGCAATATAATAAAAATTATATTTTTATTACTCTACATGAATAAAAATCATATTTTTAATACTTCTACTTTATAAAAATTATATTTTTATATTTCACATATGATAAAAATCATATTTTTATTCTTCCTAGTATGAAAATCATATATTTTCCTAAATAGAAATCACTCCTTTCTATTTTGATAAATATAATCTTTCTTTGTTATAAAAATCTAACCTTGTTCTATATTAAAAATCAAAGGAGAATAAACAACTTACATTGAAATAGGGAAGGGGAGGGGGTGTTCACTGTCGGAGGGGTGCTCGAGGGGCTGAAGGGAGGAAGAAGAAGCAGCAGCGGCGACAGCAACAGGAGGAGGGGCGCGGTGGTGGAGCATGGGCCAAGGGGTTTTCGGGTGTGCGTTTTTTTGAGAGGAAGAAGAAGAAGAAGGAGAGGAGGAAGTGGAGGAGGGCGGGGCAGGTGGAGGAGGAGGAAGAAGAAGAAGCGGCGGCGACGGCAGCAGGAGGAGGGTGTGCGACGCGATTTGGGATCGAACGGGTTTTTTTCTTTTTACTGAATGAAATGAATGGTGATGGGGGGTTAAAGGTAAAGAGGAGGAGAGAGAATTTTATATATTTTATTTTATTTTATTTTCCACCAAAAAGTTACTTTTTATTTCGAACACGAAACAAAATCCACCGCCTGTCGCCCATAGCTAATTACCTCCATTCCGAACACAATGGGATATGTATCGCAAGATGATTCGATCCGTTTTCGTCAAAATCAACATATAACTCTATATATTGAATTTGAACGCGCATTTCAATTTACTGGGGCCGCATACTGATAAGAAAAATTCCCGAAAAATATTTTCTAGCTTCGTATTGACGATACGGTCTTAATAAAACTAGTTTCGTCAAATTCTGAGACCGTTGGAAAAATGGCCAATTTCCAGTCGATTAAAATCAACTGAAACTGGTCAAACGCGTTTTCCTTTGCCACGCTCACCTATTGATTTGAAAATTTATGACAATAATTTGACATCATGGATCCAACAAAAGTGGTTTCGTCGAAATTCGAGGTCGTTTGCCAAATTTCCATTTTTCAGGGCCTGAATTTCATATCGACTATTCAGAATTTTCAACTAGACATATCTTTTGATCCCCGCTATGAAATTTCAATTTTTTGGATTCGTTGGAAAGATATCCTCAATTAGATTCCATTATTTTTGGTTTCACTAAAATCCGGTTTATTTTGCACCCGGTGCATTCAATTGAAATTTGAAATCGAATTATCGAACTACCACACCATATTCAATTCCTTTTATAATTATAAATAAATATTTATATTCTAATGACGACGTATATAAATATATACGTTCGAATTATATTCAAAATAAATTTCTCGTCGATATTATTTAAAATACTTCATTTTAAATATGCAAAATTCGCTAAAATTGCCAAAATAAAAAAATTTTAAACTGGCTCGCATTTTCCGGGTTGTTACAAATAAATATTTTAAAATAAAATTCAGTGAAGAAGAAAATTTAAAGCCGAGTTAAGTAGGAAATGCCATTTTTAACCCAAACGGCTTTATCGGTCGATTAGTCATTTTAACATGAATATCGAAAAGAAGTGATTTCAAAATATAATATTTTGAAATATTATTATTTAAATATGATAAAAATATAGAATATTCAATTTTGCTTTCAAAATGAAAATGATGATTAAAATCTTTTTAAGATGAATTTATAAATATTTTATAAAATACGATTTAAATATAAATCGACAAAAAATATATACGTTATATATATATTATATATATAATGGCCTGAATAGAACGTGCCGCACATCGACCGTTCGCGAATTTCGACCATTAACTTCAAATTGGCGTAACCGAAGATCTGACTGTCGGATTATCCTAAAACCGGAACCATTGGGTTCGTATCGAAAAGAGCTTTCCAATGAATATAAGAGTTTTGAAATCTAACAGTTGGATTTGGAATTATGTCCAAATCAATTTTGGAAAAGGTCGCTATGGATGTAGTTCGGTGGCCGTTATTGGAAACCGACTGTACGGTCGATAATAAAATTATTAAAAATGTGGAAAAATTATGTAAAATCATAATAAATGATTCAAAAAGATTTTGGATGAAAATTCCATATTCTAAAAGATAAAAATATATTTTTATTTAAATGAGCTAATTATTAACTAGAATTAATCTTTTAAATTAAGATTATTGAAATCTTCCAATTAAATAAATAAATTGGAATTAATTGAACAAATTGGAATTAAATAAAATAAATTGGATTTTTGGGTTTGTCATGAATGGTGTCTTAAATAACACTATTCTTAAACCCCGTATGAAAAGAATAAATCCTTTATTAAAGATTTTTGAGTTTTTCAATTATATTTAATAATTAGAATAAAATGAAATGTAAGTTGGGTTTATCGTAAACAGTGTTTTAAATGACATTTGTCCTTTAACTCAATTTACAGTGAAAATATAATTTGGAATTTATAAATCTTTTTAGTAAGATTTAATGGAAAATTTCCAAAGTAAAGCTTTTCCAATTTAATATATTAAATTGGAATTGAATGGAATTCGATTTAATAATAATCGAGATGAGCTTCTGTAAAAGGAGATCGTTACTATATATGGAATTTAAAAGGCTTTTCCGTTATTCCATTTATATTATTAGTCTGATACAGAAATTTATATCGATTATATATTGATTAGATTTCTGTGAAAATTCCATATTTAATGGAAGACGATTTTGGGTTTATCGTGGAATATATTTTTAAATTGACATTGGTTCTTTAACCAAGTTAAAGACAAGATTAATTTCTTAAAGTCGAAGAATCATAAAGTAATGATTTTTGATATTAAAATCAAATTGGGGTTTTAACGAATCTTTAAAAAGAGGATTAAAGAATTTATCTTCGATAAAATTAATAGGAATCTCTTCCCTAATGTTGTGAATGTTTATTTAAAAGAATATTCTGAATTGGAATATGGCGTTAGATGTGCTTTTACAGTGTTTTATTATTGATTATAAAATATGCGAGTTATTCGAAAAGACCGGGTTTAACCCATTCCGAATAATTACTACGACGATCAAGATTCGAAGATGAAGACGATGGTTGAAGACCAGAGGTCTTCACATCGTTTGGATGGTTACTGATGTCTTGATTGGGCAGCCACCCAAGACAAGGTAATAAGTGGTGATCGTCCAGACGTATTTGGAGATCGATGGATATATGAGAACCTCTCTCCTGTATTGGAGTAAGGTGTCTCCAGTTTCGTTTAGACCTTGAACGAACTTGTAAATGGATGGTATGTCTGACGTTGTATTCCTTTATGTTGTATTCGTTGATCTCTCCTAAATATATATCTTGGTGGTGGAGAATTTATTCTCTTGCTTAATACCCTTCTCTAAGATGTACGAGCTTATAGGTTATACATTGGCAGAAACCAATGATATGGTATGGATTGACAATGTGGCATGCTAAGATACAAACGATCAAGACTTTTGTTGAAAAGCAGTGTCTTGTGGTTGATGATCAAAGCATAGCTTTAATTTAGCATAGCTTTGTGTAGTGTTACTTCGCAAGCCTCACACCTCGGTATGAACCAGAAATGGGAGTAAGGACTGCAGGGAGGACATACGTGTCTTTCTAGCTAGGAGTGGTGTCATGGTTTCTAAAAGGCCTGACATTTTTATTTATGTGGATGATGGAATGAGATGCCTCGGTTATTTGAGTCCCTAGTGGCTTTATTTACGCCCCATAGGGTGGGGAAACATATTGTTCAGGCATTATTAATCCAACCATTGCACTTTGGTGGACCGACCCTGAAGATCCAGGTGCGGTTACGACTGTATCCTGAGGCACAGAATAGAGTGTCTCAAATTTGGTAAGGACTATCTTTTGCCTTGGTTCATGATGGAAATCCGACTTCCAATACGACCCATGCGGTTTTGATTATATAACTAGTACGACGACATAGTATATGGTAGTTATGCCGTCTATGGTTGATATTATGATTGAAATGTTTTTGAAAACATATATACACAAATAATAATATCAAATTCATTTTATCGTATCAAGCATGTTTGACCATTATAAGGTAAAACTCTATCCTCCGGTTTGAGTTGCATTGTGTGATGGGACTTGAGTCTTATAATGGTTTCATCTTTATAAAAAGCATTGCGTTGTTTTAAGTATTTACTTTATTTATGCACTGGCAATCCAATAGAGTAAACCCGTTCCACGTTAGCCGCGTGGTCCTGTGATTAGCCTTATTATTATTAGATAGATTAAGTAAGATTTCTCATACCAGTCCCATGATTGACCCGTAGTTTGTTTCACTTTGCAAACTCGGGTGCCCATATTTTCCACACGGGCAGTCGAGTAGCTTATTTTGCAGATATATTGAACAAGATTCTGGATCGAAGCATAAAGCTATGTCCAGAGCATTGGTAGTCTTCCGCTGCACTGATTTATTTATTCCGCTACATTGTATTAAAATTATTGTAATTTAATCTTCTGCTGTAATATAATTCGATGTACTCTGATACTGTACTCTGATGTAACATTATTATAATGTTTATAAAAGTCTTCTATTATTTGTTCTAATGTGTTGTATGCCCAGAGTTAAAGTATTCGTGGATTTCCAACTTTTGGATCAGACCTGTGTGGTTTATGGTCGATTCAAAGGACGGGGATTTACGGGTCTTTACAAATTGGGGATCATTATAAATAGTTTCATAAAATCCAAGTATGGTTGGAAAAAGATTGAAAAAGAAAAATGGAAGATGTGAAGTTTTCCGTTTTCCACCATTTTATAACATAAGAAATCAAATTTAGAAAATTAGTTTTTTTCTAAAATTCGAAAAATAAAGTTGCTTGCTAGGGTTTTGGATGCAAAAATTGGATGAACTACGCTATTGCTCATAAGAGTGTAGGAAAATTTGGATGAAAAAGCATTTTTGATCTTCAAAATATTGCATTCATGTAGAACTGCCAGTATATTTAGGATGTGAGTATCATGTTTTTATAGGATTTTTGAAAAATTTGCATACATATAGAAGGTACCGCTTAGGCATACATGTATTATTATGTTGTATTACACTTTGCACAAGTGCAAACTATTTGCAAAAACTGGATACACACATGATGAATGGATATTATGCGAGGGGTTATTTGATTTTTACCCTTATCAAATTTCGAGGATGAAATTTGCTAACGGTGGGAGAATGTAACTCCCCGCATTTTATTACAATTAATTGATTAAATAATGCATATGTGTATATATATATGCATAGTCATAAATATATAAAAGAAGAATAAAATAATGGTAATAAATGATTTCATGTAATAAATACATGCATTAAAAAGAAGAAAAGATTATTGCAAATAAAAATGCGACACATACATTAAAAGAAAGAAGAAATCGGTTGCATGCAGTATAAATATGTTGCATGCAATGATTTACAAATATTATGCAATAATAATAAGAGAGAAATGAAAGAAAAAGAGGCATGCAAAATGATAAGGTTGCATGCAATGGTTTAAATAAATAATTACAACAAACATGAAAAAGAGGAATAAGAAAAGAACAATGACTACCACTGTTCTAAGCCTTGTTAACAATAGCCTAAGTAGTCTGGTTGGTTAGATCATGTAGCTTTCAGGCAAGAGGCACTGAGTTTGATCCCTGCCGACGCCATATTTTTTTTAAGGGAACAACTAAAATAACATATGTTCTAAAGATAAAATATGTATAAACGCACATATAAGGAAAAGCATACAAATAAGGAAGTGTAGAAAAAATATATGTATATATGTGCAAATATGTATATATAAGAGAAATTCAAGATAAGGCCGCAATCAAAGAAATATGGTAAGTGATAATAATGACATAAGCACCGTTTGAATTTTGAAGTCGAGATAAAAGTTGTGCGTATATGTATAAGCATAAAATAGGCACTGGAAGTTTTGTATACATGTAAGGAGATTATATGTAAATATAATATTTAAATAAATTCCAGAATTCAAACATTTAAAATCAAAAACGTCAAAACAGTAAAAATATGTACAAAAAGGCTCGCGAGACCCAGGGTGTCAACCCCGGGGTCGACACCGACTTAGAGGGTTCATCCCTAGGGCCGACAAATACACATGGGTGTCGACCCCGTGGTCGACCCTACCCTAGATCCGGGAAGATTCATCAATGAATCTGGACTGTTTTCTTAACCATGTTCGTTGTTGACTCGGTGTTGCGTGTACAATAAGATCCTGAACACCTATTAATAGGCCAGCAAAGCCTAGCCTAAATTTCATATTTTTTGAAACGACATCTATACTCTGCCATTTTTCCTCCTCCTCTAATTTCTTTAGAAAATATAATAACTAGTTTAGGAAAAACAGGATCTGGAGGAAAAGGATGAATATTAATAAAGAAGGTGTTCAGAATTCTATTCGAAGTAAGGTAATTTCTTGGATCTGGTCTATTTGAATTTCACCTCTTTCTTCCCTTCTTCTTTTAGTAAGGAATTATGGATCCATGGTTATTTAGGGTCTAAATCCAATTAGGAGAACCATGGAATGCAAATTCTGGACCAGATTAAGGATTTGGAAAGCAATTATGTAAGAGGTCTAGTGCATAAAAATAGATAAAAACAAATGCATATAAAAGGATAGAAATAAATGGCACTAATTGTGATGAATGGAAATGAATTGGAAATGAATGAAAGCTACAACGGTAAAAGAAGTGGAATGAACGGGGAATGATAATAACCTATTATAAATAAGTTACATTAATGAGAATGTTATATAATAAGTAGGCTTGTCCTAGGGACAATTGGAAATTATAACTTAGGTTATAATAAACGAGAAAGAAAATGGAATAACTTATGTAACGAGATAAGTTGTACTTAATTGTAAATTAAGTTATCTGTGAGAACGAGAATCTGAAATCTACTGATAAGGACAACATAAGTTATATTTATGGAAAGGAAACTTAAGAGTAAACCATTATTAAGGGAACTAAGTTAATAAGTAAACAACGATAAGTTGTAGTGGCAGTGTAAGATATAATTATGATTAAATAAGAAAGAATGAGGCAAACTTATGAAATGAAATAAGTTACATTTAATCATAAATAATTAGTGACATGTTAAACAGAAAACATGCGAATTAAGATATACTTAATTGCATATTAAGTAGAACATGTTATTGCAACTATGGAATCAGACAATGAATAATATGAAGAGATTGTAGATTACAGACCTTGAGTTACAATCTAGACAATAACATGATATGGGCATATTAAAAAACTTAAATGGGTTAAGTAATATGACTGAAATTAATAAGCAAGAGGGGTCCATTCCTTAGAGTTATAAGGGGCTCGGAAAGAACATGGTAACCTAGATAAGAAGTTAATATGATTTGAGATAATCAAGTTAAACTGGAAATCTTATAAGGTAGAGCAAGCGCATAATTGAATATTCAAACAAAGGGTCTAATAACACATTAAAATGAGGAGCTTGGACCGGTCTGTACGTTTGAAAATGCATACCTTAGCATATGTTTAAACAGATATCTGAAAAGCTCCCGACCGAGTTCTGTGTTTCTTGTACAACCCTGCCACAAGATTCGGTGCACAGTAGAGGATATGTGCGGTTAAGGCATTGAGTACGAATGACGATACGTACGTGGGAAAGTCTAGATACATGCATGTCTGCTCTGGGTGGTGTATCATAGACTCATAGGGCATTACTATGTGATTTGATTCGATCAAAGGTGGCATTCGATACGTTTACGTAGCATGGCAATGACACATCTATGTAGAACATAGCATTGTTATATAAATATCTGTACGTCACTCCAGCGTAGGATGAGGGACTGCATATATTTGTGAGGCATTACGGCGAAGACCGTGCAAGTGAGGTACTATGGGATGTACCTTAATATTGGAGGTAACTACATATATACTTTATTAGATTAATCCATTAGGAAGTTGATGGGTACGACATGTGTGTAAGCCTTGAGTGTTGTTAACCCAAGTAACCTAATAAATAAGTAAGTGTAACTGAATGGTATATATAGGAATATCCAAGATGTGTAGCTTAAATCCAGTCATCAGGACTTGTGTTTTGACCCCCTCCTCATAACATACTTGCAGGTTAGATTTTTAGTAGAGATATGATAGATTTGGATACTGGTTAGGCAGTATTATTACTATGGTAAGGCTATATTTTGGTTATATTATATTTTATCCATTCCGCTATGAGATATTTTCTAAGCTCTGATATATTTTATATCTCTGCCTTTTCTGCAGGATACCAGCGCAACCAACACGAGTTTTGATGGATTAGAATTTTGAATAAAATATTTGGTTTATCAGAATTTAGGTTGTTACAATTTGTTTAAACCCATATAATTGAGTTTTAGAAACATTTTCCAAATAGATGTTTTCTAAGCAAACAAAAATGGAATGTAGTGGTTGATTATAAATATATTGAAATAAGAAATACGAAAATATGGAAATGAGAAATACGAATACATGGAAATAAGAAATATGAATATATGGAAATAAGAAATATGAATATATGGAAATAAGGAAAGTAGATGTATGGAAATGTTTTCCAGCGATTAATAATGTATATTTTCTAAAATAGCAAATAAGAATTTGTGAATATATTTTGAAATGTTTTCCAATGTTAATAAGAGATTTTTTGGAAATAGAAAATAAATAGTTATTATATATGGAATTGCTTTCTCAGAATATGAGAGACCAAACAGGTTTTGAGAAATATATAGGAATAAATATGAGAAGCAGGAAACGGGAAATGAGAAGTTGGGTAATGATAAATTAATAAGAAATTAATTCTTGAAAAGGGCTCAATGTTGATTGATGTTTGATCAGTAGAATTTCCATTCGAAAATAGGATCGTTGGTTGTATGGATGTTTCCTTTGATAGTTAAATAACTGGCTATCAAAATTTTGGCCAACTTTATATTCCGTTGTGTAACACCCCGCATTTTTAATGAAATTAAAAATGCGAGAATATGTATATATATTGTATAAATACATTCGACAGAGAAATTATATAATGACAATAAAATTGCATGTAATAAGTTAATGAAGTGAAATGAAGAAAAAGATAAATAAAAGAAATTAAATGCAATACATGAAATGCGAAGAAATACATGCGAATAATTAAATAGAAATAAAAAGGAAATTTGAAGAGCTTCAGGAATTTGGTCACGAAATTAGCGTCATTGCGTTCGTGGCGATTTTCTAGTCAATTTAGACATATGGTTTGTAGAAAACCAATTTAGGATGAAAATGATATCTTTAAATTGAATATTGTAGCAAAACATGAAAAAGAGGAATGAGGGAATAATGTGTAAGATTGTCCTAAGTCTGGTAGCAAAAGACATAATAGCTCATTTGGTTAGTACATGAGACTTGTACGTAAGAGGTTGTAAATATAGTATCTAAACCTTTTACTTAATTCTCTTATTTTATACCGCATTATTGCATATAACCTTTATATACATATTATATTGTTCGTCTGTATTGCTAACATTTTTCTCTTAACTTAGTTATTCGTCTTTAACCATTTTGTTGTAAATTTGACATTTAGAACCTAATGGTACAAGACATTAAACAAAAATAGCACGTGCTCCATAAATAAAATGAACTGGATGACAAGCACATGGGTATTCAACTCGAATCGCATAAACAACCTAGTATCCAACTCAAAATATGCATAAGATATATGCAGACATCTCATGCATGTATAAATTTGTAAAGCTTTCAAAAAACACTTTATTTTTCTTTCTTCGAAAGTCCTGCATGTACCCTTGTACATGACCAAGTTGCCTACACCTGCGCATGCAATGTACTACCATATGTCTTCTTGCAACTAACTCATGTAATCCTTTTGTACTTATTATTGTAACTATAATATTCTGTATAACTCTGATGTAATAATTGTATTATGCAATGAAAAGTTCTATTATCTTGTTCGATATATGTATGTACTCCTAACAATTCATCTTTATGAATGATTTGAGTTGGTTTAATTACCGGCGAAAAATCGGTCAAAAAGATGGGTCGTTACAGGTTCCGAGTTCAATCCCTGCCAGCGCCATATTTATATTTTAGGGGAATGGCTAAAAAGTGGCCTAGTGTGAACGCGGTTCAATTAAAAAAAGCGGTTTAGTGTGAAAAGCGTTAATTGGAAAGATAGTTAAAAAGAAATATATATATATATATAATATGTATATGACATGTTGGTGTCAACACCCCTGCTGCTGCGCATCATGTTGCACATATGGTACTTAGGGGCGCGAGACAACTCTCTCTAAGGAACTCTGCAAAATAGCCCCGTAACTTCGGGACAAGGTGTGCCTCCTCACAAAGTGGGTAGCAGTGACCAGGCCCGGGCGACTGTGCACCAAAAACACAGGTCTCCGCAAAGTCGTAAGACCATGTATGGCGCCTGATGCCTGCCCAGTGCCGGAAGGTCAAAGAAGTTGGTGACCTGACATTTTTATTGATTAATGACGATTTTTGAGTTTTAGGGCTGACGTGGCCTCTTCTGGTTGGCTAAGCGATGTGTCTTTTTAATCTGAATGGTTTAGATGAACCCTAGTCAGATATAAAGGCCCTGATTCACTCACTACAACTATATAAACATACCTAGACCTAAACCTAATTAACAATACACTAATTCATACGCCTCCATGCTGCCGCAACCTAAGCTAGTCTTTCTTCTACACTAAAGCAATTGTAAATAGGAGTAATTCATACTGGAGGATAAGAATAGAATTCTACAACAATGGTTTAGCTAATCAAATTCAGAATACATAATTCAGATCTACTTTCTCTTCTTCCACTGTGAGTCCATGTTGCTTTCACAAATAATTAATTAAAAGTAATTGTGATAAGTTTATGGACTGGATTTTATGAACATGACTGTGAGATGAATCATATGTTTAATTAGATCTATTTTATTATGCAAGTTCATATGTTTAATTAGATCTATTTTATGATGCCGGTTCATATGTTTAATTTGATCTATTTTGTGATGCAAGTTCATATGTTTAATTAGATCTATTTTATGATGCCAGTTCGTGTGTTTAATTAGATCTATTTTATGATGCAAGTTCATATGTTTAATTAGATCTATTTTATGATGCCAGTTCATATGTTTAATTAGATCTATTTTATGATGCAAGTTCATATGTTCAATTGGATCTATTTTATGATGCCAGTTCATATGTTTAATTAGATCTATTTTATGATGCTAGTTCATATGCATAATTAGATCTATTTTATTATGCCAAGATCATATGCTTATTAGAACTATTTTATTAAGATCTATTTTATTATGTCAGTTCACATGCTTATTAGATCTATGCCAGTTCATACGCTTATTAGATCTATTTTATGAGATCTATTTTATTATGTTAGTTCATATATGCTTATTGGATCTATTGTTCTATGCCAGTTCATATATGCTTATTAGATCTATGTTATTACGCTATGCCAGTTCATGATCCATATGCTTATTAGATCTATGTCATTGTTCTATGCTAGTTTATGTTCCATATGCTTATTGGATCTATGTTATTGTTCTATGCCAGTTTATGTTCCATATGCTTATCGGATCTATTTTATTATTCATACCCAAAGTCTATATTCCATATGTTATTGGAACTATTTTATGTGTTATGCCAGTTTTGGTGCTTTAATTCTCTTTCCTTCTTTTCTTTTCCTTTTTATGAGATTAGGCTAACTACGAGCCAAACATATTACGTTGAATTATACGTATGAATAATGTGGGAATGTTGTGGGAAAAGATTGGGGAAATTATTGAATAATATGTATTTGACATAAATTGGTTTGTAATCATGTAATTGATTTGTGGTATGAATTGGTGCAATTTGTATACATGGGGTTTGGCATAGGTTGTTAATAACAATGAACGCAAAGTAATTTGGGCATAATTTGGCATGACATGTGTACGTAAGATTATAGGCCTAATTTGGATTAAAATTATAATCATAATTTTAATGAGGGATTTTGGGTAATTGACATAATTAGCCTGAAATTGGCATAAACTACAAATAAATAAATTACCTAAGATAAGCATGCTAAGACACGAGGTTAGACTCCGTTTGCGATAGAAGCCTACCCGGAACTAACCGGCCTAACTAGCAACCGCAAACAGTCAGTCTAATGTGAGAGGTCGTAGGCATAACTAAAAGATGCTTAGACACGAGGTTAAGTCTGGCTTGTGGCAGAAGTCTGCCTGGAACCGCCCGGCATATCCAGCGGCCACAAGCAATGGATTTAATGTGAGAGGTCTGTGCATTAACAACCAATTAATGCTGATCAAAGATGAATATGATATCTAAAACATGTTAGGTGGGTGGGGTTAAGTTAACCTATGTAAGATGACAACTTAACCAATATTACATGAACAAAGTGGATAGGGTTAAGGCAAGCTTAACCAATAATACATATTGATTTGATAATTGGGTGGGGTTAAGTCAACTGGGCGGATAGACAATACTTAACCAAGATAAGACATGTAGTAAGACATGGGAACAGAAAAAGGGTTAAGTGGGTGACATGTGTAGCATGTATTGCATGGGTAGCATATATAACATAAATAATGAACACTTAACCAAGATAAGGCATGTGGTAAGACATGGGTGACATGAATGACATGTGAAATATAATTGGAAGCACTTAACCAAGGTGAAACATGTAATAAGACATGGTAATAAGAAGGGGTTAAGTGGAAATTCCTAGTGGGGACCAAGATTAGGAGGGAAGCTTATGTCAAGTGTGTGGACCCTTTTCAACCAGTAACCCATTCTGTATTTATGTGAGCTCGAACTAGGTCGAGGACAGGACATGTTTACAGGGTTTTATTGTAAGAGGTCAATAAAGAGTTAGCGGTGGTAGTGCAAGTCCAACGGAGTCATGTACGTGTGTGGGTCCGGGCTGGTAGGTAAGATGTTGTTGCATCGTGTAGGTATAAGCCGTGTGTTTTAGGAAGTATCGGGTTACCACTTTAGGGAGTGATATACCCTACTGTGGGACCAACACGGGTATTTACGAGTTAGGGAGCCAATCGAATGGGGAGGGTAGTGGGTACAACTAGTGGAGATAGGAGCATGCGGCACCTATGATAGCAGCTAGGAGTACAACTACCATACTATAAATAAATGTTGTAATTAGAGTGGGGAGGGTAGTGGGTACAACTAGTGGAGGTAGAGCAGGCGGCACCTACGATAGCAGCTAGAAGTACATGAAACTACCATTATTATGATTAGTAAGAGGGATCAACTTCCAGTATGGGACTAGTAATCGTGCGGTATAATTAGCATTAATGCAGTGTAGGAATTATCCTATAGTGATTAGAAGCGTAATCAACGTTATATCTTGTTCGTCCTGTTACCTTGTCATATCTATTCAAGTTACAATCATTTCTTATATCCAGTTTATGTTCTTATCTTGTTACTTTACTGATTATATGTTAAAGTCACTGGACTCGCCAGACTTTATGTCTGACCCGTTCTGTTTCGCATCTTTTCTTTTCTTCCCACCCCCTAGGTGCTCAGGGTGGGATTAGTGGAGCTTGACTCCGCTTTCTTTCTTCTTGAAGTACTTGGAAGCGTTGAAGTAATGTTCATCTTTATCTCTTTTCATTATGGCTAGTTGGAGTGGGATTATGCTTTTGTTTTTATATACTTTGAAAATAAATTGTCTAAGATGGATATTCGTGTACTTGGCTTTATTATTTTGTTTTGATGTTGTAACCAAACTATACTCAGTTTTTGCTGCAATGAAGTCATTTTGAAATTTGAAGTACCATTTTATATATCTATCTTGTAATATTTTGTTCTATACACTTATAATGCTCCATGAAAGTTAATGCATTCCCTTTGTGAGTGACATTAATGGACTTGGGGTGTTACATGTGGTATCAGCGCTGAAGGTTATCAGAACATATAAAAGATTTTGAAAACCATTTTCAAAAGCATCTTTATGAAGAAGTATTTTCAAAAACATGTTTTAAAGAGAGCATTTTTCAAGAGAAATGTTTATTATGGAAAAACATAATCCCCAAAAGCCATATATTTTCTTTTGATTCTTTGTTTCAAATCTCTTCCTCTTTCCCTTTTGAATCTCTTCCTCCGCATATAGATGCTTTTTCTAAGATATGTAAGGACTTCCGTGCGATGGGCGGAAAACCGCTTCATGGGACTGAGACATTTGTTGAGGATAGAAGTTGGGTCAAGGAAGTGGAGGACTTTTTGGTATCTTTGAGATAGACGATGGGAGGAAGGTTCAACTAGCTGCTTGGTTAATGAAGGATGAAGCTTCAATTTGGTGGGAGGTCACGAATGGAGAATGTGCAGGGGAGACATGGATAGGACATAGAATAACAAAGTGAATCCAAAGAAGTCACAACAACAACAAAAGAAAGGCGGAAAGGATAAAAAAGGGCCAAGAGAAAAGGAAGTACCACAATTGTGAAATACCTGGCCTCTTAAAGAAAGACGTTATAAAGAAGAAGAAGACTAGCTGTTACCATTGCGGTGAGGCAGGATATATGATTTAAGATAGCTCGAGGAGGCAAGGGCAAGGGCAATGTGAAAACCCGTAACTTCCCCGTAAAGGAAAGCGTCGGATAGTTCGAGAACAAGCCACAACAGAACGCGTACAGAAGAACATTTCATTGTATATTACAACAATGCATCAGATTACAAGAATATACAGAGTAGGAATAAATATTACATAGAATTATCAGAGATTTATATTACATTTAAATACATAGCAGCGGAAAAATAATACAATACACAACTAGAATGAGATATACGGATACAAAGCTTTCCGGATATCGTTCCAGCTGTAAACCAGGATCCTGTGAATATAAATCTGCAAAACCAAAACTACTAGCTGCCCGTGCCAAAATAGGGGCACCCAGAGTTTAGGTTAAAACAATAAACTCAAGGTCAGTCATGTGACTGGTGTGAGAACTAAAATAGTTATTAATCTTTATTTTTAAAGTTAGGCAAATCAAGGGACCACGCCGTATAACACGGAACGGGTTTCCTCCTGAGAATACCAGTGCATAAAACAAACGGCGCAATGCTAAATCAAGAAAAAATGAAGCTGTTATAAGACCCAGGTCCTATCACACAATGCAACGCAAGCCGGGGGATAGGGTTTTCCCTTATAACAGCCAAAGAATGCTTGATACGTTTAAAACAGATTATTTGATACTATTATAAGTGCATAGTGTATAAAACAACTTCAAATCATAAGTATCAATCACAGGCGGCATGGGTACCATATATCATGTCGCCATATATAGGTTTACAAATAAAACCGCAAATGTCACGTATTTGGAAATTGGATTTCCATCTATGAACCGAGGCAAAAGATAGTCCTCAACCGATTCGAGACTGTCTAGCCCTAGTCTCAGGATCAGAGCTCGAGTGACCCTTGGATCCTCAGGGCCAGTCCACCGATGTGGATTAAACTTAAACCCTGAACATGCGTTTCCCCGCCCTATGGGGCGTAGGTGAGCCAAATAAATGACTCCATCGGTTCGAGAACGACCGATCAATCCGAGGCGCCTCGCAATAGCAACAACCACATAAGTCAAACTCGTCAGGGCGTGTAAAACCACTGACGCCACTTCTAGCTAGAAAGAAGCGCATGCCCTCCCTGACGTCCTCTCCCGTTTTTGGTTCATACCGGGTGTGAAACTCGCGAGGCAAACGTTACACAAAGCTACGCCACAAAGGCCTTGCTTTGATCATCACCACAAGACTTTGCTTTTCAACAGAAGCCTCGATCAATTTCCACTTAGGCATGCCACACAGGCAATTCACTCCATGCGTTTGATATCCATCGATATATAACCCCTGAGCTCGTACGTCTCAGAGAAGGGCGTTAAGCAAGAGAATAAATTCTCCGCCGCCAAACAGATATATATTTAATAGAGATCAATCACACGGACTAAAATCCAATGTCAGACACACAGTCCATTTACAAGTCCGTTCTGGGGCTGAACGAAACCGGAGGCACCTAGTACCCCGCATATCCATCGATCTCCAAGTACGTCTGGACGATCACTAACTGTTTCCATCTTCTTGGGTGTACAGCCCAATCAAGATCATCAGTAATTACCCAAACGACGTGAAGACTTCCGGTCTTCGACCATCGTCTTCATCTTCGACTTATCGTCGTATCAGTTATTCAGAATGGGATAAACCCGGTCTTTCCGAATAACTCGCGTATATTTTAAATAAGTGTTACACAAACACAACATACGCCTCATTCCAATTCATTAGTCACTAACCGTAAATTAATCAAGAGAATAATTCCCCAAATATTAACCCCGAAGGCCGAAACCAACATCAGATCAATATTCAGAAAACCGTTCTGCTTGGCTAACCGACAGTTAGTTTCTAAATTTCACATTCATAGGGAAAGGTTCCCATTAATTTTATCCAAGATAAATTCCTTGAATTTATTCTTTATTCTATTTTTGAATCTCAATTCAAACTAGTCGGGATTAGCGAACCTTACCGAAGTAATCATTTGTTTTAATTTCCCAATCGCAACCTATTTATCCCATGAAGTAAAACTGGTAATACTTCATATCTAACACCACAGTGTTATCGGTAAATTCAATTGCCATTTCACGTTCAAATCTAATTAAAGATTTAACTATCGCCTGGAGCAAAACTGGTGGTACTCCGTTTTCGATCTTTTCAATCTAATTAAAGATTCATTAAAACTCTACTTAGTTTTAATCTTTGACTGGGTTAAAGAATCAGTGTCATTTAAAACACGGTTCACGATAAACCCAAAATCACATTCCGTTAATTATCGGGTTAAAGAACAAGTGTTATTTAAAACACTGTTCACGATAAACCCAAAAATCATTCCATTAATTATCGGGTTAAAGAACAAGTGTTATTTAAAACACTGTTCACGATAAACCCAAAAATCAATACCAACTCAATTCCAATTAAATATCATTTAATTGGTACACTTCATTAAATCTAAATAAAAAGATTTAATCTTTTCTCAACTGGGTTCAAGAACAGTGTTAGTGAAGACACCATTCACGACAAACCCAAATCACATTTGATATTCAATATAAGGCTCTGAATAGAAAATATATCGGCTTATATTCAATATCAAATTCTACGATTAACAAATGTCGTATTGGAAATAACGATATAAATATATATATCTTTCAAATTTCCATAACAACATCTGTATAATCACGAATTCCAACATCGAAATATTCCGAAGACAATTTCGATTCAAATCCACTCCAATGCAATCATTGGAAATTCTGGTTATTTTTAAACCCTTTTCGAATTCAATTTATTTATTTAAAAATAAATAGAATTATAATTCTAGTTCAAAACTAGTTCATTTCGATAAAAATCTATTTTTATCTTTTCAAATATGGAGTTTTTCATCCCAATTCTTTCTAAATCATTTCTTATGATTTTACACAAATTATTACTATTTTTAATAATTTTATCAAGGCCCGTACAGTCGATTTCCATCAATGGCCATCGAACTGCACTTACAGCGACCTTTTTCAAATTTGATTTGGACGTAACTCCAAATCCAACCGTTAGATTTCAAATTTCTAATATTGTTAGAAAGCTCTTTTCGATACGAACCCAACGGTTCCGGTTTTAGGAGAATCCGACGGTCGGATCTCCCGTAATGTCCGTTTGAAATAAATGGTCGAAATTCACGAACTGCCGCGGCGCGGCGCGTTCTATTCAGGCCATTATATTATATATATAATATATATTTTGTCGATTTCTATTTAAAACGAATTATATAAATAGTTTTAAAATTCGTTTCAAAAGCAATTTCAACTTTCTTTTCAATTCAAATCAAAATTGGATTCTTCTTTATAAATTCGTTTTTAAAATTCATTTCTATTCAATTCAAATTTCAATTCAATTTGAATTCATTTCAATTTGAATTCATTTCAATTCGCTTTCAATTCAATTTGAATTCGTTTTCAATTCAATTCATTTCGAAATCGTTATATATTCAATTCATTTCGAAATCGTTATATATTCAATTCATTTCGAAATCGTTTTCAATTCAATTCATTTCAAAATCGTTATATATTCAATTCATTTCGAAATCGTTTTCAATTCAATTCATTTCGAAATCGTTATATATTCAATTCATTTCGAAATCGTTTTCAATTCAATTCATTTCGAAATCGTTATATATTCAATTCATTTCGAAATCGTTTTCAATTCAATTCATTTCGAAATCGTTTTCAATTCAATTCATTTCGAAATCGTTTTCTATTCAATTCATTTCGAAATCGTTTTCTATTCAATTCATTTCGAAATCGTTTTCAATTCATTTCGAAATGAATAAAATCGATATAAATATCGTTCACGTCAAAATGGCGTCAATCTAATCAACACGGCTTCATAAATTTCTATTTTCAAATATTTCTATTTCAAATATTTCTTTTTCAAAATAGTTGTTACTATCAAAATATTTCGTTCAACACATGACCAATCTCAATGGATGAGTACTGTCAACACATGAACTTTTATTTTATATCGATAAAGATGTAAATTTTATTACTAAAATATTTCGTTCAACACATGACCAATCTCAATGGATGAGTACTGTCAACACATGAACTTTTATTTTATATCGATAAAGATGTAAATTTTATTACTAAAATATTTCGTTCAACACATGACCAATCTCAATGGATGAGTACTGTCAACACATGAACTTTTATTTTATAATATTCTTTATTTTTCAAATTGGAATGAGGCCCAATCAATTACCATATAAAGTTAATTATATGGATTTTCATGCATTACACACATATAATAGCATTGAAAAATAATCAACCATCAACCAAAGTGCACTACACTGTATAAGCATCAAATATAGATATCTAACGCTTATAACAGCCTGTCAATCAATCGATCGACATATTTAATCAATCAGGATGAGTGAACTTCAAATTTCATCCCAACACTCGTGTGGGGCTTCAAACAATCAAACGCATATTTTATTTGTGCAGTTGGGCGATGTGTAAAATTTATCGACCCAATCAATGTCCTTCAAATAAGTGTACATAAACAAACTGTCTGGTTTGTAAATGAATATTTATTTATTCACATTTACGTTAAAAATTATATTTTTAACGACAAAACATTTTATTCCAACATATGAATTTCTATTCTGTTCATTCTTTAAATAAAATGATATTTTTATTTTTCTAACTTATTTTAGAAAATTTCGGCGGCATAACGCACGATACTAGAAACGGGACAAGGCCTAGCCTTATCCCCGGTCTAGTGAAGGCCCACGCCATTCACACATCAATCAAATTCACCAAACAACCAAATTCAAATCAAATATCCAACTAATCTATGCAACCAAACAAACAAGTCCATGGTCTGTGGACGATTGTGTCGGGTGCTACTAAGCACCGTCTGCATCCTAGTATATATATATAACTAGAAAATGAAATTGAAAGGTGAGAAATTCTCACCTATAGCTATCCTAGCTCCACGGCACTTCATTGATAGAAATCTTCGTCGTTCTCGCCTTTTTGTCATCTTCGTTGCCCGTAGCCACTACATATATCAAAATCGAATTTTTACTTCGCTATTCCATATATAAAAATTGAATTTTTATTCCGAAGTTCAATATATAAAAATCATATTTTTTCTATACTATATGGATAAAAATTCTATTTTACTACGCTATTCTCTATATAAAGTTTCCGCCTTTTCAAAAATAGATCTTTCACCTTTTCTACAATAAAGATTCCGCCTTTATAAAAATATAGATTTTGCTTTTTCTATTATAAAGATTTCGCCTTTTCTATTATAAAGATTTCGCCTTTTCTAAAAATATAGATTTCGCCTTTTCTATTTAAGCAAAAATCATATTTCTACCACTTCTATATAGTAAAGATTATATTTTTAATACTTTAAAAATATAAAAATCGTATTTTTAATACTTTAAAAATATGAAAATCATATTTTTATTACTTCGATGTTCAATATATAAAAATCAAATCTTTTCTAATTTAAAAATCAAATCTTTTCTAATTTAAAATTCAAATCTTTTCTAATTTAAAAATCAATTCTTTCCTAATTTAAAAATCAAATCTTTTCTAATTTAAAAATCAAATCTTTTCTAATTTAAAAATCAAATCTTTTTTAATTTAAAAATCAAATCTTTTCTAATTTAAAAATCAAATCTTTTCTAATTTAAAAATCAAATCTTTTCTAATTTAAAAATCAAATCTTTTTCATTTTTCAAGTCCTCTTCATAAAAACAAATCACTTCCTTTTAACTTTAAAAATATTATAGCATATAAAACAGATTTTAAAAGCTATGTTTTAAATGAATAAAACTGAAATTAAAACAGAAATTAAGACTTACATCGAAATAAGGGGGGAGGGGCGTTCATCGTCGGAGCTCGAGGAAGTGTGGGGCGGGTTGGTGGCGCAGGGCGCAGGCGAAGGCGGGGCGCCTCCAGCAGGCGGCGGTGGATAGCAAAAGGGGGCGCGGCACTTCTTGGTTGAGGTAGGGTTTAGGGGAGAGAGCGGAGCAGGTGCAGGAGAGAGAGAGCGGTTGGGTGGTGATAGGGAACGGCGCGCGGAGTGTCGTGGGGAGGAGGATCGGTGCGCCTCCGATCTGGAGGACGAGATAAAAAGGAAAGCTCGGTTTTTATTTATTTATTTATCTTTTCTGATTTCAATCGAACGGGGGGGGGGGGCAGAGTTAAAGGGGGGGAAGAGATTTTTTTAAATATTTATTTATTTACTTATTTTAATTTATTTCAAAAAGTTGACTTTCACATATGACCTCTAAACGAGGCCCACCGCCTGTCGCCTATAGCGTTTCACCCCTATTCCGAACACAATGGGATATGTTTCGTATGTTGATTCGATCGATTGAATCAGTTTCCGTTGAATTAACATTTAAATCACTATATTGAATTTTAAACGTACATTTCAAATTACCGGGGTCACATACTAACTAGAAAAATTCCCGAAAAATATTTTCTAGCTTCGTATTGACGATACGGCCCTAACAAAACTAGTTTCGTCGAATTCTGAGACCGTTAGAAAAATGGCCATTTTCCAGTCGATTAAAATCAACTGAAACTGGTCAAATGCGTTTTCCTTTGCCACGCTCACATATTGATTCGAAAAATTATGAAATTTGGAACCTAGCAATAATTTAACATCACGGACCCAACAAAAGTGGTTTCGTCGAAATTCGAGGTCATTTGCAAAATTCCCATTTTTAAGGGCCTGAATTCCATAGCGACTATTCAGAATTTTCAACTGGACATACCTTTTGATTCCCGCTATGAAATTTCGATTTGTCGGATTCGTTGGAAAGATCTTATCAATTAGATCCTAATGTTTTTGGTTTCACTAAAATCCGGATTGTTTTGCACCCGGTACATTCAATTGAAGTTTGAAATCGAATTATTGAACTACCGCGCCATTTTCAATTCTATTTATAATTATATATAAATATTTATATTCTAACGACGGCGCGTATAAATATATACGTTCGAATTATATTGAAAATAAATTTCACGTCGATATTTATTAAAATAATCTATTTTAAATAATCAAAATTCGCTAAAATTGCCAAAATAAAAATTTTAAACTGGCCCAGATTTTCGGGTTGTTACAATCTCCCCCACTTAAAACTTTTCGTCCCCGAAAAGGAACAAAGTCGAAAGTGGTTTGATTATTCAACTCTACTTCCATTGTTTTGATTACGGCTTAAGTTCTTCAACTTTTCAGTTTCTAAGAACTTTTCAAAAATTTCAAAAATTTGGCTAACACCCTAAATTTTCGAAAAATTTCGCCATAACCTCCCCTGCAATGGGAGCATCGGGAAATCTCAAATAGCTTCCCCGGTCCTTCAGATCTCAAATAGAAAAAGAAAAAGCCAAGCGGCTAGCCAATAGGCTCATAAAATCATCATCACCCAAACAAAACAGTAAATTATAGTAAACATGTACCTACTTGTCGGGCAAACAAATTTTATTCTCTGCTCTAGCCTCCTTGCTATGACCTGTTCAATGTAAGTATATGTATATGCAAGCAAATGCGACCAATTTTTAATATAAGTCAATATTTGATTCAATTAGGCTAAATGGTTAAAATTAGCAAACAAATAAACAATCAACACAAACATCAATCAATTAGTGAATTAGAGTTTCAAATTCATAATTTTGATACATATACAAAAATCATGTTTTTGATGCCAAATCACAACAATCGGCCCTACCTAATTTTTGGTTCTCACACCAGTCAATAGGAAATATATAGAAAGCCCACTTTCGTCACTCGAACATTAATTCTAATGATGGAGCTCCATCATCAAAATCATCTCCGGGCGATTAGAGTGTAATTCTATATCTATCCAGTATATTAAAATTTCAAATACACGTGGATCAGACGTATACGCAAAATCTTTATATACTGGACTGTCCAACTCAATATAATTAGATAATCAAATACGAATAATTGATTTAAATTTTCAAAACAAAATTTTGTTTCCATTTTAAAAATACACTCTTCATACTCGTTCTAGGATACTACTGATCCCATCTCTAACGAGTCATTCTCGTTGGATATTACTAATCCAATATCTGATGAATTCTTTCGTATGGTTCTAATGTGTCTTGTTCTCTGAGCTTTGTAAACCAAAGCTCTGATACCAACTGTGAAAACCCGTAACTTCCCCGTAAAGGAAAGCGTTGGATAGTTCGAGAACAAGCCACAACAGAACGCGTACAGAAGAACATTTCATTGTATATTACAACAATGCATCAGATTACAAGAATATACAGAGTATGAATAAATATTACACAGAATTATCAGAGATTTAAATTACATTTAAATACATAGCAGCGGAAAAATAATACAATACACAACTAGAATGAGATATACGGATACAAAGCTTTCCGGATATCGTTCCAGCTGTAAACCAGGATCCTGTGAATATAAATCTGCAAAACCAAAACTACTAGCTGCCCGTGTCAAAATAGGGGCACCCAGAGTTTAGGTTAAAACAATAAACTCCAGGTCAGTCATGTGACTGGTGTGAGAACTAAAACAGTTATTAATCTTTATTTTTAAAGTTGGGCAAATCAAGGGACCACGCCGTATAACACGGAACGGGTTTCCTCCCGAGAATACCAGTGCATAAAACAAACGGCGCAATGCTAAATCAAGAAAAAATGAAGCTGTTATAAGACCCAGGTCCTATCACACAATGCAACGCAAGCCGGGGGATAGGGTTTTCCCTTATAACAGCCAAAGAATGCTTGATACGTTTAAAACAGATTATTTGATACTATTATAAGTGCATAGTGTATAAAACAACTTCAAATCATTAGTATCAATCATAGGCGGCATGGGTACCATATGTCATGTCGCCATATATAGGTTTACAAATAAAACAGCAAATGTCACGTATTTGGAAATTGGATTTCCATCTATGAACCGAGGCAAAAGATAGTCCTCAACCGATTCGAGACTGTCTAGCCCGAGTCTCAGGATCAGAGCTCGAGTGACCCTTGGATCCTCAGGGCCAGTCCACCGATGTGGATTAAACTTAAACCCTGAACATGCGTTTCCCCGCCCTATGGGGCGTAGGTGAGCCAACTAAATGACTCCATCGGTTCGAGAACGACCGATCAATCCGAGGCGCCTCGCAACAACAACAACCACATAAGTCAAACTCGTCAGGGCGTGTAAAAACACTAACGCCACTTCTAGCTAGAAAGAAACGCATGCCCTCCCTGACGTCCTCTCCCGTTTTTGGTTCATACCGGGTGTGAAACTCGCGAGGCAAACGTTACACAAAGCTACGCCACAAAGGCCTTGCTTTGATCATCACCACAAGACTTTGCTTTTCAACAGAAGCCTCGATCAATTGCCACTTAGGCATGCCACACAGGCAATTCACTCCATGCGTTTGATATCCATCGATATATAACCCCTGAGCTCGTACGTCTCAGAGAAGGGCGTTAAGCAAGAGAATAAATTCTCCGCCGCCAAACAGATATATATTTAATAGAGATCAATCACACGGACTAAAATCCAATGTCAGACACACAGTCCATTTACAAGTCCGTTCTGGGGTTGAACGAAACCGGAGGCACCTAGTACCCCGCATATCCATCGATCTCCAAGTACGTCTGGACGATCACTAACTGTTTCCATCTTCTTGGGTGTATAGCCCAATCAAGATCATCAGTAATTACCCAAACGACGTGAAGACTTCCGGTCTTCGACCATCGTCTTCATCTTCGACTTATCGTCGTATCAGTTATTCATAATGGGATAAACCCGGTCTTTCCGAATAACTCGCGTATATTTTAAATAAGTGTTACACAAACACAACATACGCCTCATTCCAATTCATTAGTCACTAACCGTAAATTAATCAAGAGAATAATTCCCCAAATATTAACCCCGAAGGCCGAAACCAACATCAGATCAATATTCAGAAAACCATTCTGCTTGGCTAACCGACAGTTAGTTTCTAAATTTCACATTCATAGGGAAAGGTTCCCATTAATTTTATCCAAGATAAATTCCTTGAATTTATTCTTTATTCTATTTTTGAATCTCAATTCAAACTAGTCGGGATTAGCGAACCTTACCGAAGTAATCATTTGTTTTAATTTCCCAATCCCAACCTATTTATCCCATGAAGTAAAACTGGTAATACTTCATATCTAACACCACAGTGTTATCGGTAAATTCAATTACCATTTCACGTTCAAATCTAATTAAAGATTTAACTATCGCCTGGAGCAAAACTGGTGGTACTCCATTTTCGATCTTTTCAATCTAATTAAAGATTCATTAAAACTCTACTTAGTTTTAATCTTTGACTAGGTTAAAGAATCAGTGTCATTTAAAACACGGTTCACGATAAACCCAAAATCACATTCCGTTAATTATCGGGTTGAAGAACAAGTGTTATTTAAAACACTGTTCACGATAAACCCAAAAATCATTCCATTAATTATCGGGTTAAAGAACAAGTGTTATTTAAAACACTGTTCACGATAAACCCAAAAATCAATACCAACTCAATTCCAATTAAATATCATTTAATTGGTACACTTCATTAAATCTAAATAAAAAGATTTAATCTTTTCTCAACTGGGTTCAAGAACAGTGTTAGTGAAGACACCATTCACGACAAACCCAAATCACATTTGATATTCAATATAAGGCTCTGAATAGAAAATATATCGGCTTATATTCAATATCAAATTCTACGATTAACAAATGTCGTATTGGAAATAACGATATAAATATATATATCTTTCAAATTTCCATAACAACATCTGTATAATCACGAATTCCAACATCGAAATATTCCGAAGACAATTTCGATTCAAATCCACTCCAATGCAATTCTGGTTATTTTTAAACCCTTTTCGAATTCAATTTATTTATTTAAAAATAAATAGAATTATAATTCTAGTTCAAAACTAGTTCATTTCGATAAAAATCTATTTTTATCTTTTCAAATATGGAGTTTTTCATCCCAATTCTTTCTAAATCATTTCTTATGATTTTACACAAATTATTACTATTTTTAATAATTTTATCAAGGCCCGTACAGTCGATTTCCATCAATGGCCATCGAACTGCACTTACAGCGACCTTTTTCAAATTTGATTTGGGCGTAACTCCAAATCCAACCGTTAGATTTCAAATTTCTAATATTGTTAGAAAGCTCTTTTCGATACGAACCCAACGGTTCCGGTTTTAGGAGAATCCGACGGTCGGATCTCCCGTAATGTCCGTTTGAAATAAATGGTCGAAATTCACGAACTGCCGCGGCGCGGCGCGTTCTATTCAGGCCATTATATTATATATATAATATATATTTCGTCGATTTCTATTTAAAACGAATTATATAAATAGTTTTAAAATTCGTTTCAAAAGCAATTTCAACTTTCTTTTCAATTCAAATCAAAATTGGATTCTTCTTTATAAATTCGTTTTTAAAATTCATTTCTATTCAATTCAAATTTCAATTCAATTTGAATTCATTTCAATTTGAATTCATTTCAATTCGCTTTCAATTCAATTTGAATTCGTTTTCAATTCAATTCATTTCGAAATCGTTATATATTCAATTCATTTCGAAATCGTTATATATTCAATTCATTTCGAAATCGTTTTCAATTCAATTCATTTCGAAATCGTTATATATTCAATTCATTTCGAAATCGTTTTCAATTCAATTCATTTCGAAATCGTTATATATTCAATTCATTTCGAAATCGTTTTCTATTCAATTCATTTCGAAATCGTTATATATTCAATTCATTTCGAAATCGTTTTCAATTCAATTCATTTCGAAATCGTTTTCAATTCAATTCATTTCGAAATCGTTTTCTATTCAATTCATTTCGAAATCGTTTTCTATTCAATTCATTTCGAAATCGTTTTCAATTCATTTCGAAATCGTTTTCAATTCATTTCGAAATGAATAAAATCGATATAAATATCGTTCACGTCAAAATGACGTCAATCTAATCAACACGGCTTCATAAATTTCTATTTTCAAATATTTCTATTTCAAATATTTCTTTTTCAAAATAGTTGTTATTATCAAAATATTTCGTTCAACACATGACCAATCTCAATGGATGAGTACTGTCAACACATGAACTTTTATTTTATATCGATAAAGATGTAAATTTTATTACTAAAATATTTCGTTCAACACATGACCAATCTCAATGGATGAGTACTGTCAACACATGAACTTTTATTTTATATCGATAAAGATGTAAATTTTATTACTAAAATATTTCGTTCAACACATGACCAATCTCAATGGATGAGTACTGTCAACACATGAACTTTTATTTTATAATATTCTTTATTTTTCAAATTGGAATGAGGCCCAATCAATTACCATATAAAGTTAATTATATGGATTTTCATGCATTACACACATATAATAGCATTGAAAAATAATCAACCATCAACCAAAGTGCACTACACTGTATAAGCATCAAATATAGATATCTAACGCTTATAACAGCCTGTCAATCAATCGATCGACATATTTAATCAATCAAGATGAGTGAACTTCAAATTTCATCCCAACACCCGTGTGGGGCTTCAAACAATCAAACGCATATTTTATTTGTGCAGTTGGGCGATGTGTAAAATTTATCGACCCAATCAATGTCCTTCAAATAGGTGTACATAAACAAACTGTCTGGTTTGTAAATGAATATTTATTTATTCACATTCACGTTAAAAATTATATTTTTAACGACAAAACATTTTATTCCAACATATGAATTTCTATTCTGTTCATTCTTTAAATAAAATGATATTTTTATTTTTCTAACTTATTTTAGAAAATTTCGGCGGCATAACGCACGATACTAGAAACGGGACAAGGCCTAGCCTTATCCCCGGTCTAGTGAAGGCCCACGCCATTCACACATCAATCAAATTCACCAAACAACCAAATTCAAATCAAATATCCAACTAATCTATGCAACCAAACAAACAAGTCCATGGTCTGTGGACGATTGTGTCGGGTGCTACTAAGCACCGTCTGCATCCTAGTATATATATATAACTAGAAAATGAAATTGAAAGGTGAGAAATTCTCACCTATAGCTATCCTAGCTCCATGGCACTTCATTGATAGAAATCTTCGTCGTTCTCGCCTTTTTGTCATCTTCGTTGCCCGTAGCCACTACATATATCAAAATCGAATTTTTACTTCGCTATTCCATATATAAAAATTGAATTTTTATTCCGAAGTTCAATATATAAAAATCATATTTTTTCTATACTATATGGATAAAAATTCTATTTTACTACGCTATTCTCTATATAAAGTTTCCGCCTTTTCAAAAATAGATCTTTCACCTTTTCTACAATAAAGATTCCGCCTTTATAAAAATATAGATTTTGCTTTTTCTATTATAAAGATTTCGCCTTTTCTATTATAAAGATTTCGCCTTTTCTAAAAATATAGATTTCGCCTTTTCTATTTAAGCAAAAATCATATTTCTACCACTTCTATATAGTAAAGATTATATTTTTAATACTTTAAAAATATAAAAATCGTATTTTTAATACTTTAAAAATATGAAAATCATATTTTTATTACTTCGATGTTCAATATATAAAAATCAAATCTTTTCTAATTTAAAAATCAAATCTTTTCTAATTTAAAAATCAAATCTTTTCTAATTTAAAAATCAATTCTTTTCTAATTTAAAAATCAAATCTTTTCTAATTTAAAAATCAAATCTTTTCTAATTTAAAAATCAAATCTTTTTTAATTTAAAAATCAAATCTTTTCTAATTTAAAAATCAAATCTTTTCTAATTTAAAAATCAAATCTTTTCTAATTTAAAAATCAAATCTTTTTCATTTTTCAAGTCCTCTTCATAAAAACAAATCACTTCCTTTTAACTTTAAAAATATTATAGCATATAAAACAGATTTTAAAAGCTATGTTTTAAATGAATAAAACTGAAATTAAAACAGAAATTAAGACTTACATTGAAATAAGGGGGGAGGGGCGTTCATCGTCGGAGCTCGAGGAAGTGTGGGGCGGGTTGGTGGCGCAGGGCGCAGGCGAAGGCGGGGCGCCTCCAGCAGGCGGCGGTGGATAGCAAAAGGGGGCGCGGCACTTCTTGGTTGAGGTAGGGTTTAGGGGAGAGAGCGGAGCAGGTGCAGGAGAGAGAGAGCGGTTGGGTGGTGATAGGGAACGGCGGGTGGAGTGTCGTGGGGAGGAGGATCGGTGCGCCTCCGATCTGGAGGACGAGATAAAAAGGAAAGCTCGGTTTTTATTTATTTATTTATCTTTTCTGATTTCAATCGAACGGGGGGGGGGGGGCAGAGTTAAAGGGGGGAAGAGATTTTTTTAAATATTTATTTATTTATTTATTTATTTTAATTTATTTCAAAAAGTTGACTTTCACATATGACCTCTAAACGAGGCCCACCGCCTGTCGCCTATAGCGTTTCACCCCTATTCCGAACACAATTGGATATGTTTCGTATGTTGATTCGATCGATTGAATCAGTTTCCGTTGAATTAACATTTAAATCACTATATTGAATTTTAAACGTACATTTCAAATTACCGGGGTCACATACTAACTAGAAAAATTCCCGAAAAATATTTTCTAGCTTCGTATTGACGATACAGCCCTAACAAAACTAGTTTCGTCGAATTCTGAGACCGTTAGAAAAATGGCCATTTTCCAGTCGATTAAAATCAACTGAAACTGGTCAAATGTGTTTTCCTTTGCCACGCTCACATATTGATTCGAAAAATTATGAAATTTGGAACCTAGCAATAATTTAACATCACGGACCCAACAAAAGTGGTTTCGTTGAAATCCGAGGTCATTTGCAAAATTCCCATTTTTAAGGGCCTGAATTCCATAGCGACTATTCAGAATTTTCAACTGGACATACCTTTTGATTCCCGCTATGAAATTTCGATTTGTCGGATTCGTTGGAAAGATCTTATCAATTAGATCCTAATGTTTTTGGTTTCACTAAAATCCGGATTGTTTTGCACCCGGTACATTCAATTGAAGTTTGAAATCGAATTATTGAACTACCGCGCCATTTTCAATTCTATTTATAATTATATATAAATATTTATATTCTAACGACGACGCGTATAAATATATACGTTCGAATTATATTGAAAATAAATTTCACGTCGATATTATTTAAAATAATCTATTTTAAATAATCAAAATTCGCTAAAATTGCCAAAATAAAAATTTTAAACTGGCCCAGATTTTCGGGTTGTTACAATCTCCCCCACTTAAAACTTTTCGTCCCCGAAAAGGAACAAAGTCGAAAGTGGTTTGATTATTCAACTCTACTTCCATTGTTTTGATTACGGCTTAAGTTCTTCAACTTTTCTGTTTCTAAGAACTTTTCAAAAATTTCAAAAATTTGGCTAACACCCTAAATTTTCGAAAAATTTCGCCATAACCTCCCCTGCAATGGGAGCATCGGGAAATCTCAAATAGCTTCCCCGGTCCTTCAGATCTCAAATAGAAAAAGAAAAAGCCAAGCGGCTAGCCAATAGGCTCATAAAATCATCATCACCCAAACAAAACAGTAAATTATAGTAAACATGTACCTATTTGTCGGGCAAACAAATTTTATTCTCTGCTCTAGCCTCCTTGCTATGACCTGTTCAATGTAAGTATATGTATATGCAAGCAAATGCGACCAATTTTTAATATAAGTCAATATTTGATTCAATTAGGCTAAATGGTTAAAATTAGCAAACAAATAAACAATCAACACAAACATCAATCAATTAGTGAATTAGAGTTTCAAATTCATAATTTTGATACATATACAAAAATCATGTTTTTGATGCCAAATCACAACAATCGGCCCTACCTAATTTTTGGTTCTCACACCAGTCAATAGGAAATATATAGAAAGCCCACTTTCGTCACTCGAACATTAATTCTAATGATGGAGCTCCATCATCAAAATCATCTCCGGGCGATTAGAGTGTAATTCTATATCTATCCAGTATATTAAAATTTCAAATACACGTGGATCAGACGTATACGCAAAATCTTTATATATTGGACTGTCCAACTCAATATAATTAGATAATCAAATACGAATAATTGATTTAAATTTTCAAAACAAAATTTTGTTTCCATTTTAAAAATACACTCTTCACACTCGTTCTAGGATACTACTGATCCCATCTCTAACGAGTCATTCTCGTTGGATATTACTAATCCAATATCTGATGAATTCTTTCGTATGGTTCTAATGTGTCTTGTTCTCTGAGCTTTGTAAACCAAAGCTCTGATACCAACTGTGAAAACCCGTAACTTCCCCGTAAAGGAAAGCGTCAGATAGTTCGAGAACAAGCCACAACAGAACGCGTACAGAAGAACATTTCATTGTATATTACAACAATGCATCAGATTACAAGAATATACAGAGTATGAATAAATATTACACAGAATTATCAGAGATTTAAATTACATTTAAATACATAGCAGCGGAAAAATAATACAATACACAACTAGAATGAGATATACGGATACAAAGCTTTCCGGATATCGTTCCAGCTGTAAACCAGGATCCTGTGAATATAAATCTGCAAAACCAAAACTACTAGCTGCCCGTGTCAAAATAGGGGCACCCAGAGTTTAGGTTAAAACAATAAACTCCAGGTCAGTCATGTGATTGGTGTGAGAACTAAAACAGTTACTAATCTTTATTTTTAAAGTTAGGCAAATCAAGGGACCACGCCGTATAACACGGAACGGGTTTCCTCCCGAGAATACCAGTGCATAAAACAAACGGCGCAATGCTAAATCAAGAAAAAATGAAGCTGTTATAAGACCCAGGTCCTATCACACAATGCAACGCAAGCCGGGGGATAGGGTTTTCCCTTATAACAGCCAAAGAATGCTTGATACGTTTAAAACAGATTATTTGATACTATTATAAGTGCATAGTGTATAAAACAACTTCAAATCATTAGTATCAATCATAGGCGGCATGGGTACCATATATCATGTCGCCATATATAGGTTTACAAATAAAACCGCAAATGTCACGTATTTGGAAATTGGATTTCCATCTATGAACCGAGGCAAAAGATAGTCCTCAACCGATTCGAGACTGTCTAGCCCGAGTCTCAGGATCAGAGCTCGAGTGACCCTTGGATCCTCAGGGCCAGTCCACCGATGTGGATTAAACTTAAACCCTGAACATGCGTTTCCCCGCCCTATGGGGCGTAGGTGAGCCAACTAAATGACTCCATCGGTTCGAGAACGACCGATCAATCCGAGGCGCCTCACAACAACAACAACCACATAAGTCAAACTCGTCAGGGCGTGTAAAACCACTAACGCCACTTCTAGCTAGAAAGAAACGCATGCCCTCCCTGACGTCCTCTCCCGTTTTTGGTTCATACCGGGTGTGAAACTCGCGAGGCAAACGTTACACAAAGCTACGCCACAAAGGCCTTGCTTTGATCATCACCACAAGACTTTGCTTTTCAACAGAAGCCTCGATCAATTGCCACTTAGGCATGCCACACAGGCAATTCACTCCATGCGTTTGATATCCATCGATATATAACCCCTGAGCTCGTACGTCTCAGAGAAGGGCGTTAAGCAAGAGAATAAATTCTCCGCCGCCAAACAGATATATATTTAATAGAGATCAATCACACGGACTAAAATCCAATGTCAGACACACAGTCCATTTACAAGTCCGTTCTGGGGCTGAACGAAACCGGAGGCACCTAGTACCCCGCATATCCATCGATCTCCAAGTACGTCTGGACGATCACTAACTGTTTCCATCTTCTTGGGTGTACAGCCCAATCAAGATCATCAGTAATTACCCAAACGACGTGAAGACTTCCGGTCTTCGACCATCGTCTTCATCTTCGACTTATCGTCGTATCAGTTATTCAGAATGGGATAAACCCGGTCTTACCGAATAACTCGCGTATATTTTAAATAAGTGTTACACAAACACAACATACGCCTCATTCCAATTCATTAGTCACTAACCGTAAATTAATCAAGAGAATAATTCCCCAAATATTAACCCCGAAGGCCGAAACCAACATCAGATCAATATTCAGAAAACCATTATGCTTGGCTAACCGACAGTTAGTTTCTAAATTTCACATTCATAGGGAAAGGTTCCCATTAATTTTATCCAAGATAAATTCCTTGAATTTATTCTTTATTCTATTTTTGAATCTCAATTCAAACTAGTCGGGATTAGCGAACCTTACCGAAGTAATCATTTGTTTTAATTTCCCAATCTCAACCTATTTATCCCATGAAGTAAAACTGGTAATACTTCATATCTAACACCACAGTGTTATCGGTAAATTCAATTACCATTTCACGTTCAAATCTAATTAAAGATTTAACTATCGCCTGGAGAAAAACTGGTGGTACTCCATTTTCGATCTTTTCAATCTAATTAAAGATTCATTAAAACTCTACTTAGTTTTAATCTTTGACTGGGTTAAAGAATCAGTGTCGTTTAAAACACGGTTCATGATAAACCCAAAATCACATTCCGTTAATTATCGGGTTGAAGAACAAGTGTTATTTAAAACACTGTTCACGATAAACCCAAAAATCATTCCATTAATTATCGGGTTAAAGAACAAGTGTTATTTAAAACACTGTTCACGATAAACCCAAAAATCAATACCAACTCAATTCCAATTAAATATCATTTAATTGGTACACTTCATTAAATCTAAATAAAAAGATTTAATCTTTTCTCAACTGGGTTCAAGAACAGTGTTAGTGAAGACACCATTCACGACAAACCCAAATCACATTTGATATTCAATATAAGGCTCTGAATAGAAAATATATCGGCTTATATTCAATATCAAATTCTACGATTAACAAATGTCGTATTGGAAATAACGATATAAATATATATATCTTTCAAATTTCCATAACAACATCTGTATAATCACGAATTCCAACATCGAAATATTCCGAAGACAATTTCGATTCAAATCCACTCCAATGCAATTCTGGTTATTTTTAAACCCTTTTCGAATTCAATTTATTTATTTAAAAATAAATAGAATTATAATTCTAGTTCAAAACTAGTTCATTTCGATAAAAATCTATTTTTATCTTTTCAAATATGGAGTTTTTCATCCCAATTCTTTCTAAATCATTTCTTATGATTTTACACAAATTATTACTATTTTTAATAATTTTATCAAGGCCCGTACAGTCGATTTCCATCAATGGCCATCGAACTGCACTTACAGCGACCTTTTTCAAATTTGATTTGGACGTAACTCCAAATCCAACCGTTAGATTTCAAATTTCTAATATTTTTAGAAAGCTCTTTTCGATACGAACCCAACGGTTCCGGTTTTAGGAGAATCCGACGGTCGGATCTCCCGTAATGTCCGTTTGAAATAAATGGTCGAAATTCACGAACTGTCGCGGCGCGGCGCGTTCTATTCAGGCCATTATATTATATATATAATATATATTTCGTCGATTTCTATTTAAAACGAATTATATAAATAGTTTTAAAATTCGTTTCAAAAGCAATTTCAACTTTCTTTTCAATTCAAATCAAAATTGGATTCTTCTTTATAAATTCGTTTTTAAAATTCATTTCTATTCAATTCAAATTTCAATTCAATTTGAATTCATTTCAATTTGAATTCATTTCAATTCGCTTTCAATTCAATTTGAATTCTTTTTCAATTCAATTCATTTCGAAATCGTTATATATTCAATTCATTTCGAAATCGTTATATATTCAATTCATTTCGAAATCGTTTTCAATTCAATTCATTTCGAAATCGTTATATATTCAATTCATTTCGAAATCATTTTCAATTCAATTCATTTCGAAATCGTTTTCAATTCAATTCATTTCGAAATCGTTTTCTATTCAATTCATTTCGAAATCGTTTTCTATTCAATTCATTTCGAAATCGTTTTTAATTCATTTCGAAATCGTTTTCAATTCATTTCGAAATGAATAAAATCGATATGAATATCGTTCACGTCAAAATGGCGTCAATCTAATCAACACGGCTTCATAAATTTCTATTTTCAAATATTTCTATTTCAAATATTTCTTTTTCAAAATAGTTGTTATTATCAAAATATTTCGTTCAACACATGACCAATCTCAATGGATGAGTACTGTCAACACATGAACTTTTATTTTATATCGATAAAGATGTAAATTTTATTACTAAAATATTTCGTTCAACACATGACCAATCTCAATGGATGAGTACTGTCAACACATGAACTTTTATTTTATATCGATAAAGATGTAAATTTTATTACTAAAATATTTCGTTCAACACATGACCAATCTCAATGGATGAGTACTGTCAACACATGAACTTTTATTTTATAATATTCTTTATTTTTCAAATTGGAATGAGGCCCAATCAATTACCATATAAAGTTAATTATATGGATTTTCATGCATTACACACATATAATAGCATTGAAAAATAATCAACAATCAACCAAAGTGCACTACACTGTATAAGCATCAAATATAGATATCTAACGCTTATAACAGCCTGTCAATCAATCGATCGACATATTTAATCAATCAGGATGAGTGAACTTCAAATTTCATCCCAACACCCGTGTGGGGCTTCAAACAATCAAACGCATATTTTATTTGTGCAGTTGGGCGATGTGTAAAATTTATCGACCCAATCAATGTCCTTCAAATAGGTGTACATAAACAAACCGTCTGGTTTGTAAATGAATATTTATTTATTCACATTCACGTTAAAAATTATATTTTTAACGACAAAACATTTTATTCCAACATATGAATTTCTATTCAGTTCATTCTTTAAATAAAATGATATTTTTATTTTTCTAACTTATTTTAGAAAATTTCGGCGGCATAACGCACGATACTAGAAACGGGACAAGGCCTAGCCTTATCCCCGGTCTAGTGAAGGCCCACGCCATTCACACATCAATCAAATTCACCAAACAACCAAATTCAAATCAAATATCCAACTAATCTATGCAACCAAACAAACAAGTCCATGGTCTGTGGACGATTGTGGCGGGTGCTACTAAGCACCGTCTGCATCCTAGTATATATATATAACTAGAAAATGAGATTGAAAGGTGAGAAATTCTCACCTATAGCTATCCTAGCTCCACGGCTTCATTGATAGAAATCTTCGTCGTTCTCGCCTTTTTGTCATCTTCGTTGCCCGTAGCCACTACATATATCAAAATCGAATTTTTACTTCGCTATTCCATATATAAAAACTGAATTTTTATTCCGAAGTTCAATATATAAAAATCATATTTTTTTCTATACTATATGGATAAAAATTCTATTTTACTACGCTATTCTCTATATAAAGTTTCTGCCTTTTCAAAAATAGATCTTTCACCTTTTCTACAATAAAGATTCCGCCTTTATAAAAATATAGATTTTGCTTTTTCTATTATAAAGATTTCGCCTTTTCTATTATAAAGATTTCGCCTTTTCTAAAAATATAGATTTCGCCTTTTCTATTTAAGCAAAAATCATATTTCTACCACTTCTATATAGTAAAGATTATATTTTTAATACTTTAAAAATATAAAAATCGTATTTTTAATACTTAAAAATATGAAAATCATATTTTTATTACTTCGATGTTCAATATATAAAAATCAAATCTTTTCTAATTTAAAAATCAAATCTTTTCTAATTTAAAAATCAAATCTTTTCTAATTTAAAAATCAAATCTTTTCTAATTTAAAAATCAAATCTTTTTTAATTTAAAAATCAAATCTTTTCTAATTTAAAAATCAAATCTTTTCTAATTTAAAAATCAAATCTTTTCTAATTTAAAAATCAAATCTTTTCTAATTTAAAAATCAAATCTTTTTCATTTTTCAAGTCCTCTTCATAAAAACAAATCACTTCCTTTTAACTTTAAAAATATTATAGCATATAAAACAGATTTTAAAAGCTATGTTTTAAATGAATAAAACTGAAATTAAAACAGAAATTAAGACTTACATTGAAATAAGGGGGGAGGGGCGTTCATCGTCGGAGCTCGAGGAAGTGTGGGGCGGGTTGGTGGCGCAGGGCGCAGGCGAAGGCGGGGCGCCTCCAACAGGCGGCAGTGGACAGCAAAAAGGGGGCGCGACACTTCTTGGTCGAGGTAGGGTTTAGGGGAGAGAGCGGAGCAGGTGCAGGAGAGAGAGCGGTTGGGTGGTGATAGGGAACGGCAGGCGGAGTGTCGTGGGGAGGAGGATCGGTGCGCCTCCGATCTGGAGGACGAGATAAAAAGGAAAGCTCGGTTTTTTTTTATTTATCTTTTCTGATTTCAATCGAACGGGGGGGGGGGGGCAGAGTTAAAGGGGGGAAGAGATTTTTTTAAATTTTTATTTATTTATTTAATTTATTTTATTTCAAAAAGTTGACTTTCACATATGACCTCTAAACGAGGCCCACCGCCTATCGCCTATAGCGTTTCACCCCTATTCCGAACACAATGGGATATGTTTCATATGTTGATTCGATCGATTGAATCAGTTTCCGTTGAATTAACATTTAAATCACTATATTGAATTTTAAACGTACATTTCAAATTACCGGGGTCACATACTAACTAGAAAAATTCCCGAAAAATATTTTCTAGCTTCGTATTGACGATACGGCCCTAACAAAACTAGTTTCGTCGAATTCTGAGACCGTTAGAAAAATGGCCATTTTCCAGTCGATTAAAATCAACTGAAACTGGTCAAACGCGTTTTCCTTTGCCACGCTCACATATTGATTCGAAAAATTATGAAATTTGGAACCTAGCAATAATTTAACATCACGGACCCAACAAAAGTGGTTTCGTCGAAATCCGAGGTCATTTGCAAAATTCCCATTTTTAAGGGCCTGGATTCCATAGCGACTATTCAGAATTTTCAACTGGACATATCTTTTGATTCCCGCTATGAAATTTCGATTTGTCGGATTCGTTGGAAAGATCTTATCAGTTAGATCCTAATGTTTTTGGTTTCACTAAAATCCGGATTGTTTTGCACCCGGTACATTCAATTGAAGTTTGAAATCGAATTATTGAACTACCGCGCTATTTTCAATTTTATTTATAATTATATATAAATATTTATATTCTAACGACGACGCGTATAAATATATACGTTCGAATTATATTGAAAATAAATTTCACGTCGATATTATTTAAAATAATCTATTTTAAATAATCAAAATTCGCTAAAATTGCCAAAATAAAAATTTTAAACTGGCCTAGATTTTCGGGTTGTTACAGGCAAGGACAGAGGGCTGGATCTTCTGGAAGGAAGGTTGTGTTCTCGTGGTTAGTATATCGGAAAGAGATAGGAAGTTTCGGTTAAAGATTTGATTTCTTTTTCCTAGGACCCTTTTTGACTCTTGCGCTTCGCATTCGTTTATATCTTCTTCATTAGTTGAAACACTGCACCTAAAATACTAGTTTAGTTACGGATCACATTGTAGTCTCAAATCCAAATGGTGGTTCGGCTCATTTACCTATGCTTTGTCGGGATTTGAGAGTGCCTATCTTGGGCGTTGGGTTTGAATGCAACGCCTACATTCTTGGTTTCATGGGCTATGGCTTGATTCTAGGGATGGATTGGCTAGCCAGGTATGGTGCCATCCTAGACTGTGAAAAGAGGTTAGCTAGACTGTTGACTCGTTAGGGAAAGATCCTTGATATTTCTTGTGACCCTAGAGGTTCGGTGATGCTTAACTACCTAGAATCACTTGACGCATCCATCGATGATTGAAATCTGTTCGTGTAGTCCGTGAGTATGATGATGCCTTTGATGAGGTTCGGAGTTTACCCTCGAGGCGCAAGATAGACTTCCGTATATACTTAGTAGATAATGCAAAGCCAGTTGCATTGCCAGTGCGCTACATGGCTCTGAGAGAGAGGAGGGAACTCATTAAGCAAGTAGGGGAGCTACTTGAGAATGGGTTCATAAGAAGAGGTATTTAAGAATGGGGTGCTCCAGTTGTTTTTGCTACAAAGGCGGACGGTTCACTTAGATTGCACTACAACAAAATAACCCTTTAATAGCATTTAAAAAATTCTATAAAAGGCTATTATGGCGTTTTCATAAACGCTGTATATCAACAAGTTATACTAGATCAGGAACCTATAACAGCGACACAAGGAACGCTATAAAAAACATGCTATAGATAAAGGCATTTATAGCATTTGCAAAATGCTATAAAAATATATATTGATGACGTACTTAAGCCGTTATAAAAACACTTTATTACAATGACTTGCTATGTACAGCTTTTATTAAACGCTATTGTTTTATATAATAGCATTTTAGAAACGCCGTTAAATCCTTTAACAACGTTTCTTAAACGTTGTTAAATCCTTTAATTGCATGCTATCAAACATGATTCTTGCACATGTATATACACATATCTGCTATCACACTATCATTGACAGATTTATATAAACACAATGTATCATTTCATACAATCATACAAATCACATTAAACAAAAATTAACTAACCGTTCAACTTTCATATAAAATAATGCATAGTATGTTAAAATATTTAATGAAATTACATTAGAAGTGTAAATAATACAAGTGATAAAAGATGTACTACACATGACGATTAAGTATGCAAACCCAAGAAGTCGTTACTTCAAAAGGACTTCAAGTCCCTAATATACCGCAACATGTTGTCATTTGTATGCACCGAAGATGGGTAAGTACCTATGAAAAAGAAATTCAACAATTAGCAATTATATATATATACACATATATATACATACACACACATATACATAACTATATAAAAGATAGAGGGAGTGTGTGTGTGACACTTTATTAATTTACATGAAGCTTTAGCTAATTGAGAACATGATTTTTATAGAACTAACTTATTTTTTATTGAACATTGTTCATTTTCAATAACTTAAGTTAATTTAAGTAATAAATGAAATTTAGTTAATTTTTATAAAACTCAGTTAATTAACTTAGTTAAACATATATAAAACTTAGTTTATAAATTTATTATTATAATAATATTATTATAAACTGAATTACTAATTGTAAACATAACTAATTTTTATAAAACTTAATCAATATTTATAACAATGTAATAAAGATTTCTAATTAGATAACAAGATTTTATATATATATATATATATATATATAACAAACTTAATTTAACATAGTTAATTTTGATATGCTTTAGTTTCATCGATTAAAAAAACTTAAACTTAGCTAATTTTTATAAAACTTAATCAACTTAGCTAAATTTTATGTAACTGGGTTAATCATTATACACATTTGGTTCATTTTTATAAAGATCACTTAATTAACTTAGTTAAGTATTTATAAAAAATAATAATTAACATAATGCATCTCTCTCCGCCCCTCTCCCTCTCCCTCTCCCCCCCCCCCCAATCTCTTCATCTCCCTCCCTCCCCCCTCTCTTCTAGTTAATTTTTTATGAAGCTTTTGGAGTACATAACAAAATGGCTACAGATTTTCTTTATACTGTTTTAAACATTTTTACATGGCTTTTGACTGGAACTGGATTTTGGCTCTTAATCCATTATGGTACTGGCCGAAACCAGAACGGGTTGGCCGAAATCTGCTGGTTCAATACTATAATCTATCAGACAGTTCTACGACAAAAAAACCAAATGTATGAATGTTTTACCTTTGAAACACTTCAACATCTGAACAACATCTTGGGTAGTTAGAGTCTCTGCAGTTCATACCAGAGAATCAAAGATGCAAACTCCTAGCTGAGGAAAGTAGCACGATTTAAATCAGACTGGACCTTGGGATATCACAGAGGCGGTATTGAAAGATGAAAAATAAAATATTGTTCAGGAAAAATATGTAAGTACACTTGCCCTGTGATGAAGTATTCAACTTCCTATTTTTTATTTAAAAATAATGGTGCGACATTTATAAAACATCTTATAAAAATCCATTTAGTTAAGTTACCATAAAATTTTGTTCATTTTTATAAAATTATGGAATTTCATAAAATTCTAACAGCAACTCCTCTGCATGGTCAGTGCTTCCCCTCACACCCAACTTTAAACGCAATAAACATGTTTATGACATGCATAGTAAAGATGATAACTTGCTGTTATCTACTAGTTATTTATTGGTAACCATGTTTAAAAGGAAGCTTGCTCTATATCTTCTATCAATGAATGGTATCAGTAATGATTAAATAGGCAAGTACTTGATTTTCTTCCCAGCCTAGACCTCTAAAAGCAAACCATGCACCCAAAGGTTCATACTTCAGTTAATTGCAATTACGACATGCAATGTCAACTGCCTATATAATCACAAGTCCAGTAAAGTAAAATATTAAACAAATAATACTAAGCACGTCAGTTTCACCGTTGCCGGATTCTTGGTCTCTTCCTCCATTGTTGATGTTGTCATGATAAAATAAAATTTTCAGACTTTTTTTTAAAAAAAGTCCCCGTATTGAGTGGTTCAATTTTCCTAACTTCTGTGGCACCATATTTAAAAGTTATTTCATATCTTTAGGGCTAATGTTTGTGGACCACAATAAAACTTCTAAACATCTTCAAAATTATCAAACCAAACATATCTGCATCGAACCCAACATAGGGGAAGGAAAGCACAGCTGAAGCACTGAAGATCCCCCAGTCCCAAACAAAGTAAACGGGGTCAAATTCTTCACATTTGCCTTGGTCAATCCAGCTATGATAATAAAAAAAAGTAACAACCACATGAATGATGGATGCAACGTAGTATAACCTCGAAGTTGGTACTTTCGACCGCAACCACATAAATAATGGCTACAACAACGGAGGCTATCAAATCGAGCTGACTGTAATTGTCACTGAACGATGTTCGAAAATCGTTCAGTCTGTGGTTGAGAAGAGTGGCGAAGTAGATGGTCCACGATCGAGCCACGGTAGTGCCTCCAATGGCGTATTTGAGGCGGATGCTGCCTGTTGCTATGAATACAACAAAATCACTTATACTCTGAGGTATGCAAATGATCCACCTGTCCATTTTCATAGAATAGTTAGTATATTAAAGTATGATATTATGACCTTTTTATGATAACCGTCTACAAGATTGGCTCAGTTGGTTAATAATAGATAATTGATTGGCTTAGTTGGTTAAAGCATGTTCTTTTGCACTTAGCTGACACACTAATACATTTTTAACAAATTCTGGTTGATAATTCAATTATAGATTTATTGTTCATATCTTTGATTTTCAACAAATTCTGGCTTATAATACAGTTTAAACCAATTATGCAGTTACACCTCATAAAAAACAAATACCATAATCCAAATCTCAAATTATGAGAGCTCCAAAATCAAACAGGAAACCTATACTGAGAGTGTCATCTTGTACTGATTCACTATTGAGAGTGATCTAGGATTAGATTCAGCCGATATCTAGGGACAACATTAAACCGTATAATGACTAAAGTTCCATGTAAATATACATAACGAGATTTCTCAACCAATAGCACTCGATTTTCAGTGAGACGGAAATAACTGATAAAGCAGCCAAAAATTGACGATCTACACCGTCTTTCATGCAATATTACATTCGCACTTGTACCCGAAACCGTCTTCGAATATAGGATATTTGCATCTAAGGATACAAACATATAATATACCAATTTTCAGTATCATGGGATTTCTTGAATTTTTGTAATTGAATTTGTCTACAACCTCAAGTTATCTATTGATCTCCCATTTCAAACTTGGGTTTCACTTATTTCTTTAACTGTTGAAGAAATAATTCCTTTGGCTAATGAGAAGACCTTAAAGAAACATAACAGTATCCTAATCAAAAGAAAAAACGGGTTGAAAAAGTGCCACGTTACTTCTACCAAAAGCTACATCATGTGCAGGAAAAATTGAGAGGTGGTTGTAGTTTAGTTTTTGAGATAAGAAGAGAGGAAAATTAGTTTTCTAATCAAATTCTCTAATACCAAATATTCATGATCATAAAGTAAACAACGTATCCTTTTTCATATGGAAGTGCCTGCAAATATTAAAATGGGTGCGTTTTTTACAGGTCCCTATTAAGTTTCAAAATATAAAAAAAACCACTGATAAAAAGAATGTAGAAAACATCCCTAATTTTGAAATTCCCCTCAAAAAATTACAGTTATAACCTTACGCTGTAACAAAATTATCCAACAACGAGTCAGTTGCCATTGACTCAGTCAATCGCTCCTTTTTTGTCGCTCAAAACCCTAATCGTATAATTCTGCACAACCTTCGATCACTCCAACGTCGATTCATAATCGTTTACTCAGTACGATCGATCTTCTTATCTCGCGCGACACCCCAATCCCACAATTCTGCAAAACGTCGCGATTTATAATCAAAAGCCGGTGTTTATAATTTTAATCAACATCTTCCTGTTTTGCTTCGCTGTCGTCGTCATCAAACTACAAGAATTAGCGGAAAAAAAGGTACAAATCTGATTGCTTACAACGTGAAGTAAAACTGGAATTTAAGAATTAATCAATTCAGCAAAATAATAATAAATCTGCATATTTATATGCAAATATTCTGGATCTGTGCATACAAATATACATCTATTCTATATTCTGTTTTTCTGCATGTTTGAAAAAAAGTTGCATACATATATGCATATATTGAGAATAGATGCAGAACTAGTTACTATCGAATGCTAAGAACGTAAAAAAAAAACTGGAAAATTAGATGTTTAGAGTTTTTTGTGAATATTTGAACTGGTATTTTGTTTTCAAACTACGGACTGTTGATTATTATTATCAATAATTAATTACTGGGGAATATTATGTAGGGCTTTAAGTTATTTTGATTGTATATGATAACCTGAAATCTATACTTATTGGTGTGCAGTAATTCAAAATATTAGCGTAATTCTATGCAAATATAAAGAAAAGTTGCAAATATGGATTCCAGAAGTTAAATACTAGAATACTTATATGAAATTATTAGTAGTAGTTGCATACGAATATGCAAACAATACAAATACTAACTGCGTGCACATAATTTCTACAGTTGCAAGTTTAAAAGAGAGTATACGAAATTCCAGAACTTTTGAACATTTGCATGAAAATATTCAAAATAATGGCACTTTTATATGCAACTATGATCAACAGTAGTACGCTAATAATTATAAAAAATAGTATAAGCGTTTTTTGGACTAATGCTGCAAATAACAACAGTTGAGTAATCAATTAAGTTGAAAAAATACATAACAGTATGCAATATATTATTTATAATTGTAAATAAGAGAGCAACATTTGATAACATCAAGAAAATGTAGTAGAACTACATACAGATTATAAATTTCCAAAGAACTACATACTCAGTTTCACGTGATTCAAAAATAAAACATCATTCAACACTTTCATCAGAAATATAAACACCAGTTTTAATCATTTTAATCACTAGGTTTGTTATATTCTAATCTTCAATGATGTCTTGGTTCTCACTTCTCTGTTTCATCAAGCTCAAAACTTTATTCATTAACAGCCACAGCACCATATATTTCCTCATCTTCAATGATTTCTTGGTTATGAATTCTCTGTTTCGCCAAGTTAATGACAAACATGCTACAATCAACGCTGCAGAAATTTATAAAACATTATCATGTTTGTTTGAATAATTTACATAACAAATGAATACATGTGTACAAATACTCGTATTACATGCATTCAAATATGCAAAAATACTGTATATCTGTATACAGGCATGTAAATATTTTTTAATATTTGACTTTAAGCATGCAAAACATACTTCATATTTGCATAAAAGCATGCAGATATTGTCAATATATTCATACAAGCATGCATATATGTAAAATATCTACATAAAAAACATGGAAATATTGTCAATAACTGCATATAAACAGGCAGATATTGTCATAAAATGCATACAAACATGGAAATATAATTGATAACTGGGTACAGGCTTGCAGAAACATACATACATACATACATACATACATACATAAATTGAATTTCATCTCGCATGAGTTCAACGTCCAGAACATCAGGAAGAAGATATTGTCAATTTCATCGTCGAACACATGCAGATATTATTAATATTTGACTTCAAGCATGCAAAACAATGAAAATATTTGCATAAAAGCATGCAGATATTGTCAATATATTCATACAAGCATGCATATATGTAAAATATCTGCATAAAAAACATGGAAATATTGTCAATAAGTGCATATAAACATGCAGATATTGTCATAAATTGCATACAAGCATGGAAATATAAACGATAACTGGGTACAGGCATGCAGAAACATACATACAAGCAGATGGATAATTGCATAAAAGCATTAGTCTTCATATTTGCATAAAAGCATGCAGATATTGTCAATATATTCATACAAGCATGCATATATGTAAATTATCTACATAAAAAACATAGAAATATTGTCAATAACTGCATATAAACATGCAGATATTGTCATAAAATGCATACAAACATGGAAATATAAATGATGACTGGGTATAGGCATGCAGAAACATACATACATACATACATAAATTGAATTTCATCTCGCATGAGTTCAGCGTCCAGAACATCAGGAAGAAGATATTGTCAATTTCATCATCGAACACATGCAGATATTATTAGTTTTTGACTTCAAGCATGCAAAACAGTGAAAATATTTGCATAAAAGCATGCAGATATTGTCAATATATTCATACAAGCATGCATATATGTAAAATATCTGCATAAAAAACATGGAAATATTGTCAATAAGTGCATATAAACATGTAGATATTGTCATAAATTGCATACAAGCATGGAAATATAAACGATAACTGGGTACAGGCATGCAGAAACATACATACAAGCAGATGGATAATTGCAAATGAACTGATTTTAAAAAATATACAGTATAATTTACCTTAACGAGGACGGATCCATTTAAAAAAAAAAAAAACTCGATCAAAATATATCTGTGGAAAAACCATCGATGAAATTGAATTTCATCTCACTTGAGTTCGACGTCCAGAACATCAGGAAGAAGATGCCGCCGCCATGACAAAGAATGAGTTCGAAGTCCATTATTTTTATCGCCGCAATCTGATCGCTACTTCTATCTGCCAAAATCGTCCTGATTTGCTCTTAATCGCTCCTGTTTTGCTTCAATAGATGACGGCGCCGCCATGGAGAACAAAATATAGGTTTTTGGAAAGGAAAAAAAGATTTATTACGTAATTAGGAAATCCGACCTAGGTAAATACGATGTGAATTAAAAAAAGGGCAGTTTTGTAAAAATATTAGCCGCTGTTTGAAATTAGGGATGTAATTTATATGTTTTGAAACAGGAGGATGAGAGCTTAATTAAGTTTTATTTTAATGTGACCCTAATTTTCACTATTAAAATTCTACTTATTAGCTATTTTTACAATCACTCGCAAGAAGTTCCCCTACATCAAGATCTAAAGAAGTAAATAGTGGGTGGTTTTGACTAACGTATAAAGAGTTATTAAGCATGATAATTGGTTTTAGTATAAGAAAAGAGGCTTAATCTAGGCTTTGCAAATTTTATACCTAATAAACAAAATTAACACATGAACAAAAGAGAATTGTTTTCAAAAAACGTACTTACTGAGAATAAAAATATCGGTCGAAGGTGAGAATATGAATCTGCTAGGAAGGTACTGCTGTATAAGTTAATGGTACATCTGTATTTTTCAATGCTTTGTTGCACACTGCCTTGTCAGTGTGGTGGCAATGATTCATTGAACTATTTGTAACCAACTGAATGCATATATTCAGTGCAGTGGCATGTATTCACCTTGAATCCCGCGAAATCCATAGCTTGATGCAATTGTAAGGTGAAGATGCATGCACATGCAAGAATATTTAGGATCAAATAATGAGTAAACTTGAAATTACTATGCCACATGCATATGTTTCTACATACCACAATCACGTTCTAGTACAAACTATCAACCTATGCAACTTCAATCATTGGCTCAGGTAAAATTCCTACTGACCAGTCCTTTCGTCGATTCCCAAGTATAATACACACTCACATAGTCACTCTCTATTATACACAGTTCTTAAGTAAAATTCAATCATATGTTTATATAGCTTGTTTTCCAAGAAAAAAATGTATAGTTAGTATGACAGGAAGAAATAATTCATTGAATAACACCAAAAATTAAGCTAGAATTGTACCATTGTCATCGAATAGCAGGTATCTTTCCTATATGGTACTTCTGCGTGAGAGTTTTACTGGAAGAAAAATGTCCTTCCTACAGATCCAGTGAATGTTTTAAAATACCAATGTTCAATCTTGTACCAGGTGAGAATCCATTATTTTTTGTGAACTTCAAATGTGAAGTAAAATCTTCTTCTAGGTGAGGATCCAAAATTTTGGCCTAAAATGACAAAAATAAGTTAAACTACGAGCAACAAGCAACACAAATTTAGAAGGGGAACTTATATTGATGTCCACAAATTTTAATGTTCAACCCACATTTTTACTTCATCAAGTTAACCCATTAGCTTTTTTAAGTTAAGGCATGGCATATTAACTAACAATATAATTAAATATACAATCACCCCTTTGAATTTCTCCTCATTTTTGTTTGTTGCAGGATGCAACCAAATCATAATCTTCCAAGTCACACCCCTTTGAAATTCAGAACGTTTCAGCTCGTGTTCTGAACACGTGATTATATCACTTAAAATGTAATGGTCATCAATAGTTCCTAACACTGTGAATAAAAAAAATTAAGTGGGGCAGTGAAGACTATAGATTGGTTAAGAAAAACGGCTGCTGATGACAGTTTTTAATAATGGGTTGCTCGAGAGTAGATGGTCTGCTGGTTGGGGAATGTAAAGGCCGAAGTCGAATCAGACAAACGGTAGAAAGGCAGTGTAACATGGAGGAGTTGCAAAATACAAACTGCGTTGAAATGTCAAAGTAGGCAGAAAACAGAAATTACAGGATAAAAAAGTAAGCTCTAATTGACTTGAATGAAATGTAGATTGACTTGGATATTTTTTATAAATGCAAAATTCAAATGAAAACAGAAACAAAGAATGTAATGAAGTGCATAGGTGTGACGGCCCGCCCCGCACCAACCGACATTTACTCCAAAAGTGCGCTGTACACATGTCCAGTTAGCACGGGACGGGTCGCCAAAAGGAAAAGGAAGGAGGAAATGAACATACAAAGAACCTGTAGAATGTCTCACAGCGCATAGAATAAAATATAATAATAACATACTTGACATAAAATAGGAGAGACAGTGCATAAGCTGAAAATCAGAACTAAACATCATAGCAGTGGAAATCCAAAATACAGCTTATTACAACTTTTCAAACAGTCTCAGAGCAAAGGTAAGATAAAGGAGGTACACTACTAATGCCCAAGTAGCGACCACCAACGACACAGGGAGAATGTGTATATATATATCATACGTGGAAGCCTCCTGCCCGCCTCCGAATCAGCTACTCGCGCATCACCAGCTAACATGTCTCTAGTCTGCTCGTGTGAGCACCCAGAGTAATAAGAGGAGACATAAAACTTTGGGTCAGACATAAAGCCTGATATGAGCGATAAGCATCTAAAGTGAACAATAACAGGTAGACTAAAACATACCTGAGCCTGGACCTGCAACCAAAGAGTTAGCACTACATACTGTACAACACTCTAAGGTATCATATCAAACAGTGTAAAGATACGGAGGTGGGGGAGGTGTGCATGTCATAGTGATGGCAACCAATCAAGCATAGCATCCATCCTCACATCTCTCACTCAGTGCGTAAAGTATACGATATTCACCACTTCGATCACCCAACATACCTTGCTACGATCTCTTTGCCCCATGAAGTCATAAATGGCTTCACTGCACTGATAACGTAGCCACAAATCCTTTGCTATGTCCACTTTGCCCCATGGAGTCACAAGAACCCCACTGCACTGGCTCATAGCCTTACTAATCCTTACTATGTCCACTCTGCCCCATGGAGTCACAAGAACCCCACTGCACTGGCTCATAGTCTTACTACGCATCACCTTGCCCCTCAGGTCGTAATGAACCTACTGCACTGATAACGTAGTCTTGCTACCATCACCTTGCCCCTCAGGTCATAATGACCCTGCTGCACTGATAAGTAGCCCATCATTCCTTTTTATTGGTGAATCGAAGTTATGAACGTCGACAACTCCTTAGCACACGTCCCGCAGCAAAGTCCAACCATGAAGTGAACTCATTGGTTCCCAACTGGTTCCAGGATCTTGAGCTTTAACTTCCATTTGGACTACCTTTGCATCTCGGGTTATTGGTCATCACCCTCGAATCGGATCGTAGCCTTCAGATCGGATCGGTTCGGAGTCCTGTTCCCTCATCACCACGGTTCGGATCGGGTTCCTGCATTCGGATCGGGTCGCGCCATCAACTCGTGGTCCTCCAATTCCATCGGATCGGTTCGAGTACCCTTCAGCGGATCGGGTCGAGGTCTCCAAGTCCATCGCCACGGATCAGTTCGTGATAAGCTCCTTCGGATCGGATCGTGGTCCTTCAAGCGGTTCGGGTCGGAAAGCACTTCTCCAGGTCGACGGATCGTGCTCACCCTTCATGGATGGATCGGGTCGTAATGCTCATTCGCGATCCGGATCGGAGTACTTCAGTTTGGGCACGGCGCTGCATCGATTCGTCTCATGGGCCTTGCGCAGATGGTTCGGTTCGGAGGAGATGACTCGACTCGTGGTGATGTCCCACGGTCCCATAGGGCGATCTGATCGTCCCTCAATCCCCTATCCGATCCGAATCTCTGCACCTTGTCCAGCGAGCTGTTTACGCCCCTCGACGGCGTTTTCGACCATTCCAACTATTCTAAACAGTCACAAAGCATTTCATACAGTCATAGCAACATGCATAATCAACCACAAACATCAAAACATCAATATGATAGGTAAAAATGGATCAAACATACCCAAAATCCCATATTTCCCCTTAAGCATGTTTAGGTGAAACTAATGATAGGATTAGCAAATCTTAACCAAATTAACCCAAATTCATATCAGAGGTCTAAAACATCATTCCGAATTTTATAAACATTTTTCCAGAATTTTATCATGTTTAAATTCGCTAATTAACACTAATCACCCCTAATTAGCCATAATTAGTGCAAAACTACGCAAATCACTCACCTTAGCCACAAAATAAACTAAGATCTAAAATAATTCTCTGATTTGATGTGAATCTCAATGCCAAACAGAAGCTCCTTTGTTGCTTTGGTGAAGATCTTCCTTGATTAGGGGTTGCTAAGCCAAATCCTTAACCAAAAGATGATTTGGAGGTGATTTAGAGGTTGGAGGCCATTTTTAGGGATCCTTGGTGATAAGTGGAGGCTAGAAAACTGAAATGGAATGATTCTCCATCTCATTTCAGCCCTCCCATAACCCTAATCCCGAAATGGGTTATGGGCCTACTCACTAATCACCCGATTTGGCCCGGTTAAGCAGTTTTTCATCCTCCAAACCTTGTTTCAGCCATATCTCCCAAACGGTAAGTCCGTTTGGCTATTGTGACCACTCTACGGAAAGGTAAACCATCAAACGAATCAAATGGAAGTGGTTTCAGGTCAAAATTAATTTCCAATCAAAAGTTATGGCCAAAACAGTACCAACTAGGGGCAAAATGGTCATTTAAAAATCGACAAAAATCATGAACATGGGAAATGACTCTAATGGATGTTTCCCAAAGTTACATGACCATACAACTCCACATGGGAAAGAAATAAATATTTTACGATCCTATGATGTGTAGAATATGGGTCATTACACTCTCCCCCCTTAAGAAATTTCGCCTCCGAAATTCCCTAATCCAAACACACACAAGGGTCCCGCATGCCTATCAATCATAAAACAACAATCAAACATGCAAAACAAATAGAATAAGTCTATCCTAGCATGCGGAATAACTAAATCGCAAAGTAAATCTTACCAGGCAAAGAGTTCTGGATATGCCTCCCTAATGCCCTCCTCTGTCTCCCAAGTTCAATCATTCTCTCCTCGCCCAACTGAACCTTGACTAGTTTCACCGCCTTCCTTCGAAGTTGCTTCGTATCGTGCCCCACAATACGAATCGGCTTGCGGTTCCCAACTGCGTCGGGATCTACCTCGAAGTCCTCCAACTGATCAGGTGAAATAGTCACATCAGAGTCGTGAACGAACTTCCTTAGTTGGGAAACATGGAATACATTGTGAACTCCTGCCATTTTCTCTGGTAAGCCAACTCTATATGCCAAATTCCCGACTAGTTCAAGAACAGGGAATGGGCCAACAAATCTTGGTGCTAATTTGCCTCTCCTGCCAAATCGAATCACGCTCTTTAACGGAGAGATCTTGACGAACACCAAGTCACCAACGGAGAATTTCAAGTCTCTTCTCCTCTTATCGGCATAACTCTTCTGCCTATCTTGAGTAGCTTTCATTCGTTGTTGAAGGACCTTAATCTTATCTGAAGTTTCCCTCACCACATCTGGTCCAAACACAAACTTCTCGCCAGTCTCTATCCAACATGATGGTGAGTTGCACGGTCTTCCGTACAAAGCTTCATATGGAGCCATACCGATATTGGATTGGTAGCTATTATTATATGCAAACTCTACTAGATGCAAATGGTCATCCCATGATCCACCAAAATCCAATATACAAGCTCTCAAGAGATCTTCCAATATACGATTCACCCTCTCCGTCTGACCGTCGGTCTGAGGATGATATGCGGTACTGAGATGTAATCTTGACCCTAGAGCCTCTTGTAAGCTCTTCCAAAACCCACTAGTGAACAACGGGTCTCGGTCACTCACAATGCTTTTGGGTACTCCATGAAATCTCACTACCCACTTCATATATAATTCTGCCAATTTGGCTGCCGTCCTGGTCGATTTGACTGGTATAAATCTTGCGCTCTTAGTCAATCGATCCACAATTACCCAAACGCTATCATATCCCAATCTAGTCCTTGGTAGGCCGTCGATGAAATCCATCGAGACTTGCTCCCATTTTCATTCGGGAATTTCTAATGGTTGTAACAACCCACTAGGCTTCTTTTGCTCGGCTTTAACTAGCTGGCAATTCATGCATTTGGATATAAACTTCCCAACGTCTCTTTTCATCCCTTCCCAGTAGTAAGTCTGTCTCATGTCTCGATACATCTTATTACCACCAGGATGTAAAGTCAGTTTTGAGTGATGACATTCTCTAAGCACTTCATCTCTCAAACCATTTGCATTGGGCACAACTAGTCTTCCATTCTTTCGAAGCCACCCATCTCGATCAAGCCCATACACATTCATCTCCTCATCGATGCCCATCTCTAACTTGGAGATGATTTCTAATAGATTAGGATCGTCCCTCTGGCTAGAACCAATCCGCTCTATCAAAGTGGGTCTGATCGCCAAACTAGCTAGCATAACTGGATCCAATTCGCACCTTGGTCTGAAATTAAACCCCGCGATATACTCCAGTTGCTTCCATTCAAGAAACATTGCCCCTAAGCTGGCATGTCTCCTACTCAAGGCATCGCTACCGCATTACCCTTCCCAGGTGTGTATGCGATATCAAAATCATACGAAGCCAAGAACTCTAACCATCTCAGCTGACGGAGATTTAAATCTTTCTGAGAGAAGAGATACTTTAACGATTTATGATCGGTAAACAACTCAAATCTTTCTCCCAAGAGATAGTGTCTCCACATCTTCAATGCAAACACAATCGCTGCCAATTCCAAATCATGGGTAGGATACTTCTTCTCATGCGGCTTTAGCTGTCGACTAGCATAAGCTACAACCCTACCTCCTTGCATCAATACAGCACCCAGTCCGGTACCACAAGCATCTGTGTATACCGTCATCTCTTCATTCCCTTTAGGAATGAATAACACTGGCGCACGCGTCAACCTCTCTTTTAGACTCTTGAAGGCATCCTCACACACTCCGTCCCAGACGAAGGACTGATTCTTCTTAGTCAACTGAGTCAACGGTGCTGCAATCTTGGAGAAGTCCTGGATAAACTTACGATAATATCCAGCTAATCCCAACAAACTTCTTACATCTGTTGCATTCTTGGGCGTAGGCCAATCCTGTACCGTAGCCACCTTCGCAGGGTCCACGGCAATACCACTCTCTGAAACAACATGACCCAAGAATCTCACTTCCCTTCTCCAAAAGTGACACTTGGAGAATTTCGCTTTCAATTGGTGTTTCCTCAACACCTCCATCACTATCCTCAAGTGTCCCTTGTGTTCCTCCTCTGTCCTTGAGTAAACAAGGATGTCATCCACGAACACAAGAACAAACTTATTCAACTGATCTCTGAATACTCGATTCATAAGATCCACAAAGTAGGCTGGTACATTGGTCAATCCAAACGGCATGACCAACCATTCATAAAATCCAGACGACGTCCTAAATGCCGTTTTCGGAACACTCTCATCCGCTACTCATAGCTGATGAAATCCTGTCGCGAGGTCCAACTGGGAGAATACTCTAGCTCCTTCCAGTTGATCAAACAAATCATCAATCCGCGGTAGAGGATACTTATTCTTCCTCGTTACCTTATTCAACTCGCGATAGTCCACACACAAACGAAGGGAACCATCTGCCTTAGTGGCAAACACAACTGGTGCTCCCCACTCGGAGACACTCCTTCTAATAAATCCCTTCTTCAAAAGATTGCTGACTTGCACCCCGAGCTCTCGCTGCTCCCTTGGTGCCATACGACGAAGTGGCATCACTATAGGTCTGGCATCTTTCACTAAATCAATACGGAACTCAATCTCTCGGTGTGGTGGAAGCCCGGTCACCTCCTCGAAGACGTCCGGATACTGGCCAACCACGGGCACATCTGACAACTCATCCTGCGGGATGTCGAGGGAATTTACAAAACTAGCCATAACCCCATCACTAGGTAGGCTACCAAACACTACCCTCCGCCCATCATCCGCCCTCACTGTCACCAAAAAGCCCTCACAGTCTACCACCACCCCGTATCTTTGGAGCCAATCGACCCCCAATATAATGCCATACCCAGTAAAGCCCAAAACAAAGCAATCACATACAAACATACATCCATGACTCGATAAGACCAAATTCCTGCAAATCATACTAAGGCTAGTCGAACCACCAATCGGGTTCGTCACAACCAATGGTCTATCGACTATCTCGGGTTCCAGTCCCAACCTATCTACCAGGTCACTAGATATAAAGGAACAGGAAGCCCCAGTATCAAACAAAACTCGAACTGGTATATCATAAATAGAAAGCATACCTTGAATAACAACATTCTTTCCTTTCTCCGCCGCAGTTGGGGCATTCGACGAAGAAGGAACAGCATCAATAGCATATGCTTTCACAATCTGCTTCTCCTTAGGAGGTTGCGGACACTTATCCTTATGATGTCCCACTTGACCACAGTTGTAGCACTTCCTTTCCGCTGGCTTGGCCCAACATTCTTCAGCATAATGGCCCTTCTTACCACAGCTGAAGCACTCAACATCCTTCTTGCTCTTTTTCTGGCCACCTTTTGATTGGTCCTGCTTCCACTTGTTCTGAGAATTATTCTTGCCTCCACCGCCTGCTTGCGGCTTTGGCCCTTATGCAGGAGCAGCCTCAGTCTTTGACTTAGGGTAAAGGCTCTCTTATCTCAAAGCTTTCGCCACAATCGATTCAAAAGTCTCATCGATGTGGTTAATAAGCCTTTCCCCCAAGTACCCATCCAACCCAGTAATGAATTTCTCATTTTTCTTCTCAGGAGTATCAATGAGAGACAGTCCATACTTCGACAAAGTGTCGAACTCAGCAATATAATCAGAAACTGCCCTTCCGTTCTGCTTGAGTTCCAAGAACCTCTTAAACAATACTGACTTCTGGGCAGCTGGAATGAACTTCTCGCTAAAGCGAGCCTTGAACTGATCCCAAGTAACCTGATCTTCTGGAGTAGCTGTTCTAATGGCATTCCACCAATTCATCGCTCGCCCTTACAGCTGACGAGACGCTAGCCTTCTCTTCATCGCATCCTCAAGACCCAAGTCATCGAAGATACGGTCACAGCTATCCATCCAGTCCTGAACATCCGTGGCCGACTCCGTTCCGTGGAACGGCTTCCCACCAAGATTAGTGTAATCTTTGCACAACTTGGCGAAATCGACCCTAGGCGCCTGCACTACTGGGCCAACACCAACTCCGGGATTGGGAATTGCCCCTTGCACTTCTCTAAGCATATCTCTCATGAGGTTAGTAAACATAGCCCTCATGTCATCGGCATTCCCTTGGTTGGTCCCTCTACCAGCACCTCTCGTGTCTCGGCTCATCGTCAATCTGAAAAAGGGAAACAATTAACGACCCCATAGTGGTGCTAGTGCAGTGCGACTTCATTCTTATACTACTAATAGTATATATATACATAGCTTTTGAAAACCAAAGTAATCACAAATACGCGCTCTCATATACGTATTATCTCTCCCTAGTGTCTTTCCCTAGGTTAACTACGCAACCTAGAGCTCTGATACCAAGTGTGACGGCCCGCCCCGCAGCAACCGACATTTACTCCAAAAGTGCGCTGTACACATGTCCAGTTAGCACGGGACGGGTCGCCAGAAGGAAAAGGAAGGAGGAAATGAACATACAAAGAACCTGTAGAATGTCTCACAGCGCATAGAATAAAATATAATAATAACATACTTGACATAAAACAGGAGAGACAGTGCATAAGCTGAAAATCAGAACTAAACATCATAGCAGCGGAAATCCAAAATACAGCTTATTACAACTTTTCAAACAGTCTCAGAGCAAAGGTAAGATAAAGGAGGTACACTACTAATGCCCAAGTAGCGACCACCAACGACACAGGGAGAATGTGTATATATATATCATACGTGGAAGCCTCCTGCCCGCCTCCGAATCAGCTACTCGCGCATCACCAGCTAACCTGTCTCTAGTCTGCTCGTGTGAGCACCCAGAGTAATAAGAGGAGACATAAAACTCTGGGTCAGACATAAAGCCTGGTATGAGCGATAAGCATATAAAGTGAACAATAACAGGTAGACTAAAACATACCTGAGCCTGGACCTGCAACCAAAGAGTTAGCACTACATACTGTACAACACTCTAAGGTATCATATCAAACAGTGTAAAGATACGGAGGTGGGGGAGGTGTGCATGTCATAGTGATGGCAACCAATCAAGCATAGCATCCATCCTCACATCTCTCATTCAGTGCGTAAAGTATACGATATTCACCACTTCGATCACCCAACATACCTTGCTACGATCACTTTGCCCCATGAAGTCATAAATGGCTTCACTGCACTGATAACATAGCCACAAATCCTTTGCTATGTCCAATTTGTCCCATGGAGTCACAAGAACCCCACTGCACTGGCTCATAGCCTTACTAATCCTTACTATGTCCACTCTGCCCCATGGAGTCACAAGAACCCCACTGCACTGGCTCATAGTCTTACTACGCATCACCTTGCCCCTCAGGTCGTAATGACCCTACTGCACTGATAACGTAGTCTTGCTACCATCACCTTTCCCCTCAGGTCATAATGACCCTGCTGCACTGATAAGTAGCCCATCATTCCTTTTTAGTGGTGAATCGAAGTTATGAACGTCGACAACTCCTTAGCACACGTCCCGCAGCAAAGTCCAACCATGAAGTGAACTCATTGGTTCCCAACTGGTTCCGGGATCTGAGCTCTAACTTCCATTTGGACTACCTTTGCATCTCGGGTTATTGGTCATCACCCTCGAATCGGATCGTAGCCTTCAGATCGGATCGGTTCGGAGTCCTGTTCCCTCATCACCACGGTTCGGATCGGGTTCCTGCATTCGGATCGGGTCGCGCCATCAACTCGTGGTCCTCCAATTCCATCGGATCGGTTCGAGTACCCTTCAGCGGATCGGGTCGGGGTCTCCAAGTCCATCGCCACGGATCAGTTCGTGATAAGCTCCTTTGGATCGGATCGTGGTCCTTCAAGCGGTTCGGGTCGGAAAGCACTTCTCCAGGTCGACGGATCGTGCTCACCCTTCATGGACGGATCGGGTCGTAATGCTCATTCGCGATCCGGATCGGAGTACTTCAGTTTGGGCACGGCGCTGCATCGATTCGTCTCGTGGGCCTTGCGCAGATGGTTCGGTTCGGAGGAGATGACTCGACTCGTGGTGATGTCCCACGGTCCCATAGGGCGATCTGATCGTCCCTCAATCCCCTATCCGATCCGAATCTCTGCACCTTGTCCAGCGAGCTGTTTACGCCCCTCGACGGCGTTTTCGATCATTCCAACTATTCTAAACAGTCACAAAGCATTTCATATAGTCATAGCAACATGCGTAATCAACCACAAACATCAAAACATCAATATGATAGGTAAAAATGGATCAAACATACCCAAAATCCCATATTTCCCCTTAAGCATGTTTAGGTGAAACTAATGATAGGATTAGCAAATCTTAACCAAATTAACCCAAATTCATATCAGAGGTCTAAAACATCATTCCGAATTTTATAAACATTTTTCCAGAATTTTATCATGTTTAAATTCGCTAATTAACACTAATCACCCCTAATTAGCCATAATTAGTGCAAAACTATGCAAATCACTCACCTTAGCCACAAAATAAACTAAGATCTGAAATAATTCTTTGATTTGATGTGAATATCAATGCCAAACAGCAGCTCCTTTGTTGCTTTGGTGAAGATCTTCCTTGATTAGGGGTTGCTAAGCCAAATCCTTAACCAAAAGATGATTTGGAGGTGATTTAGAGGTTGGAGGCCATTTTTAGGGATCCTTGGTGATAAGTGGAGGCTAGAAAACTGAAATGGAATGATTCTCCATCTCATTTCAGCCCTCCCATAACCCTAATCCCGAAATGGGTTATGGGCCTACTCACTAATCACCCGATTTGGCCCGGTTAAGCAGTTTTTCATCCTCCAAACCTTGTTTCAGCCATATCTCCCAAACGGTAAGTCCGTTTGGCTATTGTGACCACTCTACGGAAAGGTAAACCATCAAACGAATCAAATGGAAGTGGTTTCAGGTCAAAATTCCTTTCCAATCAAAAGTTATGGCTGAAACAGTACCAACTAGGGGCAAAATGGTCATTTAAAAATCGACAAAAATCATGAACATGGGAAATGACTCTAATGGATGTTTCCCAAAGTTACATGACCATACAACTCCACATGGGAAAGAAATAAATATTCTATGATCCTATGATGTGTAGAATACGGGTCATTACAATAGGTTAAAATAGTTTTAAGATATAGGTGTACCATGTCAACCCCAAAATGTTAACAAATATAAAAATTATAAACAAACTACGAAGTATGCTTGCCTATGTTTGTACATCAACCCCAATAGCAATGCTTCCAAAAGGATGAAGAGCGAGAACAAGAGTAGGCATAAGCACTGATGGCACTGGACCCTCTTTTAATTTCAAGTTTATTTTGTTATTCTTCTTATTTCTGCTTTCTGAGATTCAGACCAATGTTAGCACAAAAATTGCACACCTAGTTTGAAGCCCGGCATCTAACCCCCAAAAGTTGTTGGTGACCTTTGTATGCAAACTCCATATTGTTAGCGTATAAATTAATGTTGATAATGAATGTTTTGGAACTCAGTACTGATGAACTTGTGGTATTTTTACCACTTTGCCAATTTATAGGCTTAGTAAAATTCGTTTGAGAACCGGATCTCTTCCAATTTTCAAAAGGCAGCCTTCCATAGAAATATTTTTTATGAATTGAAAAGGGAATAACATTTTGTAATTAAAAATGGAAATACATCATGTTTTGAGACAACATGAACCTGATATTTGTCATAATTGAATGGATAAACAATTGCCTGCAAATGGTCATTATTTAATATCATTAAATCTGTGATTTATTAGTAATACGGCTCGCACATAAACAAAAAAATTGTGAAAAGAGTTCAAAATTTTACCTATATTGTGACCATAGTTGTCCCATAATTCTTGCAGTGCAAATCACGCAATTCATCAATCTTGGTTTGTTAAATATCTAGTATCTTAACCATATAATATATATATGAATGTAAATATCCAAGTTCAGTTTTGTCTATTACAATTTAAAGAATCAGTATGTAAGTTGTCCACAAGCTTATAGACAATAATTTTGAATCATACTGTAATAATTACAATATATAATATATGATACTGATCGTTATATTATATATAGTGTATCAGTCGAGGATTAAAGGGCTTCTTCTTTCTCAAGAATATGATTAACATCAACTAAATCCTACAGACAAGTCTCCTTCATTAAAATACAAACGTATTCATGTATACAAAATAATAACTGCCTAAGAATAAGCAAATCAACAGAAGAAATGCTCTGAAACATACCACCAGCAACATATTCAATATCGTCACTCTTCTCACTTGCAACATACACATGAGGCAGCGTAATCAACGTGCACTATTACCAGGAATTTTTGCTATTAACCCTGGCAAACTTGACAAAAAACTTAGCACCTTCAAACCGATCAGGGAATCCTCTATAATGACCTTAGCAGCATCATCAAAATCGGCATCTTGGCCCTTATACAAAAATATAGCTATGACCAGAATCATATGTAAAAAACTAACATCTAAATTAAAATAATTCACAAATTAGTAAACTTGCTAATATCCAATTTAACTTTGCTAAATAAAAAGAATTTGCAAACATAATGTAATATAGCTGTGACCAGATTAAAAAATACAGCTATGACCAGAATCAATTGTAACTTGCTAATATCGAATTTAAATCTATCCAAAAGCTTGAGCACTCTGAATTTGTAGAAGGAACAAGGCTAATTTTTTTTCGTATTTTGTAATATAGGTATGTTCAACCCAAACCTAGGTACAATATTTTCGACAATACTAATGCAAAAGTCAAAGAAGTTTCAGAATAAAGTGCACAAAAATGTACATTTTGGTTGTGTGACGTGCAGTATTTAGGCCTTAAGTGATCCATTTATTGTGGAGAAATTTTGATTTAAGACCGCTTAAACCAAAAATCCCCAACACCACGGAAAACAAGATCGTGGTAATAGTGCAAAAACAACCAATCGAACAATCTCAATCTTATCCATGCCAATCACAATCACCAAACAATGGAAATAATAGAGCAATAATGAGAAACTAAATCACACAGGGATTTATAGTGGTTCAACCGACGTCTTGTCAGTGTACGTCCACTTTGAGAGAGAAACCTTTATTAATATCAATAGAAGAGTACAAAAGATTGATTACAATGATCAAATTTACTAGAAAAAATTGATTTTGTGGAGAAAGGAATTGAAGAAGATTATGATTGCCTAAACCCTAATTAGAATAAACCTTGATCTAATCTCTTGATTTTGTTGTATCTCCTCCTTTTGAATCCGACGTAGCTTATATAGACATAGGGAAGTATATGGAAATTCCCAAAATTTTCCCTAGATCCGAAATATCCTCTAGATCCTAAATATCCTCCAGATCATAAATATTCTCCAGATCTGAAAATATCCTCCAGATCCTAAACATTCGAAATATCCTGAATATCCTCCTCAGTCTAACAGTATCGCATACTTTAACACTCCACCTCGATACTATATCCTGTAAGAACCCGTTACTTCCCCGTGAAGGAAAGAGCGGATACTTTGAGAACAACACACAAATGAACGCAGACGGAAGAACATTTCATTGCTATTACAACAATTCCATCAGATACAAGAATACACAGAGTATAAATGAATAAATTACATTCGATAAATATCAGAGATTACAATAAATTACATAACAGCGGAAAAATAATACAAAGCACAACTGAAGGTGATATACGGATACAGAGCTTCCCGGATATCATTCCAGCTGTAAACCAGGAACCTGTGAATATAAATCTGCAAAACCAAAACTACTAGCTGCCCATGTGGAAAATAGGGGTACCCAGAGTTTAGGTTAAAACAATAAACTCCAGGTCAGTCATATGACTGGTGTGAGAACTAAAACAGTTATTTAAAACTTTACTTTAAAAGAGAGTAATTCAAGGGACCACGCCGTAAAACACGGAACGGGTTTCCTCCCAAGAATACCAGTGCATAGAATAAACAGCGCAATGCTTTTTCGAAAAATGAAGCTATTATAAGACCCAGGTCCCATCACACAATGCAACGCAAGCCGGACGATAGGATTTTACCTTATAACAGCCAAACATGCTTGATACGTTTAAAACAAATCATTGGACACTATAATAAGTGTATAGTGTCAAAACAATTTCAATCATAAATATAAATCATAGACGGCATAGCATCCCATGCTACTATGTCGCCATACTAGGCTCTACAAATAAAGCCGAAATATCTCGTATTGGAAATTGGATTTCCGTCAAGAGTCGAGGCAAGGGGCAAGCTCCTCTCCGCGTTCGAGACACTCTAGCAAATGCCTCAGGACTACACACTCTGGGCAATCCTGGGATCCTCCAAGGCCGGTCCTCACTTACGTTAGAGGATTGGCAATTCCTAAACACACGTTTCCCGGCCCTATAGGACCTATAATCGAGGCGCCTCGCATCCAAACCACAAAGGTGAAAAGTATATAAATGTCAGGGATGGTAGGTCACTGACACCACCCATAGCTAGAAAGAAACGTCGTGCACTCCTTGGGTCCTCATCCCGTTTTTGACTCATACCGAGGTGTGAGGCTCGCGAATTCACGTTATACACAAAGCTACCACGTAGGCGTGCTTTGATCATCAACCACAAGACTTTTCTTTTCAACAGAAGTCTTGATCATTGCATCTTAGCGTGCCACACAGGCAATTCATGCCATGCTGTTGTTGTCCATCGATATACAACCTCTGAGCTCGTACGTCTCAGAGAAGGGCGTTAAGCAAAAGAATAAATTCTCCGCCGCCAAACAGATGTATATTTAATAGAAATCAATCGACACAGAATAAAATCCAATGTCAGACACAAAATCCATTTACTAGTCCGTTCTGGGTCTGAATGAAACCGGAGGCACTTTCCTCGCATATCCATCCATCTCCAAGTACGTCTGGACGACCACCAACTATTTCCATCCTCTTGGGTGTACAGCCCAATCAGGATCGTCAGTAATTATCCCTACGATGTGAAGACTTCCGGTCTTCGACAACCGTCTTCATCTTCAACTTATCGTCGAATCGGTTATTCAGAATGAGTATAAACCCGGACTTTCCGAACGACCTGCGTATATTAAAACAAATGTTACACAAACACAACATACGCCTCATTCCAATTCATATTCTCAGGGAAAGGTTCCCATTAATTTTATCAAAGATAAATTCTTTAAATTTATCCTTTAATCTTCCTTTGAATGTCATATCAAACCAAATTATGGAATTTCAAACTAGTCGAGATTAGCGAACCACAACGAAGTAATAATTTATTTTATTTCCAAATCCCAACCTATTCATCCCATGAAGCAAAACTGGCAATACTCCATATCTAACACCACGGTGTTATCGGTAAAATTAATTACCATTTCACGTTCAAATCTAATTAAAGATTTAACTATCGCTTTGGAGCAAAACTGGTGATACTCCATTCTTGCTCATTTCTAAATTTGATAATTTAAATTATCAATTCACATTTCAATTTAATTGAAGATTCATTAAAACTCCTTTTATTGGGTTAAAGAACTAATGTCTTTTAAAACACAGTTCACGACCAACCCAAATCACATTCTATTTATTATCGGGTTAAAGAATTAGTGTTATTTAAACACCGTTCACGATAAACCCATTTCAAATCCAATCAAATATATTAGAAATTCTGATTATTTAAAACCCCTTTTTAAATCTAATTTATTTATTTAAAAATAATTGGGTTTTAAATTTAGTTCAAAACTAGTTCATTTCGATAAAAATCCATTTTTATCTTTTCAAATATGGAGTTTTTCACCCCAATTTTTCCCAAATCATTTCTTATGATTTTACACAAATTATTACTATTTTTAATAATTTTATCAAGGCCCGTACAGTCGATTTCCATCAACGGCCATCGAACTGCACTTACAACGACCTTTTTCAAATTTGATTTGGACGTAACTCCAAATCCAACCGTTAGATTTTGAATTTCTAATATTCGTTAGAAAGCTCTTTTCGATACGAACCCAACGGTTCCGGTTTTAGGAGAATCCGACGGTCGGATCTCCCGTAATGTTCGTTTGAAATAAATGGTCGAAATTCACGAACTACCGCGGCGCGGCGCGTTCTATTCAGGCCATTATATTATATATATAATATATATAATATATATTTCGTCGATTTCTATTTAAAACGAATTTTATAAATCGTTTTAATTTCGTTTTCAAAACAAATTAACTTTCATTTCCAATTCAAATCAAAATTGAAATTTTCCTTATAATTTCGTTTTAAAATTCATTTCTATTCAATTCAAATTTCAATTCAATTTGAATTCAATTCAATTCGTTTTCAATTCAATTCGAATTCGTTTTCTATTCGATTCAATTCAAATTGGTTTTCTATTCGATTCAATTCAAATTGGTTTTCTATTCGATTCAATTCAAATTGGTTTTCTATTCGATTCAATTCAAATTGGTTTTCTATTCGATTCAATTCAAATTGGTTTTCTATTCGATTCAATTCAAATTGGTTTTCTATTCGATTCAATTCAAATTGGTTTTCTATTCGATTCAATTCAAATTGGTTTTCTATTCGATTCAATTCAAAATCGCTTTTCAATATTCTTTTTAAAATGAATAAAATCGATATAAATATCGTTCACGTCAAAATGGCGTCAATCTAATCAATACGGCTCCATATATTTCTATTTGCAAATATTCTATTTCAAATATTTCTTTTTCAAATATTCTATTCAACAAATGAGTATTTATTTTTGTCAACACACGACTAATCTGAATGAATGAGTATTGTCCACGTGTGACTATTTTTGTTAAATTATTTCGTTCAACACATGACTAATCTCAACGGAGTAGTACAGTCAACACATGAACCTTTATTTTATAATATAAAGATATAAATTTTATTGTTAAAATATTTCGTTCAACACATAACTAATCTCACGAATGAGTACAGTCAACACATGAACCATTATTTTATAGTATTCTTTATCTTCTAAATTGGAATGAGGCCCAATCAATCACCATATAAAGTTAATTATATGGATTTTCACACATCACATGTATATAATAGCACTGAAAAATAATCAACCATCAACCAAAGTGCACTAGACTGTATAAGCATCAAATATAGATATCTAACGCTTATAACAGCCTGTCAATCAATCGATCGACATATTTAATCTATCAGGATGAGTGAACTTCAAATTTCATCCCAACACCCCTGTGGGGTTTCAAATCAACAAACACAGATTTTAGTTGTGCATTTGGGCGATGTGTAAAATTTATCGATCCAATCAATATCGGTCAAATCAGTGTACATAAACAAACCGTCCGGTTTGCAAATGAATATTTATTTATTCACATTCACTATATTTATATTCACGTTAAAAATTATATTTTTAACGATAAAACATTTTATTTTAACATATGAATTTCTATTCAGTTCATTCTTTAAATAAACTGATATTTTTATTTTTCTAACTTACTTTAGAAAATTTTGGCGGCATAACGGCACGATACTAGAAACGGGACGAGGCCTAGCCTTATCCCCGGTCTAGTGAAGGCCCACGCCATTCACACATCAATCAAATCAATTTCATTTCACCAAACAATTCAATCCAATCAAATAATCTAATTAACTACACAACCAAACAATTTAACAAACAAGCCATCCATGGTATGTGGATGACGGGTGTCGGGTGCTACTAAACACCGTCTGCATCCTAGTATATATTTATATATATAACTAGAAAAAGAAATTGAAAGGTGAGAAATTCTCACCAATAGCTATCCAATCATCTTGACTTTGCTTTGATAGAAATCTTCGTCGTTTTCGCCTTTTGTCGCTTTCGTTGCCCGTAGCCACTACATATGTAAAAATTGAATTTTTACTTCGCTATTTAATATAGAAAAATCGAATTTTTACTATGCTATTCAATATATAAAAATCGAATTTTTACTATGCTATTCAATATATAAAAATCGAATTTTTACTATGCTATTCAATATATAAAAATCGAATTTTTACTATGCTATTCAATATATAAAAATCGAATTTTTATACCGCTACTATATAGATAAAAATTATATTTTCACATCGATGTTCATATAGTAAAGATTATATTTTTATCACGCTATTCTTCATATAAAGATTCCGCCTTTTCAAAAATAAAGTTTTCGCCTTTTCAAATATAAAGTTTTCGCCTTCTCAAATATAAAGTTTTCATTTTGCTACACATATAAAGATGCTATTTTTAATATTCCTATCATGTAAAAATTATATTTTTACTTCTCTACATAAACAAAAATCATATTTTTACATCATTTATATAGTAAAGACTATATTTTTAATACTTTAAAAATATAGAAATCATATTTTTACATCTCCCACATAATAAAGATCGAATTTTTATTATCTATACTATATAAAAATTATATTTTTAGCCTTTCTATAATATAAAAATATCGCCTTTTCAATTTCAAAAATCCAATCTTTTCAATTTAATCTTTCAATCTTTTCTATTTAATCTTTCACAACGTTATATTATATATAAAAATTATCCTACATACTCACATAAAAAAATAAATAAAAATCTTATGTCTTTATATTAATTAAAAATACGAACTTTATATAATAAAGGAAATCAAGTTTTATAAAATAAAGAAAATCATAAAAACTTACATTCCATCGAAGAAGGGGGGGTGCGCTTTCCATTCAGTTGGTCGTGGGAGGGCACGGGGTGGTGCAACGAGGCCCGAGGCGGTGGTGGGATCCGCAGTTGGTCGGAGACTGGGCGGTGGCGCCTGAGCTGGAGGGGGGGAGCTGGAAACGGAGGGGGGAGGGGTTCGCTCGCGTCAACGCGATTAGGGGGGGTTTCGATCGCGCGGCGGCGCGATTGCTGAGGAGGGGGGCGTCGGTGGCGCTGATCGGAGGAGGGCGATGGCGATTAGGGGGGGACAGCGGGAAAAGGGGATTGGTTTAATTTTTTTTCTGATTTCTGAAATGGTCAACGAGGGGAGAGAGAGGAGTGAGGGGTAAGGATATTTATAATTATATTATTATATTATTTAATTTATTTCATTTTCTAAAAGTTGCTTATCCATCCGAACCCGGAATAAAACCCAACGACTGTCGTCCCTAGCGTATTACCCCCATTCCGAACACAATGGGATATGTATCATAAGCCAATTCGATCGTTTCGATCAGTTTTCGTCAAAATCAACATATAACTCTATATATTGAATTTGAACGCGCATTACAATTTACCGGGGTCACATACGAACTCTATAAATTGCAGAAAAATATTTTCTAGCTTCGTATTGACGATACGGTCCTAACAAAACTAGTTTCGTCGAATTCTAAGACCGTTGGAAAAATGGCCAATTTCCAGTCGATTAAAATCAACTGAAACTGGTCAAACGTGTTTTCCTTTGCCACGCTCACATATTGATTCGAAAAATTATGAAATTTGAAACCTATCAATAATTTGGCACTGCGGATCCAACAAAAGTGGTTTCGTCAAAATCCGAGGTCGTTTGCAAAATGTCTATTTTTAAGGGCCTGAATTCCATAGCGACTATTCAGAATTTTCAACTGGACATATCTTTTGATCCCCGCTATGAAATTTTTACTTTTCAGATTCGTTGGAAAGATATCATCAATTAGATCCTAATGTTTTTGGTTTCACTAAAATCCGGATTGTTTTGCACCCGGTATGTTCAATTGAAGTTTGAAATCGAATTATCGAACTACCGCGCCATTTTCAATTCCTTTTATAATTATTTATAATTATTTATAATTATTTATATTCTAACGACGCCGTATATAATATATACGTTCTAATTATATTCAAAATAAATTTCTTGTCAATTTTATTTAAAATAATCTATTTTAAATATTCAAAATTCATTAAAATTGCCGAAATAAAAATTTTAAACTGGCTCAGATTTTCCGGGTTATTACAATCTCCCCCACTTAAAACTTTTCGTCCCTGAAAAGGAACAAAGTCGAAAGTGGTTTGATTAATCAACTCTACGTTCGATCTGGCTTCCATTCTCCAACTTTTCAGTTTCTGAGAATTTTCAAATTCTCAAAAATTTGGCTAACACCCTAAATTTTCGAAAAATTTCGCCATAACCTCCCCTGCACCGGGAGCCACGGGAAAATCCCGAAATTGCCATATAGGCCTTCTGATCTCAAAAAGAAAAAGAAAAAGCCAAGGGGCTAGCCAATAGGCTCATAAAATCATCATCACCCAAACAAAACAGTAAATTATGTTGTAAACATGTACCTATTTGTCAGGCAAACAAAATTTATTCTCTGCACTAGCCTCCTTGCCATGACCTGTTCAATGTAAGTACATGCATATGCAAGCAAATGCGACTAATTTCAATATAGTTCAATATTTGATTCAACTAGGCATAATGGTTCAGAATTATCAAACAATTAAAAAAACAGCACAAACATCAATCAATTAGTGGATTAGAGTTTCAAATTCACAACTTTGATATATATACAAAAAATCATGTTTTTGATGCCAATTCACAACAATGTGTTCTAGCTATATAAGTTTTGGTTCTCACACCAGTCTAATGGAAATATATAGATATCACACCTTCGTCACTCGAATATAAATACTGATGATGATGCACCATCATCAGAATCATCCCCGGATGTCTAGAATGTGATTCTATATCTATCCAGTATATCAAAACTTCGAATGTACGTTCATGACGCGTATACGCGAAATCTTTATATACTCGATTGTCCATATTCAAAATAAATAAATAATCAAATACGTATAAAGCGATTTAAATTTTCAAAACAAAATTGTTTTCATTTGGAAAATATACTCTTCACACTCGTTCTAGGATACTATTAATCCTATCTCTAACGAGTCATTCTAATTGGATATTACTAATCCAATATCTGATGAATTCTTTCGTATGGTTCTAATGTGTTTTGTTCTCGAGCTCTGTAAACCAAAGCTCTGATACCACTGTAAGAACCCGTTACTTCCCCGTGAAGGAAATAGCGGATACTTTGAGAACAACACACAAATGAACGCAGACGGAAGAACATTTCATTGCTATTACAACAATTCCATTAGATACAAGAATACACAGAGTATAAATGAATAAATTACATTCGATAAATATCAGAGATTACAATAAATTACATAACAGCGGAAAAATAATACAAAGCACAACTGAAGGTGATATACGGATACAGAGCTTCCCGGATATCATTCCAGCTGTAAACCAGGAACCTGTGAATATAAATCTGCAAAACCAAAACTACTAGCTGCCCGTGTGGAAAATAGGGGCACCCAGAGTTTAGGTTAAAACAATAAACTCCAGGTCAGTCATGTGACTGGTGTGAGAACTAAAACAGTTATTTAAAACTTTACTTTAAAAGAGAGTAATTCAAGGGACCACGCCGTAAAACACGGAACGGGTTTCCTCCCAAGAATACCAGTGCATAGAATAAACAGCGCAATGCTTTTTCGAAAAATGAAGCTATTATAAGACCCAAGTCCCATCACACAATGCAACGCAAGCCGGAGGATAGGGTTTTACCTTATAACAGCCAAACATGCTTGATACGTTTAAAACAAATCATTGGATACTATAATAAGTGTATAGTGTCAAAACAATTTCAATCATAAATATAAATCATAGACGGCATAACATCCCATGCTACTATGTCGCCATACTAGGCTCTACAAATAAAGCCGAAATATCTCATATTGGAAATTGGATTTCCGTCATGAGTCGAGGCAAGGGGCAAGCTCCTCTCTGCGTTCGAGACACTCTAGCAAATGCCTCAAGACTACACACTCTGGGCAATCCTGGGATCCACCAAGGCCGGTCCTCACTTACGTTGGAGGATTGGCAATTCTTGAACACACGTTTCCCAGCCCTATATGACCTATAATCGAGGCGCCTCGCATCCAAACCACAAAGGTGAAAAGTATATAAATATCAGGGCTGGTAGGTCACTGACACCACCCATAGCTAGAAAGAAACGTCGTGCACTCCTTGGGTCCTCATCCCGTTTTTGACTCATACCGAGGTGTGAGGCTCGCGAATTCACGTTATACACAAAGCTACCACGTAGGCGTGCTTTGATCATCAACCACAAGACTTTTCTTTTCAATAGAAGCCTTGATCATTGCATCTTAGCGTGCCACACAGGCAATTCATGCCATGCGACTGATGTCCATCGATATACAACCTCTGAGCTCGTACGTCTCAGAGAAGGGCGTTAAGCAAAAGAATAAATTCTCCGCCGCCAAACAGATGTATATTTAATAGAAATCAATCGACACAGAATAAAATCCAATGTCAGACACACAATCCATTTACTAGTCCGTTCTGGGTCTGAACGAAACCGAAGGCACTTTTCTCGCATATCCATCCATCTCCAAGTACGTCTGGACGACCACCAACTATTTCCATCCTCTTGGGTGTACAGCCCAATCAGGATCGTCAGTAATTATCCCTACGATGTGAAGACTTCCGGTCTTCGACCACCGTCTTCATCTTCGACTTATCGTCGAATCGGTTATTCAGAATGGGTATAAACCCGGACTTTCCGAACAACCCGCGTATATTAAAACAAATGTTACACAAACACAACATACGCCTCATTCCAATTCATATTCTCAGGGAAAGGTTCCCATTAATTTTATCAAAGATAAATTCTTTAAATTTATCCTTTAATCTTCCTTTGAATGTCATATCAAACCAAATTATGGTTTTTCAAACTAGTCGAGATTAGCGAACCACAACGAAGTAATTATTTATTTTATTTTCCAATCCCAACCTCTTCATCCCATGAAGAAAAACTGGCAATACTCCATATCTAACACCAAGGTGTTATCGGTAAAATTAATTACCATTTCACGTTCAAATCTAATTAAAGATTTAACTATCGCTTTGGAGCAAAACTGGTGATACTCCATTCTCGCTCATTTCTAAATTTGATAATTTAAATTATCAATTCACATTTCAATTTAATTGAAGATTCATTAAAACTCCTTTTATTGGGTTAAAGAACTAATGTCTTTTAAAACACAGTTCACGACCAACCCAAATCACATTCTATTTATTATCGGGTTAAAGAATTAGTGTTATTTAAAACACCGTTCACGATAAACCCATTTCAAATCCAATCAAATATATTAGAAATTCCGATTATTTAAAACCCCTTTTTAAATCTAATTTATTTATTTAAAAATAATTGGGTTTTAAATTTAGTTCAAAACTAGTTCATTTCGATAAAAATCCATTTTTATCTTTTCAAATATGGAGTTTTTCACCCCAATTTTTCCCAAATCATTTCTTATGATTTCACACAAATTATTACTATTTTTAATAATTTTATCAAGGCCCGTACAGTCGATTTCCATCAACGGCCATCGAACTGCACTTACAACGACCTTTTTCAAATTTGATTTGGACGTAACTCCAAATCCAACCGTTAGATTTTGAATTTCTAATATTCGTTAGAAAGCTCTTTTCGATACAAACCAAACGGTTCCGGTTTTAGGAGAATCCGACGGTCGGATCTCCCGTAATGTTCGTTTGAAATAAATGGTCGAAATTCACGAACTGCCGCGGCGCGGCGCGTTCTATTCAGGCCATTATATTATATATTAAAATATATATTATATATTAAAATATATATTTCGTCGATTTCTATTTAAAACGAATTTTATAAATCGTTTTAATTTCGTTTTCAAAACAAATTAACTTCCATTTCCAATTCAAATCAAAATTGAATTTTTCCTTATAATTTCGTTTTAAAATTCATTTCTATTCAATTCAAATTTCAATTCAATTTGAATTCAATTCAATTCGTTTTCAATTCAATTCGAATTCGTTTTCTATTCGATTCAATTCAAATTGGTTTTCTATTCGATTCAATTCAAATTGGTTTTCTATTCGATTCAATTCAAATTGGTTTTCTATTCGATTCAATTCAAATTGGTTTTCTATTCAATTCAATTCAAATTGGTTTTCTATTCGATTCAATTCAAATTGGTTTTCTATTCGATTCAATTCAAATTGGTTTTCTATTCGATTCAATTCAAATTGGTTTTCTATTCGATTCAATTCAAATTGGTTTTCTATTCGATTCAATTCAAATTGGTTTTCTATTCGATTCAATTCAAATTGGTTTTCTTTTCGATTCAATTCAAATTGGTTTTCTATTCGATTCAATTCAAAATCGCTTTTCAATATTCATTTTAAAATGAATAAAATCGATATAAATATCGTTCACGTCAAAATGGCGTCAATCTAATCAATACGGCTCCATATATTTCTATTTTCAAATATTCTATTTCAAATATTTCTTTTTCAAATATTCTATTCAACAAATGAGTATTTATTTTTGTCAACACACGATTAATCTCAACGAATGAGTACTGTCCACGTGTGACTATTTTTGTTAAATTATTTCGTTCAACACATGACTAATCTCAACGGATGAGTACAGTCAACACATGAACCTTTATTTTATAATATAAAGATATAAATTTTTTTTGTTAAAATATTTCGTTCAACACATGACTAATCTCACGAATGAGTACAGTCAACACGTGAACCTTTATTTTATAGTATTCTTTATCTTCTAAATTGGAATAAGGCCCAATCAATCACCATATAAAGTTAATTATATGGATTTTCACACATCACACGTATATAATAGCATTGAAAAATAATCAACCATCAACCAAAGTGCACTACACTGTATAAGCATCAAATATAGATATCTAACGCTTATAACAGCCTGTCAATCAATCGATCGACATATTTAATCTATCAGGATGAGTGAACTTCAAATTTCATCCCAACACCCGTGTGGGGTTTCAAATCAACAAACACAGATTTTAGTTGTGCAGTTGGGCGATGTGTAAAATTTATCGACCCAATCAATATCGGTCAAATCAGTGTACATAAACAAACCGTCCGGTTTGCAAATGAATATTTATTTATTCACATTCACTATATTTATATTCACGTTAAAAATTATATTTTTAACGATAAAACATTTTATTTTAACATATGAATTTCTATTCAGTTCATTCTTTAAATAAAATGATATTTTTATTTTTCTAACTTATTTTAGAAAATTTCGGCGGCATAACGGCACGATACTAGAAACGGGACGAGGCCTAGCCTTATCCCCGGTCTAGTGAAGGCCCACGCCATTCTCACATCAATCAAATCAATTTCATTTCACCAAACAATTCAATCCAATCAAATAATCTAATTAACTACACAACCAAACAATTTAACAAACAAGCCATCCATGGTCTGTAGATGACGGGTGTCGGGTGCTACTAAACACCGTCTGCATCCTAGTATATATATATATATATATATATAACTAGAAAAAGAAATTGAAAGGTGAGAAATTCTCACCAATAGCTATCCAATCATCTTGACTCTGCTTTGATAGAAATCTTCGTCGTTTTCGCCTTTTGTCGCTTTCGTTGCCCGTAGCCACTACATATGTAAAAATCGAATTTTTACTTCGCTATTCAATATAGAAAAATCGAATTTTTACTATGCTATTCAATATATAAAAATCGAATTTTTACTATGCTATTCAATATATAAAAATCGGATTTTTACTATGCTATTCAATATATAAAAATCGAATTTTTATACCGCTATTATATAGATAAAAATTATATTTTCACATCGATGTTCATATAGTAAAGATTATATTTTTATCACGCTATTCTTCATATAAAGATTCCGCCTTTTCAAAAATAAAGTTTTCGCCTTTTCAAATATAAAGTTTTCACCTTTTCAAATATAAAGTATTCATTTTGCTACACATATAAAGATGCTATTTTTAATATTCCTATCATGTAAAAATTATATTTTTACTTCTCTACATAAAAAAAAATCATATTTTTACATCATTTATATAGTAAAGACTATATTTTTAATACTTTAAAAATATAGAAATCATATTTTTACATCTCCCACATAATAAAGATCGAATTTTTATTATCTATACTATATAAAAATTATATTTTTAGCCTTTCTATAATATAAAAATATCGCCTTTTCAATTTCAAAAATCCAATCTTTTCAATTTAATCTTTCAATCTTTTCTATTTAATCTTTCACAACGTTATATTATATATAAAAATTATCCTACATACTCACATAAAAAAATAAATAAAAATCTTATGTCTTTATATTAATTAAAAATACGAACTTTATATAATAAAGGAAATCAAGTTTTATAAAATAATGAAAATCATAAAAACTTACATTCCATCGAAGAAGGGGGGTGCGCTTTCCGTTCAGTTGGCCGTGGGAGGGCACGGGGTGGTGCAACGAGGCCCGAGGCGGTGGTGGGATCCGCAGTTGGTCGGAGACTGGGCGGTGGCGCCTGAGCTGGAGGGGGGGAGCTGGAAACGGAGGGGGGGTTCGCTCGCGTCAGCGCGATTAGGGGGGGTTCGATCGCGCGGCGGCGCGATTGCTGAGGAGGGGGCGTCGGTGGCGCTGATCGGAGGAGGGCGATGGCGATTAGGGGGGGACAGCGGGAAAAGGGGATCGGTTTAATTTTTTTTCTGATTTTTGAAATGGTCAACGAGGGGAGAGAGAGGAGTGAGGGGTAAGGATATTTATAATTATATTATTATATTATTTAATTTATTTTCGTTTTCTAAAAGTTACTTATCCATCCGAACCCGGAATAAAATCCAACGACTGTCGTCCCTAGTGTATTACCCCCATTCCGAACACAATGGGATATGTATCATAAGCCAATTCGATCGTTTCGATTAATTTTCGTCAAAATCAACATATAACTCTATATATTGAATTTGAACGCGCATTACAATTTACCGGGGTCACATACGAACTCTATAAATTGCAGAAAAATATTTTCTAGCTTCATATTGACGATACGGTCCTAACAAAACTAGTTTCGTCGAATTCTGAGACCGTTGGAAAAATGGCCAATTTCCAGTCGATTAAAATCAACTGAAACTGGTCAAATGCGTTTTCCTTTGCCACACTCACATATTGATTCGAAAAATTATGAAATTTGAAACCTAGAAATAATTTGACACTGCAGATCCAACAAAAGTGGTTTCGTCGAAATCCGAGGTCGTTTGCAAAATGTCTATTTTTAAGGGCCTGGATTCCATAGCGACTATTCAGAATTTTCAACTGGACATATCTTTTGATCCCCGCTATGAAATTTTGACTTTTCGGATTCGTTGGAAAGATATCATCAATTAGATCCTAATGTTTTTGGTTTCACTAAAATATGGATTGTTTTGCACCCGGTATGTTCAATTGAAGTTTGAAATCGAATTATCGAACTACCGCGCCATTTTCAATTCCTTTTATAATTATTTATAATTATTTATATTCTAACGACGCCGTATATAATATATACGTTCTAATTATATTCAAAATAAATTTCTCATCAATTTTATTTAAAATAATCTATTTTAAATATTCAAAATTCATTAAAATTGCCAAAATAAAAAATTTAAACTGGCTTAGATTTTCCAGGTTATTACAATATCCATCTACATCACAAACTTCAATGCACCCAAGCATTTCCTTCTATCTTCAATCAAGAAAGCTTGAATGTTTACCCAATGAACTCTGACATAGCCACCGCCCATTGCACTTCACCAACGAGTACAGGCATAGCCCCTACTCGTTAATAAAGTGTTGAAACATCCAACTCCTAAACTAGTCTCACCAAAAGACAATGTACTCGGAAGTGAAAACGAGTACATACCATGAAGACAGAACACCAACCTCTCACCGATACTCTTCTACATCCAAGTTTCTCTCTCAACTGTGCCACCACATGGCACTAGCATCTCTCCAAGCGAATTAAGTTCGAGCAATGCTCGAACTTTCCAATAGGCAATGCCTTAGTGAACATGTCCGTCGCGTTATCCTTTGTGTGCACTTTCCGAAGGTATACTTGCTTGTTTTCGTCCATGGCTACTAGAAATGACTCTCTCACTTCAATATGCTTCGTTTGTGAGCTAAATGCCAAATTCTCTGCCAAATGTATAGCACTTTGGCTATCACATCGAACATCGATACTCTCATGTTCAAAACCTAAGTCACACAATAGTCGCTTCAAATAGAGTGCCTCCTTTGCCGCTTCCACAGCGGCTATCAACTCTGCCTCCGTAGTGGATAAAGCAACTACCGTTTGCAATCTCGATCTCCAACTAATGGCCGCACCACCAAGTGTGAAGACATACCCGAAAGTTGATTTCCTTCGATCCCTATCACCGGCGTAGTCCGAGTCACAATAACCAACTAACTTGCAACTCAATCCATCACTACCACCAAAAACAAGACCATGAGATGTTATGCCTTTCAAGTATCTCAATATAGCCTTCACGGCTTCCCAATGTGATTTCCCCGGATTAGCCATATACCGACTAACCACCCCGACGGCATTTGCAATATTGGGCCTTGTACACACCATGGCATACATTAAACTACCAACCGCACTTGCATATGGCACATTTTCCATATAAGCCTTGTCTTTCTCTCCGATAGGTGATCCCTTGTTCGAAAGCTTCTGTGACGGCCCGCCTCGCACCAGCCTGCATTTCCTCCAAGAGTGCGCTGTACACATGCCCGACTAGCACAAGACGGTCGTCAGAAGAAAGGAAAGAAAAGAATGAACTAATCAAAGAACCTGTAGAATGTCTCACAGCGCATGGGATAAAATATAATAATAACATACTTGACATAAAACAGGCGAGACAGTGCATAAGCTGATAACTAATAATCAATGTCAACATCAAAGCAGCGGAAATCCATATACAGCTTATTACAACTTTCCAAATTTACTGTCTCTAATAAAAAGAAAGCTAAAATAGAAGATACACCAACAATGCCCAAGCAGTGATCTTCAACAACACAGGGAGAATATTATGTATATAGTACGTGGAAGCCTCCTGCTCGTCTCCGGACCATCTACCCATGCATCACCGGCTAACCTGTCTCTAGTCTGCTCGTGTGAGCACCCAGAGTAATAAGAAGAGACATAAAACTCTGGGTCAGACATAAAGCCTGGTATGAGCGATAAGCATCTAAACAGAGTAATAACAGGTATACTAAACCATACCTGAACCTGGACCTGCAACCAAAGAGTTAGTACCACATACCGTACAATACTCCAAGGTGCCATAATAAATAGTGTAAGAATATGGGGTTGGGGTGTGCATGTCACAATGATAGCAAACAAATCATCCATAGCAACCATCCTCACATCTCTCACTCAGTGCGTAAAGCGCACGACGTCTACCACTTTGGAACACTAGACAAACTGAGGCAACGACGAATCCCGACTTGTAGAAACCCTGCTGTGACCAAGCCAAACACTTGGAGTCATGACCAAACATTTCAATGACCCACTTCATTGGTCATAGCCCTTGGTTCTACCAATGCCATAATGGCCCTGAATCCGCCTTCGTACCCCCTACCATAGTGGTCCAAAGCTATAGGTGTCGATAACTCCTTAGCACGCGTCCCGCAGCAAAGCCCAACCATGAAGTGAACTCGTTGATTCCCATCTGAATCTTAAGCTCTAACTTCTCATTTGGACCTCCTTTGCATCTCGGGTTTGGTCGAATTGGAGTGGGTCTTCAGAAGAGTTGTCGTACATTAACAGTCCTAGAGTTCTGTTCGGTTCGGTAGTCATCACCATCATCGGGTCGGGTCGGTGTCTCCCTCCGGGTCGGGTCGGTTCAGTGATTCTCCCCCTTCAGTTCGGTTCGGCAATCATTGCCCTCGTCTGTTCGGTTCGGGTTTCTTCACTCCGGGTCGGGTCGGGTTGCTATCCTCCTTCCAGTTCATGCTCCTTCTTCGATCAGCTCCCTCGTTTCTTCTACTCCGATCCGATCACTTCGCTTTACTTCAGTCCGATCCACTCCGCTCCCTAGCCTACTCCGATCCGATCCCCTTGTCCACTCCAACTCTAAGTAAACAGCCTTCCTTTTTGCCAAGTCTTCTATGTGCCAAACTCCAGTTCGGGTCGGGTTTCTCGCCCAGTTCACATATCCGATCCGAGCCCCTACTCCGATCCGATCCGGTTCGGAACATGCACTTTTCTGCAACTTTTCCAGCAACTTGTTTACGCCGTTCGACGACGTTTTTGACAAATCTAACTATTCTAATCAATCACAATTCATGTCAAATAGTCATAGCAACATGTAAGAACAACCACAAACACCTAACAACAATTCAAATGAACCAAAATGGATCAAAAGTGACTAAAACCTCACATTTTCCTATAATCCTTCTTAATCATGTTTAAGCATACGATTAGCAAAACACATCGAAATTAACCCAAATTTCTAACAGAGCCTTAAAACATTATTTTAGAATTTTAAGAATTTTTCCAGAATTTATTTACGTATAAATTCGCTAATCTTCACTAATTACCCCTAATCACCGTAATTAGTGCAAAAACTATGCAAATCACTCACCTTGGCCACAAATGAAATTCTCAGAACTGAAACTCCTCTGATTTGGGGCGAATACTGATGTCTAACAGCGGCTCCAACCTTGCTTTGGTGCTTTTTCTCCTTAATTTGGTGTTGCTAAGCCTAATCTTCAATTAGAGAGTGATTTGGGGTGTTTTAGATGTAGGAAGCCATTACTAAGGTTTCAAGGAGGTTTGTGGCGGCTCAAAACTGAAATGAAAGTGATAACCTAACCCTAATCAGACCTCCTATACCTCTAAACCCGAAATTCCCCTTGGGCCTAGCTGCTAATTACCCGCTTAAGCCCAATTAAGCTGTCTTTCACCATCTGAAACTTGTTTCAGCCATATCTCCCAAACGGTAAGTCCGTTTGGCTAATGTGACCACTCTACGGAAAGAGAAACCATCATCCGAAGCCAATGGAAGTGGTTTCAGGTCAAAATTCCTTTCCAGTCAAAAGTTATGGCCAAAACAGTGCCAACTAGGGGTAAAATGGTCATTTAAAAATCGGGAAAAATCATGAACATGGGAAATGACCCCAATAGTCGTCTCCCAAAGTTACATGACCATACGACTTCGTATGTGAAAGAAATAAATATCCTACGATCCCATGATGCGTAGAATGCGGGTCGTTACATTCTCCCCCCCTTAAGAAATTTCGTCCCCGAAATTCCTTAACCCAAAACATACAAAGGATCCCGCATGCCTAACAACCACATATAACAAAAATCAAACATGCAAAACAAGCAAACAAGCCTATCCTAGCATGCGGAAAAACTAAATCGAAGTCAAAATCTTACCAGGCAAAGAGTTCAGGATAAGTCTTCCTAATGTTCTCCTCTGTCTCCCAAGTACAATCATTCTCGTCCTCACCCCACTGAACCTTGATTAGTTTCACCGCCTTCCTTCGAAGTTGCTTCATGTCGTGCTCGACAATACGGGCCGGCTTGCGGTTCCCAACCGCCTCGGGTTCTACTTCGAAGTCCTCCAACTGATCAGGTGAAATAGTCATATCTGAGTCGTGAACGAACTTCCTTAGTTGGGAAACATGAAATACGTTATGAACTCCCGCCATCTTCTCTGGTAAGTCAATTTTATATGCCAAATTCCCGACTAGTTCAAGAACATGGAATGGGCCAACAAACCTTGGTGCCAACTTGCCTCTCCTGCCAAATCGTATTACGCTCTTCAACGGAGAAATCTTGACAAACACCAAGTCGCCAACGGAGAATTTTAAGTCTCTTCTCCTATTATCAGCATAACTCTTCTGCCTATCCTGGGCAGCCTTCATTCGTTGTTGAATGACCTTGATCTTATCCGACGTTTCTCTCACCACCTCTGGTCCAAGCATAAACTTCTCGCCAGTCTCTATCCAACATGATGGTGAGTTACACGGTCTTCCGTATAAAGCTTCAAACGGAGCCATACCGATACTGGATTGGTAACTATTATTATATGCAAACTCTACTAGATGCAAATGGTCATCCCATGATCCACCAAAGTCCAACATACATGCTCTCAAGAGATCTTCCAAAATACGATTCACCCTTTCCGTCTGACCGTCGGTCTGAGGATGATATGCGGTACTGAGATGTAACTCTGACCCTAGCGCCTCTTGCAAGCTCTTCCAAAACCCACTAGTGAACAACGGGTCTCGGTCGCTCACAATGCTTTTAGGTACTCCATGAAATCTCACTACCCACTTCATATACAACTCTGCTAACTTAGCTGCCGTTCTTGTCGATTTGACTGGTATAAACCTTGCACTTTTAGTCAGTCGATCTACAATTACCCAAATACTGTCATATCCCGATCTAGTCCTTGGTAAACCATCGATGAAATCCATCGAGACTTGTTCCCATTTCCATTCGGGAATTTCTAATGGTTGCAACAACCCACTAGGCTTCTTTTGCTCGGCTTTAACTAGCTGGCAATTCATGCACTTGGATATAAACTTCCCAACGTCTCTTTTCATTCCTTCCCAGTAGTAAGTCTGCTTCATATCTCGATACATCTTGTTACCACCGGGGTGTATAGTCAGTCTTGAGTGATGACATTCTCTAAGCACTTCGTCTCTCAATCCATTGACATTGGGTACAACGAGCTTTCCATTCCTTCTAAGCCATCTATCTTGATCAAGCCCATACTTGCTCACCTCCTCATCGACACCCATCTCTAACTTGGAGATGATTTCCAATAGGTTAGGATCGTCCCTCTGACTAGAGCCGATCCGCTCAATCAAAGTGGGTCTGATCGTCAAACTCGCTAACATTTCTGGATCCAATTCGCACTTTGGTCTGAAATCAAACCCCGCGATAAACTCCAGTTGCTTCCATTCAAGGAACATAGCCCCTAAGCTGGCATGTCTTCTACTCAATGCATCAGCCACCGCATTGCCCTTTCCTGGTGTGTATGCGATGTCAAAATCATAGGAAGCTAAGAACTCTAACCATCTCTGCTGACGGAGATTTAAATCCTTCTGGGAGAATAGATACTTTAACGACTTATGATCCGTAAATAGCTCAAACCTTTCTCCCAAGAGATAGTGTCTCCACATCTTTAACGCGAACACGATCGCTGCCAATTCTAAATCATGGGTAGGGTATCTTCTCTCGTGCGGTTTCAATTGCCGACTTGCATAAGCTACAACCCTACCGCCTTGCATCAATACAGCACCCAGTCCGGTACCACAGGCATCCGTGTATACCGTCATCTCTTCATCCCCCTTAGGAATGACTAACACTGGTGCGCTTGTCAACTTGTCCTTTAGGCTTTTGAATGCATTCTCGCACCTTTCATCCCAGACAAAAGCTTGACTCTTCTTGGTCAACTGGGTCAATGGTGCTGCTATCTTGGAGAAACCTTGGATAAACTTACGATAATATCCCGCTAACCCCAAGAAACTTCTTACATCAGTTGCATTCTTGGGCGTAGGCCAATCTTATACCGTAGCCACCTTTGCTGGGTCCACGGCAATACCACTCTCTGATACAACATGGCCCAAGAACCTCACTTCCCTCTTCCAGAAGTGACACTTAGAAAACTTTGCTTTCAATTGGTGTTTTCTCAACACCTCCATCGCTACTCTTAGATGTTCCTTGTGTTCCTCCTCTGTCCTCGAATAGACCAAAATATCATCAACGAACACAAGGACAGACCTATTCAGCTGATCTCTGAATACCCTATTCATAAGGTCCACAAAATATGCCGGGGCATTAGTCAGTCCAAATGGCATAACCAACCATTCATAAAACCCAGACGGCGTTCGAAATGCCGTTTTAGCTATACTCTCAGCTTCCACTCTAAGCTGATGAAAACCTGTCGCGAGGTCCAACTGAGAAAATACTCTCGCGCCACTCAACTGATCAAACAAATCATCTATCCGCGGTAGAGGATACTTGTTCTTCCTCGTCACTTTATTCAATTCGCGGTAGTCTACACACAAACGAAGGGAACCATCCGCCTTGGTAGCAAACACAACTGGTGCTCCCCATTCAGAAACACTCCTTCTGATAAATCCCTTCTTCAAAAGATCGCTGACTTGCACCTCGAGCTCTCGCTGCTCCCTTGGTGCCATACGACGAAGTGGCATCACTATAGGTCTGGCATCCTTTACCAAATCAATACGAAACTCAATCTCTCGGTGTGGTGGAAGTCCGGTCACTTCTTCGAAAACATCCGGATACTGGCCAACCACGGGCAAACCTGACAACTCACTATGCGGAATGTCGAGGGAGTTTAGAAAACTAGCCAATACCCCCTTACTGGGTAGACCACCAAACACTATCCTCCGCCCATCATCCGCTCTAGCTGTCACCAACAAGCCCTCACAGTCTACCACCACCCCGTATCTTTGGAGCCAATCTACTCCCAAAATAATGCCAAACCCAGTAAAGCCCAAAACAAAGCAATCACAAACAAACATGCATCCATGACTCGATAGAACCACATTACGACAAATCATGCTAAGACTAGTCGAACCACCAATCGGGTTCGTCACTACCAAAGGTCTATCGACAATCTCGGGCTCCAATCCCAACCTATCTACCAGGTCACTAGATATGAAAGAACTGGAAGCTCCGGTATCAAACAAAACTCTAACAGGAACATCATAAATAGAAAGCATACCTTGAATGACGACAGTCTTTCCCTTCTCCGCCGCAGTTGGGGCATTCGACGAAGAAGGAATAGCATTAAGAGCATATGCTTTCACCATTTGCTTTTCCTTAGAGGGCTGTGGACACTTGTCCTTGTGATGTCCCAATTGGCCACAATTGAAGCACTTCCTATCCGCTGGCTTGGCCCGACAATTACTAGCATAATGGCCCTTCTTACCACAGCTGAAGCACTCCACATCTTGCTTATTCTTTTTCTTCTGGCCATCCTTAGCTTGGTTCTGCTTTCTCTTATTCTGGGAACCACCTTTGCCTCCACCACTAGCTTGTGGCTTCGGCTCATCTGCGGATGCAACCTCAGTCTTCGACTTAGGGTAGAGACTTTCCGACCTTAACGCTTTCCCCACAATCGATTCAAACGTCTCATCGATGTGGTTAATAAGCCTTTCCCCTAAGTACTGATCTAACCCAGTTATGAATTTCTCATTCTTCTTCTCGGCAGTATCAATAAGAGATAACCCATACTTTGACAAAGTGTCGAATTCAGCAATGTACTCCGAGACAGCTCTGCCATTCTGCTTGAGCTCCAAGAATTTCTTAAACAACACTGACTTCTGAGCAGCGGGAATGAACTTCTCGCTAAAGCGAGCCTTAAACTGCTCCCAAGTAATCTGGTCTTCGGGAGTAGCTGCTTTTATAGCATTCCACCAATTCATTGCCCGCCCTTGCAGCTGACGGGACGCTAGCTTTCTCTTCATCGCATCCTCGATACCTAAATCCTCGAAGATACGTTCGCAACTATCCAACCAATCTTGAACATCCGTGGCCGACTCCGTTCCGTGGAACGGCTTCCCACCAAGGCTAGTATAGTCTTTATTCAGCTTGGCGAAGTCGACCCTCGGCGCCTGCACTATTGGACCACCACCATTTCCGCCATTGGGAGCTGCCCTCTGAACATCCCTAAGCATCTCTCTCATGAGGTCTGTAAACATCGCCCTCATGTCAGCAGCATTCCCATTATTGGCTCCCCTACCAGCACCTCTAGTATCTCGGCTCATCGTCAATCTGAAAAAGGAAACGATTAACGATCCCATAGTGGTGCTAGTGCAGTACGACTTCATCCTTATACTACTAATAGTATATATATATATAGCTTTTAAAAACCAAAGTAATCACAAATACGCTCTCTCGTATACGTATATATATATTATCTCTCCCTGATAACTTCCCTAGGCTAACTACGCAACCTGGAGCTCTGATACCAAGTGTGACGGCCCGCCTCGCACCAGCCTGCATTTCCTCCAAGAGTGCGCTGTACACATGCCCGACTAGCACAAGACGGTCGTCAGAAGAAAGGAAAGAAAAGAATGAACTAATCAAAGAACCTGTAGAATGTCTCACAGCGCATGGGATAAAATATAATAATAACATACTTGACATAAAACAGGCGAGACAGTGCATAAGCTGATAACTAATAATCAATGTCAACATCAAAGCAGCGGAAATCCATATACAGCTTATTACAACTTTCCAAATTTACTGTCTCTAATAAAAAGAAAGCTAAAATAGAAGATACACCAACAATGCCCAAGCAGTGATCTTCAACAACACAGGGAGAATATTATGTATATAGTACGTGGAAGCCTCCTGCTCGTCTCCGGACCATCTACCCATGCATCACCGGCTAACCTGTCTCTAGTCTGCTCGTGTGAGCACCCAGAGTAATAAGAAGAGACATAAAACTCTGGGTCAGACATAAAGCCTGGTATGAGCGATAAGCATCTAAACAGAGTAATAACAGGTATACTAAACCATACCTGAACCTGGACCTGCAACCAAAGAGTTAGTACCACATACCGTACAATACTCCAAGGTGCCATAATAAATAGTGTAAGAATATGGGGTTGGGGTGTGCATGTCACAATGATAGCAAACAAATCATCCATAGCAACCATCCTCACATCTCTCACTCAGTGCGTAAAGCGCACGACGTCTACCACTTTGGAACACTAGACAAACTGAGGCAACGACGAATCCCGACTTGTAGAAACCCTGCTGTGACCAAGCCAAACACTTGGAGTCATGACCAAACATTTCAATGACCCACTTCATTGGTCATAGCCCTTGGTTCTACCAATGCCATAATGGCCCTGAATCCGCCTTCGTACCCCCTACCATAGTGGTCCAAAGCTATAGGTGTCGATAACTCCTTAGCACGCGTCCCGCAGCAAAGCCCAACCATGAAGTGAACTCGTTGATTCCCATCTGAATCTTAAGCTCTAACTTCTCATTTGGACCTCCTTTGCATCTCGGGTTTGGTCGAATTGGAGTGGGTCTTCAGAAGAGTTGTCGTACATTAACAGTCCTAGAGTTCTGTTCGGTTCGGTAGTCATCACCATCATCGGGTCGGGTCGGTGTCTCCCTCCGGGTCGGGTCGGTTCAGTGATTCTCCCCCTTCAGTTCGGTTCGGCAATCATTGCCCTCGTCTGTTCGGTTCGGGTTTCTTCACTCCGGGTCGGGTCGGGTTGCTATCCTCCTTCCAGTTCATGCTCCTTCTTCGATCAGCTCCCTCGTTTCTTCTACTCCGATCCGATCACTTCGCTTTACTTCAGTCCGATCCACTCCGCTCCCTAGCCTACTCCGATCCGATCCCCTTGTCCACTCCAACTCTAAGTAAACAGCCTTCCTTTTTGCCAAGTCTTCTATGTGCCAAACTCCAGTTCGGGTCGGGTTTCTCGCCCAGTTCACATATCCGATCCGAGCCCCTACTCCGATCCGATCCGGTTCGGAACATGCACTTTTCTGCAACTTTTCCAGCAACTTGTTTACGCCGTTCGACGACGTTTTTGACAAATCTAACTATTCTAATCAATCACAATTCATGTCAAATAGTCATAGCAACATGTAAGAACAACCACAAACACCTAACAACAATTCAAATGAACCAAAATGGATCAAAAGTGACTAAAACCTCACATTTTCCTATAATCCTTCTTAATCATGTTTAAGCATACGATTAGCAAAACACATCGAAATTAACCCAAATTTCTAACAGAGCCTTAAAACATTATTTTAGAATTTTAAGAATTTTTCCAGAATTTATTTACGTATAAATTCGCTAATCTTCACTAATTACCCCTAATCACCGTAATTAGTGCAAAAACTATGCAAATCACTCACCTTGGCCACAAATGAAATTCTCAGAACTGAAACTCCTCTGATTTGGGGCGAATACTGATGTCTAACAGCGGCTCCAACCTTGCTTTGGTGCTTTTTCTCCTTAATTTGGTGTTGCTAAGCCTAATCTTCAATTAGAGAGTGATTTGGGGTGTTTTAGATGTAGGAAGCCATTACTAAGGTTTCAAGGAGGTTTGTGGCGGCTCAAAACTGAAATGAAAGTGATAACCTAACCCTAATCAGACCTCCTATACCTCTAAACCCGAAATTCCCCTTGGGCCTAGCTGCTAATTACCCGCTTAAGCCCAATTAAGCTGTCTTTCACCATCTGAAACTTGTTTCAGCCATATCTCCCAAACGGTAAGTCCGTTTGGCTAATGTGACCACTCTACGGAAAGAGAAACCATCATCCGAAGCCAATGGAAGTGGTTTCAGGTCAAAATTCCTTTCCAGTCAAAAGTTATGGCCAAAACAGTGCCAACTAGGGGTAAAATGGTCATTTAAAAATCGGGAAAAATCATGAACATGGGAAATGACCCCAATAGTCGTCTCCCAAAGTTACATGACCATACGACTTCGTATGTGAAAGAAATAAATATCCTACGATCCCATGATGCGTAGAATGCGGGTCGTTACAGCTTCATATGCAAAGGTAAAGATGTATTTAACGCTTTTGTATTCTCCATGCTAAACCGGCAAAGCACCTTCTTAATGTACTCCTTTTGAGTCAATTTCAACTCAAAATACTTTCGATCTCTTTCAATTTCCATGCCCGAAATCTTCTTTGCTTCTCCAAGGTCTTTCATTTCGAACTCCGCCCTTAATTTCTCTTTCAACTTGTTGATTTCTGCCTTGTCCTTAGAAGCAATGAGTATATCGTCCACATACAAGAGTAAATACACCCAACAATCATTTCCTAACCTCTTGAAGTAAACACAAGCATCCTTAATGCTTCGATGGAAGCCACTTTCAAGCATGAAATGATCAAATCTCTTGTACCATTTCCTAGGTGATTTCTTCAAACCATATAGTTATTTCTTCAACTTGCAAACTAGTTTTGACTTACCTTCTACAACAAACCCTTCCGGTTGCTCCATGTAGATGTCTTCATCCAAGTCTCCATGCATGAAGGCGGTTTTCACATCTAGTTGCTCCAACTCCAAGTCGTAAATAACAACCAATGCAAGTAATATCCGGATAGAAGTATGCCTCACAACCGGTGCGAAGAACTCATCATACTCCTTTCCTTTCCTTTGTGCAAACCCCTTAGCCACTAGCCAACCTGTCTTCCATCGTCCTTCACCTTATATATCCATTTGCACCCAATAGCACGGTTTCCTTGAGGAAGTGGAACCAACTCCCAAGTCTGGTTCTTCAACAACGATTGCATCTCTTCCTCTATGGCGCAATTCCACTTTGAGCTATCACTCGAATCCATGACGTCATCAAGGTCCATCAGCTCATCTTGGACTACATGAAGAGCATAGTCCAAATTCTCATAAAAGCCAATATAGTTCCAATCACCATATCTTTCGGGTGGCCTTATAGCACGACGACCAACCCGAGTAGCAATGTCATCACTCGGTCTTTCTTCAGCTCCACCTTGAACTGAATTTTCTCTAGGCTCGTGAGCATCACCAACACTACTAGAGGAATCTTGTGGACTATGTGATGTAACATCAACCGCATTCACCTAGCAAGCACCTTCAACAACTCTACTCTCTCTAGGCCTGAAAGTGGGAATAACTTCCTTCTCCTTTGATTCACCATGAACCAAATCCAGAACATCCGATGAGCCTTCGTTCTCCTTGAACATAGCCAACTCATCAAAAGTAACATGACAAGAAACCATAGCCTTCTTCGTTTCCGGATTTCAAATCCGATAACCTTTGACACCATCCATATAACCGAGAAAAATCCTTTTGAAAGCCTAGTTGAGAGCTTATCATTCCCCGGATCATGCACATAAACAGGACTGCCAAATACACGAAGATAACTCAAGTCAATGCTCTTCGCCTTCCACACTTCCTCCGGAATTTTGTTATCAATAGCCGAGCACGGAATCTGATTAATAATATGCACCACGGTTGACAAAGCTTCGGCCCAAAATCCCTTAGACAAACCCGATGTCAATCTCAAGCATCGAGCTTTCTATAATAGAGTTCGGTTCATTCTCTCCGCCACTCCATTAGATTGCGGATCTCCCGGTGTAGTAAAATGCCTCCGAATACCATGATGCCTGCAAAATTTCAGAAATTCTCCAGAAACATATTCGCCGCCATTATCGGACCTAAGAACCTTCAAAGTCTATCCACTCTCATTCTCAACAAGAGCCTTCCATTCTTTGAATCTTGCAAATGCCTCCGGCTTGGCCTTCATTACATACACCCAAACCTTTCGAGAAAAATCATCAATGAAAGAAATATAATATCTTGCTCCTCCCAAAGAAGCTACAAGCGTTGATCCCCAACATCCGTGTGCACATACTCAAGAATCCCTCTTGAATCGGGTTTTCCCTCACCGAATGATACTCTAGTTTGCTTCCCCATGACACATTCCTCGCAAAACTCCAACTTACTAAAACTCTCACCATCGATCATCTCCCTTCGACGAAGAATATCTAAACTCTTCTCCGAGACATGACCCAATCTCAAATGCCACAGCCGTGTAGCATCTAAGCCATGAGAACTATCAACACTGACACAAGTTTTGCCTTCCACGATCACTCCTTGAAGCAAATAGATACCATGAGTTTTAGCACCCTTCATAACCACAAGCGCACCCTTCGACACCCTCAAGCTATCACTCTCAATGGTGATCTTACAACCTAAAGAACCCAACTGTTCCAAAGAGATAAGTGACTTCCGTAGTCCCAGAACATAGCACACATTAGTGAGAGTACGAATCACTCTGTCAAATATCCGAATTTGCACGGATCCAATGCCCTTTGACTTGCAACTGCACCATTTTCCATAACAATTGATTTTCCTTCCCATTCAACAAAAGAAGAAAAACAATTCCTATTAGGCATCATGTGATATGAAGCCCCCGAATCAAGCACCCAATCGCTGCCCGAAACATCTAATGCTACTGCCGACAAAACATATACGTCTCCCTCACTAACATCTCTCTCCACCGCAACTGATGAAGATGCTACTTCCTTCTTCCCCTTGTCTGGACAATCATTCTTCCAGTGACCAGGCTTCTTGCATATAAAGCACTTGCCATTTCTTTCCTTTGACTTTCCTCTTCCATCGGGCTTCTTAGACTTAGAACGCCCCCGGCTTCCTTTCTTCTCTGACTTTTCTTTCTCCGCAAATAAACCTTGACAATTACCATCACCACTACTACCACCACTCAGCTCCTTCATCTGATCTCGCAATTCCTCACTAAAAAGATCCGTCTTGACATCATTTAGAGTCAATGTGTCACGACCATAGATCAAACTGTTTGAGAACCCAGTATAGCACTCAGGCAATGAACATAACATTATCATTGCCTTCTGCTCCTCCTCAATCTTCAAATCTACCGCCTTCATCTTCATTAGAAAATCATCAAACACATTTAAGTGTCCCTTTAGCGAATTTCCTACCTTCATCTTGTAGGTAAAGAAAGTCCGCAACAAGATCAGTCGATTTGTGAGTGACTTCTTCATATACAACTCTTCCAACTTGTTCCAAATACCTTTAGCATTCGTCTAACCACTAATTTCGGAAATAATATTCTCCCCCATGGCAAGTTGAAGTGCAGTGAATGTCCACTCTTCCATTTCTTCTCTCTCCACATCTGAGATGTCCTCTTGCAATAAATGTGTATCGAACACCACACGATGTACCCGATTCCGCCTCAGAACTACTTTCATCTTCCATTGCCATTTTTCGAAATCATTGTCGCCATTCCACTTGTCGATAACCAATTGTGAACCAGCAGCTACATACGACCCATATACATAAGGAGCTCCACCACTTGGACCAACTGTTGGTGGATTATTTGAACCCGATTCCGGCATTTCTACAACTATCTACCAACACCAATGCTCTGATACCAAATTTGTGGAGAAATTTTGATTCAAGACCACATAAACCTAAAATCCCCAATGCCCCGGAAAACGAGATCGTGGTAATAGTGCAAAAACAACCAATCGAACAATCTCAATCTTATCCAAGCCAATCACGATCACCAAATAATGGAAATAATAGATCAATAATGAGAAACTAGATCACTCAGGGATTTATAGTGGTTCCACTGATGTCTTGTCAGTGTACGTCCACTTTGAGAGAAAAACCTTTATTAATATCAATAGAAGAGTACAAGAGATTGATTACAATGATCAAATTTACTAGAAAATTTTGATTTTGTGGAGAGAGGAATTGAAGAAGATTAGGATTGCCTAAACCCTAATTAGAATAAACCTTGATCTAATCTCTTGATTTTTTGTACCTCCTCCTTTTGGATCCGATGTAGCTTATATAGACATAGGGAAGTATATGGAAATTCCCAATATTTCCTCTAGATCCGAAATATCCTCCAGATCCCAAATATTCTCTAGATCTGAAAATATCCTCCAGATCCTAAATATTCGAAATATCCCGAAATATCCTCCTCAATCTAACACATAGTATCGCATACTTCAACACCATTTTCTCACTTCAATGCTGTAAAGCCAGTATAAATCGTGAATCTCATGCCTTGCCACTGCATTGTCCTGTCCAACCATAACAGTTCTGAAATGTGGAGGATCTGCTCTCAAATCACTCATATTAACCTTTGAACAATATAAGAAATTCATCAATAGTTGCTAGTATCAAAACCAAATTAACATTGCTTCGCATTTATGTGTTCAACAAAATGTAAGTTGTAAACAAATGGAAAGGGAAACAGTTACTTGTAAGTGAGCATAGGAGGCTGATGCAAGTGCCACCCATAGAATGTAAGCTCCTGGTTTGTTCACTTGGTCAAGCTGAAATTGTAATTGCCATGTTGTACTTGTGTAATTTGTACCTTCACCCTTTCTTCAAGAATGATAAAGCAATGAAGACAAAGAAAAAATAATTCATTATGGCATCATATGATGAAAACTAAAATTCTGAGTAACAAAACCTTATAACTTGAGCGAAGAACGAATCATTGGTATAGTCACTTTTCCCAATAGTGTAAACTACGTCGTTTTGAGGATATAATTCTGCATATCTTTCTGATAAACCATACTGTCTGAATCTGCAATAAAACATCGGATTTTTGTCAAAATTGTATACAATATATTTCAGTATTCTATCGTAGTGGTCTGTGATAAGGCACGTATTGGTTTGTACATATACAATACACAAGATATAAGCAACAGAAAACTAACTTTTCAAGAAGATTTATATGTAGATTATTAAGATAGAGAGGGTTGGGGTCTGGAATAAAGAATTCCGTAGCAGTATGATTAGTAATTCCAATGTCCCACAATGTTGGACCATCTCTAGGAGGTTCGTATACAATATTATCACCCAAATTAGTGGAAGAACCTATGAAAAAAGTTAAATACCAGTGGTTGCATTGTTTTTTCTTTGGATTTTCTGCTGCTATGCAGAGGTATTTAAAAGCAATTCAATTTTGACCTGCAGTAATGGTAACAGTTGCATTCAGTTTGAAGTAACTATATTTAAACTATAAATATTGAAAATTTACCATTATTTAGTTGTTAGAAAATCTAAGAAATTGGATTAAGAGAAAATTTACATCTGTTTTTGAAAGAGTTTCATTTGTATCATCAAGATAAAGATGTATATCTGATAGATGACACTGGAAGTATTGCACATAAGTTCGACACACATGCTACACAGATCAACGCACAATTGTTGTAAGTTCTTGCTTACAATTTGGAAATGATAATTATATTAGTCGTTTTCAATTAAGATTAAAGGAATGGTTTAAAATTTATCAAAATGACGAGTCTCAAAGGTACTGTTTAATATTTAATACAATACCGAGCGATGGATCATGGTTTAAAAATATCTGGTTTAAAATTTAAGAACCCAACATAAAAAGTGTACTTAAAAATGCAAATTACAACTATAAAAATAATATTATATATTTTTAATATGCCTATGACATGTGCTAGTTAAAAATTAGTGTTACAAGTATTATAAACAAAAAAATTAAGTCACTGAATAAACGATAATGATTCAATTTTTGTTTCAAATTTATATTTGCAATTTACAGTTTGAGTACATTTCGATATCCTTTGTCAAAGTGACTGCAATTAAGTCAGTTCACAATATGTATGAATCAATCTAAGAAAAGGACTGCTAAAACGTCCATCCCCTCAAACAATTCCAGTAGTTGTTCTTCAATGCAAGCCCTTAAATGTTAGGAGAAAGCAGTATGCTGCACAACATCTGCTTATTCCAGGGCTGAAATGAACTTATATTCCATTTTCTTTAGTTTGCTAACATAAAAACTAAAATTTTATCAACTGAAAACAACAAATATATAAAACAATATTGAACCTAAAATAAATACTAACAAATATTAAACCGAACATTCACAATTGATTGTATCTCTACACAATCCGAAATGCAAGTTTAATTAATTTAGTAATGTAGCAATACGTATATGGGTACTAATATAAATATGAAATTCACTTCAAACACTGCAAAAGAAACAAAAATTCAACGACATTCAACCAAATAAAATGAGGACATAAATAACAAGAAGAAAATCACATTTTTTTCAACCATTATATAATTCATTTTTGAAATCAGACTAAATACATATAAGGAGAATAGGTAATTCTTTCCTCAAACGTTTAAGTCAGCACTGACTTGAAGAGCTATCAAGTAAACAAAACAAAACAAAATAGCATGCTATAACAAATAAATAGATATAAAAAAATGAAGGTATACCTGAATGCCATTATCGAGCAGCCGTCTTCCTTTTACTCATTTTCTATAGATAAAAAATACACAAACCTGAGCATTGCAGCAGTTTAATAATAACAAGCGACCTAGTATGACCATATTTAGAAAATGATATAGATAATAAGAACACATCATCAATGATATGAATTTTAAGAAAATGATACAAAGTATAAAATAAAAGCAACGTATATTGAATTGGCAATAGCAGTCTATTTAATTTAGTATACTTTGCTAAAGACAATAATCATTTATGTTGTGATATTGACAATTAAAGTAGGTAAACTAATACCTCAATGTCACCGACTTATTTAGGACACCTTAGTAATAGAAGTTATAATACTAATCCATATATTCTTCTTAGAATCAGAAGAATTTTACCGTTCTTTGTTCTTTTCTCTAGGAAAGTAATTACTTTTACAAAAGAATCAACCAATGAGTTATTTCCAGATAATGCGCTTAGTATGTTTTAAACTAAGACACAAGATATATATCAAACAAGATCAACATTTAAAATGCAAATTTAAATTAACCCAAGGTTGCAACAAAAAAATGAAACTCAACCTCACAACTAGAAAATGAAACCCAACCTCAACCTTAATTTAAGCTAACGCAGCTAGCTTCTCTATTATAATAAAAAAATCCACTGTTGATGATACAAGATACGAAAAATATGGTAACTAAACAACATTCATTTAATGCACTAGAAGAAAACCCAAAGATCAAAAGGACTATTTATTAGGTTGGTAAGGATACTAACTTCAGAAAGACAATATGACAGTAAAGAGACAATATTTTTGTTTGATATCAAATTCGCAATAACTACAAATGGAACTTTATTTTATTTGCTTGTCATTTGTGTAAACATCTCGTATGGACACATGAGTAACAGGACTATAAGCAAGTGGATCGGATTTCTACCAGGTGCTGTAACTCTTTTTCATTTTTTTAATCGTATTTGGTGTAGGTATTATACATAACACAAGAGCAATCAGTAAACATGTATCTCTTTTATAAATAAAGTGAACATGTTTAGGTTAAGATCAAAGTTAACAATGTCTTAACAGCAAAGAAATCAAACACACAAACAACTAATAAATTTTGCAGCAAATAAAAACAACATACACACTTATTACTATGGCAGGTTATTCACATGTAGTTCTATGTTTTGAAATATACCAAGCTTTATACAAATTCAATACAAATTAAAAACAAGAGTGCCAATCAACATTTCCAGGCACAGGACATATAAAAGACGTGGGTGCCCCTTTTCTTTCCATTGATTCAAATCTCACTTTGCTTCTCTATTTAGCAAAAGCCCATTCGCAGTCACCGCCTCACTACTCGGTGGTAAACCGATGTCGCTGCTCGATGCCAGCAAGGTGCTGTTGTATTGCATAATCCTTCTACTGCCATAAATGCGGAGTTTTTTTTTCATTTTATAAGTGTTAATACTATTATAATGCACATATCATGTTACTCGATTCATCAAAAAAAAATAACAATCATATAGTTTAACATAATAGTTTACATTAGTTGATAATATAACAGGATGTTATTTAACTAAATATCACTAACTTGTCTGGGTCATGTAGATAGGTACTCAAAAAAGGGGCCAACAAGCAATTTATCATGCATTAACTAGTTTTAACTCGATATACTGCTAGTATTGATTTTTCCATCGTTATTGGCTATTATTAGTCCTGAAATGTTTGGGACATGCGGATGTTCATAATGTAATCACGTCTAGGTTGCAGTAATAAAGATAATCATGTTAATGTTGGAGTTCGAATAGCCATATTTTGTTAATGGTATTCAACAAGTTTATATATAGCTAGATAAATGATTCATGTTATCAAATCAATAAGTTCAAGTAAGAAATGTAAATAAAAGAAAAATATTTGTGTATATAAAATCAGGTTCATGAATATGTAATCTCATATTTATACAAATACCGTATGTGCTACAACTTGATGATTTAAAGAACGACCTAAAATCGAGCTAGGTCCAAAAACATTCATATAAAGCTAGGTTCCTACATTTTTTATTTGGGAACATGTATATTTTCTCTAAGTAAGATGAACTGAAATCAACAAACTGAAGTGACCAAGAACAACCTAAGATCGAGTTCGCAGATTTAAGGGTCACTCAATGATTTAAAGAAGAAGAAAAAATCGAGTTCAATATTTAATACCTAAATCGAGTTCAATTGTTGAGGAATCCCTTGAAACAAACTCTATTTGTCCACACAAGGTTCTATAAACCATGGATTGAATTTCGACATAAGGGAATGGCGATTTCGTCCACGCGAGCTTCTATGAACCAAGGATCGAGGGACCGAATTTCGACAGCAGGGAATGGCCACTTCGTCCATGCGATCTTTTGCGAAACAGGGATCGAATTTCGACAGAAGGGAATGGCAATTGAAGAGAGTTGGTAAGTTGAGACTGAATTAGCGATTGGAGAATTGAAATGAAAAGATAATTTTAGCGGCACGAAAAGCAGAGGGAAACGTGAAATCTTAGACCGCCAAATTTTTAGGGCATTGTTTCATATTGCTTTGCTTAAGGCTGTCATCTGCCACTCTAAGCTATGTTTTACGCTAAATAATGACTAGCATACTTAACCATAGCAAGTTAAAATTCCGTGCTATCGTTGTTGCTATTAATAGAACATTTTCTTGTAGTGTTGTGTGTGGACAGTAGGGAGCTAAATAAACTCACATAGAAAAATAGACACCCATTACCGAGGATAGATGATTTGTTCGATAAGTTGGTTGGCACTTCGGTTTTCTCGCAGTTGGACTTAGCTATAGGATTTCATCAGCCGAGGGTAGCTGAGGGGAGTATAGATAAGACTGCTTTTAGGACTCCCGACGGTTTCTTCGAGTGGCTCGTCATGCCTTTTGGTTTGACGAATGCACCCTCATATTTTATAGACTTGATGAGTTGGGTGTTTAGGGAGTTTCTAAACAAGTTCGTAGTAGTCTTTGTGGATGACATTTTGATATTCTCTAGAAGCGAGGAAGAACTTGCCCTACATCTTAGGGAAGTCTTAGAGACGCTTCGAGCACATTAACTCAAGGATGAGTTCTCCAAATGCCATTTTTGGAGGAAGGAAGTGAGGTTCTTAGTACATGTAGTCTCTAAGGAGGGGACAGTAGTGGATCCCGCAAAGGTGGTGGAAATCCAAGATTGGAAGGTTCCTAGAAACACAACGGAAGTAAGAAGTTTTCTAGGGTTGGCGGGCTATTATAGGAAGTTCATTAAATACATTGTATTTCACGAGACGAGACCTTGAGAAAGACAATTCTTGAAGACGGCACAGGGCCGGCAAAAGTCATATGCTGATAAGAGAAGGACCGATCTTGAGTTCGGTGTTGGGGACATGGTTTTTATTATCATCGTTGAGGAATGTAGTTCATTTTGGATCTGTAGGGAATTTGGCACCGAGGTTCGTAGGGTCATTCCCCATTACAGAAGGATTGGAAAGATGGCGTATAGAGTGAAGTTGCCGGAGAAGCTTAGTGGTTTTCATGACGTATTTTATGTGTCGCATTTGCGGAAGTGTTTACATGATACCAAAGAAGTAGTGGAGCCGAGCATGCTTAGGGAAGTGGAAGTGGAGCGAGATGCCATGATTAGATGAGCTCCTACATGCATCCTTGGATCAAAGGTCAAGAGTTATGCAACCAAGAGGTCACGTTGGTTAAAGTCCAATGGGGAGATGATCAAGGAGAGTGACTAGAGAAACGGAAGACAAGATACGTGCATTGTACCCTTTCCTTTTTAAGGGTATGATCCTAACATCTCCTTTTTCTACCACTTTGTTTCTACTTGTTCAATTGTTTAGTATGTCCTCTCGATTACATATTCGATCTTTAGGTAGGAAAATCCTATGGTTGTAAACATGTGTTTGAGACATGTTATTTTTGGTGGATGCAAGTGTTTGCTAGTGGTTGCTCGTGGATGCATTTACACACACTTTAGGCACTAAGATCGGCTCAGTCACTTTCGTATTGTATATTGCATATGAATACATATATTTGTATGTTGATTGAAATTTGATGTGTTATCATGTGGATGTTGCATTTGATTAAATGATTGTGCAATCATATAGAAGTTATAAAGTGCATTAAGAATAACTGCATACATGTTGGACTCATGGCACTAACATAATTCGCATTGAGGAGGTCAACTGAATCAGTAGACCGCCTGAGCTTTGCATTAGATAAGGGACATATACACACACGTTTTCATATGTTCATATAGCATTAGAATTTTTTTAAGGACAATGGATGCTTGTGGATGATGGATGAATAGATGGATGATGGATGGTAGGATACATTCTTCTTAACTTGAAGATTTCAGGGAGGAAATCCTTTAAGGAGGGGAGAATGTAACACCCTGCATTTTTAAGGAAATTAAAAATGTGGAATATGTATATATATTGTATAGATATATTCGAGAGAGAAATTAAATAATGACAATAAAATTGCATGTAATAAGTTAATGTAGTGAAATGAAGAAAAAGATAAATAGAAGAAATTAAATGCAATACATGAAATGCGAAGAAATACATGTGAACAATTAAATAGAAATAAAAAGGAAATTTGAAGAGATTCAGAAATTTGGTCATGAAATTACCGTCAATGCATTCGCGGCGATTTTCTAGTCAATTTAGACCTATGATTTACAGAAAACCGATTTAGGATGAAAATGATATCTTTAAATTAAATATTGCAGCAAAACATGAAAAAGAGGAATAAGAGAATAATGTGTAGCAATGTCCTAAGTCTTGTTAGCAAAAGACTTAGTAGCTCATTTGGTTAGTACATGTGACTTGAATGCAAGAGGTTTTGAGTTCAATCCCCGCCAGCGCCATATTTTTATTTTTGGGGAATGGCTAAAAAGTGGCCTAGTGTGAACGCGGTTCAATTTAAAAATAAAAGCAGTTTAGTGTGAAAAGGGTTATTTGGAAAGATAGTTAAAACGAAATATGTATATATAATATATATATAACTTATATATATATATTTATATATATTTATATATATACATATATATATGACATGTGGGTGTCAACACCCCTGCTGCTGCGCATCATGTTGCATACATGGCGCATTTTTATTGGTTAATGACGATTTTTGAGTTTTAGGGCTGAGGTGGCCTCTTATGGTTGGCTGAGTGTTGTGTCTTTCTAATCTGAATGGTTTAGATGAATCCTAGTCAGATCTAAAGGCCCTAATTAACTCACTACAACTGTACAAACATACCTGGACCTAAACCTAATTCACAATACACTAATTCATACGCCTCAATGTTGTCACATCCTAAGCTAGTCTTTCTTCTACACTAAAGCAAGTCTAAATAGGAGTAATTCATATTATAAGATAAGAATAGAATTCTACAACAACGGTTTAGCTAATCAAATTCAGAACACAGAATTCGGATCTACTTTCTCTTCTTTCATTGTGAGTCCACGTTGCTTTCACAAATAACCAGTTAAAAGTAATTGTGATAAGTTTGTGGACTGGATTTTATGAACATGACTGCGAGATGAATCATATGTCTAATTAGATCTATTTTATGATGCAAGTTCATATGTTTAATTATATCTATTTTATGATGCCAGTTCATATGTTTAATTAGATCTATTTTATGATGCAAGTTCGTATGTTTAATTAGATTTATTTTATGATGCAAGTTCATATGTTTAATTAGATCTATTTTATGATGCAAGTTCGTATGTTTAATTAGATCTATTTTATGATGTTAGTTCGTATGTTTAATTAGATCCATTTTATAATGCAAGTTCATATGTTTAATTAGAACTATTTTATGATGCCAACTCATATGTTTAATTAGATCTATTTTATGGTGCAACTTCATATGTTTAATTAGATCTATTTTATGATGCCAGTTCATATGTTCAATAAGATCTATTTTATGATGCAGGTTCATATGTTTAATTAGATCTATTTTATGATGCTAATTCAAATGCTTAATTAGATCTATTTCATTATGCCAAGATCATATGCTTATTAGATCTATTTTATTAAGATCTATTTTATTATGTCAGTTCACATGCTTATTAGATCTATGTCAGTTCATACGCTTATTAGATCTATTTTATGAGATCTATTTTACTATGTTAGTTCATATATGCTTATTGAATCTATTGTTCTATGCATGTTCATATATTCTTATTGGATCTATGTTATTATGCTATGCCAGTTCATGATTCATATGCTTATTATATCTATTTCATTGTTCTATGCCAGTTTATGTTCCATATGCATATTGGATCTATGTTATTGTTCTATGCCAGTTTATGTTCCATATGCTTATTGGATCTATTTTATTATTCATACCCAAAGTTTATATTTCATATGTTATTGGATCTATTTTATGTGTTATGCCAGTTTTGGTGCTTTAATTTTGTTCCCTTATTTTCTTTTCCTTTTTATGAGATTAGGCTAAGTGCGAGCCTAACATATTACATTGAATTATACGTACGAATAACGTGGGAACGTTGTGGGAAAAGATTGGGGAAATTATTGAATAATATGTATTTGGCATAAATTGGTTTATGATCATGTAATTGATTTGTGGCATGAATTGGTACAATTTGTATACATGGGGTTTGGCGTAGGTTGTTAATAACAATGAACACAAAGTAATTTGGGCATAATTTGGCATGACATGTATACGTAAGATTATAGGCCTAATTTGGATTAAAATTGTAATCATAATTTTAATGAGGGATTTTAGGTAATTGATATAATTAGCCTAAAATTGGCATAAAATGCAAATAAATAAATTGGCTAAGATAAGCATGCTGAGGCACGAGGTTAGACACCATTTGCGGTAGAAGCCTGCCCAGAACTAACCGGCCTAACCAGCAACCGCAAACAGTCAATCTAATGTGAGAGGTCATAGGCCTACCTAAAATGCTTGGACACGAGGTTAAGTCTGGCTTGTAGCAGAAGTTTGTCCGGAACCGCCCGGCATATCCAGCGGCCACAAGCAATCGATTTAATGTGAGAGGTATGTGCATTAATAACTAATTAATGTTGATCAAAGATGGATATGATATCTAAAACATGTTAGGTGGGTAGGGTTAAGTTAACCTGTGCAAGATGACAACTTAACCAATATTACAAGAACAAAGTGGATATGGTTAAGGCAAGCTTAACCAACAATACATATTGATTTGATAAGTGGATGGGGTTATCTCAACTGGGCAGACAGACAATGCTTAACAAAGATAAGACATGTTGTAAGACATGGGAACAGAAAAAGGGTTAAGTGGGTGACATGTGTGGCATGTATTGCATGGGTAGCACGTATAACATAAATAATGAAAACTTAACCAAGATAAGGCATGTGGTAAGACATGGGTGACATGGATGACATGTGAAATATAATTAGAAACACTTAACCAAGGCGAAACATGTAAGAAGACATGAGAATAAGAAGGGGTTAAGTGGAAATTCCTAGTGGGGATCAAGCTTAGGAGGGAAGCTTATGTCAAGTGTGTGGACCCTTTTCAACCAGTAACCCATTCTGTATCTATGTGAGCTCGAACTAGGTCGAGGACGAGACACGCTTACTGGGTTTTATTGTAAGAGGTCAATAAAGAGTTAGCGGTGGCAGTGCAAGTCCAATGGACTCATGTGCGTGCGTGGGTCCGGGCTGGTAGGTAAGACGTTGTTGCATCATGTAGGTATAAGCCGTGCATTTTAAGTAGTATAGAGCTGCCACTTTAGGGAGTGATACACCATACTGTGGGATCAGCATGGGTATCTGCGAGTTAGGGAGCCGATCGAATGGGGAGGGTAGTGGGTACAACTAGTGGAGATAGGAGAATGCGGAACCTATGACAGCAGCTAAGAGTATAACTACCATACTATGAATAAATGTTGTAATTAGAATGGGGAGGGTAGTGGGTACAACTAATGGAGGTAGGAGCAGGCGGCACCTACGATAGCAGCTAGAAGTACACGAAACTACCATTATTATGATTAGTAAGAGGGATCAACTTCTAGTATGGGACTAGCAATGGTGCAGTGTAATTAGCATTGGTGCAGTTTAGGAATTATCTTATAGTGATTAGAAGCGCAATCAATGTTATATCTTGTTTATCTTGTTACCTTGTCATATCTATTCATGTTGCAGTCGTTTTTTATATCCAGTTTGTGTTCCTATCCTGTTAATTTACTGATCATATGTTAAAGTCACTGGACTCACCAGACTTTATGTCTGACCGTTTGGTTTCGCCTCTTTTCTCCCCCCCCAGGTGCTCAGGGTGGGATTAGCGGAGCTTGACTCAACTTTCTTTCTTCTTGAAGTACTTGAAAGCGTTGAAGTAATGTTCAGCTTTATCTCTTTTCATTATGGCTAGTGGGAGTGGGATTATGCTTTTGTTTTATGTACTTTGAAAATAAATTGTCCAAGATGGATACTCGTGTACTTAGCTTTATTATTTGGTTTTGATGTTGTAACCAAACTATACTCAGTTTTCGCTGCAATGAAGCTATTTTGAAACTTAAAGTGCCATTTTATATATCTATCTTTTATTATTCTATTCTATACACTTATAATGCTCCATGAAAGTTAATGCATTCCCTTTGTGAGTGACATTAATGGACGTGGGGTGTTACACGTTGTCAATACGGGGAGACCAGGATCAAGTTTATTATTTGAAAATCACTTCGTATGCGCATAAGCATTGCGAATAAAATGTGCTGAAGATAATTTAAGATGGAGTAAAGTTCAAGGGATGTTCTGTTAATCAAAGGTAGAAATTTCCTAAGATGGATTGATGGGATGGTGCCTTCGGTTTGTCCAGTCCTAGGATAACTTATATGGACGAATGTCTGACAGAGTATGCCTAACAAAGTAATATTGATCTCTTCAAAAGTATTCATGTTTGGTGGCATAGGATTTCGTTTTTCTTTCCATTATGCAAGTTAACACCAAATTTCTTATCAATCAAATACGAAGAAGCGGAAGTTTTAAAGCAGAAAGAGTAAAGGGATTTCGGATAGCAACACTAGGTCTATGGGGGAAAGAGCGAATCTAGGGAGTTACAGGAAGCAAAGTTCAAGTGCTAACAGTGAAGCCATAGGAAAAGGGGAAAAGCCGAAAGCATATACCGGTAGCTAAAAAGAATTTAAACACAATAATATTGGTTCAATACCGACAACTGAAGGTAGAGGGTAGTATTGAAGGTTCTGAAAGGTCACGACAGAGGAAATCTCACAATCGATATGAAAAAAAAATACATGGAAAAATAATGTAGACACTAAAAGGGGCACAGAGTAGCAATTCCGGAAGCATTACACCTGATACTAGAAGTTAGTGATGAGAGGATTACCGAAAGCATGTAATCCCAAACATAAGCAGGAGGAAGAAAGAGCCTACCGATACCTACTTGATATTAACGCCAACATCAAAAAGCATCTTCAAGTCAACGAAGGGAATTTCAAAAACCGGCACCCTTTACTGCTACCGAAGGTTCCATAATCCATTGCTTAAGCCGAGAGGTATAGAGGCAGACCAAGACCAAAGGTCCCAAAACCGAAAGCCACCAAAGCCAAGATCAACTTCTGATACCAACCTACTGGAAGGTATGGCACCGGAACCACTCTCGAGATTCCAAGACTGAAATTCCAAAGGCAAGAAAGCATCCATGTAGACATTTGATAGGAAGAAAGGCAGCCGAAATCTTTCTGTCAGAACCAAAGTTCACAAGGTCGGCCGAAACCTTGTTTCCACATCCAAAAAAGGGTTTTTCAAAGTCCAAAACAGAAGGGGGCCCAACATGCCTATAAATAGGACTCCAGGGGTCTCATTTGGGGGGATTTTTCGATCCTGGAGCGGATTTTGATTCCTTATTCTTTCTATCGCATTCTAGAGAATAAACCCTAATATTTAAATCAATTTGGGGACTTCTGATGTAACCTCCTTTATGAATAAAATCATCAAAGCCCTTAAAGTGTACGTATGTTCAACTTGAATCGAACCACTATAAATTGTGTGTTCTTACTTTTTCTGCCTACTATATTGTTCTTCAAAATATTATTGTATGTATTTTGCTATGTTGTGGGATTACAAGAATATCCTTGCACAAGCCGTTAGGTTCTTAGCGACCTGACGCTTTCCTTATGATATAAGCCTTTGCGCAGCAACCTCCCTCCAGGTATTAAACCACCAATTACTCCATAGGTTTCCTACCCTGCAGCAAGACTAGGCAATCCTTCAATAAGCTGTTTAGCTTCCCCACTTGTATTGTGCTTGGGAAACACCTATCCCAAAGTAATTATTGGCCCTCGAGTTGCAGAAGCGTGATACTCACCCTTTCAGGGAAGTGTAACTAATGTTCGGATTCAAGACCTTGATATCTAGGAAGCGGTGAACTAACCCAATTTCGTGGGAACTGAATAATCCCATTTTCCCCTTAGGTTGACCTTATTAGACCTGTCTCTAATGTTGGCGAAAAATATCGTTAACATTTTGGCGCTAGAAGGATGGGCTAAACCGCCGATCCCTAGTCCTACTTATAACCCTTCAGGTAACCTTGCCACACTTCTAACTATGTTGTTCCGTCCCGAGTTGGACTAAGATTTAAAGAAGCAAGATTATAGATAAAGATTATCAGTAAAGGGCTTATGCATACCGATCAACTACTTGAAACATCGATGATCCAAGATATTTGAAGAGTAGTGTAACCTTGAATCCTGAACTTTGTTTCCTATGCTTTCACCCTCGTTGTTAACCCACATCTCTCCTACCTTCATCCCTATCTTAAACCTTCCTTTCCTACTTCCCCCTTTCTGACATAAAGCCTTTACCCTTGTCTTCCTTCTATCGTAAAAGACACTCCCAAATACTCGTTGAATATGGTTAAAACAGAAGGAAATTGGGAACAAGATTCCAATGCATTAACTGCTTTGGAAAATAGTACACTTTCGAATGTTAGCTCGGCAAATCCGGAAACCAAAGCACCTTCTGATTTATTAGGAGGAGAGAATAATGAGCTGGAAGCATTACATTTGGCTTTGCAGATTGACGCTACTAGGAGGTCTATTAAAGAAAGTTTAACCCAAAGGACCTTAGTGATTGGCTTATACCAAGCGGAAACAGAGATGGAAACACCTTCTTAATTTGACAACCGAACTAGATCCTCATCAAATCTAGGTTTAAGGTCACAAAGAAGCAAACAAGTGTTAGCATGGAATATAACCCAATCATTTGACCAATAGGTTATGGAAGCAGGCAAGCTGTACAGGAATCACAAGAATTTGTCCTAAAGAACAAAAGCTTCTTCATACTGGAGGGGGGGATAACATTTAACACCAAATTTCGTATCAATCAAAAATGAAGAAGTGGAAGTTTTAAACCCAAAAGGGTAAAGGGATTTTGGACAACAAAACCAGGTCTATGGAGAAAAAAGCGAATCTAGGGAGTTCCCGGAAGCAAAGTTTGAGAGCCAACAGCGAAGCCATAGGGAAAAGGGAAAAATCCGAAATTAGATACCAATAGCCAAGGAGAATCAGAACACAACAATATTGGTCTGATACTGACAACTGAAGGTAGAAAGTAGTATTGAAGGTTCTGAAAGGTCACGAAGGAGGAAATCTCAAGATCCATATAAAAAAAAGACACCGGCATGATAATGTTAACATTAAAGGGGCACAGAGTAGCAATTCCGAAAGCATTACACCTGATACCGGAAGCTGGTGATGAGAGCATTATCGAAAGCATGTAATCCAAAACATAAGAAGGAGGAGGAAACAGCTTACCGATACCTACTTGGTACTAACACCAACATCAAAAAGCATCTTTAACTCACCGAAGGGTATTCCGAAAACTGGTACCCTTTACCACTACTGAAGATTCCTTAATCCATTGCTTAAGCCAAGGGGTATAGAGGCGTACCAAGACCAGAGGTCACGAAACCGAAAGCCACCAGGCCAAGATCAACTTCTGAGACCAAACTACCGGAATGTATGGCACCGAAACCACTCCCGAGAGTCCAAGACTAATATTTCAAAGGCAAAGGAGCATCTATTAAGACATTTGATAAGAAGAAAGCGGCCAAAATCTTTTTGCATGAACCAAAGTTCACAAAGGCGGCCAAAACCTTGTTTTCGCATCCAAAAAGGGCTTTTTTCTGAGTCCACAACAGAAGGGGGCCCAATATGCCTATAAATAAGACCCAAGGGTCTTATTTTGGGGGGATTTTCCGATCTTGGAGCGGATTCTAATTCCTCGTTCTTTCTCTCGTATTCTAGAGAATAAACCCTAATTTGTAAATCAATTGGGGACTTCTTATGTAACCCCTTTTATGAATAAATCGTCAAAGCCCTTAAAGTGGACATAGGTTCAAGTCGAAGCAAACCACTATAAATTGTGTGTTCTTATCTTTTCTACCTCCTATATTGTTCTTCAAAATATTTCTACTGCTATGCTATGGGATTACCAGAATATCCTTGCACAAGCCATTAGGTTCTTAGCGACCTGAGTTTTCCTCATGATATAAGCCTTCCTGCACCAACCTTCCTCTAGGTCTTAAACCACCAATTATCCTCCACAGGCTTCCTAACATGTAATAAGCCTAGGCGATCCAAGCTGTTTAGCTTCCCCACTCGTATTATGATTGGGAAACCCCTATCCCAAAGCACCTATTGGTCCTCGAGTCATAGAAGCATGATACTCACCCCTTGAAAGAAGGGTAGCTAGTCTTCGGATTCAAGACCTTGATATCTAGGAAGCGGTGAACTAAACCAAGCTCGTGGGAACTGAAAAATCCCATTTTTTTTCCTTAGGTCCGCCTCTTTAGACCTATCTCTGGTGTTGGCGGAAAATATTTCTAACAATGACCATGGTATTTTTAGGGAAATCAATAAATGATTTTGGCTGGTTTGACTATATGGCATTCAAAGTGAATGATTGTCGTGGTATTAAAAAGCTAATTTATGGCCTTAAGCCTCACAACTGGGAAATGAAAAAAATCGTGAAGGCAGCACGGCTATGTGGGTTGCTCCATTAGGGTGTATTGTCACCTGATCTAGAGAAAATCTATTTACTTCTTTATTCTATCTTTTGTGTATGCTTTCGGTAACGGCTGCCGATCCCAACCGTTGGTGATAATACATTCGGTATAGTCAAAGAAATGAGTGGTCGATCATGTGTGGCATGGGTTACAAGATGTTCTCGTTGAACCCTATGCATTCCTCTCTAGAGATATACTATCGAAAGGTTGTTCCATTCCTTGTCATAGTTGGAAATCCATTACCCAAAAAGCGCCTGTGGTTTTGATTGTATACTATATATGTGGAGCGTGGGATGCAAGTGTTCTGCTAGATTGTTATTGATTGTTTAGAAACTATTATAATATCATAACAGTATTAATACAAAGAATATTTTGGGTTATCATAAGGTAAAACCATTCGTGTTTATGTGTGGGTCGGTCTTACGATTATCCTTTCTTTTAAAAGTATTTTTAAAGTTAAAACAAGTGGTTAGAGTTTACTCATACCAATCCCATAACTGACCCAAAGTTTATTTTTGTTTTGTTTTACGGTAAACTTTTCGGTGCCCAAATTTATAGGGGCAGTCAAATAATCGGGATTTTACAGATATATTGGAAGGATCTTGGAGCAGAAGGCTTCAAAATTTTGTAGCTATTATTTATTTCTGCTATGTTGTAAGTGTTGTACTCTAATGACGGTATGTGTATACAGTTACATATTTATAATTCAAAAGTTGTGTTATATAATATATTTTATTCATTCCACCGTTAGATTGTGTCTGCTCTATTTTTATGTTATTGTGATCTTCTTTTCTTCTATTCTAACTTTTCTTTCTTTCAATTTCTCACCCTTTAAATTCTTCCTATTAATGTTCCAGTATTTACAGTACTTGAAGGCCGGCATGCTATATGGTGAATGTATTTATATCGATTTTCGGGATCAGAAACCCCCGGGACGTTACACAATATTTTATATTAGAATTTAAGGCAAGTTAGATTTCTTCTTCTTCTCTAACATATTTTATATCTTATCTAATATATTTGTTACTAGAATCTGGAATTATAAATTGTATGCCCATAAGACTCTAATTTAATTCTTATATTTACACATATGTACTTTTAGAAGGAATATTTAGAGTGTGCTATCTCGAGGCAACAATCCAGATTTCGGTTGTACACCACTTTGTTATTCTTCTCCTTGTGATTCTATGAGTGGAAATTTTATAAGTTCACTGTTTTCAATATTATAGTGTATAATTGGATTATTATGCCTAAAAGGGATTTGGGATTTTTATGGAAAAAAGAAATCGCGTAATATATATATATATATATCCCCTAAATCTCTTGTTTAATATGAAAATGGTCAATCATGTGATACTGTTGTGTTTTAGATTATGAATGTAATAAAAGGTTGGATTTTTGGGTTTTTTGTAATTTTGATAATGGTCTAAACTACTTGTCTTCACTATTACTGTAAATATGGACTTATGCAAAGATATATATTTAGGTATCATAACTTATATATGTTTAAACATCTATTTTCTTATAAAATAGGTAGTTCAAATGTATTAAAATACGTGTTACCAAAATCTAAGTTTTTGTATAACTCTTATATAAAAAGTAGAGCATTACCAAAAAGAGGTTATACATATTATTATCATATTGCACCTAATCCTTTCTATTATTATTGAAATAATCCCTATAAACTAGGTTACAAGTTATTTTTTTATATCTTTTATTTCTCTATTATTAATTTGCATGTGAATAAACATTATATGCTATGTTGATGAAGTTAGGGAAATAAACTTTTGAACATTAAATTTTGGTTAGGGTTGACATTTCTATGCTTTAGGACGTTTCCGTATGCGCGCTTGAACTACGTTTTATTTAATACTATTAATAGCATAATTAACGTGCTATAAATGCATATTAAATTCATTTAGTTATGAATTTAAGTTTAAATGTCCCCATAGGAAAATTTGTATATATGTGAACATTAATGGCTATAATGACATGTAACACAAGGTTAGCCCCAACTTGTAGTAGAATTATGCCCGGAACCAACCGTCATATCCAGCTTCTACAAGAATTTGGGTTAATGTGAGATGTCTAGTGTCATGCGCCATTGTTATAAATACACGAAGATGCGAGGTTAAGCCCACTTCTAGTAGAGTCTTCCTGGAACCATCCAACAAATCCAACATTTACAAATAGTCAGTTTGATGTGGGACATTAGTGTACATATATTTGTGTGAAGTGGGCTTGCCTCGAGAATGTACTAAGTAGTTTACCTACCTTGTTTAGGTATTAAGTATTTAGGACTAGGTCCGTTCCTAAGGTTCACATCTTAGTTCTAGACTAAAGTCATGGGATCCGCCCTTATTACATCTTAAGTGGTCATTTGGTCTGCCTTTCTCTTTTAAACTTATGAAGTATCAATTGGTCTTAAGTAAATGCGATAAAATTAAGTAAGATTGTTCTGTAGAAGTTGTCCCCTTCTTATCTAAGGGCTATGTGAGGGCTAACCAGGGAGATAAAGAGTTTGGTCAACTATGTAAGGGGAGCCACCCGTCTAAGGTAAGTATTGAGTGACTAGGAGTTCACCTATAATGATAGTTAGATAGTAACACAGCGGTCTGATGGTGGAAGGTCATAGATGATGATTGGACGTCTAACTATCCTATCGGTAATAAGTGCTTGCTTGCTATCTCTCGATTTACATCGAGAGTATATTTAATAACGCTGACAATTAGAAAATGAGGTCTTAAGTGACTGGGGTTCACCAAAAGGTACTAAGTGATCACAAGAATATTCCTATAAATAAATATAAAAATGGACTTAATTTACTAAATAGTAGTCTGCCTCAAATGGTACCAAGTGAGTAGAAATCCGCCCTTATATATACATGTTGGGTTTTAAGGGACTTTAGGATCATCTGCCCAAATAATGTTATATTAAATTGTGTGTTTAATTCACTAGACATAACCTGACAAATTTACGCTGCCAAGTTTGAGAAATAGATTCCCCTAAACTTATGTGATTTTCATTCACTAGAACTTGTTCTGACCCCCTTTCTTAATGACACAGGTTAGTAGGTGGGAACTCTAGATAAAGGATGTCATGAAGACTAGAGCCACATCGATGGATTTTTTATTTTACTTTTTAATATGTTTTGAAATTATCTATATTTATGTGATATAATTAATGTACCTTTTTATGACATTTGGAAAAATTTTATGTAACAGATATTATTGTGGTTTTTATGAAAGGATACATTAACTTTGATTATTATATTTGTCCCATCCACTGTGAGAGTCTGATTTTGTTTTTAGTTCGGCTTGTTATTTATTTCTTATCGAAACCAACGCCTTGCTTAGAATGACTCTAAGTTTCGATGGGCCTTTTTTGGATTGAAATTTAGGCTCATTCAAGGCAGATTGTTACAATTGCTATCAGAGCCTAGGTTACTCAATTACAGGGAGGTATACATATGAGAGCCATATTTGTTATCTAAAAAAGTTTTAAATTATATATATATATATATATATATATATATATATGCATATATTATGCCATCAAGATGTACGCAATTGTACTAGGCAGTGTCTTTCTTTATTTTTGCTTTTAGTTAAATATTATCTTAAAGATTTCCATTGAAGATTTTCCTCTTACAAATAGTAGAAATGTCCCAAAACCAGCTGAATCAAGGGAATCTTGTTAGACCTTGGTACTTACAAGAAGGGTTCTAGTAGTACTTAAGGCTGTGGGACAAATTTATATTGTTCTTGCTGCCCCGTGGGACCAATAGCTCAGCCTGTTGATATGACCCTTAATTTACTCCATCTATATAAGGATTTCTTGTCTTGGCTCTCAGGAAAAAAGGATTTTTAGAAGCTAAGGAATGGATATCGGAGTGCAATCATATATTACATGCTACGGGATGTGTAACACCCTGTAACTTTAACAACACTAAAGTGGAAAAATAAAAAACTAATTTAATATTCTGAATTAAAGGAAATGGACTATGCCATTGCGTCCGTCTCAAAATTCTGGTCAAGATAGACATTTGGTTTGCGTAAAAAGGACAATGTATGAAGAAGTTATGAAGGTTTGAAGTTTTTGTACGCGCAAGAGAATATATATATGTATATAGGGTCCAGGAATTCAAAAATTAGGTTCAGAAGTTCAAAATCGTTCAATTCACGAAAATTTGGGTGAGCGCAAAAAAACCCGCCCTGGGGGAGTCAACACCTTAAGAGGGTGTCGACCCCTTGGTCGACCTCTCAAGAGGGGTGTCGACCAATGGGTAGACCCCCTAGAGGACAACCTTCGTTTATGATGAGACTTAGGAAACCCACTCGAAGTGAATCGGGCAGTTTAAGTAGCAGGCCATAAGTCAGTCTGTGCCAAAGCCATCCTTCCTCCATTATTTTTCCTTATTTAAAAAATTATGTGTAAGCCAAGCTTTTGCTATTTCATTTTTCGCAATATCCGCAAAATAGAAAGAATTGGCTGAGCAGGCTTGTCTCGGATGAGCATAGTTCGAATAGCTCATCAAGGGGGTCGACCCCTCAAGTGGGGTGTCGACCCATGGGTAGACCCACTGAGGGGGGTCGACCCGCTTAGGGTAGACGTGGCAATCAGGTTGGGGGCTGGCAGCTATAAATATGGCTCCATTTCTCTTTTTTTCTACATTGAAAATAACGGAGGACTAGATGTTGTCGGTGCCCAGACTGAATCAAAACTTTTCCTTCTTTTGCAATCAAATTAATCAAGTTATTCAAGTGTAGATCTGTGATTCAACCTCTGTTATTCTTCTTCTATCTTTCTAGATCCAAACAGTTTGAGTTTAAGTTACTTTTAGATTTAAATAATTAAAAAGTAAAGCATGATATGACTGTAATTTGGATCTATGCTGTGACTGCATGAATCATATCAGATCTATAGTAACTTGTGAATCCATGATATTTTGGCATAACTATGCTGTGACTACTCAAGCTCCTACCTTTTCTACTATGGCTATGTATTTATTTGGGGGGTTTTGCTTCTTTTATTTTGAACTCTGATGTTTAAGTACAAGACAGAAGTTTTTATGATGTACTGGTTTTTATGTAATTCAGACATATGATGTTTTTAAACCACGTTGCTTTATGATTAACAAAGTTTGTTTTTAATTCCGCTGCTATTTTATATCTACCTTGTAATATTTCTGTTTTTGTTTACCTAAACGCTTCACGAAACTTAATGAATTCTCTTGATGAGTGACATTAACGAACGTAGGGTGTAACAGGATAGGAAGACCTGTTAATGAGAAGGGTAGCTGCTTGGCATCTTAAAAGCGAAGTGTTAGAGTGATGGACTATGGTTTTCTGAGGAAAATATGGGTAGGATATTCACTTGGTATGAGTACAAGTCCCAATTTGAGGCTCAATTTCTACCTAATGCCGAAATGAGTTTACAGATGAAGGTCATCCAACTTAAGCAAGGAGAGACATGTTTAAGGGAATACGTATCAAACTTCACAGAGTTGTCTAAGTTTGGAAGGAGCCTTATAGATACACCTATCAATAAAGCACTGAAATTTGTAAAGGGACTCAACTTCTCTTTCAGAGAGATGTTGTTGGCTCAAGTGCTATTCGGTGCAACTTTTGAAGTGCATTTAGAGACTACTATTTATACACTAAATAAGAAAAGAAGGAAGGTAAGATTGAGAATAGTGAAGGTTATTAGAGATTTGGAAAGAATAAGAAAAGGATTTTGTGGTTAAATAAGAATAAGATTGGGTAATTCAAGAGAGAGGCTAAAGTGTGCGGGAGATGCCATAAGAAAGGTCATGAGGCCAAAAACTGTAGAGTCAGTTGTGCGAAGAAAGAGTCTAAGGCAAAGTGTTTTAACTGCCATAAAGATGGAGATTTAGGTAGGAACTGCCCAAAGCCCAAGGGAGGACCAAGTGAACAAAATTATGCTCTAGAGGTAGCACCTCTTCAGACTCGACCACCAAAGGAGCGAGGATAGCTAGCCTCAGAAGGTATCATTTCTACTTTAGGGACTTCTATTTGTACCCTATTTGATTTTGGAGCATCTCATTCCTTCATAGCTAGCAAAAATATTGATTTCTTGAAACTTTATACTTTAATTACTAGTAGTCCTATAATTTTGTCTAACCTAATCGGAGGAGCTAATCAGCTCTTGTTTGTTTCCAAAGATCTAGTACTAGACATTGACGATGTCGATTTCTCGTGTGATGCGTATGTTTTGAACTTCGAGGGGTATGGAGTTACCTTAAAGATGGATCGGCTATCTTATTATGGGGTCATCCTTGATTGTGATAGTAAGATCGTTTGTTTGAAAAGCCATAGAGGCTGTAGTTTGGTTGTCCCATGTAAGAGTGTTAATATAATGGATTCATCCTTATTGCATTCTCTATCTTCCAATTCGGAGATGCCATCTGTAGTTCCCTTTTTTGTGAGTTTCTTGATGTCCTTAAAGAAGTGATGGGGCTTCTGTCCCACAAGGAGATCACATTTACGATAGAACTCGAGAAGGACGCTAGGTCTGTAGCATTTTCATTGAAGCATATGGATCCTAAGGACATAAGAGTTTTAGATAAGCTAATTTCTGAGCTATACAGAAAGGATTCATCCAACGAAGTGCTTCCTAGTGGGGAGCGCCCATAGTTTTTGCCTTTAAGTCTGATGGATCTTTAAGATTTTGTGTTGATTGTAGGGAGCTGAACAAGTTGACCAAGAAGAATAGGTATCTCTTGCTTTGGGTAGATTTCCTATTCGATCATTTGGGACATGCCAAAGTCTTTTCTTAGTTGGACCTAGTGATAGAGGTCTGTCAATTAAGGATTTTAGTGGAAGGTAAACCTAAGACAACATTTAGAACACCCGATTATTTGTTTGAGTGGGAAGTGATTCCCTTTTGGTTGATGAATTCCCCCGCCTTCTTTTTGGATTTTATGACTAGAGTATTCAGAGGAATTACTAATAAGATAGTCATGGTGTCTATAAATGACATTCTCGTACTCTCCAAGGACTTTATAGAGCATGAGACTCATCTAAGGGAGTTCATAGGAATCTTGAGGAAGAATCTGCTCAAGGCTAAGATTTCCAAGTGTCACTTTTGAAGAGAGGAAGTTATGTTTCTTGTACATGTAGTTTCAGGGAAAGGTTTGGTTGTGGGACTCACAAAAGTGGAAGCTATTCAAGGATGGAAGATTCCTCGCAATGCTATAGAGGCTAGTAGTTTATTAGGGTTAGAGGGCAATTATAGGAAATTCATTAAAGACGTTGCAAGGGTACCAATCCCTCTGATACGTTTGACTAAGAAGAATTTTGAGTTTGCTTAAAGCAATAAGTGTAGTAGTGCTTTCGAGAAGTTGAAGGAGTCTCTTACGAGTGCACTTGTCTTTACAATCATTGATGGTACAAAGATGTTGTGCGACATGATTAGGAGCAGTGCATTTTTAAGTGGGGAGGGTGGTTGCCTACGCAAGTAGACAACTAAAGGATTATGAGAAGAGATACTCTATGCACGATTTGGAGCTAGCAGCCGCAGAGCTTGCCCTTAAGATGTGGAGGCATTATCTTTTTGGGGATGGTTTGAGCTTTTTAAGGATCATGAATCCCTTAGGTATTTATTTTTTCAACGAGACTAAAATCTTAGGTAGTAGAGGTGCATGGAGTATATAGCTTCTTTTCATTTCGATATCCACCTTGGAAGGGTAACATTGTCGCATATGCTTTGTTTAGGAAACACACTACCATTAATGCTATTTATAAGTAGAAACGGTTGGACTTTCTTTCCAATTTTATCCATTAGCCACCATTTGAGTCATTTCAAGGATTTCTCGTAGTTTTGGAAGTGAGACCATCTTTGAATGATAGGATTAATCATGAGCAAGGTCTTGATGAGGAGTTGACGGTATTAAGGAAAAATATTGCTAGAAGAAAGCACTTTCCTCTCAGTTGATAGTTATGGAAGCTTAAGAAGGAACATTCGACTCTATGTCCCTAGGATTGGTAGTTTGAGAGAAGAGGTCCTCAGGGAATGCCATCATTCAAGGATGACCATACATCCCGGAGGAGAGAAGATTTATAAAAAGATAAGAAGGACTTTAGAAAGGCATGCAGAAGGATGTTTTTGAATTCATTGCAAGGCGTTTAACTTGTTAGAAAGTTAAAGAAAAACAAGGTAGGCCTAGAGGATTATTATTACCTTTGGAGGTTCCCACTTGGAAAATGAAATATATCTCTATGATTTCGTGGATGGGTTGGAATGAAGCCATTTGAATCATAGTGGATAGATTGACGAAGAGTGTCTGCTTCTTCCAGTGGAAAAGAGTAGGATTGCAACTTCGTTGGCTAAGCTTTTATCAAGGATGTAGTGTAACTACAAAAGATTCCGATGAATATAGTGAGTGATAGAGACCCTCAATTCACGAACGAGTTTTGAAGGGACCTACAGAAAATTTGGTAATAATGCATAATTTGAGCACTGCATATCACTCGTAGACCCATATAACATAACTGATTTTTAAGGAGCATGGGAGCAATATTTAGCATTAGTGGAGTTCTCATATGATAAAAGTTTCCATGCAATGATTGGTATGACCCCTAATGAGGCATTGTATGGGCGGCCATGCTAATTGCCAACTTTTTGGTGGGAAACTAGTGACAAGATTCTACTAGAATCCAACCTTATCTGTGTTCCATGAAGTGGATTCTTTTAAGACGACAAAAGATGTAGGCAACCCAAGACTGTAGAAGTCTTAAACTGATAGAAGGAGGTAAGGACTTGAGTTTAGTATTAGTGATTTAGTCTTCGTAAAACTTTCTCCTCTTAGGAAAACCATCCAATTTGAAAGATTGGGAAGTTGAAACCCAGGTTTATTAGGCCACCTGGGATTTTTAATAGAATCAGGAAGCTGGGTGATCAAATGGAATTTGCCAACAAATTATCGGGAGTCCATAACAGTTTTCACATTTTTAACCTTAGGAAGTGCCTTTACGACTCTTCCATTAGGCTCGAGCTTGATCAAAATTGGGGACTTAGGAAGCTTTTGGTTAGAGCCTAGGATGCCTCGTTCCACAACGAGGATTTTGGAGCATGAAATCAAAAGTTTTTGCAACAAATCAATCGACCTCGCCTTATACGATGGGGAGATAACCTTAGGGAAAGCACTTAGGAAATGGAAGAAATGCCGAGGAAAACTCATCTAGAGCTTTCACGGGTACCTCTAAATTTCCTTTATGGTTGCATCATGATTGCAAGATTGGATGGTAGGAATTGTTTGCAACACAAACGCACCTAGCACTCATAAAAGTTATATGCATATTAGGGTGCTTTGCATACATACAGCATCACATATTACAATTTCATGCTAGGACGGAGCTTATTTTAGCAAGTCTTCACTACATAATCACCTTGAGTATGCTTTTTTTATGGATGTATAATAAATAACTTGGGTGTACAACATGTTTGTTAGAGCGAATTATGTTTTTCTCACCTTTGAAAATATTTTTGAATGAAATCGCATTTAAGAGGGAATGAATGTAACACCCCATAAAAGATACACTAGATAGACATAGATAATTAAATTAAGAATAAACAATAGTAGTTAATTAAATATTAGTGGATCAAAATATGAATTTTTGATAATTGATAATTTTTCCACGAAAATATTACCATCGTATTCATGGCGAGATTTTAGTATGTTTTCATATTTTGTTAATCAAAAATGGAGTTTGTAAGAAAAAGTTAGGAATAAAACAAGTTGTACAAAAATAATGTACACATAAAATTTTAAATTCAAACTGTAAATACAAATTCAAGAATATAAATAAATACCTATGGCATAATGGAATACTCTCCTTTTTGGATTTCAAAATTTTGTGCATATTTTTTTTTTTATACATATATATATATATATATACAAGATGTGTAACAACTCGCCATTTTCCACATCTCAAATCAATATTTAAACCAACTCTAAATGCTTAAAATGGTGGATCGTTATAAGATGGGGACAAGAATCAAAATTGTGGAGGCTTGTTTTTGTAAGGGGTTTTATATATTTTGTTGGAATGGATGGTCCAAAATTTATAAAACTAATCTGACGGGCCACACATGCTTAGGAACATATAAATAAGTCCCTAGCCTCTAACTCAAAACCTTACATTTTCTTCTCAACTCCTCCTTCATTCCGCTTCTCCTCCATTTTTCTATATTCCAAAATTTATGATAGGTTAGATTTCTTCTTCTCTAACCTATTTTCTATCTTCTATAATCTATATCTTTTTACAATCTAGAACTAGAAATTATTGAAGTATGTTATTTTAAGGAAACAATCCAGATTTGGTTCTATACAACTTTGTTATTCTTCTCATTCTAATTCTGTAAGTGGAAATTTAATAAGTTTAATGTTTTCGTTAATTGTAGTGTATAATTGTACTGTTACGCCTAAATGGGATTTGGCATTCTTGTGAAAACACAATCTCACAATATATACAAATCCCTAAATCTCTTATTTAATTAGGAAATGGTCAATCATGTGATATTACTGGGTTTTGGATTATGAATGTAATAAAAGGTTGGGTTTTTGGGTGTTGTATATTTTAATAATGGTCTGATTTACTGGTCTTCAATTTTATTATAAATATTGACTAACATAAAGATACAGATTTCTACATATGTTTAAAATCTATTTTCTTATAAAATAGGTAGTTTAAATGTATTAAAACATGTGTTACCAAAATATAAGTTTTTGTATAAATCTCATATAAAAAGTAAAGAAGTACCAAAAAGAAGTTATACATATTATTGTCATATTCACCTTGTCCTTTATTTTATTATTGAAATAACACTTAGACCCTAGGTTACAGGTTATTTTGTTTATGTCTATTATTTCCTATTGTAAATTCGAATGTGAACGAACATTATATGCTATGTTGATGAAGTTAGGGAAATGAACCTATAAAATTTGAATTTTGATTAGGATGGACATTTCCACGTTTTAAGACATTTCTATATGCGAACTTAATTACATTTTATTTATTTTTATTAATAGTATAATTAACGTGCTATAAATGCATAGAATTAGGAATTCAATTTTAAACTCCCCTATAGGAAAATTTGTATACGTGATAGGTTACTGGCTTTAATGACATGTGACACAAGGTTAACCTCTACTTATAGTAGAAGCATGCCAGAAACCGGCCGGCATATGCAGCATCTGCAAGAAGTCGGGTTAATGTGAGATTTCTAGTGCCATAGGCCATTATAATAAATACATGAAGATGCGAGGTTAAGCCGACTTGTGTTAGAAGCCTGCCTGGAACAACACAACAAATCCAGTATCTACACGTAGTCGGTTTAATGTGGGACGTATATTGTGCAAATATATTTGTGTGAAGTAGGACTTCCTCTAAAAAATATTTAGTGGCTGACTGACCTATTTCGATGTTAAATGGTTAGGACTAGGTTTGTTCCTAAGCTTCAGTCCTTGGTTCTAGACCAAAGTCATGGGACCCACCTTTATTTGGTCTTATGTGGTCATTGGGTCTGTCTTTCTCTTTTAAACTTATGAGTTATTAAATGGTCTTATATAAACGCGATAACGTCGAGTGAGGTAGTTCCTTGGAAGTTGTCCACCTTTTTATCTTGAGGTTATGTGAGGGCCAATCTAGGGATGGGATTCTTTTCACCACAAATTGGCTTAAACACCAAAGGTACTAGAATTGTACTTCACCGATATGGTAAGAAAATAAATAGATCCGTACTTAATAATAATCGAAAGAAAAATGTGAACAAGGAAAAATAGAGACGAGATTTAGAGTGGTTCAGCCTTGTGCCAGGCCTACATCCACTATGAAGATTACTCGCATTCTTAAAATGGAGATTACAAAATACACCAACTCTCTTTTCTCATACATCTCTATATTCACTCAACATACTCTCATTTATACATATCAATCCTGGGATTTTATGAGAAAATGGTAGAGTTTAAGGAGGAGAAGGACGGATGAATGATTGAGAAGGAGGATGTCTTTGATTTTCCGATTACAAGGTTGTACTAAGCGCCATGGCCAAACTGGTGATGAACCTTTGAATGGAGAAGATGGTACAAATTTTTAAGGAATGATCAAAGATAGAATTTAGCAGCACGTCGTGGTTCAAAAGATTGGATCCCCTTTATGTTGGCAGTCATGGCCTATTTATAGGTGAGCCTCCTCGGAGAAGTGAGCTGAAGTTCATATATGCAGGCTATGGGTCGCTCATCCCATTAATTACAAATATGCCATTGCCCGACTGTTGCCAGTTGTATCCATTTGTCATACACGAGCAAAAGAGTGAGTGATTTGAATAAGCGGTTGGACAGTCTTGATTCTTTGATGCGGCTATGTCTGAATATGAATGAGCGGGCGATTTTCTCTATAGTCTGGAAGCGACTGATCAAGGTTTGTTATTTGAGATGTAAGTGTTCTTATCCTAAAAGCGGGCATCCAACTGACTGATAGATGATGTTTGATTGATGTATTGGTGTTCGATCAACAAAACATATGAGCGATCGGAGTTGCAATCCATGAGCGGTAATCGAATATATGCGCGACCCTTGGCCTCTGTTCTGACACATATGACCGAATTTTGATATTAGGTCAAGTGTCTTCTATTATTATGAGTGACTTTTACAGGATATATGACCTTTATCTTCATTAGGTCGCATTATTTATATTGTCCATAATGCATTGCGTCATCTTCCCCAACCGTGTTGGGCAAATGTCTTACTTTGGATGTGATATTTGAACCTTGTTCTGTGCAGTTGCTTCCTACCTTTTGTGAGTTGTTTTGAGTGCCTCGGACATGACTATGCATAACCGACCCTAATGATGTTCGTTCCGTAGGCTTCTGCTCAAATTTGATAACTCAATGTGTGTGTGGATTTTTAAGGGATAAACATTTGCCCCTCGAAGTCCGTAATAATTTTTTTAACAAAGAATTACTGGCTTCGACATGACTGGTCACAACATTGTTTGGTAGATTTAATCTGATTTACTAAAGGTTCGTTCATGCAAAACTCAGGATCGTTTCACTACATTAGATTGATGTCGTTCCTTTTTTAGGGCAAGGCGTTTGAAGTATCTTTTCATCATTACCAACAGTCAAATCATGGGGAAATGATCATGCCGGCTGGATTTTGATGGGACACTTATTTCTGCAATCGAGTACCGAGTTGACGTGGTGAGAATGCTCTTGATGTATGTCCTTTAACCTTCCCTCTTATTTACTTATGTCTCATTCTATTTCACTTTTATTTTCCTTGAACAAGGTTTCTCAACTAAAAAGCTCCGCGTTACTTTCTATCGCCACTTTGCATAGCACAAGGTTGTCGATTCTTACTTATGCTTGTTCTTCTTTTGGAACTTATGATTTGTTGAAATCTCAGAGTAAATCCATCTTGCTTCGTTTATTTTTTTGCTGAGGGGTTGTTCTTGGCTTCTTTCTTTCATCTCCTTTTTTAGAGAAAAACTTGTTTGGTTATACCTTTGAATCCTTTGTTTGCGTGACTTTTACTGGTCCATCTATAGGATAGTTTCGTCCCCAGGACGACGTCGACTGGATAGATACTTTGACTTGGATGTTCCGATAGACGAGATTCAGTCAACCGGTCGACCGTCTGTGAATTCCCCCTTTCGTCCATCTTATACAGAGCTTCAGATTATCACTAGTAGGTCGCGTTATGTTCCTGGGTCATGCAATCCTAGGCTTGCTAAGCGATTCCGGGGGTGGAGCTTACAGGGCGTACCTTTTAACGGAAATATATCCCCGTCTGATTTCCAGACCTTTTCTTATGATAATATTGTCGTGAATGATCAGATGTTAGCCCATCTCGAAACTATTGTGCATCAATTTGGAAAGCAAATGGATCTGTTCAAAAGCCACTCTGTAAAACAGATAAACGGTTGGAATACATTGGCTTGGGATCTCCAAAAGCTCCATAAAGAAAATCTTGAGTGTATTTCTGTTTTAGAAGATGATAAAGCGAAGTTGATTCGTGTCCTTAAATCCAAAGATAGCATGATTGCTTCTTTTTCTCTAGGAGATGTCGAGTCGGTGGATTCTAACCGTGCTGATGAACTTCCATCCTGTTCCGCTCACGTTAATAGGAAGGTAGGTAGACCCAGGAAGGTGAGGGATCTGTAGCCTTATTGTTACGTCTTTGGTTGTTTCCTTTTTAAACTTTTAGACTGGTCGTATAAGCGGGTGCCGACCCTCGCTCATGACATTATGCTGGTTTGTGACTCGTGTCGATCTTTGTCATTTTGCGGGCTTGATGAGTGGTTGTTTTGTTGGCTTTATGATGCTCTCATGCTTTGTCTGCCACGCCATGTCCTTTTACCCTTCTTAGCAACATTTTTTTTTACTTGTATTTTATATTATAGTTTCCCTGATGATCGTGCGTTAGTATCATAATTACAGCGCGTTACTTTTAGCATTACTAATACGTCATCACAATTGGTTTATTATGGGTTTATTGAGCTGAAAGCGATTAGCTTTTCATATTTACCTTAATTGGTAAGCTCCACATCGCTCTTTAACTTTAGCAATTAAGTAATTTGGATATTTAACTTAGATATGTGTTTGTATAATGTTATTGTAGATTTAGTATGCATTCAATCCCACATCTCGCTAACTCGGTGACCCTGGTTCTTCGGAGATGGGTTTTGAATGCATGCCCCCATGGGAGGACTTTGGTTTCAATGTTGTAATCCAATCTTGGCTTTGTTTGACTTGGTTAACAACAAAGAACAAAATTGGACACCCCCTTTCAGCTAGGATTTCTGTTACCCCCTTTCGGCTAGGATTTCTGCTTTGTGCTGGTCCTTCCAGCATGTTTGATTTTGGAGAGTGGGCACTAATTCATCTTATCGAGTTTTGACTCGATTCAAAGAATTTGTGTCCTTCACCTAACAAGATGCTTCCCCTTTTTTTTTAATAATGTCGGTTTTTCCGACTTTATGCTTTACCCTAGAAGGCAGACATTAGTTCATCTTATCGAGTTGTTTCTCGAGTCAACAAACTCATGTCCTGCACCTAATAAGGTGCCCCTTTTATGGAGTTTAGCAACTTTTAACCATGGGAAATTTTGAGTTACTTTCACCTCTGCATTGATTCCTTAGTTTGGTGCCAATCCTTTTGTTCGACGCATGCCAAAAGGTTTGGTGTTTCATGATGAAAGACGGAACTCCTTAGCTTGGCACCCACTAGTCACTTGTTTGCCAACATAAAGAAGTCAATTTTTAGCAAAGATTTTGTAAATGTATGATTCATATCTGTAAACGGAATTCCACATTCATTCATTTTATGTACATAATTCGAATGCGAAATTTTTGCAAGTATTTACATCCCTTTCCAAGTATTTGAATAGTTTGTTACAAAAAATAACGAAGAATGTGCTCGCTTTCCATGCTCACGGAATCTAGATTCCATCTGTGGTGGTCAATTTGAAAGTTCCATTTTGGAGTTTTTGGTTTATAACATAGGGCCCTTCCCAGTTGGGTCCCGTTGTCTATGATTTTTTTTATGGTACCCCGAACCTGCATATGATATTTTTCAAGACAAAATTAATAACTTTCTTTGAAGTTATGGTGGCCAGTGTTTCTACTTCGGCCCATTTTGTGAAGTAATCAACGGCGATAATTGCATATTTAAAACCGGATTTTGCAGTGGGAAGGGCTCTTATGAGATCGATGCCCCAAATAGCAAATGGCCATGGGCTGACCATATGGGTTATAGCTGTGGATGGCATCCTTGGAATCTTGGCAAATCTTTGGCATCTTTCACACTTTAGTGTAGGCCATGGAGTCTTTATTGATATCTGGCCAGAAGTAACCATATTGCAAGATTTTCTTAGCCAAATTTTGTCCACCAGTATGGCCTCCACATTCCCCTTCGTGTAATTCCGCCATGATTGCCTTTAATTTTTCTGTAACACAACGAAATAAGGGTGTAGAAAATCCACGCCTGTTTAGCCGACCGTCCTGAACGAGATAAAAAGTGGTTTTTCATAAAATCTTCCTTCGCTGCTTGGCTTCCACCGAGAGTACCCTGGTTATGAGGTATTCTTTGATTGGTGACATCCATGAGTTTGGTTCTTCAGTTATGTCCATGACCCAATCCATCTCGGTCTGCCCCGTGCTTGGGCTGGAAAGGACTTCCAACGGAACTAACCCCATAAGTTGTGCATCTCCTGTGCTTGCGCATTTTGCCAATGAATCAGCTTTGGTGTTTTCTCCGCTGGGAATGTGAGATATAGTGTAGTGCTCAAACGCTTCCAATAGTTCCAAGGCTTTTGTAAGATAATCCAGCAAGTTACCAATTTTGGCTTGGAATTCTCCAAGAACTTGACATACCACCAGTTGGGAATCGCTAAAGATTTGTATAGTTTTTATCCATAATACTTTTGCTAGTTTTATTCCTACGATGAGAGTTTCGTACTCAGCTTCGTTATTTGTTGATGGAAATTATAGCCTTAGCGCATAGCATAGAGATCTTCCTTCGGGGTTTCCAAGAGTACCCCTGCCCCGAACAGTAATCGTTCGAGGAACCGTCAACACATAATTTCCACTGGACGTTAGTTTCAATATCATCTTCCTCTTTTGTCTCCCCTCGGTCAGTAAATTCTGCGATAAAATTAGCAACTGCTTGCCCGTTGATCGCTTTTCGAGGATGATATGTAATGTCGTATTGACTAAACTCAATATTCGATTTAAATAACCTTCCGGAGGTCTCTGGTTGGAACAAAACTGGCCTCAGAGGCTGGTCTGTGAGAACTTTAATAGGATAGGCCTGAAAGTAGGGTCGAAGTTTCTTTGATGTAATAAGCAAACAATAATTGAGTTTTTCAAGCTTTGAATAATTCAATTCTACCCCAGATAATCTCTTGTGATGTAATAGACTGGTCTTTGTACCTTCAAATCTTCCCTGATCAATGCTGCACTCAGAGCATGGGCGGATACCGCCAGGTATAGAAACAGATCTTCTCCATCACTAGGTTTTGATAACATGGGAGGTGTTGCCATGTGTTGGATCAGTTCTTCGAAGGCTTTTTGACATCCAGAGGTCCACTGTATCTTTTTCTTTCCTTTCCTAAGGGCATCGAAAAATGGAAGACATCTGTCTGTTGCCCTGGATATGAAGCGATTTAAGGCCGCAATCTTCCCATTCAAACGTTGAAGTTCTTTCTTAGTTCCTGGGGAGCGCTTTTCTCTCAAAGCTGATATTTTGGCTGGATTAGCTTCTATGCCTCTAGCGTTGACTATAAATCCTAGGAACTTGCCCGAGCCGACCCTGAAACAACATTTCAAGGGATTCAGCTTCATGCCATATTGTCATAGGATATCGAACATCTGGGCTAGATCTTCTAAGTGGTCTTCTACTCTTTTGGACTTTACCAACATATCATCGACGTAGACTTCTATTGCCCTACCAATTTGCTTTTTGAACATAGCATTTACCAATCATTGGTAAGTTTCCCCCGCATTTTCAGGCCAAATGGCATCACCGTGTAACAATATAAGCCAAGATCAGTACTGAAACTTGTGTCTTCCTCGTCCGGCCTGTACATCATGATTTGATTGTGGCCGGAATATGCATCCACGAAAGACAATAACTCATGACCGACCGTAGAATCCACTAGCTGGTCGATTCTGGGGAGAGGGAAACTTTCTTTCGGACAAGCTTTATTGAGGTCTGAGTAATCTACACAGACTCGCCATTTTCCATTTGCTTTCTTTACGAGTACAGGGTTGGAAACCCATTTCGGATAGGTAGATTCTCTGATAAAACCATTTTTCATTAATCGGTCGACTTTTTCCTTTAAGGCACACGACCTCTCCGGCCCCTAGGTTCTCCTTTTCTGCTTAATAGATGGAACACGCGGGTCAATGTTCAGCTTATTAGAGATATGCCGCACATGTCAGAAGGTTCCATGCGAACACATCCAAATTAGCTCGTAAAAAGACAACCAATCGACTCTTTAGTTTGGGGCTTAACCGAGATCCTATATTCAACACACGGTTTGGGTCCTTCGGAATTACAGCTATAGGAATTGTGGCTTCGGCCGATGTCGCTCTTTCATCCTCTGCACTGGCTTTCGTAGGGTCGATTTCTTTTTCCGCTCCACTGTGTTCGCCAGTGCATGGACCCTTCTTTAATTTCTATAAAGGGAGTTTGTGAATGTGGGGGAGAGCCTCCACATCCTTTCCTTAGTCTATTTTCTTAACCTCCCTTAACTCTGTCACGTAGCAGTCCCTTGCAGCGATCTGGTCGCCTTTAATCACACCAATCCCCTTTTCAGTTGGAAACTTCATGATCAGACACCATGGAGCCAGTGCAACCTTAAAGCTTGAAAGAGTTGGCCTCCCAATGAAAGAATTATATGCTGAGAACTCATCTATCAGGACAAAGGTTTGCACCATAGAGACCTTACGCTCTCCATCTGCCAATTCCATGAGTAAGTCTATTGTACCGATGGGTTGTGTAGGCTGACCCGTGAAACCGTGGATCTTATTTGGATATGCGTGTACTTCGGCCATAGGGAGATTCATTTTTTGGAATGTGCTAATGAAAATAACATTAACAGATGCCCTTGTGTCAACCAGGACCCTTTTTACAACTGCAGGGCCAAGACCAATTGTAATCACCATGGCGTCAATAGTTGGCATAACTAACACGTCTGCATCTTTTTCTTTGAATATCATGTCATCGGTTGAAGTTTTGGGCATTTTCATTGGAAGCTCGTTGCTCAAGATCACACATCTTTCTTCTTTTGAGGCGTCCTTCAATTCGTTAGCATACTTTTCCACATCTGCTTAATTGTTTCCAACTGGGTGAGGCCCCCCAAATATCATGTTGATTACTGGTCTTGAATCAACTGATATTTGAGCTTTCTCACTTGAGTCGGGTTGGCTGACCGTATTATTGTGCCCTTGTGCAACCAGAGCATTTTGAGGATTTTTCACATACTGTTGGAGTTGATTCTTCCTGATGAGTTCTTCAATTAAACTCTTCAGGCGCCGACATTCGTTGGTGTTGTGTCCTAGTTAGTTGTGAAACCGACAAAATTTGCCGGAATTTGCTTGTTGCTCGGTTATCTTCTGTGGCTTCATCTGAGGAAAGATACCTGAATCCTTTGCGGTGGAGTGAATTCTTTCTGGAGTTCCGTTTAGGAGGGTTAATTTGGAGAGCTTATATAGCCGCGTCTTCTTATAGGCTTTGCTATCCTTCTCATCGCTCCCCCTCTTTTACCATGTGCCATTATTCTGCTCAGCTTGGAACTCGTTACTTTTCCTTCTCTGCCAGCGTTATTCTCCATAACCTTCTGAACATTTGAGGCTTTGTCTTCTACACTCATATATTCTTCGACTTTCTTATAGAACTTCTTTAAAGTCTTTGGTTTCTTCATCTTGAGCCACTTCCCAAATTCTGACTTCTTATTGATGGCTCCTTTCAGCGCTGCCAACAAGTACCAAGGCTCTTGTTCTATGACTTCTGCTGTTGCATCATGGAAGTGTGTAAGGAAAGCTTTTATGGTTTCCCCAGGCACTTGTTCCATTTCACTAAGTGACATCACATCCCATGCTTTGGTGGTTTGTAGTCGGAATTGATCTTGAAATCTCTTTGCCAAATCAGAAAACTGATCAATACACTTAGGTGGAAGTCTGGTGAACCATAGCGAGGCCACACCTATTAAGCACACAGGAAAGTATAAGCACTTTACTTCGTCGGTAGCCCTAGCTCCATTCATGTGTTGGTCGTATTTGAACAGAAAGATGTTCGGATCTCCAACTCCGCCATAAGGTGCTATTGTTGGTGGCATGAATTTCTTGGGGAACTTTGCTTGACGTATCTTTTCTGTAAACAGATTTTTGCTGAATGAAAATTCCCATTCTCTCTCTTCATCCTCTCAGGTCGCTTTCTCCTTAATTATTCATTGGATCATTTCTATGATGCGTCTCGCATCAGTCGCTTGTTCCACAGGATCGGCATCGATGTTTTTATTTTATCAGTGGGATCACGATTTGAGCTTCAACGCCTTGCACCTCTTTTGGGAGGTGTCCTTTTGGTTGGACTTGCGATACCCTGATTCACACATTTTTCTTTACGCTGCGGGGATCTGGCCTTAGAGTCCTCAATGTCGGCCTCTTCCTTGTCTTCCACTAAGAAGTTGGATTGACTAGGGTCTGAGGCTGATGATTCCTCTTCTTTATCAATATTATTTGGAGTATTTGGTGGCTGAAGATTGGCTTGAGCATTAATCAGGACATCAAATATTTCCATCATCATCTTCGTCGTAGCATCCATTTTTTCATTCAGATCGGTTACTGTCGCATTCAACTCATCTCATGTTACAGATAACCTAGGGGTTTCCCTAGCTCCTTGGTTCAAAGTTTGCGGTGTAGCTTCATTAACATTATTATCCTCACTGGTCGCGATAGCTTTAGAAGATTTTCCGCTCTTCTTAGATTCGGCCATGGCTTTGATGGAGAAAACGATTTAGGATTTTTAGATTGCTGAGACTGAAAGGAAGTACGAGGCAAGGAATTACGAACATGGCCCCAAGGCGGGCGCCAAATGTTTTCACCAAAAATGGCTTAAACACCAATGGTACTAGAATTGTACTTCACCGATACGGTAAGAAAATAAATGGAGCCGTACTTAATAACAATTGAAAGTAAAATGTGAATCAGGAAAAATAGAGATGAGATTTAGAGTGGTTCAGCCTTGTGCTAGGCCTACATCCACTATGAAGATTACTCGCATTCTTAAAATGGAGATTACAAAATACACCAATTCTCTTTTTTCATACATCTCTATATTCACCCAACATACTCTCATTTATACATATCAATCCTGGGATTTTATGAGAAAATGGTAGAGTTTGAGGAGGAGAAGGATGGATGAATGAGGAGGATGTCTTTGATTTTCCAACTACAAGGTTGTACTAGGCGTCATGGCCAAACTGGTGATGAATCTTTGAATGGAGAAGATGGTCCAAATCTTTAAGGAATGATTGAAGATAGAATTTAGCAGCATGTCGTGGTTCAAAAGATTAGATCCCCTTTATGTTGGCAGCCATGACCTATTTACAGGTGAGACTCTTCGGAGAAGTGAGCTGAAGTTCATATATGCAGGCTATGGGTCGCTCTTCCCATTTATTACAAATATGCCATCGCTCGATTGTAGCCAGCTGTATTACGCGAGTAAAAGAGTGAGTGATTTGAATAAGCGGTCGGACGATCTTGATTTTCTGATGTGGCTACGTCTGAATATGAGTGAGCGGGCGATTTTCTCTATAGTTTGGAGGCGACCGATCAAGGTTTGTGATTTGAGATGTAAGTGTGCTTATCCTAAGAGCGGGCATCTAACTGATTGATATATGATGTCTGATCGAAGTATTGGTGTTCGATCAATAAAACATATGAGCGATCGGAGTTGCAATCCATGAGCGGTCATCGAATATATGCACGACCCTTGGCCTCTATTCTGACACGTATGACCGAATTTTGATATTAGGTCAAGTGTCTTCTATTATTATGAGCAACTTTTATAGGATATACGACCTTTATCTTCATTAGGTCGCGTTATTTATAATGTCCATAATGCATTGCGTCATCATCTCCGAACGTGCTGGGCAAATGTCTTGCTTTGGATTTGATATTTGAACCTTGTTATGTTCAGTTGCTTCCTACTTTTTGTGAGTTGTTTGAGTGCCTTGGATAGGATTATGCATGACCGACCCTGATGACATTCGTTCCATAGACTTCTGGTCAGATTTGATAGCTCAATGTGCATGTGGATTTTTAAAGGATCAACAGGGATATAAGAGTCCTATCGACCATCTAAGGGGGACCGCCTGTCTATGGGAAGTGTTAAGTGGCTAGAGTTCACCTATAATGACAATTGATAGTAACACATAAATCCACCTAAGGAGGGTCATATACGATGACTTGTTTATCACCTATCCTATAGGTAATAAGTGACTTCTTATTATCCCTCGATTATCCTTGAGGGTATATTTAATAATGCTGACAATAAAAAATGAGGTCTTAAGTTATTAGGGTCCGTCACAGGGTATTAAATGATTATAGGAATCCGCCTTTAAATAAATATAAAATTGGCCTTAAGTGAAAAAGTAGTTGTCCACCTCAAAGGGTGCTAATTGATAGTAGAAATGTGCCCTTATATATGCACACTGGGCCTTAAGTGACTTTAAGTTAGTCTGTCCAGTAAATGTTATATTGAATTATGTGTTTAATTTGCTAGACATAACCTAATAAATTTACACTGCCAAGTATAAGAAATATATTCCCTCAAACTTATATGATCTTCATTCACTAGAACTTATTATTTTGATCCTCTCCTCTTAATAACACAAGTTAGGAGGTAGAAACTCTAAATAGACAACGTCGTGAAGACTAGACCATAGCGATGGAGTTTTTATTTCAGTTATTATTATGCTTGGCAATTATCAGTATTTATGTGATATAATTAATGTACCTTCCTATGAGATTTGGAAAATTTTGATATAACCTATATTATTGCAGTTTTATGAAAAGGTATATTTATTTTGATTATTATATTTTGTCCCTTCTGTTGTGAGATTATGATTTTGCTTTTAGTTTGGCTCTGTTATTTATTCCTGATGGAAACCAATGACTTGCTTAGAATGACTTCTGATGAGCCTTATTTGGGTCGGTATTTAGGCCTATTTCGGGCAGGTTGTTACAATCCTGGAGATGATGACATTCATTTGTCGTTTGGCCATACATTTCATGATACAAACAAAACTTCCTAGTTTGTTTTTCTTTCCATGTGGACTCTCTTAGTGCACGCTTTCAGTACTATACCATATTGCATCCAAATAGACGTATTCTAGTGAATCATTAATAGCGAATGTTGGGAATCTAGGTCACTTCCTAGCATCCATTTTCTAATCGTGGCCATCTCCGTTGCCGCCTTTATGCTTGTTATCATTTCTTGATTTCTAGTTTTGAACATTCACCTGAACTTTCCCAAAATTGCCTCCATATTGCATCACTTCCACAATTTTTTATATCCCCTCATTCATAAGATAGTAATTTATCATTTTCGAGTTCGCTCGACTTCTTTGATGCACAAATACTGGGAAGCCTTCTCATAGAAATTATCCAAAGTCGACGGGAAGCTTTCCCATTAGCCATTTTTTTTAATTCTTATTATGGTCCACTCCTTCAATTAATGGCATCAAAATGGTTTCGTCACTAGGATTTCTAACTTCGGTGATGGCAATATCGGATCACTCCAGATACTCCTTAAGGAGTTCCTCGAGGGCTTACAGCATAGAGATGGAATTTACGCATGAACTTTCCGCTCAGATCATCGAACGAGGGTACTAACCTCAGCAATAGTCATGTGAACACATGAGAACTACATCATCCAAGTAAATGGGAATGTTTTACATTTCACAATGTCAAAGGGATGACTCCATATACCATCTATATTGCATCAGACGCTGACCGGAATCAGTCTTTCCCCAGTAGTGTGACTTTGCAACAAATTTGACCTGTGTGGGAAATCAACACATAGAATATCATCTATGAAAGGGTACGACCATGATCAATCCCTCTGTCCTCATTGTTGAATCCTCGACTATCATGCATAACATAATTAACCATGGTGGTCAAGTCTAGATGCAGAGAGGCTCATATTTTAAATCAACATCACGTATGAGCCTCTCGTCTCCCTTGTAGGCAACGTCGTTTGCACCACCGTTTGCATAGCACTTCCCAGACCCATGTTTCATCGGTCAGTCATAGTGCATGAAAGGGTAAGTGTAGGAGGGAGAGTAGGACTTAGAGCATCGCGATCACGTGATTGAGCAACAACACTAGGTTGTCGATAAGGTGTCACGTCTGGTTCAGCATGGTCGAGCTAAACTAGATCGGCATGCAAGTTACCTCGGTTTGGTATGTCGAACCAGATTAGTTGAGTAGAATCTAGAGTATTTCCAATTTTGAATTTTTGATGCAGTGCTCTTCTACTTCTACCAAATGATGACGACTCCTCTAAATGTTAGCGCGACGGAGTAGTAGCCCTCTGTCTCCACGAATCATTCCATTGCGAAACCATTATGTTCATGTCCATTCTTAGCCCGATGTTCTCGTGCATTTTCTCAACCAAAACATTGGTGATCTCCATAAAGTCGTCGTGCATCACTGGAGCAGAGGTTGGCATGGGAGCAGCGGGTGTGATAGTTGCATTAGTCCCATCTATGTTTCTAGCATTATCAAGCTGTTTGGTAGCATTATCCTGAGACTGACTGTTAGCTAGTCTAGAGGAGGAGCTGGCTCTTTTGTATACCACTGTGATGGAAAGTAAAAGTAGCGGGATCTTCTCAATGAACTTGAAAATTCTTTAGTAGATACAAAAATCCTAGGTTTGAGAATTCAAAATTCTCCGTAAAAGCATCGAAAAAGTTCAACACCCCAGAAAGTGAGAATAAGAATGAAGAAAATAAATGTAAAATGAGAAAAGTAGTCACAACACATAATTTAGAATTATTCTGCTAGAATTTGCATATTTGTAGTGATGATTTTCACTAGTTTTTTGCTAATTAGATTATTACAATGAGTGGAACTTATGCAATCTTGATTCAATGTAATACAATACTTTTAGAGTTCTAAAAAATGAAGAAGTCCTTAAATGGTTCTCATAGGAGATATTTATGGGTGAGTTTTGAATCTGTTTTGGCTAGAAGAGCAGAAGGGAAAGTAGGAGTCATGGAGTGAGCAGGCGGAGTGGGCCACATCAGCCATACGCTGAAATCCGGTTCGGCGATGTCCGGTATGGCATTTCATGCTGAACCTAGTCTATACTGGTCTGGATAGAAGCGTGTTATGTTCGTTACTTTAGCGGCCAAGAAGAAACAGTCCAAACCGAGCATGCTACTTCTATTTTGGTTTTATCTTAGCTAATCTGGAAGTGTGCCAACCGATGGAGGCTGTGTTTTGTCAATCTGAAACTATGTGTGTCGACCGATCCGAAGTCAGGAAGAGCCATGATAACTTGTCCTTGACCACTCAGAACTTGAGTTTGTTTCCGCTCAAGTCTTGAATGCTATAATAGATGAAAAAGAGAAAAAGAATAATACTATTATGACAATAGCTCATAATAGACAAATACTGACTTTTTAAATAGTGACTACCATGAAACGGTAAAGAACCTAAAAAGATTAGTTGTGACAACCCGCCCGGACCAACCGACATTTCCCCGAAATGCGTTGTACCGATGTCCAACCAGCACAAGACGGTCGCCAAAGAAAAAGGGTTGAAGCTAAATTACCAAAGGAACCTGTAGTATATCTCACAACGCATGGAATAAAATATAATAATAATAATAATATAACTTTGACATAAAACAGGCGAGACAGGGCATAAGCTGAAAACTAAACCATCATATCAGCGGAAATCCAAAATACAGCTTATCATCCAAACCAACATAATTACAACTTTGAAATACTATCTCTAAAGCAAAAGAAAGAGGCACACTACTAATACCCAAAGTAGTGACCAACAACAACACAGGGAGAAGATATGTAGATAATATGTGGGAGCCTCCTGCTCGTCTCCAGATTAGCTACTCGTGCATAACCAGCTAACATGTCTCTAGTCTGCTCGTTTAGGAGCACACAGAGTAATAAGAAGGGACATAAAAGTCTGGGTCAGGCAAAAGTTTGGTATGAGCGATAAGCAGCAAAACCGAACAATAACAGGTATAACTAACCATACCTGAATCTGGACCTTCAACCAAAGAGTTAGCACAAAAAGATGTACAATACTCTAAGGTGACACGAACATATGGTGTAAAGATACGGGGGAGGGGTGTGCATGTCATAGTGATGTCAAACAATCAAGCATAGCAACCATCCTCACATCTCTCACTCAGTGCGTAAAGCATACGATATCCACTGCTTTGACCACCCAAATCCTTGGCTATGATCACTTTGCCCCATGGAGTCATGATGGCTCCACTGCACTAATCCATAGCCACTAATCCCTTGCTATGTCCACTCTGCCCTATTAAGTCATGACGACCCCACTGCACTGGCTCATAGCCATGCTATGATCACTCTGCCCCGTGGAGTAATAACTACCCCACTGCATCGATCCGTAGCCTAGCATCCATCTTGGTAGTGAATCAAAGTTATGGACATCAATAACCCCTTAGCACACGTCCCGCAGCAAAGACCAACTCATGAAGTTAACTCGTTGGTTCCCAACTTGATCCTGAGTTCTACTTCCTATTTGGACTACCTTTGCATCTCGGGTTTCGGTCTCCTCCGGATCGGCTCAGTGCTTCTCTTTGCTTAACCTCTGTTTGGTAACCTTCTTGAAGCAGCTCTGTTCGGCTATGCAACATTCAAATACTCCGGTTCGGTTCAAGTGACGCGGTTCGGTTAGGGTATTGTACTCCGGTTCGTGATCTTCCTTGACCATTAGTTCGTGAGCTTCTGAAGCGGTTCGGGTCGTAAGCTCGGGTCGGTTCGGAGTTCTTGGTTCTTGTGCACGGCTTGTGAGACACCGACTCAGCTCGTGGGAGGTCATCCAGGTCGGTTCTTGAGCCCCCATCCTGGACGGATCATAGTGTACGGTTCAGTGCTTCTCCAGGTGAGCGGGTCGGGTCGTGGAATGCTTCACGAGGGGGTCGGTTCGTCCCTCACCGATCTGATCCGGTTCGGGTCAAAATCCTGCACTGTTTCCTGCAACTTTTCCAGCAACTGTTTACGCCACACGACGGCATTTTCGACTATTCTAACTACTATAAGCAATCATAAATCATACCAAACAGTCATAGCAACATATAACATCAACCACAAACACCAAAATGATAAATAACCATGTCAAAATGGATCAAACATACCCAAAACCCATATTTTCCCCTTAATCATGCTAAACCATAACTAATGATAAGATTAGCAAAACATATCCAAATTAACCCAAATTTCTAACAAAGGCTTAAAATAATATTCAAGAATTTCTAAACATTTTTCCAGAATTTAATCATGTATAATTTTGTTAATTAACACTAATCACCCCTAATTAACCGTAATTAGTGAAAAACAATCCAAATCACTCACCTTAGCCACAAATTACTTATAGATCTGAAACCCTACTGTTTTGGGGCATTTTCCTAAGCAACATAGCAGCTCCAACTCTGATTTGGTGTTTATTTGCCTTGATTTGATGTTGATTAGCTTAATCCTTGATTAGAAAGTGATTAGAGATGTTTTTAAAAGGTAGAAGCCATTACTAGGGTTGAAGAAATGAAAAGTGGCAACTGAAAAATGACAAAAACTGAATTCCCTAACTCTATCAGCCCTCCCATAACCCTAATCCCGAAATGGGTTATGGGCCTAGCTGCTAATCACCTTAATTATACCTGGTTAAGCTGTTTTTCACCTTCTAAACCTTATTTCAGCCATATCTCCCAAACGGTAAGTCCGTTTAGCTATTGTGACCACTCTACAGAAAGCCAAACATTACCTGAATCTAATGGAAGTGGTTTCAAGTCAAAACTCCTTATCAATCAAAAGTTACGGGTAAAACCAGATTTGCCAGGGGTAAAATGGTCATTTAAAAATCGGCAAAAATTGTGAACATGGAAAATGACCCTAATAGTCGTTCCCCAAAGTTACACGACCATACAACCTCATATGTAAATAAAATAAATATTCTACGATCCTCCAATCATAGAATACGGGTCGTTACACTCTCCACCATTAAGAAATTTCACCCCCGAAATTCCTTAACCAAAAACATACAAAGGTGTTCCACATGCCTATCAGTCATTCACAAACGATCAAACATAAACAACAAGAACAACATGCCTACACTAGCATGCGGTTTACTAATAAGGGAAGGAACTATCACTATTAAAATCTTACCAGTCAAAGAGTTCTGGATGCGATTCCCTCATGCTCTCCTCTGTTTCCCAAGTACAGTCAGTATCATTCTCGTCCCACTGAACTTTGACCAGTTTCACTGCCTTCCTTCGAAGTTGCTTCGTATCACTCTCGATAATACAGATCGGTTTGCGGTTCCCAACCGCCTTGGGTTCTACTTCGATGTTATTCAACTGATCCGGTGAAATAGTCATATTGGGGTCGTGCATGAACTTCCTTAACTGGGAAACATGAAACACGTTATGAACTCCCGCCATCCTGTCTGGCAACACAACTTTATATGCCAAATTCCCAACTTGCTCGAGAACTAGGAATTGATCAACAAATCTTGGTGTTAACTTGCCTCTCTTACCAAATCAAATCACACTCTTTAACAGAGAAACCTTAACAAACACCAAGTCGCCAATGGAGAATTTCAAATCTCTTCGTCTCTTGTCAGCATAACTCTTCTGCCTATCTTGGGCAGCCTTCATTCACTGTTGGATAACCTTGATCTTATCTGAGGTTTCTCTTATCACTTCTCGCCCAAGCACAAATTTCTTACCGATTTCTAACTGACATGATGGTGAGTTGCACGGTCTTCTGTACAAAGCTTCAAATGGAGCCATACCAATACTAGAATGATAACTATTATTATATGCGAATTCAATCAGATGCAAATGGTCATCCCAAGACCCTCCAAAATCCAATATACAAGCTCTCAAGAGATCCTCTAATATACGATTCACCCTCTCTGTCTAACCGTCGGTTTGAGGATGGTATGCGGTATTGAGATGTAATTCTGATCCTAAAGCCACTTGTAAGCTCTTCCAAAATCCACTAGTGAACAACGGATCTCGGTCACTTACAATGCCTTTGGGTACTCCATGAAATCTCACTACCCACTTCATATACAGTTCTGCAAACTTAGCTGCTGTTCTATTCGACTTGACGGGTATAAATCTTGCACTCTTGGTCAATCGGTCCACAATCACCCAAGTGCTATCATGGCCCGATCCAGTCCTTGGTAACCCATCAAAGAAATCCATTTAGACTTGTTTCCATTTCCATTCGGGAATTTCTAATGGTTGCAACAAACCATTAGGTTTCTTTTGCTCAGCTTTAACTAGCTGGCAGTTCATGCATTTGGATATAAACTTCTCAACGCCTCTTTTCACCCTTCACAGTAGTAAGTCTGCTTCATGTCTCGAAACATTTTGTCTCTACTGGGATGTATAGTCAGTTTTGAGTGATGACATTCTCTAAGCACTTCATCTCTCAATCCATTAACATTGGGCATAACTAGTCCCCCATTTTTTCTGAGCCATCCATCTCGATTAAGCCCAGACTTGTTCATCTCCTCATTGATTCCCATTTCTAACTTGGAGATGATTTCCAATAGGTTAGGATCGTCCCTCTGAATGGAACCAATCCGTTCAATCAAAGTGGGTCTGATCGTCAAACTTGCTAGCATTTCTGGATCCAATTCGCACTTTGGTCTGAAATCATACCCAGCTATATACTAGAGTTGCTTCCATTCTAAAAACATAGCCCCTAAACTGGCATGTCTCCTACTCAATGCATTAGCTACCGCATTTCCCTTTCCTGCTGTATATGCGATATCAAAATCATAGGAAGCCAAGAAATCTAACTATCTCTGCTGACGGAGATTTAAATCCTTCTGAGAGAAAAGATACTTTAACGATTTTTGATCAATAAACAACTCAAATCTTTCTTCCAAGAGATAATGTCTCCACATCTTCAATGCGAATACGATCCCTACCAATTCCAAATCACGGGTAGGATATCTTTTCTCATGCGGTTTCAGCTGTTGACTAGCATAAGCTACAACCCAACCTCCTTGCATCCATACAGCACCTAGTCCGGTACCACATGCATCCGTGTATATTGTCATCTCTTCATTCCCTTTAGAAATGACTAACATTAGTGCACACGTCAAATTTTCCTTAGGCTCTTGAATGCATTTTCACACCTTTCGTCCCAAATGAAAGCTTGATTCTTCTTGGTCAACTGAGTTAACGGTGCCGCTATCTTGGAGAAGTCTTGGATAAACTTACGATAATATCCAGCTAATCCCAAGAAACTTCTTACATCTGTTGTATTCTTAGGCGTAGACCAATCTTGTACCGTAGCTACCTTCATAGGATCCATGGCAATACCATTCTTTAAAACAACATGGCCCAAGAATTTCACTTCCCTCCTCCAGAAGTGACACTTAGAAACTTCGCTTTTAGTTAGTGTTTCCTCAACACCTCCATCACTATCCTAAAATGTTCCTTGTGTTCTTCCTCTTTCCTTGAGTAAACCAAGATATCGTCCATGAACACAAGAACAAGCTTAGTCAATTGATCCCTGAATACCCTATTCATAAGATCCACAAAATATGCTGGTGCATTGGTCAACTGAAACGACTGGGAATTTCGCTCGATCCGAATCAATCGCTAAACCGACCAAGACCGTTTGAAGCGCCTAATTGTTTTGAGAACACGACACACTAGAACGCACACGGAAGAACATTTCATTGCTTATTACAACAATTCGTCAGAATACAAGAATATACAGAGTATTAACAAATAATATACATTATAAAATATCAGAGATTACAATACATTACAAAGCAGCGGAAAACAATACGATACACAACTAGAAGAGATATACGGATACAGAGCTTTCCGGATATCATTCCAGCTGTAAACCAAGTTCCTGTGAATATAAATCCGCAAAACCAAAACTACTAGCTGCCCGTGTCAAAATAAGGGCACCCAGAGTTTAGGTTAAAACAATAAACTCCAGGTCAGTCATAGGACTGGTGTGAGAACTAAAACAGTTATTAATCTTTATTTTAAAGTTAGGTAAATCAAGGGACCACGCCGTATAACACGGAACGGGTTTCCTCCCAAGAATACCAGTGCATAAAACAAACAGCGCAATGCTAAATAAAGAAAAATGAAGCTATTATAAGGCCCAGGTCCCATCACACAATGCAACACAAACCGGAGGATAGGGTTTTACCTTATAATAGCCAAATAATGCTTGATACGTTTAAAACAGATTATTTTGATATAACTATAAGTGTATAGTGTCAAAACAATTTCAATCATAAGTATCAATCATAGACGGCATAAGTGCCCCCATCCCACTATGTCACCATATATAGGCTCTACAATCAAAACCGCAAAGTCACGTTTTGGAAGTTGGATTTCCATCTGTGAACCGAGGCAAAAGATAGTCCTCTACCGAATTCGAGACTCTCTAGCCCGAGCCTCAGGCTACAGCCGCAACTGCACCTAGGAGCCACAGGGTCGGTCCACTGATGTGGATTAAAATGCCTGAACACTGCGTTTCCTTGCCCTTTGGGGCGTAAATGAGCCAAATGACTCCATCGGCTCCACACAATCACCGATATATCTAAGGCGCCTCGCAACAGCAACAACCACACAAGTGAAAATTATATAAATGTCAGCCAGTTTAAGCACCGACATCACCACTAGCTAGAAAGAAACGCATGCCCTCCCTGGTTCCTTCTCCCGTTTCTGGTTCAAAACCGGGGTGTGAGGCTCGTGAATCAACGCTACACAAAGCTATGCCACATAGGTCGTGATTTGATCATCAACCACAAGACTTTGCTTTTCAACAGAAGCCTTGATCATATTTCCACTTAGGCATGCTACACAGGAAATTCAATCCATGCGATTGATATCCATCGATATATAACCCCAGAGCTCGTATGTCTCAGAGAAGGGCGTTAAGCAAGAGAATAATTCTCCGTCGCCAAACAGATATATATTTAATAGAAATCGATCACACAGAATAAAATCCAATGTCAGACACACAGTCCATTTACAATTCCGTTTTGGGTCTGAACGAAACCAGAGGCACCTTGTACCTCGCATATCCATCGATCTCCAAGTATATCTGGACGATCACCAACTGATTCCCTCCTCTTGGGTGTACAACCCAATCAAGATCATTAGTAATCACCCAAACGACGTGAAGACCTCTGGTCTTCAACCACCGTCTTCATCCTCGACACCACGTCGAATCAGTTATTCAGAATGGGATAAACCCGGTCTTTCTGAATAACTCACATATATAATAAACAAGTGTTACACAAACACAACATACGCCTCATTCCAATTCAGAATATTCTTTTATTCAAATATTCTTATACTTTGGGAAAGGTTCCCATTAATTTTATCAAAGATAAATTCTTTAAATTTATTCTTTAATCTTCTTTTGAATATCAATTCAAACTAGTCGGGATTAGCGAACCACACCGAAGTAATCATTTATTTTATTTCCCAATCCCAACCTATTCGTCCCATGAAGTAAAACTGGTCATACTTCGTATCTAACACCACGCTGTTATCGGTAAATTCAATTACCATTTCAAGTTCAAATCCAATTAAAGATTTAACTATCGCCTGAAGAAAAACTGGTGATACTCCATTCTCGACTATTCCAATCAAATTAAAGATTCATTAAAACTCCACTTGGTTTAAATCTTCCCAAAAATCAATATCAATGATTATTTAACTTGGGAAATCATATCCTGTCTTTAACTGGGTTAAAGAACCAATGTCGTTTAAAACATGGCTCACTATAAACCCAAAATCACATTACATTAATTATTGGGTTAAAGAACAGGTGTTATTTAAAACACCGTTCACGATAAACCCAAAAATCAATTCAAATTCAATTCCAATTAAATACCGTTTAATTGGTACACTTCATTAAATCTAAACAAAAAGATTTAATCTTTTTCTCAATTGGGTTTAAGAATAGTGTTAATGAATACACCATTCACGGCAAACCCAAATCACATTTGATATTAAACACAAGGCTATGAATAGAAAATATATCGGCTTATATTCAATATAATATTCTATGACCAACAAATATCGTATAGGAAATAATGATATAAATATATCTTTCAAATTCCAATAACAATATTTGTATCATCACGAAATCCAACATCGAAATATTCCGAAGACAATTTTAATTCAAATCCATTCCAATTCAATTATCGGAAATTCTAGTTATTTTCAAAACCATTTCAAATCCACTTTATTTATTTTAAAAATAAATAATTCTAGTTCAAAACTAGTTCAAAACTAGTTCATTCCGAAAAAATCTATTTTTATCTTTTCAAATATGGAAATTTTTATCCCAATTCTTTACAAATCATTTCTTATGATTTTACACTAATTATTAACATTTTTAATAATTTTATCAAGGTCCGTACAGTCGATTTCCATCAACGGCCATCGAACTGTACTTACAGCGACCTTTTCCAAATTTGATTTGGACATAATTCCAAATCCAACCATTAGATTTTAAATCTCTAACATTTGTTAGAGAGCTCTTTTCGATACAAACCCTACGGTTTCGGTTTTAGAGAATCCGACGGTTGGATCTCCCGTAATATCCATTCGAAGTCATTGGTCGAAATTCGCGAACTGCCGCGGCGCAGCGCGTTCTATTCAGGCTATTTTATATATAATATATATATATATATTTCATCGATTTCCTTTTAAAACGTATTATATAAATCGTTTTAAATTCGTTTTCAAACGATTTCAACTTCATATTCAATTTCTAATCAAAATTGAATGTTCCACATCATCGATAAACAAATGATAATATTTTAAAAACGTTAAATTTTGAAATCACTTTCTTTCCTATATTCATTATAAAAATGAATAAAATCGATATAAATATCGTTCACGTCAAAATGGCGTCGATCTAATTAACACGGCTTTTATTCAACACATGAATATTTATTCTATTCAACACATGAATTTATTTTCTATTCAACACATGAATATATATTTTCAATTCAACACATGAGTTTATTTTCTATTCAACACATGAATTTATTTTCTATACAACACATGAATTTATTTTCTATATTGGAATGAGGCCCAATCAATTACCATATAACATTTATTATATGGATTTCCATACAACACATGTATATAATAGCAACGATAAATAATCAACCATCATCCAGAGTGCACCATACAACTGCATAAGAATTAAATATAAATAATTAACGCTTACACAGTCTGTCAACCCATCGATTGACATGCAACTAAACAATTGGGATTAGTGTACGTCAAATATCATCCCAATACCCGTGTAGGGTTTCAAATCAACAAACACTTATTTTATTTGTGAAGTTTGGCGATGCGTAAATTTTTATCGTCCCAAACAATATCAGTCAAATCAGTGTATATAAACAAATCGTCCGATTTGTTCATAAATATTTATTTTATATACACATTAAAAATTATATTTTTAACTATAAAATATTTTCCACTATAAAATATTTTATTTCATTCACCATCACACAATCAAATTTCACAACACAGCAATCAAACAAACAAGTCTTCCATGGTCTGTGGACGACAGGTGTCGGGTGCTGCTAAGCATCGTCTGCATCCTAGTATATATTTCAAACTAGAAAAGAAAATTTAAAGTGAGAAGTTCTCACCGACTAGCTAAACCAATCACCACGACTCTTCATTTGTAGAAAATCTTCGCCGTTCTCGCCTTTGTCACTTTCGTTGTCTGTAGCAACTACATATATTAAAATCACATTTTTATATGGTTGCCATGTACATAAAAATCATCTCTTTACACATTATAAAAATTATTTCTTTTTATGATGATATATATAATAGAAATCACTTCTTCATATAATTTAAAATCAAATCTTCATATGATTAAAAATCGAATCTTTGCATGATAAAAATCATATTTTTATTTCCAACCCTAAACGATAAAAATCATATTTTGATTACCGCTACTTCATATTCAAAAATATTATCTTTCCATGTTCAAAAACCCCATCTTTATGTATGTAAATATCGTATCTTTCTAAGGGTTAAATTCAAATTTTTCTATATCACTTCATAGGATAAAAATTATATTTTTATATCCTTTTTCATATAAATAAAGATCCAAAATTTTATATGTTAAAAATATAAATATAAATCATATCTTTATTTTAAAAACAATCTAAAACCCTATTTCTATTTTGAAAATAATGTCTTTTCAATTTAAAAAAATAATAATATTATCTTTATATCTAAAAATCGATGCATAGAAATCATATTATAGTAAACGAATTAAAAATCAAATTAGGTAAACTCAAAAATCGAATTTAGCAAACTTACATCGATTGGAGAGGGGTGGGGGTTGCTTGCGCTCTTTGGTGGCCGTTGGTGGTGCGGAGCGGAGGCGCAGGGCTGAGGGGGTGCGCAGTGGTGGTTGCGTCGGTTCTGGGGCTTGGGACATCGGGGTAGCGGGTTAGAAGGGGTAGTAGAGGAGGAGGAGTGGAAGGGGGGCTGACGCGGCGTTGAGGGAGGAGGGCGGGGTGATGGATGCGGCGGCGGCGCTCAACTTCGGGGGGGGGGGGGGGGCAAGGTGATTTCCCTTTTTTTTTCGATCAACAGTATAATAGAAGAGAGAGAGAGTGAGGTAGAGAGGTAATTATATAATTATATATATTGATTAATTTTCAAAAAACAACTTTTTATCTCGACCTCGAAATCGAACCCACCAACTGCCACCCCTAGCTAATTACCCCCATTGCGAACACAATGGGATATGTATCGTAAGCTGATTCGATCGTTTTGATCAGTTTTCATCAAAATCAAAATATAACTCTATATATTGAATTTGAACGTGCATTTCAATTTACTGGGGTCACATACTAACTCGAAATATTCAAGAAAAACATTTTATAGCTTCGTATTGACGGTACGGTCCTAACAAAGCTAATTTCGCCAAATTCCGAGACCGTTTGAAAAATGGCCTTTTTCCAGTCAATTAAAATCAACTTAAGCTGGTCAAACGTGTTTTCTTTTGCCACGCTCACATATTGATTCATAAAATTACGAATTTTGAAATCTAGCAATAACTTGACATTGCGGATTCAACAAAAGTGGTTTCGTCGAAAACCGAGGTCCTTTGCAAAATGGCTATTTTTAAGGACCAGATTCCATAGCGACTATTCTGAATTATCAACTGGACATAACTTTTTATCCCCGCTATGAAATTTCAATTTTTTGGATTCGTTGGAAAGATATTCTCAATTAGATTCTAATATTTTTGGTTTCATTAAAATCCGATTTATTTTGCATCCGGTACATTCATTTGAAATCGAATTTTCGAACTACCGCGCCATTTTCAATTCCTTTTATAATTTAAAATAAAATATTTATATTCTAACGACGATCTATATAAATATACACGTTCTAATTCTATTCAAAATAAATTTCTCGTCGTTATTATTTAAAATAATTCATTTTAAATATTCAAAATTCGCTAAAATTGCCAAAATAAATTTTTTTAATTGGCTCAGAATTCAGGGTTATTACAATCTCCCTAACTTAAAACTTTCTTTCCCCGAAAAGGAACAAAGCCAAAAGTTGTTTAACTAATCAACTCAACTTTCATCATTTTTATTACGGCTTAAATTCTTCAACCTTTCAGTTTCTAAGAACATTTCAAATTTTTCAAAAATTTGGCTAACACCCTAAATTTTCGAAAAATTTCGCCATAACCTCCCCTGCACCGGGGAATTCAGGATATTTCATATAGCCTCCCTTGGCCTTCTACAATCCAAAAGAAAAATAAAACCAAAGCGGTTAGCCAATCGGCTCATAAAATCATCCAAAACCCAAGAAATACAATAAACATGAGACGACCTGAACTTCCCCGGTAAGGAAAGCCTGAATTGAATTGAGGACAAGACGAATCAGAACACAAACAGAAGAACATTTCATTGTTTATTACAACAATTCCATCAGAATACAAGAATATACAGAGTATGAATAAATATTATACAATAAAGAATAACAGAGATTTAAATACAGTACTGCAGAGGAAAAATAATACAAAACACAACTGAAAATAATACACAGATACAGAGCTTTCCGAACATCGTTCCAGTTGTAAATCAGGATCCTATGAACATAAATCTGCAAAACCAAAACTACTAGCTGCCCGTGTCGAAAATAAGGGCACCCAGAGTTTAGGTTAAAACAATAAACTCCAGGTCAGTCGTGTGAATGGTGTGAGAACTAAAACAGTTAGTTAAAAAATTTACTTTAAAAGAGAGTAATTCCAGGGACCACGTCGTATAACACGGAACAGGTTTCCTCCCAAGAATACCAGTGCAGAGAATAAACAACGCAATGCTTTTTTGAAAAATGAAGCTATTATAAGACCTAGGTCACATCACACAATGCAACGCAAGCCGGAGGATAGGGTTTTCCCTTATAATAGCCAAACATGCTTGGTACGTTTGAAACAAATCATTTGATACTATTATAAGTGTATAATGTCAAAACAATTTCAATCATAAATATCAATCATAGACGGCATTAATGACCCATACCACTATGTCTCCATACTAGGTTCTACAAATAAAACCGATATATCTCGTATTCGAAATTGGATTTCCATCATGAGTCGAGGCAAGGGGCAAGCTCCTCTCCGCTTCGAGACACTCTAGCAAATGTCCCAGGACTACACACTCTAGGTAACCCTTGGATCTTCAGGGCCGGTCCTCTCTTACGTTTGAGGATTAATTATTCCTGAACACACGTTTTCCGGTCCTAAAAGACCTATATCCGAGGCGCCTCGCATTCCAACAACCACATAGGTAAAAATAATATAGATGTCAGCCAGTTTAAGCACAGACACTACCTCTAGCTAGAAAGAAACGTCGTGTTCTCCCTACAGTCACTATCCCTTTTTTGACTCATACCGAGGTGTAAGGCTCGCGAATCCACGCTATACATACAGCTATGCCACGTAGGCCGTGCTTTGATCATCAACCACAAGACATTGCTTTGCAACAAAAGCCTTGATCATTTTCCACTTAGGTGTGCCACACAGGCAATTCACTCCATGCGACTGATATCCATCGATATACAACCTCTAAGATCGTACGTCTCAGAGAAGGGCGTTAAGCAAGAGAATAAATTCTCCGCTACCAAACAGATGTATATTTAATAGAGATCAATCAACACAGAATAAAATCAAATGTTAGACACACGGTCCATTTACAAGTTTGTTCTGGGTCTGACCGAAACCGGAAGCACTTTCCTCGCATCTCCAACGATCTCCAAGTACGTCTAGACGATCACCAACTGATTCCCTCCTTTTGGGTGTACAGCCCAATCAAGATCATCAATAATCATCCAAACGATGTGAAGACTTCCAGTCTTCAACCACCGTCTTCATCTTCGACATATGGTCGAATCGGTTATTCAGAATGGTAATAAACCCGGCCTTTCCGAACAACCCACGTATATAATAAAGAAATGTTACACAAACACAACATACGCCTCACTCCAATTCAGCAGTCATGAACCGTAAATTAGTCAGAGAACAATTCCCCAAATATTAACCCCGAAGGCCGAAACCAACATCAGATCAATACCCAGGAAACCATTCTTCTTAGATAACCTACAGTTAGTTTCTAAATTTCACATTCTTAGGGAAAGGTTCCCATTGTTTTTATCAAAGATAAATCCTTCTAAATTTATTCTTTAATCTTCCTTTGGATATCGTTTCAAACCATGTTAAGGTTTTCCAAACTAGTCGGGATTAGCGAACCACACCGAAGTAATTATTTATTTTATTTCCCAATCCCAATCTATTCATCCCATGGAGAAAAACTGGTAATACTCCATATCTAACACCACGATGTTTTCGGTAAATATTAATTACCATTTCATGTTCAAATCTAATTAAAGATTTAACTATCGCTTTAGAGCAAAACTGATGATACTCCATTCTCGCTCACTTTCCAAATTTGATAATTTAAATTATCAATTCACATTTCAATCTAATTACAAATTCATTAAAACTCCTTTTACTGGGTTAAAGAACTAATGTCATTTAAAACACAGTTCATGATAAACCCAAATCACATTCTATTTATTATCGGGTTAAAGAACAAGTGTTATTTAAAACACCGTTCACGATAAACCCACAAATCAATTCTAATTCGATTCCAATTAAATATATTAATTAATTGGTATACTTCATTAAATCTAAATAAAAAGATTAATCTTTTCTCAATGGGGTTTAAGAACAGTGTTGATGAAGACACCATTCACGACAAACCCAAATCCCATTTGATATTAAATACAAGGCTCTGAATATAAAATATATCGGCTTATATTCAATATCAAATTCTGAAACCCACAAATATCGCTAGGGAAATAACAATATAAAACATATATTCCAAATTTCCTCCAAAATATCTGTATAATCGCGGAATCTAATATTGAAATATTCCAAAGACAATTTCGATTCAAATCCATTCCAATTCATATATTGGAAATTCTGGTTATTTATAATCCATTTCAAATCCAATTTATTTAGTTAAAAATAATTGGATTTTAATTCTAGTTCAAAACTAGTTCATTTCGATAAAAATCTATTTTTATCTTTTCAAACATGGAGTTTTTAATCCCAATTCTTTACAAATCACTTCTTATGATTCTACACAAATCATTGATATTTTTGATAATTTTATCAAGGCCCGTACAGTCGATTTCCATCAACGGCCATCGAACTGCACTTACAACAACCTTTTCCAAATTTGATTTGGACATAATTCCAAATCCAACCGTTAGATTTCAAATTTCTTGTATTCGTTAGAAAGCTCTTTTCGATATGAACCCAATAGTTCTAGTTTTAGGAGAATCCGACGGTCGAATCTCCGTAATGACCGTTCGAAGTCAATGGTCGAAATTCACGAACTGCCGCAGCGCGGCGCGTTCTATTCAAGCCATTTTATATAATATATATATATATATATATTATATATTTTCCCTCGATTCCCATTTAAAACGTATTTTATAAATCGTTTCAAATTTGTTTCAAAAACAATTTCAACTTTCATTTCAAATTCAAATCAAGATTGAATTTTCCATTATAAATTCTTTTTACTTTCGTTTCTATTTGATTTTAATTCAAATCGATTTCAATTCAATTCGAATTCATTTTATAAATATTCGATTTTTAAATCTCTTTTTAATATTCATTATAAAAACGAATATAATCGATATAAATATCGTTTGCGTCAAAATAGCGCATCTCTAATCCACACGACTTTATATTTTTCAATAACTTCGTTATTCTATTCAACAAATGAATATTTATTCTATTCAACACATGAATCTATATTTCTTTCAACACATGACTAATCTCAACAAATGAGTACTGTCAACACATGCCTTTTTTTGTTATTTAATATATTTTATAAAATTTTGATTTCTATCGTTAAATTTTATATCAAACTCTAACCGTAAATTAGCAAGAGAGTAATTCCCTAGATATTAACCCCGAAGGCCGAAACCAACATCAGATCAATATCCAGAAGACCACTCATCTTATCTATTCTCCAGTTAGTTTCTAATTTCATATTTGATAAAGATGTAAATTTCATTGTTAAAATATTTTACTTAACACATGAATATATATTTCTTTCAACAAATGACTAATCTCAACAAATGAGCACTATCAACACATGAATCTTTATTTTATAATATCCTTTGTTTTCCCAATTGGAATGAGGCCCAATCAATTACCATATAATGTTAATTATATGGATTCTATACAACACATGTATATAATAGCAATGATAATTAATCAACCGTCATCCAAAGTGCACCACACAACTGCATAAGCATTAAATATAAATAATTAACGCTTACAAAGTCTGTCGACCAATCAATCGACATACAATTAAATAATTGGGATTAGTGTACGCCAAATATCATCCCAACACCCGTGTGGGGTTTCAATCCACAAACACCGAATATTATTTGTGCAGTTGGGCGACGTGTAAAATTTATCGTCCCAGTCTATATCCTTCAAATAGGTGTACATAAACAAACCGTCCGGTTTGTGAATGAATATTTATTTATCCATATACACGTTAAAAAAATTATTTTTAACGATAAAATATTTTATTTCAACACATGACTTTCTATTCAGCTCATTTATTAAATAAAATGATATCTTTATTTTTCTAACTTATTTTAGAAAATTTCGGCGGCATAACAGCACGATACTAGAAACGGGACAAGGCCTAGCCTTATCCCCTGTCTAATAATAGCCCACGCCATACACATACCAATTTCTATCAATTCCATTTCACCACAAACCAAATTCAAACCAATATTCCCATCAACTCAACAAACAAATCAAACAAGCAAACAAGTCCTCCATGGTTTGTAGATGACGGGTGTCGGGTGCTGCTAAGCACCGTCTGCATCCTAGTATATATTTTTAACTAGAAAATGAAATTTAGAGTGAGAAGTTCTCACATTGATTTTTCTCCAACACGTTTTCTGACTTGCTGAATTGTTGTTCGAGCTCCAGGCTTCGCACACAAGCTCTAATCTTCAATCCATCTGTTTCTCCAGTATAAACACGCCATTCTGAACAACTTTCGCCTAAGGGACTTTTTTCTAAAAATGCTCCAATTCGCCAGAATTCGCGAAAGTACACGATTTTTACAGCTTTTGGACAACAGACTTTGAACGCGTTTTCCGAGCAGCTCCAAACTCCAAAACACGACTTCCATATGTCCAAATCAAAGAGAAAATCGTGCTCTATAACTATGGTCTAGAGGAGTTTTGGCTAAAAATGCAAGGTTTAGGAGTTATGGGCGAAATAGTGACAGGGTGTTTTGTGCAAAACCAGAAATTAGTGGAAAAATGTGATTTTTGAGGAGGGGCCCACGGCCGGAGTTGGGTGACCATTGGGGGGGCGCCGGACCTGATGGACGTGGGGGAGGCCGCTGGTGGCGGGGTGGGGTCCACGGAGGCGGGTGGTGGTGGTTTGGGGGTAGGGTTTGTGATTTTGAAGAGGGAAAGAGGAGGAGAGAGAGGGGAGGAGGAAGAGGAGGAGGTGGCTTCGGAGGGGGGTGGCGGCGGCCAGAGGTGGTGGTAGTAGTGGAGGAGGGGCGGCAGCTCTCTTGGTGGAGGAGGAGCCCATTTTTGAGAAAAGGGGAAGAGAGAAAAGTGAATGAAGAGGAGGAAAAGTGATTATATGCTCATTTCTCGCATATCGTCTGAATGCAAACGATCTCCTATTGCCGTGGATTTCGGACACAACATAGCAGACGTTAAGACGAGTCCAACGAAACAAGTTTCGTCGAATTCCGAGTTCGTTTGACCGTCCGTTAAAATTCTCAAAAACGCTATGTAAGCTCTAAAAATGCGATTTTGGCGCACCATTTCTTCTTGCACGCTCACATGCTAACTCCAAAAATCATGCTCTTTTGGATTTAACAATTATTAGATGATACGAATCCAAAAAAAAAAGTAGAATTGAATTCTGAGGTCGTATCAATAATGTTTCTTTGTAAAATGACTGCCCGTTTTACCCTGAACTGTTTTAGCTCGCACGGCCACATACTAACTCCGTTCGATGCGCCCTTTGGAACACAACAATGATTTGTCATTATGAATCCAAAAAAAAATTATCTCGTCGAATTCTGAGCTTGTATGCAAAATTCCACTTTTTAAGGGCTATATTTTGCTAACCGAAAAGCTCCAGCCAATTGCCACTATTCCGGATATCGGAATATATCGAAGCTTATACTTTTTGGAGTTCTAAACGGTATTTTGAACTCAATGGAAGTGGTTTCAAGTTCAAATTCACCCGTATGAAAAATATGACTTTTTGGGCCATGTTTAATTTCCATAGCGACTATTCTGAATTTTCAACTGGGCATTACTTTTTATCCCCATTATGAAATTTTGATTTTTCGGATTCGTTGGAAAGTTATTCTCAATTAGATTCTAATATTTTTGGTTTTGCTAAAATCCGGTTTATTTTGAATCCTGTACACTCATTTGAAATTTGAAATCGAATTATCGAACTACCACGCCATTTTCAATTCCTTTTATAATTAAAATAAAATATTTATATTCTAACGACGATCTATATAAATATACACGTTCCAATTCTATTTAAAATAAATTTCTGGTCGTTATTATTTAAAATAATTCATTTAAAATAATCAAAATTCATTAAAATTGGCAAAATAAATTTTTTAAAAATGCTTAGAATATCCGGGTTGTTACAATCTCCCCCACTTAAAAGTTTTCGTCCCCGAAAAGGAACGAACCTGAAAGTTGTTTAACTAACCAACTCAACTTCCATTATTTTCTTTACGGCTTAAGTTCTTCAACTTTTCAATTTATAAGAACTTTTCCAATTTTTCAAAAATTTGGCTAACACCCTAAATTTCGCCATAACCTCCCCTACACCGGGGACTTCGGGATATTTATAGCCTCCCATGGCCTTCTTCAATCCAAAAGGAGAAGAAAAAGCCAAGCGGCTAGCCAATCAGCTCATAACATCATCATCACCCAAACAAAACAGTAAATTATGGTAAACATGTACCTATTTGTCTGGCAAACGATTTTATTCTTCTGCTCTAGCCTCCTTGCTATGACCTGTTCAATGTAAGTACTTGTATATGCATGCAATTCCAAACAATTCAATATTCGGTTCAATTTGGCATAATGGTTCAAAATTTCAAACAAATAAACAAACAATACAACCATCAATCAATTAGTGGATTATCGTTTCAAATTCATAATTTTGATATATATACAAAAATCACATTTTTGATGCCAATTCACAACAATATATTCTAGCTATATTTTGGTTCTCACACCAGTCTAATAGAAATATATAGATATCACACCTTCGAAACTCGAATATAAATTCTGATGATGTACGTACATCACCAGAATTATCCCCGAACGACTAGAGTGTGATTCTATATCTATCCAGTATATTAAAACTTCGAATATACGTTCATGAGGCGTATATGCAAAACCTTTATATACTCGATTGTCCAAATTCAATACAAATAAAATATTCAAATACGTATAATTGAATTTAACTTTCAAAACAAAATTGTTTCCATTTGAAAAATATACTCTTCACACTCGTTCTAGGATACTACTAATCCTATCTCTAACGAGTCATTCTAATTGGATATTACTAATCCAATATCTGATGAATTCTTTCGTTCGGTTCTAATATGTCTTGTTCTCGAGCTCTGTAAACCAAGGCTCTGATACCAAACTGAGACAACCCGAACTTCCCTGGTAAGGAAAGCCCGGATTGAATTGAGGACAAGATGAATCAGAACACAAACAGAAGAACATTTCATTGTTTATTACAACAATTCCATCAGAATACAAGAATATATAGATTATGAATAAATATTATACAACAAAGAATAACAGAGATTTAAATACAGTACTGCAGCGGAAAAATAATACAAAACACAACTGAAAATAATACACGGATACAGAGCTTTCCGAGCATCATTCCAGTTGTAAATTAGGATCCTGTGAACATAAATCTGCAAAACTAAAACTACTAGCTGCCCATGTCGAAAATAAGGGCATCTAGAGTTTAGGTTAAAACAATAAACTCCAGGTCAGTCATGTGACTAGTGTGAGAACTAAAACAGTTATTTAAAAACTTTACTTTAAAAGAGAGTAATTCCAGGGACCACGCCGTAAACGGGTTTCCTCCCAAAAATACCAGTGCAGAGAATAAACAACGCAATGCTTTTTCAAAAAATGAAGCTATTATAAGACCCAAGTCCCATCACACAATGCAACGCAAGCCGGAGGATAGGGCTTTCCCTTATAATAGCCAAACATGCTTGGTACGTTTAAAACAAATCATTTGATACTATTATAAGTGTATAGTGTCAAAACAATTTCAATCATAAATATCAATCATAGACGGCATTAATGACCCATACCACTATGTTGCCATACTAGGTTCTACAAATAAAACCGAAATATCTCGTATTGGAAATTGGATTTCCGTCATGAGTCGAGGCAAGGGGCAAGCTCCTCTCCGCTTCGAGACACTCTAGCAAATGTCCCAGGACTACACACTCTAGGTAACCCTTGGATCTTCAGGGCCAGTCCTCTCTCACGTTTGAGGATTAATTATTCCTCAACACACGTTTCCCAGTCCTAACAGACCTATATCCGAGGCGCCTCGCATTCCAACAACCACATAGGTAAAAATAATATAGATGTCAGCCAGTTTAAGCACTGACACTACCTCTAGCTAGAAAGAAACGTCGTGTTCTCCCTGCAGTCACTATCCAGTTTTTGACTCATACTAAGGTGTGAGGCTCGCGAATCCATGCTATACACAAAGCTATGCCACGTAGGTCGTGCTTTGATCATCAACCACAAGACTTTTCTTTGCAACAAAAGCCTTGATCATTTTCCACTTAGGCGTGCCACACAGTCAATTCACTCCATGCGACTGATGTCCATCGATATACAAGCTCTGAGCTCGTACGTCTCAGAGAAGGGCGTTAAGCAAGAGAATAAATTCTCCGCCGCCAAACAGATGTAAATTTAATAGAGATCAATCAACACAGAATAAAATCCAATGTCAGACATAGTCCATTTACAAGTTCATTCTGGGTTTGAACGAAACCGGAGGCACTTTCCTCGCATCTCCATCGATCTCCAAGTACGTCTGGATGATCACCAACTGATTGCCTCCTTTTGGGTGTACAGCCCAATCAAGATCATTAATGATCATCCAAACGATGTGAAGACTTCCGGTCTTCAACCACCGTCTTCATCTTCGACATATCGTTGAATCGATTATTCAGAATGGGTATAAACCCGGCCTTTCCGAACAACCCGCGTATATAATAAACAAATGTTACACAAACACAACATGCGCCTCATTCCAATTCAGCAGTCACTAACCGTAAATTAGTCAGAGAACAATTCCCCAAATATTAACCCCGAAGGCCGAAACCAACATCAGATCAATACCCAAGAAACCATTATTCTTAGCTAACCTATAGTTAGTTTCTAAATTTCACATTCTTAGGGAAAGGTTCCCATTATTTTTTATCGAAGATAAATCCTTCTAAATTTATTCTTTAATCTTCTTTGGATATCGTTTCAAACCATATTAAGGTTTTCCAAACTAGTCGGGATTAGAAAACCACACCGAAGTAATTATTTATTTTAATTCCGAATCCCAACCTATTCATCCCATGGTGTAAAACTGGTAATACTCCATATCTAACACTACGGTGTTATCGGTAAATATTAATTACCATTTCATGTTCAAATCTAATTAAAGATTTAACTATCGCTTTGGAGAAAAACTGGTGATACTCCATTCTCGCTCACTTTCCAAATTTGATAATTTAAATTATCAATTCACATTTCAATCTAATTACAGATTCATTAAAACTCCTTTTACTGGGTTAAAGAACTAATTTCATTTAAACCACAGTTCATGATAAACCCAAACCACATTCTATTTATTATCGGGTTAAAGAACAAGTGTTATTTAAAACACCGTTCACGATAAACCCACAAATCAATTCTAATTCAATTCCAATTAAATATATTAATTAATTGGTATACTTCATTAAATCTAAATAAAAAGATTTAATCTTTTCTCAATGGGGTTTAAGAACAGTGTTGATGAAGACACCATTCACGACAAACCTAAATCCCATTTGATATTAAATACAAGGCTCTGAATAGAAAATATATCGGCTTATATTCAATATCAAATTCTGAAACCCACAAATATTCCTTTGGAAATAACGATATAAAATATATCTTCCAAATTTCCTCCAAAATATCTGTATAATCGCGGAATCTAATATCGAAATATTTCAAAGACAATTTCGATTCAAATCCATTTCAATTCATATATTGGAAATTCTGGTTATTTAAAATCCATTTCAAATCCAATTTATTTATTTAAAAATAATTGGATTTTAATTCTAGTTCAAAACTAGTTCATTTAGATAAAAATCTATTTTTATCTTTTCAAATATGGAGTTTTTCATCCCAATTCTTCACAAATCATTTCTTATGATTTTACACAAATTATTGATATTTTTGATAATTTTATCAAGGCCCGTACAGTCGATTTCCTTCAACGGCCATCGAATTGCACTTACAGCGATCTTTTCCAAATTTGATTTGGACATAATTCCAAATACAACCGTTATATTTCAAATTTCTTGTATTCGTTAGAAAGCTCTTTTCGATACGAACCCAACGGTTCCAGTTTTAGGAGGATCCGACGGTCGGATCTCCCGTAATGTCCATTCGAATTCAATGGTCGAAATTCACGAACTGCCGTAGCGCAGCGCGTTCTATTCAGGCCATTATATATATATATATATATATTCCCTCGATTCCCATTTAAAACGTATTTATAAATCGTTTCAAATTTGTTTCAAAAACAATTTCAAGTTTCATTTCAAATTCAAATCAAAATTGAATTTTCCAATACAAATTCTTTTTACTTTCATTTCTATTTGATGTCAATTCAAATCGATTTCAATTCAATTCGAATTCATTTTATACTCAATTCAATTCGAATTCATTTTTATAAATATTCGATTTTTAAATCTCTTTTTAATATTCATTATAAAAACGAATATAATCGATATAAATATCGTTCGCGTCAAAATAGCGCATCACTAATCAACACGGCTTTATATTTTTCAATAACTTCGTTATTCTATTCAACAAATGAATATTTATTCTATTCAACACATGAATCTATATTTCTTTCAACACATGACTAATCTCAACAAATGAGTACTGTCAACACATGCCTATTTTTGTTATTTAATATATTTTATAAAATTTTGATTTCTGTCGTTAAATTTTATATCAAACTCTTACCGTAAATTAGCAAGAGAGCAATTCCCTGAATATTAACCCCGAAGGCCGAAACCAACATCAGATCAATATTCAGGAGACCACTAATCTTATTTATTTTCCAGTTAGTTTCTAATTTCATATTTGATAAAGATGTAAATTTTATTGTTAAAATATTTTACTCAACACATGAATATATATTTCATTCAACACATGACTAATCTCAACAAATGAGTACTGTCAACACATGAATCTTTATTTTATAATATCCTTTATTTTCCCAATTGGAATGAGGCCTAATCAATTACCATATAATTTTAATTATATGGATTCCATACATCACATGTATATAATAACAACGATAAATAATCAACCGTCATCCAAAGTGCACCACACAACTGCATAAGCATTAAATATAAATAATTAACGCTTACACAGTCTGTCGACCAATCGATCGACATACAATTAAATAATTGGGATTAATGTACGCCAAATATTATTTGTGCTGTTGGGTGACGTATAAAATTTATCATCCCAATCAATATCCTTCAAATAGGTGTACATAAACAAACCGTTCGGTTTGTAAATGAATATTAATTTATCCATATACACGTTAAAAATTTTATTTTTAGCGATAAAATATTTTATTTCAACACATGATTTTCTATTCAGCTCATTTATTAAATAAAATGATATCTTTATTTTTCTAACTTATTTTAGAAAATTTCGATGGCATAACGTCACGATACTAGAAACGAGACAATGCCTGGCCTTATCCCCACTCTAATAATGGCCCACGCCATACACATACCAATTTTAATCAATTCCATTTCACCACAAACCAAATTTAAACCAATATTCCCATTAACTCAACAAACAAATCAAACAACCAAACAAGTCGTCCATGGTCTGTGGATGACGGGTGTCGGGTGGTGCTAAGCACCGTCTGCATCCTAGTATATATTTTTAACTAGAAAATGAAATTTAGAGTGAGAAGTTCTCACATTGATTTTTCTCTAACACGTTTTCTGACTTGCTGAATTATTGTTCGAGCTCCAGGCTTCGCACACAAGCTCTAATCTTCAATCCATCATTTTTTCTAGCATAAGCACGCCATTCTGAACAACTTTCGCTTAAGGGACTTTTTGCCAAAAATGCTCCAATTCGCCAGAGTTCGTGAAAGTACACGATTTTTACAGCTTTTGGACAGCAGACTTTGAACGCGTTTTCCGAGCAGCTCCGAACTCCAAAACACGACTTCCATATGTCCAAATCAAAGAGAAAATCGTGATCTACAACTTTGGTCCAAAGGAGTTTTGGCTAAAAATGCACGGTGTGGGAGTTATGGGTGAAACAGTGACATGGTGTTTTGTGCAAAACGGGAAATTAGTGAAAAATGTGATTTTTAAGGAGGAGGGGCCCACGGCCGGAGTTGGGTGGCCATAGGGTGGGCGCCAGACCTGATGGACGTGGGGGAGGCTGGTGGTGGCGGGGTAGGGTGCACAGAGGTGGGTGGTGGTGGTTTGGGGGCAGGGTTTGTGATTTTGAAGAGGGAAAGAGGAGGAGAGAGAGGGGAGGAGGAAGAGGAGGAGGTGGCACGGGAGGGGGGTGGTGGCGGCCAGAGGTGGTGGCAGTGGAGGAGGGGCGGCAGCCCTCTTGGAGGAGGAGGAGCCCATTTTTGAGAAAAGAGGAAGAGAGAAAAGTGAATGAAGAGGAGGAAAAGTGATTATATGCTCGTTTCTTGCGTATCGTCTGAATGCAAACGATCTTCGATTGCCGCGGATTTCTGACACAACATAGTAGACGTGAAGACGAGTCCAATAAAACAAGTTAGGTCAAATTCCGAGTTTGTTTGACCGTCCGTTAAAATTCTCAAAAACGCTCAGATAAGCTCTAAAAATGTGATTTTGGCGCACCATTTCTTCTTGCACGCTCACATGCTAACTCCAAAAATCATGCCCTTTTGGATTGAACCATTATTAGACGATATGAATGCAGAAAAAAAAAGTAGAATCGAATTCTGAGGACATATCAATAATGTTCCTTTGTAAAATGACTGCCCATTTTACCCTGAATTGTTTTAGCTCGCACGACCACATACTAACTCCGTTCGACGCGCCCTTTGGAACACAACAATGATTTGTCATTATGAATCCAAAAAAAATTATCTCGTCGAATTCTGAGCTTGTATGCAAAATTTCACTTTTTAAGGGCTATGTTTTGCTAACCGAAAAGCTTCAGCCAATTGCCACTATTCCGGATATTGGAATATATCGAAGCTTATACTTTTCGGAGTTCTAAACAGCATTTTGAACTCAATGGAAGTTGTTTCGAGTTCAAATTCACCCGTATGTAAAATATGACTTTTTGGGCCATGTATAATTTCCATAGCGACTATTCTGAATTTTCAATTGGGCATAACTTTTATCCCCGCTATGAAATTTTGATTTTTCGGATTCTTGGAAAGATATTCTCAACTAGATTCTAATATTTTTGGTTTCGCTAAAATCCGGTTTATTTTGAATCCTGTACACTCGTTTGAAATTTGAAATCGAATTATCGAACTACCGCGCCATTTTCAATTCCTTTTATAATTAAAATAAAATATTTATATTCTAACGACGATCTATATAAATATAAACGTTCTAATTCTATTCAAAATAAATTTCTCGTCGTTATTATTTAAAATAATTCATTTTAAATAATAAAATTCATTAAAATTGCCAAAATAAAAAATTTAAATTGGCTCAAAATTTATGAATTGTTACGAAACATGTACCTATTTGTCGGGCAAACAATTTTATTCTTCTGCTCTAGCCTCTTTGTTATGACCTGTTCAATGTAAGTACATGTATACTATGCAAATGCGACAAATTTTCAATACAACTCACTTTTTGATCAATTTGGCTAAAGGTTCAACATTTAATTAATCACAACAGTAATCAAACAACACAACCAGCAATCAATTAGTTGATTAACGTTTCAAATTCATAATCTTGATATACAGTCAAAAAATCAGATTTTTGATGTCAAATCACAACAATAAGCCCTATCTAATTTTTGTTCTCACGCCAGTCAATTGGAGTCATATAGAAATCCCACCTTCGAAACACGAAAAAAAATTCTGATGATGTCCGGACATCATCAGAATTATCCTCGAGTGGCTAGAGTGTGATTCTATATCTATCCAATATATTAAAACTTCGAATACACGTTTGCAAGGCGAATATGCAAAAATTTTATATATTGAGTTGCCCAAATCAATATAAATAAATAATCAAATACGAATAATTGAATTAATTTTCAAAACAAAATTTGTTTTCATTTTAAAAATATACTCTTCACACTCGTTCTAGGATACTACTGATCCCATCTCTAACAAGTCATTCTAATTGGATATTGCTAATCCAATCTCTGATGAATTCTTTCGTATTGTCCTAATGTGTCTTGTCCTCGAGCTTTGTAAACCAAAGCTCTGATACCAAGATGAAACGACCGGGAATTTCGCTCGATTCACGGAAGAACATTTCATTTCTTATTACAACAGTTCATCAGAAAACAAGAATATACAGAGTATTAACAAATAATATACATTATAAAATATCAGAGATTACATTACATTACATAGCAGCGGAAAATAATACAATACACAACTAGAAGAGATATACGGATACAGAGCTTTCCGGATATCATTCCAGCTGTAAACCAGGTTCTTGTGAATATAAATCTGCAAAACCAAAACTACTAGCTGCCCATGTCAAAATAAGGGCACCCAGAGTTTAGGTTAAAACAATAAACTCCAAGTCAGTCATAGGACTGGTGTGAGAACTAAAAAAGTTATTAATCCTTATTTTAAAGTTAGGTAAATCAAGGGACCACGCCGTATAACATGGAACGAGTTTCCTCTCAAGAATACCAGTGCATAAAACAAACAACGCAATGCTAAATAAAGAAAAATGAAGCTCTTATAAGACCTAGGTCCCATCACACAATGCAACATAAACCGGAGGATAGGGTTTTACCTTATAATAGCCAAAGAGTGCTTGATACGTTTAAAAACATATTATTTTGATATTACTATAAGTGTATAGTGTCAAAACAATTTCAATCATAAGTATCAATCATAGACGGCATAAGTGCCCCATCCCACTATGTCGCCATATATTGGTTCTACAATCAAAACCGCAAAGTCACGTATTGGAAGTGGGATTTCCATCTGTGAACCGAGGCTAAAGATAGTCCTCTACCGAATTCGAGACTCTCTAGCCCGAGCCTCATGCTACAGTCGCAACTGCACCTAGGAGCCACAGGGCCGGTCCACCGATGTGGATTAAAATGCCTGAACACTGCATTTCCCTGCCCTTTGGGGCGTAAATGAGCCAAATGACTCCATCGGCTCCACACAGTCGCTGATATATCCGAGAAGGCTCGCAACAGCAACAACCACACAGGTGAAAAGTATATAAATGTCAGCCAGTTTAAGCACTGACACCACCACTAGCTAAAAAGAAACGCATGCCCTCCTTGGATCCTTCTCCCGTTTCTGGTTCACAACCGGGGTGTGAGGCTCGCGAATCAACGCTACACAAAGCTATGCCACACAGGCCATGCTTTGATTATCAACCACAAGACTTTGCTTTTCAACAGAAGCCTTAATCATATTTCCACCTAGGCATGCCACACAGGCAATTCACTCCACGCGATTGATATCCATTGATATATAACCCCTGAGCTCGTACGTCTCAGAGAAGGGCGTTAAGCAAGAGAATAAATTTTCTGCCAACAAACAGATATATATTTAATAGAAATCAATCACACATAATAAAATCCAATGTCAGACACACAGTCCATTTATAAGTCCGTTCTGGGTCTGAACGAAACCGGAGGCACCTTGTACCTCGCATATCCATCGATCTCCAAGTACGTCTGGACGATCACCAACTGATTCCCTCCTCTTGGGTGTACAACCCAATCAAGATCATCAGTAATCACCCAAACGACGTGAAGACCTCCGGTCTTCGACCACCGTCTTCATCCTCGACACCACGTCGAATCAGTTATTCAGAATGGGATAAACCTGGTCTTTCTGAATATCTCGCGTATATAATAAACAAGTGTTACACAAACACAACATACGCCTCATTCCAATTCAGAATATTCTTTTATTCAAATATTCTTATACTTTGGGAAAGGTTCCCATTAATTTATCAAAGATAAATTCTTTAAATTTATTCTTTAATCTTCTTTTGAATATCAATTCAGACTTGTCGGGATTAGCGAACCACACCGAAGTAATCATTTATTTTATTTCCCAATGCCAACTTATTCATCCTATGAAGTAAAACTGGTCATACTTCATATCTAACACCACGGTGTTATCGGTAAATTCAATTACCATTTCACGTTCAAATCCAATTAAATATTTAACTATCACCTGGAGCAAAACTGGTGATACTCCTTTCTCGACTATTCCAATCTAATTAAAGATTCATTAAAACTCCACTTGGTTTTAATCTTCCCAAAAATCAATATCAATGATTATTTAACTTGGGAAATCACATCCTGTCTTTAACTGGGTAAAAGAACCAATGTCCCTTAAAACATGGTTCACTATAAACCCAAAATCACATTACATTAATCATCGGGTTAAAGAACAGGTGTTGTTTAAAACACCGTTCACGATAAACCTAAAAATCAATTCAAATTCAATTCCAATTAAATACCATTTAATTGGTACACTTAATTAAATCTAAACAAAAAGATTAAATCTTTTTCTCAACTGGGTTTAAGAACAATGTTAATGAAAACACCATTCATGGGAAACCCAAATCTTATTTGATATTAAATACAAGGCTCTGAATAGAAAATATATCGACATATATTCAATATCAAATTCAACGACCAACAAATATCGTATTTGAAATAACGATATAAATATATCTTTCAAATTCCCATAACAATATTTGTATCATCACGAAATCCAACATCGAAATATTCCGAAGACAATTTCGATTCAAATCCATTTCAGTTCAATTATTGGAAATTCTGGTTATTTTCAAAACCGTTTCAAATCCACTTTATTTATTTTAATAATAAATAGAATTATAATTCTAGTTCAAAACTAGTTCATTCTGATAAAAATCTATTTTTATCTTTTCAAATATGGAAATTTTTATCCCAATTCTTCACAAATCATTTCTTATGATTTTACACTAATTATTAATATTTTTAATAATTTTATCAAGGCCCGTACAGTCGATTTCCATCAACGGCCATCGAACTGTACTTACAGGGACCTTTTCCAAATTTGATTTGGACATAACTCCAAATCCAACCAATAGATTTCAAATCTCTAACATTCGTTAGAGAGCTCCTTTCGATACGAACCCAACGGTTCCAGTTTTAGGAGAATCCGACGGTCGGATCTCCCATAATATCCATTCGAGGTCAATGGTCGAAATTCACGAACTGCCGCAGCGCAGCGCGTTCTATTCAGGCCATTCTATATATAATATATATATATTATATATATCTCGTTGATTTCCATTTAAATCGTATTATATAAATCGTTTTAAATTCGTTTTCAAAACGATTTCAACTTCATATTCAATTTCTAATCAAAATTGAATGTTCCACATCATCGATAAACGAATGATAATATTTTCAAAACGTTAAATTTTGAAATCACTTTCTTTTCTATATTCATTATAAAAATGAATAAAATCGATATAAATATCGTTCACGTCAAAATGGCGTCAATCTAATCAATACGACTTTTATTCAACACATGAATATTTATTCTATTCAACACATGAATTTATTTTCTATTCACACATGAATATATATTTTCAATTCAACACATGAATTTATTTTCTATTCAACACATGAATTTTTTTTCTATTCAACACATGAATTTATTTTCTATATTGGAATGAGGCCCAGTCAATTACCATATAACGTTTATTATATGGATTTCCATACAACACATGTATATAATAGCAACGATAAATAATCAACCATCATCCAGAGTGCACCATACAACTGCATAAGCATTAAATATAAATAATTAACGCTTACACAGTCTATCAACCCATCGATTGACATACAACTAAACAATTGGGATTAGTGTACGTCAAATATCATCCCAATACCCGTGTGGGGTTTCAAATCAACAAACACAGATTTTATTTGTGTAGTTGGGCAATGTGTAAAATTTTATCGTCCCAATCAATATCAGCAAATCAATGTATATAAACAAATCGTCCGATTTATTTATAAATATTTATTTTATATACACGTTAAAAATTATATTTTTAACTATAAAATATTTTCCACTATAAAATATGTTATTTCATTCACCATCACACAATCAAATTTCACAACACAGCAATCAAACAAACAAGTCATCCATGGTCTGTGGACGACGGGTGTCGGGTGTTGCTAAGCACCGTCTGCATCCTGGTATATATTTCAAACTAGAAAAGAAAATTTAAAGTGAGAAGTTCTCACTGACTAGCTTAACCAATCGCCACGACTCTTCATTTGTAGAAAATCTTCGCCGTTCTCGCCTTTGTCACTTTCGTTGTCCGTAGCCACTACATATATAAAAAATCACATTTTAATATGGTTGCCATGTACATAAAAATCATCTCTTTACACATTATAAAAGTTATTTCTTTTTATGATGACATATATAATAGAAATCGCTTCTTCATATAATTTAAAATCAAATCTTCATATGATTAAAAATCGAATCTTTGCATGATAAAAATTATATTTTTATTTCCAACTCTAGACGATAAAAATCATATTTTTATTACCGCTACTTCATATTCAAAAATATTATCTTTCCTTGTTCAAAAACTCCATCTTTATGTATGTAAATACCGTATCTTTCGAAGGATTAAATTCGAATTTTTCTATATCACTTCATAGAATAAAAAATATATTTTTATATCCTTTTTCATATAAATAAAGATCAAAATTTTTATATGTTAAAAATATAAATAAAAATCATATTTTTATTTTAAAAACAATCTAAAAACCTATTTCTATTTTAAAAATACTATCTTATCTATTTAAAAAAATAATAATATTATCTTTATATCTAAAAATCAATGCATAGAAAACATATTATAATAAACGAATTAAAAATCAAATTTGGTAAACATAAAAATCGAATTTAGCAAACTTTACATCGATTGGAGAGGGGTGGGGGTTGCTCGCACTCTCTGGTGGTCGTTGGTGGTGCGGAGTGGAGGCGCAGGGCTGAGGGGATGCTTCGCAGGTGGTTGCGGTGGCGGAGTGGGGTGCGCGGTGGTAGTTGCGTCGGTTCTGGGGCTTGGGACATCGGGGTAGCGGGTTAGAAGGGGTAGGAGAGGAGATGGAGGAGTGAAAGGGGGTGCTGATGCGGCGGTGAGGGAGGAGGGCGGGGTGATGGATGCGGCGGCCGCGCTCGACTTCGGGGGTGGGGGGGGGGGGGCGACGTGATTTCGGTAACACCCCGTATTTTCTATGAACATATAACTAACAAATCATAGGATAATTAATTTTTACAATAAGAATCAAGGGAAACGGGTTGCGCCATTGCGTTCGTCTCGGAATTCTGCTTGGAAACGAGTCCGAGTTTGCAAGAATCGGAGTCCGTATGAGGGAGATATGACCCTCCGAAGTTTCAGGAATTTTCAGAATCGAAAACAGCTCGAAATTCGAATTTAAAATTCAAATTCAAACCCAGAAGCGGGCTGGGCGGGAAATTTCCCGCCCAAGACCTAGGTCGACTGGGGAGTCGACTGGGTAGTCGACCCCCCCCCCCCACCCCCCCGACCGGGTCGACTGAGGAGTCGACTGGGTAGTCGACCGCCCTGACCAGGTCAACTGGGTAGTCGACCTAGGGGTCGACCTGCCCCCAAAATCCAGTTTTTGAACCCGGTTCGTTCTGATGTATTTGGTCACGTTTTCTGCCTAGATTCGTCCGCCTAACCCTATATAAACAGCCCTCTAGCCTCATTCTCTCTACACCATTTCATTCTGCCTATACTCGACCTCTGTTTAAATTAAATAAAATAATGGCATCACTACTCTGCTGAAATCTGAACTGGAACTAGGACTAAAGCATCTTCTTCCAAACTGAATAGAATTAAAAGAGAACAACTGCAACTCTTCTTCTTCTTTAAACCAATCAAGGCAAGTACAGTTATTTTCCGATATAAACTTTAATCATAATTGTGACATGATTGTAAATCTGAATTTGAGGTTGTGTATGTTCTGTTCTGATCTATTTTATTTTGTATCTCTTTCTTCCTTCTGTTCTATAGCCAGGCTACTCCGAGCCTGCGCCAAATCTCATAAGAGATTAACGCACGAACGCTAAAATGTTTGGGACAAATAATGAATGTGGCATAATTGGACATGGCTAATCGTTAACTAAAAGGACACATGTTGTAAACTGGACTTAGATCTATGCATATTCTGTGAATTGGAAGAAGAAGAACCATTGTATGCTAACTCTGCCTCTGTTCTAATTAAATAAAATAATGGCATCACTACTCTGCTGAAATCTGAACTGGAACTAGGACTAAAGCATCTTCTTCCAAACTGAATAGAATTAAAAGAGAACAACTGCAACTCTTCTTCTTCTTTAAACCAATCAAGGCAAGTACAATTATTTTCCGATATAAACTTTAATCATAATTGTGACATGATTGTAAATCTGAATTTGAGGTTGTGTATGTTCTGATCTATTTTATTCTGTATCTCTTTCTTCCTTCTGTTCTATAGCCAGGCTACTCCGAGCCTGCGCCAAATCTCATAAGAGATTAATGCACGAACGCTAAAATGTTTGGGACAAATAATGAATGTGGCATAATTGGACATGGCTAATCGGTAATTAAAGGACACATGTTGTAAACTGGACTTAGATCTATGCATATTCTGTGAATTGGAAGAAGAGGAACCATTGTATGTTAACATGTGACTTGACACTTTGGACATATTGTTGGGCATATTGTTTATATAACAATTCATGATTTGGGATAAAAAGAGAATATGACTTAGGTGTGAAGGTCTATATTAAGATTTGATAACTATTAAATGTGAATAACACCTAAGTGGGAAATTTTTGAATATATGACATGCATTGAAATCGATGGCTATATTTGGTATAATTTGTATGTGAATCTTTTGTACTAGGCAAGTTTAACTAGATTTTGGGACATGTGTTGTATGGTAAATAATGACCATAATCCGTGCCATGTAAATTCAATGCAAACGTGGGGTATATGACCATATTGTGAATCATGACAACTATTTAGGTAGCATATGTTTATGAAACAATAAGGAATGATTCAATCTGTTATATTGCCTAATCTGCTAGTTCGGTTATATTGCCTAATATGCTAATTCTGTTATACTGCTTAATCTGCTAGTTCTGTTGTATTGCTTAATCTGCTAGTTCTGCTATATTACCTAATCTGCTAGATCTGTTCATCTGGCAAATCTGTCATCTGCTAAGTCTGCTAAAAATGCCTAATCTGTTATATGCTAAATCTGCTGAATTGCTTAATCTGCTGAATCCGTCAAGTCGCCTAATCTGAGAAATCTGTTATCTGCTATACCTGTTGAGTTGATATATTTAGTCTGTTATTGACATAATATGAATTGGCTATAGTTATGAATAATTGACATTAGGCGTGGGCATAAATGGTAAATTATTAATTAATTGGCCGCAAAGATAAACATGGCTGACTCGAGGTTAGAATGAGTTTGCGGCGTAATTCTGCCCGGAACCACCCGGCACATCCAGTGGCCGCAAACAATAGGTTCTAATGTGAGAAGTTAGTCATAGCATGCTTGAAACCCGAGGTTAGACTCAGTTTGCGGCAGAAATCTGCCCGGAACCAACCGGCCTAACCAGTAGCCGCAAACTGTCAGTCTAATGTGAGAGGTATAGGCATTAATATTTAATTAATGAAAATCTGAGATAAATATGATGTCTAAAACGTGTTGGGCGGAGAGGGTTATACCCACTAGACTGATGAATTTAATAAATCTGTTCCGTGAATTTGTAGGCCCAATTACAAAGTTAGACAAATATGTAAGTTTGTTAATCTGTAACTGGTTAATCGGTAAGTCTGTTAAATCTGTATATCTGATCCGTTAGTCTAAAAAGTTGTCTGTGAACTAGTTGATCTGAATTCTGTATGTCTGAACTTGTAAACAAGTTAATCTGAAATCTGTTAGTCTGGGGACACAAGGATAGGAAGGGAATTACTTGTGTCATCTGTTGTTTGGGACCCATATTAGTCAGTAACCCTTTCTGGTATCAAAAATTTGATCCAACAGTAGGTAGGGTCCGGGCACGCTTACTGAACTAATTATAAGTGGTTCATTCTGATAATGGCGAGGGGTGTTGATGGTGCGTTCCAACTGGGTCATGTGCATGCATGGATCCCGGTCTGCCTCTGAGGATGTAAGACGCCGTGACATCTGTAAATAGGTCTGTGCCAATTGGTTGTCACTTTAGGGAGTGATACACCCTACTATGGGGCCGACACAGGGTATTTATGTATTAGGGAGCCGATCGCTTAGGGTAGGGTTTTAGGGTACACTTAGTTCTGTCTGTTTCTGTTGGTACCGTCTGTTTCTGTTGGGTGGTAACACCTGTCTGTTTCTGCGTGGTACCATCTGTTGGGGTGGTATAGGCCCATTACTAGTGTACACCTAATTCTACATTCTGTTTCTATATGGATTAATCTGTTTCTGTTCGGGTGGTAAAGGCCTATTACTAGCACTCTCTTCTGTAGAAATTATTCTGTACCCGTTTCTGTTTCAGTTTAGTCCTTAGGGTGACACCTAATTCTGTTATACTAGTATTAGTGTAGAGAAGTGTAAAGAAATAGCTTATGTCATTCTGTTCTTCTGTTATATCCGCTACACCTGTTACTGTTATCTCTCATCCAGTTTTATTTTCATGTCATGTTATTATTATCTTTTCATAACTGAAAATTACTGGACTTGCCAGACTTTTTGTCTGACCCTTGTTGTTTCGCCTCCTTTCTTCCGTTCCCCCCCCCCCCCCCCCCCGAGGTTTTGTAGAAGGGAGTACTCTAGCTTGATCCAGATTTCTTCCGCTTGAAGTGCTTAAAGTATGGCTTGTCTTTTTCTGTGGGGATTATGATTTTAAACTATGCATTCTGAAGGCTTTTGTACAAGACTGATATTTTGTACTTGAATTCTGATATTGTGATTTGAAAGGATGTAACCAAGCTTATTTCGGTTTCTGTTGTAATAAAGTTATAAATTTTTCAAGTACTGTTTTATCTGTCTTGTAAGTTTCTGTTCTGTTTACTAAAATGCTCCACCAAAGTTAAGGCATTCCCTTTGTGAGTGACCTTAACGGAGGTGGGGTGTTACACTTGGTATCAGAGCTGAAGGTTACCAGATTGGGTAAAGTTTTTGAAAACTATTTTCAAAAAGGTTTTGAAAGGAAGTATTTTCAAAAGGAAAGTTTATTTTGAAAAAAAACATAATCCCCAAAAGCCATATATCTATCTTTTGATCCTCCATTTGAATCTTTGTTTCCTTCTTTCTCCGGGGCTCCCGGCTTTTTGGGAGGTAACCTCATCGCGGCATGGTTCTGTAGGCTTGATAAGACTACGACACTGGTCAAAGGGCAAATAAACGCCCGACTTCCATTTGTAGCCGCAGTAGTCTCGCCTACGACTAATTTTCTTTCAAGCTTTGTAGGATTTTCCGGGCGATGGAGGCAGCTTTCGAGGGACTTGTCCACGTGTTACACACCGATAGTAAAGATGAGAATGAGGGAGATTGGCTAAGGAGCACAACCCAAGGATGAGAAACTCATGGACATGGACTTGGTTCACAAAGGAGGCAAAAAGGAAACACAAAAGAAGGAAGAAAAGCCTGAAGATAAAGGAGGAGAAAAGTGCTTTACTTATGGAAGCTTGACTCAAGAGGAAGGACAGAGGACATGACCTACTTCGGGAAGGCAGGCGAATGCTCTCATAGTTGGTGGATAGGATAGAAGTAGGAAAATTTCCATAGAGAGTTTAGTTTCCTTATCTGATTATTGAGTTAGAACTCTTTCCGATTATGGCATTCTGATTTTGTAGTCGAGTCTCTACACTTTAATACTAGTCTTGTTTCTGATCTGGTTATAGTCTCAAACCCCATGGGGTTACGACTTATCTGTTGGTTATAGGTTGGGGTTTCAGAGATATCTGTGTTAGGCGTCAAGTAGGACGCATACATTCTAGGTTTTATCATGCTTATCCTAAGAATCATTCGGTAATCTGATCTGTACTAGTAATCTGTAAATATCTGAATATTTCTGATAAGGTTAGGATTTCCAGTTTTGACATTGCCTAAAGAGGGTAATCCTCTGAGTGTCAATCTGATGTTGGTTTCGGTCTTCGGGGCCGATACTTAGGACCCATGTCTAATGGGAACCAAGTTTTTGTTTTATCTGTACTCGCTTCCATCATTCGACTGTATCCTATCGATCGAATCTTCGAACTTTAGGTAGAAACTAATGGGTGTAAACATGTGTTTGAGACATGTTATGTTTGATGGTTGCAAGTGGATGTAAGTGGTTGCTAGTGGTTGCTCGTGGATGCATATACACACACTAGGCACTAGATCGGCTCGAAAACACTCTCATACTGCATATGGATGTGTGAGCATTTTTCAATTTTTGTGGATGAAAAATGGTTGACTCAGCACATGGATGTTGCATATGACTGAATGGTTGCGCACTCATATAGAAATGATATGTATCAAGTAGGAAAATTGCATAAATGTTGGACTCATGGCACTGGCATAATTCGCATTAAGGAGGTCAACTGAATCAGTGGACCGCCTAATCTTTGCGTTAGATAAGGAACATATACACACACTTTTGCATATGTTCATACAACATTAGAAGTTTCTAAGGACAATGGACGCCAGTGATTGATGATTGAGTAGATGGATGTTGGATGGTAGGACACATTCTTCTTAACTTGAAGATTTCGGGGACGGAATCCTTTAAGGAGGGGAGAATGTAACACCCCATATTTTCTGTGAACGTATAAGTAACAAATCAGAGGATAATTAATTTTTAAAATAAGAACCAAGGGAAACGGGTTGCGCCATTGCGTTCGTCTCGGAATTCTGCTTGGAAACGAGTCCGGGTTTGCAAGAATCGGAGTCTGTATGAGGGAGATATGACCCTTCGAAGTTTCAGAATCGAAAACAGCTCGAAATTCGAATTCAAAATTCGAATTCAAACCCAGAAGCGGGCTGGGCGGGAAATTTACTGCCCAGGACCCAGGTCGACTGGGGAGTCGACTGGGTAGTCGACCCCCCCTGACCAGGTCGACTGGGGAGTCGACTAGGTAGTCGACCCCCCTGACCAGGTCGACTGGGTAGTCGACCTAGGGGTCGACCTGCCCCCAAAATACAGTTTTTGAACCTGGTTTGTTCTGATGTATTTAGTCACGTTTTCTGCGTAGATTCGTCTGCCTTACCATATATAAACAGCCCTCTGGCCTCATTCTCTCTACACCGTTTAATTCTGCCTATACTCTGCCTCTGTTCTAATTAAATAAAATAATGGCATCACTACTCTGCTGAAATCTGAACTGGAACTAGGACTAAAGCATCTTCTTCCAAACTGAATAGAATTAAAAGAGAACAACTGCAACTCTTCTTCTTCTTTAAACCAATCAAGGCAAGTACAGTTATTTTCCGATATAAACTTTAATCATAATTGTGACATGATTGTAAATCTGAATTTGAGGTTGTGTATGTTCTGTTCTGATCTATTTTATTCTGTATCTCTTTCTTCCTTCTGTTCTATAGCCAGGCTACTCCGAGCCTGCGCCAAATCTCATAAGAGATTAACGCACGAACGCTAAAATGTTTGGGACAAATAATGAATGTGGCATAATTGGACATGGCTAATCGTTAACTAAAAGGACACATGTTGTAAACTGGACTTAGATCTATGCATATTCTGTGAATTGGAAGAAGAAGAACCATTGTATGCTAACTCTGCCTCTGTTCTAATTAAATAAAATAATGGCATCACTACTCTGCTGAAATCTGAACTGGAACTAGGACTAAAGCATCTTCTTCCAAACTGAATAGAATTAAAAGAGAACAACTGCAACTCTTCTTCTTCTTTAAACCAATCAAGGCAAGTACAATTATTTTCCGATATAAACTTTAATCATAATTGTGACATGATTGTAAATCTGAATTTGAGGTTGTGTATGTTCTGTTCTGATCTATTTTATTCTGTATCTCTTTCTTCCTTCTGTTCTATAGCCAGGCTACTCCGAGCCTACGCCAAATCTCATAAGAGATTAACGCACGAACGCTAAAATGTTTGGGACAAATAATGAATGTGGCATAATTGGACATGGCTAATCATTAACTAAAAGGACACATGTTGTAAACTGGACTTAGATCTATGCATATTCTGTGAATTGGAAGAAGAAGAACCATTGTATGCTAACATGTGACTTGAGACTTTGGACATAACGCATATTTCTAAATTAAAGATCTGTTATAATTTAAAGTTCTAGATTGTTGGGCATATTGTTTATATAACAATTCATGATTTGGGATAAAAAGAGAATATGACTTAGGTGTGAAGGTCTATATTAAGATTTGATAACTATTAAATGTGAATAACACCTAAGTGGGAAATTTTTGAATATATGACATGCATTGAAATCGATGGCTATATTTGGTATAATTTGTATGTGAATCTTTTGTACTAGGCAAGTTTAACTAGATTTTGGGACATGTGTTATATGGTAAATAATGACCATAATCCATGCCATGTAAATTCAATGCAAACGTGGGGTATATGACCATATTGTGAATCATGACAACTATTTAGGCAACATATGTTTATGAAACTTTAAGGAATGATTCAATCTGTTATATTGCCTAATCTGCTAGTTCGGTTATATTGCCTAATCTGCTAGTTCTGTTATATTGCTTAATCTGCTAGTTCTGTTATGTTGCTTAATCTGCTAGTTCTGCTATATTGCCTAATCTGCTAGATCTGTTCATCTGCCAAATCTGTCATCTGCTAAGTCTGCTAAAAATGCCTAATCTGTTATATGCTAAATCTGCTAAATTGCTTAATCTGTTGAATCCGTCAAGTCGCCTAATCTGCGAAATCTGTTATCTGCTATATCTGTTGAGTTGATATATTTAGTCTGTTATTGACATAATCTGAATTGGCTATAGTTATGAATAATTGACATTAGGCGTGGGAATAAATGGTAAATTATTAATTAATTGGCCGCAAAGATAAACATGGCTGACTCGAGGTTAGAATAAGTTTGCGGCGTAATTCTGCCCGGAACCACCCGGCACATTCAGTGGCCGCAAACAATAGGTTCTAATGTGAGAAGTTAGTCATAACGTGCTTGAAACTCGAGGTTAGACTCAGTTTGCGGCAGAAATCTGCCCGGAACCAACCGGCCTAACCAGTAGCCGCAAACTGTCAGTCTAATGTGAGAGGTCTGGGCATTAATATTTAATTAATGAAAATCTGAGATAAATATGACGTCTAAAACGTGTTGGGTGGATAGGGTTAAACCCACTAGACTGATGAATTAAATAAATCTGTTCCGTGAATCTGTAGGCCCAATTACAAAGTTAGACAAATCTGTAAGTTTGTTAATCTGTAACTGGTTAATCGGTAAGTCTGTTAAATCTGTATATCTGATCCGTTAGTCTGAAAACTTGTATGTGAACTAGTTGATCTGAATTCTGTATGTCTGAACTTGTAAACAAGTTAATCTGAAATCTGTTAGTCTGGGGACACAAGGATAGGAAGGGAATTACTTGTGTCATCTGTTGTTTGGGACCCATATTAGTTAGTAACCCTTTCTGGTATCAAAACTTTGACCCAACCATTGGTAGGGTCCGGGCACGCTTACTGAACTAATTATAAGCGGTTCATTCTGATAATGGCGAGGGGTGTTGATGGTGCGTTCCAACCGGGTCATGTGCGTGCATGGATCCCGGTCTGCCTCTGAGGATGTAAGACGCCGTGACATCTGTAAATAGGTCTGTGCCAATTGGTTGTCACTTTAGGGAGTGATACACCCTACTGTGGGGCCGGCACAGGGTATTGATGTATTAGGGAGCCGATCGCTTGGGGTAGGGTTTTAGGGTACACTTAGTTCTGTCTGTTTATGTTGGTACCGTCTGTTTCTGTTGGGTGGTAACACCTGTCTGTTTCTGCATGGTACCATCTGTTGGGGTGGTAAAGGCCCATTACTAGTGTACACCTAATTCTACATTCTGTTTCCGTAGGGATTAATCTGTTTCTGCTTCTGTCTGTTTCTGTTCGGGTGGTAAAGGCCCATTACTAGCACTCTCTTCTGTGGAAATTATTCTGTACCCGTTTCTGTTTCAGTTTAGACCTTAGGGTGACACCTAATTATGTTATACTAGTATTAGTGTAGAGAAGTGTAAAGAAATAGCTTATGTCATTCTGTTCTTCTGTTATATCCGCTACACCTGTTACTGTTATCTCTCATCCAGTTTTATTTCCATGTCATGTTATTATTATCTATTATAACTGAAAATCACTGGACTTGCCAGACTTTTTGTCTGACCCTTGTTGTTTCGCCTCCTTTCTTCCGTTTCCCCCCCCCCTTAGGTTTTGTAGAAGGGAGTACTCTAGCTTGATCCAGATTTCTTCCACTTGAAGTGCTTAAAATATGGCTTGTCTTCTTCTGTGGGGATTATGATTTTAAACTATGCATTATGAAGGCTTTTGTACAAGACTGATATTTTGTACTTGAATTCTGATATTGTGATTTGAAAGGATGTAACCAAGCTTATTTCGGTTTCTGTTGTAATAAAGTTATAAATTTTTCAAGTACTGTTTTATCTGTCTTGTAAGTTTCTGTTCTGTTTACTAAAATGCTCCACCAAAGTTAAGGCATTCCCTTTGTGAGTGACCTTAACGGAGGTAGGGTGTTACAATTTCCCTTTTTTTTTCTTTTTTTCGATCAGAAGTATAACAGAAGAGAGAGAGTGAGGTAGAGAGGTAATTATATAATTATATATATTAATTAATTTTCAAAAAGCAACTTTTTATCTCGACCTCGAAATCGAACCCACCGACTGTCACCCCTAGCTAATTATCCCCATTCCGAACACAATGGGATATGTATCGTAAGCTGATTCGATCGTTTTGATCAGTATTCATCAAAATCAAAATATAACTCTATATATTGAATTTGAACGCGCATTTCAATTTACTGGGGTCACGTACTAACTCGAAAAATTCCAGAAAAATATTTTCTAGCTTCGTATTGATGGTACGGTCCTAACAAAGCTAATTTCGTCAAATTCCGAAATGGTTTGAAAAATGGCCATTTTCCAGTCGGTTAAAATCAACTGAAACTGGTCAAACGTGTTTTCCTTTTCCACGCTCACATATTGATTCAGAAAATTACGAATTTTGAAATCTAGCAATAACTTGACATCACGGATCCAACAAAAGTGGTTTCGTCAAAAACCGAGGTCCTTTGCAAAATGGCTATTTTTAAGGGCCAAAATTTCATAGCGACTATTCTGAATTTTCAACTGGACATAATTTTTTATCCCCGCTATGAAATTTCAATTTTTTGGATTCGTTAGAAAGTTATTCTCAATTAAATTCTAATATTTTTGGTTTCGTTAAAATCCGATTTATTTTGCACCCGGTACATTCATTTGAATTTTGAAATCGAATTTTCGAACTACCGCGCCATTTTCAATTCCTTTTATAATTTAAAATAAAATATTTATATTCTAATGACGATCTATATAAGTATATATGTTCTAATTCTATTCAAAATAAATTTCTCGTCGTTATTATTTAAAATAATTCATTTTAAATATTCAAAATTCGCTAAAATTGCCAAAATAAAATTTTTTAATTGGCTCAAAATTCTGGGTTATTACATCAACTCGAATGGCTTGTCCAACCACTCATAGAATCCAGAAGGCGTACAAAATGTCGTTTTAGGGATACTCTCACCTGCTACTCGGAGCTGATGAAATCCTGTCGCGAGGTCCAATTGGAAGAACACTCTTGCTCCTTCCAGTTGATCAAACAAATCATCTATCCGTGGAGGAGGATACTTATTCTTTCTACTCACCTTATTCAACTCGCGATAGTTGACACACAAACGAAGGGAACCGTCTGCCTTAGTGGCAAACACAACTGGTGCTTCCCACTCGGAAACATTTCTTCTGATAAATCCCTTCTTCAAAAGAACGATTACTTGCACCCCGAGCTTTCGCTGCTCTCTTAGTGCCATATGACGAAGTGGCATTACTATAGGTTTGGCATCTTTCACTAAATCAATACAGAACTCAATCTCTCAGTGTGGTGGAAGTCCGGTCACTTCCTCGAAGATATCCGAATACTGGCCAACAACAGGAACCTCAGATAACTCGTCCTGCGGGATGTCGAGGGAATTTAGAAAACTAGCCATCACCTCATCACTAGGTAAGCCACCAAACACTATCCTCGGCCCATCATCCACCCTAATAGTCACCGAAAATCCCTCATAGTCTACCACCACCCTTTACCTTTGGAGCCAATCGACTCCCAAAAGAATGTCAAACCCAGTAAAGCCCAAAACAATGCAATCACAAGCAAACATATATCCATGACACGATAAGACCAAATTTCGAAAAATCATACTAAGGCTAGTCGAACCACCGATCGGGTTCGTCACATCTAAAGGTATATCTACTATCTCGGGTTCTAATCCCAACATCTACCAGGTCACTAGATAGGAAGGAACGGGAAGCCCTAGTATCAAACAATACTCGAACATGAACATCATAAACAAAAAGCATACCTTTAATGACGACATTCTTTCCTTTCTCCACCGCATTTGAGGCATTTGACAAAGAAGGAACAACATTAATAGCATATGCTTTCACAATCTACTTCTCTTTAGGAGGTTGCGGGCACTTATCCTTGTGATGTCCCACTTGGCCGCAGTTGAAGCACTTCCTATCCGCTGGCTTTGATCGACATTCTTTAGCATAATGGCCCTTCTTGTCACAGCTAAAGCACTATACATCTTTCCTATCTTTCTTTTTCTGACCATCCTTAGTCTGACTCTGCTTCCTTTTATTCTAAGAATTATTCTTGCCTCCACCGCTTGCCTGCGGCTTTGGCCCCTCTGCAGATGCAACAGCGACTTCAGTCTTGGTCATAGGATAAAGGCTCTCTGACCTCAATGCTTCCCCCAACAATCGATTCAAAAGTCTCATTAATATGGCTTATAAGCCTTTCCCCCAAATACTGATCTAAGCCTGTTATGAACTTCTAATTCTTCTTCTCGGGAGTGTCAATAATGGATAATCCATACTTCGATAAAGCATCGAACTCAGCAATATATTTAGAGATTGCCTTACCATTCTGTTTAAGCTCTAAGAACTTCCTAAACAATTCTGATTTCTGAGCAGCTGGGATAAAATTATCATTGAATCGGGCCTTGAATTGATCCCAAGTAACTTGATCCCCAGGAGTAGCTTCCTTAATAGCATTACACCAATTTATAGCCCATCCTTGAAGCTGACGGGATGCTAGCTTCCTCCTCATTGCATCATCGATTCCCAGATCCTCGAAGATACACTCACAACTGTCATCTCAATCCTGAACTTTTGTAGCCAATTCCGTTCCGTGGAACGACTTCCCACCAATACTAGTGTAGTCCTTATAGAGCTTGGCGAAATCGGCCCTAAGCGCCTGCACCGCTGCACCACCACCATTTGTAGCATTAGGAGCTACCCTATGAGCATCCCTAAGAATTTCTCTCACCAAGTCAGTGAAAATCGTCCTCATATCAGGAGCATTCCTATTATTGGCTCCTGAACCAGTATTCCTCGTATATCAGCTCATCATTCAATCTGTAAGGAGAAAACGATTAACCATCTTCTTGGTAGCGCCAGTGCGACTTTATCCTTATATACTAATAGTATATATATAGCTTTTGAAAAGCAAAATATCACAAAAAAAGCTCTCATATGCGTATACTCTCACTCCCTGGTGTCTTTCCCTAGGTTAACAACACAACCTAGAGCTCTGATACCAAGTGCGATGGCTTGCCCCGAACTAACCGACATTTCCCCGAAATGCGTTGTACCGATGTCCAACCAACACGGGACGATCGCCAAAGAAAAAGGGTTGAAGCTAAACTACCAAAGGAACCTGTAGTATATCTCACAGCGCATGGAATAAAATATAATAATAATATAACTTTGACATAAAACAGGCGAGACAATGCATAAGCTGAAAACTAAACCATCATGGCAGCGGAAATCCAAAATACAGCTTATCATCCAAAACAACATTATTACAACTTTGAAATACCGTCTCTAAAGAAAAAGAAAGAGGTACACTACTAATGCCCAAAGTAGTGACCAACAACAACAAAGGGAGAAGATATTTAGATAATACGTGGGAGCCTCCTACTCGTCTCTGGATCAGCTACTCGTGCATAACCAGCTAACATGTCTCTAGTCTGCTCATTTAGGAGCACCCAGAGTAATAAGAAGAGATATAAAACTCTGGGTCAGACAAAAGTCTAGTATGAGCGATAAGCAGCAAAATAGAACAATAACAGGTATAACTAACCATACCTGAACCTGGACCTGCAACCAAAGAGTTAGCACAACAAGATGTTCAATGCTCTAAGGTGACACTAACATACGGTGTGAAGATACGGGGGAGGGGTAGGCATGTCATAGTGATGTCAAACAATCAAGCATAGCAACCATCCTCACATCTCTCACTTAGTGCGTAAAGCATACAATATCCATCGCTTTGACTACCCAAATCCTTTGCTATGATCACTCTGCCCCATGGAGTCATGATAGCCCCACTTCACTAATCCATAGCCACTAATCCCTTGCTATGTCCACTCTGCCCCTATGAAGTCATGACAACTCCACTGCACTGGCTCGTAGCCATTCTACGATCACTCTGCCCCGTGTAGTAATAACTACCCCACTGCACTGATCCGTAGCCTAACATCCATCTTGGTGGTGAATCAAAGTTATGGACGTCGATAACCCCTTAGCACACGACCCACAACAAGTCCCAACTCATGAAGTTAACTCGTTGGTTCCAACCTGGAACCTGAGCTCTACTTCCTATTTGGACAACCTTTGCATCTCGAGTTTTGGTCTCCTCCGAATTGGTTCAGCCCTTCTCTTTGCTTAACCTCAGTTTGGTAACCTTCTTGAAGAAGCTTGGTTCAGGTATGCAACTTTCAAATACTCCGGTTCGGTTTGAGTGACGCGGTTCGGTTTGGGTATGGTGCTCCGGTTCGTGATCTCCCTTGGCCATCAGTTCGTGAGCTTCTGAAGCGGTTTGGGTCATGAGTTGGGTCGGTTCGGAGATCTTGGTTCTTAATTCACGGCACGTGAGACACCAGCTCAGCTCGTGGGAGGTCATCCGGGTCGGTTCATGAGCCCCCATCCTAGACGAATCATAGTGTACAGTTCAGTGCTTCTCTAGGTGAGCGTGCCGGGTCATGGAATGCTCCACAAGCGGGTCAGTTCATCCCCCACCGATCCGGTTCAGGTCAAAATCCTGCACTATTTCCTGCAACTTTTCCAGCAACTGTTTATGCCACACGACGACGTTTTCGACCATTCTAACTGTTCTAAGCAATCATAAATCATACCAAACAGTCATAACAACATATAACATCAACCATAAACCCCAAAATGATAAATAACCACGTCAAAATAGATCAAACATACCCAAAACCCATATTTTCCCCTTAATCATGCTTAACCATAAGTAATGATAGGATTAGCAAAACATATCTAAATTAACCCAAATCTCTAACAGAGGCTTAAAATAATATTTAAGATTTTCTAAATATTTTTCCAGAACTTAATCATGTATAATTTTGTTAATTAACACTAATCACCCCTAATTAGTCGTAATTAGTGAAAAACAATCCAATTCACTCACCTTAGCCACAAATTACTTATAGATTTGAAACTCTACTATTTAGGGTGTTTACTATGCAACACTGCAGCTCCAACTCTAATTTGGTGTTGATTTGCCTTGATTTGATGTTGATTAGCTTTATCCTTGATTAGAAAGTGATTCGAGGTGTTTTTAGAAGGCAGATGCCATTACTAGGGTTGAAGAGATGAAAAGTGGCAGCTGAAAAATGACAAAAACTGAATTCCCTAACCCTATCAGCCCTCCCATAACCCTAGTCCCGAAATGGGTTATGGGTCTAGCTGCTAATCACCTTAATTAGGCCCGGTTAAGCTGTTTTTCACCTTCTAAACCTTATTTGAGCCATATCTCCCAAATGGTAAGTCTGTTTTGCTATTGTTACCACTCTATGGAAAGCCAAACCATCATTTGAATCCAATGGAAGTGGTTTCAAGTAAAAAAATCCTTATCAATCAAAAGTTATGGGCAAAACAAGATTCTCTGGGCGTAAAACGGTCATTTAAAAATCAGCAAAAATTGTGAACATGGAAATTGACCCCATTAGTCGTTCTCCAAAGTTACCCAACCATACGACCTTATATGAAAATAAAACAAATATTTTACGATCCTCCGATGCGTAGAATGCGGGTCGTTACATTAGTACAACACTATAACAAACAACGACATAGTTGGGGCCAAATCCCAAAGAAGAACTTGACCTTCATTGATGCGGGAAATAAATGACCCATAGTTTTACCTAACACAGTTAGGGTCTCGTCCCAATAATGTATAGGCATGCACGTCGGTGCAGAAAGTAAGTAGCCGATAGTTTAAGACTCGGCCATGGGGTATAAGGAGGGAGTGAGACTAGATTATTCTTTAGGGCCTGTCCTAATAGTGAACAAACATTCACGTCAACGCTGGAAATTAGTGACACAACAAAGAAAAGAGCTCGTGGCAGTGCATTCTAACAATGATTAAGCATGCTAGTATCAGCACTAGAAATAAGATTTTGTTTATTCTTGCGTTTGTATATGTATGTGTGTTTATATATATATATATATATATGTATGTATGTATGTATGTATGTATGTATGTATGCATGTATGTATGTATATGTCCATCTAAACGTATGCATGGACGACTTCGGCGTTGCAAATAAGGCACCACATGTAACATTGCGGAATTTGGCGATAATTAAATTAGCTATTTAGTTATATTCCAAAAATGGAATTTTTGCAAATGATGGAATTTAACCACAAAACTTGCATCATTACATTCATGGCAGAATTCTTGGTCAACTTTCAACTTTGGAACTTTGTGTACGGAGTATGTATGAAAAAAATACGGACGAAATAAGAAATAGAACGAAAAAAGAATAAACATAATAAATAATATATTTATTACCATTTATCACCAGCCCCGCTGGAGGTAGGACAACCAGAGCGGTCGACTGTGCGGTCAACCCCTGGTCGCGGCACTCCAGTGGCAGCTAGGGTTAAAGGTATTATAAATCATATATTAACAAAAATATGTTTCAAGAACTAAATCTAACAGTTCATGTTCATTTCTATGCTAATAAATAAAAGGCTAAACCCTACTCTTTTGCTCAAATTTTCTAAAGGCAGCAATGAAGCTATGTTATTTCCAATTCTCAAATCTCTTATATAATTCTAAATTATAAACATATTCAAATAAAATAAATAAGGATTGGAGAGATTTAATCTAGATTTGTGCAAAAGGGTTGGTTCTATGAATAGGTAATATATATTATTAATTTTCCTTCTTCTTTTCCAATTTTTCTTTAAGATCCACAAGTCTTGCTATTATGTGTGTATATATATCCCCTTTGTATACAAAATGCGGACCTGTTATGTTTGGAAATTATAGGCCTAAAAGATGTGTTCAGAACTGGATTTGATAGCTTTTAGGTGAGCGGGAAATATTTTCATATTTTAGAATATCTTATATACGTCGTTAGTGTTGAATCTAGGTTTTATGCCTAAAATATCAAATTTGTTATTTATGTCAAATTTAAAATAATGTATATATAATCTGATATGGATCTGTACGCCTTTTTATTTAGTATTATTATATTACCTATAATTCCTTAGGATAGTTTGTGGCTATTGTAAACACCTTGAATCGGGAATCAGTCCCAAAATATTGCCATATATGTAATGTTGTTTTTCTAGATTCATAGGATTTGGGTGTAAGAATATGATTTATGCAGTTATGATTTTAGATATAAATTGTTTGTGTTTAGTATTGTTTGTGATTTCTACTTAATTGTTATAAATTTACCCCTTTTTGCACTTTTTATATAAAACGACATCATTTGACATCTACGTGCATTATAAACAAACCAAATAGGAAGAGATGTGTAAATTCATGTATTTTTGTACTTACTTTGCAACATCTATTCCAAATAAAATATTAACCTATTTTCCTTGTGATTTGAAATATGCCAATATTCATTTATTTAAATAGTTTGGTGAAAATATTCAATAGTTATAGTAAATAACATTTCCATGAGATTTTGAATCTAAAATAAAATTAAACACAAAAAGGATTGTCCTAGTCATTAGTTTAGACTGGAATATAAAACAATAATAAAATATAATTAGAAACCACGTTAACATCGCACTTAAAATATAAATATATAATTATTGTAATCTTATCCGTCCAAACCTACGTAAATAGCACTATTATATTATTAAATTGAATGTATGTTGTGTGTTGGAATTTGAAAGGTTTCCATTTTATGGGAATAAATATATGGTAATATTTCCCATAATAAATGGAAATGAATGTTTGTGGCTATTATAGTTATAAGTGCAATTAATAGCCATAACTAAGGTTACAAATAAGGAAATAAATTTAGTAATCATGTATGTTTTGGGAAAATGAATTGAAATGGAAATAAATGCCAAATGGTTACAATTTAAATGTGATTAGGAATAGGTGTTATGACTCTAGTTAGTGAAACTAATAATAATAAAACTTATATATATTCATATAAAGAATTAATAAAAGTAAATGACTATAGTAATATTTGGGAGCACAACCACTAGAATTGGTGTAATTAAATGGGATTAATATATGGCATTTGATAGGTTGTTTGATGCCTTAGGAAATATGACTGTTAAGGTCATTTATAACAGATAAGCTTTATAATTATAATGGAATTAAAGGGGTGTTAATGGCCATAGTAAATACTTAGTCCAATAAGGAAATCTAGAATTAATATCTTTCATTAGAATTAAGGATTGTATTTAGTAGGTTAATATTGTGAGGTCAGTTGCCTTATTCGATAGAAGTCTGCAATTTCAAGCAGTTAAATATATGTACACTAATGCAAAACAATCATGGGAACCTGTGACGATTGTAAATCACATAGCGTGAATCATTCCCGAAAGGTTTACTTCAAAGGTTGAGGTCTTAAGTGGTTGTAGGGCACACCTCTTTCCAAAAGAAGGTACCAAAAGGGAAATAATTCACAGCGTAGCTTACTTCAAGAAGCATTAGAAGGCTAATTGGGTACGAGGTCATTAATCTTTATGATAGTTTGCTTCATCTAGGTAGTAAGTGATTGGGTTAAAGTCGGCCTTGGGATAAGGTGTTAAATGTCCACAGGACTACATATCCTGTGGGAAGTATTAAGTTACTAGTGGAATTTTCAATAAGGCTAGTTAGATAGTAACATAGGGTTCCACCAGGGAAAGATCATAACGATGATTGATCATCTACGTAGTCCATAGGCATTAAGTGACTGCTTACTATCTCTCTCCTTATGTGGGGTTCGGTAATATTCATAAATGATGGAAACCTTAGAATTAGTTATACATAGTAGCTAGTGTCCACTAATTTAAATTAGCTTAGTGTAAGCCACCTAGTAAGGTATTAAGTGATCAAAGGATCTTCATTTACGTTGTTTTAATAGAGAGGCCATAAGTTAAAATATAGATATGACCCACTTCTGTATTTAATAGGGTATTAAATAGTTGGAAAGCCCGCCTCTTAGTTTTGGAAGTTGTTCGAATGGTGGTTTAAACGGCCTCATAATTTTGCGTACCAGTTTGTCCCAGTATATTGTGATAACGTTATCTATAGGAAGTTCTAACTTAGGTATGGTAGTTTAATCATCATGCGTAAATTTTAACAAGGTTTGGTTAGAGGCTTGTCAGACATATGATTTAGATGAAATCAAACGAGATACATTTGTGTATTGTAGACAGCATTATACGTTTTCTATTCACCAGGACTTGTTGTTCTAACACCCTCTCCTCTTAACAACTCTCAGGTTTATCTAGGAGAAGACAGGTCTATGCAAGTACTCAAGTTTGGTAATTGCTCTTGTTCTCTCATGCTCGGTATCGCTACGGCGATTTTCTTTTAAGGTATTTTCCTAAGTTGATACTTGTTATCCTATCTTATTTCCACTATTAGTTAGTTTTATTTTACTTTGATTATCTCTTACTCATTATTTGTAGGTACTAGATTTAAGCTCCCCATGCTTGAATGAGTTTGTGTTATGATTTTTGTCGAAATATAAGCTTAGAAAAATATTGGGTGTTATATTTAGTAATAGATCTTAGGTTTAGACGATTGGAGAAATTAATAAATTAGGATTTGATGAGATAATGTATTCGAATTTCTTTTCTATTTCTTTGGTCTTTTTTACCTGACTCCATATAATTTCGATAACGAGATAGTCGTGGCCTATTTATTTAAAATGGGTTCAAAACGACTAGTAGTTAGAATTATTTGAATTTGAGTTTCTGTCTAACCCCGATTTACCCCATAGTGCATTAGGTGACTTGTTTTGAAGAGCATGAGGATGACTCATGGTGAATCCCATGGATTTGGCTTAATGATTGGACAAAAAGCTAGCTACATCTAAGATGTCGTGATTTCTACTTTTTGGTTTCGTTTGAGAGTTCCAATCGATGACCTCTTTCTTGGTCTTAAATGCGAAATTCATGTTTTTCGCAATAGTCCAAAAATATAATTACGAGGTATATTCATTCGATACTTTGTTTTGAAATTCGGATATTCTTTTGTTAGATTAATTTCTTAGAGTTCTTGGTTTGTTATTCAGGAGAAATCTTATTTGGAAAAGGAAAAGGGTTTGGAAAGTTTTAAGTTATATTTTTTCAAGAAAATTGTTCAATAAAAATTGGATTTGTGAAAATTAATATATTTTAAAATTTATAAAACTATCCGTGTTTGGATTGTTTAGGTTTTGTGTAATTTTAATAAACAATCCTTTTTGGCTTAAAGAAGGGACTTTGGAAATGAAAAGGAATACTCCTCAAATTAAGATTATTAATTATTCCTTATGATTTTTAATATTTCTCTTTCTGGATATTCTGGTGATTTATGGAATTATAACAAATAACTTTCTAGAGATTTAAAATCTTGAAGATTCAGAACATCGAGTGATTATTCCAGTCAGTAACATGAATTGGAATATAAATTAATTAAAGTAATAAAATAGATTTATAGTGCGAAACCCCTAGTTTATAAATAAAATTGAATTTCAAAATGATTTTTCTCTAATTAGACTAAGGAAATTTTCTATTCAACTTGGGTATTCAATTTGTTAAATTGTTCAATTTGTTTATCAACTAGGTAAGAGGAAAATCCATTCGTATATTATTTCGGATTTCTAGCCGAATTTTTCTATTTGGGAATTCTTTTGTCATATGATGGTCGCAAGTGTTTGGAGGCGAGTGAGTAGCATTGGAAAAATATTTCTCGACCTAACAGATATTAGAAGTCAACATGAGATTTTGAAAGGAATTGGATAGGCGATACAATTTTATTTTAAATTTTCTAGCTCGAACCGGCCCATTTGGGACCAGGTTTAGACCAATCCCCGGAGGGGTCAACGGTTGACCCTTAGTGGTCAACCACCCTCTTAGGTCCGGGTCGACTGCTCTACCCTGTCGGGCGCGACACGAACCTCGAAAGCGATATATATATATATATATCAGTTCCAATCTGAGACCTTTATTTTCTATCTGCTCCATTGTTTCCAGCCACCGAAACCCAACTCCACCTCCACCTCCTCCCCAAACTCCAAATTCGAGCCTCCGAGCTCGATTTCACGTCAAATCACGACCAAAATTCATGTGTTGTAGATCTAGGCCCTCCTATAATCCAGATCTTCACTTTCCCTCTTTGATTTCGCTAATTTTCCATGACGCCTTCTTGACCCACCAACATCCTTGTACAATACCCCGATCTCATGTTTCAAGAGGTCGCATGGCTTGACCTTGGTGAGAGGAAGGTAGCCATCTACATGGAAACAAAGAATTATGGATTTCACCAAGGACGTCCAGTAAAATTTCCTGATTTCTCTCCATTTGATCTAAAGGAACTACTTTTTGCCGTAGGCCTAGCACCGATCCGGTTTCACAACATGTTTGAGTGTGATTGTTATCCGCGCTTCATTTGTCTTTTTTTTATGCCCAAATGGATATTGATTTAGATGAGTGCGTTAGACTTATTCGGTCTGAGGTAAATGGGTCCCAAATCGAGTTTGTCTAAGATTTTGGGAATTTTTGCAGTCAGAATGGATTTAGAGAACCTTAAATCCTTGAGCTCATCTTCCTTGGAGATGTAGACGTTTGGGACATCGAAAATTTGTGATCCATCGCCCATCTCATTATGCACATCATTTAACACATATTATTCCCAAGACAGGAAGCCATGAGAAAATCTATCCTCCGGTGTATAGAGCTACCAATGCTATCACTGGTGGCCTAGCCATCAACTGGGATCGCGTGTTGATGATTCACTTTGCAGAGCCTCCGGCCAGCACTACGAGGAGTCACCTCCTTTACAGCCATCTTCTCACGTGTGTCTTACGAATTTTTTTGGCAAATCTCCGAGTGGAACCTTTGATTAAGAAGAACCCTTCTGCCATCGTTCTTGCCACTATCCATAGGATGGGCATTCATCCGCCTACAGCTCTAGCTCCAGTACATCTAGCTCCAGTCCAATATCAGCAACAGCCAGGAGCAGTTGGCCAGGAGAGCCCAGAGCTTGTCGCTCTCTGTCAGATCCAGGCCGAACTCTGTAAGGTCCACAAGGAGTAGCATCGATAAGTGTACGAGATGGGATGTATTTCTTCCTTGCTACAGCCCTGGAGCGGACGTGGCAACGGATCGAGTTGCAGCCGCGAATCTCAACCTTCTTACATCTTGTAGGCGTTATCTATGTATCTTGTGTATTGTGTGTATCTTTCCCTTTTCAGTATTTTATCTTCGTTGTCTTATAGCAATGTGCTCGTAACTATTTGTGTGTTGTCTTTGAATTTACATGACGATTAGTGAGCTTTCTGTTGTTTGGAAAATTTGATGCCATTCGTGCTCGCTTGTATTTTGAATTAGAAAGAAATCTCATTTTTTATCTAACTAGTAGTTATTTTAAAGTTAGAAAGAATAGAGTTCTATGCTGGATAAATTTTAATAAAGGACAGGTTTTCGCGTTGTTTCATTACAGGCACGATTATTGTTTGTCGTATGTTCCTTTTTAGATAAAATTCATATTGAGCTTTATGTGTGGTTTCTTTTTCATTTTGCTGCATAACAGACTTCCTTCTATGTCGAAATGTGACCTAAGTCGTTTAAGTTCAAAATTATATTTTTGAAACTTTCTGCAAATGTCGTTAAAAAAAGTCCTTTTAATTTTCAAATATTTAGTCTGCTTTACATTCGTTCCATTGTATTTTAAATCTGATTTATGCAAAAACATGGATTTGGATGCGATAAATTACATTTGTTTAAACATCTGTTTTGTATAAAAATAGATGGTTTAAATGTAATAAAATGCATGTTACCAAAATCTTCGTTTTTATACAAATCCCAAACAAAAAGTAAAGCAATACCAAAATTGAATCCTAAAATTTACATGAATTTAAGAAGCGGAAATATATTTTATGCAAAAATTCTATTTTATTGTCATATATAAAGCATGAGGAAGATTTTGGATGATTTGTTTGCGCGTTAAAGTTGTGCAATAGGGCGATAAGGCATTGAAAATGTTAACAATAACAAGAGATAAGCCATTTTAGCTTTGAAAACTTTTTCCATACTTGTCAACAACGCACGCGTTATTATTTAACTATTTTTACATTTAGATCTTGTTTTAAAGCCTCCTTTGTAGTCTACACGCGGAAATTTTTGGAGTATTATGAGGAATTGAGGCAAAATTTCATTATAGAATAGGGTTGGAACATTTATAAACGGTAAGAATATTGAAATTCTCCGCTTCAGTTTTCTTTTTTCAGCATAGGATAAATTTCTAGGAAATGATTTAGATACGTTGATGTATTGGATGTTAGAGTTTGGATGAAAAATTGGTTGTTGTGCACTTCTATTCGCAGTCACGTGAGGGATTTGAATGAAAAATGTTTTCAAAAGTTGCACTCATATAGTACTGCCAATCTATTTTAGGATGTTTGCATCATGTTTTTAAAAATGTTTTCAAAATGAAATGCATACATATAAGAGGTTCCGATTTAGAATCATTATGCATACATATTTTCGTGTTGTAATTTATTATGTATGTTGTGCACATGCACACATTTGATTGTAAAATTGGATGTATACTAATTGGTTGTATAGTTTAGGATAATTAGGTGCCAACACTATGACTTAGTCATTGGTAAAATTTCGTGATGAAATTTCTTTTAAGGAGGGAAGATTGTAACAACACCAGATTTGGCAATAATTAAATTACTTATTTTGTTATATTCAAAAAATGGAATTTTTACGAACGATGGAATTTGACCACGAAATTTATACCATTGCGTTTGTGATAGAATTTTGATCAACTTTCACATTTGGAACTTCGAGAACAAAGTTTGTATGAAAAAGTTACAAACAAAATACAAAAATGGACAGAAAATAAATAAACAAGATAAATAATATATTTATTACCATTTATCACCTGCCCCCACTAGAGGCAGGATGACCAGAGCGGTCAACGCCTTGGTTGTTGCACTCCAGTGGTGGATAGGGTAAAAGGTATTGTAAATTATGTATTAATAGACATGTTTTTCTGGAGTTAAATCTAACGCCTATAAATAATGGGCTAGACCCCACTCTTTTGCTTATATTTTCTATAGGCGGTAGCGAAGCTATGTCATTTACAATTCTCCAATCTCTTCTAAAATTCTAAATTGCAAACAAATTCATACATAATAAACAAGGACTGGAGATACTGAATCTAAATTTATGCGAAAGAGTTGGATCTGCAAATACGTAATCTATATAATTAAATTTCCTTTTTCTATTCCAATCTTTCTTTCAGATCTACAAGTCTTATTATTTTATATATCACCTTTTTATACAAATTGTAGATCTATAAGTTTTGGAAATTATAGGCCTAAAATAGCATTCAGATTTGAATTTGGATAGATTTTAAATGAGTGAGAAATATATTCATTGTTTAGAATATCTTATATATTTGTTTGTGTTGAATCTGGGTTGTATGCCTAAAAATATCAAATTTGTTGTTTATGTCAAATCTGAAATAATATATGAAAATTGATATGGATCTGTAGTCCTTTTATTTTAAAATTCTTACATTTCCTACAATTCTATAGGTCAATTTGTGGTTATCGTAAACACCCTGAATATGGAAATTAGTCCCAAAATATTGTCAAATGCATAATGTTGTTACTCCAGATTCATAGGATTTTGGCGTAAGAATATGATTTGTGTAGTTATGATTTTAGATGTATAAACTTATTTGTGCTTGGTATTATTTGGGGTTTTCACTTAATTGTTGTAAATTTTCCCTTTTCGCTTTTTATATAAAAAGGCATCACTTGAAATCTACAAAAAGTATATACAAACTAAATAGGAAGAGATGTGTAAATTCACATATTTTTGTACGTTGTTTGCGACACTATTCCGACTAAAATATTAACCAATTTCTTTTTGATTTGAAATATGCCAATATTCCTTTTTTAAATAGTTTGGATTTTTTTCAATAGTTATAGTAAATAACTTTTCAATGAGATTTTGAATCTTAAACAAGTTTAAACACAAAAAGAATTATTTAGGTCATTAGTTTAGACCTAAATATATAACAACAACAAAATATAATTAGAAACTACATTAAAATCGCGCTTAAAATATAAATATATAATTATTATAATCTTATATATCCAAACCTATGCAAATAATGTTATAATATTATTATTAAATTGAATGTATGTTGTGTGTAGAATTTGTAAGGTTTCATTTTATAGGAATAAATATATGATAATATTTCCCATAATAAATGGAAATTAATATTTGTGACCGTTATAGCAATAAACATGGAACTAATGGATATAATTAAAAGGTTATAAATAAGGAAATAAATGTTGTAACAATGTATGATTTGAGAAAATGAATTGAAAAGGGAATAAGTGCCAAATCGTTACAACTTAAATATGATTAGGAACAGGTGTTGTGACTCCAATTATAAAAACTAGTAATAATAAAAACTTATATATATAGGAAAGTCTATTTAAACACAAAATTTTTACACAAATCGCAACACAATTGATTTGCACCATTGGATCACCCCATGAATTCCACATTTTCATATAAAGACAAAAAGATCCAATGGTTGAGGCATTGTGTCTCTTTGTTTGTGTCTAATTTGTGTCCAAATAGCCGCCCCTATATATATTCATATAAAAAAACTAATGAAATTAAATAACCATAGTAATATTCAGGAGAACAACAAATAGAATTAGTGTAATTAAATGGGATTTATATATGGCATTTGATAGGTTGTTTGATGCCAGAGAAAATATGATTGTTAGGGTCATTAACAACAGATAACCTTTATAATAATAATGGATTTTAAGGGGATTTAAAGAGGTGTTAATGACCAGATTAAATACTAAGTCCAATAAGGAAATATAGAATTAATATCTTTAATTAGAATAAAGGATTAGACTTAGTAGGTTAATGATGCAAGGCTGATCGTCTTATTCGACAGAAGCCTGCAATTTCCAGTAGTTAAATATATGTATAGCTGATGTGAGGCATCATTAACCATAGGAATTCGTAAGATCATAAATTGCATAGAGATAATTAATTTGAAAACTTTACTTCAAAGGTTGAAGTCTTTAGTGATTGTAGAGCATGCCTTTCTTCCAAAACAAGGAACCAAAAAGGAAATAATTCATAGCATAGCCTACTTTGAAAAACATTTGAAGGCTAATTGAATATGAGATTGATAATCTCCACGGTAGTATGCTTCATATAAGCAGTAAGCGGCTGGGTTAAAATCCGCCTTGGGATATGGTATTAAATGTCCAAAGGACTTCCTATCCTGCAGGAAGTATCAAGTGACTAAGGGATTATCTAATAAGATCAGCTAGATAGTAACACAGGGGTCCGCCGGGGAAAGGTTATAAACAATGATTAATTGTCTACATACCCTATAGGTAATAAGTGACTGCTTACTATCCCTCTCCTTATGCGGGGTTTGGGAAATGCATGAATGATGGAAACCTTAGAATTAGTAGGACTTAGAGCTAATGTCCTCTAATTTAAGTTAGCATAGGGTAAACCACCTAGTTAGTACTAAGTGACCAAAGGATCCTCCTTTACGTTGTTTTAATACTGAGGCCATAAGTGAAAAATATATATATGACCTACTTCCTTATTTAATAGGGTATTGAATAGTTAGAGAACTAGTTTTGGAAGTTGTTCGAATGGTGGTTAAAGTCTTCATATTTGCGTGTAAAAGTTCTATCTTGGTATATTACGATAACGTTATCTTTAGGAAGTTCTGCCTTTGGTTATGGTGGTTTAATCTTCATGCAATAATTTTAATAAGGTTCGTTTAGAATTACTAGCCTTGTTAGACATATGATTTGTAATGACCCAAATTTTTCCAGGAGTATAATTAATTTATTTAATTGTTTAAAATAGTGATATAGGGAATTTAATCGTCGTTAATTAAATAATATGGAATATTTAATTAAATTAAATAATATATTTAATTCAGAAATAATCAAAAATATTGGAAATCACAATATAAGGTGAACAGGGTCATCCCCAAGATTTAATTCAGCTTAGAGTTGAATCATATCGACGAATATATTCAATCGACGTCAGTTTGAAACGTATAATTATATTATAATTAAAATCGAGCTTGAAATGGCGCTGCAGTTCGCGATTTGGCGATTTGAACTTCAACTGAATGTACAGGATTCGTTTTAAGCCAGATTTCTGTGAAACAATAAACGTTTGGAGTTGGTGGAGTATATCTTTCTGGTGGAAGAGAAAAATCGGGATTTCGTCGTGTAGATTTTGATTTATGTCCAAATCAAATTTCAGAAAAGTTGCTGTGGAATTTCCTTTATAATTTGCAACGCTTTATTTACGTTATAAAAGGATTTTCGATATAAAACTGAATATCGATAAATCTAAAATCTTAAATATCAAACTGTAAATTCTGATATGATATTCTGGAGCTGTACGATATCATATGTGAAGATATACGATAATATAAATTTATTTATATTAAATTTAATTATATTTAAATATATTTATATATTTAAATGGGTCATCCAGAGCTTTAAAAATAGCCGGTTTTGCCAACAAAGTCGGAATTCGACGAAACTAATTTTGTTGGATCCGCAATGTCAAATAGTTGTTAGATTTCCAGTTTCGTGATTTTTAGGGTCACTGTGTGGCCGTACGGATTTTTAGAGTGGAAAATAGACAATTTTCTGACAGTCAAAAATACGCTGTGTGAGCATACGGAGTCGGAATTCGACGAAACCAGTTTCGTTGGGTCCGCAATGTCGAACTATAGGTGCGTGTCCAATTTCGTGATTTTTGAGTATTGTATGTGACCATAGGGATTTTTAAATACGAATACAAACAGCGTAGGATAAGAAATTAATATTTTAATCGAATAAAAAATATATTAAATCCTTGCTATAAAATACCCTTAACTTTTCTAACCCTAAATCACCTCTCTGCTCAATGAAAGAATGCGCCGTTACCTCAGAATAAAATACACAATAAACTTCTTGAGTGGAGAAATCAAAAGGAAATCACATAAATTCCTATAAATTGCAACGAGTATAGGTATGTATTCAACAACGATAGAGCTTCCTCACGATACCCAATTTAAGCTTTTCGATCGCCCTTTTGAAATGCTCAGTATCTCGCGCAACTGCTAGGGTTGGAGATAATGGTGAACACGACAGCTATGTGGCAAAGTGAGAGGGTGCGAGGCGTTCAGACCGAGGAGGCGCATCATTTGGTGGTGCTCGAGTGAACTCCGACGGACCGAGGTGAAAAGCGACAGTAGCAGTCGCTGGTTTGAGGGGCAGATCGACATTTATGGGGGGCCACCGAGTATTGGGAGGTGGTGACGATTGGGAAGAGGGGACGACGAAGATTCAGTTGGTGGTGGTTGCGGTCGGGATTGATGACCGGAGCGACGGTGGAGGTTGGTCAACGGTGGGTTGGTGAGCGGGTTTTTTCTAGAGTGGAAAACCGATTGGGGAAGAAAAGGGGTGCGGGCCTAAGGTTTTAAAGGGGTATTTGGGCCAAAGGAAATCAAAGAGCGCGACCCATTTAAATTTAAGTTAAGTTATTTTCCATTTAAATCGTATTCAAACTTGTAAATCCAATAACTTCTCCATACGGTATCGAAATTCAGCGAAACAAGATCTGACAGGATCGTATGGACGGGAGCAACACAATGAGACTGACTGGAAGTCCATCGGAGCTCGTTACAATTTATGGAGAAATAAATTGTCCAACTGAGTCAAATAACGCAAACCGTTATTTAACGATTAACGCGTCAATGTGAGTAAAACTCACCAACTCTGAACAGTTATATTTTTATAATGTATTTTTAGAACTGTTAATCATCTGTTGATTATTGTGTGTTGGTTGATTGATTGAACTGCTAGTCAGTTAGTGAAAATTATATTTATATATATATATATATGTAATTATATATATATAAACCGTTAAATATTTATATATTGATTCTGCTATCAGAATAATTTATATTGAACTGAAAGTGATGATAATCATATTGTGTAACATCTGTGGATGCAGGGAGACAGGTTGGAGGAATCCGACTGGATTCCTCAACTGTTATTTTATTGTTTTTCATATATTATTATATGATGTGATATAAAATCTATGGGCGATTATATGTGCTTGGACGATATTGAACATCATGATTTGATATGATTGAATACCATAACATACCGAAATGTTGATAAGGAGATTTTTAAAGTGATATTGAAATTAAAATATTTATAATGGAATATTTATAAATAGAAAATACATTTAAGTGGAATTATAAATGAAGGGAAACCTTTATAAATGGAATATTTATAAAGTTGATTATTTATTTAGAATAAATAGATAAGATACTATAAAATGGATTATTTATTTGTTAAATAAATAATATATTAAATAGGGATTATTTACTTAGAAATAAATAGTAGATATTCATAAAGGAAATAACTGCAAATCATTTTCTTTTTGAATCGAAAGGCTTGTGTAGCGGTTTGGGGATTTTCCCGATGCTCCCGATACAAAGGAGGTTATGGCGAATTTTTCCGGGAATTTAAGGAGTTAGAATATTTTTAAGAATAAATTTGAAAAGGAAATATTTAGAAAATAAATAAAGTTATAAAAAGGAAATTTGTTTATAACTGAATAGGATGTTATAAAAAGGAAAACGTTATAAAAAGGAAATCATTTGTAAAGTGAAGAACCGTTACTAAAAGTAAATCTTTATAAATGAATAGTTTATTCGATTAGAGTTAATCGAATAGAGTTAAACAGATAGAGTTAAACAGTTAGAGTTAAACAGTTAGAGTTAAAACAAACATAGTTATTCAGGATGAGTTGCCATTCAGCACGACTGCTAGCGTAATTCGCAGGGCTGTAAATAGCCTACGGCGGTCGGATGTTTCCTGAGGGAATCAGGCGTAACCATTGTGATCGTTGCGATCTAGAGTTAAGCGAATGGAGTTAAAGAATATAGAGTTAAGCAAAATTAGAAACTGACTAGAGATTAATAAGTTGAATGGTTTCCTGAGTATCGATCTGATGTTGGTTTCGGCCTTCGGGGTTTATACTTAGGAAGTTGTTCTCTTGTTAGTTTATAGTTAGAGTCTGATAGTTGTGGAAGGATAGTGATACGTAAATAAACAATGGAAATGTTTTCCAACGTTGATAACGAATATTTTCTAAATATAGAAGATAAGGAAATATGAATATATATATATATATATGTTTGATGATTGGGTCGATAATTCCATTTGGAATTTAGATCGTTGTTTGTACACGGACATGTTTTCATTTGATAGTTAAATCACAAACTATCAAAGTTTTGACCATTTTACGTTGTAAATATGGAGAGACTGGTTGGATTATTATCCGAAGAACCACTCCGTATTGACATAAGCGTTGTGATCAAATACGATGAAGAAAATTGAAGATGGAGTAAAGTGCAAGGGCTATTGTATAAGTCTTAGATAACAGTGCCTAAGATGGATGTACTGAACAGTGCCTTCGGTTTGTCCAGTCCCAGGACAACTTGTATGGACGAATGTCTGACAGAGTATTCCTAACGAATCATATATGTTGATCTCTTCAACGTATTACGTTTGGTGGCGGAGGAATTCGTTTCTCTTAGCTTCATACCCGTGATACCGTTAGGGAAATCGATAATGATTTGGCGGGTATGACGATGTGGTATTCCAAGTAAATGAAGATATGATATGAAAAGATAAGCGTAGCTTCTAGCCTCACATCCGGTAAATGACAGAAATTGGGCAGGCAGCATGGCTAAGTCGGTCGCACGGAAGTAGGGTGTATGACAACCTATCTAGAGAATATTCATTTGCTTCTTTAATCTATCAATGATGTCCCATATATATATACGGAAACGGTTGATGATCCCAACCGTTGGTGATTTACATTCGATACACTCAAGCGAAATGAGTGGTCGGTCATGTGTGGCTGAGTTACAAGATGTTCTTGTTGAACTCCAATGTATCGTTACTAGAGTACACTAATCGGAAGGTGGTTCCATACCTTGTCATAGTTGGAAATCCATTACCCAATTCATGCTTGCGGTTTTGATTGTGTACTATATGTAGAACGTGAGATGAAAGCATTTCTGCTAGATTGATATCTATTTGTACATAGACATTATTATAATATCAGAATGATATTGCTTGTCAAAGATGTTGGATTCTCATAAGGGAAAAACCCGTTCCGTTTTCACGGCGTGGTCTTATGAGACATCATATATATGTTAAACTGTGTTAAACTATTTTACTCACACCAGTCCATGTTGCGTGCTTAGGCATGTGTCGCATGATAGGGGGTTCTCGCTTTTCGTTAGGTGGCGAACGGGAGACTCTTACTCCTACATGTCCCTTTGGTAGGGCTGGTTGTGAAGTCGAAAGGCTGGTCGTAAAATATGGTATTGGGGTACCAGTGTAAGCCACAATGGGTTTTACCTGCTGCTTTGGAGGATGGGGACGGTTGCAAAGCCTACTCAAAATCCGGGTCGTTACAGTTGGTATCAGAGCTTAAGTTAAGTATTACCTTGGCTCTGTGGCGTGACTCGGTAGAGATAGGGTTAGTAATACCCTAGATTGAGTTTGAGTGTATATGTACGAGTGCGTATTTGTATTTGATATAAAAATGGTTTTATGTTGTGGAGATTCAATGGCTGAGTTGTTTATGAGTTCTGGTCGATCAGTTTGATCCATTGTATCGGTAGGAGTAAATAAATACTTGAATACGATGGACCGACACAGTATGGATATGTAATATATTATCATATATTAGATATATTGGTTGTAATTATAATCGAATGAGATTATAAAGTGAAATGGTTATATTTAACCAATCAGAATCATTTAAGTAAAGTATATGAAATAAGATGAATTAAATTTGAATTTAAATCAGATTTGGAATTAAAATAAGGAAATTTTAAGTTCTTGGGAGACTTTAAAATATTTTCAAAATGGAAGTATTTAGTAATGATTTTGAAAATGATATAGTATTGAAATCACTTGGGTCGCTGGAAAATAATTCCGATGATGACTGCGCAGTATCATCGGTGTGATTTTCGAGTTCTAAGTGGTGGATTACTACCAGAGATTTTGATTTGAATTGTTTTGAGAAAACAAGTTGTTTAGAAATTCAATGGTTTTGAATTGGAATTATGATTTGAAATTTGATTTGAAATAAAACCGGGAATTTATGTTCTAGAAATTAAAATTTAACTTGTGAAGTTAATTCGAATGGGATGGTAAAAGTAAATAATAAACCAGAATTTAACTTGAGATGATAGGTTAAGAAAAACTGGAAGTGATTAGAGAATAATCTGAATTTGGATTTGAAATGATAAGTTGAGAGTTTGGAATTTGAAACTCGAATTTGAAATTTAATTTGGCTTGAATAAGCGAATGGTTGTGTTAAGAATAACTTGGTTGGAGTTGATTGGGATGGCATTTGTATATGCCGGGTTGATAACAGATGGTAGGGATATAATGATATGCCCAACAAAAAGGTACAAGTTTATATTTTATATGAGTTTGGAATTTATGAGCAGAATTGGCAAGCCGTTTGTCGTTTTGTTTTTCTTTTGGGTTGAAGAAGGCCCAGAGAGGCGAGTTGGAGTTTGAGCTATTGACCAGTACAAAGGAGGTGCTGGCGAAATTTTTTGAAAGTTTAAAGTGTTAGAAAATTTTCAGAATTTTTGAAAATTTTAGTTAGTCGGAATGAATAGATATTTTAGTCGACATTAATTGGTTCAGTTAAAATCAGAAATAAGGGGTAAACAAATCTTAGGAATTCCAATAGGTAGGGTCGTCCTCTAACTTAGCAATTTCGAGGAGGAAATTATTTTAAGTGGGGAAGAATGTAATGACCCACATTTTTCCATGGGTATAATTAATTTATTTAATTGTTTAAAATAGTGATATAGGGAATTTAATCATCGTTAATTAAATAATATGGAATATTTAATTCAGAAATAATCAAAAATATTGGAATTCACAATATAAGGTGAACAGGGTCATCCCCAAGATTTAATTCAGCTTAGAGTTGAATCATATTGACGAATATATTCAATCGACGTCAGTTTGAAACGTATAATTATATTATAATTAAAATCGAGCTTGAAATGGCGCTGCAGTTCACGATTTGGCGATTTGAACTTCAACTGAATGTACAGGATTCGTTTTAAGCCAGATTTCTGCGAAACAAGAAACGTTTGGAGCTGGTGGAGTATATCTTTCTGGTGGAAGAGAAAAATCGGGATTTCGTCGTGTAGATTTTGATTTATGTCCAAATCAAATTTCAGAAAAGTCGTTGTGGAATTTCCTTTATAATTTGCAACGCTTTATTTACGTTATAAAAGGATTTTCGATATAAAACTGAATATCGATAAATCTAAAATCTTAAATATCAAACTGTAAATTCTGATATGATATTCTGGAGCTGTACGATATCATATGTGAAGATATACGATAATATAAATTTATTTATATTTAATTTAATTATATTTAAATATATTTATATATTTAAATGGGTCATCCAGAGCTTTAAAAATAGCCGGTTTTGCAAACAAAGTCGGAATTCGACGAAACTAATTTTGTTGGATCCGCAATGTCAAATAGTTGTTAGATTTCCAGTTTCGTGATTTTAGGGTCACTATGTGGCCGTACGGATTTTTAGAGTGGAAAATAGACAGTTTTCTAACAGTCAAAAATACGCTGTGTGAGCATACGGAGTCGGAATTCGATGAAACCAGTTTCGTTGGGTCCGAAATGTCGAATTATAGGTGTGTGTCCAATTTCGTGATTTTTGAGTATCGTATGTGACCTTAGGGATTTTTAAAGACGAATACAAACAGCGTAGGATAAGAAATTAATATTTTAATCGAATAAAACAAATATTAAATCCTTCCTATAAAATACCCTTAACTTTTCTAACCCTAAATCACCTCTCTACTCAATGAAAGAATGCGCCGTTACCTCAGAATAAAATACACAGTAAACTTCTTTAGTGGAGAAATCAAAAAGAAATCACATAAATTCCTATAAATTGCAACGAGTATAGGAATGTATTCAGCAACGAGAGAGCTTCGTCACGATACCCAATTTAAGCTGTTCGATCGCCCTTTTGAAATGCTCAGTATCTCGCGCAACTGCTAGGGTTGGAGATAATGGTGAACACGGCAGCTATGTGGCAAAGTGAGAGGGTGCGAGGCATTCAGACCGAGGAGGCACATCATTTGGTGGTGCTCGAGTGAACTCCGACGGACCGAGGTGAAAAGCGACAGTAGCAGTCGTTGGTTTGAGGGGCAGATCGACATTTATGGGGGGCCATCGAGTATTGGGAGGTGGTGACGATGGGGAAGAGGGGACGACGTAGATTCAGTTGGTGGTGGTTGCGGTCGGGATTGATGACCGGAGCGACGGTAGAGGTTGGTCAACGATGGGTTGGTGAGCGGGTTTTTTCTAGAGTGGAAAACCGATTGGGGAAGAAAAGGGGTGCGGGCCTGAGGTTTTAAAGGGGTATTTGGGCCAAAGGAAATCAAAGAGCGCGGCCCATTTAAATTTAAGTTAAGTTATTTGCTATTTAAATCGTATTCAAACTTGTAAATCCAATAACTTCTCCATACGGTATCGAAATTCAGCGAAACAAGATCTGACAGGATCGTATGGACGGGAGAAACACAATGAGACTGACTGGAAGTCCTTCGGAGCTCGTTACAATTTATGGCGAAATAAATTGTCCAACCGAGTCAAATAACGCAAACCGTTATTTAACTATTAACGCGTCAATGTGAGTAAAACTCACCAACTCTGAATAGTTATATTTTTATAATGTATTTTTAGAACTGTTAATCATCTGTTGATTGCTGTGTGTTGGTTGATTGATTGAACTGCTAGTCAGTTAGTGAAAATTATATATATATATATATATGTAATTATATATATATAAAAACCGTTAAATATTTATATATTGATTCTGCTATCAGAATAATTTATATTGAACTGAAAGTTATGATAATCATATTGTGTAACATCTGTGGATGCAGGGAGACAGGTTGGAGCAATCCGACTGGTTTCCTCAACAGTTATTTTATTGTTTTTCATATATTGTTATAAGATGTGATATAAAATCTGTGGGCGATTATATGTGCTTGGACGATATTGAACATCATGATTTGATATGATTGAATACCATAACATACTGAAATGTTGATAAGGAGATTTTCAAAGTGATATTGAAATTAAAATATTTATAATGGAATATTTATAAATAGAAAATACGTTTAAGTGGAATTATAAATGAAGGGAAACCTTTATAAATGGAATATTTATAAAGTGGATTATTTATTTAGAATAAATAGATAAGATACTATAAAATGGATTATTTATTTGTTAAATAAATAAAATATTAAATAGGGATTATTTACTTAGAAATAAATAGGAGATATTCATAAAGGAAATAACTGCAGATCATTTTCTTTTTGAATGGAAAGGCTTGTGTAGCGGTTTGGGGATTTCCCGATGCTCCCGATACAAAGGAGGTTATGGCGAATTTTTCCGAGAATTTAAGGAGTTAGAATATTTTTAAGAATAAATTTGAAAAGGAAATATTTAGAAAATAAATAGAGTAATAAAAAGGAAATTTGTTTGTAACTGAATAGGATGTTATAAAAAGGAAAACGTTATAAAAAGGAAATCATTTGTAAAGTGAAGAACCGTTACTAAAAGTAAATCTTTATAAATGAATAGTTTATTCGATTACAGTTAATCGAATAGAGTTAAACAGATAGAGTTAAACAGTTAGAGTTAAACAGTTAGAGTTAAAACAAACATAGTTATTCAGGATGAGTTGCCATTTAGCACGACTGCTAGCGTAATTCGCAGGGCTGTAAATAGCCTACGGCGGTCGGATGTTTCCTGAGGGAATCAGGCGTAACCATTGTGATCGCTGCGATCTAGAGTTGAGCGAATGGAGTTAAAGAACATAGAGTTAAGCAAAATTAGAAACTGACTAGAGATTAATAATTTGAATGGTTTCCTGAGTATCGATCTGATGTTGGTTTTGGCCTTCGGGGTTTATACTTAGGAAGTTGTTCTCTTGTTAGTTTGTAGTTAGAGTCTGATAGTTGTGGAAGGATAGTGATACGTAAATAAACAATGGAAATGTTTTCCAACGTTGATAACGAATATTTTCTAAATATAGAAAATAAGGAAATATGAATATATATATATATATATATATTTTGATGATTGGGTCGATAATTCCATTTGGAATTTAGATCGTTGTTTGTACACGAACATATTTTCATTTGATAGTTAAATCACAGACTATCAAAGTTTTGACCATTTTACGTTGTAAATATGGAGAGACCGGTTGGATTATTATCCGAAGAACCACTCCGTATTGACATAAGCGTTGTGATCAAATACGATGAAGAAAATTGAAGACGGAGTAAAGTGCAAGGGCTATTGTATAAGTTTTAGATAACAGTGCCTAAGATGGATGTACTGAATAGTGCCTTCGGTTTGTCCAGTCCCAGGACAACTTGTATGGACGAATGTCTGACAGAGTATTCCTAACGAATCATATATGTTGATCTCTTCAACGTATTACGTTTGGTGGCGGAGGAATTCATTTCTCTTAGCTTCATACCCGTGATACCGTTAGGGAAATCGATAATGATTTGACGGGTATGATGATGTGGTATTCCAAGTAAATGAAGATATGATATGAAAAGATAAGCGTAGCTTCTAGCCTCACATCCGGTAAATGACAGAAATCGGGCAGGCGGCATGGCTAAGTCGGTCGCACCGAAGTAGGGTGTATGATCACCTATCTAGAGAATATTCATTTGCTTCTTTAATCTATCAATGCTGTCCCATATATATATACGGGAACGGTTGCCGATCCCAACCGTTGGTGATGTACATTCGATACACTCAAGCGAAATGAGTGGTCGGTCATGTGTGGTTGATTTACAAGATGTTCTTGTTGAACTCCAGTGTATCGTTCCTAGAGTACACTGATCGGAAGGTGGTTCCATACCTTGTCATAGTTGGAAATCCATTACCCAATACGTGCTTGCGGTTTTGATTGTATACTATATGTAGAACGTGAGATGAAAGCGTTTCTGCTAGATTGATATCTATTTTCACATAGACATTATTATAATATCAGAATGATATTTCTTGTCAAAGATGTTGGATTCTCATAAGGGAAAAACCTGTTCCGTATTCACGGCGTGGTCTTATGAGATATCATATATATGTTAAACTGTGTTAAACTATTTTACTCACACCAGTCCCATGACTGACCCGGAGTTTACTTTGTTGTTTTCCCTAAACTCTTGGGTGCCTAAATTTGTACGGGCAGTCAAGTAGTCGGGATTTACAGATATACTTGAAGAGCTGCAGCATGAGGCTTCTGGATCATATAGCTATAGTTTATTTCCGCTGTGTTGTAAGTGTTGTACTCTGATAAGTGCTATTGTATACATAACTGTTATATTTCAAAGTTATGTTATCTATTATATGTTATTCGTTCCGCTGTGAGGTTCGTGTTACTCTAATGTTGTGTTCTTCTTCTTCTTCTATTCAAAGTTTCTATCTTGTCTATTCTCACCCTCTAATTTCTTTCATTAATTACCGGGATTTTTCGAGGTTTTGGTTATCGACATCGTGTTTATGTCGATAACCAAAGTCGCTCAAAATCCGGGTCGTTACATGATTTGGATGAAACCAAACGGAATGCATTTGTGTATTATTGACAGTGTTATACATTTTCAACTCACTAAGTTGTAAAAGCCCTAGAGATTTTGACCCGAAAATCGACATACAACATCATGTCGACTATTCAACAATCAAAAATACCGGAACGTCGACAGAAATAAGTTAGATGGTGAGAAATAGAAAGAAAGTTAGAATAGAAGAAAAAGAACATTAATACAACATCAACGTAAATACGAATCTCACAGCAGAACTAATGGATATATTATATAACATAACTTTGAAATAAAACCAGTATCTATATACCATTATCGGAGTACAACACTTGCAACATAGCTGAAATAAATAATAGCTATATAATCCTGAAGCCTCCTACTCCAAGCTCTCCAACTATATCCGTAAAATACGGACTACTTGACTGTCCGTACAAATTTGGGAACCCAAGATTTAGGGTAAAAAAAAAACAAAATAAACTCTGGGTCTGTCATGGGACTGGTGTGTGTAAACTCCCACCACTTGGTTTAACATTTAAAATCCTTTTTAAAGAAAGGATAATTGTAAGACCAATCAACACGTAAACATGGATGGTTTTTACGGTAAACCAAAACACTCTTTAAAATCCATGCTCTTCTGATATTATAATAATGTCTAAATCAAATAAATAGCAATCTAGTGGAATGCTTTCGTCTCACATTCCACGTATATAATATATAATCAAAAACCACAAGCGCTTATTAGGTAATGGAGTCCAACTGGCAAGGTATGAGACCACCTTCCGACAGTGCATCTCTAGAAAGGAATACGCCAGGTTCAACAAGAACATCTTGCAAACCAGGCTAAACATGACCGGTCACTCATTTCGCTTGAGTGCACCGAATGTATTATCACCAACGGTTGGGATCAGCAACCATTTCCCGAAAGGGACAACATCGAAATAAATTAAAGTAAATGAAATTTCTTTAGATCAGTTGACACACCCTAATTGGGAGCTACCCACTTAGCCATGCGACCTACCTGATTTTATACCATTTCTCGATTGTGAGGCTAGAGGCCATAACGTATCTTTTTGACAGATCACACATTTATACACTATGAATGCCACATCGTCATACCCGCCAAATAATAAATTGATTTCTCCAAAAATACCATGGGTATACAGCTAAGAGAAACGAATTTCTCTGCCACTAAACGTAAATACATTTGAAGAGATCAACTCACGCGATCTAGTAGATATAATTCGTCAAACATTCATCCATATAGGTTGTCCTTGGACTGGACAAACCGAAGGCACTATTCTGTAAACCCATCTTAGGCAATTTCTACCTAGGATTTTCCATAACAGCCCTTGCATAAACTCTGTCTTCAATTATCTTTATCATATTCCATTCGCAACGCTAATGCCCATACAGAGTGGTTTTTAGATAATAAATCTAATCCCGGTCTCTCCATATTGACGACGGAAAATGGGTCAAAACTTTGATAATCGGTTATTTAACTATCAAAGGGAAACATCCATACACACAACGATCTTATTTCCAAATGGAAATTTTATCGATCAATCAATCATTTTTCCCTTTAAATTAATTTATCAATAATTTATTCATTTCCCCATTTCTCATTGCCATATATTCATAAATTCTTATTTTCTAAATTTAGAAAATATACGTAAATAACATTGGAAAACGTTTCCAATTCTAACTCACACATTAGTACTCTCTGACATCTATCAGTCTCTAACTGTAAACTAGTAAGAGAACAACTTCCCAAGTATCAACCCCGAAGGCCGAAACCAACATCAGATCAACACTCAGAAAGCCATTCAACTTTACTAATCTACAGCCAATTTCTATTTCTTTAACTCCATTTTTTAATTTCTTATTAAATCATTTCTTACGTAATTCTTGAATTCAGTTTACGAATCCATTTCTTTTATGAAAAACATTGATTATAACGTTAATGTTATAATCCCTACTTCTAAAATACCTAACTTCAAAATACAACTCTTATTCCTTATTTTAAATAAATAAATAAATAATTTACTAATAAAAAATTTTGATTAAAAATCGGAAAGTAAATAATACTTTCCCGAATTCGATATAATCGAATTTCAATGTGTACTTTCTTTCGATAATCCCCATTCCATAAATCCCTCTCGAATAATCTATATTCGATTAACGTTCCGAACTTCAGAATAATTTACCATTTCAGGTCAACTCAATATCTAAATTCAATTTTGAATTTAGCACTTCCCAACAATTTCCAATTTCCTTTTATAATCATTTTAAATCTGTAAAACGTTTGCTTTTAAAATCATTATTCACTTTAAAACGTGAATATTATTCCTTTACAGCAAACTGGACTCGTTTTATCAAATCAAACCTTGATTTCATAATTTAAATACTACATTGGTTCAAATTTCAATTATCGAGTTAATTTATAACTTCTTATTCACATTCTGTTTTATTTATCAAATGTCATTTACATTTCAACTTCCTCGTTGATTTTATTTAATAAGTTTATAATTCTATATATCCTTTATATTCGATTATAAAATATCGGTTTCCAGCCGGATATTAATTATCCTGTCAAGTCCTGATTTATTCAATATATAATTTCTTAAAATGAATAATTTTATAACATTTGGTCTATTCGAATTCTAATTACAAATCTTTACGGAATTTATTTTAATCCTATTCACATTTCGAATATTGAAATAAATTCCATCGTTTCCTTTTTAAAAACAAATTCCCAATTTCCCGTTCTAAATTCACTGCTGAATTTACAATCCAAATTATCCATTGATAATTATTTTTATTTCATTTATAAACATTGTTTATAAATCACACTATTTGTTTTTATTATTAAACAAGTTATTTATTCCTGGCCCATTCAAAATTCCATTTCTATTTTTAAAATAGATTTTTCCTTTTCAAATTCATACTCCATCCTTTATAATTCCCTTTATAAATGTTAAGTTTACATTCCATTTTAGAATATCGGCGTTAAAACCGATTTTTACTTCTCTATATAAATTCAAACTTATATATTCAATTTATCAAATGATAAATATTTTACTTAATTTATGAAACATTATTTATAAATTAATCTTCTCAATTTATCTGTTAAAATAGATATCTATTAGCTATCTACTTTAAACCAATTTTCCCATAATTTTTTTATATCTCGCCAGTCCCCTTTTATAATTCTATTAATTTTCCAATATTTCCTTTTTAAAAATCTGTTGATTTATAAAATACTTAAATTCAATACTCAATTATAAAATTCTTTTATATATTCCAATATTGATATTTAAAATACCAAATAAAAGGGATCAGTATCATCCCGACACACATAAGCAATAACAAATTATATATCATCTCATATATCAGAATATATGAAAAACAGTAACATAAATATTGAGGAATCCAGTTGGATCCCTCCAAACTATTTCCCTGCATCCACAGATGCTAATCACCTAAATTATATCAATTTCATATCAATATGAAATTGTATAGCAAATGAATTCAATATTTAAATGATGACTTATATATATATATATATTTATCTCAACCAATTATCGATAATTCATCCAAAAAATCATCACATACAGCATTCAGTCATTTTTTATTAATATTAAATTACATTTATAAAAATATAAACTGGACAGAGTTAGTGAGTTTTACTCATTTTGGTCAGTTATCGTTAAATAACGATAAAATGTTGTTGATTCAGACAGATGTTTTATTCTGCTATAATTTGTAATGAGTTCCAAATCATTTTTAACTTTCACGAACTTGTAGTGCTCGTTAGTACGATCCCAACGGATCCTGTTTCGTCCAATTTTGACTTTATTCGAGAAAGTTATAAAAAAATAAAAAAAAATAAAAAAATTTTAGTTAATAATAACCTTAAACTAATCCACTTCTTTAATTAAATCCTTTCTTCCATTCTGCTAAACCACCCACCCGCTGCTCCACTTTAATTCACCATTTCCGACAATTTAAACACCTCATCCTCCATCCAAAATTCATGAATTCACATACTGAGATTTCCAATAAAATCCTCCTTCCGAATACTACATCTCCCTCATCCATTTATACAACTCGAGAGGCTCCTTTAGAATCTGATTTTCAGCTCCTTACGAACAACGTTCAGGCAACTCGCGACACTTTCATCATCAATTCCTTCCTAGCTTTGCATGCGAGTACTATTTCACATACCAAATCAAAAAATAACATCGAAACCAGCCATCGATGCTCCAAGAAACCAAAATCGGCAACCCTAGTGTAATGTCCCGTGTTTTTGGCCATCAAATATTTAATTTAATTTATTATTTTATATATTCTACTCGGAATATTAATGAATTTTAACATTAAATTCGTTAATAAAACGAAGTTTGAATGTTAATTTTATTTATAATATAAAACGAGCTCGAAATGGCGCGGCAGTTCGTAATATTTGATTTTTAACTTCAACTGAGAATACAGGATCCGATATAAGTCGGATTTCTGTGAAACAAGAAACGTTGGAACCGTATTGACAATAATTTTCATATTTGAGAGAAAAATCGAGATTTCGTGTTACAAATTGTTAGTTATGTCCAATTCAAAATTTGAAATAGTCGCTATGGAAATCGTTAATAAACGATAACGTTTATTTAATATAATTTAAACGGATGTTTATATATATTGTTCAACTTGAAATTTTTAAACGATGAGTTATGATTGTGTATCGGCTAAATTTGGAGTGAGATATTATTCCATTTGAATATATATATATATATATATATATTCTTTTTCTTTAAAACTTCATGATTTATAATTCTGTTACTTTCCGTAGTCATGTTGTATTGGATTTATACGGATTTAGATCAAGTAACCGAAATGATGTCCATTGGATACGAAATGCAAAGTTATTTTATTCCATTTAGAAGCCTATAAATCTTTGATATAGCAGCTTTTGTATTTATATTAGCTTAATAAAATAAACAACGCATAAACCGAAATGAAGAGGTAATATATTCTCTCTATTTACTAAGCAACTTAATTCGCTTAATGTTTGTTATAGGAGTTCCCTTAAAAGTTAAAAGCGGCAACGAAAGCACAAATACAAACTTTCCTACTCACTCATACAAGGCATAAATTTGATGTTGTTTGGAAAGGCTAACATACAAGCTTAAAGAAACAAACAATATTGCCGAAATGATCTCAAAGAATAATTACAATTCCATCTGGCAATAAAAGAAGAAATGAAGCCATGTTGCGAAGTGGTACGATATATTTAAACATGTTCACATCCTACCTTACAACTTAAAAACATATGAAGAAAACCATAAAACATATATATATATATGTGTGTGTGTGTGTGTGTGTGCATGTGCGTGTGCATGTGTGTGTGTGTGTGTATGTACATCAAATCTACAAAGAAGATAAGATAATTCATTTTTAACATCAAGTTCTTTATGTCCTGTTTCCTTCAAGCAACAGTAGATCGAATTGTCACCTTAAGATCTGAAGCAGAAAACAAAAAGAAAAATCATGAGCAGCTAAGAGAAAACATATATATATATATATATATATATTGTCTGTACAATGCAAGCCAGAGGAAACAAATAGGTATAGTCATACTTTTATACATCAATCTAAAACAGCTAGAAGATATAGCTAAACAGCTATATGTACATGGAGAAATGAAAACAGTAAGGCAAATATCTTTTCACAAGCACAGATAAAAGAAGATCTAAATCAACAGTTAAATATATTTATACATACGGTCGAAATCTCATGAACAAATCCACATAAGGATTTTCCTGCCATTTATTAAATACAGGGTGAACATGTTACAGGGGAGATTTTCAAAAATAGAATTGACAATTCAATAGCTGCACCTAACCTGTACACAAATAGTTCGATCATATCTGAGCAGATTGGTACATGAAAATCCAACACAAAGATTCACACTTCACTGCTAAGTATTTCCAGCCATCAAAACTTCTATCAAAGTACTACAATTGATAATACAACTGAATGAAAAGAAGCAGCACCTACGATCCTAGGATAAACCTATGATTTTACAATTCGTTCATACATTGTTCTTATCTAGATCAAATCCCCAACTATAAATATACGCACCACAATTCGTTTTCAAGAACAGGCAGTGGAAAAGGGAAACCATTCGAACCTCATGGAAAATCAAAGGAAAAAATACAGTAATTAGAGATCAAATAAATACTTATCTGATTCATAAATTCCCCCTCTTCATCTCGGTATATTAGGATTTTTGATTCGGTGACAAGGTCACGATGGAAGGTTCGAAAGCTTGTAATGAATTTCGGGTAGAGAATATCTTCCATTTTGGAAGCGTGGGGTTACTCGACGAGGTCAAGGTGGCATTCTGTCGCTGGATGGATGGAATTGGGAGATGGCGATTTGAAATCGAGCTGTGAGACGAGGGGGAAGATCTGGAGGTCGGACATGAAAGGGCTTTCTTTTTCTCTGAGGCGACGGGTGTTTAGGGAGAGGGAACAGACAATAGGGTTTTAAAGGGGGTAAGTAGGCTGAGATATAAATGGGCCGAACGGGAAAATAAAGGAAAAGGTAAAGGCCCGGATTATTTTTACATAAAAAGTTTATGCTTTAATAATTGAATCACTTTACAAATTTGTTTAAGTGATTTCTCGTATGTACCTTATCAGATTTAAGCAAGATCTGTCTCATTGAGACTGCAGAAACGAGAGCTTTGAGATGGAGCAGGGTTAGTTAGGGTCAGATGCAACTGGAAATTCTAGTCAAATTAAAAAATAGTTTAATTTGATTAAAACAGACTGTTTATCAACAAATTTAAAACCAAGGTGAGTTAACTCACTCAGTTTTTCCTATTTATATTTTTATATAAATTGGGTTTTTAATTTGTATGCTCTAATTACTGATGGTTAACGGTTTGCTAGTTATACATTATTTGTTGATTTTAATCGATGAAATTAAACCGTTGTTTAATTTCAGTAAAAATACCAAATCGTTATTTTTAACGACTGGTTCCAATAAAAGTAACTCACCTTGGTTGGTCACGTTTATAAATTAAACGTGTTTGAATTGTTTGAATTGCTTGTGAATTGGTTGATGGTAGATGGTCGTTATTTATTTCAGTTAAATGAAAATTGAAATGACCTTATTTGAGATAACCGTTGTGATTTCAGGGAAGAACAGGTTGGAGGGACCCAACCGGATCTCTCGAATATATTATTTATTTTCATATCATTATATATGAACTGTCATGTTTGGGTAATTAGTTCGATAATTGGTCATTGATTGAAAATTCAACTTGTATTTGGTTTTAACCCATGGGCGATATTGGTTGGGTAATCGACATTAAGTGGTCTGAGGATAAATTGTTTTGTTTATATTAATTCAAAGTCAGGTGAATCAATAGAACTGAAGTATGAAATCTATTTTATAACTGGAAATAAATTTGAAATATCTTATTTTGATTAAAATGTTTGTTTAAAATAAAATAAATATTTATCATTTATTATTTAAATTTATAATTAATTAATTATTTTTATGGAAATCTCTGATCTTAATTAGTTTTATAATTAAGTGAATCGAATTAGATTTGGATTAATATTTTTGTTTAGAAACAATTAAATAGAATAGTTAATGGATATACTTTTAATTTTAATGAAGATTTAAAAAGGAATTTACTGTTTATTTTGGTTAATAAAGAGATTAACCACTTAAGTAGTAAATGACCAAAGTAAAATATTATTTTAATTAATAATAATTCAGAAAATTTCTTTTAACGAGAATTCATTAAAAAGGTAATCGATGTAGAAATGAAATCTAGTTGAATGGTGAAAGAAGTTTATGAACATGGTTTATTTTTAAACCCGAGTTTTATAATAAAGTTATAAAAAGAAATTTAAGCGATAGCATAAATAAATGTGAATTAAATATTCGAATTAGATAAAAGAAAATTGAGAACAGAAAGGGTTTAGATTAAACCAGGATTTATTTAAATAAGGTTTATTAAAGCGATGAGGCGTTATATCGTTAACGATACTTAATAATGAGATTAAGTAGAAAGGGGAAAATTTTCCAAAGCGGAAATGGTCGAAAGGATTTGGAAAGAGATTGGTAAAAAAATGAACTTGGGTAAAGAAGTAGGTCATAGAATTGAATCTAATTTATAATGGGATTGTTTTGAGACTGAAATGGGATATTAGGTTGATTACAACTTATATTTATCTAAGGATATGAACGTTGTTGATCAGGGTCTGAGAGGTAATCAAAATAACCCAACTTGAACAACATCAGGATTATCTGAAGATGATATTAGTTGGTAATCGTAAAAGAGGTTAGTGATGAATTATTATTTCCATTAGAGAAATAATAATGCGATGGTTGGTGAAAATTTGGAGAATATACGAATTAATGGAAAATTAAGTGGATTTTGAATATGGTTATAAGTTATTAAGTGATATAATGAAATGGGGTTTGAGAACATTAGTATATTAAGTAAGAATTTAAATATCGTTTTTTTTGAAAGGGTTAGAAGTTTTAATTAAACAGAAGTGAGTCGGTTTGTTTTAATTAAAAGGCCAAGTGATGCTGAATACTGAACCAGTGAACTCATTGGATGGTCATGATTGAATCACTGTTTATTTTGATAGTTAAATCACCGACTATCAAATCTATCCAATGTGATTGTTGGTATGGAAAGACCGGGATCGAATTTATATTCGAAACCATTCCAACCAACAAATACGTGAAGATATTAGGAGTTGATCCAGATGGAGCATTAAAGACCATGGATTTTCATAAACAGAAGAACCACTAAAATTCTCTGCCTGGCAAGCGGAGATAAGTTGTGATTCTGTCGTGGTTGGAATCGACGGGTTGCAAGGACTTCTCGCTACTAATCCATCGGGTGATTCCTATATTGGATGCAGTAGGAGAGTACCTTCGGTTCACCCTGTTCCTGAGTGACTTGTATAGACAGATGTTTGACAGAATATTTCCAAAGGGGGCACGTACGTTGATTTCTTCAAACATGCTATAGTTGTTGGCGGAGAATTGCCATTCTCTTAGCTTCCAACTAGAGTATTTTTGTGGACGTTAATTAGTGATAGCTGGCGGATCTGACGATGTGGCATTCAAAGTGAATGATAACCTGGTGTTCAAAAGTTAATCTTAACCTCAAGCCTAATCAACCGGGAAATGACAAAAATCGGGCAGGCAGCATGGCTATGTGGGTCGCTCCCATTAGGGTGTATAATCACCTATCTAGAGAAATTCCATTTGCTTCCTTAATCTATCGATGCTGTCCCTTTTCAGGAAACGGTGGTTTGAGCCGAACCGTTGGTGATATACATTCGATACACTCAAGCGAAATGAGTGGTCAGTCATGTGAGGGCCGGGTTGCAAGACGTTCTTGTTGAACCCAGTGTATTCGCCTCTAGAGATACACTATCGACAGGTGGTTCCATACGTTGTCATAGTTGGAATCCAATCTCCAATAAGCGCCCGCGGTTTTGATTGTATATTACATATGTGGAGCGTGAGATGCAAGCGCTCCGCTAGATTGATATCTACTTGTATTTAGACACTACTATAATATCAGATAGGATATTGATTTCAAGAATGTTTTGGGTTATCATAAGGTAAAAACCGTCCGTATTTATGTGTGGATTTGGTCTTATGATTATCCTTTTCTTTTAAAAGGATTTTAAACTTTAAAATCATGTTGGATGGTTTACCCTTAATACTGTGCGAGTTTATCTCACTTTGGTTCACCAGACCGACCCGGTGTTTTGTAAATGCTCGAGTTAGCCCGTGGTGTACAGGTTCAGGTTATCGAATGTAGTGAAGTCCAAAGACGAGCTGGAGATGTTCAGACGTATGATATTATATAGCTACTATTCTGCTATGTGGTGTATATGGGAACAGGTTATTATAATTGTCCCATTGTGTGATGTACTCTGATATTGTAGGTATTTTTAAAGCTCTCAATAAAGATTAATTTCTGTATTATATTTTGTTCCGCTACGATATGAGACTCTGTGTTGTGTTGTTTCTTCTTCTTCTTCTTCTATTCTAATATTTCTTTCTTTCTTATCTCACCCTCTAAATTCTTTCTAATAACGTTCCAGTGCTTTTAGGTGTTTTTAAGGTCGGCATGAGTTACGGTAAAGGTATTTACGTCGATTTCCAGGGCCGAAAATCTTTGGGTCGTTACACCTAGCTTCTACTATAAATTTTCCCAGTTTCTGAAATTATATCGAGTTGAAAATAAATGGCATGGGATTAAAGCCCTTATCTTAATGATCTTAGAAATATATTACTTGGAATTTTTAGCCTTTTATTTGAATTTACTCCATTTTTTAAAGATCAAGAAATGGGTTTTGGTAGGAATAACTGACGGCGATTCGCATTTGACCAGAACAGATGTAGTTTAGGGTTTGAGAGAATGCAGTCTACTTATAGACAGGTTTTTATATCTTTCTATTCGAATTTTAAATTTATTATTATGGTGTCGCTAGTTGTATTAGCCATTCAAAAATCTATATGGTCACAATGATATAAAATTTTGACGAAACTGGACATACAACAATGGTTCGACATTTCGGTCCCAACGAAACTTGTTTCGTCGAATTCCGAGTCCGTATGCTCACACGGCGTATTTTTAAAGTCAAATGGTTACTGTTTTTGACATTGAAATCCATACGGCCACAAACTGACTACAAAAATCACAAAAATTGAAATCTAGCAATAATTTAACATTCCGGATCAAAAAAAATTAATTTCATCGAAAACGGAGATCGTTTGCAAAAATGGCTATTTTCTAAAGTCTAAATAAACCAATAAAATATTACTATATTTAAAAAAAAATTAAATAATAATAAATTATTATTTTTGTATATATCCAAATAGAATATCATACAGCTCCGAAATATACGTATCTGAATTTATAACTCGATATTTTAAATCCATGTTAAATCGATATTCAATTTATAATAAAAACTTTTTATTATATAAATAAATCATTATAAATTATAAACTAATTACCTAGTGACTTTCTGGAAATTTGATTTGGACATTACTCAAATTCTAACAAACGAAATCTCGATTTTTCTCTTCCACTAGAAAATTATTGCTAAATGGATTCGAACGTTTCTTGTTTCACAGAAATCCGACATAAAATGGATTATGTATATTCAATTGAAGTTCAAAACTCAATATTACGAACTACCACGACGTTACGAGCTCGTTTTAAATTATATTAATATTAATACGCTCGAACTTCATTTTAATAATAAATTCGTTGTTCCAACTGAATTAAATCTTATAAATAATCCAATTCACAAAATATTGCGAATTCTACTATTTCCGATTATTTCGGAATTAAATATATTATTCTATTATTTATATTAATTAAATATTCAATATTATTTAATTCAAGTCATTTAAAATAAACAAAAAATTATTTAAATAATTAAATAAATTAATTATTCGACCATTAAAAATACGAGACGTTACAGTCTTTCCCCTTAAAAGAATTTCGTCCTCAAAATTACTAAGGTAGAAAACAAACCCTATTAACTAGATTAAAAATTATTTGTTTATTTCTTAACTTCAGTTTCACAGAACAAATTTATTCCAATTAAAATATTAATTCGTTTTGATAATTTAAAATTTTCAAAAATTCCCGAAAAATTTATAGCACCATAAATTTTCGAAAAATTTCGCCAGCGTCTCCTTTGTACAACTCAATCGGTACAACTACAACTCGCCTCTCTAGCCATTCTCCAACCCAAAAGAAAGCTAAACGGCTTGCCAAATAGGCTCATAAAAATCTCATACCTAATTAGAATATAAACTTGTACCTTTTTGTTGGGCACACTCTATCTCTTCATTTGTTACCAAGTCCGCATATACCTATGCATTTCCAACTGGTCTTTAATCAATTTTATCCTCAACACAATTATTCGGTTATATCCAAGCCAAAATCCATTCCAAATTCGAGTTCCATTCTCGATCCCAAGCTCATAACTTACCCCCGCCAATACCATTTCAAATTCTTATCTCATAAATCCAATTTGTCTCGATATCATTCTAATCCAATTCAATTTCAATTACCACTCAACTGGCTTTATTTTAATTCCAATCTGCTTCTGCAAATTCCTATATAATTTTTTTTTTGACTCAAACAATTCCTTTCTGGGGTTTTAAACAACTTCACTTTTCTCCAAAGTCATATATTCATTTAGGAATTTCACAACAACTTATTTTCCCAAAACAATTCAAAAACAAATTCTAAGGTAGTAATCCATTACTTAGAACTCGAAAATGAACACTGGTTATGTATCCAACATCATCAGGGTTATTTTCTAGCGACCCAAGTGAATTCAATACTATATCCCATTCAAAATCATTATTTAAACACTTTGATTTTGAATTTTATTTCGAAATATCATGCACAATGCTTGTAAAACAATTTAAAATCTCCCATCATTTTAAAATTCCCATATATTTAATCCAAATCCATTTACAAACACTTCTCAAAACCTTCCATAGTATCAATTCCAATTATGGTTTAAGCTCAGATTTAATCCATATGATTTTGTAAATTACACTTCTGCAAATTCGGGTTGGTTATTTCAAACCATCTTAGTTATAATGTTATTCGATTATACTAACAACCAACACATCCAATATACTATAATGAATTCCAATATATATATATATATATATATATATATATATATTCTTTATATCAAAATAAAATTTGGGGTAAAGTTATTTTATTTTCCATCTTGTCAAAACATATTGTGTTGGTTCATCGTATTCAAGTGTTTAGAAACTCCTACCGATACAGTGGATCAAACTGATCGACCAGAATCCATAAGCCACTTAACTAATAAATCTACACAATATGAAACTATATTTATAAAATCTACAAACACACTCTCTCGTATATATACACTCAAACTCAATCTAGGGTATTTCTAACCCTATCTTTATCGAGTCACGCCACAGAGCCAATGTAATCACTTAACCTTGTGCTCTGATACCATTATAACGACCCGAGAGATTTTGACCCGAAAATCGACATACAACACCATGTCGAAAATTCAAGAATAAAAAATACAGGATGTAACGTCCCGCAATTTTGTCGGTTTATATTTGAATATTTAAATCTGTTTAAATATGAGATTTCTAATATAAGTGGATTTATATATTAATTAAAACGTAGTTGAACGTATAAAAATATATATTTAATATAATCGAGCCCGTAATAACGCGACAGTTCGTAAATTAACGTTTTGAACTTCAACTAGTGTACAGGACTCATTTTAAATCGGATTTCTTCGAAACAAGAAACGTTGGAATCTGTTGAACCGTATCTTTCTAACAGAAGTGAAAAAACAAGATTTTGTTGTGTAGATTGCAAGATATGTCCAAATCAAATATTCAGAAAGTCGCTATGAAATCGTATATCGACCGTAACGGTTATTTGAATATAACTTGACATTGGTTGCAAATCGGGACAAGGTTCTTTAGAGACATAGAGATAATTTAATTTTAATAATTTTACTATAATTTTTAATTAATTAAATATGCAATTTTTTATTTGGAGTATTTTGCACCCTGTATCGATATTTCGGGGTTTCAAAATATGAATCAATCTACCGGTATTATTATATTTTTGAGATCGTGGTACTTTGCTTGTCGCAACGGCATTCTTGATTTCATCGATAGTGGTCTGTTAGTGGATGAAATTTTATATAATGAATGCCAAACTTTTGTTTGTAACTTAAAACAAACACATACAAAAGAAAAGGCTGAAACAAAGCAAACAACTTCACACGATGATTATATGTTGGATATAGTACATAGTAAATATACAATAGGCAAATTATTGGTCTCTTGAGAAAGAAAATCAAGTGGTAACGTAGACAAAATACAAATACTCGTTGATACCTAAACGCAGCTATTGTTTTGGGAAATTGGATCTACCTAACCTATGTATTTTCCTTTCAAGTGCCATACCATGGACTGTTCTACCTACCCTAAAACGTGTACACCATGACCTACCCCTATTTCTTTCTGCTGAAGCAAAACACACCATACCCTTGCATTCAACAAACCATACCCCTAAAGCTACCCTATTACTTGCGGCATTAATCAAATTAAATGCAGGCTTTACCCTAATATATAGCTCGTCCATACCCTACGTTATGTTGAACCACTCCATCCGTATATTAATAAAAAAATTAAAATATCTGCTCAAGTGTATAAATGAACCAGATTGTCCCTCTCCTCTTCATACAGAAAAGAACGAAAAACCAGATCTCGGGAAAACATTATAAAATATAAATCCTTGCCTCGTTCTTCCTCTCTTTCTAATAAACAGTATACATCCTTTCTCTTCCTTTCGAAAACAAATGAAGCAACCAAAAATGCGATGGGTTTATCCGTTGTTAGAAGAGGCGTGAAGGTGAGGGATTGGCTCAGGGGATTTCATGAATTCCGGGCTCGAGTTATTTAAAGGAAAAGAGGAATGGTTCATTCAGTTTTATTTTCATAAAGCAATACGTGGATATACCTAAGTAGAAGAGGAAGGAGTATGGGAGCATTTGTGGTGCGTCTGGAGTTGTCGGAGCAACACGGTTCAAGGGAGATGGCCTGTGAATGGAGAATGGTTGTGTGGTTTGGCTGCCGGGTCGAGCTAAATGGGTGTATACTATAACGATGGGAAAACAAGGAAAGTTGAGACCAAAAACTGGAAGCAGGGATTAACGTTTGGGGTTGGTCTTGGTACTGGGTAGGTAGAATACAAAGAAGAGAGAGAAAGTGGATGACACGGCATGTATTGGTGGGTTCTTCTGAAACATATGTCGCCAGTTATCGGTTGTGCATGGTGGGGGGGGGGGGGGGGGCTTCAGGCCGTAAGAACATGGTGTGGAATTGGAAAGTTGGTTGTTGCATAGGAGCTTGGTGCATTAACGAGTGAAATGGAGGTGAGATTTGCATGTAAATATAGTGAAGACAGTGGAGTATTTGATGATGGAGGAGAGATGGGGTATTGTTGAACGTGCTATATTTATTTAGTAAGAAGTGTGGAGCTGAGTTATTATCAGGAGGAAGTCACGCTCACACATATATTTTGGAAGGTGTAGTTGCGGACACAAATGTACACGGTGGAGTTTGCATGCTGTAGCATGTGGATTTATTTCTTTTCACGTGTAATATGAGAGAAGTGGTAGGGAAGTTGTGGATGGTCGGACCTCGTCTGAAGGCGTCGGTTTGATGGGAGGAGACGCCGCGGAGTTGTAAAGAGAAGCGGCATCCGTGAGTTGAAGTAAAGGAAGGTGCAGTGGTGTGAATAACACAGCAAGGGTTGGCAAGAAGTTGGGTATGAGCAGTTTTGATTGTTGTGAAAGAGTGGAGCTCGCCTGCGTTTGCTGGTGGATCCAAGAAACTCCAAACTGACGTCGGCCAGCTGCATACATGAGTGAAATTCGGAGACTGAGTTCATCAGCGCGAACTGCTCACGTCAGAAGAATGGACGTTTTTGGGAACAAATACGGTGCACGTACATGACGGAGAAGTGGGCTTCCTGTGTAGAAAGGGAAGAGAGCCGGTAAGTGGAACTAGAAAGAAGCGGCACAGAACCGAGCACTGTTTGTTGCGTTAGGCGCAGACTACCTAGTGGAACTGATTTGGAACCATTCGGAGCTCGGTTATATGTATGGCAAAATCAAACGTCTGATTCAATTCAGCTGACGCAAATCGTTATTTAACGGTTAATGCGCAAAGGTGAGTAAATTCACTAACTCTGATCTATTTTAAATTATTTTAATTATATATATTTTAATGTTGTTTGAATGCTGTGTGGTGGTGGACTAGGTAGATTACAATTAATTTGGTTGAATATTATATATCGTTGCATATGTACACATCACACTGATTCCAATGATTAGAATATTCCCTAGTATAGAGTTAGTGTAAATTGTGTTGACTGACATCTGTGGATGTGGAAGCCGGTTGGAGGAATCCGACCGGATTCCTCGATATTTATATGTACTGTTTGTTTTGTATGCACTGTTTGAACCCGAATTATATTTAAAACCCCATGTGAATATTGATGTTGAACGGAAATTCAACATCTGTTTCGATAAATCAATAAATGATATCGATTAAGAAAGTGGTAACAGACGACCGTAAAACCATCGTTTTGTTAAGAAGTGATTGGCCGTCAGGCAAATCAACGAAGTTAATTATAAAAAATTATATTTTTATAATTAAAGCGATGTTTGAATTATAATAGAAGTTCTATTATAAATTAGTATTTTATAGTTCTTTTTATAAAGTAATTATAAACGATTATTTAGTTAAATAAGTATGAAGTTGTAATTATCCGACAAGAAAATAATTTGGGAAAATTATTATAAAATAAACAGTATAAATATTGTTAGATTAATTATATTAATCCCATGGTAAGAAGTAGAAAAATCAGTTAACAAAGTTACTGATGGAATAAAGTTGAAGCGAAGAGCAAATATTTAATATAGATAGCTATAAAACAAGGAAATACGATTTAATGTATATTATAACTAATAAGGGATTAGAGTACAAACTTATATCTGTTCTAAGGTAAGAACGTTGTCGATCAAGGTCTCAGAGGAAAATAAAACAACCCAACTTGAACGGCTTCACTATTATCGAGGGACGATATCAGTTTATGATAGAAAGAGATGTCAAGATTAGTATAAAGGGACTATGGCAGCATATTGCAAGTCTTAGAACTATAGCGATAAAATAAACGCTGTTGACTAGATTTAAGCGCGACTGTTATGTCAAGATTAGTATAAAGGGAATATGGCAGCGTATTGCAAGTCTTAGAACTATACCGATAAAATAAATGTTGTTGATTAGGATTAAGCGTGACTGTTATGTCAAGATTAGTTATAAAGGAGAATATTACAGCGTATGACAAGTTTTGAACTGTAGCGATAAATTAACGCTGTTAACCAAACTTAAGCAGGATTTTTATATATAGCAGCACTTCCTAGGGAATGAAAACATTTTGTTTGGAATCCACTTAGTCTAAAGTGATAAGTAACGACGTCGGTTTAAAGAAATATGAGAATGAGTTAGAAAGGTAATTAGGGAATCGTGTTAGAAAACGATTGCAGCATTTCGATGTTCGAAATGTGATTAGAATTTAACCATTAGGATTTGGAACTAGAATTCGAAGATGTCGAATGTATTAAAAATAAATTATTTTAGGAATTATAATCTAGGATCGTTAATACTTAGCTTAAACCAATAAATTATAATAGGATATGTAATCAGTGTTTAGTTATAAACCTGATAAGAAGTTGTCTTAAAGAACAGAGTTTATAAAGTGGATTGGGAATATAAAGTATGAAAGAGATTTCGTTAAGCGAGATAATGGTATTGATTTTCTAAATAAAGAAGTTATTTGATACAGGTGTTAGATTTCTATAATAAAGGATGGTATTCACATTTCAAAGTGAACAATGTTTTAAAAGTGAACGTGGGGCCGATTAAAAGGTTAAAAACAAATTGGAAATATTTTCCAATGTAAATAGGGTAGATTATCCAAGTATAGAAATAAAGAATGTGAAATTAATGGAAATAGTTCGAACGTGAATAACGTATATTCTCCGGAACATGAGAGAATAAGAGTTTATAACAACTGGAAATGTTTTCCAAGAAGTGTAAAAAGGATAAAATGGGATTTGTGAAATATCTGGCAAGATATGGGAATTCGAATAATAAAAACGAATGTTAAATAAAAAGTACCCGTGTTTGTGTGATGTCTAGTGATACATTTGAATGAATGTTGTTTTACTTCGATAGATAAATAACCGACTATCGAAGGGTTTTGACCATCGTTGTCAATACGGAGAGACCGGTTGGATATGTTATCTGAAACCACTCCGTATAGACATAAGCGCTGCGAATTATATTATGCTGAAGAAAATTGAAGACAGAGTTAAATGCAAGGGTCGTCCAGTTCCAGAATGGTGCTTTCTGTTTGTCCAGTCCTAGGACAACTTGTATGGACGAGTGTCTGACAGAGTATTTCCAACGGCCACGCCGCTAATTTTTACGAATATACCAAGTTGGTGGGGAGAAGGTAACTTCTCTTTATTCTACACCCAGTGTGCATTTGTGTAATCAATGTGTGATTACAGATTTGACAATGTGACATTCAAAGTGAATGGTGATCAGATGTTCTAAAGATAGACGTAGCCTCTAGCCTCACAACCGGGAAGTAACAGAAGTTGGGCTAGGCAGCATGGCTAGTTGGGTCATCCCCAAGCAGGGTGTATTGTCACCGATCTAGAGAAAATCCATATTTATACTTCTTTTCAATTCTGTATCTTCGGATGACGGTTGGATGGCCTACAACCGTGGTGGCAATATATTCGCGACACTCAAGCTAAATGAGTGAGCAGTCATGTGTGGCCGGATTGCAAGACGTTCTTGTTGAACCCTGAGTGTATCCCCTCTAGAGTACACTGATTAGAAGGTGCTCCTATGCCTTGTCTGTTGGAATCCAATCTCCAATAAGTGCCCTGCCGTTTTTGATTTTATACTATATATATGTGGAACGTGAGATGCAAGCGTTCTGCTACTTGACTATTTAATTGAGTAGACATTATTATAATATCACTGCGGTTTGATATCAGAGTATTTTTGATTATAAGGTAAAAACCGTCCATGTTTATGTGTGGGCTGGTCTTACTATTATTTTTTGTTTCAAACGGATTTTCAAAGTAAAACAGTATGGTTGGAATTTACTCACACCAGTCACATGACTGACCCAGAGTTTATTTTGTTTGTGTTTTCCCTAAACTCTTGGGTGCCCAAATTTGTACGGGCAGTCAAGTGTTTCAGGCTTTGCAGATTCACTTGGAGGAGCTGGAAATAGAAGGCTTCACCAATAATTAGTTAGAGATTATTTCCGCTGTGATATATGTGAGTTGTACTCTGATATGATATGTAAGTACAAATTCAGATTTTGTATTTCAAAGTTATGTTATAATACATTTTATTTATTCCGCTGTGAGTTTCGTGTTTACTCTGATTCTGTTCAGTTGTGATCTTCTTCTTCTTCTATTCTATTAGTTCTATCTTTTCTATCTCATCCTCTAAATTCTTCTATTAATGTCCTGGTATTTTCGATGCTAGAGAAATTGATAGTGTAATTTTGTTGATTTTCTGCGTCGAAAATCCCCCGCCATTACAGTTGGTACCAGAGCATAAGGTTAAGTGATTACCTTGGCTCTGTGGCGTGACTCAATAGAGATGGAGTTAGTAATACTCTAGATTGAGTTTGAGTGTGTATATATATGAGCGCGTATTTATAATTAATATAAAAACCGTTTTATATTGTGTTGACCGGTCAGTTTAGTGGTTTATAAATTCTGGTCGAAACAGTAGTGCAAACTGGATCGATAGGTGTTTCTAAACTCTTGAACAGAGTAATTCGACACAGTATGTTTTGAAAAGGGGTAAATGAAATAATTTTACCCAAAATATATTTTGATATAAAAAGGAGTATATATCTCGAGATTATTATAGTGTTGATCGTTATTATGATCAAGTAAGATTTATAATTGAGTTGGTTATATAAATAACCAATCGAAATATTATATCAGCATAATATGCAAAATCAGATGAGCTGAATCTAAATTTAAAAACCAGAATTGAAATAAAACTTTAGAAACTTGGAAAAGAATTGAAATTGAATTAAATATAAGGGAATTTTAAAATCCTGGGAGATTTGAAAATTTGTTTTCCAAGTGCTGTGAAAGATATTTTGAAGTAATTTCAAAAATAGTGTGATTATAAATGAGTTTTTAAAGGAATATAGTATTGAACTCACTTCGATGGTTGGAAAATAAATTCTGATGATGATCGCGACATTATCGGTGTTCATTTTCAAGCTGGTAAGTGACGGATTACTACCAAAGATTTTGTTTTGAATTATTGTGAGAAAAACAAGATGTTAGGAATTCAAATGTTTTTGAATAATATATGATTTCAAACTGATTTGAAATAAATCCCAGGAAGTTGAATTCTGAAATAAAGATTTAACTTTGGAGTTAAATGGCTAAAGTAGAACTTAAACTAAGATAAACGAAATTGGACTGAATTTGGAACGATCCAGGATGAAAATTTTAAAAGAGAAATATTGGAGATTTGAGTTATAAAAATGAATTGATTCTTAAAGAATAAGAATCGAATTTTGAATTTGGAGATGAAAATAACTGATTTGAGAAATAAATCAGTAAATGGAATTGGATTGAAAATAGAAATTTGGCTTAGTATAAGCGAATGATTGGATTGAAGAATAAGTCGATTGGAGATCAGATGGAAATGCATCTGTATATGCTGATAGGGCAGCAAATGGAATAGAAAAGAGTCGAATGCCCGATAAAATGGTATAAGTCTACAGTATATTTGGGTATGAGATTTTTGAGCTACTTTGAAAAATCGTTTTGCTGTTTGATTTGGAGAAGTCCCACAGTGGCAAGTTGTTGTAGTACCGAGTGAGCCGTGCAGAGGAGATGCTGGCGAGATTCTCTGAAAATTTAAGCTGTTAAGAAATTTTCAGAACTTTCGAAAATATCCGGTAATAAGAAGAAATTAATATTTTAATCGGAATTAATCAGTTCAGTTGAAACTGAGATTATGAAATAAACAAAAAAGATTTTAACCTGTTTATAACAGAGATTGTAGCATTTTCCCTATCTTAGCAATTTCGAAGACGAAATTATTTTAAGGGGGAAGGACTGTAACGTCCCGCATTTTTGTCGGTTTATATTTGAATATTTAAATCAGTTTAAATATGAGATTTCTAATATAAGTGGATTTATATATTAATTAAAACGAAGTTGAACGTATAAAAATATATATTTAATATAATCGAGCCCGTAATAACGCGGCAGTTCATAAATTAACGTTTTGAACTTCAACTGAGTGTACAGGACTCATTTTAAATCGGATTTCTTCAAAACAAGAAATGTTGAAATTTTTTGAACCGTATCTTTCTAACAGAAGTGAAAAACCAAGATTTCGTTGTGTAGATTGCAAGATATGTCCAAATCAAATATTCAGAAAGTCGCTATGAAATCGTATATCGACCGTAACGGTTATTTGAATATAACTTGATATCGGTTGCAAATCTGGACAAGGTTCTTTAGAGACATAGTGATAATTTAATTTTTAGAATTTTACTATAATTTTTAATTAATTAAATATGCAACTTTTTATTTGGAGTATTTTGCACCCTGTATCGATATTTCGGGGTTTCAAAATATGAATCAATCTACCGGTATTATTATATTTTTGAGATCGTGGCACTTTGCTTGTCGCAACGACATTCTTGATTTCATCGATAGAGGTCCGTTAGTGGATGAAATTTTATATATTGAATGCCAAACTTTTGTTTGTAACTTAAAACAAACACATACAAAAGAAAAGGCTGAAACAAAGCAAACAACTTCACACGATGATTATACGTTGGATATGGTACATAGTAAAGATACAATAGGAAAATTATTGGTCTCTTGAGAAACAAATCAAGTGGTAACGTAGACAAAATACATATACACGTTGATACCTAAACGCAACTATTGTTTTGGGAAATTGGATCTACCTAATCTATGTATTTTCCTTTCAAGTGCCATACCATGGACTGTTCTACCTACCCTAAAACGTGTACACCATGCCCTACCCCTATTTCTTTATGCTGAAGCAAAACACACCATAACCTTGCATTCAACAAACCATACCCCTAAAGCTACCCTATTACTTGCGGCATTAATCAAATTAAATGCAGGCTTTACCCTAATATCTAGCTCGTCCATACCCTACGTTATGTTTAACCACTCCCTACGTATATTAATAAAAAAAATTAAAATATCTGCTCAAGTGTATAAATAAACCAGATTGTCCCACTCCTCTTCATACAGAAAAGAACGAAAAACCAGATCTCGGGAAAACATTATAAAATATAAATCCTTGCCTCGTTCTTCCTCTCTTTCTAATAGACAGTATACATCCTTTCTCTTCCTTTCGAAAACAAATGAAGCAACCAAAAAGGCGATGGGTTTATCCGTTGTTAGAAGAGGCGTGAAGGTGAGGGATTGGCTCAGGGGATTTCATGAATTCCGGGGTTATTTAAAGGAAAAGAGGAATGGTTCATTCAGTTTTATTTTCATAAAGCAATACGCGGATATACCTGAGCAGAAGAGGAAGGAGTATGGGAGCATTTGTGGTGCGTGTGGAGTTGTCGGAGCAACACAGTTCAAGGGAGATGGCCTGTGAATGGAAAATGGTGGTGTGGTTTGGCTGTCGGGTCGAGCTAAATGGGCGTATACTATAACGATGGGAAAACAAGGAAAGATGAGACCAAAAACTGGAAGCAGGGATTAACGTTTGGGGTTGGTCTTGGTACTGGGTAGGGAGAATACAAAGAAGGGAGAGAAAGTGGATGGCACGGCATGTATTGGTGGGTTCTTCTGAAACATATGTCGCCAGTTATCGGTTGTGCATGGTGGGGGGGCTTCAGGCCGTAAGAACATGGTGTGGAATTGGAAAGTTGGTTGTTGCATAGGAGCTTGGTGCATTAACGAGTGAAATGGAGGTGAGATTTGCATGTAAATATAGTGAAGATAGTGGAGTATTTGATGATGGAGGAGAGATGGGGTATTGTTGAACGTGCTATATGTATTTAGTAAGAAGTGTGGAGCTGAGTTATTATCAGGAGGAAGTCACACTTACACATATATTTTGGAAGGTGCAGTTGCGGACACAAATGTACACGGTGGAGTTTGCATGCTGTAGCATGCAGATTGATTTCTTTTCACGTGTAATAGGAGAGAAGTGGTAGGGAAGTTGTGGATGGTCGGACCTCGTCTGAAGGCGTCGGTTTGATGGGAGGAGACGCCGCGGAGTTGTAAAGAGGAGCGGCATCCGTGAGTTGAAGTAAAGGAAGGTGCAGTGTTGTGAATGACACAACAAGGGTTGGCAAGAAGTTGGGTATGAGCAGTTTTGATTGTTGTGAAAGAGTGGAGCTCGCCTGCGTTTGCTGGTGGATCCAAGAAACTCCAAACTGACGTCGGCCAGCTGCATACATGAGTGAAAGTCGGAGACTGAGTTAATCAGCGCGAACTGCTCACGTCAGAAGAATGGACGTTATTGGGAACAAATACGGTGCACGTACATGACGGAGAAGTGGGCTTCCTGTGTAGAAAGGGAAGAGAGCTGGTAAGTGGAACTAGAAAGAAGCGGCGTAGAACCGAGCACTGTTTGTTGCGTTAGGCGCAGACTACCCAGTGGAACTGATTTGGAACCATTCAGAGCTTGGTTATATGTATGGCAAAATCAAACGTCTGATTGAAATCAGCTGATGCAAATCGTTATTTAACGGTTAATGCGCAAAGGTGAGTAAATTCACTAACTCTGATCTATTTTAAATTATTTTAATTATATATATTTTAATGTTGTTTGAATGCTGTGTGGTGGTCGATTAGGTAGATTACAATTAATTTGGTTGAATATTATATATCGTTGCATATGTACACATCACACTGATTCCAATGATTAGAATATTCCCTAGTATAGAGTTAGTGTAAATTGTGTTGACTGACATTTATGGATGAGGAAGCCGGTTGGAGGAATCCGACCGGATTCCTCGATATTTATATGTACTGTTTGTTTTGTATGCACTGTTTGAACCCGAATTATATTTAAAACCCCATGTGAATATTGATGTTGAACGGAAATTCAACATCTGTTTCGATAAATCAATAAACGATATCGATTAAGAAAGTGGTAACAGACGACCGTAAAACCATTGTTTTGTTAAGAAGTGATTGGCCGTCAGGCAAATCAACGAAGTTAATTATAAAAAATTATATTTTTATAATTAAAGAGATGTTTGAATTATAATAGAAGTTCTATTATAAATTAGTATTTTATAGTTCGTTTTATAAAGTAAATATAAACGATTATTTAGTTAAATAAGTATGAAGCTGTAATTATCCGACAAGAAAATAATTTGGGATAATTATTTTAAAATAAACAGTAAATAAATATTGTTAGATTTATTATATTAATCCCATGGTAAGAAGTAGAAAAATCAGTTAACAAAGTTACTGATGGAATAAAGTTGAAGCGAAGAGCAAATATTTAATATAGATAGCTATAAAACAAGGAAATACGATTTAATGTGTATTATAAGTAATAAGGGATTAGAGTACAGACTTATATCTGTTCTAAGGTAAGAATGTTGTCGATCATGGTCTGAGAGGTAAATAAAATACCCCAACTTGAACGGCTTCACTATTATCGAGGGACGATATCAGCTTGTGACGGAAAGAGATGTCAAGATTAGTATAAAGGGACTATGGCAGCATATTGCAAGTCTTAGAACTATAGCGATAAAATAAACGCTGTTGACTAGATTTAAGCGCAACTGTTATGTCAAGATTAGTATAAAGGGAATATGGCAGCGTATTGCAAGTCTTAGAACTATAGCGATAAAATAAATGCTGTTGATTAGGATTAAGCGTGACTGTTATGTCAAGATTAGTTATAAAGGAGAATATTACAGCGTATGACAAGTTTTGAACTATAGCGATAAATTAACGCTGTTAACCAAACTTAAGCAAGATTTTTATATATAGTAGCATTCCTAGGGAATGAAAACATTTGGTTTGGAATCCACTTAGTCTAAAGTGATAAGTAACGACGTCGGTTTAAAGAAATTTGAGAATGAGTTAGAAAGGGAATTAGGGAATCGTGTTAGAAAACGATGGCAGCATTTCGATGTTCGAAATGTGATTAGAATTTAACCATTAGGATTTGGAACTAGAATTCGACGATGTCGAATGTATTAAAAATAAATTATTTTAGGAATTATAATCTAGGATCGTTAATACTTAGCTTAAACCAATAAATTATAATAGGATATGTAATCAGTGTTTAGTTATAAACCTGATAAGAAGTTGTCTTAAAGAACAGAGTTTATAAAGTGGATTGGGAATATAAAGTATGAAAGAGATTTCGGTAAGCGAGATAATGGTATAGATTTTCTAAATAAAGAAGTTATTTGATACAGGTGTTTAGATTTCTATAATAAAGGATGGTATTCACATTTCAAAGTGAACAATGTTTTAAAATTGAACGTGGGGCCGATTAAAAGGTTAAAATGAAATTGAAATATTTTCCAATGTAAATAGTGTAGATTATCCAAGTATAGAAATAAAGAATGTGAAATTAATGGAAATAGTTCGAACGTGAATAACGTATATTCTCCGGAACATGAGATAATAAGAGTTTATAACAACTGGAAATGTTTTCCAAGAAGTGTAAAAAGGATATAACGGGATTTGTGAAATATCTAGCAAGATATGGGAATTCGAATAATAAAAACGAATGTTAAATAAAAAGTACCTGTGTTTGTGTGATGTCTAGTGATACATTTGAATGAATGTTGTTTTACTTCGATAGATAAATAACCGACTATCGAAGTGTTTTGACCATCGTTGTCAATACGGAGAGACCGGTTGGATATGTTATCTGAAACTACTCCGTATAGACATAAGCGCTGCGAATTATATTATGCTGAAGAAAATTGAAGATAGAGTTAAATGCAAGGGTCGTCCAGTTCCAGATTGGTGCTTTCTGTTTGTCCAGTCCCAGGACAACTTGTATGGACGAGTGTCTGACAGAGTATTTCCAACGGCCACGCCGTTGATTTTTACGAATATACCAAGTTGGTGGGGAGAAGGTAACTTCTCTTTATTCTACACCCAGTGTGCATTTGTGTAATCAATGTGTGATTACGGATTTGACAATGAGACATTCAAAGTGAATGGTGATCAGATGTTCTAAAGATAGATGTAGCCTCTAGCCTCATAACCGGGAAGTAACAGAAGTTGGGCTAGGCAGCATGGCTAGTTGGGTCATCCCCAAGCAGGGTGTAATATCACCGATCGAGAGAAAATCCATATTTATAATTCTTTTTGATTCTGTATCTTCGGATGACGGTTGGATGGCCTACAACCGTGGTGGCAATATATTCGCGACACTCAAGCTAAATGAGTGAGCGGTCATGTGTGGTCGGTTTGCAAGACGTTCTTGTTGAACCCTGAGTGTATCCCCTCTAGAGTACACTGATCAGAAGGTACTCCCATACCTAGTCTGTTGGAATCCAATCTCCAATAAGTGCCCTGCGGTTTTTGATTTTATACTATATATATGTGGAACGTGAGATGCAAGCGTTCTGCTACTTGACTATTTAATTCAGTAGACATTATTATAATATCACTACGGTTTGATATCAAAGTATTTTGGATTATAAGGTAAAAACCGTCCATGTTTATGTGTGGGCTGGTCTTACTATTATCTTTTGTTTCAAAAGGATTTTCAAAGTAAAACAGTATGGTTGGAATTTACTCACACGAGTCCCATGACTGACCCAGAGTTTATTTTGTTTGTGTTTTCCCTAAACTCTTGGGTGCCCAAATTTGTACGGCCAGTCAAGTGTTTCAGGCTTTGCAGATTCACTAAGTGGAGCTGGAAATAGAAGGCTTCACCAATAATTAGTTAGAGATTATTTCCGCTATGATATATGTGAGTTGTACTCTGATATGATATGTAAGTACAAATTCAGATTTTGTATTTCAAAGTTATGTTATAATACATTTTATTTATTCCGCTGTGAGTTTCGTGTTTACTCTGATTCTGTTCAGTTGTGATCTTCTTCTTCTTCTATTCCATTAGTTCTATCTTTTCTATCTCATCCTTTAAATTCTTCTATTAATGTCCCGGTATTTTCGATGCTGGAGAAATTGACAGTGTAATTATGTTAATTTTCTGGGTCGAAAATCCCCCGCCATTACACAGGAACGTTAATAGAAGAAGTTAGAGGGTGAGAAATAGAAAAAAAGAAAGTCAGAATAGAAGAAAAAGAACATAAATACAACATTAGAGTAACATGAATCTCACAGCAGCAAGAATGAATATATTATATAAAATGACTTTGAAATAAAACCAGTATCTGTATACAATACCATTATCGGAGTACAACACAGCAGAAATAAACAATAGCTATATAATCCTGAAGCCTCCTGCTCCAAGATCTCTAAGTACATCAGCAAAATCCCGACTACTTGACTGCCCGTACAAATTTAGGCACCCAAGAGTTTAGGGTAAAAAAAACAAAGTAAACTCTGGGTCAGTCATGGGACTGGTGTGAGTAAACTTCAACCACTTGGTTTAAATTTAAAATCCGTTTCAAAGAAAGGATGATTGCAAAACCGATCCACACATAAACACGGATGGTTTTTACCTTACGATAAACCAAAATAACTTTTAAAATCAATAAGCTTCTGATATTATAATAATGTCTAAATCAAATAAATAGCAATCTAGTGGAACGCTTTCATCTCACGTTCCACATACATAATATATAATCAAAACCGCTGGCGCTTATTTGGTAATAGATTCCAACTAGCAAGGTATGGGACCACCTTCCGATACTGTATCTCTTGACAGGAATTGTAACACCCCATATTTTTTGTGAACATAATAGTAACAAAACAAAGTACAATTAATTTTTAAAAGAATAATTAAGGAAAGCAGGTTACGTCATTGCATTCATCTCTAAATTCTGCTTGAGATAGAGTCCGAGTTTGCATAAATCGGACTTCGTATGAAGAAGTTATGGCTCTTAGAATCTCCAGGAATTTAAAATAAAAACCAGCCGGAATTCAAATTTAATGTTTCGAAATTCAAACCACACACCTGGGCTGGGAGGGAAAATTGCCGCCTAGGACCACGGTCGACTAGGGGGTCGACCTGGGTAGAACAGGTCGACTATGGGGTCGACCTAATGGTTGACCTCCTCCCCTTTTCCAGATCCGTGGACAGATTCGTTTTTCTGCATTTAGACGCCTGTTCTGACTAGATTCGTTGCTCCTAAGCTATTTAAACACCCTCAAACCTCACTTTCTCTCCATACAATTTTATTACGCCTATACTCTGCCCTAATTATTATAAAATAAATCAATGGCTTTGCTACTCTGCTAAAACCTAAGCTAGAACAAGTACTCCTTCTTCTTCCAATCTGAATAGGATTAAAAGAGAATAACTACAACCCTTTTTCTTTTAGAATCCAACCAAGGTGAGTATAGTTATTTTTAGATATGAAATTTAATTATGATCTTGACATGGTTATAAATCTGAATTGGAGATTATGCATATTCTTGTTTATCAAATCCATTTTTCTGTGTAGATCTATCTTATTCCTGTTTGTCAGACCCGTTTTTCTGTGTATATCTATCTTATTAATATTATTGTAACTACTCTGTATCTCTTCATTCCTTCTGTTCTATAGCCAGGGTACCACGAGCCTGAGCCAAATCTCATAAGAGATTGATGCATGAACGTTAAATTTGGGGGAAAATAATGAGTGATGCATAATTGGACATGACTGATTTGTGACTGATTTAAAAAAGGGTATATGCTGTAATTTAAGATTTAGATCTAGGCATATATATATGACGGTCTATGATTTGGAAGAAGGAAAATTATTGTATGACAACGTATGACTTGTAATTTGGGGACATAATGCATGTAATAATTCAAGATCTGATTTTGAGGACATAATACATGTTGTAATTTAAGATCTAGATTTGGGGCGTATTTTATATAATGATCTATGACTTGGAAGAAAAGGATATGTGACTAAGGCCTGAAAAACCTATATTATAATAGGGATTATTATAAATGTGAATACGCCTAACTCGGACTTTTGGATATTTGACATACGCAGTAATCAACGGCTATAATTTGGCATAATTTATATTGTGCATCATGATTTGGGGGTTTTAGTGAATATTCGGTACGATGCAAATTTAACTAAAATTTGGGACGTATGTTATATCGTGAATTATGACCATAATTTAGGCATGTAAAATTAGGCTTAATTTTATGATTAGGCGAGGTATGTCAATGGAATTTTAAGGGATGATTAAATCTGTTAAATTGTCTAATCTGCTAAATCTGTTGAAACTGAATACGGTAATTCGGGGTATGAAAATCTGTAGGCTCGATCTAAAATTGAGCAAAACATGTTAATAGAACTTTGGATGATCGGCTGCAACTTGTAAAGAAGTTAATTTGTTGAATTGGCATAATTAGTCTGATATTGGCATAATCTATGAGTGAATACTTTAGCTAAAAATAAGAATGCTGAGACAGGAGGTTAGACTTTGTTTAGGGTAGAAGCCTGGCCGGACCCAACTCGCTTAACCAACAACCTCAAACTGTCAGTCTAATGTGAGAGGTTGTAGGCATAAAGTTGCTTAGACACGAGGTTAGGTCTGGCTTGTGGCAGAAGTCTGCCCGGAACTGCCACGCACATCCAGCGGCCACAAGCTACCGACCTAATGTGAGAGGCTTGTGCATTAATATTTAATTAATGAAAATCTAGGATAAATATGATGCCTAAAACGTGTTGGGTGGATAAGGTTAAATCAACTGGACTAACGAATCTAATAAACCCGTTTGAAAATCTGTAGGCCCAATACAAGGTTAGGTGAAAAAATCTGTAAGTCTGTTAATCAATATATCTAATCTGTTAGTCTGAAAACTTGTTAATCTGTATATCTGATCCGTTAGTCTGAAAACTTGTTAACCTATATGTCTGATCTGAGAACTAGTTAATCTAGACTTTGTACATTTGAAATCTATAAGCAAATAAATCTAAAATCTGTTAGTCTGGAGACACAAGGTTAGGAGGGGTAATTACTTGTGTCATCTATTGTCTGGGACCCATATTAGTCAGTAACCCTTTCTGGCCTCAAAACTATGACCCAACACTAAGTAGGGGTCCAGAGCATGCTTACTGAACTAATTGTAAGAGGTTCACTCTGATAATAGCGAGGGGAGTTGATGGTGCGCATTCCAACCGGGTCATGTGCGTGCATGGATCCGGTCTGCTCTGAGGATGTAAGACACTGTGACATCTATAAATAGGTCTGTGTCTATAGGATGCCACTTTAGGGAGTGATACACCGTTCTAGGGGGCTAGCACAGGGTATTTATGTATTAGGGAGCCGGTCGCTTAGGGTAGAATTTGGGGTACACTTAGTACTGTCTGTTTCTGTTGGGGTACCATCTGTTTCTGTTGGGGTGGTAACACCTGTCTGTTTCTTTGTGGTACCGTCTGTTGGGGTGGTAAAGGCCCATTACTAGTGTACACCTAATTTTAATATTCTGTTTCTGTGGGGGTTATTATGTTTCTGTCTCTGTTCGGGTGATAAAGGCCCATTACTAGCATTCTGTTTCTGTACCGTCTGTCTCTGTTCAGGTGGTAAAGGCCCATTACTAGCATTCTATTTTTGAATGTCTGTCTCAGTTAGGGTGGTAAAGTCCCATTTCTAGCATCGTGTTTCTGAAGAGATCATTCTGTCTTCTGTTTAGACATTAGGACAACATCTAATTCTGTTATACTAGTATTAGTGTAGAGGAGGGAAAACCAAGTAAGAAGCTTAGTTTAGCCTATATCATTCTGTCTCTTCTATTAACTTGCCACTCCTGTTATGATTATCTCTCATCCAGTTTTATTTACATGTCATGTTACTGTTATCTGTTTATATGTTGAAAGTCACTGGACTCACCAGACTTATGTATGACCTAGTTTGTTTCGCCTCTTTCCTTCCATTCCCCCCTCCCCCCCCCCCCCCAAGGTTATTAGGGTGGAAACATAGGAGCTTGATTCAGGTTCCAACTGCTTGAAGTGCTAGAAGTGCTTGAAATATTGCTTGGCTTTGATTCTACCTATTTATGGCATTCTCTATTGGGGATTATGGCTTTAAAATTATGCATTCTGAAGGATTTTGTATAAGACTAATATTTGTGTACTTGGGTTTTGGTATTGTGATGTAAACAAACATATTTCTGTTTCTACTGTAATAAAGTTGTAAATTTTTCAAGTACTACTTTACATATCTGTCTTGTAAATTTCTGTTTTGTTTACTTATAACGTTCCACTGAAGTTAAGGCATTCCCTTTGTGAGTGACCTTAACGGAAGTGGGGTGTTACACTTGGTATTAGAGCTGAAGGTTCCCAAATTTGATGAAAAGTTTTTGAAAACTATTTTCAAAAAGGTTTTTAAAAGGAAGTATTTTCAAAAGTAGAGTTTATTTTGAAAAACATAATCCCCAAGAGCCATATATCTTTCCTTTGATTCTCCGTTTTGAATCTCTTTTTTCTTTTATTTTCAGCATGTTTGGGGTACCCGAGGTACCCGAAGGCATACCGATACCAACTTGGTTCAGAAGGTATCTGGAGGCAAGGGCCACCACCACAGGCCCAGCAGACGTTCCTCCTCCCCCTCCCTGCGTGGATGCTTTTTCGAAGATATGCAAAGACTTTCGGGCAATGGGCGGGAAACCTTTTCACGGATCAAAGACATTTGTTGAAGCTCGGAATTGCCTTAAGGAGGTGAAAGATTTGTTTGGTATCTTCGAGATAGGAGATGGAAGGAAGGTCCAATTAGCTGTTTGGTTAATGAAGGACGAAGCCTCGTTTTTGTGGGAGGTCACGAGTGGAGAGCATCCGGTAGAGACATGGATGGATTTCAGTCGTAGGTTCAAGATGAAATCTCTCTCACGAGCAAAAGAGAATTTATACTTGGAGAGGTTCTTAGCATTGAAGCAAGGGAATTTATCAGTAAAGGAGTACGTCAACAAGTTCAATCAGCTGGCGAGATTCGGCTTAGACTTGGTGAACACACCTGAAAAGAAGGCCCTGAGATTCGTTAAAGGTTTAAATGAACCACTACACGGGTTGGATATGACTCATATTCCTATGGGGGCTACTTCCGAGAAATTAGTTGACATGGAGTTAATGCATGAAGAGGAAGCCAAAAGTGAGAAGAAAGAAGAAAAGCTCGAAGGACCACAGAACAAGAAAGAGTGGCCCAAAAAGGAACCACAAAAGAATAATGAAAAATCTGAAGATAAGAAAGAGAAAAAGTGCTTTACTTGTGGAAGCTTGACTCATCTGAATAAGGATTGTAGAAAGAGGAAGGGCGCTTGCTTCAACTATGGAGAAATGGGACACTTCACTACGTACTTCCCGAAGAAACGTGGGCAAGGGCAGAGGGCAGAACCTACTTCTGGAGGGCAGGCGAATGCTCACGTGACTGGTAGATAGGGTAGAGATAGGAAATTTTTTGTAGAAGATTTAATTTCCTTATCTGACTATTGAGATAAAACTCTTTTTGATTCTGGCATTTTGATTTTGTAATTGAGACTCTGCATTTTAATACTAGTCTTGTTTTTTATCCTGCTATAGTCTCAAACCCCATAAGGGTTACGACTCATTTGTTTGTGATAAGTTCGGGTTTAAGGGTATCCGTGTTAGGCGTTAAGTTGGCCATGACGCATATATTCTGGTTTTGTGGGATATGGTGGGGTATTATCATGCTTAGATTCCTAAGAATCATTTGATAATCTGATCTGTACCAATAGTCTGTAAGTATCTGAATATTTATGAAAAGGATAGGGTTTTTTACTTGAAGCGTGAAGTAGATTTCCAGTTTTGACATTGTTTAATGGGAATAATTCTCTGAGTGTCAATCTGATGTTGATTTCGGTCTTTGGGGTTGATACTTAGGGATTTATTCTCTTACCCGATGTCTAACGGGAACAGAACTTTTGTACTAGCTTCTATCACTCGGCAGTATCCTATCGATCGATTCTTCGACCTTTTGTTAGAAACTAATGGGTGTAAACATGTGTTTGAGACATGTTATGTTTGTTGGTTGCAAGTGGATGCAAGTGGTTGCTAGTGGTTGCTCGTGGATGCATATACACACACTAGGCACTAGATCGGCTCAAAAACACTCTCATACTGCATATGGATGTGTGTGCGCTTTTCGATTTTTGTGGATGCAAAATGATTGACTCATCACATGAATGTTGCATTTGGATGAATTGTTATGCACTCATATAGAGATGATGTGTACCAAATAGGATTTCTTGCATACATAAGTGGACTCATGGCACTAACATAATTCGCATTAAGGAGGTCAACTGAATTAGTAGACCACCTGATCTTTGCATTAGATAAGAGACATATACTCACACTTTTGCAAAAGTTCATACAACATTAGAATTTTACTAAGGACAATGGATGCTTGTGGATGATGGTTGAATACATGGGTGATTGGATGGTCGGACACATTCTTCTTAACTTGAAGATTTCGGGGATGAAATCCTTTAAGGAGGGGAGAATGAAACACCTCATATTTTCTGTGAACATAATACTAACAAAACAAAGTATAATTAATGTATAAAAGAATAATTAAGGAAAAGGGTTACGCCATTGCGTTCGTCTCGGAACTTCGTATTCTTCTTAAGATAGAGTCCGAGTTTGCGTAAATCGGACTTCGTATGAAGAAGTTATGGCACTTTGAACTTTCAGGAATTTAAATAAAAACCAGTCCAAATTTAAAATTAAAGTTTAGAAATTCAAATTTAAAGTTTAGAAATTCAAATCACACACCCGGGCTAGGCGGGAAAATTCCCGCCCAAGACCCAGGTCGAACAGGGTGCCGACCTGGGTAGAACAAGTCGACCATGTGGTCGACCTCCCCCCCCCCCCCCACCTCCCTTTCCAGATCCGTGGACAGATTCGTTTTTCTGCATTTAGACGCCCGTTCTGACCAGATTCGTTGCTCCTAAGCTATTTAAACACCCCCAAACCTCACTTTCACTCCACATAATTTCATCACGCCTATAGTCTGTCCTAATTCTTATAAAATAAATCAATGGCATTGCTACTCTGCTGAAACCTAAGCTAGAATAAGTACTCCTTCTTCTTCCAATCTAAATAGGATAAAAAGAGAACAACTACAACCCTTTTTCTTTTAGAATCCAACCAAGGTGATTACAGTTATTTTCAGATATGAAATTTAATTATGATCTTGACATGGTTATAAATCTGAATTGGAGATTATGCATATTCCTGTTTATCAGATCCGTTTTTCTGTGTAGATCTATCTTATTCCTGTTTATCAGATCCGTTTTTCTGTGTAGATCTATCTTATTAATATTATTGTAACTACTCTGTATCTCTTCCTTCCTTCTGTTCTATAGCCAGGCTACCACGGGCCTGAGCCAAATTTCATAAGAGATTGACGCACGAACGTTAAATTTGGGGAAAAATAATGAATGATGCATAATTGGACATGACTGATTTGTGACCGATTTAAGAAACGGGTATAGGTTGTAATTTATTATATAGATCTAGGCATACTATATATGATGGTTTATGATTTGGAAGAAGGAAAATTATTGTATGACAACGTACGACTTGTAATTTGGGGACATAATGCATGTAATAATTCAAGATCTGATTTTGAGGACATAATAAATGTTGTAATTTAAGATCCAGATTTGGGTCATATTTTATATGACGATCTATGACTTGGAAGAAAAGGATATGTGACTTAGGCCTGAAAAACCCGTATTATAATAGGGATAATTATAAATGTGAATACGCCTAATTCGGACTTTTGGATATTTGACATACGAGGTAATCAACGGCTATAATTTGGCATAATTTATATTGTGCATCATGATTTGGAGTTTTTAGAGAATATTCTGTACGATGCAAATTTAACTAAAATTTGGGACGTATCCTATATTGTGAATTATGACCATAATTTAGGCATGTAAAATTAGGCTTAATTTTATGATTATGAGAGGTATGTCAATGGAATTTTAAGGGATGATTAAATCTGTTAAATTGTCTAATTTGCTAAATTTGTTGAAACTGAATACAGTAATTTGGGGTAAGAAAATCTGTAGGCTCGATCTAAAATTGAACAAAACATGTTAATAGAACTTTGGATAATCTACTGTAACTTGTAAAGAAGTTAATTTGTTGAATTGGCATAATTAGTCTGATATTGGCATAATCTGTGAATGAATACTTTAGCTAAAAATAAGAATGCTGAGACACGAGGTTAGACTCTGTTTGCGGTAGAAGCCTGCCCGGACCCAACCAGCTTAACCAGCAACCGCAAACTACCAGTCTATTGTGAGAGATCATAGACATAAAGATGCTTAGACACAAGGTTAGGTCTGGCTTGTGGCAGAAATCTGCCCGGAACCGCCCGGCACATCCAGCGGCTACAAGCTACCGACCTAATGTGAGAGGCCCGTGCTGTAACACCCCACCTCCGCTAGGGTCACTCGCAAAGGAATGCACTAGCTTTAGAGGGGTATTACTGGTAAACATGTACAGAAATATTACAAGATAGAACATATAAAATAGCGGAAGTAAAATCAACTTTCACATCATTAATAAATAAGGTCTAAAGCCTTTTACATCAGAGAATTTCTTACATGGAAACCTGTCTTGTAATAGTAAAGAAGCAAAAAACCTTTTCATCAATTATTCCCCAAGTAAAACAATAAAATAGCCATAGCCAAGAAAAGTCCAAGCCATGCGTGATGACCTTCAAACAGAAGAAGTCCAAACTAGCAATAGCATTTCCTCCCTGTAACCTGGGGGAGAAACGGAAGACAAGAGGCGAAACAAAACGGGGTCAGTCATAAAGACTGGTAAGCCCTATCTACTATCAGTATATAAACTAGTAAAGTTAACTGGCATGAGGAACTGAGATGAACATAAGTATGATGACAAGATAGATAAGCTAAACCAAAATAACAGGATGAACTACTGTACCAAGATACACGAGTGTGTCATGATAAACTACGGTGTCAAGATAAATCAAGGTATCACATTGTCAGGTTTCTATCAAGTATACTATCCCAAGGTATCTACCCTGTATAACGTCCCACGGTATCTATCATGTATATTTCCCCTGGTCCTAACATGTATATTTGCTCTGCACCCCTCGTACTAGTATCCCAACCCGCGTCATGTGTTAACTATGAATGTCCCTTGCCCAATGTCATGTAATGGTCCATGTCAACCTAATATATAGCATATGTAGGTTTGCCCAACTCGTATGTTTCTTTCCATGTATAAGTTCATTCCTTTGCCGTAGGCCATACGGGCTTTCCCATGTAAACGTTTTATCCTTGAGGTTATTTTGGACTGCTACCCTAGATCTAGTTATGTTTCCTTACCATGAACTATCGCGCGTTCACTTAGGATTTATGCCACCTAGGACCACTAGGGATTATGCTACCTAATGAACGTTTCTGTGTCTCGGTTTGGGTTCAGCCACCTAGGGCCACTAGGGATTATGCCACCCGTCAACTGCGCCCTTTATCCCACGTATGTATCGTGAACCGTTTTCCATGTCTAGACGCACATGTTTTTCAATGTGCCATCCGAGTTCCGTGCCAAGGCAAACCAAGAAATACGGAACTCGGTCGGGAGCTTTAAGTCGTCTGCTGATGCAGATATCAAGGTTTGTTTTTGTACCCGTGGCTATGGTCCCACGTGACCCCTCCCTCAACTACTGAAAGGCAATCCAAGAAAAATCATGTATGAGAACTACACTAAGGCCCATCGATGCCCACTTCCAGATAGCCAACCTCACCCATAACTTGATAACTAGTATATGGTCTTTTGGGAGTTCCCTGCCTTTCCGTACGTACACGATTGACTAAAGATGGTAGGTAGTCGGCGACTTGCTATCCCGGGGCAAAATCAGGTATCGTCGACTCCACGCTAATCCATCCCAGTCTTTAAGTCGCTCGCATAGCAACCAAGGCATACTCTTGGCTCTTCTACCGCAGACCTTAACCCCTGTGAGGCCGGGTTTCATGGACCACTTGCCACCTCACAGAGGGATACCAAGAGTACCCTCACGTTCCCCGAAGCTTCCGCTTCGGCACCCAGTTCGTTGGAGCTTTTATCCAAGTCAGATAACTTGCTCCTCCTCGTATACTAAGCGATGACCTACCGTACCAGGTTACTCATCTCTTTATGAACTAGTCCCATGTCCTTAGCTAAGAATTATTACTTAGTTACCTTTAACTAAGGTTTACCACTTAGCTCCTCTTTCCGTTATCCTTGTTAACTACGATTTCCAACCTAGTCCCCAGAGCTAGGGTTTTGTCAAATGGGTTAAGTGTTGTTATCCAAGTTCATGACTTAACCCGCCTACGAATCATGTCAAGATCGGCTAAGTACTCAAGTTCAAGGCTTAGCCCTACAGGTTGGTTAAGTGTACCAAGAAGCTTATGACTTAACCTTATCAAGTCAAATTGGTTAAGTATTTATTTGTCTTAACCCTATCAGATTATCATGTCAGATTGATTAAGCATAGATTATCTTAATCCCATCACATTATCGAGTCGGATTGGTTAAGCATGGGTTAGCTTAACCCCATCCACTAATCGTATTACAATGGTTAAGCCTAATTTTAAAAGGTCTTGTGACTTAACCCTATCAGGTCCACCTATTAGATTGGTTAAGTATAGGTTACTTAACCTCATCAATTCATCATGTATAATCGGTCAAGTATAAGTTACTTAACCCCATTAAATTCCGTGTTAGGTTAGTTAAGTACTGGTTACTTAACCTAATTGAATTACCACGTTTAGATTGGTTAAGTGTTTATCCCCATCGAATTACCGTGTTTAGATTAGTTAAGTGAAGGTTACTTAACCCCATCTAATTACCGTGTTTAGATTAGTTAAGTCTAAGTTACCTAACCCCATCTAATTACCGTGTTTAGATTAGTTAAGTCTAAGTTACTTAACCCCATCTAATTACCATGTTAGATTAGTTAAGTATGGATTACTTAACCTCATCGAATTTACCGTGTTTAGATTAGTTAAGTGTGGATTACTTAAAACCATCTAATTATCAAGTCGGATTAGTTAAGCGTAAATTACTTAACCCCATCCCCTAATTGTCTTGTATGGTTAAGTATCATTAAGAAATCAAGCCCGGTCCCGCTTAACCTACCCATTCGTGACATATCGGTTAAGTGTCATTAGTCAAATTTACTTAACCTTATCATGTGGCATTAATTTAATTAATGCACTCTTAACCTCTCACATTAGACCTTGTTGTAGTTGCTAGTTAAGCCGGGCGGGTCCGGGTAGTTTTACACCACAACCTAGTCTAACCTCGGGTCTTAAGCGCGACATGACCAACTTCTCACATTGGATCCTATTGTTTGTAGCCACTAGTTAAGCCGGGCGGGTCCGGGTAGATTTATGCTACAAACTCAACCCAACCTCGAGTTGGCCATTTTCATGTTTGGTCTAGTGTCTTGTTACACTTACAACCCATACATGTCAAGTTTCCAAGTCCCATGCTCATAGCCAAAGTTACATGTTGTCGCGTTTATACCAATTTACCCAAATCATGTTTCATGTCATTAAAGTTTCCCCATAACCTAACCCCAACGCTTTTAAACTCGCATATACATTCACAACAACGCATAATGGATTAAAGAAGGAACTTGGCAAAGGCATGACAAAAAGGGTATAAGGCCACAAGTTAATCATGGTGGCATATGAGGCGTAAGTGTGTTCATTAACTTGCATGTTACATTATTAAGCCTCAAAAACATGCATAACCCCAAACTTAGCACATAGGCGAATCATGATGATAGGTGACATAGAAAGATGCCTAGAAGTTTGCATATAGCATTACATGCAAGTTATCATAAGAGATATGATAGCTCTCATGTTGCATAATGCAACATTCAACATAAAGCTTATAGCTTTTAGCCCATAAGATCAAGATGGTGTCTTTACAAACATGATGGGATACATAACATGATAGCATGTATGATACTTAATGTTCAAACCCAACTTGCAACATTCATTTAACTTCATAGTTAATATCTAAGAGTAGGAGGGGGCTTACAATGCTATGAAGTAACAAATCAACATATAAAACAAAGATTGAGACAAAGCCATTCATGCTATCACCCAAAAACCCCAAAAGAACAAGCTCCAAATGAAACCCTTGAGCAAATATCAATAAAAATCCTTGCTTTGAAGAAGAAAGGTTTCAACTTTGGCTTTGAATGAAGCTTATGAGCTCTCATGCAAGATCCTTGCTTTTTGGTCAAGAAAAGGTTGCAACTTTGGCTAGAATGCAACTTAAGAACACTCATACAAGTTTGAAAGCACTTGTATGAACTCACAATCTCTCATAGAAATAGGCTTAGGAATTTTAGCATGAGAGTGGAGGCCATGAGAGGAACAAATTTGACATAGTTTAGTTGTAGGATTGAATAATGGTGATTTAGGCTAGGTTTAGGGGTCTTTTTATAGAGGATTAGGATAGTATTAGCCATAGGATTAACCCTAGATTCAGTCCAAGCCATCAAAGCATGTCTTGGGGAAGAAGTCAAGTGTATGAACCATCTAGGGCCTTTAGATTAAAGCTGAACCATGAGAACCATTAAAATGCAAAATCTGCATTTGAGCGAATCGGCCCACGGGTTGACAGCCAAACACCCTGGATTAACCCCTAGTCGACCCAACGGGCTTGGATCGACCTCAAAAATCGGCCGGTTCGGTTATTCCCCTCTCCCAATTCGCTGTTTTGAACATTTTTGCATATTTATTTATTTAATTTTCAATTATATATATATATATATATATATATATATTTCTCTACGCAACCCATTTCACTTAATTAAGTATACTTTAATTTGTGAATTTTTATGTTCAAATTACGTGGTGTTACATTCTCCCCTCCTTAAAGGATTTCGTCCCCGAAATCTCCAAGTTAGGAAGAACGTATCCTACTATCCATCATCCATCTACTCAAAACATCATCCACAGGCAACCATTGTCCTTAGACGATTTCTAATGCCATATGAACATATGCAGAACGTGTGTGTATATGCTCCTTAGCTAATGCTAATGATCAGGCCTGAATGATCTTTCTAATGCAAAATATGTTTAGTGCCATGAGTCCAACATGTATGCGAATAGTCCTAGTCATATAAGTACTATATGCGTGCACAAACATTCATTCATATGCAACATCCGCATGATAACACATTCAATTTCATCCATAAACAAGTATAAATACTCGTGCATATGCAACATGAAATGTGACCGCGTCAATCTAGTATCTAATGTGTATTCGCGCATCCACGAGCAACCACTTGCAACCATTTGCAACCATATCAATCATAACATGTTTCAAATACATGTTTACATCCATAGAGTTCTATCTAAGGTTCCCAAGATAAGACCGAGGAGATAAACAAGACAAACTCCTTACGGGGTTTGTAACAGAAACAGGACCGAGAGGATATCCACCAAGCGATAGCATGTAAGTAAGCTCTACAGGAGAACCAGGGATCAACGATATACTCTTACAAAGAGACACGATGCGCGCATCTATGCCGAATTTCCTTGAGCCTAATTCCAGTGTGCCTTGACTACCTTTGACTCCATGATTTCGTAGCTCCTTGATTCCTATTTCCAAAGTATGAGTCGGAACTCTTTTCACTGTCGCCTCTCGTTCCACTTCCATTTATTCTTTCCCTAGTATACTTGGCTCAACCATATCTACGTACTCATGCAAGCTCTCCAAAATTCACTAGTGAATTCTGGATCTCGTTTACCAATGCCAATCCATGTTACCACGTGCACTTACTAGGGTGGTTCCTGTAACCCATGCTCAAGCAGAATGAACCATCCGTCTTATTGGCGGACGTTACTCGATTGGATCAGAGATTTCCGATAAATGCATCAAGAGATTCTAGGTAACTAACCATGACAGAACCTAAAAGGTTACATGAGACTTCGAAGGTATTACCAAAGCAAGCCAAGAGTCTGACTACCCTCTTTTCAAAACCGAGAATGGTATCCCTTACTGGATAACCACTTTACCCCTAGAATCCATCCATAGCTCAACAATAGAAGTATTGCTTCTAATCTCAACACTTGGCATAGACGTTCTCAAATCCAACAAGTCATGAATAAATGGACCGACTCTCCAACCAGATTTTAGGACAAAAACTGGGATCCTCTACCATGCTATTACTAAGGTGCAGAGACTCAACTATCCAAGCAGACTTAAATGATACGATGATCAAGACAAAGTCTGGACGGGATAATAGAAAAGAACGACTAAACCTTTACCAGAAACGGTACCATTTCTTTTAGGTACCCTAGAAATGGGAGCGTACAATTGCCCTCTCCGATGATCTTGTCCTTGTCCTCCTTGATGGACTAAGCCATAGCAACAGTTGCTTATCCTTAAGCTCGCGTCCTTTATCCTTACTCTTATTATCCTTCCTTGTACCACGGCAACAGGTCTCTCGAGAACCACCTCCATCGCACGGGAAAATACTTACGTAGCTAAACAAGGATTAGTCGCAGTTAGAACTACTGTAACTACAAATGGAGGGAAGAAAGGAAAAGAGATTCGATCAAGGAAACAAAGGACAGTGCTAATGGCTTTTGGGGAATAGCCTTTAAAAACTTTTCTTGAAAAATGCTTCTTTGTAAACGGTTTTTCAAATAGTTTTCAGAAGGTTTTAAAAACTTTTGCCCAGTCTGGTAACCTTCTGCTCTGATACCAAATGTAACACCCCACCTCCGCTAGGGTCACTCGCAAAGGAATGCACTAGCTTTAGAGGGGTATTATTGGTAAACATGTACAGAAATATTACAAGACAGAACATATAAAATAGCGGAAGTAAAATCAAGGTATCACACTGTCAGGTTTCTATCAAGTATACTATCCCAAGGTATCTACCCTGTATAACGTCCCACGGTATCTATCATGTATATTTCCCCTGGTCCTAACATGTATATTTGCTCTGCACCCCTCGTACTAGTATCCCAACCCGCGTCATGTGTTAACTATGAATGTCCCTTGCCCAATGTCATATAATGGTCCATGTCAACCTAATATATAGCATATGTAGGTTTTCCCAACTCGTATGTTTCTTTCCATGTATAAGTTCAGTCCTTTGCCGTAGGCCATACGGGCTTTCCCATGTAAACGTTTTATCCTTGAGGTTATTTTGGACGGCTACCCTTGATCTAGTTATGTTTCCTTACCATGAACTATCGCGCGTTCACTTAGGATTTATGCCACCTAGGACCACTAGGGATTATGCTACCTAATGAACGTTTCCATGTCTCGGTTTGGGTTCAGCCACCTAGGGCCACTAGGGATTATGCCACCCGTCAACCGCGCCCTTTATCCCATGTATGTATCGTGAACCGTTTTCCATGTCTAGACGCACATGTTTCTCAATGTGCCATCCGAGTTCCGTGCCAGGGCAAACCAAGAAATACGGAACTCGGTCGGGAGCTTTAAGTCGTCTGCTGATGCAGATATCAAGGTCTGTTTTTGTACCCGTGGCTATGGTCCCACATGACCCCTCCCTCAACTACTGAAAGGCAATCCAAGAAAAATCATGTACAAGAACTACACTAAGGCCCATCGATGCCCACTTCCAGATAGCCAACCTCACCCATAACTTGATAGCTGGTATATGGTCTTTTGGGAGTTCCCTGCCTTTCCGTACGTACACGATTGACTAAAGATGGTAGGTAGTCGGCGACTTGCTATCCCGGGGCAAAATCAGGTATCGTCGACTCCACGCTAATCCATCCCAGTCTTTAGGTCGCTCGCATAGCAACCAAGGCATACTCTTGGCTCTTCTACCGCAGACCTTAACCCCTGTGAGGCCGGGTTTCATGGACCACTTGCCACCTCACAGAGGGATACCAAGAGTACCCTCACGTTCCCCGAAGCTTCCGCTTCGGCACCCAATTCGTTGGAGCTTTTATCCAAGTCAGATAACTTGCTCCTCCTCGTATACTAAGCGATGACCTACCGTACCAAGTTACTCATCTCTTTATGAACTAGTCCCATGTCCTTAGCTAATAATTATTACTTAGTTACCCTTAACTAAGGTTTACCTCTTAGCTCCTCTTTCTGTTATCCTTGTTAACTACGATTTCCAACCTAGTCCCCTGAGCGGGTTTTGTCAAATGGGTTAAGTGTTGTTATCCAAGTTCATGACTTAACCCGCCTACGAATCATGTCAAGATCGGCTAAGTACTAAAGTTCAAGGCTTAGCCCTACAGGTTGGTTAAGTGTACCAAGAAGCTCATGACTAAACCTTATCAAGTCAAATTGGTTAAGTATTTATTTGTCTTAACCCTATCAGATTATCATGTTAGATTGATTAAGCATAGATTATCTTAATCCCATCAGATTATCGAGTCGGATTGGTTAAGCATGGGTTAGCTTAACCCCATCCACTAATCGTATTACAATGGTTAAGCCTAATTTTAAAAGGTCTTGTGACTTAACCCTATCAGGTCCACCTATTAGATTGGTTAAGTATAGGTTACTTAACCTCATCAAATCATCATGTATAATTGGTCAAGTATAAGTTACTTAACCCCATTAAATTATCGAGTTAGGTTAGTTAAGTATTGGTTACTTAACCTCATTGAATTACCACGTTTAGATTGGTTAAGTGTTTATCCCCATCGAATTACCGTGTTTAGATTAGTTAAGTGAAGGTTACTTAACCCCATCTAATTACCGTGTTTAGATTAGTTAAGTCTAAGTTACCTAACCCCATCTAATTACCGTGTTTAGATTAGTTAAGTCTAAGTTACTTAACCCCATCTAATTACCATGTTAGATTAGTTAAGTATGGATTACTTAACCTCATCGAATTTACCGTGTTTAGATTAGTTAAGTGTGGATTACTTAAAACCATCTAATTATCAAGTCGGATTAGTTAAGCGTAAATTACTTAACCCCATCCCCTAATTGTCTTGTATGGTTAAGTGTCATTAAGAAATCAAGCCCGGTCCCACTTAACCTACCCATTCGTGTCATATCGGTTAAGTGTCATTAGTCAAATTTACTTAACCTTATCATGTGGCATTAATTTAATTAATGCACTCTTAACCTCTCACATTAGAACTTGTTGTGGTTACTAGTTAAGCCGGGCGGGTCCGGGTAGTTTTACACCACAACCTAGTCTAACCTCGGGTCTTAAGCGCGACATGACAAACTTCTCACATTGGATCCTATTGTTTGTAGCCACTAGTTAAGCCGGGCGGGTCCGGGTAGATTTATGCTACAAACTCAACCCAACCTCGAGTTGGCCATTTTCATGTTTGGTCTAGTGTCTTGTTACACTTACAACCCATACGTGTTAAGTTTCCAAGTCCCATGCTCATAGCCAAAGTTACATGTTGTCACGTTTATACCAATTTACCCAAATCATGTTTCATGTCATTAAAGTTTCCCCATAACCTAATCCCAACGCTTTTAAACTCGCATATACATTCACAACAACGCATAATGGATTAAAGAAGGAACTTGGCAAAGGCATGACAAAAAGGGTATAAGGCCACAACTTAATCATGGTGGCATATGAGGTGTAAGTGTGTTCATTAACTTGCATGTTACAATATTAAGCCTCAAAAACATGCATAACCCCAAACTTAGCACATAGGCGAATCATGATGATAGGTGACATAGAAAGATGCCTAGAAGTTCGCATATAGCATTACATGCAAGTTATCATAAGGGATATGATAGCTCTCATGATGCATAATGCAACATTCAACATAAAGCTTATAGCTTTTAGCCCATAAGATCAAGATGGTGTCTTTACAAACATGATGGGATACATAACATGATAGCATGTATGATACTTAATGTTCAAACCCAACTTGAAACATTCATTTAACTTCATAGTTAATATCTAAGAGTAGGAGGGGGCTTACAATGCTATGAAGGCACAAATCAACATATAAAACAAAGATTGAGACGAAGCCATTCATGCTATCACCCAAAAACCCCAAAAGAACAAGCTCCAAATGAAACCCTTGAGCAAATATCAATAAAAATCCTTGCTTTGAAGAAGAAAGGTTTCAACTTTGGCTTTGAATGAAGCTTATGAGCTCTCATGCAAGATCCTTGCTTTTTGGTTAAGAAAAGGTTGCAACTTTGGCTAGAATGCAACTTAAGAACACTCATACAAGTTTGAAAGCACTTGTATGAACTCACAATCTCTCATAGAAATAGGCTTAGGAATTTTAGCATGAGAGTGGAGGCCATGAGAGGAACAAATTTGACATAGTTTAGTTGTAGGATTGAATAATGGTGATTTCGGCTAGGTTTAGGGGTCTTTTTATAGAGGATTAGGATAGTATTAGCCATAGGATTAACCCTAGATTCAATCCAAGCCATCAAAGCATGTCTTGGGGAAGAAGTCAAGTGTAGGAACCATCTAGGGCCTTTAGATTAAAGCTGAACCATGAGAACCATTCAAATGCAAAATCTGCATTTGAGCGAATCGGCCCACGGGTTGACAGCCAAACACCCTGGATTAACCCCTAGTCGACCCAGCGGGCTTGGGTCGACCTCAAAAATCGGCCGGTTCGGTTATTCCCCTCTCCCAATTCGCTGTTTTGAACATTTTTGCATATTTATTTATTTAATTTTCAATTATATATATATATATATATCAATATATATATTTCTCTGCGCAACCCATTTCACTTAATTAAGTATACTTTAATTTGTGAATTTTTATGTTCAAATTACGGGGTGTTACACGTGCTTTAATATTTAATTAATGCAAATCTAGGATAAATATGATGCCTAAAACGTATTGGGTGGATAAGGTTAAATCAACTGGACTGATGAATCTAATAAACCCGTTTGAAAATCTATAGGCCCAATACAAGGTTAGGTGAAACAATCTGTAAGTCCGTTAATCTGTATATCTGATCCATTGGTCTGAAAACTTGTTAATTTGTATATCTAATCCGTTAGTCTGAAAACTTGTTAACCTGTATGTCTGATCTGAGAACTAGTTAATCTGGACTTTGTACATCTGAAATCTATAAGCAATTAAATCTGAAATTTGTCAGTCTGGGGACACAAGGTAAGGAGGGGTAATTACTTGTGTCATCTGTTGTTTGGGACCCATATTAGTCAGTAACCCTTTCTGGTATCAAAACTATAACCCAACACTATGTAGGGGTCCAGGGCATGCTTACTGAACTAATTGTAAGAGGTTCACTCTTATAATGGCAAGGGGTGTTGATGACATGGCGCATTCCAACCGGGTCATGTGTGTGCATGGATCCAGTCTTCTCTGAGGATGTAACACACCGTGACATCTGTAAATAAGTTTGTGTCTATAGGTTGCCACTTTATGGAGTGATACACCCTTCTGTGGTACTGGCATAGGGTATTTATGTATTAGCGAGCCGATCGCTTGGGGTAGAATTTAGGGTACACTTAGTTCTATCTATTTCTGTTGGGGTGGTAACACATGTCTGTTTCTATGTGGTACCATCTATTGGGGTGGTAAAGGCCCATTACTAGTGTACACCTAATTCTAATATTCTGTTTCTGTAGGGGTTATTCTGTTTCTATCTCTATTTGGGTGGTAAAGGCCCATTACTGGCATTCTATTTCTGTACCGTCTATCTCTGTTCGGGTGGTAAAGGCCTATTACTAGCATTCTATTTCTGAACGTCTATTTCTGTTAGGGTGGTAAAGACCCATTTTAGCATCTTGTTTCTGAAGAGATCATTCTATTTTCTGTTTAGACATTAGGACAACACCTAATTCTATTATACTAGTATTAGTGCAAAGGAGTGAAAACCAAGTAAGAAGCTTAGTTTAGCCTATATCATTTTGTCTCTTTTATTAACCTGCTTCTCCTGTTATGGTTATCTCTCATCCAACTTTATTTACATGTCATGATACTGTTATCTGTTTATATGCTGAAAGTTAATGGACTCACCAAACTTATGTCTGACCTAGTTTGTTTCGCCTCTTTTCTTCCATCCCCCCCCCCCTCAGGTTCTCAGGGTGGAAACATAGGAGCTTGATTCAGGTTCCAATTGCTTGAAGTGTTAGAAGTGCTTGAAATATTGCATGGCTTTGATTCTACCTATTTATGGCATTCTCTATTGGGGATTATGGCTTTAAAATTATGCATTTTGAAGGATTTTGTATAAGACTGATATTTGTGTACTTGGGTTTTGGTATTGTGATGTAACCAAACTTATTTCTGTTTCTGCTGTAATAAAGTTACAAAATTTTCAAGTACTACTTTACATATTTGTCTTGTAAATTTCTGTTCTGTTTACTTATAATGTTCCACCGAAGTTAAGGCATTCCCTTTATGAGTGACCTTAACGGAAGGGGGTGTTACAGGAATACACCGGGTTCAACAAAAACATCTTGCAACCCAGGCTAAACATGACCGGTCACTCATTTCGCTTGAGTGTACCGAATATATTATCACCAATGGTTACGATCAGCAATCGTTTCCCGAAAGGGTCAACATCGAAATAAATTATAGAAGTAAACGGAATTTTTCTAGATCAGGTAACAATACACCCTAATTGGGAGCTACCCACTAAGCCACATGACCTACTCGATTTTACACCATTTATCGGTCATGATGCTAGAGGTCATAATGTATCTTTTTGATAGATCACACATTTATTCACTTTGAATGCCACATCGTCATACCCACCAAATCACAAATTGATTTCTCCAAAAATACCACGGGTATACAGCTAAGAGAAATGAATTTCTATGCCACCAAACGTAAATATATTTGAAGAGATGAACTTATGTGATCTACTAAATATACTCTGTCATACATTCTTCCATACAGGTTGTCCTGGGACTGGACAAATCGAAGGCACTATTCTGTAAACCTATCTTAGGCAATTTCTACCTAGGATTTGCCAGAACGGCCCTTGCATAAACTCCATCTTCAATTTTCTTTATCATATTTGATTCGCAATGCTAATTCCCATAAGGAGTGCTTTTCAGATAATAAATCTGATCCCGGTCTCTCGTATTGACGAAGGAAGAGGGTCAAAACTTTGATAGTCGGTTATTTAACTATCAAAGGGAAACATCCATACACACAACGATCTTATTTCCAAATGGAAATTTTATCGATCAATCATTAATCAATCAATTTTCCCTTTAAATTAATTTTTAATTTATTCATTTCCCCATTTCTCGTTGCCATATATTCATAAATTCTTATTTTCTAAATTTAGAAAATATACGAAAATAACATTGGAAAACATTTCCATTTCTTATTCACGCATCATTACTCTTTTACATATACCAGTCTCCAATTGTAAACTAGTAATAACTTCCTAAGTATCAACCCCGAAGGCCGAAACCAACATCAGATCGACACTCAGAAAGTTGTTCAACTTTACTAATCTCAAAACAATTTCTATTTTCTTTAACTCCATTTCTTAATTTCTTATCAAATCATTTCTTACGTAATTCTTGAATTCAATTTACGAATCCATTTCTTTTATGGAAAACCATTGATTATAACGATAATGTTATAATCCCTACTTCCAAATTACCTAACTTCAAAATACAACTCTTATTCCTTATTTTAAATATATAAATAAACAATTAATTTATTAATAAATAAATCTTGACTAAAAATCGAAAAGTAAGTAATACTACTCCGAATTTGATATAATCGAATTTCAACGTATAATTTCTTTCGAATAATTCCTATTCGATAACTCCCTTTCGAATAACCTATATTCGTTAATGTTCCGAACTTCAGAATAATTTACCATTTTAGGTCAACTCAATATCTAAATTCATTTTTGAATTTAGTACTTCCCAACAATTTCCAATTTCCTTTTATAATTATTTTAAATCTGCAAAACGTTTGCTTTTAAATCATTATTCACTTTAAAACGTGAATATTATTCTTTTACAGCAAACTGGACTTGTTTTATCAAATCTAAACTTGATTTCATAATTTAAATACTACACATGTTCAAATTTCAATTATCGAGTTTTTTTTATAACTTCTTATTCATATTTCGTTTTATTTATCAAATCTCGTTTACATGTCAACTTCCTAGTTGATTTTATTTAATAAGTTTATAATTCTAGATCTCCTTTATATTCGATTATAAAATATCGGTTTCTAGCCGGATATTAATTATCTTATCAAATCCTGATTTATTCAATATATAATTTCTTAGAATGAATTATTTTATAACATTTAGTCTAGTTGAATTCTAAATACAAATCTTTATGGATTTTATTTTAATTCATTTCACATTTCGAACATCGAAATAAATTCCATCGTTTCCTTTTTAAAACAAATTCCCAATTTCTCGTTATAAATTCACTGTTGAATTTACAATCCAAAATATCCATTGATAATTATTTTTATTTCACTTATAAACATTGTTTATAAATCACACTACTTGTTTTTATTATTAAACAAGTTATTTATTCCTAGCCCATTCGAAATTCCATTTCTATTTTTAAGATAGATTTTTCCTTTTTAAATTCATATTCCATCCTTTATAATAACCTTTATGAATGTTAATTTTACATTCAATTTTCAAATATCTGTGTTACTTCTCTATATAGATTCAGACATATATATTCAATTTAACAAATGTTAAATATTTTACTTAAATTATAAAACATTATTTATAAATTCTTCTTCTTAATTTATCTGTTAAAACCGATTTCTATTAACTATCTACTTTAAATCAATTTTCCCATAATTCTTTTATATTTCGCCAGACCACTTTTATAATTTTATTAATTTCGCAATACTTCATTTTATAAAAATCTATTGAATTTATAAAATACTTAAATTCAATACTTAATTCTAAAGTTCTTTTATATATTCCAATATTACTTATAGTATTTAAAATACCAAATAAAAGGGATCGTTATCATCCTAACACACATAATCAGTAAAAGATTATGTATCATCTCATATATCACAATATATGAAAAACAGCAACATAAATATTGAGGAATCCAGTTGGATCCTTCCAACCTATCTCCCTGCATCCACAGATGTTAACCACTTAAATTATATCAATTTCATATCAATATGAAATTGTATAGCAAAGGAACTCAATATTTAAACGACAACATATATATATATATATATATATATATATATATATATATATATTATCTCAACCAATTATTGGCAATTCATCCAAACAATCATCCCAGACACCATCCATTCACTTTTTATCAATATTAAATTACGTTTATAAAAATATAAACTGGACAGAGTTAGTGAGTTTTACTCACTTTGGTCGGTTATCGTCAAATAACGATAAACTGTCGTTGATTCAAACAGACATTTTATTCTGCCATAATTTGTAATGAGCTTCAAATCATTTCGAACTTTCACAGACTTGTAGTGCTCGTCAGTACGATCCCAACGGATCCTGTTTCGTCCAATTCTGACATTATCCGAGAAAGTTATGCATTTTTAAAGTTATATACAATTTAAACAAAATAAAAAATAAAAATTTAGTTAATAATAGCCTTAAATTAATCCGCGTCTTTAATTAAATCCTTTCTTCCTTTCTGCTAAACCACCCAGCCATTGCTCCACTTTAGTTCGCCATTTCTAACAATTTAAAAACCTCTTCTCCCTCCAAAATTCACGAATTCACTTACTGAGATTACCATTGAGATCCTTATTCCGAATACTACATCTCCATCACCAATTTATACAACTCGAGAGGCTCCTCCAAAATCTGATCATCAGCTCCTTACAAACAACGTCCGGGCAACTCATGACACTTTTATCATCGATTCCTTCCTAGCTTTGCTCGCAAGTGTTATTTCACATCCCGAATCCATAAATAACATCAAAACCAACCATCGATGCTCCAAGAACTCGAAATTGGCAATCCAACTTTCTATTGTAAATTTTCCCAGTTTCTAAAATTACATCAAGTTGAAAACAAATGACATAGGCTTGAAGCCCTTGTCTTAATGTTCTCAGTAATATATAACTTCAAATTTTTAGCCTTTTATTTAAATTTACTCCATTTTCTAAAGGTCACGAAATGGGTTTTGGGAGGAATAACTGGCGGCGATTTGCGTTTGACCAGAAGATAAGTAGTTTAGGGTTTGAGAGAATGCCATTTCATTTATAGGCAGGTTTTTATATTTTTTATTCGAATTTTAAATTTATTATTATGGCATCACTACTTGTATTATCCATTTAAAAATCTGTATGGTCACAATGATATCCAATTTTAATGAAACTGGACATACAGCTATGGTTCGACATTTCAGTTCCAACGAAAGTCATCGAATTCTGAGTCTGTTTACTCGTGCAGCGTATTTTTAATGTCAAATTACTGACTGTTTTTCACATTAAAATCTCATACGGCCACAAACTGACTCCATAAATCACGAAAATTGAAATCTAGTAATAGTTTGACATTGTGGATCCAAGAAAATTAATTTTGTTGAAAATGGAGATCGTTTGCAAAAATGGCTATTTTCTAAAGTCTAAACAAACCAATAAAATATTAATATATTTTAAAAACAATTTAAATTAAATAATAATAAATTATTATTTTCGTATATATCCAAATAGAATATCATACAGCTCCAAAATATACATATCTGAATTTATAACTCGATATTTCAAATCCAGGTTAAATCAATATTCAATTTATAATAAAACCTTCTATTATATAAATAAATCGTTATAAAAAATAAACGAATTCCATAGCGACTTTCTGGAAATTTTATTTGGACATAACTCAAATTATAACAGATGAAATCTCGAATTTTCTCTTTCATTAGAAAAATACCGTTAAATGGATTCGATCGTTTCTTATTTTACGGAAAGCCGACTTAAAACGGATTCTGTATATTCAATTGAAGTTCAAGACTCAATATTACGAACTACCGCGACGTTACGAGCTCGTTTTAAATTATATTATAACTAATATGTTCAAACTTCGTTTTAATAATAAATTCGTTATTATAATTCAATTCTAAATTGAATTAAATCTTATAAATAATCCAATTCACAAATAGTGCGAATTCTACTATTTCCGACTATTCCAGAATTAAATATATTAATCTATTATTTATATTAGTTAAATATTCAATATTATTTAATTTAAGTCGTTTAAAATTTCCAAACCATTATTTAAGTAATTAAATAAATTGATTATTCGAACGCTAAAAATACGGGACGTTACATAAGTCTTGTTGTTTTTACCCCATCCTTATAACAACTGTCAAGTTTATCAAGGGTGAGACATCTCTTTGCAATCACTCAAATTTGGTTTTATGTTTTTGTTCACTCATGCTCAATATCGATGTGGCGATTTTCTTTTAAGGTAGATGCCTAAGTCGATACTTGTTATCATATCTTGTTTCTGCTGTGAGTTATTTTTAATTTACTTTTCTTATGCTTATGCTCATTATTTGCAGGTACTATATTTAAGCTCTCTATGCTTGAATATGTTTGAGTTTGGATGAAATTTAGGCTTAGAAAAGTATAGGGTGTTACAACAAAACAACCTAGGTAGCCTGTCCTAATGAGTCATGTCTTAGTGGATCTAATTAAGTGTAAAGGGCCTTGACTACCATATTAGTTTTGTTGCAGACTGATCACAAGGCACAATAGGGACTTATTCCTAAAGAATTACTTTACTTTTATACTAAGAATTTTAGTGCGAGCAGTCATTATGAATAATTACCTTAACAAAAGCACAAACACTAAAATCCTTGTAAAACTTAGAACATTTTTTTTAGAATATTATCTCTTTGTTTTTCTCTTTCTAGTAGTCAGTTTTTGTTCACTAGACTTTTATGTCTGATCCATTTTCTTTTCCCTTTTCCTCCAATAGGCTCACAGGGCGATGCTTGAATTAATACAACTTAGAATGCATCTTTAGATATTCATATTTTCTTCATGTATTTGCCTTATCTTTATCGTTTTATTTGGTTCTGTTGTATCAGATTTGGGCAGAGATGTTTTATGTATGTACTCTGGTATGGTTTTCATGACACATAAACTTATAGACATTTGATGGTTTTTGAAATAATGTACTTTGAAGTTATGACTTTATGAAATGTTGCCGCTATAATTTATTTGTATGTCTTGTGATTTTAGTCTATGTGATGTTTTAGTTATACATAGATGCTCCATGCAACTAACATACTCAATATACAGAATGTTAAGGGGCATGGAGTGTCACATGCTTGCGTCATAATTAAACTTTCATTCTTGGAATGAGCTCATTTTAGCACATCATGTAGTAATAATCATGTTGCACTACTGTTTGAGTAGAATTATGTGTAGAAAACTTGGTAGTATAATATGGACAAATTACACATCTCACTATTCGCCCCTTAAAAGATTTCGAGGATAAAATCCTATTTGAGGGGCAAAGAATGTAAGGACCTATAAGACCAATTTATTTAGACGGGGTAAATTGAATTAAATAGGATAAAGGTAATTTGATATTTTTTGCAAAAGTCAGAATTTAACCATAATAGTTTACGTTACATTGTGGAAAAATATGTAATATTCTGAAAAAGGAGCTTGAGCGAAAAAGTTATGAGCATTTGAAGTTTTCAAATTTACAATAATTTGGATTAAATTAAATTGTAAATAAATAAATAATGATTAATCATTTTTGAAATATAAAATTTGAAATCAACCGTGTGGTTAGACTTTGGGATTAAGAAGTGTTAAAATTTACAATTAACAAGTAATAACAGCCAATTAAAACTAAAGAAGAAATAGTTAATTAATTATATGTCTCATAAAATAAGAGAAGGAGAGGACCTGACCCTTTAGAGAGTCGACTGGGGGGCGACCATAGCAACCAACCACTCAAAGAAAGAGTTCGATCTCTTCCCTATTATGGGGCCCGCTTAAATGTGTTATACATTTCATATTCAACTATCTTTAATATATTCTCTTTCAGTTGTTTTGGTACATTTTCAACCACTATAAGTTAGATCCTAGGCTCTTCATTTTTATCCACGGATGTTTTGGAAGCATTTGTAAATCCCTGTAAGTATTCTCTTCTTAGATTTTGAAAACTCCATTACGATTTCAGTTACTAATCCTATAAACATTTGTCTTCGTTATCTTTATTTCTTAATCTCTTCTCCTCCAACATATATCAATCTTACACACACACACTCACTAATATATATATATATATATGTGTGTGTGTGTGTGTGTGTGTGTGTGTGTGTATGTATATGTATGTGTATGTGTGTGTATATATATCCAAATTGAACAGATACGAAGAAGATATAGGCGTTTCAAATCCAAAAGAAGACAAATCTAAGGACCAACTATGAGTAGTAATCTTAGATTTTCTATTCTAATAATTGTTTAGTATATTTTGGTATTTGAATGCGCCTTAGGAGTTTTAGAATTTTGAAAAAAAAAATAAAAATTTCCCCAAAATTGATATTTTGCAAAATGTCAATTCTATGTGAAGATTCTTAGGTAATTGCATTAATTTAATGGGATACATTTTTAGCTTATGCAACTTTTAATAATTTAATGCTCTAGCCGCTTCTCCTCTTCCCACATAAATATCCTCTTATTATAAGAGAAGTTAAATAAAATATGAGATTTAAAGGGTAATTTATGTATTCCATTGATGTAGTTATTGGATTCTTTTTTGTTTGCAAGTTTGTTATTGTAGATTTGAATTTTTTTTGTTATACTACTATTATGTGTATTTTGCAGAATAAAACTAGTAATAATAAATTTGGTTAGGAAATTGACATTTAACGTTAGTTTAGGATGTACAAAATCCTTACTTTTAAATTAAGCATAAATATTTATCTATTTTTTATTCATACTCTAACATATAGTTAATACATATTCTGCGTATTTGATTAGGAAACTTATTTATCTTCTCTCATTAGGAAATTAATTGATTATGGCTAGTTTATATTTGGAATATACTTTCCGTGGTTTAGTTTGTTAGCAGAGTATCCATTTTAGTTTTCATACATAGGTTTGATATTCTACTTCCCATTTATATGGCATTGTTTGATTTAACAAGGAATATCCTCAAACAAAGGGTAAATTACCAATTTTTTTATAGTATACATTATCTCTAAAATTGATTAGACATTATACATTCCTTATTTTTTGAAATAGTGTATATCTTTCCTTTTGTGCTAAATAAATTTATGGGAATCTAAGGAAATCCTCCTAAGAAATCTAATTTCAACATATTAAAGCCATTAGCCAAACTATTTTTTTAAGGCAAATTATAGAAGGTTCCTGATAATACCATAATTTTATCATGGGGGGATGAGTATTGAAAATGACTAATTCATAGGAATTTTTTTCTTATGATAAATACCCTGTGAAAGTCCACAATGTTATACGTCATTATGAGAAAGAAGTCTTAAGCTATTAAGTGATGGATTAGTCTTAATATGTTTAGCAGTTATTGTTCCCGGCTGGGTATTACGTGATTATGGGACCTGCCATTTTCCATTGTGAAGTATTAAATGGTCAAAAATGGGTTAGGATTAATGGTATCTCTGAAAGGGTCCTCTTCTTATTAGATATTAAGTGACTAGATTAGAATCCGCATAGGGAATATATCTTAAGTAATCGATGGGTCTACCTATCCTAAGGAACTATTAGGTGGCTAGGAGATTAGTATATAATGTTAACTAGATCATGACATGGGGGCCCATCACGGGAAAGCCTTAAAGCGTGAGGAGTTTACCAATCTTGTAGGTATTAGGTGGCTGCTTAGTACCCTCTCGCACTATTAGTCATATATATCAAGTATAACTTGCACATTTATTACGAGACTAAGGTATCAAGCGGTTATATTCTTATTTGAAATCACATTGTCCAAGTATTGAAATGGCAAAGCTTGAAAATTAAATTCACTCGACCTTGTTGTTTTGACCATCTCCTAACATAAATACATGTTAAAAAAAGGAGACAAATGGTGATGACCGAAGATAGAGAGAGAGAAGCTTTCATAGGTGCTACTTATCTATCCTTGGTAATTTCAATTTTACCCACTTGAATATGTTTTATCAGACTAAATAAAATATAATTATTTTATCGTGGCAAGCTGGTTTTATAATAGTAATACAATTTGAATGCTTTGAAAAGGTTATATTACGATTTATGTTTTATATTATTTATTTCGAAGTAAAATGGGTACTATTATTGCTATTATATTTTGTTCCTTTCGATGTGAGTTTTGGAAGGATAAATAGTGTAACTGTCCCGGATTTCGCCCGGACCCGATCGATCGCAAAATCGACTAAGACCGTTCAAAACCCGAATACGTTAACTCTGGGAATACAGCAACATCAGAACAACAACAGACTTTTATAAAACATCATAATAATGTTACATCATAGTACAGAATATCAGAGTACGTCGAATAAAATTACAGCAGAAGATAAATTACAGTAAATTAAATACAATAAACAGCGGAAGACTTCTATGCTCTGGACACAGCTTTAGGCTTCGATCCAGAATCCTGCTCAAGAGATAAATATCTGCAAAAACTACTCGACTGCCCATGTAGAAAAGAGGGCACCCGGGTTTGCAAAGGTGGAAACAAACAACGGGTCTGTCATGGGACTTGTGTGAGAATTCTTAACTAATTTAACTAATAGTAATAAGGCAAATCCAAGGACCACGCCGAAAACGCGGAACGGGTTTTATTCCAATGGATTACCGGGGCATAAAATAAAGTGAATCGTCAAAACAATGCAATGCTTTTTAGGAAAATGGAATCATCATAAGACTCAAGTCCCATCACACAATGCAACGCAAACCATAGGATAGAGTTTTACCTTATGATGATTAAACATGCTTGGTATGATAAAAACGAATTTGATATTATTATTAGTGTATATATGTTTTAAAAACATTTCAAAGTAAATGTATCAATCCTAGGAAGCATAGCTACCATATAATATGCCTCCATACTAGTAATACAATCAAATCCGTAGGGTCGTATTGGGAATTTGGTTTTCCATCATGAGTCAAGGCTAGGGAGGAGCTCCTTACCGATTCGAGACACTCTAGCTAATGTCTCAGGATCCCCAGCAGTGAACCCTTGGAAAGCTGCAGGGCCGGTCCACACATAGAGCTTCATGGATTAGTTATTCCTGAACACACGTTTCCGGATCCTATAAGACCTATCATCCGAGGCGCGCCACATTCCATCATCCACATAAGTAAATATCGGCCAGTTTAAGCACCGACACCACTTCTAGCTAGAAAGAAACGTGATGCTCTCCCTACGTTCCCTTCTCCTGTTTTAGACTCAACCGGGTTGTGAGGTTCGCGAAGTAACGTTATAACCACAAGGCCTGCTTTTCAATAAAGCCTTGATCATCTTCATCATAGCGTGCCACGTTGACAATTCACGCCATGCGATTGATAACTATTAATACACAACCTCTAAGGGTGTTGAGCAAGAGAATAAATTATCCGCCACCAACGGTCGTATATTAATAAGAAATCAATTTACATAGAACAAAATTCAACGTCAGACACACATTCCATTTATAAACTTATGCTCTGGGTCTGAGCGAAAGCCAAATCCATACAAATCAGCACTACGTCCGGATAACTACCATCTTAGCCCCGTCTTGGGAGCAAATCAATCAAGGGCCTCAACCTTAGTTACCCATTCGATGTGAAGATCGTCGGTCTTCAATCGTCGTCTTCAATTCTTCGAACGTCGTATCATTATTTGGAATGAGAGTGAAATCGGACTTTCCAAATAATCTTCGCATAATTATCATTTAAATTATTTCATAACATTATTATTTATCACTATTTTTATTTTTATAAAAATAGGTATAAATCATTCCATGTAGTCATTAACATATAAGGGCAACGAATCAACCAAACAAACAGCGCACAATCATGTTCATGTATCATATCAAGGTATCATGTTCAATGAACATTTCAATTCCATTCCCACGTTTATTTATTAATATATAACGACTAAAATGTAACTTTCAATTTATTCTTTTACTGCATAGAAAATGTCATTAAAACATCTCTTTTTCTTATTTATTTACACTACATGTAAATAAGTGTTTTCCTTTTCTTCTACATATCCTATTTACATGAGAATGTAAATGAAAGTGTCACCTAAAATAGTTCTTTTTTATTTACATGAGAAAATGTAAATAAAGTTTTCACTAATAATATGTTCATTTTATTTACATTAAAGTGAAAATATAACTCAACGTTGAATTTCATTCTTTTATTCTTTTATTAGAAATGTAAAGTCTATTCAACTGTTGAATTCTACTTTTTTGTTTTTAATTACACTGTAAAATCTACTTTTTAATTACATTACATATGTAATTAACATTATAATGTAATATTTCTATCTTTCAACTATATTATAAAATCTCCTTTTTAATTACATTGTAAATGTAATTAACATTACGGCGAAAAATTCTATCTTGTTAAATTACATAAAAAAAACGTAATTTTGATTACCATGTCAAATTCTTCTTCTTAATTACATTAAAAATGTAATTTACATAACGGTGCAAATTTCTATCTTTTTGAATTACATTAAAAATGTAAATTTTATTTACAATGTCACATTCTTACTTTTAATTACATTAAAAATGTAATTAACATAATAATGTAAAATTCCTATCTTTTAATTTGTCTCTTAATTTACAGTATAAAATCATACTTTTTAATTACACGTCAAATCTTGTCTTTTAATTTGCAATGCAAATTTCTATATCTTAATTACATTAAAAAAATGAAATTTTATATGCTATGCAAATCCTTACTCTTTCATTACATATAAAAATGAAATTTTATTTTACATGTAAATTCTTAATCTTTAATTACATATAAAGATGTCCTTTCCAATTCACAACGTAAATTCTATTCTTTACTTATACAATAAAATATACTTTTAATTTACAATGTAAATTCTCATCTTCATTTATTTAACCCTAATGTACTTTTAATGTATATCGAAATGTATTCTACTTCAATACATTCTGCTAACGACAAATATTCCTATTTGTATATACAATATTAATGTACAATGTACACACCATAATGTTTATTTTTTATTTTCATTCACATACGCATCTTATACACAACAAAGTATATTTTCGTGTTTCATCTTTCAAATTACACAAAATGTATATTTTGTTTATCGTACCAGTTCCAACAAAAATAGGCATTTTTTTGTTTCATTTCAATTTCAACAAACGAATATTTTTGTTCATTTACTTTTACTTCTACAAAAATGAGTATATTTTTTTTTGTAACAAAATTGATAACTTTGTTATCCTTTCAATGCAAAACAAAAATAATAATTTTTCATTACAAACAAAACGATAATTTTGTGTGTTAATCTATTTACATGAAAAATGTAATTTTCATATCTTTAATCTTCTTAATGAGAATCTAATTCATTAAAATATAAATTTCATATCTTTATTCTTTTTAATTAAAATCCAATTCATTAAAATGCAAGCTTCATACTTTCAATCTAATTGCATGGAAATGAAAATTTTCCTCTTTTTTTTTCCTTTTTTTTACATTAAAAATGTAAACCTTTCTTTTTAATTTAATACATGAAAATATAAATTTTCCCTTTCATCTTAATTACATGAAAATGTAAACTTTTACTTTAAATCTTTTTACATGAAAATGTAAACTTTTACTTTAAACTAATTTACAATGAAGTCATTGTCCTATTTTCTCATTTCTAACAAATTGACGAAGTAAATAATGTCACTTCTAATTCAACTAAATGAAGTCTCATTTTATTCACTAACCAAAATGATGTCTTGTAATTATTTCAACTAAAATCAGCGAAAAATGTAATTTTTATTATTTCAACTAAAATAAACGTTAATGTCATTCCTTTCTTTAAAAAAATGTGATTTTTCTCTTATTCTTATTTTCAGTAAGATAAATGTAGACTTTTCTTAATTCTTATTTACATTAAGAAAATGTAAACTTTTCTTAATTTTTATTTACATTATGAAAATATAAACTTTTCTTAATTCTTATTTACATTAGAGGACACAAATAAAAAGATGCATTTTTATTTCCATGTCATATTTGCATTGTGGAATGCAAAATAAAAAGGTGAGCTCTTACTTCTAAGTTTTATTTACATTAGAGAACATAAATAAAAGATGTACATATTCTCCTATGTCATATTTGCATTGTGAAATGCAAAATAAAAAGGGAATTTTATTTTCTATGTTATATTTGTGTTAGCGAACACAAATAAAAGACCGTTTATTTTCCTAGGTTATATCTGTGTTAGAGAACACAAATAAAAAGACCATTCGTTTTTCGATGTTGTATTTGCATTAGAGGACATAAATAAAAGATGTACTTATTTTGCTATGCCATATTTGCATTGGAGAAATGCAAATACAAGTTGAACTTTTATTTCTAAGTTTTATTTGAAACAAGAAATGTAAGTAAAAGAACAAATTCTATTTTTAATGCATATTTGCATTCGTAAATGCAAGTAAAAGAATGAACTTTAATGACAATTAAAAAGTGATTTTATTTGTAAAATAAGTTCTACATATCTAATCTTAACAAATAAAAAGGATAATTTTATTTGTTTACAAACTCTATTTTATTGAAACATTTCATTCAAAAAAAAGTGATTTCTATTTTAATGTATGTTTCTGTTCTAATATGATATGTTAAAACAGAATGACTATTTATTCTAATCTTTTTATTTATATAAATCAAACATGAAAATAAAAATATTGTTTTTATTTTATACTTCGAAGTTTAACACACATGAATATAAAATATTATATATATATACAATAATATATGATTTTATCGTATACACAAAATTCTAACAATCATAAATACACAATCACAAGCAATCGTTCATCACAATCGCAGCACAATCAACATTGAAATAAATACATACATACAACATGAATCTCATACTGAATGAATATATATATATTACTCAATAAAATAAATCATTATAATTTTAAAAATAGAAATCTCAACTTGGGCTTTGTCAGATCTAGAAATCAAATTGAAAGTCAGAAACTTGTACACAACCGATCTATGATGTTATGTATTGTCACGTTGTTCCAAGATTGTTAGATTTGTCGGGTTCTGTATCGAATTGAATCAAAAACATGTTTTTAATTATAAAATTAAAATTAGAAATGAAATCATGTATCGAATTGAATCAAAAACATGTTTTTAATTATAAAATTAAAATTATCAATGAAATCAAGTGTTGCAAATCGTTAAAATTAATTTTATTTAACCTCTGAATTTGTTCCAATCTTTGATTCAAGATATCTCGAGCTACGGTGTATGGATTGAGGCGCGGCTTATCGGAGAAGGAAGGCCTAGGGGAGGCGCATCCACGCCGGAAGTGGGGGGAGGTGCAGTGGCGTGGCTGAGGCGCGGTGGGGCAATGAAGTCGGCGGGTTGGGTGGCGCAGTTCTCAAGATACAGGGCACTAGAGGAGATGAAACTTGTTGGAGGTGGAAGAGGAGATCAAGAGCTTCAAAATGTTCCACTGTGACCAAGGCTAATTCTTCTTAGATTAGCGAGAAAAGAGGAGAGAAGGTGGATGGGTTATGGCGGCTATGGGTTTGAGGAATCGGGGAAGGAGAACGTACTGTAGCGGTTTTTAAATTATAAAATATTAGGTTTAACTAATTATTATTAATTCCTTAATTACCCATTTAAGGCCTGTTTAGTGATTTTATCCGATTTCAGCCCAACGACTGACGTTCCTACCCATTAACCCCCGCTCCGGACTCATCTGGCTATGTCCCGCAGGCCCAAATGATCATCTTGACCCCCGTTTCTCAGTTTTAAAATGTAATTCGTTTATTTAAAATTCAAACGTATATAAAAATTCACCGGGGCCACAAATTAATTCTAAAAATTATGACAAATTAAACTTAGCAATAATTTGACATTCTGAATCCAACAAAAGTGGTTTCGTCGAAAACAGAGGCCGTTTGAAGAATGGATATTTTTAAGGGCTATATATTTAATATTAAAAAAACATTTTTAAACAATAATTTTCGAAACTCGAAATATATAAATGTTTATACTTTTCAAATGCAGAAACATCATTCTGAACTCAATGGAAGTGGTTTCGAGTCCAGATTCCTCCGTATGCAAAAAGTGGCATTTTTGACCTTTATATATTTCATAGCGACCTTTCTAAATTTTAATCTGGGCATAACTTTTGATTCCTGCTATGAAATTTCAATTTTTCAGATTCATTAGAAAGATATTTTTAAATAGATTCTAATATTTTTGGTTTCACTAAAATCTGTTAAATTTTGCATCCTGTACGGTCAGTCAAAGTTCAAGTTTGACTTTTCAAACTACGACGCTATTTCTAACTCCTTTTATAATTAAAATTAAATTATTCATTCTAACTTCGATTTAAATCAATTTTTAATCATTATTATTTTAAATAAATTATTTTACATACCAAAAACTCATTAAAATTACTTAAAATAAATTTTTAAATTTACCTCAAAATTCAGGGTTGTTACAAATAGATAATTCTATATTAATTTTATTCTTTTTTACCAACTAACAGCCAGCTTTGAATTGCTCTTGAAGATTATGTGAACTTTTTCCAAATTGATTTTTATGTCTATTTCGAAGTAGGATGTTACAATCTATAAATAGGCACCGACTCATAGTCTATGATTCGATATCAAGTTGTGTAGCTATTACCCCGTATAACCCGCTATATCGCATAGTAGATTACTATTGCTACATTTTCTCAAATAGCCTCTAATATATATTTTCCGCTTTAAACCCTGCTATATTTCGCTATTCACGATATATCTCATTATTTCTGCTATATCATTATTCCCACCATGTCTTTGATAAAAAAATGGAATGAAAATAGACATTAAAGCATTATAAAAATTATGAAGCTAGGTTTTGATTTGAATTTATTAACGTAAACTTTTAGAAACAAGAATGTTTTAATATTCAATTAAATTTAGTTAAGTTAAATAGTAATTTTTATTTACTGATAGTTGCACGTGATTTTATTTAAAATTAATAATGTAATTATTATAGTTAAACTGAGTGTTAATTTTTCATTTAATGATTGCTTATTTGTTCCTAAAAACATTAAGAGCGGTTATGTGTGCTAATTTAGGGTCATCCGTTATATCTAGTTATAACCTCAGTTTATCCCCGGTATGACCTTTTGGACTTCTGTCGCATTGAATCCGCTAAGCACTTTAACTACACAGGTATCAAGTCGTATATACTATGGCGAGACATCCTACCACTTCTATGATATTCCATTTTCTCCTCTTAGCATATTCACCAAATTTTGTAGCAATCCAATGTGTCTATGCTAAGTGTCCTATGATCCATCAGATTCATGCTGCTGTTCAAACTAACTCAAGAATGAAGTACTATCACACGAAGTCAGCAAACTATGAAATTTCTGACGACATCACAAAAAAGTAAGAAAGCCAACACAAAAAGATTCAACGCCTAAAGATCAATAGATTAGATTCAACACTAACTCATAGGCTATAATTTGCCAATGGGTCATATGTTTTAATTTGGCATCGAGCCATATACATAAGTTGGATTACTGCCAAACTTCAAGCATGGTTTTGGGTTTCCAATAAGATTACTAGTGCTTACATTTTGTTCCAATTCACCTTCAAACACCTAAAAATATCAGGTCACCTGCAATGTAAAAGGGATTTGGCTACTACCTACGTAAATGTTGTTGAAATTGTTCATCAAGTTTTTCCTTCCACACAATAGTTTTCAAAGATGTTACTATTGTAACACCCTGTAATTTTACAATATTAAAATTGACAAATTAAAGAATACTTAATTTTTATAAGAAGAATTAAGGAAAACGGGTTGCGTCATTGCATTCGTCTCGGAATTCTACTTGAGATAGAGTCCGAATTTGAGTAAAATGGATACAGTATGAAGAAGTTATGGAGCTTAGAAGATTTCAGTTTAAATCAGAATGAAAATAATAATTAAAATCAAATTCGAAATTCAAATCAGCAAGAAGCAGGATGGGCATGAATTATCCCGCTCTAGGGTGTCGACCCCCCTAGGGGAGTCGACATAGGTGTCGACCCCCTTATAGGGGTGTCGACATAGGTGTCGACCCCCCATGTAGGGGTCGACCCAATCAGCCAGATCTGGGCAGTGACGAAGTGGAGAATTAGGGCTTATGTGGCGTTCTCTGATTGACTGGGTGATGTGTTTTTTCTGGTTTGGATGGTTTAGATGGATCCTAACCTAATCTAAAGACCCTAATTCACTTAATACACCTATATAAACACATCTAGATCCACTACAACAAAAACACCATATTACAACTTTAAGTTTACAACTGTGGGAAAAGCACAGTTGTAATAAAGGTTTTTTTACAATAGTCGCTTACCTAAAGTTGTAATAAACATATTTTTACAACTTTTCATTTTGTTAGTTGTAATAAATGTCTATTCCAAACTTCATGCTTACAATATCTATATTTAATAATTAATTATATTGATATTTAATAATAATCAATAATTAATAATAAACTTAGGAATCAGTTATATTTATTAATTATTATTAAATAATTAATATTTAAAAAGTAGTAATTTATTTTTTAATAGTTAACACTTTTAATAATTATTAATCGATTATAACTAAGTAGAAATAATTAAAAGTTAAATAATAACTATTTCTAATAAGTAATACTTGATTTGGTAATAACTATTTCAGCAGTTTTAATAAATATAATTTTGGCAACTTGTTTGTTCAGCAGTTAACAACCGTTCATTTGTGCTTTTGATAGATTTTTTTTAATTTGCGTGTGAACTTAACGTTGTAAGTAGTCTCTTGCATTACTTTTGATTTTCCTGCTTTTGATAGTTTTAATTATTAATTCTAATTTATTATATTTGATTTTATAAATTCGGCTGAGATTTTCGTTATAGTCAATGGCTACCTTGGAAAAAAACCGACTGCCCGTGTTAACCTGAAATTCAGGCGGGAGCGACGAAATTTTGCCTCCAACAATCTCACGTGTTGTTTTTCTGCTTTCTTTTATGTTGGCCGACCTCTCCTCTTCCCTAAATCAAAATCAATCACCAATTTCTTCCTCCGCCCTTCTCTCCAGATCTATTTTTCTTCTGTCCGTTTCTTTTCCTTCGCGCTCCAATAATCGTATTCTAGTTCATTAAAAGAATAGTTTTTTATCCAAACAAAAAATGAGGTTTTGTTTTCCCTGTTAATGGCTTCTGGCGTCTCTCCCCCTTCTTCACTTCTCCCTTCGCTTTATTTCCTCATGTTCGTCTTCTTCGTTGCTTGTTGTCTTTTTTACATACAGATTTTTTTCTAAAAATAAAATTTTGGTTACTTTTTATTGGATTTAATGTGTTTTTTAATTCGCAATAGACACATAAGAATGACAAACTTAGTCGTATAATGGGAAATTTAGATTCAGTGGTGAGAACAAATAACGAAGGAGTAGAAAACGAGATGAGTAAATTTGGGAGCGATAATTTAGATGCAGTTTCTGGTGATGATCTTGATCAGGCATCGAAAAAGAAAGAAGCGTTACCACCGCCACACTCCTCAGCAGATTCAGGAGCTTGAAGCGTAATTATTTTTGTTGGAAAACAATGGCTGAGTCACGTACTTCGTCGCTTTCTTGAAGACGATTCGGCGATCTGGCCTGTGGTGCAAAACCAGTTCGTACTTCCGCCGCCGCCTCTAGGATAAAACAGCCTCTCTCTGATTAATAACTGATCTGCTTTGCACAAACAAATCAGTGCAGATTTGCACTTTCTGATTTTACTGCTCGAAAATTTCTTAAGATTATTTTAATGGCGGAGAAAAAGAATGCAGAATTTTTTCTGTGTATTGATCTCGTCTAATCTAATGATAATATATAGACGGGGATCAGGGTATTCGAAAAATCTGGTCAGTGGAGGAAAATCGGATCTGCGAAAATACTTGGTCAATTTACCGCGTCATATAAAAATCGGTTCAGAAATTATTTTCCTGATTTAAAAACTGGTTCGAAAATAGCAGTGTTTTCTGGACCAAAAATATAAGTGTCTACACCACATAGCCAGGGCCCAAAGCCCAAAGCCCGAACCGAACCGAGCCGGGCCGGGCCGGGTCGAGTCGAGTCGGTCGGTCGGGCGCGCGTGTGTGTGGTGGTCATGATGCATGGGCTCCCTCCTCACAACAAAGCATGCATTGGGAGCCCAAGGCCCCATCAAAGCTTCTTAGAAACAAGTATATAAGCTTGCCTCTTCCATATAATCCCATGATGTGGGACTATTCACAAATAGGAGCCATCATACACTTATTTCATGTTTTAAATAATTCACAATATTTCCAACAATCCCCCACTTGAATTTTTTAAAATATTATCGAGCAGTTTCTGAACACATAAGACTGTGCATAAACAAAGGTGTCATCCGACTTGAACCTTTGCGTAGTGAATAAGATTCAGTTTTTACTAGAGTGACACGTAGTCTTGAACTCTATTCCTGACATCAAACCACACACAATCTTTTCCATAGTGCAATCAAATAAGCCCGTGCATTTATGGCCATACACGTCTATCCCAGTTTAGTGAACGCTCTAGAAGTTCTGCCCAAAACTCCATAGGAAACGGCCTCATTTCCACATTCACATAGGTGAGTCTATCAAAAGTACTCCTGAAGGTAGGTACTCCACTCCAAATAGAGTATAGATCTCATTAAGAGTTTCTATTAACTCATCCTCTATCACTTCAGGAATACATGCTTCTTAGTTTATTATATAACATGTTCAACTTCTATCACTACACAACTTGTTATTACCCATTGAACCTATTTCTTGGGATCTCCAGTCATTTAGGTCGGGTTACCATTGTGCGTGAGTCAACAATCTAAGGGCAATAGTCCCATTCTTTTAGAAGAATTATGGACTTTCTCTCTTGACAGTCCTTTCGTCAAAGGATCTGCCAAATTTTCTTCACTACGTACGTAATCTACTCTAACGGTACCTGTAGAAAGTAGCTCTCTAACCGTGCTGTGCTTACGACGTATTTGTCGTCTCTTACCGTTATAATAACGGTTCTGAACTTTTGCAATAGCCGCGGTACTATCACAATGTATCAACACAGCCGGTATCGGTTTTTCCCATAAGGGAATCTCAACTAGCAGATTTCTCAAATATTCTGCTTCTTCACTAGCTGTGGCTAGTGCTATCATCTCAGACTCCATAGTGGACTGAGCCAAAATAGTCTGTTTCTTGGATTTCCAAGAAACAGCTCCTCCAGCGATGCTAAATATATAGCCACTGGTCGCTTTAGAATCATCAGATAAAGTATTCCAGTCTGCATCTGAATATCCTTCAAGTACAGCTGGAAACTTTTCATAATGTAATCCAAGGTTCATTGTTCGTTTAAGGTATCTCATGACCCTTTCAATAGCATGCCAGTGCTCTATACTAGGTCTACTGGTAAACCTGCACAATAATCCCACGACATAGGCAATGTCGGGTCTAGTACAATCAGTGGCATACCGAAGGCTACCAATGATGCTCGCATAATCAGACTGTCTTACACCTTCACCAGTGTTCTTAAATAACTTTACACTTGGATCGTATGGTGTACATGCGGGTTTACAGTCAAAGTAATTATATTTCTTTAGTATCTTCTCAATGTAATGAGACTGATCCAAAGAAATTCCCTTTTCTGACCTAGTAATTTTAATACCGAGGATTACACTCGCTTCACCTAGATCTTTCATATCAAAATTGGCACATAATAAGGATTTGACTGAATTTATGGCATGAATGTTTGACCCAAAGATGAGTAGGTCATCTACGTAAAGGCATATAATAGTGCAAATGTCATTCTCATATTTGTAATAAATGCATTTGTCACTTTCATTAACTTTAAAATCATTTGAAATGATTAAGTTATCAAATTTTTCATGCCATTGTTTAGGTGCTTGTTTTAAACCATATAATGATTTATCTAACTTGCATACTTTATGTTCTTGACCATGTACTACAAATCCTTCAGGCTGGTCCATATAAATTTCTTCGTCTAATTCACCGTTCAAAAAGGCAGTTTTAACATCCATTTGGTGTATTAGTAAGTTATGAATGGAAGCAAGTGAGATCAATACCCGAATGGATGTTATTCTAGTTACAGGTGAAAAAGTGTCAAAGAAATCTATATTTTCTTTTTGTCTAAAACCTTTAGCTACTAGTCGTGCTTTGTATTTATCTATAGTACCATCAGGTTTTAGTTTCTTTTTAAGCACCCATTTACAGCCTATAGATTTACAACCAGGGGGTAAATCTGCCAAATGCCAAGTCTTATTGGATTCCAGAGAATCCATCTCATCATTTATAGCCTCTCGCCAAAAATCGGCATCTAAAGAAGATAAGGCCTCTTGGAGGTTTAATGGATCCTCCTCTATAGTAAAAGCACAAAAATCCGAGCCAAAGTTTTTCTCGGTTCTTGCTCTTTTACTTCTTCTAGGTTCAGCTTCAGAACTTTTATCAAGTTCTGTTCTTATAGGCATACTTGATGTGTCCCCACTATTCCTTAATTTAAAAGGAAATTTAGTTTCATAAAAGTCGGCATCATTTGATTCAATTATATTATGTGCATTTAAGTCATAAAATCTGTATGCTTTGCTATTAATAGCATAGCCTATAAATGCACATTCATATGCTCTACTTGCCAATTTTATTCTCTTAGGGTCTGGAATGCGAACATATGCTAAACAACCCCAAGTTCTAAAGTATGAGACATTGGGCTTATGATTCTTTAAAATTTCATAAGGTGAAATTTTATTCTTAGATTTAGGGATTCTGTTCAGAACATAGCATACAGTTAATAAAATATCCCCCCACCAATGTTTTGCTGCACCAGAATTTAGTAGGATGGCCACTACTAATTCGGTAAAAGTCCTATTTTTTCTTTCAGCTTTACCGTTCATTTCAGGTGAATAGGGTGCAGTTCTCTCGTGTACAATACCATGTAATTTATAGAAGTCCAGAATTGAATTAGATTCATATTCTGTTCCTCTATCACTACGAAGTCTCTTAATCTTTCTATTTACTTGATTCTCAATTTCAGTTTTGAATGTTTTGAACATTTCAAAGGCATCATTTTTATGTTTCATAAGATATACATATGTGAAATCAGAACAATCATCGATAAAAGTGATAAAATAACGATGTCCATGTCTAGTCAAAGTACCATCAAGTTCACATATGTCAGAATGAATCAAGTCTAAGGGTTCAGATTCTCTATCAACAGACTTGTGAGGTTTCTTAGTGATTTTTGCTTGTGTACAGAATTCACATTTATCAGATTCAGATTCTGCTATCTTAGGTATCATATCTAGAGTGCTCATGTTATTAATTATTCGTTTATTAACATGACATAATCTAGAATGCCAAATATTAAAATCACATAACATATAAGCAGAATTATTCACTTTATTCAATTCAACATTTAATTTGAACATTCCCTCACAAGCATAACCCTTTCCTACAAAGTTTCCCTTATACACTATAGTATACAAGTCAGCACCAATAAATTGAGTGAACCCTGCCTTATTGAGAAGATAGCCAGAAACCAGATTCTTCCTCATCTCTGGAGTATGCATAACATCTTTGAGGATTACAGTCTTTCCAGAGGTAAACTTGATCTCCACGTTTCCAACCCCAGCAACTTTAGTGGTGTGAGAATCTCCCAGCAGCACTTTCTGATCATCAGCAGCCGTGTATGTGGAAAACATAGCACGATCATAACAGACATGGCGAGAAGCACCAGTGTCTATCCACCAGCCATCTGATCCACCAACAAGGTGAATCTCAGAAATCATAGCCATAAGTGGCTCATCCTCAGTCAAGTTAGCCTGTGGTACAGAGCTAGGCTTGTTCCGACACTTTCGTGCCATATGACCTGGTTTGCCACAGTTGTAACATAGAAACAACTGTCCAGAGTCATTCTTTTGGGCTGGTTTTTGCTGTCCTTTTGGGTTTCCCTGCGGATTCCCATTGTTGCGTCTGTTCTGATTCTTAAAAGATTTCTGATTTGGTTTCAGAACTGCGGGCTTGGTCTTTTTAGTGTTGTTGTTTGAAACAAACAACACTTCCTCTTTCTGGTCCTGTTTGCGTGCTGCCTCCTCAATGCGAAGGCGAGTAATCAGACTCTCTAAGGAGAATTCCTTAGTCTTATGGCGCAAGAAATTCTTAAAGTCTTTCCAACCTGGGGGAAGTTTGTCAATAATAACAGCAACTTGAAATTGTTCATCTAAAACCATACCTTCGGAGATGATCTCATGAGCTATTTTCTGCAGCTCATGAGACTGCATCTCTACTGATCTATCGTCTGTCATCTGATACTTCAAATAGCGGCTCACAGCATACTTCTTCGCCCCTGCCTCCTCTGTATCGTATTTCTTCTGCAGTGCTTCCCAGATCTGCTTCGCTGTCTTGTCTTCTGAATTGTAGTAATCATACAGATCATCGCTCAATCCGTTCAGAATAAAATTTTTGCACAAATAATCCTGTTCTGTCCAGCTTTGCAACTGGTTCGATTGTTCGTTCCAGGATGTCATCTGCGCTGCGTCAGTTCCGTCAGGCTTGTCTGGCAACTGCGGTTTCTCGGTGGTAAGAGCAGCAGCCACCTTCCTCATCGTCAGATAGAACTCCATCTTTTGACGCCAGCGTTTGAAGTGCAGACCTTCGAAACGAAATGGAGCAGCAGTCACCAATGGGATCTGGAATGCAGAAGCAGGAGCAGCATCATCTACATTTGTTGTCGAAGCCATTGTTTCTGATCGTCTTCAAATTGTTGGAAAACAATGGCTGAGTCACGTACTTCGTCGCTTTCTTGAAGACGATTCGGCGATCTGGCCTGTGGTGCAAAACCAGTTCGTACTTCCGCCGCCGCCTCTAGGATAAAACAGCCTCTCTCTGATTAATAACTGATCTGCTTTGCACAAACAAATCAGTGCAGATTTGCACTTTCTGATTTTACTGCTCGAAAATTTCTTAAGATCATTTTAATGGCGGAGAAAAAGAATGCAGAATTTTTTCTGTGTATTGATCTCGTCTAATCTAATGATAATATATAGACGGGGATCAGGGTATTCGAAAAATCTGGTCAGTGGAGGAAAATCGGATCTGCGAAAATACTTGGTCAATTTACCGCGTCATATAAAAATCGGTTCAGAAATTATTTTCCTGATTTAAAAACTGGTTCAAAAATAGCAGTGTTTTCTGGACCAAAAATATAAGTGTCTACACCACATAGCCAGGGCCCAAAGCCCGAACCGAACCGAACCGGGCCGGGCCGGGCCCGCGCGTGTGTGGTGGTCATGATGCATGGGCTCCCTCCTCACAACAAAGCATGCATTGGGAGCCCAAGGCCCCATCAAAGCTTCTTAGAAACAAGTATATAAGCTTGCCTCTTCCATATAATCCCATGATGTGGGACTATTCACAAATAGGAGCCATCATACACTTATTTCATGTTTTAAATAATTCACAATATTTCCAACAATTTTGTTCATTTTTTTATTGATATAATTTGGATTATTTATTAATTAGCTACGAAAATGTTGATAATTATTCAGGATTTTCAAAGAAAGCCCTCACCCGGATGAGAAACAAAGAAATGATCTAAGTAAGCTGCTTAATTTGGATACGAGAAAAGTAAAATTTTGGTTTCAAAATCGTAGAACCCAAATGAAGGTTTGCATGTAACATCGTAAAATTCTCAATAAGATTTTGTGTCACTTGTTTATATGAGCTCCTTTTAACCACCAAAAAAAAAAATCCAAAATCATTAAGAAATTTGAAAGGATGCGATTGTTAATAGTTTTTTGTATTTCTGTTCTGTATTCCTAATAGTTCGCAAATTTGGTTTCAGTTTGGCTTTTCCTCTCGCTTATTTAATCGGTGTATTGTTTACTATGATTCAATTACAAGGCATCAAAGTTTGTCACTATTCAATGCAAGTTTAATCGTGGTTTATACATAGGAAGAATTAGAGGGTGCTGGTTTTAAGAAAAATAAAGGGAACACTAGGACTATTAGAAAATTTAACCCCTTTACTAAACCTTGATATATATTTTTTTGATCTTCAAAAAGGTCATAGGAATGTTATTTCTCATTCAGATTATTTAATTCCTGGGTTATAAGCATGCGTTGAAGGAAAATTGAACAACAATCCGATGTTATTTATCAACAGTCTGCCGACATTTATTATTGCAGAGTGTGTATTAATATACCTAGAGCCTGATTCTACTCATACTATTGTTAGATGTGCCTCAAAGACATTTTCAACTGCAGTGTTTTCCTTATATGAACAAGTTTTCAGTTTACTTTTTCAAATCTGGTTTCACGGTACTTCAAAAATTTCTCTATTTTCTGTTTATGTTTGCAAACGTATGCTGTATGTTTGCCATTTGTATTTCATGCAGATCCTTCCAGATGATGCATTTGGGGAACAAATGATGATGAATTTGGAGGTAATAATAAGATAATATACTTCAATGTTAAACATGACAACTGGAATATATGAAGTCGTTACTACCTCAACTTCGGTACTACTTCAACTGAATGGAAGTATGGAACTCCAATTTTACTTTACAAAAAGCTTTCAAGTTTTTACCTTTTTTCCCTATATTTTGATACTTCTACTAGTCGTAGGATTCATAACAAAATCAGTACATTGATTATAATACATAGATCAAACTTTGGTCATAGTGTGATGACCTCCTGGTTTATGTTTTTTTCTTCCTAACCACATCATTATCCTCCTCAGGTATTCATATCCTAGTAAATATTCATGCATATGGACAATGTTTATCTACTTATGCTTTGCTATAGTATCTGTTTCATCGATGCCATTAGAAAAATCTGATCAAGTGTATATTAGAATAAACCAACATGTATATTTACATTTCATTATAACTTTGAATTTGTTCTCATTTTCAAGTTTTATGTTGTTATTGTGTTGCAGAGCGGGGGATGTCCACTCTTGGGAATACATGCTACACCAACTTTACAAGATAAAGAGAGATTTGGTATTGTTGGCTTAAAAAAACACTTTATGTTCTTTTCTCTAACAACAGACGTATTCTTATGCAACAGGTTTCAGATCACTATGGTGAACTTGCAGCAAAAAGATAAATGGCGTAAAGATTTTGTTGTCTTCGACTTGTGTACTCCCATAGGATATGCAGTTTTTGTGGATAACTTGTGCTTGTACTAAGTTGCTTTATAACGGTCAAGTATGTAATAATGCGCGGAATGTTTTCTAAAACTTATTGTTTGTAATATTGAAAATTTGAATATCTTAATAAATTAGTTTGTAAATAATTGTAATATCTGATTTGCTAATGGAGTATTGCTACATTTAGTGTATTGTTCATTTCAGTTGCAAAAGGTCTTTTTTTTTTAAAAAAAATGCAACTATCAATCACAACGTTGTAGTAGACATTATTACAATGGTGCATAACTGTTGTAATAAAGTTTATTACAACGATGGGAAAAAGTTATAAAATATACATATTACAACGGTGTTGCAACGGTGCAAAAAAGTTGTAAAAGGTTTTAGTCTATTACAACTTCTTAATACACGACGGTTAGTCCACCGTTGTAAAATGTATATTACAACGGTTTTCCACCGTTGTAATAGGGTCATTTTATTGTTGTGAGACCTAACCCTAATTTCATTACACTAATTCATACGCCTCAATGCTGCCACAACCTAAACTAGTCTTCTTCTACACTAAAGCAAATCAGAATAGAGTATTCATATTGGAAGATAAGGATCAAATTCTACAAGAACGGTTTAGCTAATCAAATTTAGAATACAGAATTCAGATCTATTTTCTCTTCTACCACTCCGAGTCCACGTTACTTTCACTTATAATTAATTAAAAGTAATTATGATAAGTTTGTGAATTGGACTATATGAACATGCTTGTAAGATGAATCATATCATGTTTGGTGAATTCTTACTTTTAGATTCATACCTAAAGTTCATGTTCCATATGCCTTATTGGATCTATCTTATTGTTCTATGCCAGTTTATGTTCCAAAGGCTAATTGGGTCTATCTTATTTTCCTATGTCAGTTTATGCTCCATATGCTAATTAGATCTATTTTGTTGCTCTATGCCAGTTCATATGCCTAATTAGATCTATTTTGTTGTTCCATGCCAGTACATACTTCTTACGCTTATTTTTATGCCAGTTTTGATGTCATGGTTCTCTTCCCCTCTTCTCTTCTTTTCCTTTTTATGAGATTAGGCTAACTGCAAGCCTAACATTTTATTATACGTATGAATGACGTGGGAATGTTGTGGGAAAAGTTTGGGGAAAATATTAAATAATATGCAGTTGGGCATAAAAAAGACTTGAAATCATGTAATTGATTTGGAGCATGAATTGATACAATTTGTTTACATGAGATTAAGGACATAAATTTGGATTAAAACGATGAATGTAATTTAGATTGGAAATTATGGGTATATATTATAATCCATGATTTGAAATTGGGGACATGAATTGAGAAAGTGATAATGAACACCTAAGACATGAGGTTAGATTCGAATTGCGGAATAATATTGCCCGGAACCGCCCGGCACATCCAGCAACCGCAATTTTGTAATCTAATGTGAGAAGTCAAAGGCAGAAGTTGGATATGTATTAATGCAAAGACACGAGGTTAGATTTGGATTGCGGTATAAGACTTCCCGGAATCGTACGACATATCCAACAACCGCAAGACGACAATCTAATGTGGGAGGTCTTGCAATTACGGTTATAATGAATTAATAAACACATAACCAAGATAAGACATGTAGTAAGACATAGGGGTTAAGTGGGTGACATGGTGACATGTGAAATATAATATGAAGCACTTAACCATGGTGAAACATGTAAGAAGACATGGAAATAAGAAGGGGTTAGGTGGGAATTCCAAGTGGGGACCAAGCTTAGGAGGGAAGCTTGTGTCAAGTGTGTGGACCCTTTTCAACCAGTAACCCATTTTGTATCTATGTGAGCTCGTACTTGGTCGAGGACGGGACACGCTTACTGGGTTTGATTGTAAGAGGTCAATAAAGAGTTAGCGGTGGCAACGCATGTCCAATGGAGTCATGTGCATGCGCTGGTCCGGGCTGGTAGGTAAGACATTGTTGCATCGTTTAGGTATAAGCCGTGCATTTTTAGTAGTATCGGGTTGCCACTTTAGAGAGTGATACACCCTACTGTGGGACCAGCACGGGTATCTACCAGTTAGGGAGCCGATCGAATGGGGAGGGTAATGGGATCAACTAGTGGAGATAGGAGTAGGCGGCACCTATAACAGCAGTTAGGAGTACACGAAACTACCATTATTATTATTACGATAAGTAAGAGAGATCAACTTTCAGTATGGGACTAGTAATGGTGCAGTGAAATTAGCATTGGTGCGGTGTAGGAATTATCTTACCGTGATTAGAAGCGCAATCAACATTATATCTTGTTCATCTTGTTCACCTTGTCATACTTGCTTAGTTACAGTCATTTCTTATATCCAGTTTATGTCCTTATCCTGTTACTTTACTAATTATATAGTTAAATCACTAGACTCGCCAGACTTTATGTCTGATTTGTTTTGTTTCTCCTCTTTTCTTTCCTTCCCTCCCCCTCCCCCCAGGTGCTCAAGGTGGGACTAGTGGAGCTTGACTTGGATTTCTTTCTTCTTGAAGTACTTGGAAGTGTTGAGAGTAATGTTAAGCTTTATCTCTTTTCCATTATGGCTATTTGGAGTGGGATTATGATTTTACTTTTACGTACTCTGATAATAAGTTCGTTCAAGATGGATATTTATGTACTTGACTCTAGTATGTGGTTTTGATGTTGTAACCAAACATGTTTTGCTTTTTCGCTGCAATGAATGAATTTTGAATTTTCTTAAGTACCATTTTATATATCTATCTTGTGATATTTTGTTCTATACTCTTATAATACTCCATGAAAGTTAATGCATTCTCTTAGTGAGTGACATTAATGGACGTGGGGTGTTACACATGGTATAAGAGCTGAAGGTTACCAAATTAGATAAAAGTTTTTGAAAACTATTTTCAAAAAGGTTTTATGTAACGGTCCATAAAATTTTGAGAGTTTAATTGATGAATTTGATAATGTAATTGTAAAGGGTAATTAACTGAAATTTACATAAAAGTATACAATAATATTTTGAGATGGAAATTTTATATTTGCAGTATGTCTAAATAGATGATGTGAATGTGAAATTTTCTTTGAAAAATATGAATATGTCTAATTTGAATTGTTTGTATTTTTTTAGAAGGGGTCCGTAACGAATTTTTATGTGAAGTGTCATGGCACTGATTTTATTTTACGGTTACGTCCGTCTTGTCGCACTGATCGTTTTGGTATATTTAATTATATTTTTCGAAGTTCAATTTTTGAAGGAGATGTGTAAACATTTATTTATATCAGTACAGAGTTACCCGTTATACTTGTTAATTCGACATTTTAAATTTAAATTTTGAAAACTCTAGATTTACGGCAGTAAATGTGTAATCTTTCAGATTAATGGAGTTAAATTTTTGGTCCAAAACTTACGCAAACCTGAAACTTTTGGGTACCCTATTTACGTTATTTTATACTATATTTATCAAGCACGTTCCCATTTTCTCTGCCCCTTCCATTTCTTGCGCATCTTCTCTCCTTTCTCATTCCTCCAGATCCGCTCCATCCTTCTAAAAAAAACAAGCAAAACTCAACTAAATACATAATCGTTCCCTGTCGTGCTCTTTGTGTACTAAAGAAATTCCTTGTCTTTCCTTTCAACCGTGAGTGCTAGCAGCTTCCGTGCGTTTTAAACAAAGGTGAGTTTGGCTCCTTCCTTCGTCTCAATTTCTTTCGTTTGTCTATTTTGTATACTTTGAAAAAAAAAGAATGATGCCAACGTTGGAAAACGTGATGTGAAGAAGGATTGGAACCTTGTTTGAAGAAGAAGTTAGACTCTTTAATATTGACAAACCCAAGTCTTGCGCATGAAACTTTTTAGTGACAATGAAGTCAAACTTTAGTGCCTTTGTCATGTATAAAAAAAAAGATAATGGATTTTAATAGCCGAGATCCCAATTGTGAACACTTGTTTGTTTAGTATATTTGTTTTTAAAGCTTTGTACTGTGTAACTTTGAAGTTGTGAACCATTGATTAGTGTCAATTATATTGCTGAAACTAGTTTGGGAACCCATTGCTTAGTATTATGTATGAAACCATAATTTAAAATATATAGGTACTCTCGCTGAACTAGTTTGGACAATACTTTAGTGTATTTACCCATGCCTCTTATCCTGGCCAAGTTTTAAAGCTTAAAAGAAAACATGAGCTCTTATTTTATTGAATATATATGTGTGTATTTTGGTTTTAACATTAGTACCGTGAAGCTTAGAAGTGTGAAACCATTTTTCATTTTTTTAAACTTGCTGGAACATATTATGTTAGGTTGTTGTAGCATGAACTAACAGTTTGGAGCCTTCCCTTCCCATGCGTGTTGTATATGTAGTATGGGATCGAAACATGGACTTATGGTAGATATTTATACCATGCGTTATTCTTTCTTAAAAAAAAAAGGAATCTAAACTGAAAAACAATGGGTTGGATATATATGATATATAAGGGAAAAGGGGTGGTTAAATGTTCCATGCGTTGATTCATGAGCCAATTTTTTTTCTTCCTTTGTTTCTTTCTTTCCTTTTCATGCATGTGCGTTATGCGTGTATAATGAGAGCACTGTTGTAAATGAAGCAATGCATATAATGTCAGAATTTTTCAACAACAAATGCTTAGACAATGTTTTTTTTTAAAAAAAGCGAAACTTTTTTTTATCAAACTTTGTTCAAATTTTACGTTTGTTGACCGTTGACCGTAATTTGTTTATCCAGTTCGTTGAAGTTCGAGGTTATTGGTTTCCGCGTCTATCCATTTTCATCTCTATTTCAGTACCGCAGAAGATGAGTTTAACTCACACCTGACTAATATTTTATTGAATGTGAAATAACAATATTTGAAATGTTATTGATATGTTAGCACTGTACATGCAAATATGACACACCGACACCGCATATGAATTGAAATGCTATTATGTCGACTTGATTATTTATACTGTTATATGCTTATATAATTATTGAAATTCATACTGCAAGTTTCCCTGTAGCTTAGAAAATCATGACGGGTAGAAATGATTTACACCCGAATCACCTATAGATTTAGGAACGAAACAGAATCGATTTGGGATGCGGGTTGAATTGATACATAGCCAGGATTTGAAACTTGACGGGTTGAAATGATATATATCCGTGCTACTTGTCCTAGGTAGAAAATATTATAAAGACACTGTTGGTCAAATTTGAAGTATTTCTAAAAGCTATAAAATATTTTGACTTAGATTATTTTGGATTTTAAATCTAATTATACGTTCTGTAAATTTAAATAAACAGTTTAATTTATGTTATGTATTTTAAGAATATATTTAATATTTGTTTATTCAAATCTAAATTTTTTCGTTAAGTAATTTATTTTTTTAAGGTATTTTAATTATAATAAAGTTATAAAATTTTAAGTAATTTAGTAATTATTTTATTTAATAAATTTTAACTTAGTATATATAGGTATGTTCTAAAATTTATTTAAAAGATATAAAAAGGATTATGAGTACGTTAAAACTAGATGTGCAACTTAGACTTTTGAAACCTAACATAAAATAGGTGTTTTGTAAATGAATGTATTCTTAAATTTATGATTTTAAAATTTGTAATTTATTTCAAGATACGATTTTATTAAAATTGCCACGGTGTGAAAAATGTAAATGTTTGGTTGTTAAAGAGACCGGGATCGGATATTGTCATACTCTCTGCCAATGCCGAAAACCACTTTAACAATTGTGTACGCGGTGGAGTTCCAGAATGAAGTAGGTTGGGTTGGTGGCAATTACTGGATTGAAGAAAGAGAACGTTGATGGATAGCCTTGACCTTCGGGTCATAATTAAAATGACTAAAACGGGTGCTATACTATGATTAAGTGAGGTCGCACCTCCATCGGACACACTTCTTCGAACCCATATCTATTACTTTGTGATTTGATTGGTGCGCACCTTTGATTTTGGAGTGTGTTCCGAGGTGGGCGGTAGTCGCGACTATGCGTTACCACTGGTCCAGGCGCGCATTAGTGGAATCCTACCATGGATATTCCTTGTGTGCCTTGTCATATTATCCTGATCGAGCCCCTACAATTTTGATTTAGCCTTGTCGTATCACGGCGCATCCCTATCCGCCGACGTACTGGTGTGTTATATGCAAACTATACGGCAGCGGTATAAACGTTGTAAGGGTAATAATGGTAATCCCTCTTACACTATTTTGATATTTTACTTTACTGAATAGACACTATTATAATAGCGCATTATATTATATGATATTTAGTTTAATGGATCCTTAAATACCCAAACATTCTTTAAGTTACTTGTGCATTTCCATGACATTTCACTTGAGTTAATTTACTTGCAAAAGAATATTAGTCCTGATCCGAGTGATTTTGTTTTGCATGATGCACGGGTCAGCTTGAGTACCACAGCCGTTGGAGATTATCTTGGAGCTGGAGGCCATTTGGAGCTTGCTTTAGCCACCTATCTATTTTTCTTCAGTCCTTTCTATGTTAGACAGTTGTTGTTGTTTCTGTTTATCTTTTAGCAGACTTATGTGTTTGAGATTTCCGTTGTACTTGTCCTAGTGATTTGACACTATGCATTTTGTTTTGGAGACTATGTTTATGTAGTAGCTTCATGAACTACTATGGCTTTATTTATTTCCACTGCACGTTATTATGCTTTTTCTGTGTCTGTGATTCTGTGATATGATTTGTATCTACTCCAATTATTATTAATAATCTGTTATTTTGAGCAATTCAAGTTAGACATGTGTGGTTTATTGTCGATTTGAATAGCACAAAATAATGGGTTGTTATAGTTGAGACAGGTTTGGACAAACCCTAGCTTATGGAGTAGAAACTCATTAGAGATAGGATAGCAATATCCTAGAATGAGTACAAATTAGTCTCAGAGTCATTCTTGAGAGAGCGTATTTTTAAAATATAAATAGATTTCAAAAATGATTCGAAATGATTTTTAAGTATTTTATGATATAAAGATTTGTTCGAAACGAAGTTTTCTAAAAATTTACCCTTCATTTATTTCGACCTTATTGCTAGGATTTTATAGACTTGGATATCAAATCGAGATAAACTAAATCTTATCTTCGTCGTCTTAAACCCATCTTTTGATTTTTCTAGATGAGTCATCATAGAAACACTAGAGGTAGAGGTTGGGGAAATGCCCATGTTGCACTGGAAATTCCACCGGCATTTCCACCAGGTTTTGCGCCCATACCTCTAGTTCAACAAGCTGCACCAGCTCCAGTTCAGCAAGCTGCACCAGCTCCAGTTTAACCCATTCGATTTTACAAGCTTAGTAAGGAATATACTCAGCTAGGAGGTACAAGTTCGCAGGATCGGAAGGTATTATTGGTGCTCAGCAATGGTTGGAGAATTTGGAGATGATATTTACTGGTCTTGAGGTTAATGATGCATAGAAGCGTCAGCTGGCTACTTGGCAGTTGCAGGGATCTTCCAGAGAATGGTGGAGGACTATTACCACCTAGACCGTAGAGACTAATATCACTTGGAATCAATTCAGGTGATATTTTTGAATTGGACTCTATTTTGTTACTTTAGATTATCTATCTCTTTGGAAATATAGTTCAACTTTTGAATCTTCTTTTAAGGAATATTTTATTGCCAAGTGGATGCCTGCGGCAGGCAAATCCAAATTATATAGGGAGTTTATGGATCTAAAGCAAGGAAATATGACCTTTGAAGAGTATGAAAGGAAGTTTAACGAGCTATCAATGTATGGTCCTGGCTTTATCGACACTCCTCTGACAAAGAATGAGAAATTCATTTTAGGAGCACGTCCAGAGTTTTATGATAGCTTGATGAATCATATTGAATGACCATTTATAGATCTTATGAATTGTGCCACCAGATTTGAAAATTCTCCCAATATTAAAGGAAAACAAACTGCCCAGACATCCATAGCTCAGGGATCCTCAGATGGATCGAAGAAAAGGAAGTCTAATTTCAGCCAGTAGCATAAAAATTGGTAGAAGACTCAAGGGGTTGGATTTTCAGCCTAGAAATAACTAGCAGACTTATCCCACATCACTTGTTTTAGGTGCCACCTTAAAGGACATTACGCCAACAGTTGCCCAACTATGGGTAGTTCAGCTGTACCTCCCCCAGCACAATTAGCCCGGAACAATAACCTATGTTATCTCTGTCTTCAACTGGGCCATCAGAAGAAATATTGCTCCTCGCAGTAAAAGGCAAAAACCTCTGTAGTATTTGCCATGACTTCGTCTACTCCTCCTTTAGGTGACGATACTCAGGGTACGCTTCTTAGTGCCTTTACTTTATTTTCTCAGCCAGTACGAGTTCTGTTTGATACCGGTGGATCACATAGTTTTATATCCGTTGACTTATGTGATAAATTTGAACACCTCTTAAAACCTAAATTTTCATCGGAGCCTTTATGTGTGTCCAACTCTATCAGTGGTCCTGCTAATCTAAATATGGTCTGTAAGGGGGTAAAACTTCTTTGTAATCCCCACTGTTTCACTGGAGATTTCTATGTTCTTGGTTTTGATGTATTTGACATTTTCCTTAGAGGCGATTGGCTCAAGAGATACGGCGTTGTTATCTATTGTAAAAATTGAACTGTTAATTTGGTAGATGATCAAGGAAATTCTTTGGTGATAAAATGCAAGATGCCTACGGATTATGCCGGTAGTTTCATCTTCTCACTTGACTCTTCGCCTAATGATCTTAATTCCACTCCGGTAGTTCAAAACTTTTCGGATGTTTTTGGTGAAGTTTCTTCCCTCCCTCCAAAGCGGGAAATCGAATTCCATATTGATCTTATTCCCGGAGCCAGAACGGTCGTCCTTCCTCCTCGTAGAATGGCACCTAAGGAGAAAGCTGAATTAAAGAAGAGAATTGAGGATCTTTCCTCCAAGGATCTGATCAGACCAAGTTTTTCTGAATGGGGTGCTGCTGTAGTGTTTGTAACCAAGTCAGATGGTTCTCTACGGATGTGTGTTGATTACAGAGAATTGAATAAGTTAACTATGAAGAATAGGTATCCTATGCCTCAAATTAATGATATGTTCGACCAACTTTACGGTGCTAAAGTGTTTTCCTAACTCGATCTTGCTACGGGTTTTCATCAGCTTAGAGTAGCTGAGGATAGTATTCCTAAGACGACCTTCCAAACAGAAAATGGTTTCTATGAGTGGTTATTTATGCCTTTTGGCTTAACGAATGCTCCTGCTTACTTTGTTGATCTTATGAATCGTGTATTCCGTGATGTTCTCAATAATTTGTTTTGGCCTTTGTCGATGATATTCTGGTCTTCTCCAAGTCAAAGAAGGAACATGAATCACATTTGAAGTATGTTCTTGAAACCTTAAGGAGTCACCAGCTGAAAGCCAAGTTTCCTAAATGTCATTTTTGGGCGAATGAAGTTTGATTTCTCAGTCATATCGATTCGGAGAATGGAGTTTCTATTGATCCAATGAAGATTGCGGCAATCAATGATTGGGGAGAGCCTAAGACCCCAACGGATATTGTAGTTTCCTCGGTCTTAATGGCTATTATCGGAGGTTTATAGAGAACTTTGCTCGAATTTCTACACCTCTCACTGCCTTAACCCGGAAGGATACTAAGTTTATTTGGGATGATAAGTGCAAAGTTGCATTTAAAGAAATAAAGGAAAAGGTTACTTCTTCTCCTGTTCTTACTGTACCCAATGGAAGTTAAGGGTTAACAGTTTATACTGATGCGAGCCATGAAGGTTTGGGAGTTGTACTTATGCAGAATGGTAAAGTCATTGCTTACGCTAGTCGCCAGCTGAAGAATCATGAGATGAATTACGCAGCTCATGATTTAGAATTGCTTGCCGTAGTGTTTGCTTTGGAATTATGGAGGCATCATCTTTTGGGAACCAAGTTTGAATTATTTACGGACCATCAATCTCTTAAGTATATATTCTCCCAGAAAGATTTAAATCAAAGGCAAGTCAGGTGGCTCGAGTTTCTAGCAGCATATGATTTGGATATTAATTATACACCTGGTAAAGCCAATGTTGTAGATGATGCTTTGAGTCATAAGAAAGCAGTATTGTATCAAATTGTTGCTTCTCCTTATCTTTTGAATCGTATAGCAGCCAAACAAGATGAAGACCCGATGCTTAAGCTTATGAAGAATAATGTTCGTAAAAGACAAAGCAGTGACCATGATATTATGGATGCTCAAATTGATAGGAGGGCAATTTTACGAATTAGGAATAGGATTTGTGTCCTGAATGTGGATGGATTGAGACGAGAAGTACTCCAAGAAAATCATTAGTCTAGGTTATCTATTCATCCCGGAACTACAAAGATGTATCGGGATATGAAGAAATTATATTGGTGGTGTGGCATGAAGCGATATATTTCTTTATATGTTAGTATATGTGCTACATGCTAGCATGTGAAGGCTGATCATCAGAAAATAGCCGGTTTATTGCAACCTCTCGAGATTCCTAATTGGAAGTGGGATCAAGTTTCTATGAATTTTATTGATGGCTTGCCAAGGACGAGAAAGAGAAATGAGAGTATATGGGTAATTGTGGATCGACTGACTAAAACTGCTCATTTTATCCCCGTTAGAGAAAATCGTACTGCTTCGAGTTTAGCCCAAATTTATATGAGGGAGATTGTTAGACTTCATGGCATTCCCACTAGAATTGTTTGTGACCGAGAACCCATCTTCACCAGCAATTTTTGGAAGGCATTTCAAGAAGCTTTAGGAACTCGGTTGAATCCTAGCACGTCGTATCATCCTCAAACTGATGGTCAAACGGAGAGGGTGAATCAGATTTTAGAAGAACTCCTTCGTGCCTGTATTCTTGACTATGGAGGATCTTAGGAATATCATCTCCATCTCGTTGAATTCACCTATAATAATAGTTATTAGGTAATCTTTTGATTAAATTTGTAGTTAATTCAATCGTGTATCTTTAAAATCTTGTCTTTTTTGTTCCAATATTTGAATTTAGGCTAGTATCAAGACATCTCCTTTTTGTGCTTTGTACGGGCGACCGTGCAAATTTCCTTCATGTTGGATTGAGTCAGGTGATCGTTTAGTTCTTGGACTAGATATGATTTTGGAAGCATCAGCGAATGTCGAAGATATTAGAAACAAGATGAGAATTGCCCAAGATCTCCAGAAAAAGTATGCTGATAGGCGAAGAAGAAATTTAGAGTTTGTGGTTGGTGATCAATTTTTCCTCAGAATATCTCCGTTGAAGAATGTAGTCCGTTTTGGTCGAAAAGGGAAGCTTGCTCCTAGATTTATTGGTCCTTTTCGCATATTGGAGAAAGTGGGTCCTTTAGCTTATCGTGTTGAGTTACCTCAAAAGCTTGCAGGGGTGCACAACGTGTTTCACGTATCCCATCTTCGTAAGTATTTGCATTATCCTTCCTTAGTTGTTCAGCCTTCTGCATTAAAGAATCTGGATATTGAGCCCAATCTGACTGCCGAGAGAAAGCCACTTCGTACCGTGGATAGAGATACGAAGCAACTGAGAAGGAAATCAGTTAATATGGTTAAAGTGCAGTGGGGCGATGATGATAGAGATTGCACCTGGGAGATGGAGGAGATCATTCGTGCTTCGAATCCGAAATTATACATTCCAGGCATCTTTTGTTTCGAATTTACCCTATCTTCTTGTTTGTTTTCATCCCTCTATCCCATTCCTTTTCGGAACGAAAAGTTTTGAGTGGGGGAGAGTGTAACGGTCCATAAAATTTTGAGCGTTTAATTGATGAATTTGATAACGTAGTTGAAATTTAAGCGTAATTAACTGAAATTTACATAAAAGTATACAATAAAATTTTGAGATGGAAATTTTATATTTGCAATACGTCTAAATAGAAGTAGTGAATGTGAAATTTTCGTTGAAAAATATGAATACATCTAATTGAATTGTTTGCATTTTTTTAAAAGGGGTCCGTAACGAATTTTTATGTGAAGTGTCATGACATTGATTTTATTTTACGGTTACGTCCGTCTTGTCGCGCTGATCGTTTTGGTATATTTAATTATATTTTTCTTAATTCGGTTTTTGAAGGAGCTGTGTAAACATTTATTTATATCGGTACGGAGTTGCCCGTTATACTTGTAAATTGGGCATTCTAAATTTAAATTTTGAAAACTCTAGATTTATGGTAGCAAAATGTGTAACGTTTTAGATTTATGGAACTAAATTTTTGGTCCAAAACTTACACAAACCTGAAACTTTTAGGTACCCTATTTACGATATTTTATACTATATTTAGCAAGCATATTCCCATTTTCTCTGCCCTTCCATTTCTTGCACATCTGCTCTCCTTTCTCATTCCTCCAAATCCGCTCCATCCTTCTTAAAAAATAACAAGCAAAACTCAACTAAATACATAATTGTTCCTTGCCGTGCTCTTTGTGTACTGAAGAAATTCCTTGTCTTTCCTTTCAACCGTGAGTGCTAGCAGTTTCCGTGCGTTTTACAAAAGGGTGAGTTTGACTCCTTCCTTCTTCTCAATTTCTTTTGTTTTTCTGTTTTGTATACTTTAAAAAAAAAGAATGACGCCAACGTTGGAAAACCTGATGTGAAGAAGGATTGGAACCTTGTTTAATTTAGTTCTACTGTAACATATATATGCACCCTCTAGTTTGAAGAAGAAGCTAGACTGTTTCATTTTGACAAACCCAAAGTCTCGCACATGAAACTTTTTAGTGACAATGAAATCAAACTTTAGTGCCTTTGCCATGTATAAAAAAAAAGATAATGGATTTTAACAGCCGAGATCTCATTCGTGAACACTTGTTTGTTTAGTATGTTTGTTTTTAAAGCTTTGTACTGTGTAAGCTTTGAAGTTGTGAACCATAGAATAGTGTCAATTATATTGTTGAAACTAGTTTGGGAACCCATTGCTTAGTATTATATACGAAACCATAATTTAAAATATATGGGTACTCTCATTGAACTAGTTTGGACAATACTTTAGTGTATATATCCATGCAGCCGAGCCTCTTGTCCTGGCCAAATTTTAAAGCTAAAAAGAAAACATAAACTCTTGTTTTATTGAATATATATATGTGTATTTTGGTTTTAACGTTAGTACTGTGAAGCTTAGAAGTGTGAAACCATTTTTCATTTTTTTAACTTGCTGGAACATATTATGTTAGGTTGCTATAACATGAACTAACAATTTGGGGTCTTCCCTTCCCATGTGTGCTGTATATATAGTACGGGATTGAAACATGGACTTACGGGAGATATTTATACCATGCGTTATTCTTTCTATAAAAAAAAAATCTGAACCGGAAAACAATGGGTTGGATATATATGATATAAAAGGGAAAAGGGGTGGTTAAATGTTCCATGCGTTGGTTCATGAGCCAAATTCTTTTCTTCCTTTGTTTCTTTCTTTCCTTTTCATGCATGTGCGTTATGCATGTATAATGAGAGCACTGCTGTAAATGAAGCAATGCATATAACATCAGAATTTTTCAACAACAAACGGTTAGAGAACATATTTTTTTATAAAAAAAAGCGAAACTTTAAATTTTTTTTAATCAAAATTCATTCTAATTTTACGTACGTTGACCTTAATCTGTTTATCCAGTTCGTTGAAGTTCGAGGTTATTGGTTTCCACGTCTATCCATTTTCATCTCTATTTCAGTACCGCGGAAGGTGAGTTTAACTCACACCTGACTAATATTTTATTGAAAGTGAAATAACAGTATTTGAAATGTTGTTGATTTGTTAGCACTGTACATGTAAATATGACACACCGACCCCGCACATGAATTGAAATGTTATTATGTTGACTTGATTATTTTATTGTTATATGCTTATATAACTGTTGAAATTCATACTGCAAGTTTCCCTGTAGCTTAGGAAATCATGACGGGTTGAAATGATATACACCCAAATCACCGTATAGATTTAGGAACGAAACTGAATCGATTTGGGATGCGGGTTGAATTGATACATACCCAGGATTTGAAACTTGACGGGTTGAAATGATATACATTCGTGCTACTTATCCTAGGTAGAAAATATTATACGGACATTGTTGGTCTAATTTGAAATATTTCTAAAAGCTATCAAATATTTTTACTTAGATTATTTTGGATTTTAGATCTAATTATATGTTCTGTAAATTTAAATAAAAAGTTTAACTTATGTTATGTATTTTAAGAATGCATTTAATATTAGTTTATTCAAATCTAAATTTTGTCGTAAAGTAATTTATTTTTTTAAGGTATTTTAATTATAATAGAGTTATAAGATTTTAAGTAATTTAGTAATTATTTTATTTAATAAATTTCAACTTAGTATATATAAGTATGTTTCAAAATTTATTTAAAAGATATAAAAAGGATTATAAATACGTTAAAACTGGATGTGCAACTTAGACTTTTGAAACCTAACATAAAATAGGTGCTTTGTAAATGAATGTATTCTTAAATTTATGATTTTGAAATTTGTAATTTATTTCAAGGTACGATTTTATTAAAATAGCCACAGTGTGAAAAATGTAAATGTTTGGTTGTTAAAGAGACCGGGATCGGATATTGTCATACTCTCTGCCAATGCCGAAAACCACTTTAACAACTGTGTACGCGGTGGAGTTCCAGAATGAAGTAGGTTGGGTTGGTGGCGATTACTAGATTGAAGAAAGAGAACGTTGATGGATATCCTTGACCTTCGGGTCATAATTAAAATGACTAAAACAGGTGCTATACTGTGATTAAGTGAGGTCGCACCTCCATCGGACACACCTCTTCGAACCCATATCTATTACTTTGTGATTTGATTGGTGCGCACCTTTGATTTTGGAGTGTGTTCCGAGGTGGGCGGTAGTTGCGGCTATGTGTTACCACCGGTCCGGGCATGCATCGGCAGAATCCTATTGTGGGTATTCCTCGTGTGCCTTGTCATATTATCCTGATCGAGCCCCTACGATTTTGATTTAGCGTTGTCGTATCACGCGACATCCCTATCCGCAGACGTATCGATGTGTTTTATGCAAACTTTACGACAATGGTATAAACAGTGTAAGGGTAATAATGGTAATCCCGCTTACACTATTTTGATAATTTACTTTACTGAATAGACATTATTATAATAGCGCATTATATTATATGATATTTAGTTTAACGGATCCTTAAAGAATGGAATCCCAAACATTCTTTAAGTTACTTGAGCATTTTGATGACATTTCACTTGAGTTAATTTACTTGCAAAAGAATATTAGTCCTGATCCGAGTGATTTTGTTTTGCATGATGCTCGGGCCAGCTTGAGTACCACACCCGTTGGAGATTATCTTGGAGCTGGAGACCATTTAGAACTTGCTTTAGCCACCTATCTATTGTTCTTTAGTCCTATCTATGTTAGACAGTTGTTGTTGTTTCTGTTTATCTTTTAGCAGACTTATGTGTTTGAGATTTCCGTTGTACTTGTCCTAGTGATTTGACACTATGCATTTTTTTTGGAGACTATGTTTATGTAGTAGCTTCATGAACTACGATGGCTTTATTTATTTCCGCTGCGAGATATTCTGCTTTTTCTATGTCTGTGATTCTGTGATATGATTTGTATCTACTCCAATTATTATTAATAATATGTTATTTTGAGCGATTCAAGTTATACATGTGTGGTTTATTGTCGATTTGAATAGCACAAAATAGTGGGTTATTACATTTTAAAAGGAATTATTTTCAAAAGGAAAGTTTATTTTGAAAAACATAATCCCCGAAAGCCATATATCTATCACTCGATTCTCTATTTTGAATATCTTTTTCTTTCGTTTCAGCATGTCTAGGGATCTTAATCTTCCAAAGGGCGTACAGATACTGGGATAGTTACGAAGGTATCTGGAGGCTAGCGCTACCGCCGCAGGCCCAATAAACGTTCCTCCTCCCCCACCTGCAACCGCTTCTCCTCCTCCTCATCGTGTAGACGCTTTTTCGAAGATAAGCAAAGATTTTCGTGCGATGGGCGGAAAACCGTTTCATGGGACTGAGATATTTGTCGAGGCAAGAAATTGGCTCAAGGAAGTGGAGGACTTGTTGGGTATCTTTGAGACAGACGATGGAAGGAAAGTTCAGCTAGCTGCTTGGTTGATGAAGTACGAAGCTTCCTTTTGGTGGGAAGTAACTAATGGAGGGCGTCCGATGGAGACATGGATAGACTTTAGACGAAGGTTCAAGTTGAATTTTCTTTCACAGGCGGAGGAGAGTTTATACATGGAGAGGTTCTTAGCTTTGAAACAAGGGAGTTTGTCTATGAAGGAGTACGTTAACAAGTTTAACCAGTTAGCAAGATTTGGTATGGAATTAGTTAACACGCCACATAAGAAGCCCTTGAGATTTGCTAAGGGTCTGAATGAACCATTACACGAGCTGGCTATGTCCTACATCCTTATGTGGGCTAGTTTAGAGAAACTTGTTGACATGGCGCTGATGCATGAAAAGGAGAAAGGTGCTAACGTAGTTAAGGCACATGATAAGAAAGTTGATCCAAAGAAAGCACAACAACAACAAAAGAAAGATGGTAAGGATAACAAGGGCCAAGGGAAGAAAAGATGTTTTTATTGTGGAACACCAGGCCACCTAAGCAAGGACTGTAGGAAGAAGAAGAAGAAGATGGGTTGCTTCCAATGTGGTGAGGCAGGACATATGATTAAAGACTGCCCAAGGAGGCTAGGAAAAGTGCAAGGACAGAGGACAGGATCTACTTCTGGAGGGCAGGTTCAAGCTTTCGTGGCACCAGGACTGGAGAGAGGTAGAAACATTTCTGTTGAAAGTTTGATTTTCCTTTTTGATCATCCTGTTCGAACTTTGTTTGATTCTGGCGCTTCACATTCGTTTGTATCTGCTTCGTTAGTTGAAACATTGCACCTAAATGCTAGTCTGGTCATGGATCCCCTTGTTGTCTCAAATCCTATTAGGGGTACGGCTCATCTTTCTATGTTATGTCGGGATCTGAGAATATATGTGTATGGCGTTGAGTTCGAGTGCAACGCTTATGTGCTTGGCTTCACGGGTTATGGGTTGATTCTAGGAATGGATTGGCTAACCAGGTGTGGTGTCATTCTCGATTGTGAGAAGAGGGTAGTTAGACTGTTGACTACTTTAGGTAATACTCTCAATATTTCTTGTGACCCTAAGGGTTCTGTTATGCTTAGCTACATAGAATCTCTTGACACATCTATTGATGATTTGCAATCTGTTCGAGTAGTCCGTGAGTATGCAGATATCTTTGAGGAGGTTAGGGGCTTACCTCCAAAACGCGAGACAGATTTTCGTATATACTTAGTGGATAATGCAAAGCTAGTGGCATTACCTGTGCGCCACATGGCTCCAAGAAAAAGGAGGGAGCTTAGTAAATAAGTGAAAGAGTTGCTTGAGAAAAGGTTCATAAGAAGAAGTATCACAGAGTGGGGTACTCCCGTTGTTTTGCTACGAAAGCTGATGGTTCACTTAGACTGTGTGTGGACTATAGAGAGCTAAATACACTCACGAAGAAAAATAGACACCCATTGCTGAGGATAGATAATTTTTTCGATCAGTTGGTTGGTGCATCGGTTTTCTCGTAGTTGGACTTAGCTACAGGATTTCATCAGTTGAGAGTAGATGAGGATAGTATAGATAAGACCGCTTTTAGCACTCCCGACGGTTTCTTCGAGTGGCTCGTCATGCCTTTTGGGTTGACGAATGCACCCGCATATTTCGTAGACTTGACAAGTAGGGTGTTTAGGGAGTTTCTAAACAAGTTTGTGGTGGTCTTTGTGGATGATATTTTGATATTTTCTAGAAGCGAGGAAGAGCATGCCCTACATCTTAGGGAAGTATTAGAGGCCCTTCGTGCACATTAACTTAAAGCTAAGTTCTCCAAATGTCATTTTTGGAGGAAGGAAGTGAGGTTCTTGGGGCACGTGGTCTCTAAGGAAGGGATAGCTGTGGATCTCGAGAAGGTAGGGGCAATCCAAGATTGGAAGATTCCTAAGAATGCAAAAGAAGTAAGAAGTTTTTTGGTTTGGCGGGCTATTATAGAAAGTTCATTAAGGACTTTGCTAAGATATCAGCCCCTCTTACTCGATTGACGAAAAAGAATTTAGCCTTTTCTTGGGATGTTGACTATGACGATGCTTTCCAACATTGGAAGAGGGCATTGATGACAGCTCCTGTTTTAGTTTTCCCGGATGGGAGTAAGCCATTCACAGTGTATACCGATGCTTATGGGACAGGGCTTGGCGCAGTTTTGATGCAAGAGGGAAGGGTGATATGCTATGGTGGAAGACAGTTGAAGGTCCATGAGAAGAATTACCCTGCCCACGACTTAGAGTTAGCGGCCGTAGTTTTTGCGTTTAAGTCTTGGCGTCACTATTTGCTTGGAGAGAGGTTTGAGTTGTATGCAGACCATAAGTCGCTTAAATACTTGTTCTCTCAAAAAGATCTAAACTTAAGGCAACAGAGGTGGATAGAGTTCTTAGCATCCTTCGATTTTGAGATTGCATATACCTCTGGCAAGGGTAATGCTATAGTGGATGCCTTAAGTAGAAAGAAGTTGACTTTGAGTCCTTTGTTTGTCGAGCGGCAGAGCTTAGAGTATATCTCTACATTTGACTTTAGACCCTCTATTGATTATGTACCCGGTTTGTTGGCATCGTTAGAGGTATGACCCACGCTTTTGGGACAGATAGGTGCGGCACAGCGAGACGACCCACAGTTGATGGAGATAGTAGACAAGCTCATAAGAGGGGAGTCTTCGAGCCATCTTAGTAGGTATACTATAGATGAGAGAGGTTGGTTGCGTAGGGATGGAAGACTTTGCGTATCACGAGATGATAGTTTGAGAAGGACAATCCTTGAAGAGGCACATCGTTCTAAGATGACTATATATCCTGGTGGTGACAAGATGTATAGGGACATGAAGCGAGTTTTCTTTTGGGCTGAAATAAAGAAGGATGTGGCTGAGTTCATTTCTAGATGCTTAGTGTGCCAGTAAGTTAAGGTTTAGCAAAAGAAGCCTGGCGGGTTGCTACACCCTTTAGAGGTTCCACAGTGGAAATGGAAAAGTGTTTCCATGGATTTCGTCGATGGGTTGCCGAGGTTAAGGAAGGCTAATACAGGGATTTGGGTAGTAGCGGATAGACTTACCAAGAGCGCCCATTTCATTCCCGTTAAAAGTAAAAGAACAGCGGCATGCTTAACATCTGTTTATCTCCAAGAGATAGTTCGTCTACACGGCATATCTTCTAGTATTGTAAGCGACCGAGATCCCATTTTCACTAGTGAGTTTTGGAAGAGTTTGCAAGAGGCGGTGGGAATGCAATTGTGTTTGAGCACCACTTATCACCCTCAAACGGACGGCCAAACCGAGAGAGTGAATAGGATCCTAGAAGATCTTTTGAGGTTATGTATCTTGGACGTTTGAGGGACATGGGAGGAACATCTTCCATTAGTAGAGTTTGCCTACAACAACAGCTATCAGACTAGTATTGGCATGGCACCTTGTGAAGCTCTATATGGACGATCTTGCCAATCACCTACTTGTTGGTGGGAATCTACAGATAAGATTTTTCTTGGGACCTAGATGATTAGGGAAACTTCGGAGAAGATAGACTTGATTCGAAGACGCATGAAGACAGCACAGGACCGGCAAAAGTCATATGCTAATAAGAGAAGGACCGATCTTGAGTTCGATGTTGGAGACACGGTCTTTATTAAAGTATCGTCGTTGAGTAATGTAGTTCACTTTGGAGATGTAGGGAAATTGGCACCAAGGTTCGTAAGGCCATTCCCCATTACAGAGCGAATTGGACAGATGGCCTACAGAGTGAAGTTGCCCGAGAAGCTTAGTGTTGTGCATGACGTGTAACACCCCACATCCGTTAGTGTCCCTCACAAAGGGAATGCACTAAGTTCTATAGAGCATTTTGGGTAAAAGATGCAGATAAATTAGAAGACAGACAGAAATTAAACAGCGGAAAATAAAACTTTGCTTTTATTGATAAAATAGTTTGTACAAAGATTTCTTTACAATATCAGAGTATCATCTGTCTTACAAAATAAAGAAGCATAAAAATACATTTATATTCCCCAATGTTAGAAAGAGCCAGCCATAGCATCTGAAAAGAGAATCCAAGCAAAACTTCGACAAATCTTCAAGCTGGGAAAGAGTGACGATCCAACTTAACCTGAGCTATACTATTCCTTCTTTGCTACCTGGGGGGGGGGGGGGACGGAAGAAAAGAAGACGAAAGAAAAACAGAGTCAGACATAAAGCCTGAGTAAGTTCAGTAACTTCTAGCATGTGAACATGGAAAAACAAAATGACATGAATTAACTGAATACAAGATTACACCATGACGATAGGGTCAACAAGATTAGACAAGGTAATCACAAGATATGCTAAGATAAGATAAACTGGATACGCTCTAATACTTTCGCCGCTTCGTTATTTCCTTGTTATACTGGTTTCTATATATCTGCACCACCTAACTAGTGTTCCAACTAGTAACGATAACGTGATCCCAATCCCTGTATTTTCCATCGCCTTCAGGCATCCATTTATTTATTTGTTACCTAGATTTAGTCTAGGGTTTTCTACCAAGAGCCTTCTAGATTCAACTAGAGTTTACGCTGTCTGCTGAACGCTTCTCGGATTCAGGATTTATGCCACCTAGTCCAACTAGTGCTACCTGTCGAACGATGCCCCCAAGTCTAGGACACACTACCTAGAGTGTTATATGTTCCTATACTTCCCCACGCATGTATCGTGAATCGTTATCGCTTGTCTAGATGCACATGTCCCGTAATGTGCGGTCCGAGTCCTGTGACAGGGCAAATCAAGGAATACAGAACTCGGTCGGGAGCTTCCAGATATCTGCCGATGCAGATGCTAAGGTCTGTTTTTATTCCAGTGGCTATGGTCCCACTTGACCCCTCCCTCAACTAATGAAAGGCACACCTTGAAAAATGAGAACTATACGCCGGCCCCCGGTGCCCCTACTATCCTATGGCCATCCTCACCCATAACTAGATAGCAAGTATATGGTCTTTTGGAGTTCTCCGCCTTTCCGCTTCACGTATCTCGATTGACTGAAGATGGATGGTAGACGACGAGTTGCTATCGCAGGGCTACCGTTTTCTCGCCGAATCACGCCGGTCCATCCTAGTCTTTAGGTTGCCATATATTGCAACCAAGGCATACCCCTGGTTCTTCTACGCAGACCTTAACCTCTGTGAGCCCAGGAGGATCATCTGCGGCCTCACAGAGGGATACCAAGAGTACCCTCACGTCCCCTCGAAGCCTCGGGCTTCGTAACCCAATTCGTTGGAGCCTCCTTTTTACTCAGACGGACATTCGCTACTTCCCGTGTTATACTAGGAATTACTACTTAGTTTTACTAACTAAAATTTACCACTTAGTTTCCAGAATCGTTGTTTTCTTAACTAAGGTTTACTACTTAGTTCTCTTACCCGTCAATTTGGATTGGTTAAGTGTCATTAGTCAATTCAAGCTAACTTAACCCCCTTCATTTATCCTGTTAAACTGGTTAAGTGTTATCAGTAATTCATGTTGACTTAATCCGACCACAAACCAAGTTATATTGGTTAAGTATTACTTAACCCTACCCGTTTATCCTGTATTGGTTAAGTGTTCCTTTTTAACTTAACCTTGCCCGTCTGTTTTAACTAACATGTTATTAATGGTTAAGTATTATCTCTTCATGTTTTAGACTTAACCATGTTCCTTTATCTCAATCCGATGGTTAAGTGTTCAAGTTTACTTAACCCTACAGTCTAGCCCAGCTAACATATCAAATTGGCTAAGTGTATTAAATCTTACTTAACCCCAACCTCTAGTCCAGTTAACATGTTAATTTGGCTAAGTGTATTAACTTTACTTAACCCCACCTTCTAGTCTAGTTAACATGTTAATTTGGATAAGTGTTTTCTTATTTACCTTTCCCCTACAAATCTTGTCTTGTTACGATGTTAAGTTTGGTTAAGTGTCCCTATGGACTTAGCCCTCCCATCCTAGCTTAACTATGTTAAGTTGGTTAAGTGTTCTTATGGACTTAACCCTCCCATTCTAGCTTAACTATGTTAAGTGTCAGTCTGAACCTAACCCCACCTATCAGTTTAGTTATCATGTTGAGTTGGTTAAGTGTCTTAGTGAACTTAACCCTACCATTCTTGCTTTAGCTAAATTAAAGCCACGACCACTCACATTAGACAGATATTGTTGCGAATACTGGATGTGCCGGTCGGTTCCGGGCAGGTTTACATCGCAACTCAGTCTAACCTCGGGTTAGGCATATTCGTGTTTTTCTAAGTTCAAAGGGTTTTGATTAATTTCCAAATCAGGTTTTGAAAGTAACCATCCTGTCTGTCGGATCAGTTAGGGATAGCCTGGGAGAGCAGGAAACTTGTATTTTCCAAACCAAAGCCTAGACACTACCCTTTCTGTCACCCTAGAACTTTCTGGTTTATTATTAAAAGAGATGTCGTTAAGAAACCTTTAATTTGTCTAACTTTGCCTTTCCTCATTTAGGACAAATTCTATAAGTAAATTAATCCTAATTTACTTATTTCCCAACTGCTCTTTTAATGTAAATTGTCTACATTTATTTCTATGACCCATTTCCCTCTCTAAATCATATTTATGCTTTTTGGTATGTGAACTATACCAAATTAAGTGTCACTAACCATGATTTTGCTAAACCTGCCAATTACTCCCAATTATGGCCAATTTCAAATTTATGCTAATATACTTACCGTGCCAAATTAGCTAATCCAATTCCGATTCAACAATTCTAATTCATGCCAAACTAGACTTATTACTCTAGTTCACTATTCGTGTAAATGCTAGATTTACACGTCGATACTAGATTCAGGTTACACAATCTATAACTCATATCAAATTTAACCAATTTGCATTCCTATGAACATGCCATAATACATGTTCCCCATTTATGCCAATTTCCTAGTTTATAACTATGTTTTTAGTAAATTTCATATTTTGCCCAAATCGTATTCCCACCGTTCGTATAATCGTAATTCAATCTAGATTATAGATAAATCTAGATTCGTAGAAAATAGGGAATGAACCAAAGCTGCTATGCAAAAAATGGACATAATAACTGGCATAAAAAGGGTTGAATAACGACGTCGGTTCAAGAACATGGGTGGACCTAACTTAATAGGTAAATTCCCAAGGTCTATAACCAAGGAAAACCAAGAATAGTCAGAATAGAGGCGTAGGTTCAAGAACATGGGTAGACCTAACTTAATAGGTAAATTCCCAAGGTCTAAAACCAAAGAAAACCAAGAATAGACAGAATAGAAAAATCAGGTTTAGTCCCAATTTCACAGTCACAAAACTTAAGCAACACTTTCCTAGTCAGGAATCATAGGTGTTTAATCACAGTTGTCCTTGGTATGTCATAGGCAATAGTTTATGCTTTTCCTAATCAAAGGCATAGGTTGGTGTTCACAGTCAAGAAATTAATTCTCTTAGTCACAGTCATAGGCAATATCCATAGTCATAGGCAATGTCCATAGTCATAGGCAATGTTCATAGTCACAGAGGCATATGGTTTTAAGGTCCATAGTTTCATAGTCACAGTCTTATTTGTCCTTGAATCATAACAGTTCTTAATTTGGTCCAAAGAAATAGGCACTGATTGAATAGAAAGAATTGGCATACTCTTTTATTCCTTTAATTTCATGTCACGAAAAGAGAAACGTTCAAATCTAAGAAGTAACTGACTTACAGAGATTTAGATTAGAAAAGAAAGACGGCGTTGCTATGATTCGTGCGACGTTGCTCGAAACCGTTTGAGCTAGCCTTTGATTCTTCACTTGAAATCCTAGCCAGACTTAAACCTCTTCTTGAAAGTTTTTTTAGCAGCATCTCCTCGTCTTGATTTATTTTATATATATTATTATATTTATATTTTAATTAAGAGGAGGAGAAGAAGCCATGTTCACTAAGAATCTTTGCAGCATAAGGGTAGAGGAGAATCGTGAATAGAGAAGAAGACTAGGGCTGTTTATATAGTGTTAGGCGGACGAACCTAGGCAGAAACGTGACCAAATACATCCGAACGAACCAGTGCAGAAAACTGGAAAAAGCAGGGGGTCGACCCCTAGGTTGACTACCCAGTCGATCTGGGTGCCCCAGGTCGACTACCCAGTCGACCTGGGTGCCTTGGGCGGGAAAATTCCCGCCCAGCCCATTCTGGGTTCGATTTGAATTTTGAACTTGGCCTGTTTTGAAATTTGAACTTCGCTGAATCTACCAGAGGCCATATCTTCCTCATACGGACTCCGATTTACGCAAACTCAGACTCGTTTTCATGTAGAATTCCGAGACGAACGCAATGGCGTAGCCCGTTTCCCTTGATTTTGATTTTAATATTTAATTCTTCCATGATTTGTGAATCTTAGTGTTACAGAATTACGGGGTGTTACATTCTCCCCTACTTAAAAGGATTTCGTCCCCGAAATCTTCAAGTTAGGAAGAATGTGTCCTACCATCCAATCACCCATCTACTCCACCATTCAATCACAGGCATTCATTGTCCTTAAAATATTTCTAATGCTTTCATGTTCATATGCATAGTGTGTGTAAATGTCTTTATCTATTGTAAAATCAGGCGGTCTACTGATTCAGTCGACCTCCTTAATGCGAGTCATGTCAGTGCCATGCGTCCAACCATGTATGCAAGCATCCCTAGTTATGTAAATACTATAAGCGTGCACGGCCATTCATCCATATGCAACACCCATATGATAACATATCAAGTTCAAGTTACAAACAAATACATATCTGTAAATGCAATATGAAAGCGTATGAACTGATCTAGTTCTTAATACGTATGTATATGCATCCACGAGCAACCATTAGCAACCACTCGCAACCATCAATCATAACATGTTTCAAATACATGTTTACACCCAAAAGAGTTTCTACCTAAAGATCGAAGATACGACCTAGAGGATATATTATGGAAAGAGAGAAACAATTATGTGTAAAGCTCCTACAAAAAGGAATCAAGGATGCACCCTTAAGAAAAGGGGTATGATGCTAGTATCTAGTCTTCTTGAGCTTTACTCCACTGTATCCTAACCATTTTAACTTTACGATTGTGAAGTTTCTGACTTCCATTTCCAAAATAAACAGATGTCAATTACGACACCAAGTATATGTACTAAGATGATTAGAGGTCTCCGTCTTACCCGCCATGCCATAATCATAAGGGTCAAAAGGTCACTCCGTACTTTTTGGAGTGCCTGCCACAACTATTCATCTCTCACGCAAACCATCCTAGTCGAACTCGACATTCCTCAAGTACAAGCCCCAAAGGCCAAAACCAATATCAGACAAGCACCCAAGGAATATCTCCTCTGAATTTAGACGATCTACGTGAGATGATAAAAACAAACTCGATAGCTATTCTCAAATCCCTACTTACCAAAAATAAACTGGTCGGACCAACAATTGGATTTGAGATTCTAGTGGGATCTTTCTACTATACAAGTACTATGGTGCAGAGACCCAACTATGGAAGTGGATATGAACAAATGAGAAGCGCTAGATCCTAAGGAAATAGTATGAACAGAAAACTAGACTCATCCAACCGGACTACCTTTCTCCTAGGTACGCTTGGTGGCGAAAGCATGTACTTGTCCTTCTGAAAATCTCGTCCTCGTTCTTGCCCTATCATACCCTAGTAAAGATACTTCCTCTTGTCTTAGGTTTTATAATTTCTTCCTACTTCGTGTGCTAAGTCTATATCCATGAATTCCTCATCCTAGGGTTATGCTCCTTAGCCAAACTCCTCATCCCCTTCCGTGTGTAGTCATGTTGACAAATCTCTCGAAAACTGCCTCCATCGTCCGGAAAACCCTATGAGCTTCGAAAGAAAACTGGCCATAGGTGAAACTACAATGGCTATAGATGGGAGTCAGGCACCACTTCGCCCTTCGATGAGGTTACCTCCCAGAAAGCCAGGAGCCCCAGAGACTCAAGAAAGAAGGAGACAAGAATTTAAACAGAGGAAGAGAAGATAGTGCGTATGGCTTTGGGGAATATGCCTTTTAAACAAATATTTTCTCTTGAAAATGCTTCTTCAAAAACCGTTTTGAAAATAATTTTTCAAATCCTTTATCTGATATGGTAACCTTCAGCTCTGATACTACGTGTAACACCCCACATCCGTTAGTGTCACTAACAAAGGGAATGCACTAAGTTCTATGGAACATTTTGGGTAAAAGATGCAGATAAATTACAAGACAGACAGAAATTAAACAGCGGAAAATAAAACTTTGCTTTTATTGATAAAATAGTTTGTACAAAGATTTCTTTACAATATCAAAGTATCGTTTGTCTTACAAAATAAAGAAGCATAAAAATACATTTATATTCCCCAATGTTAGCAAGAGCCATCCATAGAATCTGAAAAGAGAATCCAAGAAAAACTTCGACAAATCTTCAAGCTGGGAAAGAGTGACGATCCAACTTAACCTGATCTATACTATTCCTTCTTTGCTACCGGGGGGGGAGGGGGGGGACGGAAGAAAAGAAGACGAAAGAAAAATAGAGTCAGACTTAAAGCCTGAGTAAGTTCAGTAACTTCTAGCATGTGAACATGGAAAAACAAAACGACATGAATTAACTGAATACAAGATTACGCCATGATGATAGGGTCAACAAGATTAGACAAGGTAATCACAAGATATGCTAAGATAAAATAAACTGGATACGCTCTAATACTTTCGCCGCTTCGCTATTTCCTTGTCATACTGGTTTCTATATATCTGCATCACCTAACTAGTGTTCCAACTAGTAACGATAACGTGATCCCAATCCCTGTATTTTCCATCGCCTTCAGCCATCCATTTATTTATTTGTTACCTAGATTTAATCTAGGGTTTTCTACCAAGAGCCTTCTAGATTCAACTAGAGTTTACGCTGTCTGCTGAACGCTTCTCGGAATCAGGATTTATGCCACCTAGTCCAACTAGTGCTACCTGTCGAACGATGCCCCCAAGTCTAGGACACACTACCTAGAGTGGTATATGTTCCTATACTTCCCCACGCATGTATCGCGAATCGTTATCGCTTGTCTAGATGCACATGTCCCGTAATGTGCGGTCCGAGTCTTGTGACAGGGCAAATCAAGGAATACAGAACTCGGTCGGGAGCTTCCAGATATCTGCTGATGCAGATGCTAAGGTCTGTTTTTATTCCAGTGGCTATGGTCCCACTTGACCCCTCCCTCAACTAATTAAAGGCACACCTTGAAAAATGAGAACTATACGCCGGCCCCCGGTGCCCCTACTATCCTATGGCCATCCTCACCCATAACTAGATAGAAAGTATATGGTCTTTTGGAGTTCTCCGCCTTTCCGCTTCACGTATCTCGATTGACTGAAGATGGATGGTAGACGACGAGTTGCTATCGCAGGGCTACCGTTTTCTCGCTGAATCACGCCGGTCCATCCTAGTCTTTAGGTTGCTATATATTGCAACCAAGGCATACCCCTGGTTCTTCTACGCAGACCTTAACCTCTGTGAGCCCAGGAGGATCATCTGCGACCTCACAGAGGGATACCAAGAGTACCTCACGTCCCCTCGAAGCCTCGGGCTTCGTAACCCAATTCGTTGGAGCCTCCTTTTTACTCAGACGGACGTTCGCTCCTTCCCGTGTTATACTAAGAATTACTACTTAGTTTTACTAACTAAGATTTACCACTTAGTTTCCAGAATCGTTGTTTTCTTAACTAAGGATTACTACTTAGTTCTCTTACCCGTCAATTTGGATTGGTTAAGTGTCATTAGTCAATTCAAGCTAACTTAACCCCCTTCATTTATCCTGTTAATCTGGTTAAGTGTTATCAGTAATTCATGTTGACTTAATCCGACCACAAACCAAGTTATATTGGTTAAGTATTACTTAACCCTACCCGTTCATCCTGTATTGGTTAAGTGTTCCTTTTTAACTGAACCTTGCCCGTCTGTCTTAACTAACATGTTATTAATGGTTAAGTATTATCCCTTCATGTTTTAGACTTAACCCTATTCCTTTATCTCAATCCGATGGTTAAGTGTTCAAGTTTACTTAACCCTACAGTCTAGCCCAGCTAACATATCAAATTGGATAAGTGTATTAAATCTTACTTAACCCCAACCTCTAGTCCAGTTAACATGTTAATTTGGCTAAGTGTATTAACTTTACTTAACCCCACCTTCTAGTCTAGTTAACATGTTAATTTGGATAAGTGTTTTCTTAGTTACTTATCCCCAACAAATCTTGTCTTGTTACAATGTTAAGTTTGGTTAAGTGTCCCTATGGACTTAGCCCTCCCATCCTAGCTTAACTATGTTAAGTTGGTTAAGTGTTCTTATGGACTTAAACCTCCCATTCTAGCTTAACTATGTTAAGTGTCAGTCTGAACCTAACCCCACCTATCAATTTAGTTATCATGTTGAGTTGGTTAAGTGTCTTAGTGAACTTAACCCTACCATTCTTGCTTTAGCTAAATTAAAGCCACGACCACTCATATTAGACAGATATTGTTGCGAATACTGGATGTGCCGGTCGGTTCCGGGCAGGTTTACATCGCAACTCAGTCTAACCTCGGGTTAGGCATATTCGTGTTTTTCTAAGTTCAAAGGGTTTTGATTAATTTCCAAATCAGGTTTTGAAAGTAACCATCATGTCCGTCGGATTAGTTAGGGATAGTAAGGGAGAGCAGGAAACTTGTATTTTCCAAACCCAAGCCTAGACACTACCCTTTCTGTCACCCTAGAACTTTCTGGTTTATTATTAAAAGAGATGTCGTTAAGAAACCTTTAATTTGTCTAAGTTTGCCTTTCCTCATTTAGGACAAACTCTATAAGTAAATTAATCCTAATTTACTTATTTCCCAACTACTCTTTTAATGTAAATTGTCCACATTTATTTCTATGACCCATTTCCCTCTCTAAATCATATTTATGCTTTTTGGTATGTGAACTATACCAAATTAAGTGTCACTAACCATGATTTTGCTAAACCTGCCAATTACTCCCAATTATGGCCAATTTCAAATTTATGCTAATATACTTACCATGCCAAATTAGCTAATCCAATTCCGATTCAACAATTCTAATTCATGCCAAACTAGACTTATTACTCTAGTTCACTATTCGTGTAAATGCTAGATTTACACGTCGATACTAGATTCAGGTTACACAATCTATAACTCATATCAAATTTAACCAATTTGCATTCCTATGAACATGCCATAATACATGTTCCCCATTTATGCCAATTTCCTAGTTTATAACTATGTTTTTAGTAAATTTCATATTTTGCCCAAATCGTATTCCCACCGTTCGTATAATCGTAATTCAATCTAGATTATAGATAAATCTAGATTCGTAGAAAATAGGGAATGAACCAAAGCTGCTATGCAAAAAATGGACATAATAACTGGCATAAAAAGGGTTGAATAACGACGTCGGTTCAAGAACATGGGTAGACCTAACTTAATAGGTAAATTCCCAAGGTCTATAACCAAGGAAAACCAAGAATAGTCAGAATAGAGGCGTAGGTTCAAGAACATGAGTAGACCTAACTTAATAGGTAAATTCCCAAGGTCTAAAACCAAAGAAAACCAAGAATAGACAGAATAGAAAAATCAGGTTTAGACCCAATTTCACAGTCACAAAACTTAAGCAACACTTTCCTAGTCAGGAATCATAGGTGTTTAATCACAGTTGTCCTTGGTATGTCATAGGCAATAGTTTATGCTTTTCCTAATCAAAGGCATAGGTTGGTGTTCACAGTCAAGAAATTAATTCTCATAGTCACAGTCACAGTCATAGGCAATATTCATAGTCATAGGCAATGTCCATAGTCATAGGCAATGTTCATAGTCATAGAGGCATATGGTTTTAAGGTCCATAGTTTCATAGTCACAGTCTTATTTGTCCTTGAATCATAACAGTTCTTAATTTGGTCTAAAGAAATAGGCACTGATTGAATAGAAAGAATTGGCATACTCTTTTATTCCTTTAATTTCATGTCACGAAAAGAGAAACGTTCAAATCTAAGAAGTAACTGACTTACAAAGATTTAGATTAGAAAAGAAAGATGGCGTTGCTATGATTCGTGCGACGTTGCTTGTAACGACCCGGATTTTCGGAGACTTTGGTTATCGACATAAGCGCGATGTCGATAACCAAAACGCCGAAAATCCGGGTCGTTACAGTTGGTATCAGAGCTTAAGTTAAGAATTACTTGGCTCTGTGGCGTGACTCGGTGGACATAGGGTTAGTAATACCCTAGACTGAGATTGAGTGTATATATACGAGTGAATGTATTTGTTATTGATATAAAAATTTGTTTTATATTGTGGAGATCCATTGGTTGAGTTGTTTGTGAATTCTGGTCGATCAGTTTGATCCACTGTATCGGTAGGGATTTTGTAAACACTTGAATACGATGAACCATCATGGTATGTTTTGAAAAGAGGGTAAATGAAAATAATTTTACCCAAAGTATATTTTGATATATGGGATATATTGATTGTTATTATAATCGAGTAAGATTATAAGTAAAATGGTTATGTGAATAACCATTCAGAATTCATATAAGTAAAATACGTGAAATCAGATGAGTTAAAACTGAAATTTTAACCAGAAATTGAATTAGAATTCTGGAGAATTGGATAAGTGTTTGTAAATAAATTTGGTTTAAAAAAAAGGGAAATTTAAGATCCTGGGAGATTTTAAATTGTTTTACAAGCAGTGTGAGTTATATTTTGAAATGAATTTCAAAGTGGAAATGTTGGAAATGGTTTTATAGTATTGAACTCACTTCGATCGCTGGAAATTAGATTCTGATGATGACAGCTGCATCATCAGTATTCATTTTCGAGTTGTAAGTGACGAATTACTACCAGAGATACCGTTTTGAATTTGTTTTGCGAAAGACAAGTTGTGTTGAATTTCAAAATGGGATTTAAAATATAGAATTTGAATTTTTAAATAGATTTGAAATATTAACTCGTTTTAAAAAAATAAAACGAGAAGTTCCTTTATAAACGAAGTTTATAAATAGTTCCTTTATAAACGAAGTTTATAAAATGAAGTGAAAAGAATTATCATTGGATAATTCAGAAATAAAAAAAATACAAGTATGAAATTGAAAGGGAAATCTATTTTCCAAAGGTAGAAATATCGATTTCAAAAGGAATTGAAACCGAGACTTATTTAAAGAAATTTGAATTAGAAGATTTAAAGGGGATTTGAATAAAGAGAATTCAAATAGAAATTGAATATAGAAATTCAAAGGGAGTTTGAATATATGAAATTCAATGGAAGTGATATAGAATTTGAATATAGAAATTCAAATGGCGTTTGGATATAGAAAATATAAGAGATTTCAAATATAGGATTTGAATATCGAAATTGAAAATGAAATTTGAATGTAGAGGATTCGAATAGAATTGAAAATGAAATTTGAATGTAGAGGATTCAAATAGAATTGAAAAGGAAATTTGAATGTAGAGGATTCAAATAGATTTGAATTTGAAATTTGAATATAGAAGATTCAAAGGGAATTGAAATGAAATAAAGAGAATTTAAATAGATTTGAATATAGAAATTCAAATGGAGTTTGAAAATAGATTTGAATAATGAAATTCATATATGGAATTTGAATAAGTGAATTGAAATGAAATTCAAATATAGAATTTGAATAAGAGAATCGAAATGGAATTTGAATATAGGAAATTCAAATAAAATTGAAATGGAATTCAATTAGTTGATAAACAAGTTAAAATATATTTGAACATGTATATTCAAATAAAAAGGTGAAATGGGCAAACCAGTAATTTGAAAATCACTTAACGGACTAAGTTAAAATGATTGGATTAAGTTGAAATGAATTAGAAATGTATAAATATACATGAGATATGTATGGATAAGGTATGAAGGTATTTAAATAGAATGCTCAACAAAAGGTATGTGTTTAATTCATTTATGAGATTTTATGCGCCGTATCGGCTAGCCGCTTGGCTTTTTCTTTTTCTTTTGGATTGGTGAGGGCCATGGGAGGCTATTTGGAATATCCCGATGCTCCCGGTACAAAGGAGGCTATGGCGAATTTTTCCGGGAATTTAAGGAGTTAGAATGTTTTTAAGATAATTTGATAGTTAGAAATCAACGTATCGATATATATATATATATATATATATATATATATATATATATAAGTCGATAACGAAATGAACTTAGAAATAGAATAGTAAAATCAAAAGGGAAGACTAGGAATAAAATCCAGTAAGAATAAAAAGAGAAGGTGTATATGTGTTTAAAAGTTAATCAGTAGTTGTATGGTATTGATTATTCGGGTAAGTAGTCATATCTGTTTTGACGTTATAAATGTTATTCAGTCAAGGTCTGAGAGGTAGTTATACCCCAACTTGATTGATTTCATTATTAACAAATAAATAGTAAGATTTCAGGCTCGAAGATCAATGTCGAATAAGAGTTAGTTGAATATAGTATTTGGGTTGTCGTAGCGATGTTTTACACAACATCCGTTTGAACCCAAATAAGTCTAAGCTTGGAAATATAATAAGAATATTTCCTAAGTATAGAAATAAACGAGATCGGAAAAGAGATAAGTAATTGGAATATTCTCCAATTATAAATAGTATATATTTTCTAAGTTAGAAAATAAAGGAAGGCGATATTCGGAAATGTTTTCTAAATAACATAAAAGGCCAATATGGTTATTGAAAATATTTGGTTAACAAATATTGATAAAGAAATAGAGAAGTGATTTAAATAATGGAATATTGATTATATGCTCAGTTGAATTTCAAAAAGGAAAATTTGATTTTTGAAAAGAGTAAACCGTTTGAAAACTCCCTAGGAAAAACTGTTTGAATTAAAAACAAATTTAACAGAAATTTGTGAAAGCAAAATTTGAATTAAAGTAAAGCCAGTAAAGTGGTAACTGAGATTGAATTAGAATGATATCAAGACAAATTGGATTGTGAGATTCAAATTTGAAGTGTGATGTGATAATCAAGTTAAGAGCTGGGAATCGAGAAGAAACTCGAGTTGAAATGATATTTGGCTTGGTAAAAAGGCAAATGGTTGTGTTGGAGATGAAAGTGATTTCAGAATTTGATTGGGATAACATTGGCATGTGCTGAGTTGATAGCATATGGAAGTGATAGAGTTGATAGGCCCGACAAAAAGGTACAAGTTTATATTTCTATTGGATATAAGATTTATGAGCCGAATAGGCAAGCCGCTTGGCTGTTTGATTTTCTTTTGGGATGGAGATGGCCCAGAGAGGCGAGTTGGAGTTTGACCGATTGACCAGAACAAAGGAGGTGCTGGCGAAATTTTTCGAAGAGTTAAGGCGTTAGAAAATTTTCAGGATTTTTGAAAATATTTGTTGATAAGAATTAATTAATAATTTAATGGAAATTAAATTTGGTTCAGTTGAAACTGAAGTTAAGAAGTGAACAAATGTGTTCTAACCAGTCGATAGGGTTGTCCTCTACTTTTTAGCAATTTCGAGGATGAAATTATTTTAAGTAGGGAAGATTGTAATGACCCGCATTGGCAGAGGTATTATGATTAATTTATTTAATTATATCAATGGTGATGTAGAGAATTAAATGGTCATGGAATTAAAATAATGGTGAATATTTAATTTAAAATAATATATTAAATAATATATTTAATTCTGAAATATCAGAATTGGCTGAAATGACGATATGGTGTGAACCGGATCATCTATGATATTTAATTCAGCTTAGAATTGAATTTGAATAACGAATATATTCAATCGTCGACAATTGAACATATAGTTTATAATATAATTATAAACGAGCTCGAAATGGCGCGGCAGTTCACTGTTTGGCGATTTGAACTTCAACTGAATGTACATGATTTGTTTTTAACCGGATTTCTGTGAAACAAGAAACGTACGGAGCTGGTGGAGTATATCTTTCTAGTGGAAGAGAAAAATCAGGATTTCGTCGTGTAGATTTTGAGATATGTCCAAATCAAATTTTAAAATAGTCGCTATAAAATCGTTTATCGACCATAACGGTTTATTCGATATAATTAGAGATCGGGTTTGAATTTAGACAAGGTTCTTTTGGGACATAGTGATAATTTAATTTTTAGAATTTTACTGTAATTTTTAATTAATTAAATACGCAACTTTTTATTTGGACTATTTTGCACCCTGTATAGGTATTTTGGAGTTTCAAAATATGAGTTAATCTACCGATATTATTATATTTTTGGAACCGTGTCACCTTGCTCGTCACAACGGTATATTTATTTTAGTCAGCAGCACTCGTACCTGGATATAATTGTATACCTATATATGATTATATTCTATCCCAATATTATATACCAGTGGTTTAGCATTTGCGTAGAAAATTTCCTTTTTGTGATAGCAAAAGCACTATGTCCACTCTTCATAAATGCCACGTCCGCTCTTCATGAATAGCCGTTCACCTTAAGGACTCCAAAGCACCACGTCCACTTTCAATAACAACACTACGTCCACTCTTCAATAACCACATCCGCTCGTTTTCTTCCTCTATATAATATCACGCACCAACGCAAGCACCATTGGTTGGCAGAAAACGTTTAAGGGAGGTCATGAGGTGATTTTTGTCACCATAATTTTCTATGCAGCAAAGAGGTCAGTACTCAAGTGATTTAGAGGGGACTGGAGCGTGAAGGGGGGGCACTGGCGGGTTATGCATGGCATAGGAGTGGTGAGGGATGGGTCTGGATTTAACAGGAAGGAAGGAGAGAGTGCGTGAGAGGGAAGGGTCTGATTTGTAAATTTGCGGCGTGAGCATTACAGGAAGATGGAGTTTCGGTTGTGTAGGAAGTGGTATTCTGGAAGTATGGAGCCATGCGTGTCACAGGAGGAGCAAGATGGAAACGTGGAGGATGCTTGAGAAGAAAGGGGATCACGTGAGTAGCTGAAGACCGACGTGATGAAGATGGTGGTTTCTAAAAGGGCACTGCATGTTTTCTGAGGCCGGTTGTGGTATAGAGCGACAGTATGGGTTGATAGAGTTTGGTTTTCGCAGTATATATGTGAAAGAAGTGGCAGTAGTATTTCACGTTAGAACATGGAGTTGGTAAGGGTTTTTTTTGAAGTGAAGATGTATGGTCGGATTTTGAATACTGTGATGAGATCCAGAAGAAAATGGTGTTGAATTTAGTGGCTTTGAGGAGTGGCAGATCCTGGAGCGATTACTGAATGAAGGAGAAAGGTTGCAGTAGCGGGCTTATAAAAGGATAGTGGGCCGAGTTGTTTAAAGGTGAAGGCCCACTTTAAATTTTAACCCATGCTTTAATTCATTTAAATGTGAAATGAATTGCAAAATTCATATCTTATTCGTGCTTAGTCAGAATTGAACAAAACAAGATCCGATGGGATCGTATGGACGGACACTACCCAATGGCGCTGACCGGAAGTGGATTGGTGCTCGTTACAATTTATGGCGAAATAAATTGCCCGTTGCAGTTAAATAACGCAAACCGTTATTTAACGATTAATGCGCCAAAGTGAGTAAATCTCACTAATTCTGAACAGTTTATAATTTCATGTTATATTTTTAGAACTGTTAAATATTGGCTGATTGACTGTGTGTTGACTTTTTGATTGAACTGCTAGTCAGTTAGTTAAATTTTCTATATCGATTCTGTTTAACAGAATATATCATATAGAACTGAAAAGTGATGTTATCTATATTGTTTAACATCTGTGATGCAGGGAGACAGGTTGGAGGAATCCAACTGGATTCCTCAACATTTATTTTACTGTTTTCATATATTGTGATATATGATGTATTATATAATCTGTTATGGATTATGGGGGTTGGAATGATATTGATCATTGTTATTCGATATTGTAAATATCATAAAAGACCCTGGGATGTAAAAAGAAGTATTTCAATGTATATTGAAATAAAGGAATTTTATAAAATCACAGGATTTTATAAAAGGAATTTTTTATAAAACGAACACGGTTTTATAAAAGGGATATTTATTTAGAAAATAAATAGAAATAGAAAAGGAATATTTATTTAGAAGGTAAATAGAAGTTATAAATAGGAAATATTTGTAACGGTAAATAGAAGTTATAAATAGGAAATATTTGTAACGGTAAATAGAAGTTATAAATAGGAAATATTTGTAACGATAAATAGAAGTTATAAATAGGAAATATTTGTATCGGTAAATAGAAGTTATAAATAGGAAATATTTGTAACGGTAAATAGAAGTTGTAAATAGGATATATTTGTAACGGTAAGTAAACGTTATAAAAAGGAAATAGTTGTAACGGAAAACGTAGTTTATCAAAAGCAGTTAATCGATGTTAGTTAATCGATTAGTGTTAAAGTGAAAGAAGTTAATCGAGGTTAGTTAATCGATTAGTGTTAAAGTAAAAAGGAGCTAATCGATGTTAGTTAATCGATTAGTGTTAAAGTAAAAGAAGTTAATCGATGTTAGTTAATCGATTAGTGTTAAAGTAAAAGAAGTTAATCGATGTTAGTTAATCGATTAGAGAATAAAGTAAAAGAAGTTAATCGATGTTAGTTAATCGATTAGAGAATAAAGTAAAAGAAGTTAATCGATGTTAGTTAATCGATTAGAGAATAAAGTTGATAGGAGATAATCGATGTTAGTTTAATCGATTAGAATAGAAGCAAATGAGTAAATCGAATATAGTTATTCGAATAGAAAGTAAAAGGAATTATCGAATATAGTTTATTCGAAAAGAGTAAGTGAAATGAGTAAATAAATAGCGTTAGTCAAATAGTGTTAGTCCAATAGAGTTAATTGATAGGGGTTAGTCCAAAGGAGTTAAGTAAAAAGAGTCAATCGAATATAGCTATTCGAAGGAGGGTTAAGTAAGGAAGTTAGTAAAAGGGATATAAAGTGAACTTTGCCCATTTCAAAGTTAGAAATGTTATTCAGTTAAGGTCTGAGAGGTAGTTCTACCCCAACTTAATTGGCTTCGTTTTAACTAAGGAATAGTTAATGTTCGGCAGTAAAAGAAATGGTTTGAGTTGGCATCGCGATGGTTTGTTTAAACATCTGTCTAAGTCCAATGAAGAAGCTTTGGAAATGTTTTCCAAATAAGAAACCAGAAATGTTTTCTAATAAAGAAAACAAGAAATGGAAATGTTTTCCATTGTTAATATCGTATATTTTCAAAATGTAGAAAATAAGAAATATTGAATATAGGGAAATAGGAGATAAGTAAATTAACGAAATAAAGAGATAAATGTTGAATGATGTTTGATCGATATAAATTTCCATCTGGAAATAATATCGTTGTTTGCACACTTGTTTTTATTCGATAGTTAAATCACAGACTATCGAAGTTTTGACCATTTTAACGTTGTTAATATGGAGAGACCGGTTGGATGATTATCCAAAGAACCACTCTGTATTGGCATAAGCGTTGCGAATCATATATGCCAAAGATAAGTGAAGACGGAGTTATGCAAGGGCTATCCTGTTTACAGAATAGTGCCTTCAGTTCATCCTGTTCCTGGGTGACTTGTATGGACGGATGTCTGACAGAATATGTCCAGACGATCACGTATATTGATTTCTCTAACTGTACCAAGAGTGGAAGCGGAGAAGGAAACTTCTCTTAGCTAACACATAATGTATGGTTGAGGACGTCGATCGGTGATTTGATGGATTTGACGATGTGGCATTCAAAGTGAATCTGATGTGATGATAAAGCGTAGCTTCTAGCCTCACATCCGGTAAATGACAGAAATCGGGCAGGCAGCATGGCTAAGTCGGTCGCACCGAAGTAGGGTGTATAATCACCTGATCTAGAGTTTCATTTACTTCTAAAAATCTATTGTTGATGCTGTCCCATTCGGGAAACGGTTGCTGATCCCAACTGTTGGTGATATACATTCGATACACTCAAGCGAAATGAGTGGTCGGTCATGTGTGGCCGGGTTGCAAGATGTTCTTGTTGAACCCAGTGTATTCCTCTCTAGAGGTACATTAGCGAAAGGTGGATCCATACCTTGTCATAGTTGGAAATCCATTACCCAATACGTGCTTGCGGTTTTGAGTTGTATACTATATATGTAGAACGTGAGATGAAAGCGTTTCTGCTAGATGATTATTTATACTGTGGTTGATAGACATTATTATAATATCAAAGTTTTTTGATATAAAGATATTTTGGATTTTCGTAAGGGAAAAACCCGTTCCGTTATGCGGCGTGGTCTTATGAGATATCATATACCTGTATAACTGTTTTAAACTGTTTTACTCATACCAGTCCCATGACTGACCCGGAGTTTACTTTGTTGTTTTCCCTAAACTCTTGGGTGCCTAAATTTGTACGGGCTGTCAAGTAGTCGGGATTTTACAGATACACTTGAAGAGCTGGAGCAGGAGGCTTCAGGATGTTATAACTATAGTTATTTCCGCTGTGTTGTAAGTGCTGTACTTTGATAATGATATGTATATTCAAGTACTGATTTGTATTTCAAAGTTATGTTATGAAATATATTTATTCGTTCCGCTGTGAGATTCGTGTTACTCTGATGTTGTGTTCTTCTTCTTCTTCTATTCTAATTTTCTATCTTATCTTTCCTCACCCTCTAATTTCTTTCACTAATTACCAGGATTTTTCGACGTTTTGGTTATCGACATCGGGCTTATGTCGATAACCAAAGTCGCTCGAAATCCGGGTCATTATATTGCTCGAAACCGTTTAAGCTAGCCTTTGATTCTTCACTTGAAATCCTAGCCTGACTTGAACCTCTTCTTGAAAGTCTTTTTAGCAGCATCTCCTCGTCTTGATTTATTTTATATATATTATTCTATTTATATTTTAATTAAGAGGAGGAGAAGAAGCCATGTTCACTAAGAATCTTTGCAGCATAAGGGTAGAGGAGAATTGTGAATAGAGAAGAAGACTTGGGCTGTTTATATAGTGTTAGGCGGACGAACCTAGGCAGAAACGTGACCAAATACATCTGAACGAACCAGTGCAGAAAACTGGAAAAAGCAGAGGGTCGACCCCCAGGTCGACTACCCAGTCGACCTGGGTGACCCAGGTCGACTACCCAGTCGACCTAGGTGCCCCATGTCGACTACCCAGTCGATCTGGGTGCCTTGGGCAGGAAAATTCCCGCCCAACCCATTCTGGGTCCGATTTGAATTCTGAACTTGGCCTGTTTTGAAATTTGAACTTCGCTGAATCTTCCAGAGGCCATATCTTCCTCATACGGACTCCGATTTACGCAAACTCGGACTCGTTTTCATGCAGAATTCCGAGACAAACGCAATGGCACAGCCCGTTTCCTTTGATTTTGATTTTAATATTTAATTTTGCCTTGATTTGTGAATCTTAGTGTTACAGAATTACGGGGTGTTACATGATGTGTTTCATGTTTCGCATTTGAGGAAGTGTTTACACGATACTGCGTAAGTAGAAGAGCCGAGCATGCTTAGAGAAGTGGAAGTAGTGCGAGATGACATGGTTAGACGAGTTCCTACATACATCCTTAGGTCGGAGGTCAAGAAATTATGCAACCGAGAGGTCAAGTTGGTTAAAGTCCAATGGGGAGATGATCAAGGAGACACGACTTGGGAGACTGAAGACAAGATACATGCATCGTACCCATTCCTCTTTGAGGGTATGTTCTTAACTTCTCCTTTTTCTATCACTTTGTTTATACTTGTTCTATCGTTTAGTGTATCCTCTCGATTATATCTTTGATCTTTAGGTAGAAAATCCTATGGTTGTTAACATTGTTTGAGACATGTTATGTTTGGTGGATGCTAGTGGATGTAAGTGTTTGCTAGTGGTTGCTTGTAGATGCATTTACACATACATTAGGCACTAGATCGGCTCAATCACTTTCATATTGCATATGAGTGAGTATGCATATTTAAGTTAATGGATGTATATTGAATGTGTTATCATATGCATGTTGCATTTGAATGAATGGTTGTGCACTCATATAGAAATAATATGTATCATTAGGATTCTTTTGCATACATAATGGATGCATGGCACTATCATGTTTTTCATTAAGGAGGTCAACTGAATCAGTAGACTGTCTAATCTTTGCATTAGATAAGGAACATACACACACACTTTTGCATATGTTCATATAGCATTAGAAATATTTTAAGGACAATGGATGCTTGTGGATAATGGATGAGTAGACGGATGATTGGATGGCAGGATACATTCTTCTTAACTTGTAGATTTCGAGGACAAAATCCTTTAAGTGGGTGAGAATGTAACACCCCATAATTTTATAATATTAAAATTGAAAAATTAAAGAATACTAATTTTTATAAGAAGAATTAAGGAAAACGGGTTGCGCCGTTGCGTCCGACTCGGAATTCTGCTTGAGATAGAGTCCGAGTTTACGTAAAACGGGTACAGTATGAAGAAGTTATAGAGCTTAGAAGATTTCAGTTCAAACCAGAATTAAAAAAATAATTAAAATCAAATTCAAAATTCAAAATTCAAATCAGCAAGAAGCGGGATGGGCGGGAATTATCCCGCTCTAGGGTGTCGACCCCCCTAGGGGAGTCGACATAGGTGTTGACCCCCATGTAAGGGTGTCGACATAGGTGTCGACCCGTAGGGGTCGACCCCATCAGCCAGATCTGGGCAGTGACGAATTTTGGAGAATTAGGGCTTATGTGGCGTTCTCTGATTGGTTGGGTGATGTGTATTTCTGGTTTGGATGGTTTAGATGGATCCTAACCTAATCTAAAGCCACTAATTCACCTAATACACCTATATAAACACACCTAGACCTAACGCTAATTTCATTACACTAATTCATACGCCTCCATGTTGCCACAACCTAAACTAGTCTTTCTTCTACACTAAAGCAAATTGGAATAGAGTATTCATATTGGAAGATAAGAATCAAATTCTACAACAACGGTTTAGCTAATTAAATTCGAAATACAGAATTCAGATCTATTTTCTCTTCTACCACTGTGAGTCCACGTTACTTTCACTTATAATTAATTAAAAGTAATTGTGATAAGTTTGTGAATTGGACTATATGAACATGCCTGTAAGATGAATCATATCATGTTTGGTGAATTCTTATCTTTTAGATTCATACCTAAAGTTCATGTTCTATATCCCTTATTGGATCTATCTTATTGTTCTATGCCAGTTTATGTTCCAAATGCTAATTGGATCTATCTTATTGTCATATGTCAGTTTATGTTCCATATGCTAATTAGATATATTTTGTTGCTCTATACCAGTTCATATGCCTAATTAGATCTATTTTTTTGTTCTATGCCAGTTCATACTTCTTATGCTTATTTTTGTGCCAGTTTTGATGTCATGGTTCTCTTCCCCTCCTCTCATCTTTTCCTTTTTATGAGATTAGGCTAACTGCGAGCCTAACATTTTATTATACGTACGAAGGACGTGGGAACGTTGTGGGAAAAGTTTCGGGAAATTATTGAATAATATGCAGTTGGGCATAAAAAAAAAGACTTGAGATCATGTAATTGATTTGGGGCATGAATTGGTACAATTTGTTTACATGAGATTATGGACATTAATTAGGATTAAATGATGAACATAATTTAGGTTGGAAATTATGGGTATATATTATAATCCAAGATTTGAAATTGGGAACATGAATTGTGTAACGACACGCATTCTACGCATCGAAGGATCGTAGAATATTTATTTCTTTTACATACGAAGTCGTATATTCATGTAAGTTTGGGAGACGACTAATGAGGTCATTCCCTATGTTCATGATTTTTGTCGATTTTTAAATGACCGTTTTGCCCCTAGTTATGCTTGTTTCAGCCATAACTTTTAATTGGAAAGGAGTTTTGACCTGAAACCACTTCCATTAGATCCGGATGATGGTTTACCTTTCTGTCGTTGGTCATATGTGTAAAACGGACTTACCGTTTGGGAAGTATGGCTGAAATAGGGTTTAGAAGGTGAAAAACTGCTTAACCGGGCCAAATGAGGTGATTAGTAAATGGGCCCATAACCCATTTCGGGATTAGGGTTATGGGGAGGCTGAAATGAGTTAGGTTTACATTTTATTTCAGTTTTCTAGCCGCCATTTACCTCCTAAGAACACTAATAATGGCCTCCAACCTCTAAAACATCTCCAAATCACTTTCTAATCAAGGATTAAACTTACAACATCAAATCAAAGACGATTAGCACAAGAATCGAGGTAGAACTGTTGTGTTGCAACGGGAACAGCGCCAAACAGAGATTCATTTCAGATTTGGTATTTTATTTGTAGCCAAGGTGAGTGATTTGCATAGTTCCTCACTAATTATGGTTAATTAAGGGTAATCAGTGTTAATTAGCGGATTTAAACGTGATTAAATTCTGGAAAAATATTTATAAAATTCGAAATGATATTTTAAGCTCTGTTAGAAAGTTTGGATAATTTGGTTAAGTTTTGCTAATCATATCATTAGTTATGCCTAAACACGATTAAGGGAGAATATGGATTTTTTTGCTATGTTTGATCAAATTTACATGCTATGATTATCGTTTTGATGTTTATAGTTGATTCTCTACGTTGCTATGACCGTATGGTATGCTTTGTGATTGATTAGAGCTGTTAGATTGGCTGGATAACTGCGAACGTATCTTCGAAGATTTGGGCATCGAGGATGCGATGAAGAGAAGGTTAGCATCTCGTCAGCTGCAAGGATGGGCAATGAATTGGTGGAATGCTATAAAGGCTGCTACTCGCGAGGATCGGAATACTTGGGATCAGTTTAAGGTTCGCTTTAGCGATAAGTTCATTCCAACTGCTCAGAAGTCAGTGTTGTTTAAGAAATTCTTGGAACTCAAGCAGAATGGCAGAGCTATCTTGGAGTATATTGCCGAATTCGACACTTTGTCGAAATATGGGTTATCCCTAATAGATATTGCCGAGAATAAGAACGAGAAGTTCATAACTGGCTTGGATCAGTACTTGGGGGAAAGGCTTATTAACCACATCGACGAAACGTTTGAATCGATTGTGGGGAAAGCATTGAGGTCGGAGAGTCTTTACCCTAAATCGAAGATTGAGGCTGCATCTGCAGAGGAGCCAAAGATGCAAGCAAGTGGTGGAGGCAAGAATGGTTCTCAGAATAAGAGGAAGCAGAACCAGAATAAGGATGGCCAAAAGAAGAAGAAGGATGTTGAGTGCTTCAGATGTGGTAAGAAGGGCCATTATGATAGTAATTGTCGGGCCAAGCCAGCGGATATGAAGTGCTTTAACTGTGGCCAAGTGGAACATCACAAGGACAAGTGTCCGCAACCCCCTAAAGAAAAGCAGATGGTGAAAGCATATGCCCTAAATGTTGTTCCTTCTTTGTCGAATGCCCCAACTGCGGCGGAGAAAGGAAAGAATGTTGTTATTCAAGGTATGCTTTCTGTTTATGATGCTCCTGTTCGAGTATTGTTTGATACCGGAGCTTCCAGTTCCTTTATATCCAGTGACCTGGTAGATAGGTTGGGATTGGAGCCCGAGATCGTCGATAGACCTTTAATAATGACGAACCCGATTGGTGGTTCGACTAACCTTAGCATGATTTGTCGTAATGTGGTCTTATCGAGTCATGGATGCATGTTTTTTTGTGATTGCTTTGTTTTCGGCTTTACTGGGTTTGGCATTATTTTTGGAGTCGATTGGCTCCAAAGATACGGGGTGGTGGTAGACTGTGAGGGCTTTTTGGTGACAGCTAGAGCAGATGATGGGCAGAGGATAGTGTTTGGTGGTCTACCTAGTGATGGGGTAATGGCTAGTTTTCTAAATTCCCTCGACATCCCACATAGTGAGTTGTTAGGTTTTCCCGTGGTTGGCCAGTATCCGGATGTCTTCGAAGAAGTGACCGGGCTTCCACCACACCGAGAGATTGAGTTCTGTATTGATTTAGTGAAAGATGTCAAACCTATAGTGATGCCACTTCGTCGTATGGCACCAAGGGAGCAGCGAGAGCTCGGGGTGCAAGTCAGCGATCTTTTGAAGAAGGGATTTATGAGAAGGATTGTTTCTGAATGGGGAGCACCAGTTGTGTTTGCTACCAAGGCGGATGGTTCCCTTCGGTTGTGTGTAGACTACCGCGGATTGAATAAAGTGACGAGGAAGAATAAGTATCCTCTACCGCAGATGGATGATTTGTTTGATCAGTTGAGTGGCACGAGAGTATTCTCTCAGTTGGATGTCGCGATAGGTTTTCATCAGCTTAGGGTGGAAGCTTAGAGTACAGCTAAAACGGCGTTTTGAACGCCGTCTGAATTTTATGTATTGGTCATGCCATTTGGGTTGACCAATGAACCAACATATTTTGTGGATCTTATGAATAGGGTATTCAGAGATCAGTTGGATAAGTTTCTTCTTGTGTTCGTGGACGATATACTTGTTTATTTGAGGACAGAGGAAGAACACAAGGAACATTTAAGAATAGTGATGGAGGTGTTGAGAAAACACCAATTGAAAGCAAAGTTTTCTAAGTGTCACTTCTGGAGGAGGGAAATGAGATACTTGGGCCATGTTGTTTCAAAAAATGGTATCGCCGTGGACCGTGCGAAGGTGGCTATGGTACAAGATTGGTCTACGCCCAAGAATGCGACAGACATAAGAAGTTTCTTGGGGTTAGCTGGATATTATCGTAAGTTTATCCAAGACTTCTCCAAGATAGCAGCACTGTTGACTCAGCTGACCAAGAAGAATCAAGCTTTCGCCTGGGACGAAAAGTGCGAGAATGCATTCAAGAGTCTAAAGGAAAAATTGACATGTGCACCAGTATTAGTCATTCCTAAGGGGAATGAAGAGATGACGGTATATATGGACGCATGTGGTACTGGACTAGGTGTTGTATTGATGCAAGGAGGTAAGGAGGTAGCTTATGCAAGTCGGCAACTAAAACCGCATGAGAAAAGATACCCTACCCATGATTTGGAATTGGCACGATCGTGTTCGCACTGAAGATGTGGAGACATTATCTCTTGGGAGAAAGATTCGAGTAGTTTACCGATCATAAATCGTTGAAGTATCTCTTCTCTTAGAATGATCTAAATCTCTGACAGCAAAGTTGGTTAGAATTCTTAGCTTCCTATGATTTCGACATCGCATATACCCCAGGAAAGGGCAATGCGGTGGCTGATGCATTGAGTAGAAGACATGCCAGTTTAGGGGCTATGTTTCTAGAATGGAAGCAACTGGAGTACATCGCTGGGCATGATTTCAGACCAAAGTGCGAGTTGGATCCAGAAATGTTAGCAAGTTTGACGATCAAACCCACTTTGATTGAGCGGATTAGTTCTAGCCAGAGGGACGATCCTAACCTATTGGAAATCGTCTCAAAGTTAGAGATGGGGATCAACGAAGAGATGAACAAGTATGGGCTGGATCGAGATGGATGGCTTAGAAAGAATGGAAGACTAGTTGTACCCAATGTCAATGGATTGAGAGATGAAGTGCTCAGGGAATGTCATCGCTCAAAATGGACTATACACCCCGGTGGTAACAAGATGTATTGAGACATGAAGCAGACCTACTACTGGAAAGGGATGAAAAGATACAATGGGAAGTTTATATCCAAATGCATGAATTGCCAGCTAGTTAAAGCTGAGCAAAAGAAGCCTAGTGGTTTGTTACAACCATTAGAAATTACAGAATGGAAATGGGAACAAATCTCAATGGAATTCATTGATGGGTTACCAAGGACTAGATCGGGCCATGATAGCATTTGGGTGATTGTGGACCGATTGACTAAGAGTGCAAGGTTTATACCCGTCAAGTCGAATAGAACGGCAGCTAAGTTAGCTGAGCTATATGTAAAGTGGGTTGTGAGATTTCATGGAATACCCAAAGGCATTGTGAGTGACCGAGATTCGTTGTTCACTAGTGGATTTTGGAAGAGCTTACAAGAGGCGTTAGGATAAGAACTACATCTCAGTACCGCATATCATCCTCAAACCGATGGTCAAACAGAGAGGGTGAATCGTATATTAGAAGACCTCTTGAGATCCTGTGTATTGGATTTTGGTGGATCATGGGATGATCATTTGCATCTAGTAGAGTTTGCATATAATAATAGTTATCAATCTAGTATTGGTATGGCTCCATTTGAAGCATTGTACGGAAGACCGTGCAACTCACCGTCCTGTTGGTTAGAGACCGGTGAGAAATATGTGCTTGGACCAGAAGTAATAAGAGAAACATCAGACAAGATCAAGATTATCCAACAGCGAATGAAGGTTGCTCAAGATAGGCAGAAAAGTTATGCTGATAAGAGGAGAAGAGAATTAAAGTTCTCCATTGGCGACTTGGTGTTTGTCAAGATTTCTCCGTTGAAGAGCGTGATACAATTTGGCAGGACAGGCAAGTTAGCACCAAGATTTGTTGGTCCATTCCCAGTTCTTGAGCAAATTGGGAATTTGGAATACAAAGTTGAATTACTAGAGATGATGGCAGGAGTTCACAACGTATTTCATGTTTCCCAGTTAAGGAAGTTCGTACATGACCCAGATGTGACTATTTCACCTGATCAGTTGGATGATATCGAAGTTGAACCTGAGGCGGTTGGGAACCGCAAGCCTATGCGTATTGTTTGGAACGATACAAAGCAACTTCGAAGGAAAGCAGTGAATCTAGTCAAAGTCCAGTGGGGCGAGAATGAGAATGACTGTACTTGGGAGACAGAGGAGAGCATTAGGAAGACGTATCCAGAACTCTTCGCCTGGTAAGGTTTCTGTTTCGATTTAGTCTTTCCGCAAGCTCGGATAGGTTTGTTTTATCTGTTTTGCATGTTTGATTGTTGTATATGATTAGTAGGCATGCGGGATCCTTTGTTTGTTTTGGATTAAGGAATTTCGGGGACGAAATTTCTTAAGGGGGGAGAGTGTAACGACCCGCATTCTACGTATCGAAGGATCATAGAATATTTATTTCTTTCACATACGAAGTCGTATGGTCATGTAACTTTGGGAGACGACTATTGGGGTCATTTCCCATATTCATGATTTTTGCCGATTTTTAAATGACCGTTTTGCCCCTAGCTAGTCTTGTTTCGGCCATAACTTTTGATTGGAAAGGAGTTTTGACCTGAAACCACTTCCATTAGATCCGGATTATGGTTTACCTTTTCTTGGAGTGGTCATATGTTGAAAACGGACTTACCGTTTGGGAGATATGGCTGAAATAGGGTTTAAAAGGTGAAAAACTGCTTAACGGGGCCAAATGAGGTGATTAGTAAATGGGCTCATAACCTATTTCGGGATTAGGGTTATGGGGAGGCTGAAATGAGTTAGGTTTTCATTTCATTTCAGTTTTATAGCCGCCATTTACCTCCTAAGAATCCTAATAATGGCCTCCAACCTCTAATACATCTCCAAATCACTTTCTAATTAAGGATTGAGCTTAGCAACATCAATCAAAGAGGATTAGTGTAACACCCCACCTCCGCTAGGGTCACTCGCAAAGGTAATGCACTAGTTTTGGTGGAGTATTATCTAGGTAAACATGCACAAAGATATCACAAGGCAGAACATAAATAAAGTTGCGGTAGAAATTAAAAACCAACTTTTTATTATTTTCAAGAAAAGAGTCAAAAGCTCATATATCCAAGATACAAATTATTCCACCACATCAAGTTCCAAATAAAGGAGCATAAACTTAAAACAAAAGTAAATTATTCCCCATAAATAGCAGAAGCAGCCATAGCATAGCCTAAAACCAAACCGTACATGAGCTGTCAGAAAGCAAGCTAAATCCAAGCTAAGAGCTAGTGTTTCCTCCCTGAGAACCTTGGGGGGGAAATGAAAGAAAAAGAGGCGAAAGAAAAAGGGTCAGTCATAAAGACTGGTAAGCCCTAGTAACTTTCAGTATGAAAACTAGTAAAGGTAACATGATATGTGAAAACTGGAATTAAACATAAGGATGATAACAGGACTAGTAGGATAATCAAGATAACAAGATAAGTCAAGTCTAGCATCGCATATTCAAGGTTCGTTGCACCAACTGTACTAGTATTCTAACCCATGTCAAGCATTAACCATGAAATGATCCCTTGGCCCAGTATCATGAAGAGACCCATTACGGGGTCCTACGGTGCGATCTACTAATCGATCGGCTCCCTACAAGTCCTAGCTCGTCATGTGTCTATGTCATACGGCCCTTGTAACACCCCGTAATTCAATTAATATTAATATTCACAAATTAAAGAATAACTAAACTCAGACGTGAGAATTGTGGGAAACGGGTTGCGTCATTGTGTTCGTCTCGGAATTCTGGTTGAAATAGAGTCCGAGTTTGCGTGATTTGGACTTCGTATGAAGAAGTTATGGCCGTCGCAAGTTTCTGAAAATTTAAAACAACTCGCAGGAAATTTAAAAATTCAAACAGAAAAGTGTTCCCGCCCAGGCAGGTCGACTGGGGAGTCGACTGGGCAGTCGACACCCCAGGGACTAGGTCGACTGCGCAGTCGACCTGGGTGTCGACCTGGTCTGGCGGCTTAGGTTTCTGGCTGACCTGTTTTTAATTGACTAATGACCCATTTGGGTTTCTGACCTAATCTGGTTGGCTGGGATTAGTGCTAAGTTGATCTGACGGTCTAAAATAAATCCTAACTCTATAAATACCTAGGTAGTCTCTCACCCTAATTCATAAGAAAAATAGAATAGTTACCGTCATACCGTCGCCATGGAAATCAATGGAGCCGCCGCCAACTAAGAAGGAAGAAAAGCTAATTCAATTCTAATTCTCTCAACCCTAAAGCAAAGCAAAGCTCTCTTTTCTTCTCTAAATTGTGAGTATGATGATCTTAACAAGATTATTATTATTTTAACTAGGTTAAGTCATGAATGGATTATGAGTAGATGATGTGAATTATCATATATGTTGTGTAAACCTTATGCTATCATGTAAGTTATTAATCCTATGTTATGTGATGATGATATCTTATATGTTGTAAATCATGCTATGGTGATGTTATGTATGTTGAAAGTTTCTATGCTAAGTTGTGATAAACCATACATGTTAAAAAGGCCATGATGTTACCATCCATGCTAGTTAGTTCATATTAATTAAATCATCATGTTTGGGCTATGTTAATCTATATGACAAGTTACATATGCAAGTTAGATTGATTAGAAAAGCTATGAACATATGCCATGACATCTATTATGACATCTAGAATTATGTTATGACATATGTGATATCCTATGCTAGTTCACACCATCATTATGTTGCCTAAAAACCCCATATGCAAGTTTATGTATAGATTTGGGCTATGATCATATCATGTAAATTAAGACATTTAACAAGTTGACACCTTTTGATCCTTAACATGTGTAGTTTATGCAAGTTTCACCCCTATTATGATTAGATTTATTTTAATTGTCTATATGTTGTGATAATTTATCTTTATGCTATGGGTTGGACTATTCAAGTCTAGCCTATATTATGCGTTGAATAAGCGAACGTATAAACATGGGGTAGGGGTAATATTAAGGATTTAATATTAAAAAGTTGGGGTGCAATTGATATGATTTTGCATGCCATAAGTGGATGGCCATAATTGAGTCAATTATGGACACCATTAAAATTGGAAGTAATTAATAATTTGAATAGGGAATTATTAAAAATGGGGTAAAAGATTATAAGTGATAATCAATGCTTAGGACACGAGGTTGGACTCGTTTGTGACGTAAACCTGCCCGGACCCGCCCGGCAAATCCAGTGGTCACAAATGTCAGCCTAATGTGAGAGGTCCTAGGCCTAAACTAAAGCATAACAGTTGTAAAGACACGAGGTTAGACTCTTTCATGGTGTAAGAATGCCCGGACCCGCCCGGCAAATCCAGCTGCCATAAATGCCAGTCTAATGTGAGAGGTCTTTATGAGGTTATGGACTGAATGAATTAAGAAATACTTAACCAGATAAACATGTAAAGTGGGACATGGGGGTTAAGTAGGTGCCTTGGGTGGCATGAGGAATCTAGTGGGTGCCCTTAGTTGCATGTGAAATACGATTAGTAAGACTTAACCAAACACACATGTAAATGAACATGACTAAGGGGGTTAAGTGGGATATACTAGTAGTGACAAGATTAGGTGGGTAGCTTGTGGGAGCCCATTTCAACCAGTATCCCAAACGTATCTTTGTGGGCTCGACCGAAGTCGAGGACGGGACACGCATGCTGGGTTTGACTATAAGAGGCCAAAACGGGGAGCGATGACAACGCAAGTCCAACGGGTTTCATATGCGTGTGTGGACCCGGGCTGGTAGGTAAGACGTTGTTGCATCGTGTAGGTATAAGCCGTGCATTCTCAAGTTGTATCGGGTTGCCACTTTAGGGGAGTGATACACCCCACTGTGGGGCTAGTACGGGTATCTACGAGTAGGGAGCCGATCGAAAGTGGGTAGTGGGGTACAGTTAGTGGAGATAGGGGCAGACGGCACCTATGTAGTCAGCTAGGGGTACGCAAGGCTATTTATAAAGTTTCTGTGTGAGGCAAGTGGGATCAAACTTTAGGGTGACTGGTGCGGTGCAGTGTAGTAATGTGCGGTGCAGTGTAGTAATTATTCGTTAGTAATTAGGTGTGCCTTTACCGTTATCTTTAACGTTATCTTAAACGCTATCTTTATCTTCCTAAGAGTTCACAGACATTTACTTGTCTTCCAGCTTATGCCTTAGTCTAGTTATTTTGATAATAGTATTGTTAGAATTATCATACTCGCCAGACTTTATGTCTGACCCCCTCTATTTCTATCCTTTTTCCCCCTCCAGGTCCTCAGGTTGGGCCCAGCTCTACTGGAGTTTGATTGAATTGCTTCATCTCTCTTTGGAAAGCTTGGACCGTTGAAGTAAAGTCCAGCTTGTTATCTTTTTAATGGCTATTTATGTAATGGGATTATGTATTTTGTTTTATGAAGATGGATATTGTACTTGGTTTTATGATGTAACAAACATGTTTAATTTCCGTTGCAATAAAATGAAGTTTTTGATTTCCAAGTACTATTTATTATCTGTCTTGTTGTAATTTTTCTTTTCTATATTCACTTATAACCTCCATCGAAGTTAATGCATTCCCTTTGTGAGTGACATTAATGGACGTGGGGTGTTACACGTGGTATCAGAGCTTAAGGTTACCAGGACAGATAAAAATACTTTAGAAAATAGTTATTTTTGGAAGAAGTGCTTTCAAAAACATGTTTTAATGAGAAATTTAAAGAGGAAAGTTTTTTTTTAGATGAACATAATCCCCAAAGGCCATATCTTTATCTTTCAAATTCTCCATTTTGAATCTTTCCTTTTTCGTTTCAGCATGGCTGAAGATCTTAATCTACCCGACTGTGTAACGATACCAGGATGGTATAGGAGGTTACTAGAGGCTAGGGCCGCTGCAGGTCCAGCTAATGTTCCTCCACCACCAGTTGCACCCGTTCCTCCTCCTCCTCGCGTAGATACTTCTGCAAAGACGTGCAAGGAATTCAAGGCTATGGGTGGAAAACCATTTCAAGGGTCAGAAACATTTGTGGAAGCTAGAGATTGGCTTAAGGAGGTGGAAGAATTGCTAGAAATCTTCGAAGTAGAAGAGGGTAGGAGAGTTCGATTAGCAGCTTGGTTGATGAAGGGAGAGGCCTCGTTTTGGTGGGAGGTCACTAATGGGGAGCATCCTGTTGATTCTTGGGCGGATTTCAGACGTAGGTTCGAGGCGAAGTTTCTCTCAAGGGCAGAAGAAAATCTATATATGGAAAGGTTCTTGACATTGAAGTAAGGAAGCTCATCAGTGAAAGAATATGTTAACAAATTTAATCAGTTAGCAAGGTTTGGCTTGGACTTAGTGAACATGCCGGAGAAGTAGGCGCTGAGGTTCGTGAATGGCTTGAATGAACCATTGCAAGGGTTGGCTATGACCCACATCCCGATGGGGGCCACCTTTGAGAAGTTAGTAGAAATGGCGCTTATGCATGAGGAGAAAAGCGCTAAAGCTGATAAGGCACCCGAGAAGAAAGGGGATAAGAAGAAACCACAACAGCAAAACAAGAAGGGTGGTAAAGACAATAACGGCAAGGGAAAGCAAAAATGTTTTAACTATGGGACACCAGGCCATCTCAGCAAGGATTGCCGAAAGAAAAAGAAGACAGACTGTTTTCATTGTGGCGATGCGGGACATTTAGTGAAGGACTGCCAAAGAAGGGGCAGAGGGCAGGAGCTACCTCGGGAGGACAGGTGCAGGCTCTTATGGCACCAGGGCAGGCAAGGGGACAAGTTCAGGCTCTCGCGGTCCCACCGCTGCAAGAACGAGGTAGAACCATTTCTGTTGAAAGCTTAGTTTTTCTGTTTGATCATCATGTCCGTACCTTATTCGATTCGGGCGCATCGCATTCGTTTATCTCTACATCGTTAGTTGAATCACTGCACTTAAACACCAGTTTAGTAGAGGATCCCTTAGTTGTTTCGAATCCAATTGGGGGCTCAACTTATTTGTCTATGATGTGTTTAGATTTGAAAATTTCTATACTTAGCGTTGAGTTTAGATGTGATGCTTATGTGTTGGGCTTCGCGGGCTATGGGCTAATTTTAGGAATGGACCGGTTATCCAGAAATGGGGCCGTTCTTGATTGTGAAAGGAGAGTAGTTAGGCTCGTGACTCGCCTTGGCAACACTCTCGAAATCTTTTGTAATCCCATAAATTCTATTATGCTAAGTTATTTAGAATCGCTTGACGCGTCTGAGGAAAATCTACGATCTGTTAGAGTGGTCCGAGAATATTCAGATGTGTTTGAGGAGGTGAAGGGCTTGCCTTCGAAGCGGGAGATAGATTTTCGAATATATCTTGTGGATAATGCGAAACCAGTATCTTTGCCAGTACGCCACATGGCTCTACGTGAAAGGAGGGAACTCGATAAGCAAGTGAAGGAGTTGCTTGAGAAGGGGTTCATAAGACGAAGTATATCGGAGTGGGGTGCTCCAGTAGTATTTGCAACGAAGGCGGATGGGTCCCTTAGACTTTGTGTGGACTATAGAGAACTTAATAAGCTTACTAAGAAAAACAGGCACCCACTGCCGAGGATTGACGATCTCTTCGATCAGTTAGTTGGCGCCTCAGTGTTTTCGCAGTTGGACTTAGCCACTGGTTTCCATCAGTTGAGAGTGGCTGAGGATAGCATTGACAAGACTGCCTTTAGGACTCCGGACGGTTTTTATGAATAGCTAGTGATGCCCTTCGGTTTGACAAACGCCCCAGCATATTTTGATGAGTAGGGTGTTTAGGGAGTACCTTAATAAATTCGTGGTAGTCTTTGTAGATGACATCTTGATCTTTTCTAAGGATGAAGAAGAGCATGCCCTACATCTTAGGGAAGTGTTGGAGACTCTTCGAGCGCATAGCCTTAAGGCTAAATTTTCTAAGTGTCACTTTTGGAGGAAGGAAGTACGGTTCTTAGGCACGTGGTTTCCAAAGAAGGGATAGCTGTAGATCCCGCAAAGGTAGTGGCCATCCAAAATTGGAAGGTCCCTAAAAATGCTACCGAAGTGAGAAGTTTCTTGAGGTTGGCTGGCTACTATAGGAAGTTTATCAAAGACTTCGCAAAGAAATCAGCTCCATTGACACGCCTGACGAAGAAGAACCTAGTTTTCACATGGGACGTAGATTGTGATAATGCGTTCCAACGTTTGAAGAGAGCTTTGACTTCAGCCCCAGTCTTAGTATTGCCAGACGGGAGTAAGCCATTTACCGTTTATACTGACGCTTATGGGACAGGACTAGGCGCAGTCTTAATGCAAGAGGGTAAGGTAATAGCCTATGGTGGAAGGCAGTTGAGAGCGCATGAGAAGAATTACCCCACACATGACCTAGAGTTGGCCGCTATTGTTTTCGCGCTTAAGTCTTGGCGTCATTATCTTCTTGGCGAGAAATTCGAATTATTCACTGACCACAAATCTTTAAAATACCTATTCTCTCAAAAGGACTTGAACTTAAGGCAGCAAAGGTGGATGGATTTCTTGGCGTCCTACGACTTTGAGATAGCATATACCTCTGGCAAGGGTAACGCGATGGTCGATGCCTTAAGTAGAAAAAGATTATCCTTAAGTCCTTTGTTTGTTGAGCGGCGAAGCTTAGAATTCATCTCTATGTTTGATTTTAGACCTTCCATTGACTTTGTACCCGGTTTGCTAGCATCCTTGGAGGTCAGACCTACGCTTTTGGGACGGATTGGCGAGGCACAGCGAGACGACCCACAGTTGGTTGAGTTAGTAAAAAAGCTCAAAGGAGGGGAGTCATCAAGCCATCTCCGTAGGTACACCCTAGATGATAAGGGTTGGTTACGTAGGGACGGCAGACTTTGTGTACCAAAAGACGATAACCTAAGGAAGACTATTCTTGATGAAGCACATCGTTCGAAGATGACCATTCATCCCGGAGGGGACAAGATGTACAAAGACATGAAGAGAGTTTACTTTTGGGCCGGCATGAAGAAAGACGTGGTCGAGTATGTCGCTAGATGCTTGGTGTGCCAACAAGTAAAAGCGGAGCAAAAGAAACCCGGTGGGTTGCTTCACCCATTGGAGGTTCCACTATGGAAGTGGGAAAGTGTCTCGATGGATTTTGTGGATGGATTACCAAGATCAAGGAAGGGTAATACGGGGATTTGGGTTATAGTAGATAGACTTACTAAAAGCGCCCATTTTATTCCCGTGAAAAGTAAGAGGACTGCTCCATGGTTAGCTTTTGTATACGTTCGAGAGATAGTTCGTTTGCACAGTGTTCCTTCTAGCATAGTGAGTGACCGCGATCCTATTTTCACTAACGAATTTTGGAGAAGCTTACAAGAGGCGGTAGGGACTCAATTATGTTTGAGCACCGCATATCATCCTCAGACGGACGGCCAGACCGAGAGGGTGAATCGCATTCTAGAGGATCTTTTGAGGCTCTATATCCTAGACTTTAGGGGTACATGGGAAGAGCATCTTCCATTGGTTGAGTTCGCATATAATAATAGCTTTCAGTCCAGCATTGGTATGGCACCATTCGAAGCTCTTTATGGACGACCTTGTCGTTCACCTACATGTTGGTGGGAATTTACGGATAAGATCTTACTTGGGCCCAATATGATTAGGGAGACTTCGGAGAAGATCGATTTGATTCGAAGGAGGATGAAAGCAGCGCAAGATAGGCAGAAATCTTATGCGGATAAGAGGAGGACAGATCTCGAGTTTGAAGTTGGGGACATGGTCTTTGTCAAAGTATCACCATTACGAAACGTTGTTCGCTTTGGGTCCGTTGGGAAATTAGCACCAAGGTTTGTAGGGTCGTTTCCTATTAAGGAGAGGATTGGACGGATGGCGTATAGAGTGGAGTTGCCCGAGAGACTTAGTGGTGTACATGACGTATTCCATGTGTCACATTTGAGGAAGTGCTTGCACGAGACCGCGGAAGTGGTAGAGTCGAGCTTGCTTAGAGAGGTGGAGATAGAGCGTGATGCGACGATCCGACGAGCTCCCACGCGCATTCTTGGGTCGGAGATCAAGAGGTTGAGGAATTGAGAGGTCAGACTAGTCAAAGTGCAATGGGGAGATGACGAGAGCAACGCTACTTGGGAGACGGAAGAGAAGATGCGTTCACGATACCCTTTTCTTTTTGAGGGTATGTCCTTTTAATTTCTTCTTTATCGTTTAGCTTGTACTTATCTTATCTTTAGTATGTCCTCTCGCTAGTATCTTTGACCTTTAGTTAGGATAATCCTATGGTTGAAACATGTGTTTGAGACATGTTATGTATGATGGATGCAAAGTGTTTGCTAGTGGTTGCTCGTGGACACATATACACACACTATTAGGCACTAGATTGGCTCAGTCACTTCATATTGCATATTGCATATAAATGGTTGTATTTAGTAAAATGGATGTATAATGGTTGTGCTATCATATGGATACCGCATTTTGGTGAATGGTTGTGCATGCATGTAGAAATAATATGTATCGATAGGATTCTTTTGCATACATAATGGACGCATGGCACTATCATGGTTTGCATTAAGGAGGTCAACAGAATCAGTGGACCCCCTGATTTTTGCATTAGATATGGACATATACACACACTGTGCATTTAAACATAAAAGCATTAGAAGTCTATAAGGACAATGGATGCCTGTGTTTGATGGTTGAGTAGATGGACGATTGGATGTTAGGATATACATTCTTCTTAACTTGAAGATTTCGGGGACGAAATCCTTTTAAGGAGGGGAGAATGTAACACCCCGTAATTCAATTAATATTAATATTCACAAATTAAAGAATAACTAATCTCAGACATGAGAATTGTGGGAAACGGGTTGCGCCATTGTGTTCGTCTCGGAATTCTGGTTGAAATAGAGTCCGAGTTTGCGTGATTTGGACTTCGTATGAAGAAGTTATGGCCATCGGAAGTTTCTGAAAATTTAAAACAGCTCGCAGGAAATTTAAAAATTCAAACAGAAAAGTGTTCCCGCCCAGGCAAGTCGACTGGGGAGTCGACTAGGCAGTCGACACCCCCCCCCCCAAGTCGAGTGGGCAGTCGACACCCCAAGGACCAGGTCGACTGCGCAGTCGACCTGGGTGTCGACCTGGTCTGGCGGCTAGGGTTTCTGGCTGACCTGTTTTTAATTGACTAATGACCCATTAGGGTTTCTGACCTAATCTGGTTGGCTGGGATTAGTGCTGAGTTGATCTGACGGTCTAAAATAAATCCTAACTCTATAAATACTTAGGTAGTATCTCACCCTAATTCATAAGAAAAATAGAATAGTTACCGTCATACCGTCGCCATGGAAATCAATGGAGCTGCCGCCAACTAAGAAGGAAGAAAAGCTAATTCAATTCTAATTCTTTCAACCCTAAAGCAAAGCAAAACTCTCTTTTCTTCTCTAAATTGTGAGTATGATGATCTTAACATGATTATTATTATTTTAATTAGGTTAAGTCATGAATCGATTATGAGTAGATGATGTGAATTATCATATATGTTGTGTAAACCTTATGCTATCATGTAAGTTATTAATCCTATGTTATGTGATGATGATATCTTATATGTTGTAAATCATGCTATGGTGATGTTATGTATGTTGAAAGTTTCTATGCTAAGTTGTGATAAATCATACATGTTAAAAAGGCCATGATGTTACCATCCATGCTAGTTAGTCCATATTAATTAAATCATCATGTTTGGGCTATGTTGATCTATATGACAAGTTACATATGCAAGTTAGATTGATTAGAAAAGCTATGAACATATGCCATGACATCTATTATGACATCTAGAATTATGCTATGACATATGTGATATCCTATGCTAGTTCACACCATCATTATGTTGCCTAAAAACCCCATATGCAAGTTTATGTATAGATTTGGGCTATGATCGTATCATGTAAATTGAGACATTTAACAAGTTGACACCTTTTGATCCTTAACATGTGTAGTTTATGCAAGTTTCACCCCTATTATGATTAGATTTATTTTAATTGTCTATATGTTGTGATAATTTATCTTTATGCTATGGGTTGGACTATTCAAGTCTAGCCTATATTATGTGTTGAATAAGCGAACGTATAAACGTGGGGTAGGGGTAATATTAAGGATTTAATATTAAAAAGTTGGGGTGCAATTGATATGATTTTGCATGCCATAAGTGGATAGCCATAATTGAGTCAATTATGGACATCATTAAAATTGGAAGTAATTAATAATTTGAATAGGGAATTATTAAAACTGGGGTAAAAGATTATAAGTGATAATCAATGCTTAAGACACGAGGTTGGACTCGTTTGTGACGTAAACCTGCCCGGACCCGCCCGACAAATCCAGTGGTCACAAATGGCAGCCTAATGTGAGAGGTCCTAGGCCTAAACTAAAGCATAACAGTTGTAAAGACACGAGGTTAGACTCTTTTGTGGTGTAAGACTGCCCGGACCCGCCCGGCAAATCCAGCTGCCATAAATGCCAGTCTAATGTGAGAGGTCTTTATGAGGTTATGGCCTGAATGAATTAAGAAATACTTAACCAGATAAACATGTAAAGTGGGACATGGGGGTTAAGTAGGTGCCTTGGGTGGCATGAGGAATCTAGTGGGTGCCCTTAGTGGCATGTGAAATACGATTAGTAAGACTTAACCAAACACACATGTAAATGAACATGACTAAGGGGGTTAAGTGGGATATACTAGTAGTGACAAGCTTAGGTGGGTAGCTTGTGGGGGCCCATTTCAACCAGTATCCCAAACGTATCTTTGTGGGCTCGACCCAAGTCGAGGATGGGACACGCATGCTGGTTTTGACTATAAGAGGCCAAAACGGGGAGCGGTGGCAACGCAAGTCCAACGGGTTTCATATGCGTGTGTGGACCCGGGCTGGTAGGTAAGACGTTGTTGCATCGTGTAGGTATAAGCCGTGCATTCTCAAGTTGTATCGGGTTGCCACTTTAGGGGAGTGATACACCCCACTGTGGGGCCAGTACGGGTATCTACGAGTAGGGAGCCGATCGAAAGTGGGTAGTGGGGTACACCTAGTGGAGATAGGGGAAGACGACACCTATGTAGTCAGCTAGGGGTACGCAAGGCTATTTATAAAGTTTCTGTGTGAGGCAAGTGGGATCAAACTTTAGGGTGACTGGTGCGGTGCAGTGTAGTAATGTGTGGTGCAGTGTAGTAATCATTCGTTAGTAATTAGGTGTGCCTTTACCGTTATCTTAAACGCTATCTTTATCTTCCTAAGAGTTCATAGACATTTACTTGTCTTCCAGCTTATGCCTTAGTCTAGTTATTTTGATAATAGTATTGTTAGAATTATCATACTCGCCAGACTTTATGTCTGACCCCCTCTATTTCTATCCTTTTTCCCCCTCCAGGTCCTCAGGTTGGGCCCAGCTCTACTGGAGTTTGATTGAATTACTTCATCTCTCTTTGGAAAGCTTGGACCGTTGAAGTAAAGTCCAGCTTGTTATCTTTTTAATGGCTATTTATGTAATGGGATTATGTATTTTGTTTTATGAAGATGGATATTGTACTTGGTTTTATGATGTAACAAACATGTTTAATTTCCGCTGCAATAAAATGAAGTTTTAGATTTCCAAGTACTATTTATTATCTGTCTTGTTGTAATTTTTCTGTTCTATATTCACTTATAACCTCCATCGAAGTTAATGCATTCCCTTTGTGAGTGACATTAATGGACGTGGGGTGTTACAGCCTTATCCAGAAATGTAGTTACCTGTGCTAGGTCCACCATAGGGTGTATCAAGTCCTATGGTGCCAACCACCGACACGAATCAAGCACGCACAGTGTAAATCTACGGGTGCCCAATGCCTGCTTTTTCAACTCCGGACTACATGCACGACCATAGTCCGCCTGAACCTACAATGGCGCACCTACTCAGCCGTCGTTCTGGTCGCTTACAATCAGCCCAGTAATCGTGCCCCACCCTGCCTAGTCCTAGGGTATCGTGATACATCTAAGTGGGTTACTACTGAAAAGGACCACGTAACTAGGGTTTCTAATGGGTTAAGTGTTGTCCTTCAAATTCATGACTTAACCCTATCCAATTCATGTATCAAGTTGGTTAAGTATGTTCAAGCGGTTCATGCCTTAACCCTATCAAATCATCGTGTCAAGTTGGTTAAGTATATTCAAGTGGTTCATGACTTAACCCTATCATGTGGCATTAATTCATTAGTGCACCTCAACCTCTCACATTAGACTAACTGTTGTGGTTACTGGATTTGCCGGGCGGTTCCGGGCAGATTTACACCATAACATAGTCTATCCTTGGGTTTTACGTGCGATATGACCAACTACCCATATTGGATCCTATTGTTTGCAGCCACTAGATTTGCCGGGCGGTTCCGGGCAGATTTACACTGCAAACTCAACCCAACCTCGAGTTGGCCATTTTCAAGTTTATCTAATTATCATGCCCACATTCAAGTTTTCATGTCTAGATTCATGTCGAGTTTTCATGTCATGTTTCTTGTCAAATCGTGTCAAGTTCATGTCCATGTCCATGTTCAAGTCATAACAACAATCATGTTCAAGTTTAAAGCTAATTCATGTTTTACCTAGTCTACCCAAATCGTATTCCCATCGCTCGTAAGCTCGAATCGATACAAATAAATCTAATTAGGGAATAACATAAAAAGGGACGGGTATAAGGTGGCAAAAGTGATTACTAGCATAGCATGGTATAACTTGAGATAAAGAATTATAACATTATTAGCATATAGAATATTGGAATTTAACATAAAGATTCCAAATCTAACAAAATAAGGTACTAGTCAAGATAATAGTTGTCATAAGGTGATGGTATAGTCATAGTACGATTGACATAAGATGATAGCATAATCATGGTAACGATTGACATAGGGTGAGAGTCATAAACTTGTGACTAATAGCAGATTCAACATGATAATATGAGGGGTTTTCTTTTTGATTTACAACATGAATAGGCCCCAAATCAATGTCATAGTAATATACAAGAGTCAAGACCCAAGATGAACATGAATGAATGTAAAACAGTCATCATACATAGGTCCAATTTCAATTTACATCATATTACATTTACAGTTTAAATCTAAAAATAACCGGGGCTTACAGATCGTGGTTCGAGAATTAGAAAAAGGGATTCGATAGTTGAATCTCTATATGCTTAGTCAAGTCCAAATAGAAATCCCCAAATCAGCAATTCCCTTAATGTAGTCTAAACGCAGAAGAAGCAGTCCCTCTCTCAAACTTTTCAACCAGAATTAGAGCATCATAGAGTCAGAAAGAATTTTGTGTAGAGAGACTAGTGTTAGGGGCTGTATTTATAGGGTCAGGTCAATGTATGTGGACAAAAACGAGGCCAAATACATCAAAGTGAATCCAACTTCAGAAATGGGCTCGGGCACCAGGTCGACCCCCAGGTCGACACTATGGTCGACCTGGTCCTGGGTAGGTCGACTACATAGTCGACCCCCAGGTCGACCTGGTCCTGGGCGGGAAATTTCCCCGCCCAGTCCAATCTGAGGTTTGAATTTTGAATTTTGAATTCGAATTGAACTGTTTTGAACTTGAAAACTTCTGAAAACTTCGAAAGGTCATGACTTGGTCATACGGACTCCGATTTTCGAAAACTCGGACTCATTTCCAAGCAGAATTTCGAGATGAACGCAATGGCGCAACCCGTTTCCCTTGATTTTTATTTTAAAAATTAATTCTGCCTTGATTTATGGTTATTACACGTTATAAAAACACAGGTTGTTACAATTAGCACAAGAATCAAGGTAGAACTATTGTGTTGCATCGGGAACAACGCCAAATAGAGATTCATTTCAGATTTGGTATTTTATTTGTGACCAAGGTGAGTGATTTGCATAGTTCCTCACTAATTATGGTTAATTAAGGGTAATTAGTGTTAATTAGCGAAATTAAACGTGATTAAATTCTGGAAAAATATTTATAAAATTCGAAATGATAATTTAAGCCTTTGTTAGAAAGTTTGGATAATTTGGTTAAGTTTCGTTAATCATATCATTAGTTATGCCTAAACACGATTAAGGGAGAATATGGATTTTTTTTTGCTATGTTTGATCAAATTTACATGCTATGGTTGTCGTTTTGATGTTTATAGTTGATTCTCTACATTGCTATGACCGTATGGTATGCTTTGTGATTGATTAGAGCTGTTAGATTGGTCGAAAACGCCGTCGTATGGCATAAAACAGTCGCTGGAAAGTGACAGGAAATGTGCAGGGTTTCAAAACGGATCGGATCGGATCATTGGGCTCGGATCCAATAGGAGAACCGGGCAAGTGGACCTGATTTGGATTGGAACTTAGCATAAGGGGCTTGGCGAGAAGGAAGGCCATTTGCTTAGGGTTGGAGTTGGGCAGGGGATCGGATCGGAGAGACCAAAGGGGATCGAATCGGAGAAACCAAAGGGGAACGGATCTGGAGACATGAGGAAGCACACCCGAAACGAACCACTTTAGGGCATCCAAACCGAACCGAGCTAGAAGGGGAACACCGAATCGAACCGCACCCAGGAGCATACTAGGAAGCATTAGACCAAACCGAACCGATGAGGACTGGAGCACTATGCATATCCGAACTGAACTGTACGTGTGCTATTACTACTTCGCGTCGACTCTTTTGAGGACCAACTCCAATTCAACCAAAACCCGAGATGCAAAGGAAGTCCAAACGGGAAGTAGAACTCAGGATCCAGTTGGGAACCAACGAGTTAACTTCATGAGTTGGGCTTTGCTGTGTGACGTGTGCAAAGGGGTTATCGATGTCTGTGACCGTGGATCACTATGTGTAGGGAGTACGTGAACGAATTCAAGGCCACAGTGGCCTAGGTATGACTAAAGGGCTATAGACCAATGAAGTGGGGTCATTTGTAAAGATTTGGTCATAACTCCATGGCGCAAGCTTGGTAGTAGCAGTAGTTGTACAAGCCGAACTCCGTCACTACTTCGATGGGTCTAGTGATTGACAGTGGTGGACATCGTATGCTTTACGCATTGAGTGAGAGATGTGAGGATGATTGCTATGGTTGATTTTTTTGCCATCATTATGACATGCACACCCCCACCCCCGTTATCGTTACACCATCTGTTCAGTGGCACCTTAGAATATTGTACGGTATGTAGTGCTAACTCTTTGGTTGCAGGTCCAGGTTCAGGTATGGTTTAGTATACCTGTTATTGTTCTGTTTAGCTGCTTATCGTTCATACTAGACTTTTTGTCTGACCCAGAGTTTTATGTCTCTTCTTCTTACTCTGGGTGCTCTCACGAGCGGATTAGGGACAGGTTAGCTGGTGATGCACAAGTAGCTGTACCGGAGACGAGCAGGAGGCTTCCACGTATGATATATATAGATATTCTCCCTGTGTCGCTGCTGGTCACTACTTTGGGCATTAGTAGTGCACCCTTACTTTCTTTTACTTTAGAGACAGTTTTAAAGTTGTAATAATAATGATGTGGAACATAAGCTGTATCTGGATTTTCGCTGCTATAATGTTTAGTTTTCAGCTTATACACTGTCTCGCCTGTTTTATGTCAAGTATGATGTTATTACATTTTATCCCATGTGCCGTGAGACATTCTACAGGTTTTCGATTAGTTCACTCTCTTCTTTCCTCTCTTTGGCGATCCTTCCGTGCTAGTCGGGCATGTGTACAGCGCACTTTCGGAGGAAATGTCGGCGGGTGCGGGGTGGGCCATCACAAATTGAGAAAGTGTTAATTAATGCCTAAGACACGAGGTTAGATTCGAATTGCAGTATAAGACTGCCCGGAACCGCCCGGCACATCCAGAAATCGCAATTTTGTAATCTAATGTGAGAGGTCAAAGGCAGAAATTAGATACGTAATAATGCAAAGACACGAGGTTAGATTCGGATTGTGATATAAGACTGCCCGGAACCGCCCGGCATATCCAACAACCGCAAGACGACTATAACAACCCGAAAATGCGAGCCAGTTTAAAATTTTTATTTTGGCAATTTCGATGAATTTTGAATATTTAAAATGATTATTTTAAATAAAAACGATGAGAAATTTATTTTGAATAGAATTGGAACGTATATATTTATATAGATCGTCGTTAGAATATAAATATTTATTTTTAATTATAAAAGGAATTGAAAATGGCGCGGTAGTTTGAAAATTTGATTTCAAAGTTCAAATGAATGTACAAGATTCAAAACAAACCGGATTTTAATGAAACCAAAAATGTTTGAATCTATTTGAGAATATCTTTCGAACGAATCAGGAAAATTGAAATTTCATAGCAGGAATCAAAAGATATGTCCAGTTGAAAATTCAGAATAGTCGCCATTGAATTCAGGCCCTTAAAAATGGGAATTTTGCAAACGACCTCGGTTTTCGACGAAACCACTTTTGTTGGATCCATGATGTCAAGTTATTGCTAAATTCCAAAATTCGTAATTTTCTGAATCAATATGTGAGCGTGGCAAAGGAAAACACGTTTGACCAGTTTCAGTTGATTTTAATCGACTGGAAAATGACCATTTTTCAAACGGTCTCAGAATTCGACGAAATTAGTTTTGTTAGGACCGTATCGTCAATACGAAGCTAGCAAATATTTTTCGGGAACTTTTCTAGTTAGTATGTGGCTCCAGTAAATTGAAATGCACGTTCATATTCAATATATAGAGTTATATGTTGATTTTGACGAAAACTGATCGTAACAGCCGAACCGACTCACGATACATATCCCATTATGTATGGAAAAGGGGTAATTAGCTAGGGGCGACAGTCGTTAGGTCTTGTTTTGAGGTCGAATATAAAAGTCAACTTTTGGGGAAAATAAATAATTAAATAATATAATTTATTATATAACTAACTCCCCTTTTCTTCTTATCCTTTCCACGTCGAGTTCAGATCAGAAAATTGAACAAAAAACCCCTCCTAAACCTAATTGCGCTCCACGCCGCCGTCGAGACTGACGCGCCGCCGCCTCCTGGAGCGAACCCTGCATCCCACCTCCAAGCACCCTCCTCGCGTCAGAGACTCCCCCAGATCGATGCTTCGATCGAAGAAAACCCCCACAGCAAAGACCACGTCGCCCCCTCTGCCAGACGCTGCCGTGGCTCCCACCGCCGGCGCCGAACTCCGATAATCCTCCGGCGACGTGAAATAGAGTGTGTCGATGGCTTTTCAATTGGAGCGGATGGGTGCTTTCTGTTGTGAACAACCGAGAAGAAAGGTGATTATACAGTAACGTTTTTATTTTGCTTAAATGTTGTTAACATAACTAATTACAACACTAATTAGTATAGCAAGTTTAAGAAAATAATGTTAGTATGATTTTTAGAAAATAAATATTACCATGATTTTGTAAAAATATATATAGTGTGATTTTTATTATATGAGAAACATAGGAAAGAAAATAAAAATATGTTCTTTTATATAGAAATAGGATGATATAAAAATATGGTTTTTAAATATAAATTTATCATAAATTAAAATGTTAGTTTAAAAAATACACATAGAATAAGTTTTAACAATATACAAAGATCAGATTTTTATAAAGTAAAAAGATCAGATTTTTGTAAGTAAAAAGATCGGATTTTTGTAAGTGAAAAGATCAGATTTTTGTAAGTGAAAGGATCAGATTTGTATGTACATGTAGCGTTATTAAAAATGTGATTTTTATATATGAACAGCGTGAAAATGATGTGTTGGAATTTCGAAAAAATTCAAACCGTTCAGAAGGAAAGACTGATGGAGTGGATCTCGAATTCGGTGAGAACTCCTCACCTTTAATTTAAATTTCTTGTTAAAAATATATATTAGGATGCAGACGGTGTTTAGTAGCACCCGATACCCGTCGTCCACAGACCATGGATGGCTTGTATGTTTGATTGTTTGTTGTGGTGAAAATTTATTGTGTGATGTGAAATGAAATAAAATATTTATATAGTTAAAAATATTTTATTGTTAAAAATTTAATTTTTAACGTGTACGTGAATAAATAAATATTTATAAACAAATCGAACGATTTGTTTATATACACTGATTTGACTGATGTTGATTGGGACGATAAATTTTACACATCTCCCAACTGCACAAATAATATTCAGTGTTTGTGGATTGAAACCCCACACGGGTGTTGGGATGATAATTGGCGCACACTAATCCCAATTACTTAGTTGTATATCGATCGATTGGTCGACAGACTGTGTAAGCGTTAATTATTTATATTTAATGCTTATGCAATTGTGTGGTGCACTTTGGATGATGGTTGATTATTTATCGTTGCTATTATATACATGTGTTGTATGGAATCCATATAATTAACATTATATGGTAATTGATTGGGCCTCATTCCAATTAGGAAAATAAAGAATATTATAAAATAAAGATTCATGTGTTGAATGGAAGAAATAGTCATGTGTTGATGATATTCATGTGTTGAAAATATTCATGTGTTGAGTAAAATATTTTAATAATAAAATTTACATCTTTATCATATTTAATATTAGAAACTAACTGGAAACTAGACAAGATGAGTGGTTTCCTGGGTATTGATCTGATGTTGGTTTCGGCCATCGGGGTTAATACTTAGGGAATCATTCTCTTACTACTTTACAATTGGAGTCTGATTAAAAATCAAACGATAGATACCATAATTTTATAAAATATATTAAATAATAGAAATAGTCATGTGTTGACAGTGATCATGTGTTGAGAATATTCATGTGTTGAAAGAAATATAGATTCATGTGTTGAATAGAATAAATATTCATTTGTTGAATAGAATATCGAAGTTATTAAAATGTATAAAGCTGTGTTGATTAGAGATGCACCATTTTAAAGTGAGCGATATTTATATCGGTTATATTCGTTTTTAAAATGAATATAGAAAAGGAAGTGATTTCAAAATATAACGCTTTGAAAATATTATCATCTGTATATCGATGATGTGGTGGAATATTCAATTTCGATTCGAAATTGAATATGAAGTTGAAATCGTTTCGAAAACGAATTTAAAACAATTTATAAAATACGTTTTAAAAGGAAATCGACGAAATATATATAATATATATAAATTATATATATAATGGCCTGAATAGAATGCGCCGCGCCATGGCAGTTCGCGAATTTCGACCATTGACTTCAAATGGACATTACGGGAGATCCAACCGTCGGATTCTCCTAAAACCGGAACCGTTGGGTTCGTATCAAAAAGAGCTTTCCAATGAATATTAGAAATCTGAAATCTAACAGTTGGATTTGGAATTATGCCCAAATAAAATTTCGAAAAGATCGTTGTAAGTGCAATTTGATGGTCCTTGATGGAAATCGACTGTACGGGCCTTGATAAAATTATTAAAAATACCAATAATTTGTGTAAAATCATAAGGAATGATTTGTGAAAAACTGGGATGAAAAATTCCATATTTGAAAAGATAAAAATTGATTTTTATCGAAATGAACTAGTTTTGAACTGGAATTAAAATCAATTTATTTTTGAAATAAATAAATTGAATTTGAAGTGGTTTTAAAAATAATCATAATTTCCAATATATAAAGTTGGAATGGATTTGAATTGAAATTATCTTCGGAATATTTCGATGTCGGATTTCATGATTATACACTGATGGTTGTGGAAATTTGAAAGATATATTCTATATCGTTATTTCCAATACGATATTTGTTGATTTCAGAATTTGATATCGAATATAAGCCGGTATATTTTCTATTCAGAGCCTTGTATTTAATATTAAATGTAATTTGGGGTTTTTCGTGAATGGTGTCTTCATTAACACTATTCTTGAACCCAGTTGAGAAAAGATTAAATCTTTCTATTTAGATTTAATGAAGTGTATCAATTAAATAATATTTAATTGGAATTGAATTTGAAAGAGATTTTGGGTTTATCGTGAATCGTGTATTAGGTGACATTGATTCTTTGACCCAGTTAAAGACAAGATATTTATTTTTGAGAAGATTAAAACTAAGTGGAGTTTTAAAGAATCTGTAATTAGATTGAAATGTGAATTGATAATATAAATTATCAAATTTGGAAAGTGATCGAGAATGGAGTATCACCAGTTTTGCTCCAAGGCGATAGTTAAATCTTTAATTAGATTTGAACATGAAATGGTAATTAATTTTACCAATAACACTGTGGTGTTAGATATGGAGTATTACCAGTTTTGCTCCATGGGATGAATAGGTTGGGATTGAGAAATAAAATAAATAATTACTTCGGTGCGGTTCGCTAATCCCGACTAGTTTGGAAAACCATAATATGGTTTAAAATGATATCCAAAGGAAGATTAAAGAATAAATTTAGAAGAATTTGTCTTTGATAAAATTAATGGGAACCTTTCCCTAAGAATGTGAAGATTTGAATAAAAGAATATCCTGAATTGGAATGAGGCGTATGTTGTGTTTGTGTAACACGTGTTTATTATATACGCGGGTTATTCGGAAACGCCGGGTTTACACCCATTCTGTATAACCGACTCGACGATATGTCGAAGATGAAGACGGTGGTTGAAGACCGGAAGTCTTCACATCGTTTAGGTGATTACTGATGATCTTGATTGGGCTGTACACCCAAGATGATGGAATCAGTTGGTGATCGTCCAGACGTACTTGGAGATCGATGGATATGCTAGGAAAGTTCCTTCGGTTTCGTTCAGACCCAGAACGAACTTGTAAATGGACTGTGTGTCTGACATGGGATTTTATTCTGCGTTGATTGATCTCTATTAAATATACATCTGTTTGGCGGCGGAGAATTTATTCTCTTGCTTAACGCCCTTCTCTGAGACGTACGAGCTCAGAGGTTGTATATCGATGGACATCGGTCGCATGGATTGAATTGCCTGTGTGGCACACCTAAGTGGCAAATGATCAAGGCTTCTGTTGAAAAGCAAAGTCTTGTGGTTGATGATCAAAGCACGGCCTATGTGGCGCAGCTTTGTGTATGGCGTTAATTCGCGAGCCTCAGATCTCGGTATGAGTCAAAAACGGGATAGTGACTGTAGGGAGAGCACGACGTTTCTTTCTAGCTAGTGGTGATGTCAGCGCTTAAACTGGCTGACATTTATATACTTTTCACCTGTGTGGTTTTTGGAATGTGAGGCGCCTCGGATATAGATCTGTTAGGACCGGGAAACGTGTGTTCAGGAATTGCCAATCCTCAAAAGTAAGAGAGGACCGGCCCTGAAGATCGAAGGATTGCTGTGTGCGGTCCTGGGACATTTGCTAGAGTGCCTCGAACGGAGTGGAGTTTGCCCCTTGTCTCGACTCATGACGGAAATCTAATTTCCAATACGTGATATTGCGGTTTTATTTGTAGAGCCTAGTATGGCGACATGATATATGGTACCCATGCCATCTATGATTGATATTTATGATTGAAATTGTTTTGACACTATACACTTATAATAGTATCAAATGATTTGTTTTAAACGTACCAAGCATGTTTGGCTATTATAAGGGAAAACCCTATACTCCGGCTTGTGTTGCATTGTGTGATGGGACCTAGGTCTTATAATAGCTTCATTTTTTCAAAAAGTATTGCGTTGTTTTGCTATGTGCACTAGTGTTCTTGGGAGGAAACCCATTCCGTGTTATACGGCGTGGTCCCTTGAATTACTCTCTTTTAAAGTGAAGTTTTAAATAACTGTTTTAGTTCTCACACCAGTCACATGACTGAGTTGGAGTTTATTGTTTTAACCTAAACTCTGGATGCCCCTATTTTCGACACGGGCAGCTAGTAGTTTTGGTTTTGCAGATTTATATTCGCAGGATCCTGATTTACAACTGGAACGATGCTCAGAAAGCTCTGTATCCGTGTATTACTTTCAGTTGTGTTTTGTATTGTTTTTGCGCTGCTATGTAATTTATTGTAATCTCTGATATTTATCGAATGTATATTTATTCATACTCTTTTTATTCTTGTATTCTGATGGAATTGTTGTAATATACAATGAAATGTTCTTCTGATTGCGTTCCGATGTGTGTTGTTCTCAAAGTGATCCGCGCTTTCCTTACCGGGGAAGTCACGGGTTATCACGACGACAATCTAATGTGGGAGGTCTTGCAAGATTACGGTTATAATGAATTCATAAACACTTAACCAAGATAAGACATGTAGTAAGACATGGAGGTTAAGTAGGTGACATGTGTGACATGTGAAATATAATTTGAAGCACTTAACCATGGTGAAACATGTAAGAAAACATAGAAATAAGAAGGGGTTAAGTGGGAATTCCTAGTGGGGACCAAGCTTAGGAGGGAAGCTTGTGTCAAGTGTGTGGACCCTTTTTCAACCAGTAACCCATTCTGTATCTATGTGAGCTCGAACAAGGTCGAGGACGGGACACGCTTACTGGGTTTGATTATAAGAGGTCAATAAAGAGTTAGCGACGGCAATGCAAGTCCAATGGAGTCATGTGCGTGCGTAGGTCCGGGATGGTAGGTAAGACGTTGTTGCATCGTGCAGGTATAATCCGTGCATTTTTAGTAGTATCGGGTTGCCACTTTAGGAAGTGGTACACCATACTGTGGGACCAGCACGGGTATCTACGAGTTAGGTAGCCGATCGAATGGGGAGGGTAGTGGGTGTAACTAGTACTGGAGATAGGAGAAGGCGTTAACTTTGACAGCAGCTAGGAGTACACGAAACTACCATTATTATTATTATTTTTTGTAAGAGGGATCAACTTTTAGTATAGGACTAGTAATGGTGCAGTGAAATTAGCATTGGTGCGTTGTAGGAATTATCTTATAGTGATTAGAAGCGCAATCAACGTTATATCTTGTTCATCTTGTTCACCTTGTCATACTTGCTTATGTTACAGTCATTTCTTATATCCAGTTTTTGTCCTTATCCTGTTACTTTACTAATTATATAGTTAAAGTCACTGGACTCGCCAGACTTTATGTCTGACATGTTTTGTTTCGCCTCTTTTCTTTCCTTCCCCCCTCCCCCCAAGGTGCTCAGGGTGGGACTAGTGGAGCTTGACTTGGATTTCTTTCTTCTTTAAGTACTTGGAAGTGTTGAGAGTAATGCTCAGCTTTATCTCTTTTCCATTATGGCTATTTGGAGTGGGATTATGATTTTACTTTTACGTGCTCTGATAATAAGTTCATTCAAGATGGATATTTATGTACTTGACTGTAGTATGTGGTTTTGATATTGTAACCAAACAAGTTTTGCTTTTCCACAACAATGAATGAATTTTGAATTTTCTTAAGTACCATTTTATATATCTGTCATATGATATTCTGTTCTATACTCTTATAATACTCCATGAAAGTTAATGCATTTCCTTAGTGAGTGGCATTAATGGACGTGGGGTGTTACAACTGTTGTGACTCTTTAATCAACCTCTAGTGAGTGAATAAGAATCGTTAAAGTCGCTACAAGAATACACGGCTATTCCAATGGCTCATAGCCGATGGAGGTCGTTTGAAGCCATTGGAATCGTGTTAACTCTTTCCAATGGATCCAACGGCTTTTTTCAATGGCTTTTTCCAACCACTGTTCCAACGTATTCAAACGGTCGTTTGCCGTCGGCAACCGTTTGAAAACAAGAACCAATTTGTCGTTGGTAGCTGTTGGAAAAAATGGTTTTTTTTATAGCAGCAAGCAAATAACCTTCCAACAACCCTATTCCCAATCCATTCCATTTCCATTCAATTCCAATCAGTTCCACATATCTATAACATAGATATATCAATAACAATATAAACAACTTAAATAAATCAAAGAAACATCAATATATACAAAACAAACCATCCAAACATCCAGAAAACCAACATATACATGTCTGTAAACCAAAAACATCAAAGTTACATGTCCTCAAACCATCGAAACATATCAAAAGTGTCATCCTCACCACTCTGTCCCAATATGTACAATATTCAAACAAAATGTCACCATCTTCAAGTCATAGAAAAACACATACCTCAAGCATCATCTTCGTCGCCTTCGTAAGCACTAGACGATGAAGGAAAAGTAACATGATTGTGCACATGCTTCGCAAGCTTCTCATTTAGCTGCTCCATCTGCATAGCTTGAAGATGGTTTTGTTCCTGCAGATGATCAATCATGTTTATAAGCTCTTTAATTTCTTCTTTGTCTTGGGCCTTCTTAGCTTATTTTGCATGCAAATAGAATGAATAGCAAAAAAGTTATGTCAGCATATAAAAATATTGTAAGACTATATATTTAAACGTTAATTTATTGTATGTATGCAAAAGGATACATTACTGTTGGGTTACCAAAGCCATAATGTCTTCTCCGCTGCGACGGATCCATAGCACCGTCATATATGTTGTCTCCCTCCTTCAGTATCAACTCATCACGACCATACTCCACAAGCGAATGAGCCCGTGCCTCCTGAAACCTTGCCTATAATGCAAAAAACAATTTTGGTTGAAAAATAATAGAATGTTGTTTATATTCTAGTAATTAATAAAATTTTCGACGTGAGTAATAGAATTTAAAATACACATACAACGTAGATGTCGCCCTATCCTGATCACCCGCACTGATATGTGACGTTGTCAGCCATGTCTACATGCCTGGATGCATGGGTGTGAGTAAATACGTCCATATTTGGCACGGGATGTCCACGAGCTCGTTCCTGCAATTGATAATTTGGATAATTCAATCCCACAAGTTAATTACTAAACTGATCAACATACAGATGTAAATATTGATAAATTTACCAAGTCCTCATTGTGATGCTGAAAAGACTTGGATCCTCCACGATGAGTTACTATATTTTTTCTCCTGTTTGCGGAGTTCCTTGCTGACTCCGCCTGCAAATGTACATTGACTAATTATTTAATAATCGACAAAAAATAAATGAGATTCGTTATAAATTTTACTTGAAATCGTCTGTTCCTATCACTCAACCATCTTATTAAATGCTTCATCGCTCATCCACCTAGGTTTCTTCCCCAATTTTTTAATCTTATTCATTTTTCCGTGTATATATCTTAGCAACCTTCGAGTTCCAGTATCGCTGAACCTGCTTGAGGCCGGCATCCTGAACATCTACTTCCCTTCTGTACAATGAGAGAAAAAATATTACTAATTATTTATTTGTATTTAATCATTTTGTAAAGCGGTATATAAGCTTACCAAAAAATCTTGCCAGATGGTCTCTTTGACATCCTCGGGTATCCTACATCATTTAGGCCAGAAATCGCCCATTCTAGCAATGTAAGCATCCTTAGAAATATTCAACACCATTTGAGATGGCTCCAACACAAATCCCCTGCGTTAAATATAAATTAGAATTTTAGACAATTATAGATATATCATGTACAAATAATTAAAATGTTATGCTAATTTAATTGATACTTACGTACGGTTAGCCTTAGGCTTCAAGTACACAATTGGACGAGCTAGTGGTACACCACTACTCTCACCGCCACGTCATCGAGAGCTAGAGCCAGAGCCAGAGGTAGACATAATATACCTGCCACATAGATACATATACAATTCATAGTAATTATGATATGATGAACTATTAAAAAAAGTAATACATGCTACACATTTGTCATGTTATGTATGTGTTGTATATGTGATTATACACTAACTGTCGTTAAAATTGTATAACTTGGATAAATGCAATATTAAACGTAGGTAAACATAATGTGAATAATTGTGAAAATTACCAGATTTTACTCAGTCTTCATCGTTTTCTGATTCAGACTCGGTTTTGTGTTCTGTGTCGTTTTCTTCTACACTCTCAAATGATTCGACTAATGCATTTGTCTCATCATTTAAAGGTACAAAATCAGTTTGATCATATGCAATTGTTATTTCAATATTTTCCTCCAGATCCATTTGATAGGCATGTTCATCAGGAATATTCTTTCATCGAACGTAAATCTTGCCTTGGTTTATAAAAACCGCAAACCAATCTGCTTTATCCCTTTTTAGAGACATATAAGGGGTATAATAAGCATGTAGGGCTTGTTTGGCTAGTACAAAAGGGTCTTACTTTTGATAACACGAGGTATATTTAATTTCTATAAGATTATAATTTGGATGCACGTTAATATCAGAACCTAGAATATTGCTGAACTAGTTGCATCCAAACAAATAAACATCCTCTATGGGCCTTGTAAAATATGTCAATTGCAAAATCTGAGTTAACATGCCATAAAAATCATTTATATGATTATTAGGATCTTCATTGCCTTTAACAAACACACAAGTATTGTTTGTTAATTTTCGAGTACCGTATTCTTTGGTGTTGAATTTATACCCATTAACAAAAAATATTGGATACATTTTAACTTTTCTTTTCGATCCAAAGACCAAATGTTTCAGTTCTTCGTTGAGCACATGATTTATGGGATCAGAAATGTTGTTTCTAAACCAACTACCGAAATCTTTGCTTAAATCACCGCTTGGATTTTGTGATTCATAAATACTGCAAATACAAATATGAAATGTTACTTCATTATTAACATGTGCAACTTAAAGTTAACAAAACTTGTAAAAAAAATCATTACCTAACAAAAGGAGCAACTTCAGGACAATTAAGAAGAATATATGTGTGTGTGCTTCATGGTAATCTTTATCATCTAGCCATATTTCCACACATTTTCCAGCATGTTGGCCATATTATTTAAAAATAGATAATGTTGCTTTAGAAGAAGAACCTTGTTCAACGCCCTCATCATTACGCGGAACATTTCCAAATGATATGCTCACATGATCATTAAAATATTGAGAGAAAAAAAAGAAGCTTCTTCTTTGATATATGATTTGCAAATAGAACCTTCAACTCGAGCTTTTTGTCTCACTTTTTTCTTTAAATGATTTAAGTACCTAATAAAAAATAGTTCGATTCAATATTAACTTCTATTTATAATTAAATTAACATTTGAATACTTAATATAATAACATACCTTTCAAATGGATACATCCATCCATATTGCACAGGACCTCGAAGACGTGCTTCAAATGGAAGAAGAACTAGTAAATGCTCAATTACATTAAAGAAACCCAGAGGAAATATTTTCTCCAGTTTGCAAAGTAATACAGGGATTTCTTCTTCAAGTTTAAGTAGACAGTCAACCTTTAACGTAGTTGAAAAAAACTCCTTGTAAAGTAAGCTAAGCTTTGTTATTACCTTCCAAATTTTTACAGCTAACAATTCTTTGAATGCGATGGGTAACAAATTTTCCATCATTACATGACAATCATGGCTTTTCATTTCACTTAACCTTCCATTTTTATAGTTGACACATCTATGAAGATTAGAGAAAATTCCATCGGGAAAACGTAATTCTTTCACCCATTTTAACAGTACTTTAACTTAGTTGTTGTATAGTTCATAGCATGCTTCGTTTTTTTTTACTGTCATCGGGTTTCATATAAAGCTTAGGACGATTGCATATTTCCTCTATATCACGGTCTAGATTTCAGATCGTCCTTAGTCTTTCCCTTCACATTCTGAACTGTATTAAACACATTATCAAATACTTTTTTCTCGTTATGCATCACGTCAATGTTATGACGGATTAAGAGATTTTTCCAATAAGGCAATTCTCAGAATATACTTTGTTTTCACCAATTATGAATCGTCAATTTACCTTGAATTTCAATTTATTTTCCAGTTTAGTGTATCTTTGGATGATCTTTTATAAGTTCATATATATATATATATATATATATATATATATATATATATATATATATATATATATATATATATATCCTCGCTTGACCAAACCGTTGGTGGTTGTAGATTCTCATGCCTATTTGCCATGAAGTTTTTTTTGTCTCATCTAAAATGATGATTAATATGAAGAAAACATCGATGATAATCAAAGCATGAATATTTTTTCTATGCGGTAATGAAAATACTCGTGTTCCTTCTATGCAATAAGAACAAGCAAAACGACCGGTCGTACTCTAACCCGAAAGCATTGCATATGATGGAAATACACTAATGGTCCATAATAAAGAAGCGAACATCCGAATTTCTTTTCTTTTTTGATACATCGTATATTTCAACTCCTTCATACCATAATTTTTTCAATTCTTCGGTTAATGGTTGTAAGTAAACACCAATGCCCTGTGTTGGATCATCAAGGCCAGGGACGACAATTGTGAGAAACATATATGGATTTTTCAAACACATCTGGAGGGTAGATTGTAAGATGTGATTATTATAGGCCAAGACGAAGATTTAGAACCAAACCGAGAAAACGGTGAGAAACCATCTGTGCATAAACTTATTCTAACGTTTCGGTTGTCCGCTGCAAAATTGGGATATTTCTTATCAAAATGTTTCCATGATTCTCCATCTGATGGGTGTGTCAACGTACCTTCTTGAGGTGTTCTGACACTGTGTCATCTCATATGATGCGCTGTTACAGATGATGCATACAATTTTTGAAGTCTAGGGTTGATAGGTAAATAATGCATACGCTGGTACAGGACTTCTTTTCCTTCTTTTTCTTGGTTTTTATCTTTCTTGATTACATGTTTTACATTTTCTAAGATTGATGTCTTCTTTCCAATACAACATGCAACCCTTTAAACATATATCTATTTTCTGGTACGGCAAACCGAAAGATGACATAAGTTTTTTCACTTCATAATAATTTTCACATATTAAATTATCGGATGGCATATGACGTTTGACAGCTTGAACAACAGCCGTAAATCCTGCTTCCGTAAGGTTGTATTTTGATTTCATTGCAATGTATTATGCAGTTTCCGATAATTAAGTGCCGCCTTCACATCCATTCCAAATGTTTTTTTTAGCATTATTCAATAAATCATATTTTTCTTAGCTTCAAAATTTAGTTCTTCCTCGACGTTAATATCGTCGTTACCAATTTTAATGGTAGAGAACATTGATCGTGCAACATCTTCGACCATATTCTCTATGAGAATCATACTAACTTCAACAATATTGACCTTCATCGACTGTTCTTCATTATTAGGGGCTACAATTTCTCCATGACGATTCCACAACAAATAATTGGGTAGGAAACCATATTTGCGCAAACAAATCTTAACCATATCCGGTATTAAATAGTTTACCAATTTGCACGTACTACATGCAAAACGAAATTCTATACTGTTTCCAATATTACTTATCGCAAATTCGATGAACATTTTTACCCCTATTTTCAAAATGTTCATTTATTGCACCGCTAATTTCCCTTCTTTGATACATCTAGTTTCGACCAATAAAGCAATTGACCATTTTTTTTTACTTTAAAACCTATGATAAAGTAAAAAAAATGTTAATTTTATATGTTGTTCAAATTTTATTTACTGATTTAATAAACATGTACTAACTAATTTTATATTTTTTTCAAACTTTATTTTAAATAAACAACTATTGGTTCATTGACGCTTATGTGTCTTCTTTGATGGTCGGTCATCCTACTTAATTCCCATTACAAGCACAATAGTAATTATATTTCGTAAATCATATCATTTTAAACAATTTCACAAAATTTCGGCAGCATTTCCCCCTTGTTCCCATGTATCGTACACACATGCGTGTACACAAGGAACGTAAAGGAAATATCGTCGAAATTGTGTGAACCGTTTAAAGTGATATGATTTACCAAATATAATTACTTTATAGTGTTTGTAACTTGTCCAATACAGGGACAAATCCGACAAATGATGTATCCGATGAATAAAGATGTTCGTTTTGTAGAAAAAAATGAATCTCCATATAAGGATCATATACGCCACTTGTCAGACGGAGCCAAATAATATCTAAGGGTTTAAGTATTTATCCATATTAAATTTAAATATACAATTTGTTGATATTTTACCGTTTTCTTACATGTATACTAAATTATATATTTTTACAATTTATTGAATTCTAACTACGACGATTACTATTAAAATCATTTATACACCAAATCATTTCGCATAAGCACAAAACTCATGTTCGCACAAATTTTCCAAAACTACGATCATTCAACATAATATATATTCGTGTTTGCATAAATTATATTATTAGCAAACTCTATCACACACATATCATTCGCTAACCAAAGCTACCTAAACATACACAATATACAAAGTAAAAAAAATGTAAAATTACCAATAATTTGATCATGATGTTGATAATAATAGCAATTAGGGTGTAGCATGATGTAATATATATGTACAAACAACTAGGAATCAAGTAAACTTCAAATTAAACTAGAAATCAAAGAAAACTTAAAAATTAGGTATAGGGAAATTACCTAATTCGGAGAGCAACAAGGGTGGAAACGGGTTGAAGAAGCTTCCAAATGGCATCGGAGGTGCTTGGGATGGTTGTTGGGGGGTGGTGACAGCGAAATTGAAAGGGAGGAAATGGTGGAATTGGGGAAGAAAACGAATTAGGGGTGGTGAAAATGTAAAATGAGCAGCAGGTCGCGGTTTCTGCAAAATATGTAGGAAAATTTCCAACGGCAACTAACCACCGTCATAGTCAATAATTCTATTAGTTTCCAGCGGCCGCCAACGACTTTAATTTAGCCGTTGGAAAACTGACATTGGAATACACTGTTTCTCTAGTAGTGATTGGATGTAGACTTCGTTAACAGTAAAACAATAATAAAATCTACTCCCTCCCTCCCTCCCTCCCTCCCTCCCTCCCTCTCTCTCTCTCTCTCTCTCTCTCTCTCTCTCTCCAACCATTTTTATCTATGTGATGTTTTCATCCCATTGAGCATTGATTCTATTTTTGGATTAACAGCCTCCAAAGAATAGGTCACACAATAAATTTTACGTGAATAAATTTAGCTGCTCACCATCGTAATCGATAATTGTTAGTTTAAAAATTCATCGCCACTTTGTTCAACCGACTAGAGTGATTATGATTGTAGACCCTAAACTTAGTTCGACAGTTAAAAAACAAGCTGAATTTTAAAAGTTACATTCAGAGGATTACAATGTACGAATTGATACTTACTGCAATTGAATGAGTACGTTTGGAAACTTTTTTTTTTCTTTCCTTACTTTTTTGTTTCAGTGAAAAAGATAAGTAAAGCTATAGTGTGTCATTGCTATTATTAATAACATTTCCAAATTTGTATCCTACTTTAAAAAAATGTTAAAATTTGATGTGTTTCAAATAAGGATAAAAATTAGTGTATTATATCAATATGGCATATTTAGAAATTTTCCACGGTCGCAACATCAAGTCAAGCTAATTCAGAAATACCTTCGAAAGTTTCCAAAATTATAGAGTAAAAATCTAAAGATAGTCACAATCTAGTCGCATAACATCAGGACCGGTCACCAATACGTAGCTCAACTTCACGGAATCCTATAAACCATACAAATGCAGAATCCGAGTTTGTTGACACCACTTTTAGTGGTTTAACCAAACACTCGGACTCTACTGGTAGAATTCCGAAAACCTCGTATGAGGTATTCTTATTTTCACCAATATGGCAGTAGTGCCACGTTGATATCACAAAAAGTGCTGTAAACAAATTTCTACTATGCAAATGTGTATTTGCTTGTGCTATACAAATGCGTATTTGCTTGGAAAATTCAACAGGATAGGAACAGTATCTACGGCCATGTTGCTGCTTGTCACCATCATTTATCAAAGTCCAAACTATTTTCTGAACTTTCTAGGTGCGGCAAACGCATTTCCAACGTATGAAACAGTAGCCAGTGGCCTAACAGAAAAATATCTCACCCGTGAAGAAAAAAATATATATATACATACATTTAAGGCGAGCCAAAATAATGTCAAGAATCTAATAGGCCAGGAAGAGCATCCAATAAAAACACCAAATTCAAACCGCCCAAGATTAAACAATCCACACGTTCCCATCAACCCACCACCGACAGATCCTTTTATTTGTTCTCCACAACAATCATATAAATATAAACCCTACAATCACCATTCAAACTCACTCCCTCCTCCTCTACCACACATACTTAATTAATATTCTCTCCAAAACAACTCCTCAGATCAGTTCTTCCACCACATGACTAAGGTTCACCCAAACGGCGCACCTTTGGTTAAGACCCCGTTACGTTCCACGAAGGGCTCAAACGACAAAAAAGAAGAGATCATGACTGTATGGAGGAAGTCGTTGCTTCTTAACGGGGAAGGATTTACTGTATTCGATTGTGATGGTAATCTTTGTTTTAGAGTTGATAACTACTCACGCGGCCGCAAAGAGGAGATCGTGCTCATGGATGCTTGCGGAGTTTCACTGTTCACCGTTAAAAGAAAGGTATACCTCCTCCTTCTTCTTCATTCTTTATCTTTCGTTTTTTGTTAACTAACTGGTTTGATAACCTCTTGCAGAAAATAAGCCTGGGGGAAAGCTGGCTAATATTTGAAGAAGGTGACATGGTCAATCCACGGTACTTAGTGAAGAAGAATATAACCATGCTTTCGTCGAAAAAGCTTGCTCATGTGACCGCGTACGACAAGCATAGTTCTCATCCATTTGCATATACCGTAGAAGGATCATATGTGCAACGTGCATGTCGTATAGTCGATAATGAATTGCATGTTGTGGGAGAAGTGAGGAGGAAAGAGTCTGCTGTGGGAATCAATTTGGGTGGCGACGTTTTCAGACTTGTTGTGGATGGGTCTATGGAGAAGTCGCTGGCCATGGCTATAGTTGTAGTGCTGGAACAAATATATGGATAGTAAGCTAAGTTTGTAGTTTGTACAGTTGTTTTGTGGGGTACTGTGTGTCTTTCTGGATCCAAAAATCATGTGATTTGGAGATTTTTTTTTTCCCTCTGTGTGTGCGAGTTTTAGGAATTGTATGCATGGAGGTCTGAGATTTTAATCTCTGTTTTTTTTCTCTAGTTCAAAAGATATGATTTGGAATGTTCTATATGTAATTACAATGAGAAAGACATTGAAGACTTTCATTTAAGGTAAATGATGGACGACTGAACAATTTTCATTCACATAAGAACATGTATAAGCTGATTATATTCATGGAATACCCAAATTAATTTACCAAAATATGCTTATTTACTTTTTCTTGTAAACTACAAAATAATATTCTCTTGCAAAGATGAATCCACACATAGGAGCCTACATGCATGCATGGCCACCACAAGATAAAAAATCATATATACTTTAATACTTACATGGGAATTTGCGCATGAGAGTATCAAAATCCAATTTAATAAAAGAAGGATATATCAAACACAACATATAAAAACATTTCTAGCTGATTTTTACGTTACATGCAAGAGCAAAAAGATTCAACAATTCAATTTCTTATACCATTAATTGTGTTTAATTTTGTATTCAACGAAACACAAGTATGATGGTATTGAGTTTTATTATTATCCATTGAATTCTTATGAAAACAAATTCATATCTAGGCTGATTTTTTTTTAGCATTAGGAATAAATTTTCCCCTTTGAGCCCTTAGAAAGTAAGCATCGAACTCATGACTGTCTTACAAACTATAGGCCTATATCATGCTATATTTTTATCAATGAAATTATTGCTACTATTTCAAGTAAGGAGCCGGCGATTGAGACAGAAAATTAGACATAAACTTAGAGACACAAAACCTTAACCGTCGGATTTTTTTGTTTTTATGCGAAGAGGTGTAATTCATGGAGTAATCCAATGGTGTAGATTAGTTGTGTCACCAATTGTGTCGAACTTTTGTGTCCCAATAGACTTTCCTTTAAGTAATAGAATAAAGGTCTTTCTAAAATATTTAGTTTTTGAAAATCAAAGAGCTTTTACTATAAGAAGATTAATTGTTGAAAATACTTTCTAGGCTCGTGAAATGCTTACAAGTTTTAATTAGGGAGTTAAAAATAAAACATGTATTAAGATTGATTTGCGTAAGGTATTAGATATAAATAAATAAACAATTTATAATGCATATGTTGTGATAACTATATTTCATCGGAAATTATTGTAACCTACTAAAAGATTGAATTAGTGGCGTTTCATATTCCATAGTCATCGGAAATTATTGTAACCTACTAAAAGATTGAATTAGTGACGTATCATATTCCATACTAATTAGTGGATCTCCTTGCGGATTTATCCAAGGTAATAAAGGTATCGACAACGTGGAAACCAAGTGTCACCGTATCTATTAATTATAGCTATGGCATATTTTACAACACAAATGGAGGAACAATTGTTTAGAAAAAAATAAAACCAATTAATACCATCGTTTCTAGTATTTCTCATTTATTATACGCATATGCTAATTTTCAGAAATGTAGATATTCAAAGTGCAGTAACTACTGATTTTTTCTTCTTCTGAAAATCTGATAATACATGCAAGTCTTCAAATTAATGAAAGAAAAGGCAAATTTGACTTATTTTTAATAAATGTTTTTGTATTTTATCACTAAACCAATTATTTAAAGTACGACAATAACATAAAGTTAGATAATACAGTAAAAGTTTGATTAAACCGATAATAAAAATATATATTTAATAATCCGAATTCAAACCGGTTTGGTTTGAAAACCAAACCGAACCGACCAAAATAAATCGGTTTGATCGGTTAATTCAGTTCTAACCGAATATTGCTCACCCCTAATCACCGATCAATTTGTTAGGTCGGAACAACTTAAGCCAGTTTGGTGGTGAAAGAGACCAAGTTTAAAGTATTATTCAAAATTCTATGTGGAAAACTCATTTGACATCGGCAACTTTTGCCGATGCCTGATTCCATAATCAATAAATTAGATATTGGCTAGTGTTATAAATAGGATCGTTGATGAAAAATTTATCTTTAAAGGAGAAATTTTCTTCCAAAAAAAACATAAGAATACATTGAACGCTATGAAAATGAAGTTGACTAGCATAAAATAATCTAGATTGATGCTAATTGCTTAAGATGGCTTAATGTGCTTACTTTGCTTTTATAATGAGGCTGCCTCTAAGAGACAGGTGTTTTAAATGGAACAATAAAGGGAGCACTTCATGCCTACTATGCAAAGCAAAAAAATATAGTAAAATTTACTTCCATCCACAATTTTTTATAGTTAATCCACAATATAATGTTATTAAGTTAATCCACAAATTATTTGTAAGCTAATCCACGAGTGGATTAACTGACAAAATATGATATTCCTCTTTTATTCATTTCCTTATCCTTATATTTTGCTTTGTATAATTCTACTTGTGTACATATGGAATATAATATCTATACACTAGACTACATTTATTACATACTTAAAAATTCAAATTCACACTCTATCTAATGCAAACACATAAAAATAAAATCAGAAGTGACTTGCATGCTTATGCTAAGGTAACTGTTAAGCATCCAGACTGTAACTAAAAATGCTAACCGAATGCATAAAGAATAAAAAGAGTGCACCACATGTATTGCTCCCCACAAAACACATTGAAACATACATTTCATGCTATATAGCCATATATTGGGTGGAAAGAATGTGAAAAATGGAACAACGCACGTTGCAAATTAATATCAGTATGGAGCGAAGTTGCATGTCTTTAGACTGCATGCCAAGAGAATCTTTGTCATGTTCGGAAGAGTTAGAAACCAGATGGTCCTTTAAATGTGGAATGATAACTACCAAAAACTTTGCCTACTTGTATTCAATATATTTATACAAATGTGAATTCAGGTGCTAAATCCTGCATTTACAGTTAACTGAACCTTGAATTGATATTAATTAAATCTATAAACGATTGGTTTGTACATGAATATCCTTAGTGGAGGAAGTTTTCAACACTGGTGTTTTAGAAGTTTAACCATAAAACAAGCGACATCAAAATTCATTATGATCAAATGGGTAAATTGAGTGTACTGTATACATAAGAAGAGGATCCCAAAGTGAAAAACTAGAATTAAGAAATCAGTGGATGAACTGAATAATTTTAGTATAATTTTAATAGTCAAATATTCCTATTTATAAGGTGGATAAACAGACTAAATGTGGATTGAAATAAAAATTACCAAAAAATAAATAATAGAACACCTGTTTTGATAGTGTGTACTTAAGACACTTATGGTACGTTGCTTAAAAATATTGAAATTAAGTCAACAAAAACCACTTCAAAGCATCACGGAAACCATCCAGTATTTACAATGAAAATTCAAAAAAAGTGGGCCAAATTCAATAATGAAAATACAGTATTGACTGTCATAATATACATTATCTGGAACTAAAGTAATTACAAGGTTCACAAATGAATTGAGTAGATTATTCGTGTTTGGAAAAATACAAAAATATAATTTAATATTCTGCTTCTTAAATCAAGCAACTGATTCAATAGTCAAATCATTCATAATCAAAATCATGTGATCCTGACAACTATGAAAAGAGAATCTAAAGATCATGGAAAGCATTGCAAATTGAGAATCTGTAACAATTTGAATTTCAACGGGTTTGAATTTTTCATAAAGTGATAAAATCCAAGTTCACTGAAACCTGAGTTTGTTAGTCTGATATCCTGCAAAAAGACAAAGGTATACTAGAGCTCATGATAAAATATATCATAGTGGAATGGATAAAATATAATAGTAGGTAAATACTTATTCTAATAACGATATTGTCTAGCAGATATCTCTAAGTTGTAATCTATGTCACATGTCTAACCTACGGGTTTGTTATGAGGAGAAGATCAGAACAAAAGTTCTAGTGAATTGACAAATTATACTTTCTAAAAAAACATTACTTATACCGTTCTATCACTAGTTCTTTTTTGTTAAGTTGTTTGAGTTTATTTCACAATATACTTTTGATTCTTCCTTATAAATCGCACTCATTTACTCCTAGTAGATTAACATAATAAATCATATATATGTAGTTACATGCTCAATAACCCGAGTTACTTCCCATAGTATCCTCCTCGAGTGATCCATACCGTTGTACTATGAAAACATACTAGACCTCCTTCTCCATGCTATGAAGTCGTACTAGATTATGCTATAAAGACATATCAAGTCTCCAATGTTACACTACGAAAGCATACTAAAATATATTGCGAGAGTAAATAACCCTCTACCGCTACGCCAGTAGGCGCCTAAATACCTGAGTTCTTCACAGAGATCAGCCGGGACTTTCTATAACTATCAAAAATGGCTTTGTTAGGCCCAAAATATTGACTTTGTTTGGTCCACAAAACATACATTAAAAACTGGCCTATCTCTTTCGATGGCTCTTATTGGCCCTACCCAGCCTACCTCCTAACTAATGAAAGACCATTCATAGAGCTATATGACTTTTCCTAACGAACAGTCTAGACAAATATGTGGTCCCTCGTCTAATGACCCGATAGTAAAAGATCATTATCCTCTTTGTTTTAGCTCCAATCTTTCCCTCACATGCTCTGATTGACGATGACATATGTCTAACGATCTACTATCCTTTGTTGGATCTTGAACACCAAGCCTCCTACCCTGAGGCCGCCGCTGAATCATCCTAGAAATTATCCCAATAAATCATTAGATTGCTACGATGAAAAATGTAGCCAATGCATACTCACCGGATGATACTGTACAGACTATCCTTTGTACGTACAACCCAAGGCCTACCACAATGAACCAACATGGAGTATCTTCACGTCATGTAGAAGTCATGCACTTCTTTCTAGTCCCATCAAAAAAGTTTGACATTCTCCTACCAAGTCTCCCAACATCTTCGAGGATTTTCCCTGTTGGGCTCTTCATCCTTACGGATTGGACCAAACACATATCGTTATTTTATTAGACCTTATGTCTAATTTATCGTTATGCATTTCACTTACTTTTTTCGTTGATTTATAATATCCCTTGATTTATTTAACCTGGATATTATTTCTTCATTAATCAACCTTATCAATTTACCATAGAGTTTTAGTTTTAAGTCCAGAACTTAACATTTTTAAGTCAATATGTTCATATTAAGACTTAACTGTCATTTCAATCAATTTCATATTTGCAAATAAACTATGTTTGTTTATTATGATTTCTCAATTATCATATGTGTGAAAATATGGGTTACGGTTAAGTTTTATATGTCATATTACGTTTCTTCCAATTTCCTAATATAACCTTTATGTTATAATCTTTCTTAGAAATTATTGCCACTGAACTGTGCTGATTATAATCCAATTATAAGTTTACAATGAGCCTTTTTCTTTACATAACCTCTTCGGTTATGTTATCTTTTCTATTTCTATCTTTACAATTAATTTATCATTTTAGGATGTTATGCTTCCAATTGATTGGTTACCAAAACTGTAAAAAAAAAAAAAAAGAATCACAGTTTCAAGTAATTACTATTATAGGAATCCATGATTGCAAGACATTTTTTCGTTGTCTTTGGGTTATCAAATTAGGGCGCAATATGGCCAATTCCCTATTTCGCATCATTCCATGTCTTTTCTTATTTCATGTTTGGAATCATGTTTCCTATTTATTTTCTTATTTACTAAACTATGCAAATACATTCCCGTTTTCCTAACAAATCAATCTAGGTTATTCCCAAACTTTCAGGCTTAAATGTGGATTCCTATTTTTCCCTTTTTTGTTTTCCCCAAATCTGTCATATTATTTGTAACTCGAGTATAATTAGCATTTATACCATTTTTTCCAATTTAATATTTATCCAAAGATTTGAATTGTAGTTCTCAAATTAAATATAGAAATTCTTAGATTTATAACCCAGTTACATGTTTAATGTACATGGAATTTCTTACATATTTCCAGTTGAGATTTACCATAAGAATTTAGATAAGAGTAGATTCATATCCAAATTGTACAGAAAATAAGTTATCATAATTTAACAATTCCAATTTCATAAGACATACAGGAATCAAACGATATAATATACCATTATTAGGGAAATATAATTTAAATCCACCTACCTAATTGCTCTCTAATTCCTAAATCTGATTAGGATCTATCATCTGTAGTCTCTCTAATTGAATCTACTACTGTAATTACCACATATTTACAAATCTTCTTCTAAAAGAATGAAAAGAATAGAAATAGATTTAGATTCACGGAACTTACTTCATATGGAAGAGAAATATGAGCATTTATAACCTAAATCTACAATTTTCATTTTCGAATATCAAATCCGAAGTCCTAGACTAATATTTTATAATTTTGAAGAGTTCGAAGAAGAAATGAAATGGAAGGGCTTCCGCGCCTACTCAGAAATAACAAGTTCGATGGCTAAACCCGTCATTTGTAGATCGGGTGATTTGGGAGTCGGGAAATGGGAGTCAAAGAACTATGTGATGGAATGTTCGAATCCCACTGCAAACTACTTTGGGAGCTGGACGTTAAGCATCCGTGTGCGACGACTAAACAAAGTTGGATAGACACACGGCTTGGGGTTTACTGAAGTGAGTATCAATGCATACTATGATCTAAGGTTTCCCATGTTACTCAGGATCAAGTTTGATGGCTACTCATGTACATTTATTTATAGCTACTCAGAATTATCACGTCCGTTAGATTCAAGGAGAATATGTTAGAAGCATCAAAAAACGCACCAAAACACGTCACCAGGCCTATATGCGTCGACCCAGACATTTGCCATGTCAACCCATAGGTCGACATGGCTCCCTCGTGGGTCGACACATGGGTCAACCCACTCCGGGGATGGGTTAACCAATACATGTTTGTGAAAACGTATATTAGCCAGTTAACTACATGATTAACTCCTTCGGTTATTCTTTTCTTAAAGTTTTATTTCCTTAACATTTTAAATTTATTACTTTCTATTTCTTTGTCCATAAGTTTCAAATTCATCGAGTATTTAATATGCACATATATTTTCTTTGAACATTGTCTTAGATGTTATTCTTTGATTTCCTGTTTTAACGCACGTCCAAAATTTAAATGAGTAATAAATATGTGCATTAATAATATTTCTATTTTCAATTTTCTGCGCATTTATTCTTTTTTATTTCTATTCCTGTTTTTGTTCAGTTCTTTACCCTTTTGATACTCGTTTAGTTCCCATTTCAAATGTGCACTATTAATATGCCCATATCCAAATTAAATTGAAACGTTGCTTAATTAGCGCCATTTGAACTTCCTTTTATTTCTTGGTTTCATGCTATTTATGATACACATGATTTCTTTCACCTATATCTATATATTTTTATTTCAACTATATCTACAAGTGTGTTGTTCTCATGTGCGTCAACATTCCAGAATTGATTGTCTATTTCAAATTTTGACGTTATTCCCATTACATTTCTCTTAATGTTACTTATGACAAGCATTGTCAAATGAAAGAAATGTAGCAATATTGATGTTAATTACTTCCACATTCCTTGATTTAATTCATTTTATTACACATATTTATTTTCCTATTTTATCAATGGTTAAGTTTGTAAACATGTTAATGTTAATAGTCTTCTGTCACTTTCAAATTCAAACATACATTCTTTATACAATTAATGTGCGCATACAAACTGCATTTGAACTTAAATACAAAATTTGGGACTTTGAAACATGACCTAGGCTTTGGGCATATGAACTGAACATCTCTAGCTGGAATTTGAGTCTAAACATATGCATATGCATGAATATATCAGACTATACGTGTGAAATCAAACATGAATTTGAACTTTAGAATGCCGACAATCGATCCTAAAGCTCGAACGGGATCCATAACTAACGATGAGAATGCCGATGAGACAAACAACGATGACGGTCGCTCCATCGAACTTTAAATCTCTCCATCTCCATCGTTATATTTTCTGAACTGCATACTTCTTCAAGGCACATAATACACTACACTTGTTTACACTATGCATAGGAGGTACGGGTTAATCACCTCAAATGCTATTATCTGTTGAGTGTCATAGCCGATGGGACCTAGATGCTCTAACCATGTCTCACCAATGGCTATCAAAAAAGATTCTAAGGAAAACGCAGCACACCATGATTCTGATTCTAAGTCAAAATCAATGATGGTTTCAGCTAGGCTCACTCAAGGCCAACAACTTTACCAATCTGAAGATCTGAGACAAGGTCAAAAAACTTCTTACTATAAAAAAAGATGGCACTGGAAAAGTCATTCCTCTGTCTCTTGAAACTTTGAAGGGACTATAGTTCAGGAAGATCCAGTGGATTATATTCCTTAGAGAATAGATGAAACGGTCTTAAAAAAGATTTGTGACAAGCATATAATTCTGTTAGCAGAAGTACATTGTAACACCCCGTATTTTCTATTAACGGTATAGTAACGAATTAAACAATACTTAATTTAAAATGTGAGAATAAAGGGAAATGGGTTAGGCCATTGTGTTCATCTCGGAATTTTGGTTGAGATAGAGTCCGAGTTTGCGTAAATTGGACTTCGTATGAAAAAGTTATGGCTGTCGGAAGTTTCCAGAAAATTCAAATAAATTCAAACAGCTCGAAACCAAATTCAAATTCAAAACAAAAGTCAGAAGCGGGCTGGGCAAGAAAATTCCCGCTCAGGACCCAGGACGACCTGCCCCCCCCCCCCCCCCCCGGGCAGATCTGAAAGGTGACGATTTTGTGACTCAGTGCTGAGTCACTAGGGCTGAGGTGTCACCCTATCTTGATTGGATGGTTGTGGTTAACTCTAGGATCATCCAACAGCTCAAATTGAATTGAAATTCTATATAAACAACCCAATGCTCAAACCTAAAAATCACACAAAAATAATCCTAGAACTATCATGCTGTTAATAGAAAATTTGGAGTAGCCATCACCAATTCAAAGACAAGATAAGAACCTAAATCAAAATCAAATTAAAAGTAATCAAATTCAACGATCTACATCAAAGGCGAGCTTACAAATTTCATAATTCAGATTTCAGAATGTAAGAATTCCATTTTAGTTTGTAAGTTGGTTATTACGCAGATTTAAACGTTCTTTCAAATGAATCATGACATGTTGTAATTTGAATATAGAATGATGTTTATGTATAAGATTTGATTCTCGTTTATCTTAAAGTATCGTTGCAATTAATCATGTTTATATGCTTGTGGTGATGAACATATTATATATTAATCATGTCTATATGCTTGTGGGGATGAACATATTGAATGTTATTGGAATCTATTATGATTGGGTAATGGATTTATTTTGCCAATTAGATGGTGAAACATGTCATGTTATAAATTGGTGGTTACTTGCAAGTTTATGATCTAAAATACATGCTTATATGTTAGATCAACACTCATGTATATTCATGTTAGGTTGAATCTATTTATGTTGAAAAATTTGGAATTGTAGTCCTCTTATGTTTTAACACATAAGTATCATGCTAAGTTGTGATTCGAATATGTTTATAATAGTTCTCTTATGTTTAACACACACATAAGTCATCATGCTAAGTTGTGATTCTAATATGTTGATAATAGTTCTCTTATGTTTAACACACATAAGTTAATATGCTAAGTTGCGATTTAAAAATGATTATAGTAGCTTTCTTATGTTTTGACATACATAAGTTAATATGCTAAGTTGTGGGTTGAAACTGTGATTATATGTTAAACCTCCATGCTAGACCTTTGTCAAGTTTACATGACAATTAGACACAACTTAGTCACAAGTTCACCTTTACCCATTCAATTAAAGTTAATGATACTTCTATGCCAAGTTACACATGACAAGTTGAAATGTATGCTATTTTATATTTATTTCATGTCCCTTGTTTATTACCCTTTTTATTTATGGGTTTGGGCTAATTTACTAGTCCTACATTGTATGTGATTCATGCGTACGTTCCACGGGGGTAGCGATGGGGAAATATGAAAATTCATAGCATGGATTTGTTCATAAAATGGTATATTTGATATACCATTTGTGGTGAGCATAATCAAAGGATAATTATGGCATTATTAAATTAAATTAAATTTACATAAAGAAATTAGACATATATAGAAAAATGTGAGTTTAGAAAAAGACGAATATGCCTAACCCGAGGTTAGACCGAGTTGTGGTGTAAATCTGCCCGGAACCGACCGGCATATCCAGTGACGACAAAAAGACCTGTCTAATGTAGGTGTTTAGTGCATCAAGCCCAAAAAGAAGCCGAGGTTAGACTGAGTTGTGGTGTAAATCTTCCCAGAACCGAATGGCACATCCAGTGATCACAACAATACCTGTCTAATGTGAGTGGTTGGTGCTTTAATAAATTAAAGCTAAGTCAGGATTGGTAGGGTTAAGTCAATTAGGGAAACACTTAACCGATTCAACATGTTAACTAAACGAATGGGTGGGGTTAGGTAAACTTGGACACTTAACCAAATAAACATGTTGATTAGAAAACCCTAGTAGCGGGGACCCATTTCAGCAGTAACCCACATAGATGTATCATGGTACCCTGAAACTAGGCAGGGTGAGGCACGATTACTGGGCTGATTATAAGCGGTAAAAACGTCGGCGGTTGGTGGGCCAGTGTAGGTTCCGACGGAGTATGGGCGTGCACGTACTCCGGACTGAAAAAAATCAGGCACTAGGCATCAGTAGTATACACTGTGCATCTTGAATCGTGTCGGGTTGCCACCAGAGAGACTGATACACCCCATGGTGGGAACAGCACAGGTATTTACAGTCAAGCGGGGCCGAATGATACGGGATATGAATGCATAGGAGTAGCAGCAGATCATTAAGGGGATCGTTTGTTATGAACACGTAGGGCTGGTTGAACCAATGGTTAAGTAGCTGCAGAGACTATAGTAATGGGTGCGATCACATGTTCCTCTTATCTTATATTAGGGTATTGTCCTATGTTCTGTTATTACTGTCATGATCCCTTTCCTTGTTTAAATACTAGTAATCTCCGAACTTACCAGACTTATTGTCTGACCCATTTTCCTTCGTCCTCTTTTCTTCCGTTCCTCCCCCCCTCAGGTCCACAGGGAGGGAATACTGCAGGTTAGTCAGACTCTTTGCAAGCTTCAAGAAAGTAGATGTATGATTTGGACTCTCTCTCACCTTGGCTATGGCTCTTGGACATTATCCTTGGGGATTTATGCAGTTTTATTTATGGTTTATGCTTCTTTATTAAATAATCAAGACAGAAATTATGTAGTAATGTTTTGAAAGTTATTTTGAGACAATTTGATGTAATGCTTTTATATTGAACCACGTATGAAATAAATAATTGAATTTCGCTGCTTATATTTATCTGTCTTGTAAAATTTTCTATGTCTTGTACCTATAACCCTCCACCAAAGTTAAGGCATTCCCTTTGTGAGTGACCTTAATGGAGGTGGGGTGTTTCACTTGGTATCAGAGCAAAGGTTTACCAGATCAGATAAGAGTTTTTGAAAATTATTTTCAAAAAGGAATATAAAGAAGCATTTTGCAAGAAAGAGTGTTGTTTTAAATTTAAAAAGGCATAATCCCCAAAGCCATATGCACTATCTTTCTATCTTTCGTTTTGAATCTTTTCTTTTTTGTTTCAGCATGTTTGGGAATCTTAAACTTCCAGAGGGTATACCGATACCTGGCTGGTTCAGGAGGTACTTGGAGGCTAGGGCCAACGACGCAGGCCCAGCAGATATTCCTCCTCCTCCAGCTGCAGCGGTTCCTCCTCCTCCTCCTCGTGCAAATGCTTTCTCAAAGATTTGTAGAGACTTTAGGGCCATGGCTGGAAAGGATTTCAAGGGAACTGAATCATCCGTAGAAGCAAGGAACTGGCTCAAAGAAACTGAGGATCTGTTCGTTATCTTCGAGGTGGACGATAAGCAGAAGATAAAGTTGGCTGTTTGGTTGCTCAAAGACGAAGCTTCCTATTGGTGGGAAGTCACTAACGCTGAAAGACCAGTTGACACATGGATGGATTTCAGAATAAGGTTTGAGATGAAATTCCTCTCACAGGCTGAACGAAGTTTACAACTGGAAAAGTTCTTATCTCTTAAGCAAGGAAGTATGACGGTCAAGGAGTACGTCAATCAATTCAATCAGCTAGCCCGATTTGGACTGGACTTAGTGAATACTCCTTATAAGAAGGCTCTCCGTTTTGTCAAGGGATTGAATGAGCCACTTCACAGCTTGGCTATGACCCATATACCTATGGGGGCTACTTACGAGAGCTTAGTGGACATAGCACTCTTACATGAGGAAGACAAGGGCAAGAAAGAGGCAAAAGCGGAAGTGCCTCAAGATAAGAAGGGGGAGGGGTCGCAGAACAAGAAGGCTGATTCAAAGAAAGGCGGGAAGAACAACAAACCCCGTGACAAGAGAAAGTGTAATTTCTGTGGCATTCCCGGACATCTGATCAAAGACTGCAAGAAGAAGAAAATGAAGATATGTGGCTGTTTCCACTGTGGTGAGACAGGACACATGGCTAGGGCATGCCCAAGGAAGCAAGGGCAGGGAGCTGGACCTTCTTCTGGAGGACAAGTTCACTCTCTCATGGCACCTCCGCAAGAACGAGGTAGAAATATTTCTATCGAAAGTTTATGCTATCTTTTTGATCATCATGTTCGTACATTATTTGATTCTGGCGCATCGCACTCTTTTATATCTACTGCTTTAGTGGAATCTCTGCACCTAGACACCAGTATAGTAGAGGATCCCTTGGTTGTTTCAAATCCAATTGGGGGCTCATCTTATTTGTCAATGGTTTGTTTGGATTTGAAAATATCTATACTAAGCGTTGGGTTTAGATGTAATGCCTTTGTTTTGGGCTTCACGGGCTATGGGTTGTTCTATGCATGGACTGGCAATCCAGTAATGGTGCCATCCTCGATTGTGAAAAGAGAGTGGTTAGACTCATGACTCGCCTCGGTAACACTCTTGAAATTTCTTGTATACTATGAACTCCATTATGCTTTGTTATCTAGAATCTCTTGATGCATCCGTTGAGAACTTGCAGTCTGTAAGGGTAGTCCGTGAATACTCGGATGTGTTTGAAGAGGTAAAAGGCTTACCTCCGAAGCGGGAGATAGACTTCCGCATATACCTCGTGGACAACGCAAAACTCATTGCTTTACTCGTTAGACACATGGCTCCGAGGGAGAGGAAAGAACTCAGCAAGCAAGTTAAAGAATTGCTCGAGAAGGGGTTTATAAGGTGGAGTATTTATGAATGGGGTGCTCCAGTAGTGTTCGCAACTAAAGCGGACGGTTCGCTTCGCCTGTGCGTTGATTATAGGGAGCTAAACAAGCTGACCAAAAGGAATAGGCACCCACTCCCGAGAATAGATGATTTGTTCGATCAGCTTGTAGGTGCATCGGTTTTCTCCCAATTAGATTTAGCTACCGGGTTTCATCAGCTAAGAGTGGTTGAAGACAGCATTGATAAGACCGCGTTCGGAACTCCAGATGGTTTCTTCGAGTGGCCTGTCATGCCTTTCGGCTTGACAAATGCACCCGCTTACTTTGTTGATTTAATGAGTAGGGTGTTCCAAGAGTTCCTCAATAAGTTTGTGGTGGTCTTCGTAGACGATATTTTGATCTTCTCAAAGAATGAGGAAGAGCATGCTCAGCATCTAAAAGAAGTCATGGATACTCTCCGTGCACATCTGTTGAAGGCGAAATTCTCCAAATGCCATTTCTGGAGGGAAGAAGTTAGGTTCCTTAGACACGTGGTGTCCAAAGGGGGGATAGCTGTGGACCCCGCGAAAGTGGTTGTTGTGCAAGATTGGAAGGTTCCTCGAAACGCAACCGAAGTCCGAAGCTTTCTCGGGCTAGCAGGCTTTTATCGAAAATTTATCAAAGATTTTGCAAAAATCTCAGCTCCATTGACAAGATTGATAAAGAAGAACCTAGCTTTCAATTGGGATTTGGATTGCGATATTTCTTTCCAACATTTGAAAAGGGCTGTAACAACAGCCCTAGTTCTGACATTGCCTGATGGAAGCAAGATGTTTACAGTATACACAGATGCTTGCGGAATGGGACTAGGCACTGTTCTGATGCAAGAAGGGAAGTTAGTGGCTTATGGTGGAAGACAGTTGAAAGTACACGAGAAAAACTACCCAACCCACGACCTAGAGTTGGCAGCCATCGTTTTTGCGCTTAAATCTTGGCGCCATTATCTCCTAGGTGAGAAATTTGAACTGTATACTGACCATAAATCGTTGAAATACCTTTTCTCATAGAAAGATATCAACTTGAGGCAGCAAATATGGATGGAGTTTCTTGCCTCGTTCGATTTTGAGATTTCCTACATTCCTGGCAAGGGCAATGCAGTAGCAGACGCCTAAAGTAGATAGAAGTTGGCCTTAAGCCCTCTCTTTGTGGAAAGGCAAAGCTTGGAGTCCATAGCAAGCTTTAACTTCAGACCCTCCTCTGACTTTGTACCTGGCTTGCTAGCAACGTTAGAAGTGTGGCCAACTCTATTAGACTCGATCGGAGCCGCGCAAAGAGAAGACCCTTAGCCAGCTGATGTGATGGATAAGTTAATTAGGGATGAGACTTCCAGTCACCCCAATAGATACTCCATTGATGCCAAGGGCTGGTTGAGACGAGATGGAAGACTATGTGTCCCACAAGTAAGGGATTTGGTAAAGGCAGTTCTAGAAGAGGCACACCATTCCAAGCTGACCATACACCCAGGCGGAGACAAAATGTATAAAGACATCAAAAGAGTTTTCTTTTGGAATGGCATGAATCAAGACGTAGCTGAATTTGTTTCTAAGTGTTTAATATACTAACAAGTCAAAGCGAAGCAGAAGAAGCCTGGTGGTCTGCTCCATCCTCTAGAGGTCCCACAGTGGAAATGGGATAGCATCTCGATGGACTTTATAGATGGGTTGCCTAGGTCAAGAAGGGGCAATACCAGCATTTAGGTAATAGTGAACAGGCTCACAAAAAGCGCCCACTTTATACTCCTCAAGAGTAGAAGGACTGCCTCATCTCTAGCATCCATATATCTTAAAGAGATAGTTCGACTCCATGGGATACCCTCTAGCATAGTGAGTGATCGAGGCCCTATCTTCACGAGCGAGTTTTGGAAGAGTTTACAAGAGGTTGTAGGCACACAGTTATGCTTAAGCATAGCTTATCACCCTCAAACCGATGGCCAGACGGAAAGAGTCAACAGAGTATTAGAAGACCTCTTGAGATTATGCATTATTGACTTCGGAGGTACATGGGAGGATCATCTACCTTTGGTGGAATTCTCTTACAACAATAGCTACCAAGCCACCATAGGCATGGCGCCTTTCGAAGCTTTATATGGAAGACCATGCAGGTCACCAACTTGCTGGTGGGAGTCCACAGACAAGCTCATACTTGGACCAGACATGATTAGGGAAACTTCAGAGAAAGTAGACTTGATACGAAGAAGAATGAAGACTGCCCAAGATAGACAGAAGTCCTACGCAGACAAAAGAAGAACTGACCTTGAGTTTGAAGTTGGAGACAAGGTGTTCCTTAAAGTATCTTCTTTGAGCAACGTCGTTCGCTTTGGATCCGCAGGAAAGTTAGCACCAAGATTTGTAGGGCCGTTCCCTATCATCGAGAAGATTGGTAAGATGGCTTATAGGGTATAGCTCCTCGAAAGGTTGGCCGGGGTTCATAATGTCCTTCATGTCTCTCACCTGCGGAAATGCTTACACGAGTCTGCGGAAGTGGTAGAACCAAGTATGCTAGAGGAAGTTGAAGTTGAACTAGAAGCAACTATGAGGAGAGTTCTAACCCGTATCTTGGGAATAGAAGTCAAAAAGTTACGCAACCGTGAAGTTAAGCTCGTCAAAGTTCAATGAAGCGACACCGAGGAAGACACGACTTGGGAAACTGAGGACAAAATACGCGCAGCCTACCCTTTTCTTTTTGAGGGTACATCCTTAATCTCTTTTTCCTTAAGTTTATGCTCGTATCTATCTTTTTAGGTATATCTCCTCGATCTTATCCTTTATCCTTAGGTAGGAACCCATTTGGATGTAAACATGTAATTGAAACATGTTATGATTGATGGTTGCAAGTGGTTGCTAGTGGATGCATACACACACACATTAGGTATTAGATCGGCTCAGTAACTTCCGTATTGCATATGCATATATGTATTGGTATATGGATTGAAATTTGATGTGTTATCATATGGACGTTGCGTTTGTATGAATGATTGTGCACTCATGTAGGAAATTTTGAGTAGGAAAAATAGCATTCATAATGGACTCATGGCACAAACATAATTTGCATTAAGGAGGTCAACTGAATCAGTGGACCGCCTGATTTTGCATTTTACGAGGACATGTACACACACAATGCATATGATCATGAAGCATTAGAAATCTTTTAAGGACAATGGACGCCTGTGTTTGATGGTTGAGTAGATGGGTGATTGGATGGTAGATATAAGTTCATCTCGACTTGAAGATTTCGGGGATGAAATCCTAAAAGGAGGGGAGAATGTAACACCCCGTATTTTCTGTTAACGGTATAGTAACGAATTAAACAATACTTAATTTAAAATGTGAGAATTAAGGGAAACGGGTTACACCATTGTGTTCGTCTCGGAATTCTGGTTGAGATAGAGTCCGAACTTGCGTAAATTGGACTTCGTATGAAAAAGTTATGATTGTCGGAAGTTTCCAGAAAATTCAAATAAATTCAAACAGCTCGAAAACAAATTCAAATTCAAAACAAAATTCAGAAGCGGGCTGGGCGGGAAAATTCCCGCCCAGGACCCAGATCGACCAGGGGGTCGACCCTAGTGTCGACCTCCCCCCTACAGGTCGACCTGGGGGTTGACCTGCCCCCCTCCCGGGCAGATCTGAAAGGTGACGATTTTGTGACTCAATGCTGAGTCACTAGGGCTGAGGTGTCACCCTATCTTGATTGAATGGTTGTGGTTAACTCTAGGATCATCCGACGACTCAAATTGAATTAAAAATCTATATAAACAACCCAATGCTCAAACCTAAAAATCACACAAAAATAATCCTAGAACTATCATGCTGTCAATAGAAAACTTGGAGTAGTCGTCACAAATTCAAAGACAAGATAAGAACCTGAATCAAAAATCAAATTAAAAGTAATCAAATTCAACGATCTATATCAAAAGCGAGCTTACCAATTTTAGAATTAAGATTTCAGAAAGCAAGAATTCCTTTTTAGTTTGTAAGTTGGTTATTACGCAGATTTAAACGTTCTTTCAAATGAATCATGACATGTTGTAATTTGAATATAGAATGATGCTTATGTATAAGATTTGATTCTCATTTATCTTAAAGTATCGTTGCAATTAATCATGTCTATATGCTTGTGGTGATGAACATATTATATATTAATCATGTCTATATGCTTGTGGGGATGAACATATTGTATGTTATTGGAATCTATTATGATTGGGTAATGGATTTATTTTGCCAATTAAATGGTGAAACATGTCATGTTATAAATTGGTGGTTACTTGCAAGTTTATGATCTAAAACACATGCTTATATGTTAGATCAACATTCATGTATATTCATGTTAGGTTGAATTTATTTATGTTGAAAAATTTGGAATTGTAGTCCTCTTATGTTTTAACACATAAGTGTCATGCTAAGTTGTGTTTCGAATATTTTTATAATAGTTCTCTTATGTTTAACACACACATAAGTCATCATGCTAAGTTGTGATTCGAATATGTTGATAATAGTTCTCTTATGTTTAACACACATAAGTTAATATGCTAAGTTGCGATTTAAAAATGATTATAGTAGCTTTCTTATGTTTTGACATACATAAGTTTATATGCTAAGTTGTGGGTTGAAACTGTGATTATATGTTAAACCTCCATGCTAGACCTTTGTCGAGTTTACATGACAATTTGACCCAACATAGTCACAAGTTCACATTTACCCGTTTATGTAACACCCCGTATTTTCTGAGAATATAAAAAAAAGGTTAATTATGAAGAAGTTATTAAGCCTTGAAGTTTATATGCATATGAGAGAAATATATATAGATATATATAAAAATTAAATAAATAAACATGCAAAAAAGGTTCAAAACAGCGAATTGGAAGGGGGAATAACCGAACCGGCCCATTTTTGAGGTCGACCCAAGCCCCGCTGGGTCGACTAGGGGTTAATCCAGGGTGTTTGGCTGTCATCCCATGGGCCGATTCGTTCAAATGCAGATTTTGCATTTTAATGGTTCTCATGATTCAGGGTTAATCTAATGGTCCTAAATAACTTCCTACACCTATATATCCATCCCTAACCTAAACCTAAATCTCATATACAATTCTCTAGCCTCCATTGCTATCTTCCTCTCTAAAAATAAATAAATCAATGGCGTCACTACTCTGCTGAAACCTAAGCTAGGACTTGTGCTTCTTCTACCTCCAATTCTGATTAGGATTAAAAGAGAACAGCTACAACACCTTTTTCTTTTAGAATACAACCAAGGCAAGTGCAGTTATTTTTCGATATAAACTTTAATCATAATTGTGACATGATAGTAAATCTGAATTTGAGATTGTGTATGTTCTATTCTGATCTATTTTATTCTGTATCTCTTCTTCTTTCTGTTCTATAGCCAGGCTACTACGAGCCTGCGCCAATCTCCTAAGAGATTAACATACGCTAAAATATTTGGGACAATAAAATGAATAATGCATGAAATGGGCATGATCGATATGTGACTGAGTTGAGGAAAGAACATAGGTTGAACTTGGAACTTAGGACATAAATCTAAGGCATATAATTGAACCTATGACTTGAGTTTGTGGCATAAAGAATATTGAACATACGACTTGAGAAGTTGGTTAATATGTGACTGGTTTAAGAAAAAGGACATAGGTTGTAAACTAGATTTAGATCTATGCATATTCTGTGAATTGGAAGAAGAGGAACCGTGGTATGTTAACATATGACTTAAGATAAGGAGAATATGGTTTAGGTATAAAGATTTACATTAAAGTAGGATATCTATCAAATGTGAATAATACCTAAGTAGGAGATTTTTGGCAATAGCTATATTTGGTATAATTTATATGTGAATCTTTTGTACTAGGCAAGTTGAACTAAATTGGGACGTGTAAATTATGACCTTAATCTATGACATGCAAATTTAATGCAAACATGGGGTATATGATCATATTGTGAATCATGACTATTATTTATGCATGTGAACTTAGGCAAGATTTATAATTAGGCAAGATATGTTGTGAAACTTTAAGGAATGATTAAATCTGTTATATTTGCCTAATTTGCTAATTCTGCTATATTTGCCTAATCTGCTAGTTCTGTTATATTGCTTAATCTGGTAGTTCTGCCCTACTGCCTAGTCTACTAGATCTGTTCATCTGCCAAATCTGTCATCTGCTAATTCTGTTAAGAATGCCAACCTAAATCTGTTGAGATGCCTAATCTGTTATCTGCTAAATCTGCTAGTTGCTTAATCTACTGAATCCGTTAAGTCGCCTAAACCTGTTATCTGCTATGTTTGTTAAGTTGATATATTCAGTCTGTTATTGACATAATCTGAATTAGCTATGAATAATTGACATGTATGTTAGGCGTGGGTATAAATGGTAAATCATTAATTAATTGGCCGCAAAGATAAACATGGCTAACTCGAGGTTAGAATGAGTTTGCGGCGTAATTCTGCCGGGAACCGCCTGGCATATTCCAGTGGCCGCAAACAATAGGTTCTAATGTGAGAAGTTAGTCATAACGTGCTTGAAACCTGAGGTTAGACTCAGTTTGCGACAGAAATCTGCCCGGAACCAACCGGCCTAACCAGTAGCCGCAAACTGTCAGTCTAATGTGAGAGGTCTGGGCATTAATAATTAATTAATGAAAATCTGAGATAAACATGATGTCTAAAACGTGTTGGGTGGATAGGATTAAACCCATTAGACTGATGAATTTAATAAAATCTGTTCCGTGAATCTGTAGGCCCAATTACAAAGTTAGACAAATCTGTAAGTCTGTTAATCTGTAACTGGTTAATCGGTAAGTCTGTTAAATCTGTATATCTGATCTGTTAGTCTGAAAACTTGTATGTGAACTGGTTGATCTGAATTTTGTATGTCTGAACTTGTAAACAAGTTAATTTGAAATCTGTTAGTCTGGGGACACAAGGTTAGGAGGGGAATTACTTGTGTCATCTGTTGTTTGGGACCCATATTAGTCAGTAACCCTTTCTGGTATCAAAACTTTGACCCAACAGTAGGTAGGGTCCGGGCACGCTTACTGAACTAATTATAAGCGGTTTATTCTGATAATGGCGAGGGGTGTTGATCGTGCGTTCCAACCGGGTCATGTGCGTGTATGGATCCCGGTCTGCCTCTGAGGATGTAAGACATCGTGACATCTGTAAACAGGTCTGTGCCAATTGGTTGTCACTATAGGGAGTGATATAACCCTACTGTGGGGCCGACACAGGATATTTATGTATTAGGGAGCCGATCGCTTGGGGTAGGGTTTTAGGGTACACTTAGTTCTGTCTGTTTCTGTTGGTACCGTCTGTTTCTGTTGGGTGGTAACACCTGTCTGTTTCTGCGTGGTACCGCCTGTTCGGGTGGTAAGCCCATTACTAGTGTACACCTAATTCTACATTCTGTTTCCGTAGGGATTAATCTGTTTCTGCTTCTGTCTGTTTTTGATCGGGTAGTAAAGGCCCATTATTAGCATTCTGTTTCTGTTAAATTATTCTGTACCCGTTTCTGTTTCAGTTTAGACATTAGGGTGACACCTAATTTGGTTATACTAGTATTAGTGCAGAGAAGTGTAAAGCAATAGCTTATATCATTCTGTTCTTCTGTTATATCCGCTACATCAGTTACAGTTATCTCTCATCCAGTTTTATTTTCATGTCATGTTATTATTATATGTTCATAACTGAAAATCACTGGACTTGCCAGACTTTTGTCTGACCCTTGTTGTTTCGCCTCCTTTCTTCCGTTCCCCCCTGGTTTTGTAGAAGGGAATACTCTAGCTTGATCCAGATTTCTTCTGCTTGCAGTGCTTAAAGTATGACTTGTCTTCTTCTGTGGGGATTATGATTTTAAACTATGCATTCTGAAGGCTTTTGTACAAGACTGATATTTTGTACTTGAATTCTGATATTGTGATTTGAAAGGATGTAATCAAGCTTTTGTTTGAAATAAAGTTATAATTTTTCAAGTACTTTTTATCTGTCTTGTAGTATTCTGTTTCTGTTTACTAAAATGCTCCACCAAAGTTAAGGCATTCCCTTTGTGAGTGACCTTAACGGAGGTGGGGTGTTACACTTGGTATCAGAGCTGAAGGTTACCAGATTTGATAAAAAGTTTTGAAAACTATTTTCAAAAAGGATTTAAAAATGAAGTATTTTCAAAAGTAAAGCTTATTTTGAAAAACATAATCCCCAAAAGCCATATATCTATCTTTTGATCCTCTGTTTGAATCTTTGTTTCCTTCTTTCTCCGGGGCTCCTGGCTTTCTGGGAGGTAACCTCATCGTGGCATGGTTCTGTAGGCTTGATAAGACTACGACACCGGTCAAAGGGCAAATAAGCGCCCAACTTCCATCAGTAACCGCAGTAGTCTCACCTACGGCTAATTTTCTTTCGAGCTTTGTAAGATTTTCCGTGCGATAGAGGCCACTTTCGAGGGACTTGTCAACGTGTTACACACGGATAGTAAAGATGAGAATGAGGGAGTTTAGCTAAGGAGAACAACCCAAGGATGAGAAACTCGTGGATATGGACTTGGTTCACAAAGTAGACAAAAAGGAAACACAAAAGAAGGAAGAAAAGTCTGATGATAAAGGAGGAGAAATGTGCTTTACTTAAGGAAGCTTGACTCATTTGAACAAGGATTGCCAAAAGAGGAAGGACACTCACTTCAACTATAGTGAGATGGGACACTTCACTAGGGACTGCCCGAAGAAACGGGGGCAAAGACAGAGGACATGACCTACTTCGGGAAGGCAGGCTAATGCTCTCATAGTAGGTGGATAGGATATAAGTAGGAAAATTTCCGTAGAGAGTGTAGTTTCCTTATCTGATTATTGAGTTAGAACTCTTTCCGATTATGGCATTCTGATTCTGTAGTCGAGTCTCTGCACTTTAATACTAGTCTTGTTTCTGATCTGGTTATAGTCTCAAACCCCATAGAGGTTACGACTCATCTGCTGGTGATAGGTTGGGGTTTGAGAGATATCTGTGTTAGGCGTCAAGTAGGACGCATACATTCTGGGTTTTATCATGCTTAGTTTTCTAAGAATCATTTGGTAATCTGATCTATACTAGTAGTCTGTAAATATCTGAATATCTCTGATAAGGTTAAGATTTCCAGTTTTGACATTGTCTAAAGAGGGTAATCCTCAGAGTGTCAATCTGATATTGATCTTGGTCTTTGGGGTTGATACTTATGGGAATTATTCTCTCAACCAATGTCTAATGGGAACCAAGTTTTTGTTTTATCTGTACTCGCTTCCATCGTTTGACTGTATCCAATCGATCGAATCTTCGAACTTTAGGTAGAAACTAATGGGTGTAAACATGTGTTTGAGACATGTTATGTTTAATGGTTGCAAGTGGATGCAAGTGGTTGCTAGTGGTTGCTCGTGGATGCATATACACACACTTGGCACTAGATCGACTCAAAAACACTCTCATACTGCATATGGATGTGTGTGCATTTTTCAATTTTTGTGGATGCAGAATGATTGACTCCTCACATGGATGTTGCATTTGGATGAATGGTTATGCACTCATATAGAAATGACGTGTATCAAATAGGATTTCTTGCATACATATCTGGACTCATGACACTAACATGATTCGCATTAAGGAGGTCAACTGGATCAGTAGACCGCCTGATTTTGCATTAGATAAGAAACATATACACACACTTCGCATATGTTCATACAGCATTAGAAACCTTTTAAGGACAATGGATGCCTGTGATTGAATGGTTGAGTAGATGGATGTTGGATGTTAGGATACATTCTTCTTAACTTGAAGATTTCGGGGACGAAATCCTTTAAGGAGGGGAGAATGTAACACCCCGTATTTTCTGAGAATATAAAAAAAATGGTTAATTATGAAGAAGTTATTAAGCCTTGAAGTTTATATGCATATGAGAGAAATATATATAGATATATATAAAAATTAAATAAATAAACATGCAAAAAAGGTTCAAAACAGCGAATTGGAAGGGGGAATAACCGAACCGGCCCATTTTTGAGGTCGACCCGAGCTCTGCTGGGTCGACTAGTGGTTAATCTAGGGTGTTTGGCTGTCATCCCGTGGGCCGATTCGCTCAAATGCAGATTTTGCATTTGAATGGTTCTCATGATTCAGGGTTAATCTAATGGTCCTAAATAACTTCCTACACCTATATATACATCCCTAACCTAAACCTAAATCTCATATACAATTCTCTAGCCTCCATTGCTCTCTTGCTCTCTAAAAATAAATAAATCAATGGCGTCTCTACTCTGCTGAAACCTAAGCTAGGACTTGTGCTTCTTCTTCCTCCAATTCTGATTAGGATTAAAAGAGAACAGCTACAAACCTTTTTCTTTTAGAATCCAACCAAGGCAAGTGCAGTTATTTTCCGAAATAAACTTTAATCATAATTGTGACATGATTGTAAATCTGAATTTGAGATTGTGTATGTTCTATTCTGATCTATTTTATTCTGTATCTCTTCTTCTTTCTGTTCTATAGCCAGGCTACTACGAGCCTACGCCAATCTCCTAAGAGATTAACATACGCTAAAATATTTGGGACAATAAAATGAATAATGCATGAAATGGCATAACCGATATGTGACTGAGTTGAGGAAAGAACATAGGTTGAACTTGGAACTTAGGACATAAATCTAAGGCATATAATTGAACCTATGACTTGAGTTTGTGGCATAAAGAATATTGAACATACGACTTGAGAAGTTGGTTAATATGTGACTGGTTTAAGAAAAAGGACATAGGTTGTAAACTAGATTTAGATCTATGCATATTCTGTGAATTGGAAGAAGAGGAACCATGGTATGTTAACATATGACTTGAGATAAGGAGAATATGGTTTAGGTATAAAGATTTACATTAAAGTAGGATATCTATCAAATGTGAATAATACCTAAGTAGGAGATTTTTGTCAATAGCTATATTTGGTATAATTTATATGTGAATCTTTTGTACTAGGCAAGTTGAACTAAATTGGGACGTGTAAATTATGACCTTAAACTGTGACATGCAAATTTAATGCAAACATGGGGTATATGATCACATAGTGAATCATGACTATTATTTATGCATGTGAACTTAGGCAAGATTTATAATTAGGCAAGATATGTTGTGAAACTTTAAGGAATGATTAAATCTGTTATATTTGCCTAATTTGCTAGTTCTGCTATATTTGCCTAATCTGCTAGTTCTGTTATATTGCTTAATCTGTTAGTTCTGCCCTACTGCCTAGTCTGCTAAATCTGTTCATCTGCCAAATCTGTCATCTGGTAATTCTGTTAAGAATGCCAACCTAAATCTGTTGAGATGTCTAATCTGTTATCTGCTAAATCTGCTAGTTGCTTAATCTGCTGAATCCGTTAAGTCGCCTAAACCTATTATCTGCTATGTCTGTTAAGTTGATATATTCATTTTGTTATTGACATAATCTGAATTAGCTATGAATAATTGACATGTATATTAGGCGTGGGTATAAATGGTAAATCATTAATTAATTGGCCGCAAAGATAAACATGGCTAACTCGAGGTTAGAATGAGTTTGCGGCGTAATTCTGCCTGGAACCGCCCGACATATTCCAGTGGCCGCAAACAATAGGTTCTAATGTGAGAAGTTAGTCATAACGTGCTTGAAACCCGAGGTTAGACTCAGTTTGCGACAGAAATCTGCCCGGAACCAACCGGCCTAACCAGTAGCCGCAAACTGTCAGTCTAATGTGAGAGGTCTGGGCATTAATAATTAATTAATGAAAATCTGAGATAAACATGATGTCTAAAACGTGTTGGACGGATAGGATTAAACCCACTAGACTGATGAATTTAATAAAATCTGTTCCGTGAATCTGTAGGCCCAATTACAAAGTTTGACAAATCTGTAAGTCTGTTAATCTGTAACTGGTTAATCGGTAAGTCTGTTAAATCTGTATATCTGATCCGTTAGTCTGAAAACTTGTCTGTGAACTGGTTGATCTGAATTCTGTATGTCTGAACTTGTAAACAAGTTAATCTGAAATCTTTTAGTCTGGGGGCACAAGGTTAGGAGGGGAATTACTTGTGTCATCTGTTGTTTGGGACCCATATTAGTCAGTAACCCTTTCTGGTATCAAAACTTTGACCCAACAGTAGGTAGGGTCTGGGCACGCTTACTGAACTAATTATAAGCGGTTCATTCTGATAATGGCAAGGGGTGTTGATGGTGCGTTCCAACCGGGTCATGTGCGTGTATGGATCCCGGTCTGCCTCTGAGGATGTAAGACATCGTGACATCTGTAAACAGGTCTGTGCCAATTGGTTGTCACTTTAGGGAGTGATATACCCTACTGTGGGGCCGACACAGGATATTTATGTATTAGGGAGCCGATTGCTTGGGGTAGGGTTTTAGGGTACACTTAGTTCTGTCTATTTCTGTTGGTACCGTCTGTTTCTGTTGGGTGGTAACACCTGTCTGTTTCTGCGTGGTACCGTCTGTTCGGGTGGTAAAGGCCCATTACTTGTGTACACCTAATTCTACATTCTGTTTCCGTAGGGATTAATCTGTTTCTGCTTCTGTCTGTTTTTGATCGGGTAGTAAAGGCCCATTATTAGCATTCTGTTTCTGTTAAATTATTCTGTACCCGTTTCTGTTTCAGTTTAGACATTAGGGTGACACCTAATTCGGTTATACTAGTATTAGTGCAGAGAAGTGTAAAGAAATAGCTTATATCATTCTGTTCTTCTGTTATATCTACTACATCTGTTACAGTTATCTCTCATCCAGTTTTATTTTCATGTCATGTTATTATTATCTGTTCATAACTGAAAATCACTGGACTTGCCAGACTTTTGTCTGACCCTTGTTGTTTCGCCTCCTTTCTTCCCCCCCCCCCCCCCCAGGTTTTGTAGAAGGGAATACTCTAGCTTGATCCAGATTTCTTCCGCTTGCAGTGCTTAAAGTATGGCTTGTCTTCTTCTGTGGGGATTATGATTTTAAACTATGCATTCTGAAGGCTTTTGTACAAGACTGATATTTTGTACTTGAATTCTGATATTGTGATTTGAAAGGATGTAACCAAGCTTCTGTTTGAAATAAAGTTATAATTTTTCAAGTACTGTTTATCTATCTTATAGTATTCTGTTTCTGTTTACTAAAATGCTCCACCAAAGTTAAGGCATTCCCTTTGTGAGTGACCTTAACGGAGGTGAGGTGTTACAGTTTAATTAAAGTTAATGATACTTCTATGCCAAGTTACACATGACAAGTTGAAATGTATGTTATTTTATGTTTATTTCATGTCCCTTGTTTATTACCCTTTTTGTTTATGGGTTTGGGCTAATTTACTAGCCCAACATTGTATGTGATTCATGCGTACGTTCCACGGGGTAGCGATGGGAAAATATGAAAATTCATGGCATGGATTTGTTCATAAAATGGTATATTCGATATACCATTTGTGGTGAGCATAATCAAAGGATAATTATGGCATGATTAAATTAAATTAAATTTACATAAAGAAGTTAGACATATATAGAAAAATGTGAAGTTAGAAAAAGACGAATATGCCTAACCCGAGGTTAGACTGAGTTGTGGGGTAAATCTGCACGGAACCGACCAGCATATCCAGTGACCACAACAAGACATGTCTAATGTGGGTGGTTAGTGCATCAAGCCCAAAAAGAACCCGAGGTTAGACTGAGTTGTGGTGTAAATCTGCCCGTAACCGACCGGGACATCCAGTGACCACAACAATACTTATCTAATATGAGTGGTTGGTGCTTTAATAAACTAAAGCTAAGTCAGGATTGGTAGGGTTAAGTCAATTAGGGAAACACTTAACCGATTCAACATGTTAACTAAACAAATGGGTGGGGTTAGGTAAACTTGGACACTTAACCAAATAAACATGTTGATTAGAAAACCCTAGTAGTGGGGACCCATTTCAGCAGTAACCCACATAGATGTATCATGGTACCCTGAAACTAGGCAGGGCGGGGCACGATTACTGGGCTGATTATAAGCAGTCAAAACGTCGGCGGTTGGTGGGCCAGTGTAGGTTCCGACGGAGTATGGGCATGCACGTACTCCGGAGTGGAAAAAATCAGGCACTGGACATTAGTAGTATACACTGTGCATCTTGAATCGTGTTGGGTTGCCACCAGAGGGACTGATACACCCCATGGTGGGACCAGCATAGGTATCTACAGTCAAGCGGGGCCGAATGACACAGGATATGAATGCATACGAGTAGGAGTCGATCATTAAAGGGATCGTTTGTTATGAACACATAGGACTGGTTGATCCAATGGATAAGTAGGTGCAGAGACTATAGTAATGGGTGCGATCACATGTTCCTCTTATCTTATATTAGGTTATTGTCCTATGTTCTGTTATTACTGTCATGATCCCTTTCCTTGTTTAAATACTAGTAATCACCGAACTTACTAGACTTATTGTCTGACCTATTTTCCTTCGTCCTTTTTTCTCCCGTTCCCCCCACCAAGGTCCACAGGGAGGGAATACTGCAGCTTAGTCAGACTCTTTGCAAGCTTCAAGAAAGTAGATGTATGATTTGGACTCTCTCTCACCTTGGCTATGGCTCTTGGACATTATCCTTGGGGATTTACGCAGTTTTATTTATGGTTTATGCTTCTTTATTAAATAATCAAGACAGAAATTATGTTGTAATGTTTTGGAAGTTATTTTTAGACAATTTGATGTAATGCTTTTGTATTGAACCACGTATGAAATAAATAATTGAATTTCGCTGCTTATATTTATCTATCTTGTAAAAATTTCTGTGCCTTGTACCTATAACCCTCCACCAAAGTTAAGGCATTCCCTTTGTGAGTGACCTTTACGGAGGTGGGGTGTTTCATACATGCTCTGAATCATGGGGATAAAGCATACATGCCTGTAATAGGGTTCACGACTTGCAGTAATAAACACTACACCATAGATGGCATATTACAATGAAATTAAAAGATGTTGCTCGCTATAATGTAATGATAGCTATGCTAATTTTTTTTACAATTACAACATTCACTTCAAGGTGTTAGAATAGATATCACAAAGATGTTACAGTAGCTATAAATATATTCAAATTAAAAAAAATTAAGAAAAAATACACCTCAGTGATCCACACCATCATTTAAAACAAAATCTCAACCGTCAATCCACACTATCAATCCACACCTCAGCTATTTCTATTTCTCACTTTTATTTTCATTCACTCGCTTTCCTTTTCATTTCGTTCTCATCCCCCAAATTTCCAGAATCATTTTGATCCCTAAATTTCGTTCATCCGTTATTTTATCAATACCTAATTTTCTCATTTTTAGAAGATCTCACACATCCCGATCAATGTAAGCCTTAAACTACTTTCCAGATTACTCCACCGTTTATCTTAAACCAGATCGAAAATGGTTTCATCCTAAGCCCTTCTGGAAATCGTCATCGCGATTTCGAAGCTAGATTCATTTTTTCTCTTACAAGGATTAACCATCAAGAATTTGATCTTTCAGTGAAATCGATTCTAATTAGAGCTATCACACGCTGAAATTCATCTCGATTCTCAATGAAATCCCCCAAAAAAATAGTGACCATCCACTCAACTCGTCATCCATTATCGCACTCAGATTGGAAGATGAAGAGGCGAGAGCACTTGTAAAGACGCATCACAACTAAGTATTTCTTTCTCAAATTTGACTCCTATTTTCCTTCGATAACAAAATAGAAACAGGTTCAAAGTAATTAATTTGGTGAATTACATTTTTCATGAGGCCATAGACAATCAATTAACCATCTATTGGGTCTATTTTTATTAGCAATAGTTATTTTAATCTTCTGCCGAACCGATTTGTAGGATCTGAAAACATTATTTTTATGGCCTTCTAACAATCGGATCTAGAAGAATTTGTGATGTTCAGCAAGATCAAGCCACTAGAGAACCAGGCTTTTCAACGAATATCAATCTCAAAATTCCAATCTCATCTCGATTTACTGGGTTATTCGAACCAATCTCTGTTAGAAAGGATAAGTTGAAGCTTCAGTTCAATTCTGGAAGGGTTAGTGTTTGGTTCATAAATAGTATTCAACTTGGGGGTCATTTTTTCCTTTTGAAAGCCTATGAGTTCCACATAAATCCTATCTAGTTGTATAAATTTGAATGACAAAAATGGTTTTCTAAATATCAAATTCGATGTCTAATTAAGAAGACGTATTAGTTAGTTATTCACCAAATTTCAAAAAACATGGTTAAGAAGGGGTAATGTTATATACCAGACCTCTTAATCTTTGTTTAAAAAGGTAATTTACTATGACAAATTTTCCAACCTTGCATTCTAAGCTACAATTATTCATCAGTTTACTATGGCAAAAGCTCGTGTTTGTTGTGTGTGCATGCACTTTTTGCTTGTTGAATTTGTATTCCTTGCTATTTTGTATTTTGGTTTAGTCTGATGGGTATTGTTCCTCGACTCTGAACTGGTAGATATGCCTTATATTTCTTTGTTGATTGTTCATGTCGACTAGTTTTGATCTTTTTATCTTGTAACGCACTTTCTGTTGCTTTACTTTTGTTTTCCTTGTGCACTAATACTTTCAAATTATAACTTCTACCATATGTAATATATGCCTTTGGACCTAGTTCTTTTGTGTGAGTTGCACCATTTTCTTTCACCTATACTTGCATGCTTTTGTTTTGGTGTATGTGAATTAAAAATAATTTTATATTTTCTCATATTTAATTTTATTTTTGTTCTAGTTTATTGTGTGTTTCTACAATTGAGAGGTGTGCCGATGGCTGTTCCAAAAGTCAAAGAGGATGTAAGTGTGTTACAGAAGTTGAAGTTTGAAACAAAACAACATTGTTTCAAAGAAGGCTTGGTCTTCCGAAATCGGATGAATCAGACGGTTCCTACTTGTTCGACCTAACCGGTTAGGACGATCCCTGCCAGGACTGCGGGGCCCTGCACCCTCGCCAGCACTGCATTGGATTGTAAGAAATGTTGCCTTTAAATCTAGGGCAACGCGACAAAATGCATCACCGGGAAAATGTTGCATTTAATCGTTTTTTGCATATAGCAACATTTTTATGCACTTGCTGCATCATATCTTGGACGATGCAGTAGGTCATTTATGGCGTAGTGAAATAAATATATCATTGTCGAATGTGTCCCATCGCTCAATCCATTTATACGTTAAGTGCTACATTGTATGAGATTAGCTCGCACACAATTGCATTATATTCTTTCTCAAGTACATCGTCAGGAGCTGGAGGGAGAGGCATCCATTTTACCTTCAACATCAAGCAATGGAAGAGCACTTCATCGGCAACTTATATTGATGAATCCCAAATAACTACATTATCATTATGGCTTGGAATAAACGTAGCAATTTCATACATGACTGGCTCTATGTTTTTGTTGTCCACCCAATTTTGTAAAGCGGTTAATCGAAGGATGTGATTGTCTTCTCAACCCCGTCGCATATTTTTACATTACCAAGTTGCATGCCTCGATTAACGTGATTGTTTAAATGGTGCAAGTAATTCCGCAAAGCATTTAAACGAGGAATATGAGTCTGCCTTAGTGACCTTCAAGTGAGACAACAAAGAACTTATAGATATATAGCTACTCATCACCAACAAGCTCTTACATGGTTTCAAATTGTTGGATAATAATTAGAGCATCGATCATGATAGTGAAGGAGAAATTCTGAATGCCTATGCCGAAGAAGCAAGTGAGGATGATGATGAAATTATCCCTATCGTGTCCAACTGCAGGACGGGACTTGAGGATACTCTGGGCAATGTCAGTATAGGAGAGATCGTTAGTAGTGAAGATATAGCTGATTTGGACGACGTTGTTCTAAGTCATGATCCAAAATTAGGCAAAAAGAAGGGGATCAACTATCTACTCTAAAAGCATCGATGGTCATCAACATCAAGAAGTGGAGAACCTCTTAGCAACCATTGTATACTTCAACGGTAGAAATGGGGACCTCCCTCATTACTGTGGAGATATTCAAAAGTCACGAGGACCTTTTGCTCGAGACCACACTTTACATCTTTGAGAAGTGGTTTGTTATTAACACTCCAATTTATGTTAAAGGAGGGCCAAATTTTAAGGACACTCAACGTTTTTTAAATTGTTAAGAGGGGGTCTATGTAGATAGCTATTTATTTTTAAATTCTTACACTTTTACCCTTACTTTTAAAAACTTACGCACCGTAAAATCATCAAACTCCTAAATTAAAAAAAACCCAAAATCGTATAACTACAAATAACATCGGGAATTGTTGATATCATATGCATACGATTTAATAAATTGAAACTAATAAACTAAAATTAGATCTTAACCCTAACAACATTTGTATATGATGTAATAAACTGAAATTAGATCTTACCATCTCATCACTCTGATCAACTCCAAAATAACGCTCTATCCTGCGACAATACCATATTGTTTTCTTTTTCGATCATGTTTTTGGGTTAGGATTTGATTTATCCACAATAATGGTGTTGATTACCCATTAAAAATTGGATTAATGAACAGAAAAGTGAAATTAAGCCTAAATGGGTAATAAGGTAAAATTACCTTTATTTGTTATGGGCCTACTTCCCTCGTTGGTACTCCCTTTAACAATTTTGTTTTAAAAAAATGGTCCCCCTTAATAATATTTGGAGTGTCAATAACAATGCTCTTTGAGAATGTTATCCCTGATAACTTCTTTCCTAGCTCTTAGGGAAGAGCTACTTCTATTAATGTGTGAGAGGTTACTTTGAAATGCTTTGAAATTTCTGAAAGCCTTTTTATTCACTAAAAGTTAATGTATCATTTTTTTTCCATTTATTTACAACCAAAAATATATTTCATTTAATAAAATTTCCAAATCTTTTTTCTATATTCAAAATCATAAGAAACTCCTTTACAATCAGTTACCCTTTATAATAAAAGGCATTTTATAATTTTTTGTAACTGAATTTTTTTTAATGAATTTACAAGTCCAAAAAAATCTATTTATTTTAACCTATGGAATATGATTTTATGTCTCTTCCTTATACCAAAAAAATATTGAAAACTATCTTACAACCAATTAATATATAGCATTGGAAAATAATTTCATAATTTTCTATAATTAAATAGGTTTTTTATATAAATTTTAAGCACAAAAACATTTTATAATTTTCTAAAAACCCAGTGGACTGAATAATTACATCTTAGATGTGTCCAAATTTTACTTCAAACGTTAAAATTATATTGGAACACTGGAAAAACTTTTTTTATGCATCACCCATACACTACCTATAGCATTGCCTGCTTCTGGCTTACCAGCAGTAGACCGCCCCTCCTGACGGTTGTCGAGCGATGGTGACAGGCTAAGTAGACAATTCCCTATTTCGCGAATCATTTGGAGCTTCTTCAAGCTCTGTTCCTTACCAATCAATTCTTTAACATATTCACTTCATAAGAGCATGAATTCAAGCACTAACATCAACAAATAAGTATTCAAAGCCAACATACCAATTCGAGAATGATGTACATTTCTAATGCTCAAAACAACATTTATTCACAGTAAACTCAATATGCAAACATTCAAACATTCAAAACATAGACTCGTCAGTGAAGAATCACTTCATGTTATCCAACAGAAGATCTAGATTTTTTATAAAACTTTGTAGCATATCTAAAAGCCTGAATTCATATTTACTGTAAATTACTACCATACTTGAATCTCGTTCAAAATCACTCTTTAGTTTCCCCTAGATGGAAGATTATTACTGAGGATCTTATACTTTAATTTGGAGCAAGATTTTATTACATTCAGGAATAATTTTGAAAAGGAGAAGTTAGAAATTTTGTTATGAGAAGATGAAATGTGTCAGCCTGGCCTAGTAACTTGGTCAGTTAGCGAAAATACTTGTAGGGAAACACGTATTTCACAAGCAAAATGTGATACCCAAGTTTCGAATCTCATCACTTCTGCTATATTTTGGCTGACATAAAACATATGTAGTTAAAGTCCCATTATAGCCTCGCACAATCTTTACTATGTCGCATAACGCTCTCCAATTGCTTTGCTATTTTAATTTATCACCGTTGTATAAAAGGTTTGCTTTAAGTTCCTGCTATTTTCTAGTATGCCAACTAAATCAAAGTTTTTAGCATTCTATTTAACAATATTAATATAATATGGTAGATTTGAGTAGTACTCTATTAACCTAAATCAAAAAAGTTGTGGTATATACCTAATTTTCAATGCATAAACAATCAATATAAGTTAGAAATTTGTTTCAGTTACTAAATCTAATTTGGATAAATCATGATATTCTTCAATCTTGTTATAAAAAATAAAACAATAATTTCTTACACAAATGATGCGAGAATCAGAATAAATTAACTTTATAAAATATTTGTTTCTATACATAACGAGGTTTTTTTGAACTTTCATTATTGTCCGCTATATCACCGCATTATCTTCGTTGTTACATTTTGCAAATGCACTGCAACAGAATCGCTAAGCACTTTAACCGCATAACATAAAAGAGAATGGTGGGAGGTTGACATATTAAAAGAGTTATGGTTTACCTGCAAGCAACTTATCGATCTCTTTTTAGAATTTCGGCAAGTTGTTTTAGAAAAAGAGATGAAATTGTGGGTAAGTCAGCTATATGATGATGAAAATGATATAAAACATTGTTTATTTAGTAAAGTGTGGAATGCTCTAGAATTCTTGGTAGATAAATCAACAAAAATATTAATTTATGCTAGCTTTTGGGCTTTAAGGTCATGAAATAATGCACAAACTCAATTTTATTCTTTCCTCCATTTATAAACCATATCTATACTTAGCTTCAAAATCTGTTGAATCTCAACTAGAAATTATACATGTTTTCTACTAATATTCGAGCAACTTTTTATATATATGTGTACATATATATATATATACATATATATATACATATATATAAATACATATATATATACATATATATATATATCACTACAACAAAATGACCCTATTACAACGGTGGAACACCATTGTAATATACATTTTACAACGGTGGGCTAACCGTCGTGTATTAAGAAGTTGTAATAGACCAAAATCTTTTACAACTTTTTTTGCACTGTTGCAACACCGTTGTAATATGTATATTTTACAACTTTCTTCCGCCGTTGTAATAAACTTTATTACAACAGTTATGCATCGTTGTTGTTGTAATTCTTACAACTATTTATAACCATTGTGATATATTTTATTACAACTTTTATTTTTCATTTGTAATATATCCAAAAATTATATTCATAAGAATATATATATTTTATATGTGCAACAATAAATAGATAAATAACATAAGTAATAAATGTAAGTTTAAAGGCATCGTGATCCATTCATTGATAAAAATCACAACTTTATATCCATAATACAAATTATAAATCATATACGACATAAAAATGTAAAAAATTACAACTGTCCTCGCCTTTAACCCAATTACAAAGCCCAATGACCACATAAAAATGGAACTCCTTCAGCGTTTATAGTCTTCGATTCATTGTCTAGGTTATTAGTTTCCATCTCGCAGCTCTTCAGTCTGGACTCGGGGTTCTGTAGTTCTCAACAAAAATGAAGATAAAACAAAACATTATCAGAAAATAAAAACAAAGGAAGCTAATCAATTTTTGAATGACGTGAACATTACCTCCAACTTGGAAGTCAAATTACTTGCATGGTTTTCTGCATGATCAACCTTAGAAGTTAAATGCTTAATCTCCTCACCCTAACCTGATGTATTTTATAATATGACTAACGTTAACATTTGACAAACTAATACAGTTGAACTTGGTCGTGAAGACGTCAAGCGCAACCTAACAAAATTTCAAATAGCATAATTAGGAAAAATTAGGACCAACCAAGAATTACTATTGAACTTGGTTAGGCTTTAGAGCAGAAAGTTCATTGATCCTTCGCAATTTGCAAGGCAACCCATAGGTTAATACATCTTGAATTATCCAACACTTATCCAATATAAATGTATCCTTTCTGAGTTCCCTTTGTATGATTTCTCCTAAGTTCCTCCAAGTGACCATTTCTGGAATGATTAAGTAATACTCGCAAAAGTTGGTGTTTTTCCCTGAGTAAAACAACATCCTGGGATCTGAAATATAAATGTGGGGCACATAAGGGATTTGAATTGATACCCTTTTCTGAACAAGGGTTAGTCGTTACTATTAGTGCTTTAGTGTGGAATAATAGAGACTCAAAATATTGGTACAGTTCTCTTTTCTTCGGCTCCTGGGTTGAGGTGAACATCAAATGTGGAAGTAACAGTATAACACCGGCTACAAATCATATCTAATAATTCAACTATACATGAATGAGTAATGTGGAAAACCATCTTTAATAAGCTACTCTATAGAAGAAGAAAAAATAGCAGAGTCCAGTTTCAACCTATCTGAATCCTGTCACATATGTGAATGTAAGTAACTATCAAATATGCCTTACTTTTTCAAAAACACAAGAAGAACAGAATAATTTATCTCAACTCCAATCTAACCTGTAATTTAACAAAAAAATAAAAGGGTACACATATCATCTTGAGAAAAATTGTTGTACCCATTCCGTCGAGCCAACAATGCATGAAACTAGATTGAGATGCAATGCTCCAACCGATTGACCGAGCTACACTATCCCATTACTCCTATGATTAACGCCACCAATCGAGCTAGTCATGAATTCAACCAGCAAAATTCATATTTAAATTCGAGTATTGAAACTTCAGTCATCCTTGAAAAGGGTAACGTAGAAACTTACCTCCAAACCAAGCTCGCAAGCCTTCTTGGCAACCAAAGCTGCTCCGAGCATTACATTAGGGTTTCATGTGTTCGTGGAACTAGACCTCAAATTGTAAACAATCTAGAAATAGTGATTCATATCGGAGGCCCACCGTCGTCGTCGCAGAAGGAGGTGGTGGTGTTAGAAGTGGCGTTGGGTCTCGTGAGTTTAATTGGGGTGGTGGTGTTGGGTATCGTGAGTCTTGAGTTTAATTGAGGCGGTGGTGTTAGAGGCTGGTAAAGACCGTAATACTTTTTTTGAGGCGGCCATTGAAGATCTGGAGAGCTAGGGTTAGGTCTCGAAATTTAATTGGGTTCATGAAATTTGGGTTAGAAAAGCGGGCTTTCGGAGGGAAGATAAAATTTTTGGGGACATACATCCGGGCTTGTGGAGGGAAGCGAAAAATTCGGTTTACAGGATCCTAAAAGTTTTGTTTCGGAAATGTTTTGATTTTTCCTTTGTAGCTAAAATGCGTTTTTTTGAAAGTCGAAGTGTTTTGATTTTCAAAGCCAAGAAGTATATTAAAAAAAATCGAGTAATTTGAAGAAAAGGGTCTAAATTTTTTATTTTGGGGGCGATGCCCCCAAACCCGTGCCGCAGCGCAGTGCCCAACAGTCATCGTCAAGGCTTGATAGTCAAGATTCGACGGTTAGTCGGAGAACACCAACAACTAAATGGCGATGACTAGGATTATTTCCAGAGGCATGACATATTCATAGGCTTAATTCAATGCACGGAGTCAAGCAAATTCAGCATATTGATCACCTAATTACCCATTATTAAATACTTAACAATCATTATTAAAAAATATTGACTATTTATTAAATATTAAGGAATTATTATTTAATAGTAATTATTATTTATTTGAAAGGTTAAAATCAGTTATTAATTATTATTAAAATATTACTATTATTAATTATTAAATACTAGATATTACTAATATTTAATTGGCCTCTATTACATTTAGTAGAAAAAAGAAATGCTGAAAATAATTTTGTAAAATTTTCTAATAAAATCGTTATAATTATTAATTACCAAAATTAATTACTAATATTAAATATTACTTCTTATTTATTACTTCTTAATTATTAATATTAATGATTATATCTTAATTATTTATCATTAAAAATTAATTATTAACTATTTAAAAATTAATTATTAAATTACAGCTATTGCATGTTTTCAAATTAACTATTATTTATTATTATTAAATAGTAATATTACTTCTTAATAACTATTACTTTATTACTTCCTAATTGATTATTAATAGTAATTATTAGTTATTAATTATAAATAATCAATATAAATATATTAAATATGAATTATTAGTTGTTAATTAATTATATTAAAATATAGTCATATATTACAACAGTCCAAAAATAAAAGTTGTGATAGGATTTTATTACAACTGTCAAAATAACACAGTTGTTAGAACTAAGTTTATTACAACTTTTCTGGAAAAAAGTTGTAAAAAATATTTATCACAACGGTGCTTTTACCACCGTTGTAAAATTAAAGTTGTAATATGGTGTTTTTGTTGTAGTGTATGTTATGTAACGATGGTCGAAACAAATCCCTTCTCCTTCCTACGTAGGGCGCACGCATATGAATTGGCGCACACATCCTTATAACAAAAGAAATTCCTGTTCTTACATGTCTGCCAACTCATATTTGTAGTTGCCTACTTCAATTTATTCCGTAATGTGGGAGTACTATTTATTCAAATCGTCATTCCTTCTTAACAACATATGATACAATCCTAACAATCTCCCCCTTGACTCGCATCATACGAGTATCTTTTGAGAGCACTGCCTTGTCTGCATGGCCCAGTCCGTAACTTTCGGCTCTGATACCACTATTATGTAACGATGGTCAGAACAAAGCCCCCTTCCTTCCTCATAGGGCGCACACATATGAGTTGGCACACACATACTTGTAACAAAAGGAATCTCTGATGTTACATGCCTACCAGCTCATATTTGTACTTGCCTCCTCCAATTTATTTCGTGATGTGGGACTTTGCGTCCAAACTATCATTCCTCCTTAGCAACATGCGAGACAATCGTAACAGTCTCCCCCTTGACTCGCAACCTATAAGTAACTTTTGAGAGCACTACCTTGCTTGCATGGCCCAATCCGTAACCTTCGGCTCTGATACAACTGTTATGTAACGAAGGTTTGAATGAATAGTCCAACATAGGATGCGAGTCTGTTACGTAACGACGGTCGGAACAAAGCCCCCTCCTTCCTGTGTAACAAAAAGAATTCTTGTAACAAAAAGAAACATAACGAAGGTTTGAATGAATAGTTGACACACACACATCCTTGTAACAAAAAGAATTCTTGTTGTTACATGTCTACCAACTTATATTTGTACTTGCCTCCTTTAATTTATTCCGTAACGTGAGATTATTTATTCAAATAGTCATTCCCCCTTAATAACATGCGAGACAATCCTAACAATATATATATATATATATATATATATATATATATATATATATATATATATCCATGATCTAACAAATATTAAGTTAACTGTCCCATAACTATATTACTAAGCCTATATATTAATAAATTCCCGATATTTAATAAAAGTTCATTCTTCAACCTGGTAAATCCGAAAATAACTTTATTGATTATTTTTTGGCTTTATAAAATTACTCTACCATTTTAATTTATTTTAAATTATCTTAAGTTTAAGCATCAATATTACCTTCAAATAACCAAAATTTCTATTCGTGAATAATTTGTAGCTTAAAAGATATTCTATATTAATTAAAATACTTCATTTAATCAGTTTGAAAATTAATTCCATTTAATATAAATAATATCAGTAATTAGATTTTTTTTTGGGTAAATATCAATTGTATTTATTTTGGTATCATGATAATTCATTTAATAACTCTTTTTATCAAATAAATCTCAGTACTTGAATTCTCCAAATCAATTTTCCCTTTTATAACTCTCATCAAAATTTTATTATTATTAAATTTCCAAAGATTAACACTTTCACCACTTAATTCTAAATAACTTTATATCTTCAAATCATCTCAAACTCGGTTTAATTTATTATTTTAAATGCATTTAATTGTTTAAATATTATATTAACTAATTACTTCTCAAAAATTGGTTGTTACATCTTGCACATTAAACCGATCAAGCACCTTTTGAGTATATTCCTCTTTTGCAAGCTTCAAAAGTCTAAACTTTCTATCTTTTTGGATCTCATCGCAAAATTTCCTTTTCTTCCCAAAGGTTTAATATTCAAAAGTGCCATTGGATTTGGTCACGGAATGATATTATTCAAGTCCAATAGCATCCTTTAATAGGCATACTTATAATTTGAAATAGATAATATAGTTGGAGAGGATAGTTCACGTTTTAGTTGAGAGGCTAATGCATGCACTACTTGTGATGATCAAAGACGACCCGAAAAATGAGTTGCTCAAACCCAAATTATTGTTACTAAAAAACTATTTTGATAACTACGCATTTAAAAAAAAAAAAAAAAACTTTTTTTTGGCTTAAGTCAGGATTGAATACGAAGCATTGTTAAAGAACCACAAATTATCGTAAAACTAATTGGTAACGTGAAACATGAACTCATAATGCAAAGCATAATTTGTTTGCTTACCAATAAGCTAAAGCTATTTTTTGCATATTAAAGTTACATTTCAGTTCGTAAACCCTAGTTGTTAAATCATTTTTCATTTTGGCCACCAGCCCAAGGAGTTATTTTTTGAAGAAAATTGCTACTTATTAATAACATATATAATTAGGAAATTACACCTCTCGTTGCACAATCTCTAAACTAGTGAAAAACACTCAATCTGGAAAGTCACTTTGTATTGAGCACCAGTATACAAACTAAAGATATAAATCAAGACACTAATACATCTAAAGCCTAAAAGACCATACAAAAACGTAAACCACGGCTATCAAGATCAAACTCAAAAGGCAAGATATTGTTAACAGTTGTCTGCAACACCTAGGACCTGCATAAGTAATAGACGCTATTTTTTTTTTCTTTCTCAAAATCACTTTTTTCTTCCATTTTTTAGAAGAGTATTATATATATGAGAGATACAGGTTTACTATTTCACAGTCAATCAGAAATTCTATCATATTACAGAACATTTGCTATAAAAATGACCACTGATAATATGAAGGGTGTTTTCCTAATATGTATCAAAGATTTTTTTTATATCAATTAGTAATTACGGCATTTGTTATCTAGTACATCACTCCTCTTTCATTGTTCACAGCATTCATCATCAAGACTTCCACAACTGTTATTTGTTATTATTATTATTTTCTTCTAAGCACCAGTATTGTGGTAGAAAAAGACATGTTGGAGTATAGAATATGAGCAAACAATTGGTTGGAGGTGAACTATATGCTGGTAAACAATACATTTGGTGACAAGCAAGTAGTTTGATGTGTTCGTGTGAACCTTCAAAAGCCATATATAAATGATTCTATATATAAGGCAGCTCATTTACCCAGACAAATGCATCCATTAAAATATAACTCACAGATTCAATGGTTAAACCACATATAAGGCAAAGTGCTAACATAACAAATTGATTTAACCCATCCTGACAATGATAGGCAGAAACATAAGAGCCACATTAAAGTCTACCACATTTCGTATCCAATACTTGATATTTTTGCCTTCTCCAACCTTTTTTTATATTTCTTGAATGGCTATCCTTTCAACCTGTCCTCTTCAGAATAATTTATACATTATACGTCTTATCGTGTTATTACCTCATCGTTAGCTACTTGCATTAACTTATACTGTTTGCTGCTAATTTATTAACATTCTTTTTGTCTTAATGTGCATCACCTTACGCGTAATAATTGGTCGTGTAACTGCCAAAATGGAAGTTGAAAAATCTGGCCAGCACTGTACGCACACGTAACCTAAGTTGGAAGTAGTAGGATCAATGAAGCTGACACATGAAAAATGAAGCAAGAAAAGAAGAAAGTAAAACTAAAACAATAGCAAAGAACAATGTACAATAAACCAAAAAAAGAAGAAGAAAAGGGTAAGATGTATCTAATTTACAATAGTCCTGCAATATACTGTAAAAATGTAACAATTTACAATAGTCTTAATGTGCATGGATTACAAACGTTGGAATTGACCTGGTCTTTCAAGAGGATTCTCTAAGTAGATCAAGGCCTGGCTCAAGATTAAACCGGACCCTGAGCAAGTGTTTGATAAATTAAATTAGGGTCAGATGTTCAGAATTTAAATACTGCTATACCAAGATTTCAAAGCAAAGGTAGGAACTGAACCCTGGCCTTCCACTTCACGGACCCAACCCAAGTACTTCCCACTCTGGCAAATAGTTTTTTTTATGGCAGTAGTATTTCTGTTCTATAGATTTTGAATATATCCTAATCCTACCGTATTGTGCCCTCCTTCTATGTTGGCCCTGGGCGGTCGTCCAGATAGCTCAGGCCTACAACTAGCCCTGAATGGATCTTAGTGATCTTTAATCTCTAATATTCAACCCACTTTCATTCTATTTTTATTTTTTTTAAATCATATTTATTCCATTATTTTGTTATTTATGTAATTAGTCTGTAGTATGTTTATATGCCTTAATTTGCTTGCAAATTATTAAGCAATTTTTTGCCCCTAAGTTTGTACATGTATATGGCTGTAGGCTTATCTCCATGATCATCTTATCCATTGACAACTTTTCCAATCATTTATTACACGCACCATGTGACACTATTTCACCGATTGTGAAGGTTCTCTTTTCAAGTTGTGGCAAAGATGTGTCGCATTATGATATTTGACTTGAACCATACAAGTAGCTAGGTTTCTTTATCTATTGACAAATAGGAATTATCGTGCATGTTGTATTATGTACAATATCATATTTTGCTTGTTATTTGGTATATGAAGTGAACATCAAAACCATGTTAATATCACTTAGTGGTGATTGGAGTGTGGTTGTGTATTTACGGAATACCAGAGAACTATTTGTTGAAACAACAAACTCCTTATAAAGGATTATTCGGACTCAAACTTCACAAGTGATACTGAACATATGACAATATTTAGGGCTTCTAACCCATTTAGGTCTCTTTATACAAACAGTTACACGTATAACCATGTTTCAGAATTAATTACGCATATAGATCTGTTTTATCTTACATTGGCGAATTTTGAAAACTCGCCAATGCATTTTACTATTTTTTTGCACAAAATACATTGGTTAACTTTCAAAACTCGCCAATGTAAAAATGCATTGGCGAGTTTTGAAAGTTAATCAATGCATTTTGTCACTACAACAAAACAGTCCTTTTACAACGGGCAAAAACCGTTGTTATATGCATTTCACAACGGGTGTATGTCCGTCTTAATATGCGTCGTCGTAATAGCTCCTAACTATTTGAAAACGGACAATGACTGTTGTAAAGGACTATTGTAATAACTTGCTCTGTCACGTGCAATGACTCTATGACAATGGTTATAAACCCGTTGTAATAGCTAATAAATTACAATCGGCTTTTGTCCATTGTAATAGAGTATATTACAACGGCGTTGACCGTTGTAATATACTACTATACTACTTTGTAGACCTGTTTTACAACAGGCCATCGACCATACACAATAACTATTTAAATCAAATAAATATTTTATTATACTTTTGAATAGTACAAAGTTCTGTTTATCTTTGTTACACAATAACTATACAAAATGTTCATTTGTACAAGTATTGCCGCACTACCTACACTCCGTTACACTCACTCTCACTCTTAATGTCTTCATCTTCATCTTCAGTGATTGACCCAAAACCAATTGCTAAGCCTATGAAGCTCTTCAAATTTGTACTCAAACCAAAAAACAAATAGCTAGAAATGAATGTAGTGCATTGTTAATGCAAGTATAATCAATATAAACATTTTGATGCATGCCGAGTTGGCGGTTTTATAAAAGAAACACAGTTCTAACGCTATATGTTTTATTTTCCTCATGAGTGAGCAAAAATTCAGTCAGGTGGGTTATCTTAGTGAGCCACTGTCAACCAAAATAGCGTGAAGTTGTCCTCCAATTGCCTTGTGAACAAGTGTAGCTGCAACAGTAGAATCTACTCTTGGTAGTGCACAAATGACGTGATCATCAAGCTCCCACCAACTTGTCAATGACCTTAGTCTCTTCATCAAGAACATCTTGCATTTTCACATCAGCATACTGCATGCACATCAACCAAAAATATCTCTCAAATAATCCAATCCTCTAATTGAATGCGTCGCCTAAAGTAATATATGTACAAAAAATTGATTCAAGGTCGTATTAAAAGAAAATTGCAAGACCGATTACTTTCAACACCTGAGTACATATAAGCATGGGAAGTATTAAAAAAATCATATTAAGAGAAAAATGCAAGGCCAATTATTTTCAATAGCTAAACAAAACATTAAAGAAAAAATTCATATAATTATAATCATTTAGAAAACCATAAAGATAATGTTAAAGACCTGGCCAAAAAAATACTTAAGTAAATGAAGAAAGACACAAAACAACACATGCCCAATGCTTGAAGTGCAATGCCAACAGTAGACCGTAGTTTGAGTAAATTGACCGATACTTCAATAACTAACACATTTGTTTTCTTTAGCAGTGCTAATATAATTCACGTGTTGCTACCTTTTTTCCTGCTACAGCCATATATGACAGCAGCCATGGCAGAATGGCTGTAGTGCTCGGTGGCAGCAGCCTTCTGCTGCCCTATAAGCAACAAATGTATACATGACCTTTTTCAATTTTCAATTTTAGTCTTTTTATTTTATTTTAAATAAAGATGACAATTTACAATTATGAAAACAACATAAGAACATGGGTGAATTATTAACTTTGGAGCTCAGCACAATCAATACGAATAACAGGTTATATAAATGCCATAAGTCGAAAGTAGTAACGAAGAAGGATTTGTTATATTCCTGATCAAACGATATAGTTTGCATTTGGTAAAAATCTACTTACCGTGAGAAATAAAAAAACTGATATTTAGGAAAGGGAAAATGTTTCAAATCTTCACCTGCAAATCCATTATACACTCATATTAATAATTACAAAATTTTGAGTTTCTTCATTGAAAGGTGGCTTAAGTAGCCCTCAAAGTATTACCTTACATTTATATAAAATGCAGGTATAACCAACTCAGTCTCATAGACCACTAAACACAACATAATCCCTAAGGATCTTGGATTATTTATTTATATAACAATGTTTAGCCAAAACTGTATAACAAATTAATGAATGACTATAAATAGTAATACTGTAATTTACAAAGCCACTTTGTGTTCATTAACTAATTCATTAAATTTGATATGTTATCAAAAAATCTTAATTAATTTATGGAAACCAATATAGTAATCACTAATTCACCAGTTAATTAAATTCGCTATATCTGAATTGAAATATTTGAATCAACGGTTTTGCTAATAGAAGGCTCAATCCAACCTAATGTTTATTAATAGTAGGCAACAGGTCATCTTCCCACTTGAAACGACCCGAACTTCCGTACCCTTTGAGTCGATTAATCATACCATACGTCCAACCCAAATTACACAGAAATACGAATCATTTTTAGAAAGAAGTTAGAGGATGAGAAATAGAAAGAAAGAAATATTAGAATAGAAGAAAAACCGAAGAACACCAAACTCACAGCGGAACGAATAAAATATATTAGATAACATAAACTTTGAAGCACAAATCAGTGTTTGTATATACATACCATCCTCAGAGCACACGGCTATTTCTGGAACAGTTATAAACTTCTGTTTCCATATACAACATAGCACACAGCGGAAAATATAATAGTCTGTAGCTAACTGGTGAAGCCTCATGCTTCGAGCTCCTCCAAGTGAATCTGAAAAATCCCGACTACTTGACTGCCCGTACAAATTTGGGCACCCAAGAGTTTAGTGAAACAAACAAAATAAACTCTGGGTCAGCCATGGGAATGGTGTGAGTAAACTCCAACCATTTGTTTAACTTTCAAAAAATCCTTTCGAAAGAAATGATAATCGTAAGACCGATCCACACATAAACACGGATGGTTTTTACCTTACGATAACCCAAAACATTTGATATCAAAATCTGGTGATATTATAATAGTGTCTAAATCAAATAAATAGAATCTAGCGGAACGCTTGCATCTCACGCTCCATATATAATATTAAATCAAAAACCGTAGGGCGCTTATTGTAGATTGGATTTCCAACATGACAAGGTATGGGACCACCTGCCGATAGTGTATCTCTAGAGACGAACACACTAGGTTCAACAAGAACATCTTGCAACCCGGCCCTCACATGACCGATCACTCATTTCGCTTGAGTGTGTCGAATGTATATCACCAACGGTTGGGATCAGCAACCGTTTCCCGAAAGGGACAACATCGATAGATTAAAGAACAAATGGAATTTCTCTAGATAGGTGATTATACATCCTAATGGGTGCGACCCACATAGCCATGCTGCCTGCCCAATTTTTGTCAAATTCCCGGTTGTGAGGCTTGAGATCTGAATTATCTTCCAGAACATCTGGCCACCATTCACTTTGAATGCCACATCGTCAGATCCATCGGAAATCACTAATTGATTCCCACAAAATACTCAGATTGTTAAGCTAAAGAAGTTTTCCTTCTATGCCACCAACTTCATACGTTTGAAGGAATCAACGTACGTAATCCCTTTGGAAATTTCTACCGATCAAGCATCAAACAACATTGGGCCCCTTTTAATTTAAATTTTCTTATTAAATTATCATTTCCAATTCCCGTCTCTTAATTCCTCGTTGGCAATTCATTTCATTTTCTATGTGTAGAAAATATCCTTCCTTTTATTTGGGAAAACATTTCAAATTAACGCGATGTTATACAACATCGTTATTATAACTCAACCCACTTACCATTCCTCCATCGATCATGAAGTCAATCAAGTTGGGGTATATTTACCTCTCAGACCTTAATTGAACCACATTCTCAACTTTGAAATGGTCAAAGCTCACAATTTTAAACAACACATCGCTTATGCGACTCTCGGATTCAATCTAAGAACACACTTCCTTTGCAGAAAAATATTGATTATAACGATAGCGTTATAATCACTGTTTCCAAATATTTGATTTATAAAACATTGCTTTTAACAACAGCGTTACAATCGTTGTGTAGTATTATAGAACATTTATTATAGCGTTAAGATCGCTACCAAACATTTATTATAGCGGCAGCGTTAAAATTTGCTATCTAGATTTACCAAAACATTTATTATAACAACATCGTTAAAATCGTTGTTTAGATTTACAATACCTTATCATAACAGAAGTGTTATAATCGCTGTTTGGTTTTACAAAACATTTATTATAATCATTTTATTTAGATCACTCCATTGATTCTAAAAATCAATTCTATATTCTTTCCTCGACTAACCTCTCACGTTTCGTTACTTTGAAAACATTATCAAATTTTCGAATCTTTTGGATAAACAAAACTCCTTTCATTGATATTCACCTTCACTTAATCTTTCTTTTCTTAAGTAACTTTTATTTAAAATAAAACCCTTGGTTTTTACTTCTTTCCATATCATTCATATACGAAGTTGGATTTTTATCATAACAAATCCATTTATCCCATCTCAAACTTAGATTTATTTGGTATAACGTAACTTAGGTTCAATACCACCAACAAAGTCCATTAAGCCCTTTCCTTTATAAATTTCGAACATCTTCCTTCGATACCAAATACATTACTTAACTAAATTATTAAGTAAATGTATTATTTAAAACTATCACTCTATTAAGTTCAAATCTATTTTCAAATATTGGTCTCAGAACTGATTTTCACTTTCCCATATAAATTCATATTTGGATTTATATTTCAATGTATCTAATGATAACTAATTTACTTACTTTATATGCTCGTTTAAAATCAACTTCTTGTTCTAATAAACAAGTTTGCTACCTTTAACTATATTCGAAATAACAATTTAGTTTTTTGGAAAAATATAATTTCTTTTTAACCCTCAAATTCATTTTCTATTCGAGAATATTTCACGGTATTTAAATACTAAAATTCTAGGGTCAGGATAGCTCAAACACAACAAAGTCAATCACTGACTATATATATCATACTACACATCAAATCAAGGAAAAACAGTAATATAAATATTGAGAAACTCAGTTGGGTTCCTCCAACTTGTTTTCCTGCATCCACATACGTTAATAACATCAATAATATCATTTCACGTCAATATGAGATATCAGAACTAATAATCGATCAACGATGTAATCATATCAACCAATTTTATCAACCATTTTAACCAAGCAACCATTTCACGGTATAAAATAAATTTAAAATTTCGTTTATAAAAATATAAACGAAGCAGAGTTAGTGAGTTTACTCACCTTGTTTTGCAGTCGACGATTCTGCTTCCGTTTTGAATAAAACCAAACAGGCCTCTAATCTTATCACGAAATTTCAGTAGTAGCATTCTCGGTCACATTAGCTCCATAGCGTAGATTTTGTCGTTACGATCCAATGCTTCTTATTTTTGCCACATTCCGTCATTAAATCACGCATTTGCCAGTTATAGACAGTCATCTCCTCCATTACCATATCTTTTGTCTACTCTACTTCATTCAAGAGTTCCTTTGAAATTTCCTGATGAGCAGTACAGTGATGATTTTACTGTCGATAATGATTTGGATGAGTCGTCTGATCTGGAGGATGAAACTGAATATGATGATTTGCCACCATTAGAACTCTAAGAAAATCTCAACTTGATAAGTTAAGCAAACTTCTTTGTTTGATTCCGACAATCCTACTCATCGTTATCGTTATCCAGCTCAAAACAGTCACCTTCTATTTTCTTTAACCGCTGACAACTACAATATCAGCACCACCCTTTCCTGCGTCAAAATCTCCATCTCCCACAACCATCACCTTTGAACTGGACCCCCCTTTCATCATTGCGACATCAACATGAAACTGCTCTAGTTGATAAACCACCCAGTAAATCCACCTGTACGAATTCATTCCACAATAAACACCAAACCACTACAAATGTTAACCCTGCTTCTCAAATACCCTTCACTTTCCCTACCAAAATTCATGCGACAGTTCTGGAGACCAAACCCAATGAAAACCGCAACTCCATCATATCATCACTTCACCCGCCACCATCACCAGCTTCGGCCGCCTCTGGCACCTTTTCGCCCTCAAGTATGCTTCCCAAAACTCACCTGTTCCATCTGTAGTTAATCGAACTCCATCCATCACAGTATATTGCACCATCCTCCATTCAACAACAGATCAAATTCGCACTCAACAGCAACTTCGAATGTTCCCAAATGCCTTCCATTTACCTAAATCGCGAGTATGTCCACCACAAAATTCATGAGTTTCGGTCCTCGCCTCCAATTGAATCACCAATCACGACCTCCTACAGGCTCCGACTTCGCTGCTTGAACCCAATACCGCACCCCAAAATCACGTCGCACCCCTCACGCTACTCTACCTGGTCGAAGCCCCTAACCCTAATCGTGCGCCTCCATTCAGTTCGAGCTTCAGGAGCTCTCGATATATTCTAAATCGCAATTCTCTTTTCACCATTTTTTTATTATTATCGGAGGAATCAATTCATGAATTAAGAGGAAAAAGAACAAATGAATTGAACTGGTTTGTGAAGAATGGTGAAATACTCGAAGGTGTTGGCTATGAGGAGGAAAGGATCGGCCTTTTCACTGCGAATGACCGAAAGAAGGTGGATAGAACGATGTAGGAAAAAGAATAAACTGAGAAGCAAAAATGAAAGTTGAAGTGAAAGTGAGGGAGTCTCGTTATTTATAAACAAAGAAGGGGGACAGATTGTACGTGCTCCATTAATTTTTTGCTTGCTTGATACGAGAATGGAAGACATATTTAACAGCTCAAGAAACATGTTTTGCATGATAAATGTTTAAGGGTGGCAAAAAGTCGGCTTCATGAGAAATGTATATATTTTATTTAAATTTTGTTTTTAATTAAAACTAGAATATCTCGTGCCCCTTAATTCATAATCACGAACCGTAACGCCCGACATTCACAACATTATTTGTTATATTAGAAATGACCACTTAACAGAATTAACGAGCTAGGTGAACTTGAGTAACACGCCCTTTAAATTACACGTTTAATGAAGTTTTTAACAATATGTCGTTATGTAAAACTCTGTTCGCGTGTAAGCAGCTACAGACAGAAATAAAAGTATGGTCGTGTCCAGCGAGGTACCAGGATCCCAGAAATATAATAATATTGGTAGTTTAACTTATATTGTTAAACCCCAAAATATTGATATATGGTGCAAAATACTCCAAATAAAAGTTTTCATATTTAATTAATTAAAAATTACAGTAAAATTCTAAAAATTAAATTATAACTACGCCTCAAAAGAACCTTGTCTAAATTCGTAACCAATCTCCAGTTATATTGGATAACCCGTTATGGCTTATATACGATTCTATAGCGACTACTTCTAAATTTGATTTGAACATAACTTTTTATTCCCACTATGAATCTGGATTTTTCACATTCGTTGGAAAGGTATTTTCAAACAAATTCAAATATTCTTGTTTCGCTAAAATCCGATTTATTTTGAATCTTGTACATTCATTTGAAATTTGAAATTTGAAATAGAATTTTCAAACTACCGCGCCATTTTAAACTCGTTTCAAATTATATTATAAATTATACGTTTAAATATCGTTTTATTAGATAAATTCCTATATATAATTCAAATAAAATATTTAAAATGAATTTAAACATTCAGAATTCTACGGTTGAAAAATCCGGGTCGTTACACCACTTGTACTGACAACAAGCAACAACTCAAGAACAGTCTATATTTTATTTTAGTTTTTAGGGTTAAATTTGTTATAAGATCTTAACATATATATCACAGTCACCGCTACCTTTTACAAAAAATAATACAATTTAAAACAGTGAAGCAGCGTCCTTTTACAAAAAACGTGAGGCAGTGTATGTGTTCAATTTAAAACATTTTTGATGTCGCTTACATGAATAATGATACCTTGCTTGTAGATGCCAGCTGCATGGTACTTGAAAATATAAAGAGAAAGATGTACATATTCAGTTATTTTGTGACTGTAGGGATGCATGTAACCAGCTCACTGATGCAGTCAGGTGTGACCTCTTATACAACTTTAAAGCAAAAAATTCTACTTTTTTTAATTACCAAAGGAAAGTATGTATATACGTTAGTAGACGGGTTAAAAGATAAACAAAAGAGTGGAGCAATGATTAAAACTGGTACTGTAGCATACACTAGAGCTGAAGCATATAGATGGATCGTAGATTTTGAGACTTACTTATTGAAAAAAAACTTGTAATTATTTCAGTAATATATGTTAAATTTATACATATGGATATGTTTTGATATAAAGCACCTAACCCAATAAGAATGTTCAGATGTTTGACAATATATTTTGTTCCGAGTCATATTTACATTGTTTTCTTGAATTCCATATTTAAGTAGGAGAAGACGTGCATAACACGATTTTAGGATAAAAGCAATAAAGCTGTTAATGTCGAGGATAAAAAACATCTTGTAAATTATGATTTTCCACTCTTATTCTTTTATTGGCCTTAATATTTGGAATGGTACATAAGCAGAGCAATTTGGTTTCCATGCACATGAAAGATTGGATTCAAGTGTACAACACAGATTTAGGTGGGGAAGTTGGTTTTTTAAATTTAAAAGAAAAAAGGGAGACTTGGAATTACTCCTTGTCATTTCCAACAAACTAACTATTGTTAAATTTTATGTTTACTTCATAAAGATTCTTTTTTATACATTTCTATTTTGATTGTTGAACATATATGACAAACATTATTTTCTAAATTAGTCAATTATTTAGCGAACCAACTGACTAGTTCAACTTTGCAAATGACTATTATTCTTCTATTAATTGAAGAATCCAGAATCTACTGAATTAAGATTGTATTTCCATGGTACAATGAATGGTCCAAACGTATATGATTAATGTTCCATAATGATAGAATCAAGAAGCATTCGATCTATGATTAGTGCCCACTTCAGCTATGTGCTAGCTTTTCATCTATTAATGTTTGAAATGAAAAACCAAAATAGTCATACAACATATGCCTGAAAGATTCCAGATAGATGCAGACAAAGCCATAGTTGTACTTATCCCTTTTGTACCTCACTCACATCTTCCCCAAGCAGCAACTTTGCAAATCTTTCCTTCATATTCTCAACATCAGAGACATTCATCGTGTAGCTAATTTGCTCCTTCCTTTTAACGTGTCACAACAATCTTTTCATAACTAGAAAATAAAAAATGAAGTATCTATTATTGAGATGAAGTCGGTGTAACATAAAAACACGAAGCAATAATGAGCATCAACATGGTTCATAATAACAAAAGTTTATTCAGTCTCGATCACCCAGAGCCGCCATTGGCCAATGTAACAGCCCGACATTTGATCGCCCCAAGACAGTACGTGAACCGACTTGAACCGTTCAAATTGACGGATTGTTATTGGCTTACAGGGTTTAAAAATGGAATATAACACATAGTCACGGTACACAATATCTGCAATGAAATATATATTTTTTATAAAAATAGCAGAGTTTTACAATATTTATACAGCGAAAAAAAAGAAAATTTATTCATAAATTTCTTTTTAATAAATTATAACTTTTGTCAAGTGTTGTGCGCACATGCATCTTCTTGCGCCTCTCCTTTTTAAGAGCTAAAACCATTGCATCTGTACACTTGGGACCTGACAATCCTTTGCAATGATAGGCATTTGCATGTGATAAGGCATTATAATCCATATAATTAATCTGACTAATTTTTTTTTTTTTTTTTTTTTACGTGCTTGACATAACTATCTTTGCATATCAGGGTGAATACTTTGTAACATTGGAAGCTCATCTAAACTCCATCTTCCATGACCTTCCTAAACCCTCAGCAAATCTAAGGTGCTAAGTTAGTAAAATGTGAAACATTACAATGATTTTAATATACCCTTAAGCACAATATCACAACTGAAAACATATATATGGAATCATATGGGCACTTTCAAATTTCTCAAGATCACGTAGATCAAAATTAGTCTATTTGTCAATATAAGTTAACAATCCAGAGAAGCAACCCTTCTTTTGGAAACTAAAATTAAAATAGAATTGAACTGCATTATCCCTTTCTGAACAAGAAAGCATGTAGATTGTAACTACAGAAATAAATTAAACATCCTTTCCTTAGGAAAATAAAACATTGATAAAGAAGTGGATAAATAATATGCCTTGAGAAAAGATCCAAGGTGAGGTGGCTTTTGATTTACGTTGTATGCATGATTAGCTATTAAATTCAAAATGAAATCCATTAGAGTTGCAATATATATATATATATATATATATATATATATATATATTGAATCATGCAAGTTAAGAAACCTATATGGGCATGTCATGAATAAGGTTAATTTTTCCAGCAAAGTGAAAGAAAGAATGGCGTTAGGACAAACATGTTAAAAACACTTTGAAGGCACATTCAAATTACATGACTGGCTACAATACGAATTTAAACATACAATCATAACGGAAGAAAAAATTACACTGTATACAATACAAATAATATTTTATATTGCAGATTTCCGTTTGTCTTAAGGTCCAAAATAATTAAAGCTACAACACTTGAAACTTCAACTGTAATAACACCAATTAAAAAAATATTGTGAATCACATTAGCAATGATTTTGAACAGAGTTTTAAATTTTCTACTATGTTTATGATAATCAACTTTCGACTTGTTTTCATATGAAACTCCACGAGTATCCCCACTAAGTCCTTAATTCTGGCATTAAAAGTAATCCTTGAAAATTAAAACAAACAAACATCAAAAATTAAGACTTGAAAACATTTGCAAACAAACATCAAAATTCAAAACTTGATAACAGTTGCAAACAAAAACAATAATAACAACAAATTGCAACAACACTTGCATAAATTACGCTAGAGAATGAAGACCAAGTAGTCGCCCTTTGCAGATTCAAAGAAGCGAATTTGGCGGTTTCCAAACAATGAAAGAAGGGACTTCATCTTGGATCTGAGGAAACGCCTCTTTTTCCGATCGAATTAGATTAGCAAGCAGAGCTAGGGTTATTGTTCCTTGCAAATTGGAGGATAAATTAGGAAACGATCTGGGATTCTGGAGAGAAGTCGACGACGAACTGGAGATTCGTTTGCCCTAGATTTCATTTGGGGGAGAACGATTGTAATTTTTTTCGTTTACAAATGCGAAGAGGCAAAAGGAGAATACGAGGCGGAACCAGGACAACAAAATTTTTGATGGAGTATAAATCACGAACTAGCGGCATATTGAAAAATACTTATGAACATAACCCTATTTTTATGAAGGTATCTCGGTTTGTAACCCAACTTTAAAAAAAACATATATTGAAAAGGAACTAATAACATGTTAAGTTAATACTTGTGAATATAAACAAATTGTTAAGTAAACCTTTAATAAATATATTATCCTATTAAACAAAATTACTAAAGTAACATAAAACAAAATTGCTAAAATTAGTACGTAAACACGTGTTTAACTTAACATAAAATTTTCAATTTTGATTTCTTTCCTATAGTATGTTAGTTTGTTAAAAAATTCTTTTTATATTTATTTTGAAAAGTTTTGCATATTATTACGTACTAATAACATGAAATTAGAACAAAGTCTATTAAAATACAAATCGAACCTCCTATGATGTCTAGAACAATCAAAGACAATGATAATCGGTTCACTGTTAATACTTAATATGTATATATTATAAGTTTTTAATTTTTGGCATTAATTTTTTAACTTCAATATTAATATTATTAATCATAAATGTTTAATATTTATTGTTAATTATAAATTATTATATATTTGATATTAATTGCTCGATATTATTTACTAATAACTGGAAAGTTAAGCCCATTGGAATACTGATTATATATAATAATTGGTAATTATTGATTATTTATTAATAATCATTAATTATTATGAGTTATATATTATTAATATTATACTATAAATCATTAATTATTAAATATTAATAAATATATAATATTATTAATTATTAGTATTTAGTAATATAATATTATAGTTAGTAGTAAGTAATATATGATTAATATAATATTATTAATGATTAATTTTTAAATAATAAAAAATAATCAATGTTAATTTTAAGAAAGTAATGTAATTATTAACTATTGATTGTCGAAAAGTGGTAATAGACATTTATTACAATGGATATTTTATGATCATTACAAAATATGTCCTCAATTTATGACCGTTGTAAAATTGGCATATATTACAACGTGCATTACTCGTTGTAAAATTGTCATCTTTTACAACGGGCATTTAATGAATGTTGTAAAATTGGCATCTTATACAAGGGGCATTTACTAACCGTTGTAAAATTGACATGTGTTACAACGGGATTGAGATGACCGTTGTAATAGCATTCTATTACAATGGGTAGACTTTGCCTGTTGTGAAAAGGGCGTTGTATAGGACATGTATTACAACTGTCAAGAAATGACCGTTGTAATAGCATTCTATTACAACAGGCAGCCAATGCCCGTTATAAAAATGACGTTGTAATAGAGTATTTTATTGTAGTGTGTGCAGAAAATGTAGTATTATTAAATATTTGATACTATATTTGGTAATCTTTGTCAATATATAATTGATATTTTTTTTGTATAACATCATATTAATATTTAAATACTAATATCACAATAACATTACAATAATTAAATACTTACAATGTTAAAAATAATTAAATAATATTACAATCTAATATGTATATTCTTATACAATAATTATTTAAGTTAAATAATATATAATTTATATAATTAATTTTTTATAAATGTTTAAAATATATATTTTATCTAATGTATATGCCATTATTAATATATATTTTATTTAATGTATATGCCATTGCAACATATATATTCATTATTATAAATATATATTAAGCAATATATTTAATGATTGATAATTTATAAATATAAAGCAAAATTTAATAATTTATTATTTAATAGTTATTTTTGACTAGGAATTATTTATTATTTTGCAAGTAATTATTTAAAATTAATTATTTAATAGTTGTTATTTTTTAAATACTACTTGTAATATTACTTATAATTAATAATTAAATACTATATTATATATTTTTATAATATTATATATTTTATTTGATTTGGACATAACTTACAATCTATTCGATGAAATATTATATATTTTTTATAATATATTTGGATTCTATTTGGATGTATGATATTGACTGACACGACCCAAACTCGCCCTTACGGGAAAGCCCGGATTGAGTTGAGAACACGACTAATCAGAATGCAAACAGAAGAACATTTCATTGCTTATTACAATAATTACATTAGAGTACAAGAATATAACAGAGTATGAATAAATAATATACATTTGATAAATATCAGAGATTTAAAATTACAATGCAGCGAAAAATAATACATAACACAACTGAAACAAATACACGGATACAGAACTTTCCGAGTATAGTTCCAGCTGTAAATCCAGGATCCTAGAAAAGAAAAATCTGCCAAACCAAAACTACTAGCTGCCCGTGTGGAAAATAGGGGCACCCAGAGTTTAGGTTAAAACAATAAACTACAGGTCAGTCATGTGACTAGTGTGAGAACTAAAACAGTTATTATATCTTTAATTTAAAATAAAGTAAATCAAGGGACCACGCCGTTTAACACGGAACGGGTTTCCTCCCAAGAATACCCGTGCATAAAACAATCAGCGGAATGTTTTTTGAAAAAATGAAGCTATTATAAGACTCAGGTCCCATCACACAATGCTACGCAAGCCAGAGGATAGAGTTTTCCCTTATAATAACCAAACATGCTTGGTACATTTAAAACAAATCATTTGATACTATTATAAGTGCATAGTGTTTAAAACAACTTCAAATATAAATGTATCAAACGTAGACGGTATGGGTACCGTATATCATGTCGCCATACTAGTTCTACAATTAAAACCGCATGATGTCGTATTGGAAGTTGGATTTCCATCATGAACCAAGGCAAGAGATCGTCCTTACCGAATTCGAGACAATCTAGCCTACCATGTCTCAGGCTACAGTCGCAACTGCACCTAGGAAAATGCAGGACCGGTCCACATTTTAAGTGGATTAGTTATCCCTGAATAATACGTTTCCCCGCCCTATGAGACGTAATGGTCAGTACGTCGACCATATCATCCATCGGCCCCGTAGTGACCGATATATCTGAGGTACCTCACTTTTCAACAACCACATAAGTAAAAATGTCTGGGCTCCAAACCATGACACCACTCCTAGCTAGAAAGAAACGCATGTCTTCCCTGCCGCCCTTTATCCCGTTTCTGGTTCATACCGGGGTGTGAAGCTCGCGAATTAACGCTACACAAAGCTATGCTATTTAAAGCCGTGTTTTGATCATCAACCATAAGACTCTGCTTTTCAACAGAAGCCTTGATCCTTTGCATCTCAGCATGCCACACAGGCAATTCACGCCATGCGACTAATGTCTATCGATATATAACCTTTGAGCTCGTACGTCTCAGAGAAGGGTGTTAAGCAAGAGAATAAATTCTCCGCCACCAAACAGATATATATTTAATAGATATCAATCAACACGGAATAAAATCCAATGTCAGACACATATCCATTTATAAGTTCGTTTTGGGTCTGAACGAAACCAGAGACACCTTATTTCTCGTCCCATATGTCCAATACAGGAGATAGGTCCTCACATATCCGATCGATCTCCAGGTACGTCTGGATGATCACCACTTATTACCTTGTCTTGGGTGTACAGCCAAATCAAGACATCAGTAATCATCCAAATGATGTGAAGACCTCCGGTCTTCAACCACCGTCTTCATAGTCGACTTATCGTCGAATCAGTTATTTAGAATGGGATAAACCCGGCCTTTTCGACTAACTCTTGTATATAATAAACAAGTGCTATAAAACACAATATACACCCATTCCAATTCTGAATATTCTTTTATTTAAATATTCATATCCTTTGGGAAAGGTTCCCATTAATTTTATCAAAGATAAATTCTTTTAAATTTATTCCTTAGTCTTCCTTTGGATATCATTTCAAACCAAATTAAGGTTTAAATTAGTCGGGATTAGCGCACCTCACTGAATTATTCATTTGTTATTCCCCAATCCCAGCCTATTCATCCCATGGAGCAAAACTGGTAATACTCCGTATCTAGCACCACGGTGTAATCGGTAAATTTAACTACCATTTCATGTTCGAATCTAATTAAAGATTTAACTATCGCTTGGAGCAAAACTGGTGATACTCCATTCTCGATGATTTCATGAATTTGATAAATTTAATTGTCCCATTCATATTCCAATCTAATTAAAGATTCATTAAAACTCCACTTGGTTTTAATCTTCCCAAAAATCAATATTAATAATTATTTAACTTTGGAAAATCAAACATGTGGCATCGACAATCTACACCGTACCATTGATTTCTGCCTATATGTAACCTCTAAGCTCGTGCGTCTTAGAGAAGGGTATTAAGCAAGAGAATAAATTCTCCACCACCAAACAAATATATATTCAGCAGAGATCAACCATACAGTTCGAAATACAATGTTTGACATGTAATCCTGTCTTTAACTAGGTTATAGAACTAATGTCATTTAAACACAGTTCACGATAAACCCAAAATCACATTCCATTATTCATGGAATCTTCACGGAAAACAGATCAATATCTATAATTAATACTGATTTCCGTATCCGACTAATAATATAAATGGAATAACGACAAAGCCTTTTAAATTCCATATATGTTAACAGTCTTCCTCCACAGAAGCTCACTTTGATTATTACCAAATCGAATTCCATTGAATTCCAATTTAATATATTAAATTGGAAAATTCCCGTTAAATATTAATAAAAAGATTTATAAAATCCAAATCACATTTCACTGTTAATCGGGTTAAAGAACAGTGTTAATTAAAAAATCGTTCACGATAAACTCAAAATCCCAATTCTTTGATTCAGTTCTAATTAAATATTAATTAATTGGAAAACTTCCTCTAAATCTTAATTAAAACATTTATTCTTTTCTCAACAGGGTTTAAGAACAGTGTTAATAAAGACACCATTCACGACAAACCAAAAATCCCATTTGATATTAAATACAAGGCTCTGAACAGAAATTATATCTGCTTATATTCAATATCAAATTCTGAAACCAACAAATATCGTATTGGAAATAACAATATAAATATATCTTCCAAATTTCCATAACAATATCTGTATAATCGCGAAATCCGACTTCGAAATATTTCGATGATGATTTCCATTCAAATCCATTCCAATTCATATATTGGAAATTCAGGTTATATTAAAACTATTCACAATCCAATTTTATTTATTTAAAAATGATTGGATTATAATTCAAGTTAATAACTAGTTCATTTTGATAAAATATATTTTTATCTTTACAAATGTGGAATTTTTCATGTGATGGCCTGCAAATCCGTACTATCTAAGTTGACTAAGCAATGTATGTCCAACCCAAATAATATAGAAATACGAGTCATTAGGGTTAAATAAACTGAAACAGAAACAGATAGAAGAAGAACAGAAATAACAACACAGAATCTCACAGCGGAATGAATAAAATATATTATATAACATAACCTTTGAAATACAAAGTTTTTTGACATATATACATACCAACATAAGAGCACAATACAATATTTAATACAACGGAAAGTAACTCTTAAATATCTAACGGTGAAGCCGCCTGCTTCAAACTCCTCCAAGTGTATCTGTAAAAGCCTGAAACACTTGACTGCCCGTACAAATTTGGGCACCCAAGAGTTTAGGAAAAAACAAACAAAATAAACTCTGGGTCAGTCTTGCGACTGGTGTGAGTAAACTCCAACCATATTGTTTAACTTTGAAAATCCTTTGAAAGAAAGGGTAATAGTAAGATCAAACCACACATAAACATGGACGGTTTTTATCTTACTATAACCAAACATTTTTGATATCAAAATATAGTGATATTATAATAATGTCTAATCAAGTAAATAACTAAATAGTAGAACGCCTGCATCTCACGCTCTACACATATAGTATAAAATCAAAAACCGCAGGGCGCTTATTGGAGATTGTTTCCAACTATGACAAGGTATGGGACCACCTCCCGATCAGTGTACTCCGGAGGGTATACACTGGGGTTCAACAAGAATGTCTTACAATCCGGCCACACATGACCGCCCACTCATTTAGCTTGAGTGTAGCGAATATATAGTCACCCATGGTTGTTGGCCATCCAACCTTAATCTGTAAGATATAGAATCGAAAGAAGAATGAATATTGAATTTTCTCTAGATCGGTGACAAATATACCCTACTTGGGTATGACCCACCTAGCCATGCTGCCTGCCCAATTTTTGTCATTTTCTGGTTGTGAGGCTTGCGGCTACGTTAATCTTTTTAGAACATCTGGTCACCATTCACTCTGAATGCCACATCTCAAACCTGTCAAATCACTAGTTGATCTTTCCAAAATATTACGGGTATAAAAAGCTAAGAGAAACGAATTTCTCTGCGACCAGACGTAATACCTGGGAAAGATCGTCTTATGTGATATGTTAGGAATACTCTGTCATACATTCGTCCATACAAGTTGTCCTGGGTCTGGACAAACAAAACATCTCTTGCTATTTACTCCATCTTCGATTTTTTTTCTTCAAATAATCTAATTTGCAATGTCTATGCCTATACAGAGTGGATTTTGGATATTAAATCCAACCGGTCTCTCCGTATTGACAACGATGGTAAAAATCTTTGATAGCCGGTGATATAACTATCAAAGGAAAAACAACAACCATCAACAATCATCGGCCCCTTTTAATTAATATTCATTAACTATTTTCCAAATCACTTATCAAATTCTATATATATCGACATATTTATTTCTATTTTCAAAATTTCTTAAAAATATTCTAACTCCTTAAATTTCCAGAAAATTTCGCCCGCACCTCCCCTGTACCGGTCAATCGTTCAAACCCCAGCTCGCCTCTCTAGGCTCTTTCCATTCAAAAAGAAAATCAAAAAGCCATGTGGCTTGCCGATTCGGCGCATAAAACCTCATATGGAAATTTAAACATTTACCTTTTTGTCGGGCACTCAATATATATTCTTCATTATCTTCATTCCATACCTGTTTAAAATATACATGGCCATTTCCAATTCATTTTAATCAATTTTTCCATTTTTGCATAACTCACTTCCCATTTTCTAATTAAATTTCCTAATTAACTTCTTGGTTTCATTTGCATTTACTTTGAACATATCTTGTTCAAATATATTGGTATTCGCATATATACCAATCAACTCAAATTTCGTTTTTACTTCCCAATTCTAATTGACGTTTCATACCCCGATCCCCAAATTCAGTTTACTTAACAAATGGTAAGTTCAATCAAAAACCATATTAATAAATTTCTTTTTAAATTAGTTAACTTTATCTGATAGTTAAAAATCTGATTTTTGTTTCCAAAATTAATCTATTTACTCGACTTAAGTTCATTTTTATTTTATAACTCCAATCTGGCTTTTTCTAACGAAAATTAGGATTTTTATTCATTCAAAATCCATCTATTTTATTTAATAAACCGTTATAGTTTTAAAACGATTAGGGCGCTGCTTTTCGGGAAATTTGATTTTGACATATCTCAAAATCTATAAAACTAAATCCAGATTTTTCTCTTCCATTTGGAAACTATCATTGAATAGGTCCGAACGTTTCTTGTTCCATTGAATTCCGAATTATATTGAGTTCTATATACTCGATTGAAGTTCAAAATGCCAAATTTCGAACTACCGCGCTGCGGCGAGTTCATTTTAATAAACGTTTAAAAAGTACGTTTATTAAATGAATTCCTTTCTTCGACAACTTAATATAAATTAGACAATGCTTCCATCTTTATCTTAAAACTTCGATCTATTCAAAATCGTCGATTATTTCATTCAGATTCACAAACCAGTTGTAATTTATATTACAACTCAATTTCTATATTAAATCCCAATTTACTTGGACAAAAATTCAATATAATCAAATTTCCATTTATATATTTCTTTTATGGGAATGAATCAATTTATTCAACTTCTTTACCATTACAAACTAATAACGTCCCTTGATAATAGTGAAGTCGTTCAAGTTGGGGTATTTCATTTACCTCTCAGACGTTGACCGACAACGTTCTTATATTAAGATGGATAAGTGTTTGTAATACAAAAACTATCATTACTGATCATAAAAATTTCCTCTTCTATTTCATTTAAAAATATGATTTTTAAATGCCGGTTCTTATATTTGGAAAATCTATTTCCAATCTATCCAATGAAAATTTCTTTATTTCATTTATAATATGGTTTATAATTCGCTTCCGTATTTTATATCAAACAAACTTCCATATTTAAACTCCATTTAAAACTAACTTCAAAATTTTCCAATGCCAATAAATATCGATTGTAAATTAACTTGTTTTATAATTTAAAACAAGCTTTCGTTTAAAAACCCATTTTTAAATTCAACTCCTATTTGGGATATTTTATTATCATAGCTTATATATATATATATATAGCATCTATTTTCCTTTTATAATCTTATATTTTAGTATTTATCTAAGAAACAAATTCCAATATTCTTTCTAAAAATAATTTATTTCATATATTCGACATAGTCGAATTCAAACCATAACTCTGTATGGATTTATTCCCATTTTATTTATATTCCGAACATTGGAAATAATTTCATCGTTTCCTTTCTAAAACGGTGCCCAATTCCCCTTTTTAAATTCATATTTGAATTTATAAAATTTAATATCCCATGATAATTATTCATTTCCGTAGATAATCATCGTTTATAAATTTCATTTACTATTTCAAATATTAAAAAAAGTTTCTGGTTCCAAATTCCATTTGAAATCCAATTTCCCTTTTTGAAGTATAAGTTTCCATTTTTGACATCATAATTGAATTTACATTCTAAATTACCCGATGATAATTTATAGATATCGTTTGTAAGTACAACTACTTGTTTTTATTATTAAAATAAACTAATATTTTTCTTGCCAAATTCAATTCTATTTCGAAAAATAAACTGTACTTTTAAAATCATACTGTGACGGCCCGCCCAGCACCAGCCTGCATTTCCTCCCAAAGTGCGCTGTACACATGCCCGACTAGCACAGGTCGGTCGTCAGGAGAAAGGAAAGAAGGGAACAACCTAATCAAGAACCTGTAGAATGTGTCACAGCGCATGGAGTAAAATATAATAATAATAACATACTTGACATAAAACAGGTGAGACAGTGCATAAGCTGATAACTAAAATCAACATCAACATCAGAGCAGCGGAAATCCAAATACAGCTTATTACAACTTTTCAAATTTACTGTCTCTAAACAAAAGAAAGCTAAAGTAGAAGATGCACCACCAATGCCCAAGCAGTGATCTTCAACAACACAGGGAGAATACTATATATATATTACGTGGAAGCCTCCTGCTCGTCTCCGGATCATCTACCCGTGCATCTCCAGCTAACCTGTCTCTAGTCTGCTCATGTGAGCACCCAGAGTAATAAGAGGAGACATAAAACTCTGGGTCAGACATAAAGCCTGGTATGAGCGATAAGCATCTAAACAGAACAATAACAGGTATACTAAACCATACCTGAACCTGGACCTGCAACCAAAGAGTTAGTACCACATACCGTACTCTAAGGTGCCATAATATATAGTGTAAGAATACGGGGGTGGGGTGTGCATGTCATAATGATGGAAAACAAATCAACCATAGCAACCATCCTCACCTCTCTCACTCAGTGCGTAAAGCATACGATGTCCACCACTGTCAATCACTAGACCCATCGAAGTAGTGACGGAGTTCAACTTGTACAACTACTGCTACTACCAAGCTTACCACATGGAGTCATGACCAAATCTTTACAAATGACCCCACTTCATTGGTTTATAGCCCTTTAGTCGTACCTAGGCCATTTCAGGCCTGAATCCGTTCACATACTTCCCATACATAGTGATCCAAAGTCATAAACATCGACTGCCCCTTGGCACACGTCCCGCAGCAAAGCCCAATCATGAAGTGAACTCATCGGTTCCCAACTGGATCCTGAGCTCTAACTTCCCATATTGGACTACCTTTGCATATCGGGTTATTGGTCAATACTGGGTCGGGTCGGGTTCTCCTTCTGTAGCGGTTCGGTTTGGGTTCATAGCGTTGCGTCGGGTCGGGTGTTCCACTTCCGGTCGGGTTGGGTGTCCTCCTCCGGTCGGGTCGGGTGTCCTCCTCCGGGTCGGGTCGGGTGCCATCTCCCTTCCAGTTCGTGCTTCCTCTCCGATCCGCTCCCTCGTTTCTTCATTTGCTCCGATCCAATTCCTTCGTCTTACTTCAGTCCGAGCCCTTCCTCCTTCAGTCGATCCGATCTGAGTCCTTCGTCCTTAAGCCGATCCGATCTCTCCTCCTTTATCCGATCCGATCCCAGTTCAATTAGCGTGGCCTTCCTTTTTTCCAGTTGTCTCAAGTGTCCAGTTCCGATCCGATCAGATCCCTTGCCAAGTTCAACTCATCCGATCCGAGCCTCCATATCCGATTCGATCCGGTCCAGAACCTGCACTTTTCTGCAACTCTTCCAACAAGTATTTTACGCCATTCGACGGCGTTTTTGACAAATCTAACACTTCTAATCAATCATAAAACACACCATAGAGTCATAGCAACATGTAATAGCAACCACAAACAGCAAAACAACAATTCAAATGAATCAAAAAGTGGCTAAAACCTCACATTTTCCCATAATCCCACTTAATCATGTTTAAGCACATACTTAGTAAAACTTAATCAAATCGTCCAAATTTTCTAACAGAGGCGTAAAATATTATTTAAGAATTTATAGACATTTTTCCAGAATTTATTAGTGTGTAAATTCTCTAATCTTCACTAACTACCCTTGATTACCATAATTAGTGCAAAAACTATGCAAATCACTCACCTTGGCCACAAAATAAAACACCAAATCGGAAATACTCTCTGTTTGGGTCGAATTCCTATGTATAGCAGCAGCTCCAACCTTGCTCTGTTGCTATTTGGCCCTAATTTGATGTACATTAAGCCAAAACTTGATTAGAAAGTGATTAGAAGGTGATTTGGGTGTTGGAGGCCATTGCTAGGGTTACAAGAAAGAAAGTGACGGCTGGGAAATGAGAATAAAATCGTTCTCTAACTGATTTCAGCCTCCTCCTTACCCTAATCCCGAAATCCCCCATTGGGCCTAGCTGTTAATCACCCGGTTAAGCCCAATTAAGCTGTTTTTTCACCATCTGAAATTTGTTTCAGCCATATCTCCCAAACGGTGAGTCCGTTTGGCTAATGTGACCACTCTACGGAATTGTAAACCATCATCCGGAGCTAATGGAAGTGGTTTCAGGTCAATATTCCTTTCCAGTCAAAAGTCATGGCCAAAACTGTACCAACTAGGGGTAAAATGGTCATTTAAAAATCGGGAAAAATCATGAACATGGAAAATGACCCCAATAGTAGTCTCCCAAAGTTACATGACCATACGACTTCATATGTGAAAGAAATAAATATTCTACGGTCCTATGATGTGTAGAATACGGGTCGTTACACTCTCCCCCCCTTAAGAAATTTCGTCCCCAAAATTCCTTAACCCAAAACATACAAAGGATCCCGCATGCCTAACAACCACATACAACAACCAAACATGCAAAACAAGCAACCAAGCCTATCCTAGCATGCAGAAAACTAAATCGAAGTCAAAATCTTACTAGGCAAAGAGTTCTTGGTACGTCTTCCTAATGTTCTCCTCTGTCTCCCAAGTACAATCATTCCCGTCCTCGCTCCACTGAACCTTGACTAGCTTCACCGCCTTCCTTCGAAGTTGCTTCATGTCATGCTCTACAATACGGGCCGGCCTGCGGTTCCCAACCGCCTCGGGTTCTACTTTGAAGTCCTCTAACTGACCAGGTGAAATAGTCATATTTGAGTCGTGAAAGAACTTCCTTAGTTGGGAAACATGAAATACATTGTGAACTCCCGCCATCTTCTCTGGTAAGTCAATTCTATATGCCAAATTCCCGACTGGTTCAAGAACAGGGAATGGGCCAACAAATCTTGGTGCTAACTTGCCGCTCCTGCCAAATCGTATCACACTCTTCAACGGAGAAATCTTGACAAACACCAAGTCACCAACTGAGAATTTTAAGTCTCTTCTCCTCTTATCAGCATAACTCTTCTGCCTATCTTGGGCAGCTTTCATTCGTTGTTGAATGATCTTGATTTTATTCGAAGTTTCCCTCACCACGTCTGGTCCAAGCATAAACTTCTCACCAGTCTCTATCCAACATGATGGTGAGTTGCACGGTCTTCCGTACAAAGCTTCATATGGAGCCATACCGATACTGGATTGGTAGCTATTATTATATGCAAACTCTACTAGATGCAAATGGTCATCCCATGAACCACCAAAATCCAATATACATGCTCTCAAGAGATCTTCCAAAATACGATTCACCTTCTCCGTCTGACCGTCGGTCTGAGGATGATATGCGGTACTGAGAAGTAACTCTGACCCTAGAGCCTCTTGTAAGCTCTTCCAAAACCCACTAGTGAACAACGGGTCTCGGTCACTCACAATGCTTTTAGGTACTCCATGAAATCTCACTACCCACTTCATATACAATTCTGCTAACTTAGCTGCCGTTCTGGTCGATTTGACTGGTATGAATCTTACGCTCTTAGTCAATCGGTCCACAATCACCGAAATGCTATCATGTCCCGATCTAGTTCTTGGTAAACCATCGATGAAATCCATCGAGACTTGCTCCCATTTCCATTCGGGAAGTTCTAATGGCTGCAACAACCCACTAGGCTTCTTTTGCGTCTCGCTCCCATTTCCATTCGGGAAGTTCTAATGGCTGTTACAACCCACTAGGCTTCTTTTGCTCAGCTTTAACTAGCTGGCAATTCATGCATTTGGATATAAACCTCCCAATGTCTCTTTTCATCCCTTCCCAGTAGTAGGTCTGCTTCATGGCTCGATACATCTTGTTACCACCGGGGTGTATAGTCAGTTTTGAGTGATGACATTCCCTAAGCACTTCATCTCTCAATCCATTGACATTGGGTACGACTAGTCTTCCATCCTTTCTAAACCATCCATCTCGATCAAGCCCATACTTGTTCATCTCCTCATCGATACTCATCTCTAACTTGGAGATGATTTCCAATAGGTTAGGATCGTCCCTCTGACTAGAGCCGATCCGCTCAATCAAAGTGGGTCTGACCGTCAAACTTGCTAACATTTCTGGATTCAATTCGCACTTTGGTCTAAAATCAAACCCCGCGATATACTCCGGTTGCTTCCATTCAAGAAACATAGCCCCTAAACTGGCATGTCTCCTACTCAATGCATCAGCCACCGCATTGCCCTTTCCCGGTGTATATGCGATGTCAAAATCATAGGAAGCCAAGAACTCTAACCATCTCGGCTGACAAAGGTTCAGATCTATCTGAGAGAAGAGATACTTCAACGACTTATGATCTGTAAATAGCTCAAATCTTTCTCCCAAGAGATAGTGTCTCCACATCTTTAATGCGAACACAATCACTGCCAATTCTAAATCATGGGTAGGGTATCTTTTCTCGTGCGGTTTCAATTGCCGACTTGCATAAGCTACAACCCTACCGCCTTGCATGAATACAGCACCCAGTCCGGTACCACAAGCGTCCGTGTATACCGTCATCTCTTCATTCCCCTTAGGAATGACTAACACTGGTGCGCATGTCAACTTGTCCTTTAGACTCTTGAATGCATTCTCGCACCTTTCATCCAAGACAAAAGCTTGATTCTTCTTAGTCAACTGGGTCAATGGTGTTGCTATCTTGGAGAAGCCTTGGATAAACTTACGATAATATCCAGCCAACCCCAAGAAACTTCTTACATCTGTTGCATTCTTGGGCATAGGCCAATCCTGGACCGTAGCCACCTTCGCCGGGTCTAAGGCAAAACCATTCTCTGATACAACATGGCCCAAGAACCTCGCTTCCCTCTTCCAGAAGTGACACTTAGAAAACTTTGCTTTCAATTGGTGTTTTCTCAACACCTCCATCACTATTCTTAAATGTTCCTTGTGTTCTTCCTCTGTCCTCGAATAGACCAAAATATCATCAATGAACATAAGGACAAACTTATTCAACTGATCTCTGAATACCCTATTCATAAGATCCACAAAATATGCTGGGGCATTGGTCAGCCCGAATGGCATGACCAACCACTCATAAAACCCAGACGGCGTCCAAAATGTCGTTTTAGCTATACTCTCAGCTTCCGCTCTAAGCTGATGAAAACCTGTCGTGAGATCCAACTGAGAAAATACTCTCGCGCCACACAACTGATCGAACAAATCATCTATCCGCGGTAGAGGATACTTGTTCTTCCTCGTTACCTTTTTCAACTAGTGGTAGTCTACACGCAAACGAAGGGAACCATCCGCCTTGGTAGCAAACACAACTAGTGCTCCCCATTCAGAAACACTCATTCTGATAAATCCCTTCTTCAAAAGATCGCTGACTTGCACCTCGAGCTCTCGCTGCTCCCTTGGTGCCATACGACGAAGTGGCATCACTATAGTTCTGGCATCTTTCACCAAATCAATACAGAACTCAATCTCTCGGTGTGGTGGAAGCCCGGTCACTTCTTCGAAAACATCCGAATACTGGCCAACCACGGGCAAACCTGACAACTCACTATGCGGAATGTCGAGGGAGTTTAGAAAACTAGCCAATACCCCCTCACTGGGTAGACTACCAAAAACTATCCTCCGCCCATCATCCGCTCTAGCTGTCACCAAAAAGCCCGCACAGTCTACCACCACCCCGTATCTTTGGAGCCAATCTACTCCCAAAATAATGCCAAACCCAGTAAAGCCCAAAACAAAGCAATCACAAACAAACATGCATCCATGACTCGATAAGACCACATTACGACAAATCATGCTAAGGCTAGTCGAACCACCAATCGTGTTCGTCACTACTAAAGGTCTATCGACAATCTCGGGCTCCAATCCCAACCTATCTACTAGGTCACTAGATATGAAAGAACTGGAAGCTCTGGTATCAAACAAAACTCTAACAGGAACATCATAAACAGAAAGCATACCTTGAATGACGACATTCTTTCCCTTCTCCGCCGCAGTTGGGGCATTCGACGAAGAAGGAATAGCATTAAGGGCGTAGGCTTTCACCATTTGCTTTTCTTTAGGGGGTTGCAGACACTTGTCCTTGTGATGTACCATTTGGCCACAGTTGAAGCACTTCCTATCCGCTGGCTTGGCCCGACAATTACTAGCATAATGGCCCTTCTTACCACAGCTGAAGCACTCAACATCTTGCTTATTCTTTTTCTTCTGGCCATCCTTAGTCTGATTCTGCTTTCTGTTATTCTGGGAACCACCCTTGCCTTCACCACTTGCTTGCGGCTTTGGCTCATCTGCGGATACAACCTCAGTCTTCGGATTAGGGTAGAGACTTTCTGATCTCAATGCTTTCCCCACAATCGATTCAAACGTCTCATCGATGTGGTTAATAAGCCTTTCCCCCAAGTACTGATCCAAACCAGTTATGAATTTCTCATTCTTCTTCTCGGTAGTATCAATAAGAGATAACCCATACTTCGACAAAGTGTCGAATTCAGCAATATACTCCGAGACAGCTCTGCCATTCTGCTTGAGCTCCAAGAATTTCTTAAACAGCACTAACTTCTGAGCAGCCGGAATGAACTTCTCGCTAAAGCGAGCCTTAAAGTGCTCCCAAGTAATCTGATCTTCGGGAGTAGTTGCCTTTATAGCATTCCACCAATTCATTCCCCGCCCTTGCAGCTGAAGGGACGCTAGCTTTCTCTTCATCGCATCCTCGATACCCAAATCCTCGAAGATACGTTCGCAACTATCCAACCAATCTTGAACATCTGTGGCCGACTCCGTTCCATGAAACGGCTTCCCACCAAGACTAGAATAATCCTTGTTCAGCTTGGCGAAATCGACTCTCGGCGCCTGCACTATTGGACCACCACCATTTCCACCATTGGGGGCTGCCCTCTGCACATCCCCAAGCATCTCCCTCATGAGGTCAGTAAACATCGTCCTTATGTCAGCAGCATTCCCATTATTGGCCCCTCTACCGGTACCTCTAACATATCGGCTCATCGTCAATCTGTAAAGGGAAACGATTAACGACCCCATAGTGGTGCTAGTGCTGCACGATTTCATTCTTATACTACTAATAGTATATATATAGCTTTTAAAAACCAAAATAATCACAAATACGCTCTCTCTTATACATACATTATCTCTCCCTGATAACTTCCCTTGGTTAACTACGCAACCTAGAGCTCTGATACCACGTGTGACGGCCCGCCCCGCACCAGCCTGCATTTCCTCCGAAAGTGCGCTATACACATGCCCGACTAGCATGGGACGGTCGTCAGGAGAAAGGAAAGAAGGGAACAAACTAATCAAGAACCTGTAGAATGTCTCACAACGCATGGACTAAAATATAATAATAATAACATACTTGACATAAAACAGGTGAGACAGTGCATAAGCTGATAACTAAAATCAACATCAACATCAGAGTAGCGTAAATCCAAATACAGCTTATTACAACTTTTCAAATTTACTGTCTCTAAACAAAAGAAAGCTAAAGTAGAAGATGCACCACCAATGCCCAAGCAGTGATCTTCAACAACACAGGGAGAATACTATATATATATTACGTAGAAGCCTCCTGCTCGTCTCCGGATCATCTACCCGTGCATCTCCAGCTAACCTGTCTCTAGTCTGCTCGTGTGAGCACCCAGAGTAATAAGAGGAGACATAAAACTCTGGGTCAGACATAAAGCCTGGTATGAGCGATAAGCATCTAAACAAAACAATAACAGGTATACTAAACCATACCTGAACCTGAACCTGCAACCAAAGAGTTAGTACCACATACCGTACAGTACTCTAAGGTGCCATAATATATAGTGTAAGAATATGGGGGTGGGGTGTGCATGTCATAATGATGGCAAACAAATCAACCATAGCAACCATCCTCACCTCTCTCACTCAGTGCGTAAAGCATACGATGTCCACCACTGTCAATCACTAGACCCATCGAAGTAGTGACGGAGTTCGACTTGTACAACTACTACTACTACCAAGCTTACCACATGGAGTCATGACCAAATCTTTACAAATGACCCCACTTCATTGGTTTATAGCCTTTTGTCGTACCTAGGCCATTTCAGCCCTGAATACGTTCACATACTTCCCATACATAGTGATCCAAAGTCATAAACATCGACTGCCCCTTGGCACACGTCCCGCAGCAAAGCCCAATCACGAAGTGAACTCATCGGTTCCCAACTGGATCCTGAGCTCTAACTTCCCATATTGGACTACCTTTGCATCTCGGGTTATTGGTCAATACTGGGTCGGGTCGGGTTCTCCTTCTTTAGCGGTTCGGTTCGGGTTCATAGCGTTGCGTCGGGTCGGGTCGGGTGTTCCACTTCGGGTCGGGTCGGGTGTCCTCCTCCAGTCGGGTGTCCTCCTCCAGGTCGGGTCGGGTGCCATCTCCCTTCCAGTTCATGCTTCCTCTCCGATCCGCTCCCTCGTTTCTTCATTTGCTCCGATCCAATTCCTTCGTCTTACTTCAGTCCGAGCCCTTCCTCCTTCAGTCGAACCGATCCGATCCTTCGTCCTTAAGTCGATCCGATCTCTCCTCCTTTATTCGATCCGATCCTAGTTCAATTAGCATGGCCTTCCTTTTTGCCAGTTGTCTCAAGTGTCCAGTTCCGATCCGATCAGATCCCTTGCCAAGTTCAACTCATCTGATCCGAGCCTCCATATCTGATCCGATCCGGTCCAGAACCTGCACTTTTCTGCAACTCTTCCAGCAAGTATTTTATGCCATTCGACGGCGTTTTTGACAAATCTAACACTTCTAATCAATCATAAAACACACCATAGAGTCATAGCAACATGTAATAGCAACCACAAACAGTAAAACAACAATTCAAATGAATCAAAAAGTGGCTAAAACCTCACATTTTCCCATAATCCCACTTAATCATGTTTAAGCACATACTTAGTAAAACTTAATCAAATCGTCCAAATTTTCTAAAAGAGGCGTAAAATATTATTTAAGAATTTATAGACATTTTCCAGAATTTATTAGTGTGTAAATTCGCTAATCTTCACTAATTACCCTTGATTACCGTAATTAGTGCAAAAACTATGCAAATCACTCACCTTGGCCACAAAATAAAACACCAAATCTGAAATACTCTTTGTTTGGGTCGAATTCCTATGTATAGTAGCAACTCCAACCTTTCTCTGTTGCTATTTGGCCCTGATTTGATGTAGATTAAGCCAAAACTTGATTAGAAAGTGATTAGAAAGTGATTTGGGTGTTGGAGGCCATTGCTAGGGTTACAAGAAAGAAAGTGGCGGCTGGGAAATGAGAATAAAATCGTTCTCTAACTGATTTCAGCCTCCTCCTTACCCTAATCCCGAAATCCCCCATTGGGCCTAGCTGTTAATCATCTGGTTAAGCCCAGTTAAGCTGTTTTTTCACCATCTGAAACTTGTTTCAGCCATATCTCCCAAACGGTGAGTCCGTTTGGCTAATGTGACAACTGTACGGAATTGTAATCCATCATCCGGAGCCAATGGAAGTGGTTTCATGTCAAAATTCCTTTCCAGTCAAAAGTTATGGCCAAAACAGTACCAACTAGGGGTAAAATGGTCATTTAAAAATCGGGAAAAATCGTGAACATGGGAAATGACCCCAATAGTAGTCTCCCAAAGTTACATGACCATACGACTTCATATGTGAAAGAAAAAAATATTCTACAGTCCTATGATGTGTAGAATACGGGTCGTTACACATACTTAGATCCGCCAATTTTCAAATTATCCAATGATAATATTATTTTTATTCGTTTATAAACATCGTTTATACATTTCACTTCCTGTTTTAAATTATTTAAAACAAGTCCTTACTTCAAATCTTATTTGAAATCCAATTCCCATTCTGGAAAATATTTTTTCCCTTTTTAAATTCAAACTTGAATTTAAAAATCTAATATTATCGAATGAAAATTTTTCTTTTCATTTATAACATTGTTTATTAAGCTACTTGTTTTTATTATTAAAAACAAGTTAATATTTCTCAACCCATTCGAAATCCCATTTCCATTTCGAAATGTAATTTTTCCTTCCTATATCCAAAAATCCCTTTTGATATTTTAAATACTAATATCTAAGGCCAGAGATATTCTAATATCCAAACACACCATTCAATTCACACATCACATACACATAAATAAATATGTGAACAACAGAAAATAAATGTAAAGACCCGGATTTTAAGCGACTTTGGTTATCGACATAAGCACGATGTCGATAACCAAAACATCGAAAATCCAGGTAATTAATGAAAGAAATTAGAGGGTGAGAAAAGATAAGATAGAAACTTAGAATAGAAGAAGAAGAAGAACACAACATCAGAGTAACACGAACCTCACAGCGGAATGAATAACATATAATAGATAACATAACTTTGAAATATAACAGTTATGTATATAATAGCACTTATCAGAGGACAACACTTACAACACAGCGGAACAAAACTCTATATAACTAACGCTGAAGCCTCCTGCTCCAAGCTCCTTTAGATAGATCTGAAAAATCCTGAACTACTTGACTGCCCATACAAATTTAGGCACCCAAGAGTTTAGGTAGAACAAAACAAAATAAACTCCGGGTCAGTCATGGGACTGGTATGAGTAAAACAGTTTAAACAGTTTGAATAAGTAAACGATATCTCATAAGACCACGCCGTATAACGGAACGGGTTTTTCCCTTATGAGAATCCAAAATATCTTTATATCAAAAACCTTTTGATATTATAATAATGTCTATCAACCACAATATAATAACCATCTAGCAGAAACTCTTTCATCTCACGTTCTACATATAGTATACAATCAAAACCGCAAGCACGTATTGGGTAATGGATTTCCAACTATGACAAGGTATGGAACCACCTTCCGATTAGTGTACTTTAGGAACGATACACTGGAGTTCAACAAGAACATCTTGCAACCCAGCCACACACGACCGACCACTCATTTTGCTTGAGTGTATCAAATGTATATCACCAACGGTTGGGATCAGCAACCATTTCCCGTATATATATATGAGACAACATTGATAGATTAAAGAAGCAAATGAATATTCTCTAGATAGGTGATTATACACCCTACTTCGGTGCGACCGACTTAGCCATGCTGACTGCCCGATTTCTTTCATTTACGGATGATGAGGCTAGAAGTTACGCATTATCATCACATCAGATTCACTTCAAATGTCACATCGCCAGATCCATTAAATCACTAACTTGACGTCTACAACCATACATTACATGTCAGCTAAAAGAAGTTTCCTTCTCCGCTTCCACTCTTGGTACGGGTGAAGAAATCAATGTACGTGATCTTTCCGGAAATACTCTGTTAGACATTCATCCATACAAGTCATCCAGGAACAGGATGAACCGAAGGCACTATTCAGTACATCCATCTTAGGCACTGTTATCTAAGACTTATAAAATAGCCCTTGTACTTTACTCCGTCTTCAATTATCTTTCGCATATATGATTCGCAACGCTTATGCCAATACAGAGTGGTTCTTTGGATAATAATCCAACCGGTCTCTCCATATTAACAACGTTAAAATGGTCAAAACTTTGATAGTCTGTGATTTAACCAACAAAGAAAAACACGTGTGCAAACAACGATATTATTTCCAAATGGAAATTCTATCAATCAATCATCAGCCATATATATATATATTCATATTTCCTTATTTTCTATGTTTAGAAAATATAAGTTAACACTGGAAAACATCTCCATTTCTAATCCATATTTCCAATTTCAATATTAGATTACGTTTCTGATTCTATTTGGAAAACATTTCCAAATCTTCTTACTTGGATTTAAACAGATGTTTAAATCAACATCGCGACGACAACTCAAACCACTATACTTATTTACTAAATTCACTTAACCACTTTAACTCTCGAACCTTAACCATTTCTAAACTAAAAACGAAGTCAATCAAGTTGGGGTATAACTACCTCTCAGACCTTAACTGAACAACATTTCAGATCTTGAAATAGAGTAAGTTCATCTTTTAACTCTTCAACACTTCCTTACGTGACTTCTGGATATAATTTACGAATCCAACTCTTTTACTTCTATTCGAATGAACTAGATTTGATTAACTCTTTTGATTTAACTTAAATCGATTAATTCCATCGAATAACTAAATTCGATAACTCCTTCGAATAACTAAATTCGATAACTCCTTTCGAATGACAAATTCGATAACTCCTTTCGAATGACGAATTTGATAACTCCTTTTATTTAACCCTATTCGAATAAACTAATATTCGATTAATGCAAATTCTACTAACTCTATTTAAGTACCCCTATCGGTTTAACTCTAACTGGTTAACTCTAACTGTCTAACTCTAACGGGTTAACTTGACTTACTCAACTTATTTAACTCAACTTGATTAACTACTATCGAATAACAAATTCGATAACTCCTTCGAATAACTATAATCGATACTCCTTTCAAATGACAAATTCGATAACTCCTTTCGATTGAACTATAATCAATAACTCCTTTCGACTAAACTATAATCGATAACTCCTTTCGAATGACAAATTCGATAACTCCTTTCGAATGACAAATTCGATAACTCATATGTGTTTAACTCTATTCGAATAACTGATTCGAATAACTCTTATTTATTTAACTCAATTCGAATAGCTAGATTCGATCAACTCACTTCGAATATTTCTGATTCGATTATTTCACTTTGAATAACTAAATTCGATTAACTCATTTCAACTCTATTCGAATAAACTAAATTCGATTAACTCCATTTGAATAATTCTAGTTCGATTTAACTCTATCGATTAACTCTAACTGATTAACTCTAACTGATTAACTCTAACTGATTTAACTCTATTCGAATAACTAGATTCGATAACTCCTTTCGATTACCATATTCAATTTAACTCCTTTCAAATACCATATTCGATTTAACTCCTTTCGAATACCATATTCGATTTAACTCCTCTCGAATACCATATTCGATTTAACTCCTTTCGAATACCATATTCGATTTAACTCCTTTCGCTTTATAAAGATTTCCTTTTTAACAACGTTTATTCTTTTTTTAAAGATTTACTTTTAGTAACGGTTCTTCACTTTAAAAATGATTTCCCTTTTATAACGTTTTCCCTTCTTATAGCTGTTTTCTTTATATAACATTTTCCTTTTCATTTCTATTTATTTCCTAAGTAAATAATCCCTTTATAATATCTTATTTATTTACCAAATAAATAATTCACTTAACCTGTCCTAATTATAAATAAATATCTCATTTAACACCTCCTATTTACTTAACAAATAAATATCTCCTTTATTCTATTTATTCTAACAAGTAAATATCTTCTTTTAATCCTATTTATTCTGACAAATAAATATCTCCTTTTAATTCTATTTATTTAACAAATAAATATCTTCTTTAATTTTTATTTATTTCCTAAATAAATAAACCCTTTTTACTTTTATTTATTTCCTAAATAAATAAATTCTTTTAACTCTTTATCTATGCTTTACCAATATATTCCTTTATATTTTCTTTCAAATATATTTCCTTTATATTTGATTTCAAATATATCCCTTTATATTTGATTAATAAATAAATTGCTTCTATATTTGATTAAAAAATATATCCCCTTTTCAATTTCATTTGTAAAGGTTTCACAAACATTTCTATTTGATTTTGATTTCTGAGAAATATTCTAACTCCTTATATTCCCGGGAAAATTCGCCATAACCTCCTTTGTACCGGAAGCATCGGGAAAATCCCCAAACCCACCACACAGTCCTTTCCATTCAAAAAGAAAATGGTTTGAAATTTATTTCCTTTCTAAATATCTTCTATTTATAAATATTCCAATTTATAAATATTTCTTATTTATAAATATTCCATTTATAAATATTTTATTTTCACTATCACTTTGAAAATTCCCTTATCAACATTCCGGTATGTTACGGTATTTAACATATCAATTTTCGATATCCAATATCGTCCATACACAAATCAACAACAGGTTATAATTCACATCATATATCAAAATATATGAAAAACAATAAAATAACTGTTGAGGAATCCAGTCGGATTCCTCCAACCTGTTTCCCTGCATCACGGATGTTAAACAATATAGATAACATCACTTTCAGTTACATATGATATATTCTGTTAAACAGAATCAATATAGAAAATTCAACTAACTGACTAGCAGTTCAATCAAAAAGTCAATCAGCCAATATCTAACAGTTCTAAAAATACAACATGAAATTATAAACTGTTTAGAGTTAGTGAGATTTACTCACATTTGCAGTTCATCGTTAAAGAACGATAAACTATTTGTTTTGATTTGAATCAAACAATTTATTTCTCTATAAATTCATACGAGCCCCAATCCACTTCCAGTCAGCTTCATTGTGAAGCTCTCGTCCACACGGTCATAACGGATCCAACCGTTCGAAATTCCGATACAGTATGTGAAAGTTATGTATGTTTCAGGTTCGTATACCATTTTATTGAATTAGACTTAAATTAAAAACCTAACTATTAGGCTCACCCCATTCTTCCTTCATTCGGCCCATGAAGCCCAACCCCATTTAAACAAAACCGGCCCCGATAATTCATTTCTCCCCCAACATCAAAATCGCTCCTCAAGAATACCCATTTCCTCCTTTTGACCGCCCGTTGACTCACCTTACCTCCTCCTCCGTTCATCGACCAACACCGCCGATGCCACCACTGACTTCACCACCTCATTCTGCACCTTCTCACCACCATGACACCCACTCCGATATCCTCCGTCGACAGCAGGTCTCCAACAACCACGGTGAAAACACCGAACAAAATCATGAACGAACTCCTCAAAACTCTCACAATCGCAACCAAATCCAACCCCAAACTCGACGCAAATCTCCAAACATCGAATTAATACTTCAATCCTTTCTGAATCCGAACCCTAGGTTACTCCGTGGAAAATAGTTCACGAGAAAAACCCCGTCGAACCCACACTCATTAATATCAACGCGGAGAGAAACTGATGAGCATCTCATCAATATTTGTTTGAGGATTTCTAGTATTTGTTTGGATTTTATCTTGATTTTTGAAGATGGAAAAAGCTTTCGTGGATGGAGATTATCACGGCGGAAGGTTGTTTGACTTCTGAGAAAGTTGAATTAGGTTTAGGGAGTATAGTGGTGTATTTATAGCCCTAACAAATATCTAGATATTTTTTTAATTAATATTTTAATATTTTATTTTGTCCTTTTATATTCGTTTTTCTCTTCTAAATATCTGTGTGATCACACACAGTATTCAAAAATCACGAAATTGGACAGTTAGCTAGAGTTCGACATTACGGTTCCAACGAAACTGATTTTGTCGAATTCCGACTCCGTATGCTCACATAGAGTATTTTTAACGGTCAAAATACTGACTGTTTTTCACTCTAAAAATCCGTACGGCCACATACTGACTCAAAAAATCACGAAACTGGAAATCTAACACCTATATGACATTGCGGATCCAACAAAATTAGTTTCGGTGAATTCCGACTTCGTTTGCAAAAGTGGCTATTTTTAAAGCTCTGGATGACCCATTTAAATATATAAATATATTTAAATATAATTGAATTTAATATTTAAAAATAAATATTATCATCTATATTCACAGTGGAATACCATACAGCTCTAGAATATTCCTATATGAATTTCTAACTCGATATTCGCTTCTGGGTCAACCCGATATTCGATTTATATTGAATTTCTTTTTTAAAATATAAATAATTCCTTTATAAATTATAAAGGAATTCCACAGCGACTTTTCTAAAATTTGATTTGGACGTAAATCAAAATCTACACGATGAAGTTCTGATTTTTCTCTTCCACTAGAAAGATATACTCCACCAGCTCCACACGTTTCTTGTTTCACAGAAATCCAGCTTAAAATGAATCCTGTACATTCAGTTGAAGTTCAAATTGCCAAATAGCGAACTGCCGCGCCATTTCGAGCTCGATTTTAATTATAATATAATTATACGTTCAAACTGTCGTCGATTGAATATATTCGTCAATATAATTCAACTCTAACCTGAATTAAATCTAAGGGACGACCCCGTTCACAGAATATTGTGATTAGCAATATTTTTGATTATTTCTAAATTAAATATATTATTTAATTATTTATTTTAATTAAATATTCCATATTATTTAATTAAACCTCTATTTAATTCACTACATCACGATATATATAATTAAATAAATTAATTATAATACCCCTGACAATGCAGGTCATTACATTCTTCCCCATTTAAAATAATTTTGTCCACGAAATTGCTAAGTTAGAGGACGACCCTATCTATTGAAATTCCTAAGATTTGTTTACCCCTTATTTCTGATTTTAACTGAACCAATTAATATTGACTAAAATATTAATTCCTTCCGACTAACTAAAATTTTCAAAAATTCTGAAAATTTTCTAACACTTTAAATTTTCGGAAAATTTCGCCAGCACCTCCTTTGTACCGGCCAATACATCAAACCACAACTCGCCTCTATGGGCCTTCTCCAACCCAAAAGAAAATCAAACAGCCAAGCGGTTTGCCAAATTCGGCTCATCAAAATCTTAAACTCATATGGAATATAAACTTGTACCTTTTTGTCGGGCATATCATTATATCCCTTCCATCTGTTATCAACTCGGCATATACAAATGTCATCCCAATCAACTCCAACCAATTTGTTCTTAACACAACCATTCGCTTATCCAAGCCGAATTCAATTTCAAATTTGAGTTTCAAATTCCAAACTCTCAACTTATAATTTCAATTCCAATCCAGACTATTCTCTAATCACTTCCAGTTTTTCTTAACCTATCATCTCAAGTTAAATTCTGGTTTATTATTTACTTTTACCATCCCATTCGAATTAACTTCACAAGTTAAATTTTAAATTTCTAGAATTTAAATTCCTGGGTTTATTTCAAATCAATTTGAAATCAAAATACCAATTCAGAACATTTGAATTTCTAACAACTTGTTTTTCTCAAAACAAGTCAAAAACAAAACCCTTGGTAGTAATCCGTCACTTAGAGCTCGAAAATGAACACCGATGATGGTCGACTTCACCATCGGAACTTATTTTCCAGCGATCGAAGTGAGTTTAATACTATAATTCTCTTTCAGTTTGAAAGACATTTTCAAAATCTACCAAGAACTTTAATTTTCCTTATTTTAATTCCAAATTCTGATTCACATTCAGATTTAATTCATCTTATTTCATATACTCTACTTATATGAATTCTGATTGGTTATTTATAACCATTTCCCTTTATAATCTTACTCGATTACAATAACAACCAATATATCCAATATATATCAAAATATACTTTGGGTAAAAATATTTTTATTTACCCTCATTTCAAAACATATCGTGACGACCCATCGTATTCAAGTGTTTAGTAACTCCTACCGATACAGTGGATCAAACTGATCGACCAGAACTCATAAACAACTCAACCAATGAATCTCCACAATATAAAACAAATTTTTATATCAAATACAAATACGTTCACTCGTATATATACACTCAAACTCAATCTAGGGTATTACTAACCCTATCTCTACCGAGTCACGCCACAGAGCCAAGGCAATTCTTAACTTAAGCTCTGATACCAACTGTAACGACCCGGATTTTAAGCGACTTTGGTTATCGACATAAGCACAATGTCGATAACCAAAATATAAAAAAATCCCGGTAATTAATGAAAGAAATTAGAGGGTGGGAATAGATAAGATAGAAACTTAGAATATAAGAAGAAGAAGAACACAACATCAGAGTAACACGAACCTCACAGCGGAACGAATAACATATAATAGATAACATAACTTTGAAATATAACGGTTATGTATACAATAGCACATATCAGAGTACAGCACTTACAACATAGCGGGACAAAACTCTATATAACTAACGCTGAAGCCTCCTGCTCCAAGCTCCTTTAGATAGATCTGAAAAATCCTGAACTATTGACTGCCCGTACAAATTTAGGCACCCAAGAGTTTAGGTAGAACAAAACAAAATAAACTCCTGGTCAGTCATGGGACTGGTATGAGTAAAACAGTTTAAACAGTTTGAACAAGTAAACGATATCTCATAAGACCACGCCGTATAACGGAATGGATTTTTCCCTTATGAGAATCCAAAATATCTTTATATCAAAAACCTTTTGATATTATAATAATGTCTATCAATCACAATATAATAACCATCTAGCAGAAACGCTTTCATCTCACGTTCTACATATAGTATACAATCAAAACCGCAAGCACGTATTGGGTAATGGATTTCCAACTATGACAAGGTATGGAACCACCTTCCGATCAGTGTACTCTAGGAACGATACACTGGAGTTCAACAAGAACATCTTGCAACTCAGCCACACATGACCGAACACTCATTTTGCTTGAGTGTATCAAATGTATAGTACCAACGGTTGGGATCAGCAACCATTTCCCATATATGTGTATATATATATATATATATATATATATATATATATATATATATATATATATGAGACAACATTGATAGATTAAAGAAGCAAATGAATATTCTCTAGATAGGTGATTATACACCCTACTTCGGTGCGACCGACTTAGCCATGCTGCCTTCCCGATTTCTGTCATTTACCGGATGATGAGGCTAGAAGTTACGCATTATCATCACATCAGATTCACTTCAAGTGTCACATCATAAGATCCATTAAATCACTAACTTGACATCTACAACCATACATTACATGTCAGCTAAAAGAAGTTTCCTTCTCCTCTTCCACTCTTGGTACGGGTGAAGAAATCAATGTACGTGATCTTTCCGGAAATACTCTGTCAGACATTCATCCATACAAGTCATCCAGGAACAGGATGAACCGAAGGCACTATTCAGTACATCCATCTTAGGCACTGTTATCTAAGACTTATACAATAGAACTTGTACTTTACTCCGTCTTCAATTATCTTTGGCATATATGATTCGCAACGCTTATGCCAATACAGAGTGGTTCTTTGGATAATAATCCAACCGGTCTCTCCATATTAACAACGTTAAAATGTTCAAAACTTTGATAGTCTGTGATTTAACCAACAAAGAAAAACACGTGTGCAAACAACGATATAATTTCCAAATGGAAATTCTATCAATCAATCATCAGTCATATATATATCTATATATATTCATATTTCCTTATTTTCTATGTTTAGAAAATACACGTTAACACTGGAAAACATTTCCATTTCTAATCCATATTTCCAATTTCAATATTAGATTACGTTTCTGATTCTATTTGGAAAACATTTCCAAATCTTCTTACTTGGATTTAAACAGATGTTTAAATCAACATCGCGACGACAACTCAAACCACTATACTTATTTAATAAATTCACTTAACCACTTTCACTCTCGAACCTTAACCATTTCTAAACTAAAAACGAAGTCAATCAAGTTGGGGTATAACTACCTCTCAGACCTTAACTGAACAACATTTCAGATCTTGAAATAGAGTAAGTTCATCTTTTAACTCTTCAACACTTCCTTACGTGACTTCTGGATATAATTTATGAATCCAACTCTTTTAATTCTATTCGAATGAACTAGATTTAATTAACTCTTTTGATTTAACTTAAATCGATTAACTCCATCAAATAACTAAATTCGATAACTCCTTTGAATAACTAAATTCGATAACTCCTTTCGAATGACAAATTCGATAACTCCTTTCGAATGACGAATTCGATAACTCCTTTTATTTAACTCTATTCGAATAAACTAATATTCGATTAACGCAAATTCTACTAACTCTATTTAATTACCCCTATCGGTTTAACTCTAACTGGTTAACTCTAACTGTTTAACTCTAACTGGTTAACTTGACTTACTCAACTTATTTAACTCAACTTGATTAACTCCTATCGAATAACAAATTCGATAACTCCTTCGAATAACTATAATCGATACTCCTTTCAAATGACAAATTTGATAACTCCTTTTGATTGAACTATAATCGATAACTCCTATCGATTAAACTATAATCGATAACTCCTTTCGAATGACAAATTCGATAACTCCTTTCGAATGACAAATTCGATAACTCATATGTGTTTAACTCTATTCGAATAACTCTTATTTATTTAACTCTATTCGAATAACTAGATTCAATCAACTCACTTCGAATATTTCTGATTCGATTATCTCACTTCGAATAACTAAATTCGATTAACTCATTTCAACTCTATTCGAATAAACTAAATTCGATTAACTCCGTTTGAATAATTCTAGTTCGATTTAACTCTATCGATTAACTCTAACTGATTAACTCTAACTGATTAACTCTAACTGATTTAACTCTATTCGAATAACTAGATTCGATAACTCCTTTCGATTACCATATTCGATTTAACTCCTTTCGAATACCATATTCGATTTAACTCCTTTCGAATACCATATTCGATTTAACTCCTTTCGCATTATAAAGATTTCCTTTTTAACAACGTTTATTCTTTTTTTAAAGATTTACTTTTAGTAACGGTTCTTCACTTTAAAAATGATTTCCCTTTTATAACGTTTTCCCTTCTTATAGCGGTTTTCTTTATATAACATTTTCCTTTTCATTTCTATTTATTTCCTAAGTAAATAATCCCTTTATAATATCTTATTTATTTACCAAATAAATAATTCACTTAACCTGTCCTAATTATAAATAAATATCTCATTTAACACCTCCTATTTACTTAACAAATAAATATCTCCTTTATTTTATTTATTCTAACAAGTAAATATCTTCTTTTAATCCTATTTATTCTGACAAATTAATATCTCCTTTTAATTCTATTTATTTAACAAATAAATATCTCCTTTAATCTTTATTTATTTCCTAAATAAATAAACCCTTTTTACTTTTATTTATTTCCTAAATAAATAAATTCTTTTAACTCTTATCTATGCTTTACCAATATATTCCTTTATATTTGCTTTCAAATATATTTCCTTTACATTTGATTTCAAATTTATCCCTTTATATTTGATTAACAAATAAATTTCTTCTATATTTGATTAACAAATATACCCCTTTTCAATTTAATTTGTAAAGGTTTTACAAACATTTCTATTTCATTTTGATTTCTGAGAAATATTCTAACTCCTTATATTCCGGGGAAAATTCGCCATAACCTCCTTTGTACCGGAAGCATCGGGAAAATCCCCAAACCCACCACACAGTCCTTTCCATTCAAAAAGAAAATGGTTTGAAATTTATTTCTTTTCTAAATATCTTCTATTTATAAATATTCCAATTTATAAATATTTCTTATTTATAAATATTCCATTTATAAATATTTTATTTTCACTATCACTTTGAAAATTCCCTTATCAACATTCCCGTATGTTACGGTATTTAACATATCAATTTTCGATACCCAATATCGTCCATACACACACAATCAACAATAGGTTATAATTTACATCATATATCAAAATATATGAAAAATAATAAAATAACTGTTGAGGAATCCAGTCGGATTCCTCCAACCTGTTTCCCTGCATCACGGATGTTAAACAATATAGATAACATCACTTTCAGCTCCATATGATATATTCTGTTAAACAGAATCAATATAGAAAATTCAACTAACTGGCTAGCAGTTCAATCAAACAGTCAATCAGCCAATATCTAACAGTTCTAAAAATACAACATGAAATTATAAACTATTCAGAGTTAGTGAGATTTACTCACATTTGCAGTTCATCGTTAAAGAACGATAAACTGTTTGTTTTGATTTGAATCAAACAATTTATTTCTCCATAAATTCATACGAGCCCCAATCCACTTCCAGTCAGCTTCATTGTGAAGCTCTCGTCCACACGGTCCTAATGGATCCAACCGTTCGAAATTCTGATACAGTATGTGAAAGTTATGTATGTTTCAGGTTCGTATACCATTTTATTGAATTAGACTTAAATTAAAAACCCAACTATTAGGCTCACCCCATTCTTCCTTCATTCGGCCCATGAAGCCCAACCCCATTTAAACAAAACCGGCCCCGTTAGTTCATTTCTCCCCCAACATCAAAATCGCTCCTCCAGAATACCCATTTCCTCCTTTTGACCGCCCGTTGACCCACCTTACCTCGTCCTCCGTTCATCGACCAACACCGCCGATGCCACCACTGACTTCACCACCTCATTCTGCACCTTCTCACCACCATGACACCCACTCTGATATCCTCCGTCGACAGCAGGTCTCCAGCAACCACGGTGAAAACACCGAACAAAATCATGACCGAACTCCTCAAAACTCTCACAATCGCAACCAAATCCAACCCCAAACTCGACGCAAATCTCCAAACATCGAATTAATACTTCAATCCTTTCTGAATCCGAACCCTAGGTTACTCCGTGGAAAATAGTTCACGAAAAAAACCTCGTCGAACCCACACTCATTAATATCAACGCGGAGAGAAACTGATGAGCATCTCATCAATATTTGTTTGAGGATTTCTAGTATTTGTTTGGATTTTATCTTGATTGTTGAGATGGAAAAAGCTTTCGTGGATGGAGATTATCACGGCGGAAGGTTGTTTGACTTCTGAGAAAGTTGAATTAGGTTTAGGGAGTATAGTGGTGTATTTATAGCCCTAACAAATATCTAGATTTTTTTTTTATTAATATTTTAATATTTTATTTTGTCCATTTATATTCGTTTTTCTCTTCTAAAAATCCGTGTGATCACACACAGTATTCAAAAATCACGAAATTGGACAGTTAGCTAGAGTTCGACATTTCGGTCCCAACGAAACTGGTTTCGTCGAATTCCGACTCCATATGCTCACATAGCGTATTTTTAACCGTCAAAATACTGACTGCTTTTCACTCTAAAAATCCGTACGGCCACATACTGACACAAAAAATCACGAAACTGGAAATCTAACACCTATTTGACATTGCGGATCCAACAAAATTAGTTTCGTCAAATTCCGACTTCGTTTGCAAAAGTGGCTATTTTTAAAGCTCTGGATGACCCATTTAAATATATAAATATATTTAAATATAATTGAATTTATTATTTAAAAATAAATATTATCGTCTATATTCACAGTGGAATACCATACAGCTCATGAATATTCCTATGTGATTTTCTAACTCGATATTCGCTTCTGGGTCAACCCGATATTCGATTTATATTGAATTTCCTTTTTAAAATATAAACAATTCCTTTATAAATTATAAAGGAATTCCACAGTGACTTTTCTAAAATTTGATTTGGACGTAAATCAAAATCTACACGATGAAATTCCGATTTTTCTCTTCCACTAGAAATCCACCAGCTCCACACGTTTCTTGTTTCACAGAAATTCGGCTTAAAACGAATCCTGTACATTCAGTTGAAGTTCAAATTGCCAAATAGAGAACTGCCGCGCCATTTCGAGCTCGATTTTAATTATAATGTAATTATACATTCAAACTATCGTCGATTGAATATATTCGTCAATATAATTCAACTCTAAGCTGAATTAAATCTAAGGGACGACCCCGTTCACAGAATATTGTGATTCCCAATATTTTTGATTATTTCTAAATTGAATATATTATTTAATTATTTATTTTAATTAAATATTCCATATTATTTAATTAAACCTCTATTTAATTCACTACATCACGATATATATAATTAAATTAATTAATTATAATACCCCTGACAATGTGGGTCATTACAATAAATTTGAGGAATCCAGTTGGATTCCTCCAACTTGTTTTCCTACATCACATATGTCAGACAACATAAATAATACCAATCCTTCTTCAACGCAGGATATCACAGTATAGAAGGTCATCCACTCATATATGGTGGGGCGATATGGTCATCTGCTAATGATACTGCGGGCATCCGCTAATGGTACTGCGGGAAATCCAATATATATATATATATATATATGTATATATATATATGTATATATATATATATATGTATATATATATATATAATAACCACAACCACCAAGCCTAATGTAACTAATATATATAACCACAGTAATTCAATAATTCATGCTTGCATCCAAACAGTCAACAATTTATTTTTAACGATAAAAATAAATTTTTAAGTGAGATTTACTCACCTTGATTTTATTTGCGCTGAATATCCGTTAAATGTCATATCTACACGGCCATGAATCGATTCGAATGAAATTTACTTTTCACCCATGATAAATTTAATCCTTATTCATCAATTTGAACTACTTAAATAAATTTTCTTAAAAGAATTAACTATATATATATATATATATTAAATTAACCATTTCTAATTAATTTAATTAATTAAATTAACTTAACATTTTACCTTAACTACCCTTAAACAGCCTGCTACTGCTGCTGCTACCATTCGAAACACTTCGGCCTCCTCCTAACCACCTTAATTACGCCACAAACACCGCACTATCCTGAAATTTACACATAGCTGAATTCCAATCTTCCACTACCGAACCACTAATTCATCTCCTTCATCCTCAGAACAACGCAGAACTCAAGTCCAATAATCGAACCACACTTCATTGACAATATACCACACATATATCTTCATACCCCCATTCCAATTGTCAATGACAGCCATTGGAACGTAGCACCTCAAACTTCCTACCGCACATCTCAGTCACAGTCACGGTTGGCCTCTTTCTGCATAAATCAAAATAAACTCCGATATCAACTCCTTCTCTTCCTGTAGTCGCAAGCATTTATTTCGATTCCCGCATCGACCCTTCCTCTAAAAATCGCAGACCCCTTTATTTCAACGCTTCTTCATTTCTCTTTAAAGGCATCACCCAAAAACAAACCGACCTCCCTTTTTCAGTCCCTCTTTCTTGTATCCATCCTCCCAAAATCTACACAGTCGTAACCCCTTAATATGACAGACCTTTTCTTGTGCTTCACTACCTCAATAATCAAGTCTGAATCCTCCCCAAATATTCAATGTTGAATCCCATCACCGAATCCTTATCAGAATATTTGAACTACTCCAATACATAGCACAAGAACTACAACTCCATATCAGTTGCCCTTTTACACCATGGATTTCCGAGCCTCACCCATTCGAAATCTCAGCAGAGCGCATGACCCAATCCTCTTCGAGATCGTCATTGCATCCCTCCTCATGTGAGTGTCTCCGGTTGCTACCGAACTCAGGGATCTCCAGATATTCAATCGCACCACATGGAAAGGGTCGGAAATCCTTTAAAAACTCAAAACAATCAACGATGGACCCTCGTTTCGAACCCACTGTCCTACCCAAAGTCGCACTTTATGCGAGAGCTTCCATCGATGTTGAGGGCTTCACATAATTCGCGATTTCAATTTGTTTTTTTTTAAATCGATTGATGGAAGTGGATTTACAGAAGGAAAAATGGATTTTGATTTTAGGAATTTGGGGCAGGTGCCATTTTTCTTTACAGGAGCTTTTGGCTTAGATGATTGAAATGGGAAAAAGTAAAGGGGCGCAATTTATAAACAAGGGAATGGGGACAGACATAGTTATGCCACAAAATTCATTGTTTCTTTGATATCCAAGATGGGATACCAACTTTCAACTCGAAGAGAAATATGTTGTATGATGGACATTGCAGGACGGCTAATTTTGGTTTTTGTTTGATTATATTATATATTATATTTCAAAATATCTTGTGGTCCCTAAATAGCACTCCTGAACTGTTATTCAACCGTAACGACAGACATTTCTGACGTTATCTGTTATTATGGACTTAACAAAACTGATTCTGAAATTTAATTCAACTATATAGATGAGATAACAATTTCAATTAACGTTTTAAATTAAATTTGATTAAAAATATAAATCGATTTCAAACAATTAAATTCATTGGTAATAAATAATTATTATCGTTTTAATCCAACACATAATTTATATTAATTGACTGAATTGTTTAGATTCAGATTTTAGCTGTGAACTCAATTATTATCATTTCATATTGTGATAATTAAATATATTCGATATTAATTCATATACCGATTATTAAATTGATAAATTCAGTATAAAAATCACATTATTATCCCAATTAAATATTTAAAATAAATTTAAATATTCAATATTAACTGGCCAAAAATCCGAGATGTTACATTCCTTCCCCCTTAAAAGAATTTCGTCCCCGAAATTACTAAGGTAGAAGAAATGCTACAGACTCATTAACTTTTCTAAAGCCCACTTTGTTATAACTCAACATTTCAAATTCTATAACTTTATTCCCACCCAATTTTAAATCTTTATGGGAATATTTAATTTCAGTTCATTTAATTGGTTTCCATCATTTCGATTTATTTATCTTGCTTAAGTTAAATTCCAGAATTCAAATCTCCGGGTTTTTATTTCAAATCTTTTCGAAATCATATAATTATATTTATAATCATCTCAAATTCAAACATTTGAATTTTTCAAAATAATTTATTTTCCCAAAATAAAATTCCATTGGAAATCTCAATATGGTAGCATTCCATCACTTATAAACTCGAAAATGAACACCGATGATGGCGCGGTTCATCATCAGAATTATTTTCTTGTGTCCGAAATGAATTCAATGCTTTAACATTTTCAAAATCCATTCAAAATTATTTTTATTCAAAAATCCATCCAAAACAGTGCTATATTAATTTATAACACTTAAAAAAATAATATTTTTCGAACATCCGGGATCGAAATTACAAATTTTAGTTTCAATCCAATTTTAATTCATCTAATTTGTATATGTTATTCATACACAAATTCTGTCTGATTATATATATAACCTTTCCAATTTTATGATCTCATCCGATTAAAATAACAATCAACTCATTTATAAAAAATTTTAGAAAATTATTCTTTTATATCAAAATATAATTTTGGGCAAAATTATTTCATTTACCCAGCTTTAAAACAATACTGTGTCGAATTACTATATTCAAGTGTTTATAAATACCTTTCGATACAGTTGATCATACTGTACCGACCAGTGTTCATAAGCCACTCGACAAACCAATCAACACAATATAAAACAATTTTTATATCAACTTAAAAATACACTTTCTCATATCTATACACTCAACTCATTCTGGGGTACTATTGACCCTATCTCTAATGAGTAAACCCCCACTAAATCCTAGGTGTTCGCTCAACCTAAGCTCTGATACCAACTGTGATGGCCTACAAATCCGTACTATCTGAGTTGACTAAACAACACATGTCCAACCCAAATAATACAGAAATACGAGCCACTAGGGTTAAAGAAACAGAAACAGATAGAAGAAGAACATAAATAACAACACAGAATCTCACATCAGAATGAATAAAATATATTATATAACATAATCTTTGAAATACAAAATTTTGTATCATATATACATACCAACATCAGAGCACAATATAATATTTAATATAGCGGAAAGTAAATCTTAAATATCTAACCGTGAAGCCGCTTGCTTCAAACTCCTCCAAGTGTATCAATAAAAGCCTAAAACACTTGACAACCCGTACAAATTTGGGCACCCAAGAGTTTAGGAAAAAACAAACAAAATAAACTCTGGGTCAGTCATGGGACTGGTGTGAGTAAACTCCAACCATATTGTTTAACTTTTAAAATCCTTTAAAAGAAAGGGCAATAGTAAGACCAAACCACACATAAACATGGACAGTTTTTACCTTGCTATAACCAAAACATTTTTGATATTAAAATATAGTGATATTATAATAATGTCTAATCAAGTAAATAACCAAATAGTAGAACACTTGCATCTCATGCTCTACACATATAGTATAAAATCAAAAACCGCAGGGCGCTTATTGGAGATTGTTTCCAACTATGACAAGGTATGTGACCACCTCCCGATCAGTGTACTCCAGAGGGTATACACTGGGGCTCAGCAAGAACGTCTTGCAGCCCGGCCACACATGACCGCCCACTCATTTAGATTGAGTGTAGCGAATATATTGTCACCCATGGTTGTTGGCCATCCAACCTTAATCTGTAAGATATAGAATCGAAAGAAGAATGAATATTGAATTTTCTCTAAATCAGTGACAAATATACCCTACTTGGCTATGACCCACCTAGCCATGCTGCCTGCCCGATTTTTGTTATTTCCTGGTTGTGAGGCTTGAGGCTACGTTAATATTTTTAGAACATCTGGTAACCATTCACTTTGAATGCCAAATCGCCAAACCTGTCAAATCACTAGTTGATCTTCCCAAAATATTACGGGTATAAAAAGCTAAGAGAAATGAATTTCTCTGCCACCAGACGTAATACATTGGAAAAATCGTCTTATGTGATCTGTTAGGAATACTCTGTCAGACATTCGTCAATACAAGTTGTCCTGGGTCTGGACAAACAAAACAACTCTTGCTATTTACTCCATCTTCGATTTTTTTTCTTTAAATAATATAATTCGCAACGTCTATGCCTATAAGGAGTGGTTTTCGGATATTAAATCCAACTGGTCTCTCCGTATTGACAACGATGGTAAAAATCTTTGATTGCCGGTGATTTAACTATCAAAGGAAAACAACATCCATCAACAATCAAACAATCACTGGCCCCTTTTAATTAATATTCATTAACTAGTTTCCAAATCCTTTATCAAATTTTATATATATCGACATATTGATTTCTATTTTCAAAATTTCTTAAAAATATTCTAACTCGTTAAATTTCCAGAAAATTTCGCCAGCACCTCCCTTGTACCGGTCAATCGTTCAAACCCCAACTCGCCTCTCTATGCCCTTTCCATTCAAAAAGAAAATCAAAAAGCCAAGTGGCTTGCCGATTCGGCGCATAAAACCTCATATGGAAATTTAAACATGTACCTTTTTGTCGGGCACTCAATATATATTCTTCATTATCTTCATTCCATACCTGTTTAAAATATACATGGCCATTTCCAATTCATTTTAATCAATTCGTCCATTTTTACATAACTCACTTCCCATTTTCTAATTAAATTTCCTAATTAACTTCTTGGTTTCATTTGCAATTACTTTAAACATATCTCGTTCAAATATATTGGTATCCGCATATATACCAATCAACTCAAATTCCGTTTTTACTTTCCAATTCTAATTCACGTTTCATACCCCAATCCCTAATTTCAGTTTACAAATTCATTTTACTTAACAAATGTTAGGTTCAATCAAAAACCATATTAACTAATTTCTTTTGAAATTAGTTAACTTTATCTGATAGTTAAAAATATGATTTTTGTTTCAAAAATTAATCTATTTACTGGACTTGAGTTCATTTTTATTTTATAACTCCAATCTAGATGTTTCTAATGGAAATTCGGATTTTTAATCATCAAAATCCTTTCATTTTATTAATAAACCGTTATAGTTTTAAAATGATTTGGGCGCTGCTTTTCTGGAAATTAGATTCTGACATATCTCAAAATCTATAAAACGAAATCCAGATTTTTGTCTTCCATTTGAAAACTATCATTGAATAGGTCCGAACATTTCTTGTTCCATTAAATTCTGAATTATATTGAGTTCTATATACTCGATTGAAGTTCAAAACGCCAACTACTGCGCTGCAGCGAGTTCGTTTTAATAAACGTTTAAAAACTACGTTTACTAAATGAATTCCTTTCTTCGACAACTTAATATAAATTAGACCATGCTTCCAACTTTGTCTTAAAACTCTGATTTATTCAAAATCGTCGATTATTTCATTTAGATTCACAAACCACTTGTAATTTATATTACAACTCAATTTCTATATTAAATCCAAATTTCCTTGGACAAAAATTCGATATAATCAAATTTCCATTTATAGATTTCTTTTACGGGAATGAATCAATTTATTCAACATCCTTTACCATTACAAACTAATATCGTTCCTTGATAATAGTGAAGTCGTTATAGTTGGGGTATTTTATTTACCTCTCAGACCTTGACCAACAACGTTCTTATCTTAAGATGGATAAGAGTTTGTAATACAAAAACTGTCTTTACTGATCATAAAATTTTCCTCTTCTATTTCATTTAAAAATATGATTTTTAAATGTCGGTTCTTATATTTGGAAAATCGATTTCCAGTCTATCCAATGAAAATTCCTTCATTTCATTTATAACATGGTTTATAAATCGCTTCCTTATTTTATATCAAACAAACTTCCATATTTATATTCCATTTAAAACTAACTTCAAAATTTTCCAATGCCAATAAATATTGATTGTAAATTAACTTGTTTTATAATTTAAAACAAGCTTTAGTTTAAAAACCCATTTTTAAATTCAACTCTTATTTGGGATATTTTATTACCATAGCTTATATACATAAAAAATAGCATCTATTTTCCTTTTAAAATCTTATATTTTTAGTATTTATCTTAAAGAAATTCCAATATTCTTTCTAAAAATAATTTATTTCATATATTCGACATAGTCGAATTCAAACCATAACTCTATATGGATTTATTCCCATTTTATTTATATTCCGAACAACGGAAATAATTTCATCGTTTCCTTTTTAAAACGATGCCCAATTCTCCTTTTAAAATTCATATTTGAATTTGTAAAATTCAATATCCCATGATAATTATTCATTTCCATTGATAACCATCGTTTATAAATTTCATTTACTATTTCAAATATTAAAACAAGTTTTCGGTTCTAAATTCCGTTTGAAATCCAATTTCCCTTTTTGAAATATAAGACTCCATTTTTGACATCATACTTGAATTTACATCAGAATTATCCGATGATAATTTATAGATATCGTTTATAAGTAAAACTACTTGTTTTTATTATTAAAATAAATTAATATTTTTCTTGCCAAATTCAATTCTATTTCGAAAAATAAACTATACTTTTAAAATCATAATTAGATCCGCCAATTTTCAAATTATCCAATGATAATATTATTTTTATTTGTTTATAAACATCGTTTATAAATTTCACTTCCTGTTAAATTATTTAAAACAAGTCCTTACTTCAAATCTTATTTGAAATCCAATTCCCATTCTGGAAAATAATTCTTCCCTTTTTAAATTCAAACTTGAATTTAAAAATCTAATATTATCGAATGAAAATTTTTCTTTTCATTTATTACATTGTTTATTATGCTACTTGTTTTTATTATTAAAAACAGGTTAATATTTCTCAACCCATTCGAAATCCCATTTCCATTTCGAAATGTAATTTTTCCATTCTATATCCAAAAATCCCTTTTGATATTTTTAAATATTAATATCTAATGCCGGTTATACTTTATATCCAAACACACAAATCATCCATTCAATTCACACATATAAATAAATATGTAAACAACAATAAATAAATTTGAGGAATACACCTCCAACGTGTTTTCCTGCATCACGTATGTCAGACAACTTAAATAACATCAATCCTGCTTCAAGGCAAGATATCGCGGTATAGAAGGTCATCCACTCATATATCGTGGGGCGATAGGGTCATCCGCTAATGTTACAGCGGGCATCCGCTAATGGTACTACGGGAAATCCAATATATATATATAATAACCACAACCACCAAGCCTAAGGTAACTAATATATATAACCACAGTAATTCAATAATTCATGCTTGCATCCAAACAGTAAACAATTTATTTTTAATGGTAAAAATAAATTTTTAAGTGAGATTTGCTCACCTTGATTTTATTTGCGCTAAATATCCCGTTAAATGTCATATCTTCGCGGCCATGAATCGATTCGAATGAAATTTATTTTTCACCTATGATAAATTAAATCCTTATTCATTAAGTTGAACTATTTAAACTACTTAAATAAATTATTTTAAAAGAATTAACTAAATATATATATTAAATTAACCACTTCTAGTTAATTAAATTAACTTAACATTTTACCTTAACTACCCTTTAAAATCCTGCTACTGCTGCTACCATCCGAAACACATCGGCCTCCTCCTAACCACCTTAATTATGCCACAAACACCGCACGATCCTGAAATTTACACATAGCCAAATTCCAATCTTCCACTACCGAACTACTAATTCATATCCTTCATCCTCAGAACAACACAGCACTCAAGTCCAACAATCGAACCACACTTCATCGACAATATACCACACATATATCTTCATACCCCATTCCAATTGTCAATGACAACCATTGGAATGTAGCACCTCAAACTTCCTACCGCACATCTCAGTCACAGTCACGGTTGGCCTCTTTTGCACAAATCAAAATAAACTCCGATATCAACTCCTTCTTTTCCTGTAGTCGCAAGCATTTATTTCGATTCCCGCGTCGACCCTTGCTCTAAAAATCGCAGACCCCTTCATTTCAACGCTTCTTTCTTTCTCGTTACAGGCATCACCCAAAAATAGACCGACCTCCCTTTTTCAGTCCCCCTTTCTTGTATCCATCCTCCCTAAATCTACAAAGTCGTAACCCCTTAATATGACAGTCCCTTTCCTGTGCTTCACTACCTCAACAATCAAGTCCGAATCCTCCCCAAATATTCAATGCTGAATCCCATCACCGAATCCTTATCATAATATTTGAACTACTCCAATACATCGCACAAGAACTACAACTCCATATCAGTCGCTCCTTTTACACCATAGATTTCCGAGCCTTACCCATTCAAAATCTCAGCAGAGCACATGATCCAATCCTCTTCGAGATCGTCATCGCACCCCTCCTCATGTGAGTGTCTCCAGTTGCTGTCGAACTCAGGGATATCCACAAATTCAAACGCATCACATGGCAAGGTTCGGAAATCCTTTAAAAAATCAAAACAAATCAACGATGGACCCTCGTTTCGAATCCACTGTCGTACCCAAAGTCGCATCTTACGCGAGAACTTCCATTGATGTTGAGGGCTTTACATAATTCGCCATTTCAATGTGGTTTCTTTTTTTTAAAAAAAAAAATCGATCGATGGAAGTGGATTTACACAAGGAAAAATGGATTTTGATTATAAGAATTTGGGGCAGGTGCCATTTTTCTTTACATAAGCTTTTGTCTTAGATGACTGAAATAGGAAAAAGTAAAGGGGTGCAATTTATAAACAAGGGAATGGGAAAAGACATAGTTGCACCATTAAATTCATTGTTTCTTTGATATCCAAGATGGGAGACCAACTTTCAGCTCGAAGAGAAATATGTTGTACACGACGGACATTGCAGGACGACTAATTTTAGTTTTCGTCTGATTATATCATATATTATATTTCAAAATATCTTATGGTCCCTAAATAGCACTCCCAAACTGTTATTCAACCGTAACGACAGTCGTTTCCGACGTTATCTATTATTATGGACTTAACAAAACTGATTCTGAAATTTAATTCAATTGTATAGAAGAGATAACAATTTCAATTAATGTTTTAAATTAAATTTGATTAAAAATATAAATCAATTTCAAACAATTAAATTCATTGATAATAAATAATTATTATCGTTTTAATCCAATACAGAATTTATATTAATTGACTGAATTGTTTAGATTAAGATTTTAACCGTGAATTCAATTATTTTCATTTCATATTGTGATAATTAAATATATTCGATATTAATTCATATACCGATTATTAAATTGATAAATTCAATATAAAAATCACATTATTATCCCAATAAGATATTTAAAACAAATTTAAATATTCAATATCAACTGACTAAAAATCCGAGATGTTACATTTCATCCCAATTCTTTGCAAATCATTTATTATGATTTTATACCAATTATTAATATTTTTAATAATTTTATCAAGGCTCGTATAGTCAATTTCCATAAACGGTTATCGAACTGCACTTACATCGACTTTTTCCAAATTTGATTTGGACATAATTCCAAATCCAGACGTTAGATTTCAAATCTCTTATATTTATTGGAAAGCTCTTTTCGATATGAACCCAATGGTTCCGGTTTTAGGAGAATCCGACGGTCGGATCTCCTGTAATGTCCATTCGAAGTCAATGGTTGAAATTCGCGAACTACCACGGTGCGACGCGTTCTATTCAGGCCATTAAACATATATTATATATATTTCATCGATTTCCATTTAAATCATATTATATAAATCATTTATAAATTCTTTTTAAAACGATTCCAACTTCATTTTCAATTTTAAATCAAAATTGAATTTTCCTTATCATTATCATATATAAATGATAATATTTTCAAAATATCAGATTTTGAAATCACTTCCTATTCGATATTCATTATAAAAATAAATAAAATCGACATAAATATCGCTCGCGTCAAAATGGCGCATATCTAATCAACTTGGCTTCATATATTTCAATATTTTCGTGTCCATCCCAAATCGAACACCAAAATCATATTTTGATCCATTACTGAATATTATTTTAAAATATTAGTTATTTTAAAATATTCATTATTCGTCATTTTAAAATATCGTTAATTTTAAATATTCGTTCTTTTCGAATTGTAATCAGACATAGTCAATTACCATATAATGTTATTTATATGGATTTCATACACACATGCACATAACAATAATCAAACACAGTCCACCATCATCCAAAGTGCATTACACAACTGCGTAAGCATTAAATATAAATAATTAATGCTTACAACAGCCTGTCAACCAATCAATTGACATACAGCTAAACAATTGGGATTAGTATACGTCAAATATCATCCCAATACCCATGCAGGGTTTCAATCAACACACACCGATTTTATTTGTGCAGTTGGGCGATGTGTAAAATATACCGTCCCAATCAATATCAGTTTAATGGGTGTGCATAAACAAATCGTCCGATTTGTAAATGAATATTTTATTTTATTCATATACATGTTAAAAATTATATTTTTAAAGATAAAGTATTTATTTCAACACATGAATATTTTATACAGTCCATTTATACAATAAAAATGATATTTTTATTATTTGAATATTTTATTCCATACATGAATGTTTTATACATTCCATATATACAATAAAAATAATATTTTTATTATTCGAATATTTTATTCATCGCATGAATATTTTATACAATCCATATATACAATAAAAATGATATTTTTATTATTCAAATATTTTATTCATCACATGAATATTTTGTACAGTCCATTTATACAATAAAAATGATATTTTTTATTATTCAAATATTTTATTCCATACATGAATATTTTATACAGTTTATTTCATAACATAATACAGTCCAAACAAACAGCCATGGTTTGTAAAATAAATGGTGTTGGGTACCGCTAAGCACCGTTTGTATCCTAGCATATATTTAGCTGTAAAAAATTAGAGTGAGGAGTTCTCAGAGTCAGTTTCCACTCCGCCATTTTTATTTCTGAATTTCTGTTCGGATTCGAAATTGCATGAAATCCTAACATGCTCCGTTTCTATCCCAGTCATCTTCATGTTGAAGTGATCATCGAGAAGAGTCCAACGCATTTTGGATCGTTGGATTTGGACCTCGTATGAAGGAGATACGACCGTTAACACATTTGATTACTATTTGAATTAATTAAAATTAATTAATTTAGTAATTACCATCAGTAACCCCCTAATTAGCCTTCCCATTCAGTTCCTTTTCACGATACCGAAACCCATCGTCAAAGAAGAAAAGCCAACTCCCGCGGTTGCCAGAACGCTCCGCCGCCTGATCAGATGGCACCCCGTCAAAGCCCATCACCATGCCATCCACCACCATCAATGCCACCCAACTCGTGCACTCCCTCCGACCACAAAAACCTTCCAAAGCCGGTGCCTTTTAGCCACTATTTCGAGACAAACATGCAATGATCCCTCGTCAAACCCATATGAGATTAAAGCCTATAAATCACTCTTCGATTTTCATTTAATGACTGGAGTTTAATTTGATTGGGATTGGGAGATAGGAGGTGATTTATTTCGGACGATATGGAGCGTCCAAAGGAGAATAGCGGCGGCTGATCAGAGTAGGGTTAGGGTTTTTATATGGATAAGGGTATTTATAATAAATATATATTATTGTTTAATTATTTTTATTCAAGAATAATCCGTTTATGGCTCCGAACTCCAAATCAAACGCAACAACTATCGCCTCTAGTCAACCCCTATTCTGGACACAATGGAATATGTTTCGTAACCCAATTCGGCTGTTACGATCAGTTTTCATCAAAATTAAAATGTAAATCATATATATTTAATTTGAACGCACATTCTAATTTACCGGGGCTGCATACGGATTCCAAAAATTCCAGAAAAACAATTCTAGCTATGTTTTGACGATACGGTCCTAACAAAACTAATTTGGTCGAATTTGAAGACCGTTTGAAAAACGGTCATTTTCCAGTCGATAAAATTCAAACTAAAATGACAAACACGTTTAAATCCGCCACGCTCACACATTGATTCCAAAAATTATGAAAATTGGAATCTAGCAATAATTTGACATTCTGGATCCAACAGAAGTGGTTTCATCGCAAACGGAAGTCATTTCCAAAATCGCTATTTTTAAGGGCTATATTTTATATAAAATTCCATAGTGACTATTTTGAATTTTCAACTGGACATAACTTTCAAATCTGGATTTTTCACATTCATTGGAAAGATATTTTCAAATAGATTCAAATATTTCTGGTTTTACTGAAATCTGATTTATTTTGAATCATGTACACTCATTTGAAATTTGAAATCGAATTTTCAAACTACCGCGCCATTTCCAATTCCTTTTATAATTAAAATAAGTATATATATTTGAGGGTGCGTTTTTTACAGGTCCCTATTAAGTTTCAAAATTAGGCTCACATCCAGTCATAAACTTATTATAAATTAGGTCATTATTTTTCAAAAATAGGACAAAAAATAAGAAAAAATAAAAAAAAATTACTTAAATTCATAATAAAATAAAAGAAGTACACGAGAAAAAAATCAATTGGAAAAACAATCAATAAACATGTCAAAATCAAAAAATACAAAAAAAAGCGAAATGCAGTAAAATGCATCGAACCATGCACATATTTCACATACTTGCATACCATATATGCATTTATTACAATTCTGCGTCGAACAGCAGCATAAATGCATACATGTGTGCAGATTTGTGAAATAAATGCATCTTCTGATGCAACTATTCAAAATGGGCATAGAAAACATGCATACTTGTATATATGCATACAAGTATGCAGTTAAGTAGAAAAAATACATACAAGTATGCACATATTGCGTTGCCTATAGCCTTCATCATATTCTGGCATACTAGTATGCAGTTATTCTCAGTAACTGCATACTTGTATGCTATTATTCAGTAAGCGTTCACATATTTTTTACATGTGTATGCAAATAGTTGCATACATGTATGCAACTATTGGCAAAAGTTGCATACATGTATGCAACTTTTTTTTTGTTTGCGTGAACTTCTGGAGAAGTTTCCAGAATTCAGGAATTTTTTTTATGCTAGAGTGCATTTTTTTTTGTTCAAAAGAGAAAAACGTGAAGGGGCCAAGTCGAAAAAGGCGGAACCTGCTAGAAAAGTTGGGAGGCATCTCATTTTTAGGGATCAAAAACGTAAGTGATACTTTAGGTGGATGTGGCGTGAATTAAATATCATTTTAGGGATGTGTCCCTAATTTTCACTATATTCTAACTTCGATTTAAATAAATTTATATGTTCTAATTCTATACAAAATAAATTTCTAGTCGTTATTATTTAAAATAAATCATTTTAAATATTCAAAATTCATTAAAATAGCCAAAATAAAAAAATTAAATTGGTTCAGATTTTCTTGGTTGTTACATTGATATTCGTATTAATTAAACAACGTTTGAACATATAACGTATAATATAATTTAGAACGAGCTCGTAACATCGCGATAGTTTGTAGTTTTAAGTTTTAAACTTCAACAAAATATATATAATTCTTTATAAGTCGGATTTCTTTGAAAAAAGAAATGTTTGAATCTACTAAGCTACATTTTTCTAACGGAAGAGAAAAATAAAGATTTTATATTATAGATTTTGAGTTATATCCAAATCAAATTTTCAAAAAGTCATTACGGAACTGTTTGTTAAATAATATATATTATAATCTATAATAATACAAAAATTATAATATTATAATATTATTATAATTTATTATTTAATATGTTAAATAAAATAATATGTTTTTATAATATTTGTTTTGCTTTACTATTATATTATTATAAATATAATATATATATGTATAATAATTTTGTGTAAAATAAAAAATAAATTGTAATTATTTATAATTATTATTATAATTAAAATATATATTCATAAATTATATTTATTATAAACTTTAGATTTTGTAATTAATTTAAATATGTGGACTTAAATATACCATGTTAGGAGCTAATAGTTAAAAAATTTATTTTTACTATTGAGTACACTATTTATTATAATTATAAATTATAAATAAATATGTTGCATTTAATTATTTTAAACATTTATAAAATTTAATTTTGTAAATTATATATTATATAGCTTTAATAATTATCATATAAGAATATACATATTAGATAATATAAATAATCACAATTCTATATTTAATTTTAGTTTAGTATAATTTTAATTTAATAAATTTATATTTAAATTTATACTGACATACAAAAATTATACAATAATTTATTATAATTATATCTATTTAATTTAATATAAATTACAATTTATTAAGTTAATATGAATTATAATATTATATAATATAATTATATGTTATATGTTTATACATTATAATATATATTATTAAATAAGAGTAAAACTATTAAAATTATATTATTTATTAATTATAAAATTATATAACATATAAATCATTTTAATATATTATATAAGTAATAATATATTTATATCTATTTAACAAATTTAATTATAATTAATTATACAATTATATTAGTAAATATATTACAAAATTATAATATAATTTTATATTAAATGCTATTATATTATTTACTATAACAAAATCATTATTCACTATTGAGTATTTTTATATAACAAATAATATTGTAATATATATTATTATAATAATTTTAACATTTAATTATTATAATATTATTTAATTATTTATTAATATTGTAAGTATTTAATTATTGTAATGTTATTGTGATATTAGTATTTAAATATTAATTATGATGATATACAAAAAAAATATCAATTATTGGAAAAGATTATTAAATATCAAATATTTAATAATACTTCATTTTCTACACAAAATGCAGTGGCTAACTTTCAAAACTCGCTAATGCATTTTTGCATTGGCGAGTTTTGAAAGTTAGCCAATGCATTTTGTGCAGGAAAACGGTAAAATGCATTGGCGAGCTTTCAAAACTTGCCAATGTAAAATAAAACAGGTCTATATGCGTAATTAATTCTAAAACATGGCTATACGTGTAATTGTTTGTATAAAGAGGCCTATGCATGTGAATTTTCCTATATATTGATGTTCAAACTTTAGTTAAATCGCTTTAAGTTGGAAGTGATCAAAATAAAATATCGTTACTAATTCAATGAAAAACTAGGTACATCGCCATAATAAAAGCAGTGTACAAAATTATATATAGGTGCGTTGATTTAGAACTGAGGTAGGGGTGATTATAAGTATTAAGAAAACTAAATTATTATTACATGATAACAATGTAATAATAAGAGCTCACTGGAAGGAGACCCCTATACCCAAAATTCCCCATCTTCCTATTCCCAACTAATCAGAAACCATAATTTCCACATTTTTGCAATTAAGATAGAGAGAAAGAGGGTTTAATTATAATATGGTGAAAATCAGGGGGTCCTGATTGGTTGGGCATAGGGAGAAATGGGATTTTGGATACAGGGGATTTGATTCCCACTGGAAGTAGAAAAATGTGACGGCAAGGAATTTCGCTCGATCCGAATCAGTTGTTAAACCGATCTAGACCGTTCGAAAAACCCGATCGTTTTGAGAACACGACAAATCAGAACGTAGACGGAAGAACATTTCATTGTGATTACAACAATACCATCAGATACAAGAATATACAGAATATAAATGAATAAATTACATTCGATAAATATCAGAGATTACAATAAATTACATAGCAGCGGAAAATAATACAAAGCACAACTGAAGGTGATATACGGATACAGAGCTTTCCGGATATCATTCCAGCTGTACGATCCTGTGAATATAAATCTGCAAAAACAAAACTACTAGCTGCCCGTGCGGAAATAAGGGCACCCAGAGTTTAGGTTAAAACAATAAACTCCAGGTCAGTCATATGACTGGTGTGAGAACTAAAACAGTTATCTAAAACTTTACTTTAAAAGAGAGTAATTCAAAGGACCACGCCGTATAAAACGGAACGGGTTTCCTCCCAAGAATACCAGTGCATATCAATAAACAACACAATGCTTTTTCGAAAAATGAAGCTATTATAAGACCCAGGTCCCATCACACAATGCAACGCAAGCCGGAGGATAGGGTTTTCCCTTATAATAGCCAAACATGCTTGGCACGTTTAAAACAAATGATTTGATACTATCATAAGTGTATAGTGTCAAAACAATTTCAATCATAAATATAAGTCATAGACGACATGGGTACCATATATCATGTCGCCATACTAGTTCTACAATTAAAACCGCAATACACGTATTGGGAATTGGATTTCCGTCATGAGTCGAGGCAAGGGGCAAGCTCCTCTCCGCGTTCGAGACACTCTAGCAAATGTCTCAGGACTACACACTTGGGCAATCCTGGATCTTCAGGGCCGGTCCTCACTTACGTTAGAGGATTAGTTATTCCTGAACACACGTTTCCCGGTCCTTACAGACCTATAATCGAGGCGCCTCATCCAACAACCACAAAGGTGAAAAGTATATAAATGTCAGGGCTGGTAAGTCACTGACACCACCAAAGCTAGAAAGAAACGTCGTGCTCTCCCTGCAGTCCGTATCCCGTTTTTGACTCATACCGAGGTGTGAGGCTCGCGAATTCACATTATACACAAAGCTGCCACGTAGGTCGTGCTTGGATCATCAACCACAAGACTTTGCTTTTCAACAGAAGCCTCGATCTATGCAACTCAGCGTGCCACACAGGCAATTCATGCCATGCGATTGATATCTATCGATATATAACCTCTAAGCTCCTACGTCTCAGAGAAGGGCGTTAAGCAAGAGAATAAATTCTCCGCCGCCAAACAGATATATATTTAACAGAAATCAATCAACACAGAATAAAATCCAATGTCAGACACACAATCCATTTACAAGTTCGTTCTGGGTCTGAACAAAACCGGAGGAACTTTCCTCGCATATCCATCGATCTCCAAGTACGTCTGGACGATCACCAACTGATTCCCTCATCTTGGGTGTACAGCCCAATCAAGATCATCAGTAATCACCAAAAAGATGTGAAGACTTCCGGTCTTCAACCACCGTCTTCATCTTCGACATATCGTCGAATCGGTTATTCAGAATGGGTATAAACCCGGCCTTTCCGAACAACCCGTGTATATTAAAAACAAATGTTACACAAACACAACATACGCCTCATTCCAATTCAGCAGCCACTAACCGCAAATTTCATATTCTTAGGGAAAGGTTCCCATTAATTTTATCCAAGATAAATTCTTTAAAATTTATCCTTTAATCTTCCTTTGGATGTCATTTCAAACCAAATTATGGTTTTCCCAAACTAGTCGAGATTAGCGAACCACACCGAAGTAATTATTTATTTTATTTCTCAATCCCAACCTATTCATCCCATGAAGCAAAACTGGTAATACTCCATATCTAACACCATGGTGTTATCGGTAAAATTAATTACCATTTCACGTTCAAATCTGATTAAAGATTTAACTATCGCTTTGGAGCAAAACTGGTGATACTCCATTCTCGCTCATTTGCCAAATTTGATAATTTAGATTATCCATTCACATTTCAATCTAATTGCAGATTCATTAAAACTCCTTTTACTGGGTTAAAGAACTAATGTCATTTAAAACATAGTTCACGATAAACCCAAATCACATTCTATTTATTGTCGGGTTAAAGAACAAGTGTTATTTTAAACACCCTTCACGATAAACCCAAATCACATTCTATTTAAGCTCGTTTCAAATCCAATTTATTTATTTAAAAATAAACGGATTTAATTTTAGTTCAAAACTAGTTCATTTCGATAAAAATCTATTTTTATCTTTTCAAATACGGAGTTTTTCATCCCAATTTTTCCCAAATCATTTCTTATGATTTTACACAAATTACTACTATTTTTAATAATTTTATCAAGGCCCGTACAGTCGATTTCCATCAACGGCCATCGAACTGCACTTACAGCGAGCTTTTACAAATTTGATTTGGACGTATCTCCAAATACCACCGTTAGATTTCAAATTTCTAATATTCGTTAGAAAGCTCATTTCGATACGAACCTAACGGTTCCGGTTTTAGGAGAATCCGACGGTCGGATCTCCCGAAATGTCCGTTCGAAGTCAGTGGTCGAAATTCACGAACTGCCGCGGCGCGGTGCGTTCTATTCAGGCCATTATATTATATATATATATAATATATATAATATATATTTCGTCGATTTCTATTTAAAACAAACTTTATAAATAATTTAAATTCGTTTCAAAAACAATTTCTACTTCCATTTCAAATTCAAATCAAAATTGAATTTTTCCTTATAAATTTGTTTTAAATTCATTTCAATTCAATTCAAATTTCAATTCAATTTGAATTCATTTCAAATCGATTTTTATTCTATTTCAATTCGTTTTCAATTCAAATTCGTTTTCTACTCAATAAAATTCAAAAACGAATATAATCGATATAAATATCGTTCGCGTCAAAATAGCGCATCTCTAATCAACACGGCTTTATATATTTCAACTACTTCGTTATTCTATTCAACAAATGAATCTATATTTCTTTCAATACATGACTCTATAATTTTGCCAACACACGACTAATCTCAACGAATGAGTACTGTCCACATGTGACTAGTTTTGTTATTTAATATATTTTATAAAAATTATGGTATCTATCGTTTGATTTCAAATCAGACTCCAATCGTAAATTAGTAAGAGAACGATTCCCTAAATATTAACCCCGAAGGCCGAAACCAACATCAGATCAATATCCAGGAGACCACTCCTCTTATCTATTTTCCAATTAGTTTCTGATCTTATATATGATAAAGATGTAAATTTTATTATTAAAATATTTCATTCAACACATGACTAATCTCAATGGATAAGTACTGTCAACACATGAACCTTTATTTTATAAGGATAAAGATGTAAATTTTATTATCAAAATATTTCGTTCAACACATGACTAATCTCAATGGATGAGTATTGTCAACACATGAACCTTTATTTTATAAGGATAAAGATGTAAATTTTATTATCAAAATATTTCGTTTAACACATGACTAATCTCAATGGATGAGTACTGTCAACACATGAACCTTTATTTTATAATATTCTTTATCTTCTAAATTGGAATGAGGCCCAATCAATTACCATATAAAGTTAATTATATGGATTCCATATCACACATGTATATAATAGCAACGATAAATAATCAATCATCATCCAAAGTGCACTACACTGTATAAGCATCAAATATAGATATCTAACGCTTATAACAGCCTGTCAATCAATCGATCGACATACAACTAATTATTGGGATTAGTGTATGCCGTATTTTATCCCAATACTCGTGTGGGGTTTCAAACAATCAAACACAGATTTTTATTTGTGCAGTTGGGCGATGTGTAAAATTTATCGTCCCAATCAATGTCCTTCAAATAGGTGTACATAAACAAACCGTCCGGTTTGTAGATGAATATTTATTTATTCACATTCACGTTAAAAATCATATTTTTAACGACCAAATTATTTTATTCAACCTATGAATGTTCTATTCAGTTCATTTACTAAATAAAATGATATCTTTATTTTTCTAACTTATTTTAGAAAATTTCGGGGGCATAACGGCGCGATACTAGAAACGGGACGAGGCCTAGCCTTATCCCCGGTCTAGTGAAGGCCCACGCCATTCACACATCAATCAAATCAATTTCATTTCACCAAACAATCAAGTTCAAATCAAATAATCTAACCAACTACACAACTAAACAAACAAGTCCATGGTCTGTGGACAGTGGTGTCGGGTGCTACTAAACACCGTCTGCATCCTAGTATATATATATATAAAACTAGAAAAAGAAATTTTTGAGTGAGAAGTTCTCACCAACTAGCTAATCCAATCATCTCGACTCTTCTTATGTAGAAAATCTTGTCGTTCTCACCTTTTGTCACTTTCGTTGCCCGTAGCCACTACATGTATAAAAAATCATATTTTTATTATCTACATTATATAAAAATCTTATCTTTATATCTTCTATAAGTTAAAAATCGGATTTTTATTCTCTCTATAATACAAAGATCATATTTTTATTTACTTCATATGTCAAAAACTGTAGAAGCTTTAAAATGGAGAAAACTCACTTTTTTTCTAACGTCCGTATTCGCTGTTCGGGTCCTAGAATTTGCAAACGAGCTTCACACCATCTTTTTTCTAGCTTAAACGCGCCATTCCGGACAACTTTCGCCTAAGAGACTTTTTGCCGAAAATGCTCCAATTCGCCAGAATTCGCGAAAGTACACGAATTTTTCAGCTTTTGAACAGCAGACTTCGAACGCATTTTCCGAGCAGCTCCGAACTCCAAAACACGACTTCCATATAGCCAAATCGAAGATAATTTCGTGCTCTACAACTTTGGTCCAGAGGGACTTTGGCCAGAAACGCACAGTTTGGGAGTTATTCGCGAAATGGTGACAGGGTGTTATTTGCAAAACGGGATTTTTGGTGAAAATGGATTTTTGGGTGTAGCGGGGCCCACGGCCGGAGTTGGGTGGCCAGCGGGTGGTGGCGGGCCTGATTGGGCGTGGGGAGGTGGCTAAGGGGTGGCGGCGGTGGTGGTGGGGCCCGTGGTGGTGGTGGTGGCTCCTAGGGTTTGCAAATTGGAAGAGAGAAAGAGGAGGAGAGAGAGGAGGAAGAGGAGGAGGAGGAGGGGAGGTGGAAGAGGAGCGGCGGCCAGCGGGGAGGAGGAGGAGGAGGCGGCGGCAGCCCTCTTGGAGGAGGAGGCCATTTTTTTCTTTTTTGAAGAGGAAGAGAGAAGTGAAATTATGAAGAGAGAAATGGAGTAAAAGTGATTATATGCTAGTTTCTCGCCTATCGCTTGAACGCTAACGATCTCCAATCGCCGCGGATTTTGGACACGATATAGTAGACGAGAAGACGAGTCCAACGAAACAAGTTTCATCGAATTCCGAGTTCATTTGACCGTCCGTTAAAAATCACAAAAATGCTCAGATAAGCTCTAAAAATGCGATTTTGGCGCACCTTTTCTTCTCGCACGCTCACATGCTAACTTCAAAAATCATGCCCTTTTGGATTTAACCATTATTAGATGATACAGATCCATAAAAAAAACGAAATCGAATTCTAAGGTCGTATCAATAATGTTCCTTTGTAAAATGACTACCCGCTTTACCCTGATCTGTTTCAGCTTGCACGGCCACATACTAACTCCGTTCGACGCGCCATTTGGAACTCAACAATGATTTGTCATTGTGAATCCATAAAAATTTATCTCATCGAATTCTGAGCTCGTATGCAAAATTTCACTTTTTAAGGGTTATGTATTGTTAACCGAACAACTCCAGCCCATAGCCACTATTCCGGATATCGGAATATATCGAAGCTTATACTTTTCGGAGTTCTAAACGGCATTTTGAATTCAATGGAAGTGGTTTCGAGTCCAAATTCATCCGTATGCAAAATTTGACTTTTTGGGCCATGTATAATTCACATAGCGACTATTCTGAATTTTCAACTGGACATATATTTTGATTCCCGCTATGAAAATTTGATTTTTCGGATTCGTTGGAAAGATATTCTCAATTAGATCCTATTATTTTTGGTTTCACTAAAATCCGGATTGTTTTGCACCCGGTACATTCAATTGAAGTTTGAAATCAAATTATCGAACTACCGCGCCATTTAATTATTTTATAATTATATATAATTATTTATATTCTAACGACGATCTATATAACTATATACGTTCTAATTATATTCAAAATAAATTTCTCGTCGATATTATTTAAAATAATTCATTTTAAATATTCAAAATTCGTCAAAATTGCCAAAATAAAAATTTTAAATTGGCTCGCATTTTCGGGTTATTACAAAAAACATATGAATGGTACCACCTGATGGAGCAGTTTACCAACATTGGAGAGTGTTGAATAGCGTGATGGGTAATTGAACTAATATAGAAAATCCATTCATAAATGTGAAAAGTCGAGTCGGATCGAATAATATGTTAAACTAAGTATAGAAGAAATAGTAAATAATATAAACAATAAATACAAAAAAATGACACCAGAGCTTTTTACACTTATTTGGAGCACCGTACTACGTCCAGTTCCAAACACTTTTTGGAATTTCGACTAAACAAATCTCACTTAACCCATATGAATAAATATTACAACACACAAGCAGCAGAACAAGGCCTGAGCAGTAAAACATGAATTCTTCTCAGCAGCCGAAGATGACTTTGGCGTGCTTGACATTACTAGATAAGCAGGCTATTCCAACGCTCGCCAATGGCATATAACAAGTCATTGGAAATCGATGGAAACATTACCATTGTCGGCCATTAGTAATCGTTGGAAATTTTCGGGATATTGCCTGCTTCAGCAAGACGAAGCTTTATTCTTCCTCTTTCAACCAAATCATTCTCTCTTCCCACCATTCTCTCCTTCCAAATTTGCTGCCAACACATCCTCCACCATTCAAACCACTTCGGGCGCCATCTACGAGCTTCTCCAATCCGTCTCCACCCTTCTTTCTCTCCAAATTAGTTAATTTCCTTTAACCTAATTTTTAGGGTTTAATTGATTTCAGGTTTAATTTGAAGTTTGCTTAATTCCTATGTGTTTGTACATGTATATTACATCATGTTACCCCCTAATTGCTATTATTATAACCATAATGATCAAATTGTTAGGGTTTAATTGATTTAGGGTTTAATTGTGTTTGTTTATGAAGTTTTGGTTAGTATTGAATGTATGTATGTGATAGAGTTTGCTAATAATATAATTTACGCAAACACAAAGTATATATTATGTTGAGTGATTGTAGTTTTGGATAATTTGTGCAAACTTGGGTTTTGTGCTTATGCGAAATGATGTATAAATGATTTTAATAGAAATTCTCATAGTTAGAGTTTAATAAATTGCAAAAATATATATTTTAGTACACATGTAATAAAATGGTAAAATATAAACAAATTATGTATTTAAATTTAATATAGACAAATATTTAAACCCTTAGTTATTATTTGGCCCCATCTGACAAGTGGTGTATATGATCGTTATATGGAGATTCATTTTTTCTACAAAACGAACATCTTTATTCATCTGATATATCATTTGTTAGATTTGTCCCTGTATTGGACAAGTTGCAAACACTGTACAATAATTATATTTCGTAGATCATATCACTTTAAACGATTCACAAAATTTCGATGGCATTTCCGTTATGTTCCTTGTGTACATGCACGCGTGCGCGATACAAGGAACACGGGGGAAATGCTACCGAAATTTTGTGGAATCTTTTAAAATGATATGATTTATGAAATATAATTACTATTGTATTTGTAAGGGGAAGTAGGATGACCGACCATCAAAGAAGACACATAAGCGTCAATGAACCAATAGTTGTTTATTTAAAATAAAATTTGTAAAAAATATAAAATTAATTAGTACATGTTTACTAAATCAGTAAATAAAATTTGAACAACATATAAAATTAACGATTACTTTTTTTTTTTACTTCATCATAGGTTTCAAAGTAAGAAAAATGGCCAATTACTTTATTGATCGGAGCTGGATGTATCAAAGAAGGGAAATTAGTGGTGCAATATAGTGAACATTTTGAAAATAGGGTAAAAGTGTTAATTGAATCTGCAATAAGTAATATTGAAAACTATATAGAAATTCATTGTCCATGTAGTAGGTGCAAATTGTTGAAATATTTGACAACAAATATGGTTAAGATTCATTTGTGTCAATACGGTTTCCCACTCAATTATTTGTTGTGGGATCGTCATGGACATATTATAAACCCTAATACTTAAGAATAGTCGATGGAGGTCACATTAGAAGAAAAACTGGATATCCCGACGCACTTATACATCTGTATTTAATCGAGAAAAGTAACTTCCGATGGAATTACCGATGAAATGAAAGCGTCGCCATATTTAGCGTCATTAAATTTCCTGATGAAATTTCCCAACGTTTACTCCTTGAAAACGTCATCTCTTAACGACGATTTTGCGGTGCTTCGTCCTCATGAGGAATGAAAATTCTGTAATGAATTTAGCAACGCCACCAGAAAATTTGTTAATGTACGAACGCTGGTATATTCATCGAAAAATACCAATGAATAAGCGACTGATATGACGACCTTTTTATTTTTATTTTTCTGATGAACTTAGTAACGAATTTCAGTAGAACTATTTCCAATTATCACAAGCGCACTTCTGTTTGTACTCTGTAGTATATCACATATTTGAACCTTTTCCATTGGTTTCATTTCCTAGCAAATATATCATACATGGATATATGTTATCACGTGCATTGTTCTCTGCTATATTGATAATCTATAAAGAAAACTCATGCCGCAAGATAATAAGATTTCTGAAATTAAACAACAATTCCAAACTCACATAAAATATAACCAAATAACATTAAGTACTAAACAACTATTAATCACAAATAGCTAAAGAGTAGCCAAAATATGAAATATATCATATACATTGTTATTTCAATCAACATTCACACTCAAGTTTCTATATTTTACATGTAAAAAAGCTTTAACCATGACAAAAACAGGTAAACACTGGAAAAAACAAGAACTGGCATATGAGAATTAAATGAATTCACATAGCTTCACTACACCATATAAGCTAATTTGGCACACGGTCAGGCGGAGATTTGATAAAGGGTTAAGCCATATCAAATATGGTACAACACATAACCGTATCAACTGTCCTCTTGGAGATACGCACCTCCCAAACATGTAGGATCTTACTATTCATCAACAAAGTTCTGGATCAGTTCATTTGATATGGCTTTGGACCGATTGAAATGCATATCAAATTTTTCCCTCCCTACTTCCATTCTAGCACAATCGAATTTTGACACATCAAAACTTTTGGTCGAATTATCCCTCTTTTTATTTTGCAATGGCGACCGAATACCCAAATTAGTGTTTTGGTACTCGACCAACTTCCTTTGTCAATAAGCCATCCACCGCAGCCCATGGGTTATCGTTAGCTCGCGTTGCCTTCAGCTGGCCGACGAAGCTTAAGTCCACCTTGTCCATCCTTCTCGTTGCCATGGAGGTGTGTACTAAACCATGGTTAAATTTGAATATAAATTGGGTTTAAATTGAATTCGAATTGGGTTTAAATTGTGTTTAAATTGGATTTAATTTGAATTTACATGCCTTAGTTCAAAAATATGAATGATAGATATTTGCATGTGCTTGTCTATCTAGAATTCCTGTTGCTTTGCGTTTAAATTGGGTATTTTCAGACAATTTTATAGTGCGACAGTGTATTTGCTATCATTTACTTGTGCTATATTTGTATAATTCAGAAAATTGTACTAGTGCTACCCTGCTCATTTGTGTGTATTATTGCACCATGTACATTGATCCTTTGTTAGTAAGCAGCTGCTTTTCCATTTGTGACTTGCTGCCTTGAACCAAGCTGCTTTGTGCTCATGTATATGACATTATGTGCATCAAGTATATGCATGTGCTTGTGTACTGATTTGTTGTATTTATCCATGACCTGACTGTGTTCTTCTTGCTTGTATGTCCATGATGTTGTTGTGCATAGTAGGGGGGTGTGTGTGTGTGTGTGTGTGTTTTATATGTATATTCTTCTGTTATCTTGTGCATTCAAGTTAGTACTTAGTCTTGTGGAAATATGTTCTTTAATGTGTAAATATGTGTTATTGTTGTTGCTTGCTAGTTCCACCTGAACTGCTTTTCCATTTATGACTTGCTACCTTGAACCAGTTTGCTTTGTGCTCATGTATATGACATTATGTGCATCAAGTATGTGCATGTGCTTATGCACTGATTTGTTGTATTCATCCATTACCTGACTGTGTTCTTCTTGCTTGTATGTTCATGATGTTGTTGTGCAAAGTAGGTTTGTGTATTGTATATGTATATTCTTCTGTTATCTTTTGCATTCAAGTGAGTACTTAGTCTTGTGGAAATATATTCTTTTATCTGTAAATATGTGTGTATGTGTTATTATTGTTGCTTGCTAGTTTCACATGAACTACTTTTCCATTTATGACTTGCTACCTTGAACCAATTTGCTTTATGCTCATGTATATGACATTATGTGCATCAAGTATGTGCATGTGCTTGCGCACTGATTTGTTGTATTCATCCATGACCTGACTGTGTTCTTTTTGCTTGTATGTTCATGATGCTATTGTGCATAGTAGGGATGTGTGTTGTATATGTATATTCTTCTGATATCTTGTGCATTCAAGTCAGTACTTAGTCTTGTGGAAATATGTTCTTTTATGTGTAAATATGTGTGTGTAGTATATGTATATTCTGACTCATTATTGTTCTAATGCAAATTAGGTTGCAAATATAATCGAAGATGATGCATTCTGGTTAAGAATTTACTAGGTGACCCACCGGTGAAGCCTCACCAAGCTGAAGGCTTTAACTCTCTGGTTAAGAGTTACTAGGTGATTCTATAGGTGGATGCACTTTAGCTCACGATGCCGGTTTAGGAATTTATCCCAGCTTATTTATTTAACTAAGCGCCAGGATTGGCAAAGGGGATAATATCAAGTGTCAAATGCTTTTTCCTAAGGTTTAGTGATGTAGTATATGACACTTGATATATTATCCCCTTTGCTAGTCTTGGTGCTTAGTTAAATACATAAGTCAGGATAAATACCTGAACCAGGTACGTGAGCTAAAGTGCATCCTCCTGGTGAATCACGCAGTAAATTCTTAACCAAAAAGTTATACCTTAAGCTTGGTGAATGGATTATCTTGAAGTAGTCAATCGCCGAAGTTGAAAAGTGGATAGTGGTTGATCGCCGAAGTTTACCTTCTTTATTGTAATGTAATTATGAAATGGTACGTATCTTCTTTATTGTAATGTAGCATTATTTATCTTCTTTATTGTAATGAAACAATGTGTATCTTATTTATCGTAATGTAATCAAATAGCATGTATCATTATATATTGTAATATAATGAAATATTTCATACAATTGATTCGTTTACTATTACAATTGTGAATTAGTGTATCCTGTGTATAAATTGTGTTATATATGCTTTGTGTTAAAAATAATATGTGCTACAATTTCTGCTTACACACACACACACATAAGATATGGTTTATAGCCGTATCTACTAATTGTTTAGATACGACCAATAACCGTATGTTATTAATAGTGGGATACGGTTTAAAGCTGTATCTAATAATTTAATACACCATTTTTTGATATGACTTATTGTCATGCCTAATTACTTTATATACGGCTAAAAACAAAGTCTAATTAGCATATATGGTGTTGTGCTTCCGACAAATACCAAGGGTTTGGAGATAACAAACCAAAGCAAGACTAAAGCAAACACGGTAGTGAAGGGTACAGTAACTTAATGACATGTAAGCTTGTCTCTCTCCTCGCACTTCACTATGGCATGGTCTTTTAATCCTTAACCTCTCCTGCACAGAACCGAGGGAAACCATATCTCCTCTACCCTCTCAAAAATACTTGGCTTTCTCGGCTTCTCTTTTGCTATTAAATGCATGAATTTAACATTGCCAGACCATCACCTGCATTGTAGTACAAAAATAATGCTAGACCTAAAGCAAACCAGCTCGTTCCTGGATACAGTTTATGCTCAATTCCCATTCTCTGCACATATTGAAGACTCTGCACTTCAATGGCATCTAAGCTTATCCAGCCTTTTTATTTCTCCAGTCAGTGCATCTCAGCCTGAGTCAAATGTAAATCTCTGGCACACGGCAACTTGTCAAAGCTTTCGCATCCACAGCTTAATTTCAAATTTCATATGTATTATATAAGACAAACAAAATATGTATATTAAATTACATAACATTTCATACATGTTATTCAAACATATTTTCCAAGGTCTATTCACAATGTTTAATACATATCACATCATTTCAACAATCAAAGATGACTACAAAAAACACCATGCTTTGGAACAAATGTTCGTCCATATTTTCTAAGCAATTCCGACCTACTCCATGTGATTATGTATTAGCTGAAAATGAGCATTAGTATAAAATCAATAATCAAAACAGGCACAATATAAATAGGCAATATAAAATATATATGGGCAAACCAAATACAATTCAAATATGAGCATATTGAAATAGCATTATATATTAGCTAAAACACACATAAACTGGAAAATATGACAACTTGTGATATTCAATGTAACAATATATGATTTGAGCATACTTATTACTAATTAACATGTAAACTGAGCAAATTACTATGTAATTTAAGAAACCCAAGCTAATCTAAGTTTGTAAATGGACAAGCTAACGGCGAACTCACAACAAAAATTTCATATAGTTTACGTGAATCTATTTTAGAAAGAATGCTTCTAATAATTTTTTGTAACTTATGATCAAATTCTATAAATTACTTACATGTAACATCAAATATGAAATCTCACCTGATAACACTTATTCGGTTAACCCAAGAAGACAAGCACCATAAAACATACACAATATCATCAGATAACTTATTATTTGATAATCAAACTTTGTAAAGAGTTTTACAGTCCCTAATTTACATTAAAAATGCTTCCAAGAAACAAATTCTTGATCTGTAGAATGTTTTAAATATTTCCAGAAGCCAGAACCAGAGACTAAAAGGAATTTCACAAGTGAAGAGTGGAGAATTTCTATTTAGACAAAAGTTTAAGAGATGCTGAACCACTCAAAGTTATTGCTCGATGCATCAATCACGAGCAAGGATTTTATTTTTGGAACCCCGGTTTAGATAAAAATCTTGAAACTTATTTTCATACAGTTCTAATTATACCAACAATGACGTGTTTGTGACTAAGTTAGGCACTGAACCAGTGAAGTTGTTAGTCGAAACAATTAATTTTTGAAGGTTAACAAGATTACCCAATGTTTAAGGGATTTTTCTAGTAAGATTGCACTGTGAAATCAAAAGTTGTTTAAAAGAAGTTATACCAAATGAAGGGGATCTGAAAAAGTAGGAATGAGTTACCAAAACTAAAGATATTTCTAGGAAACTTTGAACGCAACAAATTTTTTGCTAAGAATAGAACTTTTAATTTTGGAAATAGGCTAAGAGAATCGGTTTTTCTCCACTGAAGCTATCAATTGAAAGCTCAAAATATCAAAGAAATGGCAGTTTAGCACTAAAAAGATGGAAAAGGGCCAGCAAGTTTGTTAAAGGATAGGTCTTTATGTATAAGAGAAGTGCAACGACTTATAGAAGGGTCATCTTATGAAGTCTTTACATACTTTAGGTGCAGGTACTTAAAAGAAATCTTGGTTAAACTGCAGAATGTGTAGGAAAAGGGCCTATAACACTAAGGTTCGATCATATTCTTATATTTGAGATTTTTTTTGATAGCAAAGAGGAAATAAGCGAGTAAGGTTAAGAAATGGAGGGGAAAGGTGACAGAAACGAAGAGGTGGTAGGTAAAGAAGGACCAATAAGGAAGGACTACAGGTGGAAGAGAGGCAGGCAACATAGTCTAGCGTGGATCAGTTATTTAAAATTGACTTATGGTGGTAATTTGGGAAAGAAAGAAAAGGGATTAGTTGAAATCACAAATAGAGAAATTTGAGGGACTACGTATCAAAGTAAAGTAGGGAGGTAAACTTATAACTAGAAATGTTTTTGTGTAGTATGTGAAATATTTGAGTGTGATTATTTTGTCTTCTAGTAGTAAACTTCCTAAATGGTTGGTTTGACAAAATAATGGTAATAAATTAACTGTTTTGGATATCATATTTTGCTTGTCCCTATAACAGAACATAATGATATTTACCATGGTTTTCTTGATAAAAAGGATAATAATAAGAAATCAGCCACCAATATATAGTTTCGCTCTACTTCTCTAGTGTAAGATGTGTTTCATTCTGGCATGTTCTCAGCACAGGAGACAAGGTGGAGTCATGCTGGAACTGGTAGAAATTTAAAAATTAATATTGTACTTTTTAAGAACTTTGACTAAAAAGTAATGCTGTGAGTTTCAATGTTGTAAGAAGGTCAACATTTCTTATTAAGATCCAAGCTATAAACCAGAATGACATATTACTTTCTAAAATCACAACAAGAATGTTTAATAGTTCATTATGCAAAATGCTTTAAAGAAATATGTATCTTCAACAATGATGGATCCAATTTTTCGAAGGAGAGACTCACCTCCTGAATGAACTAGAGCCGGAGCTGGAACCATTCGTATAAAATAAAATTTAAAAGAACACCTAAAGTAAAAATAACAAACAAGTGATATGACTTGAGAACTAGAAACAAAATGTAACGACCCGCATTCTTTGCATTGGAGAATCATAGAATATTTATTTCATTTTCATATATGGTCGTATGGTTGTGTAACTCTGGGGAACAAATATTGAGGTCATTTTCCACGTTCACGATTTTTGCCGATTTTTAAATGACTGTTTTGCCTCTAGCGAATCTTGTTTTACCTATAACTTTTTATTGGTAAGGAATTTTTATCTGAAACCACATCCATTGGATTTGGATGATGGTTTACCTTTCCGTAGAGTGGTTACATTGATCAAACGGACTTACCGTTTGGGAGATATGGCTGAAATAAGGTTTAGAAGGTGAAAAACAGCTTAACTGGGCCTAATTAGGGTGATTAGCAGCTAGGCCCATATCCCACTTTGGGATTAGGGTTATGGGGTGGTAGAAATCAGTTAGGAAACGGTTTTATTTCATTTTCTCAGCCACCTAAAATATTCCTCTAACCCTAGTCATGGCCTCCGCCTTCTAAATCACTCCTGAATCAATTTCTAATCACTTATTAGCCAAATCTACGTCAAATAAAGGAAGATTAACATCAAATCAGCATTGGAGCTACTGTGTTGCATTGGAAAATGCCCCACAGCAACAGAGTTTAAGATCTAAAGTTTTATTTGTGGCTAAGGTGAGTGATTTGCATTGATTTTCACTAATTACGGCTAATTAGTGTTAATTAGCGAAATTATGCATGTTAAAATTCTGGAAAAATATGTAAAATATTCTTAAATATCATTTTAGAGATGTGATAGAAATTTGGGTTAATTTGGACATGTTTTGCTAATCGTGTGGTTAACTCATGATTAAGGGGATTAAGGGGAAAATATGGTTTTTGGGGTATGTTTGATCCATATTGACATGTTAAATTGTTGTTTTGGGGTTATGGTTGATTATACATGTTGCTATTACTGTTTGATATGATTCGTTATTGTTTAGCAAAGTTAGAATGGTCGAAAAAGCCGTCGTGTGGCATAAAAAAGTCGTTGGAAAAGTCGCAGGAAATGGTGTAGGAACCGGATCGGATCGGGGGGGAGGAAGCACGAACCGACCCGCTCGTGCCTCATGTATTACGAACCGCTCACACCAGAAGTCCCCGACCCGAACCACCTATTTTAATTGGAGCTACAACCTTGGCACGGTGGCACAACCCGACCCGATGGAAGGAGCAAGAACCGATCAGAACCACTCTAGGGAGCACGACCCGAACCGCTTAGTGGACCACGAACCATGGTTGAACCACCGAACCGATCCGATGATCTGGAGCAGGAATCATGAACCGACCTAGATGGCGAAGCTAACCCGACCTAACAGTGATGATCACGAACTATACTACTTGAGGAGGACCGAACCAAATGGAGCTGTATTCCGAACCGATCCAGAGGAGACTAAACCTGAGATTCAAAGGTAGTCCAAATAGGAGGTTGTAACTTAGGATCCAGATGGGAACCAACGAGTTAACTTCATGAGTTGGACTTTGCTGCGGGACGTGTGCAAAGGGGTTACCCATGTCTGTAGCTTTGACTCACCACTGAGAGACAGATTAGTGGCTAAGATCAGTGCAGTGGGATTGTTATGACTCCATGGGGAAAAGCAATCGTAGCAGGGCTATGAGCCAGTGCAGTATAGTTGTAATGACTCCATGGGGCAGAGTGGGCATAGCAAAGTATTAGTGGTTACGGAACAATGCAGTGGAGCCGCCATGACTCCATGGGGCATAGTGATCATAAAAAAAGGATTGGGTGATCAAAGTAGTGGATATCGTATACTTTACGCACTGTGTGAGAGATGTGAGGATGATTGCTATGTTTGATGTTTGCTATCACTATGACATGCACACACCCCTCCCCATTATTTTCACACTATGTGTTAGTGTCACCTTAGAGTATTGTACATCCTGTTGTGCTAACTATTTGGTTGCAGGTCTAGGTTAGGGCATGGTTATGTATACCTGTTATTGTTCTGTTTTTGCTGCTTATCGCTCATACCAGACTTTTTGTCTGACCCTGAGTTTTATGTCTCTTGTTATTACTCTGGGTGCTCCTAAACGAGCAGACTAGAGATAGGTTAGCTAGTTATGCATGAGTAGCTGTTCGGAGACGAGCAGGAGGCTTACACGTATTATTCCCATATATTCTCCCTGTGTTGTTGCTGGTCACTAATTTGGGCATTAGTAATGTACCTTCCTATTTTTCTTTAGAGACAGTTTAAAAGTTGTTATAATGATGGTTTAGATCATAAGATGTATTTTGAATTTTCCGATGTGATGATGGTTTAGTTTTCAGCTTATGCACTGTCTCGTTTGTTTTATGTCAAAGTTATGTTACTATTATATTTTATTCCATGCGCTGAGAGATATACTACATGTTCCTTGTTAGTTAAATTTTTTTTCTTTTCCTTTCTTTGGCGACCCTCCCATGCTAGTCTGGCATTGGCACAACGTACTTTCATTGGAAATGTCGGCTGGTGCGGGGCGGGCCATCACACTTGAGCTCTAGGTTGCGTAGTTAACCTAGGAGAAGACACCAGGGAGAGATGGTATGTATATGAGAGCACGTATTTGTTATATATTGGGTTTTCAAAATATATATATATACTATTAGTATATCTAAGGATGGAGTGGCATTGCACTGGCACCACTGAAGAGATGGTTAATCGTTTTCTCCTTACAGATTGAACGATGACCCGATATCGAGGAATACTGGTTCATGAGCCAATAATAGGAATGCTCCTGATATAAGGACGATGTTCACCGACTTCATGAGAGAGATGTTTAGGGATGTTCATAGGGCAGCTCCTAATGCTACAAATGGTGGTGTTGCAGCGGTGCAGGCGCCTAGGGCCGATTTCGCCAAGCTCTGTAAGGATTACACTAGTCTTGGTGGGAAGCCATTCCACGGAACGGAATCAGCTACAGAAGTTTAGGATTGGCTTGATAGTTGTGAGCATATCTTCGAGGATTTGGGAATCGAAGATGCAATGAAGAGAAAGCTAGCATCCCATTAGCTGCAAGGACGGGCAATGAATTGGTGGAATGCTATTAATGCAGCTACTCCCGAGGATCAAGTTACTTGGGATCAGTTCAAGGCCCGATTCAGTGATAAGTTTATTCCAGCTGCTTAGAAATCAGAATTGTTTAGGAAGTTCTTGGAGCATAAGAAGAATGGTGGGGCAGTCTCGGAGTATATTGCTAAGTTCGTTGCTTTATCGAAGTATGGATTATCCCTTATTGACACTCCCGAGAAGAATAACGAGAAGTTCATAACTGGCTTAGATGGGTACTTGGGGGAAAGGCTTATAAACCATATTAATTAGACTTTCGAATCGATTGTTGGGAAAGCATTGAGATTAGAGAGCCTTTATCCTAAGCCCAAGGCTGAAGTCGTTGTTGCATCTGCAGAGGGCCAAAGCCATAGGCAAGCAGTGGAGGCAAGAATAATTATCAGAATAAAAGCAAGCAGAGTTAGACAAAGGATGGTCAGAAAAAGAAGGACAAGAAAGATGTTGAGTGCTTTAGCTGTGGCAAGAAGGGCCACTATGCCAAAGAATGTCGAGCAAAGCCAATGGACAGTACTGCGGCCAAGTGGGACATCACAAGGATAAATGTCTGCAACCCCCTAAAGAGAAGAAGAATGTGAAAGCATTTGCTATTAATGTTTTTCCTTCTTCGTCGAATGCCCCAATTGCGGCAGAGAAAGGAAAAAATGTCATCATTCAAGGTATGCTTTCTGTTTATGATGTTCCTATTCGAGTATTGTTTGATACTGGTCTTCCCGTTCCTTCTTATCTAGTGACTTGGTAGATAGGTTGGGATTGGAACCCGAGATAGTTGATAGACCTTTAGTGGTGACAAACCCGATTGGTGGTTCGACTAGCCTTAGTATGATTTGTCGAAATGTGGTCTTATCGAGTCATGGATGTATGTTTGCTTGTGATTACTTTGTTTTAGGCTTTACAGGGTTTAGCATTATTTTGGGAGTCGATTGGCTCCAAAGATATGGGGTGGTGGTAGATTGTGAGGGATTTTCGGTGACTATTAAGGCGGATGATGGGTGGAGGGTAGTGTTTGGTGCCCTACCTAGTGATGAGGTGATGGTTAGTTTTCTAAATTCCCTTGACATCCCGCAAGACGAGTTATCAGGGATTCCCATTGTTGGCCAGTATCCGGATATCTTTGAGAAAGTAACCGGACTTCCACCACACCGAGAGATTGAGTTCCGTATTGATTTAGTGGAAGATTCTAGACCTATAGTAATGCCACTTCGTCGTATGGCGCCATGGGAGTAGCGAGAACTCGGGGTGCAAGTAAGCGATCTTTTAAAGAAGGGATTTATCCGAAGAAGTGTCTCTGAGTGGGGAGCACCAGTCGTATTTACCACTTATGCAGACGGTTTCCTTCGTTTATGTGTGGACTATTGCGAGTTGAATAAAGTGACCAGGAAGAATAAGTATCCTCTTCCACGGATAAATGATTTGTTTGATCAGCTGGAAGGAGCAAGAGTGTTATCCCTGTTGGACCTCGTGACAGGATTTCATCAGCTCCGAGTAGCAGCTGAGAGTATTCCTAAAACGACATTTCGGACGCTGTCTGGATTCTATAAGTGATTGGTCATGCCATTCGGGTTGACCAATGCATCAGCATATTTTGTGGATCTTATAAATAGAGTATTCCGAGATCAATTGAATAAGTTTGTTCTTGTGTTCGTGGATGACGCACTTGTTTATTCGAGGACAGAGGAAGAACACAAGGAACATTTGAGAGCAGTGATAGAGGTGTTGAGAAAACACCAATTGAAAGCGAAATTTTCTAAATGTCACTTCAGGAGGAGGGAAGTGAGATTCTTGGGCCATGTTGTTTCAGAGAATGGGATTGCCGTGGACCCTACGAAGGTGGCTACGGTGCAATATTGGTCTACACCCAATAATGCAACAGACATTAGAAGTTTCTTGGGATTAGTTGGATATTATCGTAAGTTTATCCAAGACTTCTCCAAGATAGCGGCACCATTAACTCAGTTGACCAAGAAGAATCAAGCTTTTGTCTGGGAAGAAAATTGTGAAAATGCATTTAAGAGTCTAAAAGAAAAGTTGACGTGTGCGCCAGTGTTGGTTATTCCTAATGGGAATGAAGAGATGACAGTATACACGGATGCCTGTGGTACCGGACTAGGTGTTGTATTGATGTAAGGATGTAGAGTCGTAGCTTACACTAGTCGGCAGCTGAAACCGCATGAGAAAAGATATCCTACCCATGATTTGAAATGGGCATCCATCGTGTTCGCATTGAAGATGTGGAGACATTATCTCTTGGGAGAAAGATTCGAGTTGTTTACCGATCATAAATCGTTAAAGAATCTTTTCTTCCAGAAGGATCTCAACCTCCGTCAGCAGAGATGGTTAGAATTCTTGGCTTCCTATGATTTCGATATCACATATACACTAGGAAAGGGCAATGCAGTAGCTGATGCATTGAGTAGGAGACATGCTAGTTTAGGGGCTATGTTTCTTGAATGGAAGCAACTGGAGTATATCGCAGGATATGATTTCAGATCAAAGTGTGAATTAGATCTGGTAATGTTGGCAAATTTTACGATCATACCCACTTTGATTGAGCGGATTGGTTCCAGTCAGCAGAACGATCCTAACCTATTGGAAATTATCTCCAAGTTAGATATGGGTATCGATAGTGAGGAGATGAACAAGTATGGGCTTGATCGAGATGGATAGCTTAGAAGGAATGCAAGACTAGTTGTGCCCAATGTAAATGGATTGAGAGATGAAGTGCTTAGAGAATGTCATCACCCGAAACTGAATATACATCCCGGTGGTAACAAAATGTATCAAGACATGAAGTAGACCTACTACTGGGAAGGCATGAAGAGAGACGTTGGGAAATTTATATCCAAATGCATGAATTGCCAGCTAGTTAAAGCCGAGCAAAAGAAGCCTAGTGGGTTGTTACAACCATTAGAAATTCCAGAATGGAAATGGGAACAAGTCTCAATGGATTTCATTGATGGGTTGCCGAGGACTAGAACGGGTCATGCTAGTACTGGGTGATTATAGATCGATTGACCAAGAGTGCAAGGTTCATACTGGTTAAGTCGAACAGAACGGCAGCTAAGTTAGCGGAACTGTATATGAAGTGGGTATTGAGATTTCATGGAGTACCCAAAGGCATTGTGAGTAACCGAGATCCATTGTTTACTAGTGGATCTTGGAAGAGCTTACAGGAGGCTTTAGAATCAGGATTACATCACAGTACCGCGTACCATCCTCAAACCGATGGTCAAACAGAGAGGGTGAATCAAGTATTATAAGATCTCTTGAGAGCTTGCATGTTGGATTTTGGAGGGTCGTGGGATGACTATTTGCATCTAGTGGAGTTCGCGTATAATAATAGTTATCAGTCCAATATTGGTATGTATCCATTTGAAGCTTTGTACGGAAAACCGTGCAACTCACCATTATGTTGGCTGGAAACCAATGAGAAATTCGTGCTTGGGCCAGATGTAATAAGAGAAACTTCAGACAAGATCAAGGTTTTCCAACATCGAATGAAGGCTGCTCAAGATAGGCAGAAGAGCTATGATGATAAGAGGAGAAGATATTTGAAATTCTCCGTTGGCGACTTGGTGTTTGTCAAGATTTCTCCGTTAAAGAGCGTGATTCGATTTGGTAGGAGGGGCAAGTTAGCACCAAGATTTGTTGGTCCATTCCTAGTTCTCGAGCAAGTTGGGAATTTAGCATATAATGTTGAATTACCTGACAAGATGGCGGGAGTTCACAATGTATTTTATGTTTCCCAGTTAAGGAAGTTTGTGCACGACCCTGATATGACTATTTCACCGGATCAGTTGGATGACATCGAAGTAGAACCCGAGGCGGTTGGGAAACGCAGGCTGATCCGTATTGTTGAGCCCGACACGAAGCAACTTCGAAGGAAGGCGTTGAAACTGAGGTTCAGTGGGGAGAGAATGAGAGTGACTGTACATGGGAAACAGAGGAGAGCATAAGGAAATCGCATCCGGAACTCTTTGCCTAGTAAGATTTCAATAGTGATAGTCTCTTCCCTTGTTAGATAACAACATGCTAGGGTAGGCTTGTTGTGTATGTTTGATTGTTTGTGAATGACTGATAGGCATGCAGAACACCACTGTATGTTTTTCATTAAGGAATTTCGGGGGCGAAATTTCTTAAAGGGGGTGAATGTAACGACCTGCATTCTACGCATCAAAGGATCGTAGAATATTTATTTCATTTTTGTATGAGGTTCTATGGTCTTGTAACTTTGGGGAATGACTATTGGGGTCATTTTCCACGTTCAAGATTTTTTCCGATTTTTAAATGACTGTTTTGCCCCTGGCAAATCTTGTTTCGCCTATAATTTTTGATTGATAAGAAGTTTTGATATGAAACCACTTCAATTGGATTCGATTGATGGTTTACCTTTCCGTAAAGTGGTCACAATGATCAAATGGACTTACCGTTTGGGAGATATGACTGAAATAAGTTTAGAAGGTGAAAAACATCTTAACTGGGCTAATTAGGGTGATTAGCAGCGAGGCCCATAACCCATTTAGGGATAATGGTTATGGGGAGGCTGAAATCAGTTAGGAAATGATTTTATTTCATTTTCTCAGCCGCCTAAAATATTTCTTTAACCCTGGCCATGGCCTCTACCTTCTAAATCACTCCCAAATCACTTTCTAATCACTTATTAACCAAATCTACGTCAAATCAAGGAAGATTAACATCAAATCAGAGTTGGAGCTGCTGTATTGCATTGGAAAACGCCCCACAATAGTAGAGTTTCAAATCTAAAGTTTTATTTGTGGCTAAGGTGAGTGATTTGCATTGTTTTTTAACTAATTACGTCTAATTAGGGGTGATTAGTGTTAATTAGTGAAATTATGCATGTTAAAATTCTGGAAAAATATGTAAAAAAATCTTAAATATTATTTTAGGGTTGTGATAGAAATTTGGGTTAATTTGGACATGTTTTGTTAGTCGTATGGTTAAATCATGATTAAGGGGATTAAGGGGAGAACATGGTTTTTGGGGTATGTTTGATCCATATTGACATGTTAAATTGTTTTTTTGGTGTTATGGTTGATTATACATGTTGCTATTACTATTTGGTATGATTTGTGATTGTTTAGCGAAGTTAGAATGGTTGAAAACGCCGTCGTGTGGCGCAAAACAGTCACTGGAAAAGTTGCAAGAAATGGTGTAGGAACCAGATCGGATCGGAGGGTGGGGGAGGAAGGAAGCACGAATCGCCCCGCTCATGCCTCATGTATTACGAACTGCTCACACCAGAAGTCCCCGACCCAAACCACCTCCTCCGAACCGAGTTGAATTCGAGCTATGACCTTGGCATGGTGGCACGACTCGACCCGGTAGAAGGAGCACGAACCAATCTGGACCACTCTAGGGAGCACGACCCGAACCTCTTAGTGGACCATGAACCATGGTTGCACCACCGAACCAATCCGATGATCTGGAGCAAGAATCACGAGTCGACCTGGATGGGGAACATGATCCGACCTGACAGTGATGATCACGAACCGTACTACTTCAAGAGGACCGAACCGAACTGAATGGAGCTATATTCCGAACCGATTCGGAGGAGACCAAACCTGTGATGCAAAGGTAGTCCAAATGAAAGGTTGTAACTCAGGATCCAGATGGGAACCAACGAGTTGACTTCATGAGTTGGACTTTGCTGCGGGACATGTGCAAAGGGGTTATCGATGTCTATAGATTTGACTCACCACTGAGAAACGGATTAGTGGTTATGGATCAGTGCAGTGCGGTTGTTATGACTCCATGGGGCAAAGTAGTCATAGCAAGCTTATGAGCCAGTGCAGTGGAGTTGTCATGACTCCATGGGGTAGAGTAGACATAGCAAAGTATTTGTGGTTACAGATCAGTGCAGTGTAGCCATCATGACTCCATAGGGCAGAGTGATCGTAACAAAAAGATTGGGTGATCAAAGTGGTGGATATCGTATACTTTACGCACTGTGTGAGAGATGTGAGGATGATTGCTATGTTTGATGTTTGCTATCACCATGACATGCACACACCCTCCCATTATTTTCACACTATGTGTTAGTGTCACCTTAGAGTATTGTACATCCCGTTGTGGTAACTCTTTGGTTGTAGGTCCAGGTTCAAGTATGGTTATGTATACCTGTTATTGTTCTGTTTTTTCTGCTTATCGCTCATACCAGACTTTTTGTCTGACCCAGAGTTTTATGTCTCTTCTTATTACTCTGGGTGCTCCTAAACGAGCAGACCAGAGACAAGCTAGCTAGTTATGCACGAGTAGCTGTCCGGAGACGAGTAGGAGGCTTACACGTATTATTCCCATATATTCTCCCTGTGTTGTTGCTGTTCACTACTTTGGGCATTAATAGTGCACCTTCCTATTTTGCTTTAGAGACAGTTTAAAAGTTGTAATAATGATGGTTTAGATCATAAGCTGTATTTTGAATTTTCTGCTACTATGATGGTTTAGTTTTCAGTTTATGCACTACCTCGTTTGTTTTATGTCAAAGTTATGTTATTATTATATTTTATTCCATGTGCTGTGAGATATACTACAGGTTCCTTTTTAGTTCAAATTTCTTTCTTTTCCTTTCTTTGGCAACCGTCCCGTGCTAGTCGGGCATTAGCACATTGCACTTTCATGGGAAATGTCGGCTGGTGCGGGGCAGGCCATCACACAAAAAATTATGATGAATTAAACATTTGGTGGTTAGTGTATTAATTGTAGTAACTAAAACATATTACTAATGGTTGGGATATGCGGTTAAGTACTCACTGGTGATCATATTCATATCTATTATAGCTGTGTAGGTTTATCATTGATAACCATTATTATCAAATATGTTGACCATATTCTTATATTTCAAATTTGTAGATGAAAATAGAAGTAATTATGCTCGTGGAAAAAAAATCACCTGTTCAAATATCATTTCTTAATCCTCAAATACATGGCCATCTACCAAAGCACTAAGATGCCAACCAAAGGCACAAAAACTAAGAAAATATCCAACATGTGTGTCTATAAGGATGCATATTGATCCCCTAACTAGCATTCAGATAGAAATTAAATAATGTGTGTTATGTCTACTCGTTATTGTTACATATACAACTTGCTGCTTAACCATATGTTAGTAACAGGGAAATCATATGCATGAATACATATCTTTATTCATTATTCATTTGTTGTGTATAGAACTAGTAGTAAACAATTATCATCTCCATTTACAATACAATTTTGATAGTTCTTGTTTAATTGAATCAAAAAATGAAGAGAAACTCAATTTAATTACTATTGTTGCTCTACTAAAAGCCTTCCCACAAACTACACATTTTGAAATGAATGTGTAAACAACGAAATGAATATACAAAAAAAAAGTGCTAAGCTTTCTAGAAATGATAGAGATGAGTTAAGTTGTTGTTCCGACCTATACAACTGGCTTCAATGCATACTATGTAATACTCACTGTTACATGCTATGATAGCTTACAAAAACCATCTAAGTGATTCATGGATACAAATAATCATGTCTAAGATAGCTTTCAAAAACCATCTACGAGTAAAACCTTCCTTTCTAACTCTAAAACCAAATTTTTGAACCTAATTTGCAAGGTTTTTTTATTACTATTTCATTACTTAGAATCTCAGAAAATTTGATTGAATCTAGGATTAACATTTTGTTTATGAAGGTCTAATATCATTCTTTTCACTTCCAAACTATTCTAGCCATCTTTCTTTCATCAAAGATGATTATGATTATCTTCGGTCACTGTAATAAATAAAAAAATTGTAGACTACAGTATATTACTTCCAAAATTAATTAAGTTATTTTAATATGATGTAAGAAAATTGTTTTCCTTTTCTGATTATTCATAAACTGGGAAAGAAGGAGAAATTAGAAAATGGAGAAATTTTGGATTCAAAATTTAAACAAACAAAATAAACAAAAGAAATCAACGAATGAAGAAACAAAAACTTAGAGGTACCCAAAAAATCAGTTGAAAAATTACAACTGAAGGATTGCAATATTGAGGAGAAACTTACTGCTGTAAATTGAAGCGATGGAGACATCAGTCAATTTGAAAGGATGAAGATAATGGAAGAAGATGCGAAACACTGCTGTAAATGGAAGGGATGGAAATCACGATCTGAGAGGAAGAAGAGTGATGTGGAAACCTAGAGGCGCAACTTCTAAAATGATTTATTAAGCGTTTGATTTAGGTAGCATTTCATTTTCGGACTGGGCATTTAATGTTTGTGTCAGAGTCTGACGCGTCTTCGGCAGGGCCCAACCAAATGGTCATTCGAGACGAACGGTTGGAAAATTGGCTTTCGCGTCAGAGGCGTCCAACGCGTTGGACGCGTCTGACACAAAAGTGATTTATAGATCCCCATTTTCATTTTCCTTCCCCTATATATCTCCATCTCATTCCAACACTCCTTCACCATCCTCATTCATCATTCCACTCACTTCTCCTTCACTTATGCAGTATTCTAGATCAAATAAAATGACAAATAGCGATGATTCTGATCTGGAAGATTTGCAAGATATTCTCGATATTTAAGAAATTATGGAAAATCAAACACATACTGGAATGGAGCAGAATACATGATTCTGTAAGTTCCGGTCTTGCTTGGGTTCATGAAATACTGTCAGGAAACGCAAACCGCTGTCAACACAATTTTCAAATGAAGCAATTATGTTTCAAATCCTGGTGTGAATGATTAGGAAATTATGGATTGAAGCTTCGATGCACATAGCAGTCAAAGAAATGGTGGCTATATTCCTATATACTATTGCATTGGCACTTCCTACAAGGAAGGTTGCTAGGCGGTTTCAATGATCAAATGGTATGATTAGTAAGGTCGTTTGTGCGTTTGATTTAACTTTTACATTTGTAAGAGAAGGTTGGGAAGGAACTTCCCACGATGCTAAAGTATTTCGGAAAGTTATAAATAATTCGGATCTTAATTTCCCTCATCCTCCCGCCGGATAGTATTACTTGGTGGATTCAAGATATCCACTATTGGAAGGATATATAACTCCTTACCGATCTGTGAGATATCATATACAAGACTTTAATGACACACAGAATGAATCGAAATCAAATAATGAAACTTTCAACTACTATCACTCTAGTTCACATATGGAAATTGAAAGAACTTTTGGTATTTGGAAAAAAAAATTGCCATCTTACATAACATGCAAACGTATCCATATAGTGCTCAAGTACAAATTGTTAATGCTACAATGGCTATTCACAACTACATCATAAAATACAACGCTGGTGACCCAGATTTTATGCCGTATGATGACAACCTTGATCTAGTGCTAGAGGAATATCTCGATGAGCATTACAGCATATCAAATCGCGGAAACAGAGATCGAGAACCCATTCAAAGAACCAGAACAACATTCGCCATGTCATTAGTAAAAGACAATATACGAAACGAACTAGTTACCGTGATAATGCATTAAAAAATTTCACTGTAATCTGTATTTTTTAGCATTTTAAATTCTGCCATTTGAATTCTGCAATCATGTAATTTCAATTCTGCAACTTGTCTTCTACATTTTACTATTCTGTATAAGCACACAGAAACAAAAACAATAAAAATAATAAATACAAAAATAATAAAACAATAACTCTGCCCCTTCCAATTTTCCCCTTTCATAAAAAAAACACATTCCCTGCTTAAAATCAAAAGCACCCTTATCTTTGTTAGTAAAATGTGCACCAATTTCAGATTTATTTATTTACATAATAACCAGACCTTCTACCAGTTGTAAACCTTATCTCGCGTCAAAATGGGAAATATATGCAAGTACTTTTATAATGATAATAAATATTATAAATTAAAATAGACATATTGTTGTAAAATGACTTGTTATTTGTTTGTGTAACTCATTGAAAAAATGGTGGACATATACATTGGTTTGCCAGTTCGACAAGATGATATTTTCAAAGGCAGTAGTTTATATTTTGGTTTTACTATACTAGTAGTCCGTTGTGAAAAATGTCATGTTACCAACAGTTTGTGCGATGTTTATTCTCAATTTAGTTGGATGGTATCAACCATCGCTATTGAACACTGTCGTGTTGCGATTTCCGATGCTTTTAATTCGTCGACATTTAGGCGTCGCTATTGACAATGTTTCTTGTAGTATCAACAATGTTGAAGTTAGCACGAATATCATAGAAAATATGGTCGAAGATGCAGCACAATCAATGTTCCCTACCATTCAAATTGGTAACGATGATATTAATGTCGAAGAGGAACCAAATGTTGGTTTAGGAATTATGTTTCTGATCCCACAAATCAGGTGCTTGACGATGGACTAAAACATTTGGCCTTTGGAGCGAATAGAAAAGTTAAAACATATCCAATATTTTTTTCTAATGGGTATAAATTCAACACCAAAGAATATGGTGCTGAAAAATTAACAAACAATAATGGTGTATTTGTTAATGGTAGTAATGATCTTAATAATCATATAAATGATTTTTATGGCGAGTTAACTCAGATTTTGCAATTGACATATTTTACAAGGCCCGTGGATGATGTTTATTTATTTAGATGCAAGTGGTTCAGCAATGTTCCAGGTTCTGGTATTAACGTGCGTCCAAAGTATAATCTTGCAGAAATTAAACATACCTCATGTTATCAAAAGTGTACGACCCTTTTGTACAAGCCAAACAAGCCCTGCAAGCTTATTATTCCTCTTATCCATCTCTAAAAATGGATAAAACAAATTGGTCTGTAGTTTTTAAAACCAAGGCAAGATTAAAGTTCGATGGACATAATATTCCTAATGAACAAGCCTATCAAGCAGATCTGGAGGAAAATGTTGAAATAACAATTGCAGACGATCAAACTAATTTTGGACCTTTAAATTATGAGACAAATGTAATAGTCGACGCATTTGAGAGTGTGGAGGAAAATGACATAGAACACGAAACTGGGCCTAAATCAGAAGCCAATGAAGAAAATGATGAAAACTGAGTAAAATATGGTAATTTTCACAACTATTCACATTACGTTTACCTTTAATACTGCATTTATGCAATTTATCCAATTGTAACAACAATAAGTGTATAATCACATACACAACACATACACAACATGACAACCGTGTAGCATGTGTTTCTTTTTTAATAGTGAATGATATCATAATTATTATGAATTGTATATGTATCATTGTGGTAGGTATATTATGTATGGCTCTCAACAAGCTAAGAAGGCCGAACACAAAGAAGAAATTAAAGAATAAATTAAAGAGCATAGAATCATGATTGAGTAGCTACATGAGCAGAGTCGTCTTCAGACTATGCAGTTGGAGCAGTTAAATCAGAAGTTTGTGAAGTATGTGCACAATCATGATAGTCTTCCTTTGTCATCTGGCGATTCCGGAGGTGATGCTTGAGATATGTGTTTTCTGTGACTTGAAGATGGTGACATTCTGTTTGAATGTTGTATATTTTGGCACAGAGTGGTTGAAGATGATACTTTTGATATCTTTCGATGGTTTGTGGACATATAAGTTTGTTATATTTGGTTTATGAACATATATATATATATATATATTGGTTTCTGGATGTTTGGATGGTTTGTTTTGTTTGTATTGATGTTTCTTTGATTTATTTTGGTTGTTTATATTGTTATTGGTATATATGTGTTGTATATATGTGGAATTGATTGGAACTAGATTGGATTGGAAATGGAGTGGCTGGAAGGTTATTTGCTTGTTGTTATAAAAAAAACTAGCTTTTCCAATGGTTTCCAATGGCTGTTTGGACATTGTTTTAACGGTTTCCAACGGTAGGCACCGTTTAAAGCCATTGGAATAACTGTTGGAAATAGTCCGCTGGATCCGTTGGAAGCCGCTGGATCTCGTGAATGCTATTCCAACGGCTTCAAATAGCCACCAACGGCTTTGAGCCATTGCAAAAGCCTTGCATTCTAGTAGTGTGAGCAGCGGAACATAACTTTTACTAATACAAAAGTTTAATTGACCAACTACTAGATAAAGGGTTGATTTCTGGCGGAAATTAGTGACTCCATAACGACGCAATGATGGTGCAGCGTCGTTAAATTTCTAAACCTCACTAAGACGTCATTAAGGTGTCACTAAGACGTCATTAAGGTGTCACTAAGACATAGATAATTATCAATGTTTTCATGACCCTGCACTAAAAATTTGTAAACATTAATTATTGTCACCTCTGTGACGCCTAGTATTTTGAGATGCAACGACAATACTTTAATTCATATACCTATACCTAGCAGAATAATTCTGGTCTACTTCTCAAATACAGGTGATTAATCCATTGTTGATTTAAATCTAACTCATCGCTCTAAAGGCTCTCACCTCACCTATCTACATCATGTTCAACAACTCGCCTTTCATAAATGATACTTCGTCGAGATAAGCAATATCCCCCAAAATAAAGATCATTTTGAATCCCTAATCAATCTTATCAATGGCCTTTCCAGAAAGCTACTCGTATCTCTCCTTCCATCCTCGATCATGCCATATTCTCTCAATCGTCTTTACCATGTCATTCCACTCTCGATGCTCAATCCATCATCCTTTACCTCGATACCAGTCTCCTCTCTTTTCTTCCAAAAGTTTCCATCATCCTCGGTGTCGTGAGAAGTGATTTGGATCTCACGATTGGGGTTAAATCTATACATCCCTCCCTACAATGAACAGAAGCCTATTCAATTGAGGAGAACATGACTTAAGAATCCTGCACTTGGAAATTTTTCTCCACTGTGTATGTATGTACTTTTTTTGAATAAGAGAAACAACAAAAATTTAAAGAATATTGAAGAGTAACTGTTACTGCTTGCATAATAAACAGTAAATAGTCATGATTCAAAACAAAATTGAACATGTATAACAAGAACTATAATTTCTCTATCTACTGTAAATACACCAAAAGTCTTAAAAGGTTGCTTCATCTTGACTTAAAAACAAAGAACTGTATATGAATGGGGAAAAAATATAAATGTTGTTTCGTCTAGGCTTGAAAAACTGGAACTATTTATAGATAAAGGAAAAAAACATTATGGGTAACTAACGTTGAACTCACGTTTTTCATCCCAAAAGATGCATTTCACCTTCTGTAAAGGCAAATGACATAACTTCCATTATTTCCCCTACAACTTGAGCAAGATTATATTAACTGCCACTCTGAAATTTTCTCATTTTATCTTATTTTGGTTCATTCCTACGAAAGCAAGATATCAGTAAATTCATTCTACGCAATCCTTAACCACATATTATCTGTCTAAATTAATTTTCTACATGGCTAAAATAATCCATGTTATCATTGTCAGTCTGAATTGATTTTTCAAAAATATTTACAGATGCATATATAACTATTTTAGGCTGCTTAAATTTTACTCTCTTTGGTGATGCTGTAATTTTTTTTTAATCACCCATATGACTTAGGATCAAATAGTACACATTTTTGGAGTTAACATTAGCAGTAGGAGTATTATCATTAGCAACTAACCTTAAGTTCAGTAAGTCGAATTGGCAGAAACTCTTGTTGATTATAACAAACAATATCATTTGTTTATTCAGTTGAATTTCTTGTTGTCTCTATCATTTTATTTAGATGGAATTTGGTAGTGAGTTAGAGATTAAGTGGTACTAGACTATTTCGTAGTAGGTGTTATACATAAGTATTTATTTTTCACTTTTGGTTAAAGCATTTGTGCACATGAGTTATTAATAGATATAAATTTTGTAAACTAATATTTGATACGATTATGTACAGTAGATTTAAGTGTTTTTTCTTGCAGATATTTAAATAATGTGTTACTAAAGGGACTGCGGATTGCACTAGAGGATGTTGCAGCGCAAATCGGTCTACGGTTGTCCGCTTACTAAAGCCAAAACATGGTCGATCGGCAGACAACTGCCATCTAATTTGCACATGTGCAGTTAAAGCGCTTAGCGGTTCTATAACGGTAGAGGTGTAAAAAGATATAGTGGGGGATAAAGTAGTGAAATATCCTGAAAAACTATATAATTAAAATTAATTAATTATCATTCTTGCATCATTTGTGTAAAGCAAACGAATATTAATTAATATAATATAAAAAAAATCAAAGAATATCATGGTTATGCACACTACAATTGTGGATTATTAAAATTATATCTTATATGAGGCACTTATGACTTAAAATTAGCTTTTTATATTAAATTGTTTTGATTTATTTTAAAAGAGAACTGGTCGAATCATCCTCTATATATTAATATTACTAAAGCAAGTACCAAATAGCGCTGATTTAGCGGTGCAGCGGAAAATAGTGGGGATTAAAGTGAAACTATTGTTCATCAGCGTTAAATTGAAATAGCTAGCGGTCGGAAAGTGATATGGGCTATAGCGGAGATTTGAGGGGCTTTAACTACATAGATTTGCACGTGGTTGCCTCGAGTGCAAATTGCGGTGCTTTTATCATTACAGTTTAAATATGTCAAAATTGATGCACGACATGGGTGATCCTATAAAACTACGTGGACACATATATGTACTCCGCAGTAGGGCTGCAAAAGTATGTGTTGGGTCCGGTTGGCCCAAATACTACATCCGACCCGCATAGGTATGGGTTTAAGGTAGTTCAACCCGTATCCGACCCTATATGTGGTTGGATATGGGTTGGATTGAAGTACGGGTTGGGTCGGGTTTAGTAGTGTTGGGTTGGGTTGCTTGAATATAATAAAAAATGAGAATATGAGGGAATTTTTTTAAAAATAATATTTAAATATTCAACATAATATATCATATTTTTGCTAGCATGATGCATTTAAAATAACCGATTCATTATAAGACATATTTTATAAAAGGTTACATTGTAAAACACATCATATGAAATCAAATTACTACGAACAAGTGTTTCATTTAAGATACATTAAAATGCTTTTTAAAATATATTTACCAAATTCTATCTAGTTTGGATTAACATGAAATATACTTTTTTGTATATTTACTATAGAATAGATAAAAATTGTTTTAGGATTATACTATTCTAATTTTAAGTGGGTTGATATTAAATTAGTTTTTTAATATATGGTTGGGTTGGATTAAAATAAGGTTGGGTTGAACAAAATATCAAACCTGACCTGTATATATTATGGGTTACAAATTGTAACCCATATCCGACCCAAACTAGGATGGGTTGGGTTTATGTGGGTTGGGTCGGGTTGGTGGGTTGGGTTGGACTGGATATGGGTTGTGCGCAGACCTACTCAGCAGTCAACATTGGGTGTTCTTCTGAGATATTTTCCAGGTCAAGTCTAAGTACATTTCATTTAAGTGGATGCGTTGACGTTTAATAAAATATACATTTATGCCACATGATACCAAGAAATAAACTCTCGTCATCCTTTTACATTTTTATATACACGTATATTTAATTAGGTTCATGGATCATATAACGTGTAACACCCCGTAATTTTAAAGAACACTATAATGATAAACAAAAGAATACTTAATTAAATATTGGGAATTAAGTAAAACGGACTATGTCATTGCATTCTTCTCGGAATTTCGCTTAAGATAGACTCCGAGTTTGCATGAAACAGACATCTTATAAAGAAGTTATTAAGCCTAGAAGCTTGTATACGCACAAAAGAATTATATATACACAAAAAAATAAAAAAATTCAAAATAATTCAAAACAGCGAAGCGGGAAGGCCAACACCGAAATTGGCCTATTCTAGGGGTCGACCCTGGGGTCTACACCAAAAGGTGGGTTGACCCTATATAGATCTGGGCAGAATTCACTTTTTGAACATGGACTTGTTTTTTTGTCTTGGTTCGTTAGCTGTAGGCCATAAATAGGACCCCATTTCTATTGTTTTTACGCATATAAAACAATGGAGACAGTGAGACTCTACCCTAGCTTAGATTGAGTTAGCCTATTTCCTTCAACTACAGCCTATACGCTTACAAGAACTTCTTCCACAGCTTCAGCCAATTGTTCTCTGTTCTTTAGATCCAATCCCTACGAGTTCACGTTATTTTTAGTTATAAACATTTAACAAGTAATCTAGACATGTTTATTAGTCTAGATCTAAACTTATGCCTATTAAGAATTTGATTGATACCTAAAAACAGATCTGTTGTCACTTATACACCTAATCTACTATCCAGTCCTCATATACCTATTTCTACTATGCCTTTTCTGTTATTATGCCCAATTTTATCATCACATGCCTATCTTGTTATTATGCATATTCTGTTCTCTTCGGTCCCTCCTTCCCTTTTGATTTTCATAGCCAGGCTACCTTCAAGCCTAGGTCTATCGCAGAAATATGCGAACAAACGAAATTGGGAACAGTTGGGAATGGCAAATTGGGGCATGACTTGTATTTTAAGACATAACTGGGATTTGGGCATAACCTATACCGTGATCCAAGACTTTAATTTAGGGCATAACTTGTGTTGAAAAACATGATTGGGATTTGGGGCATAACCTATATTGTAATGTAAGAATAAACTTGGGGCATATGTTAAACTGTAAATTATTACTGCAATATGGGTCATATAAATATGTAGGCTTAATTTAAGATTTAGCAGAACATGATAATAAAACCGTAAGTAACGTGCTATAACTTACTGCGATGTTTAATCTGTTAAAATGACAAATCTGCCGAAATCTGTTGAAACTGAATACTTAATTGAAAATCTACGATGAACAAGAATAATTGTTTAACAATGAATATGCCTAGATTTACAGTAAATAGAAACTATAACTGCACTTAGACACGAGGTTAGATTACACTTATGGTAGAAGCCTGCCCGGAACCGCCTGGCAAATCTAGCATCCACAAGTGGTTAATCTAACGTGAGGGGTCTAGTGTGTAAATATACATGCAACGGTGCTAAGTCATGAGGTTAAGTCCGGCTTATGGTAGAAGTCTATTATAATTAACTACATTAATGAGAATGTTTTATAATAGATAGAAATGAATGGCACTAATTGTGATTAATGGAAATGAATTTGAATAAACGGGGAATGAGAACAACCTATTATAATTAACTACATTAATGAGAATGTTTTATAATAGATGGGCTTGTCCTAGGAACAAATGGAAAATATAACATAAATTATAATAAATGGAAAGAAAACTTATTAGTAAACCTTAGTTAAGAGAACTAAGTTAATAAGTAAATAACGATAAGATGTAATGATAGTGTAAGACGGAATTATAATTAAATAAGAAAGAAAGAGGTTAATATATGATGTATAATAAGTTATATTTAATCATAAATAATAAGTGACATGTTAAACAGAAAATAGGTAAATAGAGATGAAGCCTACTTAATTACATATTAAGTAAAACATGTTATTATTACTTTGGAATCAGACAATGAATAATATAAAGGGATTGTAAATTATTTTAGCTAATTACAATATGGGATAAGAGATTGTAGATTACTTTCATTAATTACAATCTGGAGAATAACATGTGATGGGCTTATTAATAAACTTAAATGGATTAAGTTATATATATATATATATATATAAATGTATGTATGAATGAAATTAATTAGAAAGAGGAACTTGGTAACTTGAAAAGAAGTCAATTTGAATGGGGAAAACCTGTTAACCTTTAATACTTAACCTGTTTAAATTTGTGGGGGTTACATGAAACTGTCAAATTGAGTAGGGGTAAAGTAAACTTGCTTGAATCAGTGGGGCGTTAAGTTAATCTTATTAAATCTATAGGGGAATGTACAAGCCTAAAAAACATAACCTGTATTACATGTTGGGGTGATGCAACCTTGTTAAACCATTAGGCATAACCTGTCAAAGTCCTAGTAGTGGGGATGCAATCCTGGGGGTAGCTTGTATCATATGTTGTGTGGGGCTTGTATCAATCAGTAACCCATCTTGGTATTAAACGGGGAACCTCGAACTGGGTCAGGGTCAGGGCATGCTTACTGAGTTGATTGTAAGAGGTTCATATAGGTGGATGTGTTGACAGCGCCGGATCCAACAGAGTCATGTGTGTGCATGGGCCTGGCTTGCTCGGGAAAATTAAGACACTGTGACAATAGTATATATGGCTGTGCATCTTGAAAATAATGGGGTTGCCACTTTAGGAAGTAATACATCCTACTGTGGGGCCAGCACGGGGTATCTACGGAATAGGGAGCCGATCACTGGGGTAGTAATTAGGGTACATCTAGTTTTGCTTGCATAGGAGCCCATTATATCATTGGGGGTAACTCCTGTCATTTCTCTTGGGCAACTTGTTATTATTGTTGGGGGTAAAACCCATCACTAGAAGTACACCTAAGTCTACCATCTTGTTCTTGTTCATATCATTCTGTTCTTGTCATACTAGTATTGCTATAGAGAAAAGTACATGAGAAGCGCAATATATTATGTTATGTTTATTCTATTTATCCTTCTCAATTTGCTACACCTGTCTTACGATACTGTTATCGCTCTCATCTAGTTTATATGTCTGTCATTATGCTTTTACTTATTTATATGCTAAAGTAACTGGACTCGCCGGAATTTATGTTTGACTCGTTTTGTTTCCTTTTCTCTCTTCCTTCCCCCCAGGTTCTCAGGTTGGGAATACTTAGACTTGATTTGGATTCTCTCTTTCATTCTGGTTGGAGCTGCTTAGATGTACCACTTTGATTTCCTGTCTTCTCTGATATGGCTATTTTTTGGGACTATGCTTTCTACATGTTACTATACTCTGATGATTTTAGTACAAAACAGAAATTTTAAGTGATTTAGTGGGTTTCTGTATTTTAGACTAATGATGTAACTAGGTTTTATACCATGATATTTTCTGTTCAGTAAAGTTTTGAATTCCGCTGTTATTTTATATTTGTCTTGTGATGTTTTCGTTTCTGTTTACCTTTAACGCTTCACGAAACTTAATGCATTCTGTTAAAGAGTGACATTAATGAACGTGGGGTGTCACTTTGGTATCAGAGTTCAAGGTTACTAGATCGGACAAAAGATTTTGAAAATGTTTTCAAAAGGTTTTAAAAGAAAGTATTTTCAAAGAAAAATCTATTTTAGAAAAACATATTCCCCAAAGCCATACAAAATATCACTCTATTCTCCGCTTGAGTCCCTTTTCCTATTTATTTTCAGCATGTTTGGGGAACCAATTCTTCTTGAAGGGTGTCCCTATTGTAGCATGGTTCCGTAGGCATGTTAAGACTACATCACATGTCAAAGGACAAGAAACTGCCTAACCTCCATCTGTAGCCACAGTAGTTTCACCTACGGCTAATTTTCTCTCAAACTTCGTAAATTTATGTGCGTTAGAGGCTGCTTTTGAGAGACTTGTTAGCATGTTACACAAGGATGGTAAAAAGGAGAATAAGGCAGTTAGGGCTTAGGAGCACAACCCAAAGATGAGAAAAATAGTGGCCCAGGAAGGGAACATAGATAAAGTTCAAATAAACGCAAGTAGAAATGTCATGAGCACTTGGGCCATTTGGTCAAGCAATGCAGAAGAAGGAATAACGCTTGTTTCAACTGTGGCAAAGTCGGACACTACACTAGGAGTTCCTGAAGAAGCGAGGACATGGCCAAATGGGAGGATCTTCTAGAGGGCAGATGCATGCTCTCATGGCCGGTGTACCGGATGGAGGTAGGAAAATTTCTGTTGAAGGTTTGATTTCTCTTTCCAATCATCCTGTTAGAATTCTTTTTGGCGCTTCGCATTCTTTTAAATCCGATTCCGTGGTTGAGTCTCTGCACCTTAGTACTAATATGGTTTTGGATCCCGTTGTTGCCTCAAGCCCCATTGGGGGCTTGGCCCATCTGTTTGTGATTTGTCGGGGTTTGAGGATATCTATGTTGGGCGTCGAGCTTGAGTGCGACACATATCTTGTTTCATGGGCTATGTCTTGATTCTAGGGATCGAATGGCTAGCCATGTATAATGCCATTTTGGATAGTGCGAGGAGGGTCGTTAGACATTTTACTTGCCATGGGAGGACCCTCGAGATTTCTTGTGACCCTAAAGGGTCTGTCATGCTTAGTTTTCTAGAGTCACTTGATGCATCTATCGATAATTTACGATCTGTACCAGTAGTTTGTGAGTATCTTGATGTTTTTGAGGACGTTCGAGGATTACCTCTGAGGCGCGTGATTGATTTCTGCATATACTTGGTGGACAGTGCAAAGGAAGTTGCATTGCCTGTGCGCCATATGGCTCCAAGAGAAAGGAGGGAGCTCAGCAAGCAAATAGAGGAGCTACTTGAGAAAGGATTTATTAGGCGAAACATATCTGAATGGGGTCCTCTACTAGTATTCACCTCAAAGGTAGATGGTTCGCTTCGCTTATGCATGGATTACAGGGAGTTGAATAAGCTCATAAGAAAAAAAGGCACCCACTTCCAAGAATAGATGATATGTTTGACCAGCTTGTTGGTGTATCTGTTTTCTCCCAGTTCGACTTAGCCACGGGGTTTCATCAGTTGAGGGTGGTCGATGACAGTAAAGACAAGACTGCCTTTAGAACTCCAAATGGTTTCTTCGAATGGCTCGTCATGCCTTTTGGGTTGACGAATGCACCCGCCTTTTTTGTGGATCTGATGAGTAGGCTATTTCGAGATTTTCTAAATAAGTTTGTTATGGCCTTTGTTGATGACATCTTCATTTTCTCGAAGAACGAGGAAGAGCATGCCCTATATTTATGGGAGGTTTTGAAAACTCTCCGTGCACATCAGCTCAAGGCAAAATTCTCCAAATGTCATTTTTGGAGAACGGAAGTTAGATTTCTAGGGCATGTGGTCTCTAAGGATGGGACAACAGTAAATCCCACGAAAGTAGTTACAATTCAATATTGGGAGATTCTAAAGAATGCAACAGAGGTGAGGAGTTTCTTGGTTTAGCGGGCTATTATAGGATGTTTATTAAGGACCTCGCAAAGATATCAACCCCACTCACCAAACTAATGAAGAAAAATTTGACTTTTGCTTGGAACATTGATTGTGAGGATGCTTTTCAGCGAGTAAAGAGGGCTCTAACAACAGCCCCAATTTTGACTTTGCTTTATGGGAACAAAGTGTTCACAGTATATACTGATGCATGGGGAATAAAGCTTAGTGTTTCCTTGATATAGGAGGGAAGGGTGGTATGTTATGATGGTAGACATTTGAGAGTTCACGAGAAGAACTACCCTACCCAAATTTTGGAATTAGTTGCTATAGTATTCATGCTAAAGACTTGGCGGCAGTATCTACTTGGAGAGAGGTTCAAGTTATGCATGGACCATAAGTCACACAAGTATTTATTCTTGCAGAACGTTCTCAAATTGAGACAGCGGAGATAGGCTTCTACTTGGATCTAAGACGGTTAGAGAAACTTCGGAAAAGATTGATCTTATCCGCAGGCGCGTGAAGATAGCCCAGGATTTTTCAGAAGTCATACATAGATAAGGGAAGGACCGATATTGAATTTGAGGTAGGAGACATGGTTTTCATCAAAGTATCGCCTTTGAGAAATGTGGTTCGCTTTGGATCTACAGGGAAACTAGCGGTAAGGTTTGTAGGACCATTTCCCATAATGGAAAGAATAGGTTAAATGACTTACAGGGTAAAGCTACCAGAGAGATTAGTGGATGTTCATTTGTAGAATTATTTGCATGATACAATAGATGTAGCTGAGCCGAGTATGCTTGAGGAAGTAGAGGTGGAACGGGAGGCGACATTTAGATGATTTCCTACCCGTATTCTTGGATCAGATTTTAAGAAGCTATGCAACTGAGAGGTCAAGTTGATGAAAGTTCAATGGGGATAAGATCCTGAGGTTGCAACTTGGAAGACTGAAGGCAAGATTCGCGCTTTGTACCCTTTTCTTTTCAAGGGTATGTTCTTAACTTCTTTTCCAATGCTTTTTATTTGCACTTGTTTCTGTCATTTAGTATATCCTATCAATCGAATCTTCGACCTTTATGTAGAAATCCAATGGATGTAAACATGTGTTTGAGACATGTTATGTTTGATGGATGCAAGTGGATGCAAGTGTTTGCTAGTGGTTGCTCATGGATGCATATATACACACACACTAGACACATTAGTACAAAATGTGCCTATTGCATCGCCTTATTAGCATCAGTTGTCCTTTCAATCGATGCAAATAATGTTAATTGCATCAGTCTTTGAGCAACAGATGCAAAAAGATAGAAGCAAATAGCATTATTTGCATCGGTTGTCTTTACATCCAGTGCAAATAACATTATTTGCATCAATTTCTAGGAACTGATGCAAATGTACTGAAGCAAATAGTGTTATTTGCATTGGCTCTCAGGAACTGATGCAAGTGCATCGAAGAAAATAATATTATCTGCATCATTGTTTAAGAATCGATGCAAATGCACTGAAGAAAATAATATTATTTGCATCACTTTTTAGGAACCGAAGCAACTGTGTATTATTTTAATCAGAGGATATGCGCATATTGAAATGGTATTTAGTATTTAGTGATAAATTTTAAGTAATTAACAATAATAACGATTATTAAAAATTAATAATAAATAAACAAGCAACAGTTAAAATGATCACATGATAACTCAAAATTAAAAAGAAATACTAATCGCTAAGTACTAACAATTAACATTTTATAATAAATATTAATTGTTGTATATTATGTTTAATATTTGATAAAAACTAAGATTTAGATTTTTTTTAATTAAATTAAAATAATTAATTTTCACTCAAAATTGAAGAAAAAACTTCTGAAAGTGTGATTTATATTTGAAAATAAAAATAATTTTCAATTATTGATTAATAAATTAAAATCAATTATCAATTTTATTTAATATTTTATAGTCATTGATTCATGAATAATGATTTAAGTCTAACTATTTCATAACTAATATGTTTTTTATTCATCATTATTAAAGTAGCGGTGCACACAAAACCTGAAAACTGAAACATGCGGAAGAAAACTAAACATCACGTATTTAAACCCACCACACAAAAACCCGGCACAAAACAAGGCCTTAAAAACAAAAAGCAAAATAATCATCAAAGGATAAATACAGCTGCTTTCGATGGTAAAACCCTAATAAAAGAACAGGAGAAGCTCGAGCAAATGGCGGCTGGAACTAAATTGGGAAATAGCCGAAGATCTACATTCTCTTGGCTTCGGCCTAAAAGATTAGATGTTATGCATAGAAAAGTTCGCAGACTTCGCACTCAATCTGGATCATCATCTTCGCTACTGAAGTCGCTCCAAAGTCTCTTTCGAGCTGGCCACCTTCTGCTCACGAGTTAAGCCCAAATACGTTTATTTGAAAGGTAACCCTGAAATCTTTTCTCCATAAAACAAATGGGTAATAATAAAAGAAAACGAGGAACGTGAGATTTGGAATATCATTTGGAGTTAAAGGTGGAAGTAGGTCAGATGCGGAGATGTATTTGAAGGAATGACAAATTTTGGGGTTTAGGTTTTTGTTCGGTGTGGATTTTGGCTGTAAATGGTGGATAAATGTGTAGTTGTGGATTTGGGTTTTTTTGCATTTGATTGTCGATTTGGGTGGATTTGGATTGCATGAATTTTGGGTGGCAGAAGTGTAGATGGCAACAGGTGTTTGAGTTGTTGAGATCAAAGAATGGTCTGCTTAATGCAGTACGTCCCTGAAGTTGTGTACTACCGGATTATAGTAGTGAAGTTAATAGTGGGGAGGTTGCTGCAATGCTGTTATAATTTAGTGTATGGAAGTTTTGCTGCAAGATGTACTCGAAGGTTGGATAGTTTATAATATGGTGAATGTTGCTTGCACTTCGGTATGGGTTTTGTGGTGATGGCAGCTAGATATAGGGATATGCGCTTTGTGGAATATAGAACCTTGAAGGAGAAGATGAAGGAATTCAATAAGAGGGAAGCAAAATACTATGGTAGTATATTTAATAATATAACTCACCCGAAATCTAAGGTACTTTATGAATTATCATTTTGAAGTGTGGTTGGATTTAACTTCACATTTCCATTGTAATGTGTTTACTTTTTAGTTCTGTTCTGTTGAGGCTAATCGATCCTTTTTCCTTTTTTTTGCGTTTCACAAAGCATACATGAAACAAGATGTTGAGTCAATGATTTATTCGAGTTACCAGCCTTTTATTTTACTCCTTTCTTGGTAACACCATTGTTAAAAAAAAACTATGTTTGTGAATCACATATGCTAGATAGTTATTTATTCTAGTGGAACCTTTTACGTATTGATGTGGAGCAACCGATAAACAACATTATGTGAATGTGTATTCTATCTCGAGTTGTATTTTAGTTTTCTTCAGGCTTAATGGATGGCATCAGAAGTTCTTTGTAATGAACTTTCTAATGAGAAGTATGTACAGTATTGATCTAATGCTCGATTCTAGAATGTCAGTATTGCATTTTAATTTTGAAGTTTCAATCTGCATTTTATTTCAAAGTTTAAATTTTATTTTATTCATTTACATTGTCTATGCTATCTCAACGCAGGTTCTTGTTTTGGACCGAAATGAAGAATGATGCCAAAAGTATTGTTGAGTATTGCTGTATTAGGGTACTTCATAGTCTAGGCCGTATTACTTCTTAGTGATTGTATGTATGAGATGATTGGAATCTTGTACGAAAATGAAATTATGAATCATTTTTTGTATGGTTATGTACACTGTAATTGATATATATATATATATATATATATATATATATATTGGTATAATCTTATTCAATTTGCATTTGTCATCAATTTTATTTTATTTTAATTGATTATAATATTTCATACAATAGATTTGTCTACATTGGTTTCCGACATTTGAAGCAATAGAGTGATATTTTGCATCAATGATCAGAACAACCGATGCAAAATAAGGATGGGTCAAAGGCAATGTTACCTATATTGAATCGGTTATTACCAGTAGCCGGTGCAACATTGTACTAGTTTTAAGCCAAAAACCTTCATTTCGCATCGGTTATTTTTAATAACCGATGCAAAATTAAAGTTGTTGCGTCGGTTCAGAAACCGATGCAATTCTATTTACCTTATTGCATCGGCTGCATATGCATCGGTTGCTGAACTGATGCAAGAGGGGGGTAAACAACCGATGCAACTGCCCTATTTTGTAGTAGTGGCACTAGATCGGCTCAATCACTCTCATACTACATATGGATGCGTGTGCATATTTTATTCTTCTTTTATGGATGAAAATGAGTGTATCATGTTTGCGAACAAATTATGCAGTTGTAAACAACTGTAAAATCCGTTCGGCTTTCCTAAACAACAAGGATTGTTGTAGAGGGTGTCGAACTCTGGGACCAAATTATTTTATTAATAAATCCAATCAAGTTATCCCTAACTTTTGATTGGTGGAAAACAAAGAAAATAGCAGAAATTAAATAAAAGAGAGTTTTAACAATAAGTGAAAGCAATTAGGGGATAATGACATAGATCAGATTCATAATCATCAATAGCCAAAAGATTAACCAGATCTAATACATGTTTCTGTCACAAACATGAATCAACGATAATAGGTTTTTAGAAACAAATATGTAAATAACGACAAGCATAGCCTATGCAGGAGCTCAGCTCTACAACCATAGACTATCAGGACAGATTCACTAATTAATTTCTAAAACCCTAAAATTAGATCTAGATCTGATAAACGTTAGATCGAACACGAATATATCCTGTGAAGGAGCATAGCTCTTAAACGACACAAAATATGAAGGTTCAGATCTAACCCTTAATTCAGATCCAGATCTACATGTATACAGTCCTCATCTTTTGGCTATGTGATTCATATTGAATCATACTATCAGCGTCATCACCCCCTAATCAAAGGGGATTAGCTAGACATAGCTAAAGAAGAAGAGAAAAAGAAAATAAATAACATGAACATAAATAAAATAAACAAAAAGTAAAAAGAAAGGGAGAGAATGATTTTATTCCAAGAAGAGAATTACAGAATAAAACCTAATGTGTTTTTTACAAGACTAAGATACAATGTATTTATAGCTGATATGACAAAGGCTAGCTAGCTGATTACAGAATGTGGGACTAAAGAAATAACCCAAATAACACATAAGCCAGTGTGAACGCAGCTTTAGAGTGAGTGGTCTAGCAAATAGGCTAGTGTGAACGCAACATGAGTAAGAGGCCTTCCAAATGAACTAATGTGAATGCGGTTTGAGTCTTTATTGAGCCAAATCTTCTTAACTGAAATATAATTGCAACCGTTCTTCAAGCTTTAGATTCTTCAAGCTTTAGCAATTTTAAACTTCACTCTTTTTAAGCAAATTCTTCATGCTTTATCCATCAAATGCTCTAAACCATGCTTCTTGTCAACAATCTGAAAATACAGCTATAAATACAAAGTATCAATTATTTTAAAGGGAAAATTAGATAAATAAGCGGATAAAATATACACATTTACGTGTATATCAAATACCCCCACACTTATCTTTTTATTCGTCCTCGAATAAACTAAACTAAGATATGTCACACTTTCGTAGGAAACACGATTGCATTTAGCGTATGCAACAAGCCGTTAAACCTCTGGGTGTCCCCAGTAGGACGAGTGTTGTCTCGTGAGGGTTTTCAGCGGATACTACCCACAAAATCCAAAGCGTCTTGTGTACGCGGATTAATCAAACAATATATTTAAGGTCTTTCATATTCCAAGGATTTCACCTAACTCCAATAATAACGGTTTAGCCCCAAATTGTCCATCCCATAATTAGTGCAAAAATGAACAAAATTTTTCAAGCTGAATCGTAATTCCTTGATAACACTGTAATTGTCTTGAAGGTTAAGAGCATGGTGTCAACCAATGCTCTACACATCGACAACGTGCACCCAATCATTTATTTGACCTTTTTTTTTTTGAATAATTTTGCACCAATGTAACTGTAATGTATTGGATGTGAGTTATGCATAGATGAAGGAAAATTTTGTAAGTTCTAAAAATGTTATAGATAAGAGGGCAAGTGTATTAGTTGAACAAGCTACAAAAGATAAAGTAATACTAAGGCACATATGAACATTTTTATTTCCTTTCATCTCCTCTACTACAATCCTCACTTCCAAGTACGGTATAATGGATGTGGATGGAATGGAACTGAATGCTTTATAGTCAAGAATGATGAATGACTATTTTATTCTGAGAGACTCTCTCTTTATTTCTTTTTTTTTCTCTCTTTTTTTTTTTTTTTTTTTTTTTGCATGATGAATGATGAATGGAGATGGAATGGAATGATACCGTACATTATTTCATTTGATTCCTCCTCTACTAAACCAACACTTCATGAAAGGAAAGTTTTGTGCCCTAGTTACTCTACTTCTATAACCTTAATTCAACACACAAGTCTGGATTGTTGTTATACAAAAAGATGAAAGGAATGATAAGCAAAGTTTTGTAAGATAGATAACCCATATAAAATAAGATGTGGTATATGGTTATCCTACCTTAAAACAAGTACGGAGTGGGTGGTGTAATATTGGTATAAAAAGTGACGTTTTTGACCTTTAAACAAAGGTTCTTGAGTATACCAATATAAGATAAACTTGTCGACACATGGATGTAAATCGACTAAAACTTGGGTTTGAATAATGTGGGGTATCGAAGAAGAACGCTACAATGAGTCATTTCTCCTTAATTGGGCCAAGTGGATTTTAGAACTTACGAGTGTAAACAACTTTGAGTGAGAAAAATATTATGCGTGAAAACGAACTCAGAAATTCCAACATATGTAGGTGCAAACTCAATTTTATTTGATTTTTTTTTTTTTTTGATTTTTTTTACTTGCACATTCTAACATGTATAACAAGGGTTGACACGCTTACTCCAGAACACGACTAACGTCTGCACAGTCTCAAGCTAGCATCTTTAAAAGACACATTACGATTCAATGAATAAATAATGTTCATTCCCATCACCCAACAATTCAACTTATCAAACAAGAACCAAGGTATTATTTATGAATTTAAGTTAATCCTTGTTCAATGAATGACCTAGTTCATAAAATTTGATTGCTGATGTAATGTAAACTCCCCCCACACTTGAGTGTGACTGTGTCCTCACAGTCTTAATCAGACATATCGTAGTGAAAGGGAAAAAAAATAAGAGAATATTTACATATGTACCAAAGAGGGTTAGTGCGTCTTACCGAATGTGTGTGCAGAAAATACGCAGTCATCGAATAGATGAACCGGTCCACAATGGACCAATGGATCAGCCTCATTAAGCTGATGAGACACAGCTGAAGCACAGAAAACCAAATCATAAAGGATTGTATATTACGTGACAGATTTGGAAAAACAAATTTCGTTTTTTCAGAAGTTTGAGTTGCTAATTTTAAAATTTTGAGCTTACAATTGATCCTAAAATCAGAATGAATTTCTGTAGCAGCTAAAGAGAGGTCATCGGGCTGGGGTTCAACAAAAGTTTCAAAAACAAAGTTTGACTTGTTCAGATGATGTATAAATTGAGAGACATGTGCATCGTTCTCACCCCCACACTTGTTTTGAGAAATATTGTTCGGTTTTGCTTTAATATTTGAAATTTTATTAACTAAAGGTTCATTCGTAAACCTAAAGTCAAAACCGAACAAATGAATTTTCAGTAAATTTCGAAATCGTGTTTTCTCAAAAATAGTGTCATTCCAGAAAGAGTTCATATACTGCATAAATTTATCATTGAAAAACAAGTGATCATAGTGAGGTTCAGTTGAAACGATCAAGTCGCAAGGAGTTTCAATAGTTTTAGAAAAATCGTTATTGTGCTTGAGATCACATTCAGCAGTTTGTTGATTTCAACCACAAGAATTTCAAATTTTTCATTTTCAGTTTCTGACCCAACAACATTATCGTCAATCAGTTCAAGAAGTTTTCGCTCATCAAAGTCGTCCTCACCTAAACAGTTGTTAACAACTTCATCATTTTTGTCATGTTGGCAATCTAAAGTTGCTAAATTTTCAAAATTTTCAAAATTTGAGAGAGGAAGATCAAATTGAAGATTGACGTCGTTGTTTTTAAGAGAATTTAAATTCAAATCAATCGCAGAGCTTTCAACAACTTCATTGAGATTTTCATCGATTTCAAAAGTTGTCAGTTGAAAATCATTAATTCTGGGCAAAGGTGGATTATCGTTCGATTCATCACACATTTGGATTTTATTTTGTTTCTCACGAAACTTCAAGTAGTCGTTAATTTCATTCGTTTGCTCAACAAAATCAAATTTATAGTTATTTACACGAGAGTTTTCAGTTTGAAATTGTTGAGAACAAAAGTTTTCAGTAGCACCATAATTGAAATTATTCCCATTGCCAAAATCATTTGAAAAGTGATTTACATTTCCATTTCGAATTAGAAATTCATTTTGGAGTTCAAAATTGAATTGACAAGGGTTATAATCAGAATCATTTGAATTTGGAGGTGAAATCGAATTTTGATTATTTTGAAAGCTTTCACTTGAATTGTTGCACATGTATAAATTACACAATTCATTTATTTCTTCATTTTGTTGTATGCTCATTTCAAGTAAAAATTCAACATGTGTTTCAAGAATAGAGGGTTGATCATCATTTTGAAAATTTGATGATGTACAATCGGGATTATCCTGAAAATTTTGAAAAGTTGGTGGTGTACAGTCCAAATTACTTGTACAATAGTTGTTATTAAAATATCCATATGAATTTGGTGTAAAAGTATATGGATTATATTCATTTTCACAACTATCGTAAAATCCGTAGGAATAAGGGAATTGAGACATTTTCAAGAAAGCTCTTTTAAAAAATATGTTAAAATTAACAACTTCGGATTATATGAATACAAGTCTAGGCCAGGTCCGGACAGGGGTTATCAGTGTGCCACGAATCACCGTAGAAACACAACTGAAGGTTTAAGAACCTGTTTGAGTTCGAGACTCTACCGTTCCTTAGACACCTCAGAGAGTATCAATCCTAATTGTCAATTTAACGAATATTTTGTCCTATGAGCTTTTGGGGAATCCTCTGTTCGATTTCAAAAATAAACTTTTCAATTAATCCCACGTTCGTTTTAAAATTTTAAACCACACATCAACAGGCAAAATATTCAGTCACAAAATGAACAGTCTCAGAACAGTCATAAAACAGTCAATTGCAGAAATTAAAAAAAAACAATTTTTTTTTACAAGCAAGCCGATGCCCTGCAGAAGAGTTTTACAAGCAATGTCTATATTTTTTTTATTTGCAGCAGCGGTCCCTGTAAAGTTAGAAAATACTCACCTTGATCGGCAGTCCGTCCAGTGTAGTTGAGTCGCGCTAACGCGTTCACACCCCATGTGGTGTGCAACCGCTCCAATCAAATCTGTTTGCAAATCACTTGGCTGAACTCTTCACTTCTCGTTGGCCTTTGAATTGATTTCTTTGCTTGACTTTGATTCCTTGATTTGTTTGCTTGAGCCTTGAATTCTTTCTGCTTTGGCCTTTGTTTGAGTTCTTTCTCTCTTTTTTGACTTTTTTTTTTTGGAAGGAAAACTAAAATGGCACTAAAAAAAAAACAAAAGAAAACTAAGGCTAATAAAAAAATTAAACAAAGAGATGAAATCTCTTTCTTCCTTTTTTTTTTAAAGAAACACAAGAAAATATATAACAAACAAAGATTTTTTTTTTTTTTTAAAAAAGGATTTGGGAAAAGAAAGCTAGAACCAACTTACAAAATTCAAAGAAGTGAAAAGGAATTTTTTTTTAAAGGGAACAGGGAGAACTATAAACTATGAGAAGAAGAAAAAATAAAGGAAGAGGATGGGGTATTGGTTTGAGAAGTGGTTGTGGTGACTATTATTTGTGATGAAGAGGTTGGAGAGGATGGGTATATGTAGAACAGAAGAAAGAAAATTGGAAAGAATTGAAAAAGGATTTTTTTTTTATTTTGGGAAAAGGAATGTATTTATGCAAGGAATATTGGAAAGTAGAGAAGTTTGGAAAGAAATTAAAGAAAAGAAAGCAAAGGAATTGTAATAAAAGCAATTTTTTTCTTTTTTAGAGAATTGCTGAAAAATAGAAAGAGATTGTAGAGAAATTTGGAAAGAAATAATGGAAAAGAAGGGAAAGAAATTGGAAAAAGTTGGAACAAAATTAATGAAAGAAAGGGAAAGAAATAAATGAAGAAAGAATGGTAATTAATAGAAAAGAAAGTAGAAAAGGAAAGTAGAAAAGGAAAGAGATCAAACTAAATTTGCAAGTTTTTTTTTTGTTTAATTAGAATTGTTGTAAAAGTAGAGGTGTGGAAAGGTGGAAAGAAATTTGAAAGAAAAAGAAAAGAATTAAAAGAAAGGAATTGTTAGAAAAGTTAAATTTTTTTTTATATGGAAATGTTGAAAGGAGGAAGCAAGATGCAAACAAAAGTGGAAAGAAATAAATAAAAAAAATGCAATTTTTTTTATTGTTGTCAAAATAGAAGAGAGAGAAGAGATTGTGTAGAAGAAAAATTGGAAAGAAGTAAATGAAAGATTAAGATAGAAATAGATGGAAAGAAATTGAATGGACATTAATTAGAAAAATTGGCAAAATTTTATTTTTTAGAAACTTGGAAAGAAATCAATTTGTGAAACAATTGCAAGGAGGAAGAGAAATAGAAGAGAAGGAAAGAAAATCACAAAAAGATTTTTTTTTAATTTATAAAAATTGTAAAAAGGAAAAAAAATTATGGAGAGATGTCAAGAAAGAAGGAAAGCAACAAAGAAAGGAAACAAAACAAAAGGCAAGAATTTTTTTCTCTTATTTGGTAGATATATGGTACCACAAATCAAATACCAAATCAACCAACAAGATTTTTTTTTATCTATGCTAGAAAACAAAAGGGAACAAAATAAAATAAAAATATTTTTTTTTGTTTTTTTTTATATTAAGAAAAAGAAAATTATAACACGAAGGATTTAAAAACAAAAATTATTTTGGTCCCCGGCAACGGTGCCAAAATTTGTTTGCGAACAAATTATGCAGTTGTAAACAACTGTAAAATCCGTTCGGCTTTCCTAAACAACAAGGATTGTTGTAGAGGGTGTCGAACTCTGGGACCAAATTATTTTATTAATAAATCCAATCAAGTTATCCCTAACTTTTGATTGGTGGAAAACAAAGAAAATAGCAGAAATTAAATAAAAGAGAGTTTTAACAATAAGTGAAAGCAATTAGGTGATAATGACATAGATCAGATTCATAATCATCAATAGCCAAAAGATTAACCAGATCTAATACATGTTTCTGTCACAAACATGAATCAACGATAATAGGTTTTTAGAAACAAATATGTAAATAACGACAAGCATAGCCTATGCAGGAGCTCAGCTCTACAACCATAGACTATCAGGACAGATTCACTAATTAATTTCTAAAACCCTAAAATTAGATCTAGATCTGATAAACGTTAGATCGAACACGAATATATCCTGTGAAGGTGCATAGCTCTTAAACGACACAAAATATGAAGGTTCAGATCTAACCCTTAATTCAGATCCAGATCTACATGTATACAGTCCTCATCTTTTGGCTATGTGATTCATATTGAATCATACTATCAGCGTCATCACCCCCTAATCAAAGGGGATTAGCTAGACATAGCTAAAGAAGAAGAGAAAAAGAAAATAAATAACATGAACATAAATAAAATAAACAAAAAGTAAAAAGAAAGGGAGAGAATGATTTTATTCCAAGAAGAGAATTACAGAATAAAACCTAATGTGTTTTTTACAAGACTAAGATACAATGTATTTATAGCTGATATGACAAAGGCTAGCTAGCTGATTACAGAATGTGGGACTAAAGAAATAACCCAAATAACACATAAGCCAGTGTGAACGCAGCTTTAGAGTGAGTGGTCTAGCAAATAGGCTAGTGTGAACGCAACATGAGTAAGAGGCCTTCCAAATGAACTAATGTGAATGCGGTTTGAGTCTTTATTGAGCCAAATCTTCTTAACTGAAATATAATTGCAACCGTTCTTCAAGCTTTAGATTCTTCAAGCTTTAGCAATTTTAAACTTCACTCTTTTTAAGCAAATTCTTCATGCTTTATCCATCAAATGCTCTAAACCATGCTTCTTGTCAACAATCTGAAAATACAGCTATAAATACAAAGTATCAATTATTTTAAAGGGAAAATTAGATAAATAAGCGGATAAAATATACACATTTACGTGTATATCATATCATCATATGTATGTTGCATTTGGACGAATGATTGTGCACGCATATAGAACTTACATGTTATACTAGGATTATTTGCATACATTTTGATTACATGGCACGAGCATAAACTGCATTGAGGAGGTCAACTGAATCAATAAACCGCCTGATCTTTCGCATTAGTATAGGGACGAATACACACGCCTTTGCATATTTTCATATAAGCATTAGAAATCTTTTAAGGACAATGGATGCCTGTGATTGGTGGATGAGTAGATGGATGATGGATGTTAGGATATACATTCTTCTAAACTTGGATATTTCGGGGACGAAAACCTTTAAGTAGGGGAGAATGCAACACCCCGCAATTTTAAAGAACACTATAATGATAAACTAAAGAATACTTGGTTAAATATTGGGAATTACGTAAATTGGATGGAGCCATTGCATCCGTCTCAGAATTTTGCTTAAGATAGACTCCGAGTTTGCGTGAAACAGACATCGTATGAAGAAGTTATTAAGCCTAGAAGTTTGTGTACACACAAGAGAATTATATATAAACAAACAAATCAAAAATTTCAAAATAAATCAAAACAACGAAGCGGGAAGGCAAAGAGCAGAATCGGACCTTTCCAGGGATCGACCTGAGACAAGACTGGGTCGACCTCGGGGTCGACTAAGGGTGTTTGGGGTCGACACCAAAAGGGGGGTTGTTAACTAGCTTTTTGGTCTGGTTCCCAGGAGAGCATCATACACGCTCAACTCAACGTACCTCGTGAAGCCGAGGCCGAAAAGGAACACACAAGAGTGAAGGAAACAGGATCAAGAAGGGATTACACCGCATGTGGCCCCACGACATGCAGAAGACGTCCGCAATCCAAGGCCTCGGACCCGAAAGGAGTTACAAGCCTCGACCACCCAGTCCGGGGACCCTCGCGCCCCTCGGAATAACCGCACCCGGGCATGACGCGGAATTCGCACCCAACCGGGTACAAATTCTCACACCATGCCTGGGTTCGAAATTTCGAAGCCAGTGGTGCAGGGTCTGGAGCCCAGTGGGTGCGAGATCTCGCACTCACAGCTGGGCTCGAGATCCCGATCCCAGCGGGCGCGAAATCTCGTGCCCACGGCTAGGTTCGAGATCTCAAGCCCAGCGGAGCGAGATTTCGCGCCCACATCTGGGTTTGAAATTTCGAACCCATCGGGTTCAAAATTTCGAACCAAAGGTCTCGAAATTTCGAGGCACGAGGGGAGCGGGCTCGAATTTCCTGCAACTGTACCTCCTTTTCACCTAATCCTACGTACTCCTACCTACTCCCACTTCTATAAATAGCCCATGGCCTCACACTTCAAAGGGGTTGGATTTTCTTCACTCAAGACCTCCCTAAAGCTTCATGAGCTCCACTAATGGCGTCTCCTATTTGAGGAAGAAGGAGAATTAAATATTCTTTTTCCAAAATACCTAGCATATTTCAATTATGAAAGTGAACGTAATGAGCATGGCTCCACCTTGTAATTCTTGAGTGGTTAATAAAAGTTCAACATCCTTCCAAAGTGGACGTAGGCTAATCCACAATAAATACTTGTGTCGTTTCCTGCTTTCTCTTGCCTAGTCTTGCAACCAAATTAACTATTCCTAGTAATAGGAATCTTTGGTTTTTACGAATTTTTTTCCATCCACATTTGGTGTTTTCACTAAGAATCCGAATTCAAGATTTGCGTCTTTCTTCCGCGTTATCATCTCGACTTCGACAAGCTTAGGGTTCCTTGCTCAACCCGCAGTCGGGTCCGCTTATGATGGTAAAAAAGTCAAAGAATGCAATGGTCGGCTCTTCAGCCGTAGCAGAGGCCGGCACCTCCCAACAACCTCGACCGATAGATGTCCTGACCCCTAATGAAACCATCCCTCCTGTTGTGGACCCCAAAGCGCCAGTTACTCAAGCTCAAATTCGCGAGCTTAATGAAAGATATGAAAACACCACGGTCGAGCTCAACCAAGCACTAAGGAATAACATCGTTTTATGCGGCAACTTCAAAAAAGTCAGCGAGTTGTCGCCTAACTTCAACTAACTCTGAACAATGCTCGACTTCGACCAGCCGCCTCGAAAACTTCCTCTTCCGAGTCAAGGGGCTCACACCAAAGGAGAAGATTCATCCTCATCAACCATGTCGCTGCTCGTACCAATGCCCTCGACAACAGTGACGGTCATACCAGAATGGCAACGACGATCAGACCACAGTCACATACAGGGACGGGAAGCAGTACTGAGATCGCTCTCGCTTAATTATCAATGACGGACCAAATCCTGCAAAGCAACCTCCTCCTTGGCACAACCCAATAACCGCTAATCGGGGTGAAGGGCCCTCTATTCCAATGGCCCACGCTCCTGCAGAAGAGGATCCATGTCACCCTTCTCTGCCTCACCAACCACAAGACCTAATCATAGATGTCGAGGACATGGAGGAAGATGATCCGGACATCCATCATAGAAGACGGCCTCGCAACAGGACTCCGAAGCCGCGTCAAAACCCATGGATCCCAATGGGGGATCCCCATCCAACTTACCTCCCCGACATGATACGAAGGGTCATGAGGTAAATGTGAGGGGGCGCTCACGACGCATGGGAAGCGCACCTCAGGCGTAACCCCTTGAGAAGAAGAGTGAATAAAGCCGAATGGCCAAGGCGCTTTAGCATGCCATAAATGCCACTCTATGACGGTACCACCGCTCCTTGTGCCTTCTTTAATCGCTATGAATGGAAAATGGACTCGAGCTGAGGCGACAACCTGGCTAAATGCAAATACTTCCCCGGTCTTTCTGTCCGGTACGGCTCTACTTTGGCTTTCCCGCCTTCCGCTCGATTCCGTTAACAAATTCAGGAAATTGGCAACAGAGCTGGTCAAGCAATTCAAGGTGCATATCCCGACTTCGAAGAATGCCCTCACCTTATTTAACCTATACCAGGGGCCCATCAAGTCGCTTAGGAGCTACCTTTCCCGGTTCAACTCAGCTCTCGCTGAGGTTGAAGATCCGGATCCTCACACCATACTCTTTTAGCTAGCAAAAGGGGTCCTCCCTACTTCAGAATTCGGGGCCTGGATCGATCGAAAGCAGCCAAAGAGCCTCGATGCCTTCTATGAGAAGGCGGATCAGTACTTGTTCCAAGAGGAAGCAAGGCAGAACCGACTTTCCGCAGCAAGTCGCTCCAATGACCCACTAGCCTATACCACCAACAACCACTTCAGGGGTAGGCGAGGAGTGGAGCACTTCGACCGAAACAAGGGGGCAGCAGGTCCCCAAAGGCAAAAACCAAACAATGGAAAGATGGATGGACGGAACAACGGGTAAGCCCCAATAGAATTAAGAAAGCCCGACCCTTGCCAAGCTTTCGAAACCTACACCCCATTGAATGAAGTCATAGAGATGATCTACTTGGAAACTTGTAACACCATGCCATACAAGAAGCCACGCATAAGAGAATCAACTGACCGCGAGAACAACACCAGGAGGTACTGTCGATACCATGAAGTATACGGGCACGACACCAACGGATGCCGCTAGCTTAGGGATGCAATTGAGAAACTTATACGCGAGAAGTGGCTCGAGCAATGTGTCCAAGAGCCCTTTCCCGCTGAAGAAAACTCGCAACCTCCAGTGCCAGATCAACATGCAGCTCCTAAGGGAGCTCCAGGACCATCTAACCCGAGACGAGGAATTGTGATCAACACCATCTGTGGCGGATCTTACCCCACGCATAACAGCTTTCGAAAAATGGAGGAATATGTAAGTTCCATTAAACATGCTACTTATGAAGCTTGCTCCGCTCTCCCTGAGTCCGTACCCTCCAAGCTACAAAAAACCATGCGAGATGACATTGTCTTCCGAGAAAGGGAATCGACAGGGGTGGAAATACCTACCACCGATCCCCTAGTCATCACTGCCCAGATCGGTGCCGCTTCCATGCGGGAGGTCTTAATCGACTCGGGAAGCTCAGTCAACATCATCTTTAAGGCTACTTATGACCAGATGTAGTTGGAAACAAATGACTTGAAGCCATGTCACGCCACCATTCACGGCTTCAATGGGGCCTCTAGTTCCCCCGTAGGGATGATCGACCTACCCGTAGAATTGGGCGAGGGGGGCCAAAGCCGAGTACGGTTTCTCTCTTTCATGGTCATAAACATCGACTCTCCCTGCAACGCTTTCCTAGGATGCCCCTTCCTCACCGAATTCTGAGTTTACATGGCACTATGGTCTCTCCTAATGAAATTCTTGATGGAAAATTGGATCGGAACCGTAAAGGGCGATCAAGTAAGCGCCAAGGAATGTTACGCAATAGAATGGAAGAATACATGCAATAAGGATAAGGGCAAAGTCGTGCCTACACCTTCTTGCGCTAAGAACATCTCGGCATAGAAATCAGCGGCGTATGGGCCCTGGCACTTGATATGATTTTCGTCCAAGTCGACTTTGGTTTTAATCGGTGCGGTTCCCATTTCTGGACTCGCGGAAGTCAGGAACGAAACTAGGGTTCCATCTTTGGGGTAATTGGGGCATTCATTTACGAATTGGTTGTTGTTTTCGGATTCAGTAAGAAGAATGGCATCAGTGGTGATTTTTTTTGGAGTTTACTGGAACAGAAGATGACGCGACACTGTAGCAGCCGTGGGATGTCGCACGTGGTCTCTAGGGTGCAAGCGATATCTCAGTGGGTGGAAAAGAAAGAGGGATCGATGAGATAAATTTTGGTTATTTTTAAGAGATTTTAAAGAGTGTGTGGAAGAGGGAAAAAATTGGAACAAAACGTCGGAAATGGCGAGGAGGGGCTATCGGGTTTCGGCTGTTAGCATTTGGGAAGAAGGAGTTTTAGTGGGCTTCGAGTTTTCACTTATAGGAGGATGGGCCGGTTGGGAAATAGGGTAAGGCCCATTAGTTATATATAATCCAAGTTTTTGTTTTTATAAATGTATTGAAAACTTCGAATGCTGATATCTTTTGTATACGTGATCGAAATTAGATGAAACAAGATCCGTCAGGATCGTATGGACGGGAGCAACAAAATGAGACTGACTGGGAGTGAATCCGAGCTCGCTACAATTTATTGTAAAATAAATTGTCCGTTTGAATCAAGCGATGGTTATCGTTATTAACGATGATCGTCCAATGTGAGTAAATCTCACTAACTCTGAAAAGTTTATAATTTCATGTTGTATTTTTAGAATTGTTAAATATTGGTTGATTGACTGTGTGTTGACTGTTTGATTGAACTGCTAGTCAGTTAGTTAAATTTCTATATTGATTCTGTTTAACAGAATATGTCATATGGAACTGAAAGTGATGTTGATTATATTGTTTAACATCTGTGATGCAGGGAAACAGGTTGGAGGAATCCAACTAGATTCCTCAACATTTATTTTACTGTTATTCATATATTGTGATATATGATGTGATATATAATCTGTTGTTGATTATGTGTGTTTGGACGATATTTATCGTTGTTATATGGTATGTTAAATACCATAAGAAATACTGGATGTGGGAAAGGGGATTTTTCAAAGTGTATTTTGAAAATGAATTATTTATATAAAATCGATGGATTTTATATGGAAAAGGAAAAGGGTTTTTATAAAAGAAAATAATTATAAAATCGAAGGATAAGTTATAAAAAGGGAAATATTTATTTGTTAGAATAAATAGAAAAGATAAAGGGAAATATTTATTTGTTAGAATAAATAGAATAGAATAAAGGAATATTATTAGAAAATAAATAGGATATTATAAAGGAGAATATTTAGAAAACAAATAGAATTATAAAAAGGGAATAGTGTTAATCAAATAAAGTTATTCGATTAGAGTATATCAAATCTAGTAGAGTTAAAGGAGTTATCGATTATAGTTTAATCGAAAGGAGTTATCGAATATAGTTATTCGAAAGGAGTTATCGATTATAGTTTAATCGAAAGGAGTTATCGATTATAGTTTAATCGAAAGGAGTTATCGAATTAGTTATTCGAAAGGAGTTATCGATTTTACATCGCAATGCTTTTTATAAAATGAAGCCATTATAAGACTCAGGTCCCATCACAAAATGCAACGCAAGCCGGAGGATAGAGTTTTACCTTATAATGGCCAAAAATGCTTCATACGTATAAAACAAAAGTGTTTGATATTATTACTAGTGCATATATGTTTCAAAAGCAAATTCAATCATAAATATCAATCCTAGACGGCATGGGTACCATATATCATGTCGCCATACTAGTAATACAATCACATTCGCATATTTCGTATTGGAAATTGGATTCCTTCATGAGTTGAGGCAAGGGGCAAGCTCCTCTCCGATTCGAGACACTCTAGCAAATGTCCCAGGACCCCACTATGATCCTTGGAATCGGCTGGGCCGGTCCTCTCTTACTTTTGAGGATTGGCAATTCCTGAACACACGTTTCCCGGTCCTTACAGACCTATAATCGAGGCGCCTCGCATTCCAACAACCACACAGGTGAAAAGTATGTATAATGTCAGGGCTGGTAGGTCACCGACACCACCATAGCTAGAAAGAAACGTCGTGCACTCCCAGCGGTCCGTCCCCCGTTTTTGACTCATACCGAGGTGTGAGGCTCGCGAATTCACGTCATACACAAAGCTATGTCACACAGACCATGCTTTGATCATCAACCACAAGACTTTGCTTTGCAACAAAAGCCTTGATCATATGCCACTCAGGCGTGCCACATAGGCAATCCACTCCATGCGACTGATTTCTATCAATACATAACCTCTGAGCTCGTACGTCTCAGAGAGGGGCGTTAAGCAAGAGAATAAATTCTCTACCGCCAAACAGATATATATATATATATATATTTAACAGAGATCAATCAGCACAGAACAAAATCCAATGTCAGATACACAGTCCATTTACAAGTCCGTTCTGGGTCTAAACGAAACCGGGGCACCAATTCCTCGCATATCCGTAAAATCAACAGTATGTTTGGACGGCTACTACTTCAGTTCCTTCATGGTAGCTACTCCAATCACGAGCATCAGAAGCGCCCATCCATCCAATGTGAAGATCGTCGGTCTTCAACCATCTTCGACTTCTCGACGTCGATCAATTATTTGGAATGAGATGAACTCGGCCTTTTCAAATAACCAACGTATATTTAGATTTTCATATCAATTTATCACATGGTTGGACTATTCAACATTCACATTTCAGTTCTTTAATTATAATTCTCATGTTAAATACATTCAACCATCACATATCAAGCAAACACAACGAAATTGGTTTATTTCCATTCTATATCGTCTATAGTATTTTATAACGATATATCGCCATTTTTATTTAATTTAAAACGACCATATTTAATTAAACGATGTTTCAGGTCGTGTCGATGCACTGGCGCTGCTTTTCACTAATTTTGTTTTACACATATCTGAAATCTAACCGTTGGATCTTCACAAATTTTATATCATTAGGAAGGTCATTTCAAAACGAATCCACCAGCACCAACTTTGGGAAAATCCGACTGTCGGATCTTCCACACTAGCCATTTGAAATTACGATTTCAATTTACGAACTGCAGCATCGTTATTCGATTTAATTTAATTATATTTATATATATATACTTATAATCGTTTCTGGCGCTGTTTTTCTTCAGATTTGAATTAAACATTCCAGACAATCAAAAATAAAAGAATTGAAAGCATCCGAGTCTGATGATAAAGAACAAGATTTTCTCTCATTAAAGTGTCTAACAGTGTTGAAATCCCTCCTATCACCCAAGGACCCAGAAAACTATTAGCCATCTATTTACAATGTTCCCAAAGATCAATTCTCTATAAAGAGTCCTGAGGACCATAAATATTGGAAAAGAAGTAGATGGAATTAGATGCAATGTGTTTGAAAGCTACATGTAAAGTAGATTGAGAGGGAAAAGTTTGGCATAGAGACCACATAGAACCATTCCATGTAGTAATAAGACCACCTCTAGTTTCAATAGCATTAACATACTCCATCCCCTAAAAAAGGAGCCACCAATTAAGCTAAAGTGATAATTAGAAGGTTCAAAGAGTTTGGTTTCTTGAAGAAAAAGAATATCTAATTTAAGTGGGGACAAAACCAAATTAATAGCATGACATTTTTGAAAGGTCCCCCAATCCCCGTACATTCCGTGTGACAACTTTCATTGATGTCTATTAATACGCTCTTGTTCTAATGCCTGCATGGCTTTATAATGTGTGTCACATAGATTCACTCCCACGCAGTTTGATATCTTTTTGATCAAGCATTTATTAGAAGAGGAAAAAATAACAAGAGTAAGGAAAATACCTGTTACTTAAGGATTATTGCATCCCCCACTTCGATGAACAAAAATGGGAGAGAGAAATTGAGGCCAATCATTGTCATCTGACCATGGTTGTTGAGGGGGAGATTGCGGCGGCGGAATAGAGCCAATGTCAAAAGGGATAGATTGAATGGGTAACATGGAGAAATCATTTCAATGTGGGATGGTCTTATTAAGAGGTGGATCCTGATCATCCTGCAAGTTCTGATTCTGACCATCATGTATTTCTTGGTTTACTTCGTCATGATCATTATAATCCATCTCTTTATCAACAAAGTTGGGAAAATTAGGACTTGTTTAACTCCCTAAAAATAGAGAGTAATGGAGGTAGCATTACTGCCTCTTCAATCATGGCATCTACTCGATTCTCCATACTCGAATCCTGATCATTGTGGATACATGGAACCACTTGCTCCTCGTTATTACCAATAAAGATAAGTTCTGGTCTTACGCCTGGATGTTCATGTTTGCAGTGCTGAACTTTGATAATATGCACTTTGTTGTTGAATCGGGCTGCATATTCATTTTTTGCTCCTATTCGTTCGAAAAATTGTAGCTTTACCAAGAAATATCTATGATCAAAGTGACACCAGTCACAATCATCAACTGCTAAGATTCTACCCATAAGTTTAAGGATTTTCTTTCAGCTTCATCATTATACTTTAAAAATTCTGGGAATCCTTCCACCTTAGCCCATGATTCGTTTTCAATACAGGTTCTGGTTCATAAACATCTTCTTCCCATGCTTCTAGACTAATCGCAGCACCTGGCTTGGTTAGGATTTTAAGGAGTAATGCATGATCTCTTTTGCCATAAGTAGGACAGTGGACCAAGAAGGAGTCATTTGAGATGATTGACATCGACCATATGTCATAATCAAGGTTGACTTCTAGGGCTTGGTGTAAAGTTTCTATACTCCATTTTCCTGTTAGAGTTTTGGCGTACAATGCATTTTGAATAATCCATCTTTGTAAAAATTCCTTTTTTTTGGAGATAGAAAGTGAGGAGGTTGAGATGGAGAATGAAGCGAATTAAGCTCAGATGATCTTTTAATATTGGATTTTCCATGGTAATTCTCTTAACGGCTGGCAATACGAAGCGATGGGTGACAAGCAGCATTTGTAGAGTAATTTATTTGTTTTAGGACCCAGCGCGCACGATAATTACTTTTATTACTATTGGGTGTATTAACAGAAGACGAGGAGCTTCCAACATAATATTTTTTCCTTGAACAACATTGCACTGCGTGACCAAACAAACCGCATTTGAAACAAATTTTTGGGTCTCTACATGCATTTGCCACGTGACCTTTGCATGCACATTTCAAACATCTCTTTTCTTTTTTCAATCGATTCACCATTTGATAAACCGAAACAAACTCCGGTAGAGGTGTTTTAAATTTCTTTTTGTGCGGAGGAATGGGTGGCGATGACGGTGGCGATGCCGCCACCTGGGCATAGAACTTTGAGGGTATTTCATGTTGATGATCAGAAAGAATAGAAAAGCGATTAGATGAGGATAGCAGGGAAGCACGAGATTGGGGAGGACGAGGACGAGCGGAAACTGGACCTTTATCAGATTGGGAAGAATCAACATGAGAAGAAAAATGAATTTGGGAAGAAGGAACACGATAAGAAGGAGGACGAGAAGATGAGCCCCGATAGGATGAACGAGGAACAACAAAGCGAACAGAGTGAGGGTTCGAAGACCAAGCATGCTTGAGCGAAGGATTAATGGAGGGAGGAGCAAAAGAAGGACGACGAGGAGATGAAGATGAAGCAGGAACAGAACGAGAAAGGAGAAAAGATCTATATATAGGAGGATATTTCGAAAGAAAAGTGGGGGGGGGAGAAGAAAGGGAGGACGCCATTAACGATTATTTCTAGTTTTCTTGAACACACACACACACACACACACACACATATATATATATATATATATATATATCAAAGTTATTAATTTGAAAATTTAATTAACCAATTGATTGTTGGTTGTATGCATGGTTATTTGTTTAACTAATTAATAGTATTGGAATGATAAAACCAATAAATGAACGAATGGTAAATTTAGCCAAATTGAATCAAAATATTGAACTGAGTTGAAAATTGATTGGAAATTGCCTACATGTACATGTATATAATTGAACAGGTCTTACCATGGAAGCTAAGAAGAGGAATAAAATTGTATGCCCGACAAATAGGTACATGTTTACTAATTTATTGGGTTTTGATGATTTTATGAGCCGATTGGCTAGCCACTTGGCTTTTTCTATTTCTTTTGGATTGGTGAGGGCCCTGTGAGACAAGTTGCGGTTTTAAAGGTCTCCCCGTACAAGGAGGTTATGGTGAATTTTTTCAAAAATTTAGGGTGTTAGCCAAATTTTTGAAAAATTAGAAATTCTTAGAAACTGGAAAGTTGAAGAATAAAAGCCAGAATGAAAGTTGAGTTGGTTGGGTTAACAACTTTCAGCATCGTTCCTTTTCGAGCATGAAAAGAATTTAAGTGGCGGAGATTGAAACAACCCGGATTTTCAGAACCAATTTAAAATTTTTATTTTGGCTATTTTAATGGATTTTGAATATTTAAAAATGATTTATTTTAAATAGTAACGACTAAAAATTTATTCAAATAGAAGTTAGAACAAATAAAATTATTTTAATTTTAAAACGAGCCTGAAATGATGCGGCAGTTTGAAAATTCGATTTTAAATTTCAAATGAATGTACAGGATTCAAAATAAATCAGATTTCAGTAAAACCGGAAATATTTGAATCTATTTAATAATATCTTTCTAATAAAGTTAAGAAACTTAGATTTCATAATGAAAGTCGCTATGGAATTTATATATATTTTATATAATAAATAGCCTTTAAAAATAGCTATTTTGCAAACGACCTCCGTTTTCGACGAAACCACTTTAGTTGGATCCAAAATGTTAAATTATTGCTAGATTCCAATTTTTATAATTTTGGAATTGACATGTAAGCATGGCAAAAGAAAACGTGTTTTGCCAATTTCTATTGAATTGGATCAACTGAAAAATGACCGTCTTTCAAACGGTCTCCAAATTCGACGAATTTAGTTTTGTTAGGACTGTATCATCAAAACATAGCTAGATTTATTTTTCTGGGATTTTTGGAGTCAGTATGCAGCCCTAGTAAATTAAAATGTTCGTTCAAATTTAATATATATATCGATTTATATTTTAATTTTAACGGAAACTGATCGAGGCAGTCGAATTGGCTTACCAGACATATCCCATTGTGTTCGGAATAGGGGGCGACAGTCATTGGGTTAATTTGGAGTTTAAATGAAAAAGGTTACTTTTTGGAATTAATTAAAGAATTAAATAAAATATATATGTTTATATCTCTCCCCTCTTTCACTCTCTTCTTATTCAATCAACGAGAAAATAAAAAGGAAAAATCGATCGTTCCCTCCCTTGCTCAGCCCGTCGCCCTACGATTCTTGCCCCACCTCTGCGCCTCACCAGTGACGCCGCCCCCTCACCTCCTCCTCCGATCTCCTTTCCCCTCTCTTCTCTCTATCTCGTAGCCCTACCCTCAAATAGCCCTAATCCTCCACAATGGGACCCGCCGCCATTACTGAACCGCCTCCGCCTCCTCTCAATCGATTGCCACTGCCTCGAGGCCCCCATGCCGCCGACCACCCACAACCAACGTGAACCCCCCTCCTCCGACAAAGACCCAATTTTTACAAGAAAAACTTGTGTTTTTGTTTATTTTTTTCTTCTTTATGCTATTACTTTAGTAAAAATCTGATTTTTAACTATATAATATTGTTTTAAAAATATAACTTTTATAATGAAGTTGTTTTATTATAAAGATATGATTTTTTAATATAAAAATATGATTTTTATATATATAGTAGCAACATAAAAATATGATTTTTGTGTACATCGTAGAAACATAAAAATATGATTTTACATAGAAATATGATTTTTTATTATATGAATAGCGGTATAAAAATGTGATTTTTACACACATGGATTTGAAATAAAAATATCATTTTTAGTTATATAAAAATACGATTTTTAGTTGTGTAAAAATATTATTTTACGTATATATAAATGTGAATTTTAGTTAGATAAAAATACGATTTTTAGTTATGTAAAAATATTATTTTTAGGAAGATAAAATTATGATATTTACATATAAAAAGCATTATAAAAATATGATTTTTATTAGATGGATAGCGTTATAAAAATGGGATTTTTAAATATATATAGCGTTGTTAAAAAAATGATTTTTAATATAAATCACGTGAAATAGATCTCGTCGGAAACACGGTGAAGGACACAATGCACTTTAACAAATCCAAATCCAAACCGTTCAAATAAATAATGACGGAGTGGAAACCAAAGGTGAGAACTCCTTCTCACTTAATTTATTTTATAGTTAAAAATATTTTAGGTTGCTGACGGGGCCTAGAAGCCACCGACACTATTTATTGTACAAAACATATTATGTGATTCGAATTATATGGAGTTCAACACTCGAATTCGCACAATCACAAAATTGAAAGCGATGTATGGATATTACCGACACACGGATTTCATACTCCGCGAATAGCCACTTATGGCACCGTAAATGGCATTTGGGTTAGTTGAGTATTTATTTATTTGGATGTTCAGCGTTATTTGATTGTGATTATAAAATTGGTTGTCGATTAATTGTGAATTGATTGAAATTGGTTAGTGTATGGCGCGAGCCAGTATTAGGTGAGGGGTAAGGCTAGACCTTATCCTGGTTCTAATATCGTGCCGTTATGCTGCCAAAATATTCTAAAAATATGTTAGAGCAATAAAAATATCATTTTTATTGTATAAATGAACTGTATAAAATATTCATGTGTTGACTAAAATATTTTGTCGTTAAAAATATAATTTTTAACGTATATATGAATGACATAAAGTTCTCCTGAAATAAAAATAAATATTCATTTTGAAATCAGATGATTTGTTTATGTATACTCATTTGACTGATATTGATTGGGATGATATATTTTACACATCACCCAACTGCACAAATAAAATCTGTGTGTGTTGATTGAAACCCCACAGGGGTATTGCGGTGATATTTGACATACACTAATCCTAATTGTTTAGTTGTATTTTAGTCGATTGGTTGACAGACAATTGTAAGTGTTAATTATTTATATTTAATGCTTAGGCAGTTGTGTAGTGCACTCTGGATGATGGTTGATTGTTTATCGTTGTAGTATACATATGATGTATGAAATCCATATAATTAACATTATATGGTAATTGACTATGTCTGATTCCAATTTGGAAAGAACGAATATTTTAAAATAATAAATATTTTAAAATAATATTCAGTAAAGGATTAAAATTTGATTTTAATGTCCGACTTTGGATGGACACGAAAATGTTAAAATATGTGAAGCCGTATTGATTAGATATGCGCCATTTTGACGTGAACGATATTTATATCGATTTTATTCATTTTTATAATGAATATCGAAAAGGAAATGATTTCAAAATTAGATATTTTGAAAATATTATCATTTAAATAATATAATGTTAAGGAGTATTCAATTTTGATTTAAAATTGGAAATAAAATTAGAATCTTTTTAAAACGAATTTATAAACGATTTATAAATTACATTTTAAATGGAAATCGATGAAATATATTATATATATATATATATATATATAATCTAATTGCCTGAATAGAACGCGCCACGCCGCAGTGGTTCATGAATTTTAACCATTGACTTCGAATTGATATTACGGGAGATCCGGCCATCGAATTCTCCTAAAATTGGAACCGTTGGGTTCATATCGAAAAGTGATTTCCAACGAATATAATTGAATTGAAATCTAATGGTTGGATTTGGAATTATGTCCAAATCAAATTTGGGAAAGGTCGTTGTAAGTGCAGTTCGATGACCGTTTATTGAAATTGATTGAAAGGGCCTTAATTAAATTATTAAAAAAGTAAACTCATAATAAATGATTTGGAAAGAATTGGGATGAAAAATTCCATATTTGAAAAGATAAAAATATATTTTTATTGAAATGAACTAGTTATTAACTATAATTATAATCCAATTATTTTTAAATAAATAAATTGGATTGAGAACGGGTTTTAATATAACCAGAATTTCCAATATATGAATTGGTGTGGATTTGAATGGAAATCAGCTTCAGAATATTTCAATGTTGGATTTCGTGATTATACAGATATTGTTATAGAAATTTAGAAGACATATTTATATCGTTACTTCCAATACGATATTTATTGGTTTCAGAATTAGATATTGAATATAAGACGATATAATTTCTATTCAAAACCTTGTGTAACACCCCGTGTATTCTATAACAGTGAGATTCACAAATCAAAAAATAACTAATTTCAAATCAAATAATTAAGGGAAACGGGATATGCCATTGCGTTCGTCTCGGAATTCTGCTTGAGATAGAGTCCGAGTTTGCGTAAAACGGGTATCGTATGAAGAAGATATGGACGAACGAAGTTGGGCGAAAAACCAGAAAATGGGTCAGAATGCACTGGCGCACTTGGGAAGTGCGCCAGAACAAAAATGACCTGGCGCACTTGGGAAGTGCGCCAGTACATTTTTGACCTGGCGCACCTGCCAAGTGCGCCCAGGTCAAAATGACCTGCTGGTCAGGTCTGGTCAAGTCTTGGCTGGCCAGGTCTGTGTTTGGTCGATTTTCTGAGCCTTGCCTTGTCACTAGGGCTAGGTGTCAGCTCCTGGTTAGTCTCTCCTTCAAACGAATGGCTATTATTGAACCAAGCTTCATCGACGGTCTAAATCAACTCACAAACTCTATAAAAAGGACCTAAGACTAACCCTAATTCACATAAACTAAAATGGAGATGAGACCGTCATGCTGCTGAGGAGAGACTGAGGATAGCCGTCCGAAATAGAGAGACAACTAGGAGATAATTCAAAGCTTAAAGAAACATTAATCAAATCAAAGCAACGCCTACAACAAAGGATAGCATCTCCAAATTCAGAATTCAGATTCCTGAATTGAAGATTCGTCATACGTTGTAAGTAGAGTGCTATTCCGATGTGAATTAAATAATTGTGTTGATTTGTGTAAAGTAAGAAATGGAATTGTGGCGATAATAATCTATATTTGTATGTTGCTTTGATGCTAAACGATTTGGGAATATTATGGTATACGATTGGATATTTGCAAGTACGCGATTTGCGTTGGAAGTTAACAACGAAATGGAATTGTGGCGATAATAATCTATATTTGTATGTTATTTTGATTCTAAACGATTTGGCAATGCTATGGTGTACGATTGGATTCATACAAGTATATGATTTATGTTGACAACCACATGTTGTGGAATTTTAATTGGGATTCATGCAAGCATATGATTCATATTGAAAACTACATGTTTGTGGTAGTTATTTACAACACCCATTTGATAATTGCAAGTATATGATTCGTGTTGAAAGTAACAACTATATGTTGTAATAGTTTATTTAAGATTCATGCAAGTATATGATTTACTGTTATGCCAACATGATGTATAATTTTATGGTCATCTTTAGTGTAATTTGATCCACTTAAGTATTATGATTCATATGAAGGTTATGTTGGAATTGGCATCATAGTTCAAGTATAAAAATCATGCTTTTGTGATAGTGACAAAAGCAAGCATCTTTGTGAACTTGTATTAATTTTATGAACATGACTAAACTATGTTTGTTATTATGCCTAGTTGAAAACATGTTTTTAGGCTTATGTTGTTATCATAATATATGTGACACAATTAAGTTAGATTTACATCCCAATTGCAAGTTTACAATGATTCATGTATTATTTATGCCATGATTATATGAATAGAACGATGCATGTTTAAGTATTGTTTATGCCATGATTATATGAATAAAATGATTCATGTTATGCCATGATTATATGATGTTACAATTGCAAGTTCACATGTGCCTACTTTATGTTAATTAATCGTTCGTTGCAAGTTCATGCGTTCACACTCCCCTTTTTCATGTTACCTTATAAACACCATGTTATAAGCCTCCCCTTTACATTTGGCTAAATTGGGTTTAAGTATTAAACCCAACCCACCTTACATTGGAGCGAACGTATAAAACGGGGGTAATGACGTTTGGGCTAAAAATATAGAACATATGTGTTGGCATGATTAACGCATGCCAACAACCTTGAAAAGAAATTAAGTGGCATAAATAAATTTTAATCAATAAAGATGAATTTGAATAATGGGCCGCAAATATTTACATATAAAAAGAAAAGAGACAAAATATGTAAATGTAGAAAATACGATGTGTTTAACCCGAGGTTGGATTGAGTTGTGATGTAAACCTGCCCGGAACCGCCCGGCTGTCCAGTAGTCACAACAATACCTATCCAATGTGGGTGGTTAAACACGGAGCCCAATAAGGACCCGAGGTTAGACTGAGTTGTGGTGTAAGACTGCCCGGACCCAACCGGCAACAGGTAGCCACAACAATACCTATCTAATGTGAGAGGTCAAGGCTTTAATAAGACAATTAAGGTTGAGTCAGGATTGATAGGATTAAGTAAATTATATTAATACTTAATCAAAATAGAACATGCTAAACTAAACAGACTGATTGGGGGTTAGGTTTATAAAACACTTAACCAACTTAGCATGTTGGTTAGAAATAGAAAACCTAGTAGCGGGGGACCCTTTTCAGCAGTAACCCTACAAGGTATCATGATACCGTGAAACTAGGCAAGGTGGGGCACGATTACTGGGCTGATTGTAAGCGGTCAAATCGACGGCGGTGGTGCAGCAGTGTAGGTTCTAATGGGGTGCGGGCGTGCACACACTCCGGCGCAGAAAAATAAGGCACTGGGCACCAGTAGCATACCTGTGCATTCTAGGATTGTGTCGGGCCGCCACCATGGGACTTGATACACCCCATGGTGGGACCAGCATAGGTAACTACAACATCGGGGGCCGTAAGACACATGTAACTATGCGAGTAGGAGCCGATCATCATAAAATGGATCACTTCACCCTGATTATAGGGTGCCTGTTGGGAACTAGTTTATATGGGTACAGAGATTAATATGGGGTACGATAGTATATTCGACCTTAGACAGCTTAACTAAGTTTATGGTGCTTTCTCATTTCTAGTTTATACTTATCATACCCAGTTCTTTATTCATAGACTGAATAGTCCTAGACTTACTCAGGCTTTATGTCTGACTCTACTTTTCTTTTGTCTTCTTTTCTTTCGTTCCCCCCCCCCCCCCCAGGTCCACAGGGAGGGAATACCGCAGCTTGACCAGCTTTCACATCCAGCTTGAAGAGAAAGAATGTATTGCTTGGATCTTTTCGTTTTGGACTATGGCTTTGGACAGCAATTATGGGACTTTTCAGTTTATTTATGTTTTCTTTATGCTTCTTTAAATAACGTAATCAAGACAGTTATGAAGATGTTATGTTTTTGGAAGTATTGTAAGACAATTATGGCATTGTTTGTGTAACACGTATTTTGATGAAATAAAAGTTGTTGTTTTCCGCTGTTCAAAAATATGTGTTATTATATCTGTCTTGTATATCTGTGAGTTATACTTATAAACCTCCACCAAAATTAGGGCATTCCCTTTGAGAGTGACCCTAACGGAGGTGGGGTGTTTCACTTGGTATCAGAGCATAGGTTTACCAGATAAGATAAAAAGTTTTGAAAATTTATTTTCAAAAAGGAAATTTAAAGAAGCATTTTTAAAAGATAAAATATTTTATTTTAAAAGGCAAAGTCCCCCAAAGCCATAGGTACTATCTCTTATCCTTCGTTTTGAATCTATCCTTTCTGTTTCAGCATGTCCGAAGAACTTAACTTGCCAGAAGGTGTACCGATACCTGGTTGGTTTAGACGATTCTTAGAAGTAAGGACCACTCAGCCAGGCCCTACCGTTCCTCCTCCCCCAGCTGCAGGGAATCACCCGGCTGCAGCAGCACCTCTTCCTCCACCTCCTCCACGGGGAAACACTTTTGCTAAGATATGTAAAGATTTTAAAGCTATGGGAGGAAAGGATTTTCATGGAACTGAGTCCTTCGTGGCAGCTAGAAATTGGCTGAAAGAAACCGAGGACTTATTCGTCATCTTTGAGGTAGAAGATAGGCAGAAAGTACAACTGGCAGTGTGGCTACTAAAGGGCGAGGCTTCCTACTGGTGGGAAGTCACTAATGCAGAAAGACCAGTGGAAACATGGGAGGACTTTAGGGCAAGGTTTGAGGCTAAATTTCTCTCAGACGCGGAAAGGAGTTTACAGTTGGAAAAATTCTTATTTCTTAAGCAAGGGAACAAAACAGTCAAGGAGTACGTTAATCAGTTCGATGAGCTGGCTAGGTTCGGACTGGACCTAGTCAACACCCCGCACAAGAAGGCTCTCCGTTTTGTCAAAGGGTTGAATGAGCCATTACACAGTTTGGACATGACCCACATACCCATGGGAGCTACATACGAAAGGTTGGTACAGATGGCATTGCTGAACGAAGAGGATAAGGGCAAGAAGGAGACAAAGGCAGAAAGCTCTCAAGGGAAGAAAGAGGGTTTACAGCCTAAGAAGACAGACTTTAAGAAGGGCGGGAAAGACAACAAAGACAAGAGGAAGTGTAATTTCTGTGGCAAAGTGGGGCACTTAGTGAAAGATTGCCGGAAAAAGAAGGCCAAGATGAATGGTGGGTGCTTTTCTTGCGGTGAGACAGGCCACATGGCTAAGGACTGCCCAAAGAAACGAGGACAGGGGCAGAGGGCTGGATCCACCTCAGGGGCGCAGGTTCATGTGCTAGAGGCGCCACCTCTGCAATAGCGAGGTATAAATACTTCTGTAGAAAGTGTAGTTTATCTTTATGATCACCCCGTTCGCACTTTATTTGATTTCGGCGCATCACACTCCTTTATCTCGTCTGCTTTAGTAGAATCTCTGCACCTAAAAACTAGTATGGTAGAGGACCCCTTAATTGTTTCAAACCCAATTGGGGGCCCAGCTCATTTGTCTATGATCTGTTTGGGATTGAAAATTTCTATTCTAAGTGTAGAATTTAAATGTAGTGCCTTTGTTTTGGGCTTTTCGGGATATGGTTTGATTTTGGGCATGGATTGGCTATCCAGTAATGGGGCCATCCTTGATTGTGAGAAAAGGGTTGTTAGGCTCCTAACCCAGCTCGGTAACACTTTGGAAATTTCTTGTAATCCCTCGTATGCGGTTATGCTTAGTTATCTTGAATCGCTAGATGCCTCGGTTGAAAATTTGCAATCGGTTAGAGTGGTCCGGGAATTTCCGGATGTCTTCGCAGAGGTGAAGGGCTTGCCTCCGAAGCGGGAGATAGACTTCCGCATATATCTTGTAGATATTGCAAATCCTGTTGCATTGCCCGTTAGACACATGGCTCCACGGGAAAGGAAAGAGCCCAGTAAACAGATTAAAGAGCTTCTAGAGAAGGGGTTCATTAGAAGGAGCATTTCAGAATGGGGCGCTCCAGTGGTGTTCTCTACAAAGGCGGATGGTTCACTCTGTCTATGTGTTGACTATAGGGAGCTCAACAAGCTAACGAAAAAGAATAGGCACCCTCTCCCCAGAATTGACGATCTGTTTGATCAGCTTGTAGGAGCGTCTGTTTTCTCCCAACTCGATTTAGCGACCGATTTTCATTAGCTAAGGGTGGCTGAAGATAGCATCGATAAAACGGCATTCAGAACCCCATACGGCTTCTTTGAATGGCTTGTCATGCTTTTCGGCTTGACAAATGCACCTGCTTACTTCTTGGACCTGATGAGTAGGGTATTCAGATATTTCCTCAATAAGTTCGTAGTGGTCTTCGTAGACGATATCCTTATCTTCTCAAAGAGTGAAGAGGAACATGCTCAGCACTTAAGGGCAATCATGGAAACTCTGCGAGTCCATCAGCTAAAAGCCAAATTCTCCAAATGCCACTTTTGGAGAGAAGAAGTGAGGTTCCTTGGGCACATAGTATCCAAACAAGGGTTAGCAGTGGACCCTGCTAAGGTAGTGGCGGTACAGGATTGGAAGACACCAAAGAATGCAACTGAGGTCCGAAGTTTTCTAGGACTAGCAGGTTTCTATCGAAAGTTCGTAAGGGATTTTGCGAAAATCTCAGCTCCGCTCACAAAGTTGACCAAGAAGAATCTAGTGTTCAATTGGGACTTGGATTGCGAGTTTGCTTTCCAGCGACTGAAAAGGGCTCTTACAACAGCCCCAGTTTTGACGTTGCCAGATGGAAGCAAGATGTTCACCGTTTATACAGATGCATGTGGGATAGGGTTAGGCACCGTCTTAATGCAAGAAGGAAGGGTAGTAGCTTATGGCGGGAGGCAGTTGAAAGTGCACGAAAAGAACTACCCGACCCAAGATCTTGAATTAGCCGCCATCGTCTTTGCACTCAAGTCTTGGCGACACTATCTCCTAGGTGAGAAGTTCGAACTTTACACTGACCATAAATCGTTGAAATATCTTTTCTCGCAGAAAGGTCTTAACTTGAGGCAACAGAGATGGATGGAGTTTCTTGCCTCGTATGATTTCGAGATCTCCTATACTCCGGGCAAAGGCAACGTAGTGGCAGACGCGTTGAGCCGAAAGAAACTGACCCTAAGCCCGCTGTTTGTTGAAAGACAGAGCCTAGAGTTTATAACCAGCTTTGACTTTAGGCCCTCCTCCGATTTTGTACCAGGCTTGCTAGCATCTCTCGAAGTACGCCCGACTTTAGTGGACTCAATAGGGACAGCACAACGCGAAGACCCTCAGCTTGTGGAAACGATTGATAGGCTAATTAGGGGTGAAACTTCAAGTCACCTCAAAAGATACTCCATCGACGATAAGGGTTGGCTAAGACGAGACGGAAGACTATGCGTCCCACAGACAAGGGATTTAGTGAAGACGGTTCTCGAGGAAGCACATCACTCCAAGATGACAATACACCCAGGCGGAGATAAAATGTACAAGGACATAAAATGAACTTTCTTTTGGGAGGGCATGAAGAAGGACGTGGAAGATTTCGTTTCTAAGTGTATGGTGTGCCAACAGGTTAAGGCAGAACAGAAAAAGCCTGGCGGTCTGCTACACCCTTTAGAGGTCCCGCAGTGGAAATGGGATAGCATCTCAATGGACTTCATCGATGGGCTGCCTAGGTCTAGGAGAGGCAACACTAGCATATGGGTAATAGTGGATAGGCTTACTAAAAGCGCCCACTTTTTACCTGTCAAAAGTAAAAGAACTGCCTCATCCCTAGCATCTCTTTACCTCAAGGAAATCGTTCGACTCCATGGAATACCATCCAGCATCGTTAGTGACCGAGACCCTATCTTCACCAGTGAGTTTTGGCGGAGTCTACAAGAAGCGGTAGGAACACAGTTATGCTTGAGCACAGCCTATCATCCCCAAACCGACGGCCAAACAGAAAGAGTGAACAGAGTTTTGGAGGACCTTTTAAGATTGTGCATCCTTGACTTCAGAGGGACGTGGGAAGACCATCTTCCTTTGGTGGAATTTGCCTACAACAACAGCTATCAAGCAACCATCGGAATGGCGCCCTTCGAAGCTTTATATGGAAGACCGTGTCAATCGCCCACTTGTTGGTGGGAGTCTGCTGATAAGCTCATACTTGGACCAGATATGATCCGAGAAACTTCAGAGAAAGTAGACTTAATACGAAGAAGGATGAAGACGGCCCAAGACAGACAAAAGTCCTACGCCGACAAGAGGAGGACCGATCTTGAATTTGAGGTTGGGGACAGAGTTTTTCTTAAGGTATCTCCGCTAAGGAACGTTGTTCGTTTTGGAACCACAGGAAAGCTAGCACCAAGGTTCGTAGGGCCATTCCCTATCATCGAGAAAATTGAGAAAATGGCTTATAGATTAGAGCTACCCGAAAAATTGGCTGGAGTTCACAACGTTTTTCATGTTTCACATCTCCGAAAATGTCTACATGAATCTGCTGAAGTGGTAGAGCCAAATATCCTAGAAGAAGCTGAAGTGGAACACGAAGCAACCGTGAGGAAAGTTCCAACCCGCATATTAGGAACGGAAGTGAAGAAGCTACGCAAACCGCGAAGTCAAGCTCGTCAAAGTTCAGTGGAGCGACGCCGAGGGAGACGCAACTTGGAAAACTGAAGCTAGAATACGCGCTGCCTACCCTTTTCTTTTCGAGGGTACATCTTTGATCTTTCTTTTTCCTTAAGTTGCGCTTTTATCTATCTTCTTAGGTATATCTCCTCGACCTTATCTTTTAGGTAGAAACTCTTTGGATGAAAACATGTAATTGAAACATGTTATGGATGATGGTTGCAAGTGGTTGCAAGTGATTCCTAGTGATTACTCGTGGTTGCATATACACACACAATTTAGGTTGTAGATTGGCTCAGTCACTTCATATTGCATATGCATATATGTTTGCATTCGTATATGGTTGAACTTTAATGTGTTGTCATATGGATGTTGCATTTGTATGAATGATTGCGCACTCATATAGAATCATGAATAGGAAAATTTGCATACATAATGGATTCATTGCACTTACATAATTTGCATTAAGGAGGTCAACTAAATCAGTAGACCGCCTGATTTTGCATTAGATAAGTACATGTACACACACACTTCGCATATGATCATGAAGCATTAGAAGTCTTTTAAGGACAATGGATGCTCGCGTTTGATGGATGAGTAGATGGATGATTGGATGTTAGGATATACATTCTTCCTAACTTGAAGATTTCGGGGGCGAAATCATTTTAAGTGGGGGAGAATGTAACACCCCGTGTATTCTATAACAGTGAGATTCACAAATCAAAGTATAACTAATTTAAAATCAAAGAATTAAGGGAAACGGGATACGCCATTGCGTTCGTCTCGGAATTCTGCTTGAGATAGAGTCCGAGTTTGCGTAAAACGGGTATCGTATGAAGAAGATATGGACGAACGAAGTTGGGCGAAAAACTAGAAAACGGGTCAGAATGCACTGGCGCACTTGGGAAGTGCGCCAGAACAAAAATGAACTGGCGCACTTGGGAAGTGCGCCAGTACATTTTTGACCTGGCGCACCTGCCAAGTGCGCCCAGGTCAAAATGACCTGCTGGTCAGGTCTGGTCAAGTCTTGGCTGGCCAGGTCTGTGTTTGGTCGATTTTCTGAGCCTTGCCTTGTCACTAGGGCTAGGTGTCAGCTCCTGGTTGGTCTCTCCTTCAAACGAACGGCTATTATTGAACCAAGATTCATCGACGGTCTAAATCAACTCACAAACTCTATAAAAAGGACCTAAGACTAACCCTAATTCACATAAACTAAAATGGAGATGAGACCGTCATGCTGCTGAGGAGAGACTGAGGATAGCCGTCAGAAATAGAGAGACAACTAGGAGATAATTCAAAGCTTAAAGCAAAGTTAATCAAATCAAAGCAACGCCTACAACAAAGGATAGCATCTCCAAATTCAGAATTCAGATTCCTGAATTGAAGATTCGTCATACGTTGTAAGTAGAGTGCTATTCCGATGTGAATTAAATAATTGTGTTGATTTGTGTAAAGTAAGAAATGGAATTGTGGCGATAATAATCTATATTTGTATGTTGCTTTGATGCTAAACGATTTGGGAATATTATGGTATACGATTGGATATTTGCAAGTACGCGATTTGCATTGGAAGTTAACAACGAAATGGAATTGTGGCGATAATAATCTATATTTGTATGTTATTTTGATTCTAAACGATTTGGCAATGTTATGGTGTACGATTGGATTCATACAAGTATATGATTTATGTTGACAACCACATGTTGTGGAATTTTAATTGGGATTCATGCAAGCATATGATTCATATTGAAAACTACATGTTTGTGGTAGTTATTTACAACACCCATTTGATAGTTCCAAGTATATGATTCATGTTGAAAGTAACAACTATATGTTGTAATAGTTTATTTAAGATTCATGCAAGTATATGATTTAATGTTATGCCAACATGATGTATAATTTTATGGTCATCTTTAGTGTAATTTGATCCACTTAAGTATTATGATTCATATGAAGGTTATGTTGGAATTGGCATCATAGTTCAAGTATAAAAATCATGCTTTTGTGATAGTGACAAAAGCAAGCATCTTTGTGAACTTGTATTAATTTTATGAACATGACTAAACTATGTTTGTTATTATGCCTAGTTAAAAACATGTTTTTAGGCTTATGTTGTTATCATAATATATGTGACACAATTAAGTTAGATTTACATCCCAATTGCAAGTTTACAATGATTCATGTATTATTTATTCCATGATTATATGAATAGAACGATGCATGTTTAAGTATTGTTTATGCCATGATTATATGAATAAAATGATTCATGTTATGCCATGATTATATGATGTTACAATTGCAAGTTCACATGTGCCTACTTTATGTTAATTAATCGTTCGTTGCAAGTTCATGCGTTCACACTCCCCTTTTTCATGTTACCTTATAAACACCATATTATAAGCCTCCCCTTTACATTTGGCTAAATTGGGTTTAAGTATTAAACCCAACCCACCTTACATTGGAGCGAACGTATAAAACGGGGGTAATGACGTTTGGGCTAAAAATATAGAACATATGTGTTGGCATGATTAACGCATGCCAACAACCTTGAAAAGCAATTAAGTGGCATAAATAAATTTTATTCAATAAAGATGAATTTGAATAATGGGCCGCAAATATTTACATATAAAAAGAAAAGAGACAAAATATGTAAATGTAGAAAATACGATGTGTTTAACCCGAGGTTGGATTGAGTTGTGATGTAAACCTGCCCAGAACCGCCCGGCTGTCCAGTAGTCACAACAATACCTATCCAATGTGGGTGGTTAAACACAGAGCCCAATAAGGACCCGAGGTTAGACTGAGTTGTGGCGTAAGACTGCCCGGACCCAACCGGCAACAGGCAGCCACAACAATGCCTGTCTAATGTGAGAGGTCGAGGGTTTAATAAGACAATTAAGGCTGAGTCAGGATTGATAGGATTAAGTAAATTATATTAATACTTAATCAAAATAGAACATGCTAAACTAAACAGACTGATTGGGGGTTAGGTTTATAAAACACTTAACCAACTTAGCATGTTGGCTAGAAATAGAAAACCTAGTAGCGGGGGACCCTTTTCAGCAATAACCCTACAAGGTATCATGATACCCTGAAACTAGGCAGGGTGGGGCACGATTACTGGGCTGATTGTAAGCGGTCAAATCGACGGCAGTGGTGCAGCAGTGTAGGTTCTAACGGGGTGCAGGCGTGCACACACTCCGGCACAGAAAAATAAGGCACTGGGCACCAGTAGCATACCTGTGCATTCTAGGATTGTGTCGGGCCGCCACCATGGGACTTGATACACCCCATGGTGGGACCAGCATAGGTAACTACAACATCGGGGGCCGTAAGACACATGTAACTATGCGAGTAGGAGCCGATCATCATAAAATGGATCACTTCACCCTGATTATGGGGTGCTTGTTGGGAACTAGTTTATATGGGTACAGAGATTAATATGGGGTACGATAGTATATTCGACCCTAGACAACTTAACTAAGTTTACGGTGCTTTCTCATTTCTAGTTTGTACTTATCATACCCAGTTCTTTATTCATAGACTGAATAGTCCTAGACTTACTCAGGCTTTATGTCTGACTCTACTTTTCTTTCGTCTTCTTTTCTTCCGTTCCCCCCTCAGGTCCACAGGGAGGGAATACCGCAGCTTGACCAGCTTTCACATCCAGCTTGAAGAGAAAGAATGTATTGCTTTGATCTTTTCGTTTTGGACTATGGCTTTGGACAGCAATTATGGGACTTTTGCAGTTTATTTATGTTTTCTTTATGCTTCTTTAAATAACGTAATCAAGACAGTTATGAAGATGTTATGTTTTTGGAAGTATTGTGAGACAATTATGGCATGGTTTGTGTAACACGTATTTTGATGAAATAAAAGTTGTTGTTTTCCGCTGTTCAAAAATATGTGTTATTATATCTGTCTTGTATATCTGTGACTTATACTTATAAACCTCCACCAAAATTAGGGCATTCCCTTTGAGAGTGACCCTAACGGAGGTGGGGTGTTTCACCTTGTATTTAATATCAAATGGGATTTTGGTTGGTCGTGAATGGTGTCTTTATTATCACTGTTCTTAAACCCAGTTGAGAAAAGAATAAATCTTTTAATTAAGATTTAGAGAAGTTTTCCCTTTAAATAATATTTAATTGGAATTGAACGAAAGAATTAAATTTTTGGGTTTATAGTGAACGGTGTTTTAAGTAACACTTGTTCTTTAACCCGATTAACAGTGAAATGTGATTTGGAATTTATAAATCTTTTTATTAAGATTTAATGGAAATTTTCCAAAGTAAAGTTTTGTGGTTTAATAAAATAAATTGGAAAGGAATGGAATTTGATTGGGTAATAATCGAAGTGAGCTTCTATGGAGGAATACTGTTAATATATATGTAATTTAAAAGGCTTTGTCATTATTCCATTTATATTATCGATTATATATTGATATGTTTTCCATGAAGATTCCATAACTAATGGAATGTGATTTTAGGTTTATCGTGAACTGTGTTTTAAATGACATTGGTTCTTTAACCCAGTTAAAGATAGGATTACATGTCTAACATTGTATTTCAAACTGTATTGTTGATCTCTGCTAAATATATATCTGTTTGGTGGCGGAGAATTTATTCTCTTGCTTAACACCCTTCTATAAGACGTACGAGCTTAGAGGTTGTATATCGGTAGAAATCAACGGTACAGTGTAGATTGTTGATGCGACGTGTTTGATTTCCCAAAATTAAACAACCATTAATATTGATTTTTGGGAAGATTGAAACTAAGTGGAGTTTTAATGATTCTTTAATAAGATTGAAATGAGAATGTGATAATTTAAATTATCAAATTCGGAAATTAAACATATGGTACCACCAGTTTTACTCCAAGCAATAGTTAAATCTTTAATTAGATTCGAATGTGAAATGTTAATTAAATTTACCTATAACACCATGGTGTTAGATATGGGGTATTACTAGATTTGTTCCATGGGATGAATAGGTTGGGATAAGGAAATTAAACAAATGATTGCTTCGGTAAGGTGCGCTAATCCAGACTAGTTTGGATAAACCTTAATTTGGTTTGAATAAATATCCAAAGGAAGATTAAAGAATAAATTTTAAGGATTTATCTTTGATAAATTTAATGGGAACCTTTCCTAAAGGATATGAATATTTAAATAAAAGAATATACAGAATTGGAATGAGGCGTATGTTGTGTTTTATAGCACTTGATTTTAAAATACGCTAGTTATTCATAAAAGGCCGGGTTTATACCCATTCTGAATAACTGATTCGACGATGGTTGAAGACCAGAGGTCTTCACATCGTTTGGATGATTACTGATGTCTTGATTGGACTGTACACCCAAGACAAGGTAATAAGTGGTGATCATCCAGACCAGATATGCGAGGACCTCTCTCCTGTATTGGACATATGGGACGAGGAATAAGGTGCCTCTGGTTTCGTTCAGACCTAAAACGAACTTATAAATGGATGTGTGTCTGACATTGGATTTTGTTCTATGTTGATTGATCTCTATTAAATATATATCTATTTGGTGGTGAATAATTTATTCTCTTGCTTAACACCCTTCTCTGAGACGTACGAGCTCAAAGGTTGTATATCGATAAACATCAGTCGCATGGCAAGAATTGTTAGTGTTGCATGAGAAGATGCAAAATTCAAGGTTTTTGTTGAAAAGCAGAGCTTTGTGGTTGATGGTCAAAACATGACTTTAAATAGCATATCTTTGTGTCATAGAGATGATTCACGAGCTTCAAACTCCGGTATGAAACCGAAAACGGGCGAGGATCCAGGGAGGCCGTGCGTTTCCTTCTAGCTAGGAGTGGTGTTATGGTATGTAGACCATACATTTTACTCATGTGGATGTTCCTTGTATTACTTAATGGATAGCGAGGTACCTTAGATATATCGGTCACTACGGGGCCGATGGATGACATGATCAACATACTGACCAGACTTACGCCCCATAGGGCGACGAAACGTATTGTTCAGGGATTATTAATCCACTTAGTGTGGACCGGCCCTATGGCTCCTAAGGTTCAATGCGTTCTGATCCTGAGACATGGGCTAGATTGTCTCGAATTCGGTAAGGACGATCCCTTGCCTTGGTTCATAGATGGAATCCAATTTCCAATACATGACATTTCAATTTTAATTGTAGAACTAGTATGGCGACATCATATATGGTACCCATGCCGTCTATGATTGATACATTTATATTTGAAGTTGTTTTTGACACTATACACTTATTATAGTATCAAATGATTTGTTTTAAACGTACTAAGCATGTTTGGCTATTATAAGGGAAAACCCTATCCTTCGGCTTACGTTGCATTGTGTGATGGGACCTGGGTCTTATAATTGCTTCATTTTTCCAAAAAGCATCGTGCTATTTGTTTATACACTAGTATACTTGGCGGTAAACCCGTTCCATGTTATATGGCGTGGTCCCTTGATTTACTTTATTTTTAAGTAAAGATTTAATAACTGTTTTAGTTCCCACACCAGTCCTTGTCACTGGCTCTGAGGGGCTGTTACACATGATAGGGGATTCTCGCCATGTGGTTTAGTGGCGAACAGTGGGCTCTTACCCCTACATGTCCCTTTTGAGCGTGTGTTGACAGTCGAGAGGCTAGCCATAAAACAAGGTGATTGGGGGATCCGTTGGAAGCCACGGTGGGTTTTACTTGCTGCTTTGGGAGATAAAGGGATAGTTGCAAAGCCTACCAGATTTTGTCTGGCTGTTTCAGCGTGGTATTAGAGCTTTGGTTTATAGAGCTCGAGACCAAGACACATTAGAACCGAACAAAAGAATTCACCAGAGATTGGATTTGTAATATCCAATGAGAATGACTTGTTAGAGATGGGATCAATAGCATCCTAGAATGAGGTCATAGAGTGTTATTCTTTTGAAATAAAAATAAAAACAAATTATGTTTCGAAAATTATATCATATTTTACGTAATTGAATATTTATTTTAAATTGATTTGGACAATCGAGTATATGAAGATTTTGCATATACACCTAGCTAGCGTGTATCCAAAGTCTCAAATATACTGGGTAGATATAGAATCACACTTTAGTCGCTCGGAGATGATTCTGATAATTGATATATCATCATCAGATTCTATATTCGAGTTTCTAAAGTTGGATATCTATATATTTCCAATTGGCTGGTGTGAGAACCAAAATTATATAGGGTTATTGTTGTGAATTGGCATCAAAAACATGATTTTGAATATATATATATATATATCAAAGTTATTAATTTGAAAATTTAATTAACCAATTGATTTCTAGTTGTATGTATAACGACCCGTACTCCCCCGTGAAGGAAAACCAGGATTGCTTTGAGAACACTACAAATCAGTACCAAAACAAAAGAACATTTCATTGCTTATTACAACAATTTATATCAGAGTACAAGAATATACAGAGTATGAATAAATAGTATACATCAGAGAAATATCAGAGATTGAAATTACAATGTAGTGGAAAATAATAATAAAAACACAACTAAAAGAGATACACGGATACAGAGCTATCCGAATATCATTCCAACGGTAAACCAGGATCCTGTGAATATAAATCTGCAAAACCAAAACTACTAGCTGCCCGTGTGGAACATAGGGACACCCAGAGTTTTGGTTAAAGCAATAAACTCCAGGTCAGTCAAGTGAATGGTGTGAGACCTAAAACAGTTATTTAAAACTTTACTTTAAAATATAGTATATCAAGGGACTACGCCGTATAACACGGAACGGGTCTCCTCCCAAGAATACTAGTGCATAAAACAAACGGCGCAATGCTTTTTTGGAAAAATGAAGCTATTATAAGACCCAGGTCCCATCACACAATGCAACGCAAGTCGGGGGATAGGGTTTTACCTTATAATAGCCAAATACGCTTGGTACGTTTAAAACAAATCATTTTAATACTATTATAGTGTAAAGTGTATGAAAACAACTTCAAATATAAATGTATCAATCTTAGGCGGCATGGGTACCATCTATCATGTCGCCAATGCTAGGCTCTACAATCAAAACTCAAATGTCACATATTGGAAATTGGATTTCCGTCATGAATCGAGGAAAGGGATCATTTACACCGGCTTCGAGACACTCTAGCAAATGCCTCAGGGTTCGGACGTTGGCGAACCCCTGGATCTTCGGGGCCGGTCCACACATAACAGATTGGTTATACCTGAACACATGTTTCGCGGTCCTGTCAGACCTGTCCATCAGATCCATAGAGACCAATATATCCGAGGCGGCTTGCATTCCAACAACCACATAGGTAAAAATAATATAAATGTCAGGGCTTGTAAAACGCTGACACCACCCTTAGCTAGAAAGAAACGTCATGCACTCCCTGCAGTCACGATCCCGTTTTTGACTCATACCGACTTGTGAGGCTCGCAAATTAACTCTATACACAAAGCTATGCCACATAGGCCGTGCTTTGATCATCAATCACAAGACTCTGCTTTTCGATAGGAGCCTTGATCATTTGCCACTCAGGCATGCCACACAGGCAATTCACTCCATGCGACTGATGTCTATCGATATATAACCTCTGAGCTCGTACGTCTCAGAGAAGGGCATTAAGCAAAAGAATAAATTCTCCGCTGCCAAACAGATATATATTTAATAGAAATTAATCAACACAGAATAAAATCTAATGTCAGACATACAGTCCATTTACAAGTTCGTTCCAGGCCTGAACGAAACCGGAGGCACCTTATTCCTCGTCTCATATGTCGAATACAGGAGAGAGGCCCTCGCTTATCCGTCGATCTCCAAGTACATCTAGACGACCACCACTTATTACCTCATCTTGGGTGTACAACCCAATCAAGACATCAGTAATCATCTATACGATGTGAAGACCTCCGATCTGCAACCACCGTCTTCATCGTCGACTTATCGTCAAATCGGTTATTCAGAATAGGAATAAACTTGGCCTTTCTGAATAACTTTCGTATATAATAAACAAGTGTTACACAAACACAACGTACGCCTCATTCCAATCCAAAATATTCTTTATTCAAATATTCACATACTTTGGGAAAGGTTCCCATTAATTTTATCAAAGATAAATTCTTTAAATTTATTCTTTAATCTTCCTTTGGATATCAATTCAAACCAAATTAAGGTTTTCCAAACTAGTCGGAATTAGCGCACCTTACCGAAGTAATCGTTTGTTTAATTTCCCAATCCCAACCTATTCATCCCATGGAGCAGAACTGATCATGCTCCATATTTAACACCACGGTGTTATCGGTAAATTTAATTACCATTTCCCGTTCAAATCTAATTAAAGATTTAACTAACGCTACAATCAGAACTGGCGATACTCCATTCTCGATCATTTCTCAAATTTGATAATTTAAATTATCAATTCCCATTTCAATCTAATTAAAGATTCATTAAAACTCCACTTAGTTTTAATCTTTCAAAAAATCAATATTGATGACTATTTAACTTTGGAAACACAAACATGCCGCATCGACAATCTACACCGTGCTATAATTTCTGCCTTTAACTGGGTTAAAGAACTAATATCATTTAAAACATAAACCCAAATCACATTCCATTAATAAAGGAATCTTCACGGAAAAAAAAATCAATATATAATCGATATCAATTTCTGTATCCGACTAATAATATAAATGGAATAATGACAAAGCCTTTTAAATTACATATGTATTAACCCCTTCCTCCACAGAAGTTCACTTCGATTATTATCAACCAAATTCCATTCAATTCCAATTTAATATATTAAATTGGAAAACTTTACTTTGAAATTCCCGTTAAATTTTATAAAAAAGATATATAAATTCCAAATCACATTTCACTGTAAATCGGGTTAAAGAATGAATGTCGTTAAAACAAAGTTCACAATAAACCCAATTCACATTACATTTTCAGTTCCAATTAAATGTTAATTAACTGGTAATTCTTCTTTGAATCTTAATTAAAAAATTTATTCTTTTCACACTGGGTTTAAGAACAGTGTCATTTAAAACACAGTTCACAACAAACCCAAAGTCCCATCAGTTTTTAACCTTAAATTAATAAGAGAACAATTCCCTAAGTACTAATCCCGAAGGCCGAAACCGACATCAAATGAATACCCAGGAAATCATTCAACTTAGCTAATCTCCAGTCAGTTTCTAATTTTCTTAACTCCATTGGGTTTAAGAATAGTATTATTAAAGATACCATTCACGACAAACCCAAAATCCAATTTGATATTAAATACAAGCCTCTGAATAGAAAATATATTGGCTTATATTCAATATCAAATTCTGAAATCAACAAATATCGTATGGGGAATAACAATATATATATATCTTCCAAATTCCTCCACAATATCCGTATAATCACGAAATCCAATATCGAAATATTCCGAAGATAATTTTGATTTAAATCCATTATTGGAAGTTCTAGTTATTTTTAAAACCATTTCAAATCCAATTTGTTTATTTAAAAATATTGGATTATAATTCTAGATCATAACTAGTTCATTACAATAAAAATATATTTTTATCTTTTCAAATATGAAATTCTTCATCCCAATTCTTTCCAAATCATTTATTATGATTTTACACAAATTATTAATATTTTAATAATTTTATCAAGGCCCGTACATTTGATTTCCATGAACGTCCATCGTACTACACTTATAGCGACCTTTTCTAAATTTGATTTGGACATGATTCCAAATCCAACCGTTAGATTTCTAATTTCTTGTATTCGTTAGAAATCTCTTTTCGATACAAACCCAATAGTTCTTGTTTTAGGAGCATCCGACGGCCGGATCTCCCCTAATGTCCATTCGAAGTCAATGGTCGAAATTCGCGAACTGCCGCGGCGCGATGCGTTCTATTCAGGACGTTATATATATAATGTATATTTTATATATATTTCATCGATTTCCATTTAAAACGTATTTTATAAATCGTTTTAAATTCATTTTCAAAACGATTTCAACTTCATATTCAATTTCAAATCAAATTTGAATATTCCATATCATTAACATATAAATGATAATATTTTCAAAACATTAGATTGAAATCACTTTTATTTCGATATTCATTTTAAAAATGAATAAAATCGATATAAATATCGTTCATGTCAAAATGGAATTAATCTAATCAACATGGCTTTATATATTTAAATATATTCGTGTCCATTCCAAATCGGACATCAAAATCAGTTTTTTGATCTTTTACTGAATATTATTTTAAAATATTCGATATCTTAAAATAATCATTATTTTAAAATAATCATTATTTTAAAATATTCTTTAAATTAAAATATTCGTTCTTTCCGAATTGGAATCAGATACAGTCAATTACCATATAATGTTATTTATATGGATTTCATACAACACATGTACACAACAACAATCAAACGGAGTCAGTCATCATCTAGAGTGCATTCTACACTGCATACGCATCAAATGTGAATATTTAACGCTTATAACAGTCTGTCAACCAATCGATTGACATACAACTAAATATTGGGATTAGTGTATGTCAAATATCATCCCAATACCCGTGTGGGGTTTTAATGAACAAACACTGATTTTTATTTGTGCAGGTTGGCGATATGTAAAATATATCGTCCCAATCCATATCAGTCAAATGGGTGTACATAAACAAATCATCTGATTTGTAAATGAATATTCATTTTCATTCCAGGAGGATTCTGTCCCGTTCTTTTATACTTTAAAAATTATATTATTATTTTTACGTTAAAATATTTATTTCAACACTTTCTAATTTTAACAGTTCATTCATTTAATAAAAATGTTATTTTTAACTAACACCTTTTTATTTCAGAAAATTTCGGCATTATAACGGCGCGATATCGAAATCGGGTAATGTCTAGCATTACTCCTCTCCTGATATTGGCTCGCACCAAAAACACATAACAACTCAATCAATTCAATTCATTTCACCCAAACAACCAAATTCAAACAAACAATCCAATCAACACCAAATAATCAAACAAGTCGCCCATGGTCTATGGACGACGGGGAGCAATTCATATATGCAGTTATGAAATAAATAACTGAACACAGAAATTATAGTGAGGAGTTCTCACCTTTGGGATCCACTCCTATATTCTTTATTTCTGAATGGTTTTATTTTCAGTTCATAGCGTTCTTCTTCATGATTTCCACGTAATCTGTTTCAAGCAGTTTATGTTAAAAATAATATTTTAAAAATCACATTCTTATCATATCCTTGTATATATAAAAATCACATTTTTATATTGCCACTTCATATATAAAAATCATATTTTTATTTCGATACATATATAAAAATTATATTTTTACAACGCTACTTTCTATATAAAAATTATATTTTTATATTACTAACTTCATAATAAAAATCATATTTTTATTCCTCTAACTTGATATTAAAGATCGTATTTTTAATATACCATTCATATATTTAAAATCGTATTTTTATATCGCTACATCTATAAAGATCATATTTTTATCGTTTCATTCAAAGAAATAAAAATCATGTTTTTATTTCGTTACTTATATAAAAATAATATTTTTATTTTATTAAAAACCACAACTTTATATATGTTTATCTATACAAAAAAAATCACATTTTTAATCCGTGACACTTCCTATAAAAATTACATTTTTATAATATCGCCACACGTGCAAAGATCTCATCTTTTCATATTTAAAAATCTCATCTTTTCAAATTTAAAATCTCATCTTTTCATTCAAACAAAAATCTAATCTTTACGCAAAGCTATGTATATAAGAAATCATGTTCACATTTCAAATCTCTACTATAAAAATAGGATTTTTATCTCACTTTCATATATATATATATATATATATATCGTATTTTTGCTTCTCTACATATATAAAAATTATATTTTTATATCTTCACGATAAAAATCATATTTTTATTTCGCTCTCTATATATTAAAAATCATATTTTTTCTCAACTAAAAATAGTGTTTTTATACAACTAACAATCGTGTTTTATACACAAAATTTTCATATATAAAAAAATCACACTTTTAATTTACATAAATAGGAATAAATAAAATCTCACATAGAATGGAGAAGCGAAAAACGAAGGAATAAACAGTGCTTTAGGGTGGCAGCGTCGGTGATTAGCTCCAATTTACCCGAACCCTGACACGTCTGTGAAGGAAAGGGGGCGGGTTAGGTGGTGCAAGGCGCTGGAGTACGACGGGGACACTAGCGGTCAACTGCGAGGCCCAGATGGCCGGAAGTGGGTTGCGCTCGTGGGTTCAGTGGTTTAGGGCCGTGGGGGGAAGTAAGAGGGAGTGAAAGAGGAGGCGGGAAAGGAGGGGACGACGCTGGGGGTGGGGGGCAATCGCCGGAGCAATGGCGGTTCCATCAGGGTGGCGCGGCGGCAAGCGGATGGCGGCGGAGGCGCGTTGGACTGGAGCGCGATATCGCATTTGGGGGCGGGTTTCCATCTGTTGACCACGACCTAGAATTTTGTCCAAGGGTTTATAAAATATTAGGGTTATTTATAATATATATATATATATAATAGTATTATTTTATTCGGAAATTGCTTGTTTATCGATATAAACTCTAATCCATATCCAACGACAGTCGCCCCTAACCAAATACCCCTATCCGAGACACAATGGGATATGTTTCGTAACCCAATTCAGCTGTTATGATCAGTATTTATCAAATTCAAAATATAAATCAGTATATATTGAATTTGGACGTTCATTTTAATTTGCCGGGGCCACATACTGACTCTAAAAATTCTCAAAAAATATATTTCTAGCTTCGTATTGACAATACGGTCCTAACAAAACTAATTTCGTCAAATTTGGAGATCGTTTGAAAAATGGTCACTTTTCAGATAATTAAATTCAATCTGAAATTACCAAACTCGTTTAAATCTACCATGCTGATATATTGATTCCAAAAATTATGACAAGTGGAATCTAGCAATAACTTGACATCTTGGATCCAACAAGAGTGGTTTCGTTGAAAACGGAGGTCGTTTGCAAAATTTCCATTTTTAAGGGCTATATTTTCCATAGCGTCTATTCTGAATTTTCAATTGGACATAACTTTTTATTCCCGTTATGAAAATTTGATTTTTCAGATTCATTGGAAATATATTTTCAAATAGATTCTAATATTTTTAGTTTTGCTAAAATCCGGCTTATTTTGAATCTTGTGCGTTCATTTGAAATTTGAAATCGAATTTTCAAACTACCACGCCATTTCCAATTCCTTTTATAATTGAAATATTTCTGTTCTAATTTCGATTTACATAAAAATATACGTTGTAATTCTATTCAAAATAAATTTCTCATCGTTGTTATTTAAAATAATTCATTTTAAATATTCAAAATTCATTAAAATTGCCAAAATAAAAATTTTAAATTGGTTCTGATTTTTTGGGTTGTTACCGTATGCATGATTATTAGTTTAACTAATTAATAATGTTGGAATGATAAAACCAATAAATGAATGAATGATAAGTTTAGCCAAATTGAATTAAAATATTGAACTGAATTGAAAATTGATTGTAAATTGCCTACATGTACATGTATATAATTGAACAGGTCATAGCATGGAAGCTAAGAAGAGGAATGAAATTGTATGCCCGACAAATAGGTACATGTTTACTAATTTATTCGGTTTTGATAAATTTATGAGCCGATTGGCTAGCCACTTGGCTTTTTCTATTTCTTTTGGATTGGTGAGGGCCCTGTGAGACAAGTTGCGGTTTTAAAGGTCTCCACGTACGAAGGAGGTTATGGTGAATTTTTTCAAAAAATTAGGGTGTTAGCCAATTTTTTGAAAAATTAGAAATTCTTAGAAACTGAAAAGTTGAAGAATAAAAGCCAGAATGAAAGTTGAGTTGGTTGGGTTAACAACTTTCAGCACCGTTCCTTTTCGAGCATGTAAAGTCAGGGCCGGCCCACACGGAGTGGATTAAAATGCTTAAACACTGCGTTTCCCCGCCCTATGGGGCGTAAATCTTGTCTGCATAAAGACCATCCATCTGCTCTGCAGAGACCGAAATAACCGAGGCGCCTCTCTATCCATCATCCACATAAGTAAAACATCAGGCCTTGCAAAACGCTGATAACACTCCTAGCTAGAAGGAAATGCATGCCCTCCCGGATGTCCTCTCCCGTTTCTGGTTCACACCGGGGTGCGAGGCTCGCGAATTAACGCTAAACAAAGCGATGCTATATTAAAGTCGTGCTTTGATCATCTACCACAAGACTGCTTTTCAACAGAAGCCTTGATCATTTGCATCTTAGCATGCCACATAGGCAATTCACGCTATGCAACCGATGTCTATCAATCACACATAATGAAATCCGATGTCAGATACACATCCATTTACAAGTTCGTTCTGGGTCTGAACGAAACCGAAGGCACCTTATTCCTCGTCCCGTATCTCCAATGAAGGAGAGAGGTCCTCGCATATGCGGTCGATCTCCAAGTACGTCCGGAACAATCACCACTTATTAGCTCGTCTTGGGTGTATAGCCCAATCAAGACACCAATAATCATCCAAACGATGTGAAGACCTCCAGTCTTCAACCACCGTTTTCATCCTCGACATATCGTCGAATAAGTTATTCAGAATGGGATAAACCCTATCTTTCTGAATAACTCACGTAAATAATAAACAAGTGCTATAAAAACACAACATATGCCTCACTCCAATTCAGAATATTCCTTTATTCAAATATTCTTATACTTTGGGAAAGGTTACCATTAATTTTATCAAAGATAAATTCTTCAAATTTATTCTTTAATTTTCTTTTGGATTTCAATTCCAACCAAATTATGGTTTATCCAAGCTAGTCGGGATTAGCTCTCCTTACCGAAGTAATTATTTGTTTAATTTCCCGGTCCCAATCTATTCATCCCATGAAGTAAAATTGGTAATACTTCATATCTAACACCACCGTGTTAACGGTTAATTAAATTACCATTTCACGTTCAAATCTAATTAAAGATTTAACTATTGCCTGGAGTAAAACTGGTGGTACTCCATTCTCAATCATTTCTTGGATTTGATAATTTTAGTTATCAAATTCACCTTTCAATCTATTTAAAGATTCGTTAAAACTCTAATTCAGTTTTAATTTCCAAATTACTTAATGATTATTCAAAGTTAAGAAATAAATCTTATCTTCAACTGGGTCAAAGAACTAATGTCATTTAAAACACAGCTCACGATAAACCCAAAATCACATTCCATTAACAATGGAATCTTCACGGAAAGCAGATCAATATATATAATCAATATGAACTTCTATATCCAAACGATACTATAAATGGAATAACGGAAAAGCCTTTTATATTCCATATATTGTAACAGTCTTCCTCCATAAAAGCACACTTTGATTATTACCAAATGGAATTCCATTCAATTCCAATTTAATATGTTAAATTGGTAAATTATACTTTGGAAAATCTCCTTTAAATCTTAACAAATGATTTTTAAATTCCAAATCACATTTCACTGTAAATCGAGTTAAAGAACGAATGTCGTTAAAAATACAGTTCACGATAAACCTAATTCACATTCCATTTTATTCCAAGTATTAAATATAATTGGAAACTATAACACTCTTAATTAAAAGATTTATTCTCTTTACGTGGGGTTTGAGAACAGTGTTACTAAAGACACCATCCCCGACAAACCCAAAATCCCATTTGATATTAAATACAAGGCTCTGAATAGAAAATATATCGGCTTATATTCAATATCAAATACTACAATCAACAAATATCATATTGGAAATAACGATACTAATATATCTTTCAAATTTCCATAATAATATCTATATAATCACGAAATCCAACATCGAAATATTCTGAAGACACTTTCGATTCAAATCCATTCCAATCTATGTATTGGAAATCCTGGTTATTTTTAAAACCATTTCAAATCCAATTTATTTAATTAAAAATAAGTGGATTATAATTCTAGTTAATAACTAGTTCATTTCGATAAAAAACTATTTTTATCTTTTCAAATATGGAGTTTTTCATCCCAATTCTTTCCAAACCATTTATTATGATTTTACACAAATTATTAATATTTTTCATAATTTTATCAAGGCCCGTACAGTTGATTTCCATAAATTGTCATCGAACTGCATTTACAACGACCTTTTCCAAATTTGATTTGGACATAATTCCAAATCCAACCTTTAGATTTCAAATCTCTAATATTCTTTAGAAAGCGCTTTTCAATATGAACCCTATGATTTCGGTTTTAGGAGAATCCGATGGTCGTATCTCCCGTAATGTCCATTCGAAGTCAATGGTCGAAATTCGCTAACTGTCGCAGCGCTACGCGTTCTATTCACGCCGTTATATTATATATATAGTATATATAATATATATTTCATCGATTTAAATTTAAAACGTATTTTATAAATCGTTTTAAAGTCATATTCAAAACGATTTCAGCTTCATATTCAATTTCAAATCAAAATTGAATATTCCATATCATAAATATATAAATGATAATATTTTCAAACTTCAGATTTCAAAATCAATTCCTTTTCGGTATTCATTATAAAAATGAATAAAGTAGATCTAAATATCGTTCGCGTCAAAATGGGCAAATCTAAACAACACGGCTTTATATATTTAAATATTTTCATGTCCGTTCCAAATCAGACATCAAAATTAGATTTTGATCTTTTACTGAATATTGTTTTAAAATATTCGTTATTTTAAATATTCATTCTTTCTGAACTAGAATCAGGCACAGTCAATTACCATATAAAGTTGATTATATGGATTTTATACAATACATGTATAGAACAACAACGATAAACAATCAACCATCATCCAGGGTGTATTCTATACTGCATAAGCATTAAATGTAAATATTTAACGCTTATAACAGTCTGTCAACCAATCGATTGACATACAACAAAAAAATTGGGAGTAGTGTACGTCAAATATCATCCCAATACCCATGTGGGGTTTCAACCAACAAATACTGAATATTATTTGTGCATTTGGGCGATGTGTAAAATTTATCGTCCCAAACAATATTAGTCGAAAGTGTGTACATAAACAAATCGTCCGATTTATAAATGAATATTTATTTTCATTCATGTATATGTTAAAAAATATATTTTTAACGGTAAATTATTTATTCCAACACATGTATATTTTATTCAGTTCATTTACACAATAAAAAATGATATTTTTATTATTTAAATTTTTATTCAACACATGAATATTTTATTCAGTTCATTTACACAATAAGAAATGATATTTTTATCATTCAAATATTTTATTCAACACATGAATATTTTATACAGTCCATTTCACATCACAATTAATTTTCACAATACAGTACAATCAAACAAACAAGTCGTACATGGTCTGTGGACGATGGGGAGCAGTTCATATATGCAGTTATAAAATAAATAACTGTATAACAATAATTTTGGTGAGAAATTCTTGCCTTCGGGATCCACTCCTCTATTCCATTAGGAATTTATGAATTTATGAACAGCTTGGATTTTGTCCGACATTCCAACGCAGTCTTTTTTTTCATGTTGTTCATATATATATAAATCAAATTTTTATATTTCTTTCATTTATATAAAAATCATATTTTTATATCACTTCCATATATATAAAAATCAAGTTTTTGTTTCAAAACCACGTATATAAAAATCAAAATTTTATTTCAAAACATTATATATACCAAAAATCGCATTTTTATCACAATGGAAACATTATAAAAATCATATCTTGTCTAAAAAAAATCACAAATTTCATGTATGAAAAAAATCTCAACTTTTGCTTATTAAAAATCCAATCTTTTGTTATGCAAAATCATTTCTTTTTTACTTTGAAAAATCGTTTCTTCCTTCTTTGAAAAATCATTTCTTTTCTATTGAGAAATCTAAGATTTTCATATAGAAAAATCTAAACATTTAGCAATAAAAATCTCAACCTTTTCATAATTAAAAACCGCATTTTTATATCTTAACAATCATAACTTTAGATAAAATAAAAATCATATCTTTGTTTAAAATAAAAATCTCATCTTTGTTTAAAATAAAATTCTCATCTTTGTTTAAAATAAAAATCTCATCTTTATTTAAAATAAAAATCTCATCTTTGTTTAAAATAAAAAATATCATCTATAATTTTAAATCTAATTATATTAAATAAAAACAAAGATAAAGTAAAATATAAAACTCACAGCGGGGGGGGGGGGTTGCAGTTGCTTGCGTGGTGGCGGACTTCCAGGTAGCGGCGACATGTGGTGATGGAGCGTCGGGCCTTCGAGTGGTTGCGTCGAATGGGGGTCTCGTGATTTCCGTGATGAGGGAGGGGAGGAGCAAGAACGGAGGGGGAAGATGTCGGTGGGGGAGTCGACGGGGAGAAGCGACAGGAAGTGGAGGCGGCGGTGGTGGCCAACGAGGCCAGAGGCGTGGTGCGTTCTATCGATTTTGGTTTTTTATTTTATTTTACTAATCGTCGGCTGACTGAAGTGAGGAGAGAGGGAAAAAAGCCCTATATGAATATATATTTTTTAATTATTTTATTTCCAAAAAGGTTGATTTTCCCTTCGAACTCTGAATTGAACCCAACGACTGTCGTCCCTAGCTAATTTCCCCCATTTCGAACACAATGGGATATGAATCACAATCCAATTCGATCATTTTGATCAGTTTTCAACAAAATTAAAATATAAATTAATATAAAGTTCAAAATTGATTTCAGCGTACATTTTAATTTACCGGGGCCACATACGGATTCCAAAAATTCTAGAAAAATAAATTTGGCTATGTTTTGAGGATACGGTCCTAACAAAAGAAATTTTGTCGAATTTGGAGATAGTTTGAAAAATGGTCATTTTCTGGTCGATCCAAATTGACTAAAACTGCCAAAACACGTTTTCTTTTGCCATGCTCACATATTGATTCCAAAAATTATGAAAATTGGAATCTAGCAATAATTTGACATACTGGATCCAAAAAAAGCTGTCTCGTCGAAAACGGAGGTCGTTCGCAAAATCGCTATTTTTAAGGGTTATATTCCCATAGCGACTATTCTAAATTTTCTACTGGACATATCTTTTTATTCCCGCTATGGAATTTCAATTTTTCGGATTCGTTGGAAAGATATTTTCGAACAGATTCAAATATTTTTTGTTTCGCTAAAATCCGGATTATTTTGAATCATGTACATTCATTTGAAATTTGAAATCGAATTTTCAAACTACCGCGCCATTTTCAATTCCTTTTATAATTAAAATAAATATTTATATTTTAACTTCGATTTAAATAAATATATACATTCTAATTCTATTCAAAATAAATTTCTCGTCGTTATTATTTAAAATAAATCGTTTTGAATATTCAAAATTCATTAAAATTGTCAAAATAAAAATTTTAAATTAGTTCTTATTTTCCGGGTTGTTTCAATCTCCCCCACTTAAAATCTTTTCATCCTCGAAAAGGAACGGCGCTGAAAGTTGTTTAACTAATCAACTCAACTTTCAGTCTGGCTTCCATTCTTCAACTTTTCATTTTCTAAGAATTTTCCACTTCTTCAAAAATTTGGCTAATGCCCTAAATATTCAAAAAATTTCTCCATAACCTCCTTTGTACGGGGAGGGGTATGGAAATTTATTGGGCCGTATTAGGCACACAATAAATCCTAAAAAGCATGCACATATTTATAGTGATATATTCCGGTGTCTGCATGGGAGTGTGTATAGATCATAACTCCAGAGAATAAATTCTCGTCACCCAATAAATTGTTTTTTTTGCCTTAATGACTAGAGAGACATGATTATTGTCAACTCTAGACCTGTGTAGGGTTTTTATTACTCTGGCAATTTTACAGTTATGTTTTATATAGTCTATATCAGTCTTCGGTTCAACCTGAGATATAGTCATCGCCATACAAGCCTCTCGCTTGTAGGGTAAATCTTCAACCACGTCACCCAACCTCCAAATGCTTATGTGGTATATGATAGAGTATGCTCTCTTCATGCAGTATGTCATGCAGTGTAGTTCAAAATTAATTTTTACTATCTTATGGCGACACTAATAATCTCACACAGAACAACCAGCACTCCGCATCCAATGGCATTCACAGGAGTTTATATAATAATAAAATTGCGCAGCCAACTCACTAAGGCTAACCTATTTGTCCGGCAAGCAAATAAATTCTTTACTCTACAACAAATCCATTTACCTGTTTAACAATGTATAAACATCTAAGCTAAAAATAATATTTTTAGCGAACAAACATCTATTTCACCACACAGCTATTTTCAGCACTTCATATACATGATAAAAATGTTAATTTTATCATTTTAAGATTATAATTCGATTTGGGTAATGGTTCAAAATTTTAATTAATCAAACCAGTAATCATACAACACAACCAGTAATCGATTAGTTGGTTAATTTTTCAATCATATAACTTTGATATAAATATTCAAAAATCATATTTTTGATGCCAATTCACAACAATAAGCCCTATCTAGTTTTGGTTCTCACACCAGTCAATTGGAAATATATAGCTATCCCACTTTTGAAACTCAAACATAAATACTGATGATGGCGCGCCATCATTATAATCATGTCCGGGTAACTAGAGCGTGATTCTATATCCATCCAGTATATTACAACTTCGAATATACGTTCATGACGTGTATGTGCAAAATCTCATATACTGGATTGCCCAAATTCAAAATAAAATAATATACTCAAATACATATAACAAGGTTAAATTTTCAAAACTAAATTTGCTTTCATTAAAACACACTCTTCGAACTCATTCTAGGATACTACTGATCCAATCTCTAACAAGTCATTCCTATTGGATATTACTAATCCAATCTCTGATGAATTCTTTCGTTTGGTTCTAATGTGCCTTGTTCTCGAGCTCTGTAAACCAAATCTCTGATACCAAAATGAGATGACCTAAACTTCCCCGTAAAGGAAAGCCCGGATTGTTTTGAGAATACGACACATCATAACACAAACAGAAGGACATTTCATTACTTATTACAACAATTTACATAAGACTACAAGAATATACAGAGTATGAACAAATATTATACATCAGAAAAATATTATAGATTTAAATTACAATGCAACGGAAAATTAATACAAACACAACTAAAAGGAATATACGAATACAAAGCTTTTCGAATATCATTCCAATTGCAAACTAGGATCCTATGAATATAAATCTGCAAAACCAAAACTACTGGCTTCTCGTGTGGAAAATAGGGGCACCCAAAGTTTACGTTAAAACAATAAACTCCAAGTCAGTTATGTGACTGGTGTGAGAACTAAAACAGTTATTTAAAACTTTACTTTAAATCATATATATCAAGGGACCACGCCGTATAACACGGAACGGGTTTCCTCCCAAGAATACCAGTGCATATAACAAAACAGCGCAATGCTTTTTGGAAAAATGAGGCTATTATAAGACTCAGGTCTCATCACACAATGCAACACAAGCCGGAGGATAGGGTTTTCCCTTATAATAGCCAAACATGCTTGGTATGTTAAAAAAAAAAATCATTTGATACTATTATAAGTGCATAGTGTATAAAATAGCTTCAAATATAAATGTATCAATCCTAGGCGGCATGGGTACCATATATCATGTCACCAATACTAGCCTTTGCAATCAAAACTACAAAGTCACGTACTGGAAGTTGGATTTCCGTCTGTGAACCAAGGAAAGGGATCGTCCTTACTGCTTCGAGACTGTCTAGCCCGAGCCTCAGGCAAGTACTCCGTCAAGCCTTTGGATCATCAGGGCCAGTCCATATGGAGTGGATTAAAATGCCTGAACATTGCGTTTCCCCGCCCTATGGGGCATAAATTTGGTCTGTATAAAGGCCATCCATCATCTCCACAGAGGCCAAAATAGTCGAGGTGCCTAGCTATCCATCATCCACATAAATTAAACGTCAGGGCTTGTAAAACACTGACACCACTCCTAGCCAAAAGGAAACGCATGCCTCCCTGAAGTCCTCTCCCGTTTCTGGTTCACACCGGGGTGCGAGGCTCGCGAATTAACGCTACACAAAGCTATGCTATATTAAAGCCATTCTTTTATCATCTACCACAAGACTCTGCTTTTCAACAGAAGCCTTGATCATTTGCATCTTAGCATGCCACATAGGCAATTCACGCTATGCAACCGATGTCTATCAATAACACAAAATGGATTCCGATGTTAGACACATATCCATTTACAAGTTCGTTCTGGGTCTGAATGAAACCGGAGGCACCTTATTCCTCGTCCCCTATGTCCAATGCAGGAGAGAGAACCTCGCATATCAGGTCGATCTCCAAGTACGTCTGGAACGATCACCAATTATTACCTCGTCTTGCATGTACAGCCCAATCAAGACATCAATAATCATCCAAACAATGTGGAGACCTCCAGTCTTCAACCACCGTCTTCATCATCAACCTATCGTCGAATCACTTATTTAGAATGGGTTAAATCCGGTCTTTCAGAATAACTCACGTATATAATAAACAAGTGCTATAAAAACACAACATACGCCTCATTCCAATCCAAAATATTCCTTTATTCAAATATTCTTATACTTTGGGAGAGGTTCCCATTAATTTTATCAAAGATAAATTCTTTAAATTTATTCTTTAATCTTCTTTTGGATTTCAATTCCAACCAAATTATGGTTTATCCAAACTAGTCGGGATTAGCGCTCCTTACCGATGTAATCATTTGTTTAATTTCCCTATCCCAACCTATTCATCCCTTGAAGTAAAACTGGTAATATTTCGTATCTAACACCATGGTGTTACCAGTAAATTAAATTACCATTTCACGTTCAAATCTAATTAAAGATTTAACTAGCACCTGGAGTAAAGCTGGTGGTACTCCATTCTCGATCATTTCTTGGATTTGATAATTTTAGTTATCAAATTCACCTTTCAATCTATTTAAAGATTCATTAAAACTCTAATTCAATTTTAATTTCCAACAATCATTACTTAATGATTATTCAAAGTTAGGAAATAATCTTATCTTCAACTAGGTTAAAGAACTAATGTCATTTAAAACACAGCTCGTGGTAAACCCAGAATCACATTCCATTAACAAAATCTTCATGGAAAACAAATCAATATATATAATCGATATGAACTTCCATATCCAACCGATACTATAAACGGAATAAAGACAAAGCCTTTTAAATTCCATATATAGTAACAGTCTTCCTCCACAAAAGCTCACTTCGATTATTACCAAATCCAATTCCATTCAATTCCAATTTAAAATGTTAAATTGGAAAACTTTACTTTGAAAAATCTTCTTTAATCCTTAACAAAAGATTTGTAAATTCCAAATCACATTTCACTGTAAATTGAGTTAAAGAACGAATTTCGTTAAAAACACAGTTCACGATAAACCCAATTCACATTCCATTTTATTCCAATTATTAAGTATAATTGGAAACTCTAGCACTCTTATTTAAAAGATTTATCCTCTTCACATGGGGTTCAAGAACAGTGTTACTGAAGACACCATCCCCGACAAACCCAAAATCCCATTTGGTGTTAAATACAAGGCTCTGAATAGAAAATATATCGGCTTATATTCAATATCGAATACTGCAATCAACAAATATCGTATTGGAAATAATGATATTAATATATCAGTCAAATTTCCATAACAATATATGTATAATCACGAAATCCAACAGCGAAATATTCCGAAGACACTTTCGATTCAAATCCATTCCAATTTATGTATTGGAAATCCTGGTTATTTTTAAAACCAATTCAAATTCAATTTATTTATTTAAAACTAATTGGATTATAATTCTAGTTAATAACTAGTTCATTTCAATAAAAATCTATTTTTATCTTTTCAAATATGGAATTTTTTATCTCAATTCTTTCCAAACCATTCATTATGATTTTACACAAATTATTAATATTTTTTGTAATTTTGTCAAGGCCCGTACAGTCAGTTTCCATAAACGGTCATCGAACTGCACTTACAACGACCTTTTCCAAATTCGATTAGGACATAATTCGAAATCCAACCATTAAATTTCAAATCTCTAACTCTTTTCGATACGAACCTGACGGTTCCAGTTTTAGGAGAATCCGACGGTCGGATCTCCCGTAATGTCCATTCGAAGTCAATGGTCGAAATTCGTGAACTGCCGCAGTACGGCGCGTTCTATTCATGCCATTATATTTTATGTATAATATATATAATACATATTTCGTCGATTTCCACTTAAAATGTATTTTATAAATCGTTTAAATTCGTTTTCTAAACGATTTCAACTTCATATTCAATTTCAAATCAAAATTGAATATTCCATATCATTAATATATAAATGATAATATTTTCAAACTTTAGATTTCAAAATCAATTCCTTTTCGATATTCATTATAAAAATTAATAAAATCAATCTAAATATCATTCGCATCAAAATGGCACAAATCTAAAAAACACGACTTTATATATTTGAATATTTTCATGTCCATTCCAAATCGGACATCAAAATCAGATTTTTGATCTTTTACTAAATAATATTTTAAAATATTCGTTATTTTAAAATATTCATTATTTTAAAATATTCATTCTTTCTGAACTGAAATCAGACATAGACAATTACCATATAATGTTGATTATATGGATTTCGTACAACACATGTATAGAACAATAGTGATAAACAATCAACCATCATCCAGGGTGTATTCTATACGACATAAGCATTAAATATAAATATTTAACTCTTATAATAGTCTGTCAACCAATCGATTAACATACAACTAAACAATTAGGAGTAGTGTACGTCAAATATCATCCCAATACCCATGTGGGGTTTCAACCAACAAATACTTAATATTATTTGTTTAGTTGGGCGATTTGTAAAATTTATCATCCCAATCAATATCAGTCAGATGTGTGTACATAAATAAATCGTCCGATTTGTAAATGAATATTTATTTTCATTCATATATCCGTTAAAAATTATATTTTGAACGATAAATTATTTATTTCAACAAATTTTTAACGATAAATTATTTATTTCAACACATGAATATTTTATTCAGTTCATTTAAACAATAAAAATGATATTTTTATTATTCAAATATTTTATTCAACACATGAATATTTTATTCAGTTCATTTACACAATAAAAAATGATATTTTTATTATTCAAATATTTTATTCAACACAGGAATTATCGTCCATTTCACATCACAAACAATTTTCATAATACAATACAATCAAACAAACAAGTCGTCCATGGTCTGTGGACAACGGGGAGCAGTTCATATATGCAGTTATAAAATAAATAACTGTATAACAATAATTTTGGTGAGAAGTTCTCACCTTCAAGATCCACTCCTCCATTCCATTTGGAATTTCTGAATGTCTAAACATCTTGGATTTTGTCCGACATTCCAATGCAGTCTTTTTTTTCATGCTGTTCATATATACAAAAATCAAATTTTTATATCGCTTTCATTTATATAATAATCATATTTTAATATCGCTTCCATATATATATAAAAATCATGTTTTTATTTCAAAACCGCCTATACAAAAATCGAATTTTTATTTCAAAACATTATATATACCAAAAATCGCTTTTTTATCACAATGGAAACATTATAAAAATCACATCTTGTCTAAATAAAAAACACAACTTTCATGTATGAAAAAAATCTCGACTTTTGTTTATTAAAAATCCAATCTTTTGTTATGCAAAATCATTTCTTTTTTACTTTGAAAAATCATTTCATCCTACTTTGAGAAGTCATTTCTTTTCTATTGAGAAATCTAAGATTTTCATATCAAAAATCTAAACTTTTAGCAATAAAAATCTCAACCTTTTCATAAATAAAAACTGTATTTTTATATCTTAAAAATCATAACTTTAGATAAAATAAAAATCATATCTTTATTTAAAATAAAAATCTCATCTTTGTTTAAAATAAAAATCTCATCTTTGTTTAAAATAAAAATCTCATCTATAATTTTAAATCTAATTACATTAAATAAAAATAAAGATAAAATAAAATTTAAAACTCACAGCGCGGGGGGGGGGGGAGGGGGTTGTAGTTGCACGCGTGGTGGCGGACTTCCACGTGGCAGCGGTGTGTGGTGGTGGAGCGTCGGGCCTTCGAGTAGTTGCGTCGAATGGGGGTCTCGCGATTTTCCGCGATGAGTGAGGGGAGGAGAAAGAACGGAGGGGGAAGATGGCGGTGGGGAGTCGACGGGGAGAAGCGACAGGAAGTGGAGGCGGCGGCGGTGGCTAACGAGGGCGGAGGCACGATGCGTTCTATCGATTTAGTTTTTTTTCCTTTTATTTTACTAATCATCGGGTGACTGAAGTGAGGAGAGAGGGAAAAAAGGCCTTATATAAATATATATAATTTTATTATCTTATTTCCAAAAAGGTCACTTTTCCATTTGAACTCTAAATCGAACCCAACGACTGTCGTCCCTAGCTAATTACCCCCATTAGAACACAATAGGATATGAATAGCAAGCCAATTCGATCATTTCAATCAGTTTTCATCAAAATTAAAATATAAATTAATATAACGTTCAAAATTGATTTCAACATGCATTTTAATTTACCAGGACCACATACGGATTCCAAAAATTCCTGGAAAATAAATCTGGCTATGTTTTGATGATACGGTCCTAACAAAACTAATTTTGTTGAATTTGGAGACCGTTTGAAAAATGGCCATTTTCTGGTCGATCCAAATTGACTGAAAATGACAAAACACGTTTTCTTTTGCCACGCTCACATATTGATTCCAAAAATTATGAAAATTGGAATCTAGCAATAATTTGACATTACGGATCCAACAAAAGTGGTCTCGTCAAAAAAGGAGGTCATTTGCAAAATCGCTATTTTTAAGGGCTATATTTCCATAGCGACTATTCTGAATTTTCAACTGGACATAGCTTTTTATTGCCGCTGTGTAATTTCAATTTTTTGGATTCATTGGAAAGATATTTTTGAACAGATTCAAATATTTTTGGTTTCGCTGAAATCCGGTTTATTTTGAATCTTGTACATTCATTTGAAATTTGGAATCGAATTTTCAAACTACCGCGCCATTTTCAATTCCTTTTATAATTAAAATAAAAATTTATATTTTAACCTCCACTAAAATAAATATATACGTTCTAATTTAATTAAAAAATAAATTTCTCGTCGTTATTATTTAAAATAAATCACTTTTAATATTCAAAATTCATTAAAATTGCCAAAATAAAAAATTTAATTGGTTCTGATTTTCAGAGTTGTTACATGCGCCTCCCCCGAGTCGACTGCCACCACCTCCAGGCCCCATGTCGCCCTCCATCGACCACCCACAGCCAACGTGGACCCCCTCCTCCGAGAAGGACCCAATTTTTACAAGAAAAAGGTGTGTTTTGTTTATATTTTTCCTTCTTTATGCTATTAATTTAGTAAAAATCTGATTTTTGTCTATATAATATTGTTTTAAAAATATATTTTTTGTAATGAAGTAGTTTTATTATAAAGATATGATTTTTATTTATATAAACATATGATTTTTATATGTATAATAACAACATAAAAATATGATTTTTATGTATATAGTAGCAACATAAAAATATGAATTTTACATAGAAAAATGATTTATAAAAATATGATTTTTGTTATATGAATAGCGATATAAAAATTATAATTTTAGTCACTTGGATTTGAAATAAAAATATTATTTTTAGTTATATAAAAATATTATTTTTAGTTATATAAAAATACAAAATTTTAGTTGTGTTAAAATATTATTTTACATATATATAAATGTGATTTTTAGTTAGATGAAAATACGATTTTAATTATGTAAAAATATTATTTAGGATTAATTGTCAAGAATAATCCGAAATTTAACGTGTCTTCCCATAATAATCCAAGTTTGGATTATTTCTGAATAATCCGAAGTTTAGGGGGTGTCTTCCTATATTAATCCCATTTATTTCATTCTTCCCATATTAATCCGAAGTTTAGGGGAATCTTCCCATATTGATCCCAAAATAACACATTAGAGGGTCATCGGGATCAATATGGGAAGACACCCCCAAACTTCGGATTATTCAATAATAATCCAAACTTGGGGTAATTATTGGAAGGCACGTTAAACTTCATATTATTCTTGACAATTAGTCCTATTATTTATAAAAAGATAAAAATATGATTTTTACATATGAAGAGCATTATAAAAATATGATTTCTATTAGATGGATAGTGTTACAAAAATGGGATTTTTAAATATATATAGCGTTGTTAAATATAGGATTTTTTAATATAAATCGCGTGAAACAGATCTCATTGGAAACACGGTAAAGGACACAACGCGCTGCAACAAATCCAAACCGTTCAAATAAAGAATGACGGAGTGGAAACCAAAGGTGAGAACTCCTTATCACTTAATTTATTTTACAATTAAAAATATTTTAGGTTGCAGACGGGGCTTAGAAGCCCGCGACACTATTTATTGTATAAACCATATTATGTAACACCCCACGTCCATTAATGTCACTCTCAAAGGGAATGTATTAATTTTGATGGAGTATTATTGGTGAATAAAACGTTATATAGCAAGACAGATACATATATTGGTACTTGAAAAACTTCAAAACAGCTTTTATTACAGCGGAAATAGTTTGATTACAACAACATCTTAAACCAACAGAAAAACCAAGTACACTTATTAACCATCTTGACAAATTTTTTTCTGAGTACATAAAGTAAAAAAGCATAACCCCAACATAAGTAGTCATAAAGGAGATGAGCTGAACTTTACTTTCAGCAATCCAAGCACATCCAAAAGAGGGAGAAAGATCCAGATCAAGCTCCACTAGTACTAGTCCCACCCTGAAAACCTGGGAGAGGAAGAAAAGAGGTGAAAACAAAGCGGGGGTCAGACATAAAGTCTAGCGAGTACCATAACTTTAGCAAGATAATTATTAAAGTAATTAGGATAAGGCATAAACTGGTAAAACAACGAATGACTGTGAAACAAGTGGGCAAGACAAAACAAACGAGAGGAATATTCTGGCGTTAATCTCGCTCCTAATCACTATAGGATAATTACCATACTGCACCACTACTAGTCAACCTAAAAGTTGATCCCGCCTACAGAACATAATAATCATAATGGTAGTTTCGTGTACCCCTAGTTGTCTCCATAGGTGCCGCCTGCCCCTATCTCCACTAGTTGTACCCACTAATCCCATGCGATCGGCTCCCTAACTCATAGATACCCATGGTGGTCCCACAGTGGGGTGTATCACTCCCCAAAGTGGTAGCTCGATACCACTGAAGATGCGACTTATATCTACATGATGTAACAACATCATACCTACCAGCCCGGGCCTATGCATGCACATGACCCCATTGGACTTGCATTGCCACCGTTAACCCGTTTTGACCTCTTACAATCAAACCCAGTAAGCGTGTCCCATCCTTGATCTAACTCGAGCTCACAAAGATACTTAATGGTTTACTGGTTTGAAACGGGTCCCCCATGCTTGACACAAGCTTTCCACCTATGCTTGGTTCCTAGTAGAATTTTCCACTTAACCCCTTCTTATTCATGTCTTCGTACATGTTTCAATTTGGTTAAGTGTTTCTAATCGTATTTCACATGTAAGTCATGTCACCCACTTAACCCCCATGTCCCACCACATGTTTATCTTGGTTAAATGTTACTCAATTCATTATAACCGTAACCTCGTAAGACCTCCCACATTAGACAACCGTTTGCAGTTGCTGGATTTGTCGGGTGGGTACGGGCAGTCTTATACCGCAAACGGGTCTAACCTCGTGTCTTTACAATTGTTACGCATTTAATTTATGCCTTCGACCTCTCACATTAGACTACCGTTTGTGGTTGCTGGATTTACCGGGCGGGTCCGGGCAGCCTTACGCCACAAACGAGTCTGACCTCGTGTCTTAGGCGTTTATTATTACAAATTATTTCACCCCAATTTGAATTGACTTTCCCTACTCAAATTGTCAATAATTTCCAAATTAATTATGTCCATAATTTTCACCTAAATTATGTCCATACTTTTTAGGTGTAAAAATTATACCAATTAATGTCTTAATTTAATTATAAGCTTTTAAAGCCATTTTATTCCAATTCACAATTTACATAATTAATATTTTACCATTGTCCCCACGCTATTCATACGTTCAAATATGAAATATATTAGACTCACAAAATAGTCTAACTTATAAAAAAGAAACATCACAACTTGCATAGCACATAAAAATAGGTCTAACTTGCAAATAGGAATTATAACATAAATTTGCATAGCCAATAATTTTCATAGACAATGGTCAAATAGAATCATATATTTGCATAAACTACCATGTATCTAAATATATATTATGAAATTGTGAACTTGCATATATGAATTATGGGACTCACCTAAACTTGCATACGTGAATATAATTTTCACCTAAAAATATTAATATAGTTTTTCACCTGAACTTGCATATGGATTCCTACAACTTGCATATGAATTTATCACATGTTTTTTCATATAAACTAGCATATGTATATACTTGATTCACATATAAATTTTGTGTACAATTCACATATAGACTTGCATAAGATTCATATTCAAACTAACATACAATTTAACATCCTAAACTTGCATAAAATTCACATACGAATTAGCATATGATTTACATCCCAATCTTGCATAAAATGAATCAAGTTAAACATGCATAATTGGACATATGAAATAGATCTACCAACATAAGATAACAAAGTTAAACAACATCACGTGATTCAACAGACATGTTCTCATAATCCAATTACAACTCATCATAATTAATTTATTAATTATATTGTGAAAGAAATAGTACTCACAAAGATAGGTTAGAGAAGAGAATGATTTGTTCGTCTTTTGAATTAGAATTCTGACTTGCTAAATCCTAAGCTTTAGGAAGGAGAACTATCCTAGCAACAGCATGGTGGCCAAGACACAAATTTTGTTTAGGTATAGGGTTTGAGTCTAGGCACTCTTTTATAGAAGTTTGAATCAACCTAAGCCGTTAGATTATCATAGGAGCAAATCCAACCATCCAGTCTAGATAGAGTTATCTAGAACAGCCACATCAGCCCTAATAACTCAGCAGAGAGTCAGAAATCGTCACATTTTAGATCTGCCCAGGAGTAGGTCGACCCCCAGGTTGACCCCCTGGTCGACCTGCATGGGTAGGTCGACCCCCTGGTTGACCTGGCCATTGGGCGGGAGAATTGACGCCTAGCCTGCTCCCCTGTTTGAATTTGAATTTCGAATTTATTATTCTTAACTGTTTTAATTATATAAAATTACTAAAACTTCCGAGGGCCATAACTTCCTCATACGAAGTCCGATTTACGAAAACTTGGACTCTATTTCAAGCATAATTTCGAGACGAACGCAACGGCGTAATCCGTTTCCCTTAATTATCAAATTAAAAATTAAGTATTCTTTGGATTGCTAATTTTAATATTTAAAATTACGGGGTGTTACATTCTCCCCTCCTTAAAGGATTTCGCCCCCAAAATCTCCAAGTTAAGGAGAATGTATATACCCATCAAACACAGGCATCCATTGTCCTTACAAGATTTCTAATGCCGTATGAATATATGCGAAAAGTGTGTGTATACCTTCCTTATCTAATGCAAAATCAGGTGGTCCACTGATTCAGTTGACCTCCTTAATGCAAATCATGATAGTGCCGTGTGTCCATTATGCATGCAAAAGAATCCTAACGATACATATTACTTCTACATGTGTGCACAACCATTCATCAAAATGCAGCATCCATATGATAACACAACCATTATACATCCAATTTAAATATGCACACAAATTTATTTGCAATATGGAAGTGACTGAGCCGATATAGTGCCTAATGTGTGTGTACATGCATCCACGAGCAACCACTTGCAACCACTCGCAATCATCAATCATAACATGTTTCAAATACATGTTTACATCCATTGGGTTCTACCAAAGGATAAAGAGTAGGACCGAGGAGATATACTTAAAGGTAGATACAAGCATGAATAAACTTATGGAAAAAGAGATCAAGGAGGTACCCTCGAAGAGAAAAGGGTAGGATGCGCGTATTTTCCTCTCAATTTGCCAAGTTGTGTCTTCCTCAGTGTCACTCCATTGAACTTTAACAAGCTTGACTTAATGGTTGTGTAGCTTTTTGACTTCCGTACCCAAGATACGAGTTGGAACTCTTCTCACAGTCGCTTCTCGTTCCACTTCTACTTCCTCTATTATACTTTGCTCCACCACATCCACAGATTCATGTAAGCACTTTTGTAGTTGAAAAACATGAAAAACATTATGAAATCCAACCAGTCTCTTGGGTAGCCCTACTCTGTAAGCCATTGTCCCAATCCTTTCAATGATTGGAAATGGTCCTACAAATCTTGGTGCTAGCTTTCCTTTTGACCCAAAGTGAATGACATTCCTCAAAGGAGATATTTTAAGGAATACCCTATCTCCAACCTTAAACTCAAGGCCGGTCTTTCTTTTGTCTGCGTAGGACTTCTGTCTATCTTGTGCAGCCTTCATCCGTCTTCTTATCAAGTCCACCATTTCCGAGGTCTCTCTAATCATGTCTGGCCCAAGTACTAGCTTGTTTGTAGACTCCCACCAACAAGTTGGTGACCGACATGGTCTTCCATATAAAGCTTCGAAGGGTGCCATGCCTATGGTGGCTTGGTAGCTATTGTTGTAAGCGAATTCCACCAGAGGAAGATGATCCTCCCATGTCCCTCCAAAGTCAAGAATGCACAATCTCAAGAGGTCTTCCAATACTCTATTCACCCTTTCTGTCTGACCATCGGTTTGGGGTGATAGGCCCTGCTTAAGCATAATTGTGTGCCTACAGCCTCTTGCAAAATCTTCCAAAACTCACTCGTAAAGATAGGATCTCGATCACTTACTATGCTGGAGGGTATCCCATGGACTTGAACTATCTCTTTAAGATAAATGGATGCTAGGGACGAGACAGTCCCTCTACTTTTAACAAGTATAAAGTGAGCGCTTTTAGTGAGCCAGTCCACTATTACCTGTAACACCCCACGTCCATTAATGTCACTCTCAAAGGGAATTCATTAACTTTCATGGAGTATTATTAGTGAATATAACATAATATAACAAGACAGATACATATATTGGTACTTGAAAATTTTCAAAACAACATTTATTTCAGCGGAGAAATAGTTTGATTACAACAACGTCATAAACCAACAGAAAAACCAAGTACACTTAGTAACCATCTTGATAAATTGTTTTCTGAGTACATAAAATAAAAAGCATAACCCCAACATAAGTAGGTAAATAAGCATAACAGAATGTATGGGGTTACAAGAGATTTCGAGAGTGTTTCCAAGGCGATTCATAAGTCTAACCGCTCTCTTTTCACAATTGAGGACGACACCATTACTGGATAACCAATCCATGCCTAGAATCAATCCATAGCCCGTGAAGCCAAGAACGAAGGTGTTGCATTCAAACTCAACGCTCAAAATAGACACTCTCATATCCCGACAAATCATTGAAAGATGAGCCGAACCACCAATAGGATTTGAGACTACTATGGGATCCATAACTAGACTAGTATTTAGGTGAAGTTTTTCAGCTAATGAAGCAGACACAAACGAGTGTGAAGTGCCAAAATCAAATAAAGTACGAACAGGATGCTCAAACAGAAAAACCAAACTTTCGACATAAATGTTTCTACCTCTCTCCTGTCCTGGTGCCATGAGAGCCTGAATCTGCCCACTTGCCTTCCCTGGCGCCATGAGAGCCTGAATCTGCCCTCCAGAACTGGACCCTGTTCTTTGCCGTTGCCCCTGTTTCCTTGGGTAGTCTTTAATTAGATGTCCTGCCTCTCCACAGTGGAAACAGCTAGTATTCTTCTTCTTCCTACAGTCCTTGATCAGATGGCCTGGTGTTCCACAATTAAAGCACCTTTTCTTTCCTTTGCTATTGTTGTCCTTACCACCTTTCTTAGGTTGCTGCTGTGACTTCTTTTGATCCCCTTTCTTTTCTTGTGCCTTATTATCCTTAGTGCCATTCTTCTCTTTATGCATAAGTGCCATGTCAACAAGTTTCTCAAAGGTAGCCCCCATAGGAATGTGGGTCACGGCTAACCCATGTAGGGGCTCGTTCAAACCTTTAACGAACCTCAGGGCCTTCTTTTCAGGTGTGTTCACCAAGTCTAAGCCAAACCTCGCCAACTGATTGAACTTGTTGACGTACTCCTTTACTGATAAATTCCCCTGCTTCAATGCTAAGAATCTTTCCACGTATAAATTCTCTTCTGCTCGTGAGAGAAATTTCATCTCGAACCTATGTCTGAATTCCATCCATGTCTCTACTGGACGCTCTTCATTCGTGACCTCCCACCAAAACGAGGCTTCATCCTTCATTAACCAAGCGACCAATTGGACCTTCCTTTCATCTTCTACCTTGAAGATACCAAACAAGTCTTCTACTTCCTTAAGCCAATTTCGAGCTTCAACAAACGTCTCTGATCCGTGAAAAGGTTTTCCGCCCATTGCTCGAAATTCTTTGCATATCTTTGAAAAAGTATCAACACGGGGAGGGGGAGGAGGAGCGGCTGTAGGTGGGGGAGGAGGGATGTCTGCTGGGCCTGCGGCGGTGGCCCTAACCTTTAGATCCCTTCTGAACTAGGTTGGTATTGGTATTCCCTCGGGTATCTCGGGTAACCCAAACATGCTGAAAAGGAAATGAATAGATTCAAAATGGAGAATTCAAAAGAAACATATATGGCTCTTGAGGGTTATGTTTTTAAAAGAAACTTTTTCTCTCGAAAATACTCTCCTTAAAACATACTTTTGGAAGTATTTCTTTATAAAACGCTTTTGAAAAACAGTTTTTCAAAATCTCTTATATGTTCCGTTAACCTTCAACTTTGATACCACGTGTAACACCCCACGTCCATTAATGTCACTCTCAAAGAGAATGCATTAACTTTCATGGAGTATTATTGGTGAATAGAAGAAAATATAACAAGTCAGATACATATATTGGTACTTGAAAAAATTTCAAAACAACATTTATTGCAGCGGCGAAATAGTTTGATTACAACAACAGCATAAACCAATAGAAAAACCAAGTACACTTGTAACCATCTTGAAAAATTGTTTTCTGAGTATATAAAATAAAAAGCATAACACCAACATAAATAGCCATAAAAGAGATGAGCTGAAATTTACTTTCAGCAATCCAAGCACTTCCAAAAGAGAGAAAAAGATCTTGATCAAGCTCCACTAGTACTAGTCACACCCTGAGAACCTGGGGAGGGAGGAGGGGGAAAGGAAGAAAAGAGGCGAAAACAAAGGGGGTCAGACACAAAGTCTGGCGAGTACCATAACTTTAACAATACAATTATGAAAGTAATTAGGATAAGGCATAAACTGGTAGAATAAGGAATGAGTGTGAAACAAGTGGGCATGACAAAGAAAACAAGGGGAATATTCTGGCGTTAATCTCGCTCTTAATCACTATAGGATAGTTGCTATACTGCACCATAACTAGCCACCCTAAAAGTTGATCCCGCCTATTGAACACAATAATCGTAATCGTAGTTTCGTGTACCCCTAGCTTTCTTCATAGGTGTCGCCTGCCCCTATCTCTACTAGTTGTATCGACTACCCCATGCGATTGGCTCCCTAACATGTAAATACCCATGTTGGTCCCACAGTGGGGTGTATCACTCCCCAAAGTGGCAACCCGATACCACTAAAGATGCACGGCTTATATCTACATGACGCAACAACGTCTTACCTACCAGCCCGGGCCCACACATGCACATGACCTCGTTGGACTTGCGTTGCCACCATTAACCCATTTTGACCTCTTACAATCAAACCTAGTAAGTGTGTCCCGTCCTCGATCTCACAAAGATACTTAATGGGTTACTGTTTTGAAAAGGGTCCTCATTCTTGACACAAGCTTTCCACCTATGCTTGGTCCCCACTAGAATTTCCCACTTAACCCCTTCTTATTCATGTCTTCTTACATGTTTTCAACTTGGTTAAGTGTTTCTAATCATATTTCACATGCCACCCAGGCCACCCACTTGACCTCCATGTCCCACCACATGTTTATCTGGTTAAGTGTTACTTAATTCATTAGAACCGTAACCTTGTAAAGACCTCCCACATTAGACTACCATTTGCGGTTGTTGGATTTGTCGGGCGGGTCCGGGAAGTCTTATACCGTAAACGAGCTTAACCTCGTGTCTTTACAATTATTACGCATTTAATTTGTTCCTTTGAACTCTCACATTAGACTACCGTTTGTGGTTGCTGGATTTGCAGAGCAGGTCCAGGCAGTCTTACACCACAAACGAGTCTAACCTCGTGTCTTAGGCGGTTAATTATTACACATAATTATTTAACCCCAAATTGGGTTAATATCCCTATTCAAATTTGTCAATAAATTCCAATTTAATTTATGTCCATAATTGTCACCTAAATTATGTCTATAAATTCCAGGTATACAAATTATACCAATTAATGTCTAAAATTAACTATAAGCCTTTTTAAGCCATTTTATGCTAATTCACAATTTACATAACTAGTATTTTTCCATTTGTCCCCATGCTATTCGTACGTTCAAATATGAAATACATTAGACTCGCAAATAGTATAACTTATATATATAAAAAAACATCACAACTTGCATAACACATAAAAACAGATCTAACTTGCAATGGGAATAAAATTGCATAGCCAACAATTTGCATACACGATGTCATAAAGAATCATATATTTGCATAAACTACCATGGATCTAAATAGAGATCTAAACATGAAATTGTGAATTTGCATATATAAATTATGGGTCTCGCTTAACTTGCATATGTGAATATAATTTTCACCCAAAAATGTGAATATAATTTTTCACCTAAACTTGCATATGGATTTCTACAACTTGCATATGAATTTCTACAGCTTGCATATGAATTCATCGCATGATTTTGCATATAAACTAACATATGTATATACTTGACTCACATATAAAATTGTGTACAATAAGAAATGACTGTGAACAAGTGGGCATGACAAAGCAAACAAGAGGAATATTCTGGCGTTAATCTCGCTCCTAATCACTATAGGATAGTTGCTATGCTGCACCACTACGAGCCACCCTAAAAGTTGATCCCGCTTACTAAACACAATAATCATAATGGTAGTTTCGTGCACCCCTAGCTGTCTTCATAGGTGCCGCCTGCCCCTATCTCCACTAGTTGTACCCACAACCCCCATGCGATCGGCTCCCTAACTCGTAGATACCTGTGTTGGTCCCACAGTGGGGTGTATCACTCCCCAAAGTGGCAACCCGATACCACTAAAGATGCACGGCTTATATCTACACGATGCAACAACGTCTTACCTATCATCCCGGGCCCACGCACGCACATTACCCCATTGGACTTTTGTTGCCACCGGTAACCCGTTTTGACCTCTTACAATCAAACCAAGCAAGTGTGTCCCGTCCTCGATCTAACTCGAGCTCACAAAGATACTTAATGGTTTACTTGTATGAAAAGGGTCCCCATACTTGATACCAGCTTTCCACCTAAGCTTGATCCCCACTAGAATTTCCCACTTAACCCCTTCTTATTCATGTCTTCTTACATGTTTTCAACTTGGTCAAATGTTTCTGATCGTATTTCACATGCCACCCAGGCCACCCACTTAACCCTCATGTCCCACCACATGTTTATCTGGTTAAGTGTTACTTAATTCATTAGAACCGTAAACTTGTAAAGAACTCCCATATTAGACTACCGTTTGCGATTGCTAAATTTGTCGGGCGGGTCCAGGCAGTCTTATACTACAAACTAGCCTAACCTCGTGTCTTTACAATTTTTACGCATTTAATTTGAGCCTTTGACCTCTCATATTCGACTACCATTTGTGCTTGCTTGATTTGCCGGGCGGGTCCAGGCAGTCTTACATCACAAACGAGTCTAACCTCATGTCTTAGGCGACTAATTATTATACATAATTATTTAACCCCAAATTGGATTAATATCCCTATTCAAATTTGTCAATAAATTCCAAATTGATTTATGTCCATAATTGTCACCTAAATTATGTCCACAAATTCCAGGTATACAAATTATACCAATTAATGTCTCAAATTAACTATAAGCCTTTTTAAGCCATTTTATGCCAATTCACAATTTATATAATTAATATTTTCCCATTTGTCCCCACGCTATTTGTACGTTCAAATATGTCGCAAATAGTCTAACTTATATATATATATATATATATATATATATATATATATATATATATATATAAACATCATAACTTGCATAAACTACCATGGATCTAAATATAGATCTAAACATGAAATTGTGAACTTGCATACATAAATTATGGGTCTCGCTTAACTTGCATATATGAATATAATTTTCACCCAAAAATGTGAATATAGTTTTTCACCTGAACTTGCATATGGATTACTACAACTTGCTTATGAATTTCTACAACTTGCATATGAATTTATCACATGATTTTGCATATAAACTAGCATATGTATATACTTGATTCACATATAAACTTGTGTACAATTCACATATAGACTTGCATAAGATTCATATTCAAACTAACATACAATTTAACATCATAAGATTCACATATGAATTAACATATGATTTAACAACCCAACTTGCATAAGATTCACATATGAATTAACATATGGTTTAACATCCCAAACTTGCATAAAATGAATCAAGTTAAATATGAAATAGATCTACAAAGTTAAACAACATCATGCGATTCAACAGACATGTTCTCATAATCCAATTACAACCCATCATATTTAATTTAATAATTATATTGTGAAAGAAATATTACTCACTAACAAAAGAACAATCTTGTTTTTCTGGGTTCTGTATTCTGAAACTGAATTGCTCGCTTTTGATGTAGACTAATTGTTATTCTAATTTAGATTAGATTTGATTTTTGATTCTTGCTTCTATCTTGCTTTTGAGTTGAAAGAGAACGACAGCTAATCTAGATTCTCCATTGACGACATGGCGGCTCTTGGTATGAATTAGTGTGATTTTAGGTTGAGAGTTAGGTTGCTTATATAGAATTTTAATTAGTTTAGAGCCATCAGATTAGCCTAGAAGGAATCAAGAGCATCCAGTCAAGATAGAATAACACCTCAGCCCTAATGGCTCAGCAGTGAGTCAAAATATCGTCATCTTTCAGATCTTCCCATAGAGAAGGTCGACCCCTGGTCGACCTGGCCCTTGGGTGGGAGAATTCCTGCCTATCCTTCTCTCCTGATTGAATTTGAATTTCAAATTTTCTGAACCTGAGCTGTTTTAAATTCTGAAACTTCGGAAGGCCAAATCTTCTTCATACGGAGTCCAATTCATGCAAATTCAAACTTTATCTCAAGCAAAATTCTGAGACGAGCGTAATGGCGTAACCCATTTCCCTTAATTCTGACATTTGAAATTAAGTATTCTTAAATTCGTTAATTTTTAGTATTTAAAATCACAGGGTGTTACATTCTCCCCTCCTTAAAGGATTTCACCCCTGAAATCTCCAAGTTATGGAGAATGTATATCATATCATCCAATCATCCATCTACTAAACCATCAATGTAATGACCCGTATTCTACACATCATAGGATCGTAGAATATTTATTTCTTTCCCGTATGAAGCCGTATGGTCATGTAACTTTGGGAAACATCTATTAGAGTCATTTTCCATGTTCATGATTTTTGTCGATTTTTAAATGACCATTTTGCCCCTAGTTGGTACTGTTTTGGCTATAACTTTTGATTGGAAAGGAATTTTGACCTGAAACCACTTCCATTAGATTCGTTTGATGGTTTACCTTTCCGTTGAGTGGTCACAATAGCCAAACGGACTTAACGTTTGGGAGATATGGCTGAAACAAGGTTTGGAGGGTGAAAAACTGCTTAACCGGGCCAAATCGGGTGATTAGTGAGTAGGCCCATAACCCATTTCGGGATTAGGGTTATGGGAGGGCTGAAATGAGATGGAGAATCATTCCATTTCAGTTTTCTAGCCTCCACTTATCACCAAGGATCCCTAAAAATGGCCTCCAACCTCTAAATCACCTCCAAATCATCTTTTGGTCAAGGATTTGGCTTAGCAACCCCTAATCAAGGAAGATCTTCACCAAAGCAACATAGGAGCTGCTGTTTGGCATTGAGATTCACATCAAATCAGAGAATTATTTCAAATCTTAGTTTATTTTGTGGCTAAGGTGAGTGATTTGCATAGTTTTGCACTAATTATGGCTAATTAGGGGAGATTAGTGTTAATTAGCGAATTTAAACATGATAAAATTTTGGAAAAATGTTTATAAAATTCGGAATGATGTTTTAGACCTCTGATATGAATTTGGGTTAATTTGGTTAAGATTTGCTAATCCTATCATTAGTTTCACCTAAACATGCTTAAGGGGAAATATGGGATTTTGGGTATGTTTGATCCATTTTTACCTATCATATTGATGTTTTGATGTTTGTGGTTGATTATGCATGTTTCTATGACTATATGAAATGCTTTGTGACTGTTTAGAATAGTTGGAATGGTCGAAAATGCCGTCGAGGGGCGTAAACAGCTCGTTGGACAAGGTGCAGAGATTCGGATCGGATAGGGGATTGAGGGACGATCGGATCGCCCTATGGGACCGTGGGACATCACCACGAGTCGAGTCATCTCCTCCGAACCGAACCATCTGCGCAAGGCCCATGAGACGAATCGATGCAACACCGTGCCCAAACTGAAGTACTCCGATCCGGATCGCGAATGAGCATTACGACCCGATCCGTCCATGAAGGGTGAGCACGATCCGTCGACCTGGAGAAGTGCTTTCCGACCCGAACCGCTTGAAGGACCACGATCTGATCCGAAGGAACTTATCACGAATCGATCCATGGCGATGGACTTGGAGACCCCGACTCGATCCGCTGAAGGGTACTCTAACCGATCCGATGGAACTGGAGGACCACGAGTTGATGGCGCGACCCGATCCGAATGCAGGAACCCGATCTGAACCGTGGCGATGAGGGAACAGGACTCCGAACCGATCCGATACGAAGGCTACGACCCGATTCGAGGGTGATGACCAATAACCCGAGATGCAAAGGTAGTCCAAATGGAAGTTAGAGCTCAGGATCCCGGAACCAGTTGGGAACCAATGAGTTCACTTCATGGTTGGACTTTGCTGCGGGACGTGTGCTAAGGATATGTCGACGTTCATAACTTCGATTCACCACTAAAAAGGAATGATGGGCTACTTATCAGTGCAGTAGGGTCATTATGACTTAAGGGGCAAAGTGATGGTAGCAAGACTACGTTATCAGTGCAGTAGGGTCATTATGACCCGAGGGGCAAGGTGATGCGTAGTAAGACTATGAGCCAGTGCAGTGGGGTTCTTGTGACTCCATGGGGCAAAGTGGACATAGTAAGGATTGGTAAGGATATGAGCCAGTGCAGTGGGGTTCTTGTGACTCCATGGGGCAAAGTGGACATAGCGAAGGATTTGTGGCTACGTTATCAGTGTAGTGAAGCCATTTATGACTTCATGGGGCAAAGTGATCGTAGCAAGGAATGTTGGGTGATCGAAGTGGTGAATATCGTATGCTTTACGCACTGAGTGAGAGATATGAGGATGGATGATATGCTTGATTGTTTGCCATCATTATGACATGCACACCTCCCCCACCTCCGTATCTTTGCACTGTTTGATATGATACCTTAGAGTGTTGTACAGTATGTAGTGCTAACTCTTTGGTTGTAGGTCCAGGTTCAGGTATGTTTTAGTCTACCTATTATTGTTCACTTTAGATGCTTATCGCTCATACCAGGCTTTATGTCTGACCCAGAGTTTTATGTCTCCTCTTATTACACTGGGTGCTCACACGAGCAGACTAGAGACAGGTTAGCTGGTGATGCGCGAGTAGCTGATTCGGAGGCAGGTATGAGGCTTCCACGTATGATATATATATATATATATATATATATATATATATATATATATATACACACACACACACACACATTCTCCCTGTGTCATTGGTGGTTGCTACTTAGGCATTAGTAGTGTACCTCATTTATCTTACTTTTGCTTAGAGACAGTTTGAAAGTTGTAATAAGCTGTATTCTGAATTTCCGCTGCTATGATGTTTAGTTCTGATTTTCAGCTTATGCACTGTCTCTCCTGTTTTATGTCAAGTATGTTATTATTATATTTTGTTCGATGCGCTGTGAGACATTCTACAGGTTCTTTGTATGTTCATTTCCTTCTTCCTTTTCCTTCCCACGACCCGTTCCGCGCTAACTGGACATGTGTACCGCGCACTTTTGGAGTAAATGTCGGTTGGTGCGGGGCGGGCCGTCACACTTGGTATCAGAGCTCTAGGTTGCGTAGTTAACCTAGGGAAAGGCACCAGGGAGAGATAGTACGTATATGAGAGCACTTATTTGCGATTACTTTGGTTTTCAAAAACTATGTATATATTATTAGTAGTATAAAGATTAAGTCGCACTGCACTAGCAACACTATGGGGTCGTTAATCGTTTCCCTTTTACAGATTAACGATGAGCCGAGACACGGGAGGTGCTGGTAGAGGGACCAACCAAGGGAATGCCGCTGACATGAGGGCTATGTTTACTAACCTCATGAGAGACATGCTTAGAGAAGTGCAAGGGGCAATTCCCAATCCCGGAGTTGGTATTGGCCCAGTAGTGCAGGCGCCTAGGGTTGATTTCGCCAAGTTGTGCAAAGATTACACTAATCTTGGTGGGAAGTCGTTCCACGGAACGGAGTCGGCCACGGATGTTCAAGACTGGATGGATAGCTGTGACCGTATCTTTGATGACTTGGGTCTCGAGGATGCGATGAAGAGAAGGCTAGCGTCTCGTCAGCTGCAAGGGCGAGCGATGAATTGGTGGAATGCCATTAGAACAGCTACTCCAGAGGATCAAGTTACTTGGGATCAGTTCAAGGCTCGCTTTAGCGAGAAGTTTATCCCAGCTGCCCAGAAGTCAGTGTTGTTTAAGAGGTTCTTAGAACTCAAGCAGAACGGAAGGGCAGTTTCTGACTATATTGCTGAGTTCGATACTTTATCGAAGTATGGACTGTCTCTCATTGATACTCCTGAGAAGAAAAATGAGAAGTTCATTGCCGGTTTGGATGGGTACTTGGGGGAAAGGCTTATCAATCACATCGATGAGACTTTTGAATCGATCGTGGGGAAAGCTTTGAGATCAGAGAGTCTTTACCCCAAGTCAAAGACTGAGGCTGCATCTGCAGAAGGGCCAAAGCCGCAAGCAGGCGGTGGAGGCAAGAATAATTCTCAGAATAAGAGGAAGCAGGACCAATCAAAGGGTGGCCAGAAAAAGAGCAAGAAGGATGTTGAGTGCTTCAGCTGTGGTATGAAGGGCCATTATGCTAAGGAATGTCGGGCCAAGCCAGCGGAAAGGAAGTGCTACAACTGTGGTCAAGTGGGACATCAGAAGGATAAGTGTCCGCAACCTCTTAAGGAGAAGCAGATTGTGAAAGCATATGCTATTGATGTTGTTCCTTCTTCGTCGAATGCCCCAACTGCGGCGGAGAAAGGAAAGAATGTTGTTATTCAAGGTATGCTTTCTATGTATGATATACCAGTTCGAGTTTTGTTTGATACTGGGGCTTCCCGTTCCTTCATATCTAGTGACCTGGTAGATAGGTTGGGACTGGAACCCGAGATAGTCGATAAACCATTGGTTGTGACGAACCCGATTGGTGGTTCGACTAGCCTTAGTATGATTTGCAGGAATTTGGTCTTATCGAGTCATGGATGTATGTTTGTATGTGATTGCTTTGTATTGGGCTTTACTTGGTATTGCATTATATTGGGAGTCGATTGGCTCCAAAGATACGGGGTGGTGGTAGACTGTGAGGGCTTTTTGGTGACAGTGAGGGCGGATGATGGGCGGAGGGTAGTGTTTGGTAGCCTACCTAGTGATGGGGTTATGGCTAGTTTTGTAAATTCCCTCGACATCCCGCAGGATGAGTTGTCAGATGTGCCCGTGGTTGGCCAGTATCCGGACGTCTTCGAGGAGGTGACCGGGCTTCCACCACACCGAGAGATTGAGTTCCGTATTGATTTAGTGAAAGATGCCAGACCTATAGTGATGCCACTTCGTCGTATGGCACCAAGGGAGCAGCGAGAGCTCGGGGTGCAAGTCAGCAATCTTTTGAAGAAGGGATTTATTAGAAGGAGTGTCTCTGAGTGGGGAGCACCAGTTGTGTTTGCCACTAAGGCAGATGGTTCCCTTCGTTTGTGTGTGGACTATCGCGAGTTGAATAAGGTGACGAGGAAGAATAAGTATCCTCTACCGCGGATAGATGATTTGTTTGATCAACTGGAAGGAGCTAGAGTGTTCTCCCAGTTGGACCTCGCGACAGGATTTCATCAGCTTCGAGTAGCAGATGAGAGTGTTCCGAAAATGGCATTTAGGACACCGTCTGGATTTTATGAGTGGTTGGTCATGCCATTTGGGTTGACCAATGCACCAGCCTATTTTGTGGATCTTATGAATCGAGTATTCAGAGATCAGTTGAATAAGTTTGTTCTTGTGTTCGTGGATGATATCCTTGTTTACTCAAGGACAGAGGAGGAACACAAGGGACACTTGAGGATAGTGATGGAGGTGTTGAGGAAACTCCAATTGAAAGCAAAATTCTCTAAGTGTCATTTTTGGAGAAGGGAAGTGATATTCTTGGGTCATGTTGTTTCAAAGAGTGGTATTGCCGTGGACCCTGCGAAGGTGGCTACGGTACAGGATTGGCCTACACCCAAGAATGCTACAGATGTAAGAAGTTTCTTGGGATTAGCTGGATATTATCGTAAGTTTATCCAGGACTTCTCCAAGATAGCTGCACCGTTGACTCAGTTGATTAAGAAGAATCAGTCCTTCGTCTGGGACGGAGCGTGTGAGGATGCCTTCAAGAGTCTAAAAGAGAGGTTGACGCGTGCGCCAGTGTTAGTCATTCCTAAAGGGAATGAAGAGATGACGGTATAAACGGACGCTTGTGGTACCGGACTGGGTGCAGTATTGATGCAAGTAGGGTTGTAGCTTATGCTAGTCGACAGCTAAAGCCGCATGAGAAGAAGTATCCTACCCATGATTTGGAATTGGCAGCGATTGTATTTGCGTTGAAGATGTGGAGACACTATCTCTTGGGAGAAAGATTTGAGTTATTTACCGATCATAAATCGTTAAAGTATCTCTTCTCCCAGAAAGATCTGAATCTCCGTCAGCAGAGATGGTTAGAGTTCTTGGCTTCGTATGATTTTGATATCGCATACACACCAGGGAAGGGTAATGCGGTAGCCGATGCCTTGAGCAGGAGACATGCCAGTTTAGGGGCAATGTTTCTTGAATGGAAGCAACTGGAGTATATCGCGGAGTTTGATTTCAGACCAAGGTGCGAATTATATCCAGTTATGCTAGCCAGTTTGACGATCATACCCACTTTGATAGAGCGGATTGGTTCTAGCCAGAGGGGCGATCCTAATCTATTAGAAATCATCTCCAAGTTAGAGATGGGTATTGATGAGGAGATGAATGTGTATGGGCTTGATCGAGATGGATGGCTTCGAAAGAATGGAAGACTAGTTGTGCCGAACGTGAATGGTTTGAGAGATGAAGTGCTTAGAGAATGTCATCACTCAAAACTGACTATACATCCCGGTGGTAATAAGATGTATCGAGACATGAGACAGACTTACTACTGGGAAGGGATGAAAAGAGACGTTGGGAAGTTTATATCCAAATGCATGAATTGCCAGCTAGTTAAAGCCGAGCAAAAGAAGCCTAGTGGGTTGTTGCAACCATTAGAAATTCCCGAATGGAAATGGGAGCAAGTCTCGATGGATTTCATCGATGGCCTACCAAGGACTAGATCGGGATATGATAGCATTTGGGTAATTGTGGATCGATTGACTAAAAGTGCAAGATTTATACCAGTCAAATCGACCAGAACGGCAGCTAGGTTGGCAGAATTGTATATGAAGTGGGTAGTGAGATTTCATGGAGTACCCAAAAGCATTGTGAGTGACCGAGACCCGTTGTTCACTAGTGGGTTTTGGAAAAGCTTACAAGAGGCTCTAGGGTCAAGGTTACATCTCAGTACCGCATATCATCCTCAGACCGACGGTCAGACGGAGAGGGTGAATCGTATATTGGAAGATCTTTTGAGAGCGTGTATATTGGATTTTGGTGGATTATGGGATGACCATTTGCATCTAGTAGAGTTTACATATAATAATAGCTACCAATCCAGTATCGGTATGGCTCCATATGAAGCTTTGTACGGAAGACCGTGCAACTCACCATCATGTTGGATAGAGACTGGCGAGAAGTTTGTGCTTGGACCTGATGTGGTGAGGGAAACTTCAGATAAGATTAAGGTCATTCAACAACGAATGAAAACTGCTCAAGATAGGCAAAAGAGTTATGTCGATAAAAGGAGAAGAGACTTGAAATTCTCCGTTGGTGACTTGGTGTTCGTCAAGATCTCTCCGTTAAAGAGCGTGATTCGATTTGGCAGGAGAGGCAAGTTGGCACCAAGATTTGTTGGCCCATTCCCTGTTCTTGAACTAGTCAGGAATTTGGCGTATAGGGTTGGCTTACCTGAGAAGATGGCGGGAGTTCACAATGTATTTCATATTTCCCAACTAAGAAAGTTCGTTCACGACTCAGATGTGACTATTTCACCTGATCAGTTAGAGGACCTCGAAGTAGAACCCGAGGCGGTTGGGAACCGCAAGCCGATTCGTATTGTGGGGCACGATACGAAGCAACTTCGAAGGAAGGCGTTGAAGCTAGTCAAGGTTCAGTGGGGCGAGAACGATAATGATTGTACTTGGGAGACAGAGGAGAGCATTAGGAAGGCATATCCAGAACTCTTTGCCTTGTAAGATTTGCTTCGTAATTTAGTTTTTCCGCACGCTAGGATAGACTTGTTTTGCTTGGTTGCATGTCTGATTGTTGTTTTATGATTGATAGGCATGCGGGAACCTTTGTGTGTGTTTTGATTAGGGAATTTCGGGGGCGAAATTTCTTAAGGGGGGGAGAGTGTAATGACCCGTATTCTACACATCATAGGATCGTAGAATATTTATTTCTTTCCCGTATGAAGCCGTATGGTCATGTAACTTTGGGAAACATCTATTAGAGTCATTTCCCGTCTTCATGATTTTTGTCGATTTTTAAATGACCATTTTGCCCCTAGTTGGTACTGTTTTGGCCATAACTTTTGATTGGAAAGGAATTTTGACCTGAAACCACTTCCATTAGATTCGTTTGATGGTTTACCTTTCCGTTGAGTGGTCACGATAGCCAAACGGACTTACCGTTTGGGAGATATGGCTGAAACAAGGTTTGGAGGGTGAAAAACTACTTAACCGGGCCAAATCGGGTGATTAGTTAGTAGGCCCATAACCCATTTCGGGATTAGGGTTATGGGAGGGCTGAAATGAGATGGAGAATCATTCCATTTCATTTTTCTAGCCTCCACTTATCACCAAGAATCCCTAAAAATGACCTCCAACCTCTAAATCACCTCCAAATCATCTTTTGGTCAAGGATTTGGCTTAGCAACCCCTAATCAAGGAAGATCTTCACCAAAGCAACATAGGAGCTGCTGTTTGGCATTGAGATACACATCAAATCAGAGAATTATTTCATATCTTAGTTTATTTTGTGGCTAAGGTGAGTGATTTGCATAGTTTTGCACAAATTATGGCTAATTAGGGGTGATTAGTGTTAATTAGCGAATTTAAACATGATAAAATTCTGGAAAAATGTTTATAAAATTTGGAATGATGTTTTAGACCTCTGATATGAATTTGAGTTAATTTGGTTAAGATTTGCTAATCCTATCATTAGTTTCACCTAAACATGCTTAAGGGGAAATATGGGATTTTGGGTATGTTTGATCCATTTTTACCTATCATATTGATGTTTTGATGTTTGTGGTTGATTATGCATGTTGCTATGACTGTATGAAATGCTTTGTGACTGTTTAGAATAGTTGGAATGGTCGTAAACGCCATCGAGGGGCGTAAACAGCTCGCTGGACAAGGTGCAGAGATTCGGATCGGATAGGGAATTGAGGGACGATCGGATCGCCCTATGGGACCGTGGGACATCACCACGAGTCGAGTCATCTCCTCCGAACCGAACCATCTGCGCAAGGCCCACGAGACGAATCGATGCAACGCCGTGCCCAAACTGAAGTACTCCGATCCAGATCGCGAATGAGCATTACGACCCGATCCGTCCATGAAGGGTGAGCACGATCCGTCGACCTGGAGAAGTGCTTTCCGAACCGAACCGCTTGAAGGACCACGATCCGATCCGAAGGAACTTATCACGAATCGATCCATGGCGATGGACTTGGAGACCCCGACCCGATCCGTTGAAGGGTACTCGAACCGATCCGATGGAACTGGAGGACCACGAGTTGATGGCGCGACCCGATCCGAATGCAGGAACCCGATCCGAACCGTGGCGATGAGGGAACAGGACTCCGAACCGATCTGATACGAAGGCTACGACCCGATTCGAGGGTGATGACCAATAACCCGAGATGCAAAGGTAGTCCAAATGGAAGTTAGAGCTCAGGATCCCGGAACCAGTTGGGAACCAATGAGTTCACTTCATGGTTGGACTTTGCTGCGGGACGTGTGCTAAGGAGTTGTCGACGTTCATAACTTCGATTCACCACTAAAAAGGAATGATGGGCTACTTATCAGTGCAGTAGGGTCATTATGACCTGAGGGGAAAAGTGATGGTAGCAAGACTACATTATCAGTGCAGTAGGGTCGTTAAGACCCGAGGGGCAAGGTGATGCGTAGTAAGACTATGAGCCAGTGCAGTGGGGTTCTTGTGACTCCATGGGGCAAAGTGGACATAGTAAGGATTGGTAAGGCTATGAGCCAGTGCAGTGGGGTTCTTGTGACTCCATGGGGCAAAGTGGACATAGCGAAGGATTTGTGGCTACGTTATCAGTGCAGTGAAGCCATTTATGACTTCATGGGGGCAAAGTGATCGTAGCAAGGAATGTTGGGTGATCGAAGTGGTGAATATCGTATGCTTTACGCACTGAGTGAGAGATGTGAGGATGGATGATATGCTTGATTGTTTGCCATCATTATGACATGCACACCTCCCACACCTCCGTATCTTTGCACTGTTTGATATGATACCTTAGAGTGTTGTACAGTATGTAGTGCTAACTCTTTGGTTGCAGGTCCAGGTTCAGGTATGTTTTAGTCTACCTGTTATTGTTCACTTTAGATGCTTATCGCTCATACCAGGCTTTATGTCTGACCCAGAGTTTTATGTCTCCTCTTATTACTCTGGGTGCTCACACGAGTAGACTAGAGACAGGTTAGCTGGTGATGCGCGAGTAGCTGATTCGGAGGCGGGCAGGAGGCTTCCATGTATGATATATATATACACATTCTCCCTGTGTCGTTGGTGGTCGCTACTTGGGCATTAGTAGTGTACCTCATTTATCTTACTTTTGCTTAGAGACAGTTTGAAAGTTGTAATAAGCTGTATTCTGAATTTCCGCTGCTATGATGTGTAGTTCTGATTTTCAGCTTATGCACTGTCTCTCCTGTTTTATGTCAAGTATGTTATTATTATATTTTGTTCTGTGAGACATTCTACAGGTTCTTTGTATGTTCATTTCCTTCTTCCTTTTCCTTCCCACGACCTGTTCCGCGCTAACTGGACATGTGTACAACGCACTTTTGGAGTAAATGTCAGTTGGTGCGGGGCGGGCCGTCACAATCAAACACAGGAATCCATTGTCCTTACAAGATTTCTAATGCCGTATGAACATATGTTCCTTATATAATGCAAAATCTGGTGGTCTACTGATTCAGTTGACCACCTTAATGCAAATCATGATAGTGCCATGCATTCATTATGCATGTAAAAAAATCCTAACGATACATATTACTTCTACATGTGTGCACAACCATTCATCAAAATGCAACATCCACTTGATAACGCAACCATTATGCATCTATTAATTTAAATATGCACACACATTATATGCAATATGAAAGTGATTGAGCATATCTAGTGCCTAAATTGGGTGTACATGCATCCACGAGCAACCACTAGCAACCACTTGCAACCATCAATCATAACATGTTTCAAACACATGTTTACATCCATCGGTTTCTATCTAAGGATAAAGAATAGGACTGAGGAGATATACTTGAAAGATAGATATAAGCATGAATAAACTTATGGAAAAAGAGATCAAGGAGGTACCCTCAAAGAGAAAAGGGTAGGCTGCGCGTATTTTCCTCTCAGTTTCCCAAGTCGCGTCTTCCTCAACATCACTCTATTGAACTTTAACAAGCTTGACTTCACGGTTGCGTAGCTTTTTGACATCCGTACCCAAGGTATGAGTTGGAACTCTTCTCACAGTCACTTCTCGTTCCACTTCTACTTCCTCTAGTATATTTGGCTCCACCACTTCCGAGATTCTGGTATGCACTTTCGTAGTTGAGAAACATGAAAAACATTATGAACTCCAGCAAGTCTCTCGGGTAGCTCTACTCTGTAAGCCATCGTCCCAACCCTTTAAATGATAGGAAATGGACCTACAAATCTTGGTGCTAGCTCTCCTACGGTCTCAAAGCGAATGACATACCTCAAAGGAGATACTTTAAGGAATACCCTATCTCTAATCTTAAACTCAAAGTCGGTTCTTCTTTTGTCCGCGTAGGACTTTTGTCTATCTTGTGCAGCCTTCGTCCGTCTTCTTATCAAGTCCACCTTTTCTGAGGTCTCTCTGATCATGTCCATCCCAAGTACGAGCTTATCTGTTGGCTCCCACCAACAAGTTGTGATCAGCACGGTCTTCCATATAAAGCTTCGAAAGGCGCCATTCCAATGGTTGCTTAGTAGAGATTGTATTAGGCGAATTCCACCAAATGAAGATGATCCTCCCATGTCCCTCCAAAGTCAAGAATGCATAATCTCAAGAGGTCTTCTAATACCCTGTTCACCCTTTTCGTATGACCATCGGTTTGGAGGTGATAGTCGTGCTTAATCATTATTGGGTGCCTACTGCCTCTTGCAAACTCTTCCAAAACTCGCTCTTAAAGATAGGATCTCGATCGCTCACTATGGTGGAGGGTATCCCATGGAGTCGAACTATTTTTTGAGATAAATGGATGCAAGGGACGAGGCAGTCCTTCTACTTTTAATAGGTATAAAGTGAGCGCTTTTAGTGAGCCTGTCCACTATTACCCAAGTACTGGTATTGCCCCTTCTTAACCTAGGCAACCCATCAACAAAGTCCATCGAAATGCTATCCCACTTCCACTGTGGGGCCTCAAGGGGATGAAGGAGACCACTGGGCTTCTTCTGCTCCGCTTTGACTTGCTGGCATATCAAACACTTAGCGACGAACTCAGCTACATCACTCTTCATGCCATTCCAAAAGAAAACCCTTTTTATATCTTTATGCATCTTATCTCCGCCTGGGTGTATGGTCAGTTTGGAATGGTGCGCCTCTTCGAGAACTGTCTTCACTAAATCCCTTACTTGTGGGACACATAACCTTCCATCCCGTCTCAACCAACCCCTATCATCGATGGAGTATCTATTGAGGTGACTAGAAGTCTCACCCCTAACCAGCTTTTCCATCACATCAGCTAACTAAGGGTCATCTCGTTGCGCGGTTCCTATTGAGTCCAAAGGAGTAGGCCGCACCTATGGTGATGCTAACAGAATAGGTACAATTTCAGAGGAGGGTCTAAAACTAAAGTTTGCTATATACTACAAGCTTTGCCGTTCTACAAAGAGAGGACTCAAGGTCAGCTTCTTTCTACTTAAGGCATCCACTACCACATTGCCCTTGCCTGGGGTATAGGAAATCTCAAAATCATAAGAGGCCAGAAATTTCATCAACCTTTGCTGTCTTAAGTTAAGATATTTCTACGAGGAAAGGTACCTCAACGATTTATGGTCATACAATTCAAACTTCTCACCTAGGAGATAATGGCGCCAAGGCTTAAGTGCAAAGACGATGGAAGCCAACTCTAGATCATGGGTTGGGTAGTTTTTCTCACGTACTTTCAACTGTCTACCTCCATAAGTTGCTACCTTCCCTTCTTGCATCAAGACAGCACCTAGTCCCGTACCACATGCATCCATGTATACGGTAAACATCTTGCTCCTATACGACAATGTTAGAACTGGGGCTGTTGTTAGAGCCCTTTTTAAACGTTGGAAAGCAATATCGCAATCCAAATCCCAAGAAAAAGTTAGGTTCTTCTTCGTTAATCTTGTGAGTGGGGCTGAGATTTTAGCAAAGTCTTTAATGAATTTTTGTAAAAGCCCGTTAGCCCGAGAAAGCTTCAGACTTTCTGCATTCCGTGGAACCTTCCAATCTTGCACCGCAACTACTTTTACGTGGTCCACGGCTAACCCCTCTTTGAACACCACATGTCCAAGAAACCTCACCTATTCTCTCCAAAATTGGCATTTGGAGAATTTGGCCTTCAGTTGATGTGTGCGAAGAGTATCCATGACTTCCCTTAAATACAAAGCATTCTTTTCTTCATTCTTCGAGAAGATCAAAATGTCGTCTACGAAGACCACCACAAACTTATTAAGGAATTCTATAAACACCCTACTCATCAAGTCAACGAAGTAAGCAGGTGCATTTGTCAAGCCGAAAGGCATGACAAGCCATTCGAAGAAACCATCCGGGGTTCTGAACGCGGTATTGTCAATGTTGTCTTCAGCCACTCTTAGCTGATGGAACCAGATAGCCAAATCTAGTTGGGAGAAAATAGATGCACCTACAAGCTGATTAAACAAGTCATCTATTTTAGAAAGCGGGTGCCTATTCCTCTTGGTCAGCTTGTTTAGCTCCCTATAATCAACGCATAGGCGAAGTGAACCATCTGCTTTGGTTGCGAACATTACTGAAGCACCCCATTCAGAAATACTCCGCCTTATAAACCCCTTTTCTAGCAGTTCTATGAATTCTTACAAGTTCTTTTCTCTCCCTAGGAGCCAGGTGTCTAACGAGTAGAGCTACGGGTTTTGCATTATCAACAAGGTATATGCGGAAGTCTATCTCCTGCTTTGGAGGCAAGCCCTTCACCTCTTCAAATACATCTGAGTATTCACGGACTACTTTAACAGACTGCAAGTTTTCAACAAACGCATCCAGAGATTCTAGGTAAATAAGCATAATAGAATGTATGGGGTTACAAGAGATTTCGAGAGTGTTTCCAAGGCGATTCATAAGTCTAACCGCTCTCTTTTCACAATTGAGGACGACACCATTACTGGATAACCAATCCATGCCTAGAATCAATCCATAGCCCGTGAAGCCAAGAACGAAGGTGTTGCATTCAAACTCAACGCTCAAAATAGACACTCTCATATCCCGACAAATCATTGAAAGATGAGCCGAACCACCAATAGGATTTGAGACTACTATGGGATCCATAACTAGACTAGTATTTAGGTGCAGTTTTTCAGCTAATGAAGCAGACACAAACGAGTGTGAAGTGCCAAAATCAAATAAAGTACGAACAGGATGCTCAAACAGAAAAACCAAACTTTCGACATAAATGTTTCTACCTCTCTCCTGTCCTGGTGCCATGAGAGCCTGAATCTGCCCACTTGCCTTCCCTGGCGCCATGAGAGCCTGAATCTGCCCTCCAGAACTGGACCCTGTTCTTTGTCGTTGCCCCTGTTTCCTTGGGTAGTCTTTAATTAGATGTCCTGCCTCTCCACAGTGGAAACAACTAGTATTCTTCTTCCTACAGTCGTTGATCAGATGGCCTGGTGTTCCACAATTAAAGCACCTTTTCTTTCCTTTGCTATTGTTGTCCTTACCACCTTTCTTAGGTTGCTGCTGTGACTTCTTTTTATCCCCTTTCTTTTCTTGTGCCTTATTATCCTTAGTTCCATTCTTCTCTTTATGCATAAGTGCCATGTCAACAAGTTTCTCAAAGGTAGCCCCCATAGGAATGTGGGTCACGGCTAACCCATGTAGGGGCTCGTTCAAACCTTTAACGAACCTCAGGGCCTTCTTTTCAGGTGTGTTCACCAAGTCTAAGCCAAACCTCGCCAACTGATTGAACTTGTTGACGTACTCCTTTACTGATAAATTCCCCTGCTTCAATGCTAAGAATCTTTCCACGTTTAAATTCTCTTCTGCTCGTGAGAGAAATTTCATCTCGAACCTATGTCTGAATTCCATCCATGTCTCTACTGGACGCTCTTCATTCGTGACCTCCCACCAAAACGAGGCTTCGTCCTTCATTAACCAAGCGACCAATTGGACCTTCCTTTCATCTTCTACCTTGAAGATACCAAACAAGTCTTCTACTTCCTTAAGCCAATTTCGAGCTTCAACAAACGTCTCTGATCCGTGAAAAGGTTTTCCGCCCATTGCTCGAAATTCTTTGCATATCTTTGAAAAAGTATCAACACGGGGAGGGGGAGGAGGAGGAGCGGCTATAGGTGGGGGAGGAGGGATGTCTACTGGGCCTGCGGCGGTGGCCCTAACCTTTAGATCCCTTCTGAACTAGGTTGGTATTGGTATTCCCTCGGGTATCACGGGTAACCCAAACATGCTGAAAAGAAAATGAATAGATTCAAAATGGAGAATTCAAAAGAAACATATATGGCTCTTGAGGGTTATGTTTTTAAAAGAAACTTTTCTCTCGAAAATACTCTCCTTAAAACATACTTTTGGAAGTATTTCTTTATAAAACGCTTTTGAAAAACAGTTTTTCAAAATCTCTTATATGTTCCGTTAACCTTCAACTTTGATACCACGTGTAACACCCCACGTCCATTAATGTCACTCTCAAAGAGAATGCATTAACTTTCATGGAGTATTATTGGTGAATAGAAGAAAATATAACAAGTCAGATACATATATTGGTACTTGAAAAAATTTCAAAACAACATTTATTGCAGCGGCGAAATAGTTTGATTACAACAACAGCATAAACCAATAGAAAAACCAAGTACACTTGTAACCATCTTGAAAAATTGTTTTCTGAGTATATAAAATAAAAAGCATAACACCAACATAAATAGCCATAAAAGAGATGAGCTGAAATTTACTTTCAGCAATCCAAGCACTTCCAAAAGAGAGAAAAAGATCTTGATCAAGCTCCACTAGTACTAGTCACACCCTGAGAACCTGGGGAGGGAGGAGGGGGAAAGGAAGAAAAGAGGCGAAAACAAAGGGGGTCAGACACAAAGTCTGGCGAGTACCATAACTTTAACAATACAATTATGAAAGTAATTAGGATAAGGCATAAACTGGTAGAATAAGGAATAAGTGTGAAACAAGTGGGCATGACAAAGAAAACAAGGGGAATATTCTGGCGTTAATCTCGCTCTTAATCACTATAGGATAGTTGCTATACTGCACCATAACTAGCCACCCTAAAAGTTGATCCCGCCTATTGAACACAATAATCGTAATCGTAGTTTCGTGTACCCCTAGCTTTCTTCATAGGTGTCGCCTGCCCCTATCTCTACTAGTTGTATCGACTACCCCATGCGATTGGCTCCCTAACATGTAAATACCCATGTTGGTCCCACAGTGGGGTGTATCACTCCCCAAAGTGGCAACCCGATACCACTAAAGATGCACGGCTTATATCTACATGACGCAACAACGTCTTACCTACCAGCCCGGGCCCACACATGCACATGACCTCGTTGGACTTGCGTTGCCACCATTAACCCATTTTGACCTCTTACAATCAAACCTAGTAAGTGTGTCCCGTCCTCGATCTCACAAAGATACTTAATGGGTTACTGTTTTGAAAAGGGTCCTCATTCTTGACACAAGCTTTCCACCTATGCTTGGTCCCCACTAGAATTTCCCACTTAATCCCTTCCTATTCATGTCTTCTTACATGTTTTCAACTTGGTTAAGTGTTTCTAATCATATTTCACATGCCACCCACGCCACCCACTTGACCCTCATGTCCCACCACTTGTTTATCTGGTTAAGTGTTACTTAATTCATTAGAACCGTAACCTTGTAAAGACCTCCCACATTAGACTACCGTTTGTGGTTGCTGTATTTATCGGGCGGGTCCGGGAAGTCTTATACCATAAATGAGCTTAACCTCGTGTCTTTACAATTATTACACATTTAATTTGTTCCTTTGACCTCTCACATTAGACTACCGTTTGTGGTTGCTGGATTTGCTGAGCATGTCCAGGCAGTCTTACACCACAAACGAGTCTAACTCGTGTCTTAGGCGGTTAATTATTACACATAATTATTTAACCCCAGATTGGATTAATATCCCTATTCAAATTTGTCAATAAATTCCAATTTAATTTATGTCCATAATTGTCACCTAAATTATGTCCATAAATTCCAGGTATACAAATTATACCAATTAATAACTCAAATTAACTATAAGCCTTTTTAAGCTATTTTATGCTAATTCACAATTTACATAACTGGTATTTTCCCATTTGTCCCCATGCTATTCGTACGTTCAAATATGAAATACATTAGACTCGCAAATAGTATAACTTATATATATAAAAAAACATCACAACTTGCATAAAACATAAAAACAGATCTAACTTGCAATGGGAATAAAATTGCATAGCCAACAATTTTCATACACAATGTCATAAAGAATCATATATTTGCATAAACTACCACGGATCTAAATAGAGATCTAAACATGAAATTGTGAATTTGCATATATAAATTATGGGTCTCACTTAACTTGCATATGTGAATATAATTTTCACCCAAAAATGTGAATATAGTTTTTCACCTAAACTTGCATATGGATTTCTACAACTTGCATATGAATTTCTACATCTTGCATATGAATTCATCACATGATTTTGCATATAAACTAACATATGTATATACTTGATTCACATATAAAATTGTGTACAATTCACATATAGACTCGCATAAGATACATATTCAAACTAACATACAATTTAACTTCATAAGATTCACATATGAATTAACATATGGTTTAACATTCCAGACTTGTATAAAATGAATCAAGTTAAATATGAAATAGATCTACAAAGTTAAACAACATCATGCAATTCAACAGACATATTCTCATAATCCAATTACAACCCATCATAATTAATTTAATAATTATATTGTGAAAGAAATAGTACTCGCTTACAAAAGAACAGTCTTATTTTTCTGGGATCTGTATTTTGAAACTGAATTACTTGCCTTTGATGTAGACTAATTGTTATTCTAATTTAGATTTGATTTTTGATTCTTGCTTCTATCTTGTTTTTGAGTTGAAAGAGAACGGCGGCTACTCTAGGTTCTCCATTGACGGCACGATGGCTCTTGGTATGAATTAGTGTGATTTTAGGTTGAGAGTTAGGTTGCTTATATAGAATTTTAATTAATTTAGAGCCATCAGATTAACCTATAAGCAATTAAGACCATCCAGTCTAGATAGAATAACACCTCAGCCCTAATGACTCAGTAGTGAGTCAAAATATCGTCATCTTTCAGATCTGCCGGGGGGAAGGGGGCAGGTCGACCCCTAGGTCGACCCCTGGTCGACCTGTATGGGTAGGTCGACCCCTAGATTGACCCCTGGTCGACCTGGCCCTTGGGCGGGAGAATTCCCGCCCAGCCTTCTCCCCTGTTTGAATTTGAATTTCAAATTTTCTGAACTTGAGCTGTTTTAAATTCTGAAACTTCAGAATGCCATATCTTCATCATACGGAGTCCAACTCACGCTAACTCGGATTCTATCTCAAGCAGAATTCCGAGATGAACACAATGGCATAACCTGTTTCCCTTAATTCTAACATTTGAAATTAAGTATTCTTAAATTCGTTAATTTTTAATATTTAAAATCACGGGGTGTTACATTAACCAAATATTGGTATTGCTCCTTCTTGACCTAGGCAACCTGAAACACCCCACCTCCATTAAGGTCAACTCAAAAAGGGAATGCCTTAACTTTGGTGGAGCATTTTAGGTAAAAGATGTAGATAAATTACAAGACATACAAATAAAACAGCGGAAAATAAAGTCACTTTATAAATAATATGGTTCAGTCAAGCTTTTACAACAATTTTCTCAAATCATGCTTAAAAGTAATACATAGAACTTTTGTCTTGATTTAATAACTTACAACTGTAAAAGAAGCACAAAAATAACAATGATATTCCCCAATAAAGCATGAACCAGCCATAGCAGTGGAAGAGAGAGTCCAAAGAAAAACATCGACCATCTTCGAGCTTGAAAAGAAAATTGAGCTAAGTGGTAACTCCATGTGAACCTGGGGGGGGGGGGGGGGAGGGGGAGGGAGGGAATGGAAGAAAAGAACCGAAACAAAACTAGGTCAGACATAAGTCTGGTATGTCCAGTGATTATTCAGTATATAAAATGGTAAGAGAACCATGACATGAATAAACTGGACGCAGGACAATAACAAAGAAATAAGGTAACATAGGATAAGCATTTGGTATGATAAGGCAAGATAAACTGAACTTACTCTTTCTCTGCCTCGCTACTACCTTGTTATTCTGATTTTATATCTATCTCTGCACCAACTAACTAGTGTCCCAACTAGAAATCTATATAAAACGATAATGTGATCCCAATCCCCGTAATTGTGGCAGCCTTCAGGTGTACATCTATCGTGAGGATTCCACCTCAATCAGCCTAATTGCCATGAACATGTTAGATGTACCCTTACTACCCTATCGATCGGCTCCCAACTTGTATTCATTTCCCTTGTGTCTGTGTCAATCGGCCCTCTCTTGCATGTGGATACCCCGTGCTAGTCCCACCATAAGGTGTATCAATCCTTATGATAGCGACCCGACACGATTCAAGATGCACAGTGTATAACTACTGGTACCCAGTGCCTGCTTTTTCCCACTCCGGAGTACGTGCATGCCCGTAAACCGTCGGAACCTACACTGACGTACCCTCTACCGCTGTTTTGACCGCTTATAATCAGCCCAGTAATCGTGCCCTACCCTGCCTAGTTCCTGGTAACGTGATACATCTATGTGGGTTACTGCTGGAATGGGTCCCCGTTACTAGGGTTTCCTTATTGGTTAAGTTTGTGGGCCTATATTTACTAATATTACCCACCAACCCGATATGTACTTAACGCTTCCCTCTGATTCAAGCATGTTTATTTAACGGTTAAGTTTTGTGGGCCTATATTTACTAATATTACCCACCTACACGAGATGTACTTAACCCTCCTATCGATTCAAGCATGTTTATTAAACGGTTAAGTTTTGTGGGCCTATATTTACTAATATTACCCACCTACACGGGATGTACTTAACCCTCCCATCGATTCAAGCATGTTTATTAAAAGGTTAGGTTTTGTGGGCCTATATTTACTAATATTACCCACCTACGCGAGATGTACTTAACCCTCCTATCGATTCAAGCATGTTTATTAAACGGATAAGTTTTGTGGGCCTATATTTACTAATATTACCCACCAACCCTATATGTACTTAACCCTCCCATTCATCGTGTCATGTTGGTTAAGTGCTCCTTATTTGCTTAACCCCTTACGTTCATCAAGTTATATTGGTTAAGTGTTTTCTTGTTAACCTAACCCCACGTGTTCATCATGTTGTATTGGTTAAGTGTCATCAATCAATTCCAGTTAACTTAACCCACCTACTTGTCATGTTACTTCGGTTAAGTTTTGCCTTCTTGTGTTAACTTAACTCTATCACAAATTAAGTTATATTGGTTAAGTGTTGCCCTCTTGTTTTTTACTTAACCTTACCACAAATCAAGTTATACTGGTTAAGTGTTTCTTACTACTTAACCTTACCACAAATCAAGTTATATTGGTTAAGTGTTTCTTATTACTTAACCTTACCCATTCATCATGCTATACTGGTTAAGTGTTTCCTATTAACTTAACCCTAATCATTCATGTTATGTTGGTTAAGTGTTACCTTAATTAACTTAACCCTACCATTCCTGTCTTAGATTTAGTTCATTCATTAAAGCACCAACCACTCACATTAGACAGGTATTGTTGCGGTTACTAGATGTGCCAGTCGGGTCCGGGCAGTTTTACACCACAACTCAGTCTAACCTCGGGTTCTTTTGGGCTTGATGCACTAACCTCTCACATTAGATATATATTGTTATGGTTGTTGGATGTGTCGGGCGGTTCCGAGAAGTATTACACTGTAACTCAATCTAACCTCGGGTTAGGCATATTCTTCTTTTCCTAAATTTACATATTTAACTTCTATATTTATATGTAAATTATTGTCATTCAAGTCATGCCCAATTTCTCTCTAAATAATGTTCATAATTTTAGGTATATAAATTATACCATTTCAATGCCACTAATCATTTAAAATATGCCAATAACATATAACTTCATGTTTTCCCAACGTTACTCCCGCTAAACGTTCGCATAAATTTCATAGAATGTTAGGCTTCGCCATTTAGCCTAACTCAAAATCAAAAGGGGAAAAGGAAGAGACACATAGCATTCAAGACAAGCATAATATGGATCCAACATATGTCACAAAATTTGGCATAGAATAAATATATGTTTAATTATGAACTTGAAATTTTGAACCTAATCAACATGAACCATAAGCATATGGATGGGAGCTTACATAGAATTACACAATTCCAATTAGTCATATAAAGGTGAACTTGCATTTTTGGATCTAATTAACATAGATCTTAAAAGTATGAAATTACCCAAATCCAACTAGGCATGTATATGTAAACTTTTATTTTGGGTCCAATAAACATAAACCTTAAGCATATAGAATTGCACAAGTTCAACTAGACATGTGAATGTAAACTTTAATTTGGATCCAATAATCATGAATGTTAAACATATGGAATTACAAAAGTTTAACAAGGCATGTAAATATGAATTTTTATCTTGGATCAGACAAACATAAATCTTAAGCATATGGTTTTACACAAGTTTAACAAGGCATGTAAATATAAGCTTTAATTTTTGAATCCAATTTTCATAGATCTAAATGTGAATCTAAATGTAATACACGTCTTAGCCTAACAACTTGCATAAACATAGCAAAATTCCCAAATTGACATACAACTTAGCATGATATGTCATCGCCAAAATTATACAACATGATATCCATTGCCAAATTATACAATATGGTATGTCATCGCCAAATTACACAATATGATATGCCATCGCCGAATTATAATATGTCATCGCCAATTTATGTCATTGCCAAAATATACAACATAATATGTCATCGCTAAATTACACAACATATATGTCATTGCCAAAGTATACCACATATGGATTCATTGCTAAGCATTTAACATTAATCATCAAATTACATACAACTTAGCATGATAAGAATCATAGTCTCAATCAATTCAGTTTTAAAAAAAAGGATAGGCATAGTTTTACATTAGGCGGTGTTCTACATCCATTTATTTAGTCATGATTCTAATATCATTTAGGTCTAAATGATAACTGGACTTACAAAAAGGACACCAGTCTTTTGTTTTGGATCTGTATTCTGAATTTGAATAGCTCTCCTTTGTTGTAGACATTGAATTCTCTTAGTTGAATTAGATTTGATTTGTAATTCCTACTTGCTTTCTAGTTGATTGAGAATGGCAGCTACTCTAGGTTGAGTGTTGACAGCATGACGGTCTTAGGAATATTTTTGTGTGGCTTAGGGTTTAGATTCAGGTCACTTATATAGAAGTTTGATTTAATAGGAGCCGTCAGATCAACCCAGGGCAAATCAAAGCCATTCAAACCTAAGAGAACCAAGTAGAATGTGCCACACAAGCCCTAATGACACAGCAAATCATCACAGGAAGAAACACATCAATTTTCAGATCAAGCCCGAAGGCGAGGTCGACCCCCAGGTCGGCCTGTATATAGGGAGGTCGACCCCTTGGTGGACCTGGCCTGGGGTAGGTCGACCCCCAGGTTGACCTGCCTTGGTATTTAATTTTCTGAATTGTTTTATATAAATTTCTGAAAGTTCCAAGGGCCATAACTTCTTCATAAAAGTCCGATTTTCCAAAACTTGGACTCTATTCCAAGCAGAATTTCGATAAGAACACAATGGTGTAACCCATTTCACCTATTTCTCACATTTGTAATTAATTATTCTTTAATTTATTACTTTAATATTCTCAAAAAATACGGGGTGTTACATTCTCCCCTCCTTAAAGGATTTCGTCCCCGAAATCTTTGAATCAAGGAGAACGTATATCCTACCATCCAATCGTCCATCTACTCATCCATCTAACAATGGCATCCATTGTCCTTAAAAATATTTCTAATGCCTTCATTATCATATGCATAATGTGTGTACATGTCCTTATCTAATGCAAAATCATGCGGTCTACCGATTTTGTTGGCCTCCTCAATGCGAATTATGTCAGTGCCATGAGTCCATCATGTATGCAGTTATTCCTAATCATACTTTATAACTTCTACCTGAGTGCACAATCATTCATACAAATGCAATATACATATGATAACACATCAAGTTTCAATCCATATACAAATACATTCATATGCATATGCAATATGAAAGTGACTGAGCCGATCTAGTGACTAATGTGTGCATATGCATCCACGAGAAACCAGTAGCAAACACTTGCAACAACTTGCATCCACCAAACATAACATGCCTCAAACACATGTTTACACCCATTGGCTTTGTAACACCCCGCATTTTCAATATAACTAAAAATATGTAAAAATATGTGTATATGCAAAGATAGGTAAATAATGGTGATGTATAACGAAAAATTTATTAACATATGGAAGAGAAGGAAAAATTAATTCGATAACAGTGTATGTAACAGAGAATACAATAAAATAAGGATACTTAATCTAAATATCAGGAATTAAGTAAAACGGACATCACCATTGCGTTTGTCTCGAAATTCTGCTTGGAATAGAGTCTAAGTTTTCAAAAATCGGACTGCGTATGGAAGAGTTATGGCCTTCGGAAGATTCAACAAAAATTCAGAATTTACATAGGAAAATACCCAGGAAAGTTGACCTGGGGGTCGACCTACCCAAGGAGGTCGACTGGGGTCGACCTACCCAGGGAGGTCGACTTGGGGTTCGACCTTAGTGTCGACCTCCCCCCTGATTTTTCCAGATCTGGGCAGTGACGAATTTGATGTGCTGGACGGACCGGATGGCTTTTAGGGCAATCTAATGGCTCTAAAACACTCTCTACACCTATAAAATAGTGCCTAGACTTAACCTAATTCATAAAAAATTCCTTCTGACGCCTCCATGCAACCAAACTTCAACCAATCATGGCCACCACCTCAAAACCCTAAATTAAATTGCAAGTTCTTCAGCAACTTTGGAGTTTAATCAAATCAAGAAGCAAAGTTCTTCGTCAACAATTCATGCTCTTCACCAATAATCAAATAAGAAGATTAAATCAGCATTCAACATTAACAACAAATCGCTTATTTCTCTAATCCTGTCAAAGTGAGTGGATTTGAACTATAATTGTTGTATAATGTTGCTTCTACCGTTTACCATTCCCTATAATGAATATGATGTTAATTTAATAAGATCTTTTGTTTTATTTATGCCTACGTTTGAGTTCTCTCCTTTTTATCCTTTCCCCTTTTTATTTTTGGATCTAGGTTATCTCGAACCTAGACGAAATCTTATTATACAATACGCACGATTGGAATATGGGGATATTGGAATATAATCTGTAATTTTGGGGTTTGCGGCATAACAATTATTATTGCATATATTGGGCATAATCTATTTTATGCAGTCGTGGAATGTAGTCTGTAATGTTGAATTTATGTAAGTTTGACATAATTGTCATTGGATATGGAATTGGTATAATTCAATATTAACAACATGTAATTGGATAACATGGATTGGTGAAATTTATTCGTGACTTGAAAAGTAAGCCTAGAGGGTGAATTAGATTATATGTATAAATGTGGGAATGTTGGGATATATATTGGGAAAATATTGATTGTATGAAATTGGGTACAATTGGATATTGGAAATTGGCATGCTTGTGTATGAATAAAATGAAATTAGTGAATTTGGCTATAATTGGATAATTTGGGTAATATGAAAATTGGCTAACTATTATGTAATTGGTGCAGTGAATGGCAAATTGGAAATAGGTATAAAAATGAAATGTAATTATGTTGAATTTGGAACATATGACATGAATTTGGGGTTTGGGTGAAAGACGATTGTTAATGAACGAATATGACACGAGGTTAGACGCGTTTGTGGTGTAAGACTGCCCGAAACTGCCCGGCAAATCCAGCAACCACAAGCGGACATCTAATGTGAGAGGTCAACGGCAAGAACTAGAGGCGTAACGGTTTATGACACGAGGTTAGGCACGTTGTGGTATAAGTCTGCCCAGAACCGCTCGACAAATCCAGCAGCCACGAACGGACGTCTAATGTGAGAGGTCATACATCGTTACGACATTATAAATAAATTAAGAAATGCTAACCATAATAAGACATGTGATGTAAAACACGACTAAGGTAGACTTAACTGTAATAAGACATGTGTAAGATATGGAAACTATAATAAAGGGGGTTAAGTGGGACACGTGTGACATGTGAAACAAAATTTAGATATGCTTAACCAAATGGGACCCGTAACGGTATCATAAATTAATTGAATTGGGAAAAGTTTAAGTAAAGAGTTAAGTAAAAGGAAGGGTTAAGTCAAATCTAAAATTAATGACACAGTAATGGGGGAATGATAATTACCTATTATAAACTCGAGGTGCGGTGATGTAAAATTAAATAATAGGCAAACTTGCCATATGGACAAGGAAAGGTTATGACTTAAGATGTAATACAAGACTTGAAGGGTGGGACGACTTATACTGTGAAATAGTTCAAATCTGAAATTAATGACAAGAAATGGGGAATGATAAATAACCTATTATGAATAAACTTGTATAAGGTAAGACAGGATAATAGGTGGAAATGATAACTTATGAGACAAGATAAGTTATACGAAATGATAAGGAAGACGAGATAACTTATATGTAAAGATATGCTAAAATTAAGTGGTCTAGAAAGGAGAAATGTGAAATTAAAAATGATATAAGTTATATGAGTGGAAAAGAAGTAAATTAGAATCATATATGTTAGTTGGGTTGAATAATTCTCTAGGTGCCGGTCTGATGTTGATTTCGGTCTTCGGGGCTGGTGTTTAGAGGGTTATTCTCCTAATCAGTATGTACGTGGGATAAGGCATATTTAACTATGAATTAAGTATAACATGCTGTTGTAACCCAAAAAAGGAATAATTTATGAGATTGGAAAATAACATGTTGTGGGCTTATTAATGGACTTAAGAGGGTTTAGTATAAATTGAATTAATAAGCATGGGTAACTTGGTGAATATGGAAAAATAAAAGGAAGCTAATGTGAATAACCAAGTTAAATGAGAAAGTTGACGAGGTGGCACAAGCGTGAAATAAATGGTTAGACTTAGGGTCTAATGACATATAAAACTAAGGCATTTGAAGCAGTCTGTACGTTATAGGATGAATAACCCAATGAGGTAGATCATGATGGTGTCATAAGGCACGAGGAGAGCGCACGTTCGCTATTTTGGCGCTGGAAGGGGAAGCACGCGGCTTCCTGAGACATTAAAGGTGCTCCTGGTAGTCATCTGTAGCGGTTTAGCTTCGGGCTAGCATTACATAGGTTGGGTCTGCGCGGAACTACCAGGTGGGTGGGCCTTGACTGCACAAGTAGGGGCAGTCAGAATGTTGTATGCGTTGGCATTAAGGGTGGTTCAGCGATTGCCTCAGGCGGAGGTGGAGGGTCAAGACCAAACGATAGCAAGATCGCCGGACGCCTGTCACCAGCAGCCTAAGGAATGCGAAAAGACAAGAGCTAACCCGTAGAGATCGTTAACCTTTGCTATCAAGGGACGGGTGCGGGGAGACACCACATGGATGTTTAGATTTTTTGCTTGTTAGGGGTGGTCGCTTAGCTCGTGTGGTCTTTACTAGTTGAGGGAGAGGCTGAGGAGGGGCCATGGCCACTATAGAAAAACCAGACCCGAGGGATATCTGTATATTGGACACTCTTAGAGGCGGGCCCGTACAGATATAGAAAAGCTCCCGACCGAGTTCCATGTTTCCTGGTGTAGCCCTACAACGGAACTTGGGTGCACAAGTAGAGGTTATGTGCAGTAGAAACAACGAGTACGATGGATGATACGTATGTGGGAAAGTCTAGGTACAACCATGTCTACTCTGGGTGGTGTATCGTAGACTAGAGGGCATTATTCGGTGATGGAACCAAACTCAATCGAATAGTTCGAGGATAGCACTCAGTACGCTTACGTAGCACTGCGATGGTGGTTCTATGAGGATGTAGCGTTGTACGTTACTATGGAATAGGATGAGGGACTGCGCATATTACTGTGGCGATACGGAGGAGACCGTGCGAGTGGGGTATCACGGGGTGTACCTCAGTTTGTGGGTAGCTACATATACACTATATTAGGTTAATCTACTAGGGGTAGATGGGTGTGACGTGTGTAAGCTTTGAGTGATAATAACACGTATAACCTAATAAATAAGAAAGTGTAATTGAACGGTATATGTAGGATTATTCAAGAAGTGTAGTTTAAATTCATTCACACAGGACTTATGTTCTGACCCCATCCTCATAGCATTTGTAGGTTAGACAGAGACTTATAGCTTTGGGAATAGTGATTTAGCAGTATTGTGATTAAGGTAAAGCTATGTTTTAAATATATTATATTTTACTCCTTCCGTCGTAAGGTGTTTTCCGAACTCTGACATATCTCTTTTCTATGTCTTTTTCTGCAGGATACCCGAGCAACTAACTCGGGTTTCAATGGATTGGATTTTTGAAAAAAAATCGGTCGGTCAGAATCCAGGTTGTTACATCTGGTATCAGAGCTTCGGTTTAATGATCGTAGGGATATAATGAGTGAACGTATTTGTATTTTCTAAAATATAAATATATTATATATATAAATCTAAATCCATAAAGTAGCCCACTAGTATGGAAAGAGTTGGGATATTTTAGTTTGTACACTAAAGTAATAAACATAGAAATTTTTGAGACCCTTAGGTGGTTTGGTTGGAAGGTGTACAATATGATTTGATATTTAAGAAAGAAATTATCCCATAGAATTAAAACTGGAATGTTATTTCAGAGTAGTGGGTTCGAAAGTGAAACCTTATAGATTGGAAAAGTTTAAGATGTGGATAATGGATTAGGAATATATATAGTCGAGAGAACTAAATTTGCATAATTGCCTAGGAAAGCCTAGTCGAGTTAGAGACCCGCTTTGAGTTTAGCCCAATGATAAGCTTTTAAGAACTTGAATCTGTAAGAGAGTTTGTTGTATTTTTCCAAGTTTTGATCTTAAAAGTATTTTGATGTTTTTAGTGCATGATGGGTTTTAAAGTAAAGTGGGTATATTTTGCAAAACTATGATTTCTTATTTTAAAATAATTCTCTCATTAAAAGGTGCATAGTATAGAGCATATATAGCTCACTAGATTTCATATTATAATATATGAAAGGGTTGAAAAGAAAGTGTTGCATTTTGTAAAAGAAATTCTTTTTTGTTTATTGATTTACAAAGAAATTTTGTTGGGTGGACAAAATAAGTTAGAGGAATAGAACAGATGTCTGCACCTTATAGTGAATAGTTAACATTGTAAATAGGAACAGTGTAACTCATTAGTTACCCTTGTCTACTCCAGTTTGTGATTTGAATTTTTTTTTATTTTTTTTTTTTGCAATTTTACTTTGTAACATGTTTTTATGGTTTGGCAAAAGCAAGTTTTTGAGAAAAGAATAAAAGTTTTACCACTTTAGTTTTTTTTTTTTTGAAAGAAGAATGTAATAAAAAGAAAGACGGCCAAACCATGTTTTAAAAATGGAGTAGTTAAGGATTAAGGCCTAGAAAGAACGAGATAAAGTTAAATCTATTAGAACCTAACTGGAGATTGGTAGAGTTGAGTGATTCTCTGAGTATGAATCTGATGTTGATTTCGGTCTTCGGGGTTGATGCTTAGGGAATTATTCTCTTACTAATTTCCGGTCAAAGATTAGCTAATATTAAACTAATAGAAAATTCATGTTGATTGCATAAACATTGAGAAACCTAGGTTTGTTGCTTGAGAAAAAGAGATAAAGTATACGCTAGTAATACATAGCAAGAACTAGTGGTGACTACTAGATAGTGGAAGGGCAAGTAAGTGTAGAGAGTTGGCGGTTGGACTGTTCTTTAGAGAAATAGTCTTATGATTCTTGGCCCTTGGTAATAGCTGTGTAGGATGTTGTTTGAGTTAAAAACAGAAAAGCTTATTTGGAAAATAAATTTAAGTAATTGGAGTAAGTCAAATAAGCTAAGAAAGAGAATAGCCTAATTAAGAAGAAAATAACAAATCCAATATAGCAACAAACTGACAGGAAAAGAAAATGGAAATCTTAAGAAAAAGATGAATAAATATGAAATTTTTCCAAGTTAAGTGGAAAAAGAAAAGAAATTTTCTTATGTGGTTGTACTTGGATAGGAAAATATAAAATCTTTATAGAATATTTATGTAAAAATCCAAGTGCAATTAGAAAAGAAAAACGGAGTATGTAAAATTTTCCGTTTTCATAACATAAGAAATCGAATTTGGAAAATTAGATTTTTATAAATTTCGAAATTAAATGATGGTTGGTAGTGTTTTGGATGCGAAAATTAGATGAACTATGCTCTTACTCTGTAAGAGTGTAGGAAAATTTGGAAGAAAAACGTTTTGATTTTTTTTCAAAAATATTGCATTCACATAGAACTGCAAGTATATTTAGGATGTGAGCATCATGTTTTGAAAGAGTTTTTAAAGTTTGCATACATATAGGTGGATCCAAATTAGGCATACATACTTTACTATGATGTATCTCATTTTGCACATGTGCACAATGTTTTCAACAATTGGATGCACACTTGATGGATGGATATTGCGAGGGGATATCTATTTTACTCTTATCGAATTTCGGGGACGAAATTCTTTAAGGGTGGGAGAATGTAACACCCCGCATTTTTAATATAATTAAAAATATGTAAAAATATGTGTATATGCATAGTTAGGTAAATAATGGTGATGTATAACAAAAAAAATATTCATATATGGAAGAGAAGGAAAAATTAATTCGATAATAGTGTACGTAACAGAGAAGACAATAAAATAAGGATACATAATTTAAATATCTGAAATTAAGTAAAACAGACATCACCATTGCATTCGTCTCGAAATTCTGCTTAGAATAGAGTCCAAGTTTTCGAAAATCGGATTGCGTGTGGAAGAGTTATGGCCTTCGGAAGATTCAACAAAAATTCAGAATTTACATAGGAAAATACCCAGGTAGGTCGACCTGGGGGTCGACCTACCCAGGGAGGTCGACTGGGGGTCGACTTACCCAGGGAGGTTGACCTGGGGGTTGACCTTAATGTCTACCTCCCCTCTGATTTTTCAAGATCTGGGCAGTGACGATTTTTTATGTGTTGGACGGACCGGATGGCTTCTAGGACGATCTAGTGGCTCTAAAACACTCTCTACATCTATAAAATAGTGCCTAGACTTAACCTAATTCATAAACAATTCCTTCTGAAGCCTCCATGCCACCAAACTTCAACCAAACATGGTCGCTGCCTCAAAACCCTAAATTAAATTGCAAGTTCATCAGCAACTTTGGAGTTTAATCAAATCAAGAAGCAAAGTTCTTCGTCAACAATTCATGCTCTTCACCAATAATCAAATAAGAAAAATCAGCGTTCTACATCAACAAAAAAGCGCTTATTTCTCTAATCCAGTCAAAGTGAGTGGATTTGAACTATAATTGATGTATAATGTTGCTTCTATCATTTACCATTCCCCATAATGAATATGATGTTAATTTAATAAGATCTGTTATTTTATTTATGCCTACGTTTGAGTTCTCTCCTTTTTATCCTTTCCACTTTTTATTTTTGGATCTAGGTTATCTCGAACCTAGAAGAAATCTTATTATACAATACGCACGATTGGAGTATAGTTACCGCATAACAATTATTATTGCATATATTGGGCGTAATCTATTTTATGCAGTAGAGGAATATAATCTATAATGTTGAATTTATGTAAGTTTGACATAATTGTCATTGGATATGGAATTGGTATAATTCAATATTAACAACACGTAATTGGATAACATGGATTGGTGAAATTTATTCGTGACTTGAAAAGTAAGCCTAGAGGGTGAATTAGATTATATGTATGAACATGGGAATGTTGGGATATATATATATATATATATGTTGGGAAAATATTGATTATATGAAATAAGGTATAATTGGATATTGGAAATTGGCATGTTTGGGTATGAATAACATTGAATTAGTGAATTTGGCTATAATTGGATAATTTGGGTAATATGAAAATTGGCTAACTATTATGTAATTGGTGTAGTGAATGGCAAATTGGAAATAGGCATAAAAATGAAATGTAATTAAGTTGAATTTGGAACATATGACATGAATTTGTGGTTTGGGTGAAAGATGATTGTTAATGAACGCCTATGACACGAGGTTAGACGCGTTTGTGGTGTAAGACTGCCCGGAACCGCCCGGCAAATCCAGCAACCATAAGCGGACGTCTAATGTGATAGGTCAACGACAAGAACTAGAGGCATAACGGTTTATGACACGAGGTTAGGCACGTTGTGGTATAAGTCTGCCCGGAACTGCCCAACAAATCCAGCAGTCACGAACGGACATCTAAAGTGAGAGGTCATATATCGTTACAGCATTATAGATAAATTAAGAAATACTAACCATAATAAGACATGTGATGTAAAACATGACTAAGGTAGAGTTAACTGTAGTAAGACATGTGTCCTACCATCCAATCATCCATCTACTCAATCATCAATCACATGCATCTATTGTCCTTAAGAGATTTCTAATGCTGTATGAACATATGCAGAAAGTGTGTGTATATGTTCCTTATCTAATGCAAATGATCATGCTTGATTGATCTTCTTAATGCAAAATATGTTTAGTGCCATGAGTCCACATGTATGCAAATAGTCCTAGTCACACTAACACTATATGTGTGCACAAACATCCATCCATATGCAATATCCATATGATAACATATTCAAATTCATCCATAAACAAGTATAAACACTCATGCATATGCAATATGAAAGGTGACTGAGCCGATCTAGTGCCTAATGTGTAAATGCATCCACGAGCAACCACTAGCAACCACTTCCAACCACTTGCAACCATCAATCATAGCATGTATCAAACACATGTTTACACCCAATTGTTCCTACCTAAAGGTATAGTCGAATGATAGAAGCAAGTAAAAACTTTGTGCCCATTAGGCAATGTCAGAACTGGAAACCTACGTCACATATATACTGGTTAGGAGAAGAACTCCCTAAGCACCATCCCGAAGACCGAAATCAACATTAGGCTGACGCCCAAAGAATTACTCAACCCAACGGACACCCTCAAGCTCCAACATGTATTACTAACAGATGATCCCTATGGGGTTTTGCAACAGAAATAGGATTGAGAATAGGACCGAGAGGCTATACTTAAAAGATAATATACAAGTAAGCTCTACAGGAAAAGAGGGATCAAGGATATACTCTTAAAAAGAGATATGATGTGCATGTCTAGTCTTCAATCTTCTAAGTCGTATTTCCTTGAGCTTAACTCCATTATGCTTTGACCGTCTTTAGCTTCACAATTTCGTAGCTTCTTAATTCCTATTTCCAAAATATGAGTTGGAACTCATTTCACTGTCGCCTCTCGTTCCACTTTCACTTATTCTTTTTCTCGTATACCCAGCTTAAACATAACTGCGTACTCATGGTTTCATGCAAGCTCTGCAAAATTCACTAGTAAATTCGCTTACTAGAAGGTATTCCACATAAATGAATTATCTTTTGAAATTAAAAAAAATGCCAACCATGTTGCTAAGTGTACTTACTAAGGTGATTTTCTATAACTTATGCATAAGTGAAATGAACCATCTGCCTTAGTGGCGAACACTACTCGAGCGGATTGATAAATGTATCAAGAAATTCTAGGTAACTAAGCATGGTAGAACCCTAAGGGTTACACTAGACTTCGAGGGTATTGCTGAGGCAAGTCAAGAGTCTAACTACCCTCTTTTCATACTCGAGAATAGTATCATTTCTGGATAACCACTCCATCTCTAGAAACAACCCATAGCCCAAAAACATAAACGTTACTTCTAAACTTAACACTTAGCATAGACATTCTCAGATCCAAATAAGTTATGAATAAATGAGCCGATTCCCCAACGGGATTTGAGACAAAAATGGGACCCTCTACTACGCTAGTACTAAGGTGCAGAGACTCATCTATCGAAGCAGAATTAAAAAGGGATGCGATGTACAAAAACAAAATTCTAATGGGATGATAGAAAAGGAAAGCTAAACTTTTAACAGAAACATTACCACCTCTTCTTAGGTACGCTAGTAGTGAGAGCATACAATTGCCCTCTCGACGATCTTGTCCTTTGCCCTTGTCCCTTAATACTTAACTACATGTCCCTTTTTACCATACTAAAGATACTCTTTCTTGTCGTGGGTTTTATTATTCTTCCACTTTGGCCTCTTCCCTTTCACCTTTTCCTCCTTCGTGGATTAAGCCATATCAACAAGTTTCTCATCCTTAGGCTTGTGTTCTTTATCCTCGTTCTTGCTATCCTTGTATAGCTTGTTGACAAATTTCTCGAAAACCTACCTCCATCGCACGACAACTCTACAAAGCTTGAAATAAGATTAGACGCAGATGGAATTACTGCGGCTACATATGGAAGTTGGGTACTCCTTTGCCCTCCGACATGCGTTGTATGCCTACAAACTATGGTGGAAAAGAAAGAGAGAAGAGACTCAACGAGATAATCAAAAGATAATGCATATGGCTTTGGGGAGTATGCCTTTCGTAAAACAAAACTTTTCTTAGAAAATGCTTCATTGTAAACGGTTTTTGAAAATAGTTTTCAGAAGGTTTTAAAAACTTTTGCCCAGTCTGGTAACCTTTTTCTCTGATACCAAATGTAACACCCCACAACCGTTAAGGTCACTCACAAAGCGAATGCCTTAACTTCAATGGAGCATTATGGGTACTGGAACAGAAATATTACAAGACAGACATATATAAAACAGCGGAAAGTAAAGTGGAAGTACTTCAAATCACTTGCTAAATATAATTGTTTACAATAAAAGCCCATCAACTTCCAATACCCAATTACATAGTTAAAATATCTGTATTGCTCAAAAACAAAGAAGCATAAAATAAGTTGTAGTACTCCCCAATAAAGCAAGCAAGCCATAACCAAGAGAAATCCAAGCCGTACAAGAAATAGCCTTGGAGCTTGGTAAGATCCGAACTAAGCTGTATTCCCACCCTGTGAACCGGGGGGGGGGAACGGAAGAAAAAGAGGCGAAAAAAAACGGGTCAGTCATAAAGACTGAGTAAGCCCTAGTGACTTTCAGCATAAAAACAGGTAAAGATAACATGGCATGAATAAACTAAAAGTAAACAAAAGCATGATGACAAGATAAGCTACAGGAAAGATAACTAAGAATAACCTCATATGATTTTTGTCATGTATAACATTGCAAGGTTCCCATTCAAGATGAACTAAGTATAGTTTCGCAAGATTTCTATCAAGCATCGCAAGATTTCTCTACTTCACCATTAAAATGATATCTATTTGCTCTGCACTACCTAACTAGCGTCCAAACTAGTAATCTATATAAAGTGATAAAATCATAACGTGATCCCAATCCCCGAAATTAAGGTTGCTTTCACGTGTACATCTATTATTTATTACCTAGATCTAATCTAGGGTTTTCTATCGAGCGATTCTTAGATTCAAACAGGATTTATGCCACCTAGGTCCAACCTAGGGATTATGCTACTAATTGAACGCTTCTTGGATTTAGGGTTTATGCCACCTAGGTCCAACCTAGGGATTATGCTACCTACGTGTATCATACGGCCCCCAATGATTGTAGATACCTATGTTGGTCCCACCATGGGGAGTATCAAGACCCATGGTGGCGGCCCCGACACAAAACTAGAAGACATAGGTTATACTACTGGTGTCCCCAGTGCCCTGGTTGTCTGCTCCGGAGTGTGTGCACGCCTGCACCCCGTTAGACCTGCACTGTGCACCCACCACCGTCGTTTGACCGCTTACAATCAGCCCAGTAATCGTGCCCCACCCTGCCTAGTTTCAGAGTACCGTTGATACCTGATTTTGGGTTACTGTTGAAATGGGTCTCCGTTCTAGGGTTTCCTACTGGTTAAGTGTGTGGGCCTATATATACAGATATTACCCACCTTCCCATGATGTACTTAACCGTCTCCGTCCATTACGTTAAATTGGTTAAGTGTTTCTCTTGTTTTACTTAACCCTACCACACATCATGTTATATTGGTTTAGCGTTGTTCCTTGTGTTACTAAACCTACCGCAAGCCTTGTTATACTGGCTAAGTGTTCTCCATTGTGTTAACTTAACCCCACCGCATGTCATGTCATATTGGTTAAGTGTATATTGACTTAGCCCACCTACTTATCATGTTGTGACGGTTAAGTGTTACCTTCTGTTGTTACTTAACCTTACCACGCATCACGTTATATTGGTTAAGTGCATGTTAACTTAACCCCATCCACTAGTCATATTATAATGGTTAAGTGTTACTCTCGTGTGTTTACTTAACCCTACGACGCATCAGGTTATATCGATTGGGTGTTATCAACCTATTCAAGTTAGCCCAACCCATCCGCTAGTCATGTTATAACGGTTAAGTGTTATTAGCTTAGCCACGTTACTTAACCCACCCACTCATATCATATTGGTTAAGTGTCATTAGTCTAGTCATATTACTTAACCCACACATTGGTCTGTTCAACAGTTATGTTGGTTGAGCCTGCACTTATAAGTTTTACATGTTCTTAACTCATACTGGTTAGGTCTACATTTATATGACAAATTTCCATGTCATCCCACCTAACCCTCTAACCATACCCACGTCTTATTATGGTTAGTATTCCTTAATTCATTCATTATGACGAACGAATCATGACCTCTCACATTAGACCGTGCATTTTGTGGCCACTAGATTTGCCGGGCGGTTCCGGGCAGATTTACACCATAAACTGGGTCTAACCTCGTGTCATAAACCGTTACGCCTACAATTTGGCCTTCGACCTCTCACATTAGACTGACACTTTGTGGCTACTGGATTTGCCGGGCGGTTCCGGGCAGATTTACACCACAAACTGAGTCTAACCTCGTGTCAAAGGTTCATTAATGGTCGCATTCCACCCAAAACCCCAATATCAGTTCATGTGCTTAACATATATAAATGTTCATGATTCACGTTTTTGCCCAAAATGTATTCCCAAATTATTATCATAATTTACTATAAGGTTATGCAAAGTTATAGCCTCCTATTTCTAATACATACCAACTACCCAAAACCCAACTTAGTCGCGTTCATATTATACTTTCTCCAAATCATAAATTATCATATATGTTTCTACTTCAAATTTTACATAATTAACATATGCCCAAGTTCTAGGTTACATGTCAGTTTTACATATGCCCAATTTATACCAAATTTACATATGTTCAATTCATGTCGCTTTACATGTATGCAAATTTTATGCCAATTTACACATATATCAAGTTTCATATCGTTTTACATATGTCAAGATTCATGATCTACATGTTTACAAAGCTATGCTTAATTTACATAGATCCAGTTTTATACCCAAAATTACATGATTAACATGTTTACACCAATTTAGCCATAACGAGTTCTAGCCAAATTACATATATCAAGATCCATGTCAAACTATATATGCCAATCCCCATTCTTGCAATTACTATTACAATGACAACACCCAAATATTCAATTTCATGTTAATGGTAGTAATACCCAAATATCCAATTTTTATGTTATGCCATCAATTCCACCAAACACGTATGTCCAATTAGGTATTAACCCAATATTTCCTCGTATTCAATCGTTCGCAAATCGCGTTTTAGGCCTAGGTCCGAAATTGACCAAGGTTCATCAAAAGAAAATAAATAGGGGGAGGTAGAAGTTGTAATAAGAGCAAGATCAGAAAGGAAATAGCATAAACCATCATGATAGGCATAAAGATTGCATCTTGATGATAACATCATTACGAATCAAGAAAACTGCTGAATAGATCATAAACTTGGCATGAGAATAAAGATAGACAAGTCTCAAATATCAAGATTTAAGAAGCAACAGAAATAGATCGATAAACATATTTAAATCCAATTTCACTTCATCACATGCCCATATTATATTTAAATATTTTAATCTGAAAATAACTAGAACTTACAGAGCATGGCAAATGAATTATGAACTGAATTTGTTGTAAAAATGTCGCGGCGTTGTTGATTTATTGTCTTGAATCATTGTAGAAGCCTTGTTCTTCGAATTAAATTTTGTATGAAAGCTTTGTCTCTAGAATTGATTGGAGTTTGAATGCTTAAGCTTTAATTTGGGGCGGCGGCCATAGTTCAAGAGGGAGTTCAGCAGCATGACAGCTTTAGTATTATATTATTTGTGTCAATTTAGGGTTAGACTTGAGTTGTATTTATAGAATTTTAATCTGATTTGAGCCGTCGATGAAGCTAGAGTGAATCCAGACCATCCATCTCAAGAGAAGCCAATCAGAAATTGACATGTAAGCCCTAGTGACTCATCCAAGCCTCAGAAATCGACCAGAACCCGATCAGGCCAGCCAGGGCCTGACCAAGCCAGTTTTCTGGCTTGGGCGCACTTGGCAGGTGCGCCAGTGCTAAAATTGTACTAGTGCACTTCCCAAGTGCGCCAGTGCAATTTTGTTCTGGCGCACTTCCCAAGTGCGCCAGTGCATTCTGACCCGTTTCAGGTTTTTCTGCCCAACTTCGTTCGTCCATATCTTCTTCATACGGTATCCGTTTTACGCAAACTCAGACTCTATTTCAAGCAGAATTCCGAGACGAACGCAACGGCGTAACCCATTTCCCTTGATTCTTATTTTAAAAATTAATTATACCCTGATTTCTAGTTGCAACATGTTATTAAAATTCGGGTTGTTACACATGCCGTTTATGATTGATACATTTATATTTGAAGTTGTTTTTGACACTATACACTTATTATAGTATCAAATGATTTGTTTTTAATGTACCAAGCATGTTTGGCTATTTTTAGGGAAAACCCCATCCTCTGGCTTGCGTTGCATTGTGTGATGGGACCTAGGTCTTATAATAGCTTCATTTTTCCAAAATGCATTGCGATGTTTGTTTGTGCACTGGTATTCTTGGGGGTAGACCCGTTCCGTGTTATATGGCGTGGTCCCTTGATTTACTTTATTTTTAAGTAAAGATTTAATAACTATTTTAGTTCTCACACCAGTCACATGACTGACCTGGATTTTTTTGTTTTAACCTAAACTTTGGTTGCCCCTATTTTCCATACAGGCAGCTAGTAGTTTTGGTTTTGCAGATTATTTCTTTTCCAAGATCCTAGATTTACAACTGGAGCTATTCTCGGAAAGCTCTGTATCCGTGTATTTCTTTCAGTTGTGTTATGTATTATTTTTCTGCTGCTTTGTAATTTGAATCTTTGATATTTATCAAATGTATATTATTTATTCGTACTGTAACACCCTGTAATTTTGAAACAGGACATAAGAGATAATTAAAGAATAACTAATTATTAAAAGAAGAATTAAATGAAATGGGTTATTCCATTGCGTTCGTCTAGAAATTATGCTTGAGATAGAGTCCGAGTTTGCGTGTATGAAGAAGATATAGACGAATGAAGTTAGGCAGAAAAACTGGAAGTTGACCAGAATGCACTAGCGCACTTCAAAAGTGCGCCAGTACAAAAATGCACTGGCGCACTTGCCAAGTGCACCCATACTGATCCAGCACAGAATTATGGAGTGTTCTGTGATGATGTGTCTTCTTCTGAGTGGCCGGATGATGTGTATTTGAGCTGGGTGGTTCTGATGGACTCCTATTCGTCTAAGGGCTCCAAATAATTTTAGACATCTATATATACGTAGCTAAACCTAAACCCTAACATCATTACCCTAAAACTATGGTGCCGTCATGATTTTCGTCTACAAGCTAGCCTAAGCCTCCATTCATTCTCTCCAAACTAGAAAATCAAATGCAAACTCGTAATCGATTAAGAAGAACATCAAATCAAATCTAAATTAGAAGAACAAATAGTCTACTTCAAAGGAGAGCTATTCAGTTTCAGAATACAGATCCCAGAATTCAAGACCGTTCTGTAATTTGTAAGTTCATGTTACTTTTATAAATAAAAGTTAATTATAATTATGACATTGTAATAAATCTGGATCTGAGAATATGCCTATTTCTATCTGTCTTTCTATATCCATTAGATCTATCTCATTGATAATATTATGTCCATTCTTTGCCTCTTCTTTCCTTATTCCCTTTTTGTTTTATAGCCAGGCTACTGCGAGCCTGAGCTGGATCTCATAAGAGATGAACGTACGTTGGAAATAAAATTGGGCATAAAATATGATTTGGACATGACCAGCGCTAAAATTTGGGGAAAATATTTAATTGTATATAATTGGGCATAATTGAGTTGTAACTGATTTGAGGACATGACACATTTTGTATTCAACATAAAGTGTATTGAACATATGACTTAAGATTTGAGGCATAAAGTATTGGACATATGACTTGAGATTTGAAGCATAAAGTATTGGACATATGACTTGAGATTTGAGGCATGAAACATATTGGATATATAACTTGGGATTTGGGGCGTAAATTGAACTGTAAACACGTAAGTTCAAGTTATTTTCAGACTTGAACACCTAATACTGATTTTGGCATATAATGAAATGGATCTAAGTCCATGCTTGATGATAAGACAAACCTTTTAGATTAATTCCTATCTTTCTATTGAATCAATGATTTACATGCCTAGGAAGTTATTGTTCAATCATGCCTGTCTTTGTTGGATATCTGATGTGTAATCCTTCTAGGTTCATGATGTTATTTATATCAGATCTATATGTCTATGATGTTATTTCTGTCAGTTGTTTCAGATCTATGTTTGTTATACCCCAACTCTAACAGATCTGTAATCCTTTTAGGTCTAAAATATTTGACCGATCTACTATTTTTATGCTTGTTTTATACCTACTCTCATTTATGTTTCTCTTTCGTACCCTTTATTTTATGAATCTTGATTAACCTCAAATCTAGACTGAAACTTATTATACGTGCAATTGGAATGCGGGGGTAATGAGGAATAGTCTATTTGGTAATGGTGGAACATAATTTTGTAACTTATGATTTAGGGAATAATTTGTCTTTGTTGCGAACTTGGGGTAAATTGAAATATTAAATCTAAATTTAGCGCTAACTGTAAATTGGAATATTAATCTAGATGTGGCATAACCATTGGTTGAGATGCCAAAGAATAATGTATATTGGGGTATTGGGGTGTGACTATTAGTATAAACTTGTGAAGATTAGGTGTAGCCTATTTTGAGTAATAACTCGAAATTGAATTTGGGAGCCATAACCTGCAATTAGCTTTGTTGGGCATAACTTGGAATATGACTGGTTGGCATAATTAGCATATAAATCTAGACTTAGACATTTATGGAAAATATGGCATAATCTGAAATTGACAGCAATTGTGAATAATTTACATATAATCTGTATGTATGTAAATATGTGAAAAAACGAATGTGCCTAACTCGAGGTTAGATTGAGTTGTGGAGTAAAACTGCACAAAACCGCCCGGCACATCCAATAACCGCAACAATACATATCTAATGTGATAGGTTGGTGCATTAATAAATCAGTTAATGCTAATGAACAAGATAAATGAGTGGGGTTAAATAATGAGAAATACTTAACCAATATAACAAGATGGATGACTAGGGTTAAGTTAATAGGAAATACTTTACCGGTATAACATGATAAGTGGAAAGGGTTAAGTTAACACTTAACCAATATAACTTGATTTGTGGTAGGGTTAAGTTGACACAAGAAGGCAACACTTAACCAAAGTAACATGACAGGTAGGTGGGTTAAGTTAACTTGAATTGATTGATGACACTTAACCTATAAAACATAATGAACATGTAGGGTTAAGTTAACAAGAAAACACTTAACCAATATAACTTGATGAACGAACGGGTTTAAGATAATAAGAAACACTTAACCAGTGTGACATGATGACTGGGTGGGTTAAGTTAACATGAATGGACAACACTTAACCAATATGACATAATGTGCAGGAGGGGTTAAGTACATATCGAGTTGGTGGGTAATATTAGGAAATATAGGCCCACAAACTTAATCGTTAAATAAACATGCTTGAATCGATGAGAGGGTTAGGTACATCTTGTGTAGATGGGTAATATTAGTACATATAGGCCCACAAACTTAACCGTTAAGAAAACATGCTAGAATCGGTGGGAGGGTTAAGTACATCTCATGTAGGTGGGGTAATATTTGTATATATGTGCCCACAAACTTAACCAGCAGGAAACCCTAGTAATGGGGACCCATTTCAGCAGTAACCCACATAGATGTATCATGGTACCCTGAAACTAGGCAGGGGTGCACGATTACTAGGCTGATTATAAGCGGTAAAAATAGCGGCAGGGGTTGCGTCAATGTAGATTCCGATGGATTGCGGGCATGTACGTACTCCGAAGTGGGAAAAAGCAGGCACTGGGTACCTGTAGTTGTACACTATGCATCTTGAATCATGTCGGGTCGCTATCATAAGGATTGATACATCTTATGGTGGGACCAGCAAAGGGTATCTACACTAAAAAGAGGGTCGATTGACACAGACACATGGAACATTTATGCAAGTAAGGAGCCGATCGATAGATTAGTAAGGGTACATCTTGCATGTTCATGGAAATTAGGCTGATTGAGGTGGAATCCTACGATTGATGTACACCTGAAGGCTACCACAATTACGGGGATTAGGATCACGTTATCATTTATACAGATTACTAGTTGGGACACTAGTTAGGTGGTGCAGAGATAGATATAGAAATCAGAACAACAAAGTAGTAGCGAAGCAGAGAAAGAGTAGAAGCGAATTCAGTTTATCTTGCCTTATCATACCTTATACTTATCCAATGTTATCATGTTATCCTTGTTCTCACGGTATTGTCCTATGCTCAGTTTATTCATGTCATGATGCTTTTGCCTATTTATATGCTGAAAGTCACTGGACTTACCAGACTTATGTCTGACCTAGTTTTGTTTCGCCTCTTTTCTTCTGTTCCCCCCAAGGTTCACAGGGAGGAAATGTTACCACTTAGCTCAGTTTTCCTTCCAAGCTCGAAGATAGTCGATGTACTGCTTTGGACTCTCTCTCCCACTGCTATGGCTGGTTCATGCTTTATTAGGGATTATCATTGTTATTTTTATGCTTCTTTTATATTTGGAAGTTTTTAGATCAAGATAGAAGTTCTATGTTTTACTTTTAAGTACGATTGAGGCAATTATTGTAAAAGCTTGACTGAACACATTGTTTATAAAATGACTTTATTTTCCGCTGCTTTATTTATCTGTCTTGTAATTTATCTGCATCTTTTACCTAAAATGCTCCACCAAAGTTAAGGCATTCCCTTTGCGAGTGACCTTAACGGAGGTGGGGTGTTTCACTTGGTATCAGAGCTGAAGGTTACCGAATCAAATAAAAGATTTGAAAAAATATTTTCAAAATGGTTTTAAAAGAAGCATTTTCAAAAATAAAAAGTTTTGTTTTAAAGGCATATTCCCCGAAGCCGTATGCACTATCTTTTGATCCTCTGTTTGAATCCTTGTTTTCCTTCTTTACCGAGTCTCCGGGACTCCCGACTTTCTGGGAGGTACCCTCATCGCGGCATGGTTCCGTAGGCTTGATAAGACTACGATATCTGTTAAAGGGCGAAGAAGTTCCCAACTTCCATCTATAGCCGCAGTAGTTTCACCCGCGGCTAATTTTCTTTCAAGCTTTGTAGGATTTTCCGTGCAATGGAGGCAGTTTTTGAGAGACTTTTCAACATGTTACACAAGGATAGTAAAGATGAGACTGAGGGAGTTTTGCCAAGGAGCACAACCCAAGGACGAGGAACTCATGGATATAGACTTGGTTCACAAAGGAGGTAAAAAGGAAAGATTAGTAAAACCTAAAACAAGAGGAAGTGTCTTTATTATGGTATACCGGGTCATATAACAAAGGATAAGGGCAAGAACAAATGACATGTTTTTCAAGAGGGCAAATGCATTCTCTCACCGCCAGTGTACGTGAGAGAGAGGTAGTAAGGTTTCTGTTGAAAGAGTTTAGTTTTTCCTTTTGATCATCTTTTTTGTACTCTTTTGATTTTAGTGCTTCACATTCGTTTATATATGCTTCCATAGTTGAGTCTCTGCACCCTAGAGGTTGTATAGTAGAAGATCCCATTATTGTCTCAAATCCAATTTGTGGTTCGGCTCATTTATCTTTGGTTTGTAAGGATTTGAGATACTTATGTTTTTCGGTTTCATCGGCTATGGGTTGACTCTAGGCAATGATTGGTTAGCTAGTAATTGTGAAAGGAAGGTAGTTAGACTTTCGACTTTCCTCAAGAATACCCTCGAAATTTTGTGCGATCCTAAGGGATCAGTTTGTTTTAGTTACCTAGAATCACTTTATGTATTTATCAACGATTTTTGATCCGTCGGAGTAGTCGATGAGTACACAGATGTCTTTAATTAAGGTTAGGGGTTTGTCCCCTAAAACATGAGGTAGACTCCCACATATATCTAAATGACAATGCAAAGCCAGTTATGCGATCAATGATAGTTTTGGAGCAAGATTTGTGAGGATAGCCAGAGTCGGTTAAGTGCTCAATTGTTTAGTTGTTTTGTTAGTATCATCTCACATAAATCGTCCAAATTCGGAGGAGGTATTCCTTGGGTGCTTGTCTGATACTGGTTTAGGCCTTTCGGGCTTGTACTTGAGGGATGTCAAGCTCGACTAAGATGGTTTGCATAAGAGATATCGACCCTCATATTATGGACATGATGAATAAGCTAAGAAGAAGAGAGACCTCTAATCATCTTAGTATATACACTTGGTAACATATGTTTATTTTGGAAAGATAGTTCGACTACATTGGATACCATCTAACATAGTAAGTGATCGAGGTCCTGTCTTTACTAGTGGGTTTTGGAAATGGAGCTCAAGAAGCTTCGCAATCGTGAAGTAAAATTAGTTAAGGTATGGTGGAGTGAAGCTCAAGAAGATGCAACTTAGAAGACTGAAGAATAGATACACGCATCATACCCTTTTTGAGGGTATATCCTTGATTCCTCTTTTTCTGTAAAGTTTATTTGCATGATAGTCTTTATCTTTTAAGTATATCCTCTCGGTCCTATCCTCGATCCTTAGGGAGAAGCCAATGGATGTAAACACGTGTTTGAGACATGTTATGTTTGGTGGATGCAAGTGGTTGCATGTGTTTGCTGGTGGTTGCTCGTGGATGCATATACACACATTAGGCACTAGATCGGCTCAGTCACTTTCATATTGCATATGCATGAGTGAATTTTTATACATATGAATTGAAACTTGATGTGTTACCATATGGATGTTGCATTTGTATGAATGATTATGCACTCTTGTAGAAGTTATAAAGTACGATTAGGAATAATTGCACACATGATGGACTCATGGCACTGACATGATTCGCATTAAGGAGGCCAACTGAATCAGTAGACTACCTGATTTTGCATTTGGGTAAGGACATATACACACATTATGCATATGTTCATGAAAAACATTAGAAATTTTTTTAAGGACAATGGATGGCTGTGATTGAATGGTTGAGTAGATGGATGTTAGATGGTAGGATATACATTCTTCTTAACTTGAAGATTTCGGGGATGAAATCCTTTAAGTAGGGGGGAATGTAATACCCCATAATTTTAAAATAGGACATAAGTGATAATTAAAGGATAACTAATTATTAAATGAAGAATTAAATGAAATGGGTCATTCCATTGCGTTCGCCTCGAAATTCTGCTTGAGATAGAGTCCGAGTTTGCGTAAAACGGATAACATATGAAGAAGATATGGACGAACGAAGTTAGGCAGAAAAACCGAAAGTCAACCAGAATGCACTGGCGCACTTCACAAGTGCGCCAATACAAAAATGCAACAGCGCACGTGCCAAGTGCGCCTATACTGATCCAGCATAGAATTCTGGAGTGTTCTGTGATGATGTGTCTTCTTCTGAGTGGCTGGATGATGTGTATTTGAGCTGGGTGGTTCTGGTAGTCTCCTAGTTCATCTATGGGCTCTAAATAATTCTAGACATCTATATATACTAGCTAAACTTAAACCCCAACATCATAACCCTAAAACTATGGTGCCGTTATGATGTTCTTCTACAAGCCAGCTTAAGCATCCATTCATTCTCTCCAAACTAGAAAATCAAATCCAAACTAGTAATCGATTAAGAAGAACATCAAATCAAATCTAAATTAGAAGAACAAACAGTCTACTTCAAGGGAGAGCTATTCAGTTTCAGAATACAGATCCCAGAATTCAAGACCGTTCTGTAATTTGTACGTTCACGTTACTTTCAGAAATAAAAGTTAATTGTGATTCTGACATTTTAATAAATCTTCATCTGAGATTATGCCAATTTCTATCTGTCTTTCTATATCCATTAGATCTATCTAATTGATAATATTATGTCCATTCTTTGCCTCTTCTTTCCTTCTTCCCTTTTTGTTTTATAGCCAGGCTACTGCGAGCCTGAGCCGGATCTCATAAGAGATGAACGTACGTTGGAAATAAAATTGGGCATAAAATATGATTTGGACATGACCTGCGCTAAAATTTGCGGAAAATATTAAATTGTGTATAATTGGGCATAATTGAGTTGTAACTGATTTGAGGACATAACACATGTTGTATTCAAAACATAAAGTGTAACGAACATATGACTTTAGATTTGAGGCATAAAGTATTGGACATATGACTCGAGATTTGAGGCATAAAGTATTGGACATATGACTTGAGATTTGAGGCATAAAACATATTGGATATATAACTTGGGATTTGGGGCGTAAATTGAACTGTAAACATGTAAGTTCAAGTTATTTTTAGATTTAAACACCTAATAGTGATTTTGGCATATAATGAAATAGATCTAAGTCCATGCTTGATGATAAGAAAAATCTTTTAGATTAATTCCTATTTTTCTATTGAATCAATGATTTACATGCCTAAGAAGTTATTATTCAATCATGCCTGTCTTTTTTGGACATCTGATATATAATCCTTCTAGGTTCATGATGTTATTTATATTAGATCTATATGTCTATGAGGTTATTTCTGTTAGTTTGTTTCAGATCTATCTTTGTTATACCCCAACTCTAATAGATCTGTAATCCTCTTAGGTCCAAAATATTTAACAAATCTACTATTTTAATGCCTGTTTTATACCTACTCTCGTTTATGTTCCTCATTCGTACCCTTTATTTTATGAATCTAGATTAACCTCGAATCTAGAATGAAACTTATTATACGTGCGATTGGAATGCGGGGGTAATGTGGAATAGTCTATTTGGTAATAGTGGAACATAATTTTGTAACTTATGATTTGGGGCATAATTTGTCTTTTTGCTAACTTGAGGTAAATCGAAATATTAAATCTACATTTGGCACAAACTGTAAATTGGAATATTAATCTAGATTGGGCATGACCATTGGTTGAGACGCCAAAGAATAATGTATATTGGGATATTGGGGCGTGACTATTAGTATAAACTAGGGAAGATTAGGTGTAACCTATTTGAGTAATAACTCGAAATTGAATTTGGGAGCCATAACCTGCAATTAGCTTTGTTGGGCATAACTTGAGAACTGGAATATGACTGGTTGGGATAATTAGCATATAAATCTAGACTTGAACATTTATGGAAAATGTGGCATAATCTGAAATTGACAACAATTGTGAATAATTTGCATATAATCTATAAATATGTAAATTAGTGAAAAGATGAATATGCCTAACCCGAGGTTAGATTGAGTTTTGGTGTAAAATTGCCCGGAACCACCCGGCACATCCAGTAATCACAACAACACCTATCTAATGTGAGAGGTTAGTGCATCATGCCTAAAAAAACCCGAGGCTAGATTGAGTTGTGGTGTAAAACTGCCCGGAACCGCCCGGCACATCCAATAACCGCAACAATACATATCTAAGAGGTTGGTGCATTAAAAAATCAATTAATGCTAATGAACAAGATAAATGAATAGGGTTAAGTAATGGGAAATACTTAACTAATATAACAAGATGGATGACTAGGGTTAAGTTAATAGGAAACATTTAACCGGTATAACATGATAAATGGAAAGGGTTAAGTTAACACTTAACCAGTATAACTAGATTTGTGGTAAGGTTAAGTTGACACAAGAAGGTAACACTTAACCAAAGTAACATGGAAAGTAGGTGGGTTAAGTTAACTTGGATTGATTGATGACACTTAACCAACACAACATGATGAACACGTAGGGTTAAGTTAACAAGAAAACACTTAACCAATATAACTTGATGAATGAATGGGGTTAAGTTAATAAGAAACACTTAACCAACATGACACGATGAATGGGTGGGTTAGGTTAACATGAATGGACAACACTTAACCAATATGACATAATGTGTGGGAGGGGTTAAGTACATATCGGGTTGGTGGGTAATATTAGGAAATATAGGCCCACAAACTTAACCATTAAATAAATATGCTTGAATCGATGGGAGGGTTAAGTACATCTCGTGTAGGTGGGTAATATTAGTACACATAGGCCCATAAACTTAACCGTTAAGAAAACATGATAGATTCGGTGGGAATGTTAAGTACATCTCGTGTAAGTGGGTAATATTTGTATATACAGGCCCACAAACTTAACCAGCAAGAAACCCTAGTAACGGGGACCCATTTCAGCAGTTACACACATAGATGTATCATGGTCCCCTGAAACTAGGTAGGGTGGGGCATGATTACTGGGAAGATTATAAGCGGTCAAAATAGTGGCAGGGGTGTCTCAGTGTAGGTTCCGACGGATTACGGGTGTGCACGTACTCCTAAGTGGGAAAAAGTAAGCATTGGGTACCAGTAGTTATACACTGTGCATTTTGAATCGTGTCGGGTCGCTATTATAAGGATCGATACACCTTATGGTGGGACCAGCATAAGGTATCTACACGCAAGAGAGGGCCGATTGACACAGACACATAGAACATTTATGCAAGTAAGGAGCCGATCGATAGGGTAGTAAGGGTACATCTAGCATGTTCATGGTAAATGCCGATTGAGGTAGAATCCTCATGATAGATGTACACCTGAAGGCTACCACAATTACGGGGATTGGGATTATGTTATCATTTATATAGATTAATAGTTGGGATACTAGTTAGGTGGTGCAGAGATAGATATAGAAATCAGAACAACAAAGTAGTAGCGAAGCAGAGAATGAGTAGAAGCGCATTCAGTTTATCTTGCCTTATCATACCTTATACTTATCCTATGTTATCATGTTATCCTTTTTCTCACGGTATTGTCCTATATTCAGTTTATTCATGTCATGATGTTTTTGCCTATTTATATGCTGAAAGTCACTGGAATTACCAGACTTCTGTCTGACCTAGTTTTGTTTCGCCTCTTTTCTTCCGTCCCCCTTCCCCCCCCCCCCCCCCGGTTCATAGGGAGGAAATGTTACCACTTAACTCATTTTTCCTTCCAAGCTCGAAGATAGTCGATATATTGCTTTGGACTCTCTCTCTCACTGCTAGGGCTGGTTCATGCTTTATTGGGGAATATCATTGTTATTTTTATGCTTCTTTTATATTTGGAAGTTTTTAGATCAAGACAGAAGTTCTATGTATTAATTTTAAGTACGATTGAGACAACTGTTGTAAAAGCTTGACTGAATCACATTGTTTATAAAATGACAATATTTTCCACTGCTTTATTTATCTGTTTTGTAATTTATCTGCATCTTTTACCTAAAATGCTCCACCAAAGTTAACGCATTCCCTTTGTGAGTGACCTTAATGGAGGTGGGGTGTTTCACTTGGTATCAGAGCTGAAGGTTACCAGATCAGATATATATATATATATATATATATATATATATATATATATACAGAAAAAATTGTGTCCTAAAGGTTGATATGTATATATATTATATTTTATTCCGCCGCGATGTCTTTTTCTTTTGGATTGGTGAGGGCCATGGGAGGCTATTTGAAATATCCCGAATCTCCCGGTGCAGGGGAGGTTATGGAGAAATTTTTTCAAAATTTAGGGTGTTAGCCAAATTTTTGAATTTTTTTGAAAAGTTCTTAGAAACTGAAAAGTTGAAGAACTTAAGCCGTAACGAAAATAATGGAAGTTGATTAGTTAAACAACTTTTGGCTTCGTTCCTTTTCGAGGACGAAAAGTTTTAAGTGGGGGAGATTGTAATAACCGGGAAATCTGAGCCAATTTAAAAAAAAAATTGGCAATTTTAGCGAATTTGGATTTCTTAAAATGAACTATTTTAAACAATAATGACAAGAAATTTATTTTTAATAGAATTTGAATGTATAGATTTATTTAAATCGGCATTAGAATATAAATGATTATTTATAAATATAAAAGGAATTGAAAATGGCGCGGTAGTTCGAAAATTCGATTTCAAATTTCAAATGAATGTATTTGATTCAAAATAAACCAGATTTTAGCGAAACCAAAAATGTAACACCCCATATTTTTTGTTAACGATATAGTAACAAATTAAACAATAATTAATTTAACATGTGAGAATTAAGGGAAATGGGTTACGCCATTGTGTTCATCTCGGAATTCTGGTTGAGATGGAGTCCGAGTTTGCGTAAACTGGACTTCGTATGAAGAAGTTATGGCTGTCGGAAGATTCCAGAAAATTCAAATAAATTCAAACAGATCGAAAACAAATTCAAATCATATGTAAGAAGCGGGCTGGGCAGGAAAATTCCCGCCCAAGACCCAGGTCGACCAAGGGGTCGACCCTAGTGTCGACCTCCCCCTACAGGTCGACCTGGGGGGTCGACCTGCCCTCCCTTCCCCCCTCGGGCAGATATGAATGGTGACGATTTTGTGACTCAGTGTTGAGTCACTAGGGTTGAGGTGTCACCCCATCTTCACTGGATGGCTGTGGTTAACCATAGGATCATCCGACGACTTAAATTGAGTTGAAATTCTATATAAAAAACCCAATGCTCAAACCTAAAAGTCACTCAAAAATAATCCTGGAACTATCATGCTGTCAATGGAAAACTTGGAGTAGCCATCACCAATTCAAAGACAAGATAAGAACTTGGATCAAAAATAAAATTAAAAGATTATCGAATTCAACGATCTACATTAAAGGCGAGCTTACCAATTTCAGAATTCAGATTTCAGAACGCAAGAATTCCTTTTAGTTTGTAAGTTGGTCATTACGCAGATTTAAACGTTCCTTCAAATGAAATTGTGATATGTTGTAATGAGAATATAGAATGATGCTTATGTATAAGATTTGATTCTCGTTTATCCTAAAGTATCGTTGTAATTAATCATGTCTATATGCTTGTGGCGATGAACATGTTGTATATTAATCATGTCTACATGCTTGTGGTGATGAACATATTGTATATTAATCATGTCTATATGCTTATGGTGATGAACATATTGTATGTTATTGGAATCTATTATGATTGGGTAATAGATTTATTTTACCAATTAAATGATAGAACAGGTCATGTTATAAATTGGTGGTTATTTGCAAGTTTATGATCTAAGACACATGCTTATATGTTAGGTTGAATCTGTTTATGTTGAAAAAATTGGAATTGTAGTCCTCTTATGTTTTAACACATAAGTCATCATGTTAAGTTATGATCCGAATATGTTGATAATAGTTTTCTTATGTTTTGACATACGTAAGTTAATATGCTAAGTTGTGATTTAAAAATGATTATAGTAGCTTTCTTATGTTTTGACATACATAAGATAATATGCTAAGTTGTGGTTTAAAACTGTGATTATATGTTAAACCTCCATTCTAGACCTTTGTCAAGTTTACATGACAACTAGACCCAACTTAGTCACAAGTTCACCTTTGCCCAATTAGTTAAAGTTAACAGATACCTCTATGCCAAGTTACACATGACAAGTTGAAATTATGATATTTTATGTTTACTTCATGCCTCTTGTTTATCACCCCTTTTCTTATTTATGGGTTGGGCTAATTTACTAGACCAACATTTAATGTGATTCATGCGTACGTTCCACGGTGTAGCGATGGGAAAAATATGAAAATTCATGGTATAGATTTGATCATAAAATGGTATATTTTATATACCATAATGGTGAGCATAATAAAAGGATAATTATGGCATGATTAAATCAAATTTAATTTACATAAAGAAATTAGACATATATAAAAAAATGTAAATTTAGAAAAAGACGAATATGCCTAGCCCGAGGTTAGACTGAGTTGTGGTGTAAATCTGCCCGGAACCAACCAGCATATCTAGTGACCACAAGAAGACCTGTCTAATGTGGGTGCTTAGTGCATCAAGCCCAAAAAAACCCGAGGTTAGACTGAGTTGTGTGTAAACCTGCCCGGAACCGACCGGCACATCCACAACAAGACCTGTCTAATGTGAGTGGTTGGTGCTTTAACAAATTAAAGCTAAGTCGGGATTGGTAGGGTTAAGTCAATTAGGAAAACACTTAACTGATTCAACATCTTAACTAAACGAATGGGTGGGGGTTAAGTAAACTTGGACACTTAGCCAAATAAACATGTTGATTAGAAAATCCTAGTAACGGGGACCAATTTCAACAGTAACCCACATAGATGTATCATGGTACCTTGAAACTAGGCAGGGTAGGGCACGATTACTGGGCTGAGTATAAGTGGTCAAAACGTCGGCGGTTGGTAGGCCAGTGTATGTTCTGACGTAGTATGGGCGTGCACGTACTTCGGAGTGGAAAAATCAGGCACTAGGCATCAGTAGTATACACTATACACCTTGAATCGTGTCGGGCTGCCACCAGAGGGACTGATACACCCCATGGTGGGACCAGCACAGGTATCTACAGTCAAGCGGGGCCGAATGACACAGGATATGAATGCATGCGAGTAGGAGCCGATCATTAAGGGGATCGTTTGTTATAAACACGTAGGGCTGGTGGATCCAATGGTTAAGTAGGTGCAGAGATTATAGTAATGGGTGCGATCACATGTTCCTCTTATCCTATATTATGGTATTATCCTATGTTCTGTTATTACTGTCATGATCCCTTTCCTTGTTTAAATATTAGTAATCACCGAACTTACCAGACTTTTCTTTCGTTCCCCCCCCCCCTCCCGAGGTCCACAGAGAGGGAATACTGCAGCTTAGTCAGGCCCTTTGAAAGCTTCAAGAAAGTAGATGTATAATTTGGATTCTCTCTCAATCTTGGCTATGGATCTTGGACATTATCCTTGGATATTTATGCAGTTTTATTTATGATTTATGCTTCTTTATTAAATAATCAAGACAGAAATTATGTTGTAATGTTTTGGGAAGTTGTCTTGAGACAATTTGATGTAATGTTTTTGTATTGAACCACGTATTCAATAAATGATTTGAATTCCGCTTCCTATACTTATTTGTCTTGTAAAATTTTCTGTGTCTTGTACCTATAACCCTCCACCAAAGTTAAGGCATTCCCTTTGTGAGTGACCTAAACGAAGGTGGGATGTTTCACTTGGTATCAGAGCAAAGGTATACCAGATCAGATAAGAGTTTTTGAAAATTATTTTCAAAAAAGAAATATAAAGAAGCATTTTACAAGAAAATATGTTGTTTTAAATTTAAAAAGGAATAAACTCCAAAGCCATATGCACTATCTTTCTATCCTTCGTTTTGAATCTTTTCTTTTTTGTTTCAGCATTTCTGGGAATCTTAACCTTCCAGAGGGCGTACCGATACCTTGCTGGTTCAGGATAGGGCCAACGACGCAGGCCCAGCAGATATTCCTCCTCCTCAGCTGCAGCAGTTCCTCCTCCTCCTCGTGCAAATGCTTTCTCAAAGATTTGTAGAGACTTTAGAGCCATGGGTGGAAAGGATTTCAAGGGAACTGAATCATTCGTAGAATCTAGGAACTGGCTCAAAGAAACTGAGGATTTGTTCATCATCTTCGAGGTGGACGATAGGCAGAAGATACAGCTGGCTATATGGTTGCTCACAGATGAAGCTTCCTATTGGTGGGAAGTCACTAACGCTGAAAGACCAGTTGACACATGGATGGATTTCAGAATAAAATTCCTATCACAAGCTGATCGAAGTCTACAGCTGGAAAAGTTCTTGTCTCTTAAGCAAGGAAGTGTGACGGTCAAGGAGTACATTAATCAATTCAATCAGCTGACCCGATTCGGACTGGACTTAGTGAATACTCCTCATAAGAAGGCTCTCCGTTTTGTCAAAGGATTGAATGAGCCACTTCACAGATTGGCTGTGACCCATATACCTATGGGGGCTACTTACGAGAGGTTAGTAGACATGGCTCTCTTAAATGAGGAAGACAAGGGCAAGAATGAGGCAAAAGAAGAAGTGCCTCAAGATAAGAAGGGGGAGGGATTGCAGAACAAGAAGAATGATTCAAAGAAAGGCGGGAAAAACAATGTAACACCCCACCTCCGCCAAGGTAACTCTTGCAAGTACATTGGCTTTGGAGGGGCGTTAAACGAGGTAAACATGCATGCAGATATCACAAGGCAGAACATATAAGTAAAACAGAGTATTAAAGCAGCGGATAAAACTAGCATTTCAAAACCATAGTTAAGTTACAACAAAGTACTAGGTCATTATTTTCCAACACACAAAGTCTAGATAAAAGCATAAACTGAAATACATAAAGTACTATCCCCAAAATGAAGTGATAAACCATAGCTAGCTCAATGTCCAAAACCGTACATGAGCAAATCCAGTAAGCAAGCTGTAAAGATCCAAGCTAAGCTCCAATGTTCCCACCCTGAGGACCGGGGGGGGGGAACGGAAGAAAAGAGGCGAAAGAAAATAGGTCAGTCAAAAAGACTGATAAGCCCTACTACTATCAGTCCATGAACTAGTAAAGTTAACTGGCATGAGAAGCTGAGATGAACATAAGGATAACAACATACTGGCATGATGATTAACTAACAAGATAGATAAAGATGTCATCGCATAATCAAGGTTAAGTTTTGCACCATGGTTGTACTAGCATTCTAACATGTCGAGTAAAAACAAGAATTGATCCCTTGGCCCACGCTTGGCCCAATATCATGAGGTGACCTAAATCAAGGTCCAACTACACGGTCTAGTTGATCGGCTCCCTACAAGCCTAACTCGTCAAGTGTCGGTGTCATACGACCCAAACATGCAATGTAGCTAACTGCGCTAGGTCCACCCCAGGGTGTATCAAGTCCTAGGGTGTAGACCTCGGACACCAATCAAGTATGCACAGTCTAGATCTACTGGTACCCGTGCCTGATTTTCCAACTCCGGACTAAGTGCACGACCATAGTCCGCCTGGACCCACACCGGCGTACCTACTTAGCCGTCGTTTTGGTCGCTTACATGTCAGCCCAGTAATCGTGCCCCACCCTAGCCTAGTCCCTAGGGTCTTATGATACTATCAAGAGGGTTACTGCTGCAAAGGACCACGCCACTAGGGTTTCTCAACGGGTTAAATGTGGTTAACCCGATCCAAACGTGGATTAAATTGATTAAGTGTACCCAAGGTTCATGACGTAACCCCGATTAATCCATCAAGCCCAAATTGTTTAAGTATTAAGTGGACCATGACTTAACCCTAATCAGGAGGCATTCATTAACTTAATGTGCTTTTAACCTCTCACATTAGACCCTGTTGTGGTTACTAGTTAAGCCGGGCGGGTCCGGGTAGCTTTACACCACAACTTGGTCTAACCTCGGGTTCGAGCACAACATGACCAACTTCTCACATTGGGTCCTATTGTTTGTAGCCACTAGTTAAGCCGGGCGGGTCCGGGTAGATTTATGCTACAAACTCAACCCAACCTCGAGTTGGCCACACTCATCTTTTCTAAGTGTCATGTCCATTATGTTTCCAAAACATAATTACATATCACGTCATGTTATAAAAACCATGTTCTTGTCATAATGTTACCCAACCCCAACGTAATCCCATCGTTTACATAATCACAACAACGCATAAAGGATAAAATAGGGAACTTGGCATAATCATGACAAAAAGGTGTTGAAGCCACAAGTTTAACATGGTGGCATATGAAATGTACATATGTTCATATACTTGCATATTGCATTATTAGGCTTCAAAAGCATGCATAAAACCAAACTTAGCATATAAGTGATACATGGTGATAAATGACATGTAGAAGTTTCTAGAAGTTCCATTTAGCCTCACATGCAAGTTATCATAAGGGATATGATAACTTCCATGTTGCCAAAATGCAACCTTTAACATAAAGCTTGAAGCTTTAACTTGCATAACATAGCAACATGTGTCAACTTGCATAAAGATCAACCAAACTTGCATATCATAATGATCAACCAAATTTGCATATCATAATGATCAACCAAACTTGCATATCATAATGATCAACCAAACTTGCATCATTCATTTAACTTTAGAGTTCAAAAATGAAAGTAGAAAAGGGCTTACAATGCTATGAAGACACAAATGAATATTTATTAAAAGATTCAGACGAAGCCCTTATGCAATCACCAAAAATCCCAAATATGCAAGCTCCAAATGAAAAACCCTTGAGCCAAATCAATAAAAACCCTTGCTTTGAAATAGAAATGTTGCAACTTGACTTGAATGCAAGCTAAGAACACTCATACAAGCTTAAATACACTTGTATGAACTCAAAATCTCTCATATAAATAAACTTAGGAATTTTAGCATGAGAGTGGAGGCCATGAGAGGAACAATTTTAGCATAGTTTAGTTGTAGGGTTGAATAATGATGATTTAGGCTAGGCTTAGGGGTCTTTTTATAGAAGATTAGGATAGTATTAGCCATAGGATTAACCCTAGATTCAATCCAAGCCATCAAATCCCGTCACAAGCCTCCAAAACAGGTCAAAACAGCCAAAACAAGTGCACCAGGCCGACCAGGCAGGTCGACTCCCAGGTCGACCCTGGGGTCGACTCCCCAGTCGACCTGGGGGGAGGTCGACTCCCCAGTCGACCCCCAGGTCGACACCCTGGGTCTGGCGGGAATTTTCCCGCCACTTCTGAAAATTGAAATTTTTGAATCTGTTTTGAATTTGAATTTTTCGTGAAACTTCGCGAGGCCATATCTTGGTCATACAGACTCCGATTTTCGAAAACTCGGACTCTATTTCGCGTATTTTTCCGAGACTAACGCAATGGCACAGCCTGTTTCCCTTGATTCAGATTTTACAGCTTAATTCTGCCTTGATTTGTGTTATAACATGTTATTCAAAAATACGGGTTGTTACATTCTCCCCTCCTTAAAGGATTTCGTCCCCGAAATCTCCAAGTTAGGAAGAACGTATCCTACCATCCATCATCCATCTACACAAAACATCATCCACGTGCAGTCATTGTCCTTAAAGGATTCTAAATGCTGTATGATCATATGCAAAGGTGTGTGTATATGTACTTATCTAATGCGAAAATCAGGCGGTTACTGATACAGTAAACCTCCTTAATGCAAAGTATGTTAGTGAAATGAGTCCATATGTAGGCGAATTCCTAACATAATTTATAATCTCTACATGAGTGCACATAACATTCATCCATATGCAACATCCATGTGATAGCATAACAAGTTTCATCCATGAATAAGTATAAGCACTCATGCATATGCAACATGAAAGTGTGTGAGCCGATCTTAGTGCCTAATGTGTATCATGCATCCACGAGTATCCACGTGCAAACACTTGCAACCACTTGCAACCATCAAGCATAACATGTTTCAAATACATGTTTTATCCAAAGGGTTTCTACCTAAGGTTCTCATGACATGATTAATGAGATAACAAGATAAACAAGATAAGCAAAAGAAAGATATGCTAATTAAGAGGTCGAGAATGTACCCTCAAAAAGGAATGGATAAAGCCCACGCATCTTCTCCTCGGTTTCCCAAGTTGCGTCTTCCTCGGCTTCACCCCACTGAACTTTCACCAACTTGACCTCTCGATTCCTTAACTTCCTAATCTCTGACCCAAGGATGCGGGTAGGAGCTCGTTGAATAGTCGCATCACGCTCTACCTCCACTTCTCTAAGCAAGCTCGGCTCTACCACCTCTGCGGTCTCATGAAGGCACTTCCTCAAATGTGACACATGGAATACATCATGTACCCCACTAAGTCTCTCGGGTAGATCCACTCTATATGCCATCCGTCCAATCCTTTCCTTAATGGGAAATGTTCCTACAAAGCTTGGAGCTAACTTCCCAACGGACCCAAAGCGGACAACATTCCGTAATGGGGATACTTTGACAAAGACCATGTCCCCAACATCAAACTCCAGATTCGTTCTCCTCTTATCCGCGTAAGATTTCTGCCTGTCTTGTGCTGCTTTCATCCTTCTTCGAATCAAATCAATCTTCTCTGAAGTCTCTCTAACCATATCAGGCCCAAGCAAGATCTTATCCGTAGATTCCCACCAACATGTAGGTGATCGGCAAGGCCTTCCATAAAGAGCTTCGAAAGGAGCCATACCAATACTAGACTGAAAGCTGTTATTATATGCGAACTCCACCAATGGAAGATGCTCTTCCCATGTACCTCCAAAATCCAAGATACAAAGCCTCAAAAGGTCTTCTAGAACACGATTCACCCTCTCGGTCTGGCCGTCCGTCTGAGGATGATATGCGGTGCTCAAACACAACTGAGTCCCCACTGCTTCTTGCAAACTCTTCCAAAACTCGCTAGTGAAGATAGGATCTCGATCACTCACTATGCTAGAAGGTACCCCATGCAATCAAACTATCTCTCGAAGATAAACTGAAGCTAGCCATGGAGCAATCCTCTTGCTCTTCACGGGTATGAAATGGGCGCTTTTAGTAAGTCTGTCTACCACAACCCAAATTCCCGTATTACCCTTCCTCGATCTCGGTAACCCGTCAATAAAATCCATCGAGACGCTATCCCACTTCCATTGCGGAACTTCCAATGGGTGAAGCAACCCGCCGGGTTTCATTTGCTCCGCTTTCACTCGTTGGCACACCAAGCATCTAGCGACACACTCGGCCACATCTTTCTTCATACCGGCCCAAAAGAAAACTCGCTTCATGTCTCGGTACATCTTGTCCCCACCGGGATGAATGGTCATCCTAGAACGGTGTGCATCATCAAGAATAGCCTTCCTCAACTCCTCATTTTGCGGTACACGAAGTCTACCGTCTCTACGCAAGCACCCCCTATCGTCTAGGGTGTACCTACTCAAATGGCTGGACGACTCCCCCCTTATGAGCCTCTCTACCAACTCAACCAACTGTGGGTCGTCCCGTTGTGCCTCACCAATCCGTCCCAAAAGAGTAGGCCTGACCTCCAAGGATGCTATCAAACCGGGTATATAGTCAACGGAAGATCTGAAATCAAACATCGAGATAAACTCCAAGCTTCGTTGTTCCACGAACAATGGACTCAAGGACAACCTTTTTCTACTCGAGGCGTCCGCCACTACGTTACCCTTGCCAGGGGTATACGCTATCTCGAAATCATAGGATGCTAAGAACTCCATCCACCTTTGTTGTCTCAAGTTCAAATCCTTCTGAGAAAACAAGTACTTCAATGATTTGTGGTCAGTGAACAATTCGAACCTCTCTCCCAGAAGGTAATGGCGCCAAATCTTAAGCGCAAAAACAATAGCGGCCAACTCTTAATCATGGGTAGGATAATTTTTCTCATGCGCCCTCAGCTGCCTTCCACCGTAGGCTATTACCCTTCCCTCTTGCATTAAGACTGCGCCCAGTCCTGTCCCACAAGCATCGGTATAGACAACAAATGGCTTACTCCCATCTGGCAACACTAAGACTGGAGCTGTGGTTAAAGCTCTCTTTAACCGTCGGAACGCGTCATCACAATCTACATCCCATGCGAAGACTAGATTCTTCTTTGTCAAGCGAGTTAATGGGGCTGATATCTTCGCGAAGTCCTTGATAAACTTCCTATAATTGCCAGCCAACCCCAAGAAACTCCTTACCTCGGTAGCATTCTTCGGAACCTTCCAATCCTGAATGGATACTACCTTCGCGGGATCCACAGCTATCCCTTCCTTGGAGACCACGTACCCCAAGAATCGCACTTCCTTCCTCCAGAAGTGACATTTAGAGAATTTAGCCTTAAGGCTATGTGCTCGAAGAGACTCCAACACTTCCCTAAGATGTAGGGCATGCTCTTCCTCACTCTTATAGAATACCAAGATGTCGTCAACAAAGACAACCACGAACTTGTTAAGGAACTCCCTGAACACCCTACTCATCAAGTCTACGAAGTAGGCGGGTGCATTAGTCAATCCGAATGGCATGACAAGCCATTCAAAGAATCCATCTGGAGTCCTAAACGCAGTTTTATCAATGCTATCCTCGGCTACTCTAAGCTGATGGAATCCGGTGGCTAGATCGAGCTGAGAGAAAACAGAAGCACCTACAAGCTGGTCAAAGAGATCATCAATTCTCGGTAACGGGCGCCTATTCTTCTTTGTCAGCTTGTTCAACTCTCGATAATCAACACATAGACGAAGCGAACCATCCGCCTTAGTAGCGAATACCACCGGAGCACCCCATTCAGAAATGCTTCGCCTAATAAAATTCTTCTCAAGCAACTCCTTGATTTGCTTACTGAGCTCCCTTCTCTCACGAGGGGCCATGTGCCTAACGGGCAATGATACTGGCTTGGCATTATCAACTAGATAAATGTGGAAATCTATCTCTCGTTTAGGGGGTAACCCCTTAACTTCTTCAAAGACATCAGGATAGTCTCGGACCACCCTTACAGATTGCAGATCATCGATGGACGAGTCGAGAGATTCAAGATAACATAACATGACGGGACCTCTAGGGTTACAAGAAATTTCTAGGTTGTTACCGAGGCGAGTCATGAGCCTCACCACCCTATGCTCACAATTGAGGATGGCTCCATAACTGGACAACCAATCCATGCCCAAGATCAACCCATATCCCGTGAATCCGAGAACATAAGCATTACACGTGAATTCTACGGCCAAGATAGAAATCTTCAAATCCACACAAATCATAGATAGATGGGCGGAACCCCCAATTGGATTTGAAACACAAACGGGATCCTCAACTAGGCTAGTACTTAGGTGCAAACTTTCAACAATGTCAGAAGAAATAAAACTATGCGATGCGCCAGAATCAAATAAGGTGCGAACAGGATAATCAGAAATATAAACAAGACTTTCTACAGAAATACTACCTCGGTCCTGAACTGGAGCAGCAGTAAGAGCATGCACTTGCCCTCCAGAAGGTCCTGCACGCTGATTCTGCCCTTGCTTCTTGGGGCAATCCTTGCTAAAATGTCCGGCCTCTCCACAATGAAAGCATCCGCCCAACTTCCTCTTCTTCTTCCTACAGTCTTTAGCTATGTGCCCAACAATCCCACAGTAATTTCATTTTCTTGGGTCCTTTGCCTTGGCCTTGTTGCCCTTGTTATTCTTGTTGTTCTGATTGCTCTGATTTCCTCCCCACTTGGAGTCTGTCTTCTTGGCTTGAGTCTCATTAGTCTTGTCTTCCTTCTTATTGTCTCCTTGAAGCAATGCCATGTCTACTAGTCCCTCAAAAGTGGCCCCCATGGGTATATGAGATAGGGCTAAACCTTGTAATGGCTCGTTCAACCCTCGTGCAAAGCGCAAAGCCTTCTTCTGGGGAGTATTAATCATGTCCAAACCGAATCGGGCGAGCTGGTTAAACTCATTCACATACTCCCTCACTGTCATGTCCCCTTGCTTCAAAGATATGAACTTTTCCAATTGCAGATTCGCCTCAGCTGATGATAGAAACTTAAGCCCAAATCTTGTCCTAAGGTCGGCCCAAGTCTCTATAGGCCTCGTAGCATTGGTGACCTCCCACCAATAAGCAGCTTCTTCTTTTAATAGCCATGCTGCCAATAAAACCCTTCTATGGTCTTCCACATCAAAGATAGCGAAAAGATCTTCGGTTTCTTTCAACCAATTTCGCGCCTCCACAAAAGTCTCCGTCCCTATGAAGTTCTTGCCACCCATCGCCTTAAAGTCCTTGCAAACTTTAGCGAAATCCGCTTGTGGATTCTGAGGAAGGGGAGGAGGAGGAGGAACCTCAGTTATATTGGGGGTATTTGCTGGGCCCACATCGTTGGCCCTAGCTTCCAAGTATCTCCGGAACCATCCGGGAATGGTCACTCCCTCGGGAAGGTTAAGATCGGCCATACTGAAAAAGGAAAAGATAGATTCAGAACGAGGAAACGAAGGATAGTGCTTCGGCTTTTGGGGAATAGCCTTTTAAAATAACTAGACTTTTCTTGGAAAATACTTAATTGGTTTTGAAAATAGTTTTTCAAAAGGTAAGTTTTAAAAACACTTTGGCTCAAATCTTGTAAACCTTATGCTCTGATACCAAATGTAACACCCCACCTCCGCCAAGGTAACTCTTGCAAGTACATTGGCTTTAGAGGGGCGTTAAACGAGGTAAACATGCATGCAGATATCACAAGGCAGAACATATAAGTAAAACAGAGTATTAAAGCAGCGGATAAAACTAGCATTTCAAAACCATAGTTAAGTTACAACAAAGTACTAGGTCATTATTTTCTAACACACAAAGTCTAGATAAAAGCATAAACTGAAAAACTGAAATACATAAAGTACTATCCCCAAAATGAAGTGATAAACCATAGCTAGCTCAATGTCCAAAACCGTACATGAGCAAATCCAGTAAGCAAGATGTAAAGATCCAAGCTAAGCTCCAATGTTCCCACCCTGAGGACCTGGGGGGGGAACGGAAGAAAAGAGGCGAAAGAAAACAGGTCAGTCAAAAAGACTGGTAAGCCCTACTACTGTCAGTCCATGAACTAGTAAAGTTAACTGGCATGAGAAGCTGAGATGAACATAAGGATAACAACATACTGGCATGATGATTAACTAACAAGATAGATAAAGATGTCATTGCATAATCAAGGTTAATTTTTGCACCACGGTTGTACTAGCATTCTAACATGTCGAGTAAAAACAAGAATTGATCCCTTGGCCCACGCTTGGCCCAATATCATGAGGTGACCTAAATCAAGGTCCAACTACACGGTCTAGTTGATCGGCTCCCTACAAGCCTAACTCGTCAAGTGTCGGTGTCATACGGCCCAAACATGCAATGTAGCTAACTACGCTAGGTCCACCCCAGGGTGTATCAAGTCCTAGGGTGTAGACCTCGGACACCAATCAAGTATGCACAGTGTAGATCTACTGGTACCCGTGCCTGATTTTCCAACTCCGGACTAAGTGCACGACCATAGTCCGCCTGGACCCACACCGGCGTACCTACTCAGCCGTCGTTTTGGTCGCTTACATGTCAGCCCAGTAATCGTGCCCCACCCTAGCCTAGTCCCTAGGGTATTATGATACTATCAAGAGGGTTACTGCTGCAAAGGACCACGCCACTAGGGTTTCTCAATGGGTTAAATGTGGTTAACCCGATCCAAACGTGGATTAAATTGGTTAAGTGTACCCAAGGTTCATGACTTAACCCCGATTAATCCATCAAGCCCAAATTGGTTAAGTATTAAGTGGACCATGACTTAACCCTAATCAGGAGGCATTCATTAACTTAATGTGCTTTTAACCTCTCACATTAGACTCTGTTGTGGTTACTAGTTAAGCCGGGCGGGTCCGGGTAGCTTTACACCACAACTTGGTCTAACCTCGGGTTCGAGCACAACATGACCAACTTCTCACATTGGGTCCTATTGTTTGTAGCCACTAGTTAAGCCGGGCGGGTCCGGGTAGATTTATGCTACAAACTCAACCCAACCTCAAGTTGGCCACACTCATCTTTTCTAAGTGTCATGTCCATTATGTTTCCAAAACATAATTACATATCACGTCATGTTATAAAAACCATGTTCTTTTCATAATGTTACCCAACCCCAATGTAATCCCATCGTTTACATAATCGCAACAACGCATAAAGGATAAAATAGGGAACTTGGCATAATCATGACAAAAAGGTGTTGAAGCCACAAGTTTAACATGGTGGCATATGAAATGTACATATGTCCATATACTTGCATATTGCATTATTAGAGTTCAAAAGCATGCATAAAACCAAACTTAGCATATAAGTGATACATGGTGATAAATGACATGTAGAAGTTGCTAGAAGTTCGCATTTAGCCTCACATGCAAGTTATCATAAGAGATATGATAACTTCCATGTTGCCAAAATGCAACCTTTAACATAAAGCTTGAAGCTTTAGGCTCACAAACTCAAGTTTAACTTGCATAACATAGCAACATGTGTCAACTTGCATAATGATCAACCAAACTTGCATATCATAATGATCAACCAAACTTTCATATCATAATGAGCAACCAAACTTGCATATCATAATGATCAACCAAACTTGCATATCATAATGATCAACCAAACTTGCATCATTCATTTAACTTTAGAGTTCAAAAATGAAAGTAGAAAAGGGCTTACAATGCTATGAAGACACAAATGAATATTTATTAAAAGATTGAGATGAAGCCCTTATGCAATCACCAAAAATCCCAAATACGCAAGCTCCAAATGAAAAACCCTTGAGCCAAATCAATAAAAACCCTTGCTTTGAAATAGAAATGTTGCAACTTGACTTGAATGCAAGCTAAGAACACTCATACAAGCTTAAATACACTTGTATGAACTCAAAATCTCTCATATAAATAAACTTAGGAATTTTAGCATGAGAGTGGAGGCCATGAGAGGAACAATTTTGGCATAGTTTAGTTGTATGGTGTAATAATGATGATTTAGGCTAGGCTTAGGGGTCTTTTTATAGAAGATTAGGATAGTTTTAGCCATAGGATTAACCCTAGATTCAATCCAAGCCATCAAATCCCGTCACAAGCCTCCAAAACAGGTCAAAACAGCCAAAACAGGTGCACCAGGCCGACCTGGCCGACCAGGCAGGTCGACTCCCAGGTCGACCCTGGGGTCGACTCCCCAGTCGACCTGGGGGGGGAGGTCGACTCCCCAGTCGACCCCCAGGTCGACCCCCTGGGTATGGCGGGAATTTTCCCGCCACTTCTGAAAATTGAAAATTTTGAATCTGTTTTGAATTTGAATTTTTCGTGAAACTTCGCGAGGCCATATCTTGGTCATACGGACTCCGATTTTCGAAAACTCGGACTCTATTTCGCGTATTTTTCTGAGACGAACACAATGGAATGGCCCATTTCCCTTGATTCAGATTTTACAGTTTAATTCTGCCTTGAATTGTGTTATAACATGTTATTCAAAAATACGGGTTGTTACAAACAACAAACCCCGTGAAAGGAGAAAGTGTAATTTCAATGGCATTCCCGGACATCTGATCAAAGACTGCAAGAAGAAGAGAAGGAAGATGGGTGGATGTTTCCACTGTGGTGAGACAGGACACATGGCTAGGGCTTGCCCAAGGAAGCAAGAGCAGGGAGCTGGACCTTCTTCTGGAGGACAAGTTCACGCTTTCACAGAACCTCCGCAGGAACGAGGTAGAAATATTTCTGTCGAAAGTTTAGTCTATCTTTTTGATCATCCTATTCGTACACTATTTGACTCTGGCGCATCGCACTCTTTTATATCTACTGCTTTAGTGGAATCTTTGCACCTAGACACCAGTATAGTAGAGGATCCCTTAATTGTTTCAAATCCAGTTGGGGGCTCGGCTTATTTGTCAATGGTTTGTTTGGATTTGAAATTATCTATACTAAGCGTTGGGTTTAAATGTAATGCCTTTGTTTTGGGTTTCACGGGCTATGGGTTGATTCTAGGCATGGAATGGCTATCCAGTAATGGTGCCGTCCTCGATTGTGAAAAGATAGTAGTTAGACTCATGACTCGCCTCGGTAACACTCTCGAAATTTCTTATAATCCCATGAACTCCGTTATGCTTAGTTATCTAGAATCTCTTGATGCGTCCGTTGAAAACATATAGTCTGTAAGGGTAGTCCGTGAATACTCGGATGTGTCTGAAGAGGTAAAGGGCTTAACTCCGAAGCGGGAGACAGACTTCTGCATATACCTCGTGGACAATGCAAAACCCGTTGCTTTACCCGTTAGACACATGGCTGCGAGGGAGAGGAAAGAAATCAGCAAGCAAGTTAAAGAATTGCTTGAGAAGGGGTTTATAAGGTGGAGTATTTCTAAATGGGGTGCTCCAGTAGTGTTCGCCACTAAAGCGGACGGTTCGCTTCGCCTGTGTGTTGATTATAGGGAGCTAAACAAGATGACCAAAAGGAATAGGCACCCACTCCCGAGAATAGATGATTTGTTCGATCAACTTGTAGGTGCATTGGTTTTCTCACAATTAGATTTGGCTACCGGGTTTCATCAGCTAAGGATGGCTAAAGACAGCATTGATAAAACCGCGTTCAGAACTCCAGATGCTTTCTTCGAGTGGCTTGTCATGCCTTTCGGCTTGACAAATGCACCCGCTTACTTCGTTGATTTAATGAGCAGGGTATTCTGGGAGTTCCTCAATAAGTTTGTGGTGGTCTTCGTAGACTATATTTTGATCTTCTCAAACAATGAGGAAGAGCATGCTCAGCATCTAAAAGAAGTCATGGATACTCTCCATGCACATCATTTGAAGGCAAAATTCTCTAAATGCCATTTCTGGAGAGAAGAAGTTAGGTTCCTTGGACACGTGGTGTCAAAAGAGGGGATAGCTGTGGACCCCGCGAAAGTGGTTGCTGTGCAAGATTGGAAGGTTCCTCGAAATGCAACCAAAGTCCCAAGCTTTCTCGGGCTAGCAGGCTTTTATCAAAAATTTATCAAAGATTTTGAAAAAATCTCAGCTCCACTGAGAAGATTGACAAAGAAGAACCTAGCTTTCAATTGGGATTTGGATTGCGACATTGCTTTCCAACGTTTGAAAAGGGCTCTAACAACAACACTATTTCTGACATTGCCTGATGGAAGCAAGATGTTTACAGTATACACAAATACTTGCGGAACGGGACTAGGCGTTGTTCTGATGCAAGAAGGGAAGGGGCAATACTAGCATTTGGGTAATAGTGGACAGGCTCACAAAAAGCACACACTTCATACCCGTCAAGTGTAGAAGGACTGCCTCATCTCTAGCGTCCATATATCTCAAAGAGATTGTTCGATTCCATGGGATACCCTCCAGCATAATGAGTGATCGAGACCCTATCTTCACGAGCGAGTTTTGGAAGAGTTTACAAGAGGATGTAGGCACGCAGTTATGTTTAAGCACGGCCTATCACCCTAAAACCGATGGCCAGACGGAAAGAGTCAACAGAGTATTAGAAGACCTCTTGAGACTATTCATTCTTGACTTCGTAGGTACATGGGAGGATCATCTACCTTTGGTGGAATTTGCTTACAACAATAGCTACCAAGCCACCATAGGCATGGCGCCTTTCGAAGCTTTATATGGAAGACCGTGAAGGTCACCAACTTGCTGGTGTGAGTCCACAGACAAGCCCATACTTGGACCAGATATGATTAGGGAAACTCCAGATAAAGTAGACATAATACGAAGAAGAATAAAGACTGCCCACGACAGACAGAAGTCCTACGCAGACAAAAGAAGAACTGACCTTGAGTTCGAAGTTGGAGATAAGGTGTTCCTTAAAGTATCTCCTTTGAAGAACGTCGTTCGCTTTGGATCCACAGGAAAGTTAGCACCAAGATTTGTAGGGTCGTTCCCTATCATCGAGAAGATTGGGAAGATGGCTTATAGGGTACAGTTGCCCGAAAGATTGGTCGGGGTTCATAATGTCTTTCATGTCTCTCACCTGCGAAAATGCTTACACGAGTCTGCGGAAGTGGTAGAACCAAGTATGCTAGAGGAAGTTGAAGTTGAATGAGAAGCAACTGTGAGGATAGTTCCAACCCGTATCTTGGGAACAAAAGTCAAAAAGCTACGCAACCATGAAGTTAAGCTCGTCAAAGTTCAATGGAGCGACACCGAGGAAGACGCGACTTGGGAAAGTGAGGACATAATATGTGCAGCCTACCCTTTTCTTTTTGAGGGTATATTCTTAATCTCTTTTTCCTTAAGTTTATGCTCGTATCAATCTTTTATCTCCTCGATCCTATCCTTTATCCTTAGGTAGGAACCCATTTGGATGTAAACATGTAATTGAAACATGTTATGATTGATGGTTGCAAGTGGTTGCTAATGGATGCATATACACACATGTTAGGTATTAGATCGGCTCAGTCACTTCCATATTGCATATGCATATATGTATTGTGTATGGATTGAAACTTGATGTGTTATCATATGGACGTTGCATTTGTATGAATGATTGTGCACTCATATAGAGAATTTTGAGTAGGAAAAATTGCATTCATAATGGACTCATGACACTGACATAATTTGCATTAAGGAGGTCAACTGAATAAGTAGACCACCTAATTTTGCATTAGATAAGGACATGTACACACACAATGCATATGATCATGAAGCATTAGAAATCTTTTAAGGACAATGGACACCTGTGTTTGATGGTTTAGTAGATGGGTGATTGGATGGTAGGATATAAGTTCTTCTCGACTTGAAGATTTCGGGGATGAAATCCTAAAAGGAGCAGAGAATGTAAAACCCTGTATTTTTTGTTAACGCTATAGTAACGAATTAAACAATACTTAATTTAAAATGTGAGAATTAAGGGAAACGGGTTACGCCATTGTGTTCGTCTCGAAATTCTGGTTGAGATGGAGTCCGAGTTTGCGTAAATTGGACTTCGTATGAAGAAGTTATGGCTGTCGGAAGATTCCAGAAAATTCAAATAAATTCAAGCAGCTCAAAAACAAATTCAAATTCAAATCAGAAGTCAGAAGCGGGCTGGACGGGAAAATTCCCGCCCAGGACCCAGGTCGACCAGGGGGTCGACCCTAGTGTCGACCTCCCCCCTACAGGTCGACCAGGTGGTCGACCTACCCACCTCCCCTGGGCAGATCTGAATGGTGACGATTTTGTGTCTCAATGTTGAGTCACTAGGGCTGAGTTGTCACCCTATCTTCACTGGATGGTTATGGTTAACCCTAAGATCATCCGACGGCTTAAATTGAGTTGAAATTCAATATAAACAACCCAATGCTCAAACATAAAAGTCACTCAAAAATAATCCTAGAACTATCATGTTGTCAATGGAAAACTTGGAGTAGCCGTCACCAATTCAAAGACAAGATAAGAACTTGGATCAAAAATCAAATTAAAAGATTATCGAATTCAATTATCTACATCAAAGGCGAGCTTACAAATTTCAGAATTCATATTTCAGAATGCAAGAATTTGTTTTAGTTTGTAAGTTGGTTACTAGGCAGATTTAAACGTGCCTTCAAATGAAATCGTGACATGTTGTAACGAGAATATAGAATGATGCTTATGTATAAGATTTGATTCTCGTTTATCCTAAAGTATCATTGTAACTAATCATGTCTATATGCTTGTGGCGATGAACATGTTGTGTATTAATCATGTCTACATGCTTGTGGTGATGAACATATTGTATATTAATCATGTCTATATGCTTATGGTGATGAACATATTGTATGTTATTGGAATCTATTATGATTAGGTAATAGATTTATTTTACCAATTAAATGGTTGAACATGTCATGTTATAAATTGGTGGTTATTTGCAAGTTTATGATCTAAGACACATGCTTATATGTTAGGTTGAATCTATTTATGTTGAAAAAATTGGAATTGTAGTCCTCTTATGTTTTAACACATAAGTCATCATTATAAGTTATTATCCGAATATGTTGATAATAATTTTCTTATGTTTTGACATACATAAGTTAATATGCTAAGTTGCGATTTAAAAATGATTATAGTAGCTTTCTTATGTTTTGACATACATAAGTTAATATGCCAAGTTGTGGTTTAAAACTGTGATTATATGTTAAACCTCCATCCTAGACCTTTGTCAAGTTTACATGACAACTAGACCCAACTTAGTCACAAGTTCACCTTTGCCTAATTAGTTAAAGTAAAATGATACCTCTATGCCATGTTACACATGACAAGTTGAAATTATGCTATTTTATGTTTATTTCATGCCTCTTGTTTATTACCCCTTTTCTTGTTTATGGGTTGGGCTAATTTACTAGCCCAACATTTTATGTGATTCATGCGTATGGAAAAAGTATGAAAATTCATGGCATAGATTTGATCATAAAATGGTATATTTGATATACCATTTATGGTGAGCATAATCAATGGATAATTATGGCATGAGTAAATCAAATTTAATTTACATAAAGAAATTAGACATATATAGAAAAATGTAAATTTAGAAAAAGACGAATATGCCTAACCCGAGGTTAGACTGAGTTGTGGTGTAAATCTGCCCGGAACCAACCGGCATATCCAGTGACCACAACAAGACCTGTCTAATGTGGGTGGTTAGTGCATCAAGCCCAAAAAGAACCCGAGGTTAGACTGAGTTGTGTTGTAAACCTTCCTGGAACCGACCGGCACATCCAGTGACCACAACAAGACCTGTCTAATGTGAGTGGTTGATGCTTTAACAAATTAAAGATAAGCCAGGATTGGTAGGGTTAAGTCAATTAGTAAAACAATTAACTGATTCAACATCTTAACTAAACGAATGGGCGGGGGTTAAGAAAACTTGGACACTTAGCCAAATAAACATGTTGATTAGAAAACCCTAGTTACGGGGACCCACTTCAATAGTAACCCACATAGATGTATCATGGTACCCTGAAACTAGGCAGGGACGGGCACGATTACTGGGCTAAATATAAGTGGTCAAAACGTCGCTGGTTGGTGGGCCAGTATAGGTTCCAACGGAGTATGGGCGTTCACGTACTCCGGAGTGGAAAAATCAGGAACTGAGCATCAGTAGTATACACTGTGCACCTTGAATCGTGTCAGGTTGCCACCAGAGGGACTGATACACCCCATGGTGGGACCAGCACAGGTATCTACAGTCAAGCGGGGCTGAATGACATAGGATATGAATGCATGCGAGTAGGAGCCGATCATTAAGGGGATCGTTTGTTATAAACACATAGGGCTGGCGGATCCAATGGTTAAGTAGGTGGAGAGATTATAGTAATGGGTGCGATCACATGTTCCTCTTATCATATATTAGGGTATTATCCTATGTTCTGTTATTTCTGTCATGATCCCTTTCCTTGTTTAAATACTAGTAATCACCGAACTTACCAGACTTATTGTCTTACCTATTTTCTTTCGTCCTCTTTTCTTTCGTTCCCCCCTTTGGTCCACAGGGATGGAATACTGCAGCTTGGTCAGACACTTTGCAAGCTTCAATAAAGTAAATGTATGATTTGGATTCTCTCTCAATCATGGCTATGGCTCTTGGACATTATCCTTGGGGATTTATGCAGTTTTATTTATGATTTATGCTACTTTATTAAATAATAAAGACAGAAATTATGTTGCAATGTTTTGGGAAGTTGTTTTGAGAGAATTTGATGTAATGTTTTTGTATTGAACCACGTATTCAATAAATGATTTGAATTCCGCTGCCTATACTTATCTATCTTGTAAAATTTTCTATGTCTTGTACCTATAACCCTCCACCAAAGTTAAGGCATTCCCTTTGTGAGTGACCTTAACGGAGGTGGGGTGTTTCAAAAAATATTAGAATCTATTAGAGAATATCTTTCCAATGAGTTCGAAAAATTGAAATTTCATCGCGGGAATAAAAAGTTATGCCCAGTTGAAAATTCAGAATAGTCGCTATGGAATTTTTAGCCCTTAAAAATGGAAATTTTGCAAACGTCCTCTGTTTTCGTCGAAACCACTTTTGTTGGATCCAAGGTGTCGAATTATTGCTAGATTCCAAAATTCATAATTTTCCGAATCAATATGAGAGCATGGCGAAGTAAAACGTGTTTTAACAGTTTCAGTCAATTTTGATCGACTGGAAAATGACAATTTTTCAAACGGTCTTCAAATTTGACGAAATTAGTCTTGTTAGGACCGTATCGTCAATACGAAGCTAGAAATAATTTTTCTGAAATTTTTAGATTTAGTATGTTGCCTTGGTAAGTTGAAATGTGCGTTCAAATTCAATATATAGATTTATATTTTGATTCTGACGAAAACTAGTCGAAACAGCCGAAATGGCTTATGATACATATCCCATTTTGATCGGAATAGGGATAATTAGTTAGGGATGATGGTTCGATTTCGAGTTGAAAATAAAAAGTTGCTTTTAGAATTTAAAATAATTAAAATATATGTTATATAATATAAACCCCTCCTTTATCTCTCTCTCTCTCTCCCCCCAAGTCAGAAGTCAAACCCCCTCCCTTCCTATTCTTTCTCTCCTCTAACCCATTCCTTGCAGACCGATTCAAAATAAAAAAAAATTAAAAGAAAGGGGGGACGACGGAAGAGGACCGCTGTTAGGGCACTGGCCTCGCCGCCATGACCCTCTCTGCCTCCTCGAGCCCCGTTCCCTCTCTCTCTTCGCTCCTGAAGCAGCGACCCCCACAAAACCCGACGCCCCATTTCCCGAACCCTAAACCCCCTTTAAACCTCAACCACCGACCTCCCCGACTGCAGCGCGCCGCCCTCACCCGCCAGGTCACGTCAGCGCGATGATGACCCCCCTTCAAAACAAAGGTAAGTTTTATTTATTTCATTTTATTTTATTTCAGTTTATTTAATTATTTTTTCTTATATAAAATTGAAAATAAAATGATGATTTTAATGTAAAGAAAGTTAGACATTATATATAGATAAAGTTATAATTTTTAATAGGATTTTTAATAATTTAAAGTTCATATTTTTACGGTTTAAAAATATGATCTTTATATTATGAAAGGCAAGTTTTCTTTTTACATGAAAGACGAGATTTATAAACGTGTAAAGATTAGATCTTTAATATAGAAAAGATTTTATTTTTAAATATAAAAAGATTTGATTTCTACTAGATAAGGAAACAATTTTTATTTATAATTATAGATAATAAAAATATAATTTTTATATAAGTAGGAAGTTAAAAATATAATTTTTATATAAGTAGGAAGTTAAAAATATAATTTTTATATAAGTATGATAATAAAAACATGATTTTTATATTATAGAAAGAATAAAAATATGATTTTTATATTATAGAAAGGATAAAAATATGATTTTTATAGCGATGTTGAATAGATGAAAATATGATTTTTATAGCAATGTTGAATATATAAAAATATTATTTTTAAGCGTTACAGAAATATAATCTTTATATAAAAAGTAGTGTTATAAAATTATAATCTGAAATATATAAAGTAGTGTTGTTAAGAATATGATTTTAACATATACCGCGTGAAACAGATCTCGTTGGAAACACTACGAAGATTTTCTGCATATGAATAGTCGCGGCGTTTGGTTTAGCTTTTAGGTGAGAACTCCCCACTTTTATTTTCATTTCTAGTTTGAAATATATACTAGGATGGAGATGGTGCTTAGCAGCACCCGACACCCGTCGTCTACAGATCATGGATGGCTTGTTTGTTTGATTGATGTGTTGTGAAAGTTGATTGTGTGAAGTGGAATGAATAAAATATTTTATAGTTAAAAATATAGTTCTTAACGTGTACATAAAATAAATATTCATTTACGAATCGAACGATTTGCTTAGGAGCACCCATTTGACTGATATTGTTTGGGACGATAAATTTTACACATCGCCCAACTGCACAAATAAAAATCTGTGTTTGTTGATTTGAAACCCCACATGGGTATTGGGACGATATTTGACGTACACTAATCCCGATTATTTAGTTGTATGTCAATTGATGGGTTGACAGACTGTGTAAGCGTTAATTACTTATATTTAATGCTTATGCAGTTATGTGGTGCACTCTGGATGATGGTTGATGATTTATCATTGCTATTATATACATGTGTTGTAGGGAATCCATATAATTAACATTATATGGTAATTGATTGGGCCTCATTCCAATTTGGAAAATAAGGAATATTATAAAAGAAAATTCATGTGTTGAATAGATTATAAATTCATGTGTTGAATAGAACAAATATTCATGTGTTGAATAGAAGAAAATTCATTTGTTGAATAAAATAAATATTCATGTATTGAATAGAATAAATATTCTGTGTTGAACAGAAGAAAATCCATGTGTTGAATAAAATAAATATTCATGTATTGAATAGAAATATATATTCATGTGTTGAATAAAAGAAAATTCATGTGTTGAAGAAAATATTCATTTGTTGAATAGAATAACGAAGTTAATGAAATATATAGAGCTGTGTTGATTAGATATGCACCATTTTGATGTGAATGATATTTATATCGATTTTATTCATTTTTATAATGAATATCGAAAAGGAATTGATTTCAAAATATAATGTTTTGAAAATATTATCATTTATATATCGATGATATGGAATATTCAATTTTGATTAAAAATTGAATGAAGTCGAACTCGTTTCGAAAACGAATTTAAAACGATTTATAAAATAGGTTTTAAAAGGAAATAGACGAAATATATATATTATATATGCTAAGTGGCCTGAATAGAACGCGCCGCGCCGCGGTAGTTCGCGAATTTCGACCATTGACTTCGAATGGATATTACGGGAGATGCAACCGTCGGGTCTCCTAAAACCGGAACCATTGGATTCGTATCAAAAAGATCTTTCTAACGAATATTAGAGATTTGAAATCTAATGGTTGGATTTGGAATTATGTCCAAATCAAATTTGGAAAAGGTCATTGTAAGTGCAGTTCAATGGCCGTTGATGGAAATCGACTGTACGGGCCTTGATAAAACTGTTAAAAACAGTAACAATTTGTGTAAAATCATAAGAAATGATTTGTTAAGAATTGAGATGAAAAATTCCAAATTTGAAAAGATAAAAATAGATTTTTATCGAAATGAACTAGTTTTGAACTAGAATTATAATCCCATTTATTTTTAAAATAAATAAAGTGGATTTGAAATGTTTTTGAAAATAACCAGAATTTCCAATATATAAAGTGGAGATGGATTTGAATCGAAATTGTCTTTGGAATATTTCGATGTTCGATTTCGTGATTATACAGATATTGTTATGGAAATTTGAAAGATATATTTATATCGTTATTTCCAATACGATATTTGTTGGTCGTAGAATTTGATATTGAATATAAGCCGATATATTTTCTATTCAAGCCTTGTATTTAATATCAAATGTGATTTGGGTTTGTCGTGAATGGTTTCTTCATTTACACTGTTCTTAAACCCAGTTGAGAAAAAGATTAAATCTTTTTATTTAGATTTAATGAAGTATACCAATTAAATGGTATTTAATTGGAATTGAATTCGAATTGATTTTTGGGTTTATCGTGAACGGTGTTTTAAATAACACATGTTCTTTAACCCGATAATTAATAGAATGTGATTTTGGGTTTATCGTGAACCGTGTTTTAAACGACATTGGTACTTTAACCCAGTCAAAGACAGGATATGATTTCCCAAGTTAAATAATTATTGATAGTGATTAGTGGGAAGATTAAAACCAAGTGGAGTTTTAATGAATCTTTAATTAGATTGAAATAATCGAGAATGGAGTTTCACTAGTTTTTCTCCAGGCGATAGTTAAATCTTTAATTAGATTTGAACGTGAAATGGTAATTGAATTTACCGATAACACCATGGTGTTAGATATGAAGTATGACCAGTTTTACTTCATGGGATGAATAGGTTGGGATTGGGAAATAAAATAAATGATTACTTTGGTGTGGTTAGCTAATCCCGACTAATTTTAATTTGATGTTCAACAAAAGATTAAAGAATAAATTTAAAGAATTTATCTTTGATAAAATTAATGGGAACCTTTCCGAAAGTATAAAAATATTTGTATAAAAGAATATTTTGAATTGGAATGAGGCGTATGTTGTGTTTGTGTAACACATGTTTATTAGATACGCGAGTTATTCAGAAAGACTGGGTTTATCCCATTCTGAATAACTCATTCGACGATGTGTCGAGGATGAAGACGGTGGTCGAAGACCGGATGTCTTCACATCGTTTGGGTGATTACTGGTGATCTTGATTGGGCTGTACACCCAAGAGGAGGGAATCAGTTGGTGATCGTCCAGACGTACTTGGAGATCGATGGATATGCGAGGTACAAGGTGCCCCCGGTTTCGTTCAGACTCAGAACAAACGTGTAAATGGACTGTGTGTCTGACATTGGATTTTATTCTGTGTGATTGATTTCTATTAAATATATATCTGTTTGGAAGCGGAAAATTTATTCTCTTGCTTAACGCCCTTCTCTGAGACGTACGAGCTCAGAGGTTATATATTGATGGATATCAATCACATAGAGTGAATTGCCTGTGTGGCATGCCTAAGTGGCAAATGATCAAGGCTTTTGTTGAAAAGAAAAGTCTTGTGGTTGATGATCAAAGCACGGCCTGTGTGGCATAGCTTTGTGTAACGTTGATTCGTGAGCCTCACATCCCGGTTGTGAACCAGAAACGGGAGAGGACATCAGGGAGGGCATGCATTTCTTTCTAGCTAGTGTGGTTTCAGTGACCTACCAGCCCTGACATTTATATTATTTTCACCTATGCGGTTGTTGTTGTTGCGAGGCGCCTCAGATATATCGGTGACTATATGGAGCCGATGGAGTCATTTGGCTCATTTACGCCCCAAAGGGCGGGGAAACGCAGTGTTCAGGCATTTTAATCCACATCGGTGGACCAGCCCTGACTATCCAAGGGTCGATGCGCTCTTACTCTGAGGCTCGGGCTAGAGAGACTCGAAGCCGGTGAGGACGATCCCTTGCCTCGGTTCATAGATGGAAATCCAACTTCCGATAAGTGACATTTGCGATTTTGATTGTAAAGCCTAGTATTGGCGACATGATATATGGTACCCATGCCGTCTTGGATTGATACATTTATATTTGAAGTTGTTTTATACACTATGAACTTATAATAGTATCGAATGATTTGTTTTAAACGTACCAAGCATGTTTGGCTATTATAAGGGGAAACCCTATTCTACGGCTTGCGTTGCATTGTGTGATGGGACCTGGGTCTTATAATAGCTTCATTTTTTCAAAAAACACTGCGCTGTTTTGTTATATGCACTGGTATTCTTGGAAGGAAACCTGTTCCGTGTTATACGGCATGGTCCCTTGATTTACCTAACTTTAAAGTAAGGATTAATAACAGTTTTAGTTCTCACACCAGTCAGATGACTGACCGGGAGTTTATTGTTTTAACCTAAACTCTGGGTGCCCTATTTTCGACACGGGCAGTTAGTAGTTTTGGTTTTGCAGATTTATATTCACAGGATCCGGATTTACAACGAGGCGATAGTCGGAAAGCTCTGTATCCGTGTATTACTTCCAGTTTTGTATTGTATTATTTTCCGCTGTTAAGTATTTAAATGTAATTTAAATCTCTAATATTTGTCAAATGTGTAATATTTATACTTTGTATATTCTTGTATTCTGATGGAATTGTTGTAATAAACAATAAAATGTTCTTTTGTTTGTGCCCTGATTCGTCTTGTCCTCAAAGTATCCTCTCTTTCCTTCACGGGGAAGTTACGAGTCCTTACAAGGAGTACTCACATAAAATATTTTGCCCCTATATCCTTCAATTATATGGAAAGGCCTCTTAGGAAAGGAGATCTTGGAATTATCAACAACTTGGTGTGGAATAAAGCTGCATTTATTAAACATACAGACAACCTTCTTAATAATAATGATAGCATTTGGGTTGCATGGTCCAAAAATATATCATCTCTGTTCATAATTTTTGGACCATGGAACCGCCTTATAATTTGAGTTGGACATGGATCAACATTTTCAGACTTAGAGAAGAAATATTGCCTTTCTATAAATACAATAAGGCAGCATTTTATGAAATCAACTTCTGGAATGATCCGTGGCTCGACCACGGTATCATTCTTAGTAAAATCATACCATATCATGAAATAATTTTATTTTGTATCTCATAACACACTACTGTTGGCAGTCTTTTACAATGTGACAGAATGGTCTTGGTGCGTGTAACCATCCCCTCATGCACTGCTGTTTGGAATAGGATAGCTTCCCTACCAGCCTTGGTTCCAAGCAATGCCTATACATCTTGGAAATGGCCAGGTTAGCAATTCACAATAAAGCAAATGTACTTTTCCTTAATGGGTATTAAAAAAATGCCTTGGTGCAGGCGGCAACGATTAATCTAGACTGGTCACAATAAGGCAAAAGAAAACTTCTTCTTATGGAAATTCATCCACAACACTATATTCACTAAAGTAAAGATACTATCTAGAGGAATCATGATACCCATCTTCTGCACCTTCTGTCAAAGCAAGCCAGAAATTGCAGAACACTTGTATTTTAAATGCCCAGTATTATTTAAATTATGGAAGGAAGTGATGCTTACTGCTGATCGCCAGGACGTGAAACAGCTAAGCATTGTCAAATGGAAGCTCGTGCAACATCACATATCAAAAAAGGATCATAAAGCCAAGCTGATCAATTTCATACCTAAGAAATTTACTCTGCTAATTTGAAAAATAACGAACGGCAGGATTTTTTCTACACAAACCAGCATTGATAACAAGGACATGCAAAGTCACGTTATGTAGAAAATCAGAAATAGGATCTCTTTGATGATGCAAGTTTTTGACCCAGGGATTGGTTCATTCTGATATGCTGCGCCTCCTTTGTAAAAGATCTTTTGTGTTTTATGTGTATGTTTTTGTTTTCTTTGTGTATTGATAACTTAGTTCCTATGTTTTCTTCAAACTTCTAGTGTTGTTTCTATGTATCTTATTATGTTATCAATAAAGTGGAAGGTGACTACTCAACCCTGTTGACTTTGCCAAAAAAAAAGATCTATTTTTAAATTCAATTCCTATTTGGGATAATTTATTATCATAGCTTATATATATATAAACATAGTGTTTACATTCCCTTTCAATATTATATTTTAGTATTTATCTAAAACAAATTCCAACATTTTTTCTGGAAAAACTTATTTTTATAGATTCGACATAGTTGAATTCAAACCATAAATCCATATGGATTTATTTATTTTCCGAACATCGGGATGATTTTATCGTTTCCTTTTGAGAAGATTCCTAATTCCCTTTTTAAAATTCATACCTGAATTTTAAATTTATAATTATCCAATTATCACATGATAAATTTTCATTTCCATTTATAAATTTCATTTCTTATTTTAACTACTAAAACAAGTTTCGAGTTCTGATTCCATTAGAAATTCAATTTCTACTATGGAAAATAAATTTTCCTTTTTAAAATCATATTTGAATTTGCATTTTTAAATTATATGATGAAAGTTTTTCTATTCATATATAAACATCATTTACAAATTCAGCTAATTATTTTTATTATTAAAAACAAGTTAATATTTCTCAATCCATTCGAAATTCCATTTTCATTTTGAAAAGTAACTTTCTCTTTTTAAATCCAAAAATCCCTTCTTGGTATTTTTAAATATAAATATCTAGGGCCAGTGATATTCTAATACCCAAACACACAAATCATCCATTCAATTCACACATAACACACATATATAAATATGTAAACAACAGGAAATAAATTTGAGGAATCCAGTTGGACTTTTCCAACTTGTTTTCCTGCATCCACAGATGTCAGACAACATAAATAATACCAATCCTGCTTCAATGCAGGATATCGCAGTACAGAAGGTCATCCACTCATATATCGTAGGGGATAGGGTCATCCACTAATGATATTGCGGGCATCCGCTAATGGTACTGCGGGAAATATCCAATATATAATAACCACAACCACCAAGCCTAAATAACTAATGTATACTATATATAATAACCACAATGATTCAATAATCCGTATATCCATCCAAACAGCCAACAATTTATTTTTAACAATAAAAATAAATTAAATATAAACTATTAAGTGAGATTTGCTCACCTTGTTTTTTATCTAGTTAATTCCATAACGTCGCAACTGCAAATCTACTTGAGTGAAAATATATATGTACCTAAAATCATTTGATTTTATCAATCGACTATACTATCATTAATTTAGATTAACTTAACACACTAATAAATTGATTATTAATTTAATAACTAACAAACTAAACAAATTCTTCTATGTATATATTTAAATTTCGGTAAAAGCGTTTACCTTACTGCTTAGGTAATAACTCGACTAGTTCCAAAAATGAATCTCCGAACAGTTCTAAGCTAAAATCAGCCCTAAAATACTGCTTCATTCCTTCTTCGACATTTCAACAAACACCTTACTACCGATTTCCATTCTCCTTCCATTATCTAAACCATTGTACTGCCAAACGTCCATCATGCTTGAGCTCCACATTTCCAAAACAAAGACCCTGAACTCCAATATTTCCTATAACAACAACAATAGGCCACTAAAGCCACGCACCGATCACTGGCTTTCCAGAGACTTGCTGACCCAAAAACCCAGTTCATCAACAACACATCACGCCCCAGCTCCATCACCGAACCACCTTTTCCCCTAAAATCGCAGCACCAAACCAGTGGTACACCCCCACTGCATTTCTCCATTTTAACCCTAAAACTAATGTCGTCCTCAAGAATCGATAACATCATCTCCGAAAGCCCTAACCACCCAGGAAACAAACGATCGTGTGTCATCAAAACCCCCAAAATCTAGCTTGTGCAATTCTTGAAATTGATCTGCAAAAAAAATATCATTGCATCTCGAACTCCCTCAGACATCATGGAAACCCAATCATGCCTCATCAATCGTCAAAAATCCTCTTCTGCAAACTTGGTCGATCCACGGAAAACCCAGCTTCTCCCCTAAATCATGAGCACCGTTGGTCATAGTTCGAGCTCCAGTGAAAACTCACAGTTTGATTTCGATTCGGATTTTAAATTTAAAAGGATTAGGGATCTGGGTGCTTGTTCGAAGGATTTAAATTGGGAAAATCGGCTTTTATTTTATTTGAACTCGATTTACTACTTAGGAACGAAAGTGAAAAGAATGGAAACAAATTTTCTGAGGAACGAATGAATTTAAGATAGGAATTGGTGGGTGTTTGTCATATAGACAAAGAGCAAACAATTTTTACAGCTCGAGGAAACAATTTAGGCCTGGCGATAAACCCAATAGGTCTTCCTGAAAGAACATGCTAACCCAATTTTTTAATTATTTTGATTTAGACTAAGGATTTTTTATGATATAATATTCAAAAATATCTTGTTGCCTATAGATTTCAATCCCGAACCGCTATTTTAACGTGAAGACCGTCCGTACTTGATTATGACATTATTCTGGACTCAATGGAACCAATGTTGAAAGTTAATTTAGTTGTATATACAGAATAACACTATTAAATTGACGTTTTAAATTAAATTTGATTAAATTATTAATTGATTTCAAACCATTTAATTCATCCATAATAAATAACTATTGTTGTTCTAATTCAATACATAATGTATTTTAGTCGACTGAATTATTTAAATTCAATTTTTAACTACAAATTCAATTGTTATCATATCATATTGTGATAATTTAATATATTCGTATATCTATTATTAAATCGATAAATTCAATATAAATCCACTTATTATTCCAAATCAATATTTAAAATAAATATAAATGTTAAAAATAAATTGACTAAAAATATGGGACGTTACAGAAGAACATGCACCCACCCCCAAGGATAGATGATCTATTTGACCAGCTTGTTGGTGCATCTATTTTCTCTCAGTTAGACTTAGCCATGGGTTTCATCAGTTGAGGATGGTCGAGCACAGTATAGACAAGATAGCTTTTAGGACTCTAGATGGTTTCTTTGAATGGCTTGTTATGCCTTTTGGGTTGACGAATGCACCCGCCTATTTTGTTGATTTGATGAGTAGGGTGTTTCGGGAGTTTCTAAATAAGTTTGTCATGGTCTTTATTGATGATATCCTAGTCTTCTCAAAGAGCAAGGAAGAGCATGCCAACATTTGAGATAGGTTTTGAAAACTCTTCGTGCGCATTAGCTCAAGGCGAAATTCTCCAAATGCCATTTTTGGAGAAAAGAGGAGAGATTTCTAGGATATGTGGTCTGTAAAGATGGGACAGCAGTAGATCCTGCAAAGGTAGTTTCAGTTCAAGATTGGCAAATTCCTAAGAATGCAATGGAAGTGAGAAGCTTTTTGGATTGGTAGGCTATTATAAGAAGTTCACTAAGGACTTCCCAAAGATATCAGCCTCACTCACCATGCTGACGAAGAAGAATTTGACGTTTTCATGGGACATGGATTATGATATTGCTTTCCAATGATTGAAGAAGGCTCGGACAACAGCCCCAGTCTTGACCTTGCTCGACGAAAACAAAGTGTTCACAGTTTACACTGATGCATGTGGTACAGGGCTTGGTGCGGTTCTGATACAAGTGGGAAGGGTAGTATGTTATAGGGGTAGACAGTCAAGGGTTCATGAGAAGAACTACCCTATCCATGACTTAGAGGTAGTGTAACGATTTGGATTTTACTCGGACCTAATCGATCGTTAAATCGACAAAGACCGTTCAAAAACCGAATACGCTAACTCTGGATATATAACACATCAGAACAAATAACAGCCGACTTTTATAAACATCATAATAATGTAACATCAAAGTATAGAATATCAGAGTACATCGAATATAAATACCACAGCAGAAGATTAAATTACAATAATTGTAATACAATGTAGCGGTAACAAATAACTAACACAGCGGAAGGCTATCAGTGCTCTGGACACAGCTTTAAGCTTCGATCCAGAATCCTGCTCAATATATCTGCAAAATAAGCTACTCGACTGCCTGTGTGGAAAATATGGGCACTTGAGTTTGCAAATGAAACAAAATACAGGTCAGTCATGGGACTGGTATGAGAAATCTTACTTAACCTATCTAATAATAAGGTCAATCACAGGACCACGCCGCTAACGCGGAACGGGTTTACTCCATTGGATTGCCAGTGCATAAACATCAACCATAAATAAAAATATGGATCTACAATGCATCAATCAACATGCAATTCCTTAATCTAACCATTTAGGCTTAATCCCTAAACTTAGATTTCAAAATCCAATTCACTTTACAGAAATTATTTCTTTGGACTTTATTTCCCGATTGTTTTTATTTCAAATCATTTGAAATACATATCTAGCTTTTATAATAAAGTAGATTTCACTGCGGGATTTCAAAACAAAAATTTTGGAAATATGAATTTAAGAACATAACAATGCATTCAAAACAAGTATGCGAACCAAATATCGGTCATGTTCCCTTAGGACCGGGCAGTACGCATGCTAACCGAACCAATATATATATATATATATATATATATGTGTGTGTGTGTGTGTGTGTGTGTGTGTGTGTGTGTGTGTGCACATCACGGCTACACCGACAATGCACCATCCCACCAATTGGGGAAGACATGCACGCCCTTACACTGTTAGTCAATTTCGGGTCACCCACATCTTCAGCCACATACTTGATAAATCATTTTATATCCCGAAGTAGGGAAAATCATTTCACAACATAATCACAAGTATAATCAAATCTATATAGATTTTTGCTTATAAATCATTTCGAAATCATCGGGTATAGCCCTCAAAATCCTTTCTGTTTTATAAAACATTTTTTTACAAAACATTCCATGTCCGAAATCGGGAATAACATTCCTTTTTACTTAAGAAAACTCATCTCAAAATCATTTATTAAATTTTGAAACAAACAACATCGCTAAACACCTTATAGTCAAATCATGAAGTGTTTCACAAGGTGTTAGCACATAGATATTTTTTACCTAACCCAATGCTAAATGTAAAAGCATATTTTGCTCATAAACTGGTCGAACACAATCCAAACAGTCAAACCATCACAATCAATATCAGCAACCAAGTGTATTTGGTTCAATCACATTTCATGTTTTACATATAAAATAAAAAGAGAATTTTTATTGTAAACATATTTTCTATGTTGCTTATGACAAATGAAAAGAAAGTTTTTTATTGTCATAACATTTTCTATGTTGAACATGTTCTATATTTTCTAATGACAATATAAAAAGATAATTTTGTCTACCTGACATGTTATATAATTCTAATGACAAAATAAAAGATAATTTTGTCTACATGACATGTTATATAATTCTAATGACAAAATAAAAGATTTATTTACATAACACTTTTTTATGTTCTCTAATGACAAATAAAAAGAGGTTTTGCTTGCATAACATGTTCTACATTTCTAATGTCATATAAAAAGAAGTATTTATTTTCATTACATTTTCAATGTTGCGAATGACAAATAAAAAGAAAAATTTTATTTGTATACAAATTCCTATCTTTAACAAAACAAATAAAAGTGAATATTTATTTGTACACAAATTTCAATCTTTAATATGACAAATAAATGTGAATATTTATTTGTTAACATATCTCTATTTCAAAACAATGATCATTTTTACATATTCAATTTATACAATAAAAATGTGGTTTTTTTATTCTTAATATAACTTAATTTTCCATAATGATCATTTTTACTCTTTTCTTATATACAATAAAAAATGTGAATATCTACTGTTAACATATATCATTTCAAACAAATAAACATTTTTAATCCTTTCTACGTGTACGATAAAAATGTAAATTTTATCATTAACATAATTTAACAATTTTAATTTGTTAAACATGACAATTATAATTTAATAGTTCTAATTTGTTAAACATGACAATTATAATTTAACAATGGCAAATTCTGTTCAAACACCACAAATTGCTTTACCTACACCATGGGATTTTAAATAAAATTTCAGACCAAAACGACCTTATTAAAAAGAATCAATATTAATGAATGAAATATATACAATTCTACCTTGTTTGCATTATATATACTCAATATAATTTCTTTTGTAAAGTTAGTATATGTAACGACCCGGATTTCGCCCGACCCCAATCGATCGCAATGGGACAGGTCTCGAGGTCCAATTCCGAAATCTGTAGAATTTTATTTAAAATTCCATTAAAAATTAATTAATTAATTATCAACCATACATTTAAATATGCCGGGGCTATATATGACCTCAGAAAATTCCAAAAAAAAATATTTTTCGCTTTCTTATGACGATACGGTTCTAACAAGACTAATTTTGTCGAATTCCGAGACTATTTGAAAAATGGCTATTTTCAAGTCGTTTAAATTTAACTAAAATAATCAAAACACATTTTCTTTTGCCACGCTCACATATTAATTTGAAAAATTCTAAAAATTGAAACCTAGCTATAATTTGACATTCCGGTTCCAACAAAAGTGGTTTCGTCGAAAACGGAGGTCATTTGAAAAATGACCATTTTTAAGGCTTATATATTTAATATTAAAAATACACTTTTTAAAAAATAAATTCTGAAACTCAAAATGTATAAGTGTTTATACTTTTTAAATGCAGAAACATCATTTCAGACTCAATGGAAGTGGTTTCGAGTCCAATTTCCTTCATATGTGAAAAGTAGCCCTTCGGGCCATATATATTATATATATAAATTCTATAGCGACCTTTCTAAATATTGAATTGGCCATAACTTTTAATTCCCGCTATGAAATTTCAATTTTTCAGATTCGTTAGAAATATATGATTAAACAGATTTAAAAATTTGTGGTTTCACTCAATTCTGATTTATTCTGAATCCTGTACATTCAGTCAAAGTTTAAAATTAAATTTTAAAACTACCGCGCCATTTCTAACTCCATTTATATTTAAATTAAATTTATTCATTCTAACTTCAATTAAAATAAATTCTAGCCATTATTATTAATAATAAATCACTTTATATTCCAAAAATTCATTAAAATTTTCCTAAAATAAAATATTTAAATTGGTTCAGAATTTGCGGGTTGTTACAATCTCCCCCACTTAAAATCTTTTCGTCCTCGAAAAGGAAATGAAGCTAAGTTGTTTATTTAACTAATTTAATTTTCATTCTTTAATAGTTTAATAATTTTTATTAGTTGAACTCATATTCACACAACACAATCATCAATCAATTAGTTTATTAAATTTTCAAAAATATATAACTTTTATATATTCAAAATCATATTTTCTAAAATCGAATTATATATATAATAACAAGTTCGTTAATTATAAATTCTCCACTCTGACTCATTCTAGGGCATTGCTAACCCCATCTCTAATGAGTATTCTCTGTGACGACCCCATTTCCCGTACAGACGGAGACAAGGGTAATCTTTGGAATATAACATAGAAACAGATAATAGCAGGACAGAATTAAATAAATACACCAGATAATGTACAATAGAATACACTAGATAAACGTAATCATCAGAGTTACACAGTATACAGGATCATACTTAGTACAAATACAGTTCAGCTATACATAAATGTCTACAGCGGAAACAAACAAAATATGTACAATAGGAGCTGAACAGCATAAAAAGAGATAAATAATAGAATCCATCCTCAGCTCCAGCTATCCAGAAAGAGCCAGCTAAACTTGAATACAAGGCTGCCCGTGTAGAAAAAGGGGCACCCGAGTTTGAAAGTGAAACAAACTACGAGTCAGTCATGGGACTGGTATGAGAAATCTACTCAACACATTTAATATATGGCTAATCACAGGACCACGCCACTTTTGTGGAACGGGTTTACTCCATTGGATTGCCAGTGCTTTAAAAACAAATTTTTCTTTTAAACCTCGCAATGCTTTTTATAAAAATGAAGGCATTATAAGACTCAGTTCCCATCACACAATGCAACGCAAACCGGGGGATAGAGTTTTTACCTTATAATGGCCAAGATATGCTTGATACGATAAAACAAAAGCATTTGATATTACTACTAGTGTTTATATGTTTCAAAAACAATTTCAAATCATAACTATCAATCATAGACGACATTAATGCTCCATACCACTATGTCGCCATATATAGGTATACAATCAAAACCGCACAGTCACGTATTTGGAAATTGGATTTCCTTCATGAACCAAGGCAAAAGATAGTCCTTACCGACTTCGAGACAATCTAGCCCATGTCTAAGGGCCCAGACTCAGGTGGGGCCTTGGAGCGACAGGGCCGGTCCACCGATGTGGATTAAAATTCCTGAACACTGCGTTTCTCCGCCCTATGGGGCTTAAACGAGCCAACGAATGGCTCCATCGGTCCCGGATCGACCGATATATCCGAGGCGCCTCGCTATCCATCATCCACATAAGTAAAATGTCAGGCCGTGTAAAAACACCGACACAACTTCTAGCTAGAAAGAAACGCATGCCCTCCCTGAGGTCCTTCTCCCGTTTCTCGTTCATACCGGGTAGTGAGGGTCGCGAATTCACGTTATACACAAAGCTACGCCACAAAGGAGGTGCTTTGATCATCACCACAAGACTTTGCTTTTCAACAGAAGCCCTGATCATTTGCCACTTAGGCATGCCATTCTCATTCTAGGATACTGCTGATTCTATCTCTAATGAGTATTCTCATTCTAGGATACTGCTGATCCTATCTCTAATGAGTATTCTTATTGGTTATTACTAATCCAACCTCTGATGAGTCTTCAGTTTAGTTCTAATGAGTTGTACCCCAAAGATTTGAGTTAACCTGGCTCTGATACCAGCTGTAACGACCCGATTTCGCCCGACCCCAATCGATCGCAATGGGACAGGTCTCGGGGTCCAATTACGAAATATGTAGAAATTTTATTTAAAATTCCATTAAAAATTAATTAATTAATTATTGACCGTACATTTAAATATGCCGGGGCCACATACGACCTCAGAAAATTCCAAAAAAAATATTTTTAGCTTTGTTATGACGATACGGTTCTAACAAGACTATTTTTGTCGAATTCTGAGACTGTTTGAAAAATGGCTATTTTCAAGTCGTTTAAATTTAACTGAAATAATCAAAACACATTTTCTTTTGCCAAGCTCACATATTAATTCGAAAAATTCTGAAAACTGAAATCTAGCTATAATTTGACATTCCGGTTCCAAAAAAAGTGGTTTCGTCGAAAACGAAGGTCGTTTGAAAAACGACTATTTTTAAGGCCTATATATTTAATATTAAAAATACATTTTTAAACAAATAAATTCTGAAACTCAAAATATATAAGTGTTTATACTTTTTAAATGCAGAAACATCATTCCAGACTCAATGGAAGTAGTTTCGAGTCCAATTTCCTTCATATGTGAAAAGTAGCCCTTCGGGCCATATATATTATATATATAAATTCTACATCAACCTTTCTAAATATTGAATTGGCCATAACTTTTGATTCCCGCTATGAAATTTCAATTTTTCAGATTCGTTAGAAAGATATGATTAAACAGATTTAAAAATTTGTGGTTTCACTCAATTCTGATTTATTCTGAATCCTGTACATTCAGTTAAAGTTTAAAATTAAATTTTAAAAACTACCGCGCCATTTCTAACTCCATTTATATTTAAATTAAATTTATTCGTTCTAACTTCGATTAAAATAAATTCTAGCCATTATTATTAATAATAAATCACTTTATATTCCCAAAATTCATTAAAATTTTCCTAAAATATTTTTTTTAAATTGGTTCAGAATTTGCGGGTTGTTATAGTATATTATAAATTAATTTATATCACCGGTTAAATTAATTTTATATTTCTTTTGATGATTAAAATATATTCATATCGTTATAAGCAACATTTATATATAGTCAATTTTAATAGTTTTCACTTTAATTAAATATAAAAAATTAAATTTAAAACTAACTACTAAAATTAATGTTGTATGGAATACTAAATTCTTCAATCTTTCATTCAAATATAATTATGTTTAAATTTAAAACCAAAATTTTACTAGTTTAACTTTCTTAATTTAAAAAAATAAGTTCAAATTTCCATTACCTCAAATTAAAACTAGTTTAAAAATAAAAAAATCAAATAATTTAGGAAACTAGTGTTACAATAAAAGTTTTTTTTTTTTAATTTTAGGTAAATATATTGCAATGAATTCCCAGTTTTATGTAATTTAGTTTTAAGGTTAAAGAGAGGAAAGGTAATGAAAATATAAAAGGGTAATTTTGTGAAAGATATGGTGTACAAAAAGAAATTTTTGGTGTATGTTGTTTTATTTCATTTGATGGTGTATGTTAAGAAATTATAAGTGTATGAATATAATTAGCCTTTAACAATTCTAATTTGTTAAACATGATAATTATAATTTAACAATTCTAATTTGTTTAACATGAAATTATAATTTAACAATTCTAATTTATTAAAGATGACAATTATAATTTAACAATTCTAATTTGTTAAACATGACAATTATAATTTAACAATTCTAATTTGTTAAACATGGAAATTCTAATTTAAAAATTCTAATTTGTTAAACAGGATAATTATAATTTAACAATTCTAATTTTTTAAATATGACATTTATAATTTAATAATTCTAATTTGTTAGAATTGGTATGTGATCCGGCGTGATTTTTAAAGTGAAAAACAGACAATATTTTGACTTTAAAATTCGCCGTTTGTGCATACGGACTCGGAACTCAATGAAACCAGTCTTGTTGTGTCTGTAATGTCAGAGAGTAACTGCATGTCAATTTTCATTGAGAATGGGATCCATAGGTGATCACACGGATTTTTAAACAATAAAAACATGCAATAATACTGTAGAACTGAATAAAATAAAATATATAATTAATAAATAAATATTTTTCTCCTATTATATAATGTCTTAAACTTCTTCCCTAACCCTAAAATATTTTCTCGTGGTCAACGGCAAGAATGGCCGCTTCCAGTATATTGAAAATGTGAAGAACAAATCTTCTTTCATTTTCTAAAAATCATACAAACTCTCTAAAATCATGAAGTAAATATATTTGCAATCCTTGAGTGAAGAGCTTGAGATTAATAACCATTTTATTGGGTACGCACAAAATTTTGAGGTACCCAAAAATATACAGTGAGTGTCTACGAGCTAGGGTTAATTATTTTGAAGAAATGAAGCATCGATTCATGTTATAATCATTGTTTTAGGATTGGTGTCATTGTTTAGCACTTGTGTGCAAAATTTTGAAGAGAAACGGTGAAATTTTTTGTCGATCCATTCATTGGTGCATGCGTATGACGCTGAGCACGGGTTCGCAGGCTTGTGTGCGAGTTCAACTTGGTCGGCATGAGGTGTTAGAGTGTTTGAAGAGATGAATTATCATTATTTTAGTTTGATATTAAAGCAAGTGGAGAGGGAAAAAAATGAGGAAGGAAGTAAGCGCAATGACCATGGAATAAGGAGCAGTGTGAGTTCCTATTAGAGAAGGAAGATGAGCAAGTGATTAAGGAAGAGATTAGTAAGGTTAATTAATTAATTATTTTAATAGTTACTGACATTGTAATGTACACAATATTAAAAAAAAGCATAATTTTTTCATATGAACTCAAAATCAGCGAAACCGGATCCGTTGGAACCGTATCAACGAGAGCTTCGCAATGAAACTGATTTGGAAAGATTTACAGCTTGTCTCAATTTTTGGCGGAGTGGAATGTCATATTCGATCAATCGATCGTTTCGCGATATTTAGCGACAAACCAATCAAGGTGAGAACTCCTTCTCACTCTCATTATTTTTCAGTTAAAAATACACTAGGATGCAGACGGTGCTTAGCAGCACCCAACACCATATATTGTACCAACCACGATTGTTTGTTTTGGATTGAATTGATAGTGTTGTGTTTATTGAATGTATGAATTGTATAAAATGTTAGAATAATAAAATTATAAATTTCATTGTATGAAATGTTTGCATAATAAAACCATCACTTTTATTGTATGAATTGTTTGAATAATAAAAAAATCACTTTTATTGTATGAAACGTTTGCATAATAAAATTATTATTTTTATCGTATTAAATGTTTGCATAATAAAAACATCATTTTGTTGTATGAAATGTTTGCATAATAAAAACATCACCTTTATTGTATGAAACGTTTACATAATAAAAACATCACTTTTATTGTATGAAATGTTTGCATAATAAAAACATCACTTTTATTGTATGAAATGTTTGCATAATAAAAACATCACATTTATTGTATGAAATGTTGGCATTATAAAAATATCATTTTTATGAAATGTTAGCATAATAAAAATATCATTTTTATTGTTGTATGTCAACCGATGGATTGACAGTCTGTGATGAGCGTTATTTATTTATTTTAATGCTTACGCAATTGTAAATTTCACTTTGGATGTGAATGGACTATTTAGTGATTATTTATCATTATTGTTGAATACATGCGCTGTATGAAACCAATATAACTAAAATTATATGGTAACTGACTATGTCGCATTCCGATTCAGAACATTTTTATATGAAAGAACATTTCTAATGTAAATAATGTAAAAGGACATTTTTTATATGAAAGAACAATTTTAATGTAAATTATGTAAAAGAACATTTTTAATGTAAATAATGTAAAAGGACATTTTTTATATGAAAGAACATTTTTAATGTAAATTATGTAAAAGAACATTTTTATATAAAAGAACATTTTTAATGTAAATTATGTAAAAGAACATTTTTATATAAAAGAACATTTTTAATATTAATTATGTAAAAGAACATTTTTATGTAAAAGAACATTTTTTATGTAAATTATGTAAAAGAACATTTTTAATGTAAATTATGTAAAAGAACATTTTTATATGAAAGAATTATGTAAATAATGTAAAAGGACATTTTTTATATGAAAGAACATTTTTAATGTAAATAATGTAAAGGAACATTTTTAATGTAACAGAACATTTTAATGTAAAGTATATTTTAAATAAAGAATCTTTGAATATAAAGAATATTTTAAAATAAATAGTATTTTAAAATAATATACAATGAAGGATAAAATTATGATTTTGATGTCCGACTTTAAATGGTCACAAAAATATAAAAATATGAAGACTGATTAAGTATAAAAACGCCATTTTAACCTGAACGGGTTTATCGATAGATTTTGTTCATTTTATAATGAACATCGAAAAGAGATGATTTAAAAATAATATTTGAAAATATTATCATTTAAATTGATAAAGATATAAAATGTTCAATTTTTATTTAAAATTGAAAATAAAGTTGGAATCGTTTTAAAACAAATATATAAATGATTTATGAAATACGTTTTAAATGGAAATCGATGATATATATATATATTATATATTATATATAGTTAATGGCCTGAATAGAACGCGCCGCACAGTGACCGTTCGTGAATTCCAACCATTAACTTCAAATTGATATAACGGGAGATCCGACCGTCGGATTCTCCTAAAACCGGAACCGTTGGGTTCAGATCGAAAAGAGCTTTCCAATGAATATAAGAGTTTTGAAATCTAACGGTTGGATTTGGAATTATGTCCAAATCAATTTTGAAAAAGAACGCTATGGATGTAGTTCGGTGGCCGTTATTGGAAACCGACTGTACGAGCGATAATAAAATTATTAAAAATATGGAAAAATTATGTATAATTATAATAAATTGTTTGGAAAGATTTTGGACGAAAAACATAATATTTGAAAAGATAAAAATATATTTTTATTGAGAGGAACTAGTTATTAACTAGAATAAATCTTTAAATTAAGATTTAATGGAGTTTTCCAATTAATTAATATTTAATTGGAATTAAATAAAATAAATTGGATTTTGGGTTGGTCATGAATGGTGTCTTAAATAACACTGTTCTTAAACCCCATGTGAAAAGAATAAATCTTTTAATTAAGATTATTAGAGTTTTCAATTATATTTAGTAATTGGAATAAAATGAAATGTGAATTGGGTTTATTGTGAACTCTATTTTTAACGACATTCGTTCTTTAACCCGATTAACAGTGAAAATATGATTTGGAATTTATAAATATTTTATCAAGATTTAAAAGGAAATTTTATAAAGTAAAGTCTTCCAATTTAACGGAATAAATTGGAATTGAAAGGAATTCGATTTAATAATAATCGGGATAAGCTTCTGTGAATGAAGACCGTTACTATATATGGAATTTAAAAAGGCCTTGTCATTATTCCATTTATATTATTAATCTGATACGGAAATTTATATTGATTATATATTGATCTATATTATGTGTAGATTCCATTTTTATGGAAAATGATTTGGGTTTATCATGAACTGTGTTTTAAAGAACACTAGTTCTTTAACCCAAGTAAAAATTAGATTTATTTCCTGAAATTTGGATAATCATTAAGTAATGATTTTTGAGTTTAAAATTGAACTAGAGTTTTAAATGAATCTTTAATTAGATTAAATGAAAGTAGTATAAATGGGTTGGGATGTGAAATATATAAATGAATGATTACTTCGGTAAGGTTCGCCAATCCCGACTAGTTAATAAATCTTAATTTGGTTCAGAATTGATAAAAGATAAAATAAAATCTTTTAAAATGAGATCCCAAGGAAGATTAAAGAATAAATTTAAAAGAATTTATCTTTGATAAAATTAATGTGAATATTTTATTAAAAGAATATTCTGAATTGGAATGAGGCGTATGATGTGTTTTTATAGCACTTGATTATAAACTACGCAAATTATTCGGAAAGAACGGGTTTAACCTATTCTGAATAACTAATACGACGACCAAGAGTTGAAGATGAAGACGGTGGTTAAAGACCAGAGTTCCTCACATCGTTTGGATGATTACTGATGTCTTGATTGGGTCGTACACCTAAGACAAGGTAATAAGTGGTGATCGTCCAAATGTACTTGGAGATCGATGGATATGCGAGGACCTCTCTCCTGTATTGGACATATGGGACGAGGAATAAGGTGCCTACGATTTCGTTCAGACCCAAAACGGACTAGTAAATGGATGGTATGTCTGATGTTGTATTCCTTTATGGTGTATTCGTTGATCTCTTCTAAATATATATCTATTTGGTGGCGGAGAATTTATTCTCTTGCTTAACACCCGTCTTTGTGACATACGAGCTTAGAGGTTATATATTGGTAGAAATCAACGGTATGGTATGGACTGACAATGAAACATGCTAAGATGCAAATGATCAAGGCTTTTGTTGAAAAGCAGATCCTTGTGGTTCTTGATCAAAGCATAGCTTATTTAGGCATAGCTTTGTGTATAGCGTTACTTCGCAAGCCTCACACCCCGGTATGAATCAGAAACGGGAGAAGGCCCCCAGGGAGGACATGCGTTTCTTTCTAGCTAGAAGTGGTGTCATGGTATGGTATGGAGCCCAGACATTTTTACTTATGTGGATGATGGAATGAGGCGCCTCGGATATTGAGTCCCTAGTGGCTCACATTTTATGCCCCATAGGTCAAGGAAATGTATTGTTCAGGCATACCCAATCCACTAACATATTTGTGGACCGGCCCTGGCGCTTCTAGGTGCAGTTGCGACTGAGTCCCGGGGCACGGGCTAGATTATCTCGAATTTGATAAGGACAATCCCTTGCCTTGGTTCATAGATGGAAATCCAACTTCCAATACGACATCATGCAGTTTTGATTGTAAAACTAGTATGGCGACATGATATATGATACCCATGCCGTCTATGATTGATACATTTATATTTGAAGTTGTTTTTTGACACTATACACTTATAGTAATAATAATAAAAGATGAAATTTCGTGTACCAAGCATTTTGTCCATTATAAGGGAAATATCTATCCTCCGACTTGCGTTGCATTGTGTGATGGGACCTGAGTCTTATAATAGCTTCATTTTTCAAAAAGCATTGTGTTGTTTTATTTTAAACTAAGATTTTGTGGAGTAAACCCGTTCCGTGTTATACGGCGTGGTCCTATGATTTCCTAATTTTTAAAATAAAGATTAATAACTATTTTAGTTCTCACACTAATCCCATGACCGACCTAGAGTTTATTGTTTTAACCTAAACTATAGCAGCCCATATTTTCCACAGAGGGAGCCAGTAATTTTTGTTTTGCAGATATTATATTCATAGGATCCCGGTTTACAGCTGAAGCGATATTCGGAAAGCTCTGTATCCGTGTATCCCTTCCAGTTGTGTTATGTATTATTTTTCCGCTGCTATGTAATTTAAATCTTTGATATTGTATTTCCAGTGTGTAATAATTATTCATACTCTATTATATTCTTGTACTCTGATGTAATTGTTGTAATAAGCAATGAAATGTTCTTCTATTTGTGTTCTAATTTGTCGTGTTCTCAACTCAATCCGGGCTCTACTGTAAGGGCGAGTTTGGGTCGTTTCAGCTAGCTACCATAGTATTCGTGCTTAAGACATGGCATCATTATTTGCTTAGAGAGAATTTCGAATTGTACAATGATCATAAATCTCTCAAGTACTTTTTCTCGTAGAAGGATCTTGATTTAAGGCAACAAAGGTGGATGGAGTTCCTAGCATGTTATGACTTCGAGATTGGTTATACCACTGGCAAGGGTAATGTGGTGGCAGATGCACTTAGTAGGCAGAGGATGGCCTTAAGTCCTCTGTTTGTGGAAAGGAAAAGCTAGGAGTTTATATCGACTTTTGACTTTAAACCCTCCACTCAGTTTTTGCCTGGCTTATTTGCATCACTAGAGGTGCGACCAACTCTTATGGATCAGATAGGAGCTTCGCAGCAAGAGGATCCACGGATTTCATGCATATTGTATAGGCTCAGTAAAGGGGAGACTTCTAGTCACCTCAGTAGATATTCCACAGATGATAAAGGGTGGTGCTGACGAGACGGAAGGCTTTGTGTTCCCCGAATTGGGAGTCTTTTAAAGATAGTCGTAGAGGAAGCCCATCATTCTAAGATGACTATTTATCCAGGTGGCGATAAGATGTATAGGGATATGAAGAGGGTTTTCTTTTGGGATGGGATGAAGAAAGATGTGGCGGAGTTTGTTTCTCAATGTTTGATTTGCCAGCAAGTTAAAGTTGAGCAAAAGAAGCCAGGTGGTTCATTTCATCCTTTGGAGGTTCCATAGTGGAAGGGGAGAGAGACTCTATGGAATTCATAAATGGGTTGCCAAGATCAAAGAAAGGCAACACTAGCATTTGGTTTGTAGTAGACAGACTGACTAAGAGCGCTCATTTCATTCCAGTTAAGAGTACGAGGACAGCAGCTTGGTCGGTAGCAGTTTATGTTCGTGAGATAGTCCGTCTTCATGGAGTATCTTCCAGCATCGTAAGTGATCATGACCCCATTTGTACCAGTGAATTTTGGAGGAGCTTGCAAGAAGCATTAGGTACATAGTTGTGTTTAAGCACCGCTTATCACCCTCATACTGATGGACAGACAGAAAGGGTGAACAGAGTTCTCGAGGATCTTTTAAGACTGTATATCCTAGACTTCAGAGGAACTTGGGAAGAGCATCTTCCTTTAGTGGAGTTCGCCTACAACAAAAGTTATCAAGCTAGTATCATCATGGCACCCTTCGAAGAATTATATGGATGACCCTGTAGATCACCAACTTATTGGTGAGAATCTACAGAAAGACTTAAACTTGGATCGAATATGATTAGAGTGACGTTCAAAAAGATGAATTTTATCCACAGGCGAATGAAGACAGCCCAGGATAGACATAAGTCCTACGCAGATAAGAGAAGGATTGACATTGAGTTTGAGGTAGGAAACATGGTTTTCATTAAGGTGTCACCTTTGAGGAATGAGGTTCGCTTTGGATCTGTAGGGAAATTGGCACCAAGATTCGTAGGACCATTTCCCACAACAGAAAGGATTGGCCAAATGGTCTATAGAGTAAAGCTAACAAAAAGACTAACTGGTGTTCAAGATGTTTTCCACATTTCTCATTTGCGGAAATGCTTGCATGATACCACCGAAATAGTTGAGCTAAGTATATTGGAAGAAGTAGAGGTGGAACAGGAAGCGATAGTTAGGAGATTTCCTACCAATACTCTTGGATCAGAAGTTAAGAAGCTACGCAACCGAGAAGTCAAGTTAATGAAGGTTTAGTGGGGAGATAACATAGAGGATGCAACTTGGGAGACCGAAGATAAGATTCGTGCTTCGTACCCTTTTCTTCTCGAGGGTACGTTCTTAACTTCCCTTCTAAAGCTTTTATTTATGCTTGTTTCTGTCATTTGAGTATATTCTATCAATCAAATCTTTGAACTATAGGTAGGAAACCCATGGATCTAAACATGAGCCTAAGACATGTTATGTTTTATGGATGCAAGTTTTTGCTAGCGGTTGCTTGTGGATGCATATACACAAACATTAGGCACTAGATCAACTCAAACACTCTCATACTGCATATGGATGTGTGTGCATTTTTCTTCTTTTTATGGATGGAAATAGATGTATCATCATATGGATGTTGCATTTGGATGGATGATTCTGCACGCATATAGAACTTACATTTTTTAATAAGATCATTTGCATATATGTTGGATTCATGGCACTAACAAACATCACATTAAGGAGGTCGACTGAATTAGTAGACCGCCCGATCTTTTGCATTAGTATAAGGACATATACACACACACCTTTGCATAGGTTTATATAAGCATTAGAAGAGTTTAAGGGCAATGGATGCTCGTGATTGATGGATGAGTAGATGGGTGATGGATGTAGGATAAACATTCTTCTTAACTTAGAGATTTCGGGGACGAAATCCTTTGAGTAGGGGAGAATGTAACACCCTGTATTTTAACAACACTAAAAGATGATAAATTAAAGAATAATTAATTTAATATTCAGAATCAAGGGAAACAGACTGCTCCATTGTGTTCGTCTCGGAATACTGGTCAAAGTAGACACCTGGTTTGCATAAATGGACACCGCATGAAGAAGTTATTTAGCTTTGAAGTTTGTACATGCATAAGAAGGATATATATGAATAAAATAAGTCCAGAAATTCAAAGTAGTTCAAAATCTCAGAAATTAGGGGAGCGAGAAAATTTGCGCCAAGGGGTGTCAACCCCTGAGTCGACCCCATAAGGGGGTGTTGACTCATGGGTCAACCCCATAAGGGGGGCTCGGCCCCCCTGCGGCGGATCTGGGCAGATTAGGGTTTCGTCACATCTATATATATGGCCCCATTTCTCTTGTTTTTCTACACCAAAAATATTGGAGAACTAAATGCCGTCTCTTCCCAGATTAAATCAAGTCCTTTTCTTCTTCAGCAATCAAGTCATTCAAGTTTAGAGATCTATGATTCGATATCTGCAATCTTTCTTTCTAGATCTAATCACTGTGAGTCTATGTTAATTTTAGATCTAAATATTAAAAATAGTAAATCTTGACATGACTATAACTTGGATCTGTGCATGTGACTATTTGAATCATATCAGATCTTCTATAACCTGTTTATCTAAGTTATTCTTACATGACTATTGAACTAGATCTGAACCTATACCTATTCATCATGTCAGATTTTCCGTTGTTTATAGATCTAATTCACTATTCATATCACCTCATGCCTTTTCCTATTATGTTTGTGGCTAAATCTGATCTGTTACTAGTTAGATATCTAATTCATTGTTTAAATCTCATCATGCCTGTTTATGATGTCCCTATTATGTTAGAATAAGTTCTATTGTCACATGTTCATCGGATCTGTTCCTATATGCCTATCTTGTCATTGTGCCATTATATGTCAAACTTGTTAGTGTAATCATTTCTGTCCTCTTCCCTTCATCTTTTCCCTTTTATTTTTATAGCCAGGCTACCTTCAAGCCTAGGTATGTCGCTGAAATATGCGAACGCGTTAAATTGGGAATGAGGGGAAAAGGTAAAATTTGGGGCGTAACTTGTAATTGGAAACTTGAGCATAACTTGAATGAAATATATGAACATGAATTTGGGGCATAAATCAACTTGTGATTAAAGACCTTAGTTTGGGCTATATGGTTCATTATGAACATAACTTGGGAAAGGGGCATAAAAACCTATAACGGCATAGGAACAGTTGGTTAATAATGGAAATGCCTAGAATTACAGTAATTAGAAACTGTAATCGCGCTTAGACACAAGGTTAGATTACACTTATGGTGTAACTCTGCCCAGAACCGACCGACATATCCAGCGACCACAAGTGGTGAATCTAATGTGAGGGGTCTAAGTGTATAAACATGAGACGTGCTAAGACACGAGGTTAAGTCCGACTTGTGGAAGAAGTCCGTCTGGAACCGACCGACATATCCAGCATCCACAAGTGGTAGGCTAAATGTGGGAGGTCTAGTGCATTATAACCATAAATGAATATGGTAATGGATTGGAATACTTAACCTAGTTGTATCCATAGGGATTGTATGAACATATAACTTGATTAGGGGTTAAGTAAACTTGTTTGAAATAGTGGGTGGGTTAAGTAAATCTTAGGTGGATGGGTAATATTTATATATATTGGCCCACAAACATAACCTGTGGGGGTTATGCAATCTTTTACTCTTGTATAGCAAAACCTGTGGAAAACCTAGTAGGGATGCAAGCATAGGGGTAAGCTTGTATCATCTTGTGTGTGGGACCCTTTTAAGTCAGTAACCCATATATAGGTATCAAACGAGTACCCCGAACTAGGTCGGAGTCGGGGCACGCTTACTGGCTGATTGTAAGAGATCCAAACGTGGGGGACGGTGTGGGCGCCACATTCCGACGGGGTCATGTGCATGCATGGGTCTGGCAGAGGAGATTTAGATGCCGTGACACCTATAGATTAGTTGTGCACATCCTGAAAACAAAGGGTTGCCACTTTAGGGAGAGATACACCCTACTGTGGGGCTGGAACAAGGTATCTACGGAGTAGGAAGCCGATCGATTAGTATAGTAATTAGGGTACATCTAGAATCTGGTATGTTTGGGGAGCCCGTTAATACCCTTAGGGGTAACTCCAGTATGTTGGGCTGCCTATTGATTGTATGGGGTGAAAACCTCTTACTGGAAGTACACCTAAGTCTACCATCTTATACTTATCGGGGATCATCTTGTTAATAAGTCACTAGTATTGGTGCAGAGTAATAATTAGAGAAGCATAATATAATCTATCCTATTGATCCTGTTTACCTTGCCATACTAGCCTATTATGATGTTATCTCTCTTATCCACTTTATACGCCTGTCATGATACTTTTACTTATTTATATACTAAAAGTAATTGGACTCGCCAGACTTTATGTCTGACCCATTTTGTTTCCTCTTCTTTCTCTTCCGTTTCCACCCTCCCTTGCCCCCCCAGGTTCTCAAGGTGGGAATGCTCAAGCTTGATTAGGATTCTGCTTTCATATTGCTTAGAGCTGCATAGATGTACTGCTCGATTTCATGTTTCTCTACTATGGCTATGTTTTGGGGATTATGCTTCTTTTATTATTGTACTCTGATGTTTTAAAGTACAAGGCAGAAGTTTTAATAATGTATTGAGTTTTATGTTTTTCAGACATATGATGTAACCATGTTTTGAACCATGATGCTCTATGATTAATAAAGTTTTAAATTCCGCTGCTATTTTAAATCTGCCTTATAATGTTTCTGTTTCTATTTACCTATAACAATTCAAGAAACTTAATTCATTCTCTTAATGAGTGACATTAATGGACATGGGGTGTCACATGCAACGAATATTTTTATTTTATTTTAAATGTTCAGATAATTCTTCTTGTGTTATTTTTCTTGAAAATTATATTGGAATTTTACCTTGTATTTTTATATATTTTTTAATTTCATTTATTACTTTTATATTTTTGATATTCTAATTCTTGTGTAAATCTTCATTTTGGAAATGATTCATTGTCAGGTTTTGAATTGATTGACCATTTAAACGTGATTCGATGATGTCACTTTTTATCTTATTTTATAATATTTATATTATATGTAATGTGAAATTTGAATAAATGGATTAGTAATACCATCTTTGTAGGACTTTCGGTATCATTTTCCTAGTCATTCATTGAATTTGTATACATAGTATTGAAGGGTTAGCGTGACGTACATGCATTAAATAAACAAACCAGTAAACACAGTGGTATGGGACACCGATGAGTTATTTATCTAGTTATCTTTTGCTCATGTATAACACTTAATACATGCATTAATGGTGTGGTATTCTCTATGGTTAATACATACATATATATATATATATATATATATGTGTGTGTGTGTGTGTGTGTGTGCGTGCGCGTGCGTGCGCGTGTGTATGTATATGTATATGCATGTGTGTATGTAGTAGTCATCTACCGATCTATGATTATATTTAAACATGTGTAGGCTATATATTATATACAGTACGTTGTTATGGATATTTTGTAATAGATCAGTATTTGTATAGTTTCGTGTATTGCGGTGCACCTACTATTATATTATGTATATATGTGTGGATGTAGTTATTGTGTCGGACTATCATTGGCCAACTTCCTATTTGCTACAGGATTGAGCTGGAATGGTCAATATCCACCCTGGTGGCCTGACCATGGGTCGCTCCCCGGATCCATGACACATTAGTATTTTATTATCATTATTAGTATATATAGTGCCCCTAGTGTCACCTAAGCCAATAGTTGGTTACCATAGAGGTAGATGTCGGTATCGAGACCGAAGATGTTTTGTGTTAACCTACTAATAGTCGATCGTTGTCACGATACCAGTGGGTGAGAGGTATTGATAACCAATGACCATAGGAGAAGTGAATGTGTGGTCTCTTGGAGCAGTTATGTTCGTCAGTCCTAGTTCAGGTTCAGTGTATAGTCAATATGCGGTTATTCCAGAGACATGATCCTAAGTATAATCAATCCATGTTTCCTTCATTGGCATGTCTCGCCGAGTTCTTTTTATTTGGCATATCGCCAATTATTACTGTAGTATATGTTGTATTTTGACACTTCGGTGTATCCCCAAGTCTTCTTATATGATATTTGTGGTCTTGATTGCTTATTTGAGATTCTACATGTTTCTTATATCCTTCACTAGTGGTTTTCACCCTTCTATGTGATTTTGTGTGTTGATCTGTGTATTATTGATGTGAAGGGTTTTATATTTATAGAGATTGAGTGATATCTTGTTCTATATGATTATGAAACCATCCTTGATTTATGACTTCCTTTTCGAAAACAATTTTGAGATTTGAATGATATTTACTTATTTTGACCCGCCTTTTTGTAAGGCAGACACGTTAAGGATTTCCTATAATTGAAGTGTTTGAGACTTGGACAAAGGCTCAGAAGAACCGCAAAATACTTGATTTAATATCAAAACATTCAAAGATATGGATTTTTCATATTTTGACTTCGAGTCAGTGGAGTCGGTTCGACCAACTTCAACAATGCATCACTTAGGATTGACTGGTGAAGTCGGTTCGACCATGCCATACATCACTTCATTTCAGATCGATGTAGTCCGGTTAGGTATAGCTGGCTTAACCACAATGATTCACCAACTTTGCTTCCTAGTTTGAATGATCTCGACTCAACTATGTCAAACCAGTTCGGTTCGGCTACGTTAAACAGAATATAACTGAGACTCGAAAGCGAGTCAATCTCTAGAACACGTCAACTATACTACCCTACAACTTCGGATCGTGTGACACATATTCTGATCGAGCCGGGGTGGATATTCCCCATAATCTGAAGACTCGTTCACCACTCCTAAATGACTTGATAGAATGCTATGTGGCTTGGTCGAACTGAGATGGTGGCTTCCTATAAATACCAGATTCCTAGATTTTGTAAGGGATCACCTTGATTCATACTAAATCAGACACGGACATTACCAAGGAGATAACTTCAGTTCTTTCTCTATGTCTTCTTTGATATAAACTAACTGTATTGTAATTTCCAGTAAATATAAAGTTTGATTGCACTAAGTGGACATAGGACTGATTGTCGAACCACTATAAAAAATAGTGTGTCTCCTTTATTGTTATTCCATTTTGTGGCTGTGATTGTGAAATTGTTTTGCTATTGTTGTGAATCCGAGTGTTGGTCATAGAAGAACCAATTTCTACGTCAACATATTGGAGCGCCAAATAGGGGGAGGCACGCATTTTCATTCTCTGTTGAATTAGGATAGTTATTAATTTCAACCTATGAAAAAAGGAAGATGAATAGGAATTTTTCCCATGCCGTGGATACAAAAGATGTGACTACTGGCAATGAGGGAAGTCGGGAGGCTTCCTTAATGGGTGTCCCTCAATTACCTCACCCGAGGAGAGGTAGACAATGTGATTAGAGTCTTAAGATTACACATGGAACGATAGCATGAGCTTCTCTACAAGCAGGAGGAAATAATGAATACTTTTTTACTGCAACTTGATGGACCAGAAGGATAATTAGGGAAAGGAGTCATCGCTGGTGCAAGAACCAATGATGTAGCGGCTACTGTAGCGATTAGAACAGTACCAAGGGCATTTCCGGCTCGACCCTCCCTCCATTCCGATCAAAAATGAACATCGAACTAGATAGGGTAGGGGCAAACCCTTTGGATATATTGCCAGGGGTCATGATGCTACAACTCATGATGCTCGAAATGATGGAACAAGGCATGTTGGCCAGGATAAATAATATTCAACTCTTAATAGAAGTGGTACAAGTGCACTAGAAGTTTGGTTCGACTATGTCGATCCAAATCGGTTCAGCAAAAGCGAACCTGATACTGGTAACATGGTGAGACTGAATTTGAATGTTATAGAAAGGCGTGGAGCCTCAAGCAGAGGGGTTGTTGAAGTGCAACCTAAATAGTACATTCCAGAATCCCTCCCAAGGCACAAGGAGCAGACTTTTCAACTCTTTTTCGATGGAGATAGGTTGACGAAGATTATACGACGTGTGACTAGAGGAAGAGTGCCCAGCTATGGATATGAGGGTGTGACTCGAAGTACTTTTACTTGTAACATTCGGGATGCGAGAGCCCTAACCGGTTTTAATCTACCTGTTTTGATGGCATACGACGGGAGCTCGAATCCCACCGCACATCTAATGCGCTATATTGCCACATGGATATGCTGGGGGCATCTCTCGTGCTTATAGAGAAGCGCTTTTCATTGTTCCAAATAGATTTTGTTGTGATTCGGTTTAGGCGGCTCAGTTACGAGTCAATTAGCACTTGGAATGAACTTGTGGATAGGTTCATGGGACAATTTAGAGTTCATATATCTCATCCCAAAAAAAGAGTTGACTTCAACAATGGTAAAGCAAAACTGAGGGTGACACTGAGAAGTTTCCTAGAGAGGTTCAATGTTGCAACGGATTTAGTGGATAACCCATATCCATCGATGGTCTTGATGGCGGCCACGTTTGGAGTGGTCGAGAAATATGAATTTAAATCTAGTTTGCAAAGGGATTTCGATGAGTTCTATTTCAAAGCTGATAGGTATTTGCACCAGAAGGATGTGTATGCATAGAGTAGAATTGATATTGATGCTTTGAATGATAAAGAGGTGCTTGAAGCCAGAGATAAGCTTGACATTGGGAAGAGGGAACCTAGAAATGAGCTAGATAGCTCAAAGAAAAGTAGAAGGGGGCCAAAGTAATCTTCCTATGCAAAACTAAATGCATCTCTGGAAAAGATTTACTTGGATACATAGGGGCTTATCCAATAATGAAAACCAACTCCCAGGGAATCCACTAAAGGGGAAAGGAGGTCGGGAAAATACTACCTTTTCCATGAGCTGGATGGGCATACCACATTGGAGTGTAGGTACCTTCGAGATGAGATAGAGGAGCATGTCAAGAGAGGAAACCTCCTCGGTTATGTTGATACTGAGGTCGTCGCAACAAACCGAAATATTAGCGATAATTTATTTATTTATTTATATTCCCAAAAATAGAATTTTAACAAATGATGGGATTTGACCATGAAACTTACAATGTTTAGTTCATGATGGAATTCCAATTAACTTTCATGTTTGGAACTTCGCAAACGGAGTCCATATGTGATGGCCCGCCGTGCACCAGCCGACATTTCCAACGAAATGCGTTGTGCCGACGTCCAACCAGCACGGGACGGTCGTCAAATGAAAGGAAAAAGGAAGGGATTTGAAACTATGAATCAACAAGGAACCTGTAGTATATCTGATAGCGCGTGGAACAAAATATAATAATGACATAACTTGATATAAAACAGGCGAGACAGTGCATAAGCTGGAAACTAAACTATCATAGCAACGGAAAATTCAAAATACAGCTTATGATCCAAACCATCATTATTACAACTTTTAAAACTGTCTCTAAAGAAAAATAGGAAGGTAAACTACTAATGCCTAAAGTAGTGACCAACAACAACATAGGGAGAATATATAGGAATAATACATGTAAGCCTCATGCTCATCTCCGGATAGCTACTCGTGCATAACCAGCTAACCTATCTCTAGTCTGCTCGTTTAGGAGCACCCAAAGTAATAAGAAGAGACATAAAACTCTGGGTCATACAAAAGTCTGGTATGAGCGATAAGCAGCAAAAACAGAACAATAACCGGTATACATAACCATACCTGAACCTTGACCTGCAACCAAAGAGTTAGCACTGCAGGATGTACAATACTCTAAGGTGACACTAACACATGGTGTGAAAATAATGGGGAGGGGGTGTGCATGGCATGGTGATAGCAAACATCAAACATAGAAATCATCCTCACATCTCTCACTCGGTGCGTAAAGTATATGATATCCACCACTTTGATCACCCGATTCATTGTTACGATCACTCTGCCCCAAGGAGCCATGACGGCTCCACTGCACTGATCCGTAACCACTAATACTTTGCTATGTCCACTCTGCCCCCATGGAGTCATGACAACCACACTGCACTGGCTCATAGCCTTGCTATGATCACTTTGCCCCATGGAGTTATGGCAACTCCGCTGCACTGATCCATAGCCAATATCTGTCACTCAGTGATGAGTCAAAACTATAGACATCGATGACACTTTGCACATGTCCCGCAGCAAAGTCCAACTCATGAAGTTAACTCGTTGGTTCCGATCTGGATCTAGAGTTCTAACTTCTCACTTGGACTTCCTTTGCATCTCAGGTTCTGGTCGAATTGGAGTTGGTCTTCAGAAGAGTCGTCGCGTAGTAGTAATAGAGGTTCAAACCAAGTTCGGTTCGATCTGCTTCAGTAGGTTTGGTTCGAATACATCGTCCCCAGGCTTCCCGTTCGGCTCGGTGTTCCACTTCAGGTCGGTCCGGTTCGGTCGTCTCCCTCCGGTTCGGTTCGGGTGGTGCTCTAGCCTTGGTCCGGTTCGGCGCTCCTTTGCTTCCAGATCCTAGTTCATTCCACCTACCTAGCTCTAATACGATCCAACCCCCATGCCAAGCTCCGATCCGATCCCAATTCAAATTCATCGCAGATGGCCTTCATTTTTTCCATGCACAAAACTTGCCACTACTTCGGTTCGGTTCGGATATGTATGATCCGATCCCCTATCCCGATCCAATCTGGAATCCTAGCACTTTTCCATCAAGCTATTTACGCCATACGATGGCATTTTCGACCAATCTAACTCCATTAAGAAACCACAAAACATTTCAAACAGTAATAACAACAAAAAGAATCGACCATAAATACCAAAACATCAATCTAACATGTTAATATGGATCAAACATACCCAAAATCCATGGTTTTCCCCTTAATCATGTTTAACCATAACTAATGATAGGATTAGCAAAACATATCCAAATTAACCCAAATTTCTATCAGAGCCCTAAAATAATATTTAAGAATTTTTACATATTTTTCCAGAATTTTAACATGTATAATTTCGCTAATTAACATTAATTACCCCTAATTAGCCGTAATTAGTGAAAAACAATGCAAATCACTCACCTTAGTCACAAATGAATTATAAATATGAACTTCTCTAATATTTTGGATCGAATTCCTATGCAACACAACAGCTCCAACTCTGATTTGATATCAATCTGCCTTGATTTGATGTAGATTCGCTTAATATTGGATTAGAAAGTGATTAAAGATGAATTTAGAAGGTGGAAGCCATGGCTAGGGTTAGAGAAATGTTTTGGACGACTGAGAAAATAAAATGAGATCGTTTTCTAATTTATTTCAGCCTCCTCATAACCCTAATACAAAAATGGGTTATGGGCATAGCTGCTAATCACCCTAATTAGGCCCAGTTAAGCTGTTTTTCACCTTCTAAACCTTATCTCAGCCGTATCTCCCAAACGGTAAGTCTGTTTGGTTAACATGACCACTCTACGGAAAGTTAAACCATTATATGAATCCAATGGAAGTGGTTTCAGGTCAAAACTCCTTACCAATCAAAAGTTATGGGCAAAAAAAATTCGCTAGGGGCAAAATGGTCATTTAGAATCGGCAAAAATCATGAACATGGGAAATGACACCAATAGTTGTTCCCAAAGTTACACGACCATATTGCTTCGCATGTGAATGAAATAAATATTCTACGATCCTTTGATGCGTACAATGTGGGTCGTTACACTCTCCCCTCCCCCTTAAGAAATTTCGCCCTCGAAATTCTTTAATCAAACATATAAAGGTATCTTGCATGCCTATCAGCCATACACAAACAATCAAACACACATGATAACACAACAAATCTATCCTGGCATGTGGAATAGCTAAATTGCAATTAACTTACCAGGCAAAGAATTCTGGATACGACTCCCTTATACTCTCCACTGTTTCCCAAGTAAAGTCATGCTCGTTATCACTCCACTGAACCTTGACCATTTTCCCCGCCTTCCATCGAAGTTTCTTCGTATTGTACTTGACAATACGCATTAGACTGCGGTTCCCAACCGCCTCGGGTTCTACTTCGATGTCATCCAACTGATCCAGTCAAATAGTCATATCGGGGTCATGCACAAACTTCCTTAACTGGGAAACATGAAATAAGTTGTGAACTTCTGCCATCTTGTCGGGTAATCCAACTTTATACGCTAAATTCCCAATTTGCTCGAGAACTGGGAATGGACAAACAAACCTTGGTGCTAGCTTGCCTCTCCTACCAAATCGAATCACACTCTTTAATGGAGAAATATTGACAAACACTAAGTCTTCAGTGGAGAATTTCAAATCTCTTCTCCTCTTATCAGCATAACTCTTTTGCCTATCTTGGGTAGCTTTCATTCATTATTGGATTACCTTGATCTTATCTGAGGTTTCTTTTATCACATCTAGTCCAAGCACAAATTTCTCACCGGTTTCTAACCAATATGATGGTGAGTTACACCGTATTCCATATAAAGCTTCAAATGGAGCCATACCAATACTGAATTGATAACTATTGTTACATGTGAATTCAACTAGATGTAAATGGTCATCCCATGTTCCTCCAAAATCCAATATACAAGCTCTCAAGAGATCCTCCAATATGCGGTTCACCCTCTCTGTCTGACCGTCGGTTTGAGGATTATACGTGGTATTGAGATGTATTTCTGACCCTAAAGCCTCTAGTAAGCTCTTACAAAACCCATTAGTAAACAACGGATCTTGATCACTCACAATGCTTATGGGTACTCCATGAAATCTCACTACCAACTTCATATACAGTTCTGCTAACTTAGATGTTGTTCTATTCGACTTGACAGGTATAAACCTTGCACTCTTGGTCAATCGGTCCACAATCACCCAAATGCTATCATGGCCCGATCTAGTTCTTGGTAACCCATCAATGAAATCCATTGAGACTTGTTCCCATTTCCATTCTGAAATTTCCGATGGTTGAAGCAAACCACTTGGCTTCTTTTACTCGGCTTTAACTAGCTGGCAATTCATGCATTTGGATATAAACTTCCCAATGTCTCTTTTCATCCCTTCCCAGTAGTAGGTCTGCTTCATGTCTAGATACATTTTATTACCACTGGGATATGTAGTTAGTTTTGAGTGACGACATTCTCTAAGCACTTCATCTCTCAATTTATTGACATTGGGCACAACTAGTCTCCCATTTTTTTCTAAGCCATCCATCTCGATCAAGCCCATAATTGTTCATCTCCTTATCGATTCCCATTTCTAATATATTAGGATCGTCCCTATGACTGGAACCAATCCGCTCAATTAAAGTGGGTCTGATCATCAAATTTGCTAACATTTCTGGATCCAATTCGCACTTTGGTCTGAAATCATATCCAGTGATATACTCCAGTTGCTTAATTCCATTCCAGAAACATAGCCCCTAAACTGGCATGTCTCATACTCAATGTATCAGCTACCGCATTGCCCTTTCTTGGTGTATATGCGATATCGAAATCATAAGAAGCCAAGAAATCTAACTGTAACGGCCCGACTTTTGATGACCTTGGAAGTCGTGTCGTTAGTAGAGAAATAGAGATAGATGGAGAATACAACTAAACAAGAACATTAGAATCTCACAGCGGAATTTAATAAAATATAATATTACTTAATATATTAAATATCAGAGTCTGTTACATCATAGAATACTTCATCATAATACATTATACATGATTATGGGCCCAATACAACGTACAAACTTGATACTTAGATATAGATATAACTAATAAGCCGACTCCATGAATTCCAGTCCAAAATACTCCATCAGATTTCCATTGACCGCTTAGATCACTTGTCTACTCATAACAAGTGTTATGAGTACCCAAGAGTTTAGGAAAACACAGAAAAATAAACTCTGGGTCAGTCAGGGAACTGGTGTGAGAAAAAAAAAACGAATCAAATGATCAATTCTTAACACAGAACGGGTTATTCTCTTATGAGAATAGATTGATTTAACATTCGAAAACCTTTCGAAAGAAAAGATAATAGTAAGACCAACCCACACATAAACATGGATGGTTTTTACCTTACTGTAACCCAAAACATTTTTGATATCAAAATCATATGATATTATAATAGTTTTTATCAAATAAATAACCATCTAGCGGAATGTTTGCATCTCACGCTCCACACACACACACACACACACACACACACACATATATATATATATATATATATAATATAAAATCAAAAATCGTTGGCTCTTATTGGAGATTGGATTCCAACAGACAAGGGATGGGACCACCTGTCGATCAGTGTACTCTAGAGGGGATAAACTGGGGTTCAACAGGAACATCTTGCACCCCGGCCTTACATGACCGCCCACTCATTTAGCTTGAGTGTAGCGAATATATTAACACCCCACGGTTGTGATCAGCAACCGCTACCGAATGCTGCAGCATCGAAATATAGATGAGAAGACAAAAATGAATTTCTCTAGATAGTGGTAATACATCCTACTTGGGAATGACCCACCTAGCCATGCGGCCTGCCCGATTTTTGTCTTTTCCTGGTTGGGAGGCTTTGAGGCTACGTTCGTCATCTAGAACATCTGGTCACCATTCACTTTGAACGCCACATCATCAAACCCGTCAATCACTAGTTGATCTTTCCAAAAATATTATGGGTATAAAAGCTAAGAGAAACGAATTTCTCCGCCACGAAACGAAATACCTTAAAAGGGTTATCTTATGTGATTTTTTAGGAATACTCTGTCAGACATTCGTCCATACAAGTTGTCCTGGGACTGGACAAACCGAAGACACTATTCTGTAAACAAAAGAGCCCTTGCATATCTCCGTCTTCAATAATCTTTGACGCGCGACGTATAAATCAAATCGAAGTGGAATATAAAATTTCGGACCCGTCGAAATGATTAGTGTAATGTCTTTTATGGTTAGTTGTTACTTAAGAAGCAGATTTCAGTATTCATTTATGGCAAAACATTTCTCGTTCAATGGAATAGTTATTGACTCAGCACAATTCATTTTATATACTCTTTAATTTATAAGCTTCAACCAAACAGAATGGTATATGTCTGCATTGTTTAAATCCAGACATTTTGACAATCTTTTATAATTGAACAATTAAAGCGTGTGCGTCGCACACGGTAATTTATTCAAATTTGACTATCCTTTATAAATGATCAACTAAAACGGGTGTGTCGCACACGGCACTTTACTCTAAAATATCTACTTGTTTATACGACATTTTATACCTTTGTTATAATTTGTAAATCATCTTTTATTTCTAAATAATTATAAATAACTTAATTTATAATTATCTCTTTTTAAAAAAACTCGTTAAAAATTCTTAAATCAAGCTTCTACATTCGATTTCGCTACTAATGTCCTTCCTTCCACCTACCAAGATATTTTAATTTCTTTTGCTCTTATTAAATTAAAAATCTCCTTTTATTTATTTTTATTTTTCTCCCTTTATTTTATAATTTCATTTTTTATTTAAAAACTTGTTTTAAATAAAAACCCTGGCCCAACAACCTTTGGCCCAATTCCCCTCTTTGCCAAATACCGCTTCCTAATTTCCAGCGCCAAGTACTTCAAATGCCAAATACCACTTTACCTCTAGCGCCAAGTACCACTTCAAATGCCAAATACCACTTTACCTCCAGCGCCAAGTACCAGTACTTCTTCATGCCAAGTTTCTTTGCCAAGTACCACTTCCCCTTCCAGCGTGCCAACTTTCCATTTTCCCCTTTTATTTACCAGTACCATTTCCCATTTTCCCAGTGCCACTTCTATTTACCCAGTAACAAACACCCCTTCCCATTTTTTCCACGTGCCAAGGTGAAAAACGTGAGTGTGGCAATACAATTTGCGTGATCACTATGGGGTGATCAACCCAAAATACTCGCCTCGATCTCCTTCTTTGTTGTTGTCCACCTCTTCTCTCAATGTTCTTCCTAGTGCACAGTACCATGTACATATGTACAAGCATCTACGTGTCCCCATACACCAATCTCATGCAAATCCTTTCTATCAAAATCCCATCCACGCAAACAGTAGGAGTTGCATCCTTTCTCCATGTTTTATCAACACAAATCTAAACATTCACATAAAACGCTGCCAGGAGGAGCAAAACGCAGGGAAACCGCTAATCATTTGGATCTGTCAAAACCCATGATTCTTGCGTTCATCTCTTTTCTTCTCTCCTTTGCCATTGTCTAGCACTCACCTACTACATCCCTCATTTATTCAGTTCCATCCACCTGTCATGACCTCACCACCTTTTCGCTACACATGTATATACCGCCGAAACACCCAGACATCCCCGTATAATGAACTACCATGATAACTTGTAAACACGGCCATGTATGCAAGTATTCTTTTCACATATTTCGAACTATATGAGAACCGAGAACATGTATTCTTTCCATGTTATTCCCTCACGCACCAAATGCTTTCTACCCTTCTATTTTGTTCATGCGGTTGTCTTACCCTCGGACGCTCCTGAACCACCTGCCTTCCGTCCTAATACTATCCACTCATTCAGCTCATAACCGCACCCTCTGCACACCACATAAGGATGTATATGCACAGTTTACTGACCAAAGGCCACACACCTTATCTTATTATTATTTTTATTATTGAAATTTCACGGTCAACAGTTGTCTATGGAGTTCAACAAAGCTCTCATGATTGAAGTCTAAGCTTCAACTTTCAACTCTTCTGTTCTAGTAGAGTAATATAACATACATAACCTTCACATTGATCTGAACATTTTATAATTTATGTATAATTGATATGTCAAGGTTATAGATGGTTGTAAGTTATAAATTTTAGATGGTTGCTTCCATGACTATGAATGATCAACATCTTCATTTAGAACTCTCGACAGTAAAAACAAAGTTGGGAGTCGGCAAAAATGCTCATTCTATATTGAATTTGCAGATCTCTAGATTATATACAGATATGTTAACAGAGTTAAATATGTAGTTTGAACATCCAGATAGGTTAATCACTATCAGTGATTTTAATTCTAATAAAGCTTCAGAATATTAATTTTCAAACGACCAGATGCTCATATTATTAGAAACACAAGAAGTGACAACATAACATGGATTAAAAAGGAAAGAAGTAAGTAGTGTTTACTCACAATAATTTTGTTTACTGTCTCTTGTTTCAAAGAAAAATAACAGGGGAGTTTACTTATCCATTTCCTGTTTAACTTTCGGTTCTTTTCATATTTGTTACACGGTTTGTTATACAAATCAATTTGATTAAACACAACTATTCCAAACATAAATGCATCATCAAAATCAGTAAACAAAATAGGCAAGTTTACTCACCTGATTTCAGCTCGCCTTTGTTTTAGTACTCTGCTTTGTTTTTATCTCTCAAGTTCAATGTTTTGCGTGAGAGAAGTATGGTTTTATGGTGATATTTATAGGCAAGATTTGGCACTAAACAATTCACTACATTAAATGCTTGTTGGCTCTCTACCCTACAGATCAATACATTTAATATTACAACACAATTAGGCTACAGGCTCTCTATTCGATTTGGTCTCAGAAATCACATGCACAACTTGCAAATATGTATACCATATGTTTGTGCAATTCTGTCCTTATCTTAGTTCTAGAGATATTTCAATCTTTTAAGGCCATGCTCATTAAATGCCTGTAGCCGAAAGGTTCCAAAATGGAACGTTTTATCTTTTCTGCTGATTTGAAAAATATATAGAAGTTTCACTGTGTTAGTGTGTTTAAGGCCACAGCATTATGGTCTTGTTAGATTAGGAGCTAAATAAAGTACATCCACTTGCATATGATGTTTGACATTGGTTTTTAAAAATAAATTTCCATTTTTATTACATTAAATTCTTTTGTCCCCTTTTATGCTTGCATCAGCCACACCTCTTCTGTTTATTTCAAGTGTTTTGATCATAGTAGGTGTTGACTATTTGTTTTGTTGTCTATATATTTAGTTGTAGTTTTAAAATCTCTTTTAGCTTAGGTAGTATCTATCAGTACCACCATTTGCATTTTTCCTTAGAATGGCATTGGATTTTCTTTGACTTGCGGCCATTTCAAATGTTTAGTCACAGAAATGTTTCATACTTCTTTTGTCTGTTTTAATATGCAGCAAAGTTCTTCAAATGGGATTTGCAATAGACATCATCTTTTGTACTTTAGTGTTTAGAGAATGGTATACATATATGAGGCCATATGTATATACAGGTCGTGTTGCTCTTTTTTTAAAAAATGTGACTCTACATATGTGTGTAGCATGCATAGGATTTTGATTTAAGAGATTTTCTAAATTTTTCTAAGAAATAAAAATTCTAATTCTAATTGCAACAAAACAAATATTTACTTGTTGTCCTATCAAATAAGTAATACTATTTTCCCATAATATATCTGTATGTACACTTTTACACGTATGTATTCATACATATATAGATTTTAGATTAAAGTTACTTAACTTTGTTAATATTTTGATTTATTCCTATTTTATTTTAATTAACTTATTTTTAAATTAGTTTTTATTATTAAACAAGATCGTTTAAAAAGCGGGACATTACAATTCACCCCCCTTAAAAGAATTTCGTCCCCTAAATTAAAGAGTGACAAATAGATTTCAGTTAAACATATCCATAACTATCTACCACACTTTCTGGATGGACTTCTTCTTTAATTAAAAATTAGTTTTCTTTATTTCAAAAATATGATTTTATTGAAAAATCAGTTTACTTCAGTCACATGAGTTCATATCTAATTAATAACTCAAGTCTAGTTTTTATTAACGGGAAAACCAATTTTATTCATTGGGGTTTATTCTAAATCTAATTCAACTCTATTTAACTTATATGGAGTCTGACCCAGATCAATTTGACTTTTTTAATTAAAATTTAAGATACCTTCCAGAGTTACTTTTCCTTTTACGTCCTCAGAAGTTGACGGCTCATTTATGATGGCATGGACTTTAGGTTGTGTTGCCTGCTTCATAAGCGGACAATCTTTAATCTTGAGTCCGGGTTGATGACACTTATAGCATAGAGTCTTCAAGACTATAGCATTAGCATGTTCTTGTTATTGCTTTGGTTGTTCTGGTTTCTTGTCCTTCAAATTCTCACAAAACCTAGCGATATGCCCTTTTTGTTTGCAGTTGTGACATATCTTATTCTTGAAACGATTTTGATACTTCCCTTCCCCTGTATTTCTTTTTTTCCTTGTTCTCCAAATTTGTATTGAATTTCCACTTCCGGGTATTCTCCCCACTAATTTCTCCAGTCTGAGCCTTTTTTACCGGCTTCTTAGCCTCTAAAGCTTCATATCTGAGTGCTAAATCTACTAGTTCAACAAACAGGTCTTTCAAGTGTCCTATCACTTTGGATTGAAAACTATCCTTTAGACCTGCTACAAACATTTCATTTTTCTTTAATGGAGTGTTAACCAACTCCGGTCCAAAGCTTGAAAGTGCATTAAACTTGTTCTTGTATTCAATTACTGACATGTTACCTTGCTTTAGGTCAATGAAGTCTCGGTAAATCCTTGTCTTTCCAGTAGCGGGTAGACACTGTGCTTCAAAGGCTTCTTTGAACTTTGCCAAAGTAAATTCTTCCTCAGGAGTATTAACAGTTTGAGCATCCCACCAGATTGTTGCGGGTTCTTCAGGTTGCCATGAAGCCAACAAACGCTTCTGCTCATCATCTAGCTTCAACCCCTTAAATATCTTCTCACAAGTACTTATCCCGGCTTGAACTTCCAACAATGATTCAGTACCCTTAAAGACTTTTCCTCCCAGAGTGGTGTAATTCTTACAGATTACTGCAAAGTTTGACTGAGTCTGAGTGGGGACTAATTCTGAAGTATCTGCTAAATTTGGAGACATGGTATGCCCATTTGTTGTTGTGGTCGTCCCACTCGCTCTTCAACCTCTTCTTCTACGAGCACTCATTTTCAACTTTTGAGTATAATAGTTGATAATCAAAACATAATCGGATGATATTTTTAGAGATTACTTAATTCGATAAATTGGGTTGATCTATGTTAAGTATATATAAAATTTATATATTATAGTTTAAAATTACAAATACGCTCTCTCAGTATTCACTTAGAGCCTATGTATTTGGTTAACCTTATGCTCTGATACCAACTACAATGGCCCAACTTTCGATGACCTCAGAAGTCATTTCGTTAATATAGAAATAGAGATAGATAGAGAATACAACTAAACAAGAACATCAGAATCTCACAGTGGAATTTAATAAAATATAATATCACTTAATATATTACATATCAGAGTCTGTTACATCATAGAATACTTCATCATAATACATTATACATAATTACGGGCCTAATACAATGTACAAAATTGATACTTAGATACAGATATAACTAATAAGCCAACTCCATGATTTCCAGTCCAAAATACTCCATAAGATTTCCATTGACTGTCTGGATCACTTGTCTACTCATTTCAAGTGTTATGAGTACCCAAGAGTTTAAGAAAACACAGAAAAATAAACTCTGGGTTAGTTAGGGGACTGGTATGAGTAAACAAATTTTAAAATGGTTCAAATGAACAATTATTAACACAGAACGGGTTATTCTCTTATGAGAACAGATTAATTTAACATTCGAACAACTTTCAAAAGAAAAGATAATAGTAAGACCAGCACACACATAAACATGGACTGTGTTTACTTTACTATAACCCAAAATATTTTTGATGTCAAAATCATATGATATTATAATAGTTTTTATCAAATAAATAACCATATAGCGGAACGCTTACATCTCACGATCCACACACACACACACACACACACACACATATATATATATATATATATATATAATCAAAAACTGCTGGTTCTTATTAGAGATTGGATTCCAACAGACAAGGGGTGGGACTACATGTCGATCAGTGTACTCTAGAGGGGATACACTAGAGTCTGGGGATCAACAAGAATGTCTTGCAACCCGGTCACACATGACCGCCCACTCATTTAGCTTGAGTGTAGCGAATATATTACCACCCCACGGTTGTGATCAGCAACCGCTACCGAATGCTGCAGCAGCGAAATATAGATAAGAAGACAAAAAGTAATTTCTCTAGATAGTGGTAATACACCCTGCTTGGGAATGACCTACCGAGCCATGCTGCCTGCCCGATTTTTGTTAGTTCCTGGTTGTGAGGCTTTGAGGCTACGTTCATCTTCTAGAACATCTGGTCACCATTCACTTTGAATGCTACATCGTCAAACCCGTCAATCACTAGTTGATCTTTCCAAAAATATTACGGGTATAAAAGCTAAGAGAAAAGAATTTCTCCACCACTAGACGAAATACCTTAAAAAGATCATCTTATGTGATCTATTAGGAATACTCTGTAAGACATTCATCCATACAAGTTAACCTGGGACTGGAAAAACCGAAGACACTATTCTATAAACAAAACAGCCCTTGCATATCTCCGTCTTCAATTATCTTCAATAATCTATGATACACGACGTATAAATCAAATCGAAGTGGAAAATAAAATTCTGGACTCTTCGAAATGATTAGTGTAATGTCTTTTACGGTTAGTTGATACTTATAAAGCAGATTTCAATATTCATTTATATCAAAACATTTCTTATTCAATGGAATAGTTATTGATTCAGCACAATTCATTTTATATACTGTTTAATTTATAAGCTTCAATCAAACAGAATGTTACATGTCTGCATTGTTTAAATCCAGACATTTTGACTATCTTTTATAAATGAACAACTAAAGCGTGTGCATCATACACGGTAATATATTCAATTTTGACTATCCTTTATGAATGATTAACTAAAACAGGGTGCATCGCACACGGCACTTTACTCTAAAATGTCTACTTGTTTATACGACATTTTATACCTTTGTTATACTTTGTAAATCATCTTTTATTTCTATATAATTATAAATAACTTAATTTATAATTATCTCTTTTTTTAAGCAACCTTTTGCCCAATTCCCCTCGTTGCCAAATACCACTTCCTAATTTCCAGCGCCAAGTACTTCAAATTACAAATACCACTTTACCTCCAGCGCCAAGTACCACTTCAAATGCCAAATACCACTTTACCTCCAACGCCAAGTACCAGTACTTCTTCATGCCAAGTTTCTTTGCCAAGTACCACTTCCCCTCCTGGCATGCCAACTGTCCATTTTCCCCTTTTATTTACCAGTACCAAGTACCATTTCCCACTTTCCCAGTGCCACTTTTATTTACCCAGTACCAAACACTCCTTCCCATTTTTGCCAAGTGCCAAGGTGAGAACTTGATTGTGGAAATACAATTTGCGTAATCACTATGGGGTGATCAGCCCAAAATACTTGCCCCGATCTCCTTCTTCTGCTGTTGTCCACCTCTTCTCTCAATGTTCTTCCCAGTGCACAGTACCGTGTACACATGTACAAGCATCTCCGTGTCCCCATACACCAATCTCATGCAAACCCTTTCTATCAAAATCTCATCCACGCAAACAGTAGGAGTTACACCCTTTCTCCATGTTTTATCAACACAAATCTGAACATTCACATAAAAACGTTGTCAGAAGGAGCAAAATGCAAGGAAACAGCTAATCATTTGGATCTGTCAAAACCCATGATTCTTGCGTGCATCTCTTTTCTTCTCTTTTTTGCCATTGTCTAGCACTCACCTACTACATCCCTCATTTCTTCAGTTCCTTCCACCTGTTATGCCCTCACCACCTTTTTGCTACACATGTATATACCGCCGAAACACCCAGACATCCCCGTATAATGAATTACCATGATAACTTGTAAACACGACCATGTATACAAGTATTCTTTTCACATATTTTAAACTACATGAGAACAAAGAACATGTATTCTTTCCATGTTATTCCCTCATGCCCCAAATGCTTTCTACCCTTCTATTTTTTTCATGCAGCTGCCTTACCCTCGGACGCTCCTGAACCACCTGCCTTCAGTCCTAATACTATCCACTCATTCAGCTCATAACCGCACCCTCTGCACAACACATAAGGATGTATATGCACAGTTTACTGAGCCAAAGGCCAAATACCTTATCTTATTATTTTTATTATTATTATTGAAATTTCATGGCCAACAGTTGTCTATGGAGTTCAACAAATCTCCCATGAGTGAAGTCTAAGCTTCACCTTTCAACTCTTCTTTTCTAGCAGAGTAATATAACATACATAACCTTCACATTGATCTGAACATTTTCTAATTCATGTATAATTGATATGTCTAGTTTATAGATGGTTATAAGTTATAAATTTTAGATGATTGCTTCCATGACAATGAATGATCAACATCTGCATTTAGAACTCTCAATAGTAAAAATAGAGCTTGGAGTCGACAAAAATGCTCATTCTATATTTAATTGCAGATCTCTATATAATATAAAGATACGTTAATAAGGTTAAATATATAGTTTGAACATCCAGATAGGTTAATCACTATCAGCGATTTTAATTCTAGTAAAGCTTTGGGATATTAATTTTCAAACGACCAGATGCTCATATTATTAGAAACACAAGAAGTGACAGCATAACATGCATTAAAATGGAAAGAAGTAGGTAGTGTTTACTCCAACAATTTATTTTACTGTCTCTTGTTTTAAAGAAAAATAACAGTGGAGTTTACTTATCCATTTCATGTTTAACTTTCGATTCTTTTCATATTTGTTACACGGTTTGGTATACAAATCAAATTGATTAAACACTCAACTATTCCAAACATAAATGCATCATCAAATTCAGTAAACAAAATAGGTAAGTTTACTCACCTGCTTTCATTTCCCCTCAGTTTTATAACTCTGCTTCGTTTTTATCTCTCAAGTTCAATGTTTTGCGTGAGAGAAGTATGGTTTTATGGTGATATTTATAGGCAAGATTTGGCACTAAACAATTCACTACATTAAATGCTTGTTGGCTCTCTACCCTACAGATCAATACATTTGATATTACAACACAACTAGGCTACAGGCTCTCTATTTGATTTGGTCATAGAAATCACATGCACAGCTTGCATATATGTATACCATATGTTTGTACAATTCTATCCTTATCTTAGTTTTAGAGATATTTCAATCTTTTAAGGCCATGCTCATTAAATGCCTGTAGCCGAAAGGTTCCAAAATGGAATGTTTTACCTTTTCTATTGATTTGAAAAATATATAGAAGTTTCACTGTGTTAGTGTGTTTAAGCCGTAGCATTATGGTCTTGTTAGATTAGGAGCTAAATAAAGTACATCCACTTGCATATGAAGTTTGACATTGGTTTTTAAAAATAAATTTCCATTCTTATCACATTAAATTCTCTTGTCCCCTTTTATGCTTGCATCATCCACATCTCTTCTGTTTATTTCAAGTGTTTTGATCATAGTAGGTGTTGACTATTTGTTTTGTTGTCTGTATATTTAGTTGTAGTTTTAAAATCTCCTTTAGCTTAGATAGTATCTATCAATACCACCATTTGCACTTTTCCTTAACATGGCATTGGATTTTCTTTGACTTGCGGCCATTTCAAATGTTTAGTCACATAAATGTTTCTTACTTTTTTTGTTTATTTTAATATGCAGCAAAGTTCTTCAAATGGGATTTGCAATACACATCATGTTTTGTACTTTAGTGTTTAGAGAATGGTATACATATATGAGGCCATATGTATATACAGGTCTTGTTGCTCTTTTTGTTTTAAAAAAAAATGTTACTATACATATGTTTGCATCATGCATAGGATTTTGATTTAAGAGATTTTCCAAATTTTTCTAAGAAATAAAAATTCTAATTACAACAAAACAAATATTTACTTGTTATCCTATCAAATAAGTAATACTATTTTCCCATAATATACCCATATGTACACTTTTACACATATGTATTCATACAAATATATATATATTTTAGATTAAAGTTACTTAACTTTGTTAATATGTTGATTTATTCCTATTTTATTATAATTAACTTATTTTTAAATCATTGTTTATTATTAAACAAAGTCGTTTAAAAAGCGGGACATTGCACTAACCATCTTTGCTGTTGGAGATTTAGATCCTTCTGAGAGGAGATACTTTAATGACTTATGATCGGTAAACAACTCGAATCTTTCTCCCAAGAGATAGTGCCTCCATATCTTCAATGCAAACACGATCGCTGCCAACTCCAAATCATGGGTAGGACATCTTTTCTCATGCGGTTTCAGTTGCCGACTAGCATAAGCTACAACCTACCTCCTTGCATCAATACAGCACCTAGTCCGTGTTAGAGTTTGTGCCCTAGAGGCAATTCATTTGATGAGATTGATAACACTGTTGATGTTATTATTTTATTTGGAATAAAATATTATTCTATTATATTATATTTACTGCGTAATATAAATAATAATAATATAATATAAGTCCTTAGAATAATAATACGGAATTATATGGTTCGAGGAAGACTGAACTTGAGATTATATAATGTGATAAGTATTATAATTCTTAAATGTCCCTAGTCAAGTTTTATTGTTTATATAGGACAACAATAAAGCGTTGAGACTAGTATGTTGATTGACTGATGATCACATCTCATTGATCATTGATATACGTGATATTAATGTCAAAACATAAGTACGTATTGAAGAATATCGTATTGGGCTGACCCACTGTGAGATAACTCCATGGAATATAATAAATAGTATCATAAGTTATTTTCATAGTGACAGTGATGTAATGGTCCTCAGACCTGAAATCATTATAATTTTATTCGAGGATATTTGTGTTTTGATATCATCTAAAGTTATTTCGTAACAGAGTAACGATAACGGTGATTATTGGATACATCTCGAGTCGAATGAAAATTATGAATGATCTAGATGGAATTTAACCCTACGATATATTCGTAGTGATATCCATGGGCCTCTTGATTGAGTGAGACTATGAAATGCATGGTCATGCTCAAATATTGATTTGTTTTAAACAGTCTACTCATCAATCAAGAAAACGGATTAAATTATAATGAGAATGATACGATCCATGCCTCTAGTTTAATCCAGGATATATTGTTTAAAAGGATTATATTACATTGATACACTGGTCACAGAAGGAAGTATCGAATCATTGATCTTATTATAACTTGGGTAGCAGTGATGTATTGCTAGATGTCGCTCACTGTTTATAGTTTAAATACGATTTAAATTGTTGCCAACATTATAATAACCTATCGGGTCACACACTTAGAACGTTATAAAGGAAAAACATATATTGGGTAAATAAATTATCAAATTTGTTGAAATTTTATATTGTAATGAAATGGTATACAAGTGATTCCTTAATTTATGGAGCATACTTGACTTTATAAGGGTTTTGACTATTCACTTTATAAGATAGAGTGGAGCCGTCATTTTTTTTTAGATTAAAAATAAAAAATAAAACAAAACCCTAACTTTACCTTTCACGATACCCTTGGATATGGCGGCTAGCACCCAAACTCCTCTTTCTTTTTTATTTTGATCGAAAAGAGAAGCGTTCGTGTGGATAACCAATAGAGGCCGGCGATTGACGTGCTATACGATTTGATGCATCAACCTTCATTGATTAGGGCTTCATCTGGAATCAATACATCAGGTATAAAAGTTTTAATCCTAATTTATATAAGTTTTGGTTTATTTTTCTTGCTAAGATCCCAACTTTAAGTAGTTAAAGCAAAAGGGGAACTCGATTAGATCGAATTATTTCCTTCAATGGTATTAGAGCGATGTGAGAAATTATGAACTGGACTTTGTTATGGGTTTTATTCTTGTTTGTATTGTCGTATGGATTTCAATTTCATAAGCAAGTTCTACACCGAATTGATTTTAGGGTTTAAAGTAATGGTTTGATTATAAAATGAAAACTATTTCGTTTAATTACGAATTGATATCAGATATCAATTCTGGTCACTGAATCTTATATGATTAAACAGTGAATACATGGATATGATTTAAAGCAGTGTAATGATTTGTATATACAAATAATTAGTGCTAAACTCATTATCAAATTGTTTGATTACTAAGTGTATATGTCCAGATTTAATCATAAATTTTCTTCTTTTGATTAAAATTGATTTTGCTGATTAATGAATCAGTAAGATAGCTTCCTGATTAATTTTGATTTATACAGAAGTTTCTTAAGATGAATGTTTCTGAATTGATATTAATACCTGCATATAAAATCAAATTTTTTTGATTGACAAATAAACAGTACTGATCTGTTTATATGGATTTATGAAGTCATATATTTGGAAATTTGATAAGTCAATTTTCTGAATTGATCAAGTGTGTGTGTATATATATATATATATATATATATATTAAAATCCATGTATGTATAGATTTGATCTGAAGCAGTGTATTAACTCGTTTACCATAAGCAATGCTAATCTAATAATCAAATTGTTGATTGGAATATAGATTATGATCTGGTTACACGAAGTAAAAATGCACAAACAGATAATCATAAATCTGTTTGATAGATTACCAAAGTTTGTAAAGAGTTATAAGCTCCACTGCAAGAGAATTATAACATATTTGATATAAAATGATTTTTTATATGTGATATAAAATAATTTTGTATGTGATGAAATCATTTCATTGTAAATGATTTTATATGTGATATAAAATAAGCTGAAATAGTTTTGTTGATTTAATGATTGGTTGATTCTTTTGGTTTGAAATGTTTAAACCATATCATATTATTATTACTGGTCTGCAATAAATTGATCTCAGAATAAACTCAAAAATTTCTTTTGTTATAAAACTGATTAGAATTGTGATTAATATATATGATATTAATTCTATTAAGTTGCCATTTCTTACTCATCATACTTGATAATGTGAACTTCAATTTATACTGAAGATATATATATATATATATATATATATATATATATATAAATGCATCCCTGATGAAAACCCTTTTAATTGTTAATACCTTTATATTTGATATAAAGTGGGATTTGAATACATGGATTAATCTTTTGTATTAATCCTACTTTAGTATTGCTGATCGGTAACATGAAAGTATGGTGGTAATCTAAAGTATTTTGATTCCTTTCATTGAAAAAACATGTACAAAATTTGCTTTGTCATTCAAAATGAAATTTGAATTGATATATGATATCGATTCTGTAATGCAATCAGGATTGTCAATTCTTATCCGTTAATCCCTGTAATAAGAATTGTTTGATTTAACATATGTATAAATCATTAAGTATGTTAGTGAAATTCAACTCTCTTGCTATTCTGTTTTATCATGTCTGTTTGTACTGGTCTATCTATTTATCAAGCCCCATATTGATTAGGCCTTCATAAACATTACACTTTATAATACATACATATAAATGTATGTAATGATATATCCTTGATACATTCGGTTTTAAAATACTATTTGTATTTTATATTAATATATATATGCATATGATGCTAATATAAATTAAAAACTGCAGTAAATTTGATTTACTATTTGTTTTATGATATTAGTATAAGTTATAGTATTTGGATACTATGATAATTAGTGTTTAACCTCGCTGTTTTGATATTTGTAACATCCTCCCATATGAGTTTATAATCATCATGAAATTGAATTATCTGTATAATGCCTTGCAACATTAAATGAGATTTGCTGATTAAATTTTGAACATTTTAGACATCATCAGTATTTTGCAAGTTCTAGCACGTAGCATGATATGTGAAACATTCAGTGTTATATTCTGATATATATAAGTTCAAACTTGATATGATCAAATTTAATAGGGGTTTGAGAAACATAGTCAAAGTAAATTTTGTCTGTTGTTTTCCTTTTTGGATTAAATCTGGAAGTATGAATGTTCTAAAACATATATTTACACATACAACTATGTTATGCAGTTCTTTTTAATAGAATCAAAGTTTGTTTGTTTTACATTATAACCTGGCTAGTCTGATTTGGCTGGTGTCAGTCGCATATATATAAATTAATATCAAGATAGTAAATGTTACATATGCATATGTTGTATACATATAGTTTCTGTATTGCCCAATTGTCGACTTAATAAGTTATACAAAAATCATTTTATATATTGATAATGATGGTCATGAATCTGACTTGAGCATAAATAAGGGTCAATATGCCCTGTAGATGTTTATATACAGTGTATATATAAATATCAGTACATTTATGTTGATAAATGTACATATATATATATGTGTGTGTGTGTATATATATATATATATTGTAAATATAAATTGAATCTGTAGCAACATTATATAAAAAAGGATAGTTTACTGTTATACTAATCGTATATTGATACAAGAATAGTATGAAAGTAAGTTTGAAGTTTGCTACAGATACATGCATGAATGCTTGATTCATGTAAATAAAGGTAATGCTCAGTTAAATTTATGTACATTCCATGTATTTGGCTTAAACCCAACGTATGATATACATTTGATGTATTGCTGAAGATTAAACCCTATGTTAAAAATTGATTTAAACAGGGGGCAGCAGTTGCAATAAAATCTGAAACTGCTTCAGGTTGGAAAAGGGCAATTCAATGGGATGATGGATCAGCCACTACTGTGATTATGGTTTTGAAAAATTAAACAAGTTTGACTTGTTTTTCTTTTCAAAAATTTTTATATATGTATATATACAAATATATAATTTACAGTACGCATTTTATTGTAAACTGTATTGGACAGTGGTAATACATTTCCGGTTTGTATACATTCTTGATGTAAACATAATTATGGAATCTGTAATGTATATGCATTTGCAATTGTTATGCTTGTACATGTAATAGACTATAATCTGCACGACATATGGGAGTCTAGGACGAATAGAATCCAGAACTGTTTTGCATTCAGTATTAAGTGAATATGCATGTTAGTCATGATCATGTATATACTTAAATATCTGATAGGAATTCTGACCTGAATACATATATAATATTGGTTACATGATTTATGTTGTACAATTGTGTATGTCATTTCCTTTTTGGGCCTGCAAGTTTATTTGCATATATTTTGGAAATTTATGTGAATTCAGATTTTGTTAAATGGTTTTTAGCTAAAGTGTACTTGATACCATGGTGGGCTACAAGCCATTTTATATTATCATAGTATGCACATAGCTGCTAGATATCTCCTTTAAGCTGTTGCAATTGACATACATGAATATATACATATGTGTTAATGATAACCGATAATTTTAAAATATTCAAAGGAAATGTAGGCACGATTCCTATACATTGTTGAATTTAAATACATTTTTTTATATATGTTGTTTAAATCTAATTTATATTACGGATATAAAATACATATATTTGATATATGTAAATAACTCTAATATTGTTCGCTGCTACGAATTATAAATTCCCTCTAAAAGTAAATTTTGGTATATTAAGTCATGGTGATGTCTTCCAATAATATACTCATCACTGTCCAAAATCACTGGATGTAACTAACGCCAAAGCGTTGTGCACCTTTTATTTTGGCTATATGCGATGGAGTAAAATGTGGTGCTCCAACCTATTATTGGGTCTGACTTAACTAGGTTGCATAATACGATTATGGCCATAGAGACAAAAGCATGAATTATTGTACATTTTGAGCAAATGAATAATACTGAACAAAATGTTCAACATGCGATCCAAGAGTTATATAGAAAATATAATTGATATAAGATGTCTACCTAAAAGGTTGTGTTTTGAGTTTAGCCAAAGTTGGGTCAAGGCATGACTAGATATGGATCTTGGAACACCATTATATGTATATAATGATTTACATATATAAACAGAGGGATGTTAATTTGAGTGGGAGCATATTTTAGTTTCAATTACATATTTATGTAATATAAATTTTGATTGTCAAAATTTTGTATTAAATAAATATTACAGAATCAGTTATTATTTTATTATCTAATGTGGATATTAAATAATAAATAATTCGATAATTTAAATTAATCCTTAAGAAGGATATAAATTGAATTAAATCAAATTTCTTGACTAACATTGAAATTTGAGGATTGTCCTCAAACAAATCAAACGTAATTGTTATATAAACATAGAGGATCTAAAATGAAAGGTTGAGGTATGACTTTAACCGAATAATATATAAATGTTATAACAATCTACTTATACATTTCTAGTGTTAGATACTAGATATAAATCACATAAATGTATGTTAATTTACAGAAATTGCAAAATAAGTAGAAATATGATAAAATGACAAGTGGACTTACGAATGGAAATGAAACAAAAGTTGTTGGATATCCATAGCAAGTTGATTCTTTTTCTATATACTGGCTTAATTAAAATAGATAGAATAATTGTTATTATGAAATTCCATTTAAAATGAATGTTATTATCAAACTTGTTTTGACAGGTTTAAATTTCATTTGTAGTAAAATAACAATTGTTGTTCATTTTATTTAAATGAAATATCTAATGGAATTTCACAAATAGTTAATGAATTTTATAAATCTTTAACTATAATGTACTTGACATAAATACCAAGTGGATTAAATTTAGTGATTTAAATCCAACATACTTTTAGCATTACCAGTTAGCCAATATAAACAAGAAAGTATATCAAAATCCATAATGATGGAATTTTGAGATCATTTGATTTTGAATTATATGAAGAATACAAATCTTGTTTATTAGGCAAAATAACTGAATCACCTTTTCACTTGACACAGTGATTGTGTGACAAGTATTGGGTCTCGAACATAATGATGTATATGGAGCAACGAATACATAAGTCATGGCGATAGTAAACATCAAACATAGCAATTATCCTCGCATCTCTCACTCAGTGCGTAAAGTATATGATATCCACCACTTTGATCACCTAATTCTTTGTTACGATCACTCTGCCCCATGAAGCCATGACGGTTCCATTGCATTGATCCGTAACCACTAATACTTTTCTATGTCCACTCTTCCCCATGGAGTCATGACAACCCTACTGCACTGTCTCATAGCCCTGCTATGATCACTTTGCCTCATGGAGTTATGACAACTCCGCTGCACTGATCCATAGCCAATATCCGTCACTCAGTGGTGAGTTAAAACTATAGACATTGATGAGCCCTTTGCTCACATATCGCAGCAAAGTCCAACACATGAAGTTAACTCATTGGTTCCCATCTGGATCTTGAGTTCTAACTTCTTACTTGGACTTCCTTTGCATCTCGGGTTTTTGTCGAATTGGAGTTGATCTTCAGAAGAGTCGTCGAGTAGTAGTAATAGAAGGTTCAAACCTGGTTCAGTTCAATCTGTTTCAGTAGGTTTGGTTCGAACACAACATCCCCATGCTTCCCATTTGGGTCGGTGTTCCACTTCAGGTCGGTTCAGTTTGGTCGTCTCCCTCCGGTTCAGTTCGGGTGGTGCTCTAGCCATGGTTGGTTCAGCGCTCCTTTGCCTCTAGATCCTGGTTCAATCCCGCTCCCTAGCTCTAATCTGATCCGATCCCCATGACAAGCTTCGGTCCGATCCCAATTCCAGTTCAACACAGGTGGCCTTCCTTTTTGCCATGCACAAAACTTGCCACTACTCCGGTTCGGTTCGGATATGTCTGATCCGATCCCCTATCCCGATCCGATCCAGAATCCTGGCACTTTTCCAGCAAGCTATTTACACCATACGACGGCATTTTCGACCAATCTAACTCCACTAAGCAACCACAAAACATTCCAAATAGTAATAACAACAAAGAGAATCGACCGTAAACACCAAAACATCAATCTAACATGTTAATATGGGTCAAACATACCCAAAACCCATGGTTTTACCCTTAATCATGTTTAACCATAACTAATGATAGGATTAGAAAAACATATCCAAATTAACCCAAATTTCTATCAGAGCCCTAAAATAATATTTAAGAATTTTTACATATTTTTCCAGAATTTTAACATGCATAATTCCACTAATTAACACTAATCACCCCTAATTAGCCGTAATTAGTGAAAAACAATGCAAATCACTCACCTAAGCCACAAATGAATTATAGATCTGAACTTCTCTAATATTTTGGGTCGAATTCCTATGCAACACCATAGCTCCAACTCTGATTTGATGTCAATCCGCCTTGATTTGATGTAGATTTGCTTTATATTGGATTAGAAAGTGATTAAAGATGAATTTAGAAGGTGGAGGCCATGGCTAGGGTTAGAGAAATGTTTTAGATGGCTGTGAAAATAAAATGAGATCATTTTCTAATTGATTTCTGCCTCCTCATAACCCTAATCCCAAAATGGGTTACGGGCCTACCTGCTAATCACCTTAAATAGGCCCGGTTAAGATCTTTTTCAACTTCCAAACTTTATCTCAGCCATATCTCCCAAACGGTAAGTCCGTTTGGTTAATGTGACCACTCTATGGAAAGGTACACCATTATCTGAATCCAATGGAAGTTGTTTCAGGTCAAAAATCCTTACTAATCAAAAGTTATGGGCAAAATAAGATTTTCTAAGGGCAAAACGGTCATTTAAAAATCAGCAAAAATCATGAACATGGGAAATGACCCCAATAGTCGTTTCTTAAAGTTACACGACCATACAGCTTCGCATGTGAATGAAATAAATATTCTACGATCCTCCGATGCGTAAAATGCAGGTCGTTACACCATACAAAATATGAAAACAAACGGAAATTTAATAAAACAAAATATTATATATATATATAGTAATAAATATCTTTGTCCCCTTCCCCACTGCTAGGTCAACCCAGGCGGTCGATTGGATGGTCGATCCTAACAGTGTGGGATAGGGTTTTTGTTTTATAACTACTATATATTGACGTATGAGTCTTTATAAAATTAAATCTAACGGTTCTGGGTCATTTCAAATCTTATAAGTAATGGGCTAGACCCCCACTCTTTTGCTCATATTTTATGGAGGTAGCCACGAAGCTTTATCATTCCTAATTCTCCAATCTCTTATAAAATAATAAATTATAAATCTATTCAAATCTAATAAACAAGGATTAAAGATATTGAATCCAGATTTGCGCAAACGCATTGGTTCAACAAATACGTAATCTGTATTATTTATTTTCCTTCTTTATTTTCTATTCTTCTTTCAGGTATACAAATCTAAATCTTATTTTGTATATCTCCTTTGTAAATAAATTGTTGATTTGTAAGGTTTGGGAATTGTAAGCCTAAAGCTATGTTTAGATTCACATTTGGATAGCTTTCAGGGAAGTGCAAAATATAATCATTGTTTATAATAACTTATATAAATCATTTGCGTCAAATCTGAATCATATGCCTAAAAGTTAATAAGATTTATTTGTTTTGGTCAAATCTGAAATATTATGAATGAAATTTAGATATGGATTTGTAGGCTTCTTATTTTACTATTCTTATATTGCCTACAATTTATCTTGGATTGTTGTTTTTATTGTAGACACCCTAAATTTGGAAATCAATCCTAAAATATTGTCAGATTTGTAGTGTTGTTATTCCAGGTTTACAGGATTTGGGTGTAAACTTAGGATTTGTGCAGTTTTGGTTTTTAAATATAAACTTACTTGTGTTGACATTGTTTGGGCTTTTATTAGATTATTGTAATTTTGTCATTTTTGCTCTTTTTACATTAAAAGACAGTTTTTGAAATCTACAAGGAACATAATAAACCAAATAGGAAGAGACATGCAAATTCATGTATTTTGTATGTAGTCTGCAACATCTATTCTAAATAAAATACTAACCTATTTCCTTTTGATTTGAAATATGTCATATTTCTCTTTTAAATAGTTTGGGAAAAATTTACAATAATTACAATAAATAACCTTTTGTAAGATTTTGAATCTTAAACAAGATTAAAAAGGGGTTGTTATGGTCGTTAATTTAGACTAGAACATAAATAGTAACTGATAATAAAATAAAAACTAGTAACTATGTTAACTCCATGCTTAAAATATAAATAAACATATATTATTATCTTATTCGTACAAATCTACGTAAATAATGCTATTATATTAAATAAATGTTTGTTATTTTTTGTATGTTTGAATTTAAATTATTTCCATTTCATGGGAATAAATATGTGGCAATAACTCCCATAATAAATTGAAAATAAATATTTTTCATCGTCGTAGCAATAAACATGGAATTTATTACTAAAAATAAAAAGGTAATAAATATAATAATAATTATTACAACCATGTATGTTTTGAGGGAATGAATTAAATAGGAAACAAATGCCTAAATGGTTACAATCTGAATTGTGATTAGGAGTAGGGATTGTAACTCCAACTAGAGAAATAAATAAGTAATAAGTTTATATATATATATGTATATATATATATATATATTGTAAGGCTATATATATATATATTCAAATAAGAATAAAATAGAATTAAATTAATATAGAAATGTTTAGGAGTTACAAATATTAGATTAGAACTTTAAATGGGACTGATATAAATGGAATTTAATAGGGTAATTAACGCCTTAGGAAATGTGACCGTTAGGATCATAAATGGTTGGAAATCTTAAATAGAAACAATAAATCGAATTAATGGGAATTGTTTTTAGCAGTAAATACTAAATCCAATACGACAAATAAATATTAAACATCCTAGGATAGGAAGTTATAGGCTTTCCTTATTCTGTTCTAGTAAATCTAGAATTAATATAATTAGAAATAAGGATTGGACTTAGTAGGTTAATGATACGAGGTCAGTTTCCTTATTCGACAGAACTATGCTCTTTCCAGTAGTCATATATATATGTACAGCTGATGTGATATATCATCAACCATAGGAACCCGTGAATTTAATTGCGTAGCGAGAGATATTTTCTAAAATATGTTTACTGTAAGCGTTAAGGTATTAAGTGGTTGTAAAGCCCGCCTCCCTTCCGAAAGAAGAAACCATCAAGGGAATAATTATTAAGCATAGCCTGCTTTGAGATTAGAGGTATTAAGTTGTTAAATCCACTTTTAAAAGGTATTGAGTGATCGCGTTTCTTACCTCCCCATAAATAAGAAGTATTAAATAGCTATTGGGTACGAATTCAGTAATCCCCGCATAGGTCGCCATGGGATTAGGTATTAAATGACAGTTAATGCGGTACCACGGATCTGCCTATCCTGCGAGAAGTATTAAGTTGATAGGGTATTGTCTAAAAAGTTCAGCTATATAGTAAAATAGGGGTCTGCCAGAAGGGTCTTAAATGGTGTTGAGCTCCAACCAAAACCTAATATTAAGTGGTTGGTTATTATTTCTCTCCTTATGTAGGGTTTGGGAATATGCATAAATAATGGAAGCCTTAGACTAATAGGACTTAGTAGCTAGTGTCCTCTAATTTATAGTTGTGTGTTGTAAACCACCCAGTAAGGTATTAAATGATCCACAAAGCCTCCTTTATGTTATATTTTCAATGAGGTATTAGTGGCTAGATATATTGATATGGGTTATGCCTTACCTTCTTACAAATTATTCAGTAGTTAGAGAGCCCACCTCTTTATTAGTTTGTTGGTATAGTGGTTTAAAGGCTTCATACTTCTACGCAAAAATCTTATCTCAGTATTGCTTTAATGTTACTTTGGGTAGTTGATCGCTGTGCATAAATCTTTAAAAGGTTATTAGGTTAGGATTTATAGCCTTGTTAGACATATGTTTTGGTGGAGACCAAACAGATATATTTGTGTATTGTAGGTAGTGTTGTACATTTTCTACTCACTGAGACTTATTGTTTTGACCCCCTCCTCATTACAACTCTAGGGTTTACCTCGCATAAGACTGGTCTTAACAAGTGTTTGAGTTTGGTTTTTGGGTCTCGTTCTCTCATGCTCAATATCGATGTGTAAATTTTCTTTAAGATGGTTTCCTTAGTCAATATTAGTTATCCTATCTTATTACCATTGTTAGTTAGTTTTATTGTGCTCTGATTATACTTATGCTCATTTATTTGAGGATACCATATTTATACTCTCCTTAGGATGAGTTTGAGTTTCGATTTTTTTTTAAATTCGAGCTCAAAATAGTGTGTGGTGTTACATTTGGTATCTGAGCTTAGGTTTAGATGATCAAAGTAACTAATAAATTAGGATTAGTGAGAGAACATATTCAATTTTTTTCTTACATGACTCTAAATTATTTTGAGATGAGGTAATCGTGAACCTATTCATTTAAGACAAATTTAAAATGACTAAGAGTTAGAAGAGTTTTGAGTTGGAGTATTCAGCCAACACCGGTTTACCCCACGATCCGTTTAGCAGAAGAGCATGAGGTTGACATATGGTGAATCCCGTGGATTTGAGCTGCGTAATTGGATAGAAAGCTAGTTACAACCGAGATAGTCGCAATTTCTTATTTTTGGTATTGTTTGGGAGTTCCAATCGATGACATTTTTTGGTCTTGAAACAGGAAATTCATGTTAATGTGTCATTATAGTCCGGAAATATAATTATGAAAGATATTTTGTTTCATAAAATCGAATAATCTTTTAATAGAATCATTCATTTGAATCCTTGGTCTTAAACTCAGATAAAATCCAAATATTTATAACTGTTTTGGAAAAGAAAAAGTGTTTTCAAAATTCTAAATATAGTTTCCAAGATATTGTTTGTAACACCCCACGTCCGTTAATGTCACTCGCAAAGGGAATGCATTAAGTTTCATGAAGCGTTATTGTAAATAGAATGGAAATATTACAAGACAAACATATATAATAATAACAGCGGAATAAAAACTTTATTTATCATAAGATACTGTGGTCCAAAAACATCACATGTCTGAAATACAAAACCCCATTACAACATAAAAGCTGCTGTCTTGTACTTCAAAAATATCAGAGCACATAAAAGAAATAAAATTCTCCAAAAAAATAGCCATGGCAACAAGGATAGGATTTTGAGCCATACATATCAGCAGCTCCAGCAAAAGTAAGAAGAATCACGGCCAGTCCTGAGTGTTTCCGCCCTGAGAACCTGGGGGGAAACGGAAGAAAGAAGGAGAAACAAAAAGGTTTAGACATAAAGTCTGTGATTCTAGTTACTTTTAGCAAGTAAATAAATAAAAGTAGCATGACAAGGATATAAAGTGGATAAGAGAGATTACTTGTGACGGCCCACCCCGCACCAACCGACACTTCCTCCAAGTGTGCGCTGTACACATGTCCAACTGGCACGGAACGGTCGTCATAAGAAAAGAAAGAAGAGAATGAACTAATCAAGAACCTGTAGAATGTCTCACAGCGCATGGAATAAAATATAATAATAACATACTTGACATAAAACAGGTGAGACAGTGCATAAGCTGATAACTAATGATAAATGTCAACATCAGAGCAGCGGAAATCCAAATACAGCTTATTACAACATTTCAAAATCTACTGTCTCTAAACAAAAGAAAGCTAAAGTGGAAGATGCACCACCAATGCCCAAGCAGTGATCTTCAACAACACAGGGAGAATATTATATATATATATTACGTGGAAGCCTCCTGCTCGTCTTCGGATCATCTACCCGTGCATCACCAGCTAACCTGTCTCTAGTCTGCTCGTGTGAGCACCCAGAGTAATAAGAAGAGACATAAAACTCTGGGTCAGACAAAAAGTCTGGTATGAGCGATAAGCAGCTAAACAGAACAATAACAGGTATACTAAACCATACCTGAACCTGGACCTACAACCAAAGAGTTAGCACTACATACTGTACAATACTCTAAGGTGCCATCAACATATGGTATAAAGAAATACGGGGGTGGGGGTGTGCATGTCATAGTGATAGAAAACAATTCAATCATGGCAACCATCCTCACATCTCTCACTCAGTGCATAAAGCATACGATGTATACCGCTTTCAACCACTAGACCCATCGAAGTAGTGACGGAGTTCGGCTTGTACAACTACTGCTACCACCAAGCTTACCCCATGGAGTCATGACTAAACCTTTACAAATGACCCCACTTCATTGGTCTATAGCTCTTTTAGTCGTACCTAGACCACTGTGGCCCTGAATCCGTTCACGTACCCCCTATACATAGTGATCCAAAGTTACAGACATCGACAACCCCTTAACACACGTCTCGCAGCAAAGTCCAATCATGAAGTTAACTCGTTGATTCCCATCTGAATCCTTGGTACAAACTTCCCATTTGGACTACCTTTGCATCTCGGGTTATGGTCTTCTTCGGTTCGGTTCGGGTCTCTTCCTCCTATTCGGTTCGGTTCGGGCATCCTCCTCCTATCCGGTTCGGTTCGGGTCTCCTCCTCTATCCGGTTCGGTTCGGATCTCCTCCTCCTATCCGGTTCGGTTCGGGTGTCTCCTCCTATCCGGTTCGGTTCGGATCTCCTCCTTCTATTCGGTTCGGATCGGATCTCCTCCTCCTATCCGGTTCGGTTCGGGTGTCTCCTCCTATCCGGTTCGGTTCGGATCTCCTCCTTCTATTCGGTTCGGATCGGATCTCCTCCTCCTATCCGGTTCGGTTCGGATCTCCTCCTCCTATCCGGTTCGGATCGGATCTCCTCCTCCTATCCGGTTCGGATCGGGTGTTCTTCCTAACCGGTTCTGAAAATCTGCAACTTTTTCCAGCAAGCTATTTTCGCCGTACGACGGCGTTTTCAACCATTCTAAACTTCCTATGACATTACAAAACATTCCAAACAACAGTAACAACATATAGAATCAATCAAAAACATTAAAACATCATTTACATGAAATACTTTAGATCAAACATACCCAGAAACCCATGTTTTCCCCTTAATCCTTCTTAACCGTGATTATGCATACAATTAGCAAAACTTATCCAAATTAGCCCAAATTTTTATCAGAGCCATAAAACATCATTATAGAATTTTAGGAATTTTTCCAGAAGTTATTATGTATAAATTCGCTAATCTTCACTAATTACCCATAATTAACCGTAATTAGTGTAAAAGCAAGCTATTCACTCACCTTTGCCACCACTAAAACCCCAAAACTGAAATATTCTCTGATTTGGCGCTGTTCCCAATCTTACACAGCAGCTCTACCTCGGTTCTCGTGCTAATACTCCTTGATTTGATGTTTGCTAAGCCTAATCTTCAATTAGAAAGTGATTAAGAGGTGTTTTGAAGAGATTTAGAGGGTGGAGGCCATGGCTAGGTTAAGAGGAATGAATAGTGACGGCTGAAAAATGAGAAAAAGGCATTCTCCAAACCCTAACAGCCCTTTTAAACTCCTAATCCCGAAATCCCCCTTTGGGCCTAGCTGTTAATCACCCGGTTAAGCTCAATTAAGCTGTTTTTCACCATCTGAAACTTGTTTCAGCCATATCTCCCAAACGGTGAGTCCGTTTGACTAATATGACCACTCTATGGAATTGTAAACCATCATCCAGATCCAATGGAAGTGGTTTCAGGTCAAAATTCCTTTCAAGTCAAAAGTTATGGTCAAAACAAGTTCAACTAGGGGCAAAACGGTCATTTAAAAATCGACAAAAATCATGAACATGGGAAATGACCCTACTAGTCGTTTCCCAAAAGTACACGACCATACGACTTACTAAGAAAAAGAAATAAATATTCTACGATCTTCCGATGCGTAGAATGCAGGTCGTTACATTCTCCCCCCCTTAAGAAATTTCGCCCCCGAAATTCCTTAACAAAGAAACAAACAATGAATCCCGCATGCCTAACAATCATTCACAGCAACTAAACATGCAAAACAAGCAAAACAAACATAACCTAGCATGCGGAAAACTAAATCGCTAATAAAATCTTACCAGGCAAAGAGTTCTGGATACTTCTTCCTTATGTCCTCCTCTGTTTCCCAAGTACAGTCTTTCTCATCCTCACCCCACTGGACTTTGACTAGTTTCACCACCTTCCTTCGAAGTTGCTTCGTATCGTTCCCAACGATACGCATAGGCCTACGGTTCCCAACCGCCTCAGGTTCAACCTCGATATCGTCCAACTGATCAGGTGAAATAGCCACATTAGGGTCGTGCACAGACTTCCTTAACTGGGAAACATGAAATACGTTGTGAACTCCCGCCATCTTGTCTGGTAAGTCAATTCTATATGCCAAATTCCCGACTAGTTCGAGAACAAGGAATGGGCCAACGAATCTTGGTGCCAACTTTCCTCTCCTGCCAAATCGTATTACGCTCTTCAACGGAGAAATCTTGACAAACACCAAGTCGCCAACGGAGAATTTTAAGTCTCTTCTCCTCTAATCGGCATAACTCTTCTGCCTATCTTGGGCAGCCTTCATTCGTTGTAGAATGGTCTTGATTTTATCTGAAGTTTCCCTAACCACATCTGGTCCAAGCATAAACTTCTCGCCAGTCTCTATCCAACATGATGGTGAGTTGCATGGTCTTCCGTACAAAGCTTCAAACGGAGCCATACCGATACTGGATTGGTAGCTATTATTATATGCAAACTCTACTAGATGCAAATGGTCATCCCATGATCCACCAAAATCCAATATACATGCTCTCAAGAGATCTTCCAAAATACAATTCACCCTCTCCGTCTGACCGTCGGTCTGAGGATGATATGCGGTACTGAGATGTAACTCTGACCCTAGAGCTTCTTGTAAGCTCTTCCAAAACCCACTAGTGAACAACGGGTCTCGGTCACTCACAATGCTTTTAGGTACTCCATGGAATCTCACTACCCACTTCATATACAATTCTGCTAACTTAGCTGCCGTTCTGGTCGATCTAACTGGTATAAATCTTGCACTTTTGGTTAATCGGCCCACAATCACCCAAATGCTATCATGTCCCGATCTAGTCCTTGGTAAACCATCGATGAAATCCATCGAGACTTGCTCCCATTTCCATTCAGGAATTTCTAATGGCTGTAACAACCCACTAGGCTTCTTTTGCTCGGCTTTAACTAGCTGGCAATTCATGCATTTGGATATAAACTCCCCAACGTCTCTTTTCATCCCTTCCCAGTAGTAAGTCTGTCTCATGTCTCGATACATCTTATTACCACCGGGGTGTATAGTCAGTTTTGAGTGATGACATTCTCTAAGCACTTCATCTCTCAATCCATTGACATTGGGTACAACGAGCTTTCCATTCTTTCTAAGCCATCCATCTTGATCAAGCCCATACTTGCTCATCTCCTCATCGATACCCATCTCTAACTTGGAGATGATTTCCAATAGGTTAGGATCGTCCCTCTGACTAGAGCTGATCCGCTCAATTAAAGTGGGTCTGATCGTCAAACTTGCTAACATTTCTGGGTCCAATTCGCACTTTGGTCTGAAATCAAACCCCGCAATATACTCCAGTTGCTTCCATTCAAGGAACATAGCCCCTAAACTGGCATGTCTTCGACTCAACGCATCGGCTACCGCATTGCCCTTTCCCGGTGTATATGCGATGTCGAAATCATATGAAGCTAAGAACTCTAACCACCTCTGCTGACGAAGATTCAAATCCTTTTGAGAGAAAAGATACTTCAGTGACTTATGATCAGTAAACAGCTCGAATCTTTCTCCCAAGAGATAATGTCTCCACATCTTCAATGCGAATACGATCGCTGCCAATTCCAAATCATGGATAGGATACCTCTTCTCATGCGGTTTCAGTTGCCTGCTTGCATAAGCTACAACCCTACCACCCTGCATCAACACAGCACCTAGTCCGGTACCACAAGCATCTGTATATACCGTCATCTCTTCACTCCCCTTGGGAATGACTAACACTGGTGCACTTGTCAACTTTTTTTTTAGACTCTTGAATGCATCCTCGCACCTTTCGTTCCAAACAAAAGCTTGATTCTTCTTTGTCAACTGAGTCAACGGTGCTGCTATCTTGGAGAAGCCTGGGATAAACTAACGATAATATCCCGCTAATCCCAAGAAACTTCTTACGTCTGTTGCACTCTTGGGCGTAGACCAATCTTGCACCGTAGCCACCTTAGCAGGATCCACGGCGATACCATTTTCTGAAACAACATGGCCCAAGAATCTCACTTCCTTCCTCCAGAAGTGACACTTAGAAAACTTTGCTTTCAATTGGTGTTTCCTCAACACCTCCATCACTGTCCTCAAATGTTCCTTGTGTTCTTCCTCGTTCCTTGAGTAAACCAAAATATCATCCACGAACACAAGAACAGACTTATTCAACTGATCTCTGAATACCCTATTCATAAGATCCACAAAATATGTCGGGGCATTAGTCAGCCCAAATGGCATAACCAACCATTCATAAAATCCAGACGGCGTTCGAAATGCCGTTTTAGCTATACTCTCAGCTTCCACTCTAAGCTGATGAAAACATGTCGCGAGATCCAACTGGGAGAACACTCTCGCGCCACTCAACTGATCGAACAAATCATCTATCCGCGGGAGAGGATACTTATTCTTCCTCGTCACCTTGTTCAACTCGCGGTAGTTTACACACAAACGAAGGGAACCATCCGCCTTGGTAGCAAAAACAACTGGTGCTCCCCATTCAGAGACACTCCTTCTGATAAATCCCTTCTTCAAAAGATCGCTGACTTGCACCTCGAGCTCTCGCTGGTCCCTTGGTGCCATACGACGAAGTGGCATCACTATAGGTCTGGCATCTTTTACCAAATCAATACGGAACTCAATCTCTCGGTGTGGTGGAAGTCCGATCACTTCTTCGAAAACATCCGGATACTGGCCAACCACGGGCAAACCTGACAACTCACTATGTGGAATGTCGAGGGAGTTTAGAAAACTAGCCAGTACCCCCTCACTAGGTAGACCAACAAACACTATCCTCCGCCCATCATCCGCTCTAGCTGTCACCAAAAAGCCCTCACAGTCTACCACCACCCCGTATCTTCGGAGCCAATCTACTCCCAAAATAATGCCAAACCCAGTAAAGCCCAAAACAAAGCAATCACAAACAAACATGCATCCATGACTCGATAAGACCACATTACGGCAAATCATGCTAAGGCTAGTAGAACCACCAATCGGGTTCGTCACTACTAAAGGTCTATCGACAATCTCGGGCTCCAATCCCAACCTATCTATCAGGTCACTAGATATGAAAGAACTGGAAGCTCCGGTATCAAACAAAACTCTAACAGGAACTTCATAAACAGAAAGCATACCTTGAATGACGACATTCTTTCCCTTCTCCGCCGCAGTTGGGGCATTCGACGAAGAAGGAATAGCATTAAGGGCGTATGCTTTCACCATTTTCTTTTCTTTAGGGGGTTGCGGACACTTGTCCTTGTGATGTCCCATTTGGCCACAGTTGAAGCACTTCCTATCCGCTGGCTTGGCCCGACAATTACTAGCATAATGGCCCTTCTTACCACAGCTGAAGCACTCAACATCTTGTTTATTCTTTTTCTTCTGGCCATCCTTAGTCTGACTCTGCTTTCTTTTATTCTGGGAACCACCCTTGCCTCCACCACTTGCTTGTGGCTTTGGCTCATCTGCGGATGCAACCTCAGTCTTCGGCTTAGGGTAGAGACTCTCTGATCTTAATGCTTTCCCCACAATCGACTCAAACATCTCATCGATGTGGTTAATAAGCCTTTCCCCTAAGTACTGATCTAACCCAGTTATGAATTTCTCATTCTTCTTCTCGGCAGTATCAATAAGAGATAACCCATACTTTGACAAAGTGTCGAATTCAGCAATGTACTCCGAGACAGCTCTGCCATTCTGCTTGAGCTCCAAGAATTTCTTAAACAGCACTGACTTCTGAGCAGCTGGAATGAACTTCTCGCTAAAGCGAGCTTTAAACTGCTCCCAAGTAATCTGATCTTTGGGAGTAGCTGCCTTTATAGCATTCCACCAATTCATTGCCCGCCCTTGCAGCTGACGGGACGCTAGCTTTCTCTTCATCGCATCCTCGATACCCAAATCCTCGAAGATACGTTCACAACTATCCAACCAATCCTGAACATCTGCGGCCGACTCCGTTCCGTGGAACGGCTTCCCACCAAGGCTAGTATAATCTTTATTCAGCTTGGCGAAGTCGACTCTTGGCGCCTGCACTATTGGACCACCACCATTTCCACCATTGGGAGTTGCCCTCCGTACATCTCTAAGCATCTCTCTCATGAGGTCAGTAAACATCGTCCTCATGTCAGCAGCATTCCCATTATTGGCTCCCCTACCAGCACCTCTAGTATCTCGGCTCATCGTCAATCTGAAAAAGGAAACGATTAACGATTCCATAGTGGTGCTAGTGTAGTACGACTTCATTCTTATACTACTAATAGTATATATATATATAGCTTTTGAAAACTAAAATAACCACAAATACGCTCTCTCGTATACGTATATTATCTCTCCCTGATAACTTCCCTAGGTTAACTACGCAACCTAGAGCTCTGATACCAAGTGTGACGGCCCGCCCCGCACCAACCGACACTTCCTCCAAGTGTGCGCTATACACATGTCCAACTGGCACGGAACGGTCGTCATAAGAAAAGAAAGAAGAGAATGAACTAATCAAGGAACCTGTAGAATGTCTCACAGCGCATGGAATAAAATATAATAATAACATACTTGACATAAAACAGGTGAGACAGTGCATAAGCTGATAACTAATGATAAATGTCAACATCAGAGCAGCGGAAATCCAAATACAGCTTATTACAACTTTTCAAAATCTACTGTCTATAAACAAAAGAAAGCTAAAGTGGAAGATGCACCACCAATGCCCAAGCAGTGATCTTCAACAACACATGGAGAATACTATATATATATTACGTGGAAGCCTCCTGCTCGTCTCCGGATCATCTACCCGTGCATCACCAGCTAACCTGTCTCTAGTCTGCTTGTGTGAGCATCCAGAGTAATAAGAAGAGACATAAAACTCTGGGTCAGACAAAAAGTCTGGTATGAGCGATAAGCAACTAAACAAAACAATAACAGGTATACTAAACCATACCTGAACCTGGACCTGCAACCAAAGAGTTAGCACTACATACTGTACAATACTCTAAGGTGCCATCAACATATGGTATAAAGAAATACGGGGGTGGGGGTGTGCATGTCATAGTGATAGCAAACAATTCAATCATGGCAATCATCCTCACATCTCTCACTCAGTGCATAAAGCATACGATGTATACCGCTTTCAACCACTAGACCCATAGAAGTAGTGACGGAGTTCGGCTTGTACAACTACTGCTACCACCAAGCTTACCCCATGGAGTCATGACTAAACCTTTACAAATGACCCCACTTCATTGGTCTATAGCTCTTTTAGTCGTACCTAGACCACTGTGGCCCTGAATCCGTTCACGTACCCCCTATACATAGTGATCCAAAGTTACAGACATCAACAACCCCTTAGCACACGTCTCGCAGCAAAGCCCAATCATGTAGTTAACTCGTTGATTCCCATCTGAATCCTTGGTACAAACTTCCCATTTGGACTACCTTTGCATCTCGGGTTATGGTCTTCTTCGGTTCAGTTCGGGTCTCTTCCTCCTATTCGGTTCGGTTCGGGCATCCTCCTCCTATCCGGTTCGGTTCGGGTCTCCTCCTCTATCCGGTTCGGTTCGGATCTCCTCCTCCTATCCGGTTCGGTTCGGGTGTCTCCTCCTATCCGGTTCGGTTTGGATCTCCTCCTTCTATTCGGTTTGGATCGGATCTCCTCCTCCTATCCGGTTCGGTTCGGGTGTCTCCTCCTATCCGGTTCGGTTCGGATCTCCTCCTTTTATTCGGTTCGGATCGGATCTCCTCCTCCTATCCGGTTCGGTTCGGATCTCCTCCTCCTATCCGGTTCGGATCGGATCTCCTCCTCCTATCCGGTTCGGATCGGATCTCCTCCTCTTATCCGGTTCGGATCGGGTGTTCTTCCTAACCGGTTCTGAAAATCTGCAACTTTTTCCAGCAAGCTATTTTCGTCGTACGACGGCGTTTTCAACCATTCTAAACTTCCTATGACATTACAAAACATTCCAAACAGCAGTAACAACATATAGAATCAATCAAAAACATTAAAACATCATTTACATGAAATACTTTAGATCAAACATACCCAGAAACCCATGTTTTCCCCTTAATCCTTCTTAACCGTGATTATGCATACAATTAGCAAAACTTATCCAAATTAGCCCAAATTTTTATCAGAGCCATAAAACATCATTATAGAATTTTAGGAATTTTTCCAGAAGTTATTAATGTATAAATTCGCTAATCTTCACTAATTACCCATAATTAACCGTAATTAGTGTAAAAGCAAGCTAATCACTCACCTTTGCCACCACTAAAACCCCAAAACTGAAATATTCTCTGATTCGGCGCTGTTCCCAATCTTACACAGCAGCTCTACCTCGGTTCTCGTGCTAATACTCCTTGATTTGATGTTTGCTAAGCCTAATCTTCAATTAGAAAGTGATTAAGAGGTGTTTTGAAGAGATTTAGAGGGTGGAGGCCATGGCTAGGTTAAGAGGAATGAATAGTGACAGCTGAAAAATGAGAAAAAAGTATTCTCTAAACCCTAACAGCCCTTTTAAACTCCTAATCCCGAAATTCCCCTTTGGGCCTAGCTGTTAATCACCCGGTTAAGCCCAATTAAGTTGTTTTTCACCATCTGAAACTTGTTTCAGCCATATCTCCCAAACGGTGAGCCTGTTTGGCTAATATGACCACTCTACGGAATTGTAAACCATCATCCGGATCCAATGGAAGTGGTTTCAGGTCAAAATTTCTTTCCAGTCAAAAATTATGGTCAAAACAATTTCAACTAGGGGCAAAACGGTCATTTAAAAATCGACAAAAATCATGAACATGGGAAATTACCCTACTAGTCGTTTCCCAAAAGTACACGACCATACGACTTACTAAGAAAAAGAAATAAATATTCTACGATCTTCCGATGCGTAGAATGCAGGTCGTTACATTACTACATAAAATAAAAGTGTGACAAGGTAGACAGGATAAGGTGTATACGCTTCCTTAACGATTACTCTGCACTATCACTAGTATATCCAAAATGAGATGATCCCTTCCACTATAAGGTGGTAGACTTAGGCATACGTCCAAATGTATCCTAACTACTACCCTAATCGATCGTCTCCCTAATCCGTGTAGATACTCTGTGTCGGCCCCACCGTAGGATGTATCACGTCCTAAAGTGGAAACTCTCCACTGATATGCACAGCCTCATATCTCTCACGATCGTCTTATCCCCCTCTGCCTGGCTCATCCACGCACATGGCCCGGTCGGTTTGTGCTGCCCAAACCGTCCTCCACGTTTGGATCTCTTACAATCAGTCCAGTAAGCATGCCCCTTCTCCGACCTACTTCGGAGTACATGTTTGATACCTACTCCGGGTCACTAGCCGAAATGGGTCCCACACAATATAATATAAGTTCTCCCCTTTGTCTTATATCCCCCATTAGGTTTTCATTGGCTATGTATACCACTAGGTGTCTTTAATTACATAACCTTATCATTTCCACTAGTTATGTTTACCCTAAAAGTTGTCTTTAATTACATAACTTTATTATTCTCACCGGTCATGTATGTCACTAGGTGTCTTTAATTACATGACCATATCGGGTTAAGTTTGTGGGCCTATATGTAAATATTACCCACCCCCTTAGGTTTGCTTAACCCACACACGGTCCAACCAATTTTACTTAACCCTAACTTTTGTTCATAATCATACAATCCCTATGGATTAGATTAGGTTAAGTAGTCCAATTTATTACCATGTCCATTTATGGTTTATAATGCACTATACCTCCAACATTAGGCCTACAACTTGTGGAAGTTGGATATGTCACTCCGATCCAGGCAGACTTCTTCCACAAGTTGGGCCTAACTGTGTCACAGCCTGTCTCATATTTGCGCACTTAGATCTCTTACATTAGGTTCAACATTAATGGTTGCGGGATATGCCGGTCGGCATCCGGGCAGACTTCCACCACTAATGCAACCTAACCTCGTGTCAAAAGTGCAATTACAATTTCTAATTATAATTATTAGACATTTCATTCTTATCCAATTCTTACCTATGTCTTTATAGGTGACTATGCCCCTTTTTCCCATTTTGAATTATATGTCCAATTCATATAAACATTTTCTACCAATTCTAACCCTCCCCCTCCTTTTCCTAACTAATGCATTCGAATATATTTGGCGGCGTCTAAGCTAGAAAGTAGCCAATCCATAAGAAATAAATAGGGAAAGATGATGGGAAAAATGACAATAGTGATTGTTCTGGCATAAACATAAACTAGCATAGTGATAAGGTGGACATATGAGCATAAATATGATGAACTTGTGGAAGTTAACTAATTCTAACATAACTATGATGTCATAATAAGCATATTAAGATCTCAATTAACAATTTAGATGTCCAACTGGTTTAGATCTAATATGACAGCCATAAGGTGATAAACTAGATCTGATTAATAATTTAGATGTCCACATAATTCAGATCTAATAGTTAAAAAACAGATTTAACACAAATAAGGTCAGGATCCACATCATAGTATGTCATAGAAGTTACAATAGAACCGACAAGATAGAGATTTAGATCCAATAGTTAAAAATAGATCTAACACAAGTAAGGTTAAGATCCACATCATCGAATGTCATATGTTCACAATTTACTATAGATCCATTATAATATAGGCACATGAACAAATCCAAACTATTTTCATATCATGTGTACATTCAAGTATTTGAATCTAAAAGTAACTAGGAACTCGCAGAGTTTGGATTAGAAAAAGAATGGATCGTGAATCTCTAATTGATTTGCTTTAGTTGTTTATTGTAGAAGATAGGATCCGTCTCAGTTCAGACACCAGTAGTATTTAACCTTCATGATTTCCAATGAAGACAACAGGAGAAATGGACATGTGTTTATAGTTGTCAGCACCTCTAAAACCAACTACCATGTAAGCTCTAGGGGTGTCAATACCCCTGTAGGGGGATCGACCCTGGTGTCGATACCCTTGTAGGGGGTCGACCCCGGTGTCGACACCCCCTAGGGGGGTCGACCCCCTAGAGCGAGAAATTTGCCGACTTCCACCATTTTGATTTTTGAATGATTTTGTATAAGGTTCTGACTCAAATCTGACTCATATGTGTATATATAATTCTTCTACGCATATACAAACTTAAAACCCTCATAACTTCTTCATACAGTTTTCGTTTTATGCAAACCAAATGTCTATCTTGACCAAAATTTCGAGACAAACGCAAAGGATTTCGCTTAATTCCGAATATTAAATTAATTATTGTTCAATTTATCCTCTTTTAGTTTTGTTAAAAAATTCGGGGTGTTACATTCCCCCTTACTCAAAGGATTTTGTCCCCGAAATCTCTAAGTTGAGGAGAACGCATATCCTACCACCCATTATCCATCTACTTATCCATCAATCACTGGCATCCACTGTCCTTAAAGATTTCCAATGCTTATATGAATATATGCAAAGGTGTGTGTATATGCCCCAATACTAATGCAAATATTAGGCGGTCTACTGATTCAGTCGACCTCCTTAATGCAATGTATGTTAGTGCCATGTATGCAATATGTATGCAAATAATCCTATTATAATATGTAATTTCTATATGTGTGCACACTCATTCGTCCAAATGCAACATCCATATGCTAATACATCCATTTCCGTTTATAAAAGAAAAGAAGATGCACACACGTCCATATGTAGTATGAGAGTGATTGAGTCGATCTAGTACCTAATGTGTGTGTGTATGCATCCACAAGCGGCAACTAGCAAACACTTGCACCCACTTGCATACATCAAACATAACATGTCTCAAACACATGTTTACATCCATAGGGTTCCTATCTAAAGGTCGAAAATACTATGAATAGGATAAATTTAGATGATAGAAACAAGAACAGATAAAATTTGGAGAAGGAGTTAAGAACATACCCTCAAAAAGAAAAGGGTACGAAGCCTGAATCTTATCTTCGGTCTCTGAAGTCGCATCCTTTGGGTTATCTCCCAATTTAACCTTTATCAACTTAGTCTCTTTATTGCGTAGCTTCTTAATCTCTGATCCAAGAATACGGGTAGGGACATGTCTGACTGTCGCCTCCCACTCTACTTCCACTTCTTCCAATATGCTTGGCTCAACAACTTCCGCGATATCATGCAAACACTTCCGCAGATGAGAAACGTGGAAAACATCATGAACAATGGATAAATTTTCTGGAAGCTTTACTTTATAAGCCATTTGGCCAATCCTCTTGGTTATGGGAAATGGTCCCACAAACCTGGGTGCCAACTTCCCAACCGATCTGAAGCGAACCACATTCCTCAGAGGTGAGACTTTGATAAAAACTAAATCTCCCACTTCGAATTCGATGTCAGTCATTCTCTTGTCTACGTAGGATTTCTTCCTATCTTGAGCTGTCTTCATCCTCTGTCGAATAAGATCAATCTTCTCGGACGTTTCTCTAACCATATCTGGTCCAAGTAATAACCTTTCTGTAGATTCCCACCAACAAGTTGGTGATCTACAGAGTCGTTCGTACAATTCTTCGAAGGGTGCCATGTCGATGCTAGCTTGATAACTGTTGTTATAGGCAAACTCTACTAAAGGAGGATGCTCTTCCCAAGTTCCTCTGAAGTCTAGGATACACAGCCTTAAAAGATCCTCAAGAATTCTGTTCACCATCTCCGTTTGCCTATCAGTCTGAGGATGATAAGCGGTGCTCAAACACAACTGTGTACCTAATGCTTCTTGCAAGATCCTCCAAAATTCACTTGTGAAAATGGGGTCACGATCGTTCATGATGATGGAAGGTACCCCATGAAGACGAACTATCTCTCGGACATAGATTGTTGCCAACCATGATGTCGTCCTCTTACTCTTAACTGGAATAAAGTGAGCGCTCTTAGTGAGTCTGTCTACCACGACCCAGATACTGGTGTTGTCTTTCTTCGATCTAGGAAAACCATCAATGAAATCCATATAAATGCTCTCCCATTTTCACTGTGGAACCTCCAAAGGATGAACTAAACCACCGGGCTTCTTTTGATCAACTTTGACTTGTTGGCAAACTAAACATTGAGAAACAAATTCGGATACATCTTTCTTTAACCCAGTCCAAAGGAAAACCCTCTTTATGTCTTTGTACATATTATCACCACCTGGATGAATAGTCATCTTAGAATGGTGGGCTTCCTCTAGTACCGCTTTTATAAAGATTGTTGTTTGAGGGAGCAAAGCCTTCCATCTCGTCGCACCCACCCCTTTTCATCTATGGTATATCGACCGAGGTGACTAGAAGTCTCCCCTTTACGGAGCTTAACCATGATGTCTAAAATCTGTGGGCTACCATGTTGCGAAGCTCCTATCCGATCCATAAGAGTTGGTCATATCTCCAATGATGCAAACAAGTCAGGCTAACTCTTGATGGAGGGTTTCCAAATCAAAGGTTGATACGAACTCCAAGTTTTTCCTCTCCACAAACAGAGGACTTAAGGCCATCCTCTGCCTACTAAGTGTGTCAACCACTACATTACCCTTGCCAGGGGTATAAGCGATTTCAAAATCATAAGAAGCTAAGAACTTCATCCACCTTTGTTGCCTAAAATTAAGATCCTTCCGTAAGAACAGATACTTAAGAGATTTACGATCGGTGTATAACTCGAACTTCTCTCTAAGTAAACAATGATGCAGCGTCTTCAGCACGAATACTATGGCAGCTAGCTCTAGATCATGGGTTGTGTAGTTCTTCTCATGGACTCTCAACTATCTACCCCCATTACGCACCACCTTTCCTTCTTGCATCAGAACCGCACCAAGCCCTATACCGCATGTAACACCCCGTATTTTCTGTGAATATTAAATTTAACAAATCTAAGAACGCTTAATTTTTAAAAGAAGAATTGGGTGAAATGAGTTACGCCATTGCGTTTGACTCGAAATTCTGCTTGAGACAGAGTCTGAGTTTGCGTGAATCGGACTCCGTATGAAGAAGTTATGGAGGTTAGAAGAATTCTAGTATAAGTAGAAATTAAATTAAAAATAATAATTAAATAATCAATTCAGTTCGAAATTCAAAAACTCAGAAATCGGCTGAGCGGGAAATCTCCCGGTCAGGGGTGTCGAACTCCCCAATGGGTGTCGACATAGTGTCGCCCCCCTAAGGGTGTCGTCATGGGTGTCGACCCCCCCTTGTAGGGGTCGACCCACTGGATAGTGAAGATTTTCTGAGTCATAGGGCTACGTGGCGACTTCTGATTGGCCTGATGACGCATTTTCTTGGACTACATGGCTCTGATGACTCCTAGATTGATCTAAAGCCCCATATTAGTCCTAAACTTATATATAATCACCTCAAACCTTAACCTTAAACCTCACAATCGCATTCTATGAAGCCTTCATGTTGTCCATCCCTAAGCTAGCCTAGCCTCCATTTTCTCCAAACTAGAAATCAAGTTAGAAAGCTCCAAACCAAATCCAAACTAGAGAATCAAACGTCTACATCAAGGATTAAGCTTAACCAATTCAGAAATCAGATCTCAGAAAACAAGATTAGTTATTTTTCTGTAAGTTCAGCTATCATTCAGATTTGAACACCTAATAGAAATCATGACTATAATAATCGGATCTAGAACTATGCCTAATTCTGATTTTTGCTTATCCTTTTGTCAAATCTGAATTGCCTATGCCTATGAGACTATTGTGATCGATATAATGAAACCTATAATGCCTATGAGACTATTGTGACTATGAGACTGTTATGATTGACATAATGGAACCTATCATGCCTATGAGACTGTTGTGATTGATATGATGGAACCTATCATGCTGTACATCCTATGCCTATGAGACTATTGTGACTGATATAATGGAATTTATCATGTTGTATATCAAAATCAGTGATTCTCTTAAGTCCAATTCTATCTAATCTTTATACCTATGGTGTAAATTGCTTAGCTTGCCCACGCTTATTGTTAACGTACAACATGCTTATTGGAAACATGATTCTTGAATTGGGTACACCTTTACATGCCTATTTTTCCTTATGTCAATTATTATTCTCCTTCTCTATTCTTCCCTTTTTATTTTCCTCTATGAATATTAGGTTCATTCGGAACTTAGATTGAATCTCGTTGTACATGCAATTATAACATGGGAAGATTGGGTATAATTTAATTGAGTAAATTTTGGGCATAACAAGTGGAATGTGGCATAAACTTATAGTAACTACACTTGGGGAACGTTGACATAAAAAGACCTAAACTTGGACACATATGACAAATATGTAAATTGGCTAAAGATGAATATGCCTAACCCGAGGTTAGATTGAGTTGCGGTGTAAAACTGCCCGAAACTACCCGGTACATCCAGCGACCGCAACAATATAGATCTAATGTGAGAGGTTAGCGCATTTAGCCCAAAAACCCGAGGTTAGATTGAGTTGCGGTGTAAGACTGCCCGGAACCACCCGGGACAACCAACGACCGCAACATAATAGATCTAAGGTGCTTTAATGAATGAATTAAAGTTAAGGATGGACAAGCTAAGAATGGTATGGTTAAGTTAATTAAGGCAACACTTAACCAATACAACATGTTAATTAAACAGATGGGTGGGGTTAAGTTAATTTGAGAATACTTAACCATTATAAAATGTTGATTAGGAAACCCTAGTAACGGGGACCCATTTCAACAGTAACCCACATAGATGTATCACGGTACCCTGAACTAGGCAGGGTATGGCACGATTACTGGGCTAATTATAAGCGATCAAAATAGCGACGGGTGGTGCAACAGAGTAAGTTCCGGCGGAGTATGCACGTGCACGTACTCCGAAGTGGAAAAAAGCAGGCACTGGGCATCAATAGTATACACTGTGCATCTTGAATTAGTGTCAGGTTGCCACCATAGGAACTGATATACCCCATGGTGGGACCAGCACAGGTATCTACAATCAAATGGGGTTTAATGACACAAGTAATAAAAGCATGCGAGTAGAAGCCGATAGGAAAAGGGATCACCTTGTTATGAACACATGATGGTAGTTGAAACATTCGTTAGCAGGTGCAGAGAAATGGAAATGAGTGTGATAGTATATTCAGTTTATCTTACCTTATCTTATTTGTAACACCCCGTAGTTCTATAACATTAAGTTTCACATATTAAAGTATAATTAAATTTTAGAAGAAGAATTAAGGGAAACGGGTTACGCCATTGCGTTCATCTCGAAATTCTGCTTGAGATAGAGTCCGAGTTTGCGTAAATCGGACTCCGTACGAAAGAGATATGCCTCCGGAACTTTAAGAATTTATTTAAAATTCAAACAGCTCGAAAAACGGATTCAAAATTCAAAAATAGGACCAGACCCGGGCTGGGCAGGAAAATTCCTGCACAGGGCCCAGGTCGACTATAGGGTCGACCTGGTTGACCCAGGTCGACCATAGGGTCGACCTCCCATGTCGACCTGGTCAGGTCTGGCTGGGCTGGCCTGGTCTGTGTTCTAGTCGAATTTCTGTCCCTGGTCTTGTCACTAGGGCTGAGTTGTCTTCTTTTGATTGGCTTCTCTTTAGAACGGATGGCTTTGATTAAACCTGGCTTCATCGACGGCTCTAATTAACTTGCAACTCTATAAAAACACCCTAGGTCTCTAACTAAAATTCACACAAAAATAAGAACTTGAGCCGCCATATTGTCAAAAGAAAACTAAGGAGAGCCTCCGCTTGAAAAGAGACGAACAACGATTCAAGAAACAAAAGTCTAACCTAATTTCTACGCAATGGTTTCTACTCTAAGGGAAAGCTTTGCAAATTCAGAATAACAGAAACCAGAAATCAAGTTTCACTGCCCGTTGTAAGTATAGTGGTTTTCTGAATATGAATAGAAATTGCGATGTGATTCGATGTAATTGAAATTGGGGTTTTACTATTGTAAAATATTGATGTAAATTCTGTGTATTGCGTTGATTATGTCATATTTTGTATTGGGTGTGTGTGGCATAAATTGGTTGATGCGAGCCTATTGACATTTGTATATGAAAATAAATATCACTTGCATGTTTGTAGTAAAAACTAGAATTGACATCTTTTTGTTATGTCGTTAACATGGTTAGCATACATTTTTTTAGGCCTAAGTTTAGACTCATGTAGACATGTTCCAAGTTGAAACCTTTTATGCCTACACGACTCAAAACCTTTGTATACTTTATTATGTTTAATTGCAAGTGATAATTGGGTTTATGGAAGTACTTTTTGGTTACACAAATTATACTAGTTTCATGTTGAAATAGGCTGCTTGATGTAAAGTTAGTTTACACCTTTGGGTTATGTCAAAAAGTGGACATTTTTATGCTAGTTTGGTGTTCGACATTATGCCCAGTTATATGTGTATAAAACCATGTTTAAACAAGTCTAAAAGTACGCCATCTTATGTGACACCAATTTAGTTATATCCTTATTGAATGCAATTTCAGCTAACCCACAATCTATGTTAGTGAAAACGCTAGGTTGCAAGATCATGCGCCACACACTTTTATGTATTCTAGAACAATTCATGATTCTGTGCTTCCCTTTTTTTTTTGTTTATGAGTTGGGGCTGAAATGTTAAGCCCAACATTTGTTATGCTGCATACGTACAAATGGGGGAAACAAACGTTGGGTTTAAAATAAAATACATGTATTGGCATGTTTGACACATGCCAATGACTAGTGACATTTAAAGCGGTATAAATTATTATACCCAAAATTAGTGAATTTGGATGATTTGGCCATAAACATTTACGTATAAAATGAAAAGTGACAAATATGTAAATCTAGAAAATACGAGCATGCTTAACCCGAGGTTGGATTGAGTTGTGATGTAAACCTGTCCGGACCCGCCCGGCTGTCCAGTAATCACAACAATACCTATCCAATGTGAGAGGTTAAGGCATTGAGCCCAATAAAGACCCGAGGTTAGACTGAGTTATGGCGTAAGACTGGCCGGAACCGACTGGCATACAGGCAGCCACAACAATACCTGTCTAATGTGAGTGGTTGGTGCTTTAATAAGACAATTAAAGCTAAGTTAGAATTGGTAGGGTTAAGTTAACTAAAACACTTAACCAACTTAACATGTTAATAAGACAAGACTTGTAGGGGTTAAGTAACTAAGAAAACACTTATCCAATTTAACATGTTAACTAGACTAGAAGGTGAGGTTAAGTAAAAGTTAATACACTTAGCCAATTTAACATATTAACTAGACTAGAGGGTGAGGTTAAGTAAATTCAGGACACTTAACCGTTATAATCTGATAATTAGATAAGTGGGTGAGGTTAAGTAAATACACTTAGCCAATTTAATATGTTAGCAGGACTAGAGGGTAGGGTTAAGTAAACTTAGAACACTTAACCATTATAGTGTGATAAATTGAACAGGGTTGAGTTGAAACATGAAGGGACAATACCTAACCATTAGAACATGTTAATTAAACAGATGTTAGGGTTAAGTTAACTAAGGGAACACTTAACTGTTATAACATGTTAGTTAAAACAGATGGGCAAGGTTAGGTTAAAAGGGACACTTGACCAATACAAGATGAATGGGTAGGGTTAAGTAATAAGAAATACTTAACCAATATAACTTGGTTTGTGATAGGGTTAAGTCGACATGAACTACTGGTAACACTTGGCCAGATTAATATGACAAAGGAATGGGTTAAGCTAACTTGAATTGACTAATGACACTTAACCAATCCAACTTGACGAGAAAGAGGGCTAAGTAGTAAACCCTAGTCAAGAAACAATCGAGAACGGGAGCTAAGTTGAAATCCCCAGTTAAAGAAATAAGTGATAAACCTTAGTTAACAAGATTTATGGGAAAAGAAACTAAGTGGTAAACCTTAGTTGAGAACAACTAAGTAATAATTCTTAGTCAAGAAAACTGAGCCGGTCCATAATAGATGAATAACCCGATATGGTAGATCATCGATTAACAAGTACATGAGGAGGAGCAAACGTTTATCTGATTTCGAAAAAGGCTCTAGCAGACTGGCTTTAGAAGCACGTAGCTTCGGGGGACGTGAGGGTACTCTTGGTATCCCTCTATGAGGTTGCAGATGATCCGCCTGGGCTCACAGAGGTTAAGGTCTGTGGTAGAAGAACCAAGGGTATGCCTTGGTTGCAGTATGAGCAACCTAAAGACTAGGGTGGATCAGCATGGGTCGGCGATACTTAGTTTAGCCCTGTGATAGCACGTCGTCGACTACCTACCATCTTCAGTCAATCGTAGAACGCTTGCAGAAAGGCAGAGAACTCCCAACAGACCATATACTTGCTATCTAGTTATGGGTGAGGCTGGCCAATAGGAAAGTGGGGCATAGGTGGCAGGAGTATAGTTCTCATGCTTGATTTTCTTGGATTGCCTTTCATTAGTTGAGGGAGGGGTCACGTGGGACCATAACCACTGGAAGAAAAACAGACCTTAGCATCTGCATCGGCAGATATCTGAAAGCTCCCGACCGAGTTCTGTGTTTCTAGAATAGCCCTGCCACGGGACTCGGGTCGCACATTTCAAGACATGTGCATCTAGACAGCGATAAACGATTTGCGACACATACGTGGGGAAAGTCTAGGAACATATACCAATCTAGGTAGTGTGTCCTAGACTAGGGGCATCGTTTGACAGGAAGCATAATCCCTAGTGGACCTAGGTGGCATAAATCCTGAATCCGAGAAGTATTAGATAAGTCGCATAAACCCTAGTTGAATCTAGGAAACGCTCGATAGAAAAAACTAGATTAAATCTAGGTAATAAATAATAGATGTGCGCCTAATGACAACCACAGTTACAGGGACTGGTATCACGTTATCATTTCATACAGATTACTAGTTGGGATACTAGTTAGGTGGTGCAGAGATCAGTATGGGGTGCGATAGTAATTTCGATTCTAAACCGCTTTGCCTTAGTTTATGGTATTTTCCCATTTTCAGTTTATGTCTGTCATGTCATTTTCCTTATTCATATACCGAAGCACCACTAGACTTACCAGGCTTTATGTCTGACTCTATGTTTTCTTTCGTCTTCTTTTCTTCCGTTTCCCCCCCAGGTAGTCAGGGAGGGAATAGCTCAGATTTGTGTGGACCTGTTACTCTTTCCAAGCTTGAAGACTCTTGGATGTGCTGCTTTGGACTCTCTTTTCCACCGCTATGGCTGGCTAATGTTTTATTGGGGAATATCATTGTATATTTATGCTTCTTTATTTTGTTAAACAAGATAGATACTTTGTTGTTGGAAAACAATCTTTGTACAAGCTGTTTATAAATGAAATAAAGTTTTATTTACTTTTCCGCTGCTTTATTTATCTGTCCTGTAATTTATCTGCATCTTTTACCTATAATACTTCACAGAATTTAGTGCATTCCCTTTGTGAGTGACAGTAACGGATGTGGGGTGTTACACGTGGTATCAGAGCTGAAAGTTACTGGATCAGATAAATGATTTGAAAAATTATTTTCAAAACAGGCTTAAAAGAAGCATTTTCAAAAGAAAAGTTTTGTTTTAAAGGCATATTCCCCAAAACCATATGCACTATCTTTTGACTCTCTGTTGTAGTCCTTGTTTCTTTCTTTCTTGAGTCTCTGGGGCTCCTGACTTTCTGGGAGGTAACCTCATCGAAGGGAGAAGTAGTGCCCGACTTCCATCTATAGCCATAGTAGTTTCACCTGCGGCTAGTTTTCTTTCAAGCATTGTAGGGTTTTCTATGCGGTGGTGGCAGCTTTCGAGAGACCTGTGAACATATTACACAAGTAAGAGGATGAGGAGTTTGGCTAAGGAGCACAACCCAAGGATGAGAAATTCATGGATATGGACTTGGCTCACGAGGGAGGAAGGAATTGTAAAACCTAAGATGAGAGGAAGTATCTTTACTATGGTATAATAGGGCATATAATTAAGGACAAACGGCAAGAACGAGGGACAGGATTCTTAGAAGGACTAGTACGTGCTCTCAACACTAGCATACCTGAGAGAGAGGTAGTAAAAGTCTTTGTTGGAAAAGTTTAGCTTTTCTTTTGATTAACCAGTTAGTACTCTTTTGATCTTAGCGCTCCGCGTTTGTTCATATCTACTTCCATAGTTGAGTCTCTGCACCTTAGCACTTGTATAGTAGAAGATCCCATTAGCATCTCAAAATCCAATTGGTGGTTCGGCCCGTTTATCTTTGGTTTATAAGGATTTGAGAATAACTATATTAAGTGTTGAGTTTAAGCGTAATGCTTATGTTTTTGGTTCAATGGGCTATGAGTTGATTTTAGGCATGGTTGGTTTGCTGGTAATTCTAATAGAAGGATAGTTAGACTTTTGATTTTCCTTGGAAATATCCTCGAGATTTCATGTGATCCTAAAGGAACAGTTAGGTCTAGCTACCTAGAATCACTTGATACATCTATCAACGATTTGCAATCCGTTAGAATAGTCCATGAGTACACAAATGTTTTGATTAGGTTAGAGGTTTGTCCCCTAAAACGCGAGATGGACTTCCGCATATATCCAGTTGACAATGGAAAACCAGCTATCCGATCAACGACAGTTTTGGAAATGGTGGTCAAGAAACTTTGCAATCGTGAAGATTAATTAGATAAGGTATAGAATAGTGAAGCCCAAGAAGATGCGACTTAGGAGACTGAAGACTAGATACACGCATCATACCCTTTTTCCTAAGGGTACATCCTTGATCTTTTTTAAGAATTTTATGCATACTTTCTAGCCTTTAAGGTATATCCTCTAGGACGTATCATCGATCCTTAGATAGAAACCGATGGATGTAAACTTGTATTTGAAACATGTTATGATTGATGGTTGCAAGTGGTTGCTCGTGGATGCATATACACACCATATGCGCTAGAACGACTTAGTCACTTTCATGTTGCATTCGCATATATGTATTTGCTTAACGGATTTAATTTGATATGTTATCATATTGATGTTGCATACGGATGAATGGCTATGCACACATGTAGTATTTACATAACTAGGACGCTTGCATACATGATTGGACGTATGGCACTGACATAATTCGCATTAAGGAGGTCAACTGAATCAGTAGACCGCCTGATTTTGCATTAGATAAATACATATACACACACTATGCATATGAACATGAAAGCATTAGAAATATTTTTAAGGACATTGAATGTCTCTGATTGAATGGTTGAGTAGATAGGTGATTGGATGGTAGGACACATTCTTCCTAACTTGAAGATTTCGGGGATGAAATCCTTTTAAGAGGGGGAGAATGTGACACCCCGTAGTTCTGTAACATTAAGTTTCACAAATTAAAGTATAATTAAATTTTATAAGAAGAATTAAGGGAAACGGGTTACGCCATTGCGTTCGACTCGAAATTCTGCTTGAGATAGAGTCCGAGTTTGCGTAAATCGGACTCCGTACGAAGGAGATATGACCTCCGGAAGTTTAAGAATTTATTTAAAATTCAAAAAGCTCGAAAAACGGATTCAAAATTCAAAAATAGGACCAGACCCGGGCTGGGCAGGAAAATTCCTACTCAGGGCCCAGGTCGATCATAGGGTCGACCATAGTGTCGACCTGGTTGACCCAGGTCGACCATAGTGTCGACCTGGTTGACCCAGGTCGACCATAGGGTCGACCTCCCCTTTCGACCTGGTCAGGTCTGGCTGGCCTGGTCTGTGTTCTGGTCGAATTTCTGGCCCTGGTCTTGTCACTAAGGCTGAGTTGTCTTCTTTTGATTGGCTTCTCTTTAGAACGAATGGCTTTGATTAAACCTGGCTTCATCGACGGCTCTAATTAACTTGCAACTCTATAAAAACACCCTAGGTCTCCAACTAAAATTCACACAAAAATAAGAGCTTGAGCCGCCATACTGTCAGAAGAAAACTAAGGAGAGCCTCCGCTTGAAAAGAGACGAACAACGATTCAAGAAACAAAAGTCTAATCTAATTTCTACCCAATGTTTTCTACTCCAAGGGAAAGCTTTGCAAATTCAGAATAACAGAAACCAGAAAACAAGTTTCAACGTCCGTTGTAAGTATAGTGTTTTCTGAATATGAATAGAAATTGCGATGTGATTCGATGTAATTGAAATTGGGGTTTTACTATTATAAATATTGATGTAAATTCTGTGTATTGCGTTGATTATGTCATATTTTGTATTGGGTGTTTGTGGCATAAATTGGTTGATGCGAGCCTATTAACATTTGTATATGAAAATAAATATCACTTGCAAGTTTGTAGTAAAAACTAGAATTGACATCTTTATGTTATGTCGTTAGCATGGTTAGCATACATTCTTTTTAGGCCTAAGTTGAGACTGATGTAAACATGTTCCATGTTGAAACCTTTTATGCCTACACGACTAAAACCTTTGTATACGTTATTATGTTTAATTGCAAGTGATAATTGGGTTTACGCAAGTACTTTTTGGTTACACAAATTACACTAGTTTCATGTTGAAATGGGCTACTTGATGTAAAGTTAGTTTACACCTTTGGGTTATGCCAAAAAGTGGCATTTTTATGCTAGTTTGGTGTTCAACATTATGCCTAGTTATATGTGTATAAAACCATGTTTAAAAAAGTCTGAAAGTACGCCATCTCATGTGACACCAATTTAGTTATATCCTTATTGAATGCAAGTTCAGTTGACCCACAATCTATGTTAGTGAAAACGCTAGGTTGCAAGATCATGCGCCACACACTTTTATGTATTCTAGAACAATTCATGATTTTGTGCTTCCCCTTTTTTGTGTTTATGAGTTGGGCTGAAATGTTAAGCCCAACATTTGTTATGCTGCGTACGTACAAACGGGGGAAACAAACGTTGGGTTTAAAATAAAATACATGTATTGGCATGTTTGACACATGCCAATGACTAGTGACATTTAAAGCGGTATAAATTGTTATACCCAAAATTAGTGAATTTGGATGATTTGGCCATAAACATTTACATATAAAAATGAAAAGTGACAAATATGTAAATCTAGAAAATACGAGCATGCTTAACCCGAGGTTGGATTGAGTTGTGATGTAAACCTGTCCGGACCCGCCCGGCTGTCCAGTAATCACAACAATACCTATCCAATGTGAGAGGTTAAGGCATTGAGCCCAATAAAGACCCGAGGTTAGACTGAGTTATGGCGTAAGACTGGCCGGAACCGACTGGCATACAGGCAGCCACAACAATACCTGTCTAATGTGAGTGGTTGGTGCTTTAATAAGACAATTAAAGCTAAGTTAGAATTGGTAGGGTTAAGTTAACTAAAACACTTAACCAACTTAACATGTTAATAAGACAAGACTTGTAGGGGTTAAGTAACTAAGAAAACACTTATCCAATTTAACATGTTAACTAGACTAGAAGGTGAGGTTAAGTAAAAGTTAATACACTTAGCCAATTTAACATATTAACTAGACTAGAGGGTGAGGTTAAGTAAATTCAGGACACTTAACCGTTATAATCTGATAATTAGATAAGTGGGTGAGGTTAAGTAAATACACTTAGCCAATTTAATATGTTAGCAGGACTAGAGGGTAGGGTTAAGTAAACTTAGAACACTTAACCATTATAGTGTGATAAATTGAACAGGGTTGAGTTGAAACATGAAGGGACAATACCTAACCATTAGAACATGTTAATTAAACAGATGTTAGGGTTAAGTTAACTAAGGGAACACTTAACTGTTATAACATGTTAGTTAAAACAGATGGGCAAGGTTAGGTTAAAAGGGACACTTGACCAATACAAGATGAATGGGTAGGGTTAAGTAATAAGAAATACTTAACCAATATAACTTGGTTTGTGATAGGGTTAATTCGACATGAACTACTGATAACACTTGGCTAGTTTAATATGACAAAGGAATGGGTTAAGCTAACTTGAATTGACTAATGACACTTAACCAATCCAACTCGACGAGAAAGAGGGCTAAGTAGTAAACCCTAGTCAAGAAACAATCGAGAACGGGAGCTAAGTTGAAATCCCCAGTTAAAGAAACTAAGTGATAAACCTTAGTTAACAAGATTTATGGGAAAAGAGACTAAGTGGTAAACATTAGTTGAGAACAACTAAGTAATAATTCTTAGTCAAGAAAACTGAGCCGATCCATAATAGATGAATAACCCTATATGGAAGACCATCGCTTAACAAGTACATGAGGAGGAGCAAACATTTATCCGATTTCGAAAAAGGCTCCAGCGGACTAGGTTTAGAAGCACGTAGCTTCGGGGGACGTGAGGGTACTCTTGGTATACCTCTATGAGGTTGCAGATGATCCGCCTGGGCTCACAGAGGTTAAGGTCTGTGGTAGAAGAACCAAGGGTATGCCTTGGTTGCAGTATGAGCAACCTAAAGACTAGGGTGGATCAGCGTGGGTCGGCGATACTTAGTTCAGCCCTGTGATAGCACGTCGTCGACTACATACCATCTTCAGTCAATCGTAGTACGCATGTGGAAAGGTAGAGAACTCCCAACAGACCATATACTTGCTATCTAGTTATGGGTGAGGCTGGCCAATAGGAAAGTGGGGCATAGGTGGCAGGAGTATAGTTCTCATGCTTGATTTTCTTGGATTGCCTTTCATTAGTTGAGGGAGGGGTCACGTGGGACCATAACCACTGGTAGAAAAACAGACCTTAGCATCTGCATCGGCAGATATCTGAAAGCTCCCGACCGAGTTCCGTGTTTCTAGAATAGCCCTGCCACGGGACTCGGGTCGCACATTTCAAGACATGTGCATCTAGACAGTGATAAACGATTCGCGACACATACGTGGGGAAAGTCTAGGAACATATACCACTCTAGGTAGTGTGTCCTAGACTAGGGGCATCGTTCGACAGGTAGCATAATCCCTAGTGGACCTAGGTGGCATAAATCCTGAATCCGAGAAGTATTAGATAAGTCACATAAACCCTAGTTGAATCTAGGAAACGCTCGATAGAAAACCCTAGATTAAATCTATGTAAAAAATAATAGATGTGTGCCTAATGGCAACCACAGTTACAGGTACTGGGATCACGTTATCATTTCATACAGATTACTAGTTGGGATACTAGTTAGGTGGTGCAGAGATTAGTATGGGGTGCGATAGTAATTTCGATTCTAAACCGCTTTGCCTTAGTTTATGGTATTTTCCCATTTTCAGTTTATGCTTGTCATGTCCTTTTCCTTATTCATATACCGAAGCACCACTAGACTTACCAGGCTTTATGTCTGACTTTATGTTTTCTTTCATCTTCTTTTCTTCCGTTCCCCCCCCCCCCCAGGTAGTCAGGGAGGGAATAGCTCAAAATTGTATGGACCTGTTACTCTTTCCAAGCTTGAAGACTCTTGGATGTGCTGCTTTGGACTCTCTTTTCCACCGCTATGGTTGGCTAATGTTTTATTGGGGAATGTCATTGTATATTTATGCTTCTTTATTTTGTTAAACAAGATAGATACTTTGTTGTTGGAAAACAACCTTTGTACAAGCTGTTTATAAATGAAATAAACTTTTATTCACTTTTCCGCTGCTTTATTTATCTGTCTTGCAATTTATCTGCATCTTTTACCTATAATACTTCACAGAACTTAGTGCATTCCCTTTGTGAGTGACACTAACGGATGTGGGGTGTTACATTATTGCTATGGTATTGTCCCATGTTCAGTTTATTCATGTCATGATTCTTTTACCTGTTTACATGCTGAATAATCACTGGACTTACCTGGCTTATGTCGGACCCGTTTTCTTTCGCCTTGTTTTCTTCCGTTCCCCCCAGGTCCTCAGGGAGAGAATACTTCAGCTTAGTGCATACCTTTTCCAGCTTTAAAAGAGTAGATGTATTGCTTGGATTCTCTTTTCTTGGGCTATGGCTATGGTTACACTTTTATTGGGGATTTATGCTTCTTTACTACTGTTTTATGCTTCTTTATGTGCTTGGAATTTTAAATCAAGACAGATGTTTTATTTTATTAATTTACAAGTTGGGTTTTGAGACAATGCTAGTAATGTTTTGACTGAACCATGATATTTATGAAATGATTTCAATTCTCCACTATTTATATGACTGTCTTATAAATTATCTGTGCCTTTTACCTAAAATGCTTCACCAAAGTTAATGCATTCCCGTTGTGGGTGACCTTAATGGAGGTGGGGTGTTTCACTTGGTATCAGAGCGATGGTTTACAAGATCAGATAAATTTTTTTGAAAACTATTTTTCAAAAAGAAGTTTAAAGAAGAATTTTCAAGAAAAGTGTTGTTTTATTTTAAAGGCATAATCTCCGATGCCATATGCACTATCTTTCTATCCTTTGTTTTGAACCTTTTCTTTTCGTTTCAGCATGTTTGGGGTCGTAATATTCCCGATGGTGTACCGATACCTGGCTGGTTCAGAAGGTATCTGGAGGTTAGGACTAATGACGCAGGCTCAGCAGACATTCCTCCTCCCCTAGTTGCAGCCGTTCCTCCTCCTCCTCCGCGTGTGAATGCTTTCTCGAAGATACGTAGAGACTTTCGAGCTATGGGTGGAAAGAACATTAATGGGACTGAGTCCTTTGTGGAAGAAAGAAACTGGCTCAAGGAAATAGAAGACGTCTTTGTTATCTTCGAAGTGGACGATAGGCAGTAGATACAATTGGTTGTATGGTTACTTAAGGACGAAGCCTCTTACTGGTGGAAAGTTACTAATGCTAAGAGACCAATTGAAACTTGGGAGGATTTCAGAATGAGATTTGAAATGAAGTTCCTCTCTCAAGCTGAACGAAGCCTACAGATGGAGAAGTTCTTAGCACTCAAACAAGGAAGCCTATCGGCTAAGGAATACGTCAACCAATTCAACTAAAGGCTAGATTCGGACTGGAGTTAGTAAACACTCCACATAAAAAGGCTCTCTAATTCGTTAAAGGGTTAAATGAGCCACTGCACAGCCTAGATGTGTCCCATATACCTATGGGTGCGACTTTTGAGAGACTGGTGGACATGGCACTGTTACAAGAGGAAGACAAGGATGGCAAGAAAGAGGAAAAGGTGGAAGAACCTCTAGACAAGAAAGTGGAGGGATCGAAGAATAAGAAGACAGATTCCAAGAACGGCAGGAAGAATAACAAACCCCGTGACAAGAGGAAGTGTAAATTTTGTGGCATGCCTAGACATCTGATTAAGGACTGCAAAAAGAAGAAAAGGAAGATGGGTGGTTGCTTTCAATGTGGCTAGATAGGACATATGGCTAAGGATTACCCAAAAAGGCAAGGGAAAGGGCAGAGGACTGGATCTACTTCTGGAGGGCAGATTCATGCTCTCATTGCACCTCCGCAAGAAAGAGGTAGAAATAATTCTGTTAAGAGTTTAGTTTATCTTTCTGATCATTCAGTTCGTACTCTTTTCGATTCTGGTGCATCGCACTCTTTTATATCTACTGCTTTAGTTGAATCTCTGCACCTAGATGCCAGTATAGTAGAGGATCCCATGGTTGTTTCAAATCCAATTGGGGGTTCGGGTTATTTTTCAATGGTTTGTTTGGATTTGGAAATTTCTATACTAAGCCTTGGGTTTAGATGTAATGCTTATGTTTTGGATTTCACGGGATATGGGTTGATTCTAGGCATGGATTAGTTATCCAATAATGGTGTCATCCTTGATTGTGAAAAGAGAGTGGTTAAACTTATGTCTCGCCTTAGTAACACTCTCGAAATCCCTTGTAATCCTATGAATTTTGTTATGCTTAACTACCTAGAATCTCTTGATGCATCTGTTGAAAACATGCAATCTGTTAGAGTAGTCCGTGAATATTCGGATGTCTTTGAAGAGGTGAACGGTTTACCTCCGAAGCAAGAGATAGACTTCCGCATATACCTCGTTGATAATGAAAAACCTGTTGCTTTACCCGTTAAACACATGGCTCCAAGGGAAAGGAAAGAGCTCTGCAAGCAAGTTAAAGAGTTGCTTGAAAAGGGGTTCATAAGGCAGAGTATTTGTGAATGGGGTGCCCCAGTCGTGTTTGCCACCAAAGCAGATCTAGGGAGCTAAACAAGCTGACCAAGAAAAATGGGCACCCACTTCCTAGAATAGATGACTTGTTCAACCAGCTCGTAGATGCCTCGGTTTTCTCCCAACTAGATCTGGCCACCAGATTTCATCAGCTAAGAGTGGTTGAAGACAGTATAGATAAGACCGCGTTCAAGAACCCGGATGGTTTCTTCGAATGGCTTGTCATGCCTTTGGGCTTGACAAACGCACTCGCCTAGACTTGATGAGTAGGGTATTCAGAGAGTTCCTTAACAAATTTGTAGTGGTCTTCGTGGACGACAATTTGATTTTCTCAAAAAGTGAGGAAGGACATGCTTTGCATTTAAGGGAAGTTATGGATACTCTTCGAGCACATCGGCTGAAAGAAAAATTCTCCAAATGCCATTTTTGGAGATAAGAAGTAAGGTTTCTTGGACATATGGTGTCCAAAGAGGGGATAGATGTGGATCCCGCAAAAGTAGTTGCAGTGCAAGACTGGAAGATTCCATGGAATGCAACCGAAGTACGAAGTTTTCTCGGGCTAGCCGGCTTTTACAGAAAGTTCATTAAGGACTTTGCGAAGATCTCAGCCCCACTTACTAGGTTGACAAAGAAGAATCTAACTTTTGCCTGGGATTTGGATTGTGATGTTGCTTTCCTACGACTGAAAAGGGCTCTGACAACGGCCCCAGTTCTGACATTGCCTGATGGGAGTAAGATGTTTACTGTATACACAGAGGCATGCGGTACCAGACTAGGCGCTGTCTTGATGCAAGAAGGCAAGGTAGTTTGTTATTGGGGAAGGCAGTTGAAGGTACATGAGAAGAACTACCCAACTCATGATTTAGAGTTAGCTGTCATTGTTTTCGCTCTTAAGTCATGGCATCATTACCTACTAGGAGAAAGGTTTGAATTGTTTACTGGCCATAAATCGTTAAAGTACATTTTCTCATAGAAAGATCTTAACTTTAGAAAACGAAGGTGGATGGAATTTCTTGCCTCATACAATTTTGAGATTGCTTATACCCTTGGAAAGGGCAATGTGGTAGCAGACGCCTTAAGTAGGAAAAAGCTGACCTTAAGTCCTCTCTTTGTAGAAAGGCAAAGCCTGGTGTACATGGCAAACTTTGACTTTAGACCCTCCTTTGAATTTGTACCTGGTTTGTTAGCATCGCTAGAGGTACGGCCTACTCTTTTGGACTCAATAGGAACCGTGCAACGTGAAGACCCCCAGCCAGTTGATGTAATGGATAAGCTATTTAGAGATGAGACTTCTAGTCACCTCAATAGATACTCCATTGATGATAAGGGTTGGTTGAGATGGGACAGAAGACTGTGCGTCCCACAAGCAAGGGATTTGGTGAAAACCGTTCTCGAAGAAACACACCATTCTAAGTTGACCATACACCATGGTGGGGACATGATGTATAAGGACATAAAAAAGGTTTTCTTCTGGAATGGCATGAAGAAGGATGTAGCTGAGTTTGTCTCTAAATGCTTGATATGCCAGCAAGTCAAGGCAGAGCAGAAGAAGACTGGTGGTCTGCTTCATCCTCTAGAGGTCTCAAAGTGGAAATGGGATAGCATTTTGATGGACTTTATTGATGGGTTGCCTAGGTCAAGACGGGGCAATACCAGTATTTGGGTAATAGTGGACAGGCTCACTAAAAGCGCTCACTTTATACCTGTTAAGAGTAGGAGGACTGCCTCATCGTTAGCATCCATTTATCTTAAAGAGATGGCTCGAGTGCATGGAATACCCTCTAGCATAGTAAGTGATCGAGATCCTATCTTTATGAGCGAGTTTTGGAAGAGTTTGCAAGAGGCTGTAGGCACCCAGCTATGCTTAAGCACTGCCTATCACCCTCAAAACGATGGTCAGACGGAAAAGGTAAACAGAGTATTAGAAGATCTTTTGATATTTTGCATTCTTGATTTTGGAGGAACATAGGAGGATCATCTTCCTTTGGGGTAGTTCGCCTACAACAATAGCTACCAAGCCACCATAGGCATGGCACCCTTTGAGGCTTTATGTGGAAGACCATGCCGATCACCAACTTGTTAGTGGGAGTCTACAGACAAGCTCATACTTGGTCCTGACATGATCAGAGAAACTTCAGAGAAGGTGGACTTGATACGAAGACGAATGATGACCGCACAAGATAGAAAGATGTCCTACGCTAGTAAAAGAAGGACCTACCTTGAGTTTGAGGTTGGAAACAGAGTTTTTCTTAAAGTATCTCCTTTGAAGAATGTCATTCGCTTTGGGTCCGTAGGAAAATTGGCACCAAGATTTGTAAGTCTGTTTCCTATCATTGAGAGGATTGGGAAGATGGCTTATAAAGTAGAGCTGCCCGAAAGATTGGCTGGAGTTCATAATGTTTTTCATGTCTCTCATCTACGGAAGTGCTTACATGAGTCCATAGAAGTTGTGGAGCCGAGCATACTAGAGGAAGTAGATGTGGAGCAAGAAGCGACGGTGAGAAGAGTTCCAACTTGTATATTGGGTACAGAAGTTAAAAAGCTACGCAATCGTGAGGTCAAGCTAGTTAAAGTACAATGGAGTGACTCTGAAGGAGACACGACTTGGGAGATAGAAGACACAATATGTGCATCCTACCCTTTTCTTTTTAAGGGTACATCCTTGATCTCTTTTTCCACAAGTTTATGAATGCTTGTATATATCTCTTAAGTATATCTCCTCGGTCCTATTCTTGATCCTTAGGTAGAAACCAATGAATGTAAACATGTATTTGAAAACATGTTATGATTGATGGTTGCTCGTGGTTGCTCATGGATGCATATATACACACACACTAGGTACTAGATCGGCTCAGTCACTTTCATATTGCATATGCATATATGTATTTATATATGGATTGAAACTTGATGTGTTATCATGTGGACGTTGCATTTGTATGAATGATTGTGCACTCATGTAGAAGTTACAAAATACGATTAGGAATAATTGCATACATGATGGACTCATAGCACCGACATGATTTGCATCAAGGAGGTCAACTGAATCAGTAAACTACCTGATTTTGCATTAGATAAGGACATATACACACACTATGCATATGATCATGAAAGCATTAGAAATCTTTTTAAGGACAGTGGATGTCTGTGATTGATGATTGAGTAAATGGATGTTGGATGTTAGGATACAATCTTCTTAACTTAGAGATTTCGGGGACGAAATCCTTTAAGGAGGGGAGAATGTAACACCCCGTATTTTCTGTGAATATTAAATTTAACAAATCTAAGAACACTTAATTTTTAAAAGAAGAATTGGGTGAAACGAGTTACGCCATTGCGTTCGTCTCGGAATTCTACTTGAGATAGAGTCCGAGTTTGCGTGAATCGGACTCCGTATGAAGAAATTATGGAGGTTAGAAGATTTCTAGTGTAAGAAGAAATAAAATTAAAAATAATAATTAAATAATCAATTTAGTTCGAAATTCAAAAACTCAGAAATCGGCTGAGCGGAAAATCTCCCACTCAGGGGTGTCGACCCCCCCCCCCCCCACTACCTCCCGTAGGGGTCGACCCCTGCCAACTGTGCTAGACAGTGATGATTTTCTGAGTCATAGGGCTACGTGGCGACTTCTGATTGGCCTGATGATGCATTTTCTAGGACTAGACAGCTTTGACGACTCCTAGGTTGATCTAAAAGACCATATTAGTCCTAAACTTCTATATAATCACCTCAAACCTTAACACTAAACCTCACAATCTCACTCTACGAAGCTGTCATGCCGTCCATCCCTAAGCTAGCCTAGCCTCCATCTTATCCAAACTAGAAATCAAGTTAGAAAGCTCCAAACCAAATCCAAACTAGAGAATCAAACGTCTACATCAAGGATTAAGCTTAACAAATTCAGAAATCAGATCCCAGAACACAAGTTCCGTTCTGTTTCTGTAAGTTTAGTTATCATTCAGATTTGAACACCTAATAGAAATCATGACTACAATAATCGGATCTTGAACTATGCCTAATTCTGATTTATGCTTATCCTTTTGTCAAATTTGAATTGCCTATGCCTATGAGACTATTGTGATCGATATAATGAAACCTATCATGCCTATGAGACTATTGTGACTATGAGACAGTTGTGATTGACATAATGGAACCTATCATGCTTATGAAACTGTTGTGATTGATGATGGAACCTATCATGTTGTACATCCTATGCTTATGAGACTAATGTGGCTGATACAATGGAATTTATCATGTTGTAGATCAAAATTAGTGATTCTCTTAAGTCCAGTTCTATCTAATCTTTATACCTATGGTGTAAATTGGTTAGCTTGCCCACGCTTATTGTTAGCTTGCCCACGCTTATTGGAAACATGATTCTTGAATTGGTTACACCTTTACATTCCTATTTTTCCTTATGTCAATTCTTATGCTCCTTCTCTGTTCTTCCCTTTTTATTTTTCTTTATGAATACTAGGTTCATTCGGAACTTAGATTGAATCTCGTTGTACGTGCGATTATAACGCGGAAAAATTGGTATAATTTAATTGAGTAAATTTTGGGCATAACAAGTGAAATGTGGAATAAACTTGTACTAACTACACTTAGGGAAAGTTGACATAAAAAGACCTAAACTTGGACACATATGACAAATATGTAAATTGGCTAAAGATGAATATGCCTAACCCGAGGTTAGATTGAGTTGCGGTGTAAGACTGCCGAGAACCGCCCGGTACATCCAGCGGCCGCAACAATATAGATCTCATTTGAGAGGTTAGCGCATTAAGCCCAAAAACCCGAGGTTAGATTGAGTTGCGGTGTAAGACTGACCGGAACCGCGTGGCACATCTAGCGAACACAACAATATAGATCTAATGTGAGAGGTTGGTGCTTTAATGAATGAATTTAAGCTAAGGACAAACAAGCTAATAATGGTAGGGTTAAGTTAATTAAGGCAACACTTAACCAATACAACATGTTAATTAAACAGATGGGTGGGGTTAGGTTAATTTGAGAATACTTAACCGTTATAACATGTTGATTTGGAAACCCTAGTAACGGGGACCCATTTCAGCGGTAACCCACATAGATGTATCACGGTACCCTGAACTAGGCAGGGTGGGGCATGATTACTGGGCTGATTTTAAGTGGTTAATATAGCGGCGGGTGGTGCAGCAGTGTAGGTTCCTGCGGAGTATGGACATGCACGTACTTCGGAGTAGAAAAAGCAGGCAATGGGCATCATTAGTATACACTGTGCATCTTGAATTTGTGTCGGGTTGCCACCATAGGAATTGATACACCCCATGGTGGGACCAGCACAGGTATCTACAATCAAGCGGGGCCGAATGACACAAGTAATAAATGCATGCGAGTAGAAGCCGATTGGAAAAAGGATCACCTTGTTATGAACACATGATGGTAGTTGAAACATTCATTAGTAGGTGAAGATAAATGGAAATGAGTGCGGTAGTATATTCAGTTTATCAAGCCTTATCTTATGTTATCTTACTGCTATGGTATTGTCCTATGTTCGGTTTATTCATGTCATGATTCTTTTACCTGTTTAAATGATGAATAATCACTGGACTTACCAGGCTTATGTCTGACCTATTTTCTTTTGCCTTCTTTTCTTCCACCCCCCCCCCCCCCCCCAAGGTCCTCAGGAAGGGAATACTTCAACTTAGTGCAGACCTTTTCCAGCTTGAAGAGAGGAGATGTATTGCTTAGGTTCTCTTTTCTTGGGCTATGGCTGTGGTTACACTTTTATAGGGGATTTATGTTGCTTTACTACTGTTTTATGCTTCTTTATGTACATGGAGTTTTAAATCAAGACAGATGTTTTATTGTAATAATTTAGAAGTTGGGTTTTGAGACAATGCTTATAATGTTTTGTCTAAACCAAGTTATTTATGAAATGATTTCAGTTTCCCACTGTTTATATGTCTGTCTTGTAAATTATCTGTGCCTTTTACCTAAAATGCTTCACAAAGTTAATGCATTCCCATTGTAAGTGACCTTAACATAGGTGGGGTGTTTCATTGCATGCATCAGTGTAAACTGTAAACACTTTGTTCCCATCGGACAACGTCAAGACTGGGGCTATTGTAAGAGCCCTCTTCAAATGTTGGAAAGCAACATCACAATCTATATCCCATGAAAATGCCAAGTTCTTCTTCGTAGGCCAGGTGAGTGGGGCTGATATTTTTGCGAAGTCGTTAATGAACTTCCTATAATTTCCTTCCAACCCAAGAAAACTTCTCACCTCTGTTGCATCTTTAGGAATATGCCAATCTTGCACTGCAACTATTTTTATGGGATCCATAGCTATCCCTTCTTTGGGGACTACATGCCCTAAGATTCTCACCTCCTTTCTCCAAAAATGGCATTTGGAGAACTTTGCCTCAAGTTGATGGTCACGGAGAGTTTTCAAAACTTCTTTCAAATGATGGGCATGCTCTTCTTCGCTCTTGAGAAGATCAAAATATCATCAACAATGACGACGAAAAATTTATTTAGGAACTCCCGAAACACCCTGCTCATTAGATCGACAAAATAGGCGGATGCATTCGTCATCCTATAAGGCATAACGAGCCATTCAAAGAAGCCATCTGGAGTCCTAAAAGCAGTCTTATCTATGTTGTCCTCAGCCACCCTCAACTGATGAAACCCCGTAGCCAAGTCTAACTGAGAGAATACCGAGGCCCCGACAAGCTGGTCAAATAAGTCATATATCCTCGGAAGTGGGTGCCTATTCTTCTTTATGAGTTTATTCAACTCTCTATAGTCAACACACAAACGAAGTGAACCATCCGCCTTAGTTCTGAATACAACTGGAGCACCCCATTCAGATACGCTTCATCCAATAAATCTTTCTCAAGTAGCTCCCCTACTTGCTTACTCAGTTCTCTCCTTTCCCTTAGAGCCATATGGCGCACTAGTAATGCAACTAGCTTTGCATTGTCCATCAGATATATACGAAAATCGATCTCGCGTCTCGGAGGTAAACCCCGTACCTCATCAAAAACATCATAATAATGTCGAACTACTAGAACAGATTACAGATCACCAATAGATGCATCATGAGAGTCTAGGAAACTAAGCATAACAGACCCTTGGGGGTCACAAGAAATCTCGAGGGTCCTCCCATGACAAGTCAGAAGCCTAATGACCCTCCTCTCACAATCCAGAATGGCACCATATGTGGTAAGCCAATCCGTTCCTAGAATCAACCCATAGCCCATAAACCCAAGCACATATGCATCGCATTCAAACTCAACGCCTAACATAGATATCCTCAAACCCCGACAAATCATAGATAAATGAGCCGAACCACCAGTGGGGTTTGAGACAACTACGGGATCCACCACCATACTAATAATTAAGTGCAGAGATTCAACCATAGAACTAGATATAAATGAATGTGAAGCGCCAGAATCAAAAAGTTTTCTAATAGGATGGTTTGAAAGAGAAATTAAACCTTCCTCAGAAATTTTTCTACCTCTATCAGGAGCACTGATCGCGAGAGCATGCACCTGCCCTCCAGAAGTTCCTTCCCTTTGACCTTGTCCCTGTGATCCCTGTTTCTTCGGGAACTTCCTAGCAAAGTGTCTGACCTCTCGAGAGTTAAAGCAAGTGTTCTTCCTTCTTTTACAGTCTTTGATCAAGTGACCCTCTTTGCCACAACTGTGACACTTCCTTTTCTCCTTACCCTTGCCATTCTTTCTTCCTTTCTTCTATTACTGTTGTTGATGTCCCTTCTTGGGCCACACTTTCTTATTTTGCGTTGTTTCCTCAGCCTTTACTTCCTTCTTTTCTCCTTTCTCTTCCTCATACATCAACGCCATTCTGACAAGTCTTTCAAAAGTGGATCCCATTAGAGTATGGGACATGGCTAACCCATGAAGGGGTTCCTTTAGCCCTTTAGCAAACCGCAAATCCTTCTTATGCGGCGTGTCTACCAGTTCCAGTCCAAATCTTGCCAGTTGGTTAAATTTGTTCACATACTCTTTAACCGTCAAGTTCCATTGTTTGAGTGCTAAGAACCTTTCCATCTGCATTATCTTCTCAGCTTGGGAAAGGAACTTCATCTCAAACCTCTGTCTAAAGTCATTCCAAGTTTCCACCGGACGGTCTGCTTGGGTTAGCTCCCACCAAAATAAAGCTTCATCCATAAATAGCCAAGCAGCTAACTGAATCTTTCTTCGATCTTCTACTTCAAAGATTACAAACAAGTCATCGGCCTCCTTGAGCCAGTTCCTAGCTTCCACAAATGTCTCGGTTCCATGGAATGGCTTCCCTCCCATAGCACAAAAATCTATGCAGATCTTTGAGAAGTTGTCTGCACGCGGAGGAGGAGGAGGAGCAACAGGTGCAGCTGGGGAAGGAACATTTCCTTGGCCTTCGGCAGGCGACGTGGCCCCCAAATACCTACGGAACCATCCTGGTTTCATAACGCCCTCTGGAATATTGGGTTCCCCTGACATGCTGAAAAAGGAAAGAGATTCTGACAAGGGATCGAAAGATATTACTTATGGATTTTTGGGGAATGTTTTTCAAAATAGACTTTTCTTTTTGAAAATGCTTTCTTTTAAAACCTTTTTTAAAATAATTTTCAAATTTTTTTATCTAACCTGGTAACCTTCAGCTCTGATACCAAGTGTGACATCCCACGTCCGTTAATGTCACTCACAAAGGGAATGTATTAAGTTTCATGAAGCGTTATAGTAAAAAGAACAAAAATATTACAAGATAAACATATATAATAATAACAGCGGGATAAAAACTTTACTTATCATAAGATATCGTGGTCTAAAAACATCACATGTCTGAAATACAAAAGCCCATTACAACATAATAGCTACTGTCTAGTACTTCAAAAATATCATAGTACATAAAAGAAATAAAATTCCCCAAGAACAAAATATAGCCATAGCAACAAGGATAGAAGCTTGAGCAATATATATCAGCAGCTCCAGCAAAAGTAAGCAGAATCACGGTCAAGCCTGAGTGTTTCCGCCCTGAGAACCTTGGGGGGAACAGAAGAAAGAAGGAGAAACAAAAAGGGTCAGACATAAAGTCTGGCGAGTCTAGTTACTTTTACCAAGTAAATAAAAGTAGCATGACAGGCATATAAAGTGAATAAGAGAGATTATTACATAAAAGACAGGTGTGACAAGATAGACAGGATATGGTGTATACGCTTCCCTAATGATTACTCTACACTATTACTAGTATATCCAGAATGAGATGATCCCTTCCATTATAAGGTGATAGACTTAGGCATATGTCCAAATGTATCTTAACTACTACCCTAATCGATCGGCTTCCTAATCCGCGTAGATACTCTGTGTCGGCCCCACCGTAGGATGTATCACGTCCTAAAGTGGCAACCCTCCGCTGATATGCATAACCCCATATCTACAGGTGCCACGGTCGTCTTATCCCCCTCTGCCCGGCTCATGCACGCACATGGCCCAATCGGTTTGCGCCGCCCACACTGCCCTCCACGTTTGGATCTCTTACAATTAGTCAGTAAGCGTGCCCCTTCTCCGACCTAGTTCGGAGTACATATTTGTTACCTATTCCAGGTTACTGGCTGAAACGGGTCCCACATAATATGATACAAGTTCTCCCCTTTGTCTTGTATCCCCCACTAGGTTTTCATTGGCTATGTATACCACTAGATGTCTTTAATTACATAACCTTATCATTTCCACTAGTTATGTTTACCCTAAAAGGTGTCTTTAATTACATAACTTTGTTATTCTCACTAGTCATGTATACCACTAGGTGTCTTTAATTACATGACTTTATTGGGTTAATTTGGTGGGCCTACATGTAAATATTACCCACCCCTCAGGTTTGCTTAACCCACCCATTTTCTAACCAATTTTACTTAACCCTAACTTTAGTTCATAATCATACAATCCCTATGGATTAGATTAGGTTAAGTAGTCCAATTTATTACCATGTCCATTTATGGTTTATAATGGGCTAGACCTCCCACATTAGGCCTACAACTTGTGGATGGTGGATATGCTGGTCGGGTCCGGGCAGACTTCTTCCACAAGTTGGGCCTAACCTCGTGTCATAGCCCATCTTGTATTTGCGCACTTAGACCTCTCACATTAGGTTCAACATTAGTGTTTTCTAGATATGTCGGTCGCGTCCAGGCAGACTTCCACCACTAATGCAACCTAACATCGTGTCGTAAGTGCAATTACAAATTCTAATTGTAATTATTAGACATTTCATTCTTATCCAATTCTTACCTATGTCTTTATAGGTGATTATGCCCCTTTTTACCATTTTGAATTATATGTCCAATTCATATAAACATTATCTAAATTATGCCAATTCTAACATTCCCCCTCCTCCCCCGCCCCCCTCCCCCGCGTTTCCTAACTAACGCATTGCCATATATTTGGCGGGATCTAGGCTAGAAAGTAGCCAAGCCATAAAAAAATAAAAAGGGAAAGGTGATGGGAAAAATGACAATATGATTGTTCTGGCATAAACATAAACTAGCATGGTGATAAGGTGGACATGTGAGCATAAATCTGATAAACTTATGGCAGTTAACTAATTCTAATATAACTATGATGTCATAATAAGCATAATAAGATCTGAATTAACAATTTAGATGCCTAACTTGTTTTAGATCTAATATGATAGGCATAAGGTGATAAACTAGATCTGATTAATAATTTAGATGTTCACATAATTCAGATCCAATAGTTAAAAAATAGACCTAACACGAATAAGGTCAAGATCCACATCATAGCATGTCATAAAATTTACAATAGAACCGACAAGATAGAGATTTAGATCCAATAATTAAAAACAGAACTAACAAAAGTAAGGTTAAGATCCGCATCATAGAATGTCATATGTTCACAATTTACTATGGATCCAGTATAATATAGGCACATGAACAAATCCAAACTATAGTCATATCACGTTTACCTTTAAGTATTTAAATCTAAAAGCAACTAGGAACTCACAGAGTTTGGATTAGAAAAAGAATGGATCTTGAACCTCTAATTGACTTGCTTAAGTTGTTCGTTGTAGGAGATAGGATCTGTCTTAGTTCAGACACCGGCAGCATTTGGCCTCCATGATTTCCAATAAAGAAAACAGGAGAAATGGACACGTATTTATAGCTGCCAGTACCTATGAAACCGACTGCCATATCAGCCCTAGGGGTGTCAACACCCCTGTAAGGGGGTCAATCCCGGTGTCGACACCCCCTAGGGGAGTCGACCTCCTAGAGTGCGAAATTTGTCGTCTTCCACCATTTTTATTTTTGAATGATTTTAGATAAGGTTCTGACTCATATTTGACTCATATGTGTGTATATATATAATTATTCTACGCGTATGCAAACTTAAAACCCTCATAACTTCTTCATACGATGTCTGTTTTATGCAAATCAAATGTCTGTCTTGACCAGAATTTCAAGATGGACGCAATGGCGTAGTCCATTTCCCTTAATTCCGAATGTTAAATTAATTATTATTCAATTTATCCTCTTTTAGTGTTGTTAAAAAATTCGAGGTGTTACATTGTTTTATAAATAAAGATTTGTGAAATTAAATTTTATAATTTATAATCTAACCATGTTTCAGATTGTTGAATTTTTTGTAGTTTTAAAAAGTAATCAATCTTGGTAAAGAGAAGGAATTTGGAAATGATAAGGAATAAGCCTCAAAATTTTAGGAACTGTAACTACCCATTTCTTGTGATTTTTAATATTCTTATTTTTGACGTCTGGGATGATTTATCGAAATTATCACAAATAACATTCTAGAGATTTAAAAATATCGACAATTTAGAACATGGAAAGGTTGTTCTAGTCAGTAATATAAAGTAGAATATGAATTAATTAAAATAGTAAGAGTTATAGTACGAGATCCTCAGTTTATAAATGAAATTTAATTCTGAGAAGCTTTCAGCAAATTTTCTCTTGAGATAGATTTAGGAAAATTTCTATTAAGCTTGGGGTATTTGATTTCTTAAATCGTTTGATTTGCTTTTGAGCTAATCAAGGGAAAATCTACTCTAAAATTATTACAAATTTCTAGCTAAATTATTTTAGGAATTCATACGTTGGTTGTGTTGTCACAACCTTTTATTGAGACTATTATAAATCTTTGGAGATGGTTTGGAGTTTGACTACGGTCTATAATACTGCTCTGATGAGGGTAAGTATTTTTTAGATTCGCGTCAAATCTTTGTAGATGGCGTAGGACAATTAATATTTTAATCTGACCCTAATAAGGTCAAGGTTCAAACTTTGTCAAAAGCCTATTTAATAGTTGGTCGTTTAGCGTTATGCCTAGAGTGGTCAACTAATTGATGAGTTTTGGTACAACTTGAATCTAGGACTCAACCATAAAAGTTGCAGCCAAATTCCTCTCCTTACACTTCCTTCTTTCATCCTTCCTTCCTCATTTAGCCAAACTATAACTGCCTCGGATTTCGCTCGACCCAATCGATCGCAAAATCGACCAAGACCGTTCAAAACCCGAATACGTTAACTCTGGGAATACAACATCAGAATAATAACAGCAGACTTTTATAAACATCATAATAATGTTACATCAGAGTACAGAATATCAGAGTACATCGAATAAAATTACAACGAAAGATAAATTACAATATATTAAATACAATAAACAGCGGAAGACTTCTATGCTCTCGACACAGCTTTAGGCTTCAATCCAGAATCCTGCTCAAGAGATAAATATCTGCAAAAAGCTACTCGACTGCCCATGTGGAAAAGAGGGCACCCGAGTTTGCAAAGTGAAACAAATTACGAGTCAGTCATGGGACTGGTGTGAGAATTCTTAACTAATATAACTAATAGCAATTAGGCAAATCCAAGGACCATGCCGCTAACGCGGAACAGGTTTTATTCCAATGGATTGCCGGTGCATAATTAAGGTAAATCGTTTAAACAACGCAATGCTTTTTAGAAAAATGGATTCATCATAAGACTCAAGTGCCATCACACAATGCAACGCAAACCAGAGGATAGAGTTTTACCTTATGATGATTAAACATGCTTGGTACGATAAAAACAAATTTGATATAGTTATTAGTGTATATATGTTTTAAAAACATTTCAAAGTAAATGTATCAATCCTAGGAAGCATATCGACCATATACTATGCCTCCATACTAGTAATACAATCAAATCCATAGGGTCGTATTGGGAATTTGGTTTTCCATCATGAGTCAAGGCTAGGGAGGAGCTCCTTACCGATTCGAGACACTCTAGCTAATGTCTCAGGATCCCCCGCAGTGAACCCTTGGATCCTGCAGGGCCGGTCCACACATACAGCTTTGCGGATTGGCAATTCCTGAACACACATTTCCCGATCCTATAGGACCTATCATCCGAGGCGCGCCTCATTCCATCATCCACATAAGTAAAATATCAGCCAGTTTAAGCACTGGCACTACCCCTAGCTAGAAAGAAACATGCCGCTCTCCCTGCGTTCTCTTCTCCCGTTATAGACTCAACCGGGTGGTGAGGCTCGTGAAGCTACGTAATACACAAAGCTATGCTTATTCAAGCTGTGCTTTGATCGTCACCACAAGGTTCTGCTTTTCAACAAGAAACCTTGATCATTGCATCTTGGTATGCCACACTGTTAATCTATGTCATACTATTAATCTTCTGCCAAGATATACAAAAGGGTGTTAAGCAAGAGAATAAATTCTCCGCCACCAACCATTCATACATTCGGCAGAAAATCAATAAATACAATATAAAGGAGTACCATGTTGGACACACATTCCATTTATAAGCCTGTTTTGGGTCTGAACGAAACTATATCCGGTAGATCTCCAAGTACGTTTGGACAACTACCACCGAAACCCTTTTCACGGTTGCAAATCAATCGAGGGCATCAGTAGCCATCATACATTCGATGTCGAAGATTACCGGTCTTCAATCACCGTCTTCAACTCTTCAACTTAGGTCAACGTATAATCATTTGAAATGAGGTTGAACTCGGACTTTTCAAATGATCCTCGCATAAAGTTTAAAACCATTTCATATCGTTAATAGTATTTAATAACAATTATCACTATATATATATATATATATATATATATATATATAGCTAAATTAGTTTGACGACGCTTCGGGTCGATCGGCAACCCTAGCATTGTTTTCAACCAAATTTGATTTGCGCTTATCTCGAAATCTAACCGTTGGATTTTAACAAAGTTTATATCTTTGAAATATCTTCCCAAGGCGGTCCTAACGGTTCCAACTTTGGGAAAATCGGCCGGTTGGATCTTACAGTATAATCGTTTAAAGTTACGACTTCAAATCGTGAGCTACAGCAGCGCGGTTCATTTTATTTTACCAATTTTGACGCTTTAATATGTTCCCTTTTTATTTGAACAATTTTGACGCTATGAATATGTTCTTTTTATTCCAAAAAGAAAAAGACACTTAAAATGCACTTTTTATTATAAAAAGAATATGACGCTAAAAATGTACCTTTTCAACTCATGTTTTTTTTTACCCCTAAAGTGTAAATATAAATGTCAACTTTTAGTCCATGTCTCTATTTACACCTAAAATGTAAACATAAATTTACTTATTATAATCATGTTTTTATTTGCATGAATTCGCCACATGATTCTAATGTGTTCTCATTTCATACACAAATTCTAATAAGTATTGACAACAAAAATGTCTTTTTTTTATTTATACCCAAATTCTAATGTGTGTTATGACGGTAAACATAATTCTTTAATTAACATACAAATTCCATCTCAACAGAATGCCTAAAAGTGGTGCATTCATTTTTGTTGACAATTCTAGTTCAACAAAATGAAATTTTTTCTTTAATTCAAATCTCTTCTAACAAAAATGAAAATTTTGTTTTCAACTACCACATTTGACAAAATGTACATTTTCGTTTCAACTCTTTTATTTAGACAAAAATGTGAATTTTGTCTCAGTTCTATTCTTTTGACAAAAATATTCATTTTTGTTTCTAATGAACAAACATATATTTTTGTCCAATCCATCTTAACGAACAAAATATTGATTTCTGTCTAATGAACAAGAATGTGTATTTTTGCTCAATCTATTTTAACGGACGAAATTATTAATTTCTGTTCTATGTTTCTGACATTACATTAAAAATGTGTTTTTAATGTAAAACATATTTCATAATAAAACATGAATATTTCTTCTAAGATTCTAATATTACATTAAAGATGTGTTTTTAATGTAATCATCATTTTATAACTAAATGATATTTTTAACCCAACTTATCATTTCCTAACAAAGATGATAATTTTAATCTAACTTATCATTTCCTAACAAAATGATAATTTTAATCTAAGTTATCATTTCTAATATATGTGATATTCTTATACTAACATAATATTTCTAACAAATGTGATATTTTTCATTAATCATGACTTTCCTAATAAAATGGTATTTTAATCCACATAGCATGCTTTCTAACAAAACGGTATTTTTATTCACATATCCTTTTTTTTATTTTACATTTACATTGAAAATGGGATTTCCAATGACAACCTATTCTTCTCTTCAAAATATGATCATTTTCTACTTTTCTACTTTACATTAAAAATGAGATTTTTAATGTAATCAAGTTTTCATTTTAAAATTTGATCCCTTTTTCTAAATTCTACTTTACATTGAAAAGGAGAATTTTGAATGTAATCATACTTTCACTTTAACGTTATGATCATTTTTCTATATTCTAACCTTACATTAAAAATGAGACTTTTAATGTTAGTATATTTTTATATTAAAAATATGATCATTTCCCCCGTTTCATGACTTGCATAAAAATGTATTCTTTTCCTTATATAAAAAGAAATGTATTCTTTACTTTATTCTCTTTTATTACATTGTAAAGAATGTAACTCTTTTTAACTCCTTTTATTACATTATATAAATGTAATTTTCTTCTTTTTGATTGCCTTACATACAAATGTAATTTTTGTCTTTATCTATTACATTAAATAAAAGATGTAAACTTTTCTCCTTCTATCTATTACATTAAATAAAATGTAACTTTTTCTCTTTCTATCTATTACATTAAATAAAATGTAACTTTTTCTCTTTCTATCTATTACATTTCTTAGTAAATAGCATTTTCAATTCAAGGTGGTATTAACATGACCATTTCCACAAGGTGATATTTTTTTTTTAATTAATATGGCAATTCCAACAAGGTGATATTTACATGACAATTTCCTATTTAGCAAAACAAGTAATTTTGTTTTTCTATTCAACAACATAATATTGTATATTGGGTTGACAAAATAATGTTTAACATTGAATTGACAATTTAATTTAATTCAACAAAAAGTGAAAAATTTTAATTTTATATTGAATTAACGTGAAACTTCACATTGACTAATATCGATAGTAATATTTCAATATAAATAAACTAAATCGATTCAATAAAAGTAACAGTTTATATTTTTATGTTGAATTGATTAACTAAATCAATTTAATATAATAAACAGAATGAATCATAATATTTGACTAACACATATGGATCTATAATTATCCATCACAAATAACAGATCAAACATATACAAATTTCAGCCCAAACCTATCTAAATTATATACATACAGTCAACATATACCAAATAAAATAATTGAATTGATTGATTATATCCAAACAAAAGAAATCTCACCGAATAATTCAGATCTGAATTTTCCTTGAACATTGATTTGCTCTGTTCAGTCCTAGTCTGTACCATCATGTAGACCTTGGATATACGATTCCAATGCTTTTCGTTTCGCTCGATTTCACCTCTGTTTGCAAAAGTTACAGTTGTTTAACATTGGATAATTAATGTATATTAGTAATTAATTAATTAATGTTTTAATTAATTTGCTTAAGGAAAATCAAGCCTTCTTCTTCCTCGTATCCTCTGTGAAACTGAACCCAAAAGCTTTGCTTCCTCTTCCTCCTGCGCGCCCGAACTCCACAGCCCCGGACCACCATCAAACCATACCACGACAACGCCGCCGCCATGCTCCATCGCCGCCCCCAAGCCTGGTCAACTCGGTGGGGCCCTCACCTGCCAGTCCGTGCCCAAAGTCCGAAGGTTTGGATGCCAATTTCGTGAAATCCCGGTCGCTAAAATCCATCGTAGCCATTGATAATACAGAGCATGAAAAGCTCTTCGATTTGGTGTTTGGTTTTCTGAAAATCATTGAGAAACGGAAGAGATAGAAAGGGAAGAAGATGAGAGTGCCATGGCCATCAATCAGTTAGAACGGCGGCTGTACAAAATGATGCTTGGGTTTAGGATAATTTAGTTATTTATAATATTTAATTAATTTATTAACCCAATTAAGGCCCGATTAGCAACTTTCTCTGATTTCAGCCCAACGACTGTCGTTCTTACCTATTTAACCCCATTCCGGACTCATCTAGCCATGTACCACAGGCCCACCCGACTGTCTTGACCCATTTTTCTTTAATTTAAAATATTTTCTTTTATTTTTAATTCAACCGTACAAATAAATTCACCGGGGCCACAAATTAACTTCCAAAAATCCCGAGAAATATATTTAGCTATGTTTTGACGTTGCAGACCTAGGAAAATTAATTTTGTTCAATTATGAGCCTATTTGAAAAATGGCATTTTTCAAGTCGATTAAAATTGATCGAAATTGACCAAACTGAACTCTTTTTGCCACGGTCACAAATTAATTCTAAAAATTATGAAAAATTAAAATTAGCAATAATTTGACATTCCGAATCCAACAAAAGTGGTTTCTTCGAAAACAGAGGTCGTTTGAAAAATGGCTATTTTCAAGGCGTATATATTAAATATTAAAAATACATTTTTAAACAAATAATTTCCGAAACTCGGAATATATAAGTGTTTATACTTTTAAATGCAGAAACATCATTTTGAACTCAATGGAAGTGGTTTCGAGTCCAAATTCCTTCGTATGCAAGAAGTAGCATTTTTGACCTTTATATATTATATATAAATTTCATAGCGACCTTCCTAAATTTTAATTGGGCATAACTTTTGATTCCCGTTATGAAATTTCAATTTTTCAGATTCGTTAGAAAGATATTTTTAAATAGATTCTAATATTTTTGGTTTCACTAAAATCCGTTAAATTTTGCATCCTTTATGGTCAGTCAAAGTTCAAGTTTGACTTTTCAAACTACCACGCTATTTCTAACTTCTTTTATAATTAAAATTAAATTATTCATCCTAACTTCAATTTAAATAAATTTTTAATCATTATTATTTTAAATGAATTATTTTAAATACCAAAACCCATTAAAATTAGTTAAAATAGATTTTTAAATTTACCCCAAATTCAGGGTTGTTACAGTCTCCCACACTTATAAACTTTTCGTCCTCGAAAAGGAACGAAGCTAAAAAGTTGTTTAAGTATCTAACTCATCTTTCACTCTTTAATTCATTTTTATAATTTTATTAGTTGAACTAATAATTACACTACATAACCATCAATCAATTAGTTGATTAACTTTTAAAATATATAACTTTTATATATATTTAAAAATTATATTTCCTAATAGCGGATTATATATATAATCAAAATACGTTAATTATATACATTTCACTCTCAACTCATTCTAGGGCATTACTAACCCCATCTCTAATGAGTTTTCTCATTATAGGATACTGCTGATCCTATCTCTAATGAGTATTCTTATTGGATATTACTAATCCAATCTCTGATGAGTCTTTTGTTCAGTTCTAACGAGTTGTACCCCAAAAATTTTAGCTAACCAGAGCTCTGGTACCAACTGTAACGGCCCCGGATTTCGCCCGACCCGATCGATTGCAAAATCGACCAAGACCGTTCAAATCCCGAATACGTTAACTCTGGGACTACAACAACATCAGAACAATAACAGCAGACTTTTATAAACATCATAATAATGTTACATCAGAGTACATCGAATAAAATTAAAGTGGAAGATAAATTACATAATATTAAATACAATAAACAGCGGAAGACTTCTATGCTCTGGACACAGCTTTAGGCTTCGATCCAGAATCCTGCTCAAGAGATAAATATCTGCAGAAAGCTACTCAACTGCTCGTGTGGAAAAGAGGGCACCCGAGTTTGCAAAATGAAACAAACTACGAGTCAGTCATGGGACTGGTGTGAGAATTCCTAACTAATATAACTAATAACAATCAGGCAAATCCAAGGACCACGCCGCTAACGCGGAACGGGTTTTATTCCAATGGATTGTTGGTGCATAAATTAAGGTAAATCGTTTAAACAACGCAATGCTTTTTAGAAAAATGGAATCATCATAAGACTCAAGTCCCATCACACAATGCAATACAAACCAGAGGATAGAGTTTTACCTTATGATGATTAAACATGCTTGGTACGATAAAAACGAATTTGATATTATTATTAGTGTATATATGTTTTAAAAACATTTCAAAGTAAATGTATCAATCCTAGGAAGCATAGCTACCATATACTATGCCTCCATACTAGTAATACAATCAAATCCGTAGGGTCGTATTGGGAATTTGGTTTTCCATCATGAGTCAAGGCTAGGGAGGAGCTCCTTACCGATTTGAGACACTCTAGCTAATGTCTCAGGATCCCCCGCAGTGAACCCTTGGATCTTGCAGGGCCGGTCCACACATACAGCTTTGTGGATTGGCAATTCCTGAACACACGTTTTCCGATCCTATAGGACCTATCATCCGAGGCGCGCCTCATTCCATCATCCACATAAGTAAAATATCAGCCAGTTTAAGCCCTGACACTACCCCTAGCTAGAAAGAAATGTGCTGCTCTCCCTGCGTTCCCTTCTCCCGTTTTAGACTCAACCGGGTGGTGAGGCTCGTGAAGCTACGTAATACACGAAGTTGTGCTTTGATCGTCACCACAAGGTTCTGCTTTTCAACAAGAAACCTTGATCATTGCATCTTGGTATGCCACATTGTTTATCCATATCATACTATTAATCTTTTGCCAAAATATACAAAAGGGTGTTAAGCAAGTGAATAAATTCTCCGCCACCATTCATTCATACATTCGGCAGAAAATCAATAAATACAATATAAAGGAGTACCATGTCGGACACACATTCCATTTATAAGCCTGTTCTGGGTCTAAACGAAACTATATCCGGTAGATCTCCAAGTACGTTTGGACAACTACCACCGAAACCCTTTTCAAGGTTGCAAATCAATCGAGAGCATCAGTAGCCGTCATCCATTCGATGTCGAAGATTACCGGTCTTCAATCACCGTCTTCAACTCTTCGACTTAGGTCGACGTATAATCATTTGAAATGAGAATGAACTCAGACTTTTCAAATGATCCTCGCATAAAGTTTAAAACCATTTCATATCGTTAATAGTATTTAATAACGATTATCGCTATTTTTATATATATGTAATAGCTAAATTAGTTTGAGGACGCTTCGGGTCGATTGGCGACCCTGGCGCTGTTTTCAACCAAATTATATTTGCACTTATCTCGAAATCTAACCGTTCGATTTTAACAAAGTTTATATCTTGGAAATAGCTTCCCAAGGCGGTCCTAACGGTTCCAGCTTTGGGAAAATCCGACGGTTGGATCTTACAGTATAATCGTTTAAAGTTACGACTTCAAATCGCGAACTGCAGCAGCGTGGTTCATTTTATTTTACCAATTTCGATGCTTTAATATGTTCCCTTTTTATTTGAACAATTTTGATGCTACGAATATGTTCTTTTTATTCCAAAAAGAAAATGACACTTAAAATGCACTTTTTATTATAAAAAGAATATGATGCTAAAAATGTACCTTTTCAACTCATGTTTTTATTTACCCCTAAAGTGTAAATAAAAATGTCAACTTTTAGTCCATGTCTCTATTTACACCTAAAATGTAAACATAAATGTACTTATTATAATCATGTTTTTATTTGCATGAATTCGCCACATGATTCTAATGTGTTTTCATTTCATACACAAATTCTAATATGTATTGAAAATAAAATTGACTTTTTTTTTTATTTATACCCAAATTCTAATGTGTATTATAACGGTAAACATAATTCTTTAATAAACATACAAATTCCATCTCAACAGAATGCCTAAAAGTGGTGCATTCATTTTTGTTGACATCTCTAGTTCAACAAAATGAAATTTTTTCTTTAATTCAAATCTCCTCTAACAAAAATGAAATTTTTGTTTTCCGCTACCACATTTGGAAAAATGTACATTTTTGTTTCAACTCTTTTATTTAGACAAAAATGTGAATTTTGTCTCAATTCTATTCTTTTGACAAAAATGTTCATTTTTGTTTCTAGTGAACAAACATATATTTTTGTCCAATCCATCTTAACGAACAAAATATTCATTTATGTCTAATGAACAAGAATGTGTATTTTTTCTCAATCTATTTTAGTGAACGAAAATATTAATTTATATTCTATGTTTCTAATATTACATTAACAATGTGTTTCTAATGTAAAACATATTTCATAATAAAACATGAATCTTTCTTCTAAGATTCTAATATTACATTAAAGATGTGTTTTTAATGTAATCATCATTTTATAACTAAATGATATTTTTAACCCAACTTATCATTTCCTAACAAAGATGATAATTAATCTAACTTATCATTTCCTAACAAAATGATAATTTCAATCTAACTTATCTGAAACGACCCGAAATCCCCCTTACGGGAAATCACGGATTGAGTTAAGAACAAGCCACATCAGAACGCAGACAGAAGAACATTTCATTGCTTATTACAGCAATTCATCAGAATACAAGAATATACAGAGTATTAACAAATAATCTACATTATAAAATATCAGAGATTACAATACATTTAAATACATCGCAGTGGAAAAACAATACAAAACACAACTGAAAGAGATATACGGATACAGAGCTTTCCGGATATCATTCCAGCTGTAAACCAGGATCCTGTGAATATAAATCTGCAAAACCAAAACTAGTAGCTGCCCATGTCAAAATAAGGACACCCATAGTTTAGGTTAAAACAATAAACTCCAGGTCAGTCATGGGACTGGTGTGAGAACTAAAACAGTTATCAATCTTTATTTTAAAGTTAGTTAAATCAAGGGACCACGCCGTATAACACGGAACGGGTTTCCTCCCAAGAATGCCAGTGCATAAAACAACAGCGCAATGCTAAATAAAGAACAATGAAGCTATTATAGGACCCAAGTCCCATCACACAATGCAACACAAGCCGGCGGATAGGGTTTTTACCTTATAATAGCCAAAGAATGCTTGATACGCTAAAAACAAATCATTTGATACTATTATAAGTGCATAGTGTATAAAACAATTTCAATCATAAGTATCAATCATAGACAGCATAAGTGCCCCATCCCACTATGTCGCTATACTAGGCTCTACAAATAAAATCGCAAAGTCACGTATTGGAAGTTGGATTTCCATCTGTGAACCGAGGCAAGGGATCGTCCTCTACCGATTCGAGACGCTCTAGCCCGCCCCTCAAGCAAATACTCAGTCAAGCCTTTAGATCGTCAGGGCCGGTCCACCGATGTGGATTAAAATGCCTGAACACTGCGTTTCCCCGCCTTAAATGAGCCAACGAATGACTCCATCGGCTTCACATAGTCACCGATATATCTGAGGTGCCTCGCAACAGCAACAACCACATTAGTCAAACTCGTCAGGGCGTGTAAAACCACTGACGCCACTTCTAGCTAGAAGGAAACGCATGCCCTCCCTGATGTCCTCTCCCATTTCTGATTCACAACCGGGGTGTGAGGCTCGCAAATTAATGCTACACAAAGCTGTGCCACACAGGATGTGATTTGATCATCAACCACAAGACTCTGCTTTTCAACAGAAGCCTTGATCATTTGCATCTTAGCATGCCACACAGGCAAACCACTCCATGCAACCGATATCCATCAATCACACAGAATGATATCCAATGTCAGACACATAGTCCATTTACAAATCTGTTCTGGGTCTGAACGAAACCGGAGGCACCTTGTACCTCGCATATCCATCGATCTCCAAGTACGTCTGGACGATCACCAACTGATTTCCTCCTCCTGGGTGTACGGCCCAATCAAGATCATTAGTAATTATCCAAACGACGTGAAGACCTCCGGTCTTCAACCACCGTCTTCATCTTCGACTCATCGTCGAATCAGTTATTCAGAATGGGATAAACCCGGTCTTTCTGAATAACTCGCGTATATAATAAACAAGAGTACACAAACACAACATACGCCTCATTCCAATTCATCAGTCACTAACCGTAAAATAGCAAGAGAATAACTCCCCAAACATTAACCCCGAAGGCCGAAACCAACATCGGCTCAATACCCAGGAAACCATTCTTCTTAGCTAACCTACAGTTAGTTTCTAAATTTCACATTCTTAGGGAAAGGTTCCATTAATTTTATCAAAGATAAATTCTTTTAAATTTTTTCTTTAATCTTCCTTTGAATATCAATTCAAACTAGTCGGGATCAGCGAACCACACCGAAGTAATCATTTATTTTATTTCCCAATCCCAACCTATTCATCCCATGAACTAAAACTGGTCATACTTCATATCTAACACCACGGTGTTATCGGTAAATTCAATTACCATTTCACGTTCAAATCTAATTAAAGATTTAACTATCGCCTGGAGCAAAACTGGTGATACTCCATTCTCGATCATTCAATCTAATTAAAGATTCATTAAAACTCCACTTGTTTTTAATCTTCACCGAAATCAATATCCTGTCTTTAACTGGGTTAAAGAACCAATGTCATTTAGAACACGGCTCACGATAAACCCAAAATTACATTCATTAATTATCGGGTTAAAGAACAAGTGTTATTTAAAACACCGTTCACGATAAACCCAAAAATCAATTCAAATTCAATTCCAATTAAATACCATTTAATGGGTACATTTCATTAAATCTAAATAAAAAGATTTAATCTTTTTCTCAACTGGGTTTAAGAACAGTGTTGATGAAGACATCATTCATAACAAACCCAAATCACATTTGATATTATATACAAGGCTCTGAATAGAAAATATATCGGCTTATATTCAATATCAAATTCTATGACCAACAAATATCATATTGGAAATAACGATATAAATATATCTTTCAAATTTCCATAACAATATCTGTATAATCACGAAATCCAACATTGAAATATTCCAAAGATAATTTCGATTCAAATCCATTCCAATTCAATTATTGGAAATTCTGGTTATTTTAAAACCATTTCAAATCCAATTTATTTATTTTAAAAATAAATGAATTTATAATTTTAGTTCAAAACTAGTTCATTTCGATAAAAATCTATTTTTATCTTTTCAAATATGGAGATTTTCATACCAACTCTTCACAAATCCTTTCTTATGATTTTACACTAATTATCACTATTTTTAATAATTTTATTAAGGCCCGTATAGTCGATTTCAATCAATGGCCATCGAACTGCACTTACAGCGACCTTTTCCAAATTTGATTTGGACATAATTCCAAATCCAACCGTTAGATTTCAATTCTCTAGTATTTGTTCGAAAGCTCTTTTCGATACGAACCCAACGGTTTCGGGATTAGGAGAATCCGACGGTCGGATCTCCCGTAATATCCATTCGAAGTCAATGATCGAAATTCGCGAACTACCGAGGCGCGACGCGTTCTATTCAGGCCATTCTATATAATATATATATATATATTATATATATTTCGTCGATTTCCCTTTAAAACGTATTTTATAAATCGTTTTAAATTTGTTTTCAAAACGATCTCAACATCATATTCAATTTCGAATCAAAATTGAATATTCAAATCATCGATATACAAATGATAATATTTTCAAAACGTTATATTTTGAAATCACTTCCTTTTCTATATTCATTATAAAAATGAATAAAATCGGTATAAATATCGTTCGCGTCAAAATGGCGTCAATCTAATCAACACGGCTTCAATTCAACACATGAATATATTTTCAATTCAACACCTGAATTTATTTTCAATTCAACACATGAATTTATTTTCTATTCAACACATGAATTTATTTTCAATTCAACATGAATTTACTTTATATTCAACACATGAATTTCCTTTATATTCAACACATGAATTTCCTTTATATTCAACACATGAATGTCCTTTATCAAATTGAAATGAGGCCCAATCAATTACCATATAATGTTAATTATATGGATTTTCTACAACTCATTAATATAACAGCAACGATTAATCATCAATCATCATCCAGAGTGCACCACACAACTGCGTAAGCATTAAATATAAATAATTAATGCTTACACAGCCTGTCAATCCATCGATTGACATACAACTAAACAATCGGGATTAGTGTACGTCAAATCTCATCCCAATACCCATGTGGGGTTTCAAATCATCAAACACAGATTTTATTTGTGTAGTTGGGCGATGTGTAAAATTTATCTTCCCAATCAATATCAGTCAAATCAATGTATATAAACAAATCGGCCGATTTGTTTATAAATACTTATTTTATATACACGTTAAAAATCATATTTTAAACTATAAAATATTTTCCACTATAAAATATTTTATTTCATTTCACATCACACAATCAAATTTCACAACATAGCAACCAAACAAACAAGTAATCCATGGTCTGTGGACGATGGGTGTCGGGTGCTACTAAACACCGTCTGCATCCTAGTATATATTTCAAACTAGAAATAAATTAAAGGTGAGGAGTTCTCACCAAAGGTTCCACTCCTCCATTTTATTTTTGAAATTCAGAACATCTGGATCTAGCCGTACTTCCAACGCAGTCTTCTCCACGCTGTTCATATTAAAATCACATTTTTAATATGATGTTCTATACATTAAAAATCATATTTTTAATACTCTACCGATATAAAAATCATATTTTTATTCTTTTTATACTATAAAAATCATATTTTTATTCTTTCTATAATATAAAAATCATATTTTTATTCGCTATTCATGTATGGCAAAATTATATTTTCTTTCATAACTAAAAATATATTTTTTGTAACTTAGAAATCGTATTCTCATATGAATAAAGATCACAACTTTTCAAGAATAAAAATCATAACTTTTCAAGAATAAAAATCATAACTTTACTTCATGAAAAATCAAATCATTACTCCATTCACATATAGAAAAATCGGATTTTTACTTCACATAAAGATCATTTCTTTATGTTTAAAAAAAAACCTAACTCTGTTAAAAATCAAAGCATTGTTTTATATTAAAAATCAAAACTTTGTTTTATATTATGCATAGAAATTCTAATTTTAAATAAATAAATAAAATCGGTTTTATAACTAAATAAAAATCGGTTTTAATAAACAAGAAAAATCACTTTAAAACTCACCGTAATTCGGATGTTGGTGGCCGGGGCTCGGAGGGGTTCGGCGCCACCGGGGGGGGGGGGGGGGGGTGCTCGGAGGGGTGCTCGATTTGGGTGCAGGGTTCATGGATTTGGGGCGCTGTGGTTTGGGGGAGCGTTGAACGAAGGGAGGAGCGATGGAAGGGATTGCGCGCGAGGGAGAGAGGGTGTCGCGGGTAGAGGGAAGGGCGATGGCGATCGGGGAGGTGGCACGGTCCTCTGGCGTGTCAACGGCGGCGATTCCCTTCCCCCCACCCCAGACGTGTTCGTTTGATTTGATTTTTTTATTTATTTATTCTGGTTTGACTGAAAAGAATGTGGAGGGGGTAAGGGGTTAAGTAAGGGTTTTTATTATAAATTATTTTATATTATATTTTATTCCACCAACGATTGACTTTTTATTCGAACACCGAATCGAACCCACCGACTGTCGTCCCTAGCGTAATAACCCCATTCCAAACACAATGGGATATGTTTCGAAAGTCAATTCGGCCATTACGACTGGTTTCCGTTCAAATTAAAATATAAATCTATATATTGAATTTTAAACGCACATTTCAATTTATCGGGGCCACATACTGACTCTATAAATTCCAGAAAAATATTTTCTAGCTTCGTATTGACGATACGGTCCTAACAAAACTAATTTCACCGAATCCTGAGACCGTTTGAAAAATGGTTGTTTTCCAGTCGATTAAAATCAACTAAAACTAGTCAAACGCGTTTTCCTTTGCCACGCTCACATATTGATTCAAAAAATTACGAATTTGAAATCTAGCAATAACCTGACATCACGGATCCAACAAAACGATTTCATCGAAAACCGAGGTCATTTGCAAAATTTTCATTTTTAAGGGCCAGAATTCCATAGCGACTATTCTGAATTTTCAACTGGGCATATCTTTTTATCCCCGCTATGAAATTTCAATTTTTCGGATTCGTTGGGAAGATATTCTCAATTAGACTCAAATATTTTTGGTCTCGCTAAAATTCGGTTTATTTTGAATCCTGTACATTCATTTGAAATTTGAAATCGAATTTTCGAACTACCGCGCCATTTCAGGCTCGTTATATAATTAAAATAAATTATTTATATTCTAACGACGAGCTATATAAATATGTACGTTCTAATTCTATTCAAAATAAATTTCTCGTCGATATTATTAAAAATAATTCATTTTAAATATTCAAAATTCGTCAAAATTGCCAAAATAAAAATTTTAAATTGCCTTGGATTTCCGGGTTATTACAATATCATTTCTAATATATGTGATATACTTATACTAACATAATATTTCTAACAAATGTGATATTTTTCATTAATCATGACTTTCCTAATAAAGTGGTATTTTAATCCACATAACATGCTTTCTAACAAAACGGTATTTTTATTCACATATCCTATTTTTTTTAAAAAAATTTACATTTACATAGAAAATGGGATTTCCAACGACAACCTATTCTTCTCTTCAAAATATGATCATTTTCTACTTTTCTACTTTACATTAAAAATGAGATTTTTAATGTGATCAAGTTTTTATTTTAAAATTTGATCCCTTTTTCTAAATTATACTTTACATTGAAAATGAGAATTTTCAATGTAATCATACTTTCACTTTAACGTTATGACCATTTTTCTATATTCTAAACTTACATTAAAAATGAGACTTTTAATGTTAGCATATTTTTATATTAAAAATATGATCATTTCCCCCGTTTTATGACTTGCATAAAAATGTATTCTTTTCCTTATATAAAAAGAAATGTATTCTTTACTTTATTCTCTTTTATTACATTATAAAGAATGTAACTTTTTTTAACTCCTTTTATTACATTATAAAAATGTAATTTTCTTCTTTTTGATTGCCTTACATACAAACGTAATTTTTGTCTTTTTCTATTATATTAAATAAAAGATGTAAACTTTTCTCCTTCTATCTATTACATTAAATAAAATGTAACTTTTTCTCTTTCTATCTATTACATTAAATAAAATGTAGCCTTTTCTCTTTCAATCTATTACATTTCTTAATAAATAGCATTTTCTATTCAAGATGGTATTAACATGACCATTTCCACAAGGTGACATTTTTTTTATTAATATGGCAATTCCAACATGGTGATATTTACATGACAATTTCCTATTTAACAAAACAAGTAATTTTGTTTTTTTATTCAACAACATAATATTGTGTATTGGGTTGACAAAATAATGTTTAACATTGAATTGACAATTTAATTTAATTCAATAAAAAGTGAAAAAATTTAATTTTATATTGAATTGATAAACTAAATCGATTCAATAAAAGTGACAGATTATATTTTTTTATTGAATTGATTAACTAAATCAATTCAATAAAATAAACAGAATGAATCATAATATTTGACTAACAAATATTGGTCTATAATTATCCATCACAAATAACAGATCAAACATCATACAAATTTCAGCCCAAACGTATCTAAATTATATACATACAGTCAACGTATACCAAATAAAATAATTGAATTGGTTAATTATCTCCAAACAAAAGAAATCTCACCGAATAATTCAGATCTGAATTTTCCTTGAACATTGATTTGCTCTGTTCAGTCCTAGTCTGTACCATCATGTAGACCTTGGATATACGATTCCAATGCTTTTTGTTTCGCTCGATTTCACCTCTGTTTGCAAAAGTTACGGCTGTTTTAACATTGAATAATTAATGTATATTAGTACTTAATTAATTACTGTTTTAATTACTTCGCTTGAGGAAAATCAAGCCTTCTTCTTCCTCGTATCCTTTGTGAAACCGAACCCAAAAGCTTCGCTTCCTCTTCCTCTTGCTCGCCCGAACTCCAAAGCCCCGGACCACCATCAAACCATACCACGACAATGCCGCCACCATGCTCCATTATCGCCCCCAAGCCTGATCAACTCAGTGGGGCCCTCAACTCCCAATCCGGGCCCAAAGTCCGAAGGACTGGATGCCAATTTCATGAAGTCCAGGTCGTTAAAATCCATCATAGCCGTTGATTATACAGAGCATGAAAAGCTCTTCGATTTGGTGTTTGGTTTTATGAAAATCATTGAGAAACGGAAGAGATAAAAGGGGAAGAAGATGAGAGCGCCATGGCCATCGATCAGTTAGAACGGCGGGCGTACAAAATGATGCTTGGGTTTAGGATAATTTTGTTATTTATAATATTTAATTAATTTATTAACCCAATTAAGGCCCGATTAGCAACTTTCTCTAATTTCAGCCCAACGATTGTCGTTCCCACCTATTTAACCCCATTCCGGACTCATCTAGCCATGTCCCGCAGGCCCAACCAACTGTCTTGACCCAGTTTTTTTTATTTTAAAATATTTTCTTTTATTTTTAATTCAACCGTACGAATAAATTCACCGGGGCCACAAATTAACTTCGAAAAATCCCGAGAAATATATTTAGCTATGTTTTGACGCTGCAGACCTAGGAAAATTAATTTCGTTCAATTCTGAGCCTATTTGAAAAATGGCATTTTTCAAGTCGATTAAAATTGACCGAAATTGACCAAACTGAAATCTTTTTGCCACGGTTACAAATTAATTCTAAAAATTATGAAAAATTAAAATTAGCAATAATTTGACATTCCGAATCCAACAAAAGTGGTTTTGTCGAAAACATAGGTCATTTGAAAAATGGCTATTTTCAAGGCGTATATATTAAATATTAAAAATACATTTTTAAACAAATAATTTCCGAAACTCGGAATATATGAGTGTTTATTCTTTTTAAATGCAGAAACATCATTCTAAACTCAATGGAAGTGGTTTCGAGTCCAAATTCCATCGTATGCAAAAAGTAGCATTTTTGACCTTTATATATTATATATAAATTTCATAGCGACCTTCCTAAATTTTAACTGGGCATAACTTTGATTCCCATTATGAAATTTCAATTTTTCAGATTCGTTAGAAAGATATTTTTAAATAGATTCTAATATTTTTGGTTTCACTAAAATCCGTTAAATTTTGCATCCTGTACGGTCAGTCAAAGTTCAAGTTTGACTTTTCAAACTACCACGCTATTTCTAACTTCTTTTATAATTAAAATTAGATTATTCATCCTAGCTTCGATTTAAATAAATTTTTAATCATTATTATTTTAAATGAATTAATTTAAATACCAAAATCCATTAAAATTTGTTAAAATAGATTTTTAAATTTACCCCAAATTCAGGGTTGTTACACAAACCATATTTTTTTATTCTTCTCTTTGATGTATCCTCCTTTTCCATGCTAGTTTGCACATCATATCTCTCCCCAGTAGTACTTAAAGATCTAAACCCAATTTCTTCTCTTTGGTCATTTCTTAACCCATAATGCCTAGTTGCACCATTCGATTCTCCGTGTTCCATTTAAGTCCCATCTTTAGGGAGAGACACCATTTGGTTGAATTGGAGTGAGCATAAGGTTCCTTCGCTTTATTGCAAAGAGAATTAGTCGTGGCAGTTGAATTTCCACCACAATAAATGTTTGTTGTTTTGTGTTTGAATTTAATAAATGCTCGATATCGATGTGCAATTTGCTTTAAGGTTGTTGCCTTAGTCGATATTAATTATCCTATCTTGTTTCCACTGTCAGTTAGTTTTATTGCACTCTGATTATGCTCAATTCATTTATTTGCAAGTATCAAATTTATACTCTCCAAATATGGATAGGTTTGAGTTTTGGTTTTGTCAAAATTCAAGCTCAGAAAAATGTGGGGTGCTACAGTCATGGTGCCTTAGCACGGGCAATTGTTTACATCCCAAAATCAAGGAGATCCTCGATCTAGAGCACAAGTCTTCATCCCATCATGGAGGTGGCTATTATGGAGCCCAGAGAAGCTGCCCCCAATTTGATTTCCTTTTACTCGCATTCTGTTTAAGCTTTTGCTTTGAATCTTTCTTTACGGTAAATAATAATGAAATAAATGATGTCTTTGCTTCAACAAGGGAGATGAAGTCGGAGACCTAGACCATGCTTCCCTACCACTAGATCGTGATTGGATGGGTTCATGTGATTTAGCTGTTAGTCCCTTTCGATGAATGGTGACTGGATGTATTAGAATGTACCGATTGTGGATTCCTTTAACCAGAGGTGAACGGATAAATCTATATGATGAACTGCGGACCCCATTACTGGAGAGTAATAGGATAGGTTCGTGTAGATTAGTATCATCGTTGTAGTGATAGGATGGATTCATGAGCTGTGAGTTTCTTTGTCGAGGAGCGATAGGATGAACTCATATTGTTGAACTATGGGTGCCATTGTCAGAGAGTGATAAGATGAAGGCATATCGATGAACTATGAACTCCATCACCAGAGAGTGATATGATGAGTTCTTATAAATGTTCTATGTGTTCCCCCATTGAAGAATGATAGGATAAGTCATTACAAGGAACTACAAATTCCTTCATTAAAATGTGATTGGATGGATACGTATCGACAAGCAATGGATTTCCACACAACAAAGTAATGAGATTTCCTTATCACTGCTCTAGTATGGATCATGCTCATTTTGAGTAAGGTCCGGCGATGCTGTGGATATGGATTTTTGATTATCTAATGATATGATCTAGAGTGATCATTTCATTTTATTAATACAATCTAAAGCGATCGTGGTTATCTGGTAATATGGTCCAGAGAGACCATGGATTTCTAATTTTCTGATATTACAACCTTGATTGATTGTGATTTTCTGGTTTTCTTATTATGATCCAGCACAATTGTGGATTTCTAGTTTTTGGATATGGAATTTCTATGGATTTCTGGACTATTCAAAACACGTCTTCCTTTTACAAGAAAGGCATGTTTTGAGGGGGTAAAGTGTTGATCCGCCTTTTAGTAAGACATCCGCATTAGGGATTTTTGGCAAATGAAGTGTTCGAGACTTAGGAAAAGGCTCAAGAGAACTCGTAAATACTTGGTTTAAATATCAAAACATTCAAAGATATGGATTTTGCATATTTGAACTTCGTGTTGGCAGGGTTGATTCGACCAACCTCAACAATGCATCACTTCGAATTAGTGAAGTCGATTCGACCATGTCCTACATCACTTCATTTTAGATCAATGTAATCTGGATCGGTATATTGGCGTGCTTCACCAACTTCCCTTCCTAGTTTGAATGATCTCGGCTCGACAATGTAGAAACGGTTCAGTTTGGCCATGTCGAGCCAAATATAAATGAGACTCGGGAGCGAGTCAATCGCTAGAACATGCCAACTGCACTAGCCTACAACTTCGAATCTAGTGACACGTATTTTGATCTAGCTAGGTAGATATTCCCTACAATTTACAGATTCGTTACCACTCCTAGATGGTCGGATAGAATGCCATGTGGCTTGGTCGAACAGGTATGGTGGATCCCTATAAATACGAGATTTCTGGATTTTGCAAGGGATCGAACTCCTTGATTCCAATTGAACTGGATGTAGACATTGCCAAGGAGATAACTTCACTAATTTTTCTACTCTTCTTTGATATAAACTAATTTTATTGTAATCTACAATACAAATAGTTTGATTACGCTAAGTGAACGTAGGCCTGATTGCCGAACCACTATAAAACTTGCGTGTCTCCTTAATTTTTATTGCATTCTATGGCTATGGCTATGATTGTGAAATTTTTCCGCAGTTGTTGTAAATTTTGGTGTTGTTCGTAGAACCAATTTCTACATTAACAACTGGGCTTATGTGATTTATTCGTTTATATCGACTCCATGGTTTATATTCATGATGATATCTTAGACTAGATTGTAATGACATTTCTTCATGTTATTATTATTATTCAGCAAATCCAAACATCCTATATCCTTTGCATTGGATTTAGAAATAATTTGATCTAATTATTACTTACATAACACTCAGGTCAGCCTAAGATATTACAGGTTCAAGAACATTTGTAACACCAAGAATTTTTAATGACATGAAAGAGAATAAATCAAATAATAATTAATTTAATGTTCAGAATTAGAGGAAATGGACTGCACCATTGCGTCCGTCTCGAAATTCTGGTCAAGATAGACATTTGGTTAGCGTAAAGCGGACACCGTATGAAGAAGTTATGAGGGTTTTAATTTTGTATACGTACAAAAATATTTTATATATACGCATGAGTCAGAAGTGAGTCAGAGATGAGTCAAAATCCTATCCAGAGGATTCAAATTCGAAAAATTCCTCTGAGTGGAAAAATTCCCGCTCTAGGGGATCGACCCTCTAGAGGGGTGTCGACCTAGGGGTCGACCCGCCCACAGGGGTGTCAACACCCCTAGGGCTCAGGTGGCACTCGGTTTTAGGGGGTCTGGCAGCTATATATATGTGTCTTATTCCTCGTATTTTCTTCATTGGGAGTCATGGAGGCCATATGCTACTGGAGCGCGAACTGAACCATTTTCTACAATAACATATTTTACAAATCCAATTCAGAAATTCTAAATCCGTTCTTCCAAAATTCTCTAAACCTAACGCTGTGAGTTTCTAGATTACTTTAAGGTTTAGAAAAATAAAAGTATACTTTGAAAGACTATGAATTGGATATGTTGTAAAGTATGATTCTGTGTTAATATAAATCCTATATTATGTCATGACATATCTATTTTCCTAGACCTAATAAAATTGTGGTGATTTGGTTATGTTGCTTATGTGGATCTTGACTTGTAACCATGATTATGGTGGATGTACATCTATTAATTGGGATAGTTGTAACATTACTTGGATCTAGATTTTTATGTTAATCACCTTTCACCTGTCAGCTTGTGATCCATTGAGATATGTTGTAAACTTGACGTGTGAAACCATCTTTAGATCTAAACAAGTTACTATGTCACCCTTACTATGCTAAATCTAAATAATTGGACACCTTATGGTTAATTTAGATCTCATTATGTTGCTTTGAAATCATAGTTGTTGCAAGTTCATCACTTTTATGCCTACCTTGCTATAATGATTACATGACTGTTCACCTTGTTATCATACCAGTCTATGTTTAGGTTTATGCCAAGATATGTTAAAACTATCACCTTCGTCATATTCCCTTTCCATTGTTATAGCTAGGCTACTTTAAATCCTAGATGCTGCCAAAATACATACGAATACGTTAGAGAGGAAATGGGAAAAGTGGGGATTATAATTGGCATAATTTATGTAATGTTTATATGAAATGGGACATGTAATTCAAATAGGGAAAACATAGAAATAGTTACCTATAATGACATAGGTAGATTTGGATTTATTTGGAATGTTTAGTAATTTACAATGGAATTGTAAATTGTACTTATGACACGAGGTTAGGTTACATTAGTGGTGGAAGTCTGCCCGGACCCGACCGGCATATCCAACAACTACTAATGTTGAACCTAATGTGGGAGGTATAAGTATGCAAATAAGAATCAGGCTAAGACACGAGGTTAGGCCCAACTGTGGAATAAGACTGCCCGAAACCGACCGGTATATCCAACATCCATACGTTGTAGGCCTAATGTGGGAGGTCTAGCCCATTATAACCATAATTGGACACGGTAATGAAATGGACTACTTAACCTAATTTAATATGACTATGCACTTAAGTTAGGGTTAAGTAAAATTGGATGGGTAGTGGTGGGTTAAGTAATTTAGAGGTGGTGGGTAATATGTACATATAGGCCCACGAACTTAACCCAATAAGGTTATGTAATTAAAGACACCTAGTGGTATATATAACCAATAGATAATGTAATAGGGTTATATAATTAAAGACACCTTGTGGTATGCATAATCGATAGATAATGTAATGAAGGACACCCTTTAGTGTAAGCATAACTAGTATAGGGTTATGTAATTAAAGACACCTAAGGGTATACATAGTCAATGGAAAACCTAACGAGGATACAAGACAAGGGGGAGAGCTTGTATCATATTGTTTGGGACCCATTTAAGTCAGTAACACGGAGTTGGTATCAAGTAAAGAACTCCATACTAGGCAGAGAAGGGGCACGCTTACTGATTGATTGTAAGAGATCCAAGTGAGACAGATAGTGTGGGCGGCGCAAACCAACCGAGGACATGTGCGTGCATGGGCCGGGCAGAGAGGGCTAAGACGACCATAACACTAGTAGATATGGTTGTGCACATCATGGGTTGCCACTTTAGGAAGTGATACCTCCTACCGTGGGGCTAGCACAAGATATCTACAGGGTAGGGAGCCGATCGATTAGGGTAGTGGTTAGGTATACTTGGACGTATGACCTAAGCCTGCCAACTTATAATGGAAGGGATTATCTCATTTCAGTTATACTAGTAGTAGTGCAGAGCAATCATTAGCGAGGCACATACACCTTAACTTGCTTACCTTGTCACACCTGCCACTTATGTAGTGATCTCTCTTATCCACTTTATATGCCTATTATGTTGCTTTTATTTATCTACTGGCTAAAAGTAACTAGACTCGCCAGACTTTAATGTCTGACCCTGTTATTTCTCCTTCTTTCTTCCATCCCCCCCTCCCCTTGGTTCTCATGGAGGAAATACTCAGACTTAATCAGGAATCAGATATCATCTTGCTAGGAGCAACTTTTGAAGTATGGCTCAAGTTCTTGTCTCTAATATGGCTTAACTCTTTTATTAGAGGAACGATACTTTTTATTTACTTATGTACTCTAATGGTGCAAGACAGAAGTTATTTTGTTGTAATGTTTTTTATGACTTATGAAATTGTGGATCAAGGTATTATGACTTATGCTTGAAATTAAAGTTTAAATATTCCGCTGCTGCGTTATTTATATCTATCTTGTAATATTCTGTATCTGTTTACCTATAGCGCTTCACGAAACTTAATGCATTCCCTTAGTGAGTGACATTAACGGATGTGGGGTGTCACACTTGGTATCAGAGCTGAAGGTTACAAGATTAGATAAAAGTTTTTGGAAATTATTATAAAAAAAAAGGTTTTAAAAGAAAAGCATTTTCAAAAGCAAAAGTCTATTTTGAAAAACGTTCCCCAAAAAGCCATATGTAGTATCCTTTGGTCCTTTATCTAAATTTCTTCCTTTTCCCTTTTTCTGCATGTCTAGGGAACTAAACATCCCTAATCTCCCCGAGGGCATCACAATACCCGGATGGTTCCGGAGGTATTTGTGCCAAAGAGACGTTCCACCCCCAGTTGCACCAGTCATTCCCCTTCCTCCCCCTCTAAAAGCTGATAACTTTGCCAAAATCTGCAAAGACTTCCAGGCTATGGGAGGAAGTCCGTTCCATGGGAACGAGACATTCATAGAAGCTCAGAATTGGCTTAAGGAGACTGAGGACTTATTCGTAATCTTTTAAGTGGAGGACCGAAGAAAGAACCAGTTAGCTGCTTGGATGTTAAAGGACGAAGCCTCATTTTGGTGGGAAGTCACCCAAGTTGGACGTCCGGTAGAAACTTGGGAAGACTTTAAATAGAGGTTTGAAATGAAGTTTCTTTCCCAAGCGGAGAGATGCATACAAATGGAGAGGTTCTTAACATTCAAACAAGGAAATTTGACGGTGAAGGAGTATGTGAACAAGTTCAACCAGCTGGCAAGGTTCGGGCTAGAGTTGGTAGACACACTGCAGAAAAGAGCTTTGCGGTCTGCTAAGGGGCTGAAAGAGCCTCTGCATGGTTTAGCTATGTCCCATCTTCCAATGGGGGCCACCTTTGAAAAGCTTGTTGATATGGCCCTAATGCATGAGAAGGACAAGGGAGAAAAGAAGGAAACAAAAGCTGAGGGGACATCGTAGAATAAGAAGGTATGGCCCAAGAAAGGGCAGCAACAACAATAGAAGAAAGGGGGAATGAAGATAAAGGCAAGGATAAGAGAAAATGTCACAATTGTGGAAAGGAAGGTCACATGATCAAAGAATATAAAAGAAGGAAAGCCAGTTTCTTTAATTGCGGAGAGGTCGGACACTTATCTAAAGAGTGTCCGAAGAAACAGGGATTGCAGAGACAAGAGCAAAGAGCAGGGACTTCTGGAGGGGAGGTGCATGCTCTCGTGATCAGTGCTCTAGAAAGAGGTAGAAAAATTCCGGTAGAAAGTTTAGTTTCTCTTTCAAACCATCCAGTTAGAACACTTTTTGATTCTGGTGCTTCACACTCGTTTATATCTAGTTCTGTGGTTGAATCTCTGCACTTAATTACTAGTATGGTAGTAGATCCCGTAGTTGTTTCAAACCCCATTGGTGGTTCGGCTCATTTATCGATGACTTGTCGAGGTTTGAAAATATCTGTGTTAGGCGTCAAATTTGAATGTGACGCATATGTACTCGGGTTTATGGGCTATGGGTTGATTCTAGGAATGGATTGGCTTACCACATATAGGGCCATTCTGGATTGTGAGAGGAGGGTTGTTAGACTCCCGACTTGTCATGAGAAGACCCTCGAAGTTTCTTGTGACCCTCAAGGGCCTGCTATGCTTAGCTTCCTAAAGTCTCTAGATGCATCCATAGATGACTTGCAATCTATTCCAGTGATTCGAGATTATTCAGATGTTTTTGATGAGGTACGGGGTTTACCTACAAGGCGTGAAATTGACTTCCGCATATATCTGGAGGACTATGCAAAGCCAGTTGCATTACCAGTATTCCACATGGCTCCAAGGGAAAGGAGGGAGCTGAGTAAGCAAGTAGGGGAGCTACTTGAAAAAGGGTTTATCAGACGAATCATATCTGAGTGGGGTGCTCCAGTAGTATTCGCAACTAAAGTGGATGGTTCGCTTCTTTTATGTGCTGACTATAGAGAGTTAAATAAGTTCACCAAGAGGAATAGGCACCCGCTTCCGAGGATTGATGATTTATTTGATCAGCTTGTTGGTGCCTCGGTATTTTCTCAGTTGGACTTGGCTACGGGGTTCCATCAGTTGAGGGTGGCTGAGGATAACATATATAAGACCGCTTTTAGAACTCTAGACAGTTTCTTGAATGGCTAGTTATGCCTTTTGTGTTGACATAGGGTGTTTCGAGAGTTCCTAAAACAAATTCGTCGTAGTCTTCATTGATGATATTTTGATCTTCTCCAAGGCTGAAGTAGAGAATGCATAGCATTTGGGAGAAGTTTTGAAAACTCTCCGTCACCAATAGCTAAAAGCAAAGTTCTCCAAATGCCAATTCTGGAGAAAGGAGGTGAGATTCTTGGGGCATGTAGTCTCCAAAGAAGGGATAGCTGTAGATCCCGCAAAGGTGGTTGCAGTACAAGATTGGAAGATTCCTAAAAATGCAACCGTGGTGAGAAGCTTTCTTGGGTTGGCAGGTTAGTATAGGAAGTTCATTAAGGACTTCACGAAGATATCAGCCCCTCTTACCAGGCTGGCTAAGAAGAATTTGGCATTTTCATGGGACATAGACTGTGACGTTGCTTTCCAACGACTGAAGAAGGCTCTGACAACAGCCCCAGTCTTGACCTTGCCCGATGGGAGTAAAGTGTTTACTGTTTACATTGATACGTGCAGTACAGGGCTTGGTGCGGTGCTGATGTAAGAAGGAAAAGTAATATATTATGGGGGTAGACAGTTGAGAGTTCATGAGAAGAACTACCCCACGCATGATCAAGAGCTGGCTGTTATAGTATTCGTGTTAAAGACGTGGTGTCATTATTTACTTGGAGAAAAGTTCGAGTTATACACCGATCATAAATCTCTTAAGAATCTATTCTCACAAAAGGATCTAAACTTATGGCAACAAAGGTGGATGGAGTTCTTAGCTTCATATGATTTTGAGATTGCTTACACCCCCGGCAAGGGTAATTTGGTGGCAGACGTGCTAAGTAGGCAGAGGGTGGCCCTGAGTCCTCTGTTTGTGGAAAGAAAGAACTTGGAGTTTACATCAGTTTTAGATTTTAAACCCTCCATCAAGGTTTTGCCTAATTTGTTTGCATCCTTGGAGATACGACCGACTCTTGTGGATCAGATGGGAGCTTCGCAACAAGGTGACCCACAGATTCTAGACATCATGGATAAGCTCAGAAGAGGGGAGACTTCTAGTCACCTTAGTAGGTATGCCATAGATGAAAAGGGGTGGTTGCGACGAGATGGAAGGCTTTATGTTCCTCAAACTGGAAGCTTGATAAAGATAATCCCAGAAGAAGCCCACCATTCTAAGATGACCATTCATCCAGGCTGTGACAAAATGTATAGGGATATGAAGAGGGTTTTCTTTTGGGCTGGGATGAAGAAGGATGTGGCCGAATTTGTTTCTCAATGGTTAGTTTGCCAATAAGTCAAAGCTGAGCAAAAGAAGCCTGGGGGATTACTTCATCTGTTAGAGGTTCCGCAGTGGAAATGGGAGAGTGTCTCTATGGATTTCATAGATGGTTTGCCTAGATCAAAGAAAGGTAATACTAGTATTTGGGTGATAGTGGATAGACTCACTAAGAGCGTTCACTTTATTCCAGTTAAGAGTAAAAGGATGGCATCATGGTTGACAGCAATTTATGTTTGAGAGATAGTTCGTCTTCACGGAGTACCTTCCAGCATCGTAAGCGATCGTGGACCCATCTTTACTAGAGAATTTTATAGGAGCTTTCAAGATGCATTAGGTACACAGTTGTGTTTAATAACTGCTTATCATCCTCAGACCGATGGGAAGATGGAGAGGGTGAACAGGATTCTAGTAGATCTTTTAAGGTTGTGTATCCTAGACTTCGGAGGGACTTGGGAAGAGCATCTTCCTTTAGTAGAGTTTGCATATAATAACAGTTTTCAAGCTAGCATCAGCATGGCACCCTTCGAAGCATTGTAAGGATGACCCTGTAGATCACCAACTTGTTGGTGGGAATCTACAGAAAAATTATTACTTGGACCAGATATGGTTAGAGAAACGTCCGAAAAGATTGACCTTATTCGACGGCGGATGAAGACAGCTCAAGATAGGCAGAAATCCTACGCAGACAAGAGAAGGACTGACATCGAGTTCGAAGTGGGAGACTTAGTTATTACCAATGTGTCACCTCTGAGGAATGTGGTTCGCTTCGGATCAGTAGGGAAGTTGGCACCAAGGTTTGTGGGACCATTTCCCATAACCGAGAGGATTGGCCAAATGGCCTACAAAGTAAAGATCCCAGAAAATCTATTCGGTGTACACGACGCTTTCCATGTCTCTCTTCTGTGGAAGTTTCTGCATGACACCGCGGAAGTTGTCGAGCCGAGCATGTTGGAAGAAGTTGAAGTGGAACGGGAGGCGACAATCAGACGAGTCCCTACCCGTATTCTTGGGTCAGAGGTTAAGAAGCTGCGCAATAAGGAGATAAAGTTGCTAAAGTTTCAATTGGGAGATAACCCAGAAGATGCGACTTGGGAGACCGAAGACAAGATTCGTGCTTCATACCCTTTTCTTTTGGAAGGTATGTTCTTAACTCCTTTCCTAAGTTTTATCATTGCTTGTTTTTATCAATAGAATATATCTTATCCATCGTATTTTCGACCTTTAGAAAGGAAGCCTATGGATATAAACATGTGTTTGAAACATGTTATGTTTGATGGATGCAAGTATTTGCTAGTGGTTGCCTGTGGACGCATACACACACACATTAGGCACCAAGATCGGCTCAATCACTCTCATACTGCATATGATATGTGTGCATTTTCTTTTCTTTTATGAATGGAAATGGATGAGTTAGCACATGGATGTTGCATTTGGACGAATGAATGTGCACAAATACAGAACTTATATGATACAATAGGTTTATTTGCATATATATTGGATTCATGGCACTAACATACATTGCATTAAGGAGGTCAACTAAATTAGTAGACCGCCTGATCTTTACATTAGTGTTGGGACATATACACACACCTTTGCATATATTCATATAAGAATCAGAAATCTTTAAGGAGAATGGATGCCAGTGATTGGTGGATGAGTAGATGGATGGTAGGATATGCATTCTTCTCAACTTAGAGATTTCGGGGACAAAATCCTTTGAGTAGGGGAGAATGTAACACCCAGAATTTTTAATGGCATTAAAGAGAATAAATTAAATAATAATTAATTTAATGTTCAAAACATGAGGAAACGGACTGCACCATTGTGTCCGTCTCGAAATTATGGTCAAGATAGACATTTGGTTTGTGTAAAACGGACACCGTATGAAGAAGTTATTAGGGTTTTAAGTTTGTATACGCACAGAAATATTTTATATATACGCATGAGTCAGAGGTGAGTCAAAGATGAGTCGGAATCCTATCCAGAGGATTCAAATTCAAAAAATTCCTCTAAGCAGCAAAATTCCCGCTCCAGGGGGTTGATCGCCCTAAACGGGTGTCGACCTAAGGGTCGACCCACCCACAGGAGTGTCGATACCCCTAGGGATGAGGTAGCACTTGGTTTCAGGGGGTCTGGCAGCTATATATACATGTCCTATTCCTCATATTTTCTTCATTGGGGGTCATGGAGGCCATATGCTGCTGGAGTGCAAACTGAACCATTTTCTACAACAACATATTCTACAAATCCAATTCAGAAATTCTAGATCCGTTCTTCCTAAATTCTCTAAACCTAACTCTGTGAGTTTCTAGATTACTATTCGGTTTAGAAAAATAAAAGTATACTTCGAAAGACTATGAATTCAATATGTTGTAAAGTATGATTCTGTGTTAATATGAAATCCTATAATATGTCATGACAGATCTATTTTTCAAGAACTAATAAAATTGTGGTGATTTGATTATGTTGCTTATGTGGATCTTGACTTGTAACCATGATTATGGTGGCTGTACATCTATTAATTGGGATAGTTGTAACATTACTTGGATCTAGATCTTTATGTTAATCACCTTTCACCTGTCGTATTGTGATCCATTGAGATATGTTGTAAACTTGACATGTGAATCTATCTTTAGATCTAAACGTGTTACTATGTCACCCTTACTATGCTAGATTTAAATAATTGGACACCTTATGGTTAATTTAGATCTCGTTATGTTGCTTTGACATCGTAGTTGTTGCAAGTTCATCACTTTTATGCCTACCTTGCCATGATGATTACATGACCATTCACCTTGTTATCATACTAGTTTATGTTTATGCCAAGATATGTTGAAACTATCACCTTCGTCATATTCCCTTTTCATTGTTATAGAAAGGCTACTTTATAGCCCAGATGATGCCAAAATACGTACGAATACGTTAGAGAGGAAACAGGGAAAAAGGGATTATAATTGGCATAATTTATGTAATGTTTATGTAACAACGCGGAATTTGAGGCCCATTTAAAATTTTCATTTTAGAGATTTTAGGGGTGTTTAAATATTTAAAATATTTTTTTTTCAAATAAAAATGAAGGGAAATTTATTTTGAGCAAAGTTAATGCAAATATATTCAATTAAGTTACATAAAGAATTAAAAATAGGAAGGTAGTTGGAAAAGTCAAACTTGAACTTTGACTAACTACACAGGATGCAGAATAAACCGGATTTTGTTGGAACGAAAAATATTTAAATCTGTAAATGAATATCTTTCTAACGAATCTGAAAAATCGAAGTTTCATAGCGGGAATCAAAAGTTATGGCCAAATGAATTTTCAGAAAGGTCGCTATAGAAAATACATCGCCCTTGAAAATCGATATTTTGCATACGACCTCGGAGTTCAACGAAACCACTTTTGTTGGATCCGGGATGTAAAATTATTGCTAGGTTTCAAATTTCATGATTTTTGAAGCTAGTATGTGAGCGTGGCAAAAGAAACTGTGTTTTGTCAATTTCGGTCAAAATTAATTAACTGAAAAATAGCCATTTTTCAAACAGTCTCAGAATTCGATGAAATAAATTTTGTTAGGATCGTATCGTCATAAGAAAGCCAAAAATAATTTTTCTGGATTTTTCTGACTTCGTATGTGACCCCAGTGAAATTAGAAATTATGTTCGAATTAAAAATAAAAGAATTAATTTGAAAATAAAAGAAACATGCTTTTAACTTCAGAATTGGACTTCGGCAATAGCGCCATTGCGTTCAGAAGGCGTCAAAACCTATTGTTCGACAGTCGTTGAGCGCGAATTGGAGTTCGAACGGAAAAACCCTATTTTCCGGAATTAAATAAATTAAATAAAATGGGAAATACGTGGAAAATACCTGTATAAATACGGCCCTGTACAGCGTCTTCTTCCCCGATCACAAGAACCCTTAGCCCCCCCCCCCTTTTGAAATTTCATCTCCATTTTCCCATCAATCCACTCACAATTAGACTTAGCCGTAGTTGAACTTTTTGAAGCTCTTCCCTTCCTCTCCAATCTCCGACAAGTTTCATTCGATTTCACGCCCTGTAGCTCTCGAATTTCGAGCCCCAACCCGCGACATTTGGACCGCCGCCGCCCCTTGCACAGGCCGCCGCACCCCCCTATATCCCCGGCGTGGATGCACCTCTCGTAGCTCTCCAATCTCCCGCAAACCGCTCGCAAAACCGTCGACTACAGCTCCCGAATTCTGAATTCAAAGTTTTGAACTTTTCTGAAAATTTAAGGTATGAATATTTCAGATTTGTCACGCTTTTAAACGTTACAGCGACAGTTGTTAAAACTCAGTTCTGATTTATTCGTATGAACTTGAAATCTTTTAGATCCGAAACTGCCGTGACCTTGAACACGAGATCTGATTGAATCCAAACCTTCATCTTGAATCCAAGCTAGGTGAGAATTTATTTTTAATATAATTTAATTAATTTAATTATTATTATTATTGCGTTATGTGAAATTGAAAATCAAACAAGCAGATCTGCGATGAATGTTGCAATGGGATGGACTCAAATTGTTGTGATGCTATGATTTTAGATCCATTACTTTTAATCATAGATCTGTTAATTATAAACATAGATCGGTAGGAAAAAATAGATTTTTCCTCGTTTAAATTTGTTGAAGTATACCTTATGGATATGAATCATGTATTTATCTATCATCATTTACATCGTATTGTAATTCACATTATTTTATCGTGAATTAAAGTAGGAATTTACATCGTTGTGAAATTTACATTGTTATGCAACTTACATTATTTTACTGTGAATTAAAGTAGGAATTCATATCGTTATGAAATTTACATCGATATGCAATTTACATTATTTCTATTGTGAATTAAAGTAGAGGATTTACATTTTTATAATGTTAAATTAAAGTAGATTTGGCATAGTGGTAAAAATTACATTTTTCCTTTGTAATTAACATGTGAATTTCATTGTATGTTAAAATTTACATTTTTATATGTAAATTATATAGGAAATTATACTGTAGATCAAAAATTACATTTTTTTCTTTGTAATTAACATATGAATTTCATCGTATGTTAAAATTTACATTTTTATATGTAAATTATAAAGTAAATTTCATCGTATGTTAAAATTTACATTTTTATATGTAAATTATATAGGAAATTATCTTGTAGATCAAAAATTACATTCTTCTTTGTAATTAACAAGTGGATTTCATTGTATGTTAAAATCTACATTTTTATATATAAATTATATAGGGAATTACACCGTAGGATAAAATTTACATTTTTATATGTAATTAAAACATGAATTTACATGGTGTGTTAAATATTACATTTTTATATGTAATGTCTATAGGAAAGTATACCGTATGACAAAACTACATTTTTCTATGTAATTAAAGGATGCAATTTCATTGTATGATAGAATTTACATTTTTTTTTTATATAAATGTAACATAAAATGAGAATGAACATTAGAAATAAAATTTATTTATTTTGTATGTAAATAAGATGTAGGAATGTGGCTTGAGATTAAACATCATATTTTTACAATGTAAATTAAAAGTAGAGTTGCATTGTAATTAAAAATCATATTTTTACAATGTAAATTAGAAGTAGAGTTTGCATTGTAATTAAAAATCATATTTTTACAATGTGAATAGGAAGTAGAGTTTGCATTGTAATTAAAACTTACATTTTTATATGTAAATTTAGAATAGGATTCACTGCAAATATAAGTTACATTTTTATTATGTAACTAAGATGAGAATGTACATTGAAGTTGAAGTCTACATTTTTATATGTAATTTAAAAGTAGGATTTTGAATGTATCAAAATTTACATTATTACATGTAAAAAAAATAGGAATTTACATAGGAATTAAATTTACATTTTTTTTATGTAAATAAAAAGGATGGAATTTACATTTTCAATGTAAGGAAAGAATGAATTTAGGATGCGGTAATATTATCTTCATTTTCAAATGAATTAAAATTTAGTAAGTATCGGTAATTGTGTAGAGCGTTGTTTTAATCAAACGACGTTATTACGATTCAATGATTATATATATATAATTAATTAAAATTAAACGAATAGGGCGTGGTAGTTCGCGTTTTGAAATCGTACTTTTAAACGACTATACAAGAAGATCCGACCGTCAGATTTTCTTGAAACTGAATCCGTTAGGACCGTCTTTGAAAAACCTTTCCAACGATATATATTACGTTAAGATCCAACGGTTAGATTCTGAGAAATGTAAAAATCAAAATTGGTTGAATGCAGCGCCATAGTCGCCCATGGACTTAAGGCGTCGTTATATAAAAATTTAACTATTTTAAATAATTAAAATAGGAATGAATCGTTAATAAAAATAATTATTAATGTGTAAGAAGGATTTTAAATATATATATATATACGAGGATTATTTGCGAAGTCCGAGTTCTCTCATTCTAAATAATCAAAACGACGTTAATTGAAATATGAAGATGGCGTATGAAGACCGTAAATCTTCCATCGAATGGACAACGATCGAGGCCCTGATTTGACTTGCTCCCAATTCAAGGGTCATGGTCATTGCCCAAACGTACGTGTTGATTTCACAGGTTTAGCTTTCGCTCAGACCCAGAGCATAAGCTAATAAATGGATTGTGTGTCTGACATCATACTCTATCAAATATCATGTTATTGATCTTTTGTCGAAGGTATGGATGTTTGGTGGCGGGGAATTTTTTCTCTTGCTTAACACCCGTTCATATATTTCTTCAAAGGATTGGTAGTACGATATGGAGTGATGATGTGGCATGCTAAGATGCATAGGATCAAGGTTTTGTTGAAAAGCAGGCCTTGTGGGATGATCAAAGCATAGCCTGTTTAGGCATAGCTTTGTGTACAGCGTGACTTCACGAGCCTCACTCACCGGCGGAGTCTAAAACGGGAGAAGGGAACGCAGGGAGAGTAGCATGTTTCTTTCTAGCTAGAAGTGGTGATTGGGTTTTAACACGGCCCAACATTTGACTTATGTGGATGATGGAATGAGGCGCCTCGAATGATAGGTCCTATAGGACTGGGAAACATGTGTTCAGGAATAACTAATCCGCAACTCGTATGGTGGACCGGCCCTGCAGCTTTCCAAGGGTTCACTGCGGGGGATCCTAAGACATTAGCTAGGGTGTCTCGAATCGGTAGGAGCTCCTCCCTAGCCTTGACTCATGATGGAAACCAAAATCCAAATACGACCCTACAAATTTGATTGTATTACTAGTATGGAGGCATAGTAGTATGGGATACTATTCTTCCTAGGATTTATACATTTACTTTGAAATGTTTTGATATATACTAATAATAATATTAAACTCGTATTTGCTGTATTTAGCATGTTTAATCACTATAAGGTAAAACCCTATCCTCTGGTTTGTGTTGCATTGTGTGATGGGACCTGGGTCTTATGGTGATTCCATGTTTCTAAAAAGCATAACGTGGTTGTACGATTTACTCATTAGTTGTTTTCTGACACTTTTATGCACGGCAATCCATTAGAGTAAACCCGTTCCGCGTTAGCGGCGTGGTCTTTGGATTTGTCCTATTAATAGTGATTAATTAGTTAAGAATTCTCACACCAGTCCCACGACTGACCCGTTGTTTGTTTCCACCTTTTTGCAAACTCGGGTGCCCTCCTTTCTACATGGGCAGCCAAGTAAACAGGTTTATTCTTCGCTTGGAGTCTTTTCTTTGGAGCTGCTTATTATCTTTCTTGGATTTACTTTTGTGGAGAGGTGATGACTAGAAGCTTGAAGACATCTATCATTTGCTGCTATTGCATTTTTCTTTCTCTTTTTAATTCCAAACATTAAACTTGGTTTACTTCACGTTGTTTAAGTTGGAGTTGGGACTTATTTCTTTTTCTGCAAACTTGATGTAATAATTTAGAATTCTGGGACTGTGGACTTTCTGTGGTTGATGACATTATATTTCCGTTGCTATGATGTTGTTACTCTATGAATTTCCTATGCTATGTTGTATCTGTGATATGCGTTATTGTATTTATGTTGTATTCCAAATGATTATTCCTTACTTTCAATCCCGTGGAAGTTTGGGGTTATCACAGTTGGTATCAGAGCTTTGGTTAAACTTAGCTTTGGGATATAACATATTTATGATAATTCGTTTACATAGAATCACGATATTCTATGGCGAACATTTCATGAGATACATAATAGCCAGTCACTTTATCATCATCTTTTCATTCATCCTTCGATCTTTTCTATCTATTTGAATTACCATTATAGTTGTTTTGACTCTTTCCTTGATCGTACAGAACCAACTAAAAATGAGTACTTGTGCCGCTAGAACTGCTAGGGCTAGAACAATGGGTCAAAATGTTATTGGAACCGAGAAGAGTATCAAACAAGCCTATCCCAAATGCAGAGTGGATATCCCCGATTAGTTTTATTTTGAGGTATGTTCAAAATATTTTCTATTCTTTATGTTGGTTCCTACCCTTTTATTCTTCCCTTTTTCTTTTCGAGGACGAAAAGTTCTTAAGCGGGGGAGATTGTAACAACCCGGAATTTGGGGCCAATTTAAAATTTTCATTTTAGAGATTTTAAGGGTGTTTAAATATTTAAAATAATTTTTTTTTCAAATAAAAATGAAGGGAAATTTATTTTGAGCAAAGTTAATGCAAATATATTCAATTAAGTTACATAAAGAATTAGAAATAGGAAGGTAGTTGGAAAAGTCAAACTTGAACTTTGACTAACTACATAGGATGCAGAATAAACAGGATTTTTTTGGAACGAAAGATATTTAAATCCGTAAATGAATATCTTTCTAACGAGTCTGAAAAACCGAAGTTTCATAGCGGGAATCAAAAGTTATGGCCAAATGAATTTTCAGAAAGGTCGTTATAGAAAAAAAATATCGCCCTTGAAAATCGATATTTTGCATACGACCTCGGAGTTCGACGAAACCACTTTTGTTGGATCCGAGATGTAAAATTATTGCTAGGTTTCCAATTTCATGATTTTTGAAGCTAATATGTGAGCGTGGCAAAAGAAACTGTGTTTTGTCAAATTCGGTCAAAATTAATTGACTGAAAAATAGCCATTTTTCAAACAGTCTCAGAATTCGACGAAATAAATTTTGTTAGGATCGTATCGTCATAAGAAAGCCAAAAATAATTTTTCTGGATTTTTCTGACTTCGTATGTGACCCCAGTGAAATTAGAAAGTACGTTCGAATTAAAAATAAAAGAATTAATTTGAAAATAAAAGAAACATGCTTTTAACTTCAGAATGGGACTTCGGCAATAGCGCCATTGCGTTCAGAAGGTGTCAAAACCTATTGCTCGACAGTCGTTGAGCGCGAATTGGAGTTCGAACGGAAAAACCCTATTTTCCGGAATTAAATAAATTAAATAAAATGGGAAATACGTGGAAAATACCTGTATAAATACAGCCCTGTACAGCGTCTTCTTCCCCGATCGCAAGAACCCATAGCCGCCCCCCCCCCCCCCTCTCGAAATTTCATCTCCATTTTCCCATCAATCCACTCACAATTAGACTTAGCCGTAGTTGAACTTTTTGAATCTCTTTCCTTCCTCTCCAATCTTCGACAAGTTTCATTCGAATTCACGCCCTGTAGCTCTCGAATTTCGAGCCCCAACCCGCGACATTAGGACCGCCGCCGCCCCCTGCACAGGCCGCCGCACCCCCCTATAACCCCGGCGTGGATGTGCCTCTCGTAGCTCTCCAATCTCTCGCAAACCGTTCGCAAAACCGTCGACTACAGCTCCCGAATTCTGAATTCAAAGTTTTGAACTTTTCTGAAAATTTAAGGAATGAATATTTCAGATTTGTCACGCTTTTAAACGTTACAGTGACAGTTGTTAAAACTCGGTTCTAATTTATTCGTATGAACTTGAAATCTTTCAGATCCGAAACTGCCGTGACCTTGAACACGAGATCTGATTGAATCCGAACCTTCATCTGAATCCAAGCTAGGTGAGAATTTATTTTTAATATAATTTAATTATTATTATTTCGTTATGTGAAATTGAAAATCAAACAAGTAGATCTGCGATGAATGTTGCCATGGGATGGACTCAAATTGTTGTGATGCTATGATTTTAGATCCGTTACTTTTAATCATAGATCTATTAATTATAAACATAGATCGGTAGGAAAAATTAGATTTTTCCTCGTTTAAATTAGTTGATGTATACCTTATGGATATGAATCATGTATTTATCTATCATCATTTACATCGTATTGTAATTCACATTATTTTATCGTGAATTAAAGTAGGAATTTACATCGTTGTGAAATTTACATCGTTATGCAACTTACATTATTTTATTGTGAATTAAAGTAGGAATTCATATCGTTATGAAATTTACATCGATATGCAATTTACATTATTTCTATTGTGAATTAAAGTAGAGGATTTACATTTTTATAATGTTAAATTAAAGTAGATTTGGCATATTGGTAAAAATTACATTTTTTTTCTTTGTAATTAAAAGTGAATTCACACTGTATGTCAAAAATTACATTTTTCCTTCGTAATTAACATGTGAATTTCATCGTATGTTAAAATTTACATTTTTATATGTAAATAATATAGGAAATTATACTATAGATCAAAAATTACATTTTTTCTTTTTAATTAACATATGAATTTAATCGTATGTTAAAATTTACATTTTTATATGTAAATTATAAAGTAAATTTCATCGTATGTTAAAATTTACATTTTTATATGTAAATTATATAGGAAATTATCCTATAGATCAAAAATTACTTTCTTCTTTGTAATTAACAAGTGGATTTCATCGTATGTTAAAATCTACATTTTTATATATAAATTATATAGGGAATTACACCGTAGGATAAAATTTACATTTTTATATGTAATTAAAACATGAATTTACATGGTGTGTTAAATATTACATTTTTATATGTAATGTCTATAGGAAAGTATACCGTATGACAAAACTACATTTTTCTATGTAATTAAAGGATGCAATTTCATTGTATGATAGAATTTACATATTTTTTTTATATATATGTAACATAAAATGAGAATGAACATTAGAAATAAAATTTATTTATTTTGTTTGTAAATAAGATGTAGGAATGTGGCTTGAGATTAAAAATCATATTTTTACAATGTAAATTAAAAGTAGAGTTGCATTGTAATTAAAAATCATATTTTTACAACGTAAATTAGAAGTAGAGTTTGCATTGTAATTAAAAATCATATTTTTACAATGTGAATAGGAAGTAGAGTTTGCATTGTAATTAAAACTTACATTTTTATATGTAAATTTAGAATAGGATTCACTGCAAATATAAGTTACATTTTTATTATGTAACTAAGATGAGAATGCACATTGAAGTTGAAGTCTACATTTTTATATGTAATTTAAAAGTAGGATTTTGAATGTATCAAAATTTACATTATTACATGTAAAAAAAAAAGGAATTTACAAAGGAATTAAATTTACATTTTTTTATGTAAATAAAAAGGATGGAATTTACATTTTCAATGTAAGGAAAGAATTAATTTAGGATATGGTAATATTATCTTCATTTTCAAATGAAATAAAATTTAGTAAGTATCGGTAATTGTATAGAGCGTTGTTTTAATCAAACGACGTTATTACGATTCATTGATTATATATATATAATTAAAATTAAACGAATAGGGCGTCGTAGTTCGCGTTTTGAAATCGTACTTTTAAATGACTATACAAGAAGATACGACCGTCAGATTTTCTTGAAACTGAAACCATTAGGACCGTCTTGGAAAAACCTTTCCAACGATATATATTACGTTAAGATCCAACGGTTAGATTCTGAGAAATATAAAAATCAAAATTGGATGAATGCAGCGCCATAGTCGCCCATGGACTTAAGGCGTCGTTATACAAAAATTTAACTATTTTAAATAATTAGAATAGGAATGAATCGTTAATAAAAATAACTATTAATGTGTAAGAAGGATTTTAAATATATATATATATATATATATATATATATATATATATATATATATATACACGAGGATTATTTGGGAAGTCCGAGTTCTCTCATTCTAAATAATCAAAACGACGTTAATTGAAATATGAAGATGGCGTATGAAGACCGTAAATCTTCCCTCGAATGGACAACGATCGAGGCCCTGATTTGACTTGCTCCCAATTCAAGGGTCATGGTCATTGTCCAAACGTACATGTTGATTTCATGGGTTTAGCTTTTGCTCAGACCTAGAGCATAAGCTAGTAAATGGATTGTGTGTTTGACATCATACTCTATCAAATATCATGTTATTGATCTTTTGTCGAAGGTATGGATGTTTGGTGGCAGGGAATTTATTCTCTTGCTTAACACCCGTTCATATATTTCTTCAAAGGATTGGTAGTACAATATGGAGTGATGATGTGGCATGCTAAGATGCATAAGATCAAGGTTTTGTTGAAAAGTAGGCCTTGTGGGATGATCAAAGCATAGCCTGTTTAGGCATAGCTTTGTGTACAGCGTGACTTCACGAGCCTCACTCACCGGCGGAGTCTAAAACGGGAGAAGGGAACGCAGCGAGAGCAGCATGTTTCTTTCTAGCTAGAAGTGGTGATTGGGTTTTAACACGGCCCAACATTTTACTTATGTGGATGATGGAATGAGGCACCTCTAATGATAGGTCCCATAGGACTGGGAAACGTGTGTTCAGTAATAACTAATCCACAACTCGTATGGTGGACCGGCCCTGCAGCTTTCAAAGGGTTCACTGCGGTGGATCCTGAGACATTAGCTAGAGTGTCTCGAATCGGTAGGAGCTCCTCCCTAGCCTTGACTCATGATGGAAACCAAAATCCAAATACGACCCTACGAATTTGATTGTATTAATAGTATGGAGGCATAGTAGTATGGGATACTATTCTTCCTAGGATTTATACATTTACTTTGAAATGTTTTGATATATACTAATAATAATATTAAACTCCTATTTGCCGTATTTAGCATGTTTAATCACTATAAAGTAAAACCTTATCCTCTGGTTTGTGTTGCATTGTGTGATGGGACATGGGTCTTATGGTGATTCCATTTTTCTAAAAAGCATAACGTTGTTGTACGATTTACTCATTAGTTGTTTTCTGACACTTTTATGCACGGCAATCCATTAGAGTAAACCCATTCCGCGTTAGCGGCGTGGTCTTTGGATTTGTCCTATTAATAGTGATTAATTAGTTAAGAATTCTCACACCAGTCCCACGACTGACCCGTTGTTTGTTTCCACCTTTTTGCAAACTCGGGTGCCCTCCTTTCTACACGGGCAGCCAAGTAAACAGGTTTATTCTTCGCTTGGAGTCTTTTCTTTGGAGCTGCTTATTATCTTGCTTGGATTTGCTTTTGTGGAGAGGTGATGACTAGAAGCTTGAAGACATCTATCATTTGTTGCTATTGCATTTTTCTTTCTCTTTTTAATTCTGAACATTAAACTTGGTTTACTTCACGTTGTTTAAGTTGGAGTTGGGACTTATTTCTTTTTCTGCAAACTTGATGTAATAATTTAGAATTCTGTGACTGTGGACTTTCTGTGGTTGATGACATTATATTTCCGCTGCTATGATGTTGTTACTCTATGAATTTCCTATGCTATGTTGTATCTGTGATATGCGTTATTGTATTTATGTTGTATTCCAAATGATTATTCCTTACTTTCAATCCCGTGGAAGTTTGGGGTTATCACAGTTTATATGAAATGGGACATGTAATTGAAAGGGGGAAAACATAGAAATAGTTACCTATAATGACATAGGTAGATTGGGATTTATTTGGAATGTTTAGTAATTTACAATTAGGAATTGTAAATTGTACCTATGACATGAGGTTAGGTTACATTAGTGGTGGAAGTCTACCCAGACCTGACCGTCATATCCAGCAGCCACTAATGTTGAACCTAATGTGGGAGATCCAAGTACGCAAATACGAATCGGGCTAAGACACGAGGATATGCCCAACTGTGGAATATGACTGCCCGAACCCGACCGACATATTCAGCAACCACACGTTGTAGGCCTAATATGGGAGGTCTAGCTCATTATAACCATAATTGGACATGGTAATGAAATGGACTTAAATTAGCTTTAAGTAAAATTGGATGGGTAGTGATGGGTTAAGTAGATTAGAGGAGGTGGGTAATATGTACATATAGGCCTACGAACTTAACTCAATAAGGTTATGTAACTAAAGACACCTTGTGGTATACATAACCAGTAGATAATGTAATAGGGTTATGTAATTAAACACACCTAGTGGTATACAAAATCGATAGATAATGTAATGAAGTTATGTAATTAAAGACACCCTTTAGGGTAAGCATAACTAGTATAGGGCGATGTAATTAAAGACACCTGAGGTATACATAGTCAGTGGAAACCTAATGGGGATACAAGACAAGGGGGAGAGCTTGTATCATATTGTTTGGGACCCATTTCAGTCAGTAACCCGGAGTTGTTATCATGTAAAGAACTCCGTACTAGGCGGAGAAGGGGCACGCTTACTGATTGATTATAAGATATCTAAACGAGACAGATGGTGAAAGCGGCGCAATCCAACTGGGGACATGTGCGTGCGTGGGCTGGGCAGAGGGGGTTAGGACGACCGTGACACCAGTAGATATGGTTGTGCACATCATGGGTTGCCACTTTAGGAAGTGATACCTCCTACTGTGGGGCTAGCACAGGATATCTACAGGGTAGGGAGCCGATCGATTAGGGTAGTGGTTAGGGTATACTTGGACGTATGACCTAAGCCTACCAACTTATAGTGGAAGGGATCATCTCATTTCAGTTATACTAGTAATAGTGTAGAGTAATCATTAGCGAAGCACATACACCTTAACTTGCTTACCTTGTCACACCTTCCATTTATGTAGTGATCTCTCTTATCCACTTTATATGCCTATCATGTTGCTTTTATTTATCTACTGGCTAAACGTGACTAGACTCGCCAGGCTTTATGTCTGACCCTGTTATTTCTCCTTCTTTCTTCCATTCCCCCTCCCCTCCCAAGGTTCTCAGGGAGGAAACACTCAGACTTAATCAGGAATCAGATATCATCTTGCCAGGAGCTACTTCTGAAGTATGGCTCAAATTCTTGTCTCTACCATGGCTTTACTCTTTTATTAGGGGAATGATGCTTTTTATTTACTTATGTACTCTGATGGTGCAAGACAAAAGTTATTTTGTTGTAATGGTTTTTGTGACTTATGAAATTGTGGACCATGGTATTATGACTTATGCTCGAAATAAAGGTTCAAATTTTCCGTTGCTTCCTTATTTATATTTGTCTTGTAATTATTCTGTATCTATTTACCTATAGCACTTCACGAAACTTAATTCATTCCCTTAGTGAGTGACATTAACGGACGTGGGGTGTCACAACATTGAGATTAGCTTGCATTTTATTGGGCTTGGATGAGTGTAATTACTTAGCATATTATTTGTTATCATATATTGTATGGATTGATTTATTTATTAATGTGCAACAATTAAAATGTCTATAAATAAGTTAAATATGTGTAAAATGTTAATCAATATATAAGTATTACAGTTTATCACTGCGATTTACTCTATGACCTTTGTATTTTTGTATATTTTATAATATTTTATGCTGGAGGCACACATATTATTGTTTTGCACTAATACTGCTGACATACTTGTAAATTATATATATCAGAAACTTTTAAAACATATCAGTGCTATTATAAAGGAATTTTCACGTCTATCCCCTACAACCTCATTCTCTGCATTATCTGACAATATCACTTTGTCAATCACTTGGATGGTATGGGTATAGAATTGGGAACCTTTCAGGCTCTGCATTAGAAAAGCCTGAAATAGGCAAAGGATCAAATAAAACTGAAAGCACTTTCATATCAATTATCTCTGAAATAGGAATTCTGGATTTCAAATACCCAAATGTGGGTTTCTAGTCTTCTAAATGCTGAAGGGGCTTCGTTCATGTTAATTATTTCTAATAAAAGGCTTCTAGACTTTTATTATTACCTGAAAGGGAGTTTCCAGTCATTTATAAGTCGAAAGTGTCTTTATTTACATCTATTATTTCTGGAAAAGGTCTATGAACTTCTATTGTTACCCTAAAATGGGGTTTTGGGTCTTCTATAAGTCAAAGAGGGATTTGTTTACATCTATTATTTCAATATAAAGGTATCACGGCTTCTATTTTTACCCAAATTGAGGTTTTGGATCTTCTATAAGCCGAAGGTGGCTTCGTTTATTAATTCCATATTTTTTTTTGAATTTCTTGTATTCTAGTACCTGAACTTGGGGTTTTTCTGAGTTGAAAGAGGCTTAGTTCGTGCTACTTAATTCCACATTTTTTTTTGGATTTATAGTATTCTGATATCTGAGTCCAGGTTTCGGGCCTTCTATGTGTTGAAGACGCCTTTGGTATATTAGTTACTTCTAGGAAGAGATTTTCTAGATTTCCATTACTTAAGACGGGGTTTCACCAAAAAAGGCTTCGTTTAAATTTTCTGGACTTTTTTTATCTGAAATAGAGTTCCAAATTTACCTAAGCCGAAGGAGGTATTCTCTATGTCAAATTTTTCATAAATGGTTTCCCTAACTTCTGTATAATTAATACTCGATTATGGGTTCTAGATCTTATAATGCTGCTAGTTTTTTTTTGTCCTCCATTATTTTCAGAAGCAAATTTCTGGGCTTTTATCTAATTCATACCCGAATTTATCTCTTGGGCTTCAAAGCACTAGAAGAAATTTCAGTTCTCAATTATCCTCAAAGGACTTCTATAAGCCAAGGATGACTTCATCTCTTTAATAACTGCCAGAATAATAAGTTTTGAAATTTTTATTATTTAGAAAACATAAATGTTAAAACTCCTAAAATAACAAGAGGGATACGTTTCTACTATTACCAGGAGAATTGATATTATACTCCTTTAACAAAATATAATTGAAAGAACTTATGCATATACAATATTATTAAACATTTTACACCAACACTAATCAAAATAGGCCCGTAGATAGAAAAGAGACAAAAACATTAGTGACTTCATCCTAAAGAACAAAGGCTTCTTCCACAATAGAGGGGCCAAATATTAACTAAAAATATTCCCTAGTGTAGACAAGGTCAAAGTAGGATAAAATATAGGAAGAGGCTTCCAAAGAAAGCAGGAGAAACAACGTTCCTCAAGAATTAATTAAATAAAGTCTCTCAGAAAAATATAAAACTTCATACTAAAGCCAAGAAGGGATGTCACCACTAAGCAAAAGGTGAAGAAACAAGGCAATGAAAGAGAGCCACCAAAAACAAGGAGGCATCCGGAATAATAAAGAAAAAACCCTTATGGTGAGCCCGAAGGGCACAACATTCTGAAAATAAATTTTAGACCAAAACAATGAGGCATTTCCGTATAAAGATTAAAGAGAATGGTTTTGGAGAACTATTCATCGAAGGAAACAAACTTTGTATTTAGTAGAAATTCGTCTCCCGCAAAGAAAGCCCTATTGGCGAAATCCGAAAGGCATATCTTGGAGCACATGGAAAGAAGCTAAGTATGTGTTTTAGTCAACTTGAAGGACGAATGCCATAAGGCTTAATCCTCTATCAGATAATTATCAAAAGAAAAAATGGTATATAAGAAAAACCATAATTGGTGTCGAAAGACTGAAGCTCCTACAAGTCCCTTCTTCCAGCTAGAGGACAACCTTTAGAGAACCCGACAATTATTCTATATTTACCCTTTTGGAGTATGAGGGAAGGCGTCTTCATTAAGTCTTCATATGCACCGCTACAAGTGTTAATACGAAGACATTACGTGAAAGAGGATCAACTCGAACCTACAAATATGACCTAAAGGTCCATAATCGCGACAAGTAATTCACTCCAAATTGCAGAGTGTAACCCTAATTTCAAAATCAAATTAGGGATTTCTCTTCATTTGTAATCCTATTTGGCAATTCATAATAAAGAAGGAGAATTGAGAATTTAAATTGTGGAGTTTAATTTTAAGAGAAGAGGCTTAATCATTTTGACTATTAACTGATTTAATAGTCAATTGCACGTGATTTTAACTTTTTGTTTCTTACATTTATCTGAAACCATGATGCGAAACCGGTGAGGAGGAATAACATATTTACTATTGATAGTGGTAAAGTCCTACTGGAAGGGTGTAGTGGGAATTTTCACCGACGAAATCTAATTTCCTTTGAAAGACACCATCAAATTCTTCCTTGCTATATGGGTTTTATGACATAATATTCTTTATTCACTAAATTTTGATGCAAGGCCTTCCCAGTATAAATATAGATCCTTCGTAAAGAAACTAGGATATAGTGTCACATGAGGTTTCGGTCAGATTCAATATATGAAACCATTCTTTCATGAGCCTTTGGTAACCCGAGATCTGGAGGCTAGATATATACCCTTATCCTAAATAAATGCTCTTGAATGTATCGAAGGATGAAGACTTGGACCTTTTAGAATAATCAGTAACGATGAAACCAGTCCAAAAGTGTCTCCTTCTGGAAATTTGCTATCGTAGTCTATTTTGGGGTGTAAACTATTTTTATGGCTAATATTTATGCAAGGATTACATTATTCTTATAGCTAAAGCTTTCTTATGGAACTAAAGGATTTCGAGAAGCCAAGTCGTGACTATTGGAATGCGACTATTTTTGTAGGCTACTGGATCGGAGGACAAGCTAAAAGAAGAGTTATGGTATGGCTTCTTGAAGGTGAGGCTTTGGAATGGTGGAATATTGTCTTAAAAGAGAATGCGGAAAGGATATTCATATGGAATAAATTCAAATCCTGATTTGAGATTATTATTATTTACTAAATACCAAGGTTACTCTGTAATTGGAGAAGTTTATACAGCTTAAGCAAGGGGAGTCCACCGTGAGGGAATATACAGCTAAGCTTATAGAGTTATCAAAGTTTGAGAGAGGGCTAGTGGACATACTCGCAAATAGGGCATTCATATTTGCAAAGGGACTTAATTATCCCTTAAGAGAGGCATTATCAGCTCAAGTGCCATTTAGAGTGACATTTAAAATTCTTGTAGAGACTACAATTCTATATGTTGTGGAAGAGAAAAGCAGAGAGAATAAAGAAGATAAGAGTTAGGACATCGTGAGATACTAAAAGAATAAGAATATTATGTGGCTAAAGAAGAAGAAGAAGAAGAAGAAGACAAACAAGTTCAAGAAGGAATCTAAGGTTTGTGGGAAATGTCATAAGATAGACCATGAGGCTAAGGACTCCAGAATTATCCTGGTTAGGCAAGAGTTCAAAGGGAAGTGCTATAATTGCCATAAGTAAGGGCATCTTGCTAGGAATTGTCCAAAATCTGCTAAGGGCCGACCAAGTGTACATAATTATGATTTTGATGTAGCATCTCTTCTATGTCAGTACCTAGAGACTAAGGAAAGGCAGCCCTCAAAGATATTGTTTAGTTTTTGGAACTTCTATTCCTACCTTGTTTGCTTTTGGTTCTTCTCATTCCTCGTCGCAAGGAATGAAGTCAACTTTATAAAAATTCCAACCATGATCATTAGCAATTCGAATGCAAATTCTAACCCTATTGGAGGTGCAATACAACTTTCCTTTATGTGCAAAGACCTGGTGTTAGCTATCAACGATGTTGATTTCGTTTTCAACGTGTATATCCTTAGCTTTGAGGGGTATGGACTTATCCTAAATATGGATTGGCTATCATATTATGGACCAGTCCTTGATTGCGAGAGGAGAATCATTTTCTCGAGGAGTTATAGAGTTCATAATTCGAAAATCCTGTGTATAATCAAGAATGCAAGGGATGGGGCTATAATATCTCATTATCTTCACATTTGGAGGACCATCTTCGGTGATAGTTGTTTGTGAGTTCCAAGACATTTTTGAAAAAGTGTCGGGTATTTCACCCCATTAGGTGTAGGCGTGGTTAGTTAACCACACCTTTGTGTACAATTAGGAATGTATGGGATGCGGCTATAATATGCTCATTATCTTCACATTTGGAGGGACCATCTTTGGTGCCAATTGTCTGTGAGTTCCAAGACATTTTTGAAAAAGTGTCGGGTATTTCACCCCATTAGGGGTAGGCATGGTTAGTTAATTGCACCAGTCGATTAATATTTTTGGTTAGCCGAACCATTAATTAACCGAATGTTCGGCTAATAGAATATATCAGTTAATGAGTATGGTTGGTTGAATCAGTTAAGTTGGTTAACCATTATATACATATATATATATATATATTACTATATGTATAAATGTATATTAATATCAATTTCAAAAAAGCGGTTGTGGTCTGTGAAGACCCGTTAATGGCGACAAGGAAAACTTTTCTTTGCTTTCTTCTTCACACCTCTGTCTTCATCACGCTCCCTAGATTTACTCCTGGTCTCATCTTCTCCTTGCTTTTGCTATGCATGGGTCTCTGGTTACCCTAATGTTACCTCCATATCAAACTGCTTCTTGCGTATCTCCAATCTCCACATTAATTTTCCCTCTCCTCAGCAACAATTGCTAGATCTTGCCAATGCCAACCTCTCCTTGCCTTGGCGTGGTAGCCATTTTGGTTTCTAGATAGTTTCGGCTTGTTAGGACATCGACTGCTTTACATAACATGGTGTTTCTCCAGACGCGACAATGTCTTTTTTACCAGAAGCTATCGCGACTCGCTTTCGCCTTCATTCTAGTATGCTTTTATGTTTTCTATTGAGTTCCATTGCCTCATACGTGACTGAGTTACTTAGCGGACGAGGAAATGGAGTATGAATCCTCTTTCTCAGTCAGTTGTATTGAACGACTATTACGAATTAATTTGTTAGTTGTGGTTCTTTGGTGGTTTTAGTCTATTACTGTATTTGAAGTTATCGACTTGATGTTGAAGACTATTAGTTTTGGTGTTGTTTGAGTTCTGTTTTTTGAGTGATTTTCTGTCGTGGTTGTAGCAGTTGTAAAGCTGTCTATGTTATTGTTGATCCAAGGTGAGTTGTAATGTGATTTTGGGTATGTTGGTTAAACTCAGTTCATCGGAAATGGCAGCAACACAGGTGAAGCGCACTCCTCTCGATGCTTCTCTCCTTTTCCGATGTACTTTCTTCCTCCCATATTCATGCTACTACCTTATTTTGGCCACAAGTAATGGATGTTTTGTCAAAGCACATGTCAAATGGGGGTTGTCCTCGTTGCACGTCCTACAGGCTGTAGGTTGCTTTTGGGGACTAGCTCATATAAGGATCAACTTGTATGGTCCAATCAACGTAGTTGTCTCGTATTGCACCCGAAAAGGATCTGTAGCTGTATACTATGCAAATGTTTATGCAGTTCAGACTATTGGATTGTAATTGTTAAATTTGATAACTTATTTTTTAGCATGATATGTAATAGTGACTCCCTACATGGAGATGTAATTTATTGTAGTCTTATAAATTAGCTAGCTCCAGTGCTTTAAGCTTGTTAGGTAGAGTGGACAAAATAGTTTGAATTCCGATAGTAGTGGACGGTCCACCTTAAAAACCGAATTAGCTGATTGTAAACTATAATCACCTGTATTATACTGTATTTTTTATTATTGGTTATAATAAAAAGGTGTTTGCTGTCACCTTAAACACCGGTTGGCTTTGCTAAAAAAATGTATATTAAAATATAGGGTAAGATTGGCATATGTTTTTATTATTGTTCATAATTCAAACGGCATCCCCCTCTAAAGATTCATGCAAAGCAGGTCCCTACTTTGTCTGCTAAGTGTTTTTGAAAAAAAATTGGTGCTGCTATGTTAAAAAAAGGCAAATAGTCGCAGAAGCATGGTAAAAAAACAAAAACAAAAATCAGCAAAGTCAGCAATCATAACCAATAATTGCATACATGTATGCAACAATTCATCCAGAGTTTATATTGAAAATATGGATGAATTATTGCATACATGTATGCAATTGTTGCATATTCCTACTGATATGTATGCAATTAAAGATGAACAATTCTTCACGGCTTACGAATTGTTACTGAAATGTATGTAATTATATTATCTAATTGTTGAATTGTATGCAACAATCTTAAAATTGATGAAGGCTTACCAATATGTGCTGATATGTATGCAATTATTGTTTAAAGTTGCTAAAATGTAAGCAACAATGCTTAAAAATGGTGTACGGTTGAAAAAATAGGCGATGAATGAATTCTTGCATCAATAGCTGCATTTATTGCATTATTATTGCATACATTTCTGCACTAGTACTGATGGGAGGGGCGGTGGAAGAAGCGTTGGCTAGTCCTCACTCTCCAGCAACCTCTCTAGAAGCTACCGCCTCCGTTGAGAGAGTAGATCAGTTCGCTAGTCTGAATGTGGTTCCCGTGGACTTGTCTTTGTGGCCAAGCGCAGTTAGTATGGAGGATATAGCTAGTGCCGCGGAAGGACTAACTCCTTCAACTAAGGGACAATCTGGTCTGTTGAGAGATCACTTAGGACACACACTTGTACACACTAAACTCCATAAAAAGGCGCTTGCACGTGCTGCTCGACTGACTTTGCGTTGTTCCTTTGACAGGTGATATGGCTAGAGGAAGCAGGTGGCGAGGTCGTAGAGACCGCAACCATACCGAGAGTGCTTTTATTGGCTCCTTCAGGAGGGTAGCTTGCCTGTATGGCGATGTCCCACCACCCTGAGGTCATGGTAGCGGGAGTCGTCACCAAGATAGGTCCTCATCTTCTATGACTCTTCCTCCCCCTCCTCCTTCAATCCGAGTGTCCAGTGGGGGTTTTAGGGTTCATCTAGGAGGGTTGAGTCGTACGCTATTAGCGATTCCGTCCATCACCATCCCGCCGGCTCTTGTTCCGACAACCAAGGGAAGAGGGGCACCGTTCGGCCCGCCGAGGCCGAGTAGGGTAGAAATGGAAGATTTGACCGAATCCCAAGTACAAGAGCTTTCCCCGGAGGAGAAGAAAGCGTTTTTGATGCATCATTTCCCTCAACTCTATTTTGCCGAGCTACCAGCTCTCCCCGATCTTCGTCCACCTCTGTTTCTACCCTACTCAGCCTCGGCAGGCCGAACGGTGCCCCTCTTCCCTTGGTTGTCTGAATAGGAGCCGGCGGGACGGTGACAGACGGAGTCGCTAATGGCGTACGACTCAACCCTCCTAGATGAACCCTTGAACCCCCACTGGACACTCGGATCGAAGGAGGAGGGGGAGGAAGAGTCATAGAAGATGAGGACCAATCTTGGTGACGACTCCCGCTACCATGACCTCGCGGTGGTGGGACATCGCCATAAAGGCTAGCTCCCCTCCTAAAGGAGCCCATAAAAGCACTCTCGGGACGGTTGCGGTCTCCACGACCTCGCCACCTGCTTCCTCTAGCCATATCACCTATCATAGGAACAACGCAAAGTCAGTCGAGCAGCACGTGCAATTGCTTTTTTATGGAGTTTAGTGTGTACAAGTGTGTGTCCTAAGTGCTCTCTCAACATACCAGATTGTCCCTCAGTTGAAGGAGTTAGTCCTTATGCGGCACTAGCTATATCCGCCATACTAACTGCGCTCGGCCACAATGACAAGTCCATAGGAACCGCATCCAGACCAGCGAACTGATCTACTCTCTCAAGGGAGGCGGTAGCTTCTAGAGAGGTTGCAGGAGAGTGAGGACTGGCCAATGCTTCTTCCTTCGTCCCTCTCATCAGGAGCGGGGTGGAAGCATCAATAAGTCCCTTGTCCCAAGCAACCACCTCTGCGCTACCATCCTTGTCACCACTAACGCCCTCCTGAAATTTAACGACTTTCTTAGGCCCGAGCTCGCCATGAGCCATCTTTCTCTTCAAAGTAAGGGCAGCAGGGCCTTCCGTTGCTTTCCCCTTAGATACACTACTCGTCACTGCATGCCTAATTATGGCCCGGTCGGTCGGAAGCAATCCAGCACGCCGGAGGCGATCCTGATCTACCGCAGAATCCGTCATACGGGACCCCTCAGGAATAGCTCGCAAAGCATCGAGACGTTTCCGATACTCGTCGCCAGTAGGTGCCTCGGGAGTCCCTGCCACAATCAAAAACTATGAGTCACAAATCTCAGAAACTTCTGAAAAAAGAAGGCAAAGATTAAAGATGCTCACTTCCTTCTATCCATCTCCTTGCAAATCCGAGAGGGCAGCGAACAAAGATCCAATCTTGCGTAATCACCAACGGCCTGGGCCCCATTCCGAAAAAAATCTTAGTAGCTGGAGACACCTCCAAGAACCATTGCGAAGATGATGCGCCAGTCGACCGTCTGAAATAGAAAAGGTACCGAATATCGTCTCCAGTAGGATCCTGATGCAGAAACTCTTGAAATAGAACACAAGTGCCCAAAAGCGAAGAATAAGAGTTCGGATGCAGCTGTGAGGGTGCAAGGCGGAAATAGAATAGCATTTCCCGTATAAAATCATTGGCTGGGGGCACGCACCCCGCAATGCAAGCATGTCGATTCCAAGTAGTAAAGTCTTCTGGCGGCGCGTGAGCCCTTTCTCCCGATCTAGGAGCATGAGCCTCCCCCTTAGGGATATTAAACTGCAAAGATAGCTTTCTAACAGCTGCGTCATCCAAATGTGATGGCATTGAATCTGGAGGATTGTCCAAAATGATCGCATCAGGGAGCATGTCAGGAGCCACTGGGGCAGGCGGCTCACTACCCTCTATAATATCTACATCTTCCATCTTGGAGTATATAATTGGATAATGTAACCTCTCAGTATGACCCCCGTGCTCCGACACCTCAGGCGAACTCTCTGTCTGAGAAGGAGTCGACCCTTTGTTAGTCTCAGGCTCGCTGCCTTCGGAGCTAGTGTTGTCCGTAGAATCAGAAGTAGAAGCAAAATAATTAGACGATGGAGGGGAAGCCTCGGCTTCCAGAAGTTTTCCAGTCTGTGATCTTGTTTGCATGGCTCGCTATACTTCAATGTACCAGTGTTAGACATCGTAGTAAAATAACCTTTACCCCTCATGTTGATAAAGATTAACAAGTGTGTATGCAGTGTCATGCAAAGAATGAGAGCACGCATAGAAATGTTAAAGATCTTTAAAGTTCAGCCATAGTCCAGATATATGCTATATCCTATGTGAAGGTTCTAAGTTCCCATCTGCGCAGTTATCAATGAAAACAATGATACATTCATACAATCAAACAAACAGTGTATAAATCCAAGGATAGGCATTCACGAAATCGAACTTCGAAGTGGCAAAAGCCGGCATTCTGGCCAAAGCACAACACTCAAACAGGCCCCGGGGCATGAAGTTTCCGAAAACACCCGGGCCCGGGCACCTCAAAGGTTCGAACCCCTTGGGGTCGAAAATTCGAATCGTAGTGGCTCAAAATTTTGAACCCCTCGGGTTCGAAAATTCAAGCCCTGGTGGTTCGAAGATTCGAACCCCAGGGGGGTCAAAGCCTAGAACCCGTTAGGGCTAGGAGATTCGAGCCCTAGGGCTCGGAATCTCGAACCCTATGGGGTTCGAAGATTCGAGCCCCCACAGGTTCGAATTTCTGAACCTTCCTTTGAGCACGAGACCTCGAGCCTCCTCCGTCGCACCTCGACCTCCCTTCCCCTTCCCTCGGCTCGACCAAGTCTTTTACCTCAGAAATTTTCAAGTCAAAGTGGTCAAGAATCGAAGTTTTCAGAACAATAGCAATCGACGCGAAAATAGAAGAAGGAAGGAAAAGGAGGGGAGGGGACTATATATAATGAAAAGAAGAAAACCTTTCATATTCCATGTCTAGGCTCGAAATTCGAACCTGAGGGATCGAAATTTCGATCCTCCTGGGTTCGAAGTTTCGAACCCATGGCTCGAAATCTCGAGCCACTGCGATTCGATGATTCGAGCCTGTAGGGTTCTATTAGATCCAAAATTGGCTCTAACACCCAAGTTGTTCAATTATGCAGAAATTAATATCAGAAAAAATACTAGAAAATCAAAAAAGACACGAGATTTATAGTGGTTCGGCGTTAATGAGCCTACGTCCACTTTATATCTTTGGTTATACTTGGAATCAGAGTACAATCGATGATTTATCCCTCAATCTCACTCTTACAAAGTTTATTCACTCAATAATTTCGGGACAACTCTGAATAATAATGGAGATCTAATAATGGTGGATTCAGAACTCAGAATTGCCAAAAAAAGATCCTGAAAAATGCCAAGTTCTGGGCTATTTATAGGTGATTCCTTCAGGAGGATCGCGGTCATACATGGCACACATCTCGAGAATCTCGGATTGGTTTGTGGCTTGATGGAGAATTGGTCAATATGACAGTTGTGGGCAGATGTCACGAAATCCAACATTCTCGGATCGTGGTGGACTTAGTCACAGCCTTCGCCACGTCTCTTGGGCCTGGATCGGATCGGGTAGAAGAGGAGAGGACGGATCGGATCGGGAGGACATGGGGGCGATCACGAGCTGGAGGAAACATCACGAACCGATGTAGGAGGAGCGATCGTGACAGAGTCTTCATGGATCAAAGGCATGAGGCATCATGTTTTCTTTGTGTGTGAACCTTGGTGGCTTGATCAAAAAGCTAGCCAACATTTTGCTCCCTCGAAGTATGTTTCATCAAGGATGGAACATGCTTCGAATTTGCAGAAATATCCTTTCATAGAACGGTGCAAACCAGTGGTCATATCCGTCTGAAATTCATAATGCTTCAAGAAGTCGCGCTCTTTGACCAATATAAATATCGGTTTACATCATCCATCATTTCTTTTTTTATCAGGTAGTCCTTATCTTTGGGAGTTTCAGATACCTCACCGCCAAGCAGCCAGGTAAACTTTTAAATCTTCACAAGTATTTCCGAATCTTCATTTTCGATAATTATTCGCTGAGTCGGATCGCCTAACACCTCATGGTTCGTGAGACAAGGTCTTTATTTTGAGCTGACATCCATTCGAGCTTTTCTCCACGAGATGCGACGGGGCCTTCCTGCTTCGGTCACGAGCCACCTCGAAGGATCGGCCTTCCTCTTTCTCTGCTGGGCTTGGTTCGGTGGCCCACGAAGCTCCACAGTCCGAGTGGGACAAAAATCAGAATATCAATGGTCGCGGGTTTTGGCTATATAAACCGAACCTCCCCCTTCCTTTCCTTTTCTTCTTTTTCCTATTGTCGTCGCTCTTCCTTTTGAAACCCTATCTTCAATTTCCAAGAAAAACCCACTCGTTTTCCCATTTTTAAGAAAGGTAATCATATTAAAGATATATTTTCGCATTTCAATCCTTGTTTTTCTTGAGTTTTTTGCTGATTTGAGGGAAGAAGTGGCGGAGTTTCGTGGTTTTTCAAGGTTTTGGGAGCGGTGGTCGTGCCATATGTTCAGTTGTTTGAGTTCGGAGATGGAGGGGAGAAAAGAGAAGGAAGAAGAAGAACCAGGTCGAGCCGGATCGTGGTGATGGATCGTGAGGAGGATAGATGAATGGATTGTTGGTTTGGCTAGCGGATCAGATTGAGGACACGAAGGAGCATCGGTTCGTGGTAACACAAAGTAGAGCAGATCGCGAGGGGTTGTCACGATCCATTCTGGTAAAGTATGACGGATCATAAATTCTAGCAATTCGACTTCTGAAGTTCCTCCACGATCCGAAGCTTCTTCATGATCCAGCACATACTCCACGATCCGTCGACACATGACAATTCGATCCGTATCTCACGATCCAATGCAACGAGCGATCCGATGGACTCTTTGACCAAATAATACAATGTAACCTTGATAAACAAGTGGACAATTAGGCTAGAGCCCTCGAAACTTTCTATACCGGACAATTGCATAATCTTGACTGCATATGATGACTAATCCTTCGATGATCTTGTTAACTTTTATGCTTTTCTTTAATGTATGCACAGGCACACACTTACACTTGCACACACGGGGAACGGGTAATTGTATTCTAATCTCTCATATTTGCTCACCCAAAAAAGCAAGGTCGGATAATGGTTCTCCTGAAAGATCTGAAAAAGAGGTGGACCCGGAGGTGTCAGAACACCATAATCCCAAGGTTCCTTCAATTAACCCAAAGGATGAGGATTCTGAATCCGAATATGAGGCTGAGACAGAGTCAAATTCATCTGAGAGTACCTCGCTAGAGGAGGAGTCGAAGTGGATGATCGAGCTCCCGATGAGATTCCCGACGTCCTAGGAATTGAGAAATTTACTGACTCTTTAGCTTCCATACTAGACGATATAAAACTTAAGAAAATTTGTTTGAAACATGGGATCCCGTGGGACGATGTAAAAACACCCGAAAGCGGAGATAGACCTCATCTTGCTCCAGAAGGGTACATGGCAATCAGCCGACTCATGTGCTGGGTAGGCGCTATTCCTCCGTTTCCTCCAATCGTCATTGAAACCTTAAGACGATTGTGTATTGCCCCTATGCAACTTCATCCTAATGCTTACGCAGCCTTGTACACTCTATATGTCACGTATGCATAGATTCTGCAAACTGGGCTTACTTGTAAAGACTTGAAATTCTACTATCTTTTCAAGCACCGTTCCACAACGACTCCAAATTTCTCTTTTTTTGAATCGGTAGCCAATAGGAAGGTTCTGTCCGATGGTTACAACAACATAGGGGATCCCAAAGCTGACTGGTTTTACATAAAACACCAGGCCGGATGTGCGAGGAGGTGGCTCAAATCTAGTAAGTTTCGAGCCTCCAGATGCATGACTGGATTACATAATCGAATTGTTAACATGTTTCCTTTTCCTTTGAGCAGATCACACATTCCCCAAGACAGAAGGCTCAGTGTATAATGATCGATTATCCCGTCTTCTAAAAAGCAAGTCTGACTTCTTGAGAATTAAGAAATGCATTACCGACGAAAACCTCCACAAACATCATCTTTTGGACATAAGATTCGGACTTGGCACGGGTGGCAAACCTTACAAGTATGTGCCCCCAGCTGAAGGAGAAGGAACTTCTCAACCTGCAGAGATGACTACTCTTCGCAAGAGTCCTTCGCCGATGATTAATCAGGACGACGAAGATTTAAACGTGTATAAAGGAGATGAGGGACGAGCTGATAAATCAAAGGAGGTTGCAACCTCCGAGGGACAGTCTCCACTGAGGACTTCACCGCCAGTTGAGTCTGCCGCCCATGACGAATTAACGGAGGAACAGATTTTCGGGGAATTAAGTAACATTCCTTTGCCAGATGATATCTATACCCAAGAAGATTTCGGAGGGGAACCAATCTTTCCCCTCTCCGAAGAAATGGGTGCTCTGGTTGGAGATAAAGAAGTTACCCAAACGAGCCTAACTTCGGGCCCTGGTCTGTTTTTTTAAAAAGGGGATTCCACGGGATGCACAAAACACATTCACCATTTATCATAACACTCTTTTGCTACTGTGGTTCACAGTTCTAACACGCTCTTGTTTTCTTTGCAGAAAAAATGTCTCGCAAAAGATCTTATTCCTATTGTTCCCTTCGCGAGGGCACACCAAGTCTCCTTCCGGATCCTGAGCACACACGTAGCAATAGTCGGGGAAGGGATAGTCGTCGACCCAGGGATTCTCATCAATCTTATCCTGCACGACCTCGATCTCCGCCGAAGCAAAGTTATGGAAAGCCACCTAGTCATCCAATGTCACCGGCTGGGGGGAAGCAACTTCCTAGAGATTTAACCCCTCCAAAAAGCACTCCTTCTCACGCCCAACTTTCTAAGAAACACGCCGAGCCAAAGGACAAGGACAAAGATGATGGCAGGATCATAGAGAAGGGGAAGACAGTTCCTACTTCCTTTAGTGAGCGTGACTTGGACACTACTGCCGCAAGGGATGTTGCCCCCAGTTCTGATATCATGGCCAGGTTAGAGCATTTACGAAAACAGTTTCCCGACATTTACTTTGAGAGCATGGTGTTCGTCCCAGATCTTGAACCGGTCCCCGAGGATTGGGACACAGAGGTGATAGGGTATGTGTGCCATGCAGCTAAACAATACGGGGTAATGAAGAAGCATGCGTCTACACTTTCTTCTATCATCCGTTGGATGGAGACGGACGCAGCCAGGGCCAGAGTAAAGATTGACAATGATGCTAGGGCCAGGTGCAAAATGGAAAAAGAACTGGAGGATGCACAGGCCCAACTGGCTTTAGCTCGGCGAGACGCAGAGAATTATAAGTATGAATTGGAAAGTGCCAGGGAGAGTTTTCGCAATGAGCTTGACTTAAATAGCCAGGAACGGATGGCCCTGAGGAAAGAAGTGGAGGATCTCAGGGCGGTTAACACCGAACCGAAGACAGTTCAGGATCGCTTTTCTGCTAAGAAAGAGGCTTGGGAGAAAGAGAGGGCGAGCTTAAAAAATGACCTTGCCCTTGCCAAGAAGGAGATGGAGGTTCTAAATGATCAACTTGCTCAAGATGAGGAGCGGGTAGCTGTCGCCGAAAGCAATGCCAATAGCGCTCTTGAGTCAGCAGCTGTTGTGGCTGAAAAGCTTGCCAAAAAAGAGAAGGATATAGATAGCTTTAAGGGATTGTTGTTCGATTTCTTAGGCAAGTTATCAAGCATTGAGATACCTCTTGGATTTCCAACTACCATGTTACCCTGGCCAATATATCGGACGCTATTGTCGAGGGTGAGAAGTGGCGACTGGGGGTCGATGAAATCGATGAGCACTAGCTGATGCAAACTTTTCTCAGAGGTGAAGAGCCAGCGGCTTTGGAGGAAGGTAGACGCCTTATCCATGAGGAAATGGAGAAAGAGAAAGCAGGCTTGAGGGTAAGGATAAAATTGATGAGAGCTCGAGCTTGGGGGTAGATCCCAGAACCTCTGAAGTGGAGGGATATAACCCCGATGATCCATTGATCCCCTTGGTACCTACTACTCCGATTGTCGGGGCCACCGGTACAAGTTTGGGAGATGGGTAAGCCGAAGGTATTTCCATATTTTCTCCATAGTTCATTAAAGAAATCGTAACTCGTCGTCGTCATATGGGACTGACGACTGACATGGCCACATCTCCTTCCGATTTGCTAACCCTTATTTCTAATGGTGTACGTACCAAGGTGGTCGAAAAGGGTGCAGAGGAGAAGGAAGAGGCCGAGATTGTTGAGATTCCCCTGAGTTATGGTATTGAAGCTTCTGAGGTCTCAAAGCAAACTGGGGGCTCAACCAGTGATAGAGTTACAGTAGCATTCACGGAGTCTGGACTGGCACTCCTGCAGACGCCGAGATCATTGCTGCTTTGCGTGACACAAATGGCGGTCATGGAGATGAGGAAGAGGAGGTAGAAATCATTGACGAGGCCAAGGGTGATGATAGTGAAACCTTGGCTAACATACAGGCTAGGAAGGAGAAGCAACTGGCTCTTAAAAGGGAAGAATAGAATTCTGTGTTCGTGACTCCTATTTCTGAAATCGACCCCAAGACCGGGTTGGTTATAAGATTCTCTTCTAGGTCGATAACTTCACAGCTTGCCTCCAAACCCTCCAGTCCTTCCCCAGAGCCCCTTGTCGACAAGAGGAAGAGGAAGAAAAGTGACCGCTTCGGTACTGATAAAGAGGAGTTAGAAAAACAGAAGAAGGACAAGAAATCAAAACCATCTCCCAAGCGCAAATAGAATGCAGCTATTGGCTCACGTTTTAGTTTTAGAATTTCTTTTGGCCAAAAGATGTAGTCGTGAGATTGGCCCTCACTTTTTTCTTAGTTTCTTGTTTTTTGTATATCCGTTTCCAGTAAATAAGGACCTATTTCTTTTGCATCACAGTGTTCCTGCAAATTCATCGTGTTAGCAGAGTTTAAGTAATCATAATTGAAGCTTTCATAGATAAATGTTAAAGTTGTAAGTATCGATCATTAATCATAACGAAAACAATCATCGGGAAATACATGTGCTGAGTTATCGTGTGGTAAGGCATGTATACATTCCTAATTGATCGTCATTGTAGTGCCTGGACAGGGCACGTTGGCGATCGATTAGAATTATATTCGTGCTACCTCGATTTTTCCATGGGGTAATGGTTCTTGCGACGCTAAGTCTCTAGCGCTTGTATACTCTCCCGTTCCTTTGACGGGTTAGAGTTTGAGTGGCACTAAGTCTCTAGCGCCTTTATACTCTCCCGATCCTTCAGCGGGTTAGAGTTCGAGCTCGATCTTTGGTCTTCTCACTGATCCTTCAACGGGGCAGAAGTTCTGGGGGCGCTAAGTCTCTAGCGCCTTTATACTCTCTCGATCCTTCAGCGGGTTAGAATGTTGCAAGGCGGTTTTATCATGGTGCAACTGCACGCCTCGGGGACGTCATCTTCGCGTCCTTTATATTCTATCCTTGATCTCAGGAGCTAAGTTGTAATGCAATTTACCCTACTGCACCTTTTGAAGTTTTAATCATTGCAAACTTTCTGATTCACCGAATGGTATCTTGAATTAGTTGTTTTGAGATCACTACATAAATTTAAAACAATTTCCTGAAATGGTAACAGTATATATATATATATATATATATATTGATCAAAATAAGAGAGTAGATAAGAAATGGTGCAGTAAGGGTAAATAACACACAACATTTTTATAGTGGTTCGGTCGTATCATGACCTACGTCCACTTTATAATCTTTTTTTCAAGTAACCGGACTGTTCTTAGGCAAGTCGAGCCTTTTTACATAGTTCTAAAAACAAAAGAATAGAATTGACAATTTTTATGTCAGGTAAAGCCGCAAATGCTGGGCATTCCACACTCTGGGGATTTCTTCTCTATCTACGGTCGCTAGCTTGAAGGTTCCATTATCAAGCCTTCGTAAAATGGAGTATGGTCCTTCCCATTTCGGGCTCATATGCACTGGGGGCGGAAAGACACGTTTCAGAACCAAGTCTCCGGGTTCGAATGTGCGAGCTCGGACTCTCCTGTTGTAGTACCGAGCTACTTGTTGTTTGTGCCTCAAGGCACGTTAGTCGGCTTCGTCCCTTTTTTCCTCAATCATGTCCAGGGATTCAAGGAGCAACTCATTGTTGGTCATCGGGTCGTAATAAATGGTGCGATGGGATGGTACTTCTAACTCGTCCGGAATAACTGCTTCAGCTCCGAAGGCTAGGGAAAACGGGGTGTGTCCTGTCACTGACTTGTACGTCATTCTGTAGGCCCATAGTGCCAGGGGCAATTCATCGACCCATATAGCTTTGGCCCTCTTCAACCTTTTCTTCAGAGTGGTTTTGATCACCTTATATGCCGCTTCAACTTGTCCGTTCGACTGCGGATGTGCCACAGAGGTGTATCTTTTCTCAATGTGATACTTCCGACAGAAATCTCGAAACTCCGTGCTGTCGATTTAGGTGTCGTTGTCAGTTATGATGACTTTTGGAATCCCAAACCGACAGATGATGTTCTTGACGACAAAGGTGATCACTCGTTTGGTCGTGATCGTGGTCAAAGGATCTGCTTCTACCCATTTAGTAAAATAATCCACGGCCACAATAGCGAACTTTGCTCCGCACTTTGTTATGGGAAGGCTTCCAATGATATCAATTCCCCACATAGCAAAAGGCCATGGGCTTATCATTGTTTTCAACTGGTTAGGTGGCGCCCTAGGGATTTTGGAGAACTTCTGGCAAGCATCACAACGTCGTGCATGCTTGGCTGCATCCTTGTTTATAGTGGGCCAGAAATAGCCATATTGCAATATCTTCTTTGCCAATGTTTGCCCTCCTGTGTGGTCGCCACACTCACCTTCATGGACTTCCTTCAGCACATGCTTGATGTCGTCATGAGCAATGCACCGGAGGAGAGGCATCGAGAAACCTTGTATGTACAGGACTCCACCTTGCAACACATATCGGGAAGCCTTCCGTATGACCGCGTGCCTCTCGCTTTTCTTATTTGGGAACGTTCCATTCATCAAGAAATTCTTCAAGGGGGTCATCCATGACTCCCTTTTAGGTTCAATTTCTAGTACAGGATCAACTTCCATCTGATCTACACTAGGGAACTGTAATACTTCAATCGGGACTAGCTCTGTACGTTATGGATTATCGGAACTAGCCGTTTTTGCTAACTTGTCCGCTCTTTGATTTTCTGCTCGAGGAATGTGAGATATACTATGGTGCTCAAAACTACCCAATAATGTTCTTACTTTTTCCAAATATGATACCAACCTTGGACTCAGCCTGAAATTTTTCATTAACTTGGTTCACGACCAAATTGGAGTCACAAAAGATGTCTAGCTTTGTTACCCCTAGTTCCTTTGCAAGCTTCAATCCGGCAATCAGAGCTTCATACTCGAAATCATTATTGGTCGCATGGAACTCCAATCTAAGAGCGTAATATATTATTCATTTTCCCGGAGTTTCAAGGTCCACTCCGGCACCTGATCGTCTGTCGTTCTTGGCTCCATCAGTATACAGCTTTTAGGCATTAGGGTCAAGGAGTAGCTTTGGCGGATTGTCTTTTTCAGTTTTCGCGTCATCTTCTGGGACGGTAAATTCTGCTGTGAAGTCTGCAAGTGCCTGCCATCTTATTGACCTTCGATGTTGGAAGTTTAGGTCGAATTGACTCAGTTCAATGTTCCATTTGAGCAATCTTCCCGATGCTTCTGGCCTTTGCAGGACTTGCTTAAAAGGGTGATCAGTATAAACAGTAATGGGATGAGCTTGGAAGTAGTGATGAAGCTTCCTAGATGCGATCAGCAGACTGTACGCGAGCTTTCCTATCTTTGGGTAATTTCGTTCTGCGGTTGCCAATTTCTTGCTCGCATTGTATACGGGTCTTTGCACCTTATCCTCTTCTCTTACCAAAGCCGAACTGATCGCGTGGGATGACACTTCCAGATACACAAATAAATCCTCGTGATCCACAGGCTTAGATAGTATCGGGGGTCTCTCTAGATGATTCTACAGATTTTGGAAAGCTTCTACACAATCAGGAGTCCATTTAAAGTTGCGCTTGCCTCGTTTTATTAATTCGAAGAACGGGATGCATTTATCTGTAGCTTTCGAAATAAATCTGCTTAGCGCTGCCACTTTTCCAGCAAGGCTTTGCACATCCTTAATCTACTTTGGTTCTTGGATATTTAGGATTTCTGTAATTTGATCTGGATTAATCTCGATTCCACGCGAGCTTATAATGAACCCTAAGAATTTTCCAGATGCTACTCCAAACGAGCATTTCAAAGGATACAATTTCATCCCATATTTTCGGAGAATTTGAAACATCTCTGCCAAATCGTTGGCATGATCGGACGACTGTCTGGACTTTACCAACATATCATCGATGTATATCTCCATTGTTTTCCCAATCTGGTTGTAGAACATCCTATTCAACAACCGCTGATATGTTGCACCGGCATTTTTCAGACTGAAAGGCATTACCACATAGCAATATAATCCCAAATCTGTAATAAAGCTGGTATGCTCTTGGTCTGGGACATGCATAGGGATCTGATTATATCCTGAATAGGCAACCATAAAGGAAAGGAGTTCGTGACCTAGAGTTGAATCTACTAATTGATCAATTCTGGGCAAAGGGAAATTATCCTTCGGACAAGCTTTGTTTAAATCAGAGAAATCGATACACGTTCGCCACTTTCCATTGGCCTTTTTAACCAAAACCAGATTCGAAATCCTGTCAGAGTACGTCGAATCTTTAATAAATCCATTACTCTTCAGTTTTTCGACTTCTTCTTTCAATGCGGCAGACCTTTCTAGACCCAACATTTGCCTTTTCTTCTTGACAGGAGGATGTTTCGGGTTAATGCTTAGAGAATGACTCATAACTGAGGGAGATATCCCGCACATGTCTGCATGGGTCCAGGCAAATACATCCAAGTTAGTTTTCAGAAACTTTGTTAATTCCTTGGCTCGAACAGGATCCAACAGGGATCCAATCTTCAGGACCTTCTCTGGGTCTTTATTATCGATTGGTACATCCACAGTTGCTTCATTGGGAGTCGTCGTTCTGCCTCCAGGCCCTTCATCCTCTCTGGGATCTATGTCCTTGGGCAACTATCTGGGTGACCTTCCCAAAGGTACTTCCTTTAGCTGCTATGACGATTCCTCCCTTGGAGGGGAGGAGCCACCTTTAGCTTCTATATCCCTTCCTTTGCGGAGCAGTTTTAACTCTGCAATGTAGCATGCTCGTGCCACAACTTGATCTCCTCTAACAATACCCACACCGGAATCCATGGGAAATTTCAACAATAAGCACCAGGGTGCAATACAGGCCCTGAATTTGGCTAGGGCCGGTCGGCCCAAGAAAGCATTGTACGGCGATTCAATATCCAAGACCACGAAGGGGAGGATCCTCACTCTCTGGCACTCCCATTCCCTAAGGGTTACTGATAATTCCACGTACCCTATTTGAGCGGTCGAAGCCCCATTAAATCCACGTATCCAACCTTCACATGGCTTTAAATTCTTCAGCTCGAGTTTCATTTGGTCGAACGTTTTCTTGAACAAAATGTTGATGGAACTCCCGTTATCTACCAAGACCTTATGAACTATCGCTGGGCCAATGGTGACGGTGATCACCAACGGATCTTCAGTTGGGGAGTGTACTCCAATACTCTCTCACTCGCGAAATGTGACGTCATCGGACATCGTCTTTTGTTGCTTAATCAGAGCGCTTTCCTCAGGGTTACTATGCTCTCCCACTTCGAAATGCTGTTTAACTGCATTTATGTATTAATCCATAGCTCTGAAACTGTGCCCTGCTAGGTGGAGCCCACCAATTATGGTATTGATAACGATATTTTTTCCTTTTGCTGAGCCGTCGGTTTAGCAGTAGGTTAGATTTGGTTTGGGGCTTGTACGGCTTGCCCCCTATCCCTGGGAGTCACCTTATACTCATCAAGCTTCCCTTCTCGGAGCAGCCTTTCAACCACGTCTCTCATGTGACGACATTCATTTATGGAATGACTGTGGATCTGATGAAAAAGACAGAATTTCCCATTTTCACGCTCTTTCTCGATAGAATCTCTCGGAGGATTCTTTTATACTGGAGGACATTATATGTATCCAGGAAGATGTTCTCCAATGTATCATTTAACGGTGTGAAGCTCTCAAATGGTCTGGACCGGGATCTTCTCTGAGAGTTGTTTCCTCGATTTCTCTTCCGATTGTTGTTATTATTGTTCCCCGATTGGCGACCACTGTCTTGATTCTTGTTCCCAACGTTAATTTCAACCTTTCCTGAGTTATCTCCCGTTTGCTTGATGGCCACGTTGCTTTGGATATCCTCCTTATCAGTAGCTTTTCTTTTTTGATTAGCGTATATTCCTCCTGATGCAGGCGAATATTGGCTTTTTCATAAAATATTTCTCTGGTCGGGGGTGGTTTACCAGCCAGATATCTTCCAAACTCGGTATCTTTATCGACGCCATCGATCAAGGCCATCAACACAGTTTGCTCATGCGGATCTTTGACTTCTGTGACAGCCAAGTTAAAAGGATCCAAATATGACCTCAGGCTTTCGTCCGGTCATTGTTTAATGAGGGACAGCTCGATCACATTCTTAGACCTCTGGGTATGAAGACGGAATTGGTTTACGAATTTCTCACTCAATTCCCTGAATCTGGATATTGACCGCGCTAGAAGGCGGGTAAACCACAATAACGCCACATGTTCCAAGAATATAGAGAATGCTTTACATTTAACCGCGTCTGTAGCTGCAGCGGCATTCATTGACCAGGAGTACCGCATTAAATGCTGGATGGGGTCAGTCCTGCCCGTATAGCGATTCATGGTTGGCATATTGAAGCGCCTTGGGAATGTAACATCTAGTATGTCGCCAGTAAAAGGTGTGTGACTGCGGTCTATGCCCCAATCTTTATTCCTCTGCCCACGGCTATCTACCATGACTTGTCTAATTATTGCTTCAACCTCTGCATGGGTCAGGGTGGATTCGAGATCAGCACTCCTTGCCCGACGTCCTCCTCCGTCGTTTATTTGACGTGCTGCTATAAAATTTGGGCCATGAGCAGAACTCCCTTGCCCCGTGTTTCCACGGTCGATCATGCGACAAGCGGGAGGCATGCCATTCCTTGGTGGTAGAATAGGTTCATTTGAGTTGCGGTTACCGGTTCCTTGATTAAATGCCTCCTCTTCGCGAGACGGAAGCGACCCAAATCGAAGTCGTTCTATGTTCTCGGGCCTTTCTAACGGGAGCCATCGTTGGTTCCTTCGGGGCTCTTCAGATGATGATGTATGTTCCGAAGAGAAAGGGCGAGCTGGAGGTGGTGAAACCTGCCTTTGAACATCGTCGATTCTTCTGCCTAAGGCAGTTATATTTTGACGCAGCAATGAGCTCTCTTGCCTTTGAGTGGCCAGTTCATCGGTTTGCCTGTCTAATGCTTCAAGTATTCGAGTTAAATGTCCCTCGGTAACTGGGGCAGACGGGTCAAACTGATCATCAACATTCTCTCTTATACGTAAAGAGCTTGAGCCGGGTCGAGCAGATGTTCCAGCACGAGAGGAACGAGCCATAACCTCCTTTCCGGGTCGGGTCGTAGTCTGTTTGTCTCTTTGGATTGCGGAATCCTTACCCTGGTGACTTGGAGCACCACCCCCCCCCCCCCCGGGGACCGGATCGGGGAAGTGTTGGGGGGACGGTTTGTGACGAGGTCGTGGGAGCGAGTGGTAACCCCTTCAGCTGGTTGGATCGTGATCCCCTCAATGGGTTGGTTCGCCCCCTCCTCTCAGCGATCCGAGAGCTCCTCCTCGACCTGCTCGTGGACACTTTCTTCTATTGCTTCATTTTCAGCTTCATTCGCCTGCGAGGCTCGTACTTCCTTAGACTTCTTTCCAGCCATAATATCTGAACTTCGCTGAAATCTTCAAAAACTAAAACAGTTGAGTTTTGGACTGTTTTCTTCGGACTTGAGTATCCAAACAACGGAGCAACAACCCAATATACTGAGGATTCGTTTCTCAGTGAAAGCACCAAAATTTTAGATCCAAAATTGGCTCTAACACCCAAGTTGTTCAATTATGCAGAAATTAATATCAGAAAAAATACTAGAAAATCAGAATCGACACGAGATTTATAGTGGTTCGGCGTTAATGAGCCTACGTCCACTTTATATCTTTAATTATACTTGGAATCAGAGTACAATCGATGATTTATCCCTCAATCTCACTCTTACAAAGTTTATTCACTCAATAATTTTGAGACAACTCTGAATAATAATGGAGATGTAATAATGGTGGATTCAGAACTCAGAATTGCCAAAAAAGATCCTAAAAAATGCCAAGTTCTGGGCTATTTATAGGTGATTCCTTCAGGTGGATCGCGGTCATACGTGGCACACATCTCGAGAATCTTGTAATGGTTCGTGCCTTGATGGAGAATTGGTCAATATGACAGTTGCGGATAAATGTCATGAAATCCAACATTCTCGGATCGTGGTGGACTTAGTCACAGCCTTCGCCACGTCTCTTGGGCCTGGATCGGATCGGGTAGAAGAGGAGAGGACGGATCGGATCGGGAGGACATGGGGGCAATCGCGAGATGGAGGAAACAACACGAACCGATGTAGGAGGAGCGATCGTAACTGAGTCTTCATGGATCAAAGGCATGAGGCATCATGTTTTCTTTGTGTGTGAACCTTGGTGGCTTGATCGAAAAGCTAGCCAACAGGTTCGTAATTCATCCCAAAAAAAAATTCTCTCTCTTCCAGTTACGCTCATCTCCCGCCAAGGTCCCCGTCGCCCAAAACACGCGATGATGGCACCATGCGGACACTCAGCTACGCAAGCACGATACCAATCCAACAACGGCTCGCTCACGATTCCATAACGAACGAGCCCGCCAGCTGATACATTTTCTCCAATAACTAGCAGGATAAATCCGCAATCCAACTACCATCTCGACTTTCATTCCAAAGCACATCATGTCAAGACAAGGCATCAAGAAAAGACGTACTATGCGGGGCAAATGTTAACCGGCCTTTTGGTCCGGTCACCAAAAGTACTTAAGACACGCTCTACTCAACCCATCGCGTGAAGTAGGGGCCAAGGGCAAAAGTCAGGAAGTGTAGAGGCAAGGACCGAAGAAAGATCCCACCGGTAAGAACCTCGCAACTTCGCCGCCACAATGTTGCGCCGACGGAGTCAACTAGCCTTAACAAATCCTCTCACCAAAATCCGCTTCGCACCCAGCCGGGTGCGAAATTTCGCACCTATCAGGTGCGAAATTACGCACCTTGCACAAGTGCGAATTTTCGAAGGCCAATTGTAGGAGGCGCAAATTTCTAGAAGATAGTCCCTATTTCTACCTACTTCTACCTAACCCCCACCTAACCACTTCCTATAAATACCCCATGGCCTCACACTTCAAAGAGAGAGAATTCCTAGAGCTTAGAGACCTCCATAAAGCTTCATTAATGGCATCTCCTCTTTGAGAAAGAAGGAGGAAAAGATTGTCTTTTTCCTTATTATTCAATATATGATAATTGTGACTTCATATATCATGAAGCATGAATGTAATGAGATAACGCGAGATAGTCTCAACCTTGTAATTTCTTCCAAGTGATTAATAATATTCCAACGACTCTTCAAAGTGGACGTAGGCCCTTACTGAGGCCGAACCACTATAAATCTCTTGCGTTATTTACTGCTTATGTTTGAAATATATTCTTGTCTGTGCGACCATATCTATAATTCCTAGTAATTGGGAATCTTTGGTGTTTGCGACATTTTTTGCCGTCAACAACAACATAACAACTTCGTCCACTTCATCAGCTTCAATCATCACTTCGTCCATGTCTTTTATCCCATCTGTTGACCTGTTGGATATGTTGAGGAGGGGGTTCAGAACATAAAGTTATGTGTGATTGGAATATAGTGTTACTTAATGTCCATACCCTATATTTTTGCAGGTTACATATTCCAAGGTATTTTTACGCAGCACACAACAAATAACACGTTTCTAACCAATGGAATGGATATCCAAGTCTATCGCCCATTAGTGTTTTGAGGGTAAAGACCCAACGAGGTGGCATTCTCCGTCACTTATGGGCCTGTTAAAGGTGGATTCTCATGATCTCTTATAACCCTGAGGCGAATCCCTAGCCCTTTAAGACCCCATCCTAATACGTTAACATTCTTAAGTTTATACTCTCATTTGTAATATGAGAAGTAGTATTGCAAACGTTACTACTTAAATGATATTACCTGGTAGGATATCTATGTCGCTTAAGAATTCCCTTAGACAGTTTGTGAGCATGCAATGGCCACATATCTTTCAATTACCAATCTATCCCTAGTCGAGCCCTTACAAGCTTCTAGAGGAAGTGGACATCCCTGTGAACAACACTACTCCATTACCGTTTTATGCCTAACCACTTTTAGAGAAGGAGGACCCAAAGACTTACTTCAAATCTAATAAGGGTGGGTCCTACGACTCTGGTTCCTCTCCAAGGAATAAACCTTCGAAGGATCCTAGTCCTAACCACTTAAGACCCAAACTAGAAAAAAAGAGAGTCAGCAACTTGAAACCTTCTCAAGGCATAGTGAACCTTCCCATTTTCACACAATAGACTTATATATATATATGGTTATTGTAACACACCTCTCGAAAAGCTAACACAAAGATCTTTTAGCACAGTGGTTAGTGCGTGGTGTTGCTTTGCCGGAGGTCGGGGGTTCGATACCCACGGTTGTCACATTTGGTATCAGAGCCAATACCCAATCGGAATTGTGGCTCTTGTGTGTACCACAACGCCTGGGTGAGGTGTTTGTGAGCCAACGGGGACGTTGGGCTCTGTAGAAGGGGAGAATGTAACACCCCTAAGTCTCACATCGTGGAAGCCTGTGTGAAGTAGGTACTTATATAGTAGAGCTCATCTCTTACTAATGCCGAGGCCTTTTGAGGAACAAAACCCCACATCTATACGGCGGCTAAGTTGGGGACAATATCTTGCGTGAAGGGAGGTGCGGGCTGTTAAAGTGGTATCAGAGCCTATACCCAGCCGGAATTGTGTGTAATGTTGGGGATATCAGTCGGTGTGGTACTGATGCGGATTACACGCACAACGCCTGGGTGGTGAGTGATATGAGCCAACGAGGACGTTGGGCTCTTTAAGGGGGGTGGTCTGTAACACCCCTCTCGAAAAGCTAACACAAAGATCTTTTAGCACAGTGGTTAGTGCGTAGTGTTGGTTTACGGGAGGTTGGGGGTTCGATACCCACAGTTGTCACATTTATATATATACACACTAGACCTCTCACATTAAACCTTATACCTATAGATGCTGGATATGTCGGATGGTTCTGGGAAGACTCCTACTACAAGTTGGTTTAACCTTGTGTCTAGTGTACTAAGTTTTTGAATGGCCCATAGAACCAAGACATCTCACATTAGTTGGACCCACTTGTGGTTGCTGGATTTGCTGGTCGGTTCCGGGCTACCACAAATGGCAACTAACCTCGTGTTTGTGTGTCACTATTTATATATATTTAAAGTCATTCTATATATGCACACACAAGCAATCAAGCATATATTTATTATGGGGACATTTCAAATTCTAATCTAACCTAACCGCATTTATTACGCTAATACAATGTTAATTACGTTGATTACGTTTATATGAGTATACATGTAAGTATAATAGTAATAACGCTTAAATAACGTAAATATTCATATAAATGGTGAAACATTCTAACAAGGTGACAATTGTCAATTTGTCCAATTCAAGGTATAAAAGTTAGGTTTACCATACTTTTACCACTACATAGGCATGATAGCATAATGATAAGATACAAATAGCAGTGGATGGAAAAACATACATACAAACAATTTCAACTTGCATCCTAGGCATATAGAAATGATTTCGATACTGAATTAAAAATAGAGTATTACACACACTTACACATGTATGTTTATAATTCATATCTTATCCAATTCACCTTGTTTGGTGTTATGCACGTAAGAATGTTTACATTTGACCTATTTCAATTGTGAATGCGTTTAGATCCAAAATAAGATCCAAACCCAATTCAAATCATGGAACAGTCAAATCCAAATCTTTTTATGTTACAATCAATTGATAATAAAGGTGAATTACATAAAATATAAATAATAGCAACAATACCTTTTTTCATCTTTAATCCAGCATCAAAACCAAAAGTCCACAAAACCCTAATAATCATGACAATTCATATGCAATTACGAGATAGATGATTTGTGGGTTTTAATGTTTATATTATCGATTTTCAAATCCTCCTAGGCATATCTTTCAACATGACAAATTAATAAAAAAATATGAATATGCCTAAGTAAACTTGATTCCACTCACATATCTAGGTGGAATAGAGAGAAATATGTAGTAGATCTAGAACTATGCTTTAATCTTTGCGGTCAACTTGCTCTAATATTCCTCATAATTATATACAAAAGAGACATGTATTGGAATCTCATATATATATATATATATATATATATATATATATATGTATATGTATATGTTCATGCCAATCCAGAATACTAAACTTATGTAAATTAGAATAGAGAGAGATTAAGAATAGAGTTGGAGAAATTAGAAGAAAACCTTAACCTTATTCTTTTATTTTTCTCTGGAATTTAGCATGGTGAAGAGGCAGCAGGGACGCAGGGAAAAAGAACAATTAGGGTTTCATAGTGTAATAGAAGGGGCTATATATAGTTGCCCGTGTGAGCATAGACCGTTGGATTAATTAGAATTAATCCAAGCCTTTCATTTTTATATATCCCTCAAAAAAAATCTAACCACTTATATTTATTGGGATGTCCAGCCGCTGAGCGGTCCACCGACAATCGACACCCATTGAGGGGCGGTCAATCCCTTCATGGATGGAATGCCCAATAAAGCTGCGTTGTTGAGTTGCTTATTTTATTTAATACATTCCTTAATCTCTGAATCTTATTCCATATATATAATATACTTTGTCCCCCCCCCCGATCTTATCTTCAATTCAAATTTCAAATTTCAAATTCTCCCTCTTTATTTTGAATATAATTTGGACACACACATATATATTATCCATTTAATCATACATTTTTTTTCTGCATTTACTGTCCAAATTCATTTGTTCATAACTTCTTCATACATTGACCGTTTTTAGCATATTATATATGAAAACGATTCTGAATTTCGCCATGAATCCAAATAAAAGAATTTCATAGCCAAAATCCTAAAGCTGCAAAATCTCATTTTCCAGCCATATCATTTAATTACTTATTTTTAATTATTTATTTATAATTAATACTTATGAATTTAACGGGGTGTTACAGGGGTATCAAGTGGCTGGACTCATCCCTCTTCTAATGGTTTTATCCTTAGGAGCTCGAACTGTAGTCATAGGGGTCGCCCTTATTATGTATTAAAAAATATATGAGTCTGCCTTTTTCTAATAGTTATGTGGTATTAAATGGTCTCGAATCAATTATATAGTTCTTCGAAAGTTGTCTGCTTCCACTAGGAGACTATCAGTGAGGGTCTACTTAGGGGATAGGCTTTAAAGAGTTTCGCCAAACATGCAAGGGAAACCGCATGTACAAAGGAAGTATTAAGTGGCTAGGAATTCACCTTTAGTGACAGCTAAATAATGATATAGTGGTCCGTCGGAGGGTCATAAATGATAAATACTAAAAAAACCTAGTATTAAGTGGATTCTTATTATCTCTTGCACTATTTTGAGAGCGTATTTGTGTATAATCATGAAGTCTACTAGCAAACGAGGTCTTAAGTGACTAGTGTTTAATAAGTGGTATTAAGTGATAGTGAAAATCCACCAATATTTATTAGGCCTTAAGTGATCAAAAGGGTTCACCTCTTTCCATTAAATATATGTTTAAAAATAGACGAATCTTCACATATGTTTATATGGTTTCCTAGACATGACTTTGATAAGTTTATACTACCTAAGTACAGGGGAAAAAGGTTAAGCTTATAGATTTTATTCCACTATTGTTTTGATCCCTATTAATTACGCAGGTTAGATAAGATGGCCTCGAGGAGCATGTTTATGGATGTTGAGCTTGGCGCTGACGATACTATTTACTATTTTATGACATTTAGTATTTTGATGTACATTTGACTTTGTACCTATGATAGTTTGATATTTATGTAGCTTGACATTGTGGTGATTTTTGCGATTTATAATTATACTTTGTTCCTTCCGCCATGAAATCTAATTTCGTTATAGTATGGCTCTGTTAGTTTATTTCTAATAGAAACCAATGGCATATTTTGAGCGGCTCTAAGTTCCAATGGGCCTTTTCTAGGTCGGAATTTAGGCCCGTTCTAGGTGGGTTATGATAGCTATCTCCATGGTCCTTGAAACACCCCACCTCCGTTAAGGTCACTCACAATGGGAATGCCTTAACTTCGATAGAGCATTTTAGGTAAAAGATGCAGATAAATTACAAGACAGATAAATAAACAGCAGAAAAAACTAAATTTATTTCATCAGTTAAAACATTACAACAACTGTCTCAAACCAACTTACAAATTATTACAACAAAATATCTATCTTGAATTAAAACATAAAGAAGCATTAAAACAACAGGAAGGCAGCATAAATCCCCAATAAGATAGTATCCAAAGCCATAGCCCAAGGAAAAAGATTCCAAGCAATACATCTACTCTCTTCAAGCTGGAAATGATCCGATCTGAGCTGAAGTATTCCCTCCCTGCGGACATGGGAGGAAACGGAAGAAAAGAATATGAAAGAAAATGGGCCAGACATGAGTCTGGTAAGTCCAGTGAATATTTAGCAAGTAAACAAGAAAAGGGTTATGACAGGAATAAACTGAATCTAGGTCAACACCCTAGAAATAAGATAATAAGGCTGAATATGCTATCGCGCTCATTTCACTTCTCTACACCACTAACTAGTGTCCCAACTAGTACTCTATATAAAATGATAATATGATAACGTGATCCCAATCCCTGCAATTGTGGTAGCTTTCAGTAGTACATCTATTATCAGGATTTCACCTCAATCTGCCAAATTGCCATGAATGTGTTAGATGTACCCTTACTACCCTATCGATCGGCTCCCTACTTGTATTAATTTCTCTTGTATCTGTGTCAGTCGGCCCTCTCTTGCATGTAGATACCCTGTGTTGGCCCCACCATAAGGTGTATCAATCCTTATGATAGCAACCCGACACGATTCAAGATGCACAGTGTATGACTACTGGTACCCAGTGCCTGCTTTTTCCCACTCCGTAGTACATGCACGCCCGTAAACCTTCGGAACCTACACTGACGTACCTCCTGCCGCTGTTTTGACCGGTTATAATCAGCCCAGTAATCGTGCCCCACCCTGCCTAGTTCAGGGTACCATGATACAACTATGTGGGTTACTACTGAAATGGGTCCCCGTTACTAGAGTTTCCTATTGGTTAAGTTTGTGGGCCTATATATACAAATATTACCCACCTACACATGTTGTACTTAACCCTCCCACCGATTCAAGCATGCTTATTTAATGGTTAAGTTTTGTGGGCCTATATTTACTAATATTGCCCACCAACTCGATATGTACTTAACCCTCCTTCTGATTCAAGCATGTTTATTTAATGGTTAAGTTTTGTGGGCCTATATTTATTAATATTACACACCAACCCGATATGTACTTAACCCTCCTTCTGATTCAAGCATGTTTATTTAATGGTTAAGTTTGTAGGCCTATATTTACTAATATTACCCACCCAACTTGATATGTACTTAACCCTCCGGCACATTATGCCATATTGGTTAAGTGTTGTCCATTCTTGTTAACTTAACCCACTCATTCATCATGTCATGTTGGTTAAGTGTTTCTTATTAACTTAACCCTCTTCACTTATCATGTTGGATTGGTTAAGTGTTTCCTATTAACTTAACCCCGTTCGTCCATCAAGTTATATTAGTTAAGCATTTCTTGTTAACTTAACCCCACATGTTCATCATGTTGTATTGGTTTTGTGTCATCAACCAATTCAAGTTACTTAACCCACCTACTTGTCATGTTACTTTGGTTAAGTGTTGCCTTCTTGTGTCAACTTAACCCTACCACAAATCAAGTTATATTGGTTAAGTGTTGCCCTCTTGTTTTAACTTAACCTTACCACAAATCAAGTCATATTGGTTAAGTGTTTCCCTCTCGTTTTAACTTAACCTTACCACGAATCAAGTTATAGTGGTTAAGTGTTTCTTATTACTTAACCTTACACATTCATCATGCTATACTGGTTAAGTGTTTCCTATTAACTTAACCCTAGTCATTCATCTTGTTATATTGGTTAAGTGTTTCTCATTTACTTAACCCTAGTCATTCATGCTATATTGGTTAAGTGTTCATATGAACTTAACCCTAGTCATTCATGTTATATTGGTTAAGTGTTCCTATGAACTTAACACTAGTCAATCATGTTATATTGGTTAAGTGTTCCTATGAGCTTAACCCTAGTCATTCATCTTTTTCATTAGCATTAATTGATTTATTAATGCACCAACCCCTCACATTAGATATGTGTTGTTGCGGTTACTGGATGTGCCGGGCGGTTCCGGGCAGTTTTACACCACAACTCAATCTAACCTCCGGTTTTCCTTAGGCATGATGCACTAACCTCTCACATTAGATAGGTGTTGTTGTGGTTACTGGATGTGCCGGGCGGTTCCGGGCAGTTTTACACCACAACTCAATCTAACCTCGGGTTAGGCATATTCATCTTTTTCTAAATTTACATATTTACCTTTTGTGTTTATATGTAAATTATTGTCATTCAAGTCATGCCCAATTCCTCTCTAAATCATGTTCATAATTTTAGGTATATAAATTATGCCAATTTTATGCCATTAATCATTCATATATTTATGGGCCAAATTATGCCATTAATATGAATTTAAGGTTTTCCCAACGTTTCCCCCGTCATACATTCGCAAAATTCACATAGAATGTTAGGCTCGTAACTTAGCCTAACTTATATACAAAAGGGGAAAGAAGGGAGCATGTACCATTCACATAACATATAAGGAACTTACTAAACGTGTGTTATGTAAACGTGGCATAATATAATGAACTTGCATTTTTGGATCCAACTAACATGAGTCTTTAAGCATATGAGATTACCCAAATCCAACTAGGCATGTAAATGTAAACTTCTATTTTGGGTCCAATGAACATAAACCTTAAGCATATAGAATTGCACAAGTTCAACTAGACATGTGAATGTAAACTTTAATTTGGATCCAATAATCATGAATCTTAAACATTTGGAATTACACAGGTTTAACAAGGCATGTAAGTATGAACTTTTATCTTGGATCCAACAAACATGAATCTTAAGCATATGGTTTTACACAAGTTTAACAAGGCATGAAAATACGAGCTTTAATTTTTGGATCCAATTTTCATAGATCTAAATGTGAATCTAAACATAATACATGTCTTAGCCTAACAACTTGCATGATTCAATAAACATAGATCTAAATGTAGATCTAAACATAATACATGTCATAGTCTAATAACTTGCATGATTCAATAAACATAGATCTAAACAAACTTGCATGATTCAATTTACATAGATCTAAATGTAGATCTAAAAACCTTGCATGATTCAATAAACATAGATCTAAATGTAGATCTAAACAACTTGCATGATTCAATAAACATAGATCTAAATGTAGATCTAAACAACTTGCATGTTACATAACATGAAAAAGTCACCAAATTTACATAATATACGATTGTTTTAACATCAACATAATAACTACAATAATCTCACAAGCATATATGATAGAATCGTTACAAGAATAGGCATAAATCAGCATCGTCATTATCTTACAACTAGGAATTACTCTAGGTTTCATTTTATTACAAATCACGACTTTTGATCATTCACATCTAAACAATAACAAGACTTACTAAGAAAAGAAAGTCTTGTTTTCTAAGATCTGTTTTCTGAAATTGGAAAGAAATCCCTTGAAGAAGACTATCAATTCTCTAAGTTAGTTTTGATTCGTAGCTTTAATCTTGCTTTCAAGTTGAAGAAGCAATGATGGCTAAACTAGGACGATTATGGACGACATGGTGGCTCCTTGGAATGAATTTGTGTGATTTAGGGTTTGAGGACTAGGGTTGCTTTTATAGAAGTTAAATCTTATGTGAGCCGTTAGATCATTTTAGGAGCAATCATAACCGTCCAGACTAGATAGAGTTATCCAGAATTGCCACCTTAGCCCTAGTGACTCAGCAATAGGTCAGAAAGGACTCAGCGATGAGTCGGAATCGTATCATATTTGGATCTGGACGAGGGGGTAGGTCGACCCCCAGGTCGACCTGCCTTGGTATAGGTCGATATCTAGGTCGACCTGTCTAGGTTATTTTACTATTTAATTTTTTGAATTTCTCTTGAATCTTCTGAAGGCCATAACTTCTTCATACGAAGTCCGATTTACGAAAACTTAGACTCTATTCCAAGAAGAATTCTGAGACAAACACAATGTCATAACCCGTTTCCCTTAATTCTCGCTTTAAAAATTAAGTATTCTTTAATTCATTCTTTTAATATCCTCAGAAAATACGGGGTGTTACATTCTCCCCTCCTTAAAGGATTTCGTCCTCGAAATCTCTAAGTTAAGAAGAATGCATATCCTGACATCCAACATCCATCTACTCAACCATTCAATCACAGGCGTCCGTTGTCCTTAAAAAGATTTCTAATTCTTTCATGATCATATGCATAGTGTGTGTACATGCCCTTATCTAATGCAAAATCAGGCGGTCTACTAATTCAGTTGACCTCCTTAATGTGAATCATGAGAGTGTCATGCATCCAATATGTATGCAATTATTCCTAATCGTACTTTATAAATTCTACATGAGTGCACAGTCATTTATACAAATGGAACATCCATATGATAACACATCAAGCCTCAATCCATATATATAAAAGTTCACTCATGCATATGCAATATGAAAGTGACTGAGCCAATCTTGTGCCTAATGTGTGTGTATGCATCCACAAGCAGCTACTAGCAAACACTTGCAACCACTTGCATCCACCAAACATAACATGTCTCAAACACATGTTTACATTCATTGGCTTCTACCTAAGGATCGAGGATAGGACCGAGAGGGTATACCTAAAATATAAAGACTTGCATGCAAAATAAGTATTACAGAAAAAATGGAATCAAGGATATACCCTCAAAAAAGGTATGATGCGCGTATCTGGTCTTCAGCCTTCTAAGTTGCATCTTCTTAAGCTTCACTCCACTGTACCTTAACTAATTTAACTTCATTAATTGCGAAGCTTCTTGACCTCCACTTCCAAAATCCACTAGTAAAGATAGGACCTCGCTCACTCACTATGCTAGAGGGTATCCAATGTAGTCGAATTATCTTTCCAAGATAAACAGATGTTAACCGTTATACCAAGTGTATATACTTAAATGATTAGAGGTCTCTCCTCTACTTAGCTTACAAATCTGAGGGTCCAAAGCTAAAGGTTGCTATGTATTTTTTCCTCTCTTAAGGTCAGTCTCACTTAGGGCGCCTGCCACACAACCATTTATTTCTCACGTAAACCATCCTAGTCGAACTCGACATTCCTCAAGTACAAGCCCCAAAGGCCTAAGCCAATATCAAACAAGCACCCAAGGAATACCTCCCCCGAATTTGGACGATTTATGTGAGATGATACTTGCAAAACAACCAAACAATTGAGCACTTAACCGACTCTGGCTATCCTGGCCAATCTTGCTCCAAAACTATCGTTGATCGCATAACTGGCTTTGCATTGTCAACTAGATATATGCGGGGGTCTGTCTCGAGTTTTAGGGAGAAACCCCTAACCTAATCAAAACATCCTCGTACTCATGGACTATTCTAACAGATCGCAAACCGTCAATAGATGCATCAAGTGATTCTAGGTAGCTAAGCCTAACTGATCCCTTAGGGTCGCTCGAAATCTCAAGGGTATTTTCGAGGCAAGTAGAAGGTCTAACTACCCTCCTTTCACAATTACTAGCTAACCATCCCATGCCTAGAATCAACCCATAGCCCATGGAACCAAAAACATAAGCATTAATATAGCTATTCTCAAATCCTCACAAACCAAAGATAAACGAGCCGAACCAGCAATTGGATTTGAGACAATAATGGGATCCTCTACTATACAAGTTCTAAGGTGTAGAGACTCAACTAAGGAAGCAGATATAAATGAATGTGAAGTGCTAAAATCAAAAAGAGTACTGATAGGATGATCAAAAAGAAAAACTAGACTCTTTCAACAGAAACCTTACTACCTCTCTCTCAGGTACGCTGGCGGTGAGAGCAGGTACTTGTCCTCCTGAAAATCCTGTTCTTTGTTCTTGCCATTTTCCTTAATTATATGACCCGTTATACCATAGTAAAGATACTTCCTCTCGTTTTAGGTTTTACTATTCTTTCCTTTTTTCCTCCATTGTGAACCAAGTCCGTATCCATGAGTTTCTCATCCTTGGGTTGTGCTCCTTAGCCAAACTCCCTCATTCTAATCTTTGCCATCCTTGTGTAACTTGTTGACAAGTCCCTTTGAAAGCTGCCTCCATCGTGCGGAAAATCGTACAAAGCTCGAAAGAAAATTAGCCGTAGGGGAAATTACTGCGGCTATAGATGGAAGTTGGGCACTTATTTGCCCTTTGACAAGTGTCATAGTCTCGTCGAGCCTACAGAACCATGTCGCGTTGAGGTTACCTCCCAGAGAGCCAGGAGCCCCGGAGACTCAGGAAAGAAGGAAATAAGGATTCAAACAGAGGATCTAAAGATAGTGCATATGGCTTTGGGGAATATGACTTTAAAAACAAAAACTTTTTTTGAAAATCATTCTTTTTAAAACCGTTTTGAAAATAATTTTTCAAATCTTTTATATGATCCGGTAACCTTCAGCTCTGATACTAAGTGAAACACCCCACCTCCGTTAAGGTCATTCAAAAAGGGAATGCCTTAAATTCGGTTGAGCATTTTAGGTAAAAGATGCAGATAAATTACAAGACAGACAAATAAACAGCGGAAATACTAAATTTATTTCATCAGTTAAAACATTACAACAACTGTCTCAAACCAACTTTCAAATTATTACAAAAAAAATCTCTATCTTGAATTAAAACATAAAGAAGCATTAAAACAACAGTAAGGCAGCATAAATCCCCAATAAGAGAGTATCCAAAGCCATAGCCCAAGGAAAAAGATTCAAAGCAATACATCTACTCTCTTCAAGCTGGAAATGATCCGATCTAAGCTAAAGTATTCCCTCCCTACGGACCTTGGGGGCGAATGGAAGAAAAGAAGACGAAAGAAAATGGGTCAGACATGAGTCTGGTAAGTCCAATGACTATTTAGCATGTAAACAAGAAAAGGGTTATGACAGGAATAAACTAAATCTAGGTCAACACCCTAGAAATAAGATAATAAGGCAGAATATGCTATCGCACTCATTTCACTTCTCTGCACCACCTAACAAGTGTCCCAACTAGTACTCTTTATAAAATGATAATATGATAATGTGATCCCAATCCCCGCAATTATGGTAGCCTTCAGGTGAACCTCAATCAGCCAAATTGCCATGATTGTCTTAGATGTACCCTTACTACCCTATCGATCGGCTCCCTACTTGTATTAATTTCTCTTGTGTCCATGTCAGTCGGCCCTCTCTTGCGTGTAGATACCCTGTGCTGGCCCCACCATAAGGCTTATGATAGCAACCCGACACAATTCAAGATGCACAGTGTATGACTACTGGAACCCAGTGCCTGGTTTTTCCCACTCCGGAGTACGTGCACGCCCGTAAACCGTCGGAACCTACACTGACGTACCCCTTGCCGCAGTTTTGACCGATTATAATCATCCCAGTAATCGTGCCCCACCCTGCCTAGTTCAGGGTACCATGATACATCTATGTGGGTTACTATTGAAATGGGTCCCCGTTACTTGGTTTTCCTACTGGTTAAGTTTGTGGGCCTATATTTACTAATATTACCCACCAACCCGATATGTACTTAACCCTCCTTCTGATTCAAGCATGTTTATTTAAAGGTTAAGTTTGTGGGCCTATATTTACTAATATTACCCACACAGCTTGATATATACTTAACCCTCCCGCACATTATGCCATTTGTGTTAAGTGTTGTCCATTCATGTTAACTTAACCCACCCATTCATCATGTCATGTTGGTTAAGTGTTTCTTATTAACTTAACCCTCTTCACTTATCTAGTTTGATTGGTTTAGTGTTTCCTATTAACTTAACCCCGTTCGTCCATCAAGTTATATTGGTCAAGCATTTCTTGTTAACTTAACCCAACGTGGTCATCATGTTGTATTGGTTAAGTGTCATCAACCAATTCAAGTTACTTAACCCACCTACTTGTCATGTTACTTTGGTAAAGTGTTGCCTTCTTGTGTCAACTTAACCCTACCACAAATTAAGTTATATTGGTTAAGTGTTGCCCTCTTATTTTAACTTAACCTTACCACAAATCAAGTCATATTGGTTAAGTGTTGCCCTCTCGTTTTAACTTAACCTAACCACAAATTAAGTTATAATGGTTAAGTGTTTCTTATTACTTAACCTTACCCATTCATCAAGCTGTACTGGTTAAGTGTTTCCTATAAACTTAACCCTAGTCATTCATCTTGTTATATTGGTTAAGTGTTTCTCATTTACTTAACCCTAGTCATTCATGCTATATTGGTTAAGTGTTCCTATGAACTTAACCCTAGTCATTCATGTTATATTGGTCACGTGTTCCTTTGAACTTAACCCTAGTCATTCATGTTATATTGGTTAAGTGTTCCTATGAACTTAACCCTAGTCATTCATCTTGTTCATTAGCATTAATTGATTTATTAATGCACCAACCCCTCACATTAGATATGTGTTGTTGCGGTTACTGGATGTGCCGGGCGGTTCCGGGCAGTTTTACACCACAACTCAATCTAACCTCGGGTTTTCCTTGGGCATGATGCACTAACCTCTCACATTAGATAGGTGTTGTTGTGGTTACTAGATGTGCCGGGCGGTTCCGGGCAGTTTTACACCACAACTCAATCTAACCTCGGGTTAGGCATATTTGTCTTTTTCTAAATTTACATATTTACCTTTTGTGTTTATATGTAAATTATTGTCATTCAAGTCATGCCCAATTCCTCTCTAAATCATGTTCATAATTTTAGGTATATAAATTATGCCAATTTTATGCCACTAATGATTCATATATTTATCGGCCAAATTATGCCATTAATATGAATTTAAGGTTTTCCCAACGATACCCCCGTCATACATTCGCAAAATTCACATAGAATGTTAGGCTCATAACTTAGCCTAACTTATATACAAAAGGAGAAAGAAGGGAGCATGTACCATTCACAGAACATATAAGGAACTAACTAAATGTGTGTCATGTAAACGTGGCATAATAAAATGAACTTGCATTTTTGGATCCAACTAACATGAGTCTTTAAGCAAACGAGATTACCCAAATCCAACTAGGCATGTAAATGTAAACTATTATTTTGGGTCCAATGAACATAAACCTTAAGCATATAGAAATTGCACAAGTTCAACTAGACATGTGAATGAAAACTTTAATTTGGATCCAATAATCACGAATCTTAAGCATATGGAATTACATAGGTTTAACAAGGCATGTAAATATGAACTTTTATCTTGGATCCAACAAACATGAATCTTAAGCATATGGTTTTACACAAGTTTAACAAGACATGTAAATATGAGCTTTAATTTTTGGATCCAATTTTCATAGATCTAAATGTGAATCTAAACATAATACATGTCCTAGCCTAACAACTTGCATGATTCAATAAACATAGATCTAAATGTAGATCTAAACATAATACATGTCTTAGCCTAATAACTTGCATGATTCAATAAACATAGATCCAAATGTAGATCTAAACAACTTTCATGATTCAATAAACATAGATCTAAATGTAGATCTAAACAACTTGCATGATTCAATAAACATAGATCTAAATGTAGATCTAAACAACTTGCATGTTACATAACATGAAAAAGTCACCAAATTTACATAATACATGATTGGTTTAATGTCAACATAATAACCACAATAATCTCACAAGCATATACAATAGAATCATTGCAAGAACAGGCATAAATCAGCATCGTCATTATCTTACAACTAGGAATTACTCTAGTTTTCATTTTGTTACAAATCACGACTTTTAATCATTAACATCTAAACAATAACAGGACCTACTAAGGAAAAAAAGCCTTGTTTTCTGGGATCTGTTTTCTGAAATTGGAAAGCAATCCCTTGAAGAAGACTATCAATTCTCTAAGTTAGTTTTGATTCGTAGCTTTAATCTTGCTTTCAAATTGAAGAAGGAATGGTGGCTAAACTAGAACGATCACAGACGGCATGGTGTCTCCTTGGAATGAATTTGTGTGATTTAGGGTTTGAGGACAAGGGTTGCTTTTATAGAAGTTAAATCTTATGTGAGCCGTTAGATCGTTTTAGGAGCAATCACAACTGTCCATACTAGACAGAGTTATCCAAAATTTCCATCTAAGCCCTAGTGACTCAGCAATAGGTCAGAAAGGACTCAGCAATGAGTCAGAATCGTCTCAGATTTGGATCTGGGCCAGGGGGTAGGTCGACCCCCAGGTCGATCCCTTGGTCAACCTAGCCTAGGGTAGGTCGACCCCCAGGTCGACCTGCCTTGGTATAGGTCGACTTCTAGGTCGACCTATCTGGGTTATTTTACTATTTAATTTTCTGAATTTCTCTTGAATCTTCCGTAGGCCATAACTTCTTCATACGAAATCCGATTTACGAAAACTTAGACTCTATTCCAAGTAGAATTCCATGTCGAACACAATGGCGTAACCCTTTTCCCTTAATTCTCGCTTTAAAAATTAAGTATTCTTTAATTCGTTCTTTTAATATTCTCAGAAAATACGGGGTGTTACAGTCCTCTCAGTGATAACCTCCAAGGATTCCTCTAAGAAGCGGGCAACCTTTTGTTTTGCTTCTTTGATCACTTCAGTCGATGTTTTTAACAACTTTCCTTTCTCTTTGAGCATCTCTTTCAGATGCTGATTATTCTCCATATTCTTCGCAAGTGCCAAGTCAGCCGAAGCAAGTTTTTCATTGAGATATTTGATTTGATTTCTGATTTTTGCTCTAGCTCTTCTATTCTCTTCCTATACCACCTTAAGTCTGGCAACGAACTCTTCCTTTTCCTTTTCCTTTTCTTTCTCTTTCTCTAGAATCTCTTAGTAGATGAAAGATCACTCATTTGAGAACTAAGAGAAGTGACTTATAATTTAAGCTTCTCTGTTTCTTTAGTATGTCTATGAGAAGCGAAAGCCCATTTTGCATCCTAACATGAATATAAAGAACACAATTAAACTTCGTATATCAAGCCCAAACGGCAGCATGAAATCCAAAGAAAATAAGCTTACCACGAGGATATTTTGAAGGATGCTGGAACTTTGTTCAGCAAAAAAAAAGGTTGGATGGAATAATATTCAACAATAAAGAAAGATTATTGGAATACCAACTGGACAAGTTCTTGAAACTTGGCGGTGAAATCAATTGTGGGAGACGTATAAGGCATTGACCTAGGAGAGGAAACATCAAAACTCAAATCATTCTATGTTTCGTCCAAGCAACTAGGTGTTATGGAAAGGTAACCTTGTCGGAATGTGTAACACCCCGTATTTTCTATGAACATTAAAGTAACAAATCAAAGTATACTTAATCTTCAAGAGAAGAATTAAGGGAAATGGGTTACGCCATTGCGTTCATCTCAGAATTCTTCTTGAGATAGAGTCCGAGTTTGCGTAAATCGGACTCCGTATGAAGAAGTTATGACCTTCAGAAGTTTCAGTGGTTTGAATAAAATAAAACAGCTCAGCTCGAAATTCAAATTCGAAATTCAAAACACACACCCGGGCTGGGCGGGAAATTTCCTGCCCAGCACCCAGGTCGACCTGGGGGTCGACCTGGTCACATAGGTCGACCATGGGGCCGACCTCCCCCCTTTTCCAGATCCGAGGACAGATTCACTTTTCTGTATTATGACGCCTGTTCTGACCAGATTCGTTGCTCCTAAGCTATTTAAACACCTCCAAACCTCACTTTCTCTCCACACAACTTCATTACTCCTATACTCTATCCTAATTCATATCAAAATAAATCAAAGATGAGGTTATGCTGCTCTAGTCCTTCATAGAATTCAAGTTAGAATTCTAGTAGAAATTCAAAAGCTAGTTCAACGACTTAAACAACTATTTCTAAGAATCAAAACAAATAGTCTACTTCAAGGGAGAGCTATTCAGTTTCAGAATACAGATCCCAGAATTCAAGACCGTTCTGTAATTTGTAAGTTCACGTTACTTTCAGAAATAAAAGTTAATTGTCATTCTGACATTGTAATAAATCTGGATCTGAGATTATGCCTGTCTTTCCATATCCTTTGGATCTATCTCGTTGATAAAATTATGTCTGTTCTTTGTCTCTTCTTTCCTTCTTCCCTTTTTGTTTTATAGCCAGGCTACTGCGAGCCCGAGCCAGATCTCATAAGAGATGAACGTACGTTGGAAATAAAAATTGGGAATAATTGAGTTGTAACTGATTTGAGGACATAACACATGTTGTATTCAAAGCATAAAATATTAGACATATGACTTGAGATTTGAGGCATAAGGTATTGGACATATGACTTGAGGTTTGGGGCATAAAATTTTGGACATATGACTTGAGATTTGAGGCATAAAGTATTTGACTTATGACTTGAGATTTGAGGCATAAAGTATTGGACATATGACTTGAGAATTGAGGCATAAAGTATATTGGGCATATAACTTGGGATTTGGGGCATAAATCGAATTGTAAACATGTAAGTCCAAGTTAGTTTCAGATTCAAACACCTAATAGTGATTTTGGCATGTACTGAAATGGATCTAAGTCCATAATACAAATCTTCCAAATTAGTTCCTATCTTTCTATTGAACCAATGATTTACATGCCTAGGAAGTTATTATTCAGTCATACCTAGCTTTGTTGTACATCTAATATATAATCCTTTTTAGTTCATGATATTATTTATATCAGATCTATATGTCTATGAGGTTATTTCTGTCAGTTTGTTTCAGATCTATCTTTGTCATACCCCAACACTAACAGATCTGTAATCCTCTTAGGTCCAAAATATTCGACAGATCTACCATTTTAGTGCATGTTTTATGCCTACGCTCGTTTATGTTCCTCTTTCTTCCCCTTTTTATTTATGGATCTAGATTAACCCCGAATCTAGACTGAAATTTATTGTACATGCGATTGGAATGCGGGGGTGATGGGGAATAGTCTATTTGGTAATGTGGAACATAATTTTGTAACTTATGATTTGGGGCATAATTTGTCTTTGTTGCGAACTTGGGGTAAATTGAAATATTGAATCTAGATTTGGCACAAACTGTAAACTAGGATATTAATCAAGATTGGGCCTAACCATTGGTTGAGACACCAAAGAATGATGTATATTGGGTATTGGGGCATGACTATTAGTACAAACTTGGGAAGATTAGGTGTAGCCTATTTTGAGTAATAACTCGAAATTGAATTTGGGGGCCATAACTTGCAACTAGTTTTGTTGTGCATAACTTGAGAATTGGAATATGACTGGTTGGGAAAATTAGCATATAAATCTAGATTTGGACTTTTATGGAAAATGTGGCACGATCTGAAATTGACAACAATTGTGAATAACTTACATATAAACTGTAAATATGTAAATATGTGAAAAGATGAATATGCCTAACCCGAGGTCAGATTGATTTGTGGTGTAAAACTGCCCGGAACAGCCCGGCACATCCAGTAACCACAACAACACCTATCTAATGAGAGAGGTTTGCATCATGCCGAAGAAAAACCCGAGGTTAGATTGAGTTGTGGTGTAAAACTGCCTGAAACCGCCTGGCACATCCAGTAACCACAACAACACATATCTAATATGAGAGGTTGGTGCATTAATAAATTAATTAATGCTAGTGAAAAAGATGAATGACTAGGGTTAAGTTCATAGGAACACTTAACCAATATAACATGAATGACTAGAGTTAAGTTAATGAGAAACACTTAACCAATATAACAAGAAGAACGACTAGGGTTAAGTTAATAGGCAACACTTAACCAATATAACTTGATTTGTGGTTAGGTTATGTTAAAACAAGAGGGCAACACTTAACCAATATAACTTGATTTGTGGTAAGGTTAAGTTAAAACAAGAGGGCAACACTTAACCAATATAACTTGATTTGTGGAAGGGTTAAGTTGACACAAGAAGGCGACACTTAACCAAAGTAACATGACAAGTAGGTGGGTTAAATTACTTGAATTGACTTATGACACTTAACCAATACAACAAGACGAACACATGGGGTTAAGTAACTGGGAAACACTTGACCAATATAACAAGACGAACGGACGGGGTTAAGTAAATAAGGTACTTACCCAACATGGCACGATGAATGGGTGGGTTAAGTTAACATGAATGGACAACACTTAACCAATATTACATAATGTGTGGGAGGGTTAACATATCGGGTTGGTGGGTAATATTAGTAAATATAGGCCCACGAAACTTAACCGTTTAATAAATATGCTTGAATTGATGGGAGGGTTAACTACATATCGGGTTGGTGGGTAATATTAGTAAATATAGGCCCACGAAACTTAACCATTTAATAAACATGCTTGAATCAATGGGAGGGTTAAGTACATCTCGTGTAGGTGGGTAATATTAGTACATATAGGCGCACAAACTTAACCGTTAAATAAACATGCCTGAATTAGTGGGAGGGTTAAGTACCTATCGGGTTATCAGGTAATATTAGTAAAAAAAATAGGCCCATAAACTTAACCAATAGGAAACCCTAGTAACGGGGACCCGTTTCAGCAGTAACCCACATAGATGTATCACGGTACCCTGAACTAGGCAGGGTGGGGCACGATTACTGGGCTGATTGTAAGCGGTCAAAGCAGCGGCAGGGGGTACGTCAGGTGGTGTAGAAATAGATATAGAAATTAGAACAACAAAGTAGTAGCGAAACAAAGAAAGAGTAGAAGCGCATTCAGTTTATCTTGCCTTACCATACCTTATGTTTATCCTATGTAATCTTGTTATCCCTGTTATCATGGTATTGTCTTATATATTCAGTTTATTCATATCATGGTACTTTTGCCTGTTTATATGCTGGAAATCATTGGACTTACTAGACTTATGTCTGACCTAGTTTTGTTTCGCCTCTTTTCTTCCGTTCCCTCCCCCCCCCCCTCAGGTTCACAGGGAGGAAATGGTATCACTTAGCTCAGTTTTCTTTCCAAGCTCGAAAATAGTCAATGTATTGCTTTGGACTCTCTCTTCCACTGCTATGGTTGGTTCACGCTTTATTGGGGAATATCATTGTTATTTTTATGCTTCTTTTATACTTGGAAGTTTTTGAATCAAGACAGAATTTCTATGTATTACTTTTAAGTATGATTGAGGGAATTGTTGTAAAAGCTTGACTGAATTAAGTTGTTTATAAAATGACTTTATTTTCCGCTGCTTTTTTCGTCTGTCTTGTAATTTATCTGCATCTTTTACCTAAAATGCTCCACCAAAATTAAGGCATTCACTTTGTGAGTGACCTAAATGGAGGTGGGATGTTACAGAATGGTCAATCTAAGGATAATTGTTAGCCTGCTTTGTGACCAAACTATCCAAATCCCAAGAACTCTATCAGGAAGGCCACTCGGGGCTTGAGTATGAACTGGCAGAGATCGGCATTTGCTTGGACGAAGTAACAAAGGATGGGAAAACTCGTATTTCTACGCACATAAGCTTTGGGTTGGATTCCACCATTTTGGATCAAGCTAAAGCGAATATTTCCGACCGACCAAACCGGATCGGGTAAACCGGATCGGGTCATCCGAATCGGGCCATCCGGATCGGGCCATCCGGATTGGGTCACTCACCCTAACCGAATTCTAGGCAGCTAAAGACCATTTCCCCATGTTCTCCACTACTTTCGAGATTTACTCTGAAGCTGCCACGTGGTCACTCAACCCTAACTGAATTTCTACCTATAAATACACATACAACGCATCATTTTGCGGAACTTTTTGGCACTTCATTTATTCATGGCAGCATGGCCAAATTCCTCCATAAATAACCACCTTATTCTCCAATGAAAATAATGAATTCGGAGAGAATGATTCATTGTATTTGAGTGTTTGAGTGTAAATATTCAGTGTAATTGTAATTCCGGAATGAAATGAGGAACTATAAAGTGGATGTAGGCTTATTAACGCCGAACCACTATAAATCTTGTGTGTTGATTGATTTCTCTTGCTTTTTCGTACATAATTTCTTATTATTCTCTGTAAAACATGATCAATTGGGTGTTAATTCCATTTTTCGGTCTAACATTTTGGTGCTTTCACTGAGAATGGACTGATTTTCAACCATAGATCTCCTCATCTACTAATGGATGTCATAATTCGTTGAGGGGAGATCCGTATTCAATTCTAAAAGAGTCACTTGCTGCTTAGATGGGCTGAAGGAGTTGGAGATGTGATGAACCAATAGCGTTTTGATTGGAAGTCAAAGTTGGATATACCGAAGTAGATTTGAAAAAAGATGCACAGGCTTTGCGGATCAGATCGAGCAAAAGATCAGATTGGATGGAAATTGGTGTGGACACGGTAGATAAAAAGACTACCAGCTCGGATCGATGTAATCGACTCTGATCGAAGTAACTGGGATCGAAGTAACCGGTTCGGATAAGGCAGATGAGTATACCACTGACCCGAGGGTGACACCATGATCCGACCTGGAAGAGTGAACCCGAACCGATCAGCTGACGATGCTCCGACCCGGATCGGAGGAACTGGTCCGATTTGACCCAACGTGAAGACATCTCCGAACCGCCACTTGAAGGCATGATCCGATCCGACCCGAAACTATTGTTTTTGGGAAAAAATGCATTTTTCTGATCATTTCATAAACGGTTCAACCTTCCAAAATCGAAAAAGTCGTGCAGTGCCCACATTTTCGACCTAACCGGCTAGGTCGATCGCCGCCGGGACTGTGGGGCCCCGGACCCGTTGACGGCCTCGCCTTCGGCTCGGAGCACGGCTCACCTTCGGCTCGACATATATTTTGGCCAACGGCAGTCATCAAAGCTTGTCAATGAAGATTAGATGGATAGTCTAAGAATATCACAGAAAAATGACAACGATTGGGATTTTTCCTAGAGCCATGACACCTACTTACATCAGTAAGCCAGTGTGAGGAGCTATCGATCAGATTCAGCTTGTTATCATCGATAGTATACGAGACAATGATTGTCTCATAGCAACCTCCTCTTCCATAGCTCAGATGGTGTATAGATTCCACCGATGCAACTGATGTTGCTCCCTAATGAGTAGCGACCACCTTATTTATGTGACTTAAACTTATTCAATCGGCGGAGCAACGAATGACGGTTACATGGAATAGTCTGAGCACTACTCCGAAGATGATTCATATGATCTTAGTGACCATAATTGTCAATGATGGGATACCAGAAAGCAGCTATGGATCCCAACATCCCAAAGCTACACTTCAATATTATGATGCGATGAATAAAATATGTCCTGCAGTTCACCTCCCAAGGAACTTGGCTAACCTTTGCAATGGCTATTTGCTGTCAACCGCATCGAGGAAGACTGATTTCCATCGAATAAGGTTTAGGTCAACATACTTTGATGCCCAGAGTTAGGTACTAGTTGAACCACCACATGCCATGATTGAACCTATGGATCCTTTCACGGATTATAACAATTTGACAACTCACCAGCCACTATACGACCTTGGTCAAGTGATGAGAGCCCAAGATTAAAGCAAATATGAATCAACCATTAGCTCTCTACTTCTTATTTCTATTGTGATATAACGCATGAATATTACTTCAGGTCTCACAAGTTATGCTATCGTATTCAAGCTTATTTGATCAAGGTCTAGACCGATCATCTCCAGTAGAATTCATACCTTACATTGCACCCTAGTGTCTATTGCTCAGTCCCAATGGAAGATGGAGCAGGAATGGTCCATGATGGTCAAGTCATTGGAAGAGCCTCCTATTTGGCTGCATGGAATATGCTATGCAATAGAAATGACGTGGAACCCAAAAACGCTTCCCCTCCTGAGGAGATGTAGTGTGAAGGATGCATAGGCTTAGCAAGCAAGGGAGACATCGTAGAAAGAGTTGATTGATGATCTGCCCGAAGATATAGATCCCAGAGAGGATGAAGATTCGGGATGCATGATCGACGACCTCATCCTTGCTCGAAAATTGGCGATTTAAAAGTTTAGATCACTTAGGCCTAGATGATGATTGATTATCTGTGCATTTGATCTTATTCCTGATGTGGGATTGAAAGCATATTTGCAGACAGATGAGGTATGATTATCCGCCCTAGTAACCATATTTTATTTCCTAGCATGGAAAGCGCAAAAGTTTCTATAAGCATGGATCCATTATTCTCCTGCCAGTTACTGTCCTAGCACCAATGTGATGGTACTGTACCATTAGCAATACATGCATGACTCCCCGACACTCAATCCTTGCCTTTTTAGCATGGGGGCAAGAAGGCGATTCAAAGGAGATGCGACCTCGTCATTCGCTTACAATATTTACCTAATTTCCTTTGTCACTCCAAGACCCCAATCAAGGTCTATTCATTTTTGGGACCGCCATCCCACGATGGTTTGAAAAGACATTCATCACTAGCTAAAGGTTTTGGCAGCCATCCCCTGGCAGAGATTAGGCGAGGCAAAATAGACTGGCAAAGAGCATGCAATGACATTTTCACACAGAATGATATTTATTCCTTTAACAGGATTACTCTTTAACCGTGACTCTTATATTTCCATGCTTTACGAGTTATTGATGTAATTAACTCAGGTGAATTAATATGTGGAAGATGTAGGTATCCAGGATTTGCTATCGATCAGACTTGTAACATCCACATATAGAGTTATGGAACAAAACCATAACAAGCTCGACTGAATTGCTCGTCCACAAAGCCATGCCCTCCATCTAAAGAAAGTTTCATGTCTCAAGGTGGATTCGAGATGACCATACACTCCTTGGCTCAAATGTGGCAGACCACAAGACAATTGTACATTAATCTTTTGCATTTCAAAGCCGGAATCTGATTCCAAATGGACATAGTTCGACCTTCTACGTGGCTCGATCCTATGCATGACACCACCAGAATAAAGGAGGCAGCATTGCCCCTTGATATGCTTACTTTTAAATCATACAATTTACTTTTACATGCTTCCTGAGTTATTGGCATGACTAACTCATGCGATATGAATGATGCAGGTACCCGAAGTTCGGTGCCAATCACTCCTCCCATAGATTGATCGGAGGAACACAAAGCCTTAGTAAACGTCATCCGATTGTTTGCCTGACTAACTCTAGTCCTCAGAGCTTGGATAGAAGTATGAATCTAGGACGAGTGTGATGGGCATGCCAAGATTAAATACCACTCGATCCATGACTCTAACTCTCATGATTCGAGAGAGAGAGTATAAAGGACGGGAAGACGACGTCCACCACTCTAACTCTCATGATCCGAGAGAAAGTATAAAGGACGTGAAAAAGGCGTCCTCAAGGCGTGAAGGTGCACCATGATTAAAATACCGCCTTGATTCCACTCTACCCTTGGTATTCGACGGGAGAGAATAAAGGCGCCAGAGATTGCGCCACAAATGAACTCCTACCCTACTGAAGGATTAGGGGGCAAATTGAAAGCTGAGTTCGAATTCTATCCTGGGCATACAATAGGAAAGTATAAAGGCATTGCAATTAAATGCCACAAAAGGGCAACTACCTCGCTGCAGGATCGGGGGCAAGAATGAAAGCTGAGCCCGAACCCCTCATTTTCAGATATGGGGGGCAATACAATGTCGATCCTAATCAATCCCGAACAAGTCCAGACTAGGCACTTTATTCATGATTGAGTGGGGGCATACACACATCACCCCCCTCAGATGAATTCTATATGATTTTCTAGATATTATTTGATTGCAGGGATTCTGAATTGGAACCCTTACTTGATTGTGATGTGCTTTATTACCTATTACTTAGAAATTCGCTTTGTTTACAAAATGTAGGCTTGTACAAGATAACAAGACAAGAATGCAAGGGTCATACTCGCGACAACCGTAGTAGGCCGGTGGAAAACAAACAAAGGGCCACGTCCAGAAGGCTGACACCGATGCCCAATCCTAAACTTCTTAGGAGACTCAAGGCGATGACCAAAAAGTGGCTTGAGAGTGAATTGTTCAATGATGTGTCACATGACTTAAGGCAACGACCGAAAGGAGGCCCTAAGAATGATATATTAAATCAACATACACACCCACGTGTGACTGACCATAGCCCAAGTGTAACGACGAGTGTCACCTTGCAAATACACTGAATGGAAAATACGATAGCTCGAGCACTTGGATAACTCTATCACTTAAGATTTGAAAGAAATGTCTCTTTTCCATGCATCCATGTCTAAATTTGAATAGGATGTGATACAACTACCGATCTTTCGCCATTACCCCTGGACTGGGGGCACACTATTGAAAATATTTACAAATGACAAAACCTGTATGTCTGTGTCTAACTTATACCTCGATCTTTACAGGCCACTTGAGGACCACAGAATAGATGTAGAGTGAACGTCCATTTGCTAGTCCCGACCGACTTTCCGGTTGAAAGACCCCAGATAAGGGGGGACACCATTACTTTGACTTCCAGCTTGCAAGGAAGCGAATTGCCTGACACTCCAACTCAAGGGCCAAAAAGAAGGAAGATAGAAATTTCTTCCGCACTGAGGATGTTGGTGCAAAAGGCGCTAGGAGCGAAGGAAGTTAGCAGATTTCTTCTTGCGGTAATCCCTCTGCATGTCAGACTAGATATGAAACAGATGGTGCCATTACTTAATTAAGAACCCAGAAGTATGATAAAATGAACTTCTCCGGAAGCATTAGAAAATGATGGATGACTTCTTTACTTGGATGGATGGATGGCCGAGTAGCTACGACTTAATCCTTGGAGCGAGAAACATGGGAATTCAATCGACAACGAACTTGGCTCAATCACTCCCTGTTCCGCTGTTTAGATCACATGAGACCCAAGGATGAGTTGGCAACGTCGTCTTGAGTGAAACGAGGGGCAATCAACCTCCTCCCAGATATTTGTAGCATGCAACTTCTGACCATAACAATTTGGATGAAAATGATGGATATGCAAGAGTCGCTGAAAACTTAAACGGAGCCCGACCAACCTCTGCTCCAATTCAGATGAATGTTTAAAATCCAGCTCAACCTCAACATGAGGCTCCCCATGTAAGGGGCTAACGAGAGCATTTGAGATAGCTATAATCTGACTTTATTGCCACCCGACTCCGAACCTCAGAGCTTGGATGGGAGACCAAAGACTAACATGAGATGGACACGAATAAATCATTTTATATCAAACTCTAACTCATAGCTTGATAAGGGAGTATGAGTTTGGAGAATACGTGGATTTGATGATTACTGTTTAGTAAAATCCCCGTGGATGGGGAGTGTAGGATACGAGCTTCGAGCAACATAATTTGACTATCTGCCAACTTTAGGCACATTTACTATTATCGGAGTTCCGCAATATCCCAAACTATAACCAAAAGAATGGCTCCTTAAGGACAACCTGCATATATCTGAGTAGCGGATCACCATCCATATTTAAAAGACAGAAGCCTGATTGATGGCTATTACATATGCACAACCATGAAGCCAGAGACTGGCTTCCACCCACTTCAAGACTTCATACCAGGGGCACCAGCGCTAAATTGGACAATTGGCGACAACTTCTCAAAGATGAGGGCCAGATTGCCAACATTAATTGATGCTTCAACAGAGCTCCGGCGAGACCCTACATGCATTCCTTGAAAGATTCAACGCCGTAGTGGCATCGCTAAATCGACCTGGACCATATATAGTATTGATCGCAGCAGTATCCGGTATTATGGATATCTTAAACTTCTAGATCTCTCTGCAACGGGACTCACCAAGAGGACTTGGCAAATTCATCTCTGAAACAAACCTCGGTATCTCTCTACCATGAGATTTTCCTAGAAACGTTGGAAAATCCTATCCTGAGACAGACAGATTCATGCAACAAGAGGGTGCTAATGTTGAAATGGATGATCTCAATGTCTTCACGATAAAATGGAGCACCATCTGACTCTTAAAATGATAAAGGAAAAGGAAAAGCCCTAGGAATTTACAATTCGGGAAAAGACCAATGTCATTAATCGGGCCCGCGGTCTTGATTGTCAAGCTTAATGGAACCAAGCATGGGAGATAGACTCAACAAGACTATGATGGCTATTTCGGATCATACCAAAGTATGAACGAAAGAGCTCGAATAACTCACTAACGACGTTCACTCGCTTGCAAGACTGACGAGCTTACTCAACTCTGTGGCTGATGCGAGGAGAGTATCTAAGTTCATTACTCAATAAGGCGACAAATTTCTAACTAAAAAGACGGGATGACCCCGACGCGAATGTAATTCGACCATTCGCATATATAACTACAACCCTTGATGACTTAGGAAAGTGCACAAAACGACACAGGGTGACTAAGATTGCTGAACCTGCATCTCTAACCCGATACGGCGGAAAAAAGTGTAAAGGCTAAAAGACTGGATGTCTGATTGACTTTGCATAACCCCCACCGATGCTGGGGGCATAAGCACTAATTTTTCTCGTCCTCCACTGATGCTGGAAGCATCATCTTCAACCGACAGATTGACCTTGAACATGACCCTGACTCAATGCATGATTCAGAACGTATACATTCTATCTTTAGAATATGACGTGATTCATCTCGACCATCCAAGTGAGCCACTAACGAATCAAGCATAAATCCAAAGACTTGATCCGCAACTGCATCAAATGGAGAGTATGATGAACTCCTCCACTGCCTCATGATTGTGATAATCCTACCAGCTATTAGCTTGCATGTTTTCAATAACATCTCGTATTGACTCGTATGTGATCACGGGATTATAAAACGATCCGAAGTGATCGTGGCTTTCGGATACCCAATTGTTACGATTAGATGCAATCATGGAGTACTACATTAATATCCTGATATCGAGATAATCCAAATCCAAGAAAAAATGACAGATTCATATGCTAACTCTGATGCGCTCTGTCCCAACGGTCCAGATGCTAGCTCAAAACACGAAGATTCTGACACCACCCTGTGACTTGGATGGCTATTTTATACATTGACTTATACATAAAAGAAATACTAGCTTAGTAATGCACTTGACTTGTTTAGGAAGATGATGTTGTTTGGCATTAACTTGTGCATGTATGATCTCACACGGGAGCCAACAATATTGCATGACCTATGATGAAGGAATTCAACCTCTTGATTCGATGAAGTCTAAACGATTACTTGATCATCTTAACCACTCTAGCCCTGATAAACATCAATGGAAGCAGTGTGGTATATGACAAGCCATTTATACAGGAAAAGATCCATACGACGGAACTACTCAGTACTCAATAGGCCACAACAGTCTAATAAAGCCTCCTCAAGGGTGGATGACATTCAAAAAAGATTCAGCTCGACTTATTCAAAGCACATCTCATTTGCAATAAGATGTACTTTGGGGGGCAAAATGTTAGCCTGCTTTGTGACCAGACTATCCAAAGCCCAAGAACTCTATCAGGAAGACCACTCAGGGCTTGAGTATGAACTGGCAGAGATCGGCATATGCTTGGACGAAGTAACAAAGGATGGGAAAACTCGTATTTCTATGCACATAAGCTTTGGGTTGGATTCCACCATTTTATATCAAGCTAAAGCGAATATTTCTGACCATCCAAACCGGATCGGGTAAGCTGGATCGGGTCATCCGGATCAGGCCATCCGGATCGGGTCATCCGGATCGGGCCATCTGGATCGGGTCATTCAGATCGGGCCATCCGGATCGGGTCACTCACCCTAACCGAATTCTGGGCAGTTAAAGACCATTTCCCCATGTTCTCCACTACTTTCGAGATTTACTCTGAAACTGCCACGTGGCCACTCAACCCTAACCGAATTTCTACCTATAAATACACATACAATCCATCATTTTAGGGGACTTTTTGGTACTTCATTTATTCATGGCAGCATGGCCGAATTCATCCATAAATAACCACCTTATTCTCCAATGAAAATAATGAATTCGGAGAGAATGATTCATTGTATTTGAGTGTTTGAGTGTAAGTATTCAGTATAATTGTAATTCCAGAATGAAATGAGGAATTATAAAGTGGATGTAGGCTCATTAACGCCGAACCACTATAAATCTTGTGTGCTGATTGATTTCTCTTGCTTTTTTGTACATGAGTTCTTATTATTGTCTGCAAAACATGATCAATTGGGTGTTAATGCCATTTTTCGGTCTAACAAGAATCATTTGAGATTATTATTGCCATTTCAAGTGAGGAGCCAATATTTATGATATTGATATGTTAAGGATTGTTAGTGTCACCTGCACTCCTTCTACAACTGGAGATGACTCTTTGGTAAACCTTACTTTCTTTGGAAGTGATGATGATGTGGAGTCAGAGGTGTGCGGAAAGTGTCTCTTCATTAAGCGTGGCTTACAACTTGCCACTACTAGGATGAAGTTTTGGCCTAATTGTGGGTTCAATGACAATCACCTCGGATAAGGACGAACCCCTAATTAGTTTTGAATGATTGACGCTATAAGAATTCAAGAAGTTAAGATATATCATAAGCCACAACATCAAAATTAAACAATGCAAGGTGCAAGTACCTGAAATGTCCCCTTAGATAGGAGAGTTATGAGTGAATGGCTATAACCATCCAACCACCAAGTAGTCTTTCCCTTTAAAGTATGCTTGATCATTAGAGGTTCATCCAAGATTTTGAATCCATCATAATAACATAATATTGAGCTAGATTAGATATCGTTAGAAAAATATTTTTCCTCCCCATTGAAGTTAAATTAGAAAGTATAGAATTAACCACCTTGTGTTGGGCAAAACTTAAAGATTTCAAAGGAACAACTACTATTTAGGATGAATCAATATGTAAGATAAACATATGGAAATAAAAAAAGGTCTACTTGCTGGACCAAATGATCTTATAACAAGAGAAGAGCGACTAACAAAAAAGTATTGGTTTTTTCATTTTCACATCATAACGATCATGTCCAAAATAATATTCCTAAAATGTGTATGGATTAGGTAGACAATGTGACTACCATCTTCAATTCATTTTATGAGTCTTGCTAAATAAAGGAGAATGAGCAAGTCAATAAAATGGTAGCCTTCCACTTGAGAAAGGACTTCCATACATACCTAGTATGTGTAGGCATTATGTTGAAGCTGAATCAGAGCAATCAGAAGTTGATCCGAATAATTTTGATTGAAGAAGGGTAAGGGAAGAAAGCCACCATGCCAAACATGGATCAAAGTGAAAGTAAAACAGTACAGAGGGGGTTAATTATGATATTAATTTTTCTCACGGGAATAGCATTGGCCTCGCAAGTTCCAAGATTCTCAAGAATAAGATCTACCTTCTCTTGATACATAATAGCAGACGGTTGAGAAAGTGGCCCATGTTTAGGAGTAATATCCTGAGTATTGGAACTTGATTTCTTATTAGTGGTCTCTAAATATGATTTCATTCCACTCTCGGGTGATATAGTTTCAATCATTAATGACATAATCAATTGTGCTCGAGTTTATATTAACAAATTATGTCATGTTAACTGAGTTAACAACGTCACTTTGCCTTGCATGTTCAAATATGGATGGTTAAAGTCTATCGACCTAGTCGATAACGGTGGACATTTACTATTAGTTCGGACCATAGTTTACATCCTTTTCAAGGAAGTCAACAACAATATAGTATCAACAAGCCATATCGACTCATTTGATAACTAGACAACAATAGATATGACAAAAAAAACTTAAAACCATAAAACATTTGATGCAATGATGACAAGGTTTATCACAATAATAAGGTAGCATAATTGAAATGGTTAGAATGGGCTTGTCGTCCTTATTGAATGATAAAAGTGTGAAACTTGATATTTCAGGCCAAACATGAATCATGAATCATCATGTGTTATATACATTAACTTGCATAAAGCCTTACTGGCATAATTTACAAAAATTAGTAAATACTAAATCTTTATCAACATAGTCGAAAAGCACTTTTTCGCTTCAAATACTTCTCAAACATATTGATATTGACTCGTATCGACATGATTGATAGGTCAATATTGTCGCGCAGGTCAATAAGTGCACCAACTTAGTCGATATGACTAGTTGTGCAAGAATTATGACCCATATTGACTCAGTCGATATGATTTGTTACCCCTGCAAGTTGTCATATCCAAGAAACAATATTGATGTGGCATTTGTACAAACAAATTATGTGCATTGTAAGCAGTGTGGGGCCAGGTAAATAACAATCTTACTCAGTGATGTATGATTTGATAGATTAACATGAATTACCATGGAAATTAACTAAAAAGTTTCCAAAATCAAAAATCCATACCTGAATAATCGGTTTGCTAACTTGAACGCTGAAGAAAATGGTACTTTTTTATGTTTTACGATTGCAGGTAAAAAAGAAAAGTAGGAAATTTAGCTATAATTATAGCCTAAATCTGGAAATCGAAACGTCATATTGCATATCAACAGCTCAGATTGACTGTAGCAAGGAACAAAAGATTCATATCAACTTAAAAATCCACAAGCAATTATACAAGAGAGGCTAATGTTACACCATAATTACACCATCTTGCTTCTCGACATGATCGAAAAAGTTATCTTTTGAAGGCTTGTTGATCACCGAGATTCATAAAGAAAAAAGGAGGGACTAAGCTTATCGAAGTTACAAGGAGCATGAAGCTCGTCAATTTTCACATATTGACTACTCAGGAACCAAGGCTTATTGCCTTAGTTGATAAGGTACTTCGATAATAATCACACGCTCAAGCTTTAATGCCAGTCAGTTGAGTCAACAAAAGGTCTATCGTCTTAATCGATAGACACACCCCAAACCTTAGGAACTGATTTCCTAAGCATATCATATATCGATCTTGCCGCATGGATAACCTATCACATTTAAAGCTTGTTGCTTCGCCTTGCCACATCTATCAACATACCGCATTGCATGAGAGCTTATCATCAAACACATCACGGATATTCTATAAATAGAGGTGGTTGGACCTCATTTGGGGGACAATTTCAAAAACTCTGCTTACACCACACCAATTGTTGTGAACTCGCCTTTGTAAACCCAAAATCGATTTGGAAGAAAAGTGAATTAAGTGGCATTCTTATAAATTGATTATATTAGTATAATGATGGATTATTATGGTTGAATAATGATTTACTAAATCATACTTCGTCATTTCTACTTCAATACTATATCTTAGCAGCTTAGTCAATAACCCTTATTGTCAAGCTCGACATGCATTGTCGCCTACTACGATAAGCATCCTAACCACTTTAATTAGTGTCAAACCATTTCATCTGATAAGCTTCTTATCTCAGTTACCTCTATAGCTTATCCATGATGCCGACAAGCTTCATCGGTTAATCTCATTTATTTCTATTCATTCCCTACTCTTAACTATTATCGACCCGATCGGTATTATTCCTACCTAAATCCTTATGACAAAACCGATATCGCCTTATCGAACGAGCCGATAATCTTCAACTTGACATTTTTGACATCTACTTGTTCCATTAGTTAGCCTAACTGATACTCTTTGTTGACTGAACAACAAGGCATCAACGATTACTTCAAGTCTCCTGAACCTACCGAAGACTCGTACCAAGTTGTTTTCGATATCGACAAGTTTGGCGCAACTTTCGGGTGCTAACAATTTTTGTGGTCAACATAACCTTTGTAAAAATCATTAAGTGATACTAGAAAACATATTTATAAAAAAATAATTCTTGTAAAATGTTATTAAAAATGGTTTTAGAAGCTAAACTTCTATCTAAAAGTGTACTGCAATTCACAAATTACCAATACAAGTGTGACAAACTACCTTTTTGACACCTAAAGACGCATTTAATACATCCTTAATGTTTATGTGCCAATCATCTAAGTATCCAATGTTGAAAACACGATTTTGGTGTTTTGATGATAACAACTATACGACAATGGCACTAACATTTTTTTTTGAATTATTTCAGAATAGTTAGCTATTCGATGGATGACAGAAATTATTCATGTTATGTCAAACAATAAAAAGATGAAAGGATGGAATTCATAAAATGTGACAAAGGTTAGACTCGAACCTAGCACCTGATGTATCCAAAGGGTATGCCTTTACCAACTAAAATATATGACCTTTTGATACACCAAGTCAGACGTCTAGCGTCTAAAGTCAAACGTCTGACCTTAGGATCCGATTTTTTTTTTTAATAAACAAGTCAGACGTCTGGCCTTCATAACCAGCCATCTGAATCTAGGTTCAGAATTTTTTTAAAAGAAGAACAATCAAATATGAAAGGGTGCCTCTTCATACCATCATCAAAACTCTTTATCTCTGAACAAAAACATCTCCTGGACTGAAAGGAAATAAAGAAACTACACAGACCAACTCTACAATGATATAAATATACTACACTCAAGATTAAGATAGTCAACATATCCAATTCTCTACTTTATCTGTCTATTATATCTCTCTAATGCTTCTTAAATCCAAAACTTGAAATTACGATAAAATATACTGTAGGAGAATGGAGTTTTGAAGACAACAACCTTATTTCAATTATCATTGATTATAAAATATATGCTAACACTATTTTTATAGAATATATATATATATATATATGTAAGAGTTATATACAGAAAATATTACTGAAGACTGTACAGTTATAAAGATGATGGAGATTCAAAGATCAGAGAAATTTCAAGACTCATGAGTAATCAAGATTTCAAGAATTCAATATAGTTATAGAGTCTAGATTTTGTAAGACTCTAAATAGCACTCCTGGTTCAAATTCTAATTCTAATTTTCAAATTCTGATTTTCAATTCAATCCTCAATCCTCTCTATTTTATTCTTCTATTTTTGTTTTTTATTCTTCTTTGTTTTCCAAATTTAAGTTTTATATATTTATATACTTTATATTTATAATCTTATACCTTATATTTAAGCAGCTTAAAACCTTATAATTTTATAAATATATTTATATTGTTTAAATTTATGTTTTCAGATGTTTTTCTATCATATAATATTAATTTACATCACTAGATTTTTACTCAAGAATTTCTAGAATTATTTTCATATCAAAACATTTGAAAAATGCTTTGAAATTCAGAAATATACAAGGGTATGTCGACATACCAAAAACACCATGTCGACATACAACTGTCACTTTTTTCAATTTTGAAAGGAAGTGTCTTTTCACTATTTGAAACGATTCAGAACCATTGCAACCTTTCATACTCTACAAAAAGGGGTTAAAACCGAATTTTTTAACACATCATCATCTCTAATTTCATCCTCTTTCTCTACACCATTACTCTTAATCATTTTACGGTTTTTACACTTATATTCTACTAAATTCAATTCCGTTTTGATCTAACTTCTCTCTACACCCTCTACTCTCTGAATCAAGTGATATTGAAGACGTATAGGGCTATTTGTAATTGCTTGGGTTGAGTAAAAGAGGAATCAGTGCCTTATAGCCGTGAAATCAGGGAAATAGGAATCAGTGTGTCCTTGTAGCCGTGAAATCAGGGAAGTAGGAATTGATGTGTCCTTGTACCTGAGAAACCAAGGAAGTTGTACTTGACCATTGGAAATAGTAACAAAACTCTACGCAATCCAGCGTTGTGAGGGACTGGACGTAGGAGCAATTCGAACCAGTATAAAATCCAGTGTATTCTTTCCTTGTCTGCATCTTTATTTCTGTTTATTTTGCATTTTTGTTCGAATCTGTGTTTGTGATTGTGTTTGTGGTGTTTGATTCATCCCGTTGTTCACATTATTTTTAGATTTTGCTTAAATTATTACAAACACTATTCACCCCCTCCCCCCTCTAGTGTTTTCTTTTCCTTTGTGATCCATTTTGCATTCCCTAACAATTGGTATCAGAGCAAGGTTTTTCAAAAAGTTCATAATCTGATTTTTGAGATTTTGGTAAAATGGTAAATTTTGGAATCTCTGTTAATACTAGTGTCAATTCATGCATTGTATCAATGTTGAAAGAGTCTGCATATAATAATTTTAAAGAAGCATGTGATCTATTGAAATATTGTTCAATTCAGAAAAGAATGAGTTATATGGCTTTTGAAAATTCAAAAGTTGAAAAGATGGGTAAAGTGTCCATTGGCAATTCAAATTCTGAAAAGGTGGTTGTTGGAAATTCAAATCTTGAACTGGTGTGTTACATAAATGTTGAAAATTCAATTTCTGGAAAGCAATTGGTGGAAATGAAAAAGGACAAATGGATACTGGATAGTGGCTGTTCGAGACATATGACGCGAAATCCAGAACTACTCAATAATCTGATGTATGAAGAAGGTGGATTGGTGAACTTCAGAGATAATTCTAAAAGATACATCACTGGAATCGGCAATGTCGGTAATTCTGAAACTCCTACTATTTTTGATGTTTTATTAGTTAGGAATTTGAAAGACAACTTACTAAGCATAACTCAACTTTGTGATAAAGGTTATAAAATAAATTTTGAAAAGAATAAATGTTTCATAGAAGATAGGAATTCAAAAGTTATATTCGAAGGAGATAGAAAGAAAATATATATATATATATATATATTAAATATGAAAATCTCTAATGATAATTTATGTCTTATGGCCAATACAGGTGATCCCCGGATCTAGCATAAGAGATTCGGTCATACAAATTTTAAACATATTTCTAGAATTTCTAAAATAGATTCAGTTAGAGGATTACCCAAAATGAAATTCAAAGTTAATAACTTATGCGATGCTTGTCAATTCGGAAAATTAAAGAAGAGTTCATTTAGATCAAAAGAAGAAACTACTACTTCAAAACCATTAGAGTTAATGCATATGGATTTATTTGGCCCATCCCAAGTTCAATCAATAAATTATAATAGATATGTGTATGTAATAGTTGATGACTTTTCTAGATTTACTTGGACTTTGTTTCTTAAAAATAAAAGTGATTCTTTCGATAAGTTTAAAACTTTTTCAAAAAGAATTCAAAATTTATTATCACTAAAAATTAAAATAATACGTAGTGATCATGGCGGAGAATTCAAAAACGAGAATTTTGAAAAATACCGTAATAAAAAGGGGATAACCCACAAATTTTCAATTCCAAGAACTCCTCAACAAAATGGAATAGTTGAACGCTACAAGAATGTGCAAGAACTATGTTATCTAATAGTAATTTACCAAGGAATTTTTGGGCTGAGGCAGTTGCAACAGCTTGCTATATTATTAATTGAATTTCAATTAGACCTTTAATTTATAAAACTCCATATGAACTCTTATATAACAAGAAACCAAAAGTATCATATTTTAAAATATTTGGAAATAAATGTTTTATACTTAATACAAATGATAATTCAGACAAATTTGATTCAAAATCCGATAAAGGAATTTTTATTGGATATTCAGAAAGAAGCAAGGCTTATAGAGTTTTCAATACTCGAACCAACACTATAGAAGAAACATTAAACGTATCTTTCGATGAAAACTATAAAAGTTTAACTCAACACAATGAAGACGATTATGAAAATGAATTTAATGAAATAAACTATGAAGATAATCGACCAAATAAAAGAATGAGATTACTTGGAGACCACCCTGCAGAAAATATCTTAGGAGATATTGAATCCGTTGTTAGAACTCATAATCAATAAAATAATATGAGTAATACTGCATTTATAACAACTATTGAACCCAAAAACCCAAAGGAAGCTTCTTCCAATGATTCATGGATACTTGCATTGCAAGAAGAATTGAATCAGTTTACTAGGAATGAAGTATGGGAACTTGTTCCTAGACCAGAAGATAAAACAATAGGACCCAAATGGGTCTATAAAAATAAGATGAATGAACATGGTGAGGTAGTAAGAAATATGGCACGACTAGTAGCACAAGGTTACACTCAAGAAGAAGGAATAGATTACGATGAAACTTTTTCCCCAGTAGCAAGACAAAAGGCTATTAGAATTTTACTAGCTTTTGTGTAACACCTCATGTCCGTTAATGTCATTCACAAAGGGAATGCATTAACTTCCATGAAGCATTATAAGTAAACAGAACAGAATATTACAAGACAGATATGTAAAGTTGTACTTGAAAATTTTATAACTTTATTACAACAGAAAACATAAATAAGTTTGGTTACATCCTTCAAAATTACAATACCAAAACCCAAGTACACAAATATCAGTCTTGTACCAAAATCCTTCAGAATGCATAAATTTAAAACCATAATCCCCAACATAAACTGCCATAAGAAGGTAGAGTCAAATCCAAGCAATACTTCAAGCACTTCAAGCAAAGAGAATCTGAATCAAGCTCCTATGTTTCCACCCTGAGCACTTGGGGGGGAACGGAAAGAAAAAGAGGCGAAAACAAACGAGGTCAGACATAAAATCTGGCGAGTCCGGTGACTTTCAGCATATAAACAGATAGCAATATCATGACATGTAAATAAAGTTGGATGAGAGATTACAGCAACAGGAGTAGCAGGTATGCTTAATTAAACAGAAGAAATAGAATGATATAGACCAAGATATGCTTGTTGCCTATATCTAACTCCTTTGCACTAATACTTAGTATAACAGGATTAGGTGTTACCTTAATTTCTAAACTGAAACAGAAACGGAAACAGAATAGTCTCCACAGAAACAGAATGCTAGTAATGGGCCTTTACCACCCCAACAGAGACAGAAGGTGCAGAAACAGAATGCTAATAATGGGCCTTTACCACCCCCAACAGAAACAGACGGTACACCAACAGAAACAAACAGAACTAGGTGTACCCTAAATTCTACCCCAAGCGATTGGCTCCCTAATACATAAATACCCTGTGTCGGCCCCACAGAAGGGTGTATCATTCCCTAAAGTGGCAACCCATAAACACAGACCTATTTACAGATATCACGGTGTCTTACATCCTCAGAGCAGACCGGATCCATGCATGCACATGACCCGGTTGGAATGCGCTATCGACACCCCTCGCCATTATCAGAGTGAACCTCTTACAATTAGTTCAGTAAGCGTGCCCGGACCCCTCCTAGTGTTGGGTCATAGTTTTGATACCAGAAAAGGGTTACTTACTAATATGGGTCCCACACAATAGATGACACAAGCAATTACCCCTCCTAACCTTGTGTCCCTAGACTAACATATTTCAAATTAACTTACTTATAGATTTCAGATGTACAAAGTTCAGATTAACTAGTTCACAGATCAGACATACAGGTTAATAAGTTTTTAGACTAACAGATCAGATATACAGATTAACAGACTTACAGATGGTTTTACCTAACCTTGTATTGGGCATACTGATTTACGAAACGGGTTTATTAGATTCATCCGCCCAGTTGATTAAACCTTATCCACCCAACATGTTTTAGGCATTATACTTATCCTAGATTTGCATTAATTAATTACTGATGCACAGACCTCTCATATTACGTCGGTAGCTTATGGCCACTGGATGTGCCGGGCGGTTCCGGGTAGACTTCTGTCGCAAGCCGGACCTAACCTCGTGTCTAAGCATCTTTTAGTTATGCCTACGACCTCTCAAATTAGACTGACAGTTTGTGGTTGCGGGTTAAGCCGGTTGGGTTCGGGCAGGCTTCTACCGCAAACAGAGTCTAACCTCGTGTCTCAGCGTTCTTATTTTTAGCTAAAGTATTCATTCACATATTATGCCAATATCAGACTAATTATGCCGATTCGACAAATTAAACTTCTTTACAAGTTACAGCAGATTATTCAAAGTTCTATTAACTTGTTTTGCTCAATTTTTCGATCGAGCCTACAGATTTTCATAACCCAAATTTATTGTACTCAATTTCAATAGATTTAACAGACTAGGAAATTTAACAGATTTAATCATAAAATTAAGCCAAATTTTACATGCCCAAATTGTGGTCATAATTCACAATATAACATATGTCCCAAATTTTAGTTAAATTTACACAGTACATAATATTCTCCAAAAACCCCAAATCATGATATGAAATATGAATTATGCCAAATTATAGCCTTTGATTTCAGCGTATGCCTAATATCCAAAATCACCATTTAGTCGTATTCACATTTAATAGTTATCCTATTATAATATAGATCTTTGCGCCTAAGTCATATACACAATAATTCTTCTTCTCCCAAATCACAGACTATCATATATAGTATGCCCAGATCCAGATCTTAAATTACAACATATGTTCTTTTCTCAGATCAGTCACAAATCAGTCATGTCTAATTATGCATCATTCAGTATTTTTTCCAAATTTAGCGTTTGTGCGTCAATCTCTTATGAGATTTGGCTCAGGCTTGTGGTAGCCTGGCTAAAGAACAGAAGGAAGGAAGAGATACATAATAGTTACTATAATATAAATAAGATAGATCTACACAAAAAACAGATCTGATAAACAAGAATATGCATAATCTCAAATTCAGATTTATAACCATGTCAAGATCATAATTAAATTTCATATCTGAAAATAACTGTACTCACCTTGGTTGGGTTCTAAAAGAAAAATGGTTGTGGTCGTTCTCTTTTAATCCAATTCAGATTGGAAGAAGAAGAAGCACTCGTTCTAGCTTAGGTTTTAGCAGAGTAGAGACGTCATTGATTTATTTTAATTAGAATTGAGGCAGCATAGCGTTACAATGGTTTGGTGTGGAGAGAAAGTGGGGTTTGGGGGTGTTTAAATAGCATAGGGATCAACGAATCTAGTCAGAACGGGCGTCCAAATGCAGAAAAATGAACCAGTCCTCGGATCTGGAAATAGGGGGGAGGTCGACCCTTGGTCGACCTATGTGACCCAGGTCGACCCCCAGGTCAACCCCCTGGTCGACCTAGGTCCTAGGTGGGAAATTTCCCGCCCAGCCCAGGTGTGTGATTTGAATTTCAAACTTAAATCTGAGCTGTTTTAATTTATTTAAATTCCTGAAACTTCTGAGGGCCATAACTTCTTCATACGGAGTCCGATTTACGCAAACTCGGACTCTATCTCAAGAAAAATTCCGAGTCAAACGCAATGGCGTAACCCGTTTTCCTTAATTATTCTTTCAAAAATTAAGTATACTTTTTTTGTTACTTTTATGTTCACAGAAAATACGGGGTGTTACATTCTCCCCTCCTTAAAGGATTTCGTCCCCGAAATCTTCAAGTTAAGAAGAATGTGTCCTACCATCCAATCACCCATCTACTCAACCATCATTCACAAGCATCCATTGTCCTTAGAAAACTTCTAATGTTGTATGAACATATGCAAAATTGTGTGTATATGTCTCTTATCTAATGCAAAGATCAAGCGGTCTACTGATTCAGTTGACCTCCTCAATGCAAATTTATGTTAGTGCCATAAGTCCAATTATGTATGCAAGAAATCCTATTTGATACACATCATTTCTATCTGAGTGCATAACCATTCATACAAATGCAACATCCATGTGATGAGTCAATCATTTTACATCCACGAAAATTGAAAAATGCGCACACATCCATATGCAGTATGAGAGTGCTTTTGAGCCGATCTAGTGCCTAGTGTCTGTATATGCATCCACGAGCAACCACTTGCATCCACCTGCAGCCATCAAATATAACATGTCTCAAACACATGTTTACGCCCATTAGTTTCTACCTAAAGGTCGAAAATTCGATCGATAGGATACATCCAAGTGATAGAAGCAGGTACAATTAAAACAAAAGTTCTGTTCCCATTAGACATCGGTTAAGAGAATAAATCTCTAAGTATCAACCCCGAAGACCGAAATCAACATCAGATTGACACTCAGAGAATTAGTCCCATTAAACAATGTCAAAACTAGAAATCTACTTCACACTTCGAGTAAAAACCCCTATCCTTTCCAGAAATATTCAGATACTTACAGACTACTGGTACAGATCAGATTATCAAAACCAGAATGTATGCGTCATAGTCAACTTAACGCCCAATACAGATACCCCCAACTTATCACAAACAGATGAGTCGTAACCCTTATGGGGTTTGAGACTATAATGGGATCGGAAACAAGACTAGTATTAAAGTACAGAGTCTCAATTACAGAATCAAAATGCCAGAATCAAAAAGAGTTTTAATTCAATAATCAGATAAGGAAATTAAACCTTCTACAGAAATTTTCCTATCTCTATCCTATCCACCAGGTACGTGAGGATTCACCTTCCCTTCAGAAGTAGGTTCTGTCCTCTGCCCTTGCCCTCGTTTCTTCGGACAGTCCCTAGTGAAGTGTCCCATCTCACCACAGCTGAAGCAAGTGCCCTTCCTCTTTCTGCAATCCTTGTTCATATGAGTCAAGCTTCCACAAGTAAAGCACTTTTTCTCCCTCTTATCTTTAGACTTTTCATCCTTCTTTTGTGTTTCCTTTTTGGGCCACGCTTTCTTGTTCCGTGGTCCTTCGAGCTTTTCCTCTTTTTTTCTCGCTTTTGGCTTCCTCTTCATGCATCAATGCCACGTCAACCAATTTCTCGAAGGTATCCCTCATAGGAATGTGGGTCATAACCAACCCGTGTAGCGGCTCATTCAAACCTTTAACGAATCTTAGGGCCTTCTTTTCGGGTGTGTTCACCAAGTCTAAGCCAAATCTTGCCAACTGATTGAACTTGTTAACGTACTCCTTTACTGACAAATTCCCCTGCTTCAACGCCAAGAATCTCTCCATGTATAAATTCTCTTTTGCTCGTGAGAGAAATTTCATCTCGAACCTATGCCTGAAGTCCATCTATGTCTCCACTGGACGCTCTCCATTCGTGACCTCCCACCAAAACAAGGCTTCGTCCTTCATTAACCAAGCAGCTAATTAGACCTTCCTTTCATCTTCTATCGCGAAGATACCAAACAAATCTTCCACCTCCTTAAGCCAATTTCGAGCTTCAACAAACGTCTCTGACCCGTAAAAAGGTTTCCCGCCCATTGCCCGAAAGTCTTTGCATATCTTCGAAAAAGTATCAATGCGGGGAGGGGGAGGAGGAGTGGTTGCAGCTAGGGGAGGAGGAACGTCTGCTGGGCCTACGGTGGTGGCCCTAGCCTCCAAATACCTTCTGAACCAGGTTGGTACTGGTATGCCCTCGGGTATCTCGGGTACCCCTGATATGCTAAAAAGAAAAAGGAAGAGATTCAAAACTGAGAATCGAAAGACAGATATATGGCTTTTGGTGATTATGCTTTTTAAAATAAATTATACTTTTGAAAATATTTCCTTTTCAAAATCTTTTGAAAATAGTTTTCAAAAACTTTTTATCAAATCTGGCAACCTTCAGCTCTGATACCAAGTGTAACACCCCATGTCCGTTAATGTAATTCACAAAGGGAATGCATTAACTTCCATGAAGCATTATTAGTAAACATAACAGAATATTACAAGACAGATACGTAAAGTAGTACTTGAAATTTTTTTAACTTTATTACAGCAGAAAACAGAAATAAGTTTGGTTACATCCTTCAAAATTACAATACCAAAACCCAAGTACACAAGTATCAGTCTTATACCAAAATCCTTCAGAATGCATAATTTTAAAACCATAATCTCCAACATAAACTGCCATAAGAAGGTAGAGTCAAAGCCAATCAATACTTCAAGCACTTCAAGCAGAGAGAATCTGAATCAAGCTCCTATGTTTCCAACCTGAGCACCTAGGGGGAAACGGAAAGAAAAAGAGGCGAAAACAAACGAGGTCAGACATAAAGTCTGGCGAGTCCAGTGACTTTCAGCATATAAACAGATAGTAGTATCATGACATGTAAATAAGGCTGGATGAGAGATTACAGCAACAGGAGTAGCAGGTATGCTTAAGTTAAACAGAAGAAACAGAATGATATAGACCAAGATATGCTTCTTATCTATATCTTACTCCTCTACACTAATACTTAGTATAACAGGATTAGGTGTTACCCTAATGTCTAAACTGAAACAGAAACGGAAATGGAATAATCTCCACAGAAACAAAATGCTAGTAATGGGCCTTTACCACCCCAACAGAGATAGAAGGTGCAAAAACAAAATGCTAATAATGGGCCTTTACCACCCTAACTAATGGGCCTTTACCACCCAAACAGAAACAGATGGTACACCAACAGTAACAAACAGAAATAGGTGTACCCTAAATTCTACCCTAAGCGATCGACTCCCTAATGCATAAATACCTTGTGCCGACCCCACAGAAGTGTGTATCATTCCCTAAAGTGGCAACCTATAGACACAGACCTATTTACAAATGTCACGGTGTCTTACATCCTCAGAGAAGACCGGATCCATACACGCATATGACCCGGTTGGAATGCGCCATCGACACCCCTCACCATTATCAGAGTGAACCTCTTACAATTAGTTCAGTAAGCATGCTCAGACCCCTCCTAATGTTGGGTCATAGTTTTGATACCATAAAAGGGTTACTGACTAATACGTGTCCCACACAACAGATGACACAAGTAATTACTCCTCCTAACTTTGTGTCCCCAGACTAACAGATTTCAGATTAACTTGCTTACAGATTTCAGATGTACAAAGTTCAGATTAACTAGTTCTCAGATCAGATATATAGGTTAACAAGTTTTCAGACTAACGGATCAGATATACAGATTAACAGACTTACAGATGGTTTTACCTAACCTTGTATTGGGCCTACTGATTTACAAAATAGATTTATTAGATTCATCCGCCCAGTTGATTAAACCTTATCCACCCAACACGTTTTAGGCATTTTATTTATCCTAGATTTGCATTAATTAATTACTAATGCACAGACCTCTCACATTAGATCGGTAGCTTGTGGCCGCTGGATGTGCCGGGCGGTTCCGGGCAGACTTCTACCGCAAGCCAAACCTAACCTCGTGTCTAAACATCTTTTAGTTATGCCTACGACCTCTCACATTAGACTGATAGTTTGTGGTTGCTGGTTAAGCCGGTTGGGTCCGGGCAGGCTTCTACCGCAAACAGAGTCTAAACTCATGTCTCAGCATTCTTATTTTTAGCTAAAGTATTCATTCACAGATTATGCCAATATCAGACTAATTATACCAATTCAACAAATTAAACTTCTTTACAAGTTACAGCAGATTATTCAAAGTTCTATTAACTTGTTTTGCTCAAATTTTAGAAAGAGCCTATAGATTTTTATAACCCAAATTTACCGTATTCAATTTCAATAGATTTAGCAGATTAGGCAATTTAACAAATTTAATCATAAAATTAAGCCTAATTTTACATGCCCAAATTATGGTCATAATTCACAATATAGCATATGCCCCAAATTTTAGTTAAATTTACACAGTACAGAATATTCTCCAAAAACCCCAAATCATGATATACAATATGAATTATGCCAAATTATAGCCTTTGATTTCAGTGTATGCCTAATATCCAAAATCCCCATTTAGGCGTATTCACATTTAATAGTTATCCTATTATAATATAGATCTTTGTGCCTAAGCCATATAAACAATAATTCTTCTTCTTCCAAATCACAGACTATCATATATAGTATGCCCAGATCTAGATTTTAAATTACAACATATGTTCTTTTCTCAAATCAATTACAAATCAGTCATGTCTAATTATGCATCATTCAGTATTTTTCCCAAATTTAGCGTTTGTATGTCAATCTCTTATGAGATTTGGCTCAGGCTCGTGGTAGCCTGACTATAGAATAGAAGGAAGGAAGAGATACAGAATAGTTATTAAAATATAAATAAGATAGATCTACACAGAAAAACAGATCTGATAAACAAGAATATGCATAATCTCAAATTCAGATTTATAACCATGTCAAGATCATAATTAAATTTCATATCTGAAAATAACTGTACTCACCTTGGTTGGATTCTAAAATAAAAAGGATTGTAGTCGTTCTCTTTTAATCCTATTCAGATTGGAAGAAGAAGAAGCACTAGTTATAGCTTAGGTTTCAGCAGAGTAGAGACGTCATTGATTTATTTTAATTAGAATTGAGGCAGCATAGCGTTACAATGGTTTAGTGTGGAGAGAAAGTGGGGTTTGGGGGTGTTTAAATAGCATAGGGATCAACGAATCTTGTCAGAATGGGCGTCCAAATGCAGAAAAACGAACCAGTCCTCGGATCTGGAAATAGAGGGGAGGTCGACCCCCTGGTCGACCTAGGTCCTATGCGGGAAATTTCCCGTCCAGCCCGGATGTGTGATTTGAATTTCAAACTTAAATCTGAGATGTTTTAATTTATTTAAATTCTTGAAACTTCTGAGGGTCATAACTTCTTCATACAGAGTCCGATTTACGCAAACTCGGACTCTATCTCAAGCAGAATTCCGAGACGAACGCAATGACGTAATCCGTTTCCCTTAATTCTTCTTTTAAAAATTAAGTATACTTTGTTTTGTTACTTTTATGTTCATAGAAAATACGGGGTGTTACATTTTGCAAACTATAATAATTTCAAATTATATCAAATGGATGTCAAGAGTGCTTTTTTAAATGGATTCCTCAAGGAAGTCGAATATGTAGAGCAACCACCTCTATTTGAAGACGAAAAATTACCAAATCACATATATATGTTGAAGAAAGCATTATATGGATTAAAACAAACCCCTAGGGCTTGTATGATAGATTACGAAATTATTTGTTACAATCAAATTTTGAAATAGGAAAATTGTAACACCCAGTATTTCAGTTAATGCTAAAAATTCACTAATCGCAGAATAAATAATCTCAGACGTGGGAATTGGGGGTAATGGGCTGCGTCATTGCGTTCGTCTCGGAAAAATACGCAGAATAGAGTCCGAAATTTTGTAAATCGGAGTCCGTATGGCCCAGTTAAGGCCCAAAGAAGTTTTCAGAAAATTCAAGGTTAAAAACAGATTTAAAATTCAGTTCTAAAACAAGTTTGGAGCCAAAAGCGGAAAGGGCGGGAAAGTTCCCGCCTACCCCGTGTCGACAGGCATGTCGACAGGGGTGTCGACAGGCATGTCGACAGGGGTGTCGACAGCCCTGTCGACAGGGGTGTCGACACAGGGTGTCGGCCCTGTTGATCTGGGTGCACCAGATCTGGTTTTTGGTTGAGTCTTGGGCTGTGTTCTAGAGATTTCCTAAATCTGACGGTCCTAATCTAATCTAGGGTTAATCTAAGGGCCTAAAACACTACCTAATCCTATAAATAAGACCCCAACCCTACCCTAATTCATTCAAAATTAGATCTTGTAACTAAACTATGGCAAAATGAAACTTGATCATGGCCTCCACAAATCAATGAAGAGAGTTGCAAGCTAATCAACCTCTAATCAACATCTTCTTCAACTAAAGCAACTAATTCTACTTCATAAGTTTGCTAATCTAGGTTTTGGTGAGTTTCTATCACTTTGATGATCAATTGTTAAATTAAGTAGATGAGATATGATGAGATCTATGGTTTTGCATGAGGATTAATGGGTTTTCAAGTCATATGATATGATGTGAATATGCTAATCTATGTTTAATATTAATCCTATGTTTATGCATGTTGAATATGTGAGTTTATGCATGTTAAATATGTGAGTTTATGCATGTTGAATATGTGAGTTTATGCAAGTTGGATATGTGGGTTTATGCAAGTTAAGTGGTGGGTTTATGCATAATAAGTAATTGATTTTATGCATGCTAAGTAGGTGGTTTTATGCATGCTAAGTGTTTGGTATTATGCATAAATCATGACATGCAAGTTTACCCTTTTAAATATGATGCATACATATGCAAGATGGCACCTTTATATGCTATGAATATATATATATATATATATGTATGCATGTTTACCCTCCTTTAAGATGCAAGTCATATATGCAAGTTCAACATGTTATGCAAGTTATGTGTATGCTTATATGCAAGTTTAACATGTTATACAAGTTATGTGTATGCTCATATGCAAGCTCAACATGTTATGCAAGTTTATGTGTATGATGTTATATAAGTTATGTGCATGTTGTTATGCAAGTTATGTGTATGATGTTATGCAAGTTATGTGCATGATGTTATGCAAGTTATGTGTATGTTGATATGGAAGTTATGTTTATAATATTATGCAAGTTAGGTGTATGATGTTATGCAAGTTAACATGTAACATGTTATGCAAGTTCACACCTTTAAGACACATGCAAGTTCACCTTTGTATAACCTATACTTATGCTAGTCGCCTTTATACATGACATATGTATGTTCATGCAAGTTGGGTTATTTAGTAATGCTAGTTGGGTTAATGTCGTGATGGAAGTGGACACCTTTTAACCCATGTTAATGCTAATGTATGCTAAGTGAAATCCATGTTAATTGTGAAAGAATCTTCTCTTGGAAATATGTCGTGTTAGCATAAGTACGTGGGGAAACGATGGGGTTAATAGACATGTTAATGAATGGTGTGAAATGGTTATGATAAGCATACCATAAAATGAATAAGCATAAGTGGGAATTTACCTATTGAGTTAGGTCTACCCCATGGGAATTTACCTATTGAGTTAGGTCTACCCATGTTATGGAATTGGGAATTTACCTATTGAGTTAGGTCTACCCATATTCTTGTAAATGTGAATATTAATTAGGGATAATTAATAAATATGGGGGTGATTAATTAGGTGTAATTAATCGACTAAGACACGAGGTTGGACTCATTTGTAGTGTAAAACTGCCCGGACCCAACCGGCTTAACCAGTTGCTACAAATGTTAGCCCAATGTGAGAGGTCTTAGGCACAAACTAAATACGTGATTAAAGTAAAGACACGAGGTTAGACTCTGTTATGACGTAAGACTGCCCGGATCCTACCGGCTTAACCAGTTGTCATAAAAGCCAGTCTAATGTGGGAGGTCTTTATGGAAGATCACGGTCTTAATTAATTAAGAAACACTTAACCATATTAGCATGTAGTGGGACATGAGGGGTTAAGTGGGTGCCTTGGGTGGCATGAGGAGACTAGTGGGTTGCCTTGGGTGGCAATAGAAAAATACGATTAGAATACTTAACCAAAGTGGAACATGTAATTAAACATGATTAAAGGGTTAAGTAAGTGCCATGGGCGGCATGTGAAAATACGATTAGAATACTTAACCAAAGTGGAACATGTAATTAAACATGATTAAAGGGTTAAGTAAGTGCCATGGGTGGCATGTGAAAATCTAGTGGGTACCTTGTATGACAATTAGAATATGATTAAAGGACTTAACCAAAATTTATAACATGTAAGGGGACATGGTTAAAGGGTTAAGTGGGATTCACTAGAAATAACAAGCTTAGGTGGTAGCTTGTGGGGGCCCATTTCAACCAATATCCCAAACGTATCTTTGTGGGCTCGACTCTAGTCGAGTGACGGGACACGCATATTGGGCTTGACTATAAGAGGCCAAACCGGGTTAGCGGTGGCAACGCGGGACCAACGGGTTTCATATGCGTGTGTGGACCCGGGCTGGTTGGTAAGTCGTTGTTGCATCGTGTAGATATAAAGCCGTGCACCGTTGATATTATCAGGTGGCCACGTTGGGGAATGATACACCCCATCGTGGGACCAGCACGGGTATCTACGTAGGGGAGCCGATCGCTTGGGGAGTAGTGGGTACACCTATGTAGTCAGATAGGGGTACACGAAACTACTAAATTGCTAAGTACACTTAGGGGGATCAACCTTTAAGTAGGAATGACTGGTGTGGTGCAGTGTAGTAATCATCCTTGGGTGGGTAGATGCGTCTTTACGGTTATCTTAGTTTATCCTAAGTCTGCCAAGCTGCTTAGTGTAGCCATTCATCCCCAGACGTTACCGTATATCAAGCTTATGTCTTCTCTGGTTACTTTAATGATTGTATTGTTAAAGTTATAGGACTCGCTCAGACTTATGTCTGACCCCGTTGTTTTTATCTTTTTCCCAACCCTCAGGTTATCAGAGTGGGCCCAGTTCGAGTGGGCTTTGATCGGGCTGCTTTATTCTCTTTTGGAGCTTGGACCATAGGTGTAGAGCTCAGCTTACCCTTTCTATTATGGCTATCAGTTCATGTATTGGGATTATGTACTTTTATTTATCAGGATGGATATTTTGTACTTGACTCTTATTATGGTTTTTTGATGTAACCAAACATGTTTTACTTTCCGCTGCAATGAAAATGATGTTTTGAAATTTTCAAGTATTACTTATATCTGTCTTGTTGTAATTTTTCTGTTCTATATTCACTTAAAATACTCCACCGATGTTATGGCATTCCCTTAGAGAGTGACCATAACGGGAGTGGGGTGTTACACGTGGTATCAGAGCAAAGGTTACCAGAACAGATATTTTTTTTTTTTTTTAGAAAACTATTTTTCTAAAAACAATTTTGGAAGAAATATTTTCAAAAACATGTCTTTAAAGAGAAAAGTTTTTGAAAGAAAAGCATAATCCCCGATAGCCATATCTTTATCTTTCGAATTCTCCATTTTGAATCTTTCCTTTTTCGTCTCAGCATGGCTGAAGATCTTTATCTTCCGGACGGTGTAGCGGTACCAGTATGGTATAGGAGGTTGTTAGAGGCTAGGGCCGCCGCTGCAGGTCCAGCAAATGTTCCTCCTCCACCCGTTGCACTCGTTCCTCCTCGCGCGGATACTTTTGCTATGACTTGTAGGAAGTTTAAGGCTATGGGAGGAAAACCTTTTGTGGGAGCTAGGGATTGGCTTAATGAGACGGAAGAATTGATGGAAATCTTGGAAGTGGAAGAGGGAAAGAAAGTCAGGTTAGCCGCTTGGTTAATGGAAGGAGAGGCCTCGTTCTGGTGGGAGGCCACTAATGGAGAACGCCCTGTTGATTCTTGGATGGATTTCAGGCAAAGGTTTGAGGCAAAGTTTCTCTCAAAAGCGGAAGAAAATATGCACGTGGAAAGGCTCTTGAACTTAAAGCAAGGGAACTTGTCGGTGAAAGAATATGTTAACAAGTTTAAGCAGTTAGCGAGATTCAGCATAAACTTGGTAAACACACCGGAAGAGAAAGCTCTGAGGTTCGTTAAAGGCTTAAACGAACCGATGCACGGGTTGGCTATGTCTCACATCCCTATGGGGGCCACTTTCGAGAAGCTAGTGGACATGGCACTTATGCATGAGGAAGAGAAGGGTCCCAATGCTAATAAAGCACCCGAGAAGAATGAAGATCAGAAGAAACCTCAACAACAAAATAAGGGTGGGAAAGGTAACGGTGGCAAGGGAAAGAAGAAGTGCTTCAACTGTGGGACACTAGGCCACCTAAGCAAGGATTGTCGCAAGAAGAGGAAGGCTGGCTGCTTCCACTGTGACGAAGCAGGACATCTAGTGAAGGACTGCCCTAAGAAAGGGCAAAGGACGGGATCTACCTCAGGAGGACAGGTGCAAGTTCTTTTGGCACCAACTCAGGCAAGGGGGCAAGTTTAGGCTCTCGCGGTTCCACCGATTCAGGAAAGAGGTAGAACTATTTCCATTGAAAGTTTAGTTTCCTGTTTGATCATCCTGTCCGTACTTTATTTGATTTTGACGCATTGAGTTCGTTTATCTCATCATTGTTAGTTGAGTCACTGCACTGAGACACCAGTTAGTAGAAGATCCCTTAGTTATTTCAAACCCAACAGGGGCTCCATGATGTGTTTGGGTTTGAAAGTTTCTATACTTAGCGTTGAGTTTAGATGTGATGCTTTTTGGGCTTCACGGGATATGGGTTAGTTTTGGGCATGGACTGGTTATCCAGTAATGGTGCCGTTCTTATTATGGAAGGAGAGTTGTTAGGCTTATGACCCGCTAGGGTAACACTCTCGAGATCTCTTGTAATCCCATGGAATCTGTTATGCTAAGTTATCTAGAATCGCTTGACACGTCGGTCAAGAGTTTGTGATCTGTTAGAGTGGTCCGGGAATACTCGGATGTGTTTGAGGAGGTGAAGGGCTTACCTCCGGAGCGGGAGATTGACTTCCAAATATATCTAGTAAACAATGCCAAACCAGTGTCTTGGCCAGTGTGCCACGTGGCTCCTCGTGAGAGGAGGGAACTCTATAAGCAAGTAGGCAATTTGCTTGAGAAGGGGTTTAGAAGACGAAGTATATCGGAGTAGGGTGCTCCGGTAATTTTTGCCACGAAGGCGGATGGGTCCCTCAGACTTTGTGTAGGCTAAAGAGAGCTAAATAAACTCACAAAGAAGAATAGACACCCATTGTCGAGGATTGATGATCTCTTTGATCAGTTAGTGGGCGCCTCAGTATTTTCGCAGTTGGACTTAGCCACGAGGTTTCGTCAGTTGAGAGTGACTGAGGAAAGTATAGAGAAGACTACCTTTAGGACTCCGGATGGTTTTTATGAGTGGCTGGAGATGCCATTTGGTTTGACGAACGCCCCCGCATGTGATGAGAAGGGTGTTCAGGGAGTACCTAAATAAGTTCGTGATGGTCTTTGTAAATGACATCTTGGTCTTTTCTAGGAGCGAAATAAGTTTTCGTATGTGCTCAATAGGATGAGCAAAGCCAGTTATGGGATAAACGGTGGTTTTGGAGCGAGACTGGCGAGGACATCCAGAGTTGGACAAGGGCTTAGTTATTTAGCTGTTTTTACTAGTATCATCTCACGTAGGTCGTCTGAATTCGAAGGAGGTATCCCTTGGGTGTTTGTCTGATATTGGTTTAGGCCTTTGGGGCTTGCATTTGGGGGATGTCGAGTTCGACTAAGGTGGTCTGCGTGAGAGATGGATAGTTGTGACGATTTTGCATGGGAGAATATCCTGATTTTCTCTAGAAGTGGAGAAAAGCATGCCTTACATCTCAGAGAAGTGTTGGAGACTCTTCGAGCACATAGTCTTAAGGCTAAATTCTCTAAATGTCATTTTTGGAGAAGAGAAGTGCGATTCTTAGGGCATGTGGTCTCTAAGGAAGGGATAGTTGTGGATCCCGCAAAGATAGTATCTATCCAGGATTGGAAAGTTCCTAGGAATGCTACCGAAGTAAGAAGTTTCTTGGGGTTGGCAGGATATTATATGAAGTTCATCAAAGACTTCGCGAAGATATCAGCCCCATTAACCCGCTTGACGAAGAAGAATCTGGTTTTCTCATGGGACGAGATGTACCAAGACATGAAGCGAGTTTTCTTTTTGGCCGGTATGAAGAAAGACATGGCCGAGTATGTCGCTAGATGCTTGGTGAAAGCGGAGCAAAAGAAACCAAGTGGGTTGCTTCACCCATTGAAAGTTCCGCTAAGGAAATGGGATAGTGTCTCGAAGGATTACCGAAATCAAGGAAGGGTAATACGGGGATTTGGGTTTTGGTAGATAGACTTACTAAGTGTGCCCATTTCATACCCGTGAAGAGCAAGAGGACTATTCCATGTCTAGCTTCAGTTTACATTCGAGAGATTATTAGATTGCATGATGTACCTTCCAGTATAGTGAGCGATCGAGATCCTATCTTCACTAAAGAGTTTTGGAAAAGTTTGCAAGAGGCGGTAGGGACTCAGTTGTATTTGAGTACCGCATATCATCCTCAGATAGACGGCCAGATCGAGAGGGTGAATCGTATTTTAGAAGACCTTTTGAGACTATGTATCTTGGATTTAGGAGATACATGGGAAGAGCATCTTCCATTGGTGGGGTCGCCGACAGACTTAGTGGTGTACATGATGTATTCCATGTGAGGAAGGGCCTACATAAGATCGTAGAGGCGATAGAGCCAAGCTTGCTTAAAGAAGTAAGGTAGAGCGTGATGTGATTATTCGACGAGCTCCTACCCGCATCCTTGGGTCAGAGATTAGGGAGTTGAGAAACAGAGAGGTTCGACTAGTCAAAATGAAAAAGGAGAGAAAGTGAGAGCAATGCTACTTGGGAGACAGAAGCGAAGATGCGTTCGTTATGCCCATCCCTTTTTGAGGGTATGTGCTTTAGACGTCTCCTTTACCGGTTGTCTAGTGCTTATCTTATCCTTAGTATGTCCTCTCATTAGTACCTTTGACCTTCAGATAGGATAGTCCTATGGTTGAAACATGTGTTTGAGACATGTTATGTATGATGGATGCAAGTGGATGCAAGTGTTTGCTAGTGGTTGCTCGTGGATGCATATACACACACTCTAGGCACTAGATCGGCTCAATCACTTCATATTGCATATTGCATAAAATTGTGTGTAGGAAACTATATTTATGGATGAATAATGATTGTGTTATCATATGGATGATGCATTTTGGTGAATGATTGTGCACTCATGTAGATATTGTATGTGTCGATAGGATTCTCTCGCATACATAATGGATGCATGGCACTATCATGGTTTGCATATGTTCATACATTAGATAGGGAACATATACACACACTTTTTGCATATGCTCATACGTCATTAGAAATTGTTTTAAGGACAATGGAGGCCCGTGTTTGATGGATTTAGTAGATGATTGTTTGGATGGTAGGATATGCATTCTCCTTAGCTTAGAGATTTCGGGGACGAAATCCTCTAAGGAGGGGAGAATGTAACACCCCGTATTTCAGTTAATGCTAAAAATTCACTAATCGCAGAATAAATAATCTCAGACGTGGGAATTGGGGGTAACGGGCTGCATCATTGCGTTCGTCTCGGAAAAATACGCAGAATAGAGTCCGAAATTTTGTAAATCGGAGTCCGTATGGCCCAGTTAAGGCCCAAAGAAGTTTTCAGAAAATTCAAGGTTAAAAACAGATTTAAAATTCAGTTCTAAAACAAGTTTGGAGCCAAAAGCGGAAAGGGCGGGAAAGTTCCCGCCTACCCCGTGTCGACAGGCATGTCGACAGGGGTGTCGACAGGCATGTCGACAGGGGTGTCGATAGCCCTGTCGACAGGGGTGTCGACACAGGGTGTCGGCCCTGTTGATCTGGGTGCACCAGATCTGGTTTTTGGTTGAGTCTTGGGCTGTGTTCTAGAGATTTCCTAAATCTGACGGTCCTAATCTAATCTAGGGTTAATCTAAGGGCCTAAAACACTACCTAATCCTATAAATAAGACCCCTACCCTACCCTAATTCATTCATAATTAGATCTTGTAACTAAACTATGGCAAAATGAAACTTGATCATGGCCTCCACAAATCAATGAAGAGAGTTGCAAGCTAATCAACCTCTAATCAACATCTTCTTCAACTAAAGCAACTAATTCTACTTCATAAGTTTGCTAATCTAGGTTTTGGTGAGTTTCTATCACTTTGATGATCAATTGTTAAATTAAGTAGATGCGATATGATGAGATCTATGGTTTTGCATGAGGATTAATGTGTTTTCAAGTCATATGATATGATGTGAATATGCTAATCTATGTTTAATATTAATCCTATGTTTATGCATGTTGAATATGTGAGTTTATGCATGTTAAATATGTGAGTTTATGCATGTTGAATATGTGAGTTTATGCAAGTTGGATATGTGGGTTTATGCAAGTTAAGTGGTGGGTTTATGCATAATAAGTAATTGATTTTATGCATGCTAAGTAGGTGGTTTTATGCATGCTAAGTGTTTGGTATTATGCATAAATCATGACATGCAAGTTTGCCCTTTTAAATATGATGCATACATATGCAAGATGGCACCTTTATATGCTATGAATATATATATGTATGCATGTTTACCCTCCTTTAAGATGCAAGTCATATATGCAAGTTCAACATGTTATGCAAGTTATGTGTATGCTTATATGCAAGTTTAACATGTTATACAAGTTATGTGTATGCTCATATGCAAGCTCAACATGTTATGCAAGTTTATGTGTATGATGTTATATAAGTTATGTGCATGTTGTTATGCAAGTTATGTGTATGATGTTATGCAAGTTATGTGCATGATGTTATGCAAGTTATGTGTATGTTGATATGGAAGTTATGTTTATAATATTATGCAAGTTAGGTGTATGATGTTATGCAAGTTAACATGTAACATGTTATGCAAGTTCACACCTTTAAGACACATGCAAGTTCACCTTTGTATAACCTATACTTATGCTAGTCGCCTTTATACATGACATATGTATGTTCATGCAAGTTGGGTTATTTAGTAATGCTAGTTGGGTTAATGTCGTGATGGAAGTGGACACCTTTTAACCCATGTTAATGCTAATGTATGCTAAGTGAAATCCATGTTAATTGTGAAAGAATCTTCTCTTGGAAATATGTCGTGTTAGCATAAGTACGTGGGGAAACGATGGGGTTAATAGACATGTTAATGAATGGTGTGAAATGGTTATGATAAGCATACCATAAAATGAATAAGCATAAGTGGGAATTTACCTATTGAGTTAGGTCTACCCCATGGGAATTTACCTATTGAGTTAGGTCTACCCATGTTATGGAATTGGGAATTTACCTATTGAGTTAGGTCTACCCATATTCTTGTAAATGTGAATATTAATTAGGGATAATTAATAAATATGGGGGTGATTAATTAGGTGTAATTAATCGACTAAGACACGAGGTTGGACTCATTTGTAGTGTAAAACTGCCCGGACCCAACCGGCTTAACCAGTTGCTACAAATGTTAGCCCAATGTGAGAGGTCTTAGGCACAAACTAAATACGTGATTAAAGTAAAGACACGAGGTTAGACTCTGTTATGACGTAAGACTGCCCGGATCCTACCGGCTTAACCAGTTGTCATAAAAGCCAGTCTAATGTGGGAGGTCTTTATGGAAGATCACGGTCTTAATTAATTAAGAAACACTTAACCATATTAGCATGTAGTGGGACATGAGGGGTTAAGTGGGTGCCTTGGGTGGCATGAGGAGACTAGTGGGTTGCCTTGGGTGGCAATAGAAAAATACGATTAGAATACTTAACCAAAGTGGAACATGTAATTAAACATGATTAAAGGGTTAAGTAAGTGCCATGGGCGGCATGTGAAAATACGATTAGAATACTTAACCAAAGTGGAACATGTAATTAAACATGATTAAAGGGTTAAGTAAGTGCCATGGGTGGCATGTGAAAATCTAGTGGGTACCTTGTATGACAATTAGAATATGATTAAAGGACTTAACCAAAATTTATAACATGTAAGGGGACATGGTTAAAGGGTTAAGTGGGATTCACTAGAAATAACAAGCTTAGGTGGTAGCTTGTGGGGGCCCATTTCAACCAATATCCCAAACGTATCTTTGTGGGCTCGACTCTAGTCGAGTGACGGGACACGCATATTGGGCTTGACTATAAGAGGCCAAACCGGGTTAGCGGTGGCAACGCGGGACCAACGGGTTTCATATGCGTGTGTGGACCCGGGCTGGTTGGTAAGTCGTTGTTGCATCGTGTAGATATAAAGCCGTGCACCGTTGATATTATCAGGTGGCCACGTTGGGGAATGATACACCCCATCGTGGGACCAGCACGGGTATCTACGTAGGGGAGCCGATCGCTTGGGGAGTAGTGGGTACACCTATGTAGTCAGATAGGGGTACACGAAACTACTAAATTGCTAAGTACACTTAGGGGGATCAACCTTTAAGTAGGAATGACTGGTGTGGTGCAGTGTAGTAATCATCCTTGGGTGGGTAGATGCGTCTTTACGGTTATCTTAGTTTATCCTAAGTCTGCCAAGCTGCTTAGTGTAGCCATTCATCCCCAGACGTTACCGTATATCAAGCTTATGTCTTCTCTGGTTACTTTACTGATTGTATTGTTAAAGTTATAGGACTCGCTCAGACTTATGTCTGACCCCGTTGTTTTTATCTTTTTCCCAACCCTCAGGTTATCAGAGTGGGCCCAGTTCGAGTGGGCTTTGATCGGGCTGCTTTATTCTCTTTTGGAGCTTGGACCATAGGTGTAGAGCTCAGCTTACCCTTTCTATTATGGCTATCAGTTCATGTATTGGGATTATGTACTTTTATTTATCAGGATGGATATTTTGTACTTGACTCTTATTATGGTTTTTTGATGTAACCAAACATGTTTTACTTTCCGCTGCAATGAAAATGATGTTTTGAAATTTTCAAGTATTACTTATATCTGTCTTGTTGTAATTTTTCTGTTCTATATTCACTTAAAATACTCCACCGATGTTATGGCATTCCCTTAGAGAGTGACCATAACGGGAGTGGGGTGTTACACGTGGTATCAGAGCAAAGGTTACCAGAACAGATATTTTTTTTTTTTTTTTAGAAAACTATTTTTCTAAAAACATTTTTGGAAGAAATATTTTCAAAAACATGTCTTTAAAGAGAAAAGTTTTTGAAAGAAAAGCATAATCCCCGATAGCCATATCTTTATCTTTCGAATTCTCCGTTTTGAATCTTTCCTTTTTCGTCTCAGCATGGCTGAAGATCTTTATCTTCCGGACGGTGTAGCGGTACCAGTATGGTATAGGAGGTTGTTAGAGGCTAGGGCCGCCGCTGCAGGTCCAGCAAATGTTCCTCCTCCACCCGTTGCACTCGTTCCTCCTCGCGCGGATACTTTTGCTATGACTTGTAGGAAGTTTAAGGCTATGGGAGGAAAACCTTTTGTGGGAGCTAGGGATTGGCTTAATGAGACGGAAGAATTGATGGAAATCTTGGAAGTGGAAGAGGGAAAGAAAGTCAGGTTAGCCGCTTGGTTAATGGAAGGAGAGGCCTCGTTCTGGTGGGAGGCCACTAATGGAGAACACCCTGTTGATTCTTGGATGGATTTCAGGCAAAGGTTTGAGGCAAAGTTTCTCTCAAAAGCGGAAGAAAATATGCACGTGGAAAGGCTCTTGAACTTAAAGCAAGGGAACTTGTCGGTGAAAGAATATGTTAACAAGTTTAAGCAGTTAGCGAGATTCAGCATAAACTTGGTAAACACACCGGAAGAGAAAGCTCTGAGGTTCGTTAAAGGCTTAAACGAACCGATGCACGGGTTGGCTATGTCTCACATCCCTATGGGGGCCACTTTCGAGAAGCTAGTGGACATGGCACTTATGCATGAGGAAGAGAAGGGTCCCAATGCTAATAAAGCACCCGAGAAGAATGAAGATCAGAAGAAACCTCAACAACAAAATAAGGGTGGGAAAGGTAACGGTGGCAAGGGAAAGAAGAAGTGCTTCAACTGTGGGACACTAGGCCACCTAAGCAAGGATTGTCGCAAGAAGAGGAAGGCTGGCTGCTTCCACTGTGACGAAGCAGGACATCTAGTGAAGGACTGCCCTAAGAAAGGGCAAAGGACGGGATCTACCTCAGGAGGACAGGTGCAAGTTCTTTTGGCACCAACTCAGGCAAGGGGGCAAGTTTAGGCTCTCGCGGTTCCACCGATTCAGGAAAGAGGTAGAACTATTTCCATTGAAAGTTTAGTTTCCTGTTTGATCATCCTGTCCGTACTTTATTTGATTTTGACGCATTGAGTTCGTTTATCTCATCATTGTTAGTTGAGTCACTGCACTGAGACACCAGTTAGTAGAAGATCCCTTAGTTATTTCAAACCCAACAGGGGCTCCATGATGTGTTTGGGTTTGAAAGTTTCTATACTTAGCGTTGAGTTTAGATGTGATGCTTTTTGGGCTTCACGGGCTATGGGTTAGTTTTGGGCATGGACTGGTTATCCAGTAATGGTGCCGTTCTTATTATGGAAGGAGAGTTGTTAGGCTTATGACCCGCTAGGGTAACACTCTCGAGATCTCTTGTAATCCCATGGAATCTGTTATGCTAAGTTATCTAGAATCGCTTGACACGTCGGTCAAGAGTTTGTGATCTGTTAGAGTGGTCCGGGAATACTCGGATGTGTTTGAGGAGGTGAAGGGCTTACCTCCGGAGCGGGAGATTGACTTCCAAATATATCTAGTAAACAATGCCAAACCAGTGTCTTGGCCAGTGTGCCACGTGGCTCCTCGTGAGAGGAGGGAACTCTATAAGCAAGTAGGCAATTTGCTTGAGACGGGGTTTAGAAGACGAAGTATATCGGAGTAGGGTGCTCCGGTAATTTTTGCCACGAAGGCGGATGGGTCCCTCAGACTTTGTGTAGGCTAAAGAGAGCTAAATAAACTCACAAAGAAGAATAGACACCCATTGTCGAGGATTGATGATCTCTTTGATCAGTTAGTGGGCGCCTCAGTATTTTCGCAGTTGGACTTAGCCACGAGGTTTCGTCAGTTGAGAGTGACTGAGGAAAGTATAGAGAAGACTACCTTTAGGACTCCGGATGGTTTTTATGAGTGGCTGGAGATGCCATTTGGTTTGACGAACGCCCCCGCATGTGATGAGAAGGGTGTTCAGGGAGTACCTAAATAAGTTCGTGATGGTCTTTGTAAATGACATCTTGGTCTTTTCTAGGAGCGAAATAAGTTTTCGTATGTGCTCAATAGGATGAGCAAAGCCAGTTATGGGATAAACGGTGGTTTTGGAGCGAGACTGGCGAGGACATCCAGAGTTGGACAAGGGCTTAGTTATTTAGCTGTTTTTACTAGTATCATCTCACGTAGGTCGTCTGAATTCGAAGGAGGTATCCCTTGGGTGTTTGTCTGATATTGGTTTAGGCCTTTGGGGCTTGCATTTGGGGGATGTCGAGTTCGACTAAGGTGGTCTGCGTGAGAGATGGATAGTTGTGACGATTTTGCATGGGAGAATATCCTGATTTTCTCTAGAAGTGGAGAAAAGCATGCCTTACATCTCAGAGAAGTGTTGGAGACTCTTCGAGCACATAGTCTTAAGGCTAAATTCTCTAAATGTCATTTTTGGAGAAGAGAAGTGCGATTCTTAGGGCATGTGGTCTCTAAGGAAGGGATAGTTGTGGATCCCGCAAAGATAGTATCTATCCAGGATTGGAAAGTTCCTAGGAATGCTACCGAAGTAAGAAGTTTCTTGGGGTTGGCAGGATATTATATGAAGTTCATCAAAGACTTCGCGAAGATATCAGCCCCATTAACCCGCTTGACGAAGAAGAATCTGGTTTTCTCATGGGACGAGATGTACCAAGACATGAAGCGAGTTTTCTTTTTGGCCGGTATGAAGAAAGACATGGCCGATTATGTCGCTAGATGCTTGGTGAAAGCGGAGCAAAAGAAACCAAGTGGGTTGCTTCACCCATTGAAAGTTCCGCTAAGGAAATGGGATAGTGTCTCGAAGGATTACCGAAATCAAGGAAGGGTAATACGGGGATTTGGGTTTTGGTAGATAGACTTACTAAGTGTGCCCATTTCATACCCGTGAAGAGCAAGAGGACTATTCCATGTCTAGCTTCAGTTTACATTCGAGAGATTATTAGATTGCATGATGTACCTTCCAGTATAGTGAGCGATCGAGATCCTATCTTCACTAAAGAGTTTTGGAAAAGTTTGCAAGAGGCGGTAGGGACTCAGTTGTATTTGAGTACCGCATATCATCCTCAGATAGACGGCCAGATCGAGAGGGTGAATCGTATTTTAGAAGACCTTTTGAGACTATGTATCTTGGATTTAGGAGATACATGGGAAGAGCATCTTCCATTGGTGGGGTCGCCGACAGACTTAGTGGTGTACATGATGTATTCCATGTGAGGAAGGGCCTACATAAGATCGTAGAGGCGATAGAGCCAAGCTTGCTTAAAGAAGTAAGGTAGAGCGTGATGTGATTATTCGACGAGCTCCTACCCGCATCCTTGGGTCAGAGATTAGGGAGTTGAGAAACAGAGAGGTTCGACTAGTCAAAATGAAAAAGGAGAGAAAGTGAGAGCAATGCTACTTGGGAGACAGAAGCGAAGATGCGTTCGTTATGCCCATCCCTTTTTGAGGGTATGTGCTTTAGACGTCTCCTTTACCGGTTGTCTAGTGCTTATCTTATCCTTAGTATGTCCTCTCATTAGTACCTTTGACCTTCAGATAGGATAGTCCTATGGTTGAAACATGTGTTTGAGACATGTTATGTATGATGGATGCAAGTGGATGCAAGTGTTTGCTAGTGGTTGCTCGTGGATGCATATACACACACTCTAGGCACTAGATCGGCTCAATCACTTCATATTGCATATTGCATAAAATTGTGTGTAGGAAACTATATTTATGGATGAATAATGATTGTGTTATCATATGGATGATGCATTTTGGTGAATGATTGTGCACTCATGTAGATATTGTATGTGTCGATAGGATTCTCTCGCATACATAATGGATGCATGGCACTATCATGGTTTGCATATGTTCATACATTAGATAGGGAACATATACACACACTTTTTGCATATGCTCATACGTCATTAGAAATTGTTTTAAGGACAATGGAGGCCCGTGTTTGATGGATTTAGTAGATGATTGTTTGGATGGTAGGATATGCATTCTCCTTAGCTTAGAGATTTCGGGGACGAAATCCTCTAAGGAGGGGAGAATGTAACACCCCGTATTTCAGTTAATGCTAAAAATTCACTAATCGCAGAATAAATAATCTCAGACGTGGGAATTGGGGGTAACGGGCTGCATCATTGCGTTCGTCTCGGAAAAATACGCAGAATAGAGTCCGAAATTTTGTAAATCGGAGTCCGTATGGCCCAGTTAAGGCCCAAAGAAGTTTTCAGAAAATTCAAGGTTAAAAACAGATTTAAAATTCAGTTCTAAAACAAGTTTGGAGCCAAAAGCGGAAAGGGCGGGAAAGTTCCCGCCTACCCCGTGTCGACAGGCATGTCGACAGGGGTGTCGACAGGCATGTCGACAGGGGTGTCGATAGCCCTGTCGACAGGGGTGTCGACACAGGGTGTCGGCCCTGTTGATCTGGGTGCACCAGATCTGGTTTTTGGTTGAGTCTTGGGCTGTGTTCTAGAGATTTCCTAAATCTGACGGTCCTAATCTAATCTAGGGTTAATCTAAGGGCCTAAAACACTACCTAATCCTATAAATAAGACCCCTACCCTACCCTAATTCATTCATAATTAGATCTTGTAACTAAACTATGGCAAAATGAAACTTGATCATGGCCTCCACAAATCAATGAAGAGAGTTGCAAGCTAATCAACCTCTAATCAACATCTTCTTCAACTAAAGCAACTAATTCTACTTCATAAGTTTGCTAATCTAGGTTTTGGTGAGTTTCTATCACTTTGATGATCAATTGTTAAATTAAGTAGATGCGATATGATGAGATCTATGGTTTTGCATGAGGATTAATGTGTTTTCAAGTCATATGATATGATGTGAATATGCTAATCTATGTTTAATATTAATCCTATGTTTATGCATGTTGAATATGTGAGTTTATGCATGTTAAATATGTGAGTTTATGCATGTTGAATATGTGAGTTTATGCAAGTTGGATATGTGGGTTTATGCAAGTTAAGTGGTGGGTTTATGCATAATAAGTAATTGATTTTATGCATGCTAAGTAGGTGGTTTTATGCATGCTAAGTGTTTGGTATTATGCATAAATCATGACATGCAAGTTTACCCTTTTAAATATGATGCATACATATGCAAGATGGCACCTTTATATGCTATGAATATATATATGTATGCATGTTTACCCTCCTTTAAGATGCAAGTCATATATGCAAGTTCAACATGTTATGCAAGTTATGTGTATGCTTATATGCAAGTTTAACATGTTATACAAGTTATGTGTATGCTCATATGCAAGCTCAACATGTTATGCAAGTTTATGTGTATGATGTTATATAAGTTATGTGCATGTTGTTATGCAAGTTATGTGTATGATGTTATGCAAGTTATGTGCATGATGTTATGCAAGTTATGTGTATGTTGATATGGAAGTTATGTTTATAATATTATGCAAGTTAGGTGTATGATGTTATGCAAGTTAACATGTAACATGTTATGCAAGTTCACACCTTTAAGACACATGCAAGTTCACCTTTGTATAACCTATACTTATGCTAGTCGCCTTTATACATGACATATGTATGTTCATGCAAGTTGGGTTATTTAGTAATGCTAGTTGGGTTAATGTCGTGATGGAAGTGGACACCTTTTAACCCATGTTAATGCTAATGTATGCTAAGTGAAATCCATGTTAATTGTGAAAGAATCTTCTCTTGGAAATATGTCGTGTTAGCATAAGTACGTGGGGAAACGATGGGGTTAATAGACATGTTAATGAATGGTGTGAAATGGTTATGATAAGCATACCATAAAATGAATAAGCATAAGTGGGAATTTACCTATTGAGTTAGGTCTACCCCATGGGAATTTACCTATTGAGTTAGGTCTACCCATGTTATGGAATTGGGAATTTACCTATTGAGTTAGGTCTACCCATATTCTTGTAAATGTGAATATTAATTAGGGATAATTAATAAATATGGGGGTGATTAATTAGGTGTAATTAATCGACTAAGACACGAGGTTGGACTCATTTGTAGTGTAAAACTGCCCGGACCCAACCGGCTTAACCAGTTGCTACAAATGTTAGCCCAATGTGAGAGGTCTTAGGCACAAACTAAATACGTGATTAAAGTAAAGACACGAGGTTAGACTCTGTTATGACGTAAGACTGCCCGGACCCTACCGGCTTAACCAGTTGTCATAAAAGCCAGTCTAATGTGGGAGGTCTTTATGGAAGATCACGGTCTTAATTAATTAAGAAACACTTAACCATATTAGCATGTAGTGGGACATGAGGGGTTAAGTGGGTGCCTTGGGTGGCATGAGGAGACTAGTGGGTTTCCTTGGGTGGCAATAGAAAAATACGATTAGAATACTTAACCAAAGTGGAACATGTAATTAAACATGATTAAAGGGTTAAGTAAGTGCCATGGGCGGCATGTGAAAATACGATTAGAATACTTAACCAAAGTGGAACATGTAATTAAACATGATTAAAGGGTTAAGTAAGTGCCATGGGTGGCATGTGAAAATCTAGTGGGTACCTTGTATGACAATTAGAATATGATTAAAGGACTTAACCAAAATTTATAACATGTAAGGGGACATGGTTAAAGGGTTAAGTGGGATTCACTAGAAATAACAAGCTTAGGTGGTAGCTTGTGGGGGCCCATTTCAACCAATATCCCAAACGTATCTTTGTGGGCTCGACTCTAGTCGAGTGACGGGACACGCATATTGGGCTTGACTATAAGAGGCCAAACCGGGTTAGCGGTGGCAACGCGGGACCAACGGGTTTCATATGCGTGTGTGGACCCGGGCTGGTTGGTAAGTCGTTGTTGCATCGTGTAGATATAAAGTCGTGCACCGTTGATATTATCAGGTGGCCACGTTGGGGAATGATACACCCCATCGTGGGACCAGCACGGGTATCTACGTAGGGGAGCCGATCGCTTGGGGAGTAGTGGGTACACCTATGTAGTCAGATAGGGGTACACGAAACTACTAAATTGCTAAGTACACTTAGGGGGATCAACCTTTAAGTAGGAATGACTGGTGTGGTGCAGTGTAGTAATCACCCTTGGGTGGGTAGATGCGTCTTTACGGTTATCTTAGTTTATCCTAAGTCTGCCAAGCTGCTTAGTGTAGCCATTCATCCCCAGACGTTACCGTATATCAAGCTTATGTCTTCTCTGGTTACTTTAATGATTGTATTGTTAAAGTTATAGGACTCGCTCAGACTTATGTCTGACCCCGTTGTTTTTATCTTTTTCCCAACCCTCAGGTTATTAGAGTGGGCCCAGTTCGAGTGGGCTTTGATCGGGCTGCTTTATTCTCTTTTGGAGCTTGGACCATAGGTGTAGAGCTCAGCTTACCCTTTCTATTATGGCTATCAGTTCATGTATTGGGATTATGTACTTTTATTTATCAGGATGGATATTTTGTACTTGACTCTTATTATGGTTTTGTGATGTAACCAAACATGTTTTACTTTCCGCTGCAATGAAAATGATGTTTTGAAATTTTCAAGTATTACTTATATCTGTCTTGTTGTAATTTTTCTGTTCTATATTCACTTAAAATACTCCACCGATGTTATGGCATTCCCTTAGAGAGTGACCATAACGGGAGTGGGGTGTTACAAAAATTAGATAATACATTGTTTATCAAGAAGAATAACAAAGATATACAACTAGTATAAATATATGTTGATGATATAATTTTTGGGTAAACAAATGATAAAATGAACAAAGAATTTTCAGAAATTATGACCAAAGAATTTGAAATGAGTCATATAGGAGAATTATCATTTTTTTTAGGTTTACAAATTCGACAATTAAAGAATGGAATATTTATTAATCAAGAAAAGTACGCAATAGATTTAATTAATAAATATAATTTAACAACAACAAATGGTAGACCAACACCTATGCCAACTAATATTGTTTTAAGTAAAGATGATACATCAAAAGACGTTGATCAAAAACTATAGAGTGTAATGATAGGATCTTTATTATATATCACCGTTAGTAGACCAGATATAACGCATAGTGTATGTCTTTGTGCAAGATACCATTCACAATATAAGGAAACACATTTAACAGCTGTAAATGAATTTTGAGGTATGTAAAGCATACATTAGATTTTGGATTATTTTATCCTAAGAATGATTCATTCGATTTAGTTTCGTACTGTGACACTGACCATGCGGGATTTTAATCCGATCGTAAAAGTACTAGTGGAACATGTCACTTTCTAGGACATTCCCTTGTATCATGGTTCAGTAAAAAATAAAATACCGTATCTTTGTCAACAAATGAAGCAGAATATATGTTTGTTGCTTTAGCGTGTTCACAAGTAATATATATGCAACAAACTTTAAATGATTTTGGTTTAAGTATAAATAAATCACCTATATACTGCAATAATACAAGTGCTATAAATATTTCTAAAAATCCTACTCATCATTCGAGAACTAAACATATCGATGTGCGATATCATTTTCTAAGAGGTGATGTAAGTAAAGAAAAGATTTCACTTGAATTTATAGAAACAGACAAACAAATAGCAGATATATTAACGAAACCATTAAATGAAGCAACATTCACTGAATTTAGGAGAGAAATAGGTTTATGTTCATTAAGTGAGTTAGAATAATTAAATAATAGTAATATATATAACAATAAAATAAGGAATCAAAATAATGAAATTTAAATCAAGACTAAGTCGACATAGAGTTTTTGGTATGTCGACATATAACTGCCAAAAAATTTAAATTTATTTCCCACCAAAAATTAGTTATTTCAACTATTTAAACCTTTTAATTCGACTTTTCTTCTTCATTTTTATTCTTCTTCTCTTTAAAACTCTAAATTAAAAATTACAATGGCCTCCACTAATCCAAATACTCAAAACAACTCTGATTCATACGTTGGACCATCCAAGGGTCCATTTCAACGATCTATGCTATCTAGGGTGATCAAAGTTGAAGAAAAAATGGAATATCTACTGCAAATGGTGGCTGAAATACAAGTACTCCAGATTAGGATGAATCAGGAGCAAAACAGGCAAGGGAAAGTAATGAGAATTCTCCTAAAGTTTATAATGGATAACAAGAATAATCCAATTATCATCAATCAAGCCATGGAAGAGGAAGAGCCTGAAGAAGAACCAAAAGAGGAAGAAGAAATGATGGACGAGGAAGAACAACAAGAAACTCAACCAATAGTTACGTACGAATATGATAATGTTGAGTGTGTAAGAGAAGTTTTTTTGACGAAAATGAGAATGTGATTGAAAAGAATGAAGAATTTTGTCTCCATTATCCAAATAGTCCAATTCACAAATCTTCCATTGTTAAAAATAATTAGTGATTAAGGTTTTCTTTGATTCTCATTGTATTACGTTTTTATGATGTATCGTATGTGTATAAATCTATATAGTTCTACAAAGTTGTGTCTAATAAAATTGTCGTTTATAATTAGTTATCTCTTTTTAAAATATAAATAATGATTAACTAAGGGGGAGTATTTTTGGATAGTTCCTTATATTATATTCATGGAGTTATACAATTTAAGGGGAGCACCTTTAGGATTTCTTTTTGATAATGCCAAAGGGGGAGAAATTATAAATTATAGGCATATTTTATACGATTCTTACAAACAGAGGGAGTATTAGAAGGAACATCATCAACATGTATGATATTTTATAAATTAAGGTTGTCATCATCAAAAAGGGGGAGATTGTTGGAGAATAGAGTTTTGATGACGACAACCTTATTTCAATTATCATTGATTATAAAATATATGCTAACATTTTTTGTATAGTATAGTATATATATATGTATGTATGTGTGTGTGTGTGTGTATATATATATATATATATATATATATATATATGCAGGAATTATATACAGGAAATATTACTGAAGACTGTACAGTTATAAAGAAGATAGAGATTCAAAGATCAGAGAAATTTCAAGACTCATGAGTAATCAAGATTTCAAGAATACAAGAGTTTATGATTAATATAGTTATAGAGTCTAGATTTTGTAAGACTCTAAATAGCACTCCAGGTTCAAATTCAAATTCAAATTCAAATTTTCAAATTCTGATTTTCAATTCTATCCTCAATCCTCTCTATTTTATTCTTCTATTTTTATTTTTTATTCTTCTTTTTTTTCAAAAATAAGTTTTATATACTTATATACTTTATATTTATATTCTTATACCTTATATTTATATAGTTTAAAAGCTTATAATTTTATAAATATATTTATATAGTTTAAATTTTTGTTTTCATATGTTTTTCTATCATATAATATTAATTTACAACACTAAATTTTTACTCAAGAATTTCCATTATTATTTTCATATCAAAACACTTGAAAAATGCTTTGAAAAACAAAAATATACAAGGGTATGTCGACATACCAAAAACACCATGTCGACCATACAGCTGTCAATTTTTTCAACTTTGAAAGGAAGTGTCTTTTCACTATTTGAAACAATTCAGAACCGCTGCAACCTTTCATACTCTATAAAAAAGGGTTAAAACTGAATTTTTTAACACATCTTCTTCTCTAACTTCATCCTCTTTCTCTACACCATTATTCTTAATCGTTTTTATGGTTTTTACACTTATACTCTGCCGAATTCAATTCTGTTTTGATCAAACTTCTTCTCTCTAAACTCTCTACTCTCTGAATCAAGTGTTATTAAAGAGTTATAGGGTTGTTTGTAATTGCTTGGGTTGAGTAAAAGAGGAATCGTTGTGCCCTTGTAGACGTGAAATCAGAGAAACAGGAATTGGTGTGTCCTTGTAGCCGTGAAATCAGGGAAGTAGGAATTGGTGTTTCCTTGTAGTCGAGAAATCAAGGAAGTTGTACTTGACTATTGGAAATAGTAACAAAACTCTCTGCAAACCAGCGTTAAGCGGGACTAGACGTAGGAGCAATCCGAACCAGTATAAAATCCGGTGTGTTCTTTCCTTTTTTGCATCTTTATTTCTGTTTATTTTGCATTTGTGTTTGAATCTGTGTCTGTGCTTGTGTTTGTGGTGTTTGATTCATCCCGTAGTTCACATTAGTTTTAGATTTTGTTTAAATTCTTACAAACACTATTCCCCCCACCCCCTCAGTCTTTGCTTTGCCTTAACGATCCATTCTGCATTCCCTAACATATAGTTCTTTATTTTCTATACAATCAAGTATACAATTCTCAAGGAGACATAGGAAGAAGTTGTATTATTAGCCAAAATCCATGTTAATCAAGAACACACTCTTTTCAAATAAACTTTTTTGTATTGAAGCCTACTCTTCCAAACGAAGCGAGGGCAATTGGTTAGTGAAATACTAATGACGAGCTTTGGGACTGGACGTAGGACAGGAGGTGCGTGGTGTGATTACTCTTATTTTATCTACTTTATTATATTGTGTTATTCATACTATTATATACATACTTATCATATAATACAGATACAGTCCAAATAGTTAAACATCCAAAAGACTGGTTGTGGATAAACAGTATAAAAGATAAACATAGATATTCTCACAACGACGGAGTTACATAAATATCAATATTGAATACTATATATGGTTATTCCAAAATGTTGCATCAAAGTGACAATAAGTATTATTCCCACAAGGACAACTATATCAGCCTGTCGGCAACTACTAGATGATATATAGTCACAACAGAGTTATAGGTAACTACTAGAAGTTAACGAAAAGTTCTATTCCATAGTGCTTTCCAAAATGCTCCAAAGAAAGTTGACTACTTGGATACTCACATAAATTTGAGTACCCAAGAGTTTAAGAAAAAGAAATAAACTTCAAGTCATAAATGGGTCTAATTTGAGTAAAACATGAGTTTAAGTTTACCAAAATATTCAAATGAATGGTATCTCGTAAGATCACTCGACACACAAATACAAACGTGTTTTTCCCCTTGCGATAACCAAAACACTTATGTATAAAATCCGGTGATATTATATTAACGTCTAACATAAAAACACATGTGAATATAGCTGAAATGTTTGTGTCTCTTGTTTCAGCATAATAGATATACAATCAAATCAGAAGGTTCCTATTGGAGAATTGATTCCAACTATGAAATGTTAAGGATCTACCCCCGAATCCATACACTTATGGATAAAATGCACGAAATGTTTCCCTAATTTGCACCTCAGCTGCTTAGAATCGGCCTTGTCCATAACACTGATAGCACTAAATATGATCAATCCTTGATTGCAATTAACAACCATAAAAAGGGATCCTAGGCATACATGAATATCAATTCTAGATGACGGATGATCATACCCTAATGTGAGCAGTCCACATAGTCATACGACTTGTCCCTATTTTATTCATTTCTCGATTATGAGGCTTGAGATTACATTACCTTCCCTCCTAACAAACCACCATGGAATGCTGCCAATGCTTTCTAGGAAATAATATAATGATCACATCCATTCATATAAGTTGTTCCGGGATCGAACAAACATTCCACAATTAATATCTTCCATTTTGGAAGTCATCCTTAGCAAAAATAGTACACCTCTATATCATACTTCATAAAAAAATTCATTATGAAAGTTATTAGTTTGGAATGGTTCGAATAGATTATTTTCAAGCTGGAACCAATGTCTCCAAACTAAGCCAAAATTTCGAATTAACTTAATTTTGGTTCTTTGGAAGTATGTTACAAGTATTCAAGTTTTTATTGAGAAAATCGGTAAATGCACTTACTTTTTGGGTTAATTTGTGCCAAGCTACTTAGTGGAGAAAACCCACTATCTAGGAATGGTTGTATAAATTTGCGTATGGATAAACATACTTAATTAACATTAACCATTGATAGAAATTAAGTCTCTCGTGATTTACTTCTCATACACGAGCCACTATATTAGCATTAGGTTTCATATTTGTTTGAAGTTACTTGAAGGTACAATCAAGAGATCCTCTAGTTTAAAATCAATTTACTTTTAAAAACTGACTCAAAATAAAGCCAACAGAGTTTTAAAATAAACTGTTAATTAATAATAAATTTCAATAAATTAAACTTAATTGAGAAAAAATATAATTAAACCATAATCAAATCAAATCAAACGCAATTTAAAAAAATAACATAAAATGGTTCTAAATGGTATAATTACTACTATTATCTTATTCTTTTCCAATTTGTATAACCATAACCACCACCGCAACACTACCATTAAAACATAGCTGATTTCTTCAAAAGCAGTCCAAGTTCAAAACAGTAGCATTATTACATCAATATTGTATTCAATTGTTTTAATTAACATAAAAATGTTAATACAATTTAAAGCACTAATGGTTGTTTCTTCTTCCTTAATTTGAAGTTGATGTTTAGAAACCCACCGTCGCCTCTCAAAGTCATCATTGATGCCTTTCTCGCTAATCGACTAGTCACCATCATTGATTCCCTCAACCATGTTCTTGAAATTTCACTCGATTTTGAATCAAACCCGTGATTTTGAACTTTCACTGGTTTTTGAATAATCCTTAAGGCAAAAAATAAGTTGGCTATTGCTACGAACCAAAAAGCTAAAAAGTTATGTTTGTCTTTCATATAATTTTCATACATGCACGCACAAAAAATAATAATTCCTTCCTATAATACAGAAAAGTATTTTGAAATATGAACCACCAAGAAGATTTAAAACAATTAAAACACGAAGGTAAACATGATTTTCACTATTAATGCATAAATCAATCACCAAAGTAGAGTTTTCAACTCCAATACGGTCAAATAGAATGAGCAAATTCAAACGACAGCAGAATATCTATAAATATCCCAGAATGTGTTGCATAGTTTACACATTTTTTTACAGACTTGTGATGTTTATCCATATTTCTCATAAATACAAAAAGGAGGAAAGGTTTTCGGTCCCATATGGAAGCGCCAAAAACATCACTGGTCTCCAAGTACATAAAATTACAACTTGAACATTATGGCATCATTTTCTTGTCTTTTAGCAAACAATATATAATTATTACAAAGAAGCAATGTCTGTTGAGACTGTTAAAACCTGCCTTCGGCGAGATTTCAATAACACAGAGAGAAAGAGCGAGAGAGATCGTTTACCTAACCCTACAGACTCGGTGGGGAGAACATTTAGGATCATGAATTGCACGGCAACCTACTGCAACACTTTCAGTCAATCTTCTATGGAGTCGATAATTTTCATTGCCTCCGGTAACTTGTAAAGGCACCAGAACTTCTAAAACATCTGTCATAAGTGGTCTTGCTTTTGGATTTTCACTCAGACAATAATATGCAAGGCTACAGGCTTTGTGAGCTGCACGGGAAGGGTACTGGCCCTCTAATCTAGGGTCGATTATTTGGGGCAGTTTGTGCTTATCAGGTAATTTAGGGCGAATGCAATACACCAGACTTTGTTCTTTGACCGGGCGAGTTCTGTTGACAGAGCGGCGTCCTGTTAATAGTTCAAGAAGTACTACTCCAAAACTGTACACGTCACTCTTAGCAGTCAAATGACCTATTTGGGTTTGCAACATGAGACATGTTAACTCTCCGTCTCATATACATAAAACTATGCTTAAAGTGCCAACATGAGACATACCAGTCTTTATATATTCTGGTGCAGCATATCCATAGGTTCCCATGACTCGGGTTGACACATGTGTCTCATCGCCTTCGGGGCCAGCTTTTGCCAGTCCAAAATCAGATAGCTTAGCTGTATAATCCTGTTAAGGAAGAATTTAATATCATAACGTTTGTTCGCTTCAATTTAAACTTAAATGCAGAGAAAGATCTATCACAAGCAAACTGATATTAACTGAATCCAGCAAGATATTTGATGTCTTGAAGTCACGATAGATAACGGGTCTTTCTGCATTATGTAGGAAAGCAAGTCCTCTGGCAGCACCAAGGGCGATCTTCATTCTAGCTGCCCAAGTCAATGGGGCAGCTGTTTCTGTGTTTGACAAGTATTTAGGTACATGTTAGATATGAATCAGGAATTAAATTGTGATCTTATGAAATATATATAGCTGTTGCCGCTACCTGTATGGTATTAACACATTTTACTAATTCAGTTAGCTTCCTAACATGATCAAACAGAGATAATACTGAACTTGAATAAACAAGATTGACAAGAATTGGTCAGAACCTAACTGTTCAAAGGTGCACACACAACAAGTTTGGAGTAGAAATTGTTCAAAAGTAGACTAACTGATTATTTAGCGATTATATGCAACATGATTAAAAAAACTGGTAAGCTACAGCAAATATATATGTCACAAACATAAACTGCTTACTTCGGAATATATGATTCTCGAGACTTCCTCTGAACATGAACTCATATACAAGAAGCCTATGATCATCCTCGCAGCAATAACCAACTAATTTCACTAAATTCGGATGTCTGAGTTGTCCTAGAAAACTAACCTCTGTCTGCAAAATTTAAACATCAAACAAGAAATTAAGAATGAAAAAACACAAGGAGAGCAGGATCGAGTAATATGGAAATACGTGTATATGCGGAAGTTATGTTAATGTGATATACTATATTTGATATAGTTATACCAGTAAATATTTAATGAGATAAATATTAAAATATCACAGATAAGCAATATGAAAATGCAGTAAATAAAGTAAATGACATCAGAGACTTTTATACTGGTTCGGACCGTCCTACGTCCAGTCCCAGACTCGTTCTGGAATTTCACTAAACAATATTCACTTCACACGGAAGAACAGATTTACAAACATCCGAGCACCAGAACGGGGACCTAAGCAGTAGAACAGGATTTTGCCTCAGCAGCCGAAGAGGACTTCTTGCCTAAGCAGCGAAATAGGACTTCACAAATACAACGATAACTCTGACTATATATGTGTTCTGAATAACACGAATGAGTCACACTTTGAGTACACCCTTCTATAATCTTATCCTCAAATATATGGAGTGGAAGTGAAGATTTTAAGGAAGTAGAATGCTTTTGAATCAAGTAATATGAAAGTAGAATCAATGATTCAAAGCAACAAGAATAGTTTTAAGAGCTTTTGAATGCACGGAGTATAAAGAGAATAGAATCAGAAATTAGAATGAGAATCGACGATTTGGAAAGTGATATTATAGTGTTTAAATACTATACGAAGAGTAGCAATCATTTGTGAAGGATTTCAATCAAAAGAAGCATCCATTTCTCTTGAATTTTGACTGAACGTTTTCATGAAAAGAAGTGTCTCTTCGCTGGAAATGACAGTCGGTAAAAATCAGTCGACTGGTAGAAAATGAATAGTCAACTGGTGGAAATTGAATATATATATATATACACACACACACACACACACACACACACACACACACACACACACACATATGCGCATAAGTGCACAAGACTGCATGGTTCAACATACCAGTCGACTGGTATAATATGGACCAGTCCACTGGTCTGTGCTATCATGCACAGTTTTGGCACTTGTGCCAATATTTGATATATATACTCTGTTGTGTTAGTGTGTTGTGATGTTTGAGGATAGATTTTAACAATACATAACACATCTAAGACAATTAAATAAATAATCATACACTATATCACTTCCTCTTTGATTTTCTCTTCTTCCTTGTCATGAATCAAAAAACTCTTGATCTAACAAAGAATAAGGGTACAAGTAACAGACTTATTTTAAATGAAAAGGTTGCCAATTTAAATTACTTGCGAGATATTAGACGATTATGAAGCTAGGTTTACAAAACAGATTCTGAATCGTAAATTGTGAAGTTCAAATTTAAATTGAAACGGAATTTAAATCGTAAACTATAGATTTAAAAGGTCTATATTTTGATGCTTGTAAACATATTGAAATTGATTATTATAATTGAATTTTTACAACTAAACTTAAAATTTGGTTTTTTCCTTTTTCCAGTTTTATTTTGTTTAAAGAACACTAGGATTGGAATTATGGATTCAAACAAGCATATTAAATATATAAATATGCAATGAATGGATTTTCTCTACTGTAGGTTTTAAAGAGTTTGGATCAATATGTAAATCGAATCGAAACAGGAGAGATCCAATCTAAAACAAGATTTTAATCATAAGATGTAAGATTTTTGATAACAATGTTTTGAAGTATTTTGTAAATTAAAGATTGTTTTCAAAATGGCAAATTCAGTAAGAAGAGCCAATGACTATCAAAAGGAGAGCAACTCCGTAGATGCCCAGGAGAACTGGTAGAGATATATGTCACCAAGATTAATCATAATAATTTTTGTTTTTAAGTCACACATATATATTGCTGTATTGCACAACAGATTCATTAAAACTCCTTTTTGTCAACATTTTGTAAAATGAATTTTTCATCAATTTGGCCAAAGGGAAATGCTTTAACAAATAAATTAGTTATTTCAAACAAAATCAAACGAAAAGGGCCCTTTTTCGGGATAAACTTCAAGAACACTCCGATGACCAAAAAAAAAAAAAAAATCTGATTTATGACAATAAAAGATCGAAGAGATTACAAGGGTATATTCAGCCCTGAATATTGAAGCATTTGGCCAACAATCGGACGTTTATCTAATAGGCATATAAACCTCAGGAGTCTATGAGATAAGCATCCAAGGTTAGACGTCAATAATAGGAGTGCTTAGCCATTTTCCTTTTCATTTTCTCACCCTTTTATTTTTCATTTTAACAAAAAAATGTTGAAATGTCGTCGCGTGCTTCCAAAGTCACAAGATATATACCATTAGAGAAAGGAGCAGGCTGGTCCGATCACATTGCCATCTAGCCTTATAGGACAATTTTCGAGTTAAAAACGGATCATGCAAAAGCTTCCAGACAGATCTTGCTGGACAAACACAATCGAGGATGTACACTCTCTCTCTCTCTCTCTCTCTCTTTCACATATAAACCATAGACCTATGAAACGATGAATACAGAAAAAAATGTCAGTACATTAGTGTTTGCTAATTGTATATTAGTTAATTAGTAATGTTTATTACTGTTAATCATATAGTCGAAACATCACTATTGTTTATTAATATCTCGAATTTCTAACTATCGTATGTTAATTATGAACTACGAAATTTTATGGCACGTGCAACGCATGTGCATATAATTTCGTTTATAAAATTATGAAATTCAAAATTTGAACAAAGTTTAAATAAAAATACTGGAAAAAATTATTAAGAAAAATGATTTTTTTTTTTTTTTTTTTTTTTTTGTTGGAATAGCTTTCCGAATTTCTAACCTTGTTACATTTCAAAATTTCTACTTGAAAGTAGATACTAACTTTTGTTCTTCGAGCAATTCGAATTCCCGACCTCTTTTTCTACATATAAAGACATTTTAGAAACTTCATGGTTGAACCAAAAGATTGTTTCTTTTATTCAAGCTATGAAAAAGGTTAAATTATAATGTAGACCCAGCATATAAGTTGCCAGAGTAATTGATCCAAGTACATTGAATAGTTTTACGATATACTTTCTCTGATTTTAGTAGATAGGCTACACACTAGTCCGTCTGCCTATTTATTATAGATTAGACATCTCGATCATTGGACATTTCAGCCTTAATTGAAATGTGATGGCTTACTGCACACATTTCATTTCTATGATTTTGAGCGATGAGTTACTTCAACTGACTTTTATATGATGATCAACATAAAGATACGAGGGCCAGATAGATGATGAATACGAGGCTCATGCTTTATCCATCATAATCTATATGACGATGAAGCGATTAATTCTAGTGAAGTTTCCTTGACATACCTTCAAAAGTACATAACACAGCACAAAGACAGTGATGCAATGGGTGATGCAATCATTAGAGTTTTTCTGCTATATTTATTTGTTTGACTCTCTTTTTAAATCCAAACCGGACCATTAACTAGGCTATCTTGCGATCATAGTCGATTCACATCTGCTTCATACTGTAGATCGAGGAATGCATATGCTTGGATGTTTGCACACGACTCTTGACTTATACGTCTTCGAGGAAGTTAAGAAGATGTTTGAATTTTGGTATATTTTGATGTGCTCGTAGCCTCGTACTACAAGTACAAGCCAAAAAAGCATCCCTGCATCGTTAGGACAGCCAGCAAGACGACAGAATCATACTTTCCCCACATGAGATGATAGGAGCGTCAACATTACGTTCCTCATGTAAGAATTTCAACATACTCTAAAACAATCAATCATGAAACCCTAGATATAAATATGTATTCCATACTGATTTAATTGAGAAGAAACTAGAGTGTCGATAAGTAAATTAGAGAAGCTTTAAATCCATAGCTAAGTACTGATGAAAAGAGGAATTTAGTTTAGTCTTCCAAATTGACACAAATGTTAGATCTGAAATTAGCTCTTCATAGAAGAGGGTTAGAGAGTTGTTAAAGCTTATGTAATTCGAAGACAATAAATCAGTATTCATAATACCAGCGTTTTGTAATTTGACATTTAACAAATTAAAATATCCTAGTATCTACACAGAACACAGGTATCCCATAATAATTAGACATTTAAGCCTCTTAGCTTTAATATAAAATTAGATCACTTTAATTAGATTTACATTAAAATAACACAACACGTTTTATTTTACATAAGTGAACCAAATATTTAAATATTCCAACAATCCCCCCTTGCATCACATATGTAATATCGTTATAAATGTGTATAATGAGCTCCAAAAATTGTTATTTATAAATAAGGAGTTTCCGAAATAATCTTGTCCATTAATTATACTGACAAAGAATCAAAGTATCTTTCGTTACCTTTAGTATAGCTAAACCCATCAATGGTCACATATACCAACACAATCAAATGACAGATCAATAATCCATGTGTAGCATGGAAATTACATGAAATGCGATCTTTACATGTCTATTTCCAACTAATCATATTTTAATGAGATCAAAGAATTCAATATTTGAACAAACTAGAGTGCAAAGAGAACTTTATTACCTAATTTTTGATCAAAAAAACTTCATACATATATAATATTATATAACCAAAGTACAAAGCAATATGTCATGTGATAGCACCATATACAATCTCGTTCCAAACCAAAATATCCTTACATAAGAGCTGCATCAATTGAGTAATATGCTTATGGAAGACCTTGGAATCTTGGATGATAATCCTTTTATAAGCGGATCAGCCATAATAAAGTTTGTCATATCATGCTCTATGAATTACAATTTATATTGCACTCTTCCTTATCAGAAAATAATAAGTTTTTATCATCACAGTATCACTTTAATGGCATTTCAATTCTTTATTAATAATCTGCAGTCTTATGACAAAATTTTACACTTATTTTCCTAGTTTGATGCCTTATAATTAAATATAAACAATATTTCCGTAGTGGTGGAAGCTACAACTACAAGTACTTATATGACATTTTCCCTTATATAGCTCCACCTAAAAAATTTATTACGTGAAATATATCTACTATAGTCTTGACGTCCAAAATGTTCGGATTGTAATGTTTTATGATCTCCAACAAATCCAATCTTTTATTTATGAACATACAACTTTTTTATTTTATTCCTTAAATATATCATGTAACTATTTTGGTTACTAACTGGTGATCCACTTTGACTGTTTGTAATATATCTTCCAAATAATATACACAATATCCATGTGCATATGTCTTAGTATGCAATCGACTCCACAGCGCAAATGCATGACAAATCTTTTGTGTTTCTTTAGATTTAAGGATGCTCTTATATTAAAATATAAGACAACATTTGATATAAGAACGCATTTATCTCATTTGGCAAAAGAGAATCAACAAATTCGCAGTCTACATACCAAACCATTTTAAGCATTTAGGGGTGTTAATCGAACAGGACAATCCATTATACGGCTCGGTCTGACCGTGAAAGATGTATGGTTCGTGTCCGTAGGATTCTTATTTATCACATGATTTAGGACAAGAAAATGTATACGAAAATATATCCGAAAATATTCAATGTCTTCTATTGACCAAACATCGTCTGTATGTTGTACAGCTCGTGCAAACAATGTCTGAGCCAACTCCTTGTCTGATCTGTGTACATCCGAAAGTCTTATAAGACATGACACGAACGCCTCTTTGTCCGGTCAGGTCTACCCAATTAATACCCCTATAAGCATTTATATGCCTAGCTCTTTTGTTATGATATGAAAATCATAATGGTGTAAATGAATTTTTAATATAAAAGAGTAATTCATAAATGGATTTTTTTTTTAGCTGTTTTATGAATGTCTCCATTAAAAAACACGATTTTAGTATCTATTAGATATTGCTCAAAAGTACAATATGCAATAAACAACAAAGTGATTCTAAAGAGTCTTTCAATAAAACCAAAGAGATTTTTTAATATTTTATTTTTAAGAATAATCTTATTTTATTAAAGAGCCTTATATCATTCCGTATTACCCACTTGATCCCTTTTGATTTTCAATAGTTATTCATAACCAATGATCTTGCTACTTAAGATAGAGAGAAATTTTTTAAATTTTATTGTCCATATGGGTTTACACTAAATATTCATATCTTAAATCCACATTTTAAATTAACACCTGTATGGATTGATTATAAGTCCATAGAATCATCGTCACCAATCCATATTATATTGGTAAAGTAAATAACACAATATTACAAAGGTGGGTGGCAACGCTTTAAAATAAATGTTCAAACAAATCCACTACTTTACTAAAGCGTGTTTTATTAATTCATACCATATCGGCATAGCATACCTCGTACAGTGTTAAAATTGTCTGGAAACATTTTGAAATAAATGTCCAAACATGCCCATGCTTTAATAAAACAGATGCCACCAAGTCATGTTATATAGGTATGGTATACTGCACATTACGTTATAGTCAAGTAGACAACACGTTGAACTAATTGACCACCCGCAGAGCCCGGAAAGCCGTGAGAATGGTACTAGGACGTGAGACTGCCTAGGAAGTCCTCTCGCGCTTGAGTACGAGAGCCTTTGGCACTGGGTATCCACCAAAGTTAATCCTGTCTTGAATGTTTTATATTTTGCATAACACTCGGGTCAAATCGAGTATTACAGCTTAGGATTTGTAGCTGAAGATTCGTGAAGATGGTCAATTCTGGTTCGGTTATTTCTGTAAATTTTTACATAATATAATCTATGTACTAAAATTCCGCTATATAAATGTGTGTCTCTGATAAATTTTGTATAAAATTATTTCGTTGTAAGATATTATTTGACTATCTTGTGTTGTGATTTTATGTTTGATTATGTTAAACCTCATAAGCAATAACAATCTATCCTTTTGAACGGTTCAAATTAATTTAATTATCGACTTGAAACGGTCGAAAAAGCAGGTCGTTACAATGTGGTAAGTCAAGTTAAATCAATATAGTATACTGCACAATTTGATAAAATTGGGTGGACAACACTTCGAAATAAACATCAAAACATGTCTCTTGTTTAACTCATATCGATACAGCATACACAATGTTTTGAAATTAATGTCTAAATAAACTCGGTAGTTTACAGTCTTTACTAAAGCAGATTTGTACCAAATCATGTCTAATCATTCTAATATATTGCACATTGTGTTAAAGTTGAGTGGAGGACACTTTGAAATAAATGTCAAAACATGTCTATTACTTACTAAAGCAAATCCTACAAAGTCATGTCATATCGGTCGGTGTATTAAAAAAATGAGAGTGAGGCACGCCATAAGGCTAGATATCCCCAGAAAGCACCTAGGTGCATCCATTGCGGTGTTTTCCATAAAAAGTAAGCCTGAACCCTTTGAGGTGCAAAAAACGTAAGAATGCATTAAAGAATGTTTAAAACGTTTTGATACATACCTTTTTTAAGGAAAAAAATATTTACATCGCGGTTGCTACTTGTTACCACTCTTTCACTAAACTGTTCGAACTTCACTTTAGGGTAAAAAGGAACATGTATTTTTTTTTTAAAAAAAGAATTGATTCTAAAACTTTGAATTGATTCATGTAGTGGAATTGAAATCGATTTCTCTACAGGAATCCAAATAGATTCATGAACTAGAATCGATTTCAGTTCCGGAATTGGTTTGATTCTTGTAAGTGAAATTGATTTTGATTCCGCTCAATTTACAGGTATTTATTTCTTCAATTCACATGTATTTATTTACTTCAATTTACATGTAATTGTGTTGCTCATACAAGTCTATTTGACTGCTCCTAGGCTATTTACATGTAATTGTGTTGCTCATACAAGTCTATTTGACTGCTCCTAGGCTTTTACACGTATGTTTTTTTTTTTTTTTTACAGTAACTGCAAAGTTCCATAACAATAAGCAAGAGAGATAGCTTGGAAATGAATGAAAGAATTACCAAATTTGAAATACTTTCTTTATGTGTACTGTGATCATAAATGCACCGGAGGAATTGCTCGATTCAAACAACTTTTAGCTTGCACTCAAGTCAGAATCTTTGATTGCCCAAAAGTGCCACAAAATGTAAAAAGAAATGCAATGTGGCTTTGGAAAGAATGAAAATTGTCAAGCAAGCAAAAATCAATGTGTTTCGTGAGGTTGGAAGAAGTGAAATCATTGAAAATTATTCACATACCGTTGAGCTTGACCATGAGAGTGGGTAGTGGAAGTGGTAATATTGTTAGGCCTAGAGAAGCAATGGACAATGGACAAGTTTGTAAGTATAGAAGCAAAATAAAGCATTCTAAATAATCGTTACAATAAAGAAGAAAGAAAATAGGGTTGCAAAAAAAATTGGCTTATGGTTTTATGCTACTGCTATTTCATTTAATGCAACAATCGCGCCATTTACAAAGAAGCGATGGAAAGCATTGCAAAATTTGGTGCCGGATTTAAACCATCTTTTAGTCATGAGTTAAGAGCTTGAATTCTTAAAGAAAGCTTTGTTGATGTTGAAAGCACTACCAATGCATACAAAAGAGATTGAAAGAAATATGAATGCATTATTATGTCCGATGGTTGGATGGATAGTAAAAGTAGGGTTATTATTAATTTTCAAATCAATAACCCGAAAGGTACGTGGTTGCTGAAATCTACTGATGCATGGAATATGATAAAGAATGTGGATTTAATAGTTACATATTTTAATGATGTTATTGATGAAATTGGAGAGGAAAACGTAACTCAAATTGTTACCGATAATGCTTCAAATTATAAAAGAGCATGTAATATTCTAATGGAGGGAAAACAAAAATTATGGTGAACTTCATGTGCGGTCCATGTATTGATTTAATGCTTGAGGATATTAACAAACTGACCATGTTTTATCAAACGATTCAAAAAGCAAAGTTCATGGTAAATTTTATATATGGTTATTCATGGGTTCTTGCCACTGTTTCAAGTCTCGCAAACATCGCATGAGATCTCCTCCGAGATCTCGTTTTGGGCTCCTTCCGAAACGAAACAACAAATATCACTCTAAATCTACCTTCGAATATATAGCCCGAGATATTGCAATACCGACTGAGACGAAATACTGGAATATCGTCTGAGATCTTAGTTTTTTTGGTTAAAATTTAAATATGTGTCTGAACTAAAACAATAACTAAAAAACTCAAATCTAGTGATGATAATCTTTTGTTATTTTACATTTTGCCATATTGTGTGTTCATATATGTTATGCAATGCTTATGATTTTCATATTTGTCTTTTTTACATACATGTTACTTCTTAAATTAAGTATTTTATGGTCTATTCATGCTATTTTTTTAATGTTTTGGATCCTTTTAATGTTTTATGTCTAACAATATTTATGTTTTAAGCATATTACGATTTAAAGTATACATGATCTTTCGCAAAATAAAGAATAATAAAGTTATTTGCAATTCAAGTTTAAGTTACTATGTTTTTAATAGCATTCATAAAAAACATTTTGTAGAAATATCATTTTTGAAACATATCATGTATCCCGAGATTGTTCCGATATGAACTTTCAGACCCGAGATGGAAATTCGAGACGAACTCCCGAGTTAAACTCATATCGTTCGAGATCTCCCCCGATACAAGATCAACTCTATAAAATTCCCAAGACGAAACGTGACCGATATCCGAGATTTAAAACCTTGGTTCTTGCTATGATAAAGTTTGCAAAAAAATAAGAAGCTTATTCGCCCTGCAGTTATGAGGTTTGCAACTTCTTATCTTACACTTCAAAGTTTGTATATGCAAAAAGAATGTAATATTGCTTTACTTTCATCTAAAGAATGAAATGAAGGTCCATTTACTAAAAAAAGTGATGGCATTCAAGGTAGAAAATATGTATTATTTGATGGATTTTTTTGCAACATATGTTCATTCTGTCAAAAGTGTTCTTCACATTGTTTGTGTGCTGAGAGAGGTTGGCAGAGAAGATAGACCCATCATAGGTTACATATATGGGATGATGAATGAAGCAAAAGAAAAGATTGCTAGAAATGTCAGGAAAAAAATATATAAGACAAATTAGAGTTGTACAGATAGACGATAGGAAGCACAATTACACCAGCCATTACATGCACCGAACTACAACTTGAATCCACAATTTTTTTATAATGACATTTTTTTAAATGTTGGTGAAACAAGAAATGGTCTGTTTGCTTGTATGGATAGAATGTTTGATGGTAGTGAAGAACGTCTCCAAGTGGACTGTTAATTAAACTTATACGATCATCAAATTGGTCTTTTTAGAAATCAAATGGTAATTAAAGTTGAAAAATGAGAAGTTCAGGTTAGCAATTTGGTATTATTTCATTTTATAATAAATAATGAAAATATATGGTCTTCCATGCTTTATCAACCTACTAATGCATTGGTGGGAACGTTTTGTGATTGATACACTGGAATTGACTATTTTTGCTATTTGGGTGTTTGATATAACTTGTAGTGCAATCGAATGTTGAAGAAATTGGATTACATTTCACTGGGTAAACTTTATTTAAAATAGTTCAAGTGCACTTGGATTTCATATCGGAATATTCAATTTATTTTGTTTGCTTTAGATTCATTTTTAGAACAAAAATAAACTTGAGCACAAAAGATTGCACTCTTTGGCGTATGTCAAATATAATACCGCTTTGAGACATAACGAAACAAGAGAAGAAGAAAGATCGATCCAATGGTCGTGGAAAAAATTGATTCCAATGATGAGTGGATTACTAAGATAGAAAATTTAGCTCTTCCTCCGACTAAGTTGGCTTGATGATGATGATGATCAATTTCTTGATGTTGATGCTATACGAAATATGTTCGCTTCAATATATGATGATACTTTAAGAACTAGAGAACATAGGATTCAAAATCGTGAACCTATACCTCGTAGATATCTTACACCTCTCCCTCCTCCCCTCCCACAAAAGAGCACATTATTAATTTTTCTTCTCCTATCATTCCATACAAAAGAAGAAGCTATAATGGTGATGGTAGTACAAGTTTAACAAAAAGATTAATATTAAATAATTTTATCAAATATAAAATTAAACTCACTGTCATTTTTTAAAATTTAATACTAGGTAATGACCCAAAAAGGAAAGGTTGTGAGAGTTGCGTTAATTAAGGATGATTTGTCAACAAGCATGATCTTTTTTTCAAAATTATATACACAAAATGTATTACATGATAGTGACAGTGATAACTTGGACAGTAACATGCTAATGGATTGGGAGGAAGACATCATTTGATCTTAAATTACACTTTGAATGTTTTGGACAATAATATTTTGTTTGAATTGCTCGTAGTAATTTATGTTTTTTATGTATTATTTGACATTTGACTTTATTTTATGTCTATTTTGATATGACTTGTGTTTTTTTCCTTGAAAGGCTTACGCTACGCCTCGCGGGCATGAAGACGCCTCATGTACGCTTTCGCATTTTAAAACATTGATATGGGCATAGTGCATCGCACATTGAGTTAATACCAGAGTCATTAAAAGCGCGCATATCATACGCGCAACGATGTGCACCTGAAGCGCATCGCGTAAGGTATCGATGCGACTTGAACTATGCGTGCGCTTTTCTCGATTATGCGCAACGCGCAGTGACGTGCAAAGTATGCATGCTCAGTTGAAGCTGTGCGAAAATTTGAAGAAAAAAGGAAAGAAATGTAATTGACAAGCTTTGATCAGGTTTGATTGTCTAAAATAATTATGTTTTCACTAATTGTGACTTTAAACTCAAACACGCTTCAAATATCAGTCGCTTCAAATGAGATCTTCTTACAACAGCTTCAACTCATACAACGACCAAATAAACTTCTCTTCTTCTTTAATCTTTCTTTTCTTTTTGATGTATTTCATCTACAACTTCTATCTTCTTCAGTTTTCTTTTTTATTCTTTTAATTTCTCTGTTATGTGTTTGTCAATTAGTCTCAGTGGGTCTCTTCAGTACTGGAATGTGTTCTTTAGTGACATATGTAGTATGTTATGTCCTAATCAATTTGTCTCATTGAGTTTCTTCAGTATTGAAATGAGTTCTCTAGTATTGTATGTATATGTTTGTATTTTATATATATATTTATATATATGTGTGTGTGTGTGTGTGTGTGTGTGTGTGTGTGTGTGTGTGGTTATATATATTAAATGTGCGCGTATATACAAGTTATATTTGGTACTTTGCTTTATTTTTTTTAATGGGGTTCTTCATTATAACTACTTATCTTGTGTTTATACTATTTACACATGTATATACAAGTTATGTACATGATTTGAGTAGTTATGTACAAGTTTTCTTTTTGCATATATAAGGGCATAGCTACTGATTTTTGCACCATAACTCCACGAGTTTCTTTAATTTTGTTCATTTGTATTAAATTAGTTTGTATAAACATAACAACCGACATGCATTTCTTTCTAATACCACATTGTATGTTCTTTTTATGTTTACAGTCTCTTTGTTTGATGTAGTGACAATTTGATTTACATATGAATGTGTTATTTTCTATTACTTCATAACGTTTACATTGTTTACATGTACAAGATATGTGTATCTATAATTTTATACATTATGCGCTTTTCTTTAATGAAGCGAGCGCTTCGCGTTTGCGCGTTGCACTTATGCTCCAAAGGGCCTTGGCGCTTTGGTGCGCGTCTCACGTTTAATAACACTGATTAATACTGAATAAACGGTCTGAAATAACCATCCAAACATGTATGCTAATTTACTAAAATGGATTGCATCAAATCATGTCATACCAGTACAGTATACTGTACATTGTGTTAAAGCTGAGTGGACAAAACACCGAAATAAATGTCCAAACAAGTCAACTACTTTACGGAAGCAGATTCCACCAAGTCATGCCATAACAGTACGTGGTCTTAAGTTGAGTGGATAACACTTTGAAATAAAAATCTAAACATGTACGCTATTTTACTAAAGCAAATTATACCATGCCATGTTAAATTGGTAGAGTATACCACAAAATGTGTTAAAGTTGAATGGACAACATTCCGAAATAAATGTCCAAATATGTATACAATTTATTTGTTTTAGTAGATGGCGAAGAACGCGCTGTATTTTTGAAGATTGAAAGCGAGTATTATTGATGTGGGACTGAAAGTGGCCACTGGAGAAAAATAAGGCCGTTAATTACTGTTAGGTTTTGAACATCTATATAATAGGCATCCAGCTTCAGAAGCCTACTTGATAGGGGCTGTGTCAGATGCCTACTTAATAGACATGTGACCTTGGATGCTATAGATAGACACGCGACATTGGATGTATATTAAATAGGCGTTCGATATCCATTAAGATTCAAGAGCATTTGCTTTATTGAGAGCCTAAAAGCGTCAAAGCTTTAATATTAAGCCCTGAATCTCCAACCATTGGAGATACTCTAACTACTAGCTTCTGAATATATTTGGGAAAAATAAAAATGTTCATGCAACTATGCTAGTGTAATATGATATTATTGTTTCTTGAGCACAATCACATCTTTCACATAATATGTACTGATGTGCATGCAATAAATTGGTTGATATTCCTCGTAAATGAAACGTTATAAAAGACGTAAAACGGTTATTTATACCACATTTTGACATTTGAGTAACCTGGATCTGAACCGAACAACAAAAAAATATGTTTAACAATACTTACTAGCCACTCCTTGTGTCCCTGCAAACCATCTTTGTTTAATACTTTCACTGCAACAGGTAGAGATTTCAAACCAACCCTAACATTCTCATCAATGTATCCTTTATACACGGTTCCAAATCCTCCTTCACCGAGAACATAGTCAGATCTAAAACTCTTTGTAATAGTCTCGAGCTCAAATAGTGTAAATGCAATCACATTTGTGTATATTGTGATATTTGCCAAATCTTCAAACTTTCTTGGAGTCAAAGGGTCACTCGTGTCTGAGAAAGTCCGTGCATGTTTCTTTTCCAACGAAGTCTGGAACTGTTGAACTGCAAATATCATATAAACAAATACAGTTATCAGCTTATATACAATGTTGAAGAAGAAATACTTTTCACAATATGAATTACCTTTGCAAATCAACAAATGTAAAGTAGTTCGGTATTCTGTCAGAGACAGGTTAACAACTAGGATCACTCAACTAAAAACGACTAACAAACTGTTGAAAGTGAACAGGCCTAGGATACGATGAGAAGGCAATTAAAATATCCTGAGCAACAAAATCAGAGGATGATTCCCTTGTTCTTATTGCTGATCTACGAATAAAGTCTTAATAGGGGATTAGGCGTGTGGGTGATTTCTTAAAACTGAAAAAGCTGTTGTAAGTGACATCACTTATTTCCTCAGTTTCAAAAAATTATGCTTGCCTAAATATGGTCCATGAAAGAGTCATGGAAGACTCCAACATAACACCTCAAATCTTATGGAACCCTATCTCAAGCATTGAAATGATACCCCAAATGGCCTATATGACAAAAAGAATGAACAGACGTTTGCCCTAATATAACTCATACAGTATCTTTTTCCTGTCCATGCAACAAGAGCTGCATTTTTTTTCCTATCCTCCTCCGTATAAATGCATACAGGGGAGACCAATAATAGTTTATTCATAAGTTGGATTTCAATTGCATGCTCAAAAGAAATTCAAATTCACTTATGATAAAAGCTTGATCGCCCAATAGAGTTATCAACAAGTAATTAACAATTATTACTGTTATATAACCAGTCTTCTTTGTGAGTACAAGTACTAGAAGACTTGATCTGACTTTTAAAGTTCATCCATCCAAAGAGAATAATGAGGTGCATGTGCATCCAAATAATTTTTTCCAACAACGGAGGTGACTTAGTGAAACTTTAGATGTTACTATCTGAATTTTCAAAGGATTGGAATTGAAGCATCCACAAGGGTCATCATGTGATGTCTCTCTCACTATCCATAAAGGACTGCACAAATAATAATAAAATGTTGAGGGCACACCAAATTACTTTTGTTTCCACCCAATCTTTAAACTACCTTGAATTTTATATTAAATCCTCGTTATATATTGTCCGTCCGATCTAATCAAATACTCAATTAACAATATAGCACTAATCACCTTTTCACTTAAAAGTTTGATGCCGGCGAAGGACAAAAAAAGAATGCCTTTGCATTGTAATAATGAACGATATACTATATATCATTTGGTACTTTGTTACCAACTGAAACTATGTATTATGTGGTCTAGATTTATTGTTTAGAATTTGCCTAGGTGATTGATGTCTACCAACATTGATTAATTGGATGTCTCACTTTATGCAGAACTAGTAAAAATCATGCTATATGTGACACAATTTGTTTTAACATTCAAGTTACCATGAACTCTAAACACATCATCAAATTCGGTTTCCATAGATGCTTTAGTTTAATGATCAAATTTTAGAAACAAACTCTTCACTAACAGAGATAAGACTATACAACTTGTCCACCTCAAACTCCGCTCAAGTTAGAGCCTGGTTCATTGATCAAAGAATGATGAATGGTGATGATGATGGTTTTTAATACTGATTTTTCCTTCGAATATTAAGTACGATTACAGATGCCCTGGTGCAGCTTTATAAAAAGGAATGCAGAACAGTGTCTCCCACCAACCATACGCACATGGATTCTGAAAAATGGAATCCAACTTGTAGGACAACGAAATTCTAGTCAAATCAACTCAGTTCAGATTGATTCATTTACCACTGGAAAATCAGGATCGGGCTAGGATCAAAAGTTGTAACATCATTGATGCCATAGGTGGTTGCATGCAGGGTCGGTGCTATAACACTGATTGCCCTAGGCAATCAGTGCGGAACAACGTGGAAATATACTAAAAAATCGAATAGGTAATGGAAAAAATATAGCAAAAATATTAAACTAACTTGCGGCAAACTAGATTTGAATCTAGGCTGTAATTTCTTTTTTTCTAATATGCAAGAAATCAGCCTAAGAATGATTATGAATCTCAATGTGGCATGTAATTTAATTAGCATTTTCTGTCAGTCAATTAGTACCAGAGTTTCTATTGCGGTTGATCACTACCCCTGAATCCAGGCCTGGTTGCACGTTATACAAGACATGAAAGATTCGTCAAGTTCAAAGGTGGATACTCAGTGCCAAAGGCTCCCGTACTCAAACGAGAGGACTTCCCAGGCAGTCTCCCACCTAGTACTATTCTCACGACTTTCCGGACTCTGGAGGTGGTCGATTAGTGCGCACAGTCTTTCCCTCACATATGTGAAGAGGCCGAGACTCGAACCTACGCGCTTCAGATTACCAGCCGGGTAACTTACCGTTGCACCAGGTACCACCTTATTCGTCAAGTTCAAACATCCCAATAAATTAGATCTATCTGCAATAATGCTTGTACTTCAACAGTGAAATTTAGTTCATAGCCTAGTTAGTTTATAAATAGCTCAAGTCCTACAGCATCTCAAAATGCTAATGTCCATAATATTGGGTATCAGAGCGAACTGAAGCACAAACAAGTGCATCTCAGTTAGGTGCATACTGAACATGTGCATAATAAAGGTGCATGTTAAACATATTATTGAGTCTTGATAACTAACCCACTCTCCTTCCTACCCTCCTTTTCCTTACATTTTTACCCTTTCCCTTCATCTATTTCCAACTACTTTCTTCCATAAAACGAGAATACATCAAGGCATTACTCATACAAAGTATAATTAGCCTCTTAAGTCTTCATTTTCAAATAATTGTTACATTATTTTATAGTAGTTTCAACGATATTATGTTAAGTTACATGTGATGTATTTGAGTAGGAAAATTAGTAATATTAGCTTATGAAGTTTAGATGTGATGAGTCTACCCAACATGAATTTTTAGTAGATGATCGTCATTATAGTAATTTTGAATATATGAAATATTGTAAGTAATTAAAGTAAACTTATTTATTCAAAATGAGCACATCGAGAAATGACACGAAAAATAGCAAATCTTGTATTCTCCTTTCTTTTTCCCAAGTAGAAATTTGGAATGTTTTTTGCTTATGCATGAACTTTTTTATTTTATTTTTTCAATTCTAACATTAAGTGTTGAAAATAATTTTCTATGATCCAAATTTGAAAGGGGAAAAAAGAAATATTTAGATATGAAAAATGGACAAGTAATAATCTTGTGTGAGTAGAGAACAAATGTAAAGTGTTGTTTATATGTAACAATCAACAATTTTATCGCTTTACTTTGGGAATATTTAATTAATATATTTAATTAATTTTAAATATTCAAAATAATGCCTAAAATGGTCCTCTTTTAATTTATAATAAATGATAGAAGAATCACGTTTAAATTTGTATTACATATTTAGTTCAAATAAAACAGACAATATGACCGAAAAGGTCTTTCAAAAATCCCGATTTTGATTGTACAAAAGTTGTTTGAAATGTAGTGAACTTTTTTTTAAATTTAAAAACATCTAAAATATTAAAACATCTTTAATTAAGTGTAAGTATTTAATTAAGGAAAAGACTGATGTGATACGAAATATAAAATAAAAATAAAGAAATGACAATGAAAACAAATGGAATCTTAAGTACATCTGGGTCATAAACATGCTGGAAGAAGGTATAGGGGACCAATGATGTGGCAAATGAATGGAGAGAGGTGGAAAACTAAGGTGGAAGGGTAGGTTGAAGATGTGGGCTAAGGTCCAACAATCATTCTCGAATGAAGATCTAGGCTTGCTTCAAGTCCTATGAAGATTTCGGATTATTTAATCTTGTTTTCAAATTTATTTCATGGTTTATTTTTATGTTGAATTTCTGGTTAAATTTTATTGTGTTTGGTGCTTTATTTGATGTGGATTTGAATGTATATGTGATTATGTATGCTTGTATGTAGTAATGGATTTGGAGTTGGAATTTAAAGTTAAGATAGAATTAGTTTTAGGATACGATCTTTGTTAATGTATATGTATGTTGATGTAATTATGACTCATACTGTCATACATATGTTTGAAATCGTGTGTATGTTAAGAATGTTGGCTTGGCTTTGTGCTAGTATACTAAGAAAAAGTTGGCAAATTCAAGTTTTTGAAGCCACATGAAATTTTTTGTTTAAAACAAAGTGGATTTAGTTTTAAATCGATTTTTTTTCAAGATCCAAACTTCGTTTTGGTTTTCATAACTTTTACTTTATGTTTTGGAAAAGTTAGAAAGCTTCATAGGTTATATTTCAAAAATTCAAACAAAAAAAAAAGTAACCTCAACCTTGAATTTTCGAACTGGGAACTCAATTTAACTGGAATCGAGCTTCCTATTGGAATCAAGCTCAAAGCTTGGAATCGAGTTCGATGCCTGGAATCGAGCTCGATTCCAGTATCCAATACTGGAATCGAGCTCGTTTCCTTCGCTGGAATCGAGCTTGATTCCAACAAAATTAAGTTACTGTGTTTTTTTGTTGTATTTTTTTTAGCATTCCTTGTTTAATTGGTTTCTAATTTCTATTGTTGGCTAGGTTAATTTCTACGGTTTTTACTTACTTTTTGACGTTTAACGTTATTCATATTAAAAATTAAGTATATGTATTGCGCTTTTTTTTTACCCGAAAGGCTTACGCCTCAATGCTTCAAGACTTACGTCTCGCCTCACGGACCCGAAAGCGCCTCATGTACAACTTCTGCGTTTTAAAAACATTGACGTGTAGTAATGATATCGTATAGTATCATTCTTTGTTTTATCATTTTTTTTTTTTTTTTTTTAGTAAATACAGGTATGTGGATTTCTAATGCCACTATTTCATAGTTGCAATTTACGAATTGTAATAGCAATTTTTTGAATTGTAGTAGCATCTTTTAAAAAATACACTAGCAGTTTATAAACAATTATAGCATATTTTATGTGTAGCAGTGCTACTGTGTAACATCATTTTTATAAATAAATATAACTACGTATATTTCTATTCATAATGGCATTTTATAATAGCATTTTATGTGTTGTGGTAACAGTTTATGAATTGTACTAATAGAATTCAAAACTGTAGTAACAATTTATAAATAATTGTAGCATCTTTTAGACAATGTATATATTGTATATGACAACGTTATTTGATAGTAAAATCTATGAATTATAGTATTTGTTTACAATGTGTATTAATAATTTTTTGGTTTGAAACAAGTATTTATGAGTTGTATCATTCACTTTCTAGCATTGTTCAATGAATTTTTGCAAAAAATGGTATTATTTTTATTTTCTTTTAAAATTTGTAATATTATTTCATAAATTAATTTATAATGTTACTGCTTAGTTTTGTAGAGATGACATACTTTCTTTTTTTGACTATTTATCATTATGTTTTCCAAAAATTATTATTTTATAATGTTACTGTGTAGTATAAGTATTGTATTTACTAAATTTAAAAAAGAATAGAGCTTTACACTTCAGCTTTATTGTATAATAGTTGGCATTGCTTGTAATAGCATTTTATAGTTAAATAAAGCAACTCGGTAGCATTTCGCATCTATTGTACATCTATTTACGTTATTTTTTGTATAATGATATCTTACAGTGTCATTTTGTATTTACGGCTATTTTTATAGTATAATTGGATATAATAGCAAGATGAGGTGAGCAACGAAGTTCTGATGTATTGGAAAATGTAGATGGCGGTAGATGTCGAGTGCAGGCATGTTTTTGTTTGTTAGGTTACATATTTTGAGGAGATGGCAACTATATAAGGTGAACGGCATACTTTCGTTTATTAGAGTTAGGTTCAGAGTAGGCCACTGCCACTACCATTGGGGGTGGTAGTAGCTATGGGAAGCGATGGCTATGAGCAATAGCGGAAGGCATGGGAAGGCTGGCGTGGGATGCGACGATTCGCAAGGAAAGATGTCTTTGTGGCTAAATTTATAAGCTGATGTCTAATGGCACCCAGTGGGTTGCGGGTTGAATATTCAACCCTTAATGAGGTTGGAATGAAATGCCCATTTAATGGGCGCTTGCCCTCTACTCCCCCCCCCCCCCCACCCCACCCCCCAATATATATATATATATATATATATGTATATATATATATACACATATAACTCTCTCTAGTCCTATTTTTTCCACTTCGCCGCAAAATTTCTTTTCGAATATATTTTTTGGAAACTTGAAATTGAAATGACGTTGCGTCTAACCAAAATAGCTAGAACTGTTCATAGACATCCATAAGCTGGGACATTGCACGTTTCTCCAACACTTGGTATTTCATCCGATGATTTGTGTATATTACACTAGCTTCCAAACGACTATCGGCACAAAACTGAAACTGCTTTGGCTAAGGTTCATGTATAATTTAGACATAAATATATTAGATTAACCTCATATTTATATTAAATAACCATTAGTATATTTAAAATTATCCATCTATAAATTATGTATAGAATCAAACATTCATTGTCGTGATAGTTGGACCAAGTGTATTACACGGTTTTATGACACTCTCCCCCGTCCTATTATATAGATGATATAGGTTAGCCCTTTTGGCATGTTTTTATCGATTAGGCATTTTCAGTCCTTTGTTCGCCCTCTTATTCAGGCATTAGTTGAAAGGTGGTTGTCTACCACGTATACATAAAACGCATGGACCATGATGCATGTATAATTTAGACATAAATATATTAGATTAATTTCTATAAATTAATCTCATTCATATTAAATAACTAGTAGTAGATCTAAAATTGTTCATCCATAAATTATGTATAGAATCAAACATTCATTGTTGTGATAGTTGGACCAAGTGTAATACACAATTTTATGACATTCTCCTTCGTCCTATTATAGAGATGTTATAGGCTAGCCTTTTTGACATATTTTCATCGATTAGGCAATTTCAGCCCTTTGATCGTCCTCTTATACAACCATTAGTTGAGAGGTAGTGGTCTATCACGTATACAATTCATTTTTCATATTTTGAGCTAGGTATTACACCCGTCGATTTCTGCCATAGGCCATTCCCGTTTGATAACTTATACAAGTCCCTGATTTGTTTACCTCTTTCTACCTCGTATAGATGTTAGTTGCGTTAATAGCCGTTTTGTGAAGCTGACTCACATGTAGCACTACATCACCACCTATATATAGGGGTGAGCATTATTCGGTCAAACCAAATAAACCAACCAAACCAATTTATTTTGGTCGGTTTGGTTCAGTTTTGAAATTAAATCGGTTTGTAATTGGCCTAAAAAAATATTAAGTTCGGTTATCGGTGGGGGTGAGCATTATTTGGTTAAACCAAATAAACCAACCAAACCAGTTGATTTTGGTCGGTTTGGCTCGGTTTTGAAATTAGATCAGTTTGTAATCGGTCCGGAAAAATATTTAGTTTGGTTATCGGTTTGACCAAATTAACCGAACTTTTATTATATTTTCAAATTTATCGAAATTATTGTAAATATTTTAACTTAGATTGGTTATCTAAGTTAATTTTACTCATCACATATGTACCAGAATTATTTTTTGGGAAGCAATAGAGTCATAAATAATAATATTTTAATCATATATTTATATTTTATTTAAAATTATAGTTAATACTATGAACATAATGTCTAAAATATTTTTAATTCGGTTAAATCGGATAACCAACCGAACCAACCAATCATAATTTGGTTGGTTTGGTTTAGTTTTCATTTTTATCGGTTTTAGTTTGGTTTGCAGTTTTAATCATCGGATAAACCAAACCAACCAAACGCTCACCCCTAGTTATCGATTTAACCAAATTAACCGAATTTTTACTATATTTTCAAAATTATTGGTATTATAATAAATATTTTAGGTTAGTTTAGTTATTTAAGTATAAATTAATCATCACCTATGTGTCAAAATTAATATTAAAATGCATAAAAAATCAAAAATAATAATACTATAATCATATAGTTATAATTTGTTTGAAATTATAGTGAATATTTCAAACACAAAATGTAAAATATTTTTAGTTCGGTTTAATCAGATAACCAACCAAACCAACCAAACTTAATTTGGTTGGTTTGGTTTGGTTTTCATTTTTATTGGTTTTAGTTTGAATTGACAAATTTATCATCGGATAAACCAAACCAACCAAACGCTCACCCCTATGTATATAGAATAGAACGGATATTGTGAATGTAGTTATCAAGGTTTTCAATCTCAGATATCGATCGTGTATTGTCCATGAGAGTTTATGCAACGACCCGCATTCTACGCATCAGAGGATCGTAGAATATTTATTTCTTTCTCATGCGAAGTTGTATGGTCATGTAACTTTGGGAGACGACTATTGGGGTCATTTCCCATGTTCATGATTTTCGCCGATTTTTAAATGACCGTTTTGCCCCTAGCTGATCTTGTTTGGGCTATAATTTTTGATTGAAAAGAAGTTTTGACCTGAAACCACTTCCATTAGTTTCGGATGATGGTTTACCTTTCCGTAGAGTGTCATAATAGTCAAACGGACTTACCGTTTGGGAGATATGGCTGAATTAAGGTTTAGAATGTATAAAACAGCTTAAATGGGCTTTAGTTAATAGCTAGGCCCATTGGGGGATTTCGGGATTAAGGGTATATAGGGGCTGATTAGGGTTAAAAAACATTTCTTTAGACACTTTTTCAGCCGCCACTTTCATTCTTGGAACCCTAACAATGGCCTCCAACATCTAGAATCACCTCTAATCACTTTCTAATCAAGTATTAGCCTAATCTTCACCAAATTAAGGAGAAATAGCACCAAAGCAAGGTTAGAACTGCTGTTAGACATAAGTATTCGTGCCAAACAGATAATCATTTCAGATCTACAGTTTATTTGTGGCAAAGGTGAGTGATTTGCATGGTTCCTCAGTAATTATGATTAATTAAGGGTAATTAGTGTTAATTAACGAATTTAAACATGATTAAATTCTGGAAAAATATTCATAAATTTCGAAATATTGTTTTAGGCCTCTGTTAGAAGATTTGGTTTAATCCTATCATTAGTTTTGCCTAAACACGCTTAATGGAAAATATTGGGTTTCGGCTTTGTTTGATCCATTTTAACCTATAAATTTATTGGTTTGGTGTTTGTGGTCAATTCTACAAGTTGTTATGACTGTATGGTATGTTTTGTGATTGTCTAAAAGTGTTAATTGGTCGAAAACATCGTCGAATGGCGTAAACAACTCGCTGGACAAAGTGCAAGAAATATGCAGGAACCGGACCGGATCGTATCGCCCTACCCGACCCCGACCCGTTCGTGAACGGAGGCACCGAACCGATCCACTCACCTGGAGAGCTCCACGACCCGAACCGCCATGAGAGTGAGTCCACGAGCCGATCAGAACAAATGAAGAAACTCGACCCGATTCGAATGGGTCCCACGAACCGAAGCTCAGCTCGAACCAAAGGGAGGTCGATCCGACCAGGGAGGCGCATCACGATCTGAACCCAATGGGTATTCTCCGATCCGACCCGAAGGGCTTGTCACGAATCGAGATGTTGAGCACGAGCAGGGAGGGACCGAACCGAACCGACTTGGGTGGGGAAATCCGATCCGACCCGATGTGGATGATCATAGGCAGGACTACTTCGAGGAGCACGATCTGAAGCATAGTGAAGAGGAGCATGCCGAACCGATCCGGAGATGGTGACCAAAACCCGAGATGCAAAGATAGTCCAAATGGGAAGTTTGCACTCAGGATCCAGATGGGAACCAACGAGTCAACTTCGTGATTGGACTTTGCTACGGGACGTGTGCTAAGGGGTTATTGACGTCCATAACTTTGATTCACCACCAAGACGAATGTTAGACTACAAATAGTGCAGTGGGGTAGATGTTACTCCATGGGGCAGAGTGATCGTAGCATGGCTATGAGCCAGTGCAGTGAAGTCGTCATGACTTCATGGGGCAAAGTGGACATAGCAAGAACTAGTGGCTATGAATCAGTGCAGTGGAGTCGCCATGACTCCATAGGGCAGAGTGATCATAACAAGGATTTGGGTGATCAAAGCGGTGGAATCGTATGCTTTACGCACTGAGTGAGAGATGTGAGGATGGTTGATATGCTTGATTGTTTGACATCACTATGACATGCACACCCCTCCCCCGTACTTTTACATCATATGTTAGTGGCGCCTTAGAGTATTGTACAGTATGTAGTGCTAACTCTTTGGTTGCAGGTCCAGGTTCAGGTATGGTTTAGTATACCTGTTATTATTCTGTTCTGCTGCTTATCGCTCATACCAGACTTTTGTCTGACCCAGAGTTTTATGTCTCTTCTTATTACTCTGGGTGCTCTCAAACGAGCAGACTAGAGACAGGTTAGGTGGTATGCACGAGTAGCTGTACCGGAGACGAGCATGAGGCTCCTACGTATTATCTACATATATTCTCTCTGTGTTGTTGATGGTCACTGCTTTGGGCATTAGTGGTGTACATTTCCTTTCTTTTGTTTTAGAGACAGTATTTTGAAGTTGTAATAATGGTTATGGATCATAAGCCGTATTTTGGATTTCCGCTGCTATGATGATTATGGTTTAGTTTTCAGCTTATGCACTGTCTCGCCTGTTTTATGTCAAGTATGTTATTATTATATTTTATTTCATGCGCTGTGAGACATTCTACAGGTTCCTTGTTAGTTCAAATTCCTCACCTTTCCTTTCTTTGACGACCGTCCCGTGCTGGTTGGACATCGGCACAGCGCACTTTCATTGGAAATATCGGCTGGTGCGGGGCGGGCTGTCACATTTGGTATCAGAGCCAGGTTGCGTAGTTAACCTAGGGAAAGACACCAGGGAGAGATAATACGAATATGAGAGCGCGTATTTGTGATATTTTGGTTTTCAAAAGTTATATATATACTATTAGTATATCTAAGGATGAAGCCGCACTGCACTGGCACCACTTAAGAGATGGTTAATCGTTTTCTCCTTACAGATATTAAACGATGAACCGATATACGAGGGGTGCTGGAAGAGGAGCCAATAATGGGAATGCTCCTGACATGAGGACTATGTTCACTGACTTCATGAGAGAGATGCTTAGAAATGTTCAGAGGGCAGTCCCCAATGCTGCCAATGGTGGTGTTGCAGAGGTGCAGGTGCCTAGGGCCGATTTCGCCAAGCTCTGTAACGACTACACTAGTCTTGGTGGGATACCGTTCCATAAAACAGAGTCGGCTACGGATGTTCAGGATCGGTTGGATAACTGTGAGCGTATCTTCGAAGACTTGGGTATCGAGGATGCGATGAAGAGAAGGCTAGCATCCCGTCAGCTGCAAGGACGGGCGATGAATTGGTGATGCTATTAAGGCAGCTATTCCAGAGGATCAAGTTACTTGGGATCAGTTCAAGACCCGCTTTAGCGATAAGTTTATCCCAACTGCTCAGAAATCAGAGTTGTTTAGAAAGTTCTTGGAGCTTAAGCAGAATAGTAGGGCAGTCTCGAAGTATATTGATGAGCTTGATACTTTATCGAAATATGGATTATCCCTTATTGACACTGCCGAGAAGAAAAATGAAAAGTTCATAACAGGCTTAGATCAGTACTTGGGGGAAAGGCTTATAAACCATGTCGATGAGACATTTGAATCGATTGTGGGGAAAGCTTTAAGATCAGAGAGTCTATACCCTAAGTCGAAGACTGAGGTTGCATCTGCAGAGGAGCCAAAGCCGCAAGCAAGCAGTGGAGGCAACAATGGTTCTCAAAATAAGAGAAAACAGAATCAGACCAGGGATGACCAAAAGAAAAAGAACAAGAAAGATGTTGAGTGTTTCAGCTGTGGTAAGAAGGGCCACTATACCAAAGAATATCGAGCCAAGCCAGCAGATAGGAAGTGTTTTAACTATGGCCAAGTGGGACATCACAAGGACAAGTGTCCACAACCCCCTAAAGAAAAGCAGATTGTGAAAGCATATGCTATCAATGTTGTTCCTTCTTCGTTGAATGCCCCACTGCGGCGGAGAAAGGAAAGAATGTCGTCATTCAAGGTATGCTTTCTGTTTATGGTATTCCTGTTCGAGTATTGTTTGATACCGGAGCTTCCTGTTCCTTCATATCTAGTGACCTGGTAGATAGGTTGGGATTGGAACCCGAGATAGTCGATAGACCTTTAGCAGTTACGAACTCGATTGGTGGTTCGACTAGCCTTTGTATGATTTATCGTAATGTGGTCTTATCGAGTCATGGATGCATATTTGCTTGTGATTGGTTTGTTTTGGGCTTTACTGGGTTTGATATTATTTTGGGAGTCGATTGGCTCCAAAGATACGGGGTGGTGGTAGACTTTGAGGGTTTTTTGGTGACAGTTAGAGCGGATGATGGGCGGAGGGTAGTGTTTGGTGGTCTACCTAGTGATGGGGTAATGGCTAGTTTTCTAAATTCCCTCGAAATCCCGCATGAGTTGTCAGATATGCCCATGGCTGGCCAGTATCTGGACGTCTTCGAGGAAGTGACCGAACTTCACCACACCGAGAGATTGAGTTCCGTATTGATTTAGTGAAAGATGCCAGACCCATAGTGATGTCACTTCGTCGTATGGCACCAAGGGAGCAGCGAAAGCTCGAAGTGCAAGTAAGCGATCTTTTTAAGAAGGGATTTATCAGAAGAAGTGTTTATGAGTGGGGAGCACCAGTTGTATTTGCTACCAAGACAGATGGTTCTCTTCTTTTGTGTGTGGACTACCGCGAGTTGAACAAGGTGACGAGGAAGAATAAGTATCCTCTACCGCGGATAGATGATTTGTTTGATCAGTCGAGTGGCGCAAGAGTGTTCTCCCAGTTGGATCTCGCGACATGTTTTCATCAGCTTAGAGTGGAAGCTGAAAGTATAGCTAAAACGACATTTCCGACGCCGTCTGGATTCTATGAATGGTTGGTCATGCCATTCGGTTTGACCAATGCACCAGCATATTTTGTGGATCTTATGAATAGGGTGTTCAGGGATCAATTGAATAAGTTTGTTCTTTTGTTCGTAGACGATATCTTGGTTTATTCAAGGACAGAGGAAGAACACAAGGAACATTTGAGGATAGTGATGGAGGTGTTGAGAAAACACCAATTGAAAGCAAAGTTTTTTAAGCGTCGCTTCTGGAGGAGGGAAGTGAGATTCTTGGCCATGTTGTTTTAGAGAATGGTATTGCCGTGGATCCTGCGAAGGTGGCTACGGTACAGGATTGGTCTACGCCCAAGAATGCAACAGACGTAAGAAGTTTCTTGGGATTAGCTGGGTATTATCGCAAGTTTATCCAAGACTTCTCCAAGATAGCGGCACCGTTGACTCAGTTGACCAAGAAGAATCAAGCTTTCGTCTGGGACGAAAAGTGTGAGAATGCATTCAAGAGTCTAAAGGAAAAGTTGACATGTGCACCAGTGTTAGTCATTCCTAAGGGGAATGAAGAGATGACGGTATACACGGATGCCTGTGGTACCGGACTAGGTGTTGTATTGATGCAAGGAGGTAAGGTAGTAGCTTATGCTAGTAGGCAACTAAAAGCACATGAGAAAAGATATCCTACTCATGATTTGGAATTGGCAACGATCGTGTTCGCATTGAAGATGTGGAGACATTATCTCTTGGGAGAAAGATTCGAGTTGTTTACCGATCATAAATCGTTAAAATATCTTTTCTCTCGGAAGGATCTAAATCTCCGACAGCAAAGATGGTTAGAATTCTTGGCTTCCTACGATTTCGATATCGCATATATACCAGGAAAATGAAATGCGGTAGCTGATGCACTGAGTAGAAGACATGCCAGTTTAGGGGCTATATTTCTTGAGTGGAAGCAACTGGAGTACATCGCTGGGTATGATTCCAGACCAAAGTGCGAATTGGATCCAGAAATGTTAGCAAGTTTGACGATCAGACCCACTTTGATTGAGCAAATTGGTTCCAGTCAGAGGGACGATCCTAACCTATTGGAAATCATCTCAAAGTTAGAGATGGGAATCGACGAAGAGATGAACAAGTATGGGCTTGATCGAGATGGATGGCTTAGAAAGAATGGAAGACTAGTTGTGTCCAATGTCAAGGGATTGAGGGATGAAGTACTTAGAGAATGTCATCACTCAAAACTGACTATACATCCCGGTGGTAACAAAATATATCGAGACATGAAGCAGACCTACTACTGGGAAGGGATGAAAAGAGACGTTGGGAAGTTTATATCTAAATGCATGAACTGCCAGCTAGTTAAAGCTGAGCAAAAGAAGCCTAGTGGTTTGTTGCAACCATTAGAAATCTCAGAATGGAAATAGGAACAAGTGTTAATGGATTTCATTGATGGGTTACCAAGGACTAGGTCGGGTCATGATAGCATTTGGGTGATTGTTGACCGATTGACCAAGAGTGCAAGATTTATACCCGTCAAGTCGAATAGAACGACAGCTAAGTTAGCTGAGCTATATATGAAATGGGTAGTGAGATTTCATGGAGTACCTAAAAGTATTGTAAGTGACCGAGACCCGTTGTTTACTAGTGGATTTTGGAGTAGCTTACGAGAGGCTCTAGGGTCAGAATTACACCTCAGTACCGTGTATCATCCTCAAACCGACGGTCAGACAGAGAGGATGAATCGAGTGTTAGAAGATCTCTTGAGAGCTTGCATATTGGATTTTGGTGGATCATGGAATGACCATTTACATCTAGTAGAGTTTGCATATAATAACAGTTATCAATCCAGTATTGGTATGACTCCATGTGAAGCTTTATACGGAAGACCGTGCAACTCACCATCATGTTGGCTAGAAACCGCTGAGAAATTTGTGCTTGGGCCAGATGTAATAAGAGAAACCTCAGATAAGATCAAGATTATCCAATAGCGAATGAAGGTTGCCCAAGATAGATAGAAGAGTTATGCTGATAAGAGAAGAGATTTAAAGTTCTCCATTGGCGATTTGGTGTTTGTCAATATTTCTCCGTTAAAGAGCGTGATACGATTTGGCAGGATAGGCAAGTTAACACCAAGATTTGTTGGTCCATTCCCAGTTCTCGAGCAAGTTGGGAATTTGGCATATAAAGTTAAATTACCAGAGAAGATGGCAGGAGTTCACAACGTATTTCAAGTTTCTCAGTTAAGGAAGTTTGTGCACGACCCTAATGTGGCTATTTCACCAGATCAGTTGGACGATATCGAGGTTGAACTCGAGGCGGTTGGGAACCGCAGGCCTATGCGTATTGTTGGGAACGATACGAAGCAGCTTCGAAGGAAGGCGGTGAGACTAGTCAAAGTTCAGTGGGGTGACGATGAGGAAGACTGTACTTGGAAAACAGAAGAGAACATAAGGAGGAAGTATCTAGAACTCTTTGTCTGGTAAGATTTTTATATCGGTATAGTACTCCCTTGTTAGTAAACCCATGCTAGGATAGGCTTGTTGCGTTGTTTTGTATGCTTTATTGTTTTGTTAATGATTGGTAGGCATGGGAGATCCTTTGTATGTTTTAGGTTAAAGAATTTCGGGAACGAAATTTCTTAAAAGGGGAGAATGTAACGACCCGCATTCTACGCATCAGAGGATCGTAGAATATTTATTTCTTTCTCATGCGAAGTTGTATGATCATGTAACTTTGGGAGACGACTATTGGGGTCATTTTCCATGTTCATGATTTTCGCCGATTTTTAAATGACCATTTTGCCCCTAGCTGATCTTGTTTGGGCTATAACTTTTGATTGGAAAGGAGTTTTAACCTGAAACCACTTTCATTAGTTTCGGATGATGGTTTACCTTTCCGTAGAGTGGTCATAATAGTCAAACAGACTTACCGATTGGGAGATATGGCTGAATTAAGGTTTAGAATGTATAAAACAGCTTAAATGGGCTTTAGCTAATAGCTAGGCCCATTGGGGGATTTCGGGATTAGGGGTATATAGGGGGTGATTAAGGTTAGAAAACATTTCTTTAGACACTTTTTCAGCCGTCACTTTCATTCTTGGAACCCTAACAATGGCCTCCAACATCTAGAATCACCTCTAATCACTTTCTAATTAAGTATTAGCCTAATCTTCACCAAATTAAGGAGAAATTGCACCAAAGCAAGGTTAGAACTGCTGTTAGACATCAGTATTTGTGCCAAACAGAGAATCATTTCAGATCTACAGTTTATTTGTGGCAAAAGTGAGTGATTTGCATAGTTCCTCAGTAATTATGGTTAATTAAGGGTAATTAGTGTTAATTTGCGAATTTAAACATGATTAAATTCTGGAAAAATATTCATAAATTTCGAAATATTGTTTTAAGCCTCTGTTAGAAGATTTGGTTAATTTGATTAAGTTTTACTAATCCTATTATTAGTTTTGCCTAAACACGCTTAATGGAAAATATGGGGTTTTGGCTATGTCTGATCCATTTTAACCTATAAAATTATTGTTTTGGTGTTTGTGGTCAATTCTACAAGTTGCTATGACTGTATGGTATGCTTTGTGATTGTCTAGAAGTGTTAGATTGATCGAAAACGCCGTCGAATGGCGTAAACAGCTCGCTGGACAAAGTGCAGGAAATATGCAGGAACCGGACCGGATCGCCCTACAGCCCCTACCCGACCCCGACCCGTTCGTGAACGGAGGCGCCGAACCGATCCACTCACCTTGAAAGCTCCACGACCCGCACCGCCATAAGAGTGAGTCCACGAGCCGGTCCGAACAAATGAAGAAACTCGACCCGATCCGAATTGGTCCGACGAACCGAAGCTCAGCTCGAACCAAAGGGAGGCCGATCCGATCAGGGAGGCGCGTCACGATCTGAACCCAATGGGTATTCTCCGATCCGACCCGAAGGGCTTGTCACGAATCGGGATGTTGAGCACGAGCAGGGAGGGACCGAACCGAACCGACTTGGGTGGGGAAATCCGACCCGACCCGACGTGGATGATCACAGGCAGGACTACTTCGAGGAGCACGATCCGAAGCATAGTGAAGAGGAGCATGCCGAACCGATCCGGAGATGATGACCCAAACCCGAGATGCAAAGGTAGTCCAAATGGGAAGTTTGCACTCAGGATCCAGATGGGAACCAACGAGTCAACTTCGTGATTGGACTTTGCTACGGGACGTGTGCTAAAGGGTTACTGACGTCCATAACTTTGATTCACCACCAAGACGAATGTTAGACTACGGATAGTGCAATGGGGTAGATGTTACTCCATGGGGGCAGAGTGATCGTAGCATGGCTATGAGCCAGTGCAGTGAAGTCGTCATGACTTCATGGGGCAGAGTGGACATAGCAAGAACTAGTGGCTATGGATCAGTGCACTGGAGTCGCCATGACTCCATGGGGCAGAGTGATCATAACAAGGATTTGGGTGATCAAAGCGGTGAATATCGTATGCTTTACGCACTGAGTGAGAGATGTGAGGATGGTTGATATGCTTGATTGTTTGACATCACTATGACATGCACACCCCTCCCCCGTACTTTTACACCATATGTTAGTGGCACCCTAGAGTATTGTACAGCATGTAGTGCCAACTCTTTGGTTGCAGGTCCAGTTTCAGGTATGGTTTAGGATACCTGTTATTATTCTGTTCTGTTGTTTATCGCTCATAACAGACTTTTGTTTGACCCAGAGTTGTATGTCTTTTCTTATTACTCTGGGTGCTCTTAAACGAGCAGACTAGAGACAGGTTAGGTGGTATGCACGAGTAGCTGTACCGGAGACGAGCAGGAGGCTCCTACGTATTATCTACATATATTCTCCCTGTATTGTTGATGGTCACTGCTTTGGGCATTAGTGGTGTACCTTTCCTTTCTTTTGCTTTAGAGACAGTATTTTGAAGTTGTAATAATGGTTATGGATCATAAGCTGTATTTTGGATTTCCGCTGCTATGATGATTATGGTTTAGTATTCAGCTTATGCACTGTCTCGTCTGTTTTATGTCAAGTATGTTATTATTATATTTTATTCCATGCGCTGTGAGACATTCTACATGTTCCTTGTTAGTTCAAATTCCTCACCTTTCCTTTCTTTGACGACCATCCCGTGCTGGTTGGACATCGGCACAGCGCACTTTCATTGGAAATGTCGGCTGGTGCGGGGCGGGCCGTCACATTTTAGAGACTTGATATCGTATATGAAATGGGTCTAACTCGAGGGTTCATCTTGGATTTCCATCTTGGGGTCTGAAAGTTCATATCAGGATAATCTCGGGGTACAAGATATGTTAAAAAATGATATTCCTATACAATTATTTTTATGGATGCTATTATAAACATAGTAACTTAAATTTGAATTGCAAAATCACTTCATCATTCTTAATTTACGAAAAACCATTTATACTCTAAATCATAATATGCTTAAACCCAAAATATAACACAATGTAAATAGATTAGTTCTTACAACATATGATCCATGAACATAAATTATAGTTAGATATAAAACATAAAGAAAATCCAAAACATTAAAAAGTTCAACATAATTACAACATAAAGTACATAATTTCATAGGTAACATGTAATGTAAAAAAAAAAAATGAAAATCTTATTAGTTTTAGAACATATATGAAATATGAAATGGTCATCTAACATGCAAAATGTTAAATAGCAAGGGATTATCGTGGCGAGATTTGAATGCTTTAATTATTGTTCTGGTACAGGCACATATTTAAATTTAAACCAGAAAAAACAAGATCTCGGACGATACTTTAGTATCTCGTCTTGATCGGTATATCGCTCAATATTGCAATATTGCGGACGATATAGTCAAAAGGAGATTTACACTGGGATTTGTTGCTTCATTCGGGATAAGCCCAAAATGAGATCTCAGGTAATATTTTTTAGATCTGAAACAGTGGTAGTTATCATAGCATTTCTATTGTACTTATTTGGTTTGACCTTTTTTTGAAATAAAAAGTTTTAGTTTAACTAGATTATCTAGCATCTCTTGCTCGGTTAGACCATCTTCATATTAATGTTTGGGGCACAGCCACCATTCTAAGTATTCTTTATACCGCATTAGATGCATTTGCACTTGGTGACGATGTCAGACAAATGTATGTTTTTTGGTACATATTGTCATTACGATACCACGAGTACATAGCAAACATGCATCCCCACATCCAAGAAATAGCCAGTCAGGCTGCAGAGCAGTACTTCCTTAGGATGAGACGATATAAGGCTACACAGTACGTGTAGGTGTTCGACGTGATCTTATGGAAATTAGATCGCAATTTGAAATACCCAAACGGAGCAATCTCTTACGAACTCCTTGGGCTTCGCATTGGACTCAACTTGCAGATGCAGGTCTTGTAGCGGACGATCATCTTTGTTCGTTATCTATACGTAGAATGGTTTTGCATTCGCCTGCATTCATGCCTATATGATATTTGAAAAAGAGATATGCTTATCAAACCACGAGCATTCCAATCGATCTATTATCATACGAGGACATGTTTGGCAAACACGAAGTAATAGGAGATCAGTACCTGCATGCCCTTCGTTGGGCTAGGTTTGTGGATACTAGTGTGTACTTCATAGAAGAAGTCTATGACGCATATTAGGCAAGCTTCTCTACATTGCCCCTTTGACGTCAGCATTTTCTCTCGCATGTCTTTCATGCATAATGATCATTCGAGAGTCAAGCTAGGATTGTACAGCAATCTTCTTCGTTGTCATCAGCCATATCAGTCTAGCATCTTCATCTAATCTTGGTTCTGCTTTTTCAACTTCAATATCTAGTCTAGACATAAATTAGAATTCATATCAAAAACCTGGACTAGAACTATAATTAGTCCTTGAAACTTATTTCTTTCCATTAGACATCTCTTAAGCTCTTTGCGTCGTTGGAGCTTCATTTTTGATAACTAACAAGTTATAACAATTTGCAAACTGGTAATAATAAAGTTTCTTGGCACTGTTTTCCCTTGAAAATAATTTCAATAATTGATTATTCGCCAATCTCTTCTGCCAAAAATTATAAAATAGAAGGAATGAATAGTATATGAATAGAGTTACGAATTGAAATTTTTGAAAACTTATCAACTCTGTTTCGCTGCTTATTTTATTAAATACACACATTTCTTCTACTCAAAAACAATATTCTCAAATTTAGTATAATCCAAGTATGTCTCATTTGTTTCAATTGTATAGTGAACTTGAAGCGATGAATATAAATAATTGGGATTTTGATTACCAACCTAATCAAAGTGTTCTTCCCCCAAAATGTTTCCCTCTAAGCTTCCATTCGTCATGTTCATGGAGTGCGAAGAAGATAAAGATTTTTTTATATCCATTGTCACTTTTCTTACGATTCGATGAAATGACCGAAGTGGAGAAGCATTTTAGGCCAAAAAGTGACTACTTACAACCATAAACATATTGAGAAGACAAGATTATTGTTTGCAATTAATGGTAGGTTTGGAAAGATTAATCTACAAACGCAGTTCTATTAGTCTCAAATTCATAAAATAAGAAAAGAGAATGGATTGCAAAGGAAAGTTGGTACGTTTTTAAAAAAATTCAATTCGTAACTATAATCATATATTACTCGTTCATTTTTCTTTTTTTTTTTTTGTTTCTTTTTTTTTTCTTTTGCCAGAAGGGATTAATGAATGATCAATGGTGGATACCAGTGCCAAAGACTCCCGTACTCAAGCGCGAGGACTTCCTAGATCAGTCTCCCGTTCTAGTACTATTCACACGGTTTTCCCGTACTCAAGCGCGAGGACTTCCTAGATCAGTCTCCCGTTCTAGTATTATTCTCACGGCTTTCCGAGCTCTGGGGGTGGTCAGTTAGCACGCACAGTCTTTCTCTCACATAGTGAAGAGACCGGGGCTTGAACCTGAGCGCTCCAGATTACCAGCCGACACCACCTTTGATGAATGATCAATCTTTGAAATTATTTCCATAGAAAAAAAGTGTCAAGAAACTTCACTACTATCAATTTCAAACTGTTATAACTTGTTTGTCAATCATCAAAAATGAGGCTTCAACAATGCAAAGAGCTTAACAGATGTTCAATCGAAATCCAAAAGAAAGAAAGAAAATTCAATGATTGGTTATGGTTCTAGTCCAGGAGATTATTCTGGCATGGATTCTAATTTATGTCTAGATATCAAAGTTAAAGTAGCAAAACCAAAACCAGATGAAGACATTAGACTGATGCTGCGGAGGGAAGCTAAGAAAAAGATTGATGTCAAGTCCCAGATCGACTCTCGAGTTGCCATCATGTATAAAAAGACATACAAGAGAAAATTGTCCAACGTCAAAGGGCAATGTGGAGACGCTCATTTAATATGCATCATAGTCTACATCGATGAAGAATGCACTAGTATTCATTCATCCAGCCTGATAAAAGGCATGCAGGTACTGATCTTCAATCACCATATGTATGCAAAGCATGCTCTCACATGATAATGGATCGACTAGAATAAAACGATTGCCCATGGTATGATAAGCACACATATCTCTCAAATACCACGTAGGCATGAATGCAGGCATATGCAAAGTCATCCTACATTTAGATAAAGAATATGCAATCATCAAGGGATAGTTGTCTGCCATAAGGCATGTATCTACAAGTTGAATCCAATGGAGGACCAAAAGAGTCCTCGATTGCGTATGTCAAACTGTGACCTAGCCTCCATAAGGTCATGTCAAACACCTAACGAAGCATATTGCACATACTGAATAGTCTATCATCGTCTCATCCTAAGAAAATACTGCACGGTCTAACCAGCTATCTCCTGGAAGCGGGGATGCATGTTTGTCGTGTACGCGTAGTATAATAACACTAGTATGTATCAAAAACATACGTCTATCTGACATCACCAAACGCAAATGCATCTAATGCGGTACACACTACAAAGGGTACCTAGGATGGTTGTGCCCCGGTCAATAGTATGACGGTAGTCTAACCGAGCAAAAGATGCTTGATAACCTAGTCGAAACGTATTTTTTTGTTCGAAAAAGGTCGAACAAAGAAAGTACAAAATAAATATTCTAGTGACTGCATCCATTGTTTCTTCTTTCTCTGTAGGTGGTGATGTAATGTTGCAGGTGATGTAAATTCATAGAACGGCTACTAATGCAGCTAACAAGGGTAGAAAAACAGTAAACAAATATGGGACTCACATAAGTCATCAACTGGGAATGGCCTAAGGTCATGACGTCTAATCGGAGAACATATAGAAGTCGACAGGTGTAATACCTAGTTCAAAATCTTAAAAATAGGATGTATGTGTGTGTCCAACTCCCAACTAATGCATGCATAAGAGAATAACCAAAGGACTGAAAATGCCTAATCGACAAAAACATGCTAAAAGAACTAGTCTGTAGCATCTCTATAATAGGACGGGGGGAAATGTCATAAAATTGTGTAATACACTTGCTCCAACTATTACGATAATGAATGTAATGATTCTATGCAAAATTTAAAGATGAATAATTTTAGATATACTAATGGTTATTTAATATGAATATGAGATTAATATATTGAAATCAATCTATTATATTTATGTCTAAATTATACCTACATTGTAATTAATGCAGTATCAACTTTGTGCCAATAACAGTTTGCAAGCTCATGTAGTGTACGAAGATAATCAGAAGAAATACCGGGTGTAATGGTCGATCTTGTTCCTACAGATGCCTGTGAACGGTTCTTCTAGCTATTTTAGTTAGAGCGACATTTCGCTTAAAATATCCAAAAAAAACAAAAAGTTTTGTGGGGGAAGGGAGAAAGATGGGCCGAGGGAGGGTTATATTGGGGGGAGGGGGCACACACCCTATTTAATGGACGCCTGGTGGTCAGGCGCTCATTAAATGGATGTCTGACCACTGAACATTGCAAGCTCGTTCTAGACTGAATATTCATGTTCCTTAATATTCATCTCTAGCCCACTAGAGATGCCCTAAGAAGTTATTTGGATGGGGGACTGGACGGCCATTTATTGGACGTCCAAACCCAGTTGTCCACTGAATAGTACATGCGCAATGCTCATCACTGGAGATGCCCTAAGGGCAACAATCTAACATTTGAACAAAATTCCACTTTCCTTTCCATAAAGAATAATCTAATCGGCATTAAGCACACTTGTAAAATAGAATGCCTAAAGAAAATAGAAATTTCTGTAGAAACACCATTCTGCAAAATAAAAAATATATATCTAAATTTATATCAATCTCCTTCAGTAAAATCACTCTATAGAGTGCATCTGCCTGAAAAACAAAACGAAAAAAAAAATGCAGTACAAAAACTCTAATTTATTTCCACTGATTTGACAAAAAACTAAAGTTGACCAAATCAACATGAATATTACCAATGTATGAAGGAAAAAAAAAAAAAAAAAAAAACGGAGATCAAATCGAGACCTTGGGTATGAGAAGCAACGACTGCAGATTCTTCTCTTGTTCCACAATTTCCCATTTATAACGCACTCTATCATTCTCCAGTTTACACGCAATCACTTCTCTCTCCCAATCCCTAATTTTTCATTTATTTGTGATCTGTTAAACTCTTATCCTTTGAAATATAAATGATAAGAGGATAAAAAGGGGACGAAATAATAATCAGAAACTGAAATTATTGGGTACTGGGGAAAAGATTACACGATGAGCTTTTGGAAAAGTATTTTGAGTAGAGGTACAAGTGATTAGAGCTGAAATGCCAGTAGCAACGTGGGAGATAGTACGAGTGTGCTGGGGAAAAAACAGCCGAATAGTAATTCGCATCTGCAGAGACAATACAAGGCCCCTGTGGGGGCATACTTCACATGAATTACGGGATTTTCCCAACGGAAGAAATTTGGACTGCAGCCCTTTTTAAACCAAAACTTAAAATAATCAAAACAAAATTAACGGTTTGATAGTTCAAAATGAAATATGTATCCCAAATTATGTTTATTTAACAAATTTTCGAAATAGATCAAAACAAAATTAACGGTTTGATAATTCAAAATAAAATATGTATCCCAAATTATGTCTAATTAACAAATTTTCGAAATAGACTAGTTTTGAAATAATTTTTCATTTTAAGCTTCTTTTAACTTATTATTAAATATGACTGACTTCAGCCAACTAAATCGCCATATTAGCTGTTTTGTAACTACATGGATGCAATTATGAATTGTGCCCAATTTAATTTTTATTAGTACGTTCATTTTTTTCTTTTAAAGGGTACAACTCATGGTTGCACTCCTATTTTTTCCCTGCAACATAAAACAGCGGTAGCCTTATTTATTTTATCTTTCTTACCTACACATTACGAATCATTCTTTCATCTTACTTTCTTCATTTCGAACTCATAACCTTTCCAACCACTCAAATTTAATTTTTTGTTGGTTAAACTCAATTTAATCTTATTTCAACATCATTACACGTGTCGAACGAAGCTATAACAACCCTTGAAAGGTAATTGTGTAAAACTAGCGTAAAATTCATTTTGATTTCCTTTATATATATTTTTACGAAATTGCTTTCTTACCCGAAAGAATTTCGGCTAAATCGCCCGACTAAGAGAAAAAATAGCGGGACCCCCCTGAATTGCTGCTCGAAATATGGACCTGGGTCCACCTATTTCTCTCTGTTTCAGCTATTATACCCGAAATTCTTTCATGTAGTGTAGCAATGTTTATCTTTTTATGATTTGTGGTTCCGTACGCTGAAAACTACGCTAATCGAACTAGGGTTGTCAATGGATACCCGAAAAATCTAAAATCCGTCAGCATTCGCATCCGAAAAAATGGATGAAATTGTGGATATAGGCACATCCGCATCTGAAAATTATCCGTCCGCTATTTTTCATGGTTATAGCTTAAATTATATGTATTTCAACATAATTAAAGATACTAATTTATTATTTTATAAAATGGAAAGTCTGCTAAACGCATGCTTATTGCCCATAATTATATGTTATCATCATATTTATTTATTTTTATCACTTTAGTAGTCAACTGCGTTGAAGAAACTTAATAATAAGTTTAAAAAATTCATTTATATTCTTGGATTTATCGACTATTGGCTAAGCAGATAATTATCTGACATCTATTTGAATCCGCAGATGTGGATATCCGATATCCGAAAATGATTTCGGATGCGGATAGTGTCATATACGCATCCGAAAGTATCCGTTGACAGCTCTAAATCGAACAGATATGGTTACTTGGGAAAACGATGGTGATGTTTTAGTGAAATATTGTGAAGAATGAGAACATGAAAATGAATTTGTTCCAAAAACTCAGTTTGATCCAGCTATTTCGAGTATTGTCTCTGAAACCCAGTTAGATCCGGTTCCTCGTAATCTTGTTCCTGCTATTCAAAATAGTTAAGAGAATCATGTTCGCCCAGATTCATTAGACCACAGACCGAGAAAAGTAATTATGAGGAATGACGGATTTGGACAGTCGTCTATGCTATATTGTCAATGTTGAGCTATTTGTGCAAGTTTTGTGTGTTTTAATAAGAACAATGCAAGATATCGTTATTATGGATGTTTCTGATACCAAGGTGAAAATGGTTACAACAATAAAGGTTATCCTTGTTGTGAATTCTACCGATGGATAAATCCTTAATCATGTCCTAGGGAGGTTCAGTATGCTCACGAGATGCAAGCTGAAAGCCGACATTTGGAAAAGGAAATTTGAAGGCTAAGCGGGTATAGTTTATGAAAAAATAGCCAAGGCAAATTGCTTTGCGTTTGTTATGTATAAGGCTGATTTGATAATGAGTAATCTTAGTAGTTGATGTACTAATTGTTTGTTGGTTTGTTTGTCCTTTTAATGATTATGTAATAGATGATGTATTATTATTGTGTTGTTCATCTATATTCATAAGAAATAGCGTGTATATTGCAATCACAGAATATAGCAATTGGTATAAATACTTGAGAAAATATAACGATTAAGTATTAGTGTTGCATACAAGTTAAAAGTACAAGTTTTACAGTGCATAAAGGACAGTAGTAAAAACAAATAATCAAACTACTATTTTCTGCACGTTCTTCTTTTATGATCAAAGTCATAACATTTTCCACATTTATCTTGTCGTTTATCTCTCATCTCATCCATTACCCCTCTAATTCTTGTTAATCTTAGTCTTCTTGTATTCCTACATGTAGGCGGCGGTTCTATAATCGGACCTTTACGTGCACCTTAATACTGTTGACGGGAACAGGGTGAAAAACAGGGAATAACCCCATCTATAACTCTTAACTCTAAAGTTTAAACTAGGGTGGGCGCGGTTCGGTTCGGTGCGGTTTGAAGCTCAAAACGCTTCCGCACCGCATCAAACGGTTGATCAAAAATACAAACCATTACACTAACCGTTCAAATGGTTCGGTTTAAGTTCAGTTTTGATCTAATATGGTCCGGTTTTGGTTCGGTCCGATTTGAACCCGTATTAAATATGAAACAAGAAAATTACTTCCATCAACAATCAATTTACGATTGTATAACGTTGTGTCACCTGAAGATTAAAACACATAGTGTTATCTTTAATTAATAAACATACGTTGAAAATAGAATATATATATATATATATCATTAAATTAAAAGTTAGATAGAAATGTGTTAATTTATTTATCATAACATTGTCGATGTAGCTATGCGGTTCGGTTCGGTTTAATATGGTTTGATAAAAGTTGCGCAACTGAGCCGTATCGTTCCGAGTCGGTTCGGTTTGGGCTGTTTACTTTAGAAAGAGAATCCGGTGCAGTTTTCCACACCATTTTTGCGGTTCGGTCCGGACGGTTTCCACATTGCGGTGCGGTTTATGCCCACCCCTAGTTTAAACCACTATGGAAAGCTCTTTTAGCTCCTCCTCTACATTGTGCACATACAGCTAAAACATAAGAGCATCGAAAATGAGCAAGAACGGGAATATTGCACGAACAACAACACATGTCATTGGTAATATTTTCCGTGAAGCTGCATGCATTTGTGTCAGTTACTTGCCACTATGTCACCCTGAATCTATTAACGCTCATGCTTCTGGAACAGCTTTTTCCATCATTTTTTCATACGATGCTGTAAGTATGGACGTATACTTCAATTCATCAGCACGTCCTCTGTAGATATAACTATTCATATGATGAAAGGTACATGTTGCCATTGTTTTCAATTGTAATAACCTTGTACCTTTTAGGGCTCCATTAAAACTCTTTGAAGCGTTCATAGTCATCATACAAAATTATTCACCGTTGTCTTTGTACAGAGCTTATTGTTCATCCTTCTATCGAAGTCTTCTATGAATTCATCTGTCAGCATCTGTGCAAACGTTCTTTAGCTGGTTTCTAAGCTCATTGCATGTTACTTCGTCCTTTGCTTCAGCACATGCATGAACCAAATTCTGCAAAATTTACTATCAAAACCCGCCTTTGCAAAGTTTGCTTTCAAATGGAAAAGGCAAAAACGATGATGATGATGTCTTCTCCATTTATGCTATAAGGCGGTTGGAATTCCTTTCACTCTATCAAAAATGAATACAATGCATCTTGTATTTAAAGACATAATCAAATGTCCCATACAAGGAAAACCACCTCTACGTTTTCGCTAATTCTGTTCGCACAATAGCAATTGCCAAATGAAAAGGCGAGTTATTTGCATCAACATCTGCAGTCGCAAGCAACGTACCTTAATATTTACCGTATAGAATTGTGGTTGGAATTTGGTGATACTATTTTCCATATTTGAGTAGATTTTAGTGATATTTTAGTTTACACGGTATTACAAATATAGATCATTTCTCATTTCATAGATTTGGTTATTTATGGGGAGTGATTAGTTACTTTTTTTAAAAAAAGGATTACGAAGAGTGATTTTGATGAATAATTGGTTGCTTCTTTTTATTGCATTAGAAAAGGCAATAAGTAACCTTCATGGGAAAAATTTACACAAGCATTAAATAGCTTCTTATTGAAGATGTATTGCTAAGTCCATTATAAATAGTTGTATGTGAGGTTTGTATGAGGTAAGGGAAAAAGTTTGTTTGGAGGAACTCGTTTGTCATTTTTTCACTTCTTATCTCTTCTAAAATCTAAGTGTGTAGAAATCCCAAGAATTTTCCTAACAGTTCCATCTATAGAAAGAACATGAAGACAATGGTGGAAACCGTCAATGATGGACCCAAATGCCCAGAAAGCCCGAAAAATTGAAGGTCGTCTATATGAACATGAAAAATAGTCCCCGAATTGCTTTTCTGAATTGCATGAAACTAATAAAGTCAATGTAAGATGATTCACAATTGCTGAATATTTTTGAAATAGCTTTACTAAGTCCTTTCCAAGCTCACATGCAGTTTATTTGAATTTGGTATGCATTCGCCATGAGCTCTTGAATTGCTTTTGCGATGTAACTTGGATTCGAAAAAACATGTGAAAGTACTTTAATGCATATGATCTTTGATGTTGCTTGCTTTTGGTTGGAGTTGATTACTGGATTTAAGCATGCATGATCACTGCCGTATATTTTATCACCCACTAGCCTGCATGGTCCCTTTTGAAAATAATAACATCGAGTCTGCATGGATAGTTCTCATCAATGTCGCATATAGCAATAAACTCCCTAGTACGAGACTTGATGTTTTTAAATGAAATTGAACATTTTATTGACCATTCTCTTACGTGCTTAATTAGAGATTCTTTGGAGTTGAAAATCATACCGACTCTAAAACCTTTCTCTAGACATTCAAGCCTAAATAATTCATCAGTAAATTGAACTTCTAGCATAATAGAATTTTGCATGATTTTATCGTTGCATTGGTCATCTTCTAAAAGTTTTTCCATTTGCATATGCCCGTCATCGTCTTTAAATTACTCTAGAATGTCATCTAATGAGGCATCATTATTAACATTCATAGCATCTACACATGTATCATCTTCATTAAATGAAGCATCAATTTCCATGCTATCCAAACGAGATACCTCGGTATCATATCATCGCCATCCATGCCTTCAATTTCAACATCATTAGCTGCATTCTTTTGGACGTACTCATATGAAATCTAAGTTGGAATCGATTGTGTAGGATTTGGCATGAATCGGTATCGAGCTGACTGTGGTGTCTATGATAATAAACTGTAGCCAGACGTATACAACATGTAAACAAAAAAAATGTTAACAATATGAATATAATAAAGGATAATAGTAGAACTATAATATGAAATCATACTCTTTGGTTGTGTATAAACGTTCGGTTGCGTATGTACAGCTGATTTTGCTCGACCATATTTCTAGGTCCAGGTTGGTTAGCATAATCTGAAGCATGTCCTTGCATTTGAGATGCATGTACAACCTCCTTCTTGACGTACAATTCAACTACCTTCATACTAATGTTGAACATCAATTCGACGTCATCTTCTTCATCGACCTCTATGTTAATCGGACCATCATTCGTAACTCATTTACTAACTAGATAAATGGTAAAATGGGATACACTAATATTTGTAACTTTGTAAATCGCCGCTATCAACTTGACACAATTACATTTGGATCTCACTATGGATCCTTTATGCTTTCCACCATTGTGGGTTGCCTTGTTATCCTCGTTAACAATGAGATTACCATCGTAATGACAAATAATAGGTGCAACTACCATAGACCTAGCATAATACGACATAGTAATCTTCAGATTAGAATCTACATAATTGAAATAATAAATAGGGTTTTCGAATCATTACCTAAGTTCTAGAAGGAAATGAGATCTTGTTTCAGCTTGCTGAAATAATTTGAGTGGATTTGTTAAGTCTATATGCTTGTTGAAGTGATTTGGGGATTTGAGTGAATGAGTTTAGATTTCTAAAATGTTTTAAGGATGAAAAGTTGAGAAGAGTGGAATGATTTATTGGGATATAAGTGAATAAGAATGAGTTATTGTTTGGCAAGCTCATAGACCCTCTAATGGGTGCAACAATGAGTTATGCCCCTGTGGAAACAATGAGTGCAACTAACAGTTGTGCCCTTTGTTAATATGGGCTAGGCACTACTGGAAGTTGCACTCTGTTTAATAATATATATAATACGGCGCAACTTCCAGTTGCTCCTTTTGAATTGAACTTGATGTAACAACCTGAATTTTTAATAGATTTGTAATTTATAATTTGATTTTAATTTAAAACTTTAATATTTAAAACTTCAAATTATTTTGAACAAAATGAAATAAATGAATTTTATTTTGTAAATAAACAATAATAAGTAATGTTTGAACAGTGAAATTAAACAACTATCAAAATTAAAATTAATTGTTTAACTAGATCAATTTGTGTTATTTGAATTTAAATAATTTTATAAAAGCTTAAATTTAAATAAAGAAAATGAATTAATTAATATTATAATTTACGAAATCCGATATAATGTAAAATTTTCTGGAAAAGTAAATTTTCTTAAAGATTGGTTAAAATTGAATTTAAGCTAAAATTTTAAAGTTGTCAAAATCTGAAAAATGCGCAAAATAAATGGCGTCTTGTTGTGTATATTTTATCTATATCCTATTGTATTGGGTTTAGTATGTATTCATGTATTGAATTGAATGGGTTCCTGAATCAACAAGGCCCACCCATTAAATTTACCCAATTAAAATTTGTAACGACTTCCCGAATAAAATAAAATAGTACATATCATTTCTCTACCTCCACCATTTCCTAGAAATTCCTCATTTCTCTATCTCCTCCTTTCTGAATCTAAATCTATATCTCAAAATTCATGGAGAATTTCTTCAAACCAAAAAATTTCAAATGGAATCAACTGAAAATTCAATAAGAAGAGGCAAACAAATCCTATCTTCCTCTCTCCCTTCTCATCTCCTCTTTCTTAAATTTTTCCCTCTTCATAATCTCCTCTCTAAAATCCAAATTCCTAAAATCCTAAAACCCATTCTCCTTTTTCTTCTTTCCCTTGCCTTGCTTCATCTCCTGCTGACCTTTTCCGAACCCAAACAAGCCACAAACCCCATCCATGACTGTTTTCCCTTTGAAACCAAAGACCTTTTGTTTTCTTTTTCCAAATTTTAACCTTTGTTGCAGTGGCTGTATCTCCCTATTAGAAAATGAAATTTTCCCTTTTCTTTTTTTTTTCAAATTGGGTGAAATTGAAATAGCGACAAATTTTATGTTGAACATTTTTTTCAGATTTCGAATTCTTCTACGTTAAAACTGTCAATCTTCCAGATGCATTTTTGGACCCAAATTCTAATCCAAATATTTGTCTGTCGCTGTTTTAATCATACCTTCTTCAAATTTTACCGAAAATCAGTTTTCCTTTTTATTTAAATTGAATAGAAAAGAATTTGCAACAACTTTTCAGTTTATGATTTTTCCAAATTCTTAAGTTAACCAGTCCAAAAATTAATTTCAAAATGATCGAAATTTTGTTCAGTTTAAATAAAATTGTAACGAACCGGGATTTTCGACTCCGAAAATCAACATCAAACTACCATGTTGACCATTCAGACATCGAACATTCCAGATCATTAATAGAAAGAAGTTAGAGGGTGAGATAAGAAAGAAAGAAATATTAGAGTAGAAGAAGAAGAAGAAACACCACAACACAGAGTCTCACATCGCAGTGGAACAAAATATAATACAGAAATAAATCTTTATTGAGAACCTTTAAAATACTTACAGTATCAGAGTACATCATCTGGACAGTGATAATAATCTGTCCTCATATAACACACAGCGGAATAGTAATAATATCATACATCTGGACTCTTCCAGCTCGTCTCTTCACATCAGTCGATAACCTGAACCTGTACAACCCGGCCTAACCCGAGCATTTACAAAACACCGGGTCAGTCTGGTGAACCAGAGTGAGATAAACTCGCACAGTATAAGGGTAAATCATCCAATCATGATTTTAAAGTTCAAAATCTTTTCAAAAGAAAAGGATAATCGTAAGACCAAATCCACACATAAACACGGACGGTTTTTACCTTACGATAACCCAAAACAGTTTGAAACCAATATCTGGTCTGATATTATAATAATGTCTAAATACAAGTAAATAGAATCTAGTAGAACGCTTGCATCTCACGCTCTACATATATAGTATACAATCAAAAACCGCGGCGCTTATTGGGAATTGGATTCCGACTTGACAAGGTATGGGTCCACCTTCCGATAGTGTATCTCTAGAGACGAATACACTGGGTTCAACAAGAACTTCTTGCAACCCGGCCCTCACATGACCGACCACTCATTTCGCTTGAGTGTATCGAATGTATACCACCGACGGTTGGGATCAGTAACCGTCTCCCGAAAAGGGACAACATCGAAACATAGATTTAAGAAACAAATAGGATTTCCTCTAGATAGGTGATCATACACCCTAATGGGAGCGACCCACATAGCCATGCTGCCTGCCCGATTTTTGTCATTTCCCGGTTGATGAGGCTTGAGGCCAGAATTAACTCTTGAACATCTGGTCGTCATTCACTTTGAATGCCACATCGTCAGATCCGTCAGATATCATTAATTGACGTCCACAAAAATACTCTAGCTGGAAGCTAGAGAATGGCAATTCCCTGCCAACAACTATCGTACGTTTGAAGAAATCAACGTACGTGATCCTTTGGAAATACTCTGTCAGACATCCGTCCATATACGTCACCCAGGAACAGGATGAACCGAAGGCACTCTCCTACCGCATCCATATAAGAATCACCCCATGGATCAGTAGCGAGAAGTCCTTGCAACCCGTAGATTCCAACCACGACAGAATCACAGTTTATCTCTGCTTGCCAGGCAGAGAACATTAGTGGTCCTTCCGTTTATGAAGATCCACGGTCTTCAATGCTCCATCTCGACCATCTTCTTGAGATCTTCACGTATTTGTTGGACGGAATGGTTTTCGAATATAAATTCGATCCCGGTCTTTCCGTACCAACAATCGTATTGGTCAGATTTGATAGTCGGTGTTTTAACTATCAAAATATACAGTGTTTCAAACATGACACTCCAATGAGTTCACTGATTCAGTATTCAGCATCATTTGGCCTTTTAATTAAACAATTTAATTCACTTTCGCTTAATTAAATCTTCAACTCTTTAAACAAATTCATTTAGATTCGGCTTTGGTTATACAACCCACTTCTTTACCCAAAATTCACTTTTACTTATTTCCTTTCAAATCTATTCGGCCATTTCCCCACTTTGGAATCTCATTTCAATATTCCCTTTTTCTTGATCTTGGTTTCAAGTAACGTTAATGTAAAGTTAACGCCTTAACACTTTAAACCTCACTTAAAACCTCTGGTTTATAATAAACCCTTTTATCGTAATCTCCTTTCACTTAATTCATATAATTGAGTACGTTTATTTCCTTTCACCATTCAATTGACTTGCATCTCACATTCGGTAACTTTTTAAATGAATTCCCATTTAAAAATATATTCCTAAATTCATCATAAAATAATAACTTATTTCAAACATTAACTACTTTAATAGTTAATCCCTTTATTAACTAAATTATATATACAATCCCTTTTAAATCCTTATTTAAATTCCAACAATATTCATTTAACTGTTTTAGTCAAAACACATTAACTTGATAAACAATTCTAATTTCAAACGGTTGATTCAATTAACTCAAAAACTTGATTTCCTCGTTAACCGATTTCAACAATCCTCGCTCAAAAATATAATTAATTTAGATAGATTCCAATTATTTGTTTTCTTTACAAACAATGATCAAAGTTTAACCCTTTCGATTCATTTCTTATCTTCATACTTGAAAATCCGATTAACATCAGCATATACTTTATAAAATAAACCAACCCTAAATCAAGGTCTTAAATAAATAAAATATTTATTTAATTCCCTTTTATACTTTATTCAAATAATATATTTCAAAATCTGAGTCCAGTTATAAAATAAACTTTATAACTTCACTTTTATCGACTCACCTAATGGTGAATCCATATCTATAAACCGATTGATTTTTAAAGGCCATACTCTGCCAAACACTTAACCAATATCACTCATTGGTTTAAAACAAACAGATGTTGAATATTCAGTCAATAATCAACCATCAAATCAATCACACAAACAGATTAGTTCATATATGATAATATGAAAATAAATAATACATTTGAGGGATCCGGTTGGGTCCCTCCAACCTGTTCTTCCCTGTATTCAAATGGTTTTTCTCAAATCAGACGGTTCAGTTTTGTTTAACTGATAAATTAAATGACGACCATTTAACATCAACCATAAGCAATTCAAACAATTCAACTATTTAAACACACTTATAAATAAACGTGACCAACCAAGGTAAATTACCTTTATTGGAACCAATCGTTAAAAATAACGATTTGGTATTTGATTGAAATTAAACACAGTTTAATTTCATCGGTTAAATCAATAGATAAATAACTAGCAAAACAGTCAACCATTGGCAAGCAGAGCACACAAAATAAAAATACCCAATTTATAAAATATAAAAAGGGTAACTGAGTGAGTTTAACTCACCTTGCTTCGTCTATTGCCGAAACCATTTGTTTCAATTAAATTAAACGGACGTTTGATTTAATTAAAAATCCCACCAATTCTGATCAACCAGCTTCATCGTGTGGTGTTTGTTGATGCGGTTCCGAAGCCACTTGTTCATCAGATCCCATTATTGATTATCTTGGCTGAATACTTTGTGAACTGGGAGAAAACACGGGGCCAAGGGTTCGGGTTCCTTCTTCTTAGTTCTGCGCGTCCCTCCTTTCGTTTCCGTCAGTTTTTCCTTGATACCCACGAAGACAGCCCTTTTGTTCAACATTATTGACCACGCTGACTTCCATAATGTCGCAGTCACCACGTGTTGACCAATCTGCTCACGCTAAAAACCCCCTCCACTATCACGTCCCTTATTCATGCAAACACCGCTCCTCCTTCCTTGCGTTGAACCCCCCTTCACAGTTCAAATATGAGCAGCCGCCAATAATTCCTCCTCGAACGCATGCTGCTCCCCTCCACTATCACGTCCCTTATTTGCTTGCTCTTTTTTTTTTTTTTTTTTTTCTTTTTTTTTTCTTTTTACGTGCTTTAGTTGGAGTTCTAGAGGAAGGCTCCGCGTCTTGTGGGTTTGGAAAGGAAGTCGAGGCTGTCGTATTTATAGTAGGAGGGACATGTTTGGCACGGTATATGTTTTTATATATATATAAATATATATATATAAGTATTTAGGTCTGCGGCTCAACCTGGTAGCTACATGGTGTCTAAAACTTTGTCGGCAAGGCTTCATATACTTGGTGAAAGAAAATACACAGCTACTGAATAAGAAAAGATGTGGCGGTACGGATGACTGTTGAATTGAAATATGTGCTGCGGTATATACTTGGGTAGGTTGTATAAGGAAATTAGAAGACAGTGCATGATGTGGGTTTTTCATACTAGATAGGCATGGGTAGTATCAATTTGAAAAGAACGGACATGTCGGAAAAGATCTATACCTAGGGTAACTCAAAGATTTCACATGGTAGGTGTAGATATTTTGGTCCATGCAGCTAAATTCTTAAGGTTAGCTGAACGTTTTGCTGATATACGATAGGAATATTAATAAAATATTCTTTTCGGAAACTCCATGCTAAAGTAATTGAAAAAAAATCACTATAAACGATTTCTGTTTTTTTTTTCTTTCTGATAAAAAGGCTAATCTTGATGTAAAAAGGTATTCCGGATCAAATGGGATAAGTTTCGTCGAAATCCGAGGTCGTATGAAAAAATTTCCTTTATAAAACCAGAAATGAACACACGTTTAATTTTTCCACGGTCACCAGATAAATCAAATCAACTCGAAACTGCGAAGTCTGAAAATAACTTTTCGATACGAACCCAACGACACTAATTTCGTCGCATTCTGAGACTGTTGCCCCGGTAGGCTGTTTTTACCCCGAACCGCCCTACCCTTTTTAACGCCAAATTTCTCGATCTCTAAAAATAACAAACTATATACATATCCTGACTCTAATCGACGATACGAACTCAACGGAACTGGTTTCGTCGAAAACAGAGTCCGTTTGCAAAACGGCTACTTTAAAGGCCTAAAATTTAAATAACGATTTCTATAGCGACTATTTCAAAATTTGATTTGACCATAAATATCAAACTATAACACGAAATCTGGATTTTTCTCTTTCATATGAAAGTTATCATCAATACGGTCCCAACGTTTCTTGTTGCACAGAATTCCGACTTATATCGAATCCTATATTCTCAGTTGAAGTTCAAAACTCGAATTTACGAACTGCACGCCATTTTCAAGCTCGATTTATATTATATATATAAATTATAACGTTCAACTTCGCTTTTAATAACGAATTAAATATTAAATTCCATTAATATTCCCAATATAATATTTAAAATAAATAAATTAAATTAAATATTTGACGGCCAAAAATGCGGGTCGTTACATTCTTCCCCCCTTAGAATAATTTCGTCCTCGAAATTGCTAAGGTAAGAAAGAACATTATAAATTCATTAACTTCAAATCTAATTTTATTTAAAATCAAAATCAATTCAATACTGTAAATAAACATTTTCAAAAATATTAAAAATTTTCTAACACTTTAAATTTCCGAAAAATTTCGCCAGCATCTCCTCTGTACGGCTCAATCGGTATATCTCCAATTCGCCTTTCTAGGCCTTCTCCAATTCAAAAGAAAATGAAACAGCCAAGCGGCTTGCCAAATAGGCTCATAAATCACCAAATCCATATAAAAATAAACGTGTACCTTTTTGTCGGGCACATCATTATATCCTTTCTATCTGCTGCCTTGTCAGCATATACAAATGCATCCCCAAAATCCCAACTTTATCCTCAGAACCCAATCCTTGACGCGTCCAAGCCAAATCCCATTCTTAACTCAATTTCCATCCATCATCAATTTCAACTCTTAACTTATCAATCCAACACCATTTCAGATTCCTGTCTCATAATTCAAAATCTGATTCTACTTGATATATTATATCTCGATTCAATTTCTAGTTAATTGATTTCAATTCAATTCATATTTGCTTTCCCAAATTCTATTTAATTTTGTTCTTGTTCCAACAATTCCCCTGGGAGTTTTAAACAGTTCAGCTCTTTCAAAAATCAAATATTCCTTTTCAGGATTCAAAACAACTCGTCTTTCTCAAAGCAATTCAAAACAAGATCTTTGGTAGCAATCCGTCACTTAGAACTCGGAAATGAACACTGATGATGTGGCCAGCATCCTCAGAGTTATTTCCCAGCCATCGAAGTGAGTTCAATACTATATAATTTTTTCAAAATCATACTCAAACCTTTTCATTTTGAAATCTATTTCAAAATAAAATTCATGATGCTTGTAAACAATTTAAAATCTCTCAGGATTTTAAAAATCTAATATATTCAATTCAAGTTCATTTGCAATCATCTTTCCCACTTTAAGGAATTTTAATTCCAATTTTTGATTTAGATTTCAGATTTAATTCATCTGATTCCATATTATACGAATTAAAAATGGTTATTTATATAACCATTTCAATTATAATCAAGCAACACATCCAATATACTATAATATTTCAAATATTAATCATTCTTTTATATCAAAATATAAATTGGGTAAAATTATTTCATTTACCCTCTTTCAAAAACATACTGTGTCGAATTATTCTGTTCAAGAGTTTAGAAACACTTATCGACACAGTTTGCATTACTGTATCGACCAGAATTCATAAACTACTCGACAAACCAATCAACACAATATAAACAGTTTTTATATCAATTTACAAATACGCGCTCATATATATACACTCAAACTCAATCTAGGGTATTGCTAACCCCATCTCTACCGAGTTACGCCACAGAGCCAAGGTAATCACTTAACCTTCAGCTCTGATACCACTGTAACGAACCGGGATTTTCGACTCCGAAAATCAACATCAAACTACCATGTTGACCATTCAGACATCGAACATTCCAGATCATTAATAGAAAGAAGTTAGAGGGTGAGATAAGAAAGAAAGAAATATTAGAGTAGAAGAAGAAGAAGAAACACCACAACACAGAGTCTCACATCGCAGTGGAACAAAATATAATACAGAAATAAATCTTTATTGAGAACCTTTAAAATACTTACAGTATCAGAGTACATCATCTGGACAGTGATAATAATCTGTCCTCATATAACACACAGCGGAATAGTAATAATATCATACATCTGGACTCTTCCAGCTCGTCTCTTCACATCAGTCGATAACCTGAACCTGTACAACCCGGCCTAACCCGAGCATTTACAAAACACCGGGTCAGTCTGGTGAACCAGAGTGAGATAAACTCGCACAGTATAAGGGTAAATCATCCAATCATGATTTTAAAGTTCAAAATCTTTTCAAAAGAAAAGGATAATCGTAAGACCAAATCCACACATAAACACGGACGGTTTTTACCTTACGATAACCCAAAACAGTTTGAAACCAATATCTGGTCTGATATTATAATAATGTCTAAATACAAGTAAATAGAATCTAGTAGAACGCTTGCATCTCACGCTCTACATATATAGTATACAATCAAAAACCGCGGCGCTTATTGGGAATTGGATTCCGACTTGACAAGGTATGGGTCCACCTTCCGATAGTGTATCTCTAGAGACGAATACACTGGGTTCAACAAGAATTTCTTGCAACCCGGCCCTCACATGACCGACCACTCATTTCGCTTGAGTGTATCGAATGTATACCACCGACGGTTGGGATCAGTAACCGTCTCCCGAAAAGGGACAGCATCGAAACATAGATTTAAGAAACAAATAGGATTTCCTCTAGATAGGTGATCATACACCCTAATGGGAGCGACCCACATAGCCATGCTGCCTGCCCGATTTTTGTCATTTCCCGGTTGATGAGGCTTGAGGCCAGAATTAACTCTTGAACATCTGGTCGTCATTCACTTTGAATGCCACATCGTCAGATCCGTCAGATATCATTAATTGACGTCCACAAAAATACTCTAGCTGGAAGCTAGAGAATGGCAATTCCCTGCCAACAACTATCGTACGTTTGAAGAAATCAACGTACGTGATCCTTTGGAAATACTCTGTCAGACATCCGTCCATATACGTCACCCAGGAACAGGATGAACCGAAGGCACTCTCCCACCGCATCCATATAGGAATCACCCCATGGATCAGTAGCGAGAAGTCCTTGCAACCCGTAGATTCCAACCATGACAGAATCACAGTTTATCTCTGCTTGCCAGGCAGAGAACATTAGTGGTCCTTCCGTTTATGAAGATCCACGGTCTTCAATGCTCCATCTCGACCATCTTCTTGAGATCTTCACGTATTTGTTGGACGGAATGGTTTTCGAATATAAATTCGATCCCGGTCTTTCCGTACCAACAATCGTATTGGTCAGATTTGATAGTCGGTGTTTTAACTATCAAAATATACAGTGTTTCAAACATGACACTCCAATGAGTTCACTGATTCAGTATTCAGCATCATTTGGCCTTTTAATTAAACAATTTAATTCACTTTCGCTTAATTAAATCTTCAACTCTTTAAACAAATTCATTTAGATTCGGCTTTGGTTATACAACCCACTTCTTTACCCAAAATTCACTTTTACTTATTTCCTTTCAAATCTATTCGGCCATTTCCCCACTTTGGAATCTCATTTCAATATTCCCTTTTTCTTGATCTTGGTTTCAAGTAACGTTAATGTAAAGTTAACGCCTTAACACTTTAAACCTCACTTAAAACCTCTGGTTTATAATAAACCCTTTTATCGTAATCTCCTTTCACTTAATTCATATAATTGAGTACGTTTATTTCCTTTCACCATTCAATTGACTTGCATCTCACATTCGGTAACTTTTTAAATGAATTCCCATTTAAAAATATATTCCTAAATTCATCATAAAATAATAACTTATTTCAAACATTAACTACTTTAATAGTTAATCCCTTTATTAACTAAATTATATATACAATCCCTTTTAAATCCTTATTTAAATTCCAACAATATTCATTTAACTGTTTTAGTCAAAACACATTAACTTGATAAACAATTCTAATTTCAAACGGTTGATTCAATTAACTCAAAAACTTGATTTCCTCGTTAACCGATTTCAACAATCCTCGCTCAAAAATATAATTAATTTAGATAGATTCCAATTATTTGTTTTCTTTACAAACAATGATCAAAGTTTAACCCTTTCGATTCATTTCTTATCTTCATACTTGAAAATCCGATTAACATCAGCATATACTTTATAAAATAAACCAACCCTAAATCAAGGTCTTAAATAAATAAAATATTTATTTAATTCCCTTTTATACTTTATTCAAATAATATATTTCAAAATCTGAGTCCAGTTATAAAATAAACTTTATAACTTCACTTTTATCGACTCACCTAATGGTGAATCCATATCTATAAACCGATTGATTTTTAAAGGCCATACTCTGCCAAACACTTAACCAATATCACTCATTGGTTTAAAACAAACAGATGTTGAATATTCAGTCAATAATCAACCATCAAATCAATCACACAAACAGATTAGTTCATATATGATAATATGAAAATAAATAATACATTTGAGGGATCCGGTTGGGTCCCTCCAACCTGTTCTTCCCTGTATTCAAATGGTTTTTCTCAAATCAAACGGTTCAGTTTTGTTTAACTGATAAATTAAATGACGACCATTTAACATCAACCATAAGCAATTCAAACAATTCAACTATTTAAACACACTTATAAATAAACGTGACCAACCAAGGTAAATTACCTTTATTGGAACCAATCGTTAAAAATAACGATTTGGTATTTGATTGAAATTAAACACAGTTTAATTTCATCGGTTAAATCAATAGATAAATAACTAGCAAAACAGTCAACCATTGGCAAGCAGAGCACACAAAATAAAAATACCCAATTTATAAAATATAAAAAGGGTAACTGAGTGAGTTTAACTCACCTTGCTTCGTCTATTGCCGAAACCATTTGTTTCAATTAAATTAAACGGACGTTTGATTTAATTAAAAATCCCACCAATTCTGATCAACCAGCTTCATCGTGTGGTGTTTGTTGATGCGGTTCCGAAGCCACTTGTTCATCAGATCCCATTATTGATTATCTTGGCCGAATACTTTGTGAACTGGGAGAAAACACGGGGCCAAGGGTTCGGGTTCCTTCTTCTTAGTTCTGCGCGTCCCTCCTTTCGTTTCCGTCAGTTTTTCCTTGATACCCACGAAGACAGCCCTTTTGTTCAACATTATTGACCACGCTGACTTCCATAATGCCGCAGTCACCACGTGTTGACCAATCTGCTCACGCTAAAAACCCCCTCCACTATCATGTCCCTTATTCATGCAAACACCGCTCCTCCTTCCTTGCGTTGAACCCCCCTTCACAGTTCAAATATGAGCAGCCGCCAATAATTCCTCCTCGAACGCATGCTGCTCCCCTCCACTATCACGTCCCTTATTTGCTTGCTCTTTTTTTTTTTTTCTTTTTTTTTTCTTTTTACGTGCTTTAGTTGGAGTTCTAGAGGAAGGCTCCGCGTCTTGTGGGTTTGGAAAGGAAGTCGAGGCTGTCGTATTTATAGTAGGAGGGACATGTTTGGCACGGTATATGTTTTTATATATATATAAGTATTTAGGTCTGCGGCTCAACCTGGTAGCTACATGGTGTCTAAAACTTTGTCGGCAAGGCTTCATATACTTGGTGAAAGAAAATACACAGCTACTGAATAAGAAAAGATGTGGCGGTACGGATGACTGTTGAATTGAAATATGTGTTGCGGTATATACTTGGGTAGGTTGTATAAGGAAATTAGAAGACAGTGCATGATGTGGGTTTTTCATACTAGATAGGCATGGGTAGTATCAATTTGAAAAGAACGGACATGTCGGAAAAGATCTATACCTAGGGTAACTCAAAGATTTCACATGGTAGGTGTAGATATTTTGGTCCATGCAGCTAAATTCTTAAGGTTAGCTGAACGTTTTGCTGATATACGATAGGAATATTAATAAAATATTCTTTTCGGAAACTCCATGCTAAAGTAATTGAAAAAAAATCACTATAAACGATTTCTGTTTTTTTTTCTTTCTGATAAAAAGGCTAATCTTGATGTAAAAAGGTATTCCGGATCAAATGGGATAAGTTTCGTCGAAATCCGAGGTCGTATGAAAAAATTTCCTTTATAAAACCAGAAATGAACACACGTTTAATTTTTCCACGGTCACCAGATAAATCAAATCAACTCGAAACTGCGAAGTCTGAAAATAACTTTTCGATACGAACCCAACGACACTAATTTCGTCGCATTCTGAGACTGTTGCCCCGGTAGGCTGTTTTTACCCCGAACCGCCCTACCCTTTTTAACGCCAAATTTCTCGATCTCTAAAAATAACAAACTATATACATATCCTGACTCTAATCGACGATACGAACTCAACGGAACTGGTTTCGTCGAAAACAGAGTCCGTTTGCAAAACGGCTACTTTAAAGGCCTAAAATTTAAATAACGATTTCTATAGCGACTATTTCAAAATTTGATTTGACCATAAATATCAAACTATAACACGAAATCTGGATTTTTCTCTTTCATATGAAAGTTATCATCAATACGGTCCCAACGTTTCTTGTTGCACAGAATTCCGACTTATATCGAATCCTATATTCTCAGTTGAAGTTCAAAACTCGAATTTACGAACTGCACGCCATTTTCAAGCTCGATTTATATTATATATATAAATTATAACGTTCAACTTCGTTTTAATAACGAATTAAATATTAAATTCCATTAATATTCCCAATATAATATTTAAAATAAATAAATTAAATTAAATATTTGACGGCCAAAAATGCGGGTCGTTACAAAAATTTTGGTAAAATCTAAATCCATCATCCTTGCCTTTCCTTTACCCATTATATCGAGTTGTGTGTACGTGTAGGTGAAGTTGTTGTAGGTGATTGAATGTATGTGGTCGTGTTGTGTTTTTAGTTAAAGAAGTGTTTGGTGAGGTGGTTGTGCATGGAAATGAGAAGTGTGAGGTCTTGAGTTTAATCCCTATTATGGTTAGTTTGAGATGTGTTTTGTTTGGAAGTGTTTATACCATGTATATATATTTTGCTTCATGCAAATATATATATATATATATAATTTAAAATAATATAAGAGCGTTGATTTGGAATTTTACTTGAGCTTGGGCTGATTCGAGTTAGTGGTTCAATTTATCAGCTCCTGTGTCAGCTTCCTTGTTTGTTTCAACATATGCTATCTATTTCTACTTTTCCACGCATGGCGAGAATCCTCACTAAGTAACAATTTCAATTAGTAAATTGATATCATTTAAACTGACATATGAAATGTTAGGATCACTACTACAAAAAAGGTCATTTGCTTCGGTTGTTTACCCCATGTTGCTTTGGTTCTACAACCGAAGCAAATGCAGAAGACGCAACAGGTCAAAATCTATTGCTTCGGTTATTCAACCGAAGCACAAACAATTTTTTTGCTTCCAATGTGCTAACAACCGAAGCAAAAAAGGCACGGCATTGACTAAAAAAATGGCCTTGCTTCTTGCTCCCATTGTGGTTACAACAGGAGCAAAAACCTTCCTTTTAACAAACAAAAAACCCTTACAAATCACAATAATTCTCAAATATGCAGCAATACACATGTGTTATGTGTCTATACACACACACATCATTATTATTTCAAATTATATAATCATACTATATAACAATATACGTTTGGCATTATAACAAATAAATAAATACATCATTTCATTTATAATGTTGATACTACATACATTTATGAGAAACAATATAATTCACTAAAAATGTTAATAATCGGATGTTAATACAACAATATGGAACATCTAATAATGGCATAGAAGTACAAAACAAGATGATTTACTAGCAAGAATCAAATACAAACTACGAATTCTAACTTACTAACAAAATGTAGCTCCCACTGTAACATAATGCAAACTACCTCAAAATAATTTTGCCACTTGTGCATTACAATTTACATGTCAGGATCACGAACATAATGCAAATACAAATAGGAATATTAATAAAGCACAATTCACATGTCTAGCTGTGTTTGTGATTGTTTGTGTGTGGTGTGTGTTATATGCCTTGTGGCCTGCAACCAACACTTCACCTTTCTATATGATGTGTGAGTTTATAACACCTGAAATGAACTTTAATCCAATACCCAAACATCTTACATGCGCGCCCACACACTATTTACTCTTATAACACCTGAATACACTTACTTAATCCCCTAAAATTTAAATTCATGAAAAATATTTTAAGAACTTAATAATAGAATAAAATAAATCTATATAAACCGGCAAAAAAATTCCCTGTAATATAGAAATCCATGTACTTGTACTCAGGAAATTATTCAAACCCGTTCACCTAAAAAGAATATAAACCTAAAGCTACACCACAACATGTCACAAAATTTTATTAACTTCTATATTTGTTAGGGTGCTACTATTCACACCCTAATTTACACTTCTGGCCACCAAAACTAAAAGCACCCCAAATGTTTTAAATTTCCTCTACAGGCCACCATCTAAATTAATAACCTAAAAATGGAGAGACCACCAACATCTTCCTCTACACGAATGCTTTCTTCCTTACTTGCATCATGCATTATGTCTTCTGAGTCGTTTGGTTGAACATCTTGCATCATATTATCACAACCATCATTTTTATCGTTCAATTTATCATCATTCAAATACACCGACTATCCAACGACAAAAAAAAAAAATGTGTCAATTTGTAAAAGAAGATATGTAATTTATACGACTAAAAACCGTACAGGTCAAACTTACATTACCATTCTCTATTACATTATCGTCAAATTTAATGTTCTTCAAGCTTGAAATTCCCAACGGAGCGGACAAAATATCCTAATACGCAATGGAAAACCCTAACCATTAAAAAAAAAAACCATAACAACATGTTCTATAACATAATAGAAAACAATAATAATAAGGCAATTCTAAACTCTATTTTAGGTTTTGGGTTTGAAATTATAGTGAAGTACGGTGATGAATAATCGAGTGAAAGAATAATATATGGTGTCCAGAAGAACATAAAAATAATTATTTGTATTAAATTTAGAAAAGTGGCCGGAAGTGGAAACCGGGGTGTGAATAGTAGCACCCATTTGTTAAAACAATCAAAGCACAGTCATGCAAACCTGTTCATTCGTCACCATTGAGTCCAAATCCAAAGTTGAACATGAAAATTGAACTCCATCTGGCAAATCTAAAATCAAAGTATTAGCCACAGCATAATCAAAATATTTATACATTATATATCTTTATGTTAGTAAACAAAATTCTATACAAATCAATGGACTTGACTATTTTTAAGTGCCAACCTATTTAAATAGTTTCTTAATACCAAGGCCAACAGTTAGTTATTTCTTCTCATAGCATTAACATAACATGAGGGATAGCTAATATGTGCGCAAATACAAATTAGCAAAAACATAACATGGACCATATTCTCAATACATGTTTCTCATCAGTAAATTGGATGTTACGATTGCACGGTCAATGAAACAAAAGTAAAAAAAAATCAATATCATATCATCATAACAAGTATAGTTAAGATATCAAATCATACAAGTATGGAAATAAGAAAGCATTCACAGACTATTAGATTCAATCTGAGTACATTCATTGTAACATAGAGATTCACGTTCACTACTGTAATTCGTGGTTCTCTTAGCGTTTCTATTTTGTTATGTGTTGTACCCTTTCCACCTGATATGATTGCTGCAACATAAAAAGATAATAAATTTCACTTTTCATTCCTTATAATTGCAATAATTTGCTCTAATCTCTGTACTATATTGTACTATGAAAAGATATCATCATCGTCAATGAAGATGCTGCTACATTTTTCTACATAGGTTAGCAGAATGACTTTCATTATAAAACACAAGTAAAATCGTCAATTTTTCTTTCTGTATTTTTTTTTTTTTACAATTTTGACACTAATTTCTATTCAAGAGTTCCTACTTCTTTGAACAGAAAACGCTTAATTTTTCAACATATTCCATTTTTTGTAAGGTAACTGTAAGATTTAAACTAATGATTCAAATAAGCAAGTTGATGTGTTTTTATTCCAAAGTAGCAACTTGAACTGAGTTTTGAATCCATATTGAGAACAAAATCCAAATAAGTGTCATTTTTTCAGTTTGAAATAGGATTCCAATCCTATTCCAACAATATTTACTAACTATTGTTGTACTATTGTTAAGTAGGAAATGAAACGAGTCTGCACCCCTCTACACCTTCAAACTACAAACAAACCCAAAGTCAAAAATACAATTTCGTACCTTACGCAATACTTCAAATCGAGATTGCCGTCTCAAGGCAGAATAATATCTCGAATTCATAAACAACTTAGCAACATGATCATTTCAAACTCCAACATTTATACTTCTCATTTCCCAGATTATTGGATGTTCAAAAAATCTGATAAAAAATTGTTTGATCACTAAACTCAGAACCTACTACTATAACGACATAAAGCAATTTTAATTTTTGCTACTTCCATAACATGGTTTTTTAAAACGTAAGTAGCCACCAGACCAACTAAATTATCAAAATGGAAGTCAACTTATTTTTTTTATTGGTTTATATGCATTCATTATTATAAGAGATGGCGTACATTAAGAGAAAATAATACTCTAACATAAAATCAAAAGGGAATTAAGCCAAATAATAAATAGAAGAAAAAAACAAACATAGCTAGAAAAGCAGTAGTCAGCATAAAAACCCTGAACTTAAAATTTTCAGGGATGCTGTCGAACTTAAAGAAACTTACATGTGCACAAGTAATTCTAGAAATAGCAATCAGCATTGCGTGTGGTTACTTCCCCTCTTTTTCACTCTCCGATAGAAGCCCCCTCCACCTTTGCTATTTCTTCCCCATGGTGAGCCAGCGCAGGTGCTCCACGCTCTCGCTCAATTTCGCGAATTCAAGTGCTTCGATTACGAAGGTGTTGGAGTTCACAACTGGTAATAGTAAGGCTAGGGATTGAATCCAGATGAAGTCGCGACATCAGCCAGACGGTCTCAGCCAATGAACCAAGCATTGATCCGAATGTTCTTTCGGATCTAAAAGGAGGGCACAAAGGAGAAAGGATTTGTGGAATTATTTTACATTTAGATCTGAAACAAGCAACTTCGAGGGAACGTACTTTTGGATCTCAAATCACATGATTTTAGATCTGAACCAAAGGATTTGCGTAACTAGATTAGTGTAGCGAGAACAAAAGGACAAGACACAAGCGAGAGAATAAGGATAAAGGATTCAGACAAGCATGAGAAGCTGATAAGCCATTTTACAAGACGCCATTATTATCTTTAGTGCTAGGGCTACAGAAGTTACGATAATAAGAGGCGGTGACAAATGCAAAAGCGATTGGGAGCCTCGTTCTTTGAATGGGTTTGGATGTATTATATGACTGTTTTGTGCAACTTTTTGTTCTATTTCTTTTTTTGTACCTAAACTAATATCATTTACAAACAACAATTTATTAAAAAAAAAATGTTAATTATAAGTATAAATTAGTAGATATTAATGTAATTTTTCTATAATTCATACAAACATTATGATATGTGCTTCACGCGTGACCATGATAAGCTTCGCGTGTGAATTATTTTTCTGCAAATTATATATAATTAACATATTTAAGAGAAATTAATTTGAATACAATATGTTTTTATGTTGAAACCATGTGTAGCTAATTTGAAATTTCATCTTAAGCTGCAATATTATAATTTTTCATTGCTTTTAATTTTATTAATATTATTAACAAATAAACAATGAATTTCTAAATGTTTTTTTTATTACATAACTTTTATTTGTTAGATAGTAATTTTAAACATAAAGGGATATTTTGAATTATATAGCAGCTTAACTGTTAGATCCTAACTATAAGCATAGAGAAATAGATTAAATGATAAAGAAGTGTAACTATTATATCCTATTTTTAAGTGATATTAAGATAGAGGGTCATTTCTAGTAGTTCATGTTCATGCCAAAAAAACGTGACACCCCAATATATTCCAACTATTAATAAAGATATCTTAAGGATTATAAATTAATAAATGTTTCTCTTAATCATAGATTGTTTACTAATTATTATACTTTTAGTAGCCATTATTAATTAATAATTATTTAAAATTAATTATTAAATAATAAATATCACTTAAAATTTATGAGATTTTATTATTCGTTGTTAATTGTTAAATATTAATCTTAATATTACATAATTATTACTCATTAATTGTTTAACATTAACTATTAAAAATTAAATATTAACTACTTATTACTAAACATTACTTTTTAACTAATGAATATTACTAACTAAATATTATATGTTAAAAATCAATTATTAAATATAGTTTATTAATTATAAAATGCATTAAAAAATAATTATTAATTATTGAATACCACTTCAAAAGTATTATATTTTATTCAGTCATTAATTATTGAATATTAATCTTAATTATTATATGATTATTAATAATTAATTATTTAACAATAATTATTAATTATAAACAATTGATTATGAAATATAAAATACTATTTATTGATTAATAATATTTACTATAATTCACTAATTATGAATAATTAGATAAAATAAAATATTAAAAATTAAAAATAATTTTTGATTATTTATAATAATTGGTAATTATCAACTGTTTATTGATAATAATTAATTAATAAATTATATGCAATGATATATATCAACAATTGTTTATGGTTACAAAATATTTAGATTGTAATTATGAATTATTAAATACTTTTTGAATTTTGGTTATTTACTAATTATAAAAAAATACTAGTCGTCCTTAATTAATAATTATTTAAAATTAATTACCAAATGCTAAATATAAGTTCACAAGTTTAAAATTTAATTTTGATTTATTTATAGATAAATATTAATTAATATGTGATTATAAATCTTAATTTTTTTAACATCGATCGTTAATTATTCGGTATTGATAATTAACTATATTTATTAATCGTTAAATACAATTAATGAATATTAAATATAATTAGCTAATTATTAATAATTAACTAAAAATATTTTTAAATATTAAAAGTAGTTATAAATTATTCATTGATTGCCATTTATTATAATTAATTATAAATACATATATCTGCGGATGTTTATGATTACTGTTATGTGCTTTTGCCTTGATTAAAATAATTTGCAATTGCTTTGGTTTCTAAGGAACGGATGAAAATAACATTATTTGCTTCGACAGAATTTACTTCAGTTCTTAAGGAACTAATGCAAATAATGTAATTTGCTTCAGTTGTAAGCAGAACATAAGCATATAACATTATTTGCTTCGGTGCATTTGCTTCAGTTGTAAGCAAAACCGAAGCAAATTAACTATTTGCTTCTGTTGTGAGCACAATGAAGCAAATAACCATATTTGCTTCGTTGCATTTGCTTCTGTTGTCTATATAACCGAAGCAAATAACAATAATTGCTTCGGTTGTGTGAACATCCGAAGTAAATTAGGCGAAGCAACAGACCTATTTATTGCTTTAGAAAACTCATTATTTGTTTGAACATATGTGACACGCACATTGTTGACATATATGATATGAAATTGATTGTTACGATGTTTGTTGATTTATGTGCTAATTGAAATATTATATTTACTTTGTTCTCATCATGCAAGTTTCATACATATATGTAAAATCATTATGGGATGAAATGATATATACCTGAATCACTGTATAGAATTAGGGATTTTAATCGATGTATTGGGGTGTGGGTTGAAATGATAAATACCCGTAAATTTTGTATTATGGATTGTAATGGTGTGTATATATATATATATATATATATATATATATGTATGTGTGTGTGTGTGTGTGTTACTTGGTCTACAAGCGCCGTTAGTCTATTTTGAAAATTATTTATGAATTTATAACTTGTTTTGATTTAATAAAGTATTTTGAAATTTAAATTTAGAAATTTATTTAAACATATATATTTTATATAACTTAACAAAGCTTCAAAATTAGATTTTTAAATAAATTTTAAAACTTTTTTTTTTGCAAAATCTAAGTATATAAAGGAGTTTAGAGAGAAATTTGAAATTTAACAGTAACTGGATTTGTTAAATGAAATAACAAAAACGAAATGTATCAATTAAGATAAATTGATTTTAAGATACGATTTTAATTTAGTGAATAAGTTTTATATATAGGTATGATTATGAAAGTTAATGAAACAATTTGGAAACAATTAATTTAGAAATTGTTTTGAAGCTGAACATAATTGTAGTTAAATTTTTATAATCGACTAAATTGAAATTTGGATATAATTGATATAAACTTTATAAAAAGAGTGATTTGAACATAATTTGAATTCTTAAGAATAAAAATTGAATAACCCAACTTGAATACTATTTGGAAATGATTTGGACTTAAGAATTTATTGATTAAATTTAAAATTTATTTGAAGTTAATATATTGAATCTGAATTTAAAAATGAACTTTGAAATATGGGTGAGTGGTTTGGATTGGGCTATCTAAATTATTTAGAATTTGTATTTTTATATATTAAATTTAAATTTTATTGTCTAAATTGGATTATTACTTTATAACTATTTTATTTATACTTAACTTAATTATTATACTTTCTATAATTATTTCAATTATATTATTTTACTTTATTTTAATTATTATTTATTTCATAATTATTTTAAATCAAATTACTTTATATAAATATAATTATAACTTAATAAATCTATTTTATATTATATTAAATGTTTTAAATAAGAAGTTGTTCCAATCCGAACTATTGAATCCGAAATGTTAATAGAATGATTTTTGTAGATGTGAATTTTACGATATAAAAATGTGAAATCGAAATGTAATTTTATTTATAAACTATTTTAAAATAATAGGAAATCTTAATCTTGAACTTAATCCAATAATGAAAATTTTTTAATTATCATTTATAAACTTAATTTAATGATGAATTGGTTTAAAATATGATTTATGACGTTGAAATATTAGAAATCAATATCGTTATTATTTGATTTGTGATGTTTTAAATTTTGATTTATGTTAATTAACCATTTGAACGTAATTATTTGAATATAATCCAATGTTATTATTACACTGATTTATGATATTTCAAATGTTTTACATATAAATGAACATGGTGTGAAATAAGCAGTTGGTTGTTAAAGAGACCAGGGTCGGATATTATCATACTCTATGCCAATACCGGGAACCAATATAACAAATATGCACATGGTGGAGAATCCATAATGAAATAGGATGGATTTGGAGGTGATTATTGGATTTGAAGAAAGAGAATGATGACAGATAGCCTTGACCTTCATGTTATAATTAAAATGACTAAAATATGTTCTATATGGTAATTAAGTGAGGTCACACCTCCTATCGAACGCATTTCTTCAATACCATCTCTATTGGTTTGTGATTGATTTGGGGCCCCTTTGATTATGGGAGTGTGATTCAAGGTGGGTAGGAGTTTCAGCTATGCGTTACAACCAGTCCGGGCATCCAATTGGTAGAATCCTGCCCTGGGCATTCCTTGTATGTCTTGTCATATTATCCTGATCGAGACCCCTAAGATTTTGATTATATTTGTGTTGTCCCTATGGAGTGCCCTCTGATAGCCACTAGTTTAGGTGGACTTTATGGTATCTGTATAGACAACGACAGTATATATGGTGTAAGGGTAAAAATGTGATCCTGCTTATATTTAACCATAAAGCACTATTATAATAGCGTATTGTATTATTTGATAAATAGTTTAACGGATCCTTAAAGAAAGAAATCTCAAACATCTTTTAAGTTACTGATGCATTTCATTTAGACATTTTACTTAAATTGGTTCACTGTTATGATTTTTATTCATAATCCGAGTGAAACGACCCAAACTTCCCCTTACGGGAAATCTTGGATTGCTTTGAGAACACGACGCATCATAACACAAGCAATAGAATATTCCATTGCTATTACAACAATTTACATCAGAGTACAAGAACATCAAAGAATAAATTACACAACAGCGGAATTAAAATATATAAATACAATGCGTAGCGGAAAATACATCAATTAGCACAACTGAAAGAAATACATGGATACAAAGCTTTCCGAATATAGCTCCAGCTGTAAATCCGGGATCCTGTGAAAATAAATATGCGAAACCAAAACTATCGACTGCCCGTGTGGAAAATATGGGCACCCAGATTTTAGGTTAAAACAATAAACTCCAGGTCAGTCATGGGACTGGTGTGAGAACTAAAACAGTTATTAAATCTTCACTTTAAAAGTTGGGAAATCATAGGACCACACCGTATAACACAGAACGGGTTTACTCTACATGGATCTCAGTTTAAAATAAAACAATGCTATGCTTTTTGGAAAATAAAGCTATTTTAAGACTCGGGTCCCATCACACAATGAAACGCAAGTCGGAGGATAGAGTTTTCCTTATAATAGGCAATCATGCTTGGTACATTTAAAACAAATCATTTTGACATTACTATAGATGCATAGTGTCAAAATCAACTTCAAATATAAATGTATCAATCCTAGATGACATAGGTACTATGTATTATGCCGCCATACATAGGTTTACAACTAAAACCGAAAAGTCGCGTATTGGAAATTGGATTTCCATCTATGAATTGAGGCAAAGGATGTTCCTCACCGATTTCGGGCCATCTCTAGCAGAACGACCCAGGACTCGGACGCTGGCGAGCCCTTGGATCTTGCAGGGTCGGTCCACACTTACTTTAGTGGATCGGTTATTCCTGAGCAATACGTTTCCTAGCACTATCGACCTCTGAACAGTTCAGTACACCGATCCTATGAGCATATACCCCTATATCTGAGGCGCCTCGCTATTCGTCATCCACATAAGTAAATATGCCTGGGATCCATACCATAGCACTACCTCTAGTTAGAAAGAAACACATGCACTCCCTGCTATCCCATCCCCTTTTTGACTCATACCGGGGTGTGAGGCTCGCGAATTAACGCTATACACAAAGCTATGCTAATTAAAATCATGCTTTGATCATCAACCACAAGACTCTGCTTTTCAACATCAGCCTTGATCATTTGCATCTAAGCATGCCACATTGACAATCCACGCCATACAACTGATGTCTATCAATATATAACCTCTAAGCTCGTACGTCTCAGAGAAGGGTGTTAAGCGAGAGAATAAATTCTTCGCCACTAAACATATTTATTTTATATTTCCATGATTCTAAACCAAATTAAGGTTTATAAAACTAGTTTGGTTTATCGCCTTACCAAAGTAATCATTTATTTTAACTTTCCAATCCCAACCTATTTATCCCATAGAGCAAAACTGGTAGTACTCAATATCTAACACCCACTGTGTTATCGGTAAAATTAATTACCATTACACGTTCAAATCTAATTAAAGATATAACTATCGCTTGGAGTAAAACTGGTGGTACTCCATTCTCGATCAGTTCATGAATTCGATACATTTATATATCCCATTCTCATTTCAATCTAATTAAATATTCATTAAAACTCCACCTTGATTTTAATATCAAAAATCATTACTCTATGATTTTTCACTTTAAGAAATTAATCTTGTCTCTAACTGGGTTAAAGAACCGATGTTATTAAAAACACAGTTCACAATATACCCAAATCTTCTTCCATAAAAATGGAATCTTCACGGAAATCCAATAGTATATAATCGACATAAATTTCCGTATCAAACTAATACTATAAACAGAATAACAGCTAGGCCTTTTAAATTCCATATATAGTAACGGTCTTCCTTCACGGAAGCTCATCTCGATTAGTACCAAATCGAATTCCATTCAATTCCAATTTAATATATATTAAATTGGAAAACTTTTCTTTGAAAAATTCCATTAATCTTATTTGAAAGATTACATATTCCAAATCATATCTTCACTGTTAATTGGGTTAAAGAACGAATGTTATTTAAAACATTGTTCAAGATAAACCCAAAAATCCAATTTCAACTCCACTCCAATTAAATATTAATTAATTTGTAGACTTCTCTAAATCTTATTTAAAAGATTTATTCTTTTCTCAACTGGGTTTAAGAACAGTGTTATTAAAGACACCATTCACGACAAACCCAAAATCCAATTTGATATTAAATACAAGGCTCTAAATAGAAATTAAATCGGCTTATATTTAATATCAAATTCTGAAACCAACGGATATCGTATTGGGAATAACGATATCCGTATCTTCCAAATTCCCACAACAATATCTGTATAATCACGGAATCCAATATCGAAATATTCCGTAGATTATTTCCATTTAAATACATTCCAACTCATATGTTGGAATTCCTGGTTATTTCAAAACCATTTACAGATCCAATTTATTTATTTAAAAACATTGGATTTTTATACTAGTTAATAACTAGATCATTTCGATAAAAATATCATTTATCTTTTCAAAACTTGGAATTTTTCATCCAAATTCTTTCCAAATCATTTATTATGATTTTACATAATTTTTCCATATTTTTAATAATTTTAATAAGGCCCTTACAATCAGTTTCCAAAAACGGCCACCGAACTGCATCCCTAGCGACCTTTTCTGAAATTGATTTGGACATAATTCCAAATCCAACCATTATATCTCAAAACTCTTATAATCATTGGAAAGCTCTTTTCGATACGAACCCAACGGTTCTGGCTTTAGGAGAATCCGACGGTCGAATGTCCCATTACGTCCATTTAAAGTTAATGGTCGAAATTCGCAAACGGTCGCTCCGCGGCGTGTTCTATTTAGGCCATTATATGTATATATATAATATCGTCGTTTTCCATTTAAAACGTGTTTTGTAAGTCATTTATAAATTCATTTTAAAGCGATTTTAACTTCCTTTTCAATTTAAAATCGAATATGAATATTTCTTATCATTATAAAATTAAAATGATAATATTTCAAAATATCTCATTTTGAAATCCATTTCCCTTTCGTATCCATTTATAAAATGAATAAAATCGATTAATAAACCCGTTCGAGTTAAAATGGCATTTACTACTTAACTCAGCTTCACATTTCAATATTTTTGTGTCCATCCAAAATCGGACATAAAAATCACCTTTTTTCTTCACTGAATATTATTTTAAAATATTCTTTATTTTAAAATATTCCTTATTTTAAAATATTCTTTATTTCTGAATTGTAATGTGACTCAATCAATTACCATATAATTTCAATTATATGGATTCCATACATTGCATGTATTTAACAATGATGATAAATAATCATTAACAACTCAAACATCATTCAGAGTGCAATTTACAACTGTATAAGCATTGAAATAAATAAATAACGCTCATTATAGCCTGTCAAATATTGGGATTAATGTATGTCAAATATCATCCCAATCCCCGTGTGGGGTTTTCAAACAACAAATGTTGATTATTATTTGTGCCATTGGGCGATGTGTAAAATTTATCGTCCCAATCAATATCAGTTAAATAGGTGTATATAAACAAGTCGTCCGACCTGTAAATGAATATTTTTTCAATTTCTTTTATGAAAATTTTATATACCTTTTATATAAATAATTTATATATTTTAGTTTCAGAAAAATTCGGCATTATAACGGCGCAATATTAGAACCGGAGTAATGACCAGCATTATCCCTCTCCTGATACTAGCTCGCACCATACACAACAATCAATTAATCCAATAATTCCACAATACAATCCATTTTACCACAACACAATCATATCACACAAATCGTCCAAGGTTTGTACAAAAAGTAGTGTCATGAGCTACTAAGCCCCATCTGCAACCTAGGATATAATGATGTAACAAAAATGATTTGGGTGAGAGAGTTCTCACCTTTGGTTTCCACTCCGTCAGTCTTTAATTAACGGTTTTGGTACCGTTTGGGTTTGTATTTGCCCCATATTCAAACAAGCTCAAAATTGGACCCAGTTAGTTTTGTTGCGAAGCACTCGACTCCACGATCACAACGGATCCTGTTTCATGCAATTTGGAGTTCGTAGCCAAAAGTTATTAACGTTCAAACATTAATTACATAAATTATATAATAATTTAAGTAATTAAAACTCTAATTACCATCCCACGTTGTTCATCGTCGTTCGCTGTCTGCCACCACCGCCTGGGCCCACCTAGACGCCGGCCATCCACTACCACTGCTTCCCCCCTGTGAGGTGCACCTCCACCGCCAACGGCGAGCCCTATCTCGCCATCGTTGATCTAAAATTGCGGTTTCCCCTAAATTCACATCTAGCAAAAATCCGACGCCACCACGACGACTTGGCGTCGCGCACCCCCCAGACCTGACCGCCGCGCCACCGCCTACCAAGGACCTTCAGACCCCACCGCCTGCCATCGCCTCTGGTGGCCAGAAAATGGCGATATATTTTTGCTGCAACCGGAAAAGGTGCGCCTCCATTCATCTCAAGATTCCGGCGACCTCAGGCCATATTAGACTGAGCACCCTAAGGCAAACTTGTAGCCTGACCTCTCCTCTACAACTTCCCCGCAGGTGCCATCGCCCAATTCTTCTTCTTTGACTGCAATTCACGAAAATACGAAACCCTTTTTCAAGCATTGACTGTCGATTTCACCCAATCCGTGCAATGATAGGTCCCTATATTTTTGTGGTAGGTGGAGATCATCATGCTCTACAATACCCAGAAACCGTTTGGGATTATTGCTTACGGATTGAGAGATATAAATTATTTAAGATCCGGGGTCTTTTTTGCAAAATATTTTTAGAGAGGGAGAGGGTTGACTGTCCAATTTGAGAGAATAGAAAGAATGAGGGTTTATGGAGGAAAAGATATTATATAGTAGTACTATATAATTTTATATTGATCCTCTAGTTCACGCTTTCTCTGATCCACAATTATTGATGCCACGGCTACACACGAACTCTGTTGGTAATGAAAATTGACATGCTACTATGTCTTGACAATACGGTCCCAAAAAAACTGGTTTCGTCGAATTCCGAATCCGTTTGATCAAAAAGCCCTGTTTCTAGCTTAAATGGCAGATCGATTCACAATTTATTGCGCATGGCCACATACTAGCTCCAAAAATTACGAAAATTGGAATCTAGCAATAATTTGACATTCTGGATCCAACAAAAGTGGTTTCGTCAAAAATGGAGGTCGTTTGCAAAATGACTATTTTTAAGGGCTATTGTGACGATCCCAAACCCCCGTGTAGACGGTGGCAAGGTCAATCATTGGAATATAATACATTAATCATCATTAGCAGAGTACAGATAATAGCATAAACATGAAATATAATAATTTACATCAATATGATAGCGGAATCATAAAATGTAATAACATCAGAGTAGCACAATGCAGGATACAACTTAGTGCATAAAGGAAATGATTAGTCTACATCAAGATCACTGGGACATATACATCAGAGAGCACATAATAGAAGTGAATCAGTCAAAGTTCAAAGTCAATTTTCAAACTGTCGCGCCATTTCAGGCTCGTAACATAATTAAAATAAATTTATTCGTTCCAACTTCGATTTAATAAAATTCTTAGTCGTTATTATTTAAAATATATCATTTTAAATATTCCAAATTCATTAAAATAGCCAAATTAAAAAAAATGGTTTTGATTTTTCGGGTTGTTACAGCTATATATATATATATTAAAAATATATATAAATTCCATAGCAACTATTTTAAATTTTAAACTGGACATAACTTTCAATTTATAAAGTGAAATCTCAATTTCTTACATTCCTTAGAAAGATATAAATAAATGGATTCTAACGTTTCTTGTTTTACTGAAATCCAGTTTATTTTGAATTATATACGTTCATTTGAAATTTAAAGTCGAATTTTCAAACCACCACGCCATTTCAGGCTCGTTTTTTAATTAAAATGAATTTATACATTTTAACTTCGATTTAAATAAATTTTAAATCATTATTACTTAAAATAAATCATTTTAAATATTCAAAATACATTAAAATAGGTAAAATAAAAAAATTAAATTGGTTCAGAAATTCCGGGTTGTTACGATCACCGCCGCTTAAAATCTTTTCGTCCTCGAAAAGGAACGGAGCTGAAAATTGTTTAACTAATCAACTCAACTTTCATTCTGGCTTTCATTCTTCAACTTTTCAGTTTTTAAGAATTTTCTAATTCCTCAAAAATTTAGAATTTGGCTAATACCCTAAATTTTCGAAAAAAATCGCCATAACCTCCTTTGTACGGGCAACCGTAGCTTGCTTCACAGGGCCCTCATCATTCCAAAAGAAAAAGAAAAAGCCAATCGTCTTACAAAATCATCAAACCCCAATAAATACAGTAAATATGTACCTATTTGTCGGGCATACAATTTTATTCCTCTTCTTAGCTTCCATGCTATGACATGTTCATTATATACACATGTACATATATGCAGTTCTAATCAGTTTTCAATTCAGTTCAATATTAAATTCGATTCAGATCAATTTACCATTCATTTTCTTATTGGTTTGATCATTCCAATATTTTAATTAGTTAAATTAATAATCACACATCACAACCAGTAATCAATTAGTCGGTTAACTTTTCGAATATATATAACTTTTATATTTACTCAAATCATATTTTTACTGTGAAATCATAAACAATAAACCCTATCTAATTTTTGGTTCTTGCACTAGTCAATTGGAAATATATGGATATCCCACTTTCGAAACTCGAACATAAATACTGATGATGGTGCACCATCACCAGAATTATCCTCGGGAGACTAGAGTCTGATTCTATATCTACCCAGTATATTTGAGATTTCAAATACATGTAGATCAGACGTATATTAAAAATATCCTTATGCCCGATAGTCCAAAATCAATTTAAAATAAAAAACTCAAATACGAATAATAGATATAATTTTCAAAACTAAATTTGTTTTTATATATAACACTCTTCAAACTCATTCTAGGGTATTACTAGCCCTATCTCTAATGAGTTATTCTCATAGGATATTGCTAATCCTATCTCTGATGAATTCTTTTGTTTGGTTCTAACGTGTCTTGTTCTCGAGCCTTGTAAACCAAAGCTCTGATACCAAACTGAAGCGACCCAAACTTCCCCTTACGGTAAAGCCCGGATTGCTTTGAGAACACGACACATTAGAACACAAATAGTAGAACATTTCATTGTTATCACAATAGTTTACATCAGAGTAAAAGAATATCAGAGAATAAATTACACAACAATGGAATTAAAATGTATAAATACAATGCGTAGCGGAAAGTACATCAATTAGCACAATTAAGAAATACACGGATACAAAGCTTTCCGAATATAGCTCCAGGTGTAAATCCAGGATCCTGTGAAAAGAAATCTGCAAAACCAAAACTACCGACTGCTCGTGTGGAAAATATGGGCACCCAGAGTTTAAGTTAAAACAATAAAATCCAGATCAGTCATGGACTAGTGTGAGAACTAAAACAGTTATTAAATCTTCACTTTAAAAGTTGGGAAATCATGGAACCACGCCGTATAACACGGAACGGGCTTACTCCATATGGATCTCAGTTTAAAATAAAACAATGCTATGCTTTTTGGAAAATGAAGCTATTATAAGACTCAGGTCCCATCACACAATGAAATGCAAGCCGGAGGATAGAGTTTTCCTTATAATAGCCAAACATGCTTGGTATGTTTAAAACAAATCATTTTGATGTTACTATAGGTGCATAGTGTAAAAATCAACTTCAAATATAAATGTATCAATCCTAGATGACATAGGTACCATGTATTATGCCGCCATACATAGGTTTACGACTAAAACCGAGAAGTCGTGCATTGGAAATTGGATTTCCATCTATGAGTCGAGGCAAAGGATGTTCCTCACCGATTTCGGGCCATCTCTAGCGGAATGGCCCAGGACTTGGATGCTGGCGAGCCCTTGGATCTTGCAGGGCCGGTCCACACTTACTTTAGTGGATTGGTTATTCCTGAACAATACGTTTTCTGCCCCTATCGACCTCTAAACAGTTCAGTACGCCGACCCTCTGAGCATATACCCCTATATCTGAGGCGCCTCGCTATCCATCATCCACATAAGTAAATATGCCTGGGCTCCATACCATTGCACTACCTCTAGCTTGAAAGAAACGCATGCACTCCCTATTGTCCATCCCGTTTTTGACTCATACCGGAGTGTGAGGCTCGCAAATTAACGCTATACACAAAGCTATGCTAATTAAAGTCATGATATGATCATCAACCACAAGACTCTGCTTTTAAACATCAGCCTTGATCATTTGCATCTTAGCATGCCACATTAACAATCCATGCCATACAACTGATGTCTATCAATATATAACCTCTAAGCTCGTACGTCTCAAAGAAGGGTGTTAAGCAAGAGAATAAATTCTCCACCAACGAACAAATATATATTTAATGGAAATCAATCAATACTGAATAAAATCCAATGTCAGACACACATCCATTTACAAGTCCGTTCTAGGTCTGAACGAAACCGGAGGCCGGCACCTTATTCCTCGTCCTATATGTCCAATACAAAAGAGAGGCCCTCGCATATCCAGTCGATTTCCAAGTACGTCTGGACGATCACCACTTATTACCTTGTCTTGGGTGTACAACCCAATCAAGACATCAGTAATCATCCATACGATGTGAAGTTCTTCAGTCTTTAACCACCGTCTTCATCGTCAACTTTTAGTCATCGTCATATCAGTTATTTAGAACGGGACAAACCCTGTCTTTCTGAATACCTCTTGTATTTTATAACCAATAATCAAGTGCTATATAAACAAATCATACGCCTCGTTCCAATTCAGAATATTCTTTTATTAAAAAATTCACATCTTTTGGGAAAGGTTCCCATTAATTTTATTAAAGATAAATTCTTTTAAATTTATTCTTTAATCTTCCTTTGGATATCAATTTCAAAAGATTTATTTTATCTTTCCATGAATCTAAACCAAATTAAAGTTTATAAAACTCGTCGTGATTATCGCCTTACCAAAGTAATCATTTATTTTATCTTTCCAATCCCGACCTATTCATCTCATGGAGCAAAACTGGTAGTACTTCATATCTAACACCCACTGTGTTATCGGTAAAATTAATTACCATTTCACGTTCAAATCTAATTAATGATTTAACTATCACTTGGAGCAAAACTGGTGGTACTCCATTCTCGATCATTTCATGAATTCGATAAATTTATTTATCCCATTCTCATTTCAATCTAATTAAAGATTCATTAAAACTACACCTTGCTTTTAATATCAAAAATCTTTGCTCTATGGTTATTCACTTTAAGAAATTAATCTTGTCTTTAACTGGGTTAAAGAACCGTTGTTATAAAAAACACAGTTCACAATAAACCCAAATCATCTTCCATAAAAATGGAATCTTCACGGCAATCCAGCAGTGTTTAATCGATATAAATTTCTGTATCAAACTAGTACTATAAACAGAATAACATCTAGTCCTTTTAAATTCCATATATAGTAACGATATTCCTTCACGGACGCTCATCTCGATTAGTATCAAATCGAATTCCAATTTAATATATATTAAATTGGAAAACTTTTCTTTGAAAAATTCCATTATTCTTATTTAAAAGATTATATATTCCAAATCATATGTTCACTGTTAATTGGGTTAAAGAACGAAAATTATTTAAGACGTTGTTCATGATAAACCCAAAAATCCAATTTCATTCAACTCCAATTAAATATTAATTAATTGGTAGACTTCTCTAAATCTTATTTAAAAGATTTATTCTTTTCTCAATTGGGTTTAAGAACAGTTTTATTACAGATACCATTCATGACAAACCCAAAATCCAGTTTGATATTAAATACCAGGCTCTAAATAGAAATATATTGGCTTATATTCAATATCAAATTCTAAAACCAACGGATATCGTATTAGGAATAACGATATCTGTATCTTCCAAATTCCCACAACAATATCTGTATAATCACGGAATCCAATATCGAAATATTCCACATATTATTTCCATTTAAATCCATTCCAACTCATACATTGGAATTCCTGGTTATTTCAAAACCATTTACAGATCCAATTTATTTATTTAAAAAAATTGGATTTTTATACTAGTTAATAACTAGATCATTTCGATAAAAATATCATTTATCTTTTTAAAACTTGGAATTTTTCATCCAAAATCTTTCCAAATCATTTTTTATAATTTAACATAATTTTTCCATATTTTTAATAATTTTAATAAGGCCCTTACAGTCGGTTTCCAATAACGGCCACCGAACTGCATCCATAGCGACCTTTTCTAAAATTGATTTAGACATAATTCCAAATCCAACCATTAGATCTCAAATCTCTTGTAATCATTGGAAAGCTCTTTTCGATACGAACCCAACGGGTCTGGCTTTAGGAGAATCCGACAGTCGAATCTCCCGTTACGTCCATTTGAAGTTAGTGGTCGAAATTCGCGAAAGCCCGCCGCGCGGCGCGTTCTATTCTGGCCATTCTATATATAAATATATATCATCATTTTCCATTCGAAATGTATTTAGTAAATCGTTTATAAATTTGTTTTAAAACGATTATAACTTCCTTTTCAATTTTAAATCAAAATTGAATATTCCTTATCAATATAAATTTAAAATGATAATATTTCAAAATATCTCATTTTGAAATCCATTTCCCTTTTGTATCCATTTATAAAATAAGTAAAATCGACTAATAAACCCGTTCGAGTTAAAATGGCGTTTACTACTTAATTCGGCTCGTGTCCATCCAAAATCGGACATCAAAATCACCTTTTTTTTCTTCACTGAATATTATTTTAAAATATTCCTTATTTTAGAATATTCTTTATTTCTGAATCGGAATGCGACTCAATCAATTACCATATAATTTCAGTTATATGGATTTCATACATCGTATGTATTCAACAATGATGATAAATAATCATTAACCACTTTAACATCATCCAGAGTGCAATTTACATCTGTATAAGCATTAAAATAAATAAATAACGCTCATCACAACCTATCAACCCATCGATTGACATACAACTAAATATTTTGGATTATTGTATGTCAAATATCATCCCAATACCATGTGGGGTTTTCAAACAACAAATACTAATTATTATTTGTGTCGTTGGGCGATGTGTAAAATTTACCGTCCCAATCAGTATCAGTTAAATAGGTGTACATAAACAAGCCATCCGACTTGTAAATGAATATTTATTTCAATTTCTTTTTATGAAAATTTTATATACCTTTTATTTAAATAATTTATATATTTCAGTTTCAGAAAAATTTGGCATTATAACGACGCGATATTAGAACCGGAATAATGTCTAGCATTATCCGTCTCCTGATACTGGCTCGCGCCATACACGACAATCAATCAATCCAAAAATACCACAATACAATCCATTTTTCCACAACACAATCATATCACAAAAATCATCCAAGGTTTGTATAAAAAGTAGTGTCAGGAGGTATTAAGCCCTATCTGCAACCTAAGATATAATAACGTAACAAAAATGATTTGAGTGAGAGAGTTCTGATCTTTGGTTTTCACTTCGTCAGTCTTTAATTGATAGTTTTGGTACCGTTGGGGTTTGTATTTGCCCCAAATTCAAATAAGCTCCAAATTGGACCCGGTTAATTTTATTGCGAAGCTCTCGACTCCACGATCGCAAGGATCCAGTTTCATGCAATTTGGAGTTCGTAGCGAATATTTATTAACGTCCGAACATTAATTACATAAATTAAATAATTATTTAAGCAATTAAAACTCTAATTACCATCCCACGTTGTTCACCATCGTTTGCTACCTGTCACTGCCGTCTGGGCCCACCTAGCCTCCGGCCATCCGTTGCCGCCGCTTCCCCCTGTGAGGCGCACCTCCACCACCAACGGCGAGCCCTATCTCGCCATCATTGATCCAAAATCGCGGTTTCCCCCAAATTCACATTGTAATGGCCCGAATTTTCGTACCCTTTGAGTCGATTAATAATACCACACGTCCAACTCAAATTGCACAAAAATACGAATCACTAGTAGAAAGAAGTTATAAGATGAGAAATAGAAAGAAAGAAAAATTAGAATAGAAGAAAATGAAGAACACAAACACACAGCGGAATGAATAAATATATTAGATAACATAAATTTTGTAATACAATTCAGTAACTTTATATACATACCATCATCTGAAAACAATAGCTATTTCTGGAACAGTTATAAACACCTGTGTCCAGATACGAACATAATACACAACGGAAAAATATGATAGTCTATAGCTAACTGGTGAAGCCTCCTTCTTCAAATTTCTCCAAGTGAATCTGTAAAATCCCGACTACTTGACTGTCCGTACAAATTTGGGCACCCAAGAGTTTAGGTAAAACAAACAAAATAAACTCTGGGTCAGTCATGGGACTGGTGTGAGTAAACTCCAACCATTGGTTTAACTTTCAAAAATCCTTTCGAAAGAAAAATTAACCGTAAGACCGATCCACACATAAATATGGATGGTTTTTACCTTACGATAACCAAAACATTTTTGATGTCAAAATATGGTGATATTATAATAGTGTCTAAATCAAATAAATAGCAATCTAGTAGAACGCTTGCATCTAACGCTCCACATACATAGTAAAAAATCAAAAACCGCAGGGGGCTTATTGGAGATTGGATTCCGACTATGGCAAGGTATGGAACCACCTTCCGATAGTGTATCTCTAAAGGGGAATACAATGGGTTCAACAAGAATCTCTTGCAACCCGGCCCATACATGACTGCCCACTCATTTAGCTTGAGTGTATCGAGCATATTATCACCAACGGTTGTGATCAGCAACCGTTACCGAAAGCATACAACAGTGAATTGAATAAGAAGCAAATGAAATTTCTCTAGATTGGGTGGTAATACCCCTAATGGGAATGACCCACTTGGCCATGCTGCCTGCCCGATTTCTGTCATTTCCGGGGTGATGAGGCTTGAGGTCACGATTATCTTTCAGAACATCTTGTCATCATTTACTTTGAATGTCACTTCGTCAAATCCATCCATATACGTTGTCCTAGGACTGGGCAAACCGAAGGCACCATTCCATCAATCCATGTTGGGCAATTTCTACCTAAGATTAACATAACAGCCCTTACATTTTACTCCGTTTTCAATTATCTTCAGCATAAGTTGATTCATAACGCTTATGCCAATACAGGGTGATTTTCAGATAATAAACCTGATCCCGGTCTCTCCGTATTGACAACAGAGGTATAAAATAAACCAAAACTTTGATAGTCGGTGATTTAACTATCAAAGGAACATCCATTCAACCAACGATCCTATTTCCGGATGGAAATTCTACCGACCAACCATCAAACAACACTGGGCCCTTTTTAAATTAATTCCTTATTATGTTATCATTTCCCATCTTTCGTATCCTTTCAAAGCTCTATTTCTCTCTTGATTCTTGGAAAAAACATTTATAATAACCTAATTTCTTTATTCGATAAAATATCTCTTATTCCAGTTAGAAAACATTTCTAAATATTCATGAATCCTTATTTTCTATATTTAAAAAATATACATTATTAATATCAGAAAACATTTCCAATTCCCATTACTTAATTCCTTATTCACCAGTTCATTTCATTTTCTATGCATAGAAAATATCTCTTATTTTATTTGGGGAAAATATTTCAAAATCCTTTAAATTACCATGATGTTATAAAACATCGTTATTATAAATCAAACCACTAATCATTTATTAACTAACTATATTGCTAGCCGATCTTCACTATCGAACCTTAACCATTCTTTCATCAATCATGAAGTCAATCAAGTTGGGGTATAATTACCTCTCAGACCTTAATTGAACAACATTATCAATTTTGAAATAGTCAAAGCTCACAAATTTAAACAAAACATCGCTTACACGACTCTCAGATTCAATTTAAGGACCATTTCATTTACGGAAAACATTTGATTATAACGGTAGCGTTGTAATTGTTGTTTCCACATATCTGATCTGTAAAACAGTTGTTATAACGGTAGCATTAAAATTGATGTTTAGGTTTATAAAATATTTATTATAACGGCAGCGTTACAATCGTTGTTTAGATTTATAGGACATTTATTATAACGGCTGCATTACAATCGTTGTTTAGATTTACAAAACATTTATTATAACGGCAACGTTATAATCATTGTTTGGATTTACAAAACATTATCAAATTCCTTTATAACCATTCCAGTCTACAAACGTTATTACACTTTATTTTATATTCTGAAATTTGAACTAAAACTCATCGTTTTCTTTTAAAATGATTACCCAGTTCCCTTTTCATTCAATTTCCAATCTGGATTCATATTTCAAATCTAAATTTCTTTTAGAGATATTTCCTTTAAACCATTATTCATTTTAATCGTGAATATATTTCTTTATATATAATCAAATCAGTTTGATTTCGTACTTATAAATAATATCTAAAACTCAAATTTTATTTATAACATTTATTCAGATCTTTCCATACCAATTTAATTTGTATTGCAATTATTTAAAAATTCGTGTATAATTTCCTTATAAATTTGCTAAGTTCAAATCTCAATTTAAATATTGGTTTCAAAACCGATTTCCACTTTTCCATATGAATTCAAATTTAAATTTATATTTCATTTTATCCAATGATAAATAATTCACTTAATTTATACTCTTGTTTATAAACAACTTCTTGTTTTCTCCAGTTATATGTTTTTACTTTCAACTCTATTCGAAATTACATTTCTATTTTTGGAAATAAATTTCCTTTTTAAAACTCAAATTTCATTTTCTATATTCGAAAATATTTTATAGTGTTTAAATACCAAAATTCTAAGGTCAAGGAAATTCAACACAACATAATCAATCACATCATATATCACAGTAAATAACAAACAATAATAATAAAAATGTTGAGGGATCCAGTTGGATCCCTCCAACCTGTTTCCTTGCATACACAGATGTTAATCAACATTAATTTCACGTAAGTATGAAATATCATATTAAACAGAACTAATAACCAATCAACGATATAACTATATCAACCATTTCAACCAATTTTATCGACCATTCATCCAAACAACCATCACACCGTATAAAATTACTATAAATAAATTTAAAACTCGTTTATATGAAAATATGAATGAGCCAGAGTTAGTGATTTTACTCACCTTGTTTTGCAGTTGATGATTCTGCTTTTGTTTCGATTTAAAATCAAACAAATGTTTGATTTTATCACGAAATTCCATTAGCTCTTGTTCTTAGCCACATCAGTTCCATAACGTAGATCATGTCGCTACGATTCCATGGTGGCCGATTTTGTTTGATTTTATACTTTATAAATTACGGCTAATGGTTTTTCTTTGTTCACGATGCTTTTGCTTCTTTGTATTCAGATCATGCACGCAATGTTTTGACTTCAAAATCCTCTATACCAAAAACCACGTGTGCTTCCTACCGGTTAATACTTCTGCTCCAATTTCTAAATCCCAAAGTGCAACTCCACATTGTGACAAACTAACGTGCGTTCTTCCCACATGGCTCCCTCTTCCTTTTTGTTCAAACATCTGGGTACATAAAACCCACTCTCTTCACCAATGGAAAACCTGCCAATGCTATCATCTTGAACCATTGCCAGAAATTCACAAATCATGGATACATGAACAACTGTGCACTCCTCCACTATCATTTCAAGAACTGCCAAACCACTCCTCCCCCCCCCCCCAAACAGCCACAACGCAGCCCCTCATCATTGCTGAAAGTTACCAACCTCTTCACCAACTCAACACTGATCATAAAAAAATCCAAATTACCAACACCACAAATCTCCACTGTCTACAATGTCCAACATCAGTCAACCTACACAAGCTGTCCATTGTTAACACACTAAAATCTACATCGTGACTTCGATCTCATTTCCTTTACCTCCTCAGCCACCCAGCAACGATGTTGACTCCACCAACACTCTTGGTATCGAGTTCTCTTCTTCCTTTTTATTCAGAACTCGACTCACGTTATTTTCCAGTTATCGAACACTTCCACCAACTACAAGTTGACGCCGCACCATCAGGAGGTCGCCGAAGGCCGATCAATAACCTCTGCACTAAGCCCTGTCCTACGCGCCCTCTTCTCTTTTAGTTCAATTCTATTTTGACAAACACAGACCTGGCAAAACCCTCATAACTATCGCTCCTTTCGAGAGCTATTCCGATCGCCAAACGATGTCGGACTCCAAACCTTGTCGTCTGACCCTAGATCTCCCTAAGACGAAGCTTTTTCGTTTAAGAACCATGTCGAGTTATGGAGAGTTTGTAGGGATCGACGAGTCTTTAAATTTGAGAGTTTATGGTCGTTCAGATTTGTAGTTGTATTTATAAATGAGAAAGAATGAAGGATGGTTTTAATATTGTAGTAGCCGATGATTTGTACCAGAGGCAGATGGAAATCTTATATCTCAGCCGTATATAGTTGACTGGTTGCAAAATCTTATTCGCAGATTTTGCCATGTTCAATTTGTACTGTATGTTGGGATTTGGAGTGGGTAGAAAGAAGTAAAGTCCAAATTTGCAGACACACACTTTGGTACGGATTAGATAAGGCCTGGCCGCTATGTTTGACTAGTGAAGACACACAAAATCCTATCTGGATTTCCTTTTTAATTCGAAAGGATGATACAAAATTTGTCAGCCATTTCGATAAGATTTTGTTTTCTTTTCTTTTCAAAAGTCTAGCTGAACTTTTGACTTAAGTATCACTACATCGATTGTTTGAAGATCTGTATTGAGATACAACATGACTTTGTTTCGGATCTTAAAGTCAAGAAATATTTAAGTTAGGACATATTGAAATCTTTATATAAGATTTTGAAAACATTCTTGCCAGTAGATAAGATCTTGTTCATAGATTGTGCTGAAATTTGGTTTCCACCATATAAGGATTTCACCAGATTTAATTATCATTATAATAATCATAATTTTTCTTTCTAAAGTTCTGCAAAAGTTCGAATAAAAAATTGGAATCGTGCACAAAGATTAGATTAGAGTGACGTGAGGATGTTTGTTTAAAGCGACCCTTATTTAATTATATCATGCACTATGTTGCGTTAAACATTTTTCGTTCATACGATCTCAAATAATATCCGATCAATACAAAAATTGAAATCTTATAATAACTCACTAATATAGATCCAATGGCACAAGTTAAGTTGAAAATGGAGATCATTTACAAAAATGCTATTTTAAAGTTTAAATAAATTGATTAAAAATATTAATTTAATATTCAAAATATTTGAATTTAAGTCATTTAAATCTCCAAATCAACTGTTAAATAATTAAATAAATTAATTATTAAATCGCTAAAGTCTAAGATGTTACACACATCGAGCAAAAATCCGGCGCCACCATGACGACTTGGCATCGCGCACCCCCCCAGACCTGATCGCCGCACCACCACCTACCAACGACCTTCAGACCCCACCGCCTACCATCTCCTCTAGTGGCCAAAAAATGGTGATACATGTTTGCTGCAACTAGAAAAAGTGTTCCTCCGTTCATCTTAAGATTCTGTCGACATCAGGCCATATTAGGCGAGCACCCTAAGACAAACTTGTAGCCTAACCTCTTTTCTAAAACTTCCCCACAGGTGCCATCACCCAGTTCTTCTTCGTTTGGCCGCAATTCACGAAAATACGAAACCCTTTTTCAAGCGTTGACCGTCGATTTCTCCCAAACCGTGCAACAATAGGTCCGTAAATTTTTGTGGTAGGTGGAGATCATCATGCTCTACAATACCCAAAAGCTGTTTGGGACAATTGCTTACGGATTGAGAGATATAAATTATTTAAGATCCGGGGTATTTTTTGCAAAATATTTTTGGAGAGGGAGAGGGTTGGCTGTCCAATTTGAGAGAATAGAAAGAATGAGGGTTTGTGGAGGAAAAGATATTATATAGTAGTATTGTATGATTCTATATTGATCCTCTAGTTCACACTTTCTCTGATCGACAGTTATCGATGCCACGGCCACACACGAACTTCGTTGGTGATGAAAATTGACATGCTGCTATGTCTTGACGATACGATCCCAACAAAACTGGTTTCGTCGGATTCCAAGTTAGTTTGCTCAAAAAGCCCTATTTCTGGCTTAAATGGCTGATCGATTCACAATTTATTGCACACGGCCACATACTAGCTCCAAAAATTACGAAAATTGGAATTTAGCAATAATTTGACATTCCGGACCCAAAAAAAGTGGTTTCATCGAAACAGAGGTCGTTTTGCAAAATGGCTATTTTTAAGGGCTATGTGTGTGTATATATTAAAAATATATATAAATTCCATAGCGTCTATTTTAAATTTTAAACTGGACATAACTTTCAACTTATAAAGTGAAATCTCAATTTCTTACATTCGTTAGAAAGATATAATAAAATGGATTCTAACGTTTCTTGTTTTACAGAAATCCGGTTTATTTTGAATTCTATACATTCATTTGAAAATTAAAATCGAATTTTCAAACTACCACGCCATTTCAGGCTCGTTTTTTAATTAAAATAAATTTATATGTTTTAACTTCGGTTTAAATAAGTTTTAAATCGTTATTACTTAAAATAAATAATTTTAAATATTCAAAATACATAAAATAGGTAAAATAATAAATTTAAATTGGTTCAAAAATTCCGGGTTGTTACACCGAGTGTCTTGTTTTTGACTTATTCAGTCGGACTGAGAAGTTTCGTTTTGGTAGTTCATCTTTTGAAAGCTGGAGATCTATTGGAGATTTAGCTTGTTCTCTATCTGTTATATCTATCATGGTGATTTAGTCATTTCATCTCCATTAGTTACTTATATACTAGGCATTTATGTATCTCGAATTTTCTATGATTACTCTGACACTATGTATTTTATTTTGAGATTTTGTGATTAATAGCTTCATGAACTACTAAGATATTTATTTCACTATGATTTATTCTGCTATTTTGTACCTGTGATATGTCTGTGTTATGTGATTTGATTATATTAAGCGCCTTAGTTAAAAAATCTGCTTTTTTGAACAATTTGAGTTTATTTTATTATCGACTTAAGTGGTAAGAAAAAGCAAGTCATTATATGTGGTATCAAAGCCTTGGTTTAATCAAAAATCTTAGCTTATGGGGTTTAAAACTCATTAGAGAGAGAGTAGCAATACCTTAGAATGTGTAAAGTAAGTCGCAAAACTTTTCTTAAGAGAGCGTATTTTGAAAAGTATAAATGGTTTTAAAAATGATTTTGTTTGGCAAAGCCTTCGGAGTTGAATGGCCCCTGCCATTTATTTATATCATAAAAGAGTCTTACAATATAAACATAGAAGGAAAGGAGTAAAAGGAAATACGAGGGCGAAGGAGTTTACGTCCACTTGGATTTGATGATATGATCAAAACCAAAGGTGGATAGATTAATTTCACTACTTATACCACTACAAATCGCATGATACAATTATATTCTACTTTTACTTTTGCTATTGAAAATCCTCTTATTCCTTTCATACCAAACTTCCTTGACGATGATATTCAGCATTATTAATAACTCATTTGTAGTCCTTTGCTTCCATCTTGTAGCTTTATAGATTTGCATCCATTCTTCTTTGTTGTCTAAAAAAGGTGCAGCATAGCCACCTTTTGATTCAATCTTCCTCCATATGAACTGTGTATAAGAGTATCTGAAATACGATGGTGAATATCTCCATCGGCAGATCTGCAAAAGAGACATGCATTAGAGAAAATAATTCCTTTCCCGGCAAGATTGGATAGTATGTGTAGTGCATTCTGGTAAACTTTACATAGATGGAAATTTATCTTTTCACTTGGTTTTCATTCCATATCCTCTTGAACCATGGGAACTTAGTCATTTGATTTTCACAGTTCAGTGCAGCATATATCAGGCCAGTAGTGTGTTCTTTGTTCTCGTCAGTCCAAACATACATTTCTTGCTGCCTATAAAAATACGACATGTTGTTGTAATTCAGCTATACTTTTTGTTTTACACTGTTTCTTGTTCTCGGTAGCCCAATTTCCCATTAAGAATATAGGAAGTTGCTTTGGCATGTAAGGGTATTCCACTTTGAATAACATCAACGTATGATAATTGTTTGATTAGTAGCACACCTTTATGAATCCAGGGTGTCATCCAGAAGTTGGCTCTGCATTCTTCGGTCAGTAGTATCTAAGTATGAGGCAACTACTTGTCTTTAATTTTAAGAACGGTTTTCTGCGCCCAACTATGATGTAGTTTTGGTGAAGTAACCCAGATTTCTTCACTCTTTAAGTTGTGTTGAACCGCCCAGTCAATCCATAAAGGCATGGTATTGGAGACTATGTTTATGAGATGTTTAGACAATGTTGCAACATTCCACAACTTGATATTTTTTTATTCCTAAGCCTATTTTGCTCTTCGGTTTCTCGACCTTGTGAAAGGCAATTAGAGATAGTTTGGCATTGTGAATTGTTTTAGTCCATAGAAACTTCCTCATGGCAGTTTTGATAATCTTGAGTAGCTTAGGGGTAGAAGGAATGTTCTGCACCATTACACGGTCATAGAGAAAATTGCTGCATTTAAGATTACTAATCTACCAGGTTTAGATAGATACTTGTTTTCCTATCTATTGAAAATCGAGGTTATTTTTTCATATAGAGGCATGCAATGAGGTATTGTAGTTCTATTGGCAGCTAGCGGGATTTCAAGGTCGGATATCATTGTGAGCATGGGGACATTCTGGTGATACTATGACATTCAAGGGTTTTAATAGGGGTTAGGCCAACAACTAATAATTGGCATTTTTGAAGGTTTAGTTGTAGGCCAGTGAAGGAATGGAATGAGGAGAGGGTTTATATTATGGTTTGAAGTAAGGAGGGCAGAGGCTTTGTAAATATAAGGAGGTCATCAGCGAAGGTCAAGGAAGTAACCATAGGTTGTTTGCATTTAGGATGTTACACAAATTTCTTTAGATGAACTTGTCTTTCAATATCCAAAGTTAGGGTTTCCATGATCAATATAAAAAAGGTAAGACAATATTGGATCCCCTGTATCAATCCATTTTTACCTCTAAAGTATCCAAAAAAGTGTGCATTATACTCGAGGGTATACCAAACTGTTGATATGCATAGGTAAATCCAATGGCTGAACTTGTCTAGGAAGTGCATTTTCTTCATAACATTCATTAAGGCATCCCAAGAGACAGAATCAAAAGCTTTTTTAATGCCAATCTTAAGCTTGGCCTTATGGGATATGTTTTGTGTTAAGTAACCATTGAGTAGCTCATGGATCAGAAGCACATTATCTAATATATTTTGGTTTGGGAGGAAGGCTGCTTGGCTCGATGAGATAGTGTATTGAAGTACTTCTTTTAGTCTCTTGGCAAGAATCCTAGAAATGGCCTTGTATATGACATTTCAACATAAAATCGGCCTAAATTTAGTGACATCGGTGGGTTGTTCAGTCTTAGGGAATAGTGAAAGATTTGTGGAGTTGATGGAGCTCAAAATTTTGCCTTTGTCAAAGAAATTATGTACGACTTTTAATACATCAGCAGAAATTATAGTCCATCAGTGAGCAAAAGGTTACCGTGAAGCCATATGGGCTAAGTGAGGTTGATCTTCTCACAGTGAATATAACATCTTTGATGTAATTATCGGTTACACATTTAGTCAAAACGTTCTACATCTCAGTGGTTAATGTGGCAATAGGCAGGTTGGATAGGAATTCATGGTTTGTTTCAGGTGGTTGGTTTCCAAGCAAGCTTGTATAGTATGATAGGAAGGCTTCATCAATTTACGCAGGGTTTGAGTGAGTTTCACCATGTATGTCTTGTATATTGTGTTTGTGTTCTTTTGCTAGCTTAATATTCAGGGATGCATGGTAGAGCTTAGTGTTTCTATCCCCGTAAGTACACCATTTTTGCTTGTTTTTCTGTTGTATCATCCTGGCTTCAGACTCAAGGGCTTCTTTTAGTTGCATTATCAAATCCTTCTCTTTTTTATAGTTGTTGGTGTCAGCATTAGGGATGAGAATGAGGTGTTGTACCTGTACTAGTTTTTCTGTTAATTCTATAGAGATTTTGTTACCTTTCTCGTAGATTAATTTGGATTATTTAGTTCTTCTTTAGTGTTTTTCACTTCCTCTACAATTTTAGCATCGGGTTTCCAAATGTGTGTATTTTCCAAGCATCATCCGCAACCTGCAAGAGGGCATTGTTCTTTGTCCATTCATCAAAAAAAGTAAAGTTTACCTTTTTAAGTATAGTAGTTGTGCCAAAGGACAAGATGATGGGACAACGGTTATACAAGAGTGGCATTGGTATGTTTATATGTATGGCAGGCCATTTTGATAGTGCATTGAGATTCATCATACCATAATCGATCTTGGTCAGTGTGCGTGGTTCAGTTGAGCTTTCATTATTCCAAAAGTTTGTTGAGCCAATAATGGAGACGTCAATCAAGGAAGAATTGTACGTGGCATTATTTAGTGGGGATGGACCAGATAGTGACAAAGGAATGCCACCACATTTATGTGCAGATAGGTAGGAGCAGTTTAAATCTCCTATCACCACCCATGGGTGTGACAGTTGGCTGAGGAGAGGTAAGCAATCAAGCATAGGCTGTCTTTCTGCAGGAGTATTGCAACCATATACAAAGATGAAATATAGGGTGTTGGATGTAGATTTGTGTATTTCTTTATAGTGGATGAATTGGTAGTCAAGTTGAATCAAAGTGAGTGTGAAAATGGTAGGGTAATGTAATATAAGTAGTCTGCCATATAGGGCATGGATCAGGTTTGATAAGGACAACTAGAAAGGGTTTATGTAGGTAGAAGCTTTGGAAGTGAGGGAGGAATCAAGTTTTGTTTCAGAGACAGAAATAAGAGAAAGGTGATGTTCTTGAATAAGGCTTTTAGTTTGATCTGATTTGGCTTTTTTTATGTGCTCCTATAATATTCCATGCAGCTATGATGTTCAACACAATTAAACTATGAGGGACTTTTTGTTTAAGCATCTTGTTCTTCGAGGGGAAGATGATGGGGATTGATTGGGGTATGTCTGTAGGGCTAGGGCAGAAACTTCATTGATGTCAGAATCTATAGAAGATAAGGCAGGAGACGTTTCTTTGGCCTTTATCATTTTCTTCTTTTTTTGCTTTTACTTTTACTTTCCTTTTCTTGTCCAATATTCTGGGTTTCTTGTTTTTGCTTGTACCAAGTTTTGTAATTTTGTAGACTTCTGAGAGGGGAGTATATTTATCATCAGGCAGTGGAGAAATCAGAGAATTGGGTAATGATTGGTCAGTGAGATGGCCAGAGTTTTTGGGAGGAGAAAGCGAGGGAGTGTTTTTGGCTTTAGTGTGTATTTTAGTTAATGGTATGGTGACAAGAGGGGAATGAATGGTATGAGAGGTTGTGCAAGTGAAGGATTTGGTAATGTAGGAGACAATGGTGATAATTTAGAGAAAAGATCGGATAGTGGAGAAAAGGTGGTGGAGTTTTTATGGATAGATTGGTTGGTAAGGAGGGTAAGAGAGGTTTGGTTTGCTTTTTGAGTGCATTTCATGGCGCTTTCCATCCCATGCACATGTGCATCTATTCTTGCATGTGTTACTCGTGCAACAATATTTGTTTTGGGTTATTCCTCATTTGGCTCGTTTATTTCTTTTTGCAAGTCATCATCCATGATTTGTTGCAAGTAAGCATCACTTCCTTTTTGTATGTCATCAAATCTGTCACATGTTTTCTGTTTTCCATTTTTTCCCCACTATTTTAGAATCATTTCTTTCATCATTTGCACCGTCCATGTCAATTTTTCCTTTTTCATTTGCTTCAACATTTTTCTTTTCACTTTTTTCATTGCCTTGTAAAATAGAGAAACTGTTGTATTTCTGTGGTTCCCTCGCAGCTTTTGTATGCATTAATTCAGCCGATGCACCAATATTCTATGTGTGCTTTGTTCTAATATTTTCTCTGTCCTTTCTTTCATACCGTTGCATCATAGCAATTTCTCTCCCTACTGCATTATATGCATTTGTTTTTCTTCTATTTCTTGCAACTTTCATCCATGTGCTTCTTTAAGGGATCATTATATTATGTCTTCTTTTTTGTTTCTCTTTTTCCTTATCTTCATTTTTGTGTTTATCCTTCTCTTCAATTTCCTTTTCAGGTTCTCCGTCAATTGGATTTTCTGTACATTGCATGCTTTTGTGTCCAAAAACCTTGCAATGTACACATATGTCCGGTTTCCATAAGACAAAGACTTGTATTAGTTGGGTTGAGCCATCAGGATTTTCTACAGGAAAGGATTCAACAAAATCCCGTTCAGGCGATATTTCAATCAAACATTTTGCATCTTGTATTCTAGTCATTGCTTCAGTTACTCCATCTAAGAAAATTAACTTCCCCAATCTATTTGCAAGCCAATTAGTACCCAAAGGAGACCATCGATATATCGAGATATTGGATAATTTAACCTAAATTGGAACAACCTTGGTTATACCACACACATTACTAATGTTGGGATCCCCGTGCTTTATTATGAATAATTTGTTCTTCATGATTATGGGTTCTCCTCTTATGACCCTCTCTTTATTAGTTTTCACCAAAGAATAGAAATGGAAACAGGACACCATTTGACTTTACTTTGATATTACCTTTTAGCCTCTCCCTTAACTTTAGAAAATGGTTTTAAAAGTATTTTTGATATAAAAATTGTTATAAAATTTTATTTTTTTCCTTAGTACCTCCTTCCCTTGAATTCATTCCCTTTGTTAGAATTATATTATATTAGAATCTTCTTACTTAAATCTGGGCTTTGTTCTAAATCATATATCTTAGAAGTTCTGTAATTGATAATTTTTGAAATCCTTAATATCCTCTAATTTATGTTGATTTGGGTCTCTATCTTTGTAGATTTCCATTGGTTAGGTTCTTTCATTGGTTTAGTTTCTAGCTTGCGTTTCGGACTTATCTTTGAAACTAACCAAATTAATAATGGAAAATTTAAGTACAAATGCTATTTGAAATTAATGCAAAAATGTAAATATGCTGATAAATATGGTAATAATCACTTAAATTATTTATTGGTAAAATAACTATTTGAAAGGCTTTATATATTAAAATCTTGGAACAATATTCTAAGTAAATTTACACTAATAAGTTGTAAGATAGAAATTGAAACGTGATGCTCTGAAACTGGTTAATCTAATTAAAGTCTAATAAGTATGAGAATAAATTTGATATCGAGGAAATATCATTGAAGTACTAGTTTGACTTATGAGGAATACATATGAACTTATAAAATTATATTCTATATATATATATATATATATTAAAATTATTAAAGAATAATGATTGGTGAATAGGCATAAGTTAAACCTAGATAATTAAATGGACTTTAAAGTCTAACTTGTGTAGGTGATCATACCTTTTATTAAGTTTATAAAATTTGAGTATTATTTGAATAAGGTTTAGTAGTTTTGACATGATTTGGATTAAGGATATTTGAAATAAACATTAATGATTGTTTAAACTTAGTATAATTAAGAATAATATAGGATATTATTGATATGAATCTAATATAAGGAGATTTGATGTAATATATACTTATTTTGATTATTGACTTTTAAATGAAAACTTAACTAGCGTGTCTTAGTGATAATAAGACTTGAGAACTCTATAATAATGAATTTAGGTATAATCTTAATTTGAATTCAACAGGTATGAATTAAGAATTTACAAGGTTGCGTAAGTAAAATCCTTATATATGTTTAGAAATTATATAATATATGTTTTTAGAATATTGTTTTGTATGGTTTCTCATGGTTTGGTTATATTTGAATACATGATAGGAGTCAAGATATAATAAATTAATGAGTGAGGGAGATATATAAATTTTCCCAATTTGAAATTTTTGTAATAAATAAATGATTAGATATATATTTATATATGAAAATTTATATTTTTTATTTTAAAAAGGAAAGTTCTGAGTACTTGCTTAACGTTAAAATTGGCCTATTGAATACTTTGTGATTTAGGTATATGTCTGATCAACATATGCGTTAAATCATATATGTACTACATAGAATATAAATTTGCACTCTAGTGCCTTGAAAATAATTCCGAGGATTGCTGCAGCATCACCAGTATTTTTTTGGGTTTCAAAAGTTAGATGGATATATAGTGCTTATTGAGACGTCTTGTGGATACTTGAAACTATATTGAAATTTTGGAAAATATCTAAACTTTTGATATGAATACATATTTCAATATATATGTATATATAAGATGATAATTGCGATCCATTTTATCTTAAATGTATTAAATTATAATTTTCTCTCCCTTGCTCCTTTTCGAGGATGAAAAGGTTTGAGTGGGAGAGAATGCAGCAACCTGGATTTTTAATTGATTAATAATTGATAATTTGATTTTAATTTAAAATTTTAATATTTAAAACTTCAAATTATTCTGAACTAAATGAAATAAATGAATCTTATTTTGTAAATGAATAATAATAAGTAACATTGAGCAGTGAAATTAAACAACTATCAGATTTAAAATTAATTGTTTAACTGGCTAAATTTGTGTCATTTGAATTTAAATAATTTTATAAAAGCATAAATTTAAATAAAGAAATTGAATTAATAAATATTTTAATTTACCAAATCTGACAAAATGTAAAATTTTCTGGAAAAGTCAATTTTGGTCAAGATGGATAAAATTTTAAATTCAATTTCATTTGACTCTGGAATTTACATTTGAAAATGTGAAAAACGAGCAAAATGAATGACGTCTTGTTGTGCATATTTCATCTATAGCCTACCTATATCCCTAATGTATTGGGTTTAGTATTTATTCATGTATTGAATTGAATGGGTTCCTAAATCAGCAAGGCCCACCCATTAAATTTACCCAATTAAAATTCTGTAACTGCTTCTCAAATAAAATAAAATATTATGTATCCTTTCTCTACCTCCATCATTTCCTAGAAACTCCTCCTTTCTAAATCTAGATCTATATCTCAAAATTCATGGAGAATTTCTTCAAACTAAAATTTTTCAAATGGAATCAACCGAAAATTCAACAAGAAAAGGCAAACAAATCATATCTTCCTATCTCTTCTCATCTCCTCTTTCTTATATTTTCCTTCTCCATAATCTCCTCTCTAAAATCCAAATCCCTAAAATACAAAAACTCATTTTCCTTTTTCCTTTTTCCCTTGCCTTGTTCATCCCCTACTGACCTTTTCAAACCCAAATAAGCCACAAATCCTAGCCATAACCACTTTTCCCTTTGAAATCAGACCTTTTATTTTCTGTTTTTGTTTTCCAAATTTTAACCTATGTTGCAGTTACCATATCTCCCTGTTAGGAAATCGAAATTCACTTTTATTATTTTCCAAATTGGTCGAAATTGAAATAGCTACAAATTTTATGTTGAACATTTTTTTCAGATTTTGAATTTTTCTTGGTCAAAACTGTCAATCTTTCAGATGTAGTCTTAGACCCAGATTTCTGATCCAAATATTTGCCTTTCGCTATTTTGATCATATCTTCTTTAAATGTTATCGAAAACCAGTTTTTTCTTATTTTAAATTGAAGATAAAAGTTTTTATAAAAACTTTTCAGTTTAGGATTTTTCCAAATTCTAATGATAACTAGTCCAAAAAACAATTTAAAATGACCGAAATTTTGTTTAGTTTAAATAAAAATTTGGTAAAATATAAATCCATCTTCCTAGCCTTTCTCTTATCCATTGTGCCAATTTATGTGTAGGTGTAGGTGAATTTGTTGTATGTGTTTGTATGTGCATGCATTGTGTTTGTAATCAAAGAAGTGTGTTGGTGTGGTGGTTATGCTTGGAAATAAGAAGTGAAAGGCCTTGAGTTCGATCCTTAGTGTGGATGGTTTGTGATGTATTTTGTTTGGAAGTGTTTTATACCATGTATTTATATTTTTCTTCATGCATATATATATATATATATATGTATGTATGTATGTATGTATGTATAAAATGATAGAAGAGTGTTGATTTGGAATTTTACTTGAGCTTAGGTTGATTCGAGTTAATGGTTCAATTTGTTGATTTGTCAACTCCCATGTCAGGTTCATCCTATGTCGTCTATTTCTATTTTGTCATGCAAGATGAGAATCCTCACTGAGTAACAACTTCAATTTGTAAATTGGTATCATTTGAAATGACATATGAAATGTTAGGATTGCTCTAGAAAACCCATTATTTATTTGCGTATATATGAAACGCACATAGTTGACATACATGACACGAAATTGATAGTTATGATGTTTGTCGATTTATGTGTTAATTGAAATGTTATATTTATTTTGTTTTCATTTTGCAAGTTCCCTATATATGTGTAAAATCATTATGGTTTAAAATGGTATATATCGGAATCATTATATAGATTTAGGGATTTACACTGATGTATTGGGATGTGGGTTGAAATGGTAAATACCCGTAAATTTTGTATCACAGATTGAGATAATATATATCCTTAGTATTTGGCTTAGGTAGAAAATTATATATGGACACCGTTGGTCTATTTTGAAAATTATTTATGGATCTATAATATGTTTTGATTTAATAAAGTTTTTGAAATCTAAATTTAGAAATATAGTTAAACCTATAATATATATACATATATATATATATGTATATATATATGTTTTTTTTGGCAAAGCCGATGGTTTTTAAGGTGACCACAAACACCTTTTTATTATAACCAATAATAAAAAATACAGTATTGTACAAGTGATTGTAGTTGACAATCAACTACTTCTGTTTTTAAGGTGGTCCATTCACCGCTTACGAAATTTATAGTGTTCCGTCCACTCTACCTAACAGGCTTACAGCACTGGAGCTAGCTTAAATTAACTAGACCACAAATTCCATGGTAGACCACACAAGGCGGAAAAAATTACATATGTCCTGATAACGAATTTTAGTGCAGAAGTCCATAGACTAGTACAACAGTGACACGCTAGAGCTATACATCCAGTACATGGCAAAGCTAAGATTATAGACCCTTATAATCACCGAAATCCTGGAAGCACATACTCCAACATATGAAAATATCTTCTCCCACCTGCAGATGATAACATTATGCATATGGGTAGGAACAAAAGGCATTGTTGATATCATACCCTGCATTGAACAGTACTACAGACCAAAAGGACACCGAAGGCCACTCCCCACTGAATCCTATATATTTTTATATAACTTAACAAAGCTTTAAATTTAGAATTTTGAATAAACTTTTGAACTATATATTTATATTATTTTTTTTGTAAAATCTAAGTATATAAAGGAGTTTATAGAGAAATTTAAAATTTAACGATAACTTGATTTGTTAAATGAAATAAAGGACATGAAATGTATAGAGTAAGACAAATTGATTTTAAGACACGATATTAATTTCGTGAACAGGTTTTATGAATTAAGTATGATTATTAAAATTAACGAAATGATTTGGAAATAATTGATTTTAAAAAAATGATTTAAATATGAATATAATTTTAGTTAAAATTTTATAATTAATAAAATTGAAATTTGGATTTTATCGATATGAACTTTATAAAAAGAGTGATTTAAAAGTAATGTTAATTCTTAAGAATATAAATTGAATAACAAAAACTTGAATACTATTTCGGAATGATTTGAACTTAATAATTTATTGTTTAAATTTAAAATTTATTACAGTAAATATATTGAATTTAAATTTAGTGAAACTAAACTTTGAAAATACGGATGAGTTGTTTGGATTGGGCTATCTAAATTATTTGAAATTTGTATTTTTCTATATTAAACTATTTAAATTATATTATCTAAACTGAATTATTACTTTATAACTATTTTATTTATACTTAGCTTAACTACTATACTTTCTATAACTATTTCAGCTATAATATTTTACTTTAGTTAGTTCAACTATTATCTATTTCATAATTATTTTAAATCAAATTATTTTATATAAATATAATTATTACTTTTAAATAATATATTTTATATTATATTAACTATTTTAAATAAGAAGTTGCTCCAGTCTGAACTATTGAATCTAGAATGTTAATAGAAAGATTTTTGGAAATGTGAAATTTGATATATAGAAATGTGATTTATGGCGTTGAAATATTTGAAATCAATTATTTGTATATAAATCATTATCATTATTATGTGATTTGTGATATTTCAAAATATGATTTATGGCAGCTAACCATTTGAATGTAATTATTTGGATATAAACCAATGTTATTATTATATTAGTTTATGATATTTGAAATATTTTAAATATAAATGGTGACCACGGTGTGAAATAAGTGTTTGGTTGTTAAAGTGACTGAGGCCAGATATTGTCATACTCTCTCTCTCAATACCGGGAACACTTAAACAACCATGCATGTGGTGGAGAATCCATAATGAATTATGATGGATTTAGAGGCGATTACTGGATTTGAAGAAGGAGAATGATAATGGATAGCCTTGACTTTCAGGTCATAATTAAAATGACTAAAACATGTGTTATATCATGATTAAGTGAGGTCACACCTCCTATCGAACATAATATTCGATACCATCTCTATTGCTTTGTGATTGATTTGAGCCCCCTTTGATTATGAGATTGTGATTTAAGGTGGGCGATAGTTTCTGCTATACGTTATCACCAGTTCAGGCGTGCAATTGGTATAATAATGCCCTGGGTTTTCCTTGCGTGCCTTGTCATATTATCCTGATTGATCCCGTTACGACTTTGATTTGTGTCGTACCTATAGAGTACCCTCTGATAGCCATTAGTTTACGGTGGACTTTACAGTATCTGTATAGACAACAACATTATAAACGGTGTAAAGGTAGAAATATGATCCTGCTTACGCTATTTTAAATATTATATTTAATCATAGACATTATTATAATAGCGTATTATATTATATGATATATAGTTTAATGGATCCTTAAAGAATGTAATCCCAAACATTCTTTAAGTTACTGATGCATTTCATTTGAACATTTTACTTAAGTTGGTTCATTGTTAAGATTGTTACTCATAATCCTAGTGTCATGTGTTTGACTTGCTCGGTCGAACTGAGAAGTTCAGCTTTGGCGGTTTATCTTTTGAGAGTTAGAGATCTATTAGAGATTCAACTTGTTATCATTTGCTATTGCTATCAAGGTGATTCAGTTATTTCATCTCCATCACTTGCTTATATACTAGGCATTTATGTATCTCGGGTTTTCTATGATCACTTTAACACTATGTATTTTATTTTGAGATTTTGTGATAGTAGCTTCATGAACAACTAAGATATTTATTCCACTGCGAGTTATTCTGCTATTTTGTATTTGTGATCTGTTTATGTTCTGTGATTTTATCAAATGCCATAGTTAAACATTCTACTTTTTTGAACGATTGGAGTTGGTTTTATTATCGACTAAAATAGTAAGAAAAAGTAGGATCTTACACTAGGGGACTGGAAGTTGCACCCAACATGCTACTGTTACTTCCAGCAGCAACAACTTACTGAATTACATATTCAAAGTATTCAACAGAAACAAAAATACAAAGTGCACATATCCAAGCATGTATTCAAGCACAACTCTATAGTTTACTGGAGCACATCATATTAAGAAACATAGAAATAGTGATATTATTATTACATTAATCTACAAAACAACACAAAATAAAACGTTGACAAATACAATAACGTTTACGGTTGAGGTGGTGGCTATTGAGATGGTCCAGCTTCAGTTACTTCTTACCTCGGTTGAGATGATATAGTAAAGGCGCCTCTTCTACGTCTTCATTCATACATAATGCCAAATGATTGAGGCGGATGCGACATGTATGGTGGTAGTTTTTCTAGCCAGTGTCTTCCATAAATCGAGTTTATTATATGTTTGATGCTTTCACACTTGCTTTTCATCTCCGAGATCGGGGAAATGCATCATCTATCTTATTAGATATCATATAAAGACTTTGAACATGAGACAACAATAACTTTGATAAAAGAGACTATTTAGGAAGCTGAGAAGAAGATTCCTCAAGAGTAAAGTAGCGTGTGATATGCCAATACCAAATGTAATAGGCTATGATGGGGATTCTTGGTTAGCGCTCTGCTTCTACGTACTCGAGTTGTGATCCCACCTATGCACATACGAGTTGTATGAGTTTCTGTTCCATCCGTGTAGGAACACTCGCTAAATCATATCCAGTATATGCTGATTGAAGCCAAAATGCCTCATAATTCGATCTGAATAATGCATCATAACAATTTGCAAGCATATAATGGGAGTCCGTACATACCACGTTGACTGAGCATCCAAAATTAAAGATGGCAATTCACTAAGAAGCTACATGGCGTCCACTCAACCTGATGCTGCTTCATTACATCAAGCTCGTTACATTAAAGTAGTGCATGGTGAGTTGGATTGTCCCTCCAGCGTCCATCTCTCATCCATCTACAAGAAATATACCAAATTAATGTATTACTACTACACTACACTTAATAATTTTCCACGCAAGTTAAAATCATGTTATACGTAGCATCTTACGGTAATCCAATGTGCCGATGGCAGCAACATTTGGTTGACCAACTAAAATATATATCCATGTCCAAACCTGCAAATTATCAATGTTCAACAAGAGCTTTTGAAAGTTAAATAAAATACGAAGAATTAATAAATCATATACAATACCATTAAAAGACTCAGGCAATCCGCCAAGCCATTGATCTTTCTCAATGCAACAACATCTAGCTCCTTATATACAACACATAAAACCGCCTTCCCCAAGAGTAATCAGAAATTGTGTTAAAGTCTTGTAGCATGTATAGACATTTGACGCTGATAGGACCCTTCGAATGTTTAGAAAAAAGTCTACATGCTATAAGAAGTAAAATTACAGCTCAAGTGAACTGTTCTATCTCTTCAACTTCTGATTGACCAATAATCTCACAAACAATTATAAGGTCGTTAATCCACTTAACTTTGAGCTCTCTTCCGCATACAATCATTTCGGGTGGTGGAATTTCATCAAGCATTCTAAAACAAATATCAGCTATATTTACATCGCAAAAATAGCTCATAACGGTGCCTTCTATAGGTATATCGAGTATAATAGCAACACCCTGTAGAGTAGTGGTCATTTCTCTAATGGAGACATGAAATGCGCTAGTCTCCAGTCCTCATCTGTGACATAATGCAGTAAACAAACCTCTATAAATCTAATGTATCTGAATGAAATCCAAAAGTCCACTTGATGAAGTAACTGTTGAACGCGTACATCATCAGTAGTCACCATCAATTCTTTAAAACTTTGATAAAGATCAAGGTAATCGACATGTTTTAAGCTTTGCAAAACAAATAATTATAACGTGTAGTTTGTTCAAAACTTTAAAACTCAAACTATTCGGCGCATTTAGATAATAAAAGAATTATCCTCACTACATCTTCAAATTTTGATCGGTGTTCCCCTTGTAGATACAAAACGTTGCCCTACCACTCTCAGCTTCTTCGAGGTCATGCCACTACAACAGAACAATTTTTTTTACAATGGGCATTAACCCATTGTATTAGGCCACATTGTAATAGGTCGCATTTTAGAATGGACAAATAGCATGGCCAATGGTCATTGTAATACACCTTTTTACAACGGTCATTTGGCCATTGCAAAATACTCTATGACAACATTTAATGTTCGTTGTAAAACACTGGAACTTGCAGTGGATCTGAATAGTACACATACTATAATTAAATATTTATGAGAATTGAAAATTTAATTTAGAATTTATTTTTCAATAAATGTTTATTTATTTAAATATTTATTATACTTTCGAATAGTGCATATACTATTTCATCTCTATTACATAATCACTTGTACATGCACTTCCTCACTACATTCAATCGTATACATGACTCCTTACTACACACTCATTCACTTTAACATACACATTACAAAATTATTATTACAATTCAAATGTTCAAAACTTACAAACTACTCAAATAATAATTGGGCTAAACCTTCATCATTGCTAGTTTTTGATTTTTTTTTCACGCTTTTGTCCGTTAGAACCTGCAAAGGTAAAAGCATATAAAACAGTACCATATATACGAGCCATATGACAATATGATTCTAAAACAATACATACTAATTTGAAATACCTTTATTTATGAGATCTATACTGCAAAGCATTTACAGTATGTACGACTGATGAAATTATGGTGGAAACATGCTTCAAGTATGCATGACATGTTATAACAATCCTGGTTTTAGTTGATTACCTGCTATAGTGATTAATGAATAATAATGACGATTTAAGTTAGTTAATAATGAAATCAAACTGTGCTTGGTTGGGAAGATTGGGTATTTATTATTGAAAGTGGAAAATTCGAACAGGGACTATTTCGTTGTCTTTGGAATCTTAGGGAAATATATACATATATATGGGAGCGGCTATTAGGACACAAAATTACAGACACAAACTTTGAACTGTTGGATTTGTTTGTCTTTATGTGAAAGGTGAAATTCAAGGGAAAAATCTAGTGGTTGAGATTGTTTGTGTTTAAATTTATGTCTCCGTTTTATGTTCAAATAGATTTTCCCTATACACACACACAAGTGCGAACCCGTGCTATGCACACAGGTATTTGAAATGCGAGAAATGAAGTCAAAAATTGATTTTCTTGATGATGTATGTCAAGTATTGTTGGTACTAAAGCATTTATCAATTCAAGTAGATCAAAAGGTGTTTTCTTCTATTACATAGTTGAAGGTAAAATAGTTTAATTTTTTTTTGTATCATGTATGTTGGAACTTGTCTAGTTCATGAAATTAGTCGGTTGTAACTGTTAAATTTGGTGATACAAAATCCCAATTTGATTGGAACAAATTTGCAAAGAATGGAAAGTAAATATTTTTATAATGGGAATGCATTGATTGCATTTGATGAGGTGGTAGAGAAATAAATGAAGGGATTAATTTCTTCCATCTGTGCTAAAGAAACAGATTGATTTACTTCCTATATTTGCACATTTGTTGTTATGGTAATTTGCCTCCATTATATTATTACCATATGTTGGTAATTTAATTGATGACTCACATAGATTTGCACTGGCTATATATTAAGGGGTAGACTTTAGTGTAAACCCATCCTGGCCTGGAGCCAGTGATCCCCAATGGTGTCTCTTCTTATTAAACTTGATTGAGGTTTGGATATGTAAACTCTTATTTTGTAATCTCTAGTAATTCTCTCATGTGGAATAAATTCTCTCTCTGTTGGACTGGACGTACACTATCTCGAGGATAGTGGAACCAGTATAAATATTGTGTCTCTTTGTTTCTCTGTTATAGTTATTTACTATTTTGTTGATGTAATAGAATAATTGCTATCAGATTAGATTGGTGTTCAATTGGCAAATCTAGATCCTGCTTATTGCGCTTCCGCAAAGGCGCAATTTTGCATAACAGATTGGTATCAGAGCGAGGCGATTTGTTTTGAATTGTACATCAATTATTTCTACAAAGGTTTGTAGATTCAGTGGTGATTATGCTATTACTATTTTGGAGAAAATGAGACTTTGATGGAGGAGATTATGTTGAGAGTGAAGAGCGTTCCAATCTGGGAACTTTGACGTGATATGGAGTTTACTGTGTTGAAGGGACTATTGGATTTGGGAAGTTTTGATCATGTTTCTGACAGGGGTCTTCATGTTGATGATGCTCGAAGGATCCAAGATGATCAGGAAAGGAGCTCAGGTCAAGTGATAGACGGGTGTCAAGACAGAGATCATTGTGGTTTAGACAGGGGTTTTCACGTTGATGATGCTCGAGGGATCCAAAGTGATCGAGGAAGGAGCTCAGGTCAAGTGTTAGACGGGTGTCGATGTGTATTGCAAGCACTTTTATACCGTTGGTTTATGTGTGGCGCAGCTCATGGTGGTAGATGCATCTTTTGCAGGCGGTGGGTGAAGCTTGTAATGGTTTTGATTAAGTGGCAGGAGAGAGATTTTTTGGCGATTGAGAGAATTATTTTTTGGTCTTGGTGGTGTTGAGATTACTTTGGTGTCTGCCTTCTTTGTTATTTTGGATATTTGCAACAGTTTGTTGGCGGGCGGGGACGTAGTCTGAGCTCGTTAACAATGGTGTGATGGGGGGTAGCTTTGCTGGAACCCATTAGACAAATATTCATTTTTGGTTTCTATCTCATTGTGAGATTTTGATTGAAGGTGGAGTTCTGTTGAAGAGTTTTATGATGTGAAGAGAATTTGATTAGAGACGGGGTGTTGCAGATATGTGATTTTGCATCAAGGTGGAGTGTTAAATTTGGTGATACAAAATCGCAATTTGATTGGAACAAATTTGCAAAGAATGGAAAGTAAATATTTTATAATGGGAATGCATTGATTGCATTTGATGAGGTGGTAGAGAAATAAATGAAGGGATTAATTTCTTCCATCTATGCTAAAGAAACAGATTGATTTACTTCCTATATTTGCACATTTGTTGTTATGGTAATTTGCCTCCATTATATTATTACCATATGTTGGTAATTTAATTGATGACTCACATAGATTTGCACTGGCTATATATTGAGGGGTACACTTTAGTGTAAACCCATCCTGGCCTGGAGCCAGTGATCCCCAGTGGTGTCTCTTCTTGTTAAACCTGATTGAGGTTTGGATATGTAAACTCTTATTTTGTAATCTCTTGTAATTCTCTCATGTGGAATAAAATCTCTCTATGTTGGACTGGACGTACATTATCTCGAGGATAGTGGAACCAGTATAAATATTGTGTCTCTTTGTTTCTCTGTTATAGTTATTTACTATTTTGTTGATGTAATAGAATAATTGCTATCAGATTAGATTGGTGTTCAATTGGCAAATCTAGATCCTGCTTATTGTTCTTCCGCAAAGGCGCAATTTTTTATAACAGTAACTATTTGCAAAAGTATTCCATTAAATAAGTTCTAAAATTCCTTTTAGTGAAGTCCGATTGTTTATGTTCTTCCAAGTAATTTGGCCTTTAAAAAACTGAAATTATTCATAACAAAACAAATAAGAAAATATAATTAAGTACCTTGTTGTCAGAAAAAAATTTGAAGTGGAACAAAGAAAAAAAAAGTTAGTCCAAGTCAGTACATGAAAAATCAACATATGCACATAACTTTTCTGTGATGATGATGTAAATTAGGTTGATTGTTTTGTTTATTTATATACACAATGCAAACGTACATAAACTTATGATAAGGGTTAAAAAAAAAGTTGCTTCATTTTTTGAATGATAAATTAAAAAATATAGTAAAATACCGGTTTGAATCAATATACTAAATTTTAAAAGAATTGTTTTTGGTTCTAATTTAATTTACGGAGGAATAAGTACTATCGAAGTCATGAATTTCTTTTACATATATATTATTAAAAAATCAAGCATGTTTGTTCCAAAAGCCATCAAATATGCAATAAGAACAAAAAAAAATCAGCTTCTTATACTTGTTATAATAAAGTTGTATTAGATTCCAATTCCGTTGTCATTGAGAAAATAAAGTAGTCAAACGACGTCATAAAGACTAACAATGGAATTCTTTTTTATAAAAAAATTCACTTCTTGGACCAAACACATCATGGTCACCTGTTTTGTCATCTACGTCTTCAACTAACGAATACTCAATGGTAGACTGGCTATAAACTAATCCAAATGTTGGCAGATATTTCATTCTCAGAAACATTAAAAGACAAAAGCCTTCGTGCTTAAGTATCAAAAACTAATCCAAATGTTGGCAAATATTTGATTCTCAAAAAGGGAAAAAATTGACATAATTAAAGCATTTCAGAATACACAATGCTGACTTTCGAAACAAAAATAAAATTATTAATGAGTGTTGTTAATGCCACTCCAAAAATGTTTAAAAGGGAGTCATTTTGTTTATAAATTTACTAAGGGGAAGATCATTTAACATAGTCCTCTTAACAATTTGTAATATATAGACAAAAAATGCCTTTTATTATTTTACTCTAATTACATTTTACTGTTCGTTGAACCCTAATCATCTTCTTCTTTTCAAAGTAAACAATTAATCACTTTTTTCATGGAGGAACCAATTTCTAACGAAATTTCTGACTTTGAAAAAGAAGACAACATGATTTTTACTTAACAAAGCGAACGACATGTTGAATTTGTTGAAGAAATCACCGAAAAATAACAATTTACTAGAAAAAAATGGAAGTTCATTTTCATCCATGAACGATATATTTCTTAAAGTGAGCCGGAGTTAGACAATTAAAACACCACGTGCTCGCCGAATTTGGTAAACGCATCAGGTCATGACAACAACACAAACTCGGCAATAGATCACCGAATAAAAACGTGTTTTCCTATGTATTATCGTCGAATATGTAGGATTTTATTTTTTCTTCAGTTAATCTATTTTCGGCATGTTAACTTTGTACTGAATTTCGGTATGCCTTGTCAATTTTTACCATGTTTTGTGTATTTGAATGGAGGGTAAAATCGGGTTCTTTTATTTATTTTTTCATTATGTTTGGGCCCCCTTTAACAATTTATTTTTTAGTGGAGTGAATGTAAAATATGACCCCCCCCCCCCCACCCCCCTTATCCATTTTTGGAGTGACATTAACAACACTCTTATTAATCAACAATCAAGTCAGCCAATTTGTATATTCAGCCATAACAAAATGAGGTCATAGGAAATTCATAATCAACAATCAAATCAACCAGTTTATATATTCATTGTTCATTCATTTCTTTCCTACACTGAACTGTTGATTATGATTTTGTTTCTCTATTTCAAAGTTTACATTCATCAAACTACTGACATTATCATGTAGAAAGTTCATAGATTGAACATGAGGCACCGATGTTTGAAAATCATTTTCGGTTGGATTTGCAAACTCAGGTTCAGAAAATGCAAACATAAATGGTGGTCGTACCTATTTTATCAACTTTCAACTTTATATTTATATTATCAAGACTCTGTGGCTACTTTAATTTGTATTATAATTTGTCTTAGTTTCAGCTCCTTTAATCTATTTCAACCTCATACCAGGTTAAGATACTTTAAAGAATTGAACATAAGTCTAAGATAATTTTTCTTTCAATGTAGATATATCATTCAGGCAGTATGATGAGGAAAAAAGTACTATATGTCCAACATCAGATCACCAGCTAAATAAAGATGATTTGATTTTAATCGTAAGATTGTACCAATCCCTCACAATATTTTATCCTTAATTGATTGGTATTTTGGTAACTTATTTGAATTTTATAAAATGAGCATGTTATTGTATAAAATGTGTTTTTAATATATTACTCATTTTCAAAATCACTCATTTTATCTTGATCTGATTAGTATTTTATAACTTATTTGAATTTTATAAAACAAGCACCTTATTTTATGAAGATCTGTGGACTCTATGCCTGAAAAATAGATAGATATATAGAAAAAAATACAGTAGGAGCTTGGTTCTTTAAAGGTACATGAGCTGGCTATGCAAATAAAATCACCTGTAACAGCCCGCATTTTGCATATAGGAGGATCGCAAAATATTTTTATTTAATTCCCTGAGGGTTAGATCATTCTTATATTTTGATATGTTGGTTACGGGGATGTGAGTCATGTCCATAATTTTTATTAATTTTATTTGTGGCCATTTTTCCCTTGTTAGTCTTGTACAGGGTATAACTTTTGATTGGGATTGAATCAGATGCTGAAGTCAGTTTCATTGGAAAGGAAATGGTGTTGCCAATTCCGTAGAGTGGTCATATTAAAGATTTGGTTCAGCGGTTTGGAAGGAATCGTTGTTTTATTGTTTTACAATTTTAATTCAGGTTTTGTAAGCCATTGATGAGTTGATTTGAGGAGGCCCTTTAGTGGGCCGATGGGAGGTATAAATAGGGAGTTAGAGGCATGGAGAGAGGGTTACTTTTCTTCATTCTCTCATTTGGTTGAGCTCGTGATCCTCCTTGCTTAATCAAATACATCTTTCCACCATTAAAATTCTAGATCTACATAAGAGAATCAAAGATCTACATCATTTGAAGCTAGATCTTAATTAAGTGAAGAAAGATCGCATCAAATCAAGAGGTTTTAAAGCATATTCTTCGCTGCTCAGATTAAGAATTTAGCGATTTCAAGTTAATTCGAAGGATTGGTGAGTGACAAACATCTCTCACACAGATTTGATCAAGTATATGGGTTGTTTGTTCATATTTTCATCATTTAAATTGTTTTCACCTAGATTCACATCATGGAAAGTATATTTTCATTTGAATCACCATAGGATCTAATCTAGCAACTTAAAACCGGTAATTCTTATGTTACTTCATATGTTTTGCAAGTTAGATCCATTATTTTATTTTATTCATTCATTTATCATAATTTAGTGAATCTTATATAATTATTGATGAATAATTGTCATTTTGATGATGTTGATGGTTTCATAAAGTGTTGATTGTGGAATCGAATGATTTGGATGAGTTGTTTGCATCGATGTTGTCGTTTGGTGATGATTTGGTCAAAATTGGAGCTATTTTGGTCAGATCTGGAGTCAGGTCATTTTTCTTAGGTCATTGATGATGTGGCATGGAGTTTGGGTCGTGTGGCTTGTTTCTCAAGAAAGAGATGAAGGTATGGTCATTGATTTTTAGGTCGCTAGTGTGTTAGGCCGTTTTTAAGACCTAAGGAGTAAGATCTAGGGAGTAAGACCTAGGGAGCAAGACCTAAGGAGTAAGACCTAGGGAGTAAGACCTAAGTAGAAAGACCTAAGAAGTTTAAGGCCCAAAGAATGTCGACCAAACGAAGCTTGTTTTTGAGTCAACGATGGTTATAACTTCAGTGTGAATTCAAGGAGGAATGTCTGAAGCATCGTGAAGTGTTCATTGATCATCGTAATGCAATGAATGTGAAGACGACTCAAGGGTGTTGAGTTCGTAGATAATGGTTGCTCGAGAATGTTTCTTGAGCGATGAATAGGCATCAGGGAGGACAACTAAAGATATTGAAGGCCGAGAGATTATCATTGTCATTGGTTCCAACGGACTCAAAGAAAGGGTACAATAGGGAACGTCTAAAAGAGCGGTTGAATGGTCGAGTACCCTGGGTATCGTTGAAAGGCCTAGATACGTATCGAGGAAAGGCATATGGAATTTTTGTTAGAATCGGGGTTATCATTAGCCCCATACGTATGACAAGGTTGGCCGTCATATGATTAACGATGGTTTCGAAGCAGGATAGGTAGAATAGCCAAGGTCATTAATGTTGGTTGTTTTGCTCGTACTGTCTCATGTAAGTTGTCTAACGTCGAGGGAGATGTTTCTTGGGTGCTTGTCTGATGTTGGTTTAGACCTTCGGGGCTTGTGCTTGACGGATGTTGATCTCGATTAGGATGGTTTACATGAGATACATCTAGCTGCTATGATTGCTATTGTCTGGTTGCTTTTGATTGCCATGGATTCATCGTTGTTTTCTGATGCTCGTTGTAAAGGCTATCACTGTCACATGTGGGCAAGACGGGTTTGGGTTGTTCTCTGGAGTTTTAGTAGATTTGTTGGTTAATCTTCCTATTCTTGTATACTTTGTTGATGATGTTAGATGGTTGTTTTATCGCTCATTAAGACTGTTGTCTGACTCAAGGTTTTATGTTTCCTCTTATTATCTTGGGCTGTTCATCCAGTTTTGGATGGGAAGATTGAGTATCAGGTTACAGGTAGTAGAACTTACTGAGGCGAGGATCCAGAGTGATGATGGGTAGGAGGCTCGCATATCAGTTTTTCTACTATCTTGTACTTGTTGTTTCCGCTATTATGATTGGTGATTTCTCTGAGTGTTGTAGTGAGGCAAATTTGTACAGGCACTTATGTAATAATCCAAGGGCATATGGATATTTTTTCTAGTTGTTATGAAAGTTTAAGTTTATGATTAGAGATGCTTCACTATTATGGCTTGTTGTATATGTTCTATTATATTTTATCCTTGAGCTGTGAGTAATACGAAGTTCTGCTTGTGTTATCTTACCTTGATGATCGTTCACGGCTGCGTAGCATGTGTTTTAGCGTATTATTCCTTTAATTAAGTGCAGGAGTTATGGGTGATCATCACATTTGGTATCAGAGCTTTGGTTAACGATTTTAGCCAAAGTTCAAAGACGTAATAACGTATAAGAGACGTACTTCTAGATTTCTGATGGATGCTTACTATATATATAGTGTATAACAGTTTTCTCGTAAGTTGCTAATCATTCCATATTACAGATTTAGAATGAGTTGTCGACCATCGGGACACGCTACTAGGGAGGAGGCTACTCCTGGAGGGGGAAGTGGCGGTATACCAGACTACCTAGCTATGTCCAAGGCCATGATGGCAGCGAGCATGAGGAGGGTACCCGCTCAGGAGGCAGTAGCGGTAGATATAAGAGTTCAAGTGTAGGTACCGAGGGCTGTGGACTTCACAAAGATATGCAAAGACTTCACTTCTCTCGGAGGAAAGTCATTCAAGGGGACAAAGCCGACTAAAGAGGTTCAGAGGTGGTTAGATGCTTGTGTACGGTTTTTTGGAGATTTGGGTATTGAGATGTAATGAAAAGGAAGCCTACGTCGAGACAATTGCAAGGTAGAGCCATGGATTAGTGGAACACTATCACTATGGAGACCCCGGAAGAAGAGATAATCTGGGAACAGTTCCGAGTAAAGTTTGAGACAAAGTATATCTCTACTGCTTAGAAGTTAGTTCTTTTCAAGAAGATTGTGGCGCTGAAACAAACTGGTCGACTAGTGCTAGAGTATATTTCTGATTTTGAGGCCTTGTCCAAAAATGCTCGTTCGTATATTGACTCTCCTTATAAGAAGAACGAAAAGTTTTTTATGCATTTGGATACCTATATTGGGAAGCCATTGGTGGGTCATCTTGATGATCCATATGAAAAGATAGTGGAGAAACTTGTTCGACATGAAAGCTTGTTTCTTAAAGAAGCAAATGTTGTTGTTGTAACCAAGAAAGCTTCGAAACCACATCAAGGTGGTAATAACCATAAGAAGAGGAAGCAACAACAATAGAAAGGGAAGGATGGCAAGAAGAAACCTAAAAGTGAGGTGCCATGCTATAACTGCCAATAGAAGGGCCATTTCGCTGATGAGTGTAAGAATCCAAATGCTGAAAAGAAGTGCTTCAAGTGTGGAAAACCTGGGAATGATAAGAAGGATTGTCTGGAGCTAGCAAAAGGGTAGCAGATAGTGAAGGCTTATGCTTTGGAGGCCATTCCATCTTCTTCAAGAGCTTCTACTGCAGAGGAGAAAGGTAAGGGTGTTATCATTTAAGGTACTCTTTCAGTTAAAGGTGTTTCAGTTCGTATGTTGTTTGATATTGGAGCATCGCATTCATTCATTTGTAATGAGCTCGTGTGCCGCTAGGGTTTGGAACCTGAGATTTGTGATAGACCTTTGGTTGTGACTAATCCAGTTGGGAGTTCGTCCAGCCTTTGTATGCTTTGTAATGGTCTTGTGTTATCGAGTCATGATTTCTCTTTTATATGCGATTGTTTGTTTTGAACTTCGCTAGGTTTGGGATCATCTTGGCCATGATCTGGCTTAAGAGGTATGCAACAAGAGTGAATTGCGAGAAGCTTGAGGTGAGAGTCGGGGATGTGGAAGGGAGAAAGGTTTTGATTCGATGTAAGCCCAAAGATGGTGTCTACATAAGCTTTCCACATTCTCTTGTGATTCCGCAGGAAGGCTTGTCATCTGTGCTGATCACTAGTGAGTTTGAGGATGTCTTTGAAGAAGTCAAAGTCTTGCCGCCACATCGTGAGATTGAGTTCAGAATCGATTTGGTCAAGGGTGCCAGACCTATCGTTATGCCTCTTAGGCGGATGGCGCCTAAGGAACAACGAGAGTTAGAGGTGCAAGTTCGTGACCTTTTGGGAAAAGGATTCATTTGGAGAAGTGGATCTGAATAGGGAGCACGAGTTGTGTTTGCAACCAAGGCCGATGGATCCCTGAGATTGTGTGTGGACTATCGTGAGCTGAACAAGGTGACCAAGAAGAACAAGTATCCATTGCTGAGGATCGATGACTTGTTCGATTAGCTTCAAGAAACCAATGTGTTTTCTTAGATGGATTTGGCAACAAGATTCCACCAATTGAGGGTGGCAAAGGATAGTGTGCCGAAGACTTCTTTTAGGACACCATCTGGTCTCTTCGAATGGTTGGTGATGCCATTTGGGTTGACTAACATGCCAGCGTATTTTGTGGATCTTATGAATAAGGTTTTCAGAGATCAGTTGAACAAGTTCCTGCTTATGCTCGTGGGTGATATAGACTTAAGAATGCAATGGATGTGAGAAGTTTCCTTGGATTGGCAGGTTATTACCAATGGTTTATCAAAGATTTCTCAAGATAGTTTCTCCATTATTAGGATTGACAAAGAAGAACCAAGTGTTCACGCGGGATGCAAATTGTGAGCAAACTTTCGGAATCCTAAAGTAGAAACTGATGAGTGCTTCTGTTTTGATGATTCCAAGTGGGAATGAAGAGATGGTGGTATACACCGATGCATGTGGTACTAGACTAGAATCAGTACTAATGTAGAAAGATAGAGTTGTAACCTACGCAAGTCGACAGCTGAAGCCGCACGAGAGTAATTATCCAACTCTTGATTTGGAGTTGGCAGCGATCGTGTTTGCTTTAAGGATGTGGAGACCTTACCTTCGTTAAAGCATATTTTCTCCCAAAAGGATTTGAATCTTCGGCAGCAGTGGTGGTTAGAGTTTCTGACATCATATGATTTTGGTATAGCTTATACTCCCGGTATAGGTAACACAGTTGCAGATACGTTAAGTAGAAGACACGCAAGTTTGGGAGCAATAATTTCAAAATGGAAGAGCCTCGAGTATTTGGCCGGATTTGATTTTAGACCACAGTGTGAGTTGGAACCTGAAATGTTGGCAAGCATATCAATAAGACCTACTCTCATCAAAAGGATTGGCAAGAGCCAAAAGCGAGATGCAAAGCTTGTCGAGTTTATCCAAAAGTTGGAACCAGAGGATAAAAAATTCGAGGTCGATCGAGAAGGTTGGCTTCGAAAGTAAGGATGAGTGGTTGTTCCTGATATCAACGGATTAAGGGATGAGGTTCTTGTTGTATTTCACAATTCTATAATTTTTGTTTGATGATAACAAACATATATTTATAAATATGTTTGTATTTGTACTATTTCACTACATCATAGGTAGAATATAATATTTATATTTAAATAAAATACTACTACACAAGAATTTAAATATTCATACAGTATTTTATTAAAATATAATAATTTAATAAAATACATTTGAATAGTACAAATTTCATAAGTCCACTATTTGTACATCTCAGTAATACAATACATTTCATGTTCAATGTCATATAAATTGTTCCTTACTACAACACCCAGTCACTCGGTTGTACAAACTCACATACATTGTTGCCTCACTACATTCCTCTATGTCACTCTTTGTCACTCAGTTACAGATGTTCTTACAATCATTGACACTCATTACTTATCTTCATTGCTTCAGTCAGTCCAGTCTTCTGATTACCTATCATAGAACAAACACACAGTAAACTGGAACAAATATAAGTCTGAATAGATGTAATTTTTATTTTAAAATTTTATTTGCCTCAGAATTTTGGTGTGTTTCTCAACATTTTTCATGACTTGATCTAATTTATATGTATGTCCATCTGTGTTTACATAGCTTGTGATATTCATAACGATTCACTGTAATTACCACAAGGTAGACATTATTTCTTGTGCTTATATATATATTGAAAATTGGTAATCTTTATTACTATACCAACCATATACTTCATTTATATGCCTTATCAAAACCGTATGTCCCCCCTAACCTAGATGGGTACCACATAAGGGAAAAGAGCACATATAAAATCTATATATTGACAATACAAACACAGACAAAATAACCACAAAACAGTCTAAACAACCATCTCGCCATGCTCAACATAGAACACAGAACCTCACACTCAACTCAAAACTCTCACATACATAAAACATTAACCAGTGTCATGCAAATCAATGCCCCATTTCAACATTAAATCGATCTTCCTTTGTGAATTACTGAAGGAATTTCCATTATTCTTCACCGTCCATAGAACATCCCTTTCAATAAGTTTAAGTCTGATTTCCTTGGACAATTCCTTACTATTAAACATTCTTCGATTTCTTTCTTGCCACAAATGGGACACATCAGTGGTAAAAACAGCACATCCAAGTCTAAAGTCTGATCTTTGTCTCTAAAAACATGCAAAATCTTCTCTGCTTCAAACTCTAAAGGACCAATCATGTTTCTGGTGCTTATATATATATATATATATATATATATATATTGCACGATACATGTATACACATACATGTATGTATATACATATATTTTGTGTAGGGGACAAATGGTCAACAAGGGACAAATATATCAACAATGAAGTGTCAAGTGAAGGTTGACAACATATGCATGTTGCAAGTATCCATGAACACTCAAGCAACAAATACACACACACACACAGATATATATATATATATATATATAGACACGCACACACACATGTGTATATATACATATGTATGTATATGGTGATACATGCACAAGCATAACAATGTATAGTGCTCAAGACAGCAAGCAAAAGCCAAATTGTACATGGTCGAGTAGAAATGAAGAATGAGCTTAGCTGGGTCGACAAAAATGCAACAAGCCATTTTAGCATGGAAAATCTCAAGTGATCAATATGTGTGTACACACCTCAAACATGTATAAAGGCAACACATTCAAACTCAAGTCAGTGGTGAAATTCAAGTCCAAACAGCAAGGCCAAAAAATAAGCATACAGCATTCATGTCAAAAAGAAAAGGAAGTTAAATTCAAGTTTGCTAAGAACAACACATGTATGTGTTCACCGTTTTATCTGTTAGTGCATGGTACTGCATGTATACAAGTGCACATGTTAATGGCAGCTAGTTTAAAGCTCAGCAAAGTGATGAGGTCCAAATGATACAGTGGCAATAACACAAGTGGTTACAACAGTATAAAGATAGATTACACAACATGAGTAAGTGCAACCATACTACAAGTACAAGCTCAACACCAAAATGGTAGCACAATACAGGTCAGTAAAGCAAATGGATCAACATAACAGGTCAACCAAGTCAGCATGCAACGATATGTTTCTTTTCGGGAAAAACAGTATGCACAACAAATACAAATGACATAACAGTTTCAAGAATTACAATGTCATGGATTTGCTGCATGCACAAGGTTCAACATGATTCATGCAAAACTCAAGGTTAGCAAAATCCCAGATGATTCGTGCAATTGTCTGATGCATGCACAAAGATATTACAAGGAAGAATGGGACTGCATTTAATGAATTTAAATCATGCATGCAAGAATAAACAACATCGTATTAGGCTTAAAAGAAAATGTTTATTTGTTGCAATCAATTGTGGACACTCATGGCAAATGTTCAATTCAATATAAGGAAAGTGATACGCAAACTATATTTGGTAAGAAATTTAGGGACTGATATATGGCAAGATATCACAATTTTTTCCAAAAAAATTCCAATCCAACATTGCAAAGTTTTCTTTTGGCAATACTCCAATTTTTGGACAGTTTGCATTTACATGTTTTCAATCATCAATTTCGTAGCATACATGGGTGGCCACAAATTATATATTAATATCTCCTGAAAATCACAAAGAGTATAACAACAATTGTATTCTGGGAAAAAATCAATTGTGACAAAGTCAAGCATAACATTTGTTCTATTTGCAGGGGGATATTTTAGCAAATCCACAATTTATACGGGAGCCAATTCAATCAACGATAATCACAGTGACATATTGGGCAAGGAATTATTTCCAGTACCAATCAAGGAATCATGCAAGAACAATCTCGGCCGAATTCAAACTAGGCTGTAAATTCACACAATAATCAGTGCAAGTCATATGTGAAATCATAGAGCAAAATTGAATTTCTAAATCCTATTAATTACACCCATATCATTATCGTCAGAACACATAAAACCGAGCAGAGCAAAAATCAAAAAATAAAAAGAAGGAAAAACACTGAATCTTACTGGAGCTCGATTGAAATCAAGGCTGGCATAATCATCAACGAAGAAAGCAAATTGAAGATCAATGCTCAATTCATTCGAAGGCACCTTGATTGAAAACCCTAATTTCCATTCGTGAAGCCGTCGCCATGTTCAAAGAAAGAAGAACGAGATAAAAAGGAAATACAATGGGCCGGCTTGTTTATTTTAAAGGGCACAAGGGAGTTTATTTTAAAACTAGGTTTTAAATTGTTTTTATTTTCTGTTGTAAACCATTCAGTCTGTTTACTAGTTTATCTATAAAACTAGGAGTTTACTAGTTTGTCTGTAAAAGTAGAGTTTACTAGCTACGGGTTTGTAGCTAGGGGAAAATATGATCTTGGGGATAAAGATCAGTCTAGGGTTTTGAGCGTAGGATTAGAACAGGAGCAAGGTTTTCGAGTTTACCGAGTTTTGTTAGCGGGATTTGTTTTAATACCTAGTAAAAATCTTGGGAATGCAACAGTAGGCAAGGGTTTGCCGAAGCTAGGTAAAATCGTGTTATTTACTTCTACTATTATATTTCACTATTATAATCTATGTTGTGATATTTCTTTATATATCGAATTAATTTAATAAACCCTATTCACCCCCTCCTAGGGTTAATCTAGATCTAATAGGTGATATCAGAGCAGGTATTTCATTAACTCTAGACTCATGGTGTTCCCTAGTTGTCAATCCAGTGAGGATCAGTCTAGTCATATTCCAACTATTTTTAATAGTACAAATTTTTTAAATTGGAAATCATAAATGAGAATCCTATTTAAAATCTGTTGATATTAAAAGTTAGAATATTGTTATAAATGGGTATGATATGGTTAATAGGAATGATATTGGGTTTAATTCTCGTGCTATTCATATTTTATATTTTTATATTGATGATGTTCAATATAGCCTTATCTCCCATTGTTTAACTACGTAGGAAATCTGGAATACTCTCGACATGAAGTAGGAAGAATTGACAACAATAGCTCAAATCCCCAAAAGGTCAACTCAGATTTAGATCTATGCTTGAAAGGAGAAACAGATGAAAATTCAAGTAGATCAGACGTTGGAGACTGAATAGACAATGAGACTGAAAGTTTCTCATATGAAGATTTGGTTTATATATTTGCTGATTTAACAAAAATTGTTGATAATCTCCATTGGAAAAACAAATCTTTAAAATCTAAAAATCATGAGTTGAACAACAAAAATAACTGTTTGGAATCAAAATTTTCAAATGTCATGAAATTAGAATGATGAAATTAGAAATTTCTGATTGTGAAAATAGTTTGAAATTGAAAATTGATCTCGTTCTTCTTAATATAAACATTCAAAAGCTTGAAGAGGAAATTCTGATTTTAGAAAATAATGAGATTGAGCTAAAAGATACGAACAATTCTTTACAAAGGAATTTGAAAATTTTAAGACTACCAAAAATTCCAAACATGAAATTGCTGAAAAGAAAGTTTGTTGAAAATTGATTTGACTTTGAAAGACCTAAAAAATGAGATTGAAAAATTCAATAGCTTTGAAAAACAACAATTTGAAAAGAAAATTCATTTTGAATCTTAGATTTTTGTGTCACGAGCAAAATCAAAATGCTTGAAGAAGAAAAATTGCTTTTGAAACAAATTGATACTGAAAGGAGAAATATCAACATTAATCATTGTTTAAATCCGATGAAAGAAAATTCTGATCTTAAGTCCATTATCAACGTTCTTGAATTAAGTTTAAAATGTTTTTCGATTGGAGAAAAATCTTTGAATATGCTGTTGAAAAATCAATTTTCTCCTGGAAATAAGAATGGTCATGGTTTTGGGGAAACAATCGATTTTTGAAAAACTGAATTCTTGTGATTTTAAAAATCCGTCAAATTGCTTTAAGAAGGATCATTTTGAAAATTTGAACTCTAGAAATTTTAAAGGGTTTTCAAATCACAAATGAGATAAGAATCTGTTTGATAACAATCTATTTAATCCGTCTTGGACCCCAAAAAGAAATAAAGTGAATTCTTCTAAATTCAAACATCTTTGGGTTCTTAAGGTTACAAAAGTAAATTCGGATGGATTGTTATAAAGACAGGTTACGAAAAGTCATGAACCCATTTTAGAGTGGTTTTACAAATTTTGTTAGACCACCCAATCCTCTAAACTTTTAGGTACCAAAGGAGGCTAAGGAATGACTTTGCGAAAGAGGAAAAGATTTCATGTTGTTCCACATCTGTGATTTAATCAGGGTTCCTTAGCCAAGATTGTTTTGAGTTAGAGATTCATTTGCTCATATCGAATTATGGTATGATCTCTAAATTCATCTCTATTAATATTCTTTGTTTATTTATCATTCTACCCCTTCTATTTCCTTTTGGTTATTTCTGATTTTCAATTGACATTGCCATAATTTTTTTTGAGCTTTTTAATTTCCAATTGCAGAATTCTTTGTTTTCTGGAAATTCACTTCATTTGAATAAAACACTCATGTTTTAATTATTTCTGGATTTTGAATTTAAAACAGTAAATATCTGCAATTGTTTTGAAGTTTATTCTCTTATTTCTGAATTCCTGATAGTGTTGAAGCATTCTTGTTATATCTTGAACATTGTTAATTTGAATTCTAAAATTTTGAAGATCTGAAAAATCAATGAAATTTCACACATCTTTTTTGTTTTGAGTTTCTTCTAATTCATTTTGGAAAGACTTATAAAATTATACTCATTACAACATGTTACTATTTTTTCAGTTGTAATAATTTCTTTGGTTTTTGGATTGGCTTGAATTTTTCTGAATTGAAAAACATTTGGCTTAAATCATTGTGATACATCTTAAAATTCATTATTATTCATGATCATCTGACTTGGATATTTGTATGTCGAAATCATTTGAAATTTTTGATATTTTGAATCTCACACGCTTCTTAGATTTGAAATTAATAATCTTGTGTGATTGATTCTTTGTATCTCAAAATTTACATCGATTAAAGTGATTTCAAATAATTTGTTTTTGGATCATGAATATCTTTCAAAGCTTGATGTAAATATTCTAAAATTTTCTCTTATGCTTATCAAAAATAATTGTGAAAATTCCTTTGAAAATTTGGTCTTGAAACTCATTTTTATTTCGTGATCTTTTGGCTTGAATGATTGATTGTTTGAAATCATTTGAAATTATTGATTTCTTGAATCTCGCACACATCTTGGATTTGAATTTTATAATCTGGTGTAATCGATTCATTGAATCTGGATATTTTCATATTCCCTCAAATGATTTCGAATAAATTGTATTTTAGATCATGAATCATCTTTTAAATCTATCAGAAATATCTGTGAAAAAATCTCTTGACAAGTCTGCTTTGAAATTGATTGTTGTGCTGCTCTGATAAAAGAAATTGTTTTGAAAATGTTTTTAGGTAACTGCTTGTTTTGGTATCATCTGCTGCTCTGATAAATGGTTCAAAGATTTTTCGATTGACTTAACTACTCCGAATTGAAAAAAAAAAAATGTGCTACATCCTGAAATTCATTCCAAAATCATGATCACTTACTTGGATATTGTTTTGTTTGAAATCATTTGAATATTTTTTTAATATCTTGAATCTCACACATTCTTGAATTTGAAATTATTAATCTTGTGTGATAGATTTATTGAATCTTGAAGTTTCAGATGCCTTTAAGTGATTTAAAATTAACCGTTTCTTTAAATATTGGATCATGATTTGTCTTCTTGGACTTGTTGAAAATTGTCAAAGAACTTTCTTGTGAAACTTATTCTGAATGTATCTTACTGCTCTGATTAATCGAACTGAATTGTTTGATATAATTGCTTGGACTTTGTGTTTGGATATTGTGGTCTGAGATACACTTGTTAGCCACCAGTGTCATATTAAAATTTCTGTTAGTAGAGACAACAAGTGGTATCATATTAGAAGTGCAGGAAAAATTTTATTTATCTGATTCTCATCCTGTATATACTTTTTTCCTCTTGCCTTGTATAAATCTTATAAATTCCCTCTTGTAATTGATTTTTCAATTTTAAAATCATTTATTGATTATTTATTCAGAAATTGAAATCAATAACCAATATAGAACTGTATCTAGAATTCATCAAAATTATTAGTAGATAATTGAGATTGTATTGAGTTGTGACTACAGTTTATTTCAAAAAAAGAGAAATTTTATTTAAATTTTCATGATGATTGAATTGTTTTTATAATATTTTGAATTGGCACTTATTTCACGAACATCTCCTTTATCTACCATTATTCTGCCATCCATCATGATATTATATTAATATGGAGAGTTTAATATTTTTAAAATCATCTTAAATAAATAGTGAAAATATGTGTGATGGAATTGTGGTTATATTATTTTTCAGAATTAGTGATAAGTGAAAATTTTCAAGAATCCTAGTACAGTTGAGCATATTTCATAATATGATTAATTTAGAAATTTACTTCAAGAAAAAATTGCAATGCATGAAAATATATACCTATCATGGTGATTAAAAATGGAGATTCCATTCTCTGATTCCTCCTTTGCTTTTGATTCTTCTTCCTTTCCCCCTCTTTCATCCTCTCATCCCAATCCACCTCCTCACGTTTCTTCTGATGGAACTCGTTCTAATGCTAATCATTCTGGTGCGGATCCTTTGCAATCTGGTGTGGATCCTTTACAATCTACATCCAATTTGAATCCAGAAGCTTTGGTGAATCATAAATCTATTGCTAAATCGGATTTTGCTTCCTTGTTTCGATCCCTTCCTAGGAACGCTGGTTACTATAAGCCTATTCATTTTGGTATCAAGAAGGATGGTATCTTACCAGATTTGGTAAAGAATGAGGGTTTGAAATATTGGAGTAACACTACGGTAGGTTTTTTCCTCGATGGTACACTTCCCTTCTATGTTGTTGTTAATTTTCTGAAAGCTCGTTGGAAATTGAATGGGGATCTTAGTGTTAAATCCGATAGGTTTAACTTCTATATTCATTTCACAAATGAACTCGATAGAGCTAAGATTCTTCAATCATATTCGATCTTCATTAGGGGCCAAATGTTTATAATCACTAATTGGGATCCAACCATTGTAGCTCTCAAATGCAGATCAAGAAAGTTCCTGTCTGGATCCAGTTCTCAAACATTCCTTTATTACTGTGGACCTTGGTGGGAATAAACTGGTTAGCATGCCATGTAGGTAGATTAATTTGTCTTGATTACACTACTAAGAAGTTGCAGAGGATTAGTTATGCAAAATCTCTTGTGCAAGTTACTCCGAATGAAGATTTGCCAGATGTTATAAAATTAGATTGCTTAAGTGATAGGCCTATAGTTAAACTCTTGTATGAATGGAAGCCAGGCATTTGTGTTAATTGTAAATGTTTTGGTCATAGTTTATCTAACTGTGACATAAGAGTAGAGGCGGAAGTATTTGATGAAATGCAGACTGAAGGAAATAATGAAGAGCATCATGTAAATAGTTTTAATAAACAATATAGGCGACAAGATAATGCCGATTATAGGTATAAGGGTTGGAAAAAGGTAATCTCTAAGAAGAAGCTGTACTGGAGGAAGAAGAATGAGATAAGTGAGAAAACAATACAGAATGATAAGGGTAAAGCTGTTCTAGATGGGGATATGGCTGAGAATGTTGAGGTTGATGTTGATAAGAACAATAATGGGAAGGCAGAGGGTAATACTTGTAAGTCAAATGAAGGTTGTAAAGTACAAGCTATTGGTAATAACGAAACTCCATTAAATGTTGATAGATCTAATGAGTTAATGGAGGATTTTGGTTTAAACTCTTTGTATAATGATGTGGAAGCCAATGTGGAGAGAGCAACAGTCTCGAAGATAGCTATTATGCCGAGATCCTCCATCAACAAATCAGTGGGCATCCTTATGCTCACTTGAAGCCACCAGCTAATATACAATTACCATCCTCTCCAGTGACTGGCTCTGGCTTAACATTTCCCATTGTTAATCAGGCCTTGTTATCCAGGCAGTGTCAAAGAGCTCTGTGCCTGCGTCCAAATCCAAAAGCCTTAAACTGAAAGGTAAATTCTGGGAGGACCTTGATGAGGGTATCGAATTTACAGCAGAGGATGTGTATCCATTAGGCTCTAACATGAAGACCTCTAGAACGCATATTAGAGGTAACCTTATGTATGATCCTTCGTTATCATAATAACGTTTTATCTGGTGCTATGTTGCATGAATCTTGGCAGGGTATTGGAATGTGGATGTCGGCATAGTTTGGCAATTGAAATTGCGGATTCTTGTTGCATGAAATCATTGTTGCATGATATTGCTGGATGGTTCAGAGTGGATTCTCCCAATTACTGGCAAGTATGGTGATCAAATGGAGTTTGTATGAATACTAGGACCTGAGTGTTGTGTAAATGATATTTTACAAGACATTGGTTAGTGATTTTTAGTGTTCAGGTTTATATGTTGTTTATTGAGTTAGACTATATTGTAATCATTTCATTTGAGTAATAAAATTTTGTGTGCTTAACTTTAAAAAAAAATACTTCACAAACCATTCCTATACCTACCATATTTCTATCATCCATATTGGTTTTATATACTGAGGAGTTTTTCTTTTGGAAGAGAAAATAATAAATATATAATATACATAAGTGTTTCTCTAACCTCATTTAAAATCCAGGCTCTGGTTATGCATGGCTATGAGATTACTTATTTTTAAGCGGCAACTGGCCTCATTTAAAAATCCAAGATCTGGTTATGCGGTGTCAGTGTGCTCTTAAATAAAAAGAAAAAGAAAAGGAAATAATTTGCTATGAATACAAATGTAACGACCCAGAAAAAAATTCGACGCTTAAATTTTCAATAATAATACATAATCTCGTATTACTTGCCAAAAACCCCAAGTATCGAAATCCCATATTTTTAATAGAAAGAAATTAGAGGATGAGAAGTAGAAAGAAAGAAGTGTTAAAATAGAAGAAAAAGGAGAACACATCAGAATCTCACAGTGGAACGAATAAATATAATATATCAAATCTCTTTACAAAAAGAAACAGTATATATATACAAACCAACCATCATAATAGAACATATGTCTGTCACAGCGGAAGTAAACTTTATATCTAACGGTGAAGCCTCCTGCTTCCAACTCCTGAAACTCCAAACGAAACCTAACCTGGAAATATACTCGGCCTGACCCGAGGATATTTGAAGCAAAGCAAAATTCACGCAGATCAGTCTGGAATACTTTCAATGATAAATTCACGGCACAAACAACTTGTTTAACTTTGAAAATCCTTTTTGAAAGAAAAGGATAATAGTAAGACCAGCCCATACATAAACACGGACGGTTTTTACCTTACTATAACCCAAAACATTTTTAAAATCAATATCTTTCCTGATATTATAATAGTGTCTATCAAACCACAAGTAAATAATAATCTAGCAGAACGCTTGCATCTCACGCTCTACATATATAGTATACAATCAAAACCGCGGGCTCTTATTGGAGGATGGATTCCAACTATGGCAAGGTATGAGACCACCTTCCGACAATGTACCTCCAGAGATGAATACATTGGGGTTCAACAAGAACGTCTTGCAACCCGGCTCACACATGACCGACACCTCATTTCTCTTGAGAGTACCGAATATATCATTACCACGGTTAGGGGCTTGTAACGACCCGCATTTTATGTATCGGAGGATCGTAGAATATTTATTTCTTTCACATGCGGAGTCATATGGTCATGTAACTTTAGGAGACGACTATTGGGGTCATTTCCCATGTTCATGATTTTTACCTATTTTTAAATGACCGTTTTGCCCCTAGCTGATCTTGTTTCGGCCATAACTTTTGATTGGAAAGGATTTTTGACCTAAAACCACTTCCAATAGAACTTGATGATGGTTTACCTTTCCGTAGAGTGGTCACATTAGCCAAACGGGCTCACCGTTTGGGAGATATGGCTGAAACAAGTTTGAAGTGATGAAAAACAGCTTAATTGTGCTTAACCGGGTGATTAACAGCTAGGCCCACAGGGGAATTTCAGGATTTGGAGTATTTAAGTGTTGTTAGGGTTTAGAGAACACCTTTTTTCTCACTTTCACAGCTGCCACTTTCATTCTTGGAACCTTAGTAATGGCCTCCGACATCTAAAACACCCCAAATCACCTTCTAATCACTAATTAAGCCAAATCTACATAAAATCAAAGAGGATTAGCACAAGAATCGAGGTAAAACTGCTGAATAGTCTTGGGAACAACGCCAAACAGAGAATCATTTCAGATTTGGTAATTTGTTTGTGGCTAAGGTGAGTGATTTGCATAGTTCCTTACTAATTATGGTTAATTAAGGGTAATTAGTGATAATTAGTGAATTTATACATGTTAAAAACAAAACTGGAAAAATATTGATAAAATTCAAAATGATGTTTTGGACCTCTGTTAGAAACTTGGGTTAATTTGGTTAAGTTTTGCTAATCCTATCATTAATTATACTTGAACATGATTAAGGGGAAATATGAGGTTTTGGCTATGTTTGATCCGTTTTAACCTATCAAATTCTTGTTTTGGTGTTTGTGGTCAATTTTACAAGTTGCTATGACTGTATGATATGCTTTGTGATTGCTTAAAAAAGTTAGATTGGTCGAAAACGCCGTCGAATGGCGTAAACAGTTACTGGAAAAGTTGCAGGAAATGCAGACAGGGACCAGATCAGATCCCCTTTACCCGATCTGAACCGCTCGTAGACGTTTGCCACGATCCGAACCGCCTGGAAGTTCGTGAACTGATGGCCAAGAAGGATCACAAATCGGAGCACCCTATCCGAACAACCGCTCATACCAGAAGCCCCGACCCGATCCGCCAGGAGTTCTCCGACCCGAACTGATGGACTACGAGAGGACTTGAAGGCCGACCCGATCCGCCAGGGGTGACCAAGACCGATCTAAACCACCACAAGATGAAGGCCACGGACCGAACTAAAGAGCTTGGACTTGAGGCATGGACCACGAACCGAACTGGCAGTACAATCTGAAGTGAAGAAAAAGGGGAAGCCGAACCGATCCGGGGAGGGGAGGACTAAAACCCGAGATGCAAAGGCAGTCCAAATATGAGGTTTATACCCAGGATCCAGTTGGGTACCAACGGGTCAAGTTCATAAGTTTGGCTTTGCTGCAGGATGTGTGCTAAGGGGTTATTGACGTCTATAGCTTTGATTCACCACCATGACGGATGTTAGGCTACGTATCATTGCAGTGGGGTAGTTACTACTCCATGGGAGCAGAGTGATCGTAGCAAGGCTATGAGCCAGTGCAGTGGAGTTGTTATGACTTCGTGGGGGCAGAGTGGATATAGCAAGGACTAGTGGCTATGGATCAGTGCAGTGGTGTCATTATGACTCCATGGGGCAGAGTGATCATAGCGAGGAATAGGGTGGTCAAAGTGGTGGATATCGTATGCTTTATGCACTGAGTGAGAGATGTGAGGATAGTTGATATGTTTGGTTGTTTGCTTTCACTATGACATGCACACCCCAACCCCCGTATTCTTTACACCAAATGTTAGTGGCACCTTAGAGTATTGAGCGGTATGTTGTGCTAACTCTTTGGTTGTAGGTCTAGGTTCAGGTATGGTTTAGTATACCTGTTATTGTTCTGTTTTGATGCTTATCGCTCACACCAGACTTTTGTCTGACCCAGAGTTTTATGTCTCTTCTTATTACTCTGGGTGCTCTCAAACGGGCAGACTAGAGACAGGTTAGCTGGATGTGTACGAGTAGCTGTCCGGAGACGAGCAGGAGGCTTACACGTACTATTTGCTATATATTCTCCCTGTGTCGGTGTTGGTCACTTCTTTGGGCATTAGTAATGTACCTTTCCTTTCTTTTTCTTTAGAGACAGTTTCGATAGTTGTAATAATAATGATGTGGAACATAAGTTGTATTTGGATTTTCCGCTGCTATGATGTTTAGTTTCAGCTTATGCACTGTCTCACCTGTTTTATGTCAAGTATGTTACTATTATATTTTATTCCTTGCGCTGTGAGACATTCTACAGGTTCTTTGTTAGTTCACCAGTAAGTCCTCTTCTTTTCCCTTTCTTTGGCAACCGCCCTGTGTTGGTTGGAAATCGGCACAGCGCACTTTCGTGGGAAATGTCGGCTGGTGCGGGGCGGGTCGTCACGCTTGATATCAGATCCAGGTTGCGTAGTTAACCTAGGGAAAGACACCAAGGAGAGATAATACGTATATGAGAGCTCATAATTGTGATTATTTTGGTTTTCAAAAGCTATATATATACACACTATTAGTATAGCTAAGGATGAAGTCGCACTGCACTGACACCACAAAGAGGATGGTTAATCGTTTCTCTTTACAAATTGAACGATGAGTCGATATACGAGAGGTGCTGGTATAGGAACCAACAATGGGAATGCTCCTGACATGAGAGCTATGTTTACCGACTTCATGAGAGAGATGCTTAGGGATGTTCAGAGGGCAGCCCCTAATACTGCTAATGGTGGTGGTGCAGCGGTGCAGGCGCCTAGGGATGATTTCGCCAAGCTCTGTAAGGACTACACTAGTCTTGGTGGAAAGCCATTCCACGGAACGGAATCGGCCACAGAAGTATAAGATTGGTTGGATAGCTGTGAGCGTATCTTCGAAGATTTAGGTATCGAGGATGCAATGAAAAGAAAGCTAGCATCCCGTCAGCTGCAAGGAGGGGCAATGAATTGGTGGAATGCTATTAAGGCATCTACTCCAGAGGATCAAGTTACATGGGATCAGTTTAAGGCCCGATTCGGTGAAAAATTTATCCCAGCTGCTCAGAAGTCTGAGTTATTTAGAAAGTTCTTGGAGCTAAAGCAGAATGGTAGAGCTGTCTTGAAGTATATTGCTGAGTTCGATACTTTATCAAAGTATGGATTATCTCTTATCGACACTCCCGAGAAGAAGAACGAGAAGTTCATAACCGGCTTAGATCAGTACTTGGGGGAAAGGCTTATTAACCACATCGATGAGACGTTTGAATCGATTGTGAGGAAAGCATTGAGATCAGAGAGTCTTTACCCTAAGTCGAAGACTGAGGTTGCATCTGCAGAGGAGCCAAAGCTGCAAGCAAGCAGTGGAGGCAAGAATGGTTCTCAGAATAAGAGGAAGCAGAATCAGACCAAGGATATCCAGAAGAAAAAGAATAAGAAAGATGTTGAGTGCTTCAGCTATGGTAAGAAGGGCCACTATACCAAAGAATGTCGGGCCAAGCCAGCGGATAGGAAGTGCTTCAATTGTGGCCAAGTGGGACATCACAAGGACAAGTGTCCGCAACCCCCTAAGGAAAAGCAGATTGTGAAAGCATATGCTATCAATGTTGTTCCTTCTTCGTCGAATGCCCCAACTGCGGCGAAGAAAGGAAAGAATGTTGTTATTCAAGGTATGCTTTCTTTTTATGATGTTCCTGTTCGAGCATTGTTTGATACCGGAGCCTCCAGTTCCTTCATATCTAGCGACCTGGTAGAAAGGTTGGGATTGGAGCCCGAGATTGTCGATAGACCTTTAGTAGTGACGAACCCGATTGGTGGTTCGACTAGCCTTAGCATGATTTGTCGTAGTGTGGTCTTATCGAGTCATGGATGCATGTTTGTTTGTGATTGCTTTGTTTTGGGCTTTACTGGGTTTGGCATTATTTTGGGAGTCGATTGGCTCTAAAGTTACGGGGTGGTGGTAGACTGTGAGGGCTTTTTGGTGACAGTAAGAGCGGATGATGGGCGGAGGGTAGTGTTTGGTGGTCTACCTAATGATGGGGTAATGGTCAGTTTTCTAAATTCCCTTGACATCCCGCATGATGAGTTGTCAGATGTGCCTGTGGCTGACCAGTATCCGAACGTCTTCGAGGAAGTGACCGGACTTCCACCACACCGAGAGATTGAGTTCTGTATTGACTTAGTGAAAGATGCCAGACCTATGGTGATGCCACTTCGTCGTATGGTGTAACAACCCGTATTTTCAATAACCTGTTATAACATAAATGGAGGCAGAATTAAACTGTAAAATCTGAATCAAGGGAAATGGGCTATTCCATTGCGTTCGTCTCGGAAAAATACGCGAAATAGAGTCTGAGTTTTCGAAAATCGGAGTCCGTATGACCAAGATATGGCCTCGCGAAGTTTCACAAAAAATTCCCAAATTAAAGTATACTTAATTAAGTGAAATGGGTTGCGCAGAGAAATATATATATATTGATATATATATATATATAATTGAAAATTTAATAAATAAATATGCAAAAATGTTCAAAACAGCGAATTGGGAGAGGGGAATAACCGAACCGGCCGATTTTTGAGGTCGACCCAAGCCCGCTGGGTCGACTAGGGGTTAATCCAGGGTGTTTGGCTGTCAACCCGTGGGCCGATTCGCTCAAATGCAGATTTTGCATTTGGATGGTTCTCATGGTTCATCTTTAATCTAAAGGCCCTAGATGGTTCCTACACTTGACTTCTTCCCCAAGACATGCTTTGATGGCTTGGATTGAATCTAGGTTTAATCCTATGGCCTAAAACACTTGCCTAATCTATAAATAAGACCCTAACCTATCCTAAACCCTCATTATTCATTCATGCAACTAAACTATGGCAAAATTGCTACTCTCATGGCCTCCACTCAACTATCCTAGCCTCCACTTCATTTCTATGAGAGGTTTCATGATCATGAGAGTATTAGAGAGTCCCTATGTTAGTATGAGAGCTTCTCAAGTTGATCTCAAGGCTAAAGCTTTGATCTTTGTTCATAAAGATGAGTTTTTTATTGATTTGGAGTGTTCATCTTTGGGTTTTTGGGTGATGGCATGCATAGGCTTCATCACAATCTTTGTTTTGCATTTCGATTTGTGCCTTCATAACAATGTAAGCCCTTTCCCTACTCTTAGATATTAACTATGAAGTTAAATGTTCATGTTGCAAGTTTGGGTTTGATCATTGAGAATGATACATGCTATCATGTCATGCAAGCTTATGAAGTCTTTATCTTGATCTTATGAGCTAAAAGCTACAGCCTTTATGTTGAAATGTTGCATTATGCAACATGAGAACCTTCATAATCTTTATGTCAACTTGCATATGAAGTCATAACCCTTATATGATGATACATGCGAGTTTCTAGTCATCATTCCATGTCTTTTGTCACCATGATTCGTTTATGTGCCAAGTTTGGGTTTATGCATGATTTTGAGGCTTAAGAATGTAACATGCAAGCTAATAAACACATTTGTGCCTCATTTGCCACCATGATTAACTTGTGGCTTAATATCCATTTTTGTCATGCCTTTGCCAAGTCTCTTCTTTTAATCCATTAAGTTGTTGTGAACATATATGCGAGTTTAAAAGCGTTGGGTTATGTTATGGGTAATTTCTAATGACATGAAAATACAACTTGAAAACATGACTTGAATCATAACATGGAAGTTGACATGTAAGTATGCATAAAAACATAAGCTTGAGAATTTACCTATTAAGTTAGGTCTACCCATTGGGAATTTACCTATTAAGTTAGGTCTACCCAATTGCTTGAAAACTTGACTACGAACATGACACTAGACTAAACATGAAAGTGGCCAACTCGAGGTTGGGTTGAGTTTGCAACGTAAAACTACCCGGAACCGACCGGCCTAACTAGTAGTTGCAAACAATAGGACCCAATGTGAGAAGTTGGTCATGTTGTGCTTGAACCCGAGGTTAGACCAAGTTGTGGTGTAAAGCTACCCGGAACCGACCGGCTTAACTAGTAACCACAACAAAGTCTAATGTGAGAGGTTGGGGTGCATTAAGTAATTAATGCCACATGATAGGGTTAAGTTAATTTGATTAATGACTCTTAACCAAATATGACATGGGTAAATGGGTTAAGTAAATTGATTAGGCTAATGATACTTAACAAAACATGACAAGGTTGGGTAGGTTAAGTGATTTGATTTGCCTAATGACGCTTAACCATTTTTATACGACTAGTGGACGGGGATTAAGTTAACCAACACTTAATCAATCCAACATGATAATTTGGCAAGGTTAAGTAAGTTTTCTTAATGACACTTAACCATACAAGATGATTAGGGGATGGGGTTAAGTAATTTGCACCTAACTAATCCGACACGGCAATTAGATGGGGTTAAGTAATCCACACTTAACTAATCTAAACACGGTAATTCGATGGGGTTAAGTTAAACACTTAACCAATTTAAACTCGGTAATTCAATGAGGTTAAGTAACCAATACTTAACCAACTTAACGTGATAATTTAAAGGGGGTTAAGCAACTTATACTTAACCAATTATACATGATGATTTGATGGGGTTAAGTAACTTACACTTAACCAATCTAATACGCGGACCTGATAAGGTTAAGTCACAAGACCTTTTTAGAATATACTTAACAATTGTAGTATGATTAGAGGATGGGGTTAAGCCAACCTATACTTAACCAATCCGACTCGATAATTTGATGGGATTAAGATAATCTATGCTTAATCGATCTAGCAAGATAATCCGATAGGATTAAGGTAAGCTAGTACTTGACCAATTTGACTTGATAGGGTTAAGTCATGAGCCTCTGGGTACACTTAACCAACTTGTGGGACTAAGTCTTGAACTTAAATACTTAGCCAATCTTTGACGTGATTCGTGGGCGGGTTAAGTCATGGACTTGAATGATAACACTTAACCCAATAGACAAACCCTAGCTAGAAGAACTAGGTAGAAAACCGTGATTAATCAAGGATAACGGGAAAGGAAGCTAAGTGGTAAACCTTAGTTAAGGGTAACTAAGTAATAATTCTTAGCTAAGGACATATGACTAATTCTCAAAACGATGAGTAACCTGATACGGTAGGTCATCGCTTAGTATACGAGGGGGAGCAAGTTATCTGACTTGGATAAAAGCTCCAGCGCACTGGGTGCCGAAGTGGAAGCTTCGGGGGACGTGAGGATATTCTTGGGATCCCTCTGTGGGCTGCCAGGTAATTATACTAGGCCCATGAGAGGTTAAGGTCTGCGTTAGAAGGACCAAGAGTATGCCTTGGTTGCTATGCGAGCAACCTAAAGACTGGGATGGATTAGCGTGGAGTCGACGATTCTAGTTTTTGCCCTGGATAGCACATCGCCGACTACTTACCATCTTTAGTCAATCGTGTACGTGCAGAAAGGCAGGGAACCCCCAACAGAGCATGTGCTTGCTATCGAGTCATGGGTGAGGTTGGCCCGTAGGAAAGTGGGCTATAGTGGGGCCGTGGAGTGGTTCTTATACATGATTTTTCTTGGATTGCCTTTCAGTAGTTGAGGGAGGGGTCACGTGGGACCATAGCCACGGGTACAAAAACAGACCTTGATATCTGCATCGGCAGACGATTTAAAGCTCCCGACCGAGTTCCGTATTTCTTGATTTGCCCTGGCACGGAACTCGGATGGCACATTGGGGAACATGTGCATCTAGACTTGGAAAACGATTCACGATACATACGTGGGATCAAGGGCGCGGTTGACGGGTGGCGTAATCCCTAGTGGTCCTAGGTGGCCAAAACCCAAACCGAGACACGGAAACGTTCATTAGGTAGCATAATCCCTAGCGGTCCTAGGTGGCATAAATCCTAAGTGGACGCGCGATAGTTCATGGTAAGGAAACACAACTAGATCAAGGGTTGCAGTCCAAAACAACTTCAAGGATAAACCGTTTACATGGGAAAGCCCGTACAGCCTACGGCAAAGGACTGAACTTATACATGGAAAGAAACATATGAGTTGAGTAACCTATATATGCGGCATATTTGGTTGACATGGACCATTACGCGACTTTTGAGTAAGGGTCATTCACGGATAACACGTAATACAGTTGGGATACTAGTACGGTAGGTGCAGAGCGGATATACAGGATAGATGCCATGGGACGTTATACGCGATAGATATCTTGGGATATTATACTTGATAGGAACCTGACAATGTGATACCCTATTTTATCTTGACATCGTAGTTTATCACGACACCCTAGTTTATCTAAGTTCAGTAGTTCATCCTGTTATTTTGATTTAATTGACCTATCTTGTATCATGCTTATGTTCATCTCAGTTTCTCATGACAGTTAACTTTACTAGTTTTTATACTAATAGTAGATAGGGCTTACTCAATCTTTTTGACTGACCCGTTTTGTTTCGCCTCTTTTCTTCCGTTCCCCCCCAGGTTACAGGGAGGAAACACTGCTGTTTAGTTCGGACTTCTTCTGCTTGAAGGTCATCATGGATGGCTTGGAACTTTCCTGGCTATGGCTACTTTACTGTTTTTATTTGGGGAATAATTTATGAAAAAGTCTTTATGCTTCTTTACTATTGCATGTAACAACCCGTATTTTCAATAACCTGTAATAACATAAATCGAGGCAGAATTTAATTCTAAAATGGGAATCAAGGGAAACGGGCTATGCCATTGTGTTCGTCTCGGAAAAATACGCGAAATAGAGTCCGAGTTTTCGAAAATCGGAGTCCGTATGACCAAGATATGGCCTCGCGAAGTTTCACGAAAATTCCCAAATTAAAGTATACTTAATTAAGTGAAATGGGTTGTGTAGATATATATATATATATATTGATATATATATATATATATAATTGAAAATTTAATAAATAAATATGCAAAAATGCTCAAAACAGCGAATTGGGAGAGGGGAATAACCGAACCGGCCGATTTTTGAAGTCGACCCGAGCCCGCTGGGTCGACTAGGGGTTAATCCAGGGTGTTTGGCTGTCAACCCGTGGGCCGATTCGCTCAAGTGCAGATTTTGCATTTGAATGGTTCTCATGGTCCATCTTTAATCTAAAGGCCCTAGATGGTTCCTACACTTGACTTCTTCCCCAAGACATGCTTTGATGGCTTGGATTGAATCTAGGGTTAATCCTATGGCCTAAAACACTTGCCTAATCTATAAATAAGACCCTAACCTACCCTAATTCATTCATAATTAAACCTAGTGGCTAAACTATGGCAAAATGCTAGCTCTCATGGCCTCCACTAATTTTATGAAGAGGGTTGCATACTAATCACTCTCTAATCAACTTCTAATCCCTTCTTAGCATCTTAATCTTCTTCATTTGGTGTTCAAAGTTGCTAGTTGTGAGTTTCTATCACTTTGATGATCTTTTGGTAAACTAATTAGATGAGATGTGATGAGATTTATGGTTTTGTATGTGGGTTAATGAGCTTTGAATCATATGATATGATGTTAGCATTAATCTTATGTTTATGCATGTTGAGTATGTAAGCTTATGCAAGTTTAATATGATGTATGTTATGTTTGCATGATGCTAAATATGCAAGTTGTGGGCTATGTAATCATATGCATGTTATGCAAGTTCATGGTAATATGCTATGCAAGTTACATGTTTGTTAATATGCAAGTTACATGTTTGTTAATATGCAAGTTACATGTATGTAAATATGCAAGTTACATGTTTGTTAATATGCAAGTTACATGTTTGTTAATATGCAAGTTACATGTATGTAAATATGCAAGTTACATGTTTCTTTATATGCAAGTTACATGTTTGTTAATATGCGAGTTACATGTATGTAAATATGCAAGTTACATGTTTATTAATATGCAAGTTCATGATGACACATTATGCAAGTCTATAAGCTAATATGCAAGTTTGTTATGCAAAATGAATATGTAAGTTATGTGACATATTATATGCAAGTTATGTGACATGTTATGCAAGTTCATATGCAAGTTATGTGTTTGTTAATATGCAAGATGGCACCTTTGAAACATGTTCATTCATATGCAAGTTGACACCTTTTATATGTGTTATATCATGAACGAAATTACGTGGGAACGATGGGGTAATTAAATGCATAAGTTAATAAGATTGTGTGAAATTAATATAATTATGCATAACACAAAATAAATAAACATAGTATGGGAATTTGCCTATTTGGTTAGGTGTACCCATACTATGTGTTGGGAATTTACCTATTGAGTTAGGTCTACCCCATGGGAATTTACCTATTAAGTTAGGTCTACCCATGTTAAGAAAACTTGATTAATTAGGGATAATTAATATAAAATTATGAGGGTGATTAATTAGGTGTAATTAATTGACTAAGACACGAGGTTGGACTCAGTTGTAGCGTAAAACTGCCCGGACCCAACCGGCTTAACCAGTTGCTACAAATGTTAGCCCAATGTGAGAGGTCTTAGGCACAAACTAAATACGTAATTAATGTAAAGACACGAGGTTAGACTCTGTTATGACATAAGGCTGCCCGGACCCAACCGGCTTAACCAGCGGTCATAAAAGACAGTCTAATGTGAGAGGTCTTTACAAAGGTTACGTTCTTAATTAATTAATTAAGAAACACTTAACCACATTAGCATGTAGAGGGACATGAGGGGTTAAGTGGGTGCCTCGGGTGGCATGAGAAAATCTAGTGGTTGCCTTGGGTGGCAATAGAAAATACGATTAGAATACTTAACCAAAATAGAACATGTAATTAAAACATGATTAAAGGGTTAAGTGGGATATACTAGAAAAAGGGACAAGCTTAGGTGGGTAGCTTGTGGAGGCCCATTTCAACCAGTAACCCATACGTATCTTTGTGGGCTCGACCCATGTCGAGGACGGGACACGCATACTGGGCTTGACTGTAAGAGGCAAACGGGTTAGCGGTGGCAACGCAAGTCCAACGGGCTTCATATGCGTGAGTGGGCCCGGGCTGGTAGGTAAGCCGTTGTTGCATCGAGTAGATATAAGCCGTGCACCTTTAGTTTCATCAGGTTGCCACATTGGGGAATGATACATCCCACGGTGGGGCCAGCACGGGTATCTACGTTAGGGAGCCGATCGAATGGGAAGTAGTGTGTACACCTAGTGGATTGTAGGGCCCCGTGGCGCCTACTTGGTCACCTAGGGGTACGCAGGTACTAATTAGTAAATTTTATAAGTCCTTGGGTGGGATCAACCTTTAAGTTAGGAACGACTGGTGTGGTGCAGTTTAGTAATTTACCTTAGGGAGGGTAGATGCGTCTTTATCCTTTATCTTCGTTTAGTTGACTGCTTAGGGTAGCCATTCATCCCTATATGTTACCGTATATCAGTTTATGTCTTCTCTGGTTACTTTAACGATTGTATTGTTAAAGTTATAGGACTCGCTCAGACTTATGTCTGACCCTGTTGTTTTTATCTTTTTCCCAACCCTCAGGTCCTACGGTGGATCCTAGCAGTAGTGGAGCTTGATCGGATTGCTGTTCCAGTCTTTAGGAGCTTGGATAGATGTAAAGCTCCAGTTATCCAGTTATCTTTTCTTTTGTTTGGCTATTGTATGAGAGTGGGATTATGTACTTCTTTATTTTGATGGATATTGTACTTGACCTTTATTGTGGTTTTATGATGTAACCAGACATGTTTTACTTCCGCTGTTATGAGATGATGTTTTAAAATTTCAAGTACTATTTATATCTGTCTTGTTGTAATTTTTCTGTTCTATATTCACTAAAATACTCCACCGATGCTATGGCATTCCCTTAGTGAGTGATCATAGCGGGAGTGGGGTGTTACACGTGGTATCAGAGCTTAAGGTTACCAGAACAGATAAAATTTTTGAGAAAAACTACTTTCTAAGAGTATTTTCGAAGAAAGTATTTTTAAAAGCATGTCTTCTAAGAGAAAAAGTTTTTGAAAAAGAAAAGCATAATCCCCAATAGCCATATCTTTATCTTTCGGAATCTCCTTTTTGAATCTTTCCTCTTTCGTTTCAGCATGGCTGAAGATCTTAACATCCCGGAGGGTTTAGTTATACCACTATGGTATAGGAGGTTGCAAGAGGCTAGGGCCGCGGCTGCGGGTCCGGCCAATGCTACTACACCAGAGACAACCGCTCCTCCTCCTCAGCCTAGAGTGGATAATTTTGCTAAGGTTTGCAAGGAGTTCAAGGCTATAGGAGGAAAACCTTTTCTTGGTTCAGAGACTTTCGTAGAAGCTAGAGATTGGCTTAAGGAAGTGGAAGAGTTGCTAGATATCTTTGAAGTGGAAGAGGGAAAGAAAGTCAAGTTGGCGGCTTGGTTAATGAAGGGAGAGGCCTCATTCTGGTGGGAGGTCACTAATGGAGAACGCCCTGTTGACTCTTGGGCAGATTTTAAGCAAAGGTTTGGGGCTAAGTTTCTCTCAAGGGCGGAAGAGAATCTGTTTATGGAGAAGTTCTTGAATTTGAAGCAAGGGAATCTCACGGTGAAAGAATATGTCAACAAATTCAATCAATTAGCAAGGTTTGGCATAGAGTTGGTGAATACACCGGAGAAGAAGGCTTTGAGGTTCGTTAGAGGCTTGAACGAACCATTGCAAGGAATAGCTATGACTCACATTCCTATGGGGGCCACTTTTGAGAAGCTTGTCTACATGGCACTTATGCATGAGGATGATAAGAATTCTAAGGCACCAGAGAAAAAGGGGGATCAGAAGAAACCGCAACAGCAACAACAAGGCAAGGGCGGAAAAGGCAATGGTGACAAAAAGAAGACGAAGAAGTGCTTCAATTGTGGAACACCAGGACACCTCAGTAAGGATTGTCGCAAAAAGAAGAAGACCGGTTGCTTTCATTGTGGTGAAGCAGGGCATCTTGTGAAAAACTGCCCAAAGAAGGGGCAGAAGACGGGGTCTACCTCAGGAGGCCAGGTGCAAGCTCTTATAGCACCACCTCAGTCAGGGGGGCAAGTTCAGGTTCTCTCAGTTCCACCGATTCAGCAGAGAGGTAGAACTATTTCCGTTGAAAGTCTGGTTTTTCTGTTTGATCATCCAGTTCGTACTTTGTTTGACTCTGGCGCATCGCATTCTTTTATCTCATCATCGTTAGTTGAGTCACTGCACTTAGACACCAGTCTAGTTGATGATCCCTTGGTTGTCTCAAACCCAATTGGGGGCTCCATATATCTGTCTATGATATGTTTGGGTTTGAAGATTTCTATACTTAGCGTTGAGTTTAGATGTGATGCTTTTGTATTGGGCTTCACGGGCTATGGGTTGATCTTGGGCATGGACTGGTTATCCAGTAATGGTGCCGTTCTTGATTGCGAAAGGAGAGTTGTCAGGCTCATGACCCGCTTGGGTAACACTCTCGAGATCTCTTGCAATCCCATGGAATCTGTTTTGCTAAGTTATCTTGAATCGCTCGATGCTTCGGTCGAAAGTTTGTGTTCTGTCAGAGTAGTCCGGGAATATCCGGATGTGTTTGAAGAAGTAAAGGGTTTGCCTCCGAAGCGGGAGATAGATTTCCGAATTTATTTGGTGGATAATGCCAAACCAGTGTCTTTGCCAGTACGCCACATGGCTCCTCGTGAGAGAAGAGAACTTCATAAGCAAGTAGGGGAGTTGCTTGAGAAGGGGTTCATAAGGCGAAGTATATCGGAGTGGGGAGCTCCAGTAGTGTTTGCCACGAAGGCGGATGGGTCCCTCAGACTTTGTGTGGATTATAGGGAACTTAATAAGCTCACGAAGAAGAATAGACACCCATTACCGAGGATAGATGATCTCTTTGATCAGTTGGTTGGCGCGTCAGTATTTTCGCAGATGGACTTAGCTACAGGGTTTCATCAGTTAAGAGTGGCGGAGGACAGTATAGAGAAGACTGCTTTCCGGACTCCGGATGGTTTTTATGAGTGGCTAGTGATGCCATTTGGGTTGACAAACGCCCCCGCATACTTTGTTGATCTCATGAGTAGAGTGTTCAGAGAGTATCTGAATAAGTTTGTAGTAGTTTTTGTGGATGACATCTTGGTCTTTTCCAAGAATGAAGAAGAGCATGCCTTACATCTCAAGGAAGTGTTGGAGACTCTTCGAGCGCATAGTCTTAAAGCTAAATTCTCTAAATGCCATTTTTGGAGAAGAAAAGTGCGATTCTTAGGGCATGTGGTCTCTAAGGAAGGGATAGCTGTGGATCCCGCAAAGATAGTATCTATCCAGGATTGGAAAGTTCCTAGAAATGCTACTGAGGTAAGAAGTTTCTTGGGGTTGGCAGGATATTATAGGAAGTTCATCAAAGACTTCGCGAAGATATCAGCCCCATTAACCCGCTTGACGAAGAAGAATCTGGTTTTCTCATGGGATGTAGATTGTGATGATGCTTTCCGACGGTTAAAGAGAGCTTTGACCACCGCTCCAGTTTTAGTGCTTCCAGATGGGAGTAAGCCGTTTGTTGTTTATACCGATGCTTGTGGAACAGGATTAGGCGCAGTCTTGATGCAGGAGGGAAGGGTAATAGCCTATGGAGGGAGACAATTGAGAGTGCATGAGAAGAATTACCCTACCCATGATCTAGAGTTGGCCGCGATTGTTTTCGCACTTAAGTCTTGGCGCCATTATCTTCTTGGTGAGAGATTCGAGTTGTTCACCGACCATAAATCATTGAAGTACTTATTCTCTCAGAAGGATTTAAACTTAAGACAGCAAAGGTGGATGGAGTTCTTAGCATCCTATGATTTCGAGATAGCGTATACCCCTGGTAAGGGTAACGTGGTGGCAGACGCCTTAAGTAGAAAAAGGCTATCTTTGAGTCCATTGTTCGTGGAACGACGAAGCTTGGAGTTTCTTTCTTTGTTTGACTTCAGACCTTCTGTTGATTTTGTACCTGGTTTGTTGGCATCCTTGGAGGTTAGACCTACTCTTTTGAGACGGATTGGCGAGGCTCAGCGAGACGACCCACAGTTGGTTGTGTTGGTAGAGAAGCTTATAAGAGGGGAGTCGTCCAGCCATTTGGGTAGATACACCATAGATGATAAGGGATGGTTGCATAGAGACGGTAGACTTTGTGTACCGCAAGATGAGGGTTTGAAGAAGGCTATTTTGGATGATGCACATCGTTCAAGAATGACTATTCATCCCGGTGGAGACAAAATGTACCAAGACATGAAGAGAGTTTTCTTCTGGGCCGGTATGAAGAAAGATGTGGCCGAGTATGTGGCTAGATGCTTAGTGTGCCAACAAGTTAAAGTGGAGCAAAGGAAACCCGGTGGGTTGCTACACCCATTGGAAGTTCCACAGTGGAAGTGGGATAGTGTCTCGATGGATTTCATCGACGGGTTACCGAGATCGAGGAAGGGCAATACGGGAATTTGGGTTGTGGTAGACAGACTTACAAAGAGTGCCCATTTTATACCCGTAAAGAGTAAGAGGACCGCTCCATGGCTTGCTTCAGTCTATGTTAGAGAGATTGTTAGATTGCATGGCGTACCATCCAGCATTGTGAGTGATCGAGATCCTATTTTCACTAGTGAGTTTTGGAGAAGTTTGCAAGAGGCGGTAGGGACTCAGTTGTGTTTGAGCACCGCATATCATCCTCAGACGGACGGTCAGACCGAGAGGGTGAACCGTATCTTAGAAGATCTTTTGAGGCTTTGTATCTTGGATTTTGGAGGTACATGGGAAGAACATCTTCCTTTGGTGGAGTTCGCATATAATAACAGCTTTCAGTCCAGTATTGGTATGGCTCCTTTCGAAGCTCTTTATGGAAGGCCTTGTCGATCTCCTACATGTTGGTGGGAATCTACGGATAAGATCTTGCTTGGGCCGGATATGGTTAGAGAGACTTCAGAGAAGATTGATTTAATTCGAAAAAGGATGAAAGCAGCGCAAGATAGACAGAAATCTTATGCGGATCGGAGAAGGACGGATCTTGAGTTTGAGGTTGGGGACATGGTTTTTGTCAAAGTATCTCCATTGAGAAATGTTGTTCGCTTTGGGTCCGTAGGGAAGTTAGCACCGAGATTTGTTGGGCCGTTTCCTATTAAGGAAAGGATTGGACGGATGGCATATAGGGTGGAGTTGCCCGACAGACTTAGTGGTGTTCATGATGTATTCCATGTATCACATTTGAGGAAGTGCTTACATGAGACCGCGGAGGTGGTAGAGCCGAGCTTGCTTAGAGATGTAGAGGTAGAGCGTGATGCGACGATTCGACGAGCTCCTACTCGCATCCTTGGGTCAAAAACTAGGAAGTTGAGGAACAGAGAAGTTCAGCTAGTTAAAGTGCAATGGGGAGATGACGAAAGCAATGCTACTTGGGAGACGGAAGCAAAGATGCGTTCTTTGTATCCATTTCTTTTTGAGAGTATGTCTTTTAACTTCTCCTTTATTGCTTGTCTAGTACTTATCTTATCTTTAGTATATCCTCTCGCTAATACCTATGACCTTTAGATAGGGTAAAACCTATGGTTGAAACATGTGTTTGAAACATGTTATGGTTGATGGATGCATATGGATGCAATTGTTTGCTAGTGGTTGCTCGTGGATGCATATACACACACATTAGGCACTAGATCGGCTCAGTCACTTCATGTTGCATATTGCATAAATGGATGTGGTAGTTAGATTGATGGATGTATCATGGCTGTGTTATCATATGGATGATGCATTTTTGTGTATGGTTGTGCACGCATGTAGAAATTTGTATGTGTCAATAGGGTTTCGCATACATATTGGATGCATGGCACTATCATGGTTTGCATTAAGGAGGTTTACTGTATCAGTAACCGCCTGATTTTCGCATTAGGTAAGTACATATACACACACTTTTGCATATATCCATCCAGCATTTAGAATCTTGTAAGGACAATGATTGCTCGTGGATGATGCTTTGAGTAGATGGATGATTGGATGGTAGGATACGTTCTTCCTAACTTGAAGATTTCGGGGACGAAATCCTTTAAGGAGGGGAGAATGTAACAACCCGTATTTTCAATAACCTGTAATAACATAAATCGAGGCAGAATTTAATTCTAAAATGGGAATCAAGGGAAACGGGCTATGCCATTGTGTTCGTCTCGGAAAAATACGCGAAATAGAGTCCGAGTTTTCGAAAATCGGAGTCCGTATGACCAAGATATGGCCTCGCGAAGTTTCACGAAAATTCCCAAATTAAAGTATACTTAATTAAGTGAAATGGGTTGTGTAGATATATATATATATATATATTGATATATATATATATATATAATTGAAAATTTAATAAATAAATATGCAAAAATGCTCAAAACAGCGAATTGGGAGAGGGGAATAACCGAACCGGCCGATTTTTGAAGTCGACCCGAGCTCGCTGGGTCGACTAGGGGTTAATCCAGGGTGTTTGGCTGTCAACCCGTGGGCCGATTCGCTCAAGTGCAGATTTTGCATTTGAATGGTTCTCATGGTCCATCTTTAATCTAAAGGCCCTAGATGGTTCCTACACTTGACTTCTTCCCCAAGACATGCTTTGATGGCTTGGATTGAATCTAGGGTTAATCCTATGGCCTAAAACACTTGCCTAATCTATAAATAAGACCCTAACCTACCCTAATTCATTCATAATTAAACCTAGTGGCTAAACTATGGCAAAATGCTAGCTCTCATGGCCTCCACTAATTTTATGAAGAGGGTTGCATACTAATCACTCTCTAATCAACTTCTAATCCCTTCTTAGCATCTTAATCTTCTTCATTTGGTGTTCAAAGTTGCTAGTTGTGAGTTTCTATCACTTTGATGATCTTTTGGTAAACTAATTAGATGAGATGTGATGAGATTTATGGTTTTGTATGTGGGTTAATGAGCTTTGAATCATATGATATGATGTTAGCATTAATCTTATGTTTATGCATGTTGAGTATGTAAGCTTATGCAAGTTTAATATGATGTATGTTATGTTTGCATGATGCTAAATATGCAAGTTGTGGGCTATGTAATCATATGCATGTTATGCAAGTTCATGGTAATATGCTATGCAAGTTACATGTTTGTTAATATGCAAGTTACATGTTTGTTAATATGCAAGTTACATGTATGTAAATATGCAAGTTACATGTTTGTTAATATGCAAGTTACATGTTTGTTAATATGCAAGTTACATGTATGTAAATATGCAAGTTACATGTTTCTTTATATGCAAGTTACATGTTTGTTAATATGCGAGTTACATGTATGTAAATATGCAAGTTACATGTTTATTAATATGCAAGTTCATGATGACACATTATGCAAGTCTATAAGCTAATATGCAAGTTTGTTATGCAAAATGAATATGTAAGTTATGTGACATATTATATGCAAGTTATGTGACATGTTATGCAAGTTCATATGCAAGTTATGTGTTTGTTAATATGCAAGATGGCACCTTTGAAACATGTTCATTCATATGCAAGTTGACACCTTTTATATGTGTTATATCATGAACGAAATTACGTGGGAACGATGGGGTAATTAAATGCATAAGTTAATAAGATTGTGTGAAATTAATATAATTATGCATAACACAAAATAAATAAACATAGTATGGGAATTTGCCTATTTGGTTAGGTGTACCCATACTATGTGTTGGGAATTTACCTATTGAGTTAGGTCTACCCCATGGGAATTTACCTATTAAGTTAGGTCTACCCATGTTAAGAAAACTTGATTAATTAGGGATAATTAATATAAAATTATGAGGGTGATTAATTAGGTGTAATTAATTGACTAAGACACGAGGTTGGACTCAGTTGTAGCGTAAAACTGCCCGGACCCAACCGGCTTAACCAGTTGCTACAAATGTTAGCCCAATGTGAGAGGTCTTAGGCACAAACTAAATACGTAATTAATGTAAAGACACGAGGTTAGACTCTGTTATGACATAAGGCTGCCCGGACCCAACCGGCTTAACCAGCGGTCATAAAAGACAGTCTAATGTGAGAGGTCTTTACAAAGGTTACGTTCTTAATTAATTAATTAAGAAACACTTAACCACATTAGCATGTAGAGGGACATGAGGGGTTAAGTGGGTGCCTCGGGTGGCATGAGAAAATCTAGTGGTTGCCTTGGGTGGCAATAGAAAATACGATTAGAATACTTAACCAAAATAGAACATGTAATTAAAACATGATTAAAGGGTTAAGTGGGATATACTAGAAAAAGGGACAAGCTTAGGTGGGTAGCTTGTGGAGGCCCATTTCAACCAGTAACCCATACGTATCTTTGTGGGCTCGACCCATGTCGAGGACGGGACACGCATACTGGGCTTGACTGTAAGAGGCAAACGGGTTAGCGGTGGCAACGCAAGTCCAACGGGCTTCATATGCGTGAGTGGGCCCGGGCTGGTAGGTAAGCCGTTGTTGCATCGAGTAGATATAAGCCGTGCACCTTTAGTTTCATCAGGTTGCCACATTGGGGAATGATACATCCCACGGTGGGGCCAGCACGGGTATCTACGTTAGGGAGCCGATCGAATGGGAAGTAGTGTGTACACCTAGTGGATTGTAGGGCCCCGTGGCGCCTACTTGGTCACCTAGGGGTACGCAGGTACTAATTAGTAAATTTTATAAGTCCTTGGGTGGGATCAACCTTTAAGTTAGGAACGACTGGTGTGGTGCAGTTTAGTAATTTACCTTAGGGAGGGTAGATGCGTCTTTATCCTTTATCTTCGTTTAGTTGACTGCTTAGGGTAGCCATTCATCCCTATATGTTACCGTATATCAGTTTATGTCTTCTCTGGTTACTTTAACGATTGTATTGTTAAAGTTATAGGACTCGCTCAGACTTATGTCTGACCCTGTTGTTTTTATCTTTTTCCCAACCCTCAGGTCCTACGGTGGATCCTAGCAGTAGTGGAGCTTGATCGGATTGCTGTTCCAGTCTTTAGGAGCTTGGATAGATGTAAAGCTCCAGTTATCCAGTTATCTTTTCTTTTGTTTGGCTATTGTATGAGAGTGGGATTATGTACTTCTTTATTTTGATGGATATTGTACTTGACCTTTATTGTGGTTTTATGATGTAACCAGACATGTTTTACTTCCGCTGTTATGAGATGATGTTTTAAAATTTCAAGTACTATTTATATCTGTCTTGTTGTAATTTTTCTGTTCTATATTCACTAAAATACTCCACCGATGCTATGGCATTCCCTTAGTGAGTGATCATAGCGGGAGTGGGGTGTTACATTGCAAGATAGGTTTTGATGTACTCTGATGTAAAAGGCTTTAGACCTTATGTATTCATGTTTATGAAAGTTCGATTTTACTTCCGCTATTTTATTTGTTCTGTCTTGTGATATTTCTGTGCATGTTTACCAATAATGCCCCTCTAAAGCTAGTGCATTCCTTTGCGAGTGACCCTAGCGGAGGCGGGGTGTTACGTATGGCACCAAGGGAGAGCGAGAGCTCGGGTGCAAGTGAGCGATCTTTTGAAGAAGGGATTTATCAGAAGAAGTGTTTCTGAGTGGGGAGCACCAGTTGTGTTTGCTACCAAGGCAGATGGTTCCCTTCGATTGTGTGTTGACTACCGCGAATTGAACAAGGTGACGAGGAAGAATAAGTATCCTCTATTGCGGATAGATGATTTATTTGATCAGTTAAGTGCCGCAAGAGTGTTCTCCCAGTTGGATCTCGCGATAGGTTTCCATCAGCTTAGAGTGGAAGCTGAGAGTATAGCTAAAACGGCCTTTCGGACGCCGTCTGGATTTTATAAGTGGCTGGTCATGCCATTTGGGTTGACCAATGCACCAACATATTTTGTGGATCTTATGAATAGGGTATTCAGAGATCAGTTGAATAAGTTTGTTCTTGTGTTCGTTGATGATATACTTGTTTATTCGAGGACAGAGGAAGAACACAAGGAACATTTGAGAATAGTAATGGAGGTGTTGAGAAAACACCAATTGAAAGCAAAGTTTTCTAAGTGTCACTTTTGGAGAAGGGAAGTGAGATTCTTGGGCCATGTTGTTTCAGAAAATGGTATCGCCGTGGACCCTGCGAAGGTGGCTACGGTACAAGATTGGTCTATGCCCAAGAATGCAACGGATATAAGAAGTTTCTTAGGATTATATGGATATTATCATAAGTTTATCAAAGACTTCTGCAAGATAGCAGCACCGTTGACTCAGTTGACTAAGAAGAATCAAGCTTTCGACTGGGACGAAAAGTGCGAGGTTGCATTCAAGAGTCTAAAGGAAAAGTTGACATGTGCACCAGTGTTAGTCATTCCTAAGGGGAATGAAGAGATGACGGTATATATGGATGCATGTGGTATCGGACTAGGTGCTGTGTTGATGCAGGGAGGTAGGGTTGTAGCTTATGCAAGTCGGCAACTGAAACCGACTGAGAAAAGATACCCTACTCATGATTTGGAATTAGCAGCGATCGTGTTCGCGCTGAAGATGTGGAGACATTATCTCTTGTGAGAAAGATTCGAGTTGTTTACTGATCATAAATCGTTAAAGTATCTCTTCTCTCAGAAGGATCTAAATCTCCGACAGCAAAGATGGTTAGAATTCTTGGCTTCCTACGATTTCGATATCGCATACACACCAGGAAAGGGCAATGCGGTAGCTGATGCATTGAGAAGAAGACATGCCAGTTTATGGGCTATGTTCCTAGAATGGAAGCAACTGAAGTACATCGCTGGGTATGATTTCAGACCAAAGTGCGAATTGGATCCAGAAATGTTAGCAAGTTTGACGATCAGATCCACTTTGATTGAGCGGATTGTTTCCAGTCAAAGGGACGATCCTAACCTATTGGAAATCATCTCAAAATTAGAGATGTGAATCGACGAAGAGATAAGCAAGTATGGGCTTGATCGAAATGGATGGCTTAGAAAGAATGGAAGACTAGTTGTACCCAATGTCAATGGATTGAGAGATGAAATGCTTAGAGAATGTCATCACTCAAAACTGACTATACACCCCAGTGGTAACAAAATGTATCGAGACATGAAGCAGACCTACTACTGGGAAGGGATGAAAAGAGACGTTGGGAAGTTTATATCCAAATGCATGAATTGCCAGCTAGTTAAAGCTGAGCAAAAGAAACTTAGTGGTTTGTTACAACCACTAGAAGTTCCAGAATGGAAATAGGAACAAGTCTCAATGGATTTCATTGATGGGTTACCAAGGACTAGATCGGGCCATAATAACATTTGGGTGATTGTGGACCGATTGACCAAAAGTGCAAGATTTATACCCGTCAAGTCGAATAGTACGGCAGCTAAGTTAGCTGAACTATATGCAAAGTGGGTAGTGAGATTTCATGGAATACCCAAAGGCATTGTGAGTGACCGAGATCCGTTGTTCACTAGTGGATTTTGGAAGAGCTTACAAGAAGCGTAAGGATAAGAATTACATCTCAGTACCGCGTATCATCCTCAAACCGACGGTCAGACAGAGAGGGTGAATCGAGTGTTGGAAGATCTCTTGAGAGCTTGCATGTTGGATTTTGGTGGATCATGGGATGACCATTTGCATCTAGTAGAGCTTGCATATAATAATAGTTATCAATCCAGTATTGGTATGGCTCCATTTGAAGCTTTGTACGGAAGACCGTGCAACTCACCATCATGTTGGTTAGAAACTGGTGAGAAGTTTGTGCTTGGACCAGATGTGATAAGGGAAACTTCAGCTAATATTAAGGTTATCCAACAGCGAATGAAGGCTGCCCAACATAGGCAGAAGAGTTATGCTGATAATAGGAGAAGAGAATTAAAGTTCTTCATTGGCCACTTGGTGTTTGTCAAGATTTCTCCGTTGAAGAGCATGATACGATTTGGCAGGAGAGGCAAGTTAGCACCAAGATTCATTGGTTCATTCCTAGTTCTTGAGCAAATTGGGAATTTTGCATATAAAGTTGAATTACCAGACAAGATGGCAGGAGTTCACAACGTATTTCATGTTTCCCAGTTAAGGAAGTTCGTGCACGACCCCGATGTGACTATTTCACTTGATCAGTTGGATGATATCGAGGTTGATCTCTAGGCGGTTGGGAACCACAAGCCTATGCGTATTGTTGGGAACGATATGAAGCAACTTCGAAGGAAGGCGGTGAAATCAGTCAAAGTTCAGTGGGGCGAGAATGAGAATGACTGTACTTGGGAGACAGAGGAGAGCATTAGGAAGACGTATCCAGAACTCTTCGCTGGTAAGATTTCAATTTCGATTTAGTCTTTCCTCATACTAGGATAGGCTTGTTTTGTTTGTTTTGCATGTTTGATTGTTGTATGTGGCTAGTAGGCATGCGGGATCCTTTGTATGTTTTGGATTAAGGAATTTCAGGGATGAAATTTCCTAAGGGGGGAAGAATGTAACGACCCGCATTCTATGCATTGGAAGATCGTAGAATATTTATTTCTTTCATATGCGAAGTCGTATGGTCATGTAACTTTGGGAGACGACTATTGGGGTCATTTCCCATGTTCATGATTTTTACCGATTTTTAAATGATCGTTTTGCCCCTAGCTGATCTTGTTTCGGCCATAACTTTTGATTGGAAATGAGTTTTGACCTGAAACCACTTCCATTAGACCCGGATGATTGTTTACCTTTCCGTAGAGTGGTCACATCAGCCAAACGGGCTCACCGTTTGGGAGATATGGCTGAAACAAGTTTCAGGTGGTTAAAAACAGCTTATTGTGCTTAACCGGGTGATTAACAGCTAGGCCCAAAGGGGAATTTTGGGATTTGGAGTATTTAAGTGTTGTTAGGGTTTAGAGAACACCCTTTTTCTCACTTTTACAGCCGCCACTTTCATTCTTGGAACCCTAGTAATGGCCTCCGACATCTAAAACACCCCAAATCACGTTCTAATCGCTAATTAAGTCAAATCTACATCAAATCAAAGCAGATTAGCACAAGAATCGAGGTAGAACTGCTGTATAGCTACTGTATAGCCTTGGGAACAACGCCAAATAGAGAATCATTTCAGATTTGGTAATTTGTTTGTGGCTAAGGTGAGTGATTTGCATAGTTCCTCACTAATTATGGTTAATTAAGGGTAATTAGTGATAATTAGTGAATTTATACATGTTAAAAAAATATGAAAAAATATTTATAAAATTCGAAATGATGTTTTGGACCTCTGTTAGAAACTTGGGTTAATTTGGTTAAGTTTTGCTAATCCTATCATTAATTATACTTGAACATGATTAAGGGAAAATATGGGGTTTTGGCTATGTTTGATCCGTTTTAACCTATCAAATTCTTGTTTTGGTGTTTGTGGTCAATTTTACAAGTTGCTATGACTGTATGATATGCTTTGTGATTGCTTAGAAAAGTTAGATTGGTCGAAAATGCCGTCGAATGGCGTAAACAGTTGCAGGAAATGCAGACAGGGACCGGATCGGATCCCCTTTACCCGATCCGAACGGCCTGGAAGTACGTGAACTGATGGCCAAGAAGGATCACAAATCGGAGCACCCTATCCGAACCGAGCCGCTCATACCAGAAGCCCCGACCCAATCCGCCAGGAGTTCTACGACCCGAACTGATGGACCACGAGAGGACTTGAAGGCCGACCCGATCCGCCAGTGGTGACCAAGACCGATCCGAACCGCCATGAGATGAAGGCCACGGACCGAACCGAAGAGCTTGGCCTTGAGGCATGGACCACGAAGTAAACTGGGAGTACAATATGAAGCAAAGAAAAAGGGGAAGCCGAACCGATCAGGGGAGGGAGAGGACAAAACCCGAGATGCAAAGACAGTCTAAATAGGAGGTTTGTACCCAGGATCCAGTTGGGAACCAACTGGTCAACTTCATGAGTTGGGCTTTGCTGCGGGATGTGTGCTAAGGGGTTATCGACGTCTATAGCTTTGATTCAACACCAAGACGGATGTTAGGCTACGTATCAGTGCAGTGGGGTAGTTAGTACTCCATAGGGCAGAGTGATCGTAGCAAGGCTATGAGCCAGTGCAGTGGAGTTGTTATGACTTCATGGGGGCAGAGTGGACATAGAAAGGACTAGTGTCTATGGATCAGTGCGATGGTGTCATTATGACTCCATGGGGCAGAGTGATCATAGCGAGGAATAGGGTGGTCAACGTGGAGGATGTCGTATGTGTTGTATATAACGGTGTTGTATACACAATTATATGATTTTTGTTTGATGATAACAATCAAATATATATTATTTTAAATGTGTTTGTTGTTGTACTGTTTCATATATTTTATCACAGACAAGAATATAATATTTATATTTAAATAAAATACGACTGTACAGAAATTCAAATATTCATAGTATTTTATTTAGATATAATATTATATTTCAAACATTCAAACAGTATAACTTTTTATAACTCCTCTATTTATCCAATTTACAGAATATTGTATTTATAAATAAACAGAATAAAATAGACAAGTTCGTTTGACAACAATAAAATAATATTTTATTTCAATCAAACTTGTTTATTACAAACATCAGTACAATTCATATATATACACAGCTCCTCACTAAAACACTCATTCACTCACTCAGTTTACATTTCAATATTCATATTTTTTTATTGACACATTCATACAGAGTTTTATACTTTCACCAACACTGTCTCTTCAGTCTTCAGTCTCCACAGCACTTCACTGTCAGTCCAGTAATCATCTTCATACCTGTCACAAACAGAAACACACACAGTAATCTTAAACAGAAAAATTTCATAATTTAGCAAATATTATTTTAATTTTAAAATTTATTTGCCTCAGAATTTTGGTGTGTTTCTCATCATTTTTCATGACTTGATCTGATTTATATAGACTGTATACTCTAGCGTTCACAGATCAGCCTCAACACACCACACTGGTTTGCTGATCAAAACCAGCTGATTCTGAACAGCCTCAACACAGTGTAGCGGTTTGCTGATAAAGTTTTAATTCGGACAGTCACACGTATATACACACATGTATACACACACAAACGTGCATATATACATATATGTATACGTGAAAGAAAATACATGTCAAATAGCAAAAGTGAACTGTCAAAAGTAATCAAAGCTGCTCAAAAATTCAAAACTGGCTCAAGCATGTATGGTCAGTGGAGTACAAGTCAGCACAACATGTGCAGTCAAGCAAGTGTCAAAACAGTTCAGCATGGAAAGGTAAAACATGGTCGAGCTCAAGACAGTAAAGTTCAAGCCAAGTGCAAGTATTCATTTCAGCAAAGACAACGAGGAATGTCAATATGGAGCAATTCACACAAAGCATGTAATGATGGCAGGACATAAGCATGGACAATGATACAAGCTTAATCATCATCAACACAAGTTCAGGTCCAAAATGTTTCTCAACATGATCAAGACAAAATAAAAGCAACAATGTAAAGTGGAGCAGCAAACATGTAATCTGATTCAAGTTCAATGACAAGGTGATACAGCATGTACATTTTCATGTACATAGTACTTCATTATTGAAGGTTCAAGAACCTGGAATCTCGGAAAAATTGGAATGGCATGATAAATGGAAAAAATACAAAGCATTTACATAAATGGTGCTGCAGTTCATATTTAAGTCAGACCAAAGTTCATGCATTTTCAAAAATGTTAAATTCAATGTTTCTCAAATCAGGTTTGATGGTGCAACTGCATATGTGTATTACTGAAACAGGGTCAGAGGTGCAACATGATCATGCCAAACCACAATCAAGAACAAGTTGCAAGCTATCATTCATGTGTGGCAAAGATCATTCGAGAGATTCAAAGGCAGATATTTATTTCAGAATAAATCTCACAAGGGCAATGGAAATTATTCTTGTTTCCAATTTTTCCAGTCTGACACTTAAGGCACAAACAAAATCATGCAAGGAACAAATCAGGGAATCATTTTGCTGTCTTAAAAGGGGGAAATTTATATTTTCCAAAAGTTTCACATTCAATCATAGCCGAGGCAGTTTAATTCCGAAAAAGGAAAACATTTCAACATTTCAAATTAGAGATTTCAGAATGTATATTTGGAAAGAAATCAGAGAAGTTATTTATGGAATAACACACGGCAATTTTGATTTTCCTGAAATCACAAATTGGTTTTTACTGCATAAATGGAATGCTTGTCAATACAGGAAATTGAAGACATATTTGAGAAATTCTTTCCTGTTTCGAATCACTGAGATTGGCAAGAATATTTCATTTTAACTCTTAAATCACATATGGAAAACAATTATCTGTTTTCATTTTTGTTTCCAGAATTGCAGGAATTCACGCAAACAATCAAGCAGATTTTAATCAAAGGCCGATTCAAATTTAAACAGAGCCATTTTTATCACAGCCGAGAAATCAAGGCAAATTAAAAAGGGAAACACACACAAATCAGCATCGAAGTCATTAATCATGAAATCAGAGAATTTTAGGGTTCGAATTACCCTATACATAGACAACCAATTCATCACTGGCAAAGTAGATCGAACCCACAAAAATCAACTCAAAAATTCAGAGAAATCAATTTTAAATCAGAAGGAACTCACATATTTTTCTAGAGATTTTCGATCGCAACAAGTAACCCCAAATCAGTGAGACGAAGAGCATCAGCACGCAACCCACGAGAATACAGAGCCAAGAAGATTCCTTTCAACAAATTCAATCAATCGAGATTTGGATTCAGAAAACCCTAATCCCAAATTGATCGGCCGCCATTATCTTTTTCCAGAGACAAAGGATCGGGTGAATAAAATTTGAAGTGGGCCGGCCTAGTGTGTAAAAGAGAAAGGGGATGACCCTTTTAATTTAAATTCCTATGGTTTTGTTTTTATTTATTTTGTGGTTTTTATTTATTTATTTTGTATTTTCCCTTTTCTTTTGTAATTGTCATTTGTTTTCTAGTTTGTCAAACTAGGGATTCAGTCAGAGTGTTGACTGACAGTTGACAGAGTCTGTAAAATCTGGGTTACTGGTTACGGGGCCGTAACTAGGGGAAATCTGATCGAGGGGATATCGATCAGTCTAGGGTTTTGAGCGTAGGGTTAGAGTAGGAGCAGGGTTTGCAAGTGTACATGGTCTTGTATGCAGGATCTGTTCTATCACCTAGTAGAAACCTTAGAAATGCAGCAGTAGGCAGGGTTTTGCCGAAGCTGGGTATATCTGTATGTGATTTATTTTCTGCATTTCTGTTTCTGCTATATTCTGTGATCTGTTTTTTTGTTATATATCTCGTTAAATTTTTAATTCTGATAAAAACTATGAAAAACCCTATTCACCCCCCTTCTAGGGTTATTCTAGATCCTACAAGTGGTATCGGAGCTGGTATAAGGTTACAACATGATAGGGAGTTCTCGCTCTATGATCAAGTGGCAAAGTAGTGGCTCTTATCTCTACATGTCCGTGGGTGGTTGTCCATGTCGAGAGGCATGACGTGAAATCAATCTCTGAGGTGCCATTGTAGGCCACCGGGGTGTGATTAAATCCTCGAGAAGGAGACTACAAGTGGTATCAAAGCCAAGTTATCTCATTAACCCTAGAATCATAGATCCTAGTTGTCAGCTGATAGAGAGTCAGTCCAGTTCATTTCCAACTATTTTCGATGGAACAGATTTTTCAAACTGGAAATCCAAAATGGAATTTTATTTAAAATCTGTTAATATTATATGTTGGGATGTTATCAATGGGTTTAATAGTGTAGATATTACTTTCAATGCTCGTGCTATGAAAATCATATTTGATTATCTTAGTACTGAACAGTTTAATCTTATCTGCCATTATTTATCTGCACAAGAAATTTGGAACACTCTCCATACGAAGTATGGAAGATCTGACAACGGTAGCTCAAAACCCGAGAAAGTCAACTCAGATTCAGAGTTCTATTTAACAGGATTTACAAATGAAAATTCAAAAGGATCAGATGATGGAGAATCAACAGATGCTAAAACAGAAAATTTCTCATACGAAGATTTAGTTTATACGTGCGTTGATTTGACTAAATCTGTTGATATACTTCAATCTAAAAACAAGTCTCTGAAATCTAAGAATTCTGAGTTGACCAGCAAAATGGATGATTTGGAATTACAACTAGAACATTTTAAAAATTCTTCAAATTCAGATTGCAAAAATTGTTTGAAGTTGAAAACCAATCTTGTTCATCTCAATAAAAATATTCAAAAGTTTGAAAAGGAAAATTTGATTTTAAAAGAAAACAAGATTGAGTTATCAAGTTTAAATAATTTTTTACAAAAGGAATTTGAAATTTTTAAGACTGATATATATTCCAAATTTGAAATTGCTGAAAAGGAGAATTTGTTGAAATCCGATTTGATTTTGAAAGAACTGGAAAACGAGATTGAAAGATCCAAGAAATTTGAGTTTGAAAAACAAAAACTTTTTGAATATGAGATTGCTGAGTCCCAAACCGAAATTAATTTGCTTAAAAATGAAAATTTGGTTTTAAAATCTGATTTTGAAAGATGTAAGATCACTAAAATTCGTTGTTCAGACTTATTGAAAGAAAACGGTGATCTTAAAACTGAAATTCAACAACTTGAAACAATTTTGGCTAAAATTTCGAATGGTGAAAAATCTTTGAATATGTTGTTGAAAAACTAATTTTCTGTTGGAAATAAAAGTGGTCTCGGTTTTGGGAAAACAAATGATTTTGAAAAATTGGATTCTTGTGATTTTCCTTTAAGTTGCTTCAAAAAGGATCTTTCTAAAAATTTGAAATTTGAAAATTCCAAAAGGTTTTTAAGTCACAAACGAGACAAGAATTGGTTTGATAACAATCAAGTTGAACAGTTGTGGACACCAAAAAGAAGTAAAATGATCTTTGGAAAAACTAAACGAATTTGGGTTCCAAAGGGTACTCTAGTTGATTCTAACGGATTGTTATACAAACAGATTTGGGTACCAAAAGATGTGAACAAAACTATGAGTGGTTTTACTACTTTCGTTAGACCACTCAATCCTCTTAACAGTTAGGTACCGAAGATGGCTGAGGAACTGTTTTGCTAAAGAGAATCTAAATTCAAACTGCCTCATCTCATTGAATCATTTGAAGTTCCTTAGCCAAGTCTATTAAGTTAGAGATTCGGATTTACACTGGATTCTGGTATGATCTCTAAACTCTGCTTTGTAAATATTCTCTGTTTTTTATTTTCTTTGTTTATTTCTCCTTTTGTCCCTTCTGTGTATTTTTTCTTTTGTTTATTTTGATTTGTCACTGTCATATCATTGTTTCTTCTTCTGGACTTCCTTAACTTCAAATTGCAGTACTCATGATCTTCTGGAGATTTGCTATATTTAAATAGAACTCTGATGTTATAATCTTCTTAGATCTTGAATTTTAACTTTGTAAATATCTGCAATTGTTGTGACGTTTATTTTCTGATTTTTGAAGTCATAACAGTGTTGATGTAGTCGTGTCATATCTTGAACACTGTTGCTTTGAATTCTAATTTTTTGAAGATCTGAATAATTATTGAAATTTTACACACTTATGTTGTTTTGAGTTTCTTCCAATTCATTTTGGAAATGCTTAAAATATTATACTCATTACAGTACACTGCTATCTATCAGTTGTGGTAATTTCATTGATTGTCAGATTGGCTTGGATATTTTTGTTCTGGTCTTGAATCATTGCTTACATCTTGAAATCCGTTATTATTCATGATCATCTAGTTTTGTCTTTGTTTGTTTGAAATCATTTGAAATTTCTGATATGTTGAATCTCACACACCTCTCAGATCTAAAATTATTAATTCTCTGTAATTGATTCATTGTATCTCATGATCAATATCCATTCAAGTGATTTCAAATAAATAATTTCTATTTTTTTTGGATCACGAATATGTCTTCAAACTTCATGTAAATATTCTGAAAATTTTCTTGTGCATGTCAGAAATAATTTGGAAAAACTCTTTGAGAAAATGGTCCTAAATCTCTTTATTATTTCATGGTTATTTGATTTAAATATTTGTTTGCTTAAAATCATTTGCAATTATTGATTTACTGAATCACACACATATCTAGAATCAAAATTTTTAATCTGGTGTGATTGATTCATTAAATTCTGATATTTTCATATTCCTTCAAATGATTTAAAATAAACAATATTTTTAAATCTGGGATCATGAATCATCTTTTGTGACCTTCTGAAACTTCTATGAAACATTTTCTGATAAGTTTGTTGTGATATTGATTTTTGTGTTGCTCTGATACTGTTTCAAATAATTTCTAGTTCTTATCTGCAGCTTTGAAAAATGTGCAAATTTGTTAATTCTGTCTGTTTGGGATTTGTAATTAAAATTTGTTAATAGAGACACCAAGTGGTATCAGAAGCGCTGAATTTTTATGTATATATATATTTTTTCTTATCCCTCTTGCTTTGTATAGCTCTTCATATTCCTCTTGTAATAGATTTTCAATTTTAAACTTATTTATTGATTATTCATTCAGAAATTGAAATCAATATCCAAAATTGAACTGTACTTATAATTCATCAAAAATTATTATCGGATTTTGAAATTGCGATGAATTGTGACTGCAGTATATTTCACAACAAGAGGAGATTTTATTAATATTTTCATGATGATTGAACATTTATTATAATATCTTTGAATTAGCGATTATTTCACGACCATCATCTTTATCTTCCATCATTCTACCATCCATCATGACTTTATATTAATGTGGAGAGTTTGATATTTTTTAAAAAGATAATCTTGAATAAACAGTGAAAATATTTATGATGGAATTGTGGCTATGTTATTATTATTTAGAATTAGTGATAATTGAAAATCTTCAATAATCCCAGTACAGTCGAGCATATTTCATAATATAATTAATTTAGAAATTTATTTCACAAACCATTTCTATACCTACCGCATTTCTATCATCCATTTTTTGGTTTTATATTCTGAGGAGTTTTTCATTTTGAAACTGAAAATGATAAATATATAATAACTATATGAGTGTGTCTCTAACCTCATTTAAAAATCCAAGCTCTGGTCATGCATGGTTAAGAGATAACTTATAATTTAAGCTGCGACTGACCTCATTTAAAAATCCAAGCTCTGGTTATGCGTGGTCAGTGTGCTCTTAAATAAAATAAAAAGAAAAATGAAATATTGTGCTATAAATTGAAAATATTCTGAAATTCTCCTCGGTGTATAAAAATCAGTCTATCAATCCATCTTTCTAATCTGTGAAATGTGTTAATATCTTATGACGTATTATGATTTGTTGATTGATAGCTATTGGGATTTGAGATTATACGATTTTTTCGCTTAAATTGAATTATTAATTATAGTCCAAATCCGTCACTATTTTTATGCTTCAACTTATAAATCTTTTTGAAAGTTAATTGAAATTCATTTTTATATAACTCTCCTCATTTATATAAAATTCATCGTATATCCGTCATTCTCTACAATGTGAAATATGCCACCTGTTCTTAGAATATTATGATTTTTGTTTGACTGATTGAGATTTATGATAACCGTTCTTCCTCTTAAGCTAAAATTATATTTTTAGTCGTTTTTCATCTGTATTTTAAACTCTGTATCCTTTTGATGATAACAAAAAGGGGAGAATGGATTAAATTTTTATTTACGAGTGAATATTTTATAAATATTCTTAATTTTGAAAATTCATTTTTTTCTTTTCACTCATTCACATTTGTAGGGGGAGTTTCTATTGTAGGGGGAGCTTTCTGTTGTAGGGGGAGCTTTCAAATAGGGGGAGTTCAGTGCTTCACTGTCAAACACATTTACTGTATTCAAAATCTTAAAATTTGTTGTCATTATCAAAAGGGGGAGATTTCTGTTGTAGGGGGAGCTTTCAAATAGGGGGAGTTCAGTGCTTCACTGTCAAACACATTTACTGTATTCAAAATCTTAAAATTTGTTTGTCATTATCAAAAGGGGGAGATTTCTGTTGTAGGGGGAGCTTTCAAATAGGGGGAGTTCAGTGCTTCACTGTCAAACACATTTACTGTATTCAAAATCTTAATATTTGTTTGTCATCATCAAAAGAGGGAGATTGTTGTATATAATGGTGTTGTATACACAATTATATGATTTTTGTTTGATGATAACAACCAAATATATATTATTTTAAATGTGTTTGTTGTTGTACTGTTTCATATATTTTGTCACAGACAAGAATATAATATTTATATTTAAATAAAATACGACTGTACAGAAATTCAACTATTCACAGTATTTTATTTAGATATAATATTATATTTCAAACATTCAAACGGTATAACTTTTTATAACTCCTCTATTTATCCAATTCACAGAATATTGTACATATAAATAAACAGAATAAAATAGACAAGTTCGTTTGACAACAATAAAATAATACTTTATTTCAATCAAACTTGTTTATTACAAACATCAATACAATTCATATATATACACAGCTCCTCACTAACACACTCATTCACTCACTCAGTTTACATTTCAATATACATATTATTTTTATTGACACATTCATACAGAGTTTTATACTTTCACCAACACTGTCTCTTCAGTCTTCAGTCTCCACAGCACTTCACTGTCAATCCAGTAATCATCTTCATACCTGTCACAAACAGAAACACACACAGTAATCTTGAACAGAAAAATTTCATAATCTAGCAAATATTATTTTAATTTTAAAATTTATTTGCCTCAGAATTTTGGTGTATCATTTTTCATGACTTGATCTGATTTATATAGACAGTATACTCTAGTGCTCACAGATCAGCCTCAACACACCGCACTGGTTTGCTGATCAGAACCAGCTGATTCTGAACACCCTCAACACAGTGTAGCGGTTTGCTGATAAAGTTTTCATTCGGACAGTCACACGTATATACACACATGTATACACACACAAACGTGCGTATATACATATATGTATACGTGAAAGAAAATACATGTCAAACAGCAAAAGTGAACTGTCAAAAGTAATCAAAGCTGCTCAAAAATTCAAAACTAGTTCAAGCATGTATGGTCAGTGGAGTACAAGTCAGCACAACATGTGCAGTCAAGCAAGTGTCAAAACAGTTCAGCATGGAAAGGTAAAACATGGTCGAGCTCAAGACAGTAAAGTTCAAGCCAGGTGCAAGTATTCATTTCAGCAAAGACAATGAGGAATGTCAATATGGAGCAATTCACACAAAGCATGTAATGATGGCAGTATATAAGCATGGACAATGATACAAGCTTAATCATCATCAACACAAGTTCAGGTCCAAAATGTTTCTCAACATGATCTAGACAAAATAAAAGCAACAATGTAAAGTGGAGCAACAAACATGTAATCTGATTCAAGTTCAATGACAAGGTGATACAGCATGTACATTTTCATGTACACAGTACTTCATTATTGAAGGTTCAAGAACCTGGAATCCCGGCAAAATTGGAATGGCATGATAAATGGAAGAAATACAAAGCATTTACATAAATGGTGCTGCAGTTCATATTCAAGTCAGACCAAAGTTCTAGCATTTTCAAAAATGTTAAATTCAATGTTTCTCAAATCAGGTTTGATGGTGCAAATGCATATGTGTATTACTGAAACAGGGTCAGAGGTGCAACATGATCATGCCAAACCACAATCAAGAACAAGTTGCAAGCTATCATTCATGCGTGGCAAAGATCATTCGAGAGATTCAAAGGCAGATATTTATTTCAGAATAAATCTCACAAGGGCAATGGAAATTATTCTTGTTTCCAATTTTTCCAATCTGACACTTAAGGCACAAACAAAATCATGCAAGGAACAAATCAGGGAATCATTCTGCTGTCTTAAAAGGGGGGAATTTATATTTTCCAAAAGTTTCACATTCAATCATAGCCGAGGCAGTTTAATTCCAAAAAGGGATAATATTTCAACATTTCAAATTAGAGATTTCAGAATGTATATTTGGAAAGAAATCAGAGAAGTTATTTACGGAATAACACACGACAATTTTGATTTTCCTGAAATCACAAATTGGTTTTTACTGCATAAATGGAATGCTTATCAACACAGGAAACTGAAGACATATTTGAGAAATTCTTTCCTGTTTCGAATTACTGAGATTGGCAAGAATATTTCATTTTAACTCTTCAATCACATATGGAAAACAATTATCTATTTTCAATTTTGTTTCCAGAATTGGAGAATTCACGCAAACAATCAAGCAGATTTTAACCAAAGGCCGATTCAAATTTAAACAGAGCCATTTTTATCACAGCCGAGAAATCAAGGCAAATTAAAAAGGGAAACACACACAAATCAGCATCGAAGTCATTAATCACGAAATCAGAGAATTTTAGGGTTCGAATTACCCTATACATAGACAACCAATTCATCACTGGCAAAGTAGATCGAACCCACAAAAATCAACTCAAAAATTCAGAGAAATCAATTTTAAATCAGAAGGAACTCACATATTTTTCTGGAGATTTTCGATCGCAACAAGTAACCCCAAATCATTGAGACGAAGAGCATCAGCACGCAACCCACGAGAATACAGATCCAAGAAGATTCCTTTCCACAAATTCAATCGATCGAGATTTGGATTCAGAAAACCCTAATCCCAAATTGATCGGCCGCCATTATCTTTTTCCAGAGACAAAGGATCGGGTGAATAAAATTTGAAGTGGGCCGGCCTAGTGTGTAAAAGAGAAAGGGGATGACCCTTTTAATTAAAATTCCTAGGGTTTTGTTTTTATTTATTTTGTGGTTTTTTTTATTTATTTTGTATTTTCTTTTTTCTTTTGTAATTGTCGTTTGTTTTCTAGTTTGTCGAACTAGGGATTCAATCAGAGTGTTGAATGACAGTTGACAGATCCGTAAAATCTGGGTTACTGGTTACGGGGTCGTAACTAGGGGAAATCCGATCGAGGGGATATCGATCAGTCTAGGGTTTTGAGCGTAGGGTTAGATTAGGAGCAGGGTTTGCAAGTGTACATGGTCTTGTATGTGGGATCTGTTCTATCACCTAGTAGAAACCTTAGAAATGCAGCAGTAGGCAGGGTTTTGCCAAAGTTAGGTATATCTGTATGTGATTTATTTTCTGCATTTCTGTTTCTGCTATATTCTGTGATCTGTTTTTTGTTATATATCTCGTTAAATTTTTAATTCTGATAAAAACTGTGAAAAAACCTATTCACCCCCCCTCTAGGGTTATTCTAGATCCAACAGTATGCTTTATGCACTGAGTGAGAGATATGAGGATAGTTGTTATGTTTGGTTGTTTGCTTTCACTATGACATGCACACCCCCACCCCCGTATTCTTTGCACCATATGTTAGTGGCACCTTAGAGTATTGAGCAGTATGTTGTACTAACTCTTTGGTTGCAGGTCCAGGTTCAGGTATGGTTTAGTGTAACGACCCGCATTCAACACATCATAGGATCATAGAATATTTATTTCTTTCACATATGAAGTCGTATGGTCACGTAACTTTGGGAGACGACTATTGGGATCATTTCCCATGTTCATGATTTTTGTCGATTTTTAAGTGACCATTTTACCCCTAGTTGGTACTGTTTTGGCCATAACTTTTGATTGGAAAGGAATTTTGACCTGAAACCACTTCCATTTGCTCCGGATGATGGTTTACAATTCCGTAGAGTGGTTACCTTAGCCAAACGGACTCACCGTTTGGGAGATATGGCTGAAACAAGTTTCAAATGGTGAAAAACAGCTTAATTGGGCTTAACCGGGTAATTAGCAGCTAGGCCCAAAGGAGATTTCGGGATTGGAGATGTATAGGGGCTGATTAGGGTTAGAAAACATTTCTTTCAGCTGCCACTTTCATTCTTGGAACCCTAGCAATGGCCTCCAACACCCAAATCACCTTCTAATCACTTTCTAATCAAGTTTTGGCCTAATCTACATCAAATCAAAGAAGATCTTCACCAAATCAGTATTAGAGCTGCTGTTAGACATCAATATTCACCCAAATCAGCGAGGTTTCAGTTCTGAAAATTTTATTTGTGGCCAAGGTGAGTGATTTGCATAGTTTTGCACTAATTACGGTTAATTAAGGGTAATTAGTGAAGATTAGTGAATTTATACATTAATAAATTCTGGAAAAATGTTTAGAAATTCTTAAATAATATTTTATGCCTCTGTTAGAAATTTGATTTGATTTGTTTAAGTTTTGTTAACCCTATGATTAGTTTTGCTTAAATATGCTTAAGGGAAATATGGGATTCTGGGTACATTTGATCCATTTTACATGCTATAGTTATTGTTTTGATGTTTGTGGTTGATGTTACATGTTGCTATGACTGTATGACATGATTTGCGATTGTCTATAAGTATTAGATTGGTCGAAAACGCCGTCGAATGGCGTAAACAGTCGCTGGAATGAGTTGCAGGAATTTGGCCGATCCAGACCGGATCGGAGGGAGGAGCCCGAACCGAACCGACCAGGAGACCTCCCCACGAACCGATGTTCTGGAGCTAGGTAGCCTCATGAGATGAACTGAAGGAGTATATCCGAACCGAACCGACCTGGTGCTATGGAGCTAGAATCCCGAGCCGACCCGATGGAGAAGCTTGAGAGACCTGACCCGATTGCTTGGGAAGAAGGACTGAACCAGAGGAGTTTTCCATGAAGGCAGGAGGTGTGGACTCCGATCCGAACCACTGGAGGAAGATCACCCCGATCCGACCCGAAGCAGAGAGGAAGGTTGAGCTGGAGATTCCGAACTGATCCGATTGCTAAGGGATGAGTTTTCCGATCCGAACCGAGGAGCTGATGACCACGACCTGAAGTAAAGTAAAGTGAAGAAATGAAGACCGGCCCGGAGAAGAAGATGACGACCAGAACCCGAGATGCAAAGGAAGTCCAAATGAGGAGCTTTGACTCAGGATCCAGTTGGGAACCAATGAGTGAGCTTCATGATTGGGCTTTGCTGCGGGACGTGTGCAAAGGGGTTGTCGATGTCTGTAGCTTTGAATCACTATGTGTAGGGAGTATGTGAACGGATTCAGGGCCACAGTGGCCTAGGTACGACTAAAGGGGATATAGACCAATGAAGTGGGGTCATTTGTAAGGATTTGGTCATGACTCCATGTGGTAAGCTTGGTAGTAGCAGTAGTTGTACAAGTCGAACTCCGTCACTACTCCGATGGGTCTAGTGATTGACAGTGGTGGACATCGTATGCTTTACGCACTGAGTGAGAGATGTGAGGATGGTTGCTATAGTTGATATGTTTTCCCATCATTATGACATGCACATCCCCACCCCCGTACTCTTTACACCATCTGTTTAGTGGCACCTTAGAGTATTGTACGGTATGTAGTGCTAACTCTTTGGTTGCAGGTCCAGGTATGGTTTAGTATACCTGTTATTGTTCTATTTAGATGCTTATCGCTCATACCAGACTTTTTGTGTGACCCAGATTTTTATGTCTCTTCTTATTACTCTGGGTGCTCACACGAGCAGACTAGAGACAGGTTAGCTGGTGATGCGCGAGTAGCTGATTCGGAGGCGAGTAGGAGGCTTCCACGTATGATACATATAGTATTCTCCCTGTGTTGTTGAAGATCACTGCTTGGGCATTAGTAGTGCATCTTCTACTTTAGCTTTCATTTGGTTTAGAGACAATTAATCTGGAAAGTTGTAATAAGCTGTATTTGGATTTCCACTGCTATGTTGGTTTATTTTTCAGCTTATGCACTATCTCGCCTGTTTTATGTCAAGATTATGTTATTACTATATTTTGTTCCATGCGCTGTGAGACATTCTACAGGTTCCATGTTAGTTCATTCTCTTCTTTCCTTTCTTTGACGACCGTTCCGTGCTAGTCGGGCATGTGTACAGCGCACCTTCGGAGGAAATGCAGGCTAGTGCGGGGCGGGTCGTCACACTTGGTATCAGAGCTCTAGGTTGCGTAGTTAACCTAGGGAAGTTGTCAGGGAGAAATAGTATACGTATATGAGAGCGCGTATTTGTGATTATTTTGGTTTTCAAAGCTATATATATTATACTATTAGTATAGCTAAGGATAAAGTCGTACTGCACTAGCACCACTATGGAGATGGTTAATCGTTTTCTCTGTGCAGATTAAGCGATGAGCCGATACGCAAGGGGTACCGGTAGAGGAGCCAATAATGGGAATGCTGCTGACATGAGGACGATGTTTACTGACCTCATGAGAGAGATGCTTAGGGATGTGCAGAGGGAAGCTCCCAATGGTGGTAATGGTGGTGGTCCAATAGTGCGGGCGCCTAGGGCCGATTTCGCCAAGCTGAATAAGGATTATACTAGTCTTGGTGGGAAGCCGTTCCACGGAACGGAGTCGGCTACAAACGTTCAGGATTGGCTGGACAGCTGCGAGCGCATCTCCGAAGACTTGGGTATCGAGGATGCGATGAAGAGAAGGCTAGCATCCCGTCCGCTGCAGGGATGGGCAATGAATTGGTGGAACTCTATAAAGGCAGCTACTACCGAGGAACAGATTACTTGGGAACAGTTTAAGGTTCGCTTTAGCGAGAAGTTCATTCCAACTGCTCAGAAGTCAGTGCTGTTTAAGAAATTCTTGGAGCTCAAGCAGAATGGCCGAGCTGTCTCGGAGTATATTGCCGAATTCGACACTTTGTCAAAGTATGGGTTATCTCTTATTGATACTGCCGAGAAGAAGAATGAGAAATTCATAACTGGTTTGGATCAGTACTTAGGGGAAAGGCTTATTAACCATATCGATGAGACATTTGAATCGATTGTGGGGAAAGCATTAAGGTTGGAGAGTCTTTACCCTAAGCCGAAGACTGAGGCTGCATCTGCAGAGGAACCGAAACCGCAAGCAAGCGGTGGAGGTAAGAATGGTTCTCAGAATAAGAGAAAGCAGAGTCAGACTAAGGATGGCCAGAAGAAAAGGAATAAGCAAGATGTTGAGTGATTCAGCTGTGGTAAGAAGGGCCATTATGCTAGTAATTGTCGGGCCAAGCCAGCGGATAGGAAGTGCTTCAACTATGGCCAAGTGGGACATCTCAAGGACAAGTGTCCGCAACCCCCTAAAGAAAAACAAATGGTGAAAGCATATGCCCTTAATTCTATTCCTTCTTCGTCGAATGCCCCAACTGCGGCAGAGAAGGGAAAGAATGTCGTTATTCAGGGTATGCTTTCCGTTTATGATGTTCCTGTTAGAGTTTTGTTTGATACCCGGGCTTCCAGTTCTTTCATATCTAGTGACCTGGTAGATAGGTTGGGATTGGAGTCCGAGATTGTTGATAGACCTTTAGTAGTAACGAACCCGATTGGTGGTTCAACTAACCTTAACATGATTTGTCGTAATGTGGTCTTATCGAGTCATGGATGCATGTTTGTTTGTGATTGCTTTGTTTTGGGCTTTACTGGGTTTGGCATTATTTTGGGAGTAGATTGGCTCCAAAGATACGGGGTGGTGGTAGACTGTGAGGGCTTTTTGGTGACAGCTAGAGCGGACGATGGGCGGAGGGTAGTGTTTGGTGGTCTACCCAGTGAGGGGGTAATGGCTAGTTTTCTAAATTCCCTCGACATCCCGCATAGTGAGTTGTCAGGTTTGCCTGTGGTTGGCCAGTATCCGGATGTCTTTGAAGAAGTGACCGGGCTTCCACCACATCGAGAGATTGAGTTCCGTATTTACTTGGTGAAAGATGCCAGACCTATAGTGATGCCACTTCGTCGTATGGCACCAAGGGAGCAGCGAGAGCTCGGGGTGAAAGTCAGCAATCTTTTGAAGAAGGGATTTATCAGAAGGAGTGTTTGAGTGGGGAGCACCAGTTGTGTTTGCTACCAAGGCGGATGGTTCCCTTCGTTTGTGTGTAGACTACCGCGAGTTGAATAAAGTGATGAGGAAGAATAAGTATCCTCTACTGCGGATAGATGATTTGTTTGATCAGTTGAGTGGCGCGAGGGTATTCTCAGTTGGATCTCGCGACAGGTTTTCATCAGCTTAGAGTGGAAGCTGATAGTATAGCTAAAACGGCATTTCGGACGCCGTCTGGATTTTATGAGTGGTTGGTCATGCCATTCGGGCTGACCAATGCCCTAGCATATTTTGTGGATCTTATGAATAGTGTATTCAGAGATCAGTTGAATAAGTTTGTCCTTGTGTTCGTGGATGATATTTTGGTCTACTCGAGAACGGAGGAAGAACACTAGGAACATTTAAGAATAGTGATGGAGGTGTTGAGAAAACACCAATTGAAAGCAAAGTTTTCTAAGTGTCACTTCTGGAGGAGGGAAGTGAGGTTCTTGGGCCATGTTGTTTCAGAGAATGGTATCGCCGTGGATCCTGCGAAGGTGGCTACGGTACAAGATTGGTTTACGCCCAAGAATGCAACGGACATAAGAAGTTTCTTGGGGTTAGCTAGATATTATCGTAAGTTTATCCAAGACTTCTCCAAGATAGCAACACCGTTGACCCAGTTGACCAAGAAGAATCAAGCTTTGTCTGGGATGAAAGGCGCGAGAATGCATTCAAGAGTCTAAAGGACAAGTTGACATGCGCACCAGTGTTAGTCATTCCTAAGGGAATGAAGAGATGACGGTATACACGGATGCCTGTGGTACCGGTCTAGGTGCTGTATTGATGCAAGGCGGTAGGGTTGTAGCTTATGCAAGTCGGCAATTGAAACCGCACGAGAGAAGATACCCTACCCATGATTTGGAATTGGCAGCGATCATGTTCGCGTTGAAGATGTGGAGACACTATCTTTTGGGAGAAAGATTCGAGTTGTTTACAGATCATAAATCGTTAAAGTATCTCTTCTCTCAAAAGGATCTAAATCTCCGACAGCAAAGATGGTTAGAATTCTTAGCTTCCTATGATTTAGACATCGCATATACACCAGGAAAGGGCAATGCGGTGGCTGATGCGTTGAGTAGAAGACATGCCAATATAGGGGCTATGTTTCTAGAATGGAAGCAACTGGAGTACATCGCTGGGTATGATTTCAGACCAAAGTGCGAATTGGATCCAGAAATGTTAGCAAGTTTGACGATCAGACCCACTTTGATTGAGCGGATTGGTTCCAGTCAGAGGAGCGATCCTAACTTATTGGACGTCATCTCCAAGTTAGAGATGGGTATCGACGAGGAGATGAACAAGTATGGGCTTGATCGAGATGGATGGCTTAAAAAGAATGGAAGACTAGTTGTACCCAATGTCAATGGATTGAGAGATGAAGTGCTTAGAGAATGTCATCACTCAAAACTGACTATACACCCCGGCGGTAACAAGATGTATCGAGATATGAAGCAGACCTACTACTGGGAAGGGATGAAAAGAGACATTGGGAAGCTTATATCCAAATGCATGAATTGCCAGCTAGTTAAAGCTAAGCAAAAGAAACCTAGTGGTTTGCTACAACCATTAGAAATTCCAGAATGGAAACGGGAACAAGTGTCAATGGATTTCATTGATGGGTTACCAAGGACTAGATCGGGTCATGATAGCATTTGGGTGATTGTGGACCGATTGACTAAGAGTGCGAGGTTTATACCCGTCAAGTCAAACAGGACGGCAACTAAGCTAGCTGAACTATATGTAAAGTGGGTAGTGAGATTTCATGGAATACCCAAGGGCATTGTGAGTGACCGAGATTCGTTGTTCACTAGTGGATTTTGGAAGAGCTTACAAGAGGCGTTAGGATCAGAATTACATCTCAGTACCGCGTATCATCCTCAAACCGATGGTCAAACAGAGAGGGTGAATCGTATATTGGAAGACCTCTTGAGAGCTTGTGTATTGGATTTTGGTGGATCATGGGATGACCATTTGCATCTAGTAGAGTTTGCATATAATAATAGCTACCAATCCAGTATCGGTATGACTCCGTTTGAAGCTTTGTACGGAAGACCGTGCAACTCACTGTCATGTTGGGTAGAAACTGATGAGAAGTTTGTGCTTGGACCCGATGTGATAAGAGAAACTTCAGCTAAGCTTAAGATTATCCAAAAGCGAATGAAGGCTGCCCAAGATATGCAGAAGAGTTATGCTGATAAGAGGAGAAGAGAATTAAAGTTCTCCATTGGTGACTTGGTGTTTGTCAAGATATCTCCGTTGAAGAGTGTGATACGATTTGGCAGGAGAGGCAAGTTAGCACCAAGATTTGTTGGTCCTTTCCGAGTTCTTGAGCAAATTGGTAATTTGACATATAAAGTTGAATTACCAGACAAGATGGCAGGAGTTCACAACGTATTTCATGTTTCCCAGTTAAGGAAATTCGTACACGACCCAGATGTGACTATTTCACCTGATCAGCTGGATGATATCGAAGTTGAACCCGAGGCGGTTGGGAACCGCAAGCCTATGCGTATTGTTGGGAACGATACGAAGCAACTTCGAAGGAAAGCGGTGAATCTAGTCAAAGTCCAGTGGGGCGAGAATGAGAATGACTGTACTTGGGAGACAGAGGAGAGCATTAGGAAGAGGTATCCAGAACTCTTCGCCCAGTAAGATTGCAATTTCGATTTAGTCTTTCTGCATGCTAGGATATGATTGCTTTGTTTGCTTTGCATGGTTGATTGCTGTTTATGGCTGGTAGGCATGCGGGATCCTTTGTATGTTTTGGAATTAAGGAATTTCGGGGATGAAATTTCTTAAGGGGGGGAGAGTGTAACGACCCGCATTCTACGCATCATAGGATCGTAAAATATTTATTTCTTTCACATATGAAGTCGTATGGTCACGTAACTTTGGGAGACGACTATTGGGGTCATTTCCCATGTTCATGATTTTTGTCGATTTTTAAATGACCATTTTACCCCTAGTTGGTACTGTTTTGGCCATAACTTTTGACTGGAAAGGAATTTTGACCTGAAACCACTTCCATTGGCTTCGGATGATGGTTTACAATTCCGTAGAGTGGTCACATTAGCCAAACGGACTCACCGTTTGGGAGATATGGCTGAAACAAGTTTCAAATGGTGAAAAACAGCTTAATTGGGCTTAACCGGGTAATTAGCAGCTAGGTCCAAAGGAGATTTCGGGATTGGAGATGTATAGAGGCTGATTAGGGTTAGAAAACATTTCTTTCAGCCGCCACTTTCATTCTTGGAACCCTAGCAATGGCCTCCAACACCCAAATCACCTTCTAATCACTTTCTAATCAAGTTTTGGCCTAATGTACATCAAATCAAAGAAGATCTTCACCAAATCAGTATTAGAGCTTCTGTTAGACATCAGTATTCACCCAAATCAGCGAGGTTTCAGTTTTGAAAATATTATTTGTGGCCAAGGTGAGTGATTTGCATAGTTTTGCACTAATTACAGTTAATTAAGGGTAATTAGTGAAGATTAGTGAATTTATACATTAATAAATTCTGGAAAAATGTTTAGAAATTCTTAAATAATATTTTATGCCTCTGTTAGAAATTTGGTTTGATTTGGTTAAGTTTTATTAACCCTATGATTAGTTTTGCTTAAATATGCTTAAGGGAAATATGGGATTTTGGGTACGTTTGATCCATTTTACATGATATAGTTATTGTTTTGATGTTTGTGGTTGATGTTACATGTTGCTATGACTGTATGACATGATTTGCGATTGTCTAGAAGTGTTAGATTGGTCGAAAACGTCGTCGAATGGCGTAAACAGTCGCTGGAATGAGTTGCAGGAATTTGGCCGATCCGGACCGGATCGGAGGGGGAGCCCGAACCGAACCGACCAGGAGACCTCCCCACGAACCGATGTTCTGGAGCCAGGTAGCCTCACGAGCTGAACTGAAGGAGTATATCCGAACCGAACCGACCTGGTGGTATGGAGCTAGAATCCCGAGCCGACCCGATGGAGAAGCTTGAGAGACCCGACCCGATTGCTTGGGAAGAAGGACCGAACCAGAGGAGTTTTCCATGAAGCCAGGAGGTGTGGACTCCGATCCGAACCGCTGGAGGAAGATCACCCCGATCCGATCCGAAGTAGAGAGGAAGGTTGAGCTGGAGATTCCGAACCGATCCGATTGCTTAGGGATGAGTTTTCCGATCCGAACCGAGGAGCTGATGACCACGACCTGAAGTAAAGTAAAGTGAAGAAATGAAGACCGGTCCGGAGAAGAAGGTGACGACCAGAACCCGAGATGCAAAGGAAGTCCAAATGAGGAGCTTTGACTCAGGATCCAGTTGGGAACCAATGAGTGAGCTTCATGATTGGACTTTGCTGCGGGACGTGTGCAAAGGGGTTGTCGATGTCTGTAGCTTTGAATCACTATGTGTAGGGAGTATGTGAACGGATTCAGGGCCACAGTGGCCTAAGTATGACTAAAGGGGCTATAGACCAATGAAGTGGGGTCATTTGTAAAGATTTGGTCATGACTCCATGTGGTAAGCTTGGTAGAAGCAGTAGTTGCACAAGTCGAACTCCGTCACTACTCCGATGGGTCTAGTGATTGACAGTGGTGGACATTGTATGCTTTACGCACTGAGTGAGAGATGTGAGGATGGTTGCTATAGTTGATATGTTTTCCTATCATTATGACATGCACACCCCCACCCCCGTACTCTTTACACCATCTGTTTAATGGCACCTTAGAGTATTGTACAGTATGTAGTGCTAACTCTTTGGTTGTAGGTCCAGGTTCAGGTATGGTTTAGTATACATGTTATTGTTCTGTTTAGATGCTTATCGCTCATACCAGACTTTTTGTATGACCCAGAGTTTTATGTCTCTTCTTATTACTCTGGGTGCTCACACGAGCAGACTAGAGACATGTTAGCTGGTGATGCGCGAGTAGCTGATTCGGAGGCGAGCAGGAGGCTTCCACGTATGATACATATAGTATTCTCCTTGTGCTGTTGAAGATCGCTGCTTGGGTATTAGTGGTGCATCTTCTACTTTAGCTTTCACTTGTTTTAGAGACAGTAAATCTAGAAAGTTGTAATAAGCTGTATTTGGATTTCCGCTGCTATGTTGGTTTATTTTTCAGCTTATGCACTGTCTCGCCTGTTTTATGTCAAGATTATGTTATTACTATATTTTGTTTCATGCGCTGTGAGACATTCTACAGGTTCCATGTTAGTTCATTCTCTTCTTTCCTTTCTTTGACGACCGTTCCGTGCTAGTCGGGCATGTGTACAGCGCACCTTCGGAGGAAATGCAGGCTAGTGTGGGGCGGGTCGTCACATTTAGTATACCTGTTATTGTTCTGTTTTGATGCTTATCGCTCACACCAGACTTTTGTCTAACCCAGAGTTTTATGTCTCTTCTTATTACTCTGGGTGCTCTCAAACGGGAAGACTAGAGACAGGTTAGCTGGATGTGTACAAGTGGCTGTCCGGAGACGAGCAGGAGGCTTACACATACTATTTGCTATATATTCTCTCTGTGTCGCTGCTGGTCACTACTTTGGGCATTAGTAGTGTACCTTTCCTTTATTTTGCTTTAGATATAGTTTCAAAAGTTGTAATAATAATGATGTGGAACATAAGCTGTATTTGGATTTTCCGCTGCTACGATGTTTAGTTTCAGCTTATGCACTGTCTCACCTGTTTTATGTCAAGTATGTTACTATTATATTTTATTCCCTGCGCTGTGAGACATTCTACAGGTTCTTTGTTAGTTCACCAGTAAGTCCTCTTCTTTTCCCTTTCTTTGGCGACCGCCCTGTGCTGGTTGGACATCGGCACAGCGCACTTTCATGGGAAATGTCGGCTGGTGCGGGGCGGGCCGTCACTGGGCCAACCAACCGAACCGATAGCGTACATATAAAAATAAAAAGGGACAACTGAAGGCATTTGATTTCTCCAGATCTGGTAATGATATACCCTTTTAGTGGTTGCGACCCACATAGCCATGTTGCCTACCCGATTTGGTGCCATTTCCTGGTTGATGAGGCTGGAGGTTACGCTTATCCTTCAGAACATTATATCTCCATCCACTTTGATTGCCATATTGTCAGATCCTCCAGAAATCACTAATTGATTTCCAAAAAAATACTCCAGTTGTTAAGCTAAAAAAGTTTCCCTTCTGTGCCATCAACTTGATACGTTTGAAGAAGTCAACGTACGCGTTCCCCTTTGGAAATATTCTATCAGACATTCGTCCATACAAGTCATCCTGGAATAGGATGAACTGAAGGCACTCTCCTGCTGCATCCAATATAGGAATCACCCCGTGGATCAGTTGCAAGAAGTCCTTGCAATCCGCAGAATTTAACCACGAAAGAACCACAATGTATCTCTTTTATGGGAGCTACTCAGAGATTATAAGTAGTTCTTCCATTTCATGAAGATCTATGGTCTTTAATGCTCCACCTTTAATTTCGGAAAGTTAGTTTTGAATGCAACATTGGTTCGAACTGGTTTTGGGTCTAGTTCTTATCCCGGTCTCTTCGAAACAACACATCAAATGGTCCAATAGAATATGTCATTGATAGTCGGGTTTTTAACTATCAATCTCAACAATGTCATTAAGTACATTAGTAGCTTAGACCCTTTGATAAAAACCATTCCTTTAAATAATTATATCAATTTGATATCGTTATAGAATCATAAAACTATCCCATTTCCTTTACCTTGGAAATATCACTTTATATTTAAATAATAGAATATTCGATTTTAAAGTTAAATATTGGAAATACAATTTCCAAAAGTTATTATGTTTTATATAATTAATAAACTATTTTGAAGGAAATTCGACTTGGTTTTAAATATAACTCAAAGTTTGGTTTTAATAGGACTAGTCGCGCAGTGGCATTTCACGAATTTCAACCGCTGACTTCAAATTGACGTATCTGGAGATCCAACCATCAGATTTTTCCGAAACAGAGTACGTATAGTTCGAAATGAAAAGAGTTTTCAGATGCAAAGGAAAATTATATAATCCAATGGTTATATTTTGAAATAAGTTCAAATCAAATATGAATAAAAACAACGCTAGTGCGTTTGGGCCCGAAATTGAATTTTAAGAAATGAGCTATTTTTAAATTATTAAAAATAGGGATAAATTATGATAAATCATAATAAATGTTTTGAAAGTGAGTTGGATTGAATATTCTAAGTTTTGTAAAGTTAAAAAGTTATTTTCTGAAAATGAGCTATTTTAGCAAGGCTATTTGCAACGGGTTATGGAACGGGTTGAAATAAAAAGGTTTTAACATAACTAATGATATCCAAAGGTTTTGCAAACATATCTAAAGGATTAAAAAGAGGGTTTTAAATATATTTGGGATTTGAAAGAGTATGTAACAAGCTTAGGTTCTTCAATTAATGAATTAAATTGGAATTAAATGGAATCGATTTGGTGATAATTAAGATGAGTCTTTATGGATGGAGACCTTTACTATTTAAGGAATTTAAAAGGGTTTATCATTATTTGCTTATAGTATTAGTCTGATACGTGAATTTGTATCGATTATGAGCTGGTATGATTTTCGTGAAGATTTCATTAGAATGAAAGAATGATTTTGGATTTATCGTGAACGATGTCTTAAATAACATTTGTTCTTTAACCCATTTAAAGAAAAGATGATTTTCCAAGATTAAATCAAAGAATAATCTTTATTAAATTTGAATATAAAGATTTAATGTAAGAGTTTCCCTTAGCAAACGATAATGGGAACATAGTTTAAGGATCGCTTAAAAGAAGATAAACATGTTTTTTGTGTAAAGATAAGATTGAATATTAAATAAGAATTTGGGATAAAGAAGTTGGAACTTGATTGTATTATCGTTGAGTTGGGTGATCTTCTTGGTTTTTGATCTAATGTTGGTTTAGGCCTTCGAGGTCACACACTTGATAGATTTGGATTGAAATAATGGAATTAATGAGGGTAATTAAACTTACCAAAATACGAGGGGAACTAGATATGGAGTACCGCCAGTTTTGCTCCATGGGATGAATAGGATGGGAATGGGATAATGATTTGAGAAATTACCTTTTTGTGAGGTTGAATAATCCTGATAAAGCATAGAAACTTTGGTTTGAGTTAAATTTGTGAAATGGGATAATCATTTGAAACGATTTCCAAGGAAAGAATTAAACAAGATTTAAAGTATGTAAATCTTTGATAAGATTTAAATGGGTATACGCAATATAAAGAATGATTTGTATAAAAGAATATTCCAAATGGAATAAGCCTCGTGACATATTTATATATCTACATCGATTTTTAAGATGTGCTAATCATTAAGAAAGACTAGGTTTTAACCCATTGTGAATAACTATACAACATGATAAGAGCAATTGAAAATGGCGATGACTGTGATTGAAGACCTGAGACCTTCTCATCGAAAGGATTGCTCGTTGATGCCTCGGGTAGCCACCCAATTATGGGGTTATATAGTGACAGTGATCTGACCATACTTGAAGTGATTCAGATTGTAAGGACTTTCGCACCTAGGTGGGGTCTTGAATAAAGGGCCTTTAATTTCATTCAAAACCCAGAACGAACTTGTAAATGGATGTATGTCTGACGTTGTATTTTACAACATAATAAATTGGTTTCTACTGACGATATATCAGCTAGTGGCAGAGGATTTATCCTCTTAGCTTAACACCCTCCTCTAGAACATTTGTACTCAGAGGGTTATATATTATTAGACACCAGTTATATGTTGTGAATTGATAGTGTGGCATACTCAGTGTTGAGCAATTGATGATCAAAACTTTTGTTGAAAAGTAGAGCTTTGTGTGGAAGCTTGACTTTAGGGCCTCACAACCAATAATGAGCCGAAACAGGATGAAGTACTGCAGAATTAAGGACAAATATTTCCTTCTAGTTGAGAAAGTGATGTTATGGTATGGAGCCCAGACAAATTGCTTAGTGGATGATAGATAAAAGGCTCTCAGAATGTTTGGTAATGACCGAGAGACGTTATATTCAGGAGAAACCCGAGCTACACCGGTATGGGTAGGCCAACGTTGTTGATATAGGAAAGGAGCATTTTTTGATCTTGGGATATCCCCTAGAGGTGTCTTTGAATCGCAATTAAAGAAGATCCTTTGCCTTGATCCAACTTCCAATACGAAGCTTTGTGGTTTTAGTTGTAACCTATGTATGTAGATGTAATATATGAGTACCTACGTCTGATAAGATTGATACATTTATTTTGAAAAGGTTTTCAAAAATAGATATTAATGATAATATCAAATGATTCTCATGTACCAAGCATACTTGGTTATCATAAGGTAAAACATGATCCTAATGGTGTGTGTTTGCATTGTGTAATGGGTTGTAGGTCTTATGGTAGCTTCATTTTCCAAAAAAACATGCATGAAGTTTTGAAACCCTTTTGGTGATTGTTTGATATATGTATGACTTCTTTTCTAGTTCTCAAGCTGGTAATTCAAGCCTAACTTGAGTGTTTGACTCTCGGGTAAGATTTCGAGTGTATTTCTGGTTTAGATAGGATTCAAGGAGTTCCCGGATGATTCCAAAAGAGTTAATGATTTTAGTTAGAAGGTAGGGCATATTCTACTATCTATACTTGGATACTGTAGTTGTATTATGTGAGGATAAAGTTTATAACTATCCATAGTATGTCTACTCTGATTATTTAAATATTTTCCAATGTAAAGTAATATTGAATATTACATTTGTTCTATTCTGCTGTGAGATTCTATTATTCTCATTATTCTGTTCCGCTTGTGTTTGGTCTGATAAAACCCCGATGGATTGAATTTGTGATATTTGGTTTTGCGGTACATGAACACCTTGGATGTGTTAAGTATCGACGATTAAAAATTCGGTTAATCATAGGACATAACGTGGATGCTTACTTTTTAGACTGGACTTGTGCGGAATATAATCAGTTCAAATGGCGAGGGTCTGCGGGTCATCACAAGTGGTATTAGAGCTTTGATTTAGCGATAAACCTTGGCTCTATGGAGTAAAGAATCATCAGAGATAGGATCATTAGTAACCTATGATGAGTAACTCATTAGAGATAGGGTTAGTAATACCCTAGAATGAGTTGAGAGTATTATATATGAGAGACGTATTTGTGATTTTCATATACAAATGATTTTGGTTTTTGAAACTGTATTTGGAGGATATAAAAGGTATATATTTTGATAATATGCAAGTAATGTTTGAAAAATTAATCAACTAATTGATTGTTGGAAGTGATGTGTGATAATTAGTCCAAATTAATAAAGAAAATTATAGGTATACTTAGGAAAAAAAGTAAAAAACTAGTTAAGTTGTGAATATGGAACTTGAATTCCAATTAGAAATCGACTTATTTCTAGGCAAGAAGAATATATCCAAATATGATTGACCCAAACTAAAAGTGAACTACTTAATAAATAAATAGTAAATTGAATGTTAGTGTTGGATTGATTTGGAAATTAGTTGGAATTGGACGTATATATTAAACAGGTTAGTGAATGGAAGCTAAGGTGAGGAATAAAACTGAATGCTCGTCTATAAGGTGCATGCTTACTGTATTAATTAGGTTTGATGATTGAGTAGCCGATTTGGCAATCTGCTTGGCTTTTCAAAAAATTTCCTGATTGGTGAGTGCTTGTGAACGTGTTTTGAGGATGTACCAACTGAGCCGTGTAAAGGAGGTTATGGCGAAATTTTTCAAAAATTCAAGGCGTTAGAGAAGTTAGAGAATCGTGAAATTTTTAGGAAACTAAAAAGCTGAAAGACTCGAGTTAAGTTATAAACTAATTGGGTTAACGTAGGAAATCAGAATTTTCGACGATTTCAGAGAGTCGATAAATTCTGAAATATGCTTAAGTTGCAGCTGAAATATTTGGATAGGGCAAAAAAAGGAAAAACCATAGGAATAACTACGTGAGTTTATGTGGATTATGTCATCAAATAGATTCCATTCGAGTGAGGACTTAGAAGTGTATTTCCACTGATCCAGAAAAGGATTTATCAACCGATGTTTGAATATGAACCTGAATGAGGATTTGTGGTTAGTTGCTTGAATTTTCTATCACGGTTGCGAGCTATCTAAGGAAGCTAGAGTTTGCTGATAAAAAACGCTCGATCAGTGTTCGTACTAAGGGATCGATGGATTGATGCTAGTTCAGAGATAAGTTGTGTATTCTGATGAGAATTGAAACAGATATTCTCCATCGATGATCAATGTAAAACTTATGGAATTAAGTTCGAAGTTAAGTTTGATAGGATATGGCTTTGTTGGTTAAGTAAATGACCTTCAGTTCCATCTTTGATTTCGGGGACGAAATCTCTTTAAGTGGGGGAGATTGTAATGGCCCGTATTTTTAGTCAATTTAAAATATGAATTTTAAATTGATTTTTAGTGGATTTCAAAAGGTCAAATATTGAATCTGGACCTGTAAAACTATTGAAAATGAATTATAATTTTATTTTATAACTTACCGAAGTTAAAATAAGGTAAGTGAACATTTAGAATTGAATTAAAGTAAATATATTAAAATTCGATAATTTAATATTATTTTAGTAGCCAAAAATAGGCCATTTTGCAAACAGTCTCAGAATTCAATGAGACAAGTTGCATAACATCTGTATCTGTGAAATATGGAAGGATTTCAAATTCATATCAATCGGACTTACAATTTAATCATGCGAGTCGAAAACGTGTAGAGTTCGTTTAATTAAACCCAAGTTTAATTAAATCAAACCAATCTTTGCGCAACCCCCTACACTCCTTCTCCATTGACACCTCGCCATCTCTCCCTTCCACATGTCACCCTCTTCCTTGTAGCCACCCTCTTAAGTAAAGTAGCATGTGTTAAGAGATAATTTCATTTCCTTTTTTGTTTTCTTTTCCTTCTTCTTCCTTCTTCTCCAAAAGCTTCACCTCCTCTTCCCCTACCTCCCACTGCCGCCACCCCTAGCAACTCCACCACCCATGGACCAACCCTACCAATAGTCCCCTACCCCACACGTGGGCCTCTTTTTCCAAAGATCTCTCTTTTCTCTCTTTAAAGCCTAAAAATCTCACCATTACCCCATTTTTACCCCACTTTAACAATTTTACCTCCTCTCACCACCACCATCACCTCCCCTGACCCCACACCAGCACGCACCAGACCCAACAGCCCTATGACTGCCTCTTACCTTCCAAGTGGTCGCTACCTCTCAAAGATCCCACCTTTGCTCCTAAAATCACATTTTTATGCCTTAAACCACCGTAAAATTTTAAATCCAAGATCCACAAGCACCTTACCACCCACCACCCTTGAAATGTCAAGCTGTGGACCTCACCCCCTATGTCGAGACCTCCATGGCACAAAGGTGCCACCTTTGTGTTAAAAACTCACTTTTAGCACCTAAAAACCAAAAAAGATCCCACCTTTCCTCTTAAAAAGCATGCTAAAAATATATATACATATTATATTTAATTCGTGGTGGAAATCGAGGAGAAAACATTTTTCGTAGAGGCGATGGCAAAATTTGGGGACTCAAAGTTGCAAAGGAGTTCCTACGATAATGAATGGTGGAGTAGAAAAGCAATGGTGAGCACATTTTGCTCACGTTCGGTTAGCTATTGTAGTTGGTGTAGCTAATTATGCTATGTTTGGCAATTGTGAATATGTTGAGTAAATATGGGTTTAATGATGTTAATAGAAGTTAGAAAAGTTAATTACTCGGTTCATTAGTAACTAAAAAGATTACCTTAATGGTTATGAAGTTAGACCATGGATAATTGGTCGATTAGTCCGGTTGAAAGTGTGTACATGAGAGTCGCACCATGCCTCTGAGGACCAAAAGCAAGATTCAGCAATGGGTGGGTCGCCATCAATCATGGACCTCCTCCTTCCAGAGCCACTTCCGCCTTTTCTCCTCTGCCCTTTGTGGGAGTGAAAGAATTGTGAGACACCGAGGTACACGGGCTTGGGGGCAACCCTCTACCAATTCCTGCACCGGCTTGGCCATCGCAGGACTAGAGCCAGATCCCTACCAATTCCCAGCATTCCATCAGTACCAACAGGTTTCAACAAAGTGTCTCAACTACTCTGAAGTAGTGCACTCCCTCGTATATGACCCAACGGAAAGGTCATAACCAATCGCTGAGTATAGCATGGAGATCTTTTCGGCCATCGCCAGATTTGTCTCTCTTCAAAGCAGGTCCCGTTAACACAAGATATACTTTGGAGGGCAAATGTTAACTGGCTTTTTGGTACGGTTACCAGAAGTAATCCAAGCCCACACGATTCGGCCTATCACGTGGTTCAATGGCCTAGAAGTGTTGCCAGCATATTCAAGAATCAAGTCAAGACAAGGTTGTGCAAGAATAGTCGTCACGGCTTGCCAAACTGCTCTAGAGCAATACAAGTCATGGATCAAGTGAACGCATTCATTACTGTGTGATCATATCAAGCAAACCATGGTCCTGGCACCAGAAGAATCAAGTCGAGCCACTAGCAGAATGTCGCATCCCTTAGATGCGAGATTCATCAGCAATGAAGATCGCTCCTCCGACATGCGTCGATCACTCCAACGGGTGAGCGACACAGTCCGATCATCTCAAAAGCATGGGTCACCACATGCAGATCACCTGCGATCTTACAATGGCAACATCCATGATCTGGCATCCCCTTCACTCCACTTCTAGTGAAACTCCCAAAAGTTACCTCGAAAGATCAAATACCACCTTGGCCGAAGTCGAGCAACCTGCCCCTCGAACCATACTCGTCCAACTTGCGAAGGGCATACCATCTGATTCCAAATTCAGAGCATAGATAGATCGAAAGAAACCGAAGATTCTGGAGACTTTATGCGAGAGTGCACACTATTTCCTACACCAAGAGCTAGCATAAAGGAATCGAGCTTCTCACCTCAACGGGTTGCCTCGAGACAAAGCCTAGTGCTCCAACGACTCTAACCCCATCGCTCTGCACGATCTTGCTCACACTGACAATGTCATAGGTAGTCGCAACAATAAGAGGAACCGTCTTCGACCTCCATCTTTCCGCAACTACACTCCTCTCAATGACACCACCGAGAACATCTACCTTGCAATCTGCAATTCCCAACCATACAAAAGGCCAAGGCCTAAGGGCCCAATGAGCACACAAAGGAACTCTATAGACACGTTGGTTCCACAGCGTCCACAGATGCGACAGAAACAAATGTCGCCACATTCAGGACAACATATAGAACATCATCCGCAAGGGCCACCTCGAGCAGTACCAATAGGGTCTACTGCACAGGATCTCCGAGCAACTCAACGCTTATCAAATATTCCAACTAAACAGGACCTCGACCGACAACTGAATCCCTCAAGGACGTCTCCTCGGCTTGTCAAGACAAAGCATGAACAACCCCATTCCTAAGTCTCTGGATTGGGGGCAGTCCACCTGCCGAATAGGTGCAACATCGACCACTCGTTTGGCTTCTTCTGACCCGAAGGGTCTGGATCCATGCAACACTCGGCGAACCAGCGATACCCTCAAACTCTACCTAACTCGAGTCTCTCGAGAGTTGAGTTTCAACTAAACCCTGAGTGCAATGCCGAGTCATGGTACTCGAGTACTAAGGACTACAACTTTAATGGCGTAGTGGACTCTAGGTTCTCATCGAAGATACTAATTTGCGACTCATTCATACCTTTGCCTCCCTCATCGGAAGTGAAACAAGAACGAAAGGCAAAATTTCTTCTCGAACTCCTCTTCGTTGTGCCATGGCCATTTTCCTCCATCTGATGCTCTGGCCACTCTCAAGTTAGTTGGGGGCACGTCATGAAGCACTACTAGAGGCCCGTTCGGAAGCAGGCCCAGGGGTTCCCATCAACCTTGCTTCTGTTCTCTATGATGCAGTTATCCCTGAAGTTATCATCGGAGATATCGGCTCACGACCCATTCCCACCTTTGCCACCCTTATCGGAAGCGAAATAGGAACGAAATGCAAGTCCTCTTCTCTAAAACACGCCTCCCCTTCGCTGTGTCGTAGCTTTTTTCCTCCATTTGATACTCCTACCACTTGAAGGCATGCTAGGGAGTACTACCAAAATCACGCTCGGAAGCAGGCCCGAGGTTACCAGCTTCTACTAGTCCTGCATCTGCCCCATACGATGCAAGGATCCCTGAGGTCATCTTCAAAGGTGTCGGCTCGTGGCTCGTTACCACCTTAGCCTCCCTTATCGGAGGAAAGATGGGAATAGAGAACGATCCCTCTCCTCGGAAAATGCCTCATCTTCGTCGTGTCGTAACCATCTTCCTCCTTTTGAGCTCTGGAAAGCCTCCAGTTAATTGGGGCACGACTAGAAGCTCTATCGAAGGACAACTCGAGTTTCAAACCCGCGACGCGACCGAGTATAAATAACTCTACTTGATTCTCGAACCAACGACGAGACTGAGTACAAATTGTTCTATTCCCAAGTCCTAGGACTTGGAGGTAGCCCACAAGTCAAGCTAGTGTGATACTGACCACTCCCATGACTCCATCTGACCCATCAAGTCAGGATCCGTATACCTCTTGAACTTCAAACCAACGACGAGGCCGAGTATAAATTGTTTCGTTCCCAAGTCCCCGGACTTGGGGGTCGCTCACCGACCACCATTCGACCCAACGGGTACGGATCCGGGCACCCTTTGGCGAAGAAATGAAGCCCTCGCGCTCTAAACTCGAAGGAACAATGGGAGAGCAAAAAATCGGATGAATCACGACGTCCACACCTTCTCACAACTTAGGACTAATGAACTCCATGCAGTCCAAGAGAGAGGGTACCTGGCCTGAATTCCACGCACCTCGGGATTCCTGAACAAAGGAAACCCCATGAGCGAAACTGACGCACGATCTCCGCACAACTGGGGACTCCCCGAGAGTGGGATCACCAATCCCATTTCTGTAAGTGTAACAACAAGTACGCTTATGCAAGTATAAGACGTTGGAAAACATGAGACGAAAATTCGAACACTTAACATCAAATGTGATTTAGATAAAGTTAACTAATATTACCTTTTCCTTGCATCCAAAACAAACTACATATCTGATATCTTTTCTTTCTAATGATAGGGTGTACATGAGAGCCACACAATGCCTCCGAGGACCAAAAGTGATTCGGCACTGGGCAGATCGCCACCAATCATGGACCTCCTCCTTCCACAACCACTTTAGCCTTTCCGCCTCTGCCCTTCGGGGGCAGCCCTCTACCAATTTCTGCATCGGCTTGGCCATCGCAGGACCAGAGTCGGATCCCTACCAGTTCCCAACATTCCATCAGTACCAATAGGTTTCAACAAAGCATCTCAACTGCTTCGAAGCAGCGCACTCCCTGGTATACAACCCAATGGAATGGTCACGAACAATCGCTTAGTACAGCATGGAGACTTTCTGGCCATCGCCATTTTTGTCCCTCTTCGAAGCATGTCCCGTTAACACAAGACATACTTTGGGGGGGGGTCTGGTCAAGAATAGTCGTCACGGCTCGTCAAACTGCTCTCGAGAAATACAAGTCACGGATCAAGTGAACGCACTCATAACTGTGTAATCATATCAAGCAAATGATGGTCCTGTCACTGAAAGACTCGAGTCGGGGCGCTGGCAGAATGTCGCATCCCTCGGATGTGAGATTCATCTGCAATGAAGATCGCTCGCTCGACATGCGTTGATCACCTCCAATGGCTGAGCGACACAACCTGATCATCTCAAAAGCATGGGTCACCACATGTGGATCACCTGCAATCTTACCATGGCACCATCCAGGATCTGGCATCCCCTTCACTCCGCTTTCAATATTCACATCCCAAAATATCGCATCACTCTGATGTGATCCGTTGTAGTTCCTTGCCCCGACAACTTCTCAAAATGAACATACCGCATTACTCCATGGTTTCATCACATCATGGCCCCACCGCATCAGCATGCCTTACATTACCGAACCTCGCGTCACCATGGGTCCATCGCATCATGACTCCATCGCATCGCATCAGCATGCCTCGCATCAACATGCCTCGCATCACCATGCCTCGCATCATCATGCCTCACATCACATAATCCTCAACCTGCACCACTCCCCTCTGTGTCGCATCCCACAAGGATACGATGTTATCGCATCCCTCGGGATGCGATTCCGTCGCATCACCCAGGATGTAATCCCATCGCATCCCCCGGATGTGATGGCATCGCATCCACCGGATGCGATGTCATTACATCCCTAGGATGCGATGTTGTCCATCCACCAGATGTGGTGCGTTCACCATCCTATCTGGGATGCGAAATTTGCATCCCTCCCTGGGATACGAAATTTGCATCCCTCCCTGGGATACAAAATTTTGTATCCCACACTTGGGATTCAATTTATGGTAATCCCACTCCTTTTTAACCCTTTCCCCACTCCTTTTTAACCATTTCCCCACTCCTTTTTATTCCTTCTCGCTTTTTATTTACTTCACTACCACTTACTCCTATAAATACCTCCTCACTTCCAACATAAAGGGGTTTGGTTTCTCATTTGGTATTTTGGGATTCTTGGAGCTCTCCAAGCATCATTAATGGCAGCAAGGCCATTGGGGAAGAAGGTGACCCCGGACGAAAGATTTTCCTAGTACACCCTGGAGCACAAATTTTCCCGGTACACCCCTGACTCCAGATTTCCTAGTACACCCAGTATGACAGATTTACCCAATACACTCCGAACGATAGATTTTCCCGATACACCCTAGACTCCAGATTTCTCGGTACACCGCGGACGATTGTTTTTTCCGGTTCACCCTAAATGACAGACTTTCCCGGTACACCCAAACCTCCTGATTTCTAAGTACACCTCGGGCACCAGAATTTCCCAGTACCTCCCAAACACATTCCATCCTCATACAATGAAGAAGACTTCCTCCGAGATACTTCCTCCTGCCTCCGGGATACTTCCTCCGAGATACTTCCTTCTCCCTCCTCTAGGATACTTCCTGCTCCCTCCGGGATACTTTCTCCTCCCTCCTTCGGGACACTTCTTTCTCCTTTCTCTGGGATACTTCCTTCTCCCTCCTCCGGAATACTTCCTTCTTCCTTTGGGGTACTTCCTTCTCCCTCCTTTAGGATGCTTCCTCCGGGATGCTTCCTTCTCCCTTCGGGATACTTCCTTCTCCCTCCGGAATACCTCCTCCGGGATGCTTCCTTCTCCCTCTAGTATACCTCCTCCAGGATACTTCCTCCAACTCCGACAACCTCTCGGAGTCTTCGACTCCAACAACCCCTCGGACCCTTCGATGTTCTCCAAACCTTGGAACCGACTCCGACAACTCTCGGACCTTCGACTTCAACGACTCTCAGAACCTCCCGACTCTACTACCTCCTCAGTAACTCCCGACACCTTCTAGATCTCAGCAACTCCTGACTACTTCCTGACTTTGGCAACTCCCGAAACCTTCCGGACCTTGGCATCCCGACATTCTCCGGACCTCAGAATCTCCCGGCTCCGCCACAACATCGGCACCTCTTTGACTGCTCCTGACTGACAATGGAGCTCGACAACAAGGACTAATCGAATATCGCAAATCATTGTAACTCCTTGTAATGTGTATTCGATTGTAATTTCTCAATAGTGAAATAAAATCAGCAAATACTTTAAAGTGGACGTAGTCCCCTCATGAGGCCGAACCACTATAAACAAACGTGTCCTTTATTTTCCTGCATATTATTACTACATCTCGCGCATTTTTCCACTGTCGACAAAATGTTTCAAAATTTTGGAACTCTTGGGAGTTGTCACCACCTTTTAGCATCAACACAAGTAATTAAGGCATGTTTTAAATTTGAATTTGAAAGTGAATAATAACTTTAAAAAGTGAAGTTCGGTTTTGGATATCTAGAACGTGTTTTAACTAGATTTTATCATCCAAACTATCTTATTTATTTTTATTATGGGTTTAAAGAAAGTTTGGATTTCAAAAGATGAGGTTTTTAAAAATAATATTATTTTAATGATTTAAATAATATTATAATATTTAAATAATGCAGTATTCGAATTTAGAGTTAAATATTGGAAATACAGTTTCCAAAAGTTATTAAATATGTTTGTTATAACTAAAAAACAATTTTGAAAGCAATTCAACTTGGTTTTAAATATAAGTCAAAGTTTGGTCTGAGCTGGACTAGTCTCGCAATGGAAGTTCATAAATATTGATCGATGATTTCAAATTGACGTACCAGGAGATTCAACCATCGAATTTTCCCAAAACAAAAAAAAAGTTTAGTTTGAAAAGAAAAGAGTTTTCAAATGAAAATAAAATTTTATAATCGAACAGTTGGATTTTGAAATAAGTTTAAATAAAATTTGAATACAAACAACGCTAGTGCAGTTTGGGACCCGAAGTTGGATTTTTATGAAATGAGATATTTTTAAATTATAAAAAATAGGGATAAATTGTTATAAATCATAATAATTGTTTGAAAGTGATTTGGATTGAATATACTAAGTTTGTAAAGTTAAAAAGTTTTTTTTTGAAAATGAGTTGTTTTAGCAATGCTATTTGCAACGGGTTATGAACGGTGTAACTACCCTCCCGGAATGAGGCTAACTTTAGACCTAGAAAAGGCCTATCGAAACTTAGAACCATCCTAAACAGGTCGTTGGTTACTGTAAGGAATTACATTTGCATAAATAATATACATGCACACTTCGAATGGAAATCCCACATATTCGAACAAAAAAAATATAATACTGAAATACGATGTACCACTTTATAAAAGTCACAGAGTTCCAACACAACAGTCAAGATTATATTTGTTCCATGGGTGCATCAATAAAGTCATTCTCAAAAGTTTCCATAAGAAGTACAACAATAACAACTAATAATAGCATAATGTCTTCGTCTTCAGCCCCCATCATTATTTCGTCCATGGATTCTACCCCACCTACTAACCTGTTGGATATGTTAAGAAGAGGGATCAGAACATAAAGTTATGTGTGACTGAAATATAGTATTTGCTTAAAGTCCATACTCTAGATTTTGGCAGGTTACATATGTTAAGGTATGTCTACGTAACACAATCATTCACACAATCAAAAAGTATTTAACCTATAAGGTGGATATCCGAGTCAATCGCTCATTAGTATTTTTAAGGTAAAAACCCAACGAGGCGGGCATTCTCGGTCACTTATGACCCTATTAAAGGTGGATTCTTATAATCTCTTATAACCCTAAGGCGAACCCTAGCCTCTTAAGACCCCGTCTTAATACGTCAACGTTCTTAAGTATATACTCTCAATTGTAATATGAGAAGTAGTATTGCGAACATTACTACTAACTGATATTACAGTAGAACACCTATGTCTTTTAAGACTTCCCTTAGATAGTTGGTGAGCATGCTATGACCACATATCTTTTATATATATACCAATCATGTCCCTAGTTGAGCCCCTATAAGCTTCCAGAGGAAGTGGACATCCCCCGTGAACTACCCTACTCCGTTAGCGCTTATACCTAACCACTTTTAGAGAAGAAGAACCTATAGACTTACTTCGAATCGAATAAGGGTGAGTCCCATGAATTTGGTTCCTCTCCAAGGAATAAACCTTCAGAAGGGATCCTAGTCCTAACCACTTAAGACCTAAATTAGATAAGAAGAGAGTTAGCCACTTAAGACCTTCTCAAGGTGTATTAAACCTGCCTATTTTCAGATACAGTAGACTTATATATATAGTTATATATATATACACACTAGACCTCTCACATTAAACCGTATACCTATAGATGCTGGATATGTTGGACGGTTCTGGGCAGGCTTCTACTACAAGTTGGTTTAACCTCGTGACATAGTGTACTAAGTTTGAATGGCCCATGACACCCAGACTTCTCATATTAGTTGGGCCTACTTGTGGTTGCTGGATTTGTCAGTTGGTTCCGGGCAGGCTTATACCACAAATGGAAACTAACCTCGTGTCTATGTGTCACTATTTATATATGTAAGGTCATTCTATACACCCATACAAGAAATCAACATGTATAGAGACATTTCAAATTGGAATTCTATCCTAATCGCATTTATTACATTAATTATGTTGATTACGCTATATAAATATAATAATTATACCATATAAGTAACGCTAATGTTCATGTCAACGAGAAAACGTTCTAACAAGATAAAAATTGTCAACATGTCCTAAGTTTAAAGGTATACAAGTTAATTTCCATATCTTAGCCACTACATTCAAGGCATGATAGCAAAATAACATAATAACAGATAGCAGTGAATGGAAAATACAACATACATACAAATTTCAACTTGCATCCTAAGCTTATCGGAATTATTTTAATAATGGATCAAGAATAGAGTATAATATACACATATATTCATAAATATATACATGTATATTTTTAGGCTCCACTTTATCTAATTCACCCTTTTTGTCCTAATGCATATAAAAATGTTTATATTTGATAAACTTCAAGTATGAATACGTTTGGATTCATAATAAAACCCAAACCTAATAAAATCATGAATTAAACCAAATCTAAACCCATTTAGGTTATAATCAAATATTTAGACATAAGGATAAATTATATAAAGTAGAAACACAACACCATTTTTATTCTAAATTTAATATTAAGACCAAGATCCACAAACCCAACAAATTGACAATTCTTAAGCAAAACCTAAAATAAAGGATTTGGGGGTTTTTGTATTGATGTTATCATTGTGCCAAATCCTCTTAGGCATACTAATCAATATGTAATCTAAAAAATAGTAGAATATGCCTAAGAAATATGATATTCCACTCGCATCGATTTGAAGAGCGTAAATCAAATGTTGTTTTGCCTTTTTGGATGAAATTTCCAACTCTAGAAACATATATATACATAAGAGTAGATTAATCAGATTCTTATATATGTCATATGAATTCCAGAATATGTTTCTAATCTAAATCTATTAGAAGATATTTAGAGAGAAAGAGAAGTAGATTAGAAGAAGATAGAAAAACCTAATTCAGGATTTCAATGGAGGCAGAGTGGCGAGACACTATAGAAAAATGGCTAAGGTATAGCTGTGAACTCTAAAGGTCTATATATAGTCGCTTGTGTAAGCTTGGGCCGTTGGATTATTTAGATATAATTCTTCCATCCATTTGTATATATTAACCCTAAAAACCTAGCCAAACCTAGCCATATTGGGTGTTTCATCCGCCAGGTGGTCGACCCACCCCCTAGAAGGGCGGTCGACCTCCTGGTCGTTGAAGTGCCCAATAAACGCATATGGGATTGAGGTGTTTAATTATATATTACGTTACTTTATTTGTTTTATCTCTTGCCTTGTTTGCAATATTCTTTGTCCCCTCTATCTTATCCTCTGTTTGAATTCAAACTCATCAATATTTATTTTAAATATATTTTGGATTTATGTATATATTACTCATCTATTCATATATATATATATATATATATATATATATATATATGCGTTTTACTGTCCAAATTCATTTGCTTGTAACTTCTTCATACTTTCATCATTTTCAGCATATTATATATGAAAATGATTCAAAATTTTGCCATGAATCCAAATAAAAATAATTCATAGTTAAATTCTTAAAGCTGCGAAATCCCATTTTCCAGCCTTATTATTAAATTGTTTATTTTTATTTATTGTTAATATTATTCCTTTTGGTATATTTCACGGGGTGTTACAAATGGGTTGAAATGTAAAGGTTTTAATATAACCAATGACATTCAAAGGTTTTGCAAACATATTTAAACGATTAAAATGAGGATTTTAAAGATATTTGAGATTTGAAAGAGTATGTAACAAGCTTAAGTTTTCCAATTAATGAATTAAATTAGAATTGAATGGAATCGATTTGGTGATAATTGAGATAAGTCTCTATGGATAGAGACCTTTACTATTTAAGGAATTTAAAAGGATATGTCGTTATTCGCTTAGAGTATTAGTTTGATATGGGAATTTATATCGATTATGAGCTGATATGATCTCCATGAAGATTTCATTTAGAATGAAAGAATTATTTTGGGTTTATCGTGTATGATGTCTTAAATAACATTTATTCTTTAACCCATTTAAAGGAAAGGATGATTTTCCAAGATTAAGTCGAAGAGTAATCTTTATTGAATTTGAATATAAAGATTTAATGAAAGAGTTTCCCCTAGCAAACGATAATGGAAACAAAGTTTAAGGATCGCTTAAAAGAAGATAAGCGTGTTTCTCACGTAAAGATAAGATTGGATCTTAAATAAGGTTTTAGGATAAAGAAAGAAGTTGGAACTTTATTTTTCTATTGTTGAGTTGGGTGATCTTCTGGCTGTTTAATCTGATGTTGGTTTAGGCCTTCAGGGTCACACACTTGATAGATTATTCTCTTGGCGTTTTGCAATCGAGAAATAATTCTGATTAATGAATTGTTTTCCATAAGAATATGATTAAGAAATAGTTAGTACAATTTTGAGCTAGAGATATGATCAAGGAAAGATAAAGCAGTCTACCCTAATTAATGATAAATGAATGGGTTGGGTTTGATTAAATATGTTTTCCCGTAAAGATAAAAGAAATCTGTAATCATATTTATATTGAAAGAATAGAATTGATAAAGGTAACTAAACTTATCAAAATACGAGGGCAACAAGATATATAGTACTGCCAGTTTTGCTTCATGGGATGAATAGGACGGGAATGGGAAAATGATTTGAGAAATTACCATTTTGTGAGGTTTAATGATCCCAGTAAAGAATAGAAACTTTGGTTTGAGTTAAATTTGTTAAATGGGATTTTATAATCATTTGAAATAATTTCCAAGGAAATATTTAAACAAGAGTTTAAAGTATGTAAATCTTTGATAAGATTTAAATGGGTATACCCAATATAAAGAATGATTTGAGTAAAAGAATATTCTAAATGGAATAAGACTTATGATATTTTTGTATATCTATATTGATTTTAAGGATGCGCTAGTTATTTAAAATGACCGGGTTTCCATCAATTGCGAATAACTATACGACGTGATAAAAGCAACTGAAAATGGAAATGACTGTGATTGAAGACCGAAGACCTCCACATTTGAAGGATTTCTTGTTGATGCCTCGGGTGGCCACCCAATTATGGGGTTATACTGTGACAACGATCTGACCGTACTTGAAGAGATTCATATTGCAAGGACTTTCGCAACTAGGCGCAGTCATGAAATAAAGTGCCTTCGATTTCGTTCGAAGCCTAGAACGAACTTGTAAATGAATGTATATTTGACGTTGTATTTAACAACATAATTAATTGGTTTCCATTTATGATATATCAGCTAGGTGGTGGAGGATTTATCCTCTTAGCTTAACACCCTCCTCTGGGACATATGTTCTCAAAGGGTTATATATTAACAGACGTTGATTATATATTGTGAATTGATAGTGTGGCATGCTTAGTGCTGAGCTATTATCGATCAAAGCTTTTGTTGAAAAGCACAGCTTTGTGTGGAAGCATGACTTCAGGGGGAGTCGTAACAGGATAAAGTACCACAGAGTTAAGGACAAACGCTGCCTTCTAACTGAGAAAGTGAGGCTATGGTATGGAGCCCAGACAATTTGCTTATTAGATGATAGATCGAGGGCCTCTGGAATAGTCGGTAATGATCGGGAGACGTTATGTTCAGGAGAAACCCGAACTACACCTGGTATAGGTGGGTCTGCCGATACAGGAAAGGAGCATTGTTGATCCTGGGACATCCCGCTAGAGGTGTACCCGATTGCGGTTAAGGAAGATCATTTACCTTGGTCACTATATGGAATCCAACCTCTAATATGAAGCTTTACGGTTTTATTTGTAATCTATGTATGTAGACGTAATATATGGGTACCGACGTCTGCTAGGATCGATACATTTATATTGAAAAGATTTTCAAAAATAGACAATAATGGTAATATCAAATGATTCTTGCGTACCAAGCATATTTGGTTATCATAAGGTAAAACTTGATATACTTATGTGTGTTTGCATTGTGTGATAGGATGCAGGTCTTATGGTAGCTTCATTTTCCAAAAAACATGCAACAAGTTTTGAAACCCTTTTGATGATTATTTGAGATATGCATGACTTGTTATATTTTTCTCAAGTTGGTTAATCCAAGCCGGACTCGAGTGTTTGACACTCAGGTCAGGTTCCGAGTGTCTTTCAGGTTTAGACAGGATTTGAGGAGTTCCTGGACTATTCCAGAAGAGTTGGTGATCTTCATCAGAAGCCAGGATGTATTCTATTGCCTATACTTGGATGTCGTGGCTGTATTATGTGAGGATAGAGTTTATAACTATCCATGGTTAGTCTACCCTAATTATTTAATTGTTTTCCATTGTAAAGTCATATTGAATATTATATTTGTTCTATTCCGCTGTCATTATGTTCTTCCCTTTGTTTATGTTCCACTATGTTTGGTCTGATAAAACACCAATGGATTGAGTTTGCAAAATTTGGTTTTGCGGTACATGAACACCGTGGATGTGTTCAGTATCGACTTTTGAAATTCGGTTTATCGCAGGGCATCACGTGGATGCTTACTTTTTGGACTGGGCATATATTGAATATAGTTAGTTAAAAGGACGAGGGTCTGCTGGTTGTCACAATACCCAAGTGTAGGGAAGTCAAATCATTAGGGATGAAAAAAAGGAACAAAATCTCATAATTAAAGCAGAAAATGTATAGTATATAACATATCTTTACAATGAAAAATAGGATTTATAATATACATACGTATCAGAGTACTTATCATAACATCATATCGAAAACATAATAACATGTCCTCACCATTACAGATAAATACATACAACAAACAAAAATAGTGGAAGATAAGGAAATACAGAAATACATTTTAGGCCTCCAACATGCTCCTAAGCACTAAGACTTTCAAAGATAACCTGGCAGACATGCTCGATCTGACCCGAGCATTATAACAAAATAACATTCGGATCAGGCTAGTAAACCAGAGTGAGAAACTCAAATCATAGGAAATTTAATCATTTTACTTTTAAAACATTTGGAAATCAAGAGTATCTCGTAAGACCATGCTGCACATAAACACAGATGGATTTTTATCTTACATTAACCAAAATACTTTATATAACAATCCAATGTTATTATAATAACATCTATAATCCACAAATAAAATAATAATAAAGCCTAAATGCTTTATAATAACCTAGAGTTTTGTAACTTGAATATTTAGAGAATTAAATATTAAAGTGAATGAATTTAAAATTTTAATGGCTCGAATCAAATTTATATGATAATTTGAAAATGTGAACGAACATGAAGTTCAAAAGCTTAATATTTAAAGAAATTAAAATTGATCTCATGTTTAGTATAATTCAATTTGAATTAAAACGATAATAAGAAATTATTATCGATGAATTTGAGTGTTTGAAGATTGATTTATATATACTCGATGTCATTAACACGCGAAAATTGCCACCTTGCAAACGATCTTGGAATTCGACAAAATAAATTTCATCGGATATGAAATGCTTAAGTACTACAAGATTCCAATTTTCATAATGAATGTTGTTGTCATGTGTTTATGTGCAATATAAATGTTTGTCGATAAACGATACAATTATAATATAATTTCAAAAGCTAGATTTTACATACGATCGAATTAGCTCTCGAACTTAGTGCAGTTGTGTTCAGAATGCAGGTTATTAGCAATGAATGACAATGATTACATCTCATTTCATGTTCGGAAAATAAAGTAAGATTTTATAATTAGATTTTATAAAATATTTTGTAATGAATTCTGTATTATAATCAATTTTTATAAATAACGATTTTCAAGTGTCGAAACTTAACTAATTTTTAGGATTTTGTTTTATGAAGCTTTAAATGAAGATTTGATAAATGACTATGTTTGATAATTGATTTCCAAGGGTTTTAACTTAAGCAAAATTTATATTAAAAAGTTTTATCAAATTTTTTTAAACAAAACTTTATTAACGAATATTTTTTTTAATGATTTAAAATTGTTTTTGGATAGGATTTATAAAGTGACTTATGACCATATCAAACGTCTCATGAATGCTTTAAAACTTGTAATAAAGATTTATAAAGTTTAGAAATCTAAATAAGAATTTATAAATGATTTTTTTTAGAACAAGACGGGTGTGTAGCATGGTGCTATGCAGCTGATTAGTCGTGTATGTATATATATATATATATATATATATATAATTTGGTTGACATGCCCAACTAGTGGCATTAAAGTCTAGGACATACGTGTCCTTAAAGTTTACCAAAACACATAGAAGCGTATAACTTACAACAAACAGTGCACAACATACTAGGGATACAACCCATATAATACATCACACGGACCAGGGACCAAAGAACAAAGAGCGGACTATCAGAAAGGGAACAAAAAGTTGCTGCCATGGGTGCTTGGAGATAGCGGCCTTGGAAGCGAAAGCCTAAAGCAAGCATGCCTTCTGGTGCCTATCCACAGTTCAAAAGGGTAAAGAATATGATTACATACTCCCATCAATAGCTTCTTGTGTCTATTGAAGATGTATGTGTTTCTTTTCAAGCAGATGCTCTAGGAGAAGAAAACCACCAGGGAATCGAGTTTCAGATCAGGGGGTTGTGCTGCCAGTATTCGAAAAAGGAGTGTAATGTGGATATGTAGCCGAGCAGAAATGAGCTGATTGCATCCTAGACCGCATATGAGAAGTCGCATTTGAAAAACAGATGTATCAATGATTCTTCCTATTGGTTGCATAACTCACACCTAGGATCAACGTTGATGTTTATGCGATGAAGCCTATCTTTGGTGTTGATGTGAGCATGTATCAAACACCATTGGAGGAAGATTACATGGGGGGAAGATGACATTTTCAGATGCAGGAGAAGAAGCAATGTCCTGGATGTGTAAGGTATTTGGAGCAGGCCAAGATCAAAAAAAAAAAAAAAAAAAAAGGGTGGGCCTAAGGCCCAGAAACGAAGATCTTGATTGTGAGATAAGTGAGTGGATTGCAAAATAGATCCAATTGAGGTGATTTCATCAAGGACATCAAGCCCAAAGAAGGTGGGAGGGCAAAGGCCCAATGAGCCAAGACCCATGGCATTAGCGACATATAGATTATTAGAGGGATTGAACGAGGATAGATTTTGGAAATGGTGAATGAAAGAAAATTGATCATGCCAAATATCCAACTAAAAAAGGTAATTTTCACCATTACTAATCTTCACATGAAAGAGAGATTTAACACGATGGGCATTGGAGAGGACACCAGTCCGAAAGGGTGAAGGCCTGGAAAGTGAGGGGAAGTGAAGGACAAGATTAGGGTTAGAGTTGTATAGACGAAGCAAGATCCAAACTCTCCAAATGAAGACACGTGGCATGAGTAGGCACCAGAGCCATTTAGCAAGCAACACAAGGTTGAAGGAGGTAAGATTGATGACACCAAGGCCATCATGTTATTGATGAAGGAAAACAGTTTGCCAATTTACCAATCGTTTGGCTTTACCACCATTCCACAAGAAGTAACTTCGTATAAAATCAATTTTAGCAATGACCTAGATGTGAGTATATGGAAAGACATCCAATAGAAGGAGATGGACGAAAGGATAGCTTTGACAAGAACGGGATGGCCAACAATGGACAAGGAATTTTCTTCCCAAAGCGCTAGTCTGGATTCAATCTTGGTAATAAGAGAAGCCAATCAGATCTTGAAAGTTTGGTCAGGCGTAGAGGAATACCAAGGTATGTTATTGGGAATGAGTCAAGTTTACAGTTCAGACATGCAGCGGTATGAGGGCTTGGATTTTCAGAATTTCCCAGCATAATGATAGATCTTTTGTTGTAGTTAATGGAGAGACCAGACATAAGTTCAAATGTATATAAGAGGACCTTGAGGCAATGGATGTTGGAGGGGTTGGGAAAGGAAAATAAGACGGTGTCATCAGCAAATTGTAAGTTGGAGATGGATAAACTCGAGTGGGGAGAGAAATGCTAGAGAAGAGGTTATTATTGATAGATAATCTTACCATTTTATTAAAAACATCTGGTATGAGAACAAAGATTAAGGGTGAAAGAGGATTGCCTTGTCTTAAGCCTCGCCTGGACTTGATCTTACTGCCTGTTTTACCGTTGATACAGATGGAGGAAATTTAATGTCAAGAATACATTTTATCCATTGACACCATTTCTAGGGGAAGCCACGATGTGTCATTAAGGATAGAATGAAATTCCAGTTGACAGAGTCGAAGCTTTAGAAAAATCAAGTTTGAGGAAAAATGACAGAAAGAGATAACTTCCTAAGTGGCGGCTACAAGGTCAAGTTTGTTCCGGCCAAGTATGAATGTGGATTGTTCAAGTCCAACCATAGAAGCAATGACCGTTTGGAGTCTGTTGCCAAAAACTTTGGTGATGATTTTTAAGGTTGTGTTGCGGAGGCTGTTGAGGGTGGAAAGAGGGTACAGTGTTGGCTCCAGTGGTTTTAGGGAGGAGGGTAATGTTTGCGTAGTTCAGCTTGGCGATGGTAGATGGGTTTGTTTGAAATTATGTACACATGTTTAGGATATCGGGCTTAATAGTGGGCCAAAAGTGTTTAAAGAATAGTGGGCCAAAACCATCCGGCCTAAGGGCTTTATCATCTTCCATGTTTTCAAGACTTTCCATATTTGTAACGACCCAGAAAATCCGAACCAATTTAAATTTTTTATTTTAAACTATTTGGTGGGAAAATGTGGCAGAAATTAAAAATTCCATTTTTAAATAATATTAAAGCCAGTGAAAATAGTCAATTTTCAAACGATCTCTGTTTTCAACGAAACTACTTTCATCGGAACCGGAATGTCATATTATTGCTAGGTTTCAATTTTTAGAATTTTACGATTTAATATGTGGGCGTGGCGAAGGAAAATGTGTTTGGTCGATTACAATCAAATTTAATCGACTAAAAAATAGCCATTTTTCAAACAGTGTCAGAATTCGACGAACTTAGTTTTGTTGGGACCGTATCGTCATAACAAAGCCAAATATATTTTTTTTTTGGTGCTTTTTAGAATCAGTATGTGGCCCCGGTAAATTAAAACGCCCGTTTAAATTAAATATATATTGATGTATAAATTTAATTTAAAGAAAAACCTATCGAAACAGTTGATTTGGCTGACGAGACATATCCCATTGTGTCCGGGATGGGGGTATATAGCTAGGGGCGACACTCGTTGGGTTTGAATCGGAGTTCGTACGATTGAACGGGCTTTGTTTGGATTAAATGGAATTTAATAAATTAAATAAAAACCTAAATACCAATACGAGTATAAATACATGTATATACCGAACCCTATACCATCGTATTCCCTGAAGCCGTCGTTTACCCTAGTTCAATGGCCACCAATCTCCCATCTTAATTCCTTAAAAGAATTCAATCCGTATTGTATTAAACCAAGGTTCCTGTGCCCAGATCGAAGAGCAAACTCTGATCTTCGAAACCGTACGGTTTTGATCAGCCCCAGGGGCGTGTGCCTCGAGAACCGGGGTCACCAACCGCAGTCGTTCGCAGCCCGGTTCCACCACCTGAGCGCCGGCGAGTTCACCACCGTGGGGAGGTTTTGGCGCGCCTCTCGAAGCTGAAGGTCGTGGCGCCATTGGATCGACACCCCGTGCCCTGTACTGATCGAAAACCGGAAACCTGAATTCGAACCTGAAGTAAAAAGCATCGGCCAAGTTTAATACGCGTCTAAACTGACTAGAGCTGATTCTGAACAGTTTGAAATTTGGCCATTAAATCGTCAACGACTGTGAGATTCTGAATTTAAATAATTAAATAATTTATTTTAATTCTATTCGATCAGTTGAATCATTGTATATTATTCTGATCTGTTATGTGGTGATTGTTGTATTGTTGAATTTTGTTCGTTGTGATGTCATGTTATAGTTTGACAGTTTGGATTGGTAATATTCTGATGTAATCATAATAAAGTTCTCATTTTTTTTTCATTTTTTTCATTTTTTATCCTTTTATTTAAGTTGAATTCTTATTTAAAAACAAACAAAATATAATCCAAGTTTTAACCTTTTGTTTGAAAACAAAAGCAAATCAAAGTTTTAATCTTTTGTTTTGAAAAGCTAATCAAAGTTTTAATCTTCTGCCTTGAAACAAATTAAAGTTCTAATCTTTCGTTTTTGCAAAACAAAAGAAAGTTGCATCTTTTATTTTCAATACAAAAGAAAGTTGCATCTTTTATTTTCAATACAAAGGAAAGTTGCATCTTTTATTTACAATATAAAAGAAAGTTGAATCTTTTGTTTACTATATAAAAGAAAATTTTGAATCTTTTATTTACCAAATATAAGAGAAAGTTAGAATCCTTTATTTTGTTTTACAAAATAAAAGGAAGTGTAGGTCTTTATTTGATTTATAAAGAAAATTTAGATCTTTTAAACTTTAACTAAAAGATTAAATAAATATTTGACATCTTATTTGATTTACAAATGAAAATAAGATGAGACCTTTATTGTGATTCATCAAAAATGAACCAAATTTCATCGTCGTGTTAGTATAGTTGATGTGAACCAAATTTCATCGTCATGTTAGTATAGTTGATGTGAACCAAATTTCATCGTCATGCTAGTATAGTTGATGTGAACCAAATTTCATCGTCATGTTTAATAATTGAAATGAACACAAGTTCATCGTCAGGTTTATATGGTTGAAATGAACAAAATTTCATCGTTATGTTAATATAAGTTGAAATGAATCAAATATTGACATTTGAGGATATATTTATTTTAGGAATGTCGACGCTAGAAAAGAAGTTTACATTGGAAATAAAGTCCACCTTTTTAATTGCATTTTTCAATGCAAATATTACATAGAAAGATGAATTTACTTTTTAATTTAGTTCTCTTAGTAATAGAAAAGAATAAAAAGACATTTTCATTTTTTTAATGTAAATAAAAAGAATAAGGGACTTTTACATTTTTATTTAATATACATCGTTAAAACATCATTTTTGGTCGCATTAGAATTGGCGAACAAAAATATCTTTTTGTTGACATTGAAATTATACATTTGAAAACATCATTTTTGGCCGCATTAGAATTGGCGAACAAAATATCTTTTTGTTGACATTGAAATTATACATTTGAAAACATCATTTTTGGTCGCATTAGAATTGACGAACAAAAATATCTTTTTGTTGACATTGAAATTATACATTTGAAAACATCATTTTTGGTCGCTTTAGAATTGGCGAACAAAAATGTCTTTTTGTTGACATTGAAATTATACATTTGAAAACATCATTTTTGGTCGCATTAGAATTGGCGAACAAAAATGTCTTTTTGTTGACATAGAAATCATACATTTGAAAACATCATTTTTGGTCGCATTAGAATTGGCGAACAAAAATGTCTTTTTGTTGACATAGAAATCATACATTTGAAAACATCATTTTTGGTCGCATTAGAATTGGCGAACAAAAATGTCTTTTTGTTGACATTGAAATTATACATTTGAAAACATCATTTTTGGTCGCATTAGAATTGGCGAAAAAAAAATATCTTTTTGTTGACATTGAAATTATACATTTGAAAATATCATTTTTGGTCGCATTAGAATTGGCGAACAAAAATATCTTTTTGTTGACATTGAAATTATACATTTGAAAATATCATTTTTGGTCGCATTAGAATTGGCGGACCAAAAATGTCATTTTGTTGAACATTAAAATATATACATCGTAAAAATGTCATTTTGGTCACATTAGAACTGGCAAACAAAATGTCATTTTGTATTTGATTTAAAGTGATACATAGTTGAAATCCTCATTTTTAATAAAGGAAATCGCCCAAATGGTTTATATATTATCTAATAAAATATAAAATTAAACGAAACGAGCACTGCAGTTCGTGTATCGACAATCGTAACTTCAAACGAATATATAGAAAGATCCGACCGTTGGATTTTCCCAAAACCTGGAACCGTTAGGACCGCTTTGGGAAGAGCTTTCCAACGATATAAATTTCATCAAAATCCGACGGTTAGATTTTAAGATATGTGTAAATCAAATTTTGGCAAAAACAGCGCCAGCGCCGCCCATTGACCCGAAACGTCGTATATATATTTCGAGCTATTTTTAATAAATAAAAATAGCGATAAATAGTTATAAATATATAGGAAATGTTTTAAACTATATTTATGCAACAATTATTTGAAAAGGCCGAGTTTAACTCATTTCAAATAATTGAACGGCGATTAAATCAAAGATGTAATAAGACGGTGTTGATGACCGGCGACCTTCACATCGAATGGGCGATGACTTCTGATTCCTTGGACTGACTTGCTCCCAGGACTAAGGTGAAGCAGTAATTGTCCGGACGTGTGTGTTGATCGTGCGGATTAGCGAGCACCTTTTTGGTGTCTCCGGTTTCGTTCAGACATAGAACGGACTTGTAAATGGATGCGTGTCTGACGTTGGAATTCGCTACATGTAATTAAATCGATTTCTATTAATATATATCTGTTTGGTGGTGGAGAATTTATTCTTTACTTAACACCCGGATACGTAGTAATAGTTATCGATAGCATGGCGTTGAATTGTCAACGTGGCACGCCAAGATGCAATGATCAAGGCTTTGTTGAAAAGCAGGCCTTGTGGCTGATGATCAAAGCATGGCCCGTTTAGGCATAGCTTTGTGTATTACGTGACTTCGCGAGCCTCACACCCCGGTATGAGTCAAAAACGGGATATGGACCGTAGGGGGTGCATACGTTTCTTTCTAGCTAGAGTGATGTTTGGGTTTTAACACGGCCCGACACTTTACTATGTGGATTCTGGATTGAGGTACCTCAATTTTTTTTATAGACCGGAAGTGGTCACATTATAGGTCCAAAGGGGCCGGGAAACGTATGTTCAGGAATTGCCAATCCACTACCGTTAGGTGAGGACCGGCCCTACCGTTCCATGGGTTCAATGCGGGGGATCCTGAGGCATATGCTAGAGTGCCTCGAACCGGAAGAGGACGATCCCTAGCCTCGATTTCATGACAGAAAACCAATTCCCAATACGACAACATTTCGGTTTTGATTGTAAACTTATATACGTCGACATAGTAGGATAGGGTACTATGCCGTCTAGGATTGATATATTTATATTGAAGTATTTTAATACTGCCTAAACACTAATGATAATATTAAAATATTACTTTTCACGTATTAAGCATGTTTGATCATCATAAGGGAAAACTCTATCCTCCTGTGTGCGTCGCATTGTGTGATAGGACTTGAGTCTTATGATGGTTTCATTTTTCAAAAGTCATTTCGCTGTTCTATATAAACTTTACAAAATATTGCACTGGCAATCCAATGGAATAAACCCGTTCCGCGTTAGCGGCGTGAACCTGAGATTCGCCATCTTGATAGTTAATTTAGTTGAGAATTCTCACACCAGTCCCATGACTGACTCGTAGTTTGTTTCACTTTTGCAAACTCGGGTGCCCTCTTTCCACACGGGCATCCAATTGACAGGTTTCTAGGTGATACTTTCTGGGAGGAGCTTGCTTTGTGAGGAAGAAGAAGAAGACCTTTTCTCCATCTTTTATTCTGCTTTTGAGACATTTTTCTATCTCTTGCTCTTGATGTATGTAATGGGATTTGAAACTCATTTCTTTTCATTTGAGACTTGTTTCTCTTTTGTTAAGACTTCTATTATGCTAAGTGGATCCTGTAAAACTGCATACTCTGATGTTTTGCTGTGATGTTGATGACATTTATTTCCGCTGAAATGTTTATGTGTTATGATAATTATCTGAGATCTGTTTTTGTTGTAAATATGTTGTATTCCAAAATGATTATCCTTACTTTCGGTCTACGGGAGTTTGGGGTCTTCACAATTGGTATCAGAGCCAGACCTTAGCTACGGAATATAACATATTTAGAACAATTCGTCTAGATAGAATCCACATTTTTCTTTGACGAATAGCTCATTAGAGATAGGACTAGTAATGTCCTAGAGTGAGCACAGCAGAATAGCACATATTTACCAGTCATTACATCATCATCTTTTCATCTCGTCCTTATCTTATCTTTTCTTGAAAATTCTCATTTTTGTTGATCTGACTCTTTCCTTGATGGTACAGACTGATTTAAATGGATACTAGATCCAGAACAGCCCGAGGTGGAGCCCGTGGTGGAGCTCGAGGCGGGGCTAGAGGAGGAGCCCGAGTAGGAGCTGGAGGGCAAGCTAGAGACGAGACACCCATCACTCAAGACCAGCATAATTCAGAGGTCGTAGTTGAACCACCTCCACCTCCATAGCCTTTTGATTTGGACAGAATGTCAAAGAAATTCAGGAACCTTGGAGGTGTGCCTTTTACAGGGCGGGAGTCTGCAATTCAAGCAGAAGCATGGCTTAAAGATTGCGAAAAGATCCTAGAAGGCTTGGAACTGGAAGATCAGCGAAAGCGTTATCTAGCAGTTTGGCAACTAAAGGAGGAGGCAGGGCATTGGTGGGATACAATTAAAATCTGCAATGACGTGGCCAATAAGTCTTGGGCCAGATTCAAGGAGCTTTTCAATGAGAAATATATACCCCCACAAGCTAGAGAGCGTCTGCGCGAGCAGTTCGTTAACCTGCAGCAAGGCAGTATGACCGTTTATGAGTATGTGAGGAAGTTTGATGAGCTTTCACGATATGCCCCCAGCTTGATTCAAGACCCAGTAGAGAAGAACAAGGGATTTATCAAGGGGTTGTCCAAGAAATATTTGAATCGAGTCACTACCCATATCAAGCTTCCTTTCAATGAAGTAGTGGAAATGGCATGCCGCTATGAAGAGAATGATGAGTCTGAACCGCAGGATAGGGGAAAAGGTCAAAGCAACAACCTGAAGGAACAGGCTAACAAGAAACAAGAGGCGAGCAATTCTTCTGTAGCTAAGCCACAAGGGAAGAAGAGGGATAGGAGCAAGGTGACCTGCTATAACTGCGGCAAGATTGGGCATTTCGATTATGAGTGTAGAGCGCCAAAAAGGGTCAAGAGAGATGATTCGGGCCCTAGTCAGAACCGTGGTCAGAGCTCTCAAAACCGTGGTCAAAATCCTCAGAATCGTGGCCAGAGTTCGCAGGACAAAAGGGAATGCTACAATTGCCATCAAAAGGGGCACATCAAGGCGCATTGTCCACTGCTAAGGAATGCTCAGGTGACACATGTTTATGAGGGAGAAAATACACCATCTTCGACTGAGGGGCCTAGTAAACCCGATGTCTTGGGAGGTACGCTTAATATTAAGAATATCCCTATTACTGTCTTCTTTGATACTGGTGCTACACGCAGCTTTATTTCTAATGATGCGATTAAAAAGTTGAAACTGAAACCAAGGAAACTCAAAAATTTTATTAGAGCCAATAGTCCGATAGGAGGTTCTCTTATTCTTGATCAGTATTGTCGAGTACCTATTTCTTATTCTCGCTGCAAATTTCCCTTTGACTTAATCGTTATGAGTTTCTCCGGCTATGATGTCATTCTTGGGGTAGATTGGCTGACAAAATATGAGGCCGAAGTCAATTGTGCTGAAAGAATTTTCAAAGTTAAAACTAATCTCGGAAATGTAATACACTGTCATGGCACAGCCACCGACAGGAAAACTTTCTGGTCTTCTCTAGAAGTTACCCCTACTTCTATTGAGGATATCCCTGTCGTCAAAAATTACGCTGATGTTTTCAGAGAAGTTGAAGGTCTACCTCCACATAGAGAAATCAGCTTCCGAATAGATTTAGCTCTGAATGCAAGGCCTGTTGTACATCCCATTCGGAGAATGTCGCCAAAAGAAAGAGAGGAGCTGAAAAATCAAACCAAGCAGCTTTTGTGGAAGGGTCTGATCATGCCCAGCTTCTCAGAATGGGGAGCAGTAGTGGTGTTCGTCCCAAAATCAGACGGTACTCTCAGGCTATGTGTAGACTACCGTGATCTCAACAAGCAAACTCTTAAGAACAAATATCCACTGCCTCGTATTGATGACTTGCTTGACCGACTGCATGGGGCACGAGTATTCTCTAGGATGGACCTAGCTACAGGCTTCCATCAACTTCGCATCGCAGAGGAGTGTGTGCCTTTAACTGCTTTCAGAGGCCCTGACATCTTTTACAAATGGCTAGTAATACCTTTTGGTCTATGTAATGCTCCAGCATATTTTGTTGATTTGATGAATAGAGTATTCAGAGATGTTTTAAACAAATTTGTGCTCGTGTTCATCGATGACATCCTCATCTTTTCTAAATCCGTTGCTGAGCACGAACAACATCTGAGAGAAGTCTTAGAGATTTTGCGAAGAAATGTGCTAAAAGCAAAATTTTCTAAATGCATATTCTAGCAAGAGGAGGTGAAATTCCTCGGCCACGTTGTATCAAAGGAGGGCATCTCAGTAGATCCTGGAAAGATCTCAGCTATCCAAGAATGGAAGCAGCCTAGAACTCCTACAGAGGTCAAAAGTTTCTTGGGACTGGCTGGCTATTATCGGAAATTTGTCAAAGATTTTTCGAAGGTAGCTTGTCCATTGACAAACCTGACCAAGAAGCATACGAAATTCAAGTGGACACCGGAATGCGAGACAGCTTTCCAAGAGCTAAAGAAGAGGTTGACCAATGCTCCTGTGTTGACCATCATAGATGGCAATCAGGATTTGAAGGTCTGGACCGACGCCTCTAAGCAAGGTTGTTTCCTTTATAAATTAACATGTCTGAGATAACATTTTTCCTTTAATGACAAATCCCATTTTAACATGTTATCCCTTATTTATTTAAGGTATTGGTGCGGTGCTGATGCAAAGAGGCAGGGTAGTCGCATATGCTAGCCGCCAACTGAAACCGCATGAGAAGAATTATGTCACGCATGACCTTGAACTAATGGCCATTGTGTTTGCTCTCAAAATATGGAGGCATTATCTTTTGGGTGAAAAGTTTGAAATTTACACCGATCACAAATCTTTGAAGCACCTTTTTACCCAAAAAGATTTGAATATGAGGCAGTAGCGCTGGGTCGAATTTCTTGCATCATATGACCTGGATATCCTATATACTCCGGGAAAAGCAAACGTTGTAGCCGATGCACTCAGTAGAAAGAATGCAGAATGCAACAATCTCATTGTCGCCAGTCTCATTATCACTCCTTCTTTGATTGATAAAGTCTCTGCTCTTCAAAAGAATGATGAGTTTATTCAGAAGCTTTGTGAGCGAGTCCGTAAGGGCGAAGCCTCAAGTTTCCAGATTGATGATAACGGAACCCTTAGATTACAAGGGCGAATTTGTGTGCCAGACATTGCTGAGCTAAAAAGAGAAGTGATGGATGAGTGCCACAAATCTAAAATCAGCATCCATCCAGGTGTAAACAAAATGTACCATGGCCTCAAGCGCACCTTTTGGTGGAAATTAATGAAGAGAGATATTTCTATTTATGTTGCTAGATGTCCCACTTGTCAGCAAGTTAAAAGTGATCAACAGAAACTGGCAGGTTTGTTGCAACCGCTAGGAGTTCCTGGTTGGAAGTGGGAGGAAATTTCTATGGACTTTATAGATGGCTTGCCTCGAAGCCGAAAGGGCAACGATAGCATTTGGGTGATTGTCGACCTCTTAACAAAATCCGCCCATTTTATCCCTGTTCGGTCCAATAAAACGACTCGAAGCTTAGCACAGCTCTATCTTAAAGATATAGTCAGACTGCATGGGGTTCCCAAAAGCATTGTCAGTGATCGAGATCCATTATTTACCAGTAAATTCTGGGAAGCTTTTCAAGAAGAACTTGGGACCAAGTTAAATCTGAGCTCTGCTTATCACCCTCAGACAGATGGCCAGACTAAGAGGGTGAATCGTGTTTTAGAAGACTTATTGCGTGCATGCATTCTCGACTATGGCGGTTCATGGGAGGACCACTTGCACTTGGTGGAATTCTCATATAATAATAGCTACCAAGCAAGCTTGGGGATGTCACCATTTGAATTACTTTATGGTAGGCCGTGCAGATCTCCGGCATGTTGGGTGGAGTCAGGCAATCGACTAGTCTTGGGCCTCGACATGGTTCGAGAAGCATCAGATAAGGTTAACTTGATTAAGAAGCGCTTGTTGACTGCTCAGAGTCGACAAAAGAGCTATGCTGACCAGCGAAGAAGGAGTCTCGAATTCTCTGTGGGTGATCGAGTATACTTGAAGGTTTCTCCTCTGAGAGGCGTGATTCGTTTTGGGAAGACGGGGAAGTTGGCACCGAGATTCATTGGTCCATTCCCTATTCTCGAAAGGATTGGTACTCTCGCTTATAGAGTGCAGCTGCCCGACTGGTTGCCAGGGGTGCATGATGTATTTCATGTGTCTCAACTCCGCAAACATGTGCACGATCCAGATCTGATCGAGGATGAATTAAACCAACAGGTCCTAGATATTGCTCCAAATCTGACAGTGAGAAAGGACCCAGTTAAGATCATTGGCAAAGAAACCAAAATCTTGAGGAACAAGAAGATCAACTTAGTCAAGGTTTAATGGAGTGGGGATCCTAGAGACTGTACTTAGGAGACAGAGGATTGAATCAAAAAGGCTTACCCCAAGTGCAGAGTGGATATCTCCGAGTAACTCTTGTGTTAAGGTACATTTTCCTCAATTTACATTTTCCATCATGGTTCCTACTTTACTTTGTTTCCTTTTCGAGGACGAAAATTCTTAAGTGGGGGAGATTGTAACGACCCGGAAAATCCAAACCAATTTATTTTTTTATTTTAAACTATTTGGTGGGAAAATGTGGCAGAAATTAAAAATTCCATTTTTAAATAATATTAAAGCCAGTGAAAATAGTCAATTTTCAAACGCTCTCTATTTTCGACGAAACCACTTTTATCGGAACCAGAATGTCTTATTATTGCTAGGTTTCAATTTTTAGAATTTTTCGATTTAATATGTGGGAGTGGCGAAGGAAAATGTGTTTGGTCGATTATAATCAAATTTAATCGACTGAAAAATAGCCATTTTTCAAACAGTGTCAGAATTCGACGAATTTAGTTTTGTTGGGACCGTATCGTCATAACAAAGCCAAATATATATATTTCTATGATTTTTAGAATCAGTATGTGGCCCCGGTAAATTAAAACGCCCGTTTAAATTAAATATATATTGATGTATATATTTAATTTAAAGAAAAACCTATCGAAACAGTTGATTTGGCTGACAAGACATATCCCATTGTATCTGGGATGGGGGTATTTAGCTGGCGGTGACACTTGTTGGGTTTGAATCGGAGTTCGTACGATTGAACGGGCTTTGTTTGGATTAAATGGAATTTAATAAATTAAATAAAAACCTAAATACCAATACGAGTATAAATACATGTATATACCGAACCCTATACCATCGTATTCCCTGAAGCCGTCGTTTACCCTAGTTCAATGGCCACCAATTTCCCATCTTAATTCCTTAAAAGAATTCAATCCGTATTGTATTAAACCAAGGTTCCTGTGCCCAGATCGAAGAGCAAACTCTGATCTTCGAAACCGTACGGTTTTGATCAGCCCTAGGGGCGTGTGCCTCGAGAACCGAGGTCACCAACCGCAGTCGTTCGCAGCCCGGTTCCACCACCTGAGCGCCGGCGAGTTCACCACCGTGGGGAGGTTTTGGCGCGCCTCTCGAAGCTGAAGGTCGTGGCGCCATTGGATCGACACCCCGTGCCCTGTACTGATCGAAAACCGGAAACCTAAATTCGAACCTGAAGTAAAAAGCATCGGCCAAGTTTAATAGAGGATGAGGAAAGGTTGTCCTTTGTTTATTTTATTTTATTAAATTTATATCAATCTAAATCGAACCATAACAAATCCGAACGAACTCGGAATTTAACAATTTCAGAAGCTGTGTGATCGTGTGACTGAGATCTACGCGTCTAAACTGACTGGAGCTGATTCTGAATAGTTTGAAATTTGGCCAAAAATCGTCAACGACTGTGAGATTCTGAATTTAAATAATTTATTTTAATTCTATTCGATCAGTTGAATCATTGTATATTATTCTGATCTGTTATGTGGTGATTGTTGTATTGTTGAATTTTGTTCGTTGTGATGTCATGTTATAGTTTGACAGTTTGGATTGGTAATATTCTGATGTAATCATAATAAAGTTCTCTTTTTTTTTTCATTTTTTTTTATTTTTTGTCCTTTTATTTAAGTTGAATTCTTATTTAGAAACAAACAAAATATAATCCAAGTTTTAACCTTTTGTTTGAAAACAAAAGCAAATCAAAGTTTTAATCTTTTGTTTTGAAAAGCTAATCAAAGTTTTAATCTTTTGTCTTGAAACAAATTAAAGTTCTAATCTTTCGTTTTTGCAAAACAAAAGAAAGTTGCATCTTTTATTTTCAATACAAAAGAAAGTTGCATCTTTTATTTTCAATACAAAGGAAAGTTGCATCTTTTATTTACAATATAAAAGAAAGTTGAATCTTTTGTTTACTATATAAAAGAAAAGTTTGAATCTTTTATTTACCAAATATAAGAGAAAGTTAGAATCCTTTATTTTGTTTTACAAAATAAAAGGAAGTGTAGGTCTTTATTTGATTTATAAAGAAAATTTAGATCTTTTAAACTTTAACTAAAAGATTAAATAAATATTTGACATCTTATTTGATTTACAAATGAAAATAAGATGAGACCTTTATTGTGATTCATCAAAAATGAACCAAATTTCATCGTCGTGTTAGTATAGTTGATGTGAACCAAATTTCATCGTCATGTTAGTATAGTTGATGTGAACCAAATTTCATCGTCATGCTAGTATAGTTGATGTGAACCAAATTTCATCGTCATGTTTAATAATTGAAATGAACACAAGTTCATCGTCAGGTTTATATGGTTGAAATGAACAAAATTTCATCGTTATGTTAATATAAGTTGAAATGAATCAAATATTGACATTTGAGGATATATTTATTTTAGGAATGTCGACGCTAGAAAAGAAGTTTACATTGGAAATAAAGTCCACCTTTTTAATTGCATTTTTAAATGCAAATATTACATAGAAAGATGAATTTACTTTTTAATTTAGTTCTCTTAGTAATAGAAAAGAATAAAAAGACATTTTCATTTTTTTAATGTAAATAAAAAGAATAAGGGACTTTTACATTTTTATTTAATATACATCGTTAAAACATCATTTTTGGTCGCATTAGAATTGATGAACAAAAATATCTTTTTGTTGACATTGAAATTATACATTTGAAAACATCATTTTTGGTTGCATTAGAATTAGTGAACAAAAACATCTTTTTGTTGACATTGAAATTATACATTTGAAAACAACATTTTTGGTCGCATTAGAATTGGCGAACAAAAACATCTTTTTGTTGACATTGAAATTATACATTTGAAAACATCATTTTTGGTCGCATTAGAATTGGCGAACAAAAATGTCTTTTTGTTGACATTAAAATTATACATTTGAAAACATCATTTTTGGTCGCATTAGAATTGGCGAACAAAAATGTCTTTTTGTTGACATTGAAATTATACATTTGAAAACATCATTTTTGGTCGCATTAGAATTGGCGAACAAAAATGTCTTTTTGTTGACATTGAAATTATACATTTGAAAACATCATTTTTGGTCGCATTAGAATTGGCGAACAAAAATGTCTTTTTGTTGACATTGAAATTATACATTTGAAAACATCATTTTTGGTCGCATTAGAATTGGCGAACAAAAATGTCTTTTTGTTGACATTGAAATTATACATTTGAAAATATCATTTTTGGTCGCATTAGAATTGGCGAACAAAAATATCTTTTTGTTGACATTGAAATTATACATTTGAAAATATCATTTTTGGTTGCATTAGAATTGGCGGACCAAAAATGTCATTTTGTTGAACACTAAAATATATATATCGTAAAAATGTCATTTTGGTCACATTAGAACTGGCAAACAAAATGTCATTTTGTATTTGATTTAAAGTGATACATAGTTGAAATCCTCATTTTTAATAAAGGAAATCGCCCAAATGGTTTATATATTATCTATATAAAATATAAAATTAAACGAAACGAGCACTGCAGTTCGTGTATCAACAATCGAAACTTCAAACGAATATATAGAAAGATCCGACCGTTGGATTTTCCCAAAACCTGGAACCTTTAGGACCGCTTTGGGAAGAGCTTTCCAACGATATAAATTTCATCAAAATCCGACGGTTAGATTTTAAGATATGTGTAAATCAAATTTTGGCAAAAACAGCGCCAGCGCCGCTCATTGAGCCGAAACGTCGTATATATATTTCGAGCTATTTCTAATAAATAAAAATAGTGATAAATAGTTATAAATATATAGGAAATGTTTTAAACTATAATTATGCGACAATTATTTGAAAAGGTCGAGTTTAACTCATTTCAAATAATTGAACGGCGATTAAATCAAAGATGTAATAAGACGGTGTTGAAGATCGGCGATCTTCACATCGAATGGGCGATGACTTCTGATTCCTTGGACTGACTTGCTCCCTGGACTAGGGTGATGCAGTAATTGTCCGGGCGTGTGTGTTGATCGTGCGGATTAGCGAGCACCTTTTTGGTGTCTCCGGTTTCGTTCAGACCCAGAACGGACTTGTAAATGGATGCGTGTCCGACGTTGTAATTCGCTACCTGTAATTAAATCGATTTCTATTAATACATATCTGTTTGGTGGTGGAGAATTTATTCTCTACTTAACACCCAGATACGTAGTAGTAGTTATTGATAGCATGGCGTTGAATTGTCAACGTGGCCCGCCAAGATGCAATGATCAAGGCTTTGTTGAAAAGCAGGCCTTGTGGCTGATGATCAAAGCATGGCCTGTTTAGGCATAGCTTTGTGTATTACGTGACTTCGTGAGCCTCACACCCCGGTATGAGTCAAAAACAGGATATGGACCGTAGGGAGTGTGTAACACCCCACACCTGCTATAGTCACTCACTAAGGGAATGCCATAGCATCAGTGGAGTATTTTTAGTGAGTATAGAACAGTAAAATTACAACAAGACAGATATAATGTAATACTTGAAAATTTAAAACATCATCTCATAGCAGCGGAAAGTAAAACATGTTTGGTTACATCATAAAACCATAACAAGAGTCAAGTACAAAATATCCATCCTAAATAAAATAAGTACATAATCCCACTACTCATAACAAATAGCCATAACAGAAAAGATAAGATAAGCTGAGCTCTACATCTACGGTCCAAGCTCCAAGAGATAGATAAAGCAAACTGATCAAAGCCCACTAGCACTAGGCCCAACCTGAGGACCTGAAGGAAAAAGATAAAAACAACGGGGGTCAGACATAAGCCTGAGTGAACCCTATCTCCTTAATAATACAATTATTAAAGTAATTAGGGTATGATATGAACTCGGTATGGTATCTTTGGGGATAATGACTACACTAAGTTGCCCACGAACACAGGACGAACTAAGATAACCGTAAAGACGCATCTACCCACCCAAGGATAATTACTAACTGCACCACACCAGTCACTCCTACTCAAAGGTTGATCCCACCCAAGGATATCAAAGATAGATATAACCAGTAGTTTCCTGTACCCTAGTTGACTACATAGGTGCCGTCTGCCCCTATCTCTACTAGGTGTACCCCACTACCCCAAGCGATCGGCTCCCTAACGTAGATACCCGTGCTGGTCCCACAGTGGGGTGTATCACTCCCCTAAAGTGGCTACCCAATACTATCAACGGTGCACGGCTTTATATCTACACGATGCAACAACGGCTTATCTACCAGCCCGGGCCCACACACGCATATGAAACCCGTTGGACTTGCGTTGCCACCGCTACCCCGTTTTGGCCTCTTATAATCAAGCCCAATATGCGTGTCCCGTCACTCGACATGGGTCGAGCCCACAAAGATACGTTTGGGATATTGGTTGAAACGGGCCCCCACAAGCTACTACTTAAGCTTGTCATTTTATCTAGTGCATTCCACTTAACCCCTTTTTATAATCATGCCCCCTTACATGTTAAGGTTTGGTTAAGTCATCCAATTATATTACAATTGCCACTTAAGGCACCCACTAGATTTCCGCATGCCACCCAAGGCACTTACTTGATTCCCCCATGCCACCCAAGGCACTTACTTAACCCTTTAATCATGTTTAGTTACATGTTCCACTCTGGTTAAGTATTCTAATCGTATTTTCTATTGCCACCCAAGGCAACCCACTAGTTTTCTCATGCCACCCAAGGCACCCCCACTAGTTACTACATGCCACCCAAGGCACCCACTTAACCCCTCATGTCCTACTACATGCTAATATGGTTAAGTGTTTCTTAATTAATTAAGACCGTGATCTCCCATAAAGACCTCCCACATTAGACTGGCTGTTATGACCGCCTGGTTAAGCCGGTAGGGTCCGGGCAGTCTTACGTCATAACAGAGTCTAACCTCGTGTCTTTACTTTAATCACGTATTTAATTTGTGCCTAAGACCTCTCACATTAGACTGGCTGTTATGACCGCCTGGTTAAGCCGGTAGGGTCCGGGCAGTCTTACGTCATAACAGAGCCTAACCTCGTGTCTTAGTCGATTAATTACACCTAATTAATCAACCCCATATTAATTATCCCTAATTAATATCAATTTATTCATAACATGGGTAGACCTAACTCAATAGGTAAATTCCCATGGGGTAGACCTAACTCAATAGGTAAATTCCCACTTATGTTAATTAATTTTTTTTGTTTATGGTATGCTTAATCATACCCATTTCAACATACTTTTAATTAACATATTAATTAACCCCATCGTTCCCCACGTAAATCGTCATTATGACATAACATAATAAAGGGAAGATTTACCACACATAACATGGGTTTAGCATATAACTTTATCATGGGTTAAGAGGATGTCAACTTGCATATATGAGCATGTATTAACCCAACTATATTCAACCCAAACTTGCATATTATCAAACATGTGTCTTACATAACATGTTGCATATGAACTTACATATCATCAAACATGTGATTTGCATAACATGTTGCATATGAACTTACATATCATCATACATGTGATTTGCATAACATGTAGAACTTGCATTTTAGCATATACTTAACTTGCATAAGTACTCACATACTTGCATAAGCATTCATATACTTGCATAAGCTTGCATATCATGTTAAACTTGCATTTCAACATATACATAACTTGCATAAACATTCACATACTTGCATAGGCTTGCATATTATGTTAAACTTGCATTTCAACATATACATAACTTGCATAAACATTCACATACTTGCATAGGCTTGCATATTATGTTAAACTTGCATTTCAACATATACATAACTTGCATAAACATTCACATACTTGCATAGGCTTGCATATTATGTTAAACTTGCATTTCAAGATATACATAACTTGCATAAACGTTCACATACTTGCATAGGCTTGCATATTATGTTAAACTTGCATTTCAACATATACATAACTTGCATAAACATTCACCTACTTGCATAGGCTTGCATATTATGTTAAACTTGCATTTCAACATATACATAACTTGCATAAACATTCACATACTTGCATAGGCTTGCATATTATGTTAAACTTGCATTTCAACATATACATAACTTGCATAAACATTCATATACTTGCATAAGCTTGCATATTATGTTAAACTTGCATTTCAACATATACATAACTTGCATAAACATTCACATACTTGCAGAAGATGTTAAACATGCATATAAGCATATACATGACTTGCATAAGTACTCACATACTTGCATAACATGTTTGCATAATGGATCCATATTCACTTAGTGTTTTGCATCATAAACATCATGAAACAACTTGCATAAAAATATCATGATTACATATTATGAAACTTGCATGACATAAGGCATATAACTTGCAAAACACATAATATTCACTACATCAAGCTTGCATAAATATATGGATCCACAAACATAGCCATACTTTATCACATCTTATCATAATCAATTCAATAATTGATTATTAAGGGGATAGAAGCTCACCAAAACAAGATTAGCAAGTTAAATGAAGCAAATCCCAATGATTAAGTAGAAGAAGATGTAGATTAGCTTGCAAACCCTCTTAGGATTTTTAGTGGAGGCTCTCCAATTTTCTAAGTGGTGGCATAATGGCCTTAGATCTATTTTTGGTAAGGATAAGGGGGGTATTAGGGTGTATATATAGATTAGTTAGATGTTTTAGGACCATAGGATATACCCTAGAACCAATCCTAGCCTTTAAAGCATGTCTTGGGGAAGAAGTCAAGTGTAGGAACCATTTAGGGCCCAAAAAAAACAGCCCAAAACTCATCCCGGGCCTCAAAACATGAGCAGTTTTCGTTTTTGATTTTTCGTGAAACTTTGACGGGCCATAACTTGGTCATACAGACTCCGATTTACGAAAACTCGGACTCTATTTCACGTATTTTTCCGAGACGAACGCAATGGCACAGCCCGTTTCCCCTGATTCAGAATATTAAATTTAATTCTGCTCTGATTTATGTTATAACAAGTTATTTAACATACGGGGTGTTACATTCTCCCCTACTTAAAGGATTTCGTCCCCGAAATCTCTAAGTCAAGAAGAACGTATCCTACCAACCAAACAACCATCTACTCAACCATCAAACACTGGCATCCATTGTCCTTAAAACAATTTCTAATGATGTATGAGCAGATGCAAAAAGTGTGTGTATATGTTCCCTATCTAATGTATGAACATATGCAAACCATGATAGTGCCATGCATCCATTATGTATGCGAGGGAACCCTATCGACACATACAATATCTACATGAGTGCACAATCATTCACCAAAATGCATCATCCATATGATAACACAATCATTATACATCCATAAATATAGCTTCCTACACACAATTTTATGCAATATGCAATATGAAGTGATTGAGCCGATCTAGTGCCTAGAGTGTGTGTATATGCATCCACGAGCAACCACTAGCAAACACTTGCATCCACTTGCATCCATCATACATAACATGTCTCAAACACATGTTTCAACCATAGGACTATCCTATCTGAAGGTCAAAGGTACTAACGAAAGGACATACTAAGGATAAGATAAGTACCAGTCAAACGATAAAGGAGAAGTTAAAAGACATACTCTCAAAAAGAAATGGATACAAAGAACGCATCTTCGCTTCCGTCTCCCAAGTTGCGTTGCTCTCCTCTTCTCCCCATTGCACTTTGACTAGCTGAACCTCTCGATTCCTCAATTTCCTAGTCTCTGACCCAAGGATGCGAGTAGGAGCTCGTCGAATAGTCGCATCACGCTCTGCTTCCACTTCTCTAAGCAAACTTGGCTCTACCACCTCTGCGGTCTTATGTAGGCACTTCCTCCCATGGAATACATCATGTACACCACTAAGTCTGTCGGGCAACTCCACCAATGGAAGATGCTCCTCCCATGTACCTCCAAAATCCAAGATACATAGCCTCAAAAGGTCTTCTGAAATATGATTCACCCTCTCGGTCTGGCCGTCCGTCTGAGGATGATATGCGGTACTCAAACGCAACTGAGTCCCTACCGCCTTTTGCAAACTCTTCCAAAACTCTCTAGTGAAGATAGGGTCTCGATCACTCACTATACTGGAGGGTACCCGATGCAATCGAACTATCTCTCGAAGATATACAAAAGCTAGCCATGGAGCAGTCCACTTACTCTTCACAGGTATGAAATGGGTGTTCTTAGTAAGTCTGTCTACCACCACCCAAATTCCTGTATTACTCTTTCTCGATCTGGGTAACCTGTCAATAAAATCCAACGAGACGCTGTCCCACTTTCATTGCGGAACCTCCAATGGGTGAAGCAACCAACCTGGTTTCTTTCGCTCCGTCTTCACTCGTTGGCACACCAAGCATCGAGCGACATGCTCGGCCACATCTTTCTTCATACCGGACCAGAAGAAAGCCCTCTTCATGTCTTGGTACATCTTACCCCCACCGGGATGAATGGTCATCCTAAAACGGTGTGCGTCATCAAGAATAGCCTTCCTCAAACCCTCGTCCTGCGGTACACAAAGTCTACTGTCTCTACGCAAGCACCCTCTATCATCTAGGGTGTACCTACTCAAATGGCTGGACGACTCCCCCCTTATGAGCTTCTCTACTAACTCAACCAACTGTGGGTCGCCCCTCTGTGCTTCTCCAACCCGCCCCAAAAGAGTAGGTCTAACTTCCAAAGAAGCTAGCAAACCGGGTACAAAGTCAACGGAAGGTCTAAAGTCAAACTTAGAAATAAACTCTAAGCTCCGTCGTTCAACGAACAATGAACTCAAGGACAACCTTTTTCTACTTAAGGTGTCCGTTACCATGTTACCCTTACTCATAGGATGCTAAGGATCCCATCCACTTTTGCTGTCCTAAGACTATGCGCTCGAAGAGTCTCCAACACTTCCCTAAGATGTAGGGCATGCTTTTCTCCACCAGAATATCATCCAAAATCATCACAACTGTCTCCCACGCAGACCACCCTAGTCGAATTCGGCATCCCCCAAATGCAAGCCCCAAAGGCCTAAACCAATATCAGACAAACACCCAAGGGATACCTCCTTCGAATTCAGACGACCTACGTGAGACGATACTAGTAAAAATGGCTAAATAATTAAGCCCTTGACCAATTCTGGATGTTCTCGCCAGTCTCGCTCCAAAACCGTCGTTTATCCTATACTGGCCCTGCTCAGCCTATTGAGCACATACGAAAACTTATTTCGCTCCTAGAAAAGACCCAAATGTCATCTACAAAGACCATCACGAACTTATTTAGGTACTCCCTGAACACCCTTCTCAACAAAGTATGCGGGGGCGTTCGTCAAACCCAATGGCATCACCAGCCACTCATAAAAAAAATCATCTGGAGTCCCAAAGGCAGTCTCCTCTATACTATTCTCAGCCACTCTCAACTGATGAAATCCCGTGGCTAAGTCCTACTACCAAAAATACTGAGGCGCCAGCCAACTGATCAAGGAGATCATTAATCCTCGGCAATGGGTATCTATTCTTCTTTGTGAGTTTCTTTAGTTCCCTTTAGCCTACACAAAGTCTGAGGGACCCATCCGCCTTCATAACGAAAACTACTGGAGCGCCCCACTCCGATATACTTCGTCTTATGAACCCCTTCTCAAGCAAATCGCCTACTTACTTATGGAGTTCCCTCCTCTCACTAGGAGCCATGTGGCACACTGGCCAAGATACTGGTTTGGCATTATCCACCAGATATATTCGGAAGTCAATCTCCCGCTTCGGAGGTAAGCCCTTCACCTCCTCAAACACATCCGGGTATTCCCGGACCGCTCTAACAGATCGCAGACTCTAGACCAACGTGTCAGGCGATTCTAGATACCTTAGCATAACAGATTCTATGGGATTACAAGAGATCTCGAGAGTGTTACTTAGGCGGCCCATAAGCCTAACAACTCTCCCTTCAAAATGAAGAACAGCACTCCTACTGGATAACCAGTCCATGCCCAAAATTAACCCATAGCCCGCGAAGCCCAACAAGCATCACATCTAAACTCAACGTTAAGTATAGAAACTTTCAAACCCAAACATATCATGGAGCCCCAACTGGGTTTGAAACAACTAAGGGATCATCTACCAAACTGGTGTCTAAGTGCAGTGACTCAACTAACAATGGTGGGATAAACGAAATCAGAATCAAATAAAGCTTGAATCGGATGATAAAGAAATCCAAATTCCAACCTAGACGGTCATATCCCCATCTGGTACCCTAGTCGTGAGGGAATACAACTACCCTCCAGAAGATTCCATACCTTGCCCTTGCTTCTTTGAACAATCCTAATAAGGTGTCCTATTCCTCTTAAAAGGATAACCACTTGCCTTCTTCTTCCCTATTCTCCACTCGTAACCTCCCACCAATGAGGTTTCATCTTTCATTAACCAAACAACTATTTGAGCCTTCCTCCCATCGTTTATCCAATAGATACCTACCAGTCCTCCTCCTTCTTGAACCAACTTCTAATCCGACTAACGTCTAAGTCCCTTGAAGTGGTTTTCCATCCTTATCTATCTTAGAAAGATCATCTATACGCGGAGGGGAAACTCAAAACGAGAGAAAGGAAGAGATTCAAAATGGAGAATTCGAAAGATATAGATATGGCTATTGGGGATTATGCTTTCCTTTCAAAAACTTTTCTCTTAAAAGACATGTTTTTGAAAATACTCCTTTCCAAAAGTATTCTTAGAAAATAGTTTTTCTAAAAATTTAACTGTTCCGGTAACCTTAAGCTCTGATACCACGTGTAACACCCCACACCTGCTATAGTCACTCACTAAGGGAATGCCATAGCATCGGTGGAGTATTTTTAGTGAGTATAGAACAGTAAAATTACAACAAGACAGATATAATGTAATACTTGAAAATTTAAAACATCATCTCATAGCAGCGGAAAGTAAAACATGTTTGGTTACATCATAAAACCATAACAAGAGTCAAGTACAAAATATCCATCCTAAATAAAATAAGTACATAATCCCACTACTCATAACAAATAGCCATAACAGAAAAGATAAGATAAGCTGAGCTCTACATCTACGGTCCAAGCTCCAAGAGATAGATAAAGCAAACTGATCAAAGCCCACTAGCACTAGGCCCAACCTGAGGACCTGAAGGAAAAAGATAAAAACAACGGGGGTCAGACATAAGCCTGAGTGAACCCTATCTCCTTAATAATACAATTATTAAAGTAATTAGGGTATGATATGAACTCGGTATGGTATCTTTGGGGATAATGACTACACTAAGTTGCCCACGAACACAGGACGAACTAAGATAACCGTAAAGACGCATCTACCCACCCAAGGATAATTACTAACTGCACCACACCAGTCACTCCTACTCAAAGGTTGATCCCACCCAAGGATATCAAAGATAGATATAACCAGTAGTTTCCTGTACCCTAGTTGACTACATAGGTGCCGTCTGCCCCTATCTCTACTAGGTGTACCCCACTACCCCAAGCGATCGGCTCCCTAACGTAGATACCCGTGCTGGTCCCACAGTGGGGTGTATCACTCCCCTAAAGTGGCTACCCAATACTATCAACGGTGCACGGCTTTATATCTACACGATGCAACAACGGCTTATCTACCAGCCCGGGCCCACACACGCATATGAAACCCGTTGGACTTGCGTTGCCACCGCTACCCCGTTTTGGCCTCTTATAATCAAGCCCAATATGCGTGTCCCGTCACTCGACATGGGTCGAGCCCACAAAGATACGTTTGGGATATTGGTTGAAACGGGCCCCCACAAGCTACTACTTAAGCTTGTCATTTTATCTAGTGCATTCCACTTAACCCCTTTTTATAATCATGCCCCCTTACATGTTAAGGTTTGGTTAAGTCATCCAATTATATTACAATTGCCACTTAAGGCACCCACTAGATTTCCGCATGCCACCCAAGGCACTTACTTGATTCCCCCATGCCACCCAAGGCACTTACTTAACCCTTTAATCATGTTTAGTTACATGTTCCACTCTGGTTAAGTATTCTAATCGTATTTTCTATTGCCACCCAAGGCAACCCACTAGTTTTCTCATGCCACCCAAGGCACCCCCACTAGTTACTACATGCCACCCAAGGCACCCACTTAACCCCTCATGTCCTACTACATGCTAATATGGTTAAGTGTTTCTTAATTAATTAAGACCGTGATCTCCCATAAAGACCTCCCACATTAGACTGGCTGTTATGACCGCCTGGTTAAGCCGGTAGGGTCCGGGCAGTCTTACGTCATAACAGAGTCTAACCTCGTGTCTTTACTTTAATCACGTATTTAATTTGTGCCTAAGACCTCTCACATTAGACTGGCTGTTATGACCGCTTGGTTAAGCCGGTAGGGTCCGGGCAGTCTTACGTCATAACAGAGCCTAACCTCGTATCTTAGTCGATTAATTACACCTAATTAATCACCCCCATATTAATTATCCCTAATTAATATCAATTTATTCATAACATGGGTAGACCTAACTCAATAGGTAAATTCCCATGGGGTAGACCTAACTCAATAGGTAAATTCCCACTTATGTTAATTAATTTTTTTTGTTTATGGTATGCTTAATCATACCCATTTCAACATACTTTTAATTAACATATTAATTAACCCCATCGTTCCCCACGTAAATCGTCATTATGACATAACATAATAAAGGGAAGATTTACCACACATAACATGGGTTTAGCATATAACTTTATCATGGGTTAAGAGGATGTCAACTTGCATATATGAGCATGTATTAACCCAACTATATTCAACCCAAACTTGCATATTATCAAACATGTGTCTTACATAACATGTTGTATATGAACTTACATATCATCAAACATGTGATTTGCATAACATGTTGCATATGAACTTACATATCATCATACATGTGATTTGCATAACATGTAGAACTTGCATTTTAGCATATACTTAACTTGCATAAGCACTCACATACTTGCATAAGCATTCATATACTTGCATAAGCTTGCATATCATGTTAAACTTGCATTTCAACATATACATGACTTGCATAAACATTCACATACTTGCATAGGCTTGCATATTATGTTAAACTTGCATTTCAACATATACATAACTTGCATAAACATTCACATACTTGCATAGGCTTGCATATTATGTTAAACTTGCATTTCAACATATACATAACTTGCATAAACATTCACATACTTGCATAGGCTTGCATATTATGTTAAACTTGCATTTCAACATATACATAACTTGCATAAACGTTCACATACTTGCATAGGCTTGCATATTATGTTAAACTTGCATTTCAACATATACATAACTTGCATAAACATTCACCTACTTGCATAGGCTTGCATATTATGTTAAACTTGCATTTCAACATATACATAACTTGCATAAACATTCACATACTTGCATAGGCTTGCATATTATGTTAAACTTGCATTTCAACATATACATAACTTGCATAAACATTCATATACTTGCATAAGCTTGCATATTATGTTAAACTTGCATTTCAACATATACATAACTTGCATAAACATTCACATACTTGCAGAAGATGTTAAACATGCATATAAGCATATACATGACTTGCATAAGTACTCACATACTTGCATAACATGTTTGCATAATGGATCCATATTCACTTAGTGTTTTGCATCATAAACATCATGAAACAACTTGCATAAAAATATCATGATTACATATTATGAAACTTGCATGACATAAGGCATATAACTTGCAAAACACATAATATTCACTACATCAAGCTTGCATAAATATATGGATCCACAAACATAGCCATACTTTATCACATCTTATCATAATCAATTCAATAATTGATTATTAAGGGGATAGAAGCTCACCAAAACAAGATTAGCAAGTTAAATGAAGCAAATCCCAATGATTAAGTAGAAGAAGATGTAGATTAGCTTGCAAACCCTCTTAGGATTTTTAGTGGAGGCTCTCCAATTTTCTAAGTGGTGGCATAATGGCCTTAGATCTATTTTTGGTAAGGATAAGGGGGGTATTAGGGTGTATATATAGATTAGTTAGATGTTTTAGGACCATAGGATATACCCTAGAACCAATCCTAGCCTTTAAAGCATGTCTTGGGGAAGAAGTCAAGTGTAGGAACCATTTAGGGCCCAAAAAAAACAGCCCAAAACTCATCCCGGGCCTCAAAACATGAGCAGTTTTCGTTTTTGATTTTTCGTGAAACTTTGACGGGCCATAACTTGGTCATACGGACTCCGATTTACGAAAACTCGGACTCTATTTCGCGTATTTTTCCAAGACGAACGCAATGGCACAGCCCGTTTCCCCTGATTCAGAATATTAAATTTAATTCTGCTCTGATTTATGTTATAACAAGTTATTTAACATACGGGGTGTTACAGAGTGCATACGTTTCTTTCTAGCTAGAGTGATGTTTGGGTTTTAACACGACCCGACACTTTACTATGTGGATTCTGGATTAAGGTACCTCGTTTTTTTTATAGGCCGGAAGTGGTCACATTATAGGTCCAAAGGGGCCGGGAAACGTATGTTCAGGAATTGCCAAACCACTACCGTTAGGTGGGGACCGGCCCTACCGTTCCAAGGGTACACTGCGGGGGATCCTGAGGCATTTGCTAGAGTGCCTCGAACCGGAAGAGGACGATCCCTAGCCTCGATTTCATGACAGAAAACCAATTCCCAATACGACAACATTTCAGTTTTGATTGTAAACTTATATACGTCGACATAGTAGGATGGGGTACTATGCCATCTAGGATTGATATATTTATATTGAATTATTTTAATACTGCTTAAACACTAATGATAATATTAAAATATTACTTTTCACGTATTAAGCATGTTTGATCATCATAAGGGAAAACTCTATCCTCCTATGTGCGTTGCATTGTGTGATAGGACTTGAGTCTTATGATGGTTTCATTTTTCAAAAGTCATTTCGCTGTTCTATATAAACTTTATAAAATATTGCACTGGCAATCCAATGGAATAAACCCGTTGCGTGTTAGCGGCGTGGTCCCGGGATTCGCCATCTTGATAGTTAATTTTGTTGAGAATTCTCACACCAGTCTCATGACTGACTCGTAGTTTGTTTCACTTTTGCAAACTCGGGTGCCCTCTTTCCACACGGGCAGCCAATTGACAGGTTTCTAGGTGATACTTTCTGGGAGGAGCTTGCTTTGGGAGGAAGAAGAAGACCTTTTCTCCATCTTTTATTCTGCTTTTGAGACATTTTTCTATCTCTTGCTTTTGATGTTTGTAATGGGATTTGAAACTCATTTCTTTTCATTTGAGACTTGTTTCTCTTTTGTTAAGACTTCTATTATGCTAAGTGGATCCTGTAAAACTGCATACTCTGATGTTTTGCTGTGATGTTGATGACATTTATTTCCGCTGAAATGTTTATGTGTTATGATAATTATCTGAGATCTGTTTTTGTTGTAAATATGTTGTATTCCAAAATGATTATCCTTACTTTCGGTCTACGGGAGTTTGGGGTCTTCACAATATTTCTTCCTCTAAGAAAGGTTGATCGATATTTATGGGTTGGGGATTAGGGTAAAGAAGGTTCCATTTGATCTCAGGAAGAGGAGAGGATGCTTTACCTAGTAAATCACGGTAGAAGTTGGTGAATAGATGTCTGATGTCATGTGGGTCAGCGAAGGTTGAGTTATTGTGGAAGATTTCAGTTATGAAAGTGGATCGGCGGCGACCATTTACCACACGATGGAAGAAAGCAGTATTTTTATGTCCTTCCTCTATCCATTTGCTCTTAAACGCTGCTTCCACCTAATATTTTCTTGTTTAATGAGTCTATCTAGTTCAACCTAGTTTATATGCAAAATTCTAAATGATTGATTTACAAATCAAATAAGATTTGAAAATGAAGATTTAAGTTTTCAAAACTTAGCATATTTTAAAATGGAATATTTACAATATTTAGATTCGACCTGTAATGAATTCCAAAATCGAACCCTTGTTATTCATGTGAGTTTGGATGGTGTTATCATCGTTATTAGACAAACAACATAGGTGGAATTTTGAGGTTGGTATTGAGCATGATCATTCTCATTATACTCCTTTGTTGTATTCAATACCAATAGTTTTGGGTTTTATAGGAAGATGTGTTCCATGACATTGTTTCCAACCCATATCTCATTTATTACTATATTTATACCTTTGAGTTAAGCAAGATTTTCAAAGTATGAAAAGTATGATATGTGAATATGCTTATTCTATTGAGATAAGTGTATGGATATGATTTCCAAGCAAAAAATGAAGAGAGTTGTGAATATGCCTATTTTGATGAAATAAGCATATAGAACCGATTTGTAAGGATTGATAAAATTATTTTAATGAATTATTTAACTAAAATGGCCTATACTGCTGAGTTACTTGACTATATGAATATTGTTGATGGTTAAAGAACCGACTATCACCTGAATTCCTTTTTTTAATTATAGTGTATTAGTTCGAGGAACCCAGATCGAAATGAATCTGAAACCACTTCGAAGTAGCTTTGCATTCGAAACTTATATGCATGTATTGAATGACTATGCTTATGAATATGACGTGAAGACGTGGACTTCGAAAAGAAAATGGCTGCTTGTTGATGTCTTGGTTAGCTTCTAGGGTTATGTACAATACTTTTAGCAATGGTGCTTACATTATGGAGATCAGCATGTGCGAGGTTTTCTTGTTACTAATCCTAGGGGAGATACCCGATAGGATGTGATAAAATATTTTCTTTAAATTGTCTTGTTCCTAAACAACTTGTATGGATGTATGTCTGACATTGCTTTTCTTAGATAATGTACATCGATCTCTGCAAACATACATATTTTCTTGGTGACCGAGAAGGCAACTTCTCTTAGCTTTAACACATTCTCTGAGACGTATGAGTTTATAGGTTGTGCTTTTTTGGATGTCAATTAGTGATCGACGAAATGGCAGTGTGGCATTCGTAGATGATATGTGCTATGTATGAAAAGTATATGCTACTTTTGGCCTCATCACTTGGTAATGGTAGAAAAAGGCCTGTCGTTTGGCTATATGGGTCGTGTTTATTAGGATATGATCATCACCTTTCTAGATTACTCTTTATAAGTCGAGTATATGGTTATGTTAGGATCCTGGAATAGGCCGATTACAATCGAGGTGATGTCATGTTCGGTCGGTGCACCATCATCAGGTCTATGTATCTAGGCCGGTCTTAACTGGAGCGGAGAGCCTTGGGTACATTCCTCTAGAGATGTATTGTACGGAAGGTAGTCCTTTACCTTGCTATTGTATGGAATTCATTCTCTAATACAAACCAACTGTTTCTATTGTAAATCCTCATCAGGGTGCGGAATCCCTTGTATCTCGCCTATGATTTGATTCACTTTATTGGGTCTTATCCCAAGATAGACATAATAGTAATATCACCTGATTTGATATAATTTTTTTTATCATAAGCTAAAAACATGTGTCATGTTTATGCATGGTCGTGTCTTACAAGAATTTCATCCTTTCAATAGATTTTCTAAAATTAAGCAAGTTGTTTGTGATGTCAGTTTTCTCACTCTGGTATTATAGATTAATCTAGGCATTGGTTTCCTTAATGATCGTGTCACACCAATCACATTTTCTATGTTAACTTTGGAGTTTCTTAGAGCTTAGGAGAGGATCTCAAGTCAAGACGTATTCTCGTATTTCTTATATTATCTGTTTTTGCACTATGCTATAATGATTGATGTTATATTTCCACCATGCTATGCGTTGTATGTATCAGAATTTGTAAGGACGGGTGTGAATATTGTCCAAGCTGATTTATATGTTGAACTTTGATTATGTATGTTTGTATGTGTGTGTGTGTGTATATATATGTGCATATATATACACATATATATTTATATATATTACTCCTTATATATATATTACTCCTTATGGAAAAGAGTGTTGTTATATTATATTTCTCATTCTGCTGTGAGACTCTGTATTTACTCTGATTCTGATATCGTTGTATTTTTCTTTCTTTTATTCTAAGCCTCTTTTCTTTCTTCTTTCTCACCATCTAATTTCTTTCTCCATACTTCTTCGCCCGGTTTTTACGACTCGGCCCGTGTGCCGACCGTAGGAACTGAGTGGGTCATCTTATCTAGTACTAGAGTGCAAGGTTAAGCATTGATGGAGTTAGTAATACTCTATATTGAGCTTTCTAAGCGTATTATATATACATATACATACATACATACATACATACATACATAGATATATATATATATATGTATATGTATATGAGAGAGCGTATTTGTAATTGAATATTAAATTGTTTTAAAAAGTGGTAAATGAAATAATTGTACCAAGTTTTCATATATTTTATGTGTAAAGGAAATTTTTCAGACTAGTATAGTTTTTATGGATGATAGTTTGGGAGGAATGATGATATGTAATTTTTATCATTTGTTTATTTATTGGTCTTGCTCATCCACTTTAGAGCGTTGACTATTGTTGATTGATGTGTAATTGTGTCGGACTACTTATAGGTATAGGCTAATTTGCTTGGGTAAGAGCAATCTTATCATTTTCTTACATATGTTGGGTAAGAACTGAACTAAATGAAATTGTTTAATAATGAATTTTGGTTCATTACCAGGCTTAAATTGTGATGGAAATTCAATTCTTAAAATACCTAATTCTGGTTTGAATATTGTTTCTATACATCTAATCTTGTTCATAATTCATCTCATAGTGCTAATCCAATAATTGTTAATTCTTCGCACTCTTTGAGTGATAATCATTCTGATAATAATAATACCTCTGTAAATCTTGTATCATCTAATCATGGAAAGTTTCACATCCATCATTAGTTTTCAATAGTGATAGTGCTGCTGAACTATCTAAATCAATTTCTTGTTCTCAAAAAACTCAATCTGCTATAAATTCTACAATCATCACTCCTGATTTTCACAATTCTTTGAATGATAATTCGTTGAACACCTTTTAAATTCCAATGCCTCAACAATTTAATGTCTCTTATAATCCAAATTCTGCTAATCTTGACAAAGCTAATCCTTCTGATTCTTTCGAAAGCTACTACTAACAACATTCAATCACAATCCATTAATCCTAATCTGTCGAATATCTCAAAGGCAAACCCTCCTCTAATCAAATCTGACTATCTATCACTCTTCAATTCTTTACCTCGTAATGTTGGATCTTACAAACCGTTGTAGTTTGTAATAGAGAAAGATGGATTGCCGAAAACTCCTCCTGATTTGGTTAAGGTAGAAGGTATGAAATATTGGCAAAATCACTTTGTGGTTTTTTTTCTAGATGGCACTCTTTCTTACTTATTTGTGGTCAATTTCTTACACAATTACTGGCAACTACATGGGGAAGTAGACATTAAATCAAATGGAGTGAATTTCTATTTTAAGTTTTCTAATGATATGGATAGGGAGAAAATTCTGAAATCAGATCCATTATTCATTAGAGGGAGAATGTTTATCATAACTACTTGAAATCCAACCATTGGTAGTGCTCAATCCCAAATTAAAAAAGTGCCGATCTGGATCCATTTACATAGAATACCCTTACTACTTTGGACTTTGATTGGAATTAATTGGTTGGTGTGTCATGTGGGCAAGCTCGTTTGCTTTGATTCTAGTACAGAGATATTGCAAAGGTTTAAGCATGCAAAAGTTTTGGTAGAAATATCTCCTGATCAAGAATTACCAGAATGTATAGAGGTAGGAGGTCTTGGAGCCAAATACCCATTAGTTATGATTGGAGGCCTTCTATATGCACACAATGTAATGTTTTTGGCCATGCCACTTCTAAGCGTGAGGAGTTTTAGAAGGAATTAAGAATCAGGAAATTCAACAAGATGAAACTTATGTTGAAAGGCACTCTTATGAACATGTTGATGAGAGACAAGTTGGAAAAAGAGCAGTTCCAATTAATACTTGGCAAGGATGGAATAAAGTAGTAAATAAAAAGAATCAAGTCTAAAGGAAAAATGGGAATAGTTTTCAAACTGATGTAGCAAAAGATATAGAGAAGGCAATGGATGAAGTAATTGAGGTTATGGGAAATGGTGGTACTGAGATTGAAGGGGAGATGAATAGTGAAGAGCAAATGGATGTTAATAAGTCAATAATTGGAAGGAATAGTCAAAAGGTTATATTAGTTAATGAGAAGGGTAAATTCATAGTACATAGTACTGTAGAATCATTGGGTAAAGGGAAATCAGTGTAGGATGAACAACTAGAGAAAATGAAAGTGTTTGATGCATTGCTGAATGAAGCAGTAGAGCAGGAACTTCATGTGGCAAACCCATTTTTTGTACTGAATGATCTTTCTAATGTAGCAACTACCTCTACCAGTTCATGTCCCAACTCTTTTAATAATACCATGTCAAACTCTGCTAGTGCCTCATCATATTCTGCCATGCAAACTAACACATGTGATTCTTCTTTTAGCTTCCAAATTCCATCTACTCCACTTTCAATTGCAAATTAAATTCTCCTATTGGCTCCTCTGGTTCACCTTATTCACATCTCTCTCTACAAAACATATTATTCTTCTACACCCTGCTACTAACTCATCATCTTCTCTCTCCACTATGCAGACCTCCAATAATAAATCCGATAGCAAGTCACATCCTTCTGCTCTTGTAAATACTCATGGAATTGACCTTGATGCTTCCAATGATAATTCCAAAGATGCTTCCCAAATGAGAACTACAGTAAAATCTTCTAAAGGAAGGAAAGAGAAGGCAAAGAAGAACTCAATTGCAGATGATCTTGATGAGGGTACTTAGTACAAGCCTGATGAGGTTCATCCTTCTAGTAGTCAAAAAATTCCGTCCAAAAGGCACACTAGAAAGCATCTTGCTCCATTGATAGACCTAATATCCATTAAATGATAATGCACAATATATCATTCTGGAATATTAGAGGAATGAACTTGTCCTCTAAGCATTGTGAAATAAAAGTTCTTATTAAAGAAAGAAAAATTCATTTTCTCTGTTTACCTGAAACCAAGCTAGACATGCAATCAACCTCAAAAGTAGTTTTTTTCATTTCGCCTAGCTGGCAGTTTGATCATAACCTTGCTGATGCAGGGTTTGGTCGTCTGTTAACTATGTGGAATCCATCTTTTTTCATCCTATATAACTTATCCTCTTCTGATCAATATATTTATTATAAATGTGTTCATTTTCCTTAAAGTTCCACTTTCTATCTGACTTCTTTCTATGCCTAGAATGTTGTATCATTGAGACGAAACTTCCTTTATAATCTGAACTCTATTAATCCTCTCTCCGATCCATGGCTAATTGGAGGAGACTTTAATTGTATGTTTTCTTCTAATCAAAAGTGAAAGGATGTGCCTTATCTATTAAAGACACAGCTCCTCTTAATCAAGCCTTAATTAAATCTGATCTCATTCCAATCAACTATTACGACTGTGATTACACTTGGTCAAATAGAAGCCATTTTGATTGGCCTACTTTGTGTAAATTGGATCATATCTTTGTTAATCCCTCTTTTCTAAACATTTGGCCAAAATCTTTTTACCATATCCTTTCTCCTTCAATATTAGATCATTGCCCTCTAATCTTAAATTGAGGAATTGATGATGCCATTCGCAAAGGGAAGTCCTGTTTTAAATTTTTAAATTTTTAGATTTCACATAAAGATTATTCTAACATTTTGTTGTAGGTAGGGATCAATTGTTCTGGTAGAAACCCAATGGATAAGCTTTGAAATAAATTGAGGCTGTTGAAATTTCATTTAAAGGCTTGGTTATCTTTTCATTTTGGTAAAGGTTCAAGGCAATCTTCATTGGTGAGAGCAGAACTTTTCAAAGTGCAGGAAGCATTGAATTTGCAACCGTTTGATATTCACTTACAAAGAGCAGAGGAGGACTTGAAGGTTAAACTGAAAAGCACCCTGGATATAGAACTACAAGCTGCCAAAAAAGTTCATTTTTAAAGAAGGAGTTAGAGGCCGACAGAAACACAAAGTTTTTCCATAATTCATTAAAGGTGCAGAAGGCTAGAGAAGCATATTTCATGATCAAGGATGTTGATGGTAGTATTCACTCTACTGAACCAGGACTTGATGAAGCATTTGTTAAGTATTTTAATTCAATATTAGCTCCATCTGTTTTGCCACATTCGGACATTAAGCCATTGTTTCATATTACACTTCCAACTATTTCTGATCAACAATCAATTGAGTTAATATCTTTAGTCATTGAAGAGGAAATTAAAGCTGCAGTATTCAAATTACACTCTTCAAGTTGTAGTGGTCCAGATGGTTATAATGCATATTTTTTGCAAAAATGCTGGCAAGTTATTGGAGTGGATGTGGTAAAATCTGTTTAATTTTTCTTCAAGAATTATTATTTGCCTATCAGTTTGTTAGCAACGTCAATTGCTTTGATTCCTAAGATTGAAAATTCCTCTATGGTTTCTGACTTCAAACCCATCTCCGGTTGTAGTGTTTTTTATAAAGTAGTACCAAAGGTTATAGCTAATAGGCTTCAAAAAGTCCTACCAATTGTGATTTCAAGTAATTAATCTGCATTTATCAGTGAAAGAACAATAAGTGACAATATCCTCATTACTCAAGAGTTATTACTTGGCTATGTAGGAAGCATATATCTCCACGGTGCATGTTGAAGCTTGATATTAAGAAGGCTTTCAATACAGTCTCATGGGCTTCTATTTTGGCTATCATGTCCAGAATGAACTTCCCGAAACCATTCCTTGCATGGATTCATACATGCATCTCTTCTCTTACTTTCTATTTCAAGGCATGGTACTTTACGTGAATTTTTTAAAGGCAGGCATGGAATGAGGCAAGGGGATCCAATGTCTGCCTATCTTTTTATTATTGTGATGGAGTTGCTCAATTCCTTGCTTTTGGCTCAAGTAAAGAACAAGAAGCTGGAGTTGCATCCCCGTTGTAAGAATCCTTTGATCACGCATTTACATTTTGCAGATGATCTGATAATTTTTACGAAGCCTGCAATCAGTAATATTCATTACATTCTTTCCACTTTGCAAACTTTTTATGAGATTACTGGACTGCAAATTAATGTGAGTAAATCTCACATTAAAATTGCTAGCTTGCCTTTGAATAAGAAGACCGAAATTATCCTTAGTTCTAGATTAAAGGAGTTGCCACCTAACTCTACTTATTTAGGTCTTCCTTTTTTTAGTGCTGGTGTAACTAAAGAAAAGTGTCTACCTTTATTTAAGAAAATAATAGATATATTAAAATAGTGGTCATCATGCACATTATCACAAGCAGGCCGAGTAATCATTCTTCAAGTAATTGTAACTTCTATGACAAATTACTACACAAGACATTATATCCTTCCGGTTAAGTTGATCAACATGGTAATTAGTGCAATGAACAAATTCTTATGGCACGAGGATCCTTTTGCAGAAAAGTTGATTCCTATTTCTTTCAACAAGTTGTATGATGACAAGAGAAATTAAGGTCTAGGAATCACAAACTTGATGCAATGGAACAAGGTTGCAATATTTGTTTACATTAACAAACTCTTTTCTGATGAAAATTGCTTATGGTCGAAATTTATGAGATGTAGTAATTGGAAACAAGAGCTTTTGGAATATGGAAACACCTCAAACTTGTAGCTGGAGTTGGCGGCAGATTTTGAAACTGAGAGGCACCTTTCTACCATATATCCAATGTAATGTAGGGAAGATGAAACAATTATCCTTCTGGCATTCACCTTGGGTTAGTCGAGGAATGATATTAAGTAATCTAGTTGATTATAACCTCAGAAGGAATAGTGGAATTCCAGAAGCTGCAATTTTAGTGGATTATATTCACGAGGATTTTGTTGTTGCCATATTGTAGCTCTGCAATATTGAGGAAGTTATGGAGTGAAATAAATGATAGTTTTAAAATCGGAAGTGATGTTCATCTGGTACGGATAGGTAAAATGCACTTGATAAGGCATGTTTATGATCTTTTATAGGGTGACAAAGCTTTGTTTCCTTGGCATTCGAGAATCTGGAACATGAAGAGCTCTATGAAAGCAAATTTCTTATTGTGGAAAGTAATGTCAAATGCGTTAAATACTAAGAAGAAATTATATAATATGGGTATCATTCTGTAAAATAAGCGTGTGTTATGCAAAGTTGTACCTGAAAGTAACACGCGTTTATTCTTTGAATGTACCTATGTTTTCCAAATATGGAACAGGGTATTAGTAAATGGGAGTTTCTACAAGCCGTCGAATGTAAGTAGAATTGAATGGTTCCACATGTTTAAAGAAACAAGATGGAGAACTAAAAGAAGCAAAGTGCTATTACGGGTTTTAAAACTTTTTATTTATGAAATTCGGGCTTGAAGGAATAGACGTATGTTCACTGGTGGATCATTGAACGCAAATGAAATTTTTGCAACTATAAATAGAAGGATTTTGAGGAGTTTGCAAGCTGGGAAAGAATGAAGATAACTGAGTTGAATATGTTTGAAAAATCTTATGATGCAAGGGTAGTTTGACTAATGTAAAGATAGATTCATGATATGCAGCAGTTTTGAGTTTTTTCTGGGCTTCATTTGTATTTTTAGTTATTGTTTTTTTTCAATTCTATCCCGCTGAGAGTTTCGAGTGTGATTTTGTATTGTATAGTTACTGTATAGGTTGGGATATAATGTTGTAATGACTTGTAATTGTTTTCTTAGTGTTAATGAAATTTTACTTGCCTTTCAAAATAAGAATTTAAACAAGAATGAAAATGAAGTGGAATGTTAGATGAAGTCGATAGTTTCAAAGTCAAATCAAAAGAACTTAATAGGTTTATACAAAAATGTAAGAGAATAAGTTAATAATTTATCAATTTACACAAAGGTTGAAAGAATTAACTAAAACTTGTTGTATATAACGGTGTTGTATACACAATTATATGATTTTTGTTTGATGATAACAACCAAATATATTTTTATTATAAATGTGTTTGGTACTGTACTGTTATATATATACATCACAGCAATGAATATAATATTTATATTTAAATAAAATACGACTGTACAGAAATTCAAATATTAACACAGTATTTTATTTAAATAGAATATTTTATTTCAATATTCAAACAGTACAACTATTTGTAACTCCACTATTTATACATTCACAGAATATTTGTACTTGTATAAACAGAATAAAATAGACAAGTTCGTTTGACAACAATAAAATGATATTTTATTTCAATCAAACTTGTTTATTACAGACATCGGTACATTTCATATATACACAGCTCCTCACTGCAACACTCATACATTCATTCATTCAGTTTACATTTCATATATATCCATTTTCACTTGTATATACAGACTCATACATTCATTGACACCACACACTGTCTTCTTGTCTTCAGCTTGTCAGTCCTGTCATCACAGTCAGTCCAGTCATCCCAGCTTACCTGTCACACATGAAACACACACACACAGTACACTGCAATAGAAATAAAACAGAATACATGCAAATTTAAATTTTATTTTTAAAATTTTATTTGCCTCAGATTTCTGGTGTGTTTCTCATCATTTTTCATGACTTGATCTGAATTATAAAACCATCAATCTGTGTCTAGACAGCTTGTGATATTCACAGTGATACACTGTAAATACCACAAGGCAGACAACATATATATTTCAATGCAGGGACAGGGACAACTCGTCTGATGGCTGCGTGTACACACGTGTATACACGTGTGCACTGCCTCGCCAATTCAGCGTGCAACTGAGGAGTAGCCACGTGGACCTTCTCAACTCAGTGCATATTTGAAAAGCAACAAAGTCAACACAAACAAACATGATCAAAACCTCAAAGAAAGCAATCAATTTCAAAGTGTCAAAGCATGGAGTCGAGCCAAGCAAGCTAGAGTGCAAAAGTGGTTGAGCTTGCATGAATCAACTCAAACCAGCCCAAGCAAGAAACAAAATCACTGAAGAACTCAAATTCAATGGTGAATGAGCAATAACAGTTCAAAACAGTCGAGTGTAAGAATGATCAAGCACAACAGTAAAAGCAACAAAACAAATGTCAACCAGCAAATGTCAAAGCCAACAAAGAGTAAAAATGGTCGACAGCTCAATGGTTCAAATGGTCAAGTCCATGATCGAACATAATGCAAAAATGGTCAAGCAGGCTAATGTGGACATGCAGCATGGATACACACTAAAGCAACATGGCACAATGAATGAAAAATGGTTACAGTTCAAGTGCTCGAGCATGCACAAACAGGGAAGTGGACGTGCCCAAGTGGTATCAGAGCCTGGTTTTTGATTAACTCTAGAATCATGTTTTCCCCTTGCTGTCAGTCTTCTAAGAGTCAGTCCAGTGATATCCCATTTATTTTCAATGGAACAGATTTTCAAATATGGAAATCAAATTTTGAATTATATTTAAAATCTGTTAATTCTGAGTATTGGAATATTATTGAAAATATGGGAGACTTGTTAAACAAGAGGAATAAGGTCTTAAATGCTCGCGTCATACATATTATTTATTCCTGTCTTGATAATGATCAATTAAAATTTATCTCTCATTGTTTAACCGCGCAGGATGTCTGGAAAACTCTCAACACGTTGTATGGAAAATCTGACAGCTGTTCAAAACTCTCAACTGCCAACTCAGATTCAGATCTGTGCTTAGCTGGAGCTATTCATGACGACTCAGACGATGTGGACTTATCATATGAAGATTTGATATCTCTTTGTAATAATTTAACAAGAACCGTTGATCGCCTCAAACGGAAAAACAAGTCTTTGAAATCTGAAAATTCTGAGTTGACCCACAATAACAATATGTTGAAATTAAAATTTGAAGACTCTGAGTGTAAGAATTGTTTTAACTTGAAAACTGATTTAGCTCAACTTAATGAGAATTCTAGAAAGATTGAAAATGAATTTTTGATTTTGAAAAATCAAGAAGATGAGCTAATTCATGAAAACAATACTTTGCAGAAGGAGTTGAATAAGGTTAATTTCGAACATGAAAATTTTGAAATGGAAAATTTGTTGAAATCAGAATCTGCTTTAAAGGAACTTGAAAAAGAAATTGAAAAATTCAAAATTTTTGAAATTGAAAAACAAAAGCTCTTTGATTCTGAGATTTCTGAATATAAAGGCAAAATTGAGAAGCTTTTAAACGAGAATGGTCTTCTGAAATCCAAAATCAATGATCTTGAGTTGAGTCTGAAACGTTTTTCTTTCGGAGAAAAATCTTTGAATATGCTTTTGAATAATCAGTTCTCTCATGGAAATAAAAGAGGTCTAGGCTTTGGAAAAAATAATGTTTTTGAAAAACGAAATTCAAATGAGTTGAGAAGTCCCTCAAACTGCTTTGGAAATAGTTGTTTTGATAATTTGAACTTTGACAATTCCAAAGGATTTTTGAATCAAAAGCAAAATGTGAATTTGTTTTGTAATAAACCATTTAAACATTCTTGGATCCCAAATGAAAATAAAACGGGTTTTGTTAGATTCAAATCGATTTGGGTTCCTAAGGGTACAAAAGTTAATTCTAATGGTTTGTTGTACAGACAAGTTTGGGTACCTAAAGCTGTGAACAAAACTGTGAGTGGTTTTACAAATTTTGTTAGACCACTCGATTCTCAAATCTGTTAGGTACCGGAGGAGGCTGAGGAACTGCTAGGCAAAAGAGATTTGGATTCAAGTTGCTCAATACTTCTGAAATCATTCACAGTTCCTTAGCCACATCTGCTGAGTTAGAGATTCTGATTTACACTGGATTCTGGTATGATCTCTAAACTCACCTCTGTAAATATTTTCTTGTTTTGATTTTTTTTCTTTTGCTTATTTCTTCTTCTCACTTCTATCTCTTTCTTCTGTCTTTTCTAATTTGATTTATCATTGTCACTTTTTTTTGTGCTTCTGGAATTGCAGTATTTGAATTGCAGTATTCATGATATTCCGGAAATTTGTTTTGTGTGTATAGAACTCTGATACTTTTATTCATGTCCAGATACTAATTTTTTTTCCTGCAATAGTTTTGAAGTTCTTTTTTTGTTTTCTGAATTCATAACAGTGTTGATGTATAATTGTCATATCCTGAACACTGTTAATCAGAATTCTAAAGTTTTGAAGATCTGAAAATTTGATGGAATTTCACACGCCACTGCTGTTTTGAGTTTTCACTAATTCATTTTAGGAAAGCTTAAAATAACATACTCATTACAGCACTCTGTTACTTATCAGTTATGATAATTTCATTAATTTTTCAGATTGGCTTGAAAAAATTGTCTTGAATCAGTGATTCATCTTGAAATTCATCTTATTCATGAGTATTATGATTGAAATTATTTTTGTTTGAAATCATCTGAAATTCTTAATATTTTGAATATCACACACCGTTTAAATCTGAAATTATCAATCTTGTGTGAATATTCATTATATCTCAAACTTGACATTGATTCAAATGATTTCAAATAAATTGGTTTGGATCATGAATATCTCTCAAATCTGATATAAATGATCTGAAATTATTCCTGTACTTGTCAGTAATACTTGTGAATACTCTTTGAAAATCTGGTCTTAAATTTCATTGTAAGTTCATGGTTATTTGATTCGAATATCTGTTCGTTTAAAATCATTTGAAATTATCGATTTATTAAATCACACACATATCTCGAATCAAAATTTATGAATTGGTGTGATTGATTTATTAAATCCTGATATTTTCATATTTCTTCAAATGATTTAAAATAAGCGGTATTTTTAATCTTGGATCGTGAATCATATTCTGTGACCATCAGAAATGTATTGACAAGTGTGCTTTGAAACTAATTCTGTGCTGCTCTGATACTGTTTTTGAAAAATGTTTGTTTTGGAATCATGCTGCTCTGATTATAAGAAATTGATTTGTAAATATTTTTTTTGGACTGCTTGATTTGGTATCAAAGATTTATCGTGTTCTGAGAAATGAAATTTGTGTGCTTGAGTTGCTTGCTTTGTAATTAAGTCTTTTCTGTTGACTGAGGTACCATTGTTTGCCACCGGGGTGTCATTAAAATCCTTGAGAAAGCGAGAACATTTGGTATCAGAAGCGCCTTATATTTGTCACATCCATCTGTTCTGATTTTTCACTTTGTAGAGACACCATGTGGTATCAGTTTAAAAGTGCTGCATATTTTTTTGCTGTATATATGTATTTTTTCCCTCTTGTCATGCATAGATCAGCATATTACACTTGTAATTGATTTTCAATTTTAAAATTATTTATTGATTATTCTTTCAGAAATTGAAATCAATATCCAAATTAAACTGTATTTATAATTCATCAAAATTATAATCAGATTTAGAAATTGTGATGAATTGTGACTGCAGTATATTTCACAACAAGAGGAGAATTTTATTTAGATTTTCATGATGGTTAAATATTTATTATAATATCTTTGAACTGGCAATTATTTCACGGAAATCTTCATTACTTATCATCCTTCTGCCATCCGTTATGATTTTATATAAATGTGGAGAGTTTAATTTTTCTTAAAATCATTTTAAATAAACAGTGAAAATAGTTGTGATGGAAATGTGACTGCATTATTTTTTTCAGAATTAGTGACAATTGAAAATTTTCAAGAATCCCGGTACAGTTCATGCATATCTCATAATATAATTAATTTAGAAATTTATTTCACAGTCCATCTCTGTACTTACCACATTTCTATCATCCATATTGGTTTTATATATCGAGGAGTTTTTCCTTTTTAAAAGCTGAAAATGATGAAAATATAATTAATATATAAGTGTGTCTCTAACCTCATTTAAAAATCCAAGCTCTGGTCATGAATGGTTAAGAGACAACTTATAATTTAAGCTGCGACTGACTTCATTTAAAAATCCAAGCTCTGGTTATGCGTGGTCAGTGTGCTCTTAAATAAAATAAAAAGAAAAAGGAAAATTGTGCTATAAATTGAAATTAATTTGAAATTCTTCTTGGTGTTTATAAAAACCAGCCTATCAATCCATCTTTCTAATCTGTGAAATGTGTTGAAATCTTATGAAATATTATGTTTTGTTGATTGATAGCTATTGGGATTTGAGATTATCTGTTTTTGTCACTTAAGTTGAATTTATAATTATAGTCCAAATCCACCACTATATTTTGTGCTTTATTTGTTATAAAATTCTTTTGGAAAATAATTGAAAAATATTTTTATTAACTCTCTCCATAATATATAAAATTCATCGTAAATCCGTCATTTTTCTACAATGTGAAATATGCCACCTGTTCTTAGTTTATTATGATTTTTGTTTGACTGATTGAGATTTATGATGACTGTTCTTCCTCTTAAGCTGATATAGTATTTGTAAGTCATTTTTCATCTATATTTTAAATTCTGTATCCTTTTGATGATAACAAAAGGGGGAGAATGGGTTTAGATTTTGATTTATGAGTGAATATTTGATAAATATTTTTAATTTTGAAAATTCATTATTATTCATACATTTCATTCATGCATAGTTATAGGGGGAGTTTCTGTTGTAGGGGGAGCATTTAAATAGGGGGAGTTCAAATATCCATGAACAAACACATTTATTATATTCAAAATCTTTTATTTGTTTGTCATCATCAAAAGGGGGAGATTGTTGTATATAACGGTGTTGTATACACAATTATATGATTTTTGTTTGATGATAACAACCAAATATATTTTTATTATAAATGTGTTTGGTACTGTACTGTTATATATATACATCACAGCAATGAATATAATATTTATATTTAAATAAAATACGACTGTACAGAAATTCAAATATTAACACAGTATTTTATTTAAATAGAATATTTTATTTCAATATTCAAACAGTACAACTATTTGTAACTCCACTATTTATACATTCACAGAATATTTGTACTTGTATAAACAGAATAAAATAGACAAGTTCGTTTGACAACAATAAAATGATATTTTATTTCAATCAAACTTGTTTATTACAGACATCGGTACATTTCATATATACACAGCTCCTCACTGCAACACTCATACATTCATTCATTCAGTTTACATTTCATATATATCCATTTTCACTTGTATATACAGACTCATACATTCATTGACACCACACACTGTCTTCTTGTCTTCAGCTTGTCAGTCCTGTCATCACAGTCAGTCCAGTCATCCCAGCTTACCTGTCACACATGAAACACACACACACAGTACACTGCAATAGAAATAAAACAGAATACATGCAAATTTAAATTTTATTTTTAAAATTTTATTTGCCTCAGATTTCTGGTGTGTTTCTCATCATTTTTCATGACTTGATCTGAATTATAAAACCATCAATCTGTGTCTAGACAGCTTGTGATATTCACAGTGATACACTGTAAATACCACAAGGCAGACAACATATATATTTCAATGCAGGGACAGGGACAACTCGTCTGATGGCTGCGTGTACACACGTGTATACACGTGTGCACTGCCTCGCCAATTCAGCGTGCAACTGAGGAGTAGCCACGTGGACCTTCTCAACTCAGTGCATATTTGAAAAGCAACAAAGTCAACACAAACAAACATGATCAAAACCTCAAAGAAAGCAATCAATTTCAAAGTGTCAAAGCATGGAGTCGAGCCAAGCAAGCTAGAGTGCAAAAGTGGTTGAGCTTGCATGAATCAACTCAAACCAGCCCAAGCAAGAAACAAAATCACTGAAGAACTCAAATTCAATGGTGAATGAGCAATAACAGTTCAAAACAGTCGAGTGTAAGAATGATCAAGCACAACAGTAAAAGCAACAAAACAAATGTCAACCAGCAAATGTCAAAGCCAACAAAGAGTAAAAATGGTCGACAGCTCAATGGTTCAAATGGTCAAGTCCATGATCGAACATAATGCAAAAATGGTCAAGCAGGCTAATGTGGACATGCAGCATGGATACACACTAAAGCAACATGGCACAATGAATGAAAAATGGTTACAGTTCAAGTGCTCGAGCATGCACAAACAGGGAAGTGGACGTGCCCAAGTGGTCGAGCCTCAAAACAACAACAAAATAAATAGTAGCAGCTACAACAAGTAAACAAAACAGCAAAGGTTCAAGAATACTCAAGTCATTAAGACAGCTCGACATAGCCAAGAAAGCAAGGCCAAGCAATGACATAGACAAAAGAATTTTCAGCTCAAAAGTGTTCAAGTGTACACATGATCAAGACATGGTTCAGAGAGCAAGTCAGAGCAGGCAACAAGAGATGGTGGACCAAGAATTCAAGTAACATGGACAAGCCAATATCAATAGTGAAAAGCAAAGTGATCGAGTGTCGAGCAAATCTTACATGAAGCACAGCAAGGTGTCAAAACAGCACAGTTATGGTTCACATACAAGTTTGAACTCAGAAATGTGCATAGAGAACATAAAGTGTAGGTGCAGCAGACATGGGAGCTATAAATGGTGTGTTCCAGGTCCACATGTGCATGTGCAATATCAATATACATGAAATGCAGAAACCTCTTTGAGCAAGAATTATGTCAAGATTATTCAGCAAATATATCTTGGGCAAGAATAACATCAATACATTCCAGATTTGATCAATATGCTTTCAGGGATCATTTAAAGCTATTTCACTCAAGGCAACAAAAGGAAAGTTTTTTTTATTTCAACATTTTTTAATAGCAAGTTTTTTTTATTTTTCCAGAAATCATCTTTTGGAAAGAAGAACAAGTTTTTTAAAACTGCTTCCATCTTTTTTCAAAACCACAGTTTACTTCCAGAAATGGAAGTGTGATTTCAAGACAGTTTTTTTTAGGTATGGTAACATTTTCGAATTGACTTTTTAAATGTACATTGATGAAATTTTTGGCAAGAAAGAATTTTGTATTGCCAGAAATCATAGGGCAAAGTTTGACAAGTTTTGAATTTTTTTTTTGGGCTCAAGTATTTTTCAAAATAAATCGCAACAAGGGAAATGGAAATTCCTTTCCAGTTTTTTTTGTTCAAGACCGAGTTCAATTCAGGCAACAAAAGGCAACAAACAATCACAGCAAACATTTTTGAAAAAAAAAAATTCATGTCTGTTTTCAAATTGTTTTTTTTTTCAAATATATACGGTGCTAAATCAAAGAACAAATCTGTTTCCTTTCTTAAGGGATTGAATCAATACTTTCCTGTTTTTTTTAAATATGCTTTCATAAAAATTCAAGGCATCATTCAAAAGAAGAAAACAATTCAAAGCAGAATTTATCAGCAAAAGAAAAAAGGGGAAACCACGAGCCAAATCGCTCAAGGGCAACTGTTCCAGAAATTAGGGTATCCATTCTTATTCAAAGCCGATTTCATTCAAGGCACAAATCATGGAATCAATCACACAATCAAGGAATCAAAGGGGGAAACAATAAATCAGATCGGCCACATATACGAAATCAGAGAATAATTATAGGAATATATAATCCTATATGTATCACCGGTTACATCATAGGCAAAGAAGGACATTGAAATCGAAACCAACAACAACTAAATCAGAGAGCAACATTTTTTAATCAAAGAACACTCACAATTTCATTAGGGTTTCGATCGCCAGAGTGAAGAATCACATAGCCACACATCAATCGAGCAAGACAGAGAAGCAATCGGAGATTCGAGCACCAGAAATCATTTCCAGAGCCAAAAATTAACAACATCGACTTCGATTTGGAACTCAAAGAAGAAACCCTAGAGCCGCCGCCATTTTTTTTTCACATAGCAAAGAGATCGGGTGAAAAGAAAATGAGATTGGGCCGGCCACGTTTTTGTTTAAAGGCTAAAAGGGGATGAACCTTGTTATTTATCTCCTAGGTTTTTTTTTTTTTTGCTTTAGTTTCTTTTATTTTGTATTGTTTCAGTTTTAATTTCTTTGTAAACCGAACAGTTTATAGATTCTGTAAAATCTAGGGGGAACCAGTTAGGGGTTTAACTGGCAGTTGACTAGTCTGTGTAAAACTAGGGGAAATTCTGATTCAGGGGTTTGAATCAGTCTAGGGTTTTGAGCGTAGAGTTAGAATAGGAGCGAGAGTCGCGAGTGTACAAGGTCTTGTATGCGGGATCTGTTCTATCATCTAGTAGAAACCTTAGGAATGCAGCAGTAGGCAGGGTTTTGCCGAAGCTGGGTATATCTGTGTGTGATTTATTTTCTGCACTTTTATTTCTGCTGCATTCTGTGATCTGTTTTTATTTTAATATCCTGTCAATTTTTCAATTCAGGTTAAAACGGTGATAAACCCTATTCACCCCCCCTCTAGGGTTAATCTAGATCCAACAAAACTTAATTAAAATGAGCTCGTTGCGTAGTGGAAGTTCGAAATTTTCTGGTTTGAACTCCAAATGAACATATAAGATCTGATTTAAGTCGAAATTCCTTAAAATAAGAATCTTCCCGATCTAATGGATTATAGTTTTCTAATGAAAGCCAAAAAAATAGATTTCATCTTGTAGGTTTTGAGTTATGTCAAAATCAGTTTTTCAAAAAAATCGCGGTTTGGTAGCTTATAAACCAAACTAAAATTTAGTTAACTGGAGAAGCTTTTAGAATACAGAATCCTTGAATTTTTTTGAGGAAGCATGAATGATCAATTAAGTAATATTCTGAGGCTGTTGACCAAATGGTGATGCTTAATATATTATTTATCATCTATGTACAGCGATGAGATTTAGAACCTGAGTAAAATGTGAATTATAGTTATTAATGAACATGACGCTATATTATGTTATTATGCATTTGTATTTTATGGTTACATGTGACATTATGTTGGATTCATGTTTCTTGCATATTTACATCATTATCGCCACTTGCATCATATTTGGTTGTTGCTATGATCGTTACGCTTGTATGTGCACATGTTTATTATACTACTTGTCTATTTGCTTAACTAGGTTAGCCCCGTGCAGATGCATGGCTGAAAAAAAATATAATTTCATATTCGTACTTTTAGAAATATACATATAAATAATTGTAAGTGAATAATTACATACTAATACATCAATAATAAAAATTATTGTTGTGAAGTTATAATATATTAGTTTTCAAATATTTATTTTCAATAATGATTTAAATTAATAGTAAAAAGACTTTTCATGCATTTTTCGTTAGTGTTACTATTAAGTTGATGGGATTAATCTACATCTTTTTGTTATCATGTTCTTACTATGATATACAGTAATATTATTATTAATCAGAATTCAATTTCCTTGAACTATTGAGTTAAATTTAGAAAGAAAGAAAAAAGTCAAGTTATTAATTCACTACTCTCTATGCAACACTAATTTATTTAATAGAGTAATACCGTAATTATAAAGTATCTTATCTTATTATCTAAATAAAATCATACATTTTATAACTTGTAACTATTGACATGTTACTTTAAATCCATTGCTGTAAAACAATTACAGAAAATGCACGGTAATATAAATATTGTTCTCATTATTGCACAACGACATGTGAAGTACTATGAGCATATCAAAAATCTAGTTTTTTGCATCAGGAAGCAATTTAGGCCATTAAAAAAATATCTTCTATTTCTTTCCAACTAAACAATACCAGAAAAATATTATACTGCAAGTGTAAATCCATACAAACTGTCTTTTGCCTTCAAACTCCAGAATTAACAAAATTAACTGGTAATAACTGACTTTCCATGCTATTGCTAACATGAAGAGTTGCACCAAAAAAAATGCTAATAAATGCTTTTCATGTTACATATACAGACTTTAATACGATTCAAGCTAATCAAATTTGTTATATTTTGAAAGATGCGAATACAGCAAAATACTGTATTAAATAATATTCATACTTCAACTAATAACTACATATTTTGCTTGCATATGCGTACAAATATACATACGCATACCCTTTCATACATATGCATGAACACACAAAACAGTAGATCCAAACATGTTAGCTATCATTATACGTAGCATATCATAAACATTAAATCAACTCCTAAATTGCTACATATCGTATAAATGGATAACCATATCAACCTATAATTTGGTCTCATCTCCTTTTATATTTACATATAGGTACACACATTTACACACGACATTCTTTTTTTCTTTCTTTTTTCAGGTGCGTCCTTTCTTCTTCAAATTGTAGCAGCCTATCTTTCTTCAGCAAATTAAAGCAACTCATCTTTGTATCCTCCTGCCAGCATAGTTTATCACACAAAATTATCGCGTCAACCACTTCCTGCTTCAGGCGTCTACACATAGCAATATTTCAGTTTCATGGTACATCTGTTCGATGTTGGACAACACTCTACAACAGTTAAAAACAATAGCACGTTACATCAATTCACAGTTGAATAGCTCTCTACAACAATTACACCTAAATCTGGGATTTGATAGATATTAAATTTAAACAACAAAAGGAATATGTGTTTTTTTATGTAAACTGTAAAAGAACAAAGAAGAACACATTTGTATCCCTATCAAAACTTTTTGAATTTCAGTTTTGTTGGTTGAGTTTAGATCAACCAGATGATGGTACATGTTATGTAAAATAATTTTATAATGTGCTTATCTAAATGTTGTCTTAGACTAAAATTGAAGGTATGCGCTTATTATAAAAAGGGAATACATTCAACTAAAAAAGCTTGCGCTATTTATGGTATTTGAATGTACGTTATGTTAAAATAAAAGGAAATATGTCGATCGATGCACTTGCGCTCAGAGATATATTGTGCACAAAAGGCTTCCTTGCCAATATTTGTTAATGAATTAACTCATATGAAATCATTTAGTACCAAGTTGAATAGTAGAAAATATTCCTTCGATGTCGCTATGACTGCAAAAATAGGAAATCAGTAACCGATACATGAACAAATAACAATGCTATATTATAAACCAACGGATCAGAACTGTAAATAAACAAATTTGCATAGTTACCATTTTGTGAAGACTTTAGCAGTATAAAATTCTAGTTATATATTTTGTTTTCATTAAATCATCCATTGAACTAACTATCGATGATGTTTTTAAAATTTTCTCTAGCTGTCTACGCATAACTTGCAACAAAGATTCTATTTCCTTTAAATATTTCGAAAATGAGAAGCATGTCGATTACATAGATGTTCTATTGATGGTTATGTTCAACATATATGCTAATATTGTTCGCAAGGAGAACACTATTTCAGTTTGATATTGAAAAGAGGCATAATTAATTGTTTTTACTATTGTATAACTCTGGTAAGTAATGGGCAATGTCGTAAAAATAGCTAATGGACATGAATAAACTATAGTTTACTGTAATGTTAATCTATCAGCATAAAATGTAGTTGGTTACTGTAAATATTTACCATTTATTTTAACCTATCTTAGCTTATTTACTGTAAAGACAATAAAAATATAATTTTAATCTTAGTTTGATATGTAAATAAACTAAGAGAAACATTAATTGAAGTTAACATGATAATTATATCATTTGTAAATTAACTGTAATATTACAGTAAATATTACCATATTTATTTATCTACGCAAAATATAGTTGGGTCCAAAACTATAGTTTACTGTAAACTATAGGTCAGGGTTGATCTTTGTCGCTTAATAAAATCCTGGAGTACTATATTTGGAATATATTAAACTACTGAATGCCCTTCCAAATATACAATGAATTAAGTTGATCATTGAAAACTCTTACAGCTTTATTACTATTGCGTAAATAAACTTCATGAAAAAATACTGAGAAATAATTTTCTTTAAACATCCTTTTAAGTTTCAAAATACAAAATCAACCCTCATCAAAATAGGTTTAACAAAACACACATATTTTTCGTTTTGGTCAATCCGTTGAATATCTACAGCTTCTGAAACTGCACCAAATTAGCAAAGCCTTTCAGAAAAAAGAAAATCTTATTATTCTCGCCCTAAATTAAGCGAGTATTAATCATTCAACACTTTGTACACCAACTGTATTTTATGCTGATAATAGTAGAGCTATTATTATATATAAATATCAATAAAGATCATTTTTTAATACATATTCAATGCGTTTAGAAAAGAACTAAAGAGAATATAGACATATCTCTTCCACTTACCAATAGCAGTCAAATAAACCTTTGTGCAATTTGCATATTTTCCTTCAATGAACATATTTTGTCCTTTTCTTCGATTAGCAGAAGCCGCTACACATCTTGAACTATTCCTCTATTACCAATGGGTCGTTATCTAAAAGGTTGACACTCTGGATACATATAATAGAATACACGAAATTAGAGATCATATAGAATGCATAAATTTCATTTTAAATTACTAAAATAGGACCAAATAAAAGAATCAATTAGATATTTAGTGTACGTCTTTGAGTATAGAAAACCTGCTACACAACTTTTTTTTATCAAAATTTTGAAAACGGACATTATAAACTTCCTTGATTATAATGGAACAATAAACGCTTCATAAATGTAAATCAACATTTTGCTTGCATATATTTACCTCCACATTTTTTATCATTAAAAGTGGATGGTACAAAACTATTAAATATCAATAAACTATGTCAAACCTTGAACAAAAGAACATCCGTAAATTAGTTCAAACAAACTATCTCCTTATCAGTTTCAAACTCAGAAGATAAACTTCTATTCTTATGTAGCTTAACTTTGAAACATGTATAATTTTCCAATGTGCAATGAAAACAACAAAACTGAACCATAATTTAGTCTAAAATGAAAATCATAATAGCAATTCTCCATATCCAATCTTATTCATCAAGATTAGAGTGACTAAGAAAAAAATAAAAACAATGCCTGAAATAAGATATTGATACATGCATTATCCCTTCAAATGAATATAGTTGTATAACCAGGCCATCTACACTTATAGATAATACTAAGAAACTCCAATGGTACCTTCATCTTAAAAGCAAACCTATCTCTGTCAGCAGTAAAAATGTGAAACTATAAAGCACGCGGACTACCTTGCTTTTACATAATTATATTACTTTTACAACCATGCATCTGCACCCCTGTATTAGCAGGTTTCTTTAGTGTGCCTAATCTACCACCCCTATTCTTGATATCAGTAAAGAAAATCCAAAAAAAATCAAGTTTAGTAATGCATAAATTCAATAAACTAAAACAAAAAAAACATGATTTTTACCTAGAGTACAATTTTTATTTAGGTAGAAAAAGGAAGAGAAATGAATGAAACAATAGCACACCTCAAATCATCATCAGAAAGGGAAATTGAGTTGGTGGGACAAACCGGAGGGGAAAGATTCAGAGTGTTAAGATTTGGAATGTTAACCCCTCATATCCAAGTAGTTAAGACTATTTTTTTGGTAGATATAACAAAACATCAACATAATTAACCCCTCATATCCAAGTGTTTCGGGATTCAACTCCTTCATGATCAGAGCTATGTATTCCTCTTCTTCTATTTTTAACCTTTATAGCATGTTTGTAGATGCATTCATGTATTATAAGAAAAAAATCAAATGTAAAATGCATCAGTTTAAAAATACAATTATATCTGAATCGACAAACTCGAATGTTATTTAACAAATGTTACCTCTTAGATACCTAGTTTAAGTTTCATTTCTCCTCATAAAACAATATATCTGAATCAACAAACTTGAATTTCCTGTAAAAATTAAAGAGGATTAGATAAATTTCAATTCACAAATCGGGGGAACTACAAAATCGTCTAAACCAACTGAATTATAAAATATATGTGAAATAACTAAGTATGTTATTTTTCACATTCTTTACATGAAAAAGATTCTTCAATGCCAATAAAAAACACTGAGTTTTAATTTTGCAGGTAAAACAAATAAATATACCATGTTCACTTACTTGAATAAATTCTTTGAGTAGGCCCTTTACGGTGAACTGAATGAATTCTTCGAGTAGGTCTATGCAACATCATCTTCGAAGTAGGCAGCTCTTATATTCCGCACTCCTTAAAAACCAACGAACCCTTAAAAACCCACAAAATGCCTAACCAAAATTCTAGGATGAACTCAAAATTCTAGGATGAAGAAATTACTGCTGTTGTCGATAACTTTGGCAACATACTCGATATGTATCCAACAGATCAGAAGCTGGATCTTAGACTCTAGCTTCGTCAGTTCATCGGAACCCTAACTGCAAGATTGGAAATTGAGGAGAATGGGTACAAAATTATTTGGAATAGTGAATGAGAAAGGAGGAGGACGTGAAGAAAATGGAAAATTTTGAGGAAGCGAGATGTGATGAGAAGTGGGTTCGACAATCAATAAAAAAGAGCCCTCATTTTTTAGGAAAACTCTAGAGGCTTGTGAGCTATGTTGGAAAATAATAAACCGTTATATTACTACTGTAGGACGGCGGGAAGCTTGTGTTGGAAACTAAAAGCCGCGTCTTGAAAATCAATTTTTTTTTAATGCCCGAGAAAGACAGAATTCGATTATTATTTAGATTTCCAGAGCGTAGGTGTTTATATTTTTTTTATTTTACCGAGACAGGCATCATTATTACCTTTTTGTCATGTACTTGTCGTCCTATGTTACATGATCGTTTTTTTTTTGTTTATTTAATTTGCGTAGGAAGCTGATGGAGCATGAGTATGTGTGACTGAGGAGGGAATCAAAGAGATTTTATTATTATTAATATCTAGTGGCATGTGTGAAGGGAAATTAGGCAGTTTTGGAGGGAATTGTGGAGGGAAAATGGACAGTTTTGGAGGGAAAATGGCTCTGCTTTAGTATTATGTTAGACTCTCTTCTGATTATCTAAGTATATATAGGTACATGGAAGCAAAAGTTTTCTGGTTTGCTTATAGCATTTTGGCTTTATTAGTACGGATTCGTTTGCCTGACAAATGGTATATATTTAAGATTTTATATTGTACTTGGGTTTTATATATTGTTTCCCCATGGTATGGGATACCTCATATTGAGATGAGATGTATATTATTATATATTCATGTTGCATTTTTTCACACCTAGCCGTGCAAAGAATATGTTGCCAAAAAATTTGTAATTTCAAGTGTTAAATAATTTTAACATGATTTTGAAATGTTTTTTAAAGTAAAATTTTATGGTTTGGGGCATTTTTCTTAGTTGTGGTTTCGAGGGCAAAATCCTTTTAGGGTGGAAAATGTGAACGTGTAATTTTAAAATTTGAATATTTAAAGAATTTAAATGTTAGAGTGAATGAATTTGAAATTCAATGATTTTAGTCAAATTCATATATGAATTTGAAAAGGTGAATGAACTTGAATTCTAAATCTTGATATTTAATAGGAAATAAACTGATTTGAAGTTTAATTACAATTCAATCTGTATTAAAACGATAATAAGAAATTATTGTCGACGAATTTGAATGTTTGTAAATTGATTTATATTTACTAGACTTCATTAATATGTGAAAATAGCCATTTTGCAAATGATTTCGGAATTTGACGCAATTAATTTTTTAGATGAGGAATGGTTAATTATTGTAAAATCCCAATTTTTGTAATGATTGAAGTTATCGTGTGATCAGGAGGGATATAAACATGTATAATTAAACAATATATAATTATAATATTTTAATATGGTTTCAAAAGCAAGATTTGGCATACGATCAGTTTAGCTCTCGAAATTAGTTCCATTGTGTTTGAAATGTGGGTTGTTGGCTATGAATGACAGTGAGTACGTCTTGTTTTGAGTTCGTAACTTTTCGTACTCAATGAATAGTGTTTTAGAGGAGGCTATATAAGCATTTCAACTCTCCTCATAACCTTAACCTAGTCGTCATAATGAAATCAATGGCTATGATTGCTCAATCTAATCCATCCACATTACTAAAAACCCCAACATGAAAGTTGTCCATATTTGCTCCATGTACGCTCAAGATATGATTTTGTATCCTAATCCCCGACACTCCATGTCGTTCATTCAGACTCCCAAATTTTATATCCCTTGACCACATGTGAATCCCATATTTCGTCTCCCTCATTTCTTATCTCGCTACGAAGCTCCCCTAGATCGTAACAACTCCCACATATCGTACCCGCTACCAACTACTCTCGGATTTCTTATCCCTCCACTCTTCATATCCCTTCATATTTTGTATCCCTCCAAAGTTTGTATCCCTCCATATTTCATATCCCTCCATATTTCATATCCCTCCGAGTTCCTATCCCACAATGACACCCCACTTTGTGTCACTCCAAAAATCGAAGTGGTAGGATTGATATTCCTCTTTTCATATCCCTTCGGGATACGAAAAAGTGTGATGCAAGAATGTATGGGATACAAAGTACGAATGATACGAAAATGCCAGGATACGAAAGGTGCTAGGATATGAAAAGTGTGATACGAGAAACATGATACAGAATGGCATGATATGAAGTGTGTGTTGCTAACGAAGGGAGAAAACTAACTCCTTGGGAGTCGTACCGATCCTGGTATTAGTACCAATCCAGAGGATACAAAGTGTGGGGTGTGGGCCCCCTACTCACCTACTCCACCTACTTTACTTGCCTACCTTCCCCTATAAATTTTCATGGTTCTACATCGTGGGGAAGGTTGGCTCCTTGTTCTTATGTATTCCGATAGAGAAGACAACATTCATACAACCTCTCAGGCACCTTCCATCACTCTGGGAAGAAGAAGAACCATCTCCTTGAACAACTTTGCGTTGCCTTGGAATTATGGGAAAAAGGAACTAAACCCATCACTTGATTTCCTTACCACCATGGCCATGGTAGCTTCACGAGAGCATCCTAGCCTCTTGATCCCCTCTCAGCTAGACTTGGTTTTATGGGTTAAAGACTCCTCCTTCCTCTTCCACTCATTTGGATCACAAGGTAAAGCCTACTACCTCCTTCTCCAAGCATATCACACGAGATCACTCGCCTTAACAATTGGGATTATCATAGTTCTTGTACATTTGAAGATACACCGATTCCAAATTGTGACTTGTAAAAGTGGAGTAATAAAGTACCAAACTTCCAGAGTGGACGCAAGATCTGATGAGCCAAACCACTATAAATATTGTGTGACTGTTCTCTTGCGTTTTCCAATGCATACTTACCTTATAACTAGCTTATTTTTCATTCTGAACACGGAAATCACGAGTGTTGGTGACCACTTTTGACCGTCAACATTTTTGGTGCACTAGAAAGGGGGATGCACCTACAAACAACGTTTCGCTACTTCTATTGGAAATTATTAACTTTGCCTTTCCTACCATTCGATCACTGAGACTTGGAGTGCTACTTAAGTCCTCCAGAATTTACCTACCAAGTCTACCGATATGGTGACCAGAGGAATGAACATTAAGGTTAGACCTTCCACGATTGATCCTGACTCGAAAAACTCCCCTCAACCTCGATCTACCGAAGTTCCGACCAATGTGAATATCGCAGTTACTTCTAATTCCAATACACTCATTAAACAAGCTCAATTTAATGAAACTAAGAGAAAGTTAGGAGAAACTCAAAGAACCCTCCTCAAGCAAATTAACTAAAATCTTGGATTGAAACAATTGGGTTAAGCAACATGCTCGGAAAGACATCCTTCGCTTTCAAACAGATTTGGGCATTTAGCCTCCTCCAAATTATGTCTCTACGAGTTCCATTCCCGCTTCTCTCCCTAATAACCATCATCTCGACTATTCTCGGCTTAAGCTTAATTGTAACAACCCATATTTAACAAATAATAGTTAATTAACAAATTAATTAATTAAAGAATAGGTTTTAAAATAATAAGAATTGGGAAACGAGGTTTATTCCATTAGGACCATTATGATTTTCTGGTTCAGACATACTTTTGGTTTGCGCAAAATGGACTTAAAACGAATAAGTTATGGCTAATTGAAGTTTGAATTCAAATTAGAATTTAAAATTAAAAAAATTTAATTAATTACACTTAATCTGCGTAATAACAAAGGCGACCCAGTCCCAACTGGGTCGACACAAGTAGTTCAGCCAGGCACGTTTTCGTGCCTGGTAGGAAAAGAAACACACTGCAACTTTCGATATTTCTTTAATCCAACGTTTATGGATGAAAACCTAATTATATAAAGGCCCAGGGATCCCAACCTCATCTATAAATAAACTTATACTCCTCCCCTATTCCCCACAACTTTCATTCTTCAATTCTATGCCTCAACTACATCCTTCTTCTCCAAAATAAAATATAGTTTATTCGCGTTCATATTGGAGTACTGTTTATTCATAGATTTTGGGAATTTCTTACCGGGCTATTTGGATTTGCAAAATTAGGTGAGAATTATGTGATTTCTAGATTTCTAATAAGTTGAAGATTAAATCTATAAATTAGTAGTTATACCTGTTTCAGATCTGAACTATTCACAATTCTCAGATTTAGATTTTTTGCAGTTAGTTTCAGATTCAGTTGTCTCTATTTTCCTTTTTGAATTCCTTCTGTCCATTTCTTCAATTTTTGATTAGATTTCTGTGAACCGTTATATCAGATCAATTCTTCACTTTTTCTATTTTTCATAGATTTCACAGTTACATTAAAATATGCCTGAAAAGGCATATAGATGAGATGAAAATAGGCATAAACTCGTATGCATATATATATATATATATATATATTTGTGTTGGATAATTTCTCTTTTTTGTTTATTCAGCGTTTGGATTTGGAAATAAAAATAAATTGAATAAGAATAATCAAAATTTAGGCTTAATTTGAATATGATGATATTGCACGTAGAAGGATATAACCGAGTAAAGGCAAATCAGGCTGTAAATGCCTATTTGATAGATTTTGGCAGAAACGGACTGTAAATAGAAAATTGCATAATTATGATAATTGGGATTGTAATGAAACATGAATGGTTTATTTGCAATATTACTTGGAATATCTGAGAGGAACACTTAGGCTTTATATGTGCATATTAATTTATAGTGGGTAAATTAGGGGCTTAATATATTGAATTTGTTTGTGGGGGCCAAATCAAGGGTTTGGGCAAGTTATTTTGTTGGGATCCATTCCATATAGCATACCCCTTTTATAATTTTTGATCTCATATGAGGCAAGGGCACGCACCATGTTACGTTATGAGTGTAAGTCGGTCCAATTGGAGGGTGTGAGTGTGTTTTGGCGGGTCAGTGTGCGTGCACTGGGCCGATTGGTAAACATAAGCCAGTTTGGCACTTATGGATAAGGTTATGTCTATTGGCTGATGGGCGAGTGCAACAACCCGGAAAATCAGAACCGATTTAAAAAATTTATTTTGGCTATTTCAATGAATTTTGAATAGTTAAAATAAATTATTTTAAATAATAACGATTTAAAATTTATTTAAATCGAAGTTAGAATGAGTATATTTATTTTAATTTTAAAAGGAATTAGAAATAACACTGTAGTTTGAAAATTTGAATATGAACTTTGACTGAATGTACAGGATTCAAAATAAAACGGATTTTAGTGAATCTAAAAATATCTAAATCTGTTTAAAAATATCATTCCAACGAATCCGAAAAATCGAGATTTCATAGCGGAACTAAAAAGTTATGACCAGTTAAATATTCAGAATAGTCGCTATGGAATATAGTATAATTTATAGCCCGTATAAATGGCCATTAAACAAACGAGCTCCGTTTTCGACGAAACCATTTTTATCGGATCTAGAATGTCAAATTATTGTTAAGTTTTATTTTCCATAATTTTTGGAATTAATTTGTGAGCGTGGTAAATTAAACTGCGTTCGATAAATTGTGTTGAATTTAATCGACCGTTAAAAGGGCCATTTTTCAAACGGTCTCTAAATTCGAAAAAATCAATTTTGTTAGGACCGTATCATCAAAACATAGCTAGGTTTATTTTTTGGGAATTTTTAGAGTCTGTATGTGGCCCCGGTGAATTTAAATGTATGATTGAAATAAATAAATAAATGATTTAAATTTAAATTAAAGAAAACAGGCTGAAAACAATCATTTGGGCTGACGGGACCTGGCCCATTATAACCAGAACAGGGGCAATTGGGCAGGAACAACTCTTGTTGAACTGAAATTGGTGCTACTGAGACTAAACGGGTTTATTTGCAAAAACTAGTAATTAAATATTATAAATATACATCAATTCTTATTTTAAAACCCTAGAACTATTCACCGCCGCCACCCTTTTGTGAATGGCCTATATTGTTCAATTCGTTCTTCCCAAATAACTTCCAAATCACTCGACGAAATTCAGTGATCCTTTGGAGGATTTCATAGAGCTCTTCCTTAATCCCATACCTGAGTTGAAGTTTATCACTGCGTATTTTGAGAGATATGACGCCAGGAAGTTCTGTCAAACGGATCGCCACCCTGCCTCCCATTCACCGTCAAGTTAGGCCCCACCACCCTCGTTGGAGGCGCGCCTCCTAGCCCTACACTGTGGTCTGGTCTAATCGTGTCCAAGCTGATCAAATTTGGAGAAAACCTTGGACCTAGAATCGAACCTAATAGAAAACATCGCGGCCTTTAATCTGTAAACGGGAAGAAGGTGATTTTTCTACTTTATTATATTATTAGTTTAATTTAAAAATATTATCAATGTAAAGTAAATCGTATCTCACTCAAACGAACTCAAAATTGAACGATTTCAGATCCGTTAAGATCGTGAGTCCGAGATCTACACTCTAGGACTGACTAGAACCAATTCTAAGTAGATCGAATTTTGGTCAAACTTCAGATCAGAATCATTCAGATTTAAACGACTGTGAGAAATCTATTTATTTCTTTTTTTTAATAATTAGAAATAATTCTGATTTTATTATCACCAACCTATATTTAATTCCTATTTGTTATGATTCATGATTTGATCTGTGATGGATGTAGTATGTAGATCTGGTTGTTTGGTGATATTCTATGGTGAGCAAATTGTTAAAAACATATAGCTCTGTGGTGATAAAATTGTTAAAAACATGTAGATCATTTTGTTGTAATAAATTGAGTGAAACAAAAATATATAATTTTTGTTTAGATAAAATTATCAAATTAGAATCATTGGGCAAATTCATCATTTTGTTAGTTAAAATAGTGGAACCAAGAATTATCCTTTTTGGGATTATTAGAATAGTTGATTAAAATAATTATCATGTTGTTGTTTGGAATAATTGGACCAAACTTGTCATTTTTGTCAAATTGGAACCATTGGACAAAAATTATCATTTTTCTCAAAATTAGAATAGTTGCATTGGAATTGTCATTTTTGTTTAAATAAATTTGGTCAAAAAAAAATGAACATTTTTGTTTAAATCAAATTGTTATAAAAGAAAAAAAATATGAAACACCAATTTTTGACAATTTTTTGAATTAGAATTTTCAACAAATATGAAACACCAATTTTTGTTTATTTGTTGAACTTGAATTTTCAATAAATAGGAAACACCAATTTTTGTTTATTTGTTGAATTAGAATTTTCAACAAATATGAAACACCAATTTTTGTTTATTTGTTGAATTAGAATTTTCAACAAATAGGAAACACCAGTTTTTGTTTATTTGTTGAATTAGAATTTTCAACAAATAGGAAACATCAATTTTTGTCTATTTGTTGAATTAGAATTTTCAACAAATATGAAATATCAATTTTTGTCTATTTGTTGAATTAGAATTTTCAACAAATATGAAACATCAAATTTTGTCTATTTGTTGAATTAGAATTTTCAACAAATTGGAAACATCAAATTTTGTCTATTTGTTGAATTAAAACTTTCAACAAATAGGAAACACCAATTTTTGTCATTTTGTTGAACTAGAGTTTTCAACAAAAATGAGATATCAAATTTACCATTGTGTTGAACAAGAAGTGTCACCCAAAAATGAAATATCAACTTTTGTACATTTTGTTAAATTAAAATAGGAATCAAGAACATGCTCATGTTTTAAATAAAAACATGATTACATTAGAAATTCACATTTTTAATGTCTAGAATAAAATATAGAAATTAGACAAATATTCATGTTTTAAATGAAAACATGTTTTAATTAAAATTCTAGTTTTTAATGTAATGATAGAAATTAGACAAATATTTATGTTTTAAAATGAAAACATGTTTTACATTAAAAATTCACTTTTTAATGTAATGATAGGAATTAAACAAATATGTGTGTTTAAAAATAAAACATGTTTACATTAAAAACCTTGTTTTTAATGAAATGAATGAATCACTAGAAAATGTTCATTTTTTAAAAACAAAAGCATTTAACATTAAAAATATCATTTTTATAAAAGAATGATTCATATGAAAATTGTTCATATTTTAATAAAAGTGTTGAAACATTAAAATCATAATTTTTAATGTAAAGTTTGATTTATTGGAAATATAAACTGTTTGAATAAAAATGTTGCAACATTAAAAATCCCATTTTTAATGTAAAAGTGATTCAGTAGAATATATATGTTAGAGAATATTTGTATGTTAAAACATTATTTTTAACATGCTAGAAAGGAGGAAAATGAAAACATCGTTTTCATACATTTTGTTTAAAATGGAATGGTTAACAAATTGAAACATCAAAATATGCATTAGAATTTGTGTGTAAATCTAGGAATCATTTTTATTTGCAATGCATATACTAGAATTTATATGCATAGTTAAAATTACATTTTTATATGCATAGTTAAAATAACATTTTTATTTACAATGCATATATTAGAATTTATATGCAAAGTTAAAATATCATTTTATTGACAATACGTACATTAGAATCTGTATGAATTATTTATAAAAACATTCACTGAAAACTTTATACAAATAAAACGTTCCCTTTTTATTTGTTAAAGTTAAAAATAGAAATACAAATAAAAATTAGCCTTTTATTTGTCATTGGTTCAATTGTCATGTAAATGAAATATTTTTGTTTAACATTGTGAATATATGGATACGATGCACCAATAAAAACATTCTTTTCTTTGGCATGTTAAACACGTTAGTGGAATCGTCCAACAGTTTATATTTATATATAATTATCTATATAAATATAAATATAAATTAAACGAATCGCGCGCAGTAGTTCGTGTTTCGGAATCGTAACTTTAAACGATTATACCGAAAGATCCGACCGTCGGATTTTCCCAAAACTGGAACTGTTAGGACCATTTTGGGAAGATCTTTCCAACGATATAAATTTTGTTAAAACCCAATGGTTAGATTTCGAGATAAGTGTAAATAAAATTTTGATAAAAATATAGCTAGGGCCGCCTATTGACCCGAAGCGTCGTTAAATTTATTTAGCTATTTTTATATAAATAAAAATAGCGATAAATCGTTATTAAATAATATTAACGACATGAAATGGTTTTAAACTATATATATGCGAGAATCATTTGAAAAGACCGAGTTCAATCTCATTTTAAATGATTATACGACGATTTAAATCAAAGATATTGAAGACGACGACTGAAGATTGGCGATCTTCACATCGAATGGATAACTACTGATGCCCGACATTGGTTAGCTCCCAGTAAAGGCTTAAAGTGGTAGTTATTCGGACGTACTTGTTGATTGTCTAGATAAGCGATCACCTCTCTTCCGTATTGGACATACGGGACGAGGAATAAGGTGTCTCCGGTTTCGTTCAGACCCAGAACGGACTTGTAAATGGATGTGTGTCCAACATTGGATTTCATTCCACGTAAATTGATTTCTATTTAATATATATATGTTGGTGGTAGAGAATTTATTCTCTTGCTTAACACCCTTCTCTGAGACGCATGAGCTCAGAGGTTATATATCAGTAGTTATCGATTGCATGGCGCGAATTATCAATGTGACATACCAAGATGCAATTGATCGAGGCTTTTGTTGAAAAGCAGAGCCATATGGATGATGATCAAAGCATAGCCTATTTTGGCATAGCTTTGTGCGTAATTTTACCTCGCGAGCCTCACATCTCGGTAAGAGTCAGAAATAGACAAGGGAAATGTAACACCCCACCTCCGCTAGGGTCACTCACAATGGGAATGCACTAGTTTTGGTGGAGTATTAGCTAGGTAAACATACACAGAGATGTCACAAGGCAGACCATAAATAAAGCATCGATAGAAATTAAAAACCAAATTTCATTACTTTCAAGAAAAGAGTCAAAACCTCATATATCCAAAGTACAAATTATTCCATTACATCAAGTTCTAAATAAAGAAGCATAAACTGAAGATAACAAAAGTAAGTTATTCCCCAAAAATAGCAGAAGTGCAGCCATAGCATAGCTCAAGACCAAACCGTACATGAGCTGACAGAAAGCAAGCTAAATCCAAGCTAAGAGCTAGCGTTTCCTCCCTGAGAACCTGAAGGGGGGGAACGAAAGAAAAAGGGTCAGTCATAAAGACTTGTAAGCCCTAGTGACTTTCAGTATAAAAACTAGTAAAGTTAACAAGACATGAGTAAACGGAAAGTAAACATAGGGATGATAATAAGTCTGGCAAGATAACTAAGATAACAAGATAAATCAAGTATAGCATCGCATATTCAAGATTTGTTGCACCAAGTGTACTAGTATTCTAACCCATGTCAAGTATTAACCATGAAATGATCCCTTGGCCCAATATCATGAAATGACCCGTTATGAGGTCCTACGGTATGATCTACTAATCGATCGGCTCCCTACAAGTTCTAGCTCGTCATGTGTCTGTGTCATACGGCCCAATCACGAAATGTAGTCACCTGTGCTAGGTCCACCATAGGGTGTATCAAGCCCTAGGGTGCCAACCACCGACACGAATCAAGCACGCACAGTGTAAACCTACTGGTGCCCAATGCCTGCTTTTTCAACTCCGTACTACGTGCACGACCATAGTCCGCCTGAACCTACAATGGCGCACCTACTCAGCTGTCGTTCTGGTCGCTAACAATCAGCCCAGTAATCGTGCCCCACCCTGCCTAGTCCCAGGGTATCTTGATACATCCAAGTGGGTTACTGCTGAAAAGGACTGCGTAACTAGGGTTTCTAGTGGGTTAAGTGATTTCATTCAAATTCGTGACTTAACCATATCCAATCATGTATCAAGTTGGTTAAGTGTTGTCTTTCATGTTCATGACTTAACCCTACCAAATCATTGTGTCAAATTGGTTAAGTATATTCAAGTGGTTCATGACTTAACCCGATCATGTAGCATAAATTCATTAATGCACCCCAACCTCTCACATTAGACTAGTTGTTGTGGTCACTGGATTTGTCGGGCGGTTCCGGGCAGATTTACACCACAACATAGTCTAACCTCGGGTTTTAGGTGCGATATGACCAACTACCCACATTGGATCCTATTGTTTGCAGTCACTGGATTCGCCGGGCGGTTCCGGGCAGATTTACACTGCAAACTCAACCCAACCTCAAGCTGGCCATTTTCAAGTTTATTCTAAGTGTCATGTCCGGGTTCAAGTTTCGAGTCTAAATTCATGTCAAGTTTTCATGTCATGTTTCATGTCAAATCGTGTCAAGTTCATGTCCATATCCAGGTTCGAGTTACGTTTCAAGTTTATAGTAAATTCATGTTTGCCTAAACTACCCAAATCGTATTCCCATCGCACGTGAATTCAAATCGATACAAACAAATCTAATTAGGGAATAACATAGAAAGAATGGGCATAAGGTGGCAAAAGTGATTATAAGTCAAGCATGATATAACTTGAGATTAATGACTACAACAATACTGGCATATGGAATAGTGGTCTCAAATATCTAACCTAGCAAAACAGGGTGATAGTCATGGTAACAGTTGACATAAGATAATAACCCCAAACTTGTGAATAACAACTAATTCAACATCACAAGCATGTTAACATCATGGACATGAGGGGTTTTAGGTTTACAACATGTTTAGGCCCCAAATCAATTACATATAAATATTCCCACAAGTCAAGATTCAAGATGAATAGATCCGAGGTGAATAATAGTAGATTCAAAATAATAGATCCAAAAGGAACAATAATAGATCCAAGATATACAATGATAGGTCCAAGATAATTATCATACTTAGGTTCAATTTCAATTTACAACATGTCCATATTAAGTTTAAAGTTTAGATCTAAAAGTAACTGGGGCTTACAGATCGTAGTTTGAGAATTAGAAAACAAAGGGGCAATGTTGAATCTCAAGTCTAACAGAAATCCCCCAAACAGCAAAACTCTACACGTAGCCTTGTTGGAGAAGAAGCAATCCCTTTTCTCTAACTTTTCAACCAGAGTTTTAGCAGCATAATACCAGAGAGAATTTGTGTAGAGAGACTAGAGTTAGGGGCTATTTATATAGGGTCAGGCCAACGAATTTAGACAGAAATCGGACTAGAAACATCAGAGTGAATTCTGACTCAAAAATGGGCTCGCAACCAGGTCGACACCCAGGTCGACTCTATGGTCGACCTGGTCCTGGGCAGGTCGACACTATGGTCGACCCCCAGGTCGACCTGGTCCTGGGCGGGAAATTTCCCGCCCACTCCGTTCTGGGGTTTGAATTTCGAATTTTGAATTCGAAGTCTGAGTTGTTTTTGAACTTGAAAATTCCTGAAACTTCGAAGGGTCATAACTTGGTAATACGGACTCCGATTTTCGAAAACTCAGACTCGTTTCCAAGCAGAATTTCGAGACGAACGCATTGGCGTAACCCATTGCCCTTGATTCTTATTTTAAAAATTAATTCTACCTTGATTTATGGTTATAACACGTTATTAAAATACGGGTTGTTACATTCTCCCCTCCTTAAAGGATTTCGTCCCCGAAATCTCTAAGTTAGAAAGAATATATCCTACCATCCAATCATCTATCTACTCAAAACATCATCCACAGGCAACCATTGTCCTTAAAAGATTTCTAGTGCTGTATGAACATATGCAGAAAGTGTGTGTATATGTACTTATCTAATGCAAAAGGTCAAGCGGTTACTGACTCAGTAGACCTCCTAAATGAAAAATATGTTAGTGTAATGAATCCAACATGTATGAAGATTCCTAACATAATTTATAATCTCTACATGAGTGCACATAACATTCATTCATATGCAACATCCAAGTGATAGCATAACCAGTTCCATCCATGTACAAGTATAAGCACTCATGCATATGCAACATAAAAATGTGACTGAGCCGATCTAGTGCCTAAAGCGTGTCATGCATCCACTAGCAATCACTTGCAAACACTTGCAACCATTTGCAAACATCAACCATAACATGTTTTAATCACATGCTTACATCCATATGGTTCTACCTAAGGTTCTCAAGATAAGATCGAGAAGATAACAAGGAAAACATAGGTAGTAAAAGCATGATACGAAAGGTTTTCAAGTTTTTGGGAAAAGAGATCGAGAATGTACCCTCAAAAAGAAATGCATAAAGCGCGCGTATCTTCTCTTCGGTTTCCCAAGTTGCGTCTTCTTGGGCTTCACTCCACTGTACTTTAACTAGCTTGACTTCTCGATTCCTTAGCTTCTTGATCTCCGTTTCTAAGATACGAATCGGAACTCGCCTCAATGTTGATTCTTTTTCCACTTCTACGCCTTCAAGGATGCTTGGCTCAACCACTTCGGCCGACTCATGTAAGCACTTTCGGAGATGCGAGACGTGAAAGACATTGTGCACTCCGGTCAGCTTCTCGGGTAAGTCTACCATATAGGCCATTTGCCCAATCCTCTCAGTGATAGGGGACGGTCCTACAAACCTTGGTGCTAGCTTTCCAACCGCTCCAAAACGAACCACATTGCGCAAAGGAGAAACTTTTATAAAGACCATATCTCCGACTTCAAACTCTAGGTCTGTCCTTCTCTTGTCCGCAAAAGATTTCTGTCTGTCTTGGGCCGTTTTCATCCGTCTTCGTATCAACTCAACCTTCTTAGAAGTGTCTCTTATCATGTCGGGCCCTAGTATAAGCTTGTCTGTCATCTCCCACCAACAAGTTGGCGACTTGCACGGTCTTCCATACAGGGCTTCGAACGGTGCCATTCCGATGCAAGCTTGGTAACTATTATTATATGCAAACTCGACGAGAGGAAGATGGTCTTCCCAAGTACCACCAAAGTCGAGAACGCATAGCCTCAAAAGATCCTCTAGTACCCTATTTACCCTTTCGGTTTGTCCATCCGTCTGTGAGTGATAGGTCGTGCTTAAACTTAGTCGTGTACCCATCGCTTCTTGTAGACTATTCCAAAACTGGCTAGTGAAAATCGGGTCACAGTCACTAACTATACTAGAAGGAACCCCGTGTAACCATACTATCTCTCAAAGGTAAATAGACGCTAGCCATGATGCGGTCCTCTTGCTTTTCACTGGAATGAAGTGAGCGCTTTTCGTGAGTCTATCAACTATGACCCATATGCTAGTATTTCCCTTCCTTGACCTAGGCAGTCCATCCATGAAATCCATCGAGATACTTTCCCACTTCCATTGCGGAACCTCCAAAGGATGTAATAGCCCACCGGGCTTCTTCGACTCGGCCTTTACTTGTTGGCACACCATGCACTTTGAAACGAACTCTGCCACATCCTTTTTCATTCCAGCCCAAAAGAAAATGCGTTTTATATCTCTGTACATCTTATCCCCTCCGGGATGTATAGTCATCTTCGAGTGATGCGCCTCTTCGAGAACTTTATTTACTAATTCTCCCACTTGTGGGACATATAGCCTTCCATCATGCCTTAGCCATCCCTTGTCATCTATGGCATACCTACCGAGGTGACTTGACGTCTCACCACTAATCATCTTATCCATGATTTCGACTATCTGTGGGTCTTCCTTCTGTGAAGTCCCTACTTGATCTAGAAGTATAGGTCTTAACTCAAGAGATTCTAACGTACCTGTCAATGACTTAACATCAGGTGTAAAATCAAAGGTTGCTATAAACTCTAGACTTTTCCTTTCAACAAACAAGGGGCTCAAGGTCAACCTTTTCCTACTTAGCGCATCCGCCACCACGTTACCCTTGCCAGGGGTATAATCTATATCGAAGTCATATGATGCCAAGAATTCCATCCACCGTTGTTGTCTCAGATTCAAATCTTTCTGTGAGAAGAGGTACTTAAGCGATTTGTGGTCGGTATACAGCTCGAACCTCTTCCCTAGAAGATAATGGCGCCAAGATTTAAGTGCAAATACGATCGCCGCCAACTCTAAGTCATGTGTGGGATAGTTCTTCTCATGAACTTTAAGTTGTCTACCCCCGTAGCAAATCACTTTCCCTTCTTGCATTAGGACAGCGCCTAATCCTGTGCCACACGCATCTGTGTACACCATAAACATCTTACTTCCGTCGGGTAATGCCAAAACTAGAGCTGTGGTGAGTGCTCTCTTGAGTCTATGAAAGGCAATCTCACATTCTATGTCCCATGCAAACGCTAGGTTTTTCTTCGTTAACCTAGTAAGAGGGGCTGAAATCTTAGCGAAGTCCTTAATGAACTTCCTATAGTAGCCTGCCAAACCGAGAAAGATTCTCACCTCCGTTGCGTTCTTAGGAATTTTCCAGTCTTGCACCGCAACTACCTTTGCGGGATCCACGATTATGCCTTGCTTAGAAACTACATGTCCAAGAAACCGAACTTCCTTCCTCCAAAAATGGCATTTGGAGAACTTCGCCTTTAACTGGTGTGCTCTAAGGGTGTCCATGACTTCCTTGAGATGTCTAACATGCTCTTCTTCATCCTTTGAGAAGATCAAAATATCGTCCACGAAAACCACTACAAACTTGTTAAGGAACTCCCGAAACACCCTACTCATCAAATCTACAAAGTACGCGGGTGCATTCGTTAACCCAAACGGCACGACGAGCCATTCGAAGAACCCATCTGGAGTCCTAAACGCAGTTTTGTCAATGCTATCCTCAACCACTCTAAGCTCATGGAATCATGTGGCTAGATCGAGTTGAGAGAAAACGGATGCTCCCACAAGCTGGTCAAACAAATCGTCGATTCTTGGTAGTGGGTGTCTATTTTTCTTAGTTAGCTTATTTAACTCACGATAATCTACGCATAGACGAAGCGGACCATCCTCTTTAGTAGCGAATACCACCGGAGCACCCCATTCAGAAATGCTTCGCCTTATGAAATTTTTATCAAGAAACTCCTTAAGTTGTTTACTGAGATCTCTTCTTTCTCGTGGGGCCATGTGCCTAATGGGCAATGAAACTGGCTTGGCATTATCAACAAGATAAATTCGGAAGTATATCTCGCGTTTAGGAGGTAACCCCTTCACCTAATCAAAGACATCTGGATATTCTCGGACCACTCTTACAGATTTCAAATTGTCGATGGACGAGTCAAGAGATTCAAGATAACACAACATGACCGGACCCTTAGGGTTACAAAAAATTTCAAGGGTATTACCAAGGCGAGTCATGAGCCTCACTACCCTTCATTCACAATCAAGGATGGCTCCATAATTGGACAGCCAATCCATACCTAGGATCAAACCGTATCCCATAAATCCAAGAACATAAGCATTACACGTGAATTCTACGCTTAAGATAGAAATCCTCAAATCCGCACACATCATAGATAAATGGGCGGAGCCCCCAATTGGATTTGAAACACTAACGGGATCCTCAACTAGATTAGTACTTAGGAGCAGATTTTCAACAATATCAGAAGAAATAAAAGTATGTGATGCGCCAGAGTCAAATAAGGTTCGAACAGGAAATTTAGAAATGTAAACAAGGCTTTCTATAGAAATATTACTACCTCGGTCAAGAGCTGGAGTGGTGTTGAGAGCATGCAACTGCCCTGCAGAAGGTCCTGCTCGTTGGGCCTGCCCTTGCTCCTATCCTTGCTTCCTAGGGCAATCCTTACTGAAGTGTCCAGTATCCCCGCAATGAAAGTATTCACCCAACTTTCTCTTCTTCTTTCTACAGTCCTTGGCTATATGCCCCGTACTACCACAAAAGTTACACTTCCTTGTCTCATGTGCCTTATTATTATTGTTGTTGTTGCCCTTGTTATTCTTGTTGCCTCCCTTCTTGAAGTCAACTTTCTTATTCTGAGTCTCATTAGGCTTAACCTCCTTCTTGCTATTCTTGTCTTCCTCATGAAGTAGAGCCATATCCACCAAGCTTTCAAAGGTCACCCCCATGGGTATATGAGTTATGGACAAACTGTGTAGTGGCTCATTCAATCCTCGAGCAAAGCGTACAGCCTTCTTCTGAGCTGTGTTAACCAAGTCCAATCCGAACCTAGCAAGCTGATTAAACTTATTCACGTACTCCCTAACGGTCATGTCCTCTTGCTTAAGTGCTAGGAACCTCTCCATCTGAAGGTTCTCTTCTGCTGACGATAAGAATTTAAGCCCAAACCTCTCTCTAAAGTCTGCCCAAGTCTCAACTGGCCTGGTAGCGTTGGTGACTTCCCACAAAAATGCAGCTTCCTCTTTCAACAACCATGCTGCCAACTGAACTTTCCTATGATCCTCCACATTGAAGATAATAAACAAGTCTTCAGTCTCCTTTAGCCTGTTTCGTGCCTCAACGAAGGTTTTAGTTCCAACGAAGTTCTTGCTGCCTATTGCTTTAAAGTCTTTGCATATTTTTGGCAAGGGCGGTACCAGGAGGAGGAGGAACCGCGACCACTGGGGGAGGAGGAGGAATGTCTGTCGGGCCCGCGCCGTTGGCCCTAGCTTCTAAGTACCTTCGGAACCATCCAGGTACGGGTACTCCCTCAGGAAGGTTAAGATCAGACATGATGAAAAACGAAAAGAAAAAGATTCAAACGAGGAAACTAAGGGAAGTGCTAATGGCTTTTGGGGAATAGCCCTTTTTTTAAACATAAAACTTTTACTGAAAAATGCTTCTTTATAAACAGTTTTGGAAAATAGTTTTAGGAGGTTTTTAAAACGTTTGCCCCGTCTGGTAACCTTCTGCTCTGATACCAAATGTAACACCCCACCTCCGCTAGGGTCACTCATAAAGGGAATGCACTAGTTTTGGTGGAGTATTATCTAGGTAAACATACACAGAGATGTCACAAGGCAGAACATAAATAAAGCAGCGGTAGAAATTAAAAACCAAATTTCATTACTTTCAAGAAAAGAGTCAAAACCTCATATATCCAAAGTACAAATTATTCCATTACATCAAGTTCTAAATAAAGAAGCATAAACTGAAGATAACAAAAGTAAGTTATTCCCTAAAAATAGCAGAAGTGCAGCCATAGCATAGCTCAAGACCAAACCGTACATGAGCTGACAGAAAGCAAGCTAAATCCAAGCTAAGAGCTAGTGTTTCCTCCCTGAGAACCTGGGGGCAAAACGAAAGAAAAAGAGGCGAAAGAAAAAGGGTCAGTCATAAAGACTGGTAAGCCCTAGTGACTTTCAGTATAAAAACTAGTAAAGTTAACAAGACATGAGTAAACGGAAAGTAAACATAGGGATGATAATAAGTCTGGCAAGATAACTAAAATAACAAGATAAATCAAGTCTAGCATCGCATATTCAAGATTCGCTGCACCAACTGTACTATTATTCTAACCCATGTCAAGTATTAACCATGAAATGATCCCTTGGCCCAATATCATGAAATGACCCGTTACGGGGTCCTATGGTACGATCTACTAATCGATCGGCTCCCTACAAGTTCTAGCTCGTCATGTGTCTGTGTCATACGGCCCAATCACGAAATGTAGTCACCTGTGCTAGGTCCACCATAAGGTGTATCAAGCCCTAGGGTGCCAACCGCCGACACGAATCAAGCACGCACAGTGTAAACCAACTGGTGCCCAATGCCTACTTTTTCAACTCCGGAATACGTGCACGACCATAGTCCGCCTGAACCTACAACGGCGCACCTACTCAGCCGGCGTTCTGGTCGCTTACAATCAGCACAGTAATCGTGCCCCACCCTGCCTAGTCCCAGGGTATCGTGATACATCCAAGTGGGTTACTGCTGAAAAGGACCCCATAACTAGGGTTTCTAGTGGGTTAAGTGATGTCATTCAAATTCGTGACTTAACCCTATCCAATCATGTATCAAGTTGGTTAAGTGTTGTCTTTCATGTTCATGACTTAACCCTACCAAATCATCGTGTCAAATTGGTTAAGTATATTCAAGTGGTTCATGACTTAACCCTATCCTGTAGCATAAATTCATTAATGCACCCCAACCTCTCACATTAGATTAGTTGTTGTGGTCACTGGATTTGCCGGGCGGTTCCGGGCAGGTTTACACCACAACATAGTCTAACCTCGGGTTTTAGGTGCGATATGACCAACTACCCACATTGGATCCTATTATTTGCAGTCACTGGATTCGCCGGGCGGTTCCGAGCAGATTTACACTGCAAACTCAACCCAACCTTGAGTTGGCCATTTTCAAGTTTATTCTAAGTGTCATGTCCAGGTTCAAGTTTCGAGTCTAAATTCATGTCAAGTTTTCATGTCATGTTTCATGTCAAATCGTGTCAAGTTCATGTCCATATCCAGGTTCAAGTTACGTTTCAAATTTATAGTAAATTCAGGTTTGTCTAAACTACCCAAATTGTATTCCCATCGCACGTGAATTCGAATCGATACAAACAAATCTAATTAGGGAATAACATAGAAAGAACGGGCATAAGGTGGCAAAAGTGATTATAAGTCAAGCATGGTATAACTTGAGATTAATGACTACAACAATACTGGCATATGGAATAGTGGTCTCAAATATCTAACCTAGCAAAATAGGGTGGTAACAGTTGACATAAGATAATAACCCCAAACTTGTGAATAACAACTGATTCAACATCACAGGCATGTTAACATCATGGACATGAGGGGTTTTAGGTTTACAACATGTTTAGGCCCCAAATCAATTTCATATAAATATTCCCACAAGTCAAGATTCAAGATGAATAGATCCAAGGTGAATAATAGTAGATTCAAAATAATAGATCCAAAAGGAACAATAACAGATCCAAGATATACAATGAAAGGTCCAAGATAATTATCATACTTAGGTTCAATTTCAATTTACAACACGTCCATATTAAGTTTAAAGTTTTGATCTAAAAGTAACTGGGGCTTACAGATCGTGGTTTGAGAATGAGAAAACAAAGAGGCGATGTTGAATCTTGAGTCTAACAGAAATCCCCCAAACAGCAAAACTCTACACGTAGCCTTGTTGGAGAAGAAGCAATCCCTATTCTCTAACTTTTCAACCAGAGTTTTAGCAGCATAATACCAGAGAGAATTTGTGTAGAGAGACTAGAGTTAGGGGCTGTTTATATAAGGTCAGGCCAACGAATTTAGACAGAAATCGGACTAGAAACATTAGAGTGAATTATGACTCAAAAATGGGCTCGGCAACCAGGTCGACTCTATGGTCGACCTGGTCCTGGGCAGGTCGACACTATGGTCGACCCCCAGGTCGACCTGGTCCTGGGCGGGAAATTTCCAGCCCAGTCCGTTCTGGGGTTTGAATTTCAAATATTGAATTCGAATTCTGAGCTGTTTTTGAATTTGAAAATTCCTGAAACTTCAAAGGGTCATAACTTGGTCATACGGACTCCGATTTTCGAAAACTCGGACTTGTTTCCAAGCAGAATTTCCAGACGAACGTAATGGCGTAACCCATTGCCCTTTATTCTTATTTTAAAAATTAATTCTGCCTTGATTTATGGTTATAACACATTATTAAAATACGGGTTGTTACAGGAACGCAGGGAGTCCACACGTTTCTTTCTAGCTAGAAGTGGTGTCAGGGTTTTGCAAGCCCTGACATTTTACTTATGTGGTTGATGGATTATGAGGTGCCTCGGATTTATTGGTCGATAGTGACCAAATTATAGGTTCAATAGGACCGGGAAACGTGCGCTCAGGAATGGCCAATCCACTAAAGTATTTGTGGACCGGCCCTGCCGGATCCACGGGTTCGCCAGCGTCCGAATCCTGGGACATTGCTAGAGTGTCTTGAATCGGTAAGGAGATCGTCCCTAGCCTTGACTCATGATGGAAACCCAATTTCCAATACGACACTACGGTTTTGATTGTAAACCTATGTATGGCGACATAGTATCTGGTAGCTATGCCGTCTAGGATTGATACATTTACTTTACAGTATTTTAAAACTGATTAGACACTAATAACAATATTAAAACATTATTTTCCACGTATCAAGCATATTTGATCATTACAAGGTAAAACTCTATCCTCCGGTTTGCGTTGCATTGTGTGATGGGACTTGAGTCTTATAATGATTTCATTTTCTAAAAAGCATTGCGTTGTTTTTGAAATAAAATTTATTAAACTTATGCACTGGCAATCCAATGGAGTCAACCCGTTCCGCGTTAGCGGCGTGGTCTTATGATTATCCATATTGTTAGTTAGGAAAGATTTCTCATACCAGTCCCATGACTGACTCGTATTTTGTTTCACTTTGCAAACTCAGGTGCCCTCTTTTCACACGGGCAGCCAAGTGACAGGTTTAGGTATGGATACATTCTGGATTCGAGCTTGCTTAAGAAGATGAAGAACATTTTTCTTTTTATCTTTTTATTGCCTTTGAGACATTTAGACATTATTGATCTATGATGTATTTGATGGAGTTGAGACCTATTTCTCTTTTGTTTGAAACTTCTATTTGCTAAGTTTGTCCTGTAACTTCGTACTCTGATGTGTTTGATGTTATCATGTGATGATATTTCAATTTCCGCTGTAATGATTATGTATTCTGATGTTATCTGAGATGTGCTATTATTGTAATTATGTTATGCTCCTATGATTATCCTTTCTTTCATACTACGGAAGTTTGGGGTCGTCACAGCTGGTATCAAAGCTAAAGGTTAACCTTAGCTTCGGAGTATAACATTTTTAAAACAACTCGTCTAGATAGAATCGGCAGTATTCTAAGGCGGGTAGCTCATTAGAGATAGGATTAGTGCTGTCCTAGAATGAGCACAGCAGAATAGCGCATATTAATTAGTCATTACATCATTATCATCTTATCATATGTCTCTACTTTTAACCTTTCCTTTAAAATTATCATTTCGGTTATTCTGACTCTTTCCTTGATGGTACAGAACTAACTAGAAAATGAGCACTAGAGCGAGAGCTAGATCCCGAGGCAGAGGCGAGTCTAGAGGACCAGTAAGAGATGAGACTCCCCCTGCTCAGAGGCAGCCCAGTCTTGAGGCTGTTACACCACCTCCACCCCCACAGCCGTTTGACTTGGATAAAGTGGCCAAGAAGTTCAGAAATTTAGGGGGCGTATCCTTCACCAAGTGAGAGACAGTGATTGGCACAGGCATGGCTAAAGAACTACGAGAAAATGTTTGGAGGTCTAGAATTGGAAGACCAACGCAAGCGCTTTTTGGCATCATGGCTGTTGAAAGATGAGGCTGAAAATTGGTGGGATACAGTCAAAATTGGCAATAATGAGGCCAACATGTCTTGGGCCAGATTCAAAGAACTCTTCAACGAGAAGTTTATCCCTCCACAGGAAGTAGAGCGGCTCTATGATCAATTTTCCAATTTGCAGCAAGGAGATATGACCATTTTAGAATATGTACGGAAGTTCGATGAACTCTCATACTATGCTCCAGAATTAGTTGTGGAACCAGTGCAGAAAACAAAAGATTCATTAATGGCCTCTCCAAGAAATATCTGAACAAAGTCACAGCTCACATCAAGCTCCCCTTTAATGAAGTGATCGAGATGGCTTGCCGCTATGAGGACAATGACAGAAAGGCACAGCAGGAGCGTGAGAGGAATCAGAGTAATAACAAAAGAAAGCAAGCTGATAAGAAACCAGAGGCAATCAATTCTTCTACCGCCAAGCCTCAAGGAAAGAAAAGAGACAAATCCAAGGTGAAATGCTTCAATTTTCAAAAGATGGGGCACTTTGACTACGAATGCCGAGCCCCGAAGAAACCAAGAAGGAATGAATCTGGACCCGGTCAGAATAGCGGACAGAATTCTCATGGCCCCAGGGAATGCTTTAACTGCCACAAGCCTGGGCATCTTATCAAAAATTGTCCATTGCTAAAGAAAACTGAGTTGGCGCAGGTCTACGATGGAGCGGCTGCACCAGCTTCTTCCGAGGGAGCAGGTAAACCCGATGTTTTAGGAGGTACTCTTAATATTAAGAACATTCCTACTACAGTATTGTTTGACAATGGTGCATTAAGAAGTTTCATTTCTAGTGACACAATTAAAAAGTTAAAACTCAAACCACGAAAACTTAAAGAACCGATTAGAGCCCATAGTCCGATAGGAGGTTCACTTATTCTTGATCAGTACTGTAGAGTGCCCGTTTCTTATTCTTATTTCCAGTTCCCTTTTGACTTGATCGTTATGAGTTTTTCTGGATATGATATCATACTTGGGCTAGATTGGCTAACAAAGTATGAGGCTGAGTTACTATGCGCTAAAAGAAGAGTCAAAATCAAAACCAAATTCAGAGATATCATTGTTATACCATGCCATGGCTCAACCACAGATTGGAAAGAATTCTGGTCTTCTCTAGAAGTTACTCCTGCTTCTATTAAGGATATTCCTGTCATCATAGATTATGCGGATGTGTTTGAAGAAGTTGATAGCTTATCTCTGCACAGAGAAATCGACTTCAGGATTTGCTTGGTTTCGAATGCAAGGCCCGTTGTGCATCCTATTCGGAGAATGACTGAAACGACCCGAACTTCCGCGTAAAGGAAATCCCGGATTGAGTTGAGAACACGACAAATCAGAACACAAACAAAAGAACATTTCATTGCTTATTACAACAATTCCATCAAAATAAAAGAACATACAGAGTATGAATAAATATTATACATCAGAAAAATATCAGAGATTTAAATTACATTACATAGCAGCGGAAAACAATACAAAACACAATTGAAAGAGATATACGGATACAGAGCTTTCTGAATATCATTCCAGCTATAAACTAGGATCCTGTGAATATAAATCTGCAAAACCAAAACAACTAGCTGCCCGTGGGGAAAATAGGGGCACCCAGAGTTTAGGTTAAAACAATAAACTCCAGGTCAGTCATGTGATCGGTGTGAGAACTAAAACAGTTATTAATCTTTATTTTTAAAGTTAGGTAAATCAAGGGACCACGCCGTATAACACGGAACGGATTTCCTTCCAAGAATACTAGTGCATAAAACAACAGCGCAATGCTACATAAAGAACAATGAAGTTGTTATAAGACTCAGGTCCCATCACACAATGAAACGCAAGCCGGAAGATAGAGTTTTTACCTTATAATAGCCAAGAATGCTTGGTACGTAAAATTTCATGTTTTATTATTACTATAAGTGTATAGTGTCAAAACAATTTCAATCATAAGCATCAATCATAGATGACATAAGTGCCCCATACCACTATGTCGCTATATATAGGTTTACAATCAAAACCGCAAAATATCGTATTAGAAGTTGGATTTCCATCTGTGAACCGAGGCAAGGGATCGTCCTCACAGCTTCGAGACGCTCTAGCCCGTGTCTCAGGTCAGAGCTCGAGTGACCTTCAGATCTTCACGGCCGGTCCACATGGAGTGGATTAAACTTAAACCCTGAACAATGTGTTTCCCCGCCCTATAGGGCGTCAATGATCCAAATGACTCCATCGGTCCCGGATCGACCGAAATTACCAAGGCGCCTCGCAATCCATCATCCACATAAGTAAAATTCCAGGGCGTGTAAAACGCTGACATCACTCCTAGCTAGAAGGAAACGCATGCCCTTCCCGCAGTCCTCTCCCGTTTCTGGTTCACATCGGGCTATGAGGCTCGCGAATTAACGCTACACAAAGCTACGCTGTATTAAATCCGTGCCTTGATCATCAACCACAAGACTCTGCTTTTCAACAGAAACCTTGATCATTTGCATCTCAGCATGCCACGCAGGCAATTCACGCTATGCAACCGATGTATATCAATCACACAGAATGAAATTCGATGTCAGATACACATCCATTTACAAGTTCGTTCTAGGTCTGAACGAAACCGGAGGAACCTTATTCCTCGCATATCCATCAATCTCCAAGTACGTCTGGATGATCACCAACTGATTCCCTCCTCTTGGGTGTACACCCCAATCAAGATCATCAGTAATTATCCAAACGATGTGAAGATCTCCGGTCTTCGACCACCGTCTTCATCATCGACTTATCGTCGATTCAGTTATTCAGAACCCGGTCTTTCCGAATAACTCGCGTATATAATAAACAAGTGTTATAAAAGCACAACATACGCCTTATTCCAATCCAGAATATTCCTTTATTCAAATATTCTTTTACTTTGGGAAAGGTTCCCATTAATTTTATCAAAGATAAATTCTTTAAATTTATTCTTTAATCTTCCTTTGAATATCAATTCAAACCAAATTATGGTTTGTCCAAACTAGTCAGGATTAACGAACATTACTGAAGTAATCATTTATTATATTTCCTACCTATTCATCCCATGAAGCAAAACTGGTAATACTCCAAATCTAATTAAAGATTTAACTATCGCTTGGAGCAAAACTGATGATACCCCATTCTCGATCATTTCTTGAATTTGATAATTTTAGGTGTCAAATTCACCTTTCAATCTATTTAAAGATTCATTAAAACTCTAATTCAGTTTTAATTTCCAAAAATCATTACTTAATGATTATTCAAAGTTAAGAAATAAATCTTATCTTCAACTGGGTTAAAGAACTAATGTCATTTAAAACACAGCTCACGATAAACCCAAAATCTCATCCCATTCCATCAGCCTTTAACCGTAAATTAGCAAGTGAACCATTCCCTAAGTGTTAACCCCGAAGGCCGAAACCAACATCATATCAATACCCAAGAAACTATTCAACTTAACTAATCTCCAGTTATTTTATGATTTTCTTAACTCCGTTGGGTCTAAGAACAGTATTATTAAAGATACCATTCACGACAACCCAAAATCACATTCCATTAACGATGGAATCTACATGGAAAAGAAATCGATATATATAATCGATATAAACTTCCATATCTGACTAATAATATAAATGGAATAACGACAAAGCCTTTTAAATTCCATATATATTAGCAGTCCTCATCCACAGAAATTCACTTCGATTATTACCAAATCAAATTCCATTCCATTCCAATTTATTTTATTAAATTGGAAAACCTAACTTTGGAAAATCTCCTTTAAATCTTAACAAAAGATTTATAAATTCCAAATCACATTTCACTGTAAATCGGGTTAAAGAACGAATGTCGTTAAAAACACAGTTCACGATAAACACAATTCACATTCCATTAATTATCGGGTAAATGAACAAATGTTATTTAAAATATCGTTCACAATAAACCCAAAAATCAATTCCAATTCAATTTCGATTAAATATTAATTAATTGGTATACTTCATTAAATCTAAATAAAAATATTTAATCTTTTTCTCAACTGGGTTTAAGAACAGTGTTAATGAAGACACTATTCACGACAAACCCAAATCCCATTTGATATTAAATACAAGGCTCTGAATAGAAAATATATCGGCTTATATTCAATATCAAATTCTACGATCAACAAATATTGTATTGGAAATAACGATATAAATATATCTTTCAAATTTCCATAACAATATCGGTATAATCACGAAATCCAACATCGAAATATTCCAAAGACAATTTCGATTCATATCCATTTCCAATTTATATATTGGAAATTCTGGTTATTTTTAAAACTATTTCAAATCCAATTTATTTATTTTAAAAATAATTGGATTATAATTCTAGTTCAAAACTAGTTCATTTCAATAAAAATCTATTTTTATCTTTTCAAATATGGAAATTTTCATCCCAATTCTTTTCAAATCGTTTCTTATGATTTTATACCAATTATTGATATTTTTAATAATTTTATCAAGGTTTGTACAGTCGATTTCCATAAACGGCCATCGAACTGCACTTACAACGACCTTTTCCAAGTTTGATTTGGACATATTTCCAAAATCAACCATTAGATTTCAAATCTCCAATATTCTTTAGAAAGCTCTTTTCGGTACGAACCCAACGGTTTTGGTTTTAGGAGAATCCGACGGTCGGATCTCCCGTAATGTCCGTTCGAAGTCAATGGTCGAAATTCGCGAACTACCGCAGCGCGGCGCGTTCTATTCAGGCCGTTATATATATATATATATATATATATATATATATCATCGATTTCCTTTTTAAAACGTATTTTGTAAATCGTTTTAAATTCGTTTTCAAAATGATCTCAACTTCATATTCAATTTCTAACCAAAATTGAATATTCCATATCATCGATATATAAATGATAGTATTTCCAAACCATTATATTTTGAAATCAATTCCTTTTCGATATTCATTACAAAAATGAATAAAATCGATATAAATATCGTTCACGTCAAAATGGCGTCAATCTAATCGACACGGCTTTATATATTTAAATATATTCGTGTCCATCCCAAATCGGACATCAAAATCAGAATTTGATCTTTTTCTAAATATTATTTGAAAATATTCGTTATTTTAAAATAATCGTTATTTCAAAATATTCATTCATTCTGAATTCGATTCAGACACAGTCAATTACCATATAATTTGATTTATGTGGATTTCATACACACATGTATATAACAACAATGAAAACAACAATCCATTATCCAGAGTGCATTCTACACTGTATAAGCATCAAATATAAATATTTAACACTTATAACAGCTTGTCAATAAATCGATCGACATACAACTAATTATTGGGACTAGTGTATGTCCAATATCATCCCAATTACCCATGTGGGGTTTCAAATAATCAAACACAGGTTTTATTTGTGCAGTTAGGCGATGTGTAAAATTTATCGTCCCAATCAATATCAGTCAAATGTGTGTACATAAACAAATCGTCCAATTTGTTTATAAATATTTATTTTATATACACGTTAAAAAATATATTTTTAATTATAAAATATTTATTCAATCCACATCACACAATCAATTTTCACAACACATCAATCAAACAAACAAGACATCCATGGTTTGTGGAAAATGGGTGTCTGGTGCTGCTAAGCACCGTCTGCTTCCTAATATATATTTCAACTAGAAAATAAATTAAAAGTGAGAAGTTCTCACCTTTGGGTTCCACTCCTTCATTCTTTCTTTCTGAACTGCTTAGGTTTGCTTTCCACTCGTCCTATCGCAACCCTTTTCACGTTGTTCACAGTAAAAATCATATTTTCAATGTGATGTTTTATATATATAAATCATATTTTTACATCGCTACTTCGTTATAAAATTTATATTTTTATATCGCTCTTCTTCTAATAAAGATTATATTTTTATAACTCTACCTAAATAAAAATCATATTTTTATTATCTGTATTATATAAATATCATATTTTTACTATCTCTATTATATAAAAATCACTACGTTTATATGTTATTCATATATAAATGAAAATTATATTTTTATCATTTCGCTATATATATATATATAAGGTCACATTTTTATATAACGATATATATAATAAAAAACATATTTTTATCTTCATAAAATTATTTCAAACGTGCAATAAAAATCATATTTTTATCTACATAAAAATTAAATCTTTCTCTATATAAAGATCAAATCCTTCCTATGTTAAAGATCCAACCATTTCTATGTTAAAGATAAAACCTTTTCTATGTATAAAAATCTAACCTTTTCTATGCATAAAAATCTAACCTTTTCTATTATAAAAATATAAACTTTATCGTATAACAAAATTGTACACCCTACCTCCGTCAGGGTCACTCTTGCAAGTACACTGGCTTTGGAGGGGTGTTGGACAAGGTAAACATGCATGAAGATATCACAAGACAGAACATATAAGTAAACAGAGTAGATAAAGCAGCGGATAAAATTACTATTTCAAAACCATAGTCAAGTTACATCAAAGTACTTAGTCATCATTTTCCAACAAAACAAAGTCTAGAAAACATAAACTGAAAAATAACATAAGTAAAGTATTCCCCAAAGATAACAGTAGTGTCGCCATAGCAAAGCTCAAGTCCAAACCGTACATGAGCTATCAGAGAAGCAAGCCAAAGATCCAAGCTAGGTGCTAATGTCCCCACCCTGAGAACCTGGGGGGGAGGGGGGGAATGGAAGAAAAGAGGCGAAAGGAAAACAGGTCAGTCAAAAAGACTGGTAAGTCCTACCTACTATTAGTATAAAAACTAATAAAGTTAACTGGACATGTAAAACAGAGATGAAACATAGGATGATAACTGGCATGGTAAAAAGTTAACAAGATAGATCAAGTGTGGCGTCGCATATACAAGGTTAAGTTGCACCAAAAGTGTACTAGTATTTTGACCCATGTCAAGTACAAACAAGAAATGACCCCTTAGCCCAATATTGGCCCAAACTCATGAGATGACCTAAATCAAGGTCCAACTACTCGGTCTAGTCGATCGGCTCCCTATAAGCCTAACTCGTCGTGTATCGGTGTCATACGGCTTAATCATGGAATGTAGTTAACTGTGCAAGTTTCACCCTAGGGTGTATCCAGTCCTAGGGTGTAAACCACAGACACAAAACAAGCACGCACAGTCTAAACCTACCGGTGCACATGTTCAACTCCGGACTTAATGTGCACGACCATGGTCCGCCTGAACTTAACTGGTGCACCATTCAGCCGTCTCTTTTGGTCTCTTACAATCAGCTCAGTAATCGTGCCCCACCCTAGCCTAGTCCCAGGCTATCCTGATACTATAGGTTACTGCTGAAAAGGACCACGTAACTAGGATTTCAAACGGGTTAAGTGTAGTTAACCCTATCCTAACCATGTATCGAGTTGGTTAAGTGTGTCCAAGAAGCTCATGACTTAACCCTATCGATACATCGTGTTCAACTGGTTAAGTGTATTCAAGTAGTCCATGACTTAACCCTACCAATCCATCGTGTTTAATTGGTTAAGTATTCCAGTAGCCCATGACTTAACCCTACCATGTGGCATTAATTAACTTAATGCACCCCAACCTCTCACATTAGACTTTGTTGTGGTTACTAGTTAAGCCGGGCGGGTCCGGGTAGCTTTACACCACAACCTAGTCTAACCTCGGGTTTTAAGTGTGATATGACCAACTACTCACATTGGGTCCTATTGTTTGTAGCCACTAGTTAAGCCGGTCGGTTCCGGGTAGATTTATGCCACAAACTCAACCCAACCTTGAGTTGGCCACTTTCATGTTTTCTACATGTCATGTCCACGTTCATGTTTTCAAGCATAATCACATGTCATATTTTCAAGTCATGTTTCATGTCATTTAAGTTTACCCATAACGTAACCCCATCGCACGTAAGTTCACATCAACACAAATAGATCAAAAGGCGGAACATAAGAATATGACACGGTGGGCATAAGATGGCAAAGTCTTTCACAAGTTAAACATGGTGATATTTGAGGCCAAAGGGGTTCAACATACTAGCATATGGCCTCAACATGTATGATAGCATAAAAGGTGACTTGGCCTCAAACATATCAAATAGCATAAGGGTGCTTTGGCCTCAAGCATGCATAATAGCATAAGGGTGATTTGGCCACAAACATGTATGATAGCATAATTAGCAAATAGGGTGGTAACATGGTAATAGTTGACATAGGGTGACAATCCTAACTTGTGCATAGCAAATAGGTTCAATATCATCATATGCATGTTAAGGAACATGAGGGGTTAAGGTTTGTTAACATGCATAAGCCATAATTCATTTCATAGCATTTTTCCCAAAGGTCAACATGAACGGTACTAGGTTCATGATAGGTCCACAATCATAGATCAAGAGAGGCATGAATAGATCTATGCATACAATGATAGGTTCAAGGCAAATATTGCATTTAGGTCCAATTCCAATCTACACATGTATGGCATTAAACTTAGCAAATAGGGTGATAAACTTGTGATTAGCATATAGGTCCATCATGGCAAGTTAATATTAAGGTCATGAGGGGTTCTATGTTGCATTTATGCACAATCACCACATAAAGCTCATAGCTTTCCATCCAAAAGTCAACATAAATGGTACTAGATTCATGATAGGTAAACATTAGGTCCACAAACATAGATCAAAAGGGTCATGAATGAATCTATGCATGAAATCCAAGGCAAGCATAACACAAAAGTCTCATTTCAACTTGCTACATGTCATATTAAGTTCATAGTTTAGATATAAGAGTAGAGGAGGGCTTACAAAGCATGGCTATGAGAACTAGAACAGAATAGAACAAGATAGAGACTTTGTAGAAGCTCTAGGAATGATGTAGCAACGCAAATAGCCTTGAGAATAAGTAGCTCCTTTGATAGAAAGAAGAAAGCTTGCTCCTTTTTGCCTTAGAAGCTCTCAAGATGAAGATGGAGGCCATGATTAGGGAGCATTTTGGCAGCACTTAGTTGTAGGATTGATTTGTGTAGGTTTAGGCTAGGTCTTAGGGTCTTTTTTTATAGAAGTTTAGGTTAGTTTAGGCCATAGGATTAACCCTAGTTTAGATCTGAGCCATCAAATCTCGTCACAAGCCTCAAAACATGACTCAAAGGGGACAGCAGGTGCACCAGGCCAAACTGGCCCGACCACCCAGGTCGACAGGGGTGTCGACTGGGCAGTTGACACCACCTGGGGCAAGTCGACTCCCCAGTCGACTTTGGGCTGGGCGGGAAATTTTCCCGCCCAGTCTGTTTGGCTCCAGATTTGATTTTTGAACTGTTTTTGAACTTGAAATTTTCTGAAAACTTTGACGGGCCATAACTTGGTCATACGAACTCCAATTTTCGAAAACTCGGACTCTATTTCGCGTATTTTTCCGAGACGAACGCAATGGCACAGCCCGTTTCCCTTGATTCAGATTTTAATATTTAATTCTGCCTTGTTTTACTATATAATATGTTATTCAAAATACGGGTTGTTACATTCTCCCCTCCTTAAAGGATTTCGTCCCCGAAATCTTCAAGTTAGGAAGAACGTATCCTACCATCCATCATCCATCTACTCAAAACATCGTCCACGAGCAGTCATTGTCCTTAAAAGATTCTAAATGCTGTATGAACATATGCAAAAGGTGTGTGTATATGTACTTATCTAATGCGAAAATCAGGCGGTTACTGATTCAGTAAACCTCCTAAATGCAAAGTATGTTAGTGAAATGAGTCCATATGTATGCAAATTCCTAACATAACTTATAATCTCTACATGAGTGCACATAACATTCATCCATATGCAACATCCACGTGATAGCATAACAAGTTTCATCCATGAATAAGTATAAGCACTCATGCATATGCAATATGAAAGTGTGTGAGCCGATCTTAGTGCCTAATGTGTTATCATGCATCCACGAGTATCCACTTGCAAACACTTGCAACCACTTGCAGCCATCAAGCATAACATGTTTCAAATACATGTTTCATCCAAAGGGCTTCTACCTAAGGTTCTCATGACAAGATTATCGAAATAACAAGATAAACATGGATATCAAAAGAAAGATATGCTGACTTATAGGAAAAGAGATTGAGAATGTACCCTCAAAAAGAAACGGGTGAAGCGCGCGCATCTTCTCCTCGGTTTCCCAAGTTGCGTCCTCTTCGGCTTCACTCCACCGAACCTTGACTAACTTGACTTCTCGATTCCTAAGCTTCTTGATCTCCGTTCCCAAGACACGGATCGGAGCTCGCCTCAGGGTTGCCCCTTTCTCTACCTCCACATCTTCAAGAATGCTAGGCTCAACCACCTCGGCTGACTCATGTAGGCACTTTCGGAGATGCGAGACATGAAAGACATTGTGCACTCCGGCCAGCTTCTCAGGCAGTTCCACCTTATAAGCCGTCTTCCCAATTCCCTCTATGATAGGGAAGGGTCCTACGAACCTTGGTGCTAGCTTCCCAATTGCTCCAAAACGAACCACGTTTCGCAAAGGAGAAACCTTCACGAAAACCATATCTCCAACTTCGAATTCCAAATCTGTCCTTCGCTTGTCAGCAAAGGATTTCTGTCTATCTTGGGTCGTTTTCATCCGTCTTCGAATCAACTCTACCTTCTCGGATGTGCCCCTTATCATATCGGGCCCAAGTATAAGCTCATCCGTCGTCTCCCACCAACATGTTGGTGACTTGCACGGCCTCCCATACAAAGCTTCGAATGGTGTCATCCCTATGCTTGCTTGGTAGCTGTTATTATAAGCAAACTCTACGAGAGGAAGATGGTCTTCCCAAGTACCACCAAAGTCAAGAATACATAGCCTCAACAGATCTTCTAGTACCCTATTCACCCTTTCGGTCTGACCATCCGTCTGTGGGTGATAGGCCGTACTTAGATTCAATTGCGTACCCATCGCTTCTTGCAAACTATTCCAGAATTGGCTAGCGAGAATTGGGTCACGATCGCTAACTATGCTAGAAGGAACTCCATGCAATCGCACTATCTCTCGAAGATAAACAGATGCTAGCCATGATGTGGTCCTCTTGCTCTTCACTGGAACAAAGTGAGCACTCTTCGTAAGTCTATCAACTATGACCCATATCCCATAAAGCCCAAATAGTTTGGTCAACTTAATGGACATCTTCACCCCAACTATATATCACAAACAGGCGAGTCATACTCCTTATGGGGTTTGCAACAGAACTAAGATTGAGAATAGGACCGAGAGGATATACTTAAAAGATAGCATGCGAGTAAGCTCTACAGAATAATAGGGATCAAGGATATACTCTTAGAAAGAGATATAATGCGCGTATCTAGTCTTCAATCTTCTAAGTCGCATTTTCTTGAGCTTAATCCTATCATGCCTTGACCGTCTTTTAACTTCACAATTTCGTAGCTTCTTAATTCTTATTTCCAAAATATGAGTTAGAACTCATTTCACCGTTGCCTCTCGTTCCACTTCCACTTATTCTTTTCCTAAAATACTTGGCTTAAACATAACTGCATGCTCATGGTTTCATGCAAGCTTTCCAAAATTCGTTAGTGAATCCTAGATCTCGTTTACATACTATACGGTATTCCACGTAGAAGAACTATCTCTTGAAAACAAATGCCAATCCACGTTGCCAAATGTACTTACTAGGGTGATTTCTATAACCCATGCTTAAGCGAAATGGACTATCTGCCTTAGTGGCGAACACTACTCGATTGGATTACAAATTTCCAATAAAGGTGCCAAGGGATTCTAGCTAACTAATCATGACGGAACCCTAAAGGTCACACGAGATTTCGAGGGTATTACCGAGGCGAGTCATGAGCCTTGCAACCCTATGTTCAAAATCAAGAGTGGCTCCATAACTGGACAACCAATCCATGCCCAAAATCAACCTGTATCCCATAAACCCGAGAACACAAGCATTACACATGAATTCTATGGTCAAGATAGAAATCCTCAAATCCATACAAATCATACATAAATGGGCGGAACCCCCAATTGGATTTGAAACACTAACGGGATTTTCAACTAGGCTAGTACTTAGGTGCAAACTTTCAACAAGATCAGAAATAAAACTATGCGATGCGCCAAAATCAAATAAGGTACGAACAGGGAAATCAGAAATATAAACATGGCTTTCTATAGAAACACTACCTCGATCAAAAGCTGGAAGAGCGAGGAGAGCCTGCAACTGCCCTCCAGAGGTTCCTGCTTGCTGAGTTTGCCTTTGCCCTTGTCCTCGCTTTTTCGGGCAATCCTTGCTATAGTGTCCAGACTCTCCACAATGAAAGCATTCGTCCAACTTCCTTTTCTTATCCCTACAGTCTTTGGCTATGTGCCCAGTGATCCCACAGTCTCCCTAGTCTTGTTGTCATTGCGGTTGTTGTTGTCCTTGCCTCCTTTCTCGGAATCTACCTTCTTGCCTTGAGACTCATTCAACTTGACTTCCTTCTTACCGTTCTTATCTTCCTCTTGAAGCAGGGCCATATTTACCAAACTCTCGAAGGTCGCCCCCATGGGTATGTGAGACATGGACAAACCGTGCAATGACTCGTTTAATCCTAGAGCAAAGTGTAGGGCCTTCTTCTGAGCTGTGTTAACCAAGTCTAAACCGAACCGAGCAAGCTGATTAAACTTATCCACGTATTTCCTAACGGTCATGTCCCCTTGCTTTAGTGATAGGAACCTCTCCATCTAAAGGTCCTCTTCTGCTGATGATAGAAACCTCAGTCCAAACCTTCTCCTAAACTCATCCCAAGTCTCAATTGGCCTAGTAGTGGTGGTGACTACCCACTAATAAGCAGCTTCCTCTTTCAATAGCCATACTGCCAAAAGAACTTTCCTTCGATCTTGTATACCAAAGATAGCAAAAAGGTCTTCAGTTTTCTTCAACCAATTCCTTGCCTCAACAAAAATCTCCGTCCCAACAAAACTCTTGCCACCCATCGCCTTAAAGTTCTTGCAAATCTTCGCGAAATCCGCTTGTGGATGCTGAGGAGGAGGAGGAGGAACCTCAGCTACGGGAGGAGGAGGAATGTTAGCCACGGGGGGAGGAGGAGGAATGTCCGCGGGGCCGGCTTCATTCGCCCTTGCCTCCATGTACCTTCTAAACCAAATAGGTACTGATACGCCCTCCAGAATGGTAAAATTATCGGCCATACTGAAACAAAGAAAAAGATAGATTCAGAACGAGGAAACAAAGGATAGTGCTAATGGCTTTTGGGGAATAGCCTTTTAAAATAAACTAGACTTTTCTTGGAAAAATACTTCTTTATAATCGGTTTTGAAAATAGTTTTTCAAAAGGTAAGTTTTAAAAACCTTTTGCTCAAATCTTGTAAACCTTATGCTCTGATACCAAATGTAACACCCCACCTCCGCCAGGGTCACTCTTGCAAGTACACTGGCTTTGGAGGGGTGTTGGACAAGGTAAACATGCATGAAGATATCACAAGACATAACATATAAGTAAACAAAGTAGATAAAGCAGCGGATAAAATTACTATTTCAAAACCATAGTCAAGTTACATAAAAGTACTTAGTCATCATTTTCCAACAAAACAAAGTCTAGAAAACATAAACTGAAAAATAACATAAGTAAAGTATTCCCCAAAGATAACAGTAGTGTCGCCATAGCAAAGCTCAAGTCCAAACCGTACATGAGCTATCAGAGAAGCAAGCCAAAGATCCAAACTAGGTGCTAATGTTCCCACCCTGAGAACCTGGGGGGGGGGGGGGGGGAATGGAAGAAAAGAGGCGAAAGGAAAACAGGTCAGTCAAAAAGACTGGTAAGTCCTACCTACTATTAGTATAAAAACTAATAAAGTTAACTGGACATGTAAAACAGAGATGAAACATAGGATGATAACTGGCATGGTGAAAAGTTAACAAGATAGATCAAGTGTGGCGTCGCATATAAAAGGTTAAGTTGCACCAAAAGTGTACTAGTATTCTGACCCATGTCAAGTACAAACAAGAAATGATCCCTTAGCCCAATATTGGCCCAAACTCATGAGATGACCTAAATCAAGGTCCAACTACTCGGTCTAGTCGATCGGCTCCCTATAAGCCTAACTCGTCGTGTATCGGTGTCATACGGCTTAATCATGGAATGTAGTTAACTGTGCAAGTTTCACCCTAGGGTGTATCCAGTCCTAGGGTGTAAACCACAGACACAAAACAAGCACGCACAGTCTAAACCTACCGGTGCCCATGTTCAACTCCGGACTTAATGTGCACGACCATGGTCCGCCTGAACTTAACTGGTGCACCATTCAGCCGTCTCTTTTGGTCTCTTACAATCAGCCCAGTAATCATGCCCCACCCTAGCCTAGTCCCAGGGTATCCTGATACTATAGGTTACTGCTGAAAAGGACCACGTAACTAGGATTTCAAACGGGTTAAGTGTGGTTAACCCTATCCTAACCATGTATCGAGTTGGTTAAGTGTGTCCAAGAAGCTCATGACTTAACCCTATCGATACATCGTGTTCAACTGGTTAAGTGTATTCAAGTAGTCCATGACTTAACCCTACCAATCCATCGTGTTTAATTGGTTAAGTATTCCAGTAGCCCATGACTTAACCCTACCATGTGGCATTAATTAACTTAATGCACCCCAACCTCTCACATTAGACTTTGTTGTGGTTACTAGTTAAGCCGGGCGGGTCCGGGTAGCTTTACACCACAACCTAGTCTAACCTCGGGTTTTAAGTGCGATATGACCAACTACTCACATTGGGTCCTATTGTGTGTAGCCACTTGTTAAGCCGGTCGGTTCCGGGTAGATTTATGCCACAAACTCAACCCAACCTCGAGTTGGCCACTTTCATGTTTTCTACATGTCATGTCCACGTTCATGTTTTCAAGCATAATCACATGTCATATTTTCAAGTCATGTTTCATGTCATTTAAGTTTACCCATAACGTAACCCCATCGCACGTAAGTTCGCATCAACACAAATAGATCAAAAGGCGGAACATAAGAATATGACAAGGTGGGCATAAGATGGCAAAGTCTTTCACAAGTTAAACATGGTGATATTTGAGGCCAAAGGGGTTCAACATATAAGCATATGGCCTCAACATGTATGATAGCATAAAAGGTGACTTGGCCTCAAACATATCAAATAGCATAAGGGTGCTTTGGCCTCAAGCATGCATAATAGCATAAGGGTGATTTGGCCACAAACATGTATGATAGCATAATTAGCAAATAGGGTGGTAACATGGTAATAGTTGACATAGGGTGACAATCCTAACTTATGCATAGCAAATATGTTCAATATCATCATATGCATGTTAAGGAACATGAGGGGTTAAGGTTTGTTAACATGCATAAGCCATAATCCATTTCATAGCATTTTTCCCAAAGGTCAACATGAAAAGTACTAGGTTCATGATAGGTCCACAATCATAGATCAAGAGAGGCATGAATAGATCTATGCATACAATGATAGGTTCAAGGCAAATATTGCATTTAGGTCCAATTCCAATCTACACATGTATGGCATTAAACTTAGCAAATAGGGTGATAAACTTGTGATTAGCATATAGGTCCATCATGGCAAGTTAATATCAAGGTCATGAGGGGTTCTATGTTGCATTTATGCACAATCACCACATAAAGCTCATAGATTTCCACCCAAAGGTCAACATAAATGGTACTAGATTCATGATAGGTAAACATTAGGTCCACAAACATAGATCAAAAGGGTCATGAATGAATCTATGCAAGAAATCCAAGGCAAGCGTAACACAAAAGTCTCATTTCAACTTGCTACATGTCATATTAAGTTCATAGTTTAGATCTAAGAGTAGAGGAGGGCTTACAAAGCATGGCTATGAGAACTAGAACAGAATAGAACAAGATAGAGACGTTGTAGAAGCTCTAGGAATGATGTAGCAACGCAAATAGCCTTGAGAATAAGTAACTCCTTTGATAGAAAGAAGAAAGCTTGCTCCTTTTTGCCTTAGAAGCTCTCAAGATGAAGATGGAGGCCATGATTAGGGAGCATTTTGGCAACACTTAGTTGTAGGATTGATTTGTGTGGGTTTAGGCTAGGTCTTAGGGTCTTTTTTATAGAAGTTTAGGTTAGTTTAGGCCATAGGATTAACCTTAGTTTAGATCTGAGCCATCAAATCTCGTCACAGGCCTCAAAACATGACTCAAAGGGGACAGCAGGTGCACCAGGCCAAACTGGCCCAACCACCCAGGTCGACAGAGGTGTCGACTGGGCAGTCGACACCACCTGGGGCAAGTCGACTCCCAAGTCGACTCCCCAGTCGACTTGGGGCTGGGCGGGAAATCTTCCCGCCCAGTCTGTTTGGCTCCAGATTTGATTTTTGAACTATTTTTGAACTTGAAATTTTCTGAAAACTTTGATGGGCCATAACTTGGTCATACGGACTCCGATTTTCGAAACTCGGACTCTATTTCGCGTATTTTTCCGAGACGAACGCAATGGCACAGCCCGTTTCCCTTGATTCAGATTTTAATATTTAATTATGCCTTGTTTTACGTTATAATATGTTATTCAAAATACGGGTTGTTACAAAAATCTAAACTTTCTATTTATAAAGACTCAGATTTTTATTTAAAACTACTTCTATATAAAAGAATATATTTTCTTCTTCTAAACACGTTTATTATATATAAATTGAAAAGAAAATAAATGGAAATAAATCAATAAAAGAAACAACTCACGGTTTCAGTTCTTTTTAAAAAAATCATATTTTTAATAACATTAAATAAATAATATAAAAGAAAAGGAATACAAAAAACCTTACAGCGGGTATGGGGGGAGAATGGAGGCGCTGGGCGGTGTGGAGGCGTCGCAGGTGGCGCCTGAGGTGTCGGAGGAAGGTGCTGGCGTCGGCGGCGGGCCCACAGTTGGCTGGAGGCAGGGTTTCTGAGTTGGGTTCGGGTTTTGGTGTGGTGGAGTTTGGATCCGCGAGCTGGAGCTCGCTGACGTGGCAGCCAGAGGGGGCGGAGGAGGGTTGGTCGGCGACCGGGGGGGTCTGACCGAGGCGGCGATGCGACTAGGTTGAGGCGCGATGTGTTTTGTTTTGTTTTCTTTTTTTATTTCTAAATCTCGATTTGGTCAGAACGATGAAAAAGGGGGAGGGAAAAGGAGAGATAAGGGGTTGACTTTTTATATTTTATAATATTGTTTTATTTCACTTTTTCTTGTTTATTAATACGAACTCCAAACAAACTCCAACGACTGTCGCCTCTAGCTAAATACCCCCATTCCGAACACAATAGGATATGTTTCGCAAGCCAATTCGGCTGTTACGATCAGTTTTCACTAAAATTAAAATATAAATCATTATATTGAATTTTAAACGCACATTTCAATTAAAATATAAATCATTATGTTTCTAGCTTCTATTGACGATACGGTCCTAACAAAGCTAATTTCGTCAAATTATGAGATCGTTTGAAAAATGGTCATTTTCTAGTCGATCCAAATTGATTGAAATTGTCAAAACACATTTTACTTTGCCACGCTCACATATTGATTCAGAAAATTATGAATTTTGGAATCTACCAATAATATGACATCCCGGATCCAACAAAAGTGGTTTCGTCGAAAACGAAGGTCGTTTGCAAAATTTCCATTTTTAAGGGCCAAAATTCCATGGCGACTATTTTGAAATTTCAACTGGGCATAACTTTTTATCCCCGCTATGAAATTTCAGTTTTTCGGATTCTTTGGAAAGATATTCTCAATTAAATTATAATATTTTTGGTTTCAGTAAAATCCGGTTTATTTTGAATCCTATACATTCATTTGAAATTTGAAATTGAATTTTCAAACTATCGCGCCATTTTCAATTCCTTTTATAATTAAAAATAAATATTTATATTCTAACGTCGATTCAAATAAATATTTCCATTCTAATTCTATTCAAAATAAATTTCTCATCGTTATTATTTAAAATAATTCATTTTAAATATTCAAAATTCATTAAAATTGCCAAAATAAAAATTTTAAATTGGTTCGGATTTCCCGGGTTGTTACAATCTCCCCCACTTAAAATCTTTTCGTCCCCGAAAAGGAACGAAGCTGAAAGTTGTTTTACTATTCAACTCAGCTTTCAGTTTTTCATTATGGCTTACGTTCTTCGACTTTTCAGTTTCTAAGAACTTTTCAAATTTTTCAAAAATTTAGCTAACACCCTAAATTTTCAAATTTTTTTGCCATAACTACCCCTGCATGGGAGCACCGGGAAAATCCCAAAATTGCCATTCAGGCCTTTCCAATCCAAAAAGAAAAAGAAACAGCCAAGCGGCTAACCAATCGGCTCATAAAATCATCAAAAACCCCAAGAAATACAACAAACATGTACCTATTTGTCGGGCAAACAATTTTATTCCTCTTCTCTAGCCTCCTTGCAACGACCTGTTCAACGTAGATACATATATATGCATGCAATTCCAAACAATTCTCAAGTTAGTTCAATATTTGGTACAATTTGGTTATATATACCGTTCTTTCACATAATGGTTTTATTAGATAATAAATAATCATACAACACAACCATTAATCAATTAGTGGATTATTATTTCAAATTCATAATTTTGACATATATACCGAAAATCTTGTTTTTGATGCCAAATCACAACAATAAGCCCTATCTAATTTTGGTTCTCACACCAGTCTAATGGAAACATATAGACATCCCACTTTCGAAACTCGAACCCAACACTGATGATGGGTACCCATCATTAGAATCATTCCCGGGCGACTAGAGTGTGATTCCATATCTATCTAGTATATTTGAGGCTTCAAATACACGTGGATCAGACGTATATTAAAATCTCTATATACTTGATTGTCCAAATCAATATAAAAATAATATTCAAATACAAATAATTGATTTAAATTTTCAAAACAAATTTTTTTTTCAATTTTAATTTAAAAACATCACTCTTCACACTCGTTCTAGAATACTACTGATCCTATCTCTAATGAGTCATACTCATTGGATATTCCTAATCCAATCTCTGATGAATTCTTTCGTTTGGTTCCAAAGTGTCTTGTTCTCGAGCTTTGTAAACCAAAGCACTGATACCAAACTGAAACGACTCGAACTTCCCTGTAAAGGAAAGCCCGGATTGAGTTGAGAACACGACAAATCAAAACACAAACAGAAGAACATTTCATTGCTTATTACAACAATTCCATCAGAATACAAGAATATACAGAGTATGAATAAATATTATACATCAGAAAAATATCATAGATTTAAATTACATTACATAGCAGCGGAAAACAATACAAAACACAACTTAAGGAGATATACAGATACAGAGCTTTCCGAATATCATTGCATCTATAAATCAGGATCCTATGAATATAAATCTGCAAAACCAAAACTACTAGTTGCCCGTGTGGAAAATAGGGGCACCCAGAGTCTAGGTTAAAACAATAAACTCCAGGTCAGTCATGTGACTGGTGTGAGAACTAAAACAGTTATTAATCTTTATTTTTAAAGTTAGGTAAATCAAGGGACCATGCCGTATAACACGGAACGGGCTTCCTTCCAAGAATACCAGTGCATAAAACAACAGCGCAATGCTAAATAAAGAACAATGAAGCTATTATAAGATTCAGGTCCCATCACACAATGCAACGCAAGCTAGAGGATAGGTTTTTACCTTATAATAGCCAAGAATGCTTGGTACGTAAAATTTCATGTTTTATTATTACTATAAGTGTATAGTGTCAAAAAAATTTCAATCATAAGTATCAATAATAGACGGCATAAGTGCCCCATACTACTATGTCGCCATATATAGATTTACAATTAAAACCGCAAAATATCGTATTGGAAGTTGGATTTCCATCTGTGAACCGAGGCAAGGGACCGTCCTCACCGCTTCGAGATGCTCTAGCCCGTGTCTCAGGTCAGAGCTCAAGTGACCGTTGGATCTTCAGGGCCGGTCCACCCGGAGTGGATTAAACTTAAACCCTGAGCAATGCGTTTCCCCGCCCTATGGGGCGTCAATGAGCCAAATGACTCCATCGGTCCCGGATCGACCGATATAACCGAGGCGCCTCGCAATCCATCATCCACATAAGTTAAATGCCAGGGCGTGTAAAACGCTGACACCACTCCTAGCTAGAAGGAAATGAATGCCCTCCCTGCAGTCCTCTCCCGTTTATGGTTCACACAGGGCTGTGAGGCTCGCGAATTAACGCTACACAAAGCTACGCTGTATTAAAGCCGTGCTTTGATCATCAACCACAAGACTCTGCTTTTCAACAGAAGCCTTGATCATTTGCCTCTCAGCATGCCACATAGGCAATTCACGCTATGCAACCGATGTATATCAATCACATAGAATGAAATCCGATGTCAGACACACATCTATTTACAAGTCCGTTCTGGGTCTGAACGAAATTGGAGGAACCTTGTTCCTCGCATATCCATCGATCTCCAAGTACGTCTGGACAATCACCAATTGATTCCCTCTTCTTGGGTGTACAGCCTAATCAAGATCATCATTAATTATCCAAACGATGTGAAGACCTCCAGTCTTCGACCACCGTCTTCATCGTCGACTTATCGTTGATTCAGTTATTCAGAATGGGATAAACCCGGTCTTTCCGAATAACTCGTGTATATAATAAACAAGTGTTATAAAAGCACAACATATGCCTTATTCCAATCCAAAATATTCCTTTATTCAAATATTCTTTTACTTTGGGAAAGGTTCCCATTAATTTTATCAAAGATAAATTCTTTAAATTTATTCTTTAATCTTCCTTTGAATATCAATTCGAACCAAATTATGGTTCATCCAAACTAGTCGGGATTAATGAACATTACCGAAGTAATCATTTATTATATTTCCCAATCCCAACCTATTCATCCCATGGAGAAAAACTGGTAATACTCCATATCTAACACCACGGTGTTATCGGTAAATTCAATTACCATTTCACGTCCAAATCTAATTAAAAATTTAACTATCGCTTGGAGCAAAACTGATGATACTCCATTCTCGATCATTTCTTGAATTTGATAATTTTAGTTATCAAATTCACCTTTCAATCTATTTAAAGGTTCATTAAAACTCTAATTCAGTGTTAATTTCCAAAAATCATTACTTAATGATTATTCAAAGTTAAGAAATGAATCTTATCTTTAACTGGGTTAAAGAACTAATGTCATTTAAAACACAGCTCATGATAAACCCAAAATCTCATTCCATTCCATCAGCCTTTAACTGTAAATTAGCAAGTGAACCATTCCCTAAATGTTAACCCCGAAGGCCGAAACCAACATCAGATCAATACCCAAGAAACTATTCAACTTAACTAATCTCCAGTTAGTTTCTGATTTTCTTAACTCCGTTGGGTCTTAGAACAGTATTATTAAAGATACCATTCACGACAACCCAAAATCACATTCCATTAACAATGGAATCTGCATGGAAAAGAAATCGATATATATAATCGATATAAACTTCCATATCTGACTAATAATATAAACGGAATAACGATAAAGCCTTTTAAATTCCATATATATTAGTTGTCCTCATCCACAGAAATTCACTTCGATTATTACCAAATCGAATTCCATTCCATTCCAATTTATTTTATTAAATTGGAAAACCTTACTTTGGAAAATCTCCTTTAAATCTTAATAAAAGATTTATAAATTCCAAATCACATTTCACTGTAAATCGGGTTAAAGAACGAATTTCGTTAAAAACACAGTTCACGATAAACCCAATTCACATTTCATTAATTATCGGGTTAAAGATCAAATGTTATTTAAAACACCGTTCACAATAAACCCAAAAATCAATTCCAATTCAATTCCAACTAAATATTAATTAATTGGTATACTTCATTAAATCTAAATAAAAAGATTTAATCTTTTTCCCAACCGGGTTTAAGAATAGTGTTAATGAAGACACCATTCACGACAAACCCAAATCCCATTTGATATTAAATACAAGGCTCTAAATAGAAAATATATCGGCTTATATTCAATATCAAATTCTACGACCAACAAATATCGTATTGGAAATAACGATATAAATATATCTTTTAGATTTCCATAATAATATTGGTATAATCACGAAATCCAACATCGAAATATTCCAAAGAAAATTTCGATTCGTATCCATTTCCAATTTATATATTGGAAATTATGGTTATTTTTAAAACCATTTCAAATCCAATTTATTTTAAAAATAATTGGATTATAATTCTAGTTCAAAACTAGTTCATTTCGATAAAAATATATTTTTATCTTTTCAAATATGGAATTTTTCATCCCAATTCTTTTCAAATCATTTCTTATGATTTTACACCAATTATTGATATTTTTAATAATTTTATCAAGGCCCGTACAGTCGATTTCCATAAACGGCCATCGAACTGCACTTACAGCGACCTTTTCCAAATTTGATTTGGACATATTTCCAAATCCAACCATTAGATTTCAAATCTCCAATATTATTTAGAAAGCTGTTTTCGATACGAACCCAATGGTTCTGATTTTAGGAGAATCCGACTGTCGGATGTCCCGTGATGTCCGTTCGAAGTCAATGGTCGAATTTCGCGAACTGCCGCTGCGCGGTGCGTTCTATTCAAGCCATTATATATATATATTTCGTCGAATTCCTTTTTAAAACGTATTTTGTAAATTTTTTTAAATTCGTTTTCAAAACGATCTCAACTTCATATTCAATTTCTAATCAAAATTGAATATTCCATATCATCGATATATAAATGATAATATTTCCAAACCATTATATTTTGAAATCAATTCCTTTTTGATACTCATCATAAAAATGAATCAATTAATATAAATATCGTTCACGTCAAAATGGCGTCAATCTAATCGACAAGGCTTTATATATTTAAATATATTCATGTCCATCCCAAATCGGACATCAAAATCAGATTTTGATCTTTTTCTAAATATTATTTGAAAATATTCGTTATTTCAAAATATTCGTTCGTTCTGAATTGGAATCAGACAAAGTCAATTACAATATAATTTGATTTATATGGATTTCATACACACATGTATATAATAACAATGAAAACAACAATCCATCAACCAGAGTGCATTCTACACTGTATAAGCATCAAATATAAATATTTAACGCTTATAACAGCTTGTCAATCAATCGATCGACATACAACTAATTATTGGGATTACTGTATGTCCAATATCATCCCAATTACCCGTGTGGGATTTCAAACAATCAAACATAGGTTTTATTTGTGCAGTTGGGCGATGTGTAAAATTTATCATCCCAATCAATATCAGTCAAATGTGTGCACATAAACAAATCGTCCAATTTGTTTATAAATATTTATTTTATATACACGTTAAAAATTATATTTTTAATTATAAAATATTTATTCAATCCATATCACACAATCAATTTTCACAACACATCAATCAAACAAACAAGTCATCCATGGTCTACGGAAAATGGGTGTCTGGTGCTGCTAAGCACCGTCTGCATCCTAGTATATATTTCAACTAGAGAATAAATTAAAAGTGAGAAGTTCTCACCTTTGGATTCCACTCCTCCATTCTTTCTTTCTGAACTGCTTAGGTTTGCTTTTCACTCGTCCTATCGCAATCCTTTTCACGTTGATCACAGTAAAAATCATATTTTCAATGTGATGTTTTATATATAAAAATCATATTTTTACGTCGCTACTTAGTTATAAAAATTATATTTTTATATCGCTCTTCTTCTAATAAAGATTATATTTTTATAACTCTACCTAAATAAAAATCATATTTTTATTATCTGTATTATATAAAAAACGTATTTTTACTATCTCTATTATATAAAAATCACTACTTTTATATGCTATTCATATATAAATGAAAATTATATTTTTATCATTTCGCTATATATATAAAAGGTTACATTTTTATATAACGATATGTATAATAAAAATCATATTTTTATCTTCATAAAATTATTTCAAACGTGCAATAAAAATCATATTTTTATCCACATAAAAATTAAATCTTTCTCTACATAAAAATCGCAGGTGGCGCCTGAGGTGTCGGAGGAAGACGCTGGCATCGGCGGCGGACCCACAGTTGGCCGGAGGTGGGGTTTCTGAGTTGGGTTCGGGTTTTGGTGTGGTGGAGTTTGGATCCGTGAGCTGGAGCTCGCTAACGTGGTGTGGAAGCCAGAGGGGGCGGAGGAGGGTTGGTCGGTGACGGTTGGGGGAGTGGGTCTGGCCGAGGCGGCGGTGCGGCTAGGTTGAGGTGCGACGTGTTTTGTTTTGTTTTCTTTTATTTCTAAATCTCGATTTGGTCAGAACGATGAAAAAGGGGAAGGAAAAAGGAGAGATAAGGGGTTGGCTTTTTATATTTTATAATATTATTTTATTTCAAATTTTCTTGTTTATCAATACGAACTTCAAACAAACTCCAACGACTATCGCCCCAACTAAATACCCCCATTCCGAACACAATGGGATATGTTTCGCAACCCAATTCGGCTGTTACAATCAGTTTTCACTGAAATTAAAATATAAATCATTATATTGAATTTTAAACGCATATTTCAATTTACTAGGGTCACATATGGACCCTAAAAATTCCCAAAAAAATATTTTCTAGCTTCGTATTGACGATACGGTCCTAGAAAAACTAATTTCGTCAAATTCTGAGATCGTTTGAAAAATGGCCATTTTCTGGTCGATCCAAATTGACTGAAACTGTCAAAACACGTTTTACTTTGCCACACTCACATATTGATTCCGAAAATTATGAATTTTGGAATCTAACAATAATATGACATCCCAGATCCAACAAAAGTGGTTTCACTGAAAAGGAGGTCGTTTGCAAAATTTCCATTTTAAGGGCCAAAATTCCATGGCGACTATTTTGAAATTTCAACTGGGCATAACTTTTTATCCCCGCTATGAAATTCCAATTTTTCGGATTCATTGGAAAGATATTCTCAATTAGATTATAATATTTTTGGTTTTGCTAAAATCCGGTTTATTTTGAATCATGTACATTCATTTGAAATTTGAAATCGAATTTTCAAACTACCGTGCCATTTTCAATTCCTTTTATAATTTAAAATAAATATTTATATTCTAACGTCGATTCAAATAAATATTTCCATTCTAATTCTATTCAAAATAAATTTCTCATCATTATTATTTAAAATAATCCATTTTAAATATTCAAAAGTCAGTAAAATTGCCAAAATAAAATTTTTAAATTGGTTCGGATTTTCCGAGTTGTTACAATGACGCTGAAAGACAAAGAGGAGCTGAGCAATCAAACTAAACAACTTTTGTGGAAGGATCTAATCAGGCCTAGCTTCTCAATTTGGGGTGCACAAGTGGTGTTTGTCCCAAAGTCAGACTGTACCCTCAGACTATGTGTGGACTACCGTGACCTCAATAAGCAAACGCTGAAAAATAAATATCCACTGCCACGTATCGATGATCTGTTGGACTGCTTGAATGGAGCATAAGTATTCTCTTGGATGGACCAAGCTACAGGTTTCCATCAACTGCGCATTGTCGAAGAATGTGTTCCTTTGACCGCTTTCAGAGGTCCAGACTTATTCTATGAATGGCTAGTAATGCCCTTCGGCTTATGCAACGCTCCAGCATACTTTGTCAATCTGATGAACAGAGTATTCCGAGTTGTCTAAAATAAATTCATGCTGGTTTTCATCGATGATATCTTAATCTTTTCTAAAACCACTGCCGAGCATGAAAAGCATCTGAAAGAAGTCTTGGAGATTTTGCAAAAGAATGTGTTGAAAGCCAAATTCTCTAAGTGTATATTCTGGCAAGAAGAGGTAAAATTCCTCGGCCATGTTGTATCAAAGAAAGGCATTTCAATAGACCTAGGAAAGATCTAAGCCATCCAAGATTGGAAGTAGCCTAGCACTCCTACGGAAGTCAGAAGTTTCTTAGGATTGGCTGGCTATTATCAGAAATTCGTTAAAGATTTTTCGAAACTATCTTGTCCGTTAACGAAGCTGACTAAGAAGCATACAAAGTTCATTTGGACATCCGAATGTGAGGCAGCTTTCAAAGAGCTAAAACGGAGGTTGACCACTACTCCTGTGTTGACCATTATTGATGGCAACTAAGATTTGAAAGTCTGGACAGATGCTTCTATTGAAGGTTATTCCTTTTATCCAAACAAACATGTCAGAGATGACATTTTTAATGACAAATCTTATTTTAACATGTTATCCTTTTTATCTATTTAAGGTATTGGTGCGGTGCTAATGCAATGGGACAAAGTAGTTTCATATGCTAGCCGTCAGTTGAAACCACATGAGAAAAGTTACCCCACTCATGATCTTGAGTTGATGGTCATCGTATTTGCTTTAAAGATATGGCGGCACTATCTCTTGGGCGAGAAGTTTGAACTGTATACCGATCACAAATCCTTGAAGTATCTGTTCACGCAAAGAGATTTGAACTTAAGGCAGTAACATTGGGATGAATTTCTTGCGGCCTATCACATGGACATCTTATATACTCCAGGGAAAGCCAATGTTGTAGCCGATGCACTCAATAGGAAGAATACGGCCAACACCAATCTTATCCTCGTCAATCTCATTATTACACCTTCCTTGATTGATAAGATCTCTACTCTATAGAAGAATGATGAATTTATTTAGATAAATAGCAAAAGAGTTAGGGAAGGCGATTCCATGAGTTTCCAGATTGACTACAAAGGGGTTCTGAGGCTGTTAGGCCGAATTTTTGTTCTGAACTTTCCTGAGCTCAGAAAGGAAGTAATGGACGAATGTCACAAATCTAAGATCAGTATTCATCCAGGGGTGAGCAAGATGTATCATGACCTCAAGCACACATTTTGGTGGAGATCTATGAAGAGAGACATTTCTATATATGTTGCAAGTTGTCCCACCTGCCAACAAGTCAAAAGCGATCAGCAGAAGCTAGCAGGATTGTTGCAACTGCTAGAGGTTCCAAGCTGGAAGTGAGACCAAATTTCTATGGACTTCATTGATGGCTTGCCTCGAACTAGAAAAGGAAATGACAGTATATGGGTGATTGTAGATCATTTCACAAAGACTGCCCATTTTATCCCTATCATATCTAATAAAATAACTCGAAGTCTGGCACAGCTTTATTTCAGAGACATTGTCAGACTACATGGAGTTCCCAGTAGCATCGTTAGTGATTGCGATCCGATATTTGCTAGCAAATTCTGGGAAGCATTCCAAGAAGATCTTGGGATCAAGTTGAATATGAGCACCGCTTATCATCCTCAGACAGATGGCCAGACAGAGAGGGTGAACCGCATACTGGAAGACTTGTTGCGAGCATGCATTCTTGATTTTGTCGGGTCATGGGAAGATTATTTGCACTTGATTGAATTCTCTTATAATAACACCAAGCAAGCTTGTAGATGTCTCCATTTGAAGCATTATATGGCAGGTCATACAGATCTCCCGCATGTTGGGTGGAACTAGGCAATCGATTAGTATTGGGTCCCGACATGATTCGTGAAGCATCAGATAAAGTTGATTTTATTAAGAAGCGACTACCGGCTACTCAGAGCCGACAGAAGAGCTATGCAGACTCATGAAGAAGGGATTTAGAATTCTCTATTGGCAATTATGTATACTTGAGGGTTTCCCCACTGAGAGGTGTAATTCGATTTGGGAAGACTGGGAAGTTGGCACCGAGATTCATTGGTCCATTTCCTATTCTCGAAAGGATTGGAACTCTCGCTTATAGGGTGTAGTTGCCTGACTGGTTGCCAGGGGTTCATGATGTATTCCATGAGTCTCAACTCCGAAAGCACGTTCATGATCCAGACTTAGTTATGGAGGAAGCAGCACAACAAGATTTAGATATTACACCAAGTTTAGCAGTGAGAAGGGAGCCAGTGAAAATTGTTGGAAAAGAAACCCAAGTTCTGAGGAACAAGAGGATCCATTTAGTCAAAGTGCAGTGGAGTGGGGATCCTAGAGACTGTACATGGGAGACTGAGGATAACATCAAGCAGGCCCATCCCAAGTGCAGAGTGGACATCTCCGAGTAACTCTTCTGTTGAGGTACATTTACAATATGTGACATTTTCCGTTTTATCTCCTACTTTACTATTGTTTCCTTTCCGGGAACGAAAAGCTTTTAAGTGGGGGAGATTGTAACAACCCGGAAAATTAGAACCAATTTAAAATTTTTATTTTGGCTATTTCAATGAATTTTGAATAGTCCAAATAAATTATTTTAAATAATAACGATTTAAAATTTATTTAAATCGAAGTTATAACGAGTATATTTATTTTAATTTTAAAAGGAGTTAGAAATAGCACGGTAGTTTGAAAATTTGAATCTGAACTTTGACTGAATGTACAGGAATCAAAATAAAACGGATTTTAGTGAAACTAAAAATATCTAAATCTGTTTAAAAATATCTTTCCAACGAATCCGAAAAATCAAAATTTCATAGCGGGAATAAAAAGTTATGACCAGTTGAATATTCAGAATAGTCGATATGGAATATAGTATAATTTATAGCCCGTATAAATGGCCATTATACAAACAACCTCCGTTTTCGATGAAACCATTTTTATTGGATCCAGAATGTCAAATTATTATTAATTTTGATTTTCCATAATTTTTTTGAATTAATTTGTGAGCGTGGTAAATTAAACTGCGTTCGATAATTTGTGTTGAATTTAATCGACCGTTAAAAGGATCATTTTTCAAACGGTCTTTAAATTCGACGAAATTAATTTTTTTGGGACCGTATCGTCAAAACATAACTAGGTTTATTTTTCGAGAATTTTTAGAATCCGTATGTGGCCCCGGTGAATTTAAATGTATGATTGAACTAAATAAATAAATGATTTAAATTTTAAATTAAAGAAAACAGGCTGAAAACAACCGTTTGGGCTGACGGGACCTAGCCCATTGGATCCGGAACGGGGCAATTGGGTAGGAACAACTCTTGTTGGACTGAAATTGGCGCTACTGAGACTAAACGGGTTTATTTGCAAAAACTAGTAATTAAATATTATAAATATACATCAATTCTTATTTCAAAACCCTAGAACTGTTCACCGCCGCCACCCTTTCATGAATGGTCGATATTGTTCAATTCATTCTTCCCAAATAACTTCCAAATCACTCGACGAAATTCAGTGATCCTTTGGAGGTTTTCATAGAGCTCTTCCACCTCCTTAATCCCATACCTGAGTTGAAGTTTATCGCTGCGTATTTCGAGAGATATAACGCCTGGAAGTTCTATCGAACGGACCGCCTCCTTGCATCCCATTCAACGTCGAGTTGGGCACCACCCTCCTAGCTCTACACCGTGGTCTGGTCTGATCGTGTCCTAGCTGATCAGATTTGGAGAAAACATTAGACCTAGAATCGAACCTAATAGAAAACATTGCGGCCTTTAATCTGTAAAGGGGAAGAAGGTGATTTTCTATTTTATTATATTATTAATTTAATTTAAAAATATTATCAACGTAAAATAAATCGTATCTCACTCAAACGAACTCGGAATTGAACGATTTCAGATCCGTTAAGATCGTGAGTCCGAGATCTACACTGCAGGACTGACTAGAACCAATTCTAAGCAGATCGAATTTTGGTCAAACTTCAGATCAGAATCATTCAGATTTAAACGACTATGAGAAATCTATTTACTTCTTTTTTTTGAATAATTAGAAATAATTCTGAGTTTATTATCACCAATCTATAGTTAATTCCTATTTGTTATGATTCATGATTTGATCTGTAATGGATGTAGTATGTAGATCTGGTTGTTTGGTGATATTCTTTGGTGAGAAAATTGTTAAAAACATATAGATCTGTGGTGATAAAATTGTTAAAAACATGTAGATCATTTTGTTGTAATAAATTGAGTGAAACAAAAATATATAATTTTTGTTTAGATAAAATTATCAAATTAGAATCATTGGGCAAATTCATCATTTTGTTAGTTAAAATAGTGAAACCAAGAATTATCCTTTTTGGGTTATTAGAATAGTTAATTAAAAGAATTATCATGTTGTTGTTTGGAATAATTGGACCAAACTTGTCATTTTTTGTCAAATTGGAACCATTGGACAAAAATTATCATTTTTGTCAAAATTAGAATAGTTGCATTGGAATTGTCATTTATGTTTAAATAAAATTGGTAAAAAAAAATGAACATTTTTGTTTAAATCAAATTGTTATAAAAGAAAAAATATGAAACACCAATTTTTGTCTATTTGTTGAATTAGAATTTTCAGCAAATATGAAACACCAATTTTTGTTTATTTGTTGAATTAGAATTTTCAACAAATAGGAAACACCAATTTTTGTCTATTTGTTGAATTAGAATTTCAACAAATATGAAACACCAATTTTTGTTTATTTATTGAATTAGAATTTTCAACAAATAGGAAACATCAATTTTTTTTCTATTTGTTGAATTAGAATTTTCAACAAATATGAAATATCAATTTTTGTCTATTTGTTGAAATAAAATTTTCGACATATACGAAACATCAAATTTTGTCTATTTGTTGAATTAGAATTTTCAACAAATAGGAAACATCAAATTTTGTCTATTTGTTGAATTATAACTTTCAACAAATAGGAAACACCGATTTTTGTCATTTTGTTGAACTAGAGTTTTTAACAAAAATGAGATATCAAATTTACCATAGTGTTGAACAAGAAGTGTCACCCGAAAATGAAATATCAACTTTTGTACATTTTGTTGAATTAAAACAGGAATCAAGAACATGCTCGTGTTTTAAATAAAAACATGACTACATTAGAAATTAACACTTTTAATGTCTATAATAAAATATAGAAGTTAGACAAATATTCATGTTTTAAAATGAAAACATGTTTTACATTAAAAATTTACTTTTTAATGTAATGATAGAAATTAGACAAATATTCATGTTTTAAAATGAAAACATGTTTTACATTAAAAATTCACTTTTTAGTGTAATGGTAGGAACTAGAAATATATGCATGTTTTAAAATAAAACATGTTTACATTAAAAACCTTGTTTTTAATGAAATGAATGAATCACTAAAAAATGTTCATTTTTTAAAAAACAAAAGCATGTTAACATTAAAAATATCATTTTTATAAAAGAATGATTCATATTAAAATTGTTCATATTTGAATAAAAGTGTTGAAACATTAAAATCATAATTTTTAATGTAAAGTTTGATTTATTGGAAATATTGACTGTTTGAATAAAAATGTTGCAACATTGAAAATTCCATTTTTAATGTAAAAGTGATTCAGCAGAAAATATATGTTAGAGAATATTTGTATGTTAAAACATTATTTTTAACATGCTAGAAAGGAGGAAAATGAAAACATCGTTTTCATACATTTTGTTTAAAATGGAATGGTTAACAAATTGAAACATCAAAATATGCATTAGAATTTGTGTGTAAATCTAGGAATCATTTTTATTTGCAATGCTTGCACTCGAATTTATATGCATAGTTAAAATTACATTTTTATACGCATAGTTAAAATAACATTTTTATTTACATTGCATATATTAGAATTTATATGCATAGTTGAAATGACAATTTTATTTACTATGCATACAATAGAATTTATATGCATAGTAAAATTACACTTTTATTTACAATGCATACAATAGAATTTATATGCATAGTGAAAATGACATTTTATTTAACAACCCATACATTAGAATTTATATGCAAAGTTAAAATATTATTTTATTGAAAATACGTACATTAGAATTTGTATGAATTATTTTTATTGTAAAAACATTCACTGAAAACTTTATACAAATAAAACATTCCCTTTTTATTTGTTAAAGTTAAAAATAGAAATACAAATAAAAATTAGCTTTTTATTTGTCATTGGTTCAATTGTCATGTAAATTAAATATATTTGTTTGACATTGCAAATATGTGGATACGATGTGCCAATAAAAACATTCTTTTCTTTGGCATGTTAAACGCGTTAGTGGAATCGTCGAAAAGTTTATATTTATATATAATTATCTATATAAATATAAATTAAAATTAAACAAATCGCGCGCGGTAGTTCGCGTTTCGGAATCGTAACTTTAAACGATTACACCAAAAGATCCGACCGTTGGATTTTCCCAAAACTGGAACCGTTAGGACCGCTATTTCGAGATAAGTGTAAATCAAATTTTGATAAAAACAGCACCAGGGACGCCTATTGACCCAAAGCATCATTAAATTTATTTAGCTATTTTTATATAAATAAAAGTAGCGATAAATCATTATTAAATAATATTAACTATATGAAATGGTTTTAAACTATATATATGCGAGAATCATTTGAAAAGACCGATTTCATTCTCGTTTCAAATGATTATACGATGATTTAAATCGAAGATATTGAAGACGGCGATTGAAGACCGACGATCTTCACATCGAATGGATAACTACTGATGCCCGGCATTGGTTAGCTCCCAGTAAAGGGTTAAAGTGGTAGTTATCCAGACGTACTTGTTGATTGTCCAGATAAGCGAGCACCTCTCTTCCGTATTGGACATACAGGACGAGGAATAAGGTGTCTCCAGTTTCGTTCAGACCCAGAACGGACTTGTAAATGGATGTGTGTCCGACATTGGATTTCATTCCATGTAAATTGATTTCTATTTAATATATATCTGTTGGTGACATAGAATTTATTCTCTTGCTTAACGCCCTTCTCTGAGACGCATGAGCTCAAAGGTTATATATTGGTAGTTATCGATCGCATGGCGTGAATTGTCAATGTGACATGCCAAGATGCAATTGATCGAGGCTTTTGTTGAAAAGCAGAGCCTTGTGGATGATGATCAAAGCATAGCCTATTTAGGCATAGCTTTGTGTATAACATTACCTCGCGAGCCTCATACCCTAGTAAGAGTCAGAAATGGGACAAGGGAACACAGGGAGTGCACACGTTTCTTTCTAGCTAGAAGTGGTATCAAGGTTTTGCAAGCCCTGACATTTTACTTATGTGGTTGATGGATTATGAGGCGCCTCGGATTTATTGGTCGGTAGTGACCAAATTATAGGTTCAATAGGACCGGGAAACGTGTGTTCAGGAATTACCAATCCACTAAAGTATTTGTGGACCGGCCCTGCAGGATCCAAGGGTTCGCCAGCGTCCGAATCCCGAGACATTTCTATCCTCTGGTTTGCGTTGCATTGTGTGATTGGACTTGAGTCTTATAATGATTTCATTTTCAAAAAAGCATTGCGTTGTTTTTGAATTAAATTTTATTAAACTTATGCACTGGCAATCTAATGGAGTAAACCTGTTCCGGGTTAGCGGTGTGGTCCTGTTATTATCCATATTGTTAGTTAGGAAAGATTTCTAATACCAGTCCCATGACTGACTCGTAGTTTATTTCACTTTGTAAACTCGGGTGCCCTCTTTTCACACGGGCAGCCAAGTGACAGGTTTAGGTATGGATACATTCTAGATAGGAGCTTGCTTAAGAAGATAAAGATCATTTTTCTTTTTATCCTTTTTATTGCCTTTGCGACATTTAGACATTATTGATCTATGATGTATTTGATGGAGTTGAGACTTGTTTCTCTTTTGTTTGAAACTTCTATTTGCTAAGTGTATCCTATAACTGCGTACTCTGATGTCTTTGATGTTATGTTGTGATGACATTTCTATTTCCGCTGTAATGATTATGTGTTATGATGTTATCTGAGATATGCTATTGTTGTAATTATGTTATGCTCCTATGATTATCCTTGCTTTCGTACTATGGAAGTTTGGGGTCGCCACAGCTTGGGCCTGATAAACCCGAACCCATAGTGGGCATATGTTATCCATGATTCTTTATAGCTGATCGATTGGGTAGTGTTAGTAACTTCCTTCTAATTATTGTTTTGTTTCAAATTTCTATAAGTACAAAATAATCACCATTATTGAATCTTGCAAATGAGAACACTTAAATCATTTTGTCATTCCTATTCTATTTGTCACTTTTAGGTGTGCATAAACTTTTACCCCTTTTATGACACTAGAACTACTATTTTATCTATTTTCTTTCGCTTATCAGTTGTGCTATCACTACAGCTCACCAGACTTTGGTTCTGGCCTATTTTCTCCTTTTCTTCTCTTCTTTTTCTTCCCCCTGGGCTCTCAGGGAGGAAGTTCCTAGCTTGGACTGCTTATTCGATTCATCTTGGAGGACTTTCGCTGAGATGTATTATTTTATTTCTTTCGACAGTTTGCTTGGACCTTTTTAGCTATTTGGGGATACTATTATTATTGTACTCTGATATTTCTATTATGACTGAGATTTGAGACATGGTAGACAGTTTGGTTTGGCTAAAATAATAAAGATGGTTTTGTTATTTTTAATGTAAATTGTCCTTTCTTCCGCTCTGAATTTATTTTATGTCTTGTGAAATCTTAGTCTCTATGATGTTATTTGTCCTTATACCTACAACGCCCCATGTTTTTAACGAGCTTATATGTTAGGAAAACGTTAAGGGGTGTGGGGTGTTACATCAATCTCGACCGAAGGATTAGTGCTCGACCCTCATTCGACAGGTTCCACTTGTCACAAACTAGGCCCACGTTCCCACTAATCGTTTCCTACAAGCTCAAAGGTCCGAAATCGAAGATTCTCGGGATGAGGACGACATCCATCCAAGAAGGCGTCATAGGCTGTGTACTCTCGAGTCAAATCATGACCGTTAGAATTCAACGGAGATTCAAACTCCCATTCTCGCCAACCTAGTTTGCAGCAACATGAAAGATTCTCAGGGTCATGTCATCGACGATTGGGAAACCAATGCGAGATGTAACCCCTTCACTGAAGACGTTCTCAACGAAGAATGGCCCGCACATTTCCACATGCCACAGATCGAAGCCTACTCGGGGGAATCCAACCCTTAGGACTCCATAAACTGATATGAATCATCCATGGATTCTACCTACGCCACTAAATGAGTGAAGTGCAAGTGCTTCCTCGTCTTTCTAGAAGGTGTGCCTCTTTTATGGTTCATTCAACTCCTACCAAGAACCATTTTAACCTTCGACCAACAAGCCAGGGACTAAATCAATCAATTTAGCTCGCACATCCACCAAGGAACGGATGAAACTCTAACAGGTTACCTCGAGAGATTTGACAATGCTTTGGCGCATGTCAAAGACTTGAGTTTTTGGACTATCCTAGACTAACTCACCGAGGGCATATTTCATAATTCTGAATTTGGAGCATGGATTGATCGAACACAACCAAGAACTATTTAAGTCTTCTATGAGAAAGCTAACTATTTCCTACGCCAAGAAGAAGCGGAAAGGAATTGAGCTTCTTGCTTTAAGGACCTACTTCGAGATAAAGTCCAAAGCTCAAACAACTACAATCCTAATGTTCTGCGCAAACCTACTCAAGCTAACAACAATGGAGGCAGTCAAAACAAGAAGAGGAAACATCCTAAACTTCCTTCTTTCAACAACTACACTCTGCTCATCGACTCCCTCGAGAATATCTACCTTGAGACTTGCAATGTCCTGCAATACAAGAAGCCAAAGCCGAAAGGTCTGTCGGACGAACCAAGAGAATCCACAGTATTGTTGGTTCCACAACATCCGCGGACACGACATGAAGGAATACCATAATTTGTAGGAAAATTTGAAAAACTCATCCATAAGGGAATGCTTGAGCAGTACACACAAGATCCCCCACATGAAATTTCCGAGTCGTTTAACGCTCACCAAGAAATTCAACCACTCAGAACCTCGCCTGACAACTAGATCCCCCCATATCATCCTTTCGACTAAGTAAGAATAATAAGTGGCTTGAACATTGACGCCACACCTTGCGACTTGTCTTACTTGAGTTACATCTTGCATGGACATAGTTGTATTCGCTTCTAACGTATTTCGCTTTCGTGTTGTAATTTTGACAAGTAGCTTAAATTATCTTGTAACCAGCTTAGTTGTAGTCCTTGTACAAAGTTTAAAAACATTAGTCTCAACCTTCGAGATTCATTCGTGGATCACTGAAGCACCACTACTGCGAATACACTAAGTCCAACGTGTTTAGCCCAACCTACCTACGCTCCGGCGTACTCGGGCGGCGATCCGTTGGCACCATTCCGACTTTGTAACATCTCAAGGTTAACGACCAAAATGGAGCCTTGAGAGCGAAGTCAGTCTCCTCGAACTCCGCACAATCTGAGTTTCATAAGGGTGGAATTTCGACTAACTCGACTCTAAGTGCAATTCATGTCACGTTATACGAGTACAACACTCGGAAAATGTAAGAGCATTTGAGCGCTTAAAACGACAACCTCCATGATGTAATGGTCTCTGAGGTTGTCACCCGAGATATCAGTTTGTCACTCACTCCCACCTTTGACTCCCTCGTCAGAGACGGAACGAGAACTATAAGAAAACCCTCATTCTCTAATAAATGCCTCCTTTTCACTATGTCACGACTTTTTACCTCCACCTAAGCTCCAACCACCTCCAAGTCAGCTAGGGGGATGTCGGGAAGCACTGCAGTGGGAACACTCATAGAAGCGGGACAGAGGGGATCGGTCCTCCACCAGTTCCTACAACCATCTCCATCAACGCAATGGTCTCTAAGGTCATCCCCGGAGAAACCATTTTGTGACTCACTCCTACCCTTTCCTTCCTCATTAAAGACGAAATGGGAATGAGAAGAAAACCCTTGTTCGCCGACGAACACTTCCTCTTTGTTGTTGTCATAACATTCTGCCTCCACCTGAGCTCCGACCAACTCCCAATCAGTTGAGGACATGTCAGGAAGCACTACCGGAGGCATTCACCGCAGAGAGCAGGCACAATGGAAAATCTCCTCCACCTTCCCTACGTCTTCACCACAGTCGCCTTGTCCGCGAAGCGTGGAGTGACTCTTTAATGACAAACCCTCCACGTGGAGAAGACGATCCAAAACCAAAGTCTTGACACCACGGAAGTCACTTTCAATGTCCCTCAAAATTGAAACTCCCTACAAATCGACATTTCATGACACATTGACTGTCTCTGGTTAAATAACTAAAACCGGTGTCATCATCGACTGTAAACGCCATACATAGAACGAATCGCGATCACGACGTGATTGGATTAAGCATCGAATCTTAGAACTAATGGCTCAGCTATATAATTGTTGGATAATGGAGTTTTGATGACAACAACCTTATTTCAATTATCATTGATTATAAAATATATATACCAACTCTTCTTGTATAAAATATATATACACATATGCAGAAATTATATGCAGGGAATATTACTGAAGACTACACAGTTTAAAGATGACAGAAATTTAGAATTCAGACAAATTTCAAGATGCATGAGTATTCAAGATTTCAAGAATTCAAGATTAATATAGTTATAGAGTCTAGATTTTGTAAGACTCTATATTGCACTCCAGGTTCAGTATTCAAATTCTGATTTTCAAACTCTGATTTTCAAATTCTATTTTCTACCCTCAATTCCCTCTATTTTAATTTTTATCTTTTCTATTTTCTTTTTTATTTATCTTTGTTTTTCAAACTTAAGTTTTCTATACTCATGTTTTTATACTTTATATTTATATAGTTTAAAACGTTATAATTTTGTAAATATATTTATATAGTTTAAATTTATGTTTTCATATGTTTTGCTACTTTATAATATTAATTTACAACACTATATTTTTATTTAAGAATTTCCAGAGTAATATTTATGTCAAAATACTTGAAAAAATGTTCAAAATTCAAATTTACACTAGAGTATGTCGACATACATAAAACACTATGTCGACATATAACTGTCAGAAATTTAAATTTGAAAGGAAGTGTCTTTTCACCGATTGAAAAGTTTCGGAAACGTTGCAAAACCTTTCACACACTATAAAAAGGGCCTGAATTTGAATTTTAATCATATCTTCTTCTTCACTTTCACTTTCTTTCATCATATAATTATTCTTAATCATTTTTATGATTTTATACATATACTCTGCCAAATTCAATTCTTTTTTGACCAAACTTCTTCTCTCTGCACTCTCTTCTCGTCTCTCTCTGAATCAAGTGCTATTGAAGAGTTATAGGGATGTTTGTAATTGCTTGGATTGAGTAAAGTAGGAATCGATGCATTCCTTGTAGCTGTGAAATCAAGGAAGTAGTTATTAGTGTTTTCCTTGTAGCCGTGAAATCAAGGAAGTAGGAATCGGTGGTATTCGTTATAGCCGTGAAATCAAGGAGGTTGTACTTAACTATTGATATAGTAATAAAACTCTGCGTAATCCAGTGTTGTGCGGGACTGGACGAAGGAGCAATCCGAACCAGTATAAAATCCGGTGTGTTCTTTCTTTTTTTGCATTTTTATTTCTATTTATTTTGCATCCATGTTTGAATTTGTGTTTGTGATTGTGTTTGTGGTGTTTGTTTCATTCTGTTATTGACATAAGTTTTAGTTTTAGTTTAGATTCTCACAAACACTATTCACCACCTCTCTAGTGTTTGTTTTGCCTTAACGATCCATTCCGCAATCCCTAACAATTGGTATCAGAGCAAGGTCTTTCAAAAAGTTCATAATCTGATTTTTGAAAATAGTGATAATGGCAACCAACACGGGTAGCAATAATAGTTCTTTTATAGAGGGTCAATCCAATGTTATACCACCTTTGTTTAATGGTAGTAATTATTCATATTGGGCATGTAGAATGAAAATTTATTTACAGTCAGTAGGTTTAGACATATGGAATAGTACACAAAATGAGTATGTTGACCCACAACTGCATTTGCATAATGGATAAATGAACAAAAGGTTGCTGCATAGAGCAATTCAAAAGCCATGAATATGTTATTTTGTTCATTAGATAGGAATGAGTTTAATAGAGTACTGGTATGTAAAACTGCTTATGAAATCTGGAGAACTTTACAAGTTACTCATGAAGGAACTAATAAAGTTAAACAAACTAAAATAGCGATGCTAGTTAATCCGTTTGAATTATTCAAAATGAATGAGAATGAGACTATTTCAGATATGCATTGCAGATTTCAAGAGATAGTGCATTCATTAACAGCATTTGGAAAAACTTATTCTGAAGCAGATAAAGTCAGAAAGATATTGAATTCATTAACTCTAGAATGGGATCAGAAAACTTTGGCTATTGAAGAAGCCATTGATGTCAATGAAATGAAGACTGAGGAGTTAATCGGAAATTTGGTGTCTTATGAAGTCCAATTACAGAGAAGAAAAGAAAATAGGTCAACTGAAAAGAAATCTATTGCACTTAGAGCGACAACAAATGATTCTGACTCGAGTAGTGAAGATGATAAAGAAACAACACTTATGACAAATCATTTTAGAAAATTTCTAAAATATAGAAGGAAGAGCTATAATCAAGGAAGTTCAAAAATTAATGATGGTCGATGTTTTAACTTCAACAAACCAGGCCATATAAAGAAAATGTGTCCATATCCAAACAAATCGATTCAATAAACGGACAACAACAATTCGTCAAGGAAAAGAAAGAAAGCATATGCACCAACATTAGATGATCCAGATTCGTCATCAAGTGATGAAGAACCCAGAAACCAAAAATACGAATATATGCTTTACGATAATTTAGAGTTAAGAAAATCATGAAGAAAAGGATCTACAAACTGGGTACGCATTAATTAATTTTTAATGTTATTTGGTTAAATGATTGTAACGACCCGAACTCCCCGTAAAAGAAAGCCCGATTGTAATGAGAACATGACAAATTAGAACACAAACAGAAGAACATTTCATTGCTTATTACAATAATTCCATCAGAATACAAGAATATACAAATTATGAACAAATAAAATACATTTGACAAATATCAGAGATCTACAAATTTACAATGCAGCGGAAAATAATACAAAAACACAACTGAAAGAGATATACGGATATAGAGCTTTCCGAATATCATTCTAGTTGTAAACCAGGATCCTGTGAATTTAAATCTGCAAAACCAAAACTACTAGCTGCCCGTATGGAAAATAGGGGCACCCAGAGTTTAGGTTAAAACAATAAATTCCAGGTTAGTCATGTGACTGGTGTGAGAACTAAAACAGTTATTTAAAACTTTACTTTAAAGATAAGGTAAATCAAGAGACCACACCCTATAACACGGAATGGGTTTCCTCCCAAGAATACCAATGCATAAAACAAACAGTGCAATGATTTTGAAAAAATGAAGCTATTATAAGATCCAGGTCCCATCACATATTGCAACGCAAGCTGGAGGATAGGGTATTCCCCTATAATAGCCAAACATGCTTGGTACGTTTAAAACAAATCATTTGATACTATTATAAGTGTATAGTGTCAAAACAGCTTCAAATATAAATGTATCAATCATAGACGGCATAGTATCCCATGCTACTATGTCGCCAAAACTAGGCTCTACAATCAAAACCAAAATGCCATGTATTGGAAATTGGATTTTCGTCATGATTCGAGGTCAGGGATGGCTCCTCACCGCTACGAGACACTCTAGCAAATGTATCAGGACCGCACACTCTGCGTAACCCTTGGATCTTCAGGGTCGGTCCTCTCTTACATTTGAGGATTGGTTATTCCTGAACACACGTTTCCCAGTCCTATCGGACCTATCCATCGGCTCCGTAAAGACCCTGACATCACCCATAGCTAGATAAAACGTCGTGCACTCCCTGCAGTCACGATCCCGTTTTTAACTCGTACCGAGGTGTGAGGCTCACGAATTAACACTATACACAAAGCGGCGCTATATTAAAGCTGTTCTTTGATCATCAACCACAAGACTCTGCTTTTCAGCAGAAGCCTTGATCATTTGCATCTCAGCATGCCACACAGGCAATTCATACCATGTGACTGACATCTATCGATATATAACCTCTGAGATCATACGTCTCAGAGAAGGGCGTTAAGCAAGAGAATAAATTGTCCACCGCCAAACAGATATATATTTAATAGAAATCAATCAACACAGAATAAAATCCAATGTCAGACACACAATCCATTTACAAGTTCGTTTTGGGTCTGAACGAAACTGGAGGCACCTTATTCCTCGTCCCGTATGTCCAATACAGGAGAGAGGTCCTCGCATATCCATCGATCTCCAAGTACGTCTGGACGACCACCACTTATTACCTCGTCTTGGGTGTACAGCCCAATCAAGACATCGGTAACCATCCAAACGATGTGAAGATCTCCGGTCTTCAACCACCATCTTCATCGTTGACTTATCGTCGAATCAGTTATTCAGAATGGGCATAAACCCGGCCTTTCCGAATAACTCGCGTATATAATAAACAAGTGCTATAATAACACAACATACGTCTCACTCCAATCCAGAATATTCTTTATTAAAATATTCACATTCTTAGGGAAAGGTTCCCATTAATTTTATCAACGATAAATTCTTTAAAATTTATTCTTTAATCTTCCTTTGAATATCATTTCAAACCATATTAAGGTTTTCCAAACTAGCCGGGATTAGCGATCCTTACCGAAGTAATCATTTATTTAATTTCCCAATCCCATCCTATTCATCCCATGAAGCAAAACTGGTATTACCCCATAACTAACAACACGATCTTATCGGTAAAATTAATTACCATTTCCCGTTCAAATATAATTAAAGATTTAACTATCGCTAGGAGAAAAACTGGCGATACTCCGTTCTCGATCATTTCCCAAATTTGATAATTTAAATTATCACATTTTCTTTTTCAATCTATTTAAAGATTCATTAAAAGTCCACTTAGTTTTAATATTCCCAAAAATCAAAATTAATGAGTATTTAACTTTGGAAACATAAACATGCTGCATCGACAATCTACACCGTACTATTGATTTCTGCCTATATATAACCTCTGAGCTCGTACGTCTCAGAGAAGGGTGCTAAGCAAGAGAATAAATTCTCCGCCACCAAACAGATATATATTTAGCAGAGATCAACAATACAATTCGAAATACAATGACAGACATGTAATCCTGCCTTTAACTGGGTTAAAGAACTAATGTCATTTAAAACACAGTTCACGATAAACCCAAATCACATTCCATTAATTATGGAATCTTCACGGAAAAACAAATCAATATATAATCAATATCAATTTCCGTATCCGACTAATAATATAAATGGAATAACGGCAATGCCTTTTAAATTCCATATGTATTAACAGTCTTCCTCCACAGAAGTTCACTTCGATTATTATCAAATCGAATTCCATTTTAATATATTTCATTGGAAAACTTTCCTTTAGAAAATTCCCGTTTAATCTTAATAAAAAGATTTATAAATTCCAAATCCCATTTCACTGTAAATCGGGTTAAAGAACGAATGTCGTTAAAAACACAGTTCACTATAAACACAATTCACATTCCATTTTCAGTTCCAATTAAATGTTAACTAATTGGTAATTCTTCTTTAAATCTTAATTAAAAGATTTATTCTTTCCACACTGGGTTTAAGAACAGCGCCATTTAAAACACAGTTCACGACAAACCCAAAATCCCATCAGTCTCTAACCGTAAATTAGTAAGAGAATAATTCTCTAAGTATTAATCCCGAAGGTCGTAACCAACATCAGATCAATACCCAGGAAACCATTCAACTTAGTTAATCTCTGGTTAGATTCTAATTTTCTTAACTCCATTGGGTTTAAGAACAGTATTATTAAAGATACCATTCACGACAAACCCAAAATCAAATTTGATATTAAATACAAGGCTCTGAATTTAAAATATATCGGCTTATATTCAATATCAAATTCTGAAACCGACAAATATCATATAGGAGTAACGATATATATATCTTCCAAATTCCTCCACAATATCCGTATAATCACGGAATCCAATATCGAAATATTCCAAAGATAATTTCGATTCAAATCCATTCCAATTCATATATTGGAAATTCCGGTTATTTTTAAAACCATTTCAAATCAAATTTAATTATTTAAAAATATTGGATTATAATTCTAGTTCATAACCAGTTCATTTCGATAAAATATATTTTTATCTTCTCAAATATGAAAATTTTCATCCCAATTCTTTCCAATTCATTTATTATGATTTTACACAAATTATTGATATTTTTAATAATTTTATCAAGGTCCGTACAGTCGATTTCCATAAACGACCATCGAACTGCACTTACAGCGACCTTTTCCAAATTTGATTTGGACATAATTCCAAATCCAACCATTAGATTTCAAATCTCTTGTATTTGTTGGAAAGCTCTTTTCGATACGAACCCAGCGGTTCTGGTTTTAGGACAATCCGACGGTCGGATCTCTCATAATGTCCGTTCGAACTCAATGGCCGAAATTTGCGAACTGTCGTGGCGTGGCGCGTTCTATTCAGGCCGTTATATATATATATATATATATATATTATATATTTCATCGATTTCCATTAAAAACGTATTTTATAAATCGTTTTGAATTCGTTTACAAAACAATTACAACTTCATATTCAATTTCAAATCAAAATTGAATATTCCATGTCATCGATATATAAACGATAGTATTTTCAAAACATTAGATTTTGAAATCACTTCCTTTTCGATATTCATTATAAAAATGAATAAAATCGATATAAATATCGTTCACGTCAAAATGGTGCTAATCTAATCAACACGGCTTTATATATTTAAATATTTTCGTGTCCATCCCAAATCGGACATCAAAATCATATTTTGATCCTTTATTGAATATTATTTTAAAATATTCATTATTTTAAAATATCTGTTATTTTAAAATATTCAATCTTTCATAATTGGAATCAGACACAGTCAATTACCATATAATGTTATTTATATGGATTTCATACAACACTTGTACACAACAACAATCAAACACAGTCAACCATCATCCAGAGTGCATTCTACACTACATAAGCATTAAATATAAATATTCAACGCTTACACAGCTTGTCAGCCAATCGATTGATATACAACTAAATATTGGGATTATTGTATGTCCAATATCATCCCAATACCCGTGTGGGGTTTCAATCAACAAATAATGAATTTTATTTGTGCAGTTGGGCGATGTGTAAAATTTATCGTCCCAATCAATATCAGTCAACTGTGTATATATAAAAAAATCGTCCGATTTGTTTATGACTATTTATTTTATTCATATACGCGTTAAAAATTATATTTTAACGATAAAATATTTATTTCCATACATGAACATTTTATTCAGTCCATTTCACATCACAAACAATTTTCATAACACAATCAAATCAAACAAGTCATCCATGGTCTGTGGACGACTGGTGTCGGGTGCAGCTAAGCACCGTCTGCATCCTAGTATATATTTTAACTAGAAAATAAAATTAAAGTGAGAAGTTCTCACCTAGAAGCTAAACCAAACGCCGCGACTCGTCATATGTAGAAAATCTTCGCCGTGTTTCCAACGAGATCTGTTTCATGCGGTATATGTTAAAAGTCATGTTTTTAACATCGCTACCTCATTATAAAGATCAAACCTTTATATTTGCTATGCATACGATAAAAATTATATTTTTATTTCGCCATTCTAAATATAAAAACCAAATTTTTATACCGCTACTCTATATAAAAAAATCACATTTTTATATCACCACATATATAAAAATCATATTTTTAATTCACTACATATATAAAAATCATATTTTTAATTCACTACATATAAAAAAAATATTTTTAATTCACTACATATATAAAACCAATATTTTTAATTCACTACATATATAAAAATCATATTTTTAATTCACTACATATATAAAAATAATATTTTTATAATGAAAAATCTAATCTTTATTCTATAAACAACATCTTATTGTTTTCAAAAATTAAATCTTTTTATTTTAAAAATCTAATCTTTTTACATTCTAAAAATCTCACCTTTTTCATTTTAAAAATCATAACTTTTTCATTTTAAAAATCATAACTTTTCATTTCACTTCTCATATAAAAATACCACTTTATGTATATAAAAAAAATCAAATCTTTAGCTAATTAAAAATCGTACCTTTAGCGTGCTAAAAATCTAATCTTTTCATAAACAAAAATCTAATCTCTATTCTTATAAAAACTAATCTTAATAATGCTATTTCACATTAAAAAAAATCATATTTTTATTTAGTCACAAAATTAATCAAACTAAATATGTAAAAACTTACTGATTTTCGAATGGAGGAGGGTTGCCGGGCTCTGGTGGTCGGCGCGGAGGCGAGGGGGTGGCGCAGCCTCCTTGGCGGCGGCGGTTTAGGTCAGGGGAATGTGGGCTTTGGGGCTTCCACGTTGAAGAGGAAGGGGGGTCTTGAACGACGGCGGGAAGAGGAAGGAGGAGGATATAGAAGGGGGAAGGGGCGTCGGAGGGGCGGGGGTCTCGGCGGTCGGCGACTGGCGTGGGCGGCGGCTGGAGGTTGCGTTTTCCCTTTTCTTTTTCTTTTTTTCTAATTGTTGGATCTGAAAGAAAGGAACAGGGGAGGGGGAGAGAGAAGTTAGAGAGGGTTGACTTTTATTTAATTAATTTATATTTTAAAAAGATACTTTTTCTTTCTATCTCCAAATCGAACCCAACGACTTTCGACCATTTTGAACACAATGGAATATATTTCGTAACCCAATTCAGCTGTTACGATGAGTTTCCGTCAAAATCAAAATATAAATCTATATATTGAATTTAAACTCACATTTCAATCTACCGGGACTACATACGGACCCCCAAAGTTCCAGAAAAATAAATCTGGCTATGTTTAGACGATACGGTCCTAACAAAACTAATTTCGTCGAATTTGGAGACCGTTTGAAAAATGGTCATTTTCTGGTCGATCCAAATTGACTGAAACTGTCAAAACACGTTTAACTTCGCCACGCTCACATATCGATTCCAAAAATTATAAAAATTGGAATCTAGCAGTAATTTGACATTCCGGATCCAACAAAAGTGGTTTCGTCGAAAATGGAGGTCGCGTGCAAAATTTCCATTTTTAAGGGCTATATTTTCCAAAGTGACTATTCTGAATTTTTATTTGGACATAACTTTTTATTCCTACTATGAAATTTGGATTTTTCGGATTCGTTGGAAAGATATTTTCAAATAGATTCTAATATTTTTGGTTTTGCTAAAATCCAGTTTATTTTGAATCATGTACATTCATTTGAAATTTAAAATCGAATTTTCAAACTACCGTGCCATTTTCAATTCCTTTTATAATTAAAATAAATATTTACATTCTGACTTCGATTCAAATAAATATACACATTCTAATTCTATTAAAAATAAATTTATAGTCGTTATTATTTAAAATAAATCATTTTAAATATTCAAAATTCATTAAAATTGCCAAAATAAAAATTTTAAATTGGTTCTGATTTTCCGGGTTGTTACAATGATTACTTTGTTTGTTTGCTTTGATTTGAATTTAAAATCTTAAAAACAAATTTTTAAAATTTAAAATTCAAATTTGAAACTTGAATTTTGAAATTCCAAATAATAATATAATATTAAATAACCAATAAATTAATAAAATAAATTGTTTGTGTGTTTATTAGGATTAGAATTATTTCAGGAAATCGTTAAACCTGAAATATAAATCAATAACATAAATTTCAAAACAAAAAAAATTCAATTTCCTTTGAAATTCAATTTTGAATTTCAAAAGTTCAAACTTTCAAACTTCCCTCCAATCTTTTCACCAACTCCCAAGGTCTGAAAAGGTGTCATTTTGATCTGAAAAGTTGTGCCTACTTAATTCATATTCATTCAATTTATATCTGTTTAATTGCTATATATACATATATCACTTCTACCTTTCATTCACAACTGAAAAAAACATTATTCATATCTATTCTCTTCAAAATTATCAATTCAATGGCTTTCTCAAGTTCGTCTCAAAAATTGAAGATAACAAAACCATCAAAGGCTATCTTCATAATGACAAAGAGGCTATCAAAACCTATGGTAACTATTTAGCAAATGCTAAAGTTAACACGGGTGCTTTCGCCGTCTTTAGAGACTTTCCCTCTTATGATCTCGTCTCTCTTTTCGAACACAATGAAGTGTTGAGTCTAATTGACTATCGTGATAACGACGAAGTGTGTTATCCCAAATTCATTAAGATGTTCTATGCAAATCTCAATCGCGGATTTTACGAAGGCAACGAAAATCAATTTTGGAGTAGTGTCAAAGGCACTCAAATTGTTCACGATGCCGAACTCTTAGGCACTATTCTAAATTGTAGAAGTGTGGTCTCGGATTTCTCAAATTTTGCTATCGACGAAACCGATTTGGAAACTTATCACGATATTTTCGAAGATGGTGCTCCAATGGAATTCAAAAATCACTTCTTATGCCCAAAAACAAGAATTGTCAACCTTCTCCTCCAACATACCATCATTCCCCGTTCAGGAAATTTCAACAATCCAACTCTCAACGTACAAAATGATCTCTTTGCTATTATGGGTGGATATATCATCAATTGGGCCGAAAAGATCCTAAATGAAATAAAGCCCATAGATTTATCTACAAGAGAAAATGCTCTCTGCAATGGTGTTTATCTCACTCGCATTTTCAAATACTTTAATGTTGATCTTCATGGAGAAGAATTTGTTCCTAGAAAAGTGTTTGACACATCAAACATTCATCTCATGTAAATTCCTTTCACTTTCAAACCATATGAGACATTTGAGGCCAAACAAGCTCGAATGCAACAAGAACAAGAGCCAATGGAAGTCGAAGAAGAAGATGCTTCTATGGAAAGTATTGAGTATCCAACTGCTAAGCGCATTTACAAAGAGACGATTATTCAAAATCAAGGGAAAATCGTCAACAATCAAAAGAAGCTTAACAAAAGACTTTCCAAAATATCCAAATTCGTGGTCAAGATAGGAAGAAAGCTTGGAATTTCATCTTCCTCGTCATCATCTGAAAACTAGGCCATCTAGTTTAATCTATCTTTATGTTTTCAACTATATTTCCTTGTATTTGCTTTCGAATCTCGTACTTAAAGTATGTATTGATTAGTTGGATGTATTTGCTTTCTATTAAGTAATGAATGGAGTTTTATTTATGATAAAATCATCTTTATTTCTCTAAAAAAACTATAAAACTAATAATAGTATATATTATAGTTCAAAAGAATTCAAAATTTCAAAAATTTCAAAAATTACGTTATAGTATGTTGACATAAGAAAAATAGTATGTCGACATATTACTGACAAATTTTCAAATTGTTTCAAATTTTAAATTAAAATAACTACTCATGTCCATTCAAAATCCAACAAATTCCAGACCTTATTTAAGTCTATTTCTTCCAGAAAAAATCATTATTCTATTCCTCCTTCTTCTTTATTCATTTCTCATCAAATTAATGACAAATCCTATCCATAATCTTAGTGAAAATCCAGAAGAAACCTTGAATTCTTTCAAAAATATTCTCTCTATCATTCTACGAAATCAGCGCCATCTCGAACTAAGTCAAATAAAGATGTTCGAACAAGAGAAGCATTTAGATGCAATGCGATGGCTAATTTCTTCTCTTTTCAGAGATGAAGATAATAATCTCGCAAAGGCTCCACCAACCAAAGAAGATGAGGATTGGGAAGTCATTAAGAAGGATCATATCTTTGGAGAAGATGGTTGGGTTGAAGTTCCAAGAAATGTTTAATTATTCGGTACAATTTAATTGATTTGTTTAAATATATTAAGACATATGGTGTGGTGTGATTTGATTGAGATTCTATTGTTCGAAACTTGTATATATTAAGACATACGGGGTGATTTGATTTGGTTTGTATATACATCAAACAAACATATGTAATGATAATACTTGAATTGGTTTGTATTTAATCATCATATTGCTAGGTATTATTATTCTAAGTTTAAATAGATTAAGGGGAGTATTCTACTTAGAAGTAGTTAATAAATTAAGGGGGAGTATCTTTTTTGGGTTAGTTACTTAAGTTCTATTCATAAAGTTATACAATTTAGGGGGAGTACCTTTAGAATTTCTTTTTGATAATGGCAAAGGGGGAGAAATTATAAAATATAGACATAGTTTATAGGATTCTTACAGACAGGGGGAGTATTAGAAGGATCATCAATAACAGGTATATACATGGATGATATTTCATAAACTAAGGTTGTCATCATAAAAAAGGGGGAGATTGTTGGAGAATGGAATTTTGATGACAATAACCTTATTTCAATTATCATTTATTATAAAATATATACTAAAACGTTTTGTATATAATATATATACACATATGCAAGAATTATGTACAAGAAATATTATTGAAGACTATACAGTTTAAGGATGATAGAGATTCAGAATTCAGACAAATTTCAAGACTCATGTGCATTCAAGATTTCAAAAGTTCAAGATTAATATAGTTATAGAGTCTAGATTTTGTAAGACTCTATATAGCACTTCGGGTTCAATATTCAAATTCTGATTTTCAAATTCTATTTTCTACCATCAATTCTCTCTATTTTGTTTTTTATCTTTTCTATTTTCTCTTTTGTTTATCTTTGTTTTTCAAACTTAAGTTTTATATATTTATGTTTTTATACTTTATATTTATATAGTATAAAACCTTATACTTTTATAAATATATTTATATAGTTTAAATTTATGTTTTCATATGTTTTTCTACTTAATAATATTAATTTACAACGCTATATTTTTATTCAAGAATTTCCAGAATTATATTTATATCAAAACACTTTAAAAAATGTTCAAAATTCAAATTTACACTAAAGTATGTTGACATACATAAAACACTATGTCGACGTATAACTGTTAGAAATCTAAATTTGAAAGGAAGTGTCTTTTCAACATTTGAAACGTTTCAGAAACGTTGCAATCATTCACACACTATAAAAAGGGCTTGAATTCGAATTTTTAATCATATCTTCTTCTCCGCTATCATTATATAATTATTCTTAATCATTTTTATGATTTCTACCCTTATATTCTGCCAAATTCAATTCTGTTTTGATCAAACTTCTTTTCTCTACACTCTCTTCTCATCTCTCTCTAAATCAAGTGTTATTGAAGAGTTATAGGGCTGTTTGTAATTGCTTGGGTTGAGTAAAGTAGGAATCAATGTGTTCCTTGTAGCCATGAAATCACCGAAGTAGGAATCAGTGTTTTCCTTGTAGCCGTAAAATCAAGGAATTGGGAATCAGTGGTATCCCTTGTAACCGTGAAATCAAGGAGGTTGTACTTGACTATTGATATAGTAATAAAACTCTCTGCAATCCAGCTTTGTGCGGGACTGGACGTAGGAGCAATCCGAACTAGTATAAAATCCGGTGTGTTCTTTCCTTTTATGCATTTTTATTTCTATTTATTTTGCATCTATGTTTGAATTTGTGTCTGTGATTGTGTTTGTGGTGTTTGTTTCATTCTGTTATTCACATATATTTTATTTTTTGTTTAGATTCTCACAAACACTATTCACCCCCATTTAGTGTTTGTTTTGCCTTAATGATCCATTCCGCAATCCCTAACAATATCCATATCTCGTGTCCCTATCTAAGTGGTCATTTCAACTAGGTTCGATTTTCGAGTATCACACCAACTAGCTGTGTAACGTTCGACCCCAATCCAAATCCAATCGTGCAACATCGCATGACAACCCAATATTGTGGGCTCAAACTAGGGGTCGAAGAAACTCCTGGAAAAATAGGGAAACTGGCTAAGTATCTGTAATGACCCGCATTCTACGCATCGAGGGATCGTAGAATATTTATGTCTTTCCCGTATGAAGTCGTATGGTCATGTAACTTTGGGAAACATCTATTAGAGTCATTTCCCATGTTCATGATTTTTGTTGATTTTTAAATGACCATTTTGCCCTTAGTTGGTACTGTTTTGGCCATAACTTTTGATTGGAAAGGAATTTTGACCTGAAACCACTTCCATTAGATTCGTTTGATGGTTTACCTTTCTGTAGAGTGGTCATAATAGCCAAACGGACTTACCGTTTGGGAGATATGGCTGAAATAAGGTTTGGAGAGTGAAAATTGCTTAACCGGGCCAAATCGGGTGATTAGTGAGTAGGCCCATAACCCATTTCGGGATTAGGGTTATGGGAAGGCTGAAATGAGATAGAGAATCATTCCATTTCAGTTTTCTTGCCTTCACTTATCACCAAGGAACCCTAAAAATGGCCTCCAACCTCTAAATCACCTCCAAATCATCTTTTGGTCAAGGATTTGCCTTAGCAACCTCTAATCAAGGAAGATCTACACCAAAGCAACATTGGAGCTGCTGTTTAGCATTGGGATTCACATCAAATCAGAGATTTATTTCAGATCTTAGTTTATTTGTGGCTAAGGTGAGTGATTTGCATAGTTTTGCACTAATTATGGCTAATTAAGAGTAATTAGTGTTAATTAGCGAATTTATACACTAATAAATTCGGGAAAAATGTTCATAAATTCTTAAATGATGTTTTAGACCTCTGATATGAATTTGGGTTAATTTGGTTAAGTTTTGCTAAACCTATCATTAGTTCCACCTAAACATGCTTAAGGGGAAATATGGGGTTTTGGCTATGTTTGATCCATTTTAACCTATCATATTGTTGTTTTGGTATTTGAGGTCACTTGTACATGTTGCTATGATTGTATGACATGCTTTGTGATTGACTACAATAGTTAGAATGGTCGAAAACGCCGTCGAATGGCGTAAACAACTCGCTGGACAAGGTGCAGGAATTCGGATCGTGATGGGGGTTGAGGGCCGATCGGATCGCCCTATGGGATCGTGGAACATCACCACGAGCCAAGTCATCTCCTCCGAGCCGAATCGTCTGCGCAAGACCCACGAACACCAACCGTGAACTACTACCCGATCTGATCCACTCGTGCTTCGTATCACGATCCGACCAGAGGAAGACAACATCCACGATCCGATGCACTACGAGACGCTGATCCAAAACAGGGGGAGCCACGAGCTGGAGGAGCGCGATCTGACCCGTATGGGGTATTCCGATCCGAACCGAGGAGAGGAGCACAATCTGAAGCAGAGAGAAAGTGGACCGCGATGACAATCCGGACCGTGGCGTGCTGAAGAGCCGATCCGATCCAAATGGGGTATGGAAGGCCGAACCGAACCGATGAAGACTAATAACCCGAGATGCAAAGGTAGTCCAAATGAAGGGTATTGACTCAGGATACAGATAGGTACCAATGAGTGGACTTCATGAGTTGGACTTTGCTGCGGGACGTGTGCTAAGGAGTTGTCGACGTTCATAACTTCGATTCACCAATGAAAGTAAGACTGTGAGCCACCGCAGATGGGGTGAATAACTCCATGGGGCAAGTGGACACAGTAAAGGAAAGTAAAGACTATGAGCCAATGCAGATGGGGCGAATAACTCCATGGGGCAAGTGGACATAGTAAAGACTATGAGCCAGCGCAGATGGGGTGAATAACTCCATGGGGCAAGTGGACATTGTAAGGATTGGTAAGGCTATGAGCCAGCACAGATGGGGTGAATAACCTCATGGGGCAAGTGGACATAGCAAGGGATTAGTGGCTACATTATCAGTGCAGTGAAGCCATTTATGACTTCATGGGGCAAAGTGATCGTAGCAAGGATGGGTGATCGAAGTGGTGAATATCGTATGCTTTACGCACTGAGTGAGAGATGCGAGGGTGGATGCTATGTTTGATTATTTGCCATCACTATGGCATGCACACCTCTCCCACCTCCGTATCTTTACACTGTTTGATATGGCACCTTAGAGTGTTGTACAGTATGTAGTGCTAACTCTTTGGTTGCAGGTCCAGGTTCAGGTATGTTTTAGTCTACCTGTTATTGTTCACTTTAGATGCTTATCGCTCATACCAGGCTTTATGTCTGACCCAGAGTTTTATGTCTCCTCTTATTACTCTGGGTGCTCACACGAGCAGACTAGAGATAGGTTAGCTGGTGGTGCGCGAGTAGCTGATTCGGAGGCAGGCAGGAGGCTTCCACGTATGATATATATATACACATTCTCCCTGTGTCGTTGGTGGTCGCTACTTGGGCATTAGTAGTGTACCTCCTTTATCTTACTTTTGCTTTGAGACAGTTTGAAAAGTTGTAATAAGCTATATTTTGGATTTCCGCTGCTATGATGCTTAGTTATGGTTTTTAGCTTATGCACTGTCTCTCCTGTTTTATGTCAAGTATGTTATTATTATATTTTGTTCTATGCGCTGTGAGACATTCTCCAGGTTCTTTGTATCTTCATTTCCTTCTTCCTTTTTCCTTCTGACGACCCGTTCCGTGCTAACTGGACATGTGTACAGCGCACCTTTGGAGAAAATGTCGGTTGGTGCGGGGCGGGCCGTCACACTTGGTATCAGAGCTCTAGGTTGCGTAGTTAACCTAGGGAAAAACACTAGGGAGAGATAGTACGTATATGAGAGCGCGTATTTGTGGTTACTTTGGTTTTCAAAAGCTATATATTTATATATACTATTAGTAGTATAAGAATGAAGTCGCACTACACTAGCACCACTATGGGGTCGTTAATCGTTTCCCTTTTTCAGATTGACGATGAGCCGAGACACGAGGGGTGCTGGTAGAGGAACCAACCAGGGGAATGTCGCTGACATGAGGGCGATGTTTACTAACCTCATGAGAGACATGCTTAGAGAAGTGCAAAGGGCAGTTCCCAATCCCTGAGTTAGTGCTGGCCCAGTAGTGCAGGCGCCTAGGGTCGATTTCGCCAAGTTGTGCAAGGATTACACTAACCTTGGTGGGAAGCCGTTCCACGGAACGGAATCGGCCACGGATGTTCAGGACTGGATGGATAGCTGTGACCGTATCTTCGATGACTTGGGTCTTGAAGATGCGATGAAGAGAAGGTTAGCGTCTCGTCAGCTGCAAGGGCGAGCAATGAATTGGTGGAATGCCATTAGAACAGCTACTCCAGAAGACCAGGTTACTTGGGATCAGTTCAAGGCTCGCTTTAGCGAGAAGTTTATTCCAACTGCCCAGAAGTCAGTGTTGTTCAAGAGGTTCTTGGAACTCAAGCAGAACAGAATGGCAGTTTCTGACTATATTGCTGAGTTCGATTCTTTGTCGAAGTATGGACTATCTCTTATCGATACTCCTGAGAAGAAGAATGAGAAGTTCATTACTGGCTTGGATGGATACTTGGGGGAAAGGCTTATCAACCACATCGATGAGACTTTTGAATCGATTGTGGGGAAGGCTTTGAGATCAGAGAGTCTTTACCCTAAGTCAAAGACTGAGGCTGCATCTGCAGAAGGCCAAAGCCGCAAGCAGGCGGTGGAGGCAAGAATAGCTCTCAGAATAAGAGGAAGCAGGACCAATCTAAAGGTGGTCAGAAAAAGAGCAAGAAGGATGTTGAGTGCTTCAGCTGTGGTAAGAAGGGCCATTATGCTAAAGATTGTCGGGCCAAGCCAGCAGATAAGAAGTGCTTCAACTGTGGTCAAGTGGGACATTTCAAGGACAAGTGTCCGCAACCTCTTAAGGAGAAGCAGATTGTGAAAGCATATGCTATTGATGTTGTTCCTTCTTCGTCGAATGCCCCAACTGCAGCGCAGAAAGGAAAGAATGTTGTTATTCAAGGTATGCTTTCTATTTATGATGTACCAGTTCGAGTTTTGTTTGATACTGGGGCTTCCCGTTCCTTCATATCTAGTGACCTGGTAGATAGGTTGGAACTGGAACCCGAGATAGTCGATAGACCATTGGTTGTGACGAACCCGATTGGTGGTTCGACTAGCCTTAGTATGATTTTCAGAAATTTGGTCTTATCGAGTCATGGATGTATGTTTGTTTGTGATTGCTTTGTTTTGGGCTTTACTGGGTATGGCATTATATTGCGAGTCGATTGGCTCCAAAGATACGGGGTGGTGGTAGACTGTGAGGGCTTTTTGGTGACAGTGAGGGCGGATGATGGGCGGAGGGTAGCGTTTGGTAGTCTACCTAGTGATGGGGTTATGGCTAGTTTTGTAAATTCCCTCGACATCCCGCAGGATGAGTTGTCAGATGTGCCCGTGGTTGGCCAGTATCCGGACGTCTTCGAGGAGGTGACCGGACTTCCACCACACCGAGAGATTGAGTTCCGTATTGATTTAGTGAAAGATGCCAGACCTATAGTGAGCCACTTCGTCGTATGGCACCAAGGGAGCAGCGAGAGCTCGAGGTGCAAGTCAGCAATCTTTTGAAGAAGGGATTTATTAGAAGGAGTGTCTCCGAGTGGGGAGCACCAGTTGTGTTTGCCACTAAGGCAGATGGTTCCCTTTGTTTGTGTGTGGACTATCGCGAGTTGAATAAGGTAACGAGGAAGAATAAGTATCCTCTACCACGGATAGATGATTTGTTTGATCGGCTGGAAGGAGCAAGAGTGTTCTCCCAGTTGGACCTCGTGACAGGATTTCATCAGCTACGAGTAGCGGATGAGAGTGTTCCGAAAACGGCATTTAGGACGCCGTCTGGATTTTATGAGTGGTTGGTCATGCCATTTGGGTTGACCAATGCACCAGCCTACTTTGTGGATCTTACGAATCGAGTATTCAGAGATCAGTTGAATAAGTTTGTTCTTGTGTTCGTAGATGATATCCTTGTTTACTCAAGGACAGAGGAGGAACACAAGGGACACTTGAGGATAGTGATGGAGGTGTTGAGGAAACACCAATTGAAAGCGAAATTCTCTAAGTGTCACTTTTGGAGAAGGGAAGTAAGAATCTTGGGTCATGTTGTTTCAGAGAGTGGTATTGCCGTGGACCCTGCGAAGGTGGCTACGGTACAGGATTGGCCTACGCCCAAGAATGTAACAGATGTAAGAAGTTTCTTGGGATTAGCTGGATATTATCGTAAGTTTATCCAGGACTTCTCCAAGATAGCAGCACTGTTGACTCATTTGACTAAGAAGAATCAGTCCTTCGTCTGGGACGGAGTGTGTGAGGATGCCTTCAAGAGTCTAAAAGAGAGGTTGACGCGTGCACCAGTGTTAGTCATTCCTAAGGGGAATGAAGAGATGACGGTATACACGGATGCTTGTGGTACCGGACTGGGTGCTGTATTGATGCAAGGAGGTACGGTTGTAGCTTATGCTAGTAGACAGCTAAAGCCGCATGAGAAGAAGTATCCTACCCATGATTTGGAATTAGCAGCGATCGTGTTTGCGCTGAAGATGTGGAGACACTATCTCTTGGGAGAAAGATTTGAGTTGTTTACCGATCATAAATCGTTAAAGTATCTCTTCTCTCAGAAAGATTTGAATCTCCGTCAGCGGAGATGGTTAGAGTTCTTGGCTTCGTATGATTTCGATATCGCATATACACCTGGAAAAGGTAATGCGGTAGCCGATGCCTTGAGTAGGAGACATGCTAGTTTAGGGGCAATGTTTCTTGAATGGAAGCAACTGGAGTATATCGCGGGGTTTGATTTCAGACCAAAGTGCGAATTGGATCCAGTCATGCTAGCTAGTTTGGCGATCAGACCCACTTTGATAGAGCGGATTGGTTCTAGCCAGAGGGACGATCCTAATCTATTGGAAATCATCTCCATGTTAGAGATTGACATCGACGGTGAGGAGATGAATTTGTATGGGCTTGATCGAAATGGATGGCTTCGAAAGAATGGAAGACTAGTTGTACCCAACGTGAATGGTTTGAGAGATGAAGTGCTTAGAGAATGCCATCACTCAAAGCTGACTATACATCCCGGCGGTAATAAGATGTATCAAGACATGAAGCGGACTTACTACTGGGAAGGGATGAAAAGAGACGTTGGGAAGTTTATATCCAAATGCATGAATTGCCAGCTAGTTAAAGCCGAGCAAAAGAAGCCTAGTGGGTTGTTGCAACCATTAGAAATTCCCGAATGGAAATGGGAGCAAGTCTCGATGGATTTCATCGATGGCTTACCGAGGACTAGATCGGGACATGATAGCATTTGGGTAATTGTGGATCGATTGACTAAGAGTGCAAGATTTATACCAGTCAGATCGACCAGAACGGCAGCCAAGTTGGCAGAATTGTATATGAAGTGGGTAGTGAGATTTCATGGAGTACCTAAAAGCTTTGTGAGTGACCGAGACCCGTTGTTCACTAGTGGGTTTTGGAAGAGCTTACGAGAGGCTCTAGGGTCAGGATTACATCTCAGTACCGCATATCATCCTCAGACCGACGGTCAGACGGAGAGGGTGAATCGTATATTGGAAGATCTCTTGAGAGCTTGTATAGTGGATTTTGGTGGATCGTGGGATGACCATTTGCATCTAGTAGAGTTTGCATATAATAATAGCTACCAATCCAGTATCGGTATGGCTCCATATGAAGCTTTGTACGGAAGACCGTGCAACTCACCATCATGTTGGATAGAGACTGGCGAGAAGTTTATGGTTGGACCAGATGTGGTGAGGGAAACTTCAGATAAGATTAAGATCATTCAGCAAAGAATGAAAGATGCCCAAGATAGGCAGAAGAGTTATGCTGATAAGAGGAGAAGAGACTTAAAATTCTCCGTTGGTGACTTGGTGTTTATCAAGATTTCTCCGTTGAAGAGCGTGATACGATTTGGCAGGAGAGGCAAGTTGGCACCAAGATTTGTTGGCCCGTTCCCTGTTCTTGAACTAGTCGGGAATTTGGCATATAAAGTTGGCTTACCAGAGAAAATGGCGGGAGTTCACAATGTGTTTCATGTTTCCCAACTAAGGAAGTTCGTTCACGACTCAGATATGACTATTTCACCTGATCAGTTAGAGGACTTCGAAGTAGAACCCGAGGCGGTTGGGAACCGCAAGCCGATTCGTATTGTGGGGCATGATACGAAGCAACTTCGAAGGAAGGCGGTGAAGCTAGTCAAGGTTCAGTGGGGGCGAGAACGAGAATGATTGTACTTGGGAGACAGAGGAGAGCATTAGGGAAGCGTATCCAGAACTCTTTGCCTGGTAAGACTTACTTCGTAATTTAGTTTTTCGCATGCTAGGGTAGACTTGTTTTGCTTGTTTGCATGTTTGATTGTTGTTTTATGATTGATAGGCATGCGGGACTTTTGTGTGTGCTTTGATTAGGGAATTTCGGGGGCGAAATTTCTTAAGGGAGGAGAGTGTAATGACCCGCATTCTACGCATCGAGGGATCGTAGAATATTTATTTCTTTCGCGCATGAAGTCGTATGGTCATGTAACTTTGGGAAACATCTATTAGAGTCATTTCCCATGTTCATGATTTTTATCGATTTTTAAATGACCATTTTGCCCTTAGTTGGTAGTGTTTTGGCATAACTTTTGATTGGAAAGGAAAGTAAAGACTATGAGCCAGCGCAGATGGGGCGAATAACTCCATGGGGCAAGTGGACATAGTAAAGACTATGAGCCAGCGCAGATGGGGTGAATAACTCCATGGGGCAAGTGGACATAGTAAGGATTGGTAAGGCTATGAGCCAGCGTAGATGGGGTGAATAACCTCATGGGGCAAGTGGACATAGCAAGGGATTAGTGGCTACATTATCAGTGCAGTGAAGCCATTTATGACTTCATGGGGCAAAGTGATCGTAGCAAGGATGGGTGATCGAAGTGGTGAATATCGTATGCTTTACGCACTGAGTGAGAGATGCGAGGATGGATGCTATGTTTGATTATTTGCCATCACTATGACATGCACACTTCCCCCACCACCGTATCTTTACACTGTTTGATATGGCACCTTAGAGTGTTGTACAGTATGTAGTGCTAACTCTTTGGTTGCAGGTCCAGGTTCAGGTATGTTTTAGTCTACCTGTTATTGTTCACTTTAGATGCTTATCGCTCATACCAGGCTTTATGTCTGACCCAGAGTTTTATGTCTCCTCTTATTACTCTGGGTGCTCACACGAGCAGACTAGAGACAGGTTAGCTGGTGGTGCGCGAGTAGCTGATTCGGAGGCAGGCAGGAGGCTTCCACGTATGATATATATATATATACACATTCTCCCTGTGTCGTTGGTGGTCGCTACTTGGGCATTAGTAGTGTACATCCTTTATCTTACTTTTGCTTTGAGACAGTTTGAAAAGTTGTAATAAGCTATATTTTGGATTTCCGCTACTATGATGCTTAGTTATGGTTTTTAGCTTATGCACTGTCTCTCCTGTTTTATGTCAAGTATGTTATTACTATATTTTGTTCTATGCGCTGTGAGACATTCTACAGGTTCTTTGTATCTTCATTTCCTTCTTCCTTTTTCCTTCTGACGACCCGTTCCGTGCTAACTGGACATGTGTACAACGCACCTTTGGAGAAAATGTCGGTTGGTGCGGGGCGGGCCGTCACAGTATCCTGGATACGAAGTCAAAAAATTCATATCTCCATGTACTTGCCGGAAGTTCTCGTGTTTTCCCGCCTATCTTCAAATTCCTGAAGCTTCGAGACTCCTCAGACAAACTCAAGCCTAAGTGTAACACCAAGCTAATTTTACATGAGTACTGTATTGGAAAATGCAAAGAGTGCTAAATACTTAGAACGATGTACGTTGAAAAAAACTTTTGTTCACATGTTAAAATTGTGTCTTTTTATTTATGACATGATGTGCATCACAACCACATCGCGCCTTCAAAAAGCAATAGTCGTACTCGTACATTTCATCGGCTCGCAAAAACAAGACCTATCCACAACAATCACTCAACGAGCCACCCTACTTCCTTTTCTTCTTCTCAGATTCGATCTCGAGTGACTCATCCTTCTTCTTCTTCCTCTTTGACTCCCCACTTCTGGACTTCTGCTCTTTCACTGGAGTAGAGGAGGGACAGGGTCTGAACTCTTATCCTTCAGCAAATGTTCCCGGAAGGATCCGTACTTCCTCTTCTTCGCTTGAGATATCGGTAGTCTCAGATTAGGAAGGATCGCCTTCAGTGGAACAAGGAAAACTTCGACTATGGCCTTCGAAGCTGCAAGCTTCTCGGCCTCTTTCTGAGCTTTCCCGGCTTCCCTTTCATACTTCTTCTTTGCCAGCCAACCCGCCTTTAGCTTAGCTTCTTCCTAAGACTTCATCTTCCACATTTCCACCTCGGCTCTCTTTTGGGATGCCTCGTGCTTCGCTTTCTTCCAAGCCTCCTCTTGCGCTTTTTCCTGAGCCTCTTGTATTTTCTCTTAGGCTCCTCCTTGGATTTGCCATGCGCATCCTCCTGCGCTTTGAATCTGCCTCCTCATCCTCCTTCTTTTTTGTCTCAAGCTCCTCAGGCTTCATTAGCATTTGGGTTTTCCGTGTTTCAACTAGTTCGTGCATTATTTGTCAATCTGCCTCGGTCTGCCCTATCTTGTGCAATTAAAGTGCTTAGTGGTCCTATAGCGGCAGAGGTGCAAAATGGTATAGCAGGGATAAAGCGAGGAAATATCGGGGATATAGTGGGTGCACAAAAAGGTTCATTAGATGTAAATCCCAATATTTGAAAATTAGTTAATCATCTTTTTTCGCATTATATGTATACAAGAAACCAATAGTAATTAATCCTATATAACAAAATTAAGGAATATCCTAATTATGCATTCTAAACTAGATGAGTATAATTGATTATTACCATATATTAGGAACTTATGCCTTAAATTTATCCTTTTACGCTAGATCTACTGAATTTTCTGAAAAGAAAACTAGTCAAATCATGCTCTATATATGAGTATTGCTAAAGAGGACACTAAAATGCCTTGATTAGCAGATGCCGTGGAAAATAACTGGGCTAAAAACAGATCTATTGTTCATCAACGCTAAATTGAAATAGTGTAGCAGTTGAAGAGTGATATGGGCTATAGTGGAGATATTACATGGATTTAGCGGGGCTTTAACTGCATAGGCCCTATCACTTGGACGCCTACATCCTTCCATCCTTGTCCTTAAAGAATTTGGAGTAGTCTATCTCTCCTAATTTTATGTCAAAGCCCATAAAGATCCCGTGCCCCTCTTCAATCTGCCTTTTGTAGGCATCCAGATCTATCCCAGTCGCGGTGGCTGTCGTCGTTTCAATCCTAGCCATCGTCCCATCCCTAGAGGTATCTGCACATTAGAGATAAAAAAATCAGTTTACTTCTATTTCGTGCTATCATCTTTTTGGTTACTATCAAGTAAGTGGATATATCTTCTGGCATATGTTGTACAGCGCCCGCTTACGTTGATCCTTCGGCGATTGAGGAAGAATACTTGGAGCTGTGCGGAAGGACCACAAGTGGAAGCAGCTGGAATGGCTTGCTGCCGTTGGGAGACGGCCTCGTGAGAAACTATGATGCTCTCGGTAACGATCATTTTCCCTTTTTCAGCAACATGTCTTTCTGCCTCTTCTGCCTTAGTGTATTCCTCGAGTAGTTTCCTTCCTTCTATCAGTACCCGACGGTCATCCTTTATCAGATATTGATCCATCAAAAATGCCTCATCCACGAATCCTGTCCTAGGGTAGCAACTTTATCTTCAACCAGTTTCTCTCAAGTCAAGGCCAGGTTTCGGGAGTAGTCATAGGCCTATGAGAGCCTATCGAAGTGTTTTGACGTATAAACCACACATCGCCGGCTCCATATCCCTCTCTGCCTCTTCTCGAGCATCCTTAACTTGTCTTCTTAGATCCTCTAGCCTAGTTTATAGTCAGCTCTGATCTCATCTGTTTGGCTGAGCACTTCTTTATTTGAAGTGACTACTGCCTCCTTATCCTTCGTGGTCTGTTCAAAGCTCGGCACGATGTGTTGCAAGCGCTCACCTGAGGTCTTTGTTCTCCTTCTTCAGGCGTTGGATCTCTTTATTCTCCTTTCAGAATCTTTCATTTTCCTCGACCAATGCTTGGTTGCACGCCTTTAGCTATTGCACTATTTCATTCTCTTCCCGCAGCCTGCGGTTCTTCTCGGACTTGGCCTTATTGTCTTTCTCAAGGTTAGTGGCTTGGGCTGACGCATATGCTAACACGTCTTTATAATGTGCACTAGTCGCTACCACCGCCGCCATCGTCTCCTCCAACTCCTTCTTCAACGCATATGTTTTGGCAATAGAGCGCTAGCACATAAAAGTGTTACTCGAATATGTAGAAATAGATGTAACTCGAGAACAGGTTTTACCTATCTCCTTATCCCGAGTCCCTAGATTCTTCCGCTAAAGCTTGAGTTCGATCTATAAGACTTGTATTTCTATGTTTTTCCCTGTGATCAACTTCGAGAGTCTCCTCATCTTGATGGGCCTTTTGGCAAGGCCATCAAGGTTTATCGGAGTCACGGACTTGTATCAAAGATACCTTGACTGGAACCCGCAATGATCAGGCTGGCCGAGTCAGGTCAAGTCTGATCCGAAACAGAATATCTACCTAAAGAATTGCTCATGCTCAGCGATAATCATTCCAATCCGTCCGAATAGACTGGGCCAACTAGCACCTGTCAATACCTATTCAAATCATGCCGATTTTCTAGGACTAGAATGCATCTTCATGCTCTCCGATTAACTGGCATCGAGTTGCACGTATCCCTGCCAACTCAAGCACTAAATCACCTGTAAATACACTTTCTAGGATCAGAAGAAGGGACTTTTGGAATTTTTATGATTATGTCACCATTGTAACTATTCGACTATAACATATTATCTGATATATGGAGAATTATAAAGTGGACGTAGGCTCCTTAACGCCGAACCACTATAAATCTGTGTGTAATCGCTCTTTTCTACATTTTTCATTTTATTTGTCTTCATTTAATTCTCTATGAATTCATTTCTTGGGTGTTGTGCCAACTTTTGGTGTCAAAGCTTTGGTGCTTTCACTTAGAACTTGATATTCTAAGCATTTGAAGGATTTTGCTCTATTTTCGGATCACCAGTCCGAGACGAGATCCAATGACTTTTCAGATATCGCTAAGCCATGGTTGATAATCATCAATTCGTAATACAGGGAAGCTATCGCAAGCCGGGACATCTGCGGATGCAGCTGGTGGATCAACTGCTCTTGGACCTACTTCGGATCAACTTGCATTACCCCCTCTAATGCAACCCTCCCCGGCAGATCCAGCTTCCCTCATCTTTCGTCACCCGTGATGAGTTCATGACCATTTTGAATCATCTCCAGGAAACTACGGATGCCTTAAAAGCTCATGCTTGAGGGAATGCTATAATGCGGTAGGATATGAACCCCATGTCGAGACTATGAGAGGAGTTCAGGAATCATCAAGCTCAGGAGTTCAGGGATCACCAAGTTCCGTCCATTGACTAGACCAAAACTCGGAGAGCATATCATCATCCGGAGAAAGCAGAGACCAGCGTCAACCCGACATCTTTTAGAAAGAGCAAAAAATATCCGTTAGTTGCATCTAGAAGGACGTTGGGACCAATTGGGGGTAGGGGGTCAGACTCAGGCCAATATGGCCGATGTAGAAGTCATCAATCCCGCAACCCGACAAAATCGAAGTGCCTCTCCGCCCGCTCATCAGAATACTGCTCAAGTAGATCGAGCCCCTGTTCATCCTCCACGAAATCTAGTGACTGAACGAGATGCCCGGGAAGGAGGAAGGACTGCCCAGACGGTAAGTCAAAAAACGTTGCCTATGGAAACAGCAATGAGAGGTCAGCCAGTTGAGGAGGCTGATCAAGGCACAGTTATCCCTCCGAATCTAACTACTATGGTACGACAGATCATGAATGACAACAAAGGGTGTAAAAATGAAGACCGGGGAATTGACCGAAGCCATACGTCGTTCACTGACTACATCTTACAGGCTAAACCCCAAAAGGTTCAATATGCCCTAGATTAACCACTACGATGGAACCACCGACAGGAAACAACATTTGATGAGATAGTAGTGGCATATGGTGGTGGCATTAGCTCTAAACACCATTAAATGCAAAGCTTTACCGATTTTCCTAAGCGGGGTAGCACTCATGTGGTTCACCCGTTTATCCTAAAGGTCCGTCCCGAGCTTCAAAGACTTAAGTGAAAAATTTATGAACTAGTTCCGTATCCATGCCTCTAAGTCGAAGCATGTCATGGCTCTCTCAGTAGTTAAACAGGGAAGAGGCGAGTCCCTGACGAACTACCTCAACCGATTCAACCGGGCCGCCACCGAAGTAAGCGACCCTAATCATGAGACCTTCTTGATGGCCATGGTCGATGGCATTGACAAGCAGACGGAGTTCAGAAAATATTTAATTAGGAAGCCTCCCACGTTGATTAAGATATTTTATGAGAAGGCTAATATCTGGCTAAGGCAGGAGGATGTGTAGCTAGATGAGGAGGATGGGCCGAGAGATGTATCTACCAAACCAATCCAGAGCAATGCCATAGTCAAGCAATGTGGGGATAATGTAGGGAAGGTGGAAGTGAATGTTGGAAATCGTGGCAAGCGAAACGGTGACGGACTGAAGGAAGCCAATGGAAACCCTGGACAAAGAGGGAATTCCAGAAAGTGGCCTCGGTTCTAGGTTTTTGAAACTTACACATCATTGAATGACACGCTAGAAAATATTTACCTCAATACTTACAGCACAGTCCAGTACAAGAAGCCTCCCTTGCGTGAGCTGATCGACGCTAGTCTATGAATTAGAAAAGCGCGACATTTGTAATAAATTCTGCAAGCATACAGGTGTGTAGCATACAGGTCGAACACAGGGAGGAAAGTTAAATTTTATTATTTATATGTTTCGTGGGCGTGTTAGACGAACTTTGGAGGTTGATTTTGCAAAACAAAACAAAATTAAAACTGTAATTTGATTCAGAACAGATCTAACTGAACCGACGATCAAATCACAATTTCAATGGAAAGCAAATGAAACTATGAATTAGATTTGAATCTAATCAAACCCAATTTGACCTAAGAAAATAATAAAAAGCAGAAATTGAAATTGCAGAAATTGAAATAACAAACAAGAATTAAAATTAGGATTTCCGCTGAATCTAATCAGACGGTAAATCACTAATGCAAACAAGTGCAAAATACAAATAGTGTTCTACCGAATCTAATCGTATAGACAACACTAGTTGCTAAGAAAACAAAAAATGCAGAAAATAAAAGAGAAAGAAGAACTTTTATTAGAACAATGGAATAAGAGATGAGATAGATGGTTACAATGGGTATACATGTGCTTTTATAGCTGAATTGCTAAACCCTAATCAAATCTATTAATATATGGGCTTTTTTTATTCCATCAAGATTATGATAGATCCTCTTCTTATCCCTCTTTGCCATGTGTCAATCAGAAGATTTTAAAAAATCTTTTCTACAAATCTCCTTCCAAAAGCAAATGTGCTAGCCCAATATGAACATAATTAGCCTTCAATGACCACTTCTTATGCAATCTTCATGTATATGGCATCAATTCTTCACTTTAAAGGCTGTATAAGGCTTGAACAACTCATCTGTAAAAACATCAAAATAATACCCAGCGTAATATTTATTTATATACAAAAGATAATATATAAAAGCATAAAATAAACACATTTTTATGTCAATCAAATGCCCCCACACTTATCTTTTACTCGTCCTCGAGTAAAACAAGAAATGAAAAACTAACTAGATAGGTCACACTTTCGTAGGAAACACGATTGCATTGAGCGTATGCAACAAGCCGTTAAACCTCTAGGTGTCCCTAGTAGGACGAGTGGTGTCTCGTGAGGGTTTTCAGCGGATACTACCCACAAAATCCAAATGCAGTATGCTATGATTCTAATGAAACTACATGAATGCAATGGACATATGCAGATAAAAACGAAAAATGAAAACACGACTTATTTCAGGAAAGTGGTACAACGAATTAAGTTAACAATTTCTAATCAGTTGATTTTATTTTAGATACCTCGACTTGTCACAAATTTTTCAATATAAATCAAGTTTTCAAATGTTAAATTCCAGTTTGGTCAGTTGGTTCGGTCGATAACATAGTGCAGCCATGAAATAAATTCTTAGTTTGCTTGGCACAGTTTGCAAAGTGGTATTCTAATTTCCTCATGTATGGCTAGTCAAATCAATAAGGTCAAGAAGTGTTTGGGTATCATCGCTTATTCTTTATTCTATGAAATTTTAAGATTTATGATTAAGTACATACACCTAAAAAGACCAAGGTTTACCACCCATGCACTGCCTCGCGGACTAACGGAGAGTAGGTAAAGAGCTTGGCGGATTGTGCAGGCCGACTTTGACTTTGTCAACAACGTGTCGGTAATCCTTAGGTGTCCAATCTCATAAAATGAGACCAAGATATTCCAACTTTGACTTTGTCAACAACGTGTCGGATAGAGCTTGGCGGGTTTGCACACCAACGCTCGATATACAAGCAATGTTGGATACCCTTGGAATACTATTATTATTATTATCGAAAATATAAGCACAAAAGAGAGTTACGCGAATTCAACTTAACACAACTTAGTTTTAAAGATTTGAAAAGCCAATATAAGTATTTTAAGTCCTCCACTTATTTAAACAAAGTCTACAATATAGAATAGATTTCATGGCCATCACTTAAGAATCTCCCTATGTACCGGTTACACTATTATCCCTCAAAATTAAACTTTTCATTATATTTCCTATTCGATCTAAGTTGAGAGAGAAAAATACTATCAACTGGCTAAAAATTGTAAACTTATTTTGTTGTATCAAACTAAAATGAGTCGTATTTCAAGAAAAAAAAAATTATGGTATGTCGCTACAATCTAAAATGCATGATGGTCCTACATGAAAAGAAAGAAAGAAAAATCAAAAGAACGCAATGCAGACTTCCCCCACACTAGAACTATACAGTGTCCACACTGTAATTTTTTTCTAAATTTGAAAGACAGTACCCAAAGGTGAATGAGATGCAAAATTATTAGAAGAATGAAATGGAGTTTAGCCACTATATGTGAATGAAAATCATATGTACAATGATATATGTGTTTGCGATGCATGTGACGCAAAGAATTCCACCAACTTTTTCCCCCACACTTGGTTCTAGCCCGATGAGTCCCGTTCCCACTATGTCTAGACATGTTTTCTAACAAGCAAGAGTTTTTGAAAACCATCTCATCTTTATACCTCGATTTGTAGTCTAGGAGATAAATATCTAGGGTCGTCCTAACCTGAAGTTTTTCAACCAAGCCAGCATTCCAAAAGTAATTCATGTATTCAACAAATTTGTCAGTGTAATTTTTCAAGAATTTGTGATCGTATATAAATTCAGTGAAATTTGAAATCTGAGTGTTGTTCAAGACTATGTGATCACATTTCTCAATTTCATTACTGGACAACATATTTTCGACACTGACAATTTCAAGTTCATTTGAAACCTCAAAATCACATTTTTCGAACTCGTGATGTGAATCTACTTCATTTGGCAACTCTTCCTCATACAATCCAAAGAATTCATGTTCGTTAAAACCCTTTTCCACATCTGAGTTTTTGAAAAATTCAACATCTTTATTCTGTTCAATTTCAAAATTTTCAAATGTCTCACAGCCTGAAAGAGGAAGATCAAAATCTGAGTTTAAATCTTTTTCCTGAAAAGAGTTGAAATCCAAATCGTTTACTGAATTTTGAAAAACTTCATCAAGATGATTGTTCTCAATTTCCAAAGTCGTTATTTGAAAATTTTCAATGTCAGTAGAAATTGGATTATTTTCTGATTCAATGCTCATTTGATTTTGTTGCTCTTGTTGTTCTTTAAAAGATTTCATTAAGCAAAGGAGTTCATCAAGCTTTCTATCTTGGTTTTCTACCCTCTCTCTGAGAATGTTAAGATGATATTCTTCAGAATCGTTGATTTGAAAGCTCTCGTGTTGGATTTCTTGATTCTCAAAATTATAATCCATATCAATTTCACAATCAAAATCATTTCCAATGTGGTGGCTGTTTGAATTTTCATTTTGATATTGGAAATCATTTTGATCATAAAAATTATGTTCGTAACCAAAACTGTTAAAATCCGAGTGAAAATTGCAATTTTGGTTATTTTCAAAATGTTGATATGGACTATTATTTTGAAAATTTTGGTTTATAGCCCCATACTGATGTTGATCAAAGCCATATTGGGGTTCAAAGCTGTTTTGATGGGTATGTGGCCCATAATCGAAATTATTGAAGTCAAAATTGAAGTCGCAATTTCGATCATAACTTTGAAAATGTTGGTCATTTTGAAAATTTTGAAAATTGTTGACATTTGTTTCACCAAATTTTGGGAAATCATGCTTCAGGAGTTGTATTTCATATTCATACTCTTCAAGAGGACGTCTACTCCGACTATTATCCCACATTTCTCTCAAGGATTGTTTTGAATTAGACATTTGAATGAAGTCAGGGTAAGACATAGATTATTCTCACTTCAAAATAATATAAAATTCTGAGTTGTGCTCTGTTAATTAACTGACTCAATTGGAAGGGGGAAGAGGGTCTTATGGTCGTTCACGTATAGTATAAATACTAAGGGATACGACCAATGTTTTACGGGTAGTATGCAACCTCTTTTGCTAATAGTTCAATAAATTGAACTACTATATATCCGCGATCCAATTATACGAGACAGTCAACTTCACAAAGTACCACTTTTCAATTATATTATTTTGAAAATCAAAATCACGTGTTACAATTGAAAATCGACGAGAGTGATTAGTTATGGAAAATCGTTCCTCACCACAGATTCAGAAATATCAACAACACAACAGGCACAGAATAAGCACAGAATAATTGCAGAAATTAAAAATTGTACATTCAAAGCCGCTGCCCCTGCAGAAATTTTTTACAACAATTGTCTATATATTTTTTCTTTTTTTCTTTTGCAGCAGAGCACCTGTAGAGTTAAAAGAAATTTACAGTGGGGTATGGCTGTCCATCCAGAAAAATGAGTAGCGTCAATGATTGAAATCTCACTATTTGCAATTTCTTCTGATTTCTGAATTCTTGATTTGTTGCTTGAACTCCAGTCACTTTGTCCTTGGTTTGAAACTCTTTTTTTTTTATTTTTGGGCTTTTTTTTAATGAAGTAAATAACAAAAAAAAAACACAAGAAAATATGAGGCTGTGGTAGATTTAAAAAAAAAAATTGGAATTTTTTTTTGAGAGAATGCTTGTGGATGGGGTTGGTTTGTGCGTTGTGGCAGAAGTGTGGTGGGAAGGAGGGATTGAAGAAGATGGTGCTGAAGTGTAGATTGAAAAAAAAAAATGTGGTGAAATGAGATTGTGTGAGAGAGAGGAGTATTTGATCAGAGGGGAAAAAATGAAGCAGGGAAGAATAATGGAAAAAAATTATGTCCTTGCCTTTTTTTTTATTAGTGTTGAAAAGCGGACAAATAGGAAAGAAACAAATGACAAAAAAATGGGAAGAGAGATTTCAGAAAAGAAAGAAAATTGTAAAGGAAGAAAGAAAAGTAATTGTAAAAGATTTGGAAAAGAAATTGAGAAGGGAAAGCAATAAAAGAGAAGACAAAAACAGAAAGAATTTTTCTTTTGTTTGTTGTTGTAAATTAGAAGAGAGAGAAAAAAATGAGAAAGGAAAAACTTGAAAAGGGAAAGAAATAAATGGAGAAAGAAAGAAAATCAATTACAAGGCAGAGAAGAGAAATTTATAAAAGGATTTTTTTTTTCTTCAGCAAATTGTAAAAGAAGAAAGGATGTGAGATATTAGTAAGAGGAGAAACAAATGAAAGGAAGGAGAAAGAAGTTGAAAATAGGGAAGAATTAAAAGAAAAATGGCAAGATTTTTTTTTTTTTTTTTTTTGAACTTGTAAAAGAAGAATGAGAAGTAATTATATAGAAAATTGGAAAGGAGGAATAAAGAGGAAAGAAATCAAAAGAGGATTTTTTTTTTTTTTTTTTTTGAAAAGAAAGGAAATTTGTAAGAGAAGAAAAGAAATCAATGTATTGAGAACAAGAAAGACAAAAGAAGAAAGGAAAAAAAAGTTGCAAAAGAGGAATCGTTTTTTTTTTTTTGAAATTTGCAAAAAGAAAAAGACAATTGGATAGAAAGTGGAAAGATGGAAAGAATAAAGGAAAATTGATAGTTGTTTTTTTTTTTTTATGAAGGAGAGAGTAGGAAAGAAATAAATGAAAAAATGGAAAGAGAGATTGTAAAAGGTTAATGAGAAATGCAATTGGAAAGAAATTTAAAAAAAATGCAAGTTTTTTTATGAAAATTTGAACAAGAAGAAAGGGAAAGAAATGAATGGGAAAAAGCAAAACAAAAATGGAAAAAAATAATAAAAAAGGAAGGAAATAAGAGAAAAAAGCAAGGTTTTTTGAGTAGAGAGGAAGGGTAGAAGAAATTGAGGAAAGAAATAAAAGCAGACAAAAACAAGAAAGAAATCAAAGTAGGCAGAGAAGAAATTGCAAATTTTTTTTTTTTTTTTTTTTTTTTAGAAAGTTGTAGACAAAAGATGGAAACAAATAAAAAGAAAAGGAAAGAGAAAAGAAAAATGTGAAAATCAGCAAGGTGGTAGAAAGATGAAAAGAAATTGAAGAAAAATTAGCAACTTTCTTTTTTTTTTTTTTTTTGTATATATTTTTTTTCTTCTTGAAGGAATTAGATTGGAAGAAATGCAAAATAAAAAAAAGGAAAGAAATAAATGAAAAAAGAAGGAAAATTAAAAGGAAAAAAAGCAAGTTTTTTTTTTTGAAAGATTGTAAAAGAAGAAATGAATATAAAAGTAGGAAGGAGGATTGAAAAATGAAATGAATATAAAAGTAGGAAGGAGGATTGAAAAATGGAAAGGAATAATTGAAAATAGGAAAAGAAATTGAAAGAAAATAAAGGCAAGAAATTATTTTTTTCTCTTGCTTAGTTCATGACAGTATCAATGTAATTAATACGCCACATCACTAATTGAGATTTTTTCTATATGTACAAGAAACAAAAATATATACAAAATAAAATAAAACTAACACGAATCGAAAATTAAATAAATAATAAAATTCAATCGTTACCTCCCCGGCAACGGCACCAAAAACTTGATCGACGCTAGTCTATGAATTAGAAAAGCGCGACATTTGTAATAAATTCTGCAAGCATACAGGTGTGTAGCATACAGGTCGAACACAGGGAGGAAAGTTAAATTTTATTATTTATATGTTTCGTGGGCGTGTTAGACGAACTTTGGAGGTTGATTTTGCAAAACAAAACAAAATTAAAACTGTAATTTGATTCAGAACAGATCTAACTGAACCGACGATCAAATCACAATTTCAATGGAAAGCAAATGAAACTATGAATTAGATTTGAATCTAATCAAACCCAATTTGACCTAAGAAAATAATAAAAAGCAGAAATTGAAATTGCAGAAATTGAAATAACAAACAAGAATTAAAATTAGGATTTCCGCTGAATCTAATCAGACGGTAAATCACTAATGCAAACAAGTGCAAAATACAAATAGTGTTCTACCGAATCTAATCGTATAGACAACACTAGTTGCTAAGAAAACAAAAAATGCAGAACATAAAAGAGAAAGAAGAACTTTTATTAGAACAATGGAATAAGAGATGAGATAGATGGTTACAATGGGTATACATGTGCTTTTATAGCTGAATTGCTAAACCCTAATCAAATCTATTAATATATGGGCTTTTTTTATTCCATCAAGATTATGATAGATCCTCTTCTTATCCCTCTTTGCCATGTGTCAATCAGAAGATTTTAAAAAATCTTTTCTACAAATCTCCTTCCAAAAGCAAATGTGCTAGCCCAATATGAACATAATTAGCCTTCAATGACCACTTCTTATGCAATCTTCATGTATATGGCATCAATTCTTCACTTTAAAGGCTGTATAAGGCTTGAACAACTCATCTGTAAAAACATCAAAATAATACCCAGCGTAATATTTATTTATATACAAAAGATAATATATAAAAGCATAAAATAAACACATTTTTATGTCAATCATGAGCCTACCGAGAAAGAGCGGGCATGTAACACCCCTAAGTCCCACATCGTGGAAGCCTGTGTGAAGTGGGTACTTATATAGTATAGCCCATATCTTACTAACGCCGAGGCCTTTTGAGGAACAAAACCCCACACCTATATGGTGGCTAAGTTGGAGACAATATCTTACGTGAACGGAGGTGCGGGCTGTTACAGTGGTATCAAAGCCAATACCCAGCCGGAATTGTGGCTCCTGTGTGGACCACAACGCCTGGGTGAGGTGTTTGTGAGCCAACGGGGATGCTGGGCTCTGTAGGAAGGGAGAATGTAACACTCTTAAGTCCTACATCGTGGAAGCCTGCATGAAGTGGGTACTTATATTGTAGAGCCCATCTCTTACTAACGTCGAGGCCTTTTGAGGAACAAAACCCCACACCTATATGGTGGCTAAGTTGGGGACAATATCTTGCGTGAACGGAGGTGCGGGCTATTACAAGGCAACTGGGAAAATTTTCTTATTCCATGAGATATATGGGAATACAACTAATGAATCCTGAAACCTTCAGGATATCATCGAGAAGCTAATCCGAGAAGGGAAGATCGATGAATACGAAGTTTCCTTGAGAGACAGGGGGCAAGGACTTCAGCACTTAAGCAAAGTCGGGCGACGCCTAGAGCCACAACCGAAGAAAAAGGAAAGGGGATAGTGATTAACGCCATTGTTGGAGGACCACATCCAGTAAGACATAGCATTCGGTCCATGAAGCATTATGTAAATTCTGTAGAGCATCTGGATCTTGTGGAAACAAGCACCCCTGAAACTGCAAGTCCCATCAAGCAAAGAAGGACGATGACCAATGACATTATCTTCCACGATCGGGAGTCGATCGATTTAGAGGCCCCAACCGTCGATCCACTAGTAATAACGATCATTATAGGTCCAGATACTGTGCGGAAGGTTCTGATCGACAAATGGAAGCTCGGTGAATATATTGTTCAAACAAGCCTACGATCAGATGAAGCTGGAATTGAAAGACTTGGAACCATGTACTGGCTATATACGTGGTTTCAACTGATCGTCCACCGAGCCCATCGGACTAATCAAGTTATCTATAGAACTGGGAGATGGAGACCGCGGGAGAGTACGGCTCCTGCCATTTGTTGTGATGAACATCAACTCCTAGTATAACGCGTTTCTGGGATGACCGGCCCCAGCTGAGTTCAGGGCATGTATTGCTCCTTGGTGTTTGCTTTAGAAATTCCCGACTGATGGTGGAAATGGGACAGTACGAAGAGATCAAGTGACAGGGCGGGCCTGCTACTTGGTAGAATGGAAAGAGTTACGAACCAAAAGAAGCAAAGAATTCGAATATACCACTCCCCTTGCGGAGGGGAAAGAAGCATATCAACTACAGAAAAAATCCCGGTTAGGACCGTTTGTCTGTGAAATTGAGGATATCAATCTGAGAGAGGACGAAGAACCGGGATGTAGGATGGCAGCCCCGAATGTGGCTATTATAGAGATTTCGATCTACCTCACCAGGTTCTTGAAGATCGGGTCTCATCTCTTTCCCTTCCGAATGAGGGAATTAACTGAATTTCTTCGTGCAAACCTTGACATGTTTGCATGCCCATGCTGACATGTGTGGAATCTTACCCAACATCATAACTCACTCCCTCGGTATTGATCCAAGGTATACCCCTGTAAAGCAGAAGACGCAAAATCTCGTTCCTGAATGATCTACAACCCTGAAGGAAGAAGTTGGAAAGATACAAGCCAACGGGTTTATTCGAGATTCAAATTATCCCGACTGGATAGCCAGCTCAGTACTTGTGAAAAAAGCTAATGGGAAGTGGTAGACTTGCATCGACTTCTCCGATTCGAATAAATCCTAATTTAAGGACATTTTTCCATTGCCTAGGACTGACCAGTTGGTCGACTCAACCGCATGCCATGAACTCTTTTCGTTTATGGATGCTTAGTCGGGTACAACCAGATTGCCATGGACGTCCAGACCAAGAGCATACTAGTTTCATGTCAGATCTCGGATTGTACTGTTAAGTTATCATGTCGTTCGGCTTGAAGAATGCTGGGGCTACGTATCAACGGTTGGTCAAACGAATGTTTCACGATCAGATAGGAAAAACAATGGAGGTATGTGTGGATGATATGTTGGTAAAGTCGAAACTATCGACCGACCATGTCAAAGACTTGTCAAAGATGTTTGACATTCTCCGAAGGTATGGAATGAAATTAAATCCCTTGAAGTGTTCTTTTGGAGTAGCATCAGGCAAGTTTTTGGGTTTCATAGTTAACTCTCGAGGGATCAAAATCAATTCTGACCAGATTTTGGCCATTAAAAGAATTTAGGAACCTAGAAGAATCATGGATGTGTAGAGCTTGGCTGGCATGGTTGCAGCAATGGGCCGATTCATTTCCAAGGCGGCTAATAAATGCCTACCCTTCCATGAGTTGATTAAAAGAGGAAAACGAAACTTCACTTTGACACTTGATTGTGTCGAAGCCTTCCAAAACTTACTCGATCATTTGGAGAAACCTCCCATCTTGTCCAAACCAATCGACCACAAAGATCTGTTTGTGTATTTGGCAGTATCCGCACATGCAATCAGCTCAGTACTAATCCGTGAAGAGGACCAAGTACAATGACCGGTTTATTATGTGAGCAAGAAATTGACAGGGGATGAATGCAACTATCAAAAGATTGAGAAGCTCACCTATAGTTTGCTGATTTCATCACGGAAGCTTCGGCACTACTTCCAGGCTCACCTAATTAAAATATTTACCGACCAACCTCTTCGGTAAGTTCTGCAGCAACCTGAGGAAAGCGGAAGACTGCTTAAATGGAACATCGAGCTAAGTCAGTTCGACCTGACTTTTGTTCTGAGAAAATCCATTCGGGGCAAGCACTGGCCGATTTCATAGCCGAATTTACAACTCTAGAGGATGAAAACTTAGAAGATAGTACCAAACCCCCGAATATAAAGTCAAGATCAAACACCTGGAAACTATACACAGATGGAGCTCGTAATGACTAATGCTCAGGTGTCGGCATAGTGTTGTTATCTCCTGAGAGACGGTCGATCTATTATGCCCTGAGACTAGACATTCCGGCGACCAACAATGCTCTGATCATGAAGCCCTAATTGCTGGGATCAAAGTCGCGAGTGATTTAAGAATAACATCGCTTGAAATTTTCTATAATTCACAACTTATTGTATTTCGGGTTCGAAAAGAATATCAAACCAAAGGAGCTCAATTTTCCACTTGTCTTAAGAAAGTTGAGAAATTGTTGCATGTTTTCGACCGATATAGCATCTCCCACATTCCCAGAGAGGAAAGTCAAAAAGCGAAAAGGTTAGAAAAACTTGCTAGTTCAGACAATTCGAGTGAGACAGAGTTAGTCCCTATAGAGACCCTAGGCATTTCGAGCATTGACAAAATGGAAATCGATCAAGCAGAAGCCGAACATAAAAGAGAATCTTGGACGACTCTCATTAAGAATTTCCTCCTAAACGGCACGCTTCCTAAAAAAAGAAATGAAAGATGGGCTATCGTGCGACAGGCCTCTAGGTACGTCATCTAGCAAGAATAACTTTATAGAAGGGGTTTCTCTGTGCCCATGTTCCGATGTGTGGCCCATGATGATATCAAAAGAATATTAAGAGAAATGCATGAAGGGGGTGCACACATAGGAGGGCAAACTCTGGCCAAGAAAGTGCTGCGATATGGTACTTTTGGTTGATTACTAGCAACGATGCGGCTAATTATTCTAGAAGATGTGATAAACGCTAGAGGTTTGCGCAAATTCCACGTGCCCCACCAACAGAGATCACCCAAATGGTCAGCCTTGGCCATTCTCCATGTGGGGGATAGACATCATTGGGAGCCTGCCCATTTCGAAAGGAGGTGCAAACTATGCGATCGTAGTAGTAGATTATTTTACAAAGTGGGCAGAAGCCAAACAGATGACCACGATCACAACGAAGCGAGTCATTAACTTTATTGTTAGAAATATCATATGTCGATTTGGGATACCTCAAACCATTATTATGGGTAATGGGACTCAGTTCGATAGCTCAGAATTCAGGGAATTCTGTGAAAGATATCGCATCGAGAAGAAATACACCGCGGTTGCACATCCACAATCTAATCTACAAGTCAAAGTGGTCAATAAAATTATCAAATCAATCCTGAAGAAGCGACTGGAACAAGCTAAAGGCAAATTGGTCAACGAACTCCCTTTAGCACTCTGGGAATATCGGACTACCCATAAGACTGCCACTGGACACACCCCCTTCGCCTTATCTTAAGGTTCGGAGGCTGTCATTCCCATAGAACTCGAAGTTCCTTCTCATAGAACCACGTATTATGATCCATTATTGAACAAAGTCCTTCTCTTACAATCGCTAGACATGGTCGATGAAAAAAAAGAAGAATCAATCCTTCGTGTCAAAGCTCACCGGCGGAGACTCGCTCAGTATTACCACAAGAAAGTCTGGCATAAGACTTTTGATGTTGGTGACCTGATCTTGAAATGGGTCTTCCCAACTCCCATACATATGGGCCCTAAGTGGGAAGGACCCTACGTCATCCAACACAAACTTGATAATGGAACCTTCAGGTTATCGACTGTTGATGGCGAACCTTTCCAGAGAGCATGGAATGCGGAGCACTTGCGACCTTATCTATCTTAAAATTTCCAGTTTCCTTATTATTTTATTTGTTTTAGTATTTTAATAAGATATGACTTATCACTTGCATTAGTTTATGAATAAAAGCTCCTTTCTTGCTCTGACTTGTTGTTATAACGACTAAGTGTTGTGATTCGACCAACACTAAGTCAAATGTTGACACTCTGATACGCTGACTCGTGATGTAACGAGCCAACCTCGTTGGAAAGATGATTAAAAAATATGGGGAAACTAATCCTAAACTTAGACTGATGGACGAACTTTCAGATTCTACTTTGTTGACTAAAAGTGAGGATGACACCGATACAAACAACATGACTGACTGTTTAAAAACAATTCCGATTCTCTCGACCTGAGAGGGAGTATAAAATTGCGGACGAGTGTGAAAGGTGCACCCTGACAAAAGACCACTCGATCCTTGAAACTCTAACCCTCAGCGACTAGAGGAAGAGTATAAAAGACTAAAGGTACTCCTACTTAGGGACATTTGACTCCCGGACTGGGCCGAGTCAATCCTCTTTGCAACTGGAGGACTTGATGACCAAGCTAATTCCCTACGACACTGGGGCAAGAGTGTCGACAAATAACCCGAATGAGGGCCATGTTTAAATAACCCTCGAAGGTTGAAACAAATTGGGAATGCTGACATTACTCCCATTTCAACATGTTATTAACAAGTATTTAAAAGCACATAGACTTCGATTAATATTGACATAACATGCTTACAAAATATTGTTGCATACAGGAACAACTAAACATCGCCTACAAAAGTACAAGGCTTGACGATGACAAAAAACGTGAGGGCCACACTTGCATGAAGTTTTCAAAGGGCCTAAAATAATTTTTCAACAAAAGGATTCTAAGCTGGAGGTGGTATATCCCTACGTCTGACCATATCTTCCAACTCCTTCCGCCTAACCATCTCTTGTGCTTCCTTGGTGGTCCACCCATACTTCAATCCCTTAAGCGTATTGCCAAAAGAACTAGAACGACCAGGAACTGATGCTACGTCTTCTTTCCTTTTGCTCGGGCTGGTCGAGTCTACAAAGAAAGGAACGTTAACCGATGAAATGATGCTCAGACGAATAGCCTTGAGGGGAGGGATATTCAGGGGTTCATCAGATAGCTCGGGCTTCAAAGATAGAATATCTTTCTCATCTATGTCCTTCATGTCGGCAATGGAAGGATGATCGCCTCCCTTGACTTCACCCACAAATTCAACATCATCGTCCTATGATGACTCTTTGCCATCCACTTTCTCCTTTGGGACACCAGCCGTCCCCCCAGCGCAATCTTTTTCCAACACTACAGTTTCTACCTTGATATTCTCCTTTTCCAATGGAGTGCCTGTGATAGGAAAAATATAAGTTATGGTCGAGTGGGTGAACATGAAATTAAGGATAAAGGAACAAGTTTACCTCTACTATCGGACTTGGCTGGGTATTCCTCCATAGCCCTAGATGGGTATGAGGGGAAGACAGAAGTTGAACCAACCTCCATGTTTGCAGAAGAAGAAGGAAGGGATGTCTTAGTCCAACTAGTACCAACATATCCTTCGGGGACCGACTTTCTTTTACCTTGTATCGCTCAGCATCTTCTGCTTCTTTCTCCTTTTTCTTCCCCTCAGCTAACACCGCTCGTTCGTCCTCATGTAGAAACTGGGTCATTAAAGCCTCTTCATTTACTGGTTGCCCCCTTGCCACATCCTTCACTTCTTTCACAAAAACTTCCCATGTATCAGTTAACACCTTCTGATAATCTTTTATCCAAGCTAGCCCCCTATGACGAAGGAATCTCGCAAAGAATATAAGAACTTGGCCCTCAAACCTTTTCTTTGTATTAGTCATCTCCAAGGCATGTTCGGCTTTGATTGACTGAACATCAATGTCATGTTGAAGCCGAAGGTTGTTGGCTGAGTCGATTGCAGCAGCGACATTTTCTTCGGCTCGTTTTTTGTCTAACTCAGATGAGTCAAGGTGGGCCCTGAGGTTCTGCACTTCCAGGTCCAATCGACCTTTCTCACTCTTTAATTTTTCAACCTCGATCTTCAAAGAATCACATTCTTAGCTCTTTGATTGAAGACGAGTCTTTAGATCCTCAGAGGCCTTTCTTTATTCTTCCATAGCGGTCACTACTTACGACTCACACTCTCCCATTCTTTTCTCGAGCCACCCGAAAGTCTTCTTGTTGCATTCAAGTTCCCTCTTTAAACTAGCATTCTTTATCAACTTGATCTTTATTACCCTGCATACTTACTTGGCATATGCATACATTGTGTCGTACTGGGACAAGGCATAATCAACGTTAGTTCAGATATTATGGCGGAAGCTTGATGGGAATGGTTGTAGCACAAAGGCAAGCTCAATTTCAGTGAAAATAAGGTAAGGAAAAGCTTCTTCTAACTCTCTAGTTCGATCGACGAATACCCTTTCTTGATCCTGAGGAGATGACTCTAGAGGATGCTTTTTAGGGTCAACCGAGAGCTAGGAACGACTTAGGGCAGCCCAAGTATGCCCGACTTTGTTACCTCCTATGATGGCCCGCCCCGCGCCAACCGACATTTCCCTCGAAATGCATTGCCAATGCCCGACTAGCACGGAACGGTCGTCAAAGAAAAGGGTTTTGAAACTATGGATCACCAAAGAACCTGTAGTATATCTCGCAACTCATGGAATAAAATATAATAATAACATACTTGACATTAAACAGGCGAGACAGTGCATAAGCTGAAAACTACACCATCATAGCAGCGAAATCCAAAATACAGCTTATGATCCAAACCATCATTATTACAACTTCAAAATACTGTCTATAAAGCAAAATAGAAAAGGTACACTACTAATGCCCAAAGCAGTGACCAGCAACAACACAAGGAGAATACATGTAAATAGTACGTGGAAGCCTCCTACTCGTCTACGGACAGCTACTTATGCATAACCACTGTATCTATCTCTAGTCTGCTCATTTAGGAACACCCAGAGTAATAAGAAGAGATATAAAACTATGGGTCATACAAAGGTCTGGTATGAGCGATAGCAGCAAAAAATAATAATAACAGGTATAAATAATCATACCTGAACCTGGACGGGCAACCAAAGAGTTAGCACGACAAGATGTACATTACTCTAAGGTAACACTAGCATAAGGTGTAAAATGGGAGTGTGCATGTCATGGTGATAGCAAACATCAAACATAGCAATCATCCTCACATCACTCACTCAGTGCGTAGAGCATACGATATCCACCACTTTGATCACCAAATCCATTGGGGCCATGACAGCAACTCCGTAACTATTGCTATGACCATACTTCCCTGCTCTATAGTCAATAACCCTACCCAGTACACACACCCCTGACTCTAGGTTAAGGGCCAACCTGTCCACACTTCCTTGGCTGTGGTTCGTCTACATGCCCCCTCTCTTCAACACTGAACCAAAGTTATAGATATCGATAACCCATTTGCACACGTCCCGTAGCAAAGTCCAACTCTAGAAGTTAACTCATTGGTTCCTGTCTGGATCCTGAGTGATAACTTCTCATTTGGGCTTCCTTTGCATCTCAGATTTCAGTCTTATTGAAGTTGATCCTCAGAAGAGTTCACGATCGTCATCACGTGGTAGAAATCAAATCTGGTTCAGTTCGGGACCCTCCCCTGGTGGCGGTTCGTGACCCTCTCCTGGTGGCAGTTCATAACCCCCGGCTCGTGGTGGTTCATGACCATCATTTTGGGGCGATTCATGACCATCATTTTGGGGCGGTTCATGACCATTATTTTGGGGAGGTTCGTGACCCCAATCCCCTTCAGGAACCAAATTTCTACAGTTTTTTCTGCGAGCTAATTTCGCGAAACGATGGCATTTTCAACCATTCTAACATTCCTAACACATCACAAAACATTCTAAATATCAATAACAACATATAGAATTAATCAAAAACAGTAAAACATCATTCACATGAAATATTTTGGATCAAACATACCCAAAAAGCATGACTTTCCTTTTGATCCTCTTAACCATGTTTTAACTATAGGATTAGCAAACTTAATCCAAATTAACCCAAATTTTCACTAGTGACATAAAATAATATTTTAGAATTTCTACATATTTTTCCAGATTTTTACGATGCATAATTTCGCTAATTATCACTAATCACCCCTAATTAGCCTTAATTAGTGAATAAAACTGCAAATCACTCACCTTAGCCACAAATGAAATCTTAGATCTGAAACTTTACTGTTATGGCACGAATTCCAATGTATAGCAGCAGCTCTATCTCTGATTTGATACTAATTTGACTTGATATGGTGTTAATTTGATCAATTAGTGGTTAAAAAGTGATTAGGAACGGATTAGAATGAGATTTGGAAGAGGGAGGCCATTGCTAGGGTTCAAGGAAGGTTATTGGTGGCTATAAAAATGAAATGAAATGTTTTCCCAAACTTTTTTAGCCCTCCCATAATCATAATCCCGAAATGGGTTATGGGCTGTGACACCCCATCTCCATTAAGGTCACTCACAAAGGGAATGCCTTAATTTTGGTGGAGCTTTTATTTTGTATAGAACATAAAAGTAAACAAGACAGATAAATATATTGGTACTTGGAAAATAAAAACAACTTTTATTGCAGTGGAGAAATAGTTTGGTTACATCACATCAAAAACCAACTACAAAACCAAATACACTTATTTTCTATCTTGACAAATAAGTTCTGAGTACATAAAATAAAAGACATAACCCCAACATAAATTAGCCATAAATAAGATAGTCTGAACTTTACTTCAGCAATCCAAGCAACTGCCAAAAGAAAGAGATAAAGCTGTCCAAATCAAGCTCCACTAGTACTAGTCCTACCCAGAGCACCTGGGGGGAAGGAAGAAAAGAGGTGGAAAAAAGGGATTAGACATAAAGTCTGGCGAGTGCAATAACTTTAACAATACAATCATTAAAGTAACTAGGATAAGGCATAAGCTGGTAAATAAGGAAATGACTGTGAACAAATGGGCATGACAGAGCAAACAAAGGAAATAAGATAAACAAAGATAACGTTAAAGGCGCACCCAATCACTATAAGATAATTACTACATTGCACCACACCAAACACCCTAAAAGTTGATCCCCACCTACTAAACTTAGTGATCATAATAGTAGTTTCGTGTACCCCTAGCTGTCTACATAGGTGTCGCCTGCCCCTATCTCCACTAGGTGTACCCACTACCCCCACGCGGTCGGCTTCCTAACTCGTAGATACTCGTATTGGTCCCACAGTGGGGTGTATCATTCCCTAAAGTGCAAGCGATACCACTGAAGATGCACGGCTTATACCTAAACGATGCAACAATGTCTTACCTACCTGCCCGGGCCCTACACGCACATGACCCCGTTGGACTTGCGTTGCCAGTGTTAACCCATTTTGATCTCTTACAATTAAACCTAGTACGCGTGTCCCGTCCTCGACTTGGGTCGAGCCCACAAAGATACTTAATGGGTTACTGGTCTGATAAGGGCCCTCATGCCTGACACAAGCTTCCCACCTATGCTTGGTCCCCTCTAGTACATCCCACTTAACCCCTTCTTATTCATGTCTTCTTACATGTTTCGACTTGGTTAAGTGTTTCTAATCGTATTTCACAAGCCACCCAAGGCCACCCACTTAACCCCCATGCCCCACTACATGTATATCTAGTTAAGTGTTACTTAATTCATTAGGACCGTAACCTTGTAAAGACCTCCCACATTAGACTGACATTTGCGGTTACCGGATTTGCCGAGCGGGTCCGGACAGTCTTATACCACAAAAGAGCTTAACCTCGTGCCTTTACAATCGTTACGCATTTAATTCGTGCCTTTGACCTCTCACATTAGACTACCGTTTGTGGTTGCTGGATTTGCCGGGCGGGTCCGGGTAGTCTTACACCACAAACGAGTCTAACCTCGTGTCTCAGGCAGTTAATTATTACATGTCTTTATTTAACCCCAAAGTGGATTAATATCCCTATTCAATTTTGTCAACAAATTCCAAATATACTTATGTCCATAATTGTCATCTAAATTATGTCCATTTATTTCAGGTACACAAATTATACCAATTATTGCCTCAAATTAATTGTATGCCTTTTAAGGCCATTACATGTCAATTCTCAATATGTATATATTCAATATACCCTCATAATCTCCACGTCGTTCGTTCGCTTATCATGACATATATATATATATATACATATATATTAGACTAGCGATTAGTCTAACACATAAAAGGGAAGAAACATCGCAAATTTGCATAACACACAAAATGGATCTAACTTGCAAATAAGGATTACAACATAACTTGCATAAACTTTGTATTGTCATGAATCTAAATATAGACCTAAAGGTGTGAACTTGCATGTATGAATATAGTTTTCACCCAAACTTGCATAGGCCATAGTCACAAACTTGCATAAAACTATGTATGTCATAGATCTAAACCTAAAGGTGTAAACTTGCATATATGTGAATCCAATTACTACCTAAACTTGCATATAGTCATTTTACTTGGTTCACATGTAAACTTGTGTACAATTCACATAGAAACTAGCATATAATCTACACCCAAACTTGCATATAAAATGATGTCAGACATGAATCAAGTTGAACATAGGTGATTGGGCATATAAAAAGGGATCCACAACAAAAACTACCATTATGAACAACTAGCATATATTCACAAAATATCACATTTTTCCAATGATTCACAAACATAGCCATATAACCCAAATTATAACTCAACCTAATTAACTTGTTAATTATCTTATTAAAGAAATCGAACTCACAACTCAAAGAAGGTCTTGAGTTCTGGGATCTGTGTTCTGTAGTTGAATTAGCTCGCCTTTGAAGTAGACAAATTCGTTGTTGTTGTTGTTGTTGTTGTTATAGACTTGAGTTGAATTGAGTTGATTAGCTTTACTTTGCTTCTAGTTGGTGGAGGCTACTCTAGGTTGCGGGGTGATAACATGACGGCCATGGTTCTAATTTTTGATTAGGTTTAGGGTTTGAGTCTACATGTGTTTATATAGAGATTAGGATTAATTTAGGCCATCCGATCAACCTAGAAGCAACCTGAACCATCCAAAAAGCCAACTCAGCCCTAATGACTCAGCAGCAGCTCAGAACTGGGCTTAATTCAAATCTGCCCGAGGGGGGTAGGTCGACCCCCAGGTTGACCTATAGGGTAGGTCGACACTAAGGTCGACCCCCTAGTTGACCTGGCATGGGGTTGGAAATTTCCCTCCTTGCCCGGTTCTGAGTCTGAATTCGTTTTTGAATTTAAATTTGAATTTCTGGAAATTTCCGGCAGTCATAACTTCTTCATACGAGGTCCAATTTACGCAAACTCGGACTCTATCTCAACCAGAATTCTGAGACGAACACAATGGCGTAACCCATTACCCTTGATTCTCACATTTAAAATTAATATTTCCTCAATTCGTTAGTTTAAAGCTAACAGAAAACACGGGGTGTTACATTCTTCCCTCCTTAAAGGATTTCGACCCCGAAATCTTCAAGTCACGAATAATACATATCCTACCATCCAATCGTCCATCTACTCAACCATCAAACACAGTCATCCATTATCCTTAAAAGACTTCTAATGCTTTCATGTTTATATGCACAGTGTGTGTACATGTCCGTATCTAATGCAAAATTAAGCGGTCTACTGATTCAGTTGACCTCCTTAATGCAAATTATGATAGTGCCATGCATCCATTATGTATGCAAAAGATCCCTAATGATATATATTATTTCTATATGCGTGTACAACCATTCATCCGAATGCAACATCCATATGATAACACAACCATTATACATCCATTAACCTAAATAAGCACACATTCATATGTAGTATGAAAGTGATTGAGCCGATCTAGTGCCTAATGTGTGTGTATATGCATCCACGAGCAACCACTAGCAAACACTTGCATCCATCAATCATAACATGTTTCAAATACATGTTTACATCCATTGGTCTCTACCTAAGGATAAAGAATATGACCGAGAAGATACACTAAAAAGGTAGATACAAGCTTGAATAAACTTAAGGAAAAAGAGATCAAAGATGTACCCTCAAAAAGGAAAGGGTAGGCTGCACGTATTTTGGCCTCAGTCTCCCAAGTCGCGTCTTCCTCGGCGTCACTCCATTGAACTTTGACAAGCTTGAATTCACGGTTGTGTAGCTTTTTGATTTCCATCCCCAAGATACGAGTTGGAACTCTCCTTACAGTCGCTTCTCGTTCCACTTCGACTTCCTCTAGTATGCTTGGCTCCATAACTTCTGCCGACTCATGTAAGCACTTTCATAGCTGAGAGACATGAAAAACATTATGAACTCCAGCCAGTCTTTCAGGTAACTTTACTCTGTAGGCCATCGTCCCAATCCTTTCGATGATAGGAAATGGTCCTACAAATCGTGGTGCCAACTTTCCTACGGACCCAAAGCGAATGACATTCCTCAAAGGAGATACTTTAAGGAACACCTTATCCCCAACCTCAAACTCAAGGTCGGTCCTTCTCTTATCTGCGTAGGATTTCTGTCTATCTTGGGCAGTCTTCATTCTTCTTCGTATCAAGTCCACTTTCTCTGAAGTCTCTCTAATCATGTCCGGCCCAAGTATAAGTATATCTATGGACTCCCACCAACAAGTTGGTGATCGACATGGCCTTCCATATAAAGCTTCGAAGGGTGCCATGCCTATAGTGGCTTGGTAGCCATTATTATAAGCGAATTCCACCAAAGGGAGACGATCCTCCCAAGATCCTCCAAAGTCAAGAATGCACAGTCTCAAAAGATCTTCCAGTACTCTGTTCACCCTTTCCGTCTGACCATCGGTTTGAGGGTGATAGGCTGTGCTTAAACATAGCTGTGTGCCTACAGCCTCTTGCAAACTCCTCCAGAGTTCGCTTGTAAAGATAGGGTCTCGATCACTCACTATGCTAGAGGGTATCCTATGGAGTCGAACTATCTCCTTAAGATAAATGGAGGCTAAAGACGAGGTGGTCCTCCTACTGTTGACAGGTATAAAATGAGTGCTTTTCGTGAGCCTGTCCGCTATTACCCAAATACCGGTATTGTCCCTTCTTGACCTAGGCAACCCATCAACAAAGTCCATCAAGATGCTTTCCCATTTCCATTGCGGAACTTCTAGAGGATGAAGCAAACCACCAGGCTTCTTCTGCTCCGCCTTGACTTGCTGGCATATCATACATTTTGAAACAAATTCAGCTACATCCCTCTTCATTCCATTCCAAAAGAAAACTCTTTTGATATCTTTATACATCTTGTCTCCACCGAGGTGTATGGTCATCTTGGAATGGTGTGCTTCTTCCAGAACCATCTTCACCAAATCTCTTGCTTGTGGGACGCATAGTCTTCCATCCCATCTCAACCAACCCTTATCATCGATGGAGTATCTATTGAGGTGACTAGAAGTCTCTCCCCTAATCAGCTTATCTATCACATCAAGTAGCTGAGGGTCTTCACGTTGCGCGATTCCTATTGAGTCCAACAAAGTAGGCCGCACCTCTAGCATTTCCATCAAGCCAGTCACATAATCAACAGAGCGTCTAAAATCAAAATTTGCTATGTACTCTAAACTTTGCCTTTCTATAAAGAGAGGACTTAATGTCAGATTCTTTCTACTTAAGGCGTCTGCTACTACATTTCCCTTGCCAGGAGTATAGGAGATCTCAAAGTCGTATGAGGCAAGAAACTCCATCCATCTTTGCTGCCTTAGATTGAGGTCTTTCTGCGAGAAAAGGTACTTCAACGATTTATAGTCAGTATACAATTCAAATTTCTCACCTAAGAGATAGTGGCGCCAAGACTTAAGCGCAAAAACGATGGCTGCTAACTCTAGATCGTGGGTTGGGTAGTTTTTCTCATGCACTTTCAACTGCCTTCCACCATAAGCTACTACCTTCCCCTCTTGCATCAAAACAACGCCTAGTCCCGTACTGCATGCATCTGTGTATACCGTAAACTTCTTTCTCCCATATGGTAATGTCAAAACTGGGGCTGTTGTCAGAGCCCTCTTCAACCGTTGGAAAGCGACTTCGCAATCCAAATCCCAAGTGAAAGTTAGGTTCTGAGATTTTCGCAAAGTCTTTAATGAACTTGCGATAAAAGCCTACTAGTCCAAGAAAACTTCGGACTTCGGTTGCATTCTTTGGAACCTTCCAATCCTGGACCGCAACTACTTTTGCAGGGTCCACAGCTAACCCTTCTTTGGACACCACATGCCCAAGAAATCTTACTTCTTCTCTCCAGAAGTGGCACTTGGAGAATTTTGCTTTCAATTGATGTGCACAGAGAGTATCCATGACTTCCCTTAAATGCAAAGCACGCTCTTCCTCATTCTTCGAGAAAATCAGAATATCATCTACGAAGACTACCACAAATTTATTGAGAAATTCCCAGAACACTCTACTCATCAAATCGACGAAATAAGCGTGTGCGTTTGTCAAGCCGAAAGGCATGACAAGCCATTCGAAGAAACCGTCTGGGGTTCTGAACGCGGTCTTATCAATGCTATCTTCAGCCACTCTTAGCTGATGAAATCCGGTAGCCAAATCTAATTGGGAGAAAATAGTTGCACCTACAAGCTGATCGAATAAATCGTCTATTCTTGGCAGTGGGTGCCTATTCTTCTTGGTCAGTTTGTTTAGCTCCCTATAATCAACGCATAGGCGAAGTGAACCATCCGCTTTGGTTGTGAACACCACTTGAGCACCCCATTCGGAAATACTCCGCCTTATAAACCCTTTTTCTAGCAGCTCCTTAACTTGCTTGCTAAGCTCCTTTCTCTCCCTTAGAGCCATGTGTCTAACGGGTAAAGCAACGGGTTTTGCGTTATCAACTAGGTATATGCGAAAGTCTATCTCCCGTTTCGGAGGCAAGCACTCTACTTCCTCAAAGACATCCGAGTATTCACGTACCACTCTAATAGACTGCAAATTCTCAATAGACGCGTCAAGCGATTCTAGATAACTTAGCATAACATAAATCATGGGATTACAAGAGATTTCGTGAGTATTGCCCAAGCGAGTCATAAGCCTAACCTCTCTCTTTTCACAATCTAGGACGGCTCCATTACTGGGTAACCAATCCATGCCCAGAGTTAACTCATAGTCCGTGAAGCCCAAAACATAAGCATCACATCTAAACCCAACGCTAAGTATAGAAATTTCCAAATCCAAACAAATCTTCGACAAATAGGCTGAGCCCCCAATTGGATTTGAAACAACTAAGGGATCCTCTACTATACTGGTGTTTAGGTGTAGTGACTCAACTAAAGCAGTAAATATAAAAGAGTGCGATGCACCAGAATCAAAGAGTGTGCGAACAGGATGATCAAAAAGATAAACTAAACTTTCAACGGAAATTACTCTACCTCGTTCTTGCAGCGGTGGGGCCATGAGAGCCTAGACCTGCCCCCTTGCCTGCCCTGGTGCCTTGAGAGCCTGAACCTGCCCTCCAGAGGTAGACCCTGCCCTCTGCCCTTTCTTCGGGCAGTCCTTAATCAGATGTCCTGCCTCGCCACAGTGGAAACAACCAGTCTTCTTTTTCTTCCTACAGTCTTTGCTCAGATGGCCTGGTGTCCCACAGTTAAAGCATCTTTTCTTTCCCTTGCCATTGTTGTCTTTACCACCCTTCTTGTTCTGCAGTTGCGGTTTCTTTTGATCCCCTTTCTTCTCAAGTGCCTTATTAGCACTGGCGCCTTTCTCCTCTTCATGCATAAGCGCCATGTCAACCAGTCTCTCAAAGATGGCCCCCATAGGGATGTAGGCCATAGCTAACCCATGTAGCGGTTCGTTCAAACCCTTAACAAATCTCAGGGCCTTCTTTTCGGGTGTATTCACCAAGTCCAAGCGAAATCTCGCCAACTGATTGAACTTGTTGACGTACTCTTTCACTGATAGATTTCCCTGCCTCAATGCCAAAAACCTTTCCATGTATAGATTCTCTTCGACCCGTGAGAGAAACTTTGCCTCAAACCTATGCCTGAAATCTGGCTATGTCTCAACTGGACGCTCTCCATTAGTGACCTCCCACCAAAACAAGGCCTCATCCTTCATTAACCAGGCAGCTAATTGGACCTTTCTTCCATCTTCTACCTCAAAGATTCCAAACAACTCTTCCACCTCCTTTAGCCAATTTCGAGCTTCAACAAACGTCTCCGACCCGTGAAAAGATTTTCCGCCCATTGCCTGAAAGTCCTTGCATATCTTTGCGAAAGTATCAACACGAGGAGGAGGAGGAACAGGTGCAGCTGGGGGAGGAGGAACATTTGTTGGGCCTACGGTGGTGGCCCTAGCCTCCAAATAACTTCTAAACCATCCTGGTATCGGTACACCCTCCGGGAGGTTAAGATCCCCAGACATGCTGAAATGAAAAAAAAGAAAGATTCAAAACAAAAGAATCGAAGGAAAGGTATATGGCTCTTGAGGGTTATGATTTTTAAAATAAACTTCTCTTGAAAATACTCTCCTTAAAACATATTTTTGAAAGTATCCTTTATGAAAAATGCTTTTTGAAAAATAGTTTTTTCAAAATATCTTATCTGTTCTGGTAACCTTCAGCTCTGATACCACGTGTGACACCCCATCTCCATTAAGGTCACTCACAAAGGGAATGCCTTAATTTTGGTGGAGCGTTTATTATGTATATAATAGAAAAGTAAACAATGAATATAAATATACTGGTACTTGGAAAATAAAAACAACTTTTACTGCAGCGGAGAAATAGTTTGGTTACATCACATCAAAAACCAACTACAAAACCAAATACACTTATTATCCATCTTGACAAATAAGTTATGAGTACATAAAATAAAAGACATAACCCAAACATAAAATAGCCATAAATAAGATATGCTGAACTTTACTTCAGCAATCCAAGCAACTTTTAAAAGAAAGAGATAAAGCTGTCCAAATCAAGCTCCACTAGTACTAGTCCCACCCTGAGCACCTGGGGGGAGGGGAGGGGGAAGGAAGAAAAGATATGGAAACAAAGGGGTCAGACATAAAGTTTGGCGAGTGCAATAACTTTAAAAATATAATCATTAAAGTAACTAGGATAAGGCATAAGCTGGTAAATAAGGAAATGACTGTGAACAAATGGGCATGACAGAGCAAACAAAGGAAATAAGATAAACAAAGATAACGTTAAAGGCACACCTAATCACTATAAGATAATTACTACATTGCACTGCACCAAACACCCTAAAAGTTGATCCCCACCTACTAAACTTAGTAATCATAATAGTAGTTTCGTGTACCCCTAGCTGTCTACATAGGTGCCGCCTGCCCCGATCTCCACTAGGTGTACCCACTACCCCCATGCGATCGGCTTCCTAACTCGTAGATACCCGTGCTGATCCCACAGTGGGGTGTATCATTCCCTAAAGTGACAACCCGATACCACTAAAGATGCACGACTTATACCTACACGATGCAACAACGTCTTACCTACCAGCCCGGGCCCATACACGCACATGACCCCGTTGGACTTGCGTTGCTACCGCTAACCCATTTTGACCTCTTACAATCAAACCCAGTACGTGCGTCCCGTCCTCGACTTGGGTCGAGCCCACAAAGATACTTAATGGGTTACTGGTCTGATAAGGGCCCCCATGCCTGACACAAGCTTCCCACCTATGCTTGGTCCCCTCTAGTACATCCCACTTAACCCCTTCTTATTCATGTCTTCTTACATGTTTCGACTTGGTTAAGTGTTTCTAATCGTATTTCACAAGCCACCCAAGGCCACCCACTTAACCCCCATGCCCCACCACATGTTTATCTGGTTAAGTGTTACTTAATTCATTAGGACTGTAACCTTGTAAATACCTCCCATATTAGACTGACATTTGCGGTTGCTGGATTTGTCGGGCGGGTCCGGGTAGTCTTATACTGCAAAAGAGCCTAACCTCGTGTCTTTACAATCGTTACGCATTTAATTCGTGCCTTTGACCTCTCACATTAGACTACCGTTTGTGGTTGCTGGATTTGTCGGGCGGGTCCGGGCAGTCTTACACCACAAACGAGTCTAACCTCGTGTCTCAGGCAGTTAACTATTACATGTCTTTATTTAACCCCAAAGTGGATTAATATCCCTATTCAATTTTGTCAACAAATTCCAAATATACTTATGTCCATAATTGTCATCTAAATTATGTCCATTTATTTCAGGTATACAAATTATACCAATTATTGCCTCAAAATAATTGTATGCCTTTTAAGGCCATTACATGCCAATTCTCAATATTTATATATTCAATATTACCCCCATCGTCTCCACGTCGTTCGTTCGCTTATCATGACACACACACACACACACACACACACACACATATATATATATATATATATATATATATATTAGACTAGCGATTAGTCTAACACATAAAAGGGAAGAAACATCACAAATTTGCATAACACACAAAATGGATCTAACTTGCAAATAAGGATTACAACATAACTTGCATAAACTTTGTATTGTCATGAATCTAAACATAGACCTAAAGGTGTGAACTTGCATGTATGAATATAGTTTTCACCCAAACTTGCATAGGCCATAGTCACAAACTTGCATAAAACTATGTATGTCATAGATCTAAACCTAAAGGTGTAAACTTGCATATATGTGAATCCAATTACTACCTAAACATGCATATAGTCATTTTACTTGGTTCACATGTAAACTTGTGTACAATTCACATAGAAACTAGCATATAATCTTCACCCAAACTTGCATATAAAATGATGTCAGACATGAATCAAGTTGAACATAGGTGATTGGGTATATAAAAAGGGATCCACAACAAAAACTACCATTATGAACAACTAGCATATATTCACAAAATATCACATTTTTCTAGTGATTCACAAACATAGCCATATAACCCAAATTATAACTCAACCTAATTAACTTGTTAATTATCTTATTAAAGAAATTGAACTCACAACTCAAAGAAGGTCTTGAGTTCTGGGATCTGTGTTCTATAGTTGAATTAACTCGCCTTTGAAGTAGACAAATTCGTTGATGTTGTTGTTGTTGTTATAGACTTGAGTTGAAATTAGTTGATTAGCTTTACTTTGCTTCTAGTTGGTGGCGGCTACTCTAGGTTCCGGGGTGATAGCATGACGACCATGGTTCTAATTTTGATTAGGTTTAGGGTTTGAGTCTACATGTGTTTATATAGAGATTAGGATTAATTTAGGCCATCCGATCAACCACGAAGCAACCTGAACCATCCAAAAAGCCAACTCAGCCCTAATGACTCAGCAGCAGCTCAGAATTGGGCTTAATTCAAATCTGCCCGAGGGGGGTAGGTCGACCCCTAGGTCGACCTATAGGGTAGGTGGACACTAAGGTCGACCCCCTGGTTGACCTGGCCTGGGGCGGGAAGATTCCCGCCCTGCCGGTTCTGAGTCTGAATTCTTTTTTGAATTTAAATTTAAATTTGAATTTCTGGAAACTTCCGACAACCATAACTTCTTCATACGAAGTCCAATTTACACAAACTCGGACTCTATCTCAACCAGAATTCCGAGACGAACACTGTAACACCTCAGATTTTTGAATAATCGAATTAACTAAATTAAATAATAAATGTTTAGCATTGTTCTAAGGTTTGTAAGCACAAGACTAAGTAGCTCATTTGGTTGGAACATGTGACTTGCATACAAGAGGTATAAAGTTCGATCCCCGCCAACACCATATTTTTGTTTTAGGGGAATGGCTAAAAAGCGGCTTAGTGTGAACGTGTTTCAAAAAGTAGTATAGTGTGAAAATGGTTAATTAGGAAGATAGAAATATATATATATAGATATATTTATAAAAAATAAAATAAAATTCAACCTAAAATTTAAGAAAAAAATTCAAAACAGCGGAAGCGGGAAGGCAAAACACCAAACCGACCTATTTTATGGGTCGACCCACCCGCTGGGTCGACCCCAGGGTCGACTCAGGAGGTTTGGAATTGGTCCCATCGGCCCTAAATGGTCTATGATGAAATTTTATGTTTTAGGGCTTAGGTGGAGATTTCTGGTTGGTCTGTTGACATCATTTCTTAGTTTCTAAGGCCTAGATGGATCCTAGAGTGATCCGACGGCTTAAACTAATTCAAAGCTCTATAAAAAGACCCATAGACTCAAACCCTAGAATCAAATCAAAAATTAGATCAGTAGCCGTCATGTTGTCACTCCAAACCCTAGAGTAGCCGCCACCAACTAGAAGAAAGTTAAAGACAACAATTCAATTCTAATCAAGCCTAAAACTACAACAACGTAAGTGTCTACAACAAGGGAACGTTAATCAATTACAGAATTCAGAACCCAGAACTCAAGACCCCTTATTCGGTGAGTTCTAGTCACTTTTAAGTTTAAATAAATAAAAGTGAATTGTGGTAGACTATGATTTGGGTATATGTTGTTTGTAGTTATGCAAGTTCGTTATTGTTGTAAATCATGATATGATGCAAGTTTATTATTGTTGTGAATCATGAAATGATGCAAGTGTAATATCGTTGTGAATCATGAAGTTATGCAAGTTATTATGTTGAGAAACTATGAATCTATGCAATTGTGGTAGACTATGATTGGGTATATGTTGTTTGTAGTTATGCAAGTTCATTATTGTTGTAAATCATGATATGATGCAAGTTTATTATTTTTGTGAATCATGAAATGATGCAAGTTTATTATCGTTGTGAATCATGAAGTTATGCAAGTTATTATGTTGAGAAACTATGAATCTATGTAAGTCGTTATGATGAACCTATGCAAGTTGTTATCATTAATCTATGCAAGTCTTTATGATGAATCTATGCAAGTCGTTATCATGAATCTATGCAAGTGGTTATTATGAATCTATGCAAGTTGTTATCATGAATCTATGCAAGTCGTTATTATGCAAGTTGTTATCATGAATCTATGCAAGTCGTTATTATGCAAGTTGTTATCATGAATCTATGCAAATTGTTATGAGATCATGCAAGTTACCTATGCAAGTTATTGTGTGATGAATTCATGAACCTATGCTAGTTGTTATGTTATGAATCATGAACCTATGCAAGTTGTTGCGTTGTTAATTCATGAATCTATGCTAGTTTTTATATTGTGAATCATGAACCCATATAAGTTGTTGATTATGTTGAGAATCATGAACCTATGTTGGTTGTTAATTATGTTGTTAATTCATAAACCTATGCAAGTTGTTATGAATCTATTATGTGGTGAATCATAATTATATGCGAAGTTATCATGCATTTTCCCTAGTTGTCATGCTTAGGCCAAAAATTGTATTGAAACAATCACCTTGTCATTCCCTTTATTTTATTGTTGTGGCGAGGCTATTTTGTAGCCTCAATGACGCCAAAAACGCAAACGGTTATGCTAGTTAAGAAACGGGGAAAGGGGGAATTTGTAATAGGCATAATTTACATAGTGATTATGTAAATTGGACATATGATTCTAGTAGGGAAACATATAAATAATTACTTATTATGACATGGGTAAAAGTGGGTAAAAGTGGGTAAAAATGGTATAATTTGACTATAACCATTTATGGATAAGAAATCCAAATTGTTAATAAGATAGGTATTGAAACCTATGAAGAGGAAAGGATTAATTAATTAACTTAATTAATCAAAAGAGGAATGTTTAAGCAATTAAAGTCTGAAGATTTAATATTGAGAATTGACATAAAATAAATTTGTGATGAAATTGGTATGATTTTTCATACCATAAATAGATGGACATAATTGAGTCAATTATGGCCATAGTGAAATTTGGAATTAATTGATAATTTGAATAGGGAAAGTAATTCAAATTGGGGGATGATTAATTAGGAGTAATTAATCGCCTAAGACACGAGGTTAGGCTCTTTTGTGGTGTAAGACTGCCCGGACCCGCCCGGCAAATCCAGCTGCCACAAATGCCAGTCTAATGTGGGAGGTCTTAGTCATAAATTAAATACGTAACAGTTGTAAAGACATGAGGTTAGGCTCTTTTGTGGTGTAAAGCTGCCCGGACTCGCCCGGCAAATCCAGCTGCCACAAATGCCAGTCTAATGTGAGAGGTCATTATAAGGTTACAGCCTTAATGAATTAAGAAACACTTAACCAGATAAGCATGTAGTGGGACATGAAGGGGTTAAGTGGGTGCCTTGGGTGGCATGCGTAATTAAGTGGGTGCCTGGGGTGGCATGTGAAATACGATTAGATATTTCAATAATTAATTAATGCTGATTAAAGACTACTTAACCTAACTTAATACATATGGACTGTATGATGATAGACATAAGTTAGGGTTAAGTAAAATGAATTGCATTGTGGGTGGGTTAAGTACAACTGATGGGTAAGTGGGTAATATTAATATATATATATATATATATATATATATATATAGGCCCACAAACTTAACCGTTAAATAAACAGGATTAAATCAGTAGGCGAGTTAAGTACAACTGAAGGGTAGGTGGATAATATTAGTATATATAGGCCCACAAACTTAACCGGATAAAAAGGATTATGTAATTAAAAACACCTAATGGTATACATAATCGGGGCAAGAATAGTAAAGTTATGTATTAAAGACACCCTTAAGGGTACGCATAACTAATGGGGATAGATAGAGTTATGTGTTAAAGACACCCTTAGGCGTACGCATAACTAGTGGGGATAGATAGAGTTATGTATTAAAGACACCCTTAGGGGTACGCATAACTAATGGGAATAGGTGGAGTTATGTATTAAAGACACCTATGGGTATGCATAACCGATAGGTAGAATATGGGTTATGTATTAAAGACACCTATAGGTACGCATAACTTATTGAGGGCTATGTAATTAAAGACACATTAGGGTATACATAGTCAGTAGAAAACCTAGTGGGGATACAAGACATAGGGGAGAGCTTGTATCATGTTGTGTGGGACCCATTTCAATCAGTAACCCGGAGGGGTATCAAAATAAAGATCTCCGTACTAGGCGGGGAAGGGGCACGCTTATTGATTGATTGTAAGAGATCCAATACGAGATGGATGGTGTGGGCGGCGCAAAACCGACCGGGGACATGTGCGTGCATGGGCCGGGCAGAGGGGGACAAGACGACCGTGACACCAGTAGGTATAACTGTGCACACCTTAGGTTTCCACTTTAAGGAAGTGATACCCCCTAGTTGTGGGACTAGCACGGGGTATCTACAGAGTAGGGAGCCGATCGATTAGGGTAGTGGTTAGGGTATATCCGGACATATGCCTTAAGTCTACCAATTTATAGTAGGAGGGTAGTGGGTACGACTAGTTGAGATAGGAGCAGGCGACACCTATGACAGCAGCTAGGAATACAAAAAACTACCACCATCGTTATCATTAGTGGAAGGGATCATCCCATCTTGGTTTGACTAGTAATAGTGCAGAATAATTTGTAGTGAAGCATACACCTTACCTTATTTGTCCTGTCATACCTGTCATCTGTACCGTGAATCCACTTATCCACTTTGTATGCCTGTCATGTTTACCTTTATTTATTTACTGGCTAAAAGTTACTGGACTCACCAGACGTATGTCTGACCTAGTTTGTTTCGCCTCTTTTCTTCCGTTTCCCCCCAGGTTCTCAGGGAGGAAACACACAGGTTTAGTCAGGATTTGGATATCATCTTCTAGGAGCTACTTCTGAAGTATGGCTCGAGTCTCTGTCTCTTATATGGCTTGCTCTTTAATAAGGGGAATGATGTTTTCTTTTAAATACCTATGTACTCTGATAATATAAGACAGAAGTGTTTTGTTGTAATGATTTTATGACTCATGGTATTATGTAACAAAATATTTTGGGTGATTTAATAAAGTTGTTTATTTTCCGCTGCAAAATTTTTATATCTGTCTTGTGATATTCTGTATCTGTTTACCAAAAACGCTCTACTGAAGTTAAGGCATTCCCTTTGTGAGTGACCTTAATGGAGGTGGGGTGTTACACTTGGTATCAGAGCTGAAGGTTACTAGATTAGATAAAAGTTTCAAAAATATTTTTCAAAAAGGGTTTTAAAAGAAAGTATTTTCAAAAAGGAAAGCCTGTTTTGAAAAACATTCCCTGAAAAGACATACATAGTATCCTTCGATCCTTTGTCTAAAATCTCTTCCTTTTATAGGATAGGCGAATGCTCTCGCGGCGGAGGGATAGGATAGGGATAGGAAAATTTATGTAGAAGGTTTAATTTCCTTATCTGGTTATGAAGCTAAGACTCATTTTGATTCTATTATCGAGACTCTGCACTTTAATACTAGTCTTGTTTCTGATCCCGTAGTTGTTTCAAACCCCATTTGTGGTTCGGCTCAATTATTAGTGATTTGTAATGGTTTGAAATTATCTGTGTTAGGCGTCAAAATTTTGAATGTGACATATGTGTGCTCAAGTTTATGGGCTATGGGTTGGGGCTAAATGGACCAGCTTTCTATGTAGAGGGTCGTTCTAGATTTTGAGAGGAGGGTCATTAAGTTTCTAATTTGTCATGGGAAGACCCCGAAGTTTCTTGTGACCCGCAAGGGTGTTTTATGCTTAGCTTTCTGAGAATCATTCTGTAATCTGATCTGTACTAGTAGTCTGTAAGTATCTGGATATTTCTGAAGGATACGGGTTTCTACTCGAAGCATGAAGTAGATCTCCAGTTTTGACATTGTTTAATGGGGGTAATTCTTTGGGTGTCAGTCTAATGTTGATTTCGGTCTTCGGGGCTGAGACTTAGGGAATTATTCTCTTAATCGATGTCAAATGGGAACAGAGCTTTTGTTTTAGTTATATCATTTGTTTATATCCCATCAACCGAATCTTCAACCTTTAGATAGGAAATCCATGGATGTAAACATGTGCTTGGGACATGTTATGTTTGATGGTTGCTAGTGGATGCAAGTGTTTGCTAGTGGTTGCTCGTGGATGCATTTACACACACATTAGGCACTAGATCGGCTCAAATCACTTTCACATTGCATATAAATGTGTGTGCATATTTAGGATAATGGATGAACGATGGCTGTGTTATCATATGGATGCTGCATTTTGATGAATGGTTGAGCACACATGTAGAAATAATATGTATCGATAGGATTCTTTCGCATACATAATGGACGCATGGCACTATCATGGTTTGCATGAAGGAGGTCAACTGAATCAGTAGACCGCCTGATTTTGCATTAGATAAGGAACATATACACATACTTTTGCATATGTTCATACAACATTAGAAGTTTTCTAAGGACAATGGATGCTTGTGGATGATGATTGAGTAGATGGGTGATTGGATGGTAGGACACATTCTTCTTAACTTGAAGATTTCGGGGACGAAATTCTTTAAGTAGGGGAGAATGTAACACCCCGAATTTTTGAAAAATCGAATTAACTAAATTAAAGAATAAATGTTTAGCATTGTTCCAAGGTTTGTAAGCAAAAGACTAAGTAGCTCATTTGGTTGGAACATGTGACTTGCATACAAGAGGTATAGAGTTCGATCCCCGCCAACGCCATATTTTTGTTTTAGGGGAATGGCTAAAAAGTGGCTTAGTGTGAACGCGGTTCAAAAAGTAGTTTAGTGTGAAAATGGTTAATTAGGAAGATAGAAATATATATATAGATATATTTATAAAAAATAAAATAAAATTCAACCTAAAATTTAAGAAAAAAATTCAAAACAGCGGAAGCGGGAAGGCAAAACACCAAACCGACCTATTTTATGGGTTGACCTGAGACCCGCTGGGTCGCTCGGGTCGACCCCAGGGTCGACTCAGGAGGTTTGGAATAGGTCCCGTCCGCCCTAAATGGTCTATGACGAAATTTTATGTTTTAGGGCTTAGGTGGCGATTTCTGGTTGGTCTGTTGACATCATTTCTTGGTTTCTAAGGCCTAGATGGATCCTAGAGTGATCCGACGGCTTAAACTAATTCAAAGCTCTATAAAAGACCCATAGACTCAAACCCTAGAATCAAATCAAAAATTAGATTAGTAGCCGTAATGTTGTCACTCCAAACCCTAGAGTAGCCGCCACTAACTAGAAGAAAGTTAAAGACAACAATTCAATTCTAATCAAGCCTAAAACTACAACAACGTAATTGTCTACAACAAGGGAACGCAAATCAATTACAGAATTCAGAACCCAGAACTCAAGACCCCTTATTCGGTGAGTTCTAGTCACTTTTAGGTTTAAATAAATAAAAGTGAATTGTGGTAGACTATGATTTGGGTATATGTTGTTTGCAGTTATGCAAGTTCATTATTGTTGTAAATCATGATATGATGCAAGTTTATTATTGTTGTGAATCATGAAATGATGCAAGTTTATTATCATTGTGAATCATGAAGTTATGCAAGTTATTATGTTGAGAAACTATGAATCTATGCAATTGTGGTAGACTATGATTTGGGTATATGTTGTTTGTAGTTATGCAAGTTCATTATTGTTGTAAATCATGATATGATGCAAGTTTATTATTGTTGTGAATCATGAAATGATGCAAGTTTATTATCGTTGTGAATCATGAAGTTATGCAAGTTATTATGTTGAGAAACTATGAATCTATGCAAGTCGTTATGATGAACCTATGCAAGTTGTTGTCATGAATCTATGCAAGTCATTATGATGAATCTATGCAAGTCGTTATCATGAATCTATGCAAGTGGTTATTATGAATCTATGCAAGTTGTTATCATGAATCTATGCAAGTCGTTATTATGTAAGTTGTTATCATGAATCTATGCAAATTGTTATGAGATCATGCAAGTTACCTATGCAAGTTATTGTGTGATGAATTCATGAACCTATGCTAGTTGTTATGTTATAAATCATGAACCTATGCAAGTTACCTATGCAAGTTGTTGCGTTGTTAATTCATGAACCTATGCTAGTTGTTATATTGTGAATCATGAACCCATATAAGTTGTTGATTATGCTGAGAATCATGAACCTATGTTGGTTGTTAATTATGTTGTTAATTCATAAACCTATGCAAGTTGTTATGAATCTATTATGTGGTGAATCATAATTATATGCGAAGTTATCATGTCATTTTCCCTAGTTGTCATGCTTAGGCCAAAAATTATACTGAAACAATCACCTTGTCATTCCCTTTATTTTATTGTTGTGGCGAGGCTATTTTGTAGCCTCAATGACGCCAAAAACGCAAACGGTTACGCTAGTTAAGAAACGGGGAAAGGGGGGATTTGTAATAGGCATAATTTACATAGTGATTATGTAAATTGGACACATGATTCTAGTAGGGAAACATATAAATAATTACCTATTATGACATGGGTAAAAATGGGTAAAAATGGTATAATTTGACTATAACCATTTATGGATAAGAAATCCAAATTGCTAATAAGATAGGTATTGACACCTATGAAGAGGAAAGGATTAATTAATTAACTTAATTAATCAAAAGAGGAATGTTTAAGCAATTAAAGTCTAAAGATTTAATATTGAGAATTGGCATAAAATAAATTTGTGATGAAATTGGTATGATTTTTCATAACATAAATAGATGGACATAATTGAGTCAATTATGGCCACAGTGAAATTTGGAATTAATTGATAAATCGAATAGGGAAAGTAATTCAAATTGGAGGATGATTAATTAGGAGTAATTAATCGTCCAAGACACGAGGTTAGGCTCTTTTGTGGTGTAAGACTGCCCGGACCCGCCCGACAAATCCAGCTGCCACAAATGCCAGTCTAATGTGGGAGGTCTTAGGCATAAATTAAATACGTAACAATTGTAAAGACACGAGGTTAGGCTCTTTTGTGGTGTAAGACTGCCCGGACCCGCCCGACAAATCCAGCTGCCACAAATGCTAGTCTAATGTGAGAGGTCTTTATAAGGTTACGACCTTAATGAATTAAGAAACACTTAACCAGATAAGCATGTAGTGGGACATGAGGGGGTTAAGTGGGTGCCTTGGGTGGCATGTGGAATTAAGTGGGTGCCTGGGGTGGCATGTGAAATACGATTAGATATTTCAATAATTAATTAATGCTAATTAAAGACTACTTAACCTAACTTAATACATATGGACTGTATGATGATAGACATAAGTTAGGGTTAAGTAAAACAAATTGCATTGTGGGTGGGTTAAGTACAACTGATGGGTAGGTGGGTAATATTAATATATATATATAGGCCCACAAACTTAACCATTAAATAAACAGGATTAAATCAGTAGGCGGGTTAAGTACAACTGAAGGGTAAGTGGGTAATATTAGTATATATAGGCCCACAAACTTAACCAGATAAAAAGGGTTATGTAATTAAAGACACCTATTGGTATACATAATCGGGGCAAGAATATTAAAGTTATGTATTAAAGACACCCTTAGGGGTACGCATAACTAATGGGGATAGATAGAGTTATGTATTAAAGACACCCTTAGGGGTACGCATAACTAGTAGGGATATATAGAGTTATGTATTAAAGACACCCTTAGGGGTACTCATAACTAATGGGAATAGGTAGAGTTATGTATTAAAGACACCTATGGGTACGCATAACCGATAGGTAGAATAGGGGTTATGTATTAAAGACACCTATAGGTACGCATAACTGATTGAGGGCTATGTAATTAAAGACACCTTAGGGTATACATAGTCAGTAGAAAACCTAGTGGGGATACAAGACATAGGGGAGAGCTTGTATCATGTTGTGTGGGACCCATTTCAGTCAGTAACCCGGAGGGGTATCAAAATAAAGATCTCCGTACTAGGTGGGGAAGGGGCACACTTACTGATTGATTGTAAGAGATCCAAAACAAGATGGATGGTGTGGGCATCGCAAACCGACCGGGGACATGTGCGTGCATGGGCCGGGCAGAGGGGGACAAGATGACCGTGACACCAGTACGTATAACTGTGCACACCTTAGGTTTCCACTTGGGGAAGTGATACCCCTAGTTGTGGGACCAACACAGGGTGCCTACAGAGTAGGGAGCCGATCGATTAGGGTAGTGGTTAGGGTATATCCGGACATATGCGCTAAGTCTACCAATTTATAGTAGGAGGGTAGTGGGTACGACTAGTTGAGATAGGAGCAGGCGGCACCTATGACAGCAGCTAGGAATACACGAAACTACCACCATCGTTATCATTAGTGGAAGGGATCATCCCATCTTGGTTTGACTAGTAATAGTGCAGAATAATTTGTAGTGAAGCATACACCTTACCTTATTTGTCCTGTCATACCTATCATCTGTACCGTGAATCCTCTTATCCACTTTGTATGCCTGTCATGTTTACCTTTATTTATTTACTGGCTAAAAGTTACTGGACTCACCAGACGTATGTCTGACCTAGTTTGTTTCGTCTCTTTTCTTCCGTTCCCCCCCCAGGTTCTCAAGGAGGAAACACACAGGTTTAGTCAGGATTTGGATATCATCTTCTAGGAGCTACTTCTGAAGTATGGCTCGAGTCTCTGTCTCTTATATGGCTTGCTCTTTAATATGGGGAATGATCGTTTCTTTTAAATACCTATATACTCCGATAATATAAGACAGAAGTGTTTTGTTGTAATGATTTTATGACTCATGGTATTATGTAACAAAATATTTTGGGTGATTTAATAAAGTTGTTTATTTTCCGCTGCAAAATTTTTATATCTGTCTTGTGATATTCTGTATGTGTTTACCAAAAACGCTCCACTGAAGTTAAGGCATTCCCTTTGTGAGTGACCTTAATGGAGATGGGGTGTTACAGACACAATGGCGTAACCCGTTTCCCTTGATTCTCAAATTTAGAATTAATTATTCCTCAATTCGTTAGTTTAATGCTAACAGAAAACACGGGTGTTACATGGGCCCAGCTGCTAATCACCTGGTTAAGCCCAATTATGTTGTTTTTCATCTTCCAAACCTTATTTCAGCCATATCTCCCAAACGGTAAGTCCGTTAATTAATGTGACCACTATACGGAAAGGTAAACCATCGTCCGGGTCCAATGGAAGTGGTTTTAGGTCAAAACTCCTTACCAATCAAAAGTCATAGGCGAAACAAAATTCGCCAGATGTAAAACGGTCATTTAAAATTTGGCAAAAATCATGAACATGGGAAATGACCCCAATAGTCCTTTTCCAAAGTTACAGGACCGTACGACTTCATATGAGAATGAAATAAATATTCTACGATCCTCCGATGCGTAGAATGTGGGTCGTTACACTTCCCCTAGGGATCTTACCCTAGGTGCGGGAAAAAGATTGATGCTCAGGGGACTCGTGCTCTTTTCTTTTTTAAACTTGCTCCCTTCTCCCTCTTCCTCCTCGTATATCCACTTATGCTTTACCTGTTCTCCTTCCCTTTGTTGTTCTCTCTCGACTCTTTTTCTTTTTTCTCCTCTTCTTTCATTTTCCTCTTGCAATTGTCGTCTTCCTCTTCGTCATCTTGCCTGACTTGTTGCACGGCCAATTCGATAGGCCCGTCATTTGCAGATAGGGAGACAAAAAGGTCATGATAAAATTCGGTGTTCATTACTCCTGTAAAATATGATAAAAATAAATACATACAATACTCATTTTACATAAGAGAAAACGGTGTTGTGACATGCAGTGCTGATGCTATGTGAAAATTTGTTTAGGACGGCCCTATAATGGAGTTTGACTCATACCTTCAACATCTATAGGCTTGGTCGGGGTAGAAACTTCCCCTACCTTGGCGGCAAATAAGTTATCAAGATCCAATTTTGTGAAAAAATGATGGTGTCGGGCATCTTCAAATCCTTTAAGCCATTAAAAGGGGATGCCATCTCCTCCACGTCCTACGGACCACGAATAGGAGAAGGATCTTTCCTAGCCTCAAATCCTTTTGAATGACGTTCACCAGGGTCTCCCTCAACTAACCCCTCTTGAACCTCCTTCAGAATTTTCACAGCATGACCATTTTGTCTCTTCAGACGGTCGACCTCCCGAAACAATCTGTTGGAGGCAAACCTTTTCCCGGGTGGACAAGGTGTCTTTTTCCCTTCGGGCGAGGGATGGACAGAAGATCCCCTAACTAGGGGCGCTACCTGCGTATAGTTAGATGTCCGCTTCTGAGTAGGTGTCGTTGAAGAAGATCCCTCTTTCGGAGGCCCCAGTGTTATGTTCTTTTCAAGAAGGCCGTATCGATGTAAATGAGCATCGGTTAGACACCTCCAAAACTTTCGTTACTTAAGCGTCAACTTGGATGGTTTGTTGAAGCGTTCTTCAAATACTCCCCCTCAGGCTTTTTTGGCTTTTCACCTGCAAAAGAAATGGTCGATATAAGAAATTTCATTACAGACATGTCAAGTAAATTGGAAAGCTTACTGCATTAAAGCCAATGACGAGTACATCCCGGTTGCTGTTTAATGTAAAACCAGTTATGATTTATATCCCCTACTTTTATTGGGATTTTCTTAATAATTTTCCAGTTATGGACAACCTCGAAATAAAGATAGGAGGGGGAATTGGGGGAGTTCTTCCCGTTGTGCTTGAAACTGAAAAAGAAGACTACATCATCAAAGGTCGGAGGGTGAACCGTATACTTCATGTACAAATAATGTAACAATAGGAGGTTACCATAAGCGATTGGATGAAAATGCATTGGAGCCAAGTTCATTCGTCGTAGGAAGTTGACAATAAATAAAGGAAAGGGGGATAGCTCCAACAGTACACATAGGACGAGCACCATGTAACGTTCCGGGGGATTGTGAGAACGATCACATTCTTTAGGAAGACGGACATTTACCCAAGGGATGTTGTTCTTAGTGGTTATATTATACAGTTTGTTTAAGGGTCATTGTGCTTTCCTCAGCACCCGGGGGACTTCTCAGAATCGATGCACTTGGAAGTGTGACGGGCGCTGCTGGTGTAACTACTGTTCCGCTCGACTTAACTATTACCGCAGAAGAGGGGAAGAGTGTGTCGATCCACCTTGGGTGTCAGTGTCTGAATCAGATTTAGAACTAGTTGAAGACTCAGGAGTGCTATCTGGGGTGGATAATTCTTTACCCTTACCGGGTCCTTGTTTACGAACACCTCGTTTCCTGACCATTGTAAGCGGAATATTCGCAAGAAAACCGTCAGTCAAAGATATACAGGAATTGATGATAATTAACCGCTATAGAAAAGAGAGAAAATCGATCGAAAATCGATCGAACTAGAATCAACAATTGCTTCAGAAGCAATTAATTATACCTTACAGTGCTTTTCGATAAACGACAATCACAAAATCATTTTTGTCCTTATGTGCCAGGTTGTACAAAATCGCCATCATTACCTACACATACCCTTATAGCCACCCTTTCGGACGTTGCCGCGTGTCCAAGGGTTTAACAATGCCTTGAAACATAAGACATTTTGAAAAGGGAGGGATGCATCTCCCTCTTTGTGCCATTTCAAGATAGTAGTCCCGATACCTTTGAAGTTTTCCGTGATGGTACCAGAATCACCACCGACAACCGCATCGCGGCCGACTCTGGTGACTCGACGCTAGTGATTCCGACCATGGACTATGTGGAGAATAGATTATGATAAAAAGGTGGAAAGAAGAGGATTTGTGTGAGAAAATTACATCAAAATGCATTGGAAAGATGAGAGGGAGAAATCAATTCATACCTGTAGAAGCAACGGAAGAAGTGATCTCGATCGCAGACGAAGAAGATTCCTCAATTTTTTCCTAAAGAACAGTAAATCAAGTTGTGGTAAAGAATAGAAGTGAAAAAAGTAAAGTGGACCATTCTTTTATAATACGACGGGGAGACTCTTCATGTGCAAATGACATGACCCATAGTTCAGACTCAGCCGATGTGTCAATCCAATAACTGGCCCAGTTTAATCAAAGAGACGTATGACAGCAGTGCCTCATCATTACCTGAGTTAATGTAAATTTCCAAGGTACTCGACAGGTCAACTTCGGTTTACGAGACTCATGACGAGATAGCTCAAGCCGACCTATAGGTGATTTTCTGGTCTATATGGAAAAGTAATTTAGAGTAAACAACTACAAAGCATGCCCCGTTTCCAACGTGACATACTTTAGGGGGGGGGGGTAAAACGTTGATGGGCCTTTTGACAAGACCATCAAGGTTCATCGGAGTCACAGACTTGTATCAAAGAAACCCTGGCTGGAACCCGCAATGATTAGACCGACCAAGTCAGGTCAAGCCTGATCTGAAATAGAATATCTACCTAAAGAATAGCTCACGCTCAACGATAATCATTCCAAGCCATCCGAATAGATTAGGTCAACTACCACCTGTCGATACCTATTCAAATCATGCTGATTTTCTGGGACTAGAATGCCTCTTTATGCTTTCTAATTAACTGGGATCGAATTGCACATATCCCTGCCAACCAAGCACTGAATCACCTATATTTACGCTTTTTGGACTCAAAAGAAGGGACTTTTGGCATTTTTCTAATTATATCACCAATGTGACTATTCGACTATAATAGATTATCCGATATAAGAAGAATTATAAAGTGGACGTAGGCTCGTTAACGCCGAACCACTATAAATCTGTGTGTGATCGCTCTTTTCTACAATTTTCATTTTATTTGTCTTCATTTAATTCTCTACAAATTCATTTCTTGGGTGTTGTGCCAATTTTGGGTGTCAACACCTTGCATATTTATACATCTCCCGATACTGATAATAGACAACATGTACCCACTTCCAAACCATCTTCGTCATCATGGTGTGAGATCGTATTAATATCAGGTAACCATACCAGCTCTTCAAAGTACAAGCCGGGAAATGACTTCTTCAATATCGCCTTCCTCTCCTCGGGACTCAGCTCTGGGATTACTGAAATGTCGGGTAGCGTCAGCCCTGGTTCCTTACACCCCTTCCTCCAGTTCCTACTCCTACAGGCCTGCCCCCGCCTACGGCTACCACTACCAATGCAGGGGTTGGCACATAAGATGATGGGACAATCACAACTTGCTGCCTTGTGCTAAATAGTCCAATCCCTTTCCTTGCATTCGCTATTCTTGTGCTATTTCAGCCCCGTTCCTTGCATCTTCTAGTCTTGTGCTTGCTAGTAAAGGCTCCGAGTATGGGGAGTATTCTCGATGGCGATGGATACTTTTAGATTCACACGATTTCTTCCTTGCGCACGGTACCGTGCTTTCATAGAAATCACTCATAACATCTTTCTTCGGTCGTCGAGTATGTCTGATCCTGAACTCTATCACCTTCCCAAGACATGGTACCTATATAAAGCAAACTTTGAATCAAAATTAAACATCTAACTCACACAAATCGAGTGTTTTGTTATGCGGTGCCAGTGAGTGTGTGCTCTAAGTGTTCCCTCTACGGACCCATTGATAGCTTGCTTGAAGTGGTAATCTCCCTGACTCTTAGTAATAAGCTTTCAACATCAGCTCTGCTTAACCCGGATGAAGAAGTCTCTATCGGGACTGTATCCAATCCTACAGTCTGGTTTTAAGCTTTATCGACATGGTGGTCACAGAGGTCGTCGCTGGAGAACTTGGTTCAAAGGCTCTCCCGACCTTATCTCCTCGGTAGGAGAAGAAACGGGAGGGGGTTGTGAACCATGCCCTCCGGCGGGTTCCTTCTCACTACCGTTGTCACCATATACATTCCCATGAGCCTCTACGATTTCCTCCTCAACCGGGGCACTTCTTCCTGCAAACCCGGAGAATTTCCTTTTCCCATAACTTCCTCTTCTTCATCGTCATCCTTGCGACCCATTGAACGACCCTTGGGAAGCAAGTCCAATAGATGAAAAAGGGTCTAATAGTTGAGTTTGAGCATCACGATACTCGCTCGCGAAATCCTTCAAAGTTAGGACTTATTCTAGATATTGACCACTCTTCGGAATTGACAGAATGACTGCCATATCAAACTCCAAGTTAGTTTTGAGCTTACGACTCAATTAACTTAGGGTATACTGTAAGTTTTAAAGTACTTACGACCTACAAGCCACCTCCTCGCAAATCCTAGTAGGCATCGAACATAGAAGAAATCATCCTTAAAGTAGTTGAGTTTATTCCATGCTCCCAGCATAAAGCGACCATTGGGATGCACCTCCATATATACAAGGGAAGGCGACATAGTGTTTCTTTTCTTTAGAGAATATAGATATATGATGTCTTCCTCTGACGATTCCATGCCCAACCAGTCCACATATAGAATGAAGGTGCCAAGAAGGAAGGCATATGCATTCGGGTGAAGCTATGTTGGTAACTTGGCATTAATCGAAAGAAATATAGAATATCTCAGATATATGAACAAGATGGGTCACGCATCCGACGGAACACATATCCTTGTTCTAGGAGGTATACCCTTCTGGAGGAGCGTGTGCCCTATCTTCCCTTCTGGGAATCATAACTTCACACCAAGGTATTCATATTTCATACAAATTCGCTGTAATGAAGCTTCATCTATTCGTGATACAATTGAATTAGGGGTACTCTCGAGAATTGCAATATCTCCCACTATATCCGACACTACAAAAATGCCTTCTTGATTGCCACCGCCATCCTATCCTTCTAATGGGCCCTCTCCAACAACTTGTGCTTCACCTCCAACTACCAGCTCATTCACGTTCCCGCCTAAATGTTGCGACCTTTCGGGTTGTACCTCTTGTCCCTGCACGTTGGATGAGCCCACTTGCTAATAAGGGGTGGAAGTCTAGTAGGCTCAATGATTGCTCGCCAACAAGCTGTAATTATAAGTAGATTCGTTAGAGTTCAGAGATGTTTCTACTACTTCGGCTTAATTCGCCTGGAGCTTCTCTTTGTCATTACATACTATATTTACAAGACAATGGTGTTATTTAACGTACTAGAACTTGTACCCTCTGTGTTGGTGTAAACTAGCATGGAACATGCAAGTGTCATTCATGCCGATGCAATTGTGCTAAAATCTTTCGAAACGTAGCGATGATTTCCAATTCTATGAACCTAAACTATCGTCGTCATGAACCAAAGTTAAATCACATTTATGGCGTAATTGGGTTGAGAATCAAATCCTATAAGTAATGGTTCGGTCATGTGTTCATACTCCGAGTTTGTGCTTTAACTCGATATGCATGTTCGAATCGTCATTTCAAATAAGTTCGTTATTCAAACATTGAACGCGTTATGCAATGCGATGTCCGTTTTAAAATCAACCCGATCGCACGACGTCACGTGACGATTCAAGTTCGAGATCCAAACTTTCATGGTCGAAATTTTCTTAAGTCTCCGGGGTACGAAATTTCATTTCATATCCCCACGCGCTCAAGAAGACTTCTCCATCCCGAATACTCGACTCCCGAGATACGAAAGTTTTAGAAAGTCCCCGAATACGAAATTGTTGTCTTGTATCCCACCAACCTCCAAAAATTTGTATCCCAAACCACTGGCCTCTGGAATACAAAAATTTAATGAAATCCATGGATAAGAAATTGTTATTTCCTATCCCACATTTCTCGCAAAATTTCGTATCCCACTCCCATGTAGTACTCCACTTCTTCGATCTGATCCCCTACTCTCCACTCTCCGTATCCCTTGCTCTTTATCTCTTCGCATGTGACTCCTTCTAAGTCCACCACGAATACGAAAGCGTATGGATCCCCCAGGATATGATTTTGTATCCCCTCCTCCGAATTTCGTACTCCACCATACATCATCCCACTCCTCTTGAGAGTTGGGTAATCATCAAGCCCACTACATCGCCATAGTCAACAAACCCACAACCATCAATCTACTTTCCCTCTTCAACCAATACCACAACACAATTCAGTTCGGAGAAAACCCTCCTGAGTTGGAGTCACTGGGCGGGAGATGGCGTTTGAAATATTCAAGTGTTTTTTGAAGACTCGATAAGTTCGTTAGTGCAAAATGTTCCAGGAGAAAAATGGATTTTGTATCCGCTTATTAATAGTGGAAGTAAGGGAGATCCAGAAAAGACTTTGTTGACGTGGGGGATTATCGTGGATTCAACACACGCCAACCCTCAAATGTGTGTGTTATGTGAACATAGTAATCCAAAGATATAATAAAGTAATGCGGGAGAACACTTCTTTTTATAGTAGTTCGGCACTAACGCCTACGTCCACTTCATAGTAATCATTAATCATGTAAATTCTGATTACATGGTTGTACAAGTTTGGGCAATATTTGAGTACAAAGCGCTGCGATAGAACTACAAAAAGTACGTTAGTCCTAAACTTTGACTAAATTGTCGTTCTTCTTCGTTGAGTAGAAAATGAGTTGACTTGGTCAACAATGTTCAAATTTAGCTTCAATGTCCGAGAAGTCCAAAACAATCTAAAAGTGGTTTAATTATGCTTGTAGATGTCCAAAAGTTGACAGGAAACGTTTATGTAACGTTCTATAGGTTCATGCCATGTCCAATGGTCATGGGGAAAAAGGTGGCTGCCATTAATGATGTTTGAGAGCTCCACAAAGTCCAAAATACCAAGTGAGAACCAACCACTTTGAACGCAAAGCAAGGGGCTATTTATAGGTGAGTTTGTGATGTGACAGGTCAAATTCGTATCCTTGGGGGACACGAAATTCGTATCCCAAAATCAAAGTCGAAAAATGAGTGTTCTATCAAAATTTTGTATCCCTGCCTTCGAAAAACTTGAATCCCTTTAAAACAGCCAAAATCGTGTGTTGATCACGTCTAAAATAGTGATCCGCACTAGTTCTGGGCCATGCCAAAATGATCTGCCATTTTTTGGAACTTGGCCATTTAGGGATTTTCGTATCCCTTAGATCATGCTGAAAACACGAGCAGATCACACAGAAAAAGGGTGATCCGCACGTGTTCATCCTTTGCTAAATTCGCTTGGCAATTTGCCAAGCCAATTCGAATCCCTATGCAGAGCCGAAATTCGACTCCATCTCCACCGATGTGCACACTTGAAAATCTTCAGATCCCTCAGTGCGCTCTAGCTATTTTCAAATCCCAAGCTTCAGATCCGTCCGTTTACCTTTTTTAGGATCCCTGTGTGCGATCCGAAGAAAATATTGCTAGGATAGAGCTGCAACTCGAAAATTTTGAATCCGTTTGAGGGATTCGAAATTCTAGTAGATTTGCCAAGCCAAAGTTTTTTGGTGTGATTAGCCCGAGTGCGAGACACGATTTCTGCCTGATCCACCGTGATACGTTTTCCAACGTACCAGATTGCCATATCAGCCAAGTTTTTAATGTGATTTGGCAAGGGTGCGCATGTGGTTTTTGAGTGATCCACCATGTTTTCCATCGTGTCAAATGCCAAATTTGCCCTTTTTACTAGATTGATCGACCAAGGTAAAACATATGATTTTTCATGATTTTCACGCGCCGATCAGCTGTTTTCGAGCGTGCGACACTATTTTTTACCAAATCCATAAATTTTTGCGTGACGAGTTCTACCACGTGATCGAACTGACGCGCTCGACCATTTTGAGTTGACCGAACAATGTCGATCACGTATTTTAACTACGTCAGCTTCTTCGAGTCCATCGACGATGATTTCACGAATCGACGCCATTTTCAATCCTTTTTCCGAACACGTCGCGACTTCGATCGAGTCGCTTTGTGTTTTCTGGCGATATTCTTGGCGTATGATAGTTTCGACTGAAAAGCGTGTCAACGTTTACCCCCCAAAACATATTTTGCTTGATCCAAAGAAGGTGTGTTTTGTGAGAAGAAGAGAAACTCAGAAACCCACGACTACTTCAGATCGTATAATTTATGAGTCGGAAAACCAAAAATCCAATTTTTTTTTATAATGGGTTCAGATTTACGAGGGAGACTAAAGTGTTTGTAAAAAATAACAGAAATGAAGAAGATTCAACAAAGTTCCAGGTTGTTTAATAAAATGAAGATCAGATTCCTCTTTAGTTGTAGCTATATTAGAATTTATAGAGAAATAAACATATGAAGTCAGAAACCCGCATGCATAAAATCTGTAAGGCGACCCGAAGTTGCACAGGTGAAACATGAGACCACCAAGCCAAAATGATAACTCGGTACCAAGTCAAATGACTCAATATTGAGTTATTTCCTTTAGTGCAAATCAAACTCTTCCATCTGTTTTCTCTTTCTATCTTCTATTTGAGTCGTTCTGAGTTCTTTGCATTCGTCTTTGAGTTGATTCTTGCGATCTTCTTAAACCACTTAAGTAATCTTGCTTTCATCAGTGTCTTCTCTTCAATCATAGGAATTACTAGTCAAATTTAAAAAAAAAAAAAATCACTTGATCACGAGTTGTTTGGGCAGCACAAGAGGTGCATGAAGTTTAGAAGATAAAATGAGCTGAGAAAACAACTTAGTACCAAGTTAAATGACTAAAAACGAGTTAAACTCATCAGTTTCAAACCAGCTTGTTGGAGAGGTCTAAAACATGAAAACTAAGGGTTCTTTTGTTTCATTTGAGCTTCATATTTTCAAAATGAATTATAAAATATGGAAATAATAGAAGAAAACAGTTAGAATTTCAAGTTATTATAAGGATAGTGGAGGAACAATAGCGATTAAGAGACAAGAAAGGCTGATCATTTTCTGTACTTTTGTTATTTATCAAAATACATAAAATAAAATAAATTTATATTTTATTTTGTAAGTTAAGTTCATTTTTAAAATTGATTGCCAAAAAAGAAAAAAGAAAAAACATATAGGTTTTTCTTTTGGAAATTGCTACTTCAACCGGCTCTAAATTCTGATATTTCCACCGGCACAGAGACAAAAAACCGGAACCCACTCTTAATTCCGTAATTGTCGCCTAAAAGATTGTCAGTAGCCACGTGAAAATCAGGATTAAACGCGGTTGCTTTAGCATTACGCTTCTTTTTAGTTCGGCTGAAAATCTGCCAAACCAAATCGGCCGGATGGGGTCATTGGCGCATATATAACCAATAGTCAGCAATTAATGGTAATCGATTTCCCAATCCAGCTAGATGCCCGCTTCAATCGCCATCCCAGTTTCTCCTTCCGCTTTCTCATACCGTAACTCTAAAATCCCCAAATCAAGCAAACCAAATCCACCAATCTTAATTTCAGCAAACCGGTCTCTTTTAAACCCTACCCACCTCCAATCCCTTTTCACGACGTCTAATTACTCGTGCCACCGCTTTCCAATTCTCACTTCCGTGAACAAACCCGAACCTGTTAACATTGACAAGCTCAGCTTAGCCATCAAACATAGCTACATTGTTGTTTCCGCGTTTTGTAAGAAAAGATATATGAGCGGCGATGGGCGAGATGATTGCTTTATGGGTTTTCTGGGATTTGCGGGTGACCAGGATTTGCAATTAGTTGGTTTCGGGCGTGCAGTTTCAGATGGCGGATTGACCGCTTCCATTCATGATGTTGTGGTATGAATATTTCTGTGATTTCTGTTCATGAACTATACACTAGTTTATAAATGAACACTATAGCGTGTGCTCCAGCCCACACACTGATACACTGTGTTAAATCTGCCAATAGATGAAATTTGAAATTGAATATTATCCATTTATGTTGTATTAACTATTAGTAAGTACATTGGCATGTGCAATACATGTGTGCATTATTATTATTATTATTATTACTGCCGCTGCCGCCGCTGGTGGTGGTGGCAGTAGTAGTACTACTAGTGTTGCTGCTGCTGTTATTGTTGTTTTGAGTTAAGCCTACGGATCAAAGATCACTTTTGCATATAATTTTTGACAAGAGAAACGATCTACTTGAAATATAGAGAATATTAAAAATAACTAAAAATTAAAAGATATTATTTAATAATATAATTATTGTACATGAAATATAGTGTGTAAATAAAATTAACAGATTACTGAACTAATAATGTTGTACAAAGTCGGGTAATTTTTTTGTTCCTTTTCTAAAAGTGCTTATGATGATAATAATGTATAAACAAGAATAAATAGAAAATACAAAAAGAATTTTTGTCATCTTTGAGATTCGAACATTTGATCATATTTATCCTTACTGTATATAAACCAAATTTTGATGCATGTATTTCGATGGTGTTTTCTAGGAATATGGCTTAAGCCCTCCCGCTATCTCTCTTTTCGATGACTACATTTCATCTCGAATCGCTAAAACTAATTTAACATAAAACATGATCGAACGATGGATGAAATATCTAACTCATTAATGAAATATCATTGTAGGCATCTGCACCGTCGACAAGACTATTATTCACAACCATCATAATCTACAAATGATATGGACAACTGACAACACTTGTGTGTGGGACATGCGACCCAGCGAGTATACAAACGATGACTATTTTCAGTGAACCGTTTTGTTTTTCAGCCAACTAAAAGAAATATTTTCATGTAGTACTATCAAGATTGTCAATTTAGGATTTAAATCGTAAGCCGTAAAGTTAGTATTTTGAATCGAATTGGGATTTAAATCATAAATCGTAGATTTAAGTATTTTTATGTCTGTATGTTAAATGCATGCATGTTTAAATTATATTTGTTTATTTTTTTCTATGTGCTAACTGTTATTTACAATTTAGGTTAACAATATTGAAACTTATAGTCTATTAGAAGTTTAATTAAAGCTTAGAGAAAAGTTCCATATCATTTAATTAAAGAAAATAATAATAATTTATTTATTATATGTGCAAACAAATGATATATGCAAAGCGAACATGATAAGACTTCTTAATTATCGATTTCCATTTATTTTCATTGTCAGTTAAGTAGCCATGATCATCATCCTCTCCATTGTCATCCTCTTCAATTAAAACATTCTTTCAATTTCCTTTATATCGAGTGCCTCTTGGACATATATAATTACGTAGTATTAATATGTTTATGTGACACAAGTACTTTTTAGCTTTTGCAAAATTGCAACGCTTTCGTTTGCTTTAGAATTTTTCGGCATGCTTCACCGTCTTGAGTTTTGAAACATTCATGTGCATCCATTTAGGTTGTGTCAATCCGTAAAGCAAGATCTTGTTGCTCATATATCCAATCATCACCACTATCCATGTCAGATAGACATATTGGACCTAAACCATCATTTATCTTCAATTTTCATGCTAAGTACAAGTTGAAGGTTGTATTTCACAAATACCAATGGAATAAGTTTTTTTTTTTGCTCCAAACGATTTCTACGTTTTGTGTAAATCTAAAATATTAAAAAAGTTAAAGAATGATAAATTAATATTAGAAAAAATAATTATTTTTATACCTGATCAAAAGTGCTCCAATTACGTTCACATCCAGCCATAGCTTTCCCACTACGAAGCTGTAATTAAAAAAGATAATCTTATATATATATATATATATATATATAGTTTTAAATCTTAAATAATAAGATGAATAATTTCGATGATAATGCAAAAATCCCACCGGGTTGTTTAGTTTCCCGACTTTCAAATGTCATTGTTCTTCCAAATTCTCCTTCCACCAATGAATATATGTCAAGTTGTTTATCTGTTTTAACCCTTTCCTTTTTTGTTGGAAATATTCTTTCTATTGTGTCATATAGTCCCGTTTTCACCTCTAAGTCCATGATAAAATTGTTATCATAATGATATTCTGGATTTAAGAACATTCCCACCGCATGTAAAGGCCTATGAAGTTGTGCATTCCATCGTTTATCAATTATGTCCCATATTTCCTTGTACCTTGACTCTACGTTTTGAAAATCGATACTATCTTTTCTTTGGCCTGGTCCATGGTACATTTCAAAAAGTATTTTATTCAATCCCAAAAATTTCTTTTAGTTAAAATAATGTTTTGAACTTCCTTTCTCTCGAGCTTTTTATAAAATCGACTATCCTTCCATTCACTGAAGCGAACATTTTTATTAAACCCACTTGTTGTTCTAACATGCTTTTTAAAGTCAAATATTGAGTAGCAAATATAATTACTACTGACCTAGTTAATTCTCTACCCTTTCTGTATTTTAGCATAAGATTTAAGAGCCAGCTATGTTTATATAGTGTTACCTTTTTTGCATTTTCGACAATCTCAACGTGGGTAGACAACTCACCAATATGTATTAGTATTAAATCCAAAGAATGAGTCATGCAAGAAGACCAAAATATTTCTCTTTTCCCACATAACATTTCACCGGCTTTGACATAAGCTGCCGCACTATCAGTAATGACTTGAACTACGTTTTCTTCTCCGACTTCTTTAACCACATTGATATGCATATCGTAAACATTTTCAACATCTTTTTATAATTGAAGTGGCAGCTTATGTTAAAAGCGGTGAAATGTTGATGAGAGAAGAGACAAATATTTTGGTCTTCTTGCGCCGATTATTGTTTGGATTCAATACTAACAGATATTGATGAGTTACCTACCCACGTTGAGATTGTTGGAAATGCAGAAAGTTAACACTATTTATTTATAAACATAGTTCTTCTTAAATCTTATGCAGAAGTGCACAAAGGTAGAGAATTAACTAGGTCAGCAGTAACTAGATTTGTTATCCAATATTTGACTTCAAAAAGCATGTTAGAACAACGTGTGGGTTTAAGAAAAATGTTCATTTCCAGTGAATTGGGAGGATAGTCAATTTTCTAAAAGCTGGAGGGAAAGGAAGTTCAAGATATTATTTTAATTAAATTTTTTTTGGGATGAAATAAAATGCTGTTTGAAATGTACCATGGACCAAGTTAAAGAAAAGATAGCGTCGAATTTTCAAAACATGGAGTCAAGATACAAGAAAATATGGGACATAATTGATAAACGATGGAATGCACAACTTCATAGGCCTTTGCATGCAGTTGGAATGTTCTTAAATCCAAATTAGCGTTATGATAACAATTTTACCATGGAATTGGAGGTGAAAAAGGGACTATATGACACTATAGAAAGAATAGTTCCAACAAAAAGGGCTAAAATGGATAAGCAACTTGACATATATTCACTGGTGGAAGGAGAATTTGGTAGGGGTGGATATGGAAAATTTTCGTACCAACTGGAGTTTTTTCCATTTCTTCTAACCGTTGATGGAAACACAATATTTGTTTCATGTTCCATACGATCAACTCCGGAATTCCACTTGTTGAATACCGCGGAAATTGGAAAACATGGAACAGATATGGAAGTTTCACTTTTTCCGAAGCCACGATTGAACTCTACCTACATATGAAATCGCTATTTTTTTTGTAAAAACTGCAGTAATTTCTTCTTGCTGCCTCGGAACTAGATGAGACTTCGATCGATAGATTCCCACCTAAATTAATGACAGTGTGAAACACTCGAACGTTTCATCTTGTGAATGAATACTGTAGTTCTCCAAGGTGACCAACAGTTGCACTTAGAAAATAGCATGCTATATTCTCATATTTGAACTCTGCCTACATAAGAAGTGGCTATTTTTTCGTAAAAACTGGAGTAATTTCTTCATACTGCCTCGGAACCGGATGAGATTTCGATCGATGGATTCCTACATAAATTACGGACATTGTGAAACACTCGAACGTTTTGCCCTATGATCGCACACTAGTTCTTCAAGGTGCCTACCAGTTGTACTTAGAAAATAACAGGCTACATTCATCTTATTATTTAATAAATATATATAACATTATCTTTTTTTAATTACAACTTTGTGGTGGGAGAGTTATGATGGTGAATGTCCAGAATTACAAAAGCTTGCAATAAGGGTTTTGAGTTTGACATGTAGTTCGACTGGATATGAACATTATTGAAGCAATTTTGATTAGGCATAATTTTTTTTTTCCTAATATTACTTTATCATTTTTTTTAACATTTCAGATTCACACAAAACGTAGAAATCGTTTGGAGCAAAAAAAGACTTAATGAATCAATATTTGTAAAATACAATCTTCAACTTAGGCATGAAAAAAAGGAAATGATGGTTTAGATCCAATATGTCTGTCTGACATGGATAATGATAATGATTGGATAGGTGAGCAAGAAAATCCTGCTTTACCGATTGACACAATTTGGATGGATGTACATGAATGTCTTAAAGCTGAAGATGGTGAAACAAGCCGGAAAATTCCAAAAAAAAAAAGCATGGTAACTTTGTAAAAATTATAAAGTACTTAGGAATAAATTCCAAAAAAAAAAGGATGGTGACAATTAGTGAAATGTTGGGGTAAAGTTTCCCAAAAAACGCCTTAGGAATAAACCCAACCTTGCAGAAAAACAAATAGGAACAGATTGACGGTGAGACAAAACAGACAACAGATAGTCACCAGCAAAACAATCACGGATCAAGTAATAAAAGAAACAAGAGATTTATAGTGGTTCGATTAACGTCTTGTTAGTGTACGTCCATTTGGGGAGAGGAATTTTATTACTTTTCTAAATAAAAAAATATTACAAGACCAATAATAGAGAGGAAGAAGAAAAATACAACTTTTAGGGATGATCCATACCTAATCCCTATCCTTATATAAGGATTAATACTTGGGATTGAAGTAATTGATTTATGGTTATAAATCAATGCCTAATTATTTCTTCAATTTATTTGCTCCTGATAAGATTCCTTGTTTGATAAACCAATCAGAGAATTAATTCCTTATTTCAATATCAAAAAAAAAAAAAAAACTTCTTCGTATTCTTCCACTTATGTAGGTAATTTATTGCCCTGACTAATTTTACAAAAGAGACAATAAATTTTCTGATATCTTTCAAATCTTCCGCAGCTGGAAATATTATATTACTCAAATTAACAATATTTCACAAATCTTCTCTAAATGGAAATATTGTATCACCATAATCAATAATATTTCCAAATCTTCTGCAAATGGAAATATTGTATCACGAAATCTAACAATCTCCACCTTGATACTATATTTCCTTGAAAACATACCAACTCTACCTACATACTCTTACACTAAGCATCTTCTGGGACAAGACACCATGGTTACTTCTCCAATGATCTTTGGCATGACTATCACCCATTGCACTTTGTCAACAAACTCCGGCAACGGCACCGCCTACCGACAAAGTGTTCAAAGTACCCTCTTCATGTAAGACCTATCAATCTTTACCATGAAAACAAATGTTTCCATGAACCATCTCAACTCTCTTCCTACACCGTGCCACCGCGTGTCACGTAGCATTTCGATAAGTGATTCCAGCTCAAGCAACACCCAAACTTAGCAGTCTGCAAAGACTTATGCATACCCACTGCTTTCTCCTTTGATCTCTGAACAACTTCAGACGATCCATTCTTCCGCTTATCAAGCACATCATTTTTAGCAAAATCCCACTTGTTGAAGCTTTCTTTTTTGATCATATTATGCCTATGCAGAAACTCAAAGTCCCTTCTTGTATGTCTGGCTTTGACTTCTTTTCCACGAGAACTGTAGACTCCGGCCCATGACTTTCCAAGTACAGTGCTTCCCCTCAGGAGATACAAATTATGAAACATCTCCCTTCATCATTACGAATGCACCCTTAGAAACCCTTAGACTATCCTTATCAATAGTTACCTCTCATCCTTTGGATGTCAACTGCCCCAGAGATATCATTGACTTCCGAAGACCTGGAACACAACGGACACCTGTCAAGGTGCGTATTACCCCGTCATACATGCGAATCTGCACAGTACCTTCTCCCATGACTCTACAACTAGCATCATTTCCCAAAAGAATCGGTTCCCCCCTTTTCTTTTAAAAAAACTGAAATAATTCTGATTAGTTGTCATATGAAAAGACGCCCCCGTATCTTGCACCCAATGGTCTGATACATCTGATACTACTGCTGTCAACAAGTCATCAGACAAAAATTCCCCCACTGCAGCCGATGAATTTCCAACTTCAATTTGTTTCTTTGATTCCGGACAATCTCTCTTCCAATGGATTGGTTTCTTCTTCTCCCCTTTCTCCATACCAGCTAATAAGACTTTTGTACCACTTCCTCCTCTACCTTCACTCAACCCCTTCATCTGATCTCTCAAGTCCTCAGATAGAAGACCTGCCTTCACATCATCTACTCTTAGTGTATCTCTGGCATAGATAAAACTGCTAGCGAAACCTGTGTATCGCTTCGAAAGAGAATACAAAAAAATCATTGCTATTTGCTCCTCATCCACTTTCAAGTCATCAGTCTTCATCTTCATCACGAGATCGTCGAAGAAGCTTAGATGTGCCTTCACTAAAGTACCTCTCTTATCTGCATGGTGAAAAATGTCTTCAGCAAAATTAGACGGTTTGTTAGTAATTTTTTTAAATAGAGTTTTTCCAGCTTGGTCCAAATGTCCCTAGCAGTGATCTCACCGCTAATATCTGAAATGACATTTTCTTCCATTACTAATTGTAAAGTAGTAAATGCACATCGTTCCATCTTCTTTTTTTCCATGGCTGAAATATCATCCGTCAACTCCTCAGAAGCAAACACAACAAGATGAACATTGTTCCTCATCAGAACAACTTTCATTCTCCATTGCCACTTCTCGAAGTCTTTATCATCATTCTCATGGTTATCACGACGGTAAGTCGAGTCGAGTCGACAGAAGTCCAACTAGTCGACTAGTCGTAGACTAGTCGATAAATAAATAAATATATACATATATATATAATTATAACTTCTAACCAATACATATGCATAAATCCATATTTCCATCCAATATCTGTTGATTTAGCCTTTCGCTTTGGATCCTTGGAGAGATCATAAGATTCAATACATGCTGTTGGTATTTCTGCAGCCATCTAGAAAAAAAGCAGCAACGAATTATATAGTGTTTATACAGGAAATAAAAGAAGCAGCAACAACATCCCCATAATAACCATGGTTCAGGCAGTGCAAAATAAAAGTAACAGGAAATAAAATAAAAAAGTAATGAAAAAAAGAACTAAGGCTAAAAATACAACTATCGACATACTTTATGCACTTTTTTCTGTTTGAATGTAGAAAATACTTAACAGGAAAAAAACAAAGCAACGAAAAAAAAGAGGTACCTGAGTCGATTGCGGGAGAGGAGACAACACTGGAGAGCATCGACGGCAGGAGGAGCAGCTGCGGCACAATCAGCAAGGCTAGGGTTTATTCGAACCGCTGTTTTCTTCTATTTGCTGTGTTTTTTTTGTTCGAAACTTCGAATCGAATACGTATTTTGAATTGGAGACATGCTTTTTTTTTGTTTTGGGCCCAAATTGAAACAGTTTGAAACCAGTCTGTTAAGTCGAGTCGACTAATCGACTGACTAATCGACTAGTCGCTCCATGTCGTTTCATTCGCTCGACATATTAACAAAATTCATGTCGAGAGTCCAAGTCGCTGACTGGCGACCGACTGGTCGACAAGTCGATGACTAGTCGCGACTAGCCGGCCGCCATGATAACAATGCTCATTTCATCTTTCTATTGCTAATTAAGATCCTGTTGCCATATATATCCCTTTGACATATGGCCTTGATACAATTGCTGAATTCTCCTCATCTTCTGCCATTATGCCCAACACACTTTCTCAATCAACCTCGTAGCTCTGATACCAATTGTTGGGGTAAAGTTTCCCAAAAAATGCCTTCGGAATAAAACCCAACCTTACGGAAAAACAAACAGGAACAGATCGATGGTGAGACAAAAACAAAGAACAGATAGTCATCAACAAAACAATCACGGATCAAGTAATAAAAGAAAGAACACAAGAAATTTATAGTGTTTCCACTAATGTCTTGTTAATGTACGTCCACTTGGAGAGACGAGATTTTATTACTTTTCTAAATAAGAAAATATTACAAGACCGATAATAGAGAGGAAGAAGAAGAAATACAACTTTTAGGGATGATCCATACATTTACCTAATCCCTGTCCTTATATAAGGATTAATATTTGGGGTTGAAATAATTGATTTATAGTTATAAATCAATGTCTAATTAATTCTCTAATTTATTTGCTTTTGATAAGATTCCTTGTTTAATAAACCAATCAGAGAATTAATTACTTACTTCAATATCCAAAAAAAACTTATTCGTATTCTTCCACTTATGCAAGTAATTTATTGCCCTGTCTAATTTACAAAAGAAGCAATAAATTTTCTGATATCTTCCAAATCTTCTGCAGTTGAAAATATTATATTATTTAAATTAACAATATTTCCCAAATCTTCTCTAAATGGAAATATTGTATCACCATAATCAATAATATTTTCCAAATCTTCTGCAAATGGAAATATTGTATCACGAAATCTAACATGGAAATCTTCTCTTTAGAACGTTTGGGATTTCTCTTAGATTTGGAAGAGTCACCAGAATCATTTGGAGTTAATTTTTCTGTGTTCACCTTACTTCCTAAACAAATAAGCAAAGTATTAACTAATTAAGCATATAGCCATAGTGTTGATGAAAGAACCACGAGCAGTCAGGGTGCATAGCTCAATTACTTAGGGCTGCCTAGCCATCATGGAACGAAGTTCCTTAAGGTTATGAGTTCAAGCCTTAATAAGCTATGCTGTGTAATCCTTGAGACGTAGAGCGGTTGTAACGACCCGAATTTCGCCCGACCCCAATCGATCGCAAGATCGATCAAGACCGTTCAAAACCCGCGTACGTTAACTTTGGGCATACAACACATCAGAACAACAACACAGACTTTTATAACATCAATAATAAATGTTACATCAGAGTACAGAATATATCAGAGTACATTGATAAATAATACAGCGGAAGATATATTTACAATAAATTAAATACATTGCAGCGGAACTAATCTCAGCGGAAGACCATCAATATTTTGGACCCAGCTTCAGGCTTCAATCCAGGATCCTGCTTAACTATATCTGCAAAAAGCTACTCGACTGCCCGTGTGGAAAGAGGGCACCCGAGTTTGCAAAGTGAAACAAACTACAGATCAGTCGTGAGACTGGTGTGAGAATTCTATACTTAACTTATCTAATAAGTAGGCTAATCATAGGACCACGCCGCTAACGCGGAACGAGTTTACTCCATTGGATCGCCAGTGCATAATTAAAGTAAATCGTCAAATAACGTAATGCTTTTTAGAAAAATGAAACCATTATAAGACGCAGGTCCCATCACACAATGCAACGCACACCAAAGGATAGAGTTTTACCTTATAATGGTCAAAATATGCTTGATACGTAAAAACGATATTATTATTAGTGTGTATATATATATATATATATATATATATTTAAAACATTCAAATATAATATCAATCCTAGACGACATAGATACCATATACTATGTCGCCGTACTAGTTATACAATCAAAACCGCAAGGGCGTATTGGGATTTGGGTTTCCATCATGAGATCGAGGCTAGGGATCGTCCTCTTCCGGTTCGAGACACTCTAGCAAATGCCTCAGGATCCCCTGCAGTGAACCCTTGGATGCGGTAGGGCCGGTCCCTACCTAACGGTAGTAGATTAGTTATGCCTAAACACACGTTTCCCGGTCCCTTTGGACCTATAATATGACCACTTCCGGCCTATAAAAACCCGAGGTACCTCAATCCATAATCCACATAAGTAAAATGCCGGGCCCTGTTAAAGCCCAAACACCACTCCTCGCTAGAAAGAAACGTGTGCACTCCCTACGGTCCATATCCCGTTTTTGACTCATACCGGGGTGTGAGGCTCGCGAAGTCACGATATACACAAAGGTATGCCTAAGGAGACTGTGCTTTGATCATCAACCACAAGGCCTGGGTTCAGGCATAACTAATCTACTACCGTTAGGTAGAGACCGGCCCTACCACATCCAAGGGTTCACTGCGGGGGATCCTGAGGCATTTGCTAGAGTGTCTCGAATCAGAAGAGGACGATCCCTAGCCTCGATCTCATGATGGAAACCCAAATCCCAATACGCCCTTACGGTTTTGATCGTATAACTAGTACGGCGACATAATATATGGTACCTATGCCGTCTAGGATTGATATTATATTTGAATGTTTTAAATATATATATACACACACTAATAATATTATCGTTTTTACGTATCAAGCATCTTTTGACCATTATAAGCTAAAACCCTATCCTCTGGTGTGCGTTGCATTGTGTGATGGGACCTGGGTCTTATAATGGTTTCATTTTTCTAAAAAGCATTACGTTATTTGACGATTTACTTTAATTATGCACTGGCAATCCAATGGAGTAAACCCGTTCCGCGTTAGCGGTGTGGTCCTGTGATTAGCCTATTTATTAGATAAGTTAAGTATAGAATTCTCACACCAGTCCCACGACTGACCTGTAGTTTGTTTCACTTTGCAAACTCGGGTGCCTTCTTTCCACACGGGCAGTCGAGTAGCTTTTTGCAGATATAGTTAAACAGGATCCTGGATTGAAGCCTGAAGCTGGGTCTAGAATATTGATGGCCTTCCGCTGAGATTAGTTCCGCTGCAATGTATTTAATTTATTGTAAATGTATCTTCCGCTGTATTATTTATCAATGTACTCTGATATATTTTGTACTCTGATGTAACATTTATTATTGATGTTATAAAAGTCTGTGTTGTTCTGATGTGTTGTATGCCCAAAGTTAACGTATGCGGGTTTTGAACGGTCATGATCGATCTTGCGATCGATTGGGGTCGGGCGAAATTCGGGTCGTTACAGCTGGTATTAGAGCTTAGGTTAGCTCAAATCTTTGGGATACAACTCATTAGAACTAAACAGAAGACTCATCAGATGTTGGATTAGTAATATCCAATAAGAATACTCATTAGAGATAGGATCAGCAGTATCCTAGAATGAGAATACTCATTAGAGATGAGGTTAGCAACGCCCTAGAATGAGTCAGAGTGAAGAAAAATTCATAATTAATGTACTTGTTATTATATATAGTTCGATTTTAGAAAATATGATTTTGAATATATAAAAGTTATATATTTTGAAAATTTAATCAATTAATTGATGATTGTGTTGTGTGAATATGAATTCAACTAATAAAATTATTAAACAACTAAAGAGTAAAAAATTAAATTAGTTAAATAAACAACTTTAGCTTCATTTCCTTTTCGAGGACGAAAAGATTTTAAGTGGGGGAGATTGTAACAACCCACAAATTCTGAACCAATTTAAAATTTTTATTTTAGAAAATTTTAATGAATTTTGAGGTTATAATATAATTTATTATTAATAATAATGGCTAGAATTTATTTTTGTCGAAGTTAGAACGAATAAATTTAATTTAAATATAAAAGGAGTTAGAAATGGCGCGGTAGTTTGAAAATTTGATTTTGAACTTTAACTGAATGTACAGGATTCAAAATAAATCAGAATTGAGTGAAACCAGAAATATTTAAATCTGTTTAACCATATCTTTCTAAAGAATCTGAAAAAATGAAATTTCATTGCGGAAATCAAAAGTTATGGCCAATTCAATTTTTAGAAAGGTCGCTGTAGAATTTTTATATATATTATATATGGCCCGAAAGGCTACTTTTCACATATGAAGGAATTTTGACTCGAAACCACTTCCATTGAGTTCGGAATGACGTTTTTGCATTGAAAAACAGTAAACACTTATATATTTTGAGTTTCAGAATTTATTTGTTTAAAAATGTATGTTTAATATTATATATATTGGCCTTAAAAATAGTCATTTTTCAAACGACCTCCGTTTTCGACGAAACCACTTTTGTTGGAACCGGAATGTCAAATTATTGCTAGGTTTCAATTTTCAGAATTTTTCGAATTAATATGTGAGCGTGGCAAAAGAAAATGTGTTTTGACTATTTCAGTTAAATTTAAACGCCTTAAAAATAGTCATTTTTCAAATAGTCTCAGAATTCGACGAAAATAATTTTGTTGGATTCGTATCGTCATAAGAAAGCTAAAAATATTTTTTTTAGAATTTTCTGAGGTCGTATGTGGCCCCGGCATATTTTAATGTACGGTCAATATTTAATTAATTATTTTTTAATGCAAATTTAAATAAAAATCGTACAGATTTCGGAATTGGACCACGGGACCTATCCCATTGCGTTCAGAAGGTGTCAAAACCTTAAGAACGACAGTAAGCAGGCCCAAATCAGAGAAAGTCCGAAAATCCACCTTTTAAGCACGATTTTCGAGATTTAATATTAAAATATTATTAAAATATTCAGGCCGAAACCCTAACCCTAGTTTCAGCCACCACCTAAAACCGAAGGCCAGAAACATCCGAAATTAAAACACTAATTTCTCTCAATCCGTTCGACGAAATTGGCAAACTACATATCAAATCGAAGAGAATTTCGGGAGCTTCAAATCTATACGGACAAGATGTGTTTTAGTGGAGCGGATTTCACGAATTTGAGGCAAAAAGTGCTGCCGTTCGCGACGTTCGGTGGTCTCTGGTGGGCCCCAGAACGCCGCGAACGGCGGCATGTTTTGCCTCAAATTCGTGAAATCCGCTCCACAAAAACACATCTTGTCCGTATAGATTTGAAGCTCCCGAAATTCTCTTCGATTTGATATGTAGTTTGCCAATTTTCGTCGAACGGATTGAGAGAAATTAGTGTTTTAATTTCGGATGTTTCTGGCCTTCGGTTTTAGGTGTCGGCTGAAATTAGGGTTAGGGTTTCGGCCTGAATATTTTAATATTAAATCTTGAAAATCGTGCTTAAAAGGTGGATTTTCGGATTTTCTCTGATTTGGGTCTGCTTACTGTCGTTCTTAAGGTTTTGACACCTTCTGAATGCAATGGGATAGGTCCCGTGGCCCAATTCCGAAATCTGTACGATTTTTATTTAAAATTGCATTAAAAATTAATTAATTAAATATTGACCGTACATTAAAATATGCCGGGGCCACATACGATCTCAGAAAATTCTAAAAAAAATATTTTTAGCTTTCTTATGACGATACGAATCCAACAAAATTATTTTCGTTGAATTCAGAGACTATTTGAAAAATGGCTATTTTTAAGGCGTTTAAATTTAACTGAAATAGTCAAAACACATTTTCTTTTGCCACGCTCACATGTTAATTCAAAAAATTCTGAAAATTGAAACCTAGCAATAATTTGACATTCCGGTTCCAACAAAAGTGGTTTCGTCGAAAACGGAGGTCGTTTGAAAAATGACTATTTTTAAGGTCAATATATTTAATATTAAAAATACATTTTTAAACAAATAAATTACGAAACTCAAAATATATAGATACTGTTTTTCAATGCAGAAACGTCATTCCGAACTCAATGGAAGTGGTTTCGAGTCGAAATTCCTTCATATGTGAAAAGTAGCCTTTCGGGCCATATATAATATATATATAAATTCTACAGCGACCTTTCTAAAAATTGAATTGGCCATAACTTTTGATTTCCGCTATGAAATTTCAATTTTTCAGATTCGTTAGAAAGATATGGTTAAACAGATTTAAATATTTCTGGTTTCACTCAATTCTGATTTATTTTGAATCCTGTACATTCAGTTAAAGTTCAAAATCAAATTTTCAAATTACCGCGCCATTTCTAACTCCTTTTATATTTAAATTAAATTTATTCGTTTTAACTTCGACAAAAATAAATTCTAGCCATTATTATTAATAATAAATTATATTATAACCTCAAAATTCATTAAAATTTTCTAAAATAAAATTTTTAAATTGGTTCAGAATTTGCGGGTTGTTACAGCGGTTATCTCTCAAAAAAGAAAGAATGCTTGATTGCTTGATGCTCTACGATGGCCTTGCTGAAAAGGAGGACTGGTTGTGGCTAGTCATCTGAATCATTTAGCTCCATTCCTCGAGTAGGGTTCTTTAAAAAACAAAGCATGCATACATAGATATATGTGTGTACACACCCACGTACACACACACACACACATATATATATTTATATGTATGTATGTATGTACATACACATGTATGAGTACATGTACATCTAAAATAAAAGTATAGTTTAAAACTGATTGTTAATGATAAAAACCACCAAGTAAAATAAATGTTATCATGAAAGTAAAATAAGCGGCTATCAAGTAAACATGAATAGTTATAGTAAAATTAAAGATATATATAGCTATAGTAAATGTAAGATAACTAATTATCGTGAGTAGATGTTGATTTGGTCGACGATTAGGGTAATGGTGGATTGTGGAGTTGCTTGGGATGGTGGAGAAGCTACTATAGCAGTGGTGAAGTGGCTGATGGCCTGAGGTGACTCGGCGAGGTAGCTTTAGGGTTCTAGAATGTTTTGTTCTTTTTAGTGTAAGAACGGGACATTGACGACGTGGGGAGGCATCGAAGTCAACTGGACTTTGGCTAGAGGTAGGTTGATGGACGATGATTTAGACAGTGGTAGTCGGTGGAGTTGTAGGCTGCTGTGATGGTGGAGGTTGCTCGAAGACCAAGCATGTTCCTTGCAGGAGTTCGTCATTTTTATTTTGGTTACATGGTTGATTTGAGGAGGGCAGTTGGAGCTCAGGTAAGGTGACGGCTGGAACGTACAGGTGGAGAGGCATTTGTGGGTAGTATCGTCATGGCAGTTTGCTGGTCGGAGGAAGCGTGCACGTTGATGCGTGCCTGTGTATGGTGGTGAGAAGTGAGAAAGGTTCGGATTTAGTTTTGTTTTTTTGCTGTAACCTGGTTGTAGGAGAGTAGATGATGAGTAGACTTGGTTTGGGTAATCTAACGTGTGCCTTGGGCCTTGAATGTGAGAGTGTGTTTTAGACAAGTTAGCATATATGTTAGTAAATCTATACATATATTTAAATACAAGTTGGTATTTGAATTCAAAGAAGAATCTGAAGCCTGGAATAAATGAGAAAGAGAATTAATTTTATGGGCTTGGGTTAACTAGGGGGCCAGGTTAGTTTGAATTGGTGGATTTGTTACATAAATAGATGAATTGGCTGAAGTTTTGAACTCTGAAACTTTATTTTCTTGCTAAATTCTATCCTTTTTTTGGTGAGGATTTTAACATTATATTTGTATAGTCGAAAAAATTTAATCGGTAAAGTTAATTTTTAGGATTGTTGAAATGAAATTTAGCTGAATTTGATGCACTAGAGTGTAAGTACGACGACTCGTAATTATAATTTATAACGAACATCTGTTAGCGAAATCAAACCTCGTTCTGCTATAATTGAACTGAATTGACCTTATTGAACATCTATTTAATAAAATAAATATCCTTCTGTTATCTTTTTAAATCGGACATTTATTGACTTACGAATTGGTTATATTAATTGTTAACTATCAACTGATGGTATAAATTATTTGCATATATGTTAATTATGTAATACGTGTTACAATTTAAATGTCATTATTGAATTTAATGGTCGCCTGTTTATATTACAATTGGGATTGCTGAGCCTCTATCTGAAAATGAGATAAGTTATTGGTTTTGAAATTTATCTGAGTATTGTTTTAAAGTGAATTATGAATTTGTTAAGAATGTTTATAAGCGATAATTACATTTGACAAATGTTTTAGGAGTTAATTGTTCTTGAATTAATAATTGTTTTAAAGGTTAATTATTATTTTAGTTAATAATAATTTGACTAATTACTTTTTAATTAGTAACCAACTTTGTAATTAATGACATTTTGGAAGTTTATATTTTAAACTAAGTTATTTAAGATAATTAATTGTTGATTTGGCAAGGTTTAATTAAATTAATTTCTTTATAAATAGTATTTCAAATCGATTATTTATTTATAAGTGATGTTTGAATGTATCTAATCATTCTTATAGTAGTTGTTTAAGTAAATTAATAAATTTACTAATGTTATTTAAGTTAACTAAATTAACATAAGAAGTGCTTTAATAGTTATAAATAAAGGACTTTGGGTTTTATAAATAGATTAAGTAAAAAAGTTATACAATTACAAAAAGATTTAAGAAAATAAATAGTTTATAAAACCTTAACGAAAATGAATTGTATACATAGAGTTTGTAAAATTATTATTTGATTCCTAGATTTGAGATAACAAGTTTTTATCTATTTTGAAGATAAGAATGTTGTCGATCAAGGTCTGAAAGATAATAATACCCTGACTTGAACAACTTTATTATTATCTGATGGATAGTATTAGCTTGATATCGGGATTGATAATTTGGAATTAAGTGTAAATTCCATTAACAAATTGATGAACTTAAGAAAGTCAAGTTTGTAAATAAGTGATTTGGGTTTATAATAACCAATGTTTTCAAATAACATTTGTTTCTCATTTAATATGATTTGAACGAGAAACTTTCTTAAGTAGTTAACGTATACTTATATCAGATGGTTAAGTATATTAATTATTTTAAGAGAAAGCAATTGAAGAGAAATTGATAAGTAATCAATTATATGAGGCTTAGTAACTTCCTTGGAAAATTGTATATGATTGCTTGGATCGGTCGATTGTTATATAACTGGCCATCGAATCTGATTTAAAGAAAATAAGTTTCCAATTACTTGAGTTTTTTCATGCTGATTTTCCGGCTTGATTTAGGCGTTATTTTGCTGTAATACTCGTATTAGACTGGACATATTTTTGGATTAGGTAAAGGTTGCTTTGGAGTTTCAGTAGTGGAGCTGGAGCTTCGGAACATATTCTCGTATTTTGTATTATTCCACTGTGTGTGTCATTGTTCGAGATTATCGAAGTTCGTAGGGACAAATTGTTCTAACTATCCAGATTTGATTTGCATGTTTGTAATATGATGTGCTTATACAAAACTCAAAATTATTTTATAAGTAGTGTTGTATATTATATATTATTTGTTCTGCTGTGAGATTCTGTTCTATCTTTTTTCCCCTAACTATCTATATTTCGGTACTTGGCTATTTAGTATGTGAATACCATTGATGTATTAACGTCGATTTCTAGGGATCGAAAAGCCCAGTCATTACACCTTCCATTGGCAGAGCATATGAACAAGTTGAATTAATTAGAATTTAGGCCGAATATTCCAGTGCTTTATCAAACCTTAGACAACCTAAGTTGAACTTTAGCCATACAAGGGAAGTTGTTGGTTTCGACGAAGCCATCGACTGTCGAGATATGATGACTTACATGTGTAAGCTGATTGAGATAGAGCTTCCTTCTTCCATTTCTGTTTTTCTATCCGAGCGAGTTACTGAATATGTGCAGGTTTCATTACTCTGGATGTCCCTCATTTGCTTTGCTTATAGGCGTACTGATTTCACATGTAGTCATCCATGTCAACCAATAAGTCTGTTCCAGTGATTCAAATCCCTCTTTATCCCTTTGCGTGAAATTAAAGCCAAAGAGTGGTGTGTCAAGACCCATACTGTTAGGATTGTCTCACTTGTTGTTAAGTTAGGAACAATGATTTGAATTAATAGTCCCACATCACGGAATAAATTAAAGGAATGAAGTACAAATATAAGTTGGTAGACACGTAACATCAGAGATTCCTTTTGTTACAAGGATGTGTGTGTCATCTCATATGTGGGGGGGGGGGGGGGGGGGGGCTTTGTTCCGATCACCATTACATAACAGTAGTATCAGAGCCAAAGGTTACGAACTGGGCTATGCAGGTAATGCAATGCTCTCAAAAGTTACTTATTAGGATGCGAGTCAAGGAGGAGACTGCTAGGATTGCCTCGCATGTTGTTAAGTTAGGAATAATGGTTTGAATCAATAATCTCACATCACGGAATAAATTGAAGGAATGAAGTACAAATATGAGTAGGTAGACATGTAACATTAGAGATTCCTTTTGTTACAAGGATGTGTGTGCCAGCTCATATGCGCGGAGCTTTGTTCCGACCGTCATTCCATAACACATACTATGACCCAACCTATCGTTTTATCGGATTCATATTCAAAAGCCACCCAAAAGAAACACCATACCTTTCAGGCCACATCTTCTACCCAAACGGTGACGGTTCTAGATCCCTCCCGTAATAAGCCTCACTTCCCTTTGTCATCAGCTCTAGACTACAATTTTTTGGACACTGATGACCTTGACGAAGACATTGAGTATGGTATACTTTGGATTGCTCTCGTCTCTAAGACTGCTGCTCCAACATAATTTCATGTATTTCCTTCTTCTGTTTTTGATTAGTCTATTATAGTTAATGCTTTTAGTAGTTGTTTCCGAGCTTTGTGAGTTTATTGTAATGTTTGATATGCAAGACATAATAGCTGCTAAGGCATCTGTGCTTTACACCTGCAAAATTTTGTAAAGCTTTATGACCACTATAAAACCAACTTGCCATGCAAAATAATAATACTTTGTTTTAATGAAAATATTATTGTATACGTACAAGTCTATAATAAAATTCTAATGAAAAGGCAGAAAATATTGAATAAAACAAATATAAAATCATATAACGTAGGTAATCTAGCAAATCAACTAAAAAAAAGAATGCTTTCCTCCAAGGTTTTAAATCTCGAGTTTTAAAGGGAATCCTGAGCTAATTTCTGAGCTAAAACGCAGGAGATTTAAACATTTGATAACTACCAAACTGTCGAATTTTGAATTTCAGATGAAATCTTAGGTTTCTATCTCGAGTGAGATAAAAAAGATTTAAAACTTATCCTCCTCTTAGGCCTCCACCTAGGTCATGTTTAGGAGCTAAGCAATGTTTTTAGCCTGATCATTTGTCTAAACCCTCCTAAGGAAGTCTCACCGACTCATCTAAGAATCCAAATGGGTATCTAGGAATTGGTTGAGGTCTGATGCTTGGTATAAGGTTCTATGTGCAAATATTTAGCAGTTCTACCGCTTTGGTAGCTCTTCAGTCCATTTAGAACTGTAAATTTTCAATTTTGATCAGTTAATAACATGTTAAATACTAAAAATTTATTAAAAATGCATGAGTTATCAAAAATATATAGCTTTGGTTGATCCTCATCTAAACGTTTAATCCCTAGTCCATACTTCCCGTCTAGTATTTTTACGATCTTTAATGGATGCTTTAGTAATTTTAAATAAAAGTCTACTAAGTAATGCTTTATACAAAAATGATGGACGTGTACTGTAATATACTGTTGTAAAAATCCTTCTAGACATCCATCTAGACCCTGACTAGATGTTAGGTGAGGCTTGTCACCTATCCATCTGCCTAGGTCCATCTAGCTGGGTTCAACCGCATCAGCTCAACATCTAATAGCATGCAGGCACTTGCTAGGCATTAGTTCGGACTTGATACCTCATACAACCATCTACATTTTAGTTTCAAGCGATTTTGCCTTGTTATCTGCTTCCAGGCCCATCCAAACCCTTATTTTCATTTTGGATCTGCTAGTACCAAACAAAGTACTAAAATTTTCTTCAAAATGCACAAATATATATATATACAACTAGTTTCAATGAGTCTTTAACAAATCCCTTCCTAAACAGTTAATTCCATGTCAAAGCTTACCGTCTAGCATCCGCTTAACGATTTTTACAATCTTGAGTACAACTGCTAAACTTACATAGCAAACAACATTGCTATAAATAGATCTAAATCCAAGTCAGAATGGCTATTTTGTGTAGGTAGAGCTTCACACATTTTATGCAAGGATTACAATGGATCAAATACAAATTGTTCAACTAATATTATTGCTGGTGAATGATACACGAATATGAAAGGTGAAATACAACACGCTACCAGTTCAAGTAAAATGCCAAATTAAATTTGCAAGAACACTTTATTTGACAAACTATTGTAGTTTGCATGTTAAATATTGATATATTAATTGAAGTTGTTTTAGACTTGCTAGATGTTAATATTTTTGTAGTTTGCACATAATTGAAATTGTAAAAGTTGGTAGCCTTGGTTAAAGTAGCTATGATGGGTCACAGTCAGACTAACATGTGAAAATATGGCGTACTATCAAAGTAAAATTGTTACATGTTACCAAATTCAGTAACAATAACAATTTAATTATTATTATTGTTGTTGTTGTTTTTTTTTCTTTTTCCAACACTTTAAACACTATTAGATTGTCTCATATGCTAAACGTTTACGCTGTCTCTGACAATACAATATAAACATTTTTACACTTGTCCAGTAATTGTATATTTCAAATTCAAGTTGTTAGTTAGAAAGTTGAAACACTATCAATGTAGCATGTATACCTTTGATTTGGTTTAATTCAAAATTTTCAGGTGATACCTCAACACAGTTGGGAATTGGTAGTAATGTTGATGTATGTTTGTTAGCATACTAGAAAAAAAAAATATGTTGATAAATAATATAAATATTCCTTTTTAACACTTTAACCATTATTAGATTGTTTCATATGCTAAGCATTTTTGCTATATGTAAAAATACTATATAAACATATCTATGCTCATCCAGTATTTATATATTTCAATTCAAGTAATAAGTTAGAAAGTTAAATACAATATAAACACGTATATGCTTGTCCAGTATGTATGTGTGTGTTTGTGTACACACACACACATACACACACACACACACACACGATATGCATATCTTTCATTTGTTTTTATTCAACCTTTTCAGGTGATACCTCAACTGCGTAGATTGGGAATTGGTAGGAAGATTGTTCAAAGAATCACACGGTGCGTATAACCCATAGTTAGAAACTGCAGTATTATAAGATTCATATGATTCAATAGAAATCTATATTTATGACCCGGTTTTTAGAGTTTATGTTGAAATTCAAATTTGAGTTGTAGAAGAAATTAATGTGTAAAAATAACAAGTATAGAAATTTTTTTGGCAAAGCCAATTAGTTTTTATAGTGATCCATAATACTTTTTATTATAACAAATAATAAATATTAATATGCACATGAGTTAGACAGTTTGTCTAACTACTACAAACAATTTTAAAGTGGACCGACTACTATATCGGTTTTTAGAGAAGGCCATCCATTACGCAGCACCATGCAAGGTGAACTACATCACAGGGAAACATAACAAAAGCAAAACTATGCTAGTTGCCAAGGCAGTAATAACACACAATGACATCTCCACGCAGGGAGAGAATTTGCACTAATTAAATTACATAACAGCATCTAACATACATTAAGCACAAACAAAATGTAAATGATATGAGTAGTCACTAAAAAATGTAATTTATCGATCCATTAATAAATTATGTTTGAAAGTGTTAGTAATAGAAAGAGTGTATTTTATGATCAAATATGTACTTTATCATGCTTTTAGCTGGAAATATAAACGTTTCATTAGTGAAATTCTTACCGAACACTGAAGTTCAAATTTTAGGTGAATTGTTCTGTCTTTTTTTTAAATTACTATTAGTTATCGTTGTTTATAAATTTCAACATGTTACTGAGAGTTTCTACCTTTTCAAAACAAAACTGTAATAAGAGTTTCTTTTAAGATTGTACACTGATAATTCTTTTTTTGTAAGTGTTTCAACTTTCAAGTCTTGGTCATATGTGTTTGTAATCTAACGTTTGAGCAAAATAAGATATAATTTTATATTATATCTTTATAGAAATAAATTAGTACATACTCAAAATAATATCGACTGAGGTAACTAATATTCATGTGATTTTTTTAGTTTAAATATGTGCGTGTGCAGTTTTTTTTTTAATTAACATGTATTATTTTGATATTAACCAGTTTTATATGTAGTAAAGTTGACACTTTATTCAAACAGAGCCCTTATTTTGATGTCCGAGCCTCAAAGAGGTTCGTACTCATAATCTGTACAGCCTGAGTCTAGAGTGTCATATGACTAACTAGTTGAGCAAATGATCCTTGACGATATTACATGATATTACCTTAATATCATTTGAATATCACATATTAGTTCTTGATCCATAATTGATGGATACCAATATAAGATATTTAACTTGTATATTTTGTGGTTTATAATGTTAATCTAATCATTGTATTAACCAAAAACTTCTCTTTATTTTATTTACAAACACGGATTTGTTGCGTCTGCTAGTATTTTTATTGGAAAAATGTTGAAATGCAAAACATAAATCGAAACCTGAACTTCCAAAAATTTCCAATTGACTGGAGTTGCAAAAATTTCATGTGATTGGAACCTAGGTCTTGAAACGTGTTACTTAGTTCGTTGTGTTGGTCTGTTTGAATCTGAGTCAGTTTCTCTTTTTTACGATCAGTTTCAAAATTGGAAATTTCGGTATCAATTTTTGTTTCTACTTTTAACATTTTCCTTGTTTAGTACATTAATAGACATTATGTACTCGGTATTAGTTAATTGAAAAAATATGGGTAACCCTTTTCTTGTCAATGCAATAATTTACTTAACATCAGATTTGAGCTAAATGGGTGTATGTCATTCATTGATAAACGGCATGTAGCCATGTACAATGTGTAACCAAACCCATTAGTCATTACCTAAAGAGGTCTTGTCCACTTCATCCCAACTGCTACCAAAATAGGGCTTCATATCCCAAATATCCGATGTCATCAGCTTTCCAAATCGAAATCAAAGAGACTCCAAAAAAACTGAACCTTTGTAAAATTTTCAGTTTTAGGTTGCTTGATTGTGTTTATACTATAATGCTGTATATTTTGATTTAAATCAAGTTTTTGTTTTTATTTATTTTTGATTATTTTGTTGGATTTTTTCCTTGTTTTGTTTTGAAATTATTGCTAGGATTTTTTTCGATTTATAGACAAACTAATGCTTTTATTGTGATTTCTTGTGAAAATGAAATTTACATTTTTTTTCTCTTGTTTGTACCAAAACCATGTTTTCGCCAAGATTTCGTAGCTGATTCCGTCTGTAATAAACCAAGAAGGTTGGGATTCTTGGGTTCAACCAGGCTCAAACTGCAGCTAAGAACAGAACGTTTGAACGAACCTTATTTATGAGAGAAAATTACATCAAACACATTCATTGCACTAGATAACAAAGGACCTTCTTCTCTGCTTCATAAGCACTGAGATTGACTTCTTCCGACTAGTTTGCATGTTGGACACGGAAGACACCTCAGACTCGTTAAAAGCTTGAAGGGAATGAAAAAGGTTGTGAAAGAACCCTTGTACTAATATTTGAACATGCATGATTAGACTTAGGAAAACAAAATGAACTCTTTTTTCTTTTTGGGTATACCTAGGGGGTAATAGATGACTGCGCTAAGTCTTTGGTAGCATGTATTATATTATATGTCAACATATATCTAGTGATTTGAATCTCTGAAGATTCAAATATGTGACCTCACAGTTCAAAGCTAGCTAGAGCGTCCAGTCACTGGAACTGTGGTGTTGGAAAATTGAACACTATTATTAATTTGTAGAACAAAGTTATATTTTATGCTATACTAACATATTTTAGGATAAACAGTAACCATTAGTCTAATGATTGGTTGTTGTATCCTAAATATTGGGTTCTATACCCTAGGGAATCAAAAACAATTTCCGTAAAAAATATGGAAGAACTGATAAAATTAAGTATAAATACCTACCACTAAAATAACGAATTAAAACAAACACAAGTAAAAAAAAAAAAAATCACATCTTGAATAGTTCTTGTACATAGACTAGGGATGACAATGAGGTGGATTTAGGGTCAAAACCCGGTTGACCCGCCCATGTTTTGATTAGACCTGCTCCATTGGGTCTTCGGGGAGGGTAGACCCATGACCTGCTTTTGGAGGTCCGGATCTGGGGTCGGGTCTGAGGCACGGCTAACCCGCCCCAACCTGACCCGCATTATTGAAACTTCGTTGAAACACTTTATAACTATAACGGTTAGTTGTTAATCTTCTTCGGTATATAAGGTTATGACTTGAATATTATATTCTTTCAATCAACAAGCTATAAAATTTTCATAATATTAAGTTGCATCAATGATAATCATTCAATAACAAATGCATACATTTTGAACAATTATCTTACAAACATATTTTATTATATTCTCATATCATTTGTAAATCCATTATTATTTATATATAATTTATCGTTTACTAATAAAAAATCTAAGTATACAAATTTATGTACACTAGAACACAATTTTACTGGGTTGTGGGGAGGGTCGGGTCTACCCTGACCCGTACGGATTTCAAGTATAGGGCAAATTTTTAGATCCGCACCGGGTTTACGGGGCGGGTCTGGGGCATGAGAAACCCGCCCAATGTGCTCCATTGTCATTCCTAACATAGACAGTGTTGTGTATTTACCTATAACATGTAAATACAGTTAAAAATGTGGATACCCAGTGCCAAAGGCTCCCATACTCAAGCGCGAGAGGACTTCCCAGACAGTCTCCCGTCCTAGTACTATTCTCACGGCTTTCCGGGCTCTGGGGGTGGTCGATTAGTGCACACAGCTGTCCCTCACATTCGTTCAATAACAGTTCTCATAATTCAATCATGAGCCAAAATGTCTTATCGATATCATCAATGAATACAACATAGAAATTACATTATTCTTCCTGAGACGTCAGGATGGTGGCTAGCTAAAATTTTGCATTTTAAATGTCATAAACATATGATTTCTATTAAAACCCGTACAATAATATCATCAATGTATTTACTTAGGTAGCACAAGAGAATATACATGATAATAAAAATAATATGAAAATACATCCAACATGTATCATAAACTGAAGCACTCCAGCCAATACATAACAATCATCTCTCACATGAACAAGTCATATCCAATCATGTAATCTTTGCATTCTAAATGTCACAAACATACAGTTTCTATTAAAACCCGTACAATGTACATTCGTCATTCGTACACAACATGAAATTCAATCGTACGCTCGATCACACAATTCTTTTTCGAACTAGTATCACCCACTCTATCTCTCTGATGCATATACAGAGTTCTAGTTGCATAGTCATATACGATGACAAAGAACTTCAGGATCATAAAATCTGTCTTCCATGTTCACCGTCAAGAATCAAGTGAAAAATACTAACTCAGACCGGTATAAGTCACCTATAAATCATGCACTCGAATCTGAATCAAAAATTGCCATGCGAATAAAATGACCTCCATACAACTTGTGTACTTATTCCAATATGTTTATTGCTATACCAGGTTTCTTTTTATTTACATTCATCCCTCATATTTGGTAAATTTTCTTTTATACTAAAATTAATTATGAACCATTTCCATAAAAACATCACTTAAATTCACAAATATCCATAACCAACTTATGTAAATCAATCATCTTTAGAAGTTAAAGTTCATATTAAATTCTATTTAATAACACTCCAAACTATACTCAATTCATTCTTAGACTACTCCATAAAACCTTGCTTAAGGTTTTAAATATTTCACACTTAAGTTTATTATAAATGTTTACAGGGCACGCAAATGTTTATTATCCTCTTTAAACTCAAGTTTCAAATTTGCAAAACACTCTTCTACCTTCTAAGAGTATAAACAATACCATATTTATTTTACTCAACCAACAAATTTAAAATTTGGTTTCACTTCTACTTCTCTGATCCTATAAGTTATAAAGTTATTTTCTTATGGTTTCACCAACACTTAGCTAGATTTCCCTAAATTAACCCGGGAATTCCGACTGTTCAAAATCGTCGGAAATTTCATTTCATTTAAATAAATGATAGCTGCTAAACACATCAAAATGTGATGCAAACCAAACTACCATAATTCACAAGATACATGTATCCACATAATAATTTAATTGAAATTATAATTAAGCACTCAAATTTTTATTGCAAAACGTTTTAAAATGATAGTAATAATAATATTATATTATATCTCTATTATATATCAAAAACTATATTTCTGAAATTCAAAAAAAAAAAATTGTTTTAATCCAGAAAACTCTAAGCAAATTTTCATGGTAGTAATTCTCTCACTTAAAACTCAAAAATGAACATCGACGTTGTCGCGATCATCTTTAAAATTTCCAGCGATCGAAATGAGTTCAGTGCTATTTAAAATCCTTTAGAATTTGGTTATACTTATAATTACTATCAAATAATACTGTTATTTCTTTCACAACTTTAAAAACCATTGGGATATAAATTCTCAGTTAAATCTTTTATTTATAAACCACATTTTACAATTTTACTTGTATAATTCACTTTTTATATAAGGCTATTTCACCACGTATATCCTTGTGTAAATTTATAATAAATGGGTTTTACTAGAGTTAAACTTTAACTCAGCATTCTTTATAGTGAAATGACGAAGCTAAATTCACAAGGTATTCATTTTAGTGTTTTCACAATAATTAATCTGTTCAACTTAGGCAAGGAAAAAGATAAAACTGCTCCTAATCAAACACAGTAATCAATGTCCTTAAACTAGTAGGACACAACAACAAATCAACTAACAATAGCCAATGCTCATAACTACATGAACATACCTAATCAAATAATGGATGATAAGAATATTATCGTTTTCTAACAAATAACACATCCATAGTAACTATATTTAGTAGGACTGGCAATGGATGCCAGAGATATCCGAAATTCATCCACATTCATATATGAAAAAACAGATAAATATCTGATATTTGAAAAAAGGATACAGATGCCGATGTAGATACTGACACATCCACATTCGAAGATTATCCATCCGTGTTTCTTCAAGTTTATAGTTTAAATTATGTATATATATTAGTACAATAAAGGATGTTTATTTATTGTTTTATTAAGTTTGAAGTTTATATTCTACTCGTTAAGCGTATGTTAATTGCTTAAAACTATTTATTATAATTTTTTTTATTTATTTTTAGCACTTTTGTAATCGACTGAATTGAAATATTTTGTGTAAAACTAACAATTTCCATTTATCTTCTTCAATTTATCGATCGTTAGCGGATCGGATAATTATCCTATATCCATCTGGATCTGCGACCGATAATTGAAAATGATTTTGGATGCAAATGCAGATATAACATTATCTGCATCCGAGAGCATCCGTAGACCAGCCTAATATTAGTATATTCATTTTATATAAAGCCTTGGTAAAATTATTTAATTTACCAAATTCTTAAAACGGTATTGTATCGATTATATTTATTTAAATTTTTTTGGATCATTATCAGTAATGTTAGTTATTCGTATTGATCTGAATCTAAAATTCAAACATAACAGATCAAACATGATCTGTTATGTTATATTTCTATATATTAATAAATACGCACTTATATACACACACACACATCCTAGGGTCTTGCTTATCTTGTCTTAAATGAATAATTCCCACAGAGGCATAGGTGCTTGCTCAACCTAAATTTTGATATCACTTGTAACGACCCAACAATCCTCAAAAATCGATACTAATCAAGGTTTTAAATCTCGGATATCGGTCACGTTTCGTCTCAGCGATTTTAGAGACTTGATCTCGTATCGGGGGAGATCTCAGGTTAGATGAGTCTAACTCAACGGTTTATCTCGGATTTCCATCTCGGGTCTGAAAGCTCATATCGGAACAATCTCGGGTATATGATATGTTAAAAATTGATATTCTTACACAATGATTTTCATGAATGTCATTATAAAATAGCAACTTAAACTTGAATTGCAAAATCACCTCATTGTTCTTAATTTATGAAAGAACATTTATATTCATAACTCATAATATAATTAAAATAAAAAAATAACACAGTACAAATAGATTAATGCTTACAACTTATGATCCGTGAACATGAATTACTATAAGACAAAGAACATAAAAAAGATCCAAATCATAAAACAATTCAACATAAGTAGAACATAAAATACATAAATTCATAGATAACATGCTAGTAAAAAGTTACGAATATGAAATTTATAAGCATTGTAAAACATATATGAATATATGACATGCTTATTTGATATGCAAAGTATAAAATAACATGAGATTATCGTGGCTGAATTTGTGTTTTCTTAATTATTGTTTTGGTTTTGGCACAAGTTTAAATTTTAACTAAAAAACAAGATTTCGGGTGATATCTCGGTATCTCGCTTCGTTCAATATTACAATATCTCGGACGATATATTCGAAACGAGATTTATAGTAAGATTTGTTGTTTCGTTTCGGGAGAACCCTAAAATGAGATTTCGGAGATCTTGGGCGATATTTTCGAGATTTAAAACAGTGATACTAGTACATACACGGTATTTACATGTCTAGCATCCAAGTGCTAAAAAGATAGATTACTATAAGAAAAAGAAAGAAGACATGGAACATGATCTCATAGCTAAATGAATAATTTATAATACAACGACGAGCTTTACACAAGAAAAAATGTAATTGTATACATAAACCAGAGCACCGATCTATAAATCATCCTAGACAGTTTTAAGCATCTACCTTACAAATGCTAATAAATACATCATACATAATGGAAATAAATGAATTATGAGAATAAGTCTTGGACCTTCAACATCTTTTGTAAAGCTCCAAATTCATTTAAATCCGATCTGAAAATATACTCGATCTGACCCAAGCTTTATAACAAAGTAGCATCCAGATCAGTTTGGTAAACCAACATGAGAAAACTCAAATAAAAAATTTAATTCTTTCAACTTATAAAACCTCTAAATTAAAGGTGCCTCGTAGGACCGCCCCGCACATAAAGACAGATAAATTTTTACCTTACGAAAACCAAACCAATTTTTATTATAAAATCCACTAATGTTATAGTAATGTCTACATCCATGAATAAATATAGAATATTGTTGAATTGCTTGCATCTCACTTTTTATATAGTTGGGCATAACTAAATCCGTAGGCAGTTATTAGAGTTTGTATTCCTACAAATGACCATGTAATGGACTAGCTCCCAAATTGTACACCTATAGAAAAAATGTACCTGGATTCCACAAGGACATCTTGCATCTCGGCTAAACAAAACCTGTATATCCATTACTAGATAATACTGAATATGTTACAAATATGATTGTGATTAGTAACTATAGCGAGCCATAAATAGAATAATCAGAAGGTTCACCTAATCTAGATTAGGTGATGAAAACACCTTAATGGGAGCGATCCACATATGTCTACTACCTCTAACTTGTTTTAGCCATTTCCACTCAATGAGGCTTGAGGCTAATGATAATGTGTTTGATAACATTTGTTCTTACAAGTTCATATTGAAACTGAACGAAACCGAAGACACTATTCCTACTAAATTCTTTTTAGAATCATCATCAGGATTAATAGCGAATAGCCCTTGCCTCTTAAGAACTTCATCTATGATTTCCTTTATTGATGTCTTTCACGTTCGAGTGCTTTAATTGATTTGAAGTGGTTTTGGATAACATATTTGACCCTGGTCTCTTTGAAAACCAATAACAATAGTTTTTAGATAAACTTAATTTTGGTTCCTTCTGAAATAATAGACAATATATAAAAGCGTGATCACACATTAAGCATTTAAATGGATGGATCTCCTTATCATTTGTCCATAGATACTTCCAAAGTTAAAGTCAATCAGGATTTGATAGTCGGTTAATTAATTATCAAATAAACGAACAACAAAAACAACATGGAATTAATTTTTCATGGTAATAACTGGACCTCGTTTAATTAATATCTTTATATACTTGGAAACAATTCCGTATAATTTTGTCAACGTTATGAGTATATCCAACAACGCTATATTTCACTACTTTGCGATATGTCCTTATATTTATCTTAATGGTACAAGTATATTCACAACATGTTAAATTTTCAATACTTAGAAAATATATTCACATTTATATCACTTGTACAAGTATATTCACAAAGCGTTCGGGAAAGCTGCCTTATTTCCCATTTATATTCAAAAACATAGTTTGCTAAACCCTTAAGTAAAAATACTAAAACAAAATATCATTTATAAATCCTCTTTTATGGAATATTAGGGTGTGTTCCGGTCTATCCTTTTTGATTTTTGGTTTTTTTCCATACAAAAGTGCAAATGATGCATGTAAATTGTGAAAAAACGACCGCTTTAGAAAACCAAGTTAGCACACAAAACCAAAAAAAAAGTATTTTTTATTTTTCATGTTGAAAATAGCGAAAGGATGAATGACGATTCATCATTCCGGCGTCTTTCCACTCTCCTCATTGACCCCTCCACGTTCTTTCCATCCCCTCTGTCGTCCATTCACTTTTCTCATTTATTAAAATTAATGTTGAAACTCAAAACATAATAAATCAAATGCCGCCTTATTTAATAAGTTTTTTCCAAAATAATATTTATAAAATAAGTTTTTTTTATAAACCAATTTATTATTCATAAATGCTTTATTAGATAAATAAATAAATTATTTTTAATATCATAACTAAGTAAAAAGTAAATTTAAATATTTATAAATAAAATATTTGAATAATCTTTAAACATCATTATTAAATAATTAATCAACTTTAAACTATTATGCATAGATAATTATCAATTTAAAATATCATTATTAATTAGTATTGTTAATGTCACTCAAAAAAGGATAAAGGGGATCATATTTTATTTTCATTCCATTAAAAATTAAATTGTTAAAGGGGGGGACACAATGGAAAAATAAATAAAAAATCCGATTTTACCCTCTATTCAAATACATAAAACACGGTAAAAATCAACAAGAACATGCCAAAATTCAGTACAAAGGTTGGAAATAACATGCCGAAAATCATTGTTATCACATCGACGACTAGTCGATCAGTCACTCGAGAAGATTCGACGATGGTCAACTTTTCCATTTCAACGATATTGTGCTTAACCGGCCCCAAAAACCCTAAATCGAGCCCAAAAAACCCTTAATTGAGCTCAAAAACCCTAAATCAACATCGAGAAAACCAAAATGCTCCTCGTCGCATAACAGACCAGATCGATATCGCACATCGATAAAAAAACCTAATTGCCTTTTGTCCACCTCGACGCATAAGAAAGATACCCAAAGAAGCTATTCCTCTTGATGATGAAGAAGTGGAGGATGATTATAGTGTACCATTACCTGATCCAAGCAATGTCAATGTTGAAGAAGGAGATGGAGATGATGTTGAGATAGATGATTTTGCTTGAGTTCATACCATTTTTGATCTATTATGGATATTATTATATTGTGACTATGATCTATTATGGATGTTTGTTGAATTTGAACATATTATTATGTTATCTTTGCTGAATTTGAACTTATTATAAATTTATAATTATATCTAATTATATTATATATTTAAGTCTAATAAATATATGTATATAAAAGATTTGTCGACTAGTCGGGCGATTTGTCGACTAGTCTTCTAGACGGTAGTGGCTTTACTTGACGTCGTGATAACCTTGCCGAAATAGATTAATTGAAAAAAATCCTGAATATTCGGCGATAGTACGTCGGAAAACACGATTTTATTTAGTGGTCTATCGCCGAATTTCTGTTATTGTCATAACTTGATGCGTTCACCAAATTCGGCGAGTACATGCCATTTTATTTATTTAACTTCAGCTCGTTGTCAATGAATGTATCGTTTATAGTCGAAAACGGGCCTCCGTTTTTTCCAATAAATTGTTATCTTCTCAGTGATTTCTTCAACAAATTCAACTTGCTGTATGCTTTTTTGAGTAAAAATTATGTTGTCTTCTTTTTCAAAATTAGAAATTTCATTAGAAATTGGTTCCTTCATGAGAAAGTGATTAATTGTTTACTCTGAGAAGAAGAAGAAGATTAGGTTTAGCAAACAGTAAAATGTAATTAGGATAAAATAATAAAAGCTCATTTTTATCTATATTTTATAAATTGTTAAGGGGGGCTATGTTAAATGATCCTCCCCTTGGTAAAATTTAAAATAAAATAAAAAATGACCCCACTTTAACCCTTTGGAGTGTTATTAACAATACTCTTATTAATACATAATAAATTTTAAAAACATTATTAATTAAGTGATAATTAATTATCCTTTAAACATTATTAGTAAAAGTATATATTTAAAATAAATAATTTAAACCTTTAACATGCTTAATAAAATAATAAAGTAATTAATTTTACTTCAAAATATAATTAATAATAATCGATTACTTTGATAAAATAATTGATGGCTTTAATTTTTTTTTCTTTCAAATATTGCTTAGCGATCGCGATGATATTTAAACATGCTACCATCAGTTTAATTAAACTGTCTCTGTCATATCATTGGTATTTACGTAAACAGACATAGATGTAAATGAATCAACAACTAATATATCGTCTGTAATATTAATACTGACAATCCAAATTAATATTATAGCAGAAGAGGACTTATTATGCTAAACAAATGTCATTCAAAATAAATTCTTCTAACCGTTATTGAAAAATGTTTATTTGGTCGAATAGATAGTACCAAGTATGTTTAATTCAACTATGTTATAATTAAACAACGTAATTAAATCAATATTATTTTATTGCTTCATTTATGATTCATTACTCAAAATAAGTTTGAATACAAAATCAAAACTCAAACAACATCTAACAACATTTCAAGATGCTATATCGTGATATTTTATTGCTTCATTTATGATTCATTACTCAAAATAAGTTTGAATACAAAATCAAAACTCAAACAACATCTAACAACATTTCAAGATGCTATATCGTGATTGTAGATCAGATTCAGACAATCTAATAGTATTTCATGATTTTGTATCGTGATCCTATATCTATTCGAAAAATTAGGAAAAATAACAATTCAAACAGTTATGAATAATTTTAATATACAAGGTAACATACTTGGTTAAAAAGGTGAGTTTTACTCACCGATATTTCAGTTGTCGTTTTCACGTTCTGTTTCCATTTAAAATTGCTCGACAGTCGATTTTAGCTTGAAATTCAGTGAGTTCAATATGCAACCAATTCAATTTTAAAACATAGATGCAACGCGACTGATTGCGTTCGATTTGGAACTAATATGAGTTAGATATTGAATTTACAAGTTACAAATAAGTTAATAATTATTATTCTCTAATTACATTAATTAACCTTAATTACCTAGATTACAACCTTAACCACAATCGACTCAACTCCAGGCCGCTACTTCTCTGCTCCGCCACCGCGGCTGGTGAACTCCAGCCATCACCGCTCGCTCATCAGAGCACACCCGACCTCTGACGAACTTATTGACACCTGCTTCGCCTCCTCTGGTACGCCACAGCTCGAGAACGAACTCCAACAAACTGTCATTCAACTCAACGCCGCTGTTGCCACAGGCCATCATGCCACCGCCACAACCTTCCATCTGAACTTTCAGCCCCATGCTTAGTCCATCCCAACCTGCCTCGTCCAGCGAAAACCTCTACCACTGCATAAACTCCGAAAATTGGAACCATGTTCATCTCTAGGTCTGCTCCACCTTGTCACGATGTAGCTCGATCCAACCATCCAAACGCTTCATCATGCGGAGGCAAACACTTCTCCAGTTGAGGTCGAGGGTTAAAACCTCTTTTAGTGGCGTTGATCGACGCGAGCCTTTGGATGAAGTTATTTTAATGGTAGCTGAAGTTGGATGAGGGAGTTGTTTATTATTCTAATCACTTTAGCTCTAAAATAATAATTTATTATTACCATTCTTATTTAAATAAGACTTAAATAAGCTCGAAATCATTTTAATTTCACATTAAATCCAAGATTCCATTTATTTAACTAATTCCAATATTTAATTTACAATTTACAATTGAAATTCTCAAATTAACCTATTCAAATATATTGAATTTCTAAAACTAATACCTTAATATTCTTAAATTATTTAAATATTCAAGTCCTAAAAATCCGCATGGTCGCATCTTAGTGCAATAAAATAACTCCTGGAAACTGAATATTCTAAAATTAGTTAAATATTCAAGTCCTAAAGATCCACATCGTCACATCTTAGTGCAATAAAATAACTCCTGGAAATTGGCCTCTTTGAGGTAGAATGCTTCATAGGAAAACACATCAACACTGTATTTGAGTTGTTACTGCTACATGATAAATAGGCAATTGGAAACAAAGAAGAAGAAAAATCGACATGCTTATTTCAGTACTTGGATTTTTTTTTTTATTTTTTTTTTTAAATATAAGTTTGTGTATTCTTCTATGTTACTATACTCATGTTTAATTGTTGTTTAAATAACTTAAAACAGTGACACATCTTAAACGACGAATCTTCCTGATTTTACTGTGTATTTTGCTTCATGCATTATTAAAACAATTCCTCGTCGAGCTAGGTGAGAAATATTAATGTGTAATTTGCTTCAGGCATTCTTAAGATAATTCCTTATCAAACTATATAGATATGAAGTGAACTAATGATTACGAAGTACGATGTCATATACTATTAAACTTCTAAATATAATAAATGTAGTATGATGTTAAAGATTTACCCTTCTTTGTTTTTTATACTTTGGTTGAGTTTTTAATGTTTCAAAAAGGTATCTCATGCCTTGCCTGTGAAATACGTGTTGCCCTACAGACGTTGCCCTCGATCAGCTGGGTTACTAGGCCGGAACTGTATGATAGTTTGTTTATACGTTAATTCTATATTTGAGTGTAAACTAAACATCGCTTAAGGAACATTTACACGACACCTATGCTCATTAAGCATATTGATATGTTTTTTTACTTTGTTTAGCCATGCCATTTGCCTAAAGGCAACATATATTGTTTGAAGTTTGCATGCTAAGGCTTTTTTTGGGCATTATTTTTCACACCATGCATTGGCTTCATTTTGTAGTCAGGCTTTGTAGTTATGCTCATTTTTTACATCTAGCATCTAGGCTTAAATTTGACTATTTTCCTTGATTTTTTCAGTCTTCTCCGTAGCCGTGAGATCTATGACATATCTGCATTGTGCTCTGAAAATGAAAGGTACTGCTAATTGATCTTTTTAGTCATTTTTTCTTCAATATATAACATTCGCATCAACATCTCCCAACTATTGGTTTTCTGATTGGTTTGGCTTTTTGTTAACTTGATAGCTTAATCATTAGCTATTAGGAAATGCATTTGGATAGGATAGTGTTAATTCTAAAGACAAATTTGTGAGTACCATTAATGCTCTTAACACATGATTGAAACATGTTATTGTTATTTCATAGTTTACCAGTAGCACCAAAAATTTTCTCATACAAAATAAAATAAAGACTGGAAATGGTTGACACTTGTATGGTTGCATCAGATTATTTTTTGAAGCATGTGAATTTGGGGATGACTCTTTAGGTTCTACCACAATGGTTTATACACAATCTGCCCAAAATACTTCTCAAGATGATATGATTTTCAGACGGGCTGGAAGATTGTTATTACTTGTACCTCCTTCTCGGCCTATTTTGTCTAGGAGGATGTCAGTCAAGGTCCATGATTCTGTATGAACTTCAACATAACCAAATTTGCCTTTGCTAGGGTACACGCAGCTAAAGCAGCTTTTTCTTTATGTATATACCAGCTTACGTATAAGAAAACTCAACAAATTAGCGTAAATGTGTAGTAAGCGAAACAGCTAGAGGAAGCTGTGCAGGTTGATAATATACAATAGACTGTACATATATTCATGTAATTTAAAGCTTAAAAACTGTAGTATACTGAATTTTTTCAAATTCAGCATAAATGGTCATGTTCTATATTATGAGGAATCTGTAATACGCTATGTTACTGATACATTTGAATTTGCAGGTGTTTCCCCCCCCTACAGATTCAGGGATAGAATCCTTATGATGTAACCCATATTGGGGCTAATTTGAGATCCCCTTTTGAATTCTTCATTCATTTTCTTTATGTGCATTTGCCCCCCTTCAACTAAACAAGGCAAAAATTAGTAGATGAGCTGTATTCATTGCAGTAATATCATGTATTGAAATTTCTAATTATTTCAAAATGTATAATCCCTTCAAAGCTGCAATCCAATATGAACTATATGAAAAAATATTTATTATTGCATAAAATATAGAGTTACATAAATAAACCAACAAACATTTTTCGTAACAAAATTATTATTGCACAAAATATATTACTCAAAATTTTAATATTACAATTACCCTTAAACCCGGGAGCATATTTGATTTGTTGCAAGGATCAAACCGAAATTGTGGATGGCAATGGAGACACCACAGTGAGCTGTTCATCAACACTGCAACGTGCCAAAGGCGATTTCTTCATGCATATCGAATCTCCAGCCTCTTTAGCAGCTTCAGTAGACATAGAAAATGATATGATCTCAGGTATAGTTCTCAGCTGCGGAGCCCACCCTCTCCTACTCTCCAGAGCTTCTCTGCTAGCCACCGTTTCCTTGTTAAGTTTAACTGGCACACCAAACCCTTTAGATTCGAGCATTTCCTGGAAATGTTCGAACGTTTTGCTGCACCTGGCTTGGTCTTCAGGCACCAGAAAGTAGACCCGGTTGGACTCGAGCTCGGCCCCTCCACAGAGCACGGTTCGGTCGGAGTCGAACCGAACCACGCTGTGCCCCGAGTAGGCTAACATCACTTCCCTGGTTTGCATTCCTCTCTTCAGTTTGAGGATCGAGCCATCTGCTCTCATCATTACGACGGCTCTTTCATCTGAGGTTTCGCAGCAGTTGCAGGATATTGTGTTCCCCATTGTTTGTTTGTTTTACTTTGTACTGGCGTTTGGTGTTGACTGTGTGTGTGTGGCGGTTTTGGTTTTATATGGCGCAAGAGCTTGTAGTTTTTTTTTTTTTTTTTTTTCGTTTTCTTGTTGGGTTCGTTGTAGGCTAGGAAGTAGGATCTTCGCAAGGGATAAAACAAAAGGAATTGTAGCTTTGGGAACTGCTACAATGGTTGGAAAATGTCAGATTGCTGTTTTTCAAAGGGATTTCGTTGTATGTATGCCATTGAGATTCCGGTTGTCATTTTGTTGTCTTAGGTAGAAAATTGTTCTTTAGTTCGAAGAGAGAAATTCACATAAAAGTATAGGCTGTGTTATGTTTAAGAATCAAGATTGCCTTGCTATATGAAATACGGTTAACGCTAATTATACGCTGCAGGCCGGCTGTGTTAAAAAATTATGCTTTTTTATTCTTAGGTGTTGGACAGAAATTTAGATTTAACCTGTTGTGGGTTGAAAAAGGTACTTGGTAGAATGATATTCTAATGATTTTTTTTAGATAGTTGACTAATTTATTTAGTGTGTTGCTAAAAGCACACATGAAAATGTTTTTTAACACCATGGATAAAAATAATCAATTTAATAAATTTTATGTACTTTCAAATATCAAACCTATTTCATACAATAATCAACTACTATGCAAAACTGTTCTGCACGGCGCACAATCATCGGCCAACGTCGTTTTCCACAGTCATCAACCACCGAACTACTGTCATTCGGTGGTTAATCATCGTAGAGAACAGTGTTGATTGACGGTTGTTTGTCGCCGTGTGAAAAAAATATGAAAATAGTGAATTTGTTAGCCTTTAAAATGGTTGGTGTTAGGAAGTGTGTAACCTAAAATTTTATGGTATTTTTTAGTAATGGTATTAAAAAGCTTTTTTTTGGTGCTTTTAGCAACACACTTTATTTATCTTTCAAATCGTTTCGGTAAAATGACATGTTTGGAGTTTATTTCTTTCCCCTTCGTTTGTTTAGAAAATTATCCGTATGAATTGGAATAGCACATTACTAAGTATCACTAGTTCAAATTTGGTCTCATTTTCAAGGCCATTTGGCATTCGAACGAAGGGTTTTGTAGTTCGAATATTAACGAATGAATAGACTTATAGTCAAAGATAGACACCTTAAAGTTTATTTTTTAATCGTCTTTTGAAAATAGGTCCAATATATTGTATATCAACATAAGATCTAATAAATTCTTTTTTTATTTTGGTCGAATATTTTATTTAATATAATTTTATCATGGTAAATACAGTTAAAAATCAATAATTAGTTACCCAATTGTTCATTTTTTTTCTAAACATAAATTTTGTTCAGGTAGAAATGTAATTATAATCGGTGATACAATGAATCTTCACCATTATATTCTCCTTGAATTCCAACTTTTATATAAGGATAAAAAGATTCAATGACCATAATATTTTGTGTCCCAGTTTATGTCTTATTGTTTCTGAGTAGTTGTCCCATATATTAATTTGTGAGAGTGTTACACATATTCAACTTTATCAAAGTGGATTAATGGACAAACTAAAAATCGTATAGACTGGACATGTAAATTAGATTTTCGGTAATGTTAAATATTCAAGCTACGCTAATATAGATGATCGAAAATACTAATTTAACCGATCATAAATTAGTATTGTTGAACAGTTGTGCTAAAATATCTTGCTTGGTTTAAAAAAATTAAACTAGTATTTTTAAACATTAAAAAAGAAAAGAAAAAATGAATAAAAGTAAAAAAATAAACAAAGTCTTCGCTAGCCAATGAACTGTTGAGTATACAGGATAGAAACCATTCAACCGTTCCTCATTCCTCTCTTCTACCACAAAAAAAAAAAAAAAAAAAAAAAAAAGGAATGATGAACGGACATCGCCACCCTCCAATCGTCGCTTGTCGTAATCACCTAGGCCACCATCTAACATCAGAATCTCTGCTATTTAATGAGGGTAAATAGTTAACCTAATTTTTGGATTGGGACTAATTGGTTGGATTTAGGGTTTTAAATTGATGATTATCACAAAGTAGTAGTAACATATTGTTTGGCTTGGAGATTTTAATTAGTGTTTTGATTGTTTAATTTCTAATTATAAATTAGGTTTATTTCAAAATCCAAAAGTTAACGTATAATTGTTGATTAATAAATATGTTCATTAGTGTATGCGATTATTTGTTATAGTTTAGACTAATTTTGGCACTAATGTGTACGATTGAATAGTGAATACATAACTTATGATTAAACATAAATTGTACGCTAATTAATTAGTGTGTGTTAATTATAAGTGTTGGTAATAATCATATGATAAAGTTACTTTTGATGATTAATTATTTTTTGTAATTAATTAATTAGTGCACCTTTTTGAAAACTTCAAATTTTAGTGTACAAAATGGTTGAGTTAAACATTTCAATGATTAACTAAATTATAAAGCATGTTTTAAGATGTAAAATTTAGTTAAAAAATATTTAAGTTGTTGAACGAATTATAAAATATGGTTTAAAACTTAATTTGCAGTTGTTAATATAGTATTTCGTATTTTTGAAAATAGTTTTACATAATAAATTTACTTTCAATAAATATTATGCTTAAGCCGATTAGTACAAATTACGAAATGAAAATAATATTCTTTTGAAAATAATGATTAAATATTATCTTAACAAATACAACAACAATGTAAAGGCTTTAATCCTAAAAGGCTCTAATTTATTTTTGAAATTATTGCACACCATTTGAATGCAAAAATTATGCGTGTAGGGCAAAGACGCTGAATGTAAAGTTATGCGTGTAGGATAAAGAAGTGACATGTTATTGACATTTTTAACATATATTTTTAAATTACAAAAAATGTTCACTTATTTTCTTGATTGCGTTTGGAAGTGTGGAATCATAACTGATAAGAAAGGCTAAGTGAAGGGATCTTACAATATGGTACTTGAATTTATTAGATTCGCTAAATAAAATAATGGAAATAAAATAGATATTTATTGTCCTTAAGGTAAGTGCAAACATTCAAAACATTGGAAGCCAAATTTTATTGTAGTACGTTAGTGTAAATATGTTATTGTGCTAAATCATTACTTTAGGGATTGTTATGGAAAACTTATTGCATTAAGTCCTATAATGTTATAGGATGATGTGTATAATGATTACATTATGACGAATCCAATAGAAGATATGGTGAAAGATGCATCACGACCATTGTTGTCTGACATTCAAGATGACGATGAAGATTTAAATGTCGAAGAAGAACTGATTGTGGGAGATTAAAGAATCTATGATATTGCATTAGGTGTCGGAGACTAGGAATGAATTCGATGTGATATCGAATAAGGTTAATTCTCTCCTTTATCACTCTGAAGTGAGGAGTTTGTGGCCGGGATGAGTGATCGACTAAAAGGGTGGTTGGTTTCATTCTAAGGAGATGATGGTATGAAGGAGTCGATCGAGTAAGCTCGCAATGTTCTAGCTTGCGCCCAGTATCGAAGTTCCATCCCACTTTGTCGGGACAAATCATGGAGACGTGTGTGTTGATTGTCGTTCCCGTTCTATTGAGTGCTCCCTCGATGAAGTGGGAAATATCAACATTATTGCTCGATACATGTTCCCATCAATGGCGTTTCCATGTGTGTTTTTGTTTGCCGTTGAGATCTCATCATTCCATTGGATCTTGTGATTGATGAATGGAACGAGATTAGGACTCATGAATTGATTTGTCTCTCTTGATTGTGACTTACCGTGTCGAGGACTTGGTTAGACTATGTATGTGTGTAACATCCTGTGTTTGGTCGCTAGAAATTAATATTGTGGATGACTGCAACATCCATGGCGATTAGGCGAGGGAGTGTTATGACATAGCTAGTCTATTCTTGGTATTATACATGGTCTGTCAAAACTTAAATTCATTGAATTATGATTGCATGTTTGTTAAATTGATTGCTTGTTTATTGTTAAGCTTGAATGGACTTGATTTTTGGGTCTAAAAGTTCAATTACTAAGAGGATGCAAAATATGGGTGGTAGTGAGAGGTTTTTTGTGACAATAATGGGCTAGGACAAACTCTTCAATAGTGGGTCGTCTTCGATTTAGCGATAATGGGCTGGGACTTAGATCTCTAGTAGCGAGTTGCTTATGATCAGACGATAGCGGGCTGAGATAAATCTTTAGTAGCAGTAGTTACCTATGCTTGTAGCTTCAGAGTAGCTGGACACGTTCGATAAGGTAATCAGATTGCCACCATGTTTGAGTCGAGTTCCTTATCGATCTAGTTATGGATATTCTTTCGGTTGGGAATCCCGATGGGATTTTATTGATTGTAAGTAGTTGATTGGTGCATGTTGATTACAACATTGGGTAGGCTTGCGTTTACCACTGGTTATAACTCCATAACTCGAGGTAAGGTAGTATAGACTCGAATGAGATAGCCGTGTTGGAGAATGGAGTTTTGATGACAACAACCTTATTTCAATACTAATTGATTATAAAATATATACTAACACTTTTATCTAGAATATATACACACACACACACACATACACACACATACGCAGGATTTATATACATGAATTTATACTGAAGACTGTACAGTTTAAAGATATTAGAGATTCAGATTTCAGAGATGATTCAAGACTCATGAGTATTCAAGATTTCAAGATAAATATAGTAACAGTGTCTAGTAGATTATGTAAGATTCTAAATAGCACTACAGGTTCAAATTCAAATTCAAATTTTGTTTCTCAAAGTCTGATTTCAAAGTCTATCTTCAAATTCTATCTTCAATCTCTATCTTCTCTATTTTATTTTATTTTCTTTACTTTTGATTTTAAACTCAAGTTTTATAAGTTCTATATTTATACTTTATATAGTTTTAACTCAATAATTTTATAAATATGTTTATATAGTTTATATTTATGTTTTCATATGATTTCCTACTTTATAATATTCATTTATAACACTATGTTTTAATCCAAGAATTTCCAGAATTATACATGCATACATACATACATACATACATATATATATACATATATATATATATACATATATATATATATACATATATATATATACATATATATATATATATATCAAAACACTTCAAAAATGCTCAAAATTTAGTTTTACACAGTACAACCTTCGTGATTTCACAGCTACAAGGGATACCGTCGATTCCACACACTTGATCAAGTATACTCTCCTTGATTTGACGGTCATAAGGGATACCACCGATTCTAACCTCCTTGATTTAACGGCTACAAGGGATACCACCGATTACATACACTACTCAAACAATTACAACAGCCCTATAACTTCTCAATAACACTTTGATTAAGAGAGTAATGAGTATAGAGTGATAAGAGAAGAAGTGTTATGAAAATAGAATTGAATTCGGCAGAGTATAAGTGTAGAAATCATAAAAATGAGAAAATATAATGGTGTAAAGAAAGGAGATGAAGATGGAGTAGAAGAATTATAAAAAATTTCGAAATTAGCCCCTATTTATAACATTTGAAAGGTTGCAACGTTTCTGGAGCATCATAAATAGTGAAAAGACATTTCCTTTCAATTTACACACACACACACACACACACACACACACACACACACACATATATATATATATATATATATATATATATATATCAAAACACTTCAAAAGTGCTCAAAATTTAGTTTTACACATGCATATGTCAACATACATTTATATATATATCGACATATAACTGTCATTTTTTCAAAATTGAAAGGAAGTGTCTTTTCACTATTTATGACGCTCCAGAAACGTTGCAGCCTTTCAAATGTTATAAATAGGGGATAATTTCAATTTTTTTTATAATTCTTCTTCTCCATCTTCATCTCCTTTCTTTACACCATTATATCTTCTCATTTTTATGATTTCTACACTTATACTCTGCCGAATTCAATTCTATTTTCAAAAAACTTCTTCTCTTTTCACTCTCTATTCATTATTCTCTTAATCAAAGTGCTATTGAGGAGTTATAGGGTTGTTGTAATTGTTTGAGTAGTGTATGTAATCGGTGGTATCCCTTGTAGCCGTTAAATCAAGGAGGTTAGAATCGGTGGTATCCCTTGTGATCGTTAAATCAAGGAGAGTATACTTGATCAAGTGTGTGGAATCGACGGTATCCCTTGTAGCTGTGAAATCAAGAAGGTTGTACTTGGATATTGATATAGTAATAAAATTCTACGCAATCCAGCGTTGCGTGGAACTGGACGTAGGACAGATCCGAAATAGTATAAAATCCGGTGCGGTCTTTTCTTTTATGCATTTTATTTTTGTTTATGTTTGATTTTATGTCTGTGATTGTTTCTATGGTGTTTGATTCTTATAATTAATCATATAAGTTTTAGATTTTGTTTAAATTCTTAAAACACTATTTATCCCCCCTTTAGTGTTACTTTAGCCTTAACGATCCATTCCGCAATACCTAACAATTGGTATCAGAGCAAGGTCTTTCAAAAAGTTCATATTCTGATTTTTGAAAATAGTGATAATGGCAACCGACACTGGTAGCAATAATAGTTCTTTTATAGAGGGTCAGTCCACTGTTATACTGTAAAACCCCACGTCCATTAAATGTCACTCACAAAGGGAACGCATTAACTTTCATGGAGTATTTTTAGTGTATAGAACAGAAAATAAGAAGACAAATATAAATATTGGTACTTGAAAATTTTAAAACAACTTTTATTGCAGCGGAGAAATAGTTTGATTACAACAACATCAAAAACCAACAGTAAAACCAAGTACACTTAATATCCATCTTGACAAATTGTTTCCTGAGTACATAAAGTAAAAAGCATAACCCCAACATAAATAGCCATAAAAGAGATGAGCTGAACTTTACTTTCAGCAAACCACGCACTTCCAAAAGAGAGAGAAAGATACCCAAATCATGCTCCACTAGCACTAGTCCCACCCTGAGAACCTGTGGGGGGGGGGGGGGGGGGAGGGAAGGAAGAAAAGAGGCGAAAACAAAGGGGGTCAGACATAAAGTATGGCGAGTACAATAACTTTAACAATATAATTATTAAAGTAACTAGGATAAGGCATAAGCTGGTAAAACAAGGAATGACAGTGAAACAAATGGGCATGGCAAAGCAAACGAGGGGAATAAGATAACGTTAATTGCGCCTCCAACACTATAGGATAATTACTATACTGCACCAATACTAGTCACCCTAAAAGTTGATCCCTCCTACTGAGCATAATAATCATAATGGTAGTTTTGTGTACCCCTAGCTGTCTTCATAGGTGCCGCTTGCTCCTATCTCCACTAGTTGTACCCCCTACCCTCCCCTTTTCTAATCACAATGTTTATAATATGGTAGTTGCACTCCTAGCTGTCGTCATAGGTGCCGCCTGCTCCTATCTCCGCTAGTCATACCCACTATCTTTCCCATTCGATCGGCTCCCTAACTCGTAAATACCGGTGCTGGTCCCACAATGGGGTGTATCACTCCCCAAAGTGGCAACCCGATACAACTCAAGGATGCACGGCTTATACCTACACGATGCAACAATGTCTTATCTACCAGCCCGGGCCCACGCACACACATGACCCCGTTGGACTTGCGTTGCCACCGCTAACCCGTTTTGACCTCTTACAATCAAACCCAGTAAGCGTGTCTCGTCCTCGACTTAGATCGAGCTCACTTAGATACTAAATGAGTTACTGGTTGAAAAGGGTCCCCACACTTGACACAAGCTTTCCACCTATGCTTGGTCCCCACTAGGATTTCCCACTTAACCCCCTCTTATTCATGTCTTATTACATGTTTCAACTTGGTTAAGTGTTTATATTCTACATGTCACCCATGTTGCCCACTTATCAAAACAACATGTATTATTGGTTAAGCTTGTCTTAACCCTATCCACTTATCAGATCAATATATTATTGGATAAGTATGTCTTAACCCTATCCACTTATCAGATTAATATATATTATTGGTTAAGCTGGTCTTAACCCTATCTACTTAACATGTTTTATGCACCATATATATATATATATACACACACCATATGAACATGTTTTACTTAATTTTTGATTAAGTACATCTTAGTTCACAGATACATTGGTTATGAGAATAACTCCCTAAGTATCAACCCCAAAGACCGAAATCAACATCAGAGTAAAACTCAGAGAATTACTCAACTCAACCAATCTTCTGTTTGTCATTCATATTCGCCTTTCATCAGCATTAATTAATTATTAATGCGCAGACATCTCACATTAAGTCAATTGCTTGTGGCCGCTGGATATGTCGGGCGGTTCCGGGCAGACTTCCACCACAAGCCAGACATAATCTCGTGTCTAAGCATCTTTTAATTATGCCTTTGACCTCTCACATTAGACTACTGTTTGTGGTTGCTGGATTTGCCGGGCGGGTCCGGGCAGTCTTATACCACAAACGAGTTTAACCTTGTGTCTTAGGCGTTTATTATCACATTTAATTTATGCCTTTGACCTCTCACATTAGACTACCGTTTGTGGTTGTTGGATTTGCCGGGCGGGTCTGGGCAGTCTTATACGACAAACGAGTCTAACCTCCTGTCTTAGGCATTTATTATCACATTTAATTCAATCCCAATTTGAATTAATATCCTTATTTCAAATTGTCAATAATTTCTAATTTAATCCATGTCCATAATTGCCACCTAAATTATATCCATAATTTCTATGCATATAAATTATGTCAATTAATGTCTACAATTAATTATATGCCTTTAAAGGCATTATATGCCAATTCAAAATATTAACATTAATATTTAATGTTTTTCCCAGCGACCCTACGTTGTTCGCACAGATAATATGTAGGCTAATACATAGTCTAACACATAAAAACTTCACAATATGAACAACACATAAAAGTAGATCTATCTACAAAAATAAGAATATGCTAGCACATAAACTTGCATTGTTATAACTTATATTGACATAAATTTGCATAGTCAATAACTTATATAGGCAAGACATATAAAACATAAATTTACATAAACTATGTACTGTCATGGATCTAAATATAGATCTAAACATGAAAATGTGAACTTGCATATATGGATATGGTTTTCTCCTAAACATGCATATAAATTTCATACTAACTTACATTCAAAACTTACATATGTAGTTAGACATATCACATAATCTTGCGTATGATTCGCCTATAAACTTACATACAAGCTAGCATATGGTTCACATTCAAACATATATATATATAAACTTGCATATGTAATTTAGACATATGAACTAAGATTTACATATAAACTTGCATATGATTTAGACATTTAATTAAGATTTACATATAAACTTACATATGATTCGCATACAAACTTACATATATGATTCGCATACAAACTTGCATATGATTTACTTCCAAACTTACATATAAACTAATGTCATAAAAATGAATCAAATTAAACATATGTGATTATACATATGAAATGGATCCACTAACATAAGTTAACAAAAAGTAGCATATGAATTCAGATATGTAAACTAATATCACATGTTTTACATATAAACTGCATAGAATCACATATAAACTTGTATATAATTCGCATACAGACTTGCATATGATTCATATGTAAACTTGTGTATAATTCACATCCAAACTTGTGTATAATTCACGTCCAAACATACATACAAAATGATGTCATAAAATGAATCAAGTTAACCATATGTAATTGGGCATATGGAATAGATCCATCAACATAAATTAACAAGACTGTCATATATTCACAAACAAACGATAATAAAAATAAGTAACGTCACATGATTCAACAGGCATGTTCTCATAATCCCAATTATAACTCATCCAAACTAATTTAACAATTATTTTGTGAATGAAATTGTACTCACAAACAAAAGAACAGTCTTGTTTTTTCAGGGATCTGTATTCTGAAACTGAGTAGCGCTCCTTTGATGTAGATCGTTGAATACTCTAAATTAGATTTGATTTGATCCTTTAAGCTTGCTTTCTAGTGGCGGCTACTCTAGGTTCACCATTGACGGCATGACGGCTCTTGGCATGAATTAGTGTGATTTAGGGTTTAGATTTAGGTTGCTTATATAGAAATTTGATTTAATAAGAGCCGTCGGATTAACCTAGGAATAGCCAGAACCATTCAGATAGTCACTTAAGCCCTAGCACCTCAGAATTTGTCACAAAGCCAATCAAAGAAGGCCACATAAAAAAAACATTCCTTGACCAACAAAAAATGCGCCACGTGCGCCACATGATACGTACACGTCATATATATATATGTGTATATATATATATTCTATATATTTATTTACATTTTTTTATATATCTATATATATGTTTCTCTCATATGCATACAAACTTCAAGGTTTAATAACTTCTTCATAATTAACCATTTTCACACTAAACCACTTTTTGAACTACGTTCACACTAAGCCACTTTTTAGCCATTCCCCTAAAACAAAAAATATGGCCTGGCGGGGATCGAACTCTGTACCTCTTGTACGCCAATCACATGTTCTAACCAAATGAGCTACTAAGTCTTTTTCTTACAAATCATAGAACAATGCTAAACATTATTCTTTTCTCGTTCCTTTTTTTAATGTTTTGTTGCAATATTTTTAAAGATAGCTTCTTCATACGGAGTCCGATTTACGCAAACTCGGACTTTATCTCTAGCATAATTTCGAGACAAAAGTAATGGCGCAACCCATTTCACCTAATTCTTCTTTTTCAAATTAATTATTCTTTAATTTTTTATTTTAATAGTCTCAGAAAATACGGGGTGTTACATTCTCCCCTCCTTAAAGGATTTCGTCCCCGAAATCTCCAAGTTAAGGAGAATGTATATCCTACCATCCAATCATCCATCTACTCAATCATCAAACACAGGCATCCATTGTCCTTAAAAGATTTGTAATGCCATATGAATATATGCAAAAAGTGTGTGTATATGTTCCTTATCCAATGCAAAATCAGGCAGTCTACTGATTCAGTTGACCTCCTTAATGCGAATTATGATAGTGTCATGCGTCCATTATATATGCAAAAGAACCCTATTAATACATATCATTTCTATATGCGTAACTATACATTCAAATGCAACACCCATATGATAACACATTCAATATACATCCATTAAATTAAATATGCACACATATTCATATGCAATATGAAAGTGACTGAGCCGATCTAGTGCCTAATGTGTGTGTAAATGTATCCACGAGCAACCACTAGCAAACACTTGCATCCACTTGCATCCACCAAGCATAACATGTCTCAAACACATGTTTTCAACCATAGGATTTTCCTATCTAAAGATCGAAGTTATAATCGAGAGGACATACTAGACGATAAAACAGAAATAAACAAAACGATTGAAAAAAGAGAAGTTAAAAACATATCCTCCAAAAAGGAAAGGGTACAACGTATGCATCTTGCTTTCCGTCCCCCAAGTTGCGTCTCCGTAATCAGCTCCCCCATTGGATTTTAACCAACTTTACCTCTCTGTTACGTAGCTTTATGACCTCTGATCCAATGATGCATGTAGGAGCTCGTCTAATCGTGGCATCTCACTCCACTTCCACTTCTCTAAGTATGCTCAGCTCCACTACTTCCGTGATATCTTGTAAACACTTCCGCAAATGCGACACGTGAAACACGTCATGAACACCACTAAGCTAGTTGCCTCTTCTCATGTCCCTCCAAAATCATAACCTCAAAAGATCTTCGAGGATTCTATTCACCTCTTTCTGTCCGTTCATCAGTCTGTGGACGATAAGCGATGCTCATACTTACCGCCTTTTTCATATCACCTTTTCCTCTAGCATCGAAAACTGCTCCAAGCCTTGTCCCGCAAGCACTGATATATATACTGTAAATGGTTTGCTTCCATCTAGCAAAGTCAAAACTGGGGCTAATATCTTCGCAAAGTCCTTAATGAACTTCTTATAGTAGCCCGTCTACCCTAGAAAACTTCTTTACTTCCGTTACTTTTCTAGGAACCTTCCAATCTTGGATTGCCACCACCTTTGCGGGATCCACAGTTATCCCTTCCTTAGAGACCACGTGTCCTAAGAACCTCACTTCTTTCCTCCAAAAATGACATTTGGAGAACTTAGCTTTGAGTTGATGCGCTCATAAGGTCTCTAAGACTTCCCTAGGATGTAGGACATGCTCTTCCTCGCTTCTAGAAAAATCAAGATATCATCCACAAAGGCTACCACCAACTTGTTTAGAAACTCGCTAAACACCCTACTCATTAAGCCAACGAAATATGCGGGTGCATTCGTCAAACCAAAAGGCATGACGAGCAACTCGAAGAAACCGTCAGGAGTTCTAAATGCAGTCTTATCTATGTTATCTTCAGCCACCCTTAGCTGATGAAATCCTATAGCCAAATCCAATTGCGAGAAAACAGAAGCACCAACCAACTGATCGAATAAATCGTCTATCTCGCGCCTCGGGGGTAACCCCGAACTTCATCGAAGACGTCACCATACTCACGGACCGCCCGAACAGATTCCAAATCATCATTGGACAAGTCAAGGGATTCTAGGTAACTACCCATCGTCGGACCCCTAGGGTCATAAGAAATATCAATGATCTTTCCACAATGAGTCAACAATCTAAATACCCTTCTTTCACAGTCTAGGATGGCACCATACCTGGCTAGCCAATCCATGCCCAGAATTAAGTCGTAGCCCATGAAGCCAAGGACAAAGGCGTTGCATTCAAACCCAACGCCCAAGATAGACACTCTCAAATCCCGACAAATCATTGAAAGATGAGCCGAACCACCAATAGGATTTGAGACTACAATGGGATCCGTAACTAGACTAGTATTTAGGTGCAGCGTTTCAACTAACGAAGCAGATACAAACGAGTGTGAAGTGCCAGAATCAACAAAGTTTGAACAGGATGATCAAAAAGAAAAACCAAACTTTCAACCAAGATATTTCTACCTCTATCGGGTATGCCAGCCGTGAGGGAACGCGTCTGCCCTCCAGAAGATTCCTGTACTTTGTCCTTACCTTTGCCTTTTGCTTCTTTGGACAATCCTAATAAGATGTCATGTTTCCCCGTAACGATAACAACTAGTCTTTTTCTTCGTTCCAATGTCTTTATTTAAGTAGTCAGGTATTTCACAAGTGTGTGGCCCTTCCTTTTCTCTTGGCCCCTTGTTATCCTTACCCCCTTTCTTTGGATCTACTTCCTTATTGTGTCCTATCCATGTCTCTCCTGCACATTCTCCATTCGTGACCTCCCACCAAAATGAGGCTTCGTCCTTCATTAACCAAGCAGCTGGTTGAACCTTCCTCCCATCGTCTATCTTAAAGGTACCAACAAGTCCTCCACTTCTCCTAGCTTTGACAAACGTCCCAGTCCCATGAAGCGGTTTTCTGCTCATCGTACGGAAGTTCTTACATATCTTAGAAAAAGCGTCTATACGTGGAGGAAGAAACTAAAAAGGGAAAGGGGAAGAGATTCGAAGCAAAGAATCGAAAGAAAGATATATGGCTTTTGGGGGTTATGTTTTTCAAAATACACTTTTCTCTTGAAAATACTCTCCTTAAACGTATTTTTGAAAGTATTTCTTTATAAAAATGCTTTTGAAAAATAGTTTTCCAAAATCTCTTATCTGTTCTGGTAACCTTCAGCTCTGGTACCACGTGTAACACCCCATGTCCATTAAATGTCACTCACAAAGGGAATGCATTAACTTTCATGAAGTATTTTTAGTGTATAGAATAAAAAATAAGAAGACAAATATAAATATTGGTACTTGAAAATTTTAAAACAACTTTTATTGCAGCGGAGAAATAGTTTGATTTCAACAACATCAAAAACACAAATTAAAACCAAGTACACTTAATATCCATCTTGACAAATTGTTTCCTGAGTACATAAAGTAAAAAGCATAACCCCAACATAAATAGCGACAAAAGAGATGAGCTAAACTTTACTTTCAGCAATCCAAGCACTTCCAAAATAGAGAGAAAGATATCCAAATCAAGCTCCACTAGCCCTAGTCCCACCCTGAGAACCTTGGGGGGGGGGGGGGGGAGGGGTGGGGGGAGGAAGAAAAGAGGCGAAAACAAAGGGGGTCAGACATAAAGTCTGACGAGTACAATAACTTTAACAATATAATTATTAAAGTAACTAGGATAAGGCATAAGCTGGTAAAACAAGGAATGACTGTGAAACAAATGGGCATGGCAAAGAAAACGAGGGGAATAAGATAACGTTAATTGCGCCTCCAACACTATAGGATAATTACTATACTGCACAAATACTAGTCACCCTAAAAGTTGATCCTGCCTACTGAACATAATAATCATAATGGTAATTTTGTGTACCCCTAGCTGTCTTCATAGGTGCCGCTTGCTCCTATCTCCACTAGTTGTACCCCCTACCCTCCCCTTTTCTAATCACAATGTTTATAATATGGTAGTTGCACTCCTAGCTGTCGTCATAGGTGCCGCCCGCTCCTATCTCCGCTAGTCGTACCCACTACCTTTCCCATTCGATCGACTCCCTGACTCGTAGATACCTGTGTCGGTCCCACAGTGGGGTGTATCACTCCCCAAAGTGGAAACCCGATACAACTCAAGGATGCACGACTTATATCTACACAATGCAACAACGTCTTACCTACCAGCCCAGGCCCATGCACGCACATGACCCCGTTGGACTTGTGTTGTCACCGCTAACCCGTTTTGACCTCTTACGATCAAACCCAGTAAGCATGTCCCGTCCTCGACTTAGATCGAGCTCATTAGATACTAAATGGGTTACTGGTTGAAAAGGGTCCCCACACTTGACACAAGCTTTCCACCTATGCTTGGTCCCCACTAGGATTTCCCACTTAACCCCCTCTTATTCATGTCTTCTTACATGTTTCAACTTGGTTAAGTGTTTATATTCTACATGTCACCCATGTTGCCCACTTATCAAAACAACATGTATTATTGGTTAAGCTTGTCTTAACCCTATCCACTTATCATATCAATATATTATTGGTTAAGTTTGTCTTGACCCTATTCATTTATCAGATTAATATATATTATTGGTTAAGTTGGTCTTAACCCTATCCACTTATCATATTAATATATATTATTGGTTAAGCTGGTCTTAATCCTATCTACTTAACATGTTTTATGCACCATATATATATATATATGTATACACACACACACACTGTATGAACATGTTTTACTTAATTTTTGATTAAGTACATCTTAGTTCACAGATACATTGGTTAAGAGAATAACTTCCTAAGTATCAACCTGGAAGACCGAAATCAACATCAGATTGACACTCAGAGAATTACTCAACTCAACCAATCTTCTGTTTGTCATTCATATTCGCCTTTGATCAGCATTAATTAATTATTACTGCGCAGACCTCTCACATTAAGTCGATTGCTTGTGGCCGCTGGATATGTCGGGCGGTTCTGTGCAGACTTCCACCACAAGCCAGACATAACCTCGTGTCTAAGCATCTTTTAATTATTCCTTTGACCTCTCACATTAGACTACTGTTTGTGGTTACTGGATTTGCCGGGCGGATCCGGGCAGTCTTATACCACAAACGAGTCTAACCTCGTGTCTTAGGCGTTTATTATCACATTTAATTTATGCCTTTGACCTCTCACATTAGACTACCATTTGTGGTTGCTGGATTTTCCTGGCGGGTACAGGCAGTCTTATACCACAAACGAGTCTAACCTCATGTCTTAGGCATTTATTATCACGTTTAATTCAATCCCAATTTGAATTATATCCTTATTTCAAATTGTCAATAATTTCTAATTTAATCCATGTCCATAATTGCCACCTAAATTATGTCCATAATTTCTATGCATATAAATTATGCCAATTAATGTCTACAATTAATTATATGCCTTTAAAGGCATTATATGCCAATTCAAAATATTAACATTAATATTTAATGTTTATCCCAGCGACCCTACGTTGTTCGCACAGATAATATGTAGGCTAATACATAGCCTAACACATAAAAACTTCACAACATGAACAACTCATAAAAGTAGATCTATCTTACAAAAATAAGAATAGGCTAGCACATAAACTTGCATGATTATAACTTATATTGACATAAATCTGCATAGTCTATAACTTATATAGGCAATAGACATATAAAACATAAATTTACATAAACTACGTACTGCCATGGTTCTAAATATAGATCTAAACATGAAAATGTAAACTTGCCTATATGGATATGGTTTTATCCTAAACTTGCATATAAATTTCATACTAACTTACATTCAAAACTTGCATATGTATTTAGACATATCACATCTTGCGTATGGCTCGCTTATAAACTTACATACAAGCTAGCATATGATTCACATTCAAACATATATATAAACTTGCATATATAATATAGACATGTGAACTAAGATTTACATATAAGCTTGCATATGATTTAGACATGTAAATTAAAATTTACATATAAACTTACATATGATTCGCATACAAACTTACATATATGATTCACATACAAACATGCATATGATTTACTTCCAAACTTACATATAAACTAATGTCATAAAAATGAATCAAATTAAACATATGTGATTATACATATGAAATGGACCCACAAACATAAGTTAACAAAAACTAGCATATGAATTTAGATATGTAAACTAATATCACATGTTTTACATATAAACTGCATAGAATCATATATAAACTTGTGTAAAATTCGCATACAGACTTGCATATGATTCATATATAAACTTGTGTATAATTCACATCCAAACTTGTGTATAATTCACGTCCAAACTTGCATACAAAATGATGTCATAAAATGAATCAAGATAACCATATGTGATTGGGCATATGGAATAGATCCATCAACATAAATTAACAGGACTGTCATATGTTCACAAACAAACGATAATAAAAATAAGTAACGTTACATGATTCAACAGGCATGTTCTCATAATCCCAATTATAACTCATCCAAATTAATTTAACAATTATTTTGTGAATGAAATTGTACTCACAAACAAAAGAACAGTCTTGTTTTTCAGGGATCTGTATTCTGAAACTGAATAGCGCTCCTTTGATGTAGATCGTTGAATACTCTAAATTAGTTTTGATTTGATTTGATCCTTTCATCTTGCTTTCTAGTGGCGGCTACTCTAGGTTCACCATTGACAGCATGACGACTCTTGGCATGAATTAGTGTGATTTAGGTTTTAGATTTAGTGTAACACCCCGTATGTTGAATAACTAGCTATAATATAAAACAGGGCAGAATTAAATTTAAAAATATGAATCAGGGGAAACGGGCTATTCCCTTGCGTTCGTCTCGGAAAAATACGCGAAATAGAGTCCGAGTTTTCGAAAATCGGAGTACGTATGACCCAGATAAGGCCCAAAGAAGTTTTCAGAAATTTAAAAACAGATTTAAAAACAAAAATTTCAATTTTCAGAAGTGGCGGGAAAAATCCCGCCAGACCCAGGGGGTCGACCTGGGGGTCGACTGGGGAGTCGACCTGCCCACCAGGTCGACTGGGGAGTCGACCCTAGTGTCGACCTGGGGGTCGACCTCCCTGGTCAAGCCCAGGTGACCTGGGTGCATCAGTTTGGCTTTTGGGCTGTGTTTTGGTGGCTAGGACGTGATCTGACGGCTCTAATCTGATTTAGGGTTAATCTAAGGGCCTAAAACACCTAACTAATCTATAAATACACCCTAAGACTACCCTAATTCATACTAAAAATAGCTACAACACCGTTATGCTGTCAAAATGCAACTTGAAGGAGCCTCCATCAATCTAAAGAGGAAGATAGCTTCTCAAATCAATCTCTAATCAACTCTAGCGACTTAATCTTCTTCTTAGGAGTGCTAATCAACAAGTTGTGAGTTTTCTATAGCCTTAATGACCAATTATTGAAATGATTATGATAGGATATAATGAGGTTATGGCTATGAATGTGGATCAATGCTATGTGTTTGTGATGTTACGCAAGTTATGCAAGTCATATGCTACATGTTCATGATGTTATGCAAGTTATGCAAGTCATATGTTACATGTTCATGATGTTATGCAAGTTATGCAAGCTATATGCTATATGATCATGATGTTATGCAAGTTATTCAAGTCATATGTTACATGTTCATGATGTTATGCAAGTTATGCAAGCTATATGCTATATGATCATGATGTTATGCAAGTTATGCAAGTGTTCATGATGCTAGTTGCTATGATAAACATTGATCCATTATGACACCATGATTATGCAAGTTTTGTGTAAGATTATATGCAAGTTCATATATGATATGTTATGCAAGTTTGGTGTATGACTATATGCAAGTCCATATATGACATGTTATGCAAGTTTGGTGTTTGATGATATGCAAGTAACATGTGAAAGTTTACACCTTAGTATGATATGCATACATATGCAAGTTAACCCCTTTGTATGTCATACATACATATGCAAGTTTACCCCTTTGTATGACATAAATAACTTATGCAAGTTAACCTCTTTATGACATATGTGATTCATGCAAGTTTGGGTTGATTATTTATGCTAGTTGGGTTGATGCTATATGCATGTTGACACCTTTAAACCCATGTTGATGTTATGCAAGTTGAACCCATTGTAATTGTGATGAATCTTCCCTTTTATGTCATGTTCGCGAATTACGTGGGGAACGATGGGGTTAATATACATGTTAATGAAATGGTGTGAAGTTGGTATGATTATGCATACCATAAAGTGGATGGACATAATTGAGTCAATTATGTACATCGTTAAATTTGTAATTAATTAGGGATAATTAATACAAATTATGGGGGTGATTAATTAGGTGTAATTAATCGACTAAGACACGAGGTTGGACCCTTTTGTAGCATAAGACTGCCCGGAACCGACCGGCATATCCAGCGGCTACAAATGATCGGCCCAATGTGAGAGGTCTTAGGCACAAACTAAATACGTGACAAGTGTATAGACACGAGGTTAGACTCGGTTATGGCGTAAGGCTGCCCGGACCCAACCGGCAAATCCAGCTGCCATAAAAGATAGTCTAATGTGAGAGGTCTTTACAACGGTTACGTTCTTAATCAATTAAGAAACACTTAACCAGATAAGCATGTAGTGGGGGCATGAAGGGTTAAGTGGGTGCCTTGGGTGGCATGTGGAGATTAAGTAAGTGCCTTGGGTGGCATGAGAAAATCTAGTGGTTGCCTTGGGTGGCAATAGAAAATACGATTAGAATACTTAACCAAAGTGGAACATGTAATTAAACATGATTAAAGGGTTAAGTGGGTGCCTTGGGTGGCATGAGGAAATCTAGTTGTTGCCTTGAGTGGCAATAGAAGATAAGATTAGAATACTTAACCAAAGAGGGACATGTAATTAAACATGATTAAAGGGTTAAGTGGGTGCCTTGGGTGGCATGTGGAAAAATCTAGTGGGTTGCCTTGGGCGGCAACAGAGAATACGACTAGAATACTTAACCAAAGTGGAACATGTAACTAAACATGATTAAAGGGTTAGGTGGGTGCCTTGGGTGGCATGTGGAAATCAAGTGGGTGCCTTGGGTGGCATGTAGAAATTTAGTGGGTGCCTTGAGTGGCAATTGAAATATGATTAGATGACTTAACCAAACCTTAACATGTAAGTGGGCATGATTATGAAAAAGGGGTTAAGTGGGATGCACTAGATAAAATGACAAGCTTAAGTAGTAGCTTGTGGGGGCCCATTTCAACCAGTAACCCATATGTATCTTATTGGGCTCGACCCATGTCGAAGACGGGACACGCGTACTGGGCTTGACTGTAAGAGGCCAAAACGGGGTAGCGGTGGCAACGCGAGTCCAACGGGTTTCATATGCGTGTGTGGACCCGGGATGGTAGGTAAGACGTTGTTGCATCGTGTAGATATAAGCCGTGCACCATTGATATTATCGGGTTGCCACTTTGGGGAGTGATACACCCCACTGTGGGGCCAACACGGGTATCTACGGTAGGGAGCCGATCGCTTGGGGAGTAGTGGTACACCTAGTGGAGATAGGGGCAGACGACACCTATGTAGTCAGCTAGGGGTACACGAGACTACTAATAAAATTACTAAGTTGTAGGTACACCTAGTGGAGATAGGGGCAGACGGCACCTATGTAGTCAGCTATGGGTACACGAGACTACTAATAAAATTACTAAGTTGTGGGTACACCTAGTGGAGATAGGGGCAGACGGCACCTATGTAGTCAGCTAGGGGTACAAGAAACTACTATTAAAAATTACTAAGTACACTTAGTGGGATCAACCTTTAAGTAGGAATTACCCTTGGGTGGGTAGAACTGGTGTGGTGTAGTGTAGGAATTACCCTTGGGTGGGTAGATCTGGGGTGGTGCAATGTAGTATTTATCCTTAGGTGGATAGGCGCGTCTTTACCGTTATCTTAGTTTATCCTAAGTCTAGTTGGCTACCTAGTGTAGTCATTTATCCCCAGTCGTACCGTACCAGGTTTATATCATACCCTAATTACTTTAATGATTGTATTGTTAAGGTTATAGGGCTCACTCAGACTTATGTCTGACCCCGTTGTTTTTATCTTTTTCCCCAACCCTCAGGTTCTCAGAGTGGGCCCAACACTAGTGGGCTTTGATCAGATTGCTTTATCTATCTTTTGGAGCTTGGACTCTTGAAGAAAAGCTCGGTTATCTTTTCTATTATGGCTATTAGTATGTAGTGGGATTATGTATTTATGTTTTAACGAGATGGATATTTTGTACTTGACTCTTGTTGGTTTTTGAGATGTAACCAAACATGTTTACCTTCTGCTGCAATGAAATGATGTTTTAAATTTCAAGTATTTATATCTGTCTTGTTGTAATTTTTCAGTTCTATATTCACTTAAATACTCCACCGAAGCTAAGGCATTCCCTTTATGAGTGACCTTAGCGGGTGTGGGGTGTTACACGTGGTATCGGAGCTCAAGGTTACCAGAACAGATAAAATTTTTAGAAAACTATTTTTCTAAAAACATTTTTGGAAGAAGTATTTTCAAAAACATGTCTTTTAAGAGAAAAGTTTTTGAAAGAAAAGCATAATCCCCAATAGCCATATCTTTATCCTTCGGATTCTCTGTTTTGAATCTCTTCCTCTTTCTCTTTTTGGATTTCCCCTCCGCGTATAGATGTCTTTTTAAGATAAGTAAGGACTTCCGTATGAAGGACTGAAGAACCACTTCAAGGGTCTAAGTCGTTTGCCAGGCTAAGAAGTTAGTCCAAGAAGGTGGAGGGCTTATGGGTATCTTTAAGATGGACGAGAGAGGAAGGTTCAAATAGCTATTAGGTAAATAAAGGACGAAACCTCATCGTGGTAAGAAGGCCATGAAAGGAGAATGGGAAGGGGAAGGCTAGTTGTTTTGGAGAAATAGGACACCTTATTAGGGTTGTCCAAAGAGGTAAAGACGAAGTACAGGATATTCTGGAGGGTAGATGTATTCCCTCACGACGGGTATACCTGATGGGGGTAGGACCGTCTAAGTTGAAATTTGGTTCTCTCGATCATCCTGTTCGAACTTTATTCGACTCTGGCGCACCACATTCGTTTATCTCATCATCATTAGTTGAGTCACTGCACCTAGACACCAGTTTGGTAGATGATCCCGTGGTTGTTTCAAACCCAATTGGGAGGGCTCCACTTATTTGTCCATGATATGTTTAGGTTTGAAGATTTCCATACTTAGCGTTGAGTTTAGAGGTGATGCTTTTGTTTGGGCTTCACGGGCTATGGGTTGATTTTGGGCATGGACTGGTTATCCAGTAATGGTGCCGTTCTTGATTGTGAAAGGAGAGTTGTTAGGCATATGACCCGCTTGGGTAACACTCTCGAGATCTTTTGAAATCTCATAGATTCTTTTTTGCTAAGTTATCTTGAATCGCTTGACGCTTCGGTCGAGAGTTCGCGATCTGTTAGAGTAGTCCGGGAATACTCGGATGTGTTTGAGGAGGTGAAGGGCTTACCTCCGAAGCGGGAGATAGACCTTCGAATATATTGGGTAGATGATGCTAAACCAGTATCTTTGTCAGTGCGCCGCATGGCTCCTCGTGAGAGGAGGGAACTCCATAAGCAAGTAGGGGAGTTGCTTGAGAAGGGGTTCATAAGACGAAGTATATCGGAGTGGGGTGCTCCAGTAGTTTTTGCCACGAAGGCGGATGGGTCCCTCAGACTTTGTGTAGACTATAGAGAACTCAACGAGCTCACAAAGAAGAATAGACACCCATTGCCAAGGATTGATGATCTTTTTGATCGGTTGGTTGGCGCCTCAGTGTTTCGCAGTGGGACTTGGCCACGGAGTTTCATCAGTTGGGAGTGACTGAGGATAGTATAGAGAAGACCGCCTTTAGGACTCCGGATGGTTTCTATGAGTGGCTGGTGATGCCATTTGGTTTGACGAACGCCCCCGCATATTTTGTTGATTTGATGAGTAGGGTGTTCATGGAGTACCTAAACAACTTCGTAGTGGTCTTTGTGGATGACATCTTGGTCTTTTCTAAAAGCGAAATAAGTTTTCGTGTGTGCTGAATAGGTTAAGCAAAGCCAGTTATTTGATCAACGGTGGTTTTGGAGCGAGATTAGCAAGGACATCCAGAGTTGGACAAAGGCTTAATTATTCAGCCGTTTTTGCTAGTATCATCTCACGTAGGTTGTCTGAATTCGAAGGAGGTGTCCCTTGGGTGTTTGTCTGATATTGGTTTAGGCCTTTGGGGCTTGCACTTGGGGGATGTCGAGTTCGACTAGGATGGTCTGCGTGAGAGATGGATAGTTATGACGATTTTGTATGGGAGAATATCCTGGTTTTCTCCAGAAGTGGAGAAAAGCATGCCCTACATCTTAGGGAAGTGTTGGAGACTCTTCGAGCGCATAGTCTTGAGACAGAAAAGGTGGATGGAGTTCTTAACATCCTATGATTTCGAGATAGCGTATACCCCTGGCAAGGTAACGTGGTGGCGGACGCCTTGAGCGGAAAAAGGTTGTCCTTGAGTCCATTGTTCGTGGAACGACGAAGCTTGGAATTTATCTCGATGTTTGATTTTAGACCTTCCGTTGACTATATACCCGGTTTGCTAGCATCCTTGGAGGTTAGACCTACTCTTTTGGGGCGGATTGGAGAAGCACAGAGGGTCGACCCACAGTTGGTTGAGTTGATAGAGAGGCTCATAAGGGGGAGTCGTCCAGCCATTTGAGTAGGTACACCCTAGACGATAGGGGGTGCTTGCGTAGAGACGGTAGACTTTGTGTACCGCAAGACGAGGGTTTAAGGAAGACTATTCTTGATGATGCACACCGTTCTAGGATGACCATTTATCCCGGTGGGGATAAGATGTACCAGGACATGAAGCGAGTTTTCTGTTTGGGCCGGTATGAAGAAAGATGTGGCCGAGTATGTCGCTAGATGCTTGGTGTGCCAACAGGTGAAAGCGGAGCAAAAGAAACCCGGTGGGTTGCTTCACCCATTGGAAGTTCCGCAATGGAAGTGGGATAGCGTCTCGATGGATTCTTATTGATGGGTTACCTAGATCGAGGAAGGGTAATACGGGAATTTGGGTTGTGGTAGACAGACTTACTAAGAGTGCCCATTTCATACCCGTGAAGAGCAAGAGGACTGCTCCATGGCTAGCTTCAGTTTATCTTCGAGAGATAGTTCGGTTGCATAGGGAACAGGACGTATTCCATGTGTCACATTTGAGGAAGTGCCTACATGAGACCGCAGAGGTGGTAGAGCCGAGCTTGCTTAAAGAAGTGGAGGTAGAGCATGATGCGACTATTCAACGAGCTCCTACCCGCATCCTTGGGTCAGAGATTAGGAAGTTGAGAAACAGAGAGGTTCGACTAGTCAAAGTGCCAAGGGGAGAAGACGAGAGTAATGCTACTTGGGAGACAGAAGCGAAGATGCGTTCACTACCCATTCCTTTTTGAGGGTATGTCTTTTAACTTCTCCTTTATTGTTTGTCTAGTACTTATCTTATCTTCAGTATGTCCTCTCATTAGTACCTTTGACCTTTAGATAGGGTAAACCTATGGTTGAAACATGTGTTTGAGACATGTTATGTTTGATGGATGCGTGTGGATGCAAGTGGTTGCTAGTGGTTGCTCGTGGATGCATATACACACACTCTAGGCACTAGATCGGCTCAATCACTTCATATCGCATATTGCATAAAATTGTGTGTAGGTAGCTATATTAATGGATGTATAATGGTTGTGTTATCACATGGATGATGCATTTTGGTGAATGATTGTGCACTCATGTAGAAATAGTATGTGTCGATAGGGATCTTTCGCATACATATTGGATGCATGGCACTATCATGGTTTGCATTAAGGAGGTCAACTAAATCAGTAGACCGCCTGATTTTGCATTAGACAGGGAACATATACACACACTCTTTGCATATGTTCATACAGCATTAGAAACTCTAAGGACAATGGATGCCAGTGTTTGATGGTTTGAGTAGATGGTTGTTTGGTTGGTAGGATACGTTCTTCTTGACTTAGAGATTTCGGGGACGAAATCCTTTAAGTAGGGGAGAATGTAACACCCCGTATGTTGAATAACTAGCTATAATATAAAACAGGGCAGAATTAAATTTAAAAATCTGAATCAGGGGAAACGGGCTATGCCATTGCGTTCGTCTCGGAAAAATACGCGAAATAGAGTCCGAGTTTTCGAAAATCGGAGTACGTATGACCCAGATAAGGCCCAAAGAAGTTTTCAGAAATTTAAAAACAGATTTAAAAACAAAAATTTCAATTTTCAGAAGTGGCGGGAAAAATCCCGCCAGACCCAGGGGGTCGACCTGGGGGTCGACTGGGGAGTCGACCTTCCCACCAGGTCGACTGGGGAGTCGACCCTAGTGTCGACCTGGGGGTCGACCTCCCTGGTCGAGCCCAGGTGACCTGGGTGCATCAGTTTGGCTTTTGGGCTGTGTTTTGGTGGCTAGGACGTGATCTGACGGCTCTAATCTGATTTAGGGTTAATCTAAGGGCCTAAAACACCTAACTAATCTATAAATACACCCTAAGACTACCCTAATTCATATTAAAAATATCTACAACACCGTTATGCTGTCAAAATGCAACTTGAAGGAGCCTCCATCAATCTAAAGAGGAAGATAGCTTCTCAAATCAATCTCTAATCAACTCTAGCAACTTAATCTTCTTCTTAGGAGTGCTAATCAACAAGTTGTGAGTTTTCTATAGCCTTAATGACCAATTATTGAAATGATTATGATAGGATATAATGAGGTTATGGCTATGAATGTGGATCAATGCTATGTGTTTGTGATGTTACGCAAGTTATGCAAGTCATATGCTACATGTCCATGATGTTATGCAAGTTATGCAAGTCATATGTTACATGTTCATGATGTTATGCAAGTTATGCAAGCTATATGCTATATGATCATGATGTTATGCAAGTTATTCAAGTCATATGTTACATGTTCATGATGTTATGCAAGTTATGCAAGCTATATGCTATATGATCATGATGTTATGCAAGTTATGCAAGTGTTCATGATGCTAGTTGCTATGATAAACATTGATCCATTATGACACCATGATTATGCAAGTTTTGTGTAAGATTATATGCAAGTTCATATATGATATGTTATGCAAGTTTGGTGTATGATTATATGCAAGTCCATATATGACATGTTATGCAAGTTTGGTGTTTGATGATATGCAAGTAACATGTGCAAGTTTACACCTTAGTATGATATGCATACATATGCAAGTTAACCCCTTTGTATGTCATACATACATATGCAAGTTTACCCCTTTGTATGACATAAATAACTTATGCAAGTTAACCTCTTTATGACATATGTGATTCATGCAAGTTTGGGTTGATTATTTATGCTAGTTGGGTTGATGCTATATGCATGTTGACACCTTTAAACCCATGTTGATGTTATGCAAGTTGAACCCATTGTAATTGTGATGAATCTTCCCTTTTATGTCATGTTCGCGAATTACGTGGGGAACGATGGGGTTAATATAAATGTTAATGAAATGGTGTGAAGTTGGTATGATTATGCATACCATAAAGTGGATGGACATAATTGAGTCAATTATGTACATCGTTAAATTTGTAATTAATTAGGGATAATTAATACAAATTATGGGGGTGATTAATTAGGTGTAATTAATCGACTAAGACACGAGGTTGGACCCTTTTGTAGCATAAGACTGCCCGGAACCGACCGGCATATCCAGCGGCTACAAATGATTGGCCCAATGTGAGAGGTCTTAGGCACAAACTAAATACGTGACAAGTGTATAGACACGAGGTTAGACTCGGTTATGGCGTAAGGCTGCCTGGACCCAACCGGCAAATCCAGCTGCCATAAAAGATAGTCTAATGTGAGAGGTCTTTACAACGGTTACGTTCTTAATCAATTAAGAAACACTTAACCAGATAAGCATGTAGTGGGGCATGAAGGGTTAAGTGGGTGCCTTGGGTGGCATGTGGAGATTAAGTGCCTTGGGTGGCATGAGAAAATCTAGTGGTTTCCTTGGGTGGCAATAGAAAATACGATTAGAATACTTAACCAAAGTGGAACATGTAATTAAACATGATTAAAGGGTTAAGTGGGTGCCTTGGGTGGCATGAGGAAATCTAGTGGTTTCCTTGAGTGGCAATAGAAGATAAGATTAGAATACTTAACCAAAGAGGGACATGTAATTAAACATGATTAAAGGGTTTAGTGGGTGCCTTGGGTGGCATGTGGAAAAATCTAGTGGGTTGCCTTGGGAGGCAATAGAGAATACGACTAGAATACTTAACCAAAGTGGAACATGTAACTAAACATGATTAAAGGGTTAAGTGGGTGCCTTGGGTGGCATGTGGAAATCAAGTGGGTGCCTTGGGTGGCATGTAGAAATCTAGTGGGTGCCTTGAGTGGCAATTGAAATATGATTAGATGACTTAACCAAACCTTAACATGTAAGTGGGCATGATTATGAAAAAGGGGTTAAGTGGGATGCACTAGATAAAATGACAAGCTTAAGTAGTAGCTTGTGGGGGCCTATTTCAACCAGTAACCCATATGTATCTTATTGGGCTCGACCCATGTCGAGGACGGGACACGCGTACTGGGCTTGACTGTAAGAGGCCAAAACGGGGTAGCGGTGGCAACGCGAGTCCAACGGGTTTCATATGCGTGTGTGGACCCGGGCTGGTAGGTAAGACGTTGTTGCATCGTGTAGATATAAGTCATGCACCATTGATATTATCGGGTTGCCACTTTGGGGAGTGATACACCCCACTGTGGGGCCAGCACGGGTATCTACGGTAGGGAGCCGATCGCTTGGGGAGTAGTGGGTACACCTAGTGGAGATAGGGGCAGACGGCACCTATGTAGTCAGCTAGGGGTACACGAGACTACTAATAAAATTACTAAGTTGTGGGTACACCTAGTGGAGATAGGGGCAGACGGCACCTATGTAGTCAGCTAGGGGTACACGAGACTACTAATAAAATTACTAAGTTGTGGGTACACCTAGTGGAGATAGGGGCAGACGGCACCTATGTAGTCAGCTAGGGGTACAAGAAACTACTATTAAAAATTACTAAGTACACTTAGTGGGATCAACCTTTAAGTAGGAATTACCCTTGGGTGGGTAGAACTGGTGTGGTGCAGTGTAGGAATTACCCTTGGGTAGGTAGATCTGGGGTGGTGCAATGTAGTATTTATCCTTAGGTGGATAGGCGCGTCTTTACCGTTATCTTAGTTTATCCTAAGTCTAGTTGGCTACCTAGTGTAGTCATTTATCCTCAGTCGTACCGTACCAGGTTTATATCATACCCTAATTACTTTAATGATTGTATTGTTAAGGTTATAGGGCTCACTCAGACTTATGTCTGACCCCGTTGTTTTTATCTTTTTCCCCAACCCTCAGGTTCTCAGAGTGGGCCCAGCACTAGTGGGCTTTGATCAGATTGCTTTATCTATCTTTTGGAGCTTGGACTCTTGAAGAAAAGCTTGGTTATCTTTTCTATTATGGCTATTAGTATGTAGTGGGATTATGTATTTATGTTTTAACGAGATGGATATTTTGTACTTGACTCTTGTTGGTTTTTGAGATGTAACCAAACATGTTTACCTTCTGCTGCAATGAAATGATGTTTTAAATTTCAAGTATTTATATCTGTCTTGTTGTAATTTTTCAGTTCTATATTCACTTAAATACTCCACCGAAGCTAAGGCATTCCCTTTATGAGTGACCTTAGCGGGTGTGGGTTGTTACATTTAGGTTGCTTATATAGAAGTTTGATTTAATAAGAGCCGTCGGATTAACCTAGGAATAGCCAGAACCATTCAGATAGCCACCTAAGCCCTAGCACCTCATAATTTGTCACAAAGCCAATCAGAGAAGGCCACATAAAGAAACATTCCTTGACCAACAAAAAATGTGCCACGTGCGCCACATGATACGTACACGTCATATATATATATTCTATATATTTATTTATTTACATATATATATATATATATATATTTCTCTCATATGCATATAAACTTCAAGGCTTAATAAGTTCTTCATAATTAACCATTTTCACACTAAACCACTTTTTGAACTGCGTTCACACTAAGCCACTTTTTAGCCATTCCCCTAAAACAAAAAATATGGCGTTGGCGGAGATTGAACTTTGTACCTCTTGTACGCAAATCACATTTTCTAACCAAATGAGCTACTAAGTCTTTTTCTTACAAACCATAGAACAATGCTAAACATTATTCTTTTCTCATTCCTCTTTTTCATGTTTTGCTGCAATATTTAATTTAAAGATAGCTTCTTCATATAGAGTCCGATTTATGCAAATTCGGACATTATCTCTAGCACAATTCCGAGACAAACGCAATGGCACAACCCGATTCACCACTTCTTCTTTCTCAAATTAATTATTCTTTAATTTGTTATTTTAATATTCTCAGAAAATACGGGGTGTTACATATACCACCACTATTTAATGGTACTAAGTATTCATACTGGGCATGTAGAACGAAAATATAAATACAATCAATGGGATTAGACACATGGAATAGTACACAAAATGAGTTTGTTGAACCCACAAATGGTTTTGCACAATGGACAAATGAACAAAAGACTGCTGCACAAAGCAATTCAAAAGCCATGAATATATTATTTTGTTTATTAGATAGGAATGAGTTTAATAGAGTGTCTGTATGTAAAAGCACCTATGAAATTTGGAGAACTTTACAAGTTACTCTTGAAGGAACTAGTAAAGCTAAACAAACTAAGATATCAATGTTAGTTAATTGGTATGAGTTATCCAAAATGAATGAGAATAAGTCTACCTCTGGTATGTATTGCAGATTTCAAGAGATAGTGCATTCATTAACAGCATTTGAAAAACTTATTCTGAAGAGGATCAAGTTAGAAAAATATTAAAGTTCATTGAATCTCGAATGGGATCAGAAAACTCTGGCAATTGAAGGAGCCAATAATGTCAATGACATGAAGATTGAGGAGTTAATTGCAATCTGATGTCTTTTGAAGTCCAATTACAGAAAAGAAAAGAAAGCATGCCAACTGAGAAGAAATCCATTGCACTTAAAGCAACAACAAATGATTCTGACTCGAGTAGTGAAGATGATGAAGAAACAGCCCTTACGACAAGACATTTTAGAAGATTTCTGAAATATAGAAGGAAAAATAATTTTCAAAATAGCAACCAAGGAAATTCAAAGAGTAACGATGGTCGATGTTATAACTGCAACAAAGCAGTACATATAAGGAAAATGTATCCATATCCAAATAAATCGACTCAACAAATAGACAGCAGCAATTCGTCAAGGAAGAGAAAGCATATGCAACAACATTAGATGATTCAGATTCATCATCAAGTGATGAAGAGTCAGAAATTGGAAATTCAAATATGTGTTTCACGACAATTCAAAATTCAAAAAAATTCAAAGAAAATGATCTAAACCTGAGTACGCCTTAATTAATTTTTAAATTTTATTTGGTTGAATGGTTGCTTGTTTGTTTGCTTTATTTTGAATTTAAAAGTTTTAAATTTAAACTTAAAATTTAAAAATTCAAATTTGAATTTTGAATTTCAATATAATAATATAATAATAATAAACAATAAATAAAATAATAAAGTAAAATTTTAATGTTTGTTTGGATTAGAATTATTTTAGGAAATCGTTAAACCTGAAATATAAATTGGTAATTTAAATCACATTTCACAAAAATGAAAATTCCTTTGAAAATAGGTGCATATGTCGATATACATTTGTGTATATGTTGACATATATAACTAGAATTTAAAATTTAAAATTTTGAATTGCAAAGGTTTAAACGTTCAAACTTCCATCCAACTTTTCACCAACTCCCAAGGTTTGAAAAGGTGTTATTGACTACTGAAAAGTTGTGCCTATTTAATTCATGTCTATTCAATTTCTATATATACACCTATTCTATCTACCTTTCATTCACAATTCAAAACAATATTCTTCGTATCTATTCTCTTCAAAACTATCAATTCAATGGCTTCCTCAAGTCCAACTCAGAAATTGAAGTTACCTAAAACCATCAAAGCTAATCTTCATAATGACAAAGAAGCTATCAAGACTTATGTTAACTATGTAGCGAATGCTAAATTTAACACGAGTGCTTTTGCCGTCTTTAGCGATTTTTCCTCTTATGATCTTACATCTCTATTTCAACAAAACAAAGTCTTGAGTCTAATTGACTCACGGGATAATGACGAAGTATGTTATCCTAAGCTTGTCTAATTGTTCTATGCGAATCTTAATCGTGGATTCTACGAAGGCAACGAAGACCAATTTGGAGTAGCGTCAAAGGCACGCAAGTTGTTCTCGATGCCGAACTCTTAGGCAATATCTTGAATTGTCGAAGCATAGGCTCAGATTTTTCGGATTTCGTTATCGATGAAACCGATTTAGAGACCTATCATGACATATTCGAAAGCGATGCTCACATGGATTTCAAAAATTGCTTTTTTTGTCCAAAAACAAGAATTGTCAACCTCCTCCTCCAATATACCATCACTCCCACTCCAGAAACTTGAATAATCCAACTCTCAAAGCCCAAAAAGTCCTCTTTGCTATTCTGGGTGGCTATAACATTAATTGGGCCGATATGATCTTAAAAGAGATCAAACCTATAGATTTATCGTCAAGATAAAACACTCTCTAGTATAGTGTTTATCTCACCTGCATCTTCAAATATTTTGAAATTGATGTAGAAGAATTAGTGCCTAGAAAACTGTTTGACTCATCAAACATACATCTCATGCAAATTTTTCTCACTTTCCAACCATACGAGATATTTGAAGCCAAACAAGCCCGAATGCAACAAGAACAAGCGCCAATGAAAGTCGAAGAAGAAGAAGAAACTTCTTTAGAAAGTGTTGAGTTTCTAACCAACACTAGACATGTTTCCAAAGAGGCGATTTTTCAAAATCAAAATCAAAAGAAGCTTAAGAAGAATTTTTCAAAAATGACCAAGTTCATGGTCAAGATTGGAAGAAAGCTTGGAATCTCACCTTCCTCATCATCATCCGAAAACTAATCTATCTAGTTTAATTTACCTTTATGTATTAGCTTATATATTTGCTTGAATTTGCTTTCGAATCTCGTATTTAGTGTGTCTTAAGTTGGATATATTTGCTTTATATTAAGTAATGAATGGAGTTTTATTTGTGTTAAAATCATCTTCAAGTTACTGTAAAAATCTTAGAGTTAATTATAATATAATACGAGATTAAAAGATTCAAAATTTTAAAATTTTCAATAGGATATGTTGACATACATTTTTGTATATGTCAACATATAACTGCCAGATTTTCAATTTTTTTTCAAAATTTTAGAATTAAATAAATAACTCATATCCATTCAAAATCCAAGGAATTCCAGACCCTATTTAAGCCTATTTCTTTCAGAAAAAATCATTATTTCATTTCTCCTTCTTCCTTATTCATTTTCTCTCAAATTCATGGCAAATCCAATCCATAATCTTAGTGAAAATCTCGAAGAAACCTTGAATTCTTTCAAGAACATTCTCTGTGTAATTCTACGAAACCAGCGTCATCTCGAATTAAGCCAAATAAAGATGTTTGAACAACAAGAAAAGAATTTTGATGAAATACAGTGGCTAATCTCTTCTCTTTTCCGAGATGAAGATAACAATCTCGCTAAGGCTCCACCAACCAAAGAAGATGATGATTGGGAAATCATCAAGAAGGATCCATTCTTTGGAGAAGACGGTTGGGTAGAAGTCCCAAGAAACCTTTAATTGTTTGGTATGGTTGATTTAATTTGATTGATTTATTTGAATTTGTTTAATTTAGATCAAAAACTTGTATACATTAAACATATGGTGTGGTGTGCTTTAATTGGATTAGTTTGAATATATAACATATGTAATTATAATACTTGGATTGGTTTGTATTAATGTTTGATAATCGTATTATAGGATTAAATAGGACTTGGGGGGAGTATTTTACTTTGATTTAGGAATTATTTGTATCATTATAGGATTTAGGGGGGAGTGGTCTTAGAATTTCTTTTTGATAATGCCAAAGTGGGAGAAATTATAAAATATAGAATTAATTTTTAGGATTCATATAGATAGAGGGAGTAATAGAAGGATCATCATTATCAACAGGTATATACAGGTATGATATTTTATAAAATAAGATTGTCATCATCAAAAAGGGGGAGATTGTTGGAGAATGGAGTTTTGATGACAACAACCTTATTTCAATATTACTTGATTATAAAATATATACTAATACTTTTATCTAGAATATATTTATACATATGCTGGATTTATATACAAGAATTTATACTGAAGATTGTACAATTTAAAGATATTAGAGATTCAAATTTCAGAGATGATTCAAGACTCATGAGTTTTCAAGAGTTCAAGATAAATATAAAAATAGAGTCTAGATTATGTAAGACTCTGAATAGCACTCCAGTTTCAAATTCAAATTCTGATTTCAAAGTCTATCTTTAAATTCTATCTTCAATCTCTATCCTCTCTATTTTATTTATTTTCTTTACTTTCGATTTTAAACTCAAGTTTTATAAGTTCTATATTTATACTTTATATTTATATAGTTTTAACTCTATAATTTTATAAATATGTTTATATATTTTATACTTATATTTTCATTTGATTTCCTACTTTATAATATTCATTTATAACACTATGTTTTGATTCAAGAATTTCTAGAATTTCTAAAATTATATATATATATATATATCAAAACACTTCAAAAATGCTCAAAATTTAGTTTTACACATGCATATGTTGACATACATTTATATACATGTCGACATATAATTGTCATTTTTTTCAAAATTAAAAGGAAGTGTCTTTTCATTATTTGTGACGCTCTAGAAACATTGAAACTTTTCAAATGTTATAAATAGGGGTTGATTTCGATTTTTTTATAATTCTTCTTATCCATCTTCATCTCCTTTCTTTACACCATTATATCTTCTCATTTTTATGATTTTTATGCTTATACTCTACCGAATTCAATTCTATTTTCATAAAACTTCTTCTCTTCTCACTCTCTATTCATTACTCTCCACATCAAAGTGCTATTGAGGATTGTTCTAACTATTTGAGTAGTATATGTAATTGGTGGTATCCCTTGTAGCCGTTAAATCAAGGAGGTTAGAATCGGTGGTATCCCTTGTAGCCGTTAAATCAAGAAGAGTATACTTGATCAAGTGTGCGGAATCGGTTGTATCCCTTGTAGCCGTGAAATCAAAAAGGTTGTACTTGGATATTGATATAGTAATAAAACTCTGCGCAATCCAACATTGCATGGGACTGGACGAAGGAGCAATTCCGAACCAGTATAAAATCCAGTGTGTTCTTTCCTTTTATGCATTTTATTTTTGTTTATCCTTGTGTTTGTGTTTGATTCTATGTGTGTGATTGTTTCTATGGTGTTTGATTCATATAGTTAATCATATAAGTCATAGATTTTGTTTGAATTCTTAAAAACACTATTCACCCCGCTCTAGTGTTAGTTTTGTTTTAACGATACATTCCACAATCCCTAACAAGTCATTCTGTGTTGAGAGGTATTATTTGTATTCAACATCATGATAAGGGATTGAGTACGCATTCATTTCATAGCGAATGTGATGTTAGATAGCAATAGCTGGATGAGATTGGTCAAATAATTTTCTATAACTATTCGATATTTCCAACTGGTTGCGGGAATAGTTGTCAATGGTTTCCATCGATAGGTTTGCATGGAAAATTGGAATAGTATGATAGTGTTCGAGTTACTCGATTTATTGACGAGAGATGCTAGATTATTATTCTCTATTTTTGAGACAACAATCAGGTTGTCGAGTCATATATGGATTAAATTTAATATTAGATGTTTCAGATTAGTATCATGCATGTTTGATTGGTGATGTTTGCATGTTCATTTATATTTATATGATTGTTACGCATGTAGGATAATTATGTTGTTGTATTGTTTATTGGTAGAAACAAATTTCATACATGACTTGACAAGCTCGTGTTAGATAAATTTTATTTATTTAACATGTTTATTCCCTTATTGCTATTTCTACTATTGTATCTAATCCTCTTTGTTGAGCACATGCTCAGGTACAAAGAAGCAAGATTTATTTTGTTTGGATGCAAATTAGTTTTTAGTTGCATCTAAATGCCAAGCTTGCTTAAAAAGAGATATGTAGTAGAAGTAGAGTTGTGGTTTTTGCTATTTGGTGCATTTTGGTGATTTTATGCCTTAGATATGGGCAATCACTTTTAGGCTTTTATTTTCTTTTTATGAGATGGACCTTTCATGGCATTTTGGATTTTTTCAGATCAAGTCGTACAAGGAAGGTGCTACCGAAATTTTCAGTGAATTTTGACATATTTGAAAAGAAATTCAATATGTGATGCTAAGTTGAATTGTCTTCCAAATATTAAGTTGTCACTTTTATCTTCCGACATCGAATTGTTGGGAAACAGGTGCATAATTTTGAGGTTTGTTTGGCTGCATTGATCATAATTGAATGGTTGTTGAGAGCATTAAGTGAGGATTTGCCTTGTGACGTCACTTATTCGAGAGTGCTGGGTAGTGTTGTTTTGTCCTTGAGGATTTCGGGGACGAAATCCTTTAAGGAGGAAAGAATGTAACGACCGTATTTTGGCGATTGGATATTTAAATATTTTTATTTAAATATTAATCGTCAATTAAGTGGTACCGAAATGTGGGTTTTCACAAACGATTGAATCAGGATTTGTGACTGGTTCCAATGAGTCCAGATTGATGGAGGGAACTTTTTAAACTGCAAACATCGATATATTTCAACTATTGGATTTTTGGTTGGTAGCTTGGTATCGATTCGTGAGTCAATTCAAAAAGCTAACTTTTGTGTATGATAGAATTAGGTGCAGAAATCTTTTCCATTGATCTCGGAATGGCTTCCAAGATTCTTTTTTTTTTTTGCAAAGCCATCCGGTTTTTATAATGATCCCTAACACTTTTTATTATACTAAAAAATAAGTACATTATTACAAAGTAGACATTATCTAGCTACTATACTCGGTATTTACGGTCGGCCGGCAATCACAAATGGGTTTTATAGTGGACCGTCCACTACTACTAGCCAAGCTTAAGGAACAAGAGCTAATTTATGCAATTAAACTACTATACACATGCTTCACGTAAGAAGCAAAATTACATATAGACTTTCAAGTCTAGCTTGACATAATTACAAACTCTTTACTAGAGTGGTACACGAAAGTACAAAGGGATGGAAAGTGTGTACACAATTACATAGCTTGCGGCAGCAAATTGCAGCTAACATGACAAACAATCAACGACCCAAGGATGGAAGCTTCAAAACATTTCATAATTAGAAAATTTCAGAGAAGCAAAGCAAAAGTTAATTGTCTTGAACATTTAACTTGGCACTACAATAACTTAGAAGAAGTACTGCATGTTCCAAACACAAATTGATGCATGCTAACTCGGCATCACCACCTACGACAACTGAAATTAATTCCACAAAAATAGAAACTCCAACCAAAGATAACATAGCTAATGACATGTAGAAATCACGAACGCAACAAGCTTTAGAATATTAGATACAACATATAGCTTGGAAAAATCTTTTGACATCGGGAATTTTTTCAACAAAAAATTGTAACCATAATGAGACTACGAGGCCATCACAACTAAGCATATCACCCAAAAAATACTTTGACATATAGGGAGATGAGAGGCAATAAAATAGGATACTCCACACAACAAACCACAAAAAGAAAGAGAAAAGCTTTCTCATGTGTTGCTGGTCATAACGATGGAATACCAAAGATGGACCGCACAAATCCATCCCCAAAACAACCACACAATCCAAGCACATGTGCAAATCAAACAACACACCAAAACTTCAAGCCCTAAGTTAAGAAAAGACACATACCTTAAGACAATATACTCACATAACACATAGACGGAACCCCTTTAAAAACGACGCCAAACTAGACCCCATTCCTTGCCAGTTGTATAACAGTTTTGAATGAGGCACTTAGGTAATCGATGGCGAATCCAAGCGGTTTTGTGAGTCCGCGCAACATACAAAGCAAGAGAATCACCTTATACCAAGAAATGACCATAAATTTGATACGCATTTAGATTTAAGAGGAGGATGACGAGATTGTGTGGAGAGCCAGTTGAAATAGTCCAGGCATGACTAAAACTACATCTGATGGGGAGGAGATTAAAAGACGAAGAGAGGCATGATGGGTAAGATGTGGCAAAGAAAATAAGAATCGGATTGGGGAAATGTAGTCTCCAATTCCAGGCTATTGCAAAAAGTCGTGTCCCAAGATTCTTTTGAGTATAAGGTTCGATATGTTTGGGGTTCGCGAGATTTTAGGCTTAGTGAATAGTGTCTTGAAAGAGCCTATATAAGCATCTCCTTCTCCTTACTTTTGGATCTCAAGACTCCATCTCTTCCATCAATGACTGAAATGGCCCAATCCAATCTGTCCACTTTTATTCAAAACTGCCCAACATGAAAGTTATTCGTATCGACAGCACGAACTCAACTGCGTTGGGCTCTCGTCAATTAGACATTGGAGTTGGCCAGAAATCACCAAAAACTGAGCCTAAGTCATTTCTTTTTTTGTCTTTTGCAACTTCATCGCCGAGAATCGGTTCTTGGCACCAAAAGGAAAGCTGTGGAGGATTGAAAAACGAAGAGACTGACGTTGGTTTCAAGTCAATCGGAGTTCGTATGAGAGAGAAATATGTGATTTAGTGATTTTGATATTTTGGCTTTTCTCGTCTTACAGAGTGGTCGTACGGCAACTTTTCTGGCGAATATAGCCTAGAGGGAGGCGCTTCAGATGGAGGTGGCTTGGTGTCGATCATAGGTGCAAAGTGGTGGTAGCAGCGAGAAGAAGATGGTGGGTTTGGGTGTTTGGCTGAAATGTGATTTGAGGAAGAAGGGGTAAGGGAAAACTTGTAATCAAGTTAGTTTGTTATTTAATTAATCGCGGAAACTTATAATATGTATAACTTTTGCATATGTGGTTGGATTTTGACATGGTTTCATGCATTGAACTCGTATGGATTAACTCTACGCATTAGAGATGATTTGGGCTAATTGGTTGAGGTAAGTGATATTAACTCTCACTATATTGTAGTTATAACATATGACATTATTAATGGTTATATGTGATATCTAATTATAAATTGGAATATCTAAGATAGGGGAACCTAGTAATTAGTAAACAGAATGAAATGAGCAGTTATCTAATTAGATTTGACACGGACATCACATTTTACCTTTTTTCGTGCTATTACAAGCCAATATACGTTGGTTTGGCATTATCGCTAGACTTGGGCCATTATACTTTGGCTATTATAGGTAACCTATATTTAACCTATTATGGTCATTTTGGAAGTTTGTATTGTTGTGGACCGCGGTGTGTCTACAACAACGTGTTAATGGATCTTAAGGTTATCTAGACATGAGAGGGGTAAAGTGTATTTACTATATCTATTCAAATTGCAATCAGAAAGAAATAAGTAATAAAATAGACTACGATAAAGCAAATACACCAGGATTTTTATACTGGTTTGGATTAACCAATCCTACATCCATTCTTGCATTTTACCACACAGAATTTCACTATAATCGCTTGCTTTTCATGGATGGCAATGTATCACCCCGTAAAATTCACAAGTATTAAAAATGATTAAATAATTAAATATAAGCAATTAAATGGTACGGCTGGAAAATGAGATTTACAGCTTCAGGAATTTGACTGTGAAATTCTTTTATTTGGATTTGTGGCGAAATTCTACATCGTTTTCATATATAATATGCTGGAAATGGTCAATGTATGAAGAAGTTATGAACAAATGAATTTGGACAGTGTTCTAATTATGTGAACATTATATATGTTGTCCAAATTATAAATTAAAATAAAAGAGGGAAATTCAAATTTTGAATTAGAGATAAGATCAGGGGGATAACATATCTTTTAAATATGGAATAACATAAAAAGAATTGGAAACGTATTAATAAAAATAAACAGCTCAGCAACGCAGCCTTACTGGGCGTTCCTGCCCCGAAGAGGTCGGTCGCTCCCCCTTAAGGGGTGTCGACCACCGGTTGACCGCTCGACGGCTGGACAGCCCAATAAAGCTATGTGGTCAGGGTTTTCTTTGAGGGATTTATAAAAATGATAGGCTTGGATTAATTTTAATTGAGCCAACGGTACATGCTCACACGAGCAAGTATAAATAACCCCTTATACCACACCTTAGAAACCCTAATCATTCTCCATCTCTGCCTCCATGCCGTCGCTCCACCACTGTTAAATTCCATAGAAAAACAAAGAGAATATGGTAAAGGTTTCTTCTACTTCTCTAACTCTATTCTAAATCTCTCTCCATTCCAATTTACATAAGTTTAGAGTTTTAGAATTTAGCATAAACATATATGTATAGGACTCTAATGTATGTCTCTTATATGTATATTGTCAGGAGAATTACTGGAGCTCGCTTGAACGTAAAGAATGTTGCAGATCTAGAATTACCACATATATCTCTCTATTCCGCCTATAATTTGTGAGTGGAATGTGGTTTTTCTTAGGGCATATTCATGTTTTAATAGTTTGCCATATGAATTGATATGCCCAGAAGATTTGGGAACTGCTATAATATGAACATTCAAACCCCCAAATCCTATATTGTAATTTTGTATGAATTGTCATGATTTTATGTTTTTGTTGATCTTTGGTTAATATTGAATTAAAGGTGAAAAAGATTGTTGCAATCATTATCTATGTTTTATGTAATTCACCGTTATTATCATTTGATTTAGCCTAAAAAGGTTTGGATTTGATTATTTCATAGTTGAATTGGGTTTGGATCCTATTTTGGGTGTAATCACATTCATAAATTGAAATAAGTCAAATGCAAACATTTTTGGGTGTATAACACCAAAAAAGGGTGAATTGGGTGAAATATGGATTATAAACATACATGTGTGAGTGTATGTAATACTCTACTTTTAATTTAGTATTGAAATCATTTCCGCATGCCTAGGATGCAAGTTTAAATCTTATGTATTTATGTTTTTCCCTCAACTACTACTTGTTATGTTATCATATTGTTATTGTGCCTATGTTATAGCGGTAAAAAGTATGGAAAACCTAATTTTCATGCCTTAATTTAGATAAAATGACAATTGCCACCTCGTTAGAATGTTTCCCCGTTTATACGAGAATTACGTTAATTAGGCGCTATTATCGTATTACTTATATAAACGTAATCAACGTAATTAACGTTGTATTTGCGTAATAAATGCGATTAGGTTAAAGTTTGAATTTGAAATGCCCCTTAATATATATATATATATATATGCTTGTGTGTGCGTAAATTGAATGGCTTTAAATATATAAATAAGTGACACATGGACACGAGGTTGGTTGCCATTTGTGGTAGAAGACTGCCCGGAACCGACCGACAAATCCAGCAACCACAAATAGGTCCAACTAATGTGAGATGTCTAGGTTTCATGGGTCATTCATAAATTTAGTGCACTAAACACGAGGTAAAACCAACATGTAGTAGAAGTCTGATCGGAACCGACCGACATATCCAACATCTACAGGTATTTGGTTTAATGTGAAAGGTCGTGTGTGTGTGTGTGTATATATATATATATATATATATATATATATATAACACCCCACCTCCGCTAGGGTCACTCACAAAGGGAATGTACTAGCTTTGGTGGAGCATTATCTAGGTAAACATACACAGAAATATTACAAGACAGAACATATAAAACAGCGGAAGAAGAACCAAATTTCATTGCTTTAAAATCTAGAAAGGTCTAAAGCCTTTTACATCAAAATGCCATTAAATCCATTACATTGAAATCTGTCTTGCAATAGTAAAGAAGCATAAAACCATAGTCATAAATCATTCCCCAAATAAAGCAGCAAAGCAAGCCATAGCCAAGAGAAATCCAAGCACTACATGAAAGAGTCTTCGAGCTTGGTAAGATCCGAACTAAGCTGCATTCCCACCCTGCGAACCTAGGGGGGGACGAAAGAAAAAGAGGCGAAACAAACTGGGTCAGTCATAAAGACTGAGTAAGTCCTAGTGGCTTTCAGCATAAAAACAAGTGAAGATAATATGGCATGAATAAACTGAAAGTAAACATAAGCATGATGACAAGGTAAGCTAGAGGCACGATGAATCAAGTATAACATTGCAAGGTTTCTATTAAGTATAACATCGCAAGATTTCTAAGCTTCACCATTCCACTATTTTCTTTGATTTCCTATATTCTCTGCACCAACTGTACTAGTACCCCAACCCGTATCATCCTTACCATGTATATGTACAGTCCCTTGCCGTATATCGTACGGGTTTCATCACGTATTTCTATACTACTTCAACGTAGTGCCACCATTCTTGAAATCGTTTGGACTGCCACCCTTGTTCTGGCTAGGTTTCCTTATCATAAACTATCGCGTGTTCAACTAGGATTTATGCTACCTAGGACCACTAGGGATTATGCTACCTATTGAACGTTTTCTAGATTCGATTAGGGTTTATGCCACCTAGGACCACTAGGGATTATGCTACCTAACGAATAACACCCTTTTTCCACGTAACGATCTATTAATCGATCAGCTCCCTACAAGTCCTAGCTCGTTCATGTGTCTGTGTCATATGGCCCAATCACGAAATGTAGTCATTTGTGCTAGGTCCACCATAGGGTGTATCAAGCCCTAGGTTGCCAACCATCGACACGAATCAAGCACGCACAGTGTAAACCTACTGGTGCCCAATGCCTGCTTTTTCAACTCCGGACTACGTGCACGACCGTAGTCCGCCTGAACCTACAATGGTGCACCAACTCAGCTGTCGTTCTGGTTGCTTACAATCAGCCCAGTAATCGTGCCCCACCCTGCCTAGTTCCAGGGTACCATGATACATCTAGTGGGTTAATGCTGAAAAGGACAGCGTAACTAGGGTTTCCGTCCAGTAGGTTAAGTGTTGTCATTTAAATTCGAGACTTAACCCCATCAGTCTAGCATGTCAAGTTGGTTAAGTGTTGCCATTCAAGTTAGTGACTTAACCCGCCTAAGTGTCATGTCAAATTGGTTAAGTGTTGTCGTTCAAGTTCATGACTTAGCCCTACGAATCATGTGTCAAGTTGGTTAAGTATATTCAAGCAGTTCATGACTTAACCCTATCAAATCATCGTGTCAAATTGGTTAAGTATATTCAAGCGGTTCATGACTTAACCTTATCAAATCATTGTGTTAAATTGGTTAAGTATATTCAAGCAGTTCATGACTTAACCCTATCAAGTCATTGTGTCAAATTGGTTAAGTATATTCAAGCGGTTCATGACTTAACCCTACCAAATCATCGTGTCAAATTGGTTAAGTATATTCAAGCGGTTCATGACTTAACTCTACCAAATCATCATGTCAAATTGGTTAAGTATATTCAAGCGGTACATGACTTAACCCTATCATATGGCATTAATTCATTAATGCACCCCAACCTCTCACATCAGACCTGTTGTTGTGGTCACTGGATATGCCGGGCGGTTCCGGGCAGATTTACACCACAACTCAGTCTGACCTCGGGTTTCAAGGGCGATATGACCAACTACCCACATAGGATCCTATTGTTTGCAGTAACTGGATTTGCCGGGCGGTTCCGGGAAGATTTACCCTGCAAACTCAACCCAACCTCGAGTTGGCCAATTTCAAGTTCATTCTAATGTCGTGTCCATGTTCAAGTTTCATGTCAAGTTCGTGTCTAGTTTCATGGCGAGTTTCATGTCAAGTTTCATGTTTTCACTTATGCCTATTATCAAGTTAATGATTCATATTCGTAACCAATTCATGTTTCAAGTTCATAAGCATGCTTACGTGCCATCTAGATGTCCAATACATACCAACTACCCAAAACCCAACTTAGGCGCGTTCATATTAAACTTTCTCCAAGTCATAAATTATCATATATGTTTCTACTCCAAATTTTACATAATTAACATATGCCCAAGTTCTAGGTTACATGTCAGTTTTACATATGCCCAATTCATACCAAATTTACATATGTTCAATTCGTGTCGTTTTACATGTATGCCAATTTATATGCCATTTTACCATATCAAGTTCTAGCCAAAATTACATGTATCAAGTTTTATACCCAATAAACCCCAAATCATGATTCATGATGTAGTTATCCCAAACTATAATCTTTTTATTACAATACATGTCAGTTGCCCAAGTTCATAATACATGTTTATGCCAATTATCAAATTTACAATTGCATTCATGTTCAAATTCCCAATTCTACATATGCCTAATTAACATAAGCCCAATCTTTTGATTTAAACTTACATAGTCCCAAACTCGTGATTTAATTTACATGCCAAATTACATACATGTTATATATACCAAATCTCATGTTACATTACATAGATCCTATTTGTGCCAAATTCCATGTATATAATATTTATGCAAATTTTTCATAACAAGATTATACCAAAATTTACAGATCAAGCCCAAACTTGCAAATACAATGATAATATCCAATTTCATGTTGCCAATTATTACATCATATTCATATAGGCAATAATCCCATAATTCCCCCGTATACATATCATACGCAATTCGCGATTTTAGGCCAAGGTCCGAAATTGACCAAGGTTCATGAAAGAAAATAAATTGGGGGAGATAGAAATTGGATAAAAATGAGATCAGAGGAAAACATCATCATAGGCATAAATATTACAACTTGATGATAACGTCATTATGAATCAAGAAAACTGCTGAATAGATCATTAACTTGTCATGAGCATAAAGGTAGACAAGTCCCAAAACACAAGATTAAAGGAGCAACAAAAATAGATCAAAATCGATAAACATACTTAAATCAAATTCCACTTTATTCCATGGCCACATTATAATTAAATGTTTAAATCTAAAAACAACTAGAACTTACAGAGCATGGCATGTGAATTAGGAACTGAATATGTTGTACAAGTGTTGCGGCGTTGTTGATTTATTGTCTTGAATCATTGTTGAAGCTTTGTTCTTTGAATTGATTTGAGTTTGAATGTTTGTACTTTGATTTGGAGACGGCGGCCATGGTTCAAGAGGTATTTTAGCAGCATAATGGTGTAAGAATGATTTGATCAATTAGGTTAGGTCTAAGGGTGTTTTTATAGGTGTAGCAACTAGTTTAGACCCTTAGATTAACCCTAGAATCAATCCGGACCGTCAAAACACGTCTCAGGCTTCAAAAATGAGTTCTGGGTCAAAACAGGCCGACCAGGTCGACCTGTAAGGGGGGAGATCGACACTATGGTCGACCTGGGGGGTAGGTCGACCCTATGGTCGACCTGGGGGGAGGGGGTAGGTCGACCCCCTGGTCCAGTGCTGCCTGAAAACTGCTGAAACTTGTACAGGCCATAACTTCTTCATCCTGACTCCGATTTTCGTAAACTCGGACTCTATTTCATGTAAAATTTCGAGACGAACGCAATGGCGTAACCCGTTTCCCATGATTCTGAATTTAAAATTTAATTCTGCCTTGATTTCTTGTTTTAACATGTTATAAAAATACGGGTTGTTACATTCTCCCCTCCTTAAAGGATTTCGTCCTCGAAATCTTCAAGTTAAGAAGAATGTGTCCTACCATCCAATCATCCATCTACTCAATCATCAATCATAGGCATCCATTGTCCTTAAGAGATTTCTAATGTTTATGAACATATGCAGAAAGTGTGTATATATGTTCCTTATCTAATGCAAATAATCAGGCCTGATTGATCTTCTTAATGCAAAATATGTTTAGTGCCATGAATCCAACATGTATGCAAAATAGTCCTAGTCACATAAACACTATATGTGTGCACAAACATTCATCCATATGCAACATTCACATGATAACACATTCAATTTCATCCATAAAAAATTATAAACACTCATGCATATGCAATATGAAAATGTGTCTGAGCCGATCTAGTGCCTAATGTGCGTTATGCAATCACTTGCAACCACTTGCGACCACTTGCAACCACTTGCAACCATCAATCATAACATGTCTCAAACACATGTTTCACCCAATTGTTCCTACCTAAAGATATAGCCGAATGATAGAAGCAAGTAAAAACTTTGTGCCCATTAGGAAATGTCAAAGCTGGAAATCTACGTCACAAATATACTGAATAGGAGAAGAACTCCCTAAGCACCAGCCCATATCCTATAAAACCCAAAAGGTTTAGTCAACCCAACGGACACCCTCAAGCCCCAACATGTATTACTAACAGATAAGTCATACTCCCTATGGGGTTTGTAACAGAAATAGGATTGAGAATAGGACCGAGAGGTTATACTTAAAAGGTAGCATGCAAGTAAGCTCTACAGGAAAAGAGGAATCAAGGATATACTCTTAAAAAGAGATATGATGCACGTATCTAGTCTTCAATCTTCTAAGTCGTATTTCCTTGAGCTTAACTCCATTGTGCTTTGACCGTCTTTAACTTCACAATTTCGTAGTTCCTTAATTCTTGTTCCCAGAATATGAGTTGGAACTCATTCCACTATCGCCTCTCGTTCCACTTTCGCTTATTCTCTTTCTACTATACCCGATTCAAACATAAATGCGTACTCATGGTTTCATGCAAGCTCTCCAAAATTCACTAGTGAATCTTGGATCTCATTCACTTACTAGAAGGTATTCCACATAAATGAATTATCTCTTGAAAATAAACAAATGCCAACCATGTTGCCAAGTGTACTTACTAAGGTGATTTTCTATAACTCATGCATAAGCAAAATGAACCATCCGCCTTATTGGCGAACACTACTCGAGCGGATCGATAAATTTATCAAGAGATTCTAGGTAACTAAACATGGCAGAACCCTAAGGGTTACACTAGACTTTGAGGGCATTACCAAGGTAGGTCAAGCGTCTAACTACCCTCTTTTCATACTCGAGAATGGTACCATTTCTGGACAACCACTCCATCCCTAGAATCAACCCATAGCCCAAAAACATATGCTTTACTTCTAAACTCAACACTTAGCATAGACATTCTCAAATCCAAATAAGTCATGAATAAATGAGCCGATTCCCCAACAGGATTTGAGACAAAAATGGGATCCTCTACTACGCTAGACTAAGGTGCAGAGACTCAACTATCGAGGCAGAATTAAAAGGATGCGATGTATAAAAACAAAGTTCCCACGGTATGATAGAAAAGAGAAGCTAAACTTTTAACAGAAACATTACCACCTCTCTTAGGTATGCTAGTAGTGAGAGCATACAATTTCCCTCTCGACGATCTTGTCCTTTGCCCTTGTCCTATGATACTTAACTACATGTCCCTTTTAACCATACCAACGATGTTCTTTCTTATCATGGGTTTTATTATTCTTTTAATTTGATCTCTTCCCTTTCACCTTTTCCTCCTTCGTGGATTACGCCTTATCAACAAGTTTCTCATCCTTAGGCTTGTGTTCTTTATCCTCGTTCTTACTATCCTTTTATAGCTTGTTGACAAGTTTATCGAAAGCTACTTCCATCGCACGACAACCCTACAAAGCTTGAGATATGATTAGTCGCAAGTAAAACTGCTGTGGCTACAGATGGAGGTTGGACACTACTTTGCCCTTCGACATGTGTCGTATGCCTACAAACCATGGTGAAAAAGAAAGAGAGAAGAGACTCAAGGAGAGAATTAAAAGATAGTGCATATGGATTTGGGGAATATGCCTTTCATAAAACGAAACTTTTCTTGAAAAATGCTTCTTTGTAAATGGTTTTGAAAATAATTTCAAAAGGTTTTATAAACTTTTGCCCAGTCTGGTAACCTTCTGCTCTGATACCAAATGTAACACCCCACGTCCGCTAGGGTCACTCACAAAGGGAATGCACTAGCTTTGGTGGAGCATTATCTAGGTAAACATACACAGAAATATTACAAGACAGAACATATAAAACAACGGAAGAAGAACCAAATTTCATTGCTTTAAAATCTAGAAAGGTCTAAAGCCTTTTATATCAAAATGCCATTAAATCCATTACATCGAAATCTGTCTTGCAATAGTAAAGAAGCATAAAACCATAGTCATAAATCATTCTCCAAATAAAGCAGCAAAGCAAGCCATAGCCAATAGAAATCCAAGCAGTACATGAAAAAGCCTTGGAGCTTGGTAAGATCCGAACTAAGCTGTATTCCCACCCTACGAACCGCGGGGGGGGGGGGGGAGACGAAAGAAAAGGAGGCGAAACAAACTGGGTCAGTCAAAAAGACTGAGTAAGTCCTAGTGGCTTTCAGCATAAAAACAGGTGAAGATAATATGGCATGAATAAATTGAAAGTAAACATAAGCATGATGACAAGGTAAGCTAGAGGCACGATGAATCAAGTATAACATTGCAAGGTCTCTATTAAGTATAACATCGCAAGATTTCTAAGCTTCACCATTCCACTATTTTCTTTGATTTCCTATATTCTCTGCACCAACTGTACTAGTACCCCAACCCGTATCATCCTTACCATGTATATGTACAGTCCCTTGCCATATATCGTACGGGTTTCATCACGTATTTCTATACTACTTCAACATAGTGCCACCATTCTTGAAATCGTTTGGACTGCCACACTTGTTCTGGCTAGGTTTCCGTATCATGAACTATCGCGTGTTAAACTAGGATTTATGCCACCTAGGACCACTAGGTTTCCGTATCATGAACGTTTTCTAGATTCGATTAGGGTTTATGCCACCTAGGACCACTAGGGATTATGCTACCTAACGAATAACACCCTTTTTCCACGTAACGTTCTATTAATCGATCGGCTCCCTACAAGTCCTAGCTCGTTCATGTGTCTGTGTCATACGGCCCAATCATGAAATGTAGTCACCTGTGCTAGGTCCACCATAGGGTGTATCAAGCCCTAGGGTGCCGACCACCGACACGAATCAAGCACATACAGTGTAAACCTACTGGTGCCCAATGCCTGCTTTTTCAACTCCGGACTACGTGCATGACCATAGTTCGCCTGAACGTACAATGGCGCACCAACTCAGCCATCGTTCTGGTCGCTTACAATCAGCCCAGTAATCGTGCCCCACCCTGCCTAGTTCCAGCGTACCATGATACATCTAGTGGTTTATTGCTGAAAAGGACCGCGTAACTAGGGTTTCCGTCCAGTAGGTTAAGTGTTGTCATTTAAATTCGAGACTTAACCCCATCAGTCTAGCATGTCAAGTTGATTAAGTGTTGTCATTCAAGTTCGTGACTTAACCCGCCTACGTGTCATGTCAAATTGGCTAAGTGTTGTCGTTCAAGTTCATGATTTAGCCCTACGAATCATGTGTCAAGTTGGTTAAGTATATTCAAGTGGTTCATGACTTAACCCTATCAAATCATCGTGTCAAATTGGTTAAGTATATTCAAGCGGTTCATGACTTAACCTTATCAAATCATCGTGTTAAATTGGTTAAGTATATTCAAGCAGTTCATGACTTAACCCTATCAAGTCATCTGTCAAATTGGTTAAGTATATTCAAGCGGTTCATGACTTAACCCTACCAAATCATCGTGTCAAATTGGTTAAGTATATTCAAGCGGTTCATGACTTAACCCTACCAAATCATCGTGTCAAATTGGTTAAGTATATTCAAGCGGTACATGACTTAACCCAATCATGTGGCATTAATTCATTAATGCACCCCAACCTCTCACATCATACCTGTGGTTGTGGTCACTGGATATGCCGGGCGGTTCCGGGCAGTTTACACCACAACTCAGTCTGACCTCGGGTTTCAAGCGCGATATGACCAACTACCCACATTGGATCCTATTATTTGCAGTAACTGGATTTGTCGGGCGGTTCCGGGAAGATTTACACTGCAAACTCAACCCAACCTCGAGTTGGCCATTTGCAAGTTCATTCTAATGCCAAGTTCGTGTCTAGTTTCATGGCGAGTTTCATGTCAAGTTTCATGTTTTCACTTATGCCTATTATCAAGTTAATGATTCATATTCATAACCAATTCATGTTTCAAGTTCATAAGCATGCTTACGTGCCTTCTAGATGTCCAATACATACCAACTACCCAAAACCCATCTTAGGCACGTTCATATTAAACTTTCTCCAAGTCATAAATTATCATATATGTTTCTACTCCAAATTTTACATAATTAACATATGCCCAAGTTCTAGGTTACATGTCAGTTTTACATATGCCCAATTCATACCAAATTTATATATGTTCAATTCATGCCGTTTTACATGTATGCCAATTTTTATGCCATTTTACCATATCAAGTTCTAGCCAAAATTACATGTATCAAGTTTTATACCCAATAAACCCCAAATCATGATTCATGATGTAGTTATCCCAAACTATAATCTTTTTATTACAATACATGTCAGTTGCCCAAGGTCATAATACATGTTTATGCCTATTATCAAATTTACAATTGCTTTCATGTTCAAATTCCCAATTCTACATATGCCTAATTAACATAAGCCCAATCTTTTGATTTAAACTTACATAGTCCCAAAACTCGTGATTTAATTTACATGCCAAGTTACATACATGTTATATATACCAAATCTCATGTTACATTACATAGATCCTATTTGTGCTAAATTCCATGTATATAATATTTATGCAAATTTTTCATAACAAGATTATACCAAAATTTACAGATCAAGCCCAAACTTGCAAATACAATGATAATATCCAATTTCATGTTGCCAATTATTACATCATATTCATATAGGCAATAATCCCATAATTCCCCCGTATACATATCATACGCAAATCATGATTTTAGGCCAAGGTCCGAAATTGACCAAGGTTCATGAAAGAAAATAAATTGGGGGAGATAGAAATTGAATAAAAATGAGATCAGAGGAAAACATCATCATAGGCATAAATATTACAACTTGATGATAATGTCATTACGAATCAAGAAAACTGCTGAATAGATCATAAACTTGTCATGAGCATAAAGATAGACAAGTCCCAAAACACAAGATTAAAGGAGCAATAGAAATAGATCAAAATCGATAAACATACTTAAATCCAATTCAACTTTATTCCATGGCCACATTATAATTAAATGTTTAAATCTAAAAACAACTAGAACTTACAGATCATGGCTAGTGAATAAGGAACTGAATTTGTTGTACAAATGTTACGGCGGTGTTGATTTATTGTCTTGAATCATTGTTGAAGCTTTGTTCTTTGAATTGATTTGAGTTTGAATGTTTGTACTTTGATTTGGAGATGGCGGCCATGGTTCAAGAGGTATTTTAGCAGCATAATGGTGTAAGAATGATTTGATATGAATTAGGTTAGGTATAAGGGTGTTTTTATAGGTGTAGCAACTAGTTTAGACCCTTAGATTAACCCTAGAATCAATTCGGACCATCAAAACACGTCTCAGGCTTCAAAAATGAGTTCTGGGTCAAAACAGGCCGACCAGTTCAACCTGTAGGGGGGAGGTCGACACTGTGGTCGAACTGGGGGGTAGGTCGACCCTATGGACGACCTGGGGGGGGTGGTAGGTAGACCCCCTGGTCCAGTGCTGCCTGAAAACTGCTGAAACTTGTACAGGCCATAACTTCTTCATCCTGACTCCGATTTTCGAAAACTCAGACTCTATTTCATGTAAAATTTTGAGACAAATGCAATGGCGTAACCCGTTTCCCCTGATTCTGAATCTAAAATTTAATTCTGCCTTGATTTCTTGTTTTAACATGTTATAAAAATTCGGGTTGTTACAATATATATAAAAGTCAATTTCGTGAGAAAATAAAAAGGTTTACTATGCCTTGAGAAGGTCTTAAGTGGCTAACTCTCTTTTTATCTAGTTTGAGTCTTAAGTGGTTAGGACTAGAATCCCTCCGAATGTTTATTCCTTGGAGAGAAACCAAAGTCATAGGACCCACCCTTACTAGTTCGAAGTAGGTCTTTGGGTCCTCCTTCTCTTAAAGTGGTTAGGCATAAAAAGGTAACAGAGTAGAGTAGTTCATAGGGATGCCCACTTCCTCTAGAAGCTTGTAAGAGATTAACTAGGGACAGATTGGTAGTTGAAAGATATGTGGTCGTTGCATGCTCACCAACTATCTAAGGGGAGTCTTAAGCGACATAGGTGTCCTACCGGGTAATATCAGTTAAGTTGTAATGTTCGCAATACTACTTCTCATATTACAAACGGGAGAATATATTTAAGAACGTTAACGTACTAGGACGGTAGGATGGAGTCTGAAAGGACTAGGGGTCTGCCTCAAGGTTATAAGAGATCTTAAGTAGGGCATTAAGTTACCGAGAATGCCCCTCGTTGGGTCTTTAACCTAAAAACACTAATGGCGATTGACTTGGATATCCACCCCATTGGTTAGACGCTTATGACTGTGTGAATCTTGTATGCTATGTAGACATACCTTAACATATGTAACCTGCTAAAATATAGGGTATGGAAATTAAGTAACACCATATTCCAATCACACAGAACTTTATGTTCTGACCCCTCTTATTAGCACTTATTGTTTTACTTCATTTGGAATATTTATGAGAATGAACTATGTGATGTACCCACTTGAACAGATGTAACTGTGACTATTGTATTTCTGAGATTTTGAAATAATGGTACATCTCAAGAAAACGTGCCCTCTCTGTCTCTCATTAATGGCAGCTCTCACATCCTGTCTTCTCACAAAACCTCGAGCCCCTCCCAAAATCAGACGTCACTTCCTCTTTCCGATCCACCACCTCGACCGATTCCACTATCCCCTGAACCACCACCCCTCAACAACGCTGCCATCCCCCTCCCAGATCCTTAAACCCTAGTGTTTGAGGAACGCCAATGGACTTCGCTCTTCGCGAAGAAACCCAGGAACGCCGGTGTATTTACGCACCCGCCCTTTCTACTTCAATATGCTGGAACAGCTCTAAAACCCACTGAAGAGATTTGCGAGGTGAGGAAGGAGGTTTGGAAGGAGTATCTAGTGGGATTCTTCTTGGATGCTCCACTTTCCTTCACTACGGTAACTTCACATCTACAATGGCTATGGAAACCAAAAGGAGGGATAAAGATCAAGTCTACTGGCACAGTCTTCTTCTTCCTTTTTTCTGATCCAGAGGATAGGCAAAGAATACTGTGTTCTGATCCGATTTTAATTCAAGGTAAGGTTTTCATCGTTAAGCCTTGGGATTGTATTGTTAATAGCAATTGTGTTAAAAGTGTATCGATATGGACCAAACTCACCAACATATTACTTTATGCTTGGTACAAAATTGGTATATGTTGGCTTTCAAATCATATAGGAGATTCTTATGCCTTGATGCTGCTACGGAGACGCTCGATAGATTATCGTATGCTAAGGCTCTAGTTGAAATCACGCCTATTAGTTTGTTGCCTGATGAATTTCCAGCTCTTTTACCTGATGGATCTATCCAAAATGTTTCTGTGGAATATATATGGAAACCGGATATATGTAAGTATTGCAACAGCTTTGGGCATCATTTAGAAAGATGAAAAAACAATCCTAGAAAGGTTGTTGTTAGTAGGCATGTTAGCAAGGTTGGAATGAAGACTGGGAATGAACAGGTAGCTATGGGCAAGCATGCTAATGGCAGTGAACAAAACAATGTCATGACACAATAGAAACGGATCAGAGTTGTCAACAAGAAAAAGAAATCGAGCACAGTGTTAGGTGATAAAACTATTGTCAACAAGGATGCGAAATTGAGTGAGAAAAATGCCTTTACAGCTTTGTCAGATAATGTGAATGTTCAAGTAAATGATGAGGATTTTGATCAGGCATCTGAGGAAGGTGAAATCAGAGGCGCTAATGAATTCAGACAAATTGATGAGCTTTTAACAAGTGTATTTACACCATTTAGTCAAGCCTCTGATGTTCTGAGTGAGCATAAAAAAATTAGTTTGATGAGTACCACCATTGTGGATAATAAGCTTGGTAGCACCAGTGTTGTTGCCACCACTCTTAATGAAGATCAAGCTTCTCCTTTGGCTAACAATGTTAATGCCAAGTCAATGAATACCTCGTTCAAGCCGAGATTCTTGAATCAATCCAAACAAGTTACCAAGAAATTTGAAGCTATTACTTTTGCAGTAGGTTCAAGTGGTACTAAGAAAGCTTCAGCTACGAAATCGAACCCATATGCTAACATTCTCGCTCCGCCGGACTATAAAGAACCTCCTCCCAGGCCTGAGAATGTCACTACTCCTCATTCTCCCATTTCTGCTACACACCCAGGCTACATTACGAGGAGCAAGAAACATGTAATAGGGGTCGGTAGCTTGTTCGACAATGATTGATTGTATTGCAGGCTTTGGCAGACTTCTTCAATGCTGCATGGACTAGGAAATGTTTTTTCCTTTTTCTAATGTGTGTACGTATGGAAACCGTATGTATTATGCTTTAATGTACATTTGTATGCCATTTGTCTTTTGCATGGTACTTCTTCCCTGTGTGGAAGTGAGTGCAATTAGCTGCTAAGTTCTCTGCTTAGCACCTATAATCGATTTACTTATTTTAAATTAGGTAGTGTTACATATCACTTGAAAAACCGGTCGGCCTTGCCAAAAGAAATAATGGTACATCTTATTTGAATATTATATTTTCTCTTTCCGCTATGTGAGATTCCTATTCAAAGTATATGTTATTATTATCTGTGCAAATGTAATCCTTACAGGAACCAACGACCCATTTAGGGTGGCTCTAGGTCTCGATGGGCCTTTTCTAGGTCGAAATTTAGGCCCATTCCAGGCGTGCTGTTACAGGCAAGAACATCTTTACAATCTTGATTTTACGGGCTACAAGATGAACCTTCTCCTTATCAACAGCAACAAACAATGATAAGTCGTCGTATCTTCAATACAGATTCATGCAGATTTGATACAATGATCCTATAGACCTCCAATGGCAATATCTCTTTGAATTCTTTGAGGAAATAGAATGAAATCGGAGTGAGAATGATGTGAATTCAAGTACAACTCTCTGATATTGTGTGACTTGCAAATCAATGAAGAATTGGACTGAAAGAGAGTGTATTTGCAAGGATAATTTAGTATTGAGTGGATTTGAAGTGCGAATGTGTGGAGGAGTAGGAGAAAATGTGAAAAGTTAATGTTAAAATTCGTTTCCAGAAGTTTTTAAATAGTAGTTGAAGAGATGTTTCTTTTGTTGAAGGGATGTGAAGAGATGGAGGCTAATTTAAAATTCAAAAAATCTGAAAATGGTATGTATGTCTACATACTATTATACATATGTCGACATATGTGTGTCAACAACACTAATAAGTATTGCAAAGTTTCAGCCTTTCAAACTATTTTATATTCTTGGATTTTGGTGATTCAGTTGAGGCCAATGGTTGGTTGTCTACAAATATTATTGCCATGGGATCTTTAACAAGATATTATAAGATTCAGCGAACTTCTCATCACTTCAAAAACATCTGTTCTTCAGCATTCTTCCCTAATATGCATTGGTCTTCAATTGTTCTGATTATCCTTCATCTGTTATTCTTCCATTGCTCTGATTAACCTTCTTTTATAATTCTTCTTTTTTTCCTCTTGTTTATCTCTTTAAATATCTCCATAATACATCTGATTTAACTACATTACTCAAAGATATGTTAGTAGTAATGTTTATATGGTTGTTGTCATCAAAATCAATACCTAGGGTATTAACATACTCCCTTTTTGATGATGACAACCATATAAATATTTGATAGATAAAATATAATACTTTTATATTTGACTCCCCTATAATTTTGTCTACTATATTTATATCTTTTCTTCCCTTTGTCATCAACAAAAAGGGTAAAAAAAGATTTGTTTAATTTACTGCTAGACAGTATGTAGTGTTTGTTTATGTAAATAAAACACAAGATGGGAAATCAAATAACTTCAAAACATGAAACAAACTTTATTAAATAATTAAATGAATTTTAAAGTTACTGACTTTGCTGATGCTAATAAGTTCAATAGATTTGTCGTCATATGCTTTCAACATCTGCTATTTGGTACCTAACAATTTATAAAAATATGCACACTGGTACCCTTTTTATTTTGGGGTCCATGGGGTTAAGTTTGGGATGCCAAACCCATAGAGTTTGAATGCCCTGTCAAAATAAAATCATTTTATGAATAAACCTTATTAATAAAGTTACAAATATATTTTCTTTTTCGGTATTATCTTACCTTTTTGGAACCCATAAGCTAATGAACCTATTTAGAGGATTTAACTTTGATTTTCTAGGTTTAGGTTTGAACTTGGTAGCCTTAACCAACTTAGTATTTTGAGTACTATATTTCTTTGATATAGCCTTAGGAGTGTATTCAAGTCCATGTTTATTTCTAATATGTTCAGATGTAGATGATAATTTTTCTAGATTATCCTTCCCTTCATTAAATTTATCAATATCAGTTTTTATTTTATCAATATTATTACTATGATTAAGAATAACGTTGTCTAAAAATGTTATTTTATCATTCAAATTAGTTATTTGTGACTTCATTAAAATATTTTCTGATTTTAATGACTCATTTTCACTTTTTAGTATTTCCAAACTTCCAAGTGTTACATCATTTATATTATTATACCCATTAAGTCTTTCAATTACATCTTCTAGACATTTGTTGACACCAAAAATTGGTTCAACACCAAAAAAAGAAGAATTTTGTAGAGAAAAAAATGAGTATGAACAATCACAAACAATGCAAAAAATTAAGACGGAATCACACAAAAATTTATAGTGGTTCGGCGTTAATGAGCCTACGTCCACTTTGTAATTTAGATTGAGATTGAGTAGAGTGATTACAAAACTTCTTTTCTTTTTTCTTACATACCCCTTTATGTACTGAAACATAACTATTTATAGATGATACAATACTTAGCCGTTATCAACATGTGTCATTGGATCCAGGGGAATAGTTGCGGCTTAATGAATCAATATCTGCTGGAGAATAGGTATTCCATCCCAAATATCTAATGCAAAATAGCCTGTGATTCAGCTGCCTTGGGCAATTTGAACGAAAAGAATCTGGAATGAGTTATTCTTCAGGCTGGCATTTCAGGCTTTTAAATGAACACATCGCAATTGATTAAGTTTAGCCATCTCATGTTCCTTCTGGGCTGCGTTTGATGGACGGAATTGACTAACATTGTAACAACTCGGAAAATCTAAACCAATTTAAAATTTTCATTTTAAATAATTTGGTTGAAAAATGTACCCGAATTTAAAAATTTTCATTTTTAAATAATGTTTAAGCCAGTGAAAATAGTCAATTTTTAGACGACCTCTATTTTTGACGAAACTAATTATGTTAGGACCGTATCATCATAACACAGCCGGAAATATTTTTTTAGAAATTTTTTGAGTCCGTATGTGGCCTCGGTGAATTTAATTGTGCGATAGAATTAATTTAATAAAGGACTTTATTATTAAATTAAAGAATACAGGCTACAGACGTTCATTTGGACCTGCGGGACATAGCCAGATGAGTCTGGAATAGGGGTAATTGGGTAAGAACGACAGTCGTTGGGCTCCATTCGGAGATCGGACGAAAAAAACCCTAATTTTTGAAATTAAATTAAAAAAAGGAAATACTCCTATAAATACGCGTACACCGTACGCTACTGTTCATTCCCTTCTCCCCCGATTTACTTCAGCCGCCTTCCCCCCTTTCCTCAAATTTTCTTCTTCATTTTTCTCTTCCTCCGCTCAAAATCAGACCACCCAGCTGTTGAATTTTTTGTAGAGCCTTTTCCCCTCTTCGATTCTACACCGAAATCACTCTGCCCCGTAGCCTGTAGCCGCCGCATCATCTCGCCAAACCCACCGCCGTTCGAGCCCCGCCCCCGCCACCTGGGCCGATCGCACCTCACCCCCTTCCCAGCGAACCTCCCCCTCTCTGAGCTCTCCGACGTCGCGCAATCCATTCGGAAATTCACTGATCCAATCTCCTGTAATCTAGACTCAAAGTTTTGAACAAAAGAGGACAACGTCGGCCTGTAACCAGAAAGAGGAAGAAAGGTTTATCTCCTAAATTAATTAATTAATATAAATATTATCCAACTTGTTTTAATCATAACAAATTCATATGAACCCAGAATAACGTGATTTCAGAAGCGTTGTGATCGTACGACGAAGATCTACATTCCTTGATTGAAACAGGACAATTACGAGCTGTTGGAATTTTGGACTAATTTGCGACACGACTGTGAGATTTCTTTGTTTAAAATAATTAATTAAATTAATTTGTTTGCTATGTAATGATCACATGTTTACGATTCAGATCTATTTTGTTTGACATGTTTGATGATGGTTGATCTGTGTTTGTGATGGATAGTTAAAGATCCACATGTACTAGTCAAGTAGTATGTTATCACTTTTATTTTATTTTATTCATTTATGTTATCACTTTTATTTTATTTTATTGAATTGATCAAATTTATCAATTCATTATAAAAATATGATTTGTCACTTTTTATGTTATCACTTTTATTTTATTTGTATTGAATTGATTTAGTTTATCAATTCAACATCAAAATAAAATTTGTTATTTGATTGAATTGATTTAGTTTATCAATTCAACTTCAAAAATTGACGTTGGGTAAATAGAGAAAAATGGTTAGACAAAGACCATTGTATTTTAATTATCATATGTATGACACCAAAAATTGACGTTGTGATAAATAGGAAAATGGTTAACCAAAAACCATTATTTTAATTGACAAATTACGATGACACTTTTATTTAAATTTTCTTACGTAAATAAAAGAACCAATTTTGTGAATAGAATTTATTTACATTTTCTTATGTAAATAAAAGAACCAATTTTGTGAATAGAATTTATTTACATTTTCTTATGTAAATAAAAGAACCAATTTTGTGAATAAAATTTATTTACATTCTCTTATGTAAATAAAAGAACCAATTTTGTGAATAGAATTCATTTACATTTTCATATGTAAATAAAAGAACCATTTTGTGAATAGAATTTATTTACATTTTCTTATGTAAATAAAAGAACCAATTTTTTTGAATAGAATTTATTTACATTTTCTTATGTAAATAAAAGAACCAATTTTGTGAATAGAATTTATTTACATTTTCTTGTGTAAATAAAAGAACCAATTTTGTGAATAGAATTTATTTACATTTTCTTATGTAAATAAAAGAACCAATTTTGTGAATAGAATTTATTTACATTTTCTTATGTAAATAATAGAACCAATTTTGTGAATAGAATTTGTTTACATTTTCTTATGTAAATAAAAGAACCAATTTTGTGAATAGAATTTATTTACATTTTCTTATGTAAATAAAAGAACCAAATTTGTGAATAGAATTTATTTACCTTTTTTTTATCAAAATCAAAAGAACAAAATAATAAGAACAAAATAATAAGATGACCTTTATTTACATTTTCTTATGTAAATAAAAAGAACAAACCTTGTGATGACCTTTATTTACATTTTCTATGTAAATAAAAAGAACAAATTTTGTGATGACATTTTATTTGCATTTTCTTATGTAAATAAAAAGAACAAATTATGTGAACACCTTTATTTACATTTTTATCTATGTGAATATAAAGAAGAAAAATCTGATGACATATTTATTTACATTTAGTGTAAATAAACATGAGTTAAAGAAAAAGAAGGAAACATTTATTTACATGTAGTATAAATAATAAGAAAAAGAAGGAAACATTTATTTACATGTAGTGTAAATAATAAGAAAAGGAAACATTTATTTACATGTAGTGTAAATAAATAAGAAAAAGAAAAAGAAACATTTATTTACATGTAGTGTAAATAAATAAGAAAAAGAAAAAGAAACATTTATTTACATTTAGGTAAACAATTAAGAAAAAGGGAAGAGATCACATCTATTTACATTTAGAGTAAATAAAACATAACATTCAAAAAAGGGACATTTTATTTATGTTTAGTGTAAATAAAATATGACATAGAATTACATATTTTTGTTTGCATTTTTAGATGCAAACAAAACATAGAAAGGAATTACACTTTTTTAATTGCAAATTAGTTACGAATAAAAACATGAATTTTAAAAGGTGTATTTTATTTATAATTTAGATATAAATAAAAATAATGATATTTTTATCGTCATTTTAGATGCGATAAAAAGAGTGAATTTAAGTGATATTTTTATCGTCATTTTAGGTGCGATAATTGAAATCGCCAATTGTTCTATATTTATATTTATATATATAAATATAAAATTAAAACGAAATGCGCGCGCCAGTTCACGTATTGGCAATCGTTACTTTAAAAGATCATATAGAAAGATCCGACCGTTGGATTTTCCCAAAACCAGAACCGTTAGGACCGTTTTGGGAAAATCTTTCCAATGATATAAATTTCGTCAAAATCCAACGGTTAGATTTCATTATATGTGTAAATCAAAAATTGGTAAAAACAGCGCTAGGGACGCCCTTGACCTGAAGCGTCGTTCTATTATATTGGGCTATTTTTAAATAAATAAAAATAGCAATAACTCATTATAAATGAATATTAGCGATATGAAATGATTTAAATGATAATTATGTGAGGATTATTTGAAAAGACCGAGTTCAACTCATTTCAAATAATTACACGACGATTAAATCGAAAATATAGAAGACGGTGGATGAAGACCGGCGATTTTCACATCGAATGGACGACGACTACTGATGCCTTGGACTGACTTGCTCCCAGGAAGGGGTTGAAGCAGTAGTTTTTCGGACGTATGAGTTAGTTGTTCGGATAAGCGAGAACCTCTCAGGTGTCTCTGGTTTCGTTCAGACCTAGAACGGGCTTGTAAGTGGATGTGTGTCTGACGTTGGAATTCATTTCATGTAATTAAATCAATTTTTGTTAATGTATGTCTGTTTGGTGGTGGAGAATGTATTCTTTGCTTAACACCCTGGTATATATTAATAGTTATTGATCGCATGACATGATTTGTCAATGTAGCACGCTAAGATGCAAATGATCAAGGCTTTTGTTGAAAAGCAGGGCCTTGTGGGATGATCAAAGCATAGCCTGTTTAGGCGTAGCTTTGTGTATAGCGTGACTTTGCGAGCCTCACACCCCGGTATAAGTCAAAAAGGGGATATGGACCGTAGGGAGTGCACACGTTTCTTTCTAGCTAGGAGTAGTGCCAGTGCTTAAACTGGCTGGCATTTTACTTTTGTGGATGATGCATTGAGGTACCTCAAATTTATAGGTTGTTAGTGGCCATATGGAGGTTCAAAGGAACTGGGAAACGTGTGTTCAGGCATAATTAATCCGCTACTATTAGGTGGGGACCGGCCCTACCGCATCCAAGTGTTGCCCATAGGTGTGATCCTAAGGCATTTGCTGGAGTGTCTCGAATCGGAGAGGACTATCCTTAGCCTCGATTTCATGATGGAAAACCAATTTCCAATATGACATTACGGTCTTGATTGTAAACCTATATGTGGCGACATAGTATATGGTAGCTATGCCGTCTAGGATTGATATATTTACTTCGAAGTATTTTATACTGCTTAGACATTAATAATAATAATAATAAAATATTATTTTATACGTATTATGCATGTTTGATCATTATAAGGTAAAACTCTACCCTCCGGTTTGCGTTGCATTGTGTGATGGGACTTGAGTCTTATATTGATTTCATTTTTCAAAAGTCATTGCGTTGTTTTGTATCAATTTATTTAATTATGCACTGGCAATCCAATGGAGTAAACCCGTTCCGCGTTAACGGCGTGGTCCTGTGTTCGCCATATTGTTAGTTAGTATAGACAGATTTCTCATACCAGTCCCACGACTGACTCGATGCTTTTTTCACTTTGCAAACTCGGGTGCCCTCTCTTTACACGAGCAGCCTAGTGACAGGTCTTAGGGAGACATTTTCTGTACTGGAGCTTGTTGGAGGAGAAGTCGAAGACCTCCTTTTTTTTCTTTATTTCTGCTTTAGAGACTTTATTCCATCTTTATATTTTGATGTACGTTGTGGAGTTTAGGCCTATTTCCTTTTGAGACTTATTTCCTTTTCATTCAAACTTTTTATTTTGCAAATTTGTGTCCTGTAAACTACGTACTCTGTGGTTTAGTTGATGTGATGTTTATGACATTTATCTTTCCGCTGCAATAATTATGTGTTATGATATTATCTGAGATCTGTTGTTGTTGTAAATATGTTGTATTCCAAATGATTATCCTTACTTTCGCACCACGAAAGTTTGGGGTTATCACAGTTGGTATCAGAGCTTAAGGTTAACCTTTGCTTCGGAATATAACATATTTAGAACAATTCGTCTAGATAGAATCAACATTATTCTAAGGCGAATAGCTTATTAGAGATAAGGCTAGTAATGTCCTAGAATGATCACAGCAGAATAGCACATATTAATCAGTCATTACATCATCATCCTTCCATTTTGTCCTTACCTTTCCTTAAAAAGTATCATTTTTGTTTGTCTGACTCTTTCCTTGATGGTACAAACTGATTGAAAATGGACAATCGAGCAAGAACTAGAGGTGGAGCCCGAGGTGGAGGCAGAGCAGGAGGCAGGTGGCCTGCTAGAGATGAGACCATTCGTGAGCAGCTCGACCCCATAGTAGTAGCACCTCCACCCCCACAACCCTTCGACTTCGAGAGAATGTCAAAGAAATTCAGAAATCTAGGGGGTGTACCTTTCACTGGGCGAGAGTCTGCGGTTGAAGCAGATTCATGGCCAAAGGACTGCGAAAAGATCTTGGAAGGCTTAGAATTAGAGGATCAGCGCAAGCGTTTTTTGGCAGTATGGCAATTGAAAGACTTAGCGGGACATTGCTGGGATACGGTCAAGATTTGCAATGATGTGAACAACATGACTTGGGCCAAATTTAAAGAACTCTTCAATGACAAGTATGTTCCTCCATAAGCAAGAGAGCGCTTTCGCGAGCAGTTCGTCAACTTACAGCAAGGGAGTATGTCTGTTTCTGAGTATGTGAGAAAGTTTGATGAGCTCTCACGTTATGCTCCAGGATTGATTCAAGATCCAGTCGAGAAGAATAAAAGATTCATCAAGGGCCTTTCAAAGAAATATTTGAACAGAGTCACCGCTCATATCAAGCTCCCATTCAATGAAGTAATAGAGATGGCTTGCCGCTACGAGGAGAATGACGAGTCTGGACAGCAGGATAGAGTGAAAAATCAAAGCAACAACAAGAAGGAGCAGGAGGACAGGAAACCAGAGGCAGGCAATTCTTCTGTTGCCAAGCCCCAAGGGAAGAAGAGAGACAGGAGCTAGTTGACATGCTATAATTATGGCAAGATTGGGCATTTTGAGTCCGAGTGTAAAGCTTCTAAAAGAGCCAAGAGGAATGAATCTGGACCTAGCCAGAATCATAGCCAGAGTTCTCAGAATCGTGGCCAGAACACCCGAAACACTCAGGATTGCTATAACTGCCATAAGCCAGGGCACTTTGCCAGAAATTGTCCCCTACTGAAGAAAACCGAAGTGGCACATGTCTATGAAGGAGCGGTTGCACCAGCTTCTACCGAGGGTGCAAGTAAACCCGATGTCTTAGGAGGTACTCTTAATATTAAGAACATTCCTATTACTGTCTTATTTGACACTGGTGCAAAATGAAGTTTTATCTCTAATGATGCAATTAAAAAGTTAAAATTGAAACCAAGAAAACTCAAAGAGTTGATTAGAGCCCATAGCCCGATAGGAGGTTCTCTCGTTCTCGATCAATATTGTAGAGTGCCGATCTCCTACTCTCGTTATAAATTCCCTATAAATTTGATTGTCGTGAGTTTCTCTGGGTATGATGTTATTCTTGGGATAGATTAGTTATCGAGGCATGAGGCCGAAGTTAAATGTGCTGAAAGAATTGTCAAAGTTAAAACTAGACTCGGTGATGTATGTATCCCATGCCATGGATCAGCCAGTGACAGAAAAGAATTCTGGTCTTCTCTAGAAGTCACCCCTACTTCTATTGAGGATATCCCTGTCGTCAAAGATTACGCTGATGTATTCAAAGAAGTTGATGGCTTGCCTCCGCCTAGAGAAATCAACTTCAGAATTGACTTAGCTCCGAATGCAAGGCCTGTCGTACATCCTATTCGGAGAATGTCGCCAAAAGAAAAATAGGAGCTGAGAAATCAAACCAAGCAGCTTTTGTGGAAGGGTCTGATCGGGCCTAGCTTCTCAGAATGGGGCGCAACAGTGGTATTTGTCCCAAAGTCAGACGGTACCCTCAGGCTATGTGTGGACTACCGCGACCTCAATAAACAAACTCTGAAAAACAAATATCCACTGCCACGAATTGATGATCTATTAGACCAATTGCATGGAGCACGAGTATTTTCTGGGATGGACCTGGCCACAGGATTCCATCAACTTCGCATTGCAGAAGAGTGTGTGCCTTTAACTGCTTTCAGAGGACCGGATATATTTTATGAATGGCTAGTAATGCCTTTCGGTCTATGTAATGCTCCAGCATACTTTTTTGATTTGATGAATAGAGTATCCCGAGATGTTTTAAATTAATTTGTGCTGGTGTTCATCGATGACATCCTCATCTTTACTAAATCCACTACTGAGCACGAACAACATCTGAGAGAAGTCTTGGAGATTTTGTGAAAAAATGTGTTGAAAGCCAAATTCTCCAAATGCATATTATGGCAAGAAGGGGTGAAATTCCTCGGCCATGTTGTTTAAAAAGAAGGCATTTCAGTAGATCCAGGAAAGATCTCAACCATCCAAGAATGGAAGCAGCCTAGGACTCCCATAGAAGTCAGAAGTTTCTTAGGACTGGCTAAATATTATTGGAAATTTTTCAAATATTTTTCCAGGATAGCATGTCCATTGACAAACCTGACCAAGAAGCACACAAAGTTCGTTTGGACACCCGAATGTGATGCAGCTTTCCAAGATCTAAATGGGAGGTTGACCAATGCTCCTGTGTTGATCATTATAGATGGCAATCAGGATTTGAAAGTCTGGACTGATGCTTCTAAACAAGGTATTGGTGCAGTGCTGATGCAAAGAGACAAACTAGTCGCATATGCTAGCTGCCAATTGAAACCGCATGAGAAGAATTATGCCGCTCATGATCTTGAGCTAATGGCCATTGTATTTGCTCTAAAGATATGGAGGCACTATCTATTGGGTGAGAAGTTCGAAATATACATGGATCACAAATCCTTGAAGCATCTATTTACCCAAAGAGATTTGAATATGAGGCAGCAACGCTGGGTTGAATTTCTTGCAGCCTATGACCTGGATATCCTATATACTCCAGGGAAAGCCAACGTTGTAGCCGATGCGCTCAGTAGAAAGAATGCGGACAGTGTCAATCTCATCCTCGCCAATCTCATTATCACTCCTACTCTGATTGATAAAATTTCTGCTCGGCAGAAGGATGATGAGTTTATCCAGAGAATTAGCCAAAGAACTCGGGATGGCGAAACCATGAGTTTCCAAATTGACGACAAAGGAGTTTTGAGGCTATTAGGCCGAATTTGTGTCCCAAACATTTCTGAGCTCAAAAGGGAGATCATGGATGAATGTCATAAATCTAAGCTTAGCATTCATCCTGGGGTGAGCAAGATGTATCACGACCTCAAGCGCACATTTTGGTGGAGGTCCATGAAGAGGGATATTTCTATTTGTGTTGCCAGATGTCCCATTTGTCAGCAAGTTAAAAGTTATCAACAGAAGCTGGCAGGTTTGTTGCAACCACTAGGAGTTCCAGGATAGAAGTGGGAAGAAATCTCTATGGACTTCATTGATGGCTTTCCCCGTAGCAGAAAAGGCAATGACAGTATGTGGGTGATTGTAGATTGCTTAACAAAACTTTCCCATTTCATCCCTGTCAGATCTAATAGAACAGCTCGAAGTCTGGCGCAACTTTATGTCAAAGAGATTGTCAGACTACATGGAGTTCCCAAAAGCATTTTTAGTGATCGGGATCCAATATTTACTAGCAAATTCTGGGAAGCTTGCCAAGAGGAGCTAGGGACCAAATTGAATCTGAGCACTGCGTACCACCCTCAGACAGATGGCCAGACTGAGAGGGTGAACCGCATATTGGAAGACTTGTTGTGAGCATGCATTCTTAACTTTGGCGGTTCATGGGAAGACCACTTGCACTTGGCTGAGTTCTCTTATAATAACAGCTACCAAGCAAGCTTGAAGATGTCACCGTTCGAATTATTATATGGCAGACCATGCAGATCTTCGGCGTGTTGGGCAGAGACAGGCAATCGATTAGTCTTGGGCCCCGACATGATTCGTGAAGCATCAGATAAGGTTGATTTGATTAAGAAGCGCCTATTGACTGCTCAGAGCCAACAGATGAGCTATGCAGACCAGCGAAGAAGAGATTTAGAATTCTATGTTGGGGACTATGTTTACTTGAGGGTTTCTCCATTGAGAGGCGCAGTTCATTTTGGGAAGACTGGAAAGTTGGCACCGAGATTCATTGTTCCATTTCCCATTCTCGAAAGGATCGGTACTCTCGCTTATAAAATGCAGCTGCCTGACTGGTTGCCTAGGGTGCATGATGTATTTCATACGTCTCAACTCCGCAAACATGTTCATGACCCAAACTTAGTTGTGGAGGAAGCAGCACAACAAGAAGTAAAGATTACGCCGATCTTAACAGTAAAGAGGGAGCCAGTGAAAATCGTTGGAAAAGAAACCCGAGTGCTGAGGAACAAGAGAATCCACCTAGTCAAGGTTGCAGTGGAGCGGGGATCCTAGAGATTGTACTTGGAGACAGAGGATAGCATCAAAAAGGCTTACCCCAAGTGCAGAGTGGACATCTCCGAGTAACTCTCGTGTTAAGGTACATTTACCATAATTTACATTTTCCGTCTTGTTTCCTACCTTACTTTGTTTCCTTTTCGGGGACGAAAAACTTTTAAGTGGGGGAGATTGTAACAACCCGGAAAATCTAAACCAATTTAAAATTTTTATTTTAAATAATTTGGTTGAAAAATGTGCCAGAATTAAAAAAAATTCATTTTTAAATAAAGTTTAAGCCAGTGAAAATAGTCAATTTTCAGACGACCTCTATTTCGATGAAATTAATTATGTTAGGACCGTATCGTCAAAACACAACCGGAAATATATTTTTTCGGGAATTTTCTAAGTCCGTATGTGGCCTCGTTGAATTTAATTGTGCAATGGAATTAATTCAATAAAGGACTTTATTATTAAATTAAAGAACACAGGCTACTGACGTTCATTTGGACCTGCGGGACATAGCCAGATGAGTCCAGAATAGGGGTAATTGGGTAAGAACGACAGTCGTTGGGCTCCATTCGGAGATCGGACGAAAAAAACCATAATTTTTGAAATTAAATTAAAAAAAGGAAATACTCCTATAAATACGCGTACACCGTACGCTACTGTTCATTCCCTTCTCCCCCGATTTACTTCAGCCGCCTTCCCCCCTTTCCTCAAATTTTCTTCTTCATTTTTCTCTTCCTCCGCTCAAAATCAGACCACCCAGCTGTTGAATTTTTTGTAGAGCCTTTTCCCCTCTTCGATTCTACACCGAAATCACTCTGCCCCGTAGCCTGTAGCCGCCGCATCATCTCGCCAAACCCACCGCCGTTCGAGCCCCGCCCCCGCCACCTGGGCCGATCGCACCTCACCCCCTTCCCAGCGAACCTCCCCCTCTCTGAGCTCTCCGACGTCGCGCAATCCATTCGGAAATTCACTGATCCAATCTCCTGTAATCTAGACTCAAAGTTTTGAACAAAAGAGGACAACGTCGGCCTGTAACCAGAAAGAGGAAGAAAGGTTTATCTCCTAAATTAATTAATTAATATAAATATTATCCAACTTGTTTTAATCATAACAAATTCATATGAACCCAGAATAACGTGATTTCAGAAGCGTTGTGATCGTACGACGAAGATCTACATTCCTTGATTGAAACAGGACAATTACGAGCTGTTGGAATTTTGGACTAATTTGCGACACGACTGTGAGATTTCTTTGTTTAAAATAATTAATTAAATTAATTTGTTTGCTATGTAATGATCACATGTTTACGATTCAGATCTATTTTGTTTGACATGTTTGATGATGGTTGATCTGTGTTTGTGATGGATAGTTAAAGATCCACATGTACTAGTCAAGTAGTATGTTATCACTTTTATTTTATTTTATTCATTTATGTTATCACTTTTATTTTATTTTATTGAATTGATCAAATTTATCAATTCATTATAAAAATATGATTTGTCACTTTTTATGTTATCACTTTTATTTTATTTGTATTGAATTGATTTAGTTTATCAATTCAACATCAAAATAAAATTTGTTATTTGATTGAATTGATTTAGTTTATCAATTCAACTTCAAAAATTGACGTTGGGTAAATAGAGAAAAATGGTTAGACAAAGACCATTGTATTTTAATTATCATATGTATGACACCAAAAATTGACGTTGTGATAAATAGGAAAATGGTTAACCAAAAACCATTATTTTAATTGACAAATTACGATGACACTTTTATTTAAATTTTCTTACGTAAATAAAAGAACCAATTTTGTGAATAGAATTTATTTACATTTTCTTATGTAAATAAAAGAACCAATTTTGTGAATAGAATTTATTTACATTTTCTTATGTAAATAAAAGAACCAATTTTGTGAATAAAATTTATTTACATTCTCTTATGTAAATAAAAGAACCAATTTTGTGAATAGAATTCATTTACATTTTCATATGTAAATAAAAGAACCATTTTGTGAATAGAATTTATTTACATTTTCTTATGTAAATAAAAGAACCAATTTTTTTGAATAGAATTTATTTACATTTTCTTATGTAAATAAAAGAACCAATTTTGTGAATAGAATTTATTTACATTTTCTTGTGTAAATAAAAGAACCAATTTTGTGAATAGAATTTATTTACATTTTCTTATGTAAATAAAAGAACCAATTTTGTGAATAGAATTTATTTACATTTTCTTATGTAAATAATAGAACCAATTTTGTGAATAGAATTTGTTTACATTTTCTTATGTAAATAAAAGAACCAATTTTGTGAATAGAATTTATTTACATTTTCTTATGTAAATAAAAGAACCAAATTTGTGAATAGAATTTATTTACCTTTTTTTTATCAAAATCAAAAGAACAAAATAATAAGAACAAAATAATAAGATGACCTTTATTTACATTTTCTTATGTAAATAAAAAGAACAAACCTTGTGATGACCTTTATTTACATTTTCTATGTAAATAAAAAGAACAAATTTTGTGATGACATTTTATTTGCATTTTCTTATGTAAATAAAAAGAACAAATTATGTGAACACCTTTATTTACATTTTTATCTATGTGAATATAAAGAAGAAAAATCTGATGACATATTTATTTACATTTAGTGTAAATAAACATGAGTTAAAGAAAAAGAAGGAAACATTTATTTACATGTAGTATAAATAATAAGAAAAAGAAGGAAACATTTATTTACATGTAGTGTAAATAATAAGAAAAGGAAACATTTATTTACATGTAGTGTAAATAAATAAGAAAAAGAAAAAGAAACATTTATTTACATGTAGTGTAAATAAATAAGAAAAAGAAAAAGAAACATTTATTTACATTTAGGTAAACAATTAAGAAAAAGGGAAGAGATCACATCTATTTACATTTAGAGTAAATAAAACATAACATTCAAAAAAGGGACATTTTATTTATGTTTAGTGTAAATAAAATATGACATAGAATTACATATTTTTGTTTGCATTTTTAGATGCAAACAAAACATAGAAAGGAATTACACTTTTTTAATTGCAAATTAGTTACGAATAAAAACATGAATTTTAAAAGGTGTATTTTATTTATAATTTAGATATAAATAAAAATAATGATATTTTTATCGTCATTTTAGATGCGATAAAAAGAGTGAATTTAAGTGATATTTTTATCGTCATTTTAGGTGCGATAATTGAAATCGCCAATTGTTCTATATTTATATTTATATATATAAATATAAAATTAAAACGAAATGCGCGCGCCAGTTCACGTATTGGCAATCGTTACTTTAAAAGATCATATAGAAAGATCCGACCGTTGGATTTTCCCAAAACCAGAACCGTTAGGACCGTTTTGGGAAAATCTTTCCAATGATATAAATTTCGTCAAAATCCAACGGTTAGATTTCATTATATGTGTAAATCAAAAATTGGTAAAAACAGCGCTAGGGACGCCCTTGACCTGAAGCGTCGTTCTATTATATTGGGCTATTTTTAAATAAATAAAAATAGCAATAACTCATTATAAATGAATATTAGCGATATGAAATGATTTAAATGATAATTATGTGAGGATTATTTGAAAAGACCGAGTTCAACTCATTTCAAATAATTACACGACGATTAAATCGAAAATATAGAAGACGGTGGATGAAGACCGGCGATTTTCACATCGAATGGACGACGACTACTGATGCCTTGGACTGACTTGCTCCCAGGAAGGGGTTGAAGCAGTAGTTTTTCGGACGTATGAGTTAGTTGTTCGGATAAGCGAGAACCTCTCAGGTGTCTCTGGTTTCGTTCAGACCTAGAACGGGCTTGTAAGTGGATGTGTGTCTGACGTTGGAATTCATTTCATGTAATTAAATCAATTTTTGTTAATGTATGTCTGTTTGGTGGTGGAGAATGTATTCTTTGCTTAACACCCTGGTATATATTAATAGTTATTGATCGCATGACATGATTTGTCAATGTAGCACGCTAAGATGCAAATGATCAAGGCTTTTGTTGAAAAGCAGGGCCTTGTGGGATGATCAAAGCATAGCCTGTTTAGGCGTAGCTTTGTGTATAGCGTGACTTTGCGAGCCTCACACCCCGATATAAGTCAAAAAGGGGATATGGACCGTAGGGAGTGCACACGTTTCTTTCTAGCTAGGAGTAGTGTCAGTGCTTAAACTAGCTGGCATTTTACTTTTGTGGATGATGCATTGAGGTACCTCAAATTTATAGGTTGTTAGTGGCCATATGGAGGTTCAAAGGAACTGGGAAACGTGTGTTCAGGCATAATTAATCCGCTACTATTAGGTGGGGACCGGCCCTACCGCATCCAAGTGTTGCCCATAGGTGTGATCCTAAGGCATTTGCTGGAGTGTCTCGAATCGGAGAGGACTATCCTTAGCCTCGATTTCATGATGGAAAACCAATTTCCAATATGACATTACGGTCTCGATTGTAAACCTATATGTGGCGACATAGTATATGGTAGCTATGCCGTCTAGGATTGATATATTTACTTCGAAGTATTTTATACTGCTTAGACATTAATAATAATAATAATAAAATATTATTTTATACGTATTATGCATGTTTGATCATTATAAGGTAAAACTCTATCCTCCGGTTTGCGTTGCATTGTGTGATGGGACTTGAGTCTTATATTGATTTCATTTTTCAAAAGTCATTGCGTTGTTTTGTATCAATTTATTTAATTATGCACTGGCAATCCAATGGAGTAAACCCGTTCCGCGTTAACGGCGTGGTCCTGTGTTCGCCATATTGTTAGTTAGTATAGACAGATTTCTCATACCAGTCCCACGACTGACTCGATGCTTTTTTCACTTTGCAAACTCGGGTGCCCTCTCTTTACACGAGCAGCCTAGTGACAGGTCTTAGGGAGACATTTTCTGTACTGGAGCTTGTTGGAGGAGAAGTCGAAGACCTCCTTTTTTTTCTTTATTTCTGCTTTAGAGACTTTATTCCATCTTTATATTTTGATGTACGTTGTGGAGTTTAGGCCTATTTCCTTTTGAGACTTATTTCCTTTTCATTCAAACTTTTTATTTTGCAAATTTGTGTCCTGTAAACTACGTACTCTGTGGTTTAGTTGATGTGATGTTTATGACATTTATCTTTCCGCTGCAATAATTATGTGTTATGATATTATCTGAGATCTGTTGTTGTTGTAAATATGTTGTATTCCAAATGATTATCCTTACTTTCGCACCACGAAAGTTTGGGGTTATCACAGTTGGTATCAGAGCTTAAGGTTAACCTTTGCTTCGGAATATAACATATTTAGAACAATTCGTCTAGATAGAATCAACATTATTCTAAGGCGAATAGCTTATTAGAGATAAGGCTAGTAATGTCCTAGAATGATCACAGCAGAATAGCACATATTAATCAGTCATTACATCATCATCCTTCCATTTTGTCCTTACCTTTCCTTAAAAAGTATCATTTTTGTTTGTCTGACTCTTTCCTTGATGGTACAAACTGATTGAAAATGGACAATCGAGCAAGAACTAGAGGTGGAGCCCGAGGTGGAGGCAGAGCAGGAGGCAGGTGGCCTACTAGAGATGAGACCATTCGTGAGCAGCTCGACCCCATAGTAGTAGCACCTCCACCCCCACAACCCTTCGACTTCGAGAGAATGTCAAAGAAATTCAGAAATCTAGGGGGTGTACCTTTCACTGGGCGAGAGTCTGCGGTTGAAGCAGATTCATGGCCAAAGGACTGCGAAAAGATCTTGGAAGGCTTAGAATTAGAGGATCAGCGCAAGCGTTTTTTGGCAGTATGGCAATTGAAAGACTTAGCGGGACATTGCTGGGATACGGTCAAGATTTGCAATGATGTGAACAACATGACTTGGGCCAAATTTAAAGAACTCTTCAATGACAAGTATGTTCCTCCATAAGCAAGAGAGCGCTTTCGCGAGCAGTTCGTCAACTTACAGCAAGGGAGTATGTCTGTTTCTGAGTATGTGAGAAAGTTTGATGAGCTCTCACGTTATGCTCCAGGATTGATTCAAGATCCAGTCGAGAAGAATAAAAGATTCATCAAGGGCCTTTCAAAGAAATATTTGAACAGAGTCACCGCTCATATCAAGCTCCCATTCAATGAAGTAATAGAGATGGCTTGCCGCTACGAGGAGAATGACGAGTCTGGACAGCAGGATAGAATGACGAGGAGAATGACGAGTTCGGAGATCGGACGAAAAAAACCCTAATTTTTGAAATTAAATTAAAAAAAGGAAATACCCCTATAAATACGCGTACACAGTACGCTACCGTTCATTCGCTTCTCCCCTGATTTACTTCAGCCACCATCTCCCCTTTCCTCAATTTTCTTCTTCATTTTTCTCCTCCTCCTCTCAAAATCAGACCACCCCGATGTTGAGTTTTTTGTAGAGCCTTTTCCCCTCTTCGATTCTACACCGAAATCACTCCGCGTCGTAGCCTGTAGCCACCACACCACCTCGCCAAACCCGCCACCGTTCGAGCCTCGGCCCAGCCACCTGGGCCGATCGCACCCCACCCCCTTCCCGGCGAACCTCCCCCTCTCCGAGCTCTCCGACGTCGCGCAATCCATTCTTAAATTCACTGATCCAGTCTCCTGTAATCTGGACTCAAAGTTTTGAACAAAAGAGGACAACGTCGGCCTGTAACCAGAAAGAGGAAGAAAGGTTTATCTCCTTAATTAATTAATTAATATAAATATTATTCAACTTGTTTTAATCATAACAAATTCATATGAACTCAGAATAACGTGATTTTAGAAGTGTTGTGATCATACGACGAAGATCTACATTCCTTGACTGAAACAGGACAATTACGAGCTGTTGGAATTTTGGACTAATTTGCGACGTGACTGTGAGATTTCTTTGTTTAAAATAATTCATTAATTAAATTAAATTGTTTTCTATGTAATGATCACATGTTTACGATTCAGATCTATTTTGTTTGACATGTTTGATGATGGTTGATCTGTGTTTGTGATGGATAGTTATAGATCCACATGTACTAGTCAAGTAGTATGTTATCACTTTTATTTTATTCATTTATGTTATCACTTTTATTTTATTTTATTTTATTGAATTGATCTAATTTATCAATTCATTATAAAAATATGATTTGTCACTTTTATGTTATCACTTTTATTTTATTTGTATTGAATTGATTTAGTTTATCAATTCAACATCAAAATAAAATTTGTTATTTGTATTAAATTGATTTAGTTTATCAATTCAACTTCAAAAATTAACATTGGGTAAATGGAGAAAAATGGTTATACAAAAACCACTGTATTTTAATTATCATATGTATGACACCAAAAATTGACATTGTGGTAAATAGGAAAATGGTTAACCAAAAACCATTATTTTAATTGACAAATTACGATGACACTTTTATTTACATTTTCTTATGTAAATAAAAGAACCAATCTTATGAATAGAATTTATTTACATTTTCTTATGTAAATAAAAGAACCAATTTTGTGAATAGAATTTATTTACATTTTCTTATGTAAATAAAAGAACCAATTTTGTGAATAGAATTTATTTACATTTTCTTATGTAAATAAAAGAACCAATTTTTTGAATAGAATTTATTTACATTTTCTTATGTAAATAAAAGAACCAATTTTGTTAATAGAATTTATTATACATTTTCTTATGTAAATAAAAGAATCAATTTTGTGAATAGAATTTATTTACATTTTCTTATGTAAATAAAAGAACCAATTTTGTGAATAGAATTTATTTACATTTTCTTATGTAAATAAAAGAACCAATTTTGTGAACAGAATTTATTTACCTTTTTTTAATCAAAATGAAAAGAACAAAATACAAGATGACCTTTATTTGCATTTTCTTATGTAAATAAAAAGAACAAACCTTGCGATGACCTTTATTTACATTTTCTATGTAAATAAAAAGAACAAATTTTGCGATGACATTTTATTTGCATTTTCTTATGTAAATAAAAAGAACAAATTATGTGAACACCTTTATTTACATTTTTATCTATGTGAATATAAAGAAGAAAAATCTAATGACATATTTATTTACATTTAGTGTAAATAAACTTGAGTTAAAGAAAAAGAAGGAAGCATTTATTTACATGTAGTGTAAATAATAAGAAAAAGAAGGAAACATTTATTTACATGTAGTGTAAATAATAAGAAAAGGAAACATTTATTTACATGTAGTGTAAATAAATAAGAAAAAGAAAAAGAAACATTTATTTACATTTAGGTAAATAAATAAGAAAAAGGGAAGAGATCACATCTATTTACATTTAGAGTAAATAAAACATAACATTCAAAAAAGGGACATTTTATTTATGTTTAGTGTAAATAAAATATGACATAGAATTACATATTTTTGTTTGCATTTTTAGATGCAAACAAAACATAGAAAGAAATTACAGTTTTTTAATAACAAATTAGTTACGAATAAAAACATGAATTTTAAAAGGTGTATTTTATTTATAATTTAGATATAAATAAAAATAATGATATTTTTATCGTCATTTTAGATACGATAAAAAGAGTGAATTTAAGTGATATTTTTATCATCATTTTAGGTGCGATAAAAAGGATAGATTATGATAGTTGAAATCGCCAAATGTTTTATATTTATATTTATATTTATATATATAAAATTAAAATGAAACGCGCGCGCTAGTTTGCATATCGGCAATCGTAACTTTAAATGATCATACAGAAAGATCCGACCGTTGGATTTTTCCCAAAACTGGAACCGTTAGGACCGTTTTGGGAAAATCTTTCCAATGATATAAATTTCGTCAAAATCCAACGGTTAGATTCCAAGAATAAATCAAAAATTGGTAAAAATAGCGCTAGGGACGCCCTTGACCTGAAGCGTCGTTCTATTATATTGGGTTATTTTAAAATAAATGAAAATAGCAATAAATCATTATAAATAAATATTAGCGATATGAAATGATTTAAATGATAATTATGTGAGGATTATTTGAAAAGGCCGAGTTCAACTCATTTCAAATAATTACACGACGATTAAATTGAAAATATAGAAGACGATGGTTGAAGACCGGCGATCTTCACATTGAATGGACGACGACTACTGATGCCTTGGACTGACTTGCTTCCAGGAAGGGGTTGAAGCAGTAGTTGTCCGGACGTACGAGTTGGTTGTTCGGATAAGCGAGAACCTCTCAGGTGTCTCTGGTTTCGTTCAGACACAGAGTGGACTTGTAAATGGATGCGTGTCTGACGTTGGAATTCATTTCATGTAATTAAATCAATTTTCATTAATGTATGTCTGTTTGGTGGTGGAGAATGTATTCTCTGCTTAACACCCTGGTATATATTAATAGTTATCGATTGCCTGGCATGAATTGTCAATGTGGCACGCCAAGATGCAAATGATCAAGGCTTTTGTTGAAAAGAAGGACTTGTGGGATTATCAAAGCATAGCCTGTTTAGGCGTAGCTTTGTGTATAGCGTGACTTCGCGAGCCTCACACCCCGGTATGAGTCAAAAACGGGATATGGACCGTAGGGTGTGCACACGTTTCTTTCTAACTAGGAGTAGTGTCAGTGCTTAAACTGGCTGGCATTTTACTTTTGTGGATGATGGATTGAGGTACCTCGGATATTTAGGTTGTTAGTGGCCATATGGAGGTTCAAAGGAACCGGGAAACGTGTGTTCAGGCATAATTAATCCGCTACCGTTAGGTGGGGACCGACCCTACTGCATCCAAGGGTTGCCCATAGGTGTGATCCTGAGGCATTTGCTAGAGTGTCTCGAATCAGAGAGGACGATCCCTAGCCTCGATTTCATGATGGAAAACCAATTTCCAATACGATATTATGGTCTTGATTGTAAACCTATATGTGGCGACATAGTATATGGTAGTTATGCCGTCTAGGATTGATACATTTACTTCGAAGTATTTTAATCTTCTTAGACATTAATAATAATAAAATATTATTTTATACGTATTAAGCTTGTTTGATCATTATAGGGTAAAACTCTATCCTCCGGTTTGTGTTGCATTGTGTGATGGGACTTGAGTCTTATAATGATTTCATTTTTCAAAAGTCATTGCGTTGTTTTGTATCAGTTTATTTAATTATGCACTGGCAATCCAAAGGATTAAACCCGTTCCGCGTTAGCGGCGTGGTCCTGTGATTCGCCATATTGTTAGTTAGTATAGATAGATTTCTCATACCAGTCCCACGATTGACTCGATTATTGTTTCACTTTGTAAACTCAGGTGCCCTCTCTTTACACGAGCAGCCTAGTGACAGGTCTTAGGGAGACATTTTCTGGACAGGAGCTTGCTGGAGGAGAAGACGAAGACCTCCTTTTTTTTTGCTTTAGAGATTTTATTCCATCTTTGTATTTTGATGTACGTTATGGAGTTTAGGCCTATTTCCTTTTGAGACTTATTTCCTTTTCATTCAGACTTTTTATTTTGCTAAGTTGTATCCTGTAAACTGCGTACTCTGTGGTTCAGTTGATGTGATGTTTATGACATTTATTTTTCTGCTACAATAATTATGTGTTATGATATTATCTGAGATCTATTGTTGTTGTAAATATGTTGTATTCCAAATGATTATCCTTACTTTCGCACCACGGAAGATTGGGGTTATCACAAACATGTTGAGCGTCTCTTTCTTATCTGCTTCGAGGACTTCAGATATGGGTCTGTCGTGTTATCCTACCTTGATGGGTGGTTCGAAAGGCCCATCAACACTTTGCCCCCCAAAGTATGATTCGCTTAATAAGAAGCATGCTTTGTTGTCGTATATCTTGGATCAAATTCTACACACTTCTTGTCCCACCAGTTGCTTTGACTTTCATTCAATAGGCGTTACAAACCGCGTAGGGTCCCATCAATTGCTTCAAAATTATGAACGAGTTCAGATAATGATGATGGCTCCCTATCTTCCTATCTCGTCAGCTGGTCCTTAACCTTCCAACTTGTTTACACGTCCGCTTGGTCCAATCACATCACCCGAATTTGAATAGCCATTCTTCTTTTTCATTATAAAAATAGAATTCCTTTTACCCTTCTCTTTTTACTTTTTACCACTATTCCAAAAGAGAGACGATTGGCGATCATCATCTCCTCCTAAGATCGCATTTTTCAGGTATGTATCGTTCCCTACATTGAAGCACCATTCTTGTACGGGGTCTTCCTTTTTCTCACCATAGTCTAGGATTTAGTTTGTCCCAATCGATGGAGGTCTTCCGCATCAGACCGCCGGAGTCAGCGGCAGTGTGGTTTCCTAAGGTTAAACTACCACCCTTTGGGTAAGACCCGTTGATACCAAATCCCTAATCCTGATGACATTATAAAAAGGTCCCGCCTTCCCCAAGCATTTTGTGAATTAGGGTGTCTTTGAACCCTAAGGCATGTGAAAATGCTCAAAGGGGCGATGAAATGGATAATAATTTCTGCATAACTCAAATTATACTATTAGTCATCAATCATTTATTGGGTTCATGCTTGTAAAAAGTTCTGATTATTTATCTTCTTTTGCGCTTCTTTCCCTTTTTTAGTGCCACAAGTCATTTGTACACCAATGGTCAGAATGCACGACAATCGTCAACAAGAGTTTGGTGGAGAGATACCTTTTTCCATTAGAGTGGACAGTTCTTCAGAGTCCTCCAGTCATTCAGAACCCACCTTCGACAATGATCTTCGAAGTCCGTCGACAGATCCGTTGCCTGTTCCTCCAATAGCATTCGAGCTAACCGAAGCAATGCCTATTCCTCTGGCACCTGACTTGCTCCCAGGCGCAGAGATTTTAAGGAACCCTCCAGAAGCAGAAAAATCTAACATTACACTTAAACGACTACAACATCTAACAGCAAAGCACAATATTCCCTTTGACGACGTTCTTGTCCCTGAAGAAACTGCTAGACCCCACAATCCTCCAGATGGTTATATGGCAATTTATCTTCCAATGTGCAATGTGGGGGCCATTCCCCCTTTCCCTTCTGTCATTGTCGACTTTTTGCGCCGGATGAATTTGGCTCCGATGCAGTTTCATCCGATAGCTTATGGAAACTTGCTGTCGATCTGCTATCTATACCTGAAATACCTGGGTTATCCTCCGACCTTTGATGATACAGCCTTTCTCTTCAATTTTAGACATACTGAGAAATAGTCCCCTTCCTTACTCTACTTCGAAGCTATTCGGGGCTGGAAGATTATTGAGGAAGTTCCAAGCAATGCAGGTGATCCCAAGCGAGACTGGTTTTGGATTAAGCAGCAGCCTGGGTAAGCCCAATATTGGCTTAAGTGTTGCGGATTCCTCTCCTTTCTTTATATACTCTTTTCCCATTAGAATCTCTTGCCCTGATTACCTTATTATTATTATATTTTATAGAAGGCAAGCCTGCAAGGCCTGAGGAAGAAATTTTTAAAGAGCGTCATAAGCGATTGATCGAGTTAAAAAAGAAGTGACGAGCGTTTTGAAACTGTTTGACCGATGAAAACTTGCACCGATATGCCCTCCTCGACCGAAGTAGGACGAGGGGCTCAGTTAAAGAAGGACCTGATCCTGCAGCAATAGTTCAGGATGAGGTGCCCCCAGTCACGAAGAAATCGAGAGATGAACAGATGACTCACTCGATCGGTGGGAACTCTACCCATCCCCTACTTGGGAAGAAAGAGAAATCCGGTCCAAGGAAACCTGTTTGTAAAAGGCGGGTTCGGAAGGTCAAATTTCTGGAAGTCCCTCGTGAAGAGGTTGGACATCGACAAAGGGAGAAGGTTCCTGCCAAGAGAGCTTCCAAGGTGGTGCAAGAGGAAACAAACGAAGAAGAACCTGCTGAGGTTCACCCGAAAGGTTTGGAAGTCGAGGAAGATTCTCCTTCGACTCATGGTCAAAAGGAGAAGTGTGGCACCTCCCCTTTTCCAGGATTGGAAAATCTACAAATGCCTAATATTATTCTCTCACCATAAAGCTTAGATCCAAATCGATTCTTTGCCAACCAATTTGAAGGAATGTCCTTCCGAGATAGACAGGATGGTGTTGAAGGTATGATTTCATCATGATTACGAGGCTTATTGCATGTCACAACACCAAAATTCCCATTTATTAAATTGAAGATTGCTTGTTTCATTTCACTTTCCTTGTAGGTGTTGACGAAGAGTTTTATGGAAAATTGTTCACCTCCTTCCCAACGGACCTTGGGTCGGGAGATTCTATTTTGCCACATACTGAAAAAGAAGGCAATGGAAAAGACAATGATAACGGAGGGAAAGAAGCAAAGGATGTGAGGAAAGGCGAGGAGAAAGAGAAAGACGGAGAAATGGAGAAAGAAGGAAAAAGCTATCTTCCTAAGGATAAAAATGGGCAGGAAAAAAGACGCTTGAGAAAACATGGTCGAATGCCATGGGATACTAAAGAATCGGGCAACGTGCCCAAGAAAAGGAAGGGGGATAAATTTCCCAAGACCAAACAGGGGGAAGGAGTCGAGCTCTCTCGAACAATAGTACATCATTCCAGTCCTGTAGTGGGAACTTCTTCTGCCGACCGATTCCGAGAATTGGAACGAGATTTCCCCGATCTCATTTTTTCAGAAATTGAACCAGCCCACGAAATACAACTATTAACTCATAGCTTTCGTCGTCGCATGCGCAATAATCTTGAGTATGCCCTATCTCGATATGACACCATGCTAGAATATGCTGGGTAAATGAGTGGGGCATTAAAGGGAAAGCTAGCGAAATTGCTGGCTTAAAAAGAGACATCGATAGTGGTAAGAAAACCTTTGGGTTTCTAGAAAAGAAATAAAAAATCAAGAGTTATAGGCGGCGGCAGATAAAGAAAAGTATGTGAGAGAGATCGAGGACTTGAACAGTCAGGTTCAACAAAAAGGCCGGGAGTGTGATTTAATGAGGGAAGAGATTGAATCTTTGAAGAGGGATAGAGCCCTATTCGTTCTTGAAATTCAGAGTTTAAAGGCTACACTTCATTCGTCCGAGCTAGCCAAGAATCAAGCTGAAAAGAATGTCGTTGCAGTAGTCGAGTCTGCTAGTAATTTGAAGCTTCAACATGATATTGAGCTTGAGACCATTAATGCTGAGCACACCTGAGAGAAATCTGAATTGAAAAAAGGACACGCTCGTCAGGTTCTTTTGTTTTGTACGAATTTCCTTCGTCAAAGGGATCTATCTTGGATGCCTGGATATCCCAAGTCACTAGCCGACGTATGGAAGGTAGTTTTATGGGAGGAGAAGAAAATAGCACAGGGTCATCATTTGGATGAGGCGTCGTTGATGTCCCACATCTTGAATGATAAAGAATGAGCCATCATGGTAGAAGCGCAGAAACAAGAGAAGAAAATAGCAGAGGCAGAACGTCGCAGGGCGAAGGGAAAATCGATTCCCCAAACCGAAGTAGGTGACAGTCGGCCTTATGTTCCTGTATCTTTTGCGCACATGGTTATGGAAAGGGGCTCGTCTTCTACCCTTCCACCTGATTCAATCAGGGCCGCGGAAGGGTAGGTGATCGGTCCCAATGTTGAAGGTAAGCTTTTTTGTTAGGTTTGAGTCCCTTATCCTTTCCTAATTTGCATGCATTTCTTTTCTTTCGTAGGGATCTCTTTTGTTGCTGAGAGGGTAGATGAAGGACCTACTGTCGAGGAGAAGGGTACCACCAAAGAAGCAAACAAGGCTGCAAGAGTAGAGAGGATCGACTTGGTATCTCTTGAAGATAGGACCGTTGAGGTTGTTAAGGAGTCCAAGAGAGAGAATCACCCTTCCATGGCCGAGATCAAAGATCAGAAGGAAAAAGAAATTTCTTCCATGAAGCCCGTTCCTGCCAAAGATCCTCTGAACATCAAACCTCTCCAGTTCCTTCCTCTGACCATTCTTTCTTCAGCCTCAGGTCCTACTGCCCCTACTATTCCACAGGCTTCAGCCTCAGCTACTCGTCCTTTTGGTAGCACGTTAGGAGGGTCGAGACGCAGGATGACCACTGAAGAGATGCAGGAGATGATCAAGCAAAAAGAGATGGCCAAAATGGTAGAATAAAGGCTGATACCACCTCCTTTTTAGGACCTTTCCTTTCTTTGTAATTTTATGATGATGTATCCGCTATGACGTTGTCTGAATGCTACCTGTCATGCATCAATATTTTGTAATGATGTCAGGATATTTTAAATGGAAATCTACTTATAACGATAATGCGTGTAACAAAGATGTCATGTGAGTCTTATGTTTTGTTTTCAATGTCAATAGTGAATCGCACTTCACCCTTGTCGGGGGTGCTAACTATTTCTTTTGCCCCCGGTGTCGGGATGAATGTTTGAGTGGCGATCTCCTCTGCCGAGCTCGAGCAGACCCATCCTTAATCAAGGGTTGGATGCAGTCGAGCGGGAGTGTCTCTAGGCTTTTATATTTATCCTTTAGTCAGTAAAGGGCAAAGTTTTATTGTTTGAGCGATCTTTTGTCAAGGTGCACCATTCACACTCTATTGTCATTTATACTCGACCTCAAGTCAATGAGGTTGGGAGTTGAATCCTGATAGTCGATCAGTATACCTTGATAGGCGTCAACTTTACTCTTGAATCAATCAAGGCAGAAATCAAAAAATCAGTCAGTCGCTTTCAATCGTTAGCTCTTTACAATCACAACATGACAGAGCAGGAGCAAAGATTCTTATTAGTACATTATTGCGACCAACGAGGGTCGCTTATTACAATGCTAAAATAAATTAACAAATTAACAATCTAAATGCTGAAAGAAAGCATAAACATTAAAATATATTCTAAGAAAGATAAGTTCGCAAATTCTCCGTGTTCCATGCTCTTTGAAATGGCTCGCCGTCCACAGTTATTGGTCTAAAACTCTCATTGTCGAGCTTTCTTTGAATGATGTAGGGTCCTTCCCATCTCGGGCCCAGGTGTACGGGGACTGGGAATATTCATTTCAGAACCAAATCTCCTACTTCGAAAGTCTTTGGTCGGACCTTTTTGTTGTAATACCGAGCGACTCGTTGCCTGTGGGCCACAGCACAAAGGTTCGCCTCTTCTCTTTTTTCGTCAACCATATCCAATGATGTCAGAAGAAGTGCCTTATTAGTTAGGGGATTGTAGTAGGTCGTCCGGTGAGTCGGGACCTCAAGCTCGATTGGGAGAACTGCCTCGGAATCGTATGACAAAGCGAAGGGTGTATGTCCTATTGCGGTTTTATGGGTAGTACGATACACCCATAACGCCAGAGGCAATTCGTTGACCCATTTTCCTTTAGCGCATTCCAGCCGTTTCTTCAAAATGGTTTTAATGATCTTATTGACCGCTTCAACTTTACCATTGGATTGGGGATGTGCTACTGCGATGTATTTCTTCTCAATATGATATTTCTCACAAAAATCTCAGAATTTCAGTCTATCGAACTGAGTCCCGTTGTATGTAACAATGGTTCGAGGTACTCCATATCGACATATAATGTTCTGGACAATAAATTTGATGACCTTCTTTGTTGTAATGGTAGACATTTCTTCGGCTTCGGCCCACTTTGTGAAGTAATCTATGGCAACATTTGCATACCTGGCTCCTCCTTTCGAAATGGGCAAGGTTCCAATGATGTCAATTCCCCATACAGCGAACGACCAATGACTCATCATTTGAGTAATCTTTGTTGGGGGCGCTCGTGGGATTTGTGCGAACTTCTGGCATCTATCGCATCTTTTGGCGTAATTAGCAGCGTCTTTATTGACGGTCGGCCAAAAGTATCCATAGCGTAGTATTTTCCGGGCCAGGGTTTGACCCCCGGTGTGCGGCCCATAGTCTCCCTCATGTACTTCTCGCAGTATCCTCCTGATGTCATCGTTGGCTACACATTAGAACATAGGAACAGAAAATCCTCTTCTGTAGAGTTGGCCTTGCTGAATAAGGTACCTGGAAGCCTGCCGTATCAAGGCTCGCTTCTCAGTTTTCTTTTCGAGCATCTGTCCATGGAGAACGAAATTTTTAATGGGAGTCATCCATGATTCTTCTTCGGGCTCGACATAAGTCTGGTCGACCTCCATTTGATCGATGCTTGGTATATTCAAGGTTTCTATGGGAACTATCTCTGTTTCTCCCAGGTGGTCCGAGCTAGCCAGTTTTGCTAGCCTATCCGCTTTTTGATTCTCCTTCCAGGGAATATGAGAAATGCTATACCAGTCGAAGTTCCTTAGTAATTTCTCGACCTCCTTAAGGTAAGAGGTCAGTCGTTCTCCCCGGGTTCCTTTCGAACTTGACATACTTCAAGTTGCGAGTCACAAAAGATATCGAGTGTCGTTATTTTCAGAACTTTCACCAGTTTGAGCCCGACAATTAGGGCTTCATACTCGGAATCTTTGTTAGTAGCCAAAAATTCTAGTATCAAAGCATAATAAACCGAGCGCCCTTCAGGGGATAGAAGTACTATGCCAGCTCCCGAGCGTTGGTTATTTCGGGCTCGATCCGTGTAAAGCTTCTAGGCGATTGGCTCCTGATCGGCCTTCATAGGCTCGGGGTTGCCATCTTGATATTCATCTTCTGGGGTTGTAAATTCTGCTATGAAATTAGCTAAAGCCTATCCTCGAATTGATTTTCGAGGAACGAACGTTAGGTCGAATTGGCTCAATTCAATGTTCCATTTCAGCAACCTCCCGCCTGCTTCTGGTCGTTGCAAGATTTGACAGAGAGGTTGATCAGTGAAGACTTTAATTGGGTGAGCTTGGAAATAGTGCTGAAGTTTCCTCGACGCAATTAACAAGTTATAAGCCAGTTTTTCAATCTTGGGGTAATTACGCTCAGCTCCAGTTAATTTCTTATTCACATAATAAACCGGCCGTTGTACTCGATCTTCTTCGCGGATCAGGACCGAGCTAATTGCATGTGCAGAGACTACTAGATAAACAAACAAGTCTTCATGGTCGACTGGCTTAGAGAGAATAAGAGGTTTTTCGAGATGGTCGAGCAGATTTTGGAAAGCCTCAACACAGTCGGGTGTCCAGGCAAAGTTCCGTTTCCCCCTTTTTATTAATTCAAAGAAGGGCAAGCATTTATCAGTAGCTTTCGAAATGAATCGTCCCATGGCTGCTACCTTTCCTGCTAAACTCTGAACATCCCTTATCCGTTAAGGGTTGCGATTTGATCACGGCTGATTTCAATTCCGCGGGAACTTACGATGAAGCCATGGAACTTGCCCGAAGCTACCCGAAAAGAACATTTTAACGTGTTCAGTTTCATACTGTATTTTCGGAGGATGCTAAACATCCTCGACAGGTCGCCCACGTGCTCGGATGATAGTTTCGACTTTACCAACATGTCATCTACATATACCTCCATTGTCTTCCTTATTTGATCATGAAACATCCGGTTGACTAGCCTTTGATAGGTTGCTTTTGCATTCTTTAGGCCGAAAGGCATCACTACATAACACTACAATCCGAGGTCAGTAATCAAACTGGTATATTCTTGGTCAGGGACGTGCATGGCAATATGATTGTACCCGGAATATGCATCCATGAATGAAAGTAACTCATGCTCGGTAGTCGAATCGACTAACTGATCGATCTTGGGAAACAGGAAGTTGTCCTTAGGGCATGCCTTATTTAGATCGGAGAAGTCAATGCAGGTTCTCCACTTCCCATTAGCCTTCTTCACAAGTACCAGGTTGGCTATCCAGTTGGGATAGGTTGAATCCTAGATGAATCCATTGGCTTGTAGCTTCCCAATTTCTTCCTTTAAAGCTCTTGACCTTTCAGAGCCTAGCATTCTCCTTTTTTGTTTTACAGGAGCGTATTTTGGGTCGATGCTAATGGAATGGGTTATAATAGATGGAGGTATCCCACATATGTCAGTGTGGGTCCAGGCAAATACATCCAAATTCGCCCGAAGGAATTCACTTAGCTCCCTCGTCCGGAGGGGATCAAGATAAGACCCAATCTTTAGAACCTTGGTGCGATCATTATCATCGATTGGAACCTCTATGGTGGCCTCATTTGGTGTCGCCTTTCTGCACCTCGGCTCATCATCATCTCGTGGATCGATGTCTTCGATTTCACAGGGTGACGGTCCTGGCCGAGGTGTTTTCTATAATTGCTATGCTTCCTTCCCATCCCCAAGGGGATAGGATTTTTCAGGCTCCTTGTTACCGCCGCTTTTCAACTCCTTCCATTCTGCTATATAGAATGCTCGACCTATTACTTGGTCCCCTCGTACCGTTCCAATTCCACTAACAGTGGGAAACTTCAGAAGCAAGCACCAGAGGGCGATACATGCTCGGAAGGCAGCCAAGGAAGGTCGTCTTAAGAAAGCATTATAGTGTGAATTGATATTCATTACAACAAATGGTAGGATCCTAACTCTTCTTCGATCTCCATCTCCTAATTCCACCGATAGCCTGGCCTATGGGTTCGGTTGAAGCTCCATTGAAACCACGTATTTGACCCTCATACAGCTCTAAGTCCTTTGTCTCTAGTTTCATTTGGTCGTAGGTTTGGTTAAATAGGATGTTCGCTGAACTTCTGTTGTCAACCAAAATTTTACGGACAGTAGTCGGGCCAATGACAGTGGTTATCACCAACGGGTCGACCGTTGGGGTTTCTAGACCAATTGCTCGCGGTCACATAAGACAATATCCTCGCCCATCTTCCTTCTTTGTTTGACGGGACTTGCGGCCTCCTGGGGATTCACTTCTTCAGCATCAAGGTGTTTTGCGGTATTAATATATCATACCATGGCCCTGATGCTATGGCCTGTCGGATGCGGTCCTCCCACAATGGCGTTGATAACAATCCCTTTCCCCTTTTCTTGAGGGGTGGCGCGAGGTGCAGGTTAGTTTGGTTTGGGCATCGAAGTACCTTGTCGCATGTCCCTTAGAGTTGTTTTATATTCGTCAAGTTTACCTTCTCGAATTAGTTTTTCAACGATGACCCTAAGATGTCGGCACTCGTTGGTCGTATGCCCATAAATGTTATGTAATAGGCAATACTTCCCAGTCGCTCATTCCTTCTCCGTAGGCTCTCGTGGGGGCGGTTTCTTATATTGCATTGTGTTGCAGGCTTCGAGATATATATTCTCTAATGTGTCATTTAAGGCAGTATATGTGTCAAACACCTGGAAACGGTGGCGCTTCCGGGAGCTTCCTTTTTTCTTCGAACCCCCACTGTTCTCTTTTGACCCCTCGCCACTTCGTTTGCCACGGTTTTCAACATTTACTTCAAATTTCCCCGAGTTATCCCCATATTGTTTAACCACGATATTATTTCGAGTTGACAGATTGAAGGTGTCTTTCGGGCCGTCTTTCTCTTCTAGCTGTGCATCTTCTTTTCTCAATTGTATGTAGGCCTTTTCATAGAAATCCTCAATCGTGGTCGGTGGTTTTCCAATCAAGTATTTTCCGAACTCTGTTCGTTTGTCAAATCCATCGACCATGGCCATCAAGACAGTTTTGTGGTTGGGGTTGCTAACTTCAGTTGCCGCCCGATTGAACCGATTGAGATAGTTCCTCAGGGACTCGCCTCTTCCCTGCTTAAATGCTGACAAAGCCATGACATGTTTTGATTTAGTAGCATGAAGACGGAATTGAGTTAGGAATTTTTTGCTTAGGTCTTTAAATCTGAGAACTGATTTTGCAGGCAAACGGACAAACCACATGAGGGCTATCCCGCTTAAAAAAATTGGAAAAGCTTTGCATTTGATTGTGTCAGGGGCAACCGCTACTTCCATGTGCTAAGAATATCTCATCAGATGCTGCTATGGATCTGAAGTTCCATCGTATTGATTCATTTGGGGCATATTAAATCTCCTTGGAAACTCTGCTTGCAAAATGTCATCAGTGAATGGTGTATGGCTTCGGTCAACTCCCCAATCTTCGTTCCTATGCGCATGACTATCGTTCATAATTTGTCGTACCATAGCGGCTAAATTTGGTGGAACGACCGTGTCCGGGTCGACCTCATCAATCGATGGACTTCTTCTAGCCCCTCCATCAGGAAATGCTGTCCAGGCATTTCTTCTCCTCCGGTTTTCCTGGTCGATCATAAGATTCCGGGGAGGATGTACAGGGCCCCGATTTCTTCGACCAACATTTTGATTTGCAAGAGGGGATGCCTCCCGATGGCGCAGGGCTATGGGATCGACGATTTCTAACTCGACCTGATCAGCACGCCCTTGGTCGCGTTCACCTGGTGGATTCTGATGTTCCTCTATGCGTAGTTGCCGGACATTTTCAACTCTCTCTAATGGACGTCGAGGTCGGCGTGGATCTCTGCCTTCCTTCGATGAAGATGAGCTTTCTGATGCTCGGTCCAGCTGAGGAGAAGGGAGTCGATGGCCCAGGGCCTCCTGAGCTTGATTCCTGAATTCCTCCCATTACCTCGCTATGCGAGTCATGTCTTCACGCATAGCGGCGTTCTCTTGAGAATGGACCCTTAGGGCATCGGTGGTTTCCTTAAGTCGATCTACCACAGCCTTGAACTCGTCTCGAGTGGCAAAGGCAGAAGATGGAGCTAAATCCCCTCCAGGGGGTAGTGTAGGCTGATCTGATGCAGCTTCAGGGAAAATCATCCTGCCAGCTGCTTCTGTGGATGTTCCAACCTGTGGATTTTTTCTAGTATTGCGAGCTGTTTTTCCAGCCATTGCTAAATCAATACAATGATAAAAATGAGATTTCCGTCTTGGACTTGATGATCCAAAAGTAGAGCGAAAACCTGGATTGATCTGAGAAAATCAGTTCTGAGTGAAAGCACCAAAATGTTGACACCAAAAATTGGTTCAACACCAAAAAAAGAAGAATTTTGTAGAGAAAAAAGTGAGTATGAACAATCACAAATAATGCTAAAAATTAAGACGGAATCACACACAAATTTATAGTGGTTCGGTGTTAATGAGCCTACATCCACTTTATAATTTAGTTTGAGACTGAGTAGAATGATTATAAAGCTTCTTTTTCTTTTTTCTTACATTCCCCTTTCTGTACTGAAACATAAGTATTTATAGGTGATACAATATTTAACTGTTATCAACATGTGTCATTGGATCCAGGAGAATAGTTGCGACTGAATGAATCAATATATACTGGAGAATAGGTATTCCATCCCAAATATCTAATGCGAAATAGCATGTGATTCAGCTGCCTTGGGCAATTTGAATGAAAAGAATCTGGAATGAGCTATTCTTCAGGCTGGCATTTCGGGCTTTTAAATGAACACATCGCAATTGATTAAGTTTGGTCATCTCATGTTACTTCTGGGCCGCGTTTGATGGACGGAATGGACTAACATGTTGAGCGTCTCTTCCTTATCTGCTTCGAGGACTTCAGGTACGGGTCTATCGTGTTATCCTACCTTGATGGGTGGTCTGAAAGGCCCATCAACAACATTGTTTTTATTTAGTTAACCTTCCTAGATTTTTTTATTCTATCTATTTCTACCAAACTATCATTGTACTCTTTCCTAAGTATTTTATATCTCAGATGCATATCATTAAAAAATATTAGTAACCTCTTCATTAAAATTCCATATCTAGTCATTCATTGCCATAAAGCACATGTTGGCAGTTTCTGTATCTGAATCATTAGCATTTGATGATGTATCTGAATCATCCCATGTTGCATTGAATGCATGTTTCCTCTTCTTGTTGAATGTATTTGAAATGTGCATTGGTCTCTTCAAGTTGGGGAAGTCTCTTTTCAAATTACCGGGTTTATCACATTCGAACCATTTAACAACATTTCCATTTCTGGAATTATTGTTGTTGGTTTTACGAATTTTTTTCATTATCTAATACTTCAAGAATTTCTTGATCTTCTTGGTAATAAAATCGATATCATCATCAATAGTTTCATCATTTGTTTCTTCATTGATGATCATAGCATTAAGTGCCAGTGATTTCTTCTCATTTCCCTGATTCTCCTTTCTAACCTACAACTTTACTTCATAGGACATTAGATTGCCAATTAGTTCTTCTATTGACATAGTACTAATATCATTGGCTTCTTCGATTATAAGAGTCTTCTGATCCCATTTATTAGGAAGTGAATTCAAGATCTTTCTGACTTGGTCTTCTTCGGTAATTTTCCTTTCTAATAACATTAAGGCATATACTATATCTTAAAATCAAGAATACATATCAGAAATAGAATCATTTGGTTTCATTTGGAAGAGGCGAAACTGGTGAGTTAGCATAGATATCTTTGACTGTTTTACTTTATTGGTGCCTTCATGTGTGACTTTCAGTGTTCTTCAAATTTCGTATGCAGAATTACAAACGCTCGATTATGTTCATTTCTATCCAAAGGGAAAAATAAAATGTTCATGGCCTTAGAATTATTAAGTGCTTGTGTCTTGTGGTCTAGCTTCCATTTTGAATATTCAGTTTGAGGCTCTATGTATTTTATTTAGGTAATGTTCCAAAAATCTAAACTATTTGACTGCAAATAAAATTTCACCTATAGGCCCAATAAGCATTATTACTACCCTTAAATAGAGGAGATCCAGTGGTAGATTTCCCTTCTATAAAAGTGTTAAGAAATGTGTTACTAGTGTCATTAGCCCTTTATATTTTTCAAAAACCAGCCGATTAATTTTTGAAAACCTCGCTCTGATAGAAATTATTGGGGACTTGGGTGTGTCTACGACAAAGTGTTAATGGATCTTAAGGGTATCCAGACACTAAAGGAGTGAATTGTGTTTACTATATCTATTCGAATTGCAATAAAAAGAAATAAGTAATAAAATGAAATGCAGTAAAGTAAACAACACTAGGATTTTTATATTGGTTTGGATTAACCAATCCTACATCCAGTCCTGCACTTTACCGAATAGAATTTCACTATAATTGCTTGCTTTCGGAGGGTGGCTAGAACATATTTACAATCTTTATTTTACGGGCCACAAAATACATCTTCTCCTTATCAATAACAACAAACAATGGCATGTAGTTGTATCTTCAATATAGATTCTTCCAGATTTGGTAAAATGATCCTGTAGACCTTCAATGCCAATATATCTTGAATTATTTGAGGAAATAGGATGAAATCAGAGAGATAATAATGTGAATTAAAGAACAACTCTCTGATGTTGTGCGGCTTGCAAATCAATAAAGAATTTGAGTGAAAGAGAGTGGATTTGCAAGGATAATTGAATAGTATTCAATGGATTTGAAGTGCATATGTATGGAGAAGGAGTAGGAGAAAATGTGAGAACTTAATGGTAAAGTTCATTTCCAGAAGTCTTTTAATAGTAGTTGAAGAGTTGTGTCTTTTGGTGAAGGGATGTAAAGGGATGGAGGCAAATTTAAAATTCAAAATCTGGAAAACGATATATATGTTGACATACTGTTATACATATGTCCACATACGTGTGTTAACAACACTAATAAGTGTTGCAAGATTTCAGTATTTCAAATTACCTTATATTTGTGAATTTTGGTGATTCGGTTGAGATAATGGTTAATTGTCTTCAAATAAAATTGCAATGGGATCTTTAACAATATATTCTAAGATTCAACCAACTCCTCATCACTTCAAACACCTTTGTTCTTTAACATTCTTCTCTAATAGGCTTTGGCCTTCAGTTGTTCTGATTATCCTCCTCTGTTATTCTTCCATTGCTCTGATTAATCTTCTTTTATAATTCTCCTTTTGTTCTCTTGTTTATCTCTATAAATGTCTCCATAATATATCCGATGTAATTGCACAACTCAAAGATATGTTTGTAGTAATGCTTATATGGTTGTTTTCATCAAAATCAATACCTAAGGTATTAACATGTATGTCAGCTTAGGATTTGTATAACTATTGGTTGCATGGTTCACTTGCTTTCTTAGTTTAGTCTAAAACGTTGTTCGTAGGCGACTTAGTATTAGGAAATATTCTGTCGTTAGAGTTTGGGGTGCTCATTGATCAAATGAACATGTTAGTGTATCTTGGTTGTGCGCACAAGGATGGTAGACTCAAACGGACAAGATATATTCTCGATGGAGCTTCAGAGCGCATAACTGGACTCGGCAACTGTGACACCCCACATCCGTTAATGTCACTCACTAAGGGAATGCATTAAGTTTCGTGAAGCGTTATAGGTAAACAAACACAGAATAATTACAAGATAGATATAAATAAGATAGCAGCGGAAATATAAAATTTTATTTCAAACATAAATCATAATATCGTGGTCCACAATACCATAAGTCACAGAAACCATTACAATAAAATAACTTCTGTCTTGCATCATCAGAGTACATAAGAATATAAAAAGCACAATTCCCCAATTGAAAGAGTTAAGCCATAGTAGAGATAAGAACTTGAGCCATACTTCAGAAGTAGCTCCTAGCAAAATGATTTCTGAGTCCTAACCAAGCCTGAGTGTTTCCTCCCGGAGAACCTGGGGGGGAAACAGAAGAAAGAAGGAGAAACAAAAGGGTCAGACATATGTCTGGCGAGTCTAGCTACTTTTAGCCAGTAAATAAATAAATAAAATTAACATGATAGGCATATAAAGTGGATAAGAGAGATCATTACATAATTGGCAGGTGTGACAAGGTAGATAGGGTAAGGTGTATACACTGATCTAATTATTACTCTGCACTATTACTAGTATAACCAGAATGAGGTGATCCCTTCCACTATAAGTTGGTAGACTTAGGGCATACGCCCAAGTGTACCATAACCACTACCCTAATCGATCGAATCCCTACTCCGTAGATACTCTGTGTCGGCCCCACGGTAGGATGTATCACGTCCTACAGTGGCAACCCATCACTGGTATGCACAACCCCATATATACTGGTGTCACGGTCGTCTTATCCCCCTCTGCCCGGCTCATGCATGCACATGGCCCTGTGGGTTTGCGCCGCCAACACCGTCCTCCACGTTTGGATCTCTTACAATCAGTCGGTAAGCATGCCCCCCTCCGCTTAGTACGGAGTACTTTATTTGATACCTACTCCAAGTTACCGACTGAAATGGGTCCCACACCATATGATGCAATTTCTGCCCTTTGTCTTATATCCCCCACTAGGTTTTTCACTGACTATGCATACCGCTAGGTGTCTTTAATTACATATCCCTAAACCAGTTATGCTTACTCTAAAAGGTGTCTTTAATTAAATAACTTTATTATTTCTTCCGGTTATATATACCACTAGGTGTCTTTAATTACAAAAACTTACCGGTTAAGTTTGTGGGCCTATATGTAAATATTAGCCACCCCCTCCAGATTTGCTTAAGCCATCCACTATTCCAATCAATTTACTTAACCCTTACCTTAGTTCATAATCATACAATCCCTATGGATTAGATTTGGTTAAGTAGTCCAACTCATTACCATGTCCATTTATGGTTTATGATGGGCTAGACCTCCCACATTAGGCCTACAACGTGTGGATGATGGATATGTCGGTCGGGTCCGGGCAGACTTATTCCACAGTTGGGCCTAACCTTATGTCTTAGCTCGATTCGTATTTGCGTATTTAGACCTCCCACATTAGGTTCAACATTAGTGGCTGCTGGATATGTCGGTCGGGTCCGAGTAGACTTCCACCACAAATGCAACCTAACCTCATGTCATAACTATAATTACAATTCCTAATTGTAATTACTAGACATTCCATTATTAATTAATTAATCAATTAATTAATCCTTTCACTTTATAGGTGTTAATGCCCATTTTACCCAATAATTTGAATTATATGTCCAAAAATGTTCATATTCGAATTATGCCAATATTAACCCTTTTTCCCCCATTTTCTAACTAGTGCACTCATAAACTGTTGGCATGCCTAGGCTAGTCAATAGCCTGGGTATAAATGATAATAGGGAAAATAATGGGAATATGACCAAAGTGATCATCTTGGCATAAATATAAACTAGCATGATGATAAGGTGAACGTACATACTGGCATGGACATGTAATTAACATCATAACAAGGTGGACATAAAACTGATGAGCTGGTGGTAGTCAATTGATTCTAACATAACTACGATGTCACAATAAGCGTAGTAAGTTCTAAATTAGCAGTTTAGATGCCCAATTGGTTTAGAGTTAACATGATAACATAAGGTGATAAATTAGATCACATAATTCAGATCTAGAGGTTAAAATAGATCTAACACCATTAGAATGACATAATAGCATGTTTAGATCTAAATATGGGTTCACATGTCCAACTTACAACATATCTAAGTTGATCGCAATATGACAAGTGAAAGGTGATTTACATAAAGAGCTAGATCTAACCAATGTTGCAATTGTCCAAATTAACAGATTTACATTCAACATAACATAGTTACAAGTCAAGATCCACGTAGGTAGCATAATAGAATAACCATAATTGCATTAGATTTAAAGGTGTAGATCCATTATGACATAGTATAAGATTTAACAGTAGCATAGATTCATAGTTTACAACATATCCAGTTCATAGTCTTTCACAATTAACTTTTATTTATTTAAACGTAAAAGCAACTAAAAACTCACTGTGTTAGGTTTAGAGAATAGGGAGAATGGATCTTGAATTACTGGATTTGATTTGCAAAGTTGAATGTTGTTGAAGAAAACGAATCCATCTTAGTTCGCACACTAGCAGCATTTGGCTCCCATAGTTTCCAATGAAGAAATAGGAGAATTGAACACATATATATAGCTGCAGAACCCTCTGAAACCGACTGTCACCTCAGCCCTAGGGGGGTCGACCTCGGTGTCGACACCCCTCTAGGGGGGTCGACCCCCTAGAGCAGGAAATTGGTCGCCTTGACGAATTTTTGATTTTCGAACTGTTCTGGATAGGGTCTGACTCATATCTGGCTCATACATGACTCATATGTGTATATATGTTCTTTCTGTGCATATACAACCTTAAAACCCATAACTTCTTCATACGGTGTCCATTTTACGCAAACCAAATGTCTATCTTGACCAGAATTTCGAGACGGACACGATGGCACACTCTGTTTTCCTTAATTCTGGATATTAAACTAATTATTGTTTAATTTATCCTCTTTTAGTGTCGTTAAAAATTTGGGGTGTTACATTCTCCCCTACTCAAAGGATTTCGTCCCCAAAATCTCTAAGTTGAGAAGAATGCATATCCTAACATCCATCAACCATCTACTCATCCAACAACTACTGGCATCCATTGTCCTTAGAGACTTCTAATGCTTATATGAATATATGCAACGGTGTGTGTTTATGTCCCAACACTAATGCGAAAGATTAGGCGGTCTACTGATTCAGTTAGCCTCCTTAATGCAATGTATGTTAGTGCCATGAATCCAATATGTATGTAAATAAACCTATTATATCATATAAGTTCTATATTTGTGCACAATCATTCGTCCAAATGCAACATCCATATGCTATTTCATCCATCTCCATCCATAAAAGAAAAGAAAATGCACACACATCCATATGCAGTATGAAAGTGATTGAGTCTTAGTGCCTAATGTGTGTGTATATGCGTCCATAGGCAACCACTAGCAAACACTTGCATCCACTAGCATCCATCAAACATAACATGTCTCAAACACAGGTTTACATCCATAGGATTCCTATCTAAAGGTCGAAGAAAAAAAATACTATGGATAAGATATACTCAAATGATAGAAATAAGCACTGATAAAACTTTGTAAAGGAGTTAAGAACATACCCTCGAAAAGGAAAGGGTACGAAGCACGAATCTTGTCTTTGGCCTCCGAAGTCGCATCCTCTGGGTTATCTCCCCATTGAACCTTTAGCAACTTGATCTCCTTATTGCATAGCTTCTTAACTTCTGATCCCTGAATACGGGTAGGGACTCGCCTAACTGTCGCCTCTCGTTCCACTTCTACTTCTTCCAACACACTCGGCTCAACGATTACTGCATTGTCATGCAGGCACTTCTGCAGATGAGAAATGTGGAAAATATCATGAATGCCAGATAGATTGTTTGGGAGTTTTACTCTAGAGGCCATTTTGCCAATCCTCTCGGTTATGGGAAATGGTCCCACAAACCTAGGTGCCAACTTCCCTATTGATCTGAAGCGAACCACATTCCTCAAAGGTGACACTTTGATAAAAACCAAGTCTCCTACTTCAAATTAGAGGTCAGTCCTTCTCTTGTCTGCATAGGATTTCTACCTATCTTGAGCTGTCTTCATCCACCGTCGAATAAGGTCAATCTTTTCGGACGTTTCCCTAACCATATCTGGTCCAAGTAATAATCTTTCTGTAGATTCCCACCAACAAGTTGGTGATCTACAGAGTTGTCTGTACAATGCTTCTAAGGGTGCCATGATGATGCTAGCTTGATAACTGTTATTATAGGCAAACTCTACTAAAGGAAGATGCTCTTCCCAAGTCCCTCCGAAGTCCAGGATACACAGCCTCAAAAGATCTTCAAGAATCCTGTTCACCCTCTTTGTCTGTCTATCGGTCTGAGGATGATAAGCGGTGCTCAAACACAACTGTGTACCAAATGCTCCTTGCAAACTCCTCCAAAATTCGCTAGTAAAGATGGGGTCACGATCGCTCACGATGGTGGAAGGTACTCCATGAAGACGAACTATCGCATGAACATAAATTGCTACCAACCATGATGTCGACCTCTTACTCTTAACTGGAATAAAGCGAGCGCTCTTGGTGAGTCTATCCACCACAACCCAGATACTGGTGTTGCCTTTTTTCGATCTAGGTAAACCATCTATGAAATCCATAGAGACGCTCTCCCATTTCCATTGTGGAACCTTCAACGGATGAATTAATCCACCGGGCTTCTGCTCAGCTTTGACATGCTGACAAACTAAATATTGAGAAACAAATTCGGCCACATCTTTCTTCATCCCAGCCCAAAAGAAAACCCTCTTCATATCTCTGTACGTCTTATCGCCGCGTGGATGAATGGTCATCTTAGAATGGTGGGCTTCTTCTAGGACTGCCTTTATCAAGCTTCCAGTTTGAGGAACAAAAAACATTTCATCTCGTCGCAACCACCCCTTTTCATCAATGGCATATCTACTGAGGTGACTAGAAGTCTCCCGTCTTCTGAGATTATCCATGATGTCTAGAATCTATGGTTCACCTTGTTTCGAAGCTCCAATCTGGTCCATAAGAGTCGGTCGTATCTCCAAGGATGCAAACAAATCAGGAAAAATCTCGATGGAGGGTCTAAAATCAAAAGCTGATATGAACTCCAAGTTCTTTCTTTTCACAAACAGAGGACTTAGGGCCGCCCTCTGCCTACTTAGTGTGTCTGCCACCACATTAACCTTGCCAGGGGTATAAGAATCTCAAAATCATAATAATCTAGAAACTCCATCCACCGTCGTTACCTTAAATTGATATCCTTCTGCGAGAACAGATACTTGAAAGATTTATGATTGGTATATAATTCGAACTTCTCTCCAAGTAAATAATGACGCCACGTCTTTAACGAAAATACTATGGCAGCTAGCTCTAGATCATGGGTAGGATAGTTCTTTTCATGAACCCTCAACTGTCTACCCCTATAAAACACTACTTTCTCTTCTTGCATTAGAACCGCACCAAGCCCTGTACCACGCGAGTCAGTGTAAACAGTAAACACCTTACTCCCGTCAGGCAAGGTCAAGACTTGAGTTGTTGTCAGAGCCCTCTTCAGTCGTTGGAAAGCAATGTCACAGTCTATATCCCACAAAAATGCCAAGTACTTCTTCGCCAACCTGGTGAGTGAGGCTGATATATTTGCGAGTCCTTAATAAACTTCCTATAGTAAGCTGCTAACCCAAGAAAGCTTCTCACCTCGGTTGAATTTTTAGGAATCTGCCAATCTTGCACTGCAACCACCTTCGTGGGATCTACAACTATCCCATCTTTGGAGACCACATGCCCTAAGAATCTCACCTCTTTTCTCCAAAAATGGCATTTGGAGAATTTTGCTTTAAGTTGATGGCCACAGAGAGTTTTCAAAACTTCTCTCAAATGTTGGGCATGCTCTTCTTCGCTTTTGGAGAAGATCAAAATATCATCGATAAAGACTACAACAAATTTATTTAGGAACTCCCGAAACACCGACTCATTAGATCGACAAAATAGGTGGGTGCATTTGTCAGCCCAAAAGGCATAACTAGCCATTCAAAGAAACCGTCTGGAGTCCTAAAGGCAGTCTTATCTATGTTGTCCTCAGCCACCCTCAACTAGTGGAACCCCATGGCCAAGTCTAACTGGGAAAATACCAAGGCACCAACAAGCTGATTAAATAAATCATCAATCCTTGGAAGCGGGTGCCTATTCTTCTTAGTGAGTTTATTCAGCTCTCTATAATCAACACACAAACGAAGCAAACCATCCGCCTTAGTTGTGAATACTACTGGAGCACCCCATTCAGATATGCTTCTTCTGATAAGCCCTTTCTCAAGTAGCTTCCCTACTTGCTTACTCAGCTCCCTCCTTTCCTTCGGAACCATGTGGCGCACTGGCAATGCAACTAGCTTTGCATTGTCCACCAAATATATACGAAAGTCGATCTCGCGACTCGGAGGTAAACCCTGAACCTTATCAAAAACATCGGATAAATCTCGGACTACTGGAACAGATTGCAGATCGTTGATAGATGCATCAAGAGACTCTAGAAAACTAAGCATAACCGACCCTTGTGGGTCACACGAAATCTCGAAGGTTCTCCCATGATAAGTCAGAAGCCTAACAACCCTTTTCTAACAGTCCAGAATGGCACCATACATGGTAAGCAAATTCATTCCTAGAATCAACCCATAGCCCATAAACCCGAGCATATACGCATCGCATGCAAACTCGATGCCTTACACAGATATTTTCAAACTCCGACAAATCATAGATAAATGAGCCGAACCACCAATGGGGTTTGAAATAACTACGGGATCCACTACCATACTAGTAATTAAGTGTAGAGATTCAACTATAGAACTTGATACAAATGAACGTGAGGCACCAGAATCGAAAAGTGTCCTAATATGATGGTTTGAAAGACAAATTAAACCTTCCATACAAAAATTTCTACCTTTATCAGGAGCACTGATTGCGAGAGCATGCACCTTCCCTCCAGAAGTCTCGGCCCTTTGACTCTGTCCCTGTGATCCCTGTTTCTTCGGGCGCTCTCTAGTAAATTGTCTGGCCTCTCCATAGTGGTAGCAAGAGTTCTTACTTCGCTTACAGTCTTTAACCAGATGACCTTCATTCCCACAATGGTGACATTTTCTCTTATCCTTGCCTTTATCATTTTTCCCTCCTTTCTTCAGCTGTTGCTACTGCCACTTCTTGGGCCACACCTTCCTATTTTGCGATGTCCCCTCAGCCTTCTTTTCTCCCTTGTCTTCCTCATGCATTAGGGCCATATGGGATATGGCTAAACCACGCAGAGGCTCATTTAGCCCTTTAGCAAACCACAAATCCTTTTTGTGCGGCGTATCCACCAACTCTAAACCGAACCTTGCTAGCTGGTTGAATTTATTCACATACTCTTTTACCCTCAAGTTTCCTTGTTTGAGTGCTACTACATGCTACTTTCGGCTTGGGAAAGAAATTTCATCTAGAACCTCTATCTAAAATCTTCCCAAGTTTCCACCGGACATCCAGCTTGAGTGACTTCCCACCAAAATGAGGCTTCGTCCTTCAGTAGCCAGGCGGCTAACTGGACCTTCCTTCTATCCTCTACTTCAAAGATTACGAATAAGTCATCGGTCTCCTTGAGCCAATTCTGAGCTTCTACGAATATCTCGTTCCCATGGAATGGCTTCCCTCCTATAGCACGGAAGTCCTTGCAGATCTTGACGAAGTTATCTGCTCTTGGAGGGATGGAGGAGGAATGACTGGCGCAGCTTGGGGTGGAACATTTCTTTGGCTTTTTGGAGGCGCCGTGGCCTCCAAATATCTACGGAATCATCCTGATATTGTGACGCCCTCTGGGATATTAGGAATGTTTCGTTCCCCGGACATGCTGAAAAAGGAAAAAGGAAGAAATTTAGATAAAGGACCGAAGGACACTACATATGGATTTTTTGGGAATGTTTTTCAAAACAAACTTTTCCTTATAAAAATGCTTTCTTTTAAAACCTTTTTGAAAATGATTTTCAAAAACTTTTATCTAATCTGGTAACCTTTAGCTCTGGTACCAAGTGTAATACCCCACGTCCGTTAATGTCACTCACTAAAGGAATGCATTAAGTTTCGTGAAGCGTTATAGGTAAACATACATAGAATAATTACAAGACAGATATAAATAAGATAGCAGCGAAAATTTAATTTTTTATTTCAAACATAAGTCATAATACCGTGGTCCACAATACCATAAGTCACAAAAACCATTACAATAAAATAACTTATGTCTTGCACCATCAGAGTACATAAGAATATAAAAAGCATAATTCCCTAATCGAAAGAGTTAAGCCATAGTAGAGACAAGAACTTGAGCCATACTTCAGAAGTAGCTCCTAGCAAGATGATATCTGAGTCTTGACTAAGCCTGAGTGTTTCCTCCCTGAGAACCTGGGGGGAGAAACGGAAGAAAGAAGGAGAAACAAAAGGGTCAGACATAAAGTCTAGTGAGTCTAGTTACTTTTAGCCAGTACATAAATAAAAGTAACATGCTAGGCATATAAAGTGGATAAGAGAGATCACTACATAAATAGCAGGTGTGACAAGGTAGACAGGGTAAGGTATATATATTGATCTAATGATTACTTTGCACTATTACTAGTATAACCATAATGAGGTGATCCCTTCCACTAAAGTTGGTAGACTTAGGGCATACGTCCATGTGTACCCTAACTACTACCCTAATCGATCGACTCCCTACTTCGTAGATACTCTGTGCCGGCCCCACGGTAGGATGTATCACGTCCTACATTGGTAACCCCTAACTGATACGCATAGCCCCATATCTACTGGTGTCACGGTCGTCTAATCCCCCTCTGCCCGCCTCATGCACGCACATGGCCCAGTCGGTTTGCGCCGCCCACACCGCCCTCCATGTTTGGATCTCTTACAATCAGTCAGTAAGTGTGCCCCCCTCCACCTAGTACGGAGTACTTTATTTGATACCTACTCCGGGTTACTGACTGAAATGGGTCCCACACCATATGATACAAGTTCTCCCCTTTATCTTGTATCCCCCAGTAAGTTTTTCACTGACTATGCATACCCCTCGGTGTCTTTAATTACGTAGCCTTATACGAGTTATGCTTACACTAAAAGGTGCCTTTAATTACATAACTTTATTATTTCCTCCAGTTATGTATACCACCAGGTGTCTTTAATTACATAACCTTATCGAGTTAAGTTTGTGGGCCTATATGTAAATATTACCCACCCCCTCTAGATTTGCTTTACTCATCCACTATTCCAATCAATTTACTTAACCTTAACCTTAGTTCATAATCATAAAATCCATATGGATTAGATTTGGTTAAGTAGTCCAATTCATTACCATGTCCATTTATGGTTTATAATGGGCTAGACCTCCCACATTAGGCCTACAACGTGTGGATGCTGGATATGCCAGTCGGGTCCGGGCAAGCTTATTCCACAGTTGGGCATAACCTCGTGTCTTAGCACGATTCGTATTTGTGTACTTAGACCTCCCACATTAGGTTCAACATTAGTGGCTGCTGGATATGTCGGTCGGGTCCGGGCAGACTTCCACCACTAATGCAACCTAACCTCGTGTCATAAGTACAACTACAATTCCTAATTGTAATTACTAGACATTCCATTATTAATTAATTAATCAATTAATTAATCCTTTCCCTTTATAGGTGTTAATGCCCATTTTACCCAATAATTTGAATTATACGTCCAAAAATGTTCATATTCAAAGTATGCCAATATTAACCCTTTTTTCCCCGTTTTCTAACTAGCGCTCTCATAAACTGGTGGCATGCCTAGGCTAGTCCATAGCCTAGTCATAAACGATAATAGGGAAAATAATGGGAATATAACCAAAGTGATCATCTGGGAATAAACATAAACTAGCATGATGATAAGGTGAACGTACATACTGGCTTGGACATGTAATTAACATCATAACAAGGTGGACATAAAACTGATGAACTGGTGGCAGTCAATTGATTCTAACATAATTACAATGTCACAATAAGCATAGTAAGATCTAAATTAGCAGTTTATATATCCAATTGGTTTAGATCCAACCTAATAACACAAGGTGATAAATTAGATCACATAATTTAGATCTAGAGGTTAAAATAGATCTAACACCATTAGAATGAAATAATAGCATGTTTAGATCCAAATATGGGTTCACATGTCCAACTTACAACATATCTAAGTTGATCGCAATAAGACAGGTGAGAGGTGATTTACATAAAGAGTTAGATCTAACCAATGTTGCAACTATCCAAATTAACAGATTTACATTCACCATAACATAGTTACAAGTCAAGATCCACATAGGTAACATAACAGAATAACCACAATTGCATTGGATTTAAAGCTGTAGATTCATCATGAAATAGTATAAGATTTAACAATAGCATAATTTCATAGTTTACAACATATCCAATTCATAGTCTTTTACAATTTAGTTTTATTTATTTAAACCCAAAAGCAACTAGAAACTCACCGCGTTAGGTTTAGAGAATAGGGAGAATGGATCTTGAATTTCTGGATTTGATTTGCAAAGTTGAATGTTGTATGTTGTTGAAGAAAATGAACCCGTCTCAGTTCGCACACCGGCAGCATTTGGCTTCCGTAATTTCCAATGAAGAAATTGGAGAATTGGACACATATATATAGCTACAGAACCCTCTGAAACGGACTTCCACCTCAGCCCAGGGGTGTCGACACCCCTGTGGGTGAGTCGACCTATAGGTCGACACCCCTTAAGGGGGGAGATCCTGGTGTTGGCACCCCTTTAGGGGGTCGACCCCCTAGAGTGGGAAATTTTCCGCCTTGACGAATTTTTGACTTTCGAACAGTTCTGGATAGGGTCTGAATCATATCTGACTCATATGTGACTCATATGTGTATGTATATATGTTCTTTCTACGCGTATACAAACTTAAAACCCTCATTACTTCTTCATATAATGTCTGTTTTACACAAACCAAATGTCTATCTTGACCAGAATTTCGAGATGGACGCGATGGCGTGGTTCGTTTTCCTTAATTCTGAATATTAAACTAATTATTATTTAATTTATCCTCTTTTAGTGTCGTTAAAAATTCGGGGTGTTACAGCGATAAAGCTTCCTTGGAGCTCGGCAATAGATCTGAAGACTTGGATGGAGCAAAGAAGTCGAAGGATGGAGTGGATCCCGGCTCGTTCAAGTCCAGAACAACATAGTCAATCTGGAGTCGGTTTGACAAGTCTGGTTTGGCTATGTCGATCCGGATCTGGATCAACTATGTCAATCTGGATCCGATTCGACTAAGTCAAATCGTAGTTAGGTTTACTCGGGGTAAGGCAACGTTATGGTGTCCTCAGGGGAAGGAGTTCTTCATGGTGGCATTTCTCTATGGCAACAAGCTGAATTTCACAATGGAAGCCGGATGTTTCCTTAGGTCGCGTATTTAACCAATTTTGGTTAAATATGTGATCTAACTAGTCATTATCGATAGTATAAAGTGGAGATATGAATTACTGTTGTTATTGGCCATTTTGGCCAAGTTGACATCGACGACGATGTGATTGCGAGGATCAGGATATGATGGTATATTCGACAGTGGTTTCAACAGATGGTTGTTCGATCAGTATCTTTGGCTTAGAAGAGGATTCAGTACTTCTATGTAGTGATGCATCATTCGACGATGATGATTCCAGGATGGAGAGCGAGGCTTCTGCAATCGATTCCTTTTCTCCACGATACAGAAAAGACGACATTAAGTATATAGAGTTGATTGTCATAGGAGGATGGGATGACATGTAATTGTTACGACCTGGAGGGGAGTCGATGAAGTCTCACGGCATTGTAATTTGCTAGGGATATCCCATTTGTCGATTGACTTTAGCGGGGAGTCCTACGGGCGGTTTAGAGATGGATCCTGCTGTTGGAAACGCGTGCAAAGGAGTTGACGATATTCACGATTTTGGTACAACTTTGAGAGAGGTGGCATGTAGAGGAATCAGAGACGTTGCAGTGTGGACTAGTTTTCCTGGACCCTAGAGACTTGGCAACATAGACTGGGTAGGGCTATTGGTTATAGGCCATGGCAGTAGGTCATAGCGAGAGTTATGTGGAGACCAGGGCAATTGGTCCCGCCATGGCCCTGATGGATTTGGTGACCAAAGTATTGAACCGAGTGAGTGAATGTGAGGATGGTTGATGGATGTTATGTTTGTTTACGTAGTTATCACCATTTTGTATTTAGACATCTGTCACACCTTATTTGTATGATATTTATCATAATGTTGCATATACTGATAGCTATGTGCTAACTTTATAGATGTAGGGGCAGTGCGTTTATGATTCTATATACTCTCCATGCCATATGTACTATTATGACTTTTATAGTACTTTGAGATTTGTTTATCGCTCATACCAGACTATTGTACAACCAAAAGGTTTTATTTACTCCTATTGCCTTAAGTGCTCATCGACGATGCTGATGACCAGACCAGGTGGTAGGTTCAGATATTAGCCAGAGCTGCGCAAGTGGATTTGCAGGAGGAGACGTTTTATGTATTTATACTTTATCATTATTTTTTATTCCGCGATGTCACACTGTGGAGCTTTGACAATGTTATGTGTTCTTTTAGAGATAGTGTATCGGTTGAGTTTATCTTTTGTACAAAATCTATTGTTGTTCAGCATAGCTGTATGAGCCAATATACCTTGATTACATGGTTTGTATAATTACTGATGTCTCGTCTGTTTTGTATCTATGACTGATTATTATATGTTATCTAAAGAGATATAAGATATACGACAGGTTCTGTATTTATATTCCATTCTCTTCTTTCTCTTCTATTCCTTTTTCTTTTTTTTCTTCTTTTTATTCCTTTCTACTGTATTTTTTCTCCTGACGACTGCTTTACACTGATTGTTTGCTTGCGCAGCGTAGATTTTTAGATTTGAGCACCGGTGTTGTGCTGGAGGGGGGAGGCGTCACAATATAATACTTACAGGTGATTGTATATGGATCAGATATCCATAACCTTGTATTGTATTAGAATTCAAACCTCATAGGAATGCAATACCCAATCTTAACCGAATAAAAACGTAAGTGACCAAACTACAAACGTATTAAATAGTTGTAAAATTAGGCACTTGCATAGATATAGATACAATCACATGCAACAATCATTTATTAGAAAAAATATGTTGACTGATTGTTTGTTTGATAGTTAAATAACTCACTATCAAACCATGGAAAAAAATTGAAAGTGAGCAGATTAAGGATCTTAAAGCTAGACTAACACTAGAGAGAGGTGAATATTGTTTTCTTAAATTTGTGAATCTTCTAAAAATTTGTTCGATTATGATTATATGGTCAAAATGATCACAAAATTAAATAAGTAAGTAAAAATGCAATAAAAGTAAAACGCGATAAAGGAAAGAACACACTAGGAATTCTTATATAAGTTCAGAGTTACCTTATATCTAGTTTTGCACTACCTACGATTATTATTAATATCGACAGTTACACTCCTTGACTTCAAGGACGTAAGGAGACACCCTCTAGAATACCGATTTTTGGGCAAACCAATCTGATTTGCGGGCCATCCTCACCTAACTTGATTTCCGAGCAAACTAGCCACCCCCAATTGTTTTTTACCTGGCACAATCAAACCCAATTAAATTCAGGGCTATCTAATCACACCCGTATTGGTTTTTGGGTTGTTTGTACAATGAGTGTAGACTTAGGTCTTTGGTATTAACTACAATTGCTCCTATAACTCTAGTTTGCACTTTGATCTTGGTAGAAATGAAGAGAGTTCGATGTAGAATCAAATCAAAGAAAAAATTACTTGTTTCGGTTGATAAATCGGCATAATATCATTACAGAAATTTAGATTTTCAATACAGGAGTAAAGAGAGTGAAAAATTATGAAAGAAGTTAATAACTCTTGTTTTTGAAAGAAGAGTATTTATAGTTGTGAAGAGATATGACTGTTAGAAACAACCTACCATAAAAGGAACTTCCTTTTAAATTTGAAAATTGAATTTTTTTAGTTATATGCTAGCACATATGGTACCCCTATGTCGACATGTTTTAGTTAATAATTAAGATTAGTTTGTTTTGAAAACATAAGTTTATATATAACGTTTGAGACATTGTAAACATATTTAATCATAGTAAATGTATTATTTAAGCATATTAATACTTAAAAAATCTTGTTAAATTTTTTTAAAAAGAATTTAAATAAAAGTATATTAAAATTATATATAATCAAATATATGAAACTAAAATTATAAATATTAAAACTATAATATATTAAATCATAATTATGAAGTTTAAAATCAAAATCTTAAAGTATTAAAATTAAGATCTTAAGTAAAAACAAATCTAAAACATAAGTGTTAAAACATATTTATTTATTAAAACCAAACTATATAAAAAGTATAAAAGTATGTATTTTGAAAGTATAAAATCAAAACTACTATAAAAGTGTAAGTAGTTAAATCAAAATATAATAATCAAAGTATAATAATTAAGTAAGGTATAAAAATTGAAATCTAATAATAAGTGTAAAATATAAAATAAAGTCACTATAAAATTTTCTTTTTGAAAAATCTTTGAAAGAACTGTTTTCTAAACAAAGGATATTTCAAGACCGTTTGTAAAGAGATTTGAATTTTTTTTTAAATCATTTTGAAAAAAACTAGATTTTGAAAACGGGAGTTTGAAAATTATTTTGTAAAAAGTGGATGGGGATTAGTTAAATGCAACCTGATTTTTAACATAATTTCGAAGACTCTATAACCTTGAACTTTTGAAACTCATGAGTATTCATATTCTTGAATCAACATTTTAAATCTTCAATCTTGATATTGTATAGTCCTGATTATCAATTTCATGCATAATATCTTGCACTATACAATATATATCTGGATTTTAATTAGTACATTTTAATTATAAAATATTCATTACCTTAGGTTGTTATCATCAAAACTACCATCTGTAATAGTATCAAATATAACTTCGGAAATATTTAGGAGAAATACGGGAGTTATATAATAGAGTTAGCTTCGGTAATAATGTACTGTGTGTATATGTCATTATGTTCTTCTAGGACAAAAGATGAGATATGTTCGCTTAAAGGGTCAGCAGATGATCTCCAATATTATGCATAATCGGTTTATTTCTTAAAAAAATTGTAGATACTTAGGATCGTATGTGTTATCCGAAACCACTTCGAATTGATTTAAGTGTTTAAAGTGAACACATCTTGAAGATGACAAAACTGAAGACGAAGCTGTTTGAAGAGGAATGACTATCCACCATTTATTATAGGGTCGATTCCTAAAAAGATGTAGTAAAAATAGTGCCTTCAGTTTGTTGCTAAGCTGAACAACTTGTACAGATAAATGTTAGCATTTGTATTGATGCTTGGACGACAACGTAGCATTTAAATGGTAACTGCTAAGAGAGGAAAATGTAACTGTTACCTCACTAGCCTTACAACCTTTAAATGGCTAAAATAGGTTTATAATAGAGCTACGTAGTTCGCTACCATTAGGAGCAATCATACCTCGATCTATCCAGCATTTACAGATTTGGTATTCATTTGCATGGAAAGAGCAAGGCTAGTGTCAAGTGGAGCTCAATTTTGCAGCCTTGGCACCTAGGGAATGTTGTAATCTGTTAAACCATGTTAAACAGGGTAGCCAACTCTACGTTGGTAGTGGGTCCATGTGCTCGGGGTATATTTGATCTGAAGGTTAGATAGTCCCTATCCTTTCCATGTTGGAACTTCAATCTCTGACATGTTTCCTATAGGTTTAGATGTACACAAAATATTTTGGAATATGAGATGTAAACATTTCAACTATATTCCATATTTATTTCAAACTTATACATTATTATAATATCACTGGATTTATGTATAAAAATATTTGGTTATCATGGGATAAAAACTTTTTTTGTTTATGTGTGGCATGCTCTTATAAGATACTTATATTTTCAAAGAATCTTCATAAATAATACTTTTCAATGTGTTTCTCAGATTGATTTATAAGATTGATCCTATTTTCTTAAAATTTTCAGGTCAACCCTAGCGTATTTCGAAATTTAGCTGAACGCATAGGGCTTAAGGAGACGAGCTGGATGTTGCTAAGATGTATTCTCGCATTTCATTTTATCTTCCACTGCTTGTTCTTATTTGTATTTGTTAGAAGTTGTAAGGACAAAGTATTATAACCATCCACATTGGTGATATGTTAGCTTTACTTTGACGATAGTATGCATGTTAAAAGTTCTTGTTCTTTTTGTAAAGACTTGTCGTATGTTATGTATTACTTTTCCCACCATAGGATTCCACCCTATTATTTTTCTTTCACCCTAACTGTCAGTCTTTCCAGCGCTTAGATGTTCGATACGTGAATATCGTGCATATATTAGTGTCGACCTTCGAGAATCGAAAAGGTGGGTTGTTTTAAACTTTGAGTTTCTGACTCATGAGAAACTTTAAGTTCGTTATTTCTTGACAAAATCAAGCTCCCAATTATTATTATTATTATTATTATTATTATTATTTTGTGAAATTCTTGTTTAGAAGATTACACATTTTTGCCGATTAAAAAATATTGGTAAGACTTCAATTTCATAAATTTATCACCAAATATTTCCATAATTCAAGACCTCAACTCTCAAACTATGAGTTATATAACCTCTGGTTTAAAAAAGAACTTTACGTAAGTCCAAGTTATTTTTCAAACTTATTTTTTCCATTATATCTGACAAGGCTACCTATATAAAATAATAAATCATAGTGGTAGGCGTGGGTCGATTCGGTCCGGTTTGAAGCTCAAACTGTTACCGGACCACAACAAACGGTTAACAAAAAATAAGACCGTAATATCATATTTTACTACGGTCCAGTTTCAGTTCGGTTTCAAATGCATTCGGTCCGGTTTCGGTTCGGTCCAGTTTGATTTTAAATAAACTTTTTGTTCCAGTCTTCCTGCTTATTAGTACAGGAATCAGCTGTGGCCAACTGCCTTTCCACACTTGAATTCGTTTACGGGCATAGGTTCTCATATTTCTGCTCGTTAGTCCATATTTGTAATGACCCAGATTTCTATCGAGTTAATTTTAAATATTTTAAATGGATTTAAATATTGAGTTGATAATATAAATATTTTTTTATTTAGTTATCGATTTAATAATCGATTTCGATTTAATATCGAATATATTAAATTACCGTAATATGAAAAATAATTCAATTCTAAATTTAAAACTGAATTAAAAACAGTTCAGATAATCAATACAAACTTATGTCTGAATTTGAATGATAATAACAATTTATTTTTGAAGAATTAATTGTTGCTAATTCCATTTATATCGATTTAAAAACAAACTAAAATAAATATTTATTTATTTATTTAATTTCTTCTATGCTAAGATAACAAAGGAAGGGCAACCAAAATTCCAACACAGACATAAGTGTGGAAATTCTACATCCATACGATGTACCAAACCGAAAACAAACTGTTCTTTCTTTGTATCCACATACTGAGGCTTTCCTTATATCCACAAAACCAAAACAAATCGTGCCTTCCTCTAATCCACAAATTTACTTTATAAAAACCGTGCCCATCTCCTATCCATTTCATTTTCTCACAACCAATTCAAAGCCGCCTCTTAAGTAATCAAAAATCAAATTCAATCGTGGTGAGATTTGCTCAAGGGATTCGTTGGAGAGGTGTTTGAATGGGTCATCGGGACTTCAAGAGGATCGATGCAGAAATGGAGTTCGATTTCTGATAGTGGATATGGGGTTGACCTGCAGCATTTCGATGCGGGTATTGGAGTTCGAATGGGTGAACTGAGGGGTATCAGGGTTTTATGTAGTCGCGATATCTGAATTTCTGATCGAATTGGATTTGTGGTTGTTGCAAAGGAGATGCGCAATGGAATGAGGGGTTGCCGTAATATCCTGAAGGGGCGATCCTACTGTTGGTTAGATCTGGGTGGAGTTTGGGGGAAGGCGAGGTCAAAAGGGAATGGTGAATGACTGCAGCGTGCGAAGTTTAGGTGGCAGGAACTTGTTGAGGATCGGTTAAAATCAAGTTGGCATCTTTCCTGCCTTTTTGCCAATTGTTCGAAGGTGGTTTGATTCACTGCAGTTGATCAACATTGAATTCATGATCACAGTATACGTGTATGAGGGTCTGATTGGAGAAATCAAACTAGTATAAGGTAAATTGCAACGACCCAGAAAATCTGAACCAATTTAAAAATTTTAAATTGGCTAAAATAATGGATTTTAAATATTTAAAATAAATATTTTAAATAATAGCAATGAAAACTGAGTTTGAACCGACAATTGAAAACGAATATAATTAATTATAATTATAAACAAGGCCAGAAATGGCGCTGCAGTTTCAAAAAAATTGAATTCAAACTTTGTCGGACTGTACCGGGTGCAAAACAAAACGGATTTTAGTGAAACCAAAAATATTTAAATCTGTTAGTGAATACCTTTCTAACGAATCTGAAAAATCGAATTTTCATAGCGGAAAGCAAAAGTTATGGCCAGATGAATTTTCAGAAAGGTCGCTATGGAATTTATATAGCCCGTGAAAATGACCATTTGCATACGACCTCGGAATTCGACGAAACCACTTTTGTTGGATCCGGGATGTGAAGTTATTGCTAGGTTTCAAATTTCATAATTTTTTAAGCTAGTATGTGAGCGTGGCAAAAGAAAATGTGTTTTGGTCAATTACAGTTAAATTGGATTGACCAGAAATGGGCCTTTTTGCAAACAGTCTCAGAATTCAACGAAACTAGTTTTGTTGGGACCGTATCGTCAAAACATAGCTAGATTTCTTTTTCTGGAATTTTTCGAATCAGTTTGTGGTCCTGGCAAATTGAAATGTACGTTCAAATTAAATATTGAAGGTTTTATATTTTAATTTGAATGGAAACTGACTGAAACAGTCAAATGGGCCTTCGAACCATGTCCCATTGTGTTCATAATGGGGGTAAAACGCTAGGGACGACAGTCGTTGGGTTTGAATTGGTGTTCGTGTGTGAAAGAGGGTATTTTCGGATTTTTAAAAATATATAAATAAACAAAAAAAAATCATTGGTCAGAAATTCTATTTTCTCTCTCCCCGAAGTTCGACCGAAGGCGGAAAACGTTCGATTCCTTCTCTCTTCATTTTCTCCCTCTACAAGCAAAATCAGTCCCTCCTCCACTTGAAGATTTTGTAGAGCTAGGAGAGATCTTCAAATCCATATAAGGTTTGGATTTTTTCATTGCGTGGTTTGGGAGAACGGACGTCGAGAAGTTAGCGCGTTCAAGCCGCCGCCGCCGCCTCAGGCGATCGAACGCCACCGCACCCCCCTGTGCTGAAAGCTCTCTCCTTCCCCTTCGACACTGCGTAGGCCGATCGAGCTATCGATTCATGGATTTCACGAAATCGCGTGACCTAGTTTTGAACATTTCAGAAAGGTATACGGCTTGTTTTATTTTCAGTTGTTTTAACACCTTTAAACCGTTGCAAACTTTGAAAAATCATATCTTTTTGCTGTGTTGACGAAATTCAGTGAAACAAGAGACAGTGGACTCGTGTGGACGTCTTCTACCTTCTAGAAGAGACCGCGTATTTTTCTGAGCCTTCTGTTATTTTTGGTGGAGTGGAACCCAATGTGAGATTTCTAATTTATAAACGATATGGAAAACGACGATGTATAAATTATATATTCGATGTATGAGTTATATAAGCGTTGTACACTTCATGTATAAGCGTTGTATAAGTCATACGTTCGATGTATAAGTTGTATATGCGTTGTAAAAATTATATATGTGTTGAAATAGAAGTGAATTGCTATATATAAATATATATATATATATATATACGCCCCTCGTCCACAAACCATGGACGATATTTATTGGTTGTGATTGGTGTGAAAATTGATTGATAGCGAATGGTTGTTTGGGATTGTTTGTGGTTGATATTAATTGATTGTGGTTGAAAAATACCCATTTTTGGTTGAGAAATATTTGGTTGAAACCACATAGGATTAGTTTGTGGAAATGAAATAAATATATACATGCCGCCTGCGTGCGAACTAGATGCATGATCCCCATTGTCAAAAACCGCGAGGTTTTAAGGTAGAGCGAGGAGCCGTACTAGGGACGGTCCCGGTTTTAACTACCCTGCCGTTATGCTGCCGAAATTTTTAATAATATTCATGTGTTTGAATTATTTTCATTTGCTGAAACCATATTTATTCATTGAATAGAAAACCTTCATGTGTTGAATCGATATTCATTCGTTGATTAGAAATTCATGTGTTGAATGGTATTCGTGTTTTAAATATAAAAATCACATTTTTATTTACATATAGAAACTATAGAAAACCTTCATGTGTTGAATCGATATTCATTCGTTGATTAGAAATTCATGTGTTGAATGGTATTCGGGTTTTAAATATAAAAATCATATTTTTATCTATATATAGAAACTATAGAAAACCTTCATGTGTTAAATCGATATTCATTCGTTGAATTGAAATTCCTGTGTTGAATGGTATTCATATTTTGAAATAAATTGTTTCATAATAAAAATCACCTTTTATCACCTATATAAACTATATAAAATAATAGTGTTTTGAAATAAATTGTTTTATAATAAAAATCCTATTTTCATCACCTATATAAACTATATAAAATAATAGTGTTTTGAAATGAATTGTTTTACAATAAAAATCACATTTTTATTATATACATGAATCGTTGAAATGTGAAGTGTTAAAAATAGCAACTCGTTCAAATAAATATGCATGAGTTGAAATATTCATTAATTAGCTAATGATACGATTTTTGCCTATGCATGCAACATTAGAATGAATGGTGTTTTTAAAACCAAATGGAATCAAATATGAAGTTGAATGGAAAATGATAAGTGATAAGAACTGTATATATGTACATGCATATTTATTGAACAGGTTATAGCAAAGGGGGCTAGAGAAGAGAAATAAAATTTTGTGCCCGACAAATAGGTACACATTTACTGTTTTGTTTGGGTGATGATTTTATGAGCCTGTTGGCTAGCTGCTTGGCTTTTCCTTTCTCTTTTTTTGACATGAGATGCCCGTGTGGCTATTTGGGAATTTTCCCAGCCCCTCCCGTACAAAGGAGGTTATGGTGAAATTTTCCAAAATGTAAAGGCGTTAGTGAAATATTTGAAGTGAAAACGATATTGAAATTGTTGAATGAACTATATTTATATAAATATATAAATATAAATTAAATTAAAACAAAACGTGGCCGTGTAGTTCGTGTTTTGAAACCATGATTTCAAACGATTAGTACAGGATATCCAACCATCAGATTTTCCTGAAATCGCAACCGTTGGGTTCGCTTTGGAAAAATCTTTCCAACGGCACCAACTTTAAAAAAATCCAACGGTTGGATTGTCTGGAATGTTTAATTCAAATCTGAAGAAAAACAGCGTCAGAAACGATTATATATATATATATATAATTATAATTATATTTAATCGAATAATGACGCTGCGGTTCGTATTTTGAAATCGAAACTTCAAACGATTGTACTGGGAGATCCGACCGTCGGATTTTCCCGAAACTGGAACCGTTGGATTCGTTTTGAAAAGACCTTTCTAATGATGTAAATTTTGTGAAGATCCAACGGTTAGATTTTCAGATATGTGTAAATCAAATCTGAAGAAAAACAGCGCCACGGCCGCGTTATGGCCCGAAGCGTCGTTTTTGAATAAATTGGCTATTTTTAAATAAATAAAAATAGCGATAAATCGTTATAAAATATCATGAACGACATGGAATGGAAATAAACTGAATTTGTTCGATTTATGTGGTATTTGATGGTTGAATGTGTTTGGTTTGAAAATTATATTAAAGAACAAAATTGGTGTTGTCGAATGATTAAACCATTGAAATAAATTGATTTGAAATTCTAAATATACGCGAATTATTTGAAAAGGCTGAGTTAATTCTCATTTCAAATAATTGACCGACGATTGAAAGTCGAAGATGAAGACGGTGGTCGAAGACCGGAGATCTTCACCTCGTTTGGATGGTAACCGAGGTCCTGATTGGGAGGCATCCCGAAATATGGATAATGAGTGGTGATCGTCCAGACGTACGTGATGACCGATGGGTTTACGAGGTATTTAGTGCCTCCGGTTTCGTTCAGACCCAGAACGGACTTGTAAATGGACTGTGTGTCTGACATTGGAGTTTATTCGGTGTTGATTGATCTCTATTAAATATACATCTGTTTGGCGGCGGAGAATTTATTCTTTTGCTTAACGCCCTTCTCTGAGACGCACGAGCTCAGAGGTTGTATATCGATGGACATCAGTCGCATGGCATGAATTGCTAGTGTGGCATGCCTAAGTGGCAAATGATCAAGGCTTCTGTTGAAAAGAAAAGTCTTGTGGTGATGATCAAAGCCCCGCCAGTGCGGCGTAGCTTTGTGTATAATGTGAATTCGCGAGCCTCACACCTCGGTATGAACCAGAAACAGGAGAAGGACCTCAGGGAGGGCATGCGTTTCTTCCTAGCTAGGGTGGTGTCAGTGACCTACCAGCCCTGACATTTATATACTTTTCACATGTGTGGTTGTTGCTGTTGCGAGGCGCCTCGGTTTGATTAGACGATCCAGGTCCGATGGAGTCATTCGTTGGCTCGTTTACGCCCCAAAGGGCGGGGAAACGTATTGTTCAGGAATTTTAATCCACATCGGTGGACCGGCCCTGACGATCCAAGGGTCACTCGAGCTCTAATCCTGAGACTCGGGCTAGGCAGTCTCGAATTCGGTAAGGACTATCTTTTGCCTTGGTTCATGATGGAAATCCAATTTCCAAATACGACATCGTGCGGTTTTGATTGTATATATATATTTGGCGACATAGTGGAATGGGATGCTCATGTCGTCTATGATTGATAGTTATGATTTGAAATTGTTTTTGAAACATATAAACACTAGTAGTAATATCAAATGCTTTTGTTTTATTCGTATCAACCATATTTTGGCCATTATACGGTAAAACTCTATCCTCCGGTTTGCGTTGCATTGTGTGATGGGAACTGAGTCTTATAATGGCTTCATTTTTATAATAAGCATTGCGATGTTTAAAAGAAAGATTTGTTTTAAAGCACTGGCAATCCAATGGAGTAAACCCGTTCCACGAAAGTGGCGTGGTCCGGTGATTAGCCAAATTATATATGTGTTGAGTAGATTTCTCATACCAGTCCCCATGATTGACTCGTAGTTTGTTTCACTTTCAAACTCGGGTGCCCCTTTTTCTACACGGCAGCCTTGTATTCAGGTTTAACAGGCTTTATCCGGATAGCTGGAGCTGAAGATGGATTCTATCATTTATCTATTTTATGCTGTTCAGCTCCTATTGTACATATTATGTTTGGTTTTCGCTGTAGACATTTATGTATAGCTGAACTGTATTTTTACTAAGTATGATCCTGTATACTGTGTAACTCTGATGATTCCTTTTATCCAGTATATTCTATTGTTCATTATCTGGTGTATTTAATTATTCTATTCTGCTATCATCTGTTTCTGTGTTATATTCCACGGATTACCCTTGCCGCCGTCAGTACGGGGTTTGGGGTCGTCTCATTTGGTATCAGAGCTTTGGTTAAGCTTAGTTCTGGAATATAACATTTGAACGAACTCGTCAGAAATAGAACCAGTAGTGTTCTAGGACGGGCAACTCATTACAGATAGGATCAGTAATATCCTAGTATGAGTAGCAGAATGAAATAACACCTCGATAGACACATTTACATTCAAGTATTTGTCTCTATATTTTGAAGTATCTTATCTGTGACCTGACACTTGTTCTGCTATTTGCAGAGGAACTAGAAAATGAGTGCCAGAAACAGAAGAAGTGATACTGACCCGGATATCGAAGCCCTATATATGAAATACAGAAATCTGGGTGGAAAGCCGTTCACGGGCGAAGAATCTATTATGAAGACACAAGCCTGGATTCGTTCGGCTGAGAAAATCTTTGAAGGATTAAAGGTGAGGGATGACCAGAAAAGATTACTGGCCTCCTGGGCACTCAAAGACGAAGCTTTGTTCTGGTGGGATTCTGTTACTAAGGATAATCCAGAAGGTGATATCACCTGGGATAGATTCAAAGTGATTTTCCTGGAAAGATTTACTCCTCCAGAAGCAATTGAGCGACTATGTGATGAATTTTCTTATCTGATACAAGGAGATATGACCATTCCCGAATATCATAAGAAATTTAATGAACTTTCTCACTTTGCCCCTCATCTAATTGAAAATCCGAAGAGGAAGAATATGAGATTTATCAACGGGCTTCAAAGAAAATATCAGAACAGTGTAATGAGGAACGTGAAGCTCCCCTTTTCTGAAATGATATACATGGCTTATCAGTACGAAGATCTAGACAAGAAAGGTATGCTACAGTACGAAGAAGAAGTCAGCTCTAGTAATAAAATTGAGTCTGAAACTGATCGTCCTGAGGCCTGTACAATGTCTGAAGTCGGTAAGGAGCCCAAAGTTAATCCAAAAAGGGCCAGATCCGAAAAAGAACCAGTAACGACAGCTGTATGCAGAAACTGCCATAAACAGGGGCATTTGACTAGGAATTGTAAACCTTCGAAGAAGCTAAGGAAAGATGAAACTAAATCCGGTAAGAAGTTCCAAGAGAATAGAAAGTGCAGTCAATGCCATCAGACCGGTCATCTTTCAAAGGCCTGCCCGCTATTCAGAAAGCCTGAAGCAGTACATCTAAATGAAGTGGTAGAAGTACCTGCATCTTCGTCTGCTCAGGAAAGGTATGATGTTTTAGAAGGCACGCTTAATGTCAAGAACATTCCAGTTAAAGTGTTGTTTGATACAGGCGCGTCACGAAGCTTCATTGCCAAGAATGCAGTTAAGAAGTTAAATTTAAATGTGAAGAAGCTCAAAGAACCAATGACTGTCCAAAATCCGGTCGGGGGTTCCATCGGTCTCAGTTGGGCTTGTGCAGTGCCTGTCTCTTTTTCCTGCTATAAATTCCCAACTATCTCTATGGTCATGAATTTTAATGAATTTGATCTTATTCTGGGATTGGATTGGCTAACCAAATATGAGGCAGAGGTTAGATGCGCCGAGAGAGTTGTTAGGGCAAAGATAAAATCGGGTGGTTATATAACCATTCCCTGTGAAGGACAGAAAGCTAATAGAAAAGACTTTTGGGCAGCTTTGGATGTCTCTCCAGCCCAAATAGAAAATACCCCAGAAGTCACAGAGAATATCCCCGACCTAGTGAAAGATATTCCTGTCGTCAAGAACTATGCTGATGTGTTCGAAGACGTTGTTCGCTTACCCCCGCAAAGAGAAATAGATTTCAAAATTGCTTTAATTCTGAATGCAAGGCCGGTAGTTCACGCTATTCGAAGAATGTCCTTGAAAGAGAAAGAGGAATTAGACAATCAAACACGACAGCTAGTATGGAAAGGTCTGATCAGGCCCAGTTTCTCTGATTGGGGAGCAGTAGTGGTGTTCGTCCCAAAATCTGACGGTACTCTACGGCTATGTGTGGATTATCGTGATTTGAACAAACAGACAATAAAGAACAAATATCCATTGCCGCGGATTCATGATTAGTTGGATCAATTAAATGGCGCAAAAGTATTTTCAAGGATGGACCTAGCTACAGGCTTCATCAACTTCGAATTGCCGAAGAGTGTGTTCCAATGACAGCATTTAGAGGTCCCGACTTATTCTACGAGTAGTTAATAATGCCGTTCGGCTTATGTAACGCTCCAGCCTATTTCGTCAATCTAATGAACACAGTATTCAGAGGAGTTTTGAATAAATTTGTTCTGGTTTTTATTGACGATATTCTAATCTTCTCTAAATCAAAGGCCGAACATGAAAAGCATCTGGAACAGGTTCTAGAAATTCTGAGATGGAATGTATTAAAAGCCAAATTTTCCAAATGTATCTTCTGGCAAGATGAAGTAAAATTTCTAGGCCACGTCGTATCGAAAGAAGGAATTGTTGTGGATCCAAGCAAAATCATGGCTATTCAGAATTGGAAATAGCCCAGTACTCCCACTGAAGTCCGCAGTTTTCTCGGATTGGCTAGCTATTACCGGAAGTTCATTAAAAACTTTTCGAAGATATCTGGTCATTTAACGAAGCTCACAAAGAAGCACGCGAAATTCAAATGGACTCCTGAAAGTGAGGAGGCTTTCGAAGAGCTAAAGTTAAGATTAACGACAACTCCAGTGTTAACCGTCATCGATGGCAACCAGGATTTAAAAGTATGGACTGATGCTTCTAGAGAAGGCCTTTGCGCAGTGTTAATGCAAAGGGTTCAAGTGATTGCTTATGCTAGCCGTCAGTTGAAGCCACATGAAAAGAACTATGTAACTCATGATCTTGAGTTATTGGCTATTGTGTTCGCTTTGAAAATCTGTAGACACTATCTTCTGGGTGAGAGATTTGAACTGTTTACAGACCATCAGTCGTTAAAGTATCTGTTCACCCAGAAAGACCTGAATCTGAGACAGCAACATTGGCTAGAGTTCCTTGCAGCATATGATTTTGAGATTCTATACACTCCAGGAAAAGCCAATGTCATGGCCGATGCGTTAAGCCGAAAGAATGAAATGATCGCCAGTTTTATCATTGCGACTTCTTTGATTGACAAGATATCGGCTCTCCAAAAAGACGACCAATTTATCAAAGGAATGAGTCAGTGAATTCGTGAAGGCAATGCTTCGGATTTCCAGCTAGAAGCGAAGGGATTCTGAGGTTAGAAGGACGAATTTGCGTTCCAGAAATTCCTGAACTCAGAAGAGATGTGCTTGATGAATGCCACAAATCTAAGCTCAGTATCCATCCGGGGGTGAGCAAAATGTATAACGATATCAAGCGCACATTCTGGTGGAAGTCGTTAAAGAGAGACATCTCGATATATGTTAGTCGATGCCCTACTTGCCAACTAGTCAAAAGCGACCAACAGAAATTGGCTGGATTGTTACAACCACTAGAAGTTCCTGGTTGGAAGTGGGAACATATTTCAATGGATTTCATTGATGGTCTGCCCAGAACCAGAAAAGGAAATGACAGTATTTGGGTGATCGTAGATCGCTTCACAAAGACCGCCCATTTCATACCTGTCAGATCAAACAGAACTGCTCAGAGTTTGGCGCAGATTTACTTCAGGGAAATAGTTAGACTACATGGAGTGCCGCTCAGTATAGTCAGTGATAGAGATACAGTATTTACTAGCAAATTCTGGGAGGCATTTCAAGTCGAGCTGGGAATGAAGCTGAATCTAAGCACTGCTTATCATCCTTAGACAGACGGTCAGACTGAGAGGGTGAATCGTATTTTAGAAGATCTATTGCGGGCTTGTGTTATAGATTTCGGTGGATCATGGGAAGACCATCTACATTTGGCTGAATTCTCATATAACAACAGCTACCAGGCGAGTCTGACAATGTCGCCTTTCGAAGCATTGTATGGTAGACTGTGCCGATCCCCTGCTTGTTGGGTCGAACCTGGGAATAGACTTGTGTTAGGGCCAGACATGATTCGAGAAGCTACCGACAAAGTCGATTTTATTAAGAAGCGATTACTCGCCGCTCAAAGCCGACAAAAGAGCTCTGCCGATAGAAGAAGAAGAGATATATCCTTTGCTGTTGGCGACTACGTGTATTTGAAAGTATCGCCGATGAGAGGAGTTATCCGGTTCGGTAAAACTGGAAAGTTGGCGCCCAAATTCATTGGTCCATTTCCTATTCTGGAACGGATCGGAACTCTCGCTTATAGGGTCAAATTGCCTGATTGGTTGCCTGGAGTTCATGATGTATTTCATATATCTCAACTTCGAAAGCACGTTCATGATCCAGACTTGATCATGGAAGAAGCAGATCAGCAGGATATTGAAATTACTCCAGAATTGGCTGTGAGAAGGGAGCCGCTAAAGATTATCGGCAAAGAAACCAAAGAGCTGAGGAACAAGAAAGTTCAGTTAGTCAAAGTGCAATGGAGTGGAGATCCGTGAGATTGTACTTGGGAAACTGAGGAGAGCATTCAGAAAGCTTATCCTAGATGTCGAGTAGATATCTCTGATTGACTCTGGTGCAAGGTACATTTACCCTACTTTTCATTACCATTTAATTCTCTACTCTGTTGTTATTTTCTTTCCATGGATGTGCACTTTTAAATTCTATAGTCTGAATGGTTTTAAAAAGAGTATAGAAATTGATTAGTATATTTTTGAAAAGTTAAAAACAATTGGATTGGTTGTTGTGTTGTGTGATTGTAGATTTATCAAACCACTTTCGACTTTGTTCCTTTTCGGGGACGAAAAGTTTTAAGTGGGGGAGATTGTAACGACCCAGAAAATCTGAACCAATTTAAAATTTTTAAATTGGCTAAAATAATGGATTTTAAATATTTAAAATAAAAATTTTAAATAATAGCAATGAAAACAGAGTTTGAATCGACAATTGAAAATGAATATAATTAATTATAATTATAAACAAGGTCAGAAATGGCGCTGCAGTTTCAAAAAAATTGAATTCAAACTTTGTCGGACTGTACCTGGTGCAAAACAAAATGGATTTTAGTGAAACCAAAAATATTAAAATCTGTTAGTGAATACCTTTCTAACGAATCTGAAAAATCGAATTTTCATAGCAGAAAGCAAAAGTTATGGCCAGATGAATTTTCAGAAAGGTCGCTATGGAATTTATATAGCCCGTGAAAATGACCATTTTGCATACGACCTCGGAATTCGACGAAACCACTTTTGTTGGATCCGGGATGTGAAGTTATTGCTAGGTTTCAAGTTTCATAATTTTTGAAGCTAGTATGCGAGCGTGGCAAAAGAAAATGTGTTTTGGTCAATTATAGTTAAATTGGATTGACCAGAAATGGGCCTTTTTGCAAACAGTCTCAGAATTCAACGAACTAGTTTTGTTGGGACCGTATCGTCAAAACATAGCTAGATTTATTTTTCTGGAATTTTTCGAATCAGTTTGTGGCCTTGGCAAATTGAAATGTACGTTCAAATTAAATATTGAAGGTTTTATATTTTAATTTGAATGGAAACTGACTGAAATAGTCGAATGGGCCTTCGAATCATATCCCATTGTGTTCAGAATGGGGGTAAAACGCTAGGGACGACAGTCGTTGGGTTTGAATTGGTGTTCGTGTGTGAAAGAGGGTATTTTCGGATTTTTAAAAATATATAAATAAACAAAAAAAATCATTGGTCAGAAATTCTATTTTCTCTCTCCCCGAAGTTCGACCGAAGGCGGAAAACGTTCGATTCCTTCTCTCTTCATTTTCTCCCTCTACAAGCAAAATCAGTCCCTCCTCCAGTTGAAGATTTGTAGAGCTAGGAGAGATCTTCAAATCCATATAAGGTTTGGATTTTTTCATTGCGTGGTTTGGGAGAACGGACGTCGAGAAGTTAGCGCGTTCAAGCCGCCGCCGCCTCAGGCGATCAAACGCCACCGCACCCTACTGTGCTGAAAGCTCTCTCCTTCCCCTTCGACACTGCGTAGGCCGATCGAGCTATCGATTCATGGATTTCACGAAATCGCATGACCTAGTTTTGAACATTTCAGAAGGGTATACGGCTTGTTTTATTTTCAGCTGTTTTAACACCTTTAAACCATTGCAAACTTTGAAAAATCATATCTTTTTGCTGTGTTGACGAAATTCAGTGAAACAAGAGACAGTGGACTCGTGTGGACGTCTTCTACCTTCTAGAAGAGACCGCGTATTTTTCTGAGCCTTCCGCTATTTTTGGTGGAGTGGAACCCAATGTGAGATTTCTAATTTATAAACGATATGGAAAACGACGATGTATAAATTATATATTCGATGTATGAGTTATATAAGCGTTGTACACCTCATGTATAAGCATTGTATAAGTCGTACGTTCGACGTATAAGTTGTATATGCGTTGTAAAAATTATATATGTGTTGAAATAGAACTGAATTGCTATATATAAATATATATATATACGCCCCTCGTCCACAAACCATGGACGATATTTATTGGTTGTGATTGGTGTGAAAATTGATTGATAGCGAATGGTTGTTTGGGATTGTTTGTGGTTGATATTAATTGATTGTGGTTGAAAAATACCCATTTGTGGTTGAGAAATATTTGGTTGAAACCACATAGGATTAGTTTGTGGAAATGAAATAAATATATACATGCCGCCTGCGTGCGAACTAGATGCATGATCCCCATTGTCAAAAACTGCGAGGTTTTAAGGTAGAGCGAGGAGCCGTACTAGGGACGGTCCCGGTTTTAACTACCCTGCCGTTATGCTGCCGAAATTTTGAATAATATTCATGTGTTTGAATTATTTTCATTTGCTGAAACCATATTTATTCATTGAATAGAAAACCTTCATGTGTTGAATCGATATTCATTCGTTGATTAGAAATTCATGTGTTGAATGGTATTCGTGTTTTAAATATAAAAATCACATTTTTATCTACATATAGAAACTATAGAAAACCTTCATGTGTTGAATCGATATTCATTCGTTGATTAGAAATTCATGTGTTGAATGGTATTCGGGTTTTAAATATAAAAATCACATTTTTATCTATATATAGAAACTATAGAAAACCTTCATGTGTTGAATCGATATTCATTCGTTGAATTGAAATTCCTGTGTTGAATGGTATTCATATTTTGAAATAAATTGTTTCATAATAAAAATCACCTTTTATCACCTATATAAACTATATAAAATAATAGTGTTTTGAAATAAATTGTTTTATAATAAAAATCCTATTTTCATCACCTATATAAACTATATAAAATAATAGTGTTTTGAAATGAATTGTTTTACAATAAAAATCACATTTTTATTATATACATGAATCGTTGAAATGTGAAGTGTTAAAAATAGCAACTCGTTCAAATAAATATGCATGAGTTGAAATATTCATTAATTAGCTAATGATATGATTTTTGCCTATGCATGCAACATTAGAATGAATGGTGTTTTTAAAACCAAATGGAATCAAATATGAAGTTGAATGGAAAATGATAAGTGATAAGAACTGTATATATGTACATGCATATTTATTGAACAGGTTATAGCAAAGGGGGCTAGAGAAGAGGAATAAAATTTTGAGCCCGACAAATAGGTACACATTTACTGTTTTGTTTGGGTGATGATTTTATGAGCCTGTTGGCTAGCCGCTTGGCTTTTCCTTTTTCTTTTTTTGACATGAGATGCCCGTGTGGCTATTTGGGAATTTTCCCAGCCCCTCCCGTACAAAGGAGGTTGTGGCGAAAATTTCCAAAATGTAAAGGCGTTAGTGAAATATTTGAAGTGAAAACGATATTGAAATTGTTAATGAACTATATTTATATAAATATATAAATAAAAATAAAATTAAAACGAAACGTGGCCGTGCAGTTCGTGTTTTGAAACCGTGATTTCAAACGATTAGTACAGGAGATCCGACCATCAGATTTTCCTGAAATCGCAACCGTTGGGTTCGCTTTGGAAAAATCTTTCCAACGGCACCAACTTTAAAAAAAATCCAACGGTTGGATTGTCTGGAATATTTAATTCAAATCTGAAGAAAAACAGCGCCAGAAACGATTATATATATATATATAATTATATTTAATCGAAGAACGACGCTGCAGTTCGTATTTTGAAATCGAAACTTCAAACGATTGTACTTGGAGATCCGACCGTCGGATTTTCCCGAAACTGGAACTGTTGGATTCGTTTTGAAAAGACCTTTCTAATGATGTAAATTTTGTGAGGATCCAACGGTTAGATTTTCAGATATGTGTAAATCAAATCTGAAGAAAAACAGCGCCACGGCCGCGTTATGGCCCGAAACGTCGTTTTTGAATAAATTGGCTATTTTAAAATAAATAAAAATAGCGATAAATCGTTATAAAATATCATAAATGACATGGAATGGAAATAAACTGAATTTGCTCGATTTATGTGGTATTTGATGGTTGAATGTGTTTGGTGTGAAAATTACATTAAAGAACAAAATTGGTGTTGTCGAATGATTAAACCATTGAAATAAATTGATTTGAAATTCTAAATATACGTGAATTATTTGAAAAGGCCGAGTTAATTCTCATTTCAAATAATTGACCGACGATTGAAAGTCGAAGATGAAGACGGTGGTCGAAGACCGGAGATCTTCACCTCGTTTGGATGGTAACCGAGGTCCTGATTGGGAGGCATCCTGAAATATGGATAATGAGTGGTGATCGTCCAGACGTACGTGGTGATCGATGGGTTTGCGAGGTATTTAGTGCCTCTGGTTTCGTTCAGACCCAGAACGGACTTGTAAATGGACTGTGTGTCTGACATTGGAGTTTATTCGGTGTTGATTGATCTCTGTTAAATATACATCTGTTTGGCGGCGGAGAATTTATTCTTTTGCTTAACGCCCTTCTCTGAGACGCACGAGCTCAGAGGTTGTATATCGATGGACATCAGTCGCATGGCATGAATTGCTAGTGTGGCATGCCTAAGTTGCAAATGATCAAGGCTTCTGTTGAAAAGCAAAGTCTTGTGGTGATGATCAAAGCCCCGCCAGTGCGGCGTAGCTTTGTGTATAATGTGAATTCGCGAGCCTCACACCCCGGTATGAACCAGAAACGGGAGAAGGACCTCAGGGAGGGCATGCGTTTCTTCCTAGCTAGGGTGGTGTCAGTGACCTACCAGCCCTGACATTTATATACTTTTCACCTGCGTGGTTGTTGCTGTTGCGAGGCGCCTCGGTTTGATCGGACGATCCAGGTCCGATGGAGTCATTCGTTGGCTCGTTTACGCCCCAAAGGGCGGGGAAACGTATTGTTCAGGAATTTTAATCCACATCGGTGGACCGGCCCTGACGATCCAAGGGTCACTCGAGCTCTGATCCTGAGACTCGGGCTAGGCAGTCTCGAATTCGGTAAGGACTATCTTTTGCCTTGGTTCATGATGGAAATCCAATTTCCAAATACGACATCGTGCGGTTTTGATTGTATATATATATTTGGCGATATAGTGGCATGGGACGCTCATGTCGTCTATGATTGATAGTTATGATTTGAAATTGTTTTTGAAACATATAAACACTTGTAGTAATATCAAATGCTTTTGTTTTATTCGTATCAACCATATTTTGGCCATTATACGGTAAAACTCTATCCTCCGGTTTGCGTTGCATTGTGTGATGGAAACTGAGTCTTATAATGGCTTCATTTTTATAATAAGCATTGCGATGTTTAAAAGAAAGATTTGTTTTAAAGCACTGGCAATCCAATGGAGTAAACCCGTTCCACGGAAGTGGCGTGGTCCGGTGATTAGCCAAATTATATATGTGTTGAGTTGATTTCTCATACCAGTCTCCAGGATTGACTCGTAGTTTGTTTCACTTTCAAACTCGGGTGCCCCTTTTTCTACGGGGCAGCCTTGTATTCAGGTTTAACAGGCTTTATCCGGATAGCTAGAGCTGAAGATGGATTCTATCATTTATCTATTTTATGTTGTTCAGCTCCTATTGTACATATTATGTTTGTTTTCCACTGTAGACATTTATGTATAGCTGAACTGTATTTTTACTAAGTATGATCCTGTATACTGTGTAACTCTGATGATTACTTTTATCCAGTATATTCTATTGTTCATTTTCTGGTGTATTTAATTATTCTATTCTGCTATCATCTGTTTCTGTGTTATATTCCACGGATTACCCTTGCCGCCGTCAGTACGAGGTTTGGGGTCATCTCATTTGGTATCAGAGCTTTGGTTAAGCTTAGTTCTGGAATATAACATTTGAACGAACTCGTCAGAAATAGAACCAGTAGTGTTCTAGGACGGGCAACTCATTATAGATTGGATCAGTAATATCCTAGTATGAGTAGCAAAATGAAATAACACCTCGATAGACACATTTACATTCAAGTATTTGTCTCTATATTTTGAAGTATCTTATCTGTGACCTGGCACTTGTTCTGCTATTTGGAGAGGAACTAGAAAATGAGTGCCAGAAACAGAAGAAGTGATACTGACCCGGATATCGAAGCCCTATATATGAAATACAGAAATCTGGGTGGAAAGCCGTTCACGGGCGAAGAATCTATTATGAAGACACAAGCCTGGATTCGTTCGGCTGAGAAAATCTTTGAAGGATTAAAGCTGAGGGATGACCAGTAAAGATTACTGGCCTCCTGGGCACTCAAAGACGAAGCTTTGTTCTTGTGGGATTCTGTTATTACGGATAATCCAGAAGGTGATATCACCTGGGATAGATTCAAAGTGATTTTCCTGGAAAGATTTACTCCTCCAGAAGCAATTGAGTGACTGTGTGATGAATTTTCTTATCTGATACAAGGAGATATGACCATTCCCGAATATCATAAGAAATTCAATGAACTTTCTCACTTTGCCCCTCATCTAATTGAAAATCCGAAGAGGAAGAATATGAGATTTATCAACGGGCTTCAAAGAAAATATCAGAACAGTGTAATGAGGAACGTGAAGCTCCCCTTTTCTGAAATGATATACATGGCTTATCAGTACGAAGATCTAGACAAGAAAGGTATGCTACAGTACGAAGAAGAAGTCAGCTCTACTAATAAAATTGAGTCTAAAACGGATCGTCCTGAGGCCAGTACAATGTCTGAAGTCGGTAAGGAGCCCAAAGTTAATCCAAAAAGGGCCAGATCCGAAAAAGAACCAGTAACGACAGCTGTATGCAGCAAGTGCCATAAACAGGGGCATTTGACTGGGAATTGTAAACCCTCGAAGAAGCTAAGGAAAGATGAAACTAAATCCGGTAAGAAGTTCCAAGAGAATAGAAAGTGCAGTCAATGCCATCAGACCGGTCATCTTTCAAAGGCCTGCCCGCTATTCAGAAAGCCTAAAGCAGTACATCTAAATGAAGTGGTAGAAGTACCTGCATCTTCGTCTGCTCAGGAAAGGTCTGATGTTTTAGAAGGCACGCTTAATGTCAAGAACATTCCAGTTAAAGTGTTGTTTTATACAGGCGCGTCACGAAGCTTCATTGCCAAGAATGCAGTTTAGAAGTTGAATTTAAATGTGAAGAAGCTCAAAGAACCAATGACTGTCCAAAATCCGATCGGGGTTCCATCGGTCTCAGTTGGGCTTGTGCAGTACCTGTCTCTTTTTCCTGCTATAAATTCCCTACTATCTCTATGGTCATGAATTTTAATGAATTCGATCTTATTCTGAGATTGGATTGGCTAACCAAATATGAGGCAGATGTTAGATGCGCCGAGAGAGTTGTTAGGGAAAAGATAAAATCGGGTGGTTATATAACCATTCCCTGTGAAGGACAGAAAGCTAATAGAAAAGGCTTCTGGGCAGCTTTGGATGTCTCTCCAGCCCAAATAGAAAATACCCCAGAAGTCACAGAGAATATCCCCGACCTAGTGAAAGATATTCCTGTCGTCAAGAACTATGCTGATGTGTTCGAAGAAGTTGTTCGCTTACCCCCGCAAAGAGAAATAGATTTCAAAATTGCTTTAATTCTGAATGCAAGGCCGGTAGTTCACGCTATTCGAAGAATGTCCTTGAAAGAGAAAGAGGAATTAGACAATCAAACACGACAGCTAGTATGGAAAGGTCTGATCAGGCCCAGTTTCTCTAATTGAGGAGCAGCAGTGGTGTTCGTCCCAAAATCTGACGGTACTCTACGGCTATGTGTGGATTATCGTGATGTGAACAAACAGACAATAAAGAACAAATATCCATTGTTGCGGATTGATGATTTGATGGATCGGTTAAATGGCGCACAAGTATTTTCAAGGATGGACCTAGCTACAGGCTTCATCAACTTCGAATTGCCGAAGAGTGTGTTCCAATGACAGCATTTAGAGGTCCCGACTTATTCTACGAGTGGTTAGTAATGTCGTTCGGCTTATGTAACGCTCCAGCCTATTTCGTCGATATAATGAACAGAGTATTCAGAGGAGTTTTGAATAAATTTGTTCTGGTTTTTATTGACGATATTCTAATCTTCTCTAAATCAAAGGCCGAACATGAAAAGCATCTGGAACAGGTTCTAGAAATTCTGAGACGGCATGTATTAAAAGCCAAATTTTCCAAATATATCTTCTGGTAAGATGAAGTAAAATTTCTAGGCCACGTCGTATCGAAAGAAGGAATCGCTGTGGATCCAAGCAAAATCACGGCTATTCAGAATTGGAAACAGCCCAGTACTCCCACTGAAGTCCGCAGTTTTCTCGGATTGGCTAGCTATTACAGGAAGTTCGTTAAAAACTTTTCGAAGATATCTGGTCATTTAACGAAGCTCACAAAGAAGCACGCGAAATTCAAATGGACTCCTGAAAGTGAGGAGGCTTTCGAAGAGCTAAAGTTAAGATTAACGACAGCTCCAGTGTTAACCATCATCGATGGAAACCAGGATTTAAAAGTATGGACTGATGCTTCTAGAGAAGGCCTTGGCGCAGTGTTAATGCAAAGGGGTCAAGTGATTGCTTATGCTAGCCGTCAGTTGAAGCCACATGAAAAGAACTATGTAACTCATGATCTTGAGTTATTGGCTATTGTGTTCGCTTTGAAAATCTGTAGACACTATCTTCTGGGTGAGAGATTTGAACTGTTTACAGACCATCAGTCGTTAAAGTATCTGTTCACCCAGAAAGACCTGAATCTGAGACAGCAACATTGGCTAGAGTTCCTTGCAGCATATGATTTTGAGATTCTATACACTCCAGGAAAAGCCAATGTCGTGGCCGATGCGTTAAGCCGAAAGAATGAAATGATCGCCAGTTTTATCATTGCGACTTCTTTGATTGACAAGATATCGGCTCTCCAAAAAGATGACCAATTTATCAAAGGAATGAGTCAATGAATTCGTGAAGGCAATGTTTCGGATTTCCAGCTAGACAGCAAAGGGATTCTGAGGTTAGAAGGACGAATTTGCGTTCCAGAAATTCCTGAACTCAGAAGAGATGTGCTTGATGAATGCCACAAATCTAAGCTCAGTATCCATCCGGGGGTGAGTAAAATGTATAACGATATCAAGCGCACATTCTGGTGTAAGTCGTTAAAGAGAGACATCTCGATATATGTTAGTCGATGCCCTACTTGCCAACTAGTCAAAAGCGACCAACAGAAATTGGCTGGATTGTTACAACCACTAGAAGTTCCTGGTTGGAAGTGGGAACATATTTCAATGGATTTCATTGATGGTCTGCCTAGAACCAGAAAAGGAAATGACAGTATTTGGGTGATCGTAGATCGCTTCACAAAGACCGCCCATTTCATACCTGTCAGATCAAATAGAACTGCTCAGAGTCTGGCGCAGATTTACTTCAGGGAAATAGTTAGACTACATGGAGTGCCGCTCAGTATAGTCAGTGATAGAGATACAATATTTACTAGCAAATTCTGGGAGGCATTTCAAGTCGAGCTGGGAACGAAGCTGAATCTAAGCACCGCTTATCATCCTCAGACAGACTGTCAGACTGAGAGGGTGAATCGTATTTTAGAAGATCTATTGCGGGCTTGTGTTATAGATTTCGGTGGATCATGGGAAGACCATCTACATTTGGCTGAATTCTCATATAACAACAGCTACCAGGCGAGTCTGACAATGTCGCCATTCGAAGCATTGTATGGTAGACCGTGCCGATCCCCTGCTTGTTGGGTCGAACCTGGGAATAGACTTGTGTTAGAGCCAGACATGATTCGAGAAGCTGTCGACAAAGTCGATTTTATTAAGAAGCGATTACTCGCCGCTCAAAGCCGACAAAAGAGCTATGCCGATAGAAGAAGAAGAGATATATCCTTTGCTGTTGGCGACTACGTGTATTTGAAAGTATCGCCGATGAGAGGAGTTATCCGGTTCGGTAAAACTGGAAAGTTGGCGCCCAAATTCATTGGTCCGTTTCCTATTCTGGAACGGATCAGAACTCTCGCTTATAGGGTCAAATTGCCTGATTGGTTGCCTGGAGTTCATGATGTATTTCATATATCTCAACTTCGAAAGCACGTTCATGATCCAGACTTGATCGTGGAAGAAGAAGCTCAACAGGATATTGAAATTACTACAGAATTGGCTGTGAGAAGGGAGCCGCTAAAGATTATCGGCAAAGAAACCAAAGAGCTGAGGAACAAGAAAGTTCACTTAGTCAAAGTGCAATGGAGTGGAGATCCGCGAGATTGTACTTGGGAAACTGAGGAGAGCATTCAGAAAGCATATCCAAGATGCCGAGTAGATATCTCTGATTGACTCTGGTGCAAGGTACATTTACCCTACTTTGCATTACCATTTAATTCTCTACTCTGTTGTTATTTTCTTTCCATGGATGTGCACTTTTAAATTCTATAGTCTGAATGGTTTTAAAAAGAGTTTAGAAATTGATTAGTATATTTTTGAAAAGTTAAAAACAATTAATTTGGTTGTTATGTTATGTGATTGTAGATTTATCAAACCACTTTCGACTTTGTTCCTTTTCGGGGACGAAAAGTTTTAAGTGGGGGAGATTGTAACGACCCAAAAAATCTGAACCAATTTAAAATTTTTAAATTGGCTAAAATAATTAATTTTAAATATTTAAAATAAATATTTTAAATAATAGCAATGAAAACTGAGTTTGAATCGACAATTGAAAATGAATATAATTAATTATAATTATAAACAAGGCCAGAAATGGCGCTGCAGTTTCAAAAAAATTGAATTCAAACTTTGTCGGACTGTACTGGGTGCAAAACAAAATGGATTTTAGTGAAACCAAAAATATTTAAATCTGTTAGTGATTACCTTTCTAAAGAATCTGAAAAATCGAATTTTCATAGCGGAAAGCAAAAGTTATGGCCAGATGAATTTTCAGAAAGGTCGCTATGGAATTTATATAGCCCGTGAAAATGACCATTTTGCATACGACCTCGGAATTCAACGAAACCACTTTTGTTGGATCCGGGATGTGAAGTTATTGCTAGGTTTCAAATTTCATAATTTTTGAAGCTAGTATGTGAGCGTGGCAAAAGAAAATGTGTTTTGGTCAATTATAGTTAAATTGGATTGACCAGAAATGGGCCTTTTTGCAAACAGTCTCAGAGTTCAACGAAACTAGTTTTGTCGGGACCGTATCATCAAAACATAGCTAGATTTATTTTTCTGGAATTTTTCGATTCAGTTTGTGGCCCTGGCAAATTGAAATGTACGTTCAAATTAAATATTGAAGGTTTTATATTTTAATTTGAATGGAAACTGACTGAAACAGTCGAATGGGCCTTCGAAACATATCCCATTGTGTTCAGAATGGGGGTAAAACGCTAGGAACGACAGTCGTTGGGTTTGAATTGGTGTTCGTGTGTGAAAGAGGGTATTTTCGGATTTTTTAAAATATATAAATAAACAAAAAAATTCATTGGTCAGAAATTCTATTTTCTCTCTCCCCGAAGTTCGACCGAAGGCGGAAAACGTTCGATTCCTTCTCTCTTCATTTTCTCCCTCTACAAGCAAAATCAGTCCCTCCTCCGGTTGAAGATTTTGTAGAGCTAGGAGAGATCTTCAAATCCATATAAGGTTTGGATTTTTTCAATGCGTGGTTTGGGAAAACGGACGTCGAGAAGTTAGCGCGTTCAAGCCGCCGCCGCCTCAGGCGATCGAACGCCACCGCACCCCCCTGCGCTGAAAGCTCTCTCCTTCCCCTTCGACACTGCGTAGGCCGATCGAGCTATCGATTCACGGATTTCACGAAATCGTGTGACCCAGTTTTGAACATTTCAGAAAGGTATACGGCTTGTTTTATTTTCAGCTGTTTTAACACCTTTAAACCGTTGCAAACTTTGAAAAATCATATCTTTTTGCTGTGTTGACAAAATTCAGTGAAACAAGAGACAATGGACTCGTGTGGACGTCTTCTACCTTCTAGAAGAGACCGCATATTTTTCTGAGCCTTGTGCTATTTTTGGTGGAGTGGAACCCAATGTGAGATTTCTAATTTATAAACGATATGGAATACGACGATGTATAAATTATATATTCGATGAATGAGTTATATAAGCGTTGTACACCTCATGTATAAGCGTTGTATAAGTCGTACGTTCGATGTATAAGTTGTATATGCGTTGTAAAAATTATATATGTGTTGAAATAGAACTGAATTGCTATATATAAATAAATATATATATATATATATATATATATATATATATATACGCCCCTCGTCCACAAACCATGGACGATATTTATTGGTTGTGATTGGTGTGAAAATTGATTGATAGTGAATGGTTGTTTGGGATTGTTTGTGGTTGATATTGATTGATTGTGATTGAAAAATACCCATTTGTGGTTGAGAAATATTTGGTTGAAACCACATAGGATTAGTTTGTGGAAATGAAATAAATATATACATGTCGCCTGCGTGCGAACTAGATGCATGATCCCCATTATCAAAAATCGCGAGGATTTAAGGTAGAGCGAGGAGCCGTACTGGGGACGGTCCCGGTTTTAACTACCCTGCCGTTATGCTGCCGAAATTTTGAATAATATTCATGTGTTTGAATTATTTTCATTTGCTGAAACCATATTTATTCATTGAATAGAAAACCTTCATGTGTTGAATCGATATTCATTCGTTGATTAGAAATTCATGTGTTGAATGGTATTCATGTTTTAAATATAAAAATCACATTTTTATCTACATATAGAAACTATAGAAAACCTTCATGTGTTGAATCGATATTCATTCGTTGATTAGAAATTCATGTGTTGAATGGTATTCAGGTTTTAAATATAAAAATCACATTTTTATCTATATATAGAAACTATAGAAAACCTTAATGTGTTGAATCGATATTCATTCGTTGAATTGAAATTCCTGTGTTGAATGGTATTCATATTTTGAAATAAATTGTTTCATAATAAAAATCACCTTTTATCACCTATATAAACTATATAAAATAATAGTGTTTTGAAATAAACTGTTTTATAATAAAAATCCTATTTTCATCACCTATATAAACTATATAAAATAATAGTGTTTTGAAATGAATTGTTTTACAATAAAAATCATATTTTTATTATATACATGAATCGTTGAAATGTGAAGTGTTAAAAATAGCAACTCGTTCAAATAAATATGCATGAGTTGAAATATTCATTAATTAGCTAATGATATGATTTTTGCCTATGCATGCAACATTAGAATGAATGGTGTTTTTAAAACCAAATGGAATCAAATATGAAGTTGAATGGAAAATGATAAGTGATAAGAATTGTATATATATACATGCATATTTATTGAACAGGTTATAGCAAAGGGGGCTAGAGAAGAGGAATAAAATTTTGTTCCCGACAAATAGGTACACATTTACTGTTTTGTTTGGGTGATGATTTTATGAGCCTGTTGGCTAGCCGCTTGGCTTTTCCTTTTTCTTTTTTTGACATGAGATGCCCGTGTGGCTATTTGGGAATTTTCCCAGCCCCTCCCGTACAAAGGAGGTTATGGCGAAATTTTCCAAAATGTAAAGGCGTTAGTGAAATATTTGAAGTGAAAACGATATTGAAATTGTTGAATGAACTATATTTATATAAATATATAAATATAAATAAAATTAAAACGAAACGTGGCCGTGCAGTTCGTGTTTTGAAACCGTGATTTCAAACGATTAGTACGGGAGATCCGACCATCGGATTTTCCTGAAATCGCAACCGTTGGGTTCGCTTTGGAAAAATCTTTCCAACGGCACCAACTTTAAAAAAAATCCAATGGTTGGATTGTCTGGAATGTTTAATTCAAATCTGAAGAAAAACAGCGCCAGAAACGATTATATTTATATATATATATATATATATATATATATATAATTATATTTAATCGAATAACGACGCTGCAGTTCGTATTTTGAAATCGAAACTTCAAACTATTGTACCGGGAGATCCGACCGTCGGATTTTCCCGAAACTGGAACCGTTGGATTCGTTTTGAAAAGACCTTTCTAATGATTTAAATTTTGTGAAGATCCAACGGTTAGATTTTCAGATATGTGTAAATCAAATCTGAAGAAAAACAGCGCCACGGTCGCGTTATGGCCCGAAGCGTCGTTTTTGAATAAATTGGCTAATTTAAAATAAATAAAAATAGCGATAAATCGTTATAAAATATCATAAACGACATGGAATGGAAATAAACTGAATTTGCTCGATTTATGTGGTATTTGATGGTTGAATGTGTTTGGTGTGAAAATTACATTAAAGAACAAAATTGGTGTTGTCGAATGATTAAACCATTGAAATAAATTGATTTGAAATTCTAAATATACGCGAATTATTTGAAAAGGCTGAGTTAATTCTCATTTCAAATAATTGACCGACGATTGAAAGTCGAAGATGAAGACGGTGGTCGAAGACCAGAGATCTTCACCTCGTTTGGATGGTAACCGAGGTCCTGATTGGGAGGCATCCCGAAATATGGATAATGAGTGGTGATCGTCCAGACGTACGTGGTGATCGATGGGTTTGCGAGGTATTTAGTGCCTACGGTTTCGTTCAGACCCAGAACGGACTTGTAAATGGACTGTGTGTCTGACATTGGAGTTTATTCGGTGTTGATTGATCTCTGTTAAATATACATCTGTTTGGCGGCGGAGAATTTATTCTTTTGCTTAACGCCCTTCTCTGAGACGCACGAGCTTAGAGGTTATATATCGATGGACATCAGTCGCATGGCATGAATTGCTAGTGTGGCATGCCTATGTGGCAAATGATCAAGGCTTCTATTGAAAAGCAAAGTCTTGTGGTGATGATCAAAGCCCCGCCAGTGCGGCGTAGCTTTGTATATAATGTGAATTCGCGAGCCTCACACCCCGGTATGAACCACAAACGGGAGAAGGACCTCAGGGAGGGCATGCGTTTCTTCCTAGCTAGGGTGGTGTCAGTGACCTACCAGCCCTGACATTTATATACTTTTCACCTGTGTGGTTGTTGCTGTTGCGAGGCGCCTCGGTTTGATCGGACGATCCGGGTCCGATGGGGTCATTCGTTGGCTCGTTTACGCCCCAAAGGGCGGGGAAACGTATTGTTCAGGAATTTTAATCCACATCGGTGGACCGGCCCTGACGATCCAAGGGTCACTCGAGCTCTGATCCTGAGACTTGGGCTAGGCAGTCTCGAATTCGGTAAGGACTATCTTTTGCCTTGGTTCATGATGGAAATCCAATTTCGAAATACGACATCGTGCGGTTTTGGTTGTATATATATATTTGGCGACATAGTGGCATGGGACGCTCATGTCGTCTATGATTGATAGTTATGATTTGAAATTGTTTTTGAAACATATAAACACTAGTAGTAATATCAAATGCTTTTGTTTTATTCGTATCAACCATATTTTGGCCATTATAAGGTAAAACTCTATCCTCCGGTTTGCGTTGCATTGTGTGATGGGAACTGAGTCTAATAATGGCTTCATTTTTATAATAAGCATTGCGATGTTTAAAAGAAAGATTTGTTTTAAAGCACTGGCAATCCAATGGAGTAAACCCGTTCCACGAAAGTGGCGTGGTCCGGTGATTAGCCAAATTATATATGTGTTGAGTAGATTTCTCATACCAGTCCCCATGACTGACTCGTAGTTTGTTTCACTTTCAAACTCGGGTGCCCCTTTTTCTACATGGGAAGCCTTGTATTCAGGTTTAACAGGCTTTATCCGGATAGCTGGAGCTGAAGATGGATTCTATCATTTATCTATTTTATGTTGTTCAGCTCCTATTGTACATATTATGTTTGTTTTCCGCTGTAGACATTTATGTATAGCTGAACTGTATTTTTACTAAGTATGATCTTGTATACTGTGTAACTCTGATGATTACTTTTATCCAGTATATTCTATTGTTCATTATCTGGTGTATTTAATTTAATTATTCTATTCTGCTATCATCAGTTTCTGTGTTATATTCCACGGATTACCCTTGCCGCCGTCAGTACGGGGTTTGGGGTCGTCTCATAAATCCTTATTTGAAGTCAGTTATTTATTTATTAGTATATCATTTAGTACTAAATTAGTATACTACTAAGAGAAAAGCAAATGGCATTAACTTTTAATCAGAAATTTGGATACTAAGAAGAGAAAGTTGTTTAGTAAATCATTTTATATATAGTTAATTAGATGGGTAAGGCATGAATTTATTTCATGATAACTAATTAACTTAAGTATTTGTGCGAGATAATTTTAATTTAAAATGCATGGAAATTAGTTTACATTTTTATTAACTAATTAAAGTAAAATTTTACAAAACCTATAGGGTAGTAGTAAAGAAATAAAATATGTAGACAAATCGGTTGAGTATGAAGTTAAGGTTTAAATTGGAATTAGTTTACACATGAGTAAATTATTTAATTTAATTAGTATAATTCGATAACTGGAATTTTAATATCGGTTTACATTTAAAAACAAACTTATGGAGGAATCGCTGTGAAATTTATATAATATGCTTCAGTGGGTGTTCAGCACAAATAAAAATCACGGTGAGTAAATCTCACTCACCTGTTATTTAGAATTATTTTTATTCGGTAAAAATAATTGTTGTTGCTTCTTTGAATGATATTTGGTTGATTTAAATAAATTAGTTATTTAGGGTTGACTATTATATATATTGGGTTGATGATTGGATTGTTCCCGCAGTCTCATTAGCGGATGCCCGCAGTTTCATAGTGGATGATTTCCCTATGCGCCCCACAAATATATATTAGTGGATGACCTTCTATACCACGATATCCTGCCTCAAAGTAGGATGGGTATTACTATGTTGACTAACGTCTGTGGATGCAGGAAAAACAGGTTGGAGGAATCCGACTGGATCCCTCAAAAATATATTATCTGTTTGTTTATTGGTTTGCATATATAATGTGATGTATGATGTGTTAGAAACCCTGAACTAAATAATTGGTTGTTTGTGTGTTTAAATATCACTGGGCCTAAATATTGATATTTAAAAATATCATGAAAAGGAATTTTTCAAATTTAAAAAGGAAATTCAATTTTTCTAAAATAGAATTTGAAATTCGAATAGAATAGAAATATTAACTTATTTTAAAAAATAAAAACAAGTAGTTCATTTATAAATGAAGTTTATAAATAAAGTGAAATGAATTATCATGGGATAATTCAGAAAATAGAAAATAAGTGTGACTTTGGGAAGGGAAATATATTTTTCCAAAGAAGAAATATTTATTTGAAAGTGAGACTTGTTTAATGATGGTATTTGTAAATAGAAAGGTGAAAAATTACCACTTAGATAATTTAAATTTAAAAGTGAATTTAAAGTGAGAACTCAGAATCGGTTTAAATAATATATGATTAACTTTATTCCGATATTCGAAAAATAAATGAAGTTGAATAAATCCTTAGGATTTATGTTTAAATTCGACTATGTCGGATTTATAAAATAGATTATTCACAAACGAGATATTTAAATTTAGTTTAAATAGAGACTGAGATAAGGCATGAAAATAGATCTATATTTATATAGATAAGTTATAAGAAATAGAATACTCCAAAATGACATTTTGGATTAAAATAGATTTCAAAATAGAAAACTTGTTTTAACTTTATAAAACAAGGAAGTTAGATTATAAACCAAGTTATAATTTAGTGAGATAAATTATCGTTAGATAATTTAGAAATTTAAATTCATGTAGGAATTTATAAAAGAGAATTGGGAATCATTTTAAAAGGGGGGACGACGGTTTATATCCCGGAATTTGGAATATAAAAGGGTTTGATTTTTTAATAGATGTTGAATGAAAACTCGGGTTAAGATATAAAATCAATAAGTTAATTTATAAGTGATACTTATAAATTAAGTAAAATCAATTATCGTTAGATAATTTTGCAGTTTAAATTCGAACATGAAAATAAAGGGTGAAATAGGAAAAACGTATTGAAATAGAACAATAGATTTTTATTCCGGAATTCGGAATATAAAACGAGTTAAGTTAAATCGAAGGATTTATAATTAGAACTCGATATATCGAACTTTATAAATAACTTATAAAGGAATTGGAATATAGTATAAGGGATAGAGTTATAAATGGAATTATAACTGAGTAGGAAAATAATCGACAAGTAAAAAAAATCTGAAATGTTAAGTTGGTTTGAAAACTAGATTTGAATATATATATATATATACATTCGAACGAGATGGAAATATAAATTATAAACGACGTTTAAACGTTTCTATATATATATATATATATAATTAAAACGAACTCGCCGCGGCGCGGTGGTCGTGAATTGGCACTTAGAACTTTCATTGAGTATATAGAACACAATTTAAATCGGAATTCCTTGAGACAAGAATCGTCGGGACCGATTGAATAATAGTTTTCTAATGGAAGAGAAAAATCTAGGTTTCGTCTTAAAGATTTTGAGTTATGTCAAAATCAAATTTCTAGAAAAACAGCGCCATAATCATTTAAAAACCATAACGGTTTATTTATATAAATAAAGGGATTTTAAGGAAATAAAATCTGAATGTCCATTTAAAAAATCTAGACTTGAGTTATAAAATATATATGAACTCAAGTGAAGTAAATGAAATGATTTTTGAAACAATAATCATGTTTTTGATTATTGAATAGAATTAACTAAGTAGAAGAGAAATTAGTTAATCAAGGTTTGAATCGAAATAAGACTCTGAAAAGTGAATTGGATTTGTAATGTATATTCGAAATCGAATATGAAACTTGAATTGAAATTAGAATTCAATTAGTTTACAAACAAGTTAAAATATATTTGAACATATTATGTTCAAATATAAAAGTGAAATAGGCAACAGAGTTAATTAGCAAACTGATTTATAAATTTAGTTAAAACAATTGAATTGAGTTGACTTGGAATAAGGGAATGAGAAATTGTGATTTCATATTCGAAATCGAATATGAAACTGGAGTTGAACTTAGAATTAAATTAGTTATAAGCAAGTCAAGAATATATTGAACATGTTATGTTCAAATATAAAGTGAAATAAACAAAAGTGCTAAGTAACGAATTAAATAACGGAATAAGTTAAAAACTATCGGAATGAGTGGAATAAAATTGGGGATGGGTAGATATATGTTACACGGGTTTGCAAGGAAGTATAGAAGTGAAATAGATAGAGTGCTCGACAAAAAGGTATGTATTTAATTCGTATATGAGATTTTATGCGCCATATCGGCTAGCCGCCTGGCATTTTGATTTTCTTTTTGAATGGAGAGGCCTGTGTGGCAGTTTGGGGATTTTCTCGATGCTCTCGGTACAAAGGAGGTTATGGCAATTTTTTTTGGGAATTTAAGGAGTTAGAATATTTTTAAGAAATTTTGATAATTATAAATCAATGTATCGATATATATAGAATTCAATAAGAAAACGAACTTGAAAATAGAATATTATAAACAAAAAAAAAAGAAATCGATAATCTAGAAATAGAAAGGGAATTGTATATACATTTTAAAAATGAAGAATTGGTTTTATATGATGTTAATTATTCGAGGTAAGTGGTCTTGTCCGTTTTGAAGTTAAGGATGTTTTCAGTCAAGGTCTGAGAGGTAGTTGTACCCCAACTTGATAGATTTCGTGTTTAACCGATAAATAGCAAGATCCAGTCTTGAAGAGGAATGTTTGAATAAGAGTTAGTTGAATGCATTGTTTTGGGTTGTCGTAACGATGTTTTACACAACATTCGTTTTAACCCAAGGAAGTGAAATTTTGGAAATATGATTATAAATATTTCCTAAGTCTAAAAATGAATGGTCGGGAAAGAGATAAGTAATTGGAATATTTTCCAATTATAAATAGAATATATTTTCTACGTATTGAAAATAAAAGGAGGCGGTATATGAAAATGTTTTTCCAAATAGCGGAAAGGGCCAAGATGATTGTCGAAAATATCGTGTTAACGAATATCGATAAGGAAATGGAGAAGTGATTTAATTAATGAAATGTTAATTAATGGGCCTGGTGATTGTTTGATGTTTTAATGGATGTTTGTTTTTCTTCGATAGTTAAATAACCGACTATCGAAGTGTTTGCTAATATCGTTGTCAATATGGAGAGACCGGTTGGATTATTATCCGAGAACCACTCTGTATTGGCAGTAGTGTTGCGAATCAAATTATATGAAGATAATCGAAGACGGAGTAGAGTGCAAGGGTTTTTTCTATTAATGGAAATTGTGCCTTTGGTTTCATTTAATCCTAGAACGAACGTATATGGACGAATGTCCGATATTTCCAATGATCGAATATGTTGGTATGTATAAATATATATGGTGGCAACGGATTTATTCCCTTAGCATAATATCCAGAATATATTTGTGTAAACCAAATTAGTGATTAACGGATCTGACAATGTGACATTCAAAGTGATTGTGTTATCAATGAATGGCAAGTGAGCGTAGCCTCAGGCCTCAACAACCGGGAAATGACAAAAATCGGGCAGGCAACATGTCTATGTGGTTAGCTCCCATTAGGGTGCATTATCACATATCTAGAGATTCATTTAATTCCTTATTCTATTCGATGTTGTCCCATTCGGGAAACGGTTGCTGATCTCAACCGTTGGTGATATACATTCGATACACTCAAGCAAAATGAGTGGTCGGTCATGTGTGGCCGGGTTGCAAGATGTTCTTATTGAACCCAGTGTATTCTCCTCTAGAGATACACTATCCGAAGGTGGTTCCATACCTTGTCATAGTTGGAAATTCATTACCCAATAAGCGCTTGCGGTTTTGATTGTATATTATATATGTGGAACGTGAGATGCAAACGTTCCACTAGATTATTATTTACTTGATTTAGACACAATTATAATATCAAAAGAGTTTTGATATAAAGATTATCATTTTCTTTCAAAAGGATTTGAAAGTTAAATCAAGTGTTTGGGATTCTCACAAGGGAAAACTCGTTCCGTGTTATACGGCGTGGTCTTATGAGATATCATTTAGTTTCTGAAACTATTTTAAATTGTTTACTCATACCAGTCCCATGACTGACCCAGAGTTTATTTTGTTTTACCTTAAATTTGTACGGGAAGTCAAGTAGTTCAGGGTTTTACAGATTTATCTGAAGGAGCTTGGAGCAGGAGGCTTCAGCGTTATCTAGTTATTGTTATTTCCGTTGTGTTGTAAGTTGTACTCTGATAGTGATACTCTGATAATGATATGTTATACAGTTAAAATTTTGTATTTCAAAAGTTATGATATATTATATTTTATTCCGCTGCGATGTGAGATTCTGTGTTGCTATTTTTGTTCTTCTTCCACCTTTTTCTTCTAAAAAAATGATTCGTATTTTCGTGATATTTTGGTTGGATGTATGGTGTATGTAGTCAACTCTGATATTACGGATTTGCGGGTCGTTCCAGTTGGTATCAGAGCTGGTTCCTTAATTGGTACGGATGATAGGGGGTTCTCGCTTTGCGTTAGGTGGCGAGCGGGAGACTCTTACCCCTACATCTCTTGACAATGTGGGTTGGTCGAGTCGCGAGGCTGGCCGTAAAAGCAGTTCTGAGGTACTAGTGTAAGCCACAGGGGGTGGTTAGCCCTCTGCCTTAGGGGATGAGGGATGGTTGAAAAGCCTACCAAATTTCCGAGACGTTACAGTTGCTATCAGAGCTTAGGTTGAGCGAATACCTAGGCTTGTTGGAATGTGCTCATTAGAGATAGGGTCAGCAGTACCCTATAATGAGTTGAGTGTATATATATGAGAAAGCGTATTTGTTAATTGATATAAAAATTTATTTTATATTGTGTTGGCTAGTCTGTTGAGTGGTTTACGAATTCTGGTTGAATCGTGGTGTCCGTGGGACACCACGAAGTCGATAGGAATTTATAAACACTTGAACAGAAAATTTTGCCACAATATTGTTTAAAGTGGGTAAATGAAATAATTTTACTCAAAATACTATTTTGATAGAAAAAGAATAGTTTTCTTAAATTATTATAATATATGTGTTGGATGTTAATAGTATAATCAAATGAGATTATAAAATTGAAATGGATATGTATAACCAAATAGAATTTGTATATGAACGAAATATACAAAGGATATGAATTAAAGTTGAGTTCAAACCAGAATTCAGAATTTAAAATCCTGGGAAGTTGGGAAATATTTCCAAAGTATATTAAATAAAATAGTTTTATTTTAAAAGGATTTTTGAATAGAAATCGTTTTGAATGGATTTTGAAAGTGACAAAGCACAGTGGCTAGAAAATAATTCTGATGATGACTACAACATCATCAGTGTTCATTTTCGAGTTTCTAAGTGACAAATTGCTACCTTAGAAAAGTTTTTGATGGATATTTGTTTAAAGAAAAACAAGTTAGTTTGAAAATTTAAATGTTTTGAATTTGAGATAGATATAAATATATGTATATATTTATATTATTTCAAAGAGGATTTGAAATAAGAACCCTGGAATTTAAATTATTGAAAGTAAATTTAACTTAAGTAAGTTAAATAGACCGAAGTGAATAAATTGATCAGAATCAATTTAAAATAAAATTGGAATGCATATGGATGGAATATGAATTGAACGCGAATAACTTGATTGTAAGCCGTTCAGATAAAACGAATATAAGCATATTTGATCTTCAATGTGAATGAAAACCAAAAGTTTTGGTTAGAACTAAATTAGTTGAAATATAAAAAGTTGAGTTCAGCATAAGTGGAAAGTAATAGGTTTGTAGCACTTTTCCTAACGTAGAAATTTCCGGGACGAAATTCTTTTAAGGGGGGGGGGGGGGGGAGAATGTAATGATCCAGATTTCTGTCGAGTTAATTTTAAATATTTAAAATGGATTCAAATATTGAGTTGATAATATAAATAAATTTTTTAATTTAGTTATCGATTTCGATTTAATATCGAATATATTAAATTATCGTAATACGAAAAATATTTCAATTCTAAATTTAAAACTGAATTGAAAACAGTTCAGATAATCAATACGAACTTCTGTCTGAATTCGAATGATAATAACAATTTATTTTTGAAGAATTAATTGTTGTTAATTCCATTTATATCGATTTTAAAAAAAACTTGTAACGACCCAGAAAATCTGAACCAATTTAAAATTTTTAAATTGGCTAAAATAATGGATTTTAAATATATAAAATAAATATTTTAAATAATGGCAATGGAAAGTGAGTTTGAATCGACCATTGAAAACAAATATAATTAATTATAATTATAAACAAGGCCTGAAATGGCGCTGCAGTTTCAAAAACTGAATTCAAACTTTGTCGTACTGTACCGGGTGCAAAACAAAACGGATTTTAGTGAAAACAAAAATATTTAAATCTGTTAGTGAATACCTTTCTAACGAATCTGAAAAATCGAATTTTCATAGCGGAAAGCAAAAGTTATGGCCGAATGAATTTTCAGAAAGGTCGCTATGAAATTTATATAGCCCGTGAAATTGGCCATTTTGCATACGACCTCGGAATTCGACGAAACCACTTTTGTTGGATCCAGGATGTGGATTTATTGCTAGGTTTCAAATTTCATAATTTTTGAAGCTAATATGTGAGCGTGGAAAAGGAAAATGTGTTTTGGTCAATTACAGTTAAATTGGATCGACCAGAAATAGGTCTTTTTGCAAATGGTCTCAGAATTCGATGAAACTAGTTTTGTTGGGAGCGTATCGTCAAAAAATAACTAGATTTATTTTTCTGGAATTTTTCGAATCAGTTTGTGGCCCGGGAAAATTGAAATGTACGTTCAAATTAAATATTGAATGTTTTATATTTTAATTTGAAGGAAAACTGACTGAAACAGTCGAATGGGCCTACGAAACATATTCCATTGTGTTCGGAATTGGGGTAAAACGCTAGGGACGATAGTCGTTGGGTTTGGATTGGTGGTCGCGTTAGAAAACCCCTTATAAAATCTACCGACTAATCAGAATTCAAATAAAAAAATAGAAAAATCCTTTTCTCTCCCCGTAACAGCCGATCGACGGCGAAAACCCTTCTCGCCGTTCCCATCCAATTTCCGACCAAACCAGGCAAAATTAGCCCCTCCTCCAGTTGAAGATTTTGTAGAGCTCCTCGAGATCTTCAAATCCAAACCTGGTTTCGATTTTTTCGTGGAGTATTTCGTTCGTTTGAAGCCTCCAAAGTCCGATCGTTCATCGCGCCGCCAGGGGCCCATCTCGCCATCGAGTTCACCAGCGCCACCACCGCCTGGTGCGCGACTCCAAGCTCTTCGACGTGGCACAACCCGATCTTCGTATCGTGCAACGGATTGAGAGAAGGAATCAAACCTAGTTTTGAACATTTATTGAAGGTAACGGCTTATATATATTTTCAACAGTTTTAACACCTTTAAACCATTGCAAACTTTGAAAAATCATATCTTTTTCGTTCGTTAACGAAATTCGATGAAATAGGAAACATCGTGACCGTGTGGACGCCTTCTACATTTTAGAAGAGACCGCATATTTTTCTGAGCCTTCTGCTATTTTTGGTGGAGTGGGACCCAATGTGAGATTTCTAATTTATAAACGATATGGAAAACGACGATGTATAAATTATATAGTCGATGTATGAGTTATATAAGCGTTGTACACCTCTTGTATAAGCGTTGTATAAGTTGTACGTTCGATGTATAAGTTATATATGCATTGTAAAAATTATATATTGTTGAAATAGAAGTGAATTGCTATATATATATATATATATATATATATACACGCCCCTCGTCCACAAACCATGGACGATATTTATTGATTGTGATTGGTGTGAAAATTGATTGATAGCGAATGGTTGTTTGGGATTGTTTGTGGTTGATATTGATTGATTGTGGTTGAAAAATACCCGTTTGTGGTTGAGAAATATTTGGTTGAAACCACATAGGATTAGTTTGCGGAAATGAAATAAATATATACATGCCGCCTGCGTGCGAACTAGATGCATGATCCCCATTGTCAAAAACCGCGAGGTTTTAAGGTAGAGCGAGGAGCCGTACTAGGGACGGTCCCGGTTTTAACTATCCTGCCGTTATGCTGCCGAAATTTTGAATAATATTCAAGTGTTTGAATTATTTTCATTTGCTGAAACTATATTTATTCATTGAATAGAAAACCTTCATGTGTTGAATCGATATTCATTCGTTGATTAGAAATTCATGTGTTGAATGGTATTCGTGTTTTAAATATAAAAATCACATTTTTATCTATATATAGAAACTATAGAAAACCTTCATGTGTTGAATCGATATTCATTCGTTGATTTGAAATTCATGTGTTGAATGGTATTCATATTTTGAAATAAATTGTTTCATAATAAAAATCACCTTTTTCATCACCTATATAAACTATACAAAATAATAGTATTTTGAAATGAATTATTTTACAATAAAAATCACCTTTTTATTTTATACATGAATTGTTGAAATGTGAAGTGTTAAAAATAGCAACTCGTTCAAATAAATATGCATGAGTCGAAATATTCATTAATTAGCTAATGATATGATTTTTGCCTATGCATGCAACATTAGAATGAATGGTGTTTTTAAACCAAATGGAATCAAATATGAAGTTGAATGGAAAATGATAAGTGGTAAGAACTGTATATATGTACATGCATATTTATTGAACAGGTTATAGCAAAGGGGCTAGAGAAGAGGAATAAAATTTTGTGCCCGACAAATAGGTACACATTTACTGTTTTGTTTGGGTGATGATTTTATGAGCCTGTTGGCTAGCCGCTTGGCTTTTTCTTTTTCTTTTTGACATGAGACGCCCGTGTGGCTATTTGAGAATTTTCCCAGCCCCTCCCGTACAAAGGAGGTTATGGCGAAATTTTCCAAAATTTAAAGGCGTTAGTGAAATATTTGAAGGGAAAACGATATTGACTTTGTTGAATGAACTATATTTATATAAATATATAAATAAAATTAAAACGAAACGTGGCCGTGCAGTTCGTGTTTTGAAACCGTGATTTCAAACAACTAGTACGGGAGATCTGACCATCGGATTTTCCTGAAATTGCAACCGTTGGGTTCGCTTTGGAAAAATCTTTCCAACGGCACCAACTTTGTAAAAATCCAACGGTTGGATTGTTTGGAATGTTTAATTCAAATCTGAAGAAAAACAGCGCCAGAAACGATTATATTTTTATATATATATAAATATAATTATATTTAATCGAATAACGACGCTGCAGTTCGTATTTTGAAATCGAAACTTCAAACGATTGTACCGGGAGATCCGACCGTCGGATTTTCCCGAAACTGGAACCGTTGGATTCGTTTTGAAAAGATCTTTCTAATGATGTAAATTTTGTAAAGATCCAACGGTTAGATTTTCAGATATGTGTAAATCAAATCTGAAGAAAAACAGCGCCACGGCCGCGTTATGGCCTGAAGCGTTGTTTTGAATAAATTGGCTATTTTAAAATAAATAAAAATAGCGATAAATCATTATAAAATATCATAAACGATATGGAATGGAAATAAATGGAATTTGCTCGTTTTATGTGGTATTTGATGGTTGAATGTGTTTGGTGTGAAAATTACATTAAAGAACAAAATGGGTGTTGTCGAATGATTTAACCATTGAAATAAATTGATTTGAAATTCTAAATATACGTGAATTATTTGAAAAGGCCGAGTTAATTCTCATTTCAAATAATTGACCGACGATTGAAAGTCGAAGATGATGACGGTGGTCGAAGACCGGAGATCTTCACCTCGTTTGGATGGTAATCGAGGTCCTGATTGGGAGGCATCCCGAAATATGGATAATGAGTGGTGATCGTCCAGACGTACGTGGTGATCGATGGGTTTGCGAGGTATTTAGTGCCTCCGGTTTCGTTCAGACCCAGAACGGACTTGTAAATGGACTGTGTGTCTGACATTGGATTTTATTCTGTGTTGATTGATCTTTGTTAAATATACATCTGTTTGGCGGCGGAGAATTTATTCTTTTGCTTAACGCCCTTCTCTGAAACGCACGAGCTCAGAGGTTGTATATCGATGGACATCAGTCGCATGACATGAATTGCTAGTGTGACATGCCTAAGTGGCAAATGATCAGGGCTTCTGTTGAAAAGCAAAGTCTTGTGTTGATGATCAAAGCCCCGCCTGTGTGGCATAGCTTTGTGTATAACGTGAATTCGCGAGCCTCACACCCCGGTATGAACCAGAAACGGGAGGAAGGACCTCAAGGAGGGCATGCGTTTCTTTCTAGCTAGGGTGGTGTCAGTGACCTACCAGCCCTAACATTTATAAACTTTTCACCTATGTGGTTGTTGTTGTTGCGAGGCGCCTCAGTTTGAACGGAAGATCCGGGTCCGATGGAGTCATTCATTGGCTCGTTTACGCCCCCAAAGGGCGGGGAAACGTATTGTTCAGGCATTTTAATCCACATCGGTGGACCGGCCCTGTCGCTCCAAGGGCCCACCTGAGTCTGGGTCCTGTGGCTCAGGCTAGAGAGTCACGAATTTGGTAAGGACTATCTTTTGCCTTGGTTCATGACGGAAATCCAATTTCCATATACGTGATCGTGCGGTTTCGATTGTATAAATATTTGGCGACATAGTGGCATGGGACGCTCATGTCGTCTATGATTGATAGTTATGATTTGAAAATGTTTTCGAAACATATAAACACTAGTAGTAATATCAAATGCCTTTGTTTTCTTCGTATCAAGCATATTTTGGACGTTATAAGGTAAAAACTCTATCCTCTGGTTTGCGTTGCATTGTGTGATGGGAACTGAGTCTTATAATGGCTTCATTTTTATAAAAAGCATTGCGTCGTTTAAAAGAATGATTTGTTTTAAAGCACTGGCAATCCAATGGAGTAAACCCGTTCCACGAAAGTGGCATGGTCCTGTGATTAGCCATATATTTAATGTGTTGAGTAGATTTCTCATACCAGTCCCATGACTGACTCGTAGTTTGTTTCACTTTCAAACTCGGGTGCCCCTTTTTCTACACGGGTAGCCTTGTATTTAGGTTTAGCTGGTTCTTTATGGATAGCTGGAGCTGAAGATGGATTCTATCATTTATCTCTTTTTATGCTATTCAGCTCCTATTGTATATATTTTGTTTATTTCCGCTGTAGACATTTATGTATAGCTGAACTGTATTTGTACTAAGTATGATCCTGTATACTGTGTAACTCTGATGATTACATTTATCCAGTATATTCTATTGTTCATTACCTGGTGTATTTAATTATTCTGTTATGCTATTATCTGTTTCTGTGTTATATTCCACGGACTACCCTTGCCGCCGTCAGTACGGGGTTTGGGGTCGTCTCAAAACTAAAATAAATATTTATTTATTTATTTAATTTCTTCTATGCTAAGATAACAAAGGAAGGGCAACCTAAATTCCAACGCAGACCTAAGTGTGGAAATTCTACATCCATACGATGTACCAAACTGAAAACGAACCGTGCTTTCTTTGTATCCACATAATGAAAACAAACCGTGCTTTCCTTATATCCACAAAACCAAAACAAACCGTGCCTTGCTTTAATCCACAAATTTACTTTATAAAAACCATGCCCATCTCCTATCCATTTCATTTGCTTACAACTAATTCAAAGTTGCCTCTTAAGTAATCAAAAATCAAATTCAATCATGGTGAGATTTGCTGAAGGGATTCGTTGGAGAGGTGTTCGAATGGATCATCGGGACTTCAAGAGGATCGATGCAGAAATGGAGTTCGATTTCTGACAGTGGATTTGGGGTTGATCTGCAGCATTTCGATGCAGGTATTGGAGTTCGAATGGGTGAACTGAGGGGTATCGGGGTTTTATGTAGTCACGATATCTGAATTTCTGATCGAGTTGGGTTTGTAGTTGTTGATAAGGAGATGCGCAATGGAATGTGGGGTTGCCGCAATATCCTAAAGGGGCAATCCTACTTTTGGTTAGATCTGGGTGGAGTTTGGGGGAAGACGAGGTCAAAAGGGAATGGTGAATGACTGCAGCGTGCGAAGTTTGGGTGGCAGGAACTTGTTGAGGATCAGTTATAATCAAGTTGGCATCTTTCCTGCCTTTTTGCCAATTTTTCGAAGGCAGTTTGATTCACTGCAGTTGATCAACATTGAAGTCATGATCACAGTATACGTGTATGAGGGTCTGATTGGAGAAATCAAACTAGTATAAAGTAAATCCTTATTTGAAGTCAATTATTTATTTATTAGTATATCATTTAGAACTAAATTAGTATACTGCTAAGAGAAAAGCAAATAGCATTAACTTTTAATCAGAAATTTGGATACTAAGAAGAGAAAGTTGTTTAGTAAATCATTTTATATATAGTTAATTAGATGGGTAAGGCATGAATTTATTTCAAGATAACTAATTAACTTAAGTATTTGTGCGAGATAATTTTAATTTAAAATGCATGGAAATTAGTTTACATTTTTATTAACTAGTTAAAGTAAAATTTCACAAAAACTATAGGGTAGTAGTAAAGAAATAAAATCTGTAGACAAATCGGTTGAGTATGAAGTTAAGGTTTAAATTGGAATTAGTTTACACATGAGTAATTTATTTAATTTAATTAGTATGATTCGATAACTGGAATTTTAATATCGGTTTACATTGGAAAACAGACTAATGGAGGAATCGCTGTGAAATTTATATAATATGCTTCATTGGGTGTTCAACACAAATAAAAATCACGGTGAGTAAATCTCACTCACCTGTTATTTAGAATTATTTTTTATTCAGTAAAAATAATTTTTGTTGCTTGTTTGAATGCTATTTAGTGGATTTAAATATATTAGTTATTTAGGGTTGACTATTATATATATATATATATATATATATATATATATATATATATTGGGTGGATGATTGGATTGTTCTCGCAGTCTCATTAGCAGATGCCCGTAGCTTCATAGCGGATGATTTCCCTGTGCGCCCCACAAATATATATTAGTGGATAATCTTCTATACCGCGATATCCTGCCTCGAAGCAGGATGGGTATTACTATGTTGACTAACGTCTGTGGATGCAGGAAAAACAGGTTGGAGGAATCCAACTGGATCCCTCAAAAATATATTATCTGTTTGTTTATTTGTTTGAATATATACTGTGATATATGATGTGTTAGAAACCCTAAAATAAATAATTGGTTGTTTATGTGTTTAAATATCACTGGGCCTAAATATTGATATTTAAAAATATTATGAAAAGGAATTTTTTAGATTTAAAAAGGAAATTCTATTTTTCTAAAATAGAATTTGAAATTCGAATAGAATAGAAATATTAACTTGTTTTAAAGAATAAAAACAAGTAGTTCGTTTATAAACGAAGTTTATAAATAAAGTGAAATGAATTATCATTGGATAATTCAGAAAATATAAATACAAGTGTGACTTTGGGAAGGGAAATATATTTTTCCAAAGAAGAAATATTTATTCGAAAAGGAGACTTGTTTAATGATGGTATTCGTAAATAGAAAGGTGAAAAATTACCATTTAGATAATTTAAATATTTGAATTCAAAAGTGAATTTTAAGCGAGAACTTAGAATCGGTTTAAATAATATACGATTAACTTTATTCCGATATTCAAAAAATAAATGAAGTTGAATAAATCCTTAGGATTTATGTTTAAATTCGACTATGTCGGATTTATAAAATAGATTATTCCCAAACGAGATACTTAAATTTAGTTTAAATAGAGACTGAGATAAGGCATGAAAATAGATCTATATTTATATAGATAAGTTATAAGAATAGAATACTCCAAAATGACATTTTGGTTTAAAATAGATTTCGAAATGGAAAACTTGTTTTAACTTTATAAAAAAAGGAAGTTAGATTATAAACCAAGCTATAATATAGTGAGATAAATTATCGTTAGATAATTTAGAAATTTAAATTCATGTAGGAATTTATAAAAGAGAATTGGGAATCGTTTTAAAAAGGGGGACGACGGTTTATATCCCGGAATTTGGAATATAAAAGGATTTGATTTTTAAATAGATGTTGAATGAAAACTCGGGTTAAGATATAAAATCAACAAGTTAATTTATAAGCGATGCTTATAAATTAAGTAAAATCAATTATCGTTAGATAATTTAGCAGTTTAAATTCAAACATGAAAATAAAGCGTGAAATAGGAAAAACATATTGAAATAGAACAATAGATTTTTATTCCGGAATTCGGAATATAAAACGAGTTAAGTCAAATCGAAGGATTTATAATTAGAACTTGATATATCGAACTTTATAAATAATTTATAAAGGAATTGGAATATAGTATAAGAGATAGAGATATAAATGGAATTATAACTGAGTACGGAAATAATCGGCAAGTAAGAAAAATCAAAAATGTTAAGTTGGTTTGAAAACTAGATTTGAATATATATATATATATATATATATATATATATATATTCGAACGAGATGGAAATATAAATTATAAACGACGTTTAAACGTTTATATTTATATATATAATTAAAACGAACTCGCCGCGGCGCGATAGTTCGTGATTTGGCACTTCGAACTTCCATTGAGTATATAGAACACATTTTAAATCGGAATTCCTTGAAACAAGAATCGTCGGGACCGATTGAATAATAATTTACTAATGGAAGAGAAAAATCTAGATTTCGTCTTAAAGATTTTGAGTTATGTCAAAATCAAATTTCTAGAAAAACAGCGCTATAATCGTTTAAAAACCATAACGGTTTATTTATATAAATAAAGGGATTTTAAGGAAATAAAATCCAAATGTCCATTTGAAAATCTAGACTTGAGTTATAAAATATATATGAACTCAAGTGAATTAAATGGAATGATTTTTGAAATAATAATCATGTTTTTTATTATTGAATAGAATTAACTAAGTAAAAGAGAAATTAGTTAATCAAGGTTTGAATCGAAATAAGACTTTGAAAAGTGAATTGGATTTGTAATGTATATTCGAAATCGAATATGAAACTTGAATTGAAATTAGAATTCAATTAGTTTACAAACAAGTTAAAAATATTTGAACATATTATATTCAAATATAAAAATGAAATAGGCAACAGAGTTAATTAGCAAACTGATTTATAAATTAAGTTAAAACGATTGAATTGAGTTGACTTGGAATAAGGGAATGAGAAATTGTGATTTCATATTCGAAATCGAATATGAAACTAGAGTTGAACTTAGAATTAAATTAGTTATAAGCAAGTCAAGAATATATTGAACATGTTATGTTCAAATATAAAGTGAAATAGACAAAAGTGCTAAGTAACGAATTAAATAACGGAATAAGTTAAAAACTATCGGAATGAGTGGAATAAAACTGGGAATGGGTAGATATATGTTAAACAGGTTTGGAAGGAAGTATAGAAGTGAAATAGATAGAGTGCTCGACAAAAAGGTATGTATTTAATTCGTATATGAGATTTTATGCGCCGTATCGGCTAGCCGCTTGGCTTTTTGATTTTCTTTTTGAATGGAGAGGCCTGTTTGGCGGTTTGGGGATTTTCCCGATGCTCCCGGTACAAAGGAGGTTATGGCGAAATTTTCCAGGAATTTAAGGAGTTAGAATATTTTTAAGAAATTTTGATAGTTAGAAATCAATGTATAGATATATATAGAATTCGATAAGAAAACGAACTTGAAAATAGAATATTATAAACAAAAAAAAGAAATCGATAATCTAGAAATAGAAAGGGAATTGTATTTATGTTTTAAAAAGGGATAATTGGTTTAATATGATGTTAATTATTCGAGGTAACTGGTCTCGTCCGTCTTGAAGTAAAGGATGTTTTCAGTCAAGGTCTGAGAGGTAGTTATACCCCCAACTTGATTGATTTCATTTTTAACCGATAAATAGCAAGATCCAGTCTCGAAGAGGAATGTTTGAATAAGAGTTAGTTGAATGCAGTGTTTTGGGTTGTCGTAACGATGTTTTACACAACATTCGTTTTAACCCAAGGAAGTGAAATTTTGGAAATATGATTATAAATATTTCCTACGTCTAAAAATGAATGGTCGGGAAAGAGATAAGTAATTGGAATATTTTCCAATTATAAATAGAATATATTTTCTACGTATTGAAAATAAAAGGAGGCGTATATGAAAATGTTTTTCCAAATAGCGGAAAGGGCCAAGATGATTGTCGAAAATATCGTGTTAACGAATATCGATAAGGAAATGGAGAAGTGATTTAATTAATGAAATATTAAGTAATGGGCCCGGTGATTGTTTGATGTTTGAATGGATGTTTGTTTTTCTTCGATAGTTAAATAGCCGACTATCGAAGTGTTTGCCAATATTGTTGTCAATATGGAGAGACCGGTTGGATTATTATCCGAGAGCCACTCCGTATTGGCAGTAGCGTTGCGAATCAGATTATATGAAGATAATCGAAGACGGAGTAGAGTGCAAGGGCTTTTTCTATTAATGGAAATTGTGCTTTCGGTTTCGTTCAATCCCATAACGAACGTATATGGACGAATGTCTGACAAGTATTTCCAATGATCGAATATGTTGGTATGTATAATTATATATGGTGGCAACGGATTTATTCCCTTAGCATAATATCCAGAATATATTTGTGTAAACCAAATTAGTGATTAACGGATCTGACAATGTGGCATTCAAAGTGATTGTGTTATCAATGAATGGCAAGTAAGCGTAGCCTCAGGCCTCAACAACCGGGAATGACAAAAATCGGGCAGGCAACATGGCTATGTGGTTAGCTCCCATTAGGACGTATTATCACCTATCTAGAGATTCATTTAATTCCTTATTCTATTCGATGTTGTCCCATTCGGGAAACGGTTGCAGATCTCAACCGTTGGTGATATACATTCGATACACTCAAGCGAAATGAGTGGTCGGTCATTTGTGGCCGGGTTGCAAGATGTTCTTGTTGAACCCAGTGTATTCTCCTCTAGAGATACACTATCGAATCATAGTTGGAAATTCATTACCCAATAAGCGCTTGCGATTTTGATTGTATATTATATATGTGGAACGTGAGATGCAAATGTTCCACTAGATTATTATTTACTTGATTTAGACACTATTATAATATCAAAAGAGTTTTGACATAAAGATTATATTTTTCTTTCAAAAGGATTTGAAAGTTAAATCAAGTGTTTGGTATTCTCATAAGGGAAAAACTCGTTCCGTGTTATACAGCGTGGTCTTATGAGATATCATTTAGTTTCTGAAACTGTTTTCAATTGTTTACTCATACCATCCCATAACTGACCCGGAGTTTATTTTGTTTTGTTTTACCTAAACTCTTGGGTGCCTAAATTTGTACGGGCAGTCAAGTAGTTCAGGATTTTACAGATTTATCTGAAGGAGCTTGGAGCAGGAGGCTTCAGCGTTTTCTAGTTATTGTTATTTCCGCTGTGTTGTAAGTTGTACTTTGATAGTGATACTCTGATAATGATATGTTATATAATTAAAATGTTGTATTTCAAAAGTTATGATATATTATATTTTATTCCGCTGCGATGTGAGATTCTGTGTTATTTCTGTTCTTCTTCCACCTTTTTCTTCTAAAAAAATGATTCGTATTTTCGTGATATTTGGGTTGGATGTATGGTGTATATAGTCAACTCTGATATAACGGATTTGCGGGTCGTTACAATATTCTTATATGGACTTGTTGTCCCAGGTAGTCAGGTACTATGTCTTATCCTTTCCAGACAACCACTACTATGTCAAAAATTAGAGGGGACCGAACGAAGTCTTGTGAGTGAGAATATAACTCTAATGATATGACGTTAACAGGCACTCAAATTATCATCTGTAATCTACACTACCCAATGGTTTTTATTTGTATGTATATTGTGTCTACCAAACCAACCAACTTATATGGTATGAGGTTGTAATCTACAATATATATATCTGTAACTGACAATATTTTACAATGATTTATACCCAAAGGTTAGACATCCAGAAAATGAGTAGGCCTAGCAATGCATTAAGCGCATGGTCTCGATGGTAAACCATATAACTAAACATTGAGTAAAAGCCTCAATGGTATAATTGACAATGCTAAGTACTCACAAATCCTATTGAATACTGAAGATCCTCAGGTAGCATTTACAGTAAGCCAACTCTTTAATGTGTCTACAGCAATTTATAAATTAAAAATCATGTTGAATCCTTTCAAATATGCTAAAGAAACATGTGCAAGTTCTAATATACAGTAATCTTCTATGTATCCTAATATACAGTAACATGTAAACAATTTTTTATACAAAGTAATCCGGTCTGGTTTAATACGATCGGTTTCACCCTTCAAACCGCAACCGGACCGTAATGAAATGGTTTGGGTCGGTTTTATACATTTGGTTTAGAGAGATAATACGGGGCGGTTTTCTGCACCGTTTCATCGGTTCGGGTTGGGCAATTTCCGTTTAACGGTGCAGTTTATGTCCACCCCTAATAAATCATACCTCCATTTTAGTTCCTAAACATAAACAGGTTGTATCATTCAATTTATTATAACTAATGCAGTCAGTACAATGATGATAATGCATTTCAGTTTGCTATCTTAACGACCGCATTTAATACATTTAGGATAAAAATAAATAACCACTATGTAGTTTAAAATAAATTGTCACAATAAAATGATTTCATTTTTGATTAAATATACTTTTGGGTTATAAAAATCTTTTAGACTTCATAGTATTCAAATATACTTTGTCTTTAAAGATATATTCACTATACTTTATATTTTAATTTTAGAACAAACTTATTTTAAAAAGAGAAAGTCTAATTAGACACAAAATTTTGATATAATTGGTAACATATTTGATCTCCACCATAAGATTGGCCCATGATTTTTACCTCTGCATATAAGGGGAAAAAGATCCAACGATCGAGGCTTTATGTCTCTCGGTTTGTGTATAATTGTGTGTCCAATTAGCCGCCCCAAGAGAAGCGTTCAATGACAACCCAAACAGTGAGCATCCCATTTGCCTCCCCCCATGTAAACCTTTCATTTATGCTTAAATAAGATTTTGAGGGGGGGGGGGGGAAGAGAGAGAGAGAAATGAGATATTTGGTGGAAAACAAGGGGGCCATTACGGTGCAAGCATCGTTTGAGGTGTCAACACATCCTTCGTAAATTTGAATACTTTTTATTTTTAAATTATTTTGAAAGTCATATGCTTAACAAAATATTTTAATAATTTGTAAAATCATATAATCATAGTTTATACACATTTTGATCTTAAGAAACTTTTATAAAATAGTTATATATATATATATATATATATATATATATATATATATATATATATATATGAGGACCATTCAGTGGCACCCCAAACATTGCAGCACTCCTAAATGCCCCTTGATTTCCACCACATATGTCGTTTCTCTCTCCGTCCACTCATTCTCTCACCGCTCATTCACTTATTCTAATATAAATGTTTGGTTTATATAGGGGGGCATTTAGGGGTGCTCACTATTTGGGGTGTCATTGAATGCTCATCGTATATATATATATATATATATATATATATATATATATATATATATATATATATATATGTGTGTGTGTGTGTGTGTGTGTGTGTGTGTGTGTGTGTGTGTGTGTGTGTAACTATATATATAACTATTTTATAAAAATTTCTTAAGATCAAAATGTGTATAAACTATGATTATATGATTTTACAAATTATTAAAATATTTTGTTAAGCATATGACTTTTAAAATAATTTAAAAATAAAAAGTATTCAAATTTACGAAGGATGTGTTGACATGCACGCGCACACACATATACATACCATAATTTTCGAAATTCAAATTCGAATTAAAGCGTTATCGCCACTCTTTAGAAGTAGACATGTTTGTTTATTTTCTATGGATTTTCAAACGCATTTCTTTTCTTCTCTCCTCTTACTTAGTCAAAATTTATAGTGAAAAGCTTATTCAAATCTTTTCAAATTCAAGCAAAATTAATTTAAATCCATTGATTTGACTATCTATTATTTATACGGCTGTCAACGGATATAGGTAGTGTTATATCCGTATCTGCATCCGAAATTACTTTCAGATATCCATATCCGCAGACACGGACAGATATTGGATAATTATCCTATCCGCCAACGATAGATAAATCAAGAAATATGAATTTTTTTTAGTTTAATACAAGTGTGTTTCAATTCCATTGATCATAAAAATATTAAAAATAAACAAATATGATAAAATTAAATATATTTGAGTAACTAATGCATTTAGTGCGTATAATATAAACCTTCGACTTAATAAAGCAATAAATAAATCCATTCATCGTACTAAATACATATAATTTTGGGCATAATATTAAAACAAATCAAAAATCGAATGGATAATTTTTTAATGCAGATATCGACATATCTGTATGCACATGCGTTTTCTTGAATATCAGATATTTATCCGCTTTTCAGATACAAATGTGGACGAATTTCCGATTTTTCGGATAACTATTAACAGCCCTAATTGTTTACTCTTTGAAGAAACATTTTCTTATGTTTAGTTAGCAATAGAATCCCTACTTCGGTAACTCAAGAATAATGTCCATGCAACATTTAACATATTAACTTTTATAATCTACAATATTATAACATACACTTATTGTTATTTTTACATAGTTTAATACATAAAAAATGTGTGCTGCTAAGGACATCCCATTTTCTTCTTCCTACCATAACTAAAAAATACCATTAATTTTTTCTCCACAAATATGGTAAATTATCATCAAAACCAAATCGATTGGACCAAACCAAAAATATGTTCAGCTTCTATTCTAAATAAAATCAAACGAACACAAATCAAAAGAAATTTTTTCTCATATAAATTTTATTGTCCTAATTCGTGTCTTTAATGAAATCGATCGAACACGAACCGAACATGCCTATTTACATATGAGAAATTCGGACGACTCAGACGAATACGGATCAAACACGATTTTTTCTTGTACAAATTTTATTGTTTTAACTTGTATAGTAAAATATTTTGATCACAGACAAGAACGGACATTCCCTAATGAAAATCATTAGGTAAGTTTTGCCACATACTATCACGTTTTCACCGAAGTCCACTTTTATGCTTCAGACCGTAAAACCACCGTTTCAGATAGTTTTCAAATGACATCACTTGGTCTTGTCCCAGGATAGGAGACGCTCTAAATCTATTTATCATGCTCACAAAGTCAAACTCGCATTTAACAATGCTTGGATATCTGTAATTAGATTTCACCAGACAGAACACACACTTCCAAAAAAAATACAACTGCTCGTTTGACATCACAGCGTATGAAAAATGAGAATACAAAATCAGATTTAAAAGGCAAATTCAAATAGCCAAACAAATATATTTCAAAACATAAAAAGCAACTGAAAAGCAGAATAAGTTCTAACAAGAAAATCAAACTCACAAAACAGTACAGAAATAAAGCAGCAAAGAGCATACAGAAAAACATATCCTTGGGCAAAAATTCAAATTCCTGAAGCGATTTACTTGGCTCCAACGGCATCAATGAACGCTCTACCAGGCTGACGATTAGCAAGCGGCCCATGACATCCAAGCAGCTGCGTTTATAACAATTCATCGATTGATGACATCGGTTGCTTCAGATTATATTAATATAACGAACCACATAATGGTGCATTTTCAACAAAATCATGGCAGGATAATTCAAAGAGAAAAACCTACCTTTGCATTAACACCATCAGGTATGATCCTGTTCTGACTCTTCAATTTTGCATATTCTTTCCGGTCTATTTTGGTAAATCCCCTGAAACATAAACGGTTATATCTATATACATACATCAGAGGATGCTCTAAATGTGGAAAAAAAAAACATAACAGTGAAAATAATACCATTTACGGCTCTCGATGATTTTTTGGCGGCCAGGAAACTTAAACTTAGCACGACGAAGCGCCTCACAAGCATGAACACCATTCGTTTCTTTGCATCGAACAGACAAAAGAACCTGACCAATAGCAACTCTGGCACAAACACCCTGTGGTTTACCGAAAGCACCTCTCATTCCAGTTTGGAGCCTATCGGCACCAGCACATGAAAGCATTTTGTTGATACGCAGCACGTGGAAAGGATGGACCCTCACTCGCAGGTGGAAGGCGTCTTTTCCAGCAAACTTGGTCATGTACTTGTTGCATGCGATACGTGCAGCCTCAAGCGCCTCACTTGAGACATTCTCCTTCTCCCAACTTACGAGATGAACACAGAATGGGAACTCGTCAACTCCTTTCTTTTTCATGCCTACATCATAGATACGGATCTTAGGATCGGGCACACCTCTGCAAAATCTGGATTTTGGGTATGGCTTGTTCTTGATCTGGCGATAACATCTGGCTGGTCCTGATATATTAAATTAAAATTTACAAAATGAATTTGAATTGGATATAGTTGTATGAATGCATCAGAATATTTAGTAGGAACCTAATAGGTATATGATAAGAACTTGGAATTATAGAATCATGACATGGTTGATAAATAATAAGGCAATAAGAAAATTAGTTGGGTTACTCTGATAAAAGTCAAGTGGAATATAAAAAATTAACGTCTTAAGTTGCTAGAGGCAAGGGCGGAGCTAGTAATAGGCTAGCTAGGGCAACTGCCTTAACTGAAAATTTTTAAACTAGCCAAAGGGGAAAAACCTTAATATTCACGCTATCTGAGACTAAAACTTTGTTTTAGCCTTATCTGAAAGTAGAGTTTAAGTAACAAAGGTTGAAACACTCCTAGAAACGTTGCCCCTGATCAAATACTATGCTAGCTCCACCACTAGCTAGAGCTGAATCTATTGTGATACAAATTCAAAGTTTTGATTGCGAAAACATTAATGAATCCACATAGTTTTTGGCTGATATTTCTGAAGGATTGATATTTCCTAAACTGTGTTTGTGCAAGGCCAGTGTAAACCGGTATAACCATTTTCAACATTTGGTGTTCACTAAATTAAATATTTGAATGCATGACTCACGGCATGTGGTGCACTGACAATTGACTGAGAAAAACAAGATGCCAGTTTTGAGTTGCAGATCATGAGAGATAGTTGGGGACAAAATGAAAAAACAGAATTATTTCTTCTCCCTTTGATTTTATAATTACAGCATCCCAGTAGAAATATTTTCTGAGTAATAATACCCAATGATATCCCCTGCCAGGGTAGCATTGGATTACACTCCAATATTCTACTATCGGATAGCTAGACCTTGTCCAGTAGCTGACTCCTACACGAGAGTTCAAAATAGTACGTCCACTTACCCAAAAAATCAGTTCTCTTGTTAACGGCTAAATCTATATATTACTTTAAGTTGCCACACAAGGGTAAGCTACTGGCTATTGGCATCAACTTTCCCAGGCCTTTGAAACTCAGATAAATGACAATAATTGTTATGATAGCATGGAGCATGAACACTGCAATGTACGCAGAAGACCAGCTTCATATCCATTAGTATTTAATATTTTCACTTAAAAACTTCACATTTCTGATCTACTTCCAATTTTCTTATCTAAACTCAATGTTCTTACTAATACTATCATTCTAATTCATAAATGCTTTCGATTTTCTCATCTTTCGTTAGTTCCATTGACTTTTCTCATTTTGGTACACCCTAAAACTTTATTAAAATACATTGAATATCTGAGTGTTAACAGTGCCAATTCCCTATATAGATTACCACTACAATGTAATTTGAAAAAAAAAAAATTTTACGATGGATCAAATTCGTCTTCAAACAAAACGACTAAAACAAAATAACAGAGATCACACAGTAATCAGTAATTTCGACCAAACTTTTTTTAGTAAAACCGAATTACGAACTAGATATTGTCATCACTACAAAATCGAGCTATGGTATCCACGATTAAGAAGACAAGCAAACTTTTACACATTTCTAGTTATAGATTCGCATCGAGTGCGCTATATCTCCACCATAAATTAAACAAGTCACTATACATGTATAAAATGAATGGAAAAACAGTACATACTTCTACCCATTGGCGTTGGCGTTAGGCGGCTGCAGTACAAACCCTAAAATTAAAAAGCTGGAAATCAGTTACTAGATATAGAGCGAAGCAGAGACGCGGGTCCGGGTTCGGCCCAGTGCGTGCGAGGTAAAGGGTAGAATATTTCCCTTTCACAGGCCGCTAATGGCTTTATAGTCCAATTAGCTTGTAACAAGTGCGTACTGTAATTTTAAACAATTGTACCCCAACCAAAACAACAAAGGTTACCTAATTTTTTAAACTCGATTATGGATGTTTTTCCCTCAGAGACTCGGCTACGCTTGTTTAACTAATTCTTAAAAGTCAAGCGCATGTTAAACATCCACATGAGTTCGACTTTAAACTAGTTGGGTGCCAAACGTCTGATTTTGATCATAACATTATAAATTATAATCAAACGATCGGAAGTCGATTTGAGGTTCGAATTGCGTAATCATAATCTTTAAACTCATTGTTTCGGATGCTTAAATTGCAATGCTGTGATTTCCTAATTCCTACACATATAGATGATGCATGAGCGGATCAAGTTCGTTTCTCTTTATGTGTGTGTGTGTGTGGTGTTTATTGAAATAAGGCTTAATGTAGCTAATTTCCCGATGCACATTCTATAATGAAAACTAAGGCCTTAGTTAATCATGTGCTTTTCTTCTTAGTGACATGATGTCACCATAATGTCAATTTGTTTTTATTTTTATTTTCAAAACCAATATAATGAAATAAAGCTTCACATGCTCTAGTAAAGCTCATTTTTCCTACGCGCCTCCGAAGTTGAAAACATTTCAACCCTAAGTAGATCATACGTGAAGGAATCAAGCCATCCAAATTATTATATTTATTACAATTTTAGACTTTACTGTGTTTATGAAGTCTAAATTATTCCAATTCAATCTAAATAGTTTTGAGTGGAACTTTGTAATGACCACTATTTCTTATTATTTAAGTCGATAGTAAAACTAACTCAAATTCGAAACAACATATTGTTATAACTATGGGTTTAAGTATAAAATCCTCACAGATAGATAGAGACACAGAAAACAGCATATATCTAAAAATAAGGATTTCTAGCACATAAAAAAATACCCTGAATCAACATATGGATGTAAATGATGTGTGAAATCCATATAAATTGAATTATATGGTAATTGGTTGAATCTCATTCTAATTTGGAATTAATTTGAATATTTTATTAATAAAATATTAGGTGAAAATGAAAGTTTGAATTTGATGTCCGATTTTGGATGGACACGAAGTTTATATAACTACGATGAATATTCATAACTGAAATAAATTTATTTGAATAAATTTTCATATGGTTATGGCTTGTTCAATTTTTATTTTGAAATGAATAGTAATTTCTAAATGTAAATTCAAGTTAAATATATAAACAACGTTTTTAACTCGAAAGGATTTTTTTCGTCAATCTTATTTATTTTTATAATGGATGTCAAAAATTTGGATTTCAAAATCTGATATTTTGGAAAATATTATTATTTTAATATTATAATAATATAGAATATTCAATTTTGACTAAAAAATTAAATTGGTGATTGAATCATTTTTAAAATGAGTTTATAAACATTTTATGAAATACGTTTTCAATGAATTTTATTTAAATAGTTCGAATAGGACGAGTCTCGCAGCGACCGTTCTCGGATTTCGACCTTTAACTTCAAATTGACGTACCGGAGATCTGATCATCGGATTTTCCCAAAACGAAAAGCGTTTGGTTTAGAATGAAAAGTGCTTTTCTAATGATATGTTAAGCTTTAAAATCTAACGGTCAGATTTTGAGATAAATTCAACTCATATTTAAATAAAAACAGCGCTAGTGACGTAAATGACCTGAAATTGATTTTTAACGAATTGAGCTATTTTTAAATTATTAAAAATAGGGAAAAATTGTGATAAATCATAATAAATAATTTAAAAGTGGTTTAGATTGAATGTATTCATTTTTGGATAGTATAAAGCTATTTTATGAAAATTAGCTACTTGAAAAAAGTGATTGAGATGGTTTGAAGTTGATAACTTAACCAAGTTAAGTTTTTTCCAATATGTGAGTATTGGATTTGAATAGAAATACTCTTCATATATTTCATTATTGGCTTATGTAATTATACGGGTACTATTTTGAGGAATTTAGAAGATAGAGATATCGTTATTCCTTATACAGTGTCTATTGGTTTCAAAATTTGATGTTGAATATAAGTCGACACGATTTCTATTCAAAGCTTTATATTGATATCAAATTGGATTTTGGATTTAATGGAATTTTTCCGAAGTGTAGTTTTCTAATTTAATAAATTAAAATGGAATTGAATGAAAATCGATTTAGTGATAATCGAGTTGAACCTCCGTAGAGGAAGACTTTTACCATATAAGAATTTAAAAGGATTTGTCGTTATTCCACTTATAGTATTTGTTTGATACGGAAATTTATGTCAATTATAAACTGGTATGATTTCCATGAAAATTCCATTTTGAATGGAAGTGGATTTTGGGTTTATCATGAACGATGTTTTAAATACCATTTGTTCTTTAACCCAGTTAAAGACATGATTAATTTCCTAAATTTAAATAATTATTGAATAATGATTTTTGAGGATTAAAACTATGTTAGAGTTTTAATGAATCTTTGATTATATTTGAAATGTAAGAAGGTAATTAAATCTTCCAAAACACGATGGGTGTTAGATACGGAGTTCCACCAGTTTAGCTCCATGGGATGAATAGGATAGAAATGGGATAACGATATAAGATATTATCTTTAGTATAAGACTCGATAATCCCGGTAAGGCTTATAAACCTTAATCTGAGATAAGTTTATGAAAAGAGATTATATAATCTTTTGAAGTGATTTCCAAGGAAAGATTTAAACAAAAGTTTAAGTGATGTAAATCTTTGATAAGATTTACGGGGGTAATTCCCAGTGTAATGAATACTTGAATAAAAGAATAATGTAGATTGGAATGAGGTGTATAATATCTTTATATATCATTTGATTTTAAAGATGCGTGGGTTATTCGGGAAGACCGGGTTTAACCCATTCTGAATAACTGATACGACGATTAAAAGTCGAAGATATTGAAGATATTGGTTGAAGACTGGAGATCTTCACATCGTTAGGATTATTGCTAATGTCTCACTTGGAAAGTACACTCAAGATGAGGTAATAAGTGGTGGTCGTCCAGACGTACTTGGAGATCGATCAGATATGCAATGGCTTCTCTCCTGTATTGGACATATGGGACGAGGAATAAGGTGCCTTCGGTTTCGTTCATACCCAGAACGAACTTGCAAACGGATTGTGTGTCTGACATTGTATTTTTTGCTATATTAATTGATCTCTTACTAAATATATATCTGTTTGGTGGTGGAGAATTTATTCTCTTAGCTTAACACCCTTCTCTAAGACGTATGAGCTTAGAGGTTATATATTAAGGACATCAATTGTATAGTATGAATTGACAATGTGTCGGGACGAGACTTCGTCAAGCTTCACTCCTCGGTATGAGCCAAAAACGGGATGAAGGACCGTATAAGGACATACATTTCCTTCTAGCAAGAAATGATGTCATGGTATGGAGCCCAGACAATTTAATTATGTGGATGTTGGAATTGAAGTGCCTTGGATATTGTCGAATATGACCATGGTGGTCGACGTAGTGACCAGAAGATCCGATAGGACTGGGAAACATTATGTTTAGGTAAATGTCCAACAAGCGACGTACTACTGGTCGGCTCTACTACTGCAAGGGATGTTATTTTCCCTGGAACATTTTGCTAGAGATGTTCCAAAGTTCGGATAAGGGAGATCCTTAGCCTTGGCTCATGATGGATTCCGATTTCTAATACAAACCTTGTGTTCTCAGTTGTAAACCTATGTGGCGGCATAATAGGATCGGGTAATATGTCATCTAATATCGATACAATTATTTTTGAAATTTGTTTCACACTGTACACTAGTAATAATAAAAGAGAAATTTCGTGTATCAAGCATGTTTGGCTATTATAAGGTAAAACTCTATCCTTCGATTTGCGCTTGCATTGTGTGATGGGACTTGAGTCTTATAACAATTTCATGTTTCAAAAAGCATTACGAGTTTTTAACACTGGTATTCATGTAGAGAAAAGTCGTTCTGTGTCATACAGCATTGTCTCATGATTTATTCAACTTTAAAATAAAGGATAATAACTGTTTTTAATTATCACACCAGTTCCATGACTGACTCGGAGTTTATTGTTTCCCACCTAAACTTTGGGTGCCCATATTTTCCACACGGACAACTAGTAGTTTTGGTTTTGCAGATATTTTTTATGCATGATCCTGGATTATGGCTCGAGTTATACTATGGATCATTTTGTAGTCTTCCGCTGCTTGTATTTTTGTTTCCCTTATATTGTAATTAATTATTCTCTGATATTTTTCCTTTGTGTATCATATCTGTACTCTGATATTCTTGTACTCTGATGTAAAATTGTTGTAATAGCAATGAAAAGTTCTCTTGTTATAAGTTTTGATGTAACAACCTGAATTTGGTGCCAATTTAAGATTTTCATTTTAGAGATTTTAAGGGTGATTAAATATTTGGAATAAATTATTTTAAATAAAAACAACTAGAAATTTATTTTAATTGAATTTAATATGAATATATTTTATTTAATTATAAAAGGAATTAGAAATAGCACGGTAGTTTGAAAAGTCAAATCTGAACTTTGACTGACTGTACTGGATGTAGGATAAATCGGATTTTGGTGAAATAAAAAATATTTAAATCTGTTAATGAATGCCTTTCTAACGAATCTGAAAAATCGAAGTTTCATAGCGGGAATCAAAAGTTATGGCCAAATGAATTTTCAGAAAGGTCGCTATATAGATTATATCGCCCTTGAAAATAGACATTTTGCATACGACCTCGGAATTAGGGCTGTATATCGGACAGGACATTCCGTTGTCCGGCTCGGGCCGAAGCTATAAGGTGTCCGGTCCGTGTCCGTCCGATTCTCTTATAGGACAGCGCTTGGACACACTAGTTTTCTGTCCGATGATGTTTTTCTATTATATCGGACAGGACAATCCGTTGTCCGGCTCGGTCCGAGACTATATGATGTCCGGTCCGTGTCCGTCCGAATTCTTATAGGACAGAGCATGGACACACCTCCGTCCGGTCCGGTCCGACCCGTTTACACCCCTACTCGGAATTCAACAAAACCACTTTTGTTGGATCCGGAATGTCAAATTATTGCTAGGTTTCAAATTTCATAATTTTTTAAGCTAATGTGTGAGCGTGGCAAAGGAAAATGTGTTTTGGTCAATTACAGTTAAATTGGATCGACCAGAAAATGGCCATTTTCCAAACGATCTCAGAATTTGACGGAATTAGTTTTGTTAGGACCGTATCGTCAAAACCTAACCAAAAATAATTTTTTCGGATTTTTCTGAGTTTGTATGTGACCCCGGTAAAATTAGAAAGTACTTTCGAATTAAATATAAAAGATTTATTTTAAAATAAAGGAAACATGCTGTAAACTTCAGAATTAGACTTCGACGCTAGTGCCATTGCGTTCAGAAAACGTCAAAACCTATTGTTCGACAGTCATTGGGCTCCGTTTGGAGGTCGGACGGAAAGACCCTAATTTCTGGAATTAATTAAATTAAAAATAAAAGAAAATACCCTAGGAATACAGTATAAATACGGGTGTACAGTACATCTTCCTCTTCCTCGATTTACACAGCCGCACTTAACCCATAACTCTTCAAATCTTCAAACTCTGATTCCTCCCTCGTTTCTCCACGAAATCCTTCGCCGTAGCCCAACTTTCGAATAGATTTCCGAGCTCTTCGATTCCATACCAAAATCACTACCTCTCGTACCCTGTAGTCGACGCCCCGACCCCACGAAGACAGCCGCCGCTGCACCAAACCGGGCCCACCACGGCCAGCCGCACCCTACCCCCTTCCCGACGCCGATCCCCCTCTCTTAGCTCTTCGATCTCCAACCAACCGTTCTGAAAACCATCAACTACTTCCGAAAATCCAAATCAAAGGTTTGAACAAAAACTGAAAATATAGGTATGAAATTCATTTCAGATTTTGCTACGCTTTTGTCTGTGGCATATGCAGTTGTTAAAAAGTAATTGTTATTCAAAAATTGATAATTAATTCATACGAACTCCAAACTGAAAAATTTCAGATCCACATGAATCGTGACAGCAAATACTTCGACTTAGAACTGATTGGGAAAATTTCTGAATTTATTTGGATTTTTAATTCTGGTTAAAGCAAGGTGAGTATTCTGATTTAATTAATCAATTTTAATCTAGTTATTTCGTTTGCTTATAAATCATGTTGTGTATGTTATTGGTTCTGATCTGTGATGTTGCGATGGATTATTGATTTGTTTGAGAGTTATATGGTTATTTTAGTCATTGATTTATTTAGATCTGCAATTGTATATACAATAGAAAGGCATGAAATTTATATCGTATATAAAATGACACCTTGTATGAAATTAAAGGTGAGAATTCGACGAAGTGAATAGATTCAACATTTTATTTAAAATTTAAAATTTGACGATGTGAATAGATTCAATATTTTATTTAAAATTAAAATTGAGAATTTAACGATGTGAATAGATTCAATATTTTATTGAAAATTTAAAAGTGAAAATTTGAAGATGTGAACAGATTCAAATTTACATTTTTATATGTAAATTAAGAATGGAGTTTACATGTTAATATGAAGATGATAAAATTTTTTTTTTACATGTTAATATAAAGGAGATATTTTTACATTGAAAAGTAAAAAGAGATATTTTTACATTGTAAAGTAAAAAGAGATATTTTTACATTGAAAAGTAAAAAGAGATAAGTTTACATTGAAAAGTAAAAAGAGATATTTTTACATTGAAAAGTAAAAAGAGATATTTTTACATTGAAAAGTAATAAGGGGATATTTCTACACTGTAAAGTAAAAATGGATATTTCTACACTGTAAAGTAAAAAGAGATATTTCTACATTGAAAAGTAAAAAGAGATATTTTTACATTGAAAAGTAAAAAGAGATATTTTTACATTGAAAAGTAAAAAGGGATATTTCTACATTATAAAGTAAAAGTTGAGATTTTTTACATGTAAATTATAAATAGAAATTCACATTGTAATGAAATTTATATTTTTACATGTAAATTATAAACAGAAATTCGCATTGTAATGAAATTTACATTTTTACATGTAAATATAAATAGAAATTTGCATTGTAATGAAATTTATATTTTTACATGTAAGTTAAAAGTAGAAATATGTGTTGCAATAAAATTTACATTCTCACCTGTGAACGAAAAGTACGAATTTACGTTGTAATAAAATTTACACTTTTACATGTAAATAAAATGTAGGAATTGACATTAGAAATAAAAATTAAATTTTCATATGTAATAAAGAATGAGGTTTACCTTGCAAATAAAAAAAGAATTAAAAACATTTATGTTATGCAAATAAAGAGAGAATTTGCACTGTAAATAAAAATTACATTTTTATATGTAGAGTAAGGAAGAGAAAATGCACCGTAAGTAAAAAGGTTTATTTCTATATGTAATTAGAAGAAGAAGAATTTACAATGTAAATAGAATTACATCTTTATGATGTAATTAAAGAGAAGAAGTTACATTGCAAATTAAAAATACAGTTTTATTTGTAAATTAAGAATGAAAATTTGTTCGGAAAATAAAGTTTCATTTTTATATGTAATTAAAGATGGGATTTTACCTCGCAAATTAAAAAGACAAAATTTGACATGTAATGCAAATTACATTTTTAATGTAATTAAAAGTATGATTTTACATTGGGAGTTAAGAGACAAATCAAAAGATAGAAATTTACACTGTTAATTTACATTTTTAATGTAATTACAGAGAGAGTTTTATAGTGTGATGTAAGGGATGAAATTTACATTTCAAACGTAAATTAAAGAATAAGGGAAAATTTGGACTTTGAATTATAATTTATATTTTTAATGTAAATAAAGGGGAAAAAGAATGTATTTAAGATGTTGAAATATTGTCTTCATTTTAAATGAATTAAAATTTAATGGAGATCGGTAGTTGTTTAGTTTGTTGTTAAATCGAACGACGTTATTAAGGTCGAATGATTATATTGATATATATATATATAAATATAATTAAAATTAATCGAATCGGGCGCGGTAGTTCGCATTTTGAAATCGTATCTTGAAACGACTATACCAAAAGATCCGACCGTTGGAATTTCCCAAAACTGAAACCGTTAGGACCGTCTTGGGAAGATCTTTCCAACGATATAAACTACGTTTAGATCCAACAGTTAGATTTTGAGAAATGTGAAAATTAAAATTGGTTGAAAGTAGCGCCATAGTCACCCATTGACTCGAGGCATCATTATTTAAAATTTAATTATTTTAAATAATTAAAATAGGAATTAATCGTTATAAAATGATATTAACGAATAGGAAGGATTTTAAATATGTATATATATACGAGAATTATTTGGAAAGTCTAAGTTTCTCTCATTACAAATAATCAAACGACGCTAAGAATCGAAGTGTGAAGACGACATATGAAGACCGTGAATCTTCCATCGAGAGGACAACGATCGAGGCCCTGATTTGATTTGCTCCCAAATCAACGGTCATGGTCATTGCCCAAACGAACATGTTGATTTCAAAGGTTTAGTTTTCGCTCAAACCCAGAGCATAAGCTAATAAATGGATTGTGTGTCTAACATCGTACTCCGTTAAATATCATGTTATTAATTTTCTATCGAAGGTACGAATGATTGGTGGCAGAGAATTCATTCTCTTGCTTAACACCCTTTCAGATATTTTGGCAAAGGATTGGTAGTGTGATATGGAGTGACAGTGTGGCATACTAAGATGCAACGATCAAGGTTTCTTGTTGAAAAGCAGAACCTTGTGGTGATGATCAAAGCACAACTTGAATAAGCATAGCTTTGTGTATTATGTAACTTCACGAGCCTCACAACCCGGTGGAGTCTAAAACGGGAGAAGGGAACGCAGGGAGAGCAGCACGTTTCTTTCTAGATAGATGTAGTTTCGGTGCTTAAACTGGCTGATATTTTACTTATGTGGATGATGGAATGAGGCGCCTCGGATGTTCGGTCCTATAGGACCGGGAAACGTGTGTTCAGGAATAACTAATCCACAAACCGCAAGTGTGGACCGGCCCTGCAAGATCCAAGGGTTCTCTACGGGGAATCCTGAGACATTAGCTAGAGTGTAACGAATCGGCAAGGAGCTCCTACCTAGCCTTGACTCATGATGGAAACCAAATTCCAAATACGACCCTACGAATTTGATTGTATTACTAGTACTGAGGCATAGTATATGGTAGCTATGCTTCCTAGGATTATTATATTTATTTTGAAATGTTTTTTATATACACTAATAATAATATTATATTCATATTTATCGTATTCAGCATGTTTAATCACCATATGGTAAAACCCTATCCTCTGGTTTGTGTTGCATTGTGTGATGGGACTTGGGTCTTATGGTGATTCCATTTTTCTCAAAAGCATAGCGTTGTTTTACGAATTACTTATTGTTTGTTATGTCACTTTAAATTATGCACGGCAATCCATTGGGGTAAACCCGTTCCGCGTTAGCGGCGTGGTCCTTGGATTTGCCTTATTACTAGTAGTTAAATTAGTTAAGAATTCTCACACCAGTCCCATGACTGACCTGTAGTTTGTTTCACCTTTGCAAACTCGGGTGCACTCTTTTCCACATGGGCAGCCAAGTAACAGGTTTTGCTTTCTTTGGAGTTGCTGTCTTTGGAGCTTTCTTGGTGTTGCTTATTTGGAGGTGCTTATGTTGGACCACGAAGACTATCTATCATTTATATTTTGTTACATTTATCTTTAGTCATACAGACTTATTTTATTTTCAGTTATTCTAGTTTGAAGTTGGAACTTATTTCCTTTGCTAAAAACTTGATGTAATAATTTAAAAACTCTATGACTGTGGGATTCTGTGTTTTATGACATTCATATTCCGCTCCTATGATGTTGTTATTATATAGTTTTCCTGTGCTATGTTGTATCTGTGATCTGTATTGTTGTATTTATGTTGTATTCCAAATGATTATTCCTTATTTTCATTCCGTGGAAGTTTGGGGTCATCACAGTTGGTATCAGAGCTTTGGTTAACCTTTTCTTTGGAGTATAACATATTTATAGCAATTCGTTAACATAGAATCACTAATATTCTATGGCGAACAGTTCATTAGAGTTACATAATAGTCAGTCCTTTTATCGCCGTCCTTTTTTCATCCTTTTATCTATATCATTTCTTAAAATCACCATTACAGTTGTTCTGACTCTTTCCTGGATCGTACAGAACTAACTAAAAATGAGTACCGCTACTGTTAGAGCCGCTAGAGCTAGAGCAAGGAGGCAAAATGTTGCTGGAACTGAGGAGGCTACAGTTCAACAGCCACCACCACCGTAGCCCTTTGATTTGGATAAGGTGGCGAAGAAGTTCAAAAACCTAGGTGGAGTTCCATTCACCGGTACAAGACCGTGGGACGGGCTCAGGCATGGCTAAAAAAATTATGAAAAGATATTTGGAGGGCTAGAGCTAGATGATCAGAGGAAGAGATTCACTGCTGCGTGGCATCTCCAAGGCGAAGCACAAAATTGGTGGGAAGTGTTCAACATTGGAGGCGACGAAGATAATATGACTTGGGCCAAGTTTAAGGAGCTTTTCAATGATAAATACATTCCAAGGCAGGAGGTAGAAAGACTGCATGACAAGTTCGCCAATCTGAAGCAAGGCGACAAGACCATCTCAGAATATGTACGAAGATTTGAAGACCTCTCCCGCTATGCCCCTGAATTGATTCGGGATGACTTTCAGAAGAACAAGAGGTTCATAAATGGGCTTGCGAGAAAATATATTGATAGAGTCACTGCCCACATCGACCTTTCTTTCAATAAGCTGGTGGAGTTTGCTTGTTGATATGAGGAGAATGATAAGAAGAATTCTCAACAGGATAGAGAGAGGAGCTTAGCCAACAACAATAACAAAAGAAAGCAAACCGAGAAGAAGACTGAAGGAAGCGGTTCTGGAGCTGCTAAGACTCATGATAAGTCTAAGGTGCAATGCTACAACTGCCAGAAGTATGGACACTATAGCAAGGAATGCAGAAATCCAAAGAAGGACAGAAGTGGGGACACTAGAGAATGCTATAACTGCCATAAAAAGGGTCACCTCAAATCCGATTGTCCATTGTTGAAAGGAGCTCAGATTGCACATATGTACGAGGGAGCAAGTGCACCATCTTCTTCCGCACCCACTTCTTCTGAAGGAGTAGGTAAGCATGATGTTTTAGATGGTACCATTTCTGTTAAAAACATTCCTGTTACTGCTTTGTTTGATACGGGTGCACCGAGGAGCTTTATTTCTAGCAACACGGTTAAGAAATTGAAATTAAAAACAAGAAATCTTAAAGAGCTAATTAATGTTCATAATCCTGTAGGAGGTTCTCTAGATTTATTTTGTAAAGTGCCTGTATCCTACTCCTATTTCCAATTTCCATTTAACTTGATCATTATGAATTTTTCCGAGTTTGATATCATCCTTGGTTTGGATTGGCTAACAAAATTTGATGCCGAAATAAGGTGTGCAGATAGAATAGTTGAAATCAAAACAAAGTTTGGAGATATTATTTCTATACCTTGCCATGGTTCAAAATCTGATAGAAAGGCATTTTGGTCTTCTCTGGAGATCACTCTTATTTCCTTAGAAAATATTCCCGTGGTCAAGAATTTCGCGGATGTATTTGAAGAAGTAGACAGCTTACCCCGGCGAAGGGAAATCATTTCAGAATTGATCTTGTCCCGAATGCAAGGCCTATAGTTCATGCTATCCGGAGGATGACCCCTAAAGAAAAAGAAGAGTTGCAAACCCAAACTAAGCAGCTCTTATGGAAGGGACTAATCCGGCCCAGTTTTTCCAATTGGGGTGCAGCCGTGGTGTTTGTCCCCAAGTCTGACGGTACTCTAAGGCTCTGTGTGGATTACCGCGACCTTAATAAATAAATATTGAAGAACAAATACCCTTTGCCTCGCATAAATGATTTAATGGACCAATTAAATGGAGCCAAGGTGTTTTCAAAGATGGACCTAGCCACAGGTTTCCACCAACTCCGCATAGCCGAAGAATGCATACCTTTGACCGCTTTTAGAGGTCCTGAAATATTCTACGAATGGTTAGTAATGCCGTTCAATCTATGCAATGCTCCCGTCTACTTTGTTGACTTGATGAATAGGGTCTTCCAAGATGTCCTAAACAAATTCGTCCTAGTCTTCATTGATGACATTCTAATCTATTCTAAAACTAAGGAGGAGCATGAAGGGCATTTAAGGGAAGTGTTGGAAATTCTACGAAGAAATGTTTTAAAAGCAAAGTTTTCCAAATGCACATTTTGGCAATAGGAAGTAAAATTCTTGGGCCATGTTGTGTCAAAAGAAGGAATTGTGGTTGACCCAAGTAAAATTGCCGCCATTCGAGATTGGAAGCAGCCCAGTACACCCACTGAAGTAAGAAGCTTCCTAGGATTGGCTGGGTATTACAGGAAATTTGTCAAAGACTTTGCCAAGTTGTCTGGCTCATTAACAAAGCTCACCAAGAAGCATACCAAGTTCAATTGGACATCGGATTGTGAGGAGGCCTTCCAAAAGCTAAAAGTGAGTTTGACAACTGCTCCCGTACTTACCATCATCGATGGCAACCAAGATTTAAAGGTCTACACCGATGCTTCTCAAAGTGGTGGTCTTGGTGCGGTACTGATGCAAAGAGGCAAAGTTGTTGCATATGCAAGTCATCAATTAAAGCCGCATGAGAAAAATTATCGTGTCCATGACTTGGAGTTGTTGGCCATAGTCTTTGCTTTAAAATTTTGGAGAAATTATCTTTTGGGCGAAAAATTTGAATTATTCACAGACCATCAATCTTTGAAATATCTCTTCGATCAGAAGGATTTGAATTTAAGGCAGCAACGGTGGCTAGAATTTCTAGCAGCATATGATCTTGACATCTTATATACGCCCGGAAAAGCCAATGTTGCGGCGGACGCACTTAGTAGAAAGAACGTCATTGTCGCAAGCCTCATCATTACCCCTTCTTTGATTGACAAAATTTCTACACTTCAAAGTGAGGATGAGTTTATTCAGAGAATTATTAAGAAAATTCAAGGAGGTGAAAACACGAGCTTCCAAATAGATCGCAAGGGAGTCCTTAGATTGCAAGGGCGGATCTATGTTCCAAATATCCGAGAGCTCATAAGGGAAGTTTTAGATGAAGGTCACAAATCAAAGCTTAGCATCCATCCAGGCATGAGCAAGATGTATCAAGATCTAAAGCACATGTTTTGGTGGAGATCTATGAAGAGGGATATATCCATCTATGTGAGTAGATTTCCTACATGCCAACAGGTTAAGAGCGTTCAACAAAAGCTTGCGGGATTGTTGCAACCATTGGAGATTCCAAGTTGGAAGTGGGACCAAATGTCCATGGATTTTATAGATGGTTTGCCCCGTACTAGGAGTGGGAATGATAGCATATGGGTGATCATGGATTGCTTCACAAAGTCCGCTCATTTCATACCTTTCAAGTCCACTCGAACTGCTCAAAGTCTGGCACAAATCTATTTCAAAGAAATCGTCAGGCTACATGGGTAATGAAGCTAAACCTTTCCTTTTTATCATTATCTGAATGAAAATTCTCATTTTCTAAATAAATAATAAAATAATAATCTTTTGTTTTAAACAGAGTTCCTAGTAGCATTGTTAGCGACCGTGATCCTATCTTTGCTAGCAAGTTTTGGGAAGCATTACAAAATGAGTTGGGAACGAAGTTGAATCTTAGTACCGCATATCACCCTCAGACAGATGGCCAAACTGAGAGGGTGAATCGCATTCTTGAAGATTTATTGCGAGCTTGTATACTTGATTTTGGAGGCTCTTGGGAGGATCACTTGCATTTAGTTGAATTCTCATATAACAATAGCTATCAAGCAAGTTTGAAAATGTCCCCGTTTGAATCCTTATATGGTAGGCCATGTAGATCGCCAGCATGTTGGGTTGAAAAAGGAAATCATCTTGCTTTAGGTCCAGACATGGTTCGAGAAGCTTCAGATAAAGTTGATTTTATGAAAAAGCGATTGTTGGCCGCCCAAAGTAGACAAAAGAGCTATGCAGATTTAAGAAGAAGAGAGTTGGCTTTTGAAGTGGGTGACTATGTCTATTTGAAAGTTGCTCCAATGCGAGGTGTAATACGTTTTGGAAAGACAGGAAAATTAGCACCTAAATTCATCGGTCCCTTTCCTATTCTTGAGAAGGTTGGTACTCTAGCTTACAGAATTCAGATGGCCGACTGGTTGCCTGGAGTGCACAATGTATTCCATGTATCTCAACTTCGAAAGCACATCCATGATCCAGATCTGGTTGTGGAGGAAGCTGCACAGCAAGATTTGGAAATTACCCCAAGCCTTGCAGTGAAAAGGAAGCCTCTGAAAATTATTGGCAAAGAGACTAGAGAGCCGAGGAATAAAAGAATCAACCTAGTCAAAGTACAATGGAGTGGTGATCCTAGAGACTGCACTTGGGAAACTGAGGAGAGTATCAAACAGGCCTATCCCAAATGCAGAGTGGATATCTCCAATTAGATTTTGTTTTGAGGTACGCTTAATCATTTCAGCATTCTCCTTGTTGGTCCCTAATCTTCTATTTTCCTTTTTCCTTTTCGAGGACGAAAAGTTCTTAAGCGGGGGAGATTGTAACAACCCAGAATTTGGGGCCAATTTAAAATTTTCATTAGAGATTTTAAGGGTGATTAAATATTTGGAATAGATTATTTTAAATTAAAACAACGAGAAATTTATTTTAATTGAATTTAATATGAATATATTTTATTTAATTATAAAAGGAATTAGAAATAGCACGGTAGTTTGAAAAGTCAAATCTGAACTTTGACTGACTGTACAGGATGTAGGATAAATCAGATTTTGGTGAAACCAAAAATATTTAAATCTGTTAATGAATACCTTTCTAACGAATCTGAAAAATCGAAGTTTCATAGCGGGAATCAAAAGTCATGGCCAAATGAATTTTTTGAAAGGTCGCTATAGAGATTATATCGCCCTTGAAAATAGACATTTTGCATACGACCTCGGAATTCGACGAAACCACTTTTGTTAGATCCAGAATGTCAAATTATTGCTAGGTTTCAAATTTTATAATTTTTGAAGCTAATGTGTGAGCGTGGCAAAGGAAAATGTGTTTTGGTCAATTACAGTTAAATTGGATCGACCAGAAAATGGCCATTTTCCAAACGATTTCAGAATTTGACGGAATTAGTTTTGTTAGGACCGTATCGTCAAAACATAACCGAAAATAATTTTTCCGGATTTTTCTGAGTTCGTATGTGACCCTGGTAAAATTAGAAAGTACGTTCGAATTAAATATAAAAGATTTATTTTAAAAATAAAGGAAACATGTTGTAAACTTCAGAATTAGACTTCGACGCTAGTGCCATTGCATTCAGAAGATGTCAAAACCTATTGTTCGACAGTCGTTGGGCTCCGTTTGGAGGTCGGACGGAAAGACCCTAATTTCTGGAAATAATTAAATTAAAAATAAAAGAAAATACCCTAGGAATACAGTATAAATACGGGTGTATAGTACGTCTTCCTCTTCCCCGATTTACACAGCCGCACTTAACCCATAACTCTTCAAATCTTCAAACTCTGATTCCTCCCTCGTTTCTCCACGAAATCCTTCGCCGTAGCCCAACTTTCGAAGAGATTTCCGAGCTCTTCGATTCCATACCGAAATCACCACCTCCCGTACCCTGTAGCCGACGCCCCGACCCCACGAAGACAGCCGCCGCCGCACCAAACCGTGCCCACCACGGCCAGCCGCACCCCACCCCCTTCCTGACGTCGATCCCCCTCTCTTAGCTCTTCGATCTCCAACAAACCGTTCTGAAAACCATCAACTACATCTTCCGAAAATCCAAATCAAAGTTTTGAACAAAAACTGAAAATAAAGGTATGAAATTCATTTCAGATTTTGCCACACTTTTGTCTGTGGCAACTGCAGTTGTTAAAAAGTAACTGTTATTCAAAAATTGATAATTAATTCATACGAACTCCAAATTGAAAATTTTCAGATCCGCGTGAATCGTGACAGCAAATACTTCGACTTAGAACTGATTGGGACAATTTATGAATTTATTTGGATTTTTAATTCTGCTTAAAGCAAGGTGAGTATTCTGATTTAAGTAATCAATTTTAATCTAGTTATTTCGTTTGCTTATAAATCATGCTGTGTATGTTATTGGTTCTGATCTGTGATGTTGCGATTGATTATTGATTTGTTTGAGAGTTATATGGTTATTTTAGTCATTGATTTATTTAGATCTGCAATTGTATATACAATAGAAAGGCATGAAATTTATATCGTATATAAAATGACACCTTGTATGAAATTAAAGGTGAGAATTTGACGATGTGAATAGATTCAATATTTTATTTAAAATTTAAAATTGAGAATTTGACGATGTGAATAGATTCAATATTTTATTTAAAATTAAAACTGAGAATTTGACGATGTGAATAGATTCAATATTTTATTGAAAATTTAAAACTGAGAATTTGAAGATGTGAATACATTCAAATTTACATTTTTATATGTAAATTAAGAAAGGAGTTTACATGTTAATATGAAGATGATTTTTTTTTACATGTTAATATAAAGGAGATATTTTTACGTTGAAAAGTAAAAAGAGATATTTTCACATTGAAAAGTAAAAAGAGATATTTTCACATTGAAAAGTAAAAAGAGATATTTTTACATTGAAAAGTAAAAAGAGATATTTTTACATTGAAAAGTAAAAAGGAGATATTTTTACATTGAAAAGTAAAAAGGGGTATTTCTACATTGTAAAGTAAAAAGGGGTATTTCTACATTGAAAAGTAAAAAGAGATATTTTTACATTGAAAAGTAAAAAGAGATATCTTTACATTGAAAAGTAAAAAGGGATATTTCTACATTGTAAAGTAAAAGTTGAGATTTTTTACATGTAAATTATAAGTAGAAATTCGCATTGTAATGAAATTTACATTTTTACATGTAAATTATAAATAGAAATTCGCATTGTAATGAAATTTACATTTTTACATGTAAATATAAATAGAAATATGCATTTTAATGAAATTTACATTTTTACATGTAAGTTAAAAGTAGAAATATGTGTTGCAATAAAATTTATATTCTTACCTATAAATGAAAAGTAGGAATTTACGTTGTAATAAAATTTATACTTTTACATGTAACTAAAACGTAGGAATTAGCATTAGAAATAAAAATTACATTTTCATATGTAATAAAGAATGAGGTTTACCTTGCAAATAAAAAAAAATTTAAAAACATTTATGTTATGCAAATAAAGAGAGAATTTGCACTGTAAATAAAAATTACATTTTTATATGTAGAGTAAGGAAGAGAAAATGCATCGTAAATAAAAAGGTTTATTTTTATATGTAATTAAAAGAAGAAGAATTTACAATGTAAATAGAATTACATCTTTATGATGTAATTAAAGAGAAGAAGTTATATTGTAAATTAAAAGTACACTTTTATTTGTAAATTAAGAATGAAAATTTGTTCGGAAAATAAAGTTTCATTTTTATATGTAATTAAAGGTAGGATTTTTACCTCGCAAATTAAAAAGACAAAATTTGACATGTAATGTAAATTACATTTTTATTGTAATTAAAAGTATGATTTTATATTGGGAGTTAAGAGACAAATCAAAAGATAGAAATTTACACTGTTAATTTACATTTTTAATATAATTACAGAGAGAGTTTTATAGTGTGATGTAAGGGATGAAATTTACATTTCTAACGTAAATTAAAGAATAAGGGAAAAATTGGACTTCGAATTATATTTTATATTTTTAATGTAAATAAAGGGGAAAAAGAATGTATTTAAGACGTTGAAATATTGTTTTCATTTTAATGAATTAAAATTTAATGGAGATCGGTAGTTGTTTAGTTTGTTGTTAAATCGAACGACGATATTAAGGTTGAATGATTATATTGATATATATATATATATATATATATATATATATATATATATGTATGTATGTATAATTAATCGAATCGGGCGCGGTACTTCGCATTTTGAAATCGTATCTTGAAACGACTATACCAAAAGATCCGACCGTCGGAATTTCCCAAAACCGAAACCGTTAGGACCGTCTTGGGAAGATCTTTCCAACGATATAAACTACGTTAAGATCCAACGGTTAGATTTTGAGAAATGTGAAAATCAAAATTGGTTGAAAGCAGCGCCATAGTCGCCCATTGACTCGAGGCGTCATTATATAAAATTTAATTATTTTAAATAATTAAAATAGGTATTAATCGTTATAAAATGATATTAACGAATAGGAAGGATTTTAAATATGTATATATATACGAGAATTATTTGAAAAGTTCAAGTTTCTCTCATTCCAAATAATCAAACGACGCTAAGAATCGAAGTGTGAAGATGGCATATGAAGACCGTGAATCTTCCATCGAGAGGACAACGATCGAGGCCCTGATTTGATTTGCTCCCAAATCAAGGGTCATGGTCATTGCCCAAACGAACATGTTGATTTCATGGGTTTGGTTTTCTCTCAGACCCAGAGCATAAGCTAATAAATGGATTGCGTGTCTGACATCGTACTCCGTTAAATATCATGTTATTAATTTTCTGTCGAAGGTACGAATGATTGGTGGCAGAGAATTCATTCTCTTGCTTAACACCCTTTCAGATATTTTGGCAAATGATTGGTAGTGTGATATGGAGTGACAGTGTGGCATACTAAGATGCAACGATCAAGGTTTCTTATTGAAAAGCAGAACCCTGTGGTGACGATCAAAGCACAACTTGAATAAGCATAGCTTTGTGTATTACGTAACTTCACGAGCCTCACAACCCGGTGAAGTCTAAAACGGGAGAAGGGAATGCAGGGAGAGCATCACATTTCTTTCTAGATAGAAGTAGTGTCAGTGCTTAAATTGGCTGATATTTTACTTTATGTGGATGATGGAATGAGGCGCCTTGGATGTTAGGTCCTATAGGACCGGGAAACGTGTGTTCAGGAATAACTAATCCACAAACCGCAAGTGTGGACCGACCCTGCAGGATCCAAGGGTTCTCTACGGGGAATCCTAAGACATTAGGTAGAGTGTCTCGAATCAGCAAGGAGCTCCTCCCTAGCCTTGACTCATGATGGAAACCAAATTCCAAATACGACCCTACGAATTTGATTGTATTACTAGTAAGGAGGCATAGTATATGGTAGCTGTGCTTCCTAGGATTGTTATATTTATTTTGAAATGTTTTTTTATATACACTAATAATAATATTATATTCGTATTTAGCATGTTTAATCACCATAAGGTAAAACCCTATCCTCTGGTTTGTGTTGTATTGTATGATGGGACTTGGGTCTTATGGTGATTCCATTTTTCTCAAAAGCAAAGCGTTGTTTTACAAACTACTTATTGTTTGTTATGTCACTTTAAATTATGCACGGCAATCCATTGGGGTAAACCCGTTCCGCGTTAGCGGCGTGGTCCTTGGATTTGCCTTATTACTAGTAGTTAAATTAGTTAAGAATTCTCACACCAGTCTCATGACTGACCTGTAGTTTGTTTCACCTTTGCAAACTCGGGTGCCCTCTTTTCCACACGGGCAGCCAAGTAACAGGTTTTGCTTTCTTTGGAGTTGTTGTCTTTGGAGCTTTCTTGGTGTTGCTTATTTGGAGGTGCTCATGTTGGACCACGAAGACTATCTATCATTTATATTTTGTTACATTTATCTTCAGTCATACAGGCTTATTTTATTTTCAGTTGTTCTAGTTTGAAGTTGGAACTTATTTCCTTTGCTAAAAACTTGATGTAATAATTTAAAAACTCTTTGACTGTGGGATTCTGTGTTTGATGACATTCATATTCCGCTCCTATGATGTTGTTATTATATAGTTTTCCTGTGCTATGTTGTATATGTGATCTGTATTGTTGTATTTATGTTGTATTCCAAATGATTATTCCTTACTTTCATTTCGTGGAAGTTTGGGGTCATCACATCTGATGTGCCATATTCTCATAACAATCCATCTTCGAGAACGTTTCAAGTTGGTTTGGTTATCGACTTAGGGCGATCGGAAGGTCGGGTTGTCATAGTTTGCTCGCAAAATTCTAGTTTCAGTGAGTTTTGTTGAAATCTGAATGAAATACGAACATTTACCTATAGCTTTCATCTTCTGTTTCTGAGTTGTGTAATCATGGTAAACACTCAACTTGGAGGTATTGTGTCTTTTTAGTTACCCATTGTTTTGAATAATTCCTTTTGCATTGTGTTGCCAAGTATTTTTTTGTGAAACTGCAAACTTTCATGTCATTCTGACCATGTTTGGTTAGGCAAACGAAGCTTCAAAGTTGAGATCATCGCAGGAATTCATTCTGTTGAAATCCCTATAATGTGGATCGACCCACCTAGCCTCTGGGTCGACCCCGGGGTCGGCGCACTAAGCATAGTGGGTGGACCCACCTTATTTATTTTATGTAAGGAACAATTCCTTGTTTTTGTAGGTCAGCCTGTAGTATTTCGTGCTTAAATTAACTTGTTTTAGTTGATTTTATGATGCCTTGCCACTTAATTTTGCTACTCGATAAGCTAGGGAAACCAAGTTCATAATCTGAATCCTGGATTTGCTAAGATTTTGATGCCTTGTTGGTTGGGTCTTATGATGATTTTCGATGGCGTTTCAAACACACGTGCACGATTTTGAATTGGTTTTTCATATATAAATAAATATCATTTTCTCCATTGGTTTGAGGTTAAAATAAATTTATGATTTTAGTTTTAGTATTAAAATAACCTTAAAATATCAGTATAAATTTACTTTAAAATTTATAAGATTTAAAGAAAGAAATCAATTGGTTTATGATAATCATTTTGTAAACCCTCTTTTAAAACCCAAGCATTTCCTTATATTAAAACCACACTTTTCTGCACCTTAAAGTAGGCAAAATGGAGGTTAAACGATATTGTACACCCCGTGATATGGGACACGCCAGTATACGATATTGATGTTTCTAGTGATCGACGCTTGGTGTGGAATCGATGAACGAACAGTAAACCAGTAATGAGAACGTGCGATATGGGAAGCACAATCACCACTGTTGGGTTACTGTCCGTAAGTCTGTAACATATCTTGTTGTTAATGCTAGTACTAGGGACTTGTGGTCCCATATGTATATACATATACATACAAAGTTTTTTGGTGTTTGTTGTTTGTTGATGGCTGGTGGGCTAGAATAAACGTGTTGGGTCACTTATTCAAATGATCGACTTGTTAGGCTTCGATCTAGAATATGGGATGTTGGTTCACTTATTCAAATTATCGAGCTGTTAGGTTTCGATATAGAGAAGTCGACTCTCTCAATTTCTGATAAGGTCGGGATGTTGGGTCACAACTGGAGGCTGACGAGTCTCCTAATATATGGTATTTAGAAAACGATTGGAGGGAGCTATATGCACGTGCAATAATTGATGCTTTCGAATTCGAATTATTATTTGATGATTTTCTGATTGGTGATTTAATTCTATGACCTTGGTATTATACATTGATGTGTCATCGCTTAATGATATTGACCTCGGTCTTATATATATTGGTGCCTTTTTTCTCCTGACCATGTTGGTGGTTGGGCGACATTGGATTGACTTCTATAATGTAATATCCCCCCTCCGGAATAGGCCTAAATTTCACATGGCGGAAGGGATAAAATACTAAAACGAAATCAGGATCTCATGCGGCGGAATAAATAAAATATAATAACTCAATATATATGTACCTTTAATTAAAACCATCATAAATATCGGTTACAACGAGTCTCATGCAATAATAGATACATTAACATTAATTATCCCAATATAATAATACTGTAGTAAGTAATGCCTAATAGCTATGGATCCTCCATCGCCAGGCTCCATCTCCAAGGTATCACTGATCCAAGCGTTCCCACTTACTATCCTGTTTATATGTAAAGAGGAGGGTGGTCTGAACATAAAGTTCTGGTGAAAATCGCATAAATTTTGAGGAATAACTTTCTCCTATATTTGGAAGTATAAATTCTTCACGATATGTCTATGAAAACAAGAATATACACAAATAAACATATGAAGCGGACATCCTGGAAGTCACTTAATACCCCAGAGCTAATTTATGGGCGTACATCCTTATGGTCTTAATACCATATCTTAGCTTATTTGGGGCGGGGGGGGGGGACATCCTTCCAGTCACTTAATACCCAAGGGCGGACATTAAACCACTTAAGAACTCGTTTTACGTTAACGTTATAAATAATAACACTTCTTGTAGGTTAAGAAATAGTAACGGTTACCTACTACCAGGATTGGGTCAGGAACATGACTTCTTTAAGAAGAACCCTCTTGGAGAACCCTTTTGTTGCTATCTAGTTGTCTGTACGGATGAACTCCTTGTAACACCCCGTAAAATTCATAAGTATTGATAGTAAACAAATAATTAAAATTAAGCAATTAAATAATATGGCTAAAAAATGAGATTTTGCAGCTTTCGAAATTTGGCTACGAAATTCTTTTATTTGGATTCATGGCGAAATTCTACATCGTTTTCATATATAATATGCTGAAAACGGTCAGTGTATGAAGAAGTTATGAACAAATGAATTTGCACAGTGAACGAAGAATATATATATAATTGTATGAATAATATATATGTTTCCAAATTATAAATAAAATAAATAAATAAAGAGGGAGATGCAAATTTGGAATTGAAGATAAGATCAGGGCAACAAAGTATATTGCATGTATGGAATAAAGATTAAGAAACGTATAAATAAAATATACAACTCAGCAACGCAGCCCAATAAAGCTAGTTGGTTAGGGTTTTTCAATGAGGATATATATAAATCAAAGGCCTTGATTAATTCTAAGTAATTCAATGGTTTATGCTCACATGGACAACTATATATAACCTTCCTATCACACTATGAATACCCTAATCATTCTTCATCCCTGCCTCTCCACCATTGTTAAATTCTAGAGAAAAATAAAAGAATAGGTTACAGTTTTCTTCTATTTATCTAACTCTATTCTTAATCTCTCTATATTGTAATTTACATGAGTTTAGTATTCTGGAATTTGGCATAAACATATATGTATATGATTCTAATGCATTTCTCTTATATGTATATAATTAAGAGCATTATTGGAGCCCGCTTGAACGCAAAGAATTAGTGCAGACCTTTATCTACCTTAGATTTCTCTCTATTCCGCCTATATCTGTGAGTGGAATACGGTTTAGTTAAGGCATATTCATGTTTTTAATAGATTGTCATGTGAATAGATGTAACAACCCGGATTTTCAGAACCAATTTAAAATTTTCATTTTAGCTATTTTAATGGATTTTGGATATTAAAAATAATTTATTTTAAATAATAACGTAAGAAAATTTATTTAAATCAAAGTTAGAACGAATAAATTTATTTTAATTATAAAACGAGCCTGAAATAGTGTGGTAGTTTGAAAATTTGATTTTTAATTTCAATTGAATGTACAGAATTCAAAATAAATCGGATTTTTGTAAAACCAGAAATATTTGAATCGGTTTAACAACATCTTTCAAACGAATGTGAAAAATCCAGATTTTATAATATAAATTGAAAGTTATGTCCAGTTTAAAATTGAAAATAGTTGCTATGGAATTTATATACATTTTAATATAATATATAGCCCTTAAAATAGCCATTTTGCAAACGACCTCCGTTTTCGATGAAACCACTTTATTGGATCCGGGCTGTCAAATTATTGTTATATTCTAATTTTTAGAATTTTTGGAATTAATATGTGAGCGTGGTGAATTTAAACGCGTTTGGTAATTTCAGTTTGAATTTAATCGACTAGAAATTAGCCGTTTTTCTAATGGTCGTATTGTCAAAACATAGCTAGATTTATTTTTCTGGAATTTTTGGATTCAGTATGTGGCCCCGGGAAATTGAAATCAATTTTGAACGTTATATTATTTTATATTTTAATTTTGACGAAAACTGATCGAAACAGTCAAATTGGTTTACGGGACATATCCCATTGTGTCCGAAATGGGGGTATTTGGCTAGGGGCGATAGTCGATGGGTTTGACTTGGGGTTCGAATGAAAATTTTAGTTTTGGAAATTAAAATAATATTAATTATATTTATATAAATAAGCCTGACCCTAATTCTCCAAACCAAACCCGCCGTTCTTTGGAAAAAAAAGTCGTAGCTGCCTTCCAGTCTGCCGTCGCGCCACCACCGGAGCCCCTCAGCGCCGCCGCTCCTGCCGCCGGCCTCCCCAAGCCCCGCCTTGCTTCCTCCCTCCTCCCCCAATTTGAACCCCAAGCCCAAAACCCCCAAATCCTACTGGTCCGGTCAATGTGGGCCCCGCCGCCGACCATCCTCTCCACCCCTGACCACCAGCGACCCCCGTCGCCCATCCTCAACCACCTGCGCCGCCCGTGGGCCCCCCTCTGGCCAAAAATCCAATTTTTATAAATTTCAGTATTTGCAAATAACACCCTGTTCTTCCACAGCCCATATCTCCCCAACCGAGCGCATCTAGCTAAAACTCCATGGTACCAGATTGAAGAGCACGATTTTCTCTTCGATTTGAGTATATGGAAGTCATATTTTGGATTGTGGAGTTGTTCAGAAAACACGTCCAAAGTCTGCTGTCCAAATACTATCTTTTCGCGAATTCTGGCGAAATGGAACATTTTCGGAAGAAAGGTCACTAGGTGAAAGTTGTCCGAAATGACGCGTTTAAGCTAGAAAAAAAGACGGCGTGAAGATTGGAGTTCGTTTGCAAAGTATAGAATCAAAACAACAAATCAGAGCATTAGAAAATAACGGCGGAGTGGATCCCAATGTGAGAACACCTTCTCACTCGATTTATTTTACAGTTAAATATATTTTAGGTTGCAGACGGGGCTTAGTAGCCCCCGACACTATTTATTTGTACAAACGATAGTTGTTTGTTTGGATGGATGGAATTTTGGGAAAATTGACTGTATTGTGGTGAAATGAATTGTATTGTGGTTTGTGGATTGGATTGATTATTGTGCATGACGCGAGCCAGTATCAGAAGAGGGGTAATGCTAGACATTACTCCTGTTCTAATATCGAGCCGTTATAATGCCGAAATTTTCTGAAATAAATATTTATTCATTAAAAATATAATTTTAATGTGTATATGAACTGTATAAAATATCCATGTGTTGAATAAAATGTTTGAACAATAAAAATATCATTTTCATTGAATGTATGAACTATATAAAATAGCCAAGTGTTGAAATAAATATTCTATCGTTAAAATATAATTTTTAATGTATATGTGAACGACATAAAATTCTCCTGAAATGAAAATAAATATTCATTTACTAATCGGACGGTTTGTTTATGTACACTCATTTAACTGACATGGATTGGGTCGATAAATTTTGCATATCGCCCAACTGACAAATAATATTCAGCATTTGTTAGTTGAAACCCCACATGGGTATTGGGATGATATTTGACATACACTAATCCCAATTGTTTAGTTGTATGTTAATCGATTGGTTGACGGACTGTTGTAAGCGTTAATTATTTTTATTTAATGCTAATGCAGTTGTGTAATGCATTACAGATGATGGATGATTGGTTATTATTGTTGTTGCATACATGCGTTATATGAAATCAATATAAATAAATTATATGGTAATTGATTGGGTCTGATTCCAGCTCAGGAATAACGAATATTTTAGAATAACGAATATTTTAGAATAGCGGATATTTTAAAATAATGAATATTTTAAATAATGATTATTTTAAAATAACGAATATTTTAAAATAATATTCAGTAACGGATTAAAATGTGATTTTGATGTCCGATTTTGCATGGACACGAAAATATTGAAATGTGTGAAGCCGTATTGAGTAGATATGCGCCATTTCAACGTGAACGATATTTATATCGATTTTATTCATTTTTATGATGAATATCGAAAAGGAAATGATTTCAAAATTTGATATTTTGAAAATATTATCATTATAATCATAAGAAGTATTCAATTTTGACTTAAAATTGAAATGAAAGTGGGAATTGTTTTTAATTTTTTTTTATAAAATACGTTTTGAATGAAATATTATATATATATATATATATATATATATATATATATCAATGGCTTGCATAGAACCCCAGTGCTGCGACTGTTCGTGAATTTCGGCCATTGACTTCAAACTTCTCCTAAAATTGGAACCGTTAAGTTCAATTCGAAAAGAGCTTTCCAATGAATATAAAAGATTTAAATTTAAACGGTTGGATTTGGAATTATGTCCACTCAAATTAGGAAAAGATCGCTATGGATGCAGTTCGGTGGCAGTTATTGGAAACCGATTATAGGGGCCTTGATGAAATTATTAAAAATATTAATAATTTGTGTAAAATCATAATAAATGATTTGAAAAGAATTTGGATGAAAAAATCCACGTTTGTAAAGATAAGATATATTTTTATCAAAATGAACTAGTTAGTAACTAGAATAAAAATCCAATTATTTTTAGAAATAATAAATTGGACTTGTAAATGGTTTTAATATAACCATAATTTTCCAATGTATGAATTGAATGGAATAGAAATCATCTTCGGGATATTTCAATATTGGATTCTGTGACTATACGGATATTATGGAGGAATTTGGAAGATATATATATATATATATATATATATATCGTTATTCCCCATACGATATGTGTTGGTTTCAGAATTTGATGTTGAATGTAAGCCGATATAATTTCTGTTTAGAGCCTTGTATTTAATATCAAATTGGATTTTGGGTTTGTTGTGAATGTTCTCTTCAGTAACACTGTTCTTAAACCCTGTGTGAAAAGAATAAATCTTTTAATTAAGATTATTAGAGTTTCCAGTTATATTTAGTAAATGGAATGTGAATTGGGTTTATTGTGAACTATGTTTTTATCGACATTCGTTCTTTAACCCGATTAACAGTGAAATGTGATTTGGAATATATAAATCTTTTATTAAGATTTAATGGAAATTTTCCAAAGTAAAGTTTTCTAATTTAATATAATAAATTGGGATGGAATCAAATTCGATTTGGTAATAATCGAAGTGAACTTCCGTGGAGGAAGACAGTTAATATATATGGAATTTAAAAGGCTTTGTCGTTATTCCATTTATATTATTAGTCAGATACGGAAATTGATATTGATTACATATATTGATTTGTTTTCCGTGATGATTGCATAGTTAATGAAATATGATTTTGGGTTTATCGTGAACTGTGTTTTAAATGACATTGGTTCTTCAACCCAGTTAAAGATAGGATTACATGTCAAACATTGTATTTCAAGCTGTATTGTGCTAAATATATTTATGTTTGGTGGCGGAGAATTTATTTTCTTGCTCAACACCCTTCTATGAGACGTATGAACTTAGAGGTTATATATTGGTAGAAATCAATGGTACAGTGTAGATTGTCGATGGGCATGTTTGATTTCCCAAAATTAAATAATCATGAATAATGATTTTTGGAAAGTTTAAAACTAAGTGGAGTTGTAATGAATCTTTAATTATATTGAAATGTGAATACAATAATTTAAATTATCAAATTTGGAAAATGATCGAGAATGGAGTACCACCAGTTTTGCTCCATGGGATGAATAGGTTGGGATTGGGAAATATAATAAGTGATTACTTCAGTAAGGTGTGCTAATCCCGACTAGTTTGGAAAACCTTAATTTGGTTTAAATTGTGAAAAGAATATTTGAATAAAAGAATATTCTGGATTGAAATGAGACATATGTTGTGTTTGTGTAGCACTTGTTTATGAGATATGCGAGTTATTCGGAAAGACTGGGTTTATGCTCGTTCTGAATAACTGATTCGATGACAAGTCGACGATGAAGACGGTGGTTGAAGACCGGAGATCTTCACATCATTTGGATGATTACTGATGTCTTGACTGGGCTGCACACCTAAGACAAGGTAATAAGTGGTGATCGTCCAGACGTACTTGGAGATCGACGTGATATGCAAGGACCTCTCTCCTATATTAGACATATGGGATAAGAAATAAGGTGCCTCCGGTTTCGTTCAGACCCAGAACGGACTTGTAAATGGATAGTGTGTCTGACATTGTATTCCTTTATACTGTATTCATTGATCTCTGCTAAATATATATCTGTTTGGTGGCGGAGAATTTATTCTCTTGCATAACACCCTTCTTTCAGACGTATGAGCTTAGAGGTTATATATTGGCAGAAATCAGTGGTACTGTATGGATGACCGTGTGGAACGCTGAGTGGCATGGATCAAGGCTTCTGTTGAAAAGCAGAGTCTTGTGGTTAATGATTAAAGCACGACTTTAAATAGCATAGCTTTGTATACAGCGTTAATTCGCGAGCCTCACACCCAGTATGAGTGAAAAACGGGATAAGGGACGCAGGGAGGACATGACATTTCCTTTTAGCTATGGGTTGTGTCATAGTATGGAGTCTAGACGTTTATTCATTTTTACCTATGTGGATGATGGATTGTGAGGTGCCTCGGATATTGGTCCCTAGTGGCCAAGTGATAGGTCTGATAGGACCGGGAAACATGTGTTCAGGAATAACTAATCCTCAAAAGTAAGGGAGAACCGACCCTGCAGGATCCAAGGGCTCGCCAACGTCCGAGCCCTGAGGCATTTGCTAGAGTGTCTCGAAGCCGGCAAGGAGTACATCCCTTGCCTCGATTCATGATGGAAATCCAATTTCCAGTACGTGACATTACATTTTTAGTCGTAAAACTAGTATGGCGACATAGTATATGGTAGTTATGTCGTCTATGATTGATACATTTATATTTGAAGTTGTTTATACACTATACACTTATAGTAATATCAAAATGATTTGTTTTAAACGTACCAAGCATGTCTGGCTATTATAAGGTAAAACTCTATCCCTCGGCTTGCGTTGCATTGTGTGATGGGACCTGAATCTTATAATAGCTTCATTTTTTCAAAAAGCATTGTGATGTTTGTTTTATGCACTGGTATTCTTGGAAGAAAATCCGTCCCATGTTATACGGCGTGGTCCTTTGATTTACCAAACTTTAAAGTAAAACTTCCATAACTGTTTTAGTTCTCAGACCAATCCCATGACTGACCTGGAGTTTATTGTTTAAACCTAAACTCTTGTGCCCATATTTTCCACATGGGCAGTCGGTAGTTTTGGTTTTGCAGATATTATTTTCCCAGGATCCTGGATCTACAACTGGAGCTATATTCGGAAAGCTTTGCATCTGTATATCTCTTTCAGTTGTGTTATGTATTATTTTTCCACTGCTATGTAATTTTTAATCTCTGATATTGTATTTTCATATTCATACTCTTATATATTCTTGTACTCTGATGCACTTTTTGTAAATAGCAATGAAATGTTTTACTGTTTGCGTTCTGATTTTTTCTGTTCTCAACTCAATCCGAGCTTTCCAAAAGGGAGAGTTTGGGTCGTTTCAATAGATATGCCTAGGAGGATTTAGAAACTCGATAATATAAACATTAAAACCACCAAATCCTCTAACTTGTAATTGCGTATGAATTGTCATGATTATTTGGGTTTTGTGAATTTTTGGTTTTAATATTGGATTAAAGATGAAAAAGGGTGTTGCTTGTAACACCCCACCTCTATACCCATATTGTCCAAGAGTATTACTAAGTAATATCATCAGATAATATGGAAAATGAGGCTGTAGGGGCTCATATGTGCATATTCTCTTGGACTAACACCGGTACGTATTAAAATTTCTGAAATATCACTTACTCTTACGTACTCAATGTCAATAGAAAACAATTACACGTGTGCCTCCAGGACAGAACAATACAGAATATACTTGAATACAGAGATCACAGAGTCAATCACATCGATATAATAAAATGTATGTTATTTAACATTTTATACACATTTACCTATTACACATCAATCCATACAATACACGATAATAAACGATATACTAAGTTACTATACTCTTCTAAGCCCAATAAATACAAGCTGGTCACAATGTCCCTGAACCTGTAATGTCTCGGTCTGACCCAAGTATTATATAAATAATAAGCGGATCAGTCTATTTTAAATCCATTATAGTTCATATAAAATGTTTGGGTTCACAAAATAATAATAGAATGTAATCTCACCACAATCAATCCATGATCATCATTTATATAATTCATCAAAATATATTCCATAGAATCAATACAAGAGACTGATCATAAAATCCAAATCTCTGTCAAATTCAAGAAAGTTTTCTTAATGTATTAATGCCCAATAAGTCAACTGTCAACAAATCCAAATATCACTCAAATCACTGTAAATATAATGTCCTCCCATACATGGACAAATATCATTAACTAAAATCAAAGAAAAGTCAAGTAAATTTGAAACATCATAGAAAACTGAACGTGCTTAACTTCTTGACTAGTACAACATCTTGGTACCATCCATCATGATGACTAGGGCCATAAACATCTTAATGACTATAGCTGAAACAACGTGATGCCCTTGGTCACAAAATTTGAGTAATAACATCGTGGTGATTGGAGTCACAAACATTGTGATTATCGTGATGGTTATAGTCAAAATCATCATGATGACTCCAATCGTGTACTCGGTAATAGTACTAGTAACATCTTGAATGTGTCTCAACCTCTCGGTTAGAAACCCATAAGGCGCCAACGTATGTCCCATACCATACGTTTGCACCTAACAGTTTACTAGCCGTTAGTTGATACCACACTAGGAAACATCATAAAACATCATCAGTTATTCTCCGCCTTATTCATCAGCGAGTGTAAATATAAAACTCATCTCATCTGTCTCTCTTTCTGACGAGTACTTAGTGACAATCTAACTTGTCTCATCTCATCGACAAGTAAAAATCCATCATAACATCAAAACGTCATAATTTCATAAACAACAAAACATCATGAACTCATAAACATTAATACATCATGAATTCATCACAGAATAGCTTGCCTTATGTCATTGTCAAGTGTACATAGCATCCTGATTGGTTCATCATCGAGCATACTCCAACTGAGTAGTTTTAGAACCAATAGCCTTCACCAAAATTTGACAACATCTCAAAACATCACATCAAAAGGATTTTGATCGTACAAGTCCGATATTAAATGATAAAGTAAAAACACACGTCATTCAATAACAAAATGGAATAGTAATTCTCAAAGAATAATTTAAATACTAAAAAGATATAAACCTTCATTTTAAATTTTTATAAAGTCATAGAAGCATATCATTCAATAAAATAATACAAAATTATACTGAATATTGTTTAAAAATGGTTCAATACTATAATGAAAATATTAACTTCTTAAATTACTTACTCAAAGTAATTGTAAGTTATACTTATATACCAACTAGAATTATAACAAAATGTTATTTTCTGTTATGATAAGTAAATTTAATAAAACTATATAATTAACTTAATTGTCCTCATTCACATGTTTACCAAAGCTAGATTAATAGTAATGCTATTTGGAATATTTTATTTAAATTAATCTATTTATGATTTAAACTACAATTCAATATTTGAAATTTCATTATACAGTATAATTTATAGTTTACGCTCTAAAACGTCATATTATTATAATTACTTATATAAATACATATTTCTGGATTTCCTTAATTTATTTAAAATTACACATAGATCAATCGTCAAAACAAACAATTTATATAATTGAAATTCAAAAATAAAATAGATAATTTCCCCTCTATATACGAACATCAAACCATCATAAAATTCATCAATCCATTCTAATCCATAAACAATTAGACAACAACAATGTCAACCCAACCAATTCAATCATCCAAGCAATTCAATTCAATCAAACAACGATATGCGACATAGATATGAGTGAGGGTAAAACTCACCGAATTAGAGCTTGAATTCCTAAATCATATTCCCCCATTCATTCTTCCAAAATCTCTGGTAATTACCATCGATGTTCCTCCTTCAATACTCAGCTATATCAAAGATATTTGACATCGCTTCCTCCTTCCAGTTGCCTTACCTCAACCGCGATTTCCCCAAGCTTTGCCGCCTCCACCTGTATTCGACTTGGAGTCACGAACCCAACCGCCTTCTGGCCTCACGCCTCAGCGTGTCACGATCTTGGCGCACTCCTCACTTTTTTTCCGATTGTGATTTCCAAAAAATAGGAATTCTCCTCGATCCCGTAGAAAATGAAAAAAAAAGAGGTGAGGGTTTAAATGAGATGTCGGTGTTGGTTTCTAGAAGCTTAGAGGATATGATTTATAACTTAATGAGTTAGCATGGGCCTTGGTTTTTGAGTGTGGGCTACCAAATTTTTAATACTATTTTAGTTATGCTAGTATCTTTGTCAAACTGTAACTTTATCTAACACAATGCATCTTATTTATTTAATAATCCAACATTCAATATAAAATAATTATATTTTCATCTATTCCTACTATATATGTATAAAATAAAATTACTTAATTTCACAAACAATCTTATCCAATTTAATCTATTAGTTAGCAAAATCATCATAATTTCAATTTGACACATCTATTTCAATTAAACACACACATAATGTTGATGAGGAAACAGAGTTGTTACAATGCTACCATTATTTCTATTTTTTGTAGTTCACATTTATTTACTAATTGAGTGTAACCTATAAAGGTTTAGATTTGATTATTTTATGATTTGGTTTGGGTTTGAATCCTATTTTGAATCCAAACGCATTCATAATTGAAATAGTTCAAATGTAAGCATTTTTATGTGCATAACGCCGAAAAGAGTGAATCAGGTGAATACGAATTATAAAATACTAGTATAAGTGTACGTAACACTCTATTTTAATCTAATATTGAAATCATTCCAACAAGCCTAGGATGCAAGTTGAAATTGTTATGTATGTACATCTTCCATTCACTGCTATTTGTTATATTGTTATTATGTCATCATGCCTAAGTTGTAGCTGTAAAAGTATGGAAAATCTAACTTGTATGCCTTGATTTGGACAAATTGACAATTACCACCTCGTTAGAATGTTTCCCCATTTATACGAATGTTTACGTTAATTAGGTGCTATTATTATTATACTTATATCAACGTAATTAACGTTGTATTAGCGTAATTAAGGTGATTATGTTAGAATTGAATTTGAAATGTCCCCATAATAAATATACTCATATGCTTGTGTGTGCGTATATAGAGTGGCTTTAAATATATATAAATAGTGACACATAGACATGAGGTTAGTTGCCATTTGTGATAGAAGCCTGCCCGGAACCGGTCGGCAAATCCAGTAGCCACAAGTAGGCCCAACTAATGTAAGATGTCTAGGTGCCATGGGCCATTCAAAAACTTAGTATACTGGACACCAGGTTAAACCAACTTGTAGTAGAAGTCTTCACGGAACCGGCTGACATATCCAACATCTACAGATGTACGATTTAATGTGAGAGGTCTAGTGTGTGTGTGTGTGTGTGTATATATATATATAACTATATATGTAAGTCTATTATATGCGTAAATAGGCAGGTTTACTACGCCTTGAGAAGGTAGTTCACGGGATGTCCACTTCCTCTAGAAGCTTGTACAGGCTCAACTAGGGACAGATTGGTAACTAAAAAATATGTGGTCATTGCTTGCTCACCAACTGTCTAAGGGAAGTTTTAAGCGACATAGGTGTCCTACCGGGTAATATCAGTTAAGTAGTAATGTTCGCGATACTACTTCTCATATTACAAATGAGAAAATAGACTTTAGAACATTAACGTACTAGGACAGAGTCTTAAAGGGCTAGGGGTCCACCTCAGGGTTATAAGATATAGTAAGAATCCACCTTTTGATAGGGCCATAAGTGACCGAGAATGCCACCTCTTTGGGTTTTTACCCTAAAAACACTAATGGGCGATTGACTTGGATATCCACCCCATTGGTTAGATACTTATGTTTGTATGAATCTTATCTGCTGCGTAGACATACCTTGACATATGTAACCTGCTAAAAATATAGGGTATGGACATTAAGTAACACTATATTTTAGTTACACAGAACCTTATGTTCTGACACCTCTCCTTAACATATCCAACAGGTCAGCAGATGGACTAAAAGCCATGGATGAAGTTATGATTGAAGCTAATGAAGAAGACGAAGTTGTTATCTTATTATTAGCAGTTATTGCTTTATTTCTTTTGGAAACTTGTGAGAACGAACTATTTTATGTACCAATTGAACAGATGTGACTGTGACTGTTGTATTTCTATGGTTTTTAAATAATGGTACATCTTATTTGAATATTATATTTTCTTTTTTCGTTGTGTGATATTTCCATTCGAAGTATTTGTATATATAAATATATTCTGTGCAAATGTAATCCTTACAGGAACCAATGACCCATTTAAAATGGCTCTAAGTTTTGATGGGCCATTTCTAGGTCGAAATTTAGGCCCATTACCAGTGGGTTGTTACATTTGGTATCAGAGCATAGGTTACCCAATTACGGGGAAATATATACGTATGAGAGGCGTACTTGTAATTATGAAAAGGGAATTTCAAAAGTTTTACTATATATATATATAACCTTTGGAACACTATATAAAGACCTCATTTTTGAAATTTTAAACAACTAATCTTCTTCTTCTTCATCATATCTCTTACCACCATTATTCTACCTTAAATTCTTGACTTCTACACTTATACTATGTTGTTTTCAGTACAAATTATATCACCCACTTTCTATTCTCAATCTCTATCAATCACTCACTGTTTGGAAGTGCTATTCAGGAGTTCTAGAGCTATTTGTAACTGTTAAGGAAAGGGTATGTTGTTTGTAGCCTGTAAATCAAGGAAAGGGAGCAGCGTGAACCTTGTAGCCGTGAAATCAAGAATGTTGAATCAGTGTGAACCTTGAAGCCGTGAAATCAAGGATGTGGAATTAGAGTTAACCATATAGCTGTGAAATCAAGGGTGCTGTAAGTTAATACTAGTATTAATAAAACTTTGTACAATCCAGTGTTGCGTGGGACTGGATGTAGGAGTAATCTGAATCAGTATAAAATCCGGTGTGTTCTTTCCTTTTCTGCATATTATTTCTATTTATATCTGCATTTGTGATTGTTTCTGTAGTGATATTCATTCTGTGATTCATATAGTTGTTTGAATAATCGTTAATTATTTAAGTTTTCAATAATCCCCTTAAAATACTATTCACCCCTTTTAGTATTAATTTTGCCTTAAGAACCGTGATTCTTATCCCTAACAATTGGTATCGGAGCATAGGTTTTCAAAATTTCATCATTTCAACTTTTGGAAATATTAACTGGTAACTAACACTGAAATTGCTAGTAATGATAGTTCTTTTGTAGTGGGTCAGTCCACTGTTAGACCACCACAATTCAATGGCAGTAATTATTCTTGTTGGGCATGTAAGATGAAAACATATTTGCAGTCTCTAGGATTAGACACTTGGAATATCACACAGACTAAATATATTGAACCAACTACTAATTTTACACAATGGACTAAAGAACAAAAGGTCGCTACACAGAGTAATTCTAAGGCTATGAATATGTTATTCTGTTCAATAGATAGAAATAAATTTAATATAGTGTCAGATTGTAAATCTGCTAACGATATGTGGAAAAAACTGCAAGTTACTCATGAAGGAACCAGTAAAGTTAAACCGACAAAGATATCGATGTCAACTAATCAATTTGAGTTATTTTAAATGAATTGGAATGAATCTGTCTCCGATATGTACTGCAGGTTTCAGGAAATCGTACATTCATTAATGGTTTTGGAAAAACTTATTCTAAAGAAGATCAAGTCAGAAAAATTCTCAATTCTCTAACTCCAGAATGGGATCAGAAAACACTGGACACTGAAGAGGCCAATAATATTTAAAATGAAAATTGAGGAGTTAATAGGAAATCTGATGTCATTCGAAGTACAGTTGCAGAAAAGAAAGGAGAACAAGCCGACAGAAAAGAAATCTATAGCACTCAAAGCAACAAATGACGGTTATGATTCAAGCAGTGTGGATGATGAAGAAATTGCATTAATGACAAGAAATTTCAGAAAATTCCTAACAAATAAAAGGAGAAATAATTTTCAGAAAAATAATTAAGGAGCTTCGGGAAGAAATGACGATAGATGCTACAATTGCAACTAACCAGGTCATATAAAATAATTTTGTCCATATCTTGATAAATCAAATCAACAAACAGACAACAATTCATCAAAGAAGAGGAAAAGGGCATATGCAACAACTTTAGATGACTCGAATTCATCATCAAGTGACGAAGAGCCAAAAAATGGAAATTCAAATATGTGCTTCAAAGCGATTCAGAATTCCGAAAATATCGAAGAAATGGATCTAAAAACCAGGTACTCCTTAATTAATTTTTGACTGAATTGGTTGACTGGATGTTTTGTTTTCTTGCCTTGTTTGAAAATTCGAAATTTAAATTCTAAAATTCAAACTTGAAGCCAAAAATTCAAATTTGAAATTTGATATTTGAAATTCAAGGTAATAATAAAATAAAAAATAATAATATAACATAATATTTAATTTTAAATAGTTTTAAAATTAATAACATTTCAGAAAATAATAAAACAGAATATAAAACGTTAAAATAATAAAACAAAGTCAAAAAGCAACTTGACTTTTTGAAATCACGCACATATGTCGACATACAATTATTGACATGTCGACGTAAGCATTAGAAAATGAAATTTAAGTTTTTAATTTCAAAAGTTTAAAGTTCAAACTTCCCTCCCTCTTTTCACCAACTCCCAAGGTTTGAAAAGGTGTCCTTCTATTTAGAAAGATGTGTCCATTTATTCTCTATTTATTTATCTATTCCATTCTATTCTCTCTACCTTTCATTCAAAATTTGAAACTACTTTCTTCATACTATTCTCTTCAAAACTTATCTCTAATGGCTTCCTTAAGTACATCAAAAGCAATGAGATTAACCGAATCTATCAAAGCTTATCTTTACAATGATTCGGAAGTTATTCAAGCGTAAATTGACAATGTTGCTAATAGAAAAGTCAATATGAAAATTTTTGCTGTCTTTGAAGATTTTCCTTCTTATGATCTACGTACTCTTTTTCATCAAAATGGAGTCGTAAGTTTATTTGATTCTCGGGATAACGATGAAGTATGTTATCTGAACCTCTTCAGAATGTTTTATACAAATTTAAATCGAGGTTTTTATGATGGAAATGAAAATCAAGTTCGAAGTAGCTTGAAAGGCACTTAAATTATTTTGGATTGTGATATTTTGTGAATTATTTAAATTGTAAGAACACAGGCTCAGATTTCTCGGATTTTGAAATTAATGAACAAAATTTGAAACATTTCATCACATCTTTGAAAGCGATGAACACATGGATTTTAGAAACCACTTTTCCCATCCAAAAGCAAGAATTGTCAACCTCCTTCTTAAACATACACTCACTCCCCATTTCGGAAATTTCAATAATCCTACCCTCAAGGTCCAAAAAGCCCTTTTTACATCTTTGATACTGATGATATTAATTGGACCGGTGTGGTTTTAAAAGAGTTTAAGCCTAAAGAAATGCCCACCAAAGAAAATATTCTCTACCATGGAGTTTATCTTACTCGTATTTTTAAGTAAGTGTGAATTTCAAAGGAAAGGAATTTTTGTCAAGAAAGGTTTTTAACTTGGGAAATATATCTCTTATGCAAATTCCAATCACTTTTAAGTCTTATGAAACATTTGCCAAAACAAGCTCGAATGGAATAAGAAGAAAATCCAATGGAAATTGACGAAGAAGAAGAATCCTCTTTGGAAAATATTGAATGTCCAACAACTAGTATAGCTATATCCAAAAAATTACTTGTCCAAAACCAAGTCAAGTTAGCCAAGAACCAAAAGAAGATCAAGAAACTCAATCAAATGTCTTCTAAAATGAACAAGTTCTTTGGTTAAGTAGGAAGAAAACTTGGATTATCATCTTCCTCATCTTCATCCACTGAGTTTTAAGTTTATTATCTTGTGTTATCTTTTCGAAGTAACTTGTATTTCCTTTCGTATTTCCTATTTCGTACTTTTAGTTTTAAATTTCATGCATTGTTTGAATGTAATCGTTTAGTAGTAATGAATGTCATTGTTTTCTGTCAAAACAATCTTTAGACCTCTGTAAAAACATTAAAATTAAATTAAATAATATAATATAGTAAGAAACAATTAAAAAATTATGCAAAAATTCAAATATCCAAAATACATATGGGTATGTCGACATGTAGTTTTTGACATGTCGACATATAACTGTCAGAAATTCAAATTTGTTCCAGTTCAAATTTTTAATAACTACCACATGTCTCTTTATTTTAAACGAAATCCAGACCCTATAATACCTTTTTCTTCCATAAAAACTCAGTTTTATTTCTCTCTTACTTCTCTAATCATTCCCTCTCTATAAAATCAAATTATGGCCAATTCTATTCACAATCTAAGTGAAAATCTTGAAGAAACTTTTAATTCCTTCAAGAATATCCTATATATCTATAATCCTCCGTAATCAGCGTCATATAGAATAAAGTCAAATAAAGATGATTGAACAACAAGAAAACACTTTGGTGTCATTCGTTGGATGATCTTTTCTCTTTCCAGAGATGAAGACGACAACATCACTGGAGCACCTCTCACCAAAGACAAAGAAGATTGGGAAGTCATAAAAAAGGTCCAATCTTCGGTGCAGATGGATGGGTGGAAGTTCCAAGAGATGCATGAATTTGTTTGGTTTGATATGCTTTGTGTGGTTTGAAAATTGAACATATTGTTTGATTTGATTTGATTTGATTTGTATTAATTGGATTGATACATACAATGATTATCGATTGAATTACTTGTTTATACTTGTCATAGAATTAGGAAGAGTTCAAATGTTTAGACTTAGAATTATAGGCTTAGATGGGATTATACTTTGAAGTAGTCATTAGGATCATTATTGACATAAATTTAGGGGGAGTACAGTTAGATATACTTTTTGTTGGCCACAAAAAGGGATAAATTATAAAATAGGGTATAATTAAGATAGGCATAGTTCAAGAGGGAATTAGAAGGAATGCATGGTGAAAGGGGGAGTAATCAAGGAATCAGATCAACAAGTAAAATCAGGTATGAATATTTTATAAACAAAGGTTGTCATCATCAAAAAGGAAGAGATTGTTGGAGAATGGAATTTTGATGACAACAACCATGTTAGCACTATTGATTACAAAATATATACTAACATCTTTATCTAGAATATATATACATGATTTATATGTAGGAAGTAAATACTGAAGATTGTACAACTAAGAGTTTATAGAGACTCAAGATTTCAAAAGAAGATTCAAGAATCATGAGTATCAAGATATCAAGAGTTCAAGATTATCAAAATAATAGAGTATACTTAGTATGTTAAAAATCTGGTTAGCACTCTCAAAAATTCTGTTTTCAAATTAACTTTTTTAAATTGATTTCAAATTATTTCAAAATGATTTTAAATCATCTTAAGGTTTTTACTTATGATTTCAAATATATAAGTTTCTTATATATAAGTTTATACATATATTGAAAATTTAAACAATTTTATTATATATGTTTATAATTATATAGTTTTATATCACATATATATGGTCTTTATATTATATGTTTAAATTATATATTACTATGTTTTTATACTTTAGAAAATATATTTTATAACTAGTTTTGATTCAAGAATTTATAGGATATATATATATTGGTTTAAACACTTGAAAAATGATTTAAAATTTTCAAAAAAAACGAGCATATGTCGACATGCAACTTTATACATGTCGACATATAACCGTTACTTTTTTAAATTTCAAAGGAAGTGTCTTCTCATATTTTGAAATGTTTCAGAACTGTTGTGACCTTTGGAACACTATATAAAGGCCTCATTTTAGAAGTTTTAAACAAATAATATTCTCCTTCTTCATCCTATCTCTTACCACCATTATTCTGCTTTAAATTATTCATTTCTACACTTGTACTCTGCCATTTTCAACACAAATTATATCATCCTATTTCTATTCTCAATCTCTATCAAATACTCTCTGTTTGGAAGTGTTATTTAAGAGTTCTAGGGCTATTTGTAATTGTTAAGGAAAGGATGTTTTCCTTGTAGCCTGCAAATCATGGAAAGAGAGCGGTGTGAACCTTGTAGCCGTGAAATCAAGGGTGCTGAATCAGTGTGAACCTTGTAGCCATGAAATCAAGGGTGCTGAATCGATGTGAACCTTGTAGTCGTGAAATCAAGGGTGTTGTAAGTTGATACTAGTATTAATAAAACTCTGCGCAATCCAGCGTTGTGTGGGATTGGACGTAGAGTAATCCGAACCAGTATAAAATCTGGTGTGTTCTTTCCTTTTCTGCATTTTATTTCTGTTTATAACTGCATCTGTGATTGTTTCTGTTGTGATATTCTGTATGTGATTCGTATAGTTGTTTGAATAATCGTTGATTGTTTAAATTTTCCATAATCTCTTTAAAACACTATTCAACCCCCTCTAGTATTAGTTTTGCCTTAAGATTCGTGATTTTTATCCATGACAATATGTTCAGTACGTACTGCAACATGTACTAAT